>OY770262.1:259174322-264174322 GCA_963669355.1 Chorisops tibialis | reverse complement strand
TTACTTTTTCTTTACGAGTTCAAACTTGGCCACAACGCAAAGAAGAAAACCAAAAACATCAACAGGGCATTAGGAGCTGACACAGTAAGCAAACGAACTACACAACGATGGTTCGAAAAATTCCGATCAGGAGATATGACCCTTCAAAGTGAGCCACGTGGTCACCCAGGACCATCGATAGACAACGACGAGCTGCGTTTAGTAATGGAGTCTCACTCACGCCAAACTGTAAGGGACATTGCAGAGAAACTGGGAGTATTCGACAGTTTCCCGCTTGAAAAAGTCAAAAAGCTTGACAAGTGGGTTCCGCATATGCTAACTGAGCAAAACATGACGCGGAATAACGGTCAACAAATTAAACGAATTGCAGTATGAGACTCTTCCTCATTCACCATATTCACCAGACCTCTCGCCAACCGATTACCACTTTTTTAAACATTTGGATCATTTTTTGGCGGTGAAACAATTTAACAATGAAGCAGCCACCAAAAATACCTTCGAGGAATTTCTTCAGTCTAGAAAGTCGGACTTCTACGAAACTGGCATAAATGCACTTGTATCTCGTTGGGAGAAGTATATTGCATCTGCTGGTACCTATTTCGATTAATAAAATTAAGTTTTCTAAGATTTAAAATTGTTTGAAATTTCACTTGCAAAGTTAATATTTCATCTGCAACAACCTAATAGTATTCGATATTCAGCAGAATGCCGCTAAATAATTTGTAGTCCGTGTCTGAGGATCCTCTGTAACGTAGTTACCGACATGTTGTATATCTTCTTTCTTGCACATCGAAAATATAATTGCCTTGAACTATGGATGTGTTATAATTAAGGTATTCATAATATACTAAGACAAAATTTTTCAAGAAATCGTGGTCTTGCGCTTTTATAATGCTCGTAGGGTATCCTATCTATTGCAGAGGTCTTGGAGTCTGAGAGTGTATTATGTTTTCTCTTTCGTTTGTAAATGCCAAGGATACAGAAATGTTTGTTGTCGCTCATTTGTTTTCCTTACTCACATCGACTGAACTGTGCATCACGCATTAGATGGTTACTCCAAGTTATTTTGGTTACTGTAAGAAACTCTCGAATCTCAGTGAACGCTTGTTCCTCTGTCTACTAAATAATTTTTGCATGCGTTCAGCTATCGAAATTTGTTACACTTTCTACTACATCCTATGCAAATTTTGCATTTTAAACAATTTTTTTTACTTGAAATAATCAAAGCGAAGTGAATACAATTAAGGTCAAAAAAATTTTGCTACAATACCCCTTCTTCTCCCTGCCTTGAAAATGCACGTTTTTCGGAAATAAATTACATCGATTTTCTCAAAAGCTAGTAAAGGTAGAGAATTAAAATGTTACTAATTTTTTTATAATTATTATTGCAGTAAATGTTGAAATAGTCAATTTTCTGTTAAGACATAGGACAGAAACAGTTCTCTTCGACAAGGCGCGATCCTGAGCATCGGACTTTAATTGCCGCCAGGATTTGTTTATTACTCTGGCCTCCTTCTCAAATGCTCGCTTCCATGCGCTACATGGTCGTCTTGCCCGACGTCTTCCTTGCGGATTATAATCCAGCGCTTGTTCGGCGATGTTTCGCTCTGGTTTCCTCAAAGTGTGATCGATCCACTGCCACTTCTGTCTTTGAATCTCGATGCCTATTTGAGTCTCTCCAGTTGTACTTCAAAGTTCGTCATTGGAGATCACTTCTAGCCAGAATATCCCTAAAATGCGTCGGATGCATTGGTTTCTTGGTAAGTCAAACGGTCACTTTCCACGTAGTAGAACCATATAACAACACCGGATTTAACGCATGTGTCAAATACTTGTAGCTTCGTGAGAAGGGAGATCTCTCTAAACCTCGGAAAGGGAACGGATACCGAAAATCTGACAAGCTTTATTTATACGAGCCTCGATATCATTTTCGGCTCCGCCGTCCGTGCTGACAATGCTTCCAAGATAACAAAAATCGTGCACCTGATGTGGAACATCTTCTCCATTAAGAACAATCGGTGTGCTTGTGTTCGAACCCATGTGCATGTACTTGGTTGAACGCACATTTATTTGCAGTCTTTCTGCGGGTGCGATATATTCGGATGGTTCATGCCTCAATCAGGACTTCAACAAAAATTGATGTATTTTCAACATGAATGTGGAGAAACTTCTACATATATGTGTAATCCAATAATGCTATTTGAGACCGTGATACCTTCATTATCCTGCACATTTCTCGAACTACAACTTTACAGAACGCATTGGTAGCTATTTTTTCATACGAGGAAAAGCTTCAGTACTTCAAAAATAGTGTCCGCCATCAGCTTCGTGTTTTCCCGCCAAAACTTCTTTTGTGTAGTACATTTTTGCACTTGGAATAAAGAGTCTCCACTCTAATTTAAATTTGTTGACTTGAAAATAATTTTTGGTTTATATAAGACGATCTCAAAATTATGTCAAAACATAAATTTACAGCGCTCGACGAAAATGGACTAGTTTTGAATCTCAACATTTTTTTAACTGCAACGTAAATTTCAATTACTCCTAATTGCGTTCGCGAAATTTGACAATTTTTGAAAAAGGGTTGCCATTGAAAAACCTGAAGAACACTGATTAAGAAAAGTATTGTATCTATAAAAATAACATCAAAATCCAAAACTCCTAAAAGTAAAACAATTCCGGAAAGTGTGTCAAAATAGTTGAACGGGCATTCGATTCAGTACTCAGCCTGATTTTAGGTCAATCAATAATATAAAGCCGTGACTCAAGAATTATTATATCATCGCAAGTTCAATGCACCTGAGTACTATACTGTATACTGTCGAGTAATGCACTTTAGAACGTGATGTACTTTCGTCGTTACGGATACGAAAAAGCGTCCTTAACTTCGTTTGTATTTCAGGAAGCAGGTAAGTATGTATACGTCCAACCGCAAATTATTGCACAAAACAAGAAATACTAAAAAGAAATCATTCGCACCTACAAACAAAAATTAACTTACCTCCGGTTTCCGGAATATCCCCTTCTCCCCATTTACTCAGCTGCAAGGAAAGAAAAGCTTCATTAGTAGAATCTCTTTGCTTTAGTGTATACACACTTTTTTTTATTTGTTGGAACTCGTGGAACTGAAAGTTATTTTCAGCTCGAACATGAGTTTTAGGTAAACAAATTTGAAAATGTGTTTGTTTTCTTCGGACATATTGTTTTTTCGCCAAAGTGTTAAACTAGTTTTAATATCATAAAAGATTATTAATGAGGATTTTACATAATTCTTCCATTAGCCGATTAAAACTTTCCTGTCTTAAGCGATAAGAAATTTTGCTCCCAACGGTCAGCTAAAACTCATTGTGGCTGGGCATTAAACAAATTAGGTTCTCCCCAAAGATAAATCATAATAGGTTATTAGGTAAACAAGAACTTATTTATTAAATAGTTATTAGTTACCTTGAAATTTGTCTTCTGCCTAAGTGCTGCAATAGACTTAGATTGTTCTTTTAAAGCCTCCACTTCAACAAAATTAGATAACTTGGCTATGAATTAAAATGTCCACTATTCCAAAATTAAACACGAACCACTTTCACTGGACACCAAATTTAAATGCTCCTGCGAATTTGCGCGCGCTATCCCGAGAAAGTTTTGGAGTCAACTGAATGGAATTCCACGCGAGTAAGCGAATAAATTCATATCTTACTACAAAAGATTCAGCTTTTCTAAGCTTTCTAAGCTTAGGAGATGAGTATTTTAGCAGGATACTTGCACTTTCTTTTGTTCATTAGATTAAAAAATAGTGATGTCATACTGAGTATTGTTTCTTACAGCAGAGAAAATTAAGAAATTGTTTTCGGCGAATTGGAGCAATGAGGCTCCCGCCTAATGCTACCACCTTACTACGATCATAACACACATTTATTCTTTTCAGATAATGAATTCAATTTTGTAATGTGAGCAACCTTTCTGCTGGACTATGCCAAAACTAAAAATCTAATTTCTCATACGATCCACAACGCACCTAATAATCATATTGGGTGCTTTACTCAATCAACCAATTCCAATATGTGGTGATATTTGTTAATTCCGATTTAATTAATGAGTTATCTGGCACTATCTCGCATTAAGAATTTTTTCAATATTGGTGTGTTTGATTGAAACTGTGACTTTAATAAAAGAAACTCTTGTTCGTCATCGTCATACGGCATCAAAGCGATTTACATTTACATACGTTAAAAACAATTTAAAACTGCAAATATAAAATTCTAAGAATTACACTGCCTGTTGCATGGAATATTTTACATGATTCTGAGTTAATTTTTGACGCTAATTTCAAATACGTTATCAGTTTTACTTTATTACTTTATTCTAATAATAAAATATTGTGATCAACACAGAAAAAAAAAATTGCTACCCTGAAATTTTTTTTCCGCGTTTCATGGCTAAATTAGCCTAAAAATGCAAAAAAAATCCGTCCCGCCGTACGCCGTACATATGGACTCATATCTCCGAGACCGTTAAAGGTAGAAGGTTCGTTTTAGGGTGGATGGTTAATTGGGTAAGTGAGCTCCATTGTCTAAATTATGGGGAGTGTTAGGTGGAAGGGGGAGGCGGGGGGAGGGAAAGAGTCAAAAACTACACTTGCTAATATCTCCACCACGAATAGAGAGAGGGTTGTGGGATAAACTTTAAGAAAAATTTATTTTTTTTATCCATTGGCGTCCAAAAAGGGGGGCTAAAAACAAATTGTCGGCTTAATTTTTATTTTTTTGCAGATGATCATATCTTGGAAATTACTTATCGTGAAAATTTCATATTTTGGGACCATTAAGGTGGCATATAGCTCTACCAAAATCAGAGGGTGCCTAATTATTGTAAGGGGGGGTCAGGGGGGTGCAAAGAAAAACACTTAAAAATGAATATCTCAACTATATCTTAAGCTATCTAATTGAAACTTAAAATATATATTAAACTATACTAGGAAAATACGAAAAAAATATAACATGTGGAAATAATAGTAGTGGAAGGAAAAGGGGAGTATTTCAAAATTAGCGCACTTTTCAAAATTACAAATCCTTATATCTCAAAACTAACTACAGATATCCAATCGAAAATTTGTCAGATTATATACATATATAACCAGATAGACGTTAATTTTGGTAAAAATTTTAAGTTGGGGGTGTAAGGGGAGGGAGGTATGGGAACTTGGTTGTTGGGGATAGCTGGTTAATGTTCTGGAGTAGAAACTCACTCACTGATAGTTACTAATAGAATGATGGTTTATTTCACTTCTGTCCGTATTTATAAAATTAAACTTACAGCTAGGTTATTATATACTTCAATGTTAATTATTTTTGTACATAGTATTTTGGTTCCTACCTACAAATGCTTTTGTTATCGTTTACCGCAAAGGGTCAGTACTAAAA
The DNA here is from genome assembly GCA_963669355.1 of Chorisops tibialis. Taxonomy (NCBI): domain Eukaryota; kingdom Metazoa; phylum Arthropoda; class Insecta; order Diptera; family Stratiomyidae; genus Chorisops; species Chorisops tibialis. Next base: position 264,168,908 of record OY770262.1, on the reverse strand, counting down.
ATAGTTTTTGAAATACTGATTTACGATTTTTGGGTTTTAGTTTAAATTTTGATTTCAAGGTTACGGTTTTTGGGTTTTAAATTAAAATTATATTTTTTATGATAATTTGGTCGCTACACACTCCCCTTTCAGCGGAGCGTTATTTTAATTATTATTAATATTAATTGGAGAAAATGAATTTATATGATACAGAGTTTTGTATTTTTTTTTATTTTTCTGAAAAAACGTATGCAGGTTTAATCCTGTCAATTGCGATTGATGAATTTTTTCCATTTATTTCGAGGACGAATTGCTTGCGAAATCGTCTAACAACTTTATAAGGTCCTTCGTAAGGTGGGTTTAATCCTGATCTTAATTTGTCGATTCTAACAAAGACAAATTCACATGTATTGAGATCTTGTGCGACGTTTATATTTTTTTGAAAAGTTACACGTATGTTAGTTGGTTTGATATTGCTTATAGATTGTTTTAAGTGTGCTACGAAATCTTTAGGATCTAAGTCCATGGAATTTTTATTGGCAACAAAAAATTCGCCTGGAACCTTGAGACTTTGCCCGTAGACGAGGTCTGCAGGTGAACATTGTAGATCACTTCTTATTGCGGTTCGAATACCTAGTATAACTAATGGTAATTCCGAATACCAATTTTTTTCGTTCTCTCTGGCCATGATAGATGACTTCATGTGTCTGTGGAACCGTTCTACTAAACCGTTTGCCTGCGGGTGATATGCACTGGTATGTATACGGTGAGATCCTAAAAATTTTGTTAATTCCGCAAATAGCTTTGATCGAAATTGGCTACCCTGGTCCATTGTAATTTCTAATGGTACTCCAAATCGAGGAATATACTGCTGTATAAAAGCTTCTGCTATTGAAATAGTGGACATGTCTTTCATGGGATATGCCTCTGGCCATCTCGTGAACCTATCTATGATGGTCAGAATATATGAATGCCCGTTAGATGGTGGTAGTGGTCCGACGACGTCCATATGGATGTGTTCAAATCTTTGAGAAGGTAACTCAAAGCGTTCTAGTTCTGTTCGCGTATGGCGATGTACTTTAGCTTTTTGACAGCCGATACAGGACTTCGACCAACTATTCGAATCTGAGTTCATGGAAGGCCAGAAATATTTTAAGGCTAGTTGCTTTCTAGTAGCCCGTATCCCTGGATGGGATAAATTGTGGATTGATTCAAATACTTTTTTTCGTAAATCTGGTGGGACGTATGGGCGGCACCTTTTTGTGCTCGTTTCACACCAAATCTTATCTTGGTAGAAAGGAATATTCAAGAGTTCCAGAGTACATTTGGACTCGGGTTTCTGTGAATTATTCAAGATTGACTTAAGTTCATTATCCGTTAGTTGCATCTTTGACAGGTTTTCAAGATTGAATGTAATCGTATTTATATCGTCTATACTACTGATTCGTGATAAAGCGTCAGCTACATGATTTGATTTTCCACTTATGTGTTTAATATCCGTTGTGAATTGCGATATATAATCTAAGTGTCGCGTTTGGCGAGGAGATCGTTCAGTTTTTGATGGAATGGCCTTGACCAATGGTTTGTGATCAGTAAAAATTGTAAAGTTTCGACCTTCCACAAAATATCTGAAATGTTTGATCGCAAGATATATCGCTAAAAGTTCTCGATCAAATGCTGAGTATTTCACTTCGGCAGGAGATAATTTTTTTGAAAAGAATGCAAGAGGTTGCCATTGTTTCGAATGGAACTGTTGAAGAACTGCTCCAACAGCTGTATTTGAAGCGTCTGTAGTGATGCTGTAACTTGCATTTTCTTGCGGATGTAGTAGGAGTGTTGCCTTGGCTAGAGCAGATTTAACTTGGCAAAAACTCTCCTGGCACTCTTGTGTCCAGGTGAAATGTTTTTTAGAACCTTTCTGCTTTAGGAGGAGAGCAACATGATTATGAATTGGTGTAAGAAGCTTTGCCAAATGTGGTATAAAACGATTGTAGTAGTTGACCATCCCAACAAATTGCTGAATATGTTTAATTGTTAAGGGTGCTGGAAAATTAGTTATGGCATCTACTTTTTCGCTCACTGGCAAAATACCTTTGGCAGATATCGTGTGACTAAGAAAATTTAATTCTGGTGTGCCAAATATGCACTTAGAAGGGTTGATGTTCAAACCAAATTCAGTAAGCCTCTGAAAAAGTATTTTCAAATGCTTTTTATGATCTGTCTCATCTTTGCTTGCGACAAGGATGTCGTCAATATAGACGAACACGAAATCTAGGCCGTTGACTACTTGGTTCATGAACCTTTGAAAAGTCTGTGCGGCATTTTTTAAACCGAAAGGCATTCGAGTGAATTCAAAAAGACCAAATGGAGTGGTTATGGCAGTTTTATGAATGTCCTCTGGCGCTATGGGTATGTGGTGGTATGCTCTGACTAAATCGATTTTAGAAAATATTCTGCAACCGCTAAGAAACATAGAAAAATTTTGAATGTGAGGTACCGGATATCTGTCCGGAACAGTGATTGAATTAAGTCGTCGGTAGTCTCCACACGGTCTCCAATCCTTACTGTCCTTTTTAGGGACCATATGTAAGGGTGATGAAGCTGGAGATGCTGACGGTTGACAAATCCCTATTTGTACCATGTGTTCGAATTCGAATCTTGCAGTCTTGTACTTTAATAGATCGAGCCTTCTTGGGCGAGAACATGGAAGAGGACCTTCCGTCAATATGTGATGTTGCACTGTATGTTTTATAGGAGAATTGAAGTTAGGAGGTTGGAATAATGATGGAAACATTTTTAACAGCGCACCGTATTGATTATCGATACTAAAATTTAGGGGTGTTGGTGTATCAACTTTGATTGCATTGATATTTGAAGTTAAATTCGTCGTGGGATCAATGAGTTTTTTATTTTTTAGATCTACCAGTATATTATATTTTTCAAGGAAATCTGCACCGATTATAGCTTTGCTTATTGATGCAATTAAGAAGGTATGAATAAAATCTCGACGTAAACCGATATTAAGTTTCAATAGTTTCTGACCATAAACTTTAATTCGCGATCCGTTAGCAGCAGTAAGATAAAAATCACTTGCTTTAGCTGTCGAATTAAATGATTGATGTGGGATAATTGAGACGTCTGCTCCAGTATCAATAAGAAAATTTATGTTGTTGATGCGATCTGTTACGTATAAGCGGCGTGATTTTGTAGGTAAACTTCTGTCAGCCGCTGAGCCAGAAGCGATATTTAGTTTTTTGAAGAAGATGATAAATGGGAATTTGTCTCTTTAAAATCGCAAGGTTTTTGACATTTGGTTGCATTTGTACCATATTTGGTATGATACCAGCACATTCCTTGTTGTTGTTGTGAGGTTATCCGCCCTCTGCTTCGAGAACGGCTACGGAATCTTGGTTTGCTAAAATTTTTCTGCTTGTTCTGTAAAGTTAGGTTTGCGATTTGATCTCGTAGCTCGCGAATTTCATTACGAAGAGCTGAAATGTCTGATCCAGGCTCGATAGCAGAAACTGAGTTAAAGTTCGGTAATGCGTCCCAGATTTGATCGGCCAATGATAAAGTATCTGTAATATCCTTGTCTTTTTGAGCAATCAAGGCGATATTAATTGATTGAGGTAATCTTCGCATCCAGAGCTTACGAATTAATTTGTCATTAATCGCGTCACTTGAACCAGCAATATTGGCTAAGAATCTATAAAAATCTGAAGGTTTTCTATCCCCTAGCTCCACATTTCCCAATAATTGCTCGATTCTTTTTTCTTCACTTAGTGAGTGGCGATTAATGAGTACGGCTTTAAGATTTTCGTACTTGCAGCCTTCGTCAGGTGGGTGTTGTATAGTGTCTAGCACTGTTTCGATTACCTCTTGTGGTAGCGCGGATAAGACATAATTATATTTACTACTGTCTTTCCGAATTTGAGCTATCGCAAATTGAGCCTCGGTTTGTATGAACCAAACTGCAGGTGAATTTGACCAAAAGGGTGGAAGCTTTACCGAAAATAAAGCGTTGTCCAAGTTTGTTATCGGAATTTGGACTGAACTTTTCTCATTCAGAGTTTCGTCACGATCATCGTTTTCTGGCATTTTTAAACGATACGAATAAAATTGAATAACGATGTAATAATACTTCTTAATTTTTATCCAGAGATGTAGGTAACACAATAGAAACTAGGTAAAAGGTTGATACTGAACTAGAGGAGATGAAGGAAAATTTTTTTTTATATATCTATACTGATCGAAATGGAAAAAATTCAACAACGAAAAAAATTTTTTTTGCATACAATCATGTAAGAATTGTTTCGCACGGTAAGTTGCGAAGTAGGTAAATCTGTTTCACAAAAAAAAATTCAAATGGAAAAAATTACGTGCATACAATCATGTAAGAATTGTTTTGCACTATACGTTCCGAAGTAGTTAAAACTGTTTCACACGAACTCGCACAAATCTAAGTATGTATGTTAACTAAATTCATTATATTTTATTTGAAGCCATTTTTGCACTATGATTTATATTATCACCCCACTATGGGATTGCTATTGAAACTTTTGAAATCAATTATTTTGATCATTAATCCGATGAGATTTATATAATTTGTTAAACTAGGTTATTGAAAAACTGAACACGATATTTAAATTATTTACGGCACTGGTTTAAGAGTCGGAAATAATCGCGTTTTACCCTTAATCGTCAACAATTTTGAGAAAAAAAATAAAAAGAAAACTAGGTTTTTATGTTGTCAAAGTGTTGGATTATATACACTAACTTATGTAAAGTTGTTTATGATCAGAGAAAATGAATTTTTCGGCACTTTGATCAAAAGCATTTGTTCACAGTAATTTTGTACAATGATTTGAATTGTAACTGTTTTCAAAATTTTTCGAGAGATTTTATACATAAAGTTCAGGTATATAATAATTTTTTTTTTATTTTAGCAAAATAAATATAAGTTGTCTAAGTATAATATTATATTATATTTTATTTTGAAATGAAATGTTGAAAAATTTATGAAAAAAATTTTTTTTTAAAAAAATACCTTTATTATTTTTTTTTTTTTTGATGATTTCGGCTGATTGCGGATGATGTTGATATTTGTTTTTTTGTGTTTTTGGTATAGCTCATTCGGTGTCGGATAACTTTTTTGTGTGTGTTGAGTCGATCGATTATTCCTTGAAGAAATGATGATGATTCTCGTTACTGTGCGTATCGATCGATTATTCGGTGATGGAATGATGATGATGCTCATGGATTTAGCGTTAATTTTTTTGTGTGATTTTACAGAATCCGATTACACAAATCCACAAAATATATATATGTATATATGTAGCCCGTAATTTTGGCAATGCGTAAGTTTGTTGATTATTAAAAAACGAAGTAAAAATAAAAAAAAAATCACTAATAATAACCACTAAAAATTCACAGGGGTCACCACTATGGGAACTTGGTTGTTGGGGATAGCTGGTTAATGCTCTGGAGTAGAATCTCACTCACTGATAGTTACTAATAGAATGATGGTTTATTTCACTTCTGTCCGTATTTATAAAATTAAACTTACAGCTAGGTTATTATATACTTCAATGTTAATTATTTTTGTACATAGTATTTTGGTTCCTACCTACAAATGCTTTTGTTATCGTTTACCGCAAAGGGTCAGTACTAAAAATAGTTTTTGAAATATTGATTTACGATTTTTGGGTTTTAGTTTAAATTTTGATTTCAAGGTTACGGTTTTTGGGTTTTAAATTAAAATTATATTTTTTATGATAATTTGGTCGCTACAGAGGTGATAAGCAAAACTGTCGAAAATTTTTAGTGATTTTTTTAGGGCTCTGGTGAAAGATACAAAGTTTAAATTTTGCATGTGTATACATCTATTTGATATACATAGAAAAAAAATAATAATTTGTTCCTCAATTGTTAAAAACCGACCAACCACCCGTCCAGCGCGCACAAGGTGTTTCATGTGCATTGATAAAAACACACAAACTGAAACTTTTTGAGTGAAATTTTAAGGTAGAAATTTGAAAATTTACTGAATGTATTTAAAAAAAATCCCTAAATATATTAAATATTAACTGTTCGAAAACTTTTAAGACTTCTACCCCCTCCCATACAAAGTTATTTTTTCGTCCATTTTCAAGAAATCAATTATCACCTAACTATTGAAAGCTATCAATTTGAAAAAAAAAATTTTCAAAATAGTTGAAACAAAATTGCGTCACATTGCCCTTCTACCCCTCCCATACAAAAGTATGATTTCGACCAATTTTATTAAATCAACTAATAACCAACAAATTTAAAGCTACGAACCTGAGATTTTGCACAAGCACCTTACAAGAGAGATATAATAAAACTGTATCATAAATTTTATGGCTCCCTTACCCGCTCTACCTCCTCCCATACAAATGTTCGGTTTCGTGAATGTAAAATACACCGAATTTTATGAAAATTCTATGCAAGTTCGTCTACATTCTTTACAGAGAATATTGGACGTGATTCAAGCAATCAATTAAAAAGCTATTAACATCCACCCACCCTTACTATTGGTGCTAGGGTGTAGCCTAGTGGGTAGCGTGTTGGTTTACAATGTGAAGGTCGTGAATTCAAATCTCGGTTGACGCATAATTCCAGCACACTGCCTGCTTGGGTATACCTTGGTCACCTCAATCTACAAAGATAAAAATTTATAGATAGAGGGTTGTGCGAAGGTTGAACAACCCTTCCACAACAAATAATGAAAAATGTTAAGGAACCTGAAGGTTAGGTGGCCAAGGCCCGATTTGGGCTGTAGTGCCATGAAGAAGAAGAATGAAGAATACCCTTACTATTACCCCTCCCCCTCCCCTCATAAAACCCCAAACTTGCAGAAATATATTGTTAAATTGGCAACAGCCCTGCCCAAGAACTACGCTAAATTTTATACGCACTGAGTAAATTGGCTTAGAGTAATTCATGACAAGTACAGTTTGTATGGGAGGTGATAGAAGGAGGAGGAGGACACGCATAATTTTTATACGGTTGATTGATATTGTCATAAAGTTAATATATTCCAAATTTCAGGCCAAAAGCTTTTATACGTTTCGAGCAAATTCGTTTATTGTCAAATTGCGCAATTGTGTCATTTTGTATGGGAGGGGGTAGAAGGGGTGGAGCGATTTGGCCCGTTCACGACCTTACTTTTTTGTCAAAAACGACGTGTACGAAATTTGAGCTTTCTAGCTCAACGCGTTCTTAAGCTAGAGAGCGAACGGACGGACGGACATCCGGTTTTGAGATTTTTGAGTGATAATATTAACTTCTGTACCATTCATTCTTTTTTCCGAGCCTTATTTCTTAGCGTTACAAACTTTAGAGCAAACTTATAATACTCTCAGATTGCATCTAGAGTATAAATATTTGATTAGCTTCACTGCTTCTACCCCTCCCATACAATATGACAGTTTCACAACTTCACAAAAAAATCGATTTTCTTGAAAATTATGAATGGCACTAGTCTGAAATTTAAGGGATGTTAGTTTTATAATATTCCTAGTTATTTCTGAAAAAATCACTAAGATCCCTCCACTCTTTCTACCACCTCCCATACAAACTGCACATTTTCATTAAATCTAACTCACTAATTTTTTCAGTTCCCATTCAATTTTTAGAATAAACATTTTGTATGGAACATTTTTATAGCTACTTTTGCATGATGGGGAAAAATTAGTTCAATGCTATCATCCCTTCTAACACTCCCCATACAAAATTTCTTGGGATCACAAAAAATTCTATTTCATCTAGAGTATCGTAAGATTGCGCTTTACGCGCAAACATAGCCCTGTTATTTTTTGTATATGATTTTCTACTGTTGTTAAATGACGAAGTGCTACTCTGAATACTTCAGCAAAATCGGCCACCACATGTGCGACCCTGGAATCGTTCCTCCACGGAAAAAAATATGCATAGCATAATTTCCTAATCAACATAGGTGGAGTTTTTAAGGTAAAAAGCTCCATAAACATGGCATATTTAACGATTTTATAAGGTTAGTTGTGCTCTATATTATCGTAAAATGTTATTTTACTATGCATACAGTCCTTTCTCCCTGTTTATTAGCTGCTATTTCAGCTATGTGCAAAGACATTTAGTTTTATGCTGTTTAAGCCTTATACATAGCTAATATTCCATTTTGCCACGGTAGCATGTATGTTTCACTTAAAAGTTAGATTGACAAATCAAATGGGTAAATTACTAAAATGTTTAGGAATACTGACTGGCGTCGTTCCGTACTCCTTTCGTATGAAAAAATTTCTTGGTATATAATTCGCACGTTTGTTATGTTCGGCATGTTATAACTCAAATTTCTTCCCAAGAAAAGTTTGCTTGGGTATAGCTTAGAGGGTAGTGTGACTACAATGGCGAAGGTCGGGAGTTCAAATCCCGGTCGACGTAAAATTCTACCGCGCTGCCTACATGGGTATATCTGGATGAATTCAATCTGCGAACATGATTCTGGATAGAGGTTCGTGCGAAAGGCTAACGACCCTTTCATAATAACAAATAAATGTTAAGAAACCTGATTTGGGCTGTAGTGCCATCGGAGAAGGAAAAGAAGAGTTTTCATTTGCCAACCTAACTAAAATTAATAATTAAAATTGACGTTATTTTAGTTGATCGTACAATGGTTTTCTTTGATGAACAACTTCATACAATGGAGTTTTACCAAATTAAATAGCTGTACTACCTATACATTTGGTCAATTTCATTCACCTATGTATTATAGCAAATATTCCTTTTTACATTACTACTACAAAAAGAGCCATTTTTATAGGTAGAAACCTATAAAAAAAACGGCAAAACCAGCTATATTTTTTTTCCGTGTCCATAGTCCGAATATCTTGGTGGAATTGTTCGCCCTGTTCTCCACTCAAGTCACCTAGATTTTCACGAAATCTGATCTGATCTAAATGGCTGTGCATGAAGTGTATTATGTTGCATCCAAGAAACTGGAAATGAGAAATCTGTGTTCAAATCTGTAATCAAACATTTATTTCTGTCGATTGAAAATCATTTTTCGGTCACCGACGAGTGCATAATTCAAGATGATTCTGTACAATGCCATCGCGCCAAATTGGTAAGTTTTTATGCTTTACTAATATTGACAATGTTCTTAATTGGTTTCATAAGAAAACGTAACTTATTTTTCTACTTCGTTTGCAGATTAAGGATTTTATTTCCGAAGTTGAGCTCCCGATCTCAACCCCATTGAGAACCTATGATCCATTACGATGGTCGAGATTTCAAAAGCGAAACTGACTTCAAAGTAAGAGCTTGTGAAATTGCTCGGAAAAGTTTGGTATGAAGAGATCAGCATAAAAACACTCCAGGAGCTGATGAACTCTATTCCTAAATGGATAAGAGCGGTAATCAGAAGTAAAGGAAGCACCATAAAATATTAAAATTGATTTAATTTACATTGCTACATTTTTGATGCTATAATAAATGAAAAATATATACAGAAAAAATCAATATTTAGAAGTTATTTTAAGTATTTGATGCTACTCGATTTCGATGAAATTTGACTAGAAAGTGAACAATCCATCTATCTGACCAATTCTTCTATAAACAAAACTCAAGGCTGTATATCTTATATAGCTGATATTATAATTTAATATTCTAAAAAAATATTTTATCTATTGATCAAAATTTTCAGTGGAATTTCGCACTTATAAATATGTTTTGTGTGGAAACATTTCATTTCTCGACACTGTACTTTCATTTGGTCATGATTATTCTCAATTCTACTGAGGACAAATATAGAGACTATGCCAGGCAATTGAAAGAAAACGATCCGAATAATAGGAAAGGTGTTGCCTATCCGACCACACACTTCATTGATGATACGTAAAAAATTACGAGAGCTTGGTTTTTGATGCATCCAGACATAGCACCCTCTGACTATCACTTGTTCCGATCTCTCTGGTTTAAATAAGTTAATTTTCTCACCAAAAGAAAACCAGTTGAATTTTATTAAAAAAAAACGCTACGAACTTTTTTTTTCCCAGACCTAATATATGCAAAATCCTTCCTTAAAATCTACAAAGCCATATTGTTCCCTATTGTACTGAGACAAATCTCTACGTTTGACAACATTAGATCTAATTAGCGTTTACAAATATATCCTTTATGTTGTTTTGAAGTCGGTAGGTTTCACATGTTTCAAGAATAATGCCTGTGTGAGTTGAGAATTTGCCAAATTTCAAAATTCCATTTTATTAAAAACAACGTATAAAATGTGTCAATACATTCTGGAATAATCATTGAGCAGACATCAAGATAAAGAAATGCTTCGATCAAAAAATTGTAATTTGAATTTCTCTGAGCTCTTGAATCTATTTAGATTATATGAGGCTATAGGAGTAACAGTGGCCTAACCCAAATATATTTGCTGGTAGGTTAGGTCATTTTTGCTCTCAAGGCCTGATATGAATTGATTTTCAATAAACGTGTTGAAAGTCTGTCTAAGACAAAATTTGTTACAATTTTCTCCGGCTGGGGAAATTTGCACTAACCCCTGACAGCAAAGGGGCGGAACGAAACCTGTCAGGCCAACCCTAGAAGAAGGGTCGTGGGCGCCAATGGCTCTTTATTTAGGTCTCATTCCTTGTTCTACTCGCCTTCAGACCGAACCAATGATCTGGAGAGATTCTTGACAAAAAAAGTGGTATCGCTAAAAAAAGCTTACACAAATATTTTACTCGTAAAAAAAGAATGAATAAGAGCGAAACTTGAATTAATGATGATGATGATGCAATGGCACTACAGCCCATATCGAGCCTTGGCCTCCCGGATGGACCTCCTCCAGTTGCCTCGGTCCAACGACCGCGTCCTCCAGTTTGAAAAATTGAGAAGCGATCTGCAGTCTGCGTCGACTGAGTCCTCCCATCGCTTTCGTGGCTTCCCCTGCGGTCGGTTGCCTTGAGCTTTGCCCTTGAGCACTCGTTTTGGGATTCGTTCCTCGTTCATTCGTTCCACGTGGCCAGCCCATTGCAGCTTGCGCAGTTTGATCAATATAGATGCTGGAGGGTCGTCAAATAGTTGATACAGCTCATGGTTGTATCGAATTCGCCAATCATCTCCTTCCTTAACTGCTCCGTATACCGTCCGAAGAATTTTTCGCTCAAAAGTGTCGATTAACTTCTCCGAAAACCGTGTCCAGGTCCACGTTTCGCATCCATATAGCAGCACAGGACGAATTAATATCTTGTAGATGCGTAGTTTATTGTTTCGATGGACCTTCCTTGATTTCATTATGGGGAGGACCGCATAAAATGCTTTGTTAGCTGCCATGATTCTTCTTTGAATTTCATGTCGCTCATTGCCGTCCTTTGTGAGAAGGGCTCCAGGTATACGAATTCATCCACCTGCTCGAAGTTGTATTCGCCTACTGTAATGTTCTGCCTCTCTGGGACAGTCCTTCGTGTCTGGGTCATGTATTAAGTTTTCGCTTCATTGACTCTGAGCCCTACTTCACCCGCTGCCGACTCTAACTCCTGGAATACCTCCTTAACGCCAAGTATTGATCGGGCCAGAATATCCACGTCGTCTGCATACGCCACCAACTGTGCGGATTTTACGAGTAGCGTACCTCTGGTGTCCACTGAGGTTACTGAAGTTGCTTTCCTGATGACATACTCGAGCACAAAGTTAAAGAGCGTGGGGGCGAGACCATCTCCTTGTTTAAGACCTGACTCCATTGGAAAGCTGTGAGTCAACTCGTTTTGGATTTTTACTTGGCATTCATTGTTTTCCATCGTGGCTTTTATTAACCGAACTAGTTTCGGTGGGACACCTAGTTCAATCGTTATTCTGTACAGAGCATTACGGTCGACACTATCGTATGCATGGCAAAAATCGACGAGCAGTTGGTGCACATTAATATCATATTCCCAGCATTTTTCTAGCACCTGTTTTACTGAGAATAGCTGGTCCGTTGTCGATCGTCCAGATCTGAAGCCACCTTGATATTCTCCGATGAAGTTGTTAGCGTATTCACTGAGTCTTCGTTCGATAATTTTAGTCAAGATTTTGTAACACGCACATAGCAATGAAATTCCTCTGTAATTTTCGCAACGCAAACGGTCACCCTTTTTGTATATCGGACATATAATGCTTTTCCGCCAGTCGTCGGGTAATTTTTCAGTTGTCCAGATTTTAACAATTAATCTAAATATTCGACTGGTAAGCTCTGTTCCACCTTCTTTCAAGAGCTCTGCAGGGGTTCCGTCAATTCCGGGCGCCTTGTTCGATCTTAAATTATGTAAGGCTGTCTCTACTTCATCATAAGTTGGTGCAATAGGCAGATGATCTCCATCTGGATCTTCCGGAATTATAAAAGGTTCAGTCTGTGATGTCGTTCTATTTAACAGTGTTCGGAAGTACTGAACCCATCGTGCATTGATTTCGGTAGCGTCGCTTATGATGTTGCCTTCTTCGTTCTTACAGAGGGTAGTTTGCGGTTTGTAACCTTGTCTCATTTGTTTCACGGTATTAAATGCTGCTCGCACGTCATTTTTCTTCAGGTTTTCGTCCAGTGATAAAATTTTGTCATTGTTTATTTTGCGTTGTTTTCGTCTGCAGATCTTCTTGGCGTTTCTCCGCTCTAAATGTCCTAAAGTGTATTCTGCTGCACGGTGAATACTATCCTTAATGTTCTGCCACATTTGGTCAATACTTTCCTCAGGCTCAGCCTGGGGTAATGCCTCAATATGTGCTTTGATTGTGGTCATATATTCCACTTTCGTTGTGTCGTCCTTTAGTTTTTGTATATTGAGCTTCGGAGCCCAGCTCCTTTTAGTGTGGCCCTTGTTAGCTATGCGACAGCGGTATTTAGCTCGAATAAGAAAATGGTCCGAGTCACAGTTCGCGCCACGTAGAGTCCTGACATCTAGAATGCTGGAGGCAGCCCTTTTTTCGATGAGAACGTGGTCAATTTGGTTAAGGTGTGCCCATCTGGTGATGCCCACGTCATTTTATGAATATTTTTATGCGGGAAGCAGGTGGAGCTTATGACTAGGTTCTTACTGCTGGCGAAGTCAATAAGTCTTTGGCCATTATCATTCGTTGCATGAAACTTGAATTACCAGTTCGTTATATTTCGAATAATCCTAGCTACGTCTTACGTTACCTATGGCTCTTCGCCCAGAAAATAAAACAAAACTCACTACTAACTTAAACCTACGTTACTTGAGATCTCGTTGGGGCCCGTGGTGAGTTGCTCCGGTGTGATTCTCGCCTCTCGAGGTCGCCACCGGTTCCTCCTTCGCTGCGCCAGCCGCTCTCGTAATATCCGCGCCAAAATTCGACGTCGTATGGCTCGGGAATTTCCGCGTAAAAATTCGTCGTCGTACGGCTCGGGAACTTCCGCACCAAAATTCGTCGTCGCACGGCTCGGGATCTTCGGCGTCCTTACTGTGTCCGTGAATTCTCCGCCATCTCCGTCGTCGTTGTAATTTCGGCACTTCTGTTTGTCGAACACTGGCTCTAATTCGAAAAATACAAGCAAGCAAGCGTGGTACTTCTACGTTATAATCTGAAAACAGAAATCGCGAGTCTTAGGTTTCGTAGGTACGTCCGCGCACTTGGCTAACACTTTTTAAAAGAGACCGCGCCAAGCTAGATTTCCTCCCGCCAAGCTTCGTGGTGAGATTCTCAACGGATCCCTTTGACCTTGAAGCCTTGGTCATTGAAATCCAGGCTTTCAACTTTCTTTGTTTCGCCTTTAGCCTTGCATTTTCCCGTCTCATATATTGGTACTCGTTATATATTATTTATAACATTTTCCCCAGCTTAGGCTTAATTCTAGCAGTGTGACCCAAGACTGCCGAAAAAACCCCATCTTCTCCTCTCTTAGGGTGTTGGTAATGTAGGGCGCGATCGAGAATCTCACAGTTCTCGTGTTTACCTCCGCGTCTGTTGATTGTTGCTCGCGGCTTAAATGTTTCGTGATGTCCTTGTGATGTAATTTTGTATTATTGTGGTGTGTTCGGTCTTTCGCCGGCTCATGTGTGTTCCGTGATTGCAAACTAACAGTTAATAATAATAAAATATAAGAAAGAAAAATAAAATAAAATAATTTGATGTGGGAAAAAAAACAAAAAACTTCGGAACCTTTTCTCCCTTAAGTAAAATAGTTGTAATTAGAACAAAAACCATGGTTCTTTATTGAAATTCGAGATATTTTATGCCATAATTTTACGTTCTCGAGAAATTTTTACGCAACCATCGACGGCAGTATTGGTTACAAACTACCAGCAAATCACGATCTCCGCAACAATGTGTTGAATTTGAAGTTTTTAAAAAAAGTGGGACTAATTGAATTGACCTGTGAACAGCTCTTTGGGATATAAAAATACTTAATTCATTTCCGCCTTCTGCTAAAATAAATAGTATTAAGGTATGTATAATTAAAAAAAAGTAGTAATATATTAGTGTGTGATATAAATATCACATATATTTAGAGACAAACTGAATAGGTATGAACATTTACTATTTCTAATATTATAGTTTTGGTGAATCAGTTCTATTTTCTTTCACTAGAGCTAAGAGCTGCAACATAAGCAAAGCCTGAACTTTGTCCAATGGATCCATAAATCCACGCTGCAACCATTTTGGTATTGTTGTACGAGCATGACTGAATCCCAGTTTATTTAAAATATAGTCAATGCCGTACGGTTCAATTGATTTTCCAGCCCATGACAATAGCCTGACAGTTGGCTCCAAGTGCCAAGTTTTACATTCAAAACGTCTCCAATCGCGTACAAATGCCTCTAAGTCTAAATTGCTTTCAGTTCCAGAAACATTTTTTTCTCCCACCGCTAAATCTGCATTTTTTTTATCAGTGAAGCCATTATTTTCGTTTGACTTTTCATTTGAAGCTGTTTGATCGAAATTATTTTTTTGATTAGACTGATTGCTGAGTGTGGTGTGTGAACCGGAAGCGTTTGGAGAGACTGCACGTCCCATTTGTCCACCGATCTATATAATTAATTTGCATTAAGGAAAACTCTAAAAACTACAAATATATATTTTACTTACCACTTTTTCTTTTTCTTTTACATATGAAGTAATAAGATCGTGAAGGAAGAAAAATGCATCAGCATCAACTGTTACAAATATGTGATCTTCAAATTCTGTAATAAAACTGCAAACCACAACTGGTTTTTCGCCTGTAAGAAATCATTATTTTAGCAAGTATCTTAACGGCAAAATTAAGACTATTTAACCTGATATATCTGGAGTAAATGACCCTTGCTTATGTTCGGTCTTAAAGTGAAATTGTAGACTTGGTAACGCAAAAATAACTTCACGATTATGATTGTGATCTTGGGATTTCGCAGACGTACCAGAAGCTGAAGTACTACGTGCTCGTTCTATTGAATTCGTCGCAATATCTTTATCTCTTTCCAAAACAGGAAATTTATCAACCGCTAAATTGAATATGTGTAAGATTTAAAATTTTACTTATAGCATAAATAATTTACCATCTATTTCACTATTAGCAAAAGCATAATGGAACCATTCCGTTAAGCTTTTGAATTGAGGAGGAAATACAATATTTCGGCTTATTCTGCTAACGATTGCCATTGAATGAGTTTGCGGAGCATGAGTATTCTGTCCCAAACTGAATGTAAGAGTTTCAATTACATTAACCTAGAAAGAATTAAAGTTATTAGTTATTATTTATTTTCTAAAGTTTCTATTATATTTTATAATAGGATTACTATAAAAAAAAGCAAAACAAATATATTTTGTAGTTTGCCGAGACGCGAAGAAGGGTATTTCTCTTGTCCCAAAGTTAAGGAAATACGAAAGGAGAAAATCAACGGACAAAAACACGACTAGAGATTTTTCTATACCAGAGACTCTGCCGAAAATTGCCGACATTCTACGTCCATTATTTGTGTTTATACTCTAGATTAAATCTAAGAGTATTATAAGTTTGCTATAAGGTTTGTAGCGCTAAGAAATAATGCGTCGAGTTGCCAAGAATACAGAAATATTTGTTGTCTGTAAAAAATCTCAAAGCCGGATATCCGTCCGTTCGTTCACTCTCTAACTCGAGAAAGCGTCGAGCTAGAAAGTTCAAATTTTGTACAAGTTGAAGATGCATGGAAAGTCAATATGCAAGTTAGAGTAGTTAAGGAAGACTAAGTGGAACCCCCTCCTTTCACAAATGGAACCCCCTTTCACAAGTGGAACCCCTTTTCACAAGTGGCCCCCTTTAGGGCAGGGCTGCTGTCAATTTAACACTTAATTGCGAATACGATCAATAGTTCCAGCACATGTACTCAATATTTCATTCGTTTATGCAAGTTTGGGTTTTTAATAAGGGAGGGGGAGGGGTAATATTACGGGTGGGTGGATGTCAATAATTTTTCAATTAATTGCTTCAATTACGTCCAATACTCATAGGATGTCAGTTTCATAGACGAAGTTGCATAGAATTTTCATAAAATTTGGTGCATTTTACATTCGCGAAACCAATCATTTGTATGGGAGGTGGTAGAGGAGGAAAGGGCATTGTAAAATTTGTGATGAAGTTTTATTTCATTCCTCTTGTAAGGTGCTCGTACAAAATTTCAAGTTCGTAGCTTTTAATTTGTTGGTTACCAGTTGATCTATTGAAATTCGTCGAAATCATACTTTTGTATGGTAAGGGAAAGAATGGCAAATGCGATCTCAAAGCTTTTGACGCAGTTCCGTTTCAACTATTTTCAAAAGATTTTGTGCAAAATTTCAAATTGATAGCTTTTAATAAATATAATATAATAATTGATTTCTTAAAAATGATCGAAAAAATAATTTTGTATGGAAGGGGGTAGAAGTTTGAAAGGTATTCGACCATTTAATATTTATTTCTTTTAGACATTTTTTTTAAATGTATTTTGCAAAATTTTCAAGTTCCTAGCTTAAAATTTCATTCAAAAATTTTCAGTTTATGTGTTTTTTTCATTGCACATGAAACACCTTGTGCACGTTAGACCGTGGGGGTCGGTTTGTAACAATTGGGGAAAAAATTATTATTTTTTTCTACGTATATCAAATAGATGTATCCACATGCAAAATTTAAACTTTGTACCTTTCACCAGAACCCTAAAAAAATCACTCAAAATTTTGGACATTTTTGCTTACCACCTCCCTCCCCTTACACCCCCCAACTTAAATTTTTTACCAAAATTGAATACTGTACAGTTCTACAATCTGACGAATTTTTGATTTGATATCTGTACTGAATTTTGAGATACAACGATTTGTAATTTTGAAAAGTGCGCCATTTTTTAAATGCTCCCAATTTCCCCCACCACTACTACAGGGTGCGCCATCTAAATGTGGTCGATGGAAATATTGAATAACTTTGACAGATTTAAACCGATTGACGTCGTCGAACACATTTCGGAAAGGTTATTGCATTACAATTTTAACCATGAATCGATTCACGCCCAAAGAACGCGCGGAAATAGTGACAATGTTCATTAAATGCAATCGTTCAGTTGTTGCAACACAGCGTGCGTATCGTCAATGACTGATGAGGCCCATTTCACGCTATCTGGCACTGTAAATAAACAAAACTGTCGCATTTGGGGGAAAGAAAATCCTCATACTATACATCAAACTCCACTGCATGATCATAAAGTGACTGTATGGGCCGGTGTCTGCTCAAAAACCATCATTGGTCCATTCTTCTTCAGAGTTGTGGAAACTGTCAATGGGGATCGGTATCGATGGATGTTGGCACACTCTGTTTTACCAGAAATGCGTGAAAAAGGTCTTAAAGGCCTTAGGTTTCAACAAGACGGCGCGACATGTCACACCGCGAAATCAACGATGAACTTCTTGCGTCAAAAGTTCCCAGGACGTGTGGTATCGAAAGGGGGGGATATTGACTGGCCACCGAGATCGCCCGATTTAACGGCACCGGACTTTTTTTTGTGGGGATTTTTAAAAAGCAAAGTGTATGCCAACAAACCGAAGACTTTAGACGAGCTTAAGGACAATATTCGAGCCGAAATCACTGCGATATCACCCGAGATGCTGGCAAATGTCATGGAAAATGCCAGAAAAAGAGCTGAATTTTGTATCCGCAATAAAGGTGGTCATTTGATCGACGTTGTTTTTGAAAACTGAATGGAAAAAATTGTAAAGCTTCGAATTTTATAAAAATAAATAGTTTTCCAAAATCGATTGAGAATTGTTCAAGTTATTCAATATTTCCATCGACCACATTTAGATGGCGCACCCTGTATTATTTTGATATATATTTTTTTTCGTATTTCCCTAGTATAGCTTAATAAGTATTCGAAGTTTCAATTAGCTTAAGAGGTAGTTGAGATATTCATTTTTAAGTGTTTTTCTTTGTACCCCCCTGACCCTCCCCTTACAACTATTGGCCTTTCTCTAGGCTGATTCTGGTGAATCTATAAGCCACCTTAATGGTACCAAAATATGAATTTTTTATGATAGTAATTTCAAAGATACAGCACAAGCTCACTTATATTAATACGCACTTATTTTAACACTCGCTTATATTTGCTCAAAATTTCATTGCATTGCAACCTTATTATATTAACACTGCCGCTCTCTTATATTAACGTTCGGTACTTTTGTTTTTAAAACGCAGTGGTCTGGTTTTTTTCCCGTTATACAAAAAATTGTCTCATTAAATATGTATTACAAATGCCCGGTTGCAGTCGTAAACGTGTTTCGAAGTCGTGAAGTGTTCACAAAATGCCGCGAAAAAAACGTCAGTGCTTAAGTGTATTGGAGAAAAATGAAATTTTAAGTCTGATTTCTTCAGGAAAGTATAGTTTCGCTGATATTGGACGCAAATTTAACGTTACCAAGCCTGTTATCACGAATATTAAAAGAAACGCAACAAAAATTCTGAAAATAGTGAATCGAAATACATTAGCCCAACAGCAGAAGAAATTAAAAGTCCAAGGTGAGTTGCCAAATATGGAAAAAAAATTGTACAAGTGGTTTCTTAAACAAAGAAAGAACCATTTCCCAGTAACTGCTAATCTACTAAAAGAAAGAGCAAAACACATAGTACATGGACTTAAAAATGAAAATGGCAGTGGATTTAATGCTAGCGATGGCTGGTTGAACGGGAACAATAATTTTTATTTCCCAAAACCCAATGATCATTTTTCCATAAAGGGGCACATTAATACTGCGGATGTTCACACTTGGAATGCCGATATTGAAGAGGATATCATTGAAATCGAGGATAATGTTGAAGTAACTACTGACGATGAGGATAACGCCAATGGGTTGGAGCCGGAAATATCGATTTCTAATAAAGAAGCTTTGCATGCAGTCACTAAACTAAATAAATGGTGTGAACAATCTCACTCGAATTACAGTGAAATACTTACACTTTTGAATATTCAACAAAAAATTGCTATTACACAGGCAACAAAACAAACTACAATTCTAAATTTTTTTCAAAATACGAAGTAATTGCCATAATGTATGTTTAAATACATAATAAAGATCGTAAAAATGATTTTACTGTTTCATTCCCTTATGTTAACCAATCGCTTATATAAAGAGGGATGCTGCATTTAATTGTTAATATAAGTGAGCTTGTGCTGTATAATCATTTGAAAAAAAAAAAAAAAAAATTCGGCCAAACATCTGTTTTTAGCCCCCCCCCCTTTTTCGGACGCCAACGGATTAAATAAACTGCCAAGAAGTCGGGCGAGACTTTATTATTCTTGGGACAAGTTGTGGATGAGTGGAAAGTCAATATGCAGGTTAGAGTGGTTAGGGAAGGCTAAGTGAAAGGGAGTTCTTGGGCAGGGCTGTTGTTAATTTAACAATATTTCATTCGTTTCTGCAAGTTTGGATTTTTATGAGGGGGGAGGAGGGGTAATAGTAAGGGTGGGTATTAATTAATTGCTTGAATCACGTCCAATATTCTCTGTATAGAATGTGTTTCATAGACGAAGTTGCATAGAATTTTCATAAAGTTCGGTGTATTCTACATTCACGAAACCGAACATTTGTATGGGAGGGGGTAGAGAATATAAGGGAATTGTAAAATTTTACGCGCAGTTTTATTTCGCGTCTCTTGTAAGGTGCTTGTATAGAATTTCAAGTTCGTAGCTTTTAGTTTGTTGGTTATTAGTTAATTTAATGAAATTGGTCGAAATCATACTTTTGTATGAGAGGGGGTAGAAGCGCAAGCGCGATTTCAAAACTTTTAAAGCAACTTCATTTGAATTATTTTTATAAGTTTTTATGCCAAATTTGAAATTGATAGCTTTTAAGAGTTAGCTGATAACTGATTTCTTAAAAATGCTCGAAAAAATAATTTTGTATGGGAGGGGGTAGAGGCGGTAAGGGAATCGTAAAACTTGTGATGCAATTTTCTTTCATTTTTGTTCTTAGATGCTCGTACGAAATTTCAAGTTCATAGCTTTTAATTTGTTGGTTATTAGTTGATTTAATTAAATTAGTCGAAAACATACTTTTGTATGGGAGGGGGTAGAAGGGCAAGCGCGATTTTAAAACTTTTAAAGCAATTTTATTTTAATTATTTTTGTATGTTGTTATGCAAAATTTCAAATTGATAGCTTTTAATAGTTAGGTGATAATTGATTTCTTGAAAATGGTCGAAAAAATAATTTTGTATGGGAGGGGGTAGAAGTGTTAAAGGTTTTCGACCAGTTAATATTTCGTATATTTAGGGATTTTTTTTAAATGCATTTCGCAAATTTTCAAGTTTCTACCTTAAAATTTCACTCAAAAATTTTCAGTTTCTGTGTTTTTTTCAATACACATGAAACACCTTGTGCACGTTAGACCGGGGGGGTCGGTTTATAATAAATATGGATCAAGTTATTATTATTTTTCTATGAACATTAAATGTAGGTATTCACATGCAAAATTTTAACTTTGTATCTTTCACCAGAGCCCTAAAAAAATCACTCAAAGTTTTCGACATTTTTGCTTATCACCTCCCTTACACCTCCCAACTTAAAATTTTTACCAAAAGTAACCATTATGTAGTTCTACAATCTGATAAATTTTTGATTTGATATCTGTACTATTTTTTGAGATATAAGGATTTGAAGTTTTGAAAAGTGCGCCATTTTTAAAATGTTTCCCATTTCCCCCCACTACTATTATTTCGACATATTATATTTTTTTTGTTAGGCAAATACAAAAAAAATATATAGTAGTAGTATAGCTTAATATAAGTTTTAAGTTTCAATTACATAGCTTAAGAGATAGTTGAGATATTAATTTTTAAGTGTTTTTCTTTGCACCCCCCCTGACCCTCTCCCTTACAATAATTAGCCGCTTTCTGAGCTGGTTCCGATGAAACTATATGCCACCTTAACGGTCTCTAAATATGATAATTTTACGATAAGTAATTTCGAAGATATAATCATTTGAAAAAAAAATTCGGCCGACAATTGGTTCTTAGCCCCCCCTTTTCGCACCCCACTGGATAAAAAAATTAAATTATTTTTAAAAGTTGTCCCACAAACCCTTCTATATGTATGCTGAGTTTTAGCTTCCTAGCTGTTACCATGGTTGAGAAATTTGAATTCGTATTTTTCGGTCTAAGCGCTCCCCCCGCCTCCCCCTGAACCTGTACACCCCCCAAAATGGGTATCCGCCTGAGATCCGCAACTATCTACAATCCCCCCAAAAATGAACTTTCTATCTTGAAGGGTTTGGGAGTTAATGTGCGCTGAGCGTACACGTCGGCGTACGGCGTTCGGCGGACGGCGTACAGACAGACGGATTTTTTTTTTTTGCATTTTTAGGCTAATTTAGTCATGAAACGCGAGAAAAAAAAATTTCAGGGTAGCAAATTTTTTGTTTTTCTTGTGTCGATCACAATACTTTATTATTATAATAATAAAGTAAAAATTAAATTATTTTTAAAGTTTGTCCCATAATCCTCTTCATACCTCTTCTGATTTTCAAAATTTTTGTTACAGTTTCAAACCTAGTACGGTATTTAAGTGAAGGGAAATTTTTGCATGCTGAATTTAAATTTTTGTATGCTTAATTTAATTTAATGTCCTTTCACTTGAGCAGCGTACTAGGCCTTAGCTATCAAGTTTTTACAATCCCCAAAAAAAAAAAGAATAACTGAATATAACATTTAGCTGTGAATAAAACGTTGTATCCTCAATATCAGTGCAAAAATTTTAGTTTACTCTTTAAGAATTAAATTTACTTGGCAGTTGCGGCGTTCGTGTTTTTACTGTTTTCTTATATCATGACAAACTTTAATATTTTATCTGTAGCTTATCATAGACTTATAGTATCAGTACACCGATTATTGCAATCATACGATATTATTAATATTACCTCACTACTATTTCCAGTATCCTGTGCTTCCGTTGCAAAATTTATGAATGGTTCACGTAGACTGAATAATGCCCATGACTTTGACTAAATTAAAACAAAATTTATTAGAAAAAAAATGTAATGTTGTTAGATATTATTGTCTTACTTTAAAATTTATTCCATGAAAACAAGCAAGTGAGATATTATTGCCATGAAGCTCTATAGTACCACCCAATATATTTCCATGTTTCGGAAGCCTTGTTACTAAAGTGGGAACTATTAATCCCATCGCCTGTGCAAGTGGTTTTTGCCAGTGGCGATGATGCCTAGCATCATTCGTACAGTGATCCGAATTGGAGCTTCCTTCTGCCACTGCTTGTTTCTTTTTCATTTGCTAGGAATTCGTAAATGAATATTAAACATCCGGTGTAAAGAAATAAGTAACTAACCAGTTTTTTTTTCGCGCTACTACTCCGCTCCGACAATCGTGGATCCAAACTGGAAAATACACGTTTAGATGATTTAAATTGTTGCGAAAAAAATTCTTCCAGTTTGTAAAACATTTTAAGTAAGTCCGCAGTGGTAGATTTTGATATCATTATTTGTAACTGTAATAATTTATTTTGATTTTTAGTTCTAAAATAAAATTATAAACTACTAACTTGATCCCAAGATAAATCGCCATGGATGAATATAATAGCGTTTCGTTTTAAAGGTGGCACAAATTTGTCATTAGTTGTCTTCCATTCGTCCCGTAGTGCAGCAGAAAATGAACTTATGCGTGCCATTAAAACACTTGTACCCATGTAATCCAATCTCAATTCAAGAGCTTTCAATTTCAATCCAACAGTATGATGTGGCTCACGACCAGATTCTTCTTTTATGTGAAATTCTGTATCGATTTTATTCAAATCGAAAATCCCTCCGACAATTCCACCTTTAGCATCTAAAGACGACCCACCCAGTCGAATTCCAACATACATATTTTTATATCCGGTACTGCCGATGCTAAGTTTGCCATCACTTTGAAAATCTCTTGTTAACCATACCTATACCAGAAGAAAATTGTTTGTGTGGCATTATAGCAACAAAGAACAGATTAGAAAATAGACAATAATAATAAATTATACATATGTACATACCACGTTGCCCATAACATTTCCCATATTCATTTGCACATTTAATTTTGTGAAATTAACAGCAAAAAGAACGAGTGTTTCCCATGCGGATACTTGGTTTTGATCAGTAGGTGTACTACTGGAGTCGAGGCTTGAAGATTTGTCAATAACTTTGGTATTCTCATATTTAAGCATTTCGTTATCAAACTCCAATCGTAGATTATCTTTCGATAGAGGCATAGCCTTTGAGTCACACAATTTATTTAATGTTTGTGTGTCAGTGCCACTAATTGGAAGTTCAGGTGTTTCTACTTCATTTAGACCAGTTTGGTGAATACTTAAATCGCCCAAAAACAGTCTACGAACGATCCTTTTCCTGTACCAAGCTTTCGGAAAAGCCAAAATTTCTGTCAAACGGCGCATATCATACTTGAACGATGCACTCCCAATATCGATGATAGTCGAAAAACGAATTACAGCTCTTGATTGATCAACACAACGTTTTGATGTGGACGGTTCGATGAATAATTTTCTGCATCTAGTTAAATGAAATTTAACAAACTCAACGTTAACGCTTAATGAATCTTTTCGTTCGCTATCTGAGAGAGGCGAAAATTGTGCTTCTTTGATTCCACTTTTTTTTCCTCCATATGGATGAAATATGTAAACATTGAAATCAGCAAGACATCCCGTTACACTAAACGAAATAGATTTATGTTTCAAATATAAAAAAAAAATTTATAAAATTATCTTACCTCAGGCCTCCCCTTGGCGATTTATCTAGATCACTATAATCATCTTCTTCTGATCGCTTTGAACTAAACACAATATCCAAACTAGGAAGCTGAAGCATACACTCAACTCTCGAAACAGGCAGACATGAAAATCGGAATGTAGAAGGTTGCATATGAAAATATACAATTACATCTACGGGAAATGATGCATATGTGGCATAGTTGCTGGGCAAGAGTTCTATATTCACAGCATTTGAGGATGGTGTATTACTCTCAGTCCTTGTGGGAATAGGTTCTAGAGTTTGCTCTAAGAATTCTAATATATGAGGAGAAATTATTGTTTCTTCTGGAATGCTTTGAAGGGTCATCCAAGCAAACAGTGATGCTCTTTTATTTCCCATTCGTCTGCAGGATATTGTCGGCATTTCTACCGAACTCATTTTAAATAAGTTTTCCTCAAACAAAGTTTTCGATTCATAATGCAATTTTATATCCAACCCGGGTATGTGAAAAATAGTAAGATCGACTAAGACAGCATGACTGGCATTGTAACGTAATTTACTTTTATCTCGATGTCGCCTGGAGGGCGTTGGGCTACCCCAATCATTTCCAAGACTCCGTTCTCGCTTGTGATGTTTTACAGTTGAACCGAACACTAATTTTTCATCATGTATTTCTTTTGTATGCAAAACACATTTTCCCGAATTGACAAGAACTTTTATATCTAGTTCAAAATCAATATTTGGTTCCTGATAAAATACATAAGCCTTAAGATATAAAATGAAGCCAAAGTTTTAAGACTTTACCTGTTGTTTCTGGTTATTGCCAGTATTTTTTCTCCGAAGTTCAACATGTGTGCCATCGAATTCCATTTCGACCGGAGTTGGATTATCGTAAGATATCCAATCGCCGGCATTCTCATCTAAGCCATTATCTGAATCCGTGTTTGGCAAAGAAGTTTGTCTACAGATAGAAGCAGCATTATTAATAAAAAGTATGATTACTAAAATTATTAATCATACCGCATAGCTTCAGAAAATGTTACCCGATGTGTGTTAGGAATGCAAACTTTTAACGAAGCACTGCGAGACGGACCAGACGTAGGTGTACTTATCGGGCTCGAACCTTCGTCATTCGATATAATTGTATCGAGTTTTTTGGCAGACGTTTCTTCCAAAAATTCCTTTGTAAAGGATGGAGCTACAAATGATTGAGACCTGTTTGCTGTTTTCAACATTGATCTACGTATTGATGGCCGTTTCCATTTCTTTAAATGGAAAACAATCAATATTTATACACAGAATAAAAAAAGGCAGATATGGAAATGAGTACCTGTATCATATCTCTCCTGAAATATTTGTAGCATAGAGCTTGCAATTCTTGTAAGCGACGTTCTTCGTGAGCAACTGTATTATGTGACGCTCCAAGTGTTCTAAGATCGTTGATGATTTTTAGTTGTTCACTCATTTCTTTTTCCATCATAATCGATCGCTTCTTGGAATCAATGCTTGGATCAAAAACGAATTGAGGCAAATTTTCCAATTCTCTACGTCGTATCTAAAAATAATTGAAATATTGTATATAAATAAAAAGTTAATTTAATGTGGCAATTCAACGGCATACATGCGTTTGTTTCGAGATCTGGCCACCTTCATCACTGTCCGGGCTCTCCATTGTAGTCGGTTCTTCTTCATCAAACCCTTTTTGAAAAATATAAATTTATTAAGACTTATGATATATTCCAGTTCTTATAATAACAACTGGTCTGATGCCAATACCTGTCAACATGGTCAAAGTGTGACCTAATGATGATAACTGTTTACCAATATTAACATCTAAATGTATATCTACACCTTCCATTTGCCATTTAACATTTAGAAACCACTTGGCATTTTCTGCAATATATGTTTAAATAATAAGGCAATAAATATCAATAATTCATGATGTTATATAGAATTTGTACACTTGCCTAATCGTTTAGCTGCTATTGTCCTTGAACAAACTTCATATGTTCCTTCCGATACCACACATAGATTCATTATGCTAGAATCGCTCATGTTAGGTTTCCAATCATCTAGTGTGGTTTCAAAATCGTCTGCAAATCTTAAACAGAGACCCTGAAATTTCCCCTTAGACACTAAAGAACCAGAGTTGCATGCTGAAATAATAGTTAAAAGAAATATTATAAGCCTGTTCTAACACATAATTATAGTAAAACTTATTAAGGTCTCAGATCGATTATTTGAACTACGTGCCTGGTATTTCAAATTGCATTCAGCAGGGTTTGGTTAAATACTATACATACATATAGATATAAACACAAGTATAAGAGAAATAGACTCACAGATGGACACCCAGTTAATGTGTGTCGCGTTGAGGCAGGTCCGCCTTAAATGCAGTGGCTGTAGGTGAAGTACTTCATGTCGGCCATTGTAGTCGATATGAGGCTTTCTTAATTTGTAGAAAAGGGTTCGAGTGAATCTACGCTGAACAGATTCGATGGCCCCAAATCAACATGGAGGATCATGCCATCAGAGACGGTGGAAATTTCTCGGAACAATTTAAGATCATCAGCGAATAAGAGACAGTTAGAAGATACAAATTGGGGCAAATCATTTATGAAGAGAGTAAATAATAGAGGACCAAGGATCAATCCCTGCGGGACATCAGAGTCAGCAAGAAACTCAGTAGAGGAGTATCCGTTGAATGTAATTCGGGAACAACGATCCGTAAGGTACGAACTGAACCAGTTCAGGAAAGAGCCAGAGACACCGTACCTTTCAAGTTTTGAGATTAGAATTTTACAATTAACAGTGTCGAAAGCTTTTGAAAAATCGATATATATGACCGATTTTTGAAACTAGTGAATTGATGATTGATACAATGTCGCTCTCACTAATGGATATCTCAGTGATCAACTCCGGTGGTGGGATGAAAAATTCATAAGATAGATCATTACTGGGTGGCTTTACACAGAGGAAAAGTATTTTGCAAAAAGTTCACACATTTCTTGTGGAGAGATAGTGGCAGTATCACCAATCTTAAGTTGTGAAGAAAAAAATTGTTTATCTCTCCGCTTTCTAATATGCGACCAAATTGGCTTGGTCTCATTGCGTGACAGTGCTGCCTCTAGCTGAGAAATATATACAGAGAAAGCCTTCTTGAGCTCCGATTAGACCCGCTTACGCTGAAGGGAGTAGTTATGGTAATCAGATAGAAAGGTCGAACGCTTATACTTTTTATGCAAGCGCGTTTTTTTTACGAATAGCGCGAATAATCGAATAGTTAAACCATTCAGGGTAGTCACGCTTAGGAATAAAACGATAGGAAAGATTCCGATAAATTATGTCACCAAGAATGAAGTATAGCTGCGTCGATGATTCAATAAGGCTTTTGTTACTAAAGATTTCAAGCCAGTTAACATTACCGAGATCATAACTCATTTGTTCGAAATTGTATTTCTTATCCATACCAATAAGAGATGGACTACATAACTCTATTTGCAGGTTAATCTGGAGGGTCGGGTGGCACTAATCCAATAAAGATGTCAACATTGATCCGAGAAGCACTGACATTGGAAAAAAAATCAAGTCGAGGATCTTCCCCCAATGATTTGTGGTAATATAGGGTTATCCAATAAGAGGTGTTATTTTGAATAGCCCGCTATTTCGGTAGATGTCACTTTTGAAGCTGTCATTATTTGACAAGTAGAAACTACGCCATTAAGAAAAATGGAACGATACACGCTTCAACAACGCATTGAAATTGTCAAAATTCACAATTATTAAAATTCACAAAATCATCTTGACTGATGAGGCCCATTTCCACCTCGGTGGCTACGTCAACAAGCAAACCTGTCGCATCTGGGGCTCGGGAAACCCAAGAGTTATTGTTGAAAAGCCTCTCCATCCTCAACGTGTGACTGTTTGGTGCGGTTTATGTCCGGCGAAGTCATTGGACCTTACTTTTTCGAAAATGAGGCTGGAGCAGCAGTTACGGTGAATGGGCGCTATCGAGAGATGATTAATGATTTTTTATGGCCGGAATTGGATGACATTGATCTGGACAACGTTTACTTTCAACAAGACGGCGCTACGTGCCACACAAGCACTGCCATTTTTCTTTGAATATCAAAATAACACCTCTTATTGGATACCCTATATTATGGTTAGTAAATGAACACAGTTATGAACCTGTGTGATCAACACACAAGTCTATTCTAGATAAAGACAATGTAGAGTGTAACCAGTCTGCATTCCATTGTATGTTGCGGAGGTTGAAGTCACCACAGATAAGGAATGTCGATGAAGCGCGAGCTGAGTTGACGATTTCCAAAATTTCTGTCAAAAAACTTTTCAATAGTTTCCACTCCGCAGCAACAAGGAATATAGACACAGCATATATAGGTATCGATCATGAGAGGCTTTAATTGTGAGGTGACAGTGTTCAATGGGGAAAGCATCAAAGTCCGGACATTTTTAACTGCAATAAGAACACCGCCACCATTCTTTTTGATCATGCATGTGAACTGTGTAGCAATTCGAGGAAAATTCAGAGTTAAGAATTGAATCAACCAAGATTCGGTGATACAATGAATATCGGGCATACTCTCCAGAAGGGATACCAGGAAGTCATCCAACTTGGTTCTAAGGCCATGCACATTTTGGTAGAGAATACTGAGATTTTTATTAGATGAGCTAGAAATGTTGGCAATGCCAGATATATTCTTGAAAATATTAGATGTTGATGGATTGATAGCAGTCAAACATGAAGTATTTATGTAGGTTTTCGCTGATTGCTTCGTCGACGGAAATTCCGTTGAGAGCTGTTTCTTGGTTTAAACTCCTGAATGACGCTTGGCGGCCAAAATTTAGCTGAGTTGACAGCAGTAAGGTTTGCTTTGAACGATGCAATAATTTTAAGTGTAGCCCAGCTTCGACGCGATGTATTCTGACACTTCCTTCGTAGACGTATCGTAGACCAAACCATACTATATTTAAATTGCTTTACTTACAAGAAGCTACTGCAGTACTACTCGATATACTTTTTCCAACGAGCTTCGAAACCCTGTTTATAGTGAGAATCGTCACCGTATACTTCATCTTTTCATTGTTGTTAAATATTTTACAACTGTTTTGAACAAGAAAATAATAGCGATAACGGATCTGTGAACTGGTGCATTGTCTTGACAAAACATCAGGAGAAGTAAATTTATCAACTTATGTTTCAGATCCTATACAAATTGATAATGCTTCAAACAATAATTCAAATGATGGGTTCTTCACTCGCTTCAGAATTAGAACTCCACGAAAACATAAATATGATGGCCGAAATGACATTTACCGCCACTGACAATAAACCGATATCCTCATTTTTTTGATAATTTAATTTAATTTCAAGTGCTTTATATTATATGATTTATGATTTCCTTGAAAGTAGTAAAAGGAGATGTTATAATTTTGTATTGTTATTGCAGTATTAATATCCTTATAACAACGCTACACAAGTACGAAACACACAGTGGAGGTCCAAGAGTTTCATTATAACAGAGCCTTCAGGATTTTATGAACGATACTTCTTTCGGATTTAATAATGGCAGTTGATTTCATCGATTTGGGCTGTAGTACCATTGAAGAAGAAGTATCATTTCTCTTAGATAAATTACAAGCAAATTTTGTTATATCCATGGCCTCGTCTTCAAATGTTATTTTATTAGCCTCGAAAAGTGTGCCCGTTCTTTAATATCGGTCTCTTCAAAGGTTTTCAAAAAAGTACAAAGTTTTAATAATCGTCTACTAGTTGCCACATATAAAATATGACAGACAACCAAAGGAAAGTCGGCAAAAAATAACTATTATAGTTTTTTTTTCCGTGCTTAAAGGCCAGCAATTGACAAGTGCAAAAGAAAAATTTAATTATTTAAAGAATGACTAACCTGAAATAATAGTGTTTTCCAAAGTGATTACAACTGCTCCTTTAGGATCAAAATCTTGACATGACCTGGATCCCCAAACCTGATTTTCAAACAAAAATATTTCTTGTTTATAATAATTTCACAAAATTTTGGATCTATAATACCGAAGTTATTTGATTTAACGGCAAGCAAATACCCATATCTTCCACCGTTAATTGCAAAAACAGAGTAGATAAATTTGATGATGCTATATTACCCAACTGTCCGAATGGTACTTTCTCGAATACCTTTTTCAATCAATGATAAGATGTGCATATTAAATATTTTGTATCATTATAACGAAAGAATACATACTTGATGAGTTGAACTAGGTAAATCATAGCTTAAGTTTGCTCTTTTTTCTGTCCAGTACTCGTACGCATTTTTATAGTTCAACCAAACTAATATGGCTTTATCAACAGCAACTGGTTGGATATATATTAATGGCCGTTTTAGTGTAATTAAAATCAGTTCCTTGTCATCATTTAACACCTCATCCTGAAAGGCATTTCTGAGCCCAACAGTTGTGTTAAAGAATGCATACTGTTGAAACTCTGGTTCTGCTTCATCAAATATTACGTTTTTTATAATTTGACCCAACGAAAGGTTGAAATCAATATGCGCTTTCCCAAATAACTTTCGACCTGTCCGTTCTCCTATATTTTTTACTCTATTGGATAAATGGAGCTCTACAGTGCCAGTTTCAAATCGTACTGCCGATGAACATGGTGTAGTAGCAGTTAGTTGAATACGCTACGAAATATGATGTAAATTAAAAATACTTTTATTTTGAATTTATATAATATTAAATTTACAAACCTTCATGCAAATATCTATTGAAAAGAGTATTCGCTTCAGAGGTGAAGCATTCTCATTATCAGTATCCTCCATCCAAAGAGAAACGGGTTTTTCGCCACCATAAACTTTCTGCAAAACTTCATTGACTTCTTTCATAAATACTTTTTGTACGAAAACTAAATGGTTTAATAAATCGGTGGTCAAACATCTCTCAAAAGCTCCTATTTCAGCAGATGATGAAACATAGCCTCCTTGTCGAAGTATTATTCCTTCATGTTGAAGGTCCTGAACATTTTCGTTTATTTTAGTAATTTGTAAAATTTTAACAAGTTTAAAATACCTCTCGACCACTTTCTGGAATATACTCAGCGCACACATGAACTTGAGGAAGAGCAATAGAGGCCTCCGAAGGTAAATTTGCTTCTGTACTCTGAAAGAAAATATTTTTATAATATACTAGCTGTACCCGGCCACGCGTTGCTGTGGCTCAATCTAGTTAAAATTAAAAGAAAGAAAACAGAAAGCACACGTTTAAAATATACATATGTTTAATTTGACAGTGCTTGTGGGTAAACAATATTTTTTACAGTCCCATTATTTGTACATATACAGATTATCTGGTTTGACGACTCTAGAACACGCAACATACAATTGTCCATGTGAGAAGCAATCCGTGCGTAGATCTAAACCGGATAATTCAAAAGATTGACCCTGAGCTTTATTGATGGTGATTGCAAACGCCAATCGAATTGGGAATTGCAATCTTTTAAATAGAAATGACATATCCGTTGGAATCATAGGAATGCGAGGGATGAGGACATCTTCACCTTTGAATCGTCCTGTCAAAATTGTTGCTTCTTCTATGTTGGTCATTACTTTTTTTACTGCAAGCCGCGTACCGTTGCAAAGCTTTGGTTGATTGATGTTTCGCAACATGATAATTGGCACGGCAATTTCCAATTGCAGTACGTGCGGTGAATTTCCTGGCAGATCGAACGAATTCAAAAATTCGGTTGGATAATTAACCGCTTCATCTGCTTCCACAACAGTGTCGACTGACTTGTATGTTACTACCTCACCTTGTTAAACTGAGTAATATTGTTGATTTCGTTCACGTCTTTGTTCTTGGCGGCAAGAATAGCTCGTTCACTCAGCCAATCGTGGTTTTTATAATTGGTTTGAATATTTGGAAATACTTTTTCAACCAATTCTTCTTTTGACATCACTAAATTGCAGAAGTTATGAGGCATTGAAATTCGTCCGGAGGTTAGATCAACCGGCATCTTTCCGTTCTCAATTTCCATTGATGTGAGAATATCTCAGCTGATCGATCGTTTTGCAAGTGGACACGCATATTTGTAGTTAATTTTAACGTCTTTACGTGTCGCCACAAAGTAGAGTATTTGAGGCAAGCATTTATTTCGTCCGCTGGTGTCGATCGTGGAATTACAGGTAATGTTTGCCTGAAATCTCCTGCAAGCAATATTATTGCGTTCCCAAATTGTCTAATGTTTCCACGAAAATCTTGCAACAATCGATTAAGAGCCTCGAGAGATTTTCTATGTGCCATTGTGCATTCATCCCAAACAATAAGTTTGCATTTCTGCAATACTTTTGCCATGCCGGATGCTTTTGAAATGTCGCACGTAGGGTTTTCGATGAATTGCATGTTCAACGGTAATTTCAAAGCGGAATGAGCAGTTCTGCCATCTGGTAGCAATGTTGCAGCTATTGCGGACGACGCAAGAGCTAAGGCTACGTCATTTTGGGATCGAATTGTTGCCAGAATCAATTTAATTAGGAACGTTTTACCTGTTCCTCCAGGCGCATCTAAGAAGAGAATTTCTCCAACCCCATTATTGGCAGTTTGCATTATTTGATCGTAAATGCCTTTTTGCTGAAGCGTTAGCTAGGAATATTTGATTGCACATACGACCGAAGATCACCCGTGTTGTAATTTTATTCACGACGCAATTCTATATCGAACGAAGCAGATCGATTCGGTGAGTTCATTCCCAATTGATTGAGAACTTTGTTCGCGATTTGTAAGCTCAAAACTTCAATCATTATCAACGCTTCGTTATAGATTTCTGCTGTGAAATCCATTTTCATATTTGAATTTTCTTCGCGTATTCGGCGACTCGCTCCCCTCGTTTGCGTCGTTGAAATGATTTTGTACTCGCATTCCATGTGTAATACGTAGGCACTTCCGAATACAGCAGTGTTTTCGCAAATGCGTCATTTTGACATAATGTGAAGAAAGCAGTTAACGTTGTAGCCGATTCAGGGCAATTTGTTGCACATTTGCAGCTGTGAAATAAACGCGTTGTCCATTTTCTAGATGTACTGCTAAGTGAACAACAGCTGGACTTATCTCATGTATGGGAAATGAAAGAATTCGCCATACAGCTTCATTGCTACTTATGTATCTTCCAGCCTGATACTGTGCGATTTCATCGATATATACGACCGCGTTCGTATTACTTCTTTCAGGTTGTACGCCAAAAACTGCCTTGTCACTTCCTTTATTGACATACTTACAGATGTATTTGATTGATTTAACGGAGTTACAGTATTCCACGTTTATGTGCGCTTTGTATATTTTTGATAGCAAAGGCGAATATGGAACAAACCACCGGTTGTCTACTTCGATGGGACCATTTCGCATTTGCATGGTTACTAATTTACCGCCATCTTCTACTGATCTTCTTCTGTATGAGGGATATCCATCGTTTCCTGTAACTGTGTGAGATAATAATGCTCGAGGATATCTCTTAGAGCATTTTCCGTCAATCATGCACGGTGAGTTTAGATTCATTGTACCGCAAGGTCCATGTATCATATTTTTCGTCACAACTTCGTACAAATCCTTATCGGTGTTGAAATCTGGTATTTCAGCACATATTACATCGTCGATTTCGTTTGAAGTGATTTTGGTATTTAGCCAGATTAATATATGCGCATGAGGCGATCCTCTCTTTTGCCATTCCACTGAGTACATCCAACAGCGAACGGACCCAAATAGTTCATTTTTTATCATGAAATCCATCAGCGATTTCAGCTTCTGTCTGAAAACACGTGCTGTGATGTCATGCATATCCACCGATGATTGCCCAGGAAGTAAGAGCTTTTGTATATCGTCCCAAGCTGGATTACATGTAAATGTGATAAATAAGTCCGGACGCCCGTAGTGACGAACATACGCAATTGCATCTTGAGCATACTCATGCATATGACGCGGACTTCCTGTATATGAAGATGGCAAAATCATCAGTCTTCCAACATTAGTTGTATTACCGTCATTTACAACTGCATCTCGCAAATGAACGTATTCTTCAGAACGAAGCTTCGTGTGATTCAAACGGATGAATAACAATCGCTCTGTTTCGATTTTTGCATACATATCTACGATGTATTGGTGAAACAATTGACGACATTTCAAAATGTGATTTTCTTCATTCTCAAGAATCATTAATCGATATGAATAATAGTTCATTACGCTACATTTCTTATTTGTTTCTTCGCCACTGACTGGACTTATCATCTTAACGTTGAAGTGATATCCATCGGCACCATCCCAAAAAATGATTGGATATTGCAGTGCATCGTAACATCGATGAGTTTCTGCAACTTTTGTTAATTGGTTATTTCTGCGATGAAAAACAATATCTCTAGGTTGAAATTGATCTATAACTATAACAATTGCCACTTCGTCTATAGTTGGAGCATTGAAGACGTTTTGTCAGCATGAATAACAATCTTGTGTGTATCAGATGGCATCATGTCAATTGATGTTTTAAACAAACGCACTAAATTATTTTTTTCGTGAAGAAGCTCTTGCAGTTGGGAAACAATGGACTTTTTTATGCCGGTAGTAATTCCGCAGCGTGCATTCAATTCAATATTGGCATCACCGATAAAATACATTTGCAGGAATTTATGTTCATCATCTGAGAACGGAAGCAGGGAGCCGGCCCTATGATAAATTTGTCCTTTCACTTTGAAAGTTGGCATGAATTGAGCGGTTACAGTTTCTGCACCGAACGATGTCATTTGGAAGCATGAATTATATTTTCTGATGTTCGATAGGAAATGCTTTGATTCGGTTGTATATCCAGCAAGAAAAGTTTTCAATGGCTCTGGTGGTTCTCCAAGTTGAGGAAGTTTAATTTTTGCGTCGGCGCAACACATTCCTTTCGTTTCTCCATTAAATTTTAGAGCCTTGCAATGAGGACACACTTTCGTCATAGTGCCGATGAGAACATGCTGGCTCAAACTACAATCAATAGCTGGATTGTACCGGAACGCAAGGCGATTGTTATCGCGTGATTGCTGAGCACGTTGTCATATTTGACGCTGATCTGCTGCTTATTGACGTCTTTCAGCCAAACTCAGCCTTTCGCGTTCATTCCGGTCAAATCGACTCTGATCTGAAGCTGCATAACGCGATCGTCGTGCTCGCAAACGTGCATCTTCAAGTCTGGCTGCACGTCGTTCCGCTGTTTCTTCGACACGTATTTGATCCATTCTTTGTCTGTGTCGCTCGGTTGCTGATGCTCGTTCTACATCAGTTTGATTAGCTATTACTCGTTGCACCGCTTTCGATCCGCGAGTACTACGACCTGTGTTTGATTTTCTGCGAGGCATTATTTCGATAAACTAAGAAAAATCGTTTGAAATGAGGCAAGAAAGTTAAAAACAAAATATAAAATAACTTTTTTTGAGAAGACACGAAGGGAACTTTGATGATTTTTACTTTAAAATCTTTTGCAGCAATATAAACGTTCACGACCTTTAAAACGAAGAGCAGCATGCTATCCACTCTGCTACCAACGCCTTTTCCATCTATGTATTCATTGAAATGTCATTTTCAAATTGTATTAAAAGCTCCAGCCAACTTTTCCAATTACGAAATTCCCGCACGATAAAGTGTATAGTGCGTATTCCGGCCAACAGATGGCGATTAGTTTTTATCCTTTTTTACCCGTCTCAGGTGTTAAATCCTTTTAATAAGTATAAAAAAACCTACCTGGAGTCGAATGCAATGGTGTATCAAAATTTCAAAGCAATCGAAAAAGAACTTTTGGAGATCTTTCATTAATCACAAACCAACCATTTACATTTTTATTTATATAGATTTCAATAGGATGTATTGAATTAAACGAAGTTTACCTGAATTTTGGTTGTAAAACTAAGTGAATGTGAAGGCAAGTCTATCACACATTTAGCTTTACTACCGGTCATTCCTGTTGAGCTAACGTGATTCATTTTGTATTGCGCTTGCAGCGATGGTAAAAGAGCGGCATTGATAGAGAGACTCTAGAAGTAAATGCTGCATTATAACGTTGGAGCTGGTAAAAATAAACATACTTGAAGTAAAATATTAAATTGCATAACTAGTGGTTGCAACAATCCATTTTGATTTGAAGTATTTCTGATGTTCGGTCTCAAATTTTTCTGATGAAGATTATCCTTTGTGTCTTTCGTATTGAAAGGAGAATCAGGTTCTTCATTTTGACGTGAAATTCTAGTGGAGCTTCTTCCGACGCGAAGTTCCTATTGCAAATAGAATTTAATTTAATTAATTACATAGAATCAAACTAGTGTGTTTTTCTTCAAGTTTTGTCTTGTATTTTAGGCAATTCTGTCTTTGAGTGTAATGCACAAACACAATCAAGGAGGGAAGGATTATATCGGGATGGGAAAGGGAGTGAGAACCAGACATGAAATTCGTATATTTTAGATTTTTCAGTTTACGGTAATATTTGTAACCAACTATATTTACTTGTAAGGTAGAAGAAAGCTGCTTTGAACTTCTTGTCATCATGCCATGTAAGACGACCGGGTGTTGCGGTATATCGATATTAACAG
Organism: Chorisops tibialis; assembly: GCA_963669355.1. Classification (NCBI taxonomy): domain Eukaryota; kingdom Metazoa; phylum Arthropoda; class Insecta; order Diptera; family Stratiomyidae; genus Chorisops; species Chorisops tibialis. The sequence continues at coordinate 264,132,090 of OY770262.1, read as the reverse complement.
GTCCGATTGAAAGCAATCCACTATTCTTATCTTTACCTCTTTTTGTAACACTAGAATATAGGGTTTGGCTCTTACCAATCGTGACCTTAACGACAGTTCTGACAGATAAATAAAAAAAAATTAAAGATAAAACGTAAATTAATGGATTCGTATGTTTATTACTGTTGATTTGGAGCTACACCCTCCAAAAGAACGATCATTGCTCGTCCTACTTGTCCTGTTAAAGAACACTCTAATGACACAGGTCGTGCCTTTTTACGCCACGTTACGCTACTATTAAGAGTTGTTATTTCAGCTTCCAGCTAGAATTTTTGTCATTTCTTAAGTGATTACATTTTCCAAAAAATATATACAAACTTTTAATCCGCTTAGTGTTGCCAAAAGTCGAGTCTTATGTATTTTCGCTACGCCAAAAACTATTAATCGAGTGCGCTCTTGTGGTAAAATGGAATCTAAATGGAATAAAGTATTATTTATATTATGTAAGCAGGATTAATTAAAAAAAGATTTAGTGTCGCAGTATATATGATATACCATATCATAAAAATGCATAACAAAAATCCCAAACCAAGTTTTTTTCTGGTTGTGACGAGAAGGGGTAATTACTTGGATAGAAAATTATAGTCATAGTCCAGGGTATTGGATATTAATAAATAGCGAGATTTTTACATCTCTCGTAGAAATGTCAAACGACGATATAGACTTCGAAAATAGGGATGTCCCAGAAAATCGCCCAGCAAACTCCAACGTGGTTACAACTCTAAATAAATCGATAGCTTCTAAACCATTTGGAATAGAAAATTAAAATTTGGAACAACAAAAATTATTCGAACACCCTTAAAATTGCAGAATAGTCTATTTATTCTATTTTTAGTGGCCTTTGCAATTTGGTCAGCCTCTGTCGGAGATTTTCGGAAAGTTTTGACGGATTTTAATTCTCGACACTTAGATGAAGTTTTGAGGGTCTAAAGCTATCATTTGACCCACGGAACAACTAAATGTTTGAAAGGATATAATAATCACATCGTTTCAATTTCCGCTGAGACCTTAAAAGTAAAATCCATACCCAAAAGTCCTTAACAAATTAATTATTTTTATTAGCCAATTAGCCCTCAAGATCCTTCCCTTTATTTATCTCCGTCTTTAATTAAATATGATTATAGAGGGTGTACCGCCTATTTTCAAATTAGAAAAAAAAACAGAATTATGATTGGGCGTAAAGCCTCTGGACTCTGAGATTTTATTTACATAGTTCAAGAAATCAATTTAGGCCGAATTTTTGATTTTATAGCAATAAAAGAATAGCTTTAGTGATGAACGAAATTTCGTTACACTGCCTGGGTTTGCTTTAACCCCCCCCCCCCTTTATTTTTCCAAGGTCGATTTTGAGTAGACTTTATTTTCATAAATTTACCAGCTAACTAAACAAAAGGTACAAACATTTCATCTATTCTCAAGCGTCGTCCGCTATGTTAACACTTTTCACTATTTCTTGTACAAAATCTTGAATGGCGACTTGTATTGTAAGCTGTTGCTTGAAGGTTTAAAATAAATGAAGTATTATAAGGGAATTGTTCCATAGTTAAATAATTATACTATATGTTCAACCTGTAGTCTTTCTATTGCCAAAACAGTAGAGTAACCATAGGTACTAATTAGAAGTAAGATAAATCGAAATTATATATGAAATTAATTCTTACCTGTTTCACGTATTTGAAGCAATGGCGTAGGTGCCGTTGCATCGTCATCTTCTTTTACTTCATGCTTAAAATAATTGGTGTTAATGACTTTCTTAGGATGCTTCGACGAATCATGCTCAGTTGACAGCGAAAATCTTAATTTAAATAATAATAATATAATAATAAAATTAATATAATATTAACAGTAATGTAATAATAATATTAATAGAGAGTAATGATGAGTAATGATGAATTTCCAAAAACTTAAATATTAAAATAATGTACATATATTATGCACACATTTCTAGTGTTACTACATATTTATAAAATATAAATAATACCCATTATAAGTAAGTTAAGGTGCTATACGAGGTATTTCTAATGAAAAAATTAATTTCATTTTTACATTTTCGAAAAGTACTAGTTGTTGGCTGAAATCTCAATTTTTAGCATAAACGGATGAATATTTGCTGCAACCGAATCCTGGTGGTCGTAGCAGTGCGCTTCGAGAGTATTGTGTAGATTTATCTCAAGAGGTTTTACATGCTATACAACTTATATATCGACGTTGTTTTGATGATACCTCCTATTTGAGTTAATTATAATTTTTCAGAAAATACAAAAAACTGTTTAATTTAATTTAGCTAAATTGTTCTTGTCAATTTTTTTTTGTGGTTTTATAGTTAAACTTTATACATAGGAGGTTTGATAGAAGAACTGACTGATAACGTCGATATGAAGAAAAATATATGGCAAAAGAGTGTTGGAGGTTGTAACCAGAACAATTACGAAGGTTGTAATCAATTAATGTGGACTATAATCCCGAAAATTCTTCCGAGAGGATCCAGTACGTTGGATAGAGCCGCAAATATTACTGCATGCTGTTTTAATGGGGGTACAAGATCACTTCTTGCAAGACTCCCTTCAACGGAAGTGGATATTGCTCGTAGAGCGTGTTTTGCCCAGAAGGAAAATTTGCAGCGCATCTACCTAGTCTAGCCATAAATACGGTTACAAACTTTTTGAAGCAGTGTTCAATAAAATTGGTGTTATATGTTAAGAAATCATTGTTTATTTATTAAATGCATTGTCAACAACGGAAATTGCAACAAGTTATTCGAAGTGATTGCCTTTTGCCTTTACACAAGCCTTTAATCGAGCTGGCCACTTATCTATGGAAGCACGCACGACTTCAATCGGAAAGTTAGCGACTGCATGTGTAAGAGACTTCTTTAAGGATTCGATATTAGGATGTCTTTTAGAGCACGTCATTTGCTCTAAGACAGACCATAATTCGTAATCCAGCGGATTCAGGTCTGGGCTAGAGGAAGGCCAATCTTCAGCTTTAATAAAATCTGGAACATTTTCTTCAAGCCATTTTTGGGTTGACTTCGCCTTATGGCCTGGTGCAGAATCTTGCTGGAAACTCCAAGGCTAATTTTTAATAATGAAGTGTTGAGAGGTTTCACTACACTTTCACTTAAATTTTGGCAGACGTTTTGACGCCCTTCTCACAAAAATGCAACTTTGTCACCCCGTTGTAGCTAACACCCCACCAAACCATTACTGAGGCTGGATGATGACCTCTTTGAACCTTTTGGGCAACTTGAGAAGCTTCTCTGGCACTGCGAGCATAAACCCTATCGTTTTGTTTATTAAATGTTTCTTCGACAGTAAAAATTTTTTCGTCCGTAAACAAAATTGTACGGTGTTCTTGGTTTGCGTACCGGCAAAGTAATCGTTTTGATTTTTCCACTCTATTTTTTTTTAACGAATCTGTTAGTAAATGCCCGGTAGATCTACGATAAGCACCCAACCCCAAGTCACTTTTGATGATACGTGAAATTGTTCTTTGGGGTATTTTCATCTCACGCGATAAAATTTTTTGTTTCCGAAGAGGATTACGGCGAATTCTCTCGCGCACGGCTTTAACCGCTTGAGGTGTTCGAGTAGTTCGCGGACGGCCACTTCTTTCACGGTTACTTACTCCAGACGTATCATTAAATCTTTCAATAGCCCGATATACAAACATTCGGCTTATACCAAGGGTATGCAGAGTCTTAAAAATATCACTTGGTTGCATTCCTACTTTATGAAGTGCAATCACAGCAATTCTATTTTCTTTGTCACCCCGATCCATGCTCACTACACTAAAAATTAAACTCAAATGATGACAAATGCATCAAGCACAAGCGTACTATAGCGATTAGCTCAATTTTTAAGAAATGCAATATAACGGTTCCTTTCTGCAGGGTTGCCAAACCTTGTAACAATATTTATGGCTAGACTAGGTATATACAGGGTGTAACAGAATAGATGCGACAACAAAAATATAGTGGTAGGGGGCCTTGTGGTTCACAAAAAAATATTCTACGGAAGACTTCTAGCTCCAAGCCCTAGCGACTTAGGGGCGATTTTCTAGTTTTTGGTTCGTGGAGGAGGTTGTCGAACTAAAAGGCAATATCTCCGAAACTACTCGAGATAGCTCGATGTGTAATAGCTTGTTGGAAAGCTTATTAATGTACCTTCCCAACAAGGGTCTGCAATAAAACAAAGCTTAACTGAAGAAGACAAAGTACATCGTAGATATTTTTGTGAAATTATGTTATTGCGACACCGGAAAATTCGTGAATTTTTATCTTCAATTTTATGGACAGATGAAGCGCAATTCACCAGAGATGGAGTGACCAACTTTCACAATCTGCATACTTGGAGTCATGAAAATCCGCATGACAAGAAGCAAGTTAAGTTCCAGCACAGATTTTCGATCAATGTTTGGATGGGAGTTATTGGACAAACACTTTTTGGCCCCTACATCATACCTGGCAATATGACAGGTGATGTATACATGGACTTCCTACAAAATCATTTGCCCAATATGTTAGGCGATGAAGTACCATTCAACCTTCGAAACAGGTTATTTTTCCAACAAGACGGAGCACCACCACATTTTCGTAGGGATGTGCGAAATTACTTAGACGATAACTATCCTGAACGATGGATTGGACGTGGTGGACCAGTAGGTTGGCCAGCAAGATCACCTGGCCAGCAAGATCACCTGATCTGACACTAAAAAAAGATTGAAGAAGTGAAGGAAAAATAATGGCGATCACACCCACTTTTTATGGCTGTTTCCAATAATTTAATCCAGATACACATCCTTTAGATTTATTACTTTAAAAAGATAATTAACAGGTACCCGCATTTTATGGCTTTTTCCAATAATTTAATCCAGACACACATCCTTTAGATTTATTACTTTAAAAAGATAGCTAACAGGTACCCGTACTTTATGGATTCTTACAATATTTTAATCCAGATACTTTAAGTTTATAATTAGAAAAAGATATTATTTTCAAATAAATTTTACTTTTAAATTAAATTATTAAGTTGTTGTTGTAATTTTATATATGGAATAATGAGACTTATTTCTGAACAATCTGTAGTTGCGTCTACGATTGACACTTCGTATGCGAATCCAATTTTCTTTGAGTGAAAATTATTGACTCGACTGTATTCGATACTAGGTAAATATGTATTGGGTACCCACGCAAGTATTGAGTTCGCACATTAATGATGCATGGCATCAAAGCCGCATACAGGTTTTTAATAAAAAAATCAAAATATCAGTATTATTGAGAAATTATGATTGCAAAACATATTTCATCGTTCGGTTTCGTTATAGAATTGCGACTGACATCATGATTATTATGATGAGGTCTTTCGAATCCGGGGCCCCTTCCGACGTGGAGCCTGGGCTATATGACCTCCTTAGCTCCCCCTCCCCTTTATTAGGGCCTGATTATAGCTATTATCGTGATTTCGCATAACGCGGATGATTTTGAGAGCCACTGTAGAGAAGGCACGATATTGTCGTCATAACTTTATTTTATATAAATAATTGTAAATATTAACTATTAAAGTTATTGTTCTAAATTGCTGTATCCCTGCTTTAGTTTTAAGTGAAATAATTTAGACTATTCTGATTAATAAATTAGACATTATAATATGTTGTATACCTTTGTATTGTCTTCGTTTCAGGCATTGTACCATACAATTCTAAAAGATGGTATATTGTTTTCCAACAATTAGGAGTTTCCACAGCAGGAATTAAACCACTTTGAGGACAAGAGTTTTTCTTTCCCGGTACATTATCTGAAAGTTCACGTATAGCCAAACTCATAAAAAGAATTCAACTCTAAATTTGTTTACCTTCATATAAACTCGTTGCGCAACCATTAAATGAGTTTTTGGATTCTAACGATATTTTAAAATTGCTTTGATCTAATGTTGACGTAGTCGGGCTTTCTCGTAATGGAGACGAATTCGATTCTGTAAGGTTTGTATATCCTGCGAAATATAATTTCAAATAAGACTCATCCTGTGAAAAAAAAACATTTTTATTCTTACCTAGTTTACCCTTAACTGATTTGCCAGTTGACCGTAACTTTTGTGCAAAGCTTTGCGGTCTATTCTTAGCATTGGGTGATGGATTAAGCGAAGGGAATGTTCCTAAACCAGAAACTTTGGTTCTGAAAAAATCTTCATTATAATTATCTCCTATAATATATTAAATAATATACTTACTTGCTAACAGAATGTCCTAAAGGTATAAGTTCTGTAAATTTATCATATCTCTCATCCAGTAAATTTTCAGTTACAATTCGGTCACTTATGGAGCTAAACTGGTATGCGTCATTTGTCTCAGAAGCTATGAACAAATTTATTATAATAGTCTTTTTATAGTAACGAAAATGCTTACCTATACTACTCTCATCTTTGACGTGCGAAGTCTTTTTATTCAAATCTGGTTGCTCCTTGAGTTCGCTCTGTGCTTCTTTCACGTTTTGATACATATTCGTTATTTGATGCAATAATCGCAATAGAGGCATATTCACTTGTTGAGATATGAATCTAATATTTAAGCTAAAATTAATGACAGTACTTGTGTGTTTCTTTAATTGTCTTCTTGACATATAAATAACATTTTGTTTGGCTTGATCCACCATTCTATCTGCCATTTTAAGAACTTCAAGTTCAATTCCAACTCGTTCGCATAAAAATGCAGGAGTTTCAATGTTCATATTTAAACCAGATTTTCCGTTATTCTTTTTTAGTTTACTCTTTGATTTTTTATCGCCCACTTCGCTAACTACAATATCGACTCGGATAGAATCAAAAGTACCAACTAAAGAAAGGTTGGTACCGAAATTTTCAAGTGAAGATATATCTGAAAATAAATATGTAAAATTAATATTACAAACTAAATGCATTGATTCGCTAATACTCTCGACACGCGGCGCAAGTTAAAATACTTGAAATTTCCTTTAAACGATACATAATTCAACCTATCAAAATCTTAAGTTAAAATATTTTAACACGCATCGTGTGTCAAGGGCATAATACTCTCGACGTAATATCAATCAAATTCCTAAGACCCCCTATTGAGGCATAGGACAGAAACAGTCTCTTCCTCTTTATTCCTCTGCCATCCTGCTCAATTGCTCGCTTCCATGTGCTACATGGTCGATCAACCCGACGTCTTCCTTGAGGATTATAATCCAGAGCCTGTTTGGCGATGTTTCGCTCTGGTTTCCTCAAAGTATGACCGATCCACTGCCACTTCCGCCTTTGAATCTCAATGCCTATTTTAGTTTGTCCAGTTGTACTCCAAAGTTCGTCGTTGGAGATTACTTCTGGCCAGAATATTCCTAAAATGCGTCGGAGGCATTGGTTCATGAAAGTTTGCAGTTCTTGGCAAGTCCAACGGTCACTTTCCACGTAGTACAACCATATAACAACACGGATTTAACGCATGCGCCAAAAACTCGCAGCTTCGTGCGAAGGGAGATCTCTCTTAACCTCCAGAAAGGGGAAAGGATACCAAAGGGCTGACGAGCTTTATTTAGACGAGCCTCAATGTCCTTTTCGGCTTCGCCGTCCACGCTGATAATGCTTCCGAGACAACAAAAATCTTACACCTCTTCCATATCTTGTCCGTTAAGAACAATCGGTGTGCTTGTGTTCGAACCCATGTGCATGTACCTGGTTTTACGCACATTTATTTTCAGTTCCGCCTCTTTGTATTTAGAATGCAACGAGCGAACATTTGATTCCGAATTACGACCGGTTATGTGCAAGCAAACACACGACACCAGCATAATCAAGGTGACTATGTTAATATAAGTTAATAAACAATATACTTATTATATCAAAAAAATTTGCGGCTGAGGTGCGTCGAACGATTGTAGAAACTTATGGTGAGGCTGCTAATAGTGAAACAACGTATCGTGTATGGTTTTAACGCTACAAAATGGGTGATTTTAGCGTCAAAGAAGAATTGGAGACATTACTGGATGAAGATTCATGCCAAATTCTGGGCGCTGCGAATCACTCTGCAAAGTTCACCAACTTTCGTGCTATCCTTTTATAGGACTGGCTTGCATTCAGCCGTGATCTTAACCCAATAGAAAATCTCTGAGCAATACTAACTCAACGAGTTTTTCAAAATAGCCGCAAATACGATACCGTCCGCCAGCTTAAAAAGGCTGTACAAACGCAATGGCAAAAAATTGACGAAAAAACCATACAAAATATAACCGGTTCTATGCCACGACGTCTTCAAGAAGTTATTTTACAAAATGGAGGACAACAAAATATTTAAACTTGAATTTTTTTATAATTTACATAACAAACATAGTTTTGGTTTTAACATTTCGTTGAAGAGAGTTTTGCTGTTATTTTTATATTAATAATTCAAAAAAATATTTAAAGTTTTTCCATTGCAATAAAAAAACTGTACCCAAAAGAATTGTTAAGAATTTTGTTTTTTCATCGTTGAAATAAGTGCTATTACAGTTTTCGTATTGATCTGTGTATAATATAACATACCTGTGTTAGAGAATTTATTAATCATCTGCTGTGGCATTACTCCTAAGCAAGTCAAAATTGGCTCAAAAATCAAATGTGCATCTAATAATTTTATTGAATCTTGCAAAACGCCTTTTAACGGATAACTTCCAGCAATTCGATTAAGAGGTGGTCTCAATACATCCTGATCGAAGAATAATTAGAATATTATTTAGATTAGACACAACTTTCACAATTTACCTTTTCTGATGACGTAAATGTTTTAGTTTTATTTTCTTGTTGCTTCGCCATCCAAAAGTAAAGATCTTCTTTCTGATTGACTGGAGCTGTCCAACATTTATCTATTGAATTCGTTGAACTAAGAGATCCTTCTTGAAGCGTACCATATTCTAAAAATAATGATATTAAAATAAAAACTGTGTTTATTCTATACGTATTACATCTGCGCTTATTTAACTAAAAGACGTGAAAAGCTTGAATCTTACTAATTCAAAATTAAATTTAAGATAGGTAAAGGATGATTTTTTGTAGTTTATTATAAGGTTTTCAAATAAATATTGGTAATAGTTATAAAGTAATTCTTTACTTTTTGTATATATTTTCAAATATGTCGTTCAAGCTCAAAAATATAAAATAAATCTTTAGTTAGTTAAGCGTTAATATAATAACATATTCTAGAATACGTAACGTTCATACCTATTCCCGGGTTCTGTTTTTCAACCAGTCCTGATATAATTGGTAACATTTGTATACTGGATCGGGAAGATGTAGCATGCGGCGCACTTGTAACTCTATACAAAGGATTTTTGCTAAATAATTAATGACATAAAATTATTGACTCCAATATCGATGTATCAAAGTAATACCTTTTGCATAGTTTTTGCAAGTTAGGAGACGGTAAAGCATTATACTGTCCAATTGGAGGTTCACCAGTAAAAGATTGATCAAAGTATTCCGCTGCAAATATAAATTGCTATGAATAAAAATTTAATTTTATAATTTAAACTTGTAGCTAATACAACAGCTCCAAATTTTCATAATATTCTCGTTTAGTTGAAATCTGAGAGAAAATTTTATTGAATCTTGAACAAGTTTGGTAATTGAATTAATTCATAATTTTATAGGAGTAAGTTCTGAGAAAAGTTGAAAGCTTTTACTGATCACTTATTTTACCCGAAAACGTCAGCAGATAAATTTTGTCATAATTTTACATTTTAAAGTATTTTCTAAAATTTTGTTAATTTGAAATTAAAATAAATTCAAAAACTGAATTATCTTTGTTTCTGTATAAAATCTGACACAGCCGACTTAATAGACATACATACTCGTATATATTACAATGGACCCGTAATTTGGAAGCCTTTATACTTTGATAAAAGGGTGTGATAATTATTTTTTGCGGTCTATCTTTTAGTTTTTTACTATATTCTTCAGTTATCAATTATTAAGCAAAAACTAGAAAGAACGAAATCAATGAACAGACATCTTTAGCGGATTTCAGATCTAGGTCACGGATATTACGAGCTTCATATGCCATTGAACGGTTGAAAATTGTCTATTAAAATATAATTACACAAAATTACATATATTCACCTTGCGATTTTTCTTCCTGCATTTGACCTAAAAGTAATGTATTTTCACTTTCCTCTGCAGATTCCCCGACGCCGTCGAATTGACCTATCTCATGTTCAACTTCGCAATCACCATCATCGGCATCCTGTAAATAATCGAAATTTTTATTTTGTATTAGTCAATACTGCCGTGCTTATCATAATTTATTTAAAATAATTTTTGACTGAAATTTATTTACAAAATCATGATAAAAATGCATAAAAATGCTTATTGTTATAAGCATTTTTATGCGCCATAATTAAAAAAAATACAAGTACATAAATAAAAAAGTAACTCATGTACTATATGTATCAGTATTTATTAAATACTAGCGATCCCCGCGATTTCATCCGCGTAAAAATCGCATTTTTCGAGAATTTAGATAGTAATGCGGGACATATATTCTGCTTAGTTTAATGGCTCTTTGAACACAATGTTTCGTATTTTATTGGAATCAGAACCATAAATTATTAAGAATGAAGGACTCGTGACCAAATTACCTCCGCGATTTGAGATTATATACGTTGTTAATGCAAAAAGAGCGTTAAGGAAATGTAAATAATTGTAGCTTGTGTTAATTCTAAAAAAATTCCAAATAAAATAACATTAAGCTTAAAAGCATAACGGGACTATGATTGTGCGTAACGCCCAATCTCATGATACAGCAGATGAAATCGAAATTTTTGTGATCTTACGAAATTTTGTATGGGGAGTGATAGAAGGGGTAACAGCATAGAGGTAATTTCTTTCACATCATGCTGGAGTAACTATGAAAATGTTTTCAAAAATTGAATAGGTACTGAGAAATGTAGTGTATTGGATTTAGGGAAATTGTGCAGTTTGTATGGGAGGTGGTAGAAAGAGTGGGGGGATTTTAGTGATTTTTTCAGAAATAACTAGGAATATTATAAAATTGACAACCCTTAAATTTCAGAGTAGTACCATTCATACTTTTCAAGAAAATGGATTTTTGTGAAGTTGTGAAACTGTGTCATATTGTATGGGAGGGGGTAGAAGCAGTGAAGCTAATCAAATATTTTTTTCTGATCTTAGTGATAATACTAATTAAGTACTTATTACAAAATGTGAGCTCTATTAATGTTATATGTTCTGAGAAAATCGTCTTAGAGCATTTCATGAAAAAGTGTAGTTTGTATGGGAGAGGGTGGAAGGAGAGGGAGGACGCAAATAATTTTTCTACTGTAGATTTTTATCATTATAAAAGTAATATATCCCAAAACTCAGACTAATAGCTTTTATACTTTTCGAGTAAATTAATTTATTGTTAAATTGCGAATTTGCGTCATTTTGTATGGGAGGGGGTAGAAGGGGTGAAGCTAATCGTCTAATTTTATTTCGCCTTATTAACAATTTTAAATAAATATTCGGTGCACAATTTTAGCCCGCTAAATTTTATACGCACTGAGTAAATTGGCTTAGAGTAATTCATGACAAGTACAGTTTGTATGGGAGGTGGTAGAAGGAGGGGGAGGACACGCATAGTTTTTATACATTAGATTGATGTTATCATAAAAGTAATATATTCCAAATTTCAGGACAATAGCTTTTATACTTTTCGAGCAAATCCTTTAATTGTCAAATTGCGCATTGTGTCATTTTGTATGGGAGGGGGTAGAAGGGGTGGAGCGATTTGGCCCGTTCACGAACTTGACCTTACTTTTTTGTCAAAAACGACGTGTACAAAATTTGAACAATCTAGCTCAACGCGTTCTCAAGCTAGAGAGCGAACAGACGGACGGACAGACGAACAGACGGACGGACAGACGGACATCCGGTTTTGAGATTTTTGAGTAATAATATTAAGTTCTGTATCATTCATTTTTTTCTCCACGCCTTATTTCTTAGCGTTACAAACCTTAGAGCAAACTTATAATACTCTCAGATTTCATCTAGAGTATAAATATCATCGTATTCCTTGATTCATTCTCTACATGTAAAATAAAATTGAAGAAATAACGGGAACAATAGAAAAAAACCGAGCGCGACGGCATACCGCACTATGCTAGTAACGCGCTGACTTTGTTATTCCTCTGCGTTAGCCACAAATCATGAACTTATTTATTTTAAGGATAAATAAATGAAAGGAAAATGATTTTATTCATGATAAAATTGGCTGTAATGTATTACAAATGCGTTCGAGTGTTTGTTGTGAAAGTATAAAAAGCTTCAAAATTTTTCAAGATCGGTGTAAGAAGAAAAGAAATTACAATGGATTTAATTATCACTGAATTTGTTATAAAAGACCAAAATTCTGATGAATATTGCTATCGTAGTATCTGAAAAGCGTTCATTACTTCATGATTTTTACTTATGTTGGATATTCGTGCATTGAAAATGGTCTGGCTAGCAGTTTATTAATTTTTTGTGGGATCATACTGTAAATTGTTGTTTGTTAAATTTTCTTAACGAAATATAAATATATTTTTTAATAAACGGATGGAAATAGAAGTTAAAGGGATTGCAAGATTTATCCGATCGGATGTTTTTTAGATGATTTCAGCATTTAACGTTGAAAATTATGCACTAATTGTTAATTATTAATGAACTTACGTTAACTGCGAAAAAGTTGTGCTCCGCCATAGTTTGCTAGCAGAAACACACTGAATCGTTCCTTCGTGCAGTGCAAGAGCTAGCGCAAATTATATTTTTTCTGTTGACCCAGAATGAATCAAGTAATACGACGGTATTTTTTAAGATTTTTTATCGACTGGGAAAAAGTATGAAAATCAACTTTAAACATTTAAATTGTTAATAACTACAATTGTCTAACAATATAATTTTTGGAATAATGTAATGTACATAATTACCTATAAAATGTGAATAGAACGAAATCTGTGCGACAAATAGAACCGATAATAGCCCTTCATGAAGAGAGAAACCAATGATTCTTCAAATGTTTAAACATCCACATTGTTTTAAATAAAAAATTTAAATGCCGGCCAAAAGCTTAAGACCATACTGAAGGAAACGAAGAAATGAAATAAAACTCAAAAACTTGTTGATATTTTCAGAAAAAAAAGTTTAGTCATCGCAAAATATACAACTTGAGAAATAAAACAAATCTAAATATAGTCAAATTATAATCATTGCTTTTTGAACGTACATTTTTAAGGTAAAAACAGCTTAATCTGATTTTTCATCGAAAAATCTTCCTTTGGATTTTATAACTGTTCTCATCAGTCTCGGCATACGAGCAATCAATTTATCGATTGTGTCTTGTGGTATAATGTTTCAGCTTTCATTTAAAGCCTTCTACATGTCTTTATGGGCACTGATCACGAACGTTTCTATCGAGCTCTTCCCATAAAAGTTCGATCGGATTGAGATCCGGGCTCTAAGCCACAAAATGTTTTTTAATGAACCTTCCACTTCTTTTTGTTCTAAATAGTCTCAGCATAATTTCGAACTATGTTAGGGTTGTAATCATGTAGGAAAATGAGCCCATCGCCAATGTTTCTCAGCCTGGAGGGAATTGCATTTGTTTCGAGAATCGTTTTGTATTGTTGTTTTTCAAGATTTCTTGGATCTGTATCAAACTTCCAGTTCTATACCCAGAAACAATCCCAGACCATAACAGACCCACCGCCGTGCTTCACAGATGGCAAAACACAATCTGGCAGTATATTTTCTCCGGCAATACGTCGAAAAAAATACTCATTTTTGTTTCAAATATTTCGAACTTAGTTTCGTCACTCCAAAGAACATTTTTAAAATAAACGGCAACGCGGCCAAACAAATTAGCGTCTCCCAATCGTTTTTTTTACAGTAGTAAGTGTTTGGATCGAGATTTGTTTATTTCTGAAACACCTGGTTTGGACGCTATCACAGTCATAAATACTGGTAAAAGTAAATCAACAGTTAAATTAGTTACTATCTGGGGGTCAGAAAAAAATAAAATTGACTCTACCTGTCTTGCTCACACTCGGTATTCATTTATGTTTGAAAACAATACGTTTATTACACCCTTTCTTGATAACTAAACAAAAGAATTTGCTTCGTTGATATTCCGTAAGAACTATAGAAAATGTACAGGTGTAGTTGGCAATTTATTTGCAAATATTTTTTGAGTATTTATAGATAATAAAATTTTTTTGAAGTGGTCTCAAACTTTTGGCCGACAGTGTAATATAAAACATAAAAAAAATCAATCGGTTCTAAAAACAGACATTAATTTTTTCGGCAAATCCGTACGGTCTGTAAAAGAATGACCCATATACAAAGCTATTTGTTTATTGAAAACGATTTTTAAATAATTAGAAAATGATGTTCATAAATTTCAAATCCTTAGTAGAACGAATATGATCTTGGTCTTTTGACTTTTACACTCCGAAACAATTATTTATCTGGAAAAGTCGTTAGCATTGGGCAGAACACCCTACATTTTTGTTTTTGTCATAGAATGAGCAAGATACTAAAAACATGTGTAGACGGAATTATGACCGCACGGACTTGTAAATAAACGCGCTGCTCAGTGAGGTCTATTCAGGTTCAATAATTTAAAAATGGTTGAAAAGACGATGCAAATGATTCTTTAGCTCAAAAAATTGTTATTACACTTGATTGACAAATACAAACATAAAAAATTGAATTTCTGTGATTGTTTTGTTTGCAGTCCCCCCATTCCGTCAACCAAAAGTTGATGACGTAATGTATATAAATTTTAATGCACCACATAAGAATTATTGTATACAAGACATAATAGTTATTAATAAATTACTTACTTCGTCCGGTTGCGGGAAAGTGAAAGTTACATTAATTGGCCTTACTAATTTATTTTTATATTGGTGCTCAAATAAAATTGGATTATATAACGTATTTTTCCATTGTCGGCTTAATACAATAACACCCTAAAATAATAAAAAAATGTTATTCCAAAATATTTACTCGTACTAATTTATGTATAACCTGTCGAAGCATATTAAGATGAGGAATATTGCTTTGTTGAAAAATGCCTTCTATTTTATTTACGCTTTCATCAAGAACCAGTTTCTGCATAATTGAACATAACTGACAACTAGGATCTTCTTGTAAAGTTTTGGATAATAATGTCGAGTTGCCAGAATACCGACTCTGAAAAAATTTATTTTATGAAAAAATAATATTAGTCACAATAAGACCAAAAACCTTTTTTGCTTTTGCGCTACGTTGAATTTTTTCGTTTTCTAATGCATCAGCCATTAGGCATGCGGCAACTGCTGTATGCCTTACATGCATTGCACGTAACATTGCTACTACCTTGATCGCTAGCCGGTTGCTCGGGTTCATCCATGCAGTAATAGCGGGTGAAGCAGTACTTAATAAATTCCAATCTAGCCTAAAATGTATACGATCATAATAAATTTAACTATTTTTATGTGATAATTTCATACCTAGTGAAATCAATTTTTCTTGTTATCGGTACACAAGGTGGCGCGGCAAAATTAAACCACACCGACTTTAGTTCAATGACACAGGACGACGTTTTATCAGTTTCTTTAATTTTAGGAACTTGGTTTTCACATTTTTCACCTCTTTTGAATTTTATTCGTTCTTGTTCGTCATTCTCTCCAGCTGATTGTACCTTTGAAGATACTTTTGCTCTTTGATCTGTAACATGTTGTTTGATAAGCAAACTATCATTAAATTCGATAATAAATACACACCTTTAGTAGACGATTCCTTATCTATAACAATTACATGTTCCATAGGTTTTTTTTCCTTCGCTGTTTTAGGCGTAGGTGGTTTTTTAGTTATTAACCTCCAGCCTGATTCAGATTTCGGAGCGGTTACGTCATTAGTAGAATTTTGAGCACATATATCGTTTACGGTAAGGCTCTGTCCATTATTGTCATTTGTTATATCGATTTCATCTTTTGCATTCTCTGATTTTTCGAAATGAGATCTGCATTAATGATAGTAAACAATTACACATGAGTTCCAATTATTGTTATTATAATGTATAAAAGCTACCTTTTCACTATTTTCACGCCAACTCCTTCAAGACCACATTC
This sequence comes from Chorisops tibialis, assembly GCA_963669355.1. NCBI lineage: Eukaryota > Metazoa > Arthropoda > Insecta > Diptera > Stratiomyidae > Chorisops > Chorisops tibialis. The sequence continues at coordinate 264,115,919 of OY770262.1, read as the reverse complement.
AAACATAATGCTACCCATGCTCTCAGCACAAGTGCTCTCCGGCAATTTTATGCATTCAAACATTGCCTGACTTTTATACTCTGGTATAGCTGTGATGATTGTTGGTAATTCCTTTGTTATATCAAATAAAAAGAAATTAGTTTCGTTTGAGAACGGACATGTACTTTTATTTGTGTTAATGAAAGAAATAAACCAAAATATTACTATAATATAGTCTTTATCCTTCCTTAAATTGAAGGACAACGGTTATACGAGCATCTGTGTGTCCTCGGTTATCACAAAAATAGAGGTACAAGGGTTTCGATGCAACATTTACTAAATGAATTGTATCATCACGCTATGAGACTAGGGGCTGATGAGCACAAACGATTTGGACGATTTACGATGGACAAAATTAATATTACAGCCACAATTGATATTTCTCAAACGTATTAAATTTAAAGCTACTATTGCGGTATGCGGAATCTGTTGAGTTCCGCCGCGGCAACGGAAACCTTTGAGCTCAACAAGGAACTAGTAACACCGCTGGATGATGCACAATAGGTTTTCCACAAATTCATGTGATATAACTATGGATCCTAAGGGGCTAAGGCCATCACACCAACATAACCTAACCTAAAGCTATTATGATTTTTATCACGCTTGTTTTCAAACATCGTTGTGTTTATATACTCTTCTAGATTATATGTAAATGTATATTGTGTTTAATTGAGGTTACGAAATAAGGCTCAGTACAACGGAACAGAACTGTTTGTTATCGTTTAAAAACTTCGGATTCAAACTCTCTAAAGCTTTAAGCTATCTAGTTTAAGAATAAAATAATTAGTCAAATGACGAAACCTGTACACTGCAACCTTCGTTTTTAAGCCTCCGTAATTGAACATGAGCTTTTCCAATATCCAACGTAATTACTAATTCCTCTAATTGCTTTTCAGATGTTTCAATTAGAATCGGCTCCCCTTGGACATTATCAGGTCTAGTTTGAGACGATAGATGTGCTGTAAAAACTAAATAAGCAAAAAATATCTTTCACATTATTATAAATAAACCTAGAAGAGCCTTAGTTCCGCGCATTATTCCTCCTTTTTTATGACTGCCACCTGATCTAACAGTTTGTTGAATATATACATTATGCATAGATGCTTTCGTAGTTTTGCCAAGATGAAATTTAGTTGAAACACTTTCTATATGAAATGCCAAAAGAGAGACGCAACTTAAATCCTGCAATTACAAAAGAAAAATTAAAAAAGGACTGAAATTAAAAAGCATGGAGTATGAAGCATATTTACTTGAATGTTATCAAGTGCAGCAATAGATATAACTTCTTCCACTATGGATGATTGGAGGAAAGTAACATTTATCTTAGGGAAAACAACAAGTCCCTGAATTTTCGTAGAAATGCTTTCTTCGTACACATCGCTAAGAACAGAGTCCCCAGGTCCTTGCAAATTTCGCTCTGTAGTTGACCGTTTTGAATTCGAATGCACCTATAAACCAAAGTAAAACACGTCATAATACATTGTTCTAACACAAAGACAATTATTGTTCTTCATTACCTGTGACCAATAGCTCAGACTTTGATCTCTTTTAAGTATATTATCATTTTTAACTTTTGCGTTGCAAAAAGAATGCATAAAATTTACGACTGTTAACATGTGCATGCCTGACATTGTTGGAATTAATGATTCGACCATTCTGTGTAAAGATATGAAATAAATTTCAAATTAATATATGCCAATAAGTCGAGTGAAATTTCATTATATTTTAGACAAGCTGGGGATGTATGATTTAGACGGTAATATATAGGATGACGAGTGGGTCAATTCTTTATCACTCTAATACAATTATTATCAATACCTATAGATTCCACATTTCAATAATTTTGCTATAAAATTTTGGATTTATATCGGGGTGGGTGCATTTTAATAATTTTTAATTGATTACGTTTAAAATGCTTTGTACAGAATATCAGTTTCATAGTTGTAGTAAACTCCAAAAAGCTTAGTTTATGTGGAGTTTCGTCCGTACGAAAGATAACGAATAAAAATTAGAATTCAAAATTTTTTAATGTTGACTGTAATTGATTTATTAAAATGATCTAAATAATTGTTTTGGGAGAGAGGTATTAGACCAGTTGTCATCTTGAACTTTCATTCATTTTTTCAATCAAATCTATCAAATTTCCACGTTCGTAGCTTAAAAAGTTTAAAAAAACGACATTTATACCCCCTACATCTCTCCTCCTACACACCCAACTTACTAAAGTTATAAGCCATATACAGTATTGGACAAAACTAAAGCACCCCTTTGCGAAATATCAGTTATCCTCTGATATTATCAGGAAAACTTGATGAAAAAAATTTGTTCTTAGTTTTTATTATTTATTTACATGTGTGTTATAAAAAAACATAACAATGACAATTCAGTCTTTTCAACAACAAAAAATAAAATAAAAATATTTCCCAGTACTCAAAAGTTGCCTGGACAAAACTAAAGCACCCCTAGACTAGACTCTAGACTCACTTTTTTCGTACCGCTACTGCCGAACAGTTAGCAGGAAATAGTTATTGCATCAGAAATGCATTTGTCTGATATGAATCATTAAAATTTCATCATTACTTCAGCATTTGTGCAAAATTTCTGTCGTGAATAGTGGTGCGCATTCTGTTCTTTGTGTTAAGACATTAAGAGACTAAAAATGGCAAGAAATACGTACAGTAGTGAAATTAAACATAAAATTATATTTGATTATAAAAGTGGATTATCTCGACATAATATTATAAAAGATATTCGATAAATCGGTCAATTATATCGTGACTAATCAAAAAATATGAGCTGACGGGTCGCATATCTCCTGTACATTCTGGTGGAAGGCTTCGAAAAACAACACGAAGAGATCATTCTTTGATCAAAAAAAGGATTGCAGTTGAGCCTACGGTCTTTTCTAATCAAATTAAAATTGATTTGAAGTTACCAGTATGTGCAAGGACAATTAGGAGAAGAGCTGAAGAAGCTGGTTTGCCGGCTTACCGGCCTGCAAAAAAGCCTTTAGTTTTGTCCAGGCAACTTTTGAGTACTGAGAAATATTTTTGTTTTATTTTTTGTTGTTGAAAAGACTGAATTGTCATTGTTATGTTTTTTATAATACACATGTAAATAAATAATAAAAACTAAGAACAAATTTTTTTAATCAAGTTTTCCTGATAATATCAGAGGATAACTGATATTTCGCAAAGAGGTGCTTTATTTTTTTCCAATACTGTACATTGTGACCAAAAAGTACCGGGAGTTTGTAAATGAAACGCAAAATATTTAATTGTTTATCAATATTTATTTTGTCGCCTTTATTGATTCCGTGACAGAGTTCGATTTGTGACAGACACGCAGCGAAAGGTATCCTCCAAGTTCAAGTCCGCCAGGCGCACTTTCTTCAAGAAATAAAATCAAAATTTCGAAATGGTTGACGTCGTGCAAAACAAGGAAGACTTTGACGGCAAAGCTCAATCTGCCGGCGACAAGTTTATCATTGTCGCTTTCTATGCAACGTGGTGTGTTCCATGCATGATTATTGCACCAAAACTCGAAGAGCTGGCGAACAGTTATGGCGATAAGGTTCTTGTCTTGAAGATCGATGTCGATGAATTCTAGGAATCGGCTGTCTATTCTGACGTTTCCAGCATGCCAACTTTTATTTTCATTTAAAATGATAAAAAAATCGACTCATTTGTTGGCACCAATGCCGAAAAACTCGAAAGATTCTTCGCCTTATAGCCTATCATAAAGATTCTGAGTTAACAATAACAACAAAAAGCTCGATTTAAACATAAAATCTATTCCAAGAAAAATTATTATAAAAAAATAAAATAAAATTAATTTCCACCTACTTATTTTAACTTGACATTCATTCAAAATGGCAAAGAAATTGAAGTAAGCGGAAGTTTGACAGCTTATTAAAATATTTAAAGTAATACCCATTAGATGCAACCAAGGAGAATATATAATAAGGAGTGACTATGAGCATGTTTCGTCGTGTAAGAAAATGGGAATGAAAGTATTTCCCTCCCTTACTAGCGAAATGCTCGAAATTTTTCGAAAAAAATCGTTTCGCTATCTTTGTCTGGCACACTTAAAAATATTGCAACTAACTCTTTCCCACGTTAAATTGTTCGAAACAATTGTCAAATTTTCGAAAGAATTGTTTCGCTATCCTTGTTTGGCACACCTAAGCCCACTGCAAGTACCTCTGTTCCTCGTTAAATTGTCCGTTGCTAAAATGCTTAGCTTAGACACGAACCAAAAACTAATAAAAATTGAAACAATAAAGATTTTTGAAATAAAACAGCAAACTCCATTGTACTGAAAATTATTTTATTGCTGATTCAGTCAGGACTCTTCCGCGAGTCCGTTCGTTCGATTTTGGTGGATGTTTTGGCCATGAAACGCGTCCTTGCTCGACTCGTTCCGATAAAACTGAATTTTCTTCAAAAAAAGTACCGTGGACAGGTCTTTTTGGACATGCTTCATCGTGCGAATTCTGATCCCACATTCATGGAGCGCATCATAACTGGTTATGAGACATGGGTCTTGTAACCACCTTCTACAAGAGGGTTCATTTATAATTCTTTAATATGTATGCGGCAATTGTCTGCGACCACCTGTCTTTGACTAGCTCAGTCAGGTTTGGGTCGTGTCGTCGCAACCCATACAATTAAACAATTCTCCAGATTTGGAGATGGAGAAAAGGGCATGAAATAGATAACCAATTTACCAAGCAATTAGTGTTGCACTATCAAGCAACACGACTCTTACGAAATATGATCTAAAAATTATTAACATCGCTACAGGCCTGGCCTAGATTAGTGGCGTAAGTTGACATAACTCCTTGCGTTCTTCCCTGCATGATATAGCTGCTTATAGCGGCTGCGTTTATGGTAGAAAACTGTTGCTGCGGCAGCCAGGAAACAGCTTGGCCAGTCACGCTAGGACCCTTTGAATACGCTGCATACTGACGAGAAGTGCATGCTGATGTGGGCGTTCATGGAAGCATAGTGATACTACGGAAGCCAAGGAAACAGTTTGGCCGGCAACGCTAGAACCCTTCGAATACGTTGCATATTGATGAGGTGTTGATCCTGATGTGCCAAGTCACGTAAGTGTCGGTCGATATAGTTGCATATTGGAAATAGCTTGCATCGACCGCGGCATCTGGATTAATTGCATCGACAGATTCGAATACTGTTGCGGCTGCTGTTGAATCTTCACAGTTGGCATCATCATTTGTCCCATTGGAGCTGGATATGGCGAAATTGTTGCACCACCAGCCATCATAGATATTCCCATCGACGATACGGTAACGTATGCTGGTTGATCGTAATTCTGTGCGCAATTGACGTAATCTGCAAAATCTTTCTCTCGCTAACAGTCTTCATTTCCGAGTTTCAGCGATAAAAAATTCTCCACTAACGAATTCGAGAAAACGTTCCTCTAAAAGATTTTATGCACGCGTACTCCAAAAATATGTTCGATAATTTTGACTTTTTTTTTATTTCCGGTAAAAAACCGATATCTAGTTTTGAAAACGATTTTTTTTAAGTTTATTTAACTTTATGATTTAAGCACATTTATTTTTTATCTACATGAATTTCCTCCAAAATCAAATTCTAAACTGACTAGAAAAAAAAATAAATTTTCTTTTTTTTTTCATACATACATCATACTTGATCAAAAAAAAATATTCACTACAGTGAATTTTGACACGATCGTTACAGTCTATGAGTTTGACCTGAAAACCAATCTTAGGAATGGAGGAAAAAAAGGCCATAAAACGAAATTCGCCGAAGGAGCTGGAGACCATACCAAAAAGTACTTATGAAAAGTGTTTTGAGGACTTGAAAAAAACGCTGGCACATGTGTGTTGCATCCAAGGAGGATATATAAAATGGAGTGCCTGATAGGCTGCCTCATGTGGGAATACTTTTTGGTTCGGAAATTTTCGAAAATTATGTCCAAGCTTAACTTGGTTTCAAACTTTTACAAACAAAATAACATAATTTGTATTCTCACTTGGTTGCTAATATTCAGTTAGAAATAAAGTAATTTTCAGTACAATAGAGTTTGCTATCTTATTTCAAAAATCTTTATTTTTTCAATTTTTATTAGTTTTGGTTCGTGTCTAAGCTAAGCACTTTAGCAACGGACAATTTAACGCGGAACAGAGGTACTTGCAGTGGGCTTAGGTATGCCAAACAAGGATAGCGAAACAATTCTTTCGAATATTTTACAATTGTTTCGGACAATTTAACGCGGAACAGAGTTAGTTGCAATAGGCTTAAGTGTTCCGGACAAAGATAGCGAAACGATTGTTTCGAAAAATTTCGAGCATTTCATCAGTAAGGGAGGGAAATACTTTCATTCCCATTTTCTTACAAGGCAAAGCTTGCTCATAGTCTCTCCTTATTATAAATTCTCCTTGGTTATACCCAAATCAAACGCCATTTAATATTGAAATGAAACTTTAAGCTCAGATTAATAGCCGTTTTACGGTGAGCACCGCTTACAAATTCGTTTAGTAATTTTTGAGTGAGGCTGTTACATACTAACAGACAAAAATTCGAAATTTGAGCTCACCACCCAAAAAGACGTTAGCAATCATTTTTTTCTAAAATATATATTGTTTGCCGCGATCGATTTCATTATTAGTATAAATGTTGTGTTTCTAGTAGGCGTAAATTTTATTGTCAGATAGTCTCAAATAAATTATCAACGAGCAATATTTATAAGTATGCAACTTGTATTTTATTTTGTAACTGGTTTACTATGGTGCACAGTATACACGAACAGTTTATATAAAAATGTTAAAAATATTCCTCGACATCATTCACAACAGTACAAAGTAACTTGAAAATTATTACCTAAATATTGTTTACATATTGTGTACATGTTATCGTATAATCTCTTACAGGGAACAAAATTGCATAATAATATTAATCAAAACGAAAAGTGGAATGAAGTACATATCGCTCAAAAAGATGGTAAGATTTTTTTAATTTCACGGAAATTATACAAGATTTTATTGAAGATTAATTACTTAGATACATTGAACCTAAGCAACGAGGGTTTCACAGATGACGAACTATCTTTAGCTTTAAGTGATCTTCTCCCAAATGAGTTGCATTTATTAAATAAATTTATTACAAAAAATAATTTATGGTGAGTAAAAACAATATCCGTGAAAACAAGAAACTATCGTCAATTACAATTTAATTATGAAATATCATTGAATGAATTGTCGAAAAAAAATTTGAAGCATAATTAACTCCGCTTTGCAGAATCATATTTGAAAAATATTTGTCATCGTTTTTTAACGCAATGTTTCGGATCTACAAAGTTTCATGGAAAATTTTTGAAATAAGTTAAATATCCAAAAACTATCAAATCCGAAAAGGATACCGGTTCATTTGGAAAATGTCAAAAAATGATACTCATGCCTTGAATTGGAGCGCATCATATTTTTCATTGAATTTCGAATCGCATTGTATTTCTAATCGAATTCGGAATAGCAATGTAAATCTCCTGACTAGAAATCAGAAATTCGGTGGGCGAAAACCGATTGTATACTCAGACCTTTACATGAGATTTCAGGGTATATAGTTTGTTGCACAAAACTGTAAAAAATTCTCATCTCTTGGGTTCTTCGGGGTAGTATCAATTATCCACAGTAAAATTTGCGGCAATCAGGGTAATCTGAATTTACTTAGGAGCTTACAAAATTTTTACTGAACGACCAACACGAGCCAAAAAAGAAAGATATGACGAGCTTAGGCGATATGCGAAAAAGACCTGCAGACGAAAACAAAGGAAGTACCATAATGACAAAATATAAAAAATGGACGACGACATGAGAAAAAATAAAAAAAAAAAAAAATAAAAATAAAACGCGGGACGCATACGCAATAGTAAAAGATCTAAAAAAAGGATATAAGCCAAAAACCAGTCTCTGCAAAGACGTGGAGGGCAACATCATCAGCGACGCACAAGAAATCAAAAGGAGATGGGCTTCCTACTTTGAACATCTTTTGAATCCCATCCCAGTAGCACCGATAACGACAGACAACATTTCAATTGAAGCCTCAACTGACAATGATGAACCATCATCAATACCACCCACGCTTGCTGAAATAAAAGCAGCCCTATGTGACCAAAAACGAAACAAAGCGCCGGGAATTGACGAGATACCAGTTGAACTTCTGAAAAACGGTGGAAACTGTGTCGCTGAAATACTGCACAACATGATATGCAAAATTTGGACAGAGGAAATCTTACCCGACGACTGGCGAAAAAGTATTATATGTCCAATTTACAAGAAAGGAGACAAACTCTGCTGTGAGAACTACAGAGGTATATCATTGTTGTGTACGTCCTATAAACTACTGACAAAAATTATTGAACGTTGTCTTAAGCCCTATACTAATGAAATAATTGGCGAATACCAAGGCGGATTCAGAACCGGACGATCTACAACAGACCAGATATTCTCGGTGAAACAGGTGCTTGAGAAATGCTGGGAATATAACACAGACGTGCACCAAATATTCGTAGATTTTAAACAAGCATACGACAGTATCGACAGGAGCGTACTGTACCAAATCATGCTTGACTTTGGAATTCCTCCAAAACTAGTCCGACTAACAAGACTCACAATGACGAACACTGAATCCCAAGTGAGAATACAAACCGATTCCACAACCAGCTTTCGAACGGAATGTGGTTTAAAGCAGGGAGATGGTCTAGCCCCTATGCTTTTCAACTTGGCACTAGAGTATGTCGTCCGAAAAATCCCAGTCGACACCAACGGGACACTACTATTCAAGTCCACCCAACTAGTAGCATACGCTGACGACATTAACATATTAGCAAGATCCTTCCCTAGTGCTAAGGAGGTATTTGTCAATCTTGACTCCGCCGCAAAAGAAGTCGGGTTGCGTATTAATGAAAGCAAAACAAAAGTAATGACACAAACAAGAAGGAGAACGCCAATCAGACAAAACATAACAATTGCGGAATATAATTTGGAGAGTGTGGACAACTTCATATATCTTGGGGCTAATCTAGCAAAGGACGGTAATGAAACAGACGAAATCAAACGACGGATAATACTAGCAAATAAGACGTATTATTCGGTACTTCCAATAATGAAATCCAAGAAAGTGCACAGGAACAATAAGCTGCGGATTTATAAAACTATTATACGACCTGTGCTCTGTTATGGCAGCGAGACGTGGACATTAACGCGAACTTCCGAAAAAGCAGTTAACGCATTCGAAAGAAAGGTCCTCCGAAGAATTTTGGGACCTGTGAAGGAAGGAACGGAATGGCGAATAAGATACAACCATGAGTTGTATCAACTCTACGACGAGCCAGAAGCTTCAACGTTCATTAAGTTACGTAAACTGCAGTGGGCTGGCCATGTAGAGCGAATGGAAGACAGAAGAATCCCCAAACGTGCTCTTAAAGGCAAAGCGAGTGGTAACCGGCCAGTAGGCAAACCACGCAAGCGATGGGAAGACTCGGTTGATGAAGACAGCAAAGCCATTCTAAAAATTAGCAGCTGGAGGACGCGGTCTTTGGATCGAGACGATTGGAGGCGACGACTTCAGGAGGCCAGGGCCCGATTTGGGCTGTCGCGCCATTGATGATGATGATGAATTTACTTAGAGGATGGAAAAGTGCAGCAATTCCATTCTAAATTACAACCTTAATGTTAACCTAACCACTCACAGGTTAAATCCTAGTACGCCGTTGAAATGAAATGAAATTTATGTATGCAAAATCTGGAGAATGTTTAGTGCAACACACAAGGTGTGTTGTGTTTTGTTGCGTAGTGACAATGATGCGGCAGCGGTGTTCAAATAACACATCGTTTCACCGAACAGCCTGGTGTGCTCTGATGTTTTGATAATATGAACATTTTACTAAAAACGAAATTTAATGATGAACATGCAAGCGTCTACTCCGAATGAATTAAATTTTAATTCAGAACAACTTACAAATCATTATAACCTACAAATTTAAAACATTCATCAAATTTACAGTCAACAGTCATTATGCATTGAAAACTCCTGAAGAATTGCATTGCGCCTTATTTCGATTTTTGATATAAAAATTTCATTCCACTCGAACAGCGTACTAGGATTGAAAGAAATGCGATACACTTTTAGAGCGCAAAATGGGAGATTATTGAAAAACATTATATTTATTCTGCCCTTGGAAGAGCGGACATTGATAGTAAAAATTATCTGTCGCAAACACACAAAGAAACAGTTCTCCTGCACAAACAGTGATCTTGCGCATCGGCCTTAAGTTCTCGCCTCCTTCTCAACTGTTGATTTTCATGTGCTACGCGTTTGACTTATCCGACATTTTCCTTGGAGTTTATAGTCGAAGATTCGCTTAAAGATGTTATGCTCTGACTTTCCCAAGGTGGGGCCGATCCACTGCAACCGTTGAACCTCAATGCTTATCTTGGTCCAAAGTGTGTCGTTGGAGATTAGGCCAGAACATTCCCAAAACAAGCAGAGAGATTGGTTCACGAAAGTTAACAGTTTGTCGATAAGTTCATCCTTCAAACCTTCCAAGCAGAACAATCATACAACAACACGAAGTTGACGTATGCGTTAAAAATTGGCAGCCTCGTGCGAAGAGAAGCCTAGTCTTTGAATCTAAGACCAAGCGATTGTGGTAAATACAGGTCCCTACATTTTTATCGACTTTTAATTGCATTATATTTGATTTAAACATTTTCTGAATCCCTACAGCGAAAAACATTATATTGTAAGCAATTTATCTATAAACTAGCAAACGCCCGCGACTTCTTCCGCGTAAAAATAGCAATAATAAACAATTTTTGAGAGTGTAGTTAGGAATACATTATGTGGGATATATAATCTGCTTACTTTAATGGCTCTTTGAAGAAAATGGTTTGTATTTTGTTGGAATCAGAACCATAAATTATTAGAAATGAAAGCACAGGGACAGGCTCGTGATCAAATCAAACCCGTGATTCGAGATCATATAGTACGTGTTGAAGAGCGTTAAGGACACGTGAATAATTGTAACTGGTGTTAATTAAAAACAAATAAAATAACATTAAGCTCAAAAACATAACAGGACTACGATTGTGCGTAAAGCCCAATCATACGATACCATAGATGAAATCGAAATTTTTGCGGTGTTAAGAAATTTTGTATGAGGAGTGATAGAAGGAGTGACAGCATTCATCTAATTTGTTTCACATCATGCTAGAGTAGCTATAAAAATGTTTTGTACCAAATTTAAGCTTCAAAAATTGAGTAGGTACTGAGAAACTTAGTGCATTGAATTTAATGAAATTGTGCAATTTGTATGGGAGGTGGTAGAAGGAAGGGTTTTCGAGAAACAACTATAACTATCATGCAATTGATATACTTTAAATTTCAGATCTGTATCATTCACACTTTTCAAGAAAATCGAATTGTTATATAGTCGTGGAATGTGTCTCATTGTATGGGAGGGGGTAGAAGGAGTGAAGCTACTCGGTTAATTTTTTTCCCGATATCAATAATAATGCTAATTAAGGATTACGTACAAAATTTTTATTGTATGGGAGGGGGTAGAAGGAGTGAAGCTAATTGGTTAATTTTTTCCCGATATTAATAATAATGTAATATAATAATATAATAATAATAATTAATGATTTAATGCAACATTTCAGCTCGATGGAAATTACACGTACTGAGAAAATTGGTGTAAAGTGGTTCATAAAAAAGTGTAGTTTGTATGGGAGGTGTTGGAAGGAGTGAAGGAACTCAAATAATTTGTATACCAAAAGAAATAATATATTCCAAATTTCAAATTAATAGCTTTTATAGTTTCCAAGAAAATTTGATTAATATATATTTTTGAAAATGAGTCACTTTGTATGGGAGGGGGTAGAAGGCGTGAGGAGAGTGAAATAAAACTAAAAGCAGATTACATCCCGATGGATACCTGACAAACTGTGCAAGTTTCATTACAATCGGTTCAGCCATTTGTGCGTGAAAAGCGGCCGGACAGACAGACAGACAAAAATTTCAAAAATGTGTTTTTATGCTTAGTTATTGCTAAAATAACGCAAAAAACTAACTTATAGCCATTTATAAGCAAATAACAGACAGACACTACAATTATATTAATATGTATAGATTCGAAACCCATTCGAATCAATTGCTAACAAATGTATTGAACAAATTATCAGTATGAATATTAAAATTATTTCCTTTTTTTTCCATTTAAAATGATTCCACTGGTAAATTTCATTCTAGTAAAAGGCATTCTGGAATTGGAGGAAGTCCATCTCACAATAAATTACGGTTGAAGCAAGGTAAAATACTTCATCAAATTATAGTTTTACTTTTAAAACTGAAGACCGGTCGATATTCGATTCAGTAGATTGGGCTTCGACTCCGGATTTGGCTTCAACACATTCAATGCAGTAATCTTTACGTGAAATTTGGCCGTTATCCGTGCATCAAATAAATTTTGTTAAAAAAGTTTTTTTTTTTCGTATATAGTTTCATGAATATATGGATGAAAAATATATTATCAACGATTTACGCAAACGAGAGCAATTGCATTACAGATTGCAGCAACATTATATTTGTTTAATGCCAAAGCTGCTGTCGAGCTTGGCGAAGCCGATTCATTATATTTGTAAGCTTACACATAAATGCGCATAGCTGAAGTCGAAGCTGCTGCATCGAATGTAGACCGGCCTTAAGTCACAATAGTGAAATATAATATAATAGAAGCGAAAATTGAGTTGTAAGTTAAACATCAACCAGAATTGAATGAAACGATTATAAATGAAGTATCACTATGCAACTTACAAAAGTTACATACTTTAATACATTCAACGACTGCACCTATTGGATTCTAGGGTCTTCAATTATTATCATGCAACTTCTATAAAAGAAGGAAAATCCTTGTCATAAAATTAATAATTTTTTTTAGTTTAATTAAAATAACAAAGTTTTTTTTTTGTAAATGTAAATTTAAAATATTGAAATAGTTTGGAAGGATAATTAGATGCCAAATTTTTCTTCCCGATCAATGGATTATTCTCTAAATTCTGTTAAAGAAAAAAATAATGCCGAAAATTATACTCTTGCAGAATATCTAACTAAAATATTAATGTAAATATTCGAAATATTCATAATTCGACAATCATATGAAGCGGACGACTTTCGTTCGGTTTTTGAACCAATGCTGTTCCACGGGCATTTGACGCATATTGATTATATTTTCAGCCAAGAAAAAATATCGATAATTCAAACTCTCGATTTAAAACGAATTATCTTCCTATACCGACATAACTGTGCAATGCAGTAAAGGGTGACCCCTATCTTATAATTGGTGCCTTAAAAAAATATCAATAGCTTTCGATCGACCAATTTTCAAAAATAGATTCGAATTTAACATGATAGGCAGGCGATATTGATAAGATATATTGATACGAAATATATTTTCATATTTTATTATTTTAAATAGATTGCAACGCATTGAATATGAATAACAATCCTATTACGCGAATACATCAAAAGATTATTTCTTTACGAAAGCAATCTGCAGAAACTTCATGTAAAATATATTTTTATAAAACCTTAACAAATAATCATGCGCTCTTTACCTTAGCTAAACAAAGAAGCTTACGATCTTTAAGGAAAAAGCGGGAAAACAAAAATTGGAATCAACACAAATCTAACAGCATTTGGTCTAGGTTCCACAGTCCGAAGGTAATATTAAATTATTTATTTATTTGCTTTCATTTAATTATTTATAAACTAGAATGCAGCCGTGATTCGTACGGAAAGGAAGAACATTTAGCAAAGTAGTAGCATTTATTTTTATTTTATTAGTGCCTTATAATTGCGTGTACTGGGGTATCTACCCTATTCGTTTCTTGGTTCTCAGCACATTTTTGTAAAAAGAAAACAGTTAAATAAACTACGAATATCATACAAAAATATAACTGAACTACTTTTTGACGTAAACGCCAATCATGCTATAGTCTAGATGAAATAAAAGTTGATGGATGTAAACTGGTGTAACCCCAAGAAATCTCGCGTTATGGGTTTACCCAATGCAGGATTATGATTTCTGGTTACGTGTTTTTTTTCTTTTTATTGTTAATTCGTGAAAATGCGAATATGAGTTTGCTCAATGCAAACTCATACTCGAAATTACTGAGCTTTGGGGTGAGCTATGGGTCTACCAAATGTAGACGCATAGTCAACCAAGACAGAGCTGAAAGATTGGAAAATGCACTATGAGTCTACCCAATATAGGCTCATAGTTATTTAAAGACGGGGTCAAACGAACGTAAGGATACACTAGGAGTCTACCCAATGTAGGCTCATAGTCATCGAAAGTGGTGGAATGGGCTTACCTTATGTAAAATCCCAATCGCGAAAACTTAAGTGGTGACATCAACAGAACTTCGGGCCCAAAGGGCCTGTCGCGTGTTTGGCTCTTATCAAACATGTTTGATAAAGGTCTCAGCAGAGACCGAAACGTCACGAATAATAAAGCGTAACAGTGTAGAATCCGGAAATCTTTTCTTCCAATTCGAAATGCACTGTGAAAACATTCACCAAATTTCTTTTGTTTACATTTTCTTTTTTTTTCATCGTCCGAAAGAAAATACCCATCGAGTGCGGTAACATGAAGTCATATTTTTGTCAAACCTTTCTTCGCTCCATACATTTACTTTTTTTTCATTTCATACATTACGTGTTGGAAAAATGCATTTAGTAATTATACTCTAGATGAAATCTGAGAGTACTATAAGTTTGTCACAAAGTTTGTAACGCCAAGAAATAAGGCTCGGAGAAAAAAATTAATGATACAGAAGTTCATATAATCACTCAAAAATTTCAAAACCGGATGTCCGTCCATCCGTCCGTGTCTCTCTAGCTTGAGAACGCGTTGATCTAGAAAGTTCAAATTTTGTACACGTCGTTTTTGACAAAAAAGTAAGGACGTTCGGACCAAATCGTTCCACCCTTTCTACCCCCTCCCATACAAAATGACATTATTACGCAATTTGACAATAAACGGTTTTGCTCGAAAACTATAAAAGCCATTAGTCTGAAATTTTGAATATATTACTTTTATGATGATTTCAGTCTATCGTATAAAAATTATACATGTCCTCCTCCTCCTCCTTCCACCACCTCCCATACAAACTGCACTTTTTCATGAAATATTCTAAGCCAATTTACTCAGTGCGTATAAAATTTATCGAGCTCAAATTTAGCACTAAATATTTATTTACAATTATTAGTAAGACCAAAAAAAAATTTAACCATTCACCCTTCTAGCCCTTCCCATACAAAATGACACAATTTCGCAATTCGACAATAAATGGATTTTCTCGAAAAGTTTAAATGCTATTGATCTGAAATTTGGAATATATTACTTTTATAATAATTCCAATCTGCTGTATAAAAATTATTTAAGTCTTCCTCTTCCTTCTACCACTTCCCATACAAACTGCACATTTTAATGAAATACTCTAAGCAAATTTACTTAGTACGTATAAAATTGATGCAGCTGAAATTGTGCACTAAACATTTATTTAGAAATATTCTTAACACCAAAAAAAATTAGGCGATTAGCTTCACTCCTTCTACCCCCTCCCATACAATTCGACACAATTCAACAACTTTACGAAAAGTCGATTTGCCTGAAAAGTATGAATGCTACTGATCTGCTATGCCAAATAAATGATGTTTACAGTTATTTCTAAGAAAGTTATTAATAACTCCACCCTCCTTCTACCACCTCCCATACAAACTGCACAATTTCACTAAATTCAATACACTAAGTTTCTCAGTACCTATTAAATTTTTGAATCATAAATTTTGTATAAAACATTTTGATAGCAACCTTAGCGTGATGTGAAAAAATTAGTTCAATGTTGTCACCCCCTCTACCACTTCCCCTACAAAATTTCTTCTTCATCTAGAGTATCGCACGATTGGGTTTTACGCCCAATCGTAGTCCTGTTATGTTTTTTTTTGTCATAGCCGCATATGTCGATGTGCATGGGGCTTGATTAGTTTTTTCTTTTTTTTTCTTTATGATTTCATAATGTCAAGCTCGAGCGTATCGTTTGTTTTTGTTTACTTGATACGTAGCTCGATATTGAAGTTTTGTTGGTGTGATCGCATTCAGTTGAGGCAGGTTATTTCTGTCTTCTGAATTTGATACATTTGACCTATGACTTTCCATTTTAATTCCTGGGTAATGATGGATTTTCATGTAGCGATAATTCTAACGAACCACGACCTGATTTCGTGTCATCACACTGGTGAATTGCATTTAATGTCAAACGGTTCAGTTTTTGTATAGAAGGTAGTAAGGTAGTAAGCCGTGGCACAGTGTGTTCGAGAAGAACGTGTCGCAAGTAATTCCTTTCTACCTGCCAAAACATTTATGTGTTATGGAAAATTATGTATGACATACCACTGCCGATTTCACGTTAGATTCATTTGATCAGTACTGATTGATCTTTCGTAAAGATAACAAGTTAAGAAATGGGTGCTCTTTAGAAAAACCGTTTTGAAATTGTTTTTCTGGCTACCCATCCTAAAAAACTCAGAATGAGTGTGAGGCAGGCCGCAAAATATACCAAAACCAGTGCTTCATAGAAGTGGATTAAGAGGTATAAAGAGCATGGGGATGTCGATGATGAGCCAGGTAGAAGCCTTTAAAGAGGTACACCAAAAAGGGACGATAAATTGATCGCTCAGCTATCCAGGAAAACCCCGACATTAACTCTGCGACAGGCGAAGGAAAAACTAATTAAAAAAGTAGTTCGGGTGTCCTTAAATACAAATAAAAGCAGGCTTGAAGAATCTGGCATCAAAAATAGGAGCATAAACCCCAAACCGCAACTTACAGAAAAACATGTACAAAAAAGATTGAGTTGGGCACGAGATAATTTGGAACGCGATTGGAGCAACGTAGTATTTACCGATAAGTCATCTTTTGTTATCTTCAATTACTGGAAGACGGCTTGGACAAAAAGCAGTGAGAGATTGTTGCAACGTACCGCAAACATCCAGCAAAAGTGCATGTTTATGGGTGCTTCTTTGAAAAAGGATTCGGAAAGTTGATTGCTTTCACCAGAAATCTGAATGCTGAATTCATACTGAATTTATACAAGAAGGGATTGTTAAAGTCTGCTGAGTTGCTGTATGGACCCCAAAACTTTAACGGGATTCTCCAAGAAGACAACGACCCCAAACATGGAAGTCGCATACAGATCCACTATAATCAACTAAAATGGAGGCCAATAATTGTAAGGGGGACTAGAAGGGAGGGGGGTGCAAAAAAAAACACTTTAAAATTAATATCTCAACTATATCTTAAGCTATGAAATTGAAACTTAAAACATACAAGAAAAATATAAAATTTGGTCATAAATGAAATAGAAATGGAAATGGGGAGCATTTCGACAATGGTCAACTTTTCAAAATTTCAAACCGTTATATCTCAAAATTCAATACAAGTATTAAGTTGAATTTTGTGAAATTGTAGAGCTATATGATGTATAATTTTCGTAAAATTTTAGGGCTCTGGTAAAAAATACAAATTTCGAATTTTGCACGTGCATACTACTGTGTCCAAAAACTAGTCGGAATTTTTCGATTTAAATTACGCGGGTAAATATTTTCGGTCAATATAGTCAGAAGTTAGTACAACTGTTACTGACTTCCATGCCAAATTATATGTGAAAATATTCATTAGTGTTTGAGTTACGCTTGTTTTTGTGCGACACAAAAAGTGAATTTGGCGATTTTTACAACGTCTGAAATTATTCAACAAAGATGTGCGATCAAATTTTGTTTCCTGAATGGAATAAATGTTGCAGAAACGTTGAAAATGTTGGAGAAGGCCTACGGCGACCGAGCTCTACCAAAATCAACAACATATGATTGGTATAAATTGTTCAAAGAAGGTAGAGAACGCGTTGAAGAGGAAGAGCGCCTTGGTCGACTGTTTTCTTCAATTTTCGTGGTGTAGTGCATTATGAATTCCTTCCGCCCGGTCAAACTGTCAACAAGGAATACTATTTGAGTGTTATGCGTCATTTGCGTGAAGCTATTCGTAAAAAGAGACCGGATTTATGGAAAGACAACTCTCGGTTTTTACACCACGATGATGCGCCATCTCACACTGCACTGATTCTACGTGACTTTTTCGCCAAAAATGCAACCAATATCGTTCCGCAACCACCTTATTCACCTGATTTGGCTCCGTGTGACTTCTGGCTATTTCCAAAACTCAAAAGACCACTCCGAGGAAACCGTTTTGAGTCGATTGAAGACATTCAACGAGAATCGGCGCGCGCTCTGAAGGCTATACCGGAAGACTTTTTGGCATGCTTCGAGGACTGGAAAAAGCGGTGGCATAAGTGTATTATATCGAGAGGGGACTATTTTGAAGGGGACGAAATTGATTTGAAAGGATAAATAAAGATTTTTTGATTTATAAAAAAATTCCGACTAGTTTTTGAACACAGTGATATACACAAATTAGAAATATTAATTTGAACTAAAACTGTTATCCACCAAAGGGGCCCTAACCTGCACTAGGTGTCTCAAATATATGAAAAAACACAAAAACTCAAAATTTTTGAGTGAAATTTTTTGTTATTAGACCAGTTACTATCTTGAATTGCATTTTTTTTTTAGATGAATTAGTATATTTTCAAGGTTCTAGCTTAATATGTCAATTAAAAATTTTGCGGTTTTGTTTTTTTCATTACACCAGAAACACCTTGTATTCCACTACGGTACATAAAGGTTTGGTTTAAAATATTATTTTTATTTTATGTAAAGAAACCACCATACACCATTAGAAAATATATACCTCAACATAATGATATTATACTAATCAGCTTTTATACAACAGGGAGACGTTTCGTTAAAAGCAACTAATACGTCTGCTGAAGAAGAATACATAAAATTACTAGAAGATTCCTTTCCAAACGGATGTGCAAATAGCGCAATTATGAGCGATGTAATACTTGTGAGAGTTAAACGAAAACTGTAATACGACCTGCATGTAGTAAGATTATATGCCAAAAGCCATGGAAAAGCATCGAGAAAGTAGTAAGTATAATAATAGCTAGGCATAGAAAAACAATCGAATAATCAAGTTTGGAAATTATTTTTTCGTCGTTTGTCTTAAATATATTTGTACTATATTATATAGTTTATGCCAGTGGCTTTTTCGTTGTATTTCATATTCCATGATACTTGTTGTCATTACAAAATAAAACTATTTCCCAAATTAAATAATTAGTTAGTACTTAAAAAAATGTTATAAATATAATTCATAATAACATTTTTCTTCCTAATTGCATTTTATTATTCAAACACTAAAAGAAAAACAACGAGCAAAAACTTATAAAATGAGGAGCAGACTTTATACGGAACTATAGCCATTTCAGATATAACTAACGATACAAAGATGAATACTTCGTCATCAAATCTCAATGGCAACAATTTTCATAAGGTTACAAAGCCACCTATTTCTACTTACCGTGCCTCAAACAATCAATCAATTCCCAATCATATCATTATTTTCAACTCTAAATACGTCTCAACCTTGTAAATATTTCTAAATCCTATTCTAAATGTCAATTCTATTTGCTACTTTGTGATATGATACTCTATAAAATACCAGACCCCTAAAGTACTTAAACAATCCTTTTCGATAATTTCAAATTCCGTCTAACGCAACTCTACACCTCTTTTTGCCGGTTCCACAGGTCCAGTTTAAACCTGACATCTGGTTTAAACTTTGGTTCAAATATAAAAGATGTTGCTTAAACTCAGAACGAGGTTTAAACCCAAGATTAATCGATGAATGGCCTAGGTTTAAAATGAAGTTTAAGGAGTG
Source organism: Chorisops tibialis (assembly GCA_963669355.1). Classification (NCBI taxonomy): domain Eukaryota; kingdom Metazoa; phylum Arthropoda; class Insecta; order Diptera; family Stratiomyidae; genus Chorisops; species Chorisops tibialis. Next base: position 264,095,930 of record OY770262.1, on the reverse strand, counting down.
CTATGATAACTGAAACTTTGTTTTTTATTTAAAACGTGTTCTCTTCCGTCGACTATAAATGTCAGCTTTAGCGGTCGAAAAAAGGAAATTTGTTTTGGCTTAAGTAAAATATTAAAGATTTTCAAATTGATTCAATTTAATAAATTTGCTGCACAATGTTGTCAAGTGAATGTTCAAACTCTAGTCATGAAGAAATGGACTACGCAGTAAATTTGACGAGGCGAGTAAGAACAACAAGGACTCGCTAAAATCATTTCAATGAATGTGATACGTACGCGTTTTCGTGTAACAAAACAGACTGCATATGTTTTTTACAATTAATTGGATCACACATTCAGCATCCCACGATTTTTTAACAAAAAAATTTCTCATAATGTACTAAACATAAAAACTATAACAAATAATGCCTTTCAACTCTCAGAAAAATAAAAAAAATAAAAATGTCAATTGAGTCACACTTTTAGTTGGACAAAACATTTGCAACTTTTATTTTAAATGTTTCATTTTTACTTTATTATTTTAATAATAAAGTATTGTGATCGACTTGGAAAAAAAAATTTGCTACCCTGAAATTTTGTTTTTTCGCGTTTCATAACTAAATTAGGCTAAAAAATGCAAAAAAAAAAAAATACGTCTGTCTGTACGCCGTACGCCGGTGTGTACGCTCAGCGCACATTAACTCCCAAACCCTTCAAGATAGAAAGGTCATTTTTTGGGGGATTGTAGATAGTTGCGGATCTCAGGCGGATACCCATTTTGGGGGGTGTACGGGTTCAGGGGGAGGCGGGGGGAGCGCTTAAGCCGAAAAATACGAATTTAAATATCTCAACCATGGTAACAGCTAGGAAGCTAAAACTCAACATACATATAGAGGGGTTTGTGGGACAACTTTTAAAAATAATATAATTTTTGTATCCATTGGCGTCCGGAAAGGGGGGGCTAAAAACAAATTGCCAGCCGAATTATTTTTTCAAATGATTATATCTTCGAAATTACTTATCGTAAAAAATTCATATTTTGGAACCGTCAAGGCGGCGTATAGTTCCATCGGAAACAGCTTAGAGAGTGGTTAATTATTGTAAGGGGAGGGTCAGGGGGGTGCAAAAAAAACACTTAAAAATGAATATCTCAGCTATCTCTTAAGCTATGTAATTGAAACTTGAAATTTAAACTTATATTAAGCTATACTAGGAAAATACAAAAAAAATGTAACATCTTAAAATAATAGTAGTGGGGGGAAATGGGGAGCATTTCAAAAATGGTGCACTTTTCAAAATTACGAATCCTTATATCTCAACGAAGAGTACAGATATCAAATCAAAAATTTATCAGATTGTAGAACTACATAGCTGTTAATTTTGGTAAAAATTTTAAGTTGGGAGGTGTAAGGGGAGGGAGGTGATAAGCAAAAATGTCGAAAATTTTGAGTGAAAGATACAAAGTTTAAATTTTGCATGTGGATACGTCTATTTGATGTACATAGAAAAATAATAATAACTTGATCCATATTTGACATAAACCGACCCCCCCCCCGGTTTAACGTGCACAAGGTGTTTCATGTGCATTGAAAAAAACACATAAACTGAAAATTTTTGAGTGAAATTTTAAGGTAGCAACTTTAGAATTTGCGAAATGCATTTAAAAAAATCTTTAAATATACGAAATATTAACTGGTCGAAAACCTTTAAATCTTCTACCCCCTCCCATACAAAATTATTTTTTCGACCATTTTTAAGAAATCAATTATCACCTAACTATTAAAAGCTATCAATTTGCAATTTTGCATAAAAACCTTAAAAAATAATTGAAATAAAATTACGCTCAAATTTTTGAAACCGCGCCTGCCCTTCTACCCCCTCCCATACAAAAGTATGATTTCGCCCAATTCCATTAAATCAACTAATAATCAACGAACTTACGTACGAGCATCTTACAACAGAAAAGAAAGAAAATTGCATCACAAGTCTTACGATTCCTTTACCTCCTCTACCCCCTCCCATACAAAATTATTTTTTCGAGATTCTCAATTGGATTGAGATCTGGAGATTGTGCTGGCCAATCCAAAAGCCTGACTCCATTATTCCTAATTCAACTCTTCACCAATTTTGAAGTGTGTTTAGGATCGTTGTCATGTTGAAACGTCCACAATAAAGGCATATGCTCATCAGCATACGGCAGCATCGTTTCCTCTAAAATTTCTTTATATTTAGCGGAATCCATTATACCATCAATTTTAAAAAGAGGTTCAAGGTCATGGCCAGAAAAACATCCCCAGAACATGAAATTACCTCCACCAAATTTGACTGTTTTATTTGTGGACCGTGGATTCAGTCTTTCACCTTTAGGCCTACTCACATGACGTAACCCATCAGTACCTCTTAAATTAAATTTACTTTCATCCGAAAAAAGCACGGTCTTCCACTTGTTTAAATTCCAATCGATATGATTTCTGGCAAATTGTAGACTGGCCTTCAGATTTTTTTTTTAGAAATCAATTGCTTCGTTGCTGGTCGGTAGCTTTTAAGTCCAAATTATACAACTCTTCTTCGAATGGTTCTAGTGGTTACATTTAAATTCAGTTCGATCTTTAACTGATTGGATGATATTGCAGAATACTTTTTTATTTTTATTTTAATATTTAAAACATCTCTTTGGGTAGTTTTTCTAGGTCGCCCTCCTTTGTGGATTGTCTCTACTTTTTCACGTTTAACTACAAACTTTGGACTTTAGCATATTGTACAGTCTTTTTGTGATAATCCCCTATTATAATTACTTAGAATTCTAGATTTTAGCTCTTTTCCATATTTATTCCCAGCCATTATTTATAAAATTTTTCTATTAGTTTTAAATTTACCAAAGAATAACACACCAATCACGCAGAATATGGACTTTATTGCAACAATGACAAGTGACAATACCAGCTAACTGATAAATGATCGGTAGATAAAACGAATTAGCTCGACCAACGCGTACGACATAGGTACTGATAGCTGAGCACAGAACAAAATGAAAAAATACAAAAAGGCAGTTTAGCAGCAAAACAAACAAAAAATATGATGACGTGATTTTCAGAAGTTGCAAGTTTGTCAAACTAAAAATGTGGCTCAATTGACATTTTTATTTTTCTAAGAGTTGAAAATTATTATTTGTTATAGCTTTTGTGTTTAGTACATTACGGGAAATAGTTCTGGTAAAAAATTGTTAAGCTCAATTCAAAATAGAAAAAGTTTGAACAAAAAATGTTTTGTCTGACTTCGGTTGCAAATGTTTTTTCCAGCAGTGTATATCCTCAGAGCCTACCGTAAATCACATACACATACCAATATCTTTTTAACTGAAGAAGTAAATAGCATTACAACAGTGTTCCATTAATTATATTGAGGTTTATATTAATTGTTTTTAATTTTAATTTAATAAAAAATGGACTTGCAATAGTTTACCTATGAGAGGAAGATATGTTATTTTAAATTCCACCTCATACTCTTATTTTCACTTTGGGAACTAAACGCTATTTAATTATCATCGTTTAATTGATGAAAAAGAAAGTATAGCAATTTATCATATACAACTATAGAATACCAATCAACCCAAAAAAAAAAAAAATACAAACAAAAATAAAATAAGAAAACATACCGTTGAAGCCCTTCAAGCATAAGTGGTGTTAGAAATACATTTGCTTGTCCTTTTAGTTTAGCGACAACGGATGTGCATGATGCAGCTTCTGTTTGAAGACTCATAAATTCACCATCGTCAAAGCCGTTAGCAGATTTATCAGAATCTTCTTTCTTCAATAAAACACTAGGATCCCATGGATGTGATTTGGGTGCACCTACAAAATTACTTGACGATCCTGCCGTTGTATTTTCTATCCTTGGTACAATTCGTATCTCTCGCCAATTAGAATAATTGTTAAAATGAGGAACCATTTTGTTTCCTAATAAAACATAATAATCAAAGGTCGAAAGTTTATCTATTTAAAATTCATACCAATATATGTCAAGCCCCCTTCATCATTTTCTTGAAAAAGAGGAATTGAAAATGCGTCAGCTCCAAACGGAAACGAACAATGACTCCAATTGCAACATTTCACCTTAAATTAATACATTACGATAGGATATATTTCAATGTTTTGCTTAATTCTTACTTGGGCTAAATGATTTAAGTAGCTCGCCATCAATAAAGGCGAATCTATTATAGGTCGATTTACTTGCATGTGGAGATTAATCAATGTCATATCTTCCTGAGATGACACAGCCGATATAAAAGAAGTAGACGATAAAGATGGAGTTTCGGAAGAAGAACCTCGAGAATCACCCTGAAAAATATTTTTAAATAATTGAGTATAAGTTACATAATTCAATCATGAATAGATGGATTGAAATAGTACAGAAATAAGATATGAATTAGATTCTATTTTTTTAGCAGAATAACTTGTGTTATAGGCAATTTCTGCCTTTATGTGCAATGCACAAACACAGTCATGGTGGGAGGGATTAATCGGGAATGGTAAGGTAGGAAAAGAGGAGTGATTATTGTAAGCAGTTTATGAAGTGTTATTAATTACAATTTCTTTACTAGTTTTATAAAAAAAAGTTTTTTGAAAGTAAGTAAAAAGTAGTAAGCAAAGTGGCTTCGTTAATTACAGGATATAATTCAATGCAGTTTTGAATAAAAGATTAGAAAAACCCTTGAAGCAGCTTCGACGTAGTGCAGTGCAGCAGCTATTTCAGTAGTTTTAGTTCAACATAGTATGAAGTTTTTAAGACTCCGAAAAGTAGGTTGCATTGTATTCTCTCTTTCACATGACTCGGCGATAACGCAAGGTAACCTCAACAGAAAAAGTTTGGAGTGGTCATAAAAGATCGGCCATATCGCTGAACGCTTCGGGAATTATTGTAAGCCAGAACCGCAGGTTAATAGCATTCAACCAAAATATACAAAAAACTTTACAAAATGTTGTTTCATCTGATTAAAAAGTTTTGTATGATAAAATTCTAGAATTGCTAAAAACATTTCTTCCCCTTATTGTGTTTTTCATATTCACGCAAAACTGTTGAGGTAAATGACTTTTTATTACACGTATATTGAAACTCAATGTTTCGTACTTGCAATAAAAGTTGTAGCGCTAGAGATGGGCAACTCATAAGCGAGTCAATCAACATGTGCCAGTCAATGCACTAAGGCGACTGATGCGACTTCCTACAAAAGAACTGGATCGCATCAATTGTGTCAGAAACAATCCACCATATAGCAGGATGATGCGCACTGCGAGACGTGAAATGTGCGAAGTATGTTATTGCGCTTGGGCACAGTGCCGTCGGGTGTGAGTGAGTAGCCGATACCATTTCATGTGATAATGCGATGTGCTACTTTTGATCGGTCCAATGATGGCTGTTTCTTTCACAATTTTGATGAATCGTATGTGCACAGGGCTTTGATGAGTAGCCGCGTATACAAACGTTATTCGATGGGTTTTTTTGCTGAGCGATTGTTTTAGGCTGTTGATGTTCTGAGTGAAGGAAGGCACAACAAGCTAGAGTTAAGCAAGGCATAATAGAAAGTTTGGTAAATTGGCACTTTTCGTTTTATGTATGCTACGTATGCGTGTGGCTGAAATCTCGTGAGTGACTCTTTTGAAACGATCTTTTAGATCGACTCAATTATGTGAGTGAGTTGAAATGAAACGGAAAGAATTAGATTTTCTATCGCTATGTAGAGCTATCAAAAAAGATAAAAGATTTAAATCTTCAAAAAATAAAAACTTTTTCATATACACTTTTTCTATATTTACAGGTTTTAATCAATTTTTGAATTGGTAAGTGCTTTGATTTTGATTATTCTTGTTGAGAAGCTTCAGATGTTAAGAAGCTTAGACAGGACCTACGGAAATGGAGAACATATAAATTCGAACTGACGGACGCCTGGTTTCCCAATCAATATCCTTTTAAGACCCTCTATAACGTGAAGCTTTGCGCTTTATTGGATTTCGGACAACTGCAGTGCGCAAGTAGCCATCAAGTTGTGATCGCTCCTCGCTCCACGCTGTGCTCGTACATGGAGAAGACATCTTCTCCATCGGTGGCTTATGGTCGATTTGGTTGGTTCTGAGTAACACCATGAAGGGAAATCCAAGATGGTTTTGGTGACTCATGCGTGGGAAAAGGGTCCCTCCTAGGACCATTTGCCGAATACTTCAAAACTCCACAAATAATTCGCCATTTGCGGGTCTCTTAATCCAAGGTCGTGAGGGAGGTAATAAAATTTAAAAACGCCGATAGTTTGTATCTGGAATCTTTGATGGATGTAGTGGGCACTTTGTTTGGTATTATTCTGTTTGGAAGTAATTTCGTCGTTCAGGAACTTTGCTACTATTTTATCCGGACTGACGAACACCTAGTTTTAGGCAACTCCGCCTGTCAAAAGACGGGTTCTTTTGGTGGCAATAGCCATCACCGATATTACTAAATATATTCCGCTGCAGCGTTACAATTCTCGCAAGGATATTAGCCTTACGTTGCTGGATTGTTTGACTATCCAATATTTGTCGCAATAACCATTCATACTATACCTTACATATAACATCGCAAGTTCTGTCCCCACCGCAGAGTGTACACAACTCGTTTGATCATATAGCTATTTTGCTTACAATTGACCGCCTCTGTACGGCCAGGGCCATCTTTATTTACAATAGATTAAAGTTTCTTCAATTGCACTACAGTCCAAATCGAGCCTTGGCCTCCTGACCTTCAGGTTCCATAACATTTTTTTTATTTACAACACACACAAAAACCTCTATCTATGAATTTTTACGTTTGCAGATTGAGGTGACCCAGATATACCCACGTAGGCAGCGTGCTGGAATTATACGTCGACCGAGATTTGAACTCACGACCTTCGAACTTCAAACCAACACGCTACTCACTAGGCTACCCCAAATTTTCTCTCTCTCTCTCTCTCTCTCTTCAATGCCGTTTTGTTATATGGTAGCACGCTACGTGGAAAGTGACCGTTCGACTTATTAAGAAACTGGAAACTTTCGTGAATCAATACCTCCGACGCATTTTAAAAAAATATTCTGGCCAGAATTGATCTCCAACGACAAACTTTGGAGTACAACTGGACTGACTAAAATATGCATTGAGATTCAAAGGCGGAAGTGGCAGTGGATCGGTCACATGTTGAGGAAACTAGAGCGAAACATAGCCAAACAAGCTCTGAATTTTAATCCTCAAGGAAGACGTTGGATTGACCTACCATGCAGCACAAGAGGAGCCCAGAGGAATAAGTGGGTCCTGGCAATAGCTAAAGGCCGATGCTCAGGATCGCACCTTATGGAAGAGAGCTGTTTCTGTCCTATGCCCCTATAGGGGGAAAAATAGGAATTTGATTGATTTATGTAGAGTTACACGGTTCTACTGCGAACCAGAGTTTCCATGTGATACAATACTTCTGCTCTTAGCTCTCAACTCTAACAAATATTGTGTTTATTCATAGTTTTCAAGAGTACCTAGTCCTGCCATAAGTTCTGTCACATAATTTCTCACATTGGCAACAACTTTATTTTATGAGTGACATTTCAATATCGGCCAGTTTTATAAACGTCATAATGTTGTTGACAGTTGATGGTCATTTAAAGTGTGTTCGTTAACGTGTGAAGATGGAATGGGGTGTAATAGAAAACCGAACTGCAGTGATTGCACTACATAAGTGTGGAAAATCCGCGAGTGAAATTTTCAAGTTGTTGTGCCCGTTAAAAATAACGCAAAGATTTGTGTATCGTGCGATCCAGAGATATAACGCGATCCAGACTATTGAAGATCGACCTCGTTCTGGACGTCCGCGTGATGTACGTTCTTCTGGTGCCATCAAAGCGGTCGAGAGTCGAATTCGTCGAAATCCGCTTCGTAAACAACGAATCATGGCTCGAGAGATGAACATCTCCACCCGAAGTATGTCTCGCATCATAAAATCTGACCTCGGGATGAGTGCCTTTCGACGATCAACGGGACATTTGCTGACTGAGCAGTTGAAGCAAATTAGGAGCACCAGATCGAAAGAGCTCCTTCGGCGGTACGGCAACAACAAACATCGAGAAATTTTATTTACCGATGAAAAAATTTTTACGGTGGAGGAACATTTCAACCGCCAAAATGATAAGGTGTATGCCCACAGCTCCATAGAAGCCCGAGAAGTTGCCACTAGGGTACAGCGAGGACATCATCCAGCATCAGTCATGGTATGGTGGGGTGTCAGCTACGAAGGGGTCACCGAGCTTCATTTTTGCGAAAAAGGCGTAAAAACTGCAGCGAAAAATTATCAAACGGACATCCTGGAGGGATGTGTGAAGCCGCTGAACTCTACGCTATTCAACAATCGACATTGGGTTTTCCAGCAAGATTCTGCGCCAGCCCACAAAGCTCGAACCACACAAGCGTAGTTGGAAACCAATATTCCACAGTTTATAAGGGCGACGGAATGGCCTTCTGGGAGCCCAGATTTGAATCCCCTGGACTACAAACTGTGGGCGGAGTTAGAGTCCATGGTGTGCACGAGACGACACCCAAATATCGAGAGCCTTAAGCGATCTTTGACAGAAGCAGTAGCTAATTTTCCGCTAGAAACAGTGCGTACTGCTATCGATGACTGGCCCAACAGATTAAAGAGCTGTGTTAAGGCTAAAGGCGGCCACTTTGAATAATTTGTTGCTTATTTTACTTCCATTAGTATGCCAAAATAAAATATATTTTCCTTTGTCAAAAACTCTTTTTCATTTATACCAAAATTGCCCATATACGTGTGACAGAACTTATGGCACGACTAGGTATATATAAGTATTCTGTTTGATGTCAAAATGCGAAATTCTCCAGCAAGAACAAAAGACATGAAACTAAATTACATGGAATAAAATTAAAAATAAAAATCTCTAATGAAATAAAATCTTAATATAAACTAATTCTTTAAGAGTTTTGAAGTCATGCTATCTTGACCTAGTTGCTAACTATTATGCCGAAGATCGCAAATTGAAAATTAAATGTTTTTTTTTCTTTAATTAGCTTCAAATAATGACGTGGTACTAATACCCTCAACCATATTTCCAGTTTCAAGCCGCGATTTTAAGTCGTGCATTTACAAAAGTTCACAAACCACTATTTTGTAATTGCTGTTAATAGATTATTAAATTGTTCTATACTTTCTATCTCATGCGAAAATTAATTAAAAATAAAACTAGTATAATTAAGATTTTATTATAATTTAAGCTATTTTATCTTTAAAGCTTTGTTATATTTGTTTTGAGCCATAGAAACTATGACACTCGCAACTATAACAAACGAGTAGGGCTTTGAAACTGGTGCTTTGACCACCGCGCGACTTTCATCACATAAACCGTTTATTCAAAATAATTATTATATAATAATAAATTAATAAAAGAATAATATTAACGAAAGTAGTAAAACTCAGAAAAAAAATTGGTTAAACTATGTATCTAAGCGTTTATATTATACTACTGAATTGCTAAAACAAAATCTAATCTACTCACATCATGTAACGATTTATAATGACGGAACTCTGGTCTTGGAGATATATTTATTTTTCTCAGTGGAGTAGCAAGACCATGAATTCTTCGCGCATCATCACTCTATGAAATTATTGCAAATTTGTTTATGAATTTAGAAACGAAGTTATGAAGTTATGAGGTGTATGTTGAGAGGGTAACGTGTGATTATAAAATACATACCAGTTCCATTGTACTTTGTGGTCTTTTGGGTAAATGTTTTAATTCGGGAACATGAATTTCCAAATCACTTCTATAAGTTGATAATGTTCCACTCACATCATTATGAGTACCAATGCTATAGTGTTTGTACAAAGTCATATTATTCTACACTGAATATTTTACCATATAAATACCTCAAATCCGAAGAAAATCGTTTCTTTTGAATAAAATTTGAAGCACTATTATTTTTTAAACTTGAGTTTTGTGAAATTATATTGGACACGTCTTCCTCAGCTGAAAAAAACATTTCGGATGGATTTTCCGATGTCAGAGATGTCGTTCTTTGAACTTCGCGAATAACATCTTCACGACAATCCAATTGCACTGCTTGCACTTGTGGTATATCGTATTCTAAGGGATGTGATTGTGGTGCTGAATGTGACATTTCCTCCGGAATCTTTATAATTCAAGTGTAAATAATATTAATATGTGCTAATTAATGTTGTCAAATACTTTTAAATTCCGAACCTCAATCTCATCATCTACGATTTCTGCACCTGTTAATCTTGAATCGGAGATACTTGTTTTAGGTGTTGATATTTTTAAACTTCTAGGCGTTTTTGTATCTGATCCTCGCCTGCATATGGATAATGGACTATTTGAGACATGCCAATCCACTGACTCCTGTCGAATTATTTTTTTAGACGGGCTATCTAAAAGCCTAGCATACGGAACTTCAATAGAATTTTGCCTGCAAAGTATATGAATATTATTTTACAGAAATATTATACAATCGTATTAAGTATACCTCGAAGCTGCATAGGAATAACGTTTATATTTCCTTTCAAGAGTATTTGGAGAGCCAATACTTTCTTTACTTATTTTACAATTTTTTTCCAATTTATCTCCTATTCGACATTTCTCTTGCATTAAATCACCTTTATATGAATTCCGCAAATCACTATCACATCGGTGAGACTTAGCCTGCAGTCATAAATAATTTGTTTATAAAATGCCGATGATTTGAATTTGGTTAAGTGTTACCTGATCGTTTAATTCGTTAGCATCATGAAGTGATACAGGTTGCAAACTATACGGAGGAGTATGAAATACTAACTGCCCATCGTGTAAAATACTTTCGCCAAAACCAAATTCCTTAGGATTTTTCAAAATACTGCAATGAATAAAATAATATTTCACTATACGTTATCTATGGTGTGACTAACTGTAAAGCTAATTCATCTATTTATTTCTATCTTACTTACATTGAGTTCAAATTCAAAAAAGGTCATGTATCTTACTCTGTTTTAATCTTAATGCATTATAACTTACAAAATATTAATGTATGATATTTCTCGTTTATCTTGTATTAGTAGACATTTCTGCTTCAAAATGTCATTTGAACATTTTTATATAACAAACTGAAAGTTGTTCTTTGATTGCTGGTACTTTGAACAACTCTTGCTTTCTCAACCATTGATTTCTAGAAACTTGGTAAGTATCAAGGTAGAAGTAATAATTAGGATCAAGGTACAAATACTGTACTAATACTGTAAAGCAGTTTATTTTAATACAAAGCATGAATAAAAATAAGCAATAGAAACTATCGATGAAAAAGTCACGAACTTTCGCAAATTATTTTATATACCTAGTCGTGCCATAAGTTCTGTCACACGTATATGGGCAATTTTTGTATAAATGAAAAAGAGTTTTTGACAAAGGAAAATATATTTTATTTTGGCATACTAATGGAAGTAAAATAAGCAACAAATTATTCAAAGTGGCCGCCTTTAGCCTTAACACAGCTCTTTAATCTGTTGGGCCAGTCATCGATAGCAGTACGCACTGTTTCTAGCGGAAAATTAGCTACTGCTTCTGTCAAAGATCGCTTAAGGCTCTCGATATTTGGGTGTCGTCTCGTGCACACCATGGACTCTAACTCCGCCCACAGTTTGTAGTCCAGGGGATTCAAATCTGGGCTCCCAGAAGGCCATTCCTTCGCCCTTATAAACTGTGGAATATTGGTTTCCAACCACGCTTGTGTGGTTCGAGCTTTGTGGGCTGGCGCAGAATCTTGCTGGAAAACCCAATGTCGATTGTTGAATAGCGTAGAGTTCAGCGGCTTCACACATCCCTCCAGGATGTCCGTTTGATAATTTTTCGCTGCAGTTTTTACGCCTTTTTCGCAAAAATGAAGCTCGGTGACCCCTTCGTAGCTGACACCCCACCATACCATGACTGATGCTGGATGATGTCCTCGCTGTACCCTAGTGGCAACTTCTCGGGATTCTATGGAGCTGTGGGCATACACCTTATCATTTTGGCGGTTGAAATGTTCCTCCACCGTAAAAATTTTTTCATCGGTAAATAAAATTTCTCGATGTTTGTTGTTGCCGTACCGCCGAAGGAGCTCTTTCGATCTGGTGCTCCTAATTTGCTTCAACTGCTCAGTCAGCAAATGTCCCGTTGATCGTCGAAAGGCACTCATCCCGAGGTCAGATTTTATGATGCGAGACATACTTCGGGTGGAGATGTTCATCTCTCGAGCCATGATTCGTTGTTTACGAGGCGGATTTCGACGAATTCGACTCTCGACCGCTTTGATGGCAGCAGAAGAACGTACATCACGCGGACGTCCAGAACGAGGTCGATCTTCAATAGTCTGGATCGCGTTATATCTCTAGATCGCACGATACACAAATCTTTGCGTTATTTTTAACGGGCACAACAACTTGAAAATTTCACTCGCGGATTTTCCACACTTATGTAGTGCAATCACTGCAGTTCGGTTTTCTATTACACCGCATTCTATCTTCACACGTTAACGAACACACTTTAAATGACCATCAACTGTCAACAACATTATGACGTTTATAAGACTGGCCGATATTGAAATGTCACTCATAAAATAAAGTTGTTGCCAATGTGAGAAATTATGTGACAGAACTTATGGCAGGACTAGGTACAATTACTCTTTAAAAAATGTATCGGGTTTTCCAATAGGGACTTGACAACTTTGAATTCAATTTGTGAACGCACCCTTTCACTAATCATCGAACTGTCACTGTCAATTTATTCAGTAAACTTAACATTTTTATCATGGTAAAGTACACGAAGGAACAACGTCTCAAATGGTTTGCATTTTATTTTGAAAAAAAGTTGTCAAGTCCTTATTGGAAAACCCTATACTTTTAACGCCAAAATTGTGTTCCTGCGCGAAGTACGTGCCACCTCAAAAGGATGATTATTTAAATTTACCGAAAAAAGAAAAGGTTTAAAAATTGGTGAAAACGACGTTTGCGAAACATTGCAAAAGAAATAAGGTACAATAGGTCAATAAGTCCATAAACTTCCCCTGCTTATATTACAATATAATATTATTATCAGACAATTGGAAGGCGCAATCTCCCGTCTGTCAGTATTGACAACAACCGGAGGCTGACTGATTTCGCAAGCAGCGAAAACCTCATAGTAAGCTCGATATGCTTCCCGCATCGTGACATTCATAACGTAATCATCATCCGACGTACGAATATTATACCAAAAATACTACGTTCTAGTAAAGAAAAGAACGGCCTCCAGTATTCTCGACGTACGTACCATTCGAGCGGCTAACTACGACACAGATCAATATCATCAATATATGGTTAAGGTCAGTTTTTCAGGGCCTTTAATTGGAAATTGTGTTTCGAGTCTAATAATTGTGATACAGCTTGTCAACTTATAACCGAAACTAACACATCGGTCAATAAGTCCGTAGGATAACAAAGAAAATACAGTTTTTTGGGTCTAATTTTGCTTCATTCTTCGACATAGTTTCCTTCAAGAGTGATACAATCCGTCCAACCTTTACCTCTTCAATTGAGCCATATCTTTTGCCAGCGAGCATTTTTTTCAGGTCTGCTAAGAGCCAGTAGTCGCTGGGGGCTAGATCTGGAGAATACGGTGGGTGCGGAAGCAATTCGAAGCCCAATTCAAGCAAGTTTGCCATTGGTTTGATCGACTTGTGACACGGAGCATTGTCTTGATGAAACAGTATTTTTTTCCTCTGCATGTGTGGCCGTTTCGCAGCAATTTCTCGCTTCAAACATTCGAGTAATGGTATACAATAATCGGTATTGATGCTCTTTCCCTTCTCAAGGTAGTCTATGAATAATATACCATGTGCATCCCAAAAACTGAAGCTATTACCTTGCCAGCCGATGTTTGAGTTTTTGGTCGCTTTGGTCGCGGTTCTCTCGCTGCTGTCCACTCGGATGACTGCCGATTTGACTCTGGCGTGAAATGATGGATCCAAGTTTCATCCATTGTCACATACCGCCGCAAAAAATCATTTTTATTGCGTCGAAACAGCTTCATACAGGCCTCCGAATCGTCGACACGTTGTTGTTTTTGGTCCACTGTGAGCAAACGCGGCACCCACTTAGAAAAGAGCTTCCGCATCGACAAATACCCATGCAAAATTGTGTGCACACTGCCTTTCGATATCTTTAGAGTGTCTGCTAACTCGTGCAACTTCACTTTACGATCAGCCAAAACGATTTTGTGGACTCTTTTAATGTTTTCTGGAGTAACAGCTTCATTTGGCCTTCCACTGCGGAGCAAGTCCTCAGTCGAGCTACGACCACATTTAAACTCGGCAAACCAGTTCTCAACCATTTGTCTCGACGAAGCAGATTCCAAATAACACTTTTCAAGCCATGCTCTTGTTTCAACGGTGTTTTTTCTCATCAAGAAGCAATGTTTTATCAACACGAAATTCGGATTTTTCCATGTTTTTAAAAATAACAAAAGTAGCGTCACTTTGAGCACTGTAGCTTGTAAACAAAGAATCAGAATGTCATGAAATTTTGACGCGTCGCTTCTGAAAATTGGTACTCCCTGCCAATACAATTGGTTCGGCCACAGAGGTGCCATCTGTGGGTCATCCTACGGACTTATTGACCGATGTGGTATCCTTAAGTTATAAACGAATCAGACCGTCGTTGGATTCGTGGTTTACTAAAGATTGTCTTACGACGAAACAAGAAAAAATATTTTCAAATTTATAAGAGCAGCCCAACGTTTGCCAACAGATCTCTTTACAACGTGTCAAGAAATACATGGAATTTTGAAAAGTGCTGAGTTTTAGCACGGCCAAAAACTTCGACAGAAAATTCTCGAAACACCAAATGGCTCGAGATCTTTTTGGTCATTTGTTAAAAGGGTCAACAGCAACCATGTAAAATCATATACACCACCTCTTCTAGATGGGGACCGAATTGTAGTCCATTCTGTTGAGAAAGCCAATCTTCTTGCAGCAAGTTTCGCACGAAACTCCAGTCTCCCTCGCTTGTAATACCATCGGGAGTTCGTCTACCTAAGATTCATTTTCGCACGCGACTTATCTCTAGAATTCTTCGTGAGCTCAAAGTTCAGAAATCTGCAGGTCCTGATGGTAAAAAATTGTTTTACGTCCCTGGCTAAGCCGCTGCGCGATTTGTTCCATTTCTCTCACTCTTCTGGGCACTTTCCGCGCACGTGGAAAGTGGCGAATATTCAGCCGTTTCCCAAGAAAGGAATAAAAGCGTTACCCGCTAGCTACCGCCCCATCGCCATTATTTCCATTTTGTCGAAAGTGATGGAAACGGTTGTGAATCGTAAAATATTCCGCTTTCTTGAAGATAACAAACTTATCAATAATCGCCAATACAGATACCGTTACGGACGTTCTACATGTGACCTCTTGGTATATTTGACTGATCGTTGGAACTCTTACATCGATAAATTTGGCGTAGGTCAAGTTCTGGCACTTGACATCGCTAAAGCATTTGACAGAGTTTGGCACAAATATCTCCTAGCTGAGAGCAGTCGGCTTTAATAATAACCTCGTAAAATGGATTGAGAGTTTCTTATATGAACGCAGCTTACAAGTCGTACTAGATGGCGTGCCATCTTCCCCCTTATCAATAGATAATGTCATTATTGTGTATTCTGAAGAAATTGAGATGGAAATAAGTGTAAATTAAGCTCTTTCCTACTTTATCTAAAGTATGTCGTTATTGGGCTTTACACCCAATCATATTTCTGTCGGGGTTCAAAACGATTTTGGAGAATACTTTTAAAGTAGTCTGATATACATATACTACTATCGTAGCTATTAAAAAATAATCTCCAAAATCCCTTTTATAGATCGTTCGTTTGTGTACTGTTTAAATTAATCCTAATGAAATTATATACTTACTGATATCGTGCTATATTATAATTGTCATGTGCGTCTTGCGGTGTTGGTTTAAAGAACTTTGAACCATTCCGATTTCCGCCAAAAAATGAACAACCGCCAATACAACCACAACGTGATAAATCGCTTCCACTTGCTGTCCAGAGAAACCAAAGCCGTTTTGTCTTGTGATCATGTTCTCGTAGAAAACTGCAAGTAAAATTCTTACAATAAAATCTCAATTTCAGTTTTGGTCATAACCAACTCATGTTGAATCAAATGCAATTTATGATCAGGCATAGGTAACGCTGAAGCCCCTTCCAATAAAATTGGTCCAAGCGATATACAACCAACTTCCAACCAATTATCAACTCCTTCTAAATCACGCTGTTGTTTATCTCTGTGTTGGTTATTATCGTCTTGATCTTTCCTGCCTTCGGAAAAGCTATTTCTTAGTCGACGATGCTGCACGCATTCCTCCTTATCTCGCGAATCATGACGTTGAAACATTGACTGTGATGATTTCTTGGGCTTAGGTACGATGTGATCGTTAATTTTTGCATTCTCATCTTTACGATCACTTCGCTGCTTGTACGAGCGACTACTACCTGCATGGAGAATTTTTAATATTAATTTATTTTGCCTTCATCATAACCTCGAAAAGGAGCTAATAGAACTGATTGGTGTGATGCAGAAACTTTAATAATTTAAATGTTTTTGAGAAATACCGTTTTTACTGAATTTCTTTGCAGCTTATTCCACTTTCTCACAAATTTCCCTAAGAAGGAAATTTTAAGTAAGAAACCCAAACTTTCGCTACGATCGAATTTGAATACGTTTTTCGAAGTAAAAATTTATTAATCATCTGCATTACACCAAACAGACCTAATATCAATTGTTTTTTCCCGTATGTAATTTCTTTAAAACAATTGATTTGATAATAAACTATGACGAAAAAATATTATTTCAGTACCAGTTGTGTTTGTGTTACTAAGTGAATTTCCAATATTGCCGCCAACATTTAGCATAAAAAGTCTAATCAAAACCGTAGGAAGAAGACCAGATATTCCAGATTTTACTCTCTGCCCATGAAGATTACAGGTTGCTAAACGAATCGGTGATATCTTGAAAAACGTTTCATTAATAAAAAATCCATGTAAGTTTTTTTTTTTAGCATACCCAAGTATGCAATGCAGCGCCACTTTCCACAAAATATAAATCGATGGCGTCAATGCTTATACGGGTCATTTTATACTTTATGTCTTCCGCGGATGGGCATCTATACTTATTTTCTTCTTTAGTTTGCGGACACTGATTAGTTGGTATACCATGATGGCATGATTGGACAGTTCGAGGAGATTTTAAACAGTTTTCAGGATCGACAGTTAAGAATGCAAAAGTTTCCAGACCAATTATGATGTCACACAACTAAAATGAACAAGAACGATTATTTTGCGTCAGAATAAGTATAAGTAAAATTAAACTGCAATAAATGTGCACTTACTTGTGGCATTGTTAATTTCCCAGATATTTTACCAAGTTGAACTTCCAAAAGCCAAGCATATTCCAAAGTGTCATCATCCAAACTACATCCTTCGTTACTAAACATTGCATGTCCTCTAACCTGTAATTCATAAATTGAAATCAAAAAATAATAAGTAAATATCAAAGGAGTTACCTGTACTGCAGAAAGTAGTACATGTCCTTGCTTAAGATGCTTATCTCGTCCAGGTCGAATCACATTATCAGATGCTATAAGATATGATGGACTAACTAGCACTTGCAGTTCAGTTTCAGTAAAACCTTTTTTCATTTCAAACCCAAGCCGTTCAATTAGTATAGCTGGACAGGGCGGTTCATTTTCATTACAGTTCTAAACAAAAAATTAATTATCACATGATTCCTTTACAGAAACAGATAAAATATTACCTTCATAAGATGTGCTTGAATATCATGAATTGTAAGAGAAACCATAACATCTAACGGCCTGTAGGCTCTGGAATCGAATGGTCTTGGTTTTTCTTCAGTTGCACTCACTTCTGATATAGACTTCGTTGGATAATCTTTTGTTGAAAGTTGATCTTTAAGGTTCGAAGATAGATTAGAACTGTTTAATTTTATGTTTGATTGTTCCATATCTGTGAACATTTGATCTTCGCCAAAGATATTTTCCTGAAATATATAAAATAAGTAACGCAACTAAAAATAAAAATGTATTTCAAGCTACTTTTAAGTGAATAAAATTACGTAAAACAGAACCATAGGCCATAAGAACCGATGACCCTATTTCTAGCTCGACTGTTACTTGGTCCGGTGAGAGCAACGCTGGGTCAAATTTTTGTGCATCCGCCTTTAAAAAAAAATACTTAATAAATATGTTTAGTACAAAATATTTGTATTTAATACTTGTCCCCAATTAACAACAGGAGATTTTCGTAGTTTAGGAATTCGCATAGGACTTAAAAGAATTTCTTCTTTCTCTGGAGTAGTTATATCAGCTTGTGGATCGGGACCTAATGGCGGAACAGGGTGGTATATATATTGAATTGACAAAGCCACAATAGGTACTGTCCAACAATCTATCCAACCAGCACTGTGAATTACAACAGTTAAATACTGAACAACTGTATAAATTTTTATAAGCAACCTTTGTTGGCAAATCCGTCTCCATTTCTTCGAGTATAATTCTTGCCGATTCTTTATTTTGCCTGATCGCGTTAATATTTTCGAATTCTTATCAAGAGCTAGTACAACCGAACGACTTGTTGAAACTTCTGGTAAGAACATACTCAAATCTAGCCCTTCGCCATGAATCCAAAATTTAAGTGTAACTGTTTGTGGCAAAAAATCATCGAATGGTAGAGCAAAACTTAAATCGAACAGATCGCCACAAAACGCTAAATGATGATTTTCTTGATTTGTACTTGAACAATCGATCCAATTGTATTCGTTACTTAGTGTAAGTATTTCAAATTCCTTTAACAATACACTAAACTTACACGTATAAGGAATAAAGCTTAGAATATCGGGTCTTGACTTTGAGGCCCAATCTTCAATCAAGTCCTAATTGTTTTTTGAATTAGTATATTATTATTCTGCAAATTTATGACTTACCTGGAAGAATGATTTATGTTTATACACAATGTATGCAGTTGCCTTGCAGCCCGTTAAATTTATGGTCCAATCTTGACTATCATTCCATTTTTTCGGGTAGTGAATCCTTAAATAACAAATTTCTATCTGTCAGTAAAAATAAATTGTATTATTCGAGTTTACCTTATTTTATATTCCAAAGATTCACATTCAGCAAGACTTCTGTATTGAAGACTTGTTGTAGCTTCCACGTGCAATAACTGTCCAGATACTTTCGTAATAAAGCCGTCGGATTGTGTCACCCATGGAATGGTAACTTCAATATATGAACCAGCGCCAATTGTTACATGCATTGCGTTTGTTTCCTTTAGTAATTTTCAATTAGTCTAAATGCATTTTTCAATCCTAGAATTTAACATTTGTACCTTTTCTTTTGAAAATAATATGTCTACAGTAGCTTCATTAAGTGTACATAGACTCATGTCGAAAGACTGATACTGTCGATTTTCTCCCGGCTTTAACGGAAGTGTAGGTGACATTTCTTGCCAGTCAGGAGGGAAAAAAAATTTGAATAAGTGATCTCTTTGTCTATCGGCCCATGGACCATAGCTAAAATCTGTTCCTTTTCCACATTTTATATCAATGCCCCATACAGGAGGAGCAGGATCAACTACATCGCCGTTAGCTAAAGTCAAGTGAATTGGCTCTTCGGGTACCACACCTACAACAACCAAAATTTTACTAAAGATTTAATTTATTAAACATCAGAGTATACCTGATTCGTCCATATAAAAATACAACTCCATCAAATTTGACATCATGACCACAAAACCCTCACCCATATACCTGTAAATAAACATTTTTAATGGACCTAAGTTAAATTATGTCAAATTTTATTTAAGTCTGTGAAAAAAACATTCGCAGAGCTTTAATCAAATTGATTTGATATTGCTGCGATTTCAATGCTCTAAATTTATGATTTAAAAATAATTTTTTTTTTGTTTTTACCTTCTGAGATTATAAGATTTAGATGTTGATGCTGTATTTAATTTAGTGATGAAAAAATGGTCTGTATATTATATTAGCCCAGCAATTTATTTATTTTTTTTTTGTTTTATGATCAGCTTTTTCACATACCATTAAATCAGTCTCCTCCAAAACTACCGCATTCTTGTTTCTCACTTTCGAAGACGTCTTACCTCTAAGATACTCAAGGAATTCAATACACACAATACTGCTGATGACCTTCTCCCTATTACACTTGAAAAAAAATTTCCCTCTCTGGCTAAACCCCTTCGCAACCTATTTTACCTGTCATTCTCTTCAGGACACTTTCCAACCATGTGGAAAATGGCAAATATCCAACCAATCCCTAAGAAAGGAAATAAAGCAATTCCCTCGAATTACCGCCCTATAGCTTTCACTTCAGTACTATCAAAAGTGATGGTAATGGCTGTCAATCGCAAACTAGTCAGTTACCTTGAAGATAATCACTTATCCATGATCACCAACTCGGGTTCCGATCTGGACGTTCCACTGGAGATCTTCTAGTCTATCTTGATTCAGAGTTTTCTTTTTGAACGCTCGATATGAGTTTTAATAGATGTTGTATCATGCCAACCGTTTCAGATCGATTCCGGCGTCCCTCAAGGCTTTGTCCTATCCCCAACTCTCTTTTTAGTCTTCATTAATGACATTATGTCAACAACACTCAATCCAATTCATAACTTTACAG
Source organism: Chorisops tibialis (assembly GCA_963669355.1). Lineage (NCBI taxonomy): Eukaryota > Metazoa > Arthropoda > Insecta > Diptera > Stratiomyidae > Chorisops > Chorisops tibialis. The sequence goes on along the minus strand of OY770262.1, from coordinate 264,075,188 downwards.
ATGATAGTACTCTGGATAACACCTTTCAATTTGACTCTGTTACTCAAGCTCAACGTGCTGCGGTTAATTCTCAACGCATTGAATTGTACGATTGTATGGGCAGGAGAAATCTCCCAAAAACTCAAGTCATTTATCCCTTAAAAGAGATGTTCCGGCAGGTTCCTGGAATATAGCCTTCGGTAACGTACAATTACACTTATCAGAAGAATTCACGTTATTCGGCATAAAATTCAACAAACATCTCAATTGGAGCAAACATATTTTTGATGTTGCACTTGATGCCTGCAAGCGCTTTGGTGTTCTTCAAAGAAAGAGTGAATTACGCCTCACAATCTAGCTAATATTTTCCAGGCCCACATTCGTTCCCGTCTTGAGTACAACTCACACAAATGGGCTGGAGCACGCAAATCACAACTTGCGGTACGCGATCGAATTCAAGAACACGCCTCCCATTTAGTTGGAGATGAGACTATAATAGCTTTCAATCGAACATCGTAGAAACGTCGCAGCACGTTTATATTTCCACGATAAATGCAGCAAAGAACTGTCCAACCTCATCCCTCCTCTTTTCAACTATCCCAGGAATACTCGGCCGCACATGATTTAAGCCTTTATCGTCGCGTACAGTGAAGTATAGTCAGACCTTCATCACCCGAACATCAAGACAATGGAATGCATTGTCGACCCTCGTATTCCCATCATCTTACAATATTCAGTGTTTCAAGGTTAACATCCATCGACAGTTTAAAATCTCACCTCCAGAAACTTCCTTGCAACCCCATCGCTCATCTACCCTTTACTTGATTGTGCATCCAATGCATTAAAAGTTAACCCCCTAATTTATGTTCAGTGCAATAAAAAAAGAGGGCATATTTTGATTCGCTTCAGCATTTATTTTGTGCAGAAAATGTTTATAATTGCATTAATTTCTTTTCTTTCTTTATATTTCATGTACGAGGGCAGTCCCAGAAGTACCCAATCTAACAAATGAAACATAAAAAATATCCTCAGTTCTCTACGTAGTCTCCTTTAAGTTCGATACACTTTTCCAGTGATGTTCAATAGCTTCGATATCCTGTTAATAGTGAGAATCGTTGATCTCCTCAAAATAGCCATGAACCGCAGACTCCACCTCTTCATTGTCGGCAAATCTTTTACCACCGAGCCATTTTTTCAAGTTTGGAAACACAAAATAATCCGAGATGGTAAATCTAGCGAAAAGGGTTCGCAAGGAAGCAATTCGAACTTTAACTCATTGATTTTGGGCATCGCGATTACGGAAGTGTGAGCTGGTGCATTGTCTTGATGAAACAAAACTTTTATTTTTCGATAAATGCGGCCTTTTTTTCTTGATTTAATCACTCAAACGCTGTAATACGTTCGCATAAAACTCGCCGTTGATTGTTTTTCAACTTTGGAGATACGCACAACCCAAAAAATGTACGCCATGACCTTGCCTGCAGATGAAACTGTTCTCACCATTTTTGCAGCCGATCCTCCTCTCTCAATCCATTGTTTTGACTTTCCTTCGTCTCAGGATTCAAGTGATGGACCCATGTTTTTTCAATGGTTATGAATCGATGCAAAACCTCGACTTTATTGCTGTGAACTTCGCCAAACACTCGATTGAAAAATCCCCATGACGTTGTTTTTCTTCCATTGTGAGTAATCGCGGCAGCCATCTTGCTAACAGCTCATGTCCAATTTTCAGTCAATATGCGATGTACATCACTTTTTGAAATGCCTACCATGTCTGCAAGCCCGCGCACTATCAGTCGACGGTCATCCAATACCATTTTGTGGATTTTTCACCATTTCTGTCATCGTAGCAGCTCCTACGACCTCGCTTAAACTCTGTTACCCAATATTTTACAATTGTAAACAAAGGAGCAGACTCCCCCAGAGTAGAATCTAGCTCCGCTTGATTGGTTGGAATAAGGCCATTTGAATGAGAGTGTTGCACCACATAACGATAACCAATTTTTACATGTTTACAAATCCACTGAGAGCGTTCACTATTCATGGCTGAAAAACAAATACTAAACAACGTAACGTCGTCAAACTTTCCAAGGTTGGTACTTTCTATCAGAGATATTTTTTCAAACAACATCCGCCAACTATACGTCTGGGCTGGATACTTCAAGAATAGCCTACGTATGTATTCATGTACATATGTTCAAAATAACACTTTTTAGTTTGAATTTTTTATTTTTACTTATTTTAAAACCACTTCTTTTACCTGAATTTAAAGATAAATCTTAAGTTGGGCACATTTATAAAAATGGCAAATAGGCACTCACTAAATCAAGGGCTTAACACCCGTGATCTCAAAACACTACCTGATCGAGAAACAGATACAGTGCCTCGGATACGAACCTAATAATATTTTATTAGGTTTACCATACCATTTCAAATAAAATATTTTTGTAGCTGTATACAGTGCCGGAAAAAAGTTTGGAAACATGGTCTCTCAACCCACAATCATAGCTCTGAAACAAAATTCCTTGTGCACACACCTATGAAACTTTTCATAGAATTGCAGTGCCGGATTTCTTATAAATCTTCAAAGCGAAATTTGTTTATAACAACGCTAAAAAAAATTGTGACGACAGTTTCGATTTTATCTGGTATTATTCGTGGAAAAAAGTATGGAAAAACATATCTTTTTCATATAATTCGAGTTTATTTAAAAGAAATAACATGTTTTTCTTAGTATTTAGTGCTTCTCCCTTTTGCTTTTAGTACAGCCTTGCATCTCCTCTCCATTGAGTCCACCAACTATTCGCAAAATGAAACCGGGATATTTTGCCATTCTCTAATGATTTCATCGTACAGTGCATTCCTATTAGAAATTTTTGTGTGTCGAATTTTACGCTTTACATGTTCCCATAGGTGTTCGATTGGATTCAGATCTGGGGATTGTGAAGGCCATTCCATAACACTCACTTTTTCCTGTTGGAACCAATCCTTAACTAAACGCGAAGCATGCTTCGGATCGTTATCTTGTTGGAAAATCCAACGTAACGGCATTTCTTCTTCAGCATATGTAAGCATATTGTTTTGCAATATTTCCAAATACCGATACCGATCCATTATCCCATCTATCCGAAAAATTGGGCCAACTCCAGAACGTGAAAAACATGCCCAAACCATTACCGATCCTCCGCCATGTTTAACTATTGGTAATTGATACCTTGCATTGTACCTTTCACCCCGTGGTCTTCTAACGTAATGTTTTCCATCGCTTCTAAATAGTTGAAATTTACATTCATCACTCCACAGAACTGTATTCCATTTGCTGGGAGTCCAAAGAATGTGTTTTTTTGCAAATGTTAGTCTTCTTGCAATATTGGCTTTTGATAAGAGTGGCTTCTTCAGTGGAGATCTTCCAAAAAGGCCACTTTCCATCAATCTATTTCTGATTGTCCGATCTGTCACATCTGAAATACCTCTGTTCTTTAACTCGGCGTTGATCTCAGTGGCCGTTTGTCCTGGTTTTTGTTTAGACATCCTTTGAACTATGCGATCGGTGGTTGCTGTTGTTTTTCTAGGCCTCCCTGACTTTGGAGCACACTCGACTGTCCCTCGCTGATGAAAGTTTTTAATAATTTTCGAAATTGTTCCTCTTGGTATATCAAGTTTTTGTGAAATTTGAATTTGTTTTGTTCCGTTATTGTACATAGAAACGATTTTCTCCTTCAAATCCATTGAGTACAACTTACACTTCGGCATTTTTAATTATGTTTCATAAAAAACTTTAATTGGAGTTAAATTTAATTCAGTCGCACAACAAATAACTACTAATGACATTCAATTTCAAAGTAAACGGTTCTAATTAACTTTTTGACAACAAAAACCGTTTTGTTTCCATACTTTTTTCTGCAAGTATTACCAGACATATTCGAAACTGTTGTCACTATTTTTTTTAGAGTTGCCATAATTAAATATCCCTTTAAAGATTAAAAAGAAATGGGATACAGCTATTCTATGCAAAGTTTCATAGGTGTAAGTACCAGGAATTCTGTTTCAGAGCTATGATTGTGGGTTGAGAGACCATGTTTCCAAACTGTTTTCCGGCACTGTATGTATCTATTATAATAGTACTATAAATTGTAATCTGTATTTTCAAGCCAAAACTTTTGCAATGCGATTTGTTTTATATACACAACTGAATGTTTTATTTTATATATTTGAATTCGGTACAAGCATGAATTTGATTCAGTTTGGTTTTTCTGCTTTTTCTGGTCTGATGTAACCTCATCATCAAAAGTTTGCGATTCTTCTTGTTTCTTTTATAATTAACATGGCGCATAGAAAACTGCCTGCCGTATTTAACGACTGAAACCCTATTACTACAATTCAGATGAGAAAAACATTCTTCTGTTCTAGTCCCTCCAACATCCTACGGCTATTAAAAATGTCTTGGCCTTAATTATTAACAACATCAAAATTCCGTATTTGTAATACTTTGTTTTGTTTTTATCAAAATAGTTCTTAGTTTCTTAACTTACCTTGGAGGTTCATCCACCAATCCTGTGTATTTCGGACTTGGAGCAAAAAGTACTTTTGCATTCTCTACCTTGGCTTTAATAAAATGCATAAAATGATCAAGACGACAAACTGCTGGCTTTGTACTATACACACAATGGGCTTCATCAACTGAAATTGATAATGTTGTAGGTGTCAACCTATTTCCGAAAACGAAACGTCCCTGAAAGGAAAGTAACCAGAAGTCACATTATTTTACAGAAATATTAATACATAAAGGATGGATGAAAGTTCATGCAATTTTTTTTTGTATTTTAACGGTGCAGGGCAAACAAAAAATTATTGAATCAGCCCAATTGCAAAATTAAAAACTTTATATAGAGATATTAGAATAATTCTAACCGAAAAAACTAAAATACAACAAATGGTCAACATTGCCTCCTTTGACAGCAATACTTTTGCGCTGACGTATTCGAAAATAGCCGACGATGGTCGCGCACTTTCTTACCGATATCGTATCCCATGCTCGCACTAATGCCATTTAGAGCGCATCCACGCTAATGTATCTTGTTTTCGAGACTTTTTGCTCCAAGAGGGACCACACCGAATAACAGTTACATATGCACCAAATCGTATGTCACTTCTTAATGAGGTCATACCACATGCCCTCATTGAGTCCATACAACCATCGGTATTCGATGGCATAAAATAATATAAGCACTTCTAATTTCATTTTTCAATTTCATAATTTCATTTTTCAATTTAAAGTAATTACTCTGCGAGTAATTAAATTTGATAGCCTTCTGCTAGTTAAATAATTTCATTAAGCAAAGGGCGATAAAGAAAGCATAAGTATCGTTCTTTAGATCGCCTGCATGATTGCTTAATTAAAAGAAATAGTTGAGACGTAATTTTAATTATATTATATCGAATTTTGATAACTGACAAATTAAGAAAATAAGTAAAAGTCGGGGAGTCTTCCATCAACCTCCATCGTATTAAGTTGCGTCCTCTATAAGAGTTGAAATTTGGTAAGAAATTAAAATTATAAAGGTCTCAGCAGAGATCGAAACGTCACGAATAATAAAGCGTAACAGTGTAGAATCCGGAAATCTTTTCTTTCAATTCGAAATGCACTGTGAAAACATTCACCAAACCATTAGAGAGCCCTACGGAGAGCAAACTCTCCAATTAGCTCGGCGATTAGAAACGACAAAAAACCAAATCGACACCATTCTCAACCAGATAGCCTTCGAAAAACGATGCAGAGTTAAGAACATTGTTCCTAAAGGCTTCAAAATCGTGAGCACATGGGACAACCATCGTAGCACGGCTATTTTGAAGAAAGCGAGTCAGCAGCTCTCGAGGAATGACATCAAACTCAAGAGAACTAAGCTAGACTACCTCAACAAAGAAACCCTATCCCTTCACCTCCTTCATTTCAGAACGCAGAGAAGCAGAATTCATCAAGATGAAAACGATACAGGAACGGCAATTCAGGAGTTTAGAATCAACAAAATCCGTACCCTGAAATTCTTAACTAATTTAACTACCTGATACTAATTAATTAACCTTAATTAACTAATTTAACCTTAATTACCCTTCCTTCTATATAATAATTGTGTTTTGTAATTGTCGATCAGTTTGATAAAGGTCTCAGCAGAGACCGAAACGTCACGAATAATAAAGCGTAACAGTGTAGAATCCGGAAATCTTTTCTTTCAAAATTATAAAAGTTTGAAATTGGTGAAATCCATAAAATAAAGCCTAAAGTTATAAAATTTGTACGAATCAAAAAAGTGGATAAAATTAAAAAATTTATATAATTCCAACACATTGCCTGCTTCAATATACCTTGGTCACCTCAATCTACGAAAATTAAAAATTCGTAGAAAGAAAGTTGTGCGAAGGGCTAACAACCTTTTTACAATAAGTAATGAAAACCGAAAGTGCTGCAGTACTTTGCGAAGGACCAGTTGCTGATAGTCGATAAGAACCAGTGGTGTCTTTCCAATTGCGCAAATGTCCGCCCACACCATCACTGAGACCCGAAAATGGCTATGGCCAATGATTTTGTACTATAACTTTTCTGTTGGCCTCTTTTGTGCAGTTGACGGTGATTTTGGAATATGTGGAGCGGCTCGATGGTGAAAATCTTTCAAGCGACCAATCGAATTATTCGACAAGCCTTTGCAAATCTCTTTAGCTTCATCGCGTCGTTGAGAAATTCGGCGTGGCGCGAATGTTATTGTAGCTGTGCAATTTCAGCTTCTTTTTAACGATGTTTTGGAGGCGTTCAGTACTGATTTCGAGCTCATATTTTGCGCATCGAGATTCCGGGATTTCGGCGTACTCAGCATCGTACCTGGTTGATATTCTCAGAAGTTTTTACAATTGCGAATCGACCTCGGAGCAGTCGACCAACGCTTCGAAGTCCATCCGCAATTCCGACAGTCGTTTCACGATGTTATGAACGTTGCTCCTTGTGAACTCGTCATGCAAACGATGTCGCCAGCTTTCATTTCGCACTTGTGCAACTCGACGACCGTGATACGTTCTTTTTCATCAGTCATAGTGCAAACACAACTACAAGAATTATTAAATAAAAAAATTTCTAGACAAAAAAAAAATTTTTTAAGTAATCATCAAAAATAACAAACGAGTATTATTATCGCGCCGAACTTTTGTTCAAAAAAGTATGCAAGAACTTTTCACCCACCCTATATATTGAGCAATTTATTCAAAATGAAAAATAACAGAATTGCGATCGTGAAGATACAATATTCGACCAAATCAGATCAACCATTTATTCTCCGTGAAAACTGCGCAAGATCCATAACCAGTGCTGGATTTGTCCCTAAGGCTTAACATTTTATATTTCGTAATAAGTACAGAATTCTAATTAATAATTGCTATGCTCGTTAAGTTACACTGGATCACCAAATTAGCATCATCGATGTTGCAAAAATTTCAGCGTCATATCATGTCATTTTTTACTTATCATAAATATCTAGCGTTCACCTTTATACCGGACTACGAGTTCCTATATTGAGAATGAAAATAAGAAGTTCAAGCTACAAAACAAAAATGTTTTTTCAATTTCCTTTTGAGATTAGTATTGTGCGAAATCTAATCTTCAAAACCATTGGTTTCATGTTTTGCGTAAGCGTTTATTCTAATATGCGTTTTTTAGTCGTTATTACTCAGGCAATTTTTCTTTAAGCTTGAGATATTCTACAATTTTTATCTCTTATCGCTTTAAAGTGAAGCGTACTATAGTGTATTTATTATTGCGTAACAAAATGTGATTGTTAGTTACTGTCAGTTATCCCTCAACTGTAATAAATTAAGGCGCAATGCGAATTTCAAAATCCACTACAAAACATTAAGCTATACGTGAATGTTATAAATGAAATAGAAATTGCAAATATTAATAGTTTAGCAGATAATATATAGGGTGGTCCAACCATAATGCACGATGTTAATTGTGAGTCACTCCTTAACGTCAAGTTTTTCGCCCAACTTAATTTGACATTTCTTTGTTTCAGTATTTGACAAATTCAACCATGGAAAGGTACACAATTGAGCAGCGCGTTAAGGTTGTTGAAGCCTTTTACGAAAATGGGCGTTCAAATAAAAATGCATTTCGTGCACTTTCACCTCAGTGGATTCGCTAACAAGCAGAAGATGGAAAGGTACATTAATAAGCTCTCCAACAAGATATTACGCATTGAGCTATCTCAAGTAGTTTCGGAGATATTAGCCTTTTAGTTTGACAACCTCCTCCACGAACCAAAAACTAGAAAATCATCCCTAAGTCACTAGGGGTTGGAGCTACAAGTCTTCCGTAGAATATTTTTTTGGGCACCACGAGGTCCCCTATCACCATGTTTTTTATGTCACATCTATTCTGTTACACCCTGTATATGTGAAGCTATGAAATTTGGTTGGAATGTCAATGACAGATGTGACAAATTAACAATAAAAACTGAAATCCGGTGACTGAAAGCAACACACGGTATGCCGGTAGTATACTCGTATCCATGTTTGCTGGTGCAAAAATAGTTAATTGCGAATTATGTCAATTGCATGCTAACTATTGATGAAAACGACATGGAAAAATTCTGAACTAAACAGCGCAAATATTTCTGTTCAAGTGGTAATACATGTGAGATCATAAGAAAAACAAAAGCTTTTGGTTATGAATTAATGTTTATTGGGATCAGTTTCGATTATATAATTATCGTTACGCGTCCGCACGCCACCGCGGTTGGATCAGAACTGCTTACTCCTATTCCTCTTCTCGCCGTCTCCTTTCTCATTCTCACACGGCCCTTCCTGATAGTCATCCGACTCGGATGAAGCGCCGGCCCAAGGCTTCATTTTATCTGCCGCTGAATATGTCTGTCCAGGCCCATCGAATTCGCTTTGCTTGCTGAGGCGATAACGATCCCGTGCTAATACTTCTTCAACGCGATACGGACCTAAGTATTTTGGCTTCACCTTTTGCCCGGTTCCAAATTGTGTCTTTAGTATGGCTACGAATGAACCAACGCTATACTGCTGAGCCCGTCTTCTTCGTAAATTATAACTCTTACGATTTTCACCTTGCATTTTGAATATCTCATCTCGAGCTCGGCAGCGAAGCTGCTGTCTCTTATCGTCAAAACCTTTCCTTAACTCATCCTCGATGATCCTTGCTAACATCACATCATCTGGAAATCTCATCTTTACGCCCGTTAATACCTCAAAAGGCGTTGTGCCGATGCTCCGATGAAACGTGCTGTTCAGGTATCTTTGTGCTTTATCCACGTGCTTAAACCACTCCTCTGGATTCTCAATCGACAGCTTCGTCAGAACTGGGATGATCACGCTGTTGACTCTCTCGCACTGTCCATTTCCTCGAGAAATACCTGTACATATTAGGTGCAATTCAATATTGTTGTCGGCACAATACTTTCGAAATACGTTGGATGAAAACGCCGCACCCCTGTCGGTCACGAATCTTCTGGCATATCCGAACACCGCAGATATCACCTCCAACTTCTTCAGCGTTTCTTCTGCTGACGTCGATTTCGTTGGAAAGATCCACGTAAACTTCGAGAAGGCGTCCACAACAGTCAACACATAATTGTAACACTTACGCGTCGACGGCAGTGGCCCCAAATGATCCAAGTGTAAGGTGTCCAACGGTTCATCACCCTTAGGAATTGGATGCAATATTCCTTCTTGTTTTCCCATCTTGCGATTGGTAACGATGCATTCAACACAATTTCCAATACACCGCTGAATTTTCTGCTCGACGTGAGGTATGAAGAACTCATCACAGATTAGTTCCTTCGTTTTCTTCACTCCAAAATGTCCTCGTACATGGAACCGATTGATCACCTCTGTCTGCATACTGTCTGGGACGACCACTTTTCTTTTACCATCCGTTTCAACGTATAATATGTCATCATGACATACATAATCTTCATGCGGGCCCGATTCTAAAGCTTGCTTCATAGCCTTCACGAACTCATCGCTGTTCTGGGCAGCTCGCACCTTACTCGTCACATTGCTCGCAGTCACTACCATTGTTGTTCTCGTTAAGGTATCTACATGTACCATTCTATCAGCCGGACGATGCTCTATCGTATACGTGAACTCCGACAAGACGATAGCCCAGCGCGCGATCCTTGCGTGAATCTCTTTCTTTTGCATGGTCAACTTCACAGCCGCGCAATCAGTTACGATCTTAAATTTGATGCCAAGCAAGTATACTCTGAATTTCTTCACTGCCTCCACTATGGCCAGAAACTCTAACTCGTATGAGTGATACTTCTTCTCTGCATCGTTCGTCGTACGGCTATAATAGTAGCATGGATGCATTTTATTATCCGTTGACTGCTTTTGAAGCAGAATTGCTGCCAAACAGTCTTTACTCGCATCCGTGTGGAGCTCAGTTTCCGCACTCGGATCAAATAAGCTGAGTACCGGACTACTGGACAACGCCTCTTTAATATCGTTGAACGATTTTATTTCCTCCTCTTTGAAATTAAACACAGCATTCTTTCTTAACATCATGCTCAACGGTCGTGTTCTTTTTGCGAACTCAGGCACGAACTTTCTGAAATAGCTGGCCAGACCATAGAATCTCTGCAATTGTGCGACCGTTGCTGGTTGAGGAAATTTCATTACCTTGTCAACTTTATGCGGCGACGGTTCAATCTTCCCTCCACTCACAACGTACCCCAAATACTCCACCTTCTTCTCGAGGAAAACACATTTTCTCCAATTGAACGTCAACGCGTTTTGTTCCGCCACATCCAATACTCTTCTCAGCCTGACCATTCCTTCATTTTCGTCTTCAGACGGAATGATCAAGTCATCGACGAATGCTAACACTATTCCATCTCTTATTAAGTCCTCGTAAATAAGACTGATGAACCGACCAAACGTTGTGCCACTTATACACAATCCAAACGGTGTTTTACGAAACTCATACTGACCCTTATGTGTTACAAAGGCAGTGTACTTTTGGCTTTTCTCTGCCACCGGAACGTGGAAATACGAATTTTTCAGATCAAGCGTAGTATAAACTCGCGCCGTCGCCAGTCGATCCAATTGATCCTCAATCAACGGCATGGGAAAGCGATCTCGGATTATATTACTGTTTAGACCCCGATAGTCTATGCATAGTCTGTATGTACCATCTTTCTTTCTTACAACCACGACTTGACTGGCGAACTCACTAGTAGACGGCCGAACTATGCCTTCACTTAACCAATTATCTATTTGGTCATCTACGATCTTTTTTTCCAACGGAGCTAGACGCCTTGGACGATTGTAAATCGGTGTCTCATCGGCTAGAACGATCACCGTTTCAATTCTTGCCGGCGGACCCTCTTTTGGCTTGTAATTGTCAATCAGTTCACCTATAATTTTTTTGAACTTTAAAGGTGCATTTATCTCGTCACAATCGCCCACACATTCAATATTCAGCAGCTGCTTTTCATCACAATTTATCCGATCATCGCGTGTAACTGATTTCTCATACTCCGTGTTGTCATCACGCGTACCCGTTTTAACGTTTGCTTGACCATACGGTCGAATCACAACGCGATCTGGGGCAATCGTATAATCCACTGTTTTTAAAAATTGTCTACCGATTAACATCGCAGCACCCATTGCATTTTCCGACACGATATAAAACTCGATTTCAAACGGTACTTTGTCTATGTTTGTCTCTAAGATGACTTTTCCAAGAGCACGCCCGATTGCGCCACTGAATCCGCGAATTCTTATATCAGACGGAACCATCTTGGGACACACCTCTTTAATGTCATCCCATAAGTCACTCTTAATTAGATTCACGTCACTATATGTATCAATTACTGCTTTTATTTCTAATCCACCGACTGTAGCCATGGTAATAATTTCATCTCCCACGAGCCGCTCAATGAAATTCACACTAGGATCACTTTTATTATGTGTGGCACGGTTAGGACATTGTCGGGACATATGGCCATGGATTCCACACGAGAAACACTTTCGCCCTTTGGATTTCTCCGGACACTTATCAGCCCGATGACCCGTTCCTGCACAGCAGAAACATTTAATTTTTTCGACGGAAAACCGATTCTTTTGCTTTTCGACCGACCCGTTACTTTTCTTTATTGTATTTTTCATTATTGTTTTCTGGAGCACTTTTTCGTACACTTGCAATTTTACTTTTAGCTCGGCTATTGTCTTCGCCTCATACAACGACATTTTGTTCACCGCGTCATCACTAACGCCATCACAAATGTATTCACACACGGTAGCTTCATCCATGCGTCCCGCCTTAGCTATGCGTTGCATATCATACACGTAGTCCGAAAAATTCTCGTCCGTTCTTTTCCGTCTTTCAACTAAGTTTTTATGCACCTCTAACACACTAAGCTTTTTTCCAAATTCTGCTACCAGCGCGCTCTTCAACTTTACCCAACTGTTTATCTCACTCTGTGCTAGGACAAACCTACGCGCCGTTCCCACTAGTAGTTTTTTCCCATATATTAGTTTCTGGTGATCATTCCACCCAACACTTATGCACATTGCTTCGAACTCTTCCGTCCATATGCAAATATCCTGTCCTACTTCCGCGCCAAATTTCTCGATACTATCTTCCACATCGCGAAACGTATATGTACAAGAGGGAACTCGATACATACGCGACTCATCTTCTGCACCGTACACCCCTGTGTTCGGCCCTGGCAGTGATGATCGCGACACATTATGAACGATTGTATTCTCGTTTGGTTCATTCTCGACGTCGCTAACTTTATTTTCACTTATAGGGTTTCGCTGGTCGAATTCCACAATACGCAATGCCAGTTCTTCTTTCGTGCCATTTTCAGTTATCCCGCGAATACTGCACTCCCGAACAAGGCCATTCTTTGTGTAAAAATCCGCCCATTCCCTTTGCTCCAACACCACGCGTGCCATTCTAGTTTTTTTTTTTTTTTTTTTTATACTCGGTTTTACACACCCAGAAACCACCGGCTTATAAACAATCGCTGTTCGCGTAAACCGCCGTACACACACTATCACGACGATGGACGCCACTCTACCGATTCGAATTTCACGTTTTCTCGATTTATAATCATATAACGAAGGCTGATCCCGGTTGAGCCCCCATGTGAGATCATAAGAAAAACAAAAGCTTTTGGTTATGAATTAATGTTTATTGGGATCAGTTTCGATTATATAATTATCGTTACGCGTCCGCACGCCACCGCGGTTGGATCAGAACTGCTTACTCCTATTCCTCTTCTCGCCGTCTCCTTTCTCATTCTCACATACATACATATTATGCAGGAAAAAATGCTCACTACTTTTAGCGAAAATAACCACCATAAGTTTAACTTAATTCTTAAATTACAATATAAGTCCGAATTTGTTTTTAGTGTTTTCGAAAAACTTCCGCATATCACCACTTTGCCTAACATATTTTGCTAGTTAAGTCGACCTTATCTTTTTAATATACAATGTAAAAATGTCTTACCGAACATATATCAATTTTAATAACTGGTATCAAATCGCGCCAAGTAGTTGCTGTCATAGCTTCTGGTCTCTCTTTCGACTTTTTACTTGTAGAATTTTGACGTGTATTCTCTAAATTCATGGCATGTTCTCGCATTCGATTCAACTCTTCTGCGGATAAATTTTCTACCTGTGAAATAAAAAAAAAATTTAAATACATAATTACATTTTATATTGCATGAAATTTTTTACCGGTATAAGAATGGAAGGTTTCAATCCAAATAACCTTTCCAATTTATCATATAACTCCGAACGATTGTAAATATGTAACTCGAATCCATTTAAAGTTATTGATAACCTGGTGTCTGAATGTGATAAATCTGAAATATTACGTAAAACACAGATGTTCACCGATTTTTATGAGTGACTTCATTATGAAATACCTTCAGAAACATCCTTCGGAACATACGACCTCCACCAACGAAATATTATGTATCCATCCTGTATTCGAATTGAATAATCAAAACAGATGAAAACTATATCGCGAAACATAATTTTACCCGCTAATGGATTCAATGTTAAGGAACCTGTAAGGAAATTATTATAATTATAAAGTTTCATGCATTGAATATTCGATAGAGTTTAACTCACCGATTTTAAAATAAGCTCCTTTTACCAACCACTTGTTCACAAGTTTTGTGAGCAAAAGTCCAACCATACGTGAGTTATAAAAAGTTATGTAAATGGCCCAGCTTATAGATGATAGCAAGGAGCAAAGAAGCCATATCTAAAATAACAAGAACAGAACATTAAAATGGATACTATATACTATTATAGGGCCATCCAAATAACTTAAGTCAACATGGTTAAGGGATACCAGTGGAAATAGGATGTATTAGTAGGAAATCACAGGAAGGAAGAGTTCGAAATTACGGATAAGGTTACTCTTAAATTGTTGGAGGTTGTATTCCGTTGGGTCGAGATTGCCACCACCGTGCAAGTTTCTAGTTCAATTGAAGATGAAAACTATGGATAAGCTAAGAGTATAAAAATGAAAAAAAAACTGCGATACTCTAGATGAAAGAGATTTTTTTAATTTAAGAAATTTTGTATGGGGAGTGGTAGAAGTGGTGACGACATTTAATTAATTTATACACATCATGGTAGAGTTGGCATCAAAATGTCTCATACAAAATTTATGCTTCAAAAATTTAATAGGTTCTAAGAAAATTAGTGTATTGTATCTAGTAAAATTGTGCAGTTTGTATGGAAGGTGATATAAGGAGCGGAGAGTTCTTATTGAATTTTCCAGATATAACTTTGCATATCATTCAATTGACATGTTTTGAATTGCAGATCTGTAACATTGTTACTTTTTGAGAAAATTCGAATTTTCGTAAAATTGTAAAATTGTGTCATATTCTATGGGAGGGGTAGAAGGAGTGCTGCTAATCGTCTAATTTTCTCTAGTCTTACTAAATACTAATTCTAAATAAATATTTAGTGTTATGGTTTGGTGAATAATACACAGAGCCCTATGTATAGCTGAAGGAAATCCGGGCAGTCTACGAAAGGAAAAGGAATAGTTGAATCGGGCATTCATTAGATTATTTCCCGGATTGAACGTTTTTTAGCCAATCGTTCAATTCGTGTGGTATTGGATGGTGTAGTTTCACCTTCTTATAAAATTAACGCTGGTGTCCATCAGGGCTCGGTTCTTTCTCCCACCCTTCTTCCAATATTTATTAAAGACTTGCTATCTTCAACTTTTAATCCTATACATAGCTTCGCTGATGACAGCACAATAGACTTCTCCTATCACTTCAACACTGCATACTTAGCCCGATGTACTAGCTTAGTAGAATAACGTAGGTACAAGGTTCAACTATTGAATAACGACTTAATTGGGGCAATAAGAATCAAGTCGAATTGAATGCTTCAAAAACCCAGTGCTGTCTTGTGTCCCACAAACGTGACTTTAATCTTGATCCAATCACCTTCGGAGGCCAGCCATTAACCAACTCTTCAAATGTTAAGATGTTTGATATGTGATCTATCACAAGATAACTTATCTTAGATCGATCATATATTTAACATTGCCAAGGAAGTATCTAAATGTTTGGGCTACCTAAAACAGTGTAAAAACTTCTTCACCGCTTCTGGATTACAGACAATTACACCACTATCAGAATTCCTTAATGCAAGAAATTGCCATAAATCGATTCCAAATTAAAAGATGGAAATCGAATTATCCTCTGGCTCATCATTTAGTGAAGGGACGAAACAAACAACAACATCCCTACACCAAGTACATAAATAAAGATAACACAAAACAAACAAAAAAATTCACAAAAAATTGGTATCAACTAGCATTAAGTCTAAGCTTTAAACCTGGCTTATCAATGGAAAAGTCGAATACATCAGCATTCTTATTAACGTCTCTCGCGAGACGCGATATCGGCTCATTCATACCATAGTTTGTCCGGTGAAAGCAAATCTGTAACAATCTAGGCTGCCTTGGTAAAAATAGACCAACAGCAAACTGCATCAAACTCAAAAGTGTAGGAGAATCAACTAACCCTGTAAAAAGTTGATGAGCAAAAACTACATCAGCTACCTCACGACGTTTCGAGAGTGACGACATATCTAATAGCTTAAGTCTATCAGTATAAGGAGGAAGGCGAACTCTGTCACTCCAATTAAGGTGGTATAAGGCTATTCTCACAAATTTACGCTGAATTGATTCTATTCTCCTAATGTGCTCATCATAATAAGAAGACCAAATTTGAGAAGAATATTCAAGGTGAGATCTAAGGAAGGTGTTATAAAGAATGAATCTAACAAAGGGATTGTTAAATTCCTTGGATAAGCATATGGTGAATCCCAACATAGAATTCCCCTTTTGAACAATCTTATTTATATGCAAGCTGAAATCAAGTTTATGGTCAAATGTAACATCTAAGTCAATTATAGAGTTGACACGATCCAAAATACAGTCATTAAGACTATATATGATGCTCATAGTCACTCCTTATTATATATCCTCCTTGACTCCATCAGATTAGTGACTGTTGACCTATTTTTGACAAAACCATGTTGTATACTTGACATTAGGCATTTACATTGAAACAACAGGCTCTCATACACTACAGACTCAAAAAGCTTTAGAATAGCTGACAGTTTAGCTATTGGTCGATAGTTGACAACATCAGATTTTGCACCACTTTTGTTCGTCGGTATGATAAAGGAGGCGTTAAATACGTTCGGGAAAATCCGAACACGACCTTTGAAAGAGGAGGAAGAGTGGCTCAGCAATAGAGAGACAGCAGCAGGAACGCCATCTAGGCGAGGAGAAGAAACATCCTTAAGGCGAGAGATATGGTTAACTATATCATTATAAGAAATCAGTATACCAGACAAAGTAGTTGAAGCAGTACCTCTAAAATTATCAAAGTACAACATGTCAGGCATAAAGTTACTATCAGAAAAAGATCCACTGAAGAATGTGGCGAAAAAATTACAAATAGTAAATTGATCATTACTATTGTTGCCAAGGAATTGAAAAGAAGCTGGATAACCATTAGATTTCCAAAACTTCAAGGGATTTCTAATAACCATTAGATTTCCAAAACTTCATGGGATCTCTAATAACATCCGACTGCACTTTAAGTAAATATTCAGAATATAAGCGATTAGATAAAACTTTGAATAAGTCATAATATTCTTTATACATACGAAAATCAGTGTCATTCTTTGTCCTAGTGTACCTATTCCACGCAGCATTACCAGAGTTGCACGCAACTCACTCGAGTACCAAGGATACAACAATGAGTTATTCTTCCGATAAGTAAAAGGAACTGAAGCAACAAATAATTGGTACAGAATATGATAAAAATCAACTACGGCTCCCTCAAAATCAGGATTGTCTAAAATTTCTTCAAAGTTGAAATTAAATATAAGATAGTCGAACCGTGAAAAATCGGCTTTGCTAAAATCAATGGTTAGCTCTTTCCCGCTAGGGCTAAAAATATGCTCCTCGTCAATCATAAGAAATATGTTAATAGAAGGGTGTAAGGCATCAATGATCGAAACTGATGATATGCTCGCTTCCACGGAACAGGAACAGTAGTCCGAATAATAAACCAAATCAAGCTGTCTTCCATAGGAATTCTGAACAAGACTAAAATGGTGGAGACTAAGTGCAAATATACTATCTACAAAAAAACATTCAAGCGAGGACGAATCATCAGAAACTAAGAGAATAGAATAATCGTCAGAAAATGACCAAGACCTGGAATATTAAAATCGCCCAGTAAAATGAGTGTGTCAGACATATTCATAGTTCTATGAACAATTGTTATACAGAAATTATAAGGCCTATATTAGACCACGTCTTGAATCTAATTGAGCGGGAGCTGCAAAAACTGTTAAATTTCGTGATTCGCTTTTAAGCCGGACTGTTCGAATATGGAACTCGCTACCCATCTCAGTATTCCCGCATGACTACAACATTCAACAATCCAAAATGAGTGGTTGGGCGTTGTCATATTGGAAGACAACACCTTTCCTATTATTCAATTCTGGCCTTTTTCTTTCAATTGTTTGGCGTAATCTCTCTAGGTGTCCACAGTAGAGTTGAGAATCAATCATCAGACCAACTGGAAGTAGCTCATGGTGGACAATTCGCTTCCAGTCCCACCATACATACAGCATCACCTTTTTAACGTCAATCCTGGCTTTGCGAACGCTTGTGACGGCTTACCATCCCTTGTCCACGATCTTTGACGCTTCCGATTGTCGTGCGTGACCCATTTTTCACCACCGGTTATGACACGTTTCAAAAATGGCTCGATTTCATCAAGTTGAAATCCCTTTTAGTTGAACAAATTCCAGAGGTAACAGCAATTTCAAATATGAGGACTTTGACTCTACTTCATTTGATCTTGACCTGACCAATGAAAATAATTCTCAGGTTGTTATACGGCAGAATACGTTTGATACGTGATTCACGCAGACCTTAAATTCCTTTCCAGTATGTACATACATGCGTTATGTCCTTGTACATTTCTTTAATCAGAGAATATGAAAAACGAAAATGAATTTCATCACGAGCCCATTCGTCATTAAAAATTAGGCGCGTCTTGCAGATCGATAGAATTAGACTCCTTCAAATGCCGTCTTGTAGCAAAAGTGCATTGCTCGCCATAAGAGTTTAGTTTATTGAAATTACGTCACTCAATGATACACAATAATAAGTTTTATCTTTTTGTGCCATAATGACACTACACTTGCGCTGAGTCAAAAACTCACAGTAGGAAAAACTGCCCTAAAATGCAGACTTTAAATAGCGTGCAGCATTTAAACGAAGTGCTTACTGCAAATTAGACAAAATGATTTTTTAAATCTCAACCTGACTGTCTACAATTCTGCAGTCTATAGTATGCACTTTTGTAATACATGCCAGAAAAAAAGGTCGCAGAAGAGGATCGATTTTAAGGGATTAAAAACATTCTAGTGTTGTGACTTTTACCATATAAGCATCCATTTTCAAGTTCTCGAGTGGAACATTTTGCGTGTTGTTCCACGCAGAATTATAGTTGTCCATTTCGAGGATTTTTTGCGCCGACAAATAAACAATAGTAACACCACAATTTCTTTTCACTTATTCGCGATCATCATAGGGCTTCCAGCACAATCTCTGCCCCCCAAAACGACAATCGAAACATTCGTCACAACGTCGTTTAGCACACGGGTTTTCTTTACGGAACTTAATGTAAATGTTTGTTAAAATTTATATTGTTTCACTGTCTCAACAAAACAGAGAATCTGCATCCGCTTGTTCTCTTATCACTCCGGAATTAGAACTGAGTTTCGCTCCATTTGACAATCGTTTGACAGCTCTTTTCAAAACGTCTAAAAAATAATTGCAATGGGATACATGCAGGGATCAGCAAAATGTTAACTCCCAGCAGAAGGCGATAACGATTAAACTACTCGTGTTGCTACAAAAGTTTTATACTCTACTGATGGGTAGGGTTCCTGCATAAGCTAAGCAATTATAATTTTACTTATTTTTTCTTTAATTTTTGTTCAATTGGTATTTCAATTTTATTTTGTTTTCTTATTTGCAACCCTTAACTTCATTTCGAAGTTTCGATTAAGGTGGAAATTTTTATAGTTTTGAAGCAGCAATTTAGTGAATCCAAATTATGCCATATTTTGGCCAATTAGTTAATTTGTTTGTGTTTTCTGGTCCAAAAAATCAAATTTTAACTTGGAGATATTAAGGCATGTGTCTGTAATTTGAAATCAAATAAAAACCTCAAGAACTGGAAAGAAATCACGGACGAGGACATTAAGGAACGTTAAAATCAGGGCGTCTCAAATTCCTTCATATTAAAAAGCGTCTCAAATTTCTTTGGACCAACCAATGAACTTCGCAAAAAAGCTCTGCTTATAAGAATCTCACCACTTGGTCCCGCTGTAAATAAATTCCAGTCCTGCATTTGACATTTCCGAAAAACACATGCCGTCAGTTTTGTTTATTTTTATGGGCTTCGCGCGGTGATTGCTCGTAACTGAAGAAGAAATCGATTCGCAGCGGCAAATCGAGCTAATTCGTAGTGGCAACATCAATTCGTCTTTCGCCCGATAACCAATTTATTATTACGACCGGGAAAAAAAAACAAAATTGAAAACCATTGGAGGCCTTGCTAATAAATTCACCCTGTCATGAAAAAAACAAAAATTTAAAGTTTCTTCTTAAATTATATTTCGAAGTAGTTGGTTGTGTGGATTTCCAAAGCGAAATTTGTCGTAAAATAATTAATTTGTTTAAAAAAAAACTGTTAGTGTTAATTTCGAAAAAAAATTTAATTGAAATAATTTTAAAGAACTTCGTGCGGCTTGTCGTGAAATTCATAAATTTGCTGTTACACTTAATTTCGTGTTTTATTTCTACAATTGAATTAAAATAATTTTACGGAAATTCGTGCGTTTTATTAAACAAAAGATTTTGTGTTTGTCCTGTTACTGGTAAGTATTTTTATTTTACATTTTCTATTTGTATTTAATTTTTATAAGTATTGTAAGTTTTTCGTAAAATTTTCGGCGTGCAGCGCATTTAATAACTGTCCCGCAAAGACCACAATTCGCCAATTTCTGCTCCTTAAATTTTTTATGTAAATCACGGAGACCAGAGGACTAGCGATGCTCGCTTACAGAGTACCATAATTTTTAGCGCGTCACTGTATCGTAGTATTTTTCTAGTATCTACCCAGCAAACAATGAGAAATCATAGTGAACTCATAATGAAATCTTTATATGAATGTGAAATCACTTAAGGTTCATTTTGGCTTCTTTTTGAAGTCACGTCGAATCCACTATAGTACTAAAAACTTTACCCCAGACTGAAATCAGTATATGAATTCAGAAAAGCTTACGTAGGTGATGCAGAACTAAACTCAAAAAACGACATCGGAAAGATGTCACAGAATGGACCCACAACGTTATCAGTAACTGCTTAAGAACTGATATCCATATTATCCATATTCAGAGCGTGAATTCATTTCATTTTTACTAAGTGACAAAAGAATGAAAGGCTTAAAAGCATGTTCAGTAGTGATTCATACGAAGAAAAGAACCTGATTTATTCGCAAGTTAATCAGTTTTTGAAACCGAAGTGAAACGAAATCTCAGCAAATGATTTCATATAGGCTTCATTTATTGAAATTTCACCAAATTGTTCGCTGGGAAACTAAATATCCAATGCTTTTGGTATTGCCAGCTAAATATCCGTGGAAATTTCACGCATCAATTTCCCTCAGGCCGTACTCACCTACACAGCTAAATGAAGGGGAAAAATGTAATGTCTCCACAGGGGAAATGTGAATCTGTCACATTTCACGAAGCTAGATCGCGCGCGTGAAATGAAAAGCATTCTTTATGTGACAGTAGTGCGCTAAAAATGTCGGAAAGGGTTATGTCGGAAAGGGTTATGTCGGAAATGAAACAAAAAACGATTTTCAAGCGAAAAAATCGCAGGTACAGTGAAGTGGCAAAGAAAAAAATCGCCAATTTAATCCGCAAGAGACCAGCGATTTGGAATCTCCAGGAAAAAAACCACCAAAACCAAAATACGGTGAATTTTAGCTGGAGGGAAGTGGCTTCGGAAATGAATCTTCCAGGTAAATTTCTCGTTTCCCTAGTTTGGTAATTCACTTAAAATTGTGTTTTCTAGTGGACGAGTGCAAACATCTCTGGAAAAGTTTAAAGGACGGCTTGCGATATAGAGAGAAGAGGCAAGCGAAGCCAGCTTCCTCAGGAATGGCCGCTGATGGACTCGCTGTGGCGGGACCTTCCGTTGACGAAAATGAGGCTGTTGATTGGGAGTTTTCGGAATGCCTCTCTTTTCTGAATGATGCCAACAGCAACACAAGTCGACAGTAAGCTACTAAAACATTATAAAATGACCGCATAACAGAATAAAAATCTTTATAATACTTTATTAGAACGATGGAATTTTGGCCTGAGCCCACAGCCGATACCACACCGCAGAGCAGCCCGGTGGAAACGACGCAGTCACCCACTGGATCCAATTACTCATATGTAACAGAATCTGCTTCATGGATTTATAGTATTTTTAAGTAATTTTCTTTTTTGTTTCAGGCTTCGAAATCGAAAAGCAGTATTGGAAATGTAGCCAGCGCCGCTCTCGATTTATCAGAGACTATCAGAAGTGCAATGGCTGAGAGATCTGCCCGGCGGAGTAAAATGCCGAAAATGAAGTATGTGTCTATGTTTATGAACATAGACAGGATGCTTCAAAAACTACCTGAGTCTGTTGCCGAGGACTTGAATATGGAAATAACTGAAATAGTGTACTCAAAAATGAAAGAGTATGAAAATGCTCCATAGGAAATAAAAAAATTTAAGAATGAAATGGTTATATTATTGTGCTTTATTATTATACTGTATTATATAAATGCGGCGTTTTTTTGCCACGACACGGAGCCAGGGGAGGAGTTAACATATGCTCTTTAATGGTTTCTAATATTTTTAGCTCCTTCATTGTATCGTGCTGAGTTGCTGAAACTGATGCCTGTGTTGCATAATGCTTCGGTTTGGATATTCCTTCTCCAAGAACCTTCTATCAATTTTCCAGAGGCATCGAAACTATCTGCAAACCTGGAGGGCAATATCGATCTTTACTACCCACAAGCAAGAAGTTGTGTGAAAAGCAGCATGCGCCAACAATTTTCTGCGCTCGATCCAGGTTTACAAAATATCGTGCGTCAAGACATATCCACTTGGCAGATAATATGCCAAAAGCATTTTCGATGCACCTTCTGGCACGACTAAGCCTATAATTAAAAATTCGCTCTTCTGGGGTTAAAGTCGTCGGTTTTCGAGTCGCATACGGCTTCATTATTCTCTTCGTGAGAGGAAATGCGTCATCTGCGGCAAAGTAAAACGGTGTTTCTTTATCCATTATAGATGCATCTTCCGGCAGTATCAGCTTCTCTGTTAGCAGAGTTTTTCCAAACTTAGACTGTGCGAATACTCCCGCATCTCCTTCACTGCCGTGTGCACCTATATCAACAACAATGAATTTATAGTCTGCATCGGAAGCAGCCATGAGAACTATGCTGTGGAAGCCCTGAAAATGGAGTAACGATATCAATGCTTTTCGTAGTCTTACAAGATCTGTGCCATAAAAATCTCACCTTATAATTGTAAAATAAACTGACTGAATTATTTGGACATTGTATAGCAATATTGTTGCGAGCTAGGGGGTTCGCCGGATTTCAAAGAAAACACAATTCGTTTAAAAACAATAGATAATTTATTTATTCGCAGTCTTTTTACTTAATTTTCACGTTAACTTAATTCGCCTTAAATCGCACTACCGATAATTCGCTTTCTATCGCTTTCACTACCGTTCGCGTTCAGATGTCGCTGACTGACTGACTCCGCTGTCTGAAAGTTGGCGGATATTTATACCAAATCTCCCATACAGGTGTCGTTGTGTGTGTGTGTCTAGACTATTCTAGATTGCCTACATTATGGAGTTTACTGGAAGTTGCTAGAAACTTGTTTATAGCGTTTTACATGTTGAGGGACTTTTCTGGATGTTTCTGGGAACATCGCGGTTGCCAGATTTATAACAATATGTTTTCCATCCAACGCGCCAAGACAATTTGGGAAATTCCAGTGGCTGTTAAATTTAACGGCATTTGCTAGCCAATCTTCACTCTTCATTTGGCTAATTTGCCGATTTAGAGCATTACATAATGCCGAGCATACGGAATCAACGATTTTCCCAAAATGCTGTTTGCTAATGCGATATATTGAGGCGCAATGTCTTTGAAGAGTTCCACTCGCTCAATTTTCAATAACAGCGGCTAGTTTCACTTTCGGTGAAATTACGTCTCGTCTTGTCGGTACCAGAGCGAAAGAAGACTGAGTGCGAAAACGGGCTATGTTGCCCATAGATCAAAAAAATTTTCGCATAAAAAACTGTTACCTCCCAAATGAACGATTTTGATTGGTTCGCACTTTAAACAGCTGATTACTAAGCCATATTTTACACGTAGATTGTTCGCATATGTGCGTGGAGATTGCACGCATATTGGTGAGCTCAGTTCGAGAAGTTCTTTCCCGTTTGCCAACTGTTTACGTATAATTAAACTGTGGTCGGTACTAGCGGGAATAATTCAGCTTCGACAAGTTTAAACAATTCATGGAACTGTTCCGGGCACATATGAAAATTTTCTCTGAACAAGTCTGCATTTTGCTCAAGGTCTACAAACTGAAATAATGCAATACGATACGTAAAATTATTATACTGGCAATCAAAAACAAATAAAGACATTACCGTAGCAGCGAAGCGCTCTTTATGAATTCTTCTTTGATTTCAACTCTGCCAGACTGGCAACTACTGCACTTGCACCCAAAATAAACTCGTCCAATCCGTCACTAGAATCACTTGAGTACATTATTTATATTCTTCACGTATTTTTTCGAAACAGACTCAAATCGTATCCACGTTACCGAAACACTTCATCGCAATCAAACAGCTGACAGTTTATGTCTTCACAAGTTTTGACGACGCTCCACTAAAAATTTAGTTTAGCCATTTAAATGATATGAAATACAGCCAAGCGAACATTTAATTTAGCTCGAGCTGAGTACCTAGCCTAACTGGTTAAGAACTAATGTCCATACTAGAATTCAGTATGGTTTTAGTAGAAGGAATCATAATAATACTTTGTGGCTGACGCTGAAGTGAGTGAAAGGAATATCAATTCACGATGGTCGTATTCTATTGAGTCGGAAATGATATATGAAATGAAATAAACTGCCGAAAAAAAATTCTAGTTCTATTTTAACAAATATTTATTACAAAAATTATATGCATTATAAAAATAATATAGGAATTGAATATTATAGTATATTAATTGAATATAATAGTAAAACAAATAATTAAATACGGCAAATTGCTTTCTAAAAAAAAAAAAAAAATATTTAGCTAGTTTGACAAAATATTATAGAGTCCGAATTCTTACCAAACGCTCATTAGCATATTGGAAATGCCTCTTTATTTGTCGTTCAACCAAATATTCGCTTCCATTACAGGCGCCTAGGAATAAATATTTAAATTTAGATACTACTAATTTATAAAATATACATCAAACTCACTTTTTAGGGCAAAAATGGAATTATATCCCATTGCCCACTGAGCAAGTTTACTACGCAGTCCATTTTCGTTTTGAAAACTATTCTTCTTTTCAGCCTCTATGCTTTCCGTAGCATCTTCTGCAATGTTTTCAAACATATCACTATCTTCGTTTTCAGTATGAATAGAATGCGAGGGTCCACCAAAAATATTTTTTAGTATAGCCCTCGATGCAGCTCTAGCACGAAATTTTAATAATTGCTTGGACATGTCGTTGCTATCAAAAATACATATATACTGAAAATACTATAAATATATTTTAATTTCGACTTACCTGATATATATTTTCTTACACTTTCTTACTACAAATATTACTTATGTAATTATTCTTTTTTTCACACTTTTTACTGCAAATATTATTTATATAATTTTTCTTCACAAGCGACTTCACTTTGAAAGTTTCACAGCTGAATGAAAAACAATTGAAATTATTCGTTTTTTTGGAATCTAGAATCATTTTTCATTGCATGATCATATTTTGAAACGTAAGTGAAGCATAGAATGCATTTCAGAGCATGAATTCATTTCATTTTTACTAAGTGACAAAAGAGTGAATGGCTTAAATGCATGTTCAGTAGTTATTCATACGAAGAAAAGAACCTGATTTATTCACAAGTTAATAAGTTTTTGAAACCGAAGTGAAACGAAATCTCAGCAAATGATTTCATCTAGGCTTCATTTATTGAAATTTCACCAAATTGTTCGCTGAGTAGTTAAGTCATAAATATTGGTACACAGAAAAATCGACGCCAATTGAAAACGAATTAATATTTTTCAAAAAATTTTTTTTTTATTGGGCTATTCAATGGCTACAAATCTTAGAACAACTTATTCGAAATGACTTCCATTTGCCTTCCAGCACGACTTGAGACGATCTGGCCACTCATCGATCGCCACATCGGCCACCTGTCGCGAGACGTACTTCATGCATGGGGAAATTGTCCACTGCACAGACAAGGGCTCGCTTCAACGACTCAATATTTGGGTGTCGAGTAGAGCAAGCCATGCCCTCTAATACGGACCACAACTTGTAATCCAACGGGTTGAGGTCTGGACTACCAGCTGGCCAATCATCCGTTGATATGAAGTCCGGAACGTTGTTTTTGAGCCACAGTTGAGTCGTTTTTGCCTTGTGAGCTGGAGCAGAGTCTTGCTGGAAAGTCCACGGCTTGTTGGCGAATATTGATTGGTTGAGAGGCTTCACAATGGGTCCCAAGACGGTCGATTGATATACTTTGGCCGATATTTTCACTCCTTTCTCGCAAAAATGGAGCTTGGTAACGCCATCGTAGCTCACTCCCCACCATACCATTACAGATGCGGGATGGTGGCCTCTTTGGACCCTCGGGATGAGTTGGGATGACCGAGCATACACACGGTCGTTCTGTTTATTGAACGATTCTTCTACGAAGAAGATTTTCTCGTCAGTAAACAGAATTTATCTGAGCGTTCTTCCCGTACCGGCTGCGTAACGCTTTCGATTTTCGCTTGCTTTTTCCTTCAATGCGGCCATGAGCAGGTGTCCAGTGTGTCGTTTGTACGCGCTGAGTTCCAAATCTTCTTTGATAATGCGAAACATGAATTTTTGCGAAATTTGCATTTCCCGCGACAAGATTTTCTGTTTTCGCAGTGGTTTTCGGTCGATTCGTTTCTTCACGGCTTTGATCGCTTTCAGAGTTCTCAATGAAGTAGAAATGTTAACTGTCAAGTCGCAGTCAAGACGAAATATTGCCCAATATTGCATTCGTAATGAATGCGTTTAGTTGTGTACCAATATTTATGACTTGACTAAGTAAATGAAGACATCAGAGGAGGACCATGACGATTAGCTTGCCTACGTACATCCTCGAGAAGCAGCAGAAATGGTTTTTGTAGATTTTTTTATTTTTATATTGATGGCGGCGACGGCTGATATTCAGCTGCACTTGTCTAGCAAATCGTAATGCGAAAAGTTCCAGAGCTGATGGAGATAAAAGTTTTTTGCTTAGACGTTTGTTTGTAAATTTCACAAGAATCTTATCAGGACAGCCCGAATATACGTTACATGTCCTGAAAATACACATTACACATGTGAAAATTTTTGACAAGTGTCGAAATATATAATCTGGTTTTGTAGCATATCGAACTCTAGTGTTGTATCTCCAAGGCTCTGATGATTGCCGTTACCAGAAATGAGCATTAACGCAATCAAACACGTGTGTGAACATGGCCATCCCAATTTTCATTTTCTCAATTTTTCTTGTTGCAACCGTTTGGTCTTCCATAGGAATTCCGAACAAAACTAAGTTGATGGAGACCAATTGCAAATATACGATCTACAAAAAAACATTCAAGCGAGGACGAATCATCAGAAACTAAGAGAATAGAATCATCGTCAGAAAATGACCAAGAAAAACCTGGAATATTAAAATCACCCAGTAAAATGAGTTCGTCAGACATATTCATAGAGTTCTATGAACAAATGTTATACAGAAATTATAAGGCCTATATAAGACCACGTCTTAAATTTAATTGGGCGGGAGCTGCAAAAATTTTTCTCTTCTATCTGGATAGTAGCCAGTCTCGGACTATTAGAATTATAGGAGATTCTGATATCACTTCATCGCTCGATTCACTCGAGCATAGACGAATTGTAAGCCGCCTAACCCTTTTGTATCGCTACTATAATACAATGGAGATTGTTCGGACGAAATCTCTAATGTTTTGTCCCCATGTATGCCTTTACCCGGTAATATTAGATCTGCTTCATGTGCTCATAAGTATTTTTTCAACCCCGTCTTCGGTCGTACTGTTAAATTTCGTGATTCGTTTTTAAGCCGGACTGTTCGAATATGGAACTCGCTGCCCATCTCAGTATTCCCGCATGACTACAACATTCAACAATCCAAAATGAGTGATCGGGCGTTGTCATAATGGAAGACAACACCTTTCCTATTATTCAATTCTGGTCTTTTGCTTTCAATTGTTTGGCGTAATCTCTCTAGGTGTCCACAGTAGAGTTGCGAATCAATCATCAGACCAACTGGAAGTAGCTCATGGTGGACAATTCGCTTCCAGTCCCACCATACATACAGCATCACCTTTTTAACGTCAATCCTGGCTTTGCGAACGCTTGTGACGGCTTACCATCTCTTGTCCACGATCTTTGACGCTTCCGATTGTCGTGCATGAGCCATTTTTCATCACCGGTTATGACACGTTTCAAAAATGGCTCGATTTCATCAAGTTGAAAACCCTTTTAGTTAAACAAATTCCAGAGGTAACAGCAATTTTAAATATGAGGACTTTGACTCCACTTAATTTGATCTTGACCTGACTAATGAAAATAATTCTCAGGTTGTTATATGGCAGAATACGTTTGATACGTGATTCACGCAGACCTTAAATTCCTTTCCATCTACAGTACGTACATACGTTATGTCCTTGTACATTTCTTTAACCAGAGAATATGAAAAACGAAAATGAATTTCATCGCATGTGTGTGATTCACGAGCCCATTCGTCTTTAACAATTAGGCGCGTCTTGCAGATCGATAATATCATGCGAATTAGACTCCTTCAAATGCCTTCTTGTAGCAAAAGTGCATTGCTCGCCCTAAGAGTTTAGTTTATTTAAATTACGTCACTCAATGATACACAACAATAAGTTTTATCTTTTTGTGCCATAAATGACACTACACTTGCGCTGAGTTAAAAACTCACAGTAGGAAAAACTGCTCTAAAATGCAGACTTTAAATAGCGTGCAGCATTTAAACGAAGTGCTTACAGCAAATTAGACGAAATGATTTTTTAAATCTCAACCTGACTGTCTACAATTCTGCAGTCTATGGTATGAACTTTTGTAATACATGCCAGAAAAAAAGGTCGCAGAAGAGGATCGATTTTAAGGGATTAAAAACATTCTAGTGTTGTGACTTTTACCATATAAGCATCCATTTTCAAGTTCTCAAGTGGAACATTTTGCGTGGAGTTCCACGCAGAATTATAGTTGTCCATTTTGAGGATTTTTTGCGCCGACAAATAAACAATAGTAACACCACAATTTCTTTTCACTTATTCGCGATCATCATAGTGCTTCCAACACAATCTCTGCCATCAAAACGACAATCGAAACATTCGTCACAACGTCGTTTAGCACACGGGTTTTCTTTCCGGAACTTAATCTAAATGTTTGTTAAAACTGATATTGTTTCACTGTCTCAGCAAAACAGAGAAACTGCATCCGCTTGTTCTCTTATCACTCCGGAATTAGAACTGAGTTTCGCTCCATTTGACAATCGTTTGACAGCTCTTTTCAAAACGTCTAAAAAATAATTGCAATGGGATAAAATGCAGGGCTCAGCAAAATGTAACTCCCAGCAGAAAGTGATAACGATTAACTAACTACTCGTGTAGCTAAAAAAGTTGTATACTATACTCATGGGTAGGGTTCCTGCATAAGCTAAGCAATTATAATTTTACTTATTTTTTTTTTTTTAATTTTTGTTCAATTTTAAATTTAAAAATTTAATTTAATTTTTTAATTTTTATAGTTTTGAAGCAGCAATTTAGTGAATCCAAATTATGCCATATTTTGGCCAATTAGTTAATTTGTTTGTGTTTTCTGGTCCAAAAAATCAAATTTTAACTTGGAGATATTAAGGCTGTAATTTGAAATCAAATAAAAACCTCAAGAACTGGAAAGAAATCACGGACGAGGACATTAAGGAACGTTAAAGTCAAGGCGTCTCAAATTCCTTCATATTAAAAAACGTCTCGATTTCCTTTGGACCAAAAAGCGTCTCAAATTTCTTTGGACCAACCAATGAACTAGGGTGTAATCTAGTAGGTAGCGTGTTTGGTTTACAATGCGAAGGTCGTGAGTTCAAATCCCGGTCGACGCATAACTCCAGCACACTACCTGCTTGAATATACCTTGGTTACCTCAATCTACAAAAATGAAAAATTCGTAGATAAATAATGAAAATGTTAAGGAACCTGAAGGTCAGGAGGCCAAGGCCCGATTTGGGCTGTAGCGCCATTGAAGAAGAAGAAGAAGAACCAATGAACTTCGCCTTCAGTTACGCGGCTTGAACTGTTATAAGAATCTCACCACCTGACCCCGCTGTAAATAAATTCCAATCCTGCATTTGACATTTCCGACGTCAGTTTTGTTTCTCTTATCACTTGCTTAATGAATCCATGAATAATGTTTGTAACCGACGTAAATGATATAAAAATCTACAATTTGAGTGCTGGTAAATAAATCCCTTCCAGAAGTAAGTTGATTGGAATTAGTTGGTTTCTAGATTTTCACTAACTCTTTCATTTCAGTGGTTAA
Source organism: Chorisops tibialis (assembly GCA_963669355.1). Classification (NCBI taxonomy): domain Eukaryota; kingdom Metazoa; phylum Arthropoda; class Insecta; order Diptera; family Stratiomyidae; genus Chorisops; species Chorisops tibialis. The sequence continues at coordinate 264,044,640 of OY770262.1, read as the reverse complement.
CCGATCGTAAAAAACGCTCGCAACTGAAGAAGAAAATCGATTGGCAGCGGCAAATTGAGCTAATTCATGACTTCGATATTTCCCGGAGTGGCATCATGACTTTGTCTTTCGCCCGATAACCAATTTATTATTACGACCGGAAAAAAAAAAATTGAAAACATTGGAGGCCTTGCTAACAAATTCACCCTGTCATGAAAAAAACAAAAATTTAAAGTTTCTTCTTAAATTATATTTCGAAGTAGTTGGTTGTGCGGATTTTCAAAGCGAAATTTGTCGTAAAATAATTAATTTGTTAAAAAAAAAACTGTTGGTGTTAATTTCGAAAAAAAAAATTTAATTGAAATAATTTTAAAAAACTTCGTGTGTTAACGTTAACGTGTGAAGATGGAATGGGGTGTAATAAAAAACCGAACTGCAGTGATTGCACTACATAAGTGTGGAAAATCCGCGAGTGAAATTTTCAAGTTGTTGTGCCCGTTAAAAATAACGCAAAGATTTGTGTATCGTGCGATCCAGAGATATAACGCGATCCAGACTATTGAAGATCGACCTCGTTCTGGACGTCCGCGTGATGTACGTTCTTCTGCTGCCATCAAAGCGGTCGAGAGTCTAATTCGTCGAAATCCGCTTCGTAGTCAACGAATCATGGCTCGAGAGATGAACATCTCCACCCGAAGTATGTCTCGCATCATAAAATCTGACCTCGGGATGAGTGCCTTTCGACGATCAACGGGACATTTGCTGACTGAGCAGTTGAAGCAAATTAGGAGCACCAGATCGAAAGAGCTCCTTCGGCGGTACGGCAACAACAAACATCGAGAAATTTTATTTACCGATGAAAAAATTTTTACGGTGGAGGAACATTTCAACCGCCAAAATGATAAGGTGTATGCCCACAGCTCCATAGAAGCCCGAGAAGTTGCCACTAGGGTACAGCGAGGACATCATCCAGCATCAGTCATGGTATGGTGGGGTGTCAGCTACGAAGGGGTCACCGAGCTTCATTTTTGCGAAAAAGGCGTAAAAACTGCAGCGAAAAATTATCAAACGGACATCCTGGAGGGATGTGTGAAGCCGCTGAACTCTACGCTATTCAACAATCGACATTGGGTTTTCCAGCAAGATTCTGCGCCAGCCCACAAAGCTCGAACCACACAAGCGTGGTTGGAAACCAATATTCCACAGTTTATAAGGGCGACGGAATGGCCTTCTGGGAGCCCAGATTTGAATCCCCTGGACTACAAACTGTGGGCGGAGTTAGAGTCCATGGTGTGCACGAGACGACACCCAAATATCGAGAGCCTTAAGCGATCTTTGACAGAAGCAGTAGCTAATTTTCCGCTAGAAACAGTGCGTACTGCTATCGATGACTGGCCCAACAGATTAAAGAGCTGTGTTAAGGCTAAAGGCGGCCACTTTGAATAATTTGTTGCTTATTTTACTTCCATTAGTATGCCAAAATAAAATATATTTTCCTTTGTCAAAAACTCTTTTTCATTTATACAAAAATTGCCCATATACGTGTGACAGAACTTATGGCACGACTAGGTAAGTATTATTGTAAGTTTTTCGTAAAATTTTCGGCGTGCAGCGCATTTAATAACTGTCCCGCAAAGACCACAATTCGCCGATTTCTGCTCCTTAAATTTTTTATGTAAATCACGGAGACCAGAGGACTAGCGATGCTCGCTTACAGAGTACCATAATTTTTAGCGCGTCACTGTATCGTAGGATTTTTTCTAGTATCTACCCAGCGAACAATGAGAAATCATAGTGAACTCATAATGAAATCTTTATATGAATGTGAAATCTCTTAAGGTTCATTTTGGCTTCTTTTTGAAGTCACGTCGAATCCACTATCGTACTAAAAACTTTACCCCAGACTGAAATCAGTATATGAATTCAGAAAAGCTTGCGTAGGTGATGCCGAACTGAACTCAAAAACGACTTCGGGAAGATGTCACAGAATGGATCCACAACGTTATCAGTAAAGCTAGTTACTCAGCTCGAGCTAAACTAAATATCCAATGCTTTTAGTATTGCCAGCTAAATATCCGTGGAAATTTCACGCATCAATTTCCCTCAGGCCGTACTCACCTACACAGCTAAATGAAGGGGAAAAATGTAATGTCTTCACAGGGGAAATTTGAATCTGTCACATTTCACGAAGCTAGATCGCGCGCGTGAAATGAAAAGCATTCTTTATGTGACAGTAGTGCGCTAAAAATGTCGGAAAAGGTTATGTCGAAAATGAAACAAAAACGATTTTCAAGCGAAAAAATCGCAGGTACAGTGAAGTGGCAAAGAAAAAAATCGCCGATTTAATCCGTAAGAGACCAGCAATTTGGAATCTCCAGGAAAAAAACCACCAAAACCAAAATACGGTGAATTTTAGCTGGAGGGAAGTGGCTTCGGAAATGAATCTTTCAGGTAAATTTCTCGTTTCTCTAGTTTGGTAATTCACTTAAAATTGTGTTTTCTAGTAGACGAGTGCAAACATCTCTGGAAAAGTTTAAAGGACGGCTTGCGATATAGAGAGAAGAGGCAAGCGAAGCCAGCTTCCTCAGGAATGGCCGCTGATGGACTCGCTGTGGCGGGACCTTCCGTTGACGAAAATGAGGCTGTTGATTGGGAGTTTTCGGAATGCCTCTCTTTTCTGAATGATGCCAACAGCAACACAAGTCGACAGTAAGCTACTAAAACATTATAAAATGACCGCATAACAGAATAAAAATCTTTATAATACTTTATTAGAACGATGGAATTTTGGCCTGAGCCCACAGCCGATACCACACCGCAGAGCAGCCCGGTGGAAACGACGCAGTCACCCACTGGATCCAATTACTCATATGTAACAGAATCTGCTTCATGGATTTATAGTATTTTTAAGTAATTTTCTTTTTTGTTTCAGGCTTCGAAATCGAAAAGCAGTATTGGAAATGTAGCCAGTGCCGCTCTCGATTTATCAGAGACTATCAGAAGTGCAATGGCTGAGAGATCTGCCCGGCGGAGTAAAATGCCGAAAATGAAGTATGTGTCTATGTTTATGAACATAGACAGGATGCTCCAAAAACTACCTGAGTCTGTTGCCGAGGACTTGAATATGGAAATAACTGAAATAGTGTACTCAAAAATGAAAGAGTATGAAAATGCTCCATAGGAAATAAAAAAAAATTTAAGAATGAAATGGTTATATTGTGCTTTATTATTATACCGTATTATATAAATGCGGCGTTATTTTGCCACGACACGGAGCCAGGGGAGGAGTTAACATATGCTCTTTAATGGTTTCTAATATTTTTAGCTCCTTCATTGTATCGTGCTGAGTTGCTGAAACTGATGCCTGTGTTGCATAATGCTTCGGTTTGGATATTCCTTCTCCAAGAACCTTCTATCAATTTTCCAGAGGCATCGAAACTATCTGCAAACCTGGAGGGCAATATCGATCTTTACTACCCACAAGCAAGAAGTTGTGTGAAAAGCAGCATGCGCCAACAATTTTCTGCGCTCGATCCAGGTTTACAAAATATCGTGCGTCAAGACATATCCACTTGGCAGATAATATGCCAAAAGCATTTTCGATGCACCTTCTGGCACGACTAAGCCTATAATTAAAAATTCGCTCTTCTGGGGTTAAAGTCGTCGGTTTTCGAGTCGCATACGGCTTCATTATTCTCTTCGTGAGAGGAAATGCGTCATCTGCGGCAAAGTAAAACGGTGTTTCTTTATCCATTATAGATGCATCTTCCGGCAGTATCAGCTTCTCTGTTAGCAGAGTTTTTCCAAACTTAGACTGTGCGAATACTCCCGCATCTCCTTCACTGCCGTGTGCACCTATATCAACAACAATGAATTTATAGTCTGCATCGGAAGCAGCCATGAGAACTATGCTGTGGAAGCCCTGAAAATGGAGTAACGATATCAATGCTTTTCGTAGTCTTACAAGATCTTTGCCATAAAAATCTCACCTTATAATTGTAAAATAAACTGACTGAATTATTTGGACATTGTATAGCAATATTGTTGCGAGCTAGGGGGTTCGCCGGATTTCAAAGAAAACACAATTCGTTTAAAAACAATAGATAATTTATTTATTCGCAGTCTTTTTACTTAATTTTCACGTTAACTTAATTCGCCTTAAATCGCACTACCGATAATTCGCTTTCTATCGCTTTCACTACCGTTCGCGTTCAGATGTCGCTGACTGACTGACTCCGCTGTCTGAAAGTTGGCGGATATTTATACCAAATCTCCCATACAGGTGTCGTTGTGTGTGTGTGTCTAGACTATTCTAGATTGCCTACATTATGGAGTTTACTGGAAGTTGCTAGAAACTTGTTTATAGCGTTTTACATGTTGAGGGACTTTTCTGGATGTTTCTGGGAACATCGCGGTTGCCAGATTTATAACAATATGTTTTCCATCCAACGCGCCAAGACAATTTGGGAAATTCCAGTGGCTGTTAAATTTAACGGCATTTGCTAGCCAATCTTCACTCTTCATTTGGCTAATTTGCCGATTTAGAGCATTACATAATGCCGAGCATACGGAATCAACGATTTTCCCAAAATGCTGTTTGCTAATGCGATATATTGAGGCGCAATGTCTTTGAAGAGTTCCACTCGCTCAATTTTCAATAACAGCGGCTAGTTTCACTTTCGGTGAAATTACGTCTCGTCTTGTCGGTACCAGAGCGAAAGAAGACTGAGTGCGAAAACGGGCTATGTTGCCCATAGATCAAAAAAATTTTCGCATAAAAAACTGTTACCTCCCAAATGAACGATTTTGATTGGTTCGCACTTTAAACAGCTGATTACTAAGCCATATTTTACACGTAGATTGTTCGCATATGTGCGTGGAGATTGCACGCATATTGGTGAGCTCAGTTCGAGAAGTTCTTTCCCGTTTGCCAACTGTTTACGTATAATTAAACTGTGGTCGGTACTAGCGGGAATAATTCAGCTTCGACAAGTTTAAACAATTCATGGAACTGTTCCGGGCACATATGAAAATTTTCTCTGAACAAGTCTGCATTTTGCTCAAGGTCTACAAACTGAAATAATGCAATACGATACGTAAAATTATTATACTGGCAATCAAAAACAAATAAAGACATTACCGTAGCAGCGAAGCGCTCTTTATGAATTCTTCTTTGATTTCAACTCTGCCAGACTGGCAACTACTGCACTTGCACCCAAAATAAACTCGTCCAATCCGTCACTAGAATCACTTGAGTACATTATTTATATTCTTCACGTATTTTTTCGAAACAGACTCAAATCGTATCCACGTTACCGAAACACTTCATCGCAATCAAACAGCTGACAGTTTATGTCTTCACAAGTTTTGACGACGCTCCACTAAAAATTTAGTTTAGCCATTTAAATGATATGAAATACAGTCAAGCGAACATTTAATTTAGCTCGAGCTGAGTACCTAGCCTAACTGGTTAAGAACTAATGTCCATACTAGAATTCAGTATGGTTTTAGTAGAAGGAATCATAATAATACTTTGTGGCTGACGCTGAAGTGAGTGAAAGGAATATCAATTCACGATGGTCGTATTCTATTGAGTCGGAAATGATATATGAAATGAAATAAACTGCCGAAAAAAAATTCTAGTTCTATTTTAACAAATATTTATTACAAAAATTATATGCATTATAAAAATAATATAGGAATTGAATATTATAGTATATTAATTGAATATAATAGTAAAACAAATAATTAAATACGGCAAATTGCTTTCTAAAAAAAAAAAAAAAAATATTTAGCTAGTTTGACAAAATATTATAGAGTCCGAATTCTTACCAAACGCTCATTAGCATATTGGAAATGCCTCTTTATTTGTCGTTCAACCAAATATTCGCTTCCATTACAGGCGCCTAGGAATAAATATTGTTGCGTGCTAGGGGTTCGCCAGATTCCAAAGGAAAACACAATTCGTTTAAAAATAATGAATAATTTTATTTAATCGCACTTTATACACAATTTCCCGATCACTTCACTAAATTCGCTCTAAAACTTAATTCGTACAACTCAGGAACACTGTCAATCTATCACTTGTACCGATTCGCGTTCTTCCACCGATAGGTGTCACCAAAATGACTAACTCGTTGTCTGAAAGTTGGCGGGTATTTATACTAAGTCTCCCAGACAGGTGTCGTTGTGTGTGTGTGTCTAGAATGATTGCCTACATTGTGGAGCTCGGTAGAAGTGTCTGGAAACATGTTGATAGTGTTTTGAAATGTTGATGGAATTCTCTCGATATTGCTGGGGACATCGAGGTTGTCAGATTTATAACATTACCCTCTCCTTAGTCCCTGTTCGTCCCGAACAGAGTTGTTCACTTCCTCCATGGCACCCTGGTACTTTGTTAGTCGGTCTAGATGTACCACTTTCATTTTAGTGCGAGGTTTTTGATGTAGTTGAATCCGATAGACGACATCATTTAATCGGTTGATGATCTGGTAAGGGCCTTCCCAGTTGCGCTGTAGTTTCGGCGATCTGCCCTTCTGTCGTTTGGGATTGTATAACCAAACCAACTCGCCCTCTTGGAATCCTGATGAGTTCGCCCGTTGATCATACCTCGTCTTCATGCGGTCGGACGCCAAATCAATTTTATCTCTGACCAGGTTATAAATTGTCTTTAGTCGACATCGAAGATCCGAGACATAATCTTTAGCATTGGTTGGTTGGTCTGGTGGCACTCCAAACATTAGCTCCGCAGGGACTCGAATATTTCTTCCAAAGATGACTCGGGACGGAGTTTCTCCTGTTGTTGAATGCACCGATGTTCTATAGGCCATTAAAAATAGAGGGATGTGCTGGTCCCAGTCCTGTTGCCTCTCGCTGACGAGTTTGGATAGGTTTGAGTTCAATGTCCTGTTGAAACGTTCCACCATTCCATCGGACTGTGGGTGTAATGGAGTTGTCCTCGTTTTGTTTATTCCCAGCATTTGGCACACGTGTTTGAATATTTGAGATTCAAAATTGCGCCCTTGATCGGAGTGTAGTTCACGTGGCGCTCCAAATCTGCTCACCCAGTTAGTAACAATTTGTTCTGCGACGGTTACTGCTTCTTGGTTTGGAATTGCGTAAGCTTCTGGCCACTTGCTGAAATAATCAATGACCACTAGAATGTAGCGATTACCATTTTCTGATTCCGGAAATGGCCCAGCAATATCCACAGCAATTCTCTCGAATGGGACTCCCACGTTGTATTGTTGCATTTCTCCCTTTGATCTGCGGTGTGGGCCCTGACTCGATGCACACGTAGTACATTTACGGCACCAGTTTTCGACATCATCTCGGAGATGGATCCAATAGAACCTTTCTCGTATCTTTGCCAAGGTTCTGTTTACTCCCAAATGCCCACCGGAGGTACCTCCATGATATTCCTTCAAAACCTCCTCGACTTTACAATGCGGGACGATGGTTTGCATGTGATACGACTTTCCATCAGCGTTCTCCCATTTCCGTTTTAATAATCCGCCGTCTAGGTGAAGGGAGTTCCATTGTGCCCAATAACACTTTAAGGTTTCACTGAATTGTGAGATGTCTTTCCACTCAGGCCGTTTCATTTCGTCCTTCCATGCCATGATCGGTGAAATATCTGGATCTTTACGTTGGGCATCTTCCAGTTTTTGCTGATTCCATCCAGTCTTTGGTTCGGTCGTTATCCTCTGAATGGTTTCTCCGGCTTCTTTTCCTTCTACACGGTGACAATGCTTGCAGTTCGGTGGACAAGGACGACGTGAAAGCGCATCGGCATTTCCGTGGATTCTTCCTCTTCGATGAACAATCTCGAAATCGTAGGATTCGAGCCTTTCGATCCATCTGGCTACTTGGCCTTCGGGGTTTTTAAACTGAAGTAGCCATTTAAGCGATGCGTGATCCGTTCGAAGAAGGAACTTTTGACCATAGAGATATTTGTGAAAATGTTTTGTTGCTTCTACTATGGCTAGTAGCTCTCGGCGAGTTACGCAATAGTTCCTTTCTGATTTTGAGAGTACTCGGCTGTAGTAAGATAGCACTCTCTCCTGCCCATCGATCTCTTGTGATAGTACTGCTCCGATACCGACATTGCTGGCGTCAGTGTCTATGATGAAACCATGACCTGGTTTTGGATACGCCAGAACTGGGGAGTCGCAGAGTTGGTCTTTTATCCTCTCGAATGCTTCCTGGCACTGTTGACTCCATGTAAATGGCTTCCCTTTTTCTGTTAACTGATGCAGACATTTCGCCGTGTTAGCAAAGTCTTTTACAAATCGTCGGTAATATGTCGCTAAGCCTAGGAAGCTGCGCAACTGGTGTTTATCACTCGGAGTAGGCCAATTTTTCACCGCCAGTATCTTCTCCGGATCTGTCTTTACGCCATCAGCTGAAACGATGTGACCCAAGTACTTGACTTCTGCACTAAACAAAGTGCACTTTTTTGGACTCAGCTTTAATTTTGCCGCTCGCAGTCGCTGGAAGACTTCCTGCAGATTTTTTAGGTGTTCATTGAATGTTTTTCCGATAACGATCACATCATCTAGGTAAACGAGACAAGTTTTCCAACTCAGACCACGCAAAACGAATTCCATCAGTCTTTCGAACGTAGCTGGAGCATTGCACAGGCCAAATGGCATTACGATGAACTGCCATAGTCCACTGCCGACAGAGAATGCTGTCTTCTCTCTATCTTTTTCATCTATCTCCACTTGCCAGTAACCACTCTTCAGGTCCAACGTTGAGAACCATTTAGCATCGGTCAGGGTGTCCATGATATCGTCGATTCTAGGTAGTGGATAGCTATCCTTTTTCGTAACATCATTTAGTCGCCTGTAGTCCACACAAAAACGGGTACTGCCGTCCTTCTTCTTTACCAGCACTACTGGCGATATCCACGGGCTCTTTGATTCTTCGATGATTCCCTGATGCTCCATAGTTTTGACCATTGAATTGACTTCTCCTTGTTTCGCTAATGGTACTCTTCTTGGAGGTTGACGTATCGGTGTAGCACTTCCGGTATCTATACGATGTTTCACTAAGTTTGTTCTGCCATAGTCGTCATCACCGGTGGAAAAGACGTCGCTGAATCCTTCGATTAGATCTACTGCTTGCTTGTGTTGTTCTCCTCTAAGGTTGCTTGACTGAAGAAGTGTTGATGTTACATTGTCCTTCTTTCTTGGCTTATTTTTAGAGGGTACGTCATGTGGCTCTGCCTTGTCGATACTCGTCACCGCCGATATTGGTTCACAGCTGCCAATTACATCTCCTTTCTTTACGCTGGTAGTGCTGTCCGCAACGTTCAGGACTCTTATTGGTACCATCATCTTCTCATTCCTTTTTACGAGCGTTTTTCCTAGTATAAGACTTCGTAATGCAGGTGTCGTTTCCGGTTCTATGAGGTAGAATCGGTGGTTCCCGGGATCACCATCGAGCTCTGCCCAAATAACATTCTCAGATGACTTTGGTATGTCCGCATCTTCGCATAATACAACTCGCAGCTTTGTTGTTTTGGAGGATGTTATTTCCATCGGGATTTCAATATTCCGCCACTTCATTATTCGTTGTCCTAGGTCCAGCTGGATACCGTGTGGTTTCAGAAAATCCATTCCAAGGATACACTCATCGGTAATGTCGGCTACCACGAATACATGCGAGAAGGTCAAATCCCCAAGTTGTATGTCACGAGCTATTTCTCCATGGACCGTTGTAGTTTCTCCTGTAGCAGTGCGAAGTGCGTACTTCTTGGTGTTGTGAAGCCAAGTACGATCTACGAGGTCAGATCTTAGCACTGACCGTGTTGCGCCTGTGTCGACTGTTATGATGCAGTTTAATTTGCCGACTCGACCACTCATACATAAGTCGTTTTCACAACGATGTAGTCGAGAAACTGCGATGATGGTTCCGGGGGCGTCGATTCTACCAGCCAACTTCTGCCCCATGAAGTTGGCCTTTACTCGTTTCCCGGACTGTCATTAGGCGAAGCGTGCTCTCGTGACGGTTCGCCCCTTCCTCCTCTTTGTTTAGCAGCGCAGCCGGAACAGTAGTTGATCGCTTTTCTGGGTTTGCGGCAGTCGCGTCTTAAGTGTCCTGCCTGTCCACAATTCCAGCATCGGGGAGCACCAGATCCTTCGCTCCGCTTGGTGTACTCGGCTTTCTGGCACACACATTCTTCTACTATTTCTCGAACTCGATAGTTACTCCGCGAGCTTTGCTTGGCAGCTTCGAACGTCAGCCCATATACTAAGGCTTCGCCAATCGTTTTCTTACCTGCCAGTTTTAACGCCTGTTGCAGCTCTCTGTCCTGTACAGCATTGTTAAATGCGAAAACAGCTGTATCGTTGCGTTGCTCTGTTTGCGCATTAGGCAGCGATAATAGTGTGAGTCGTTCAATATCGCGTGCCAGCTCTTGAAGTGTTTCACCATTCTTTTGAGTTCGGTTGTACAGTTGAGTTTTGTAGATCTCTCGCATGTGGTCACTGCCGTAATGAAGATCCAATGTCCGGATTAACGTTGAAAAATCTTGTTGTTGCTCCTGCGGAATCGTTTGAAGAACTTCAGCTGGTGGGCCTCTTAACGCCAATATAAGAGCCGTTCCTCGTTCCAGATCATTCCAATGGTTGTTTCTTGCGGCAGCCTCAAATTGGGTCTTATAAATAGCCCACGGTGTTTGTCCATCGAAGATTGGAGCCTTGAGACCCTTGTGCGCAACATGCTCTGTCTTGATGACTCCGGTCGCTTTTACATTATCGAAGTCCATTTTTAGGCGTTCGACTTCTTCTTCGAAGACTCGAAGTTTCTTCTCTACGTTTTCTTCTATTGCTTTACCCATGGTGTCTATTTTATTATTTTGTAGTTCCAATTTATGGTTGAGGTCCCTTGAGGTCTCATCTAATTTCTGGTTAATGTCCGCAGATTGTTGCTCTAGTTTCTGGTTAATGTCCGCAGATTGTTGCTCTAATTTCTGATTAATGTCCGCTGATTGTTGTTTAATGTCCGCAGATTGTTGTTTAATGTCCACCGATTGTTGTTCAAATTTCTGATGCATGTCCGCTGATTGTTGTTCTAATTTCCGATTCATGTCCGTTGTCACAGCTGATTGTTGCTCTAATTTCTGATTAATGTCTGCTGATTGTTGTTTAATGTCCACTGATTGTTGCTCTAATTTGTGATTCATGTCCGCAGATTGTTGTTTAATGTCCACTGATTGTTGCTCTAATTTGTTCATCATCTGTTGCATTAATTGTGTTAGAGCATCCGATGTACCAGAACACTCCTCTTTACGAGTTTCTTCAATTTGGAACTCAAAACTATCTGCATTCTCACCCTCAGCCTCAAGTGTCTCGATCATACGGCTGACAAGTTCAGACTTGCTCCCTGTTGTAGGTAACTCGCGTCTACTGAGCTCTTCCTTCAGCTCCGTTACTTTTAAGTCTTTTAAATAACGCGGCATTTTCACTACCGATTATTTCCAGTTTTTCCGCGATTCGAATTCACTTAAATTTACGTCACTGCTCACTAAATCACTCGAGATTATTCGATTTCACAAAATTCTCACTGTCCGTTCGAGAATTTTAGTTCCGCGATTTTACTTCGCTAATTAAAGTCACTGTTCACTACAGCACTCGAGAATATTCGGTTTCACCAAATTCTCACTGTCCGTTCGAGAATTTTAGTTTCACTTTTCCGCTCTCACAAAATTATCCGTTCCGAGAATTTTTAATTTCACTCGCGATTTTTAACCCGAATTTATCCTTGGAATCCCACTCTTCTGACACCAATTGTTGCGCGCTAGGGGTTCGCCAGATTCCAAAGGAAAACACAATTCGTTTAAAAATAATGAATAATTTTATTTAATCGCACTTTATACACAATTTCCCGATCACTTCACTAAATTCGCTCTAAAACTTAATTCGTACAACTCAGGAACACTGTCAATCTATCACTTGTACCGATTCGCGTTCTTCCACCGATAGGTGTCACCAAAATGACTAACTCGTTGTCTGAAAGTTGGCGGGTATTTATACTAAGTCTCCCAGACAGGTGTCGTTGTGTGTGTGTGTCTAGAATGATTGCCTACATTGTGGAGCTCGGTAGAAGTGTCTGGAAACATGTTGATAGTGTTTTGAAATGTTGATGGAATTCTCTCGATATTGCTGGGGACATCGAGGTTGTCAGATTTATAACAATATTTAAATTTAGATACTACTAATTTATAAAATATACATCAAACTCACTTTTTAGGGCAAAAATGGAATTATATCCCATTGCCCACTGAGCAAGTTTACTACGCAGTCCATTTTCGTTTTGAAAACTATTCTTCTTTTCAGCCTCTATGCTTTCCGTAGCATCTTCTGCAATGTTTTCAAACATATCACTATCTTCGTTTTCAGTATGAATAGAATGCGAGGGTCCACCAAAAATATTTTTTAGTATAGCCCTCGATGCAGCTCTAGCACGAAATTTTAATAATTGCTTGGACATGTCGTTGCTATCAAAAATACATATATACTGAAAATACTATAAATATATTTTAATTTCGACTTACCTGATATATATTTTCTTACACTTTCTTACTACAAATATTACTTATGTAATTATTCTTTTTTTCACACTTTTTACTGCAAATATTATTTATATAATTTTTCTTCACAAGCGACTTCACTTTGAAAGTTTCACAGCTGAATGAAAAACAATTGAAATTATTCGTTTTTTTGGAATCTAGAATCATTTTTCATTGCATGATCATATTTTGAAACGTAAGTGAAGCATAGAATGCATTTCAGAGCATGAATTCATTTCATTTTTACTAAGTGACAAAAGAGTGAATGGCTTAAATGCATGTTCAGTAGTTATTCATACGAAGAAAAGAACCTGATTTATTCACAAGTTAATAAGTTTTTGAAACCGAAGTGAAACGAAATCTCAGCAAATGATTTCATCTAGGCTTCATTTATTGAAATTTCACCAAATTGTTCGCTGAGTAGTTAAGTCATAAATATTGGTACACAGAAAAATCGACGCCAATTGAAAACGAATTAATATTTTTCAAAAAAATTTTTTTTTATTGGGCTATTCAATGGCTACAAATCTTAGAACAACTTATTCCAAATTACTTCCATTTGCCTTCCAGCACGACTTGAGACGATCTGGCCACTCATCGATCGCGAGACGCACTTCATGCATGGGGAAATTGTCCACTGCACGGACAAGGGCTCGCTTCAATGACTCAATATTTGGGTGTCGAGTAGAGCAAGCCATGCCATCTAATACGGACCACAACTTCTAATCCAACGGGTTGAGGTCTGTACAACCAGCTGGCCTATCATCCGTTGATATGAAGTCCGGAACGTTGTTTTTGAGCCACAGTTGAGTCGTTTTTGCCTTGTGAGCTGGAGCAGAGTCTTGCTGGAAAGTACACGGCTTGTTGGCGAATATTGATTGGTTGAGAGGCTTCACAATGGGTTCCAAGACGGTCGATTGATATACTTTGGCCAATGTTTTCACTCCTTTCTCACAAAAATGGAGCTTGGTAACGCCATCGTAGCTCACTCCCCACCATACCATTACATACGCGGGATGGTGGCCTCTTTGGACCCTCGGGATGAGCTGGGATGCTTCTTTGGATGACCGAGCATACACACGGTCGTTCTGTTTATTGAACGATTCTTCTACGGTGAAGATTTTCTCGTCAGTAAACAGAATTTGTCTGTGAGCGTTCTTCGTGTACCCGCTGCATAACGCTTTCGATTTTCGCTTGCGTTTTTCCTTCAATGCGGCCGTTAGCAGGTGTCCAGTGTGTCGCTTGTACGCGCTAAGTCCCAAATCTTCTTTGATAATGCGAGACATGAATTTTTGCGAAATTTGCATTTCCCGCGACAAGATTTTCTGTTTTCGCAGCGGTTTTCGGTCGATTCGTTTCTTCACGGCTTTGATCGCTTTCAGAGTTCTCAATGAAGCAGAAATATTAACTGTCAAGTCGCAGTCAAGACGAAATGAATGCGCCCAATATTGCATTCGTAATGAATGCGTTTAGTTGTATACCAATATTTATGACTTGACTAAGTAAATGAAGACACCAGAGGAGGACCATGACGATTAGCTTGCCTACGTACATCCTCGAGAAGCAGCAGAAATGGTTTTTGTAGAATTTTTTTATTTTTATATTGATGGCGGCGACGGCTGATATTCAGCTGCACTTGTCTAGCAAATCGTAATGCGAAAAGTTACACAGCTAATGGAGATAAAAGTTTTTTGCTTAGACGTTTGTTTGCAAATTTCACAAGAATCTTATCAGGACAGCCCGAATATACGTTACATGTCCTGAGAATATACATTACACATATGAAAACTCTTGACAAGTGTCGAAATATATAATAAATCTGGTTTTGTAGCATATCGAACTCTAGTGTTGTATCTCCAAGGCTGTGATGATTGCCGTTACCAGAAATGAGCATTAACGCTATCAAACACGTGTGTGAACATGGCCACCCCAATTTTCATTTTCTCAATTTTTCTTGTTGCAACCGTTTGGTGGTGTTTGTTAGTAACGTTTCACCATTTGGTAGTAATTCAATTAGCTGTAATAAATGATTTTGTTAAAAAGCGTGAAGTTAGCCCCCCATTAGTATTTTTGTAATTTTGTCAACGATATTCTTACAGCAAAACGGATTTCATTAGTCGTTTCGTGGTGATTGGTAGTCACCTTTTACACTTTGGTACCCATTTACATAGCAATAGTAGACAAATTTCGAAATGAGCTTTAAGTTTACTGACTTCGTGTGAAGTTGGCCCCCCCCCCCCAATGTAAAATCTCTAAAAAAAATTATTGCATTCGCTTGGGGGTCATTTAACGGTGCTTGCTAGCCCAAGTTCATCGTTTAGTGGTGATCGGTATAGTTACAATATTGAATTTATTACAAAAATAGAAACCTGAAATATAATTATGATTGAAAGTTTCTCCAATATTTACGATTTTTGGATTTTACTTGATAGTCTAATTATATCGTTTGGTGGTTGATTAGTATAGTTACAGCATCGAATTTCCGTATGGGCTATATTTAAAAAAAAAACCATCGAATCGAATAAAACTTTCCCCCAAATGTAAAATTTTTAAATTTTTTTGGTGGTGGTTGGTAGTCAAATTTCATCGTTTAGTGGCGATCAGTATAGTTACAATATCGAATTTCCATGAGGGCTTTTATTCAGTAATAGCATTGATTCGAGTTATGAATGAAACTTCAAGCAATCCCGGTGAATGCAATGTTTCCCACGGCAGCGGCCATAGTAATTGCAATTCGATGATTTCGAAGAAACATTTCGTGATTGGCGTTAATCTAATAAAACTGAAATGTTCCCTTTAGTGATATTTATGTAACAAGAATATTTTCACAATGTTAGT
This sequence comes from Chorisops tibialis, assembly GCA_963669355.1. Classification (NCBI taxonomy): domain Eukaryota; kingdom Metazoa; phylum Arthropoda; class Insecta; order Diptera; family Stratiomyidae; genus Chorisops; species Chorisops tibialis. Next base: position 264,029,246 of record OY770262.1, on the reverse strand, counting down.
TTTTGGAATGTAATTCTCTCATCTGATGTGAGCCTTGCGATGACAGGTGGATGTCAATATTCAACCTCAGGATACAATTTGCGAACTGCAACTCCATTACTACAAATTACTTTAATATCGTCAAAGCTGATTTCGAAACTTTTAATCTTGGCATATCTAATTGCGGTTGATCGCCTGTGCTGAATTTAGAGTAAAACAATTGCTTCTTTGTACCTGACCTTGGTACATTGATTACTATCGAACTTATTGCTGGAGTGGCATAAAGTTATCATTGATCGCAGTTCATTACATTGCTTTCGTTGCTAATGCGAACTACTTGATCGCATTGATCAGTCGGATGAACCTGTTGTTGAGAAAGCCGCTTGTAATTTTTAATGACGTGAGTTCTTCATCTGTAACTCGAATATTCTTTTGCACACGGATAACGCGAAAATCTTTGATATTATTCATTATTGCAAAGTACATTTGCAGAACTGGTGCTTACTTGAAACCTACATCTCACCATTAAGAAGTGCACTGCTGATATGTATTTCTTCCATTTTCATTTCTGGTTAGCTTGGAGAGCGAGAACTTATGCCCCGGTATAGCAAGAAGGCAGTAGACGTCGTGCGGAGATGGTGGGAGGAGAACAGCCACCGCGATGGGCCGCCGAGCAAAGCGGAGAAGAAAGATTTGGCGGAGGCCGCCAGTATGACGGTCGCAGAGGTAATTTTTATTTATTTTGATGACCAATTATAAATTGAATCGGATGCAATGCTTCAGGTGAGCAGATATTTACGAAATAAGAGGCACCGCGCAAAAAAACACGTGACGGCGAAACGAAAGCGGCCGCGAGGCGCCCGATTCCCGCAGGAATCGATAGACGTCCTGCGAGGATGGCTAGGGGAGAATCCTTACCGCAATGCGACGCCCAGCGACGCAGAAAAGAAGGCTTTGGCGGAGGCCGCCAACATGACGGTCGCTCAGGTAATTTCTATTATATCTTGAAGACCAGGCAATCGTAAATTCAATCGCATGCATTGTTTCAGGTGAGCACTTGGTTCCGACTCGCGAGAAGCCGCAAAAGCGGCGTTGTTGGGATCGAGGAAGCAGACGCTGTAAGGCCAGATTCAAGCCGCAAAAGCGGCGTTGTTGGGGTTGAGGAAGTAGACGCTGTACGGCCAGATTCAAGCCGCAAAAGCGACGTTGTTGGGGTCGAGGAAGCAGACGCTGAAAGGCCGGATTCGGTGATAGTACGAGCGAGATGAAAACACTTCGCAAAAAATGAACTTGTAACGAGTTATTTCCGAATTCCAGACTATTATCGAAATTATCGAAGAGGAGGAGCTGTCGCAGTGACTGAACGCCGCAGAGGAATGCTTCGAAAGGACCTGTCCCTCTGTTTCGAAAATGGAAGCTGTCGCTGTAAAACCGCAGGAAGATGGTGTTTGAAGGTAATGTAAAGAAACTTTGTGAGGCAGCAATAATTTCATAATGGGAATATATGTTCCTTTTCCTGTAACTTTCTTGCAGTGTTGAAGAAGTTAGCCCTCCCTTTCATCCTCCTGTTACGTCCTCAACTATATTTGTTGATAAAATAACAGTTTATTATGGCATAAAAATACCGCCGCACATGCGGCAATGTTTCACCCGGCCTGAATAATTACGACACGGAGAACGTCCGCCGGCACTGACCGCAGCGGTCATTGCGAGAGAAGTGCATAGGGCTTCAGAGTGGAGTGCGAGAGAGGCCGTCACATCTGCCGCGTGTACGCTGTTGATAGCGGAGGAGATGTAGGCCAAGGCGGTATTGGTCGAAGTTATTGCGGAAACTGTGGGGTGCGACCGCTTCGGCGTCCTCGCGCTGGAGGGCAATGTTTTAAATATCACGAAAGATAGCGGTATGCAGATTCGCAATTCAGTAATAGCTCGACTACCACACAGCCTGGGGCTTTGAGTATGATGTCGCAGAGGAGGTAATGCCGTTACGAAAAGATTGTGGTAGTTGTGATGTGGACGACGATGGCGCTCATTCCGCGAGCCTCTTGCTAAACCTCATAAATGCAAAGCGGCCGCAATTATTGAAAGGACCATTCGCCGAGGTATTGTTCATGCCCTCTGGAATAGCAACGAAGGGAGAGGTGGAGTTGGAGTTTTACTCCCTGCCGGAGTTCGACGAGTGGAGGACCAACCATAAATCCAAGGCCTACGCAATGGCAACGTGCGAAAGTGTTGATGGGTGGTCGTTACCAGAGACGAAACGTCGTTTCTGCAGCGTGGCCGATCATTGCGTGAGGTTTGTCCACGCTGGTGAGAAGGACGACGTTGCGCTGCGAACGACATAAGCAGCATTCGTTACGATCGGTCCAGATAATGATGAGACTATTTCGGCACCTTCAACTTCGTCAGATAATCAGATGATTCCAGCAGGAAGACATGTTAAAATTCTAGCACGTTATCACTAAGAGGGGGGGAGTAATGTGGTAAATATACAGTAGGCGTTGCAAATTGAATTTATAACGAATGCATAGTAGGCATTGAGAAGAAAAAATTACATAAAGTTTTCAATTATTTAATCTTCTTAAAACCCTCAAAAGAGAAATATTAAATAAATATTACATAATTGGGAATCAATAAAAAGTTTTTTTTATTTTAAATCCCATAAATACGTGGAAATGCGAAAAGTCTCTGCAAATCGTTTCTGAATTGCAAATACAATCAATATTACGTTTTCACTTTTTATTATTATAATCCGATTTATCCTGTTTTCTTTATCATTTTTCTCTATATCGTAAATTGGACGAAAGCTTTAACTTTTCTCTATGAATTTTATCTCTCAAAATTTGTCAGCTTGAATTCAAAAAACAATGCGAATTGTAATTAGTGTCTAATTTTTTGTTAAATCGGTTGTATCCTGAAAAAAATCATCGTAGAAATTAGTAAAACAATGATTATACACTCACAAATCTTGAATAAATAGTTTATTGTCATTTTAGCAACGTTATAATTATATGGTTTGAGAAAGTATTTTGGAAATAATTGCATTCACAATTCATTCTAATATCTAACATTTATACAAAATATTTGCAGATTTGGGAATTACTGCACGAGACTTAAACTGAAATTTAATGCAATTTATACAAATGTTCAATGGAACCGAAGATCAATCAGTTCACTTATTTATTTCTTATTTATTTTAAATGACATGGCGTCAGACAAACCTTTGGCATTATTGAATTGATCTTGAACCATTTTATAAGTAAACGAAAGGCTTTCTATACGTCCATAATATATTCTTTAAATGGAAAGTTCATTATCCTATTTTCAGCCTATTATCGAATTTAATAGTAGAGAGCAATATTGAGATATTTTGAATGGTATAGTAGCGCGAGAGTAACTAAAAACTGAGGCATTTTGTAACTTATTACTCTCGTAACAAGGGATTTATAATAACTGGAAATCAAAATTAATTGTTCATCAAACATTATAAATAATTCCTTGCCGCCTATCTAAGCGCTACTAGGAACAAAAAAATGTTCATCTTAAGGAAATAATCGGCCTATAGAAATTATATCCGCAATTTGCGGCTTCTATTGCAACCTTTACAATTAATATTTCAAATAGGAAAAAAGCACCTTTTGTGATATGATTGTTCTTATTGATACAACGCGCACATTTTATGTGAATTTAAATTTAATTATACTATTCTAGAGCACAGTCTCCAAATTCTCTTTATTTTTATTGACCATCGTTGGCGATTTTACTGGTGCAAGGCTAGAGGTTTCGCTGTCGTCCCGGTTGCTTTTACAGTAAAATTGCTTATGCGCAATGTACGAATTCATGTATTTGAATTTTATATCGCAATTTTGACAGTACTTCAAAGGGCACAGATTTTCATCCGAAGTAAGTGGAGATGTACAGGATACGGTAGCATCGATCGTAGAATTTTCTTCGGGTTCAGGTTTCACCTCTAAAGCATTCTCAATTATGGAATCCTTATCACTGTATTTTGCATCTACTGGTTCTGTCTTCACTGCAACACTAAAAGTAAAGTACGAAAATTGTAAATGAAGGCCATCACGTACGAGTAGATCATAACAAATTACCTTTCATCACATTTAATTTGATTCCCGTTTCCATTTTGAATTGAATCATCTGTATCTTCTTGTAGTTCCGTCTCAGGCGTAACTGAAGTAGGTACGGAAGACTGCGGATGAACTAATTTCATATGCCTCATCTAAAAAGCAAAGTCATATTTTTATCAATTTTATTTTTTGTTATTGCTTATTACAGATATTTTTTTGTTGATAAGAATGCAATCATATAGGGTTCGAGGCGGGCAACCATATATAGAGTTCGAAGTGGGCGTTTCACACTTTGATATGTCTGCGGCTCACTTTTTCTAACGCCGGGTTTATTACGTGGTGTTGTTTTCATGTAGGTACCAGAAAAATGGGAGGTGATAAGAAATCGTTCATGAAAAATTATTTAAGTATGAGTGAGAAAAACAGCTTCGTTCGATATTTTCGAAGACATCGTTCCTGCAATTTATTTCCATAGCTGCAGGTCTGCCAACGCCTATTAAAACAAAAAAATTGTTTTCTGGCGTTGGCAACACTTTACATTATGGAACGGTAAAATTATGTGATTATGTGGAATACCAACTGAAGACGACCATCTGCAAGGATGCAGAAGGCAACATTATAAGTAATGCCCCAAATCCAACCATCGTAAGATGCATGCTTCAACAAGGATTGTTTAGATCCCATACAAAAGAAGAAAAAAGCATTTGAAATTTTCAAAGGTAACCCAACTACTACCAAAAAATTGCTTAGCAACGTGTTAAGGAATACTTGTAAATCAACTCCCGAAAGTACTAAATTTCAACATGGCCAAAAGCTTCGACGGAAGATTCTTCAAAGCCCAAAAGGCTCAAGATCTTTTTGAACTTTCGTTGAAACGGTCAACCAAAACTTCTACACCTCTTTTTACAGATGGTGACCGAATTATTACGAATCCTGTTGAGAAAGTTAATCTTTTGGCTGCGAGCAAGAAACTCTCGACTCTAGCTATCACTTCAGTGCTATCGAAAGTGATGGAAACGGCTGTCAATCGCAAATTAGTTATCTTATCGATCATCGAAAATATGGGTTCCATTCTGGGCGTTCCACTGGAGATCTCCTAGTCTATCTGACAGAACGTTGGAACTTGTGCATTCACAAATAAGATCAAGTAATGGCTCTTGAAATTGCGAAGGCCTTTGACAGAGTTTAGCAAAAAGGTGAATTCATAAAATCATAGCCATAGGTTGTAACACTACCCTTATCAAATGGATTGAGTTTCCTTTTTGAATGCTCGATAGGAGTCGTAATGGATTGCGTATCATCTCAACCGTTTCAGATCAAGACCGGCATCCCTCAAGGCTCTGTTCTATCTCCACTATCTAGTAAATCTTCATTAATGACCTTCGGTCAACAGCACTTAATCCAATTCATAGCTCTGGATAACACCTTTCAATTTGACTGTGTTGCTTAAGTTCAACGTGCTTCGGTGAATTCTAAACGCATCGAATTGTACGATTTGTTGAACTCAGACCTCAACTTAATCCTGGAATGGGCAGGAAAAATCGCCCAAAAACTCAGGTCATTTATCCCTTAAAAAGGGTGTTCCGGCGGGTTCCTCGAATATAGCCTTCGGTAACGTATAATTACACTTATCAGAAGAATTCACATTACTTGGCATACAACTTAACGAACATCTCAATTGGAGCAAACATATTTTTGATATTGCACTTGATGACTCCAACTGCCTTGGTGTTCTTCAAAGATTCAAAAAGTATTTTACGCCTCACGATCTAGTTAATATCCACAAGGTCATTCGTCCCCGTCTCGAGTAAAAGTCACAAATATAGGCTGGGGCACTCAAAACACAACTTGCGGTATTCGATCGAATTCAAAAGCATGAGTTGAAGATGAGATTATAACAGCTTCTATAGGTTCCGTCGAACATCGTAGAAAGCGGTAGTCAGCGTTTATTATCGATATTTCCACGGTAAATACAGCGAAGAACTGTCTAACCTTATTCCTTCTCTTTTCAACTATCCCAGAAATACTTGGCAAGCCGCACGCGCCCATGTGGTATACTGCTAAGTTTTTATCGACACGTACAGTGAAGTATAGTCAGTTCTTCATAGATCGAATATCAAGACTATGGAATTAATGCAATGCCGTCCCCCGTGTTCCCATCAACTTACAACATTCAGCGTTTCAAGGTTAATATCCACTGACAGTTTAAACTCTCCACTCCAGAAACTTCCATGTAACCCCGCTGCTCGCCTACCCTATACCGACTTGACTATGCATTACAGGGTGACCCCTAAGTTATGTTCGGTGCTATATAAGACTAAGATAGGCGCTATACTTTGAACACCTCTTCAATACGAACCCATTATTCGCACGAATAGCAGCAACAGCAGACATAGCTGATGTAACAGCTGATAAATTATCCTCTTTGAGTTCACCCACACTCGAAGAAGTAAAAACGGTTCTGGTCGGATTCCAGCTGAGCTTATGAAACCCGGCGATACCTGCATAATACATCCCCTACACAGACTTGTCACGGATATATGGACGCAGGAGTCACTTCCTGAAGATAGGCGCAAAAGCATCATATGTTCAATTTATAAAAAAGGTGACAAACTCTGCTGCGAAAACTACCGAGGAATATCTCTGTTGTGTACGTCTTATAAGATCTTGACAAAAATTCTGGAAAAGAGAATTAAGCCCTATGTTGATAACGACGGATTTAGAGTTGAATGATCGACCACTGACCAGATATTCTCAGTTAAACAGGTGCTAGAGAAGTGCTGGGAATATAACATTGAAGTGCACCAGATATTTGTTGACGTCAAACAGGCAGGATGGTACTGTATAAAATCATGTTGAAGTTTGGAGTCCCACCGAAACTGGTTCGACTTCCAACAATGACAATGACCGAGTCTTTGTGACAAGTAACTGAAGAAATGGTCTTAAATGGACCAATGGTCTGACAACAGCCTGACACCAATGCTTTTCAATTTGATACTTGAATATGCTATTCGAAAACTTTCCGTTGACACTAAGGGAACACTATGCTTCAAATCCACACAACTCGTAGCATATGCCGACGACATACATATACGGTCTGTGTTAGAAGAAAGGAACCGGGTTTCTTGAAATAGAAAAAAAATATTCTTGTTTGCTTTTCGCGTCGTGGTTGTTCCACCAGAGAGATACGACGCCAGGGCTTATTTATTTCAGTGTCGCTCGAAACGCAGTGTAGTGAATGGAATAAAATGAGCAAGAAGTATGCAAAGCGTTACGAAGCGAACGTAAAAAATGTTAGCAATCAAAACGGCCAAAATTAACATATCCCGCAGTTACAAAAGTAATCAAAAAATCTAAAAAATTCGTTGTGAATGGATCATGATGACTTTTTTGATCGGGACTTGAAGCGAGCGACCACGAGCAAGCAGGACAAGACGATTTTCCAGTTGTTCGAGCGGATTTCTTCCCTGTGACTGCGCCAGGCTCGCACTCTTCTCGCTAAGAGGGGAAGAGATATTACCATCAAGACCACCAAGAACGGCATTTGAAGGAGGTAAACTTATCTTACTGCTCCACGAGGTTAAAATATCTGCTCTATGGAAAACACGTCGAAAAACGCAAGGGTTGGGCTACGGAAAATATGGATCGCGATTAGACAATGGTTGTTTTTTCCGATGAAGCAATTTTTCGGGCGAGCTTTGTCCTCCGCGGTACACATTTATTCAGGGCACTGTTAAATACCCAGCAAAGGTGAATGTTAGGAAAAGCTTTTCCGCGCGCGGTTTTGGCTGTTTGTAGCTCTTCACCCAAAATTTGAACGCCGAAAAGTGGTCCAGATTTACTAGCGTAGACTCTTAAAATCGATGAAGACGTTGCCACGGAAAAATCAAAATCTTGGATCTTGCAAGAGGATAATGAGCCGAAAAACCGAAGCCTAAGACTATGCAAGTCCTGGAAAGAAGAAAATGCTGTTGAAACAATGGACAGGCCTTCTCAGCCCCCAGATGCTAATGTGTGGGGGATTATGAAAACTCTTCTCGCTGGAAAGCCTTTCTACGGTTTGAAGCAATTGGTGCGCGTTGTCTCCAAAATTTGGTTCTCTTCGTTCACGGAATGAGCGGAAAGGCTCCTTGAAAGTATGCTAAGAAAGTGTCAGACTATTTTTGACAACAATGGAGATTCCACGGCATATTAAAAACTTGCGACTTGTCATTTGAAGTATACTTCAATGTACATTTGAATCGCGAGGGAAGTTTGACTACTTATTAACGGTAAGAAAGGAAAAGTTATAACAAAAACTAGGAAAAAGACACCAATCAGAAAAAATATTACAGTAGGAGATTATAACCTAGAAAACTTAGACAACTTTGTCTACTTATGGGCAAACTTGGAGCGAACCCATCGAGAAAAAAAAATACAATGATGGCGAATTAGACGTATTGTTCGGTACTATCAATAATTAAAAAAATAAACGTGGACAGAAAAACTAAACGTAAACTATACAACGTATAAAACGTTTATAAGATCTGTGCTATGCTATGGCAGCGAAACATGGACAATTAACTCAGAAAGGTCCGCAGAAGAATCATCGGACATATGAGAGAAGACTCGATCTGAAGAATACGATATAATAGAAATTGTATGCCATCTTTACAACAGCCGTCGCCTGTGTCGCACGTTTTGCTCCGCAATGTTCGCTTTTTAATGCTTTTCTTTGTTTTCTGCTGTTCCATTTTATTTCTATTAAGTTATTCGACTACGTTATAAGTGTCGTGATTAAAATCATACAATACATTAAACAAATTAAAGCATACTGTGCGCAAGTTTTTGTTGGGGGTCGCCAACCAATCCAGCAACATCTCATCATATCAAGGACAGCTACCTATCATCCAATCTATCAGCTAAGTTCTTAATTGTCGGCTAATGTGTCATGGGCTATGGATACATGTACTTGTTAAGGCCTAGTACTAGCGGGTGCAATGCACCCATTGCTTTTTTGTAAGGCCAGACCCGTAGTTGTATTGAAACTGTTGAGTGTCGTTTGACATAGTTGTATTTGAAATTTTTTTTTTTTTGTTTTTGTTTAAATTTAATTTTAAAACAAATTTTTATAACTTTTCTACGTTTTATTTTTTATATAATTGACTACAATTTAATATAGTTATATTTTGTTATACACACTGTGTTTGACACCTTAAAGTGTCCCTATGTTTTACTAGTCAATTTAATTTTGTTAATTTATCCAATCTCCTTTATTATTTTTTTTTTATTTACTTTATGTCTTTCGCCTTCTATTATATTGCTTTGCTACGGTAAATTTTACCAATGAGCGGTCTGAGTGGTGCTTATTTATCTCTGTACATCCATACCCAAACCGTTAGACCAAATGTATTAGCACTTTGTGAGACCAAAGTGCTACCAGGCTGCGAACAGTTTCTTACTATTCGTGATTACCATTTCATACCTAAATTTTTTTTGGCAGCGGGGTATCGCTATATTCATATATATGCGATGATGTAGCTTTTCAAGTTGTTTCCCTTCTAGGCACCTGCTCTAATCCAGAGTGTAACTATTCCTGGGTGAAACTTCAGGTCCAAAGGCAAATTATTTTTTTTGCTATGTTTAAAAAGTCCGACATTGACTATAGCAAGAACAGAATTGGATAAGTTGTCTGACTTTATTCAAGCATTGTATGATGCAAACCCTGCCGTTGAAATCTTATAGCGGGTGATTTTAACGTTCATAAGAATGCCTGGCTTAAATACTCTACCAATACGGACCAACAGGGTCTAGACACTGAGCTCTTCGCTTCACTAAATGGTCTAGTGCAGTTGGTAATCAAACCAACTCGATTACCTGAAATAGCAAACCATTTTTCTAACGAATCATTCCGATAAATATTCTGTTTCTGTGATATCGCCATCCCCAGTTGAGAATACTGACCACTTCCTGATTCGAGCACAATTTCCGATTACAACGGTAAATACGTTAAAAGACAAAGTGCCTCGAAGAACCATCGGGTATTACAAAAAAGCAGACTGGGGAGCATTAAACCAGTTTTTCAGTGTCTTTAATTGGAAATTGTGTTTCGAGTCTAATAATTGTTATACAGCTTGTCAGCTCATAACCGAAACTACCCTTAAGGGGTATGGAACTCTTCATACCCCTTAGTTTTAAACGAATCAGACCGCCGTTGGATTCGTGGTTTACTAAAGATTGTCTTACGGCCATCCGGAACAAGAAAAAATATTTTTAAATTTATAAGAGCAACCCAACGTTTGCCAACAGATCTCTTTACAACGTGTCAAGAAATACATGGAAGTCCATTTTGAAAAGTGCTAAATTTCAACACGGTCAAAAACATCGACGGAAAATTCTCGAAACACCAAATGGCGAGATCTTGTTGGTCATTTGTTAAAACGGTCAACAGCAACCATGTAAAATCATCTACACCACCTCTTCTAGATGGAGACCGAATTGTAGTCCATCCTGTTGAGAAAGCCATTCTTCTTGCAGCAACTTTCGCACAAAACTCTGCTGCTAGCGACAAACCAGTCTCCCCCGTTTGTAACACCTTCTGGATTTTGTCTACCTGCGATTCATTTTCGTACACGACTTATCTCCAGAATTCTTCGTGAGCTCAATGTTCAGAAATCTGCAGGTCCCGATGGTATTTCCCCCTTGGTCCTAAAAAATTGGTTTACGTCCCTGGCTAAACCTTTGCGCGATTTGTTCTATCTCTCTCACTCTTCTGGGCACTTTCAGCGCACGTGGAAAGTGGCGAATGTTCAGCCGATTCCCAAGAAAAGAATAAAAGCGTTACCGGCTAACTACCGCCCCATCGCCATTTCTTCCGTTCTGTCGAAAGTGATGGAGACGGCTGTGAATCGCCAAAAAGTCCGCTATCTTGCAGATAACAAACCTATCAATGATTGCCAATACAGGTTGCTTTCCGAACGTTCTACAGGTGACCTCTTGGTATATCTAACTGAGCGTTGGAACTTTTACATCTATAAATTTGGCGAAGGTTAAGTTTTGGCACTTGGCATCGCTAAAGCGTTTGACAGAGTTTGGCATATATGTATCCTAGTGAAGCTGAAAGCAGTCGGCTTTACTAACAACCTCGAAAAATGGACTGAGAGTTTTTTATATGAACGCGCCATACAAGTCGTATTGGATAGCGTAACATCTTCCCCCTTTCCCATAGATTGCGTAATCCCCCAAGGCTCTGTTTTACCACCCACACTCTTTTTAATTTTTTTTTAATGACCTTCTGTCGTTAACACTCAATCCGATGAATTGCTTTGCAGATAACAGTACCCTGGATAACATGAATCGATTACTAACGCCGTGTCTTGGTAGCATCTAAACGTGCCAAACTATTTGGATCATTGAACTCTAACCTGAACCTAATCTTGGAATGGGGCCGGATAATAGAGTAGAGTTTAGCACCTTAAAACACAGACTTCTTTCCCTTAAACGTGATGTTCCAGCATCGATTGCTAATGTAACCTTCGGTGGTGTCCAACTAGACTCTTTCGAATACTTCTCACTTTTTGGCATTAAAATAAATAACCATGTCAATTGAAACCAACACAGCACCAGCATGCTTCCAAACGCCTAGGAGTTCTCCGAAGATGTAAAAAATATTTTACTCCCAGTGATCTAGCAAATATCTATGAGGCCTACACTAGACCACATCTCGAGTACAATTCGCATTTATGAGTTGGGGCACCCAAAACGCAACTTGCGATGCTCGGCCGTGTCCAGAGACAGGCGTTCCGACTAATTGGAGATGAAGCCAACACGGTTTCCATAAACTCCCTAGAGCATCGCAGAAGTGTCGGAGTACTAAACATTTACTACCGCTACTTTCATGGTAAATGCAGTGAGGAACTCACTTATTGCACCTCTTTACACATTTCCTAGAAATACTCGCCTAGCTTCAATCGCACACGAGATTACTGTTAACCTTCCAACTTCCCCTACAGTGAAATATAGGCAGTCATTCCTACCCTGAGCTTCAAAGCTTTGGAATGCATTGCCAGAAGCTGTATTTCCATTGTCATACGACCTTCGACGTTTCAAACTCAACGTTCACCGGCATTGTAGGCTCTTCCCTCCTTTTAGTCCCGTTTAACCTTAACTCCTTTTTTTCTCCCTTACCGACATGACTGTGTAATATGCATTAAAGGGTGACCGCCCTAAGTTGTGTTCACCCACGTAAAAAAAAAATCTTTGACAATACAGAAGTGTCAACCCTCATAAAATTTAAGAAGATAGAATGGCCTGGTCATGGATGATGGAAGAATTCCCAAATGCACACTAAAGGAGAAAGTCAATGAGCAAAAAACAGTTGGAAAACGACAGTAGCGCAGGAAGGATTCTATTGACACAGACAGCAAAATACTGGTAAGTCACTGAACTGAGAAGCATGGAGGGGGAATGTATAGTAGACCAATGCCCAATTTGGACTGTAGTTGTAAACTTTAAGTTACTTTTCTGCTTAAAAATTACATGGAAAAAATTTTTGCTCGATGCGTTCGAAAGATGTCTAGTAGACAGATAAATGTACTTGGATTTTCAGCTAGCCTTATTTTTTAGCGCCAAAATTGTTAAAGCGCACATAATATACTCTCAGATTTCATCTAGAGTATAAACAAAGCATCCGCTTGCCCGAAATCTCTATAAAGGCAGACAATCTTCATCTTTATTATATATTAAAAGTGTAGAAATTCATCTTCTTTATAAAGTGGGTACTACTATTATAATATTGTCATAAACTTACCACATTTCCTTTATAAGATGATGAATAATTACAAATTTCACAATTGAAAAGTTGTTGTTGTAGATGTTGATCTGGCGTAATTGTACCTGAACTTTGAATTTCTGTACCATCCTCTTCCAAAATACACGACATATAATTTTCTTCGTTAAAATCAGATGTCTTTTTGTCGAAATGCATTCGAATATGTGTTCTCATTCCGCTAAAATAGAAAAAAAAATAGTTTTTTTAATTCACTTCATTAATATATAAAAATTATATTTTACAGATTTCTCCCAGCACTATCATTATAAAAAAACTGAATGGAAGAAATCTACTCCGGCGTTAGAGAAAAATCATGCAGTCCTAGGCAAATATTCCAATTTTTTCACATATTAAGAGTGCTACAGCGAATTTCTTCCAGTTTTGAAATTCTGGCATATTGAGCGGGATATACTAGACGGATAAAATTAATAAGCCCTGAGAAAATTGATTCTTATGTTTCGTGAAATAGTGGTTTGATTGAGATAGAGGAAAGGAGTGATGTGCTCTAATGATCTTCATGCGTCGGACTAAAATTATCATCAAAACACTGCCTTCCAAATTTCAAATCAATAAATAATAGTTTCCGAGAAAATCGACTTATTGAGGAGTTACGAATATATATATTCTATTTTACATAGGAGGAGACAGAAGGAGTGCAGAGATTTGGCCCATTCACGAACTCCACATTAAGTTTCAAACATAAAAATGTGTTAAAAAAAGAAGTTTGAGATTTTTAACTCAACGTATTCTTCGCCTTACAAAATTTTTTCATCCGACTGATTTTGAAATTTGAAAACTCTGTAATAACACTATTTGATAATGAAATGACAAATATTCCAGTTTAAGCAACGAATTATAAACTGGAGGTTATTAAAAAAAGTGTTAAAAACCGTTCAGTAGTTCATGCGCGATGCTGTTAAAAGCAGATAACAGACAAAAATTGTATATTTTTAATGCTGGAAAATAAAAAACACCAAAAATATCTTTAATCTATATATTATTCGATTAATATGATTTAAATAAATGTTTCTGGTTTTTTTTTTGTCTATGGAATTCCAAAAAAAAATTTTCAGCAAAAATTTAAAAAAAATTATTGTTTTTTCGATGGAAGGTTGTGAAGAAGTGTGCGATAAATTTCATAGTAATCAACTCATGTATAGTATACGAAACTACAACTTCATTGTTAACATTTCGCTCTAGAGTATGAATAGAGTCACTCGTAATAATGAGATGAGTTCAAAGCTTTGAAGTTTTTTCGAAAATATTGGAAGCGACAAGAAGATACTGGTTTCAGAATGATTCCATCTGCTTTCGAAGGATTAAATGTGTTCCAGAAAAATAGTAGTCTTGGCCCGTTAGACGCGATTGTGTTCTCTATCTGTAGAATACACTATTTCTGAACAAATATTTTTTTGAGGCATCGATCTGAACTCAGGTGTAACTCACTCTATAATACTGGGTAGAGTCCACACGAATTACAAACGAAAAACAGAAAACTAAATAAATTTAATTTCACATGTTCTATATTTTAAGCAGTAAGACTCACCGTAAAGTATTTCCTTTATATCGACATATTGAGCATCTAAATGCCTTAACACTTCCATGTGTTTCAAGATGTTTTCTACTTTCGGCTGTGCTCAAACTGATAACATCACATACCGGACATTTAAAAGAACCTTGAATAATTGGACACTGCTGTCCGATGTCATGAACTATTTTACATTTGGAACACTTTTCTTTACCGACAGGAACCTGTTAACGAAATAATCCATTCAATTCCAAACGTAAAAATAAATTTGTATTCTGATTCGGTCTTACCTGTGAGGGTAAATCGCCACCCTTTGGACAATAGAATGATTGGTGAGCTCGTAGATTATCTAGAGATGTGTATTTTATACCGCACGCCGCGCATATTAGTTGATGATATGAAACAGGCGGAAGAACTGATTCCGATTGGCTCCCTAGAGTAGGAGATGTATTTATTTTCGTTTCAATATCTTCCTGATTCCGAGCGGAGCAATAATGTTGTTTATGAGCCAAATAATTTTCATATTTACAAAACACTATATTACACTCTTTGCATTTCGAAACACCTTGTTTTACATATATTTGCGGTTGTATATTTGATGTAGGGGGCACTATACTCATTGGCAAATTAGTAGCTAAATTTAGTAAAGGTGAACTTATTGAGTTTGAATTATCATTTGATTTATTTCCCGAAGCTGAAGACAGCTTCATAGCTAACTCTATATTGTGTTTACTTAATAGTGGCGCAATAATATTCGATTCGTTTAATTTCATAGGATGATCTGTTCCAACTAATGATCGTAATGATGATTGCTCTGAAACAATAGGATTGGGCGAGAGTGGAATATTTCCGACACGAGGACTTGACGTTTTTTTTCTTGGTGATGGACTCAACGAAGGACTATTTGGTAAAGAAGGCGCACAAACAATTTGTTCAGGTGTAATTTTTCCGCTCGCTATCAATAAATTTTCTTTTGCCTCCAACATTGCTTCGATATCCAACTTTGGTTCATTTCGGTTTTGTAAAATTGGTGATCTTCGGAGCGATAGGTCCAAAGGCGTAGATTCTCTATAATTAAACCAAAATTAAACATCATGTTGGATAATTTTATTTTTTTCTTCAATGAATTACCTGTTGGTTCCGTCTTTTTTCGAATTTTTCAATAGTTCCGTATGTACGGCTCTTGAGTTTTTTTCCGTTAATAATGCTGTCATTGTAGCATTACATGTCGCGGGTGTTTTCGATCTTACAGTATCACTTGTACCTTGACTAGTAACTGCTACTGCTAAAGGTTGCAATGCACCGTTTTCAAATGCAAAACAGGTAGTATCAGGATTTGAGATGCCTGCAGTTACGGATGTACTACGCCAAAGAAAATATAAGTTAGAGCAATATTAAGATTTTTTAGTACTTTAATATTTAATTTATTCTAAGAATATTTTATATAAAGGGTTTTCCAATAAGGACTTGACAACTTTTTTTCAAAATAAAATGCAAACCATTTGAGACGTTGTTCCTTCGTGTAGTTTACCATGATAAAAATGTTAAGTTTACTGAATAAATTGACAGTGACAGTTCGATGATTAGTGAAAGGGTGCGTTCACAAATTGAATTCAAAGTTGTCAAGTCCCTATTGGAAAAAATATATATAAAATAATAAAATATAAATATAAAAAAAAGGTCGGTTGTACGATTGTTACAGTTCGGACAAAAACCTATCGAAATTAAAGAAGAAAGCATATGAATGTTTTGGTTATCTAAAAAGCTGTAAAAAATTCTGAATCGCTTCTGGCAATTTATAAGGCCTATATTAGACCACGCCTTGAATTTAATTCCCATATAGGAGACTCTGACATCTCTTCATCGATCGATTCACTCGAACATAGATGAATTGTAAGCTCCCTAATTTGTTTGTATCGTTCTGGAGATTGTATCGTATGGAGATTGTTTGGATGAAATCTCCAATCTCTTAAGGTACGTCTAGATGATGCCGCTTTTTCGTTCAATTTTGCACATGCGTCAAGTGCAAGGGGTGGTTGGATGGGTATAGACAGGGTAGGCATCTGATCGGCGTCATTAGGCGACGCCCAGTGTTGTAACTGTCATATACACATCAATTGTGCTCATCATACCTCCTCGTGGTAGCCACCGGATCCTGGTCTTGTCCATCCGGACTTGACTTGCTGAACTGATGGGCGCGAGTGCTAATGAAACAGAAAAATTCTAGCACTATAATAATATGGCCCTCCAAGTTGGGGGTTGGGCGATGTGTTAACAACTCATCCTCGGAAAAAACACACCCGTTTCGAAACCTGAAGCAACGCCTCGGACTGGATTGATTCAACGGCAACAACCACGCAAACGAAAAATGGACTATTCCTTCGGATCTTGGAACGTGCGATCCCTGTACAGAGCAGGAGCAGTGAGAGAGCTTCTGGAACAGGCAGTCAAATACAATATAAACATAATTGCACTCCAAGAAACTAAATTATTAGGTAACGAGATTAATGACTTAAGATCGCACACAATTTTCAAAAGTGGGAAATCATCGGGAAGCCGGGAATTTGGAGTTGCGTTTATCGTCGACAACAAGTTTAAACACCAAGTTACCAACTTCAAATCGGTCAATGAACGATTGTGTGCAATCCGCATCAAAACAAGTTTTTTTAATGTTTGGCTTATTAATGTCCACGCCCCAACGGAAGACAAAGACGACGAAGTTAAAGACGATTTCTACAGCACCTTAGAATCAACATTCGACTCCCTTCCGTCGAATGATATTAAAATAGTATTAGGTGACTTTAACGCGAAAGTGGGCAAAGAAGAAGCATACATAGGGACAATTGGAAGGCATAGTCTCCATGATATTAGTAACGACAACGGCCAGAGGCTGACTGATTTCGCCAGCAGCAAAAACCTTATTGTAAGCTCGACATGCTTCCCGCATCGTGACATTCATAAGAGAACGTGGGCTTCACCCGACGGAAGAACATTCAATCAAATAGACCATGTTCTAATAGAGAAAAGGACGGCCTCCTGCATTCTCGACTTGCGTACATGTCGAGGGGCTAATTGCGACACAGACCACTATTTGGTAAAGACCAAGTTTCGATGTCGAATCGCAAACCGAGGACACTCAAAAATACAACCGGTTCCTAAATTCGACATAGGGAAACTCAAAAACGAGAAAATAATTGCGAAATATGCGTTAGCCTTGGAGAGGCACTTCGCGACAATGCTGAATACCACTGTCAGCATGCCAATAGAAGAAATGTGGCAAAAAATCAAAGATGGCATTACATCTGTCGCAGAGGAGGTGATAGGACAACAACCCCGGCGCAAAAGAAATGATTGGTTCGACAAAGAATGCCAAGATGCCTTAGAACGAAAAAATGAAGCTTACAAAATATTAACGGAACGGCCGACACGAGCCAAACAAGACAAGTACAAGGATCTTAGACGATTTGCAAACAAAATATGCAGACAAAAAAAACGGAAGTACAATAATGACGAAATTAAAAACATGGACGAACAATTTAAATTACACAACACAAGAGCCGCGTATTCCCTTGTCAAAAGGATGAAAGAAGGTTACAAACCGAAAACGACCCTATGCAAGGATGCGGAAGGGAACATTATAAGTAACGCGGAAGATATAAAACTAAGATGGGCACAATATTTTGAACACCTTCTTAACCCGAGCCCATCACCTACACGAACAGCAGCAGCAGATACAATAGCAGGTATAACTGATGTAACAGCTGATGAAGGATCCGCTTTGAGTCCTCCCACACTCGAAGAAGTAAAAACAGCCCTAAGGAACCACCCAAACAACAAAGCGCCGGGCACTGATCAAATCCCAGCTGAACTTCTGAAAGCCGGCGACACCTGCATAGCGCATCTCCTACATAGATTAGTCGCGGACATATGGACGCAGGAAATACTTCCTGAAGATTGGCGCAAGAGCATCATATGTCCAATTTATAAAAAAGGTGACAAACTCTGCTGCGAAAACTACCGAGGAATATCTCTGTTGTGTACGTCTTATAAGATTTTGACGAAAATTCTAGAAAAGAGAATTAAGCCCTATGCTGATAAAGTAATTGGTGAATACCAAGGCGGATTTAGAGCTGGACGCTCAACCACGGACCAGATATTCTCAGTTAAACAGGTGCTGGGAATATAATATTGATGTGCACCAGATATTTGTTGACTTCAAACAAGCATACGACAGTATCGACAGGCGCGTACTGTATAAAATCATGTTGGAGTTTGGAGTCCCACCGAAACTGGTTCGACTGACAAGAATGACAATGACTGAGTCTTTGTCACAAGTCAGAGTAGAAAACGATCTGACTTCCAGTTTTAAAACAGACAACGGCCTTAAACAAGGTGACGGCCTCGCACCAATGCTTTTCAACTTAACACTCGAATATGTTGTTCGGAAACTTCCCGTTGACACCAAGGCAACACTATGCTTCAAATCCACACAACTCGCAGCATATGCCGACGACATAGATATCCTTGCAAGATCTCTGGAGAGTGCTAAGGAAGTATTTGTAAACCTTGACTCGGTAGCAAGGGAAGCTGGACTACGCATTAATGAAAACAAAACAAAAATTATGACGCAAACTAGGAAAAAGACGCCAATCAGACAAAATATTACAGTAGGAGACTATAACCTAGAAAACGTAGACAACTTCATATATCTAGGGGCAAATCTATCGAAGGATGGAAGCGAACCCATCGAAATTAAAAGAAGGATAATGATGGCAAACAAGACTTATTATTCGGTACTTCCAATAATCAAAAACAAGAACGTGCACAGGAAAACAAAACTTAAGCTATACAAAACAATCATAAGACCTGTGCTATGCTATCGCAGCGAAACGTGGACATTAACTCAGGCGTCCGAAAAACGACTTAACGCCTTTGAAAGGAAGGTCCTCAGAAGAATCCTCGGACCTGTGAGGGAAGACTCGATCTGGATAATACGATACAATAGAGAATTGTATGCCATCTTCGACAATCCAGAAGTGTCAACCCTCATAAAATTTAAAAAATTACAATGGGCTGGTCATGTGGAGCGGATGGATGACGGAAGGATTCCCAAACGCACACTAAAAGGGAAAGTCAACGGACAAAGACCGGTCGGAAAACCACGAAAGCGCTGGGAGGATTCGATTGACGCAGACAGCAAATCACTGCTAAGATTTTCAAACTGGAGGACGCGGTCACTGAACCGAGATGGATGGAGGCAAAGCATTCAGGAGGCCAAAGTCCGATTTGGGCGCCATCGTAAGTAAGTAAGTAAGTCAAGTGCAAGGAGCAACGCAAGAGAATATTGCATTTAGCGCATGCGCTTTTTCTTGAAATTTGATGAATCATGAAATAGCGCAAGGCTATTTGATGGATATGGGGATCACGTGCGCTATTGAGAGCGATTGGCTCGGTATTTATTCTCTGCAATCGAGTAGCTATCTAATAAGAAACAAAGTAAAATGAAAAGCAAGCAAAACCTTCTCAATTTTAATGCGAATTATAGAACATTTGATGTTTTGTGGAGCCGAACAGAGCAAAACTGCTCGAAATGTCCATGATCGCTTAGTTCGCACTATGCGTCGCTCACGACTGAGTTCAAATTGCTTTGACAGCAAAAATGTTTGCGTGCTTAGCTTGTTTAGTTTGAACGATGCGGTACAGTCGGATTTGGTCCGCGCAACGAGCATGACTGACATGTGGAATAAACAAAAAATATTGGAGCTAATCGATTGTTATCGGCGAAAAAAAGCGATTTGGAATCCTTGTCATGAAAACTACCACATAAAGCCTGTAACGAAGTTGGTATAAATTGAAAACTAC
Source organism: Chorisops tibialis (assembly GCA_963669355.1). Classification (NCBI taxonomy): domain Eukaryota; kingdom Metazoa; phylum Arthropoda; class Insecta; order Diptera; family Stratiomyidae; genus Chorisops; species Chorisops tibialis. The sequence continues at coordinate 264,008,983 of OY770262.1, read as the reverse complement.
TCAATGGATTGTTATAAAATTTTATTTGTATTTACATTATATCCTACTAGTTATGAATTTCTAATTCCGAACTTGTTTAATACTTTCCTGGTGAATTCTCTGATCTTTCTTCTCATGTTTTTCATCAAGCGCTGCACAAACTTTTTTGTGGCTGCTTTCGATGCTAATGCCCAACGTCTTTTGAATTCATCCATGGTTTTTACACTTCCTCCTTTTTTTAATTTTCCCTTCAGAATTGCCCAATATTTTTTGATTGGACTAAGTGTTGGCGAATTCGGAGGATTGTCCACATTTTGTACATATGAAATGCCTTTGGAATTTAACCCGAACAGGAGTCTTGTGGCTTTTAATCATGGGCAACAATCTTCTCTGCAAGCATTCTTTCCGGTAGATTTCGGCGTTGGCGTTTATGGTTTCTATTGTAAAAAACGCTGTTGTCTTCATCCCACATTCACAAAGAGTTTGCCAAACCATAATTTTTTTAACTAACTACCGCGATGTCTGAGCGAGAAGTACCGTCGTCCGTTGCGCAATATATTATAGTTAAATTTGTTACGGAAGAAGGCGTAAAACCATCAGAAATTTTGAGAAGACTTCAGGCACAGTTGGGGGAGAATATATTTAAAAAGACACAAGTGAATCCATGACACAAACATTTTTTAGAAGGGCGAGAAGCAGTCGAATATGAAAGTTACCAACGTCGACCAAGAACCACGTGGCAGAGGAGAACATTCGTACTGTCCGCCGACTTCTAGAAGAAGATCGACGATTAACAGTAGCTGAAATCGCTTCTGAGGTGGGAATCAGCTTTGGCAGTGCTCAGACGATCATTACTGATGAGCTCGGGTTTCGGAAAGTGTCCGCAAGGTGGGTACCTCGTCTTCTCACCGAAAATCAAAAACGGAATCGTATAGGGGAAGGTTTTTTGCACCGGATAATGACTTGTGACGAAACTTCCCTGAGTCAAAGCAAGCAAGTATGGAATGGCGAAGGAAAACGAATCCTCACCTGTCAAAGCCAAAACTCGGTTCTCGGCTGGAAAGGTTTTGGCGACTGTATTTTTCGACTTTAAAGAAATCCTACTTATTGATTTTCTTCACGAACGTCGAACTGTAAATGCCGCGTACTACTGCCAACTTTTAAATGATGCAAAAACGGCATATCGTCGAAGAGACGTTATCCTGCTGCGAGATAATGGCTGGCCCCATACAACTGCTTTAACTATGGAAAAAATTGAAAAATTTTCGGGGACTACACTGGAACACTCTCCCTACAGTCCGGACTTATCGCCCTGCGACTACCACCTGTTTCGACCGATGAAATAAGCTCTTGGAGGACAACGTTTTGATGACGATGTTGTAGTCGAAAATTTCGTGCGCAATTGGCTAATGTCGCAACCATCTTTGTTTATTTGATTCACCCTTGTACATCAAGAAATTTCCTTAAATCCATATTTAAACCTGTTAAATTTGAGCATGACCAAAAATTTTCTCGGAAGATTGTTCAGAGCCCAAAAGGGTCAAGATCTTTCTGGTTATTTATCAAAACGATCAATAATTATTTATCTTTTCATCAACATCACCTCTCGTTGTTGGTGACTGTACCGTTATTGATCCTACTAAGAAATCTTAACTATTAACAGCAAGTTTCACGAAAAAATTTTCATTAGCACCCTCTAGCCAAACCCCCCAATTGCAACAAAATTTGATTTTTCGACGTCTCCGGTACATTTTTGCTCGTCTTATATCCACAATCCTGCAAGAGCTCAATTTCCACAAGTCCGCTGGTCATGATGGTATTCCTCCCATTACCCTTAAAATGTGCTGCTCTTCTTTAAATAAATCTTCCCGCAATATTTTTCATCTAAATTGCTTTTTTCACGATTGTGGAAAGTTGCGAATGTTCAGCCGATTCCTAAGAAAGGAAGCAAAGCGAAACTCGCCAACTACCGTACGATAGCCCTTACTTTAGTGCTATCGAAAGTAATGGTAACTGCTGCCAATTGCAAAATCATTTAATATATTGGCGCTAAACAGCTCATCTACGACAGCCAATATGGGTTCCGTTCTGGAAGGTCGACGATCTCATGCCTACATATATTCGGCGAAGGTCAAGTTCTTCCGCTTGCATAGCAAAAGCTTGTGGCAGAGTTTGGCATGATTGTCCCCTAATTGGGCTAAGGGCCATCGGAGTATCAACGGGCTAGAAATATGTAGTTATTGAACTAAAGTTAATATTAAGGGACTTGTCTCATTTCGAAGTTTAAAATTTCAATTTTTGTTTTTTCTTACTTTATTTTCTGGAAGGTGGGGGACATCTCAAGTTACCTAGATTATGCTGATGACGTGTGTTTGCTTGCACATAGCCGTTCGGACTTAAAAGTCAAATGTGCACTCGTTGCATTATAAAGGCAAAGAGATAGGGCTGAAAATATTGTAAATGTGCGTAGTACCTAGTATATACATAAGCGCACCGATTGTATTTAACGGACAAGATGTGGAATAGGTGCAAGATTTTTCTTACCGAAGCATTGTCAGGCTCGTATAAATGAAGCTTGTCAGGCCTTCGGTATCGTTTCCTCTTTCTTGAGTTTAAGAGAGATCTCCCTTTGCACGAAGCTGCGAGTGTTTGACGCATTCGTAAATACGTGTTGTTGCATAGTTGTACTACACGGAAGTGACCTTTAGGCTTACCAAGAAACTGCATAGCTTTCGTGAACCAATGCCTCCGACGCATTTTAGGGATATTCTAGCGAGATGTGATCTCCAACGAAGAACATTGGATTACAACTGGACAGACTAAAATAGGCATTGAGATTCAAAGGCGGAAGTGGCAGTGGATCTGAGGAAGAGTAGAACATAGCCAAACAAGCTGTGGAGTATACTCATCAAGGAGGCCGCCGGGTTAGTCGACCATGGGGACGCGAGCAGTTGAGCAGGAGGCTAGAGGAATAAATAGGTCCTGGCGACAGCTAAAGGCCGATGCTCAGATAGCTGTTTCGGCGAAATGAAATTATTCAAAATTTGCGAATTAATGACGGTAATCTTTAATCGAAATATATTTTTGCCGCTGTTTTTTTCATCAACTCAAAAGTAGCGTAATAATTGTTTCTATTTTATGGGGTTAAGCGTTAGCATTTAATGGTACTGCGCTACCAAGTTAAATTTCCTAGTAGCGCAGTACCATTTAATGGTACTGCGCTACCAAGTTAAATTTCCTAGTAGCGCAGTACCATTAAATTTTTTCTTTAGCGGCATAAATGTCTTTTTAGAAAAATACTGGAATCGCGGGCATATGTCTATGTTCATGCATTTAATAACTTTAAAGATTTGTTGTACTTACAGTGGTCCAGGTAACAAGCTTGCTGTCCTTACTAGAGAATACGGTATAATTAAAATAGGATTAGTAGGTAACGCCAAAAACGGCTGTGGAGGTGACGCTGGTGTTGGAGTTTTGGATCGTTGCTGAGGACTTACAGATCCACTTTTCTTCATATCTACGGCTTTCGGGGTGCATGGCCTAGAACAATTACTTAAATTTAATATGCTCCATAAATTTAATGATATTAATTACCCATCAGTTCTTCGAGAACTGCAATAGTGCTGCTTATGCGCACGATAAGTCTTTACATTTGAAAAACGAATATCACATTCCGAACAGTATCGATCTACTTGCTAAAAAAAAGTCTAAAATTAACACTGTTACAATTTATTCTCTGCCACTTACTTGACTAGAACTATCATCTCCGTTGGAAATATTTGAGCTTGGAGTTGGGGAGGACTGATGCATTCGCATATGACGATTTAATGAAACTTTCTTATCTGCACTGTATGAACATTGAGTGCAAGCGTATTGCTTTCCAGTCTTTATAGCTTTTAAGGACGGTTCGCCAGAAGTTAAATTTTCTGTTACTGTCAAACTATTCGATGGAGCTTCTTCATCCGTATCTTTTCTAAAACTACAAGTATACAATATTTCGATTTTCATTTCATATGTAAGTCAATCAAACCTATGAGAGCAGTAGTACGTTTGATGAGCTTCTAGAGTCGAAAGGGAAGAAAACCCAATTCCACACGGATGGCACATGAACCCTTTCATTCTTTGCGGTAAATCAGAGGTTGGACTTTTTATGTGGCCATGCGGAAGTGCATCATCGTCAGTGTCTTTTTTTCTTAATTCTTCCACCCCTGCATCGTTTTTAATTATTTTTAGATCCTTTGCATCTGGTTTCAGAGCAGGATCGGAAGCTAGAGAAATGTTTAACCTAACTTTTGGTAATAACGAATCTTGACTCGTGTCGGGACTCCTGTCCGGCGATTGTTTATCAACAATTTCCAAATTATCCACTGATTTTGGGCTAAGAGAGCTCTCATGTAATCTCTCTTCGGTATATGGATTCGAGGTATTCATATCCGCAACACTCGTTTCTTCGTTCATATCACTGCTACCGAAATCTTTATTATCTGAAAATAATAAGGAGCCATTTAATTTTTTATTTTAACGTGAATAAATGTAATTGAAAATCTAAATATAAATATAAACAGTTGAAATCTCTATTACTATTCGATCTGGTGAAGATTTTTCCGGCGCATTTCGAATTAAAAGTTAAGAATTCCGGATTTCACACTGTTATGCTTTATTAAATGTGGCGTTTCGGCCTCTGCTGAGAACTTTATCAAACTGACTACTTCCTTTTAAAACCATTAGGTTTTTTACGGCATCGAGTAGAACTTAGAGTCACCCAATAATGTAATGTCAGATGTTAAGTTGGAGAGAGACGAAAAATATTTCACTGTACGAGAAAGCAAAGGTTTAACTATATTCTAGTATCAACCGTTTTATTGTGAGTGGGCCTGACTGACCCGTCTTTTATGATTAAAATTTTACAAAGTGGAATTATACGTTCGGTAAACGCTACATACGGTTGTGTATTAAACTAACTCAATATAAGGAATTTGCCACTGGGGTATTTTATCTTTGTGAGTGAGGCCATATTTGAAAAGACACATCTGTTAAATTTGACAGTAACGTTAGCGCTGACTGGACTCTAGAGCAATTGCAACTGTATCCTGATTTTGGACGAAAAATCGTCTTTGGCAATGAGACGTATTTCTAGAGCGGGGGACCAAAATCCACAAGAGATGCAAGAAAAAGTTTTACATCCGCAAAAAGCCAGCTTGGTGTGCTTTTGGTTCTGTATTTTTTAATATTATTATTATACCTTATGATATCAAATGAATTATTTCGAATCGAACATCATAGATTAAATTATGGTAGAAAATCTATAATTGACAGACTAATGCGCTTGGGAAACAAGCATTCTAATTATTTTGATCTATTTAATACATCTAAGTTTGTAATTAGGAACTATATGCTTGACCAGCGATAAAAATTGTTAAAATTGTAATATAACATTGCAAACCGATGAATCTAATTTTATTAATTAAGCAATATGAAAATTCAATTTAATTTAAATTTTGTAATTAATTATTTATTTTATTTATTTATTCACTTGGCTTAACACAATTAAGATACAAGAATCTTTTGTTTGCGTAATAACGGTAAATTAGCTATTCAAATTAAGTGATTCATTTAAAATTAGTTCTACATTAATAACTGTTAATCAAAAGAGGAATAGAAAAAAGAAAAAACAAAACAAAAACAAAAATTTAATTAGAATAGAAAAAAAAGAAAAAAACTGGATTCAACCTCTCAAGTATACGCCGAGCCTCCTGCAAAAATCACCATCCCCTCCTGATCTACGAATTTCGACTGGTAGCTGATTCTACTGTAGAATGGCATAAACGAAGAATTGCCTCTGTGAGACTAGAGATAAGAACTCAGGTGTTATTCGTTGGTGAGTCCTGGAAGACCTGGCGAACGTAATTCGTTGGAAAAGATACTCGGGCCTTTTGGAATGAATTATCTTGAAAAGAAAAATCAAGCAGCGATATAGAATATAACGTTCTAGAGAGCAGCCAAATACATTGTCAGCATAAGGAGAAACATGGTTAAATCGTTGCAAACTATGGATATAACGAACAGTAGAGTTGAAAGCTACATTTAGTCGATTTCTGCATATATAATCAGGTCTACAGAAAATTTCATGCCCATATATCAAAATTGGTATTACTTAAGTTTTTACCAGCATAAGTTTGACATCTACTGGTACATACTGACGTGTGCTAAATAAGGTTCGAAGAATTCCATAAACTTTTCCTATATTGGATAAAATATGATCGCTCGACGTTAGGGTGTTGTTAAAAAAAACCCCAAGATTCTTAATTTTTATCACATATTCGACAACAGAGTTATTGAGGGTGACAGCAGTTGCACATCGTCAGCATACATGTTGATATCGCAGTGTTTTATAAAGAATGGGAGATCATCGATATAAATAGCGAAAAACAAAGGACTAACAATACTTCGTTGCGGTACACCACATTTTGTTTGCAAAAAAGGTGATAATTGCTCATTGACTGATACGGCTTGTAGGCGATTAGTAAGGTATGATTTAATCAAAACGGTTGAAGTATCTTATTTTTATATTGAATTGTAATACTCACATGTAATAATATTTAAAATTATGGGCACTTTGTCCGTTTATAAATAAATAAATATATTTGAAAAGAAAAGATTTCCGGATTCTAGACTGTTACGCTTTATTATTCGTGACGTTTCGGTCTCTGTTGAAACCTTTATCAACAACAGTGTAGAATCCGGAAATCTTTTCTTTCAATTCGAAATGCACTGTGAAAACATTCATTTCTTTTTTTTTGTAATGAGGAAAGCCTTGTTGATGAATATTGAGTGTATTTTATTATTCCTATCTAACAGGGTGAAATATTATTAAATGGAAACCATAAACCGCTGTTTAACTGTTGTCGAAATACTTTTTTTAAAGGATTTTTCGATTTTTTCTTCTTTTAATCATGTGTGTAATCGTTTTTTCTTTGTGTTTTCTCCCTGGTTGCTATTCCTTAGTACGATGTCAGATATTGCTTTTTTTAAAAAATCAGTTCGTGCCAAATGAATAGAAAAAATAGAATGGACAAAAGATACGAGAACAGCACTACAATAAAACATTTTGGCGCCAAAATTACCGGCGAGATTAGAACAATTCCGCTCGTCTGCCGGCAAAATTTTAAATATCATAATCTGGTTGGTTTGTAGTTCTTTGGAAATTTGAACAATGCAGTACGAGACATTTGTTTCGTGGATAAAACTTTTCTATAATGTGAAAGAAATCAAATTAATCCATCATTAGATTTCTTTACAATCAAGAAAAGACTTTTAGAAAAGTGATAATATCGAGCTGAAGCTAGATCCGAGAATTCCAGCCCTTGTTGTGAAAAAATAGTTAAATGTTTATTTTTCAGAGAAACAACAACTTTTGCCATCTTTCTGGCAGCATATGGATTCCGCGTCGAAAAAACTGCTCTTCTTTTCTGTCGAATTGACCCAATTTTTGGCTTCTTCGTAAGAATGGAAGTACTGCTCAGCCAGGTCATGCGTCATCGATCGGTAGTCGGAAGGGGCGATGTCTGGAGAATATGGTCGGTGGGGTAGGATGTCCCATTTCAGTGTTTCCAGGTAGATTTAAACAACGTGAGCAACATGTGGCCGAGTGTTGTCGTGTACCAAAATCACTTTGTCGTGTCTCTCTTCGTATTGCGGCCGTTTCATCTTTAATGCTCGTCTTAAACGCATTAGTTGTTTTTTGTAGCGATCTTCCCATGATAGTTTCACCCAGTAGCTCATAATACACCACGACGAGCTGGTCCCACACAGCATGATTTTGGAGCCATGGATGTTGGACTTGGCTATCGATGTTGATGTATGGCTGCGGTATCCCCACGACATTTTCACTTCGTAATGGATCCACTTTTCATCCCCAGTGACAATAAGATGCAAATAAACCTTCCTTTTTAGCCGTTGAAGCAGCTATTCGCATGTAAAAAACAGCCGTTCGACATTGCTTAGCTTCAATTCGTATGGCATCCAATATCTTTGCTTTTGCATCATTCCCAAGGGTTTCAAGCGATGTTAAATGGATGGTTGAGTCACGGACAATGAATCTGCGAGTTCTTGTTGCGTTTGGTATGAATCTTCGTCCAGTAATGCTTCCAATTCTGCATCTTTCAACTTTTACACCGTTCCGGGCGCTCCTTGTCTCCACGCCGAAATCACCTGTTTTATTGCGTTGAAATCATTTGCGACACGTTCTTTCATTAAAAGCATCCTCACCATAAGTTTCTACAACCATTCTTCAACTTCTCGCAAATAACGCTTATTTGGCTCGAACTTAAGACATATTCGCCCACACAAAAAAGTATATCACGCCGATAAAAGTTGAAAAATCGAATGATGAGGAGTTGTTGACAGATTCCCAACCTTACCATGCGACGTTTCTGATCCGCCATTTTTTACCAGCACTTACTGCTGGCGCCATCTATTGGGATACGGCGGGTTTCAATTTATACGCCAGATAGATGGAAATTTCATTTTTGGGTGGATTGTAGATTGGGAAAGGAAATTTCATTGCCTCAGTTTGGAAAGCGTGGTTGAGAGGAACGACGGGGGCGAGGGTTAAGGTCGAAAACAACACTTGCTAATATCCCCACTACGAATTACGAATAGAGATAGAAACCAGAAACTAAAAATTTGGATATGTTGAATTATGGCGAGAAAAGTAAAAATCAATTATTTTTTCTATTGAGTGGTGTACAAAAAGTGGAAGGCTAAAAAGAAATTGTCGCCCGACTTTTTTTTTCAAAAGATTATATCTTTGAAATTACTTAACAGTTCATATTTTAGAACCAATTTGGTGACACATCAACCATAATCAACTTAGTGGGAGGCCAATAGTTGTAAGGGGAAGCGTTGCAAAGAAAAAAGAAAATATTAATATCTCTGTAGTGGTAAGTCCAGCAGAGGGCATATGCTGTTGCAAGGGCAGAGTTGTCTTCGGTGGCTGTATATACATAAAATAAGCAAAATGTAATGTAAAGAATAGATATTGCGTTTTTAATATATAGTTTTTTAATATTTTCAAAAAAAAATAATCATTTTCCAAAAAAATCAAAATATTACAAACATAGAAACGAAATGAGCTTATAAATAAAAAATAATACTCATTTTAAAAAAATATTTTCTATAGATTTTCCTTAGTCTGTACTTTTTTTCACTTTTATTGGATACTCTCGATGTCGTGTTATTTGAAGATCGGTGCTCTCTTAGCCACAATTGGACATATTTATATTTTAGATGAAATCCTCGAGTATTATTAGTTTGCCACAAAGTTTGTTACGCTGAGAAGATTGTTGCAGATGAAATGGTGTCTTTCGCGATGTAGTGAAGTTAGTTACGATTTTCATATCTCAAATTGCCTCCAGGTGGCTCTGGTAGTAATGAATATTGAAGTATAAATACTCCTACATTTGGACATGGAAACATTTCAGTTTTGGACTTCATTTTGATCGGAGAAAAAAAATAAAAAAACATGGAATCGATTCAAAAAAGGTTACTTTTTCTTTACGAGTTCAAACTTGGCCGCAACGCAAGGGAGGCCACCAAAAACATCAACCGGACATTTGGAGCAGACACAGTAAGCGAACGAACCACACAGCGATGGTTCGAAAAATTCCGATCAGAAGATGTGACCCTTCAAAGTGAGCCACGTGGTCACCCGGGACCATCGATGACGACGAGCTGCGTTTACTAGTGGAGTCTGACTCACGCCAAACTGTAAGGGACATTGCAGAGAAACTGGGCGTACACTATTCGACAGTTTCCCGGCACTTGCAACAGCTTGGAAAAGTCAAAAATCTTGATAAGTACCTCATGTGCCAAAAATAACGATCAAAAAATGCCTCATTTATCAAGAATAACAGTCAAAAAATTAAACGAGTTGCAGTATGAGACTATTCCTCATCCACCATATTCACCAGACCTCTCGCCAACCGATTACAACATTTGGATCATTTTTTGGTGGAGAAACAATTTAACAATGAAGCAGCCATCAAAAATGCCTTCGAGGAATTTCTTCAGTCTAGAAAGTCGGACTTCTACGAAACTGGCATAAATGCACTTGTATCTCGTTGGGAGAAGTATATTGCATCTGCTAGTACCTATTTTGATTAATAAAATTAAGTTTTATAAGAGTTAAAGTTCTGTCTGAAATTTCACTAGCAAAGCCGCCATTTCATCTGCAACAATCTAATACATAAGGCTTCAAGAAAAAAATGGGTTCAACGCCGTTACCCCTTCTATAACTCTTCATACGAAAATTCTTAAATTTAAAAAAATTTCTCTATTGAATGATTGGGTTTTATACCCAATCGCAGTCGGCAATCGGCAAGGGCTTCACGGTATACTCGTGTGAGCGTGCAGCTTGGCGAGTATTTCGGGGAGCATTGAATGTAGGTGGTATAAGGGCTTTTAGTTCCTTGCTGCATTTACCATGTAAGTATCTATAGTAAATGCAGAGTTCACCGATATTTCGACGATGCTCGAGGGAGTCAATTGAGGCCGATACAGCTTCATCTCCAATTAATCGGAATGCGTATTTCTGGATACGGTCAAGAAGGGCCAGATGTGATTTTGGGGCCCCAGCCCAAACATGCGAGTTGTACTCCAGACGTGGTCGGATGTGAGCCTTATAGATGGTAGCTAGTTCGGTGGCAGAGAAGTATTTTTTACACTTCCGCAGAAAACCTAGGCGTTTTGAAGCATCAAGAGCGACTTCGTAAATGTGTTGGCTCCAATCTAGGCGATTGTTAAGTTTTACACCTAGTAATGTAAAATCTGCAGAAGGTGGAATCTGTACGCCACTCAAGGACATATTAGTGACCGACGTCGGAACGTTATGTTTAAGGGATGGGTGACAAGACTGCGTTTTTAAGGCATTAAACTCTACTCTGTTGTTCCTGCCCCATTCCAGGATTAAACTGAGGTCAGAGTTCAATGACTGTATCGACTCATTACGACAAGAGGCCACCGATATCGGACGAGCGTCCGCGGGAGAGTCGAATTGGTAGGTGTTATCTAAAGTGCTGTCATCTGCGAAACAGTGAATAGGATTGAGAGTAGATGACAAAAGGTCATTTATGAAGACTAAAAAGAGAGTGGGAGATAAAACTGAGCCCTGAGGGACGCCGGAGTCAATAGGAAAGGGTGCAGAAGTTACTCCGTCTAGTACGACTCGAATAGAGTGCTCGGAGAGGAAACTCTCAATCCATTGAAGAAATAAAGTGTTTAAGCCAAAGGCCTTTAGTTTGGCTAGGAGGCATTTGTGCCAAACTCTGTCAAACGCTTTGGCGATGTCAAGAGCAAGAACTTGACCTTCACCAAATTTGTGGATGCAGGAATTCCAACGCTCGGTAAGATAGATCAGGAGATCGCCTGTAGAGCGACCCGAGCGAAATCCATATTGGCGATCATGAATGAGATTTTTATCCACAAGAAAGTTGACTATCCTGCGATTGACAGCAATTTCCATTACCTTTGAAAGCACTGATGTGATGGCTATGGGACGGTAATTGGCGGGGTTCGCTTTGCTTCCTTTCTTTGGAATTGGCTGAACATTCGCGACCTTCCAGATCTTAGGAAAGCACCCTAAAGAGTATGAAAGATGGTAGAGATTACGAAGAGGTTTAGCTAGAGAGGAAGCGCAGTTTTTAAGGACAATGGGGGGGATGCCATCAGGCCCAGCAGACTTGTGAATATTGAGCTCTTGCAGGATCCTGGAAATAACCCTCGTTCGAAAACGAATAGGTGGCAGCGAGAAACCAGAGTCCGGTAAGTACGGAGGACTCTGGCTTGACGTTGGAAGTTTCGAGTTTCTAGCGAAGTTTGCTACCAAGAAGTTTGCTTTATCAACAGGAGCAACAACGGTTCGGTCACCATCAAGAAGAGGAGGTGTTGAAGATGTGCTGGAATTCTGGTTGACCGATTTCACAAATGACCAGAAAGATGTTGAGTTTTTGAGTTTTCAAGTTTTTTGAGTTTTCAACGATCTTAAGTCGGCGTTTCCGCCTCCTCCCATACAAACTTAACAATTTCACGAAATTCAATGAACTTCAATGAATTTTCTCAAAACCTATCAAAGTTTTGAAGCTCAAATTTAATACAAAGCATTTTGGTGATGGCTGCAGTGAGATGTGAAAAAATAAGTTCGATCTCGCCACTCCGTCAATCACCTCCCATACAATTGCACAACTTTCAAAAAAATTCGATTTTCTTGCAAAGCATAATGGTTACTTATCTGAAATTTAAATCGTATTATTTTTATATCGCGTTTTAGTACCTCTGTAGAAATCGTTGAAGTCCCCAACCCCATCTGCCACCCCCCATACAAAAGTCACAGTTTGACGATTCGCGTTAAAAGAATTTTCAAGATAATACTGGTCTAATCAGACATAAAGTACTATATAAAAGCAGATTATTGATATGGCAGGAAAACCATCCCTTCTTAAAGACACTGAAAATTCAATTATAGTAACGTATTATTGGGGCATACGTACATATTAAATACCTATACATATCGCAATTGCACTTATGTATTTAGTATCTTGATTTCCTGAAAATTATGATGAGGGTGTCACATTTCGTTAAAAAAGTATACAACTGATGATGTTATGCCCGTAGCATCACTCCATCCATCAATTTGTGCAACCAAATGATTGAGAAAGAACACATAAAAAAAACTTCGCAAAGCGTTAAGAAAAACAATAAACAACATGCAAGCTGTTAATTTGACTTTATTCCTGATTGAATGTGTTTCACCCGCTTCATAAGTTGCATATCCGGTTCTTGCTACCTTTTCACCTTATTTGTTAATAAGAAGAAGACAGAAGAGTAAGATGGAAACGTGGGTGTTTTCAAGAATCGATGTCTTTTCGATTTGAAAAGATTATTTTAATAAGGGAATACGACTCTGCTACGTTTCTAGACTGTCTTGGAAAAAAAGGAGGCAAACTCCGTTTAGTTATCAGGATACACTGCGCCAACACTGACTAACATTCCTTCTTTAATTGCAGAATCACACAAATGCGACCAATCCTTAAACTGATAGATCGTACGTATTGTATAAGCGAACATATGCTATTCTGTAGCAGTTGTACTTTGGCTTGAAAACTTTAAATTTGATTAAGAAAATTTGATAGGCCTCTAGAGTAAGAATGGTTCTGATTAATAACCACTGATAAAGAATACAAAATAAATAAACTCACGTTTTTTAGATTAAATATATTCGTTAAAAGATATCAAACTCTCAGGTATTGTATCTTGATAACGAAATTAATTATACATAGTCGGGTGAGCGAAAAAGATCTTCACTAGATAGTTGTGCAACAACGAAATTGGCTATGCTCCGAACACCAGAAATTTATCAAAACGAGTATGGAGTGAGAAGCAACGGCGCAACTCCTTTATAGTTAGCCTGGGATTGAATTCGACCTGGAATTTGGACCTCGACTGGGATATTACTAGTATTTTATTTCTTCGGATATGTATGCATTCGGCTTTCTGAGGCATACGGATACGTTAGAAGAACTGTACTCGTACTCTCCTCGAACAAGAAAAAGTCACTAAAAAGACATTCAAAGAAGAGAATCATTCGCCACCATCAAATGGAACATTAAGCAGACTTTTAATTAAGACATCAAGCTAAATCCAAGGAGGAAATCTGATCAGTAATTTTGAATGCACACGTTTATCGAATTTCTCGAAGTTAACGACGAAGCAGGGATGAGTTACTTACTTGCCAGTTAGTTCATGGCACTACAAGACTGAATTACTTGAGCTGCAATGTCATACAAGGAATTCGTGATGTTACGGAATCTAAGGCTGTCTCAATAATCTTTGAAATGTTATTTAAATTGTACAAGATGCGATTGATTCACGAAAAATGATTTTTCAAACAAACAACCGTGAGGCTGAAAAATGCTGCCACTAAAGTCGTTGCACGATTAGAAAAAATTAATTACTGTCACCAGATCATTTAATTTTGGTATTGGCGAACTATTTATTCCATCGTATCAAATAGTATGAGCTATGACCGACTATTGTGATCGTTAAAAATTCCGACTACCGGTTTTTGACGAATTTATACGTTTTAAAGTTCCACAAGAGTTGTTTTCGCAATGATGTCTGCTTGCTTCTGTTTATGTTTTGACGATAGCTCGAATATACCTCAACAGAAAAAAACGTGAGTATTTTTAAATTAAAAGATTAGACTCCTCACTCGTTAGAGCCCTGTTTGTTTTTGGAAGTCACCAACCGGAAGCAGAACATAAGTCTGTCCATAAAACATTTTAAAGTGTTCACTTTTGATCAAATTGTATTTGAAGACATTGTGCAGTAATATCTAATTTTTACAACCGATGCCAAACGGATGTTGCGTAGTGAAAAGAAAAAATTAATGTTAATGAATATCTAATTTTTCTCACATTTACAAATTATAGGGTGTATCAACATTGGGTATAGGTATTCCAAGAGACTGGCTCAGTGCAAGATGTGAAAACACCGAAATAACTTCGCCTCGGACGTTCGGCCGAAAATATCGCCGCAGTGAAGGGACCCAAAAACCTCCTTTCATCACCGTGCTCAAGAACTTGATCTCTCCACGTCCACACTGCAGCGACTATTGACGAAAGATTTGGCTCTACAAGCGTACAAGGTCCAATTGACTGAAGAACTGCAGTCGGCGAACCACCAGCAGCGCCGAAAACCCGCAAGTGATTCAGGTGAAGCCAACGCAATCACAACGAGTGAGTTTGGTGTGGATTGTGGGCCGGAGCCATTACAGGACCGCACTTCTTCGAAAATGGCGACGGAAAAGCCGGTACAGTCAATAGACTGCATTACAGACGCATGATAAGCAATTTTTTTTTTGGTCGGAGATAGAATATATGGACACGGACGACCTCTACTTTAAAAAGGATGACGCTGCGTGCCATACAAGTTCTTGGCGCGTAATTTTGAGTTTTGGAGACTCGAATTGGCCACCAAGATCTTGCGATTTAACACTGTTAGACTTTTTTTTCGGGGTCATGTTAAGAGTAAGGTCTACGCTAACCATCCGCAAATAATTCTAACTCTGAAACCGAACATTGAAGCCGCCATCGCCGAAATAGAGTCCCAATTATGCAAAAGAGTTCTCGAAAATTTTGAGAAAAGGATGAAGATTCGCCAGCAAAGCCGAGGCGGCCATTTGACAGATATTGTGTTGTATACATAATCTCCATGTGTCTACTTTATAATGTAATACAAATTTCAGAGACATCCAAACAATTGTTCGTTTCATTGAAAAAAATAAGTCCTGTACCTCTTGTTGATACATCCTTTAGTTTGTAACAGTGTTTCATCGGGAGTACAAATTGAATACCGCCGTTTCCCAATAGATGGCGTCAGCAGTGAATGGTGATCAATAATGGCGGATCAGAAACGTCACATGGTAAAGGCATCTGTCAACAACTCCTCATCATTAAATTTGTGAAGTTTTATCGTTGTCACTTTTTGAGCGCGAATATGTCGAAGTTTGAGCCAAATAAGCGTCATTGTGGGAAGTTTTGCTTTCTACCTTTAATTCAAAAAAAATTGCGGTTGAGGCGCGTCGAATGATTGTTGAAACTAATGGTGAGGGTGCTATTAATGAAAGAACATGTCGTGAATGGTTTAAACGTTATAAAATGGATGAATTCGGCGTGGAAAACAATAAGCGTTCCGGAGCGGTTATAAATTTTGAAGACGCAGAATTGCAGGCATTACTGGATGAAGATTCACGCCAAACGCAGCAAAAACTTGCAGATCCATTGGGTGTAACTCAACAAGCCCTTTCACATCGAGCAAATCCGTTTACTGTCAAATTGCGTCATTTTGTATGGGAAGGGGTGGAGCGAGTTGGCCCGTTCACGAACTCGACCTTAATTTTTTGTCAAAAATTTGAAGGATCTAGCTCAACGCGGTCTCAAGTTAGAGAGCGCACAGACGGACGTATGAAGGCGCCGGACCTGACATGCAGAAATCGAGTTTCAAAACACATTTATTTGCACAGATGTTATCCTCGAAAGAAACTACTCAAATAAGTATATAGCCATTCTTACGGGCAGCCAGGCGGCAATTAAGGCAGACTCCACACACAGCAACCTCGAAACTGGTGGAAGAAGTTCTGTCTTATCGCCTACTCTATTATTGGTATTTATTAACCACCTTTTGCCTTCTACTCTGAATCCAATCCATAGTTTTGCAGATGGCAGCATTTTAGATAGCACCTTTGAATTTCTATTGCGGATTATCACATGCAAACTGCTGCTTCCAAACACAGGGAGGTTCGCTGAAATCCGACCTTAATCTTGGTATGGGGCAGAAAAAATAGAGTAAAGTTCAATACCGCCAAAACAGATCTGTCATCTTTCTCTTAAACGTGATGTTCCAGCGTCATCGTTTAATTTAGCCTTTAATGACGTACAAATTAGCTGTTCAGATGAGTTTATCCTATTAGGCGTAAAGTCAAATAACCACTGAATTGAAAGAAAAGATTTCCGTATTCTACACTGTTACGCTTTATTATTCGTGACTTTTCGGTCTCTGCTGAGACCTTTATCAAACTGATCGGCAATTACAAAAATCAATTATTAAAAAGGGGGTTAATTGACTGTGAGAAGGGTAATTAAGGTTAAATTAGTTAATTAAGGGTAATTAATTAGGTAGTTAAATTAGTTAAGGATTTCTGGGTACGGATTTTGTTCTTACCAAATTTTAAGGCAGGTAGCCAAACTGCTGATAACTTGTATCCGGTTGAAGTTCTGTGGATGTTTAGAAATTTCTATTGCTTCTCGTACTATTCTTTGGTAATATTGATTTGTCCTGGCCAGAATTTGCACATTGTCGAAATCGGTTGTATGGTCCTCTGTCGTTGCATGTTTCGCGATCGCTGATGACTGTATCTGGTTTTTCCATGTGCATCGTTGATGCTCGTTGATCCTTGTTTGGACTGTGCGTCCCGTTTCTCCTATGTATACTTTATCGCATGAGCCGCACGGTACTTTGTATACTCCTTCAGTCTCCAATGGTTTTTTGTCCTTCTGGTTTCCTAAAATTCCTCGGATAGTAGTCGGGGTAATGAACTTTGTCTTGATGTTGGATTTCCGAAGGATTGTTCCTATCTTATCCGTCGTGCCCAGTATGTAAGGTAGTTTTACCCATCGTTTGTCTGTATTTCCTTCTTCAGTGTCTTCCCGTTCTTTGTCTTTGGATGCTTCGGTTTCCACGCCTTGTTAATTTCGCTCGCTTTGTATCCATTTGCTGTAAATGCCAGATTCAACTGTTCCTATTCTTTTCGTAGACTGCTCGGATTTCCTTTAGTTATGCGTCGAGCTCTGTGTATTAAGGACTGGACACGAAAGTTCTGCACGGTTTTTGATCAATGATAAATAAAGGTAGAATAAAGTTTTTTTCATTTTTTTTTTTTTTTTACAATAAAGCACAACATATATTACAAAAAATCAAGTTAACTTTTTTAATCAATAGCTTTTCGACTAAATTCTCGCAATTTTTTCTTGATGGAAGACATTAAATTCTGCCAAACCCGATCCGCTACTTTCTTGCTTGCTATGGACCACAAACGGGAAAAATTCCGCAGTGAAGTTGCACTTCTTCCGTCTTTCCGTAAAACACTTTTCACTAGAGCCAATCCTGCGTCTTTTTTGCGTAATGGGATGTTGCTAGATCAGGCAAAAAGATAATATTGCCGTCATGACGTTTAATAAAAGGCATCAATCTCTTTTTCAGACATTCCTCAACATAAACATCAGTGTCAACGGTCCCTTCTATGAAAAAAAGATTGCTTCTCATCCCACATTGGCAGATAACTTGCCACACCAGCACCTTTTTACCAAATTTTTCAACCTGGATGTGTTTATCGACATTACAAACATCCCTTTTGTCTTTTGCACTGTAGTATTGAGGTCCAGGTAGTGTACTGAAATCATATTTAAAATATGATTCGTCATCCATTACAATGCAAGCGTTTTCATCGCAAATTTTTTTATACAACTTTCTTGACCTTCTAATAGCCTCTTGTTTTTGCTTGACGGTTCGTTTTGCACATTTTTGTTTTTTGAATGTCTTTATATTATTCTTTTTTTTTATTTTATTTATTAAAGAATGACTCACACCGAACTTTTTTGCCAAGTCACGAATTGACATCGATCTGTTCCTTTCAATGAAGCCAACTACCTTTTTTTCCAAATTTGGATCACTCGCACCTTTTGGCCTTCCACTTCTGGGATTTTCTTTCACTGAGAACCCTTCGTTGAACTTGTCTATAGCGCGCTTGGCCGTCCAACGCGAACATTTCACTTTTTTTGTAATCGCGGAATACGAAAAACACTTATTTTCCGAAAAAATTCGCAAAATTTTTTTACGCACGTCTTCTCTATTCGAACTCATGACTAGTAATACGTCAAAGGAACCATATTTCATAATTGCCTCAATAAACCACATGAATCACTGAAACAACCCAGTGTACAGTTAGGGTTGCCAGACTTTGCTTCATTTTATAACTAGCAGGTAAAACATGTGCAAAACTTTCGTGTCCAGTCCTTAGGGTCTTCAGAACGCCTGTTTTGTGGCTTCGGTGGTGATGTGAATGAGTGTGGAAATATCTGTTGGTGAGAGTTGGTTTCCTATATACCCCGAAGCTTAGCGACGTATCATTCCTTTCTACGAGTACATCCAGGAATAGCAGTTTCCTGTTGCTTTCTGTTTCAATGGTGAACTTATATCCGCAGCAATCTACGATACCTTGGTAAAAATTGACCAACATTAAACCCAAAAGGGTGGAGGAATCTATCAACCCTGTAAGAAGGTTATGAGAAAAAACAACATCAACTACTTCACTTCGTTCCGAAAGCGATGACATATTTAATAGCTGAAGTTGATCAGTATAAGGAGGAAAACGAGCTCCAGCTCCGGGAGACCAAACTTGAGAACCATATTCAAGGTGAGAACGAAGATATTATAGAGACTTAGTCTAACAAGCGAATTGTTAAATTCCTTGGATAAGTGTGTAATGAATCCGAACACAGAATTACCCTTCTGCACGATCTTATTAATATGCAAACCAAAATCAATTTTATGTTCAAATGTAACACCTAGGTTAATAATAGAACTAAATCGCTCCAAAATACAGTCGTTAAGACTGTAAATTATCACAAACGGAGAGAGTTTCCTAGTAAATGACATTACATGACATTTATCCAAATTCGGTCCAAGATTCTAAAATCATTATGGTGACACTAGTTACTAAAATGAATCAAATCCTTCTGAAGAAAATTGTCTGAATTGGAATTAAGAGACCTAAAGAAAGTCATCAGCTTAAATAACTTCTGAATATTTAAAAACAGAGCCAACATCATTAATGGCCAGGATAAATAGAAGCGGCCCCAAATGACTTCCTTGAGGAACACCAGAATGCACAGTAAATGGCTTAGAAGTACAACCCCGAAAAATAACTTGATAAGTTCTATAAATTAGATATGACTTAATCCAATTGATGTAGGAAAATCCAACAAGTTCAATTTCAACAATATAATGGAGTGGGGTAATTTATCAAAAGCCTTACTAAAATCAATAGCAAAAGTGGATTTATTTGCAAACTCCATCAGATTAGTGACAGTGCACCTATTCCTGACGAAACCATTATGTTTACTCGAAATTAAGGATTTACAGTATAGTTAACAGTTTAGCTATTGGTCGATGGTTGACAACAACAGATTTTGCTCCACTTTTGTGGGTCGGTATGATAAAGAGGGCCTTCCACACAGCAGGGAAAATCCCAGGTTGGCAATAGAGAGACAACAGCGTTTAACGACAACTGCTGGAACCCCATCAGCGCCAGGTGAACAAACACCCTTAAGGTGAGATATGATTAGCTAAGTCATCAGAAGAAGTCGGTATACGAGACAGTATTTCTAAAGTCATCAAAGTATGTCAGGGATAAAGTCACTACCACTAAAAGATCCACTGAAGAATGTGGCAAAAAAATTACAAATAGTGAATTGATCATTACTATTGCTGCCGAGAAATTGAAAAGAAGCTGGATCCGATTTACGCTTACAATTAACAAATTTGTAAAACTTCAGGGGATCTCTAAAGATATCCGACTACACTTTGAGTAAATATTCAGAATACAAGCGAGTAGATAAATCTTTGAATAAGTCATAATATTCTTCATACAAACGAAAATCAGTGTCATTCATTGTCCTAGTATACCTATTCCTGGCAGCATTGCGAGAATTGCGAATTGCACGCAACTCACTAATGTACCAGGGATAAGACAATGAGATATTCTTGAGATAGGTAACAGGAACAAAAAATTGGTATAGGATATAATAAAAATCAACAACGGCACTCTCAAAATCGGGATTGTCAAAATTTCATTAAAGTTGGAATTAGAGGTAAGGTAGTCCAACTGACTTAATAAAATGCTGTATGTTTGGACTAAATCTATAACAGCCAGTTTGTGGAGGCGTCTTGTTGAAAAATACCAGGGTGTTAAGTATTAATTTTAGGCATTTGTTTTGCGCTATTTGTAATTTTTTTATGAAAGAAAACAAAGAAAACTTTGCCGGGTTTTTGAATATCTGTATCCTAATTTTAGGCAACTGTTAAAGATAAAGCACAAGAACACGACTACTTTTCTGGGAAGATTATTTAAAAGAATATTAGGTATACCATCTTTTCCGGGACATTTCCTGTTGTCATTTAATTAACACTAGTACTACTGAGCCCCAAAATCTTTTAAAGGGTTAACTTTTGCTAAGAGTTAAATCTGAGTTTGTTTGGAGCGTCGGTAAAAATAAACTGGTCAGCTTTTGCTTCCACAACGCATTATAACGCATTCTTCCACCAAATCGTTATAAGTGCATTTATTCAACTTTGAAAGTGTAAAAATTTAACGAAAAAACACTAAAAATAAAAACAGGAGGAACAATTGTTTTCAAAATATGCACGTATAGGTATGAGTACATAGTAACCATACGAGTATTATCTGTAATTCCATTTTAAAAACTAAAACTACCACCAAAGAAGTTCGTTATCCACAGTGCGCAACGCATTTCAGCAATTTATGTCTCTTCATTTGTACGTATATTTATTTATCGGACTAAAGAATTTTTTTTACGCAGAATCCGACAAGCATGACACTTCAATAGACCACGATTGGCAGTTGGTTGGAGCGATCTTTTATAATCTTGAGAAGATGCAGCGGAGCTACAATTGAATAGCTACTAAGCTCACTGTTTGGCCTATCAAGAAGATTTCATACCAAATATCCTTCCTTCAATAGCCACAGTGTCCATAAAATATCCAGTATGTATTTGGTATTGTCGAAAGTCTTGATAATATTTGTTGCAACGAATTTGTTCGCGATATTGGAGAGATAAAAACGCAGAACAATTTAAAGTAGCGTTTTTTTTTTTTTGTCAGCGAAATTCTAATTAATTGCTAATATATACGAGTGGTTTGATGTCGAACGATGTCAGAGCAGTAGTAAATTAGAATCCATCCTGGCTAATGTCCTTTTAAAGCAAGGATGTCATAAATCCAACTTTGATAAATAGTGTGTGATTGTACATGCGTATAAAAAGTAAAAATAAAATTCGCTATGAAGGATTTACATACCTAAATACGAGTATAGTCTCAATATACGTACAATATTATATAAAATTAAGGTGATAAATTTAAAACTTTTTAAACGCCCCATCTGAAGCTTTATCGGAATGCCAAAAATGTATCAGGGAGAAGTTTACAATGGGGAATAAATGCAAAAATTGGCGAGGTGATAAACTGACAGTACTCGAAGGTACGAGGCAAATCCATATGTGCCCAAAGCCCATGAAAAGCGGGCACGAAGCTATACATAGTTAGGAGCTGACCACCAGACCCGTACTCCACCGTATTGACAAGGCAGTTAACTAACATTTTGTTTTTACAAATTTCATGGGATTCTCCGTTTAGGATCTGAGTCGCACAATCTTATCCAGGAATCCAGCTCCATACAACTGAAGTGAATGCGAATGCGAGTGGATATTATTTTTGTGGTTAGCGTTGGTGGTACTGGGGCAGCCAAGGTAATGGTACGAGACCGACGGGTGCTGATTCTGATGCATATGGTAAATCGCATGCTGTGTGGCAGCTTGCCTCCTTTTCATTTTTACCTGAAATATTTTTTTTTGTTATATCTTATATACCTTAGTTTTGTCTTTATGCATATTGTTTGTAGATACGTACAAGTGATTATCGATCGATTTTTCTTTCGCCCCTTTTCTCTTATTTCTGAGATATTTATTGCGAGAGATCTCAAGCAGATAAACACATATAGGAACGTATGATTTTCTTTTTCCTTTAAAGTTGTTGCGATCGTTTGTTGGCTTTATCAAATCCGCGAATCAGATAGTTTCTATTTGTGTGATTTTTTGGTAAAGAGTGCAATTGTGCTCGGTGAAAATATGAGAATGAGTGGACTGTAAAAGAGCCGTCGCCGAATAGTCTGTGCGAGTACGGATAACCAAGAGGCAGCATTGGATTATACACAATATTTTTGTATATTTATGTTGCATAAGGATGTATTTCTAAATTGGGATAGGGGGTTTCGGATACTTATTGTAATTCGCCTGTAATTTGACGAACAATTTTATGAATCTGGTTAAGACCCCGATAGGCTCATAGCATAGGTGAGTTTTCTATTAATAGGCGCAATCCTGAGCGATGGAACTTAGTTATCGATAGGAGTTATCGTGCTACGCCGTTGATCAGTCCGATGTCTTCCTTAGGGAATATAGTCTAGAGATGTTTCGACGTGATGTATAAAAGCTTCAAATTCGGTTCCGCCATCCATGCTGAAAATACTTGCAAGGTCTCAAAATCTTGCACCTCTTTATATGAGAGGAGGTCAAAAAATTTCGCGGAACGAAGGTGATGGACACGGGAGGGGGGGGGGGATATTTTTACCTATAGGTATTCTAAAATTCAATACCGGTATAAATGCAAAGATTCTGCCAAATTAACAAGTCAATTAGAAAGAAAACGCTAACTATGGACAAAATTGAGTGTCATGTTATCATAAAGTTCCTTAGCCAGCAAGGAAAAACGCCACAAATCATTTTAGAAGAAATGTCATCTGGTTACGGGGACTCTTGCCCTAGAAAAACGATGATTTATAAGTCGCATGGTTTATTCAGGCAAGAAAGATGATTAACACCGGCCGGCCGATTGAAGCCACTTCCTCAAAAATCGTCGAAAAAGTGGAGAAATTTGTTCTTGAAGATGCTCGTTTAAAGAAAAAACAAATAAAAATGTTTGGAGTATCAGATACAACCATTTTGAATATCCTCGACGATCATCTCGGCATGTCTAAAATCAGCACAAGATTGAAACCGAGAATGCTCCCAGCGGTTCAGAAAAAGTAGCTCGTCGAGTGTTAACGCGAGTTTTTGTATCTCTGTAGCGGGAACAGGGAAGTCGCTTCATCCCCCAAGAAATTTAAGGACTCACAATTCGTCGGAAAAATTATGGTCACTATTTTTTGGGATTTAAAGGGTGTTAAAGAAAAAGGGCAAAATACCACAGGGGGATACTATGCAAACCTTCTACAAAAATTGAAGGATGCAATAAAAGAAAATAGCTCCGGCATAGACGGTCCTAAGCCCGGTTGAGAAAGGAGGAGGGAACATGGAGTTAACCTGAATGGCCAGTAAGTAGGCAAAAAGTATGACATAGTTGGACTCGCAGCATAGCTGTGAGAACTCCAGCATGTCATATTTAGCTCAAAACTTCCACCCTTTTTCTACTAGGGTGTAATAAATAAATACGACCGGTCCTTCAGGTCGGGGGTTGGGCGAGGCGCCGGCAACGCATCACCGGAAAAAAGTTCACTGTCCAGAAACCTGAAGAACAGCCTCGGAAGGGATGGACTCAACGGCAACAACCCCGCAAACGAAAAATGGACTACTCTATTGGATCTTGGAATGTTCGATCCTTTTTTAGGACAGGAGCTCTGAAAGAGTTCCTCGAAGAAGTGGCAAAAGACAGGAAATTTTAATGCAAAAGTCGGAAAGGAGGAGGCTCATAGAGGAACAACAGGAGGGCACAGTCTCCATGACATAACCAACGACAATGGCCAACGTCTTATTGATTTCGCAAGCAGCAAAAATATGATTGTAAGTTCTACGTGCTTTCCACATCACGATATTCACAAACGAACGTGGGCATCACCAGATGGTCACACTTTCAAACAAATAGACCACGTTCTAATTGAGAAAAGAGCTGCTTTCAGCGGAGGTTTACATGTCAGCATGTAAGAAACACCTGACACCAATATATAAAAACATCCAAAATATGCCAGTGTAGAATGTGTGGATAAAAATACGAGACGGCATCAAATCCTCCGCAGAAGAGGTGTAAGGATATCAAGTACGGCGAAAAATAATGATTGGTTCGACCAAGATTGCCGCGATGCAATAGATAGAAGAAACGAGGCTTACAAAATTTTTAATGAACGACCAACACGAGCCAAAAAAGAAAGATATGACGAGCTTAGACGATATGCGAAAAAGACCTACAGGCGAAAACAAAGGAAGTACCATAATGACAAGATACAAAAAATGGACGACGATATGAGACAAAATAAAACGTGGGACGCATACGCAATAGTAAAAGACTTTAAAAAGGGATATACGCCAAAAACCAGTCTCTGCAAAGACGCAGAGGGCAACATCATCAGCGACACAGAAGAAATCAAAAGGATGGGCTTCATACTTTGAACATATTTTGAATCCCACCCCATTAGCACCAATCACAACAGACAACATTTCAATTGAAGTCTCAACTGATGAAGAAGAACCATCATCGACAGCACCCACGCTTGCTGAAATCAAAGCAGCCCTATGTGACCAAAAACGAATCAAAGCGCCGGGAATTGACGAAATACCAGTTGAGCTTCTGAAAAACGGTGGAAACTGTGTCGCTGATATCCTGCACAACATGATATGCAAAATTTGGACAGAGGAAGTCATACCCGACGATTGGCGAAAAAGCATTATATGTCCAATTTACAAGAAAGGAGACAAACTCTGCTGTGAGAATTACAGAGGTATATCATTGTTGTGTACGTCCTATAAAATACTGACAAAAATAATTGAACGTCGTCTTAAGCCCAATACTAATCAAATAATTGGCGAATACCAAGGCGGATGATCTACAACAGACCAGATATTCTTGCCGGGAATATAACACAGACGTGCACCAAATCTTCGTAGATTTTAAACAAGCATACGACAGGAGCGTACTGTACCAAATCATGCTTAACTTTGAAATTCCCCCAAAACTAGTCCGACTAACAAGACTCACAATGACGAACACCGAATCCCAAGTGAGAATACAAATCGATTCCACAACCAGCTTTCGTACGGAATGTGGTTTAAAGCAGGGAGATAGTCTAGTCCCTATGCTTTTCAACTTGGCACTAGAGTATGTCGTCCGAAAAATTCCAGTCGACACCAACGGGACACTACTATTCAAGTCCACCCAACTAGTAGCATACGCTGACGACATTAACATTCTAGCAAGATCCTTCCCTAGTGCTAAGGAGGTATTTGTCAATCTTGACTCCGCCGCAAAAGAAGTCGGGTTGCGCATTAATGAAAACAAAACAAAAGTAATGACGCAAACAAGAAGAAGAACGCCAATCAGACAAAACATAACAATTGCGGAATATGATTTGGAGAGTGTGGACAACTTCATATATCTTGGGGCTAATCTAGCAAAGGACGGTAATGAAACAGACGAAATCAAACGACGGATAATACTAGCAAATAAGACGTATTATTCGGTACTTCCAATAATGAAATCCAAGAAAGTGCACAGGAACAATAAGCTGCGGATTTATAAAACTATTATACGACCTGTGCTCTGTTATGGCAGCGAGACGTGAACATTAACGCGAACTTCCGAAAAAGCAGTTAACGCATTCGAAAGAAAGGTCCTCCGAAGAATTTTGGGACCTGTGAAGGAAGGAACGGAATGGCGAATAAGATACAACCATGAGTTGTATCAACTCAACGACGAGCCAGAAGCTTCAACGTCCATCAAGCTACGTAAACTGCAGTGGACTGGCCATGTAGAGCGAATGGAAGACAGAAGAATCCCCAAACGAGCTCTGAAAGGCAAAGCGAGTGGTAACCGGCCAGTAGGCAAACCACGCAAGCGATGGGAAGACTCGGTTGATGAAGAAAGCAAAGCCATCTTAAAAATTAGCAGCTGGAGGACGCGGTCTTTGTATCGAGACGATTGGAGGCGATGACTTCAGGAGGCCAGGGCCCGATTTGGGCTGTCGCGCCATTGATGATGAATAAAAGAAAATAGAAGAGGAAAATGGACTTGAGGTGTGCTGCTTTTGCACGACAACGCACATGTTCACAAGAGCCACGTTGCAATTACTGCCCTCCAGAAATGCGGATACGGAATATTGAACCACCCTGTTTAAAGTCCAGATCTGGTCCCTTCCTTCTTGTTTTGTTACCAAAACTGAAGAAAGAACTTCGGGGTAAGAACATTTACCAACGATAACGAGGTGAAGTCGGTAATTTCAGCCTATTTTGAAAACCTTGATAAAACATTTTTTTTAGAAGGTAATAATAAACTTTGTGAGAGATGTGATAGTTGTAATAAGCTTAAGGGAGAGGCTGGTTGAATGGGTATAGATAGGGTAGGCATCTGATCGGCGTCATTAGGCGACGCCCAGTGTTGCAACTATCATATACACATCAATTGCGCTCATCATACCTTCACGTGGTAGCCACCGGGTACTGGTTTGTCCATTCGTAATCGACTTGCTAAACTGATAAGTGCGAGTGCTAATGAAACAGAAAAATTCTAGCACAACAATATGGTCGTCCAGGTTGGGGGGTTTGGGCGATGTTTTAACAACTCATTCTCGGAAAAAACAGGCTTGTTTCGAAAGCTGAATCATCGCCTCAGACTGGATGGATTCAACAACAACGCAAACGAAAAATGGACTATTTACTTAGATCTTCGAACATGCGATCCTTGTACAGAGTAGGAGCAGCTAGAGCACTTCTGAAACGGACAAGCAAATACAATGTAAATATCATTGCACTCTAAGAAACTAAATTGTTAGGTAGAGAGAGATTACTGTCATTAGATCGCACACAATTTTCAAACGTGCGAGATCATCGGGAAGCAGGGAGTTTTGAGTTGCGTTTGTCGTCGACTAACACCAACTTCAAATCCGTCAGTTTTAGGTGACTTTAACACGAAAGTGGGCAAAGAAGAGACTTACATAGGGACAACTGGAAGGCACAGTCTCCTTGACATTTGTAACGATAACGGCCAGAGGCTGACTGATTTCGCCAACAGCAAAAACTTTATTGTAAGCTCGACATGCTTCCCGCATCGTGACATTCATAAGACAACGTGGGCATCAGCCGACGAACGAACATTCAACCAAATAGACCACGGTCTAATAGAGAAAAGGACAACCTCCTGCTTTATCGACGTGCGTACATGTCGAGGGGCAAATTGTGACACAGATCACTATTTGGTAATGACCAAGTTCTGATGTCGAATCGCAAACCGAGGACACCCAAAAACCTAACCAGTTCCTAAATTCGACATAGGACAACTCAAAGATGAGAAAATAGTTGCGAAATATGTATCAGCTTTAGAGAGGCACTTCGCGGCAATACTGAACAACACCGCCAACATGCCAATAGAAGAAATGTGCCAAAACACCAAAAATGGCATTACATCCGTCGTAGAGGAGGTGATAGGACAACAACCCCGGCGCAAATGAAATGACTGGTTCGACAACTAATGCCAAGGTGCCTTAGAGCGAAAAAATCAAGCTAACAAAATATTAATGAAATGGCCGACACGAGCCAAACAGAACTAATATAATGATCTTAGACGGTTTGCAAGCAAAATATGCAGACGGAAACAAAAGGAAGTACAATAATGGCAAAATTACAAACATGGACGAACATTTTAAATTTCGCAACACAATAGCCGTGTATTCCTTAGTTAAAAAGATGTAAGAGGGATACCAACCGAAGACGACCCTCTTCAAGGATACAGAAAACAACATTATTAGTAATCCAAGCCCATCATCCGCATGAACAGCAGCAGCAGACATCATAGCAAGCACAACTGGTGTAGCATCTGATAAAGAATCCTCTTTGAGTCCGAAGAAGTAAAAACGGTCCTGAAAAGCCACCCGAACAACAAAGCGCCCGGTACTGATCAAATTCCAGCTGAGCTTTTGAAAGCCGGCGACACCTGCATAGCGCATCTCCTACACAAATTAGTCACGGATATATGGACGCAGGAAACACTTCCTGAAAATTGGCGCAAGAGCATCATATGTCCAATTTATAAAAGAAGGTGGCAAACTCTGCTGCAAGAACTACCGAGGAATATCCTTGTAGTGTAAGTCTTATAAAATCTTGACGAAAAATCTGGAAAAGAGATTTAAGCCCTATACTATGCTGACCAAGTAATTGGTGAATAACAAGGCGGATTTAGAGCTGGACGATCGACCACGGACCAAATATTCTCAGTTTAACAGGTGCTAGAAAAGTGTTGGAATACAATATTGATGTGCTTTACGCTCAATCGTAGTCCTGTTATGTTTTTTCTTAAAATTTAATTTCACTTAGTTTGCAAGATCCACTCATTTCGCATATTTTACTTTTGCATCATTACCATAATATATCCAATACCAGTTAAAACTCTCATATTATATGCATACTCGTAAATAAACGTTATCGTATTATACTCTTACAGTATGCCTCTGACGTGGCGCGTTTATTTCCAAAATGTGCAACGGAAAAAAAGACCTCAAAATCCGAAATATCTTTTAGGTTATTTGTTAAAATGTTCCTTTTGTAGATGCTGATTAAATTATTATGAATCCTGTTGAGAAAGTTAATCTTTTGACTGCGAGCTTCGCGAGAAATTTTAGGCTTCCACCACACAATCAGACTCCCTAATAATTTGCACACTCTGGTTTCCAACTACAACCTCTTCCTTTTCAAACACATCTTATCTCCAGGACAAGAAGTTTAATATTCAAAAACGACTGATCCTGATGACATCCGCTTTTCAGTAATGCTTTTCCTCTCTGGCTAAATCCATCCGCAATCTAGTTTATCTGCGATTCTCAGCAGGGTACTATTCAAGCATGTGCAAAATGACGAATGTGCAAACAATCGCTAAAAAAGAAAATCAAGCGATTCCAAAATACCATCAGATAGTCAATAATTCAGTGCTAAAAGTAATGAGAACAGCTGTTAGTAAGTAAGTTAATAAGAATAACCACCTTATCCATGATGGCCGTTCCACGATCTTTTCGGCTATCTGACTGAAAGTTGAATCTCGTGCATTTACTAGCTCGGTGAAGACCAGATGAATTCTAGTCAAGTTACAACAGTTTTTTGTAACTTGCCTAGAAAATACGTGGAAGATCCAACCCGGCCAGATTGGACACTAGAAATGTCCTCTACAGTATAAGCCGGGTAACTCAATGCGAAGTTCATTGGTTGGAGTCATTACAAAAATTACAGCTTCGTACAAATTCGCTCGCTTTTGTGTGGAGCAAACATGGCGAGAGACGTAAGAACCGCGATTATTTAAAAATAAAGTGTTAAAGATAGTTAAGTGTTTGTAAAATATTTTATTTACAGTGCACGGCATGTACGTCGATATCGATGCTTTAGATTTTTAATTAAAAAAGCGTAATCAAATTTATATCTCGGTTTCTCGGATCGAAAAGAATCCGTCCTTCATATTGTGCAGAGTTGCCCGGTTAATTTTCACACGGAAAATTATAATAATTATGCACTCGCGTAATGATTCTGTGCAGCATTTAATTTAATTATGTTTTTGTGTTGTTTTCGGTAAATTACGTTTTTACGATAAAAGCGTGCAACAATGATACAGGTGGTCTTATGAAATGGCGAAATTCATGACGTCATATCCATTGGAAACAAACCAGATGGCAGTTTATAGTGTAGAAAGTAATGACACTAGTCACGGGAGTGGTAGCAATTTTTAGAATGCAAGCTCCTAGATTGTAACCTAATCAGCCAAGCCATTCACATGGCTCTTGCTCAAAAGTTTTCTTTTTGAAGTGAGGCTCTTGGGTGTCAATGCGTGTCTTTCAGTTCAGGTTCTCTGCATAAATTTTGCAACGCGCCTACAGTTTCAGAGATTATACAAAAAAAGAAACTATGAATCCATCGGATGTTCAATTGTTTTTCGGGAGAGACTTCTACATATTAATGTGATTCCCTCGTATAATACAGAGTTTGTTGAAAAATATGTTGAATTATAATTTTTTTTATTGAATACATTGATAATACATAATGCTAAATAAGTGACTCAATAATCGTAATCTTAACTTCCTTTTTAGTACTGTGATAATACAACATTGATAATATAACAATAAACGTACAATTACTTTATTAATATCTATTTTCGTTAAAAGACTAATACCCCCCAGACTACATCCTAGCCTTATCGAAAGTCATCCAGCACGCTTGCTCCGTCATCCACATAACCATTCCATCTTTAAGTTTAGTCTTCTTCTCTGTTTTACTTTAGCCGCCTGCCGGCACCCCAAAGTTTCCTAATCGTTTGATTTTGTTACCGTTACCACTGCCGTCCTTGACTCCATTCTCAACCTTTTCTCGGTCCTTTCCTCCCACCTTATCAAATTTTCAGCTTATTCATATATTTCCTACGAGACACTAAGTGTCTATAAGATGACAGAGGGGACGACAAGTAAAATTTAGATATGGTTTCCACATAAAAGCGTCTGGTCGACGGAGATAAGAAGCATTGGCCACAAGACTTGGGAGGTAGATATTTCGTTTAAGAAAATATGAAAATAAAAATTTATGTGTGCAAAATAACACGATTATAAAAGGAGTGTTGTAACACTTATACATAGAATATATCTATTACACTTCAGTTCGTTATCCATTTTCACATTCAATTCCACTCTGTCATAATTCATGAAGGTAATATTTTCAAGAATTTTTTAATCGCTAGTTGGTAATTGAATAAAATAATGATGTCTATGTTAAATGCAGTTCTTATTGCATTTCTCTTAAAGTGTTAGACTTAAATAAAGACAACTTCGAACACAGTTCTAAACTCTGTACATATAGTAGCATAGTTAGTACAGGAGCCAGTATATAAAATGGCGACAAATTACTAACAAGCTGAAACTATTTTATAGATTTCTATAGCATGGACGACAAGAAAAGTTATATTACAGTTTTTGATGGGGAGGCGAATCCTTTTCTCTCTGCGAGTCCTTTTCTCTCTTCTGAAGATGTTAAAACTATCAAGTATTTAAAAAATTGACGGTTCAGTATACTTTAAACTACCCATCGAATTTTAAAGATGATTGGGAATTACATGTAACGAAGTAAGTGACGTTCAAAATCCTCAATTCAATTTAGATAGTTACGTTTCAGTAATACTGCAACAGATCCGCTCCTACAAATGCTGCTATCAATTAATGAAATAATAAACAAAATAGTTTTTTTTTATATTATATTTGAAGGATTGATAACGTAGGGCCAACTACTTCTACAATGGAACTACAGCCCTAATCAGGTCTCGCCCTTCTGACCTTTAGGTTCCTTAACATTTTTAATTATTTATTGTGGAAGAGTGGTTAGCCCAACGCATAACCCTCTATCCACGAATTTTTCCTTTTCTTATTCGTAGATTGAGGTAGTCAAGGTAACTCAAGTGCACAGTGTGCTGGAATTATACGTCAACTGGGATTTGAACTCACGATATTCACATTGTAAACCAACATGCTACCAACTAGGCTACACCTAGGCGTAAAAATGGACTAATTAGCGACAAAAATCTTAAAGTTTATAAGCACACTACAAAGTTTTGAAAACGAAGAATATAACTAGGGATAGTCTGTAATTGTTCAATTTAATAACGTGATAATCAATGATGTAACGAATACTACATTACTGAATACGAATATTGAAGTCATTATTCGACGAAAACGAATACGAATATCTATAGTTGAATCAAATATGAATTGAAAAAAAAACTCATTTTCGTTTTTTAGATAATTTTTATACTCTAGATGAAATCTGAGATAATACTCTCAGATTAAGTTTGCTCTAAGGTTTGTAACGCTAAGAATTAAGGCTTGGAGAAAAAAATGAATGATACAGAAGTTAATATTATAACTCAGAAATCTCACAACCGGATGTCCGTCTGTCCGTCCGTCCGTCTGTTCGCTCTCTAGCTTGAGAACGCGTTGAGCTAGATAGTTCAAATTTTGTACACGTCGTTTTTGACAAAAAAGTAAGGTCAAGTTCGTGAACGGGCCAAATCGCTCCACCCCTTCTACCCTCTCCCATACAAAATGACACAATTGCGCAATTTGACATTTAACGGATTTGCTCAAAAAGCACAAAAGCTATTGGCCTGAAATTTAGAATATATTACTTTTATGATAATATCAATCTACCATATAAAAATTATGCATGTCCTCCCCCTCCTTCTACCACCTCCCATACAAACTGTACTTGTCATGAATTACTCTAAGCCAATTTGCTCAGTGTGTATAAAATTTAGCGGGCTGAAATTGTGCACCTAATATTTATTTAAAATTGTTAGTAAGACCAAAAAAAATTAGACGATTAGCTTCACCCCTTCTACCCCCTCCCATACAAAATGACACAATTTGACAATAAATGGATTTGCTCGAAAAGTATAAAAGCTATTAGTCTGAATTTTGGGATATATTACTGTCATAATGATTTCAATCTACAGTAGAAAATTTATTTGCATCCTCCCTCTCCTTCCACCCTCTCCCATACAAACTACACTTTTTCATGAAATGCTCTAAGACGATTTTCTCAGAACATATAACATTTATCGAGCTCATATTTTGTAATAAATAGTTAATTAGTATTATCACTAAGACCAGAAAAAAATATTTGATTAGCTTCACTACTTCTACCCCCTCCCATACAAAATGACACAGTTTCACAACTTCACAAAAAATCGATTTTCTTGAAAAGTATGAAAGGCACTAGTCTGAAATTTAAGGAATGTCAATTTTATAATATTTCTAGTTATTTCTAAAAAAAATAACTAAAATCCCCCCATTCTTTCTACCACCTCCCATACAAACTGCACATTTTCACTAAATCTAACTCACTAATTTTCTCAGTTCCCATTCAATTTTTGGAGTAAGCCTTTTGTACAAAACATTTTTATAGCTACTTTAGCATGATGGGGAAAAAATTAGTTCAATGCTATCATCCCTTCTAACACTCCTCATACAAAATGTCTTGGGATCAAAAAAAATTCTATTTCATCTAGAGTATCGTAGCTCTGTTATGTTTATATTCGATATTAATTACACTGTGCAACAATTTGAAGGTAACTTTCTGCAATAAGAATCCCACGTTAATTTTTCGATTCCTTGGGGTATAGGTAAACTTTGTCACGAAGAACAAACCTCCACCACACCTGGTTTTTTTGCTATGAGCTGTCAATGCTTCATAGGTAAGTTACGACGATCGATTATAGAGGATACTCTAGACATTAATTTTGTCCTTCGGGTCTTCCTATCTTGTCGTTTTAATATTAATTTTGGCAATTTTAGATGGATTCCATACTTCGAAAGTCACGAATATGATGGAAGGAAGGGTTGAGAAAATTATTACAGTGGGCAAAAATCTTCATCCCCAAAAAAAACTTTGGGTCTGCGAACAAGTGGAAGCGATCAGACTTTTCGTTTATCTACTCGCGATGATTGCTTTTTCTTCTCTTCTTCAATAGCGCTACAGCCGAAATCGACCCTTGCTTTCCTAACCTTCAGTTTCCGTAACATTTTATTTATTATTGTGAAAGCTTCGCACAACCCTCCGTCTACGATTTTTGACTTTCGCAGATTGAGGTAGCCAAGATATAACCAATCAAGTATTAGGTTGTTGCAGATGAAATGGCGACTTTCGCGATGAAGTAAAGTTAGTTACAATTTTCATGTCTCAAGTTGCCGCCAGGTGGCTCTGGTAGTAATGAATATTGAAGTGTAAATACTCTTAAATTTGGTCATGGAATCATTTCAGATCAAGGAAAAAAAAACATGGAATACACTATTCGGCAGTTTCCCAGCACTTGCAACAACTTGAAAAGTCAAAAAACTTGACAAGTGCGGAACCCATGAGCTTACTGAGCAAAACATGACCTCATGTATCAAGAATAACGGTCAAAAAATTAAACAAGTTGCAGTATGAGACTCTTCCTCATCCACCATATTCACCAGACCTCTCCCCAACCGATTAGCACTTTTTAAACATTTGTATCATTTTTTGGCGGAGAAACAATTTAACAATGAAGCAGCCATCAAAAAAGTCTTCGAGGAATTTCTTCAGTCTACAATGCCGGACATCTACGAAACTGGCATAAATGCACTTGTATCTCGTTGGGAGAAGTGTATTGCATCTGCTGGTATCTATTTTGATTAATAAAATTGAGTTTTATAAGAGTTAAAGTTGCTTGAAATTTCACTGGCAAAGTCGTCATTTCATCTGCAACAACCTAATATTATGATGAAATTATACGTCGATCGGGATTTGAACTCCCGATTTTCGTATTGTAGACCAACGTGCTACTCGCTAGGCTACATCCTAGATTTGTTTGTTGTTAAAATATGAGTAATCTTTAAACTTCCCATCAGTGGAACCTTTGGAAGCTATGTAAAACAGCCAAAACTCATAGCAAAACTTGACGTAAAAGACAAAATTATTTATTAGAACATTCTCTCTAAATAGTCTTCAGACATGAACATGAAAATGCGCACCGTCTTAACAAGCCATGGAACTTTGAATGGATAAGTGAAAATGTTGTGTGAAGAATTTTTCGTAAACGAAAAGTCTGATCCCTTCCATTTCTTCGCGGACCCAAAGTATTTTACGGGGATGTATATTTTTACCCCCTATGGTACAATACTTTTCTCACCCCTTCCACCATATTTGGGATTCTCAATGTGTGGAATCTATCTAAAACAGCTGAAATGGATAGAAAAATGACAAGATAGATACTTCACCCAAAAGACAAAATTAATGTCTAGAGAATCCCCTATAATTGATCCTCAGACATGCAAATCAAAATTTACACCGTTTTCGGGAAAAAATATTGAAACCATCGTAACTCATTTATGAAGCTCAAACCAAAAAAATAACAGATATATTTCTTTGTGAAAATGTTTCTCCAGGCCCTAAAAATCCAAAAAGTAACATGGAATACTTGTTGATTTTCGGCTGATGCACAGTGTTATTTATTATAATTTCGAAATTTAAAAAATGTATAAGGTTGGGGAATGTGACCTGTATACTAACTTAAAGTCATCTGTTTACAAAAAAATAAATATGTGAAGGCTAAAACCTTACTCATCATAATCAGTGGCACAACAATCCAAATTAGGCCCTGGTCCCCTGAAGTCGTCGCCTCCAATCGTCTCGATCCAAAGACCACGTCCTGCAGCTTCTAATTATATTCTAGATGAAATCTGACAGTAAGTATTTATCTTACTGTTTGTATGATCCTCGCATTGTAGACCAACACCCTTTAAAGTAAATACACAAACAGATTTATGTATAGCAGAAAGTTGCTATTTGGCACAATAAACTGCTTCAATTAACAATTTCCTTGTTTTGCTATTTACTCATGAACTGCTTATCTTCTTCTTCAATCGCAATGCAACCAAAAGCCTTTTGTCCTTCAGGTTCCTTAATATTTATTCGCTATTGTGAAAGGGTTCATAGCATTCGAACAGCCCTCTACCTATGAATTTTAATTTTCGCAGATTGTGGTGGTCAAGATATACCCTCGTAGACAGTGTGGTCAAATTTTATGTCGATCGGAAGTTGAACTCACGACCTTCGTATTGCAGACCAACACGCTACCCACTATAATACTGCTAATACAATACAATGGCACTACAACCCAAATCGGACCTTGGCCTCCTGATTTTCAGGTTCCTTAACATTTTTTATTTGTCATTGTGAAAGGTTTATTTGCCCTTCGCACAACCCTCTATCTACGAATTTTAATTTTCGTAGATTGAGGTAACTAAAGTATACACAAGCAGGTAGTATGATTGAATTATGCGTCGACCGGGATTTCAACTGACGACCTTCGCATTGTAGACCAACACGCTACCCAGTAGACTACACCCTAGCTCTCCACTATGCTACGCCCCGGCCAAAAAGGTCTGGAAAATGGGAAAAGTCACAATTTCGAAAACAATAATACTTAAAACTCTAATTTCGGAAGCAGAAAAACTATTTTTTCTTTCTGTGCGAAATACGGGCTACTTCGAAAGGATTTATTTTAAAAATTTACTAGGGTGTTTGAACAAGAGGTGTAGGGTTGGAAAGGCGTATTAATTGACAGCTGGCCGCTTGACAGTTATCAAATGTTGACATTCGCTATCTATAAACGCGGGAAATTTGCCATGAAACGCTACCAAATTTTGATACCAATCATGTGCAAACGACCGAAACACCTCCATTCCTCACCGTGTTCAAGAACTCTACCTCTCCACCTCCACATTGCAGCGAATATTGACGAAAAATTAGCCCTGAATGCGTACAAAGTTCAATTGACTCAAGGACTGCAGCTGGCCGACAACCAGCAGCGCCGTACGTTCTCTGATTGGGTCTTGGAAAGAAAAGCTACACCTCTTGTTGATACACCACATAAAACCTTCCACTTCCACAATGGCACTAGAGCCCAAATCGGGCTTTGACCTGATCTTCAGATTCCTTAACATTTATTTGTTATTGTGGAATGGTTGTTAGCACTTCACACTATCCTCTATTTTTTCCTTTTCGTAGATTGAGGCGGCCAAGGTAGGCTCAAGCAGGCAGCATGTTGGAATTATACGTCGATCGGTATTTGAACTCACGACCTTCGCATTGTAGACCAACACGCTACCCACTGGACTGCACCCCATAAAACCAAAGGGCGAAAAATTAGTGAAAACCATTTTTTCAAAACATTGTTAAATTCGTCAAAACAGTAATACGACCAAGGTACAATAGGTCCAAGGTAAAATATGGCCAAGGTATATGACCTTCCGATTCTTTATACTTGTTATTTTTTATAGAGTAACTTTTCTCTAGAGTTGCTAGAAAATAATTAATTGTTTAGACAGTAAGAGTACTCTAGACAACCTAAATTAGCTCTAGAGAGAAACATACCGCTAATCTAAAAGAAAAGTGAATAACCAAAAACTAAAAAAAAATATCGAAATATACGTCTAATGCATTTATATAAAAATTGGCGTAACTCAACATTTTCAAATATTGGAGAGATAGGCATAGTGTGACGATAATAATGACATCAGACGAAAAAATGATAATTTTATAAACTCAGAGTTCTGAAAACTATTTTTTGAGTTTTGTGACTCTTACTTTGGATCAGTAATATATTGTTCAATAGAAAGAGCTCTAAGTCTTAATCGTCTACATACCTCTTTCTACGGTCATTTCGTCTGTGGTTTCTTGGCATTCACCTGAAAAGAAAAGTAAACAAATAATTTTAATATCAATTTCATTGCATTTTGAATTACACGATAAATATCAAACTAATTAATTATGTACTAAAAGGTTAATCGCGATAAGTTGGTATACTCGGAATTATAATGAGTTCTGAGCTGTTCATTATTATTTTTATGAAAACGATCTCTGCCAATTTTCAGATCTAAAATCGAAAAAAAAATTACGAAGTAAATAGAATTTGTACAATAACGTATTAGAAGTGACAAATTTGATTATTGTAAATTTTTGGAAATGTTGTTTGGAACGGGGTAGAATGGGTTGAATAATTTGACCCGTTCACGAACTTCACCTCAGAGACGCCTCAAAAATAATTCAAAATAGCTAATTCGTAATTGAAAGTTATCTTTGAAGTTAAAATACATGTGACGATTCTACGCCATGCTCACTTATATTGATTTACGATAATATCTCACAATCAAAACCTTATAAACAAATTTTGAAGACCAGAATAATGTTATTGTGGCACAAACTTAATTCAAATTCGTGCATTATAAGAACGAATATTGCAAAAACATACAAAGTAATGAAACAAAACCTGAATGAAGGAGTCGTAGATACTATGTCAAAATATTTTACAAAAATAATTGTATGATCAGAGATATTATCGCTTTTATTATTCATCACACATTCCTATATAAATATCTATGTATGTGCCGAAAAGTTTTACACGTTTCTATAGATACAATGATGTACAATATTGTAAAGTAAAAAAAAAAATTAGGGCTAGTTGCTTTGTATTTTCAGAGTTATAGTTTCAATATCCGAAATTCTGTTGACTTCATTTGTTCGTTTTATACTTTAAAATTACCTTTTATCTACAATTACAAATGTTCATACTTTGATCTATATTCATATTTCATACAGATGAATCAAACAATTCGTTCGTAAAGAATGGACTACATTAAACAGAACGTATTCCTGAACAATACTAACGCAAAAATGTACGAAAAATTCACAGAAATCGAGCTTGAAACACTACTTTGCTAAGGTACCAAGCAGCCTTAATGATTTAGAGATAAGTCAGTGCTAGCTGCCAGCGTACTAACAAAGCACCGAGATTGTTTCTATTGATAAGATTCTTATTTTGATAAGGTTTTATGCCTTAAAGAACGAACGAGCTATAGGAAATATTATCACATACTATGGGGGTAATGTTGGAAAAATTTACGAGTATATCTGCTTACGAATGTATTTTCATCATTCAAGCTGCGAGTTCTAGTGCTGCGCGTTTGTGTGCATGGTACAACCTACAATACGAAATAATCTTATTTTATTTTAAATTGAGTTTGTTCAGAAACTTGAATCACGTATCGATGTTTCACAGGAATGTTAACACACTAATTTACACTTGACTGTTAGTGACGGCTAGTGCTCTGATTTTCAATTGTGAACTTATATGCTTATTCGTATAACTTGAGTGCTTTTGTCAAAGCGAAGTAAGAGTATCTATGATAAATATAACATGATGTTGTGGTCATATGTATTCGGAAACTTTTAATTTGAATTTGATTTAACCTTGAAGCCTTCAAGACACTGTTGTGAATACCAAAACCCAAATATCCATCTTATTTTATTATTCTAACAATAAAGTATTGGTGGTTGATCGGAAAAAAAAATTATTTGTTATGAAAAATAAAGAAGTAATTTTTCAAACTTCATGAATCTAAAAATGAAATTATCGCATGAATCCATGAATATCCTTGGTTATCTACCCTATGTTTAGGCTTAGGTTATTGGAGGGTGTTTTCGTAGAACACCAATGCATCTAGTTGGGTCCATTGTACTCTTCCTATTCATTATGAGATGGATATCACTCCTCCCGTGCTAGCCACTTGGTGCGATTTGCAAACCGAAGCAGGTTCGAATCTTTGACGCCTCTGAAGTCGTCTAGTACTGAGAAGAATCTAGAGCCCAAGCAAAGGAGACAACTATTGGAGATTTGCGGACAGTGAAAAAGATAATGTTCGAAAGTATGCTATGTTTACAAATATAATAGAAAGCTGAAAATCACACGTATTATTCGTATTAAAAATGATAAAAGAGGGATACCAACTGAAGACCACCCTCTGCAAGGATACAAAATGCAACATTATAAATAATGCAGAAGATAAATCAATCCGAGCCCATCATTCGCACGAACAAAAACAGTAGACATCATAGCAGGTACAACTGATGTAGCAGCTTATGAAGGATCCTCTTTGAGTCCTACCACACTCGAAGAAGTAAAAACGGCCTTGAAGAACCACCCGCACAACAAAGGGCCGGGCACTGATCAAATTCCAGCTGAGCTTTTGAAACCCGGTGACACTTGCATAGCGCATCTCCTACACAGATTAGTCACGGATATATTGACGCAGGCAACACACCCTGAAGATTGGCGCAAGAGCATCATATGTCTAATTTATTGAAAAGGTAACAAACTCTGCTGCGAGAACTATCGAGAAATATCTTTGTTGTGTACGTCTTATAATATCTTGACGAAAATTCTGGAAAAGAGAATTAAGCACTAAGGTGACAAAGTGATTGGTGAATAATAAGGCGGATTCAGAGCTTGACGATTGCCGCGGACCAGATATTCTCAGTTTAACAGGTGCTGGGAAAGTTCTGGAAACATAGTACAAATAAGTTGCCGCCGTTTGACAAAAGATAACCCCACCATAAGGTTATTTATTTATTTATTTATTTATAATAACAAGACAGTTTACATAATAATAAATTGCTTAATTTAATTTAATTTAGTATAACCTAGTATATTTAAATTTACCTTAATTAATTAACACAATTCGATATACTTATATGATATATGATAGGCACTGGTGGAAGGGTCAAGCGGGGTGTGGGGACCTTATAAAACGAAGCGTAGTCTCAGTTTATATGTCAGCTTATTTATTGGGGGTGTATAGTGTGCGCTGAATTTGTTAAATACCCTACAGCATCTGTTAATAGGTTCATTTTTTGTGGATATTCCTTAAGTGGTTTTGAATGTCTTGTCAGCCTGGCATTGTCATTGAGTCTGAATTTATTTGAGATGTGGTTAACTTTAATATCGCCATTCAAAACATCTAAGGTAAAACAGAATGTGAGCATAGTTCTTCTAGAATCAAGAGGTAAAAAATTTAATAATTGGAGCCTAACTGTGTAGGGTGGAAGGTTTTCAAAGTCTCTAGGATCATACAAATCCCTAAGAGCAAAAAGAAGGAATTGCTTCTGGATTGACTCTATTCTGTTGCTGTATAATTGGAAGAAGGGGTCCCAAATGGGACATACATATTCCAGAATAGGGCGGACAAGAGAACAGAATAAAGATTTGGTGACCCATACATTCTTAAACTCTTTGGCTCTTCTCTTAATGAACCCAAGAAGATTATTGGCTTTTGAAATTATTCGATTATAGTGAGATTTGAAGTACAGTTTATTGTCCAGTAATAAGCCGAGGTCCTCAATTTGATCAACACGGTGTAGTTGAGTTCCACTTAGGATATAGTCATGGTGATATGAGGATGATTTACGTGAGAAGCTTATCACGTGGCATTTACTGACATTAAGCTCTAATTTGTTCTGACTACACCAATGATCTAGCGCAATAAGCTTGGATTGCAGGAACTCGGCATCTGCGGGTGAGGTTATGGCGTGATATATTTTTAGATCATCAGCATACAGCAGATGTGAAACATTATCCAATACTTCTGATAGATCTGAGATGAAAACATTAAATAAGAGAGGTCCCAAGTGACTCCCTTGGGGTACCCCAGAGGACACTAATTTTCCTTTGAAATAAAACCTTGAAACTTAACAAATTGAGTTCTACCACTGTTGAAATTGTCAGATGTGAAACGTAATTTCGTAAGTTTGGACAACTGGTAACAACATAACCTTGAAGTATTAGTGACTCAAAACGTCACGTTTTATGCCGAATAAGCGTCATTTGCGGGAAATTTTGATTTACTTCTTTAATTTGAAGAAATCTGCAGTTGAGGCGCATCAATTGCTTGCAGAAGCATATAGTGAGACTGGTTTAAATGAGATAAGTTATCGTGAGTGGTTTTAAAAGTTTAAAAACGGTGGATTTGACGTGGAAGACATAGAACGTAGTGGAAGGCCGAAAGTGTACGAAGACAAAGAATTGGAAGCATTATTGGAGAAAGATTCATGCCAAACGCAAGAAGAACTTGAACTTACATTAGAGGTGACTCAACAAGTACATCGTTTAAAATCGTTGCAAACGATTACAAAACAAGGAAATTGTATTTCATATGAATTGAAGCCGAGAAACGTTGAACGCCGATTTTACATGTGTGAAATGCTGCTTGTCAGGCATAAAAGGGTTTTCTGCACCGTATAGTCACAAAATGGATCCACTACGATAACCCAAAGAAGAGAAAATCATGAGGACCACATGGCCATGCTTCAATATCGACGGCCAAAACATATTCATGGAGAAAAGCTCATGCTGTATATTTGATGGGATCAGCTTGGTGTCGTGTATTAAGAGTTGCTCAAACCGGGCGAAACCACTACTGGTGCTCTCTACCGAACGCAATTAATGAGATTGAGCCGAGCACTCACGGGGAAACGGGCCCATTACTACTCCAGACACGACAAAATTATTCTCCTACATGATAATGCTCGTCCGCATGTTGCAGCGCCGGTCAAAACCTATTTGGAAACATTTAATTGGGAAGTTCTACCCAACCGGCCGTATTCACCAGAAATTTCCCCTGTCCGATTATCACTTGTTCCGGTCGATGACACATGACCTGCCTTAGCAGCGCTTTACATCATATAAAAATATTAAAAATTGAGTCGATTCCTGGATAACCACAAAAGTTCTTCCGATGATGGAAAAAAATGTAGTGGCTAGTGATGGAGAATACTTTGAATAAAAGGTAATCTAACAATCTTTCACAACACATTCCTAATTTTCGATAGGAAACGGCGGAAACTTATTTGTACTCCTAGTAAAGCAGATGAAGATATATGTAGATAAGGAAGATATAGAATAACTTAAAAAGGAGATAATGTCGATTTTATTTGTTGTTATGTTATAATGTTAAATATTATATGGATTGAAAAAAAAAACATATTTGAAAGAATAAAATTTAGTTTATGATACTTAATAGATAATCAAAACTACTAATTGCCACTGGCAACACGCGATACATGCTCTTCTTGCCATTGAACTGTTCCTTAATTGCTTAAAAACTCCGCAAGCTGTTTTCTTATTTCGAATTCTCCTCTGTTTGATAGCGATAAAAAAATCTGTGATAATTTTTGCGTTGGATCATATTCATAATAAGGACATTTATTTTTTTCCAAATATGCTTCAGGCAGCAAATTATGTAAACAGAGCGTTACTAGTATTAGTTTTTCGCAAGTTTCAGGTTTCACGGCAATTGTTGTATAGAAAAATTCTTAAAACTTGGCATAACAGGCCAAATGCGTTTTCTATGACTTGCCTCGCTCCAAACAACCTGTAGTTAAATACAGATTTTTTCTTATCTAACCCAGCCACTGCTCTGCAGCAGGGTTTCATAAGATGTCTATGTATCTAGAAGGCTTCATCTCCCACAACTGCATGCGGTAAGAATCTCTCAGAGGATGGTAATTCTCCATCTGGAGGTAGTAATTTGCCTGAATATACACTATTGCCCATATTTGACTTTGAAAAGGTGCCACTGTCTCATTCATTTCCATAAGATCCCATATCGACACATACAAATTCGCAGTAGGGCCTACTATCGCTAGTTAGACCATGAAATAATAATCCTTACAATTAAAGAATAAAGAACCACTTTGACAAAACATGCAAATATGTTTGCCGTCAACTCCCACTATACATTTTGGAAAGTTCCTCTTATTCGAAAACAAGCACATTCACCTATGCTATGCACACGTATTTTGCATGAAAAGGAAGGCTCACCTTATTGTTATTGCTGAATAATTCAAAAAGTAAATAAGTAAAAATAATTTCTCCTTTTAGTAATATTTATTACTTTAATAAAATATATATATAATAAATTTTTCTTATTCGCGGTCCTTTCAACCATCCCTGAATTCCCAAACTCAGTCAAGAACTTAAAATCTGTGTAATGTACTGAAAATAGTGGATTTGTTTATATGAGGGACCACTCACTAGACACTCTTTGCGATGAATTTCCCATTGACTTTATTATACTCTAGATGAAATCTAAGTGTTATAAATTTGCAACAAAGTTTGTAGTGCTCAAAAACAAAGCTCAAGGCAACCGACCGTAGGGGAAGCCACGAAAGCGATGGGAGGACTCAGTCGACGCAGATTGCAGATCACTTCTCGATTTTTTAAACTGGAGGACGCAGTCGTTGTGCCGAGACAACTGGAGGAGGTGCATCCGGAAGGCCAAG
Source organism: Chorisops tibialis (assembly GCA_963669355.1). NCBI lineage: Eukaryota > Metazoa > Arthropoda > Insecta > Diptera > Stratiomyidae > Chorisops > Chorisops tibialis. Next base: position 263,964,899 of record OY770262.1, on the reverse strand, counting down.
GCTCGATATGAGCTGTAGCGTCATTGAATCATCATCAACAAAGTTTGTAACGATAAGAAATAAGGCTCGGAGAAAAAAAAATTAGTAATACAGAAATTCATATAATCCCTAACAAATCTCAAAACCGGATATCCGTCCGTCCATCTGTCTGTCCGTCCGTCCGTGTGTGTCCTCTCTAGCTTGAGAACGCGTTGAGCTAGAGAGCATAAATTTTGTACACGTCGTTTTTGGCAAAAAAGTAAGGTCAAGTTCGTAAACGGGCCAAATCGCTCTACCCCTTCTACCCCCTCCCATACAAAATGAAACAATTTCGCAATTTGACAATAAACGGATTTGCTCGAAAAGTATGAATGCTATTGATCAGAAATTTTGAATTTATTACTTTTATAATGATTTCAATTTACTGTATAAATATTATTTGTGTCCTCCCTCTCCTTCCAGCACCTCTCATACAAACTGCACTTTTTCATGAAATGCTCTTAATCAATTTACTCAATGCGTATAAAATTTATCGAACTAAAATTGTGCACAAAATATTTATTTAGAATTATTAGTAGACCAAAAAAAAAATAGACGATTAGCTTTACCCCTTCAACTCCCTCCCATACAAAATGACACAATTTCGCAATTCGACAATAAACGGAATTATTCAAAAAATACAAGTGCTATTGATCTAAAATTTGGAATATATCACTTTTTTGATGATTTCAATCTACTGTAAAAAAATTATTTGAGTCCTCCCCTTTCTTCCATCACCTCCCATACAAACTGCACTTTTTCATGATAAACTATTGTTGCGAGCTAGGGGTTCGCCGGGATTTCAAGTAACAACACCATTCGTTTTAAAAAAATAAGTGATAATTTATTTATTCGCACTTTAATTCAATTTCCCGCTTCATTCGCACTATATGGTAATACCGCCGCGTACTTTTCTATCGCTTTCACTGGTTCGCGATTCCGTAATAAAAACTACTGAATGAATGCCTCTCTCGCTGAAAGCTTTCGTGCTTTTATACTCTTCCCATACTCATGAGTGTTCTCGAAGCTTCCTTCGGTGTGTATGTGTGAATTATACTGGAAAGCTCTAGATCTTTAATTGTGGCTTTCTACATAGTGAGTATACTGTTCTACATAATTCGAGAGAGATTGAGTTGCGGGGCTGCCAGGTCTGCATGTAACACTATAAACAAAATCACTCAGTACGTATAAAATTGATCGAGCTGAAATTGTGCACTAAATACTTATTTAGAATTATTAGTAAGACAAAAAAAAGAAACAAGTGGGGCGATTAGTTTCACTCCTTCTACCCCCTCTTATATCTGACACAATTTCACAACTTTACAAAAAGTAGATTTTCCTGAAAAGTATGAATGCTACTGATCTACAATTTGAAACATGTCAAAAGCATGATGTTTATAGTTATTTCTAAAAAAAAGTCATTAAGAGATCGCCCCTCCTACCACCTCCCAACAAACTTCACAATTTCACTAAATCCAATACAATAATTTTCTCAGTACCTATTAAATTTTTGAATACTAGATTATGTATAAAACATTTTGATGGCAACTCTAGCGTGATGTGAAAAAAATTAGTTCAATGTCCTCACCCCCTCCACCACTTCCCCTACAAAATTTGTTAAAATCAAAAGCAAAATCTTTTCATCTAGAGTATCATACGATTGGGCTTTACGACCAATCGCAGTTTTGTTATGTTTTATTATTCGTAACGAAGGTGCTGATTCCTTGTACGCTTTTACCAACTTTGGATGAATTTCTGTTGGCGATAAACCATTTAAAATGAAGAATTTTATGACGGAACGATATTTTAATTCTGTCAAAAACACACAACACGCTTACTTTAAAGAGCCGTATAAAACAAACTATTTGTCTGATCAAATTCACATTTGGCCTTTACTTGTACAATAAGTGTACCAACATAACAAAATAGTAATTTCATTTCTAGCAGTGCCATCCATAAGCCCTAACCAGATTAGACTTAAGGAACGTTAAGATCTTTTCGTCAAATGTATTAAGGTACGTGAAGTTTTTGGCAAAACTTAATGAATCTTATACCCAACCATAATAACCTTAAGGTAAGAGAAGTTTGACAGATGAAAAAGATAAATATCGGCTGTCAAATGAAAGAAAAGATTTCCGGATTCTACACTGTTACGCTTTATTATTCGTGACGTTTCGGTCTCTGCTGAGACCTTTATCAAAACTGTCTCAGCAGAGACCGAAACGTCACGAATAATAAAGCGTAACAGTGTAGAATCCGGAAATCTTTTCTTTCATTTCGAAATGCACTGTTAAAACATTCACCAAACCACTGATCAACAAGTTTGTGTCGACAGACTGATAATCGAAATAATTTTTTTCTTAAAATGGAGCTGACCGAAGACATTTCATTCAAGGATAGTCTTATTATTAAAGTGCAAGCCAATAATGTACTTTACGATAAATCAAACAGTAACAGTAACAGTAACTTACAAAAATAAGATTTGGAAGCAAATCGCTGAAGAGCTGAAACAAAACAGTATGTGTTTTCTTGCTATTTTCATAAGTTGAAGTAATAATTTTGGTTTATTTTTCAGTTCAAGACTGCAAAAAGAAATGGAAACATTTAAGGGAAACATTCGTACAGAAATCGAAAGCACTGCCTACAGGGAGTGGGACAGAATATAATAGTTGGCCTTATTTCGACAGCATGATGTTTTTAAAAAATTTCGTGCCACTTCGAGCGTAAAAACACTACATAATTAATTTAAAAAACATGAAAGATAATTATTATATTTCTAGGACTAGATGCAACAATATTGCAATAATAGAGCAGGAGGATGAGGATATACTCGGGGGCCGTGAACAAAGTTCGCCAGGACCCAAATTTCCGCAGACTACGAGTTCTAGTGCGTCAGATGCGTTCCAACGACCCCCGAAAAGAAAGAATACCATTGGATTCACGTTGAAAGAAATTGAAGACGCGGCGGCAGCCGTTAAGAAACGAGCACAAGGTCGAGATAGTGAAGATAGTGATGCTTTACTGTGCAAAACTCTTATTTCACTGTTAAACGAAATCCCCGCTGATAAACGAGACAAAGCCAGGGCGGATCTTTTCCAAACCGTGTTTCAGTTGAAGAGAAAATATGTCTTTAACCTTTTATAGAGTACAAACTGAATACCTGAGTCGTGGATTCTCAACCAAACGTTCTACATAAAATTGCAATACCTGTCACATATACAAATATCTGCACTGAATTAAATATAAGGCCTGGATAAATGAAAATATATATTCTAACTGTTAAAATAATTGCATAATGTGTTTCTTAATTCTAAAGCATTCGAGCCGTCAAATCTATGTTGGCATGATGAAGGGCGGAGCGGATTTCTTCTGAATTCTAGGCTTTATTAAACTTAATAAAAAGTCAAACCTTTCCGAATTTTTGAAAAATTGTCCGGGATCGTGCGTTTTCATTCGAATGAACATCACTCGGTAATACCCGTTTTTTTTTGCCGATCTCTATTTATTCTTCTAACACCATACTTTCCTTTTTAATTTTCCCGACAAGTCCAATAAATCACTCAAATCTTCGAATAATTTAAGATCTTCTATTTTAGAGAAATACAAATCACAAATCCGAAATAACAAACTACAAAAATTTTGGCAAAACTATGAAGAAATGTCAAACGCAGAAGATTGCTTAAGTTTCTACGCTCAGAACCGTGCTCATAAGTTTTAACGAAAGTTTGAAAAAGTCAACGAAAGATTCCTTAAGTCTATTCTGGCTGTCAACGTGCATTTCTATACAATCGTAGAAAGACTTAAGGTGCCTTAATGCTCTCTAAGTTTATTCTGGTTAGGGCTATAGGCTGGGCCGAAAATTTTTCACCTTGCCCTAGTAATTTCAACGATTAGGACGAAACTACGTTATTTCGGCGCAATGAAAACTCGCTACTAGCTCCAAATCTATCAGCTGATCTAAATTGCATAATTTACGTGCAATATGATTCTTCTATAATACAGACAGAAATAAATCTAAATGGTTTGGTGAATTTTTCGAATTAAAGGAAAGATTTCCAAACTAATAGCCTATACCTTTTGAAAGATAATTATTTCTAATTAAAGGAAAGATTTCCGGATTTCACACTGTTCTACTTTATTAATCGTGACGTCTATGCTAAGACAGATTGTTTGATAAAGTTCTTAGCACTTTTGGGACTACCCTCTTATTACGTGGTCGACCAACCCGACGATTTTCTTAGGAATTGTAGCCCAGAGCGATTTAGCAATGTTTCTTGTTTACGGCCGATCCACTTAAACTATCCAGTTTTTCGTTGAAGAACATATCTGACTGGAATATGTTTTTTTTAAATATATTGAAAATATTGGTTCACAAGAATTTCGTAGTTTCTTGATAGGCTGACTTGTTATCTTCTACCATTACAACCGCATAGCTATAGTTACTCCATGGGACACTAGAGGCGCTTTATCATAGTTTGGCAAAGGTGCAGCCCTACATTTGGAGCGAGATTTAAAAAGTGTCGACCTTGTTTTGGTACGATTTTAACATCAAGAACTGTGCGTAGTATTTTAGCCAATCGTTCAATGCGTGTGATATTGGTTGGTGTGGTTCCCCTTCTTATAAAATTAACGCTGGTGACCGTCAAGGTTCAGTTCTTTCTCCAACCCTTTTTCTAACATTTATTAATGACTTCTGTCTTCAACTTCCAATCCTACACTCAGCTTCGCTGATTACAGCACATCAGACTTCTCCTATCACTTCAATACTGCGTCCTTAGACCGATGTAGTAGCTTAATAGAGCGTAGGTATATGGATCAATCATTGAATGACGACTTGGCTAAAATTCTTAGTTGGGGCAATAATAATCAAGACAAATTTAATACTTCGAAAACCCAGTGATGTCTTGTGTCCCACAAACGTGACTCTAACCTTGATCCAATCATCTTCGGAGGCCAGCCATTAACCAAGGTATCTAAATCACAGATAACTTAAATTGGAACGATCATATATTTAATATCGCCAAGGAAGTATCTAAATATTTGGGTTACCTACTGGGTTGTTAAAACTCCTTCAACGGTTACTGACAATTCATAAGGCCTATATTAGACCACGTCTTGAATTTAATTCTCACCTATGGGCGGGAGCTGCAAAAACTTCTCTCTACTATCTGAATAGTATCCAGTCTCGGACCATTGAAATTATAGGAGATCATGACATCACTTCATCACTCGATTCACTCGAGCATTGACGAATTGTAAGCTCCCCAACACTTTTGTATCGCTACTACAATGGAGATTGTTCGGACGAAATCTCCAATCTCTTACCCCCACGTATGCCTTTACCACGTAATACTCTGCTTCACGCGCTCATAAGTATTCTCACCAACCCTATCTTCGGTCGCACTGTCAAAATTTCGATATTCGTTTTTAAACCGGACTGTTCGAATATGGAACTCGCTGCCCATCTCACTATTTCCGCATGACTACAACATTCAATAAAAGAAATATTCATAGCTACTTTCGTCTCTATCTCCTTAATTCCCAAAAACCAATATCCTTCCCTCCTCACTGTGGCTGTGCTTCTGTACAAAAGGGCAACCCCTCTAGTTGCGGTGTCATGAATTTTGCAAAAGAAAACCGTGTCCATTGTGACATCTCTGCCAGACTCTACTGCAGAGTGTCTTCTTGTATAGAGTAAGCAACACAGATTTGGCAAATAGTAGTGTCATATACCTAAAGTTTTGTTTACAGAAAGATCTCTTTTAACTCAAAATCAGAAAAGATACAAAATGTACTAGATCTAGTAGTAGTAGAAGCCCGAACACTGCTACATTATACACTTACCATATAAACCAACGCCTCTTAAACTGATCGACTGATAAATAAAGTTCTACTGGCTCTGATATCGATAAATTTGACAGCTCTGATTTAATCAAATCGAATGATTCTTCTCACATGTATTAACATACATATATATACCTACACATCGTGCATACATACGATATACCGCCTACAAATATCGAGCTGAAATGAAATTCTACTTTCAGCCCATTCCCAACAATGGGCAAGAAAAATTTACCTCCAACTTGGAAGCAAAACCACCCGACCCAGTAGCCGCCGCCGCCGACGTCTACCCCATGCGACTGCTATCAACCATTTCTTTCAGTGCACCCTTCATTTAAAATCTTATCAGACTCCCTGATTGATGTGAATAGATAAGAGACCGACATTAGTGAGCCAGAATTCATTTGGTGCAAAGTGATAAGGGAATAAAATATAGCGAGTGTCTTTTTTTCTTCTCTCATTTATCATAGAAATGCATAAATATGATAAAAATTTATACTTGGGTTGGTGCTGGAGATGAAGCGTTGGAGCTGGTGGTGATGCGCGTTGTTGTTCGTCGCCACTTTCAAATTTCTATATGGAATACGGATGTTGTTGTATGATGTAGTTTTCGTTATCAGCAAGACCAGATGGTTGCCAGGATACTATCGTTGACTACTGAACAAGCGCACCCACACGACTGTTTTTCTCTTTGTGTATGCGGATTTTGAATCTGGCACTGCTCAGATCCATTCTATTCGGGCTCCGTGTAAATCGCCATGTTACCACGCAGTGAAAAGCACTGTCTGGTGTGGCGTACAGAATTTGCCGACTCGTTAAAAGTCCCTTCGCTAAAGACATTATGCACGAATATAGGAAGTATTAATGCATTATAATGTTTCCTTTCATTTCTAGTTCATAGATGCCTCGATAGTCTCCACAATTCTTTGAAATAGACGTAAGTAGTGTATAACGTAGAAGTATTTCGCTGCGAATATATTTCGCTATTGAAATACGCTTAACGAAATCAAATAGCAGCTGTTTGCAGCCGTTTATCAGATACTCTTCACTCGCATCGTCGATACTTTTATTGCTCACTTGGGTGATACATGGAAAACGCAAACTCCCCTATCCTATCCTGTAAAATCGTCTGCTGTGCAATGATAAGCTCTTTACCAATACCATTACCACTCGGCATGAACTCTCTTGGAAGTTTTAGCACCTCTTGAATCGTACACTCTACTCGTACAACCCCCTTGGCAGACAAAATCGCTAGGCCCAGGTAGTTTGCCCGTTGAACCTTCAAGAGTGAAGTTGAAACTTAAAAGAGGAAACGACTTCTTTAGACAACCAAAAGATCACATTTGTTTCGCACAAGATAACAACCGTTCAAGCCAGTAATTCAGCACATAACGAACAATCAAATGGTGAAATGGCACTACGAGAGGACATTTTAAAAGATTTCAAGAGAATCACTCGAACGCTCATCTACGAGAAGACTCAAGTGCAGTTCAACCCGTGAATTTGCGCGAAATTAGATAAAAAGCGCAGGATGTCATTGATAAAGAGCTCATATCTTGCAGGAATGGAGCATCTAAAACACATACACTTACTAGGGTGCAATCTGAATTTCCACCCACTTCCATGCGCGGAGACGTGTGATAAAATAAAAGGGAGTCGAGGTTTTGGCTTTCCATATCCTTATACATTTCTAGTATAAGTATTTAGCATCGTTTTTACCAATATAACTTCAAGAAGGAAGGAAAAGAGTCGGAGTTGGCTAAAATTTGTAACGAGTATAAAATAGGTGGTGAATAGAGTGATGCTGATCGTGCGGAATAGAGATAAAATACTCTTGCAGCAGATATGTTTATAGTGGATTTTAGGCAAGTATGATATTGTTTGTTTTTTCTGCTCTTACCAAGATACAGATAAGAAAAATTCACTACATATAAATAGTTTTCGAAAATAGCGGTCAATCCTTGACAGTTCATAATGAAAATGTTGAAAAAGGTACAATACATTTGTCAAAATTAATAGTAATGTTTATTAAGGTTTGGCAATTTCGACTGACTCGACTCTGGAACAGTTAGAAATAAACTGCCAACAAGTCGGACGCAACTTTATTATTCTTGGGATGATGCGTGGAAAGTAATATACAGGAATGGGGGTTCTAGGGCAGGGCTGTTGTCAATTTAAGACTTAATAGCGAATACAATCAACAGCTCCAGTACAAATCCATATAATGATAAAAATTGTGTTGAAGTCACGTATCGTCGGTATCAGAAGTTCAGAGGAAAAACTTCCCGTCACGCGGGTGGCCTCGAGTTCGATTCTCAGTCGATATTCTTTTTTACGAATATTATTTTTATAATTCGACTACAGTAAATATATCATAATTTCAAATAATTTTTATTCCATGCATGAGTCCAAAATAATATTGATTTTTTTTTTGTTCGAAACCAACGGCTTAATGTCTAAAACTGAATCCATTTGAATCTAATTACGAGGGCTGTATGATAAGTACCCGTGTTTACCGACTGATGGCAACACTGACGCAAAATGTTTATGCCATCATGTAGCGCCATCTTTACAATGACGACTGCGAAAATTTCAGACAGATTTATCGAGTAGTTTTGTTTTGACAGCTGTTGAAATTCATCAAGTTCGTGTTTATTTGCAATCATGGAGAAAGAGAGCAATATCGATCAGTGATTCGATTTCTTTTTTTTTTGATGGGAAGACGTGTGAGGAAATCAAAGTGAAGTTACATGCCGTTTATAAGGACCATGCACCTTCAATGATCAATCAGATATTGGTTTAATGAATTCAAGCGTGGCCGAACATCCGTTTTTGATGAAGAGCGCCCAGGCCGTCCGATTGAGGTGACTACGAAGGATATGGTTAATAAAATCCATGATATTGTGTTAGCAGATCGTCGGATGAAGGTCAAAGCGATTGCTGACATCATCACATCTGTATGCGTTCAGCATACAAAATATCCTACACGAAAAATTGAGCATGAGAAGGTTATCAGCGAAATGGGTGCCGCGTTTGCTAACAGTGGAGCAAAAACGGAATCGCATGACAACTTCGGAGCACTGTTGGGACATGTTTAAGCGCAATCCGAAAGAATTTCTACGGCATTTCGTGACTGTTGACGAAACATGGATCCATCACTACACGCCAGAAACGAAAGAACAGTCAAAACAGTGGATTCCACCCGGCGAAACTGCTCCAAAGAAGGCGAAACTGCTCCAAAGAAGGCGAAACTGCTCCAAAGAAGGCGAAAACGGTTTCATCGGCCGGAAAAATCATGGCCACCATTTTTTGGGATTCGCAAGGAATCATCTTCACCGAATGTTTGGAGAAAGGAAGGACAATCACAGGGCAGTACTGTGCTGATTTATTGGATCGATTCAATGCTGAATTGATAAAAAAAACGTCCTTTTTCACCAAGACAACGCACCTGCTCACTCGTCCGCAATCGCCACAGCAAAACTGGTCGAATTGCGCTACGAATTGCTGCCTCACCCACCATATTCCCCTGATTTGGACCCCTGTGACTTTTTCCTCTTTCCACACTTGGAGAAATCGTTGGCAGGAAAGAAATTCAGCTCGAATGAAGAGGCTATCGACGCAACAGATTTTGCGGACAAATCGACAAATCATATTTTTTGGATGGCTTGAAAAAGTTAGAATATCGCTGGACTAAATGTATCGAGCTGAAAGGAGATTATATTGAGAAATAAAAAAAAAATTTTTTTTTAATGCGTTTTCTTGCCTAACACGGGTACTTATCATACACCCCTCGTAAAGTAAATTCAAAAATTGTGGCAAAATTTTGGTGAGACAAGTTCATCAGCATCGGTGGTTGTGTGATAGAATGCTCCCCTGTCACGCGGGTTCGATTTTCGGCGGGGGCAATTTTATTTTAAATAAATTTTTTAGCATACTGCAAAATTGAATTTCTCAAAATAACAATGTATTTGCACAGAGTTGTCCCTATGTCGCGTATAGGGATGCCTTAAAACATAACTTCGACTTCTTTCATTACATTACACAGATTTTAAATTGAGTTTAAATTGAGATTTTAAATGAGTTTGGCACATCAGGCGAGTTTGGCAAATCAGGCGAATTTGAATATTTCATTCGTTTATTTATACAAGTTTGTGTTTTTATGAGAGGAGGGGATAGGGGATATAGTAAGGGTGGGTGGATGTTAATAATTATTTAATTAATTGCTTGAATCACTTCCAATATTTTCTGCATAGAATGTCAGTTTCATAGACGAAGTTGCATAGAATTTTCATAAGATTCGGTGTATTTTACATTCACGAAACCAAACATTTGTGTGTGAGGTAAGTGAATCGTAAGATTTGTGATGCAGTATTATTTCGATTGTTTTGAAATGTGTTGATACAAAATTTCATGTTCGTAGTTTAAATTTGTTGGTTATTAGTTGATTTATTGAAATTAGTCGAAATCATACTTTTATGTGGTTAACCGCGACCTCAAAACTTTTGACGCAATTTCGTTTGAACTATTTAAAAAAAAAAAAAATTGATAGCTTTTCACAGTTAGGTCATAATTGATTTCTTAAAAATGGGGAGGGGGGTAGGTTTTGAAAATACTCAACCAGTTAATATTCTTTTTAAATGCATTTCGCGAATTTTCAAGTTTGTACCTTAAAATTTCGTTCAAAAATTTCAGTTCATATGCTTTTATCATTGCACTTGATGCACCTCATTCACGTTAGATCCCTCCTTCGGTGCGTAACAATTCTGGAACGAAATATCTCTATGTATATCAAATAGATGTATCCACATGCAAAATTAAAACTTTGTATCATTCACCAGAGCCCTAAAAAATCACTCAAACTTTTCGACATTTTTGCTTGCCACCTCACTCCCTTAAGCCCCCCAAACTTACAATTTTTACTAAAATTAAAGACTATTTAGTTCTACAATCTGACAAAATTTCAATTTGATATCTCTACTCAGTTGTGAGATGTAACGCTTTGAAATTTTGGAAAGTGCACCATTTTCAAAATGCTCCCCATTTTCCCCACTACTATTCTGTCCAAATGTTATATATTTCTCAAATCACGTGAACCAGCGCAAAACCAGCACATGGGTTCGAACACAAACATACCGATTATTCTTAACGGACGCGATGTGGAAGAGGTGCAAGATTGTAGTTACCTCGAAAGCATTGTCACCATGGACGGAGGCGCCGAAAAGAATATTGAAGCTCGTATAAATGAAGCTCGTCAGGCCTTCGGTATCCTGTCCCATTTCTGAAGGTTAAGAAAGATCTCCCTTCGCACGAAATAGCGAATGTTTGACGCATGCGTTAAATCCGTGTTGTTATATGGTTGTACTATATGGAACGTGACCGTTCGGTTTACCACGACACTGCAAACTTTCGTGAATCAATGCCTCCGACGCATTTTAATGATATTCTGGCTAGATGTGATGACGAGCTTTGGAGTACAACTGGACAGAATAAAATAGGCACAGAGATATATAGGCGAAAGTGGCATTGGATCGGTCACACTTTGAGGCAACCAGAGCGAAATATCGCCAACCACGCTCTGGATTATAGTCCTCAAGGAAGACATCGGGTTAGTCGACCAAGTAGCACTTTGGAAGCGTGCAATTGAGCACGAGGCCAGTAGAACAAACAGGTCCTGGCGACAACTAAAGGCCGATGCTAAGGATCAAGCCTTATGGAAGAGAACTGTTTCTGATCTATGCCCTTATAGGGGTTCTTAACATGAAATTGACAACAATGATTGACAATACACACGATATTGAAGAAAGGATAATGCATACAGAAAAAATTACTGTTTGGTGTGCATTTTATTTTTTTTTAAAATGGGGAAGGACATTTGCAGTGACGGCACTCGATATCGGGCGATGGCAATTATTTTTGACTCGAATTGGATGACACTAATTTGAACATGTGATTTCAGAAGAACTCCGCACACAAGAATCAACATTCTTAGCGAGAAGTTTGAAAGTTTGGCTCTCTCGCGATATGTGAATTTACGCCATTCACATTTTTATACTCTAGATGAAATCTGAGAGTATTATATATAAGTATTATATATAATTTTGCCACAAAGTTAGTAACGTTAAGAAATACGGCCCGGAGAAAAAAATAAATGATACAGAAGTTCAAATAATCACTCAAAAATCTCAAATTTTGTATACGTCGGAAAGGAAAGTCAAGTTTGTGAACGGGCCAAATCGCTCTACCCCTTCTACCCCTCCCATACAAAATGACATATTTTCGGTATGTGACAATAAACGGATTTGCTCGAAAAATTTTAAAAGTTATTGATCTGAAATTTGGAATTTATTACTATTATGACGATTTCAATCTACTTTATAACAATTATTTGAGTCTTCCCCTTTCTTCCACCACTTTCCATACAAACTGCACTTTTTCATGAAATACTCTAAACAAATTTACTCTTCTTCTACAATGGCCTCCTCAGGTCGTCGTCGTCGTCGCAGCGCTACAGCCCCTTTCGGGCCTTGGCTTCCCGTAGCCGAAGTCTCCAGCGATCTCGGTCCAGTGACCGCGTCCGCCAATTTTGAAATCCGAGCAGCGATGAACAGTCTTCGTCAACAGAGTCGGACCAGCGTTTCCTGGGTTTTCCCACTGGCCTCCGGCCCTCCGTTTTTCCCTCGAATACCTTTTTAGGTATTCGAGTTTCGTCCATCCTTTGTACATGGCCAGCCCATTGCAGCTTCCGCAGTCTGATGGTAAAGGAAACCTCCGGTTCGTCAAATATATCATACAGCTCACTGTTGTATCTAATTCGCCATCGGTCACCATCAAGTTTCGCTCGAATTATTCGTCTCAGGACCCGTCTTTCGAAAGCGTTCAACATATTTGCGGATGCTTGTGTAAGGGTCCATGTTTCGCATCCGTAGCAAAGCACAGGTCTTACTATTGATTTGTAGACTTGGAGTTTGGTCTTCCTGTGTACGCAGCTGGCCTTAAGAATAGCTAAGACTGAATAATACGTTTTATTTGCGAGCTGGATTCGTCTTTTTATTTCGTTCGTTTCATTTCCACTCTTTGTCAATTTTGTGCCTAAATATATGAATTCGTCCACATTTTCCAAATTATATTCGTCAATTGTAATGTTTTGTCTATTGGGGGTCCTTTTCCTTGTTTCCTCCTCAGGTGCCTTAACATTTTTCATTATTTATTTTGGAAGAGTTGTTAGACCTTCGCACAACCCTCTATCTATGAATTTTTCATTTTCGTAGATAGAGGTGACCAAGGTATACCCAAGCAGGCAGTGTGCTGGAATTATGCGTCGACCGGGATTTGAACTCACGACCAACACGTAGACCAACACGCAACCCACTAGACTACACCCTAGGCTAAACAAATTTACTCAGTACGTACAAAATTTATAGAGCTGAAATTGTGCACTAAATAATTATTTAGAGTTATTAGTAAGACCAAAAAAAAATTAGACGATTAGCTTCCCTCCTCCTACCCCCTACCCCTTGGCTTTACGCCCAATCGTAATCCTGTTGTATTTTTTGTTAGGCTACTTTACCGTACGTCGCTGATCTATGCGAACACGTCGCGAACATTGTGAATATGTGTGAACAACATTACGCAAGTCCTGAATAAAATCGGGCCCGACTTTTACCATTCGTTATCAAAAATTGGACCTTCAGGGGAGTGGTGGTGTTGCCTAAAGGAAGTTGAAAGCAAATTGTACTCGTAACCAACACAGGATTTTCGGGCCCTGTGGATGAAATTCTAACGGCTACATAATATTTTCCTTAGGTGAGTTCGAATATGGTGATTGCGAATTTTGTGTGGTTGCAAGCAGTAATGATCAAAAAAGAAACTATGTGCCACTCCCCATTCCTCATCATCGCACAAAATGAATCAATCGCATCTTTTTCGCGTATTTTCAATAATAATTACTGCCGAATTGACTATAGTTTATCTGGCATGCAGTTAAAATCAGCTTTATGCGCTAAATAATTTGTTAATTGTTAATTGTTTCAAATTTGATACTCGTATGATGTATTTTTTAAGTACTTTTTTTAACAATAATTTGTAAGTAATCATTGTTTTGATAAATTTGAAATAAATAAATAAAATCGCAAAATTTGGAAATAGCCCGTGTTGGGTTGGGCTAATTATTGAATTGCAATGAAAGTAAATTACGTCACAAACAGTTGTCTCGAATAATTTGGGAACAATAAACAGTAGTGTTGAGTTACTCATACATGGGGTGGTACAAAAGTCCCATTCATGCAAGTGAAAATGTCCATCACGATAAAAAATATTTTTTGTTCCACTTCAGACTTTTTGTCCCATTTGAATTGCAGGTATGCATTTGTATGGCTGCCGTATCAATACATTATTTGTACCACTCACTACACTATTTTGAAAGAGTCGTAAGAATGGTAACAGAGGAGTTGTGTGAAAGCGAATAAGGCAATGACAGAGCATGTATGCGTGACCAGGAGAGCTGATGATTTGTCGCAATAGTGGCATTCATACAATTTGTCTCACCTCAAATGAGGTATCGCCTCAAATGAGGTATCGCCTCAAATGAGGTATCGCCTCAAATGAGGTATCACCTCAAATGAGGTATCAACTCAAATGAGCTATGAATGTGAAATTGTAGCATTGTCACATGGCGAGTTCGCATGCATACAATTTGTCTTATTGAGGTGCGATAGTGGCAAATAAGCGAATGAGATTATAAAAAATTTACAGGCTACTGAAAACTTAAAATTAAGAAAAATAAAAAAATAAAAAGAAATTCAAAAATATAAAGGGAATGTGCTAAAGCAACATTCGCAAATCTCTCTTAAAAATATCTCTACTTAAAGTAAAGTCAATTTTGTCACCAAAAGAATTAAATAACAGCACACATCTCGTGATTGGATCGTTAAGGCCATAATTTGTTCTATGAACCTCCTTGAATAGGAGACACTTGTATCTTACCAATCTCTCCGGAGCCCGCAATTTAAAAAACGAAAGAAGTTCAGGAGAATTAATACGATACGTAAGAATGTCTCACACAAATATTATGCAAAGTAAGTCTCTACGGATGGAGAGAGTTTGTAACCCAATTAGAGAACATCTATCATTTTAACTAGGCAATTCAGGTGCAAAATTAAATCTTCGCAACGCAAACCTGGTAAAGTTTCGTTGAATGCGTTCTAGGCGAGCAATGTGAATGTTATATGATGGGCTCCAGATGATAGAGCAATATTCAAGGATCGGCCTTACTAGAGAGGAAAATAACGATAACAGTGTATTAGGCGTGTACGATGCGAGTTAATATATATTAACTTCCTATTTTGATATAAGTAGGCCGAATTATTTATAGGATAATGACACTAGTAATATCGAAAAGCGAGATAATATATATTAACTCGCATCGTGTGTCGGTAGCCTAAGGGTCATGAAAGTCAGAGGAGTTCCTTTTTATAAAACCCAGCATCGATTATGCCTTGGCAGTGATGAATTCAATATGAGGCTTAAATGATAATTTAACATCAAAGATAATGCCAAGATCTTTAATTTCATCCGTTCTTAAGAAGGCAATGTTATTCATAGTATACTCAAAGTTTATGGCATTAGGACGTCTATACGTTGAGAAAATTTTGCATTTAGGGAGACTAAGAGTCAATAGATTATCTATACACCACTTCGAGAGTGCATTAATATCGTGTTGAAGTTTTTGACAGTCTTCTATAGTACTGATTTTATTGAACATTTTCAAATCATCTGCGTATAAGAGGCATTTTGAAAATTTGAATATCGAAGGAACATCATTTATAAAAACATTCGCAATTTCACATTTACACCTCATTTGAGGTGAGACAAATTGTATGTATGCCACTAAGATAAATTGTATGCATGCAAATCCGCCAGGTATAGCTAGGGTGTAGCCTAGTAGGTAGCGTGTTGGTCTTGTAATGCGAAGGTCGTGAGTTCAAATCCCGGTCGGCGTAATATATAATTCTAGCGCATTACCTGCTTGGGTATACCTTGGTTACCTCAATCTACGAAAATGAAAAATTCGTAGATAGAGGACTGTGTGAAGGGCTAACAATAAGTAATGAAAAATGTTAAGGAACCTGAATTACAGGAGGCCAAGGTCCGCTTTGGGTTGTAGCGCCATTGTAAAAGAAGAAATCCGCCAGGTGACCTGGTACGTTTGAGGTGGAACATTGTACCACCTCAAATTGCGAATGAGCCCCTCATACAAACTTGGGACAGACATTTTTGTCCTACCCAACACTACTAGACAGCCTAGCTATAGGTCGGTTATTATATTCCTCGTTCCTTCTGCCTTTCTTGAACAGGGGAGTTATTGTCGAGTATTTCCATAAACTAGGAAAAACTCAGTTGATAGCACAAACTAATGATAATTTAACTGCAATTATAGTTATGCTCCGGCTATATGTAAGCACAGTTAAAATAATTGTAATTACAGCGATCAGTTGTTGTTAATTGTTTTTGCTTTCTACTCCTTCTCTCTAGTTTCTCATAATCAATTAAGAAATAACGGTATTTTACACTAATAATCAAAGCTCACCCACCCGTGTACCGAATTTCAGTTTATAATAATATAGATTGAAAATAAACAATAAATTGAAAATAAACTATTAAAGGGTGGCTGAAGTAAAGGTTAACTGTCCTAGTACTATTGCAGTCACCCTCCTATGAAGGCCATCATATCCCTACATTGTCGCTTAAATCGAGAAAGTAAATTTCATGTGCACAATCCTATCGGAATTTAAGGTTACACATCAATGAATTTGTTTAAAGGTGTTTTTAACTGCAATTGGAATACGTATAGCGAGCGTCATATCAGAAATCGCCATAAATACTGGTAACTTCGTCAAATCAAAAATTTTCATTTTTCAAATTGACAGCAGCAGTGAGTCCACCAAAGAGCAATCCCCAATGACGATGCCAGGAGCCCGCGTACCACACAGACACTTCTCCCTGCGAAATCCCAATCTCATTCACATCAGTCATGCCGTTGCATCCAACTCAAGCCCAATACAAACCTGAGCGAAAATGCCACCACAAAAGAACTAAATAGCGAATGCAATTGTGCATCATTCATAGCCATCGTCTTCTACCTCAGCTCTGTCTGTTACTAACTTTAAGTTATGCACTCGTATTTCGAGTTAAAAAAGGATTAGTATCGCGCGAGGTGAAATGCAGCCGAGAAAAAAAAACGAGAAGAAAAGTTTCTGATTGGCCTGAATGTTGCAATGGCGCCGCCCATATCTGCTTTTGTGCGATTTATCGTATTATCTCTCTTTATTCCGTCGACATACACACATAACCATGTACCCAAAGCTTTTCTTACCAAGAATAATGCACGCCGGCGAGACTACTAATAAGAAATAAGAGAAGTGACATACTGCACTGGGACTGAGATGACAGTGGAAATTGACTGTCTTTCCACACAAATCCGGCAAATATGTAACGTTAATCAGGAGTAGTTATTGAAATTCCAGAAAATTAGAATGCTTAAAATTATACTTAGTATGTACATCCCAGTGGGAATAATTGTGCTTCTGAACATAGATACTTTGGATGCGAGAAAATTAGCATTGCATACATTATACTTTATTATTCTAATAAAAAAGTATTGAGATCGACTCAAAAAAAAAATAAAACATTTGCTACCCTGGAATTTTGTTTTTTTCGCGTCATGACTAAATTGGTCCAAAAATGCCAAAAAAATCCGTCTGTTTGCACGCCGCACAGTCGGGTGTTTGTCGATTCTAATAAAATAGATCAATGAGCCTTAATATAGATTTTCGTTTATCTACGTTGACTACCTATAAGAGCGAAGCTAAAGTTGGCACTTGCGGAAATCAATAAGTTACGAACGGAAGTGGTCGAAAAACAACCTGTGTACTACTATCACTTTTAAGACTTTTACGAAAAAGTACACTCTTGCCCGCGATGGTAATTATTATACTTTTCACTGTTTTTGGTTTTCCTTGTATTTATAGTTTATTAGTGGTCTAGTATTAATAATAGGTAATAGTTGAGTAGTTTTTATACTCTAGATGAAATCTGAGAGTATTATAAGTTTGCCACAAAGTTTGTAACGCTAAGGAATAAGACTCGGAGAAAAAATGAATGATACAGAAGTCATATAATCACTCAAAAATCTCAAAACCGGATGTCCGTCCGTGTCCTCTCTAGCTTGAGAACGCGTTGAGCTAGAAAGTTCAAATTTTGTACACGTTGTTTTAAACAAAAAAGTAAGATCAAGTTCGTGAACCGGCCAAATCGCTCCACCTCCTCCCATACAAAATGACACAATTTCGCAATTCGACAATAAACGACTATTTCCCGAAATCATAAAGGCTATTGATCTGAAATTTGGAATATATTACTTTTATAATAATTCCAATCTGCTGTATAAAAATTATTTGAGTCCTCCCCTTCCTTCCACCACCTCTCATACAAACTGAAATTATGCACTAAATATTGATTTAGAATTATTAGTAAGACCAAAAAAATTAGGCGATTACCTTCACTCCTTGTACCCCCTCCCGTACAATTTGACACAATTCGACAAC
The DNA here is from genome assembly GCA_963669355.1 of Chorisops tibialis. Lineage (NCBI taxonomy): Eukaryota > Metazoa > Arthropoda > Insecta > Diptera > Stratiomyidae > Chorisops > Chorisops tibialis. The sequence goes on along the minus strand of OY770262.1, from coordinate 263,946,435 downwards.
TTTACAAAAAGTCGATTTTCCTGAAAAGTATGTATGCTACTGATCTGCGATTTAAAATATGTCAATCAAATAATGTTTACAGTTATTTCTAAAAAAGTCATTAATAACTCCACACTCCTACCACCTCCTATACACCAATTTCCTCAGCACCCATTAAATTTTTAAATCATAAATTTTGTATAAAACATTTTTATAGCAACCGTAGCATAATGTGAAAAAATTAGTTCAATGTCGTCACCCCCTCTACCACTTCCCTACAAAATTTCTTAAAATAAAAAAAAATTCTTTTTCATCTCGAGTAGTCCTGTTATGTTTTTGTTTTAATTTCCGAATGTCATAAGTGATTTTAAGAAATTGGTGTCAATATATTTCTCTCATAATGATAAATTAAAAAGAATGCAGTCTTGTCTTCAAGATCCAGCAAAAGCTGGCTGCCTTTTTAAAAGTTATTGCATTTTTACTAGACGGCGGAATAGCAAAATTTTTGAAATGATATCTTAAGTGCTTATTATCAATTATTTTGTTTAATTTTAAGATTAGGAGTAACATTAATATCGCGATTGCATCTGTACAACATAATGCAACAAAGCGAGTGCAAGGAGTTTTTCGAATAATTGGAATATCTAATAAAATACTTGATCGAACTCGAAAATTTCACAAGAGAGCAGTGTTCATGTTAAAAATACCCGTCTTAAAGAAGGATTTCAAACAGAAATGGAAAGCAGCAAGTAGGACGGAAAGTAACTTAAAAAAGGTAAAGATGAAGAGACATTTTATAATCTTAAGAAATTTTGTATGGGAATTGGTAGAAGGGGTAACGGCATTGAACCAATTTTTTCACATCATGCTAGAGTTGCTATCAGAATATTTTATTGAAAATTTAAGCTTCAAAAATTTAATAGGTCTGAGAATATCATGCATTTGACATGTTTTCAACCGGAGATCAATAGCATTCAATCTTTTCCGGAAAATCGACTTTTTGAAAAGTTGAGACATTATGTCAGGGAGGGGTAGAAGTAGTGAAGCTAATCATCTAATTTTTTGTGGTCTTACTAATAATTCTAAATAAATATTTTATTTAATAGTTCAGCTCGATAAATTTTATACGCATTGAGTAAATTGGTTTAGAGCATTTCATGAAAAAGTGCAGTTTATATGAGAGGTGGTAGAAGGAGTAAGGGAATTCAAAAAATTTTTATACCGTAGATTTAAATTGTGTTCTTAAGCTAGAGAGTGAACAGACGGACACCCGATTTTTAAATTTTGAGTGATAGTATTAACTTTTGTATCATTAATTTTTTTCTCCGAGCCTTATTTCTTAGCTTTACAAATTTCAGAGCAAAATTATAATACTCTCAGATTTCATCTAGAGTATAAAAAGCATATTGAGGAAGTTTACATGTAAAGGATGAGAAATAGTCACCTCTACGGGCTCTTACATTGTAATAATAATATCGTACTGTTATATTGTTAGATCTGGAGCCCCAAAGGTCTATCCCTGCGACACTCTAATACAAAAAGGGAAACGTGACTGCTATCCGAGATCAGAGGAATCGCAGGTTACAGCTACTAGTGCAGAGGTTAATCTTCAAGATTTGTTTTGTCTGATTAATGGAATATTTTTGAGAAGTAGTGAATACTTTGACTGAACGTGAAGCAAATGGGGTTGTAATGGATCACATCAGTGTCAATATAAGCAGACATTTGAAACCAATGCGGACTCAAACAGTAATGAATTTCAACTTTCATTGGTGCCATTGCAGCTTCTTTCCGAAGCAGTAAAATGCAAAAAGATTATTTGGCAAAATCCTGCTCCTTCTTCACCTCGATTCGTCCGATCTGAATACTTTTTATTAAGTCTAAGAACATCTACATAATAAACAAAAACTGTGCATATATATGAAGTCACGTGACTCACATTAAATAGATTACTAAGTTTTACCAAGATAATTTCGTCGGTATCGGTGGTTCTGTGGAAAAACTGGCCTGCGTTCGATTCGCGGCCGGATTTTTTTTTTTTTTTTACGATTTGACTAAAGTAAAAATATCATAATTTAAAATATTTTTTAATCCATGCTTGAGTTGAAAATAACATTTTTTTAATAACAAGTTGATTCATACATTTGTGAATCTATTTGACTCTTAATTTTTTAAGTAGATCTAAAAATTGTGACTAAATTTTGGCAAGAAAAGTTCATTAGCATTGGTGGTTCGGTGGTAAAATGATCGTCTGACACGCGGGCGGCTTGGGTTCGTTTCCCGCATCACAAAACTTTCTTTCTATAGTTTTTTAGCACTTTCAAATTGAATAATTTTCCTCAAATATTTTTTTACGATTTGACTTCAGCAAAACTATCATAATTCCAAATCCATATGAATAAGTATGCGTATATTTAAAGCCACAAGACTCTCATATTGCCTGTCATCAATCAATCCCCCATAACATCTGCAAATATTTGCCAGTAGCAGCCAGTACAACTGAAAAAATACGCCAGCTTCACCACTCATTACGGTCGTTCTCACTCCCCTTCCCCAACCTTCCCAATCACATTCCTTCCTTCCATGACTGTGTTTGTGCATTGCACATAAAGGTCGAAATTGCCTATAACACAGGTCAATTATTAAAAAAAAAAAATGATCTAAATCTAGCTAAGAATTTTTATGCATTGTTTTTGTCGAAGCGATTCTTCATTACAATCCAATGTCTGTAATTTTGTGTACAAATTGTGATTAAAGTGTATCTCAAGTAAACGTAAATCAACTCAAAGGTATGTCAAAATATAGATTAATTAAAACAGCACTGAATTTTTAGCAACACATGGATTTCAGGCAATCATCGAATAGTTCAACACAAATAAATAATGATAACTACAAGATCATCCATAATAATAAGTAAAAACTGTGCATATATTTGAAGTCGCGTGACTCGCATAAAGTTGATGGCTAAATTTTGATGTGATGGCTTCATCAGCATCGGTTGTCGCCTACCACGCGGCCTGGGTTAGATTCCCGGCCGATATTTTTTTCCGATTTGACTATAGTAAAATTATTATAATTTCAAATAATTTTTATTCCATGTGTGAATTGAGAAAATCGCTTGAGTCAAGAAAAAAAATCCATTTGAAAGGAGAAATATATTTTTCAATGGGTTGGTGCCTTTGTCATAAATAAGAAAATAGCGTACTTTCAACAAAAAATTGATAATTTAGAGGTAAAAACAATTGAAAGCAAGGTTTCCATAAAACACATTGTAACATTTAACCGACAAGGTGTGTAATGCTGATGCAAATACTGCATCTTCAATGAAATGTTATATATGTGGAGCCACCTCTAAAGATTTCAACAAATTGACGCAACAAAAAGAGGCTGATCCTACTTACTTACTTACTTACGATGGCGCTACAGCCCAAATCGGACTTTGGCCTCCTGAATGCTTTGCCTCCATCCATCTCGGTTCAGTGACCGCGCTTTCGTGGTTTTCCGACCGGTCTTTGTCCGTTGACTTTCCCTTTTAGTGTGCGTTTGGGAATTCTTCCGTCATCCATCCGCTCCACATGACCAGCCCATTGTAATTTTTTAAATTTTATGAGGGTTGACACTTCTGGATTGTCGAAGATGGCATACAATTCTCTATTGTATCGTATTCTCCAGATCGAGTCTTCCCTCACAGGTCCGAGGATTCTTCTGAGGACCTTCCTTTCAAAGGCGTTAAGTCGTTTTTCGGACGCCTGAGTTAATGTCCACGTTTCGCTGCCATAGCATAGCACAGGTCTTATGATTGTTTTGTATAGCTTAAGTTTTGTTTTCCTGTGCACGTTCTTGTTTTTGATTATTGGAAGTACCGAATAATAAGTCTTGTTTGCCGTCATTATCCTTCTTTTAATTTCGATGGGTTCGCTTCCATCCTTCGATAGATTTGCCCCTAGATATATGAAGTTGTCTACGTTTTCTAGGTTATAGTCTCCTACTGTAATATTTTGTCTGATTGACGTCTTTTTCCTAGTTTGCGTCATAATTTTTGTTTTGTTTTCATTAATGCGTAGTCCAACTTCCCTTGCTACCGAGTCAAGGTTTACAAATACTTCCTTAGCACTCTCCAGAGATCTTGCAAGGATATCTATGTCGTCGGCATATGCTACGAGTTGTGTGGATTTGAAGCATAGTGTTCCCTTGGTGTCAACGGGAAGTTTCCGAACAACATATTCGAGTGTTAAGTTGAAAAGCATTGGTGCGAGGCCGTCACCTTGTTTAAGGCCGTTGTCTGTTTTAAAACTGGAAGTCAGATCGTTTTCTACTCTGACTTGTGACAAAGACTCAGTCATTGTCATTCTTGTCAATCGAACCAGTTTCGGTGGGACTCCAAACTCCAACATGATTTTATACAGTACGCGCCTGTCGATACTGTCGTATGCTTGTTTGAAGTCAACAAATATCTGGAGCACATCAATATTATATTCCCAGCACTTTTCCAGCACCTGTTTAACTGAGAATATCTGGTCCGTGGTTGAGCGTCCAGCTCTAAATCCGCCTTGGTATTCACCAATTACTTTATCAGCATAGGGCTTAATTCTCTTTTCTAGAATTTTCGTCAAAATCTTATAAGACGTACACAACAGAGATATTCCTCGGTAGTTTTCGCAGCAGAGTTTGTCACCTTTTTTATAAATTGGACATATGATGCTCTTGCGCCAATCTTCAGGAAGTATTTCCTGCGTCCATATGTCCGCGACTAATCTATGTAGGAGATGCGCTATGCAGGTGTCGCCGGCTTTCAGAAGTTCAGCTGGGATTTGATCAGTGCCCGGCGCTTTGTTGTTTGGGTGGTTCCTTAGGGCTGTTTTTACTTCTTCGAGTGTGGGAGGACTCAAAGCGGATCCTTCATCAGCTGTTACATCAGTTATACCTGCTATTGTATCTGCTGCTGCTGTTCGTGTAGGTGATGGGCTCGGGTTAAGAAGGTGTTCAAAATATTGTGCCCATCTTAGTTTTATATCTTCCGCGTTACTTATAATGTTCCCTTCCGCATCCTTGCATAGGGTCGTTTTCGGTTTGTAACCTTCTTTCATCCTTTTGACAAGGGAATACGCGGCTCTTGTGTTGTGTAATTTAAATTGTTCGTCCATGTTTTTAATTTCGTCATTATTGTACTTCCGTTTTTTTTGTCTGCATATTTTGTTTGCAAATCGTCTAAGATCCTTGTACTTGTCTTGTTTGGCTCGTGTCGGCCGTTCCGTTAATATTTTGTAAGCTTCATTTTTTCGTTCTAAGGCATCTTGGCATTCTTTGTCGAACCAATCATTTCTTTTGCGCCGGGGTTGTTGTCCTATCACCTCCTCTGCGACAGATGTAATGCCATCTTTGATTTTTTGCCACATTTCTTCTATTGGCATGCTGACAGTGGTATTCAGCATTGTCGCGAAGTGCCTCTCCAAGGCTAACGCATATTTCGCAACTATTTTCTCGTTTTTGAGTTTCCCTATGTCGAATTTAGGAACCGGTTGTATTTTTGAGTGTCCTCGGTTTGCGATTCGACATCGAAACTTGGTCTTTACCAAATAGTGGTCTGTGTCGCAATTAGCCCCTCGACATGTACGCACGTCGAGAATGCAGGAGGCCGTCCTTTTCTCTATTAGAACATGGTCTATTTGATTGAATGTTCTTCCGTCGGGTGAAGCCCACGTTCTCTTATGAATGTCACGATGCGGGAAGCATGTCGAGCTTACAATAAGGTTTTTGCTGCTGGCGAAATCAGTCAGCCTCTGGCCGTTGTCGTTACTAATATCATGGAGACTATGCCTTCCAATTGTCCCTATGTATGCTTCTTCTTTGCCCACTTTCGCGTTAAAGTCACCTAATACTATTTTAATATCATTCGACGGAAGGGAGTCGAATGTTGATTCTAAGGTGCTGTAGAAATCGTCTTTAACTTCGTCGTCTTTGTCTTCCGTTGGGGCGTGGACATTAATAAGCCAAACATTAAAAAAACTTGTTTTGATGCGGATTGCACACAATCGTTCATTGACGGATTTGAAGTTGGTAACTTGGTGTTTAAACTTCTTGTCGACGATAAACGCAACTCCAAATTCCCGGCTTCCCGATGATTTCCCACTTTTGAAAATTGTGTGCGATCTTAAGTCATTAATCTCGTTACCTAATAATTTAGTTTCTTGGAGTGCAATTATGTTTATATTGTATTTGACTGCCTGTTCCAGAAGCTCTCTCACTGCTCCTGCTCTGTACAAGAGGCTGATCCAACGATATTAAAATTTTGACTTTCCATATTACACGCCAAAATAAGGTTATTCGAGACTTTATTGAACCTAACAAACTACCTTTAAAAAAGTGGATGTTGAAATCAAAGGATAAGAAAGAATTAGTAAAGAAGCGAAAGGAGTCTATTCAGAATAGTTTTAGAGAAAGAATGAATTTGATTGTAAACGTTTCCAGACAAGCATTTGGAAACACCAATGATGGTAATACCAGCACAAGATTTTTCAACGATCCAAAATTCTCATCGGAAATAACTGGTATCAATTTAACTTTGATAAATCGGATTAAGGTAATCTTAGAAGTTATATCGTTTTGACACAATGAAATTCGGAAGTTATACCATGGACACAGCAAAGCTATATGTAGATTTGTATGCATGTACCCGATGACCTTACTAACCATAAAATTTTGTGATTGAGAACGATCTCATGCCTAAAATAATTTTTATACAGTAGATTGAAATCATCATAATAGTAATGTATTCCAAATTTCAAATTGCGAAATTGTGGCATTTTGTACGGGAGGGGATGAAAGGGGTTGAGCTTATCGTCTAATTTTTTTTGGTCTTACTCATAATTCTAAATAAATATTTAGTGCACAATCTCAGCTTGATAAATTTTATACGCACTGAGTAAATAGGTTTAGAGTATTTCATGAAAAAGTCCAGTTTGTATGGGAGGTGGTGGAAGTAGGAGGAGGATACAACTAATTTTTATACAGTGAATTGAAGTCATCATACAAGTAATATATTCAAAATTTCTAATCAATAGCATTCATACTTTTCGAGCAAATCCGTTTATTGTCAAATTGCGAAATTGTGTCATTTTATATGGAAAAGTGTCTAACCATGCAAGAATTCAAAAACATTTTTATTTACAAAACTACGTAGAATGGAAAAAAACTGAAAAGTTTATTGTTTTTTTTACATTAAGACCAGTTTCATCAAAAATTACAATATATAATTTTTTTGGGGCAATTTTGATATTGGCTACTGAGTGAAGGGAATTTCAAAAATACGACTAGCATTTTTTTTTATTTTGATATCGTATGGTAAAGTTTAACAATTTAAATTTTTTTTATATGATTGCTAATAAAAACTATACTATTGATTTCTTTTGAAAAAAATCTTCCACTCAGTAGTTGTAACTAATGACAAATAAAACGTCTGCAAAATTTGACTTACATACCTGCGGTTTTTTCACTGCTCTTTTAAAATAGCAATATTGCGATTGAAAATTCATAAGAGCTGTGATTAGAAGAGCAGAGCAAATGCATACTGCTTACGATCTATCGCCAATGAAATTGCCGTAATGGTCATCGCTACAAATCCCAGAGTTTTTGTTCCCACTCGTAAATTAATCGCGCAACACACACATCCCACCTCACACCCACGAGATCGTAGCTCAGAACAAAATTCGCTTACCCACGAAAGCGCACTTCATTGACAATTTCCCAGGTCCCACCTCATCGATGAGATCAAAGCTCGCTAAACAAATCGCAGTCGCACTTCACTGACCGACCTGTTCATAGAGCATAAATCAGCTAGCTTCAGCTCTAAGATCACCGATCGAGCAACGAAAGAGTTTTTTTATGAACGTCGTTCATATGGAAGCTCTTTCGTTGCTCGATCGCCGCTTGGGACATCTGATATATTCTATTCCCTTCTTTGTAGCTTTTCACTGTTCAGCTCAGTGATATCAAAGACCAACAATCATATAAGATATCCTAAACCTAATTGATATTCTTTGGTAATATCTACACACTGCTCTCGCTCAGTGCTAAGTATAGTAATAAATGAACAGATGAATAGGTCGTGGGTGAAGTGCGACTGTGATTTGTTTAGCGAGGTTTTATGATCTGATCGGTGCGGTTGGATGTGCGAAGTGCGAAGTGGTCAATGAGGTGCGCTTTCCTGGGTAAGCGGCGATTTGTTTGGCGAGCTTTGTTCTGAGCTACATGTGAGTTGCGGCTATTGCAAGTTCCACAGATCTATGTTGCAGTCCTCTGTGTCGATAATAGCTTTACGGCCTTCATTGATGACATTGCTTGTGTGAGTTAAATCGTGTGAAAAAAGAAAACAATAGACCCTTTTGGTTTGGTTTTCTATGACCGGGTGTTTTTGCAATGCGATTGACATTTTTGTCATCCTCACTCGATTGCGCTCGATCGTTTTGTCGTACTTTGGATAGTAAAAGTAAACCTTTTCATTCCGAGGAGAAAACGAGGGAAATGTTCACTATGCGCACTGAGTTGGTGGTCATGTTAGACCTATAATTACTTACATTATCTCATTTACCAGACTTAGGTAAGGGTATTATAGTTGAGTATTTTCATGACCCACACTCCACAAACAGATATTAAAGGATAGGTAAAAGGGATGAACTACACTTTTTAATCACAGAAGAAGGAACACCATCTGGTCCACTGGAGAAATTATTAGCAAGTTTATCAATGTATTTCAAAATAGTGGAGTCATCAATAAAAAGATCTTTTGGAACCAAGGACGAAGTACGAAACTTTGACATGTATTGAAAGTTGCCAACGGATATTAGCGGTGCGGAAATGGTTAGAAAATAAGTTGCTAATTCAGTAGGATCAGCACTGACTACATTATTAAAAAACATACTGGAAGGATAGCTATCAGAGTTTTTCTTAGAGTTGAAAAAACTTCAGAATTGTTTCGGTTTATCTTTAAAAGAATTTTTAACAGTAAAAAGGTAATGGTTATACATACTTAAAGAAAATTTTCGAGCCGAAGTCAGCAGGATTCCCCAGTCGCTCTGTAATCGCGCTTTTAAAAACATACGTGCTAAACTCGAAAAATGTGTCAGGCACGATGGTCGCCATTTGGAGAAAGTTGTTTTCAAAAAATGAAATTCGCATTTGTTGTTTTTGAATTAAAATGAACATACTTTGTATTGGAGGTGTAGCTTCTTTTTTACAATTTTTCAAATATTGAAATCTGCCACTGGACGCCCTGTAGCCACATGGGAGCACAAGCCCATCAATTGTCCTTAACGGACAATATATGGAAGAGGTTCAGGATATCTGTTACCTTGAAAGCATTATCAGCATGGACGACGAAACCGAAAAGCCTATTGCGGTTCGTATAAATAAAGCTCGTCAGTCATTCGATGTTCTTTCTTATTCCTGGAGGGTAAGAAAGATCTTCCTTCGCAGGAATCTGCGAGTATTTTATGCATGCGTCCAATCCGGGTGTTGTTACGTGGTGTACTACACAAAAGGTGACAAACCATCTTACAAAGAAAGTAAAAGCTTTCGTGGATCAATGACTCCGATGCATTTTAGGATTATTCTGACCCGGCGTCATCTCTAAGACAAATTTTGTAGTAAAACTAGGCAGACTACGATAAGCATTAAGATTAAAAGGCGAAAGTGAAGGTGGATCGGTGACACTTTTAGGAAGCCAGAGCAAAACATCTTCAAGCAAACAATTCGAGGAATACAAGCATCAAGGAAGACATGGGGTTGGCAGATCACACAGCACATGGAAGCGATTAATCGAGCAGGAGACCAAAAAAATAGACAAGTCCTGGCAACAAGTAAATGACGATTCTCAGATCGTTCCTCGTGAATGGGAACTGTTTCTGTGGTATGTCCTTTAGGGAGTTTTAACTGGAAAACGATCGATTTATTGATATTTGAAAATATATTTGCATCCACCGTACCCCCAACACAAGACCCAGAGACAGTAAACAGTGTACAACCATCGGCACATATTTCTTTAATTTGTTTCACGCTTTTCTAGCCCCAGGGGACACGCCTACTCTCATTTGAATGGCGTTGTAATAACTAAAATATAAACAGCTTAAACAGAATTAACGCGACGCCGAGCTACGTAAACTCTGCGTTGTCAAGCAATGCAAAAGTTCGACCTCTTTGCGTAGCGTTACGTTCTAGTTAGATGTGTCCTGTGTCCGATAATCACTAAGTAGCGCGAAATTGCTAATTCCGAATTACATTAGGACTAGAAAAGCACTAATAAATTTTGCATGGGAAGAAAAACTAAAATAATTTTAGAATACCCTGTAAAACATTGTTATCTATTGAGTTTAGCTCAAAATTCAATTTGAAATTATCTTATCGTCTACAGCAGCACTTCATATATAATTCGAACAATGGGATTTTAATTGGCTCAAAGCATAATAGTCATCAATATTTTTTATAGCAAACAATTTTTAAATTAAAAAGGATTTGATTGCAATCTTTTAAAGAAACCCAAATAAATAGTTGAAAAATCGACAAAATTCCGTACGGCCTGAATTCGACGTAACTCGTAATAAAATATTTATTTAAGTAAAACGATTACGTCATTGCTGGTTTCGTGAATATTTTCACAGTTCATATTGATTTGAAAAAGAAAGATTTGCGGATTTCAAACTGTCCTGATTTTATTTTTTGTGACGTTTCGATCTCTGATGATTCTGTTTAATAAAGATTTCAGCATAGATCGAAACATCTTTCATTTTCTAATACGTCATTCTTCTCACAAACTAAAAAAAATTAACGTGAAATTTGGTATAATAAGTTTATGATATCAATTCCAATCAATCGCTAAAAAAAATATCAATCAATCAATCAAATTCTTGTTAAGACCCTCTATAGGGGCATAGGACAGAAACAGCTCTCTTCCACAAGGCGCGATCCTGAGCATCAGCCCTTAGCTGTTACCAGGACGTGCTTATTCCTCTGGCCTCCTGCTCAACTGTTCGTTTCCATGTGCAACACGGTCGACCAGCCCGACGTCTTTCTTGAGGGTTAAAATTCAGAGTTTGCTTGGCCATGCTTCGCTCTGGTCTCCTCAAAGTGCGACCGATCCACTGCCACTTCCGCCTTTGAATCTCAATGCCTATTTTACTCTGTCCAGTTGTACAGCTAAGGTGTTGCCTCGTGGGTGGCGTGTGGATCCTACAATGCAAAGGTAGTGAGTTCAAATCCCGGTCGACGTAATATAATTTCTGCATACTACCTGCTTCGATATACCTTGGTTACCTCAATCTACGAAATTATACCTTGGTTACCTCAATCTACGAAATTATACCTTGGTTACCTCAATCTACGAAAATGAAAAATTCGTAGATAGAGGGTTGTGAGAAGGGTTAACAACCCATCCACTATAAATAATGAAAAAATGTTAAGGAACCTGAAAGTCAGGAGGCCAAGGCCCGATTTGGGCCGTAGTGCTATTGTAGAGAAGTTGTACTCCACAGATCGTCATTGGAGATCACTTCGGGCCAGAATATTCCCGGTTTACGAAAGTTTACAATTTTTTTGATAAGTCGAACGGTCACTTTCCACGTAGTACAACTATATGACAACACGAATTTGACGCATGCGTCAAATACTCGCAACATCGTGCTATCTCTCTTAACTGCCAGAAAGGGGAAAGGATACCGAAGGCCTAACGAGCTATATTTCGACGAGCCTCAATATCCTTTTTGGCTCCGCCGCCTATGCTGACGATGCTTCCAAGATAACAAAAATCTTACACCTCTTCCACATCTTGTCCGTTAAGAACAATCGGTGTGCTAGTGTTCGAACCCATGTGCATGTATGTACTTGGTTTTACGCACATTTATTTTCAGTCCCGCGCACACTATCATCACAGCGTGCGAGGCTGCGATGCCCAGAAGGACAACTAGTGGAAGAGGTGCACCATGCTACTGGTGGAACGAAGATATAAAGACATTCACGGAAAAGTGCTTGCAAGCCCGACGCAGAGCCCAACGATCAAGGAGAAGGGCTGATTTTCAGGGCCGATTAGACACTTTCAAAGTGGCGAGACGAGACCTAAACAAGGCGATTACACAGAGTAAGGCAATTTGTTTCAAAAATGTCTGTAACGAAGCGGATATAAATCCCTCGGGTATAGCATACAGGATGGTGATAAGGCTGAAGGCTCATAGGTCCTCTCAAATAACTTGCCCGATAATTCTAAGATCAATAGTAGAGCACCTGTTCCCCCAAAGGTCAACTACTATGTGTATCATAACCAGAGAGATCAGCATAGAGTCCATTCCTGCAATTACGTCGGAGGAAATATTTGACGCTTGCAGGAAGATAGAAAACAAAAAGACACCTGGACCCGATGGCATCCCAAATATGGCAATAAAAGTTGCTGTTCAAAAGAGGCACGACATCTTTATAACAACCATGCAAAAGTGTTTAGAGGAAGGAGTCTTTCCCGAAACATGGAAATGCTTTCAACTCGGCAGATTGGTCACTTATAAACAAATCGTTAGCCAGAGTGGATATACCATACTACTTGTTGAGAATTATTTCAAACTACTTCACCAACAGGAAGTTGAGGTATCAAGCTGATGAGAGGGTAAGATACTGCAACGTCACCGCGGAAGTCCCACAAGGATTTATAGTAGGCCCTCTCCTGTGGAATATTATGTACAATGGAATTCTTCGACTATCGTTGCCGTAAGGAGTAAAATTATTCGGGTTACCTGGCGAAATTGCCGTTGTTACCGTGGCTAAGCACATCCACGAAATAGAGTTAGCAACAAACGAAGGAGTATCGAAAATTAAAAACTGGCTAGAGTCCGCTAGTTTAGAACTAGCTGACCACAAAACTGAGGCTGTTCTAATAATAAGTCGGAAGAAAATTGAATATGTGAACATTCAGGTCGGCGGTCGAACCATCAGATCCAAAAAAGCAATTAAATATCTAGGAGTTATGCTCGATAATAGACTAAAATTTAAAGTTCACGTGGACGTCGCGAGCAAAAAGGCGTCACAAATGCAGGCAGCTCTTTCCCGAATGCTGCAAAACATCGGTGGACCTGGATATGCTAGAAGGATTCTACTTTCCAGAGTAGTCAGCTCGGTCCTCCTATACGCTGCTCCGGTTTGGGCGGCGGCGTTAGCGACAAAAGAAACAAGGAAAAAGATTTCATCAACGTGTAGGATCTGCGCGATAAGAGCAATCAGCGGTTTCCGAACAATATCGGACGAAGCATCCTGTGTCATAGTCGGAATGATCCCCATTGACATCCTCGCAAATGAGATACCAAGGATCCACGAAAGAAGATCCTCGATTCAACAAGAGGCAGCTGTTGCCAGAAAAATAAAAGAAGAAGAAAAGGCAACTTCAATAACTATGTGACAAGCCAGATGGGACAACGCTACAAAAGGCAAATGGCCTTATAAGCTTATCCCCGCAATTGCGGTCTGGACAAAGCGAGCATATGGGGTCTGCAACTATCACCTCACGCAGTTCCTATCAGATCACGGCGGCTACCTCAAATACCTACATAGGTTCGGACGGACTCGCCTCTTTATCCAAATTCCCCAGATGAAGAAGAAGACACAGAACACTCGGTTTCCAACTGCAGTCGCTTCGCAGAATGGAGAAACAATATGCCGAGTCCATTATTCATCATAGAATGTATGGTGAAATCAGAGGAAAATTGGATGGAAACTTGAACACTCGGAACGAATGTGGAAAAGAATCTTCAGAGAATCTAGAGAGAAAGGAAAACAGAAGCAATATGTATAATGAGCACAGAATAAAAACCTAGTCAGCCCCGCGAAGTAATACCTAACGGCCGTGGTGGCGGGGGTGTGGTTTAGTACGCAGGCACGTATCGGCTGACAGTTCTCTGTCAGGATCAGGTATGTGAATCGTGCATGCCAATGGCACGGGCTATTGGTATCTAACGAAGATTCCACACCTCCCTGGCGTAACCAGTGTAGCGACACCTATAATGTGGTGTGCCACACTAGTAAGCCACGACGGTGAGCGTCACGGCGGGGATCAGTAAAAATCGCTGTCGTCCGTGGGGGAACGATGCGTGAGCCGCCAGCGTCCGAGGGGGGGGGGGGGGGAGGAGGAGGAGGTCGAGCGATGCTTGCATCCTTGAGTGCGGCGCCTGCGTCCGGGGATGAGCTTGGTCAGCTCTGACAAGAGCTGTTGGATGTTTTCCAACTCTAAATCGTTGGTGCAAAATTCCAGTTCTGATAAGAACTGAAATCTAGGTTATTTTACTCTGTGAACGATTCCGGTTCTGATAAGAACTGAAATGTACACTCGGCAGAAAAAGTCTGCGTACACACTCAACACATCCAACATATCTATAAAAAACATCGTTTTAAGTAATTTTTTTCTTTTTTTTTCATGGCTTTATTACAAACATAAAACAAAACAAAAATGATGATTATTGTACTCCATAAAAATATTAAAATTAAGAAACGAAAACAAATCCTGAATTGCAACAATAAAAAGTCTGCGTACAAATATTTCTTTTCAAAATAAAACAATTGTTTTTCCTCGTTAATAGCTTGTTGGATATCCTCGTCTCTTTATTACTTCCCACAACCGTTTTTGCATGGAATCTACCAGCTTCTTAGTGAACTCTGGGGTTATTTAATTGCATTCCTGGATCAGGACTTCCTTGAGCATTACCTTCGACGTTATTGTGTACGCTCGAATCCTTTGTTCCAACTGCTGCCACAAATGCTCTATTGGATTAAGGTCAGGAGATTGGGGCGGTGAACGAATCTGATTTTGGGCATTATACGCAACCAGAGTCTTACTACCTCCGCAGTGTGCTTAGGGTCGTTGTCTTGCTCGAAGTAAAAGTTGTCGCTTAAGCCCAAATGTTCTGCACTTTTCTTAAAAATGGCGCTTGAGAATACTAAGGTAGTCTATTTCATAATACTTTGAATAAACTCCATTTTTCCAACTCCTCCACTAGCCATACACCCCCATATCATAACACCGCCACCACCGTGCTTTACTGATGGACAGAGATTTTTTACGTCGAAGGCCGCGCCAGTTTTTCTCCATACAATCTTCCGACCTTTGATTCCAAAAATACAAAATTTACTTTCATCCGAAAAAATAACTTGTTTCCAAAATTCTTTTGGCTTATTTATGTGTTCCTTAGCAAACGCCAGCCGCTTGAGTCTGTTTACTGCTGTTATAAATGGCTTTCTACGGGCAACGCGTCCGTGATACCCATATTTCCTAAGAATTTTATGATCACCATCATCAGAAATAGACTTGCGGTACTTTGCTTTGATGTCTTTTGCCATATCAGCTGCAGTTAATCTAGGATTAGCCTTCATCGTTCGGAGCAAACTCCGAGTTTGCTGAGGGCTCAACTTTGGAGGACGGCCAGATCTGGGTTTTGAAATCAAAACTCCTGTGTTTTTGAAGTTGTTTACGACTCGTTGGACAGATGAATGACTTCTGCTGACTATTGCACCTATTTCACGATATGACGTACCTTTTTTCCACAAATCCACGATAATTTTCCTTTCCCCAAATTCAATTTCCTTTCCTTTATTAGACATCTCTTACTTAACGTTTTTTAGCAATTATTTTTAACGCAAACCTTAGATAAAAACACGTTTAGCAACTTTCCTACACAAACTTTATTGTTATTAATGATTTAACTGCAACTCAGAGACTTTGACTTCCATTTATACGCTTTGAACGCAGATTTTTTATTCCTGAAATTTCAGACTATTTTTCGTTTCCGAATTTTACCGCTGTTTTAGAGTACAGTAATTCTCATTTTTGTTTTGTTTTATGTTCATAATGAAGTAATGAAAAATAGGAAAAAAAATATTTCGGAATAAAATGTTAGAAACAATGTTTTTTATAGACATGTCGGATGTGTTGGGTATGTACGCAAACTTTTTCTGCCGAGTGTATGTTATTTTACTCTTTGGTACTTTTGCGCTGTAAATAAAAAGACCTTGCTCGTTCTGTTTCAAATTCAATACTAGCATTTATTTTATCCTAATCCTAGCCTATTTATACCTAAAAATATAATTATTGGTCTTGTACCACTCCAAATGTCTTTAATATAATTTATATAATCGTTCTTCGACCTAACGGTACAATTTGACCTAACGGGTTCAATTTAAAACATTATTTTCATATTTCGTGTGCCATTTGATTGGACACAGTAAAGTCTAACTAAATAGCCCACACCAGAAATAAAAAGTCCTCCCTCTTTGCATTTAGAATGGAACAAACGAATATTTGACTCTAAGTCCGAATGGTTATGTGCAAGCAAATGCACGTCATCAGCCCAATCAAGGTGACTTAAGATGTTAAATAGTCTCCATTGAAGACCTTTACCTTTCCCATCCTCCAGTGCAGCTTTCAAGATGTTATTTATTACCACCATAAACAGGGCTGGTGAAAATATGCAGCCTTGTCTGACACCCGTTCGCACAGGGAAGCTCTCGGACAGCTCTCCTCTATGCAAGACGCGACACCTTGCATCTGCGTAGGATTCTTTAATCATAGCTACGACCTTATCTGGAATACGTCTCCTTCACAAAGCATTCCATATGTAATCTCGCTTAACGCTGTTGAAAGCCTTCTCGAAGTCCACAAACATGAGCTGTACCCATTTCGGCGGACTGTTCCAATATTATCCGTATCGGTACAAGACGACCCTTTACGGAATCCAGCCTGATAAACTTCAAGAGTGCTTTCCACGACATCACTAATCCTATTGAGAATTATCTTAGCCATGATTTTCTATTCGGCAGTAAGTAGACATATACCACGCCAATTGCCACAATCCCGAAAGTCGCCCTTCTTCGGAATTTTCACATTGACATTCCGCTTCCTTTCAGTAGGATATCTTCCTTCATTCCACACCTCAGTAAAGAGTGGGATCGGCTAAATCGGTTGATAGTCCATCTATACCTGGAGCTTTCCTTCCAGCCATTGACCGATTGGCGGAAAAAAATTATGAATACTATTGTTCACCATCTCTTACATAAATTCCACAATTTTCAAAAATATTAAGAAAAACATTTTGGCTGATGGACACTGCATCCATTGCACTGCAAAAAATTTAACCGTCAATTTGTCTGAAACTCTGGCAAAAGATAGATTTGGTCACATTATTTCATATTTCGGCAATGGAAACACCAAGAACTGTGGGCTGTTTATAATATTTAATCGTAACTAAAAAGTCATAAACAAAAAGTTTAGAGGAACAACTTATATCTTAATGTCGATGAAATTTTCAAAAGAATTTCACAATTTACCACGACACGAATGGTGAATTCGTAAGACGGTGCAAAGTGAATTGTTTCCAATCGTTAAATAAATAAAATACAAGTCGGAATTTGCACACTTACTCGTAGACGGAACCAATATTGCCCAATTAAACATTTTAAGATAAAAACATGTAGCTAGTCATTTTTTGACTGAACTGTGATTGGTGATAGATATTTGAAGAGATCTAGATATCTCGACTGCGTGAAACTCAAAGACAATTTTGCGAGTATATCCGTGAACATAGTTATAAGTATGTGCATGTCCGATTTTCAATGTATATCAGTTAAATTCATCATCGTCGATTTAAATTCGTATTTCTCCGAAATCAGTCTTTCAGATCGCAAATGAAATTCGCATAAAATACTTTGGAAAAACAACGGATGATAACTGCGGTAAACACGACAGATCAGAATTGACCGCTGCAGGAGAGCACCTTCAAGAAATGTTTTTTATTATCTGGGTAGTTCAATGTAAGAAGATGTGCATAGTCTTTCCTAACTCTTACTCGAGATATTTGATCAGCAGCTTCCATTGAATGCAACAATATTTAAAAGTGGGGACCTCGCAAGTGGTAGGTAGATAAAATGTGACATTTTAGTATGAACAACGAATTAAATTTATAAAGCGCGAAAATTTAAAAAAAAAATTTTTCATATCAAAATATTGAAACCTCAGAAGAGAATTTCGGAAATGTTTGTGCGCAGAAGAAAATGGACCGTGCAAGGAGTTACAGAAAGTAAGCGAGTATATCGAACAACAAGTCGGGTGCAACTTTATTATTCTTGGGACAAATTGGGGATGCGTTTTGGGTTTTTATGAGAGGAGGGGGTAGAAGTTTTGAAGATATTCGAACAGTTAATATTTCATACTCTTAAGATTTTTTTTTTTCATTCAAAACTTCTGTTTTTGTGTTTTTTTCATTGCACATGAAACAATTGTGGAACAAATTATTATTTTTCTATATCAAATAGATGTATCCACATGGATAATTTGAAATTTTTATTTTTCACCAGAGCCCTAAAAAAATTACTCAAAATTTGCGAAATTGTTGCTTATCACCTCTCTCCCCTTACACCCCCTAACTTAAAATTTTTAGCAAAATTAAAGACTACGTAGTTCTACAATATTGAGATATAACAGTTTGAAATGTTGAAATGATCCCCATTTCCCCCACTACTATCATGTCCAAATGTTAATTGAATTGTATTACTGGAATTGCTTCTCGGAGTGATGATTGCAATTCGGTGGAAGTGAATAGCAATATTGATGGTCTTGCATCTCATCCACGTCCTACACGCAAAAAGACTCGAGTGAATAAATCTACATCTTCTAATATTAGCCAAGCTTCTGCTAAAGCATCCGCTAATAACAATTCCGCGCCCTCGAAGTCTACATCTTCTAATGTTGGCCAACCCTCTTCGAATGCATCCGTTAATAAAAATTTTGCACCCTTGAAATCTACCCAAGTTTTCTTGAATAGTTCTCATACGCCTCTTACTGATGTTAATTCCACTGAGTCTTCTTCTTCTATACCAACACAGCCACACCTGCTTACTATTGTTCCTCGTCCAAAAGCCATTTTCATTTCCAGATTTGATCCCCAAACATCCCCGGATGATGTCATAAGCTATTTGCTCTCAAGAAAATTTATTTCAACTGGATTAGCAGTTAGATGTGATAAAATTAGTAAAGAAACTAGTTCCATTGCCTCCTTTAAGATTGTTTTGACTAATACTGATCTTTTCAATCAGTTGTTAAATATTGATTCATGGCCCTCTGGAGTATTCCTTAAAGAATTTATATCTCGTCGTAATAATGCACCTGGTTCTGGTCCAAAAACCTTAGACAATTGTCCCTTTACTATCAAAACGTAAATGGACTGCGCATCAAAACCCAGGCCATTTTTGCTTCGTCTCTGAATTCTTCCTATGATGTTATTGCTCTAACAGAAACGGGGCTAAATTGTAGTTTCTCAGACTGTGAACTTTTTAGTTCAGACTTTCAAGTCTTTCGTAGGGATCGCTATGTTTCCGATCTGAGATTAAAGGGTGGTGGACTGTTATTAGCAGTCCGAAGCTGCATTAATTGTGTAGTTGTTCCTGTCCCGAACCCTCACGGTCTGGAGATCTTGTGTGTTAAACTCGTGTTTAATAATAAGGATATTTATGTCTTTTTGACATATATTCCTCCGTCGAGTCCTTGTATTTTATACGAAAGAACAGTTGACTGTATAACTTTTGTTCATAATAATATGAATATCTCTGACGAACTCATTTTAATGGGTGATTTTAATATTCCCAGTCTTTCTTGGTCTCTTTCTGACGATGATTCTACTCTCTTAGTTTCTGATTCTTCATCCTTGCTTGAATGTTTTTTTGTAGATAGTTTAACTGCACTTGGTCTCCATCAACTTAGCCTTGTTCGGAATTCCTATGGAAGACAGCTAGACCTAATTTTTTATTCTGACTATTGTGCATGTTCCGTGGATGAGAGCTTAACTTCAATTACTACCATTGATGTCTTGCACCCTCCTATTAACATTTTTGTTATAATTGACGAGGAGCATATTGTTAGCCCTAGTGAGAAGGAGCTTTGTTTTGATTTTAATAAAGCAGATTTTTCTCGGTTGGACTACCTTATATCTAATTTCAACTTTAATGAAATTCTTGACAATCCGGATTTTGAAGGTGCCGTAGTTGAGTTTTATTATGTTCTGTATCAATTTTTTGTTGCTACAGTTCCTTTTACCTATCGCAGGAACATCTCATCGTCGTACCCTTGGTATACTAGCGAGTTGCGCGTAATTCGTAATGCTCGTAATGCTGCCTGGAATAGGTATACTAGAACGAAGAGTGTTACTGATTTTTGTCTGTATGAGGAATATTATGACCTTTTTAAGGATTTATCTACTCGCTTATATTCTGAATATTTAATTAAAATGCAGTCGGATATCATTAGAGATCCCCGGGAGTTTTGGAAATTTGTTAATAGTAAGCGTAAATCAGATGGTTATCCAGCTTCTTTTCAATTCCTGGGCAACGATAGTAATGATCAATTTACTATTTGTAATTTTTTTGCCACATTCTTCAGTGGATCTTTTACTAGTAGTAGCTTTTTTCCTGATATGGCGTATTTTAATGACTTTAGAGATACTACTTCGACTTCTTTGTCTGATTTACCAATTTTCTATAATGATATAGTCAATCACATCTCCCGCCTTAAAGATGTGTCTTCTCCTGGCCCAGATGGTGTTCCTGCTGTTGTTCTTAAGCGTTGTTGTCTCTCTCTTGCTGAACCACTCTCTCATCTCTTTCAAAGATCCTTAAGAACGGGGATTTTTCCAAATGTGTGGAAGTCGTCCTTCATCATACCTACTCACAAGAGCGGTGCAAAATCTGCTGTTGAAAATTATCGGCCAATAGCTAAACTGTCGGCTATTCCTAAACTGTTTGAGTCTATAGTGTATGAATGCATGTCTTTTCACTGTAAATCAATAATTTCGAGTAAACAACATGGTTTTGTTAGGAATAGATCTACTGTTATGATGATGGAGTTTACGAATAAATCCCTTTTGGCTATTGAGGATGGTAAGCAAGTGGATTGTGTATACACTGATTTTAGTAAGGCCTTTGATAAATTGCCCCATTCAATAATTTTGTTAAAACTAAGATTGTTGGGTTTTCCGACATGGTTTATAAATTGGATTAAGTCTTAGCTATTTAATAGAACTTACCAAGTTATCTTTCGTGATTGTACGTCTAAGCCATTTACTGCGCATTCTGGGGTCCCTCAAGGAAGTCATTTGGGACCACTTCTATTTATCCTGGCCATTAATTATGTAGCCTCTGTTTTTAAATTATCGGAAGTACTCATCTATGCTGATGACATTAAAATCTTTAGATCTATTAGTTCTAACTCAGACAATCTTCTTCAGGAGGATTTGTTTAATTTTAGTAACTGGTGTCGCAATAATGGCCTTCGATTGAATTTGGATAAATGTCATGTAATGTCATTTACTCGAAAATTCTTACCGTTTGAAGTAACTTACAGTCTCAATGACTGTATTTTAGATCGTGTTAATTCAGTTACTGACTTAGTCGTTACATTTGACCAAAAGATTGATTTTGGTTTACATATAAATAAGATTGTGCAAAAGGGTAATTCTATGCTGGGTTTCACCACTCGCTTATCCAAGGAATTTAACAATTCCTTTGTTAGGTTGAGTCTGTATAACACTTTTGTCAGATCTCATCTTGAGTATGCTTCTCAAGTTTGGTCTCCCTATTATGATGTGCATATTGGCAGAATTGAATCTATTCAGCGCAAATTTGTGAGAATAGCTTTATGTCACTTCAATTGGAATGACAGAGTTCGTCTTCCTCCTTATATTGACCGGCTTCAGCTACTAAATATGTCATCACTCTCGAGACGACGTGAGGTTGTTGACGTCGTTTTTGCTCACCAACTACTCACTGGGGTGGTTGATTCCTCCTCACTTTTGGGTTTGATGCAATTTGCTGTTGGTCAATTTTTACCAAGGCATCCTAGATTGTTGCATATTTGCTTTCACCGGACTAACTATGGTATGAGTGAACCGATTTCGCGTCTTGCAAGAGAAGTTAACGAGAATATTGAGGTATTTGACTTCTCTATTGATAAAGTATGTTTGAGACGTAGACTTAACGCTAGTTGACACCAATTTATGTCAGGTTTTGTCTATTTACTGTGCACTGTTATTAATGTGTTGGTGTAGGGATATTGATGTTTGTTTTGTCCCTTCACTAAATGATGAGCCAAAGGATAAAATGATTTCCATCTTTTATACTTGGAATCGATTTTATGGCATTTCCTTGCATTAAGGAATTCTGATAGTGATTATATTTTTTCCGTGTTTCGCTAGTATAGCTTAATATATTGTTACGAGCTAGGGGTTCGCCGAGATTTCAAGTAAAACACAATTCGTTTAAAAAATAAGTGATAATTTATTTATTCGCACTTTAACTTAATTCGCACTATATGGCACTACCGCCTCGTACTTTGACTATCGCTTGTACTGGTTCGCGTCTTCCATGAATGTCGCTGAATAACTAACTCTCGTCTGAAAGCTTCGTACTTTTATACCATTTTCCCCCAATTCTCGAACCTTCCGTGGTGTATTCGTCGGGTGTGTGTCTCAACTATACTGGAAGGTTCTAGATCTTCGATTATGGCTTTTTGCATATTGGGGGACTGTTCTACATAATTCTGGCATATTCGGGAAAGATCAAATTACATGGTTGCCAGATCTATAACAATATGTTCCAAGTTTCAATTACATAGCTTAAGAGATAGTCGAGATATTTATTTTTTAAGTCTTTTTCTTTGCAATCCCCCTGTGACCCTCACCCTTACAAAATAATTAGCCTTTCTTTAAGCTGATTCTGGTGCATCTGTATGCCACCTTAATGGTACCAAAATATGATTTTTTTTATGGTAGGTAATTTCGAAGATATAATCATTTAAAAAAAAATCGGTCGGCTATTAGTTCTTAGCACCCTCTTTTCGGACTCCAATGGATAAAAAATTAAATTATTTTTAAAGTTTGTCCCACAAACCCCTCTATATACATATGTATATGTTGATTTTCAGCTTCTTAGCTAGAACTATGATTGAGATATTCGAGTTCTTAGTTTTCGGTTTTGGCGCTCCCTCCCCCACCCCTTTAACCCGTACACCCTCCCCCCCAATAAGTCGGGCGCGACTTTATTATTTTTAGGACAATTTGAGGATGACAATAGGCAGGTTAAGGTGGTAGTAAATTAGGCTGACAAAGCATTGGAGTTTATTTGGAAATATTATCAATAGTGCATAGATTCAATATTTTATTAGCGCATTTATAAAAGTTTGGATTTGATCGGGGTGGTAAAAGGGGTGATGATTTCTAAATTAATCACTTGAATCACGTTCAAAATGGTTTAATTGATGTGCTTAATGCCAGTCATTCGAAGTAGTTTATGTTCATGAAACCGACCATTTGTATGGGAATGGAAGAAGAGTTGAGAGAATCGTAAAGTGTGTGATGTATTTTTTTTTTCATTTTTTTTATTCAAGTGTTTGTAAAAATTTTCAAGTTTATAGATTTTAAGATGTTGGTTATTAGACGATTTATTGAAATATTGAACTTTGTTTTGAATACTTTAAAAAGTGTTAGTTCGAATTTTCAAGATCATACATTGTAATGTCTTCGTGATAATTGATTTCTTTTAAAATGGTCAGTTTTGTATGGGTAAAGACATTATACTGAGAGCTGTCGTCCTAGGGTACACGGGGTATACGCCGTATAGCCTCTGCTCATTTCCTACAAAAAGCGTATACCCTTTGGTACCAGGGCTGTATACGGTGGTATACGCTGTTTTATACGTTTTATTTTTTTTATGGAATCAGAAAAATATGTCCGAAAGTGGCTGAGAGAGCACCGATCTTCATATCGACAATATACAATAAAAATGGGAAAAGCTGTACTAAGGAAAATCTGTGAAAAATATTTATTTAAAATAAGTATTATTTTTTTATTTATAAGTTATTTTCATTTCCATCTTATGTTTGTAATATTTTTTAAGCTTTTCTTATTATTTTTTACTGAAAATGATTATTTTTTATTATTTCCTTGAAAATGATATTAAAAACCCAATATCCATTCTATATATTGCATTTTACTTATTTTACACACAGAGTCAGTGTTAAATACTGTTACATATTAGCCCTAGTAGTTCATCAAATATCCGCGGTTTTTCACTGTGCTCGAATGTAAAGTAAAATGTCAGCTCTACTTGCTTATCATCAAATTAATACACACGTTAAGGAACGCTACGCGTCTTCAAAAATAAATATACGCGCGATTATCGAACTACCAAGATAGAGCAACAACTACACTCCAAAGATAGGAAACTCGGGCGACTGCCTTATGAATACCTGCACTATAGAACGAACGATCATCGAGTGTTCGAGGACCTTGAGCATTCCACCAACCAGCAAACTGCGCGTATAGACTCAACCGACAGGAAAAAGAATAGAACGACAACGAAATAATTCTGAACACCTGCGAGCTCTTTACCAAGTAAGCAACGACAGTGATCGGGCGACAGAAGAATGATTCGAGCAGAGATGAAATGCTTTATAGGCCTCAAAATTCACGTGCATCCTAGCACGCACGATTTACCGAAAGTCTTTAATAAAAATAACATGGCCAGAGTAGAGAAGCGGCCGACTACGATAGGGCGACACGGAAAGACTCGGACGACGATGAAATACATTGTAGAAACCAACAACAACCACACGTATGGGCACGTATGAATGGAAAAAGATTCAGGCGATGATGGAATGCTTCATAAAAACAATTAACAGCGCTCGACCGAGAATGAAAAGATTTACGCGACAAGGGGAATGATTCGGCGACAAAAGCAATATAAAAAGGCGAGCGTTTTCGGAAAACAGTCAGTCTGGTTTGGAGGCATTGACGAGTCCGTCGAAGTTTAGAAAGCGAATGAGTGGAGATTGATATGCGATAATTTGTGGACAAAAAAAAAGTGTCGCAAGTGAAAAGCGATTTAGTTAAATTAAATAAAGTTTTGCAGTTCAATTGTTTTATTTCTTTACTTGAAATCCAGCGACCCCTTGCGCACTTCAATCATTTAGTACCTTTTGCAAACCCTTTGATCAGCACGTGGACTTTGTTTTGCACCGAGAGGCCATCTTGATAAGTATATAATCAATTTTTGCATGGTATAATTAAATTGCAGTTCGATATTATGGATGATTTTATAAATTTAGCATAATCGGACACCGGTGACCACTCTAGCTTTACAACAGCGTATACCCTTCGCTGGACGTACGACTACAGCCATGATTATACCTATTAATATTTTGAGCTTTCATGCATTTCTTAAACAAATTTTGCAAACTTTCAAATTTCTAATTAAGTTTGTTACAAAAAAAATGCTGTATTTTTCAGTACACCTTAAACACCTTGTTCAGGCTAGAGCTCACTTCGGTTTGGTCTGAATTATTATTTTTATGTTATTTATGTTAGCTTGATGTATGTGTGTAGCCTAGTCTAGTGGGTAGTGTGTTGGTCTACAATGAGAAAATCATGAGATCAAATACCAGTCGACCAGCACACTTCCTACTTTGATACATTTTGATTACTTCAATCTAAGCAAATGAAAAATTCGTGGATACAGGGTTGTGCGAAGGGTTAACAATCCTGCCACAGTAGGTAATGAAAATAAATGTTAAGGAATCTGACTGGCCAAAGCCCGATTCGGTCTGAAGTGCCATTGTATACATATAGAAGCATGAACAAAATTTGAGCTTATCTTTTATCGTAGCCCTAAAAAAATTACTGAAATTTTTCGACATTTTGGCTCACCACCTCATTCCCCTCACACTTCGAACGTATGGTACTACTTAAGTTTTGAGATATGGCAACACCGGTGTGAATATGTCAAATCTGACAACATCGTCGTAAAGTTTGCCTTCTTAATGATAAACGTTTTGTCATGAGAGTTCTATTGGTGTTTTGTCCAGTGACTTAAAACATTCATCTCAGCCGAAGAATGGAATTGAACTGTGAACATTTTCTTGCGATGATTTTTTTTATTTTCAAAATTTTCCAACTCCAGCTAACAGAGAGCTTTATAATGCATCAAGAAATTCTTGCAAATCCACCCTTAAACGTGTTAAATTTGATCACGACCAAAAACTTCGGCTCAAGATCTTTCTGGTCTTTTGTCAAAACGGTCAACAATAATTTCATCTCTTCATCAACACCACCACTTGTCGATGGCGACCGTACCGTTATTGATCCGGTTGAGAAAGCGAACCTATTGGCAGTAAGTTTCGCAAGAAACTCCACGCTACCACCTTCAAACCAAGCCCCTCCTATCGTAACACCATCAGGTTTTTCGCTGCCGCCGCTACATTTCCGCACGCGTCTCATATTCAGGATCCTGCAAAAGCTCAATGTTCACAAGTCCGCTGGCCCTGATGGCATTCCCCCAATTACCCTTAAAATGTGCTCCTCCTCTCTGGCTAAACCCCTTCGCAATCTTTTTCATCTATCTTACTCTTCTGGGTGCTTTCCACGATTGTGGAAAGTCGCGAATGTTCAGCCAATTCCCAAGAAAGGAAGCAAAGCGAACCCCGCTAATTACCGCCCGATAGCCATCACTTCAGTGCTCTCGAAAGTGATGGAAACTGCTGTCAATCGCAAAATCATTCACTATCTCGAGGATAAACAGCTTATCCACGATCGCCAATACGGTTTCCGTTCTGGAAGGTCGACGGGAGATCTTTTGGTCTACCTGACGGAACGTTGGAACTCTTGCTTGCACAAATACGGCGAAGGTCAAGTTCTTGCTCTTGACATTGCAAAAGCTTTTGACAGAGTTTGGCATGAATGTCTCCTTGTTAAGCTAAAGGCCATTGGTCTCGATGCTACCCTCATTCGATGGATTGAGAGTTTCCTTTCTGAACGCACTATACGAGTCGTATTAGATGGCGTTACTTCTTTTTCTTTCCCAACTAATTCTGGTGTCCCTCAGGGTTCTGTTCTTTCACCTACTCTGTTCTTAGTATTCATTAATGACCTTTTGTCTTCTACTCTCAATCCAATCCATAGTTTTGCAGATGACAGTACTTTAGATAACACCTTTGAATTTAACTCTGCTGCGGATTCTCACAAGCTATCTATTGCTTCCAAACGCAGGGAGCTATTCAGTTCGCTGGACTCCGACCTCGACTTAATCCTGGATTGGGGCAGGAAAAATAGAGTAGAGTTCAACGCTGCTAAAACACAGGCCTGTCATCTTTCCCTTAAACGTGATGTTCCAGCGTCGTCGTCTAATTTAGCCTTTAATGGCGTACCAATTTGCTCTGTAGATGAGTTTATCATGTTAGGCGTAAAATTAAATAACCATCTTGATTGGAGCAAACATATCTTTGATGTTGCCCTTGATACCTCCAAACGCCTAGGTATCCTTCGCAAATGTAAAAAATATTTTACACCTCACGACTTAGCTACCATCTACAAGGCTTACATTCGGCCTCGCTTAGAGTATAATTCGCATTTATGGGCTGGGGCACCCAAAACACACCTTGCGCTGCTCGATCGAATCCAAAAATATGCGTTCCGACTAATTGGAGATGACACCATTACGGTTTCTATTGACTCCCTCGAACATCGTAGGAACGTCGGAGCACTCAGCATCTACTATCGCTACTTTCATGGTAAATGTAGTGCGGAACTTAAATCACTCATTCCTTCACTTTTCATTTTTCCCCGAAATACTCGTCAAGCTAAACGCGCACACGAGTTTACTGTCAACCCTATTCCTACTCGTACAGTGAAATATAGACAGTCATTCATCTCCCGAACGTCCAGACTTTGGAACGCGTTGCCTTCTAGCATATTTCCAAGCAAGTATAACCTTCAGCGCTTCAAAAATAATGTCCATCGCCATTTCCGTGTATCTCCCCCAAAATTCCCATAACACTACCAAATTTTATCCTCTACCTATACCTATACCGACTTAACTGTGTAATGCATTAAAGGGTGACCCCCTAAGTTATAATCGGTGCCATAAAAAAAAAAAAAAAACGTGAATTAACCCAGCAACAGTGTGCCGATAAACTCGCTTCGACTTTTGGTAATGAAGCACCATCCCGGACCACCGTATTTCGCTGGTTTACTGAATTTAATCGTGGTGGTAGTTCGCTCCAGGACCAATTTCGTGAAGGTTGTCCAAAATCCGTTGTTGTGCCAGAGAACATCGATGCTGTGCGTGAAATGGTTCAGATCGATCGTCATGTGACATACCGTGAAATAGAGTCATGCTTAGTTCCACGCATACATTCAATATTGCATGAACATTTAGCCATTAAAAAGATTTGTCGACATTGGACACCGCATAATTTGGCAATCGCTCAAAAACGGAATAATCGGACATGTCGCCACCATGTAGGTAGGACGGTCCATTCGGAATCGTACACCACCATTTGTTTGTCAAAAGTGTTTGGTGAAATAAGGAAAACCAACCGACAAAGACGAATCATTCTTCACATGACAATGCAAGCTCCCACACAACGGCTCAAACAAGTGACTTTTTGAGGAATAAAACCATCGAATTGGTGAGTCATCCACCATACAGTCCGGATTTGGCACCCAATGACTTCTTTTTATTTCCGCACATCAAATTGCGAGGTAAACGTCTTCCGACGCCTGCAGAAGCGGTTTATGCATGAAAAAGGAAGTAACTTTAAGTTCATGAACGGGCTAATTCCCCTCATTCGTTCTACCCCCTCCCATAAAAATTTCATGAAATTTTGAAATTTTAAGACATTAACTTTTCTTCGAAACTATTTAAGGTATCAGCTTGAAATTTGGGTCAAAGTATAACAATGTATATCTCATTAACATCACAAAATATTGATCCGATCCTCCACTCCTTCTACCCCTCCCATATACAAATGAACAATTTTCAAAAATGTGTTTATTTGATTTTCATTGAAGCTAGCGAAGTTAATGAACAAATTTTTGCCAGTTTTAATTTCATTAACTTCACCTCACTCCTTCTACCCCCTCCCATTCAAATTTTACGAAATTTTGAAATTTTAATTAAATTATTTTTCTTCGAAACTGTCAAAGCTATCGACTTGAAGTTTTGTTAAAAGAAATATCATTGACGACGAAAAATTTTGTTTTCATCCGTATACTCCTTCTACCACCTCCCATACAAATGCATAATTATGGTAAATACATTTAATCGATTTCCATTGAAGAAACAGTACAAACTTCAAATTTTGCCAGAATGCAAGAATTTATCCTTTAATAATTCCATTAACTACTACTGAAGAAATTATCAGATTCGCTTCACTTCTTCTACCCCCTCCCATACAAATACATATATCATAAATTCAAGAAAAGCTTTTTTCGTTCGAACATACGAGAGCTATCGACTTTGAAATTGAAACAAAACATGGTCATACGGATGTTAATAAGCAGTTTCAAAATCATATAAAACCCTCCACTTTCTCTTCCACCTCCTATAAAAATGTCCCAATTTCAGGAAAACTATGTCCAATTTCTTTGAAAATAATAATAACTACAAATTTTAAGTTCAGCACGAAACATTTTGCATGACACGTTCACTGTCATGCACAAAAATTACAAACCTCCCCCTCTGCTTCTACCACCTCCCATACAGAAGTCACAAAACAGTATTTGAAAGAATTTAAGATGACATATTTTCCGGTACATTAAACTTTTTTGCCATTTCATCTAGAGTATCATTTGATTGGGCTTTACGCCCAATAAAAATTCTTTTTTTTAATATTACACAGGGGAACATTTATTTTCCCGAACCTTATGCGATTAACTTCTATGAATTTTGAATTTTTCCCCTGATTCTTAGCAGTCAAGTGATCATGGACAATTTTATAATTTCGTGTTCATGATAGTGTAATGAAGTGATTAAAGAATTTTTATACTCTAGATGAAATCTGAGAGTATATTGTGTTTGCCTTACCGTTTGTAACGCTAAGAAATAATGCTCGCACAGAGCCGCCAAGGGTACAGAAATATTTGTTGTCGCTCAAAAACTTCGATTCCGAGTTGCTGTCTGTCCGTCTGTCCGTCTGTCCGTCTGTCTGTCTGTCCGTCTGTCCGTCTGTCCGTCTGTCCGTCTGTCCGTCTGTCTACAGCATAACTCTCGAACGCTTTGAGCTATCGTGCTGAAATTTTTTGTGTGTCATTTTTAGCTAAAAAGAAACTTTAAGTTCGTGAACGGGCCACATCCCCCTACTCCTTCTACCCCCTCCCATACAAATTTCACGAAATTCCGAAATTTCCAGAAATTGATTTTCCTTTGAAACCATTTAAGCTATCAATTTGAAATTTCGGTCAAAGTATTTAGATATAAATGTCATTAATATGGCGGAATATTGATCCCATCCCGTCACTCCTTCTACCCCCTCCCATACAAATGCATAATTTTGAAAAATGCAGTTTTTCGATTTTCATTGAAACTAGCAAAGTTATAAAAACGAATTTTTGCCAGAATTAATTTTATTATAGTTTCAATTAGAATTGAAAAAATTATCAACTTCACCTCACTCCTTCTACCCCCTCCCATACAAATTTCACGAAATTTTGAAATTTAAATTAAATTACTTTTCTTCGAAACTGTTAAGGCTATCAACTTGATATTTTGCATAAAGTATAAAAATAGAAATATCAATAACGAGAAAAAAATTTGTTTTGATCCGTACACTCCTTCTACCCCCTCCCATATAAATGCATAATTTTTGTCAAGTGCATTATATCGATTTGCATTAAAACTAGAAAAAGTATAAACTTAGAATTTTGCCAGAATTTGTCTTTTAATAATTTCAATAAATGCTAAAAAAACTATCAGCTCCTCTTCACTCCTTCTACCCCCTCCCATACAAATATCTGTATTTTAAATTCAAGAAAAGCATTTCTCCTTCGAATATATTAGAACTATCAAATTTGAAATTGAACCAAAGCGTGGTGATAAGGATGATATGATAAGCAGTTTCAAAATCATCTTAGACGCTCGACTTTCCCTGCCACCTCCCATACAAATGCCTCAATTTCAGGAAAACTATGTCCCAATTGAAAATAATGAAAGCTGCAAACTTTAAATTCAGCACGAAATATTTTGCATGCCACATTAGGTGTCATATCCAAAAATTACAAACCTTCCTCCTCTCCTTCTACCACCTCCCATACAAAAGTCACTATTAATTATTTAAAAGAATTGGAGGTGACATATTTTCCGGTACATTGAACTCTTTCTCATTTCATCTAGAGTATCATATGATTGGGCTTTACGCCCAATCATAATTCTTTTATGTTTTTCTTTCAGTTAATGATCCAGACAACAAATAATTTGATCACTAATGCCAATTCTGTAGTCAACATGAAAATTTTTTACCCAGCAGATTAGAAATTGTTAAATATGATAACAACAAAAATAGAACTTGATAAAGATCTTTTTTGTGTACGTAATTTGTTTCATTCTGTACGAAGTGTAAATGTATTTTTACGATAATGCCATCGATTTCCGCTATCATGCTTGTCAAATTTATTTATACATATATCTTTTTCCGAAGATTGATCGTAGATGATAAAATGAACAGTCTTAATAGTTTCAAATACAATACTTACGACACACTGCTTTGTTTAAGTCTGATTGGCTTAGTAAAAAAACAACACTATTACATTTTTAGCACTAAATTTGGAGATGCGATAAAAGTAAATAAATTGTGTTCTTAGTTTTTAAGGCAATTTGTGTATTTGAATTCTCTAAAATTCAATAGAAGAGGAGAGGAGTGACGCCTTCTTCCAATTAGGAAAATATGAGTTGGTAATTTCTTACGGGATATTTTGATTGTTAAAAATTAATTGGTGTTGATAGCTTTCTTATGTTCGAAGAAAAACATTGGAACTCTGCAGTAATGCAATGAAGGCAGGGTGAAGCCTAGCGCGTAGCGTGTTGATTTGCATTGCGAAGATCGTGAGTTCAAATCCCGGTGGACGTATAATTTCAGCACACTGCCTGCTTGGATATACCTTGGTTACTTCAATCTACGACAATGAAAAAAATTCGTAGATATAGGGTTGTGCGAAGGACTAACAACCTTTCCACATTATGTAATGAAAATGTTAAGGAACCTGAAAGTGAGGAGTCCACGGCCCGATTTGGGATGTTGTGTCATTGGCTGTGTATAAGTGACGCAATGAAAACCTCAAACGAGAAATTAAAAACTGATCCAAAAAATTATTTTCGAACTAAAATCAAATTTGAAGCGCCTCTATAACATCCTAAATTATAATTGATTGCGTAAATTTACCAGCTAATTTTTTTTTGGTTATAAACACAGCAGCCTTTACTTCGAAATACGGCATTGAACTAAATTTTTTTACATCATGCTAGAGTTGCTATCAAAATGATTTAAACAAAATTTAAACTTAAAAAATTTAATAGATACTGAACAATTACATATGTATTGGATTTAGTGAAATCGTTTGTTTGTACGGGAGGAGTTAGAGTTTTTTTTTCAGAAATAAACAACAATATCATGCAATTGAAATATTTTAAATTGTAGATCAATAGCATTCATACTTTTCGAGAAAATCGACTTTTTGTAAACTTGTTAAATTGTGTCATATTGTATGGGAGGAGGTTGAAGAGGTGCAGCTAAACGTCTAATTTTTTCGGTCTTACTAATAATTCCATGAAAATTTAGTGCACAATTTCTGCTCAATAAATTTTGTACGTACTAAGAAAATTGGTTTTAACATTACATGAAAAAGTGCATTTGTATGATAGGTGGTCGAGGAGGTAGAAGGATTCGAATAATTTTTATACCGCAGATTAAAATCATGGAAATAATATATTCTAAATTTAAGGTCAGTAGCTTTTAGAAAATTCGTTTATTGTGAAATTCGGAAATTGATTCATTTTGTATGAGTGGGAGTAATAGGGGTGAAGCGATTTTAACGAACTTGACTTTTTCATCAAAAAGGACGTGCACAAAATTTGAACTTTCTCGCTTAACGCGTCCGCGAGCTAGAGAGTACAAAGACGGACAGACATCCGGTTTTGAGATTTTTAAGTGATAATATGAAAATCTGAATCATTCATTTTTTCTCCGAGCCTAATTCTTAGCATTACAAACTTTGTGGCAAACTTATACTACTTTCAGATTTCATCTAGATTATAAACACGCATTCCAACTGATTGGAGGCGAGACCACCTCGTCTTAAATGGCTTCTGTAAGGTTGAAATTAGTCGTCTTATCTCTCCTTTCTTTAAATTCCCGCGTAATACAAGTGCTGCTGATCGCACTCACGAGTATATTGTTTAGTCACCCACATCACGTACAATGAAAAATGGATAGTTGTTTCTACCTCGAGTAAGCCAAATATGGAAGGCACTACCCGCGGCCGCTTTTCCTAGAGTTCATAGCATCCAAAAATTTAAAAGAAACATTCACCGACTTCTTTTATTCTAGTCCTAAGTCCTTTCTCGATTAATTTGTATGTTAATTTTCGTTTTGTTTATTCTCTCTCTAAACCGACTGGACTGTCGCAACAGTATTAAATGGTAACTCCTAAGCCCAGCATGGATTCTTAAAAAAGCGATCACGCTCTTCCATAAATGAGCACACCCTTTAAACTTGCATCGTTTCTCGCGTTCATTTTATTCTTTACGAGCAGATCAATCGCGATTGTTTCACTTGTTTATTAAATGTCTTTAAAAATGAAGGAATTCTGAAAAATTTTGACCTCGCACTTTTCAGTTCCTCTTGTCTAATAAAAAAAAATCTTCGCAGAAAACAAATGGAAATACCAGATTAAATGTTCACTGTAAGCTTGAGAGATAGCAAACACACGTATGTTTTCGAAACCAAGCCGGACATTTTGCTTATTGCTTATACTGGGTATACTGTTGTTTCAACTTTCTCTCTACATTCGTAGTATATTAGCAAGTGTAGTTATCAAGCCCAACCCTCGCCTACTCCATCCCCACTCAGTCCAAAATCTACCAAAAATTAACTTTCATCTCTAAAGACGTCCAAACGATACACTTTATCGTTCAATTTCGGGTATGCAACAAGCGCAGGCAGCAACTCAAGAGAGTGGTGCCTCAAGGGCATGCGCGTTTTCTTGAGATTTAATGACTCATACAATAACGTAAGGCTATCCAGCTGATATGGGGATGCCGTGCGCTATTGAGAGATAAAAAGCAAAGAAAACATTTTCAATATTATTTTTATAATTATTTTAATAATAGAACATTGATGTTCTGTGGAAGAGTACAAATGTTACGTCATTTTCGTGCGGTAAGCGCATGTCTTCTAGAAAAAAAGCGAATTCATAAAGCTCAACGACACACAACATATTTCTTGCGCTTTTCTTCTAGAGCGCATGCGCTTAGCGCACGAAAATGACACAAAACACTTACGTAGCTCACATGAATTTTTATGCATTTTTTAAATGAATTTCTCAAATTTTGAAGTTCTTAGCTTAAAATTTCAATCAGAAATTTTTAATTTTTGGGTTACCGCAAATCACTCTAAATAGCGCACGTGATCCCCATATCAGTCGAGTAGCCGTGCGCTATTGCATCAATTATCAAATTTCAAGAAAAAACGCATGTGCTTTCGAGAACGGGCAATATACTCCTAATCTTCAAAGAAGATATGACACGCTAGCCTCAGAGTTCTCTTCTCAGTCCCGGGTTGCATATGAGTGTTATGTAAAAAAATTTGGTGAAGATATCATAACAAAACCAACAAGATTTTTCGAATTTGTTAATACAAAACGAAAAAGTTCGGGTTATCCCGTAACCATGCCGGCGTAATATCTGCGATATGTTTGCTGACCGTTTTCATGAAGTTTACGGTGCCCAGTCAAATTCAACCCAACATTTTAGTTCCTCCACTAGTTGACAATATCTCATTGTCCATTGAGGAGGTGCATGCTGATCTCACAACTATTGATATCAAAAAAGTCCAGGTCCTGATCTTATTCCTCCCCTATTCTTATCAAAGTGAGCCCATCCACTTTCAACACCTCTATATGTTCTCTCCAACAACTCACTGTAATTGGGAATTTTACCTTCGGCCTGGAAATCGTCACATCTCACACAAATCAATTATTATATACGATCAATTGGCAAATATAATCAACCCTATTCTTAATGACCAGCACGAAGGAATCTCATGATTGTTGCATCTGCGCACTTAAAAATGGGCATCAAATCGATGCAATATACACCGACATTAGCAAAGCGTTCGACGGACTTGATTACAACATCCTGATTTTAAAGTTAAAAAAAAGTGACAGGCTTAAATCCTATCTTAATAATAGAACTCAATTTGTTAAGTTTCAAAGTTTTATTTCCAAGGAAATACTAGTGTCCTCTGGGGTATCGCAAGGAAGTCACACTTCCTTATTTAATGTTTTCATCTCAGATCTATCAGAAGTATTGGATGTTTCACATCTGATGTACGCTGATGATCCAAACTTATTGCGCTAATCATTGGTGCGGTGAAAACAAATTAAAGCTTAATGTCAGTAAATTTCATGAGATAAACTTCTCTCTAGCTAGGGTGTAGCCTAGTGAGTAGCATGTTGGTCTTGGAATGCGAAGGTGGTGAGTTCAAATCCCGGTCGACGTAATATATAACTCCAGCACATTGCCTGCTTGGACATACCTTGGTCACCTCAATTTACGAAAATGAAAAATTCATAAATAGAGGGTTGTGGGAAAGGCTAACAACCCTTCCGCAGTAAGTAATTAAAGAAAATGTTAAGGAACCTGAAGGTCAGGAGGTCAAGGTCCGATTTGGGCTATATTGCCATTGTAGAAGCAGAGGCTTCAACTACACCGTGCTGATCAAATTGATGAGGACCTCGGCTTACTACTGGACAATAACGTATGCTTCAAATCTCACTATAATTGAATAATTTCAAAAGCCAATAAACTTCTTGGGTTCATTAAGAGAAATGCCGAAGTGTTCAAGAATGCATGGGTCACTAAATCGTTATTCTATTCTCTTGTCCGCCCTCCTTTTTTGAGTTATACAGCAACAGAATAGAGTCAATCCAAAAGCAATTCTTTGTTTTTGCTCTTACGGACTTGTATGATCCTTGAGACTTTGAAAACCTTTCACCCCACACAGTCAGGATCCAATTATTAAATCTTTTACCTCTTGGTTCTAGAAGAACTATGCTCACATCCTGTTTCACGTTAGATGTTTTGGATGGCGGTATTAAGGTTGACCACTTCTCAAATAAGCTAGGGTGTAGCCTAGCGGGTTGCGTGTTGATCTACAATTCGAAGGTCGTGAGTCCGAATCCTGGTCGATGCATTATCCCAGCACACTGCCTGCTTGGGTATACCTTGGTTACCTCAATCTACGAAAATGAAAAATTCATAGATAGAAGGTTATGCGAAGGTCTAACAACCCTTCCACAATAAACAATGAAAAAACGTTAAGGAACCTGAAGGTCAGGAGGCCAAGGCCCGATTTGGGTTGTAGCACTATTGTAGAAGACATCTCAAATAAATTCATACTCAATGACAATGTCAGGCTGACGAGATATTCAAGACCACTTAAGGAATATCCACATCGTACAGATTACGGACTAAATGAACCTATTAACAGATGCTGTGGAGTATTTAATAAATTCAGTGTACACTATACACTTTAATAAGTAAGCTGACATACAAACTGAGATTACGCTCCGTTTTATAAGGTCTCCAGACCCCGTTGAACTCTTCCACCAAAGCCTATCATACTTATATCGAATTTCGCTTAATTAATTACGGTAAATTTAACTATATTGTGTTATATTAATTTAAATTAAATTAAGTAATTTATTATGTAACTAATTATCTTGTTATGATAAATAAATAAATTAAAATTAAAGTTAGTGAAATTGTGCAGTTTATATGCGAGGTGATGGTAGAATTGAGAGGTTTTCAGTATTTTTTGTGAAATTGTGAAATTGTATATGATTGGGAGGAAGTCGAAGCAGTGAAGCTAATCAGTTAATTTTTTCCTATCTTATTAATAATGCTAATTAAGTATTTAGTACAAAATTTGAACCCGACAAAAATTATACGTACTGAGAAAATTGGTTTAAAGTATTTCAGGAAAAAGTGCAGTTTGTATGAGAGGTGGTGGAAGGTGTATGGAGATTCCAATAATTTTTGTATATATATCAGAAATTTCAAATTGGTAGCTCTAATATATCTCAAGAAAATGTGATAATTGTTACCATTGAAAATGGGGCATTTTGTATGGGAGGAGGCGGAAGGGGTGGAGCGATTTCGTCGGTTCACGAACTTGATCTTACTTTTTCGTCAAAAACGACGTGTACAAAATTTGAACTACCTAACTCAACGCATGCTCAAACTAAAGAGCGACAACAAATATTTCTGTACCCTTGGTGACTCTGTGCGAGAATTACTTCTTGGCGTTACAAACTTTAGAGCAAACTTATAATACTCTCAAATTCCATCTAGAGTATAAATAAATTGTCAACAAGTGGGCGGCAACTTTATTATTTTCTGGACAAGTTGAGGATGCGTGGAAAGTCAATATGCAGGTTAGAGTGGCTGGGTTCTAGGGCAGGGCTGTTGTCAATTTAACACTTCATTGCGAATACGATGAATAGCTCTAGTACATATAACCAATATTTCATTCGTTTATTTATGCAAGTTTGAGTTTTTATGAGGGGAGGAGGAAAGGGTGATAATGAGAGTGGGTGGATGTTAATAATTTTTTAATAGATTGCTTGAATCACGTCCAATATTCTCTGTATAGAATGTCTGTTTCATAGACGAAGTTGCATAGAATTTTCATAAAATTCGGTGTGTTTTACATTCAAGAAACCGATGGGGAGGGATTAGAGGAGGTAAGGGAATCGTAAAATTTGTGATGCAGCTTTATTTCGTTTCTTTTGTAAGGTACGAAAAATTCGTAGCTTTTAATTTGTTGGCTATTAGATGATTTATTGAAATTGGTCGATATCATACTTTTGTATGGGAGAGGGTAGAAGGGTCGCGATCTCAAAACGTTTTTACGTAATTTTGTTTCAACTATTTTTAAGAATTTTTGTGCAAAAAATGCCAATTGGTAGCTTTTAATAGTTAGGTAATAATTGATTTCTTAAAAAAGATCGTAAAAAATAATTTTGTATCAGAGGGGGTAGAAGTTTTAAAGGTATTCGATCAGTTAATATTTCATACTATTAGGAATTTTTTTAAATGCATTTCGCAAATTTTCATTCAAAAATTTTCAGTTTTTGTATTTCTCCATTGCACATGAAACACCCTGTGCACGGTAGACCCCCCTTTGGTGCATAACAATTGTGGAACAAATTATTATTTTACTTTATTACTTTAATAATAAAGTATTCCGATCGACTTGAAAAAAAAAAATTTGGTACCCTGAAATTTGGTTTTTTCGCGTTTCATGACTAAAATTGTAGGCTATTTTAGTCATGAAACGCGAAAAAACCAAATGCAAAAAAAAACATAACAGAATTATGATTGGGCTTAAAGCCCAATCATATGATACTCTAGATGAGATGGAAATGACTTTAATATACCGGAAAATATGTCATCTCAAATTCTTTCGGATAGTGAATAGAGACTTTTGCATGGGAGGTGGTAGAAGTAGAGGGGAAGGTTTGTATTTTTCGTATATTGCACCGAACAAAGCCTGCAAAATGTTTTTTGCTGAATTTAAAGTTTCTAGTTTTCATTATTTTTAAAGAAATTGATCATAGTTTTCCTTAAATTGGGGCATTTGTATGGGAGGTGGCAGAGGAAATGGAGCGTTTAAGATGATTTTGAAACTGCTCATCATCATCCTTATCACCATGCTTTGATTCAATTTCAAAGTCGATAGCTGTCATATACTTGAAGGAGAAATGCTTTTCTTGAATTTATAATACAGATATTTGTATGGGAGGTGGTAGAAGGAGTGAAGCAGAGCTAATAATTTTTTCCAACACTTATTTCAATTACTAAGAAACAAATTCTGGCAAAATTTAAAGTTTGTACTTTTTCTAGTTTGAATGGAAATCGATAAAATGCATTTAACAAAAATTATGCATTTGTATGGGAGGGGGTAGAAGAAGTGTACAGATCAAAACAATTTTTTTTTGTATTATTAATATTTCTATTTGTATACTTTAGACAAAATATCAAGTTGATAGCCTTAACACTTTCGAAGAAAAATAATTTAATTTAAATTTCAAAATTTCGTGAAATTTGTATGGGAGGGGCTAGAAGGAGTGAGATGAAGTTTATAATTTTTTCAACACTTATTGTAATTATAAAAAAAAAAATTCTGGCAAAATTTTGTGTTTTCAGCTTTACTAGTTTCAGTGAAAATCGAATATATGTATTTCTCAAAATTGTCCATTTGTATGGGAGGGGGTAGAAGGAGTGAGGGGATCGGATCAATATTCCGTCATATTAATTACATCTATATAATAATACTTTGACGTAAATTTGAAGTTGATAGCTTAAACAGTTTCAGAGAAAAGTCAATTTCTTAATATTTCGAAATTTCATGAAATTTGTATGGGAGGGGGTAGAAGGAGTGGGGGGATGTGGCCCGTTCACGAACTTAAAGTTACTTTTTTGCTAAAAATGACACACATCAAATTTCAGCACGATAGCTCTAAGCGTTCGAGAGTTATGTTGTAGACAGACGGACAGACGGACGGACAGCAACTCGGAATCGAAGTTTTTGAGCGACAACAAATATTTCTGTACCCTTGGCGGCTCTGTGCGAGCATTATTTCTGAGCGTTACAAACGGTAAGGCAAACACAATATACTCTCAGATTTCATCTAGAGTATAAAAATCCGTCTGTCTGTACGCCGGTGTATACGCTCAGCGCACATCAACTCCCAAACCGTTCAAGATAGAAAGTTCGTTTTTGGAGGGATTGTAGATAGTTTTGGATCTCAGGAGGAGACCCATATTGGGGGTGTAAGGGTTCAGGGGGAGGCGGGGGGAGCACTTATACTGAAAACTAAGAATTCAAATATCTCAAACATGGTTACAGCTAGGAAGCTAAAAATCGATATATGTACATATAAAAGGATTTGTGGGACAATTTTTAAAATTAATGTAATTTGTTTATCCATTGGGGTGCAAAAAGGTGGGGCTAAAAACCGATTGTGGGCCGAATTTTTTTTCAATGATTATATCTTCGAAATTACTTAGCATAAAAAATTTATATTTTTAGACCATCAAGGTGGCATATAGATCCACTGGAATCAGCTTACATAGAGGCTAATTATTGTAAGGGGGAGGATCATGGTGGGAGGGGGGTGCAAAGAAAAACACTTCAAAATCAATATCTCGGCTGTTTGTTGAGCTATGTAATTGAAACGTGGTACTTATATTAAGCTATACTAAAGAAATACGAGAAAAATATAACATTTGGACAAAATAGTAGTGGGGGGAAATGGGAAGCATTGCACTTTCCAAAATTTCAAACCATTATATCTCAAAACTGAGTGCAGACATCTAATTAAAATTTTGTCAAATTGTAGAACTACATAGTTTTCAATTTCGGTAAAAGTTTTACGTCGGGAGGTATAAGGGGAGGGAGGTGGTAAGCAAAAATGTCGAAAATTTTGAGTGATTTTTTTAGGGCTCTGGTAAGATATACAAAGTTTAAATTTTCAATGTGGATACATCTATTTATTATACATACAGAAAAAATAATAAAAATTCTGCAATTGTTATGCACCGACCTCCCTGGTCTAACGTGCACAAGGTGTTTCATGTGCAATGAAAAAACACATAAACTGAAAATTTTTGAATGAAATTTTAAGGTAGAAACTTGAAAATTTGCAAAATGCATTTAAAAAAAAAATCTCTAAAAGAATGAAATATTAACTGGTATTAACATACAAAATTATTTTTTCGACCATTTAAAAAAAATCAATTATCACCTAAAAATTAAAAGCTATCAATTGGAAATTTTACACAAAAACTTTCGAAAATAGTTGAAACGGAACTGCGTCAAAAGTTTTGAGCATTCGCCCTTCTACCCCCTCCCATACAAAAGTATGATTTCGAACAATTTCAATAAATCAACTGCTAGCCAACAAATTAAAAGCTACGAACTTGAAATTTTGTACGAGCACCTTACAAACGAAATGAAATAAAACTGCATCACAAATTTTACATTTCCCTTACCTCCTCTACCCCCTCCCATACAAATGATTGGTTTCGTGAATGTAAAATACATCAAATTTTATGAAAATTCTATGCAACTTCGTCGATGAAACTGACATTCTATGCAGAAAATATTGGACGTAATTGAAGCAATCAATTGAAAAATTATTGACATTCACCCACCCTTAATATCACCCCTCCCTCATAAAAACCTAAACTTATATAAAGGAATGAAATATTGATTACATGTACTGGAGCTGTTGATCGTATTCGCAACTAAGTGTTGAATTGGCATCATCCCTGCCCTTAAGGGGGTTCCACATATTGACTTTCCATGCATCTTTAACTTGTCCCAAAAATAATAAAGTTGCACCCGACTTGTTGGCAGTTTATTTTCTCTATGTATATCAAATAGATGTATACATGGAAAATTTAAACTTTGTATCTTTCAGCAGTCCTAAAAAAATTACTCAAAATTTTGACATTTTTGCTTACCACCTCCTTCCCCTTACACCACCAAATTTAAAATTTTTACCAAAGACCATGTAGTTCTACAATCTGACAAAATTTCAATTTGATATCTGTACTCAGTTTTGAGATATAACGGTTTCAAATTTTGGAAAGTGCACCATTTTTTAAATGCTCCCCATTTTCCCCCCACTGCTATTATGTCCAAATGTTATATTTTCTCGTATTTTGCTAGTATAGCTTAACATATGTTCCAAGTTTCAATTACATATCTTAAGAGATAGTCGAGATATTCATTTTTAAGTGTTTATCTTATCTGTAGATCCCAAAATATGATTTTTTTTATGGTAAGTAATTTCGGAGATATAATAATTTAAAAAAAACATTCGGCCGACAAATTGTTTTTAGCCCCCACTTTTTGGAAAACAATGGATAAAAAAATTATATTATTTTTAAAGTGTGTGCCACAAACCCTTCTATATACCAGGGGTGTAAATATGAAACCAGAATTTGATCATAGAGGACCTCACTGGTCAATCTGGTTATTGTGAACACGCGTCAGTGGCGCCATTTTCTTGTTTTGACATCGGACAAAGATTGTCAACTCATAGCACTTCAAATTTCATACGACAGAATAGTTTTTAATAACAGTAAACATGTCGAACTTTGTACCGCGAAACTACGATTTGCGGGCAACTTTAATTATACTTTAGATGAAATCTGAGGTATTATAAGTTTGCTCTAAAGTTTGTAACGCCAAGAAATAAAAAATGAATGATGCAGAAGTTAATATTATCACTCAAAAATCTTAAAACCGGATGTCTGTCCGTCCGTCCGTCCGTGCGCTCTCTAGCTTGAGAACGCGTTGAGCTACAAAGCTCAAATTTCGTACACGTTGTTTTTGACAAAAAATTAAGGTCAAGTTCGTGAACGGGCCAAATCGCTCCACCCCTTCAACTCCCTCCCATACAAAATGACACAAATGCGCAATTTGACAATAAACGGATTTGCTCGAAAAGTATAAAAGCTATTGGCCTGAAATTTGGAATACATTACTTGTATGATAATATCAATCTACTGTATAAAAATTATGCGTGTCCTCCCCCTCCTTCTACTACCTCCCATACAAACTGTACTTGTCATGAATTACTTTAAGCCAATTTACTCAGTGCGTATAAAATTTAGCGAGCTGAAATTGTGCATCAAATATTTATTTAAAATTGTTAGTAAGGCCAAAAAATTAGATGATTAGCTTCACCCCTTCTACCCCCTCCCATACAAAATGACACAATTTCGAAATTCGACAATAAATGGATTTGCTCGAAAAGTATAAAAGCTATTAGTCTTAATTTCGGGATATATTACTTTCATAATGATTTCAATATACACAATAAAAATTATTTGCGTCATCCCTCTCCTTCTACCCCCTCCCATACAAACTACACTTTTTCATGAAATGCTCTAAGCCAATTTTCTCAGAACATATAACATTTATCGAGCTCACATTTTGTACTAAATACTTATTTAGCATTATCACTAAGATTAGAAAAAAATATTTGATTAGC
This sequence comes from Chorisops tibialis, assembly GCA_963669355.1. Classification (NCBI taxonomy): domain Eukaryota; kingdom Metazoa; phylum Arthropoda; class Insecta; order Diptera; family Stratiomyidae; genus Chorisops; species Chorisops tibialis. The sequence goes on along the minus strand of OY770262.1, from coordinate 263,903,284 downwards.
TTCACTGCTTCTACCCCCTCCCATACAATATAACACTGTTTCACAACTTCACAAAAAATCTATTTTCTTGAAAAGTATGAATGCTACTAGTCTAAAATTTAAGAGATGTAAATTTTATGACATTCTTAGTTATTTCTGGAAAAATCATTAAGATCCCCCCACTACTTTCTACCACCTCCCATACAAACTGCACATTTTCACTAAATCTAACACACTGATTTTCTCAGCTCCTCAATTTTTCAATTTTTGAAGTAAGCATTTTGTATAAAACATTTTTATAGCTATTTTAGCATGATGGGGAAAAAATTAGTTCAATGCTATCACCCCTTCTAACACTCCCCATACAAAATTTCTTGGGATCACGAAAAATTCTATTTCATCTAGAGTATCGTAAGATTGCGCTTTACGCGCAATCGTAGGACTGTTATGTTTTTCTGTTACCAATTGAAGAAAACTGCTGCTGAATCGCATCGAATGCTTGTCGATGCTTACGGTGATCATGCTCTTGGTAAATCACAGTGCTTTGAATAAAAAATTCAAAAGTGGAAATTTTGACGTAAGAAACGAAGGACGTGGAAAGCCACCGAAAAAGTATGAAGACAGCAGATTGCAAGCATTGCTGGATGAGGACGCCACTCAAACGCAACAACAACTGGCAGATCAGTTAAACGTAAAACGAGCAGCCGTCGCCATACGTTTGAAAGCCATGGGAAAGATCCACAAGATGGGAAAATGGGTCCCACATGATCTCAACGAAAGACAGCAGGAAAACAGAAAAACCACTTCCGAAATGCTGCTCGCCAGATACAAAAGAAAGTCATTTCATCATCAAATTGTGACTGGCGATGAAAAGTGGACTTATTTTGAGAATCCGAAGTGGAAGAAATCATGGGTAACTCGAGGCCAACCACTGACATCAACTGCAAGACCAAATCGCTATGGCCGGAAAACAATGCTCTGCGTTTGGTGGGATCAGAAGGGTGTGATTTATTATGAGCTACTGAAACTTGGTGAAACCGTTAACACTGAACGCTACCGACAACAAATGATTGCATTGAATCAAGCTTTGAGTGAAAAACGCCCAGAATACCAGTAGAGAAAAAACAAAGTGATTTTACTTCATGACATTGCACCATCACACACAGCAAGACTGGTCAAGGAAATGATAGAGTCGTTCAGTTGGAAAATTCTTTCCCATGGCGCTTACTCACCAGACTTGGCTCCGTCTGATTACCATTTGTTTGCATCGATGGGACACGCACTTGCTGAGCAGCGCTTCACTTCCTACGAAAATGTACGAATATGGCTCGATGACTGGTTTTTATCAAAAGACCAACAGTTTTTTTGGCGAGGCATCCACATATTACCAGAGAGATGGGGAAAATGTATAGCTAGCGAAGGGCTATACTTTGAATAAAATACTCCTTTCCATTTCCAACCAATAAGTGTTTTTTTTTTGCAAAAAAATTCCGGTTTCATATTTACACCCCTGGTATGTGTTGACTTTCAGGTTCCTAGCTAGAACTATGATTGAGATATTCAAATTCTTAGTTTTCGGTTTAAGCGCCGCCTCTTCCCTTTATCCTTACACCGCTCAAAAAGGGTGAGATCCGCAGCCATCTACAATCCACCCAAAAATGAACTTTCTATATTGAAGAGTTTGGGAGTTAATGAGCGCTGAGTGTACACGTACGGCGCATTTTTAGGCTAATTTAAACGCTAATTAAAACACGAAAAAAACAGAATTTCAGCGTAATAAATTTTTTTTTCGTTTCGTTCACTACACTTTATTAGAATAATAAAGTGAAGTCCTTCAGACTCCTTAAAAATAATCGGAAAAAAGTTCGAATTTCCAGCGGTATCGGATAAATTATTTGTTTACGAAGTACCAGATTTTTTCTTAAATCGACAAATAATTGAAATTAAAACTTGCAGTTGTGAATATGTGTGGTAAACCAACTCGATCGAGTAACTCGAATTCAGGACAATCGAATCCCCAAGAGTTACACAAGATCTTAAAAGGGAGCACAGAAACAAATTGTTTTTTCGTGCAGTTTTATATTAATCCGCTTAGCTCGCATAGCCCATAACGCGCAATCTTTCAAAAAAGAGTAAATTTTAATAAATAACATATCGAAAGACGAAGAAAAAGAATGGTATTAAATCACGATATAGATTTCATGATTTGAGTTCATGTATTATAACACTTTCATGGATCGTTGAGTTACAAACTCGTAAAGGCAGGGCTTGCGAACACAAGGGAGTGATGAAATCTATAGGTAAGAAAGCACGCGATGATTCTCATGCTAAAAACTCTAAAAATCGACGAAGAAAGATCAACATCGCGCGCTGTATTGCACAGTTGCCCTACTCTGTTACTTTTAATGAGTTTGCCAATATGCTGCGAATACTAAATCATTCGAACAAATCTTTTGTGCTTCAGAATCAGTGTTCTAAAGAAGAACCGAATACCCAGAAACGTCCGCACAGAGACCTGCAGAAATGCTGATAGCGACCTCAAAAGTGCAAAGTTTGTTATTTTTGTCGTTCTATCAGCGTTCATCGCGAAATAAAATCCAACTGAAGTAAAATCAACTTTCGATGGTGTTCGCTCTCGAGAAAATTGTTACTTCGAGAAATTTTATTATGACCTTTGATCTGACACGCTTGTGGCCATGGCAGTAAAGCAATATACCTATGCAATACACATTTTTAAAACAAGGAAATTAACACCTTTGATCGTGAATTCTCTAGGCTATCAATTAAAAAAATAAAAAAACTATCTTCTCACCGCTCAAGTAAATAAGTACTCAAGATACTGCTCCACCATTCGTTGGAGCTGGACCACAATTCCAAGCACTCAAAAGATCTTTGGCGCGATTACAAGTTATTTCCGAATTCAGACATCAAATTCTTTACCAGTGACAACTCATCGCCAGATTGAAATACAATTCTCTCCGGGGGCACACTAATCAACTTTTCGCAACTTTACTGGTCGGATTTCTTTTCTTAAAATATGTCTCAGCAGGGCCGGCCATACCAGGTGACAATAATTGGCATAGCCCGAACACACATTCATCAGCCAATTGATTACTGTGGATTGTTTACGTCGACAACGTGCGGTCAGTACAGCACAAGTCATTGACTAAGTACTGCACTTTTCGTTAGCTCAAGGTTCCCTCGCAACACAACATACGAGTATGCAATGTATACAAAGACAGCCACCACTACTTAATAGCTAGAAACAACACAATACCAGAGGACACATTTATAAAAATTTGTTGCAGTGTTACGTTACAACGAAAACAAGTCAGATATTTGGTTTTCGTTATGATAGGCGGAATGGACCTTATCTTTCGAACTGCACTCAGCTAATCTATGAAACTTATCTTGTGTCTGGCAAGTGCTGTTTTGCTGGACCACAGATTGCCAGGGTTGTGCACACGGTATGTATCTGAACTGAATTGAACGATTCATCCACGATGCTCTGCCTTTCGTTTTCTTCATTCCCAATGAGAGGGCAACAGCCAAACGTATAACTTTCAAGGCAATCTCAGTAAGAGGAGACGAAGAATACAAAAGATGATAACGAATGAAAGCGGTTGGCTCATATTGGACAGCCCTGTAGACATAGCGTCCTGGTTTCATGCATATGCTATCTAAATGCCAGTCTTTCTGTCTCTATTTCCATTATGATACGAAGATATAAAAACTTCTCAACTTCAAACTAAAAGATATCACACAGTAAACACACGTACAGCCAAATCAAACGTTCCGTGTACGAGTATTAACTCCGAATATTAAACCTTAAGAGATGACTTAATGTTCAATTGCGCGATCGCTTATTCATTTCCTAATTTCACTGGAACATTATGCTTTCGAGTATATTTTATACTTCTGAGAAACATCTGAGTTACTGTTAAGCTTAGTTAAGAAACCAAATTGCAAATTGTATATAATGCCTAAATTTTGCGGGAAATAGCCCGACATAGCACCACGTATTTCGACATAGCACAAGTCGCATAGAAAAAATCATTAACTTGATGTTTTTAAGTCATTTTAAATTCAAAATCAGCTGTTTTTACGTTAAGTCAATCAGCTCATATTTCAATGAAAGTAATTTTGACTAATAACAGCAAAAAAAAAATACAAAAGAAAACAATTCCGGATTATTTGCTTTTTTAAATGTGACGTTTCGGTCTCTGCTGAGACTTTTATCTAAGTTTGATAAAGGTATCAGCAGAGACCGAAACTTCACATTTAATAGAGTATAGCAGTGTGGAATCCGAAATACACTGTGAAAACATTCACCAAACCAAAATGAAAACATAACAGGACTATGATTGCGTGTAAAGCGCAATGAGATCAGTGCTGTCACCCATTCTACCACTCCGTATACAGCATTTCTTAAAATCACGAAAATTTCTATTTCATCTAGAGTATCATATGAGCCACTGCACAAATCGATTAATTCCACTTTTGAAATATTTTAAATTTTAGTGTCAAAGCACTTGGTTCAGTCATAGATTTTTATATCTATATAAATATAATTGTAGTGTACGTCTGTTATTTGTTTAGAAATGGCTATAAGTTACTTTTTTGCCTTAGTTTAGCAATAACTAAGCAGAAACTCCGGTTTTTAAAATTCTTCTCTGTCTGTCCGGCTTTCACGAAAAAACCGCTGAACCGATTGTAATGAAACTTTCACAGTTTATTAAGTATGGCTCCGAGATGTAATCTGCTTTTGGTTTTATTTCCCTCCCTCCCATACAAAGTGACTCATTTTTAATAATATGTAATAATCAATTTTTCTTGGAAACTATGAAAGCTATCAGTTCGAAATTTAGAATATATTATTTCTATTAAAAATGCAATCTTTAAGTATACAAATTATTTAAATCCCCCTACTCCTTTCCCCACCTCCCATACAAACTACACTTTTTCATTAAATACTATACACCAATTTTCTCAGTACGTATAAATTCCTTCGAGCTAAAATTTTGTACTAAATCCTTAATTAACATTATTATTAATATCGGGAACCATTAACCGATTTGCTCCACTCCTTCTATCCCCTCCCATATAATATGACACAATTCCACGACTTTGCAAAAATTCCATTTTCTTGGAAAGTGTGAAAGTCACAGATGTAAAATTTAACATGTATCAATTGCATAATGATTGCGCTTATTTTTCGAAAAATCACTAAAAACCCCTCACCCCTTCCACCACCTCCCATACAAACTGCACTTTTTCATGAAATACTCTAAACCAATTTTCTCAATGCGTATAGATTTCATCGAGCTAAAATTTTGTGTCGAATCCTTAATTAGCATTATTATTAATATCGGGAAAAAACCGATTAACTTGACTCCTGCTACCCCCTCCCACATGATCTGACACAATTTCACAACTTTTCAAAAATTCTATTTTCTTGAAAAGTGTAAACGTTACTGAACCAAAATTTAAAATATATCAGTTTTTTCTCGAAAAATCAGCAAAAAACACTACTCTCCTTCTACCACCTCCCATACAAATTGCACAATTTCACTAAATCCAATGCACTAAGTTTCTCAGTACCTATTCAATTGTTGAAGCTAAATTTTGATACAAAACATTTTTGTAGCTACTCTAGCATGATGTGAAACAAATTAGTCCAGAACTATCATAACATAAAAATAACCCCTTCTACACTCCCCATACAAAATTCTTAACATCACCAAAATTTCGATTTCATCTATAGTATGATTGGGCTTTACCCACAATCGTAGTCCTGTTATGGATTTAAGCTGAATGTTATTTTATTTGGTCTAATTAACACAAACTACAACTATTCAAATGTCCTTAACGCTCTTCCATACTTATATGATCACAAATAACGGGATTGATTTGATCACGAGCCTGTCCCCCCATACAAATGCGAGTATCGTGGTTTCATTCTTAATAATTTATGGTTCTGATTCCAACAAAATATAAACCATTATCTTCAAAGAGCCTCTTTCTACGAATTTTTTCATTTTCGTAGATTGAGGTGACCAAGGTATATCCAAGCAGGCAATGTGTTGGAATTATATATTGAGCCGACCGGGATTTGAACTCACGACCTTCGCATTACAAGACCAACACGCTACACCCTAGCTTGTAGAAGTAGATCTTCAAAGAGCCGTTAAGCTAATCAGTTTATATATCCTGAATAATGTATTACTAACTACATTTTCAAAAATTGCTTATTTTGTGATTCTTACGCGGACAAAGTCGCGGGCGATCGCTAGTGTTTAATAAATTAGATAAAAGCTACATCTACATCTGTGTATTCTACAATACAATATTTATTTGAATTTATATTATGAAGGGAATTTTAAAAAACAATGTATAATATTTCATTGCATTTCTTCACATTTCGTTTTATGCAGCTAATCGATTTGTGCAGTGAACTCATATGATAATCTAGATGAAATAGAAATTTTCGTGATCTTAAGAAATGCTGTATACGGAGTGGTAGAAGGGGTGACAGCACTGATCTCATTTTTTTCACATCACGCTAGAGTAGAGTTACTACTATGAAGAATACGGAACAATACTGGTAATAGAGTTCGGTCAAGGTGAGAACCAGCTTTTCCGTTAAATTTGAAAAAGCGTCCAGCTGTTTTCCAGCATGCGATAAGTAAGCAAATGTGATTACAAGCCGTTCATTAATACGTAAACCCTTCTAAATTTAATTTTCACCACTTAGAACTACTGCAAATAAAAGATATTTGCGAGTTAGTTCGAATTTCGAACTTTACTTTTGTTCTTTTTGTAAAGAAATGTCAAGACAAATGTCGCGATGACAATTCATTCCGTTCATTCGGCGAAGGTAAGTGAAAAACATTCATTATTTCCTTAAATTTTCAAAAATTTAAACCGAAGTGAGTAGAAATCATCCGGTTTTCATTAAAGCCAAAGAAAAGGTAGCTAAAGTGTAGCCTAGTGGGTAGCGTGTTGGTCTTGTAATGCAAAGGTCGTGAGTTCAAATCCCGGTCGGCGCAATATATAATTCCAGCACATTGCCTGCTTGAATATACCTTGGTTACCTCAATCTACGAAAATGAAAAATTCGTAGAAAGTGGGTTGTGCGAAGGGCTAACAACCCTTCTACAAGAAATAATGAAAAATGTTAAGGAACCTGAATGTCAGGAGGCCAAGGTCCGATTTGGGCTGTAGCGCCATTGTAGAAGAAAGAAAAGGTTCCGCATTGAGAGCTGACGATGCCCATCAGTTCGACATTCGAGTTGTAGAAAATCTTTTTGGGTCGCGATCGCATTGATGAAGTAAATACGAGGGGAGATTAAAAATTTCGCAGACTTAAGGGGATGCACAAAAGAGGGGGAAATATTTTTACCTGGTGGTATCTTCACACTCAATACAGGTATAAATACAAAGTTTCGTCAAATCGAATCACTAAAATTTTAGTTATCGCCAAATCAACAAATCATTCGAAAAGACATAATTAACTATGGACAAAATTGAGTTTCGCGCTGTCATAAAGTTCCTTACCAAGCAAGGAAAAATGCCACAAATCATTTTAAAAGAAAAGTCATCGGTTTATGTGGACTCTTGCCCTGGAAAAACGATGATTTATAACTGGCATAGTTTATGCAATCAAGGCAGCGAGTTAATTGAAGATGATAAACACTCGGACCGGCCGATTAAGATCACTTCCACAAAATCGACGAAAAAGTGGAGAAACTTATTGTCGAAGATGCTAGTTTAAAGAAGAGACAAATCGCAAAAATGGTTGGAATACCAGATACAACTATTTTGAATATCCTCCACGATCATCTCGACATGTCTAAAGTCAGCGCAAGATGGGTACCGAGAATGCTCTCAGGGGTTCAGAAAAAGCAGCACGTCGAGTGTTTACGCGAATTTAATGTCTCTGTAGCGAAAACAAGGATGAAATTTCGTCCCGGATTGTTACTGGAGACGAAACTTGGGTTCATAATTATGAGCCTGAATCAGAGCCGGAGTCAATGCAGTCGCTCCGTAAAGGCGCTTTATTCCCCAAGAAGTTCAAGCTCGCCCGGAAAAATCATGGTCACTATTTTTTGGGATTCATATGGGGTTTTAATGATCGACTATAAAGAATAAGGACAAAATATCACAAAGGAATACTATGCCAACCTGCTACAAAAATTTAAAGATGCCATCAAAGAAAAAAGAAGAGGAAAGTGGATTCGAAGTGTGCTGCTTTTGCACGCTAACACACCTGTTCACCAGAGCCAAGTTGCAATGGATGCCCTCCAAAAATGCGGCTACGGAATATTGAACTACTCCCCTCATAGTCCAGATCTGGCTCTTTCCGATTACTATTTATTCCCAAAACTGAAAAAAGAACTTCGGGGAAGAAAATTTACCAACGATAAAGAGAAGTCGGCAATTTCAGCCAATTTTGAAGGTATTGATGAAACATTTTGTTTAGAAGGAATTCATAAACTTTGTGAAAGATGTGATAAATGTATTAGGTTTAAGGGAGAATATATTGAAAATGAAAAATAATAAATTGTTTAATTTTACTCCCCTTCCCTGTCATTCCGCGAAATTTTTGACTTCCCGTATAGCTCAATATACACTTCGGAATCTTCTTTCCCAAGCGATGGTAATGGTACAATGCTATCAAAAATGCACTTTGGGGATCACTAGGAAGTCACTCTATCTGACAGACAGCAATGGGCTGATAATCTTGTCATGCAGCATGACGAGATTGAGATGTTTACTGATGGTTCAAAAATGGAAGAGGGTGTAGCTGATGCCATCTTTTCTGAAAGCCTTGATCTGCAAATCTCTAGGGATCTACTGTACTAGAAAATGCCACGGTCTTGTAATCGGAGGTAATGACTTTTGCAAAAGAAGCGAAACTGTTCTTGTGTGCAGAATTAAATGGTAAACGAGCTAATTATAACTCGTACAACCAAGCTGCTCTCAAGGCCCTCTCTGCTTACAGCTGCAATTCAAGATGTTTGAACCATGGTATGGACATGCTGGATGAACTGATGAAAGCTTTCACTTTGCGACTTTGTTGGGTCCGGGGCATCGAGATATACCTGGAAACAAAATGGCGGAAAGGCTGGCCAAAAACGAACCAGCCGCTGCCACCGTTAAGGAATCGGATAGTATCAATCAACAAAGTGTGGGGAAGAAAAAATATCGAACAGTTACAAAGTGAGTCGTGTAACACCACGGAGATGTTATGGGGTGGATTCGATAAAAGGAAATCAATAAAAATATTAAGACTCGACTGAAACTTCCTGTGGACACTAGTAGGTATAGTCAAGCGACAATGTCTTTTTAGAAAACACGTTTGAAGACTTCGGCTTACAACAGAGAACATTTGAAGAGGCTGCAGTGAGGAGGATGAGAATTTAGCGCATTTCTTCTGCCATTACCCATTGCCTACCAACAATTCTCGGAGAGTACTTGCTTGCTGAGCTCAGTGATCTCCGGTTGCTTGAACCGATAAACCTAATTAGTTTCATCGGTAGAGCCGGCTGGTCAGGGGCGGAGCAACAATAGGTGCAAATGAAGCAGTTAAACCGGGCGCCAAATTCAAAATTAGTTTTACTCCTTTTTTAACCTTAGATCTGGTCAATCAAGTTCCTTTTAAGACCCCTATAGGGGCGGACAGAATTTTTCTACGAGATTTGCTGCTCTATTCTACAATAATGGAAATGTACGCATACAGATTGAAAAGTTATTTTATCACGGAAACACTCTGTACAAGTTCGTTAGTCAGGCAAAGTACCGTTATTCTGTATCACATCAGTTTATCCAATGGCGCTACAGCCCAAATCGGGCCTTGGCCTCCTGACCTCCAGGTTCCTTAGCATTTTTTCATTTATTTACTGTAGAAATGTTACTAGATCTTCGCACTCTATCTACGAATTTGTCATTTTCGTAGATTGAGGAAACCAAGGTATACCCAAGCAGGCAGTGTGCTGGAATTATGCGTCGACCGGGATTTGAACTTACGACCTTCGCATTGTAGACCAACACGCTACCCGCTAAGCTACACCCTAGCACATTAGTTTCGCTGAGTCATAATATATGCACAATTTTTTGCTCCACTTGATTAAGGACAGTTGCGAAATTCACTTCGAAGTTCTTTATTGTATGGGAAGCTTAAAGGACTTAACCACCAACGAAAGAGGTAAAACTGATCCCTATAGAGATGAAGGTTGTAGTTGCCATTATCTTGTCGAAAAAATAGGTAAAGTCATCAGTTAGCGCTTACCTTAGAGATCCAGAAAATCATGGAAAAAACCAAAAAGGACGATTAATTCAAGCTTTTTCGTCACAGGATAGACGAGCAATGCTAAAGGAACACATTTCCAGCCCAAATCGGATTATGGCCTCCTGAATACTCTGCCTCCATCCATCTCGGCTCAGTAACCGCGTCCTCCAGTTAGAAAATCTTAGCAGTGATTTGCTGTCTACGTCAATCGAATCCTCTCAGCGCTTCCGTGGTTTTCCGACCGGTCTTTGTCCATTAACTTTCCCTTTTAGTGTGCGTTTGGGAATTCTTCTGTCATCCATCCGCTCCACATGACCAGCCCATTGTAACTTCTTAAATGTTATGAGAATTGACACTTTAGGATTGTCAAGATGGCATACAATTCTCTATTGTATCGTATTCTCCAGATCGAGTCTTCCCTCACAGGTCAGAGGATTCTTCTGAGGACCTTTCATTCAAAGGCGTTAAGTAGCTTTTCGGACGCCTGAGTTAAAGCCCACGTTTCGCTGCTATAGCATAGCACAGGTCGTATGATGGTTTTGTATAGCTTAAGTTTTGTTTTCCGGTGTACGTTCTTGTTTTTAATTATTGGAAGTACCGAATAATGCGTCTTGTTTGCCATCATTATCCTTCTTTTGATTTCGATGGGCTCGCTTCCATCCTTCAAAAGGTTCGTCCCTAGATATATAAAGTTGTCTACGTTTTCTAGGTTATAGTCTCCTACCGTAATATTTTGTCTGATTGGCGTCTTTTTCCTAGTGTGTGCCATAATTTTTGTTTTGTTTTCATTAATACATAGTCCAACTTCCCTTGCTACTAAGTCAAGGTTTACAAATACCTCCTTAGCACTCTCCAGAGATCTTGCAAGGATATGCTACGAGTTGTGTGGATTTGAAGCATAGTATTCCCTTGTTGTCAACGGGAAGTTTTCCAACAACATATTCGTCAAGTTGAAAAGCATTGGTGCGAGGCCGTCCTTTTGTTTAAGGCCGTTGTCTGTTTTAAAACTGAAAGTCAGATCATTTTCTACTCTGACTCGTGACAAAGACTCGGCCATTGTCATTCTTGTAAGCCGAACCAGTTTCGGTGCGACTTCAAACTACAACATGATTTTATACAGTACGCGCCTGTCGATACTATCGTGCTAAAGGAACCCAGCAAACAAAATAATTCGTTAAAGAATAGTTAGTGAATTATATTAACGAGCGATTTGATCGTTAAGGAGCTCTGTTAACGAGTCATTAACGATTCATCAACCGGACTAAATGGACATTCATTAATAAATTACTTTTAACGATTCATTAATGAATTGTAAAACGCTTCCAAGAAATGAGCATATAATCGTTATCAATGAATCATTAATGTGTCGTTTTAATTCATTAATGAAATCGCGAGCATATCTACAGTACGAGCGTAAAAACATTGCTGCACATTTTCGCCACCAAAAACTGAAAAAAAAACACCATTAAATCAGGAGCGTCGGAGGCAACATCCAGATTTCGCAAGAGACACATGACTTAGAAAAATGAGTGGCACAGGGTCATCTTTACGGATGAAAAAAAAATTTAACCTCGTATTATTTTCATGATTTTAGAAAGTCAGAAATTTTTCGTTCACTACATCAAAGCAGAGAAGGCAGTAGATTGATGTCGGGAGCCATTTCATATTATGAAACGAACATTTTGGATTTTCAAAACACTGGAATGGCTGCAATATCGTATCAAACTACTTTAACAAAAGCGTTTTCGAAATTTCACTGACTGTTTGATAGACAACGTTGGACTTTTTAACAAGACAACGCTCCAATACATACCTCAGGGGGCACTAGATCCTGAATTGGAAAGGAAAATGTGAATTTCTTGCCGAGGCCTATTCACCCAACTTGAACATTACGGAGGATGAATGTGGCTGGCTTTCTCGTAAGGTTTATGAATGTGGGCGACAGTTTGAGAGGAAAGCGGACTTAGTGAAAGCAATTGAATGCAACTAACTAAAATGGCTTTACAGCGCCCAAATCGGGTCTTGGCCTCCTGACCTTCAGGTTCCTTAACATTTTTTCATTATTTATTGTGTAAGATTTGTTAGACCTTCGCACAACCCTCTATCTTCAAATTTTTCATTTTCGTAAATTGAGGTGACCAAGGTATACCCAAGCAGGCAGCGTGCTGGAATTATGCGTCGACCGGGATTTGAACTCACGACCTTCGCATTGTAGACTAACGTGCTACACCCTACCAATTGAAGGCGCCTGGGCACAAATAACATTAAGTTTGTTCGAGCCAATGCACATCTCCTTATCTAAAAGACTATTCGAGGTTATTTTAAGTAAAGAAGGTAGTACGCATTATTAAAAATCCAATTATTAGTTTAATTGGAAACAATAATAAAAAATTGTTTTTGTTCCATGATAGAACACCCTTCTAATCTGTATATTACATACTAGAGCAGTGGGAACAATGAAAATTTATCAAGTGACGCGCAGTGTATGTATTGTTGTATGTTAGCTCTAGTCGTTCATCAAATATCCGCAATCATCCACTAAAGCAAATAAGTGCACGTGCTACTCGATCGAAATCTCACGTCCTGCAACAACAACACTATGCTAGGAACACCTGAATAGCAAGCGACTGAGAAGGAAAAGACTCGTGCGACAAGAGAATGCTCGAACGGGATTTATAAAAGCGTTTGACAGTGATGAGGCGGCAAGAGAATGCTCGGAAGAGATTTATTGAAGCGTCCGATAGTGATCGGGCGACAAGAAAATGCTATGACGAGATTTATAGAAGCGTCCAACAGTGATCGGGCGCCAAGAGAATGATTTCAGACTAGAAGTAAATGCTTTATATAGGGTGTTTGAGCAAGAAGTGTATGGTTGGAAAGGCCTAGACAGCTAGTCGCTTGGCAGTTATCAAATGTTGACATTTGCCATCTATAAACGCGGTAAATTTACCATGGAACGCTACACAGTTGTTGAATTTTATTACGAAAATTCACGTTCAATCGCAGTTACGATGCGCAAAATTCGATTAAATTTGGATCGTAATCATGTGCCTTCTGAGACGTGTGTTCGCAACCTACTCAAAAAATTCCAAGAGACTAACTCAGTGCAAGATGTGAAGACACCGATACGACTTTGTCCCAGATGTTCGACCGAAAATATCGCCGTAGTGAAGGACAGTGTTGAAAACGACCCATACACCTCCATTCGTCACCGTGCTCAAGAACTCGATCTCTCCACGTCCACACTGCAACGAATATTGACGAAAGATTTGGCTCTTCATACGTACAAGGTCCAATTGACTCAAGAACTGCAGCTAGTGGACCACCAGCAGCGCCGTACGTTCTCAGATTGGGTCTTGGAAAGAAATCCTGCCACTCTTGTTGATACACCCCATTGAAGCAATTTACAGCGCTCGGTCGAGAAGGAAAAGTCGGATGACAAAGGGGAATGATCCGGCCAACAAAAGCAATATAAAAACGCGAGCGTTTTTAATTAAAAGTCAGTCCAGTTTGGAGCGATCGACAAGTCGGTCGATGTTTGTAAAAGCGAAAGTGTAAAAGATTTAGTTAAATTAAAGTGAACTTATTAAATTGGTGGTTTTATTTTTACTCGAAATCCCGCGACCCCTTGTGCACTTCAGTATGTTAAAAGTTTCAATTACATGGCTTTAGAGACAGATTAAATTTTAAGTGTTTTTCTTTGGACCCCCTCCTCCTCTCCCCCTTGCTAGTATTCTAAGTTGAGATGTAGTGTTCTAAGTTGATTACGATTGATCTATGTGCCACTTAATACATCGTTAAGTTAACTACGAAAAAAAGGTTTTTTGCCAAAACTTTTTTATTTATCAACATAGTCTCCTTTTGGAGTGATACAACCATTACAGCATCGCTCTAACATTTTGATGTTTGTTTTATTGAATGATTTATCTTTACCCCCAAAATAAGCATTTTTTGGGTTACGACTTCAGCATTTGACCCAAATCTCTTTCCCTGGAGCAGCCTTTTGAAGTCTGCGAAAAGACAACAACTTAAAAAGTGAAACAGTTCCACTTCAAGAAGGCCTAGATACTCAGTAGATGGTTTCTGTTCGCTTTCTATCATTCAGTTCCCCATAACATCTGCAAATATTTGTCAGTAAGCAGCCAGTACAACTGAGCAATATACCAGCTTCTCCACTCGCTACGGTCGTTCTCACTCCCCTCCCCCAACCTTCCCAATCCCATTTCTTCCCTCCATGACTGTGTTTGTGCATTGCACATAAAGGCCGAAATTGCCTATAACACAGGTTATTCTGTAAAAAAAAAAAACTTTTTAATGGACAAATGTTCAAGCACGATGATGAACGCACTGCCTTTTGATATCCTTAGGATGTTAGCAGCTTCACTTTACTCTTCCGAAAAGATTTTGTGCACTTTTTAATGTTTTCTTTAATAACAGCCTCATTTGAACGTCCAGAGTGTTCAGCATTATCGGTGTCTGTACGACCGTGTTTAAATTCCAAACCGACGTTTGACTGTTGCTTTCGATGAAGCGGAATCCCCATAAAACTTATCAAGCCAAACTCTTGCTTAAATTTTTAATCAACACACGGAATTTCTTTTTTGCATTGTTTTGGGAATATCAAAAAAAAAAAAACTGCTTTTCTTAGTTAGCCTCGGGACTTTTTGACCGATGTGTTAATTGAAACAGCGGATAAGGCCAACCGTGGCAGACGACGGCCGAAAAGAACGATATAAAAAAGCGAGCTTTTACGATGAGTGAGTCAGTCGGGATTGAGAAGTCCATCGAGTCGTGTGAGCGACAGAGCTCGATTAGTGCGAGGATAGAGGCGCCATATTGGAGTCAGTCGAAGTTAGGAAAGCGATTAATTCGTGTAATCGACAGCACGAAGATTAAGGCAAACAAAATGCGTTTAAGAAAATATAAGAAAAGCGATAAATAAAGTTTGTGGTTGATTTAATTTGAAATCAAACTAGTTTTGTTTTTACTTAAAATCCAGCGACCCCTAGCGCACTTCAACATATAATACTGTTAGATATTAGAGCATGTTTCGCATTTCGAATTTTGTTGTTGTATCATTTTGACAAATATGTTCATGATGATACTTTTATTTTAAATTTGAGCCATACTGGAATCGCATTTTGATACAGTCGGTGATTTTTGCAATGGACAATAAACTGAAGCTGTATTAAATTTTGAGCTCCTAACGCAGGTGGTGGAAATGTTATAGAAGGTCTATCTGGAAAATTTCCTGTTCCTTATGTTTTTTTTTTTTAAATCCTTACTATTTTTCGAATAGAAGGCATTTATATAAATAAATAATAAATTAATTTTAATTCATACCGGACAGTCTTAAAAGGAACGCTCAAAGAACCATGTTGTAAAAAAATTAATTCCTGAGCCCCTGAATGTCAACTGTGAAGCTTATATGCTATCTACAGTATTCACTAATTGTGAAATTAGTTTACAGATTTAATCAGCAGTATATTATAAATAGCAAATGGATTTCCGCCTACCCCGCAATATTCGATAACATAACGATAAGCAAACATTAATCCACCTCAAAGCTTTTCATTCTTTTTTTTTTTTTTATCTAGCGTAGAAGCGTCGGCCGCTGAGAATTTTTCTTCATATATATTTTAATTCCATCGATTCTAGAAGAGCTAAAAGCAATTACATAACTATTTTATCAGTGGATAGATCAACGAATCTTGATTTCATTCTAACATAGCTAATGCCATTAATTTGGCTTTAACTTAATAGCGATTCATTTATGAAATATTTCAAACTTAAGATATAGATTGTCTTATCAATACACTCGGCATCCTATTTCTATATAAAAGCGACAATCTCAGCCGCAATTAAAGCATTTTTTATTTCTTTGATGAGCGATAAACAGGAATTGTGGAAAACATTCTCCATATGTGACTGATTACAAAGAGTAACAATGGTACAAGTCTTGAAATGTGTTTAGACTTCATTAAATCGAAACTGAAAGTCTGCGCCCCCAGATATGAACTTCATATTCAGTGATAATCCCCAGATAATTTCTTATCAGTAGTAAGCACACAAAGATTCACTTTTCTTTAATTACTCGAAAACGTTAAATTTCTTATCGCTCGGCACTTAAGAATGATTGATGCTAATTTTAAAGTCTGATTACTAATATTTCATTCATTTTGGGTCCGAAAAGTTCGAAAACGCCAGTAACTAAACATTTAAAAAAATATCATGCCTTCAACCGTCAAACGGCATCCATATATTTAACTTTGTTAAGAGAACAACTTTAGATAAACTATTATTTGCATAGACATGTACCCTGAGTCCGTAATTGATAATTTTTGAATTGTCTCGAAATTCGAACATTTGTCAATTTTTTTGAAATCGTGGTAAATAAAAAGAAGCTCAGTCTTGGATTTCACTTTTCATACAAACGAAATTTCAAAAATCAGTACATCAGAGGTAGGTTCTAATCATGAATCCCTCTACTTAGTTGTTCAAAGTCTATATGACCGATTTCGACGCAAGGTCTACAATTTATAAACAATTTAATACAACGATTTTCTTCCGTTTTGCCTGGAAATTGTATCTCGGTGGTTTCGGGTGTCGCTGATCACGAAGTGAGGTCAAAAACAAAAAAATTCAAAATGACCGATCGAATATGGCCACGCGATATTAAAACAATAAATTGAACTTTCTGATTTATGACATTCTTATGGGAGTGGATAGAAGGAATGGAAGAATCTTAGCAATATCCAAATTGATAGTTGACATTCTTAATACTATGATGGTTGTTAGTTTTCAGATCGATAGAACTCATAGTTTCGAAGGAATAAAGCTTCTAATCATACGAATTTCCATATTTTATTGGATTCTTTTTTTTTAAAGAAAGTCGTATGCCTTTGAATGTGTGTGAGCTACGAGCGTATTGCAAAGTTCCCGAGCGCAAATAGCGATGGCTTAAAAATGCGCAATATTTTTTTGGGTCGGCCTGATTTCATCTTTTAGGTTTCAAGCCAATACATTGGTTAGTATTTATTTGACAGTCCGCTAAAGAGAAGGCTTCAAGAAATTTCAAAACATTGTAAAAATTGAAAATCCGTGCAGAAATTAAATATTTTTATTTGAAATGTTTAACTGCAATCGATATCAAACGTCAGCCTAGTTGTTGCAGGGCTTGTTAATTCCTCTGACCGCCTGTTTAACTACTCGTTTCTATGATGGCTTAAGCCAGAGCTTGTTTGAAGATGAGCTGGATGGTTTTCTCAATGTGTGACCAATCCACTGCCACTCTCGCCTTTGAGTCTCAATAAACCATTGGAGATGACGTATGACTAGCATATGCCATTAATTTCATACCAAGGAGGATATATAAACATAAAAGAATTATGATTGGGCGTAAAGCCCAATCATATGATACTCTAGATGAAATGAGAAAGAGTTCAATGTACCGGAAAATATGTCACCTCCAATTCTTTTAAATAATTAATAGTGACTTTTGTATGGGAGGTGGTAGAAGGAGAGGAGGAAGGTTTGTAATTTTTGGATATGACACCTAATGTGGCATGCAAAATATTTCGTGCTGAATTTAAAGTTTGCAGCTTTCATTATTTTCAATTGGGACATAGTTTTCCTGAAATTGAGGCATTTGTATGGGAGGTGGCAGGGAAAGTCGAGCGTCTAAGATGATTTTGAAACTGCTTATCATATCATCCTTATCACCACGCTTTGGTTCAATTTCAAATTTGATAGTTCTAATATATTCGAAGGAGAAATGCTTTTCTTGAATTTAAAATACAGATATTTGTATGGGAGGGGGTAGAAGGAGTGAAGAGGAGCTGATAGTTTTTTTAGCATTTATTGAAATTATTAAAAGACAAATTCTGGCAAAATTCTAAGTTTATACTTTTTCTAGTTTTAATGCAAATCGATATAATGCACTTGACAAAAATTATGCATTTATATGGGAGGGGGTAGAAGGAGTGTACGGATCAAAACAAATTTTTTTCTCGTTATTGATATTTCTATTTTTATACTTTATGCAAAATATCAAGTTGATAGCCTTAACAGTTTCGAAGAAAAGTAATTTAATTTAAATTTCAAAATTTCGTGAAATTTGTATGGGAGGGGGTAGAAGGAGTGAGGTGAAGTTGATAATTTTTTCAATTCTAATTGAAACTATAATAAAATTAATTCTGGCAAAAATTCGTTTTTATAACTTTGCTAGTTTCAATGAAAATCGAAAAACTGCATTTTTCAAAATTATGCATTTGTATGGGAGGGGGTAGAAGGAGTGACGGGATGGGATCAATATTCCGCCATATTAATGACATTTATATCTAAATACTTTGACCGAAATTTCAAATTGATAGCTTAAATGGTTTCAAAGGAAAATCAATTTCTGGAAATTTCGGAATTTCGTGAAATTTGTATGGGAGGGGGTAGAAGGAGTAGGGGGATGTGGCCCGTTCACGAACTTAAAGTTTCTTTTTAGCTAAAAATGACACACAAAAAATTTCAGCACGATAGCTCAAAGCGTTCGAGAGTTATGCTGTAGACAGACGGACAGACGGACAGACGGACAGACGGACAGACAGACAGACGGACAGACGGACAGACGGACAGACAGCAACTCGGAATCGAAGTTTTTGAGCGACAACAAATATTTCTGTACCCTTGGCGGCTCTGTGCGAGCATTATTTCTTAGCGTTACAAACGGTAAGGCAAACACAATATACTCTCAGATTTCATCTAGAGTATAAAAAGGAGTGACTATGAGCATGCTTTGCCTTGTAAGCACAATGGGAATGAATGTATTTCCCTCGAATGCTCGAAATTTTTCGAAAAAAATCGTTTCGCTATCTTTGTCTGCCACACTTAAAAATATTGCAACTAACTCTTTCCCACGATAAATTGTTCGAAACAGTTGTCAAATTTTCGAAAAAATTGTTTCGCTATCCTTGTTTGACATACTTAAACCCAAAGTAAGTCTCTGTCCCGCGTTAAATTGTCCGTTGCTAAAGTACTTAGCTTAAACACAAACCAAAACTAATAAAAATTGAAAAAATAAAAATTTCTGAAATGAAACAGCAAACACCATTGTATTGAAAATTACTTTATTGCTGACTGAATATTAGCAACCAAGAAAGAATACAAATTATTGTATTTTTTTTGTAAAAGTTTGAAGCCAAGTTAAGCTTGGACACAATTTTCGAAAATTTCCGAATCAAAAAATATTCCCACATGAGACAGACTATCAGGTACTCCTTTTATATATCCTCCTTGTTTCATACACAATATGAAACGTAAAGTCCCACGTATCTCAAATTTCCGCTGCTTTATTCTCGCTTTTTCAATTTATGATTTTTGGCGTCCATAGTGTTTCGGCATATGCAATCTTACGTGAAAGATTCGCTTGCATGATTCTCGCCCCATAACACTATTGAGATTACAAATATGTTTTCGAAAAAGACATGAAAAACCAAAAGTTATTGAATATTTCTCTTAATATTTATATGTACTCTAGATGAAATCTGAGAGTATTATAAGTTTGCCACAAAGTTCGTAACGCTAAGAAATAAGGATCGGAGAAAAAAATCAATGATGCAGAAGTTCATATAATCGCTCAAAAATCTCAAAACCGGATGTCCGTCCGTCCGTGTCCTCTCTAGCTCAAGAACGCATTGAGCTAGGAAGTTCAAATTTTGTACTCGTCGTTTTCGACAAAAAAGTAAGGTCAAGTTCGTGACCGGGGCCAAATTGCTCCACTCCTTCTACCCGCTCCCATGCAAAATTACTCAATTTCGGAATTAATCAATAAATGGATTTTCGCAAAAACTATGAAAGCTATAGATCTGAATTTTAGAATATATTATTAT
This sequence comes from Chorisops tibialis, assembly GCA_963669355.1. Classification (NCBI taxonomy): domain Eukaryota; kingdom Metazoa; phylum Arthropoda; class Insecta; order Diptera; family Stratiomyidae; genus Chorisops; species Chorisops tibialis. The sequence goes on along the minus strand of OY770262.1, from coordinate 263,883,136 downwards.
GATGGTGGCATCAATCCACAGTATAAAAAACTATGTAAATCGCCTAAACCCTTCTACCACCTCTCATACGAACTGCACTTTTTGTTGAAATACTATATACCAATTGACTCAGTACGTATACAATTTATCGAGCTGAAATTATGCACGAAATATTTATTTAGAATTACTAGTAAGATCCTTCTTCACCCTCCCATACAAAGTGACATATTTTCAGAACTTTATATAAAATCAATTTTCTTGAAAAGTATGAATATTATTGGTCTGAAATTTGAGAGATGTCAATTGCATAATCTTCACAGATATTACAAAAACAAAAAACACTCAAAAAAAACACTGAAAACCCCACGCTCCTTTTACCACCGTCCATACAAACCTCACAATTTCACTAATTTTCTCAAAAATTATCAATTTTTTGAAGCTTAAATTAAAGCTTTTAATAAAACATTTTGATAGCAATTCTATCATGATGTCAAAAAATCAGTTTCTCATAAAAAAATTAGTAAAATCAACAAATTTCTCTTTCATCTAGAGTATCGTATGATTAGGCTTTACGCCTAATCGTAGTTATGTTATATTTTCCAGACAAGATCATAACTAGGTATAATTAATGAATCTTACGAAGATGCAAAATGTCACGTCTCTCACAAAGGGGAGCTGACCGAGAGCTTTTGGACGGGTGTTAGACAAGGCTGCATATTATCACCAGCCCTGTTTCCGGTGGTAATAAATGGTAATCTTCAGAGCTGCACTGGAAGGTGGGGAAGGTAAAGGTCTTCAGAGGGAACTTTTTATCATCTCTCAAGTCACGTTGACTATGGTAACGACTTGTGTTTGCTTTCACATAATCTTTCGGACTTAAGAGTCAAATGTACGATCGTTGTATTCCAAATACAAAGAAGCGTAACTGAAAATACATGTCCGTGAAAACTAGTATATGCACATAAGTTTGAGCACAAAGAAAACCGATTGTTCTTAACGGGCAATATGTGGAAGAGGTGCAAGATATTTGTTAATTCGGAAACATTACTATCGGGGACGGTAGAGCCGAAATATGATATTGAGGCCCGTATAAAAAGGTTGTCAGGTTTTCAGTATCCTTTCCTCTTTCCGGAGGTTAAGAAGGATGTCCATTCACAATAAGTCGCGAGAGTTTGGCGCATGCGTCAAATCCGAGTTGTTATATGGTTGTACGACATGGAAAATGACTATTAGGCATACCAAGAAACTGTAAATATTATACCTAGTCAAGTCATAAATATTGGTACATAGAAAAATCGACGCCAAATGAAAACGAATTAATATTTTTCAAAACTTTATTTTTTCTTTTTATTGGGGTATTCAATGGCTACAAATCTTAGAACAACTTATTCGAAATGACTTCCATTTGCCTCCCAGCACGACTTGAAACGATCTGGCCACTCATCGATCACGAGACGCACTTCATGCATGGGGAAATTGTCCACTGCACGGACAAGGGCTCGCTTCAACGGCTCAATATTTGGGAGTCGAGTAGAGGAAGCCATGCCCTCTAATACGGACCACAACTTGTAATCCAATGGGTTCAGGTCTGGACTACCAGCTGGCCAATCATCCGTGTATATGAAGTCCGGAACGTTGTTTTTGAGCCACAGTTGAGTCCTTTTTGCCTTGTGAGCTGGAGCAGAGTCTTGCTGGAAAGTCCATGGCTTGTTGGCGAATATTGAATGAGAGGCTTCACAATGGGTTCCAAGACGGTCGATTGATATACTTTGGCCGATGTTTTCACTCCTTTCTCGCAAAAATGGAGCTTGGTAACGCCATCGTAGCTCACTTCCCACCATACCATTACAAACGCGGGATGGTGGCATCTTTGGGCCCTCGGGATGAGTTGGGATGCTTCTCTGGATGACCGAGCATACACATGGTCGTTCTGTTTATTGAACGATTCTTCTATGGTGAAGATTTTCTCGTCAGTAAACAGAATTTGTCAGTGAGCGTTCTTCGCGTACCGGCTGCGTAACGCTTTCGATTTTCGCTTGCGTTTTTCCTTCAATACGGCAGTGTGTCGCTTGTACGCGCTGAGTCCCAAATCTTCTTTGATAATGCGAGACATGGATTTTTGCGAAATTTGCATTACCCGCGACAAGATTTTCTGTTTTCGCAGCGGTTTTCGGTCGATTCGTTTCTTCACGGCCTTGATAGCTTTCGGAGTTCTCACAGTTCGCGGACGGACGGATCTTTGACGGTCTCGTACTCCACCAGTATCCTCAAACAACTTCACAGCACGATACACAAAATTGCCAGTGATTCCAAGCGGTCGCAACGTCCGAAAGATATCGCCTTTTTCCATGTTGCATTTTAGTAGGCCAACTACAACAAAACGATTTTCGATGTCGCCCAATTCCATGATTGTAAACAATTGATGCCAACAACTTTTTAGGTGGCAATGAAGCAGAAATATCAACTGTCAAATCGCAGTCAAGACGAAATGGATGCGCCCAATATTGCATTCGTAATGAATGCGTTTAGTTGTGTACCAATATTTATGACTTGACTAGGCAAAATTTACAGTTTCTTGGTATGCGTAACGGTCATTTTCCATGTCGTACAACGTATCACGTCTGGCCAGATGTCTATCTGGCCAGACGTGATCTCCAACGACGAACTTTGAAGTACAATAATTATTGTACTTCGAAGTTCGTTATTGGACAGATAACTTTAAAGGTGGAAGTGATAGTATATCAGTCGTATTTTGAGTAAACCAAAGGAAAACATCACCAGCAAAGTTCCGAATTATAATCCACACGAAAAACGTCTAATTGGTCAATTTCAAGATCTTGCACTGGACATTGCAAAAGCTTTTGACAAAGTTTGGCACGAATGTCTTCTGATTAAGCTCAAGGCTATTGGCCTCGATGCTTCCCTTATTCAATGGATTGAGATTTTCTTGTCCAATCGCACTATACAAGTCGTATTAGATGGTGTTACTTCCTCCTCTTTTCCAATCAAGGTGTCCCTCAAGATTCTGTCTTATCGCCCACTCTGTTTTTGGTATTTATTATTGACCTTTTGCTTCCCACTCTCAATTCAATCCATAGTTTTGCAGATGACAGTATTTTAAATAACATATTTGAATTCGACTCCGCTGTGGAATCTCACAAGCAATCTGTTGCTTCCAAACGCAGAGAGTTCCTGGAATGGGTCAGAAAAAATAGAATAGAGTTCAACGCCGCTAAAACACAGACCTGTCATCTTTCTCTTAAATGTGATGTTCCAGCGACGTCGTCTAATTTAGCCTTTAAATGCGTACCTCTTTGCTCTTCAGATGAGTTTATTCTATTAGGCGTAACGTTAAATAACACCTTGATTGGAGCAAACTTACCTTAATTGCCCTTGATACTTCCAAAATCCTCGGTATTCTTCGCAAATGCAAAAAAAATATTTTACGCCTTCCGACATAGCTACCATCTAGAAGGCCTACATTCGACCTCGTTTATAGTGCAATTCGCATTTATGGGCTGGATCTCCTAAAACACAACTTTCCCTCCTCAATCGAATCCAAAAACATGCGCTCCGACTAATTGGAGATGAAACTGTTACGGTTTCTATTGACTCCATCGAGCATCGCAAAAACGTTGGAGTACTCAGCATTTACTATCGCTACTTTAATGGTAAATGTAGTGCGGAGCTTAGATCACTCATTCCTCCACTTTAAACCTTCCTCGAAATACTCGTCAAGCTAAACACGCGCACGAGTATGCCGTCAACCCTATTCCTATTCGTACAGTGAAATATAGACAATCATTCATCTCCCGAGCGTCCAAAATTTGGAATGCATTGTCGGCTAACGTTTTTCCAAGTAGGTATAACCTCCAGTACTTCAAGAATAATCTTCACCGTAATTTCCATCTCTTTCTACCCTAATTTCCATAATGCACCCAAATTTTATCCACTTCCTTTACCGAATTAATTGTACAATGCATTAAAGGGTGACCTCCTAAATTAAACTCGGTGCCTTAAATAAAAAAAAACAAACATGGAAGCGACTAGTAGAGTTAAGACGAATAAAAAAGTCCTGACGATAAGGCGCATACTCAGGACAGCACTTTGCGGAAGAGAACAGTTTCTGTCTTATGCCCCTATTGGGGATCTTAACAGAAAATTGATTGAACTATTTTCATTAGTAAAAATGGGTCGAAGAAAACATTCTAGGGAATAAAAACGAAATACTATTAAGGCAAAAAAAACTTCTCGGTTTCAAAACCACTCGACAAAGAAGCCACAATCTTCCAGGCTGAACTAATTGCAATGGAGCTATGTATCCAAGAGAATATAAGGAGAGCTCATCGCAACAAATCAATTTATATCCTGTCGGATAGTCAGGCGGTTCTCAAAGCCCTAACATCCAATAAACACGGATCGAGGTTAGTTTGGGACTGTCTTCAAGACCTAATCATCCTGGGGAAAAGGAACGACGTAACCTTAATGTGGGTACCAGGACATATGGGAATTGAGGGAAACGAAGAGGCTGATCGCCTTGCAAAAAATGGCGCGGAAAAAAACTTTATTGGTCCAGAGCCATTCTGCAGAAAACCAAAAGGGCATCAAAGCTCGACACTTAAGAAGTGGGTTGAACAAGAACACAAAATCTACTGACGGGGCACAGTGGAGTGAACCACTACCTCAATAATATGGGCTTAGCTGAAACCGACATCTGCCGTCTCTGTCTCGAAGACTCAGAAACGACAATACATATCCTATGCCACTGTGAAGCAGTGGCAAGGAAAAGGCATAATCTTCTGGGGAAAGGTTTCATTTCCACCGAGGAACTAGCCAACATGGCTTCCTTACAGATACTCAAATTAGCTAAAGCTATTGAGTTATGGTAGGGTATAGGGGCAATAATCGCACAATAGGCCAAAAAGGCCGCAGTGCTCTCACGTGTTCCCCTAATATAAATAAATAAATAAATAAGGCAATGCGTAAAATGGGGAAGAAAATCGTATCGTGACATAGAAAAAAAGTTTTCATGTTTAGCAAAAATTATTGCTAATGCAACAAAGGGGGAAAAAAAGGGTTCCAGAAATTATAACAACGAATTTGAAGGACAGAGGTTTAAGAACTTTGTCGAGGAGGTGGTGCCCGTTTATGAACTCTACTCAAATTCACGAGATCCACAATTTTAACATTAGAACTTCAACCATAAGGAGACGATAGCCTAAAAGAAAAAAGACTGTGACGAATTACCAGTTCGTCACTGGGAATAGACGGAATCGCGAGCAACTTCACTGAAGTGGCTCAACCGCGGCGGGCTCGAGAGGTTAAAAACGAGAGAACAAGTTTGTTTTTGACGAGTCGTGGACTTTTTGAAGTTTTTTGGCGGTTTTTTTTCTTTTGAGCGGAAAAAAATTGGAAGAACTTGTTTGGTCGTCATGCTGATTAGGAGATTTCCTTTCGAATCGAGCTCAAGTAGTTTTTATACTCCAGATGAAATCTGAGAGTATTATAAGTTTGCCACAAAGTTTGTGACGCAAAGAAATAAGGCTCGGAAAAAAATGAATGATACAGAAGTTTATATAATCACTCAAAAATTTCAAAACCAACTGTTATGCCTGCACATGATGAGGAAGAAATGCCTCTTCGCTGGATTTTGATATAAAATAATGACCCAAATCATACTTTTGGTTTTCCTAAAACAAGTTTGAAATTATGGTGTGGCCATATCAGTCTCCAGAATTTAATTATATTAAGAACTTGTGACGTTGTATTTATAACAAAAATCAAAAATTCTTAACATTTGTGGACAGTTTTTGAGACTTCATGGAAATCGATTCTAATTGATAAATTTCGCAGGTTTATTAATTTCATGCAACGTAGATACTCTGCAGTAATTAAAAACAAAGAATTTACGACGAAATACTAATTTTTTAATAATAGTATAATTATTAAAATAAAACGTCTGAATTTTATTTTGTAAAGATTTATCATATTTCAGTGTTTCAAAACCGCTGCTATTGTAACGAACAGTATATTTTGTTATTATATTTTTGGTATTGATTTCATTTAAAAAAAAAGTTTAATTATGTATTGCATAGTGACATTAGTCATATCGATAAGCATTTTAAAGTATTTTACTTCGTTTCGTGTGTCGAGGGTATAAGTTAGCCATGAATAGACATCGGAATTATATGCAAATGCATATTTTTGTTTTTCGTGCAAATAATTTCCGTCTTATAAATTTTTTGTTTATTTTTCTGATATAACTTTTTTTATCTACATATCAAGGTATTAAATATATAAGAAGGAGACATTTTTAGTTTTGCATCGGTATTTAATTTCGTGTAGAAAATAAATTTAATCAGCTCAAATTTCTTTTCTCCTTTTATATTTTTGTATAAAATTATTATTATATACATATTCGTAGGATACAGCAACAACATATTGTTTTACAACAAATCAACAATACAATAAACTAGAAATAAGGCAAAAATTATCAGGAGAACTCAAAAATATCATACATTCGTCCCTAACACCACAGATAACATTATTTGTAAAAAAATTTCATATTCACACATTATAAAGCGTAGAATTTTATGAAAAGTACACAAAAACATTTTATTAAATCCTACAAGTGAAACTTCTATAGTATCCAGACTTAATTATAAAATAAAGTCAAGCTATATGCAGTGGTTATAAAATAAAAATAATACATTGAAATTATAAAGTATTTTTTCGTACGTACATTTAAAAAAAGAAAAGAAATCACAGCTATTAAATGTATTTTCTAAACGAAATTAAATGTTGAGGTCAAACGTTGTTGTGTTTTATCCTAACTTTAAATGTAAGTGGTTATAAAAGAAATATAACATAACAATTATTAAACTTGTTTTTATCAAAAAATACTGGTAAAGGAATTAAATTGCCAAGATACATGATTTTGTTGAATCACTAAATTAAATGCTGCATCCAAACTATAAAAGTGTCCAGCCTAATCTATAGCTCAAAATGAGGGTAAAAACAGAGGCCATAAAATAAAAATATTAAAATGGAAAAAAATTAAAAAATAAGCTAAAAATTGCAGCCATTACATTTTTTTTATACTCTAGATGAAATCTGAGAGTATATTGTGTTTGCCTTACCGTTTGTAACGCTAAGAAATAATGCTCGCACAGAGCCGCCAAGGGTACAGAAATATTTGTTGTCGCTCAAAAACTTCGATTCCGAGTTGCTGTCTGTCCGTCTGTCCGTCTGTCCGTCTGTCTGTCTGTCCGTCTGTCCGTCTGTCCGTCTGTCCGTCTGTCCGTCTGTCTACAGCATAACTCTCGAACGCTTTGAGCTATCGTGCTGAAATTTTTTGTGTGTCATTTTTAGCTAAAAAGAAACTTTAAGTTCGTGAACGGGCCACATCCCCCTACTCCTTCTACCCCCTCCCATACAAATTTCACGAAATTCCGAAATTTCCAGAAATTGATTTTCCTTTGAAACCATTTAAGCTATCAATTTGAAATTTCGGTCAAAGTATTTAGATATAAATGTCATTAATATGGCGGAATATTGATCCCATCCCGTCACTCCTTCTACCCCCTCCCATACAAATGCATAATTTTGAAAAATGCAGTTTTTCGATTTTCATTGAAACTAGCAAAGTTATAAAAACGAATTTTTGCCAGAATTAATTTTATTATAGTTTCAATTAGAATTGAAAAAATTATCAACTTCACCTCACTCCTTCTACCCCCTCCCATACAAATTTCACGAAATTTTGAAATTTAAATTAAATTACTTTTCTTCGAAACTGTTAAGGCTATCAACTTGATATTTTGCATAAAGTATAAAAATAGAAATATCAATAACGAGAAAAAAATTTGTTTTGATCCGTACACTCCTTCTACCCCCTCCCATATAAATGCATAATTTTTGTCAAGTGCATTATATCGATTTGCATTAAAACTAGAAAAAGTATAAACTTAGAATTTTGCCAGAATTTGTCTTTTAATAATTTCAATAAATGCTAAAAAAACTATCAGCTCCTCTTCACTCCTTCTACCCCCTCCCATACAAATATCTGTATTTTAAATTCAAGAAAAGCATTTCTCCTTCGAATATATTAGAACTATCAAATTTGAAATTGAACCAAAGCGTGGTGATAAGGATGATATGATAAGCAGTTTCAAAATCATCTTAGACGCTCGACTTTCCCTGCCACCTCCCATACAAATGCCTCAATTTCAGGAAAACTATGTCCCAATTGAAAATAATGAAAGCTGCAAACTTTAAATTCAGCACGAAATATTTTGCATGCCACATTAGGTGTCATATCCAAAAATTACAAACCTTCCTCCTCTCCTTCTACCACCTCCCATACAAAAGTCACTATTAATTATTTAAAAGAATTGGAGGTGACATATTTTCCGGTACATTGAACTCTTTCTCATTTCATCTAGAGTATCATATGATTGGGCTTTACGCCCAATCATAATTCTTTTATGTTTTTTTTTTACATTTGAAAATACAGGCAAGACAAATAGCTTTGAATTAAACATAAGAAATCTACATATTTTTTCGTAAACGCACTCCAGCCCAAGCCAATGATCCAAAATAAACAAATTAAATACCGTTGGAAAATTTTTTTCGTCAAAGTGTGCCATTTCAGGGTTCTAGGTCTCTACCTGTTCCGGTTCCAGATTTCCACTGGAATACGGCAACATGATGAATGACAAGCTGAAAGGAAAATTTATAACTGCTCCCTTAATAACGACAAGTCTAGAAGAACTTCAAGCCAAACGCCATTCAGTAGTACCGCATATCGATCTTTCATTTCATATCATACATTCGACAAATAAACAATTGCTAAGCCCATACCATCTGCAAATATTTGACAGTAGCAGTACAACTGCAAAATATACCAGCTCACCATTCGTTACGGTCGTTCCCACTTCCCTTCCCAATCACATTCCTTTCCTCCATGACTGAGTGTGTGCATAAAGGCCGGAATTGCCTATAACACAAGTTATTCTGTAAAAAAAAGCTTGAAAAAGGGATCAATTTTTTTCAGTACTCCAATGTTTTTTTTTTTGAAAGAAAAGATTTCCGGATTCTACACTGTTACGCTTTATTATTCGTGACGTTTCGATCTCTGCTGAGACCTTTATCAAACTGCTTTTTTTTTAAATATACATAGGAAGGCACAGTTACGACATAAAGAATGAACATTTCTCACCGCTACCAGGGAACTTTGTGCACAATAACTCGATTGTTTCGGCACTTGTACAACACGTAGCACCATTCTGTTAAAAGTAGAGGTCGTTTGTGTCCATATACTCCATCAGGTGGACAGGAGAAGGACGAACCCCGAGCGGAAACACCATTCTGTACGTTGCTTCTGAGCGTAAGGCCAAAAATGGCGTGGCGGTCGTCCTTACACCGAGAGCGAGAAACAGTCTCATCAGCTGGGAACCAACCTCGAATAGGATTATCGTCGTCAGGCTCAGAACCAGTGTCAGAAACGTCACAAATCTGCGGCGCTACGCACCAACTAATACCGCAACTCCTGGTAACAAAGAGGAGTTTTATAACCAACTGAGTGCCACCTTCGATCGTGTTCCAAGGGATGATATTATTATCATCTCAGGAGATATGAGCGCCCAGGTTGGCGCTGACAACACTGGACTAGAACACGTTATGGGAAAGCATGGTGACCCTTGGGTCTACGCATCACGATCTCGGATTAAGAGAGCCGAAAACGTCGAATAATTAGTGAAGTTTTGTAGTACTCGGCAAATGGTAATCGGAGGGACTCTTTTTCCACACAAGAGTCCCATAAAAAATTTCAAGTTTCCACTGATGGTGATACTCAGAACCAGACTACAGTACAACGAGTAAAATAACTCTGTATATTGCCTGGGTTAACATGTTTTTCATGAGAGACCTCTGAAATTTGACGTCATTAGCTCTGAAAAAAAGAGAGAAAAGTACTGACGGACTCGTTCGCTACGTGTCCCATCGAGTCCGTGACACCTCTTACCTCTCACTCTTGTACATGGCGTTCTTAAAGCTTTTGGTCCCGTCGTATTCAACTTGGACGGCGGGTGCGCGGGTCATGGTCGGCGGTTCTTACAATTTCGCTTGCGCTTGTCTAATAAAAAAAAATCTTTGTGAAAATATCTCCCCGATTTGCAACCGAAGCGTGAAGCTGACGTGGGGAGCAATCACCAGATGGTTGTCTACTTGAGATTGTGCTCAGAAGCTATCCGACGACCACAAAGTCATCAAATGAAGCGCACGCTTAATGTGGATACACTTAGATACCCCAACAAAAAGCGCGAGTACACCGCCATTCTACGCGAAATGCGCACACTGGATGCCAATTGTGAGGCAACCAGAAACACGTTTCTAGCTAGTGCTGAAGAATCTGTGAGCGGTAAGAAACCCTGGATGGCGCAAGACACATGGGACAAGGTTGGTGATCGGAAAAAAGCCAAATTAGCAATCATCTCTCAACCCGATGTCAACCAACGAACACCCAACTTGAGACAAAACTACCGCGATGCTCATATACAGCTTAAAAAGGCTGTTAGAAGCGAAAAGAGAAAGGCCATTGAAGACCTGGCCAATAAGGCAGAATCTGCGGCTTACTTTGGGGATATTGGTTCAATATTTCATATTATGAAACAGCCAAGGAGGATATATAAAAAGGAGTGACTATGAGCATGCTTTGCCTTGTAAGCACAATGGGAATGAATGTATTTCCCTCCCTTACTACCGAAATGCTCGAAATTTTTCGAAAAAAATCGTTTCGCTATCTTTGTCTGCCACACTTAAAAATATTGCAACTAACTCTTTCCCACGATAAATTGTTCGAAACAGTTGTCAAATTTTCGAAAAAATTGTTTCGCTATCCTTGTTTGACATACTTAAACCCAAAGTAAGTCTCTGTCCCGCGTTAAATTGTCCGTTGCTAATGTAATTAGCTTAAACACAAACCAAAACTAATAAAAATTGAAAAAATAAAGATTTCTGAAATAAAACAGCAAACTCCATTCTACTGAAAATTATTTTATTGCTGACTGAATATTAGCAACCAAGAAAGAATACAAATTATTGTATTTTTTTTGTAAAAGTTTGAAGCCAAGTTAAGCTTGGACACAATTTTCGAAAATTTCCGAATCAAAAAATATTCCCACATGAGACAGACTATCAGGTACTCCTTTTATATATCCTCCTTGGAAACAGCTGACGAATAGAAATTTCACCGCCAACTACCTGGTGAGAGATGTCAACGGAACTCTACTTAATATGAGTGAACACCAGTTGCGGTTTTGAGATTTTTGAGTGATAATATTAACTTCTGTATCATTAATTTTTTCTGAGCCTTATTTTCTGGCATTACAAACTTTGTGGCAAACTTATACCTAGATGATGATGCAATGGCGCTACAGCCCATATCGAGCCTTGGCCTCCCGGATGCACCTCCTCCAGTTGTCTCGGTCCAACGACCGCGTCCTCCAGTTTGAAAAATTGAGAAGCGATCTGCAGTCTGCGTGGACTGAGTCCTCCCATCGCTTTCGTGGCTTCCCCTGCGGTCGGTTACCTTGAGCTTTGCCCTTGAGCACTCGTTTTGGGATTCGTTCCTCGTGCATTCGTTCCACGTGGCCAGCCCATTGCAGCTTGCGCAGTTTGATCACTATAGATGTTGGAGGGTCGTCAAATAGTTGATACAGCTCATGGTTGTATCGAATTCGCCAATCATCTCCTTCCTTAACTGCTCCGTATACCTTCCGAAGAATTTTTCGCTCAAAAGTGTCGATTAACTTCTCCGAAAACCGTGTCAAGGTCCACGTTTCGCATCCATATAGCAGCACAGGACGAATTAATATCTTGTAGATGCGTAGTTTATTGTTTCGATGGACCTTCCTTGATTTCATTATGGGGAGGACCGCATAAAATGCCTTATTAGCTGCCGTGATTCTTCTTTGAATTTCATGTCGCTCATTGCCGTCCTTTGTGAGAAGGGCTCCCAGGTATACGAATTCATCGACCTGCTCGAAAATGTATTCGCCTATTGTAATGTTCTGCCTCTCTGGGACAGTCCTTCGTGTCTGGGTCATGTATTTAGTTTTCGCTTCATTGACTCTGAGCCCTACTTCACCCGCTGCCGACTCCAACTCCAGGAATACCTCCTTAACGCCAAGTATTGATCGGGCCAGAATATCCACGTCGTCTGCTTACGCCACCAACTGTGCGGATTTTACGAGTAGCGTACCTCTGGTGTCCACTGAGGTTACTGAAGTTGCTTTCCTGACGACATACTCGAGCAGCAAGTTAAAGAGCGTGGGGGCGAGACCATCTCCTTGTTTAAGACCTGACTCCATTGGGAAGCTGTGAGTCAACTCGTTTTGGATATTTACTTGACACTCATTGTTTTCCATCGTGGCTTTTATTAACCGAACTAGTTTCGATGGGACACCTAGTTCAATCGTTATTCTGTACAGAGCATTACGGTCGACACTATCGTATGCTTGACAAAAATCGACGAACAGTTGGTGCACATTAATATCATATTCCCAGCATTTTGCTAGCACCTGTTTTACTGAGAATAGCTGGTCCGTTGTCGATCGTCCTGATCTGAAGCCACCTTGATATTCTCCGATGATGTTGTTAGCGTATTCACTGAGTCTTCGTTCGATAATTTTAGTCAATATTTTGTAACACGTACATAGCAATGAAATTCCTCTGTAATTTTCGCAACGCAAACGGTCACCCTTTTTGTATAACGGACATATAATGCTTTTCCGCCAGTCGTCGGGTAATTTTTCAGTTGTCCAGATTTTAACAATTAATCTAAATATTCGACTGGTAAGCTTTGTTCCACCTTCTTTCAAGAGCTCTGCAGGGATTCCGTCAATTCCGGGCGCCTTGTTCGATCTTAAATTATGTAAGGCTGTCTCTACTTCATCATAAGTTGGTGCAATAGGCAGATGATCTCCATCTGGATCTTCCGGAATTATAAAAGGTTCAGTCTGTGACTTATACCTAGTCAAGTTATAAATATTAGTACACAACTAAACGCATTCATTACGAATGCAATATTGGGCGCATCCATTTCGTCTTGACTGCGATTTGACAGTTGATATTTCTGCTTCATTGCCACCTAAAAAGTTTTTGACATCAATTGTTTACAATCATGGAATGGGGCGACATCGAAAATCGTATTGTTGTAGTTGGCCTACTAAAATGCAACATGGAAAAAGGCGATATCTTTCGGATCTTGCGACCGCTTGGAATCACTCGCAATTTTGTGTATTGTGCTGTGAAGTTATTTGAGGATACTGGTGGAATACGAGACCGTCAAAGATCCGTCCGTCCGCGCACTGTGAGAACTCCGAAAGCGATCAAGGCCGTGAAGAAACGAATCGACCGAAAACCGCTGCGAAAACAGAAAATCTTGTCGCGGGTAATGCAAATTTCGCAAAAATCCATGTCTCGCATTATCAAAGAAGATTTGGGACTCAGCGCGTACAAGCGACACACTGGACGTTACGCAGCCGGTGCGCGAAGAACGCTCAGATAAATTCTGTTTACTGACGAGAAAATCTTCACCGTAGAAGAATCGTTCAATAAACAGAACGACCGTGTCTATGCTCGGTCATCCAGAGAAGCATCCCAACTCATCCCGAGGGTCCAAAGAGGCTACCATCCCGCGTCTGTAATGGTATGGTGGGGAGTGAGCTACAATGGCGTTACCAAGATCCATTTTTGCGAGAAAGGAGTGAAAACATCGGCCAAAGTATATCAATCGACCGTCTTGGAACCCATTGTGAAGCCTCTCAATCAATATTCGCCAACAAGCCATGGACTTTCCAGCAAGACTCTGCTCCAGCTCACAAGGCAAAAAGGACTCAACTGTGGCTCAAAAACAACGTTCCGGACTTCATATCAACGGATGATTGGCCAGCTGGTAGTCCAGACCTCAACCCGGTGGATTACAAGTTGTGGTCCGTATTAGAGAGCATGGCTTGCTCTACTCGACACCCAAATATTGAGTCATTGAAGCAAGCCCTTGTCCGTGCAGTGGACAATTTCCCCATGCATGAAGTGCGTCTCGCGATCGATGAGTGGCCAGATCATCTCAAGTCGTGCTGGAAGGCAAATGGAGGTCATTTCGAATAAGTTGTTCTAAGATTTGTAGCCATTGAATAACCCAATAAAAAGAAAAAAAAAAGTTTTAATTCGTTTTCATTTGGCGTGGATTTTTCTGTGTATCAATATTTATGATTTGACTAGGTACTACTCTCAGATTTCATTTGGAGTATAAACATCAGAGCTCTCCAAATAAACACTGCGTTTTTTTTTAAATATCAAAATAAGCGGCCTTAATGGGACACCCTTTATAACACAAATAGGAAGCTTAGGAAGAATCCGCCACTGCAAACAACCATTCTTGCCTTTAAATTCAAACAAAAAAAAAATCTTCGAATCAGGATATTTTGCGAATAACAGCATGTTGATAAATATGATTTTTGCATCTGAAGTTTTGAAAGAGATATCTTTCCTATGAGTAATCATCACTCTAGGCACTCATGTTTGCTTTCATTTAAAAAAATTATATATTAGCTACATGTGCATGGAACTAGCATTTTCCGATAAATGAGTCTATCTAAGCAATAAACAAATAACAGATAGAATGAATATATTCAAGTCAGCCCAATCGCCTTCAGGTGATTCCACTGCAGCGGACATTCAAATTGGCCTCGCTATCAGCGAACTAAGCAATTGTCATGGACGCCGGCATTATGCCCACAAAGCGATAACATCAACAACGCACATAAGCCCGTCGAAACTGATAAAAATTTATTGTTCCGAATACAAAGTGTCTCTTCTGGGCGCTTTGGGCTTCGCACAGCACACAGGGCGTATTTAAAATACGACGGCAAAACCAGTCGTTTATCGCCGAAATCCAGGAAATGGCAAGAGATAAGGCCTAGCAAGTTACATTGGTCTTCACTTACATGCAGAACTATGCTGGTAGGTAAATTTATGTCCCTGCCCGTAACTTGTGGCCCGTAACTTGTGGCCCGTAACAATCGCCTGCCCCCACAGACTACGCGAGGCCCCGGTTCGGCGAATTGTAAGCAATGACAGACAACTCGTACAGATACGCTGGGCAAATATGCTTTTCTTCGGCAGCATGTGAATAGTTCCGTCAGGTGTTTCTCGATTGCGCTGGTATTTCGGGGCCTGCGATTCTTGATAGACAGAATCGAATCGTTAATCCAAACTGATTGATTTCACGGCAAAGAAAACAAAAGCGACGGTAATTAGCATATTGAGTGTCTGATCGTTATCTTATTTGTCGCCTTTTCGTATACAGCGGGTATGATGTCACAACTAAAAGTGTAATCTGCTTGGCGCGACAGACCTGAAACTTCCATTTGAATAATGCCGAGAGCTGCGCCCCAATCTCAAATCTTATCGGAAATCGGCCAGTCCGCACAACCTCCGCAGAAACTAACCACTGTTCTGGAATACTTTAGCTTTTGGCAAATACTGTCACAAATTTACATACTTTTAAGCAATGGTTTCGGGTTGGACTGCTTCCTTCTGGACATTATTATTGTTGGTATTCACATTTAAATCCGCTAAATTGTAATCCACTAGGGTGCAACGAAGTGTTTCAGACTGCTGCATGGACAAATACGAATCGGCGTATTCAACTCGATTTCATTTTAGGTAAATTTAACAGAAGCACTCAACTTTGTTTACTATTACTGGTTTGACAACTGAACTGGAGAACTGTCACTCGCGATAACCAAAACCGCGCCAAACTCACTCGCAAACGAACTTTTCACAACTGAACCGAATTCCGAAAACCGCCCGCATTCGAAGAAATATGAAGAGAGCCGTCTTTTAACGATTTACACAAATTTCTCTTTCGATCTGAAATGCCTTGAAGAGGCAGAGAGCACACAGCATGCTGCTAAGTTGGCGTAATTTGACGTAAATTTCCGGCAACATTTCGAGTGGCAGTACTTTTGCATCATTGCATATTCCACCGAAGATTCAAACCACTAACACTTCTGTCCTAATAGAGTTTGGACAATGCATGTACAGCGATCGCGCGGGAAATTTCGCCCGTAATTTGAATTATCTTAATTCTTTTTCTTTTATGAAGTAAACACAATCAAATTGAATTGTTATTTATGAAAGTCATATTTATTTTCGGTGTTAATGAGAATTCTATTCAAAAACTCGTAGTTTAACGCAAGTTTTCGCTCGTGTCCGTACATTTGAATGAAATCCGTCAAACTCAAGTTTGGCTGATTTTCGTATTTCTTATGTTGTCTTCTTGTGCTTCGAAACGCAGTCTTAACTGTTGGTATTAGAGCATTGTCCAAACTCAATGCCGAGTAACTGAATCCAACAACAACACGTTGGAGTCATAACAAACATGACAGTTTCATACAAATTCGAGCGCTTTTGTATGGAGCAGACACGGCGGGCTTCGTAAGAATCGCGTTTATTCTTAAATGCAGTGTTAAAGATAGTTCAGCTTTCTAAGGTACTTTATTGATAGTGCCCGGCATGTAATTATGACACGTTGATATTAATGCAATGGATTTTTAATTGAAAAAAGTGCGATCAAAGTTAAATCTAGGCTTCTCACACCGAAGAAAATCTGTCACTCATATTGTGCAGAGTTCTCCGGTTAATTTTCACACAGAAAATTGTAGAATTTTAGTAATTACGAAAAAGTGTGCACTCGCGTAATATTTTCGTGTTTAATTTGAACTAGTTATGCGCTTTTCTTGTTTTTGACAAAACGTGTTTTTACGACAAGTTCGTCAAAAATAATACAGGTGGTCCTTTGGAATGGAAAAATCCATGACGTCATACCCACTGGAGTCATTCAAGATGGCCGCTACGTCAGTTCTGCCCAGCTTGAGATGTAGAAAGCATTGCCAAACTCTATTAGGACAGAAGTGTTAGTGTGTATCGAGTATCTCTAGCCATGGCCAGAGCCAAATCATTTCAAAGAGTCCACAAGCTTTTGCTACTGAAATTTCAAACAACTTTAACTCTTATAAAAATTAAATTTTATTAATCAAAATAGATAACAGCAGATGCAATACACTTCTCCCAACGAGATACAAGTGCATTTATGCCAGTTTCGTAGATGTTCGACATTGTAGACTGAAGAAATTCCTCGAAGGCTTTTTTGATGGCTGCTTCATTGTTAAATTGTTTCTCCGCCAAAAAATGATCCAAATGTTTAAAAAAGTGGTATTCGTTTGCCGAGAAGTCTGGTGAATATGGTGGATGAGGAAGAGTCTCATACTGCAACTCTTTTAATATGTTGACCGTTATTCTTGATACATGAGGCCGTGTTTTGCTCAGTGAGCTCATGCCACTTGTTAAGCTTTTTGACTTTTCCAAGTTGTTGAAAGTGCCGGGAAACTGTCGAATAGTGTACACCCAGTTTCTCTGCAATGTAAACGCAGCTCGTTGTTGTCTATCGATGGTCCTGGGTGACCACATGGCTCACTTTGAAGGGTCATATCTCCTGATCGGAATTTTTCGAACCATCGTTGTGTAAAATTTCTTAGTTAAAAAGACTTCTGATGAGGACTTGTGATGAAGTCCGAAACCGGTCAAGCCTACCAACAAAAATCTTACAAGTGGTGGTGCAGGTAACTGCAGCCATACTATAGGATAATAGGGAATGTTAGGAATTATATTAAAATTTATATTTATGAGTTTTTTCAGGTTTTGTCGTTGTGACTGTTTCTTCGTTTTTTCAAATTCGTTTTTCAGCTTCGTGTTTTCAGGATAATAATAATTTTTCTTCGTGGCACATTATCTTCTTCATTATATATGTATTCGGATTAAAAAATCCAAAAAACCAAAAAATGTGGTTTAGGGAATTTAGATAAATTAAGATGTAAATTTGAGGCCCTTCATTGCCGACCAAGTATTGATCAGACACCCTATAATGAGGAAAATCTCGACGCAGAGATTAGGAGTACGAAAACCGTGTTACGTGCTTACGTTATGATTTATAGGATGACTGATGGGGTAACCAGCTAGGGCGCTCAAACCTTACTTTGACGTTAACGAGAAGGTTTGAGAGTAGCATCTTGCTGTGCCTGATGAATATGCCTCCGGGAAGAAGGTGCTTTATACTATAATTTCGTTTTTGACACAGGAGGTACTTACCAAGCTTTTTGACTTTTCCACTTTTCCAAGCTGTTGCAAGTGCCGGGAAACTACCCCCAGATTCTCTGCAAGGTCACTTACAGTTTGGCGTGAGTCAGACTCCACTAGTAAACGTACGAGGGCGGATTGGTAATGACGTGTAAAAATGAAGAATGAGGGGGTAGGTAAGGAATTTGGTAGTTTTTTTTTACCTGCTTCATCCTTAAATAGCTTACCTGCCAAGGCTTAGCCTTATACCTTTTTTAGTTTTT
Organism: Chorisops tibialis; assembly: GCA_963669355.1. Lineage (NCBI taxonomy): Eukaryota > Metazoa > Arthropoda > Insecta > Diptera > Stratiomyidae > Chorisops > Chorisops tibialis. The sequence continues at coordinate 263,864,693 of OY770262.1, read as the reverse complement.
GTGAAACTGCCATCTATGCAAGTTAAATTTTAATAAATTTCAATGATAAAAAAGAATTTCGTGAGTTGATCAAACATAACTTTTTAAAAGGGAAAGCAGCTAAAGTAACCAAAGAAAAATTAGATAAACATTATGGCAACTCTGCATCATTGATTGTAGCGATATACGAATTACATACCTATAATATTAAAACAAATATTACAACAAATAAGCATTAAATTCTCTAAACAATATAAAGGAATAATTAGGAAAAAATAGAAATAAAAATAAACAACTTTTAAAGAAAAGTAAAATATGATACATACAAAATATTGGTTTGGATTCATTCTTAATGTGTTGTGAATTTATTCATTTATTGCTCCAATCCCGATTAATTTAACTAAGTGTGTCATTTGATGAAGTTCAATTTTACATCTCTCTTCCATTTGTGATATCATATAATGACGCTTCTATATCAAGTAATTTGGCCATTTCAGTGATTTTGAATTCCGAGCACAGAGACCATACAAAGTCCAGGTCGTCCAAATGAGGTCACCGTGCCAGAAATGATCGACAAAATCCATGATCTCGCGCTAGGAAATCGTCGGGTGAAAGTGCGTGAGATAGCTAAGGCAATAGGCATCTCGTGTGAACGTATTTGGAATATTTTGAATAATCATTTGGACATGTGGAAGCTATCCGCAAGATGGGTGCCGCATTTGCTCATAATCGACCAAAAACGCAATCGTATGACATTTTCACAGCACAATTTGCAACTGTTCGTGATCCAAATGAATTTCTTCGTCGATTCATAACTGTTGATGAAACATGGGTCCACCACTACACTCCAGAAACCAAACAACAGTCAAAACAATGGATGGAAGCCGATTCAAGCGCACCGAAGAAGTCAAAAACCGTTGCATTGGCTGAAAAGGTTATGGCGACAGTTTTTTGGGATTCCAAAGGAATAATTTTTACCGACTACTTGGAGAAAGGAAAAACAATAACGGGAGCATATTATATTTAGTTATTGGATCGGCTGAATGTTGCAATCAAGGAAAAACGGCCACATTTGGCGAAAAACAAGTGTTGTTTCATCACGACAACGCTTCAGCTCATACGTCTGCTGTTGCAGTGGCAAAATTGTTGGAATTACGCTACGAATTGCTTCCTCACCCACCGTTTTCTCTAGATTTGGCCCAGTGTAACTTTTTCTTGTTTCCAGACTTAAAAAAATGGCTTGCTGGGAAGAGATTCGTCACGAATAGTGACGTCATCTAGTAATGCGGAAGATATACAATTAAGATGGGCGCAATACTTTGAACACCTTGTTATTCCGAGCCCGCACGAACAGCAGCAGCAGACACAATTGCAGGTATAACTGATGTAACAGATGATGAAAGATCCGCTTTGTGTCCTCCCACACTGGAAGAAGTAAAAACAGCCCAAACAACAAAGCGCCGGGCACTGATCAAATTCTGCTGAGCTTCTGAAAACCTGCGACACTTGCATAGCGCATCTCCTACATAGATTAGTCACGGATATATGGACTCAGGAAACACTTCCTGAAGATTAGCACAAGAGCATCATATGTCCAATTTATAAAAAAGGTGACAAACTCTGCTGCGAAAACTACCGAGGAATATATCTATTGTGTACGTCTTATAAAATCTTGACGAAAATTCTGGAAAAGAGAATTAAGCCCTATGCTGACAAAGTAATTGGTAAATACCAAGTCGGATTTAGAGCTGGACGATCGACCACGGACCAGATATTCTCAGTTAAATAATATTCGAAAAGTCCTGGAAATATAATATTGATGTGCACCAGATATTTGTTGACTTCAAGTAAGCGTACGACAGTATCGACAGGCGCGTACTGTATAAAATCATGTTAGAGTTTGGAGTCCCACCGTTCGGCTTACAAGAATGCCAATGACCGAGTCTTTGTCACGAGTCAGAGTAGGAAACGATTTGACTTTCAGTTTTAAAACTGACAACGGCTTTAAGCAAGGTGACGGTCTCGCAACAATGCTGTTCAATTTGACACTCGAATATGTTGTTCGGAAACTTCCCGTTGACACCAAGGGAACACTATGTTTCAAATCCACACAGCTCGTAGCATATGCCGACGTTATATATATCCTTGGAAGATCTCTGGAGAGTGCCAAGGAGGTATTTGGAAACCTTGACTCGGTAGCAAGGGAAGTTGGACTACGTATTAATGAAAACAACACAAAAATGATGACGCAAACTAGGAAAAAGACGACAATCGGACAAAATATTACGGTAGGAGACTATAACCTAGAAAACGTTGACAAGTTCATATGCCTAGGGGCGACCCTATCAAAGGATGGAAGCGAACCTACCGAAATCAAAAGAAGGATAACTTCCAATAATCAAAAACTAGAACAGAACTAATCAAAAACTAGAACAGGAAAACAAGACTTAAGCTATACAAAACCATCGTAAGACCTCTGCTATGCTATGGCAGCGAAACGTGGACTTTAACTCAGGCGTCCGAAAAACTACTTAACGCCTTTGAAAGAAAGGTCCTCAGAAGAATCCTCGGACCTGTGAGGGAAGACTCGATCTGGAGAATACGATACAATAGAGAATTGTATGCCATCTTCGACAATCCAGGAGTGTCAACCCTCATTAAATTTAAAAAGTTACAATGGGCTGGTCATGTGGAGCGTATGGATGACGGAAGAATTCCCAAACGCACACTCAAAGGGAAAGTCAAAGGACAAAGATCGGTCGGAAAACAACGGAAGCGCTGGGAGGATTCGATCGACGCAGAAACAAATCACTGCTAAGATTTTCTAACTGGAGAACGCGGTCACTGAACCGAGATGGATGGAGGCAAAGTATTCAGGAGGCCAAAGTCTGATTTGGGCTGTAGCGCTACCGTAAGTAAGTAAGTAGTGACGTCATCAATAAAACCAACGCATATTTTGAAGGGTTAGAGAAATCTTATTATTTGGAAGGGATCCAAAAATCGGAAAAAACGCTGGACCAAATATATCGAGCTAAAACGAGACTATGTTGAAAAATAAAATAAATTTTGCCGAAGAAATTGTGTTTATTTTCTTTTTTTTACACGTCATTATCAATCCGGCCTCGTAGCTTGTCGTTGTCTGTCGATGGTCCTGGGCGACCACATGGCTTACTTTTAAGGGTCATATCTCCCGCTCGAATTTTTCGAACCATCTCTGTGTGGTTCGTTCGCTTAGTGTGTGAGCTCCAAATGACCAGTTGATATTTTTGGTTGCCTACCTTGCGTTGTTGCCAAGTTTGAACTCGTAAAGAAAAAGTAACGGTTTTTGACTCGATTTCATGTTTTTTCTCTCCGATCTCAATGAAGTCCAAAACTAAAATGATTCCATGACCAAATGTAGGAGTATTTATACTTCAATATTCATTACTACCAGAGCCACCTGGCGGCAGTAAAAATTCCTACATCTCAAATGAACGATTCTGATTGGTTCAAGGTTATACCTTCCAAAAATTTAAACAGCTTATTACTAAGGCATATTTTACACGTAGATTGTTCGCATGTGTGCGTGAAGATTGCACGCCTATTGGTGAGTTCATTTCGAGAAGTAGTCTCCACTTTGTAAATTGTTTACGTATAATTAAGCTGTGGTCCCACGAAGTGCCTGCGGAGTGACTTATGGTACACCTGGCTCAAGTACATCCTTGATCGCCGGTTCGAGCGTGGGCGTCATTCCTCTCAATTTTCATTTAATAATTACTATGTAACGTTATGGGGGCTGATTTGAGAAGTCCTCGTGAGGTAGTCAGCGGGCTGCAAAATAACGAGGTGACCAAAAAAAAAACGAGACAAAAAAAGGAACTTATTTATTTCTTTAGGGGAAAACGTGAGAGCACCGCGACCTTTTTGGCCTATTACGCGTTTATTGCTCCTTTACCCTACAATAACTCGATAGCTCTGGCTAATCTAAGTCTGTAAGGGAACCATGTTGGCTTCTTCATCAGTTATAAGGAAACCTTTTTCGAGAAGATTGTGTCTTTTCCTTGCTACTGCTTCACAGCGACATATGAGGTTTACTGCCGCTTTTGAGTCTTCGAGACAGAGGCGGCAGATATCGGTTTCAGCTAGACTCATATTTTTGAGGTGGTGGTTTACTCCACTGTGCCCCGTCAATTGGCCGATTAGTGTACTAATATCACTTTTGCTGAATTTTAGAATATCCACCACTTTGTTTTTTGTTCGGATAAATTTCTTTGATATTGATAGACCCGAAAGTCTGTTCCAGTAGATTCTATGTTCTTATTCAATTCACTTTCTAAGTATAAGATTGAAGTATCCTCTTGGTTTTCCGCAGAATGGCTCTAGTCCAATGAAAATTGTTTCTGTGCCATATTTTGCAATGCGGTCTGCCTCTTTATTTCCTTCCATCCCCATATGTCCTGAGATCCACATTAATGTTACTTTGTTCCTTTTTCCCAGGATGATTAGATTTTAAAGGCAGCCCAAAACTAACCTCGAACCGTGCTTTGAGAATCGCCTGACTATCCGATAAGATATAGATGTTTTTATTGCGTTGAGCTCTGTTAACATTCTCTTAGATACATAACTCCATTGCAATAAGTTCGGCTTCTTTACCAAGAGGTTTTGAAACCGAGAAGTTAGGCCCTATGACTCCAGCTTCAGTCGAGATTAGAGCCTCAATTCTCGGATTTTAAAGTCCCTGTTATCCCTCTGTATGCGTAACACCCCTTTCATAGCCTCCTTTTTTATTTTGAGAGGGGGGAAGTTTTGGAATATTTCCATTGCCGCAATAGGGCAGGTTTTCATTGCACCTGTGATACAAAGACAAACTAGTCTTTGAATTTTTTGTAATATAAGATGCGCTTTTTTTTGTAATATTTTAGTCCACCATACTGTTGATTCGTATGTGACTATTGGGAGCACCAGTAGATCATCTTGGGCTGTAATCCTCATCTTCTGCAAATAAGCTTTTACAGGCCCAAAACGCCTTTAATGCTTTGGCATGAGTCCATTCTAAATGTTTGCTCTAGTTGAGCTTGTTATCAAGTATCACACATAGATATTGCACTTCATCTGAAAAGGGTATTGGCGTTCCATCTCAGTCTTACCTAGGTTGATGTTCAAGTTCTTAGACTGACACCAGTTCATTATCACTCCCAACGCAGATTGTAACCTTTCCGATAAAGTTACATCATATTTGCCTCTAATGATAATAACAAAGTCATCGGCATATCCTATTACTTCGTAGCCTTGTTCTGTTAGACGGTCTAGAAGCTCATCTACTACGATTGACCAAAGAGCTCGAGATAATACTCCATCCTGGGAACAGCCCTTATAGGTCTGTGCACTCAATCACCTAGATTCATTGTTGTCAATCGGCTCCTTAGCATGGCATGTGTCCATTTTATCGTGGCTGATTCAAGTCCTTTTTTCCTAGCTGCCGCTATTATGGCGTCATGTGGAGTATTGTCAAATGCCCCTTCAATATCGAGGAATGCACAAAGGGCAATTTCTTCGTAGTCTTCAGCCTCTTCTGTTTATCTAACTAGACCGTGAAGGGCTGACTCTGTTGATTTGTCTTTCTGGTAGGCATTCCAATTAAGACATACTTTGTTAGGTCCTGTTCTAATGTAAAGGTCCACTACTTTCTCCATCATCTTGACGAAGAAGGAGGTGAGACTTATCAGGGGATATGGACTAGGCTGATCAATTGGACGGTTTCCACCCCTTGTTACGAAGATCACCCTCGTTTTCCTCCAAATAATTGGGATATATCCCTATGTAAAACTTGCTTTAAAGATCTTTATCGTTATTGGCATTATGATCTGTTGCCCTTTCTGCATTAAGGCAGGGAAAATTTTTCTATCCGGGCTGATTTGTAGGGCTTAAACGTATTGATCGCTCATCTTATCTTTTCCGGAGTGAAGATTTTACCAGCAATACTATTGCTGAATGGAGTTTGACGATACATCCTTGCCTCTTCTTCTGACTCTTCATTATTATTAATTAGTTTGCAGCCTGGGAAGTGTGTTGCTAATAACACTTCAAGAGTTTCCATGCTGTTTTTCGTTAAGGATCCATCTGATCTCTCTAAAAGTCCCATTTCAGTCGGGGTGTCTTTTACTAACACTTTTTGGAGTCTGGACATCGTTGACTCTCTTTTTGAATTCTTTAAAAATTTATTGTAATCAGTAAGGGAGTGTTTGTATTCGTCCCAGTCACCAAAGGTTTTGCTCTATTGAACAATTTCCTAGTTTCCTTGCGTTTTGCCGCTAGTCCCGCGTTCCACCAAGGTGCTTGTTTTGACCTTTTCATATGTTAACGGGACAGCTTTGTTCGTATGCATATATTACATTGCCAGCGAGTTTCTTCGCTATATGATCAATGCAGTCTGGGCTGCTTATTGATTCTTCTGAGCAACCTATTTCGTACTCAAGGATTGCCTGGTAAAGATTCCAATCGGTACGTTTTGGTTTCTATACTGGCTTTATCTCAAAACCTGTTATCTGAAAGTGATGCTTCTTTGGATACATGCCAATTGTCACACTTATCAACCAGGCAGGGGCTTGTTATGGTAAGATCAAGAACTTCCTGCCTGGCACTATTCACGAAGGTCGGGGTGCTGCCTATATTTATGATCTCTAGATTGTTAATAGTAAGATATTCTAAATATGACTCACCTCTTTTATTTATATTACTACTTCGCCATAAAGTGTGGTGTGCATTAGCATCGCAGCCCAGGATGACTGATATATTGTGGATCTTACTATATTACACTTGAGGTAGAGCATCTGACTCCTCACCAGAAAAGTATGCTAAGGCAAGTATCTTCGACTCCGCATTCTGATGGAAAGATGCATATTTAGATAATTAATTGCAGATGACACAAGAATTGCAGCGCTTCTTTTATCATAAATCAACTTTTTTTGAGGAATTCCAATAATTCTACCCTTCGCGGCCCTTAGTTCTTGCAGAAGGGCAACATGTAAATCCTTCTTTGCGAATCTCCATGTCAGTACGTCCGTAGCCGCTGCCGCACGATAACTTTACTTAGGCTTCTGGCCATCTTCGGTAGGTTGCGGCTTGCTGCTTTAGGGCGTAGAATCACACTCGAGAATTTGAAGCAGAATCGGTGCCCCTTCTTTTTAAGCTTTTCCTTTGATTGACCGTCGATGGAAAAGGTTATTACTGTGTTTGTGCCCTCTTTTCTCCTATTGGCTTTAGGGCGTAGAATCACACTCGAGAATTTGAAGCAGAATCGGTGCCCCTTCTTTTTAAGCTTTTCCTTTGATTGACCGTCGATGGAAAAGGTTATTACTGTGTTTGTGCCCTCTTTTCTCCTATTGATGACTGTACAATTCGAGGCGCACAAACCAGCATTTTAAGCATGGATGGGGGTGGTAATATCCCCTGAGGAGTCTTCTTCGTGCGGTAAATACACATATATTATCTTTAATCGTGGAATATTTTCCACCCGGACAGCCTTGATATTAGTGGATTCATCCGGCTTGATGCTATCATCTGTTCGTTCCAGCCGAGATACAGTTTGCTCATTCCGGCAAACAATTAGCATTCACCCTGGCTTGAGCTTAGGTCCACCAAATTGTGGATTTGTACCCTCTTTGGCTGCTTTTGGGATTTCGGCTAGGATGGATTTTCGGATACCAGTTAGCTGGTCAGGATCTTGAGCGGATGCTCGGTGTGTATGATACCTATCCTTATTCTGCATGTCTATGCGTAACGCTTTTGTTTAAGGTCTTGTCCCTATTATTTTCATTATCGGCAAAAGGCGGTGTTGTTGATGACATTCTAAGTCTTCTTTTCGCCGTTTTCTGTGCCGGTGCTAGGGTATCTTGCTTTGCATGCAGTCAAGATCGTATGCCTCGTTCGTGGTTTTGCCGTCGTTACGGTGGTACATGTACCGTCTGCTTGCGGCTCCGCTTAACCCTTTTTTTTCTGAAAGACTCAATTTTTTCAGCTCTGCTGATAGCAGTTATTTGTCTATTTGAGGCTAGAATTGATTGTTTGAATCATGTCCAAAATTCGCTGTATAGAATGCTAATTTCATAGGCTAAGTAAGTTCTATAAAATTCGGTGTATTTTATATTCTTGAAACCATACATTTGTGTGGGAGAGGGTGGAGCTGCTGATGAAATCGTAAAATTTGTGATGCAGTATTATTTCGTTTATTTTTAAAGGTGTTCGTACAAAATTTCAAGTTCGTAGCTTTTAATTTGTTGTTTGTTGATTTATTGAAATTGGTCGTAATCATACTTTTGCATGGGAGGGAGTGGAAGGGCAAGAAGGGTTTCAAACCTTTTGATGCAACTTTGTTTTAAAAGTATTTAAAAGTGTTTATGCAAAATTTCAAGTTTATAGCTTTGTATATATCAAATATATGTACAGCGTGGGCCCGAATAACTGTCGCAATTTTTCGAAGCACCGTTATTCGTATGTAAACAAGAAGATTCTTGTCGCCTTTGCATGTTCTGTTTTCTTTGTTTTGTTGTGAAATTAACTGAGTATAGTTTTGACATGGCCAGTAACAATTGAAATTCTTTGAAAGACTTTTTTTTTTTTTTACAGACAGACCTGTGTTATAGGCAATTTCGGCCTTTATGTGCAATGCACAAACACAGTCATGGAGGGAAGGAATGGGATTGGGAAGGTTGGGGAAGGGGAGTGAGAACAATTGAAATTCTTTGAAAGATGGAAGCAAAAAGAGAGTTAGTGCCAAAATTACACATGCAAGGCAAAAAGACGGGCGAGATAGTTGAGTTTCTAAGAGACATAGGTGTAAGCCGTATGTTTGTTCAACGCACGGTGGCTCGACAAGGCAACTGAGAGTGTTAAAATAGCCACAAAACCAGGGCGAAAAGGAACATTAAGGACAACTGCACTGGTGAAGAATGTGCGTGAAAGAATTAGGCGAAACTGCGCAAGATCAGCTCGAAATCTGAGCCGTACAACCATTCGAAATGTTTTAAAAGAGGACTTGGGACAAAAGCCTTACAAAAAAAAGAGGATCCATGGTCTTACGGAGCGTCAGAAAAAAATGCGACAGGAAAGAAGTGGTTTGCTGCTTCAGCGGCACGCAAGTTGCAATATTGTGTTGTCTGATGAAAAACAATTCATATTGCAAAAGAGCCACAACCCACAAAGTTATCGCAGATAGATAAAATTGCTGTTGAGAGATATCAAAACACAACGTCTGTCATGGTGTGCAGGGCCATATTCACAAAAGTCAGGCTTCCCTTCCTTTTTATTGATAAAGGTGTCAAAATATTTGGATAAAGTGCTTGCCAATCATTGTTACCCTCATGCATTTGAGCTCTTCGGCAACGAGCCATATTGTTTTCAACAAGACTCTGCTCCGGATCATAAAGCAAAAACTGTTCAGCGCTGGAGTAAGGATAATTTTCCATGCTTTAATGCGGTTGATTAATGGCCTGCATCTTTTCCGGATCTAAATCCATTGGACTTCTGTATATGGGGATACATTCTTGACAAATTAAAAAATATAAAAAACATGAAATTGGACCAATTCAAGCGTCTTTTAACAAAAATTTGGAATGAAATTCCAGACGAAGTGGTACGTGCCGCCTGCAATAATTTTCAAAAACGTTTGAAGCTGGTAAAAAAATTTAAAGGTGAAAGATTTGAACTTAAGCACACATAATGTAAGCCAACAGTCTATATAATAAATGAATTTGTTTTGTTGCTCAAGATATCCATTAGTTTTTTTTTTCTACAAAAAATAAAGTGCGACAGTTATTTGGGCCCACCCTGTATGCACGTAACTACATAGAACTTCTCAAAAAATATGATTGGTAGCCTAACAAGCAATTTTTATGAGTAAAAAAACCATAATTACTTAAAAATTTTAAAATCTGTAAGAAAAGGATCAGGATTTTGAATTGAACTTCAAATCCCGCAATTTTTTTGTCAGGATGTCTACAATACAACCTGGCTATAGACGGCAGGCGGAGATTTGATTTAGGATTATTTGATTATGAAAGATACATTAAGAAAAAATTTACTCGAAAAGATAATTTGCAATAACTTCACCAAATGAAATTTCTATGAAACCGGCTAAATTTAGACTGAATTTTGTTTCAATTAGTTAAAGCACATTTAATACGAGGCAATGCTGCAAGTTCTGGTAAAATATCTGTTTGTGAGATACTTATTTCCTTCCAAAAGCACAAATTCTTTGAAAATTGCCAAAAACGTCTTCATAAACAGTCTATATCTCAGGTTTAGATAAACCGAATTTAACTATGTACCACTCAAATAAGAGGTCTAAATGTTTGCAAACGAACCTTATTTTTAGTTTTTCAATATAGTTTAGTACAATGTCATATTTTATTATTTTTCGAGTCCTTCCCCCACTCCCCCAGCGGCAGCAATATTTTTATCTTAATCTACGCAAAAAACGCAATGAGGTTTAAAAAAACCGTCGAGATTGCAATATTTCGCCCCGAAATTCTAATCCGACTGGACTAAGGAGTAAAAACCATCTCATAATGAATATGGGGAGTACAATGGGCCCAACTAGATGGCCCCAGTGCATTGTGGTTCTACGAAACCACCCCCCCCCCACAACCTAAACCCTAAGCCTAGCTATTTTCAGTTATGTAATTGTAAATAGAGCAGAAGATATACTCTCTTACCTTTATTGCTCCATACCCTTTAATATCCTTTAGGTTACACTTTCTAAATAGTTAACGCTAATTCTACTACTTCATTCGATGTGAACTAATTTTTAAAAAATTGCACTATTCAAATTTGAATTCATTTTTTTTTCTCTGGTTAATCGACTGAACAATAATACCGACCTGCTGCTATACCATACACTGCAAAAATATATGTAGATGGAAATTCAAATATAAATCGAATTTGCGTAAGTCTAATGTCCCTACTTAATTCCGTTTCGATATCTTTCGTGGCTATAATTCAGAGGATTCCCTAAATGAAGATATTGGGCGGAGATAAGGAAACTAATTTCGAATGTGGTCCACATGCATTTACAAAGCGAAAAGTGTTTTTAAATGGCAGCTATTTATAGGGTCGATAGCAATATTTCAAGATTGTTTGTTACTCATTCCTTTAACATGCACTGAGTAATGGGAGAACAAAAAGTGAAACATTGCAATACGCTTTGTTCATTCAAAATGTACGATAGTAGTATGGAAATAGGAAGTTGTGAACCTTAGCAGACCAATTTACAAACGTTTTCATTTCGATACATGCAAAACATAACCAACCGGACCGAAATATCCCAGAAGTAGGTTGTTCTTCTAACCGGAGACTTTATTTCCTGACCTGTCATTTCCTTTCAATGAATGGTCATCGTATATGGCTTGAAGTATCCGTAAACTCAATTTAATTTTTTTTTTAACTTTGCAGCTATCGTATACATATACATACATACAGTCATATATGGCTGAATGTCGAAACAAATTAAAATGATAATGTGCATTCAAGTCTTAAGTCTTAATAATAGGTCTGTTTGGCGTGATTCAATAAACTTTAGGAGCTTTAAGAAAACTGTTTCCTATGAATTTCCTATCGATTTTTTTTAATGGTTGTGTTACTGAAATCCGTAATACCGGCTATTACAGGAATAAAAAAATTTAGTTTCTTTGTCGCTTGTTCCAATGAAAAATCGTAAAAATTACAAATTAAAAGAGTTTATTTGTTTTCAAAGTATTCTTTTCTAATTTACATGCACGAGCACTCCGATTGCTTTTAATGAACAAATGTGGATGAGGCGCAAGATTTTTGTTAGCTTGGAAGCATTGTCAGCAAGGACGGCGGAGCCGCAGAGGATATTGAGGCTCGTATAAATAAAGCTCGTCAGGCATTCGGTATCCTTACCCCTTTCTGGAGGTTAAAAAAGATCTACCATCGTACGAAGTTGTTATATGGTTGTTATACATGTAAAGTGGCCGTTTGACTTGCCGAGAAATTGCAAACTATCGAGAATCAGTGCCTCCGACGCATTTGGCCAGAAGTGATCTCCAGCAATGAACTTTGGAGTAAAACTGGACAGACCACAACAGATATTGAGATTCAAAGGTAGAAATGGCAGTCGAGCGGTCAAACTTTGCGGAAACCAGAACGAAACAGCGCCATACAAGCGAATTCAGATGTTGATTAATACATTCTGCCGGACTCTACTACAATCTGCTTTATTCGTCTTGCATGCAGTGAACAGTTTCTGCATCGAATTTCAAAAAAATGCGGTAGTGACATTACATCATCAAATTTTATTGAAAAATTTTCAGTTTTTGTGTTTTTGTCATTGCACTTAAAACACCTTGTGAGCGTTAGACCCGGGGCGCCGGTGCATAACAATTGTGGAACAATTTTTTTTTTTCTATGTATATATATTAAATAGATGTATACACTTGGAAAATTTAAACGTTGTATCTTTCACCAGAGCCCTAAAACAATCACTCAAAATTTTTGACATTTTTGCTTACCATCTCCCTCCCATTACACCCTCCAAATAAAATTTTTTACCAAAAGTAAGGACTATGTAGTACTACAGTCTGAAAAAATTTTAATTTGATGTGTGGGCTCAATTTTGAGATATAGCGGTTTGAAATTTTGGAAATTGCACCATTTTTGAAATGCTCGCCATTTTCCCCACTACTATTATGTCCATATGTTATATTTTTTTCGTACCTAGCTAGTACAGTTTAATATATGTTCCAAATTTCAATTACATAGCTTAAGAAATAGTTGAGATATTCATTTTTAAGTGTTTTTTTTTTGCACTCCCCATGACTCTCCCTTTACAATAATTAGAATCCCTCTAAGATAATTCTGATGGATCTGCATGCCACCTTAATGGTCCCAAAATATGAATTTCTTATGGTAAGTAATTTCGTAGATATAGTTATTAAAAAAAAACATAACAGAATTATGATTGGGCTTAAAGTTCATTTATATATGATACTCTAGATGAAATAGGAAAGAGTTTATTGTTCCGGAAAATGTTTCATTTTAAATTCTCTCGAATAGTTCACTATTTCAGCAGATCTCGTACACGCCACAATTACAACTACTGCATTAATAACCAACCATTGCTAGAGGTGCAGGTCATTAAAGATTTGGGCATTATGTTGGACTCGTCCTTAACTTTTGTACCCCATTTTACTAAAATATGCAATTCCGCTCGAAGAATGCTGGGATTCATAATTAGGAATAGTCTGGATTTCACGAATATTTTTTCCATAAAAATGCTCTATTGCTCATTAGTCCGGCCTCACCTTGAGTACTTGTCTGAGCTATGGAATCCATGCTTCCTAATTCACTCCAAAAATATTGAAACGATTCAGCACAAATTTCTCCGTTATATCGGCTTTAAGCTTCATATTCGAATGGAGGACATCGACTATGACTCCATGTTCAGTCTGCTTAACCTTACTAATCTTTCTACTCGTCGTATGCAGTCGGATCTTATCGTCTTAAATATAGTTTTGAATGGCTTTTTGGATTGCCCGCTTTTACTTGAGAGTTTAAACTTTAGAGTTCCAAGTCACTTATCCCGCTCAACGGATTTATTTTATGTCGGTCGTCATATCACCCGCTATGGACAAAACGGTCCCACGGCAAGATTAATGAGAACTGCTAACAACTTTTCTGATTCATTAGATTTTTCCAATACTTGCATTAACGAAATTAAAAGAGTTGTATATGCGTAATACACACATCCCATATTTATCATTTAATTTTTATGCCTCCTTTGATTTTATAATGTTTTTTATTTAATGTTTAGTTTTATTGTTTACTCTACTTTTCCATCTACATAATCTGTATTAGTTTAAGGGCTTGTTCCGTATATATATGTATATAAATAAATAAATAAATTATGACTTTTGTATGGGAGGTCGTAAAAGCAGAGGGGGAGGTTTGTAAATTATGTATATAATACCGAACATAGTATACAAAATTTTCCATGCTGAATTTGAAGTTTGTAGCTTTCATAATTTTCGAGGAAATTGAACAATTTTTGCCTGAATTTATGGTATTTGTATGGGAGATGGCAGAGAAAGTGGGAGGTTTTGGATAATTTTGAGTCTGCTAATCAACATGCTAACCACATTGCTTTGTTACTCATATGTTCGAAGGAGAAATACTTTTCTTGAATTTTCAATACAAAAATTTGTATGGGAGGTGGTAGAGGGAGTTAAGCGAAGTTCATATTTTTTAGCACTTATTGAAATTATTAAGGGACAAATTGTGGCAAAATTTTAAATTTGTGCCTTTTCTAGTTTCAATGAAAATCGATTAAATGCATTTACTAAAATTGTGCATTTATATGTATAGGAGGGGGTAGAAGGAGTATTCGAATCAAAACCAAATTTTTCGTCATCAGAACCATGGTTAAGATAATCGTATTCTTAGTTTTCGGTCTTAGGGCTCCTCTCGCCTCCCCCTTAGCTCGTGGACTTCCAAAATGGGTATCCACCTGAGATCCGCAACTATCTATAATCCCTCCAAAAATGAACTATCTATCTTGAAGGGTTTGGGAGTTAATGTGCGCTGAGCGTACGGTGGATGGCGTTCCTCTAACTTGAGAACGACTTGGGCTAGAAACTTCAATTTTTGTACGCGGTATTTTTGCCTAAAAAGTAAGGTCCGGCTCAAGTCCCACGTATATAAAGTTAGCAGTTCACTTGTAGCTGCCTGCAAAAAAAAAATACCTAGAGATTTTGTTACTTATTTGTTGCTATTTTGTTACGTCAAAATAAAATTTGTATCCTCAAGCATTTCCAAAAAATTGGCAAACTGCTATCTTAAATCTAAAATTAGCAGCCACCGCAATTTCTCATAGCTGGATTATGCTAGAGGGATGAATTTGTTACTTTGAAAGTACTTTTAGAAAACAATAAAAATAATGTTGCTTCCATTAATTTGACAACAGGAATAAGTACTATTAGCGATGAAAACGAAATTGAGGCTAACACGTGAATCAAACGATTTTCGTGATACGAATGCAGGTGTAATATCTTAAATAGATAACGAAGAAATTTGTATCATGGATATTCCAGAAATTCATTCCACTGATACGCCTACAATTATGCGGTAATAAACATTATTTAAAAAACATAAAAGAATTATGATTGGGCGTGAAAATATGTCACCTCCAATTCTTTTAAATAATTAATAGTAACTTTTGTATGGGAGGTGGTAGAAGGAGAGGAGGAAGGTTTATAATTTTTGGATGTGACACCTAATGTGGTATGCAAAATATTTCGTGCTGAGTTTAAGGTTTCTAGCTTTCATTATTGGACATAGTTTTCCTGAAATTGAGGCATTTGTATGGGAGGTGGCAGAGGAAGTGGAGCGTTTAAGATGATTTTATAACTGCTTATTATCATCCTTATCACCACGCTTTGATTCAATTTCAAATTCGATAGTTCTAATATATTCGAAGGAGAAATGCTTTTCTTGAATTTATAATATAGATATTTGTATGGGAGGGGGTAGAAGGAGTGAAGAGGAGCTGATAATTTCTTTTAGCTTTTATTGCAATTATTAAAAAACAAATTCTGGCAAAATATTAAGTTTATACTTTTTCTAGTTTTAATGGAAATCGATATAATGCACTTAACAAAAATTATACATTTGTATGGGAGGGGGTAGAAGGAGTGTACGGATCAAAACACATTTTTTTCTCGATATTGATACTTCTATTTTTATACATTATGCAAAATATCAAGTCTATAGCTTTAACAGTTTCGAAGAAAAATAATTTAATTTAAATTTCAAAATTTCGTGAAATTTGTATGGGAGGGGGTAGAAGGAGTGAGGTGAAGTTGATAATTTTTTCAATTCTGATTGAAATTATAATAAAATTAATTTTGGCAAAAATTCGTTTTTATAACTTTGCTAGTTTCAATGAAAATCGAAAAACTGCATTTTTCAAAATTATGCATTTGTATGGGAGGGGGTAGAAGGAGTGACGGGATCGGATAAATATTCCGGCACATTAATGACATCTATATAATAATACTTTGCTCCAAGTTTCAAATCGATAGCTTAAATAGTTTCAAAGAAAAATCAATTTCTGAAAATTTCGGAATTTCGTGAAATTTGTATGGGAGGGGGTAGAAGGAGGGGGGGGGATGTGGCCCGTTCACAAACTTTAAGTTTCTTTTTTGCTAAAAATGACACACAACAAATTTCAGCGCGATAGCTCAAAGCGTTCGAGAGTTATGCTGTAGACAGACGGACAGACGGACAGACAGCAACTCGGAATCGAAGTTTTTGAGCGACAACAAATATTTCTGTACCCTTGGCGGCTCTGTGCGAGCATTATTTCTTAGCGTTACAAACGGTAAGGCAAACACAATATACTCTCAGATTTCATCTAGAGTATAAAGATCTGGAGGCAAATGGAATACAATAAAAGAACGAACTATATTTTTAATCTTCATTTTATTCGTAGACATCTCTATTTTTAGGAATTCAAAAATTTTAAAATTCCTACAGATAGCACAATTAAGATTATGCGTTATAGGACGAAATATATGAGAAACCGACAAGTATTTTACAGTTGTAAAAAATCGACTTGTGCTTTTCTGTAGTAGTAAATTCCATTTTTCTTCAATTTGTGCAATGCAACAAATTCTGTTTTGGTTTTGTATCATGAAGGTAAGTGTCTTGAGATCAAAAATCTATAAAATCCTGCAGGGAGCTGCAAGCATCAAATTAGATCCTGATTTTTAGGAACGTGAGAAAAATAGATTTTCAGTGGTAGCTAATTCCGTTTTCTTTAATTTGTGCAATGCAACAAATTCTTTTTTGGACTAGAATCATGAAAATAAGTGTCCTGAGTTTGAAAATCAACAAAAGTCTATAGAAAGCTGGAAGCAACAAATTAGATCCTGATTTTTAGTTATAAATCGGTGAGAAAATCGACTTGAGCTTTTCAGTGGCAGTTAATTGCCTTTTTCTTCAATTTGTACAATGCAATAAATTCTGTTTTGGTTTCGTATCATGAAGGTAAGTGTCCTGAGCTCACAAATCAACAAAATTGAGCAATAAATTTGATCCTGATTTTTAAAACCATATCTATTAGAAAATCCGACTTCAGTCTTTCACGAGAGCTAAATGTCATATTTATTCAATTTATGCAAATGGAAATATTAGTATTTGAATTTCATTTGTTAGAGCATATTATGTTTAGTAGAGAAATCACCCGAATGCGACTGATAGGTGGAGGGAACAATTCAATTCTCACTTTTCATGAATATATATTTAAGGCAACAATCTATGTATCTTCCAGTAGGAAACTGTTGTTTTCTTCAGTTTTTATGCGTATATATGTACAAAACAGCGAATGAATTGTTTCGATCCGGCCGATACAATTTTTTCCTATGTTCATTGCACCTTCCTATTTCTGGTTAACATGTTCATTAAGATTGCACGAAAATGGAGAAATTCGTTTGGTTGCATATATTCCGGCGAGATTTCGGACTCGAAGAGGAATCGACATGAAACATCGCCTAGCTGAAGCTCCCAGAATAAATCTGAGATCTTAACGATATCTGACACTGGCAACGTTTGTGAATAATTTGATTAGATGTTTATTGTGCCTCCCTTTTTTATACTCTAGATGAAATCTGAGAGTATTATAAGTTTGCCACAAAGTTTGTAACGCCAAGAAATAAGGCTCGGACAAAAAAAAAGAAATGAAATCACTCAAAAGTCTCAAAACTAGATGTCCGCCCGTCTGTCTGTCCATCCGTCCGTGTCCCCTCTATCTTGAGAACGCGTTGAGCTAGAGAGCTCAAATTTTGTACACGTTGTTTTTGGCAAAAAAATAAGGTCAAGTTTGTGAACGGGCCAAATCGCTCTACTCCCTCCCATACAAAATTACACAATTTCGCAATTTGACAATAAACGGATTTTCTTGATAAGTATAAATGCTATTGATCTGAAATTTGGAATATAATGCGTTTATGATGATTTCAATCTAATACATAAAAATTATTCATATCCTCCCCTCCTTTCACCACCTCTCATCCAAACTGCACTTTTTTATGAAATGCCCTAAACCAATTTACTCAGTGCGTATAAAATTTATCGAGCTGAAATTGTGCACTAAATATTTATTTAGAATTATTAGTAAAACCAAAAAAATAGAAGATTAGCTTTACCCCTTCTACACCCTCCCATACAAAATGACACCATTTCTCAATTTGATAATACACGAATTTGTTCGAAAAGTATAAATGCCATTGATCTGAAATTTGGAATATATTACTTTTATGATGATTCCAATTTACTGTATAACGATTAGTTTCACTCCTGCTATCCCCTTCCATACAATCTGACATAATTTTACAACATTACAAAAGGTCGATTTTCCTGAAAAGTATGAATGCTACTGATCTGCAATTTAAAGATTCATATTTTGGGAACATTAAGGTGGCATACAGATCAACCAGAATCAGCTTAGAAGGAGGTTAATTATTGTAAAGGGGAGGGGAGGGGGGCAGCGTGGAGGGTGCAAAGAAAAACAATTAAAAATGAATATCTCGACTATCTCCTAAGCTATGTAATTCTAACTTGGAACATACATATATTAACCTATACTAGCGAATTGTGAGAAAAATATAGCATTTAGACTAAAAGTAGTGGGGGAAAATGGCGAGCATTTAAAAAATGGTTCACTTTTCAAAATTTCAAATCGTTATATCTTAAAACTGAGTACATATATCTTATTGAAATTTTGTCAGATTACTACGAAACTATACAGTTTCAATTTTTATAAAAATTTTACGCTAGGGGGGAAAGGGAAGGAAGGTAAGAAAAATATCGGAAATTTTTAGTGATTTTTTTAGGGCTCTGGTAAAAGATACAAAGTTTAAATTCCATGAGGATACATCCATTTGATATACATACAGAAAAAATAATAAAAATTTCACAATTTGTATGCACCGATCCCCCCGGAGTAGCGTGCACAAGGTGTTTCATGTGCAATGAAAAAAACACAAAAACTGAAAATTTTTGAATGAAATTTGAAGGTAGAAAATTGAAAATTTGTAGAACACACTTAGAACAAATCCTTAAAAGTGTGAAATATTAACTGGTCGAATACCTTCAAAACTTCTACCCCCTCCCACACAAAATTATTTTTCGACCATTTTTAAGAAATCAAATATCATCTAACTATTAAAAGCTATCAATTATAACTTTTCACAAAAACTTTTCAAAATAGTTGAAACGAAATCGCGTCAAAAGTTTTGCGATCGCGCTTGCCCTTCTACCCCCTCCCATACAAAAATATGATTTCGACCAATTTTAAATCAACTGCTAACCAACAAATTAAAAGCTACGAACTTGAATTTTTGTACGAGTACCTTACAAGAAAAACAAAATAAGACTACATCACAAATTTTACGATTTACTTACCTCCTCTACCCGCTCCCATACAAATGTTTGGTTTCGTGAATGTAAAATACACCGAATTTTATAAAAATTTCGCCTATGAAACTGATATTCTATACAGAGAATATTGGACGTGATTCAAGCAATCAATAAAAAAAAATATTAGCATCCATCCATCCTTACCTATCACCCCTCCTCCTACCCTCATAAGAACCCAAAACTTGCATAAACGAATGAAATATTGATTATATGTACTGGAGCTACAGATAGTATTCGCAATTAAGTATTAAATTGATGAAAGTTCTGCCCTAAAGGGGGTTACACTTAGTCTTCCTTAACCAATCTTACCTACATTTCGCATCCTCAGCTTGTCCCAAAAATGATAATGTTGAGCCCGACTTGTTGGCAGTTTATTTACATTGATACATGCGAAGCACGCGTGCATATGCTAGTTTCCAATCAAAATTCAAAATATTAGGAATATGAAATTTTCTTTATTTGCCTTATAAAATAATAAATGTTAAATTAATTGCTTTGGCTCCTTCATGAAAAAACAGAGTGTCCATAATAATTATAATCAGAATATCAGTCGTATTTCTCCAAAAGTCTTCGTTTTAAATCGGGAGGATACGTGACATAAATGTAATGATCGCTGTGATTTAATTCGTTTGAGTCCGTGATTATAACGTCGTCAGTGAATTTTGAATTTCTTGGATCTTGCTCTGCGTCCATTATATCCACTAGTGATAATCCTACGCAGTCGTCTTCTCTGTTGATAGTGCTTCTTTGTATATAAATTGGACTATGAGCAGGCAAATGCTGATTGATTTTGATTGTCTCTTCTGAACTAAAGAACATTATAAGTATTTTATAGGACGAAATGTAAAAAAAAAACATTTACTCGAAAAGTATCCAAATAATATAGTAGCAAAAGCAGATTCCTAATGAAAGTACCATTATCAAAATAAGTATTAGGCCCCATGGAAATACTCTTGGTTCTAATGGGCCATCCTCCCAGTAACGATCACATGACAAATACCAACATACTGCTTTATTGAGTTCATCTAGATGCAATAAAACAAATAAAATACTTCATTATTATGCATTTGATGTGCACCACAGTCAATTACCTTCCATTTCAGTGAACGCATAGTCCGACATTTCTAGTAAGAGACCCATTATACAAGTTCGTATTAATAATTCGCATTTATCTTTCAATTTCGAAAGAGTTTCAGGTTTACAACTAGCTCTATCCTTTTGCATATTTAGAAAATGTTCCTGCTGTTTGTCCTGCTCTTTCGATAGAATTTTAGAAGAATTTTCTTCGCAATCTGCTGATTTATGAAGTGAATTTATTTTTTCAAAAGATCCATTCTCTATAAAAAAAGGACAAATTAAAAAATGATTAGTTGTTTTTATTTAACAAAAAGAATAATAAAAGTTTTCGTACAGTAATCATGTTAAAATCTCACTTCTTAAAAGTAATTACAGGCATACCATATGTTATGTGTAATTAGGGTTGCCATAATTTTAGACTGCCAAATCGGGACACCAATGTGGATCGTTACTGGGGGTTTGTTTATTAACCCAATTTTTTTTTTTAATAATTTCGTTCAGTGAAAGAGTGGCTTTATGTTAAATATTACGCATTAACCCATAATATTGGGTATTTATGGGCCATGTATTGTGGTGGGCCATAATATTTGTAACCGGCTGTTATAATATTGTAGTAGTTTTAGTATCTTTATAACAACCTTACATGAGTACGAAATAAACAGTCTTGAAATGGAGTCCAAGAGTTTCACTATAACATGGTGTCAGGTGTGAAACCGTAAAATTATTAAAATACAAAAAAAAAAAAAAAAACACAAAATTATAGTCAATAATTTAATAAAAATAAAAATAAAAGTGTCTATTCTTAATAAATAATGCCTAACAGTGAAGAAAGTGAAAGTTCAGAAAATGAGCCTGTGCAGAAGTCTCAAAGAGGTGGACATGTGGTCGATTCTCAAAATGGAGTCGACAGCAGCAATTTGCGTCGATTTGATTTAAGAAACTCAAATTTACCAGCTACTTGGAAGTGTTGGTACAAACAATTTAAAGTGTTTTTAGTGGCGGCCGGCTTAAATAAAGCATCGAACTCCAGAAAAAATTCACTTTTACTCCATTTCATGGGACCGGACTGTTTCGAAATTTTTGATTCCTTCGACGTAGACGAAGAAAAAATTAATCATGCGGATTTAGTTTCGATGTTTCATAATTATTTTATGCCAAAAGTGAATATCGTCATAGAACGATACAATTTTTTTTCAAGGCGCCAGCAGGTTGGTGAAAGTATTGATACTTTTATAACAGTATTGAAGAATCTCAGTAAGAACTGTAATTTCGGTGAAATAAGAGACGAATTGGTTAGAGATTTTTTTGTATGCGGGTTGAACAATGAGTGCAATTTCATACGCGAGAGTCTGCTCAAAGCAGGCGAGAAACAACTTTAAGAAGTTATCGAAACTGCAAAAGTGCTTGAAATTACTAAGGTACAGTGCAAAGAACTTCAAACTAATAGTGCGAAAAACTTTATTGGTGTTTTAAAAACGGGAAAGTATAACAAGAATCAATTCAAGACACACACATACATTCAACCACCGAAGTTGTCGCAGCCAGATTTAAATCATAGGAATTATGGTCCAGAACTAATACTGATGCTTATACTAGTAAACCGGTGCAGTCTTCACAGTTACACAGTGGTAATAATTCAAGGGAAAAAACCACTTGCAGTCGATGCGGACAAATACATATTCACAAGTGTCCGGCAATAAATGCGATTTGCCACTTATGTAATGGTAGAAACCATTTTGCAAAAATGTGTCGAAGCAAAAGAGCATTAGTCAGTAATATCGAAGCAAAATCCGAATTCAGATGAAGAGAATTCCACGCTATTTATCGGAACCATCGGAAAGGTTAAAGACGATTTGTCAGCTTGGTATGTTAATTTAGTTATAAATGACAGTATTGTGTCTTGTCAAATTGATACTGGTGCTGAAGCTAATATAATGTCAATTTCAAACTTAATTTCTTTAAATTTAAGTAAAAATTCAATTGTAAAATCAAACACAAAAATTTGTACATTTTCTGGTGAAACTCTTCCAACTATTGGTTGTATTAACGTTGAATGTAACTATCTCGGTAAATATTATAAAATTAATTTTCATGTACTAGATTTAAATTGTAAAACTGTGCTAGGACTAAAATCCAGTATCGATTTGAAACTAATAGCGAGACAACAAAGTATAAATAATATAAGTAAACACATTATCAATAATAATGTCAATTTTTCTAACGTTATAAATTCATTTAAAGATGTTTTTGAAGGACTCGGATGCCTGCGTAGTAAATGTCATTTAGTCGTCAAGCCAGATGTATCACCGGTCGTAGAACCACCACGGAAAATACCTTTTAAATTACAGAAAGAATTACATACTGAACTTACGAGAATGGAAAAATTAGAAGTTATTAGACGTGTAGAAGAACCAACGCCCTGGGTAAGTTCAATCGTTTTAGTAAGAAAACCAACAGGTAAATTACGGCTTTGTCTGGATCCGCGTCATTTGAATAAGGCTATTTTACGACCACACTATCCCTTCCTAAATGTTGATGACGTTAAAGCGAGTTTAACTGGTGCCAAATACTTTACGACTTTGGACGCAAACTCAGGCTTTTGGATGATGCCACTGGATGATGAGTCGTCAATGCTCTGCACCTTCATAACCCGGTTTGGAAGATATCGCTTTTTGCGTCTTCCTTTTGGAATAAATGCAGCACCTGAATTATTTCATTCTGAAATGGTCAAGCATTTTTCAGAAATTCCAAATGTTATTATCTACATTGACGATTTTCTAATTTATGCTTCCTCTAAAGAAGAGCACGACAAAATATTAAGACTTGTTTTGGGAAAGGCAAGGTCAATAGGGCTAAGATTTAATAAAACCAAGTCACAAATTTGTCTTGAAGAAATTAAATTTATAGGTCATGTTTTCAATAAGACTGGAGTTCGTCCCGATCCCTCAAAAGTAGAGGCTATTTGTTCTATGCCGCGTCCTAAAAATATACCAGACTTACAAAGGTTCTTAGGAATGGTTAATTATCTGGGATCATTCTTAAAAGATCTAGCCCTAGAAAATACCAATCTCCGTGAACTTCTAAAGAAAGACATACAGTGGCACTGGAATGATAAACATGAAAAGGAATTTTGTAGATTAAAAACACTAATATCAAAGGCCCCAATTCTCACTTATTCTGATTGCAACAAACCAATAAAGCTCTGCGTTTAGGCGTCAAAAACAGCCATGGGGGCAGTTATCTATCATGACGAAAAGCCAATTGCTTATGCTTCTGCGACTTTAACCCAGTGCCAGCAAAATTATGCACAAATAGAAAAGGAACTATTTGCAATTCTATTTGGTTGCACTAGATTTCATCAATATGTTTATGGAAAACAAATTTTAGCAGAAACTGACCATAAGCCACTTATACCAATTTTCGACAAACCTTTGTACAAAGTTCCTCCTAGACTTCAAAGATTTATGTTACGCTTACAAGCATATAATTTAAAGCTCCAATTTAAACCTGGCAAAGAAATGTACGTTGCTGACACATTATCAAAGGCAGCCTTAAGAAATGAATTTATTCCTGAATTTGATGAGGATATTAAGCTTCAATGCAATCTACTAACCTCTTCTTTGCCTGTGACCGATAGTAAATTAGAACTTATAAAAAGAGATACATTAAATGATACGACTTTGTGTAAGATTGTTGAATATCATCAAAACGGTTGGCTGGAAAATAAAACAAATATAGAGCCATTAGTCATGCCTTATTATAAGATTAGGCATGAGTTGCATGTCATAAACAATATTCTGTTTATGGGTAACCGAATAGTTATACCGAAAAGCTTAAGATCAGGAATACTAAAGTTAATTCATGAGGGACATATGGGAATAGAACGATGTATTAGATTAGGTAGATCATTAGTTTTCTGGCCAAACATTAACAATGACATTAAAAATCTAGTGAATAACTGTGACATTTGCATTCAGCATAGATCCTCCAAACCTAAAGAGCCATTACTTCATCATGAAATTATTCCGATTCCTTGGTACAAAGTGGGTATAGATTTTTTTGAATTTAAAAAACAAACATATTTATTAGTAGTGGACTATTATTCAAAATATATTGAAATTTCCTTACTTAGTAAAGGCTACTGCAGTAGCATAGTAACTACTCAACTCAAATCTATTTTTGCCCGTCATGGCATTCCTAAGATAATTATTACAGACAATGGTCCTCCTTTTTCATCAGAAGACTTCCAAAGGTTTTCCAAAGAGTGGAATATTGATCATTTTACTTCGAGTCCTTATATAGCACGCTCAAACGGACTAGCAGAAAGATCGGTTCAGACAAAAAAAATTATTGAGCAAATGCTCTAAGACTAACAGTGATGCCTATACGGCACTTCTTCATTATCGCACTACTCCAAATTCAAGTACTTATTCGCCATCAGAACTCTTGATGGGTAGAAAGTTGCGAACAAAAATACCAACAAAACTAGAAAATTTGAAACCCGTTCAAGTTAACTTTAATAAAGTAGACAATTCCATCAAGCAAAATCAATCACTAAACGTTTAAAAGGTTTTGCACAAGGCGAACAAATATTTTATAAAAAAACACCGCAGTCAATTTGGTATCCTGGTATCATTATTGATAAATGCCACGAGCCACGTTCTTACATAGTTAAAGGAGAAAATGATCAATTGTACCGCAGAAATCGACAACAAATTATGTCGTCGCCAAAGACTAATGCAACTGACTCTCAAATTATACGCAAATCCCCAAATAGTGATAAAGAAAGCTCAGAAAAAATAAAAACGAAACAACCACAATTTATAGACGCAGCAGGAGAATTAAATTTACCAACTCATGTTTCAGATCCTATACAGATTGATATGGCTTCAAACAATAATTCAAATGGTGGGTTCTTCACTCGCTTTGGCAGATTAATTCGACCACCACAAAGAATGAAATATGATGGATAAAATTACATTTACCGCAAACTGGCAATAAACCGACATCCTTAATTTTTGTTTAATATTTCATTTAAATATAAAAGTAATATTTATTTTTATGAATTACTAAAATTTAATAAATTTTTTTTGAATATTTCATTTATTATTAAATGTTATTATTATGGATCCTAAAAAAAAAAAAAAATGGTATAAAAATAATATGTATTATATGAATTACTAATATTAAGTGCTGAATACTGAATTAAGGACTGTATACTAATTTACTTTTTATTTTTATTTTTTAGTTAAGTTTCAATTTGTTTTCAAATCATTTTCCAATTTTTATAATTTTCGACTTAGTATTAAAGGGAGATGTTATAATATTGTAGTAGTATTAGTATCTTTATAACAACCTTACATGAGTACGAAATAAACAGTCTTGAAATGGAGTCCAAGAGTTTCACTATAACACCGGCCAGAAGGCAAACCAAGAAAGCGATGGGAAGACTCGGTTGATGAAGAAAGCTGGAGCACGCGGTCTTTGGATCGAGACGATTGGAGGCGACGAATTCAGGAGGCCAGGGCCGATTTGGGCTGTCCCGCCATTGATGATGATGATAATAATTGTAACATAAAATACAAATCCTAATAATACTTGAATAGACAGAAAAATAACATAATTTGACGTAACACCTTTTATTTCACCCGAAACATCTTTTCAACAATAGAATAGCTTTAACAGAAGAAATTTTCAGTCTATTTCTTTCATCCATTGGGCATTTATCATTGAAAATATCCACTCGACATTTGCATTAAGACTGAGTATACTGAAAGAAAACGCAGTTAATTCCGATAAGGTACAGCTTTTAAAGTACGAGGGACATTCAATAATTAAAAAGACAAATTGATGTAAAAATATAAAAGAATTATGATTGGGCGTAAAGCCCAATCATATGATACTCTAGATGAAATGAGAAAGAGTTCAACGTACCGGAAAATATGTCACCTCCAATTCTTTTAAATAATTAATAGTGACTTTTGTATGGGAGGTGGTAAAAGGAGAGGAGGCAGGTTTGTAATTTTTTGATATAACATCTAATGTGGTATGCAAAATATTTCGTGCTGAATTTAAGGTTTGTAGCTATCATTATTTTCAATTGGACATAGTTTTCCTGAAATTGCGGCATTTGTATGGGAGGTGGTAGAGGAAGTGGAGCGTTTAAGATGATTTTGAAACTGCTTATCATCATCCTTATCACCACGCTTTGATTCAATTTCAAATTCCATAGTTTTAATACATTCGAAGGAGAAATGCTTTTCTTGAATTTATAATATAGATATTTGTATGGGAGGGGGTAGAAGGAGTTAAGAGGAGCTGATAATTTTTTTTAGCATTTATTGCAATTGCTAAAAAACAAATTCTCGCAAAATTTTAAGTTTATACTTTTTCTAGTTTTACTGGAAATCGATATAATGCACTTAACAAAAATTATACATTTGTATGGGAGGGGGTAGAAAGAGTGTACGGATCAAAACACATTTTTTTCTCGGTATTGATATTTCTATTTTTATACCTTACGCAAAATATCAAGTTGATAGCTTTAACAGTTTCGAAGAAAAATAATTTAATTTAAATTTCAAAATTTCGTGAAATTTGTATGGGAGGGGGTAGAAGGAGTGAGGTGAAGTTTACAATTTTTTCAATTCTGATTGGAATTATAATAAAACTAATTCTGGCAAAAATTCGTTTTTATACCTTTGCTAGTTTCAATGAAAATCGAAAAACTGCATTTTTCAAAATTATGCATTTGTATGGGAGGGGGTAGAAGGAGTGATGGGATCGGATCAATATTCCGTCTTAGTAATGACATCTATATCATAATACTTTGACCCGAATTTCAAATTGATAGCTTAAATAGTTTCAAAGAAAAATCAATTTCTGAAAATTTCGGAATTTCGTGAAATTTGTATGGGAGGGGGTAGAAGGAGTGGGGGGATGTGGCCCGTTCACGAACTTAAATTTTCTTTTTTGCTAAAAATGACACACAACAAATTTCAGCACGATAGCTCAAAGCGTTCGAGAGTTATGCTGTAGACAGACGGACAGACAGACAGACGGACAGACGGACAGACGGACAGACAGACAGACGGACAGACAGCAACTCGGAATCGAAGTTTTTGAGCGACAACAAATATTTCTGTACCCTTGGCGGCTCTGTGCGAGCATTATTTCTTAGCGTTACAAACGGTAAGGCAAACACAATATACTCTCAGATTTCATCTAGAGTATAAACATAACAGAATTATAATAAAGCCCAATCATGTGATACTCTAGATGAAATAGGAAAGAGTGTATTGTACCGGAAAGTATGTCATCTAAAATTCTTTCGAATAGGGAATAATGACTTTTGTATGGGAGGTGGTAAAAGCAGAGGGAGGAGGTTTGTAATTTTTGTATATAACACCGAACGTAGTATACAAAATATTTCGCTGAATTTAAAGTTTGTAGCTCTCATAATTTTCGAGGAAATTGAACAATTTTTGCTTGAATTTATAGCATTTGTATGGGAGGTGGTAGAAAAAGTGGAAGTTTTTGGATGATTTTAAATCTGCTTATCAACATCCAAATCACATTTCTTTGTTACAATTTTAAAGTCGATAGTTCTCATATGTTCGAAGGAGAAATATTTTTCTTGAATTACTAATACAAAAATTTGTATAGGAGGTGGTAGAAGGAGAGAAGCGAAGTTCATATTTTTTTTTAGCATTTAGTGCAACTATTAAGGCAAAATTTTAAGTTTGAAATTTTTCCAGTTTCAATGAAAATCGATTAATTTGTATTTGCATTTTTTGCATTTACCAAAATTATGCATTTGTATGGAAAGGGGGTAGAAGGAGTATTCGAATCAAAACCAAATTTTTCGATGTAAATGATATTTGTAAAAGTATACTTTTCTCAAAATTTAAAGTTAATAGCTTTGAAGGTTTTGTAGAAAAGTAATTTAGTTAAAGTTCCGAAATTTCGTGAAATTTGTATGGAATAGAAGGAATGAGGTGAAGTTTTTAATTTTTTCAAAACTATTTGCAATTATAATAAAATTGATTCTAGCAAAAATTAGTTTTTTCAGCTTTGCTAGTTTCAATGAAAACCGAAAAAATTAATTTTTCAAAATTGTGCATTTGTATGAGAGAGTGTAGAAGAAGTGGAGGGATCAGATCAATATTTTGCGATGTTAATTATATATAAATCATTATACTTTGAACTGCATCTGAAGTCGATAGCTTAAATAGTTTTGAAGAAAAATCTATTTCTCAAAATTTCGAAATTTCATGAAATGTGCATGGCAGGGGGTAGAAGGAGTGGGGGAATATGGCCCGTTTACGAACTTAAAGTTTCTTTTTTGCTAAAAATGACACGAAATAAATTCCAGTACGATAGCTCAAAACGTTCGAGAGTTATGTTCTAGACAGACGGACAGAAGGTCACTGTCAATTGATTTGTAATACTCTTACAAGAACTTTTAGAGTCAACGGCCCTTAACTGTAACAGTTTTTTAACTACTTAATTCCCTTTCCCTATTCCCATTCCACATAAGCATTGGTCCTAGTCGGTCTTACGAAATTATCTAGTGAATTATATTTGAAAGAAAAAAATTCCGGATTTTACACTGTTACGCTTTATTATTCGTGACGTTTCGGTCTCTGCTGAGACCTTTATCAAACTCGATTATATTTATTTATTTTAAAGATTATAACCTAGAAATATATAACTTTATAGCAGATAAATTTTAATATACCTGTTGAAAGAAAAGATTTCCGGATTCTACACTGTTACGCTTTATTTTTCGTGACGTTTCGGTCTCTGCTGAGACCTTTATCAAACTCAGCCGAGACAGAAACGTTACGAAAAATAAAGCGAATCCGGAAATCTTTTCTTTCAATTCGAATTGCACTGTGAAAACATTCACCAAACCACTTTAATATACCTTCTTGTTTCTCCGTATTTCCAGCTAGTTCAGTTCTCTCTGTACCTTTGCAAAATGGTGTTGGTTGTGGTAGTAAATCTTTCCGAGTTTCTTCTGCATCTTGTTCTTTCCAGAAAAATGATGTTTCTTTTTTCCTGTAATAAAAAAAAAACAGATACATAATAATCATGTTTCATTATGTTTAAATTTAATAAACACTCGAAGTTTTCTAATTTCAACTTCAAATTGTCTTTAACTCAAAGTTTTTTCTGCATAATACCATAATTTTACTTTATTATTGTGATTGAAACAAAAAAAAATTGTCTACCCCGAAATTTTGTTTTTTTCGCGTTTCATGAATAAATTAGCATAAAAATGCAAAAAACCGTCTGTACGCCGTACGTATGCACTCATATCTCCGAAGCCGTTAAAGGTGGAATGTTCGTTTTTGGGTGGATTGTTGGTTGGGTAAGTGAGCTCCATTATCTAAATTTTGGTGAGCGTCAGGTGGAAGGGGGAGGGGAGGGGGAAGGTAAAGAGTCAAAAACTTCACTTGCTAATATCTCCACCACGAATGCAGATAGGAAGCTGAAAATCAGCAGAGGTATGAAGAAGGTTGTGGGACAAATTTTAAAAATAATTTAATTTTTTTATCCATTGGCGTCCAAAAAAAAAGGGGGGGGGGGTTAATAACAAATTGTCGGCCAAATTTTTTTTTTTTCCAAATGATTATATCTTTGAAATTACTAATCATTAAAAAATTCATATTTTCGGACCATCAAGGTTGCATATAGATCCACCATAACCAGCTTAGAAAAAGGCTAATTATTGTATGAGGGCGGGTCCAGGGTGGGGGGGTGGGTACAAATAAAAACACTTAAGAGTGACTGTCTCTTAAGTAATGTTTTGTATTTTGTTGGCATCAGAACCATACATTATTAAGAATGAAACCATGATACGCGCATTTGAATGGGACAGGCTCGTGATCAAATCAATCCCGTGATATGAGCTCATATACGTATTGAAGAGCATTAAGGACATGTCAATAATTGCAGCGTATGTTAATTAACCAAAAAAAACCAATAAAATAACATTACATACTATAGATGGAGTTGAGTTTTTTGTGATCTTAAGAAATTTTGTATGGGGAGCGGTAGAAGGGGTAACAGCACTGAACTAATTTGTTTCAGATCATGCTAGAGTAGCTATAAAAATGTTTTGTACCAAATTTAAGCTTCAAAAATTGAGTAGGTACTGAGAAACTTAGTGCATTGAATTTAACCCTCAACCGGTCGCGCCGGTGAACTGAGTTCACCACTTCTAGTTTTTCTTTGTTTGTTATATAAATATTTGATCGTGTTTCAACAGGCACTAGGTACCTTTCATAGACATACCAAAACAGTCGTAGGTTTCTCGAAAAACAAGAAGATGGATAATGTGCGTTTTCTTCACAGCACTCAACATAGCTGGAATAAACGCACAAGTAATTTTCAAAGGAAATCTAAACAACCCAAAATTGCAGAGGAGAACTTTCCTGTATAATTTAGCATTTCAGGTCATGAAGCCCCATTATACTGAACGAGCAGAAATGTATTATCTGTCGAAAGATATACAACTGCATCTTAGTAAATTTAAAGCCCCAAAAGCTAATACTGGAGGAGAATCATCATCAAAAAGAAAGAGATGTTACCTATGCGAGAGATCTAAAAGCCAGGATACTACAAGAAGGTGTGACACATGTGATAAACACATATGTACTAGCCATTCAAAGTCAACAATTGTTTGTAGTATCTATTGTGATCAACAGATGTCCGATTCTGAATAGTATTAGTAAATTGGTTATTTTTAACATACACGTAATTAAAATTGTTTCTTTTTCTAGAATGTTTTTTGATACTTAATTAAAAACGTTTTTCAGTTACTTAACTTTTGTTGTATCAGTTTATCTATTATTTTTCTTTTCTTTTAATTTTTAATACTAAATAAATGTAGTTTTCTTAGTAGTGTACGAAAGAATAATAAAAAAATAAAAAAGAAAATGTATTTATATCATAAACCATTCAGAAATAATAAGATCTAGACGGTGGTGAACTGTGTTCACCACGCGACTGTTAGTGTGATTATCTGAGACGCGACCAGTTGAGGGTTAATGAAATTGTGCAATTTGTATGAGAGGTTTGAGGTTTGAGGCTTCCGTGGCGTAGTGGGTAGCGTGCTTGCTTCTCAGTCAATAGGTCGTGAGTTCGATTCCCACTCCAGGCAGGGATTTTTTTAAGCGTGAATTTTTCAGTTGCTACTGGCGATGAAAAATTATTCGATATAAAATGGGCAAACGGTGAAAAAGTGAAACAGTTCCACTTCAAGAAGGCCTAGATACTCAGTAGATGGTTTCTGTTAGCTTTCTATCATTCAGTTCCCCATAACATCTGCAAATATTTGTCACTAGCAGCCAATACAACTGAAAAATATATATCAGCTTCTCCACTCGTTACGGTCGTTCTCACTCCTCTTCCCCTACCTTCCTAATCCCATTCCTACCCTCCATGACTGTGTTTGTGCATTGCACATAAAGGCCGAAATTGCCTATAACACAGGTCATTCTGTAAAAAAACAAAAAAGGTGGTACAAGGAGTAGGGGGTATTTGGTGATTTTTCGAGAAACAACTATAATTATCATACAATCTATATATTTTTAATTTCAGATCAGTAACATTCAAAATTTTCTAGAAAATCGAATTCTTGTAAAGTCGTCGAACTGTGTCACATTGTATGGGAGGGAGTAGAAGGAGTGAAGCTAATCGGTTAATTTTTTCCCGATATTAATAATAATGCTAATTAAGGATTTAATACAAAATTTTAGCTCGATGAAAGTTACACGTACTGAAAAAATTGGTGTAAAGTATTTCATGAAAAAGTGTATTTTGTATAGGAGGTGGTGGAAAGAGTGAGGGAGCTCAAATAATTTGTATGCCAAAAGACTGCATTTGTACTAAAAATAATATATTCCAAATTTCAAGCTAATAGCTTCTATAGTTTCCAAGAAACTTTGATTAGTATATATTTTAGAAAATGAGTCACTTTGTATGGGAGATGGTAGAAGGCGTGAGTGCAGTGAAATAAAACCAAAAGCAGATTACATCTCGGAGGACACCTAATGAACTGTGCAAGTTTCATTACAATCGGTTCAGCCGTTTGTGCTAAAAAGCGGCCGGACAGACAGACAGACAAAAATTTCAAAAACGTGTTTTTATGCTTAGTTATTGTTAAAATAAAGCAAAAAACTAACTTATAGCCATTTATAAATAACAGACAGACACTACCATTATATTAATATGTATAGATGAAAGTAAGTTCGAAGTTTTTGGGAAGAAAGCGCCGACTAGGATATGGAGAGAAAAAAATCAGGAGTTCGAAGATAAAAGCACTGTATCGACAGTTAAACACGATGGTGGTTCGGTGATGGTGTGGCGGTGTATGGCGGCAAGTGGAGTTGGCACTTGATATTACAATGAATAAAATAGGATACCTAAGCATATTGAAAGATAATTTGGGTCCTAGTGTGGAAAAATTGGGGTTGGATCGTACGTGATTATTTTTCAACAAGACAACGACCCCAAACATACGGCCAAAATAGTTAAGGAATATTTGCTTTATCATGCACTTAAACAATTGGATCACCCCGTACAATCACCGGACCTTAATCCCATTGAACATTTATGGGAACATCTGGACTGACTAATACGAAAGAGAAACATAACTAGCATAGACACCCTAAAAAATGCTTTACTGGACGAATGGCAAAATATTTCACCGTAATTGACATCAAAACTAGTGAAATCAATGCCAAGACGACTAGAGGCTGTTCTGAAGGCAAAAGGAAAGCAAACTAAATACTAAAGGCTGGATTTTGAATATTATTTTAAATTTTTAATACAACTGTACACTTTATTTTGTCGCTAGAAAAAGGGATTATTTTTTGTTTTTCCTACATATTTCCTGTTGTTGTAAACTTACTGCAAGTGTCGATTAGCTATATAAAAGAGACCTCAATGAGAACTTAAATAATCATCAAATACTTGATGTAGTTCAGCATGGTGGTCAAAATTTAAGTATGTATATATATCTATATACATATAAGTAGGAATGAAGTGTACACTTTATTTTGACGCTCACTGTATATGATTTTTACAGTTTTAGAAGGAAACAATGCGCAGTTTTTTTTAGAAAGTTTTTAATAAATATACGTATTCGTTCTGATTTCAGTTTAGTATTTGAAGACTCAACAGACGGCAACACGTAAGGGAAGCAATGCCTTGCATCAACGGACGCCACGCCACTACACCTTAACGGCCCTAAAATATGAATAAGTATTTTCGAAGATATTAAAAATTCGGCCGACAATTTGTTTTTAGCCCCCCAATGGATAAAAAAAAATTAAATTATTTTTAAAGTTTGTCCTACAAACCCCTATTTATATGTGTTAATTTTCAGCTTCGTAGCTGGAACCATGGCTGAAATATTTGAATTCCTAGAATTTTCTTTTTACGTCGATCACAATACTTTATTATTAAAATAATAAAGTAAAATTGATGTTGTTTTCATTTTTCCAGGGGTTACTTCGTTAAATCTAATTTTTTGTACAGTAAAAAGTGGCTAAAGTAAAAGTTGCCTTGGTTTACAGAGTCCTGAAAATTCTATATAGTTGGTTTTTGTAAAAAAAAATTAAGAAGTGGTAAATTGATTGAGCACGCGATCATACATCTAGATAGGCTAATTACCGTGTACCGTGCTGCTTTTTTTAGTAAACAAAATTATATCCATTACTTACCTTTGGGAAATTAATGATGCAATATGGGCACGATGTACTTGTGTTAGTATTGAATTATATCCAGCGTTATCGCGCCATACTTCCAAATCTGTTACAACATATGAATCTGCATTTGAAAAATTATTTTCTTGCGATATAAATACGTCACAACGCATAATATCGCAAAAATCTCCTAAGCATACTGCATCTTCTGCCTTTAATTTAAAATTTTTTTATTATAGGAATAGTTTTGCTGATGTTCACATACTTTATTAATATTGTTTTGATGTCTACTATCGAAGTGAATATCAAGATATCTTTCTTCGAAAAAACTTTTCCCACATAGTCGACAAGTCCATTGGCTTGGCCGATTGCGCTTCTTCGCGTCTTGCTGTGGGCCAAAAACATCACGTAGCGGATGTAAAGGACACTCCAATGGTAGTTTTACCTGAATAAAAAATTGAAATTATATCAAATAATTCTTGCACACTCATACACGTTTTTACTTTATATTTTTCGAGGATAGGACTCCATTTCAGATGAACCAATTTTCGCACTAGTCTCGTACTATCTTTCGAACACAGCAATTTAATCACATTGGGATTTGGCCACGGTATAAGAGTTAACAAATAAATAACTATGAACTAAAAACGAAAAATATGAATTTAGATATATTTGGTACTTTGTCATAAGATGGATTAAAATTGATGATGGCAAATTAAATTTAACATCAACTTACAATTTAAATTAGAAAAAAAACTAAAACAAGTTTATGTGCGCATGAACTTATATGATAACTCAGTTATATGAACATAAAAAGTTTATCATAAGACAAGAACATCGCTTATTATTTACTCTGATTAATAATATTTTAATATCTTAGAACCGTTTGGTACCACTATTAATTTTAGCTTTATATTTTATTTCATTAATTAAATAAATTGATTATTTACAACATTTTTGCTCTACAGTTTACATTTTGTTAAATAACTATACGTTCAACAACTCCTTGTTAATAGTCAAGTACTTTACAAAAACCGAAATTTAAAAAAAGGACTTATATTAATTTCATTTATTCCATTTATTTTGGGATATAACTCCATTTTAAAATTTTCTGTTTCGAGATATTAACTCACTGCCAGGATATATTTTCCAAAAGTCGTATCTTTACTTTAGGCTCTAGATGTTTCACAGAACTAGTAGACCTCAGAGTCACGAAGCCATAAACTTCGTTTCGGTTCCACTAGATAAAGGCCATTTTGTTCAATATCACGAATATTTTCTATAAAAACCCAAACCGTATTGGAATAACTATTTGCCACATTTGTTGTTGAAATATGGGACTTTACGACACCCATAAAAAATAAAATTTTATATTTAAGAAAGTTTATTAAATTTAATACCCGGAGGCACTCGGTCGAATCCTGAAAGCCGACTGTGTCAGGATAATCTTTGCTGAAGGCTGAGGGAGCACGAAGGGCTCAGTCGACAGATTGATAAGTCCCACCCTTGGCGCTGACTTCTTCACCTCAATTTTATGCTATAAAGGGTCACGGGGAATGGGGTGTGTAGATATCACATTTCGTTACTTGGGGGCTGCCAGCACTTGGTCAAGACCAATGATGCTGCAGTTAATCCATACGGCTTAAGCAGCAATAGCTGAGAATTTTGCCATAGAGTTAAATCCAGAGGCATGAAAAGTACTATTTAAATTATTTTTTACTTTGCCATAATGATTGACCATTAAGCAAGGTCATGCGTCGTCATCAATACTTTGGCGAATCAACGGGTTTGTGTCCAAGGATGATGCTTTGAAATGTATGATCACTTTCCGTCAGCAACTCTTTGATGGTCAGCAAATTAGACTCCCGATGCAGTTGGGTGTTTCTGGGAACCATGGTGCGTTAAAAGGTGCGTGAAAAGGTGCCCTAAGGCATCTATTTTGCTTCACATGGAGTTTCCGTATGTGACACTTGACGGCATGTCCACTGGCTGGTGAGGCGTAGTAGAGAGTTGGACGAATTATGCTTTTGAAAATCAATATTTTACTGCGAGGTGTTAGTCTGCTTCGTCCGTTGTTCATCGGTAAGAGCAACTTAGATGTTGAGTAAGCCTTTTGCAGGACGAACTGAATGTACTGTCGGAAGGTCAGGGTGGTATCCAACATAGCCCATAGATACTTCACTACAGGCTTTCGAGGGACTTGGTCTCCGAAGATTACCGCTTGGTGGTAATGTTCTCTTTTTGAAGAGAATGGCTTCGCTTTTCTTGGAGTTGACGGCGATCCTCCAGCGCTTGAACCATTCCTCAATTTCATCAGCTGCTTGCTGCAGCTTCTGTGTGATTTTTTTGAGCTGCCAAGATTGACACATAAAGACTGTATCATAGTAGGCGGTTTCAATTCCTACAGTTTTCGGCATATCAGACATGAATACCGAGAAGAGCAATGGTGAATGGATTGAACCCTGGGAGACTCCAGTGCTAATTTCCTTCGCGAACGATTTCACTCCGCTAATCTTCACTCTAAATGTCCTGCTCTTTAGGAAGATGGACACCAATCGAACCAGCC
The DNA here is from genome assembly GCA_963669355.1 of Chorisops tibialis. NCBI lineage: Eukaryota > Metazoa > Arthropoda > Insecta > Diptera > Stratiomyidae > Chorisops > Chorisops tibialis. Next base: position 263,827,883 of record OY770262.1, on the reverse strand, counting down.
TTAGCGGGAAACGTCGAGTGCCGATTACGCATGACTTAAGATAATCTTCACATTTCCCTGTCATCACCCGAGATAATATCCATTTTGTCTTGCCAACGCTCGTTGTGCAGGTCTCGCATGGCACTTTTTGGACAATTTGGTTGCATTCCAGTTTGATCCTGGGATCCGGAATGCGACGATATTGTCTGCGAAGTCAAAGAAGAGGCACTGGAGGTTGTAGCTGTTGGGAAACATTTTAGCTAGTAATGTGTTCCAAAGTCTTGACTTTCGAGAAATAAATGACTGCCTAAATTTTTCTGTACGAGAAGGCAATAGTTTAATGGTGTACTCGTGCGCGCGTTCAGCTTGGTGAGTATCCCGGGGAAAAGTATGGAGTGGAGGGATGAGTGTATTTTGCTCTGCTTTGGCAGTAGCAGCCGCAGTCTCGAACCAGTAGAGCGTCGAGTTCTTCCATCAGCAACAACTAAAGTTGTAAATTTACATTAAAAGTCCCGACTCTATGTGTCCGTCCCGTGTACCGGAACGCGTTTACCGATACCAAACAAATCGCATAAGAAACGTAAATCGTTTGTCTGTCCGGGACAAGAATCCATAAAAAAAATTCGATAACGCGAGTGCAGTGAATATCGACGAAAAAGAAAAGAAGTCCGGCATACGATCGGAAAAAGAAAAAAAAATCGCGTGTGATTTGAATGTAATCAAAACCGGGTCAAATACCGTGAAGACCATTCTGCAGTTCCGTAAATCATCGCGTGAAGGTTAAAACCAAAGCGGTAAAATTTTATGTTCGGGTGAAATCACTTTTTTTTGGCAAAGTTCTTGAAGGGAATATCCAGCAAATTAAACTCTATAAATCGATGTCGCTAAACGTTTTGCTGGTCGTCGTTCATCATTACATCAATGCCAACCAGGGATCGACATCTTCGATACAACCTAATTAATCTAGTCTTCAGTCGTCTTCAACGCATACTATGTATAAATTTTTATTTTTGAACAATTCGAAATCGAAATCGTACGATATTTATGTATGTATTTATGGGTTTGGGTGTCCGTAACTATACATATATCTAAAGCTTACATAAATTTAGACCATAGAACAGAAAATCAAATCAAAGGAAGTTCGCAAAAAAACAGGAAGGAATGAATAAAAATTCAATTTTATCACGTCCGATAAGGAGAATATTTACCGTCCAAAATACTGTATGTACACGCATAATAGGTAGTTGTTAGAGGGCATTTCAAATTGCCATTTTTTTTTTATCGAAGGACGCATGTAGGTAGGCTTTATTCCAGGGTAGATGAAATAGCGTAATCCAGTGTATTTCTATATTTTGCTTATGGATAATTGCTATAAAAAAAGGAACAAGCTTATTTGGGATAGAAAATTATTCGCTTAGGACTATTGTACTCTTGAAAATTGATTAATCCATTCGACAATATATACAGTATTGGACAAAACTAAAGCACCCCATTGCGAAATATCAGTTATCCTCTGATATTATCAGGAAAACTTGATGAAAAAAATTTGTTCTTAGTTTTTATTATTTATTTACATGTGTATTATAAAAAAACATAACAATGACAATTCAGTCTTTTCAACAACAAAAAATAAAACAAAAATATTTCTCAGTACTCAAAAGTTGCCTGGACAAAACTAAAGCACCCCTCTTCTATACTCACTTTTTTCGTACCGCTACTGCCGAACAGTTAGCAGGAAATAGTTATTGCATCAGAAATGCATTTGTCTGATATAAATCATTAAAATTTCATCATTACTTCAGCATTTGTGCAAAATTTCTGTCGTGAATAGTGGTGCGCATTCTGTTCTTTGTGTTAAGACATTAAGAGACTAAAAATGGCAAGAAACACGTACTGTAGTGAAATTAAACATAAAATTATATTTGATTATAAAAGTGGATTATCTCGACATAATATTATAAAAGATATTCGATAAATCGGTCAATTATATCGCGACTAATCAAAAAATATGAGCTGACGGGTCGCATACATATCTCCTGTACATTCTGGAGGAAGGCCTCGAAAAACAACACGAAGAGATGATTCTTTGATCAAAAAAAGGATTGCAGTTGAACCTACGGTCTCTTCTAATCAAATTAAAATTGATTTGAAGTTACCAGTATGTACAAGGACAATTAGGAGAAGAGCTGAAGAAGCTGGTTTGCCGGCTTACCGGCCTGAAAAAAAGCCTTTCATCTCAGAAAAGAACAGGAGGGCCAGGTTAAAGTTTGCCAAGGACCATTTAGACTGGACTATTCAAAAGTGGAGAACTGTATTATTTTCCGACGAATCGAAATTTAATTTAAAATATTCTGATGAAATAAAACATGTACGACGACCAAAAGGTCAAAGATTTAACCCTAAGTACTGCATCCCAACAACCAAACATGGAGGAGGTAATGTCCTAGTCTGGGGTTGCTTTTCTGGACAAGGTATTGGACCAATTCATCGAATTGATGGTATTATGGATCGTTTCGTATACGTTGACATTTTACAAAACATAATGCTGCCGTACGCTGAAGAGGAGATGCCACTAAAATGGATATTTCAGCAGGACAATGATCCTAAGCATACCTCTAAGCTGTGCAAGACTTGGCTACAAACGAATAAGATAGAGGTTTTGGATTGGCCTGCGCAATCTCCTGATCTCAACCCGATTGAGAACATGTGGGAAATTGCTAAAAGGAGGATCAACAGGGAAAACTGCAGGACAACACCGTTACTTTTCGAAGCTATTAAGACAGCGTGGGAAAATATTCCTGAAGAGTTCATTGATAATATATTATCTTCTATGCCAAAAAGATGTGCTGCTGTTATTACAAATAAAGCACTGGCGACGAAATACTAAAACTCCCCTACATTTGGTATAAATTCTGATCGTCAGCTAGAGGGTGCTTTAGTTTTGTCCAGGCAACTTTTGAGTACTGAGAAATATTTTTATTTTATTTTTTGTTGTTGAAAAGACTGAAATGTCATTGTTATGTTTTTTTATAATACACATGTAAATAAATAATAAAAACTAAGAACAAATTTTTTTCATCAAGTTCTCCTGATAATATCAGAGGATAACTGATATTTCGCAAAGGGGTGCTTTAGTTTTGTCCAATACTGTATGTACTACTGTGTCCAAAAACTAGTCGGAATTTTTCGATTTAAATTACGCGGGTAAATATTTTCGCTCAATATATTTTTTTTAAGTTAGTACAACTGTTACTGACTTCCATGCCAAATTATATGTGAAAATATTCATTAGTGTTTGAGTTACGCTTGTTTTTGTGCGACACAAAAAGTGAATTTGGCGATTTTTAGAATGTCTGAAATTATTCAACAAAGAAGTGCGATCAAATTTTGTTTCGTGAATGGAATAAATGCTGCAGAAACGTTGAAAATGTTGGAGAAGGTTTACGGGGACCGAGCTCTACCAAAATCAACAACATATGATTGGTATAAATTGTTCAAAGAAGGTAGAGAACGCGTTGAAGACGAAGAGCGCCTTGGTCGACCATCGACCTCAACTGACGATGCTCACATCCAAAAAGTAAAAGAATTAGTGCTTGCAAACCGTCGATTAACTATAAGAGACATTGCTGATGAAATTGGCGTATCAAAAGGATCAATTAATTCCATTTTGAAAGATGTTTTGGGCGGATTTATGGAAAGACAACTCTTGTTTTTTACACCACGAAAAAGCGCCATCTCACACTGATTCTTCGTGACTTTTTCGCCAAAAATGCAACCAATATCGTTCCGCAACCACCTTATTCACCTGATTTGGCTCCGTGTGACTTCTGGCTATTTCCAAAATTCAAAAGACTACTCCGAGGATTGAAGACATTCAAAGAGAATCGGCGCGCGCTCTGAAGGCTATACCGGAAGAAGACTTTTTGGCATGCTTCGAGGACTGGAAAAAGCGGTGGCATAAGTGTATTATATCGAGAGGGGACTATTTTGAAGGGGACGAAATTGATTTGAAAGAATAAATAAAGATTTTTTTATTTATAAAAAAATTCCGACTACTTTTTGGACACAGTGGTATATGCAGACATTGTTTCGGAGAGGCAATTTTTTTTCAATCATAGTAATTGTACAGACGATGAAGACATTACTTTTGTTCTAAGCCCTATCGGAATGTCTGAATAAAATTTTGTTATAGATTTCGATACATTAATTTTACACGCTTATTAATTCCCATTTTAATTTTCTTGCTCTGAATTCATAAGCGTCATTTATTTATTTTTTTACAATAATTTAACAAACGAGCGATTTATATGAAGGTATCGACTAATTTTTTTTTTAATTTCATAGATTATGCGCAACTTAAAATCAAAATGTCAAATTGTGTGAATACATTTATTATTGTTCTTCTTAACGTATAATTTCATAAGTGTGACATAGAATAAAGAACTAAATAAAAAGTGAATTATAAGGATGAATAAATAGATTTTTGTAATTAAAGAGCCCCTCTAACCACCACAGGTTCCTCCTACTACATAAAAAGATATGTTGAAGACTGTATGGCTAAGCGGGTGGGCAGGGTAAGGCGACTTAACATCCGTCGCCATCGTTGAGGCATCTGATTTCTAATACAATTAAAGGGTCAATTCGATAAAGGGGTTAATGTTCTGAGATAAACGCCTTCAAAGTTTTTTTTTTTGTGTAGATTTTATCGATGGTCTAGATTCCCAAATCAGGGAGACACTTTGGCGGCCTGTTCACGGTCTGAGACCAACGGATGGGGTGAGGAAAGAAGAAGAAAAGACCAGCAACATAGTTAAACCGCGGTAGAGTAAATTTAACAAATAATTTTCATATCTGGCCAACTTCGGATTCTTTGGAATCTCCAAGGATAGGAGACGAGCCCAGATCCCAAGGAGACTCGCGTGGGGGGTCGCGGAGGTGTTGAAGGAACCGATGAAGGAGGACGAATTGTCATCGGTTTCTTCTGAATTTCCTTCGATGTGTCCATAATAGCGTCACCGAATTAGTGCAAATAATACGGGACGATTGTGTAGATTTTATCGATGGTCTAGATTCCCAAATCAGGGAGACACTTTGGCGGCCTGTTCACGGTCTGAGACCAACGGATGGGGTGAGGAAAGAAGAAGAAAAAAAGACCAACAACATAATAATAAAAATAAAAATAAATTGTAAGTAATAATGCGGTTTATATGGAAAGCATATCTCGAGGTAGATTGTATTGAACGAAATAATACAAAAATGCGCCGAGATTTTGGTTTCAGAGATGGATGTGCATCGACAAAAGCACGTTCAAATAGAATACCGACTATAACACTTTGTTATAATTGGCAGAGTGAACCGAAGTTGGTAGTATGTACTAGTTTTCAAAACTTGAAAATACACTAGGGAATTATTCCCTAGGCAAGATTAGAGTTGTTATAAATATACTAGGATTCCTTTGTTACCACAGCCTCTCGTAAGAGTGAGCTAGTGGGATGACTCCTAGTTAGCGTTAACTTATTCGGGAGATAGTAAATGCAAGGAAATCCTTATTGTATTAATTGCGATGGAATTTGATTAAATGTTAGCATTAAAAATCAAGTTTGAGAGAGGTACTTACCAACAAAACTAACAAAATATAGAGTAATTGGGAGGACATATGCGTTGACAACCGGGGCTAGAGTAGTCTCAGTAACTTATCGAATACCAGAAAGGTATTGTAGAAACGAACAGATCTACAGAATGCTTACGGTGGTCAATAATTATGTCAACGCTTAAGCGTTTAAATATACTAAAATCATAATATGATTCTAGTTAGAAAACACCGCGAAAATTATATTGAAAATACCGCGAAGCCTAGTATAAGTTGAGTAGGACGAACAACAGGAAATGTCAACTGACAAATAAATCCAAAGAATAGAAATAGGAGAATCCGGAGAATAGTATAGTTTGTTGAAAATGTTTCAAAACAAATTGGAACATATAATAATAAGAATAAGGCCCCAATAGGTAATAAGAAACAACCACATGAACCATGGAAAAAAGAAGAAAGGAGAAAGAAAATACTCCGATTTAGGAAAAAGGACCAATAAAAAATACCTATTAAAATTTAGAAACACCCCAAAATGATCACTAAAGCCAATCAAGGCATGTATAGTGTAAAAAGATGGTATCCGAGGAAAACAATCTCCAGAAACCACACAAAATTGCAAAATTAAAAAAAGCCACACATATTAGATTATAGAATGTAAGAAAGTGATAACAGGAAGACGCATAGAAAACAACAACAAAGCATCGGGCCGAAAAGTTAAGAAGAAGAAGAGCGGGCGAGCAGATATAAAATAGAGCGCGAGAGTCGACAGAGTTCGCGAACACGACCGGGAATATTGACGGATGACGTAATTCGGGAAATCGCAAGCGTCAGTCGCGATCGAAAATTGGTGGGAGTGCTTAGATCGGTAGATCGCGGAATTAATTCTTAATTATCTTAAATCAATTTAAAAAGAAAACAAGTATTAAGTGTTTTTATTGTTGTCGTCGGTATTGTTGTGGTCGGTTTGAAAAAAGTAGTAAATGTTTTGTTGTTGTTGTTGTGATCGTTGTTGTTTAGTTTTTCGGTTTAGCGCGTGTGAGAAAATTTTGTGGTGAGAGAGATGACGAAATTAAAGGAATTGGGGTAAGTGGGAGTTTGAATTTTGTTTTTTGTTATAAAATATTTTTTCTTATTGGGACTTTTAGGAATAGGACATATTGATGTCCAAAGGATAGAGGAAGTAAGAATTTTTGAATAGAAGAATTTTAGAAGAATTTTTGAGAAGAATTTAAGAAGAATTTTAGATAAAAAATTTTGAAAATTAGTATAGTGGTGAGAGGGAAACATAGCCAGGAACGTAGAAAAAAGGCTTCTGATGAGGGCTAGTGGTGATGCCCGAAACCGGTCAAGCCAACCAGGGAGATGGGAAAATCCTACAAGTGGTGGTGCAGGAAACTGCAACCATACTATAGGATAATAGGAAATGGTATTAATTAGGAATCATAAAATAAGAAGATGGGAAGTAGTTAGCAAAATAATAGGAGATTCGTGGGAGGATGGAAGAATAGAGGAAGAGGGAAAAGAGTGATTTCATTTTTATTAATTTTTAATTACATTATTTTTAAATTTTGATTATATTGTTTTTGATTATATTGCTTTGACTATATTGCATAAATATTATTATAAGATTCATCAAGATTATACACAGGGGTAAGATAGAGCGTGGTAAGTGGCAACTAAGTACACAAAGGAAAAGTGTAAACGTCTGCACCAGAGATGAATTATCTCACAACAGAGGACCTATACCCTTGAATATATCTGATTTGTCTGAAGTTACATAATAATGTATTGATACTTTAAGTATCCGCTAGGCATCCTATGTCTGATACTGATCAGAGATGCAAATTGATACAACCCTAAGGAAGTCTGATTCCAAAATTATTTTCGTATCAGCATACTCTGAAAATTAGGATTTAGAATAATAGATAAAGAATTTAGAGTGCCGGTGGAATCGATTGGCAAACTACATTCTACACAATATTTCGGATTGAAATCCAAAACATAATAATGTGGTTTAGGGATATTAGAAAAATGCAGATGTAAATTTGAGGCCCCTCATTGCCGACCGTGTATTGACCAGACACCCTATAATGAGGAAAATCTCGACGCAAAGGTTAGGAGTGCGAAAAGACGTGTTGCTCACGTCACCATTTGTAGGATGACTGACGGAGTACCCAACTAGGGCGCTCAAACCTTACTTTGATGTTAACGAGAGGGTTTGAGAGTAGCATCTTGCTGTGCCTGATGAATATGCCTCCGGGAGGAAGGTGTTTTAAAACAGATTATCATCCGCGATCAGAGCAAGTCCAAATTTCTGTTGACTCTGGGGTAAGTCGACGTGATGAGCTCTAAAGCTCGATTTGTTGTTATAGGCCATGGTTCTTATGGTCAGTATCCGAGCAACGAACCCTCCCACGACTCCCGTAGCTACACCTGGCAACACGCTAGCACGTCGCTCCAGCCCGGATACTGCCACCGAGATGGATGTTGGTGGATCTCGGACCAGATTGTTTCCCGAACCTTAATTTTTCTTTTCGATTATTTCGATATTTTGTTATCGAAATAATCCGTTGGCCTCAAAAACCACAACAAATGTAGCAAATGAATGAGTCGACGAACACGCATGATATTATGACATTAGTTTTGTGAGACCCTACTTAAATGATGCTTCCTTATGTATTATGATTTTTATAACACCCCACCCCTCACTCGCCGCCGCTACTCCGATAATATGTTTTGAGTACAACGACTCACCTAGTTTTTACCAGGACTTGTTTATTCATCACTTGCTCTGACTTAAATATTTAATATAAGCCACAATTGAGGATAAACCAAAAAGAATAGATAATGTCAATTCATATTAAATCCGGGACTTGGCAATAAACTATTACTCACGGCAACGGACAAACCAAAGGTGAAAATTTTTCACAATTTGTTTGAAACTGCTTTAAAAATAACTTCTTATAATCTATGAAGCTTACCGGGAATCCACTCATGTTAAGGCAGGACTTCTGCACCCATTTTAACTGGTACGGATTAAAGAGGACACAACTAACCTACTATTAAAGTTAAAATCTACTCCTTATGTTGATATTGTCTAAAACCGAAACAAATACATGCAATCTTATGATTTAAAGTGATGAAAACAGATGAAATTTAGTTTGATAAAAAAATCAATAAGATGTCAGGACACACCGACTGTTCTCACCTCAGCGTATAAATATTTGGCCCTCATTCATAATATATTTTAAAAACTGCGAACTGAACAAAAGAAATACACATGTATGTATGTCAATCGCTTCTGCACGGAATTTCCGAAATAAATTGTATAGCGGAAGTTACTCACAGGTCCTTAACTATGTCGAATAGCTATTTTCGATTAAAGTCCTTTTTACACGTTCCACACACACGTTCCACATGTTCCTTGTGGAATGTGCATGTGTGCAGTTATTTTGCGCTTCAAAATCAACCTTCAAAACGTAGTCGACGACATTAGTTTTGATCTAGAATACGTAGAGAATAATAAATAACAAAATAATAAATCAAACTAATATTATGCCTGAAAAATACCACCTAACCACTTCATTTGCTCTCGACTATATTTCGTTAATCAACGTAATTTCAAATTTCGTTTTTCGCGCAAGAAGAAGAGTAGTCGTCGTTGATTGTCAAAGTCAGCCAATGAGTTTTGACCACGTCTTTAGATCGCGAAGACAATTGCATAGTTTTTAATGAAAGTAATCGGGAAGTGAAGCGAAATAAAATGAATCGTGTGATTTGGTGCTTAATATTGCAAATTTCACTATGTGCAGTGGTTTGTCTTGCCGGACGAGACTTTTATTCCATCCTGAATGTAAGGAAATCGGCATCGACCAATGACATAAAGAAAGCGTACCGCAAGATGGCAAAGGAACTTCACCCGGATAAAAATAAGGATGATCCGGACGCCTCGCAGAAATTCCAAGATCTCGGAGCTGCATATGAGGTTCTGTCCGATCCCGATAAACGAAAAATGTACGACAGGTGTGGCGAAGACTGCTTAAAACGGGACGGAATGATGGACAATTCCGATCCGTTTTCGAGTTTTTTTGGCGATTTCGGTTTCAATTTCGGGGGCAATGACAATGGTCAGCACGATACGCCGCGTGGTGCCAATATTATTATGAACCTTTATGTTACGCTGGAAGAGCTGTATACCGGCAATTTCGTTGAAATAATGAGAAATAAGCCAGTGCTGAAGCCGGCGACTGGAACAAGGAAATGCAACTGTAGACAAGAAATGGTCACCAGGAACCTTGGGCCCGGGCGATTCCAAATGATTCAGCAATCTGTGTGTGACGAGTGTCCCAATGTGAAATTAGTCAACGAGGAAAGAATGCTCGAGGTGGAAATCGAGGCTGGCATGAAAGACGGGCAAGAGACGAGATTTGTAGCGGAAGGAGAACCACACTTGGACGGTGAACCCGGCGATCTGATCGTCGTAATAAAAACATTATCGCATTCGAAATTCGAGAGAAAAGGCGATGATCTTTACACGAACTTGACAATAAGTCTACAGGTAACTTTTTTTAACTATAATTTATTTCTGTTTCTCTGTTTAAAGTGAATAACAGGAATGAGTCTTTAAAAAATCTTTTAGCTTTGATACATCCTAATATCTTCTTCTTCTTCAATGGCGCTACATCCCAAATCGGGCCTTGGCCTCCTGACCTTCAGGTTCCTTAACATTTTTTCATTATTTATTGTGGAAGAGTTGTTAGACCTTCGCACAACCCTCTATCTACGAATTTTTCATTTTCGTAGATTGAGGTGACCAAGGTATATCGAAGCAGGCAGTGTGCTGGAATTATGCGTCGACCGAGATTTGAACTCACGACCTTCGCATTGTAGACCACCACGCTACCCAATAGCCTACACCCTAGCATTCTAATATCGGGGACTTTTCAATTTATCGTAGCTCTTTACCACACTTGCGCAAATCATTCGATATATTATCTGATAACGTCAAACACCGATGAAACAGCTATGAAAAGTCGATGAATAGTTTCGAAACCTTTTGATGAAAATATTATCAACCTGGAAAGAATTCACCTATATATCTCCTATCTGTGAATACATAAGAGTGTTTCCTTTTCTTTCCAATCAGCAGTAAGCCCCATCAAGATCTCTCTATCGCACTCATTGGTACATTTTAGGTGCCATCTCATGATTGAATAGCTAAATCAGTGAGTGCGAAAGAGATAGCCACATATTTGTTGCACTGACCGTTCATTAATAGAAATGGTATGCTATTTTACATACCTGCGATTTTTTCACTGCTCTTTTAAAACAGCAATCGCATATTGCGTTTGAAAATTTTAAAGAGCTGCGAATAGAAGAGCAGAGAAAATACATGCTGCTTACTTTTTAAAAAAATATTAATATGTATAAAAAATAATATTAAAATAAAAAATAATATTGAAATTATTCGATAATCAAGATGGCTAATAGTGGAAAAAGTTTTTGTAAACCTTGCAACAAACCTGCAAATTTATCCAGTAATAAAGTGATCGTTTGTGACGGATTGTGCAAAAATATATTGCACAAATTGTGCTCTGGTCTCAGCAAAAAGAATTGGCTGAACTGGAACTTGATGAAACTAAATTATGGTTTTGTCGTTCTTGCCGAACGAGAAAAAAGGCGGTCAACAATGGCAGATCGACGACACAGTGTAGACTCTGTCTGAATAAGCGACTCTGAAAATAAGGAAATCATGAAGCCGATCAGCTTGGATATCCTTTCTAAAAAATTAGACGCTTTACTGGCCTACCAATCAAAACTAGAAAAGAAAATCGATTCTCTACAAGACATTGTTGAGAATTATAAATGTATTGTGGAAGACCAGCAGCAAGTTAGCATCACAATTAAAAATGGTAATGTCAAATTGTTATCAGGTCTTAACATCCTGGAATACACCATTGATAGCGATAAACAGAAGGATTTAAATCATTCAATTATCATTTCCGTCGTTCCGTTCAATCCTGAAGAGAAGTTGCAAATTCTCTGTGGCAAAATTTTGGATCACCTGGATGTACCAACAGCTGATAATTCTTGTGTTGAAGCTCACCGCATAACAACAAGCAATGAGAAGTCCGGCTTAATGTTGACATAAACCGTGAGAAAATTTTGCGCAATAACAAAAGTGTCAAACTAACAGCTGACAAAATTATTACTAACTCTGACCGACGTCCCATATATATTAATGAAGCACTAACATCACGAAACAATTTTATTCACAAGCTAGCGCGAGAATGTAAACGTCACAACACAATAAAATTCGTTTGGGTGAAAAATGGTAAAGTATTAATCAGGATTACCGAAAAATCGTAGTAACTCTAGTATAACGTCTTTGCCTCAACCTATTAACCTTCCAATTTCGAAACCACTCCCTAAATCGTGCCCAGCCCCAATTCCTGCTTCGAAATCTGTCCTAGTTCCTGGTCCATACAAAAACTTCATACGAGGCGACACAATCAACCCATATCCTTCGTCATCTGTAGCATATACTGATGATAAAAACGAAAATGGGAAGCTACCTTGCCCAAATCTTGATGCTGCAGTTAATGATCGTAATAGCCCCCCTTTCCTTGACCCAATTTTTCCTCCGGTCGTAAAACTTTCTTTAAATTCCGCAACTTCCGAGGAGAACAGGTATTTATTATCAAGGTTGAGAGAGCATAGGTTGTTTGACAATGTGCGGCTGTATCTTGCTTACATGCACGATAAACCTGACTCGACCTGTATTAATGGAAAAAGCTTTCAATTCAACAGGAAGGGTTCTTAACTGATCTAAAAGGTTTACGGCAGATCTATACACGCTTCCACGAACAATTCAATCTTTCTTCTGAACAAGTTCATAAAGATCTCGCCACATACGGTTCCCATGTTTCCTTAAAGCATATATGTGATATGCAAAAAAGCCGTGAAGATCATAATCGGTTTTTTCGTTCCTAACTCCATAAATAACCTACGACTATTCTACCACAACGCAGGTGGCTTTAGAGGGAAGATAAATGATCTCTTTATTGACGCGAAATCATGCCACTTCAATATCATAGTTATTACGGAAACTGGGCTTAACAACTCTTTCAAAAATGAAGAGAAACTAGACAACAACTGGACCATATACAGAAATGACAGGGATTATAGCGCAACAGGTCTGACAAAAGGAGGGGGTGACCTAATCGCGGTTCATAATTCTCTATCTAGTGAGATTGTCAACACAACACCGACAACATCTTTCGAACATAAATTTATCAAAATCAGGCTGATTAATAGATACATTTACATCGGCGTTGTTTATATTCAGCCTAGCTCTGAAATCTACAAATACCATGATATTCTGGATATTTTTAATAATGTCAAAACATCACTCTGCCATCATACTAGATCTACCATATGAAGACACCAATTTTGTGCATTCATACAACAATAATGTTGTATTTGGCTTTCGAAATGCTGATTTCATTAGCATTAATAATGAATTGTCATCGACAGACTGGTCTTCCCTTTTCTTGTCTAATGATCTTGATACGGCCATAGCATCTTTCTATGAGGTGATCTTTGAAATTGTCGACAATCATGTCCCCTCAATCAAACTAAAAGATAAGGTATCAGAACCCTGGTTAGATAAAAACCTCAGGTCACTGCGGAATAGAAGGAATAAGCTTTTTAAAAAGCTTAAGAATGGTAGCGCCTACACTCTTAATCTTCAGAGTAGATATGACACGGTGGCATCCGAATTCTCTTTTAAGTCCTGGATTGCGTATGAAAATTACGTAAAAAAAAATTGAGGAAAGCATTATAACAGAGCCTAAAAAATTTTTCGGCTTTGTTAATACAAAACGTAAAAACTCGGGCTACCCTGTAAGCATGTCCAGTGGAATCAAGCAATCTTCCTGCCGGCGTAATATCTGCAATATGTTTGCTGACAGTTTTCGCGAAGTCTTTGGTAGCCAGACGGATTCAACCCAAAACGAACCCGACATTTCAATTCTTTCACTAATTGACAATATCTCATTGTCCACTGAGGAGGTGTTTGATGCTCTTACTACCATCGATATCAAAAAAGGTCCAGGTCCTGATCTTATTCCTCCTCTATTTCTATCAAAATGTGCACACCAACTTTCATCACCTCTTCACTTTCTCTTTAACAAGTCACTGTCATTGGGAATTTTCCCATCAGTCCGGAAATCGTCGCATCTCACACCCATCCATAAAAATGGAGACAAACGCAAGGTTGAGAACTACAGAGGTATAGCAATTCTATTAGCTATCCCCAAGTTATTCGAAAAAATTATCTGCGATAAATTGACCACTATGATCGACCCTATTCTAAACGAACAGCAGCACGGCTTTAGAAAAGGGCGATCAACATTGACTAACCTCATGAGTCTTGTATCTGATACACTATGTGCAATGGAAAAGGGACATCAAATTGATGCAATATACACAGTCTTTAGTAAAGCTTTCGATCGAATTGATCACAATATCCTGACTTTAAAATTAAGAAAAATTGGTGTGACTGGATCCTTACTTGATTGGCTTAAATCCTATCTTAGCAACAGGACTCAATTTGTTAAGTTTCAGGGCTTTATTTCCAAGGAAATAGGCGTGTCGTCGGGTGTACTCCAAGGAAGTCACTTAGGACCTCTCTTATTTAATATTTTCATTGCAGATCTTTCGGAAGTATTAGAAGGTATTCCACATTTGTTATACTCTGATGATCTAAAAATATATCATGTCATATCCTCCCCCGCAGATGCTGTATTCCTGCAATCCAAGATTATTGCTTTAAATGAGTGGTGCAGCCAGAACAAGTTAGAGCTTAATGTCGGTAAATGCCACGTGATAAGTTTCTCACGCAAAAAAAACACATGCTACCATAACTACTTTCTAAATGGTACTGAACTTCATCGAGTAGGACAAATTGAGGACTTGGGCATTCTACTCGACACCGAACTCTGCTTTAAATCTCACTACAACAGTATAATAGAGCCAATAAATTTCTCGGGTTCATTAAGAGGAGAGCTAAGGAGTTCAAGAATGTTTGGGTCACCAAATCATTATTCTACTCTCTTGTTCACCCTCTTTTGGAATATGCATGTCCCATTTGGGATCCTTTTTTCCAGATACAGCAACAGAATAGAATCAATCCAAAAGCAATTCCTTCTGTTTGCCCTTAGGGACTTGTATGATCCGAGAGACTTCGAGAACCTCCCACACTATGCAGTTAGGCTACATTTGTTAAATCTTTTACCTCTTAGTTCTAGAAGAACTATGCTCACATCTTGTTTTACCTTAGACGTTTTGAATGGCGATATTAAGGTTGACCACCTTAAAAATAAAATCAGACTCAATGACGATGTCAGGCTGACGAGACATTCAAAACCTCTTAAACGCTCTGGAAGACTGATCTCTCTTAGCAGGCAGATGATTAACTTGGTAGTAGAATTCGTTACAGAGCAACGCCTGATAGAGAGACATGCTCAGAGGCTTGGACTTTCATTTAATGATTTTTGCAGGAGCTTCAAAAATGAGTTTGAGGAAGAGACAGCACTTAAGCGCAAACTTCTTCGATAGTCTACAGAAGCCAGGAGCCTTCAACATTTCCTAGAAAGCTCCGGTTGAATCACCGAGTAGAAGTCTCTTCTCAGATCCAGTAGCATCACTACGGTCTATGTGCGCCCGGTCTTGTGTCTGGCCAGTTACCTCTACTTACCTACTACTTATATTTTTTTCAGCTATCATAAACATTTTAAAATTAACTAATGTTATTATATGTGATCTATTATTTCAATTTCAGGACGCATTAGTTGGATTCTCAACGAAAATTGAACACTTAGATGGGCATAGTGTTGATATTGTTCGCGATAAAATAACTTGGCCTGGTGCTCGTATCCGGAAGAAGGGAGAAGGTATGCCAAACTATGAAAACAACAATCTTCAAGGAACTCTCTACATCACGTTTGATGTAGAATTCCCGAAGAAGGATTTAAATGAAAATGAAAAAGAAGGTAAGGAAATTTCAAATTTCACTACACATATAAATGACTTAAGATAAATGCCCAGATGACGAATGGCCATATTAAAAAAGTTGGCTCGAAGATTGGCAAGCTCTTGCCAGCTTTGTCAGAGATAAGTGAATATTGCAACTACATGTAATGAAAAATAGTTAAATAAGTTAACACAGTATTAGAAATTATATACAATTGTATACGGCAATTTATGTTAATAGCGTGTATGTAAATTAAGTTCGGAACATGCACGGTTAGAATATTGGATGAATATAAACTGTCAATCTAATACCTATGATACATTACTGGTATACAATACCTGGTATTGACAATACCATCATTGTATCACCCAATACCACGTATATACGTGGTTTACAACCTGATATTAACGCGGTATTGAGACCTTTCGTGGTATACGAAATTCGTAAATTTTTCATCGTACATTGTAACCATAAAGTTTGTAAATAAAATTACTCAGGGCAACATTTCAAATTTATTTTTTCTAAGCAGGTAGGACTGTCCTTAGTTATTATCCCAAAAATTAGCGCGGTCTGTTAATCTGTTTATTTACAGCAGCTGGTTGAATGGGTACACCTCAGTAGTCTACGGCGATTTTTGTGTTATGTCCTCGATCGACTGAAAACGGGTTCCACGGTGCGGTAATTTCAGTTTCAAGGATAGGAAAAATTCACACGGGCCAAATCTGGTGAATATGGTGGTTGATTGATGCAGTTTGTTGTTTTGGTGGCGTTAAATTCGGTCACAATTGAGGCTCAATGCGATGGCGCATTTTCATCGTGGAAAATCCATGAATTCTCCTTCCATAATTCCGGCCGTTTTTTACGGATTTGCTCACGGAAACGCTTCAATACGGTCAAATAGTACTCCTTATTGACCGTCTGTCGCCTTTTCCAACTTTTCCAACATTAGCACCGATTCCGCACACGAAATTTGATTGGAAACAAAAAATTTGAGACAAATTCTTTGTTCCATATTTTTATCCATCTTAGAAATTGCCGTGGACTACTGAGGTGGGCCGACTCAACCAACTGCTGCAAACAAACTGATTAACATACCGCGCTAATTTTAGATATTTGGGCCTGGAAGCGCGGACCGAGGTGGTGAATAAAAAGTCAGTTTTTAAATAAATAACAACTTTATTAACTATGTCATCGACGCGTTGTCGTAACTGAACTCCAAGAATGCATTCGGGGAACTCTTAACTCAACTGGTGAAAAAAGCAAGCGCGACTGCCTTTTAATCCTCGTCTTTCTGCTGACGCTGCGGCGTGTCTCGCTGTGTACTTTGGCTCCACTTGTGCATGATCAGCATATCTGGTGATATGGAAAAAAGGACGGTTTGCTTGTGCGCGATAAGCAATATCTGGTGATATGGAAAAGAGGACGGTTTGCTTGTGTGCGATAAGCAATGTCTACGTTTGATGTCAATGACGCTGGAATGTACCGACGACGGATAATAATTAAGAACAGCCCTACCTGGTTACAAAAAAAAAAATTTTAATTATTCTTCAGAGAAATTTTATTTACACATTACCCTTACTTTATGGTCACAATGTACCATGAAAGGAAGGGCTTAAGTAGAGTCACTCTATGAAAAAGAAAGAACAAGGCACTTGGTAGAAGAGTCTGGACACCTTGTCAGATGGGGTGCTTTTTCAATAAAACCGAACATTGCCATGCGAAATAGTGATTTAATTGATGTGGCGAATATTTTAATGCAGATATTGCGTACAATTTTGCACACTTTTTATGAAATATGGTGCGACATTTCAGTTTCATGAACAGCTGATGTCAAACCATACCACGTATGGGTAATGTAACAGCCTTTCTAGTATGCTATACCACTTTTGCAATACCGGCTATTGTATACCAGAAAGTATAAGACGGCAAATCAAAACAATGACGTACAATAGAAGGTTTCAAAATTGGGAAAAGGTATTCAAAAATCTTTACGAACTCGCTTCAAGCATGGGAAACATGCGTTTCCTCAAGTCCTGCCAAAATGTTTATTACTTATATCTCAGCCGGTTGGATCATACGATGATTGCCCAAGCGGTAACAATTTGATGGAAGTGAAATATGTATGCATGTTAATTTTTAATACTTGCTTGATTAGCAATTTAAGCTTCAATGCAAATCAACCAAAACATCAAACGCCGGGGAAAAATTGCGTCGTCATTTTATTTATTTTTTTCACCACAGTTCTGTCAGAGCTCAGCATTTCGGTCTGGTAAAATCTAGAGGGCATTGACTTTAGAAGGCTTTCACTTTTGAAAATGTGCTTCTAAAGAAAGTTCACATCGAATGCGACCAAACGAATTTTACCAAATTAATTTGAATATTGTAGTTTCGATATGAGACGTTCGTCCGCAAAAAACTGTAGACAAGTTTCCGAATTTCGAAATTTTCTAGATAAGCATATTAAGTGAGCATACGAGCATTATTAAGCATTATTAGTGATTGATAATGGCTGACCACTGGCGATACTAGTACACATAACTGTAATAATCAATCTATATGAAATATTTGTAATAAAATTCTTTTCTTTTTTTTCAGATATTGCGAAAATATTAGAACAATCGTCAATAAATAGAGTGTACAATGGACTTTAGGAACTAATTTATTAAATTACCAAATATGCAATAAATTGAGTGAATTTTTTTTGCTACATGAAAGAGTGTGAGATTTATAGAAAAAACAAGTAAGATTGTATAAATAAACTGATGTCACTTAAAACGAATTTTTGGATTGCCATTTAATATACATGATAAACCAATTTAAAATGTCCTTTATTTTTTTTTTCAAAGAAATCTTCTGTTATAAATATTGAAGTGCGCAAGGGGTTGCTGGATTTCAAGTAAAAATGAAACAAGTTCGCAATTTAATTTAAAAATTTGCACAATTTTTTTTTGCTTTAAATTTAAACCAACACGTTTTGTTCACAATACCGCTTTCTAAAACGTCGACTACTCGATTTCAACTCTTTCGCTTTCTAATTCAGATTGACTACACGACGGTCCGATCTTCACTTTTTCGGTTGCCAATCCCGACTGACTCTATTTCAACTTCCACCTTGATGATCTGATCTCGACTGCTAGTCTCCACCGCCGATCCCACGACTTTTCCACTTACTGAACTCCGCTTGTCGATCACAGGACTTACCCGCTTACTGTTATTTACTGCTAAACGCCGACCCGACCGCCGATTACACGACACACTCGCTCATTCATTCCGGCCTTTGATCGCATTCGCCCGCCGACTCTCCTACTCCAATATCAACTCACAACTGAACTTATACTGATTCTACTTAGATGACTCACAGCGCAAAAGTATTTTTTTATACTTAATCATAACCAAGGAGAATATATAAACTGGAGTGTCAGTTATATGTGACACACATCCCATATCACAGTCCAAGTTATACGTGACTCACATCCCATTTCACAGTCCATATTTGGACGAAATAAGATATTGTAAAACCTAAGATAAGGACCATTCATTGTTAATCTCAAAACATACAAAAAACTTAAATAGCAATTCGTTATCCCAAATAACACTCAACATTTTTGAACCCTATCTAGAAACCGCATCTGGTCAGAACATGAGAAAACTAAACAATCCTTATTCTAAGTAAATTACCAAGATAACAAATTGGTATATAAACCCGAGCGAATGTTAGTTCAAGGTTCTTTCAATAACTACAAGTCCAAATGTAAAGATTGGTTGTTCTTCAAAAATATTCAATAGTAACAAGTTCTAAGTTAGTGTGAAGTAAATTAAATAAAGTTTTGATATTAATAATAATGGATGTTTCAATTAGAAGAGTTAGTGATTGAAATCGAAAGTAGATTCGATTTGTTTTAGTTTTATCGTAACGTGAAAACGTAACTTGCCTGATAGGAGGCTGTCTCATGTGGGAATAGTTTTTGATTCGGAAATTTTCGAAAATTGTGTCCAAGCTTAACTTGGCTTCAAACTTTTACAAAAAAAAATACCATAATTTGTATTCTCTCTTGGTTGCTAATATTCCGTCAGCAATAAAATAATTTTCAGTAGAATGGAGTTTGCTGTTTTATTTCAGAAATCTTTATTTTTTTAAATTTTTATTAAATTTTGGTTCATGTCTTAGCTAAGCACTTTAGTAGCGGACGATTTAACGCTGGATAGAGATAGTTACTTTGGGCTTAAGTATGCCAAACAAGGATAGCGAAACAATTCTTTCGAAAATTTGACAATTTTTTCGAACAATTTAACGTGGGAAAGAGTTAGTTGTAATATTTTAAAGTGTGCCAGACAAAGATAGCACAACGATTTTTTTCAAAAAATTTCGCTAGTAAGGGAGGGAAATACTTTCATTCTCATTTTCTTACACGGCAAAGCATGCTCATAGTCACTCCTTATTATATATCCTCCTTGATCAGAACAAAGTAAAATTACGTCAAGAATCTTACGTAGTAGTCCGATTTTTAAATTGAATAAAACTAAGCGTAGATATCGCTACAGACGAACATCCTTCTGTATGATTCATTTTTTTCGCCGAGTCTTATTTCTTAGCGTTACAAACTTTGTGGCAAACTTACATTGTGATGACGAAACATTCAAAAAGTGAAGGAAATGGTGCTCGAAAATCATCATGCCAATGTTAGGTAGATAGCAGGAGAGCTCGACATCTCTTGCGAGTCCGTTCGTGACCTGTTTGAAAATTCTTGATAGTAATTCTGATCCCACACTCATGGAGCGCATCATAGCTGGTGATGAGACATGGGTCTAAAAGTTTGACATGCAACAATCGTCGGACTAGAGGAAAAAAATGAGCCGAAATCGAAAAAACCACTCAAAAATCAAGACGATGCTCATAGTTTTTTTTTCTATATTCGAGGTTTGATCCATTATGAATTCGTTCCGGAGGGACAGACAGTCAATAAGGAGCAAATCCGTAAAAAAACGGCCGGAATTATGGAAGGAGAATTCATGGATTTTCCACGATGAAAATGCGCCATCGCATTGATCCTCAATTATGACCGAATTTAAGGCCAACAAAGCAACAAACTGCATCAATCAACCACAGTATTCACCAGATTTGGCCCCGTGTGAATTTTTCCTATTCTCAAAACTGAAATTACCGCACCGTGGAACCCGTTTTCAATCGATCGAGGACATAAAACAAAAATCGCCGTAGACTACTGAGGTCTACCCATTCAACCAGCTGCTGTAAACAAACAGATTAACAAACCGCGCTAGTTTTTAGGATAATAATTAAGGACGGTCCCACCGCTTACCAAAAAAAAAAATTGTAACATCATTCCCTTGCCCTTACTTTATGGCCCCCATGTATAATACTCTCAGATTTCATCTAGAGTATAATTAGCAGCTAGAGGACGCGATATTTGGATCGAAACGATTGGAGGCGACGACTTCAGGAGACCAGGGCCCGATTCGGGTTGTCGCGCCATTGATGTTAATGATAAAAACTTAAAGCAAATCGAAAGCAATCGAAAAAGGCATGCTGATGAAATAATCACAAATAATATATTACAACAGAGCTGATAATATTAATTTTTATGAAAAATCTGTAATAATTAATTTTTGCTGAAATAAAAAACTTAAAAATTTGAACAACTTTATCACCTTTTCCACTTGTCAAATCGATTAACTCCTTAGCTCACATAAAAATTGTAACATTACTGACGATTACTTTCAGTCTATTCTTTCTTATTAATTTTATATAACGTCAGATGAAAGCTATATCTATATTTAGTTATGCATTCTACAATATTTATTTCAATTTATATTATAAAGGGAATTTTTAAAAATAAAATTCATCATTTCATCGCATTTTCCACTTTTTATTTTATGGAATTAATCGATGTTTTCAGTGAGCGGCTCATATATTATTCACGCTTGCATATTTAATTTTAAAACTATTTATTAATATAAAATATTTGTTAATTTAAAATTTATTTTTAATGTCATAAAAATTGTGATTGATATTTTTTTGAGTGACTTGACGGTGTGTATTATAAACTCTTGTACACAATACCTCCCGTGTAGATGAGCCTTAAGAGAAGTACACTCCGCGGCAAAATGTGACGACACCCCTGAAATTTTTTTCCATTCTCTGAACTGATGAAACTTGTGGCAAAATTTATTTGCCTATTGTAAAGATCCTTTATTAAGAAATCTTTATGAGTGATGTTTTACCAATTCATTAATTTTTCCATGAATTTGTTTACATTTACTGAAAAACTGGTGCGATAAAAAGACACGACAGGGTAAGAAATTAATTTTAAGCTAAGTGATGTGTGAAAAAAAATAGAAAATATTTATTTAATTGATAATGTGTGTTTTTTCCCTTGTTTTTTATTACTTCTAACATTCGGTTAGGTAAAGATTCATATAGACTTTTTATATATTTTCGAGGAAATAACGCCCAAGCAGTTATATTTGCTTTTTTCAACTCTCCCTCTGTTGCATACTGCTTGTTTCCTCGATATACTGTTCGTGATCATTGTACCCAGACATTTTCAATGATGTTGAGGTCTGGTGATCTTGCCGGCCATTCAAGGACGCTTATATTTTTGGCGACGAAACAGTTCTTTACTGTGCGAGCTGTGTGCACGGCTGCATTATCTTGTTGGAAAATATAATTTTTTTCCGGAAATTCTCTCCACATTGTTCGGTATTTCTTCCCCCAGTAATTTAATGTACTCTTTGCTGTTCATTTTCCCCTTTATATACCGTATATTCGTTTTTCTGTTGCTGCCAATAGCAGCCCAAATCATTACTTCACCACCTCTCATTTGTCTTCGTTTATTATAGAGTTCATCTTTCCGTAAATCGTGAAAATAATAACTTCATCCATCAGATCCATCCAATCTTTTCATCAGAAAAAATTACTTGTCGCCACCGCTTTTTCCATCCTGGTAAGCGGCGGTTTTCTTTTTAGTTTTTTCCGTTTAAGATGTTTTGCGTTTTGTATTTTGTTGTACGTTGCGTAGATTTGTCTGTACAGTATCGTCTGTATTTGTTTAACGTGAAGCGCTCAGCCCAAAGGCTACCACCACTATCGTTTAACCTCACGGTTGTCTTTAGCAACACGGATTGTTATTGTGATGGCAATCATTAACGCCCCGAAGGTGGCAGTTTATACCATCTTCAAGGTCGGCATTCATACTGCTTGATGCGAGACCTATTTATATCTCTGCCAATCTTTCGTTCATGGCAACAGGTTTTTGGATCACGCAACCTTACGCCGAGCTATTGCTCTGCCCGCGATATGGGCACCACAGCCACCTCGTGCACGTCGAAGACGTCCTCAACCAGCACTGGGGGTGGAAGCAACCTTCCATGGGCTCCCCAGCTCCCGAGGCACCAGATAACCTCTGGTAGGCTTGACAACTGAAGCAAAACCATCTTGCACTTTGATCAGTTGCCGCCCCCCCCATCACCAAAGATTTAATTTACGGAAGAAATACTGATAACACTTGTAAACTTGTTGACTATTTGAATACCAGATGTTAAATGCACCAGCTACCTCTCCTGTCGTATCTTTTTGTCGCACCAGTTTTTCAATAAAAATTCTTGGAAAAATGAATCGATTAGTAAAAGGATCACTCGTATAGATTTTTTAGTAAAGGGTCTTTTCAACAGGTAAACGAATTTTACAACATGAAATTTAGTTCAGAGAATCGGAAAAATTTCAGGGGTATCGTATCTTTTTGTTGCGGAGTGTACGTTCTATGCAATGACTCTAGTCTATACGCAAACCTTACCTCTTTAACATTTGTACGGTGTAAAGCAAAAGTCCGGCCGAGAAAAAGCAAAAGCTCTCTACACCGCGTTGTATTCATTGGGCAGTACAGTTTCCATAGTGTCATCCACTTTTCGGTAATAAAATGTGTGAATAAATTTTGTTGTCAAAAGTGCTGTGAGAGACTTCGTGTTGCTACTTTTTTTTGCAAATTAAATTGGCTAGGAATATAGTTAAGTGCTAAATAATTGTTTTTGCGGAGCTGTGAAGTTTAAGTTTTATGATAAGAAGTTCCCGCAGTTTTGGTAAAAAAAAGGAATAAAATTCGAACACATCCAATGCCGGCCGTGTGTATGTAATGCTCAAATGCTCGTTGTGTTTATATCAACATTGCTGTTTTTAAGTCATATACTTTTGAAAAATCGCAGAATTAGTCGCTTTGTAACAAGTTATTTCCAGTCAACAGAAAACCAAGCTATGGGCGAATTTTTGGCGCAGGATGCTAACCTAACCTCCAATACAATGTAAGTGGCTTTCATATTTTGTTTTTGTTAAATTACCGCTTCTGATTGGAATGCGTTGTATTATTAACTATTTTATGGGTTCCGAAGCGAACCAGCTAGTGAAGGTTGCTTTCGATATTATAAATTTTTGAAAACTAGAAAGAAATTGGCACTCCACCCTATAGGTAAATGATTTTTAGCCACTAAATATCAGTTGAAAAACTTAGCTTAACATATTTTTACTCGTCTCAGCGCAGTGGAGTATTGGAGCAAACTCAACTGGAACAAACATATAGAATGATCTCATGCCAAAGCAATTAAGGCATTTCGGGCCTGCAAAAGCTTCTTTGGCAGAAAATGGGGATTGCAGCCCAAGATGATCTATTGATGCAGAACAATCATCCTCCCAAAAGTCACATACGGTTCAACGATATTGTAGATTGAAATTTTACAACAAAAAGCGCAGCTTAAGCTACAAAAAATCTAATGGCTAGCTTGTCCTGGTATCACGGGAGCAATGAAAACCTGTCCGACAGCGGCAATGGAAATGTTCCTTAACATCCCTCCGATACATATCCAAATAAAAACAGGAGGCTATCAAAGGGGTGTTACGCATACAGAGGGAAAAAAATTACAAATCAGGGTATTTTAGAGGTCATCCCAAAATCCTAAAAGACCCAAAAATAGAGGTTCTAACCTTCACACTATCGAACGCTATGCCGACAAAATTCAACTTTGAAACTCCCTTCAAAGTGATGATCAGAGAACGCAAGAATGGCAATCCATGCTACCTGAAATGGAAGAGGAATCAACCATCTGGTATGCAGATGGTTAACGCACCTCTGAGGTGAGTGTAACCGAAGTTAAATGTTCTAACTTCTCGATTTCAAACCCACTCGGCATAGAAGCCACAATCTTCCAGGCTGCACTAATTGCAATGGAGTTATGCATCCAAGAGAATATAACAAATCTATTTATATCCCATCGGATAGTCAGGCGGTTCTCAAAGCCCTAGCATCCAATAAACATGGATCGAGGATTGTTTGGGACTGTCTTCAAACCTAATCATCCTGGGAAAAAAGGAACGATGCAATCTTCATGTGGGTACCAGGACATATGGGAATTGAGGGAAATGAAGAGACGCAGAAACAAATTTTATTGGTTCAGAGCGATTCTGCGGAAAAGCAATAGGGCGCTCCAACCCTACACTTAGAAAGTTGGTTGAACAAGAGCATAAAATCTATTGGAATAGACTTCCAGGCTAATACAACTCTTGCTGAATTTTCCTCCACTTTGTTTTTTTGTGGTAGGATTTACTTTTTTGAGATTGATAAGCCTGGAAGTCTATTCCAATAGATTTTATGCTCTTGTTCAACCAACTTTCTAAGTGTAGGGTTGGAGCGCCCTATTGCTTTTCCGCAGAATGGCTCTGAATCCATTTGAATTCATTTCCCCCAATTCCCATATGTACTGGTACCCACATGAAGATTGCATCGTTCCTTTTTTCCCAGGATGATTATGTTTGAAGACAGTCCCAAACTATCCTCGATCCATGTTTATTGGATGCTAGGGCTTTGAGAACCGCCTGACTATCCGATGGGATATAAATAGATTTGTTATATTCTCTTGGATGCATAACTCCATCTCAATTAGTTCAGCCTGGAAGATTGTGGCTTCTTTGCCGAGTGGGTTTTCAATCGAGAAGTTAGAACATTTAACTTCAGTTACAGTCACCTCAGAGGTGCGTTAACCATCTGCATACCAGATGGTTGATTCCTCTTCCATTTCAGGTAGCATGGATTGCCATTCTTGCGTTCTCTGATTATTACTTTGAAGGGAGTTTCAAAGTTTGAAGGTTAGAATCTCTATTTTTGGGTCTTTTAGGATTTTGAGATGACCTCTAAAATACCCTGATTTGTAATTGTTTTCCCTCTGTATGCGTAACACCCCTTTGATAGCCTCCTGTTTTTATTTGGAGATGTATCGGAGGGATGTTAAGGAACATTTCCATTGCCGCTGTCGGACAGGTTTTCATTGCTCCCGTGATACCAGGACAAGCTAGCCATTGGATTTTTTGTAGCTTAAGCTGCGCTTTTTGTTGTAAAATTTTAATCTACCATATCGTTGATCCGTATGTGACTTTTGGGAGGATGATTGTTCTGCATCAATAGATCATCTTGGGCTGCAATCCCCATTTTCTGCCAAAGAAGCTTTTGCAGGCCCGAAATGCCTTAATTGCTTTGGCATGAGATCATTCTATATGTTTGTTCCAGTTGAGTTTGCTCTCCAGTATAAGACCTAGATATTTTACCTCATCTGAAAAGTAGGTATGATGTTGATTTTCCTTCTATTTGTTAATGGTACTATCTTAGTCCTACTTGGGTTGATGTTCAAGTTCTTAGACTGCCACCAGTTCACTATTACCTCTAAGGCTTATTGTATCCTTTCCGATGTTATTAAATCATATTTACCGATAGTATTAAATCATATTTCGATAATGACGAGGTCATCGGCATATCCTATTGCCTCGTGTTCTTGTTTTGTTAGAAGGTCCAGGAGCTCATCTACTACAATTGACCAAAGAAGTGGAGATAGTACCCCACCTTGGAGACAGCCCCTATAGGTCTGTGCAGTCAATGTGCTATCACCTAGATCTGTGGTTGTCATTCGGCTTTTTAGCATGGCGTGTATCCATTTTATCGTGGCCGTTACCAAACCCTTCTTCCTACTGCCGCTATTATGGCTTCATGGGGAGTATTGTGAAATGCTCCTTCTATATCTAGGAATGCGCAAAGGGCAATTTCTTTATAGTCTTTTGCCTTTTCGATTTGTCTTAACAAACCATGCAGAGCTGATTCTGTTGATTTGCCTTTTTGGTAGGCATGTTGATTATTTTTAAGACAGACCTTGTTAGGACCTGTTCTCATGTGGATGTCCACTAACTTCTCTATCGTTTTGACGAAGAAGGAGGTAAAGCTTTCTTCCAAATTTTTGGGATGTATCCTCATACAACTGCTGATTTGTAGAGCTTAAAGGTGTTGATTGCCCATCTGATCTTCTGAATCTGATTTGAACGGAGTTTGACGATACGTCCTTTCCTCTACCTCTAAATCTTCATTATTGTTAATTATCTTGCAGCCTGGGAAATGTGTTGCCATTAGCATTTCAAGAGTTTCCACGCTGCTTTTGGTTAAGGACCCATCTGGTCTCTCTAATGTCAGTCCGATATCTATCGGGGTGTCTTTTGATAACACCCTTTGAAGTCTTGAGGCCGTTGGGAGATCATCTATCTCTTCACAAAATCTTCTCCAAGACTCTTTTTTTTAACTTTTTTAGAAGTTTTTTATATTCAGTAAGGGACTCTCTGTATTCGTCCCAGTTACCAAAGGTTTTTGCTCTACTAAACAATTTCCTAGTTTGTTTGCGTTTTGCCGCTAGTTCCTCGTTCCACCAAAGTATTTGTTTGGCCCTTTTTTTGTTTAGAACAGGACAACTTTGTTCGTAAGCATTGATAATATTGTTTACGAGTTTGTTCATGACTTGATCAATGCAGTCTGGGCTGTTTATTGATTCCTCTTCGATACCTAATTCGTATTCTAGGATTCGAGATTCCAGTTGGTACGTTTAGGGTTTCTATATTGTCCTATATAGCCAAATGAAGTCTTAATATCAAAACAGATATGCCTATGATCTGACAATGAAGCTTCTTTTGATACGTGCTATTTTTCGCACTAGTCAACCAGGCAGAGGCTTGTTTTGGTTAGGTCAAGTACGTTAAATGCCACGATGGATAACAATGAGTGCCAAATAAAAATCCAAAACGAGTTGACTCAAAGTTTTCCAAACAAGGAGATGGTCTCACCCCCATAATCTTTAACTTGGTGCTCGAGTATGTCGTCAGGAAGGCAACTTCAGTAATCTCAGTGGACACCAGAGGTACGCTACTCGTAAATTCCGCACAGTTGGTGGCGTTCGCAGACGACGTGGATATTCTGGCCCGATTAATACTGTGCTTTAAGAAAGTATTCCAGGAGTTGGAGTCGGTAGCAAGTGAAGTAGGGCTCAGGGTCAATGCAGCGAAAACTAAATACATGACCCAGACATGAAGGACTGTCCCAGAGAGGCAGAACATTACCGTAGGCGAATACAACTTCGAGCAGGTGGATGAATTCGTATACCTGGGAGCCCTTCTCACAAAGGACGGCAATGAGCGACATGGAATTCAAAGAAGACTCACGCCAGCTAACAAAGCAGGGCAAAGCTCAAGGTAACCGATCGCAAGGGTAGCCACGAAAGCGATGGGAGGACTCCATCGACGCAGATTGCAGATCGCTTCACGATTTTTCGAACTGGATGATGCGGTCGTTGGACCGAGACAACTGGAGGAGGTGTATCCAGGAGCCTTGGGCTTGATATGGGCTGTAGCACCATTGCATCATCATCAAGTACTTCCTGCTTAGCTGAATTTATGAAAGTCGGTGTGTTGCCATTATTTGTAATATCTAGGTTGTTAGTAGTAATGTACTTTAAAAGTAACTCACGTCTTTTGTTGATATCACTACATCTCCAGATAGTATGGTGCGTGTTAGCGTCGCAGTCCAGATTGACTAGGATTTTGTTGATTTTACTGTATTCCAGAAGCTCCAAGACGCCTTGAGGTCACCAGGAAAGTAGGCCGAGGCAAGTATCACCTCTTGAGCTCCTCCTGCCTTTGGTATTTTCACCATTAAATCTGTCGAATGAAAATAGGCATAATTAGGTAAAATATTTCTGGTGATACTAGAATTGCAGGTCGTGGCCTGTCGCTTCTTTTACCGAAAATTAACTTACCCATTTTTTGAGGAATACCAATAATTTTTCCCTTTGCGGCTCTTGGTTCCTGTATTAGGGCTATATGGAATTCCTCTTTTGCGAATCTCCATGTTATTGTGTCCATGACCGCTGATGCATGGAGATTCGCTTGAATAACACTTAAGTTTATTTAGATTTAAGGCAATTTTCATTGAGCTGAGGCTTGCCGCTTTAAAACTCTCTGACCTTTGGGCGGAGAGTCACGCTTGAAAATTTATAGCATAAAAGAAAAGATTTCCGAATTCTACACTGTTTCGCTTTATTATTCGTGACGTTTCGGTCTCTGCTGATACCTTTATCAAACTCAGCAGAGACCGAATCGTCACGAATAATAAAGCGTAATAGTGTAGAATCCGGAAATCTTTACTTTTAATTCGAAATGCACTGTGAAAACATTCACCAAGCCATTTATAGCATACTCTGTGCCCCTTTAGTTTAAGCTTCTCTATTGATTGACCGTCGATGGAGAAGGTTATAATGGTTTTTGTGCCCTCTATTCTCCTGCTTAGCACCTTCCAATTTGAGGTGCACAAACCAGCATTTTGGGCATCACTGAGGGTAGCTTTCTCCTGTGGCGAGTCTGTCTCGTGAGGAAAATATCCCGTGATTATTTCTAACCGCGGGATATTCTCCTCAGGGAATGTCCTGATGCTTGTGCACTCAGCCGGTTTGATGCTCCATACTCTTTTTTTCCAGCCATGGTGCGGTTTGCTCAACGAGGCAAACAATCAGCATCCATCCCGGCTTAAGGCTGAGTCCACCAAATTGTGGATTTATCCCCAGTTTTCGCCGCTTTAGGTATCTCTACCACGATCAATTTTTGTGTTGCAGCTATCTGGTCCGATCTTGTGAGGATGTTCGGTTTATATAATACCGATGCTGATCCTTTTAACCGCGTCTCTGTAGCTAGTACCCGACGTGGAGAGCTGAGCCTCTGTTGCAGGTCTATGCACGACGCTTTTACTTATGGTCTTAGGCCTTTTGTTATCGCTTCCTACAGATGGCGGTAGATGAGGTTCTGCATATTTTCATTGTCTTATTCTGTGCTGGCGATAACGTTTTTTCCATTGGCTGGCAAGCAATATCATACGCTTCATTTGCTGTTTTGCCTTGGTTATGGTGGTACGAATACCGTCTCCTGGCACCCCCGCTTAGCCTCTTTTTATTTTTTTTGAGCATTAACTGTTTTAGCTCTGCTAAAAACTAAAAGTTGCTCGTCTTACTGGGGGTTTTTCATCTGCTTTGAGTGGCGGTCTTTTGTACTTTGTAATAACTGAAGGATTGGCCTCTCTCACTTCACGTACTTTTGTGGAGGGTTTGTTATTTTGTTTCCCTCTTCGTTTACGGCATCAGCCTCTGTTTGTGATGCTTTAGGGATCGCATCTGCCGCTTTGGTTACACTTTGATTATCCAAGAATATTCGCCAAAGACCATAGAAAGAATACGGAGCCGACAGCAAGCTATTGGACTTTTTCCCCCTATCGAGAAAAGATACGGAGCCGATAGCAAGCTGTTCCAGTTATTCCCCCCTATCTGTAGATATTTTAGTATTACCCAGTTTGCACCGCGAAGAGGCGATCTACATAACAGGCCAGGAGATTTGCATAATGCTATATGATTAGATTTTAGGTTTTACCTTCGAGGTTACAAAAATTTTTTCGTAGCAAATTAATTCAAAGTGCTTCTTCATCATACCACACCGAACTACTATTGTAAATCCATTTACTACCAAAAAGCTGTGGAAGCCGCTCTAACCGCGATTAGAATAAATGCACATTGATTCCATATGCGCGAAATGAGTCCAACCGCGGATATGTAAGAGTAATCTTCATACAAATGATACAGGAAGTATGTGATGGGGACAGTAGAGTTCACCCACAGCCCGTTCTGCTTGTCCTTATTATAATTTCATTGGCTTATCAAACGTGATCTTCAACCACTAAGTGCCTCGGATGCGGGCTGATTCTACTGTAACGACTTTTGGCATTCGAAAACGGACTATGATTGGCTTGTAGAACGTTTGAAAATTGAATGACGCTGAAATGGATGGGGTCACTCGGACTACGAAATGGAGATGGAGCACTGTTACATCAAAATTTTAGGGTTGAGTATAGTCAGGGACTGGCTCAAGAAAAACACGAACCCCGACCGGAAGTACCATTCTATATGATAGCAACATAATTTCCGCTGGCTTTTTCAGAAAAGCCGCCAAAAATAATGTTGCGATTTTTAGCTGCGAAACAATCACAGATAGGATTATCGTTGTCACACTTGGAACTAATGTCAGAAACGTTCTGTGCTATTAACCAACTAATGTCGCAATACCTGGCGACAAGGAGGACTTTTATGGCCGTCTTCGACCGCGTTCTGCAAGCTAGGGAGATATGTAGCACTCGGGAAATACTCTTTACTTAGAACCAAATCAGTCATAATTCGCCGATGTAAAAAGTATCTTTTCGATGGAGAGAGCGATCACTATTTAATGGTTGCCTACTTAAGTACACAACTTATTCGACGGCAATAATTTCTCCAGGTAATGCGCAAGCTTATCGTGGATAAATCTAATATTCCAACAAACCACGCGAGTGAAAAATAGAGGAATGTAACGAGAAATTCATTTCTAGCAAGTGCCGACGAAACGGTGGATATATGCAAAGGCAGGTAGAAACCCTGAACGCCGTAAGATACATCGAATAATGTTGGCAATCATTTCCCAACCTGATGTGGACCCAAGAACTTAGACTTACCGCACTGTACATATACAGCTTTCGAAAGCTTACTTAATATTCAACTATCCGTACATCCGTTGAGTTTTATTCCATTGCTAATCATTTTTTCACATTGTCGATATGTGCATACAATACGAAGGTCATAACATCGGCAAATGCACTATTCCCAGACACTGAGCTAAGTACCGGCTAGCAAACTAGTGTCTACGATAAATTTTTAACGCCCGTAATAAGTTTTAGCACTGCACGGGTATTGCATCTTACTTCACTATCGATCAGCTCAATGTTCGAGGACTGGAAAGTGTCTACTTCACTTTACGTGCATAACCATACCTCAAGATCGGATGTCTTAGCACTAAGCGAATGCAAGATGCTACTAGGTACTGAGCAATTTTAATTTGTATATGTATATCACCTTATCGAACACGTCACGGGGAAGCATGGTGATCCTTGAGTCGACGCGTCACAACCTTGGATTAGGAGACCCGAAAACGGAGAATTAATTGTGGAGTTTTGTAGTGGTGAGAGATGTCAACGGAACTCTCCTAAATATGAGTTATCCAATTGCGGCGATGGAAGGAATACTTCCCTGATATTTTAAACATCTTGTCAGAGAAATATATTCCAGAAACAGAACAACTAGCAAACATCCAACCGTAACAATCCTCTATTGGGGACGATCCCCCAGATAAGAAAGACATAGTTTCCTCTATTCGGTCAATGGAGGGAAGGAAAGCCCAGGTATAGACGGACTAACAATCGAACTCCTCAAAGCGGATCCGGAAATAATAGCCGATATACTCCTACCACTCTTTGCTGAGGTGTGGAATGAAGGAAGATATCCGACTGAATGGAAGGATGGCGTCATTGTGAAAATTCCGAATAAGGGCGACCTTCGGGATTGTGGCAATTGGCGTGGCATATGTCTACTTACTGCCGCATCGAAAGTAATTCTCAATAGGATTAGTGATGTCGTGGAGAGAGCTTTCGAAGTTTTTCAGGCTGGCCGTAGTCTTGTACCGACCACACAAATACCCTACGGATAATATTGGAGCAGTCTGCCGAAATGGGCTAGCCACTACATCTCATATTCGTGGACTTCGAGAAAGCTTTCTTCGAGAGCGTTAAGCGAGATTGCATATTGAATGTTTTGCGTAGGAGAGGTATTTCAGATAAGATCATAGCTATGATTAAAGAATCCTACGAATATGCAATGTGTCGTGTCTTACATAGAGGAGAGCTGTCCGAGAGATTTCCTATGCGAACGGGTGTCAGACAAGGTTGCATATTATCACTAGCCCTGTTTCTGGTGGTATTAACTGACATCTTAGAAGTTGCACTGGAAGGAGGGGAAGATAAAAGTCTTCAATGGAGACTATTTAACATCTTAAATCACCTTGATTATGCTGATGACATGTGTTTGCTTGAACATAACCGTTCGGACTTAGAGTCAAATGTTCGCTCGGTGCATTATAAATGCAAAGAGGTGAAACTGAAAATAAATGTGCGTGAAACCAAGTACATGCACATGCGTTCGAACACAAGCATGCTGATTGTTCTTAACGGACAAGATGTGGAAGAGGTGCAAGATTTTTGTTATCTCGGAAGTATTGTCAGCTTGGACGGCGGAGCCAAAAAGAATAAAGAGGCTCGTTTAAACAAAGCTAGTCAGGCCTTCGGTATCCTTTCTGGAGCTTAAGAGAGATCTCCCTTCGCACGAAGCTGCGAGTTTTTGACGCATGCGTCAAATCCGTGTTGCTATATGGTTGTGGAAAGTGACCGTTCGACTTACCAAGAAACTGCAAACTTTCTTGAACCAATGCCTCCGAATATTCTGGCCAGAAATCCAACGACGAACTTTGGAATACAACTGGATAGACTAAAATAGGCATTGAAATTCAAAGACGGAAGTGGCAGTGGATCAGTCACACACACACAGAGCGTATATCGCCAAACAGGCTCTGGATTATAACCCTCAAGGAAGACGTCAGGTTGGTCGACCATGTAGCACATGAAAGCGAGCAGTTAAGCAGGAGGCGAGAGTAATAAACAAGTCCTGGTAACAGCTAAAGGCCGATGCTCAGTATTACGCCTTATGGAAAAGAGTTGTTTCTGTCCTATGCCCCTATAGAACGCACCATCTCAAACGTCAACGCTTTTCATGAACTTTCTGGCTAAGAACAATATCATCGTGAGGCACCAGTTCGGTTTGGCACCGTCAGACATCTGGCTGTTCGTTCAATTATCCGTTACAGTGAAAGCGATTTGAAGACATTGAGGGCATGAAAGTAAATCGGTGACTGTAGAGAAGGCCATACTGAAAGAAGCCTATAATGAATGCTTCTTGGCAGATTATATTGAGACCAATATGGCTAATAAATTTTCAAATTGAACTATGTATTTGTTATTTAAAGAAGTCGACAGGGTGGTATGAAAAAAGGCTAAAAACAATTTCAAATAATTTTATTGAGGTAAAAAAAGTGAAAGAATTGTTACAGTATTGATTTGGGCGTAACCGTAGACGGTCGTCACAGATTTTTCTTTTAATATTATATTGTAAATGGTATTTCTTATTTTCAGAACTTTTTACCACGACGATCAAAATCAATGTTACGAAATAACAAAACAAAATGTAACTGTTGTCGGGAGTACAGGCTATCACGATCACGGTAGTTCGAAAGTAAAATTAAAGAATATCGTTGATTACAAATGGGAAGCAAAAAATTATCCCGGACATTTGATTGCAGTTCATATGGACGGCAAATGTATTGCTTATGTAATTAAAGGTATTGCAATAAAAAAAAATTTCAATTTTTCTTTTACTAATATGAATAAATTTCAGTTAATAATAAACATTCGGGAACTGAGGGTATGGTTCGTGTAATAAACTCGGGAAAACGAGCTCTTATAAAAGGAATGACAGGAGAGGTCCTAGATTTACAATTTGCACACATTGAAAAGCAACATATCTTAGCGTGTATCGAAGTTAATGTCTTACATATTCATAAAATCGATATGCTCTCTGATAGTCTCGTCTGTAACTTATTATTAGAAATAGAAGATCCGATAATAAACTATATTCCTAAGTATGATAAGATATCTTGGTGTCCTTACGTACCAGATGAAACAAGTGACAGCGACGATGACATAACTCAGTTACTAGTATGGGCTCGTGGAAATTGTTTCCAATGTCTAAATGTTAATACAGTAATCAACGCAATTGGTGTAAGTATATAATTAAATTTTTAATCAGTAACTACGTAATACATTTATTTTACATACATATTAATATAGGTTGGAAAACATTTTGCTGGGAAAATCACTGATGGACATCTGAAATTAGTTGATGCTTCGATGATGATAACGTGGATTGCTTTATCACCTGATGGTACTACTTTGTGCGTTGGCCGTGAGGATGGATACATCAGATTTTATCAAGTTAGTAAACTTATATATAAGGCGTACGCATAATAATACTACATCGACATTTATGAAATTTTACAATTGTTATTTATTTCTTCACCTTTTACATGTCGCGGACCCATTTTCAAGTTTTACTATTCACGCGGACCTCCATTTCAATTAAGATTACCAACTTTTTTATTCATAGTTTTACGGATTATAATTTTTTTATTAATAAAGATATTAAGCGGACATCATTGACACATAGCGCAGCTAAATTATAATTTAGGCATAAATTATCATTAAATAGCTGTGTGTCATATGCTAATTTAGCTAAATTACCAAGTGATCATTTATCAGCTAAATCATTTCGTTTAGCTAAATCCTCCCATTTTTCTTATAATTTAGGCTAGAACCATGAAGATTGTGCTAGAGTTGCCCATTTTATATCAGTTTTGTCGTGCTAGAAAGAAGAAGAAAGGTAATTTTCTGACAGCTCTGACTTGAAATCTTTGAAGCGTGATTTAAACGCCCAGCTATGAAATATGACTTGTGAACGATTCCAAAACAGGACTAAGGATCGTTCGAAATTTGACAAAAAAAAATATATTGATCTGAATTTGGAATATATTATTTTTATTTATCGTATTCAAATTATTTGTGTCCATCCACCACCTCCCATACAAACTGGACTTTTTTATGAAATATTCTAAACCAATTTACTTAGTGCGTATAAAATTTGTCGAGCTGAAATTATGTACTAAATAATTTATTTAGAATTGTTAGTAAGAACAAAACAAATTAGACAATTAGCTTCACCCCTTCTACCACCTCCCATACAAAATGACACAATATCGCAATTGGAAAACAGAAAGATTTGCTCGAAAAGCATTTAAGCTATTCATTTGAAATTTTTGAATATATTACTTTTATGATAATTTCAATCTACTGTATACAAATTATGCGAGTCCTCTCCTTCCTTCCACCACCTCCCATGCAAAGTGAACTTTTTCATGAAATACTGTAAACAAATTTACTCAGTACGTATAAATTTTATCGAGCTGAAATTGTGCACTAAATATTTTTTTTAGAATTATTAGTGAGATAAAAAGCTTCCCTTCTTCTACCCCGTCCCGTACAATCTGACACAATTTAAAATTTTTATAAAAAGTCGATTTTCCTGAAAAGTATGTGCTACTGATCTGCCATTTGACGACTTCAGGAGGCCAGGGCCCGATTTGGGCTGTCGCACCATTGATGATGATGATCTTTTCCCCTTTCTGGAGGTTAAGTTGCGAGTATTTGACGCATGCGTCAAATACGTTTCGTTGTATGGCTGTACTACATTCCGCGACAACTGTTTATGACGAACCCAATTTTTCTAAGAATTCCATAATTACGTAGTAAAATTCAATGAGAGAGAGCTTTGCCATTTTATTACTTAGGTAAGGTAAGTTTTTGACGCATCTAAATTAAAATTATTCTCTTTCGCTACCTGCCAACAGAAATTTAATTCCCTGAAATAGTATTCAAATGCGCGACAACTGTTTATGACCATCAGTTCAATTTTGTTATTTCTGGCTACGTGTTTAAAGAGGAATTTTTCGGGTTTTTGTAATTCTTTGTAAGTTTATGCATGAACAGTTTTTTAGAAATATTTAAATATTATTGAAATGGGAAAAGGAACAACTTTAACAGCTTTCGAAATTGGTCAAATTAAAATATTGAAGGATACAGGTTGTTCAACTAGAGAAATTGGAAGAAAACTGGGGTGAAGCCATGGCGTGATTATGAATTACCTGCGCGATCCGGAGAATTATGTGAAAAAGGGTAAGGGGGGAATTAAAACTGCAACAACGGAAAAGGAACGCCGCAGTTTATTGAGACTTGCATCCAATGAACCACGCACAGCGAGAGAAATAGGAAACAAGGACTGTACAACGCATTTAAAAAGAATGAAAATGGCAAGAAAACCAATTTGAAAGAAGGTTCACCAAGAACAGCGTTTGGTATTTTGTCGAAAATATATGGGTTGGATAACAAAATGGTAAAAAGTTATTTACTGACGAAAAGCGTTTCTGTCTTGATGGTCCTGATGGTTACTCTTTTTATTTTCACGATATGCGAAAAGAAAAGCGATTTCTCTCGCGACGACAGACAGCATTTCGTTCCGTAATGGTATGGGGCGCTGTTTCCCACAACGGCGTGGATGATTTAGTAGTCCTTGATGGAAAACAAAACGCTCAAAAATATAAGAAGCTTATAATGCAGGAAAAAAATTAAATAACGAAAGTTATGGAGACTACTAATTGGATTTACCAACAGGACAACGCTTCCATACATACTGCGAAGCTTGTCAGGAACTGGTTTTCAGAAGAAAATCTTCGTGTTTTGGACTGGCCAGCGTTATCTCCGGATCTGAATATCATCGACGTGTGTACGCAAACAGCAAGCAGTACGACAGCAGATCATCCTTTATTGAAGGAATAAAGAGAGAATGAAGGAATATTACTTTGGACTACGTTCAAAAATTATACAGTTCAGTTCCCAGCCGAATTTTGGACACAATACAAAACAGTGGAAAACACACTCACTATTAACAAATAAATTTATTGTCTCCATAATTTTAATGTGGTCATAAACAGTCGTCGTTGAACACTATTTCAGGCAATTAAATTTGTGTTGAAAGGTAGCGAAAGAGAATAATTTTAATTTTGGTGCGTTACGAAATTACTCCACCTAACCAAAAAAATGACAAAGGAGATCATTAAATTTTACTTCGTAATTATGGAATTCTTAGAAAAATTGGGTTGGTAATAAACAGTTGTCGCGGAGTGTACATGGAAAGTGACTGTTCAACTTACCAAAAAACTGCAAACTTTCGTGAACCAATGCCTCCCGACGCATTTTAGGGATTTTTTCAACGACGAATACAACTGACTAACTGACTAAAATAGGCATTGAGATTCAAAGGCAGAAGTGGCAGTGGATCGGTCACACTTTCAAGAAGGCCTAGATACTCAGTAGATGGATTCTGATCGCTTTCTATCATTCAGTCTCACATAACATCAACAACAAATATTTGTCAGTAGCAGCCAGTACAATTGAAAAAATATATATCAGCTTCTCCACTCGTTACGGTCGTTCTCACTCCTCTTCCCCCACCTTCCTAATCCCATTCCTTCCCTCCATGACTGTGTTTGTGCATTGCACATAAAGGCCGAAATTGCCTATAACACAGGTCATTCTGTAAAAAAAAAAACTAGATCGAAACGTCACTAAACAAGCTCTGGATTATAATCCTCAAGAAAGATGTCGGGTTGATCAACCACGTAGCATATGGAAGCGAGCAGGAGGCCAGAAAAATAAACAAGTCCTGGCATCCTGTTTCTGTCCTATGCCTCTATGGGGGATCTTGACAGGAAAATGATAGATTGATTGCATCTCCAATCATAAATTTTATTTTAAAATTGAATTTTGAAATCTTTTTAGTAAACATTTTCGAACTCCAAAACATTTTTACCCCTATATTACCGGGATCTTAGAATTATTTGCGATCCTATATTGACAATTTATATGCGAGTTATATCATTTTTAAATTTCTTATTTATTAAAAATACAACTTTATGGGCCATTTAGTTTTGTCTATGTAACTAGAAATGAAAAGTAAAAACTGTCTCTACCAATTTTTCTTTACTTCCGCTAACTAGAAATCTTAAGTTAAACGTGCGATTACTACGAGATCTTTCGCTGTGTTTTTTTCATTGAACTTGATTTTATTGGCGGTACATATTTCTATTTATTTTATTATTAGCTTTTTTGCGGAAAGGGGCCGGGGAATTTCAGACTGTATCCTTCATGGTGATCAACCATACTTTCGTTTAATTTCGGTAACGTTTTTCCATTGTCTAGTGTATCTTATAAGTTGAGTTTAAATCATTATTCTAACGGAATCTCTCTGTGATTATCATTTGTAAAAAAAATTTTCTGGTTTCTAGATATAGTAGAAAAGAAAGCATTATTTTGCCGTTTGTTGCTTCCGGTATTTTTTTTGATAAGTTGTGAGCTACTCTGTTGTTCTTAATTTCCTGATTACCGGTGTCTAGAATTTGTCTTTCCTATCGATCATCTTTGTCGATTATTTCTTTTCCTATGTCAGGAAATCGCCACGAATTAGGAATGTATTGGACGTTCAAAAATCAGTTAAAAAAAAAATTAATAAGGACATTAAGCATCGGTGAAATTTTTAAAATAATTTTTTTTTTATATTTACATAGGTATATTTTCACGAGAAGGAGCCAAGATGTCTTCACGAATGGAATCCTCATAATGGAAAAGCAATATCATCATTTTTCTTTTTGGATAATTTGACGAAAACTTCTATAGAGTAAGCAAACGTAGTTTTTTTTTAAATATTGAATTCTCAAAAGTTATGCCATATTTAACTTCCCAGTTAACTGCTAGATATTTATAAGATTAGCGGTGTTTGGATATAGACAAAAAATTCTTTTCTAGCATGCAGCTTAGCTGATAATATAAACGTTTTCTATTCTTCGTTCACTTCGAAAATAGCAGAGATATGATTTTGTGCAATTTTTGCTTTAAAACTATCCCTTTCCTTAGCACTTAGTAGAAATTTTTGGTCTTCAATTTTTAAAAAATGCTTGTCTGTCCGTCTGTATGCCCTCTACTTTGAAACCGCTTTGAGGTAGAAAGTTCAAATTTTGTTGTTGTTATTAAAAAAACAATGCCAAAACCTTTATATATACTTCTACCCCCTTCCATAGTTACAGAATTATTTGTAATCGCTGAAAAATTATTCAGAAAGTTATCAATTTTTAAGAAACAAAAATGAACTTTAGCACGAAAAGTTTACGTACCAAATGCAATTACAGATTCAGAACTACAAACTTTTCCCACTCCTCTACCACCTTCCATACAAGGGTAGACAG
The DNA here is from genome assembly GCA_963669355.1 of Chorisops tibialis. Lineage (NCBI taxonomy): Eukaryota > Metazoa > Arthropoda > Insecta > Diptera > Stratiomyidae > Chorisops > Chorisops tibialis. Next base: position 263,788,052 of record OY770262.1, on the reverse strand, counting down.
GCAAGTCACCAGACCTGTTTTCGACGGTAATAAATGACATCTTGAAAGCTGCACTAGAAAGTGGAAAGGCAAATGTATTCAATAGGGACTGTTACACATCAACATCTTAAGACAACTTGATTATGCTGATGTGTTTCCTTGCATACCGCTTGGACTTATAGTGATTTCTACTGTGGGACTTAATTCTGCCTTCACTGAGGGCACCATTCTTACAGTTCTGTACCCAATTTTTTTAGTTTCGCCCCCAGGTCTATTATTTTTCCAAACCCTAATATTTTTTTATTATTAAAACGTAGCGTCGGCACAAACTTCTCACACGAAAATGTTAATAATTTCAAAACCTATCAACTAATTACATTGCTATTACACCAGTTCCCTCACCAAGGTAGCTCTTTTAATTGTTACTAATTAAAACAAAGCTTTTAAATTTGGATTAATAACCATCCAAAGGTTTTAATGGAAAATTGATTATTTGACAATAATTTCATTTAAACAACACTCGTGGCGATAGTTATCATTTTTACTTATTTACTTCCGGCCTCCTGAATACTTTGCCTCCATCCATCTCGGTTCAGTGACCGCGTCCTCCAGTTAGAAAATCTTAACAGTGATTTGCTGTCTGCGTCAATCGAATCCTCCCAGCGCTTCAGTGGTTTTCCGACCGGTCTTTGTCCGTTGACTTTCTCTTTTAGTGTGCGTTTGGGAATTCGTCCGTCATCCATACGCTCCACATGACCAGCCCATTGTAACTTCTTAAATTTTATGAAGGTTGACACTTCTGGATTGTCGAAGATGTCTTACAATTCTCTATTGTATCGTATTCTCCAGATCGAGTCTTCCCTCATAGGTCCGAGGATTCTTCTTCTTCTTTCAAATGCGTTAAGTAGTTTTTCGGACGCCTGAGTTAAAGTCTACGATTCGCTGCCATAGCATAGCACAGGTCTAATGATGGTTTTGTATAACTTAAGTTTTGTTTTCCTGTGCATGTTCTTAATTTTGATTTTTTGAAGTACCGAATAATAAGTCTTGCTTACCATCATTATCCTTCTTTTGATTTCGATGGGTTCGCTTCCATCCTTCGATAGGTTCACCCCTAGGTATATAAAGTTGTGTACGTTTTCTAGGTTACAGTCTCCTACCGTAATATTTTGTCTGATTGTCGTTTTCCTAGTTTGCGTCATAATTTTTATTTTGTTTTCATTAATACGTAATTCTTGCAAGGATATCTATATCATCAGCATAAGCTACGCGTTGTGTGGATTTGAAGCATAGTGTTCCCTTGGTGTTGAAGTTTCCGAACAACCATATTCGAGTGTCAAATTGAACAGCATTGGTGCGAGGCCGTCATCTTGCTTAAGGCCGTTGTCTGTTTTAAAACTGGAAGTCAAATCGTTTCGTACTCTGACTCGTGACAAAGACTCGGTCATTGTCATTCTTGTAAGCCGAACCAGTTTCGGTGGGGCTCCAAACTCTAACATGATTTTATACAGTACGCGCCTGTCGATACTGTCGTACGCTTGCTTGAAGTCAACAAATATCTGGTGCACATCAATATTATATTTCCAGGACTTTTCCAACACCTGTTTAACTGAGAATATCTGGTCCGTGGTCGATCGTCCAGCTCTAAATCTGCCTTGGTATTCACCAATTACTTTGTCAGCATAGGGCTTAATTCTCTTTTCTAGAATTTTCGTCAAAATCTTATAAGACGTACACAACAGAGATATTCCTCGGTAGTTTTCGCAGCAGAGTTTGTCACATTTTTTATAAATTGGACATATGATGCTCTTGCGCCAATCTTCAGGAAGTGTTTCCTGCGTCCATATGTCCGTGACTAATCTATGTAGGAGATGCGCTATGCAGGTCTCGCCGGTTTTCAGAAGCTCAGCTGGAATTTGATCAGTGCCCGGCGCTTTGTTCTTTGGGTGGTTCCTCAGGGCTGTTTTTACTTCTTCGAGTGTGGGAGAACTCAAAGCAGATCCTTCATCAGCTGTTACACCAGTTATACCTGCAATTGTGTCTGCTACTGCTGTTATCATTTTTGGCAAGTGACAAATAATTGATTAAGGGCGTCACTGCAATAAAAATTAAAAAGAAAATCGATTTCTTTATTGCATTTTCTGAAACTAGATTCATTTATAAATGAAACGAATTATAATTTTGGATATGTAACTACCCAATGTAAATACATAGGTTGAACTGTTTGTTACGTGTTCATCCTGGTTCTCATACCGGGGTTAACGCAGAGTAGCGTTCTCTAGGATTGAACCGGGATAAAGTTTGGCTCTTATGCCGAAATAACTAAAATACCAGAGGCTCATCTAGCCCTAAGGCCAAAGGCGATCTCCTGTGTTTATTTAGTCGTATGGGGATTACGGCTCAAAGGCCGGACGCTTATGTAGCCCTAAGGCCAATGGCGATCCCTCGTCTACCCGTCTATGCTTGTCTGGTTGGTTTTTTTGGGGATTACGGCCCAAAGGCTGGACACACATCTGGCCCTAAGGCCAAAGGCGATCCCCGTCAGCTGTTGGAGGGTAATTAAACAAAGATTTTATTAGTTTACCGTTTTTATATCTCCGTTGATGCTGGACCGTGTGCGGTTTCCTGACTGGTGAGCAAATTCCTTGGTCGCTGATATTTCCTCGGAAGGGGACGCCGCTAGTTCCCTTGATGCTGGTGTCTCGTGGATCAACTGACTTCGGTGCTTCTTCCGTTTTCGTCCTTCGGATCGCAATTTTGACTGTTTGATGATTGGTTTGGTTTCAAGTAATAACAAGACAACTTCATTCCGAATTTGGTGCTTTATTTCATAGGATAATTTAGCTGATTCTTACATTAATTTTTTGTACAACTAAAATGCATGAGTTCAATTTTTCGAGTTGAACTCTGAAATCTAGGTCATTAATTTGCTTATTGATTTCAGAGTCCAATTATTGAATTTTAATATTCATTCCCTTTGTTTTACTTATTATTTTTTTCTCTTAGGAAAATGCTGATCAAGAGTGATAGCAAGAAATCATAATTTCCATCGTACAATGATTCCAATTATTCGAGGTATTAGTCACACCTGGTTACATACATATCAGTACGTACATGTGGACTTCTTATTATTGTATTTTTTTTTTGTTTACCTCTTGCAAGTATTGCATAGCTTATGATTGCAGAGTTTTATGCCGATGTACATTCATATCATTTGTTATTGTTTATAATAAAATATGGTAGATATGTGAACTCATATTTTGGCATTGAATCCAGTTAAGGCCGGTTAAGGTTTAACTTTGCCTTCTGAATAATGGAGACATTGATGGATGATCAGATTTCGTGTCATCACATGAATCTATTCGAACATTCTTATTCACAGTGTAAGGGGTCGAATTCGCCTGCAAAGTGAGCAATAACCGGGCAAAATAAAAGATTTTTTTTTTATTGGGAGTACAAATGGAAAACCGTCCTTTTGTTTTCAAAAATGTGAACCTTTATTGTGGGGGAAAAATTCTTAAATAATTATTCTCCCCGCAAGGGGGTAGTTGTAGTATGAGGTTATACCAATTCCTGCAACTATCTTTGGAGTTAGCGACTCCACGGACCTGAGCTAACTATCCCCCTCTGGGATGGGGGCTGTAGAATTCACCCACAGCCAGTCCTGCTTGCCCTAAAAATGGCAAATGGACACTCACTGGATTATGGGCTTATCACCCGTGATCTTAAGACCTAAATGATACGAGAAACAGATACATCGCCTCGGATACGGACTGATTCTACGGTAACGACTTTTGGCATTCGAAAACGGACTATGATTGGCTTCTGGAACGTTCGAACATTGAATGACGGGGGAAGAGCTGGGGTTACTCGGTCCTTGCACCGCCAATCAGTGATCGACCGTGAAATGGAGCACTATAACATCCAAATCTTGGGCTTGAGCGAGGTCAGGTGGACAGGATCAGGAGAAGAACGAACCCCTAGCGGAAACACTATTCTGTACATTGGCCCTGAAAGTGAAGCCAGAAATGGCGTGGCGTTCGTCCTTACGCCGAGAGCGAGAAACAGTCTCATTAGCTGGGAACCAATCTCGGATAGGATTATCGTCGTCAGGCTCAGGACCAGTGTCAGAAACGTCACAATTCTGCAGTGCTACGCACCAACTAATACCGCAACATCTGGTGACAAAGAGGAGTTTTATAGTCAACTGAGTGCCACCTTCGAACGTGTTCCAAGAGGTGATATTATTATCATCTCGGGAGATATGAACGCCCAGGTTGGATCAGACAACACTGGACTAGAACACGTCATGGGGAGGCATGGTGACCCTTGGGTCGACGCTTCACGACCTTGGATTAAGAGACCCGAAAACGGCGAATTATTTGTGGAGTTCTGTAGTACTCGGCAAATGGTCATTGGAGGGACCCTTTTTCCACACAAGAGTCATCATAAAACATCTTGGGTTTCCCCTGACGGTGTTACTCAGAACCAGATCGACCATTTGGCTATAAGTCGCCGATGGAGAAGATGTCTCCTCGATGTGCGAGCGAAACGTGGAGCTGACGTGGGGAGCGATCACCACTTGATGGTTGCCTGCTTGAGATTGTGTACAGCAGCTATCCGACGACCACAAATTCTTCAAATGAAGCGCAAGCTTAATGTGGATAAACTCAGAGATCCCAACAAAAAACTCGAATACACCACCATTCTACGCGAAAAGTCATCCACATTGGGTGAACATGAAATGCGCACACTGGACGCCAATTGGGAGGCAACCAGAAACACTTTTCTAACTAATGCTGAAGAATCTGTGGGATATGCGCAAAGCGGTGAGAAACCCTGGATGTCGCAAGACACATGGGACAAGGTTGACAATCGGAAAAAAGCCAAATTGGCAATCATCTCTCAACCCGATGTCAACCAACGAACGCCCGACTTGAGGCAGAACTACCGCGATGCTCATATACAGCTTAAAAAGGCTGTTAGACGCGACAAGAGAAAGGCCATTGAAGATCTGGCAAACAAGGCAGAATCTGCGGCTTACCTTGGGGATATGGGTTCACTATTTAAAATCATGAAACAGTTGACGAACAGGAATTTCACCGCCAACCACCTGGTGAGAGATGTCAACGTAACTCTCCTTAATATGAGTGAACACCAGTTGCGACGATGGAAGGAATACTTCTCTGATATTTTAAACATCTTGTCAGATAAAGATATTCCGGAAACAGAACAACTTCCAAACATCCAACCGCAACAATCCTCTATTAGGGACGATCCCCCAGATAAGGAAGAGATAGTTTCCGCCATTCGGTCAATGGCGGGAAGGAAAGCTCCAGGTATAGACGGACTACCAACCGAACTCCTCAAAGCGGACCCGGAAATAACAGCCGATATACTCCTCCCACTCTTCACTAAGGTGTGGAATGATGGAAGATATCCGACTGAATGGAAGGAGGGCGTCATTGTGAAAATTCCGAAGAAGGGCGACCTTCGGGATTGTGGCAATTGGCGTGGTATATGTCTACTTACTGCCATATCAAAAATGATGGCTAAGGTAATTCTCAATAGGATTAGTGATGTCGTCGAGAGCACTCTCGAAGTTTATCAGGCTGGATTCCGTAAAGGGTCGTCTTGTACCGACCACACAAATACCCTACGGATAATATTAGAGCAGTCAGCCGAAATGGGTTCGCCACTACATCTCATGTTTGTGGACTTCGAGAAGGCTTTCGACAGCGTTAAGCGAGATTACATATGGAATGCTTTGCGTAGGAGAGGTATTCCAAATAAGCTCATAGCTATGATTAAAGAATCCTACGAAGATGCAAGGTGTCGTGTCTTGCATAGAGGAGAGCTGTCCGAGAGCTTTCCTGTGCGAACGGGTGTCAGACAAGGCTGCATATTATCACCAGCCCTGTTTCTGGTGGTAACAAATGACATCTTGAAAGCTGCACTGGAAGGTGGGGAAGGTAAAGGTCTTCAATGAAGACTATTTAACATCTTAAGTCACCTTGATTATGCTGATGACGTGTGTTTGCTTGCACATACCCGTCCGGACTTAGAGTCAAATGTTCGCTCGTTGCATTCTAAATGCAAAGAGGCGGGACTGAAAATAAATGTGCGTAAAACCAAGTACATGCACATGGGTTCGAACCCAAGCACACCGATTGTTCTTAATGGACAGGATGTGGAAGAGGTGCAAGATTTTTGCTATCTCGGAAGCATTGTCAGCATGGACGGCGGAGCCGAAAAGGATGTTGAGGCTCGGCTAAATAAAGCTCGTCAGGCCTTCGGTATCCTTTCCCCTTTCTGGAGGTTAAGAGAGATCTCCCTTCGCACGAAGCTGCGAGTTTTTGACGCATGCGTCAAATCCGTGTTGTTATATGGTTGTACTACGTGGAAAGTGACCGTTCGACTTACCAAGAAACTACAGACTTTCGTAAACCAATGCCTCCGACGAATTTTAGGAATATTCTGGCCAGAAATGATCTCCAACGACGAACTTTGGAGTACAACTCGCCAGACTAAAATAGGTATTGAGATTCAACGGCGAAAGTGGCAGTGGATCGGTCATACTTTGAGGAAACCAGAGCAAAACATCGCAAAACAGGCTCTGGATTATAACCCTCAAGGAAGACGTCGGGTTGGTTGACCATGTAACACATGGAAGCGAGCAGTTGAGCAGGAGGCCAGAGGAATAAACAAGTCCTGGCAACAGCTTAAAGCCGATGCGCAGGATCGCGCCTTGTGGAAGAGAGTTGTTTCTGTCCTATGCCCCTATAGGGGGTCTTAACAGGAATTTGATTGAATTATTCTTTAAAATATTGTCCATCGCTAGCCACAAATTTTTCCATCTTTCTCGCAGCATTCCGCGTCAGAGAAACTGCTCGTCTTTTGAGTTGATCCACGAATCGATCCAATTTTTAGCTTCTTCGTAAGAATGGAAGTGCTGCTCGGCCAGGCCATGCGTCATCGATTGGAATTGGTGGTAGTCGGAAGAGGTCATGTCTGCGGAATACGGCGGGTGGGGTAGGACGTCTGATTTCAGTGCTTCCAAGTATGTTGTCAGGACCTGAGCAACAGGTGGCTGCGACAAGTTTTTCTTTCACTAATCACTCAGTTTCTACAATCATTCGACGCTCCTTAGCTGTTGATTTTTTTTTCCGCCTGAAGTTCAAAAATCTAATGATGAAGAGTTGTTAAAAGATGCCTAACCTTCCCCTGTGACGTTTCTGATTCATTTTTGACCAGCATTTACTTCTGGCCCCGTCTATAGGGAAACGGCGGTTTTCCATTTGTACTGCCGATAGTTATTTCACTTTCCGGAAAAGTAGTATTTTTTTTGTTTATGTTCCTTTTTCGCCGGTCCTATGAGGATATCAAGTTGATTTATTTTATTTTGTTTGGAGTAACCTTCAGAACATCTCCCGCTTGTCCCCACAAGCGGGAATTTTAAATTAGAAGCTAAACCAAGTTTTGGTCTTTCTAGCAGGTCAGGATAGGCTTGATTTTTCCAATAAAATTGCTATGAAATCAGTTAAAATATTTATTTATTAATTATATTGTAAAGAAAAACATTTAAATGGGGGGTATTTTGAAAATGGTGCACTTTTTAAAATTTGAAACCAAAACCCAATGCAGTAGTATCTGCAATAATTTGAAATTTTGTCAGATTGTAGAACTATATGGCATACCACCTTGATCAAAAAGTTCCCGGAATTTATTGAGAAAATTAAAAATACAAGTTTATTCACCTAAATCTATATTGTCCCCTTCAAAGTAATCCCCATCGACTGCAACACACTTATGCCAGCGCCTGATCCAATCCTCGAAACATTTTTTATATTCGGTTTTCGGTATGACCATCAGTGCTCCCTGCGATTTTTCCATTACTTCCTCTCGGCTGCTGAAACGCGTTCCCCGTAGTATTTTTTTAACTCGATTGAACAGAAAGAAGTCACAGGGAGCTAAATCAGGTGAATTTGGTGGCTGTTGGATGGTATTTGTTGTTTTTTTCGTCAAAAAATTGCGAATAATGATGGCACTGTGTGGCGGTGCGTTATCATGGTGCAAAATCCACGAGTTTTCTGCCTACAATTCTGGTCTCTTTCGGCGAATTGCTTCACGCAAACGTCTCATAACGGCCAAGTAATACTCTTTGTTTACTGTCTGGCCTTCTGACAAAAATTCATGATGCACTACACCGTTGTAATCCATGAAAACCGTGAGCATTGCCTTCTTTTTTGACTGAAAACGACGTGGTTTCACGACCACTTTTGAACCGCTCGTGCCACTGGTAAACGACCGTTTTCTTTAGAGAATCGTTGCCGAAACACTTTTCCAACATTTCCAACGTTCGCGCACCATTAAATCCGTTTCTTACGCAAAATTTAATACAAGTTCGTTGTTGCAAATTTAAATCCATTTCTAAAATTGTAAAAAATCGCCAACACACACAGAGATAGATGTACTCTTGGCTACGTAACTTTTGCAAATTTCAAGCTTTGACGCTAAGATTTAGAGGGAATGTGAACAATAGATTTACCTACTTAACAAAAAAAGACAGAACTCAAATCGGAACAATAAAAGCGCCTTACGGTGGTTATTCCTGGAACTTTTTGATCAAGGTGGTATAATTTTTGGAGAGGGGGTCGAAAAAAAATTTTTTTTTTAGGAATGTGGTAAAACATATAAACATAATAGGGCTACGATTGCGTGTAAAGCCCAATCTTACGATAATCTAGATGAAAAAAATTTTTTTGTCGTCCTAAGGAATTTTGTATGGGGAGTGGTAGAAGGGGTGAACTAACATTGAACTAATTTTATTCCCATCACGTCGTCTTAAGTGGATTCAAAAATGGACGATCCAACCGAACGATCTACAGCAGACCAGAAATTCTCGGTGAAGCTTGAGAAATGCTGCGAATATAACACGGACGTGCACTAAATTTCCGTAGATTTTAAAAAAGCATACGACAGTATCGACAGGTGCGTACTGTATCAAATCATGCTTGACTTTGGAATTTCCCAAAACTAGTTCGACTAACAAGACTTACAATGACGAACACTGAATCCCATGTGAGAATACAAACCGATACCACAACCAGCTTTCGAACGGAATGTGGTTTAAAGCAGGGAGATGGTCTAGCCCCCATGCTTTTCAACTTGACACTAGAGTATGTCGTCCGAAAAATCCCAGTCGACACCAACGGGACACTAGTATTTAAGTCCACCTATTAACAAAGCAAAGGATGGCAATGAAATAGACGAAATCAAACGACGGATAGTACTAGCAAATAAGACGTATTATTCGCTACTTCCATTAATGAAATCCAACAAAGGAACAATAAGCTGCGGATATATAAAACTATTATACGGCCTGTGGTCTGTTATGGCAGCGGGACGTGGACATTAACGCGAACTTCCGAGAAAGCAGTTAACGCATTTGAAAGAAAGTACCTCCGAAGAATTTTGGGATCTGTGAAGGAAGGAATGGAATGGCGAATAAGATACAACCATGATTTGTATCAACTCTACGACGAGCCAGAAGCTTCAACGTTCATCAAGCTACGTAAACTACAATGGGCTGGCCATGTAGAGCGAATGGAAGACAGAAGAATCCCCAAACGTGCTCTTAAAGGCAAAGCTAGTGGTAACCGGCCAGGCAAACCACGCAAGCGATGGGAAGCCGTTTTAAAAAGTACCAGCTGCAGGACTCGGAATTTGAATCGTGATGATTGGAGGCAACGACTTCAGGAGGCCAGGGCCTGATTTGGGCTGTCGTGCCATTAATGATGGTGTTCATTTTCACACTACAAGAAAACAAGTTGAATTTCACTAAAAAAAACGCCACGAATTTTTTTCGCAGACCTAATATTTTTATGGTGAATGTAGTAAGGAACTAAAGGACCCAATACCTTCTCGTTTACATATATGCCCCTCGTAATACTCGCCAAGCTCCACACGCTCACAAGTAAACTGTGAGGAATCTGCCATGGAAAACTGTGAAATTTAGGCAGTTCTTCGTCTCAGACGTTAATGATGTGGAATGCATTACCGGGCAATCTGTTTCCAGTGGCGTTTCCCTTCTTACTTTCCTATTTTCACTTATTTCCTTTGCCCATGTCGATCTAACTATGCATTACGCATTAAAGGGTTACTCCCTAAGTTATTTCGGATACCGTAAAAAAAACAGCAATATATTTTGTTTATTTACTAAAAAGCAATACACAAAAGTGTTACTATTTTATTTCAAAAGAAAATTGCCCGCAAGAGCTCTAAAATTTATGTTTTCTATGTGACATCACATGACACCATAAAAGTTGCCACGAATGTTTTAAGCAAGTCCTGTTTCTTTCATAGTTTGTGGTAAACCTCTCTTGTCAGTTGTAGTATTCCTTTTTTTCTAATGAAATATTACTTTTAGGTCCATTTTCTAACTCGGATACGAGTAGAGCGATTAATTAATTTTGGGTACGTTTGCCTGGATTGGTTGTTTGATGTGTTGTTTTTAATTTTCTATGCTAATGTTTTTGTAGTCGCAAAGTGGTCACTGTGTTTTTTATGTTCGAATCTTTAGTTAACATTTCTTAATTTAACTTTTACCATCATTTTTCAAAAGAACTGCATAGTTATTGAGCATTGTAATATAAAATTTTATATCGTGATATGATTGAAAAAATAAGCAGAATAATTTTAAATGTAAAAATATCATAACTTGGTTTATAATTTTCAGCGCTTATTGGAAACATGTTTTAACTGGTGCAGATAGGAACTCAGAGTTTAAAATTTGGGATTGCGGCACGTGGAACTGCTTACAGACATTAACTCTCGCATCTACAGATACGCACAATTCGACATTTATTGCTGAAATTGATCGAACTTCGTCTTACTTGATAATATCGAATATTGAAACGCGCGGACTTTACGTTGTTCAACTAGTTAACGATGTAACGGAAATCTCTGAAGAAGAAACAACCGATAATAGTATAAAAAAGTCGACGTCGTCGGAAGAAAATGAAAACTGTTCGAACAAAAGAGTAAACGTGTTCATGAAATCCATTTCAGAATTTCCCTTGTCTTCACCAATTTTAAGTTTTTCTATTGTTGATGCCACCGTTAGAAAATATAAATGTCAGGATAACGAAAGTTTCCTGATGGATGAATTAGATGATTACGATGAGGAAAATAACACAGCATACTGTGTCGTAGTTCGCATGTTTATTGTGCAACCGAAAAGTGTTCAAGAATGCCACATACTATACCAGCCCACAGTTTCTGAATCAGCTGATGTCCGAAGCACACTCTCTAATGAAAGTATTGATAATTATAAAGATAGTTTAATCGACATGACTATCCCCTCTAATCCATCAGACGAAAGTAATTCTGAGGAAACGATTAAATTAATAGAAAGGACAAAATCTTCTCCAATACAAAAACAAATATCAAATGAAAAGTTGAACAAAATTTTAAATTCACCGCGATCATCATCTATTGGACATAAGAGTGTGTCTCAAATAAATTTGATGACTCCTGATTCATTTAATACTACAGGTAATATTGAGTTTTAAGGCTTTATCAATTGAGAACGAATATGGCAAAATCAATCAAGTGTTATATTTAATGTTTTAAAATAAATTTTATCGCTAAGTTATATAATTGAAATAACTAAATATCTAATGTGCATATCATATTGCATATTTTCTAGTTTAGATGAAAACTATTTTCTTATAATTATCGCATATTTTTGATAGATTACTTACGGTAAAATGTATTGCTTGTTTCACTTGATCGATATGAACGCTAATATCGAAAAAAAAAATTATCACAATTTCTTTTCACAGGAAAAAAAACTCCAGAATGTGTAAGCTCAGAAGTTTTATCTACAATATTGATGCTTGCGAGCGTTACAGGATCCACTGCAGCGAGTAATAAAACTTCTGAAAGCATTAATCTCCTTAATTTAGTAAATAACAAAATGATCGAAGATCAAGAACATCAGAAATATAAACAAGCCATTAATTCTCAGAAAAATTATTCATGTATGTATGTCCTTGTTGCGTATAAAAGTGTAGATAAATAAAACAAACTGTTACAAATATAAAGTAAATTTTTGGTTCATTTAGAATAAAAAAGCAATAATGTAGATATGTTTTATTTATTCCGATAGTTTCTACGCTTTTGTGCACAACGATATATAAATATACTTAAAATTATATAAAAAAATTAATATGTATATTTCTTAGCAGCCGACATAAATTCAAGTCGAATTAATTCCGATATGATTGCTAGCGGTGGATCAAGTCCGAGCCGAGAGGTTCAAGAAATTTTATCTCTAAACAGTTCTACTTCCAAAAGTTATTATCCAGAAGCAGTGAACTCTACAGATATATTAAGTAATGTTAATTTGCAACCATCAGAAACGCTAATAGATTCGGGAATCCATAAACCCACTGATAAATCTTTGGATCCTCGCCTTAGTAGAATTCTATGTCTATTCTCAGAGTTTGCATTAATTTAATCAATTTTACAGCTATTCAGTCAGGTTCTACTGCTGCAGATTGGACAAAAGTTCTAGATGTTCGAAATGCTATCAAACGTGGAGCATCATTAAAGCCATCGGTCAGTAACGGAATAATTTCAGAAAATATGGATATGAATGATTTGAACTCAAAAATCACTCAACTCTTAAGTATGCACTAGAAATGTATTTGGTAATTTTATGAAACATGATTTTTTTGAACGAAAATTTTAGATCTGGTGCAGTTACAGTCTATGGATATAACTGAACTGAAAACGCAAGTAAGCGATTTAAAGAAGAAAAACAATACTGTGCCAGAAATGGATATGTTTTGCAAGACTGAAGTCCAGCTATCGAAACTCTTTGAGGAATATTTACTACGATGTGAAAAGGAACATAAGCAGCGCTTAGAAAATTTTATTTCTGTCAGGTATTTATTTGTTATTTATTTTAATAATTTAATCTAAAGTTTATGCATTATCAATCATTCAATCGACTTCCTGATAAAACCACTCATAGGGCCATAAGGCAGAAACAGTTCTCTTCCACAAGACGCGATCTTGGGCATCGACCTTGCTTCAACTGCTTGCTTCCATGTGCAACATGGTCGACTAACCCGACGTCTTCCTTGAGTATTATAAGCCAGAGCTTGTTTGACAATGTTTCGCTCTGGTTTCCTCAAAGTGTGACCGATCCACTGCCACTTCCGCCTTTGAATCTCAATGCCAATTTTAGTCTCTCCAGTTGTACTTCGAAGTTCGTCGTTGGAAAAATATCACTTAAATGAGTCGGAGGCACAAAAAAAGAGATGAACTTCATTCCTCTGGCCTCTTGTTCAACTGCTCGCTTCCATGTGCTACATGGCCGACCAATTCGACGTCTTCCTTAAGGATTGTAATCCCGAGCCTGTTTGGAAATGTTTCGCTAGATTCCTCAAAGAGTGACCGATCCACTGCCACTTCCGCCTTTGAATTTCAATACTTATTTTAGTCTGTCCAGTTGTACTCGAAAGTTCGTCGTTTGAGATTACTTCTGGCCAGCATATTCCTAAAATGCGTTGGAGGTATTGCTTCATGAAATTTAGCAGTTTCTTGGTAAGTCGAACGTCACTTTACATGTGGTATAACCATATATCAACACGGATTTGACGCATGCGTCAAATACTCGCAGCTTCGTGCGAAGGGAGATCTCTCTTAACCTCCAGAAAGTGGAAAGGATACCGAAAGCCTGACGGGTTTTATTTGTACGAGCTTCAATATCCTTTTCGGCTCCACCGTCCATGCTACCAGTACTTCCGAGGAAACAAAAATCTTGCACCTCTTACACATCCGTTAAGAACAATCGGTAGGCTTGTGTTTGACCCCATGTGTATGTACTTGGTTTTACGCACATTTATTTTCAGTCCTGCCTCATTGCATTTAGTCCGAAAGGTTATCTCCAAGCAAAACGTCATCAGTATAACGTAAGATGCTCCCGCAGGGAAAGTAGTTGTTAGATGAGATTTTACCAATTCATGCAACCATCTTTTGAGAATAGCGACTCCACGGACCTGAGATAACCTTCCCCCCGGTGGGGTTGGGATAGTAGAATTCACCTAAAGCCAGTCCTGCTTGCCCTAAAAATGGCAAATGGACACACACTGGATAGCGCCTCGGATACGGACGCATTCTACGGTAACGACTTTTGGCATTCGAAAACAGACTATGATTGGCTTCTGAAACTTTCGAACATTGAATGACGGGGGAAGGGTTGGGGTCACTCAGTCCATGCACCACTAATCAGTGATCGACCGTGAAATGGAGCACTATAACATCCAAATCTTGGGCTTGAGCTAGGTTAGATAGACAGGATCAGGGGAAGAACGAACCCCGAGTGGAAACACCATTCTGTACTTTTGTCCTGAGAGTGAAGTCAAAAATGGCGTAGCGGTCGTCCGTACACCGAGAGCGAGAAACAGTCTCATCAGCTGGGAACCAATTTCAGATAGGATTATCGTCGTCAGGCTCAAGACCAGTGCCAGAAACGTCACAATTTTGCAATGCTACGTACCAACTAATACCACAACCTACATTTGGGTATAAGTCGCCGATGGAGAGATGTCTCCTCGATGTGCGAGCGAAGCGTAGAGCTGACGTGTGAAGCGATCACCACTAGATGGTTGCCTGCTTGAGATTGTGCACAGCAGCTCTCCGACGATCACAATTTCTTCAAATGAAGCGCAAGCTTAAAGCCAAATTGGCAATCATCTCTAACCCGATGTCAACCAAAGAACACCCGCTTTGAGACAAAATTACCGCGATGCTCATATACAGCTTAAAAAGGCTTTTAGACGCGAGTGACCACCAGTTGCGGCGATGGAAGGAATACTTCTCTGATATGTTAGACATCTTGCCAGAGGAAGATATTCCAGAAACAGAACAACTATCAAACATCCAACCGCAACAATTCTCTATTAGAGCCGATCCCCCAGATAAGGAAGAGGTAGTTTCCGCCATTCGGTCAATGGCGGAGATGTAGACAAAGTCAAAATTGGTCGGTTGAGTTACCTTTTTGTTCTTCTTGGTCTTCGCTCTATTTTGAGAGAAGATATCAATGCAACTCCAGTAGAGATGTTATATGGTCAAAAATTAATTACCTTATGTCTTTATAAATACTAGCAAAAATCCACAAAGTTTGTCCGCTGGTGAATTTGTTGAACACCTTCGAGATACTATTAAAAAAATTAAACCGCATTCTCCTACCAAGCATTGCCATGAAAAACCATTTGTTTTCAAAGATCTTAAAACTTGTACTCATGATTTTATGCGTCAAGAGTCAAAGCGTTCATCACTGCAAGCCCCTTATGAAGGACCATTCGAAATTATTAGTCGCGAAGCCAAATATTTTAAAATTAAAATAGGTAATAAAAACGTAAACATATCAATCGATAGGTTAAAACCTCATTATGTTTGCACCGCCGATTCACTAAATCGAGTAGAACCTTAAATTAAATCTTTACCAGTTAAAAAAGTAACTTTTGGAAAAAATCAATATTTTAATTAATAAAAGTTATTGGTCTCGAGGAAATCCTTTGATATCCTCTGAGGGGGTGTGTGGTGCGATAGTCTCTATTCGTATAGATTTTCATAATGAGCAGGATTCGCAAATAACCACTGTAATTCTACTTTAGCAAGCGAATCCTGACTCTAAATAAAAAATCGTTAAAAATAAAAAAAATAAATTAGTTTTAAATAGCTTTTTGTTTAAATATTAAAAAATATTAAAATAAAACGACCTAAATAATTGTTAATAAATAATAACTTAAAAGTGAATGTTAATAAAAACAAAAATTAAATAAATGTACTAAAGGAAAATTAAATGATTATTTAATTAGGGGTAAAAGTTATATAATTAAACCCCTAAAGTCGGTGCTCAGGATCGCGCCTTGTGGAAGAGAGTTGTTTCTGTCAACAGGAATTTGATTGATTTTGAAGCTTATCACTAGGTTTAAGCAGTGTTTCGTAATTATGGCAATATCTATTTCATTACATTTAAGGAAATCGAATACTTCTACAGTCATATAACGTACACTTTGAGCATTGCAATTTATACACTTAATATTAAATTCGCGATTTAAAACCTGGCTAGTCTTCCTAGCTAGGGTATAGCCTAGTGGGTAGTGTGTTGGTCTTGTAATGCGAAGATCGTGAGTTCAAATCCCGGTCGACGCAATATACAGGGTGTTTGGTACTCCGTGCATAACCTTGTAAGGGGATATTCCTGGATATATTTTGAGCAAAAAATTGTTCTACGGAGATGGTCAATTTTCAATATCCACGGAGATACAGGGTGATCAAGAAAAGTCCTTCGGACCTGTACCCTCACTCACTCAAAACGCTATATCTTGAAAACTAATAATCGCATTTCAAAGTGTTATAGCTTGTTTTTTAGGGAATCAAATTACCTTTCATTTGGTGTAATAGTCCGTATTGTACCTGTACCCCATCCTGAGGTATTTGCTTCAGACCACAAATTTTTGATAATTTGACCCTCAAAATTCTGTGATCAATGTAGTTTTTCTCAAAAAAACGCATTATAAAAATGTCATTTTAATGTTATTTTTTTATGTTTATATTTACCTAGTCCTGCCATAAGTTCTGTCACATAATTTCTCACATTGGCAACAACTTTATTTTATGAGTGACATTTCAATATCGGCCAGTTTTATAAACGTCATAATGTTGTTGACAGTTGATGGTCATTTAAAGTGTGTTCGTTAACGTGTGAAGATGGAATGGGGTGTAATAGAAAACCGAACTGCAGTGATTGCACTACATAAGTGTGGAAAATCCGCGAGTGAAATTTTCAAGTTGTTGTGCCCGTTAAAAATAACGCAAAGATTTGTGTATCGTGCGACCCAGAGATATAACGCGATCCAGACTATTGAAGATCGACCTCGTTCTGGACGTCCGCGTGATGTACGTTCTTCTGCTGCCATCAAAGCGGTCGAGAGTCGAATTCGTCGAAATCCGCTTCGTAAACAACGAATCATGGCTCGAGAGATGAACATATCCACCCGAAGTATGTCTCGCATCAAAAAATCTGACCTCGGGATGAGTGCCTTTCGACGATCAACGGGACATTTGCTGACTGAGCAGTTGAAGCAAATTAGGAGCACCAGATCGAAAGAGCTCCATCGGCGGTACGGCAACAACAAACATCGAGAAATTTTATTTACCGATGAAAAAATTTTTACGGTGGAGGAACATTTCAACCGCCAAAATGATAAGGTGTATGCCCACAGCTCCATAGAAGCCCGAGAAGTTGCCACTAGGGTACAGCGAGGACATCAACCAGCATCAGTCATGGTATGGTGGGGTGTCAGCTACGAAGGGGTCACCGAGCTTCATTTTTGCGAAAAAGGCGTAAAAACTGCAGCGAAAAATTATCAAACGGACATCCTGGAGGGATGTGTGAAGCCGCTGAACTCTACGCTATTCAACAATCGACATTGGGTTTTCCAGCAAGATTCTGCGCCAGCCCACAAAGCTCGAACCACACAAGCGTGGTTGGAAACCAATATTCCACAGTTTATAAGGGCGACGGAATGGCCTTCTGGGAGCCCAGATTTGAATCCCCTGGACTACAAACTGTGGGCGGAGTTAGAGTCCATGGTGTGCACGAGACGACACCCAAATATCGAGAGCCTTAAGCAATCTTTGACAGAAGCAGTAGCTAATTTTCCGCTAGAAACAGTGCGTACTGCTATCGATGACTGGCCCAACAGATTAAAGAGCTGTGTTAAGGCTAAAGGCGGCCACTTTGAATAATTTGTTGCTTATTTTACTTCCATTAGTATGCCAAAATAAAATATATTTTCCTTTGTCAAAAACTCTTTTTCATTTATACAAAAATTGCCCATATACGTGTGACAGAACTTATGGCACGACTAGGTATATTTATATTATTGCCTACAAACGATGTATACACTTGCATTGCATAAATTTCATAGTTTAGAAAAAAATATCATTCCAATAGTATAGCACTTTTTTCAAAAAAACAAGAATATGTTGATCAACACTCTCCGCTTGAACTAAAAGAACTTAAGAATGGTTTTTATGGTTTATTTCAAATTTCCTTAATTACAATAAATGTTCAAAATGGCTACCTTCATTTTGAATGCACGCTAAAGCTCGTTTTGCCAGTGTTCTCTTTGTGTTCATACTCCTCAACTGCTGCCTTACTTCTGTTGCTGCCGCATCGATTCTGGTGTTTAGATCCTGCAACGTTACTACTTCGTTGCGTAGACAAGGTCCTTCATCCGTCCCCATACAAAGAAATTTATAATAGTTAAATCAGGAGATCTTGCAGGCCAGTGTATCGGTCCATTTCTACCGATCCAGCGATTGCTATAATTGGAATTTAACCAATCTCTGATTTGTCGGCCGTAATAAGCTGGAGCACCATCGTGTTGGTAAAACATGGAAGCCAATCGTTGCAGTGGCACATCATCCAATAACTCTTGTAGATCATTTGTCAAAAACTACAAGTAATTGGAACTATTTAGGGTAGGCGGAGGCCTAATAGGACCAATAAAATCGTTGCCAATCACACCTGCCCATAAATTGACACTGAATCCCTGAATCTGCCTCTCTTCTTGTATAAGGATTGCTCTCAGCCCATGTGTGTAAGTTGTGGAAGTTTGTGATACCGTCCCTGGTGAATTGGGACTCATCAGTCCAAAGAATGTTGTTCATAAAATTCTCGTCACTTAGTTGTCGTTCAAGGAGCCAATTGCAAAACTCCATCCTTTTGGGCAAATCAATGGGTACCAGCTCCTGCACTGGTGTGTGGTGGTAGGGATGCAACCGCTCTGCTTTTAGGACACTCCAAACTTTCCACGTAGAGACGTTTAACTGCAATGCCAAGCGTCGGACAGCGTCGTTGTGTTGAAACTCATTTTAATTTAATTCATTTCCTCGAAAATTTAAATACTACTTAAAGGACATTCATCGATAATTTAAATAGTAATTAAAGGACACAAAGTATATTTCAGTTTAACAACATTTCAGGTAGTTTTTTTTAGAACGAGGGTTGGTTTATGGCATATTTTATTTTTAAGCCATATGTATTATCGCTTATTACCTGGAAAACGGGAAAACCTAAGTCATAAGTATGTATGCATCTTTTGTATGCAATAATATGGCACATAAAAAAATAACATTAAAATGACATTTTTATAATGCGTTTTTTTGAGAAAAACTACATTGATCACAGAATTTTGAGGGTCAAAGTATCAAAAATTTGTGGTCTGAAGCAAATACCTCAGGATTGGGTACAGGTACAATACGGACTATTACACCAAATGAAAGGTAATTTGATTCCCTAAAAAACAAGCTATAACACTTTGAAATACGATTATTAGTTTTCAAGATATGGCGTTTTGAGTGAGTGAGGGTACAGGTCCGAAGGACTTTTCTTGATCACCCTGTATCTCCGTGGATATTGAAAATTGACCATCTCCGTAGAAGAATTTTTTGCTCAAAATATATCCAGGAATAACCCCTTACAAGGTTATGCACGGAGTACCAAACACCCTGTTTAATTCCAGCACATTGCCTGCTTGGATATACCTTGGTCACCTCAATCTACGAAAATAAAAAATTCGTAGAAAGAGGGTTGTCCGAAGGACTAACAACCCTTCCACAATAAGTAATGAAAAATGTTAAGGAACCTGAATATAAGGAGGCCAAGGTCCGATTTGGGCTGTAGCGCCATTGTAGTAGTAGTAGTAGTCTTCCTATTTAAGTAGTATTAGTCATACCAAAATTTATTACCTCATTCAACTAGTACCTTGTATTGGTCATATTTACTTGTGAATTTCGATCATTTGGTAATTAGCTCAATGGATAGTAGTATCAGCACTGAATAAGTTGTCTTCGGTATTGCTGTGTTTCGACTATTAGGAGAGGTAGAATTTCCATTGCGGAAAGTTTCACCGAATTATGGGCGATGTTGTACATTTGAAAAGTACTTGTTGTGGGAGTAATTAAGTGCTGCTTTTTGTTATTGCTGAGAGGTAGGAAGTTATTATTCGTTAAACTCGGCTGAACAAACGCAGTGGAAATAATATTTCGTTTGCCTTGTCGGTTATTCGTCTCCTTCATTTTATTAAGAGTTCGGTTAGCGTTGGGTACTTCGGATCTGAAGCATGATGGTTGTTTTCCGCAATATTATTTTATCGGTTAAAAGTTTAATCGGGGGGTCATCGCGTCCCCTTTAGATTGTATTGGTTGTAGTAGAAGCATCTTTTTAAATCTTCGCACAGTATAAAGAATAAATTTTCACTGCACAGCACGTTTCCGACCGTAACGGTAAAACTGTTATTTTCAAACGATAACAAGTTCATCCGAATAGCTCGGATTTTAAACTGAGACTAACAACACCAATTCGGTTTTTAATTGAAAAAAATTAAATTAATTTTTATTTGGCAAGTTAAACAATTATGCAGATAATTATTCGATTTACTTTTTATACCCGTTTTAATTCAATGTTTCGTTCTTCGCGTGCTACGTGTAAAATATTTTCTACAGCCCTTTATTTTACATATTTCAATTAAATATCAACATTTTGCAGGAATACTCAAAATCGAGAGCTCCGAGAAAGCATAATGCACGTCTTAAATCAGTTTTTCTTTAATCAATTCACCGAAAAACTTTCGAACGTAATAATGTTAGAAATTCAGAAGCAAGTAATACCGCTTATTGTGTCAAAACTCGATTTAATCGCGCAACAATTTCAATTGGATGTATCGCAAAAAATAACGGCTACTGATAAAATTCTTAAAGAAAATATAGCGCAAGTATGTAAAAGCAAGGTAAGCGACTCTTTCTTCCCAAAACAATAATTACAAAAATACCTATCATAATCATTTACTTTAGAGCATAATTGACGCCTTCGGAAATTCCGTCTTAATTGGCGTTCAGAGTGGTTTACAAACAACTTACGTACAATCCATGTCCGAAACACTTATACCCGCTTATGAGAAATCATCACAAGAAATGTTTAAGCAATTACATAATACATTTTCTTCGGGAATAAAAGAAGGTATTGACTAGTTTCCTCTTTATTTATACATGTATATTAATTTTAAATTTCTAATAGTTATGGAGCAATTCGATAATTATGTATGTCAAATGCAGCCTGTTCAAGATGGAACGGACGAAATATTGGATAAAGTTACGGATCTTCGAAAACATATTGATGCCATAGTATTAAAACAACGTAACAATGGAAGTGATATAACGATTGAGACCAAAAAGGAATTAAAATCGATGGAGTCAAATATGGTGAAAACATTGACAGAAATTATTCAAAAAGAGGTAATTGTGATAACTATAATCTTGGCTTTTAATTTCTATTCATGAAATTTTCCATCTATAGGTTCGCAAAAATTTTGAATCGCAAGCAGCTTCGTTAGAAGATTCTGTTTTGTCGGCAGTTAGGTCGCAAGCGCATACTCCTGCACCATCGTTCTATGACGTTCAAGATCAAATTAAACATTTGTT
Source organism: Chorisops tibialis (assembly GCA_963669355.1). Lineage (NCBI taxonomy): Eukaryota > Metazoa > Arthropoda > Insecta > Diptera > Stratiomyidae > Chorisops > Chorisops tibialis. The sequence continues at coordinate 263,766,503 of OY770262.1, read as the reverse complement.
GAATCAAGGCCATATAAACAAAGCATTCCATCAAGCGCTTCTTGCCAACGATTTAACCTTAGTAGAATATACATTGGAGAGGGCGGATTACAAATCAGTTTTTAATCCGTGCGCTTTGGAACAAACCGTTCTTTTGTCATTGATTCAGCAAATTTCGGCAGATATAGAAAATCACAACGATATTAAACAAAGGTATGTACCGTCTTATCATTATTCAATATAGATTCATAAATATAACTCAACGACTTTCCAATTAACACTCTTGAAAAAATGAATAGTGTGTTTTTTTTAGAGGTGGAGAGCTTTAAATTGAAATAAAACACACAATAATGTTTTTCATATCCATGAAATTGGCTGAAAGAAAATTTTATGGTATTAATGTTTGAATATTATTTCGGGCTTGTGGCCGCAGCGGCATTTTTTACGTGGCCGAACACAACTTAGGGGGTCCCCCTTTAATGCAATATACATAGTCATGTCTGTAAGGGGAAAAAAATGAGTTAAGGTTAAACGGTATTAAAAGGAGGGAAAAGCCTAAAATGTCGGTGGACGATGAATTTGAAACGTCGAAGGTTTTATGACAATGGGAATACAGCTTCTGGTAATGCATTCCAAAGCTTAGAAGTTCGGAGTATGAATGACTGCCTATATTTTACTGTACGGGAAGTTGGATGCTTACAAGTAAACTCGTGTGCGCTTGAAGCTAGGCGAGTAGTTCTGGGAAATGTGTAGAGAGGTGGAATAAGTTTAGCGAGTTACTCACTGCATTTACCATGAAAGTAGCGGTAGTAAATGCTTAGTACTTCGACATTTCTGCGATGCTCAAGGGAGTCTATAGAAACCGTGTTGTTTTCATCTCCAATTAGTCGGAACAACTGTCTCTGGACACGGTCGAGCATCGCAAGTTGCGTTTTGGATGCGAATTATGCTCGATGTGTGGTCTAATGTAGGCCTTATATATATTTGCTAGGTCATTTGCTAGGGAGTAAAATATTTTTTACATTTTCGGAGAACTCCGAGGCGTTTGGAAGCGTCAAGTGCTACTTCGAGCATGTGCTGGTTCCAATTAAGATGGTTATTTATTTTAATGCCAAGGAGTGAGAAGTATTCGGAAGAGTCTAGTCACCACCGAAGGTTACATTAGAGACCGACGCTGGAACATCTCGTTTAAGGGAACCTGTATTTTTGAGGTATTGAACTCTACTCTATTTATCCTGGTTCAGGTCAGAGTTCAATGATCCAAATAGTTCGGCACGTTTAGATGCTACCGGGACACGGTGAGCGTTAGTAATCGAGTCGAATTCATAGAGGTTATCCACGGTACTGTCATCTGCAAAGCAATGTACCGGATTGAGCGTTGACGACAGAAGGTCATTGATATCGGGTTTTCCAATAGGGACTTGACAACTTTGAATTCAATTTGTGAACGCACCCTTTCACTAATCATCGAACTGTCACTGTCAATTTATTCAGTAAACTTAACATTTTTATCATGGTAAAGTACACGAAGGAACAACGTCTCAAATGGTTTGCATTTTATTTTGAAAAAAAGTTGTCAAGTCCTTATTGGAAAACCCTTTATAAATAAGAAAAAGTGTGGGTGATAAAACAGAGCCTCGGGGGACTCCGAAATCTATGGGACGCCATCCAATACGACATGTATGGTGCGTTCATATAAGAAACTCTCAATCTATCTTACGAGGCCATTATTAAAGCCGACTGCTTTGAGCTTCACTGGGAGACATTTGTGCCAAACTCTTTCAAACGCTTTAGCGATGTCAAGTGCCAGAACTTGACCTTCGCCAAATTTATGGATGCAAGAGTTCCAACGATCAGTCAGATATACCAAGAGGTCACATGTAGAACGTCCGAAACGGAATGCTTACGATCCGTTGATAAATTTGTTATCTTCAAAATAGCGGACAATTTTGCGATTCACATCCGTTTCCATCACTTTCGGGGCGGTAGTTGGCGGGTGACGCTTTGTTTCTTTTCTTGAGAATCGGTTGAACATCCGCCACTTTCCACGTGCGCGGAAAGTGCCCAAAAGAGTAAGAGAGATGGAATAAATCGCGCAGCGGAAAAACAATTTTTAAGGACTAAGGGGGAAATACTATCGGGGCCTGGAGATTTCTAAATATTAAGCTCACGAAGAATTCTGGAGATAAGTCGTGTGCGAAAATGCATTTCAGTTAGACGAAATCCAGATGGTTTTACAAGCGGGGGAGACTGATTTGTCGCTGGCAGCCTGGAGTTTCGTGCGAAACTTGCTGCAGAAGATTGGCTTTCTCAACAGGATGGACTATAATTCGGTCCCCATCTAGAAGAGGTGGTGTAGATGATTTTACATGGTTGCTGTTGACCGTTTTAACAAATGTCCAAAAAGATCTCGAGCCATTTGATGTTCCGAGAATTTTCCCTTCGAAGTTTTTGGTCTTGTTGAAACTTGGCACTTTTCAAAATGGACTTGGAGGTATTTCTTGACATGTTGTAAAGAGATCTGTTGGCAAACGTTGGGCTGCTCTTAAAAATTTGAAAATATTTTTTCTTGTTCCGGATGGCCGTAAGACAATCTTTAGGGAAGCACGAATCCTTCGACGGTTTGATTCATTTATAATTAAGGGATATGAAGAGTTCCATAACCTTAAGGATAGTTTCAGTTATAAGCTGACAAGCCGTATAATATTTATTAGACTCGAAACACAATTTTCCAATTAAAGGCCCTGAGAAACTGTTTTAATGCTCTCCAGTCTGCTTTTTGGTAATACCCGATGGTTCTTTGAGGCACTTTGTCTTTTAATGTATTTACCGTTGTAATCGGAAATTGTGCTCGAATCAGGAAGTGATCAGTATTCCCAACTGGGTATGGCGATATCACAGAAACAGAATATTTGTCGGGATGATTCGTTAGAAAAATGTCAAGCAAGTTTGAAGCATGGGTTGCTAGTTCATGTAATTGAGTTGGTTCAGTTACCAACTGCACTAGTCCATTTAGTGAAGCGAATAGCTCAGTGTCTAGACCCTGTTGGTCCGTATTCGTAGAGTGCTTAAACCAGGCATTATTATGAACGTTGAAATCGCCTGCTATAACGATTTCAACGTCATGGTTTGCATCATGCAATGCCTGAATAGAGTCAGACAACTTATCTAATTCTGTTCTTGTGCTTGCTACAGTCAATGTCGGACTCCTGTAAACGTAGCTGGCGCGTACATGGCGTAATCTGGAAATCCAATTTTCACACACTCCGCAGTAAATCAGGCTGTATTTCGGCAATAACGCGTTGAATGTTGGCTTCCAAGTGGTCAATAGTTTCTGGTTTATAGGCGTAGACATGGGACTTTACATGTCTCTAGAGAAAAAAAATATAATGGCGTCAAATTGAACGATCAAGGTGGCCAGTTAACAGGTCCATTTCGTGAAATTAGTCGATCATCAAATTTTTCTTTCAATAAATTAATTGTATCGCGCGCTGTGTTGCATGTGGCGCCGTCCTATTGAAACCACATGTCTGCAACATTAATGTCTTTTAATTGAGGCACGAAAAAGTTAGTTATCATGTCTCTGTACCGCTCACCGTTGACTGTAACGTCCTGACCATCATCATCGTATGAAGACATATGGATAAAAAAAAAAAGTTCCACCGGCCCATAAAGCGCATCAAACGATGACTTTTTCTGGATGTAATGGTGTTTCGACAATGGCTTGTGGATTATTAACGCCTCTAAATGCGGCAATTCAGCTTATTGACATAGCCATTTAGCCAAAAGTGTGCTTCATCACTAAACAACATTTTTAAATGAAATTGTGAATTAATAGCAATGCTTTCTTCGGCCCTTCGACAAACGTTGCTCCGGCGTGAGTCAATTTATGATGAATTGCCAAACCAATCTAACCTCAAAACGAACTGTCAAATTGGCTCGTCACAGAAAACTGTTGCTAATTTATAATTCTCCGCCGTCTAAAAAAATACCCTTTAGAAAACAGAATTGTAAGTTAGGTCAAAGGATTGGTTTGATTCCCATCGGCAATTGCAATTTGAATGTATTTTTTTTTTCTGTAATTCTTTAGACCAATTCTGACTAGCTAGTTAAATCAATTCGGGGATTTGATGTCTTAGTGTTGAATCTTTTTGAATTTGTGTTTTCAAAAAAAAGGGCTACGATCTCATTTCTTTTTTCTTTTTAATTTATTTAAAAATTGTTCGGGATTATTTGCGTACCTAGAGTTTGTTCATCGGGTTCTGCGACTGGATGGATAATTTTCAAATCGTAGATTGTCTTTATCTTATTTTCTGCGGTCTATGTTAAATTTTTCACAAAATATAGAACAAGTATAAAATTGAACTCCCGACATTTCAAGTTATTATTTAGTGAAATCGTAAGTCTTTTCAGTAAGAGCTGTCTGTTTGAATCTCATCGAGTTACAACTCGATTACCGGTTAGGTTGCCAAACTTGAAAAGAGCAGAAGAGGGTACTTTTGTATAAAATAAGTCGAGTATAGACATGTTGCCTTGTTTTATTAGTTGCGAAAACAGTTCAATTTCTTCATTGTTGTTAAACAGTTTCTATCCGCGCACGTGGCTAGCATTTTTTTTTAAATAAAAAAACTTGTACTGTACGTCGAAAAACCATCTGCTCACTATCTTGTAATATTTCGTTTAGCTATCGAATTGTTTTTTTTTTTAATTCTTTACAAAAATTTAATTGATTTCATTTCTTATATTTTACAGATATCTATCCGATGGTATTTTAAATTTAAACCAACAAGATCCTATAACAAAAGAACATGCGCCAAGAGTAATGAAAGAGTTGTATAAGAACTGTCAAAACTATTTGGTGATAAGTCCCAAGAGTCCACTTTGCAGCAATATTCGAATGGTTATGATGGCTGTTCAGGGATTAGGTTATAAAGTACTTTAGTTCTTTTCAAATTTGATCTACTATACAATTGAAGTACATAATGACTTAGTTCAAATTTTGAATTCAACATTTGCGAGAATTGAGTTTGTCTCTATAAGTTAACTTTTTTTTTTTACATCCTTTTAGTATCTTTACTCTTCTTAATAAATACAAATAGAAATATATCTATGTTTAATTAAATTTATGTGTTGAATTGTCATAAGCAGGAAAGAACATAACAGGAATTTTCTTATAGGTACATCTTGCGAAATTGAAAGTTCGTAGATAGAAAATTGTGCGAAGGAATAACAACCAGTTGACAGACAAATGTTTTGGCACGCGAAAGTGCGATACAAAAATTTTCTTTGAAATAGGTGCCAATTTTCAATCAGAATTATAACTTTAAAATGTCTCTTGTAAATTTAGAGGAAAGATTTTGGGATTTTGTGATGGAAAGCGAAGGTGACAGCGGAACCCTCTAAAATTTTTCGTTCTTCGCCACTTTTTATTTGCGGGTTTTTTCTTCGGAAAAAGCGTGATTTTGCCGACTAGTCAGAAACATGGGAGTGGGTTTTTTTCTTTAAGCTCCTTCTCTTGCTGTTGCATGGAAGGTAAAAGGTAAAAAGACAGTCGTATCGCTGAATCGGGAATCTTTAAATCGATACTAGAAATACAATTTTCTTGGTGTTGGATTTAATTTACGATTATTAAAAATGGTATAAAAGTGGGTGAGGCGCCGCCTCATGTGCTTCACCTGACAAGCCGACTGTCATGGAGGGGACTATGCGTCAGCTTCAACGAAAATTACTGTGATGCTTAGGGAAAAAAAAACTATTTATTATTATATTATTTTTTATTTTTTTTGTATATGCTATTTTTTTTCGTCCCGAGATTCAAAAAGAATATGGCGTTTTGTCCCCCTCCCCCTCAACAAGAGTACATTTTCTAACAACAAGAAAGAAATAAGAAATTCTCTGGCACACCATCAAAAAGAAGTCCGACTCACACCTAGAAAGCGGTCATGTTAGTAAACTAAGTTACCGTTCATAATTAACAGACTTTTTTGGAGACTGGCAGTGTGGGCAGGGTAAGGCGACCTAACAGCAGTCGCCATCGTCGAGGCATCTGATCGGGTCAACACCGCGATTAGAGAAAGTTCTGCTTTTTTGGTTGAAAACTTGTTCTGGGGTAAGTCGACGTAACGAACAATTTCTGAGTCAGTCCAGAAGTAACATGATCCGTCTGGCGTTTTTAAATCTTGTTTTAAACGATAGCACCAGATCTGCGGCTAATTTAGCTGCGCTCAACTCTAATCTTGGTATGGTTGTGGATTTAAGTGGAGCTACTCTCGACCTGGCGCATAGAAGGTGAACAATTCTAATTACATCTGCTTGAATGGCCCGAAAGTAAATCGCAGCTCCATACCCTTTTTCTGATGCGTCCGAGAATGTATGTAGTTGCGAGCCTTCTCTCCCAAACACGTGGCGTGATATTTTTATGTTGCTTAAGACATTGTTCCTGGTTGGGATTTAATCCATGTCGTATGGAGCTTCATCGGGAGGGCTGCATCCCAATCTTATTTCAAACTCCACAGTTTTTGGATAAATATTTCGGCCGAAAACAACGAAAAACAAAATTACCGATCTGGCCACCCTAAATCGATCTGGCCACCCAAACTAGATCCGGGGTGACAGCGGAAGTTTAGCGGGACGAACGCGTGTGGCTGCCAGCGAAGATGGAGAGACGGGTCTTCACTTTGATGCGATGGAGATTTTTTTAATTTTTCTGTTCCCTCTTGGCACCGCGAATAAAAATAACAAAAATCGGACAATATCTCGGTACAGAGTACCAATCTACTGCAAACGCCCGGGAACTATTAAATTAGACGGTTTTGCATATCGACTTCGCGAATTCGGGTTAAGTTTAAAGTTCGTCTCGCGGTCGATGAAGTTCGGTGGTCGACGGAAATCGTGTTTTCCTTTTGGTCCCGCTCGGAAGAAGCCGCGAAACGATCACAACCACAAGCGCATAAAAACAAAACATGATCAGAATAAGTACACGAAATTAAATTCCTAAACTTGTCAAAGTGCATAAAATTAATCACGTCGGGGTCACCAATTATTACACCAATTAATATATAATTAACTTACTTAATTAGCTAGGGTGTAGTCTAGTAGGTAGCGTGTTTGGTTTACAATGCGAAGGTCGTGAGTTCAAATCCCGGTCGACGCATAATTCCAGCACACTACCTGCTTGAATATACCTTGGTTACCTCAATCTACGAAAATGAAAAATTCGTAGATAGAGGGTTGTGCGAAGAGTTAACAACTCTTCCGCAATAAAAATGATGAAAAATGTTAAGGAACCTGAAGATCAGAAGGCCAAGGCCCGATTTGGGCTGTAGCGCCATTGAAGAAGAAGAACTTACTTAATTAACTCTTTATTTTTATTTACATTTTAAATATACATTAGTGTAATATTATTAAAACGATGTTTAATTTACTTTTCTTAAAATAGTTTTCAATTATATTTCATTTTGTTTTATTTTTGATATCCTTTTTTAGTTACATGACTTGCTTATCTGATTCACCGTGGAAAAGTATATTTTTTATATAAAATCAGAACCAAGTAAAATCACGTTAGGAATTTTACGTAGTAGTCCGATTTCTTAACTGAAAAAAAAACTAAGTGTCGATATCGCTACAAATTCCTAAGATTACTGAAGTGCATACAATTAAATTAACGAAATTATATTCCTAAATTTGCCAAAGTGTGTAAAAGTAAACTAACGAAATTATTTTCCTAAAATTACTAAAGTGCATACAAATACAAAACATGATCAGAATAAGTACACGAAATTAACCCTAACCCTTTTGTATCGCTACTACAATGGAGATTGTTCGGACGAAATCCTTAAACTCTTGTCCCCATGTATGCCCTTACCCCGTAATACTAGAGCTGCTTCGCGAGCTCATAAGTATTCTCTGAACCCCACCTTCGGTCGCACTGTCAAATTTCATTATTCGTATTTAAAGCGGACTGTTCGAATATGGAACTCGCTGCCCATCTCGGTGTTCCCGCATGACTACAACATTCAGCAATTCAAGGGAAATATTCATAGCCACTTCCGTCTCTATCCTCTTAATTCCCAAAAACCAATATCCTTCCCCCCTCACCGGAGCTGTGCTTCAGTACAAAAGGGCAACCCATCTAGTTCCGGTGTCACATAAAAAAAAATATCTAAAATTACCGAAGTGCATCAAAATACAAATATAATCAGAATAAAATAATGAATTCCATTAAAATTCAAAACCAAATACCCCGGAAATTAATAAACTCAGATTTACGGGACAACGTAATATGATACAAAGGAATGACCAACCTATGGCCCGTAACCGCATCGGCTATATGAGAGGCACCGAAGCGACAGCGCCCACTATAGATGCCCTCGTGATTAACCACTCAACTAGTCTTAATCGTCAGATTTCAGGTAAGATAGAACAATTTTAATTATCCTTTTGTTATACCTTTATTATTTACATATACATAAGAACTCCAGTTCAAATTCATATTTAAGAAAGAAAAGGGAAAGCGGGTGATCACCTGCAGAAAGAAAGAATGAAATTCGGTTTTGATATTAATATGGAAATACATTTGAAAGTTGTATTAACGTGTTGACTCATAATTTAGCTCGGTCAAGAGAAGAACAGCATTTCGATTTGAATAACGATTAATACCGTTGACCCGCACCGCTGGGTCAAAAAGCTCAACGTGTTGGACCGGTCTAATTCATTTCTTAGTTTTGTAATAGAAAGCAACTAATTTAATACAATCTTCAATTGCATCACAAGCACGAAATTATTACCGCTTTAATTGATTGCATTATAAACTTTGTTATTATATTAGTGAGAAGCACTTTTATTCGTAATAGGAACTTTTTTTTTTGCAATTTTTCTATCTAATTGTATCTCTCGTGAAATATCATGCGCGGTAATAACATTTAGGAACGTGTAAATCTTTGATAAAGATGTTCATGATTTAAAAAAACAAATTACCATCGAAGTGAATAAAATATGGACGAATTAAAATGAACCGCTTAAAATTTCATTTGAAGAGCCCTTCTAACCTCCACAATTCCTCCTCCTCTCTCCATGGGGCCATACAAAAAAAAAAAGATATGTTGGAGACTGTATGGCTAAGGCAGGGTGGGGCAGGGTAAGGCGACACAACATCCGTCGCCATCTTCGAGGTATCTGATGGGGTCAACATCCGCGATCAGAGAAGTTCTAATTTATTGTTGAATACCTGTTCTACAGCTCGTTTTGTTGTTACAGACCATGGTTTTTATGGTCAGTATCGGAGCAACAAAACCCCCCCCCCGGACCAGTTTCTTTCCCGAACCTGATTTTTTCCTTTTTATACTCTAGATGAAATATAAGTTTGCTCTAAAGTTTGTAACGCCAAGAAATAAGGCTTGGAGAAAAAAAATGAATGATACAGAAGTTAATATTATCACTCAAAAATCTCAAAACCGGATGCCCGTCCGTTCGTGCGCTCTCTAACTTAGAACGCGTTGAGCTAGAAAACTCAAATTTCGTTTTTGACAAAAGAGTAAGGTCAAGTTCGTGAATGGGCCAAATCACTCCATCCCTTCTACCCCCTCCCATTCAAAATGACACAATTGCGCAATTTGACAACAAATGGATTTGCTCGAAAAGTATAAAAGTTATTAGTCTGAAATTTGAGATATATTACTGCAGAGAAAAAATTGCTCTCATGAAACGAAATGTTCGAATTGGCTAACCACAATGCAAAACCTAAATCGAAAGATGTAGAAAGTTATGACGCATCACCACCCATCGAAACCCTTAAATATTTAACAGATGAGCCGAGTGTAGCCGACAGTTCGCCTCGAACAAAATCAGGAATTACCGCTGCTGCAGAAAGTAGCGAGAAGACTACTCCACCAGAAAGAAAACCGGAATCTGAAAGAAAAACTGTCACTACGTCCCCATCAGAAAATATATCTCCCGTAAATAAGAGAAAATCCTCTACAGATGAGGTAGAAAAAGATGTATATTCTGAGCTATCTGAAAAATGGGACAACTTTGAAACGAGCTCAGTTGAAGAGAAATCGGATTTAGGTGGATCGAAACCGATAACACTTGACCTCCCACTTTCAACACGCTTCGAAAAATTGCCACACTTCGGAGGATATCGAGCAAAATTATTCGATCATTTAAATCGAACTGAGAAGGAGCACAACCTATCTGCAAATACCACAACAATTCACCCAATTGTTGTGCAATTAGGCGAACAGTACTCAGAACGGATCGTTGTAGGATGTAATGCCCGCTGTATAGCATTTTTGAGAGCCATGAAGACGGTAACAAAAATGAATTCCAGACCCATTGCATACCCATTTGCACTATTTACTTTTAAAGGTAATCGAAGATTACATCGCACCCCCACAAAAGGAGTTTTCAAGAGGATTACAGGCCAGCATTCAGAATTGCGTTGATTATTTACAGGCGTGCAGACCTTTGGCCGTCTCCTGTATAAATGCTCATAAATTTATAACAAGAATTTTCACGCAGCTCCCCACAAATCGACCAGATTCACAGGTAAATTGATATATGTGTTGTACACACACAAATACACTTGTTACATAGAAATATCCTTTTTTCAGCTGAAAGGGATTTTATCCAAATCACTGGACAATTATAAAAGAGATCGCATAGATAAAGCAGCAGAGGCAATCTCAACTGTACTACTGCGAGAAAAAATTGCAAAAGGCGATACGATTTTAACATTTGGGTGGTAAGCAGATTTTTTGCTGGTAGTACGTCATATCTAAATTTTTTTCTTTCGTTTTCCTAGTTCTTCATTGATCACCCACATCCTGGGAGAAGCGCATCGCCTAAAAGTCGATTTTCGAGTGATTGTGGTGGATTGTGGACCATTCCACGAGGGCCAAGAGCTTATGCGGCGCTTAGAATCTAAAGGAATATCCTGCACTTGTGTGCTGATCAACGCGGTTGGATTTGTAATGCCAGAAGTAACTAAGGTACTTCTAGGGGCTCATTCTGTTCTAGCGAACGGATATGTAATGTGTCGTACTGGGACGGCGCAAGTAGCTTTAGTTGCACGATCATTTAACGTACCAGTGTTGGTTTGCTGCGAGACCCATAAATTCAGTGAACGTTGTCAAACAGATGCGATAGTCTTCAATGAACTGGGAAACCCAGACGATTTTATTAATCGAAGTCGCTTGAAGGATTGGCAATCATTTCACAGATTGTATCCATTGAATTTAGTCTACGATTTCACTCCACCAGAATTAGTGACGGCTGTTGTGTCGGAGGTCGCTATTTCCCCCAGTACCAGTGTTCCTGTTATTCTCCGCATTCAACCGAAATTTTATACTAAATTGTATGATATCGATGACATGTAAATCTGCAGTATTTTTTTTCTTATTTTTATTTAATACGATAACATTTTTCCAAACTACCGAAATTGTATCTCTCGTCTCACTTTATGAAAAATGGGTAATAAAAAACAAATGAGCGATGTAAATGTTTTTATGGTGTTTCATTCCGTCGACATATTTTTCATACAGATTTTCCCGCGTTTCAATTAGATCTTATTAAACTTCTGACATTTATTGTGGTCAATGATGGTATATATAATTTAATAACAAGCATTGCACAAATAAATTTTCCACACCAACAACAAAAAAAGTTTTTGAGAAATGACAAATACATTTTCCGTACCAACAAAAAAACTGTGTTAAAAAAAAACCCTTGCGTCGAGATGGAGAATCGAAAACCGACGTCGTCCGACTAACACATTGTAAAGCAAGCACGCTGCCCGCTAAGCCACACACTCAGCTTTTCTCTGATGTGATCGTTAGATGTTTGTATTTTCGCCCCTCTTTTTGCGTTTCGAATTTGTCTGGGCCGAGCTTTTGCCTTTGCTGAGTGCTTTTACTTTTACTCGGCCGGGCTTTTTCCTTCGCTGGACGCTTTTACTTTTACTCGGCCGGGCTTTCGCATTAAACCGTACAAATGTTTCATGTCATGTAAACGTTACTTAAATAGCAATAAACGTTAATTATTTACACGTTTTCACGTAAGCAATAAGAAAAACAGACAGCAAAAAACATTTTACTCTTTATTCATTTATTTGGTGGCCCTGATAAGGACCTTTTTGGCATACATGTGGAATTGCACGTCGTGTATAGTAACGCTCTTTGTCGCACTTTACTATAATGTAATTATAACTTGGTGTTTCTTCTACTTGTTCAACAGTTTTCGGGTAAGTTGTGTAGTTATATGATTTACAATCCTTGTTTTCAACGCATTGAATTATTCCATTCACATGTACGTTTGCAGTTTCCTCTGCCATGGGCATCATGTCCGATGATAGATAAACGGAAGCGAAGTTTTTTTTCTTGGACATAGCTATGTCGACAACATTTTCGAGCTCGCATATCGCACGTGTGATGTGAACTCTGCAGAGCTTGGTTTACATATGGTTTAGATTACTCATCATGTTTTTCAAGCATATTGCAGCTCGGGCATGCAAAACGATCGTTTTACGATCATTGTTAATGAGCGCTCGTTAAAATGTTTGCTAAGTAGATTACCGTAAGTGAAGAAAGGTATAATTAGAGATTTAACGAGTATTAGCCTAGTATGCAAGAGTAGGACCCTAGCAAGTACCCATAGTCTTCGCAGACTACCATTTATCTTTTTTAGAATAGAAACGATATCCTTTCATCTACTCATGGACGAGTCAAGAGTTACTTCTAGATCCTTTACATAGGTTTGGAACAAGAGGTTCGTACCGTTGACTATTGGATGGAGAAGATCCCAGGAGTTCGGTTTATTTAGTCCGGTGTAAAAAACAATCCATTGAGATTTTTGCTTGTTGAACGTAAGTTGAGACCAACTTAATATGCGAGCAATTTTCTGATAGGCCTACTTGAGTAGATCTGTGCATCATCCGCATACAAATGCAGTCGTGCAATTTATCCGGTACATCCATCATTAATATAAATGGTAAAAAGCAGTGGACTGAAGATTGATCCTTGGGGGACATCACGCATAAGGGGTAAATATGAGGATAGAACATGATCAATTCAAACTTGCTGGTATCTGTTGGTTGGGTTTGAGTTTGAGTGCACTCGTAGAAAAGTTTAAAATAGACGATAGCTTGTCTAGGAGTCTGCTGTGGTCTACCGTGTCAAAGGCTTTAGAGAAGTCTAAGAGAACAAGGTAAGTTATCATATTCTTGTCCATAGTGAAATCCTGATTGAAAAGAGGATATGTTGCTCAATGAGTCACCATCCTACAATAACATTCATTTAGAAAACTAAAATGACGTTTCTTCCTTTTAAGGTTATTGTTTACAAACAATTAATCAGATGGAGGAGAAAAGCTTTGCATGTGAAAAAAGTATCTTAGCGCAGAACCTAACAAATTAGTGTGGTGGAATTTCTTAGCACAAAATGCGGCAAAATCTATTGTGAATTTTTTTTTTGTTGAATTGGAAACAGGCTTAAATATTTTTCACCTCGTTCTTTCCTTCCAACAACCCTAATTTTGCACTGGTGTGCGTAAAAGTGTGATAAAATTTCGAGTGAAGGCAGTATTTTCGGTCCGCAACATTTCGATTGAAATCGTCATCTCCGGCCGCAGAAAAAATACGAAAGCGTGGAAATTCAGTCGCTCGCGAGTCCAAGAAACGAGATAAACCCGCGAAATGTGCAGAATTTCGTGATAAACAAGAAAGTCCAGGAGCGAAAATTTTTTTTACTTCTCCACATCCTTAGTTGTCGGAGAAACAGAAGGACTTTACGATGATCACACGCACACCGATGCAAGTGTTTTTCGAAGGGGATGCAAATTGTTCTCACGCTGTCGGTCACGGGCCTCTGTGTGCGTGCGCTGCGGTGTGTAACTGAAAGGGTGGACAATACATACATTCGAGCGCAACGTAAAACGCGGACCGAGCGTAAAGTGACAGTTGTAGGTTGACAAGAAGACGGTCGAACCTGGAACGGTAACGGAGACGGAAGTCGTCGTCGGTGTTGTTTCGTTGCAGTGCAGTGTTCAGCACAGGAGAAGGCTTCGGTCGGTTCTTGGCACCTTGATCGCGATTCGAATTCGTGTGCGGGGCAGGTTGATTGTCGGTCGTGTCGGAAGGAATCGAGAAAATAGGTTCGCACCGTGGTGGATTTTGAAATTTGAATGAGTGTCGGTGTGATGGTGTTAGTGTGCCGTGGTGTCAGCGACGGCGGTGCGGTAGTGTGCGAGATTACCCGTCGTGCAGTTAAGTTAGTTTCCTCCTCGCCGTGGTGGTGATGATGGAAATTTGTTTTTGCAACTTTTATGCTGCTCTTAAGGGATGATCGACGTTTCTGTGCCGCCTCATCTGATTCGTGGAACCGCGTCGACTTGTGAAGTTAGTCGCGTCGCGAAATTGGCGGTTTGTGTAGAAGAAGGTGCGGGCCGTGTCCTGGGAGTTATACTGCAGCAGCTGTGTCGGTCGTACGCAAGGTGTGTGTCGAACGAAGGGAAAATTCAAAATAGTGCGGGGCTGGTCGAAAATCGCTTGAGTAAGAAGAAGATCTCGGTGCCTCGTCCAGGCGTTGTGTGCGTGCGTTTAACTGTTATACGTGAGTCGTGTGGGCACGCGGAAGTTTCCCCTCCAGTTGAGTGTGTTGGTCAGTGATCTAGCCAGCGTAAAAAAGTTGTAAAGAAATTTTGCATGTCGAATTTTTGAAGTTTGTCGATTTTTCTTATTTTGTTTTGGTTTTGTGGTCGCGAACGCGTCCGTCACTCGCGCACGCCTCTCTCGGTCTGCGGAGTCCTTTTGTGCACCCCGGACGTCTAAAAAACTCTTCAACAACGGCGAAGTTGGCTGAGAAAATCCGCAAAACGTTCAAGACGGGCGGCATTTATGAACAAGAGGCGGCGACGGCAGCCAGCAATAGCAACAGCTCAGCAGCGTCAGCAGAAACAATGGCTTCGTCGAATCGTGGCATTCAAATCGGATCCGCTTGGTTTCAACGCAAAATCAACCTGCGGCCGCAGCATCGCGGCGTGCATCTCGTCACCGAGGAAATTCTCCGGCAAATGCCCGAGCTGGGCCAGTTTTCGGTCGGGCTGTGTCACGTTCAAAGTAAGCCACCTCTTCCCCCATTTTCAGGCCACTCTTCCGATTTCGGGAAAATTGAAATTTAAGGAAAGGAAAAAAAAAATCAATTTTTTCGGAAAAGTCAGGACAAAATCGCTTTATGGGGGTGTAGGAAGCAGAAAATTTCTTCATTTTTTGACATATGACAGCACACAACTACATCTGCATTGGGGGGTGGGTTGCGGCCCCCCGTGCCCGCCTGCCGTGATTGTCGAGCCGGTTTGAGTGCGGTGTGTATGCATGCAGTGGTGGTGTGTTGTTACCGTATGTGCCACCGAACCAATTCGTCCTTCTTCTGCAGGTGTCAGAAATTTCTTACGAGACCCAATTTTTCTCATTATTTTATTTTCCTGTTTCCTTCTGCTTTTCTTTGCCGTGCACGGGCTTTTTACTCTTTTTTCCACGCTTGCAAGGAGCGCGTATGTCCTGCTTATCCTTATCGCCTTAGATAATCTCGGAATTATGCTTTATGGGCATTACATTGACCTCT
The DNA here is from genome assembly GCA_963669355.1 of Chorisops tibialis. NCBI lineage: Eukaryota > Metazoa > Arthropoda > Insecta > Diptera > Stratiomyidae > Chorisops > Chorisops tibialis. The sequence goes on along the minus strand of OY770262.1, from coordinate 263,750,910 downwards.
TGCGGACTGTCAGCTGTGCGGGGGGCTGCAAGGTTTTCATTCACAAAATCGAAACTCTGCTTCGTTCTACTTCGCCGCTGAGGAGGAGGCTCCGTGGAACCGATGAAAATAATGTGATTTCGAGTAATTATGAATTATGTTGAGGGCATTTTGTGTTTTGAAAACAATTGCCCTCGCAAGGAGGCCTAGTTTTATTCCCTATTGATTTCTTATCTTTTTTCGCTCATCCCTGCAAGATGTTGGGCGTTAACAACTGTGGTGGAGGAATCTTATGCGGTTGAGTATGCTTTCATGCAGGCAGGATGAAAAGAGAGAATCTAGACTGGAGTTTTGATTAAATTTTTCCATTCATATATACATAGGTATAGCTGAAAGTTTCAAGAAACAATACGGATTTTTCAAGAAACCGTTTTGGTCGAAGAGTTCTTCTTTTTTTTTAAGTATATTTATCTCTTTTTTTTAGTGTCTAGTTTAGTGTCATCAAATTTTTTTTAAACTAGAAAGGAGTTACTACGAGAGGATCCTCTTTAGTGCTTATGTCGAGTTTGGCCATCGAGCGAAATTTAAAAAAAAAAAACCTCGTTAGAGGTCTTCCGATTTTACAGAAAAAAAACTATAGGGTGTTTGAGCAAGAGGTCTAGGGTTGGAAAGGCCTATTATTTCTGAACTTTTTGACTCCGACAATCAAGTTTTTCGTCATGATCGTCACCTCAATCTCCTTGACGCACTATTTGGTCGCAGTGTACTCTGTGCTGATAATCGAAAACTCTTCGCTACGTCCATCGAGGTTCCTGAATCCAGTGGAATTGAGTTTAACTGCGTGGCTCTTACAATTGGAGATATAAAGGTTTACATCACCACTACCTACATCTCAATATCAAACGATTCTAGCATATACGGGTCCGTCTATAATGCTACTGAGAGAATCTGCGATCTTATGCGTCTTTTCGACGTGCTGCTTATTTTCGGATGTTGTAATCTACCTTATGTGACATGGTGTCGCTCCGAAGATGATGATTGCCATCTTTCACTGGAAAGGCTTCTCGGCAAGACCAATATTTTTTGAACTGCATGCAATCGACAAGTTTATTTTAGTCCAATCATATAGCCAACAGTTTTGGAAGGTACTTAGTCCTAATTTTTTCTTCGAGTTTAAGCAGCATGACTATTAATCATTGTATTGCTCCACTACTGCCAGAAACTGCACTTCATCCTGCGCTTGAGGCAATTTTTCATTTGGATTCAAGTGCAAAAAATAACGTCGCTAGTGAAGTATCATATTGTTGCGAGCTAGAGGTTCGCCGGATTTCAAGAAAAACACAATTCGATTAAAAATAAAGGATAATTTATTAAATCGCACTTTTATACAATTTCCCGATCACTTCGCCTTTTTCAGAACACTGTCGCGTGTTTTACTATCGCTTTCTTGTACCGGTTCGCGTTCTTCCACCTATAGGTGTCGCTCAATCACTAACTGCTGGTCTGAAAGCTGCGGTATTTATATTGGGTTTTTCCCAATTCTCGAACTTTGTGGTGTATTCTTCGGGTGGGTATGTGTGTGTGTCTAGACTATTCCAGGTTTTGCTTGAACGTTCTAGATGGTGTTTTACACAGTAGGGGATAATGTTCTACGTCATTCTCGACGATTCGAAAGAGAAATCGAATTTCGTGGTTGCCAGATCTGTAACATTACCCTCTCCTTGTTGTTCACTTCCTCAATGGCACCATGGTACTTGGTTAATCGGTCGAGATGTACCACTTTCATTTTGTGACGAGGTTTTCGCTGATTCCATCCATCCTCTGGTTCGATCGTTAACCTCCGAATGGTTTTTCCGGCTTCTTTTTCCTTCTCACGTTCGCGTTCTTTCTCCGTTTCCTTTTCGCGCTCATTCTCCTCCTTAGCGGCACGTTTACTTCCCTTTTCTCGTTCCGCATTCTTCCTTTCGCGATCTTCTCGATCATATCGCTTCCCATGTTTGGTCTTGTCACGATCATTCGCATGAAGTACTTGACCGTCACGACTTCTACCCGTTCGTTCGCGATCCTTATTCGATTGTCCATCTTTGCTTCCATGATCTTTCCCGATGTATTGTTCTTGTTGCAATCGAGCTTGCCGACTCGGGGTTTTCGATCGACTCCGGCGTCTTTTATCAAAACCGTGTGTAAGATTTGAACTCTGACGACTAGTTCTTGACCACGAACTACCTGCCCGATTTCCATCTTCGCATTGGTTAGCAGCGCAGCCGGAATAATAGTTGGTCGCTTTTCGGCAGTCGAGTATCAACTGTCCTGCCTGTCCACAATTCCAGCATCGGGGGGCACCAAATCTTTCGCTCCGTTTGGTGTACTCTGCTTTCTGACACATACACTCTTTTGCTCTTTCTCGGCCTCGATAATTACTCCGTGAGATTTGCTTGGCAGCTTCGAACGTCAGCCCATATACCAAGGCTTCGCCTATCGTTTTCTTACCTGCCAATTTCAACGCCTGTTGCAGCTCTGTCCAGTACAGCATTGTTAAATGCGAAAACAGCCGTATCGTTGCGTTGCTCTGTTTGCGCATTGGGCAGCGATAATAATGTGAGTCGTTCAATATCGCGTGCCAGCTCTTGAAGTGTTTCACCATTCTTTTGAGTTCGGTTGTACAGCTCTATTTTGTAGATCTCTTTCATGCGGTCACTGCCGTAATGAAGATCCAATGTTTGGACTAACGTTGAAAAATCTTGTTGTTTTTCCTGCGGAATCGTTTGAAGAACCTCCGCTGGTGGACCTCTTAACGCCAATATAAGAGCCGTTCCTCGTTCGAGATCATTCCAATGGTTGTTTCTGGCGGCAGCCTCAAATTGGATCTTATAAATAGCCCACGGTGTCTGTCCATCGAAGATTGGAGCTTTGAAACCCTTATGCGTAACGTACTCTGCTTTCATGACTCCGACTGCTTTCACGTTATCCAAGTCCCTTTTTAGGCGTTCGACTTCTTGTACAATCCCGGATATCATTTCCGTAATTTGTTCTTCGAAGATTCGAAGTTTCTTCTCAACGTTTTCTTCTATGGCCTTACCCATGGTGTCTATTTTATTATTTTGCAGCTCCAATTTTTGGTTAAGGTCCTTTGAGGTCTGGTCTAATTTCTGATTAATGTCCGCTGATTGTTGTTTAATGTCCACCGATTGTTGTTCAAATTTCTGATGCATGTCCGCTGATTGTTGCTCTAATTTCTGATTCATGTCCGCAGATTGTTGTTTAATGTCCAATGATTTTTGCTCTAATTTGTTCATCATTTGTTGCATTAACTGTGTTAGAGCATCCGATGTACCAGAGCACTCATCTCCACGAGCTTCTTTGATTTGGAACTCGAAACTATCTGCATCCTCACCCTCAGCCTGGAGTGTCTCGATCATACGGCTGACAAGTTCAGACTTGCTCCCTGTCGTAGGTAACTCGCGTCTACTGAGCTCTTCCTTCAGCTCCGCTAATTTTAAGTCCTTTAAATAACGCGGCATTTTCACTACCGATTATTTCAAGTTTTTCCGCGATCCGAATTCACTTAAATTTTCTCCACTAATTAAAGTCACTGCTCAATAAAGCACTCGAGAATATTCGATTTCACAAAACTCTCACTGTCCGTTCGAGAATTTTAGTTTCACTTTTTCGCTCTCACAAAATTATCCGTTCGAGAATTTTAATTTCACTCGCGATTTTTAACCCGAATTTATCCTTGAAATCCCACTTCTGACACCAATTGTTGGGAGCTAGGGGTTCGCCGAATTTCAAGAAAAGCACAATTCGATTAAAAATAAAGGATAATTTATTAATTCGCACTTTTATACAATTTCCCGATCACTTCGCCTTTTTCAGAACACTGTCGCGTGTTTTACTATCGCTTTCTTGTACCGGTTCGCGTTCTTCCACCGATAGGTGTCGCTCAATCACTAACTGCTGGTCTGAAAGCTGCGGTATTTATATTGGGTTTTTCCCAATTCTCGAACCTTGTGGTGTATTCTTCGGGTGGGTATGTGTGTGTGTCTAGACTATTCCAGGTTTTGCTTGAACGTTCTAGATGGCGTTTTACACAGTAGGGGATAATGTTCTACGTCATTCTCGACGATTCGAAAGAGAGATCGAATTGCGTGGTTGCCAGATCTGTAACAATATCAATTTAATTTTAATAAAGCTGATTTTACTGTTTTGAACCAGGACATATTATCATGCTATTGGTCGCGTGTTCTTAAAGAACAAGATGCCGAGATAGCTACTTCAAATTTTTACAATACGATTTTTACTTGCTTTACACGGTGTGTACCGGTCACCCACGACAAGCAGGTAAAACGTTTTCCATGGTTCGATGACGAATCATTTGAAAAATTTAAGAATTAAAGCATGGAAGTCGTACTGTCTCTCGAAAACCGTTGCGGATTATGTTTTACCTCATATTGTATTAGTCCTGAGAGTTTCCATTACATGTCGAAGTTTCCTTCTACATCATTAGAAATGAAGATCTTCATATTGAGGAGCCACCGTTTTAAAGTTTATTTCAAGCATCAGATAGTTTTTCTAGAGGTCCAGATGGCATGCCTGCTGCCGTAATAAAGCGTTGTAGCATTTCTCTGGTGCTGCCTTTATGTCATATATTTAACGCCTCTCTCAGATCGGGGATAATTCCTAGTTTAGGGTAAAAGAAAGGCAAAAGAATTGACGTATGTAACTATCGTCCTATTGCTAATCTTTCTTGCATCCCTAAGTTGTTCGAGGCTCTTGTTTGTGATGTAATGAATTTTCATAGTAAATCAATCATTAGTCCAGTCCAACACGGGTTTACAAAAGGTAGGTCGACCACAACGAATCTAATGGAATTTTCCAATTTCACTATTCCAGTGATTGAGGCGGTAAGCAGGTTGAATGCATATATGCCGACTTAAGCAAAGCTTTTGATAAAGTGGACTATACTATTCTTGCTTACAAGATATACGCACTGGGATTTCCTTTTAATTTCATAGATTGGATCAGATCTTACCTGTTAGTTTGTTGAATGTTTTCATAGTGCATTTCGAATTAAAAGAAAATATTTCCGGATTCTACACTGCTACGCTTTATAATTCGTGACCAATCGTCCTGGTCAGAATTTGCATATTGTCGAAATCGATTGTATGGTCCTCCGTCGTTGCATATTCCGTGATCGCTGATGACTGTATTTGGTTTTACCGTGTGCATCGTTGATGCTCGTTTATCCTTGTTTGGACTGTGCGGCCTGTTTCTCCTATGTACAGTTTATCGCATAAGCCGCAAGGTAATTCATTCAATTCAAATTCAAATTCCTCTTAAGACCCCCCTATAGGGGCATAGGACAGAAACAACTCTCTTCCACAAGGCGCGATCCTGCGCATCGGCTTTAAGCTGTTGCCAGGACTTGTTTATTCCTCTGGCCTCTTGCTCAACTGCTCGCTTCCATGTGTTACATGGTCGACCAACCCGACGTCTTCCTTGAGGATTATAATCCAGAGCCTGTTTTGCGATATTTTGCTGTGGTCTCCTCAAAGGTACTTCATACACTCCTTCAATCTCCAATGTTTTTTTTTCCTTCCCCACACCTAATTATCCTCATTCTGTATAAATAAATATTCTTTTGTAATTGTCGGTCAGTTTGGTAAAGGTCTCAGCAGAGGCCGAAACGTCACGAATAATAAAGCGTAACAGTGTAGAATCCGGAAATCTTTTCTTTTAATTTAAAACGGATCTTACATATCTAATCGTAACCAAAAAGTTATTTTTCGAGGAGTTTATTCCTCTGCTATACCCAGCACATCTGTTGTGCCACAGGAAAGCCTACTAGGACCACTGGTATTTATTTTATTTATTAACGACGTGAGCTGAGTTATTTCCCACTCGAAAATTTTGCTTTCTGCTGACGACGCGAAATTGTTTCACGATATTTCGAATCAGAATGATTGCGCACTGCTTCAAATTGATTTCCAAGGTTTTTTTGACTGTTGTACATTAAACTGTATGCCTTTGAATATTAGTAAATGTGCAAGCGTTTCATTCTTTAGAACAAAATCTCCCATACATTTCGATTATATCCTAGACGGTAGCATACTATAATAGACAAACAAGGTACTAGATCTCGGTGTGTAATTTATAACCGCATTTACGTTTGGCGATCATATTGACTACATAATCAGCAAGACCAACTTTGTTTGGGGTTTCATTGAAAGATGGTGCAAAGACTTCAATGATCCTAAGACTTTATACTGTGCTTTTGTACGCTCTATTCTTGAGTATGCTTGTCAGGTGTGTGCTCCGTATTACGAGGAACATAAAAGTAGTATCGAGTCTGTATAGCGAAGGTTATTAAGGTTCGTTCTAAGGGATCTTCCCTTGTCTGATACGTTGCGTCTTCCTCCTTACGAACAGTGCCTTTAACTCCTTCCTCTAGAGTTGCTTGAGAATAGACGTATTATCCTTAGGGCTGCTTTTGCATTTAAATTAATTTTAGGAGAAATTGATTTCTCATATTTGCTCGAAGCCATAACTTTTAGTATTCCGCGTCGACCCTTGAGAAGCTATGTGCCACTCCACATTCCTCATCATCGGACGAACTATGGACAAAACGAACCAATCGCATCTCTTTCGCGTATTTTCAATAATAATTACTGCCGAATTGACTAATTTATCTAGCATGCAGTTAAAGCCAGCTTTATGCGACAAATAATTTTTGATTGTTAAGTGTTTTAAATTGGATACTCATATGATGTATTTTTGACGTAATTTTTTTTTGTAACAATATTTTGCAATTAATCACTGTTTTAATGAATTTTTGAAATAAATAAATAAATATTTGACAGCGGGTCACTTGACCATTGCCAATTGTTGACATTTGCCATCTATAAACGCGGCAAATTTACCATGGAATGCTACACAGTCGTTGAATTTTATTACGAAAATCGCGATCAATCGCAATGCGTAAAATTCGAGCAAATTTTGATCGTAATGTGCCTTCTGAGACGTGTGTGCGCGACTTACTCAGAAAATTTCAAGAGACTGGCTCAGTGCAAGATGTGAAGACACCGAAACAACTTCTTAACAAAAGATTTGGCTCTGCATGCATGCAAGGTTCAATTGACTCAAGAACTGCAGCCGGCTGACTACCAGCAGAGCCGTATGTTCTCTGATTGGAAACAAATCCTACACCTCTTGTTGATACAATCAATCAATCAAATGCCTGTTAAGACCCCCTTTAGGGGCATAGGACAGAAACAACTCTCTTCCACGAGGCGCGATCCTGAGCATCGGCCTTAAACTGTTGCCAGGACTTGTTCATTCCTCTGGCCTCCTGTTCAACTGCTCGCTTCCATGTGTTACATGGTCGACCAACACGACGTCTTCCTTGAGGACTATAATCCTGAGCCTGTTTGGCGATGTTTCGCCTCAAAGTATTACTACCACTACCGCCTTTGAATCTCAGTACCTATTTTAGTCTTGTCAGTTGTACTCCAAAGTTCGTCGTTAGAGATCACTTCTGGCCAGAATATTCCTAAAATGCGTCGCAGGCAATGGTTCACGAAAGTTTGTAGTTTCTTGGTAAGTCGAACGGTCACTTTCCATGTAGTACAACCATATAACAACACGGATTTGACACATGCGTCAAAAACACGCAGCTTCGTGCGAAGCGAGATCTCTCTTAACCTCCAGAAAGGGAAAAGAATTCCGAAGGTCTGACAAGCTTTATCCAGACGATCCTTATATCCTTTTCGGCTCCGCCGTCCATGCTGACAATGCTTCCGAGATAACAAAAATCTTGCACCTCTTCCACATCTTGTCCGTTAAGAACAATCGGTGTGCTTGCGTTTGAACCCATGTGCATGTACTTGGTTTTACGCACATTTATTTTCAGTCCCGCCTCTTTGCATTTAGAATGCAACGAGCGAACATTTGACTCCAAGTCCGAACGGTTATGTGCAAGCAAACACACGTCATAAGCATAATCAAGGTGACTTAAGATGTTAAATAGTCTTCATTGAAGACCTTTACCTTCCCCACCTTCCAGTGCAGCTTTCAAGATGTCATTTATTACCGGCAGAAACAGAGCTGGTGATAATATGCAGCCTTGTGTGACACCCGTTCGCACAGGGAAGCTCTCGGACAGCTCTCATCTATGCAAGACGCGGCACCTTGAATCTTCGTAGGATTTTTTAATCATAGCTATGACCTTATCTGGAATACCTCTCCTACGCAAAGCATTCCATATGTAATCTCGCTTAACGCTGTCGAAGGCCTTCTCGAAGTCCATAAACATGAGATGTAGTGGCGAACCCATTTCGAGAGTGCTCTCCACAACATTACTAATCCTATTGAGAATTACCTTAGCCATGATTTTCGATAAGGCAGTAAGTAGACATATAATTTTGTTGATACACCCTATACTTAACACCTAAGTTTCTGGAAGTCAAATTTATAATTGGTCTACAACTCAAATTTATAATTGGTCTACAACTCATGTGGTCTACAACTCATGTGAGAAAGTAGATTTGGAAATTTGCCGTCCACTCGCGGAACCTTCGACGCAGCTGCTTCAGCTTCAACTGCTTTATCTGCAAAACTAATTCGCTGCATTCACTTTCAATGCAGTAAAATTTTATACGTCAGGCCGTTAGCTTTGCATCTGTCAGATTGAAATAAATTTTGTTAGATTTTTTTGTTTATTTTGTTGTGTATTTAATCCTTGGGGTGTTTATTTCAACACCATAATGGGAAATAATCGATCTAAAGATATTGATGTCTTAGTAAATAAAATCTCCAAATATGGAATTTATGGAAGTCTTCTGAATTCGATTTCTGACTACCTTCAGGGTCGTGAAATGCAAGTAAAACTGAGGTGTCACATATCACATTGTAACTACTTCAGGCATTCCCCAAGGATCTCATCTCAGTCCCTTATTTTTTAATTTGTTTGTTAATAACTTAGATTCTATCTTGAATGAAAATGAACTTTTGCTGTTTGCTGATGACTACAAAATATTCAATGCTATTACATATCTATCTGATTGTGAAAGCTTTCAAATAAAACTAAATAAATTTTTCAAATTTTGCACAGAAAACGTTTGGAGATCAATACTTCAAAATGTCATGCAATTACCTTTTCTCGATCAAAAAATCCTATAGACTTCAATTATAAATTTGACAATCATGCTATAAGTAAAGTAAAAGTCGTTCGAGACTTAGGTATATTGCTGGACTCATCTTTATTGTTTGCTGAGCATATTAGACATATTAACAGAGCGTTAGGTTTCATTAATAGAGTGTCCTATAATTTTAATAATATCAGGACTATAAAAACCTTTTATACATATCTTTTGTACGAAGCAAAGTAAAGTATTTATCAGTCATATGGAATCCCTGTTACAATATACATAGTCATTCGTTAGAAATGGTTTAACATAAATTTCTCTGATTTATTGCATATAAACTAGGCGTACCTGTTAAAAACATTGGCTATAATGCATTAATGGAATTGGTTAATATATTTTGATATTATTTTCCTATATGGTTTATTAAATAAAATCCTTGATGGTCGAAATATCTTAACTGAACTAGCATTAAAAATCACAACATACTCTACGAGATCAAATGAAATATTTCGAATCCAACATCATAGAACAAATTATGCTAGAAACTCTATAATTGACAGACTAATGCGCTTGGGAAACATGTACTCTAATACTTTTGATCTATTTAATACATCTAAGTATGAAATTAGGGGCTATATGTATGCTTGACCAAAAATAATATTCCAAAGCGATGAATCTAATTTTATTAATTAAGTAATGGATATTGAATTTAATTAAAATTTTGTACCAACCGAACTCCTCAAAGCGGACCCAAAAATAATAGCCGATATATTCCTCCCACTCTTTATTGAGGTGTGGAATGAAGGAAGATATCCGACTGAAGGGAAAATTCCGAAGAAGGGCGACCTTCGAGATTGTGGTAATTGGCGTGGTATATGTCTACTTGCTGCTGTATCGAAAATCATGGCTAGGTTTAGGTTTAGGTTGTAGGAGGGTGGTTGCACGGAACCACAAGCACTGAGGCCATCTATTTGGGCCCATTGTACTCCCCCTATTGTTATAAGTTTGAAGTCACTCCTCTTGCTCTAAACACTTGGTTCGGTTTGCGAACCTTAACAGGCTCGAGTGTTGGACGCCTCTGAGGTCGTCTAGTTCTGAGAAGAATCTACAGCCTAAACAAAGGAGACGACTGTTGGAGATTTGCGGACAGTGACAAAGATAATGTTCGATAGATTCTGCGTCTTCCTCGCAACCTCTACACAAGCTGTCGCTCGCGATCCGCATCCTAAATGCGTGCAGCCTTAGCAAGCAATGGCCTGTAGTCAGGCCGACAATAGTTCGGATACTATAGCGACTACGTTGTAACAGCTGAGCTGTAATATTTTTGTTCGGTTCTTCCCAAAAGGATTTGGCCGTTTTACAGCTTTCCAGCTGCCGCCACCCCGCCAAGAAAGAATCCAAAAAAGTCTGTTTGAAGCTAGTCTTCAGCACTGTTGGTGCTACATCGACTGACTTCCTAGTGGAATTGATGTTTGCAGATCCTTGCCGTGCAAGCGTATCTGCCGCCTCGTTACCTAGCAGGTCACTATGACCCGGTATCCAAATTAGAAAAACTTCCGTTATGGCCGCTAGGCGATTTAAATTGTGTCTACAAATGGACACTAGTTTGGATGTAGTCCTGTAGGATTGGAGTGCCTGAAGCGCAGCCCTGCTGTCCGAGAAAATGTAACAATTTCCGAGACTGTTCTGCATATCAAGAATAATTTTTGTACACTCGTTAATGGCTAATACTTCTGCTTGGAACACTGTCGCGTGTTCTGGAAGATGATGTCGAGGTCGTGGGAATAAATCACTGCTCCTGTCCCCTGGCTAGTTTTAGATCCGTCCGTATAGAGATGAGAACCTATACAGGTGCTGAGTATCGTATTTGTTGCCCATTCGTTTCGTTCAGGAAACTTAATGTGAAACTTCCGTTTCTCAACCTGCGGTTGGTTCATGCAATCATACTCGCAGTCTAAAAGGGAGTTTGCGTTTCTAATGACGTTTAGAATTTTTCCATGACCAATTTGTGGCGCTGACCACGATTAAATAATTGGTCTAACAATACTGGTATACATCCAGTGGATGAGGTGCGACTTAAGGCCCCATCTCAAACCGAATGTCTTCTTGCAAGCGAAGAAGGCTACCGTAGCCTTTTTTGCTCGTTCTTGAATATTGGCCTTCCAGGATAATTTGCTATCAAGAATCAGACCTAAATATTTAACTTGATTCAAGAGGACCATATTGATACCTCGAATGTTTGGTGGATTGAAAGCATATGGTCTTCTTCTTCTGGAGAAGAGGACCAGATCTGTTTTTTGTGGGTTAATAGTAAGTCCTTTATCTAGTGCCCAGCTATCTAACAGTTGTAAAGCGGATTGCATGGGGTCTCCTAGAACTTGCTCAAACTTACCAGTTAGCATGAATGATGACAAGATCGTCTGCATATGCTATTGTGGGGTAGCCGTTCCGATTTAAGATGGAAAGGGGTTCATTCACTGTTAGGACCCACAGGATAGGTGAACAGAGCCCTTTCTTGTCTCGTCACCCATTCGTGGTACGATTTTCCGTGAACGAAAAAGCTTTGCTATCCATGCAGTCAGGAGAGGTTCCACACTATGGCTGTGCAAGGCCTCAAGTATGGCATTAATGTTGACGTGGTTGAACGCGCCTTCCACGTCTAGGAAGGTACCGAGTGCAACCTCTTTTTGATGGAAAGCTTTCTCTACGGCGGCTACCGTCACATGCAAGGCGGTGTCAGTGGATCTACCTTTCAGATAGGCGTGTTGGTGGGGGCATCTAAACGAAAGGTTCAGATTTGCCCGGAGGTAGCTGTCCACCTTTAAGAAGGAACGAAGTCAGGCTGATAGGTCGAAAAGCCTTCGGGATGTTGTGGGAGGCTCTACCTGGCTTAGGTATGAAAACTACCTTAACCTCTTGCCATAACTTCGGTATGTAACAAAGACTGATGCATGCTTTATATATGTCTACCAGGTACTGAATTATTGTTTCATCCGCGTTCTGGATCAGTGCGGGATAGACTTCGTCCAGCCCTGGTGACTTGTAAGGTTTGAAGGAACTGAACGCAATTCCTATGTTTCCTGGTGTCACGACTGTATTTACTAGTTCTGAGTTAGCTAGAATGCGATCGGCACATGAACTTTGTGGTGGGGCGCAAAGCAACCAGGGAAATGCGTTTGCATTAAAAGTTCAAGTGACTCGCCGCTAGACCCCGTCCATGAACCATTGCCTTTATCCAGTAATTCAGGCATGTATGGGTCTTTGGATAAGATCCTCTTTATCCTAGCAGTTTCGTTGACGTTTTCGATTTCTTCGCAGAATCTCTTCCATGAATTTCGTTTGACGGCTCTTAGCTGTTTTTTATACAGTGTAAGTGCTGCTTTGTATTTGTCCCAGTCTGTGTCAAGTTTGCTGGAGTTAGCTTTATTAAAGAGTTTCCTTGCTCGTTTTTTCAGGATATCGAGATCGTTTTTCCACCAGACAGTTCTTACTATCTTTGGCAGACTTCTGAGGGCAGGAACTCTTGTATGAGTTTGTTAGTATATTTGATAACATACCCACTCTTTTATCTAAGGAATCTTTTGTTTTTATTGGGTAAGGAACTATTGCCGGTAGTCTTTGGTTTATTAGCTCCTGATATTTAACCCAATCAGTTCTTGCTGGATTCCTGTAAAACCGGCTATTTTTTGTTGATCCCACTATTTCAAATCTTATCCACATGTGGTCTGTCAAGGATGGTTCTTTCGAAACTTCCCAGTTGTGGACCGTTAGTGATTTAGAGTTAGTTGCAAGAGTGAGGTCGATAACCTCGCTTCTTGCTCTATTTATGAAGGTGGGACTGTTACCAACATTACAAATATTTAGATTGTTCAATCTAAGAAATTCTAGAATTGACTTACCGCGATCGTTGCAGTCTGTGCTAGACTAGTAGGTGTGATGGGCATTGGCATCACAACCTATTACCAAGTCCCCTGTGTTGGACTGGACAAGCTGGCACAAGACTTGAACCACTCTCAGTTTGCCGGCTTCTGAGGTTGGCCTCGTTTGGTTTCGGTAGTTTGAAGTGGACCTTGTTGAGTCCACAATCCGCGAAACCTTTCGCTACAGATAGCCTTTCCATGGAGCTTTGGTCGATTCCGAGAACAAGAAATTGGCCCTTGTCTTTTTGTTCTCTATGGAAAAGCTTCCATACCTCCGTGGAAAGATTGTTTTGCAGCTTAATATCCTGCAATAGGATTTCAGGGTCTTCAATGATACCCGGGATCCATACAGACACTTTTGTCAGTCTAGGAGCCTCGGCACCTTCCACCACCTGTAGCTTGATGTCCTTCAAGAGCTCGTTCATCTTGGGAACCGCCTCCTGAAGGAAGACCAGAGTGTTTTGGTCCGCACAAGTTATCCTAAGATAACCTGGCTCGAAGTCATACTTCAAAAAGCTTGGTTTAGCTGGTGGATTACCTAGGTGTTCCCTCACAATTCTTCAATGAAGAGTAGATCTGAGGCCACACCGACTCTGGTATAATGCCTAGCAAGTCATTGGTATTAATGGCTGCTGCCTGGAGGGAACTCCTAGCGACGTCGCTATAGGTAGCCGATCTCGGCTGCTTCTTTTTTGCTGCAGGTATCGGAGTATTATTATCCGATCGGATACGCTTATGTTTCTGCTTCAGTGGTTCAAGCTTCTTACCGGCGACTGTGCCCGCGGACGAGGATTCTTTGGTTTTTCCAGAGGCGGTGCCATGAACCGATCGTCCCGAAGCCAGCGGGGATCAAACTATTTGAACCACTTCGACTTTTTCCACTGACGGCTGCAAAATGGGAGTCGCAGCTGATTACGAACCCGGAGTCAAGCTATGAGTCTTGCTTCGTTGGGCTGCCCTTCTGAGCATATTTCTCCTTTTTGTTGCCGACAGTTTCGGAACCACAGCGCTATCCGTTGCAATGTTTGATATCCTTTCAGCGGAGTGGTCGAAGCTTGTAAGGACTCTTTCGCAGGAGGCTTTACTACTCTGTCCACATTCGCTTCGGAAGTACTAGCTTTATTAATCAGAGACGTTGCTGTGGTCCTAAGACCTTTCGCCTCGACTCTGATCGCTTCGGCCGGCACGCTGGCTGGGCGTGAAGCTTCTGCAGCTCGTGAATCGTCCGTCCCGGAAGACAGTCGACTCAGAATTGCAGCCACTTTAGCCTCTACCGCATTGTCAAACTTCGCTTTTGCAGTTTTTCTTTTTAGGGTGGTTTTAGCACGGCGACGGGCTCGGTTGCTAATTCCGCCTTGAGGGTTTGGATCAATAGCAAGGTCAGCCGAGATACTTGTGCAGGATATTGTCGACGTCGAAGCGTGACCAACATCTATACTCATCTCCATCGGCTTACTCGGTTCTGAGTCTGCATCCTCTAATGCCATTATAAAAGCGAGATCACTGGGTGTTTGCCAGTAGCACAGCACTACTAGAACCTGGTTGCACCGTTCTAGTAGCTCCCGAACCGCGTTCGGACCCGGTGATCTTAGCACCCTCTTTTTCCGGGGACTGAGGGCCAATACGGGGGGACTCTATCTCATAGTTTTTTTTTTTTTGGGCATGGTTTTTACAGGAAAGATATTTGCTGCCATATCCTCCTCAACATGTACATTCATTTAGGCTCAAAACGTGGCGGTTGCCTACGTGTGTCCGATGAGCTTGTTAAAGAGAGTATAACTGTCAAACTCAATTCCTTGCTATTGCCATGCTAATCATGGCTAAGGTAATTTTCAATAGGATTAGTGATGTTGTGGAGAGCAGGTTCGAAGTTTATCAGGCTGGATTCCGTAAAGTGTCGTCTCGTACAACCATAGGGTATTTACCCTACGGATAATATTGGAGCAGTCTGCCGGAATGGGTTCGCAACTACATCTCTTGTTTGTGGACTTCGAGAAGGCTTTCGACAGCGTTAATTGAGATTACAGCTAAGGTCATAGCTATGATTGAGGAATCCTACAAAGATGTAAGGTCGCGTCTTACATAGAGCAGAGCTGTCCGAGGGCTTTCCTGTGCGAACAGATGTCAGGCAAGGCTGCATATTATCACCAGCCCTGTTTCTGCTGCTAATAAATGACATCTTAAAAGCTGCACTAGATGGCGGTGGGGAGGTAAACGTCTTCAATGGAGACTATTTAACATCTCGAGTCACCTCGATTATGCTGATGACGTATGTTTGCTTGCACATAACCGTTCGGACTTAGAATCAAATGTTCGCTCGTTGCATTCTAAATGCAAAGAGGCGGGACTGAAAATAAATGTGCGGAAAACCAAGTACATGCACACGGGTTCGAACCCAAGCACACCGATTGTTCTTAACGGACAAGATGTGGAAGAGGTGCAAGATTTTTATTATCTCGGAAGCATTGTCAGCATGGACGGCTGATCCGAAAAGGATATTGAGGCTCGTCAGGCCTTCGGTATCCTTTCCCCTTTCTGGAGGTTAAGAGAGATCTCCCTTCGCACGAAGCTGCGAGTTTTTGAGGCATGTGTGAAATCCGTGCTGTTATATGGTTGTACTACGTGGAAAGTGATCGTTCGACTTACCAAGAAACTGCAACCTTTCGTGGACCAATGCGTCCGACGCATTTTAGGGATATTCTGGCTAGAAGTGATCTCCAACGGTGAACTTTGGAGTACAACTGGACAGACTAAAATAGGCATTGAGATTTAAAGGCGGAAGTGGCAGGGGATCGGTCACATTTTGAGGAAGCCAGAGCGAAACATCGCCAAACAGGCTCTGGATTATAATCCTCAAGGAAGACGTCGGGTTGGTTGAAAATGTAGTTCATGGAAGCGAGCAGTTGAGCATTATGCCAGAGGAATAAACAATTCCAGGCAACAGCTTAAGGCCGATGCTCAGGATCGCGCCTTTTGGAAGAGGCCTGTTTCTGTCCCACGCCCCGATAGGGGGTCTTAACAGGAATTTGATTGATTGAGGTGCCTGTATTCAATTATGTAGAACTTTCAGTTTGTTCATATTCTTGGGGTTTTACTCTAAATACCGTGGACAAAACTTCTTTCGAGCTACTTGTTTATGTAAATTTGTGTAATAACAAATTGACGCCAGCGACACAAGTTCCCTAAATTGTTAGTTGAAATAATAAAATTATTTTCCTGCTGCAGTGATAATATCTTTTTTCCGGCTTTTAGGATGAGGTGCAGCAGATAAATTTCTCCGAGTAAACATAGCGATGAAAATAAGGACATTTCTTGACAATACTTTTCAAGAATGGGTGGTTTTCAAGTAGTAAACCGTTTTGCATGATAAAACACATCATCCCCAAGTATATATGAACCAATGTCTCTACAATGCATATATAAGTATATATGCACGGTATTTCATTATGACGTTGTCTCTGGCGTTCGTAGCCGCCTTCGCTACAACATAATAAACCGAAAAAAAGGCGAAAATGAAAGGAGGACGAAGGTATATGATGAAGTGACTCGAATCGTGAGCTTCACGTATTAGTTTAAAAGAAATTTTTTGCACATGTAATCATCTCAAACACACCATAGATATATACAGTACGCGAGATGGAGTATAGTATCTATTCTACATTCGCTATTCATTTTTATTAGGCTTTACTATAGAAAATATGAGGAACAATGCTTCTCTCAATAACGAACGAAGCAAGACACAAAAAAAGTATGCCAGTGAAAAGAAAAGAATTGAAGTAGGATGTGTTCCACAAAATTGGAATAAATTTATGAAATATCAACTTTAATTTTGTATTTTTGGTGTCCCTTAAAGAATTTCTTTGTGTGGACGTTTTGAAATCATGGATATGGTGGAGTTTGGACACCAGGTTCCAGCACAGAACTGAAAATTTTCAAATCGAAGATTTTAGGCCAAGTATTTTACTTTATTTTCTGCGATAGATTTTCTTTTTCGTTGAAATTTTAGGCCAAGTATAAATTTAAACTCTCGAGAAATACGTTTCAAGTCGTTTTTAGTGAAATCGCAATCTTTTGTAATCCTTTTAGTACGAGTGGTTACGCGACGACTTTTTAAATACCGGCGAGTTACTGCTCGATTAATAACTCTGTGGCCAATCTCAACACCAGCAGAAGAGAGCCCGTTCGTATACAGTGACCCTATTCTGCCTCTCTGAAATTTTAAGTTTGGTGTAAACAGGTAGAAAATTTTCTTGTTGCTACCGTTTTATATAACTTTCTACTCTCTTTGTAGAGGGAGGTGGTACACGCTATTCTTGGAGTAATGTAATCGAAATTTGTGTAATAAGTTTGCTTTTATTCCAAAATAGCTGACCCGGGGAGCTTCGTACAACCTAAAATTGATTTGATTGAAACTCTTCATAAGCGATTATGAGTCCCAATCAACCTTCCAACTTAATTCATTGAGATCGTCGATATTGGCCGCACTGTGTATAGTTTGAGTTTCGTTTGGTGATTAACGTTGTTGGGATATGATAGCCGCAAACAATATGCGGTGATGAAGATATGATGGAATCTTTGAGCGTATTGCCCCAATGCGAATAGTTCTCGAGCAACTGTAAGAGTTGACACGTTTCACGGTAGGCCGCACACAAACGCCAATTAACGGTTATCAGTTGTTGAAACGACGTCGGACATCGAACATTCACCAACAACAATCGAAGATAGTGTTGCGAGCTAGGGGTTCGCCGGGATTTCAAGTAAAAACACAATTCGTTTAAAAAAAAGTGCTAATTTATTTATTCGCACTTTAATTCAATTTCCCGCTTAATTCGCACTATATGGCAATACCGCCGCGTACTTTTCTATCGCTTTCACTGGTTCGCGTTTCCGGAATAAAAATTACTGAATGAATGAATCTCTCGCTGAAAGCTTTCGTGCTTCCTTCGGTGTGTATGTGTGAACTATACTGGAAAGCTCTAGATCTTTAATTGTGGCTTTCTACATAGTGGAGTATACTGTTCTACATAATTCTTGTCTATTCGAGAGAGATCGAGTTGCGGGGTTGCTAGGTCTGCATGTAACAATAGTAACATTCGTCGCGCAGTGTAGATGCGACCAAGACCATTGGAGCAAATACATTTGGATGTCCTTCAACTGGTGTTCCTTGTTTCCGACGCTGAAACGATTTCAATTATTCGTTCCATGTATAATAGCGTGGTATTTCAGCAAGCTTGTCAATGTTGTCGACGGTGGCCGTGCCGCTCTATCCGCTGCGTTCTCTGGATTGAAATACACTCATTGCCCGTTTTCCAGATGCACTGCCAAATTTACAACTATAGGGTGTCTTTCGTGGATCGCAAAGGAAAAGATGCACCAATACGCCTCGTTGCTGCTTACATAGCGACCCAACGATACTGAAATTCTTCGTCGTTTGCATTTGTCACACCGAAAACAGTCATATTGCTGTCTTTGTTCACATATTTGCATATGTACTTGATCGACTTGACGGAGTTGCAATATTCCACATTGATGTCTTGCCCTTTGACCCTTACAACTACAGATCGCCCATTGTCCGCAACAGATCGCTGACGATACAATGGATATCCGTCATTGCCTGTGAAGGTGTCGGCAATCAGGTCTCTCGGGTATCGCTTGGAACACTTGCCACCGATCATACAGGGTGAGTCGTTGTTAAAAACTCTGCCAGGTCTGTGGATCATATTCTTAGTCACTACTGCATGCAATTTCGGATCTTCTGCTTCATCCAGGATTTCGGCTCAACTGATGGAATCGATTTCATCCGGTCTGATTTTGACAACGAACCAAACCAAAATGTGCCCATGAGGCAGACCACGTTTTCGCCATTCAGCGGAGTATATCCAACAACGAACTTGGATTTGATAATAAAGTACCGTGTGTATACCTATGTCAGTTCGTCCTCTCTTTGATATTGTAATTGACACTGGAAATTCGACACGGAATTGTTTTCAAAATTACTTGTACATAAAAATTTGTCGATAAAAAAAACCATTTGAATGTATTTGTGGTTTTTTAAGCCTGCAAAATTAATTTACCTTAATACCTGATCAAAATGATTGTTCGCCAAATGTAATTAAATTCGCTTTAACCAAATCTATTCTCAAAATCCACTTCCTTTTTTTTACGAATAAACAATTTTAAATCTATTAGATTTAACAAAATGTTTGAATACATCCGCACGGTGTGAATAACTGAATAAGAAATCTGTAATGCATGGCATAGACAAAAAAAGAATCATTCAAATCGGTTGTGCTGTTCTCGGGTTTTTGCGAGAATAACGCACTGCACTTGATTTTTTATATATATAGAGATTTTTATCTGTAATTAGTCATATCGGGAGTATAAATTGAAATTTGACGTTTTTGAATAGATGGCGCCAGCAGTAAATGCTGGTCAAAAATGGCGGATCGTCACATGGTAAGGTTAGGCATCTGTCAACAACTCCACATCATTCGATTTGTCAACTTTTATTGGCGTCACATACTTTTTTGAGGGCGAATATGCCGAAGTTTGAGCCAAATAAGCGTAATTTGCGGGAAGTTTTGCTTTTTGCCTTCAATTCAAAAAAATCTACGGTTGAGGCGCATCGAATGATTGTTGAGACTTATGATGAAGGTGCTTTTAGTGAAAGAACATGTCGCGAATGGTTTCAGCGCCGCAAAATGGGTGGTTTCGGCGTGCAAGACAAAGAGCGCCCCGGAATGGAGAAAAAGTTGTAAGACGCAGAATTGGAGGCATTACTGGACGAAGATTCATGGCAAACGAAACAAGAATTTGCAGACTCATTGTGCGTGACTCAACTAGACATTTTACATCGTGTGAAAATCTTGGGAATGACGCAAATCCAAGGATATTGGGATACGAGTTGAAGTCAAGCAACGTCGAACAGCTTTTTTCCACATGCGAGCAGATGCTTCAACGGCTAAAAAGGAAGGCTTTTTTGCATCGCATTGCCACTGGGGATGAGAAGTGGATCCATTACGATTATCCAAACCGAAAAAAATCGTGGGAATATAAACATCGACGGCCAAGCCTAACAACTCCGCTATAGACGGTCCCAAGCCCGATTTGAGAAAGGAGGAGGGAACATGGAGTTAACTTGAATGGCCAGTCACACCAGTGCGTCTCAGGAAGTAGGCAAAAAGTATGACATAGTTGGACTTGCAGCATAGCTGTGAGAACTCCAGCATGTCATATTTAGCTCAAAACTCCCACCCTTTTTCTACTAGGGTGTAATAAATAAGTAGGACCGGTCCTCCAGGTCGGGGGTTGGGCGAGGCGCCGACAACGCATCACCGGAAAAAGAACACTGTCCAGAAACCTGAAGAACAGCATCGGAAAGGATGGACTCAACGACAACGACCCCGCAAACGAAAAATCTTCTTCAATGGCGCTACAGCCCAAATTGGGCCTTGGCCTCCTGAACTTCAGGTTCCTTAACATTTTCATTTTTTTTTATTGTGGAAGGGTTGTTAGACCTTCTACGAATTTTTCATTTTCGTAGATTGAGGTAACCAAAGTATATTCAAGCAGGTAGTGTGCTGGAATTATGCGTCGACCGGGATTTGAACTCACGACCATCGCATTATAAACCAAACCCGCTACCCACTAGACTACACCCTAGCTCGCAAACGAAAAATGGACTACTCTATGGGATCTTGGAATGTTCGAGCTCTGAAAGAGTTTCTCGAAAAAGTGGCAAAACACAACATCAGCATAACTGCCATCCAAGAAACGAAATGGCTCGGTAGCGAAATCATGGACATGAGGTTACGCACAATTTATCCAAGTGGAAAATTGTCGGGAAGCAGAGAGTTTGGAGTCGCTTTTGTCGTTGACAAAAAATTTAAACAGCAGGTCACGAGCTTCAGACCAGTAAGTGAAAGATTGTGTGCAATCCGAATAAAGACTAAATTTCTTTTTTTTGGTTGATCAACGTTCACGCACCAACAGAAGACAAGGACGATATAACTAAAGACGAATTTTATGCCACCCTAGAGACAACCTATGACTCACTGCCCTCGAATGACCTAAGAATTCTCTTATGGGATTTTAATGCAAAAGTCGGAAAGGAGGAGGCTCATAGAGGAACAACAGGAGGACACAGTCTCCATGACATAACCAACGACAATGGCCAACGTCTTATTGATTTCGCAAGCAGCAAAAATATCATAGTAAGCACTACGTGCTTCCCACATCGCGATATTCACAAACGAACGTGGGCATCACCAGATGGTCACACCTTCAACCAAATGGACCACGTTCTAATTGAGAAAAGGGACGAACTCTCCGCGGTGCGAATTGTGACTCTGATCACTATCTAGTCAGAGCTAAGTATCGATGCAAAATAGCTTGTCGAGGATATTCAAAAACGAGTAGAGCTCGCAAATTCAATGTCGACAAGCTTAACGACGAAACGGTGGCGCAGGCTTACATGTTAGCATGTAATAAACACCTGACACCAATATATGAAAATATCCGAAATATGCCAGTGGATAATGCGTGGATGAAAATACGAGACGGCATCAAGAGGTATTAGGTCAAGCCTAACATCCATGGCTCGAAAATCATGCTGTGTATTTGGTGAGACCAGATCGGCGTGGTGTTACGATGAGCTACTGCAACCGGGTGAAACCAACACAGGTACTTTCTACGAACACAGCGGATGCGTTTGAGCCGAGCATTCAAGGAAAAACGGCCACAATACGAGGAGAGGCACGACAAAGTGATTTTGCTGCACAACAACGCTCGTCCACATGTTGCTTACGTTGTGAAAACCTACCTGGTAACACTGAAATGGGACGTCCTACCCCATCCGCCGTAATCAACAGACATTGCCCCTTCCCACTACCATCTATTCCGATAGATGATGCATGGCCTGGCTGAACAGTACTTCCGTTCTTACGAAGAAGCCAAAAATTGGGTCGATTCGTGAATCGACTCAAAAGATGAGAAGAGAAGAGTTCTTTCGACGTATTATCCGAGTGCTGCCAGAATTATAGGAAAAATTGTGGCTAGCGACGGACAATTCTTTGAAGAATAAATATTTAACCATTTATGCGCAATAAAGGCTCAGATTTTGGAAAAAAACAGTGGTTTTCAATTTATACTCCCAATAGAAGAGAAGTAGCTTAGTTCTAAAATGGCAATCTCACACTGTGTAGTTGATATTCTCCTTTCTTCGATCTCTCATAATAATTTTCACAGCAAGCATATGAAATTCGTTGCCACAAATGACGAAGGAATTATGTATCATGATTAAATTGACCAATTAATACTCGTATTTAATACTTGGTATCAGGAAGGTCATCGCTGCGCTCTGAATTTTTCACTGCACTGACACAATTTCGTTGGAACTGATTTTTTTTTATATATTGAAAACAACGTATAGCATGAGAATATATGATTGTATCTCGAATTCATGAATATACATATATAGAATCTTGTATGTACACTTATTTCATGGGAGCGCTATCCTCATAAAAAATGCTCTATCTATCGATGAGCGATGCATTTCGATGGATTTAAATTTTAAAACTCATGAGGATACACTATCATTGAAATTCGTCAACCGAACATGCCTCCTGTGTTTCCATTGATAGAGAATTACTTTCAGCAACCATTCGAAAATATCGTCGAGTATCTATCAAAATAATTAAAATCTATTGAAATTGGAACATGATGAATTTTTGTATTTGCCTATCGGCGACCCAATATTCTGCCGGAATGAACTGTTCCGGTTATTTATTTTTTTTTTTAAAATGTGCTCTGAAAATAATCGGAGGAAGAGGAAGAGACATTTTAATTTTTTTATGGTAGATTAAAACAAAGTAAACAATGAGAGTGCTGAATAAGACAACACAAGACGATAAAATACTGCATAATAAAAAATTGTGGACTGTAGAAATTCCTGTTTGTAAATTCCAAGACATCTTCTTCCTTCCGTGAACGAAGCGACTATTGAATAGGTTGCTACCAATTTTTCTCTGTTCTCTTAATATTCTTGAGATTTTGTGAAAGGATTTCTTGTCTTAAAGTAAGCTGTATGACCGTATAATTATTACATAATCAAATCTTTGATGGATTAAAGCTTGATGAGTTGAAATCCTGCCAGTTTCTGTTGTTAGGTGAAGAGCTTTTTGTGAGCGAAAATAAAACGAAAGATGTAGAGCAGCGTTCTTGATCTAGATAATGTTTTGAAGTGATATTGATGGGGATTTTGCGATTTATTTGGGAATGTATTTATTTCTAGGCGATAAGCAAAACATGGTTTTATAGTTTTTGACGCCAATAGTGATGGTGTTAAAAACTATAAACTATTGGGAAGTGTAAATGGAAATCAGCGGTTTTTTTTTAAATCCGAGTCTTTATTGCGCAAAAATTTATTCTTCGAAGAATTAATTGTTCATCGCTAGCCAGAACTTTTTTCTCATCTTTCTGGCAGCATAAGGATTCCGCGTTGAAAAAACTGCTCTTCTTTTGAACCGATCCATGAATAGACCCAATTTTTGACTTAAATCTGGGTTTCGGCCTCGTCACAGCTGCGAATCTGATATAGAAGCAACAAAAATGTGTGTAACTTAGACTTCTCTAAAGTCTTTGACATGGTGGACCACTACAGACTCCTAGGCAAGCTATCGTCTATCTTCAATTTCTCTACTAACGCGGTTAAAACACTTTTTTTTAAGGCACCGAGTATAATTTAGGAGGTTAGCCTTTAATGCATTGCACAATTCATTCGGTAAAGGAAGTGGATAAAATTTGGGTGTATTATGGAAAATAGGGTGGAGAGAGAGACGGAAATGAAGTTGAAGATTGTTTTTGAAGGACTGGAGGTTATAAACGTTAGCCGGCGATGCATTTCAAAGTCTGGACGTTCGGGAGATGACTGTCTATATTTCACGGTACGAGTAGGAATAGGGTTGACGGCATACTCGTGCGCGCGCTTAGCTTAACGAGTATTTCGGATAAAGGTGTAAAGTGGAAGGATGAGTGATCTAAGTTCCGCACTACATTTACCGTGGAAGTAGCGATAGTAAATGCTGAGTACTCCAACGTTTCTGCGATGCTCGAGGGATTCAATAGAAACCGTAACAGTCTCATCTCCAATTAGTTGCAACGCATGTTTTTAGATTCGTTTGAGCAGGGAAGGTGTGTTTTAGGAGCTTCAGCCCATAAATGCGAATTGTAGTCTAAACGAGGTCGAGTGTAGGTCTTGCATATGGTAGCTATATCGGGAGGTGTAAAATATTTTATGCATTTGCAAAGAATACCTAGGCGTTTAGAGGTATCAAGGGCAACTTGAAAGATGTGTTTGCTCCAATCAAGGTGGCTTTTTAACCTTACGCCTAATAGAATAAACTCATCTGAAGGGCAAAGTGGTACGTCATTAAAGGCTAAATTAGACGACACCGCTGGAACATTACGTTTAAGATAAAGATGACAGATCTGTGTTTTGCCGGCGTTGAACTCTACTCTATTTTTTCTGCCCCATTCCAGGATTAAGTCGAGGTCGGAGTTCAGCGAATCGAAAAACTCTCTGCGTTTGGAAACAACAGATTGCTTGTGAGATTCCGCAGCGGAGTCGAATTCAAAGGTGTTAATTGAAGTACTGTCATATGCTAAACTATGGATAGGATTGAGAGGAAAAAACAAGAGGTCATTGATAAATACCAAGAACAGAGTGGGCAATAAGACAGAACCCGGAGGTACTCCGGAGTTGATTAGAAAGGAGGAGAAAGCATCGAAGTCAATTGCCTTGAGCTTAGACGGAACCTGAGAGACACCGGAGTTGATTGGAAAGGAGGAGGAAGTAACAGCATCTAATACGATCGTATAGTGCGATTTGGCAAGAAACTTTCAATCCATTGAATAAGGGAAGCATTAAGATCAATGAGTTTAACAAGAAGGCATTCGTGCCAAACTCTGTCAAAAGCTTTTGCAATGTCAAGTGCAAGAACTTGACCTTCGCCGTTTTGTGTAAGCACGAGTTCCAACGTTCCTTCTGTCAAATAGACCAAGAGATATCCCGTCGACCTTCCAGAACGGAAACCGTATGGGCGATCGTGGTTAAGATGTTTATCCTCGAGATAATGAACAATTTTACAATTGGCAGCAGTTTCCATTACTTTCGAGAGCACTGAAGTAATGACTATTGGGCGTTAGTTAGCGGGGTTCGCTTTGCTTCCTTTCTTGGGAATTGGGTGAACATCCGCATCTTTCGACAATTGTGGAAAGCAGCCGGAAAAGTAAGATAGACGAAAAAAAATGGCTAGGGGTTTAGCCAGAGAAGAGGAGCACATTTTATGGGTAATGGGGGAATGCCATCAGGGCCAGCGGACTTGTGAATATTGAGCTTCTGCAGAATCCTGGAAATGAGACGTGTTCGAAAATTTAGCGATGGCAGCGAAAAACCAGATGGTGTTGCGTTAGGAGGGGTTCGGTTTGAAGGTGGTAGTGTGGAGTTCCTCTGCTGCCAATAGATTAGCTATCTCAACAGGATCGACTACGGCACGGTCACCATCTACAAGTGGCGGTGTAGATGAAGAGATGAAATCATTTTTGGCAGTTTTTACAAAAGACCAGAAAGATCTTGAGTCTCTTGGACTCTGGAGGATATAATCAAATTTAAAACGTTTGAGTATACATATAATTGCAAGTATTTCTGAATTTGATATAGAAGTCTTTGTTAGTTGAAGTTGGATGATTTTTAAAAGTTTGAAACGACTGTTTCTTCGCCTGAATTGCAACAAGACATTCGTTTGTAAACGAAGAGTCCTTCGACGGCCGGACTCTCTTAACAATGGGAGGTATGTAGAGCTTCATACCTTTTAGGATGGTCTCGGTGACAAGATTACAGGCTACATCGCAGACATTGGAATCAAAGCACAATCTCCAATTGAAGGCATTGAAGAACTCGGTTAGCGCCTTCCATTTGGCTCTTTTAAAATGCCAAACAGTGCTGCAATTGGATATTGTGCACGAATCAAGAAGTGATCCGTATTACCAATTGGCGATGGGGGTATTACAGAGAGGGAGTATTTCTCAGGTTAGTTGGTAAGAAATAAATCAAAGAGATTGGATAATCGTCCTGTAATTTCAGGTAAACGAGTAGGCTCATTTACCAGTTGTGTTAATCCGTTAATCGAACCAAAGAGCTCAGTGTCACGTCATTCATGGTTCGTGCAGGAGGAACATTCAAGCCAGGCAGTGTTGTGAACATTGAAATGGCCCGCGATAACAATTCCAGCGTCAGGGTGTGCATTAGATATGGACTGGATGGAGTCTGAGAGACCATCCAGCTCCATCCAGACGGGCTTTTATAAACATAACAAAAATACAAGATGTGCCCTTGGACTAAGAGTTTTATCCAGATATAATTAAATTCCGGATTAGAGCAGTACCTAATTACGGAACCAAATGGAAGGGCTTATCATCGCGGACGTAGAGAGCGACACCCCGCTGGCGAAAAAATGCTGGAATAAGCTTATACCCGAGTACAGAGTAAAACTGTTCGCTCCCCGGTAACACCTTGTAAAGGGTTTTCCAATAAGGACTTGACAACTTTTTTTCAAAGTAAATTTTTATAATTTGCAGACGTTGTTCCTTCGTGTACTTTACCATGATAAAAATGTTAAGTTTACTGAATAGATTGACAGTGACAGTTCGATGATTAGTGAAAGGGTGCGTTCACAAATTGAATTCAAAGTTGTCAAGTCCCTATTGGAAAACCCGATACTTGCCTAGTGCTAGAATATCCGGTTTTTCTGATTGTGTATATACAACATTGACCTGGTCAATAATGAAGTTGACCATAATTCACGGGGGAACTAAAAAAAATTAGAACACAATTGCCAGGAAAATTAAAATAAATATTAGAAAACATGAAAGACGAGAAGGAATTAAAAAACATCAAGTAACGTAATCCCAAAAAAAAACCAAATACAACCAAAAACAGCACATACAAAAACAGTAAACGACTCGGGGGCCACAGTGATCGAATGTAAACCCAGTGCAAGTACTAGGCCTATGCACGGAAACAGACAACACACAGAAGACCCTGGGTCCGTTACCCGACACTTAGCTGGGAATGATGATGGAATAATCCGATGGTTTCGTGATCCCCTCGATGATGCGCACAAATTTAAACTTTTGTAGTTAAAAAACAACAGCATTCGCGCCAAAAGATTGATTAAACGATGTAAAAGGTAATGAAACAATTAATGACGCGTATGAAATGTATGTCTCCTCGATAAGCGAGCGAAACGTGGAGCTGACGTGGGGAGCGATCACCACTTGATGGTTGCCTGCTTGAGATTGAGTACAGCAGCTATCTGACGACCACAAATTCTTCAAATGAAGCGCAAGCTTAATGTGAATAAACTCAGAGATCCCAACAAAAAACGCGAATACAACACTATTCTACGCGAAAAGTCATCCACATTGGGTGAAAATGAAATGCGCACACTGGACGCCAATTGGGAGGCAACCAGAAACACTTTTCTAACTAGTGCTGAAGAATCTGTGGGATATGTGCAAAGCGGTGAGAAACCCTGGATGTCGCAAGACACATGGGACAAGGTTGGCAAACGGAAAAAAGCCAAATTGGCAATCATCTCTCAACTCGATGTCAACCAACGAACGCCCGACTTGAGGCAGAACTACCGTGATGCTCATATACAGCTTAAAAAGGCTGATAGACGCGACAAGAGCAAGGCCATTGAAGATCTGGGAAACAAGGCAAAATTTGCGGCTTACTTAAACAGTTGACGAACAGGAATTTCACCGCCAACCACCTGGTGAGAGATGTCAACGGAACTCTCCTTAATATGAGTGAACACCAGTTGCGGTGATGGAAAGAATACTTCTCTGATATTTTAAACATCTTGCCAGAGGAAGATATTCCGGAAACAGAACAACTACCAAACATCCAACGGCAACAATCCTCTATTAGGGACGATCCCCCAGATAAGGAAGAGATAGTTTCCGCCATTCGGTCAATGGCGGAAAGGAAAACTCCAGGTATAGACGGACTACCAACCGAACTCCTCAAAGCGGACCCGGAAATAACAGCCGATATACTCCTCCCACTCTTCACTAAGGTGTGGAATGAAGGAAGATATCCGACTGAATGGAAGCAGGGCGTCATTGTGAAAATTCCGAAGAAGGGCGACCTTCGGGATTGTGGCAATTGGCGTGGTATATGTCTACTTACTGCCGTATCAAAAATTATGGCTAAGGTAATTCTCAATAGAATTAGAGATGTCGTTCGAGCACTCTCGAAGTTTATCAGGCTGGATTTCTTAAAGGGTCGTCTTGTACCGACCACACAAATACCCTACGGATAATATTAGAACAGTCAGCCGAAATGGGTTTGCCACTACATCTCATGTTTGTGGACTTCGAGAAGGCTTTCGACAGCGTTAAGCGAGATTACATATGGAATGCTTTGCGTAGGAGAGGTATTCCAGATAAGGTCATAGCTATGATTAAAGAATCCTACGAAGATGCATGGTGTCGCGTCTTGCATAGAGAAGAGCTGTCCGAGAGCTTCCCTATGCGAACGGGTGTCAGACAAGGCTGCATATTATTACCAGCCCTGTTTCTGGTGGTAATAATTGACATCTTGAAAGCTGCACTGGAAGGTGGAGAAGGTAAAGGTCTTCAATGGAGACTTTTAACAAGTCACCTTGATTATGCTGATGACGTGTGTTTGCTTGCACATAACCGTTCGGACTTAGAGTCAAATGTTCGCTCGTTGCATTCTAAATGCAAAGAGGCGGGACTGAAAATAAATGTGCGGAAAACCAAGTACATGCACATATGTTCGAACGCAAGCACACCGATTGTTCTTAACGGACAGGATGTGGAAGAGGTGCAAGATTTTTGCTATCTTGGAAGCATTGTCAGCATGGACGGCGGAGCCGAAAAGGATGTTGAGGCTCGGCTAAATAAAGCTCGTCAGGCCTTCGGTATCCTTTCCCCTTTCTGGAGGTTAAGAGAGATTTCCCTTCGCACGAAGCTGCGAGTTTTTGACGCATGCGTCAAATCCGTGTTGTTATATGGTTTTACTACGTGGAAAGTGATTGTTCGACTTACCAAGAAACTACAGACTTTCGTAAACCAATGCCTCCGGCGCATTTTAGGTATATTCTGGCCAGAAGTAATCTCCAACGACGAACTTTGGAGTACAACTCGCCAGACTAAAATAGATATTGAGATTCAACGGCGGAAGTGGCAGTGGATCGGTCATACTTTGAGGAAACCAGAGCGAAACATCGCAAAACAGGCTCTGGATTATAATCCTCAAGGAAGACGTCGGTTTGGTCGACCATGTAACACATGGAAGCGAGCAGTTGAGCAGGAGGCCAGAGGAATAAACAAGTCCTGGCAACAGCTTAAGGCCGATGCTCAGGATCGCGCCTTGTGGAAGAGAGTTGTTTCTGTCCTATGCCCCTTT
The DNA here is from genome assembly GCA_963669355.1 of Chorisops tibialis. Lineage (NCBI taxonomy): Eukaryota > Metazoa > Arthropoda > Insecta > Diptera > Stratiomyidae > Chorisops > Chorisops tibialis. The sequence continues at coordinate 263,721,370 of OY770262.1, read as the reverse complement.
CTGGGGTCTTAACAGGAATTTGATTGATTGATGAAATAGAAAAAGCAAAGGCATGGTGAGACTGCAGAAAGCACGTTCGGCACCCTGCACTGTGCGCGATAAACACATTGGTAGCTTTTTAACCAACAGACAGCAGCAAGTTAGAATTGATCCTTTTCTGTTCTCGTCTTTAGCCCTTCTCTGTGGTGTTCCTTAAGGGTAAGCCTTAACCCCACTATTTTTCAACATTTATGCAGGGTGTTGTTTTTAGAGGCGGAGAACTTTAAATTAAAATAAAACAGTGAAAAATGTTTTTAATATTCATGAGATTGGCCTTATTAATTAATGTTTGAACATGATTTCGGGTATGTAGCCGCCGCGCCTGGCGCGTAAATGGCGTGATCTGGAAGTTCAATTCTCACACACTCTTCGCATTGAATCAGGCTGTATTTCGGCAATAATGCATAGAATGTTGTCTTCCAAGTGCTCAATAGTTTCTGGCTTATCGGCGTATCGGTTCTCTGGGGATATGTAAAGTTCCATCTTTACATATCCCCAGAGGAAAAAATTGAATGGCGTCAAATCACACAAACGAGGTGGCCATACCATACCATATCTTGAATGCTTATCGTAAACGTGCCGACATAAGCCACGACCTCACGGTTGTCTTTAGCAACTGGATTGTTTTTGTGACGACAATCATTAACGCCCCCGAAGGTAGCAGTTTATACCAAATGCAAGTTTGGCATTCATACTGCTGGATGCGAGACCTATCTAAATCTCTGCCAGTCTGTCGGGTCATGGCACCGGGTTGGAGAACGCAACTCCACGTCGAGCTCCGAGGAACTCTGCCCGCGAACACCACGTGTTCCGTTAAGCGGACCTCAACCATTGCCGGGGGTGGAAGCAACCTTCCATGGGCTCCGTAAACGAGGTGGCCAGTTAACAGGTCCATTTCGTGAAATCAATCGATCATCAAATGTTTTTTTCGGTAAATTAATTGTATCGCGCGCTGTGCCACACAGCGCCGTCTTGTTCAAACCACATGTCTACGACATTAATGCCTTCCAATTAAGGCACGAAAAAATTAGCCAAAAGTGTGCTTCATTACTGAGCAAATGAAATTGTGGATCAATAGCAATGTTTCCTTCGTCCCATTCACCAAATGTATGGTGCGAACGATGATCGTGTGGCTTCAATTTCTGTACAAGTTGAACTTGTAAGCACGTAAACCAAGATTTTTACGAAAAATTTGCCATAAAGTGGATGAACACAAGTTTAATTATTGAGCACGATGAGGAATTGACACATTTGGATCATCATCAACACTACTCCGCACACCATCAATCGCTTGTGGTGTGTGCACTGTTCGACGTCTTACGGGATATGTATTATCGTTTAGAGTAAACGTATTGCGAAACCACCCATAGTTTCTCGAATTAATCGCTCTGATAGACGACTACAACTCCATAAAATGCATGTAACGACCGATGAGTTTCTCGAATTGAAACATGGTTTTCAAAAAAAATTTAACAATTTGCAAACGTTGCTCCGGCGTGAGTTTATTCATTATGAATTGCCAAACCAAACTAACTCCCAAAACAGTCGCGAACCTTCAAATCAGCTGTCACAGAAAACAGTGTTCTCCGCATCTAAAAAAAACACCCTTTACAAATTTTCTGCATATTGGAAATGGAATGTCGATAAAACCGGACTATCAATTGAGCAAAATATGTAAGGGAAATTTAAAATTGGGGTTATAACTTCTTCTGAACGGGTTGAACTATTAACCGTCATCAATTGCATGAGTGCAAGTGTATACCACATATCACATCCAGTCTATACCACATTACCATCCAGTTTCGAAAAACGTGATTTTCGACATAAATTCACTTATTGGAATATAACATTTCTGTAAATATATTGTTGCGAGCTAGGGGTTCGCCAGATTTCAAAGAAAACTCAATTCGTTTTAAAATATAAGGATAATTTATTTATTGCACTTTTATTAATTTCTTGATCACTTCACTTAATTCGCTCTAAAAACTTAATTCGCACAACCCAGTAACACCGCCGATCTATCGCTTTCGCTTACTTACACCGGTTGGTGTCTTCCATGAACTTCGTTCAAAGACTGACTGCTATCTGGTAGTTGCATTCTTTTTATAGTAAACATCCGTCAGGCGATTTTAGGCGTGTGTCTTAACTAGAATGTTTGGGACTATTCGAGGTAATTCTGGGTGTGTGTCTATACTAGAATGTTCCGGGTTTTACTCGAACGTTCTAGATGGCGTTTTACACAGTAGGGGATAATGTTCTACGTCATTCTCGGCCATTCGAAAAGAGAGATCGAATTGCGTGGTTGCCAGATTCATAACAATATGTAACAGTCATATTGAAGGATTGCCCATGTTTTCAGCAACAAATACTGGTAATTCCGTAGATTTTCAGGTTATAGTTTGGTTATAAAACATGAAAAAAGAAAAGAGTATTCCACAATACCCCAACTTACTGTATCTAATGAAACCAAGGGGTAACGGTATTGAACCAATTTTTTCACATCATGCTAGAGTTGCTATCAGAATGTTTTATTGAAAGTTTAAGCTTCAGAATTTTAATAGGTACTGAGAAAATTACTGTATTGGATTTAGTGAAATTGTGCAGTTTCTGTGGGAGATGGTAGAAGGAGTGGAAAGTTCTTAGTGAGTTTTTTAGAAATAACTATAAACATCATGTTTTTCACATGTTTTAAATTACAGATCAGTAGCGTTCATACTTTTCAGGAAAAGCGACTTTTTGTAAAATTGTGTCAGATTGCATGGGAGGAGGCGTCAAGGAAGATATCGGGTCGGCTGACTACGTATCATAATGGAAGCGAACAATCAAAATGCTTCTGTGTGATACAAATTATAGCTTCCTCTTGAATCCCATGTAACTCGAAATCGAGTCCCCGGAATGGAAATTCGTCGCTTATTTTTCTGATCTTCAGATCATATAGTGGATATGGTGTATTCCTAAGACTCCGCTCCCACCCCGCGAAAAGTTCGAATGTAACATTTGAATAAGAAACGAGAAATAAAATAACGAAAATATGTAAAAAAATTGTCAATAACTTAATGTCTTCTAAACTTTATAAATACACTAGAACATGAGGCCCTTTCAATGGCAGGCCCTCTTCATATTACAGGTTGTATTTATGATATCCGTTAAATTTCATATACATATATCCTACAATTTATTATTCTTACCTGTAAAATGGAAAATGAGAGTATCATTAACGAAATTGGTCTAAGCCCCCATATTCGGCTGCTACTTTATACTCGTATAGCAGAAGCTTGGTACATTTAAATGTGACCTAATTCTCCCTACTGTGGATGTGTTTTAAAATTATTATAAATCGCCTTTCCATATGTTTTTGGAAGAGTACTTATAGATAAATAGTCACTCTATAAATAATTCGCTAACACCATTCCCCTAAAGTAGCCCATTGATACTCGAAATCTAATTACTACGCTGCAGGAGTAGTCAATATCATTCACACGAAATTTTCTTGGTTGGTCGATATACTGTGGGGAACCTGCGACCCAGCCTCGGGTTTAATAGAAATCATTTTGGGCTTTCGGGAGCAATTTAGGGTTCAAGAGTTGGCCATGGTCAACTACTTGTATCCCAGCTATATTCTCGGTAATATCAATTCTGCTATATCCGTATTAGTGTGTGTTTCGTCTAGGAATTTATGATATCCGCTATCAATTAGGATTTTGCAGTTAATCTGATAATCATTTTCAATGGAAGCAATCTGGGAAAATTGGAACAGGACTTTGAGTGCTCCTTGAACGTATGAATGATAATCGTGAATCCGTTTTATTTCCTAGATAACCGATTGTATGAACCATTATTTGTAAATTCTTTCACCGAAAAGGATCGATATTTATTCCAAGTCCTTCCATTACTGAACCATAAACCAATTGAAATTACCTTTTAAAATGTTCTAGATGCAGTTCAATCTAATTTAAAAGATAGAAAGAGAAAAAAGTTCTCAGAAAACATATTGTTCATAAATTTTGCAGAATTCATTGAGCTCAATAAATTGAACAGCTTTGTGCTTTTCTGCCATTCTGGTAAAACCACGAGTGTCCAGGAGAGAAACCATTTATGTGGTGGATTCTGGATGAGAGTTTCAAATATTATTGCTCTTTAATAAGTGCAAAGATTGACAGTTTGTAATTTATATACGTGCTCAAACCCCTATTTACATTTTCGCAGATTGAGGTAGACCAGATTACCCAAGCAGACAGTGAGCTGAATATTATTCATCGATTTGAACTCACGAACTTCGCATTGTAGACCAACACTCTATAGTATATTAGTTTATACCATTATATATCCAAATTACTAATTACAACTTATTCCTATAAGTACGGTTATGGATTTCACAGTATTAACATCGCGATCGGAAAACAAATTTAACACGCTTTTTTTTTCTTGTGCTCGGAAAGTGCTTTGAAAGGATCCCATAAACTGATTACCAGTGATCCGGTGAGATCCTTCCAAAATATTTCTAATTTTTATGCTGAAATCTTTTTTTTGTATTATTTGGGGAACACGTGAGAGCACTGCGACCTACCCGGCCTATGGTTCGTTTATTGCCCCTTTACCCTACCATAACTCTGTAGTTTTGGCTAATCTAAGTATCTTTAAGGGAGCCATGTTGGCTCGGTAGAAAGGAAACCTTTTCCGAGAAGATTGTGTCTTTTCCATGCTATTGCTCCACAGTGGCATAGGATGGGTTCTGTCGTTTCTGAGCCTTCGAGACAGAGGCGGCAGATGTCGGTTTTAGCTAAACCCATATTTTTGAGGTGGTGGCTTACTCCGCTGTGTCCCGTCATTAGGCCGATTCGAGTACTAATATCACTCATGCTGAATTTTAGAATAGCCTCTACTTTCTTTATTTTTGTTTTTTTTTGTGGTAGGATTAATTTTTTTGAGATTGATAAACCTGGAAGTCCAACACCACCTTACTTTCCTAATTGTAAAGTCAGAAAGACTATTTTTTTTTTAACCTTTTTTTTCACTAAAGTCTCCAATGACGATGATTTGGATCAATTTTTTGTTTCGAATTATGTTCTGGTGCCGGTATTTCTTAGACAACGCGGGATTGCATTGTGTATCCGCAACAATGTTGCTTACCAACTTCTGCCCGAATACGGAAATTGTACTAATCCCGAATTAAATTTCATTTGAGTTGAACTCTTCATCCAAGAGCGCATTATTCATCTTTTTTTTTTATATCGAAGATCTAATATATCGGATGAAGACACAATGGATTTGAAAATGTTTCAGATTCAATTGATCGAATTCTCTCCAAACACTCTGAATCCGAAATCGCGGTAGCGGACGTTTTTAATGTTCATAATATAAATTGGCTTCGACATTTCCGTAACACATCTCCAGCCGGCCGATTTGATGAACTATTCGCATAATCGAATAACCTATGCCAAACTGTAGACAGGGCTATTCGTATCTCTGACGTTGCAGGCCAAAGCTCTTATCTTCTTGATATTTTCTTAACTTCAGACCAAGCTAAATACTCGACTTCTGTTAATTCTCCACTAGGAAGCTCAGACAATTACTTAATTTCCGCCCGTTTCCCAGTCTTCATCTCAACGCCAATCACACCAACTCCAAAAAAGTTGGTATGACATCACGGAAGTGCCGACTGGTTCAGTCTTAAGCAATTTTGTCATTCATTTGATTGGTCAATATGCTTCAATAGAGGTGCTGAGTATGCTTCTTCTGCAGTAAATGAGATCATCTTGTTAAGCATGAGACTTTTCATCACCCCAAAGCAACAAACCAATCAAGCCCAGTTTCAAAGCTTGGTTTGATAAAAAATGCAGGAGCTGTAATCTAAAGTTTTTTTGATTAATTTCAAAAGAAAGGAATCTCTGTATATCCAGCTTACAACGAGAAAAATATTTGCATGACCAGAAACTGAGGGAATAAATTTTGAGATGTCCTAGGGGCAGCAAAAATTTCTGGTCGCTCGTTCCATCAGAGGCAGTTCTGCATCATCAATTTTATCTTTAATCTACAACAATGAGTTTATTAGGGATCCTAACATGAAGTCAAACATCTTAGGGGCTCAATTTGCTGTCAACTCTTCTTTACCAACAACTAGCTCTAGCCTTCCAACGTATACTGTGCCAGATTCCTACTTCTATTTCTACAATGGCACTGTAGCCCAAATCGGGCATTGGTCTCCTGACCTTCAGGTTTCATAACATTTTTTTTCATTATTTGCATATTGTGGATGGGTTGTTAGCCCTTCGCACAACCCTCTATCGAATTTTTCATTTTCGTAGATTGAGGTAACCAAGGTATATCCAGACAGGTAGTGTGCAGGAATTATGTTCCGTTGACCAGTATTTGAACTCACGACCTTCACATTGTAAGACCAACACGCTAACCACTAGGCTACACCCTAGAGATTCCTTCTTAGGACAAATTAACATTCGTCTGCGTATACCGAGTATTTAAGAATCTGGATTCGAACAAATCGTCCGGTCCAGATGGAATCCCTGCCCTTGTCCTTAAAAATTGCTGCGCTTCTCTTACTAAACCTATATGCAAACTTTACCATCTCCTCATCGTCCTCCACTGCCCCTTCTTCATGAAAGCTTGCAAATGTTCAGCCAGTCCCAAAAAATGAAGATCGCATCAATCCCGCTAATTATCGCCCAATAGCAATAACCTCACTTCTGTCGAAGGTCATGGAAACAATCATCAACAATAAAGTTATAGAATATTTCAACTTTAATTATATTGTTGACGACAAACAGTATGGATTCCGCAAAAAACGTTCCACAGGAGACCTTTTAACCACCCTCACTGAACATTGGAACAAGAGCATTCACCAGTTTGGTGAATCTTGTATTATCGCTCTCGATATATCCAAGGCTTTTGACAGAGTGTCACAGCACTCTTTTAATCAAAGTTATTAGTTTGGGAGGCTAACTTATTTCCGGATTGAAAGTATTTTAGCCAATCGTTCAATACGTGTGGTATTGGATGGTGTGGTTAATTAACGCTGGTGTCCTTCGTGGCTCGGTTCTCTCTCCCACCCTTTTTCTAATATTTATTAATGACAAGCTATCTTCAACTTTCAATCCTATATTATAGCTTCGCTGATGACAGCACGTTAGACTTCTCCAATCACTTCAACACTGCGTCCTTAGCCCGATGTACTAGCTTAGTAGAACAACGTAGGTACCTGGTTCAATCATTGAATAACGACTTGGCTAAAATTCTTAGTTGGTTCAATAAGAATCAAGACGAATTTAATGCTTCGAAAACCCTATCTTGTGTCCCACAACCGTGACTCTAGCCTTGATCCAGTCACCTTCGGAGACCAGCCATTAACCAACTCTTCAATTGTTAAGATGTTAGGTATCCAAATCACAGATAACTTATCTTGGAACGATCATATATTTAACATCGCTAAGGAAGTATCTAAATGTTTGGGTTACCTAAAACGTAGTAAAAAATCCTTCACCGCTTTTGGGTTACTGACAATTTATAAGGCCTATATTAGAACACGTCTTAAATTGAATTCCCACCTATGGAGAACTTCGCTCATAAGTATTCTCTCAACCCTATCTCCGGTCGCCGGTTAAATTTCACGATTCGTTTTTAAACCGGACTGTTCGTATATGGAACTCGCTGCCCATCTCAGTGTTCGCGCATAACTACGACATTCAACAATTCAAAAGAAATATTCACAGTCACCTCCGTTTTCTACGTCTAGTTCTACAATGGCACTACAGTCCAATTCGGGCCTTGGCCTCCTGACGTTTAGGTTCCTGAACATTTCTCATTATTTATTGTGGAAGGGTTGTTAGACCTTCGCACAATCCCTCTATCTACGAATTTTTCATTTTCGTGAATTAAGGTGACCCAGGTATACCCAAGCAGGCAGTGTACTGGAATTATGCGTCGACCGGGATTTGAACTCACGACCTTCGCAGTGTAGACCAACACGATACCCACTAGGCTGCGCCTTAGCTAGCCACTTCCGTCTCTATCCTCTAATTCCCAAAAACCAATACCCTTCTCCCCTCATCGGAGCTGTGCTTTAGTACAAAAGAGTAACTCCTCTAGTTCCGGTGTCACATAAAAAAAACATCACAATTTGATTTTTTTATTTTAAAGCGCTAGGTTAGCTCTATGAAAGATTTTCATAGTCTTCGGTTTCACAGATTTACACAGTTTTAGTTTTGAACTTCTAATCAAAACTGTGCAAAATGACAACTGTCCGAATGAAGATTCAAATTTGCTAAGTTGTGGGTAATTTCACTGAATTATGTTGGCAGGGGTACGTCATCCGTACCCTGTGAATATGATTTTTATTTTCTCTGAAAAATATTTTCGTGTCCATATGTTTCTTTCGTCCATCATAATACACGTTGATTAGATTTGGTATATTGTTTATTTTATGTGTTTACTCAATGAACTATTTTACAATTAGAAAATATTGACGTAGAAAATCTCAAAAAACTAACAGAAACTTTTAGATTGCTGAGATTTCTGCATAATTAAATTATACAGAATTTAGTTCTAGAGACCTAGCTTACTATTCCAGTTGAGCGACGAACATTAATTTCAGCATTACTTGCGTTTCTCACACAAAACTCTTTTGTATGCGTTGAAATATTTACATTATTTGAACTAATAGATGAGTCACGTCATCATAATCATGATAGAGTAGTAGAGCATCTTATGCATAATAAAAAGGATATTATTTTCAATAGCTTGTAACAGCCTGTTGCTTGCATTGATTTTATTTAGATTTTAAATAATGCACCAGTTTATAAGAAATCTTGATCGCATTTTCATTACTTTCACGAATTGGTCGTTACATTCTAGTACTAAATTATAGAATTTGTATTGTTATAATACCAATGATACACAGTTGGTATAAAATATTAGGTATTGTAAATGTAGTTGCCATAAGAAGGAGGGCACACTGAAAATTCATGGTAGCATGGTTTGATGTGATGTTTCAAAAGCAAAATCAAAGTGAAATTACAGGCTACATTTCGTCTTAAATGTGCAATTTACAGTATTAGCCAATACACTGCTTATATTGATGACGCCAGGTATGTTAGCATAATTGGAAGTAGTAGTTTTGACTTGGCCCTCGTATATCGTTCTCTAAAGCAAACATGATAAAATTAGAAATGCGTTTTTACCATTAGCCAATACTGAATAACTTAATTGCGGTCCAGCCGAACTTACAGTCGGTATTTGGCGATAGTTATCGCAATTTATTAAAGTTGGTTTGCATCTTCGTAAATAGAAACGTTAAATTAGATTAATTAAAAGGAGTCATTCTTTGAGCTAGCCTAGTGGGTAGCGTGTTGGTCTTGTAATGCGAAGGTCGTGAGTTCAAATCCCGGTCGACGCAATATATTATTCCAGCACGTTGCCTGCTTGGATATACCTTGGTCACCTCAATCTACGAAAATGAAAAATTCGTAGAATGAGGGTTTGTGCGAAGGGCTAAAAATCCTTCCACAATAAGTAATGAAAAATGTTAAGAAACCTGAATGTCAGGAGGTCAAGGTCCGAATTTGGGCTGTAGTGCCTTTGTAGAAGTAGAAGAAGTAATTTAGTCGGCTAGTAGTTAGAGTGTTATAGTTCGTTATTCGTATTGCTTGCTAATTAAATGGTGACGCTTCTTTTAAAGATGGGTTGCTCTTGTCGCACAGCAGCTTTGAGATATTTTTTTCGTTTTTCCAAATTTTTCTGAATTTCCGCTATTGTGATCAACATTGAAAATCTATTGAATAACACTCAAAAGCGCTGAACTGATTTGAGGGAGTTGTTCATTCACAATAGATGCGATTTCGTTTATGATTTAAACAAAAATACCGTTATCGAACACGATACATCGTATTACCTAGTCCTGCCATAAGTTCTGTCACATAATTTCTCACATTGGCAACAACTTTATTTTATGAGTGACATTTCAATATCGGCCAGTTTTATAAACGTCATAATGTTGTTGACAGTTGATGGTCATTTAAAGTGTGTTCGTTAACGTGTGAAGATGGAATGGGGTGTAATAGAAAACCGAACTGCAGTGATTGCACTACATAAGTGTGGAAAATCCGCGAGTGAAATTTTCAAGTTGTTGTGCCCGTTAACAATAACGCAAAGATTTGTGTATCGTGCGATCCAGAGATATAACGCGATCCAGACTATTGAAGATCGACCTCGTTCTGGACGTCCGCGTGATGTACGTTCTTCTGCTGCCATCAAAGCGGTCGAGAGTCGAATTCGTCGAAATCCGCTTCGTAAACAACGAATCATGGCTCGAGAGATGAACATCTCCACCCGAAATATGTCTCGCATCATAAAATCTGACCTCGGGATGAGTGCCTTTCGACGATCAACGGGACATTTGCTGACTGAGCAGTTGAAGCAAATTAGGAGCACCAGATCGAAAGAGCTCCTTCGGCGGTACGGCAACAACAAACATCGAGAAATTTTGTTTACCGATGAAAAAATTTTTACGGTGGAGGAACATTTCAACCGCCAAAATGATAAGGTGTATGCCCACAGCTCCATAGAAGCCCGACAAGTTGCCACTAGGGTACAGCGAGGACATCATCCAGCATCAGTCATGGTATGGTGGGGTGTCAGCTACGAAGGGGTCACCGAGCTTCATTTTTGCGAAAAAGGCGTAAAAACTGCAGCGAAAAATTATCAAACGGACATCCTGGAGGGATGTGTGAAGCCGCTGAACTCTACGCTATTCAACAATCGACATTGGGTTTTCCAGCAAGATTCTGCGCCAGCCCACAAAGCTCGAACCACACAAGCGTGGTTGGAAACCAATATTCCACAGTTTATAAGGGCGACGGAATGGCCTTCTGGGAGCCCAGATTTGAATCCCCTGGACTACAAACTGTGGGCGGAGTTAGAGTCCATGGTGTGCACGAGACGACACCCAAATATCGAGAGCCTTAAGCGATCTTTGACAGAAGCAGTAGCTAATTTTCCGCTAGAAACAGTGCGTACTGCTATCGATGACTGGCCCAACAGATTAAAGAGCTGTGTTAAGGCTAAAGGCGGCCACTTTGAATAATTTGTTGCTTATTTTACTTCCATTAGTATGCCAAAATAAAATATATTTTCCTTTGTCAAAAACTCTTTTTCATTTATACAAAAATTGCCCATATACGTGTGACAGAACTTATGGCACGACTAGGTAATATATACCGTGGTGGCTAAATAAAAGTTAACACTGTGAAAAAAAAAGCGGAATTTCCACGAAAGCCCTATTTTTATGGGCCTTATAACCAAAATTTATCAGGGAAATCCCATGCGGGGTTAATTATCTGTCGGTTTGTTCAGGTTTCGCGACAGAGTCGGCTTCTGTGAGTCGTTTATTGTAGTTTAGCCGTTGACGAGTAAACATGGCACCACAGTTGGATAGTGAAAAAAAGTGATTATTGTTGCGTTAAGCAACGAAGAGCTTTCCACTAGGGCCATATCCAGAAGAATTGGTTGTAGCCACGTGGCTATGTCCACAATTTAGAAAAAAAACGCGAAAGGATCTCTCCAGCGGAAACCAGGAACAGGACTTGGCAACAAAAAGACGACCGCGAGAGATGACCGACATAAGCCTAAGTGACCGAAAAAGAACCGCTAGGGAAGTCAACATGGACGTCCAGGAAGCGACTGGAAGAATGATTAGCGATAGAACTGTCAGAAGAAGGCTACAGTTATGTGGACTTTCAGCTCGGCGACCCCGAAAAAAACCAACTTCAACGACTAAAATGAGGACAGCGAAGCTGAATTTCGCCAAATCTCATCAAAATTGGTCGCATAATGACTGGAAGAGAGTACCCTTTTCCGACGAATAAAAATACAACCTGAACCAATCGGATGGATTGCAGTATGTACCTCGCAAAATCGGAGAGGAACTTCATAAAGACTGTGTAGTGACTCGAAACAAGTTCCCTCCGAGTTACATAGTTTGGGGTTGCATTTCCTATTTTGGCACCGGAGATTTGGTGCTTTTAGAAGGATCAATGAATGCGATTAATTAAATCAGCGTGATTTACAACCAATCGAGAATTGATGGGCAGAACTAAAACGAAAAGTGGCAAGTTCGGGACCAAGGAGGAGTTCAAAAACGCCATCAAAGACGCTTGGAAGGACGACATAAGCATCGAATACTGTCAGACATTGATAAAATCCATGCTTCGAAGGATTGAAGCTGTATTAAAGACTCGCGGAGGGTACACGAAGTATTAATTTTGTTAATTAATTAAAGAATATTGTTCCTACCTACCGACTAGTAACTTCTCATACAAATTTCCTATTAAGAATCCAAAATAGTTGATAATTTTCAATTCAACAACTTTTGTTGCGAAAATGATCATTTTGCTGATAAAACATAAAAGTGGCTGTGCCTTCAAAATAAATAAATTTTTTGTTTATTTGTTTTATACATTTTAAGTATAACACTAAAGTTAAATTAATAAACACCAGTTGGTTTTATTTATAATTGGAGATCATTATGTAGAGGCGATATCTGGTGGTATTGAAAGGTGTTAACTTTTATTTGGCCACCACGGTATATGGGAAATCACTTGATTTCAAATGTGATTTAAGTCCAAATAATTTAAATCGCGTAATTTACGTGCAATGTGAACGCACTATTAGTCAATAAAGCGATGATCATAAGTTGGAATCCCGATTTGAAAGGCTGAATCTATCTTCTTCATAATCAAATGTATCAAAACCTGAAGGTCTAGACATCATTTCGATTGTAAAGAGTTCGCCATCTCTGCTACTACTGCTACAATGGCGCTACAGCCCAAATTGGACCTTGGCCTCCTGACATGCAGGTTCCTTAACATTTTCCATTACTTATTGTGGAAAGGTTGTTAGCCCTTCGCACAACCCTCTTTCTACGAATTTTTCATTTTCATAGAATGAGGTGACCAAGGTATATCCAAGTAGGCAATATGTTGGAATTATATATTGCGCCGACCGGGATTTGAACTCACGACCTTCGCATTACAAGACCATCACGCTACCCACTAGGCTACACCCTAGCTCGCCATCTCAGTCAATCAAATTCCTGTTAAGACCCCCGGTAGGGGCATAGGACAGAAACAACTCTCTTCCACAAGGCGCGCTCTAGAGCATCGGCCTTTAGCTGTTGCCAGGACTTATTTATTCCTCTGGCTTCCTGCTCAACTGCTCACTTCCATGTGCTACATGGTCGACCAACCCGACGTATTCCTTGAGGATTATAATCCAGAGCCTGCTTGGCGATGTTTCGCTCTGATTTCCTCAAAGTGTGACCGATCCACTGCCACTTCTGCCTTTGAATCTCAGTGCCTATTTTAGTCTGTCCAGTTGTACTCCAAAGTTCGTCGTTAGAGATCATTTTTGGCTAGAATAGTCCTAAAGTGCGTCGGAGGCATTGGTTCACGAAAGTTTGCAGTTTCTTGGTGAGTCGAACGGTCACTTTCCGCATAGTACAACCATATAACAACACGGGTTTGACGCATGCGTCAAAAACTCGCAGCTTCGTGCGAAGGGAGATGTCTCTTAACCTCCAGAAAGGGGAAAAGAAACCGAAGGACTTTATTTAGACGAGCCTCAATATCCAGCCCGATAAACTTCGAGAGTGCTCTCCACGACATCACTAATCCTATTGAAAATTGCCTTAGCCATGATTTTCGATATGGCAGTACCTAAGTAGACATATACCACGCCAATTGCCACAGTCCCGAAGGTCGTCCTTCTTCAGAATTTTCCAAATGACGTCCTCCTTCCATTCAGTCGGAATCTTCCTTCATACCACACATCAGTAAAGAGTGGGAGGAGTATATAGGCTATTATTTCCGGGTCCGCTTTGAGGAGTTCGGTTGGTAGTCCGTCTATACCTGAGACCTTCCTTTCCGCCATTAACTGAATGGCGGAAACTATCTCTTTCTTATCTGGGGGATCGTCCCTAATAGAGGATTGTTGCGGTTGGATGTTTGCTAGTTGTTCTGTTTCTGACAAGATGTTTAAAATATGAGAGAAGTATTACTTCCATCGCCGCAATTGGTTTCCACTCATATTAAGAAGAGTTCCGTTGACATCTCTTATCAGGTGGTTGGCGGTGAAATTCCTGTTCGTCAACTGTTTCATAATTTTAAATAGTGAATCCATAGCCGCAGATTCTGCCTTATTGGCCAGATCTTCATTAGTCTTCCTCTCGTCGCGTCTAATAGCCTTTTTAAGCTGTATATGAGCATCGCGACAGTTCTGTCTCAAGTTGGGTGTTCGTTGGTTGACATAGGGTTGAGAGAAGATTGCCAATTTTGGTGATAAGCCCATGATCCAGTGAGTGTCCATTCGCCATTTTTAGGGCAAGCAAGGTGAATTCTACTGCCCCCATCCTACAGGGGCATCTGAGTAGCATCTAGTAGTTTCTTTTTAAATCATATGTTATTTTGACGCTGACAGCTTTTCACAAACGAAATGAACCGGTTTACGTTCGATCATCGTTGGGAAATATTGAAAACTTATTTCCCATGTGAGTACTGTGTAATCCAAACTGTGGGTTCCTTAAAAAGAAGCTTTGGCCGAAATGATGTACGCAAATTTGTGCAAAAAGTTCGTGAGACGAGCATGCTAGTGGACAATACTCACGGTCCCCGTGCTCGGACGGTGCGCTCAATCGAGAATGTGGATGCTGTAGCCGCGAGTGTGCGACTCAATCCCAGAACATCAACTCGTCATCCATCGCAACAACTCAACATTAGTCACACTAGCCTGAGGAGAATTTTGCACAAGGACCTTGGTTTATTCGCTTACAAGATCCAATTGACTCAGCAATTAAAGGCCCGGGACCATTTGATCCGGTAACGCTTCTTAGTTTGGGCCTTAGAGCAACTCGAAATGGACTACGATTTTCCACGAAAAATCTTTTTTTCGGAGGAGGCGCATTTCTATCTTGGCGGCTTTGTAAACAAGCAAAACTGCATTATCTGGGGCTCGGAAAATCCGCACGTGATCGACGAGAAGCTAATGCATCTTCAGAGTGCGATTGTTTGGTACGGATTGTAGAGTGGAGAAGGCCGTTTCGGTCAACGGGGAGCGCTACTTTTTGTAAGAAACATGTCTAAAAAACATGGCACCACCGACTTTATTTCGACCAACTTCATTGTGGGTAAACATTTGTTTATTATGAAAATGGTTGTCAAAGTAAAATTTAAAATTGAAATTTGGAAAAAGCTGTACATACACGATCGATTATGTTATCATTCATGGACTAATAATATGAATTTGATGTTTGATATATACCATCACGCTAATCAGTCTGGTTTTCAGCTTTCATGGTGAAATGGTCGACGTGCTCGTCAGGGGATACAAAGAAAAACACTTAAAAATTAATATCACGACTATCTCTTAAGCTATGCAATTGAAACTTGGAGCATATATAAAGCTATACAAGCGGGTTATGAAAATATATAACATTTTAACATTACACTAAGTACAGTGCTAGGTTGTAGCCTAATGGGTAGCGTGTTGTTCTACAATGCGAAGGTCGTGAGTTCAAATCCCGGTCGACGCATAATTCCAGTACACTGCCTGTTTGGGTGTACCTTGGTCCCCTCTATCTACGTAAATAGAGGGTTGTGCGAAAGTCTAACAATCCTTCCACAATAAATAATAAAAACATGTTAAGGAACCTGAAGGTCAGGAGACCAAGGCCCGATTTGGGCAGTAGCGCCATTGTAGAGAGAAGTAAAGTGCTCCTCCGAATAGAGCACTTTTAAAAATTTCAAGCCGTTATTTCTCGAAATCCATTACAGATATTAAGCTGAAATTTTGTGAGATTGTAGAGCTATATGATCAATAATTTTGGTAAGACTTGTAAGTTTGACGTGCAAGGACAGGGAAATGGTGAGCCTAAATATCGAAAATCTGAAGTAATATTTTCAGGGTTCTGATAAAAGATGAAAATTTCAAATTTTGCATGTTCATACATCCTTTACATTTACATTGTATTAAAATTGATTAATAGCAATGTTTTTCCGATCGAGTTAGGTTATTCAGCAAATTGGCTGGTTTTCATGGCGCCGAGGATAAATTATAAAATAACTAGCGGTGTCCGAATTTTTCAGAGAAAAACCGTAAAAATTACATCATTTTCGGAGTCACAGTCCCGCAGAAGTTCAAAAAGACAAAAAAAAAATTTCCGCACTCGACTTGATCCAAACAATTGTTTTCGAGATAAATGTCTCCAACATGACGAAAATATTTTTTTTTACCTCACTGTTACTCATTCTGTGATACAAGTTAGTTCCGCCCACAAAATTCAAATCGTTTTGAAATCCGTCACGCCACTTGTCAGTATGTTCGTCACTCGCATCATTCATCGCCATACACAGGGATTTTGCGTAAAAACATAGGCTCTCACACTCACAATCGACAACATGATCGATCGTGTATGTTTAACTTAGGCCGCCATACCGTGTGACTGGTTCAGAAAATCGATTTTTTTTGGCATAAATTGCATCCAAGTATAGTGTAGAATATGTGGACGAAGTGTTTTTCTGATATTTGAAGCCGTTCAGAAATTACAGATCTGAACAGACAGTGAACAGAAGTGTTTGGTGCGCACGCTCGAACACTCGATGCGGCGGAGCGTTGGACTCTCCTCTTGCGCTTGTGATTCATCAAGCGAACTAAATTAACATACGTTAATGAATTACTTTTAACGATTCATTAATGAATTGTAAAATGCTTACAAGAAACGAGTATATAAGCAAGTATATAATCGTTATCAATAAATGTATCGCTGATGATTTTTATTCTAATTCATTAACGAATATCGTTTAAGATTCATAAACGATATTGTTCATGAAGCAATAACGATATTTTGAAGAACTGAAATTTGAATTCTAAACAAGAGAAGGTCGCAGATGCTTTTTCTATTCTGAAGCACGTACGCACTCGAGTACAATCATCTGCAAACTAAATCTCTTCCACCGTTTCCAACGTTTGCAATGTCTTGAGATATCGGCATGAAATCATTTTTGGCACTGTCAATGCACATTACTACAATGGCACTACAGCCCAAATCGGACCTTGGCCTCCTGATATTCAGATTCCTTAACATTTTTCATTACTTATTGTGGAAGAATTGTTAGCCCTTCGCACAACCCTCTTTCTAAGAATTTTTCATTTTCATAGATTGAAGTGACCAAGGTGTATCCAAGCAGACAATGTGCTAGAATTATATATTGCGTCGACCGGGATTTGAACTCACGACCTTCGCATTACAAGACTAACACACTACCCACTAGGCTACACCCTAGCTAGGTTTTCCACCGTTTCCAACGTTTGCAATATCTTGAGATATCGACATGAAATCATTTTTGGCACTGTCAATGCGCATGGTAATATAAAAACTGCTTCTATATAACAAGATCGTAGTCGTGTGACCCTTCTTATTTACACTAATGTTTGGTTTGCATAAGATCTTGATGCAGTTTATTTGTCTTGTGTCATTTCATGCTCGTTTTAGGATCGTTATTTGTAAGCGCTCGTTAAATTGTTTGCTGAGAAAATTTACATCAACATCAGCGAAGAAACTTTTAGGAGGCATGAGTTTGAATTTGCCAATTGCGATAAGTTTTGTGTATTGTATACTAGAATTTACTTTCGTTTTTTCTGCAATTTCGACAAATGTAGTATGCAGAAAATGTAATAGTGACGTGACTTTTACCCAGTCCCCTTTACAAGGTCGGGATTTTAAAATTAGTATGTCATGGAAATGTGAAGAAACCCAAATGTTAGTTCATGTCCGATGATACAAAATTCGTGCGAAATCAATCGACATTTTGTTTTTGTGATGCGATTATTAGGAATTGGTCATGAAGGAATAAATCTTTTCTGCAGTTTAATGAGCATATGCCCTGGCATCGGAAATGCAACATACTCAGCAATCTTACAGAATATTCACACAGCTGTATCTGCTGTTTATGAAACTGTTCTTTCCTTTGCCATCGCTGAGGAGAGAGAAATGAATAAATAGGCTGGAAAGCTAGAAGACGAAATCTCAGTTTCTGGTAATGGTACATGAAAGAAGAGAGGCTTTTCATCTTTGTTTGGTGTTTCGTCGTTAATTGCCAAATATTGCGGTAACGTTGTAGACTCGTCTGTGATGAACAGCTTTTATAGTAAATGTAATTTATGAAAAAGCAAAAAAAGTAATGATCCAATTGCCTACGATCTTATGGTATGAATCTAACGCTCCTGAAAAACATAAAAGAATTATGATTGGGCGTAAAGCCCAATCATATGATACTCTAGATGAAATGAGAAAGACTTCAATGTACCGGAAAATATGTCACCTCCAATTCATTTGAATAATTAATAGTGACTTTTGTATGGGAGGTGGTAGAAGGAGAGGAGGAAGGTTTGTAATTTTTGGATATGATACCTAATGTGGTATGCAAAATATTTCGTGCTGAATTTAAGGTTTGTAGCTTTCATTACTTTCAATTGGACATAGTTTTCCTGAAATTGAGGCATTTATATGGGAGGTGGCAGAGGAAGTGGAGCGTTTAAGATGATTTTGAAACTGCTTATCATCATCCTTATCACCACGCTTTGATTCAATTTCAAATTCGATAGTTCTTATATATTCGAAGGAGAAATGCTTTTCTTGAATTTATAATACATATATTTGTATGGGAGGGGGTAGAAGGAGTGAAGAGGAGCTTATAATTTTTTTTAGCATTTATTGCAATTATTAAAAAACAAATTCTGGCAAAATTTTAAGTTTATACTTTTCTAGTTTTAATGGAAATCGATATAATGCACTTAACAAAAATTATACATTTGTATGGGAGGGGGTAGAAGGAGTGTACGGATCAAAACACATTTTTTTTCTCGTTATTGATATTTCTATTTTTATACTTTATGCAAAGTATCAAGTTGATAGCTTTAAGAGTTTCGAAGAAAAATAATTTAATTTAAATTTAAAAATTTCGTGAAATTTGTATAGGAGGGGGTAGAAGGAGTGAGGTGAAGTTGATAATTTTTTGAATACTGATTGCAATTATAATAAAATTAAGTCTGGCAATAATTCGTTTTTATAACTTTGCTAGTTTCAATGAAAATCGAAAAACTGCATTTTTGAAAATTATGCATTTGTATGGGAGGGGGTAGAAGGAGTGACGGGATCGGATCAATATTCAGTCATATTAATGACATCTATATCATAATACATTGACCCAAATTTGAAATTGATACCTTAAATAGTTTCAAAGAAAAATCAATTTCTAAAAATTTCGTGAAATTTGTATGGGAGGAGGTAGAAGGAGTGGGGGGATGTGGCCCATTCACGAACTTAAGGTTTCTTTTTTGCTAAAAATGACACACAAAAAATTTCAGCACGATAGCTCAAAGCTTTCGAGAGTTATGCTGTAGACAGACGAACAGACGGAACAACTCGGAATCGAAGTTTTTGAGCGACAACAAATATTTCTGTACCCTTGGCGGCTCTGTGCGAGCATTATTTCTTAGCGTTACAAACGGTAAGGCAAACACAATATACTCTCAGATTTCATCTAGAGTATAAAAAGGTCGATGCCATTATGCAAATGTTTTCGCGACCCATAGAAAATCATGGTGAGAAGTACCTCACATACGTCGATAGTAAAATACTTGGTGGGATTTTGAAAAACGAACCATGTGGAAAAAATGATTTACCAGTAAAAAAAGAATGTGTACGACATGTCGAGAAAAGAATGGGAACGCGATTCCGCAATGCTAAAAAAATAACGAAGGAATTGGTGGAAAAGGAGGTGGTAAACTTACCGAAATACTCATTAACGAGTTCACTAAATTTTACGGCTTAGCCATTCGCCGACACGCAGACTCAATGGAGAAATGAGGAAAAAAAATTGGGCAACTTCACAAATGTTCTACAGACTCAAATACTCAATATCAAAATTGTCCAGTTGGGGTAAATGGCGCAAGACTGAAGCAACTCAATAACTTTCACCACGGTAAGCCACCTCTGACTGCAGAAGTTCAAAAAGTCATCAAACCAATTTACGAAGATTTATCACGAGATGAACTATTGACCAGATGTATAGGCGCACAAACACAAAATTACAATGAATCATTAAATTCATTGATCTGGACTTTCGCTCCTAAACACTAACTAAAGGATCAAGCATAGCCGATTGAGGGTGATTCGAAATTTTATTGATGATAATCGCATTTAAACCTTTTAGCGCGTTTTTCGCAAAACGATATTTTTCAAATCGGTAGACACGATATCTTGACAACTATCGAACGAATTCCTTTGAAATTTGGTGAACTTATTCAGTACCCATGTAGACACTCTACAAACTAGAATAACTAGAAAGAAAAGATTTCCGGATTCTACACTGTTACGCTTTATTATTCGTGACGTTTCGGTCTCTGCTGAGACCTTTATCAAACTGATCGACAATTACAAAACACAATTATTATATAGAAGGAAAGATAATTAGGGTTAAATTAGTTAATTAAGGTTGATTAATTAGTATCAGGTAGTTAAATTAGTTAAGGATTTCTGAAAAAATTGTAAAGTGTGGTCGAAATGTGAATAAATATGTGGTAAAAATTTCGCAGTTGTATCTTTATTTAGTTTGCCAAAAAAAAGTGTAAAAAAGAGCCTTCACACGAGATGACGGCCTAAGGCCATCATAATATTCGACTTTCAAACAGATCCAATGAAAGTGTCTTTGTCTAGATTTCAAAGTGGCTTTCGTAAAATTGAGACACTTTTGATAGCCGGTGAAAACATGCTATTAAATTGAATATTGACCGAGCCATTCCTAAGATAGAAACCATCAACAAGATG
Source organism: Chorisops tibialis (assembly GCA_963669355.1). Taxonomy (NCBI): domain Eukaryota; kingdom Metazoa; phylum Arthropoda; class Insecta; order Diptera; family Stratiomyidae; genus Chorisops; species Chorisops tibialis. Next base: position 263,700,444 of record OY770262.1, on the reverse strand, counting down.
CGCTATTGCGAAGCCAGCCGAGGCGGCCACATGAATGAAGTTGGGAATATTTGCTCTCTTCAATAAAAAAAGAACTTTGAAAAGTATTGATCAGTGTTCATTTTAATGCATTTTTTAAAAATAACTTGTATTTGGACCACCCTCTATCTACGTTGAAAAACACGCTGAAACACGACGTTTGAATAAACTTAAAGCTAAGTTGCGATTTATCTTCAAGTCTATACGAATTATCGATACACTTGAATAGTTTTCTTAAAGCGAAAATATAATAAAAAAAATTTCGATATAAAAATTAAAGTACCATATGTCGTGGAAACAAAACATACATAAAATCCTCTGTTTAAGATTAAAATATATTAAAGCTATCCACACGTACATACATATATGTACATTTTGCTTTAAACGAAACGAAAGAAAATCTCCGACCATAAATGTGCGATAAACTATGGTAAGCATAGAAATAGGACCGAAGCTCATGTCTTTAAACGTTATTAATGCACTAGAAAACCACTGTACTGTTTGCATATGAGACGAACGTCGAAAAGGACTTTGCTTTTGAGTATTATAATTGTTCCGGTGGGTGGAGAAAAGTATCCATTTCGGATGTTACAGAAAACTAGACATATACCATATTGCATAATTGATTAACCCAAAAAGATATTTTTCGAGTTTGGGTTGCAATTATCTAATGTAGTTGTATAACTTAATAGACAAAAAAAAAAAGAATGTTACTTATTTTAGTGATAAATAATGTACGCTAGCTATTCAATCATTAATAGCAATTTAGTGTTTCACAGAAGCAGGAAAACTGTTTACTGCATGCGATGGTTACATAAAACTCATAATATTTTTAAAAGTTTTGAAACTGAAATATCAATATACCGAATATATTTGAAAAATGTTGAATACATTTCCAACGGTCTTCAGAATTTCAAAAGAAACTTTCACCGGCATTTTCGAAAAGTCCCCAAATTTTCTTCACACCTATGCAGAAATTAATGTGCAAATTTCATTAAATGGAGACGCCCTAATCTCCCTGGTTCTTCTTTTATTAATAATTGTTAGAGAATTTACAAATTTTTTCTATGTGAGGCTGCCGAAAAATTACTCAATCTCAACTAAATAATTATTTACTTTTATTAAAATACTAACAATTTCTATCTTATTTTTCAGTACTGCACACATCGGCCAGTTTAGCGTTAAATGAGAGTTGGGACCCGGATGTTAGGTAATAATATACTCTAATTAAATTGTTTAAATAGTATCTATAACATAAAATTTATCGAAATTGTATTATATCTGCTTTATATATTTTAGGGATGATATGGAGATGATGTTAAACAAAATAGTTCCAGAAGGTCTGCCGTATCGGCATTCTTGTGAAGGCCCGGATGACATGGTAAATAGTTTTTCTTTGATACATTCATAATTTCATTTGTTTTATTATTTGAATATTTATGATTGAAAGGGAATTTCCGAAATCTTATGTAGGAAATTAATTTTAATATTTTATTAAACTATTACTTTATTATTTTAATAATAAAGTATTGTGATCGACTTGGGAAAAAAAAAAATTTGCTACCCTGAAATTTTTTTTTTTCGCGTTTCATGACTAAAATAGCCTAAAAATGCAATAAAAAAAAATCTGTCTGTCTGTACGCCGTCCGCCGTACGCCGACGTGTACGCTCAGCGCACATTAACTCCCAAACCCTTCAAGATAGAAAGTTCATTTTTGGAGGGATTGTAGGTAGTTGCGGATCTCAGGCGGATACCAATTTTGGGGGGTGTACGAGTTCAGGGGGAGGCAGGGAGAGCGCTTAAACCGAAAAATACGAATTCAAATATCTCAACCATGGTTACAGCTAGGAAGCTAAAAATCAACATACATATACAAGAGTTTGTGGGACAACTTTTAAAAATAACTTAATTTTTTTATCCATTGGCGTGCGAAAAGGGGGGGCAAAGAACCAATTGTCGCCCGAATTTTTTTTTCAAATGATTATATCTTCGAAATTACTTCCCATAAAAAATTGATATTTTGAAACCATCAAGATAGTATATAGATCTACTAGAAGCAGTTTAGATAGAAGCTAATTAGTGAAAGGGGGAGGGTCAGGGGGGGTGCAAAGAAAAACACTTAAAAATTAATATCTCAACTATCTCTTATGGTATGTAATTGAAACTTAAAATGTATACTAAGCTTTACTAGCGACATATGACAAAAATATAATATGTGGACATTATAGTAGTGGGGGGAAATGGGGAGCATTTCAAAAATGGCGCACTTTCCAAAACTACAAATCATCAAATCTCAAAATTGAGTACAGATATCAAACCAAAAATTTGTCAGATTGTAGAACTATACCTAGTCCTGCCATAAGTTCTGTCACATAATTTCTCACATTGGCAACAACTTTATTTTATGAGTGACATTTCAATATCGGCCAGTTTTATAAACGTCATAATGTTGTTGACAGTTGATGGTCATTTAAAGTGTGTTCGTTAACGTGTGAAGATGGAATGGGGTGTAATAGAAAACCGAACTGCAGTGATTGCACTACATAAGTGTGGAAAATCCGCGAGTGAAATTTTCAAGTTGTTGTGCCCGTTAAAAATAACGCAAAGATTTGTGTATCGTGCGATCCAGAGATATAACGCGATCCAGACTATTGAAGATCGACCTCGTTCTGGACGTCCGCGTGATGTACGTTCTTCTGCTGCCATCAAAGCGGTCGAGAGTCGAATTCGTCGAAATCCGCTTCGTAAACAACGAATCATGGCTCGAGAGATGAACATATCCACCCGAAGTATGTCTCGCATCAAAAAATCTGACCTCGGGATGAGTGCCTTTCGACGATCAACGGGACATTTGCTGACTGAGCAGTTGAAGCAAATTAGGAGCACCAGATCGAAAGAGCTCCATCGGCGGTACGGCAACAACAAACATCGAGAAATTTTATTTACCGATGAAAAAATTTTTACGGTGGAGGAACATTTCAACCGCCAAAATGATAAGGTGTATGCCCACAGCTCCATAGAAGCCCGATAAGTTGCCACTAGGGTACAGCGAGGACATCATCCAGCATCAGTCATGGTATGGTGGGGTGTCAGCTACGAAGGGGTCACCGAGCTTCATTTTTGCGAAAAAGGCGTAAAAACTGCAGCGAAAAATTATCAAACGGACATCCTGGAGGGATGTGTGAAGCCGCTGAACTCTACGCTATTCAACAATCGACATTGGGTTTTCCAGCAAGATTCTGCGCCAGCCCACAAAGCTCGAACCACACAAGCGTGGTTGGAAACCAATATTCCACAGTTTATAAGGGCGACGGAATGGCCTTCTGGGAGCCCAGATTTGAATCCCCTGGACTACAAACTGTGGGCGGAGTTAGAGTCCATGGTGTGCACGAGACGACACCCAAATATCGAGAGCCTTAAGCGATCTTTGACAGAAGCAGTAGCTAATTTTCCGCTAGAAACAGTGCGTACTGCTATCGATGACTGGCCCAACAGATTAAAGAGCTGTGTTAAGGCTAAAGGCGGCCACTTTGAATAATTTGTTGCTTATTTTACTTCCATTAGTATGCCAAAATAAAATATATTTTCCTTTGTCAAAAACTCTTTTTCATTTATACAAAAATTGCCCATATACGTGTGACAGAACTTATGGCACGACTAGGTATAATCTTTAATTTTTGTAAGAAATTTGAGTTGGGGGGTGTAAGGGGAGGGAGGTGGAAAGCGAAAATGTTGAAAATTTTGAGTGATTTTTTTATGGCTCTGGTAAAAGATACAAAGTTTAAATTTTGCATGTCGACACATCTATTTGATATAAATAGAAAAAAAATAGTAATTAGTTCCAAAATTGTTATGCTCCGAAGTGGGGGTCTAACGTGCACAAGGTGTTTCATGTGGAATGAAAAAAACACATAAACTGAAAATTTTTGAATGAAATTTAAAGGTAGAAACTTGAAAATTTGGGAAATGCATTAAAAAAAAATCTCTAAAAGTTTGAAATATTAACTGGTCGAATATTTTTAAAACTTCTACTCCCTCCCATACAAAATTATGTTTTCGACCATTTTTAAGAAATCAATTATCACCTAACTATCAAAAGCTATGAATTTGAAATTTTGCACAAAAACTTAGAAAAATAGTTAAAATAAAATTACGGTAAAAGTTTTGAAATCATGCTTGCCGTTCTACCCCCTCCCATACAAAAGCATGATTTCGACCAATTTCATTAAATCAACTAATAACCAACAAATTAAAAGCTACGAACTTGAAATTTTGTACCAGCACCTTACAACAGAAAAGAAAGAAAATTCCATCACAAATTTTACGATTTCCTTACCTCCTCTACCCCCTCCCGTACAAAATTATTTTTTCGAGCATTTTTAAGAAATCAGTTATCAGCTATCTCTTAAAAGCTATCAATTTCAAATTTTGCATGAAAACTTATAAAAGTAATTCAAATGAAGTTGCTTTAAAAGTTTTGAAATTGCGCTTACCGTTCTACCCCCTCCTATACAAAACTATGATTTCGACCAATTTCATTAAATCAACTAATAACTAACAAACTAAAAGCTACGAATTTGAAATTTTATACAAGCACCTTACAAGAGAAGCGAAATAAAACTGCACTCATGGTACCGGGCCGGCTAACAGCCTATGAGGCCCTAAAAGGTACATGATGGTGGTGGATAACGATAAATGAAAATTTTTTGTTTGTTCGGCGAAGCCACGTGGTATGTTGTTGTTGTAGATGGAGGAAAATAGGAACTATTCGACAAGCACCCAGAAACACGTTATATGCGGGCGATGACGTCATTTGATAAACTTTCATTTATCTATTAAATATTTATAAATTCAATTGAAACTACAAAGTAATACTTTGTTGCAAATGTTAACAAGTAATTATTTATTGAAACAAGATTGTTAGTCTTATAAATATTAATTTCTATAGCTATCAATAGATTCAACGCAATCGAAATCATATAAATACTGTGCAGTTTATTCAGTGCATCAAACATATTTTTGCAGTCGTCAAACGTGCAAGTTATCTCTTGTAAACGTACTTAAAAAATTCAACAGTAAAAGTGTTGTAAACTTATTTAAACAATACAGCAAAAGTAGAAGAAATAAGTAATGGATCTATTCGAGGAGTTGACAACCGGAGAGCAGGAGTAAGGTTTTACTTTTAATTTTATTTATTGACTAGATATTAAAGTCAATTTTATAGAATAGCGAACAGCATTTTGTCCGAAAAACCCGCTAACGAACCTGTGGATGTCGATAGCGAAGATTCAACGGATTCGTTTCAGGCGGGACAGGCTTTCCCAAGTGATTCACAAGTAGAGGAACTTAAAAAAGGAATCGAAAAGGAGGATTCAGCTGTAACATGTCTAGAATTAATTGAAAACTTACAACAATTAGAAACTAGTTATATCACTAGTCCTTTTAAATTTTTAAGTTTTTTAGTATTTTTAAAAAAATTTTTAGCTTTTAATTTAAATATAGCAAATAGTAATAATCTAATAAATAGCATTTGGCGACGAGTTAGTCGCGACACGCTTTCATTTATATTAGGACCCAACCATTCCAAACTTTCTGGCTCGAATTATATTTGTCGTTCCACTAAATGTCTCACCGAAATTTTCGAGATTCCTACGGGGTGTCGTTCGAACATCTCGTGGAATCAATACATAAAAGTGAAAAACGAGACAGACTCCTTCATGATATTATTCCCATTATCGGTAATAAAAGAATTGGGAATAATATTTCAGGAGGTAAACGAGATCTTCGACAGTTATTCGTCAAAGAGCAAACCCTCGAGCAAATCCGCGAAGCGAACCGTCGCAAAAGTTGCCAAGAGGAAGCTATTCGAATCTGTCGAAGATTCAAGTTTTACACCGACCCACAAAATCAGCCGTCCAAATACCAAGGCTGTTTCTTTTTGTGGACCGTCCACCTCAAACCGGGTTTCGAACACATTCACGTCGTCCATGACTGTCGGTTCGGAAACTCGACATGCAGATGCTCAATCCTTTGTGGACTCAATATTAAACGGAGAACTCGAAGGATTAGATTCTGCTCCGAACTTAGTAGAGAAGACTTCGCAAAGCTTGCAGCGTATATCCTTCTTCCGACCAAATGGAACACAGGAATATACGTGTCCGATATCGGACGGTTCGCTATTTGTGAAAGTGACAGTTTACGATCATGCGAACGTGCAGAATGTAGAGAATTCTCTACACTGGAAACACCGGAAAATCGAAACATCCTTTTCACTAAAGATTTCGGATCAGACACAACTACAATCTCTAAACAATCTATTAAAAACAGCTTCCGATCGAATTACCAATCACCCCAACAAAGAAAGCAACTGGAAACCGACCAAGTTATTCAATTCTTGGAAACGGTCTTAGTTGTTCCACCTGAGAATTGCATTCGATGTCCTTTGTTTTTAGAAAATGAACATCTAAGAAATATTTCAGAATCTGACGATAGTTTTAAAAATGCTATCGAAATATTTAAGAGGAAAATACTCCATAAAACTGTTATGGAAATTTTCGACCTGTATCAAAATAAAACTTGTCTCTTTAATGCGATACATGGAAATACTTCTCTTGAGTATTATACTGCTTCTGAAAGCAAAGATATTTTAATTAATTTTTTAATGATCCAATTCGACAATATGGAAAATGTTCACAAATTTTTACATGTTGTATTTTATTGGATAAACAAAATCAATGGTAAAAAAAATACCATTTGGTTACAAGGTCCTCCTGATTGCGGTAAATCCTGGTTCATTACTTCTTTGGAAAATTTATGTGTTTCCACAGGTCGATGTTCAATTATGAATCGAACAAATAACTTCCCCCTTTCTTCTTGCATAGATACTAAACTAATAGTTTTAGATGAGTTAAGCTACGATCCATCTGTTTATACAGATGTATTAAAATTATTGTTTGCTGGTAATAGTGTGAAAATATCAAAAAAATATTGTAATGATATTTCACTCGAGAAAACTCCTTGCATTGTAGCATCAAATGGAGATTGTTTACCAGAAAATGAAATATTTAAAGCTAGTGTTAATAAATACAAATGGAAGTACGTAGAAGATAAGTTAATTTTTAAGAAAAAAATACATCCGTGGTCTTTCATTGAATATTGGAAAGACCAAAATTTATTTTAATTTAATAAAATTTTATTCATGAAAAATTGTTCTTTTTTTTACATTATTTGAAACATTACAGTCTAAATTTAGAATTTCAAAATCGTTGTAGATTTGAGTTGTTGCTGAGGGACGAGTAACTTTGCCGAACATCGTTGGTACTGTGTAATTCCTTTTAGGTCTAGCTGACATTAAATACTTGTTAAGTTGATTCGGGAATAAATCACTTGATCTAGTAAATTCATTTCTGAAATCTAGATTTAGAATAATTTCGGTTTCGATATAATAATCACAAGATGCATTTATGTATGAATCGGCTGATGTTTCTGGTGTATTTGCTTTAACTCCTTCAATTCCAAAATATATACCTGCCATTTCAGTTTCAAAAGTTTCAACCACTTTACCCATACGATCGAAAAAAGTCGCATTATTAACTCGGGTTTTATAATACTCATCTGCACTTGATACATTAGGTATACCTGCTTCGTAGTATTGACCAGTAGCTTCACGTCTCTGTGTTTTTGGTGTTGAACCTTTTTCAGGATAACCTTTATCGAATTTATTTCCATTTTGTATATATGATTCGTTTGGTCTGTCGAATATAACGTAATCACCTTTAATATTTGCATTGAATGCAGTACGGGGTTTTATTTTATAATTTTCACCGAAGGAATTATTATAATTTATGCATGGTATTCCTGTATGTGGGTGCATAGGATATTTTGCAAAGTATTTATTTAATAAATATGAATTATTTGATTCACCAATTTGATTTGCTTGTTTTGAAGTTCCTTCCTTTGAAATATCATAAAATCCAACATAAGCATATGGATTAATAATTTCATGCATAGACGCAGTTGGACTAGATGCGTTCCATGGACCCCATATACGTTTTAAAAATTCAGATTGATCAGTTATTTCTTTAACACTTGCAAGTATCATTGGATTTGCTTCAGATCTAGATATATTTACATTACATATCGGTAAACATAAATTTATACCAATATTAGAAGAACCATATAAAGTATGAGCCGTTGTACCTGCCGAAGAAGTTGCAGAATTCGTATTAAACGAAACCATTTGTCCAATTGGTGTCACTTTAACATTAACGGCTACGACATCAGTCCCCGGTGGACAAAGTTCAAATGCGGCATAAGGCATATAAAATCCAATATGATCAACAGGTAATGAAACCATAGGAGAAATGTACGCACGACGATGAGTATCCGTGGCATCCCATTGGAATATTTTATTACCCCAAGTACGCATTCTAAAAGAATTTTGGTAATTCAGATTTACTCCATCGTATTTGAATCCTGATGATATATAATATTGCAAAGCTGCTGATGATATTCCAGTACCTCCATTTCCAATTCCTGCTTGATTGTTATTAGAATTTCCTCCTCCTGTATTAGCATGTTCAGTCTCCATTGCGCTATGAGACATTCTCGACTGTTCTCCTGGTAGTGTGGCTTCAACTCCCTGTCGATTTGGCGACTCAGCTGTCTCTGTTGTAGTTGTATGGATGTCGACTTTAACCCTCTTAGGAGTATTTGCAGCTTCGCTATTAGGCGGACGCTTAAATCCAGCTTGATTTGATATGCTTGGTGTAGTGTTATCGACGTTTGCTCGCTGTTGTTGTTCTTCACGTATTAAATTGAATTGATGATGCGTTCTAATATCTTTAAAATAACGTTCGTATTCGTCTCTACCAATTTGATCACGTAATTCAATATGTCTTTGTCTTATGTATTCAGCTTCAGAAATATGTAAATCACCACTACGATTTGCGTTATTATATGCGCGTTTTAATCCCGATTGCCACTGAACAGCAGTTTTAGGTCTTCTATTTTTATCGTAACCGAAAGGAGCGATTTGAGTGCGAGGCGGCGGCATACTGGGATATACTGGTTCACCTACAGCGTGCTCTACTATAGTCTTCGCGCCGAGTCCAACGGCTCCAACAACAGAGTGGGGATTTTTATTCTCAATGACATCAGAAACAAAATCATGAATTGCATGTTTATCTGCTTCAAATATTTCTTTATTTGTTTTTGCTTTATTATATAATATATCATGTTCTTTAGCTATTGTATCATCTAAATCTACCGGAGGTCCATTTTCTATAGGATTACCTGGACCTAAATAATTATGTCCAGGATATGTTTTTTGACCTTGTCCTATTTTTGTTAAACCGTAGAGAGCTGCTCCGCCAATAACCGAACCTGCCGCAATAAGTGGGACTGATCCCGAGACAGTTGATCCAATTCCTCCCACAGCTCCAATTCCCGTTTCTTCGACGATGTGAGTTTGTCCAATGTTTCCGAGTAATGGCGTGCTTTCCACAGTACTTTCTGTGATTGCTGATGTATCCTGTTCAGGTCTGACATTACCACTGTTGTTAAGTTCATCGAGTTCAATTTCTTCACTATGTTGTCCATCGACTCCAGTTCGTCCTCGATAGCGTAGGCCGGATCTATCCGAAGGACCACTATTGCGCCCAAAATCACCACGCTGACGATTAATAATGTTTTCATTTCTATAAATATTATTTGTTGCTATACCAAGGTTTGTATCCGCGCGACTAGCGACTTCACGTATTCTACTTGCAATGCGAAATTTATCGATTTCTGTAGCCTTTTTATACGATTCTAAATACTGTTGTAATAGAAATTGATCATTCCGAGAATAACTTTTTATTCTACTGAGGTCAAAGTAACGATCCGACATGTTTGAGAGCATGCGCACAACTAAATTTAATATAAATTTCCTTATTTGTTATGTATAACAATTAATATAAAATATACGATGACGTCATCGCCCGCATATAACGTGTTTCTGGGTGCTTGTCGAATAGTTCCTATTTTCCTCCATCTACAACAACAACATACCACGTGGCTTCGCCGAACAAACAAAAAATTTTCATTTATCGTTATCCACCACCATCATGTACCTTTTAGGGCCTCATAGGCTGTTAGCCGGCCCGGTACCGGCATTTCTCTACCCCCTCCCATACAAATTTTCGGTTTCGTGAAAGTAAAATACACCGAATTTTATGAAGATTTTATGCAATTTCGTCTATGAAACACATTCTATACAGAGAATATTGGACGTGATTCAAGCAATTATTAAAAAGCTGTTAACATCCACCCACCCTTGCTATTACCCCTCCTCCTCCCCTCATAAAAACCCAAACTTGCAGAAACGAATGAAATATTGCTAAATTGACAGCAGCCCTGCCCAAGAAACCCCTTTGCACTTAGCTTTCCCTAACCACTTTAACCTGCATATTGACTTTCCACTCATCCGCAACTTGTCCCAAGAATAATAAAGTTTCGCCCGACTTGTTGGCAGTTTATTTTTTATTTTTGTTGACTTCCCGTCGTGCATTTTGGGAGGTCGAGGTAATTTGGCGAACTCAAGAATAAATGGGTATACGTTTCTTCTACGAAAATGTTCAAAGAAGAAATTATTACTTTAAGAAAACCATTAACATGTAGTTTCCTTAAAATATTGTTTTGATATCGTTTCATTCTTTACTTCAGTGGCATTACACCTCAAAACCGGCCCTATCCTCCTAACGTTTAGTTCCTTAAACTTTTTATTTTGTTATTTTAAAAGTGTGCCCTTCGCACAACCGTCTATCTCTGATTTTTTTATATTCGCCGTTTGTTACGAACAGGATATCATCAATGGCGCGACAGCCCAAATTGGACCCTAGCCTTCTGAAGTCATCGCCTCCAATAATCTCGATCCAAAGACCGCGTCCTCCAGCTGCTAATTTTTGAAAAGGCTTTGGTGTCTTCATTAGCCGAGTCTTCTCATCACTTGCGTGGTTTGCCTACTGGCCCGTTACCACTTGCTTTGCCTTTAAAAGCACGTTTGCGGATCGTTCTGTCTTCCATTTGCCCTACTTGGCTAGCCCACTGCAGTTTACGTAGCTTGATGAACGTTGAAGCTTCTGGCTTCATGGCTATATCTTATTCGCCATTCCGTTTCTTCCTTCACAGGTCCACAAGTCCTCCCTCTTTTGAATGAGTTAACTGCTTTTTCAGAAGTTCGCTTTAATGTCTACGTCGTATAATAATTTTATATATCCGCAGCTTATTGTTCCTGTGCACTTTCTTGGATTTCATTATTGGAAGTACCGAAATATATGAAGGTTGTCCACACTCTCCAAATTATATTCCGCAATTGTTATGTTTTGTTTGATTGTTTTGCTTTCGTTAATGTGCAACCCGATTTCTTTTGCGGGGGAGTCAAGATTGACAAATACCTCCTTATCACTAGGGAAGGACCTTGGTAGGATGTTAAAGTTGTCAGTGTATGCTACTATTTCGGTGAACCTGAACAGCAGTGTCGCGTTGGTTGTCGACGAGGATTTTTCGGACGACATACTCATACTCTAGCTGGTTGTGGAATCGGTTTGTATTCTCACTTGGGATTCAGTGTTTGTCATTGTGAGTCTTATTAGTCGGACAAGTTTTGGGGGAATTCCAAAATCAAGCATGATTTCCTGTCGATATTGTCGTATACTTGTATAAAATCTACGAAAATTTGGTGTACGTCTATGTTATATTCCCAGCATTTCTCAAGAACCTGTTTCACCGAGAATATTTGGTCTGTTGGTCCACCTTGGTTTTCGCCAATTATTTCATTAGGCTTAGGACGTCGTTCAATTATTTTTGTCATTATTTTGTCTCATATCGTCATCCATTTTTTGTATCTTGTCATTATGGTACTTCCTTTGTTTTCGCCTGCAGGTCCTTTTCGCATATCGCCTAAGCTCGTCATATCTTTTTTTTTTGGCTCGTGTTGGTCGTTCAGTAGAAATTTTGTAAACGTCGTTTTTTCTATCTATTGCATCGCGACGTTCTTGGTCGAACCAATCATTGTTTTTTCGCCGTGCTTGATATCCTAATGATATCCTAAAGGATTTGATGCCGTCCCCTATTTTCATCCACATATTCTCCACTGGAACATTTTGGATGATTTTATATATTGGTGTCGGATGTTTATTACATGCTGACATGTAAGCTTGCGCCACCGTTTCGTCTTTAAGTTTGTCGACATTAAATTTTCAAGCTTTTCTCGTTTTCAAATATCCACGACAAGCTATTCGGCATCAATACTTAGCTCTGACTAGATAGTCACAAATTGCCACGCGGAGGGTTCGTACATCAAGTATGCTGGAAGGAGCCCTTTCCTCAATAAGAACGTGATCTATTTGGTTGAAAGTGTGACCATCTGGTGATGCCCACGTTCGTTAGTGAATATCGGGATGTGGGAAGCACGTAGAGCTTACTATGATATTTTTGCTGCTTGCGAAATCAATAAGATGTTGGCCATTGTCGTTGGTAATGTCATGGAGACTGTGCCCTCCTGTTCTTCCTCTAAGAGTCTCCTCCTTTCCGATTTTTGCATTAATATTCCCTAAGACAATTTTTTGGTCATTCGAGGGCAGTGAATCATAGGTTGCCTCTAATTCTCTACAATGGCGATACAGCCCAAATCGGGCCTTGGCCTCCTGACCTTCAGGTTCCTTAACATTTGTTTTTCGTTATTTATTGTGGAAGGGTTGTTAGATCTTCGCACAATTTTTCATTTTCATAGCATAGCATCAACAGTGCTAAAGGCTAGCTTCAGACAAACTATTTTGAATTCTTTTTGGCGGAGTGGCGGCAGCTGGACAGCTGCAGAATGGCCAAATCCTTTTGGGAAGAACCGAATAAAAATTTTACAGCTCAGCTGTTACAACGTAGCCGCTATAGCGTCCGAACTATTGTTGGCCTGACCACAGGTCATTGCTTGCTAAAGCTACACGTATTTAGGATGCAGATTACGAGCGACAGCCATTGCAGAGGTTGCGAGGAAGACAAAGAATCCATCGAACATTATCTTTGTCACTGTCCGAAAATTTCCAACAGTCGTCTCTTTTGTTTAGGTTCTAGATTCTTCTCAGAACTAGACGACCTCAGAGCATCCAACATTCGAGCCTGCTTCGGTTCGCACACCGAAGTGACTTCCATCTCATATTCAATAGAGGGAGTACAATGGACCCTACTAGATGGCCCCAGTGCATTGTGGTTCTATGAAACCACCATCCTACAACCTAAACCTAAGAAGACTGCTAGATATGTAGGTCCACATGTTTAAAACACGTAGGTGTACAATGGGCCCACTGGTGGCCTACGTACTTTGGTGTCCAACCCCTCCACGAACCTAACCTAACTTAAGATCGCTAGTCATAATTCTCATTGTGCGAGCTTAGAAGTTTCTTGCGTCTTCTGTAAAATATCACTAAAGCGGTATCAGTGTGAACTTATATATCAGTATTAGTATTCTATGATGACTATTATGGATGGTTCAGAATCTGATAAGTGTAAATGTTTCTTAAAATGTGTAAGGAGTCAACAGTTTTTTTGCAGGGTAGATATCGTCTATGCGACCCAAATCAATGCTTTCAAAAGTGATGATGGCTTTTGAGAGATAGGCTAAAGGCTTGATTTGTATTCGATCCGGAAATGAGGCAGGATAAATAGTTGCAATTCAGGATCGAAGTGAGATCAGAGTTCAGTACTGAGAGCATATGACTTTTCATTTAAAATTTATTGTATTTGACATAAAATTCGCTTCTCTATTTAACAAAAAATAATTAATAAAAAATTAAACAAATTTATTTTTATCATTTCAGCCAGCCCACGTGAAAGCCTGCTTTCTCGGCAGTTCATTGACAATCCCCATCACAGATGGCAAACTATCATTAGGCACATGGCAAGGTGTATGGTTATGCGAGCATCGAGATCATGCCGGCTCACGTAAATTAGTAATAACATTATCAGGATGTCCGCGCGATTCAGCGCGTAGTCCCCTATCGCCCGTATCACCAATTGCTTCTACGTCCAGTTAGGGAAGGCCTCGCTCCGCCCGCGATAGTCGGTAATCGCGGGGGAGCGACAATAATGACATCATTTCGTCAAAAGTAATTTTAACAAAAAATTTAGCTAATAAATCTATAGTAACAACAACAGCAACAAACAGTGTCGTAACGATAAATACGACAACAACAATAACACCAATAGCAGTTGCGACAACTACAACAGTAGACTCTACGATAGGAAGTAAAACAACACCAACCGTAACAACATTAGCTAAAACGAATAAAATTATTAATAATGTAATGCCGGCAAGTAATAATAAAATAAATAATAATAGCAATTATAAATCATCAATAGCAACAACATCGACAACAGCTATCTTAAATAATTCTAGTAATATATATGTACAGCCGAAATTAAATATTAAAAATCATCCTTCAAGCGATAATCAAACGAAACGAAATGATGTGCATTATTTGTTGAAACAATTAAATAGTTTTAGTGATATAGAAGAAATAGAAATCGTTGATTTAAAATATGATATGAAACCAAATGAAGAACAGCAACATGTAAAACACCTACAGTCCTGCCATATAGGAGAAGAAAATGTTGATAGCTATAGCGATCAGCATAAGAATGCTATTAAAACAACTGCCAATGCTGCTGGTAGTGGAAGTAGTAGTAAAAAAATTCGTCCGGACATGCCGAGTAGTAGTACTTGTGGTGCTCCAATTATTTACAGTACTACAAGTCGTATATCGGGCGATACTATTCACACTAAATTAGGTGAAAATGCCACAATCGCTGGTTCGACTTCATACAGCAATAATTCAGCATTAGATGGCGATGCCAATCCGTCGACATCGTCTTTTTTCAAATGCTGCTATATATCATTGGATAAATGGCGAGAAAAACGTAACGCTTCGAAAAATATAACCCATGATAGTAGTACTGATCGAGGCGATCCTGTGTGACATCGTACCACTCTAATGCCTCCATAAAAAAATAAATTTATTAAACTTTAAAAAAAAAAAAGAAGAAATAATAATAATCGTGTATATTGTAGAATATCAAAAAAAAAATTTTTTTTTTTTGCGTTATTAAAGTTGCAATTGATTTCTATTTTTCATTATTGACTTAATATGTAAATGTATTTAAAATGGGTATAAAACGTTACAGGCTAACGTTATTTGGGTTTTTATAAAACTATGGGAAATAAGAACGTATATTATGATAACTTTTAATTTGTACATTTTTTTATCACGATATTTTAATCAATGGTGAATATTTTTTGTTATTTTTTAAAATTGAAATAAACGTTTTTGTTTTTAACAATATCGGCCTATTTTTATAAATTTATAGAATGAATGAGGCAGGTTTTAATGAATCATGCCATATATACAATTGATCAAACTGTTGCAATTTATTTTTATTTGTAAAATTTAATTGTTAATAGTTTTTATTAGCAGGGTGTGTGTATGTGTTATTAGTTATCGTATATTTATTTAATATTTTAAGTGTATAGATTTAGTGACTAATTATTACAGAAATTCTTTGAAAGTTAGGCAATACTCCGTGTTTAAGGAATGTTTTGTTGGCTTAGTACCGCCTTAACAGTTCAAAGATTAAACCGATGGTTCGAACGAAAAAATTCCACAATTTAAAGCGAAAATGGTTAAAACTGTGAAAACAGACTTAAAACTGAGAATGTCGAATCTATAAAAACATTTTTGTTTATATAAGAGCCAGAAATATAATTTTTAATGTGGAATCTCTAAAGTGTAGAAGCGTTTAAAAAGGTTCATAAACAGATAACAGTTTAATTGTTTTCACCGATTTTAAAATTATGAAGATTCGAACCTGGATAGAAAGATTGCAACTGGCTATTCTCTCATTGAATTTTTTTTCAATAACTAATATTTAATGTATAATGTTGGAGAAACTTTAGTCTTGTGTTTTTTCTTTAGGAAAGGCGTTTAATGAGTTCTTCGTTTTGGTGCTTGCTAGCGTAATGTGCATCTCGCTTTCTCTCTGTGCATCATGTTGTATGTTGTGATCTGATTAGAGATTTTTGATTCGAACTGGTGTAGTATTATGGGAATTATTCGGACAGCAGGCCGCAATGTGTATTTGTTGTACGATTAATTTCTTAATCGCAAGATTAGGCAGGAGAACTGTTTGGCAGGGAAACACTCGTTGTTTTTCAGTATTTCAATTCGGTTGTATAAAGTGCAGATATCGATCATAAGAAGAAGGTAACGCTTCACTTCATTATCCCACGTTTTAAACCATTCGGTGGAGCTATAAGGAGTCATTCGAACCTATAGCATAGAAATAGAATGTAAATGGAATATTTGTCATTATCTTAAAACAACGGGGGTTATTGCTCTTCCCAACCGAATAATCGAATTTTCTTAATAAAATTGAGGTGTTCTCAGGCAGGGCTTGAAAATAGACGCATCGCTAGTCATGGAACAGCCCCCCAGTCAATTATCCTTGGTCGAACAGTAAAATGAGTTGCTTCTTTTTACTCGTTGTCTTATTTTCTAACCGACTATTTCAGCAAATTTTTTGCATTGCAATCTTTGCAACTTCTCCGGCTGTGTTATCGTTGTTGACACAAAATGTATCTGTTTCAACTTTTTTTAAGAAATTTGCACAGCAATGCTGCCTCACGCCGGCTAATTTTCAGGTAGGACTTATTCAAGTTCGTTTTCCCGTTTCGAATGAGTGAAAAAAGAAAGACAAGGCGAAAAAACAAATTCAACCCTGGCGTACGAACAAGGCCGTCGACATACGACAGAGATAGTATCGTTTTAAATCATTTTTCGATTTAACTCGCGTTAATGTAGATTAACTTAGATATTAAGTCGAGAGTTAATATCGATCTGTAACAATATTAATTCGACTATCACATACTCGATCGAAAATTGTTTAACCCACGATTACGTCAAAGCTTTCATGTGGCGAATTCCAAGTATATCTGCAGGATTGCAATTTGAAATAGAGAGAAATTTCGAGGAATTTAAGTTATTTCGTTAACGTTAGTTTGTTGAATCGCAAATTTACAATCTTCCGTTAAGTACAATTTTGGGAAAAAATTTGCTTGAAAAGAATTAAATAAAGGTTCTTAATTTTGTTAATTAAAAAAAAAATGGTTTTCCCGATAGTCGGTGGAAATCGTTCAATGTAGTTGCTCATATTGTCACAAAATTCTGAGACGAAATTCTCCAACGGTGGTTCGGCGAACTCCAAAGACATTTGCAACAGTGCGATATTCTGCCGAGGAACCCAATGAATATAGGGCGATTGTCAGCCATTTAGGAAGTACTAAAGGTTGACACATTACTCTTTCGCTTCATTCCAGGATAGCCATTTTCAAAAATTGTTCTGTTCATTCTGAACTTCACTTCAAAAACTGCACCGCTATTTAAAGGCTCTTCCTCTTCCCAAAAATAGCTTATTCTGTTTATGTTAAATATTGTACTTTAAAATTTTACTGACTTACCAACTTCCATATTGTGCTGTCTACACTTCACACATGCTCATACTCCTGACACAATTCGGTCGCAGCTAATGCATTTTTTATAAGGGATGCAAACTTTTTCTTTGTATCGCTTCTTTTAATTTATTATTATAAACAAATCCAAAATTTATTTTTGACTTTTAAATTTGAAGTTCCGCTCTGCATAAAGCTTTATTAGATTAATTTCATACGGTTATGGGATTTAAAATAAAAAGTCTTTGTATTGATTCCTAATTACGTAATATTTATTTAATAATTTTCTTTTGAGGGTTTTAAGAAGGCTAAATAATTGAAAACTTTATGTCACAATTTTTCTTCTCAATGCCTACTACGCATTCGTTATAAATTCAATTTGCAACGCCTACTATATATTCACCACATGGTATTAAAAATAAATGTCGTGTGTCACATACAAAAGATATAACAGAAGCTTTAAATTTAATACGATATTATCTCTGTCATGTGTCGAGAGCCTAAGGGTATATGTTAGTGCAGTGCAGGGTTTCCGTTTAATGGCTTAGGATAGTGGGTAGTGTGTTCAACTGTAATGCGAAGTTTGTGAGTTCAATTCTGGAGTACGCATAATTCTAGTACAATGCCTGCGTAAATATGAGTGGGAGTCACGGCAATGGAAGTAGAAACAGTTTCGACCATTTGGTTAATAAGGGGAAAGCAAGCACAGGTGTATATTAGTATATCATGCTAAATTTCATAAAGGTGGTCTTGTGCCGACGCAACCCGCTGAAAAGGGTTCACCACTACGTCTTATGGTATGCTTTGCGTACGACAGGTATTCCAGATAAGATCTTATGACCATATGATTGTAGAATACTACCAACATGTCACATGTCGTGTCTCAAAAAAGAATTATCGCGAACGACAGACCAGGATGCAGTATTATCACAAGCCCTGTTGCTGGTAGTAATAATTGATATGTCGAAAGCTGCACTGAGAGATGGAGGTGGTAAAGTTCTTCAGTGGAACTGTTTAACATCTTATTTCATGCTGACTAAGTGTGTTTAACCGACATATGTTAGCTCTTCGAACTCCAAATGCAAAGAGGCAATACTCAAAATAAAAGTGTGTAAAACTAAGTACATGTATGTACATAGGTTCAAATTAACCAGAAGTGGAGTAGGTGCAAGATTTTGTTGTTGTTGGAACCATTGTCAGTATGAAAGGCGGAGCCGAAAAAGATGTTAAGGCTCGTATAAATAAAGCTCGACAGGTTTTCAGTATCTTTTCTCCTTTCTGCTTTACCGGAAGCTACGAATTTCGACGCATGAGTGTTCTATGGCTGTACTACATGGAAGATGACCTATAAGCTTACGAAAGAACTGCAAACATTCGTGAAATAATGTCTCTGACACATTTTAGGGAAATTCTGTTCAGATATCGACGAATTATAAGGCACAACTGAACAGACTAATACAGGCATTAAAATTGAAAGGTGGAAGTGGTAGTGAATCGGTCACGCTTCGAGAAAGCGACAGCGAAACATTTCCAAACAAGCTCTGGAAGGGAGGTATTTCTTCTATGGGTAGGCCTTAAAAGGAAATTTATTGATTGATTACCTGCGTGAACATTTCTGCCGTATTTCATTCTACAAAAATCAAAATTTATAGGTGCTCGTGAGGCTGACAATCTGTCTGCAAAAGTTAATTTTTCCTTAGCTTTCTGGCTGGTTTTTTTCCTTCTTCTCTTCTCTTCGTCATTCATACATACTACTATAGTTTTCGAAGTTTGCTAAGAGTAGAGACTTCTAGGTTCTCAAAATTAGTACACAATTTCAGACGCCTTGTTCTCTCACCGATCGTTCGCCGTAATAGCTTGCTGTCGAAGGCATTTACCATCTTTTCAGATACCTGTATCAAGGTCCACGTTTCACTGACATAGCAGAATACTGGTCTTATACATTCGCAGTTTAGTTTTTTTGGATTTTTCTTAAAACGTTTCTTTCAAAGGCGTTAAGAATTTTTCAGACGCCTGAGCTTATGTCCACGTTCCGCTATCATAGCATAGCACTGGTCTTATAATCGTGTTATATAGTTCGAGTTTTGTTTTCCTGTGTACGGGTTGGTTTTTAATTATTGGAAGTACCGAATAATACGGTAAATTTGCCATCATCCTTCTTCGTTTTATTCAATGAAACCACAGCCTAAATCGGGTTTTTGGCCTTCTGACCTTCAGGTACCTTAAAATTTATTTGCTATTGTGAAAGGATTGTTGAATTTTCATACTTGTAGATTGAGGTGGACAAGATATATTCACACAAGTAGTGCGCTGGACCAGGATTGGAATTGCCAACTTTCGCAATCCACTAGGCTGCACCCTAACTGCCATTATTATTCTGCTCTTAATATCGAAGAATTCGCTTTCATCCTTCGATAAATTTGCGCCTAGGTATAAAAAGTTGTCTACGTCTTCTAGGTTGTAGGCTGCTACTGTAATATTCTGTCTAATTGGCGTCTTTTTCCTTGTTTGTATCATAACTTTTGTTTTGTTTTCGTTAATACGTAGTCCAAATTTCCTTGATACCGAATTGAGGCTTACATGTACCTCTTTAGCACTCTTCAGAGATCTTGCAAGTGTATTTCTGGACCTCGGAGGTAAACTGCACTATGTGAACTTGGTACTGATTTGTAAAAGTTACCGTAATTCACTCAGCTGTTCGAGAGCTTTTTAATGGTATACTGCACTTGGTATTAATGATATCATAATGAAAGGTTCATGGAAAAAATACAGCACTGCGTATGTGTATAATGTATGATCTCAGTAGTTCTTAAACTGCTCTACTGAAAAGTTGAATAAAATGCCATAGCGCAGATTACCTTCGAGGTTTAGATTTATGTCGTCGGCATGTGCTACGAGTGTGTGGACTCGAAGCATAGTGCCCTTGATGTCAACCAGAAGTTTGCGAACATCATATTCGAGCGTCAGATTGAACAGCATTGGTGCCAGGCCGTCACCTTGTTTAAGTCATATCAGTTTCTACTCTGACTTGTGACAATGACTCGGTCATTGTTCTTCTTGTAAGCTAAACCAGTTTCGGTGGGACTCTAAACTCCAACAAGATTGCCTGTTGAAGTCAACAAATGTGTGCTGCACATCAATGCTATATTCCCAACACTTCAGCAGCAGCTGCTGTTTAACTAAGAATATCTGGTCCGTGGTCGATCGTCCAGCTCTAAATGCGCCTTGGTGCTAGGGTGTAGCCTAGTGGGTAGCGAGTTGGTCTTACAATGCGAAGGTCGTGAGTTCAAATCCCGGTCGACGTAATATAATTCCTGCACACTACCTGCTTGTATATCCTTGGTTAATTCAATCTACGAAAATGAAAAATTCGTAGATAGAGGTTTGTGCGAAGGGCTAACAACCCACCCACAATAATTAATGAAAAAATGTGAAGGAATCTAAAGGCCGGGAGGCCAAGGCCCGATTTGGGTCGTAGTGCCATTGCAGAAGAAGAAGTAGAAATACACCGTGGTATTCACGAATTACTTTGTCAGCGTAGGGCTTAATTCTCTTTCCCAGAATTTTTGTCAAGATCTTGTAAGACGTACACATAAAAGTTATTCCTCTGTATTTTTCGCAACTGAGTTTGTTACCTTTTTTATAAATTGGACGTATGATCCTGCGCCTTTCTTCAGGAAGTATTTTCTGCGTCCATGTATCCGTGATTAATCTGTGTAGGACGATAATGGTGAAAATGCCTCTTCAAAGCTGATGTGTGAGGGAGGGAGGGGGATGCATTTACTAAATTTTGTGTGCTTTACTCAAATTTGTGAGCATTTACAAAATTTTTATGTGCATTCACTTAAAATTTGTTTGGATTCACTCAAATTTTGTTTTTTTTTTTTTTTTCTGGTTACGCCAGGGAGGTGCGGAGTCTTCGTTAGATACCAATAGCCCGTGCTATTGGCATGCACGATTCTTGATCCTAACAGAGAACTGTCAGCCGATATGTGCCTGCGTACTAAACCACACCCCCGCACACAGACTTCAACCACTCTCCCCGCGGGACTGCCGTTAGGTATTACTTCGCGGGGCTGGCTAGCATTTTATGCTGTGCTCCTTATATTGCTTCTGCTCTCCTTTCTCTCTCGATTATCCGAAGATCCTTTTGCACATTCGTTACGAGTGTGCAAATTTCCATCCAATTTTCCTCTGATTCCATCATATAGTCAATGATGAATGGTGGACTCGGAATATTATTTCTCCATTCTCCGAAGCGACTGCAGTTGAAAACCGCGTGCTCTGTGTCTTCTTCTTGATCTGGGAAATTTGGACAAAGAGGCGAATCATCGTGTCCGAACCTATGTAGGTATTTGCGGTAGCCGCCGTGACCTGATAGGAACTGCGTGATGTGGTAGTTGCAGTCCCCATACACCCGCTTTGTCCAGACCTCAATTTCGGGAATTAGCTTATAGGTCCATCTGCCTTTTGTAGCGTTGTCCCATCTGGCTTGCCACATAGCTATTGATGTTGCCTTTTCCTCTTCTTTTATTTTCCTCGTAACAGCTGCCTCTTGTTGAATCGAGGATCTTCTTTCGTAGATCCTTAGCATTTCATTCGCGAGAATGTCAATGGGGATCATTCCGACTATGACACAGGCTGCTTCGTCCGATATTGTTCGGAAACCGCTGATTGTTTTTATCGCACAGAGTCTATATGTTGATGACATCTTCTTCCTTGTTTCTTTTGTTGCTAGCGCCGCCGCCCAAACCGGAGCAGCATATAGGAGAACCGAGCTGACTACTCTCGAAAGTAGTATCCTTCTGGCATATCCTGGTCCACCGATGTTTGGCAGTATTCGAGAGAGGGCTGCCTGTATTTGTGACGCCTTTTTGCTCGCGAAGTCCACGTGAACTTTAAATTTTAATCTGTTATCGAGCACAACTCCTAGGTATTTAATTGCCTCCTTGGATCTGATGATTTGACTGCCGACCTGAATGTTCGCGTATTCAATTTTCTTTCGGCTTGTTATTAGAACAGCCTCCGTTTTGTGATCAGCTAATTCCAATCCAGCGGACTCTAGCCAGTCTCTAATTTGTGATACGGCTTCATTTGTTGCTGACTCTATTTCGTGGATGTGCTTAGCCACGGTAACAACAGCGATGTCGTCAGCGAACCTGATTAATTTTACTTCTTGCGGCAACGATAGTCGAAGAACTCCATCGTACATAATATTCCACAGGAGAGGGCCTAGTACAGACCCTTGTGGGACTTCCGCGGTGACATTGTAGTACCTTAACCCCTTATCAGTTTGGTACCTCAACTTCCTGTTAGTGAAGTAATGTGCGATTATTCTCAACATGTAGTGTGGTGTATCCATTCTAACTAACGATCTGTCTATGAGTGACCAATCTGCCGAGTTAAAGGCATTTTTAATGTCCAGTGTCACTACTGCACAATATTTTTCTGTCCCCCATCAAATTTTGTGTGTATTTACTAAATTTTGTGTGCATTTACTTAAATTTGCGCACATTTACTAAATTTCGTGTGCATTCACTCAAATTTGTGTGCTGCGATGGTCTCCTCTTTTAGCTTCTCGATTTCGAATTTCAGTGTCGGTTGGTGTTTTGTAGGTCCACAGTTTGCTATTCGACATCGGAATGAGGTCTTTAATAAATAGTCATCAGAGTCGCAGTTTGCACCTCTGATGGTTCTGACATCAAGGATTCTGGCCCAGGTTCTGTTTTGAAAGCATGTCAAGCTTACTATAATGTTTTTTGTACAGTCGAAGTCAACGGAGTCAAAGACCTTGTTGTCATTGTTAATATTGTGAAAGCTGTGCGTCTATGTGTCTCCTCCTTTCCAACTTTCGCATTGAAGTCACTCAATATTATATTTATGTCGGATGGGAACCCAGCGATCTCGATATCCTGATGAGGTTTTTTTGTAGGTATACGCTGGGACGTGAACATTAATGAGCCAAATGTTAAAGATTGTTGTTTGCAAAGCGCACACTTCGTAGCTGGGTTTAAAGTTAGTGATATGTTGCTCAAATGCAAAAGGTTCTCTGAACTCAAGCATTCTTGATGGATTTCCACTTTTGAAGATTGTTCGCGACCTTATGTCCGTTATCTCGCTGTAAAGCCATTTAGTTTCCTGGAGTGCATCAACATTAATGTTGAATTCATAAACTTATTCAATTAGAGATTTCAAAGCTCAGGGTTTAAGCAAGTTAGTACATTCAAGATTCCTAAACAGTGGTAAATTCTCCGTTTACTGGGTTGTTTCTGTTGAATCCGTCCAATCCGACGCAAAGGTTTCATTCTTTGGTTAGGTTGCTCATCGCCCTACCCCCAACCTGGAGGACCAAGTCGGTGTACTTAACAGCACAGACACGGCTGGACAATAACAGCTGAAAAGTATACATTGGAAGCACTCTGGTGTTTCCGATCATTCAGGGTGTCTCATTTCCTACTCCTTTTTCAAACCGGGCTTTCGAATGTCTTCGGCGGAGTTCCAATAATACACAATACCTACCTAATCAATATGGAGCTAAAATATTATTCATGTTATGAATGACACTCGGTTAATGCGTAAATCCTTGTCAGAATAGAGTATGGCTTAAAGAAACTTCCGGCAAACTTCACCTATCGTTTTTTTTTAGGTAAGTTCAATATTTCGAATATGAATAACATGTTCGAAAAAACAGTGGCTTAAATTTTTGATTTTCGTATGCATTTGTGTCTGGACTAGTTTAGATAATTTTCACGTATACGAATATTTCGTTATTGGTTTTAATTGAAATTTATAACTTTTATGTGTGCTTTAATTTTCTATTATTTAAAATTGTAAATATCTCGCAAAAGATAATAAAAACAAAATATCATTCATAAAAGTATCGTGAAAAATACATTTTATGTTTCAACTTTATGCAATACAAAAAGGTTGTGTTTTCCTGTCAATTTCGAGATAGTTGAATTTTTATTTAAACAAAATGAAAAACAAACGGTAATTGGCATTTATATAAATATTTTAAATTATCGATATTGGTATTTAAGATTCTTTTAATCAAATTTATTTCATCATATAATTATTGGAAAAAAAATATTTATTTTTGAATTGAATTTTGCGAAAAAAGTTGAAAAACATGTACAATAATTAAAAAAAAAAAACACATTTTTCTATATTAGAAGTATCATTGTGAGTTTATAGTTATAATAACGTTTTTATTGTTATTGTTAAAAATAATTTAATTTAAAAAAACCTCACAATTATTCGAAAGTTTTTGGAATTGTGGAATGCAATAATAAATAATAATAATTATAATTTCAATTAATAAAATAATATATTGTTTTTAACTAAGGCTCGAAGATATTACAGTAAATTTATTAATAACATTTACGAAATTAAAATATTTTAAATCCATATTTTGCAGATGCAACTTTTTATTTTTGTGTTATATCAACCGAAAAGAAAATAACAAAGAAATTTTATAGGCAATGAAAATTTAAACTAAAAAAAATGAAGAATTTAAAACGTTGTTTTGTTAGAAAAATATAATAAAATGTTAAATCAACCCCCAAAAATTTATTGAAATACTCTTACAGGCGAAAAACAAAAACACAAACGAAATTATATGTTGGAATGAAATGAAGGAAAAGAAAACTAAGAAAATGACCCTGTCTATTCTGCACAAATCCAAAATAGTAATAAATAGAAACTTATAATAAATAAAATAAAATACAAGAAATAAAACAAAGATTAGGTAAATGCAGTTTAAAACCACTTTACATGAATGCGAATTAGAAATAGACGTTGTATATTATGTAATTATTAGATTACATTGTATCATGTGAATATAAATATTTTAGTTAAATTATAGGGTAAATCTGTTATTAATTATTAAAATGAAAACTACATAATAAAACAAAATATTAACATTTAATAGCGATTTCTAATTCGATTTTCGTTGTGCATCATTTTTGTTTAATTGAATTTAATACATTTGGTATTATCAAATCGATTAATTCATTTAATGTGTTGAAATTTAATAAATTATTGCTGTCTATGTTTTAATTAACAATTATTTACAATGTGATGTAATTTAAAAAAAAAAACAAAAAAGGCAAATTTGAATACGACAAGAAAATTTAGCTAAAAAATATATTTGACTTAATGAAGAACATTAAGAAACATAATATCTCCTTTCTTAAATGGCCCCGTAATACTTGTCAAGTTATACGCGACAACGTTGTGAAGACCTTTTCGAAGAGATAAGTGATAACAATGTGTGGCAGTGTTTTTTCCCATGAGAAATTGAAAAAAAAAAACATAATAGAACTTTACGCCCAATCGTGCAATACTCTAGATGAAAGAGAAATGTTTTGATCTTAAAATTATTTTGTAGATGAAGTGGTAGAGGTGGTGACGACATTGAACTAATTTTTTCACATAACGCTAGAGTTACTACCAAAATGTATTATACAAAATTTAGGATTCAAAAATTTAATAGGTACTGAGAAAATAAATGTATTGGATTAAGTGAACATTCCATGAAAAGGTACAGTTTGTATGGGAGGTGGTGGAAGGAAGGGGAGCACTCAAATAACTTTAATGCAGTAGTTTGAAATTATTATGAAAGTAATATATTCCAAATTTCAGATCTATAGCAATTATACTTTTCGAACAAATCCGTTTATTGTCAAATTGTGTAATTTTGTATGGGAGGAGTTAGAAGGGATAAAGCTAATCGTCTAATTTTTTAAGGTCTACTAATAATTCTAAATAAATAATTAGTGCACAATTTCAGCTCGATAAGTTTGATACGCACTAAGTAAATTGGTTTAGAGTATATCATGAAAAAGTGCAAGGGGAGAACGTTAATAATTTTTATGGAGTAGATTGAAATCATAAGAGTATGACATTCTAAATTTCACATCAATAGCATTTATACTTTTCGAGCCAATCCGTTTATTGCCAAACTGCGAAATTGTGTAATTTTGTATGGGAGGAGGTAGAAGGGATGGAGCGATTTGGCCCGTTCACGAACTCGACCTTACTTTTTTGTCAAAAATGACGTGTACAAAATTTGAGCTCTCTAAGCTCAACGCGTTCTCAAGCTAGAGAGGACACGGACGAAAAGACGGTCAGACAGACAGCCGGACGGATGGACGGACGAGCATGCGGTTTTTGAGATTTTTGGGTGATTATATGAACTTCTGTATCAATCATTTTTTTTCTCCGAGCCTTATTTCTTGGCATTACAAACTTTGTGGCAAACTTGTAATACTCTCAGATTTCATCTAGAGTATAAAAATTGTTAACAGCGACAACGAAGTCTACTTTATTGTAATTAAATTGAATAATGGCAAATTTAAAAAGCATTTAATAAAAAGAAAAATGAATTTAGGATGAATCTGTAAAAACTTCCAAAGACTAAGATTTTGTACTGAGTGTGGTTAATTGGGTGTGGTTATATTAGTTAACTAAGGTAATTAAATTAGCTCATAATTATAAATCACATAACATAGTTCACACGGTAAATATTTCAAACTCTTCGATGAGGGTTGCGTCAAAGTTGTCCGATTGAGCTAAAATTTTGAAAATATCGTTTTTTTGTTGATTGAAACCCGATAGAGAGGTGGGAGCAAAACTCTTAGAAAGTTCAAAAATATTGTATAATATATACAATATAACATTTTGCCAGAGTATATGCGGGCGGGTCGTACTAACGTAAATATTTTTCCAGCTCATTTCATCTTTTTACTATTCCAGTGGGAGACAAAAAGCTTGCGAAGTATTTTATCTATCTAAAGCGTTTTTTTTGTATTGAAAAAAAAGTGCGACTTAGAGGACAAAAGTGTGTAACGAATAAGTAAGTGTTTTTTTTTTCAATTCGAGAAGTAGATTGGACCCTGGGGTGCTAGATCGCAAAGCAGACGCCTTAAATACTGAGCTATCTTTAACCAACGTTTAAGTCGGTCCAAAGCGTGTGACTGTTTTTCCCTAACATCTTTAGAAGCGATCTTAAGGCATATGTCCTGCTGTTTCTAAAAGAAAGGATCAAATCAGTATTCACAGATCATTGGTGAATAAGGTATTGTATAAACTCATTCAGTCACTTAGAGACTGCTGATTGCTAATAAAGGTTATTCGCCTAATTCTTTATAGTTTCTTTTTGATAAGATATTTTGAGGTGACATTATTATTTATTTTCTTTCTAAACAACGTAAGAGAAAAATCGTTTTGAAGAACTCGGCGAACATCGATGTTATATTTCTCCAGAACCTGTTTAGCTGAGAATATCTGGTGCAGGGTCGATCGTCCAAATCTAAATTCACCTTAGTATTCTCCAATTAATTTGTCAGCATAGACCTTAGTTCCCTTTTTCAAAATTTTCGATTTTATAAGACGTACACAACAAAGGTATTTCTCGGTGGTTTTCGTAGCAGAGTATGTCACCTATTTTATGAATTGGACATATGATTCTTCTGCGACAATATTCTGGAAGTGTTTCCTGCGCCCATATGTCCGTGACTAATCTGTATAGGAGATATGCTATGCAGGCGTCGCCGGATTTCAGAAGCTCAGCTGAAATTCGATCAGTGCCCGGCACTTTATTGTTTGGGCGATTCTTCAGGGTAGTTTTTACTTTTTAAGTGTGGGGGGAGGATCCTTCATCAGTTGTTACATCTGTTGTACCTGCTATTATGTCTGGTGCTGCTGTTCAAAGTTTTGCGCCCATTTTTGTTTTATACCCCGTCCATTATTTATAATGTTGCCTTCTGTATCCTTGCAGAAGTTCGTCTTCGGTTGGTATCCATTTTTCATCCTTTTAACTAACTACGCAGCTTTCGTGTTTTGTGAAATGTTCGTCCATGTTTTTAATTTCGTGATTATTGTACCTAGTCGTGCCATAAGTTCTGTCACACGTATATGGGCAATTTTTGTATAAATGAAAAAGAGTTTTTGACAAAGGAAAATATATTTTATTTTGGCATACTAATGGAAGTAAAATAAGCAACAAATTATTCAAAGTGGCCGCCTTTAGCCTTAACACAGCTCTTTAATCTGTTGGGCCAGTCATCGATAGCAGTACGCACTGTTTCTAGCGGAAAATTAGCTACTGCTTCTGTCAAAGATCGCTTAAGGCTCTCGATATTTGGGTGTCGTCTCGTGCACACCATGGACTCTAACTCCGCCTACAGTTTGTAGTCCAGGGGATTCAAATCTGGGCTCCCAGAAGGCCATTCCGTCGCCCTTATAAACTGTGGAATATTGGTTTCCAACCACGCTTGTGTGGTTCGAGCTTTGTGGGCTGGCGCAGAATCTTGCTGGAAAACCCAATGTCGATTGTTGAATAGCGTAGAGTTCAGCGGCTTCACACATCCCTCCAGGATGTCCGTTTGATAATTTTTCGCTGCAGTTTTTACGCCTTTTTCGCAAAAAAAGAAGCTCGGTGACCCCTTCGTAGCTGACACCCCACCATACCATGACTGATGCTGGATGATGTCCTCGCTGTACCCTAGTGGCAACTTGTCGGGCTTCTATGGAGCTGTGGGCATACACCTTATCATTTTGGCGGTTGAAATGTTCCTCCACCGTAAAAATTTTTTCATCGGTAAACAAAATTTCTCGATGTTTGTTGTTGCCGTACCGCCGAAGGAGCTCTTTCGATCTGGTGCTCCTAATTTGCTTCAACTGCTCAGTCAGCAAATGTCCCGTTGATCGTCGAAAGGCACTCATCCCGAGGTCAGATTTCATGATGCGAGACATACTTCGGGTGGAGATGTTCATCTCTCGAGCCATGATTCGTTGTTTACGAAGCGGATTTCGACGAATTCGACTCTCGACCGCTTTGATGGCAGCAGAAGAACGTACATCACGCGGACGTCCAGAACGAGGTCGATCTTCAATAGTCTGGATCGCGTTATATCTCTGGATCGCACGATACACAAATCTTTGCGTTATTTTTAACGGGCACAACAACTTGAAAATTTCACTCGCGGATTTTCCACACTTATGTAGTGCAATCACTGCAGTTCGGTTTTCTATTACACCCCATTCCATCTTCATACGTTAACGAACACACTTTAAATGACCATCAACTGTCAACAACATTATGACGTTTATAAAACTGGTCGATATTGAAATGTCACTCATAAAATAAAGTTGTTGCCAATGTGAGAAATTATGTGACAGAACTTATGGCAGGACTAGGTACTTCCATTTTTTCTGTATGCAGATTTTGTATGCAAATCGTCCAAGTTCATTATCCTGTTTGGCTCGTGTCGGCCATTCCATGAAAGTGCGAATTGTTGACTTCTAATTTGCTAGAAGACAAGCTGGATCCGCTCATGACAGATTTCTGTAAACAACGTATTAGGAAAAACCCCAAATTCATATCACACAATCCCAAGAATATGTCGAATGGAACGATACTGTCACCACCACTATCAGCAGTTGTACAGTTCATCTGCAATTATCGTTGAAACCGCTAAACGATATTCTTTAGGAAAGAAAACTGCCGGATTAACATTTTTCTTGGTTGCCTCTATTGAAAAAAAGTTGGACTTTGTATTTGAATGTTGCGTATGAGGCAGCCAAATACCTACATAGTTGGTAGTTCTTCCATGCGCGAAAAATTGCTGTAGCAATAGTCGCTTATAACGGGTGCTTTTTTAGAGGCGGAGAACTTTAAATTGAAATAAATCACAGAAAAATGTTTTTAATATCCATGTAATTGGCTTTATTTGAAAGTTAATTTTATGGCATTAATGATCGATTATGATTTCGGGCATAATGTGGAAGTTCAATTTTCATGCACTCTTCGCAGTAAATCAGGCTGTATTTCGGCAATAACGCGTCGAATGTTGGCTTCCAAGTGCTTAATAGTTTCTGGTTTATCGGCGTAGACATGGGACCTTACATATCCCCAGAGATGAAATCTAATGGCGTCAAATCGCACGAACGAGGTGGCCAGTTAACAGGTCCATTTCGTGAAATTAATCGATCATCAAATGTTTCTTACAGTAAATTAATTGCATCGCGCGCTATGTGACATAAGGCACCATACTGTTAAAACCACATGTCTGCGAAAGTAATGCCTTCCAATTGAAAATGTTAGTAATCATGTCTCTGTACCGCTCACCGTTGACTGCAACGTTCTGACCATCATAATTTTTGAAGACATATCGACCCATAAAGCATATCAAATGGTGACTTTTTCTGAATGTAATAGTATTTCGACAATGGCTTGTGGATTATCATCGCTCCAAACGTGGCAATTCAGCTTATTGACATAGCCATTTAGCTAAAAGTGTTCTTCATAATTGAACAAAATTTTCAATTGAAATTGTAGATCAATAGCAATGATAAATTTGAACAATTTCAAAACGTTGCTCCGGCGTGAGTCTATTCAAATCGGCTGTCACTGAAAACAATGCTGCCAATTTAAAGCTCTCCGCATTTAAAAAAATACCCTTTACGTATACGTTTTTATAATATTCTTAAAAACTGTTGAAAACAAGCTACAAAAACTACGCCGCATCGGATATTCTATTCAGATTCTTGTTGAAAAAAGATGCAAATATTACAGTAAAAATTTCCAGATTTATCTCTGTTCTGATTCATAACAAATATAAAACTGATCGACAATCTAACACACTCAATGATATTTTTAAAGGGATATTGATTAGAAGGGCAATTGGAATTAATTGCTAATAAGGGAAATTTTTAGGATAATTGGTTAGTGTAGGATCATTAGTTCGTTGTGTCCTTTGCGGTACGGGTTTTGTTATTATGAAGACTCGCTTAGATAATATTTTTTTATACAGTATAACTGCCCTATAGCAGACACCTGCGGGGAATTTAAAATCTTCCACTATAGAGGGGTGTTGGGATTTATTAATTTAACTATAACTTTAATTTTTCTTCAAGAGATAAACGCGTCCATTTGGAAAACGACATAGTTCAAATGAAAGCATACTATAGATACTAAGATACAAAGAAAAATCCTTTTCAATTACTGTTAAGGATTGATGATGGTGCAATGACGCTACAGCTCATATCGAGCCTTGGTCTCCCGGATGAACCTCCTCCAGTTGTCTGCGATCAACGATCTGCAATCTGCATCGACTGAGTCCTCCCATCGCTTTTTTGGCTTCTCCTGCGATCGGTTGCAGTGAACTTTACCCTTGAGCTATCGTTTTGGGTTTCGACCCTCGTGCATTCGATCCACGTGGCCAGCCCATTGAAGCTTGCGGAGTTTGATCACGATAGATGCTGGTGGGTCGTCAAATAGTTGATACAGCTCATCTACAATTGTATCGAGTTCGCCAGATGCGGATTTTAGGAATAGCGTACCTCTGATGTCCACTGAGGTTACTGAAGTTGCCTTCCTGATGACATACATATTTGAGCACCAAGTTGAAGAGCATTGGGGTGAGACCATCACCCTGTTTGAGATCTGACACCATTGGGAAGCTTTGAGTCAACTGGTTTTGGATGTTTACTTGGCACTCATTGTTATCCATCGTGGCTTTTATTAACAGTTAGTGTTTATCTAGTATCTCTAAGAATAACTGGTCCGATGTCGATCGTCCGGATCTGAAGCGACATTGGAATTCTCCAATGATGTTGTTAGCGTATTCACTGAGTCTTCGTTCCATAATTTTCGTTAAAATTTTTGTAACACGTACATAACAATGAAATTCCTTTGTAATTTTCACAACGTAGACGGTCACCCATTTTGTATACAGGACATATAATGATTTTCCGCCAGTCATCGGGTAATTTTTCAGTTGTCCAGATTTTAACAATTAATTTAAATGTTCGACTGGTGAACTCTGTGCCACCTTATTTTAAGAGATCTGCAGGGGTTCCGTCAATTCCAGGCGCCTTGTTCGATCTTAAATTATGAAGGGGTGTCTCTACTTCATTATAGGCTGGAGCAATGGGCAGTTGATCTCCATCTGTATCTTCCAGACTTATAAAAGGTTCAGTCTGTAATGTCATTCTATTTAATAATGTTCGGGAGTACTGAACCCATCGTGCATTGAGTTCGGTAGCGTCGCTTATGATATTGCCTTCTTCCTCCTTACAGAGGGTAGTTTGCGGTTTGCAACCTTGTCTCATTTCTTTGACGGTGCTAAATGCTGCGCGCAATTCATTTTTCTTCAAGTTTTCGTCCAGTGATAAAATTTTTTCATTGTTCATTATCCTTTATTTTCGTCTGCAGATCTCCTTGGCGTCTCGTCTGAGCTGCTGATAGATGTCCTCTCTAGCTAGTGTTCGTCTTTCGAGAAACAGTCCATAGGCTTCGTTTTTCTTGGTGATCGATTCTTATCGAACCAGTCATTTCTTTTTCTCCGCTCTAAATGTCTTAAAGTGTCTTCAGCTGCGCGCTGAATACAATCCTTAATGTTCCGCCACATTTACTTCACTCAGACTCATCTTGAGGTAATGCCTCAATATGTGCTTTGATTATGGTCATATATTCCACTTTCGTTGTGTCGTCCTTCAATTTTTGCACATTGAGCTTAGAATCGCAGCTCCTTTTAGTGTGACCCTTGTTAGCTATGCGACAGCGGTATTTAGCTCGAACAGGAAAATGGTCCGAGTCACAGTTCGCGCCACGTAGAGTCCTGACATCTAGAATACTGGAGCCAGCCCTTTGTTCGATGAGAACGGGGTCAATTTGATTGAAGGTGTGCCCATCTGGTGATGCCCGCGTCATTTTGTGAATGTTTCTATGCGGGAAGCAGGTGAAGCTTATGACTAGGTTCCTACTGCTGGCCATTGTCGTTCGTTTTCTTATGGAGGCTATGCCTCTATCAAACAGTTCGTTGCCAATTTTACCGTTTAAGTCTCCTATTAGAATTTTCATGTGATTGGAGAGCAACGAATTCGTCTTTAATGACATCGTCTTTCTCCTTTGTTGGAGCATGGCAGTTGATAACCCAAACGCTGAAGAACTTCAACTTGAAGCGGATTAAGCAGATTCGTTTGTTGATCGGTATAAATTTCGTTATGAGTTGTTTGATCGCATTATCTACCACAAAGGCGACACCGAATTCTCTGGTTCCTTACTTTTTGCCGCTGGTAAAAATAGTGTGAGATCTGCAATCGTTAACTTCCGAGCCTTTTTGTTACTTGGAGAGCGAGGATGCTGATGTTGTTACGAGACGCCTCCTAAAGAAGTTCCCACAGTGCACCAGTTCGACGCATATTCCAAGATCCAAAAGAATAGTCCATTTTCCGTTGCCGTTTGATCCGTCCAATCTGAAGCTGTAATCCGTTTTCCTGGACATGCGAGTTGCCAGCGTTTCGCCCAACCCCCAACCTGGAGGGCCAGTCTGGATGGCAGTTCCGATTAGAGGCGCGGAACATTTGCCTTCACCCTTCTCCGTCTGCTGTTTCGAACAAAACACGCGGTGGTCACCGGGAGGAGGTGGAGATAGGATTCAGTAGCAGAGCTGTTGATGTTATTTACAGTGGGCTTTTGACAGAATTTATGCTACGATTACGCTCTGTGACCCTTACTACCATTCGACCACCACTATTAGGGAATACATCATCCAAAATGTCCGCTATACAGAGGTAAAATTGTATGTAAATATTCGTAATACATTGGTTTTGCCGCGTCCGCGTCCTTTATAGGAAGGGGTCCGATATTGAGAGGTGGTAAGCAATTAAAAATAATATTTAATTCACTGGGGAATAAAGAACTGTCCTCTATAGGGATGGGTCCGCTTTCGAGAAGTGTCACTGCATTATCATATGTGTTCGAAAACTTTAAATGATATAAAATAAATATTCACACTCGTACGTGAAAAACGACGATCCTCTTTTTTTTTATTTTTCAGAAATTTTTAGAATTCCTCATGAGATAGAAAAGTTATGTCGCATAGTGTAATCGAACAATTCTTCATCCCTCGAACCTTATTGCAGCGGAATACCTCCAACAATTTGGCAATAACGTTCACCATCACCTTAGGCATCTCCATTTGCATTTATCCGCACTAGCTTCCATATATTCTCTTTCTTTCCTTATCCACATATTACGAAGTTTTCACGCGTAGTAAAGAGTAGTTGATAAAAATGAACTATGAGAAGAAAAAAAAGCTAGGGTGTAGCCTAGTGGATAGCGTTTTAGTCTAAAATGCGAAGGTCGTGAGTTCAAATCCCGGTCAACGCATAATTCCAGCACATTGTCTGCTATACCGTGGCCACCTCAATCTACGAAAAATGAAAAATTCGTAGAGAGAGGGTTGTGCGAAGGTCTAATAACCCTTCCACAATAAATAATGAAAAAGGTTAAGAAACCTGAATGTCAGGAAGCTAAGGCCCGATTTGTGCTGTAGTGCCATTGTAGATATTGATGAAGATGAGAAAAAATTGTATACAAATGAAATGTCCAATAGTCCTTCTACATTGTCACTTTTGGCAATGCACTGTTCAAAATGAATATCTTGATGTAAAGGGAAATGTATTTAGTCCTTCGTTTAAGGACTTCAATATTGTTCATCGCTAATTAATGATTTGTTAATTGCTTTTTTGTAACAGTACCCATTAGTTTTTTCTAACGTAAATGACAAAAATCTAGCACTGTTCACAGCCGCCTTTTAAATTTTCTTCACAACATTTCAAATTTATTAGTGAAAAAAAAAAAAAAATAATTTAATATTGAAAATTACACATTGACCTTATTGATTAACTAATAAAATTATATTCTTATTTTTCTATTCATGTTTTACAATCAACATAAATAGAAATAAAAGAAAACAGAAAAAGCTTGACTATAAAAATTTGCCATTATTGCATTGTAAGAAAGAAGAGAGCTAAAAGCTTCAAAAAATGTAGAATAATAATTTAATAAAGATTTTCAATTCAATAATTCAAACGATAAAACGAATTAAAGAGTAGATTTATTTAAATCAAATCATTAAAAATAATAATTGCAAAGAATAAAAAACAAAAATTAAAAATTATAAATTTTTATAGCAGCACGTATGAAAATAAGCACTTTTTATCATTGAAAAATACAAAACTACTACTACTAAATCTACTGGCTACTTTTCTATGGGGTTTTCAGTATTTTCAAAAAAAAAAACTTTTTAAAACACAAATTGTAAGAACAGAAAAATTATTATGAAAGTTATTCAAATATTTTGCTTTTATGACGATCTGGAGCAAATACCAATGATATGTGCCAAATATTATTGCTCTCTATATCACACATTTCATTGTAAATTGCTTTGGATCTAAGAATGACGAAAAATTGTTTGGTTATGATTTTTGTATGATGATTCTTATACTCTAGATGAAATCTGACAGTATATTGTGTTTGCCTTACCGTTTGTAACGCTAAGAAGTAATGAGAGTCGCCAAGGGTACAGAAATATTTGCTGTCGCTCAAAAACCTCGATTCCGAGTGACCGTCGGTCCGTCTGTCTACAACATAACTCTCGAAAGCTTTGACCTATCTTGCTGAAATTTTTAATAAATCTTTTTTAGCAAAAAAGTAACTTTAAATTTGTGAACTGGCCAAATCCTCTTACTCCTTCTACCTCCTTCCATACAAATTTCGAAACCTTTCAGCTATTGACTTGAAAATTAAGTCAGAGTATAACGATGTGAATATCATTGACTTCAAAAAATATTGATCTGATCCTTTCACTCCTTCTACCACCATACAAAAGCACAATTTTTAAAAATGCGTTTAATCGGTTTTCATTGCCTAAAAGAACCAACTTTTTTCATAATTAATGTTATTACAATTGCAACCGATTTTGTTAAAGCTATCAACTTCACCTCACTCTTTCTTCCCCCTCCCATACAAATTTCACGAAATTTCAGAATTTCTAGCTATCAACTTTAAATTTTGAGAAATGCATACTATTACAAATATCATTGATGTCGAAAAATTTGGTTTTGATTGAAATACTCCTTCAACCCCCTCCCATACAAATGTACAATTTTTGGCAAATGCATTTAATCGATTTTCATTGAAACTAGGAAAATTACTAACTTCGAACTTGAATAGAATTTGTCCTTTAATAATTTCAATAAATGCTAAAAAATATATGAGCTTCGCTTCACTCCTTCTACCACCTCCCATACAATTTTTCGTATTGAACATTTATAAAATGTATTCCTCCTTCGAACATATGAGTAACAAGGCAATGTGATTAGGATGTTGATAAGCAGATTCAAAATCATCCAAAACCTCCCACATTCTCTGCCACCTCCCATACAAATGCCATAAATTCAGACGAATTTGTTCAAAACTTATGAAAGCTACAAACTTTAAATTCAGCATGAAACATTTTGTATACTACGTTCAGTGTTATATACAAAAATTATCAACCCCCTTTTACCACCTCCCACACAAATGTCGCTATTCACTATTCGAAAAAATCTGAGATGACATATTTTCCGGTACTATAAACTCTTTCCTATTTCATCTATTATGTTTTATTTAATATTTGATATGAACGACGAATCTGTTTTCCTACTCGTATATTCAGAGTTAAGATAAAACGGTTGGAAACAAGAAATAATTTATGGACAAACCCTAATGCTAGTTCATGGAGGTGGTCGTGGAGGTCATGGACGGCAGAGCCGAAACTAATTTTCAGGCTCTTATAAATAAAGCTCTTCAGGCCTTCGGTATCCATTCCCCTTTCTGGAGATTTAGAAAGATCCTCCTTTATACGAAGGGGCGAGTGACGCATGTACTAAATTCGTGTTATTATATGGTTGCACTAAAGAGAAAGTAGCCAACGAGCTTACCAAGAAGCTGTAAACTTTAGTAAATCAATCAACGATCAACGAATACTATTAAAGCTTTCAGATCCAAAAAAAGAATACTCCATAAACCTAAATATATAGATTTCGATTTAAGTTGTTTGATGGCGGTTTCGAAGAACCACAATGCACTGGGCCATTTAGTTGGGCCCATTGCACTCCCCCTATTGATTACGAGATAGACGTCACTCCTCCAGTACTAGCCATTTGGTTCGGTTTACGAACCGAAGCAGACTCAAATGTTTGACGCCTCTGAGGTCGTCTAGCTCTGAGAAGAATCTAGAGCCTAAAGAAAGGAGACGACTGTTGGAGATTTGCGGACAGTGACAAAGATAGTGTTCGATAGATTCTTCGTCTTCCTCGCAACTTCTGCAAAGGGCTGTCGCTCGCGATTCGCATCCTGAATGCGTGCAGCTTTTGCAAGCGTCCGAACTATTGTCGGCCTGACCACAGGAGGCCGACAATAGTTCGGACGCTATACCGACTATGTTGTGCTGAGCTGTGATTTTTTTATTCGGTTCTTTCCATAAGGATTTGGTCGCACTGCACCTATCAACCTGCCGCCATCCCATCAAGAAGGAATTCAAAATAGTTTCCTTGAAGCTTGCGTTCAGCACTGTTGGTATAACATCGACTGACTTCCTAATAGAGCTAATGCTTGCAGATTCTTACCGCGCAAGTGTGTCTGCTGCGTCGTTTCCTAAGCGGTCGCTATGACTCGTTAACCTAAACCATATCCATTTCGTTTAACGTGTACGCCTGAAGTTTAGTCGCAAGTACACGGTTGTCTTTAGCAAGACGGATCGTTTAATCCGACAATCATTAACGTCTACATCCATTGTGCTTAACGATAGTCGTAAGGACGACCCACGTATCACAACGAATGATACCAGTCTGTGCTGCATTCCGTGCTCGGCATTCACACTGGTAAGAGCAAGGCCTATCCAAACCTTTTGCAATCTTAGGGCCATGGAATCCGGTTGATAAGCGACTCCACGTCGAGTACAACCATGGCTATATTTGCTGGCCCGCACCAAGTCGCACCGATACGTCTCAATTCCAGTTCTCCCTGCGTATGATCATCAGTTGTTCAATTCATATCTTCATTTGTGTGCAGATTTTCCTCCCATGGTGTCCTACTGTTACATCTATGGGGGGGGGGGAGGAGGCATCTAAAGTGTCACCTCGAACCTCACAGTTGCTACCTTCTTACGCTTTTAACCATGTACCACCAATTCATCTATTACTAGCTTATTGAGTCTTCCTGCTCCAAATTAACTTTCAGCAATAGCTTCTAAGCCGTTCTGGTTATACTGAACCCCTGCTTTTCACATACTTCAGTTAGACTAATTATTAACAATTCTTACCACCTTACCAACACCAGCTAATTTCACATCCTTCCGTTTGCTACTAGCCAGTCCCTGCTATACCGAACCCCTGCTTTTCGCATCTTTCAGTCTGCTACTATCATCACCCATTGGTCTTACATCAATTTTCTCATCAATTTTCACATCAACTTTCACATCAATTTTCACATCCTTCCGTTTTCTACTAGGCCGTCCCGGCTATACTGAACACCTGCTTTTCGCATCCTTCAGTTTGCTACTTATTATCACTCATTGGTTTGTCATCAAATTTAACATCCTTCCGTTCACTACTAGGCCGTCCCGGCTATACCGAACCTCTGCTTTTCGTGTCCTTCAGTTTGCCACATTTATGCATATCGTTAAACCATCATCCGTCAGTTCCTTCATCTGACGCCATAATAGAGAGACATAATCGATACAACCTGGTACGGGGTTGCCAACACTTCCTCTCGTAGTACCAAGTTTAAAGTCTTTGGTGAGGATCTTCGTAAAGTAGGCTCTTCACTTCGGTCTAAATTCACGCAAAACTATCAGCTGAGGTTCGTGAAGTCGTCACGCTCCGCTTACTGGAATCGCCAAAGTTTTCTGGACCAGTGCGGCGTGGCGTGACTTTATAGCTAGGAGAAGCAATTATTTTTTAAATTTATTGATTTATTACGCTTAAGCAATATGTTATAAATAGTACTAAAACCTCTCTTGTCAGCTGCTTGAAACATAATGTTGAGAGCACCCAGGAATCACGAACGTGATTTAAAAAACGATTTAAATTCACCCCTACTACCACACAGAAGCTTAAAGCGAATTAATAAATTAACGGACAATAGACGTCCAAAAAAAGATATTCACTACTGGCAATACTTTGATCAAGAGTCAGAGCTTGCGACTAAAAGCACTGGCTGGAAGCAATTGCGTTAACGCATGTCTCCTTCTTATAGAAGTCAAACTCGCGCTACTCGTATTGGCAGGCGGTCTCGCTCTCTTGTATATGCGACTAAAAGTAATGAGAGGAATGGTAGATGCATCTCCCCTTCCTATTGAAGTCGAACTTGTGCTCGTTGCGCGAGAAAATTTTGATCGTATTGGCCTTGTATATGCGTTTTGAGAATCGCATATTTTTCCATGTGGAAGGCTTCCAACTTTCGTTGGTCAGAAAAGCGTGAGAAAATAGCTGTCCTTAGCACGTAAATGCTGTAAACAGTGGTAGACGAAAATAATGCGCGCTTTTTTTTAAGGAAATTTTTAAATAAATTTTCATATTCGTGCTGATTTTAATTGAGCTTTTCTAAACTGAATAAAGGGCAAAACGTAAGGGAAGCATTGCTTCAGAATAACTTTGCCAGCGTCGGTAGCTCAATAATAGAATGCTCGGCTGACATTCGGGCGGCCCGGGTTCGATCCCAGATAAATGATTTTTTTTTACAAATATATTTTTTTTAAGATTTGACTAGAGTAAAAATATTATAATTTCAGCATGAAGCATGGCAGCAGATGTGCCCGTGTTATTCAATGCCAACAATAATTATTAGTAATTAAGCAGAGCGTGAGAAAATATCAACATCTACCGATAAAAGTTGTTTCTTAAACATGAATTTATAAATTCGCCTGTACGGATATTTATCGTAACGTTCTCGATAAATCTTTTTGTAAGCAATAGAAAAAATGTTTAATTTGCTTGTGCCGATCTTTATCGTGACGTTCTCATCTCAATCATAAACCAAGCGCGCTTGTGCACATACTACTCGAGAATTCAATCTCCGAACACTATTCGCTGAAGTCTGCAAAAAATTAAGCTGGGCTATAACGCTCTGCAACTTGTGATCTTTAATGTAAATATCGTAATAACCTAGCAAACATTTTAACTAGCGCTCATAAATTTATGATCGAAAAACGATTGTATTGTTTTTAACATGATGAGTGGCTATGTCTATCGGCATATCGCACATTTCGTTTGTGCGTGAAATATTCAAATCATAAACAACAGAAACAGAGAAGCAATTGCGATCTTTGATTATATACTTGCTTATATATTCAGGTCCTATAGGGGGTTTTAACAGGAATTTGATTGATTGATTTATATACTCGTTTCTCGTAAGCGTTTTACAATTCATTAATGAATAGTTAAAAGTAATTCATTAATGAATGTCCATTTAGTCCGCTTGATGACTCATTAATGTATCGTTAACCATGCTCCTTAACGATCCAAACACTCGTTAATATAATTCATTAACGAGTCTTTAATGAATTATTTTGTTTGCTGGAAAGTATTTAACTGAAATACAACGTGTCGGAATATTAAACCTGATCATCATACAAAAATGTTTAAATATCAAAGAACTAAAATAAAATATTTGTTTTTTTTTTCATGAAATTGAAAATACAACTGCAAATCCAAAGCCTCCATTTGACATCAACCATACTATAATTAAACGACACGAACGTAAATAAATAAAACATATTGCAATGTAAAAAAAAAATAATAATAATAAAACTATAAAAATACAGGGTGTTTTTTTAATAAAAACAAACAACATATTTCATAAATAGATTTTTTTCAACGAATGTTTCTTTTAGTTTATATTAAGCGATATTATTGAAATTTATAATAATTAAATGCAAGAATTTCATTCGGCTCACTTCCAAGTAAAAGAGTAAACAGAAAGTATAACAATATGCATTTTTTTTAAATTCTATTCCAAATGAAGTCTCTATGTTCGAGTACATACTTGAAAAAAACTCATTTCCGGTCCTGGAAGCATGTAAATTACAAATCGTCGTTGTCATTTCCATACTTCCTATAGAAATGCAAAATATAGTAGATATCAGGAGATCAATCGCACAAAAAAGCAATATTCTATCTTTACTTCTAATTGTTTTCATAGTAACAATTATTTAGTCATATCCAGGGCGATCATGAGAATAAAATCCAAAAAAGTTTATACATTTTTTTTTTGCTTTTATCTTAAAAATTGTGATTATGATGAATCTAATAAAAAAATATCATCAGCTCTTGAATTAAAAGAAATTCCTAAATCTAGCATAAGACTTTAGGATATGACAATGACGATGCCATATATTATAAAAATTTATAAAAACAAAACATAACGTAGTAGCCCCAACTAAAAAGGGACACCAGCAAAACTGTTCACAATTATTGCATTATGTCCAACCAACTAAAAGTTCTTTCAAATAAAAAAACAAAAATGCATCCCAAACTAAAAAAAATAGTCTAATGTGCTTTATAGTGGTAAAATAATACTACGCTACCAAATCATAAATTAAAAAGAAAATATTAAAATTAAATAAATCTTTACTTATGCATAAGCACGATATTAATATTACAGAAATAAATTAATAAAATAGTAAAAACAGAAGAGAATTTAAATTAAAAAAAAACTTAAAAACTTAATAGAACACTTTTTTATAAATGACCAAAAACCAAAAAAATAACAACAACAACAACACTAGGAAATAAATTATTTATCTATAATATTAGAGAACAAGAAAATAACAACAAAAATAACTGAAATACAATTTTTCTTTTCATAATTTTTGTATAAATTCAATTAAAAACCAAAAACATTACGTAATAAAAAATAGATAACAAAAAAGAAAACAAAAAAATAAATGAAATTGTTATAAGCTACAGCTAAACGAAAAATGCACGACAAGTAAATTAGCCAAAAGGATTTAAATAATTTTTGTTACATTCTGAATTATTATATGAAACTCATAGCCTAACTAAATTTTTATGATATAACAACATACCTTTTCTATTTGTACTTATATATATATTTCTTCTTAAATTGTTGCGTATTTAATGATATTAATGAACAAATTGGTTACGAATCTATTATGATTAAGGCTACAGATTATCAGGGCCTTCTACAAAAAAAACAACATAATTATGATTGGGCATATAGCTAGGGTGTAGCCTAGTGTTGTTCTAAATTGCGAAGGCCGTGAATTCAAATCCCGGTCGACGTATAATTCCAGCACACTGCCTGCTTGGTTACTTCAATCTACGAGATAAATAAAAAAAAATTCGTAGAGGGTTGCCCGAAGGGATAACAACCCTTCCTCAATAAGTAATAAAGATGTTAAGGCACCTGAAATTTAGGAGGCCAAGGCCCGATTTGGGCTGTAGTGCCATTGTAGAAGAAGAAGTAAAACCCAATCATGTCATACTATAGGTCAAATGGGAAACAGTTTAATATATCAGAAAATATGTCGTTTGAAATTCTTTCGAATAGTGATTTTTGTATGGGAGGTGGTAGAAGGAGAGAAGAGAGGTTTGTAATTTTTGTATATGACATCGAAGGTGGTAAGCAAAATGTTTTGTGTTGAATTTAAAGTTCGTTGCTTTCACTTTTGAACATAACTAACTAACACTGTTTTTATG
Organism: Chorisops tibialis; assembly: GCA_963669355.1. Lineage (NCBI taxonomy): Eukaryota > Metazoa > Arthropoda > Insecta > Diptera > Stratiomyidae > Chorisops > Chorisops tibialis. Next base: position 263,657,332 of record OY770262.1, on the reverse strand, counting down.
AAATTGGTGAATTTGTATCGGAGGTGGCAGATGAAGTGGAAAGTTTTGGACGATTTTGAAACTGCATATCAACATCCTTATCACTTTAATCCAATTTTAATGTCGATCGCTCCCATATGTTCGATGGAGAAATGGTTTTCTTGATTTTCAAATTTGTATGAGAGGGGGTAGAACGAGTGAAGCAGAATAATATTTTTAGCATTTATTGCAATTATTAAGAGATAAGTTCTGGCCAAATTGTAAGTTTCTTCATTTTCTCGTTTCAATGAAAATCGATATATGTAATGCTTTTACCAAAAATATGCATTTGTATAGGAAGACGTAGAAGGTTATTTGCATTACTATACTTTGCCCAAAATTTCAAGTCAATACATACTTTCGGTGAAAAATACATAGTTTAATGGAAGTTTCGAAATTTCATGAAATTTGTATGGGAGGGGTAGAAGAAGTGAAGTTAAGGTGATAATTTTTTCAAAATTGTTTGTAAATGTAATAGAAATAATTCTGTCAAGAGCTGTTTTTTTTTAGCTTTGCTAATTTCAATGCAAAGCGAAGAAATTCATTTTTCAAAATTGTGCATTTGTATGAGAGCGGGTAGAAGGAGAGAAGGGGATTGGTTTAATATTTTTTGATATTAATACTATTGACATCATTATACTTTCATCTATTTTTGAAGTCGATACTTTAAATATATATTATTTTTTATTATTGGGATAACATGTGAGAGCATTGCGATCTTCCCGGCCTATTGTGCGTTTATTGCCCCTTTACCCTACCATAACTCTATAGCTTTGGCTAATCTAAGTATTTTTAAGGGAGCCATTTTGGCTAGTTCCTCAGTAGAAAGGAAACCTTTTCCGAGAAGATTGTGTCTTTTCCTTACTACTGCTTCACAGTGACATAGAATGTGTTCTGTCGTTTCTAAGTCTTCGAGGCAGAGGCGGCAGATGTTGGTTTCAGTTAAACCTATCCATTGTGCCCCCTTCACTAGGCCGATTAGAGTACTAATATCACTCTTGCTGAATTTTAGAATATCCTCCATTTTTTTATGGTAGGATTAATTTTTTTGAGATTGATAAACCTGGAAGTCTATCCCAGTAGATTTTATGGTAATGTTCAACCTACCTTCTAAGTATAATACGGTTGGAGTGCCCTTTTGGTTTTCCGCAGATTGGCTCTGGTCCAATAAAATTTGTTTCTGCGCCGTTTTTTTTGCAAGGCAGGTCTGCCTCTTCATTTCCCCCAACCCCCATATGTCCTGGGACCCACATTAATATTACTTTGTTCCTTGTTCCCAGGATAATTAGGTTTTGAAGGTAGTCCCAAACTAGCCTCGGTCCGTGTTTGTTAGATGCTAGGGCTTTACGAATCGCCTGCCTATCCGATAAGATATGGACAGTTTTATTGCAATAAGCCCTCCTGATATTCTCTTCGATGCATAGCTTCATTGCAATTAGTTCGACCTGAAAGATTGTGGCTTCTTTGCCGAGTAGTTTTGACTTAGGCTGGCCGATTATGACGATTCCCTGCCTTCGGTACAAATACCACCCTCGCTTTCCTCCAGATTTTTGGGATGTATCTCCATACAAAACTGACCTTAAAGATCCTTATCATTATTGGCATTATTATCTCTAACGGGTAGTAAGGCGGGAAATATCTTATCTTCTCTTTCTTAAATATATAGTTTCGGAGAAAAATCAAATTTGCATGGGGTGTGGGGTAGAAGAAGAGGGAGATGTAGCCCGTTCAAGAACTTGAAGTTAGTTTTTTGCAAAAATTATATAAAAATAAATTTCAGCAAGATAAGTCAAAGCGCTCGAGAGTTATCTTGTAGACAGACGTTCATTCTGAGTTGAGGTTTTTGAGCGACAACAAATATAGGGTGAAGTAAAAACTCTTTTCGTGTTTTTCGAGTAAATTCAACCGTAATTTCATTGCTTGAAATAAATATAATTAATCCAAATGTTATCCATTCTTATCCATAACCTTTCGCGGTTTCTAGCTAAAAAACGCCGACAAGTGCTTTTCGCAAACATTTTTTGAATTGAATTTTTTCCGTTTTGAAGAGACTGGAATAAATTGCAGTCTGAAGGTTTAAGGTCAGTGCTATAAGGTGGTCGAATTAAGACTTCCCCTTTGCTTGAACCATTGTTGTGGTACACATAGAGGACCATAGAGGACCTCTCCGAAAGTTAGAACAAAAACATTCACCAGCTTGATAAATTTCGTATTGTTGCTCTTGATGTTTCTAAAGCTTTCGACAGAGTATGACACAACGCTCTCTTAGCCGAACTTGAAGCTATTAATTTGGGCGACTCCCTTATTTCCTGGATTAAAAGCTTTTTTCAACCAATCGCTCAATACGTGTTGTATTGGATGGTGTGGATTCTTTTTCTTATAAAATGAATGCTGGTGTCTCTCAGGGCTTGGTTCTTTCTCCCACCTTTTTACTGATATTTATTAATGACTTCCAATCTTCAACTTTCAAACTTATACATAGCTCCGCTGATGACAATACATTAGACTTCTCCTATCAAGTCAACACTGCGTCCTTAGCCCGATGTACTGGCTTAATAGAGCAACGTAGGTCTATGGTTCAATCATTGAATTACGACTTGTCTAAATTCTTAGTTGCAAAGCCATTGCAGTTTTGTGTCCCGGAAACGTGACTTTAACTTCCAATCACCTTCGAAGGCCAGCAATTATCAAATTCCACAAGTGTTAAAATGCTAGGTATCTAAATCATAGAAAACTTATCTTTGAACGATCATATATTTAACATCGCGATGGAAGCTTCTAAATCTTTGGGATACTTTAAGCGCTGTAAAAACTCCTTCACCGCCTCAGTATTACAGACAATTGATCAGGCCTATATTAAACTAAGTCTTTTAATTTAATTACGACCTATATGATTGTATTCCATCCAGGATAATACTCGAGCTGCTTCCTGCTCGCAGTAGTATTCTCTCATATTTTCGGTCGCACTGTCAAATTTCGTGCTTCATTTCCCAACCGGACTATTCGAATCTGGAACTCGCTACCCGTCTCATTACTCTCGACAGAATGAATGTTTTACAACAATTTAATACTTAATTCCCATAAACTCAAAATTCTTGCAACCTCACCGGAGCTGTGCTTCAGTACAAAATGGTAACCCTTCTAGTTCCGGTGCTAATTGAAAAAAAAGGAAAAATCGCGAAACTTAAATGGTGCTATCTTAGAAATTTACCACATAATCGATTAAACTTAACGGTTTTTATCTACTAGCATGGAACTTTGTTAACTGAATGATGTCTAAGATTACAGATTTGGTCTTTTCCAAACAATGATACGTTGTTGTTGAAAAGTTGTCAAGGTATTGGGTTCTTTGAAGGGCACCTGAAATATCCAACATCTTAGGATCCACGTTGATCTGATTTGTTTGCTGAGATATGTACTAGCATTCTTTGCAAATGTTTGATAGGGTTAAAGCGAGAACAGTTTGCTTTTACAGCTCCCAGTTAAGATAAATGATAGGCTCTGGTAGTTCGCATTGAATACGTAATGTGCTTATAACCCTAGGAACAGCGGCCGGCAATAATAGCATATATCTCACGACTAGCGTGTAGCCTAGTGGGTAGCGTGTTGGTCTACAATGCGAAGGTCATGAGTTCAAATCCCGGTGGACGTATAATTCCAGCGCACGGCCTATTTTGATATACCTTGGTTACGAAAGTACTGGATGGTTCGGTGAACGTTTTCATAATGCATTTTGAATTAAAACGAAAGACTTTTATCAAAGGTCTTAGCAGAGACCGAAATGTCACACATAATAAATCAAATAGTGTAAAATCCGGATATCTTTCGTTTAAATTCAAAATGTGCACTGTGAGAACATTCACCGAACCATCCGGTACTTTCGTCCGTCTTCAATCCACCGGTGTGCCAAACAATGTGGCTTGTTTAAAATTTCGGTGGATCATTTGCCCACCTTTTCCTATCACATAAATTGGAATATTGAAGCGATGTCTTTTTACTATATATCTGTGGGCATGCCCAGCAAATTTATTTGAGTGATATTTTTCACCCCGGATAAGTCGCTTTCTCTATTTGCTACTATCTCCATGTTCTCCTTTAACACTTAATATTGGCAGTTTTGCCTCTGATTTGATCAAGTTATGCAATGATGTAAGGTCCAGGAGACCTCTATTACTTATGTGGGATATGAACGCATGCTAACCTTACGGTCACAATTTATGTCCTTTGGGCTATTTTGGACTTTATGTCCCCACGGTTTGCCTGCACATGAATAGGGCTATGGTTGTTTTCTCTGAAACTTTATCCAAGTTTCTGATTTAAGATTACTGCTAGGAAATATACCTCTGCCGAGAACTAAATTTCGGTCTCATACATCCTGAGAGATTTCATCCTTTTTAAATTTCTTGTTCTATTAAAATGAACAATCGCGGTTTTACCTAGACTGACCTTAAGTTCTTTCTCTTGGCACCATGTGTAGGTCTTGCAGAGTACCTTTGCATATGGACTTCTCTAATTTGCGCTTAATTGTTATTATTATTATTATTTATAAGAATTAATAAGGCAGGCAGCATGCTGATATGCCTAATATCCTTTGTGGCATACAAATTCACATTTTAGACTTATGTATATAGATATAATGATATGACATAAAATAAATTGAAAGAAAAAAAAAAGAGGAAAAAAAAATTATAAAGAAAATAGTTAAATTAAAAGAAAATAGTTAAATTAAAAGAAAAAGTTAAATAAATCCAATTTCAAAAGAATGGTATGACCAAAAAAGAGTTGTAGTTATCCAAACGATTTTTAAAGCTGTTAGTGGTAGATGCGCTAATTACTTCACTTGGTAGGTCTTTCCACATGTCCACTACTCGATTGGGTAGAAAATTACGAAGAGGCATTGTACTCGAACTTTGGATTGACTTTTCAATTTTATCTTTATGTCCTCTTAGCTGACAAATTGTGTTTTTAGTATACAATCTCGTAACATCTTCACAGTTGTAGTGTCCGTTAAAAATTTTATAAGATTCGATGATATCGCCGCGTTGACGTCTATGTTCCAGCGTCGGAAGACGAAGATACTGCAACCTTTCTTCATAGTTTAAGCTTTTTACTTATCTTGCTCTAGCAGGTATATGTCCTTCTTAAAATATGGATTCCATATTTGGAACGCAAATTCCAGAATCGGTCTAACGTATGCTTTGTAGATTTTTAGAAACAAGTCCGCATTAATATTCTTAAATGTTTTTCTAACCAAATATAGAACTGAGTTCGCCTTTTTTGTTATGCTCACTATATGGTTTTCCCATTTTAAGTCACTTCGAATAGTTACTCCAAGATCATTTACACTGTCCACTGAAGCGAGTATAACGCAATTTAACAAGTACTGTAATTGGGGATTTGTTATTCCAATATGGAGTACTGAGCACTTTGAAGAATTCAAACTTATACACCATTTATTTGACCATTCTATTATTTTGTTTAAGTCCGATTGTAACTCAACACTGGCCGCCAGCGAATTCCCGAAAACTTTCGTATCATCTGCGAAAGAGATCAACTGCGATTGACAGCAATACTGCAGGTGAGTTGTGGATAGTATGTACAGCAAGGAACCTAACACTGAGCCTTGTGGTACGCTATTTAATACTTCATGCGTTGTTGAAAATGTTCCTCCGATTCTCACTGAAAATTGGTTCTCGGTGGCAAATGCCTTAATCCAGTTTAAGAGGGATCCTCGAAATCCTAAGTGATCTAATTTCGCCAGTAGTGTGTTGAATGGCACACGATCAAACGCCTTTTCAAAATCCAGATAAAAAACATCAGTAGGATGCCTTTCATCAAAATTTCGAACCTAGTTGTCTAGTGAACAGAGCAGGTTAGAAATTACTGATCGTCCGGGTGTGAAACCATGTTGGTTTTTAGGTATGTTTTGTATGTTTGTTCGTTCATGAATTGCCGCATTTTCGAAACTATAATTTTTTCCATGGACTTGCACACCGCTGAAGTTAATTATATTGGTCTGTAATTTGATGTCAACATCTTATCGCCCTTTTTATATATAGGAGTGATATTAGCAATCTTCCAATCATATGGTAAGACACCGGATGAGAAAGACGTTTCCATTAGGTTTGGGATGGTTGGAGTAAGTGCAGCTGCACATTGCTTCAGTACAATCGTTGGTATCTCGTCTGGCCCAGCCGCTATCTCAGACCAAGAAGTGTTTGGTATACAATGTATTCCTCAAATTCTATAGTCTCTAGTGATGCCTCGATTCACTGGGTCTCTGTTATTTCGGGTATGTTTCCATCTGGTTCCAACGTAAAGGTCGTTTCGAAGTATAGCGCAAACTTATCTGCAATTGTATTTGGCTCCGTAAGTAGCTCTCCTTGATTGTTATGATGAAGTCGTTCGCGTTTCATTGTATCGCGAATCAAGTGCTACCAGGCACCACCAAAGTGGGAATAACACTTCTCCTCAGCTTTGACAGTGATGGTTCTTATACTCGAAACTCTCTGTCCTCTCTAGCTCGAGAGAGCGTTAAGAGAGCTTTTTCTGACAAAAAAAGTAAGGACAAGTTCGGGAACGGATCGAGCCCTCCACCCCTTCTACCCCCAAAAACAAAATGATGCAATTTCGGAATTCGATAATAAACCGATTTTCTCAAAAACTTTAAAAGCTATTGATTTGAAATTTAGAATATATGATTTTTATACTAATTTTAATCTACAGTATAAATATTATTTCCCCCACTCCTTCTACCACCTCCCATATAAATTGCACTTTTACTTTTACTCAGTTCGTATAAAATTTATCGAGCTGAAATTGTTCACTAAATATTTATTTAGAATTATTAGTAAGACCGAAAAAATTAGATGATTATCTTCATTCCTTCTACTCCTCTCATGCAATATGACACAATTTCACAACTTTTTAAAAAGTCGATATTCCCGAAAAATGTGAATGCTACTGATCTGCGATTGAAAGCACGCCAAATGCATAATGTTTATAGTTATTTCTGAAAAATCATTAAGAACTCCCTACTCCTTCTAGCACCTCCCATACAAACAGAACCTATTAAATTTTTGAAGCTTAAATTTTGTATAAAATATTCTGATAGCAACTCTAGCGTTATGTGAAATAATTGGTTCAATGCCCTCACCCTTTCTACCACTTCTTAAAATCAAAAAATTTCTCTCCATCTAGAGTATCGCATAACTAGGCCTTACGCCCAATCGTAGTCCTATTATGTTTATGCCTATAGTTGACTCTATTTCGCAAATTTCGTTGACCCATCGAACTGAAATTTCGTCGATTTTCTTTTTGACAATCGAATTGTTTATGTACGTGTTATCGAACGTGCCGTCAGTATCTGGGAAGACGCATAGTATACTCGGGTATATCTGGACTACTTCAATTCGCAAAAATTCAAATTTGTAGATAAAGAACCCAAATGTACGAAAGCTGAAGCTTAGAGAGTCTATATACGATTTGAGACTATTGTACCATTAAAGAATAAGTAGTTTACACTTTTGCCTTCATCTCTTATTTTTCATTTCAAAATAGTAACTCTAACCAAAGCTAGCTCTATATGCTGTGCAGTGCCTTCATCAAAGTCAGAGTTGTGCACCAGTTTGTTGATTAATGGTAAGGTAGATCATTGCTGTATGTTAAACAAATCTGCTCTTTCATATTTTGCACTCAGGCAAATTAATTTGAATAAATTCAACATATGTAAATTTATTGAAACTAATTTTAATAAATAAATTGAACTAAGCTGAAGATGTAGCCTAATGGTTAGCGTGTCGGTCTGCAATGCAAAGGTCGTGAGCTCAAATCTTGATCGACGTATAAACCCAGCACACTTTCTGTTTGAAAATGAAAAATTCGCAGATAGAGGGTTTCGCGAAGGGCTATCAACTCTTCCACAATAAGTAGTGAAAAAAAATATTACTGAACTTGAAGGTCAGGAGGCTAAGCCTCGAATTTGGACTGTCGTGCGAATGCACAAAAAGAAATTAAACTAAAAAAAAATACGAAAAGGCTGCAACAATTTATTTTTTCCAAAACCAATATGCTTTTAGTGAAGAAAATATTAAAATAATTAATCTAATTAGTAAGAAACTAAAAATAAATTATTAGAAAATATAGCAAAAGCACTGCCAGCTGTAATTATTCTATTAAATAATTATCTACTTTAATCTATGCGTATTATTTTCAATTAAACATAAATAATTTACCAAAGGTTGCCATATTTTAAGCTATGATAAAATAAATTTGCTATTTAATAATATTTTTATTTAGGCAATAAATTTTTTGCTTGAAATTGTGTAGTTTGAAATTAAGATCTACCATGAGAGTCGGTAATTGTAAATTTTTTTGGAATGGCAATTAGAATTATTAGGGAAATTCATAACAAAAAAATCAACCGAGAATTTATTACACTGTTATTGTTTTTAGACTTGTGTTATATTAAGATCATCTTCTTCTTTCTTCACTTTATATCAATCACGTTATTTCAAATGCCTTTAAAAGACTTACTAGAACTTGTTTTTTTTTCTTTCTATAATTTAATTTAAAACGTTTTTTGATAAACGCACAATTTAATCGTTAAATAATAATGGAAATTACAAATCAATCGGCAACCAATGACTAGAATTAAAAACAACGGTGAAATATAATTTATTATAAAAATAAACTCAATCGATTATCCGGTTTCCATGATTCAAACGACAACACAAAAACCTACAATATTTTATTTTAACAATTTCTTTTGCCTACACGTCTTTAACTTTAACAAATAGAAGGCATCATTAAAAAAAAAGTAGCAATTGAATCCAAAAAAAATCAGACTTGCGTCCTGAATAAATAAATATAGAAAAAAAAAACTTTGAGATACATAAAAAATGTTTATTAAAAAAAATTAAATTTAAAACAGATAAAATTTTATTTACAAGCGAAAATATATTTTATATGAAAAAAAAAACAAATTCTCACCGCTTATGTAGATATAATCTATTCTAACAAAAAATTAACAAAAAGCACGTATACACACACACACACATACACACAGAGACGACAAAAACCATTAAAATCAACAGAAATATAAAATTATTTATTAAAATATTTAGTATAACAAAGCGAGAGAGATATTTTTCCATTTTATTGCTATAAATTACGCGAAAATTCGCTTAGCTGAATTCTTATTCAAAATCAAATTAAAAAAAAAAAAAAAATTATTAAATAGCATAATTGAAACGCAAAAACACATACAACACATTTACATTCCACACATATTTTCAAAACATTGACGCCAACTATTTATATAAAACGTAACAAAATAATTCTAGATAAAAAAAAAATTAATAAACTTTAAAACAGAGTACAGCCAAACTTTGTTAACAATAAATAAAAATTAAAATATTCAAGAAATAATAGAAAACACAGAAAATAAACCCAAAGTCGACAATATGTAAATAGTTTGAATTTATTACATATTAAAAATAAAATAGAAAATTATTAAAGAAAAACAGAAACAGTAAGAAAAAGGAAAAATAAACCAAATCTATTAATGTTAATAAACAAAAATATATTTGAATAAATTTTAGAAAAAAGAAGCCACACGAAATAAAACCAGGAAAAAAATATAAAATGAAAATAAACAATCGAGCGAAGAATTATTAAATTATGAAATACTAGTGAACAACTAATGAAAGTAAGAAAAATGAAAAAAAACTTCATATTAAACGTTATACATATTATTATTATTATATATGAAATTAATAAATTATATTAGATATATTGGTAAATAAAACAATTGCAAAATTTAATAATTAAAGAAATTGTAAATATTTTAATATTAAATAATTTAAATGATATATAAATATTATCATTATAAATAATTCTTAATGTAAAATAAATAATAATATTAAATTATATTAAATAATATTAGTAAATAACAAAAAGAAAAAGAAAAATGATAAATACACACGTGATTCGAATATCGATAAATTGTTTTAATCAAATTGAATACAAAGAAATAGAATTTATAATGTAATGGCACAAACTGGATCCGATCGCAGATTTAAAAGTTGACAACAGCATTGCCATGTGGTTTCCATTCACAGGCTCAAAAAGCATCGGGTTTTTCAATAAGGACATAACAAATTTGTATTTAAATAAAACGCAGAATAATTGAGATATCGAGCTAAAATTTATTTATATTAAAATTAAGTATGGATCTCGTTCATGTGAACATCGAGCCAATTTTTCACCACTCTTCCACACATATCGACCGAAACGTTGGCAATTTCGCGATCCACATTGTTCCTGAGCTCCTCGACTTAAAATAACCCCATAGAAAGAAATCCAACGGCGGAAAATCGCATGAGCGAGGTGGCCATTCGAGCGGACCATTTCTCGAGATTATACGATTACCAAATTCCCCCTTAAATAGATCAATTGTTTGATCAGCTGTTTAGCATGTGGCACCAGGGCTGTCGTCCTAGGGCATACGGGGTATACGCCGTATACCCTCTGCCCATTTCCAGAAAAAGCGTATACCCTTTAGTACCAGGGGTGTATACGGTGGTATAAGCTTTTATATACGTCGTATACCTTGTGTTTTTTCATAGAAGTAGCTTGTAACGCATATTTTTTTACATGGAGATACATATGAATGTGTTATAGTGTATCAGTGTATTATTTGCATCAAAAACCACACGAGTATCGAAGAAACGTCACGATTACCCATGGTCACCTACTCAGCACCCTTTGCACATGTATACCCCATCCCCATGCAGTTCTTTTATTTTTGCGGAACCGAGTATAACATAGGGGGTCACCCTTTAATGCGATGCACAGTTATGTCGGTATAGGAAGCTGAATGAAGCTTATTAAGGTGGTGAGAGACGACAATGGCGATGGACATTGTTCTTGAAGCACCGCAGGTGGTTGTTGGGAAACAAACTTGCTGGTAAATCGTTCCAAAGTCTTGACGTTCCGGAAATGAATGACTGCCTATATTTCGCTGTACGAGAAGGCAAAGGTTTGGCCATAACTCGTGTGCGCGTTCAACTTGGCGAATATTCCGGAGAAAAGTATACAGTGGAGTTAGTTCCGTAAGCTAGATAAGGTTACATTGTGAGACATCACCTGGAACATAACGTTCGAAGGATGTGATGCATTGAACTCTACTCTATTTTTCCTGTCATGTCATTCCAGGATTAATTTGAGATCCAAGTTCGGCCAATAGAACAACTTCCTGCGCCTGGAAGCAATAGAAAGCTTGTGTAATTCCGCAGCAGAGTTAAATTAATAGGTGTTGTCTAAGATGCTCTCATCTGCATAGCTATAGATTTCTTTGAGATTAAGCGACAGATGTTCGTTTATGAAAACTAAGAAGAGAGATAAAATAGAACCTTGATGGCCGCCGGAATCAATTGCGTTGGAGGAAGAATTAACGCCATCGAATACTACTCGTATAGTGCGTTTAGAGAGATTATTCTCAATTAAGGCCGATGGCCCTAATCTTAACTAAGAGATATTCATGTCAAACTCTGCCAAAAGCTTTTGCAATGTCAAGCGCAAGAACTTGTCCTTGTCAACACTTTGTCAAGTAGACCAAAAAATCTTCCGTCCAGGACGGAAGCCATATTGACGATCATGGATGAGCAGTTTATCCTCTAGATATTTGACGATTTTATGATTAACAGCAGTTTCCAGTACTTTCGAAAGTACTGAAGTAATGGCAATTGGGCGGTAGTTGGCGGGGTTCGCTTTGCTTCCTTTTTTGGGAACACTCGCAACTTTCCACATACGTGGAAAGCACCCAGAAGAGTAGGAAAAATAGAAATGATTGCGAAGAGGTTTAGCTAAAGAGAGGCACAATTTTTAAGGGTAATGGGTTATACCGTCCGGACCGGCGGATTTGTGGATACTGAGCACTTGAAGGATCCGAGAAATAAGTCTCGCGCGAAAATGCAGTGCATGTAGTGAGAAACCAGAAGGATTTGCAGCGGGAGGCGATTGGTTTGATGGTGGAAGGCGAAACTTGCTGCTAGTAAGTTTGCTTTTTCGCTAGGATCGAGGCTTCCGTGGCGTAGTGGGCAGCGTGCTTGCTTTTCAGTCAATAGGTCGTGGATTCGATTCCCACTCCAGACGGGATTTCGTTAAGCACGAATTTTTCAGTTGCTACTGGCGATGAAAAATTATTCGAAATAAAATGGGCAAACAGTGTAAAAGTGAAACAGTTCCACTTCAAGAAGGCCTAGACACTCAGTAGATGGATTCTGTTCGCTTTCTACCATTCAGTCCCCCATAACATCTGCAAGTATTTGTCAGTAGCATCCAGTACAATTGAAAAATATATATCAGCTTCTGCACTTGTTACGGTCGTTCTCACTCCTCTTCCCCTACATTCCTAATCCCATTCCTTCCCTCCATGACTGTGTTTGTGCATTGTACATAAAGGCCGAAATTCTCAGGGGCGGCCATGCCAGGGCTTACATATGGGGCCTTACTCCCCACTCATCATTGAGCAAATGCTGCAAAAATTAGAAGAAAGAAATAGTCCAATGTTCCTAAATACGATACAGGAATCTTAACATTGAAAAACGTGAGGTAATATTTTAAAGTTTAATAAATATAGTTATTTCAAATTAATAAAAAAATCCAAGCAATAATAAAATAAAATAAACATTTAAAAACTTTATTTCGGTGGGGCCCTTGCTGCATCCAGTCTATGTATCTTACGCCTTCTTCCGCCTCGAACACTTATTTTTTCTTGATGTATTAAAACTTTTTTTTTCCGTTCAGCACCATTGTTATACTCTAGATGAAATCTGAGAGTATATTGTGTTTGCCTTACCGTTGGTAACGCTAAGAAATAACGCTTGCACAGAGCCGCCAAGGGTACGAAAATATTTGTTGTCGCTCAAAAACCTCGATTCCGATTGATCGTCTGTCTGTCTGTCTGTCTTTCTGTCCGTCTGTCCGTCTGTCCGTCTGTCTTAATAATTGAAATAACTGTTAGAAAAAATTATCAGCTCCACTTCACTCCTTCTACCACCTCCCATACAAATATCTGTATTATAAATTCAAGAAAAGCATTTCTCCTTCGAATATATGAGAGCTATCGACTTTGAAATTGAATCAAAGCATGGTGATAAGGAGGATGATAAGAAGTTTCAAATCTTAAACGCTTCACTTCCTCTGCCACCTCCCATACAAATGCCCCAATTTCAGGAAAACTATGACCAATTTCTTTAAAAATAATGAAAACTAAAAACTTTAAATTCAGCAAAAAACATTGTGCAAGCCATGTTCGGCGTCATATATGAAAAATACAAACCTCCCCCTCTACTTCTACCACCTCCTATGCATTCATTCACTATTCGAAAGAATTTGAGATGACATATTTTCCGGTATATTAAAGTCATTTCCATCTCATCTAGAGTATCATATGATTGGGCTTTAAGCCCAATTATAATTCTGTTATGTTTCTTATTTATTTTTTTCTATTTTTTTTTTTACAGGAACTTTTTCATAATATTCTGTTCTGTGATTCATTAAACACACGAAGTTATTATTGGTTACATTTTCACTTTTCAAAAAAAAAAGATTTTTTTCTTTTGGTTCTTTTTCTTTCGAGGACCTCTCTCGTCGAGTCCCTAGTACCGACTCTGGCCAATTTTTTGCTTTCGTTTTTGGCGGGCAGAACAGAAGAAGAAAAAAACGGGTTTTTCCTTGTTATCGGTGAATTTGGCGCCAAAGGGAATTATTGCAGTGCTGCCCTAATTTATTGTGTTCAGGTTTGAATTTTTTTTTTATTATTATTATTTTTGTACCAATTACATTAAAAAACGAAGTATTTAGGAAAAAGGGAAAACCGCGGCTAAACATAAAAGGAATGATCTTCTGCTTCTACAATGGCACTACAGCCAAAGTCGGACCTTGGCCTCCTGACATTCAGGTTCCTTAACATTTTTCATTACTTATTGTGGAAGGGTGGTTAGCCCTTCGCACAACCCTCTTTCTACAAATTTTTCATTTTCGTAGATTGAGGTGACCAAAGTATATCCAAGCAGGCAACATGCTGGAATTCTATATTGCGTCGACCGGGATTTGAACTCTCGACCTTCGCATTACAAGATCAACACGCTGCTCACTAGTCTACACCCTAAGCTCGAATGATCTTCTTCTTCAATGGCGCTACAGCCCAAATCGGGCCTTGGCCTCCTGACCTTCAGGTTCCTTAACATTTTCATTATTTATTGCGGAAGAGTTGTTAGCTCTTCGCACAACCCTCTATCTACGAATTTTTCATTTTCGTAGATTGAGGTAACCAAGGTATATTCAAGCAGGTAGTGTGCTGGAATTATGCGTCGACCGGGATTTGAACTCACGACCTTCGCATTGTAAACCAAACACGCTACCTACTAGACTAAACTCTAGCTCGAATGATGGTGAAAGTAAAATCCCCAGGAACAAAAAATAAATAAAAGGCAAGGCAAAAAAATGATTCGCAACAACCACAAGCCTTCAGGACAAATTATGTGCTCGTTGATCATCTTAGATTCTTTGCTGCTTGTTGCGTTTATTGCCAATTCGATCATGTTTGCGATTTTCATCTGCTTCATTGGAAATTTTTTACAATGACTTGGTTATGAAACGTGACAATTTTGAAAAGTTTTAAAACAGTTTTCGGTGATAAGACCTCGTTAGTTATAAGACCAGCAAAAATGTTATATCTAAAAATATCCCTTTGGTGCGTCCTCTAAGAATCGTGCCATAATAACAAATAATTTTTGTAAAGTATGGTCGATGATTTCAAAACTCTGTTTTGAATCAAATCCTAACGTAAGGCTTCTGAAATATATTTCTACATTAGATACAAGAAATATGAAACCAGAAAATGTCCGCTTTGGAAAAACTAAAATGAAGAGAACATGCAGACGATTTAACGTGGAAGAAATGTAGGCAATTGTATGGTTGAGAGATCTTATCGACAGTAGCGAAATTATTCCAGAAAAATTAAAGCGTTACTTAAGGACGATATGAACATTTCCATGTTCCCCAGCCGAACAACATAATAAAGGATTTCTGATGTTGTTTTCTCTACAATGGCACTACAGCCCAAATCGGGCATTGGCCTCCTGACATTCAGGTTCCTTAACTTGTTCCATTACTTATTGTGGAAAGGTTGTTAAACCTTCGCACAACCCTTTTTCTATGAATTTTTCATTTTCGTAGATTGAGGTGACCTAGGTATATTCATGTTATGTAATGGAGGTCAAAGGATAAGTTATTTCGATACAAAGATATCGAAATAACTACAAAAACGTAACAGGGTTACGATTGGCCGTAAACCCCAACCGTGCGATACTCTAGATGAAAGAGAAATGTGTTGTTTTCAAGAGGGGTACAGGAGTTCACGACATTGAACTAACTTTTTCTCATCACGCTAAAGTTGCTATCGAAATATTTTATACAAAATTTAGGATTCAAAGATTTAATAGGTACTGAGAAAATTAGTGTATTGGATTTAGTGAAATTGTGTAGTTTGTATTAAAGGTGGTAGAAGGAGGGGCAATGTTTTAAAGACTTTTTCAGAAATAACTACAAACATCATGTTTTTGACATATCTTAAATTGCAAATCAGTGGCATTCATACTTTTCAGGAATATCGACTTTTTGTAAAGTTGTGAAATTGAGTCAGATTGTATTGGGGGAGTAGTCAATTTTTTTGGCCTTACTGACAATTCTTAATTAATATTAAGTGCACAATTTTAGCTCGATAAATTTCATATGCACTCAGTAAATTGGTTTAGAGTATTTCATGAAAAAGCACAGTTTGTATGGGAGGTGGAGCAAGGAATGCGAGGAATTAAATAATTTTTATATAGTACATTAAAAACATCATAAAAGTAATATATTCCAAATTTCAAATTAATAGCATCTATGATTTTCGAGTAAATCCGTTTAGTGTCGAATTGCAAAATTGCGTCATTTTGTATGGGAAGGAGTAGGAGGGGTAAAGCTAATCGTCTAATGTTTTTTTCATCTTACTAATAATTCTAAATAAGTGATTAGTGCACAATTTGAGCGCTATAAATTTTATACGTACTGAGTAAATTGGTTTAGAGAATTTCATGAAAAAGTGTAGTTTGTATAGGAGGGGGTGGAATTAGAGGAAGGACGCAAATAATTTTTATATTGTAGATTGAAATCATTATGAAAGTAATATATCCCAAATTTCAGACTAATAACTTTTATACTTTTCGAGCAAATCCATTTATTGTCGAATTGCGAAATTGTGGCATTTTGTATAGGAGGGAGTAAATAAATGTTAAGTGTATAATTTCAGCTCTCTAAATTTTATACGCACTGAGTAAATTGGCTGAAAATAATTCATGATAAGTACAGTTTGTATGGGAGGTGGTAGAAGGAGGGGGAGGACACGCATAATTTTTATCGGTAGATTGATATTATTATTAAAGTAACATATTCCGAATTTCTGGCCAATAGCTTTTATACTTCTCGAGCAAATCCGTTTACTGTCAAATTGCGCAATTGTGTCATTTTGTATGTGAGGGGGTAGAAGGGGTGGAGCGATTTGGCCCATTCACGAACTTGACTTTACTCTTTTGTCAAAAACGACGTACATGAAATTTGAGCTTTCTAGCTCACCGCGTTCTCAAGTTAGAGAGCGCATGGACGGACGGACATCCGGTTTTGAGATTTTTGAGTGATAATATTAACTTCTGTAACATTAATTTTTTTCTCCGAGCCTTATTTCTTGGCGTTACAAACTTTAGAGCAAAGGAAAAAATCAGGTTCGGGAAAGAAACCACCAACGTCCATCTCGTGCGTGTTGCCGGGTCTAGCTACGGGAGTCGTGGGGGGGTTCGTTGCTCCGATACTGACCATAAAAACCATGGTCTGTAACAAAAACACGAGCTGTAGAGCTCGTCACGTCAACTTACCCCAGAACAGGTATTCAACAAAAATTAGGACCTTCTCTGATCGCGGTGTTGACCCGATCAGATGCCTCGACGATGGCGACTGGTGCTAGGTCGTCTTACTCTGCCCACCCTGCCTTAGGCATACAGTCTTCAATAAATCTTCATGATATGGCCCAATAGAGAGAGGAGGAGAAAGCTGTGGAGGTTAGAAGCGCTCTTCAAATTTTTAGCAATTCATCTTAATTTGTCCAAATTTTAGTGTTATTTCGGTTGTATTTACTCAATCGGCAACAACAAAAAAAATAATACGCCCCGAAAGAATTGAATAGAAAAAAAAAACCAAAATTAAAAAAAAAATCTTCTAATTAACGTACTGTCGATTGAAATACATTCATTATTATTATTCATTCCTCTTTTTTTTTAACAGTACATATAGTGAATATTTCTCAATGCGGTTTTGTTAATTTGTTTATGAAATTAGTAAATATTTTATAACGTTTTATTTTGAAATAAACAATAAGACTTAGTAATTAGAGAATGATTTTCTTTTTCATTCCCTTTTTAAACCTTAAAATTATTTTATTTACAAACTTATCAATTAATTACCTTAAATTTTAAGTATTTTTGCGTTTGTTTTGTTGTTTTCTTTTGTTTGTTTTCTTTTTTCCTTTTTTCCTTTAATTTTGTAATAAATTGTATGTATAAACCTTTTCAATTCTCTTTGAAAATGAAAAATTATAATTTTATAAATGTTGAAAAAAATAAAAATAAAATAATGCAATGCTAATACTCCCCGAAAAAAAATTTAACGTATAAAACCGTATGCAGATAAGTAATAAGACATATTCCGTTTGGTTACGATTCATTTTAAGAATAGATGAATGCTTGGTAGGAGATTTATTTCTTCATCCTTTTTTTATAGTATTGTGCAGAGGAATAAACTAAATTGATGAATTTTTCTAAGTTCTATAATATTTGAGTTATTTGTTTCAATTTCTGATTGGAAATGAGTTGCGAATCAATGCGCGCCTTGCGCAAAGAGACGTGTTCCATTGATTTGTTACTTGCATGGTTAGTGGTCTGAATCTTGAAACACAAACCTTAGAAAAATTGTTAACTTTCCTATTGAATATTTGCCAGCTATAAGAATTTTAGTAGTAGCTTTCAAATTTATTTAGAACAGAGTCGTTTTTATCAAAAGCCAGCACCGAATTTTTGTAAATAGAATGCATCTCATTCCTTTTGATGTCGTGATGAGGGTGGTGAAGGCCCTTGATGATGGTTTGAATTATTATTTGAACCAATGCTGTTGGCAGGTTTGTTGTTTTCACGTCGTAGGAGATAGACGGAGCTGTCGCTGCTTGCTGAAGACTGAATTGTGATAGTGAACATGAAATTCCGTCGGAGTCTCTCAAATATTGTAAAACGTGTCGATGTTACGTTGCGAATTTACTAGCAATATGCTTACGTTCGGCCACTTGAAGGCTGATTTAAAATCAACACATGCATGGAATATGGATTCTTACTTGCGTAACGGTATCTTCTTTGAAGCTTCGATAAAGTAGAAATATAACAACTTCTTGAACCAGACGACCACCGTTCTTTTTCACTTGCTTCTACTTCTACAATGGCACTACAGCCCAAATCGGACCTTGGCCTCCTGACATTCAGGTTCCTTAACATTTTTCATTACTTATTGTGGAAGGGTTGTTAGCCCTTCGCACAACCCTCTGTCTACGAATTTTTCATTTTCGTAGATTGAGGTGACCAAGGTATATCCAAGTAGGCAATGTGCTGGAATTATATATTGCGTCGACCGGGATTTGAACTCACGACCTTCGCATTACAAGACCAACACGCTACCCACTAGGCTACACCCTAGCTTTTTCAC
Source organism: Chorisops tibialis (assembly GCA_963669355.1). NCBI lineage: Eukaryota > Metazoa > Arthropoda > Insecta > Diptera > Stratiomyidae > Chorisops > Chorisops tibialis. The sequence continues at coordinate 263,638,465 of OY770262.1, read as the reverse complement.
ATGCTGGCTCGACCGATTCGATATCCGCGCTGTTTTTATTCGATTTTCGACAGAGTTTTTCGATTAAAAAAAAATTCTTATGGCACTTTACGCACTCCGTTTTGTCGGCCGCACAGTTTCCCACTACACGCGATCACTCAGGCTCCAACGAGTTGCTACTTTTTTAAGTTGCAGCTGGTTTTTGAAAATGACGAAAACAACAGCAACCTATTGCTGTTGTCACGTATCGAAGTTTTGACGGAGGCTCCACGAAGCGCCACCAACAGCGCTCATCAAATTCGGTTTTATCGTCTTTGGTCATTATTTTCAAAACTATGTCGATCTTTTTGGGGCGCTCGCGCGACGACGGATCCTTCTGACTTTGGGCTGCCTTCGGTCCTATTCCGCTCCGTAGCCATCCTGAATCTTCACTCGGCGAATTCCACGCACTCGACACTGCACTTTTTCAAGACCGTTATCGTTCACCAGAGCGGGTTTCTAATTTACGCTAGCTTGTCGAGATATTTTATATATTTCTAAAAAGGAAAACTGAAAACTTTCTCCTTGAAAAACTAAACTTAAAAAAAAAATCTGTGGTGAGCATACCATACAACTATAACCTCTCAAAAAAAAATCTCGCCAGAACCAGTATCCTCGAACGATGTCAGCGCTTTTTCCGCCACAAATTTTCTTCTTCCCGCCACACACGCTCTGTTCGAGGTTGCGATCTCGGCTGGGAATTCTACGTTCGAAGGGTAGATGTCCCCAGGGTGTTTGGAAGAATTGCTGCAAGTGCGCTAAAACCGTCACACACAGCACCCAAGCAGGCAGTGTGCTGGAATTATGCGTTGACCGGAATTTGAACTCACGACCTTCGTATTGTAAACCAACACGCTACCCACTAGGATACACCCTAGCTGTGATGTTGTTTATCTATATCAAATGTGTAAAACTTAATGTTTTTAAATTTGAACGTACCACCAGTAAATAAGTTTCAACCAGAAAAATATGTTTGATCGTGGCTAAGAGAGCACCGATCTTCAAATGACACAAGATTGGGACTATCCCATATAAATGGAAAAAGCTGTAATAAGGAAAATCTATGGAAAATATGTACATATTTAAAATAAGTATTATTCTTTTATTTACTAAGTTTTTTTTCATGTGGTTATTATACTCTAGATGAAATCCGTTCGTCTGTTCGCTCTCTAGCTTGAGAACACGCTGAGCTGGAATAAAATTTTGTACACGTTGTTTTTGACAGTGAACAGGTCAAATCGCTCCACCCCTTCTACCCCATTCCATACAAAATGACGCAGTAAACCGATTTTCTCGAAAAGTATAAATGCTATTGAACAGAAATTTGAAATATATTATTTTTCTTTATTTGAATCCCCGTACTCCTTCCACCACCTCTCATATAAACTGCACTTTTTCATGAAATACTGTAAGCCAATTTACTCAGTACATATAGAATTTATCGAGCTGAAATTCTAATCAAAATATTTATTTAGAACTATTAGTAAGACCGAAAAAAATTGGATGATAAACTTCTACCCCCTCTACTCCCCATACAATATGACACAATTTTACAACCTTACAAAAAGTCGATTTTTCTGAAAAGTATGAATGCTACAGATCTGCGATTGAAAACATTTCAAATGCATGATGGTTTTAGTTATTTCTGAAAAACTCACTTAGAGCTCCCCACTCCTTCTACCACCTTCCATACAAACTGCACAATTTCACGAAATTCAATACACTGATTTTCTCAGTACATATTAAATTTTTGAAGCTATAATTTTCTATAAAACATTCTGATAGCAACTCTAGTATGATGTAAAAAAAAGTGTTTCAATGCCGTTACCCCTTCTACTACTCCCCAATCCAAAATTTCTTAAAATCAAAAAAATTTTTTTCATCTAGAGTATCGCATGACTGGGCCTTGCGCACAATCGTAGTTCTGTAATAATTTTTGTTTAAAGTACATAAAATCGATTTTTTTGCTGTCCAGAAAAAAAACGGAAGTAAATTATTAAAAAAAGTTCCAAGAATTTATGCACTTGTTAATACTACATGGTTCATTATTTGGTAAAATATTAAAATATCAGTGGAAATTTAATTTTGTTTCACTTTATTTTTCTTATCTGCAGATTTCTTGGTTCTTCTCAAGCATAACACTTTTATCACCCAAATATCGAATATGATGCAGGCGAATAAAACGAAGGACACAAATAGATAAATATCCGCCGAATAGTACACATACCAAGCTGTTTCAGCTAAATTCGATTTGGCAAATGTCCGACCCTTGGTCTTAATGACATGCTCCACCCACCACATTGATCTATCGATCGGTTTCATAGGTCGATTATTAAAGGCAAACGATATATCCTTTGCATTCTGATAAAACCTGTTAAAAATTGAATTTAATTTCATTAGTTTTTTATAATTGATTTACGTGATATACTTACTCAGGCCTTAGAACTTCCTTAATTGCATTGTATACGGTTTCTTCTGAAATCTGATTATAATTCAATACGGAAGCAACTCCGAATTCCTTGAGCATCGCTGCATTGATGAACTGATCGCCGAAAAGTGGAACAACTACGATCGGTACTCCGCAATGGATTGCTTCGGATGTTCCCAATTGTCCACCATGCGAAATGAATGCCTTAACATTCGGATGGCAAAGGATGTCCTGTTGCGGCATCCAACTACGGATGTAAAGATTCTTGGGGCTATTGGGCATTGTTTCGTTTTCCCATTTCCACAGGACTTGTTGTTCCAGGCGACCGATCGCTCGCAAGATTCCATCTCTTTTTTCTACCGGCAAAGAGTCAGCTCGGACTTGGGATCCCCAACTAATATAGATTGCTCCATTTTTGGCTGAATCGAGTATTCGTTTGATGTCCTAAAAAAATTTTCATTAAGTTGAGCAATGCTTAAAATATAAATGTGACGCGCAATGAGAAAAAGGACCTTATTTTGCCAGAAGTAAGACTAAGGTTTTGCCACTATTGAAAAATACACAAAAATCTGAAGAGACTGACGAAAAAATCACGCGAAAATGTTAAAAATTGGCGAAATTCTAACATTTTGAATATTGGAGTTGGAAAAAGGTAATTTCGATAAAATTGAGTTTAAAGTTTCACTATGTTTCGGGCGTATTAATTACAATACAAGAAATCGAAAACCTCAAAGTTTGACCTAAACACGTCTTTTGGCCAGTACTAGACATTTTACTTTGGCAAGATAAGGTCCCTTTTCTTATGGCACGTCACTAATATCAAACATTTGGGTGGTATGTAATGATTTAGGTTGTATGCCAGAATTGGAAGTAATAGCGGATATATTATAGAAACGACACGTTAGATGCTATCATTGGAAAAACTGGATGGGATTGGATGTCTATTTAAATACATATATCATCAATAGAAGGGTCAAGTGGATAAAGGGGTCATTGAACATTTTCAAAAATTTTAGATAAACGCCTTTAAAGTTGCTTAAAGGTCACTTTTATTAGTGATTCGAATCAAACTTTGTGGTTTTGTCTATATCTCTTGAAAGATTTGCCAGCCAACATTTAGTTGAAAACGTAGTTTCTCATTCCACAGTTTCAACTGACTAAAAAAAAGTAGAAATCAAAAAAAAAATCGAACATCCCCTTTATCCAGTTAACCCTTCAATTGTTATAAGGTAATCAAGAAGAAAATTGGAGAAAGAACTGTTGGAAAATATTTCTTATAATTTTTTTTTTGTTTTCTAAATTATGATTAATTACTTACATCTTTCAATGGCTTCGATTCAACGATATGTAGGCCACCAACTTCGATAACATTTGACGGTAGCGATCTTACACCAGTTGCTGCATAGTGCTGATTTACAAGAACCATGCTTACATTATCGGCCAGTTCCCTTACATCCGGTATTGAATCGCCCAAATGTTTCCTGACAAGTGCATTAGATTTCGGTTGAAAATACAATCTAGAGAAATAACTTTCATTCAATTAAATCAGATAATAACGATAATTCTGAGTGTACTTACTCAAAACTAATATTCAATAAACTATAGATAAACCAATCGAAGATTCGTTGAAAGAATCCTAGCTTATTGTTGCTACCGAAGAGGTTAACTGGATTGTGAGAAGGCGAATAGAGAACATTGTGTTTCTTGTATTCCCAAGGCAGTAATACGCAACTGCTTAGTCCTACTACGGGAGCTTTGAGCAAGTGAGCAACACCCATCATACAGTCCGAGTTGAAGTTCTCGATAAGGACGGCATCGTAAGGTTTGTCGTTTAGAACTTTCTGCATGGCTGGGGATTCTAAACATTTTTCGCATGACATCAATCCCCATTGCAAAACCATAAAGAACCCAGCTAGGGTTTTCCACCAAGCTAGATTTTCAACCATCTGAAAAATATAATGTATTCGTTTAGAAATGATAAAACTTTTTAGAGAAATATTTCTTACCTTAAGATCGATTGCATCCTTAGATGTTTCCCCCACTAGTGTATAGTCTGTATAATTCGGTAGTGGATCTTTGTCGGGAAAGTAGCCAACGACTGTTACCTCGTGTCCTGCCTTAGCCAGTTCTCGAAGCAATGGATGAAAGAATTTGAAATGACTGGGACCAGGATGAGGAAAAAGTCCTAAGATTCTATAAGCCGTACTGTCTGAAATGCTTAGGGCTAACAGAACTAATAAAGCTCCAATCGTTAAATGTTTCATATTGCCTGAAATGAAAGAAATTATATTTTAGTAAATGAAATCAGTCCCTAGATATTTCTATATATGCATAGCTTAAAATAACGTTTGCTATAAACTGTATAAAGAAATTTTAAAATGACTAGTCGTATTTAAAGTTCCAATTTACTTTATTATTGTAGTAATAAAGTATTGCGATCGACATGGAGAAAAAAATGTAGCACTACGATTTTTTTTTTTTGACATGGATATGTCGAATGGCTCGACTCAGCCAAAAATTTTGTACATCAAAAATATGTTACCGTGAGTCTATCTCTCGAATATACGCCCATAATCTCAACTGAGTAGTAATCAAATCACTGTGCATGCGTTCGCAGCCGGTCAAAAAATGTTTTCCCTTACCGAAACGAATCTAGTACCAGGCACGCAGAACTATGGTCAGCAGGTCGTTCAGATTCACTATGAAAATTGTGAGTGAAATTACAACGGTATTTATCTCCCCGAGCGGCAGAATTGTCGCCGACTTTTATACTTTGAACTATGGCCGCATTTATGTTCTGATTTTTCGCCGGGAAGGGCGGTCCTGTTTTTTTTCCCATACTACTCCCTACAGCTCGGTTGAGATTATGAGCGCCTGTTGATCAGAGCTTGTTAGTCAGAACTTGAAATTGGTTGAATCATACTTTTGTACGGGAGGGAGTAGAAAGAGTGAAGCGATTTTAAAACTTTTGATGCAACTTTGTTTTGAGTATTTGTAAAAGTTTTCCTAAGGCTTTCGTGGCATAGTGGGCAGCGTGCTTGCATTTCAATCAATAGGTCGTGGGTTCGATTCCCACTCCAGACGGGATTTTTTTAAGCACGAATTTTTCAGTTGCTACTGGCGATGAAAAATTATTCGAAATAAAATGGTCAAACGGTGTAAAAGTGAAACAGTTCCACTTCAAGAAGGTCTAGATACTCAGTAGATGGATTCTGTTTGCTTTCTATCATTCAGTCCTCCATAACATCTGCAAATATTTGTCAGTAGCAGCCAGTACAACTGAAAAATATATATCAGCTTCTCCACTCGTTACGGTCGTTCTCACTCCTCTTTCCCTACCTTCCTAATCCCATTCCTTTGTGCATAAAGGCCGAAATTGCCTATAACACAGGTCATTCTGTAAAAAAAAAGGTATTTGACCAGTTAATATCTTAAACTTTTTATTTTTTGAAATGAAATTCGCAAATTTTGAAGTTTCAAGCTTAAAATTTCAATCAGAAATTTTGATTTTTTTTTTTTTTTTCAATAATTATAAAACACCTTGTGCTGGTTAGAGCTTTCCTTCGGTGCATAACAATTCTAGTTCAAATTATTATTTTTTCATTATGTAAATCAAATAGAAGTGTACACCAACAAAATATTGAACTCTATAGCTTTTACCAGAGTCCTAAAAAATTTTAAATTTTTCAACATTTTGGCTAAGAACCACCCTCACCCTACACCCCACGAACTAAAAATTTTACCAAAATTATGGATCATGTTGCTTTACAATCCGACGAAATTGCAACTTAGTATCTGTATTGGATTTTGAGATATAACGGTTTGAAATTTTGAGAAGTTTTCTATTTTGAAATACCTCGGTAGCTAGAGAAACCTACCGTTATGTCTAAATTTTATTTTATTTATTTTTTTTTTCATATTCCGCTAGTATAGTTGCAAGTTGCAAATAAATAGCAAATAAATAGCTAGAGAGATTTTTTTTTATTATTTGAGAAACACGTGAGAGCACTGCGACCTTCCCGGCCTATTGTGCGTGTCTTGCCCCTTTACCCTACCATAACTCTATATGTAGCCTTGGCTAATCTAAGTATCTTTAAGGGAGCCATATTAACTAGATCCTCAGTAGAAAAGAAACCTTTTTCGAGAATATTGTGTCTTTTCCTTGCTTCTGCTTCACAGTGAAATAGGATGCATTTTGTCGTTTCTGAGTCTTCGATAGAGGCGGCAGATGTCCGTTTCAGCTAAACCTATATTTTTAAGGTGGTGTTTTACTCCACTGTGCCCTGTCATTAAGCCGATTAAAGTACTAATATCACATAGCTTGCGAGATAGTCGAGATATAAATTTTTAAGCGTTTTTCTGTGCACTTATCCTGACACTTTCGTTCGCATCCTACAAAGTCAATAATAGTGGAGCTGTGCATCACCTAAACGGTCATAAAATATGAAATTTCTGTTTTTAGTAATTACGAAGATATAACTTGGAAAAGAACGGACGATAATTGGTATTTAGCCCCTCCCTCCTCCCTCTTTCGAACCCACACTGGATGCAAAAACAACTTGTTTTTGCTTTTTTCTCCATAAATTAATATATACGAATGTCGAGTTTCAGCTTTTTATCTGCATTCGCAGTAGAGATATTAGCAAGTGTGTTTTTTGGCTCACGCCGTCCACCTGCCGCCCCCTTACTCCTGATACTCCACAAAATTGAAACACGCACTTACCCAATCTATTAGCTACCCAAAATTGAACTTTCTACCTTTAAGTATCTCGGAGATTAGTCCATATTTTTGTTGTTGCATTCTTAGGCTAGTTTAGTCATAAAACGTGAAAAAACGAAATTTCAGGGAAGCAAATTGTTATACTCTAGATGAAATCTGAGAGATTCCGAGTGACCGTCTGTCCGTCTGTCTGTCTGTCTGTATGTCCGACTGTATACAACATAACTCTCGAAAGCTATGACGTATCGTGCTGAAATTTGTCATATGTCATTTCTAGCAAAAAAGTAACGTAAAGTTCGTGAACGGGCCACATGCCCCACTCCTTCTACTCCCATCCATACAAATTTCACGAAATTTCGAAATTTGAAAAAATCGATTTTTCTCCGAAACCATTTCAGCTATTTACTTGAAAACTAGGTCATAGTATGATGATATGAATATCATTAACATCAAAAAATATTGATCTGATTCTATACTCCTTTTTCCCCCTCCCATACAAGTGCACAATTTTCAAAAATGTATTTATTCGGTTTGCGTTGCAACTAGAGTTTTTGACGCATGCGTCAAATCCGTGTTGTTATATGGTTGGACTACGTGGAAAGTGGTCGTTCGACTTACCAAGAAACTGCAACCTTTCGTGAACCAATGCGTCCGATGCATTTTAAGAATATTCTGGCCAAAAGTGATCTCCAACGACGAACTTTGGAGTACAACTGGACAGACTAAAATAGGCATTGAAATTCAAAGGCGAAAGTGGCAGTGGATCGGTCACACTTTGAGGAAACCAGAGCGAAACATCGCTCTGCTCTGGATTATAATACTGAAGGAAGACGTTGGGTTGGTCGACCATGTAGTACATGGAAGCGAGCAGTTGAGCAGGAGGCCAGAGGAATAAACAAGTCCTGGTAACAGCTAAAGGCCGATGCTCAGGATCGCGCCTTATGGAAGAGAGTTGTTTTTGTCCTATGCCCTACAAGTGGTCTCAACAGGAATTTGATGGTTTGCAAATAGCAAAGGAAAGAGAACCAATTTTTGTCATAATTAATTGCAACCAGTTTTGCAAGAACTATCAACTTCACCTCACTCCTTCTATCTCTTCCCATACAAATTTCACGAAATTTCGGAATTTCAATTTAATTATTTTTCTCTAAAACCGTCAAAGCTATCAACTTTAAATTTCGCTAAAAGAATACTATGTATTACAAATATCATTGATGTCAAAAAATTTGGTATACTCCTTCCCATACAAATGCATAATTTCGGTAAATGCATTTAATCGATTTTCATTGAAACTAGAAATAATACAAACTTGAAATTTCGTAGCTGAAACCGACACTTGTCGCCTTTGTCTCGAGGACTTAGAAACGACAGTATACATCCTATGTCAGTGTGAAGCAGTAGCTAGGAAAAGACACAGTCATCTTGGAAAGGGTTACCTTTCTATGGAGGAACTAGCCAATACGGCTCCCGTAAAGATTCTCAAATTAACTAAAGCTATTGATTTATGATAGGGTGATGGAGCTATAAACGCACAATAGGCCAAGAAGGTTGCAGTGCTCTCACGCGTTCCCCTAATAGTAATAATCATAATAAAATTTCGCCAGAATTTCTCCCTTAATAATTGCAATAAATGTTAAAAAAAAACTATGAACTTCGCGTCACTCCTTCTACCACCTCCCATACAAATTTTCGTATTGGAAATTCAAGAAAAGTATTTCTCCTTCGAACAAATGAGAGCTATCGACTGTAAAATTGTAACAAAGCAATGTGATTAGGATATTGATAAGCAGATTCAAAATCATCCGAAACCTCGCATTTTCTCTGCCACTTTTCATATAAATGCCATAAAATCCGACAAAAATTGTTGCTTTACGCCCAATCAAAATTGTATTATGTTTTTTTTTTTTTTGTTGAGAAAGAATTCGGAGTACTGAAGCGATAAAAATTTGGAGGAAAAGAACTTGATGACGAAAAGCTGGGCTACAAACGAAAATTTTGCCGTGATAAGTGTTTATAATTTCTACAAGTAGAAAACCTACACAACTTGCAACTTTTTTTAGATGCGGAGAACTTTAAGTTGAAATAAAATACAGAAAAATGTTTTTAATATCCATGAAATTTGCCTTATTTGAAAGATAGTTTTATAATATTAATGTTTGAATATGGTTTCGAGCAAGTAGCCTTCGCTGCTGGCGCGTACATGGCATAATCTTGAAGTTAACAATTTCATTTGAAAATGTTGTTCAGTGATGAAGCACACATTTGGCTAAATGGCTATGTCAATAAGCATAATTGCTGCATTTGAAGCGATGATAATCTACAAGCCATAGTCGAAACACCATTACATCTAGAAAAAGTCACCGTTTGGTGCGCCTTATGGGCCAGTGGAATCATTGATCCAAATGTCTTTAAAAATGATGATGGTCAGAACGCTACAGTCAATGGTGGGCGGTACAGAGACTGATTACTTTTTCGTGCCTCAATTGGAAGGCATTAATGTTGCAGACATGTGGTTTCAACAAGACGGCGCCACATGCCACACAGCGCATGATACAATTAATTTACTGAAAGAAACATTTGATGATCGATTAATTTCACGAAATGGACCTGTTATCTGGCCAACTCGTTCGTGCGATTTGACGCCATTAGTTTTTTTTTTCTCTACACAGATAAACCAGAAACTATTGAGCACTTGAAAGCCAACATTCGACGCGTTATTGCCGAAATGCAGCCTGATTTACTGCGAAGAGTGTGTGAAAATTTAACTTCCAGATTACGCCTAATACGCGCCAACCGCGGAGAGCACATGCCAGAAATTATATTCAATCAAATAAAGTTAATTTCATGGATATTAAGAATATTTTTCTGTACTTTATTTCAATTTAAAGTTCTCCGCCTCTAAAACAAAACACCCTATATATAATTCCAAGTTGAAAGTTTCACTCAAATTGTTATACAAAAACTAATTATGAATTTCATAGTCAAGATTTGCAAATTTTGAAATGTTATGAGAGAGGAAAGTTTTATTATGGGTTTATAAGGTATTCACTTCAGAATTATAGTTATAGGAAAGTTATAGGAATAACCCCATTTGAAAAATTATAAACTTTCTTTTTAGTCCTTCCACCAACTCCTATACAAAACGCATTTTCAAATTTTATCACTCTATTTTAAATAATAATATTACATGAATTTTTATACTCTAGATGAAATCTGAGAGTATTATAAGTTTGCTCTAAATTTTGTAACGACAAGAAATAAGGCTCGGACAAAAAAATGAATGATACTGAAGTTAATATTGTTATAAATATGGCAACCACGAAATTTGGATGTTCCCAGAAACATCCAGAAAAGTCCCTCAACATGTAAAAAGCCATAAACAAAGTTCCGGAACATTCTGGACGCACACCCAACAGTGTACTCCAGAATTCTCCCGAATAGTCCCAATGACATCTGACGAGAACTAGGGAAGCACGAAAACTCTCAGCGAGCAGTCAGTCAGCGACATCTGAACGCGAACGGTAGTGAAAGCGATAGAAAGCGAAATATCGGTAGTGCGATTTAAGGCGAATTAAGTTAACGTGAAAATTAAGTAAAAAGACTGCGAATAAATAAATTATCCTTTATTTTTAAGCGAATTGTGTTTTCTTTGAAATCCGGCGAACCCCCTAGCTCGCAACAATATTATCACTCAAAAATCTCAAAACAGGATGTCCGTTCACTCTCTAGCTTGAGAACGCGTTTAGCTAGAAAGCTCAAATTTCGTACACGTCCTTTTTGACAAAAAGTAAGGTCAAGTTCGTGAACGGGCCAAATCGCTTCACTCCTTCTACCCCCTCCCATACAAAATGACACAATTGCGCAATTTGGCAATAAACGGATTTGCTCGAAAAGTATAAAAGCTATTGGCCTGAAATTTGAAATACATTACTTATATGATAATATCAATCTATTGTATACAAATTATGCGTTTCCTCCCCCTCCTTGTACCACCTCCCATACAAACTGTACTTGTCATTAATTACTCTAAGCCAATTTACTCAGTGCGTATAAAATTTAGCGAGCTGAAATTGTGTATTAAATATTTATTTAAAATTTTTAGTAAGACCAAAAAACATTAGCTTCACCCCTCCCATATAAAATGACACAATTTCGCAATTGGGCAATAAATGGTTTTGCTCCAAAAATATATAAAGGCTATTAGTCTGTATTTCGGGATGTATTACTTCCATAATGATTTCAATCTACAGTATAAAAATTATTTGCGTTCTACCTCTCCTTCCAACCCCTCCCATACAAACTACACTTTTTCATGAAATGCTCTAAGCCGATTTTCTCAGAACATATAATATTTATCGAGCTCACATTTTGTATTAAATACTTATTTAGCATTATCACTATTATTAGCTTCACTGCTTCTACCCCCTCCCATACAATATGACACAGTTTCACAAAAAAATCTATTTTCTTTCAAAGTATGAGTGTTACTAGTCTAAAATTTAAGAGTTGTCAATTTTATGATATTCTTAGTTATTTATGAAAAAATCACTAAAATACCCCCACTCTTTCTACCACCTCCCATACAAACTGCACATTTTCACTAAGTCTAACACACTAATTTTCTCAGCTCCTATTCAATTTTTGCAGTAAGCATTTTGTATAAAACATTTTTATAGCTACTTTAGTATGATGGGGAAAAAATTAGTTCAATGCTATCACCCCTTCTAACACTCCCCATACAAAATTTTTTGGAATCACAAAAAATTCTATTTCACGTAGAGTATCGTAAGATTGCGCTTTACGCGCAATCGTAGCCCTGTTATGTTTTTGTTTTCTGTGTTAATCACAATACTTTATTATTAGAATAATAAAGTAAAAGAAAACAATATCGACTAACTAATATTTTTATAATAATACATTTTTATATTAATCTTGAAAGTTTCAATATTACTGCTTCTTTTTATTATTGATGGCAAGGCATTATATAATTTGATCCTCAATGTATGAATAATAGTTTAGGCCAACGTTTGTTTTCCGTTTCGGTAGCAATATATATTCACGAGTGCAAGCCCTAGAAAAGTTTAAGTTAATCGGATGAATAAGTTTTTTGATTTTTTTGTGTATTTGAATACTTGATATTCAATATTTGATCGATTAGAAGTATGTACTTGTAAGACCGAATATAACTTATCAGAAGGGAAAAGCCTACTTTTTCTCAACAAATTCTTTACTAATAGTTTTTGGACGATATTAAGCGGTGAAAGGAAACTAGGGTTGCTACTACCTCAACCAATTAATCCATATTGTAGCAGTGAGTGAATCATGGAAAAGTAAAATGTCCTGACAATTTTTATTTGCAGAAAAGATCTAACTTCGAGGCAGATTGGAATAAGTTTTCGTAGACGGGATATAAGATTATAGATAGAAATATGGATTTCCCATTTAAGGTGTTCATCGAATGTAACATATAAATATTTGGCGAACGGGACTCTTTTTAGTGTGGGACACTGGCAATTAGTACAACACTGATTTGTGTGAATCCTGATGTCTATATTAATGGGGTCTCCGTGCCGAGTCAGTTTAAATACTAAGGCAAATGTCCCAGTGGTGGAAAAAAAACCGAAAAATCATGCCTCTTCTTCCTCCGAATATTCAGATTCGCAATGAATGCAAGTGAAGAAGCTGTTTTGAATGTTTGCACACTTCAAATGCATTTCCCGCTCGCACGTATTGCATGCAATCGAATTATTTTTTGTTCATTTGGATGGCATTGGTAGCAAACATATGATGCAAAAATCAGTTCCGGAGAAGGAGAAGAATCATTATTTGCTTGTTTGGCCGTTGATGTTTTTTTCTGCTGTGGTTGTGTTTTTTTTTTGGATTTTTCGATTTGGCCGGTGTCGTTTTCTTTTTTGGCGATTTGGACAAAAACAATTAAACTTGAACGAGGAATATTCAAATTAATCGAAACTGATTTTTTCAATTCTTTTTGGACCAATACCCGTTTAATTGCTGCCACTAAAATTGATGGTGCAATGATTTCAGTACGTTTGGGACTCATTTTGAACTAAATATCACAAAAAATCCATAAAAATTAAAAAAAAGATGAAAATATCGAAAATGTGAATAACACTCCAACATAGGAACATCAAAGGTGTCCAACTTAGGAATATCCGCCATTTCGACAGATTAACACATCAAATAGAATAAATTGAACTAGGGCAATTTTTGATTGCAGAATATGACAGAGAATGAAAAAACGAATAAGAAAAATTCGTTTACCTTGACTGAATGTAGAAATTATTCACTTTAATTTAACAACAAAACTCAGGAAAAACAACCGGGTGTCCAAATTAGGGACAGTGTCCATCACTGGGATACCTTATATAATTTGTTTTCGAAATATTTAAAGTGAGAGAGTTATGATCTAACCATTCTTTAATAGTTAATAGTTAATAATAATTAGTATTTATATTGACTCCTTCTCAAGAGCTTGTTGCAAAATACTTCCTTTGACTCACATTTCAGAATTCAAATATCCTCGGTCACTCGTAGCATTAGTTTTAATTTCTTTTGAGATTTTTTTCTTTCTGTTCTTAAGTACGTTAACTATTTTGTATTAGCTTTCTTTGTTAAACAAGTATTATCACTATAATAAAAATAAATAACTAATAATATGAATAATAAAAAAAAAATAATAATAAATTACATTTAAATTCTGTTCGCGGCAATAAACAGAAAAGAAATGGACGAAAAAAAACTGCCAGGGCAATACTGCTGTAAAAAAATACTTTGGCGCCAAAACTGTCGACCAGATTGAAATAAAATCCGTTGGGGATCTGGTCTGAGAGCTCAAGAAAAAACAGCGAAAAAGTTTGTCGGGAGAAGGAATCGAACTATAGTAAGCGGAGGATGCTTTTTGGGTGTTGAGGAATGTTGAAAAGTGATTAATGTATCGAAAAAAAGAGAACAAAAAGTGAATTAATTCTAATTGAAAGTGAAATAATACAAGACTTATAAAAAAAAAAGTTTACATATAACAATAAAATATTAAGCAATTAAAGCTTCAGCTTAATGTTACTTTTTTGAGTGAGCAAATTAAAATAATAAAAAATAAGTGCATCGCCTCAACGATCGATTCTACAGAGAAGAACGCCACTGGAAGGAGCAAGGGCCCCAACGTTTTGTCCAAGTAATTAGGTTTAAGATTTAAGAAAATTTAAGAAAAAGAATTTATTTTTGGTAAAATTAATTATAGTATATGATATCGGGTTTTCCAATAGGGACTTGACAACTTTGAATTCAATTTGTGAACGCACCCTTTCACTAATCATCGAACTGTTACAGTCAATCTATTCAGTAAACTTAACATTTTTATCATGGTAAAGTACACGAAGGAACAACGTCTGCAAATTATAAAAATTTACTTTGAAAAAAAGTTGTCAAGTCCTTATTGGAAAACCTTTTATATGGACTAAAGGGGTTTTCCAATAGAGACTTGACAACTTTGAATTCAATTTGTGAACGCACCCTTTCACTAATCATCAAACTGTCACTGTCAATTTATTCAGTAAACTTAACATTTTTATCATGGTAAAGTACACGAAGGAACAACGTCTGCAAATTATAAAAATTTACTTTGAAAAAAAGTTGTCAAGTCCTTATTTGAAAACCCTTTATATTCTGTTTTCTTTAACATCTTAAAATATTAAAAAAAAAGGAAAAAAAAAGAATAGGAAAACACTACTAGAATTTCAGTGTTAAGATTGGTGTCATTACGGCGGAACAGAAAATTTAATTTTTGCGCGCGAAATAATATAATATGAGAGAGTGAGGAACTCATAAGAGGGTTCCCGGGCTTTCTCCGGAGAATTGGTAGGCATTGATATGGTTCATGAGTGATACGCTATAAACGTGAATTTTTCCATTAGTTAACAATAGCGGTCATGAAATCCTCCGGTCAGGCGGATTTACCGCTCATAGTAGTACGGCATCCTGATCCTTTTCCCGTTCCGTTTTGCTCAGCACGAACTAGGATGAGAGTTTCTTAGGCCAATGACCTACCCCCAAGCTCCTGAGCCGCCGGCAAAATCGTGCTGCCCCGTTCTAAGAAATTCCCATCATCTGGAGCAGGATGAAGGATTTTCTTCATCCCGTAACAAGCTGTCCTCCATAAAAAGCACCGTGTCATCCGCGAACGAAATTAGTTCTCCTTCAATAGCAATCGAATAGATATCATTGACATATAATAAGAATAGCAGAGGACCTAGCACTGTCCTTTGGGGTAATCCGTATTCGAAGGTCAGGTAATTACTACTATTAGTGCGATGCTTTTTGACACAATTCACTACAATACAATATTATTATATTCTAGACTAGCAAACGCCCGCGACTTCGTCCGCATAAAAATCGCAATAATAAGCAATTTTTGAGAATGTAGTTAGTAATACATAATGTATTACTAACTATATATAATCCGCTTACTTTAATGGCTCTTTGAACACAATGTTTTGTATTTTGTTGGAATCAGAACCATAAATTATTAAGAATGCATGATACTCGCATTTGAATGGGAGAGGCTCGTGATCAAATCTATCCCGTGATTTGAGATCATATACGTATTGAAGAGCATTTAGGACATGTGAATAATTATAGCTTGTGTTAATTAAAAAAAAGCCCAAATAAAATAACATTAAGCTTGAAAACGTAACAGGACTACGATTGTACGTAGAGCCCAATCATACGATACCATAGATGAAATCGAATTTTTTCGATATTATGAAATTTTGTATGGGAAGTGGCTCCACTGAACTAATTTGTTTCACATCATGCTAGAGTAGCTATAAAAATGTTTTGTACCAAATTTAAGCTTCAATAATTGAGTAGGTACTGAGAAACTTAGTGCATTAAATTTAATGAAATTGTGCAATTTGTATGGGAGGTGGTAGAAGGCAAGGGGGGTTTTTGGTGATATTTCGAGAAACAACTATAAACATCATGCAATTGATATATTTTAAATTTCAGGTCTGTATCATTCACGCTTTTTAAGAAAATTTTCGTAAAGACGGGGAATTGTGTCACATTGTATGGGAGGGGGTAGAAGGAGTGAAGCTACTCGGTTAATTTGCTCCCGATATTAATAATGTTAATTTAGGATAGAGTACAAAATTTGAGCTCAATGAAAGTTATATATGTACCTATATGTACTGAAAAAATTAGTTTAGAATATTTCATGAAAAAGTACAGTTTGTATGGGAGGTGGTCGAAGGAATAGAGGGTTTTAAGTGACTTTTTGAGAAGCAACTATAATTAATTTACAATTGATATTTTAAATTTCAGATCAGTAACATTTACAGTTTTCAAGAAAATCGAATTTAAGTAAAGTCGTGGAATTGTGTCACATTGTATGGGAGGAGGTAGAAGGAATGAAGCTAATCGGTTAATTTTTTCCCGATATTAATAATAATGCAAATTAAGGATTAAATACAACATTTAAGCTCGATGAAAGTTTTACGTACTGAGAAAATTGGTGAATAGCCTTTCATGAAAAAGTGCAGTTTGTATGGGAGGTGGTGGAAGGAGTTGTGGGATTCAAGTAATTTGTATACCATAGATCACGTTTCTGATAAAAATAGTATGTTCTAAACTTCAAATGATTTACTCCAATGATTTTGAAGAAAATTTGATTATTACATATTTTTTAAAATGCGTCATTTTGTATGGGAGGGGGTGGAAGGCGTGGGGGTATTGAAATAATACCACACGTAGATTACATCTTGGTGCACATCTAACAAACTGTGAAAGTTTCATTACCATCGGTTTAGCCGTTTTTGCGTGAAAACCGGAAAGACAGACAGAGAAATTTTTTAAAAACGTTTGTTTCTGCTTAGTTGTTGCTAAAATAAAGCAAAAAACTTATTTACAGCCATTTATAAGCAAATAACAGACAGACACTACAATTATATTTATATGTATAGATGGAATCTGAGAGTATTATAAGTTTGCTCTAAAGTTTATAACGCCAAGAAATAATGCTCGCGCAGAGTTGCCAAGGGTACAGAAATATTTGTTGTCGCTCAAAAATCTCAAATCCGCATGCCCGTCCGCTCTCTAGCTCGAAAACGTGTTGACCTAGAAAGTAAGGTAAAGTTCGTGAATGGTCCAAATCCCTCCACTCCTTCTAACTCCTCCCATACAAAAGAACTCATTTTCAATCATTCACAGTATTCAAATTATCTTGGAAACTATAAAAGCTAATAATTTGAAATTGAAACGTATTATTTTTATCATAAATGTGATGTTCAGTATGAAAATTATTCGAATCCCCCCAATCCTTCCACCACCTCCCAAACAAACTGCACTTTTTCATGAGAACTCGAAACCGATTTTCTCAGAACTTTTACCATTTATCGAGCTCAAACTTTGTACTAATACTTAATTATCATTATGATTTAGATCACAAAAAAAGAATTAACTGATTTGCTTTACTGCTTCTAACCCCTCCCATAAAATATGACACAATTTCACAACTTCACAAAAAATCGATTTCTTTGTAAGGCATGAACGTTAATAGCCTGAAATTTAAGAGATGTCTGTTTTACAATATTCATAGCTAATTCTGAAAAAAATCACTAGAATCCCCCAATGCTTCTTCCACCTCCCATACTAACTGCACAATTTCACTAAATATAATACACTAATTTTCTCAGTACCAATTCAATTTTTATAGCTTACATTTCGTATAAAACATTTTTATAGCTAGAGTAGCATGATGGGAAAAAATTAGTTCAATGTTAGTTCACCCCTTCTACCACTCCCCATACAAAATTTCTTGGGATTACAAAAATTTCTACTTCATCTAGAGTATGATAAGATTGGGCTTTATGCGCAATCGTAGTGCTGTTCTGTTTTTTATGTACTAATAAAATTCATTAAGGATTTCAAGAGTATTCTGCAATATTACAATTTAAAATTTCTAGAAGATATCAGTGTATGAAAATAATTAATTTATTATCCATAATCAGAGTAGAAATTAATCAATCGTAGAGATTATTCAATCGAAAACTTTTTTTTTTTAATTATTGTTGTAGATAAGTATGCGATAAGCTCCTTAATCGAGCATTTTTCTATTATCTCCGAAAGGTGAAAAAAAAATTCTACAAGAATATTTTCAAACTATATATTTATAAATTCTAAAATATTTTCATTTCCAAATATTACTTATTATTATATTAAACCTGATAAGTTCGTAATCAAATAAATGTAACTCGAAATAAGCCACCTTGTCATCTAATTGTTAACATTTGAATTATTTAAATATGTAATTACAAAATTTTTTGTTTTTGTTGAACTATTGAAGAGCTTTGCAAGCTTCAACGGCACGTGGCTCTACTCATTGACCGATTGAACGAACTCACTAACATATTCTCGAACATGCACTATGGGAAAATTGTCTTGTTACGCAATCGTCGATGCCCAAGCAAATTCACTCCAAGCACTTCAGAAATAAACCGGCAATGAACAAAAAAAAAATAATGTATGTATCTATCTCTAATATTTGGTACAGACGAAATTTCTGTATTAATTCATAAAAACCAATTACACAACATTCAAGCCAATATTCTTCATTCTTCCACAATTTACTAACCGGTCGGAGAATTAATTTCAATTGCGACTTCTTAACAAAAATTTACTTTATGAATGTACAATGAGAGTGTTCAATAAGACACAAGCCAAGCGAAACAGCGCAAAAATAAATTCCGCCAAGCTTCAAATTCGCGCTCAAACTGAATCTGTGAATTGCGATTGGGTACTTCATACCTCTAGCATAACAACTCATTATTTTTTCCTCAAAAAATCCGAAGATGAATAAAAATACGTCATCAAAATCAACGAACTTTTAATTTCTGGGCGTGCTATTATTATTCTCTTCGCGATCAGGAGAGAGTAATGTGATAACCTTATCGAGTAAATGAATGAATCTTATCTTAGTACGTGTGCATTTCTAATCACTGCTTTATGATAATTTATTGAGTTCCAGTGTATTCTCTATTGTCACATAGCAATTATTTGGTCCGAGAGTCATCGCAAATAAAGATAAATCAATTGTAATTATTTCGTTAATAGCATTGGCGGGCATGGCTATTGAAGTATTATTGCAAATGTTATTTTCATACTGCTAGTAATGTAGCGAAACTAATTGCTTTCATTATTAGTAGAACTATCTTTATAATATCAGAAATTGTAACGTTTTTGGTGAAATTAATAATTCTCGACAATTCATGGAAAAAGTAATTTTTGTTTTGTTTAAAATATTTCCCCCGTTTACGACCAAAGATTGTGTTGCGTTGGTTTTACTAGCAAAACATTTAATTATCTTTAATTATACTTTCATTATTTTCAGCTCTTTCTTTTTTTCTTTGTTCGTGTTTAAGTTTGAATTGTCATACGAATAAATATCCTAGACGAGTATATGTGATGTGAAGCCTTACATTTGAAATGAAATTGAAAACGTTTTGATCTTATTTGGAATGTTTTTAAAACAAAGTTTATAATAATCAATCCAAAAGTCTTGTAAAAATAATTTGCCTTGAGATGGAGAAAATTATATAAGTAAATACAATTACTAAACGAACCACGAATGGTGAATTAGATAGGTTTCGATTATTATGATCGAAGTCTACCACAGTGCCTTCATCCTGCTTGCATGGGATCGTCCTGTATATTACAACCCTTGATGAATTTATAATTTATTAACACTATAACTAATATATGTACGTACATCAATCTCGTTAGAACTACGTTTTTTTTTTGTTTTAAATTGTCATCATGATGCAGTTATTGTTGTGAGAATTCAAGATGACTTTTAATAAAACAGAACTAAAATTAAATACTTATTAATTTCCATTTTAACCATTTTGATTTCCATGATTTGTTAAACCTTATATCACTGCATAAGATGAAGGTCATAGGTACGAAGTACTTTTACACAAATATAGAACAACTGACGCCGTGTCCATAGATGGATGTGATGGGCCCTGGTCCATCAGGCAGCTTTAAAGGGCGGCGAATTTTTAGAATTTGAATAATTTTAACATTGGTATAATATTACTTTATTATTTTAATAATAAAGTATTGTAATCGACTTGGGAAAAAAAAAAAATTTGCTACCCTGAAATTTTTTTTTTTCGCGTTTCATGACTAAAATAGCCTAAAAATGCAAAAATCCGTCTGTCTGTACACCGTCCGCCGTACGCCGACGTGTACGCTCATCGCACATTAACTCCCAAACCCTTCAAGATAGAAAGTTCATTTTTGGGGGGATTGTAGGTAGTTGCTGATCTCAGCCGGATACCCATTTTGGGGGGTGTACGGGTTCAGAGGGAGGCAGGGGGAGTGCTTAAGCCGAAAAATACGAATTCAAATATCTCAACCATGGTTACAGCTAGGAAGCTTAAAATTAACAAACATATATAGTAGAGGAGTCTGTGGGACAACTTTTAAAAATCATATAATTTGTTTATCCATTAGTGTGCGAAAAGGGGGGGCTAAGAACCAATTGTCGGCCGAATTTTTTTTTCAAATCATTATATCTTCGAAATTACTTTCCATAAAAAATTGATATTTTGAGACCATCAAGACGGCATATGGATCTACTAGAATCAGTTTAGATAGAAGCTAATTATTTTAAGGGGCAGGGTCAGGGGGGGATTGCAAAGAAAAATACTTAAAAATTAATATCTCGACTGTCTCTTAAGCTACATATATAATTTTAAACTTGAAACGTATACTAAGCTTTGCTAGCGAAATATGAAAAAATGTGGACATAATAGTAGTGGGGGGAAATGAGGAGCATTTCAAAAATGGCGCACTTTCCAAAACTACAAATCACAAAATCTCAAAATTGAGTACAGATATCAAATCAAAAATTTGTCAGATTGTAAAGATATATATAGTCTTTAATTTTGGTAAGAAATTTAAGTTGGGGGGTGTAAGGGGAGGGTGTGGAAAGCGAAAATGTTGAAAATTTTGAGTGATTTTTTTATGGCTCTGGTAAAAGATGAAAAGTTTAAATTTTGCACGTCGACACATCTATTTAATGTACACAGAAAAAAAATAATAATTTGCTCTAAAATTGCTATGCACCGAAGTGGGGGTCTAACGTGCCCAAGGTGTTTCATGTGCAATGAAAAAAACACATAAACTGAAAATTTTTGAATGAAATTCTTAGGTAGAATCTTGAAAATTTGCAAAATGCATTTAAAAATTTCCAAAAGTTTGAAATATTAACTGGTCGAAAATCTTCAAAACTTCTACCCCCTCCCATACAAAATATTTTTTTCGACCATTTTTAAGAAATCAATTATCATCTAACTATTAAACGTTATCAATTTCCAATTTTGCAGAAGAACTTACAAAAATAGTTGAAATAAAATTACGTTAAAAGTTTTGAGATCGCACTTGCCCTTCTACACCCTCCCACACAAAAGTATGATTTCGACCAATTTCATTAAATCAACTATTAATTAACAAATTAAAAGCTACAAACTTGAAATTTTGTACAAGCACCCAAAAGAAAAGAAATAAAACTGCATCACAAATTTTACGATTTCCCTACCTCCTCTACCCTCTCCCGTACAAATGTTTGGTTTCGTGATTTTAAAATACACCGAATCCAATGAAACTGACATTCTATACAAAAAATATTGGATTTGGTTCAAGCAATCAATTAAAAAACTATTAACATCCACCCACCCTTACTATCACCCTCCCCCCTCCCTTCATGAAAACTCAAACTTGCATAAATAAACGAATGAAATATGGAGCCTTTCAACGTTTCCGCAAAGTGTTAAATTGAGAACTACCCTGCCCACTTAGTCTTCCCTAACTACTCTAACCTGCATATTGACTTTCTACGCATGCGCATTTTGTCCCAAAAATAATAAAGTTTCGCCCGACTTGTTGGCAGTTTATATAATTATATGATCGATCAGGCGGGCGCTTGTGGCGATCCACGAAGGCCGCACCTAAGGTTTTAAGCCTGGTACTATGGGGGTTGTGTTGGAGACCCCCATCATATCGTATCAGTTGGTTGGTATACATATGTACAAAGTATATAGGCTTGATTAGTCACAAACTGGGGAGGGATTAGGGTTTTTGGTTTTGATGATACATACAAGTCTGTGAAGCAGCGAAAGCACGATACAACTGAGGGCATTGTATTTGTAGCGGAAGGGCAAGAAAGTAGAGATTGGAGGTTGATTAAGTTCCCAATGTTACCGAAATTTGAGTGGGAGATGCATGAGAGGTGGATCTAATCGAAGATTAGTAGCAGGAGAGCAATGTCGGAGACGGATGGCGTTGAGCGCAGGACACGCAGGCGGATGTTCTCGGAAGAAAATAGTGAGCTAAAGTGAGCGAAATATCAGGTAGTAGCGAGTTGAAGGGAACGAAATTGGATTTTAATGGCAGTGCTGTAGTCATAAATCCAGCAGAGGGTATACGCAAGGCTATAGTGGTCACCGTAGACCGATGGAGCTAGATTTATAAAATCATCAATAATATTGAACTGCAATTTAATTATCTTACTCAACAATTTGTTATACACGTATAAAGATATACCCCCAATGCAAAACAAAGTCCGCGTGGTAATCAAAGAGTTTGCAATTATATATAAGAAACTCAATATTCAATAGATTGTAGCAATTAAAGTATTTTACTGTTTGTGTATATATAAAATAAGTAAAATGCAATATTTAAAATAGATAAAAAGTTTTTAATATAATTTTCAAGGACCATAACAAAAAAATCTGCCAACAAGTCGAGCGCAACTTTATTATTCTTGGGACAAATTGAGGATGCGTGGGAAGAGGAACCCTTTTTCCATACATGAGTTACCATAAAACATCTTGGGTTTACCCTGATGGTGTTGCTCAGAACCAGATCGACCATTTGACTATAAGTCGCCGATAGCGAAGATGTCTCCTCGATGTGTGAGCGAAGCGAGGAGCTGACGTAGGGAGCGATCACCACTTGATAGTTGTTTGAGATTGTGCACAGCAGCTATCCGACGACCAGAGATTCTTCAATTGAAGCGCAAGCTTAATGTGGGTAGACATAGAGATCCCAACAAAAAGCGCGAGTACAACACCATTCTATGCGAAAAGTCATCCACATTGGGCGAATATGAAATACGCACACTGGACTTTCTAACTAGTGTTGAAGAATCTGTGGGATATGTGCAAAGCGGTAAGAAACACTGGATATCGCAAGACGCATGGGACAAGGTTGGCGATCATTTCTCAACCCGATGTTAACCAAAGAACACCCGACTTGAGGCAGAACTGCCGCGACGCTCATATACAGCTTAAAAGGGTTGTTAGAAGCGACAAGCGAAAGGCCATTGAAGATCTGGCCAATAAGGCAGAATCTGCGGCTTACCTTGGGGATATGGGTTTACTATTTAAAATTATGAAATAGTTGACGAACAGGAATTTCACCGCCAACCACCTGGTGAGAGATGTCGACGGAACTCTCCTTAATATGAGTCAACACCAGTTGCGGCGATGGAAGGAATACTTCTCTGATATTTTAAACATCTTTTCAGAGGAAGATATTTCAGAAACAGAACAACTACCAAACATCCAACCGGAACAATCCTTTATTAGGGACGATCCCCCAGATAAAAACGAGATAGTTTCCGCCATTCGGTCAATGGCGGGAAGGAAAGCCTCAGGTATAGACGGACTACCAACCAAACTCCTCAAATCGGACCCGGAAACAACAGCTCCCACTCTTACTGAGGTGTGGAATGATGGAAGATATCCGACTGAATGGAAGGAGGGCGTCATTGTGAAAATTCTGAAGAAGGGCGACATTCGAGATTGTGGCAGTTGGTGCGATACATGTCTACTTACTGCCGCACCGAAAATCATGGCTAAGGTTATTCTGAATAGGATTAGTGATGTCGTGGAGAGCACTCTCGAAGTTTATCAGGCTGCATTCCGTAAAGGGTCGTCTTGTACCGACCACACAAATTCCCTACGGATAATGTTGGAGCAGTCAGCCGAAATAAGTTGGCCACTAAATCTCATGTTTGTGGACTTCGAGAAGGCTTTCGACAGCGTTAAGCGACATTACATATGGAATGCTTTGCGTAGGAGAGGTATTCCAAATAAGATCATAGCAATGATTAAAGAATCCTACGAAGATGAAAGGTGTCGCGTCTTGCATAGAGGAGAGCCGTCCGAGAGCTTCCCTGTGCGAACGGGTGTCAGACAAGGCTGCATATTATCACCAGCCCTGTTTCTGGTGGTAGTAAATGACATCTTGAAAGCTGCACTGGAAGGTGGGGAAGGTAAAGGTCTTCAGAGACTATTTAACATCTTAAGTCACCTTGATTATGCTGATGACGTGTGTTTGCTTGCACCGTTCGGAGTTAAAGTCAAATGTTCGTTCGTTGCATTCTAAATGCAAGGAGGTGGGACTGAAAATAAATGTGCGTAAAACCAAGTACATGCCCATGGGCTCGAACGCAAGCACACCGATTGTTCTTAATGGACAAGATGTGGAAGAGGCGCAAGATTTTTGTTGTATCGGAAGCATTGTCAGTATGGACGGCGGAGCCGAAAAGGATATTGGGGCTTGTCTAAATAAAGCTCGTCAGGCCTTCGGCATCCTTTCCCCTTTCTGGAAGTTAAGAAATCTCTTTCGCACGAAGTTGTGAGTTTTCGACGCATGCGTCAAACCCCTGTTGTTACATGATTGTAAGGCCGATGCTCAGGATTGCGCCTTGTGGAGGAGAGTTGTTTCTGTCCCATGCCCCTATAGTGGGTCTTAACAGGAATTTGATTTGATATGGTTGTACTCCATGGAAAGTGACCGTTCGACTTACCATGAAACTGCAAATATCCGTGAACCAATGCCTCCGACTAGGAATATTCTGGCCAGAAGTGATCTCCAACGACGAACTTTGGAGTACAACTGGAGAGACCAAAATAGGCTTTTAGATTCAAACGCGGAAGTGGCAGTAGATCGATCACACTTTGAGGAAACCAGAGCGAAACATCGCCAAAGAGGCTCTAGATTATAATCCTTAAGTAAGACGTCGGGTTGATCGACCATCTAGCGAGCAGTTCAGCAGGAGGCCAGAGGAATAAACAAGTCCTAGCAACAGTCAAAGGTTGATGCTTAGGATCGCGCCTAGTGTAAGAGAGTTGTACTTCCCCTAAAGGGGGTCTTAACAGAAATTTGATTGATTGATTGAAATTTTTCTCTGTGTCGATCACAATACTCTATTATTAAAACAAGATTTTTTTTATTTTTAGTAGATACTCGCGATCTTGTGTCAGTTGAAGGTCGGTGCTCTTTTAGCCACGATCGGACATATTTTGGTTGAAACCGATCTACTTGTGGTCCGTTTGAATTTAAAAACATTAAGTTTGGCCCATGTGTTAATGATAAAGAAAATTACATATCAGTTATTCTTAAAATTAAATAGAATTTCCAGATTAAACACAGATGCTTAATTATGCGTGCCATGTCGGTCTCTGCTGAAACCTTTATCAAACTGGATATTATGTTTTTCATCAAACTGAAACTGCATTCGCATTTGATATATTTGATATTGATATTTGGTGATATTTGATATATTTCCAGGATTTGATTCAGAACAGAGTCATCTTATCGACCGTACTTTGCAAATATTGTTTGTTATTAATTGGTATGATTCTTAGATTACGCACCAAAGGGATGTTCTTGAATATAAAATTTTCGCTAGTTTTTATAGCCAACGCAGTTTTTTCATCAAGGACGGGTTTAAAATCATCCAAAATTCGGACAATTCTCTTAATAAAAGGTTCTGCTCTTGGCAGTAATGTTGATGGAGACTGAAGTTCTAAAGATAGAATTGATAATTCTTGTAAGAGTCATACATTATAGGACTAATGTAGGACTAATCTAATCTAATATGAATTCTACGATTTTAAATTTTTTTTTTAAACTGAAGTAAGTTGAACTTGGATCATGCCTATCATACGAGGTTCTAAAATGACTAGCTATACAGTGATTCATAAGATTCCCATACAGTCTTCACTGTTATGAAACTACTTGCAACCCATCGTGTTCCGAGAATTCGTCCGACTTTAGAAAGGTTTATCCCTAATTCGTTGTGGCTGTACGAACTGTACAGCTTATCTAAAAAAGATTTAAACTTATTTAAGACACGAGTGTATTCTATTGAGTCGCTCACAGATAAGTCAAGTCTATGATTAAGACAGTGTTTTGTGAAAAGCTGCTCATAACTTTGCCTTAGTCGAGTAATTAACGACACCTGAGTGTTTACCTACCATTACACTTGCTCCATCAAAGGCAATTGCTACCAAGTTTTTTTTGTAAAAAATCTTTAGTTAAACCGTGCACATTAAAAGTTTGAAGAAGTTTATTTTTAATATTTGCGGCAGCTTGCGATTCTAGCTCACACAAATCGAGAAAAATATTTTCGAGACTTTCTTCTCAGATATTTTACTACTACTACAATGGCGCTACAGCCCAAATTGGGCCTTGGCCACCTAACCTTCAGGTTCCTTAACAGTTTTTTTTACTTATTGTGGAAGAATTGTTAGGCCTTCGCACAACCCTTTATCTATGAAATTTTCATTTTCTTAGATTGAGGTAACCAAGGAATATCCTAGCAGGCAGTGTGATGATATTAAACTCCAGTCTTCTTGCGATAAAAAATTTCACACGGCTGCTGTTTTTATTGATTTGTCTAAGGCGTTCGATACGGTAGATCACCAAATTCTACTCAAAAAACTTTTCGCAATTAGAATTCGTGGGACTCCCTACAGCTGGTTTGAAAGCTACCTTACTGCCAGATCTCAATACGTCGTGGTTGACAATGTTAGCAGTGCTCCACTCCCTATCACTAGTGGCATTCCACAAGGAAGTGTATTGGGTCCTTTTCTGTACAACATTTACACGAACTCAACCGCAAAGCTTGATCTAAAGGGTGCAATATCACTCTACGCAGACGACATAGCGCTAATATACACTTCAACTAGTATACCAGCGCTCCAAGATAGTATAAACAAGGACCTCGACAAAATCACTCTATGGATCAATGCGCATAAATTGATTGCTAATTCGGAGAAAACCAAGTATATTTTCTTCAATAAGCCACCAGAAGCTGAATTAAACATTGTTTTCAATGGACAAACTGTTAGTAGAGTAGTCAGCTTCAAGTACCTCGGGGTTCACCTCGACGAACAGCTATCTTGGGACCCACAACTAGATGCTGTGAGAAGAAAATTGGCCCACATTGCCGGTATATTTAGGAAAGTACGAGCTGATGTTCCCGAAAATTTAAAAAAGGCATATTTGCATCTCTATTTTTGAGCCAATTAAACTATGGCATAGCAATCTGGGGCTCCACCTTCGATTTCAAGCTGCAATGTATCCAAAGAATTCAGAAACCAGCAATAAAAAACCTGTACAATATCAACATGAGCGGACAAAAACGATTCACGAATCACTCCAGTTCCTAACTGTGGAGCAACTATATCGCTTTGAGGCTTCTGCTCAAATTCATGACATTAAGCATCTTAAAACCAACAGCGACATAGTATTCACCTACTACTCCGACATACATCTATACAATACGCGCCGAGCTGACAACATATATCCATCTGCCATCCATACCTCGAAATACGGGTCCAATTCAGTGTTAAACAAGGCAATCTCGATCTACAACGAGCTACCGGATGATCTTCAAAAATCTACAAACAAGTTTAAGTCTAAATTAAAGCAATTCTTGTTATTACAATAATATGTTCACGTTGAAAATAGTTCATTCCGCTAAATAATGCATCTTAAATTTCTTATTTTGTAGCGTTATTGAGTTTTATGTTCTCTTTTTCCGCACATAACTATCATTGAATTTTATTTTATTTGTTTTACTTTCATACCCTTTTTTTCTCCACTTTTGTCTCATTGCATTAAGACTATTACTTTTTATTTGATAAACTATTCTTTTTGATAATATTGTAAGAAAAAAAATGTATATAATTACTATCCTTACAAGCTTAGCTCATGGATTAATTGAAATAAATTTACTTTACTTTACTTTATATATTACGTCAACCGAGATTTGAACGCCCGACCTCTCGCATTGTAAAATCAACATACTACCCACTAGGCTACACCCTAGCTCCTCAGATATTATTTCAAATAAATTGTCAGGGTTCATTTGTTACTTAACGTTATTGATTTGTCTATCAGTACACTAAATTTTTAGTCCAATGATACAATTTGAGAAATCAGCCTTATTCTCATTTCACAGGCTATAGGATTAATTATATATGTAGCTGAGTATCGAGAACTAGGAATTGAAACAAGTTTTAATCCATTTAAATGCAACAGATTAATAAGATCTTAATAATCAGAAAAAGATTGTCTTTTAGAACGATGGAGTCGAGCTTCTTGATGCAAATAATAAATAAAAAACACAGGGTATATGACGCATATAACAGCGTATACCACCGCATACAGCCCAGTTACCAGAGGGTATACGCTTTTTTTAGGAATTGAGCAGAGGGTATACGGTGTATATCCTGTATACCCTAGGACGACAGCCCTAGTTAACGGGTTTATGCTGGATCGTAGATTGAGGTAATCAAGGTATATCCAAACAAATAGTTTGCAGAAATTATATTACGTCGCCCAGGATTTGAACTCACGACCTTCGCATTGTAACACCAACATGCTACCCACTAGGCTACACCCTTCCCCCTTCTACCACCTCCCATACAAACTGCAAAATTTCATTATATCTAATACACTAATTTTCTCACCTATTCAGTTTCCGAAGCTTTAATTTTGTATAGAACAATTTTATAGCTACTCAATGATGTGAGAAAAATTAGTTCATTGCTGTCACCTCTTCTACCACTCCCCATACAAAATTTTTTATGATCACAAAAATTCCTTTTCATCTATGGTAGAGTATCGTACGATTGCGTTTTACGCGCAATCGTAGTCCTGTTATGTTTTTCCATAAATTTGAAAGAAAGTGCAACTAAATTATCTTTGTGATATCTATTTCTAACATAACTTTTTTATAATGGAAATTTTTATTGCCACAAGGTCAAGGCAGTAGTGAAAGTATTGGAAGAAATCTCCACTTGAGTCGAATCTGATAATTGCTTAAATTGAAAGAATTGAAAGAATTGCAAAATCATTATGACTTTCAAGACGTTCGTCAGTGAACTTTCTGAAGTCTATAATTTATTTTTATACGCGCACAGTACCAGTAGCTACGACTATAGGCGCTGCAGTAGCGCAGTGCTAAAATGCTCTAATTGACTCAAATGAGCAGCAGTACGTTAAAACAAATCGCCCGGTGATGGTCTGTTGAGATGAACTTGGTCTGTTGCGCGGCGTCGATATTTGAATCGTAAATATACACAGCTCTAACGGCTAGATAGTTCCTAAAAATTAAATTATATTAATAAATTGATGAACACCAAACGATTTTAATAAAATCTATAAAATAGAATCGAGAAGTTCAGTGAAAATAAAAGAAAATACCGAACACTAACGGCTTACGTAAGAAGTGAATGATTTTCTGAATAGATTTTTTTTTCAGTTGCAAAACAAAACCTCACAGTAAGTTGAGTATCTTAACATGTAAGGAAATTTGATGAATAGTCTGATTCTGATGGTTAATGGTGCACATATAGGTGATTTTAGTTAAAGTATAGTTCAAGGCAATTCTACAAAAAAAAAAAAAAACCTTTCGATTATCGTTCACTTTAGTTAACAGAGGTGATATATAAATAGGCTAAAGTTCGTCTATGTATGTACTTGTAAGAAGCCATGCAAAATGCATTACGATAAGTGTTGGCAGCTTTTTGTTGACATGAAAATTACTTTGGACAGATACCACAAAAGTATCGCCACAATGTGACTATTAGTAACATCATCCATGATACAATATCGCATTTTGTTGTTATTATTATTAATGATTAATGTGATATTCAGTATACTCGTAATTTAATATTTGAAATTTTTCTGAGTATATAAGGGAACTCGGGGCAGAACGGGGTACTAAGTTGAAAATATGGTTTAAAAACGCTAAAGGGTTAATAAATGGAGCTGAAAATTTTTCTATAAACACATTATAATATAATAATCACATTAATAAAATAATATTACCAGAAAACAAAAGAACAGTATTTTTTTTTTTTTCAAAAATAGAAAATAATATCATGTGCCCCGTTCTGCCCCAGGCGCGGGGCAGAATGGGGTGATTGGGACAAGTAATTTTAAAATCATATAATACTAGTGGAAATGCAGAAAAAACATAACAGGACTATGATTGGGTGTAAGGCCCAATCATGCGATACTCTATATGAAAAAAAAATTTTTCATTTTAAGAAATTTTTTGTGGTAAGTGCTAGAAGTGGTAACGGCATTGAACCAATTTTTTCACATCGTGCTAGAGATCAGTTGTTGAAAATTTCAGCTTCAAAAATTTAATAGGTACTGAGAGAATCAGTGTATTGGATTTAGTGAAATTGTGCAGTTTGTATGGAAGGTGGTAGAAGGAGTTGGGAGTTCTTAGTGAGTTTTTCAGAAATAACTATAAACATCATGCATTTGACATGTTTTCAATCGCAGATCTGTAGAATTCATTCAATTAGATTAGGAAAATCGACTCTTTGAAAAGTTGTGAAATTGTGTCATATTGTATGGGAGAGGATAGAAGGAGTAAAGCTAACCATTTTTTTTTTGGTCTTACTAATAATCTATACATATAAATATAATTGTAGTGTCTGTCTGTTATTTGTTTAGAAATGACTTTAAGTTAGTTTTTTGCTTTATTTTAGCAATAACTAAGCAGAAACTGACGTTTTTAAAATTCTTCTCTGGTTGTCTGTCTTTCTGTCCGGCTTTCACGCAAAAACGGCTGAACCGATTGTAATGAAACTTTCACAGTTTATTAGGTATACTCCGAGATGTAATCTGCTTTTGGTTTTATTTCCTTGCCCTCACGCCTTCTACCCCCTCCCATACAAAGTGACTCATTTTACTTTATTATTTTAATAATAAAGTATTGTGATAGACTTGGAAAAAAAAAATTTGCTACTCTGAAATTTTGTTTTTTCACGTTTCATGACTAAATTAGCCTAAAAATGCAAAAAAAAAACAAATCCGTCTGTCTGTACGCCGGTGTGTACGCTCAGTGCACATTAACTCCCAAACCCTTCAAGATAGAAAGTTCATTTTTGGGGTGATTGTAGATAGTTGCGGATCTCAGGCGGATACCCATTTTGGGGGGTGTAAGGGTTCAGGGGGAGGCGGGGGGAGCGCTTAAACCGAAAAATAGGAAGCTTAAACTCAACATACATACCTAGTCCTGCCATAAGTTCTGTCACATAATTTCTCACATTGGCAACAACTTTATTTTATGAGTGACATTTCAATATCGGCCAGTTTTATAAACGTCATAATGTTGTTGACAGTTGATGGTCATTTAAAGTGTGTTCGTTAACGTGTGAAGATGGAATGGGGTGTAATAGAAAACCGAACTGCAGTGATTGCACTACATAAGTGTGGAAAATCCGCGAGTGAAATTTTCAAGTTGTTGTGCCCGTTAAAAATAACGCAAAGATTTGTGTATCGTGCGATCCAGAGATATAACGCGATCCAGACTATTGAAGATCGACCTCGTTCTGGACGTCCGCGTGATGTACGTTCTTCTGCTGCCATCAAAGCGGTCGAGAGTCGAATTCGTCGAAATCCGCTTCGTAAACAACGAATCATGGCTCGAGAGATGAACATCTCCACCCGAAGTATGTCTCGCATCATAAAATCTGACCTCGGGATGAGTGCCTTTCGACGATCAACGGGACATTTGCTGACTGAGCAGTTCAAGCAAATTAGGAGCACCAGATCGAAAGAGCTCCTTCGGCGGTACGGCAACAACAAACATCGAGAAATTTTATTTACCGATGAAAAAATTTTTACGGTGGAGGAACATTTCAACCGCCAAAATGATAGGGTGTATGCCCACAGCTCCATAGAAGCCCGAGAAGTTGCCACTAGGGTACAGCGAGGACATCATCCAGCATCAGTCATGGTATGGTGGGGTGTCAGCTACGAAGGGGTCACCGAGCTTGATTTTTGCGAAAAAGGCGTAAAAACTGCAGCGAAAAATTATCAAACGGACATCCTGGAGGGATGTGTGAAGCCGCTGAACTCTACGCTATTCAACAATCGACATTGGGTTTTCCAGCAAGATTCTGCGCCAGCCCACAAAGCTCGAACCACACAAGCGTGGTTGGAAACCAATATTCCACAGTTTATAAGGGCGACGGAATGGCCTTCTGGGAGCCCAGATTTGAATCCCCTGGACTACAAACTGTGGGCGGAGTTAGAGTCCATGGTGTGCACGAGACGACACCCAAATATCGAGAGCCTTAAGTGATCTTTGACAGAAGCAGTAGCTAATTTTCCGCTAGAAACAGTGCGTACTGCTATCGATGACTGGCCCAACAGAATAAAGAGCTGTGTTAAGGCTAAAGGCGGCCACTTTGAATAATTTGTTGCTTATTTTACTTCCATTAGTATGCCAAAATAAAATATATTTTCCTTTGTCAAAAACTCTTTTTCATTTATACAAAAATTGCCCATATACGTGTGACAGAACTTATGGCACGACTAGGTATAGAGGGGTTTGTGGGACACCTTTTTAAAATAATTTTATTTTTTTAAAGGGGGGGATAAGAACCAATTTTCAGCCAAATTTTTTTTTCAAATGATTATATCTTCGAAATTACTTACCATAAAAAATTAATATTTTGAGACCATTAAGGTGGCATATAGGTCCACTAGAATCAATTTGGATAAAAGCTAATTATTGTAAGGGGGAGGGTCAGGGAGTGCAGAGAAAAACACTTAAAAAATTTTTAAAAGAATGAAATATTAACTGGTCGAATACCTTGAAAGCTTTTACTCCCTCCCATACATTTTTTTTTCGACCATTTTTAAGAAATTAATTATCACCTACTTAGTAAAAGCTATCAATTTGAAATTTTGCACAAAATCATTTTAAAATAGTTGAAATGGAGCTGCGTCAAAATTTTTGAGATCACACTTGCCGTTCTACCCGCTGCCATACAAAAGTATGATTTCGACCAATTTCAATAAAACAACTGCTAACCAACAAATTAAAAGCTACAAACTTGAAATTTTGTACGAGCACACTACAAGAGAAAGGAAATAAAATTGTGTCACAAATTTTACGATTCCCCTACCTCCTCTACCCCTTCCCATACAAATGTTTGGATTCGTGAATGTAAAATACACCGAACCCTATGAAAATTCTATGGAACTTCGTCTATGAAACTGACATTCTATACAGAGAATATTGGATGTAATTCAAGCAATCAATTAAAAAACTATTAACATCTACCCACTCTTACTATCACCCCCCCCCCCCCCTCATAAAAACTCAAACTTGCATAAATAAATCAACGAAATATTGATTTTATGTACTGGAGCTTTTGAACGTTTTCTCAAAGTGTTAAATTGACAATCGCCCTGCCCAAGAACCCCCTATCACTTAGTCTTCCCTAACCACTGTAACCTGCATATTGACTTTCCACACATCCGCAACTTGTCCCAAGAATAATAAAGTTTCGCCTGACTTGTTGGCAGTTTATTTCATAATATGTAATAATCAAATTTTCGTGGAAACTATAAGAGCTAGTAATTTGAAATTTAGAATATATTATTTCTATTACAAATGCAATCTTTAAATATACAAATTGTTTAAATCCCCCCACTTCACCAAACTCCTATACAAACTACACTTTTTCATTAAATACTATACACCAATTTTCTCAGTACGTATAAATTCCATCGAGCTAAAATTTTGTACCAAATCCTTAATTAGCATTATTATTAATATCGGCAAAAATTAACCGATTTGCTTCACTCCTGCTACTCCCTCCCATATAATGTGACACAATTTCACAGCTTTGCAAAAATTCTATTTTCTTGAAAAGTGTGAACGTTTCTGAACTAAAATTTAAAATATATCAGTTTTGTTTCTCGAAAAATCACAAAAAAACACTCTACCACCTCTTTCCCATACAAATTGCACAATTTCACTAAATCCAATGCACTAAGTTTCTCAGTACCTACTCAATTTTTGAAGCTTAAATTTGATACAAAACATTTTTATACTCTAGATGAAATCTGAGAGTATATTGTGTTTGCCTTACCGTTTGTAACGCTAAGAAATAATGCTACAGAAATATTTGTTGTCGCTCAAAAACTTCGATTCCGAGTTGCTGTCTGTCCGTCTGTCTGTCTGTCCGTCTGTCCGTCTGTCTACAGCATAACTCTCGAACGCTTTGAGCTATCGTACTGAAATTTGTTGTGTGTCATTTTTAGCAAAAAAGAAACTTTAAGTTCGTGAATGGGCCACATCCCCCCACTCCTTCTACCCCCTCCCATACAAATTTCACGAAATTCCGAAATTTTCAGAAATTGATTTTTCTTTGAAACTATTTAAGCTATCGATTTGAAATTTGGGTCAAAGTATTATAATATAGATGTCATTAATATTACGGAATATGGATCCGATCCCGTCACTTCTTCTACCCCCTCCCATACAAATGCATAATTTTGAAAAATGCATTTTTTCGATTTTCATTGAAACTAGCAAAGTTATAAAAACGAATTTTTGCCACAATTAATTTTATTATAATTGCAATTATTTTTGAAAAAATTATCAACTTCACCTTACTCCTTCTACCCCCTCCCATACAAATTTCACGAAATTTTGAAATTTAAAATAAATTATTTTTCTTCGAAACTGTTAAAGCTATCAACTTGATATTTTGCATAAAGTATAAAAATAGAAATATCAATAACGAGAAAAAAATGTGTTTTGATCCGTACACTCCTTCTACCCCCTCCCATACAAATGCATAATTTTTGTTAAGTGCATTATATAGATTTCCATTAAAACTAGAAAAAGTATAAACTTAAAATTTTGCCAGAATTTGTTTTTTAGTAAATGTAATAAATGTTAGAAAAAATTTTCAGCTCCGCTTCACTCCTTCTACCCCCTCCCATAATAATATCTGCATTATAAATTCAAGGAAAGCATTTCTTCTTTGAACATATGAGAGCTATCGACTTTGAAATTGAAAAGCCTGGCAATAATGATGTCGATAAGCAGTTTCAAAATCTTCTAAGCCCCTCCACTTCCTCTGCCACCTCCCATACAAATGCCCCAATTTCAGGAAAACTATCTCCAATTGAAAATAATGAAAGCTACAAACCTTAAATTCAGCACGAAATATTTTGCATACCACATTAGGTGTCATATCCAAAAATTACAAACCTTCCTCCTCTGCTTCTACCACCTCCCATACAAAAGTCACTATTAATTATTCAAAAGAATTAGTGGTGACATATTTTCCGGTACATAGAACTCTTACTTATTTCATCTGGGCTTTACGCCCAATCATAATTCTGTTATGTTTATAGCTACTCTAGCATGATGGGAAACAAATTAGTTATTACCCACAAAAATTTCATCTGTAGTATCGTATGATTGGGCTTTACGTAGAGACGTAGTCCTGTTATAGTTTTAAGCTTAATGTTAATTTGGACTTTTTTTTTAATTAACACAAGCTACAACTATTCACATGTCCTTAATGCTCTTTAATACGAATATGGTCTTAGATCACGGGATTGATTTGATCACGAGCCTGTTCCATACAAATGCGAGTATCGTGGTTTCATTCTTAATAATTTATGGTTCTGATTCTAAAAAAATACAAACCATTGTCTTCAAAGAGCCATTAAACTAATCAGATTACATGTCCCGCATAATGTATTACTAACTACATTCTCAAAAATTGCTTATTTTGCGATTCTTACGCGGACAAAGTCGCGGGCGATCGCTCGATAAATTTTATATGTACTGAGTAAATTTGGTTTATAGTATTTTATGCAATTCAAAGTACGTGATACAACACATTATCAATCAAAATCAATAACACAAAACTCTGCAAACATATCTTCTATGCAGACGATCTATTCATTAAATGAAAAACACACACCCAGCAGACACGATACTAAAATTTAAATTTTTGGTACAATAATGAAGTGGGCCAACATATCAGGCTCCAAAATTTCAATTAATAAAAGTAAACATCTGCATGTATGCTGGAAACACAACTGAGGCTCTCCTACGATCGCAATAGAGCAGGAAACCATCGAAAACGTGCCGAGTCTCAACATCCTTGGACTTGAGTTCAACCGAAGACACAACTGGAAAGACCATATAATATCAACCCCAACCAACCTGGTTAAGCGAACCAAACATCATAAAGTATCTGGGCAACGAAAACTCCGCTGCACAGGCGGCCACACTAATAGACGTCACCAAAGCTCTAATTCTCTCAAAAATAGACTACGGGCTACCTATCTACGGCAATGGCTCTAAAAGTGCACTCCAACCTCTCAAAGCTCCATACCATGCAGCCACACGCACATCCTTAGGTGCATTCCGTACCACAACGATATCCAGCTTACTAGCAGAAACAAACATGCCATCGATCGAGACAAGAAGAGATTACCTTTCCACATTAATCGCTAGTAAAATAAAACTAAACGGGAGTAACCTTTTAAACAAAGAATTGACAAACCTAACTAAAAGGATACGACCACTTCGAATCCAATCAGCAATACAATACTCGTTACAACTTGACATAGATATAAATATCAACCTTCAAACTTCACCGACCAAACTGCAAACAAGACCTCCTTGGACACTCCCGGAAACTGTCATCTGCAAAGATCTAGCGGCCCCTATCGAAAATCAAATACGCCAACCTACTTATTCAAGCAGCTCTTTGAAGAACTTCGCCATAAGCTACAAAAAGATAAATGGGAATTTATATATACCGATGGTTCTAAATCTACTGACGGAATCGGATATGCAGTTGTCGACGAAACACAACGCATTCTTGCTATAAAAACAATGCATCAATTCACTTCCATATTTTACGCAGAGGCTAGTGCAATCATGGATGCAATTGATTTTGCATCCAAAACAAAAGGAAAGCACTGTATTTTCACCGACAGTTTATCTGTTATAAACGCCACCCAAAACATAAACTCAAAAAACAAGATTATAAAAGACATACAACATAAACTCAACATACACCAAAAAAAAATCAAGCTATGTTGGATCCCAGGACACGTCGGAATAACCGGAAATGTGACAGCAGACGAAGCTGCATCCTATGCAACAAAATCTCCCCTCATAAAAAGCAACTTCGTCGCATTCCCAGATATCAAAAAGCTGGTTAAAGAACACCACATAAAAACTACATACTCCACATGGCCTGAGAGAAGAAATTTTTACTCTACAACAATCAATCCAGAAAGCAAAAATTCAAATTACCAAGCGCACTTACGCGAACAGAAGCAGTAACCATCATCACCAGATTGAGACTCGGTCACACCAGCCTCACACATAAACACCTTCTCAACAAGGAATGACCACCCGTATGCAATCACTGCAAAGTTCACCTAGATTTTAATCACCTTTTAACATGTCCTAATTAATTTAAAATCACTATTATACAGTTGGAACGAAACAGAAATCTTAGAAAAATGTCACAAAATTATAAAAATACTTAAGGACACCAAAATAATAAAACTAATTTAAATTTAAGAATTCAATAATTAAACTTAAGTCGATGGTCCAAGTAACTTGTACTTAAGCAGTAATATTGTATATTTATATACTCATTAATGATATATAATAATAATAGTATTTTATGAAAAAGTGCAGCTTATATGAGAGGTGATAGAAGGAGTCAAATAATTTTTATACCGTAGATTGAAATTGGCATAAAAATAATATATTCCTAATTTCAGCTCAATAGCATTTATAGTTTTCGAGAAAATCGTCTAACTGTCAAATCTCGAAAATGCGTAATTTTGTATGGGAGGGTGTAGAAGCGGTGGAGCGATTTGGCCCGTTCACGAACTTGACCTTACTTTTTTGTAAAAAAAAACAACGTGTCAAAAATTTTAATGTTCTAGCTCAACGTGTTCTCAAACTAGAGAGCGAACGGACAGACGGACATCCGGTTTTGAGATTTTTGAATAATGATATTAACTTATCATTCATTTTTTTCTCCGAGCCTTATTTCTTAGCGTTACAAACCTTAGAGCAAACTTATAATACTCTTAGATTTCATCTAGAGTATACAGAGTTGGACCAGTATTTAGTTTGTTTTAAGTGAAAGTTGAAATACACTTTTCAATAATTGTGTCCTTTTGACAAAATTCATACATTTGGACAGCCTCATTATGTTCGCTATCTATTTCCGCACAGGAATTGTTCGCCCATTTTTTGCACTTGAAACAAGCGACACAACCTTCAACAGATTTTGAGTAAAATTCACCACAATTAAACATTCACAGTCAGAGTGGAGTGCTTCCCCATTCCACCCCACCCGTTCCGCCCTAGGTACACGATTCAGGTTAATGATGTAAGGTCAGTCGAGAAAGATACGTAAACTAACGTTTAACTGCACAAAACTTAAGACGCATTTGTGTTGGAGGGGGTGATGGAGTATTATTTCGTTTGTCTTCAAAGATGTTCGTACAAAATTTCAAGTTCGTAGCTTTTAATTTGTTGGTTATTAGTCGATTTTCTGAAATTGGTCGAAATCATACTTTTGCATGGGAGGGGGTAGAAGGGCAAAAGGGGTCTTAAAGCTTTTGATGCACCTTTTTTTTAAATATCTGTGGAAGGTGCAAAGAAAAACATTTAAAAATGAATACCTCAACTATCTCTTAAGCTATATAATTGAAACTCAGAACATATATTAAGCTATACTAACGGAATAGAAAAAATATAAAAAATTTGATCATAACAATTGTGGGAGGAAATAGGGAGCTTTCAAAAATGATGCACTTTCCAAAATTTCAAACCATTATGTCTCAAAACTGAGTACAGATTTCAAATCAAAAATTCGTCAGATTTTAGAACTACGTAGTCTTTAATAATGATGAAAATTTTAAGATGAGGGGTGTAAGGGGAGAGAGGTGGTAAGCAAAAATGTCGAAAATTTTGAGTGATTTTTTAGGGACTCTGGTGAAAGATACAAAGCTTAAAAAATATTGCGTGTGGATACATCTATTTGATATATGTATGTACATTGAAAAAAAAAATAATTTGTTCCACAATTGCTATGCACCGACCCCCCTGGTCTAACGTTCACAAAACCAAAAAAACAGAAAACTTTTAAGTAAAATTTTAAGGTAGAAAAAAATCCCTAAAAGTATCAAATATTAACTGGTCGAATACCTTCAAAACTTCTACCCCCACCCATACAAAATAATTTTGTCAACCATTTTTAAGAAATTAATTATTAGAAATTAATTATTATTATAACTATTTAAAGGTATCAATTTAAAATTTTGCATAAGAACTTTTAAAAATAATTGAAACGAAACTGCGTCAAAAGTTTTGAGATTGCGCCTGCCCTTGTACTCCCCATACAAAAGTATGTTTTCGACCAATTCCAATAAATCAACTTATAACCAACTTGAAATTTTGTACGAGCACCTTATAAGAGAAATAAAATAAAACTGCATCACAAATTGTATGTTTCACTTACCTCCTCTCCCTCCCACATAAATGTTTGGTTTCGTGAATGTAAAATACACCAAATGTTATAAAAAATCGATATAACTTCGTCTATGAAACTGACATTCTGTACAGAGAATATTGGACATGATTCAAGCAATCAATTAACAAAATTAAAAACATAACATCCACCCACCCTTACTATCACCCCACCACTACCCTCATAAAAACCCAAACTTGCATAAATAAACAAATGAAATGTTGATTGCATGTACTGGAACTATTAATCGTATCCGCTATTAAGTGTTAAATTGACAACAGCCCTGCCCAGGAACCCCTGTTCACTTAGTCTCCCTAGCCACTCTAATCTGTATATTGACTTTCCACGCATCTTCAACTTGTTCCAATAATACAAAAGTTGCGCCCGACTTGTTGGTAGTTTATTTTTATCGTGATATATGGAAAAAAAAACAATTGGGT
The DNA here is from genome assembly GCA_963669355.1 of Chorisops tibialis. Lineage (NCBI taxonomy): Eukaryota > Metazoa > Arthropoda > Insecta > Diptera > Stratiomyidae > Chorisops > Chorisops tibialis. The sequence continues at coordinate 263,598,127 of OY770262.1, read as the reverse complement.
TAAAAAAAATCGAGATCACAGCATTTCTCCAAACAGACTGGACTACTAAGCTTCCGACGCTGATAAACTTAGGTCGCTAAAATGTACTCATCTACATAATATGCACACCAACAGAAAAAAGTTATCAGCTCACTTCATTTGAAATAAACATTTTTCAAATTTCAAATTTATCTTGCCCGTCTGTCGATCGTGCGATCGCCTTAATATCTTCGTTAACTTTAACATGTATCAGTTTTTTATACTCTAGGTGAAATCTGAGAGTATTACAAGTTTGCTCTAAGGTTTGTAACGCCAGGAAATGCTCGCAAGGAGCCGCCAAAGGCACAGAAATATTTGTTGTCGCTCAAAAATTTCAAAGCCGGATGTCCGTCCTCCTATCCGTTCGCTCTCTAGCTTGAGAACGTGTTAAGGTAGAAAGTTCAAATTTTGTATACGTCGTTTTTGGCAAAAAGGCAGCTTGTGTTAATGAAAAATAAGCCCAAATAAAATAACATTAAGCTTAAAAACATAACAGGGCTACGATTGTGCGTACAGCCTAAACATACGATACTATAGATTAAATCGAGATTTTTATGATCTTAAGATATTTTGTATGGGTAGTGGTAGAAGGGGTGACAGCATTGTCAGTGGGGGAAATGGGGAGCGTTTTAAAAATGGTGCACTTTTCAAGTTTCCAAATCGGTACATCTCAAAATTCAATATAGATATTGAGTTGAAATTTTGTCAGATTGTATATGACCTATAATTTTGCTAAAAATTTTAAGTTTGGCGAGGAAGGGAGGTGGTGAGCCAAAAAGTCAATAACTTTGAGTAAATTTTTTTTACGTTCATTTAATATACATAAAAAAAAATAATAATTAAAAGTATAACTCAAAATTTTTCATTGAAATTTTAAGCTACAAACTTCGTCGAAATATACTTTTATATGGGAGGTGGTACAAGTTTTAGAGGTATTCTACCAGTTAATATTTTATACTTTTATGCACTTTTTTTCAATTAGTTTCCTAAATTTTGGAATAATAATCAGAATCTCCTCAGTTAGCTTCAGCTACTCGCAAGTACAAAGGAATTTGGAGATGCGTATTCACTCAACCACAAGAAATAGTAAGACATATCTATGATCCTATGTACTTGCGTGCAGCGGGAAGTTTGAGAATCAAGGAGAGAAGGAGGCTTGGGGGGTTTCGAAAAAAAAGAGATTATACATAGTTTATTTTTCAGCACAAATTTCTGACTATAATTTTAGTTCCCACCACCAAATTTGACTATTAAGTAATTTGAAGAAGTTTATGACATAAATCTTTCTACTTTCATCTAGATTCTAGACGTATCACATAATTGCACTTTACGCGCAATCGTAATTCACATTTCATTTTTTATTCTTTTAAAAACATTTTACTGGAAACCAGCAGTACTAGTAGCTTTTCGAATTAATCGGTGTAAATCGGAAACTTGCCCTCATTTACTATAATAATGTATTGAAATTTATTTATAAGCTGCTCAGCAGAAATTAGTTCAAATAGTCTCAATCTTCTAAGTTCTGACATTATGATATACGATACACGAGTATAATAAATGCTAAGAGTTTAGCGAGCGAAAAATGAAAGTTAACTCCAAAGTTCTTCATTGAAAATCGTTGTCACGAAATGTATATAATTTATCTATTCTTGTAACTATAGCAGCATATGTATAGTAAGATCACATAAATTTATAGATCGAATATGTAGCAATATCAATCAAGTAAACGTGATTCATTTTACAGTGCATTGCACTTGACTTTATAAAAACAATAAAAGGTAACACGACTTGCGATTCTTAACATTTACAAAAAAAAAACATTTTCTAAGTTAGATATAGATTGTTGTTAGAGTTCAGTTGCACTGCTTATCCAAAGATTCCAGATATTTTCGTTAAATTTTATTTCATGTTGATAATAAATCATTTGAAATAGTAGTGATTGTTATTATTTACTTAATTTCAATTACGTTTCGGAATTGTATTGTTATCAACTCGTTGGAAGTAAAAAAAACATTGTAACTTTATAAAATTATATAGCTACTGAATAGTACAAGACACGAATTTGCAATTAAGGAAAGAACTCTGTCAAGCAAATCAGCAAGGGTCGGGGGCCAGGCATACATATGTGTAGGGGAAGGTCATGGACCTTAATCCGTTTTTCACTTAATACGCTGTAATTTACAAAATATTATTATATATGTCTGATATTTCTCGTTTATCTTGTTTTAAAGGTACAAATCTCAGATTCAAAATGTTACCTAAACATTTTCATATAATGCACTATTATTAACGTTATGAACGAAAGTGTGACTGATCTCAAACCGGTCCAAGGTACAAAGAGTACTTGTACCTTGGATCGACGTGGCATGTATCTTGGACCTTTATAAAAAACTTTATAAAATATTTACATTTAATAAAAAATAATTTTTATTACGAATATAGAAATATTTATGAAAGCAAATACCTCACAAGCGAATCGGGCCTTGGCCTCCTGACCTTCAGGTTCCCAAGCAAGTAGTGTGCTGGAATTATGAGTCGATCGGGGTTTGAGCTCACGACCTTCACATTGTAGACCAACACGCTACCCACTAGGCTACACCCTAGCTTTACCTAACAATACCAATTATATAATAAACTGCCAACAAGTCGGGCGAAACTTTATTAGTTTTGGGACAAAATGCGCATGCGTGAAAAGTCAATATACAGGTCAGAGTGGTTAGGGAAGACTAAGTTAAAGGGGCTTCTTGGGCAGAGCAGTTCTCAATTTAACACATTGCGGAAACGTTCAAAAGCTCCATATTTCATTCGTTTATTTATGCAAGTTTGATTTTTCATGAAGGGAGGGGTGATAGTAAGGGTGGCTGGATGTTAATAGTTTTTTAATTGATTGCTTGAACCAAGTCCAATATTCTCTGTATAGAATGTCAGTTTCATAGACGAAGTTCCATAGAATTTTCATTGAATTCGGTGTATTTAAATTCACGAAACCAAACATTTGTATAGGAGGGGGTAGAGGAGGTAAGGGAATCGTAAAATTTGTGACGCAATTTTATTTCCTTTCTCTTTTAGTGTGCTCGTACAGAATTTCAAGTTCGTAGCTTTTAATTAGTTGGTTATTGGTTGATTCAATGAAATAGGTCGAAATGATACTTTTGTATGGGAGGGGATAGAAGGGCAAGCGCGATTGGAAAACTTTTAAAGCAATTTCTTTTCAATTATTTTTATAAGTTTTTGTGCAAAATTTGAAATTGATAGCTTTTAAGAGTTAGCTGATAACTGATTTCTTAAAAATGCTCGAAAAAATAATTATGTATGGGTGGGGGTAGAAGAGGTGGGGGAATCGCAAAATTTGTGACACAATTTTCTTTTCTTTCGCTTTTAAGGTGCTTGTACAAAATTTCAAGTTTGTAGCTTTTAATTTGTTGGTTATTAGTTGATTTAATGAAATTGGTCGAAATCATACTTTTGCATGGAAGGGGGTAGAAGAGCAAGTGCGATTTCAAAACTTTTAATGTAATTTTATTTCAACTATTTTTCTAAGTTTTCGTGCAAAATTTCAAATTGATAGCTTTCAATAGTTAGGTGATAATTAATTTCGTTAAAATGGTCGAAAAAATAATTTTGTATGGGAGGGGGTAGAAGTTTTGAATATATTCGACCAGTTAATATTTCAAACTTTTAGAGATTTTTATACCTAGTCCTGCCATAAGTTCTGTCACATAATTTCTCACATTGGCTACAACTTTATTTTATGAGTGACATTTCAATATCGGCCAGTTTTATAAACGTCATAATGTTGTTGACAGTTGATGGTCATTTAAAGTGTGTTCGTTAACGTGTGAAGATGGAATGGGGTGTAATAGAAAACCGAACTGCAGTGATTGCACTACATAAGTGTGGAAAATCCGCGAGTGAAATTTTCAAGTTGTTGTGCCCGTTAAAAATAACGCAAAGATTTGTGTATCGTGCGATCCAGAGATATAACGCGATCCAGACTATTGAAGATCGACCTCGTTCTGGACGTCCGCGTGATGTACGTTCTTCTGCTGCCATCAAAGCGGTCGAGAGTCGAATTCGTCGAAATCCGCTTCGTAAACAACGAATCATGGCTCGAGAGATGAACATCTCCACCCGAAGTATGTCTCGCATCATAAAATCTGACCTCGGGATGAGTGCCTTTCGACGATCAACGGGACATTTGCTGACTGAGCAGTGGAAGCAAATTAGGAGCACCAGATCGAAAGAGCTCCTTCGGCGGTACGGCAAACAAAAAACATCGAGAAATTTTATTTACCGATGAAAAAATTTTTACGGTGGAGGAACATTTCAACCGCCAAAATGATAAGGTGTATGCCCACAGCTCCGCAGAAGCCCGAGAAGTTGCCACTAGGGTACAGCGAGGACATCATCCAGCATCAGTCATGGTATGGTGGGGTGTCAGCTACGAAGGGGTCACCGAGCTTCATTTTTGCGAAAAAGGCGTAAAAACTGCAGCGAAAAATTATCAAACGGACATCCTGGAGGGATGTGTGAAGCCGCTGAACTCTACGCTATTCAACAATCGACATTGGGTTTTCCAGCAAGATTCTGCGCCAGCCCACAAAGCTCGAACCACACAAGCGTGGTTGGAAACCAATATTCCACAGTTTATAAGGGCGACGGAATGGCCTTCTGGGAGCCCAGATTTGAATCCCCTGGACTACAAACTGTGGGCGGAGTTAGAGTCCATGGTGTGCACGAGACGACACCCAAATATCGAGAGCCTTAAGCGATCTTTGACAGAAGCAGTAGCTAATTTTCCGCTAGAAACAGTGCGTACTGCTATCGATGACTGGCCCAACAGATTAAAGAGCTGTGTTAAGGCTAAAGGCGGCCACTTTGAATAATTTGTTGCTTATTTTACTTCCATTAGTATGCCAAAATAAAATATATTTTCCTTTGTCAAAAACTCTTTTTCATTTATACAAAAATTGCCCATATACGTGTGACAGAACTTATGGCACGACTAGGTACACTAGATGGAATCTGAGAGTATTATAAGTTTGCTCTAAGGTTTGTAACGCCAAGAAATAAGGCTCGGAGAAAAAAATGATGAATACAGAAGTTAATATTATCACTCAAAAATCTAAAAACCGGATGTCCGTCCGTCCGTCCGTCCGTCCGTGCGCTCTCTAGCTTGAGAACGCGTTGAGCTAGATAGTTCAAATTTTGTACACGTCGTTTTTGACAAAAAAGTAAGGTCAAGTTCGTGAACGGGCCAAATCGCTCCACCCCTTCTACCCCCTCCCATACAAAATGACACAATTGCGCAATTTGACAATGAAGAGATTTGCTCGAAAAGTATATAAGCTATTAACCTGAAATTTGGAATATATTACTATTATGATAATATCAATCTACCGTATAAAAATTATGTGTGTCCTATCCCTCCTTCTACCACCTCCCATACAAACTGTACTTTTCTTGAATTATTCTATGCCAATTTACTCAGTGCGTATAAAATTTAGCTAGCTGAAATTTTGCACCAAGTATTTAATTAAAATTGTTAGTAAGGCCAAAAAAAAATTAGACGATTAGCTTCACCCCTTCTACCCCCTCCCATACAAAATGACACAATTTCGCAATTTGACAATAAATGGATTTACTCGAAAAGTGTAAAAGCTATTAATCTGAATTTTTGGATATATCACTTTCATAATAATATAAATCTACACTAGAAAAATTATTGGAGTCCTCCCTCTCCTTCCAACCCCTTCCATACAAACATCACTTTTTCATGAAATGCTTTAAGACGATTTTCTCAGAACATATAACATTAATAGAGCTCATATTTTGTAATAAATTCTTATTTAGTATTATCACTAAGATGAGAAAAAAGTATTTGATTAGCTTCACTGCTTCAACCCCCTCCCATACAATATGGCACAGTTTCACAACTTCACAAAAAATCGATTTTCTTGAAAAGTATGAATGGCACTAGTCTGAAATTTAAGGTATGTCAATTTTATAATATTCCTAGTTATTTCTGAAAAAATCATTGAAATTCCCCCACTCTTTCTACCCCCTCCCATACAAACTGCACATTTTCACTAAATCTAACACACTAATTTTCTCAGCTCCTATTCAATTTTTGGAGTAAGCATTTTGTGTAAAACCTTTTTATAGCTACTTTAGCATGATGGGGAGAAAATTAGTTCAATGCTATCCCTTCTAACATTCCACATACAAAATTTCTTGGGGTCACAAAAAAATTCTATTTCATCTAGAGTATCGTAAGATTGCGCATTACGCGCAATCGTAGCCCTGTTATGTTTTTTAAATGAATTTTGCAAATTTTCGAGATTCTACCTAAAAATTTCATTCAAAAATTTTCAGTTTATGTGTTTTTTTCATTGTACATGAAACACCTTGGGCACATTAGACCCCCACTTCGGTGCATAACAATTTTGGAACAAATTATTACTTTTTTTCTGTGTACATCAAATAGATGTGTCAACGCGCAAAATTTAAACTTTGTATCTTTTACCAGAGCCATCAAAAAATCACTCAAAATTTTCAACATTTTTGTTTTCCACCTCACTTCACCTCCTCCCCAACTTAAATTTTTTTTACGAAAATTAAAGACTATACAGATCTACAATCTGACAAATTTTTGATTTGATATATGCATTCAATTTTAAGATATACCGATTTATAATTTTGAAAGTGCGCCATTTTTGAAATGCTCGCCATTTCCCCCAATACTATTATGTCCACATGATATATTTTTTTCATATTTCGCTATTAAAGCTTAGTATACGTTTCATGTTTCAATTACATAACTTAAGAGACAGTCGAGATATTCATTTTTAAGTGTTTTTCTTTACACCCCCCCCCTGACCATCCCCTTCCAATAATTAGCTTCTATCTAAACTGATTCTAGTAGATCTACATATATGCCATTTTAATGGTCTCAAAATATCAATTTTTTATGGTAAGTAATTTCGAAGATATAATCATTTGAAAAAAAAATTCGGCCGATAATTGGTTCTTATTCCCCCCCCCCTTTTGCACCCCAATGGATAAAAAAATTCAATTATTTTTAAAAGTTGTCCCACAAACTCCTTTATATGTATGTTGATTTTAGCTTCCTAGCTGTAACCATGGTTGAGATATTTGAATTCGTATTTTTCGGTTTAAGCGCTCCCCCCGCCCTCCCCCTGAACCCGTACACCCCCCAAAATGGGTATCCGCCTGAGATCCGCAACTATCCACAATCCCCCCAAAAATTAACTTTCTATCTTGAAGGGTTTGGGAGTTTATGTGCGCTGAGCGCACACGTCGGCGGACGGCGTACAGACAGACGGATTTTTTTTTGCATGCTTAGGCCATTTTAGTCATGAAACGCGAAAAAACAAAATTTCAGGGCAGCAAATTTTTTTTTTCCAAGTCGATTACAATACTTTATTATTAAAATAATAAAGTAATTAGTATTCGACAAATTTTATAAATAAACTGCCAACAGGTCGGGCGAAACTTTATTATTCTTGGGACAAGTTGCGGATGAGTGGAAAGTCAATATGCAGGTTAGAGTGGTTAGGGAAGGCTAAGTGAAAGAGAGTTCTTGGGCAGCGCTGTTGTCAATTTAACAATATTCCATTCGTTTCTGCAAGTTTGGGTTTATATGAGGGGAAGAGGAGGGGTAATAGTAAGGGTGGGTGGATGTTAATAACTTTTTAATTGATTGCTTGAATCACGTCCAATATTCTCTGTATAGAATGTGTTTCATAGACGACGTTGCATAGAATTTTCATAAAATTTGGTGTATTTTACATTCACGAAACCGAACATTTGTATGGGAGGGGGTAGAGAAGGTAGGGGAATTGTAAAATTTGATATGTAGTTTTATTTTGCTTCTCTTGTAAGGTGCTCGTACAAAATTTCAAGTTCGTAGCTTTTAATTTGCTGGTTATTAGTTGATTTAATGAAATTGGTCGAAATCAAACTTTTGTATAGGAGGGAGTAGATGTGCAAGCGCGATTTCAAAACTTTTAACGTAATTTCATTTCAATTATTTTTGTAGGTTTTTGTGCAAAATTTCAAATTGATAGCTTTTAATAGTTAGGTGATAACTGATTTCTTAAAAATGGTCGAAAAAATAATTTTGTATGGGAGGGGGTAGAAGTCTTAAAGGTTTTCGATCAGTTAATATTTTGTATACTTAGGGTTTTTTTTTAAATGTATTTCGCAAATTTTCAAGTTTCTACCTTAAAATTTCACTCAAAAATTTTCAGTTTATGTGTTTTTTTCAATGCACATGAAACACCTTGTGCACGTTAGACCGGGGGGTCAGTTTATAACAATTATGAATCAAGTTATTATTATTTTTCTATGTATATCAAATAGACGTATCTACATGCAAAATTTAAACTTTGTATCTTTCACCAGAGCCCTAAAAAAATCACTCAAAATTTTCGACATTTTTACTTATCACCTCCCTCCCCTTACACCTCCTAACTTAAAATTTTTATCAAAATTAACCATTATGTAGTTCTACAATCTGACAAATTTTCGATTTGATATCTGTACTTTTTTTTTAGATATAAGGATTTGTAATTTTGAAAAGCGCGCCATTTTTGAAATGCTCCCCATTTCCCCCCACTATTATTATTTCAACATGTTATATTTTTTTGTATTTTTCTAGTATAGCTTAATATAAGTTTTAAGGTTCAATTATATATAATAGCTTAAGAGATGGTTGAGATTCATTCATTTTTAAATGTTTTTCTTTGCACCCCCCTTGACCCTTCCCCTTACCATAGTTAGCCATTTTCTAAGCTGATTCCGATGAAACTATAAGCCACCTTGATGGTCCAAAAATATGAATTTTTTACGATAAGTAATTTCGAAGATATAATCATTTGAAAAAACAATTCGGCCGAAAATTTGTCCCCCCTTTTCGGACGCCAATGAATAAAGAAATTAAATTATTTTTAAAGTTTGTCCCACAACCTCGTCTATATCTCTACTGATTTTCAACTTTCTATCTGCATTCGTGGTGGAAATATTAGCAAGTGTAGTTTTCGACTTTTTACCTCCCCCGCCTCTTTTCCACCTAATACCCCTCAAAATTTAAAAAATAGAGCTTACTTACCCAATCAACAATCCACCCAAAAACGAATATTCTACCTTCAACGGTCTCGGAGATATGAGTCCATATGTACGGCGTACGGCGTACGGCGGGACGGATTTTTTTTTCCATTTTTAGGCTAATTTAGTCATGAAACGCGAAAAAAAAAATTTCAGGGTAGCAAATTTTTTTATACTCTAGATGAAATCTGAGAGTATATTGTGTTTGCCTTACCGTTTATAACGCTAAGAAATAACGCTCGCACAGAGCCGCCAAGGGTACAGAAATATTTGTTGTCGCTCAAAAACCTCGATTCCTAGTGACCGTCTGTCTGTCTGTCTGTCCGTCTGTCCGTCTGTCCGTCTGTCCGTCTGTCCGTCTGTCAGTCTGTCCATCTGTCCGTCTGTCCGTCTGTCCGTCTGTCCGTCCGTCCGTCTGTCCGTCTGTCCGTCTGTGCGTCTGTCTACAGCATAACTCTCGAAAGCTATGAGCTATAGTGCTAAAAATTTGTGTGTGTCATTTTTAGCAAAAAAGTAAGGTCAAGTACGTGAACTGGCCAAATCGCTCCACCCCTTCTACCCCCTCCCATACAAAATGACACAAATGCGCAATTTGACAATAAACGAATTTGCTCGAAAAGTATAAAAGCTATTGGCCTGAAATTTGGAATTTATTACTTTTATGATAATATCAATCTACCGTATAAAAATTATGCGTGTCCTTTTCCTCCTTCTAACACCTCCAATACAAACTGTACTTGTCATGAATTACTCTAAGCCAATTTACTCAGTGCGTATAAAATTTAGCGAGTTGAAATTGTGCACTAAATATTTATTTAAAATTGTTAGTAAGGCTAAAAAAAATTAGACGATTAGCTTCACCCCTTCTACCCCCTTCCATACAAAATGGCACAATTTTGCAATTCGACTATAAATGGATTTGCTCGAAAAGTATAAAGGCTATTAGTCTGAATTTCGGGATATATTACTTTCATAATGATTTCAATATACAGTAAAATTTATTTGCGTGCTCCCTCTCCTTCCAACCCCTCCCATACAAACTACACTTTTTCATGAAATGCTCAAAGCCGATTTTCTCAGAACATATAACATTTATCGAGCTCACATTTTGTGATAAATACTTATTTAGCATTATCACTAAGATCAGAAAAAATTATTTGATTAGCTTTACTGCTTCTACCCCCTCCCATACAATATGACACAGTTTCACAACTTCACAAAAAATATATTTTCTTGAAAAGTATGAATGTTACTGGTCTATTTATAGTTAGTTATTTCTGAAAAAATCACTAAAATCCCCCCACTCTTTCTACCACCTCCCATACAAACTGCACATTTTCACTAAATCTAACACACTAATTTTCTCAGCTCCTATTCAATTTTTGGAGTAAGCATTTTGTATAAAACATTTTTATAGCTACTTTAGCATGATGAGGAAAAAATTAGTTCAATGCTATCACCCCTTCTAACACTCCCCATACAAATTTCTTGGGATCACAAAAAATTCTATTTCATATAGAGTATCGTAAGATTGTGGTTTACGCGCAATCGTAGCCCTGTTATGTTTTTTTTCTTGTGTCGATCACAATACTTTATCATTAGAATAATAAAGTAAAATTGAAATCGATTTTCTAGAATAAAGCCAAATTAATGGTAGGGAATACTTTTTCATTGGCGCCACACCCAAAATTGAGTTTTCGGCTGTAGACCTTTAGCAAATGTATGGTTTGCTGATACTTTGTACTACCGTTGATTTCTCAACCCTTGGTTTCTGGTAACTCGCTACGGACCAAAGTTCAGGTAATAAAATGGATCAAGGTTCTACACGGACGACACCCAGCAATGCAAAGTATTTTATTTTAGCAAACAGAAATCCTACTGTTTGTTAAAATAAAATACGACAAACAAGTAAGACGCAAAACAAATTACCGACGAAAACGTCACAAGGCTTCGCAATTTATTTCAGAAATAATGACACTTAAAAAAAACTAATTTAGGACGCAGAAAAACTATATTTCTTCCTGTGCGAAGTACGGGCTACCTCTAAAGGATGACATATGTTGCAAATTTACCAAAACCAAAGGTCAAAAAATTAATGAAAATCATTTTTTCAAAACGTTGTTAAATTCGTCAAAACAACAATAGATCCAAGGTACAATAGATCAAAGGTAATTGACCTTCCCCTACATTGTACGCGATCTAATAAATGGCCACCTACTTTACTTAGACCATTAAAGTCATGGGCAACAAGTGGTGTAGTATCAACTATATGTAAAAGAAACAGATTAGCTGCGAACGTTAATAAGCAAATCACTCTTCTATAATTAAATATACCAGGTCCCAGTATTTTAAAAAGGAAATAGCTAACGCTATTGGAAATTCAAGGCATCTGTGACAAAGAGAGAATTAAGATGCCACCCGCACCAATAAGACGTAGCTGCCAAATATTACATAAATAATTAAAGCTTTAATTACTGATCCTTCCGAAATTGATGAAGTACTAAATGAGCACTGTTGGTCAAATAATTGCTGGCTCGAATAAGACTCCGCCTAATATATCCTTAAGTGCTGCTGTCACCAATGCACCACTCTCATCATTTCACATTTATCTAATTACCAGGAATGAAATCGAAGCGCACATAAATGAATTGAAAAATAATAAAGCATCAGGTTTAGACGGATTCACTGCAATATCTTTAAAATTAATTGCCAATCACATTTCTCCGCCGCTTTCTCATGTTTTCAACATCTGTATATTGCAAAGTATTTTCCCAAATAAATTGAAGAGTGCTGTAGTAATTTTTAGACAGAAAACAATGTGGAAAACACTGACATATGTATGTCTCTGGTGTTTAGCCTCACTGAAATATCGTGATGAAAATCAGATATTAGCTACCAATCAATATGGTATGATGCAACCTATGATGTTACGAAGTACATTACAAATGCACTTGATAAAAATGAAAAGATTATAAGTTTATTTTAAGATGTTAAAAAAGCTTTCGATGCTGTTGACCACTCTCTCGGGTTCAGTCTTAATGTATACTCCTTGTTCCAATCTTATGAGACTAGTAGAACTCAAGTTAATGAAATAAAAATTTAAGTAAGCTAATGTTCTTTAAATGTGGAGTCCCGCAAGGTTCAGTGCTGGGTCGAATTTTATTTTTAATATATATATTAATAAGCTCTGTAAGTTGGATGCAAGCATTATAGAAAGACCTATAGTGACCTTTGCAGACGATACGGTCCTCATTTTTAAAAGTAACAATTGGAGTCATGCTTTTGAAAAAGCAAACGTCGGTACTGAACCTCAATAAGACTAAACTCATCGACTAAATTGCAAATTTGGACAATTCCCATCATTCCTTAAAGTTTCGAAATTGTAATTTAGAGTGTGTCTCAGAAGTCAAGTATCTAGAGGTACTGAAAACCAGCAGTTGTTAAAATGGGACAAACACTCCGAAAAACTTTTTATTTATCTTTAATTTATTTTGGTTCAGAAGATATTGGGCGTACAACAATTAAGAATAGTATATTTTACGCTATTTCAGAGCATCTTGCAACATGGGATACTAGTTTGGGGAAGTACGTTTACAACTAAGCCATCGCCTTTATGTGATGTCCATAATAAAATTATTAAAATATACTTAAATCAAAATAAATTCTACTCTACTACAAAAGTTTTCCTGAAATTTAATGTAATGAATGTTTGACAACTGTTCTATTTTGCTAAAGGACATGTTTTATCACCAAGAAGAGTTTCCTTTATTTTGTACAAGGCATGACTCACGAGGTCAGTCACTTAAAACTATCCATACACCTAGAACTAAAAAATCTGCCAACAAGTAGGGTACATGGGAAGTCAATATGCAAGTTAGGATGGATATGGAAGACTATGTGAATGGAGGTTCTAGATCAGGGATGTTGTCAATTACTTAGCTACAGTACATAGAATCAATATTTCATTCGTGTATGTATGCAAGTTTGGGTTTATGCCGGGAGTGGGGGGGTTTGCAACAGAAGGAATGGTTACATGTCAATAATTTTTTATTGATTGCTCGAATCGTGCTCAAAATTCGCTGTGTAGAATGTTAGTTTCATAGACAAAGTAAATTCCATGAAATTATCGGTGTATTTTATATTCTTAGGACCATATAGAGGGGATAGAGGAGGTGAGGGTATAGCAAAATTTGTGACACAGTTTTTATACTCTAGATGAAATCTGAGAATATATTGTGTTTGCCTTACCGTTTGTAACGCTAAGAAATAATGGTCGCACAGAGCCGCCAGGGGTACAGAAATATTTGTTGTCGCTCAAAAACCTCGATTCCGAGTGACCGTCTGTCCGTCTGTCCGTCTGTGGTCTGTCTACAGCATAACTCTCGGAAGCTTTGAGCTATAGTGCTAAAAATGTTTGTGTGCCACTTTTAGCAAAAAAGTAACTTTAAGTTCGTGAATGGGCTGCATCCCCCCACTCCTTCAATCCCCTCCCATACAAATTTTATGACATTTCGAAATATAAAAAAAATTGATTTTTCTTTGAAACTATATACTTAAGCTATCGACTTGAAATTTAGGTCAAATTATTATGATATAGATGTCATTAATATTACGGAATATTGATCCGATCCCCTCACTCCTTCTACCACCTCCCATACAAATGGACAATTTTGAAAAATACATATTTTCGATTTTCATTGAAACCAGTAAAGCTGAAAAGAAAAAATTTGGCCAAAATTGATTTTACTATAATTGCAATTAGTTTAAAAAAGAATTATCAACATCACCTCACTCCTTCCACCCTTGTTTTTCAATAGTTGCAATAAATGCTAGAAAAAATTATCAGCTCAGCTTCACTCCTTCTACGCCCTCCCATATAAATATCTGTATTATAAATTCAAGAAAAGCATTTCTCCTTCGAATATATGAGAGCTATCGACTTTAAAATTGAATCAAAGCATGGGGATAAGGATGATGATAAGCAGCTCAAAATCATCTAAAGCGTTCAACTTCCTCTGCCACCTCCCATACAAATGCCCCAATTTCAGGAAAACTATGTCCAATTTCTTCAAAAATAATGAAAACTAAAAACTTTAAATTCAGCAGAAAACATTTTGCATGCCATGTTCGATGTCATATGCGAAAAATATAAGCCTCCCCTTCTACTTCTACCACTTCCCATGCAAAAGTCTCTATTCACTATTCGAAAGAATTTGAGATGACATATTTTCCGGTATATTAAAGTCATTCCCATTTCATCTAGAGTATCATATGATTAAGCTTTACGCCCAATCATAATTTTGTTATGTTTTTAAGTTTTTTTGGAAAGGTGCTCGAACAAAATTTCAAGTGCGTAGCTTTTAATTTGTTGTTTGGTAGTTGATTTATTGAAATTGGTCGTAATCATACTTTTGAATGGGAGGGAATGGAAGGGCATCGGGGATTCCAAAAATTGTGATGCATTTTATTTGAAATATTTTTATTTGTATTTCAAAATTTCAAGTTTATAGCTTTTAATGGTTTGGTGATAATTGATTTCTTAACAGTGGTCGAAAAAATACTTTTGTATGGGAGGGGGTAGAATTTTTGAATTTTTTGACTAATTAATATCTTAAACTTTTAATCATTTTTTTTTAAATGAATTTGTAAAATTTTTAAGTTTGTAGCTTACAATCTCACACAAAAATTTTGAGATTTTGTGTTTTTTCCAATTTACGTGAAACACCTGGTGCAAGTTAAGGCCTCCTTTTGGTAGATAACAGTTTTGGTTGAAATTAATATTTTTTCTTTATGTATATCAAATGGATGTATGCACGTGTAAAATTTTAGTTTTGTATCTTTTACTAGACCCCTTGAAAAAATTAGTGAAAATTTTCAACATTTTCTTAAAATTTGTATGAAAATTGTAGTTGACTTAATATCTGTTTTGAAATTCGAGATATAACGGTTTGATATTTTGAAAAGTCCACCATTTTTTAATTGCTCTCCACTTTCCCCACTACTATTATATTTGTTTTGTATTTCGCTAGTATAGCCTAATATATGTTTTAAGTTTCAATTACATAGCTTAAGAGATAGTTGAGATATTCATTTTTGAGTATTTTTATTTGCACCACAGCATACGGCGGGCCGACTTTTTTTTTGCATTTTTAGGCTAATTTAGTCATGAAACGCGAAAAAAAAACAAAATTACAGGATAGAAATTTTATTTTATGTGTCGATCACAGTACTTTATTATTAGAATAATAAAGTAAAAATCATCAACACAGAACACCCTAGTTGTCTGGGGCCCAGGGCATATAATAAAGTACTAGTTGAAACCAAAAATATAGTGAATTTACATAACTACAAAATGGTAATTAAGACATTTATATTCGATAATCTAAATTTCTATAATGTATAAACTTAAATTATTTAATATTATAAAACAAAGTAGATTACCAGAATTTAATATTTTTTAGTTTAATTACGCTATACGGAAATTTTTAATCTAGATAATAAGAAAGAAATGTACATACATATATTTGAATTCACAAGACTCACATTATGTGAATTACTAATTTTTGCTGAGATAATTTTATTTCTGGAATTTTTTTCACGATTATTTTTTTACGATTTGAATAAAGTAAAAATATCAGAATTTCAAATAATTTTTATTCCATGCATGAGTTCAAATAAAACCGATTTTCTTAATTTTGGCGAAACAACTTCATCAGCAACGGTGGTTCAATGGTGGAATGCTCACCTGCCACGTGGGCGGGCCGGGTTTGAATTTCAGCCGATGCAACATTCTTTTTAATATTTTTTAGTACATTGCAGATTAGAATTATCCAAAATGGCAATGTATTGTCATATATCGCCATTTCAGGAGACCAAACACAAGAAGTTTTGAAGTTTTTCGTAAACAAGAAGATTTGAAGCTATTTACAAATAAATCCAATGAGAAATTCATCACAAATAACGTCGTATATAAGGAAGCCCTCAAATAAACACATCAACTTCTTTCATTACATTACAATGATTTTAAATTCTGGACTGAGTTTGATAATGCAGGGGTGGTTGAAGAGACCGGATATAAGTAGAAATTAATTACATTGATATTTTCCATAATAATAAGTAAAAACTGTGCATATATTTGAAGTCACGTGACTCATATTAAGTAAATGGCTAAATTTTGGCAAGATCGTGGTATAATGCTCGCCTGCACGCGGTCGGCCCGCACACAAGTCACAATGACTTATGTGAGTTGAGCCACAATGCACTGGTGCCATCTAGTTGGGCCCATTGTACTCCCTCTTTTGATTATGAGATGGATGTCAGTCCTCTTGTTCTAGCCACTTGTTTCGATTTACGTACCGTACCAGTCTGGAATGTTTGACGCCTCTGAGGCCGTCTAGCTCTGAAAAGAATCTAGAGCCTAAGCAAAAGAGACGACTGTTGGAGTTTTGCGGATAGTGACAAAGATAAAGTTCGATCAATTTTTCGTCTTCCTCGCAACCTCTGCAAAGGCTATTGCTCGCGATCCGTGCAGCCTTAGCAAGCAATATCTTGTGGTCAGGCCAACAATAGAAAAAAAATATGAAATATGTATAGCTTCAATAAATTATATTTTTATTATTATTATACACTAGGGTGTGGCCTAGTGAGTAGCTTGTTGCTCTACAATGCGAAGGTCGTGAGTTCAAATCCCGGTCGATGCATAATTCCAGCTCACTGCCTGCTTGGGTATACTTTAGTTTCCTCAATCGACGAAAATGAAAATTCGCAGATAGAAGATTGTGCGAAGGACTAACAACCCTTTTCGAATGACAAATAAAATGTTAAGGAACCTGAAGGTCAGGAGGCCAAGGCCTGATTTGGGCTGAAGTGCCATTGTAGAAGATTATTATAGTAACGTCTACGAGTATCTCCTTATGATGTCGTGCTTTGTTGATACTCAAATGTATGTGGTTAAAAGTATAAGTTTGACCCATCAGCTTACCAGACATCACAATTTTCGTTATATTTTTCGAATTATAATAACCTGCAATTTTTCGAGTCACAACACAAACCACCAAGGAACTTTCTTGTGTAGCAAAGACAATGAAGAAAAGAAATGAGACAAGGTCTGTGGCAATTTTTGCGAAAATTTTTTAGTTATTTAAAGTTACATAAATTAGTAACAGAGTGATTTTCGTGGCTCGGTAGCGAAATCATGGACATGAGATCACACACAATCTATCCAAGTGGAAAATTGTCGGGAAGCAGAGAGTTTGGAGTCGCTTTTGTCGTTGACAACAAATTTAAACAGCAGGTCACGAGCTTCAGACCAGTAAGTGAAAGATTGTGTGCAATCCGAATAAAGACTAAATTTTTCAACACTTGGTTGATCACCGTTCACGCACCAACAGAAGACAAGGACGATATAACTAAAGACGAATTTTATGCCGCCCTAGAGACAACCTATGATTCACCGCCCTCGAATGACCTAAAAATTGTCTTAGGGGATTTTAATGCAAAAGTCGGAAAGGAGGAGGCTCATAGAGGAACAACAGGAGGACACAGTCTGCATGACATAACCAACGACAATGGCCAACGTCTTATTGATTTCGCAAGCAGCAAAAATATCATAGTAAGCACTACGTGCTTCCCAAATCGCGATATTCACAAACGAACGTGGGCATCACCAGATGGTCACACCTTCAACCAAATGGACCACGTTCTAATTGAGAAAAGGGACGAACTCTCCGCGGTGCGAATTGTGACTCTGATCACTATCTAGTCAGAGCTAAGTATCGATGCAAAATAGCTTGTCGTGGGTATTCGAAAACGAGTAGAGCTCGCAAATTCAATGTCGACAAGCTCAACGACGAAACGGTGGCGCAGGCTTACATGTTAGCATGTAATAAACACCTGACACCAATATATGAAAATATCCAAAATATGGCAGTGGATAATGCGTGGATGAAAATACGAGACGGCATCAAATCCTCCGCGGAAGAGGTATTAGGATATCAAGCACGGCGAAAAAATAATGATTGGTTCGACCAAGAATGTCGCGACGCAATAGATAGAAAGAACGAAGCTTACAAAATTTTTACTGAATGACCAACACGAGCCAAAAAAGAAAGATATGACGAGCTTAGGCGATATGCGAAAAAGACTTGCAAACGAAAACAAAGGAAGTACCATAATGACAAAATACAAAAAATGGACGACGACATGAGAAAAAATAAAACGCGGGACGCATACGCAATAATAAAAGAGTTAAAAAAGGGATATAAGCCAAAAACCAGTCTCTGCAAAGACGCAGAGGGCAATATTATCAGCGACACAGAAGAAATCAAAAGAAGAGGGGCTTCATACTTTGAACATCTTTTGAATCCCACCCCATTAGCACCGATCACAACAGACAACATTTCAATTGAAGCCTCAACTGACGAAGATGAACTATCATCGACACTACCCACGCTTGCTGAAATCAAAGCAGCCCTATGTGACCAAAAACTAAACAAAGCGCCGGGAATTGACGAAATACCAGTTGAACTTCTGAAAAACGGTGGAAATTGTGTCACTGAAATACTGCACAACCTGATATGCAAAATTTGGGCAGAGGAAATCATACCCGACGATTGGCGAAAAAGTATTATATGTCCAATTTACAAGAAAGGAGACAAACTCTGCTGTGAGGATTACAGAGGAATATCATTATTGTGTATGTCCTATAAAATACTGGCAAAAATAATTGAACGTCGTCTTAAGCCTTATACTAATCAAATAATTGGCGAATACTAAGGCGGATTCAGAACCGGACGATCTACAACAGACCAGATATTCTCGGTGAAACAGGTGCTTGAGAAATGCTGGGAATATAACACAGACGTGCACCAAATATTCGTAGATTTTAAACAAGCATACGACAGTATCGACAGGAGCGTACTGTACCAAATCATGCTTGACTTTGGAATTCCTCCAAAACTAGTCCGACTAACAAGACTCACAATGACGAACACTGAATCCCAAGTGAGAATACAAACCGATTCCACAACCAGCTTTCGAACGGAATGTGGTTTAAAGCAGGGAGATGGTCTAGCCCCCATGCTTTTCAACTTGGCACTAGAGTATGTCGTCCGAAAAATCCCAGTCGACACCAACGGGACACTACTAGTCAAGTCCACCCGACTAGTAGCATACGCTGACGACATTAACATCCTAGCAAGATCCTTCCCTAGTGCTAAGGAGGTATTTGTCAATCTTGACTCCGCCGCAAAAGAAGTCGGGTTGCGCATTAACGAAAACAAAACAAAAGTAATGACGCAAACAAGAAGGAGAGCGCCTATCAGACAAAACATAACAATTGCGGAATATAATTTGGAGAATGTGGACAATTTCATATATCTTGGGGCTAATCTAACAAAGGACGGTAATGAAACAGACTAAATCAAACGACGGATAATATTAGCAAATAAGACGTATTATTCGGTACTTCCAATAACGAAATCCAAGAAAGTGCACAGGAACAATAAGCTGCGGATTTACAAGACGATTATACGACCTGTGCTGTTATGGCAGCGAGACGTGGACATTAACGCGAACTTCCGAAAAAGCAGTTAACGCATTTGAAAGAAAGGTCCTCCGAAGAATTTTGGGACCTGTGAAGGAAGGAACGGAATGGCGAATAAGATACAACCATGAGTTGTATCAACTCTGCGACGAGCCAGAAGCTTCAACGTTCATCAAGCTACGTAAACTGCAGTGGGCTGGCCATGTAGAGCGAATGGAAGACAGAAGAATCCCCAAACGTGCTCTGAAAGGCAAACCGGCCAGTAGGCAAGCCACGCAAGCGATGGGAAGACTCGGTTGATGAAGATAGCAAAGCCATCTTAAAAAACATAATAGGACTAAGATTGCGCGTAAAGCGCAATCTTACGTTACTCTAGATGAAATAGATTTTTTTCTGATCCCAAGAAATTTTGTATGGGGAGTGTTAGAAGGGGTGATAGCATTGAACTAATTTTTTCCCCATCATGCTAAAGTAGCTATAAAAACTGTTTTATACAAAATGCTTACTCCAAAAATTGAATAGGAGCTGAGAAAATTAGTGTGTTAGATTTAGTTGAAATGTGCAGTGTGTGTGGGAGGTGGTAGAAAGAGTGGGGGGATTTTATTGATTTTTTCAGAAATAACTAAGAATATTATAAAATTGACATCTCTTAAATTTAAGACTAGTAAAATTCATACTTTTGAAGAAAATAGATTTTTTGTGAAGTTGTGAAACTGTGTCATATTGTATGGGAGGGGGTAGAAGCAGTAAAGCTAATCAAATAATTTTCTCTGATCTTAGTGATAATGCTAAATAAGTATTTATTACAAAATGTGAGCTCGATAAATGTTATATGTTCTGAGAAAATCGGCTTAGAGCATTTCATGAAAAAGTGTAGTTTGTATGGGATGGTTTGGAAGGAGAGGGAGGACGCAAATAATTTTTATACTGTATATTTAAATCATTATGAAAGTAATATATCCCGAAATTCAGACTAATAGCTTTTATACTTTTCGATCAAATCCATTTATAGCCGAATTGGGAAATTGTGTCATTTTGTATGGGAGGGGGTAGAAGGGGTGGAGCTAATCGTCTAATTTTTTTTTACTCTTACTAACAATTTTAAATAAATATTAAGTGCAGAATTTCAGCTTGCTAAATTTTATACGTACTGAGTAAATTGGCTTAGAGTAATTCATGACAAGTACAGTTTGTATGGGAGGTGGTAGAAGGAGGGGGAGTGATTTGGCCCGTTAACGAACTTGACCTTACTTTTTTGTCAAAAACGATGTGTACGAAATTTGAGCTTTCTAGCTCAACTCGTTCTCAAGCTAGAGAGCGAACAAACGGACGGACGGACGGACGGACGAACATCCGGTTTTGAGATTTTTGAGTGATAATATTAATTTCTGTATTCATCATTTTTTTCTCCGAGCCTTATTTCTTGGCATTACAAACCTTAGAGCAAACTTATAATACTCTCAGATTCCATCTAGAGTATAATTAGCAGCTGGAGGACGCGGTCTTTGGATCGAGACGATTGGAGGCGACGACTTCAGGAGGCCAAGGCCCAATTTGGGCTGTCGCGCCATTGATGATGATTTTCGTTATATAATTGTAAAACTTTTAGTTACTGTTTTTAATTGTGCGTTACCAATGGTAGTTATACGTTTCATATCGTCGGTGAAATTCTAACATCTTGTAACTCACTTCTCGATCCCGGAATCGTTACGAGGTATTCGAAGTACACCGATGATTACGATATAGCTTTGCTCCGTATAATAAAACCTCTTACAAAATCAACCTAATATTACTGCATTCCACATCTCGTGTATTTCGCATTCGGCAAGCCAACATTACAATTATTTATAGAGTTACATGCTGACTTAATCTCAAAATATCTGCTATTCAAACGTTCTATAAATCGGTTCAGATTTTAAAAAAAGAATGCATATAGCATTGAAAATTGCTAAACATTGGAATATTTTCTACTTGAATTATTTGAAGAACTCTTTAATTCTATTTCAACCAATTTAAAAATCTGTGATACATCTTTATTGAAAAATATGTTTATCCGTATGCATCAAAAGACATTAAGTATGCAATTATGTATGCATGAAAGAGCGTCAATATATAGCTCAGTTGAGTTATTATAAGCTTAAGTCCAATTTCACGACAGTTTAATCAAATCAAAACTTCATGCCCTTCACATCGCATATTTGTACAAAATCAATTTCCACATGTGAATTTATATATGAATAGCTATTCCACAAGATATCAACAATCAATATTGGTCCGACGATAATAAAAATCTAATCAATTCTTAATTTTCCAAAAACTCTTACTATGGGAAAATACATTTTGGAATATTTCAAGATTTGAAAATAACAAAAAATTTCATTGTCAATAAGTGGTTCAATAAATAATTAATAATAGCGATAAGAAATAAACTTACTATACAGAATACAATTAAGTACTCATAGAATGTTATCAGTTCTGCTTCTGAAAATAATAAAATTAATTTCAAAAATTACGCATAAAATCGAAAATTGAATTTTGGAAGTGATGAAAGGCCATCATATCATTTCAGATTGCATAATTGAAAATTTTCACTTAAATAAACAGTATATGATAAGGTCTTCCCGCAGGCAAAGCTAAAGATGTAATACTTAATTTAGACAGCGGTTTGATAGATAAGCTCTCAACGGCTCAGTTAAGTTCTGCATAAACAAGTGACCGAGGGCGATCCATCGCTAATTCATTCTTGAATCGCGTCAGATCATGAAAGAAAAAAAACTTTAAAAGAATCTCGGCAAAAATGAAAAAGTGCAGTTTGTATGGGAGGTGGTAGCAAGAGGGGGAGGACACAAATAATTTGTATACAGTAAAATAAAATTATCATAAAAGTAATATCTTTCAAATTTCTGATCAATAGCATTTATACTTTTCGAGCAAATTTGTTTATTGTCAAATTGCGAAATTGTGTCATTTTGTATTAGGAGAGGGTAGAAGGGATGGAGAGATTTGGCCCGTTCACGACCTTACTTTTTTGATAAAAACTACGTGTACAAAATTTGAACTTTCTAGATCCACGCGTTCTCAAGAGAAGAGTTTTTTGAATGATTATATGAACTTTTGTATCATTAATTTTTTTCGCCGAGCCGTATTTCTTGGCGTTACAAGCTTTGTGGAAAACTTGTAATACTTTCAGATTTCATCTAGAGTATAAGAAGCAACATATTCCATCAATCACCACCTTATTCACCATTTTCGAATTTCGTACTCTATCCTAAATTAGCATTATTAATATCGGGAAAAAATTAACCGAGTAGCTTCACTCTTTCCACCCCCTCCCATACAATGTGACACAATTCCACGTCTTTACAAAAATTCGATTTTCTTAAAAAGCGTGAATGGTACAGACCTGAAATTTAAAATATATCAATTACATGATGATTATAGTTGTTTCCCGAAATATCACCAAAAAACCCCCTTCCCTTCTACCACCTCCCATACAAATTGCACAATTTCATTAAATTCAATGCACTAAGTTTCTCAGTAACTACTCAATTTTTGAAGCTTAAATTTGGTACAAAACATTTTTATAGCTACTCTAGCATGATGTGAAACAAATTAGTTCAGTGGAGCCACTTCCACTACAAAATTTCATAATATCACAAAAATTTCGACTTCATCTATGGTATCGTATGATTGGACTCTACGTACAATCGTAGTCCTGTTACGTTTTCAAGCTTAATATAACATTATTTATTTATTTGGGCTTTTTTTTAAATTAACACAAGCTATAATTATTCACATGTCCTAAATGCTTTTCAATACGTATATGATCTCAAATCACGGGATTGATTTGATTACGAGCCTGTCCCATACAAATGCGAGTATCATGCTTTCATTCTTAATAATTTATATATATATATATTTATAAAATACAAAGCATTGTGTTCAAAGAACCATTCAAGTAAGCAGATTATATATCCCATATAATGTATTACTAACTACACTCTCAAAAATTGCTTATTTATGCGATTTTTACGTGCACGAAGTCGCGAGCGTTTGATAGTATTACATATAATTATACGAGGGAAGGTCAAAAATTTCGCGGAGTGACAGGAAAGGTGGGTAAAATTAAACAAGTTGTACTTTTTCCTTTTCAATATATTCTCCCTTAAGCCGAATACATTTATTACAGTAGTAGGGATATGGGGGCTCTGGACCACGAAGTGAAATCAATAATTATCGATTATCGCTTAACCCTTTACCCACCCCAGCATCTATATTGATTATTGGAAAAGTGCAGTCGATTACTGAAAAAGTGCATCCGGTTATTGGTAAAGTGCATCGATATTGATTATTGATAAAGGTCAACGCCCCTTTGGTCCCCCCTTTCATCCCCTTTCGTCTCGCTTTCATCCCCCTTTCATCCCCTTTTGGTCCCCCTTCCATCCCCTCTGGTCCCCCTTTCATCCCCTCTGGTCCCCCTTTCACAAAAGCCTTCGGAATGTCAAGCGAAAGAGCTTGACCTTCGTCGTATTTATGAGAGCAAGAGTTCTAACGTTTCATCGGGTAGACTAAGCGATCACTCTTCAACCTTCCAGAACGGAAACCATATTGGTGATCGTTGATAAGCTGTTTATCCTCGAGATATTGAACGATCTTGCGATTGACAGCAGTTTCCATCATTTTCAAGAGCACTGTAGTAAGCGGGGTTCGCTTTGCCTGCTTTCTTAGGAATTGGCTCAATATTCGCAACTTTCCACAATCGTCGGAGCACCCAGACGAGTAAGATAGATGTGAAAGATTGCGAAGAGGGTTAGCCAGGGAAGAGGAGCACATTTTAAGGGTAATGGGGGAATACCATCAGTGCCAGCGGACTTGTGGACATTGAAGTTTTTGCTGGACCCTCAATATGAGACATGTGCGGAAATGTAGCGGAAGTAGCGAAAAATCAGATGGTGTTGCGATAGGAGGGGTTTTTTTTCTAAACTTTTTATATAGTTGTAAAATTGTGTAGTTTTTGTTGGGAGGCGATAAAAGGGGCCGTATTATCATACTAATTTCTTGTCACCAAATTTCAAGATCGTTAATTTCATATGTTCTGATAAAAACGATTGTATTGAAATTGTTCATTTTGTATGGGTGGTGGCAAAAGTAATGAGGGACTTTTTAAGAAACAACGAAATTTATCATGATAATGATCTTAAATTTCAGATCGGTATCATTTATACCTTCCGAGAAAATTCACTTATAATAAAGTTGCAAAATTGTGTAATTTTGTATGTGAGGGGGTAGAAGAGGCGAAGCGTAATAACGAGTACCAAATTTGAGCTTCTTAGCTCAACGCGTTCTCAAACTAGAACACAGACGTCCAGCTGCGGGATTTTTGAGCGACAGCAAATATTTCTGCATTATAAACTACAACAAAAATTTTACCACAAGAAGTGCCCCTGCTCTTAGTTATGCCACTGATGTAAAACTTTTACATTTGAACATTCAAAAGCTAAAGGATAAAGAATGTGATAGTTTCTTAAAATTGAAAAATGCGAATTGATATTGAAAAATTGCTGAATTCTTGGATTAGCACAGATCAGAATCGACTATTTATCGTAACTTCTTAAACCGTTAAAACAATTTATTAACAAAAAAATTGAATGTGTATATAATAATAATTCATCTTTTCAGAAATTATGGCTAATTGGAAATGTATCTTACCAGTGGTACTAATTTTACTATCAACGGTGCATTCCTTAAAAATACTTGGACTGTTTCCACATCCGGGTATCACTCACTTTCACTTCTTTCATCCGATAATGCGCGCACTAGCTGAAGCAGGACATGATGTGACCGTAGTTAGTCATTTTCCCGACAAGAGCCCACCAAGTCACTATAAAGATATCCCATTAACCGGTACCGAAACACTCAACAACTCAGTCGACTTAAAGGTAAGTTAAAAATTTGCATGAAAGTAATGCTGAAGGAAACGAGCCCGTACATAAATAACTAGATCCCTGCTGTCGCCGACTGCTCTCAGGTACTCGAAAACCAGCAAATTTGCTATCAGTCTGATGAAAAACCAAGTCAAAATGCAGTCGGCTCTCTGTCGTACATCATTCTCCTTGCATTTTATATCCGCTAGCTACTACAAAACCGTTGTATAAAATAGGGCTATAGAGATACCAAAATTTTTGCACCAGCAGTTCACAATAGAAATTATAAACAATATGACCAATACAAAATGCGATAACATTATCTTAGTAAGAGATATCAGTATAGATATTACAGGTAGCACAACTAGAGCAAGGTCAGATAATATAGATAAGCTTGATAAGTTGGGATTTATTCATCTGATAAATAAAAGAACTAGAGTAAAATGCTGCATTGATTGCATATTTGTAAGACTTATGCATAGATCGTTTATTAGTATTATTCATAACAGATCTTATTAATGAAAATTCGCTCAAATAAAAATCAAAAAATAAAAACTATGGATAACTTTAAGACTTATAAATAGTATTACGGAAGGAAACAAGCTGAGTAAATCATTAAAAACAACAAACAACAAAATTAAAAATGTACTTAAAAAAATACAAAAATAAATTAACCCATATTATCTCTTTAGCAAACGCTTTTACTCTCAAACTAGTATTCAAAACGCTGAAAACGATGGTGAAAAAACCTGTAGATTTATAAGGAAAAAAAATATGCACTTATGTATCACTATCATAATCTACGGAAATGACGAATATTTTCAATAATGACGAAGTAGTCAATATGGGAAAACAATTGCAGAAAGCATTTCAAGTCCTCCACAAATCACTGACAATAATATGCCATTAATAACATAAGTGAAAACGACATCAAAATAGCAATAATGATCTTAAATTGTTTTTTTATTATTATAACTAACGCTGAAGTAGACTCCTCACTACTAAAACAAGATTCTTATCTTACAAGGCGAAGCAGTAAAATATTCTATAATGTAAATACATGTAATTATATTACCATAATTTTCTTTCATTATTAATAAAAAAATTTAACAGGGCTACGATTGCGCACAAAGCCCATTTTTGCGATATTCTAGAGGAAATACAAATTTTTCTGATCTTATCAAATTTTGTATGGGAAGTGGTAAAAGAGGTGACAGCATTGATAATAGGTTAATTTTTCTCGATCTTAACAATATTGCTAAATTAGTATTTAGTGTAAAATTTAAACTCGATTAATGGTATACGTACTGAAAAAATTAGTTTATTAAATTCCTTGAAAAAAGCGCAGAAAAAAGCGCAGTTTGTATGGGAGGTGGTGGAAGAAGTGGGAGAATTCAAATAATTTTTATACCCCAGCTAACATTTATGGTAAAAATAATATTGTTATGGATCTGGAAAACCGCCGATATTGCTGGAAAATACAAGATTAGTATCCCCTACTGTGTAAAACGCCATCTAGAACGTTCTAGCAAACACCCGACGGAACTTGAATAGTCGAGACATAACCCCGAAAGAATCCACCACAGAAGCTATAAAGTGCATCTAGAATAATCTAGAATAGTCGAAAGCATCCACAACCGAAGCTTCTAGCAAAAGGGGAAATTGCTATAAAAAGCACGGAGCTGTCAGCAGCCACTTAGTGAATCAGAGACATCTGAACGCGACAGTAGTAAAAGCGATAGAAAGCGAAATATCGGTAGTGCGTTTTAAGGCGAATTAAGTTAACGTGAAAATTAAGTAAAAAGACTGCGAATAATAAATTATCTATTATTTTTAAACGAATTGTGTTTTACTTGAAATCGGCGAACCTCTAGCTCGCAACAATTGGTGTCAGAAGTGGGATTTCAAGGATAAATTCGGGTTAAAAATCGCGATTGAAATTAAAAATTCTCGGAACGAATAATTTTGTGAGAGCGGAAAAGTGAAACTAAAATTCTCGAACGGACAGTGAGAATTTGGTGAAAACGAATATTCTCGAGTGCTCTAGTGAACAGTGACTTTAATTAGCGAAGTAAAATCGCGGAACTAAAATTCTCGAACGGACAGTGAGAATTTTGTGAAATCGAATATTCTCGAGTGCTCTAGTGAACAGTGACTTTAATTAGCGAAGTAAAATCGCGGAACTAAAATTCTCGAACGGACAGTGAGAATTTTGTGAAATCGAATATTCCCGAGTGATTTAGTGAGCAGTAACGTAAATTTAAGTGAAAATGCCGCGTTATTTAAAGGACTTAAAATTAACGGAGCTGAAGGAAGAGCTCAGTAGACGAGAATTACCTACGACAGGGAGCAAGTCTGAACTTGTCAGCCGTATGATCGAGACACTGCAGGCTGAGGGCGAAGATGCAGATAGTTTTGAGTTCCAAATCGAAGAAGCTCGTAAAGAGGAGTGCTCCGGTACATCTGATGCCTTAACACAGTTAATGCAACAAATGATGAACAAATAAGAGCAACAATCAGTGGACATCAAACAACAATCTGCGGACATTAATCAGAAATTGGAGCAACAATCTGCGGACATGAATCAGAAATTAGAGCAACAATCAGTGGACATTAAACAACAATCAGCGGACATTAATCAGAAATTAGACCAGACCTCAAAGGAACTCAACCAAAAATTGGAGCTGCAGAATAAGAAAATAGACACCATGGGTAAGGCAATAGAAGAAAACGTAGAGAAGAAACTTCGAATCTTCGAAAAGCAAAATACGGAAAAGACATCCGGAATTGCAGAAGAAGTCGAACGCCTAAAAAGAGACTTCGATAACGTGAAGGCGACTGGCGTCATCAAGACAGAACATGTTGCGCACAAGGGTCTCAAGGCTCCAATCTTCGATAGACAAACACCGTGGGCTATTTATAAGACCCAATTTGAGGCCGCCGCAAGAAACAACCATTGGAATGATCTGGAACGGGGAACAGCTCTTATATTGGCGCTAAGAGGTCCACCAGCAGAAGTTCTTCAAACGATTCCGCAGGAGCAACAACAAGATTTTTCAACGTTAGTCCAGACATTGGATCTTCATTATGGCAGTGACCACATGCGAGAGATCTACAAAACGCAACTGTACAACCGAACTCAAAAGAATGGTGAAACACTTCAAGAGCTGGCACGCGATATTGAACGACTCACACTATTATCGCTGCCTAATGCACAAACAGAGCAACGAAACGATACAGCTGTTTTCGCATTCAACAATGCTGTACAGGACAGAGAGCTGCAACAGGCGTTAAAACTGGCAGGTAAGAAAACGATTGGCGAAGCCTTAGTATATGGGCTGACGTTCGAAGCTGCCAAGCAAAGCTCGCGGAGTAACTATCGAGTTCGAGAAATAGTAGAAGAATGTGTGTGCCAGAAAGCCGAGTACACCAAGCGGAGCGAAGGATCTGGTGCTCCCCGATGCTGGAATTGTGGACAGGCAGGACACTTAAGACGCGACTGCGCAAACCCAGAAAAGCGATCAACTATTGTTCCGGCTGCGCTGCTAAACAAAGAGGAGGAAGGGGCGAACCGTCACGAGAGCACGCTTCGCCTAATGACAGTCCGGGAAACGAGTAAAGGCCAACTTCATGGGGCAGAAGTTGGCTGGTAGAATCGACGCCCCCGGAACCATCATCGCAGTTTCTCGACTACATCGTTGTGAAAACGACTTATGTATGAGTGGTCGAGTCGGCAAATTAAACTGCATCATAACAGTCGACACAGGCGCAACACGGTCGGTGCTAAGATCTGGCCTCGTAGATCGTACTTGGCTTCACAACACCAAGAAGTACGCACTTCGCACTGCTACTGGAGAAACTACAACGGTCCATGGAGAAATAGCTCGTGACATACAGCTTGGGGATTTGACCTTCTCGCATGTATTCGTGGTAGCTGACATTACCGATGAGTGTATCCTTGGAATGGATTTTCTGAAACCACACGGTATCCAGCTGGACTTAGGACAACGAATAATGAAGTGGCGGACTATTGAAATCCCGATGGAAATAACATCCTCCAACACAACAAAGCTACGAGTTGTATTGTGCGAAGATGCGGATATACCAAAATCATCCGAGAATGTTATTTGGGCAGAGCTCGATGGTGATCCCGGGAACCACCGATTCTACCTCATAGAACCGGAAACGACACCTGCATTACGAAGTCTAATACTAGGAAAAACGCTCGTAAAAAGGAATGAGAAGATGATGGTACCAATAAGAGTCCTCAACGTTTCGGACAGCATTACCAGCGTAAAGAAAGGAGATGTAATTGGCAGCTGTGAACCAATATCGGCGGTGACGAGCATCGACAAGGCAGAATCACATGACGTACCCTCTAAAAATAAGCCAAGAAGGAAGGACAATGTAACTTCAACACTTCTTCAGTCAAGCAACCTTAGAGGAGAACAACACAAGCAAGCAGTAAACCTAATCGAAGGATTCAGCGACGTCTTTTCCACCGGTGATGACGACTATGGCAGAACAAACTTAGTGAAACATCGCATAGATACCGGAAGTGCTACACCGATACGTCAACCCCCAAGAAGAGTACCGTTAGCGAAGCAAGGAGAAGTCAGTTCAATGGTCAAAACTATGGAGCAGCAGGGAATCATCGAAGAATCAAAGAGCCCGTGGATATCGCCTGTGGTGCTGGTAAAGAAGAAGGACGGCAGTACCCGTTTTTGTGTGAACTACAGGCGACTGAATGATATTACGAAAAAGGATAGCTATCCACTAC
This sequence comes from Chorisops tibialis, assembly GCA_963669355.1. Lineage (NCBI taxonomy): Eukaryota > Metazoa > Arthropoda > Insecta > Diptera > Stratiomyidae > Chorisops > Chorisops tibialis. The sequence continues at coordinate 263,567,733 of OY770262.1, read as the reverse complement.
CTAGAATCGACGATATCATGGACACCCTGACTGATGCTAAATGGTTCTCAACGTTGGATCTGAAAAGTGGTTACTGGCAGGTGGAGATAGATGAAAAAGACAGAGAGAAAACAGCATTCTCTGTCGGCAGTGGACTGTGGCAGTTCATCGTAATGCCATTTGGCCTATGTAATGCTCCAGCTACGTTTGAAAGACTGATGGAATTCGTTTTGTGTGGCCTGAGTTGGAAAACTTGTCTCGTTTACCTAGATGATGTGATCGTTATCGGAAAAACATTCAATGAACACCTAAAAAATCTGCAGGAAGTCTTCCAGCGACTGCGAGCGGCAAAATTAAAACTGAGTCCGAAAAAGTGCACTTTGTTTAGTGCAGAAGTCAAGTACTTAGGTCACATCGTTTCAGCTGATGGCGTAAAGACGGATCCGGAGAAGATACTGGCGGTGAAAAACTGGCCTACTCCGAGTGATAAACACCAGTTGCGCAGCTTCCTAGGCTTAGCGACATATTACCGTCGATTTGTAAAAGACTTTGCCAACACGGCGAAATGTCTACATCAGTTAACGGAAAAGGGAAAGTCATTTACATGGAGTCAACAGTGCCAGGAAGCATTTGAGAAAATAAAAGACCAACTCTGCGACTCCCCAGTTCTGGCGTATCCAAAACCAGGTTACGGTTTCATCATAGATACTGACGCCAGCAATGTCGGTATCGGAGCAGTGCTATCACAGGAGATCGACGGGCAGGAGAGAGTGCTATCATACTACAGCCGAGTACTCTCAAAAGCAGAAAGGAACTATTGCTTAACTCGCCGAGAGCTATTAGCCATTGTAGAAGCAACGAAACATTTTCACAAATATCTCTATGGTCAAAAGAACGGATCACGCATCGCTTAAATGGCTACTTCAGTTTAAGAACCCCGAAGGCCAAGTAGCCAGATGGATTGAAAGGCTCGAATCCTACGATTTTGAAATTGTTCATCGAAGAGGAAGAATCCACGGTAATGCCGATGCGCTTTCACGTCGTCCTTGTCCACCGAACTGCAAGCATTGTCACCGTATAGAAGGAAAAGAAGCCGGAGAAACCATTCGGAGGATAACGACCGAACCAAAGAATGGATGGAATCAGCAAGAACTGGAGGATGCTCAACGTAAAGATCCAGATATTTCACCGATCATGGCATGGAAGGGCGAAATGAAACGACCTGAGTGGAAAGACATCTCACAATTCAGCGAAACCCTAAAGTGTTACTGGGCACAATGGAACTCCCTTCACCTAGACGGCGGATTATTAAAACGGAAATGGGAAAACGCTGACGGAAAGTCGTATCACATGCAAACCATCGTCCCGCATTGTAAAGTCGAGGAGATTTTGAAGGAATATCATGGAGGTACGTCCGGTGGGCATTTGGGTGTAAATAGAACCTTGGCAAAGATACGAGAAAGGTTCTATTGGATCCACCTCCGAGATGATGTCGAAAACTGGTGCCGTAAATGTACTACGTGTGCGTCGAGTCAGGGCCCACACCGCAGATCAAAGGGAGAAATGCAGCAATACAATGTGGGAGTCCCATTTGAGAGAATTGCTGTGGATATTGCTGGACCATTTCCGGAATCAGAAAATGGTAATCGCTACATTCTAGTGGTCATTGATTATTTCAGCAAGTGGCCTGAAGCCTACGCAATTCCAAACCAAGAAGCAGTAACCGTCGCCGAACAAATTGTTACCAACTGGGTGAGCAGATTTGGAGCTCCACGTGAACTACACTCCGATCAAGGGCGCAATTTTGAATTTCAAATATTCAAACACGTGTGCCAAATGCTGGGAATAAACAAAACGAGGACAACTCCATTACACCCACAGTCCGATGGAATGGTGGAACGTTTCAATAGGACATTGAACTCAAACCTATCCAAACTCGTCAGCGAGAGGCAACAGGACTGGGACCAGCACATCCCTCTATTTTTAATGGCCTATAGAACATCGGTGCATTCAACAACAGGAGAAACTCCGTCCCGAGTCATTTTCGGAAGAAATATTCGAGTACCTGCGGAACTAATGTTTGGAGTGCCACCAGACCAACCAACCAATGCTAAAGATTATGTCTCGGATCTTCGATGTCGACTAAAGACAATTTATAACCTGGTCAGAGATAAAATTGATTTGGCGTCCGACCGCATGAAGACGAGGTATGATCAACGGGCGAATTCATCAGGATTCCAAGAGGGCGATTTGGTTTGGTTATACAATCCCAAACGACAGAAGGGCAGATCGCCGAAACTACAGCGAAACTGGGAAGGCCCTTACCAGATCATCAACCGGTTAAATGATGTCGTCTATCGGATTCAACTACATCAAAAACCTCGTACTAAAATGAAAGTGGTACATCTCGACCGACTAACAAAGTACCACGGCGCCATTGCGGAAGTGAACGACTCTGTTCGGGACGAACAGGGACTAAGGAGAGGGTAATGTTATGGATCTGGAAAACCGCCGATATTGCTGGAAAATACAAGATTAGTATCCCCTACTGTGTAAAACGCCATCTAGAACGTTCTAGCAAACACCCGACGGAACTTGAATAGTCGAGACATAGCCCCGAAAGAATCCACCACAGAAGCTATAAAGTGCCATCTAGAATAATCTAGAATAGTTGAAAGCATCCACAACCGAAGCTTCTAGCAAAAGGGGAAATTGCTATAAAAAGCACGGAGCTGTCAGCAGCCACTTAGTGAATCAGAGACATCTGAACGCGACAGTAGTAAAAGCGATAGAAAGCGAAATATCGGTAGTGCGTTTTAAGGCGAATTAAGTTAACGTGAAAATTAAGTAAAAAGACTGCGAATAATAAATTATCTATTATTTTTAAACGAATTGTGTTTTACTTGAAATCGGCGAACCTCTAGCTCGCAACAATATATTCTAAATTAGAAATTATTAGCTCTTGTAGTTTTCAAGCAATTCTGTTTATTGTAAATTTTTGGAAATGGGGTGGAAGGGATATAGCGATTTGGCCCGTTCACAAACTTGACGTTATGGTTTTGTCGTGCACAAAATTTTGAGCTCTCTAGGTTAACGTGCTCTCGAGCTAGAGAGGACAAGGACAGAAAGACGGACGGACATCCGGTTTTGAGATTTTTGAGTACTAATATGAAATTCTGTATCATTGTATTGCAAACTTTGTGGCAAAATTATTACACTCTCAGATTTCATCGAGAGTATACAAAATAGGTCCCTGCAGATCTAAGGAAAATCGGGTCCAGACACCGACTTAACTATTGATAAACATAAAACCAGACTTTCGGGTATTTAATTTTTTTTACTAATTTTCGATATTTTTCAAACATTTCTTATAAATTGATAGCTAAACTATATTCTAGATTTTTTCCTGATAATGTCCTCAAAATCTAAACTTGTCCGAACTTTAGCAGACGTATAATTGAAAAGATGCTCAATTTCAATACAATATTTGACATAGCTATTAACTTTATATTGCAAAACTTTTTGAATGCATTTTATCATATATTAAAAATAAATAAGAAAACATAATAGAATTGATGATACTCTAGATGAAATAGGAAAGAGTTTATTGTACTGGAAAATATCATCTCAAATTCTTTCGAATAATAAATAGTAACTTTTGGTGGTAAAAGTAGAGGGGGAGATTTAAAATTATTATATCTTATTATTATTATACAAAATGTTTCATGCTGAATTTAAAATTTATAGCTTTCATAATTTTCGAGAAATTTGAACAATTTTTGTCTGAATTTATGGCATTTGTATGGGAGGTGGCAGAGAAATTGGAAGTTTTTGGATGATTTTTAGTCTCCTTATCAATATCCTAATCACATTGCATTGTTACTCATATGTTCGAAGGAGAAATACTTTTCCTGAATTTCCAATACAAAAAATTGTATGGGAGGTCATAAAAGGAGTGAAGTGAAGTTCATATTTTTATAGCATTCATTGCAAGTATTAAGGGACAAATTCTGGCAAAATTTGAAGTTTGTACTTTTTCTAGTTTCAATTAAAATTGATTAAATGCATTTACCAAAATTGTGCATTTATATGGGAGGGGTAGAAGGAGTATTCGGATCAAAAACAAATTTTTTGTGATCAATGATATTTACAATAGTATACTTTTCTCAAAATTTAATGTTGATAGCTTTTCCGGTTTTGGAGAAAAATAATTTAATTGGAATTCCGAAATTTCGTGAAATTTGTATGGGAGGCGGTAGAAAGAGTGAGGTGAAGTTGATAGTTTTTCCAAAATTGTTAGCAATTAAAATAAAATTAATTATAACAGGAATTGATACTTTTAGCTCTGCTAGTTGCAATGCAAACCGAATAAATGCATTTTTCAAAATTTTGCATTTGTATGGGAGGGGGTAGAAGGAGTAAGGAGATCAAATCAATATTTTTTGATGTCAATGATATTCAAGTCTTTATACTATGACCTAATTTTCAAGTCTATAGCTAAAATGCTTTCGGAGAAAAATCAATTTCTTTAAATTTCGAAATTTCATGAAATTTGTATAGGAGGGGGTAGAAGGAGTGGGAGAATTTTGCCCGTTCAAGAACTTAAAGTTACTTTTTTTACATATGAAAATTTTTTGCATAATATGTCAAAGCTTTCGAGAGTTTTGTTGTAGACAAACGTACAGACGGACAGACAGACGGACAGACGGTCACTCGTAAACGAGGAGTTTAAGTGACAACAAATATTTCTGTACCCTTGCCGACTCTGTGCGAGCATTATTTCTTAGCGTTACAAACGGTAAGGCAAACACAATATACTATCAGATTTCATCTAGAGTATAATTATAACTCCGTATCAAGTTATTTATCCGCTTCAATGCATATTTTTTGCTATAATAGATCAACATTTATGTGGTGTAATAAGTCTCGCAGAAAGTTTTATAAAATTTTACGACCGACTACCCACAAGATCCTGCTTCTGCAATATAATTACATATAATCTTTTTATACTCACAAAGTTTGTAACGCTAAGAAACAAGGCTCGGAGAAAAAAATTAATGATACAGAAGTTCATATTGTCACTCAAAAATCTCAAAACCGGATGTCTGTCTGTCTGCCCATCCGTCCGTGTCCTCTCTAGCTTGAGAACGCGTTGAGCTTGAAAGTTCAAATTTTGTACAAGTCCTTTTTGACAAAAAAGTAAGACCAAGTTCTTGAACGGGCCAAATCGCTCCACCCCTTCTAAACCCTCCCATACAAAATTACTCAATTTCAGAATTTCACAATAAACGAAAAGTATGAGAGCTATAAACTTAAAATTTCGAACATATTATTTTTATGATAGTATCAATCTATTGTATGTGAAAAAACTATTTGAATCGCTTCACTCCTTCTACCACCTCCCATACAATCTGAACTTTTTGTTGAAATACTCTAAACCAATTTACTTAGTACGTGTAAAATTTATCGATCTAAAATTGAGCACTAAACATTTATTTAGAATTATTAGTAAGATCGAAAAAAAATTAACTGATTAGCTTCACTCCTTGTACTCCCTCCCACTCAAAGTGACGCACTTTCAGAACTTTACGTAAGTCGATTTTCTTGAAAAATATGAATGTTGTTGGTCTGAAATTTGAAAGATGTCATTTGTATAATCTTTTTAGTTATTACTGGGAAAAACGCTGAAAACTACCTGCTCCTTCTACCACCTCCCACACAAACTGCACAATTTCACTAAATTTAATACAATAATTTTCTCAACACCCAACAAATTTTTGAAGCTTAAATTCTGTATAAAACATTTTGCTAGTAATTTTATCATGATATGACATGCAGCTAGGGTGTAGTCTAGTGGGTAGCGTGTTTGGTTTACAATGCGAAGGTCATGAGTTCAAATGCCGGTCGACGCATAATTCCAGCACACTATCTGCTTGAATATACCTTGGTTACCTCAATCTACGAAAATGATAAATTCGTAGATAGAGGGTTGTGCGAAGAGCTAACAACTCTTCCGCAATAAATAATGAAAATGTTAACGAACCTGAAGTTCTGGAGGCCAAGGCCCGATTTGGGCTGTAGCGCCATTGAAGAAGAAGAATGAAAAAATTAGCTTAATGTCTACCATCACCCATATAAATTTATTTAAAATCAACAAATTTATCTTTCATCTAAAATATCGCATGATTGGGCTTTACGCCCAGTCGTAATCCTGTTATGATTTTCTTGTAACTTTACTTTAGGACTGGAAGTAGTACACACGATGCCATTGCTCTACTTAGCAAAAAATACAATAGCGCTTGATGCAGGGAAAAACCTTGTGCAGTATTACTAGATATTGCTAAGGCGTTTAATTCTATTCCGCATAAAAACATAGAGCAAAAACTACACAAGCTAAATTTTAATAGTAAATGGATTGATTGGATTTCTAGCTATTTAAGAAATCGAAAACAAATGGTTAAGATTAATGACATTTGTAGCGACGAGCTTACTTTTATTCACGGTGTGCCTCGAGGAACTGCTCTTGGACCATTGCTATTTCTGTTATATGTAAATGATTTGTATTCCCAACTAATTCAAGGTGAATTAATATCATTTGCAGATGACACTGTTTTGATAGTTGAAGATAGTGATTGGAAACGTGTTTCACTGAAAGAGAATTATAGTTAATTATTATTAAAAGAGTGGCTGAACTATAATTCGTTAACTCTAAATATTAGCAAAAGTAACTACATGGCTTTCTCCCTATCAGAACGTAGTTAACCTACTTGAGATTTAAAATACATTCGTCAATGTGTCTACTAAACTGCCATTGTTCATCTTTGAATAAAGTGTCTCAAACAAAATATTTAGGAGTGATGTTCGATCAACACATAAAATGGAAAGATCATATAAATAGTGTTATAAATAGATTAAAAAAACTAATAACTGTATGCCTTGAAGTTAGAACTTATTTATCCAAAACAAATATAACAATGTTTTATTTTGCAACTATTCACTCCATTCTACAATATGGTATTATTGCATGGGGTGTAGCCACACAAACTCTGATAAATACGCTTTTAGTTGTCCAAAAAATGTTACTAAAAATATTATTAAGAAAAAACGTAGATCTAAGCATTGATAAAGTTTTCAGCATCATTGCTAACATCCAAGGGAAATCAATCTACCTTCCAGATTCACGAATACTGGGCAAGCCCATTATTCCTATATCGGCATTAAGTTCTTCAATTCTCTTCCCTATCATGTAAGACGAAGCCTTGCCAAATTATTAGACCCATTAGCAAAATAGCTTTTTTTCGTTTTAAGTTATGATAACTTAAAGTGTTTGCAATAATTGGCCGTTATTTTTAATTAATCACATTCCCTGTCCCTTAGGAACTGAAATACAACACAAAACTTATTTAATAAGTATTTATTTAACTAAAAAAACAAAACATGAGTATACTTAATATTTCGTATGCCTGCCCTTAACCTCCAGTAATTCGTCTACGACGAGGCATACTGTTAATACAGTTTTCAATGGTGGTTAATGTCTTTGTAAGCACCTCTAAAAATTCTTTTTTCGTAGTAGGTGCGGTAATACTAATTTTTGCTCGCAAACATTTTCGATAGGGTTCATGTCCGGCGAATTTCTCGGCCAATCAAGGACCGTAACATTATGTTCAGCCAAAAACTGTGTTGTAACCTTGGCTTTATGGCACGACACTCCATCGTGCATAAAAATACGGTTTTCATCTTCCTTAAACCAGTTTCTCATCTGCGGTAGCAGTTTCTCGCTCAACACTCATTGGTACTGATCGGCTTTAAGGGTGCCTTCTACAATATACAGAGGTCCCGGCCCCTTGGCGCTGATCACAGACCACACCATGACTGACGGGGATGTTTGATTGTAGGTACAATGCACTCCGAAAGAAATTTTTCTCCCGGCCGTCGTCTCACAAATTTCGTTTTTTCAGCCATAACCTGAAAAATGGGTTCATCCGGAAAACATACCTGAAAAACAGAAGGAAGAACACAAATATTTAAAATTTCCCAGTGAAAGTTTAGCAAAATAAAACCACTGAACTATAATTTACCCGATGCCAGTCATCAATGGTGAAATGCTTATACATACTTGTTATCCCATTCGAAACGTTTTTTATCATGGCGAGTGTCAGTCTTGATTTCTTCGCAGGTCTTCTGGCTATAAGGTGCTCTTTAGCCCATCTACGCTGGATAGTTCGCTGTGAAACCTCGATGCCTGCTTCTTGAATTTTTTTAATGATGACTTTAGTAGGTAATTTTTTGCTTTGCGCGCAGTAATCACGTATTTTTCGGTCAGTTCGCACAGTCGTTATTCGGCGTCGACCGCATGCGCCCTTCCGTTTTGGCGTCAAATCATCACCTGCATCCATTCTTTTCTTAATATTCTTTTCAGAACTTCTTGATATGCACCACATTTCTGCAATCCTGTATTGGGACAAGTTTCCCGCCCTTAATAATCCGGGAATTTCCCTAACCTTCAATTGCGACAATTCACCTCGCTTTCCCATCGTTATAAAACACAATATGCCCAAAATCTCGGTAACAAAAAATAGATTCTACAAAATTGGAACTAATCAACTTACCTGTTATCCAATTTCTCAAAAAAAAATTATTATTACTACCTTAATTCACAAATATTGCGCCCTTAGTTATAACAAGTGATTATTTAAAAAAAAACTGACCGGGTATGTTATTCCACTTAACAGGAAATTTGTTTGCCCTTATTCGAGTTGCAACAGAGGCAAAAATGTTAACATCAAAGCGTTACCAACACAACAAAGAATAACAAAACCACATAATCCATAAAATTAGTTGTAAGATATCTTATCCAAAGTAAAACCAATGATTTGTTGACAATGGGTCTAATAATTTGGCAAGGTACTGTAATTTTAGAATCATATACAGTGGCGGACAAAAGTCTACGGCAGCACCTTATATTGAGGTTCTGGTTAATTGGAAGCTTTAATCAAAAATCCATTGATGAATATTTTTTCAGTAACGTAAATATATTTATAAAAAAAAACAAAAACAAAAACAAAAACTTTTCATAACAAACTTAAAGAGAAATTCATAAAATTATACAAAATTGAATGGACAAAAGTCTACGGCAGTCAGTGCTGGCTGACTTATACACAAAAAATTTTCAACTATATTCCGTATCGGAATTTTCAAAATTATTTGTTAGCTTAATACTTGGTTCGACCTCCTTTAGCATCACTTACTGCTTGCATAGAGGCGACTAAATTACCAGTTTCTGCGGATGTAATTTTCTCCCAATCTGTAATGAGCGCTTCCTTCAACAAATTCTTATTTTTTATGCAACATTTCCGAATTTTTCTCTCCTGAAACTCCCATACATGTTCTATTGGGTGTAAATCCGGGCTTTAGGGAGGCATATTCAGCTGCCTGGGAGCGTAGTACAACAACCAGATCTTGACAAAAAGTGCTGTGTGCTTAGGATCTTTGTCCTGTTGGGAAATCCAACTCCCTCCGGGGCACAACTTCTCAATTGACTGTTGTTCCAACAGGTTCTTGTAAACATAGAGGTCCATAGTAGTTTCAACAAAAGCCAATCTGCCGACCTCAAATGAAGCGACGGCTCCCAAACCATAACATTACCTCCACCGTGCTTGACAGTGAGAATCAAATTTTTGGTCTCTAAGGCCGTATTATTTTTTCTCCATATTTTACTGCGACCATCACACCCGAATATGTTGTATTTCAACTCATCGGTAAAAAGGACTCGATACCAAAAATCATTGTCCTTGTTGACGTGGGCCTTGGCGAACTCTAGGCGCCGAAGCCGGTTTTTGGCGGATATTAATGGTTTTTTACGTGGAGTTATGCTTTGAAACTCATTAGAATTTAATGCTCTCGAGATTGTTCTTGCATGGACATCCTTTTTCATTACCGCAGCCACTTGTTTCGCCAAATCTGGAGCACTTATTTTTGGATTTTTGTTCACTTCTTTCAAAATTGAACTAATGTCTCCGCGCGAAAGCTTTTTCGGTCGGCCAGTTCGCAACTTATTTTCAATGGAACGAACCACTGTTTTCAAAATTTTTGATAATGGTATAAACAGAACTTCGCTTTAGTTTCAGTAATTTCGCATTTTCCGAACACGATTTATTGTCTTTTTTATACTGGACGACCAAATTTCGGACATCACTAGAAATTTCTTTTCGCGATGACATTTTGCGGTCCGTATAGTTCGAAACTAGCGATAAACCTATAATAGAGTTGCAGCTGCACATGTACTGAATGGCAGTAAGAGCAAATAAACAAATTTCGAAGGTTTAGTTGGAAATTTTTTGTGTATAAGTCAGTTAGCACAGACTGCCGTAGACTTTTATCCATTTAATTTTTTATGTTTTTATGAATTTCTCTTTAAGTTTGTTATGAAAAGTTTTTTTTTTTATAAATATATTTACGTTACTGAAAACACGTGCATCAATGGACTTTGGACTTACAATTAACCAGAACGTCAATATAAGGTGCTGCCGTAGAATTTTGTCCGACACTGTATATATGTACATAAAAATAAATTGGTACTAATCAATACGTACACTATCTTTTCAGATGTTTGAAAACCGTCTATTCTACAATCATTTTTTGGAATTTTTCATGCTATACGAATGGGGAAAACAATCGTGTGAATTGACCTTATATTCACCGGCTTTAACAACAATATTAAAATCCCGTAAGAAGTATGACGTCATTTTGATAGAACAATTCAATACCGACTGCATGATGGGAGTGGCATATAAACTAAATGCCCCGGTTATAGCACTCAGTAGTTGCGCGTTGATGCCATGGCACTATGCTCGAATGGGTGCGCCTCTGATCCCATCCTATATTCCCGCTCTATTTCTAGGACAATCAGAAAAGATGAACTTTTTTTACCGTGTAGCAAATTTTCTTACAGTCCATGCATTCAAGATTCTATACAGGTGAGATCTTCAATTATGAATGGTGATATGGTGATACTAAAACCAAGTGTTCATATCTAGAGGGTATTCAGAAAAGACTACCACCGAAATGTTACGCAGACGATTTGGTAACGACATGCCTGATGTCGGCGATCTAGTCAAGGTAAAAAAATATAATCTACAATTTCGTCCTTTAATCGTGAATCTATTTCACTTTTTCTTTTTGATCTGGTCTAGGAGACGAGCGTAATGTTTGTGAACCAACATTTTTCATTATCGGGTGCAAAGCCACTACCGCCGAACGTTGTTGAACTCGGCGGTGTTCATATTCAGAAGGCCAAAACTTTGGACGTGGTAATTCTAATTAGCTTAAAATATTGCCATCAATTATTCAAGTTAAATATTTACTAATCTGTTAAAATAATGAAAGGACCTCAAGAGAATTTTGGACGCAGCTGAGGAAGGAGTTATCTACATAAGTTGGGGATCTATGATTCGTGCTGAAACGCTACCAATCGAAAAGAGAGAAGCTATCCTCAAAGCTATGGGTCGCTTCAAGCAAACTGTGCTATGGAAATGGGAAAATGAAACGCTATCGAAGCAACCGTCCAATGTCCACATTCGAAAATGGATGCCACAAAGGGAGATCCTTTGCCATCCCAATGTAAAGGTCTTTTTAAGTCATGGCGGCCTGATGGGCAGCTCGGAAGCAGCGTATTGTGGCGTTCCGGTCATAATCACTCCAATGTACGGCGATCAATTTTTAAATGCAGCAGCTTTGCAGAGCCGCGGAATGGGAATTATTCTACACTATGAAGATATCACTGAGACTTCGGTACATAAAACTGTTAAGACGATCCTGGAGCCCAAGTAAGATCCTCCGATACATCAACATTACAATTTCTCATTTCCATGCATCGTTTCAGGTTCCTTGTACAAGCAAAACAGGTGCAATTTTCATATAAGTTTCGACCAAAAAATGCATTGGATACAGCTTTATGGTGGGTTGAATATGTCGCAAGAACCGAAGGAGCACCCTTAAGTAAATCTATTTCGACTAATATGTCCACCTTTGTGTACTATTCACTGGATGTGTACGCATTTTTAATTGTTGTTATTTCAATTGCAATTGGAAGTTGGATGATCTTATTAAATTGGTTATGTCCGAAAAAGAACCGGACCACGATTGAAACAAAAGTCGAAAGTTCTTCGAAAAAAGACAAATAGAAAAATATATGTGATAAATGTAATAATTATGTTATTTTTTAAATGTACGAGTACCTGTCAAGTCATGTTTTTTATGATGGTATATTTACGATTGATGTATGTAATAAATAAGTTAATAATTTGATACTATATATGTATGTACAAAATTAATATTGTATATCGCGCGAAGTTAGTGAATATATTATTTATTGTTCTATCAAACTACAACTTACTCGGGGGAAGGTTAAAATCTATAAAGAAATGAATCTGAAGAATTCGATCAGAATTATATATAACAGCGATAACCACCTCCCATAATGAAGCTCCAGTTTGATATAAATTTAGTAGCAATTATAGTGAGATGTGAAACCACCTATTCAATTACCTTTCATCAGGCGTGGATCTAGCGTTTTGTGACGATGATACAATTGTTTCACCATTGTGTCTATGATAGAAAAAAATATGCCAACAAATCGGACGGATAGGGAAGTCTATATGAATGTGGGTTCTAGGGCAGAGCTATTGTCAATTATTTAACACTTAACTGCGATTACGACCAATAGCTTCAATACATAGAATCAATATTTCATTCTTTATATATGCAAGTTTTTGGGTTTGTATGTGGAGGGGGGTGTGTGTGTGTGACAGAAGGGATGGTAACATGTTAATAATATTTTTTTGATTGATTGTTTGAATCGTGCTCAAAATTCGCTGTATAGAATGTTAGTTTCATAGACGAAGTAAATTTTATGAGATTCTCCATACATGTTATTTTCTTAAACCCATACAAGCTAGAGTGTAGCCTAAGCGTGTTGGTCTACAATGCGAAGGTCGTGAGTTCAAATCCCGGTCGACCCATAATTCAAGCACACTGCTTGGATATACCTGGGTTATCTTAATTTACGAAAATGAAAAATTCGTAGATAGAGGGTTGTGCGAAGAGCTAATAACCCTTTCGTAATAAATAATGAAAATGTTAAGGCACCTGAAGGTCAGGAGGCCAATGCTTGATTTGGGCTTTAGCGCCATTGAAGAAGAAGAAACCCATACATTTGTATTGGAGGGGATAGAAGGGAATAGCAAAATTTGTGATGCAGTTTTATTAATTGAAAGAAACGAATAGTACGAGAAGCAATAGATATTTCTAAACATCCACAGAACTTCAACTGAGACACCGAATACAAGTTATCAGCAGTTTGTTTGGCTACCTGCCTTCAAATTTGGTAAGAACAAAATCCGTACCCAGAAATCCTTAACTAGTTTAACTACCTGATACTAATTAATTAACCTTAATAACTAATTTAACCTTAATTACCCTTCCACTCACTTTCTATGTAATAATTGTCTTTTTTAATTGTCGATCAGTTTGATAAAGGTCTCAGCAGAGACCGAAACGTCACAAATAATAAAGCGTAACAGTGTCGAATCTTTTCTTGCAATTTGAAATGCACTGTGAAAACATTCACCAAACCATCCGTTTTATTAGTTTTTTTTATAAAGGTGTTCGTACAAAATTTCAAGTTTGTAGCTTTTAATTTGTTGGTTATTAGTTGATTTATTGAAATTGGTCAAAATCATACTTTTACATGGGAGGGTGTGGAAGGGCAGGGGAATTCCAAAACTTTTGATGCATTTTTATTTGAAATTTTTTTAGAAGTGTTTGTAAAAAAATTCAAGTTGATAGCTTTTAATGGTGATAATTGATTTCTTAAAAATGGTAAAAAAATACTTTTGTATGGGAGTAGTTAGAAGTTTCGGAGATATTCAACTTGTTAATATTTTAAACTTTTCAGCATTTTTTTAAATGAATTTATAAATTTTCAAGTTGGTAGCTTGAAATTTCAATCGAAAATTGTGTTTTTTTGTTTTTTGAAATTCACGTGAAACACCTCGTGTAGGTTAGGGCACTCCTGTGGTGGATAACAGTTTTGGTTCAAATTAATATTTTTTTCTTTATATATGTATATGAAATAGATGTATGCACGTGCGAAATTTTGACTTTGTATCTTTTACCAGAGCCCTAAAAAATTAATGAAAAATTTCGAAATTTTGGCCCACCACGATCCCCTTACATCCTCCGTCTTAAAATTTTTACGAAAATTATAAATAGATCATATAGATAGCTTTACATTTGACAAAATTTCAACTTAATATCAGTTTTGAATTTTGAGACATAACGGTTTGGAATTTTGAAAAGTGCATCATGTTTGAAATGCTCCCCATTGTCATCAATAATATCATTGTTGTTGAGATATTCTATTACTCTATTGTTTATGATTATTTCCATGACCTTCGACAGAATTGAGGTTATTGCTATTTTGCGATAATTAGCGGGATTGATGTGTTCTCTTATCACCCATGATCTTTAGACGTAACTGATACGAGAAACGGATACGGACTGATTCTACGGTAACGACTTTTGGCATTCGAAAACGGAATATGATTGGCTTAACAAGTCCTGGCAACAGCTTAAGGCTAACAGCTTATGCCGTTATAGGGGGTCTTAACAGGAATTTGATTGATTGATTGATGTGTTCTCCTTTTATTTGGACTGGCTGAACATTTGTAAGCTTCCTTGAAGATGGGACAGTGGAGGACGATAAGGAGAGATGGTAAAGTTTGTATAGAGGTTTAGCAAGAGAAGTGCAGCAATCTTTAAGGACAAGGGCAGGGATTCCATCTGGACCGGATGATTTGTTAGCATCTAGATTTTTAAGAACTCGGTATACGTTAGTAGTAGATATATGGCGGTTCTGGCTCGGAAGTGAAATCAATACTTATCGATTATCGATTATCTATCGATATATTGGTTTTTTTTTTTACCTATCGATATTGGTTTTTTTACCTCTTTACCTGCCGATATTGGTTTTCCCCTTACCTATCGATATTGGTTATTGGTTATAGGTGAGTATAGGTATTGGTTATAGGTGAGTATAGATAAGAGATTATTGGTTATAGGTGAGTATAGATAAGAGATTATTGGTTATAGGTGAGTATAGATAAGAGATTATTGGTTGTAGGTTAGTATAGATAAGAGATTATTGGTATTAATCCAGATGGGTTATAGATTGGGGTTTATGTATTGGATATAGATTGGGGTTTATGTATCGGATATAGATTATGTGTATAGAGATTGTTATTGTTACTAATAAAGTGGTATCATTTCATGACATCATCATCGATCAAAATAGGAATAATTGTAGCGGTTGAGAGTGTTCTTTCTTTACAGATAAGAGTTTGTTATGACTAGTTTTTTGTTTTCATTTCTTACGTTAAAGATAAGAGAATGTATTATGTTTCATATATGATGATTGGTATTGTGGAGTTTTTTTATTTGAATTAAAATAATTTTTGGTTTAGAGTATTATGTAGATAAGAGAATGTTTACGAATTAGATAATTAGGTTTTATATATGCTAAAATTGGTAATTGAATTCTGTGTGAGTAAAAGAAAATGCCAAGATTGATAAGAGTTGTTCGAATTATGATTCATATATGATGATGAAATTGATATTAACAGGAATAAACACGTTTGTTTGTTATCAATTGGACTTTGAACTTTGTGGTTTTATTGCGAAATAATTGTAAGCAAGATACAGACAGGAATAAACATGTTTGTTTGTTATCTTTTTGACTTTAAACTTTGTGGGTGGTCTTATCGTGAAATAATTGTAGCGGTTGAGAGTGTTCTTTGTAGATTAGAGAACGTTAAATTAATTTCATATGGACTAAAAACGGTTTTTTTGTTGTGTTTCCTGTTTCCTGTGTTGTTTTTTTTTGCGATAAGAAGCGTGAGAACATTCAATTTCTTTGTTTGTGGTTTATGTATTGGTGTGATATAGATAAGAGATTTAGTATAAAAAGAACAGCAAAAGTGGTCCAAGGAATACAATTCAACAACCAGCCATTAGGTAAGTATATATTATATCAACGAATATTCAAATAATAATAATTTTTTTTTTTCAGATTACAAGACATGTTTGAAATGATGGAATCACAAGCACTATTCGAAGAGATGATTGACGTTGAGGGTTCCGACGCACTTAAAGAATTAAATTCTTTAAATTCCAAGCCGCTCCTTAAAGTGACGGATATGGAGCCGTATAAGCTATTTAAAATCATTAGCGCAAAGAAATGCAGAACGGAATTTGGAGCAAATATATTACTTGAACTGGAAGATAATAAAGTATTTTTACCATCGAGATATAGTAAATTATCAAACGAGACTTTAACACAACTCAACACACAAAATTACAGCGTGGCTAGAGGACCCTCAACCGGAAAAAGCCATCAGATGCTCTTTTCATATTACAAGTTCTAATTAAATGACTAAAGGAGAAAAAAAAAAATAATAATAAAATAAAAAAAAAAACAAAATGTATTTCTAACTAAAATCAATTTTAATAAAATAAAAAATAATTATAAAAAATTTAATCACATGTTATTTTTCTTTGACTTATGATATTTCCATTTCATAAAGTTGTTTAACATTTCTAGCATCGATTATTTCGACATCGGTTTTGTATTCTGCGTCCTGAATCCGAATAATTTCCACTTCTCCATTGCTAAGAATTCTTTCTTTCATATATTCGCGATATTCATAGCACTTTATATTCAAAGATTTTCTTTCAGAGTTGCTATCATAAGTACAACGGATTGTAAGTAGCAAGTCGTCTTGGAACTGCAGTTTGAAGTGTCTGTAAAAAGGTCGTTCACTTTCAATAATTCCAGCAATTTCACGTTCTTTTTTAATTAAATCCTGCCTAAAACCCTCAATTGCTTCTTGAATGGTAACGTATTTTTCTTCTGGTGTTGTATTTGTTGTTGTTGTATTTTTTAGTGGTGTTGTAGTAGTTGTTGTTGTTGTTGTTCTCGTTGCTATTCCACTAGAATCTTCCGTTGAGTTGTTCAAGACATTGTTGAATTTTAACAGTTGGAATGATAATCCAATTTGCAATGTCTCATTGCTGGGTAGTTTTAATGCAAACTCCAAATTTCCTTTATTTTCAGCATATTCAGATAGAATTATAGGTATTACACCCGGATGAACGGTACTAAATACTGTACACATGAGAAGAACACAAATTATTTCACCACGCATATTGTTGTTTGCTTGTTTTTCTTTTTTTTTATTGATATGAATGTTGGAGCACAGCCGAGATAATACTCTAATTTCAGAAAACAATTGGTTTATATAGTAGTATAATTACGCAACATGACGTAATCCATTAGATTTACACAAAATGACGAAATCAATAAGTAGGTTGTAGTGGGGGGGGGGAAAACGCTATTTATTTATAGTATAAATTTGCATGTTTGAGTTAATTTACAGACACTTTTACACAACGCTATCAACTATGGATGGTACAATATGTTTGGTAGACACTTTAATTTCACGAAATCGGGAATATTGTATTTGCGGATCGGGATGGTGTTCATTTAGAATTACCAATTTAAAAATATATAATAGATATATGGAGGTATTTATGACTCCCGAAAATGGTATAAGAAATCTTATATTGTCAACGAGAGTTGAAGAGGTCCCTCAAAGTTGTCAGTTTGAATTTAAATTTAAACCCTTTCAACACGTTAAGATTGAAGTGCTAGGTAAATATTTTCGTTTTATTTAAAGTAATTTATTCTAAAAACTATACTATTAAGGTGGAGAAATTACGATTGTTGGAAGAGCCGTTGATGGTTTCACTCAATATAAAACTCCAATTGGATTCGCACCCGGATGTGCTTTCGCTGATGAAGGTGACTGGATTTCTAAGACAAACACAAAGCGGGAATTGTCGTCTAAAGAAGAAGAAGAATTTAAAAAGAATTTGAGGATAAAAAGAAATGTTTTCAATTCCAAGCGAGTTGTTGACACTTTAACGGAAGTGGATTTAATACCACCCCAATAAGTCTTATGAAGCAGTTGAAGACAAATAAAATACTTAGTAAAAGAGAAGCATCCCATCAGTGACGATCAAACTTATAAAGCTGAAATAAAATGGAGTTGGAAAAATACTTTGCATTTCTAATTGAATATAATTCCGTCTTGTTGGAAGAACACCGCGAAGAAATTCTAAGAGATATACTATTTTTAATACAATACTACAAAATGGATGAAGCAAATTCAAAATACGGAAGACATTTCATCAGCTGTCCTTGGTCTAAAGATGACGCAAAATCCGGACCAGATACATGCGCTTGTCATAGTGTTTATCGGAAATACAACAACGTTAAACGACTTATAAAATTTTACACTAGGTTAAGAAATGAAAGTTGTAAAGATTGATTTTGTATTTTCCTTTTTATTCAACAATAAAACATATATATTTCATTAAATGTGATTTTTTTTATTTTATTTTTTTTTTTTTTGGATTTTTAGCACCAGAATAAAACTTCATTAGGTTTAGTTAAATTTTGCAGTTTTTTATTATAAAATCCGACTTCGACTTCATGGAATTGTAAATACTTCTTCTCTCTGCTGATGCATCTTAAAGTTAGTGTCCCCGTATTGAATTCTTCCAACACTTTATCGCTACATTTATTATATCGCAAAGGTAAAAACAGTCTCATTCTATTCTCCAGTTCTACGACAATAGCTTTTCTATATTTAGAATAAAAGAAAAAATGACATCCATATCTAGAATAAAAGAAAAAAATATGAAAAAATAAAAATTTTATTATACAAATTAGAGACTTACCGGGGTATCATTCTTTCCCCTGCTGTGATACGGTATCGCTTTCCCAACTTCAAGTCCGACATTTTAATAATAATCAATGCTTTACAATTCGACAGTTCATTGCTAGTTTCCATTGTGTTCTTGTTCTATTTAATATTTTTTTTCAAGAACTGATCTATTTATATTAATTTCTTATCACTAACTAATAATTTCCATCCCCTCCTACCAAGTGTACTGCCTTGAAACTGCTTTGTACAGCTTTAATACTGCTTTGTACAGCTTTAATACTGCTTTGAAACTAACTAATACCAGCTAGTAACCAACTTGAAACCAACTAATACCAGCTTGTAACCAACTTGAAACCAACTAATACCAGCTTGCAACCAGCTCGAAACCCACTAATACCACCTTGCAACCAGCTCGAAACCCACTAATACCACCTTGCAACCAACTGATACCAACTTGAAACCAGCTTGTAAACAACTTGAAACCAACTTGAAACCAACTAATACCACCTTGCAACCAACTTGAAACCAACTAATACCAGCTTGCAACCAACTTGAACACAACTAATACCAGCTTGTAACCAACTTGAAACCAACTTGAAACCAGCTTGTAAACAACTTGAAACCAACTTGAAACCAACTTGAAACCAACTAATACCACCTTGCAACCAACTTGAAACCAACTAATAACAGCTTGAAATCAACTTGTAACCAACTAATACCAGCTTGTAACCAACTTGAAACCAACTAATACCAGCTTGTAACCAACTTGAAACCAATTAATACCAGCTTGTAACCAACTTGAAACCAACTTGAAACCAACTAATACCAGCTTGTAACCAACTAATAACAGCTTGAAACCAACTAATACCAGCTTGCAACCAACTTGAACCCAACTAATACCACCTTGCAACCAACTGATACCAACTTGAAACCAACTAATACCACCTTGAAACCAACTAATAACAGCTTGCAACCAACTTGATATCATCTTATAATCATATTGATTCTCGAATATTTAAAAATCTATCCTTTCTATACAACACTCAGCAGTCATGTACTCTAAAATTTATCCAATATCAAATAAATACAACTACTATATATATATATAATCAATATGAAGACTTTGATTCCGTGAAATGTTTTAAAAATTTCTATAAATATGCAAGATGTGCGATTTTTTTACTTAGTCATATCGATGACCTTGATCTTGTATGCAAACACTTTTATCTTAAACGCAGAATATATTTTTCCTCTATTGGACTTGGTTGACTTTCAAACATACGAATGTTGATAACGAGATTTCCTGTTGGAACATGTAAAGTTGACGATATTGCAGAGTTGAATACAATTCAAATGTAGTGTAATTTAAAAATAGAAAATAAGAAATTGATTGTTATGCTGAAAATGTAAAAAAAAAAAAAGGTTTCTAATTGTGATTGAAACAAAGCTGTTATATATTAAGAATTATTTTTTTTTATTATCTTAAATTCTAAATATCACAATGTCTTTCTTATCATCTAAATGGCTTAAAGCTATCTTATTAATACATACAGTATACATTTTATATAAATATTTTATTATTATCTTAAATTCTAAATAATTTTATGTAACTTAGACCTAATTTTATTATTATCTTAAATTCTAAATTTTATAATGTCCCCATGCATATGTACTAATTTTATCATTCTTAATTAATCTCTTATCATCTAAATGGCTTAAAGCTACCTTATTAATACATTCTGTGTAAATGGTATGAAGCTTAGATCTAAATATATACATATTTCCTCTAAAAATTTTTTCTCTATACAAGCAGTCTCTATAATTATCAATAGTCAATTTGTCCGTTGCAGTCTTTTTAACGCCCTTTGCCTTTTTAATTGTCTTGTCATTGTCGATACTTAGAGAATACATTTTCGATCGTAACCCTATAAATTCCTTAACTATTTTTCCGTGCGTCTCGTCTTTCATTAGTCCTAGAATTTTACAATTTTTTAATGGAATGTTATAGGGATTGTCTTTCGAATACTCTGAAGTATCAAAGTGTCTGTCAATGTCGTCTATAATGTCTCTATAAAAATCGTCTGTCTGAATTGTATAAATAAACGAATCCGTGTCCATATAATTTAAAAGAGCATTTTCTGAATATTTAGGTTTTATGTAGTTGTAGTGGAAGTCGTACATCTTTAGCTTGGAAATATCAAGAACGGTAAAACCTAAATAAATTGGTTTATCATAACAAACATTAACTCTCTCCATTTGAATAGCAACCATTGTTTCAGAAAATATAGCTACACTATGAAAGTTTGGCTTGGCTATAAGAGCGCGGGCACCTAAACTTCTTCCCTTACTTTCCCATTTTGTAACTAATTTTACGTCTTTTCTCTTTTCCACATTCTCCATTGTTTTCCCGTATACCGCGTTGTTTAATAATTTAAAGAAATTTTTTTCGAATGAATTTGTGCTTTTTGTACGATGATAATTATTTAAATCAATATAACTTTTTAACCAATCAGACTGTTTAAACTGTAAAATCCTATGAATGCAAACAAGTTTCAAACCATTCTCTAGGCACTGTTGTAGATTCCGATAGTGGATAATATATTTATGTTTATTTGTTAAATCCGTTATTAGCTTATTTGTTTTAGAACCGGGTGCTGTTTTGTTTTCTGCACAAAAAGGTAAATCGTTATGTTCATTATGTTTTGAATCGGGATACTCTAAGTCAACCTCTAATATGTATCCAATATCGGAATCCAGTGGAATATTGCGAATGTCGATTTCGTTGATATTTTCAACCCATGCGAATGAAGAATGTGAAAGAGGTTGAGACGTTGCCCACCCGTATAAATTATTGGCATCCAAATATGTAATGTATTTAGAGGGTTTCGTTTCGTCGAAATTGTCCATGTATTTGTTGTTGGCCACAGAGTGTCGATGCGAACATTGCGTAATACCCCCTCTAATACCGCGTTTAATAAAATTATAAATGTTAATGTCAGTCAAAAGTTCTAGTTTAATGTTTGTGGTTTTTAACATAGCGTCCCACGCTAACCCCGGAGCAGTATAGTATTGACAGGGATCCAGCTCATAGATTTGTTTACAAATTTTTCTAAAATTTTCAAATACGTCCGTTAAAAGCAATACATCCGTTTTCAAATACAATTCTAAATAATCCGAAAGCGTCTTACAATTAAATTCTTTCCAAACTTTTTGTGCGTGTTCATAATCGCTTTCACTGCACTCACTATTTGTTAACTTGCTCGCGAAATTTTCCCTTGGCGGCAAACAATCATCATTCAGACGAGTCCACGAATTTACATACTCATAGGGAAATACATCCTTTCTTGTGAGCAGCTTAAATTTGTTTTCTTCACCGTATATTGAACGTATTGTCTCCAGTTTTGCCTCGGGTAAATATCGAACAAGTTCATCTAAACTACTGTTCATAAATCTAATTGAATCTAAAAATCTTAATTCCACCGTATTCATATCACTAACCGTAATTCTCTTCGATACGGAAATGTACCGTTCTTTATTTTGAGGTATTACTTTTATATCACCATCTATATTCCCTAGTTCTTTTACGAATAAATGACAATCATACCCAGAAAAGTTGTGAAAAAAGATTGGAAAGAATTTAGGCACTCTAAATAATAAATTACATTGATTATGAGCTGGACCCCTATATTCCCCCGTTAAATGGCAGTGGTCTATTACTCTGTCGTCGAGAAGAGGTTTCTTACACATGTGGCAAAGTTCCGTTTCAGTCTGAATTTTCATTTGTTGTGTTGTCAGTCTAGGTATAGGTTTTGGCTTCATAATAAAATTGGAATAGAGCCACCTCACATCCCTCACAAGCGAATCTAGAAAATTTTTAGAGGATTCTTTACCCTTATATACTCTTAACCTATCTAACGACGAATTATAAGTACACTTAATATAATATGAAAAGGCACATGGTGTGTGCTCCTGTACAACAGCTGATGAAGATGTTCCTGGGTCGACAAAACAGGTACTAACCTCTTCAAGTAAACACTCAAAGTCTGCATATATAACAAATGGCACATCCATTTGGCGCTCATAGTGTTGAAATTCTAAAGTTGATTTTTCGAGAGTTGGCATGCTGGACACAACCTTACCACACTCATTATACTCTAGATGAAATCTGAGAGTATTATAAGTTTGCCACAAAGTTTGTAACGCCAAGAAATAAGGCCCCGAGAAAAAAATCAATGATACAGAAGTTCATATAATCACTCAAAAATCTCAAAACCGGATGTCCGTCCGTCCGTCCGTCCGTCCGTCCGTCCGTCCGTCCGTCCGTCTGTCCGTCCGTCCGTCCGTCCGTGTCCTCTCTAGCTTGAGAACGCGTTGAGCTAGAAAGTTCAAATTTTGTATACGTCGTTTTTAACAAAAAAGTAAGGTCAAGTTCGTGAACGGGCCAAATCGCTCCACCCCTTCTACCCCCTCCCATACAAAATGACACAAATGCGCAATTTGACAATAAACGGATTTGCTCGAAAAGTATAATAGCTATTAGCCTGAAATTTGGAATGTATTACTTTTATGATAATATCAATCTACCGTATAAAAATTATGCGTGTCCTTCCCCTCCTTCTACCACCTCCCATACAAACTGTACTTGTCATGAATTACTCTAAGCCAATTTATTCAGTGCGCATAAAATTTAGCGGGCTGAAATTGTGCATTAAATTTTTATTTAAAATTGTTAGAAAGGTCAAAAAAAATTAGACGATTAGCTTCACCCCTTCTACCCCCTCCCATACAAAATGGCACAATTTCGCAATTTGACAATAAATGGATTTACTCGAAAAGTATAAAAGCTATTAATCTGAATTTTGGGATATATTACTTTCATAATGATTTAAATTCACAGTAGAAAAATTATTTGCGTCCTCCCTCTCTTTCCACCCCCTCCCATACAAACTACACTTTTTCATGAAATGCTCTAAGTCGATTTTCTCAGAACATTTAACATTTATCAAGCTCATATTTTGTAATAAATGCTTAATTAGCATTATCACTTAGATCAGAAAAAATATTTGATTAGCCTCACTTGCTTCTACCCCCTCCCATACAATATGACACAGTTTCACAACTTCACAAAAAATCGATTTTCTTGAAAAGTATGAATAGCACTAGTCTGAAATTTAAGGGATGTCAATTTTATAATATTCCTAGTTATTTCTGAAAAAATTACTAAAATCCCCCCACTCTTTCTACCACCTCCCATACAAACTGCACATTTTCACTAAATCTAACTCACTAATTTTCTCAGTTCCCATTCATTTTTTGGAGCAAGCATTTTGTGTAAAACATTTTTATAACTACTTTAGCATGATGGGGAAAAAATTTGATCAATGCTATAATCCCTTCTAACACTCCCCTTACAAAATTTCTTGGGATCACAAAAAATTTCATCTAGAGTTTCGTAAGATTGCGCTTTACGCGCAATCGTAGCCCTGTTATGTTTTTTATGTTGTGATTGAGCTTCTTCACTACGGAAATATTGCAAACATGAATTGCAAATGAAACTCTTATGCTCGTGTAACGTTTGTTGATCACGGATCAACCTAAAAACAGAAGAAAAAAAACAAAACAAAATTAAAAAACATAACAGGGCTACGATTGCGCGTAAAGCGCAATCTTACGATACTCTAGATGAAATAGAATTTTTTGTGATCCCAAGAAATTTCGCATGGGAAGTATTAGAAGGGATGACAGCATTGAACTAATTTTTCCCCATCATGCTAAAGTAGCTATAAAAATGTTTTGTACAAAATGCTTACTCCAAAAATTGAATGGGAACTGAAAAAATTAGTGAGTTAGATTTAGTGAAAATGTGCAGTTTGTATGGGAGGTGGTAGAAAGAGTGGGGCGATTAGAGAGATTTTTTTCAGAAATAACTAGGAATATTGTAAAATTGACATCCCTGAAATTTCAGACTAGTGCCATTTATACTTTTCAAGAAAATCGATTTTTTGTGAAGTTGTGAAACTGTGTCATATTGTATGGGAGGGGGTAGAAGCAGTGAAGCTAATCAAATATTTTTTTCTGATCTTAGTGCTAATACTAATTAAGTATTTATTACAAAATATGAGCTCAATAAATGTTATATGTTCTGAGAAAATCGTCTTAGAGCATTTCATGAAAAAGTGTAGTTTGTATGGGAGGGAGTGGAAGGAGAGGGAGAAAGCAAATAATTTTTCTACTGTAGATTAAAATTGCTATGAAAATAACATATCCGAAAATTCAGACTAATAGCTTTTATACTTTTCGAGTAAATCCGTTTATTGTCAAATTACGAAATTGTGTCATTTTGTATGGGAGGGGGTAGAAGGGGTGAAGCTAATAGTCTAAATTTTTTTGGGCTTACTGACAATTTTAAATAAATATTTGGTGCACAATTTCAGCTCTCTAAATTGTATACGCAATGAGTAAATTGGCTTAGAGTAATTCATGACAAGTACAGTTTGTATGGGAGGTGGTAGAAGGAGGGGGAGGATACGCATAATTTTTATACGGTAGATTGATATTATCATAATAGTAACATATTCCAAATTTCAGGCCAATAGCTTTTATACTTTTCGTGCAAATCCGTTTATTGTCAAATTGCGCAATTGTGTCATTTTGTATGGGAGGGGGTAGAAGGGGTGGAGCGATTTGGCCCGTTCACGAACTTGACCTTACTTTTTTGTCAAAAACGACGTGTACAAAATTTGAACTATCTAGCTCAACGCGTTCTCAAGCTAGAGCGCGCACAGACGGACGGACGGACGGACGGACGGACGGACGGACGGACGGACGGACAGACGGACGGACATCCGGTTTTGAGATTTTTGAGTGATAATATTAATTTCTGTATTCATCATTTTTTTTTCCGAGCCTTATTTCTTGGCGTTACAAACTTTAGAGCAAACTTATAATACTCTCAGATTTCATCTAGAGTATAAAAAGGAATATGAAAAAAAACTCAATGTTATTACCTTGACATGTTCTTGATCCAGACGTAGTGATTCAGGTCATCAGTGTCTTGTATCAATAATAAATTGATATGACACTTTTTTTCGTTCTTTGTGTTGTAATACGGACCTACAATTTTTTTGATTTCTGAATCATACCCAAATACATTGATGCTTATTGACGTGTTTAATTCCTTAAATTTTGCTATTTTCTGCACGTCCAGTGGAAACTCGAGACCGTTGAAATTCAATGATATACCATTGCTAAGATGTATAACACTTTGTGTTATATCGGCTATATGGTATGATGATGGTCTGTCTGAATTTTTCTTCACCGGCAACAATGCAGAGATTAGACTCCATTTAAAGCAAAATTCATCATCGTTTTTTACGTTTATACAAGCATGTTTCTGTGTTATGAAAGGTGGTAAACACACGTATTTCGTTCCTCTAAGCGGCTTGTATTCGTTGATGCATATTTCGCAGTGGGTTATTTTCACAAGAGTCCATCCACTATCTCTTTCTTGAAATTCTTGCATTTTCTTTATAATACTATCTACGTTATTCTTGAACGCTATTTGCAAGTCACATTTATCCAGAATGGTTTGCATTTTTGTTTGAAACGATTTGATGCTTATAACACATTCGCTTTCTTCTTTATCATCTTTCAAACACGTTTTCATGTAGTCTCCAAATAGCTCAATGTTAAACTTTATAGCCGATGATGTTTCCAATATTTTTTTTAAGATGACCATTAGTGGTTCCTCTAGACTTTTTAAAAATATTTCTGGAATTAGCACATTATCGCTTCTATTTTCGAAAATAAGCGTTTGAATTCTGTTCTTATATGTGCTCTTGATATACTTGAAATGTTGATCAACACTCTGAATGTTATTCCTTTTGTGTGTGTTTGTACGAATGTGGTGATTCCAGTCTAGTATTTTCACCATCACCTGACATAAATCACAAAGTTTGAAAGACGAAGGTGGGCTAAGTTTAATCATTTTCTGTGGTATGATGTTCTTCACTGGTGTTCCCAATCGTTTCATAGAGAAATCATATGCATGGGTTTGGATTGCCGCTAGTTCCTTCCTCCCTTCTATTGCGTTGCGGTTCACCGTAGTATTTTCTAATTAAAATATACATTTTTGTAAAAGCTAGAAAAAATTAAAAAAAGCTTAAGTCAACACTTACTGTGATTATTTTCTGTGTGTCTTTTCAGACCATCAGCCGTCGGGAAAATCACTCCACACACTTTGCAAATTATAGACTCCATTTTTAATGTATTAAAATCACTTTATTAACTTCACTTTACGAATTTTGAAGACAAACTATAGCCGAGGAGGTTTTTGTTGTTCTTTTTATACTAAAACTCTTATCTATATCATACCAATACATAAACCACAAACAAAGAAATTGAATGTTCTCACGCTTCTTATCGCAAAAAAAAACAACACAGGAAACAGGAAACACAACAAAAAAACCGTTTTTAGTCCATATGAAATTAATTTAACGTTCTCTTATCTACAAAGAACACTCTCAACCGCTACAATTATTTCACGATAAAACCACCCACAAAGTTTAAAGTCAAAAAGATAACAAACAAACATGTTTATTCCTGTCTGTATCTTGCTTACAATTATTTCGCAATAAAACCACAAAGTTCAAAGTCCAATTGATAACAAACAAACGTGTTTATTCCTGTTAATATCAATTTCATCATCATATATGAATCATATTTCGTACAATTCTTATCAATCTTGGCATTTTCTTTTACTCACACAGAATTCAATTACCAATTTTAGCATATATAAAACCTAATTATCTAATTCGTAAACATTCTCTTATCTACATAATACTCTAAACCAAAAATTATTTTAATTCAAATAAAAAAAAAAAAAAACCATTCTCTTATCTCTAAAACATTTTTAACCATAAAGAAATCAATTACCAATTTTAGCATATATAAAACCTAATTATCTAATTCGTAAACATTCTCTTATCTACATAATACTCTAAACCAAAAATTATTTTAATTCAAATAAAAAAACTCCACAATACCAATCATCATATATGAAACATAATACATTCTCTTATCTTTAACGTAAGAAATGAAAACAAAAAACTAGTCATAACAAACTCTTATCTGTAAAGAAAGAACACTCTCAACCGCTACAATTATTCCTATTTTGATCGATGATGATGTCATGAAATGATACCACTTTATTAGTAACAATAACAATCTCTATACACATAATCTATATCCGATACATAAACCCCAATCTATATCCAATACATAAACCCCAATCTATAACCCATCTGGATTAATACCAATAATCTCTTATCTATACTAACCTACAACCAATAATCTCTTATCTATACTCACCTATAACCAATAATCTCTTATCTATACTCACCTATAACCAATACCTATACTCACCTATAACCAATAACCAATATCGATAGGTAAGGGGAAAACCAATATCGGCAGGTAAAGAGGTAAAAAAACCAATATCGATAGGTAAAAAAAAAAAACCAATATATCGATAGATAATCGATAATCGATAAGTATTGATTTCACTTCCGAGCCAGAACCGCCATATACCTACTACTTACGTTACGCGGACAAATGTTAATTTGTCCTAAGGAGTAATCTAGCTCAGTAAACATTGGAAGGCTAGAGTTCGTTGGTGGTAAAGAAGAGTTGGCAGCAAGTTAATCCGCTAAGATGTTTGCCTTCATGTTACGATCCGTAATAACCTCATTGTTGTATATTAAAGATTATGCAGAACTACCTCTGATAGAACGAGCGAGAAACCAGAAACTTTTGCTGCCCTTAGGACTTCTCATTTTCAAAATTGCTTGCCTCAGTTACTGGTCATGCAAATATTTTTTTTTTACAGAGATTCCTTTCTTTTCTGAAATTAATGCAATTAACTTCAGATGGCAGCTGCTTATATGTTTTAAGTATCAAGAAATAGTTGAGATATTAGTTTTTAAGTGTTTTTCTTTGCACCCCCCTGACTCTCTCCCTTACAATTATTGGCGTTCCTTTCAGTAGATTATAGTGGAACTGTATGCCACCTAATTGGTCTTAAATTAAGAATTTTTTGGATGAAATAGTTCCGAAGATATTATCATTTACAAAATAAATTCGGCCGACAATTTGTTTTTAGCGCCCCCTTTTCGGACGTCAATGAATAAAAAAATTAAATTATTTTTAGAGTTTTTCTCACAACTCTCTCTATACCTATGGTGATTTTCAGCTTTCTATCTGCATTCATAGTGGAGTTATTAGCAAGAGTAGTTTTTGATAAGCCCTGTGATCGACAAGCAGGAGTAAGTCCTGCGGCCGACAGGCAGAGGTTAACAAGCGATAGCATGCGGATAAGTGCTGTGATTGATAGGCTGGAGTAAGTCCTGTGGTCGACAGGTAGAAGCCAACCAGCGAAAGCAAGCGCGTAAGTCCTGTGATCATCAAGCAGGAGTAAGTCCTGTGATCGACAGGCAGAGATTAACAAGCGAAATTAAGCGGGTAAGTCCTGTGATCGAGGTGGAATTCAGTAAGAGAATACGTCGTGTGATTGACGGTAGTAACTAGCAGTTAAGATTAGAACACGAAAGTGACGGTCGAGATCGGGCAGTCGACGGAGTGAGTTGGAGAGTAGAAAGCGAAAGTGATAGCCGAGATCCAGCAGTCGACGTTTTAGGAAGCGAAAGAGTGGACGGTTAGATTGCGAATGAGCGCAAGTTCGGAAGTGTAAACCGAAATATGTTGTAAGCTTTTAAATAAAGTGTGTGGGGATTTTAAATTAAAAGCGAAGTTGCTTATTTTTACTTGAAATCCAGCAAACAGAAATACTACGTTTAGCCAAACCACGCGCCACCAAAAAGTGGTTCGTTTCATCTGGATAATTTTTAAGCTCGGTTTTTTTTTTGCCTTAAATAAATTTAATTAAGTTAACTTTGCTTTGCAATCGCAGTCGTCCAATTTTTATGTCTTTTCCACTGTTGAAATTTCGGGTATTCCCCGTTTAGCACTGGGTAATATTCAAGACAAGAACCATTACTACTGGCTGTGGGTGAATTCTACAGCCCCCATCCCAGAGAGGGATAGTTAGCTCAGGTCCGTGGAGTCGCTAACTCCAAAGATAGTTGCAGGAATTGGTAAAACCTCATACTTTACACTATCCCAGACCGTATGTCCCGAATATGATCGAAGTAGGCGGCATGCAAGTGAATCGAAAACGGAAGTCACTTCCACGCGACATTGCCGAGTTTCTTGATAGTGCAAAACACGGAGTAGAAATAATCTGCACCATTAACTTGCAATATTCCCAAAACTATGATTTTTTCAATTTTTGGAAATTGTAAAGTCGAATGCGGATAAGCACATTAGCAGAAGCACCTATTCAGAGCTCCTCAAAGCACTTTATTCGAAGCACATAGCAGAAGTACATATCGGATATTGCGAGGAAAATCACGACAGAGGTCAGTAACAAATTTGTAGACGAAAGAAAGCAAAATAATAAAAATTAAGCACCGCCGTTTTGTCTATGACCAGGCCCGAATATAAAGAAAGCGATGTTTGCAGCTTTAACTGACAGCATGCATAGTGCAGTTAATTTCCCGCCAAAATCGTGATGTTATTGACCTGACTTGATGTGTTTTGATAGAAGCCAAACAAAACTGACTTTTTTCGGATTACGCTCACAAAACTATCGAATAAAACTTAAAAAGAATTCAGTTAAATTCAAACGAAATGAGTGAGCTGCCTAAAATTTTTGTTATTAAAAGCGGTATAGTTGTGTTTCGAAAATTTCACACTTATTTTCTACTATAACCTCACTATGCACTTCTAGATGGCACCAAAGAGTTGGTTAATCCGAAGAAAATTGAATCCAGAGTCTCAGAACTGTCCTATGGATTGAACATGAAGTTTATTGATCCAGTAGGTGAACAAGCTTTGAATGAGTAGTAGAAATATAAATTTTCTGCGGTCTTCTTTTGTAGGTTCTAGTTGCAACGAAAGTTAATAATGGCCTTTACGACGGTGTAACGACGAAGGAAGTCGAGAATTTAGCGGCTGAAACTACTGCCACTATGGCCACAAAGCACTCAGATTATACCAGATTGGCTGCTCGAATTGCCATATCTATTTTACATCGAGACACTAAAGCATCGTTTTCTGGTAATTATGATTAAATTTTCCATCTACATTCAATACTTTTTGAAAAATTGGTTCACACATTCAATGCTTTCGCTTCAATTATGCTATCGATAATTTTTTTGACGATTTTTAGAGAAATAGCAGAATTATACTTGGGCGTAAAGGCCTATCATGCGATACTCTAGATAAAATGGAAAAGAGTTAAAATATAATGTCATCTAAAATTCTTTCGAATAGTGGCTTTTGTATGGGAGGTGGTGGAAGCAGAAGGGGGGGGAGGGGGTATGTATGCGAAATGTTTCGCGCTGAATTTAAAGTTTGTAGCTTCCATCATTTTCATGAAAATTTGACATTGTTTGACTGACACATTCCAAACTCACCTCGACGAGATCGTAGCTCAGAACAAAACTGGCCAAACAAATCGCCGCGTACCCACTTTGTACGTCCCACCTCACCAACCAGATCAAGGCTCGCTAAACAAATCGCAGTCGCACTTCACCGATCAATCTAGAGCATTAATCAGCTCGCTTCAGCTGTAAGCTCACCGATCGAGCAACGAAGGAGCTTTCATATGGAATTTCTTTCGTTGCTCGATTGCCGTTTGGGATATCTGATATATTCTATTGTCTTTCTTTGTATCTGTTCACTGCTCGCGCTCACTGATATCCGCAAACTGTTCACTGCTCAGCTCAGTGATATCAAAGACTATCAATGAAATACGATCTCTACGCACTGCTCGTGCTCAGTGCTGCTACTGCTTTACACTGAGGAAGTATAGTGAATGAACAATGAATATGAATGAACAGGTGAAGTGCGACTGCGATTTGTTTAGTAAGCTTTGATCTGATCGGTGGGTTTTATGATATGATCAGTAAGGTGGAACGTGCGAAGTGGTCAATGGGGTGCGCTTTCCTGGGTAAGCGGCGATTTGTTTGGCGAGCTTTGCTTTGAGTTGCGGTCTCGTCTGGGTGAGGTGGGACATATGAGTTGCGGCTATTGCAAGATCAGCCGATTTATGTTGCAGTCCACTGTCCCTTTTTTTTTAAAACCGGGTGTTTTGTTTTATTTGGTTTGTGTACATGCGATGCGATTGACTTTTTTGCCACCATGTCGCGATTCCGCTCGATCGTTTTTCGTGCTTTGGATAGGAATAGAAAACATTTTCATTCCGAAAGGGAAATGAGGGTTACGTTCACTATGCGCACTGAGCTCGTGGCAGTGATCATGAGATTGGGTCTGCCTGATTGTTAGATACAGATAATTACTGTTTTTTTTATATTGAGTTCAGTTAATTCTTACCAATATGTAAATAAATACTTTGAATTTTTCGGATTTATTTCATTTCAGTTTTCTGTGCTCTTCCGTTTAATTCATTTCGTTTTTCTGTTTCAATTTGGATCCTTGCTAAATTTAAAAAAATTAAATAGCAGCTCTTTTCGAAGGTTTTTATCACTGCAATAGCAGTTTTTGCTATCCTCGCGCACAACCATGGAGAATAGAGGTGATAAAATCAAAATGCTATTGGAAGAGGTGCTCTTTTTCACAGATAATGAAAAAGAGCAATCGCAGTTGATCACTGCGATTGGGAAAGAGCAAATTTTGCCATCCCCCTATATTCGGATGCTACATGATCATTTGTGAGATGGATGCCGGGGTTTTAATCTCTGCAGTCGAAATGGATCGACGTTTAGAATGCTGTCGGGGGCTTATGGAACTCTATCAAAGAGATCGGGAAGGTGTCATAAAACCGATTGTTACTGAAGATGACACTGTTGTCAAATATGGCTTTGGGGAAATAAGTCACCATGCACAGTTTGAGATTTGAGATTCGACCTATGTGAACGATGCTAACGATGCAGATGTTTGCCGTATTGGCTTCTTTTAAAGATAACCCGTCAATGTTCTAGGAATTTGGATTTTTATGCATATAATAGTACCGTAGCGGCAAAAATATCTTGTATAAAGAAAAGGGCTCTTCAGTTATTCAGAAATCCCGTCATCGTGCATAGAAGAACAAATGCTCATAAGCGATTGCAAAGCTTTCTAGAGCTCAAGCTGGGCACAACTGACGTAGCGGCCATCTCAAATAACTCCAGTGGTATGACGTCATGGATCTTTCCATTTCAAAATACCACCTGTATAATTATTGTATGATATTGTCGTAAAAACACAATTTACCAAAAACAACACAAAAGCATAATTAAATCAAATTAAGCACGAAAAATATTACGCGAGTGCATACTTTGTCATAATAGCTAAAATTCTACAGTTTTCCATGTGAAAATTAACCGGGGGAAACTCTGCACAATATGAATGACAGATTTTCTTCGATGGGAGAAACCAAGATTTGACTTTGATAGCGCTTTTTTCAATTAAAAATCTATTGCCCTGATATCAAAGTGTAATAAGTACTATTAATGAAGTATCTTAGAAAGCGTAACTTTCTTTAATACTGAAGCCTGAGTTTACGAAGCCCGCCGTGTCTACACCATACAAAAGCGGGCGAATTTGTCAGGAACTGTTATCTTTGTTATGACTCAATCTTGCTGTTGTTGAATTGACTTACATGGCTTTGAATTTAGAGAGCTTTGGCGATTGGTGTAAAATTGTAGTAGATATGTCAAGAAAAATTTATTAATTAGAATTACGAAGTCATGATATTTGAATGGGACAGACCCGTGCGCACGGGAGTTTTGGGTTCCCACCTCCCCGTTTTATTATCCTAAAGATCTTTACATAAAAGGTTTGGGATTTTTGAGATCATAAATGTTTTGCGCTCGAGCCTGAAATGGAAGCTGGTAAAAGGGGTTGGGAATTCGATTAATTTTTAATGTGATATTCACCAAAAATGATACATGACGTATTAATTATTGGGTATTAAAACGACAGATACTAAATTTTATGTGCTCATAATTCAAGTAAATGTTTAAAAATATTCGGAAAATGACACATTTTGTATGGTAGGTGAAAGTTGAAGGAGGAAAATTTAATAATTAACACGACTTTAATTTGGATGCGTGTTAATACAGCCAAATTATATTTTAAAACAAAACAGTTTTCATATGGTGAAATTGTGTCATTTGTATCGGAGATCGTAGAAGGCGGAGGGGATATTGGTTGTTTTTTCTCAAATTACTACGTAATCATTGAGAAAACTCATTTTCACGCCTCGTCATGACATGATTGTAACAAGCGGTGGATGTATCAAATGGTGATTGTATCAAGCGGTGGATGTATCAAACGGTGATTGTATCAAGCGGTGGATGTATCAAACGGTGGTTGTATCAAACGGTGATTGTATCGAGGCAGTTTGAGATATTTGAATAAAACCAAAAGCAAATTATTGCACCGTGCGTACCCAACAAACTGTGAAAGTTTCATTGGAATATGTTCTGCCGTTTTTGAGTTAAATCCAGACATACAGACAGAAAAAAATTCAAAAATGCGATTTTATGCTTAGTTATTGTTTACACTAACTTATAATCAAATAACAAGCAGACGCTTCCATTATATTTATATGTATAGATTCATGCTAACGAGCAGCCGCTAAAGTCACTTTCTTCTGTTTCGATCTGCTTATAACAAAGTTAATCCTGCGATTCGTTCATCACATGATTCGCTCGATAACAAACGAACTGTGTTTATACTCTAGATGAAATCTGAGAGTATATTGTGTTTGCCTTACCGTTTGTAACGCTAAGAAATAATGCTCGCACAGAGCCGCCAAGGGTACAGAAATATTTGTTGTCGCTCAAAAACTTCGATTCCGAGTTGCTGTCTGTCCGTCTGTCCGTCTGTCTACAGCATAACTCTCGAACGCTTTGAGCTATCGTGCTAAAATTTGTTGTGTGTCATTTTTAGCAAAAAAGAAACTTTAAGTTCGTGAACGGGCCACATCCCCCCACTCCTTCTACCCCCTCCCATACAAATTTCACGAAAATTCGAAATTTTCAGAAATTGATTTTTCTTTGAAACTATTTAAGCTACCGATTTGAAATTTGGGTTAAAGTATTATGATATAGATGCCATTAATATGACTGAATATTGATCCGATCCCATTACTCCTTCTACCCCCTCCCATGCAAATGCATAATTTTGAAAAATGCAGTTTTTCGATTTTCATCGAAACTAGTAAAGTTATAAAAACGAATTTTTGCCAGAATTAATTTTATTATAATTGCAATCAGCATTGAAAAAATTATCAACTTCACCTCACTCCTTCTACCCCCTCCCATACGAATTTCACGAAATTTCGAAATTTAAATTAAATTATTTTTCTTCGAAACTGTTACAGCTATCAACTTGATATTTTGCATACAGTATAAAAATAGAAATATCAATAACAGGAAAAAAAATTGTTTTCATCTTTACACTCCTTCTACCCCCTCCCATACAAATGCATAATTTTTGTTAAAAGCATTATATCGATTTCCATTAAAACTTGAAAAATTACAAACTTAAAATTTTGCCAGAATTTGTTTTTTAATAGTTGCAATAAATGCTGGAAAAAATTATGAGCTCAGCTTCCCTCCTTCTACCCCCTCCCATATAAATATATGTATTATAAATTCAAGAAAAGCATTTCTCCTTCGAATATATGAGAGCTATCGACTTTGAAATTGAATCAAAGCATGGTGATAAGGGTGATGATAAGCAGTTTCAAAATCATCTAAAACGTTCCACTTCCTCTGCCACCTCCCATACAAATGCCTGGAAAACTATATCCAATTTCTTTAAAAATAATGAAAACTAAAAATTCTAAATTCAGCACGAAACATTTTACATGCCATTTTCGGTGTCACATAGGAGAAATACAAACCTCCCCCTCTACTTCTACCACCTCCCATGCAAAGTCTCTACTCACTATTCGAAAGAATTTGAGATGACATTTTTTCCGGTATATTTAAGTCATTTCCATCTCATCTAGAGTATCATATGATTGGGCTTTAAGCCCAATCATAATTCTGTTATGTTTTTATATTACTATCAAAATCGCAGTAGAGGGAACCAAACATTTTGGATTCCCACTTAACTTTACTTTTCGTTCCCTCGGTTATTAAATCCAACTCACCAACCAGTACAGACAATAAAATTTGAATTCAATTTTAAGTTTGTTTGGTGTTCGTTCAGAACTTTACGGTGATTTCTATTTTCATCTTAAAGTTCCTAAGCATTGGGCTTTAAATCTTGAATTTTTCCTTATTACGAGTGGATCTGTATATTTCACTCAAAATTTTAATTTTTTTACTTGTGTCACTATTCATCGAAACCTGCGATATTTAAAAAAAAAACTAAAACTTTGTTTGAATATTCCTCCACCTTTTTTTTTCTTATTTCAGAAACAATTCACGACCTTTACAACATAGTAAATGAAAGAACAAAAACGCCATCACAAATCATTTCCGATTATTACTACGCAATTATTATGAAAAATGCTGATCGTCTTAATGCAGAGCTTCAGCATGATCGTGACTTCAACTTTACTTATTTCGGCTACAAAACACTGGAACGATCATACCTTCTAAAAATTAATGGCCGAGTTATAGAGCGACCACAACACATGTACATGCGAGTTGCGGTCGGAATTCATGGAAGTGATATCGATGCAGTAATAAATACCTACCATAATTTGTCCGAAGGATATTTCACGCATGCGTCACCAACATTATTTTCAGCGGCAACTACGCGACCCCAACTATCTTCGTGCTTTCTCCTCACAATGATCGAAGATTCGATTGAAGGAATTTTTAAAACTGTCGATCAATGCGCTCGTATATCGAAATCTGCTGGCGGAATTGGTTTAAATGTGCATTGTATTCGAGCGAAAGGAACATCGATTGCCGGCACTGACGGAACCTCGAACGGCCTCGTTCCGATGCTACGCGTTTTCAACAATCTGGCGCGATATGTAGGCCAGGGTGTGAATAAAAGACCTGGTGCGTTTGCAATTTACTTGGAACCATGGCATGCGGATATATTTGAGTTTTTAGATTTGAAAAAGAATACCGGTAAGGAGGAATCGCGAGCTCGAGATTTGTTCTATGGGCTATGGATTCCGGATTTGTTTATGAAGCGTGTGGAAAACGATGAAGAATGGAGTTTGATGTGTCCGCATGAATGTCCAGGATTGCACGACCTTTGGGGTGATGAGTTCGAAGAGCTTTATTTAAAGTACGAAAACGAGGGAATTTTCAAGCGAAAAATCAAAGCGCAATCGCTTTGGTTCGCCATCATTGAGTCTCAGGTAGAAACTGGTACGCCGTATATGCTCTACAAGGATGCTTGCAATCGAAAGAGTAATCAGAAAAACCTCGGAACGATTCGATGCAGTAATTTATGTACTGAAATTCTTGAATATTCAGCACCGGATGAAATTGCAGTTTGTAATTTGGCTTCAATTGCGTTAAATAAGTTTGTAACTGATGATAAAACCTATGATTTTCAGAAATTGAAAGAAATTACGAAAACGATTACTAGAAATTTGAATAAAATCATAGATATCAATTACTATCCCTTGCCTGAAGCGAAACGATCAAATATGAGACATCGACCTATTGGTATTGGTGTTCAAGGTTTGGCGGATGCTTTTATATTAATGCGTTATCCTTACGAAAGTTCCGAAGCGCAACTATTGAATCAGCAAATCTTTGAAACAATCTATTACGGTGCACTAGAGGCTAGTTGCGAAATCGCTGAACGATTCGGACCTTACGAAACCTACAAGGGTAGTCCTGTTAGTCAAGGAATCTTACAATATGACATGTGGGATAAGAAACCCAGCAACTTATGGGACTGGTCAGTACTAAAAGATAACATTAAGAAACATGGTGTACGTAATTCCCTTCTTCTTGCGCCAATGCCAACTGCTTCCACAGCTCAAATTCTCGGCAATAACGAATCCTTCGAACCATACACATCAAACATTTACAATCGACGAGTACTATCTGGTGAATTTCAGGTCGTAAATCATCATTTACTTCAAGATTTAATCAAATTAGATTTATGGGATGACGATATGAAAAATACGATAATAGCACAGCGCGGCTCAATTCAAAACATAGAACGAATTCCGAAAGAAATTCGTGATTTATACAAAACCGTTTGGGAGATATCGGTACGAACCACGATTCAAATGGCTGCCGATCGTGGTGCATTTATTGATCAAAGCCAATCATTTAATATACATGTTGCCGAACCGAATTACGGAAAATTAACTTCGATTCATTTTTACGGATGGAAAATGGGATTGAAAACTGGCATGTATTATCTTCGTACTAAGCCTGCTGCTAATGCTATTCAATTTACGGTTGATAAAAATCGTTTAACAAAACCGAATGAAATGGAAACGAAGAATAATGGAATATTGGATAAGGATATAGAGAAACGAATGGCGGAAATGACATGTTCATTCAAGAACAAGGACGAATGCTTGATGTGCGGATCGTAATAATTGTAAGTTGGCAATTTGAACATAGTAATCATAAATTTAGTTTTAGACCGAATACAGTAATCGAATAACGAATAAAATATTGTTAGTGTTTAATACTTCTTAGTGGTTTCTTTTGTCCGTTCTACGCTTCGATTCATTTCTTTTGTCTAAGATTGGTTCGCATCCAATGAGACTTTTAACACGTTGTTTTTAATTTAGAATTACAATATGAAATTAATCTTTTGAAACGTTCACCTTATCTGTTTGAAAACATAAATTTAATTATTGCAATTTTTACAGAAATGAGTTCAAAAATAGCAACAACGCTTTGTTGCTCTTTATTATATTCTTCATTTAATAAGCAGATAGTATAGCAATTTTAAAAATTCTTCCAAAAGAATTTTAACGAAAATAAATCCTTAAAGCCAACGTTTGTAGGATATGTAGGAAATAAGACAAAATTTTCAAACTTAATTTTGTTCATTAATATTAATTCGATTAAAAATATTTCAGTAATTTATGTGTTTAACATTTCGCGAAAAGATTTGAAATCGGTATGCAATTTGCAGCGGATCCCCAATCCACTTACTAAAACAAATCAGTGGTGCAAAAAAACATCTGACAGCAAACAAAAGTATTCCACCGGCTGATTGTCAAATTCAAGAAAAAGCTGTCAGGTTTGTGTTTAATTGTGTTCATAAAAATTTCCTGTTTGCGTAGTTTTAAACGAGCTGGAAATTGTTTTTAATTCAATTTCTTCAACCAGAAAACTGCTGATTGATATAATTTTTGTGAAATTATGCTCACCGAATAGAATCAAAAACATTGGTGAATTAAACAAAATCAGCCCTTCTTGTTTGAATTGAATTTTCCTGACCGATTAAAATGCGGTATAAAATAAATACTGCGCTACTTGTTGTTTTCATTTTAATGATTTCGATATTTATTTCGAATTTGGCTAATTTCGTGAGTGTCGACAAGCAAATCGCACAAAAATTGCACAATAATTTAATGAAGAACAAAGCCTGGAAGGAGAGACGGAAAAGCATTCGAATTGAAAATGGAACCGATCATCTCATGTGGTTCGTGCAGGTAAATATTTTGCTATTCATATAATATAGAAAATTATTTCACAAACTTGTTATGAAGTTGCGTCGGCATTAGAGGCACTTTTTCAGGTTCTTGCTTTAACAATGAATTTCAATGTCCAGTGGAGATAAGCAAATTATCAAAATTTCGTATAATGAACGGCTATTTCATAATTATCTATCAGATATTTATAGAGAAATAGATTATGAACTGATCAATCATTAGACCTTATTCCAGTCGCTGAGGAATGCCTGGCAGTCTGTTTTTATCGAACAATATGACTACAATATTAGTCAAAGCATTACAATAGTGAATTCGCATTATTCTCATTTATAAATATTTACATAATATGTTCTCTATTTAACTATCTTTCAACTTAACGGGCCACTAAAGCCAGTGCGCAAACTTTTTAGGGGGTACATCATACCAGTGCACTAGCAGTGCTCAAATAAAAGGAAACTACAATTTTTTTAATGAAATAAAAAATAATTTGCAGTATAGCTATAACAAGAAATTAGCTAGGGTGTAGCCTAGCAGGTAGCGTGTTGGTCTACAATGCGAAGGTCGTGAGTTCAAATCGCGGTCGATGCATAATTCCAACACACTGCCTGCTTGGGTATACTTTGGTCACTTCAATCTATGAAAATGAAAAATTCGAAGATAGAGGGAAATGTTAAGGAACCTGAAGGCCAGGAAGCCAAGGCTGTAGTGTAATTGTAGAAGTAGAAGTATAATAAGAAATTTATTTAGGAAAATTTCAAAAAAAACAACTTTTTGTTCTCATTCCTATAATGACGCTTCAGCACACTAAAATTTAAATAATTAAAATGGAAAAATCATATCTAATTACTCGTTATTGATCCCTTTGAAAGTAGCCAAGCTTGAATATCAACAAAGTAAATGATTTACCAGTAGAGGTAATCATCAACATCATTTCAACAGCAAAGGAAAAGGCAACGAACAAGCACTTCTTTATGGAAAACGAACGAGGTGTTATCCCAAATAGATAAAAATGTATATCATACAAGAAAATACTGAAATAACCTACAAATGAAATACAATCGTATCAAAAAATAAACCACAAAACTGATACAGTTAACCACAGAAAAGTTTTATAATCTTCGCTTTGCGTCGACAGCCGGTAATCTAAGGAAACCATGGACTCTTATTAAGGAGACTCTCGGTCATAATGACAACACCCAAAACAAACCGGGAATTCATGAATTGGATACGCAATCAGTATTAACTATAGGCCATCATAC
Organism: Chorisops tibialis; assembly: GCA_963669355.1. Lineage (NCBI taxonomy): Eukaryota > Metazoa > Arthropoda > Insecta > Diptera > Stratiomyidae > Chorisops > Chorisops tibialis. Next base: position 263,526,976 of record OY770262.1, on the reverse strand, counting down.
AGTAATTGGAAATCGGCTCAATAGAGGAAACCCTTGTGAAAGATTTAAAAAATTCTCACGGAGAGTACTATCCGAAATATGTCTGACCTAAAACTACCAAGACCATGTTTCTGTACCCCACCTGTAGAAAAGAAATAAGTAAATTAATAGCTGATCTTAATAATAACATAGTTCCAGGTATAGTAGGAATAACAAAAAACGACTTAGAACGTTGTCATCCTTTATATCTTCTCCACATTCTAAAGCGACTAACGTTCATTTGACTGATTGTATATTTCTATCCTGCCTAAATACATCTTTCCAACTCCGACATAGCGGTATCAAGCCCGATTGAAAAAGGAGGAGGGAGCTCGCAATACTTCTTCTGAATATACAGCCTGAAGGATAAGGCCACACATACTTAGTGAAAGCATCAACGACAGTGAAAATGTACTTGTACATTTTACTTAACCTAGATGATCCTACTTGGCCTAGATGGTCCAGGTGATACTTTTGAAGCGAAATAGGTTCCTTTGGGATTGGATGTAGAAATCCCTCTTGTTTCCCTTCCTTCCATCGCTGATAAAATTTATCTTACACAATTTCGTATACACATCATAATTTTGTCCTTTATTTTGGGGACAAAAGAAAATCTCGTCGAATGAGATCCTCCATTTTGTGAACACCAAAATAGCCTTGTTCGTATATACTCCGTACAACTGCGACTTGCATCGCCTTCGGAACATGCAGCAACTTGTCTCCATTATTTTCTTTGAAAGGAATGTTTCGTTCCAGGACATAATCTTCGAATAGTGCATGCTTCAAAACTTCAGTGAATGCTCTTACCGTCTGATCTCTTTGCTGTACTGATCGAAGTCTCGTCAGTAGATCGGCTTTGATTATCCATAAGTTATGACATCTGCTCAAATCATCGACATGCCTCATTGTCGGAAAACTTGTAATCTCGTATCTTTGAGATCGGTCACACCAGCCGGCGTCAAAGATAGCTGTATTACAGGCTTTTTCAGGAAGCTAAAATTGCCAACGGATTTGAAGGCAATGGTAGCAAGGTATTGAGGATACTGGGAGTGTTTAATAGACGAGTATTTTAATGATACTGAGCATTTTCTTTATTGTGATTAAAACTTATACAGGGTGTTTGGTACTAGGGCTATCCTTCTCCAGAAGAATGTAGCACATTATTTTTAAGAATTGCACCGATTGCACTTTTTATTTTTGTATACAGGGTGTTTGGTACTCCGTGCGCCACCTTGTAAGGGGTTATTCCTAGATATATTTTGAGAAAAAAATTGTTCTACGGAGATGGTCAATTTTCAATATTCGCGGAGATACAGGGTGATCAAGAAAATTTTTTCGGACCTTTACCCTCACTTCACTCAAAACGCTATATCTTGAGAACTAATAATCGCAATTCAAAGTGTTACAACTTGTTTTTTAGGGAATCAAATTACCTTTCATTTGGTGTAATACATTGTACCTGTACCCAATCCTGAGGTATTTGCTTCAGACCACAAATTTTGGATACTTTGACCCTCAAAATTCTGGGATCAATGTAGTTTTTCTCAAAAAAACGCGTTATAAAAATGTCATTTTAATGTTGTTTTTTTATGACCCATATTATTGCCTATAAAAGATGCACACGTTCTTATGACTTAGGTTTTCCCGTTTTCCAGGTAATAAGCGAAAATACATATGGCTTAAAAATAAAATATGCCATAAAGCAACCCTCGTTCTAAAAAAACTACCTGAAATGTTGTTAAACTGAAATATTCTTTGTGTCCTTTAATTACTATTTAAATTATCGAGGAATGTCCTTTAATTTAAATAGTTCCAATTACTTGCATTTTTTGACAAATGATCTACAGGAGTTATTGGATGATGTGCCACTGCAACGATTGGCTTCCATGTTTTACCAACACGATGGTGCTCCAGCTCATTACGGCCGACAAATCATAGATTGGTCAAATTCCAATTATAGCAATCGCTGGATCGGTAGAAATGGACCGATACACTGGTCTGCAAGATCTCCTGATTTAACTATTATGGATTTCTTTGTATGGGGACGGATGAAGGACCTTGTCTACGCAACGGAAGTAGTAACGTTGCAGGATCTAAACACCAGAATCGATGCGGCAGCAACAGAAGTAAGGCAGCAGTTGAGGAGTATGAACACAAAGAGAACACTGGCAAAACGAGCCTTAGCGTGCATTCAAAATGAAGGTGGCCATTTTGAACATTTATTGTAATTAAGGAAATTTCAAATAAACCATAAAAACCATTCTTAAGTTCTTTTAGTTCAAGCGGAGAGTGTTGATCAACATATTCTTGTTTTTTAATAAAAGTGCTATACTATTGGAATGATATTTTTTTCTAAACTATGAAATTTATGCAATGCAAGCGTATACATCGTTTGTAGGCAATAATATGGCACATAAAAAATAACATTAAAATGACATTTTTATAATGCGTTTTCTTGAGAAAAACTACATTGATCACAGAATTTTGAGGGTCAAAGTATCAAAAATTTGTGTTCTGAAGCAAATACCTCAGGATTGGGTACAGTTGCAATGCGGACTATTACACCACTATTACATGAAAGGTAATTTGATTCCCTAAAAAACAAGCTATAACACTTTGAATTGCGATTATTAGTTTTCAAGATATAGCGTTTTGAGTGAGTGAGGGTACAGGTCCGAAACACCTTTCTTGGTCACCCTGTATCTCCGCGGATATTGAAAATTTACCATCTCCGTAGAACAATTTTTTCCTCAAAATATATCTAGGAACAACCCCTTACAAGGTGGCGCACGGAGTACCAAACACCCTGTATACAAAAATAAAAAGTGCAATCGGTGCAATTCTTAAAAATAATGTGCTACATTCTTCTGGAGAAGGATAGCCCTATATCCCAATTGGCTAGCATCCGTTTGGAGCTCTGCTTCAGCATCTGGTTGGTAAATAATTAAAAATAGGTGTCTCAGTGAGTCGCATCTTTGACGTTTGAAATGATCCCTTTTGCTTGGGTCCGAACTCAAATATCGCATCTTTTTTCAATAAGTCGCTTAATAGTCTCGCGATGACGGCATAATGTGGTATGAAACGGCGAAGATATCCTATAAGCCCCAGCCATGATTGAAATTATTTTGCATTGTTGGGTTCTGGAAAACGTTTTACGGCTAAAGTCTTTTCTTCAGATGGCTTTATCGAGTGAGATTCAATTTCATAATCCAGATAGTCGATTTTCTGTTGTAATAACTGGCATTTTTCCCATTTTACATCCAAAATCTCCCATAGGGGTGTCAAATGCAGTAAATCCATAATTACTTCTTTATTTAACTGTCGATACTGATACATATTCGTGTTGACCCGTTCTTCTTCACTAACACGATGGGGGCTAGCGAAATCCGATGAGCTTTTTTTGGATTAAATCGTTTTTTAACTCCTTGCTCTTTGACGATTTCCTTCTCAGATGGTGATAAACGACGTGAATTTTCGTTACGCAAAACAATTTTCATTTCTGTTCGTGCTAGTTTTATTCGATCTGGTTTATAGTCTCGAATCAGTCGTTCAACATTCTGGACAATATCTACATCTTCAATATGAGATAGATCTGGAATATTCGGAAATATTAGTAGACATGAAGCAGGTAATATTTCTTCGAAACGGATTTCTATTGGTGTCATTTTTAAAGAAACTCGACATAAGAAACTTTGGTCTAAAACGACATCTTTCGGTAATAGATACTGCGATACAACGTGGAAAACTTCTTCAAATGTTTGACCATCCACATCTATGGTTGTTTTTATTGACCCGAACTGTGCGTAGTTCCTGATTCCACACCTTGGAATTTAGTTGAGCTGCCGGTAATCATTATTCCGATTTTTCTTCACTCATCTTCACGAATAAAAATCAGGTTACTACCGGTATTAAGAAAAGCAATGCATGGAACGTCATTAATCTGGATTTCTTTATTCATGCTACCATCTTCCATTTGTTTAGCTATACGGTTGTTGTTTCCACGTGGAGCTACCGGTTCGTTTTTGCATTCATCTGCCTTATGACCGAATTGCCTACATTTAAAAGATTTAATTCCTAACATTTTTTCCCATTAGTTGGTGCTTAGCACTGCAGAATTGAGACGTTTTTGACTTGTCCTGAGCCTGACGATGATAATTCTGTCCGAAATTGGTCCCCAGTTGATGAGAATGTTCCTCGTTTTCAGTGTTACGACACTCAGAACCAACGTACAAAATGGTGTTTAAAATCGGGGCTCATTCTTCTCCTGATCCTGTCCATCTGACCTAATCCGTTTTCGAATGCCAAAAAGTCGTTACCATGGAATCCGTGCGTATCCAAAGCGCTGTATCCGTTTCTCGTATCAGTTAGATTTTAAGATTACGGGTGATAAGCCAGTTAATGTCCATTTTCCGTTTTTTGGGCGAGCAGGATTGGCTATAAGTCTATTCTACCGCCTCATCCCACAATTACACAATGACACATAACACCGATGAATTATTCATTTATTCTAAATTGTCATTAACTGACTGTGTATATACGCGCATTTAGCCTAATGAACACTAAATTACCAAAATTTTGATCATAACGATCTTAGCTAATCATCTTGCTTTTTCCATCATTAGCTCTACAAAAATGAAAAATATACTAGAGGTGCCCATTTCATGTAAGTTTGTTCATGCTAGCAAGAAAAGAGTTATTTTCTAACAGCTTATATGAAATCTTTGAAGCGTGATTTGATGGTCCAGCTATGAAAGTTAGCATGCAAACGACTCCAATAAAGGAAAAAGTTTTTTTTTCTTTGCGTCTTTTCTTTCAAAATTTTATTGCCATTTGGCTATTCAATTTAACTTTCGACAAATAAGTGAGTGGCTCTTCTTAATGAGGAAAATGACATGTCACCTTTCTACTAACGATGAAAACAAGTTAAATTACTAATTGGTTAATAAATAATTAGGGCCGCTATATGTCACCCCCAATTAATACGCCGATACCCTGATATTTTCCAAGTCGATCCTCAAACCACCAATGAACTTTTGAGTGTTAAAAAAATGTATGGACTGACAAAAAAAAGAGGAAACGCATGATCTGTGCCCATTATCACTGCGATTATCTGCAAAATATATCGTCATATGGAGATGCTCGGTGACTTTACTCCAACGTGTATGGCTAACTAGTAGTTCATTTCAGATCTGTTGCTTATCCAAATGTAGAGATACTAATTCCTGGCTCCACCCTAGAAAAGAATGCCTTTCAATTTATAGGATGTTTACTGAAAATTGTTTAATGGCACTGCAGTGCAAACTGGGCCTTGGTCTTCTCACTTTAACAACATTTTCTCCACAGAATGGAAAGTTATCCCGTCGCATAGCCTACTCATTCTGTCAATTAAATAAATTGTTGAAATTATAATCCTCGCTATTAATTAGGTAAGTCAAAAGATGTAAGGGCTAAATTGATGTATGTGCCAGAAATTCGATTTGTATAAAAAGTTTAAAATGAGTTAACTCATACAACTACATATGATAAGAAAATACGCTGCTGGTAATTTTTAAATAAAATTTTTATTTTATTTTCTTATTTAATCGGAAGTTTTTATGCGATTTTTTGGATCGTTGCTGCCGCCATCAGCATGTGCAGCGCTTACTGCAGCCAAAATTAATGCAAAAAAAGTTAAGATTTTGAAAAAGTCCATAATTTTATAACTATAAAATTTTAACTGAAATATTATAAAAGATTCGAAACGAAGATTTGTATTAAAACAATGTGTATAATATTATGACGGCAAGGTATGTGCTTTTATATGAATATTTTCAATTATAAAATAATTGCCATGCAAAATTTTTGAATGCAGGGAAAATAAGTTGATTGCGGAACGAATTGTATTTTCTGTAGATAATTAAAAAATTTCATTTTTGCAATATTTAATAAAATACAATTATATTATTTTATCTTATGATTCAAACCGTTGAAAAAGTACTGTTCACACTTTTTTACCCGAAAATATTTTGTTCTTCTCCAATGGCACTACAACCCGAATCGGGCCTTGGTTTCCTGACCTTCAGGTTTCTTAACATTTTTCATTATTTATTGTGAAATGGTTGTTAGACTTTCGCACAACCCTCTATCTTCGAATTTTTCATTTTCGTAGATTGAGGTGGCCAAGGTATATTCAAGCGGGCAGCGTGCTGGAATTATGCGTCGACCGGGATTTGAACTCACTCAGATCAACACACTACCAGCAAGGCTATACCCTAGCTCCCCGAAAATATCAGCAGATATTTAAGCAGGTAATATTTCTTCGAAACGGATTTCTATTGGTGTCATTTTTAAAGAAACTCGACATAAGAAACTTTGGTCTAAAACCACATCTTTCGGTAATGGATACTGCAATACAACGTGGAAAACTTCTTCAAACGTTTGACCATCGACATCTATGGTTGTTTTTATTGACCCGAACGTGTGCGTAGTTCCTCATTCCACACCTTGGAATTTAGTTGAGCTGCCGATTTTTCTTCACTCATCTTCACGAATAAAAATCAGGTTACTACCGGTATTAAGAAAAGCAATGCATGGAACGTCATGAATCTTGATTTCTTTATTCATGCTACCATCTTCCATTTGTTTAACTATACGGTTGTTGTTTCTACGTAGAGCTACCGGTATGTTTTTGCATTCATCTTCCTTATGACCGAATTGCCTACATTTAAAAGATTTAATTCTTAACCTTTTGTTAGGTATTGTGGCATTAGTTGGTGCTTAGCACTGCAGAATTGAGACGTTTTTGACTTGTCCTGAGCCTGACGATGATAATTCTGTCCGAAATTGGTCCCCAGTTGATGAGAATGTTCCTCGTTTTCAGTGTTACGACGATCTCTACGCAATTTTTGGCTTCACACTCAGAACCAACGTACAAAATGGTGTTTACAATCGGGGTTCATTCTTCTCCTGATCCTGTCCATCTGACCTCGCTCAAGCCCAAGATTTGGATATTATAGTGCTCCATGTCACGGTCGATCATTGATTAATAGTGAAAGACCGACCCTAGCCCTTCCACCGTCATTCAATGTTCGCACGTTCCAGAAGACAATCATAATCCGTTTTCGAATGCCAAAAAGTCGTTACCATGGAATCCGTTCGTATCCGAAGCGCTATATCCGTTTCCCGTATCAGTTAGATTTTAAGATCACGGGTGATAAGCCAGTTAATGTCCATTTGCCCTTTTTTGGGCGAGCAGGATTGGCTATAAGTGTATTCTACCGCCTCATCCCACAATTACACAATGACACATAACACCGATAAATTATTCATTTATTCTAAATTATCATTAACTGACGCACATTTAGCCTAATGAACACTAAATTACCAAAATTTTGATCATAACGATCTCAGCTAATGATCTCGCTTTTTCCATCATTAGCTCTACAATAATGAAAAATATACTAGAGGTGCCCATTTCATGTAAGTTTGTTCATGCTAGAAAGAAAAGAAGAGTTATTTTCTAACAGCTTATATGAAATCTTTGAAGCGTGATTTGATGGTCCAGCTATGAAAGTTAGCATGCAAACGACTCCAATAAAGGAAAAAGTTTTTTTTTTCTTTGCGTCTTTTCTTTCAAAATTTTATTGCCCATTGGCTATTCAATTGAACTTTCTTAATGAGGAAAATGGCATGTTACCTTTCTACTAACGATAAAAACGAGTTAAATTACTAATAGGTTAATAAATAATTAGGGCCGCTATATGTCACCCCCAATTAATACGCTGATACCCTGATATTTTCCAAGTCGATCCTCAAACCACCAATGAACTTTTGAGTGTTAAAAAAATGTATGGACTGACAAAAAAAGAGGAAACGCATGATCTGTGCCCATTATCACTGCGATTATCTGCGAAATATAACGTCATATGGAGATGCTCGGTGACTTTACTCCATCGTGTATGGCCAACTAGTAGTTCATTTCAGATCTGTTGCTTATCCAAATGTAGAGATACTAATTCCTGGCTCCACCCTAGAAAAGAATGCCTTTCAATTTATAGGATGTTTACTGAAAATTGTTTAATGGCACTGCAGTGCAAACTGGGCCTTGGTCTTCTCACTTTAACAACGTTTTCTCCACAGAATGGAAAGTTATCCCGTCGCATAGTCTACTCATTCTGTCAATTAAATAAATTGTAGAAGTTATGATCCTCGCTATTAATTAGGTAAGTCAAAAGATGTAAGGGCTAAATTGATGTATGTGCCAGAAATTCGATTTGTATAAAAAGTTTAAAATGAGTTAACTCATACAACTACATATGATAAGAAAATACGCTGCTGGTAATTTTTAAATAAAATTTTTATTTTATTTTCTTATTTAATCGGAAGTTTTTATGCGATTTTTTGGATCGCTGCTGCCGCCATCAGCATGTGCAGCGCTTACTGCAGCCAAAATTAATGCAAAAAAAGTGAAGATTTTGAAAAGGTCCATAATTTTATAACTATAAAATTTTAACTGAAATATTATAAAATATTCGAAACGAAGGTTTGTATTAAAACAATGTGTATAATATTATGACGGCAAGGTATGTGCTTTTATATGAATATTTTCAATTATAAAATAATTGCCATGCAAAATTTTTGAATGCAGGGAAAATAAGTTGATTGCGGAACGAATTGTATTTTCTGTAGATAATTAAAAAATTTCATTTTTGCAATATTTAATAAAATACAATTATATTATTTTATCTTATGATTCATACCACAAAAATGTGTATCAACCAATGATTTACCATGAAACAAAATTCAGTGAAAACTCTGTAAGAAACACACTCAGGGAACCGTCATTTTATGGTCACTTTTTGTAACTGGTTGTTAAATTTTTTTTAAATTGTCCAGCTGGATAATCTAGAAATAAATTCACATTTGAAAAACTTTGTTGTTATCATCGCGTAATGCGAATTAATATGCATTATAAACTGGGAGAACTAAATTAGTCTAATTCGGTGGTTGTATTAGTACTAGGCTCAGTTAATCGGGGAACAGTTGAAAAAGTACTGTTCCCACTTTTTTACCCGAAAATATTTTCTTCTTCTCCAATGGCACTACAACCCGAATCGGGCCTTGGTCTCCTGACCTTCAGGTTCCTTAACATTTTTCATTATTTATTGTGAAATGGTAGTTAGACTTTCGCACAACCCTCTATCTTCGAATTTTTCATTTTCGTAGATTGAGGTGGCCAAGGTATATTCAAGCGGGCAGCGTGCTGGAATTATGCGTCGACCGGGATTTGAACTCACTCAGATCAACACACTACCAGCAAGGCTATACCCTAGCTCCCCGAAAATATCAGCAGATATTTATTTTGCTATCATTTTTTGGATATTGATGTTACTTTGTGAAATTTTGTTAATTTAAAGTGAGATTTTCTGTAAAAACTGTTACATTCACTCCCTATTTGTATAAATTTCGACATGAAGTGAAAAGCTCTAAACACTGACCATCTGCCTAATGCTACAAATTTTTACTAGTCCTGTATTCCTCCGTATAGAACACTAGCGCAACATTGCATATTTTCTTCGGGTATAAATATATTAGATATTAATAACAACCAAACGTTATCCGCCAACACCACAGATATGAATTTTGAACCAAAAACTAACCCGTCAAGTTGTCATGGAATTGCACGTTCGCCATCAGGCTGCTGCTTTAACATACCTACATATTTAGTGTTAATAATAATTAAGCTGTTTACTCGATCAGTGCCGATCAATTAGCCGTGAAGCACGTCATGCCAAAAAACCTACCAAGTTAAGTACCTACCGAAGAGTGGTCTCTATTTTTCGAAAATTCGACTTATCCTATTCCTGAAGTCCTTTGAACCCTAGGAACACTGTTTGGTAGACCAGAGCTAATAAATAACACAATTCTAAGAAGGGTGACGGAAGATCCAACACCTGAGATAGAGAAATTAGATAGGCTAATTAAATTTTCATTCTCGGTTCAGGATATTTGCGCGACCATGGAGATTCTCGGGCTAACAGCACATTAGTGCAACCCGTATTTTCTTCAGGAGCTAACTGATAAGCTCCCTGTTCAAGTACGACTCAATTGGACTATGCTCAAATAGACTGTACCTTCGGTGACGATTTAACGTAGGCTCTTTTGCGAAATGCGCGCAACGATGTTGCCTCACCATGACGGTACCACTCAATTGGATTATGCTCAAGTAGAAATCGTCAACGATGGTACAGCGTTGACGATTTCCCCATTAGGTTTTTAAAGTCCCTCAGTGGGTAAACGTTACGTTTAGGTTTAGGTTGTAGGAGGGTAGTTTCATAGAAACCACAATGCACTGGGGCATCTAGTTGTTCCCATTGTATTCACCCTATTGATCATGAAATCATTTATAAGATGGAAGTCACTTGTTCTAGTCACTTGGTTCGGTGTGCGAACCGTAGCACGCTCGAATGCTGGACGCGTCTGAGGTCGTCTAGTTCTGAGAAGAATCTAGATCCTAAACAAAGGAGACGACTGTTGGAGATTTGCGGACAGTGACAAAGGTAATGTTCGATAGATTCTTCGTCTTGCTCGCAACCTCTGCAAAGGCTGTCGCTGTCGTGCAGATTTAGCAAGCAATGACTTGTGGTCAGGCCAACAATAGTTCGGACGCTATAGTGACTACGTTGTAACTGTTGTATTTTTATTTGGTTCTTCCCAAAAGGATTTGGACACCACCCCACCAAGAGAGAATCCAAAATAGTTTGCTTAAATCTATTCTTCAGCACTGTTGGAGCTACATCGACTGACTTCCTAGTGGAATTGATGTTTGCGGATCCTTGTCGTGCAAGCGTGTCTGCTGCCGCTATGACCCGGTATCCAAATTAGAAAAATTTCCATTATGGCTGCTAGGCGATTCAAATTGTGTCTACAAATGGACACTAGTTTGAAGGTAATCCTGTAGGATTGGAGTACCAGAAGCGCAGCCCTGCTGTCCGAGAAAATATAACAATTTCCGAGACTGTTCTGAATATCGGTAAGCGTTATTACCTTGATTAGAAAACGATCCGAAGTCATGCGGGAGCTATGGCTAGGATAAGATATTTCTCAATGCCCACACCAGGAAGACATGCCCTAGTGAACCAAGTTTCTCCGAGGTCAATGAAAAAGAAACATCTAAATCGAAGATATGTCTGAAAAATTGTAAATTCACTAATGTGGTATTGTAGTTATGTTGACAGATGTCCAAGCTTACTGTGTGATCACCAGCGCTTACCGTTGCAGCCAGCTATCAAAAAACGGCGAAAGTAATGTTGTACGCGTAATAATTGGTTGCGTAATTTTTATTATTTCTATTTTTTCGTCTCACAACAAATCAATCTTTATACTATTAAAAAAACAAAGTCAAAAAAATATCATTTACATGCAAAGAATCTGAAATCAATTGTTTTCAGTAAAAAAGAGCTATTTTAGAGTGTAATATAATTAACTGAAACTTTGAAATTTGAAAAACTTTCTAACCAGTTCCCTCTGTGAAAATGTTTATTTTTCAGTTATGCAAAAAAAGTGTGCCAGCAAGTCGGACGCAACTTTGTAATTCCTGGGACAAGTTCTAGGGCACTGCGATTATGATTAGTACATTGAATCAATATTTCATTCGTTTATTTATGCAAGTTTGTGTTTGTATGGGGGGGGGGGCGGGGTTTTGGGAAGAATGGGTCAATAATTTTCTTATTGATTGCTAAAATTCTCTGTATGGAATGTTTGTTTCATAGACGAAGTTTGATAGAATTTTTGTGAAATTGGGTAAATTTTATATTCATGAAACAATATATTTGTGTGGGACGAGGGTAGAGGAGGTGAGGGAATCGTAAAAATATGGAAGCAGCTTTCTTTCGTTTCTATTGAAAGGTGTTTGCACAAAATTTCAAGTGCGTAGCTTTTAATTTTTTGGCTATTAATTGATTTATTGAAATTGGTCGATATCATACTTTTTTAGGGAGTAAAAGGATATGAGGAAAATGTTTGTGCAAAATTTCAGTTTGATAGTCTTTAAGGGTTTGGTGATAGTTAATTTCTGAATTAAAATGGCAGAAAAAATACCTTTGTATGGGATGGGGTAGAAGTTTTGAAGGTATTCACCAGTTAATATTTAAACTTTTATGCAGTTTTTTTAATGATTTTCGCAAATTTTCAAGTATCTAGCTTAACATTTCCATCACAAATTTTGAGTTTTTATGTTTTTTTTTCAATAAACATGAAACATCTTCTGCTGGAACCAGAACCGCCCCACTTCGGTGGATAACAGTTCTTGTTCAAATTATTATTTTTTCTTTATGTACTTCAATAATTTTGTGTCTTTTACCAGAATCTTAAAAAAATTACTCAAAGTTTTCAACATTTTGGCTTCCCACTTCCCTTCCCTTACACCCCTTTTTCAAAAATTTAATAAAATTATAGGTCATATAGCTCTACAATTTGACAAAATTTCAACTTAATATCTGCAAAAAATTTGAAATTTTGAAATGTTCCCCTTTTTTTAATGCTCCCCAGTTTTAGAGTTGTTGAAGGATCAGCACAAGGGGAAAATTAAAATACATTAACTTTTTCTTCTTATGACCTTCACAGGTCGAGCACTTATAATATAATATATTTTTCAATCTCAATTGTTATTTTTCATTACATTTAAAAATTCATGGCATGCTGTGTTTTTGTATTACAGTTTCTATAGCTTTACTATACTTTTAATTTTAAATGGTATATTAGCGCGTATTCCATGATATACAATTCGCGATAAAAATTTCTAATAAATTCACTACAGTACCCCCTCTCTAGCGTAGCGATTAAATTACAATATGGTGATAATTGATATTATTATTATTTTTATACTCTTTAGAAAATATTTGAACTTAAATTGTCGTAAAAACTGACTCTTTTTGGAACTTCGTTTTTATTTCGTTCTTTGCTTAGTATACCGAAAGCTGGTTTCAAACGATCAATTGAAATAGATTTGGGTCGTCCTTTCATCTCTACTACAAAATGTTTTCTGAATCGCCTGACAACAGAAAATGGTCCATCATATGGAGGATTGAGCGGAGGTTTCACTTTATCAATTCTGACGAATTCGTGGGTGCAGTTGTCTAAAGACTTCGGAACAAATTGATTTGAACCTTTTAAACAACGTGGCTCGGTGGGTTTAATGGTTCTCATATAGTTTCTCAACCTCTCAATGAAATTATTAGATGTTGATTCATTGGATAGTGTACTATTGCACAAAAATTCACCAGGAATTTTGAGTGTTTCGCCATATACCATTTCGGCTGGCGAGCATTTCAGATCTTCTTTAACCGATACTCGAAGTCCTAACATGACAAAAGCTAACTCTTCGCTCCAATGAATGGTGTTGCACCTGGCCATTAAAGATGCTTTTATTTGTCTATGTAATCGCTCTACCATTCCATTGGATTGTGGATGGTAGGAATTTGTTCTTATTCTATTCGTTCCAAGGAGACTTTGAAGTTCGGTGAAAAGCTTTGATTCAAATTGTGAACCTTGATCAGTTGTAATTGTGGTGGGAACTCCAAATCTTGGAATATACTGGCATACGAAAGTCTTTGCGACAGTTACAGCTGTCATGTCTTTTATTGCGTAAGCCTCTGGCCAACGTGTGAATCGGTCGATAATCGTTAAAATGTATGAGTAGCCATCTGACGGTGGAAGGGGTCCGACTAAGTCTAGGTGAATGTGCTCGAATCTGCCCGCAGGTATCGCGAAACGGCCTGCAGCAGATTTGGTGTGCCTATGCACTTTTGCTTTCTGGCAGGAAATGCACGATTTTACCCAATTATTTATGTCCTTGTTTATGTCCATGTTTGGCCAAAAATAACGGGAAGTAATGAGTATTCTTGTAGCTCTAATTCCTGGATGCGAAAGTGAATGTAATTTCTTGTAGACTTCGTGCCGTAGAGGTTGTGGAACATATGGTCGATTTTCTCCTGTTCCAGTTTCACACCAGACTTTATCATTGCAAAAGGGGATTTTTAATAGTGTCATTTCTACTTTAGAGTTAGGAAGTTTATTGCCGGATATAAGACTCTGTAATTCTGTGTCAGCTTGTTGATGTTTTACGAAAGACGAATGGTTGAAATTTTGGTTTGTCATAGAAATTTCGGGATGAGATCATGAAAGGCAATCGGCTACAATGTTGTCTTTACCTTTAATATGCTGAATGTCCGTCGAAAATTGAGCTATATATTCTAAATGTCGAGTCTGCCTTGGACTTCTCTCGTTTTTTGAATTAATAGCGTATGTTAATGGTTTGTCGTCTGTAAATATCACAAATAGTTTTCCCTCAACGAAATACCTAAAGTGCTTGATAGCTAGGTATATTGCGAGGAGCTCACGATCAAACGTAGAATATTTAATTTCTGCTGTCGATAGCTTTCGTGAGAAAAAGGCTAACGGCTGCCATTGCTGGTTGTGATATTGTTGAAGAACAGCACCTACTGCTTTATCGGATGCATCAGTGGTTGTGCTTAGTGTGGTTGTATTGTCAGGATAGACTAGAAGTACTGCATCACTAAAAGAGTGTTTGATTTTTTGAAATGCATCATTACAGCATTCGGGCCACGAAAATGTTAGGTTTGACTTTGTTTTCTTTTCATTTTGAATCGATGTAAGATGTAAATGTATAGATGCTAACAGCTCAGCTAAGTGTGGTATGAACCTGTGATAATAGTTTACCATGCCTATGAAGTGTTGCGTTTGCTGAATAGATGCAGGAGCCGGATAATTAGATATGGCTTCTGTTCTATTCTTTGATGGAGTTATGCCATCTTTAGAAATAGTATGACTCAGGAAGTCAAGAGTTGGAACTCCTAAAATGCATTTACTGAGTTTTATGCTTAAGTCGTATTTAGTTAGTCTTCCAAAAACAAGATCTAAATGCATTTTGTGTGCTGATTCGTCCTTGCTGGCTATTAATATGTCGTCTATATAGACGAATACAAAATCTAGATCGATTAGGACTTCGTTCATGAAACGCTGAAACGTTTGTCCAGCATTTCGAAATCCAAAATTCATTACGGGGAACTCAAGAGACCGAACGGAGTTGTGATAGCTGTTTTGTACACGTCTCCCGCTGCCACTGGGATTTGATGATACGCACGGAATAAGTCGATTTTTGAGAATATAGTGCAGCCAGCCAACTTCATTGTAAAGTCCTGTATATGAGGAATAGAATAACGATCTGGTATGGTGACAGCGTTTAATCTACGGTAGTCACCGCATGGCCGAAATTCTCCAGTGTCTTTTTTCGTTACCAAATGAAGAGGCGAAGACACCGAAGATGATGAAGGACGACAAATTCCCAATTCGGTCATGAGCTTGAATTCTAGCTTGGCTGCCTCATATTTCGTCGGATCCAACCTACGTGGCTTGGAGAATGGCAATGGGCCTTTAGTTAGGATATGGTGCACAACGCTGCGTTTGGTTGAGTTTTTAAAATTTGGTGTTGCGGTAAGCAAAGGGTATTTCCGTAATATATCTCCATAGACGTTATCTATTGTGTAGTTGACTGGAGTAGGTGTATTTGTATTAATAGATTTAACATGCGTGAAAAATGTTGTTTTGCTGTCAATTAAGCGCTTGTTTCTTATATCAACGATTAATGCGTTTTTTTCTAAAAAATCTGCGCCTATAATGGGCTTGTTCACTGAAGCTATGATAAATTCATGTAAGAAAGTGTGATTTAAACCAAAATCTACTTCAAGTAGTTTGGTACCAAAAGTATTTATAATTGTGCCATTTGCGGCTGAAAGACAAAATTCAGAGTTTTTACGAGAATGTTTACAGAAATCTCTATGTGGTAATACTGAGCGATCTGCGCCAGTGTCTATTAGAAAATTCAATTTATTTCGTCTGTCTTTGATGAAAAGCGGCGGCTTTTTGTAAGCATCCCACCGTCTGCCGCAATGACGATGGGATGAATTAGTTTGTCGAAAAGGAACTGGACGGGGTTGAATCCTTATCGAATTTGCAATTTGGGAAATAAGGGCAATGTTTATTAAATGTGGTAATCTGCTTAACCATAATTGTTTAATAAGATCTTCCCCAACAGTTCCAGATGTACCTGCAAGTGATCTCATCTTTCTGTAGAACTCGGAGGGTTTTTTATCCCCGATTTCCTCATCAGACACGAGTTTTTTTATTCGTGGTTCGATGCTTAACGAATTACGATCGATTAAAGCTTTTTTTAAGTAGCTGTATCGATTATCCGCTGGAGGATTCTCCATTATGTCGATCAGGGATTCAGCCACATCCTGCGGCAAGGATGAAACGACGTAATTATACTTCGATGCGTCGGTGCTAACTCTACTTATGGCAAATTGCGACTCAATTTGGATAAACCAAGTAGTGACGCTATTCGGCCAGAATGTAGGCAACCGTACGTTCATTGGACTTAATTCGCTAGTACAGTAGTGACACTATTCGGCCAGAATGTAGGCAACCGTACGTTCATTGGACTTAATTCGCTAGTACTGAAATTTTCGCTGTTATTAGTAGAAGCATTAAATTTACTGTTATCAGAAGTAATTGTTTGATTAGGAGAAGCATTTACTTCTGTATCGTTGGTTTTTTCTTTGTCACCAACATATTATAATTTATATTTTGGGATAATGTATGGAGCGAAACTACAATATATCGAACGTCAAACAATAAGAATTTGAAAAATAAATTGAAAAAAGAAAAGAAGAAAAAAATATTCATGGAATATGCGCACAATAACCTTACAATCACACGTTAGGTATAAATTGGAATAACTATTTTATATTTAAGAACAAAAAAAAATGTATGTTGGAATAAATAACAAAAAAATGTCTACGATGCGTTCCTGTTACGAATTTTCGGTTTTTTATACGGGATGGATGATTCCGTTTGTTTTTTTTTTTCGCACGAGTTTCGGTATGACTTCACTTTATTTTTACTGACCTTTTTTTTCCAAATGACTTAAATTTATTTTTGTTCTTGAAATTTCTTCCCATTCTTCCCATTTCAATAGTTCCTCTGACGATTTATTTGTGTTGAAAATTTCTTTCGATGTACCATGTCGCTTATCTTTGCTGCTTTCCTCTGATAGCTCGCAAAATCATCGGCGGCTGCGAATATCGTATTCTATTTGGTATCCCTTGTCTGCCTCCAAACGAATAAAACACTTTTTTTAAAGTTCGGGGTCACCACTGTTGAAGGATCAGCACAAGGGGAAAATTAAAATACATTAACTTTTTCTTTTTATGACCTTCACATATAATATATTTTTCAATCTCAATTGTTATTTTTCATTACATTTAAAAATTCATGGCATGCTGTGTTTTTGTATTACAGTTTCTATAGCTTTACTATACTTTTAATTTTAAATGGTATATTAGCGCGTATTCCATGATGTACAATTCGCGATAAAAATTTCTAATAAATTCACTACAGAGTATTGCATAATTGGGATTTATGCGTCATCGTAGTCCTGCTATATATATATTATTCTTTTCCGTGCTAAGTAAACTCTACTGTATCATTTCAAAAATTCCAAAATTCTTGATGCGATGGATATGCATCAAGATTTTTTTTCCATTTCAGATTAATACTAGCTTCTTGCTCTTTACAGATATCCGATATTCATCTCAGCATATTTCGCAATAAGGAAAGGCAGGATGATTTTCGAGAATTTGCCTCTAAGACTATTGATGTGATAAAACCGCCAATTGTATTGGCTTCCGGTGACTTAACGGACGCTAGAGGCGAAGATCGTTTGTCATCGCAACAATTCAAAGGTGAATGGATTACGTATAAAGAGATCATTGCCGAAACTAATGTTGCTAATCGAACGATTTGGATGGATATACGAGGAAACCATGGTAAAATTGCTTGATTTTTTTAAAATACGATATTTTCTAATATTTTGCCTTACCACGTAGATACTTTCAACGTTCCAAGTCTCGATTCTGAAATAAACTATTTCAATCACTATTCCGTTCAAGGATCGAAACATCCCCGATCATATATGAAACAAGTGAATAAGATTTTCAGATAAGAATTTTAAAGTTTTAATTAGATTAAATTTGATTTCCTTTTTAGATCGCTGTCGGTAAAAATAAGTATTCGTTTATAGCGATCGATTCTTGTCAAAATCCAGGAACGAAACGTCCATTCAATTTTATCGGTATACTCGATGTAAATCAAACGAATCTTATAATTGATTTGGCTGAGGAATCAAGAAAGACCGGTGGCGATTACATCGTTTGGTTCGGTCATTATCCAACATCGACGATTTTATCACCGGGTACTGGAAATCGTGGACTAAGTGGAATTTTAGGGCAATACGATGAAGGATATGTTTATTTATCCGGTCATTTGCATACTTTAGGCGGTTTAATCAAGGAAATGTATGCACTACAAAAATCACAATTTCTTGAATTAGAAGTTGGCGATTGGAAGGACAATCGATTGTAATTATTTTAACTTTCTTGTTTATCAAATTATAATTCTTTTTGTGTTGTAGGTTTCGTGTGGCCGCTTTTGATCATGGACTATTTTCGTTTGTTGATACAACCCATAATAATTGGCCGATTATACTGATTACGAATCCGAAAAATGCACACTTCAATATCCCGACCAAAGAAGATCCATCCTTACAGATCGAATCAACGCATATTCGTCTTTTGATTTTCGATCCGAACAAAATTGCTGAGTGCAAACTTCGAATTGATGGTGGCGAATATTTAAAATGTAAACTAATTTCGAATAATTTATATGCTACGAAATGGAATGCGAGAGATTATGATACCGGCATACACAGTCTCGAAATTACAGTTCAAACGGAAGATGGCCGCACAAAAACTGTAATTATCTAACATTAAGTATTAATGAATAGTTTCTTGGTTTGGACAATGTTTTCTCAGTGCATTTTAGGTTGGGTTAGAGTGGCGGCCTGGAGCCCAGCAAAGTTCGACCTTTCTTTTGGCACAGAGATTCTGTAGCTCGCGTTGACAGCTGAATACTGTCATGGAATTGATTGTACCGGACTGCAGTGCCTTTAAGGCAGCCTATACCGAACTATTGTTGGCGTGACCACAGGTCATTGCTTGCGAAAGCCGCACGCATTCAGGCTGCAGATCGCGAGCGACAGCCTTTGCAGAGGTTGCGAGGAAGACGAAAAATCTATCGAACATTATATTTTTTCACTGTCTGCAAATCTCAAACAGTTGTCTCCTTTGTTTAGGCTCTAGATTCTTCTCAGAACTAGAGGACCTCAGAGACGTCAAACATTCGAAAATCGAACCAAGAGGAGTAAAAATCATCTCATAATAAATAGATAGCATTGTGCATTGTGGTTCTACGACACTACCCTCTTACAACCTAAACCTAAGGCAGCCTAGCTATATGTACAGACATTGATTTTTCTGTTACTGGTTCGCGTCTTGCTGGCGATTTCGACTGCTTTCTCTATTTCTGCTTGAAAATTACTACAGTCATTCGGGAGCCTGAAGCACGAGCCCGTTGGAAGGTCAGGTGATCACACTGCGGCACCCAATCCAACCTCCATTTTCGATTCGTCAGTATATAGTTTTACTGATCCTGTAGGGTCTCCGGTTCATGTTTCCTATTCGGTATGTGCATCGAGAACTTCTGTCAAACCCGGACTTTGTAACCATGGTTATTGCAGGTAAGCTTATGCTACGCTTTTTGCGAACAGGTCGATTGACGACAAAGACAGTAAGACGTTCAGTGAATCTGAGGATGTGATCTAAAGAGTCCCATTGATTTCTAGTCGTGCCTATCTTTGTTTTTTCTGATGTTCGCCGATATATTAATTTATTCAGCGCAAACCACCATGTTGAGACCTTTGTTGCGTAGTGGCAAAGTGCTTGATTCAAAGCCAGTAGTTCGTGGGTGCGATTCCCACTCCAGGCAGTAGGATTTTTTATGCACGAATTTTTCAGTTGCTACTGGCAATGCCAAATTATTCTAAATAAAAGTTCCACTTCCAGAAGGTCTATATACTGAGCAGATGGTTTCTGTTCTCCTTCTGTCTTTTAGTCCCCCATAACATCTGTGAAATACTTGCCAGTAGCAGCCAGTACAACTGAAAAAATATACCAGTTTCACCACTCATTACGGTCGTTCTCATTCGCCTTCCCCTACCTTCCCATTAATCCTTAATCCTTCCTTCCATGAATGAGTTTGTGCATTGCACATAAAGGTCGAAATTGTCTATAACACTTGTCATTCCTTACTACAGAGGTTTAGATCCTGTGCGTTATATATACTCAGGCTCAGGCCCCTCTTTCTGTCGAATATAATTTTCAACGAGTAGAAAACGATACTGAGCGCTCCTCAATATTTTGTTTGCATGTAAGCTTACTATCTAATGCAATGATTGGTCAGAGTCAGTTCCGTGTTTCCTATTTTCGGTAGCATAATTTCCTGAGTTTTGGTTTTCCTAATGAAGAGAACTAGCTTCCTTTTTTGTGGGTTTACGTTATACCCGGTGCTTTTCGAACAGTTGTATAGGTTTTGAGAGCTCCTTCCGTAAGTTCCGATATTGTTCTGGTGTTCTTAGGAAAGTACCTAGAGTGTGCTTCTTGAAGGGACTTTTCGATGCCTATCACCACGTCATGAATGATTGTATTTACCGATTCCCTGTTATGTATGCGTTCTGAGCTAGGGAAAGATGTTCTGGGTCTATGGTATCTCTGATGTATACATCTAGCACCGTTTCTAGCGTTTTTAAAACGAAAGACGTTTAACTTATAGGTCAGTAGTCCTGGCTGCCCTTGCCCGCTTTTGGTAGGAATACCACCCGAGCTTCCCTTCGTATTAGGTACACGCAGTTAAGTTTGAGTCATGCCTCGAAGTCACCAGCTCTTCTACATTTTGCATCATAGCTAGTATATCCAATGGTTCAGTCTCTGCTTAGACCTTTTAAATTTAAAATGCATAGTAAATGCGCCGGGACTGTATGGTATAATACTACTTCTTCTCTTCTACAATGGCGCTACAGCCCAAATCGGACCTTGGCCTCCTGATATTCAGGTTCCTTAACATTTTTCATTACGTATTGTGGAAGAGTTGTTAGCCCTTCGCACAATCCTCTTTCTACAAATTTTTCATTTTCTTAGATTGAGGTGACAAAGGTATATCCATGCAGGCAATGTGCCGGGATTATATATTGCGCCGACCGGGATTTGAACTCACGACGTTCGCATTACAAGACCAACACACTACCTACTAGGCTATACCCTAGCCGACCGCATACCTGAGTATGCGAGTATTACATGGGAATCGATGCGAAGGAGGGATAACACGACTGATTTTATGACTATAGTGAGCAAAGGCAAGATGAGACACCGACATGTTGTGGTCAAGAAAAAGATATAGGCATTTTTTTCGTGGCATTGAACTCAACTCGATTAGTCGTGCCACATTCTTGGATTTTTTCCAAATTATAAATTAATTAACCAAATAACTCATTGCGCTTGAAGGATGTAGAAGACTGATGAGCCTTAGCAATTGAGTCGAAGCTGTAAATGTTTTAAGTGTACTGTCATCTGCAAAACTGTGAATAGGATTTGGATTCAGCGACGGCCCCACTGACCCGGTTTAACCTTTGGAGAGTGCCGTCTCCACGTACCAGAGGTGTGCGACCATACGCGAGCTGCAAATAGCTACTGTAGCAACTCCTTGAGTTACAAAGCCTGTAGATTTTTCGGTACCACGAGGATCGGGAATCCATGGAAGGTTACTTCCACCACAGGCAGTTGGCTGCAGGCCCCATTGTAGATCAACCCAAATGCGGGTAAAGTTCTTCGAAACTCGACTTGGAGTTGCTTTAATCAACCGGTTGCCGCAACCCATGGATTTGATATAGACTGCTACTTTCGGGGACATTACTGATTGTTTTCCCAAATACATACAGTGTTCGTATAGAACCATGGAGTGAAGCCCTCGTGGCAGGTATTCACTTTAATCCAACACATGTCTTGTAAGTCAACAACAGAAGAACCTTCATTAAATTTAAAAATAGGGTTGGTGATAAAACTAAGCCTTGACCATGAAGTCTTTGGTGAATGATTAAAATATTTAGATCCTTTAGGTTAACTGTCTTAACTTGTGATCATGTTTTTCTTTAGCATGGATTCAAAGAAGTTTTTTGCCATAATGTACTATCCTGTTGTCTTGTGTGGATTGCGATTTTGCTAATAATTACAAGTTTTGTTGCCTGAATTATATCGGTATAGTCTTTGATAAACCTTTAGTCCTTAGAAGACTTGACACTTCTAAAGTTGAAGGGAGTGAAGAGGCGCGTTCTCTTCGAAATAGTGTAATAATTTTACAGACTGCTCGTTTGGATATGCAGCACAAATTCGATTCAAAGCCTTTGAAAAATGCATTTAGTCCGCCCCAGTTAGCTCTGTTGAAATGCGAAACAATTTTTCTTAGATGCTGAATTGTCCGAGGTTTTGATGCCGATATCAGAAATTGTGCACGCACCAGAAAGTGATGTTTATAATCAATTGAGGATGGTGCAACAACAGTATATTTCTCGGACTTGTTTGTGAGAAGCAGCTGTGTTAAGCCGATGATTGAAACAGCAAGAATTTCAGTATTATATCCTTCCTGGTCCGTATGGCTAGAACGTTAAAGCAGTGTTGTGAACAATGCAAGCAGTGTTGTGAACAATGCAAGCAGTGTTGTGAACAATGAAATCGCCCGCCATAACGATTTCAACGTCTGGATTAGCAGCATATAATCTGGAAGAAATTCACATAAAGGCAGACAATTGTAACTTTTTTATGATTTCATTCGTTTTATTATTAGTTAATTTTTTAAAAAGGACAAGGACAAGGACAACGATTGTGCGTAAAGCTAAATCATGCAATACTCAAGATGTAAGAGAAATTTTTGTAATTTTAAGTTTGGGGAGGGTACAACGAGTGACGGCATTTCACTAATTTTTTCACATCATGTTAGAGTTGCTATCAAAATGTTTTATAAAAAATTTAAGCTTCAAAAATTTAATAGTTACTGAGAAAATTAATATTTTGGTTTGTTGAAATTCTGCTGTTTCTGAAGGAGGTGGTAGAAGGAGTGGGGAGTTCTTAATGATTTTTTGACATGTATTGAATTATGGACCAGCAGTATCCATACTTTCCAAGAAAATCGACTTTTCGTAAAGTTGTGAAATTGTGTCATATCGTATGGCAGGGTGTAGAAGAAGTGAAGCTAATCGTCTAATTTTTTTTTCATCTCACTAATAATTCTAATTAAATTTGCAGTTTGTACCAACTGCAATGGTGGGAGATTAGAATATTTTTTTATATCATAGATCAATATCTTAATAAATATCTGCTAATGAGTCGGGCGCAACTTTATTATTCTTTGGACAATTTGGGAATGCAGTTAGAGTGGATAGGGAAGATTTGGTGAACGGTAGTACTAGGGGAGGACTGCTGCCAATTATGTAACACTATATGGGGGGGGGGGATGTTAATAATTTTTTTATTTATTACTGGAATCACGTTCAAATTTCTCTGTATAAAATATTAGTTTCATAGGCAGAGTTTCATAGAATTTCTAAGGAATCCGGTGTATTTTATATTCATAAAACCATATATTTATATGGGAGGTAGAACAAAACATCTTTATTTGCTTTGTTTGTATACTTGTTTCGGTTAGAATTTGTCCACGTGTCATTCCTGTTTTTCTAATAAACTTAAAACTACTCTGGTATTTTCTTTAACAACTAACAATCTCTGCAAATATTAATGCCTCAATATGAAATTCCAAAAAATATGTTTAATGATGGCTTTTACACGTAAATACTAAGACACTGTGCAAAAAAAAGATAAAATTATCGATTCACATAGTTTCAACAGTTACTGGCTTCTATTTTATGAAAATTTCCTCTAGTGCACATTCAAGATAGATTTTGGACCCCTTCGCCTAGATCGTACTAAAATCTGAACTCGATATGTTAATAGTTTCTGAGATATCGCACCCCTGAGTACAAGCCATATTCTGTGTTATGATTTTCGACTTTCTATTCTCAACTCTTGATATTGTAATTTCTACACCGCTTTTTCTGGTTATATTCTTGGGAATTTTGTGTCTGACGATTTTCTGTTTAGCGACAAATTTATTGGATTTTATGAACTTGTATTTCATTTCCGTTTTTAATTGATGTACAATTTTAGTATTAATCATATATTAACTCTGACATCTTAATAATGTTGATAATATATTTTCTTCACAGATTCAACAGCAATTTGCACTGGACGAGACGCGCTTAAATTTGAGCCTGGCAGCTCGTTTTATATTGATGTGCGATCTAACAAAAGTATTTCAAACTTTTTTCGGTTTTGCTTTAGCCGCCTGCGTTCTACCAATTTGTATTTTACGAATCTGGCATGAACTAGTATACTCGGGTAAAGTACAAAAACCAAAACTACGAGGAAATTTCTTAAGAAAATTTTTCCGGAAATTATGGATTTTGTCGACTGTTGATCGACTACTATTCCCGATATTGCTTTACGCATTCTATATACTAGTTGGTCCGTGGTCGATTGGAAAGTTTATCGATGGACATACCGGAATAATTTTCTCATGGGGTATGTTCATAAAGGGACATTACTTGCCGGGAACTTTAAACTATCTGCACGGTTACTTTCAATTGATGTTCTGTCAATTCCCTTTGGTAATAATATATGCTCATATTGTTCATGAACGTTACGACGAATTAATGGGTCGTAAAAAACAAATAACAAAACCATCGACATGTTCGAGAATTTATCAAACCGTACCGTTTGCTATGATAATAACCACCGAAATACTGTTGGGCATATTTTTTTGGTCGAGCTACGGCACACTAGCAGCATTCTTCGGTCCCTTACGTATATGGTCGATTGTTGCAGATTTTGTCTTGTATTATTGGGCGCTAACTTTACCGAAACATACACTTATGTAAGTTGAAATGAATATTAATTTTAGCAGAATTAAGAGATTTTTAATATTTCAGGCCCGCTATGACTGTTGTTCAGTAGTGCTCGTGAAATGCAAATGAAATCGGTACTATTTTTTTTTTATAACAATCAGATGGCAATTTAATTTAATAGGACTTTAGATATTAAGTTCACGGGGCTGTGTTAAAAGAAACGGGTTGAGACAAATTTGTGTTTGAAAACAAATTTCTAAATATCACTCAGTGTAAAAACTAAATTTTTAATGTTTTTAAAAGTAATATTGTATATATTTTAATACAACACAATAATTAAGTATTTATTTTTAATCAAAGTGAAAGTTTAAAGGCCTGATAAAAGTATTGAATTAGCTCGTTGTAATTTCAACTTTAACTAAGATTTTCAAAAAACAGAAAAAACATTGAGTTAACAAAATATCGTGCAAATTAAAGCTAAAACTCTTATTCTAAATTATGCATACTAACGAAATAATGTCACTAAAGGTAAAATTTATCTTTATATCACTTAATTTACTTAGTATAAGCGAACACTAACATTCTTCATCAGTTTAACATTTACCCATAAGAACTATAAGCCCCTCTTTCTTTGATAATTTCACAACAATTTTTTTTATGAATTCGTGAACCCATACACAAGACAGAGTGCCACCTTTTACAAGCCTTCCGACCAATCCATTTCTTTTAGCCTGTTCTTTAAAATAAAGGATTTAGTATGAATTTTATAATAAATAATTTGATATTTGATGACGCATGCAGTGTGCTTAAATTGTACGTCGACCGGGAGTTGAACTGTCGACCTTGGCATTGTACGAGTACCTTTAACTTTTTATAACTTGCACTCTCGCATTTTTATCACAACGATAATATATAGAAATTAATATTTCTTCAATTGCACTACAGCCCAAATCGGGCCTTGGCCTCCTGATTTTCAGGTTCCTTAACATTTTTCATTACATATTGTGGAAGGATTGTTAGTCCTTCACAAGCAGAAAGCGGTGCTGACATATGCGTCGATCGTGATTTGAAACTAACGACCTTTGCATTGTAAACCAACACGCTACCCGCCAGGCTACACCCTAACTAATATCTAGTCAAGTAATAAATACTGGTAAGTAGAACAGAAAAAAATACGCTAAATTAAACCGAGTTAATGTTTGTCAAACCCTTTTTTTTTCATTTTATTGAGCTATTCAATGGCTACAATTCATAGAACAACTTACTCGAAATGACCGCCATTGGCCTTCCATTACGACTTGACATGATCAGGCACTCATCGATTGCGGCATGCACATTATGCATGGGGAAATTGTTCCCTGCACGGATAAGGCTTCAATACCTCAATATTTCGGTGTCGAATGGAGCAAACCAAGCACTCTAATATGGACCACTACTTGTAAACCAACGAGTTGAGGTCTGAACTAGCGGCTGGCCAATCATTCTCATACATCGCCTCAATAACTAGATAACTCAAAAATTAAAGCTCGTGAGTGCCAGAATTAGAAACGACAATAGGACAAAGCAAGTGGATAGAGGAACACCACAAGGAGGGGGTTTGTTTGCGGCTAAACGCTGCTAGTTTTTGTACTGTCGCCTATGCGGGCGACTTGTTATTCGAATTGATGCAAAGCGTATTAAATCTTGTTGTCAGTTGGTCTAATTCGTGTGGGTTGAAAATTAACCCCGACAAGACTACATTCATGCTCTTCATTAGAAGACGAAATTCAGAAAGTTTCAATCTGCCATCCATTGGGAGAGTTGTTTTAAGCCTTTCGGATAGGGTAACTTATCAATAATCTTTGATAGCAAACTCAGATGGCGAGAAAAGAATTAAGAAAGCCAATAATGAATTCTTTATATGCAAAAAATGGGGACTGAAACAAAATATGGTTAGATGGATGTACGTATATGTCAGTATCATACTACCAATCGTTACATAAAGTGCGCTGGTATGTTGGGAAAGTACCGATCTGAAATATCTTCTTTTTCTACAATGGCGCTAGAGCCTTGGCCTCCTGATCTTCAGGTTCCTAAACATTTTTTCATTATTTATTGTGGAAGGGTTCTTAGACCTTCGCACAACCCTCTATTTACAAAATTTTTCATTTTCGTAGATTGAGATGACCAAGTAGGCAGTGTGCTGGAATTATGCGTCGACAGGGATTTGAACTCACGACCTTCGCATTGTAGACCAACACGCTATCCACTAGGCTACACCCTAACTTAGATCTGAAATATATTCAATCACAATTGAGTCGCATTCAAAGAATTGCCTGGATAGGCACAACGAGAGCATTGCGTACAACGCCCACAGCAGAATTCAAGCTATCTTGGGTATTCTTTTGCTGAATGCGGTAATTCTGGAGAAGGGAGACATTACGGATGGGAAACTTGAAATTTTAACCGTATGCAAAAGGGATCTTTTTTTCCAAGCCATAGCAGTGATACAGTGCTATCAAAGATGCAATTTGTACTGTGAAGTTACTCTATCTGATAGGCGGCAATGGATTGACAATCACCTCATCCAGAATGACGAGGTTGCGGTATTTGCTGATGGTTCGAAAATGGAAGAGGGAGTAGGTTATGGCATCTTTTCTGAAAGTTTTGATCTGCACATCTTCAGGCATCAACCAGAATACGCCACGGTTTTCCAATTGGAGGTAATGGCTATTGCGAAAAGAGCGGAACTGGCCTTGCTTGCAGGAGTAAATGGGAAGCAAGTTAGATTTTATTCGAACACCAAGCTGCACTGAAGGCCCTCTCCGCTTATAGTTGCATTCAAGTTGCTTGAACCATTTTATGGGCTTGTTTGAAGAATTGGGGACAACCTGATCTTGTGACTTTGCCGGGTCATCGAGACATAGCTGAAAACGAAGTGGCGGACAGTCTGGCCAGGAACGGATCTATCACCCTTAAGGAAACTTACTATGTTGGCAGAGCAGCATAGAGTCATTAAGACTATCTACGCCAACAATATGGTTACAAAGCAACTCGTGCAACACCACGAACATTCTATGGGGTGTGTTTGGTGGAGAGAAATCAATAAAAATATTGAGACTCGACAGAAACTCCCTACGGATACTAGTCGGTATAGTCATGGGCCTCTGTCTTCTTAGAAAATACGCTCGAAGGCTTCGCCTTACAACCGATGATACTTGCAGAGGCTGCGATGAGGAGGATGAGACCGTAGAGCATGTCCTCTACCATTGCTCATGCCTCCGAACAATTCGAAGACAAATTCTCCGAGAGTACTTCTTTCCAGAGCTGGATGATGTCTAGTCTCTTGAACCAAATCATCAGGCATCAACCAGAATACGCCACGGTTTACCAATTGGAGGTAATGGCTATTGCGAAAAGAGCGAAACTGGCCTTACTTGCAGGAGTAAATGGAAAGCAAGTTAGATTTTATGCGAACACCAAGCTACACTGAAGGCCCTCTCCACTTACAGTTGCAATTCAAGATGCTTGAACCATTGTATGGACTTGTTGAAAGAATTGGGAAAAACTTGAACTTGTGACTTTGTTGGGTCCGAGTAATCGAGATATACCTAAAAACTAAGTTGCGGACAGGCTGGCCAGGAACGGATCTGCCGCTGCCACCCTTGAGGAAACTTACTATGTTGGCATAGCCTTGAGGGTCATTAAGACTATCTACGTCAACAATGTGTGTAAAAGAGAAAATCTAAAATGGTTACAAAGCAACTTGTGCAACGCCACGAAAATTCTATGGGGTGAGTTTGATGGAGAGAAATCAATAAAAATATTGAGACTCGACAGAAACTTCCTACGGATACCAGTCGATATAGTCATGGGCCTGTCTTCTTAGAAAACACGCTCGAAGATTTCGCCTTAAAACCGATGACACTTGCAGCGGCTGCGGTGAGCAGGATGGGACCGTAAAGCATTACCTCTATCATTGCAACATGCCATTGCTCATGCCTCCGAACAATTCGAAGACAAATTCTCCGAGAGTACTTCTTCCCAGAGCAAAACGATGTCCGGTGTCTTGAACCGATGAAGCTCATTAGTTTCACCAGTAGAGCAGGCTGGCTAAATGATATGTAGGTCCGCATGGTGCAAATACAGAGACGTTCAATGGGCACCAACCACTCCACAAACCTAACCTAACTCAAAAATTAACCGCTTCGAGATGTGATCTATAAGGTATACATAACTTTGGGCTGTACTGTGCTACAATTGGACAACTGAAAAGCAGATCCTTATGATAGTATGTAGTAACATTAAAAGTTGAAATTCTAAATTTCCCGAATATTTAATACTAAAACTTGATTTGTCGTCTAATTTAATTGCTACTCTTGAATTTCGGACATCAAGTTGTTGAGTCAGAGTTTTTGCCAAACCATTACAGATGCGGGATCGTAGTCTCTTTCTTCTCTCGGGATGAGTTCGGACGCTTCTTTGGATGATCGAGCATACGCAATTGTTCTGTTTATTGAAGGATTCTTCTACGGTAAAGATTGTCTCATCGGCTAACATTCTTTGCGCACTGACTGCGTTGCGCTTTCGATTGTCATCTGCGTTTTTCTTTCAATGCTACCGTAAGTTGGTGTCACGCGCCAAGTCCCAAATCTGCTTTGATAATGGGTGACATTGATTTTTGTGAAATTTGTAGAGATGATATGCTATTTTACATACCTGCGATTTTTTCACTGCTTTTTTAAAAGAGCAATCGCATATTGTGATTGAAAATTTAAAAGAGCTCCGATTAGAACAGCAGACAATATGCATACTGCTTACAGTCTCTCGCCAATAGAGTTGCTGCAATGATCATCGGTACAAATCCCAGAGTTTTTGTTCGCACTCGCCCATTAATCGCGCAACTCACACATACCATCTCACCCCGACGAGATCGTAGGTCAGAAAAAAACTCGCTAAACAAACCGCCGCTTACCCAGCGCATATTCATAAACCAAATAAAAAAACACCCGGTCATAGAAAACCGAACCAAAAGGAGGGTCTATTGTTTTCTTTCTTACACACGATATTACTCACACAAAACCCATCGATCAGATCAAAGCTCGGTAAACAAATCGCTAAGCTCACCATTCGCGCAATGAAAAAGCTAAATGTAGTTCATATGGAAACTCTTTCGTTGCTCGATTGCCGCTTGGGGCATCTGATATATTCTATTTTCTTTCTTCGTATCTGTTATATCGCTCGCGCTCAGCGATATCTGCAAACTGTTCACTGCTCAGCTCAGTGATATCAAAGACTATCAATAATATAAGCTATCCCAAACCTAGTTGATAGTCTTTGGTGATATCTACACCATCTACACACTGCTCGTGCTCTCAGTGATAGTGGCCACAGCGTCTAAGACATATCGCCTTGTTCCATTTTATATTTTTGTAGACCAATTACAACAATACTGTTAGACTGTATGGTCTTTCACTAAAGTAAACTATTTAATATTTTTTAATTATATTTGTTATAAAAAATTACGTCTTACTTCTAAGACGATACAAATAATAACTATATAATGAAAAATTAATTGTTTCGAATTGAAGTCATAGCAATATTGTATTTTATTTATCATAGTTGACTCCTTAAAGTCATTTGTTTTGACCATGAGTTTTCGTCGTTCGTTTCGTTCTTTTTGTTCTGTTTTTATCGTAATATTTTATATAAATTCCTATGCAAAATTAAGACCGCCATCAAAATGTTGTTTTGTCACTAATCCATAATCTAGTCTTACTTATAATAATGTAATTATAGTTTTCTGTGTTATTCAGTTCTAATCACTAGCACATCACCAAAGAAAAATATGTTGCTTTACGTCGAGAATATTAATTTAGTTTCATTTTTATTAATTACGACAATTTTAATAAGTATGTTTAAGCAGTTATGCTTATAGAGTAATATAACAGAAATTGTATGAGATATGAAAGATATTTGTATAAAATATATAAATAAAGCTGTTTCAGCATTATTGTAGAATAAAAATATACATTTTGAATTATATTGATTCAACTTGGCATTCTTGAATTTAGGTAAACATAAAAGCGTACGTGTTGCAATTTAAATTATCTTTTTCTTTTATTAAGACCAGTACAAACAAAATATGCGCCATCACTTCGGAACATCTTAGAGATTTTAAATATAGTAGTCATCTCCTCATGTCAATATTAGCACTATTCGTCCATTTTACTACATTATGGTGTCCAATGCAGTGGCAGTCGTGAAATTTTACTATCTTTATTCTCTAAATTGGTATTGAATAGCTATTTAATATTGTGC
The DNA here is from genome assembly GCA_963669355.1 of Chorisops tibialis. Classification (NCBI taxonomy): domain Eukaryota; kingdom Metazoa; phylum Arthropoda; class Insecta; order Diptera; family Stratiomyidae; genus Chorisops; species Chorisops tibialis. The sequence continues at coordinate 263,495,697 of OY770262.1, read as the reverse complement.
AAACATCATACACTAAAGATATTAATAATCATACTTTACGGCGCACAGTGTGACATTTTCGCAATCTAGCGGGATTTAATTCAAAAATTTCAAGTCAAATATTACTCTAATTGACTATATGATTATTTCGGTAACTACCCAATTAAGAAAAAACCCTAATTATTTTTTTTCCCAGAAATTAACCGTTTAGGAACAGTAGCAGATAAAAGTCCACTTTCGAGTAATATAAATTGAAAGGAAAATTTTGCTCGAAGATTATACATACATGTTAAATTGTTGAAATCTGTTTGAATTTTTATTTTCATAAGATACATTCTTTACAATTAAATAATAAAAAAATGTAATTAAAATTTGGTCTAGGTTTAATGCTATAATTAATTGAAATTAATGAAATTTTAGATCGTAAATTTGCCTATAATGTTAATTTTCAAAATTGATTTAGTTACATTATCCGGCATTATCCCATCCCGAGACTAAACTCATTTTAAAGCTGAAGGTTTCTAGTCTTAGAAACCGCACAAATTGGCTGCGCATAGCTGCGCCGCCCAAACTACTCGTTCCAAAATTCAGGATAGGTTCCGTTTTCCGATGAAGAGATATTTTCGTCACATAGGTACAACATCGAAGTGGTAAATGGTTACCAGCGGTTTTTGCATTCGTGTTACAAGAATTTAGAGAAACACAATATCCAAAAGAAATTGTGGGATGTACAAAAATAACATTAATGACACTTTGCACAAAAATAGAAGAGTGATGGCAGAAAAGCGATAGGCATCTAGACCGCTTCCTGCGAAACAATGAGAACTGACTGGAGGAAATGGTAGATTTTCCTCAAAATGTGCTTCCATCAACATCAAGTGTAACCAGACCAGGAAGACCTGGAAAATCCTTCGATAAATGCTGCGATAGGACAAAAAATTAAAGGTAAAAGAACTAGTAGAATCGAAGACGACCGAAGATATTTCCAGTGCGGCTGAAGTGAAATTGCGACAGATGGGAAAGAAAGCTATAATTCTGAAGGAGCTGTCATCTGCATCACCCACTCGCGGTGTCACCATTAAGAAGACTACAAGATTTCTCGCAGAGCCGTCTTGTGATCAAGCCCTCTCTTTAATGGTCGATGCTGACCTTTCTTCGCATCAGTACAATGTTATACGCGAGTAAAAAGTACGCAAGTAAAAAATCTTCACCCTCATTTATACTTATCACATCGTAAAGGAGGCAAAACAAAGATGTTACCCAGCTAGAATATCTGTTACAAAATCTTCAGCTGAAATTGATTTGCAATCCTTAATTGCTCATACCATCACACGATTATGTATTATGCGTCCCAAAAGACGTGATTCAATCTTTGGAAGACTCTTGTACCGAAGAAATACAGATTCTCATGAAATGGAGATGCGATGGGGCAGTTAAGAATAAGTATAATCAGCGATTTACGAAAGAAGGAAAGTCGGATGATAGTCTTTTTAGTATTTCAATCATACCCATCCAAATGTATTGTGGTAATGAGAATTCTAAATGCAACGTCTGGTAAAACTCTTCTCCATCTTCTACTCGATATTGTCGCCCAATAAAAGTAATTTTTGTTAAGGATTCTATGGAAATAATAAATCAAGAAGTAAATTTGGTCAGAAATCAAATCTTATGGTAATTTTCGATCATGCTTTGGTGACCGACGAATGCCGGACTCCATATACAGGGTGGGCAATTAATTCGTTTCTTTTTAAAAATGCAATAAAATGAACAAAATTAAATTGTTTTTCCATGTAGTATGGCTTCATTAGTAAGAGCAAACATTCCCATTAACGATGGAACACAATTTCGTTCAAGTGGCCTCAGCTGGCTTCGCAGTAGCGCATTCTGTCACTCCAATTTTCGAAGACCATGTCGATGGTTTCGGGCTGTAGCTCACGGATTGTTTGGATGATATTGGCCTTAAGTGCTTGAATCGTTTCTGGATTGTTGGCATAACATCGGTCCTTCACGGTTCCCAAGAAAAAAAAGTTCAAAGGTGTCAAATCGCAGCTCCGAGGCGGCCAATTGATATCGCTAAACGCCAAAAAACGCACGGTTTGGGCTTCACCTCACTCACAAATAAGTTTTCAATGTTTCCCAACGTTGTTCCGTGGAGGTATGATACTGACTTTCTGTCAAGATTTCGAGCGGGAAACAGCTTTCAGTGACAAAATAACCTATAATTTAAGAAGAAACCAATTAATTGCCCACCCTATATATGAACAGAGTGAAAAATTGTTTGAATCATAGCCATAAAATCGTGTCCGATCATTTAATTGATAACGGTACTTCCGACGAACGAAACATCCGCCATGTTTCATTTCTCTCCCACAAATTCTCGCATCTAAACTGTTCGAGACGATGTTGCAGCGCTCTACTGAAGCCTCTGGCAGGGTAAACTTAGTCAAACAGGTAGTAACGATATCGTCCAAGACTGTTCCGAAGTCAAAGCTCACGAGCTGAACTTTAAAAAGGCTTGCACGATGGGCTGTGGGTGCCGTTCAGGCGGAAACAACTGCCACCGGCGACAGTCATCATCCTTCGATGCCCACGAAACTTACACGGAATTTTCCGTCTCGTTTGTCGAAGCATCGCGCGTTCGGCAACACGCTTGGCGCAAGGCTTTTCGGACCCCATGTTGAGTGCTAGAGCCCAAGGAATGTTTATTTACCGAAATATCGAAATAAACTTGAGGACGATTAAGGTTTGCGATTGAAAGGGCTGGGACTCACCTATGTCTATATCAGTATCAGTTCCGGTGCTGGAGCGACGAGCTAGCGTTTGCCGGGTCTAGCTGCGGGAGTCGTCAATTTACCAGAAAAACATCTCACACTAATATCGACCTTCTGAACCAACTGCTAATATCGTCCGATCCATACGTTTTTCGATATAAACAAGTAAATATTAGCCATGAAGGTCTACAGTTCTAGAAAAGCCAAGTATGACCATTGTGGAGGACGAAGAAAATGATTCCAGCTAGAAAATGTCAGATTCAGAATGACATTTATATTTCAAAGATAAGTTACATATTTCAAAAATAATAAAATTTATACTATGAGTTATTTGTAAAATTAATAAATTTATAGCATAACAAGCTAGGGTGTAGCCTAGTGGGTAGCGTGTTGGCTTTGTAATACGAAGGTCGTGAGTTCAAATCCCGGTCGGCGCAATATATAATTCCACCACACTGCCTGCTTGGATATACCCTGGCCACCTCGATCTACGAAAATGAAAAATTCGTAGAAAAAGGATTGTGCGAAGGGCTAAAAACCCTTCCACAATAAGTAATGAAAAATGTTAAGGAACCTGAATGTCAGGAGGCCAAGGTCCGATTTGGGCTGTAGCGCCATTGTAGATATAGCATAACTTAGGTTGAGAACTTAAGTGTATAATATCATTTCCAAAGTACATTAAATAAAAAAATTTAAGACTAACAAAAGAAATTAAAATTTTTAAAGGCACCACCGACAAAGTCGGCGGAAGTGCTGGTACTAAAACATAAATAGATCTTCATAAAATGCCATAAAGTTGTAATTTCATTCAAAACCCATTGATATTTGCAATGCAGGAATGAAATCCCGCTAGATTGCGAAAATGTCACACTGTGCGGCGAAGCGATAAGAATCGGGATATCCCACATATAAACCGTATGCCGCCACACCGACACGGTGATTCTTAACAGTATTCGCATACCATTAAACGCATACGAACGATGATGGGTAATACATCGGCTTATCATTGGAATCCCGGAGCATTACTCAAAAATTTGAAATTTTTGCACACATATTCCTATGGAATATCTTTTTCACGCCATGTACATCTCTTTCTATTATACTTCTAGTGCAAAAAGGTAGAATATCGCGAGCTTTTAAAAATACAGTTCTTTGACAACGAAGCTAGGAAAACATGCGGTACTGCCAGAGATGAATTGTGTAGCTTTATTCGAACGTTATTATTTTTCTTTATCCACAATAAATTTATAAATTATGGTCATGTAAATTTTAAACAAAATTTATAAGATAAAATGTTTGGGAGTTTAATGCTCCAGCGCTCTCAAGGAAGCTTCGCCATTGGTCCAATGTTATTCTGTACAATGCTCCACATATTTTCAATAGCATTTAAGTCCGGAGATTGAGCCGGCCATACACCAATGTTGCTTCTTGAACCATTTTTTTGTCCTGTTTAAATTGCCATTTTAATGGCATGTTCCATTCAGCATGAGGACGCATAATCTTCCGAAGGATCTTCACATAAAAATGTATGTCCCTATTTTCCTTGATCCAAAGTGAAGACCATATTCTGTACCAGAAGACGTATTCCAATACCATGATATTTCTGCCGAACACCATCGCTATTTTGCTTTAAAATATAACAGAATAGCACATTCAGGTGCTTGTAAATGTTAAATAAATTTCTTTGAGGTGCCGAAAAGCACGATTTTATTCAAGAACAACTTATTAAATCATTATTTATTTACAATTAATTTTATTTGATGGTAGTTTTACTTTATTATTGTAATAATGGAGTATTGTGATCGACACGGAAAAAAAATATAAGCTACCATGTTATCTATTTATATATTTTTATATATATATTTTTTTTTTTTCGCTTTTCATGACTAAATTAGCCTAAAAATGCAATAAAAATCTGTCTATATGCCATCCGCCGTACGTATACGCTCCAATGACATTCGAAGACTCATATCTCCGAAACATTTGACCTCCTAGTTTCACTTCCACTTTTCCTCCTCCTCTCTTCACGGGGCTATACGAGATAGTTGTAAGGAGAATGTATGGCTTAGGTAGGTTGGCAGAGTAAGGCGTCATGCCGTCCGTCGCCATCGTCGAGGCATCTGATCTGGTCAACGCCGCGATCAGAAGAAGTCCTTTTTTGTTGGAACTCTTGTTCATGGGTAAGACGACGCGATGAGCTCATAAGCTCATTTTTGTTGTTACAGGGTATGTATTTCATGTCAGTTTCGAGATAACGAACCACCCACGACTCCCGCAGTTAGACCCGGCAAACGCTAGCTCGTCGCTCCACCACAGGAACTGATACTGATAAAGACATAGGTGAGTCCCAGCCCTTTCAATCCCAAACCTTAATCGTCCTTAAGTTTATTTCGATATTTCGGCATCAAAATAAACATTCCTTGGCCTCTAGCACTCAACATGGGGTCCGAAAAGCCTTGCGCCAAGCGTGTTGCCGAACGCGCGATGCTTCGACACACGAGACGGAAAATTCCGTGTAAGTTTCGTGGGCATCGAAGGGTTCTGACTATCGCCGGTGGCAGTTGTTTCCGCCTGAACGGCACCCATAGTCCATCGTGCAAGCCTTTTTAAAGTTCAGCTCGTGAGCTTTGACTTCGGAACAGTCTTGAACGATATCGTTACTCCCTGTTTAACTAAGTTTACCCTGCCAGAGGTTTCAGTAGAGCGTTGCAACATCGTCTCGAACAGTTTTGATGCGAGAATTTGTGGGAGAGAAATGAAACATGGCGGATGTTTCGTTCGTCGGAAGTATCGTTATCAATTAAATGATCGGACACGATTTTATGGCTATGATTCAAACAATTTTTCCCTCTGTTCATATATAGGGTGGTAATTGGTTTCTTTTTAAATCATAGGTCATTTTGACACTGAAAGCTGTTTCCCGCTCGAAATCTTGACAGAAAGTCAGTATCATACCTCCACGGAACAACGTTGGGAAATATTGAAAACTTATTTGTGAATGAGGTGAAGCCCAAACCGTGCGTTTTTTGGCGTTTAGCGATATCAATTGGCCGCCTCGGAGCTGCGATTTGACACCTTTGGACTTTTTTTTCTTGGGAACCGTGAAGGACCGATGTTATGCCAACAATCCAGAAACGATTCAAGCACTTAAGGCCAATATCATCCAAACAATCCGTGAGCTACAGCCCGAAACTATCGACATGGTCTTCGAAAATTGGAGTGACAGAATGCGCTACTGCGAAGCCAGCCGAGGCCACTTGAACGAAATTGTGTTCCATCGTTAATGGGAATGTTTGCTCTTACTAATGAAGCCATACAACATGGAAAAACAATTTAATTTTGTTCATTTTATTGCATTTTTAAAAAGAAACGAATTAATTGCCCACCCTGTATATGGAGTCCGGCATTCGTCGGTCACCAAAGCATGATCGAAAATTACCATAAGAATGAAACAAATGTGAAATTAATATGCTGATTAAGTGATTTTGATGGAAATTCTATCATAATTTGACGATATTGAAATGATGATGCACTGCAATCGAACAAAATCATTAACTTTACTGCCTAAACATTTCGTATTCAGCACGCTGAGAGGCACAGGTGAACATTTTTGAAGTATAGAAATTGATACGAAATGCGCGCTCATTTTTTTTGTTTTTTTTTTTTTTATTTTTGTTCCTTCCGCTCTATGAATTCTTTTTCTCCATCCCTATTAATGCCATTAGTTACTATTATAGTTACTCCATGGAACACTAGAGGCGCTTTTCCATAATTTGGCAAAGGTGAATCCCGATATTTGGAGCGAAATTTAAAAAAAGTGTCGACGTTTGTTTTTGTACTTCCTTAACATCAAGAGCTGTGCGAATCATCTTATATTTAACTAAAAAGTCACAAACAAAAATTTTGAAGCAACAATTTATCTTAGGGTGCATGAAATTTGCAAAAGAAATCATTCAACTCACCACTACACGAGTGGTGAATTGTGTAAGGCGAATTCACAGGTGTCGATTGTGACTTATCTGCCAGACTACTTCTTCGTGCGTAGAGTGACTCTACTATTAACAATAGAAATGTTTGATATTGAATTTACAACGTGTACTATGTAAACAATGCAATAGTATGTTTAATATTTCCCTTTATTTTTCTACTCTTTTGATTCTAATTAGATCTGCACTTAAATCATTAGATTAACCACGACTATTTGAAATGAAAGATAGCGAATAAGGCTATATATACGAAATTTGATTGACAGTTCTAGTTTTAGATATAAATAACAGCTTACATATAATAATAAAGATTATTTCATTGTTTTCATATATTTATCATTTCTTACAACTAATATTAAGTATTTTTGTTTATTACGCAATTTTTATGATATAAAAGAACGCGTACGATTTGTATAAAAATATGGCATTATTTATAACTATGAAATTTCCAATAAAAGTTTGATTCCTTCTTAAGCTACTTTTCTGATTTAATATTTTAGCAGTTTTATTCTTAAATTTCTGTGATTTCTTAACAACAAACAAGAGTTTGTATTTTTTTGTATATATATATATATATATTTCCTATTTTTAAAAATGTTTTTGTCGCAGCATCTAATCTAAGCCGTTAAACCATTTTTTCTTGTTTTTATTTCTTAGCAAGTCTAATATTTTTTTTTAAGTAGATTCTTTTTTGCAATTGCTCAAATTAAATATTATCTTATATATAAATTTTATTCCCTGACTGATTTATGCTTTTATAGTTTTTTTTTTGTATATATTCTTTATGTGGAACCACATATATATTTTTTATATTCGTTTTAAAAAAGCAGTGATGAAAAAAACCCCGTATTTTACATACAATTCATTTTTAAAGGCCTATAGTTCTTTACACGTAACATTAATCAATTGGCTCTAAGAAATTAGGTCTAATTAATGCAGTTGTTTTGTATTGCTTTGGTGAAATTACATTTACAGTTATTAGTTTTATCATTCTTAAGTTTAGTTTTCTATAATTTATAAGAGATTTTATGATTGTATTGTAATTCGAGTGTTTAAAGCAAGAAAGAAAAATATTATATTGTTATCTAGCTTAATTATTTATGTATAAACTATAAAATATTTAAATTATTAAAACGATTTCCTTTTTTTTTTGTTATCTGTAAGTCAAAGTGAAAAGTGAGTATAGCAATTATGTACAACGCCACGGCCTAACCTGAAATCATGAAAATTTAAACTTTGATCGAGAAAAACCTCCAAATCTATGAGTCGCAGGCTGAGACCCCAGAAATAATTACTCATATAGAATTTTAGTTTGCGTTGAACAGTGAAGCAAACACTCTTCAAAGATAACGAAAATTGCAAAAACTGTATCGGGTGTTTTCAGTTGCGTACTCAACTAATCAGCCTACGAGAAAAACCGAAAGAGTATTGACATTAGAATCATCCAGAGAGCTTATACCAAGTTGTTCACTTTGGAAAAAAAATCTGCCAACAAGTCGGGCGCAATTTAATTATTCTTGGGGCAAGTTAAAAATGCATCATCATCAATGGCGCAACAGCCCAAATCGGGCCCTGGCCTCCTGAAGTCGTCGCCTCCAATCGTCTCGATCCAAAGACCGCGTCCTCCAGCTGCTAATTTTTAATATGGCTTTGCTGTCTTCATAAACCGAGTCTTCCCATCGCTTGCGTGGTTTGCCTACTGACTGGTTACCACTCGCTTTAAGAGCACGTTTGAGGATTCTTCTGTCTTCTATTCGCTTTACATTGCCAGTCAACTGCAGTTTACGTAGCTTGATGAACGTTGAAGCTTCTGGCTCGTCGTAGAGTTGATACAACTCATGGTTGTATCTTATTCGTCATTCCGTTCCTTCCTTCACAAGTCCCGAAATTCTTCGGAGGACCTTTCTTTCGAATGCGTTAACTGCTTTTTCGGAAGTTCGCGTTAATGTCCACGTCTCGTTGCCATAACAGCACAGGTCATATAATCGTGTTGTAAATCCGTAGCTTATTGTTCCTGTGCACTTTCTTGAATTTCATTATTGGAAGTATCGAATAATATGTCTTATTTGCAAGTATTATCCGTCGTTTGATTTCGTCTGTTTCATTACCGTCCTTTGCTGGATTAGCCACAAGATATATGAAATTGTCCACCTTCTCCAAATTATATTCCGTAATTTTTATGTTTTGTCTGATTGGCGTTCTCCTTCTTGTTTGCGTCATTACTTTTATTTTGCTTTTATTAATGCGCAACCCGACTTCTTTTGCGGCGGAGTCAAGATTGACAAATACCTCCTTAGCACTAGAGAAGGATCTTGCTAGGATGTTAATGTCGTCAGCGCATGCTACTAGTTGAGTGGACTTAAATAGTAGTGTCCCGTTGGTGTCGACTGGGATTTTTCGGACGACTCTAGTGCCAAGTTGAAAAGTATGGGGGCTAGACCATATCCCTGCTTTAAACCACATTCCGGTTGAAAGCTGGTTGTGGAATCGGTTTGTATTCTCATTTGGGATTCAGTGTTCGTCATTGTGAGTCTTGTTAGTCGGACTAGTTTTCCAAAGTCAAGCATTATTTGGTACAGTACCCTCCTGTCGATACTGTCGTATGATTGTTTAAAATCTACAAAGATTTGGTGCACGTCTGTGTTATATTCCCAGCATTTCTCAAGCACCTGTTTCACCGAGAATATCTGGTCTGTTGTAGATCGTCCGATCCTGAATCCACCTTGGTATTCGCCAATTATTTCAATAGTATAGGGCTTTAGACGACGTTCAATTATTTTTGTCAGTATTTAATAAGACGTACACAACAATGATATACCTCTGTAATTCTCACAGCAGAGTTTGTCTCCTTTCTTGTATATTGGACATAGTTAGAAGTTAAAAATGCATGGGAAATCAATATACAAGTTAGGGTGGATAGGGAAGATTAAGTGAAGGGGGGTTCCAGGGCAGGGTTGTCAATTATTTAAACACTTAACTGCCATTACGATCAATAGCTGCAGTTCATTGAATTAAAACTTCATTCGTTTATTGATGTATGTTTGGGTGTGTATGGAGGTGAAGGAGTTAGAGAGGGTGAGTGAATGTTGATAAAATTTTAACTGATTGCTTGAATCAGGTTCAAAATTATCTGCATAGAATGTTAGTTTTGTAAATGGAATTCATATGGAAATCGGTGTATCTTATATGCACGAAACCAACCATTTGTATGGCAGGGAGTAGAGGAGGTCAGGGAACAGTAAAATTTGTGATGTAATTTTATTTCCCTTCTCTCAAAAGTTGCTCCTACAAAATATCAACTTGTTGGTTATTTATTATTTATTGAAATTGGTCGAAATCGTACTTTTGTATGGGAAGGGGCAGAAGAGCTGGTGGGATTTTAAAACGTTTAATGCAACTTTGTTTTAAATATTTAAAAGTTTTTTTTTTTTTGGATAATTTTTAGTTGATAGCTTCTAGTGGTTTGGTGATAATTGATTTATTAAAAATGGTCGAAAAAAATTGTGTATGGGAGGAGGTAGAAGTTTTGAAGGTATTCGATCAGTTAATATTTTATAAGATGTAAGCACGTGAAAAATTTTAATTTTGTATCTTTTACCAGAGCCCTAAAGAAATTGCTTAAAATTTTCGACATTTGGAGTCACCACCTCCTTCCCCTTACACCCCTCAACTTAAGAATTCTACCAAAATTAAAAGTCGTATAGCTCTACAATCTGACAAATTTTCAACTTAATATTTCATTGGATTTTGAAAAGTGCACAATTTTTTAAATGCGCCCTACTTCCCTACTACTATTATTTGGAATTTCGATATTCTATTTTTCGCTAGTATAGCTCCCCAAGTTTCAAATAAACAGATTAAGAGATAGTCGAGATATTAATATTTAAGTGTTTTCCTTTGCCCACCCCCACCTTACAATTATTGGCCTCCCTCTAAGTTGATTATGGATATTTTGTGAGCTGCCTATTCGGTCATAAGATATGAATTTATTGTGTTAAGTAATTTCGAAGATTTAATCATTTGAAGAAAAAAATACGGCCGGTAATTGGTTTTTAGCACACCCTTTTTGTACTCCACTGGATAAAAAAAAATTTTTTTTAACTTGTTTTTCCATAAACCAATATACCCAAGTGTCGAGTTTTAGCTTTCTATCTGTATTCGTAGTGGAGATATTAGCAATTGCAGTTTTCGACCTTAACCTTCCCCACCACACGCCTCCTCATTTCTCCCAACACTCCCCAAAACTTAGACAATGAAAGTTGCCCATCCAATCTACAAACCACCCAGATATTAAACTATAAGGGTTTCGGAGATATGGGTCTTTGGATGTCGAAGCTAGGGTGTAGTCTAGTAGATAGCGTGCTGGTCGACAATGCGAAAGTCGTGAGTTCAAATCCCGATCGAAGCATAATTCCAGCACGCTGCCTGCCTGGATATATCTTGGTCACCTCAATCAACGAAAGTGAAAAATTCGTAGATAGAGGGTTGTGCGAGTTGGGCTGTAGTGCCATTGTAGAAGGTAGTCGGAACGTACACGTACGGCGTACAGACGCGTTTTTATGCATTTTTAAGCTAATTTAGTCATGAAACGCGAAGAAACAAAATTTCAGGGTAGCTTTTTTTTCTTGGCCGACAGCATTTATTAAGCACAAATTTAACTTTAATATTATCAAGCTACAGTAAAACTGATATACTCGTATAATGTACCACATACCTCGGTTGTCTCCCTGGTTCTTATCCTGATAAATTCTTCACTCTAAGACCGTATATGTAAGCGCATTATTCAGAAGGACGCAATTACTTATAAGGTTATTACACCAGTTTAACTTAACCCTTCGAAACCTTAATTACCTTAGTCCTTCCCACTTCTTCGGTACAGTGTTTCTGCAATTCAAAATTCTGAAAAATTCTCCAATATTACCTAAAGAAACAGTCCTTTGCAGTTGAGTGGCAGCAGCAGGTAATCATTTATGGAAAGATGATTACAATTGAGATAAAAACTCTCCGTGCCAATTTTCATATAAGGAATCATACGCACCAGAAAGCTGCTCCAACTAGTGCGGAATCAAGTATTCATACTTATGCATAGAACTTAATTTTGGTTAAATTTGTTGTTAAAAGTAAACAGTCGATGTTTGGCGTTACAGTCAATGCTTTTAAAGTGGCTGCAGAATTTCGCTATTTTACTCACTTCCTTAGCAAAGAAATAAAAAATCCACTATTGTTGAAAATATCGACTTCAGATTTGTAGTTAGTTCTCTTGCAAAATATACCATTTGCAGATTACAAAGGAACCTTCAGAGTTACATAGATCTTAACATCGGATATTCTTCAATTATATTTCTATGAGTGGGAATGTTATGCTTACAATTCTTACTCCGGTCATACTAAATTAATAAATATGCTACGATTTTTTAAACAACCAGAGATTGATCAGAGCTAAGAGCAATTAAAATATAATTTAAAAAAGTGCGGACGCTTTTAGTACCTTTTCTGAAATGATATATAACTAATAATTGTCTTCATGTTTTCCATTTTTTGACTCGTAGAATTGACTAATTTAATAAATTTCAACACTGAGACAAGTGCCCAATGATTAAATATTTTTCAAGAAATCGCGAATCGCATTGGCACTAGCAGATAGTCCAATATCGATATCGCGACTCATAGCCCGCTGTGACCAAGGAGGATATATAAAATGGAGTGCCTGATAGGCTGTCTCATGTGGGAATACTTTTTGATTCAGAAATTTTCGAAAATTGTTTCCAAGCTTAACTGGCTTCAAACTTTTATAAAAAAAATACCATAATTTGTATTCCCTCTTGGTTGCTAATATTCAGTGAGCAATAAAATAATTTTCAGTAGAATGAAGTTTGCTGTTTTATTTCAGAAATCTTTATTTTTTCAATTTTTATTAGTTTTTGGTTCATGTCTAAGCTAAAGACTTTAGCAACGGACAATTTAACGCGGAACAAAGATAGTTGCATTGGGTTTAAGTATGTCAAACAAGGATAGCGAAACAATTCTTTCGAAAATTTGACAATTGTTTCGAACAATTTAACGTGGGAAAGAGTTGCAATATTTTTAAGTGTGCCAGGCAAAGATAGCGAAACGATTTTTTTGGAAAAGTTTCGAGCATTTCGCCAGTAAGGGAGGGAAATACTTTCATTACCATTTTCTTAAATGGCAAAGCATGCTCGTAGTCACTCCTTATTATATATCCTCCTTGGCTGTGACCTGTCATAGTGTGCATGTGAGACTCTGGTGAATGGATTTTAGTTCTAGAATTTTTTTTCTGGACTCTACTACAGTGTGTCTTGAATGGAGTGACTCTAGGCCCACCAGAGTACTCTCCTTTAGAGAGCATTTTCCCTTTAAATATACTCTAAGGATCGAGTCAAAGCTTAAACTGAACAAAAAATCGATTTTTTTTATGTCACAATGTTGTTCCCCATTAATAGCGATACCACATATGTATCTGACTTCTGTAATATAGAGGCTAAGTAAGGTCTCTCTCCGAGTATACTGCTCAGAGGAGACCAGAAACCAAAAGATGTCACCAACTCTCACCTTCCGCTCTCTCTCTATTCAGCTCCTTTTATAAAATTCAGACGCCCTCCGGATAACTTTGCCTTGTCTTCACGCTGCGGATCTTTTCGCTACTCCGCTACTCATGAGATCATTATATCCAATAACAATAATAATATAAAAAAACACCAGAGCCGGGTTTTGTTTAAATGTCGGAAGGAAGCAAGTATGCTCCCTTGGAGCCATGAAGTAAAACCTGATCTCAAAATGTGCACTGCAAAGACTATGTTTAACAAACCTGGTCCAAGAAAAAAGCGCAAGGGCCCCAACATGCAAGCAATTGGATCTTGACACTAAACCTGAATCTATTAGCCTAAGGTACACAAGGAAAAAATCGGTTTCCACCAAACGAAGTGCAGGTAGCATATAGGCGGTGTAGTCAAAGGGGCACTGTGGAAATGGTGGGGTGGAGCCCCAAATCCCCATACGTGCATGGTTACCTTCGGAACAGATTGATGCGGCCGCGATTTTGGATATAATTCATTCCTGTAACCCAAATCTTATCCATAATTAGAGGCTTGGGAAGCTGAAGGTGATTAAAGGGAACTCTAAAAGCGCTGTAATAGTGATCAACGAGTTCCTAGCTCCCTTGGCGAAAATTGGACAGATCGGCAACCATGGGCTCGGTGCCATCACACTGAAGATGCACAAAAAGGATGCATTGAAATCAGAGCAAAGAGCTCAGGACACCATTCCTTCAGTTCCCATGATGGACATGAGGAGGGAACATTCTGCATCCGAATCTGATCCAGTTCTCCACATAGCTAGTCTGACCATTAAAGACGACTCACAGTAGTTAGGCTCGCAAATGGAGGACGGGCACCTTGGTTCGCATCCGCTCAGCAAGGACGAGCTTCTGAACCAGAAGAAGCGCACGGCACTGTGGTTGAAGTTGAACGCACTGAAGTTTCTGCAAATTAATCTTGACCACTCCAAATTGGCGTCAGCCTCCTAACTTTTCCACAAAGCCTTGATCCAAAAACCTTGGGTTGTCGGGAACCAAATCTGTGGACTCAAGACTCCTAACTATTCTCTCATCTGCGCAAGAAATCAAGGTAAACCTAGACCTTACATCCTTGCGAAAAGCACTTTGAACATATTTCTACTTCCTCGTCTCAGCAATAAGAACATTGTCGGAGACAGCCTCAAAACGAGAGAAAAAACTACTGGCTGATTTCGGCCTTTTTGATCTTTTTGGGCCACTTCTCCTGGATAGTCTGGGAGGTCTGATTACTGAAGAACGGAGCCTTTAAGCAGACCTCATTATTGAATGTGACGCTAAAACACATACAGTATAGAGTAGCTTTGATATTAACGAAATAGGCGAGCTGATTCTTGACTACTTCTTAAACACCAACCTACTGCTCTGCAACAGAGGGGGAACCCACTTTTGTTACTAGCAATAGACAGGAAGTCTTAGACATTACCCTAATCTCAGAGAATATCTTGCATTTGGTCAGGGACTGAATATGCCTTTTCGTATCACCGATACCTTCGATTTGGTTCAGATGACCATCCTCCTGACAAACCAGTCTTCAGGAACTACAGGAAGACTAAATGTGCAACACTACTCCAGGTGTTACTGGTTGTGGGGGTTGGTGATTAGGTCAGTGTGCCGCCGCGGCCGTGATCTAAGTTACAAGCGCTGCGACAATATGCATGACTTCCCAAGTTTACATAATTATTTGAAACAGAATCTATTTAGCATCCAGTCTACATTATTAATCGGAAATAAAAAAAAAAAAATTTTTTTCAATTTTTTAGGTAGTGCTCCCCTTAATGACCTTTGCAGGAGCTGGAAAGATGAGGAAGAGGAAGAAAAACTTGCCCTGCCACTGGAAACACTACTTGGCGCATACTTCTTCGATAGTCTTGATAACCAGAAAAATTCGGAAATCAGGAGTCTTCAGCGCCTCATAGAAAGTTCCGGTTGGTTCACTGAGTGGGACTAGGGTTGTGATCCTGTAGCATCACAACGGACCAGCTTATGGTCTACTTTTGTCTGGGCAGGTACCTCTCCATACATATTTAATACCGATAGTTCTAAGTGGGCTATTTTGTAATCTCGTTTTAGCCTCATCAATTCAGTATTGCTTAATTTTAAGTTTGTGTTAATACTTCTAAAGCTCTGTGGCAAAACAATTTTGAAAGCCTATTCTATGCTGATGTTTCTTTTCTTCTTTTCGGGACTGCATCAAAGCTCTTGTTTACCAGTATGCCACTTGTTTTCAAGAGGTGGCGAGAGTGGCACAGCAAGCACTCGCGGAGCATACCTGACTAAAATATGAGTATGATCAATGAAGACCTTTTTATAATTACTCAACACTTTGGTTTTCATTACATCACCGGTGAAAACTGTTTCTTACAAACCATTGCATAACCAGCAAGACTCATCAAAAACTATTTCCAATAGGTCAATGCTTTACGCGTGATCATAGCTTGAACTTAATAATTTTGTTTACTATATCTAAAAAATATCAGAAGTAAAATATCTGAGCATATGCACTGGTCCAGAAGGCAACATTATAAGCAATGCTGGAGATATAAAACAAAAAACGAACCCCGCCTCAACCCGAACCCATCATCCTACACAGATTAATCACAAACACATGGACGCATGAAACGGTTTCTGAAGATTGGCACAAGAAAGAATATCAAATGTCCAATTTATAAAAAAGTGACAAACTCAAGTAAGAAAAAAACTGAGGCATATCTTTGTTGTAATCTTATAAAACCTTGACGAAAAGTCCTATGCTGACAAACTAATTGGTGAATACAAATTTAGAACTAGACAATCGACCACGAACCAGATATTCTTAGTTAAACATGTCCTGAAAAAGTGCTTGGAATATGACATTGAAGTACACAAGATATCTGTTTAACAGGCATGCGACAATATCGACAGGTGCGTAGTGCATAAAATTGAGGCGCTTAGATGCCAAGGGTTATAAGTGGAGAAAATGTAAAATAAAAAATGCAAGTGAATTTGTGTTCCTTGGCAATCGAAACATTCAGCAGTTCATTCAATGGTACATTTTCTGACCGATAGTGTCGCTGTTAGAATCCCCAGACAATCATATCCCTTAACCACCAACTAAAACTACCATTCATCTAACAAACAGCACACCTAACTCCATTTTCATTAATTTGTCACTTATACCCCTTGGCATCTAAGCGCCTCAATTATGTTGGAGCTTAAGATTCCCACTAAAATTGGTTCGGCTTAGAAGAATGACAAGTAACGATTCGTCGGTCAGAGTGAAAAATGATGTGCCTTTCAGCTTAAGGCGTGAGAACGGCCTGTCACCAATGCTTTCCAATTTGACACTCAAATATGTTGATCGGAAACTTCCCTTTGACACCAGGGGAATACCATTCATTAAATCCACATAACTCATAATATAGGACCACGACATAAGTATTCTTGTAAGATCTCTGGAGAGTGCTAAATGAAATGTTTGTAAATCTTGATCCGGTAGGAAATAAAGTAGGATTACGTATTAACGAGAACAAAACACAAGCAATGACGCGAACGAGGAAAAAGACACCAAACAAATGAAATATTACAGTAGCAGACTATAACCTTTGTATATCTAGGAGCAAACTTATCAAAGAATGGAAGCGGATCTATTGAAATTAAAAGAATGATATTGATGGCGAATAAGACGTATTATTCGGTACCTCCCATTATTATTAAGCTAGGTGTATCCTAGTGGGTGGCGTGTTGGTCTACAATCCAAAAGGTCGTGAGTTTAAATCCCGATCGACGAATAATTTCAGCACCTCAATCTACGAAAATGAAAAATTCGTAGTTGAAGAATTATGCGAAGGACTAACAATCCATTCACAATAAATAGTGAAAAAATGTGAAGGAACGTGAAGGTCAGGAGGCCAACGCCCGGGGCTGTAGTGCCATTATAGAATTAGAACTATTAAAAACAAAAATGTGCAAAGGAAAACAAAACTTAAATAAATGAAACGAGAATTAGACCTGTGCTATGATGTGGCAACGAAACGTGTACATTAAATTTAGCGTCCAAAAAATAACTTAACGCCTTTGAAATAAAGGTCCTCAGAATAGTTACTGTATACAAACGGCTCTCTCGAGTTTGGCGACGGAGCCGTTAAATCGAGCTGTCACTCGGCAATATTTAAAAAAATCATGATTTATGTCCGCAATCGTTCCGATAACTCTTTTTATTTTCCTCAAAAAAATCTCTTAGCAAATGTACAGACTGAAATCTGCCTATGAACCGATTTCTGCAGTTCTAATTGTAGCGTTTCGAAGAAGAAAACATTAGAATATATTCGTGTTGATATAAGAAGATGCGAGGATTGTAATTGTTCCAGAGAATTATAAAATATTTATCGTTTGATTTCTTTTCATACCGATTCTAGGTGGTTTTACGTTTTCTCGTTTTTCATGTAATACAATATAAAAATCGCATCAATTTAGGATCGCTAAGCGGGTGTTTTTACAAGAATTATGACAGTCTAAGTGATGCTCACAAGGAATTTCGAAATTTCTAATTAGGACGTCATGGTCGCGTTACATCATGCCACGGATATAAGACATGGGTTGAGAATTTCAAAGTTAGTTGCCAGCTCTAAAAGCGAAACCAACTGGAGGTTAACAAATCCAGCAACACCTCATGGTATGTGATTGGGAGTCACGTCTTCAAAAATAGCTGTTCTCGGTATTGATAATCCGTGGATTCAGTCTTTTTGATAATCATGTCATCTCACAGTTTGGCAACAAGCATTGGCTTCCACGACTTATCTTTGTCTACCATTATGTTATTTTTTTTTACTTTTGCGAGAATTATTTCAAAATTTCCACTCCATTTTTTCATTTCAAATGAATGAAACAAAAACCCGAGAAGTCTTAGAGATAAGTAAACACAAAATAATTAATGGAGAATTAAATTCATCATGCAATATTATTACACAATAAATGAAAATTGTTAAAAAAAACCCATATTACTAAGATTCCATTTAAATAGTAAATAAAATAAATAAACTAATTTGACATAATAAAATATTTAGTGATTCAGCCGGATATCTAATAAAAGGAAAACGAGACGATTAACTTAAATTATAAAAATCATTATTAATATTGTTTTATTGTTTCCACTCTCATTATATAGGTTCCTATAATTTAAAATATCCAATTGAATGAAATCATAATCTCATTCACGATTCCCCTAACACAAAGGTATTTTTTTTAAGTTACAATCAAAATGAATATTATGAAAAACTGATTCTCAATTAAATATAATTTAAATGATTAAACCTTACATTAAAGCTAAACTAAAACGTAGCATGACTGTCTAAAATTCGAACTAATTATTTTATAATCTAATTTGATTGTTGAAAATAATTATATCAATTACATAATTATTAGTTTTATGTAATACATATGTTAAACGTACATTAGACTGATTGAAACTATAAAAATAGACAAATCCGAAGCTTAAAATGAATGAATTTATTCACATGATAAAAAATGGAGAGTTTGATGCGATTTAATTTACCTTTTTTGGCTGTATAGCAAAAAAATAAATTTGTTAAGCTGTTTTTTCACTGGTTAAAAACCATTTTCTTTCTATTTTACGAATTTAAGATTAAAATTAACTGCATTAGAAATCAGAGAGAACACTTTTCGTTTTTCATAATGTAAGTTTTGATAAAATTATGTTAAAAAATTAAAATTATGAAAAGGCACTATAAGAACTTTTTGTTAATATTCGCCTTCAATAATCGCGATTTGCTCGGATTTGCTTTACATTTCAACTGTTGAATTAAATCAAAAATTTTCAATGCTGGTCCGACTTTCATGCCCAGCAACGTTATAATTTCATCTTTCGATAATTCCAATAGTTTTTTACCGTCTATCTTATTCCTACTGAATGTATCACAATGTGCTATGCAATCGTTGACACGTAGAAATTGTGATACGTCATGAACGTTCCACGAGTCGGGACTTAATTCACTTGCAGGCAGGGATGATGTACTTGATAATTCCGGGGGATTATTTGTATCAGTTAAGCGGGGAATGTACTTGCTGCTGGTTACGGATGAATTCTGAAAAAAAGCAATAAAAATCAATTAGAAATTTGTGGGGGGTGTGCAAAGAAAAACACTTAATAATGAAAATATTTCGACTATCTCTTAAGCTATGTAATTGAAACTTGAGACGTATACTAAACATTACTAGCGAAATATGAAAAAAAAATAACATATGGACATAATAGTAGTGGGGGGAAATGGGGAGCATTTTAAAATTACAAATCATTATATCTCAAAATTGAGTACAGATATCAAATCAAAAATTTGTCAGATTGTAGAGCTATATAGTCTTTAATTTTGATAAAAAATTTAAGTTGGGGAGTGTAAGGGAATGAAGGTGGAAAGCAAAAATGGTGAAAACTTTGAGTAATTTTTTTAGGGTTCTGGTAAAAGATACAAAGTTTAAATTTTGCACGCCGATACATCTATTTGATATACATAGAACAAAAATAATAATTTGTTCCAAAATTGTTATGCAACGAAGTGAGGGTCTAACGTGCACAAGGTGTTTCATGTGCAATGAAAAAAACACATAAACTGGAAATTTTAAGGTAGAAACTTGCAAAATACATTTACAAAAAATCTCTAAAAGTTTGAAATATTAACTGGTCGGATATCTTCAAAACTTCTACCCCCTCTCATACAAAATTTTTTTTTTCGCCCATTTTTAAGAAATCAATTATCACCTATAACTATTAAAAGCTATCAATTTGAAATTTTGCATAAAAACTGACAAAAATAGTTGAAATGAAATTGCGCTAAAAGTTTTGAAATAGCCCTTCTACCAATCAATTAAAAAATTATTAACCTCCACCCCCCTTACTATCACCCCTCCCCCCTTCGCTCATAAAAACTCAAACTTACATAAATAAACGAACGAAATATTGATTACATGTACTGGAGCTTTTGAAAGTTTCCGCAAAATGTTAAATTGACAACAACCCTGCCCAAGAACCACTAACCACTCTAACCTGCATATTGACTTTCCACGCATCCGCAACTTGTCACAAGAATAATAAAGTTTCGCCCGACTTGTTGGCAGTTTATGAGTCAAACATCTTCAATTAATGGTACACATGAATCAAATTTTTTGACCTTTCAAAAGTTAGTCGATTTCTTAATAGTGAGTGCACGTGCGTTAGGGTGTAGCCAAGTGGGTGGCATTGGTCTACAATGCGAAGAAGTTCATATCTTGGTCGACTTATAATTTCAGTACTCTACTTGCGTAAACTAGAAGGTTGTGGGAAGTGGTAACTAGAGTTACTCTATGGAGAAGAAAGAATAACACACCTGGTAATAGAGTTCGTTCAAGGTGATAACCAGCTTTTCCGTTAAACTTGAAAAAGCGCCCTATTTTCCAGCATGTTATAAATAAGCCAATTTAATTTCAAACCGTTCATTAGTACGTGAAACCTACCAAATCAATTTTTTATCACTTAAAAGCTCTGCAAATAAAAGATATTTCAGGTGCCTTGTTCTTTCTTCTTCATACAGTTGCTTTAGTGCTAACAAGCCTTTCAAAGTAAAAAATAAATGTTAGGAATCTAAAGGTCAAGAGGCCAAAGCCGAATTTGGTTTTTAGTGCCATTGAAGAAGAAGAGTGCACGTATGACCCAATCGAAAACATTCTTACGATTTGCGTCGAAGATGCAGAAATTTGCAACAGCTTTAGCGCCAAATTTGACAAATCAGAATGTTTCAATTCTTTCAATATTCCACAATATTAAAGAATCATTTATATTGTTACATGTCAGCGCTAGCCGCTCATCGCATGTTTGCAATCTTCTGTTCTACTATTCTCGACAACAACCACACGCGCGCACAAATTCTAAAGAAGTTACACACCAACAGCCGGCAGCCAGTGGACACCTCATCGTATGACCGACGAACACGTCGTTGTATGGGCAACGGCCGGCGACAGTCAGCAAACACGTTGTGGTATGGACGACGGCCGAACCAACAGTCAGGAACACGCCATCGTATGGGCGACGGCCGGTGACAGTCAGCGAACACGTCGACGTATAGGTCGTATGGCCGAGTTGACAGTCAGCGAACATGTCGACGGTCAGCGAGTACGCCGTAGTTCTGTGTATAAGAAGGACGAATATTCGTGAAAGGAGTCAGTTGATATTTAGACAGGAGATTCGAAACTAGGAAGCGAGTAGGAGAGTCGGCAAGTGAGTGTGATCGATGGACGGGATGAGTGAGCGAGTGTGTCGTGTGGTCGGCGGTCAGGGTGAGTAAGCAAGTAGGCTATGTGATCGACAGGCGTAGTAAGCGCTTAAGTCTTGTGATCGACAGTAAGTAAGTTCTGTGATCAACAGGCAGAAGCGAGTACGTCCTGTGATCAACGGTGGATATTGGTAAGCGAATACGTTGTGGGATCGACGGTGGAGATTCATTAAGCGATTAAGTCCTGTGATTGACAGGCGGAATTCAGTAAGCGAATACGTCGTGCGATCGTCGGTGGAGATTAGCGGTCGCGATAAAATCAGTCGAAGTTGGACAGCGATTAAATAAAATTTTGCCGGTAAACTAAAGCAAACTATATATATGAGTTTTAGCTTAGAGCTAGGGTATAGCCTAGTAGGTAGTATGTTGGTCTTGTAATACGAAGGTCGTGAGTTCAAATCCCGGTCGGCGCAATATATAATTCCGGCACATTGCCTGCTTGGATATACCTTAATCACCTCAATCTAAGAAAATGAAAAATTCGTGGAAAGAGGGTTGTGCGAAGGGCTAACAACCCTTCCACAATAAGTAATAAAAAATGTTAAGGAACCTGAATATCAGGATACCAAGGTCCGATTTGGGCTGTAGCGCCATTAAAGAAGTAGAAGTAGAAGATTCTGAAGATGTTACTATTTTCCTGAAAATTATGAAGATCCTAAATACCAGTTGAATCCATATTTTCAATTAGAAAATCTTGAGTTTCTTATTTTTTTTCTCGACAAAATTGTAAATCGGAACACAGAATGCAAGTAAACTGCAGTGATTGCGTTGATATTGAGAGCATTATTATTCTCCAATAACTATCTTTATCAGGAAATCTAAGATTCAGCCATAATTCAGCAGGTTCTACAGCAGAGCAATCTTTGCTTTGTATTCTATTTATCAAACCGCATATTGGATCGAATGAAGAAATATTTTTATTCACTCACTCCATCTATAGAATTATCATAAAAAAATTAATGTTTTTACGTTCTGCTTCAACTTCTTGAAATTTTCATTATTAATGATTAACGTCCTCATAATATTTTAGTTTTTAATCAGCCAAGCAAATAATTCAGGATCGCCCATTATTACGCAAGAACTTTTCGAAATTAGGGTGTTTAAATTCCTTCAATGTTAGTATGTAGCGTATTGAGCATTTCCTTTGCCATTGCTCATGCCTCCGAACAATTCGAAGACACATTCTCGGAAAGTACTTCTTCGCCGAGCTGAATAATCTCGGTCTCTGGAACCGATGAAGCTCATTAGTTTCACCGATAGAGCGAGCTGGCTGAATGATATGTACGTCCACATGGTAAAAACACGGAGGGGTACAATGGACCCACTAGTGACCTACGTACATTGGTATAAATTAAATTCAGCACACCACCTGCGTGGGTACATCTTGGCTACCTCAATCTGTAAAAATTAAAATTCGTAGATAAAGGGTTATGCGAAGATCTAACCCTGTCAAAATAACAAATAAATGTTAAGGAACCTGAAGGTCAGGAGGCCAAAGCCCGAGCCCCTATCACAGATCTGTGAAACTTGTAAACCATATGTAAACAAGATCTTGTCAAAGTATAGCATTGCCATAATGAAATAAATATGCAGGATATAATGGTTATTCCACCGTTGTTTTTTCTCGTACTATCCGTAGCTACATCTCATGTTTGTGGAATTCGAGAAAGTTTTCGACAGTGTTAAGGTTACATATGGAATGCTTTGAAATGTATATTTTTGTATTGGCAGCATGGACGGCAGAGCTGAAAGGGATATTGAGACTTGTAAAATAAAGTTCGTCAGGACTTCGGTATCCTTTCTCTTTTAGATATTAAGAGAAATCTCTCTTCGCACGACGCTGCGAGTGTTTTCCGCATGCGTCGAATTCGTGTTGTTTTGTGATTATACCACATGGAAAGTGATTATTAAGCCAATCAACAAGCTGTGAGCCAATACGTCCGAGGAATTTTAGTTACCAGGACTTGTTTATTCCTCTGGCCTCCTGTTCAACTGCTCGCTTCCATGTACTACATGGTCGACCAACCCGACGTCTTTCTTGATGATTATAATCCAGAACCTGTTTGGCGATGTTTCGCTCTGGTTTCCACAAAGTGTGACCGATCCACTGCCACTTCCGTACTTGAATCTCAATACATATTATAGTCTGTCTAGTTGTACTCCAAAGTTCATCGTTGGAGATCACTTCTGGCCAGAATATTCCTAAAATATGTGAGAGGCATTGGTTCACGAAAGTTTGTAGTTTCTTAGTAAGTCGAACGGTCACTTTCCACGTAGTACAACCATATAACAGCACGGATTTGACGCATGCGTCAAAAACTCGCATCTTCGTGCGGAGGGAGATCTCTCTCAACCTCCAGAAAGGGGAAAGGATACCGAAGGCCTGACGAGCTTTATTTATACGAGCCTCAATATCATTTTCGGCTCCGCCGTCCATGCTGGCAATGCTTCCGAGATAACAAAAATCTTCCACCTCTTCCACATCTTGGCCGTTAAGAACAATCGGTGTGTTTGCATTCGAACCCATGTGCATGTACTTGGTTTTACGCACATATATTTTCAGTTCCGCCTCTTGACATTAAGAATGTAACGAGCGAACATTTGACTCTAAGTCCGAACGGTTATGTGCAAGCAAACACATGTCATCAGCATAATCTAGGTGACTTAAGATGTTAAAAAGTACCCATTAAAGATCTTTACCTTCCCCACATTCCAGTGCAGCTTTCAAGATGTCATTTATTACTACCCGAAAATAATAGTCTTCTGTAATTGTCGATCAGTTTGGTAACGGTATCAGCAGAGACCGAAACCTCACGATAATAAAGCGTAATATTGAAGAATCCGGAATTCTTTCCGTTCAATTATCTAATATCATTAATAAAAATAAATTTAGTACATTTTCTACACATTAATTCCATTTAAACGACGGTTTTCGTAAATCAATGTTAACCGTCGGCAAGGAACAATTAATTTCTGTACCGTTCTTATTCAAAAATGTAATTCTGTAAAGGAACTTGAAGCGAACCGGTCAGACAAAAATTATATTAAGACAAACACCGGAACACAACAAAACAACCTAGCCTTGCAATTTAATAATCTGTTAAACTTACGCCAATATAACTTGTTGCTTTCCGCTCTGGTGGTGGCGCAGGTGATGTTGATGCCGATTTCTGTACATTACAACTACTACTGTTGCTGCTGCTATTATTACAAATTCCACTAGTCGTAACCAATTTTAATTTTTCCCCAGGTTCCGGTGTAGGTGGCAGCGGTGTCGATCTATCCGATCTACTAATGTCATCTTCATAATCGTCATCGTCGTCGTCCTCATCATCTTCACGTGGCTCACATTTCATTTCTAATTTGATATTTACACGCTCGTTATTTGGATAGTTATTTTTTTCAAGAGTGTGCGCCTGTTGTTGCAAGTCTTGCAATTCCTTTTTAATATTAGATGACTGCCGGCCAATCGGTCTTCCTCCTGAAATAAAAAATTAATAGAATTTTTCTAGATGATTTGAAATGTACTGCATACCTAGCGTTGTGTTTTCAGTTTTAATTTTTTTCTTTTTTTTCTTACGAGATACCTTCGGTGTTGGCTTAGGTGGCTGCTGTGGTTTTTGATCAATTGGCGGACCTTCTAACTTGTGACCGACTAATACACACCAGCCAACCGGATAAACATCCGGTGACTCGCAGTCTAGCCATTGATCATATTCCTCTGGCCAACCATCGAAACGAACTTTGAGCAAGCGTCCAACTACTCTAGCAACAGTTGCAACACAGACTAACCTTGGATCCATCAAATCGGCACATTCCAATTTCATATTAGGCTAAATAAACAAAATGTTTGTAACTAAATCAAACCAAATTAATCTAGAAAATTTACCTTAAAGCCATGATCGGGAACCTCACGATGAAATAAATGTTCAGATGCCGCTAAACTGTTCTTTTCTTTCAAATAATTGTCCCATCGAAACAAATTAACATCGTAACCGTTCGGCGGAGTTAGGGGAATATTATTTGCAGCACAATATCCAACTGGAAATATGCTCGGCGATTTTTCATGATAGCAAAACCTGACACTCAAAAAATTACGTTAGTAT
Organism: Chorisops tibialis; assembly: GCA_963669355.1. Lineage (NCBI taxonomy): Eukaryota > Metazoa > Arthropoda > Insecta > Diptera > Stratiomyidae > Chorisops > Chorisops tibialis. Next base: position 263,469,966 of record OY770262.1, on the reverse strand, counting down.
ACTCTTGAAAAAAATGAAAAGCTAAAAAATACTACCAGTCAGCTCCGGATGCATCGGGATCATAAGAATCAATTCGTATCATCATGTAGCCGAATTTCAAAACAGCCATAACAGTCGCAACACAAATCGAAGACAAATTCAGCGGATCAACTGCTTCAAGTTTCATGCCTTCCGTAAATCCATTCGTTTTGCCTTCAAGGTAATACTCTTCGAATGTAAAATTCATTTTGAACAGTTCGATAGTTGCATCATCTTCATGCACTTCAATCATTTGATCACAACCAGCTGTAAAACAAAGTCGTTACTTTAACAATCATCTAAAATCATATATATTAAGAAAAAATCACCTTCCATCCGGTCTAAGTAGTCTTGTGGCGCAGCCAAATTATGGCCAACCGTTGTGGCCCAGCCGACTGGATGTATAATTGGAGAATCTTCATGACACCAAAATCCGTCATCGGGCGTATCATAATACTTCAAGAACAATCGCTTTCCAACTATTTTACAGACTGTCGCTAGTTTAACTTGTGATATTCGGTTTTTATCGACAATTTCTAATATGAGACCAATACGAAATCTCGATTTAAAGCTATCACTAATTTTATTGTAAAAGTTTGACGGTAAGGTACGTGCACCCGACAAACGTTCAACGAGAAAATCCTTCCAATCAGTGTACTTATTTTCTATAGTTTTTGGTGGTATTAGAGGTTTCCCGCGTGTCGCACACCATCCAACCGAATGCACTTCCGACGAGCACAAATTCACCCAGAAGTCATGCGATGAATCATCAAAACCTGCGTGATAAATAAAATTTAGAATTCCAAATCCTTTTTTCATAGCTCCCAATTAAATATTTACCTTCATATCTCATCAAGGCCTTGTAACCGCAAATATTCAAAACAGTTGCAACCCAAAACGAATGTGGAGTTTGACCCGGAGCGACATTTGTTTGACTATCACAATCTGTATTCTCGACTTCGACTTTCATGTCGACTCCGATATTATCCCACATATCGTAGCCGGGTGCATGCGGAAAACATGTAACGGGCGCTGCATAGAAATTAATTTTCGATAGCTCCGTTATCCAATCAAACGAATTCAAATAATCATAAGCTTTTCGGCGCACACTTAAAATTTTATCGTCTTGCGGACAAGGCGATGGAAGACGATCGGATTTAGGGATTTGAGGTACTTCATCAAGCGGCAAAACATCACGATAGAGCATTGGTTTGTGTGCGGTTGTTAAGTCATCTGTTATAAGCCCATTCTCGCCATTCAATTGTGTTGAATCGTTAGACATTTTAAAGCGATAATTCGAATTTCTGATATGTGATACTCGCAACTCTAGTTCGAGACCAGTACGACTATCATTTGAATTTCCACCTCCTATTGTCGGAGTTGTTGATCCGCCGTGATGATTTTTATATATTGCTGATGAAGGTGATGCGGTCGATGTCGATGATTTACTGTTATCGTTACAAACTAACGTGTATAGTTCTCCACGTGCACATGCCATGCTACAAAAACGTCGTGATTTTGTGTAAAATGTATGTTTTACTCCAATCGCACCACAACGTTCGCAAACGGCTGGAAGCGAAAATAATTAAATATACCATGTATACCAATTACGAAATTAATGCCGAACAAGTTGAGTTTTACTTAATCTTAAGAAGGACTGCACAATGAAATGCATAAAAAGCGTGTTTTAAAATATTTATAGGTAGAATTACAGTGGCTACCTAGAATTTTTCATAAGTAGTACTACAGTGAAAAAGGAAGGAACTTGATTTTGTGTAATATATACAAAATATTAATTGAATTAATAAATGGGAGAGCTACTTTTAGCTATGAATAATCAAACTTAAGCATAATGTAAATAATGTGTAAATAAAATCTGAAGATCTCCAATTAAATAAACCTTATCGATTCGATGGTCCTAATCCAGGTCCGTTTTACTAACCATGATTTCGTAGTTAATTTTCGAAAATTACTATTGCGCGTGAAGCCTTCACACTCTAGAGTCGATATAGAACAAAATCACTTTTAATAAAGATTGGACAAAAAGTTTCCCTTTTAAAATTACTCAACCCCTTTCTGATTGATTTTCTAAATTAATTAACCTAAGCAACTTCCAATACAGGGTGCGCCATTTTTTCTTTTTAAGTTTGACTTGTGTTGAAGCCGATTCTGCCTTAATAATAATAACTGGACCGGCATCAGCCAATAACGGCCAATAGTTATCGATACTGTGCTACATATGTTTCGCGATTATTTGCTGTCAGCGCTGAAGGAATTCGAAATGGAAGGCTACTGGTTTCAGCAACGCGAAGCTGTACAAGATCGTCCCAAATCGTCTCATATCGAAAAAAATGCGATTTTTCGTAGCCACCGCGCTCTTCGGATTTAACGCCACCAGCCATTTTGTGTGGTTCAATCCATTTATATCAACCAAGGTCTCTAACATACACCGAGAACCAGCGAAAAAACTGAAATGCTGCATAATGCAATGGAAAATCCGTTCTTAAGAGCGAACAAACGATATCATTTTCACACATGATCAATTAGTTCTATTCATGTGCGAAAAATCATGAATCGAAGTAAGTAGTTTTCAATTAATTTCATAATTACATGTGCCACAAGATATGTTGAAGAGCTTTCCTGTGCGAACGGGTGTCACACAAGGCTGCATATTATCACCAGCTCTGTTTCTGCCGGTAATAAATGACATCTTGAAAGCTGCACTGGAAGGTGGGGAAGGTAAAAGTCTTCAATGGAGACTATTTAACATTTTAAGTCACCTTGATTATGCTGATGACGTATAATTATTTGCATATAACCGCTCGGACTTAAAAGCAAATGTTCGCTCGTTGCATGCTAAGTGCAAAGAGGCGGCACTGAAAATAAATGTGCACAAGCACACCGATTGTTCTTAACGGACAAGGTGTGGAAGAGGTGCAAGATTTTTGATATCTCGGGAGCATTGTCAGCATGGACGGCGGAGCCGAAAAGGATATTAAGGCTCGTTTAAATAAAGCCCGACAGGCCTTCGATATCCTTTCCCCTTTCTGGAGGTTATGGGAGATCTCCCTTTTCACGAAGCTGCGATTTTTGACGCATGCGTCAAATCCGTGTTGTTTTATGGTTGTACTACGTGGAAAGTGACCGTTCGACTTACCAAGAAACTACAAACTTTCGTGATCCAATGCCTCCGACGCATTTTAGCAATATTCTGGCCAGAAGTGATCTCCAACGAAGAACTTTGCAGTTCAACATGACTAAAATAGGCATTGAGATTAAAAGGCGGAAGTGGCAGTGGATCGGTCACACTTTGTGGAAACTAGAGCGAAACATCGCTAAACAAGCTCTGGATTATAATCCTCAAGGAAGACGTCGGGTTGGTCGCCCATGTAGCACATGGAAGCTAGCAGTAAAGCAGGAGGTCAGAGGAATAAACAAGTCCTAGCAACAGCTAGAGGCGGACGGCGCGCCTTGTGGAAGAGCGTTGTTTCGGTCCTATGCCCCTATAGGGGGTCTAAACAGGAATTTGATTTGATTGAAGATATGTTGAGTACCTCATATGCAGTAGCGAATCAACTCTTCTCGGGGTCCTCGCAGAAAACATTTGAAGCCTTTAATAAACCAAAAGCCCGCCACATGAACAATCAGTATCATTTATTTATGTTAAATGAGCTGTGTAATTTGTTATATCCGTGACTTTTATCTCAAACTAGCATGGTACAGGGTGGGCCATCCAGTGGTTTCTTTTTAAATCATAGGTTATTTTGACACTGAAAGCTGTTTCCCGCTCGAAATCTTGACAGAAAGTCAGTATCATACCTCCGCGGAACGAAATGAGTCGCTTTACACTTGACAGTTTGGGCCTTAGAGCTGCTTGAATTGGACAACGATTTTGGGCGAAAAATCATTTTTTCTGACGAGGCGCATTTTCATCTCGGAGGCTACGTTGACAAACAAAATTGCCGCATCTGGGGCTCGGAAAACCCGCACGTTATTGTCGAGAAGCCAATGCATGCACAGAGAGTGACAGTTTGGTGCGGATTGTGGAGTGGTGGCATCATTGGACCATTTTTCTTCGAAAATGAGGCTGGAAACAACGTTTCGGTTAACGATGAACGTTACAGAGCCATATAACATATTCGACTTTTTTTTTACTGAAATTAAAGACATTTGGACGACAGCTGGTTCATGCAGGATGGCGCGCCATGCCACACAGCCCATGCCACAATCGATCTTTTACGCACGAAATTCCCAAATCGTGTTATCAGCCGTCTTGACGATGTCAATTGGCCGCCTCGGAGCTGCGATTTGACCCCTTTGAACTTTTTTTTCTGGGGAACCGTGAGGGACCGATGTTATGCCAACAATCCTGAAACGATTCAAGTACTTAAGGCCAATATCATCCAAGCAACCCGTGAGCTACAGCCCAAAACCATCGACACGTCTTTGAAAATTGGAGTGACAGAATGCGCTACTGCGAAGCCAGCCGAGGCAGCCACTTGAACGAAGTTGGTTTCCATCATTAATGGGAATGTTTGCTCTTACTAATAGCCATAATACATGGAAAAAAATTTAATTTTGTACATTTTATTGCATTTTTAAAAAGAAACTTGTATTTGGCCCACCCTGTAGTATAATTTATTTTTATTTCAGTAGTACCCTTTAATTGATCCAAAACTAAAATTCAATGTAAAAACTGTAAAAACTAACCAAATACTTCCACTTCTTCTACCACTTCCAATACTAACTGCAAAATTTCACGAAATACAATACATCCATTTTCTCAGTCCTTATGAAATCAAAGATGCTCAAAATCTGTATACAGTGAGAAGAGATGAGAAACTTAGTTTTCGAGACCATAAATTTTGTATGGAAGATTTCAATAGTCATCAAAACATTATATTTCAAAATTTAGATTTATAACAATTGTACCTTATAAGAAAGTCGACTCAATGCGAAAACGTAACATTTTGTTTGGGAGGAGGTGGGAGAGGTGAGTGATTTTGGCCAATTCATGAAATTAAACTTATTTTTTTGGTGAGAACAATTTGTACAAAATTTGAAGTTTCTATTTAGCTCAAGGCATTCTCAAGTTAGAGGAAAGCGAATGAACGGACGAAAGTAAAAAGTCATTTATCTCAATTATATGTAGGTCATAGCGAAAAGACTTAAGATAACCTGGGACAGAACGGGGTAATAAGTTGAAAATATATTTTAAAAACATAACAGGATTGCGATTGGGCGAAGGGCCCAATCATGCGATACTCTAGATGAAAGAGACATTTTTTGATTTTAATAAATTTCATATGGGGAGTGGTAGAAGGGATGACGGCATTGAATCAATTTTTTCACATCATGCTAGAGTTTATAGGATTTCATGAAAAAGTGCTGTTTGTATGGGAGGTGGTAGAAGGAGTGAGGGGATTCGAATAATTTTTATAACGTAGATTAAAAATGGTATAATATACATTCCGAATTTCAGATCAATAGCTTATACTTTTCGAGGAAATCCGTTTATTTTCAAATTCCGAAATTGTGCCATTTTGTATGGGAGGGGGTAGAAGGAGTGGAGCGATTCGGCCCGTTCACGAACTCGTCCCTACTTCGTTCTCACGACGTGTAAAAAATTTGAACTTCCTAGCTCAACGTGTTCTCGAGCTAAAGAGGACACGGACGGACAGACTGCCATCCAGTTTTGAGATTTTTGCGAGAACAAAACTACGTTAGTAATGCAAGAAAACAAAAGAACAGTAGTTTTGTTTTCAAAAACAGAAAGTAATGTCATTTGCCCAATTCTTACCCGGGCTAGGGGTAGAACGGGGTGGTAAAGACAAGTAATCATAAAAACATGTAAAACTAGTAAATATGTAAGTTCTACCTTCATTTTTTTAGTTTTAAGTTAGTTTTAACTATAAAGCATTCCCTACACTTTTCATTGATTGTGTCCTTTCCTTAAACCTATTTACTAGGACAGCTTCATAATTTTCTTTTCCCGCACAGGAATTGTATATAAAATGTTTTCACATGTAACAAGCAGCCTTTCCTTCAACTGACTTTGAGCAAAATTCGCCGCAATATTAACATGCACAGTCAGAATGTGGTACCCTCCCCATTCCGCCCCCGGGAAACTACTCAGGTAATGGAGGTAAGGCCACTCGAGAAAGATACGTAAAGAAACGTTTAACTACATAAAACTAAAGACAATTAAACGTACTTCCAGCGTGTACTGACTATAGTTGAAATATAAACAAGTATGAACACCCTACTGTGATTGCAAAATCAGCAGAAGTTCCAATAAGAGCAAAAAAACACACGAAAATTTCACACACCAACGCTCAAGAAAACTAGATTAACATTGCTGCCGAAGTTGAGCAGTAACAGTTTGGTCTAGTTCTACTTATTGCCGCTCCCTGGCAGCACTTCCTTGAAACCGAAAAACGTCGAACTTCATTCTGCCCCGTACTCCGTTGTATCCCGGGTTCCCCTATATGATAAGCCCTTATAAATTTTTCGATCTGATTGCTTTGAAAATTGAAAATTCAATTTGGGCTGTAAAGTCGTTTAATATTGAAATGGCATATACTCCAGTTCAAGCACCGACTAATAAACTATCTAATGGTGAAAACCACATCAAAATCCGTTCAGTAGTTTGTGAGTGATGCGGTAACATACTTTTTGAATCGAACGATTTTATTATTAGTATTAGATATCAATTTTTTTTGTCATTCTCAAAAGGTGTGCCCATTCTTTGACATCGGCCTTCAAATGTGGTAATAAAAATATCTGTCAGCAAGTCGGGCACAAGTTTACATTCATGGGACAAGTTGAGGATGCGTGGAAAGCTAGTATGCCAGATAATGTGGCAGCACATAGGGAAGACTAATACGATTGGAGTTCTAAGGGGTGACTATTGTCAATTATTTAACACTTTATTGTGATTATTATCAATAGCTCTAGTGCATAGATTCAATCTTTCATTCGTTTATATACATAAGTTTGGATTTGTATGGGGGTGAATCGAATATTGTCGATAGAGGCGGTGAAGGGAAAATTAATTTAAATGTTTTTGAAAGAGTTCATACAAAATTGTTAGTGCATATATTTTAATGTGCTCTTGGTAAATGATTTTTTTGATGCGTCGAAATAATTCTTTTGTATGGGAGGGGATAGAAGTATTAAAGGTATTAGGCCAGTTAATATTTTGAATTCTCATGCATATTTTTTCAGTTATTTTTGTAAACTCGCAAGTATTGAAACAAAAATTTTGCGTGTTTGCGTTTTTTTTTCGCTACACCTGAAACTCCTTGTGCAGGTGCAGGACACCTTCTCAGTGCACAACATTTTTGATCCAATTTTGTTTTACTTTATGTATCGGGAGTGCTGGAAAACCGGCGTTTCCCAATAGATGGCGATATCAATAAATACTGGTCAAAAATGGCGGATCAGAAACGTTACATGGTACGGCTGGTCATCTGTCAACAACTTCTTATCATTTCATTTGTAAGCTTTTATCAGCGTCATATACTTTTTTGTGCGCGCATATGTCGAAGTTTGAGCCAAACAAGCGTCATTTGCGGTAAGTTTTGCCTTTTGCCTTCAATTCAAAAAAAAATATGCAGCTGAGGCGCGTCGAATGATTGTACAAACTTATGGTGAGGCTGCTATTAGTGAAAGAACGTGTCGCGAATGGTTTCAACGCTACAAAATGGGTGATTTCGGCGTGCAAAACAAGGGGTGTCCTGAAGGCATGACGAAGATTCATGTCAAACGCAACAAGAACTTGCAGATTCATTGGGGATGACACAACAAACCATTTGGCATCGTTTGAAAACCTAGGGAATGATGCAAAAGCAAAAAAATTAGGTGGCATACGAGTTGAGGCTACAAAACATTGAACGGCGTTTTTTCACGTGCGACCTGCTGCTCCAACGGAAAAAAAGCAGGGGTTTTTTTGTATTGCAATATCACTGGCAATGAGAAGTCGATCCATTACGATAATCGAAAGAGAAAAAAACTGGGGATACCGCGGTCATGCATCAATATCGACGGCCAAGCCAAACATCCACAGCTCGAAAATCACGCTGTGTATTTGGTGGGACCAGCTTGGCGTGGAGTATTATGAGCTGCTGCAACCGGGTGAAACCATCACTGGAGCGCACTACCGAGCACAACTAATGCGTTTGAACCGAGCATAGAACGAAAAACGTCCCCAATTCGAGGAGAGACACAAGAAAGTGATTCTGCTGCACAACAACACTCGTCAGTATGTTGCTCAGGTTGTGGCAACCTACTTGAAGCACTGAAATGGAACATCCTTCCGTTCCCGCCATATTCTTCAGATATCGCCCCTTTCAACTACCACATATACCAATCGATTACGCATGACCTGGCTGAATAGCATTTCTGTTCTTACGAAGAAGCCAAAAATTAGGTCGATGCGTGGATCGACTCAAAAGACGAGCAGTTTTTCCACGCGCAATCCGTATGCTGCCAGAAAAATGGGGAACAATTTGTGACTAGCGATGAAGAATAGTTAAGTAACCATTTTCCCACAATAAAAACCCAAATTAAAGAAAAACCGCGGTTTTCTATTTATACTTTCAATATATTAAATGTATGTATGCACATTCAAAATTTGAGCTTTGTAGCTTTGACCAGAGCCCTGTAAAAATTATTCAAAATTTTCGACATATAGCTCTACAATATTACGAAATTTCAGGTTAATATCTGTTTGAATTTTATGTTATCGATACCATAGTACAAATGTATTATATTAACTGACAAATTTAGGGAAAATCAAATTTGGGGAAAATCGAATTAGGGGACAAAATGAAGTATTTTATGTGCACTATCGAATGCACAGATGTAGCAAATGATAAACTGATGCACTGGCAACACAGCGCCTTGCCAGTAGTGGTAAGTACATTCATTATATAAGAACTTTGAGACAAATCGGAGTTTCAAAAACGCTTATTCCAAAATCAACAGATAACACTTAACACATCTTTGCACTATGGTGTATATATAACAGTTTGAAATTTTGGAAAGTGCACCATTCTGTAAATACCCTCCATTTCAACTAGCTAATAGTCGAGGTATTAATTTTCAAATCATTTTCTTCTCCTTTGCGGAAAACTCAATTGACAAACATTCATTATTATCTACTTATACTTTTAAGTAGCCGCTATGTCTTGTCTTGTCGAATTATTTACGTATTTCATGTCGATGATTGCCAAATTAAGTGCCAAATAATGAGCAATATTCGAAAATCAAAAATTAACTCTACAATAAGGCAACAAAATTTTTTGCACTTTGTGCGTAATAATGATCTCGAATTTAATACAGGTAGAATTTACCGTAATTATATGCAAAACTTAGAATATAAAGTTTGGACAAACATAAGCATTATTACAAAACGATATCGATTTTACTTATTTATAAAAAAAATTGTTTGGAATCGGTGCAAAATGGAGGCGATCAAAATTTAAAAATGCTTTATGTGCACTATTTGAAAATAAAATCTCTAACATTAACGATAACAGCGATTCAAAATAATAACTTATTTTAGACTGAACTGAGAATTGGAGCTAAATTCAAATAAAAATATCAAAAACTAAAACTAATAAAAATCAAAATAAATAAATGAACCTACCCATGCCGTCTCTTTGTATTGGAATAACCGATGGATCAATATTTCCCTTATATGCGATAGGGGTTTTTAATACCAATCCCGGCCTATTGACCGGTTCAATTTTTCTTGCTTTTTTATTATTACCACTGCTATTGCCGCTACCTTGTATCATAATCGGTTCGGGTTTTACCTCAATAATACGTTCATCATCATCGATCATTTGACTGTCCTGATATGAATCATCATCGGTATTCATTATTACAAAATCATCGATATTGATAATTTCTCTGTTGTCGTCGACTAACGAATGAACATTATCATGGTCGGTAATCGTATCATAGCAGCTACTATCGTCAATTTGCTCGTACGGCTGTATAAATTGCTTATCGTCATCATCATCATCGACCATATCTTGGTAAACTTGAAACGGAGCCGTGTGCTGTAATACGGGATGAATGCTACCGATTGTCTGGGAAATTCCGTATATGTCGGTACCGGGTCCAGTCGGTATTAGAGTTGCCGTAGTAGCAGTTGAATGTCCACCACCAATTGGTGTACCCTGACCACTATACTCCCCCCCAACAATACTCATCATTGGATTCATATCCTGTTAGTTTTTTTTTATTTTAGTTTTAAAGATTTCCAAAACATTTTTAAATCATTTTTTTTTTTTTGTAATAATTTTGATCAGAAATAAAATTTTATTTGTTGTGTTGTTAAATAAAATGTTTAAATAAATTTTGTTTTGTTGGTATTGATTGCAATGGGGAGGAACACGTGGGATAAAAAAAAACGAATAAAAGTAAATTAAAAAATTTTGTTTCAATTTGTTTTCAGTACATATTCAAGTAAAATTAAAATTAATTAACTAAGAAAAAGTTTGCTAATTACTCAAAAATTATTTACGTAAAATCCAATTTACAACACCAATTGAGAAAAACAAATAAATAACATCAAAAGGGCAGAGGTAGCAAAGCTGACTATTCATAATTTATACATCTACACTAAATTATTGTTATTATCAAAGTTTAGTTAAGCATTTCGGTGTAAAACAAATAAAAGGAGACAACACTTCGATTGAGAAGTACAAATCTATACTAGATCGTACATTAAGCATGAAAACATTTCTAGCAGAATTATTTTCTCCTTTGAATTATAATTTTTTTTTAATTTATTTGTTTTTCTCGCTTTTCCAAGTATGTATGTGTTATTTTTTATAAGGATTGTTAAAACTAATGGAATATTAAAGCGTTGTAAGCAATTTTATGAAATTCACTATAGAATAAAAAGTTTCGAAATCGATAACACTCACCATAGTTCCAGTTTGATGTGCAATATCATCCATAACTGACAGGCCCACGGATGGTTGACCGTAAAACGATGTCGAATCATCAAATATCATACGCTCACCACTATACTGGTTCATCCATAACATCCTTAATTCTGTCGGATTCATTATTTCTGTCTGAGTTAGCTGTATCTAACATGAACAAGTTCTAACCTGAAATTAATAATAAAATTCAATATTTAAAAGATTTTACAATATGAAGTATAAATATATTCTATCGCCATCCTTTCCTAAACTTATTGGATGCACGGTGACAGTGTCAACCTTAGTTAAATGTCTGTACAGTAGTAAAATAAAAAGAAATCATTCATTCTTTCTATTTTGGCTCAAGATGCAAGAAGGCAGGACTGAAACTGGATTCATACACGGACACCCAAATATGTCTTCGAAATATCCAGAAAAATAAATCCGCGTCGTCAGTTTGGTACAATCTCTCACTTCAGAGAATTTTCTAAGGCTACTATGCTTCAAATCCACACAACTCGTAGCATATGCCGACGGCATAAATACACTTGCAATATCTCTGGAGAGTGCTAAAGAAATGTTTGTAAACCTTGACTCGGTAGTAAGGGAAGTTGAACTACGTATTACCGAAAACAATAGTTATGACACAAACTAGGAAAAAGACGCCAATCAAACAAAATATTACAGTAAGAGACTATAACCTAGAAAACGTAGACAAATTTGTATACCTCTAGGGAAAACCTATCGAAGCATCGAAATAGAAAGAAGAATAATAATGGCAACTAAAACGGTACTTTCACTAATTAAAAACAAAAACGTGCACAGGAAAACAAACACAGATTTCTGGATCCTCAAAGTTGATATACAATTCCTGATTGTATCAAATTCGACATTTGCCTTGTTCTCTCATCGGTCCGAGGATTCGTCACAGCACTTTCCCATATTAAGTTTGCAAATCATTACATACCAATATTTGTCTGCGCTATGACTTATAATGTATCAATCAAATTCCTGTTAAGACCCCCTATAGGGGCATAGGACAGAAACAACTCTCTTCCACAAGGCGCGATCCTGAGCATCGGCTTTAAGCTGTTGCCAGGACTTGTTTATTCCTCTGGCCTCCTGCTCAACTGCTCGCTTCCATGTGTTACATGGTCGACCAACCCGACGTCTTCCTTGAGGGTTATAATCCATATAATGTATAATGTTTCGTTATAACAATAACTAACTCTACATCAATGATTACTCTGTTAAAACATACGGTTTACTGCCAATTCCGAAGTCACGCTACTTTCGAAAGCAAACTTATTCGCCATATCAGTTGCTGTCACTTCATATTAAACTATGGCAAATTTGTATATTATGTTACATGTTAATATTTAGTTTATTAATGTTCACGCCCCAACGGACAAAGACGACGAAGTTAAAAACGATTTCTACATCACCAATCAACATTCGGCTCCCTTCCGCCGAACGTTATTAAAAAGGTATTAGGTGACTTTAACACGGAATTGGGCAAAGAAGAGACTTACATAGGGACAATTGAAAGGCACAGTCTCCATGACATTAGGGTAGCTAGGGTATAGCCTAGTGTGTTGCGTATTGGTCTACAATGCGAAGGTCATGAGTTCAAATCCCGGTCAACGCATAATTTCACCACACATCTTGCTTGGATATACCTTGATCACCTCAATCTACAAAAACTGTAAAATTCGTATATAAAAGGTTGTGCGAAGGTCTAATAACCCTTCCACAATAAATAATGAAAAATGTTAAGGATCCTGAAGTTCAGGAGGCCAAGGCCCGATTTGGGCTGTAGTGCTGTAGAATAAGTAGAAGTCTCCATAACATTAGAAACGATAACGGCCAGAGGCTGACTGATTTTTCCAGCAGCAAGAACCTTGTTGTAAGCTCGACATGCTTCCCGCATCGTAACATTCATAAGAGAACGTGGGCATCACCCGACGGACAAATGTCCAACCAAATATACCACGTTCTAATAGAGAAAAGGACGGCCTCCTGCATTCTCGACGTACGCACATGTCGAGGGGATAATTACGACACAGATCACTATTTGGTTAAGACCAAGTTCCAATGTCGAATCACAAACCGACGACACCCAAAATCACAAACAGTTCCTAAATTCGAAAACTCAAGGATGAGAAAACAGTTGCGAAGTACGCATCAGCCTTAAGGAGGCTCTTCGCGGCAATACTGAACAACAACGACAGCATGCCAATAAAAGGAATGTGGCAAAACATCAAAGATGGCATTACATCGGTCGCAGAGGAGGTTATAGGACAACAACTCCAGCGCAAAAAAAAATATTGGTTCGACAAAGAATGCCGAAATGCCTTAGAGCGAAAAAATCAAGCTAACAAGATATTAACGGAACGGCCAACACGCACCAAACGGGACGAATATAACGTTACACGATTTGCAAGCAAAACATGCAGACAGAAAAAAAGGAAGTACAATAATGACGAAATTGAAAACATGCAGCAGGCACAACTGACGTAACAGCTGATGAAGGATCCTCTTTGAGTCCTCCCACACTCGAAGATGTAAAAACGGCCCCGAAGAACCGAACAACAAAGCTTCGGGCACTGATCTAATTCCAGCTGAGCTTTTGAGAGCCAGATTAGTCGCGGATATATGGACGCAGGAAACACTTCCTGAAGCATGGTGCAAGAGCATCATACGTCCAACTTATAAAAAAGGTGACAAACTCTGCTGCGAGAACTACCGAGGAATATCTGTTGTGTACGTCTTATAAGATCTTGACGAAAATTCTAGAAAAGAGAATTAAGCCCTTTGCTGACAAAGTAATTGGTGAATACCAAGGCGGATTTACAGCTGGACGATCGACCACGGACCAGATATTCTCAGTTAAACAGGTGCTGGAAATATAATATTGATGTGCACCAGATATTTGTTGACTTCAAACAAGCATACGGCAGTATCAACCGGCGTGTACTGTATAAAATCATGTTGAAGTTTGGAGCCCCATCGAAACTGGTTGGGCTTACAAGAATAACAATGACCGAGTCTTAGAGTTAGAGCAGAAAGTGATCTGACTTTCAGCTTTAGAACTGACAACGGTCTTAAACAAGGTGACGGCCTAGCACCAATGCTTTTCAACTTGACACTCGAATATGTCGTTCCGAAACTTCCCGTTGACACCAAGGGAACACTTTGCTTCAAATCCACAAACTAGTAGCATATGCCGACGACATAGATATCCTAGCAAGATCTCTAGAGAGTGCTATGGAAGTATTTGTAAACCTTGACGCGATAGCAAGGGAAGTTGGACTACAAATTTATGACACAAACTAGGAAAAAACCGCAAATCAGACAAAATATAACAATAGGAGACTATAACCTAGAAAACGTAGAAAACTTTATATACCTAGGGGCAAACTTATCAAAGAATAGAAACGAGCCCATCAAAATTAAAAGAAGGATAATGTTGGCAAATAAACGTATTACGTATTATTCGGTACTTCCAATAATTAAAAACAAGAACATACACAGAAAGACTAAATTAAAAATATATAAAACAATAATAAGACCTGTGTTATGCTATGGCAGCGAAACGTGGACGCTAACTCAGACATCCGAAAAATCACTTAACGCCTATGAAAGAAATGCCCTCAGAAGAATTCTCGGAGCTGTGAGAGAAGACTCTATCTGGAGAATAGAAAATTGTATGCCATTTTCGACAATCCAGAAGTATTTCATAGAATTTAAGAAGCTACAATGGGCTGGTAATGTGGAGCCGATGGATGACGGAAGAATTCCCAAACGCATACTAAAAGGAAAAGTCAATGGATAGAGACCGGTCGGAAAACCACGGAAGCGCTGGAAGGATTCCATTGACGCAGGCAGCAAATCACTGCTCAGATTCTCAAACTGGAGGACGCGGTCACTCAACCGAGATGGATGGAGGCGAAACATACAGAATGCCAAGGCCCAATTTGAGCTGGGTGTAGCCTAGTAGGTAACGTGTTTGGTTTACAATGCGAAAGTCGAGAGTTCAAATCCCGGTCGACGCATGGTTACCTCAATCTACGAAAATGAAAAATTCGTAGATAGAGGGTTATGCGAAAAGCTAACTCTTCCACAATAAATAATGAAAATGTAAATGTTATTTACGATTTGATCTATTGCTTTACCCCTTCCAAATCTAATTCAACTGAACTAAATAAAGCCATTACTTCGATTGCGGGTAAACTCCAATCACGAGATACTCTAGATGAAATAAGTTTCAGTGACTTCTCACATAAGAACACACTTATAAAAGTATTGTTATGTTATGATTGATGATTCAAACCAATTATTTTAACGAGGATCGCCAAACAGCAACTTTTGTATGAGAGGTAGTAGAAGGGGTGAGGGATTTTGTATTTCGACTAGCTGCAAAAACATGTATTACGGGTAAGTCTGTAGATTCCGATGGATAGAAAATCAAGTGGCTCAAAAACATGGCATTGTGAAAACAGTAAAACGAAGGATGCAAAGATATTTTTTTTAAAAATGATTGAACTAGTGAATTCAAACATTTATATATTGCAAGGAAATCGACACGATACTCATTGGCTGGTGAATCACCATTGAGATCCGTGTACTTAGAATGCACACAACGTTTCACACTTGTAATGTCAACTATTCGCGAATTATCTTCCTTAACAGTTTTTCTAAAATTGAAAACACTACATGAAAAAGTTTGCTGGTTCTAAACCAACGTTATGATCAGCTCGCGGATTATTGCAGTGTATGTTGACAACCTACTTATACCCACCCACTAGTGTGAATACCGAACTTGCATTCGCTATGCACTGGTAGTTTCACTCTGGGAAGGGGCGTTTAATGCCGTCACAAATCGTGTTCGTAAAGAATCACAGGTTAAATCCCTAAAGACAAGTATCCATGTTAATCCAAGAAAATATGGTTCTATGTTAAGACCCTCTATAGAGGCATAGTAAACAAACAGTTCTCTTCCACAAAGCGCAATCCTGAGCATAGATCTTTAGTTCATACTTGTTTACTGGTATGCTTTTTAACTGATTGTTTCTATGTGATACATGATTTAAAAACCCGATGTCCCCGATGTGTTATAAGCCAGATCTGATATAGAGATGTTTTGAACTGATTTACTCAATGTGTCACCGATCCACTCTCACTTTCGCCTTTGAATCTCAATTTCTAGTCTCTTAGTCTCTCCTGTTTTACTCCAAAGTTCGTCTTTGGAGTACATATCCAGAAACAGTTCTGGTGATAATATGCAGCCTTGCCTGACACTCGTTCGCACAGAAAAAGCTCTATGTACAATACGACATTTTGCATGTCTGCAGGATTCTTTAATCATGGCTATGATCTTATCTGGTACAGAACAGACATAAGATGTAGCGGAGAACCCATTTCAGCGGCCTGCATCAATATTTAGAGAATTTGTATGATCGTATCAAGATCACGGAATCTCACCTAATAAACTTCGAGAGAGCATTCTACAAAATCTATAATTGTTACTACTAGTATTAATTTTAATTTTAGTTTATTAATGCAAGTTGGTGATATCATACTTTTAACACTGTTAGTGATTCAATTAAAATTTTAACAAAGAATGCTTTTCGAGTAAAAAGCTAAATGTAATCAAAATATGCATTGAATTCAGAAAAATAAAAGGGACGATAGCACGCTCATCCAACTTTTAAGGTACATTAACATGTTTTAAAATATCTAAAGTTCTAAATAATATTAAATATAATTATTTCTGTTTAGATTACCAAAAAATAAGCTTAAAGCGCAGTACTATTGTATACACAATTTCTTCGCAATAATCTTATTGAGAATATCTTTAGCTATGATTTTGAATACGGTAAGTCGACATATATCACGCCAATCTGAACAATACCGATATCGCACTTCTTCGGGGTCATGACAATAACGCCCTCCTTGCTAGCCGGATATCTTCTTTAATTGCACACATCAATAAAAAGTGGGAGAAGAATAACAGTGGT
The DNA here is from genome assembly GCA_963669355.1 of Chorisops tibialis. Taxonomy (NCBI): domain Eukaryota; kingdom Metazoa; phylum Arthropoda; class Insecta; order Diptera; family Stratiomyidae; genus Chorisops; species Chorisops tibialis. Next base: position 263,452,985 of record OY770262.1, on the reverse strand, counting down.
CAGTTCAGGGTCTACTATTAGGAGTTCGTTTAGTCCATCTATACCCTGGGATTTTTTCCACCAATTAACCGAATGGCGGAAACTATTTCTTCCTTATCTACAATAAAAAAAAACGCTGTCCAAGAAAGACACCACTTCAACAACGGCGACATGGAGGTCATTCTCATATTATGGCATGGGTCCATCACAACAGAAATCATGGATGCAAAAGTCTTTGTTGACATATTGACAAAAATCGTGTTACCATATGCAAAGGAAAATATGCCACTGAAGTGGGCCCTAATTCAAGATAATGACCCTAGGATAGGTTAGTTTTGCGGAGAGTTCGGACACCAATGTACGTAGGCCAACAAAGAACCCATTGCACGCCTCCATATTTGTACCATGTGGACCTACATACATTTAGCCAGCCTGCTCTAACGGTGAAACTAATGAGATTCATCGGTTCAAGCGACCGTCGATCATTCAACTCAGCGGAGAATTACTCTCCGAAAATTGTTCTTCCAATTGTTCGGATCCATGGGCAATCGCAGAGAAAATGCTCTACGGTCTCATCCTCCTCACCGTATCCTCTGCAAATGTCAGCGGTTTGTAAGGCGAAGTCTTCGAGCGTATTTTCTATAAAAACAGTGGCCCGTGACTATACATACTAGTGTCCGTAGGGAGTTTCTATTGAGTTTTAATATTTTTATTGATTTCCCTCTGTCTAACCCAACCTATAGCATCTTCGTGGTGTTACACGGGTCGCTTTGTAACTATTTGAAATGTTCCCTTCCCCCCACTTTGTTTGCGTAGATTGTCTGAATAGCTCTCAAAGCAATGCCGAAATTAACCGTTTCTTCAACGATGACAGCAGAAGATCCGTTACTGGCCAGCATGTCCGCCATTTCGTTTCCAGGTATGTATACCCGGATGACTCGAAACCCAACAAAATCAAAAAGTACAGGCTTTTCCGAATCCTTACAATATTTACATACAATGGTTCAAGCATCTTGAACGGCAACTGTAAGCGGAGATAGCCTTCAGTGCAGCTTGGCTGTCCGAGTAAAAACTAACTCGCTTACCATTTACTCCTGCACGCAAGGCTAGTTTCAACCCTTACGCAATAGCCATTACCTAGAAGACCGTGGCATATACTGGTAGATGCCTGAAGATTTGCAGATCAAGGCTTTCAGAAAAGATGCCATAACCTACTCCCTAGTTCATTTTCAAACCATCAGTAAACATCGCAATCTCGTCATTCTATATTAGATGATTGTCAATCCATTGCTGTCTGTCAGGTAGAGTGACTTCATAGTGCTTCACAAAGCCCGTCTTTGACAGCATTGTATCACTGACCTCGTTTAGACTGTAGTAATGTAGGTTTTACGTAAGTCCACTTCAATCAATCAAATTCCTGTTAAGACCCCCTATAGGGGCATATCAATCTATCAAATTCCTGTTAAGATCCCCTATAGGCGCATAGGACAGAAACAACTTTATTCAAGAATGCGCGATCCTGAGCATCGGCCTTTAGCTGTCGCCAGGACTTGTTTATTCCTATGGCCTCTTGCTAAACTGTCCGCTTCCATGTGCTACATGGTCGACCAACCCGACGTCTTCCTTGAGGATTATAATCCAGAGCCTGTTTGGCGATGTTTCACACTGGTTTCCACAAAGTGTGACCGATCCACTGCCACTACCGCCTTTGACTCTCAATGCCTACATATTTTAGTCTGTCTAGTTATACTCCAAAGTTCGTCGTTGGAGATCATCTCTGGCCAGAATATTCCTAAAATGTGTCGGAGGCATTGGTTCACGAAAGTGTGTAGTTTCTTGGTAAGTCAAACTTTCCACGGACTATAAATATATAACAACACGAATTTGACGCATGCTCAAAAACTCGCAGCTTCATGCGAAGAGAGATCTCTCTTAACCTCAAGAAAGGGGAAATGATACCGAAGGCCTGATGAACTTTATTTAGACGAACCTCAAAATCCTTTTCGGCTCCGCCGTCCATGCCGACAATGCCTCCGATATAAAAAAAATCTTGCACCTCTTCCACGTCATGTCCGTTAAGAACAATCGGTGTGTTTGCGTTCGAACCCATGTGCATGCAATTGGTCTTACGCATATTTATTTTTAGTCCCGCCTCTTTGCATTTAGAATGCAACGAGTGAACATTTGACTCTAAGTCCGAACGATTATGTGCAAGCAAACGCACGTCATCAGCATAATCAAGGTGATTTGAGATGTTAAATAGTCTCAATTGAAGACCACCTTCCAGTGCAACTTTCAAGATGTAATTTATTATCACCAGAAACAGAGATGGTGATAATACGCAGCCTTGTCTGACACCCGTGCGCACAGGAAAGCTCTCGGACAGCTCTCCTCTATGCAAGACGCGACACCTTGCATCTTCGTAGGATTCTTTAATCATAGCTATGACCTTATCTGGAATACCTCTCCTACGCAAAGCATTCCATATGTAATCTCGCTTAACGCTGTCGAAAGCCTTCTCGAAGTCCACAAACATGAGATGAAGTGGCGAACCCATTTCGGCTGACTGCTCTAATATTATCCGTAGGGTATTTGTGTGGTAGGTACAAGACGACCCTTTACGGAATCCAGAGTGGTCTCCACAACGTCACTAATCCTATTAAGAATTACTTAGCCATGATTTTCGATACGGCATATATACTACGCCAATTGCCACAATCCCGAAGGTCGCCCTTCTATTCACAATGACGCCCTCCTTCCATTCAGTCAGATATGTTCCTTCATTCCACACCTCAGTTAAGAGAGGGAGGAGAATATCGGCTGCTATTTCCGGCTGCACTGTGAGGAATTCGGTTGGTAGTCCGTCTATACCTGGGGCTTTCCTTCCCGCCAATGACCGAATGACGGAAACTATTTATTTATTTATTATTAACAAAAAAAAATATTTATTTAATTGTCCACAATAAGGGTTGTTTCCCAGACAGCTACGAGCTGGTATAAAGGAAATTTTCGTAATATATTGAAAACGTTATATAAATAATAGTGGGTAATGCATAGTCAATTTAATGTATTCACGATTGCTGTATGAACTTCTTTACTGCGATCTTGAGGCACTTGATGTTCTTCGGCTGTCAAATATAGATTGGCGAGGAGTTGTTATAACGTATATTGAAATTGTGAATATCTGCGTTGTACGTTATGATTATTGAAGACTTTAGTCCTTGGTTTATTATCAATCAATCAAATTCCTGTTAAGACCCCCTATAGGGGCATAGGACAGAAACAACTCTCTTCCACAAGGCGCGATGCTGAGCATCCGCCTTAAGCTGTTGCCAGGACTTGTTTATTCCTCTGGCCTTCTGCTCAACTGCTCGCTTCCATGTGTTACATGGTCGTCCAACCCGACGCCTTCCTTGAGGGTTATAATCCAGAGCCTGTTTTGCGATGTTTCGCTCTGGTTTCCTCAAAGTATGACCGATCCACTGACTTCCGCCGTTGAATCTCAATACCTATTTTGGTCTGGCGAGTTGTACTCCAAAGTTCGTCGTTGGAGATTACTTCTGGCCAGAATATTCCTAAAATGCGTCGGAGGCATTGGTTTACGAAAGTCTGTAGTTTCTTGGTAAGTCGAACGGTCACTTTCCACGTAGTACAACCATATAACAACACGGATTTGACGCATGCGTCAAAAACTCGCAGCTTCGTGCGAAGGGAGATCTCTCTTAACCTCCAGAAAGGGGAAAGGATACCGAAGGCCTGACGAGCTTTATTTAGCCGAGCCTCAACATCCTTTTCGGCTCCGCCGTCCATGCTGACAATGCTTCCGAGATAGCAAAAATCTTGCACCTCTTCCACATCCTGTCCATTAAGAACAATCGGTGTGCTTGCGTTCGAACCCATGTGCATGTACTTGGTTTTACGCACATTTATTTTCAGTCCCGTCTGTTTGCATTTAGAATGCAACGAGCGAACATTTGACCTGACGACGATAATGCTTTCCGAGATAGGTTCCCGGCTGATGAGACTGTTTCTCGCTCTCGGTGTAAAGACGACCGCCACGCCATTTTTGGCTTCCCTCTCAGGACCAAAGTACTGAATGGTGTTTTAGCTAGGGGTTCGTTCTTTCCCTGTCCACCTGACCTCGCTCAAGCCCAAGATTGGGATGTTATAGTGCTCCATTTCACGGTCGATCACTGATTGGCGGTGCAAGAACCGATTGACCCAAGCCCTTCCCCCGTCATTTAATGTTCGAACGTGCCACAAACTAATCATAGTCCGTTTTCGAATGCCAAAAGTCGTTACCGTAGAATTCGTTTGTATTCGAGGCGTTTCTCGTATTAGTTAGTTAAGATCACGGGTGGTAAGCATATGATTCAGTGAGTGTCCATTTGTCATTTTTAGGGCAAGCAGGACTGGCAGTGGGTGAATTCCACTGCTCCTACCCCATAATGGTATGGTTAGCTCAGGTCCGTGGAGTCGCTATTCTCCAAAGGTAGTTGCATGAATTGGTAAAACGTCATCCTACAACTAACCCCCTGTGAAGCATGTCATGCTGACAATGCTTACCAAAAATTTCTCACCTGTTCTACATCTTGTCCTTTAAGAACAATCGGTGCGATTGTGTGTCGAATTCGAACCTTTGTGTACCATATACGTGGGTTTTATGCACATATATTTTCAGTCCTGTCGCTTTGCATTTAGAATGCAACGAGCGAACATTTAAGTCGAGGTTATGGACAAGCAAACACACTTCTTCTAAAATGACGCTACAGCCCAAATCGGACCTTGGCCTCCTGATATTCAGGTTCCTTAACAAGCAAACACACGTCATCAGCATAATCAAGGCAACTAAATCTGTTCCCACTGAAGACCTTTATTTTCCCCACCTTCCAGTACAACTTTCAAGATGCCATTTATTACCACCAGAAACAGGGCTGGTGATAATATGCAGTCTTGTCGCACAGAAAATTATGTTATATACCGCACCGAAGTTCATTATGTTGAGGTTGAAAAAAAATTGTAACAGCTTCAGAATCCAGCATCCTTATAAGCGAATTCTACGGTACTAGCTGCAGGCGAAAATTGCAACATAATTGAAATATAGACATTTAGTTATGAAATATATCACGGCAGCAGCTGTTTGGGAAAACCAAGAGCTTCGTACTCTTACGCCCATACTTATTGCCTCAATTTTTCTTAAGAATGTTATTTGCTCCAAATATAAACTAAAAAGAAAAGAGCCCTCGGCCGAAACAAAAGTCCGGATTTACATGCATTTTAAGGCAAAGTTGACGGTTCAAACAAAGGCAGGTAATTTGTTTGCAGTTTAGGCGATTCGTTACACATCACTTTATTTGTTATGAACACAAAACCGGATTTGATACATAGATCAATTTAATCCTAATGCCAGAAATCTTTGATTCATGAATTTCTTACGAAAATTTTATGTCAAACTCACCGCCGAATTGCATTTCCCTGAAAAACGCCGAAAATAAATTTCAAAAACAAAAGCGACAAAACAGAAAAAAATCAATACAATTCTAACCTAATCGTCGGTGGCGGATGGCACTCCTCCTCGCTGACACTTGGACTCCATCAAGCGCCGCGGTGACCGCGGGACTTCCACAGTAGCACGAACTAAAAAAACTGCTTCGGCACACCGACAAATCCGGGCACTTCTTATTTATTTTTAGAACTCTTCCTTCAAGTTTACTTTTACGCGAATTTCACTCACTTAACAGCAATTCCGATGTGCTTTCCGTTTTTTCTCGAGTTAAGAATAAGGAAAGGCTCCTACTGTCGCCGCCGTCACGGAAACTAACCAACAAAAAACGCAGTGAAAAAAACTCGGAACGCAACTACAACAACACAACATAAACTTCAAATGTCAGCGAAGAAGCCCGAAGGGATCGGATCTATTTCGTTGGTCGTCGTTCATTCAAACCGAAATAAAAAAAAGCACGAGTACCAAGCAGAATAAGAAATGCCTAGAAAATGGAAAATTCACAGGAAAACTTCACTGAGAGCACTTGAAAACGCGAATCCGAGGAGCAGTGAACTGGCAAATGCAATTTCAGGACGAAAATCGCGCAGGAAAAGTGATTTTTTGAAAATTTTTTTTTTGCGGGCGGCTGGCTCTTGTTGTTCTGGCGCTCGCTTCTACGTGTGTGTGTGTATGAACGGTATGAACGCGGTGAATTGAAAGTTGTTTTTGTTGTTTGGATCGAGTGTGGTGAAAATTGTATTCCATGGAGGCTGGCTTGAAACAGATGGCGTTGGAAGAGAAAAGTCGTAACGAAATTTTGTTTTTATAGTTTTGTTAATTTTAGTTTAAGCAAAATGGCAAACGAATAAATTGCATTTGATATTAATACATTTGTCTGAAAACGCAATGCGACACAGCTGGTAATCCGTGGTCATAGTTAATTCTTGATAATTGTGGCATTTTCGTTTCAAAACCAACAGCCAAAATCGGAATTGAGAATTTCGATTTTAATCGATGTTTGTTGGAAAAATCGACATTTTCTGACGATGACTCTCTGACGAGATGAATTGCATCCCCGAAAACATGAAGTTTACATTTTTACATTTTTTTACCTAAAAAATTGAAAAATAAATGATTTTTTTATTATTTTTATTTCCAATTAATAATGTAGACTGAATCGTCGCCCACTTAGCTCGTATACCCCCCAAGTGTCCGCCTAAGATGCGCAACCATCTACAATCCACCCAAAAATGAACTTTCTATCTTGAAGGGCTTGTGAATTAATGTGCGCTAAGCGTACACACCGGCGACGGCGTACAGACAGACGGATTTTTCTCTTTGCATGCATTTTTAGGCTATTTTAGTCACGAACCGAAAAAAAAATAAAATTTCAGAGTAACAATTTGTTTTTTCTGTGTCGATCACAATACTATATTATTAGAATAATGAAGTAAAATTGAAAATGAAATGGAATTTTTTTTATTTGTGACCCACCCCTCTCGTATGAGTAGAAATGTTTCAAATAATGATGTAAACTTGTGTAGCCATGCGTATTGACGCAGCGCTTGCAGCTTGGTGCTCGGCTCAACAGTAATTGGAACCTACTAAGAGCTTGAATTACGTTCGCAGGTAACTGAGGTCACTTATAACTGATGAAGAAGACATTATTTATATTGCTGATGAATGAAAAATTTATAATAAAAATATATAATGTGAAGACACCGAAACTACTCCGCTCCGGACGTTTGACCGGATGTGACCGGGCACTGGAAATGCGTTGAAAATGCCCCAAACACTTATGCAGCAGGCGGACCACCAGCAACGCCGTATATCCTCTGGTTGGGTTTTGGAAACAATCCCATGCCTCTTGTTAATACACCCTATATTATGATCAAATGTTAAATGATCTTAAATTTCGCTAGTACAATTTAATACATACATATACATATGTTACAAGTTTCAATGACATATCTCCAAAGATAGATATAACAAATTTTTCATGCTGCATAGAACTATTTTTTCTAATATTCGAACCAATATGGCTGCCAATGTTTGAAACATCACCGGAAATGAATAAGACAGTTAAATAATAAAAAGAAAACAATACAATCGTCACGCAACAACTTGAATATGTTTCCAAACTATTTCAATAACCTATCAAATTGATTTCAATTTCTTAAATTTCAAATTTAATTCATTTTTCAATCATTTCATTCATTGGCCTACGATTATCTTCGCCTGCAAAAAGCCTGGCTTACGAAAAGCTTCGTCTGAAAAAGCCTGGCCTACGAAAAGCTTCGTCTGAAAAAAGCCTGGCCTACGAAAAGCTTCGGCTGGAAAATGCCTGGCATACGAAAAGCTTCGTCTGAAAAAGGTCAAACTTTTCTTGCCTCCTTTAAAATAGATTTTTAAAAAAGACGTTTATTAAAAATTTAAATTATGAGTTTTGGAGATATTGCAATTACTTCCCATTTTGAAGACGCAGGGAAGAAGATCTGTAAGAAGTGAAAGCAAACTTACGAGAAATTTGTATTTACCCGAAGCGTGAGAATTTGAAAAGCACCACTGATAGCACTTTGATTATCGAATACACACACTGCTAGAAGAAGATGAGAAAAGGGACAAAACTTTATTATGTATGTCTCGTCTTTGTGTGTACATAGAAAAAGGATTTCTTTGTTTTACTTTATTGCTTCAGTGATAAAGAAGCTGTGTTTTTTTGCGGACGAGAGTAGAGCAGGTTAAGATACTCCTCAAAAAAACGATCCAGAGTAGAAGTTCAGTACTAAAGTATTGAACTGGAAAGTTGTTGCACCTGGAAACAATTTGACAAGTTTACTTCGAATTGCCAGTTGTGAATTATAACAGGTAATTTCTGTAAAATATTGTGAATTTTCGACGATAATTCAAAGCTTTTCCTTACAGATCCAATTATGAGTGCAAATAGGAAAGTGTTTTTATTGGAACTATTATAATCAAGTGATGCGAGGGTTTCGCCTCGGCCCCAATAACGACGATATCTATAAAAAAAAATCGAATTATTCACCTAATAAAAATTGAAATCGTTACTTTACCTTTTAGTTTTTGGATTGATTTACATTTTTCACAAAAGAAAAAATTTTCTCACTGCATATCTTCGAAAAATAACTGCGATGAGAATACGTTATTTTGTCAGAAATGTCAAATTTCATTGCTGCCAATGGCTGGGAAATGAAAGTCCCAAGTTATAAAAACTTCTGAGCCCTCTATCAGTGAACACAGGAACTATTTATCCAGAGTAGATTAGCTACCCCAGTGGTCTAACTGGGGTACCTAACCTACTCTGGATAGATGATTTGCTGTTGCTTTCAATAGCCGTGTTTTTTTGCGGATCTATCCAGAGCAGGTTAGCGTAACTACATTGAAAGCAACAACAAATCATCTATCCAGAGTAGGTTAGCTACCCCAGTTAGACCACTGGTGTAGCTAACCTGCTCTGGATAAATAGTTCCTGTACTCATCGATAGAGGGCTCAGAAATTTTTAGAACTTGGGACTTTCATCTCCCAGCCGTTGGCAGCAATGAAATTTGACATTTCTGACAAAATAACGTATTCTCATTTTTGTTATTTTGTTATTTTTCGAAGATACGCAGTGAGAAAATTTTTTTTGTGTGAAAAATGGAAATCAATTTTAAAAATAAAAGGTAAAGTAACGATTTCAATTTTTATTATGTGAATAATTCGTTTTTTTTTATAGATATCGTCATTATTGGGGCCGAGGCGAAACCCTCGCATCACTTGATTCTAATAGTTCCAATAAAAACACTTTTCTATTTGCACTCATAATTGGATCTGTAAGGAAAAGTTTTCAATTATCGCCGAAAATTCGCAATATTTTACAGAAATTACCTGTTATAATTCACAACTGGCAATTCGAAATAAACTTTTCAAATTGTTTCCAGGTGCAACAACTTACCAGTTCCATACTTTAGTACTAAACTTCTACTCTGGATCGTTTTTTTGAGGACTATCTTAACCTGCTCTACTCTCGTCCGCAAAAAAACACGGCTAATGTAGTTATGCTAATCTGCTCTGGATACAGCCGCAAAAAAACACGGCTAGTATTGCGATCGGCACACAAGAAAAATAAAAAAAAAATAATAAAATACAATTTTAAAAATTGAATAAATAATACTTTGGACACTAAAGACTTAAAAAACAAACAAAACAATTTTTAAATGGAATTTAAAAACAAAAAAAAAAAAACTTTTGAAATTGATTAAATAGAATTTGTGCGAAATATGGTCAATGAGGCATGCTATTAACGTAAATTCTTTTGCTAATTAGCCACGGATTACGTCGCCATCGTCTTCGGCTTGTCTGTAGCGGCAAGCTAGGCCGTCTTCATAAAGTTGATGAGGTGAGCTTGGAAAACTTTCTTTTTCAAAAATGCTGCACCGATCGCACAAACTCGTTCTGCTAGCCATTTTTTACAGCGCGTCTGGCATGATGGTGTGGTCTCTGGTCGGTTATCTCCGACCTGCAAATTATTTTTAATTTTTGGCGGTCGTTTGGCATTTTGCGGCATGTTTTGCCATTTTCCTCGGCATTTTTCCCATGTGTGATTGCGCGGAATTTGCGGTGCGCAAGACGATTTATTCGGATTTCGGAGACCTCCAGTACGTCCAAAGTCACGGCCTCTCGAGGCAACGAACACACCACTTTTGAGTGCGACTATCTGCCAGGTAGCACAGATTTGGCGAAACAGGTGATCTTATCGGAGCTGATTTCAGAAGAAAAAAGAAACGACAAGGTGATTCGATGCAATTATGGTCTGTACATGGATTGCTGATCCGGAAATTGTTAAATTAAATCCTTGTTTGACTGGAAGAAAGTTAAGTGGCAATGGAAGCTGGACAGTTTGGTGAGCCAAATTTGTTTTCCAATCTGCATGGGATAAAACGGCGCAATTATGGACATGAAGGAAGCACGACGTATATAAGTCGAAAATGATGCAAGTCGAACTCGACGAGTGTATGAAGAAGAGTAAAATCTTACGAATTTCTTGCTGCTGTATGGTGGCTGAAACAGACAACGGCCTTAAACAAGGTGACAGCCTAGCACCAATGCTGTTCAATTTGACAGTCAAATATGTTGTTCGGAAACTTCCCGTTGACACTAAGGGAACACTATGCTAGCATGATGTCCCGGCCGCGCCTACTAACTTAATGTGACCTCCATAACCAGTACCACTCAAGGAGGATATATAAAAAGGAGTGACTATGAGCATGCTTTGCCTTGTAAGCAAAATGGGAATGAATGTATTTCCCTCCCTTACTACCGAAATGCTCGAAATTTTTCGATAAAAATCGTTTCGCTATCTTTGTCTGCCACACTTAAAAATATTGCAACTAACTCTTTCCCACGATAAATTGTTCGAAACAGTTGTCAAATTTTCGAAAAAAATTGTTTCGCTATCCTTGTTTGACATACTTAAACCCAAAGTAACTATCTCTGTCCCGCGTTATATTGTCCGTTGCTAAAGTGCTTAGCTTAAACACAAACCAAAACTAATAAAAATTGAAAAAATAAAATTTTCTGAAATGAAACAGCAAACTCCATTGTACTGAAAATTAGTTTATTGCTGACTGAATACTAGCAACTAAGAGAGAATACAAATTATGGTATTTTTTTTGTAAAAGTTTGAAGCCAAGTTAAGCTTGGACACAATTTTCGAAAATTTCCGAATCAAAAAATATTCCCACATGAGACAGACTATCAGGTACTCCTTTTATATATCCTCCTTGGTACCACTAACCCGACAAATCAGTTTTTTTTATAATCAATAATACTACATTATTTATATATTTACATTTCTTAAATAACTAAAAAAAAACTTTTATTTGGTTTTTTGCTTCTCCTGAAAAGTAGTGTTTTTATTATTTAGGTACAATTTTCTAAAAAACTACACAACTTATCCACTTCATTTTTTTTTGGTAAGGTGGCACTACTGGCTGCCAACCGAGTAGGGGTTTTTTTTTAAATTTTGACTTTAACTTTTTTTACAAGGATTTTTCTTGCGCGAGAAAATTATTAAACTTTGAAGCCGAAATTCCATGTAAATTGTTTTTAATCGCCATTTACTCTATTTTCTAAGTTTCGAGTAAAATACATGCCTGCAAAATTTGGACGAAATCGGTCAAGTAGTTCCTGAGAAAAGTGTACCTCAATTTGCACTGAAAATGCTCTTGAGAGTGCTCCCATTAAATTAAAGTAATTGAAATGCAACATTTTTTTATGAACAAAATACTAATCGAGACTTAGTGGATGATGGCGCGTGATGATTTCGCTGAAACCATGAAACGGAAGTTCTGACTTAACACCCAAGTTAGAATTTTTTAATTTGAATAAATAAATTAAACTCTAAAATAAGTATGACGTCGTAATTCAAAACATTTTAGAAAATTTTTGAAGCCGAAATCAGAGAAACCACCTTGTGCCGAGATGCGGGATTAAGGATTCAGAAAGAACACAAAATGATGCGAGCATTTTTCTTGTATGAATTTGAATGTGCGCCATTCTCAAACGATGCGTGCTCAGTTACGCTGAGATGAAAACCTACTGACTTAAACCTATGATACACTGCTGGTTTACAATACCTTGTATTCCAAACGTGGTATAGCATACTACGAAGGCTGATACATTGCGCATATATACGTGGTATGGTTTGGCATCAGCTGTTCATGAAACTGAAACGTCGCACCATATTTCATATTTCATATTTATTGTACACAATATCTGCATTGAAATATTCGCGACATCAATTAAATCACTATTTCGCATGGCAACGTTCGGTTTTGTTGATGATGGCAACGATTTTCATGAATTTAAATTCGAAATTTTGACATTTGATAGCCCTTATCACAAATGTATAGGAAAATTTGCGAATTTCGTATACCACAAAAGGTCTCTTAATAGTGATGAAATGGCGCTACAGCCTATATCGAGCCTTGGCCTCCCGGATGCACCTCCGCCAGTTGTCTCGGTCCAACAACCGCGTCCTCCAGTTTGAAAAATCGAGAGGCGATCTGCAATCTGAATCGACTGAGCCCTCCCATCGCTTTCGTGGCTTCCCCTGCAGTCGGTTGCCTTGAGCTTTGTTTTTGAGCACTCGTTTTGGGAGTCGTTCCTCGTCATTCGCTTCACGTGGCCAGCCCATTGCAGCTTGCGCAGTCTGATCACGATAGATGCTGGTGGGTCGTCAAATAGTTGATACAGCCATGGTTGTATCGAATTCGCCAATCATCTCCTTCCTTAACTGCTCTATTCTGCCTCTCTGGGACAGTTCTCCGTGTCTGGGTCATGTATTTAGTTTTCGCTTCATCGACCCTGAGCACTACTTCACTCGCTGCCGACTCCAACTCCTGGAATACCTCCTTAACGCAAAGTATTGATCGATCCAGAATATCCACGTCGTCTGCGTACGCCACCAACTGTGCGGATTTTACGAGTAGCGTACTTCTGGTGTCCACTGAGGTTACTGAAGTTGGCCACCTGACGACATACTCGAGCACCAAATTAAAAAGCATGGGGGCAAGACCATCTCCTTGTTTGAGACCTGACTCCATTGGGAAGCTTTGAGTCAACTCGTTTTGGATTTTTACTTAGCACTCATTGTTTTCCACCGTGATCTCAATACCACGTTTATATCAGGTTATACACCACGTATATATGTGGTATTGGGTGATACACTGATGGTATTGTCAATACCAGGTTTACCAGCAGTGTATCATAGGTATTACGTAATACCGTATTGTTTTATCTCTTACTCAGCATCTCTCTAACTATCTATGTAAACATTACAGAGTTAATTTGGATAAAATAATGCTACACAATTTTTACCTATTACTCAGATTCATTAATTGGACCATTGTGCGGCGGTTCGCCAAATCTTAATAAACGTTACTGTTAAATTTGACTAAACATGGCCATTATCAACACTTCAATTTGAAAAACCTTTATTTTGGCGATATGTCAACATAATGTGGAGCGAAATTACGTAAATTAAAATTTGATGGGTTTGTTTCATTCGATTGCTTTTTTGTATAATAACGTAATAATTGTTTAATAATTATAAAATAATAATTTAAGACTTAAAATATTTCGATTATGCCCAACCCTAATTCTGTGACTCTGACAGCTCGCTTTGACTTTTCTTATCAGCACAACTGTCAGGCAAGATCCGATTTTTTTTCATAAAGTTTGATAATAAGGTGGATTTTTGTGATGCAATTTTTTAATCCAATTGATTGCCAGGCACGCTACCATATTTACACGTAACCGTCAGAGAGTCGTATGAACAAACTTGACTACAATGCATTTTCCGATAGTGATAAACGTATTAATATCGACCTGTGCGTATTTAATGGCAAAACGAATAATTCCGGCCATGAGCGATATGTTCTTGAAAGCCAACTTATTCGGACACGATCTTTGCAAAAAGGATAAGACGAAAATGTAAGTAGCACAACATTGGAACTAGTTCTCGGTCTCATGTAATTATTCTTTGTTCTCTTTTCTCTTCAAGACCCGAGTCGCTTGGTGTCGTTACCGGCTGTGTCTTCTTGGTGGCATCTTTTCTTTTCATACCGGTACCATTCAGCTATCAGGAATTGTTGAAAGAAAAGGAATTTCCGCATCATGAGGTAATTTATGAATCGGTTAAGGATGATACTGGTGAAATATTCATTAGGCGATTTTCTGTAGAACATTGATGATCGTACTGGTTACCGTCCAACATTAGCGCTACTGCTATCAGACAGATTTGAGAGGCATCGTAGAAATAGTAAGAAATTCAAACCAATAATCACATCATAGTGGCACGATTCAAAAAGCACTACGAGATATTCGACAAAGCAAATACGAGCGTGTGTGGAATCTTCGTGTTAGTATCAAAACCCGCTAAAATTGGAGAAATTTTTAGTTTAAAGAATGGCACTTATTTCATTCATGCTAACTCAAAATTTTAGCTTTCGAGATGGGCTACTACTGTAAAGAAATTCGTGAGCAGGTTCTATCTTTTAATTTGCTGCATAGTCGACCAGACATCAAGATTAAACAGCACTGGTTTACTCAACATCAATTGTGGTCTACAGAAAATCCCTATGCTCGAGTTGTACGATTATTCACAAGATGATTAAATCGTAGTTGTCGTTAGTTTGTATGAGGGTAGTCTCGGGAAGAGAACAACATTGCACTGGGACCTTCTAGTTGGTTTCATTGTACTCCCCCTATTTAAGAGATGGGTTATGTTACTTCTCTTGCGCTAGCCATTTGGCAAGGCTTGCGAACCAAAGCAGGCTCGAATGCTTGACGTTCTTGATTTCGTCCAGTTCTGAGAAGAATCTAGCGCCTAAAGAAAGTAGTGAGACTGTTGGAGATTTGCAGAAAGTGACAAAGATAGTGTTCGATAGATTCTTCGTCTTCCGTACAACCTTTGCAGAGAATTTCGATCGCGATTCACATACTGAACGCGTGGTGCTTAGGCAAGATCAATTACCTCCAGGGTTTCAGATGGTGTGGTTCAAAGAACACCGTCTGTAGGATTAGTTATAAAAGTGCTTGGTTGGTTCTTAGTATCACCGCTGGCTACCACACCAGCGGACCATAGCAAATAATTGTTCTGACTATACTGGTATACATTCAGTGTATGAGGTGCAGTTTAAGGCTCCATCTCAAGCCGAATGTCTTTTTGCAAGCGAAGAAGGTTACGGTAGCTTTTTTGCTCGTTCTAGAATGTTGGCCTTCCAGGATAATGTGAAATCTAGAATAAGATTTAAATATTTTACCTCATTGGTAGATTTGACGTACATTTTTCTTCATCTGGAGAAAAGGATCACGTCTGTATTTTAAAGGTTAATTGTAAGTTCTTTATCTAATGCCCAGTTGTCTAACAGATTTAGTTATTAGTATTAGACACTCCTTAGCTTGTCGATCTTCAACGAGTGACAGATAAAATAAACAAAATATAGCATTTCCACAAGAAAAGGACTAAAGGAGAAAAGTCCAAATAAGGAATTGGCATATATTGACCATTGCGAGAAATCGCGACAGATCATAGTTCTTCGGCCAGTCACAATTAAAAACTTAACAATTCTTCTGCTTGTATCTAGTTGCTTAACTTAAACATACGTATATTATCTTCTTCTTCTACAATGGCGCTACAGCCCAAATCGGTCCTTGGCCTCCTGACTTTCAGGTTCCTTAACGTTTTTTCATTACTTATTGTGGAAGGGTTGTTAGCCCTTCGCACAACCCTCTTTCTACGAATTTTCCATTTTCGTAGATTGAGGTGGCCAAGGTATATCCAAGCAGGCAATGTGCTGGAATTATTTATTGCGTCGACCGGGATTTGAACTCACGACTTTCGCATTGCAAGACCAACACACTACCCACTTAGCTATACCCTAGCTACGCATATTATCTAAATTCCAAATTCACGGTCATACAATGTTTTTATACTCTAGATGAAATCCGAAATTATTATAAGTTTGCTCTAAAATTTATAACGCCAAGAAATACTGCTCGCACAGAGTCGCCAAGGATACAGAAATATTTTATTTGTCACTCAAAAATTTCGAAACCGGATATCCGTCTTTTCGCTCTCTAGCTTGAGAACGCGTTGAGCTAGGAAGCTCAATCTTTGCACATGTTATTTTTGGTGGAAAAGTAAGGTCAAGTTCGTGAACAGGCCAAATTGCTCCACCCCTTCTACCCTCTCCCATACAAAATGACTCAATTTCGGAATTCGACATTAAACGGATTTTCTCGAAATAGCTTTTAATTGATTTGAAATTTTGAACATACGATTCTTAGAGTAATATCAATCTACTATATAAAAATTATTTGAATCCTCCCTCTCCTTCTACCACCACATACAAACTGTTTTTTTTTTCGTGAAACACTTTAAACCAATTAACTCAGTACGTGTACAATTAATCGAGCTGAAATTGTGCACGAAATGTTTATTTAGAATAATTAGTAAGACCAAAAAAAATTAGACGATTAGCTGCAGTCCTTCTACCCCCTCCCATATAATATGAATCAATTACACAACTATGCAAAAAGTCGATTTCCCTGAAAAGTATGAATGGAACTGATCTGCAATTTAAAATATGTCAATTAAATGGTATTTATAGTTATTTCAGAAAAATTCATTAAGAACTCCCCACTCCTTCTACCACCTCCCATATAAATTCCACAATTTCACTAAATCAAGTAGAACAATTTTATCAATAATTATTTAATTTTCGAAGCTTAAATTTTCAATAAAACATTCTGAAAGCAACTCTAGCATAATGTGAAAAAATTGGTTCAATGCCGTTACCCCTTCTACCACTCCCCATACAAAATTTTTTAAGATCAAAAAATTTCTCTTTCATCTAGAGTATCGCATGATTAGGCTTTACGCCCAATCGTAGCCCTATTATGTTTTTCTATATGATTTGTCAGCGAATACTTTTTTTCTCGGAATGTTTACATTTGCATATTCTAAATGTTTCTGAAAGATATTGACCATTCATTGTAAATTAAAAAATTAACATTTATGTTTAAAAATTGACAAACATACATCGCAATAAATTGTTTCATTCTTATAACCAGTTCGTCGAACTCATTGTAGCCTTGCTATCGATATGCTGTATGATCTTATTGGGCTTTGCCGACGATGTACTCGATCTACGGTGGCGTCATAAACTCATATTACCCACAGTAGCAACTCTACCGCTTTTAATGGTCTACTACGTAAATTTCAATTCGACTACCGTAATCATGCCAAAATTAGTTCGAGCGTTATTTGGAATGTCCGTAGATATTGGTAAGAATGCAGTGAAGTTAATCAGTTTTGACATCTTAATGTGATTTTTATTTTATTTTTATGTAGGTATCCTCTATTATATTTACATGGGAATGCTGGCTGTTTTCTGTACGAATGCAATTAATATTTTGGCTGGAATTAATGGACTCGAAGTTGGACAATCGATTGTTATTGCATGTTCGATTATTGTTTTCAATTTAATGGAATTGGCTCGTGATAGTGTTTCAAGACCGCATCAATTTTCACTTTATATAATGATACCGTTTTTGGCAGTTACATTGGCTCTATGGAAATTCAACAAGTAAGTGTTCTGTTCGATATTGTTGCACAATGTTTGTTAGAGGTCTTAGCAGAGACCAAAACGTCACGGCTAATAACGCAGAAACGTTTGAAATCTTGAAATCGAGTGAAGTCTTGACTTTCACAATGCGTCCTGCCAAATATCTCGCGGTATTTTCGCGTTTTCTCCGTTTCTAATCAATGTTAGGCTTTATTCGTTGGTAAAGGCCCACTGATATATGCCCATCCTCACCTATGTACCGACAAACCTATAGCTGTATTAAATTGCCGTTCCTCCATTAAAATTTATGGGACATCATTCCTACGACAAAATGCCCTTCCCTTTAAACGACCTCCTTGTTAATACTTTTTTGGTAAATCAATTTTAACAAGTTATAATTGTGAATCAAATTTCTCTTGAATAATCGTGTAGCGCATAGAGACTGCGAGAAAGCCAATTTTGACATGCGAATTCAAACGTGTAGAACTAACTCAAATTCAAGATTCAATTTTCTTCGGTATTACGTACCTCGTTTCGAAAAGGCATTTCACTCAAATATTTTAATATTTTCGAATTTCTATTCAATTACGGGTATTTGCCATCTTACGCACATTATCATCCAAAAATTAGAAAAAAAAATAATAACGAGAGAAAGTCCACTAACAATTGATAATAAACTGCCAACAAGTCGGGCGAAACTTTATTATTCTTGGGACATGTTGCGGATGTGTGGAAAGTCAATATGCAGGTAAAAGTGGTTAGGGAAGACTAAGTGAAAGGGAGTTCTTGAGCAGGGCTGTTGTCTATTTAACAATATTTCATTCGTTTCTACAAGTTTGGGTTTTTATGGAGGGGAGGAGGAGGGGCAATAGTAAGGGTGGGTGGATGTTAATAGCTTTTTAATTAATTGCTTGAATCACGTCCAATATTCTCTGTGTAGAATGTGTTTCATAGACGAAGTTGCATAGAATTTTCATTCACAAAACCAAACATTTGTATGGGAGGGGGTAGAGTAGGTAGGGGAATCGTAAATTTTGATATGCAGTTTTATTTCGCTTCTCTTTTAAGGTGCTTTTATAAAATTTCAAGTTCATAGCTTTTAGTTTGTTGGTTATTAGTTGATTTATGAAATTGGTCGAAATCATAGTTTTGTATGGGAGGGGGTAGAAGGGCAAGCGCGATTTGAAAATTTTGAAAGCAATTTCATTTGAATTATTTTTATAAGTTTCAATGCAAAATTTGAAATTGATAGCTTTTAAGAGTTAGCTGATAACTTATTTTATAAAACTGCTCGAAAAAATAATTTTGTATGGGAGGGGGTAGAGGAGGTAAAGGAATCGTAAGACTTGTGATGCAATTTTCTTTCTTTTTAGTTGTTAGGTGCTCGTACAAATTTTCAAGTTCGTAGCTTGCAATTTGTTTGTTATTAGTTGATTTAATAAAATTGGTCGAAATCATACTTTTGTATTGGAGGGGGTAGAAGGGTAAGCGCGATTTCAAAACTTTTAACGTAATTTCATTTCAATTATTTTTGTAAGTTCTTATGCAAAATTTCAAATTGATAGCTTTTAATAGTTAGGTGGTAATTGATTTCTTGAAAATGGTCGAAAAAATAATTTTGTATGGGAGGGGGTAGAAGTTTTAAAGATTTTCGACCAGTTAATAATTTATTCTTTTATGGATTTTTTTTAAATGCATTTCGCAAATTTTCAAGTTTCTACCTTAAAATTTCATTCAAAAATTTTCAGCTTATGTGTTTTTTCATTTCACATGAAACACCTTGTGCACGTTAGACCAGGGGGGTCGGTGCATAACAATTGTAGAATTTCTATTATTTTTTATGTATGTACAATAAATTGATATATTGATCTGCAAAATTTAAACTCTGTATCTTTTACCAGAGCCCAAAAAAAATTACTCAAAATTTTCAACATTTTTGCTTTCCACCTCCCTCCTCTTACACCCCCCCACTTAATTTTTTTACCAAAATTAAAAATTATATAGTTCTACGATTTGACAAATTTTTGATGTGATATCTGCCCTCAGTTTTGAGATATAATGGTTTGAAATTTTGGAAAGTTCAATGCTCCCCATTTTCCCCCACTACTATTTTCTCCAAATATTATATTTTTTTCATATTTCTTTAGTATAGCTTAATATAAGTACCAAGTTTCAATTGCATAGCTTAACAAATAGCCGAGATATTGATTTTTAAGTGTTTTTCTTTGCACCCCCCCTGACTCTCCCCCTTACAATAATTAGCCTCTATGTAAGCTGATTCCAGTGAATCTGTATGCCACCTTGATGGTCTAAGATTATAAATTTTTTATGCTAAGTAATTTCGAAGATATAATCATTTGAAAAAAAAATTCGGCCGACAATTGGTTTTTAGCCCCCCCTTTTTGCACCCCAATGGATAAAAAAATTAGATTAATTTTAAAAGTTGTCCCACAAACCCTTTTATATGTACATTGATTTTTAGCTTCCTAGCTGTAACCATGTTTGAGATATTTGAATTCTTAGTTTTCGGTTTAAGTGCTCCCCCCGCCTCCCCCTGAACCCTTACACCCCCAAAAATGAGTGTCCTCCTGAGATCCGCAACTACCTACAATCCCTCCAAAAATGAGCTTTCTATCTCGAATGGTTTGGGAGTTAATGTGCTCTGAGCGTACACACCGGCGTACGGCGTACGGCGGACGGCGGACGGCGTACGGCGGACGGCGTACCGCGGACGGCGTACAGACAGACGGATTTTTTTTTTTTGCATTTTTAGGCTAATTTAGTCACGAAACGCGAAAAAACAAAATTTCAGGGTAGCAAATTTTTTTTTTTTCCCAAGTCGATCACAATACTTTATTATTAAAATAATAAAGTAATTTAATTTAATTGAATTAATAAAATTATTTTCAAAAGTGCTCCGTACGTTTTTTACGATGGAGATTAGTTATACCAAAACAAACTCAAAACAGGATTCAAAATACTCGAACGAAGAAACAGGTTTCGAGATTTATAATTCTACCCCTATTTTCATTCGTCAACGCAAGTACAAAATTATAATGTTTCTTGGTTCAGCTCTAAATTCCAAGGAAACTATAATCGTATTACGCTTTCATTTTATATGCAACTTTCGCTCATATTACTTCAGAACCTAGGCAGTTTATTGTCCCCGACGCCTCTAAACGTCTAGGTGTTCTCCCAAAGCGCAAAAAATATTTCACGCCCAACCAACCATATAAGTCATAAATTGGACCACGTTTATAGTACAACTCGCATGTTTGAGCCAAACACAGTTTATTTCTCAACGAGTGCAACCTGCGGTGCTTCAAAAACATTGCCCACAATCACGTTCGTCTCTCTCCACCTTAGCCTCATTCCAAATTCGTTTACCGGTATAAATGTGCTTTGCATTAAAGGGTGAACCCTAAAAAATTCTAAAACAAAAAAAATATCAATATCTCTCTTCTAACCGCCGCACAAGGGTACTTCCAAAAATTATCTACATTTCATCCTACCGAAATTTTTGGCATACTTTTTTTTATAGTCACTTGATGTAACTTCGGTTTTATTTTTAACTTTTTTAACAATTTTAGGGCTTCCGTTTTTAAGCTATCCAATAGCTCACCTTTATTAATCAGACCAATCTACACTGCGTCGTAATTGCAGAAACATCAAATGAACCAAATCAGAAACAGACAGACGGAATTTCCCGTAAGGCACTTCAGAAAATTTCGGCAAATTCCTATTGAACTGTAAATCAAGCAGATTTCAGTTCATATGTTATGTTATGTTAGTTTTTCAATTCGCGAGTTTAGTTTTTTCCTCATCAGATGGAACTGTCCAATCCACAGATGTCCGTTTGAACTGATCAGTTCAAAACTATTCAGTCCAAACTGATGAAAAACTGACGTTTATGCGATAGATATCTTGTAGTAAGCGGGACATACAAGGCAAAAATTCCCGAGAAAATATAATTTTACATTTATAGTTATTAGATATCTGTTATCAAAAATTGTTATAAGCGCGTATATAAGTTTGGCGTCCCTATTAGTTGGTGCAAATTCACAGTGTGCTTATATGAAAAATCCTCTGCCCGAACATTGCCAGCTACCATCTTTCAAACTAGTGTAACACCTTCTTTTACAACGGCACTACAGCCCAACTCAGGCCTTGGCATCCTGACTTTCAGGTTCCTCAACATTTTTTGCCATTGTGAAAGTCTTGTTAATCCTTCGCACAACCCTTTATTTACGAATTTTCATTTTCGTAGATTGAGGTAACTAAAGTACACCCAAGCACGTAGTGTGCCGGAGTTATGCGTCGACCGAGATTGGAACTCACGGCCTTCGTATTGTAGACCCGATACCCACTTGGCTACACCCTGGCTATAACACCTCCAGTACTTCAAAAATAAAACTTCCACCGTAATTTTCGTCTCGCACACCAGCCTATTGCTTCAGATTCCAGTACTAACTGCACTCCCTATACCGATTTTTCAGTACATTGCATTACAGTATGGCTCTCTAAGTTAGTCTGCGCTTTAAAAAGATAATAAACCCAAAGAAAAACCTTGGGTGGTTCGACCGTTTACTCCGATCAAATTGCACCGATTTGAAATGCGCTTAAAACTAAAAGTTTGAATTATTTTAAATGGTAAATAATATTATTATTCAATATGAGATTTTAGAAAATAGTATAAAACAAGTCACTGTCATTGAGGATTTTCCGTTCGGCCTGAAAATCGTCGCATCCCATCAACAAGAATGAAGACAAGCGAAAGATTGAGAGCTACAGAAGTATAGAAATTCTATCAGCTATAACAAAATTATTTAAAAAACATAACAGAACTACGTAAATAAAGCATAAAGCCCAATCGTGCAATACTCTAGATGAAAGAGATTTTTTTTAATTTTAAGACAGTTTTTAGAAGAAGTGGTAGAGGGGGTGACGACATTGAATTAATTTTTTCACATCACTTTTTTTTTAGCCAAATCCCTCTGTAAAAGATCTGGAGAGAGATCTTGAGTCCGTGATTTTCTTCCAGTTCTTGGGGTTTGATTAACACTTTGGGTCTGATTGAACCGATTTATAATATATTTTGTTTGAAACTAGCCTTCTGCACTGTTGGCGCTACATCGACTGACTTCCTAATGGAATTGATGTTTGCAGGTCCTTGCCGTGCAAGCGCGTCTGCTGCCTCGTTTCCCAACAGAACGCTATGACCCGGTATCCAAATTAGAAATACTTCCGTTATAGCTGCTAGGCGATTCATATCTAAAATAAATTTTTGTACACTCGTTAATAGCTAATACTTTCGCTTGGAACACTGTCGCGTATTCTGGAAGATGGAATGAAGTGTGAATATCGAGGTCGTGGGAATAAATCCCTGCACCTGTCCCCTGTCGCGTCTTGCATAGAGGAGAGCTGTCCGAGAGCTTCCCTGTGCAAACGGGTGTCAGACAAGGCTGCATATTATCACCAGCCCTGTTTCTGGTGGTAATAAATGACATCTTGAAAGCTGCACTGGAAGGTGGGAAAGGTAAAGGTCTTCAATGGAGACTGTTTAACATCTTAAGTTACCTTGATTATGCTGATGACGTGTGTTTGCTTGCACATAACCGTTCGGACTTAGAGTCAAATGTTCGCTCGTTGCATTCTAAATGCAAAGAGGCGGGACTGAAAATAAATGTGCGTAAAACCAATTACACGCACATGGGTTCGAACGCAAGCACACCGATTGTCCTTAACGGACAGGATGTGGAAGAGGTGCAAGATTTTTGCTATCTCGGAAGTATTGTCAGCATGGACGGCCGAGCCGAAAAGGATGTTGAGGCTCGGCTAAATAAAGCTCGTCAGGCCTTCGGTATCCTTTCCCCTTTCTGGAGGTTAAGAGTGATCTCTCTTCGCACGAAGCTGCGAGTTTTTGACGCATGCGTCAAATCCGTGTTGTTATATGGTTGTACTACGTGGAAAGTGACCGTCCGACTTACCAAGAAACTGCAGACTTTCGTAAACCAATGCCTTCGGCGCATTTTAGGAATATTCTGGCCAGAAGTAATCTCCAACGACGAACTTTTGAGCACAACTCGCCAGACTAAAATAGGTATTGGGATTCAACGGCGGAAGTGGCAGTGGATCGGTCATACTTTGAGGAAATCAGAGCGGAACATCGCAAAACAGGCTCTGGATTATAATCCTCAAGGAAGACGTCGGGTTGGTCGACCATGTAACACATGGAAGCGAGCAATTGAGCAGGAGGCCAGAGGAATAAACAAGTCCTGGCAACAGCTTAAGGCCGATGCTCAGGATCGCGCCCTGTGGAAGAGAGTTGTTTCTGTCCTATGCCCCTATAGGGAGTCTTAACAGGAATTTGATTTGATTGACCTGTCCCCTGGTTAGCTTTATATCCGTTCGTATAGAGATGAGGACCTCTGCAGGTGCTGAGTATCGTGTTTGTTGCCCATTCGTTTCGTTCAGGAAACTTAATGTGAAACTTCCGTCTCTCAACCTGCGGTTGGTTCATGCAATCCTACTCGCAGTCTTAAAGGGAGTTTGCGACGTTTAACATTTTGTCATGACCAATTAGTGGCGCTGACCAAGAATTAGTGGTTTTTAATCTAATGGCAGCTAGGCCCGCTGTTTGTTTTATAAAAAGATCAAGTGGAGGTAGTGAGAGAATTACCTCCAGGGCTGCAGCTGGTGTGTTTCTAAGAGCACCTGTTATACACAGACATGCTATCCGTTGGATTAGCTGTATAGCAAATAATTGCTCTGACAATCTAGTGGATGAGGTGCGGCTTAAGGCCCCAGCTCAAACCGAATGTCTTTTTGCAAGCGAAGAAGGCTACGGTAGCCTTTTTTGATCGTTCTTGAATGTTGGCCTTCCAGGATAATTTACTATCAAGGATAAGACCTAAATATTTAACTTGGTTCTAGAGGACCATAATGATACCCCAAATGTTTGGTGGATTTAAAACATATGTTCTTCTGGAGAAGAGAACCAGCTCTGTTATTTGAGGGTTAATGATAAGTCCTTTATCTAGTGTCCAGCTGTCTTAACAGTTGTAAAGCGGACTGCATAAGGTCCCCAAGAACTTGTTCAAACTTACCAGTTAGCATGATTACGATTGCGGGATAGACGTTCCAATATAAAATGGAAAGGGCTTCATTCACTGTTGAAACCCACAGGAAAGGCCATATTTTGCCACCCTGTGGCGTTCCTTTGTGGATAGAGGCTTTGTCTCATCACCCATCCGTGCTACGATTTTTCGTGAGCGAAGAAGCTATCCGTACAGTCAGGAGAGGTTCCACGCTATGGTTGCGCAAGGCCTTAAGTATGATGGCAACAATGTTGACGTTATTAAAAGCGCCTTCCACGTCTAGGAAGGCACCGAATGCAACCTCTTTTAATGGAACGCTTTCTTTACGGCGGCTACCGTCACATGCAAGGCGGTGTCAGTGGACCTATGTACCTTTCAGATAGGCGTGTTGGTGGGGGGCATCTGACCGAGAGGTTAAGATTTGCACGTAGGTAGCTGTCCACCAGTCGCGAAGGTCCTGACTTCATATCCCGGTCAGCGTATAATTCTAGCACACTCCTTACTGTGATATACCTTGGTTGCTTCAATAGAAAATGAAAAAAATCCGTAGATAAAGAGTTGCTCGAAGGGCTAACAACTCGTCCATGATAAGTAATGAAAAAAAAATTTTAAGGAACCTGAAGATCAGGAGGCCAAGGCCCGATTTGGCCCGATTTGGCCCGTACTGCCATTGTAGAAGTAGAAGAAGTAATTTAATTTCAAATAACAGTGGAATGCATTTCAAATCGGTGCAATTTGATCGGGCCGAATTCTAGGAAAATAGTCAACAGTTAATTTTACGAATAGGGGTCTTCCTCCAATTCAATATTCAATTTAGTAAAAACAATCAAATCTAATTTTGTAAATAATATTTTATTCCAATCAACAAGTTTTAATATTCAATAATATCGTTTTATTTTCAATTTTTTACTTATATTTTTTTTATATATATATATATATTTGGTTACAATTTAAATTAAACAAGGCAAGATTTTTTAGAAAACATAAACTTGACACAACAACTTGAGTTAGGTGTTATAAATTCAATTTAAGATTATTATAAAAGTTACAAATCTAGGAACAATTTTATAGATTGCCGTTTTTCGGTGTCTTCTTCTAAATTTTATATTCAACTTTTCTACGCAGTCGACTAAACAAAATTTCAGTTTTTATTGTTTTTCTTTTATCCCTTACAAAATTATTTTCGTATTATTTTGTTATTTTATCACAGTTAAATATATTTTGCCTCATTTAAAAAATGATTATCAAATTTTTGAAAACTAATTTACATACATAAATCTAAAGTATATTATAAATGCGTTGAAGTAAGTTGAAATTTAATTCGCTAAAATACATCGAAAATCAAATTGTTCAGTAACGTCTAAATCATTATATTTGTTGAGTTTTAATTAAATTAAATTATGATAATTTATGGTCCAAAACGTTTAAGACATATTTTATAATTGGTTACATATTTTTTTAAATATATCATAATATTTTTTTCTTCTTGTATTTTTTGTCATAGCATGCTTTAAGTGTGCACTTTATTGATATGTTTATTAATAATAACTGATTAAAATATTTAAAATTTAAAGGAAATATTTTCCCGATCTCACACTGTTCTGCTTTATTAATAGTAATAATAGTTTGATGAACGCCTTAGCAGAAACCGAAACGTCACGATTAATAAAGCAGCACAGTGTGAAATTCAGGAAGAGTTCCGTTAATTTGAAATGTACTGTGAAAATGTTCAGCAAACCATATTTCAAATTTATTTTATAAGCAAATCACAAAAATCAAAAAATCATGATTTTGAGATTTTTCCAGGAAGATTCAGATTTTCGTATACTACGTGCATTATTAAGAAAATAGTTACCAAAACGACCGCTTTCATTTTTCATACCAAAACTCAGAAATACATGTAAATTATCGTAAACTGAGTTTTTAAAAAGTCCCTTCGGCTTCCTTGAATTAAAGCTTTCTTGTTAAGAGACGAGGATAATATGTAAGATTTATCTAACAAGTTATAGAAGTATTCAGTTTCTTGGGTCCTGTAAAATACTCCCAATATGATGATTGGCGAATCATGTCGACGACAAGCTGTACGCATTATTCTTTTCAGTTGTCTGTCAGATATTTTCCTTCCGGTATTTCCATAATAGTCCCAACGTGTGTGCTTACTTAAATATTTGGCTATTTCAAAAGCTTTTTATTTTGATACGACGCAGATTAATGAACATGACAGGCCGTTTTCACTTCCTTTTTCGAACGGTTGAAAATTCCCATCAGGATTCGAATGTCGAATGGAATTTCTACCTATTTACGTAACATTGGTCAAATCTTGTCTTCTTCGAGCGCTGTTACTGCTTAATGATCTCGTCGGAGTCGACGTCTTTGATGGAAATATCAGAAGTGCTTTAGATGTAGTCTGACCTTTGAACTTATTATATATGTGTTTAAATATGCGGCCTTTTTTGTGGAAGATCAGTAAGCCCATCAGATCGGTGCTGTCTGACGAGCGAACGTCGAAAGAAATTTAACCTTTTGAAGAAAAACGTTGCCATTGACTTAAGATACGTTTACATCTGACACTTATTGCCCGATATTGTCGGACAAAAATCTTAACTAATGTAAACGGTGAAGAATTTATGGCCGACATATAAATTTCTACTGTCGGATATAAGTGTCGGCACATCAGTACAAAGAAAAACACTTAAAAATTAATATCTCGACTATCTCTTAAACTGTGTAATTGAAAATTGAAGCATATATTAAGCTATACTAGCGGAATAGAAGAAAAATGTAATATTTGGACATAATAGTAGGGGAAATGGGGAGCATTTCAGAAATTTTGTACTTTTCAAAATTTCAAACCGTTATATCTCAAAATTCAATGCAGGTATTAAGTTGAAGATTGTGGAACTCTATGGCCTATACATTTGACAAAAATTGTAAGATGATGGGTGTAAGGGAAGGAAGGTGGTGAGCCAAAATATCGAAAGTTTTTGAGAAATTTTTGTAGAGCTCTGGTAAAAGATACAAAGTTCAAATTTTGTACGTGCATGGCCCTAACCTGCTCAAGGTGTAATGAAATAAACAAAAAACTGAAAATTTTGAATCGAAGTTTTGAGCTAGGAACTAGAAAATTTGCGAAATGTATTTAAAAAAAAAATACATAAAAGTTTAAGATATTAACTGGTCGCTTACTTTGAAAACATCTAACACCTCCCAAAAGAAAGATTTTTTTTAAGAAATCAATTATGTATCACCAAACAATTAAGAGCTATTAACGCCTCATTCTTAACCCAAACAACCCCGAAAATTAGTGTCTGCCTAAGATCAGCACCCATCTACAATCCAGCCAAAAATTAGCTTTTTATCTTCAAGGGTTTGGAAGTTAATGTGCGCTGAGCGAATGAAAGAAAACGGATCGTATATTTATTCCAAATTTTAGCATTTCGATATCTGTCGCATACATATCTATCCATGACATAAATGTCTAGTAATTTCTGTCAGATGTAAACGTACCTTTACATTCCATGCGTTCATAACCGTAAAATAAACCAGGAGAAATTAGTTCGTTTTTCTTTATCTTCACAGTACATGGATTTTTTTTTTCGAATTGCTCAATGAAAGGCTTCGGGGAGAAACATTTTACTTAATTTCTCAGCAGAATGTAAATGTGAAAAACTTTTCACTTTAAAAATCCATTTGTTTTTCTCCATTTGTAAGAAAAACAAATGTCAATACTACAACCTTCATCTTCTTTCGTCTGCTTAAGATGAAAGTAGTACCCTAATTTCTATGTTTTTTCCCATACGCCTTTTCTAATTTATTTATTACAAACAAAACATAATCAAAAGTACAATAATTTATTATTTAATTGCTATATACCTAAATTTCATAATTGATTCTCACAGCATCGATAGGACAAACTTAAAAACAGACCGTAATAAGCTCGATTTAATCTCCTTACAAAGGAGAAATTATTTTGATTTCAAAAAAACATATCTTCAAACATGAGATTCCGATAGAAAATATTAGTTCTTGGAAATCTTATAATTAATTTTTTTTTGATAAACAAATAAAATCACAAAATATTAAATTTTTATCTAGAGAATTTCGTAGCACCAAAAATTACTTAACAATTCAATAGAAAATAAGAATTAGAAAAAGAAATTTAATTTGCATACTCGTCGTCATCGTCAAGAGTGAGAAATAAATTCATTAAAATATTATCAAATCGCCAACCGTTCTGTTCGACATGTTCGGGCGCATAGTACTTATCCGAAAATCGATGTAGTTTATTCAATCCAAGTTTACCGTCGACATATAGGCCGCTCGCTATCAAATTCTGAATGTAACTGCTGTCGATCTGACGATTCTTAACCGAACGCGGAAATATCGCAGGCGAATCGATTTGCAACCGATCGACAATTTCGCTAGGCTGATAGCAATACTCGCAATACCAGCCACCAAAATGATTCAAATCACCAACAATAATGCTCGGCTTTCGCGCCATTATTAACTTTTCCGGATCCGATTTGTAGTTCTCCTCGAGCTGGAGAACCGTGCTGGCCGCACTGCCAAGCCGCGTACTCTCCGGATGTTGCCAGAAGAATCCGTATACGTTGTATTTAAGACGAAACCGTATCAGGCCCGGCGAATTGTCATAATATTTTAGATATTTGATTGCCTTCCTATTCAGAATTTGATCGTTGTGACTTATTAGAAAAATATCGTCCGGTTGTATCGACCGTTTCGATAATCTATTCTTAAATATTTTATAAACTAATTTCGGTGTACATGACGTCGATTTTGCATCCTTATCGTTATCGATAAGTAAAATTCTATCGAGAAATTCATTGGCGAAATTCAATTTCAGTCGGGCTTTTGGATTTTGCGTAGCTGTCGAAGGCTTATTGCAAATTATGAAAAAATCAACGCAACACAGCAATTCCATTATTTGTGTTTCTAAAAGTTCTAAACTAAAAAAATGACCTGTAATCATGTAGAATACCTTGTGGGGTTCGGGCCGGGCTTCTGAGACGATGAGCGGCGCCTTGCTAGTCATGAATGCACGCCACAGTACTTCCGGTTGGCCGCAATCTTTCCCGTGCCATTCCGGCTGACAACGGCAGTTTTTTATCTTGCTGGTACGCTGCAGATCGTTCGTCACAATACCCGAACGAAAGCATGTTACGTTCGACGTAAGGTGGTCGCCGGATTCCGTGAAAGTCACATAATCCGATGCAAATTGACTAATTGGCTTAACCTCAATCCGATTGTCGTCAGCAGCTGAAACTGCAGGCGCAGCATTTTCCTCGTCGAAGTCTCTGCGGCGGTTCGCCTCGTCGGCGTCTGAATTGTCAAATTTAATTTGCGATTTGATGAAATGTACAGAAAAATGGTCGCTGATTGCGCTCTCAGCGATGTCCCTAGAAACGACGACACCCTGCTGCAGGACCCAGAACGCTCCGATCAGTATTAACTGCACGAACAGGAGCACCCACAAAACTATTTTCGTGTCGTAACGGACACCGTACCACTTCCACATAGCACATGCGATTCACTTTTAATCGGTTCGTAATTGTCGCGATGTCGGCTGGACATCGCCCCATACAAATTTTTCAACTGACGAGAAAAAACACACCCAAAAGGGACACTGGCCTTGCACAAGATATGACACATTCGACGAGGACTTCTTTTTGTGTTCTTTTTTTTCTGTCAGGTGTTCCGCTTCGCTGTCAGATGTCAAAGTGACGTTTCAGTCTCATATGGTCTTCCATTAAGCTTCGCCAAGTGCTGCTAATCACTTCCATTAAGCTTCACCAAGTGCCGGTGACAGATGACCGGAAAATTGCACTTTGTGGTTTGGACATGTGATGATTTGTTTTGCAGTTTCGGGAAAAATGTCATGTATTTTCAGTTATCAGGAGGCATGGAATTTCCGTTTGTAGTCCCACCGAAAACCGGTTTAGCTTGCAAGAATGACAATGGCCGAGTCTTAGTCATAAGTCAGAGTAGAAAATGATTTGACTTCCAGCTTTAGAATTGACAATGGCCTTAAACAAGGTGACGACGGCCTAGCACCATTGCTTTTCAACTTGACACTCTAATACGTCGTTCGTAAGCTTCCCGTTGATACCAAGGGAACACTATGCTTCAAATCCACACAACTCGTACCATGTACTCCATGGGACACTAGAGGCGCTTTACCATAGTTTGGTAAAGTTAAAGCCCGATATTTGGAGCAAAATTAAAAAAAAGTGTCTACCTTTTCTTGGTACGTTTTTAACATCAAAAACTGAGTGAAGTTTTTAATATTTAACTAAAAAGTCTCAAGCAAAAATTTTTAACGAACCATTTATCTTAGGGTTGATGAAATTGGCAAAAGAAAACTAATAAACTCACCACTCCGCGAATGGTGAATTAGGGATGGTGAATTCGTAGGTGTCAATTGTAACATTTCTGCCAGACTCATACAGTGTGTCTCCTTGCATGGAGTGACTCTGAAACCATGTGCCGACGACATAGATATCCTTGCAAGATCCCTGGAGAGTAGAAAGGAAGTATTTATAAACCTTGACTCGGTAGCAAGGGAAGTTGCACTACGAATTAACGAAAACAAAACAAAAGCTATGACACAAACTAGGAAAAAACGCCAATCAGACAAAATATTACAGTAGGAAACTACAACCTAGAAAACGTAGACAACTTTGTATACCTTAGGTGCAAACTTATCAAAGGATGGAAGCGAACCCATCGAAATTGGCAAATAAAACGGTACTTCCGATAATTAAAAACAAGTACGTGCACAGGAAGACTAAATAAAAAATAAATGAAACAATAATAAGACCTGTGTTATGCAATGGCAGCGAAACGTGGACGTTAACTCAGGCATCCGAAAAATTACTTAAAGCCTTTGAAAGAAAGGTCCTCAGAAAAATCCTCGGACCTGTGAGGAAAGACTCTATCTGGAGAGTACGATACAATAGAGAATTGTATGCCGTTTTCGACAATCCAGAAGTGTCAACCCTAATAAAATTTAAGAAGCTACTATTAGCTGGTCGTTTGGAGCGGATGGATGACGAAAGAATTTCCAAACGCACACTTAAAGGAAAAGTCAATGGACAAAGATCGATCGGAAAGCCACGGAAGCGGTGGGAGGATTCTATTGACGCAGACAGCAAATTACTGCTAAGAAACTGGAGAGCTCGGCCACTGAATAGAGATGGATGGAGGCGAAACATACAGGAAGCCAAGGCTTGATTTGGGCTGTAGCGCCATCGTAAGTAAGTATAGTGTTACATACCAACACTATGCCGCTCACCGAATGTTCGAGACCTTCAACCACTATTCTCGACAACAACGACGCTATACTAATAGAAAAATACCTGCAAGTTGTTTTTCGGAGACGAAAGCAACAACAATTACACGCGCGTACAAATTCGAAGTTACATGCCGACACAGGTGTTTTTCGAAAAATCAAATGGAATGGCTACGGAATTAGAATTAATCGAGAGATGTTTTACGAAAACAGTAAACTCGTAACTTGAGTTTTTGGGATAAAACAAATATCAATATATTTGTTTTTTCCCTCGTAATATTGATACTCTAGATGAAATCTGAGAGTATTATAAGTTTGCTCTAAAATCTGTAACGCTAAGAAATAAGGCTCAGAGAAAAGAAATGAATGATACAGAAGTTAATATTGTCACTCGAAAATCTCAAAACCGTCCGTTCGCTCTCTAGCTTGAGAACGCGTTGAGCTAGAAAGTTCAAATTTCGTACACGTCGTTTTTGACAAAAAAAGTAAGATCAAGTTCATGAACGGGCCAAATCACTCCACCCCTTCTACTCCCTTCAATACAAAATGACACAATTTCGCAATTTGGCTCGAAAAGTATAAAAATTATTGGTCTGAAATTTGGAATATATTACTTTAATGATGATTTCTCTTTCCACCACCTCCCATAAAAACTGTACTTTTTCATGAAATACTCTAAGCCAATTTACTCAGTGCGTATAAAATTTACCGAGTTGAAATTGTGCACTAAATATTTATTTAGAATTGTTAGTAAGGCCAAACAAAAAATTAGACGATTAGCTTCACCCCTTCTACCCCCTCCCAAACAAAATGACACAATTTCGCAATTCGACAATGAACGGATTTGCTCAAAAAGTTTGAAATTTGGGATATATTACATTCATGATGATTTCAATCTATCTTATAAAAAATATTTGCCTCCTTACTGCACTTTTACATGAAATGCTCTAAACCAATTTACTCAGTACGTATCAATTTTATCGAGCTCGAATTGTGCATTAATAACTTATTTAAAATTATTAGTAAGATCAAAAATTATACGATTAGCTTTACCCTTTCTACTCCCTTCCATACAAAATGACGCAATTTTGCAATTCGACACTAAACGGATTTGCTTGAAAAGCATAGGTGCTATTGATTTGAAATTTGGAATGCATTCCCCTTCTCCAATGCCTTTAAGGAGGATTCTGCTTTAGAAGGTCCAACAAATATTTTATTTTATTGCCTAAATCTATAGATAAACTATCCAAGAATATATTCACGAAGTTATAGATGCCATTCGAAGTATTTTCGCAGATACAAAGCCGAACGCAGAAAGGCGTCGACAGGGCTTGGGCGCGCTCCGTCCCTCTATTTTCTACACCGAACTTTGACCTGCATCAAAACGAGATGTTTGATGAAGCAAAAAGACAACTATATGGACCAGGAATAGCTGATTAGCCGATCGTTAGCGTAACAAACCAAAAATTTATATTTTCTCCTATTGAAAACTTAAAACGCGTTTTCTCGAGTTTTAATTTTTTCGAATTTTCTGAATTGGCGGGCGTTCAAAAAAACTAAACGACCTATCGACTACTGTTTGTTCTCTTCAGTATTGAGTTCTCTTCCAGATGAGCCAACAAAATTGTTAAAAAAGTAATTTTAATTAGCTTTTACAGCACGTAAAAGTGATTTTTTGTTGAGAAAATACTTTTTTTTTCAAACCTGAAAAAAGTAATGATTTCTTGATTATTTCAACTTTTTCGTGGTTCACCCAGAAGAAAAATATATGATAATAACAAATCTTTTTCGTTTTTTTTTTGTGTTTGACACAAAAATTACGAACTGCATCTGTCACGCCAATTGGAGAGTGCAGTATCGAGGCGGAAAGGGCTTATTGCTCTGCTGGTTATTATTGACCCTACTTAAAAAAAATATATTTTTACACTTCAAATGCATAAGAAAGTATACACTAAAGTTCGCTGGGCTAAGTTGTTTATTCCTTTCCTAAAAAATCCCTCCAAAAAAAGCTATTTTTGAGTCTTCTAAAGCAGGACCCCCCTTAACTCGGCAGATTGGTCATTTATAAAGAGATGGTTGGCTAGGATGGATACACCATACTACTTGTTAAAAATAGTTACAAACTACTTGACCAGCAGGAAGTTCAGGTACTAAACTGATGAGGGGGTTCAGTACACCACGTCACCGCGAGAGTTCCATAAGGATCGGTACTGGGTCCTCTTCTGTGGAATATCATGTACGATGACTCCATCTTCGACTACCGTTGCCGCAAGGAGTAAAATAAATCGGGTTCACTGACGAAATCGCCGTTGTTACCGTGTCTAAGCACATCCACGAAGTAGAGTCAGCAATAAACTAAGAAGTCACAAAAATTAAAGACTGGCTAGAGTCCGCCGGTTTAGAACTCGCTGACCATAAAACAAAGGCTGTTCTAACAACTAGTCGAATGGAAATTGAATGCGCGAATATTCCGGTCAACAGTCAAACTACCAGATCTAGGGAAGCAATTAAATGTCTAGGAGTTATGCTCGATAATAGACTAAAATTTAAAGTTCACGTGGACTTCGCGAGCAAAAAGGCGTCACGTTCCCGAATATTGCCAAACATCGGTGGGGAAAGATTCTACTTTCCAGTGTAGTCAGCTCGGTCCTCCTATACGCTGGTCCAGTTTGGACGGCGGCGTTAGCGACAAAAGAAACACGTTTTGAATATAACTCGCATGCTTGGGCTGGGCAAAATCACACCTAACTTTGCTCGAAAACACGCATTCCGATTAATTGGAGATGAGGTTTTATCGGCCAAAATAGACTCCTTCGAGCATCGTCGAAATATCTGAGCACTCTGCATTTACTATAGATATTTCCATGGCAATTGCAATAAGAAAATTAAAGCTTTAATACTCCCTCTATTTAATGCCCCTCGAAATACTCGACAAGCTGCACACTCATACGAGTGTATTGTGAAGCCCTTGCCCTGTGAAATTTAGGCAGTCCTTCATTCCTTGGACGACAGTGATATGGAATTCATTACCAGGCATCTCTTTCCTACGGGATATAACATCCAACAATTTAATAACTAATTCTCCTGTACCCATGTCGACTTAATTGTGCATCGCGGATTAAAGGGTGACCCCCTAAGTTATTTTCGACGGCCGTAAAAAAAAGGAAAAAGCTATCGTCGATATATTTAAAGTTGACGCGGACTTCGCGAGCGAAAAGGCGTCGTAAATGCAGGCAACCCTTTCCCGAAAACTGCCAAACATCGGTGGAGAAGGATTCTACTTTCCAGAGTAGTCAGCTCTATATTTTTATACGCTGCTGCGATTTGGGCGGACGCGTTAGCTACAAAGGAAATAAGGAAGAGGCTGTCGTGAACGTGTAGGTAATATCGCACAAAGCAGCCTGTGTCATAGCTGGAATGATCCCAATCAACATTCTCGCGAATGAGATGCTAAGGATCTGCGAATGAATAGCCTCGATCCAACAAGAGGTAGCTGTTGTCGGAAGAATAAAAGAAGAGGAAAAGGCAGCATCAAAAGCTATGTGGCAAACCAGGTTAGACAACACTACAAAAGGCAGATGGATCTATAAGATAATCTCCGCAGTCTGGACAAAGCGGGTGTATGGGGATTGCAATTATCATCTCACGCAGCTCCTATAAGGTTACGGCGACTACCGCAAATACTTACACAGATTTGGACACGATAACTCACCTCTTTGTCCAGATCAAGAAGAAAATAAAGAACAGGTGGTTTTCAACTACAGTCGCTTCGCAGAATGGAGAAATAATATTCCGAGTCCACCATTCATCATAGACTATATTATGGAATCTCAGGAAAATTGGATGGAAATTTGCGCACTCGCAACGAATGTGCAAGGAGAGAGAAAGGAGAGCAGAAGCAATATAAGGAGAACCGCTTAAATGCTAGCGAACCCGCGAAGTAATACGTAACGGCAGTCCCGCGCGGAGAGTGGTTGTAGTCTGTGTGCCGGGGTGTGCTTTAGTACGCAGGTGCATATAGGCTGACAGTTCTCTGTCAGTACTAGGTATGTGAATCGTGCATACCAATGACAGGGGCTATTGGTATCTAATGAAGATTCCACACCCCCTTGGTGTAACCAGAAAAAATTGTGGACTAGCAAACGGCCGCGACTTTGTCCGCGTAAAAACAGCAATAATAAGCAATTTTTGATAGTGTAGTTAGTAATACATTATGTGGGATATATAACCTGCTTAGTTGCGAGTGGGGGACTCTTTAAACACAAAGCTTTGTATTTTGTTGGAATCAGAACCATAAATTAATAAGAATGAAACCATTATACGCGCATTTGAATGGGACAGGCACGTGATCAAACAAATCCCGTGATTTGAGCTCATATGCGTATTGAAGAGCATTAAGGACATGTGAATAATTGTAGCTTGTGTTAATTAAAAAAAAAACCAAATAAAATAATATTAAGCTTAAAAACATAACAGGGCTACGATTGTGCGTAAAGCCCAATCATACGATACTATAGATGATCGAAATTTTTGTGATGTTAAGAAATTTTGAATGGGCTGATACACTGAAGTAATTTGTTTCACATCATGCTATAAAAATGTTTTGTACCAAATTTAAGCTTCAAAAATTGAGTAGGTACTAAGGAACTTATTGCATTGAATTCAATGAAATTGTGCAATTTGTATGAGAGGTGGTAGAAGGAGTAGGGGGTTTTTGGTGATTTTTGGAGAAACAACTATAATTATCATACAATTGATATACTTTAAATTTCAAATCTGTATCATTCACACTTTTCAAGAAAATCGAATTGTTATATAGTCGTGGAGTTGTGCCTCATTGTATGGGAGGGGGTAGAAGGAGTGAAGCTACTCGATTAATTTTTTCTCGATATTAATAATAAAGCTAATTAAGGATTAAGTATAAAATTTTAGCTCGATGAAATTTATATGTACTGAGAAAATTGGTTTAGAGTATTTCATGAAAAAGTGCGGTTTGTATGAGAGCTGGCAGAAGGAGGAGGGGATTTTTAGTGATTTTTTGAGAAACAACTATACTTATTATTCAATTGATAAATTTTAAATTTCAGGTCAGTAACATTCACACTTTTCAAGAAAATCGAATTCTTGTAAAGTTGTGGAACTGTGTCATATTGTATGGGAGGGGGTAGAAGGAGTGAAACTACTCGATTAATTTTTTCCCGATATTAATAAAAATGCTAATTAAGGATTTAGTACAACATTTTATCTCGATGAAAGTTACACGTACTGAGAAAATTGGTGTAAAGTGTTTCATGAAAAAGTGTAGTTTGTATGGGAGGTGGTGGAAGGAGTGGGTAACTCAAATAATTTGTATACCAAAAGATTGCATTTGTAATAGAAATAATTTTTTCCAAGTTTCACATTAATAGCTTTTATAGTTTCTAAAAAAATTTGATTAATATATATTTTTGAAAATGAGTCACTTTGTATGGGAGGGGGTAGAAGGCGTGAGGGGAGTGAAATAAAACCAAAAGCAGATTACATCGCGGAGGACATCTAACAAACTGTGCAAGTTTCATTACAATCGGTTCAGCCGTTTGTACGTGAAAGGCGGCCGGACAGACAGACAAAAATTTCAAAAACGTGTTTTTATGCTTAGTTATTGTTAAAATAAAGCAAAAAACTAACTTATAGCCATTTATAAGCAAATAACAGACAGACACTACAATTATATTAATATGTATAGATGGGTTGTTAGCCCTTCGCACAACCCTCTATCTATGAATTTTTCATTTTCGTAGATTGAGGTAACCAAGGTATATCCAAACAGGTAGTGTGCGGGAATTTTATTACGTCAGCCGGTATTTGAACTCACGCCCTTCGCATTGTAAGACCAACATGCTACCCACTAGGCTACATCCTAGCTGCAATGATTTGCTTGAATATTATTTAAGCAACAAACATGGAATTCGGTGCGAAAAGTGCAATTACATGTTCAGAAATTGTAAACTTCACCGTACCCCTTCTACCACTTCTTTGCTATTCAGTATTTTAAAGACTTTGAGATGACATACCATACAAGCATCTTGTAGGACTTTGAATTCAATCTAGTTTCGAGTATCGCTTTATTGGGCTTTACGCCATAATTCTGTTATGTTTTCAATTCAAATTAAGGAATTCGGCTTTTTAACCCTCTCCATAAACTATATACAAAAGTACAAGATTATATTGAAAAAATATTAGTCAATCTCTTGTATCTGCTCCAGCAGTTCAATAAATTAATCTTCGAGTCAGCCACTAATGAAAGTGATAAATGTTAAAATGCTTATGTGGACACACGCGAATTCTTGGCATGCTATTTAACGAACAACAGTAAATATTTAGCGATTAGCTCCAATTTATTAATACCCGTATTATCAACTTCCTACAATGTACGAATATAATAAAATGCGAGCAATAACAACAACATGGAATAACTGAATTAATAAGTTTTTTCTGTTTTTTTTCAGGTATCCATCGAAAGTATTTGTCGGCGATACGTTTTGCTATTTTGCCGGTATGACCTTTGCTGTCGTCGGAATTCTCGGACACTTCAGCAAAACATTACTCCTATTTTTCATACCTCAAATCATAAATTTTCTGTATTCGATTCCGCAATTATTTTATTTTGTTCCATGTCCGCGGCATCGTTTACCCAAATATAATCCCGAAACGGATTTACTCGAGACAAGTAAAACGATTTTTCATATGAAGGATTTGGGTTTGATCGGAAAAATGATTGTTTTCATTTTTCGAACGTTACGAATTATCCAGTGGATTGAAGCACCGGATGGAACTATCACTACGAATAATTTCACTCTGATTAATTTCGTTTTAGTTGTATTTGGTCCAGTTAATGAAAAAGTTGTTACTCAGATGCTACTAAGCGTACAGATTTTGTGTACGTGCATAGCATTTATTATTCGTTATCCATTAGCTAGCTATTTCTATGATACGTAATTTATGTTTTTCTTAATTACGATATAATTTTACATGAGATCGAATTTAAGACCAAAAATAGTTATTTATAAGAATTGTTTAAAAAAAACTTGATATAATGCATTTGGACACCAAATTAAATAGTGAAAATTAACGAAGTAATTTGTGAGATTTGTTTCATTTTAATTTTACTTAATTATGTTTCTTGTGTTGTTATCAGCGTCAATTTCGTTGTTAGATTACGTTTTCAGAACAAAAACCGAGAAAAATGTACTCATGGTGAAAAACTTCAATCGCTTTGCAAAGACCAAACTGGTAGGATAGCGATGCCTTAGCTAAAAAAAATCTAATCAGGGCCGACAAATTTATTGGAATTCCGTTATAACTCCGATTTATTATTTACTGTTTCGTGTTTAACATTTATGGTTTAAGGTGGCATTATCACCAAAAGATGTTTTCTTTGAAGGTGAGGTAAATTTGTTTTTCAAATATAACAGGTAGCAACAGCAAATACTATTTTGTAAATTTCATTTTATTAAAAAGTCTGTGCGTGATGGCTTCAAGGAACAGAAGCCCCATTAGGAATGATTTTAATAAAATAGTTGAGAGTAAAGGGAAACTCTGTAAATGCAGATATTTCCGAAATATGCTAAGCTGTGCCGGTGATTCCGTGGGGAATCTAAGCAGGCATATGAAGTCCAAGCTTCCAACAGTTCCCTTCAAGAGAAATTTTCGTGAAACTTTAGAGGAGTCTCCAACTTCAAGTACTAATTCCCAAAAACCTACTAACTAACTTGGAAGTAAATGCAAACGTGTAAAACAGGTATTGATAGTTATGTGCGGGTTGTAAGTTCAGTTGCTCCTAAGAAGTCTGTGGAGTTGGGCAAAGTGATAGTGAAGATACATCATCCTTTTTTCTTCACAGAGGATAAAGAATTTCGAAAATTCATCGAAATGATAAGTTCTGGTTATAGTCTGCCGAGCAGAAAAACGATTTCAAAAATCCTTGTACCTCAGCTTTATCTATCAACGTTAGATATTGTAAAAGCTGATTTGAGCGATTCACTAGTAGTTTGTTTGTCAACAGACGGATGGACGACAGTCTCCAATGAAATTTTTGTGGCAGTTACTGCTCATTTCATTTCATCTCTTGAATTACGATCTGCTTTACAGGGTTGCGTTTCATTTAGTGAAAATCATACTGAAAGACAAGGTAGCTGTGTTTGGTCTTGAAAATAAAGTCTTAGCAGTCGTTACCGATAAGGCTGCTAATATTTAATCAGCTGTTCGTTTAAATAATTGGAGAAAAATTTCATGCTTTGCACACTCCCTTAATTTGATGGTGCAAGCAGCATTATCGAACAAGACATCTATCGAGGGTTTGTTAGAAAAGGTAAAAAATAGTAGTCGCAGTGACTATGAAACAGCAACCGTGATAGCGTTGTGAAGTAAATATTGCAGGCGTTATCTATACCACATTATTTTCGAATAATTTAACTACCAAACTTTACATTTTCGAAAACAATTTATGAATTATTTTTTTATAGTTATTAATCAATCGATACATATTAGTTCGTATCATTTACGGAACGAGTTAACTCCGGTGTTGATAGACATGGCGATGTTGCACCCGACCACGGCAGGCTAACATTTGATGGTGTCTGAGTTTTAGAACAGGAGTTTTCTTCATCTTCTTCATTGGGCGGTACGATTCTCGAGGTGTGCTCCCGTGACGACAAATCACATATCGATTCTTCCGAATCCGATATTGGCAACGGCACTGGCTGTTGGGGCAACATGGAATAATCGTATCTGTGCATATCTTGGCAATACCATTTTGGCACAAATTTATCAATCGAAGTAGATGATGTTCTTTTATCGAACTCCGATTCTTCTTCTCCTTCCAAATTCAATTGCAATCCATCCTTGGTCATTTCTTCATCACCTTCGTAACCCATTTCACCAAGTTCTCCCTGATCGAGATCATAGCGCGGATCACGTAGTAACTTGTAGAATCCTTTGTACATGTACTTGCAATCGAATGAGTACACTGCCGGACCTTGAGGATATTTGTCATCCCAAATACCATGTAAAATATGCCGTTTGTAATGTACTTCAGCCGGTCCCACCCGCACTCCATCCTTCCATGTACCCTTAAAAGAACATCCACTTTCGGCCATGTAATATTCGCCCAGTCCATGTCGTTTGCCTTTGTGCCAATTACCGCGATATATGTCAGCATTTGGGTACGTGTAGATCCCATGTCCATGTTTCAGATCTTTACGCCAATTGCCGTCGTAGCGGCTACCATCGGGATAGTAAAAGGATCCGACTCCTGATTTGAGACCTATCACGAAAATTTATCTAATGACTAACAAGGCTGATACTATCTGATTTAGCTTACCACAACGGTAGCCACCTATGTAACGAGCTCCGTTTTTAAACACATAAAGTCCTTCACCGTGTCTTTGCCCATATCGATATTGTCCGTCATATTGGTCACCATTCGGCAGTATGGCCCATCCGTGTCCGTGACGATCATTAGTCGCACTTCGACCTCCAATGTATTTCTTTTTTGGAAATTCGCAAATTAATATTTTGAAATTTGTTACTGACGTT
This sequence comes from Chorisops tibialis, assembly GCA_963669355.1. Classification (NCBI taxonomy): domain Eukaryota; kingdom Metazoa; phylum Arthropoda; class Insecta; order Diptera; family Stratiomyidae; genus Chorisops; species Chorisops tibialis. Next base: position 263,411,404 of record OY770262.1, on the reverse strand, counting down.
GGAAACTTACACCAATAGTGTCTACTTCATGCTCACTCTCGCCATTCTTCTCTCCGTCGTCTGTTTCCTCCGACTCTTCTTCACTCATTGATGTCCGAACTAATTCCGGTGCGTTAAACATTTTCTCGGCAATTATTGGTCCTTTAAAAAGAAATTACCACTGCGTAGAAATTTTTTTTAAGAAGGTATTGACTAATTTTTTAAATATAATTAAAAATTTTGTTTCCGACAAGTATTTTTTGGCAATAAGATATTTAGTTACTTAAGATCTACGAACAGGCATATGAGATTCTAGTATCTAGTAAGTAACAATGCTGTCAGCTTAAGAAAAGATATTATTCCCTTTCAATTCGTACGACAAACTTTCTTGGCAGTCACAAAATTATGAATTTAATTGTTTTATAATTCAGAAATAAGCCTACTGATTAACAAATTAGTCCAGTTGAAGCGTTTCGTGTCGAAATGCCGATTCACAATGCAGGCGCCTAAAGTAGCCATATAAAATTGTTTGTGGTAAATGCCAGTAAAGAGTCCCTGACGATATTATACTGTGCGTAATATCTCTCAAAAACTGGGCAACGCTCACTAATATTTAACCACAACAGATCTAACTCTACCTTTAGCGAATCCTGTTCTCTGTCTCCAAAAAGCTGGATCATTCGACGGAATACCATTCTAAATGGGTACTGAAAAAAAAATCAGGTGTGATTGATGGAGAGCAGGAGCTCGCAGCTAGAGTACTGCTCTTTAACCATGATTGGGAGGACAGGAGCAGTGCAAGTAAATACAACATAAACAACACTGCACTTCAAGAAACTAGAGTGCTACGAGTAGATAGGAGATTACTGACACAATTTTCAAAAATTGAAAATCTTCAGAAAGCCCGGAATAACTCCAATGTGGTCCACATATCTATATCCCAACGAAAGACAAACGAAGTCAAAGATGATTTCTATAGCACCTTAGAATCAATATTCGACTCCCTTTCATTGATATTGAAATAGTGTTGCGTGACTTTGATAATAAATTAAGCAAAGAGGAAACTTATACAGGCACCTAGCAATCATCTATTTTCTGAACATCAATGACTACAACCTGCAGTGCTCCAAAAATAATGTCCAACCTCAATTAGCCTAATTTGAATCACTTTTTAATTTTTTTCCAATCCCTATACCGACATCACTGTACATCGCATGAATGGGTGACGAAGCCTGATTTATACCATAGAAAAGTAAAGATATAAAGATGTCTCATTTCATAAAAGAAAAAAGTCACACCTCGTAAAAGCTCTCGCTTACTAGCCTCGCATCCAATTCGATGCCAGTGTCAGCACGAAGGGGAACCAAAGTTCAAAGCGAACAATGACGTAATACGGCAATTTGGATAATCGACTTTGATAAAAAACTGGTTATAACTAGAGTCACTGTATAACTGAGCTACCCGGTCCAGGAGTCTGGCAGATGCGTATCAGAGTTGAAACCGTTAAGTTTGAATTTTTTGGTGTATATACATATTCGGTTAGATATTTATCAAAATGCAATTGGAATTCGATTATGTGCCCTGAAAAATTAATATCATTGTGCCATTCCATTAGAACAGCCAAAAATTCAATTTTATTTTGCAATTTTCTGCACCCACACATCTTTACCAAACAGGTTTTTAGTCTAGTTTATGATTCTGTTTGTTGACACATGGCGGAAAAACATCCCAACAGGGATTTTTGCAATCCATTCCCTTTTATTGAAAATCATTCAAATCGAGAAATCATTCAAATCGACCTAAGGAATTTGCAATGCATTCTAAAGTAATGTGAAGGCATTGCATAAAGTAGCAGTTTATTTAGGGAATTTGATATGCATTGCAAGGTAATGTGTGGAGATTGCATAAAATAAATGATCATCGTCAAAACGTGCCGCGCACAAAACGAAAGATTATTAATAGAAAACATTAATGGCATATTCCGTTTGCTTTCTAGTATTCCCGTAAAATTTTACAAGTTGTTCGTTGGAAGAAAAAAATCTTAAGTTACACCGTACTTTTCCAGCAACAAAATTATTTAAATTATAGCAACAGAATTTAAAATACTGAATTCATATTAAAAGCAGGATCCCATTTCATCACATTTTTCAATATTAATTCCAAATGAATCGCTCCCTCAATGTTAGAATACCTTCTCAAAGATTAATTTGCTTTCTATTCTTTTGCAACCATTCCATCATAGATTCTATTGCGACATTATATTGTCGATTTTTTTTCCAATCATTACATTATTCATTCGTTTCCCTAGATTCCAATGTCGATTCTTTGTAATGCAGAAAGTAGAAAAAAACGAATGCTTGCCTATGACATTGCAATGTTAAAATTATCTATGTTTTACGACAGGAAGTAGCTGTAATATCTTCATGGTAAGAATCATCGCCGCGGTAATGATTCCACTCCCAACTGGGATATGTCAGAATGACTACACAGTCTACACCTATTTTCACCAACACTTTGATCTTTCGAACGTTCGATTTTTAGTACCAAATTTTTTAGCACGTTCGATTTTTGTACTAAAATAGCTATCTGCCAGACTCCTGGACCGAGTAGCTCAGTAAGTTATACAGTGACTCTAGTTATAACCAGATCAGATACATGCAATCGTAAGGAAAGGGATTCTTCATTCTTGAGCGTAGTTAGTTGTGTGTTTTTTTCGTATGAGTATTGAATTGATTTTTTGATTGTATTTGGTATTGATGTAATTGATATTCTTTCAACAAAGTCGGTACCGTGGCTTTGTTGTTGGGCTCATGAATCAATGAATCCCTAGTAAAACATAGATTTTGTATGATTTGTGAATGAATGAAATCTATTTTGGACACTTTTTGATTTCTTTCAGAAGATCTTTATTTAAGGGGGTTCAATACTTGAAAATCATGAAAAAAATGAAAAAATTTTATTGGCTTAAAAAATTCTACAACTCTTTCTGCACATTTTGCAACTTGTCCCGTTTCGAAATTCGAATTAGAAGTATTTTATTTTTAATTCTTAATCTAAAGGGTTTGAAGCGATTAGAGGAATAATTCCTCTTCCCGGTTCTTTCAAATGCTTCTCCTGAAAAATCACGTTTTTCATCTTTTATGAACACAGATCTCAGGTAAATATCACCAGATTGAACTGAAATTTGGAACAGATGTCCTACGATAAATTATCTATGCCTTGACGGAGCCGATTTAAAAAAAAACAAATAAAAGTAAAAATGTTATATTGTGTTAAAGTTGCGAAAAATGACTAAAAAATGTAAACTCTTATTAATAATTCCCAAATAGGATATGCTGATGATATAGTCATTATCATAAGAGGCAAATACGATTCAATAATTTCGGAAAGAATTCAGTCAGCGTTAGAAGTGATAATGAACTGGTGTCAGTCTAAGAACTTGAACATTAACCCAAGTAAGACTGAGATAGTACCATTTACAAACAGAAGGGAAGTACATATTATACCTCCTTCAATAAATGGAACACCAATACCCCTTTCAGATGAGGTAAAGTATCTGGGCATTATACTGGATGGCAAACTCAACTGGAATAAACATATAGAAAGGACTCATGCCAAAGCACTAAAGGCATTTTGGGCCTGTAAAAGCTTGTTTGGCAGAAAATGGGGACTAAAGCCCAAAATGATTTACTGGTGCTACAGAACAATCATTCTCCCTATAGTCACATACGGATCAACAGTATGGTGCACTAAGATCTTACAACGTAAAGAACAGCTTACGTTACAAAAAATCCAAAGGCTAGCTTGCCTAGGTATTACAGGTGCAATGAAAACCTGTCCTACAGCGGCAATGAAGATGTTCCTAAACATCCCTCCCATATATCTCCAAATAAAAAAGGAGGCTATTAAAGGAGTGATACGCTTACAGGAGAAAAATAATTACAAACCAGGGGATTTTAGAGGTCGCCTCAAAATCCTAAAAGACCCAAAAATGGAGGTTCTAACTTCCACTCTATCGGACGTCATGCCGATAAAATTCAACTTCGAAACCCCTTTCAAAGTTATTATTAGGGAACGCAAGGACTGGCAATCCATGCTATCTGAAATAGTAGAAGGGTCAACCATCTGGTATACAGATGGATCGCGCACATCTGAGGGGACAGGAGCCGGAGTCAAAGGACCTAACTTCGCGGTCTCAAAACCACTCGGCAAAGAAGCCACAATCTTTCAGGCCGAACTAATTGCAATGGAGCTATGCATCCAAGAAAATATAAGGAGAGCTCATCGCAACAAATAAATTTTTTATCCTATCGGATAGTCAGGCGGTTCTCAAAGCTCTAGCATCCAATAAACACGGATCAAGGATAGTATGGGACTGCCTTCAAAACCTAATAATCCTGGGGAAAAGGAATAAGGTTACCTTAATGTGGGTACCAGGACATATGGAAATAGAGGGAAACAAAGAGGCTGATCGTCTTGCAAAAAACGGGGCTCAAGTAAATTTTATTGGTCCAGAACCTTTCTGCGGAAAACCGAAAGGGTACTTCAACCCTATTATTAGAACAAGAACATAAAATCTACTGGAATAAACATCCAGGCTTGTCAATCTGAAAAAAATTGATTCTACCACAAAAAAACAAAGTGGATGATATACTAAAATTCAGCAAGAAGGATATTAGTACTCTAATTGGCCTAATGACAGGGCACAGTGGAGTAAACCACCACCTCAAAAACATGGGCTTAGCTGAAACCGACATCTGTCGCCTCTGTCTCGAAGAATCAGAAACGACTGTACACATCCTATGTCACTGCGAAGCAGTAGCTAGGAAAAAACATAATCTTACAGGGAAAGGGTTCCTTTCAACCAAAGAACTAGCTAACATGGCTCCCTTAAAGATCCTCAAATTAGCTAAAGCTATTGAGGTATGGTAGGGTGAAGGGGCTATAAACGCACAATAGGCCGAGAAGGTCGTAGTGCTCTCTCATGTTCCCCTATTTAAATAAATAATAATTCCCAAAGCACTATTTTGCCAAAAGCTCCCGTCAGGGCATAGACAATATTGTCAATAATCATTTGTCCAAATTTGAAAACAATCGGTTGAGCCATTCCCGAGTTCTGTGTTCCTATAAAACGCCTGTTTATTGCAAATATTGAACCTCCTTAAGAATACCATATTAATCAACGAGTGTGTTTTAATAAATTTAAATGCAAATTAAATTGATTTTAAGGCCTTTTGAGATGTACATCTTTTAAGGGAATTTTGCTAAATTTCAATATTACTTTTAGGATTTTTTGAGTCTAGAGGAAGCTTATTGCTAAGAATTATACCCCTAATTTCGCGGATTTCTGTTTCTTAAAAACGGAGCGTATTTTGATCTTCTTGAATGAGGATCTAGAATAGATGATGTTTTAGAGAATCATTTTAACCTGGAAGTGAGGTATCCATGTTGTCGGTCTACTATCCATTCCAGCTAATTTAGATAGATTCTACACACCGACAATCCTAAACATTTTTAGGTGTGAACAATTTTTTATACGCAGTGGAAAACAATGTTCATACTTCGAAAAGATTTTGGGTACCGGAAAAAGTCAGAGTGATCGGACTTTTCTTTTACTTGGTGTGACTTTTTCTGTGAAGTGAGACATCTTTAAATCTTTATTTATCTCTTGTTATACGCAGTATTTATAAAAAAAAATTGACTGCATGATTCGGCCAGAGGCTGACTAACCAACAGCAAAAACTTAATTGTAAGCTCGAATCACAAAATCGTATGTGCTCGAAAGTCGTCTTCCACTTCGTGACATAAGAGAACATGTGCATTACCCGACAAACGAACATGCAACCAAATAGACCACGCTCCAGTAGAATAAAAAAGAAAAGGACTGTCTCCAGCATCCTCGAAATGTGTACATTTCTGGGGGCTAACTGCAACACAGAATAAAATTTGGTTAATATCAAGTTCCGACGCAGAATAACAAATCGATGACGCAACCAGTTCCTAAATTCATCATTGGAGAGCTCAAGGATGAAAGAATAGTTGCAAAGTACGTTTCAGCCATTGTGAGGTTATTCGCGCCAATGCTCAACAACAACACCGGCATGCCAATAGAACAAATGTAGTAGAAAATTTAAGATGGCATCTGATGAGGTGATAGGACAGCAACCGCGGCACAAAAGCAATGATTGGTTCGACAACGAGTGCCAAGACGCATTAGACCGAAAAAAAACGAAGCTTACCAAATATTAACGGAACGGCCGACCCGAGTCAAACGGGATCTTAGACGATTTAAAATAAACAAAATGGACGAAAATTTTAATGTTACATGAAACAAGGATAGAGACCCCAGACGACCCTCTATACTTTGACTAAAGTTTCAAGTCGTCTTGAATTTTCTTGAAATTTGACGAGAGTTGAGTAACTTTTTTTTTTATATAAAAATAACATAAAACAAATGTTTAGCTCGATAGTTCAAATTGTCCGAGAATTATGTTGTATATTTATATACCCTTGGTGACTCTGTGCAAGCATTACTTCATAGGTTGAAAAAGGTTAAGGCAAACACAATATACTCTCACAGATCATCTAGACTGTAACAGTCAGTGCGCGTTCTTATTTTTACGCAATTAAGAAAATCGAAACCCAAAAGGGGTGTAGAAAGGCCAAACCCTAAGAACGGTGTGTTCTGCTTAGCTTATACAGGAACTCTAATCAAGAGTATAAAAACGAATCATATAAAATCATCTAATGACATCCCGCGCCGAATAATTGTAAGATAAACCTTCATCGAGCGCATTGAATGCAATTGTTTTCTTGCCGTATAATTATTGCGTACTGCCCGAACACGGTTTGAGGAAGATGTTTTTGGAGGGTCATCGAACGAGGGGGAAGAGGGGTTATCGTCAAAAAGTTCAAATGAAAAAAGGAGAAAAAAAATTTATCGACCAAAAAAATAAAGGAACACGTTCTTGATTTTTTTTAAACCATCATCGAACCGGTTCATCGAAGCTGAGCACGAGATTTGTGGATATAAAAAGGCAGATATGCTCCTCGGCGATACAGCGGCGATTCAAAAAGGGAAAAAACAACGTAGACACGATGGGCCCATACGAATATTAATATTAAAAAACTATCATATATTTTTTTATTTCATTAAAAATGTTGTTAGTTGTTTCTTTTCGAATGTGCAGTTATGGCTGATAGATTTCGTTTTTTACGATAATCCCTTGATTAACCGTAACTTTTTAATGAGTGCGTTTAGCTGGAAGCCCTAGGGTTACTCCATCAATTAGTCTTCACTTCGACTTCCGAATGATTTTTTCCTTCAGCACCCATCTAAATTAGTTGCTTCTCTGGGTCATTATTTCTGATCCTGAGCAGTCGGCAACAGGTGCTACTCGATCCGGAGGAGCCCCACAACTTGGCAGAAATGAAGCCTCCAATCGAGTTTCCGTTACAGTACTTATAACTTGACTAGGTAGTAAGATGCGTTTTCTCAGTGACTATGCAATTGATAACTTTACATACTTTTGGAAGCTTTCTCTCCGCAAAATGGCAAGCTTTCACAGAATGCGAAGTTACCAAATTTATTGTTGCTGCGAATTTTTGTATTTACGGGGGACGATAGGACGATTTATACAACCTTAATTGTACTTATTAGGCGTATCAGCTTACTGCCTGACTAATATTAATAAAAAACATAACAGGAATACGATTGGGCATAAAACCTAATTGTGCGATACTCTAGATAAAAGAGAAATTTTTGTATCTTAAGAAATTTTGTAGGGTGAAATTTTAGAGGAGGTGACGACATTGAACCAATTTTTTCATATGACGCTAAGGTTGCTATCAAAATGTTTTATACAAAATTTAGGATTTAAAAATTTAATAGGTACTGAGAAAATTAGTGTATTGGAAGTAGTGAAGTAGTGCAGTTTGTATGGGAGGTGATAGAAGGAGGGGCGAGTTTTTAATGACTTTTCAGAAATAACTATAAACATCATGCTTTTGACATGTTTTAAATTGCAGATCAGTAGCATTCATACTTTTCAGGAAAATCGACTTTTTATAAAGTTGTGAAATTGTGTCATTTTGTATGGGAGGGGGTAGAAGGGGTAAAGCTAATCGCCTAATTTTTTCAGTTTTACTAATAATTGAAAATAAATATTTAGTGCACACTTTCAGCTCGATCAATTTTATACGCACTGAGTAAATTGGCTTAGAGCATTTCATGAAAAAGTGCAGTTTGTATGGGAGGTGGTGGAAGGAAGGGGAGGACTCAAATAACTTTTGTACAATAGATTTATATCATCATAAAAGTAATATATTCAAAAATTCAGATCATCATTTATATTTTTCGAGCAAATCCGTTTATTGTGAAAGTACGAAATTGTGTCATTTTGTATGGGAGGGAGTAAAAGGGGTACAGCTAATCGTCTCATTTTTTTTGGTCTTACTAATAATTTTAAATAAATATTTTGTGCACAATTTCAGCTCGATAACTATTATACGCACTGAGTAAATTGGTTTAGAGCATTTCATGAAAAAGGAGGTGGTGGAAGGAGGGGGAAGACACAAATTATTTTTATAGAGTAGATTGGAATCATCATAAAAGTATTACATTCCAAATTTCAGATCAATGTCATTTGTACTTTTCGAGAAAATCCGTTTATTGTCAGATTGCGAAATTGTGTCATTTTGTGTGGGAGGGGGTAGAAGGGGTGGAGCGATTTGGTTCGTTCACGAACTTGACCTTACTCTTTTGTTAAAAACGACGTATACAAAATTTGAACTTTCTAGCTTGACGCGTTCTCAAGCTAGAGAGGACACGGACGGACGGACAGACAGACGGACGGACGGACGGACGGACATCCGGTGTTGAGATTTTTGAGTGGTTATATGAACTTCTGTGTCATTCATTTTTTTCTCCGAGCCTTATATCTTGGCGTTACAAACTTATAATACTTTCAGATTTCATCTAGAGTATAATAATAAATATAAATGTCTCAGCAGAAACTGAAACGTCACGATTAAGAAAAAAGCGTTAAATTCACAAATTCTTCCTTTAAAGAAATGAATATACATTCGAATAAGGTTTTTTTATTATTTTTCAACTTTTTCGATAGTTGCATCTAATTCTATTAGGAGTGCAAATAAGTTTCCGCCGTCTGACAAAAGATGGCCCCACCAGAAGGTTATGCTGAAATTGTCAGATTGAAAACGTAATATCGTAAGTTTGGACATCTGAGAACAACATAACATTGAATTATTAGTGACTCCGTATCAGCATCACATAATTTTGTTCGTGCGAAGTTTTGTCAAGTTTTGTGCCGAATAAGCGTCATTTGAGGGAACTTTTGCTTGTAGAAGCATATGTTAAGACTGCTTTAAGTTGAGAGATAGATGTTGTCGTGAGTGGTTTCAAAAGTTTAAAAATGGTGAGTTTGACGTGGAAGACAAAGAGCGTAGTGGAAGGCCGAAAGTGTACGAAGATACGGAATTGGATGCATTATTGGAGGAAGATTCGTGCCAAACGCAAGAAGAACTTGCACTTACATTAGAAGTGACTCAACGAGCAATTTCACATCGTTTAAAATCGTTGCAAATGATTCAAAAACAAGGAAGCCGAGAGACGTTGAAAGCCGATTTTGCTACTTGCCAGGCATAAAAGAAAGGGTTATTTCAATCGTGTAGTCACTGGTGATGAAAAATGGATCCACTACGATAAGAAGAGAAAATCATGGGGATTACCTGGCCATGCTTACGAATTTTATGCCACCCTAGAGACAACCTATGATTCACTGCCCTCGAATGACCTAAAAATTGTCTTAGGGGATTTTAATGCAAAAGTTGGAAAGGAGGATGCTCATAGAGGAACAACAGGAGGGCACAGTCTCCATGACATAGCCAACGACAATGGCCAACGTCTTGTTGATTTCGCAAGCAGCAAAAATATCATAGTAAGCTCTACGTGCTTCCCACATCGCGATATTCACAAACGAACGTGGGCATCACCAGATGGTCACACCTTAAACCAAATAGACCACGTTCTAATTGAGAAAAGGGCTGCTTCCAGCATACTTGATGTACGAACTCTCCGCGGTGCGAATTGTGACTCTGATCACTATCTAGTCAGAGCTAAGTATCGATGCAGAATAGCTTGTCGTGGATATTCGAAAACGAGTAGAGCTCGCAAATTCAATGTCGACAAGCTTAACGACGAAACGGTGGCGAAGGCTTACATGTTAGCATGTAATAAACACCTGACACCAATATATGAAAATATCCAAAATATGCCAGTGGAGAATGCGTGGATGAAAATACGAGACGGCATCAAATCCTCCGCATCAAGCACGGCGAAAAAATAATGATTGGTTCGACGAAGAATGTCGCGTTGCAATGGATAGAAAGAACGAGGCTTACAAAATTTTTACTGAACGACCAACACGAGCCAAAAAAGAAAGATATGACCAGCTTAGACGATATGTGAAAAAGACCTGCAGACGAAAACAAAGGAAGTACCATAATGACAAAATACAAAAAATGGACGACGACATGAGAAAAAACAAAATGCGGGACGCACACGTAATAGTAAAAGACTTAAAAACGGGATATAACCCAAAAACCAGTCTCTGTAAAGACGCAGAGGGCAACATCATCAGCGACACACAAGAAATCAAAAAGAGATGGGCTTCCTACTTTGAACATCTTTTGAATCCCACCCCATTAGCACCGATCACGAGAGACAACATTTCAATTGAAGTCTCAACTGACGAAGATGAACCATCATCGACACTACCCACGCTTGCTGAAATCAAAGCAGCCCTATGTGACCATAAACTAAACAAAGCGCCGGGAATTGACGAAATACCAGTTGAACTTCTGAAAAACGGTGGAAATTGTGTCGCTGCAATACTGCACAACATGATATGCAAAATTTGGACAGAGGAAATCATACCCGACGATTGACGAAAAAGCATTATATGTCCAATTTACAAGAAAGGAGACAAACTCTGCTGTGAGAATTACAGAGGAATATCATTGTTGTGTACGTCCTATAAAATACTGACAAAAATAATTGAACGTCGTCTTAAGCCCTATACTAATCAAATAATTGGCGAATACCAAGGCGGATTCAGAACCGGACGATCTACAACAGACCAGATATTCTCGGTGAAACAGGTGCTTGAGAAGTGCTGGGAATATAACACAGACGTGCACCAAATCTTCGTAGATTTTAAACAAGCATACGATAGTATCGATAGGAGCGTACTGTACCAAATCATGCTTGACTTTGGAATTCCTACAAAACTAGTCCGACTAACAAGACCTACAATGACGAACACTGAATCCCAAGTGAGAATACAAACCGATTCCACAACCAGCTTTCGAACGGAATGTGGTTTAAAGCAGGGAGATGGTCTAGCCCCTATGCTTTTCAACTTGGCACTAGAGTATGTCGTCCGAAAAATCCCAGTCGACACCAACGGGACACTATTATTCAAGTCCACCCAACTAGTAGCATACGCTGAAGACATTAACATCCTAGCAAGATCCTTCCCTAGTGCTAAGGAGGTATTTGTCAATCTTGACTCCGCCGCAAAAGAAGTCGGCTTGCGCATTAACAAAAACAAAACAAAAGTAATGACGCGAACAAGAAGGAGAGCGCCTATCAGACAAAACAACGATTGCGGAAGATAATTTGGAGAGGGTGGACAATTTCATATATCTTGGGGCTAATCCAGCAAAGGACGGTAATGAACGGATAATACTAGCAAATAACACGTATTATTCGGTACTTCCAATAATGAAATCCAAGAAAGTGCACAGGAACAATAAGCTGAGGATATAATAAAACTATTATACGACCTGTGCTCTGTTATGGCAGCGAGACGTGGACATTAACGCGAACTTCCGAAAAAGCAGTTAACGCATTTGAAAGAAAGGTTCTCCGAAGAATTTTGGGATCTGTGAAGGAAGGAACGGAATAACGAATAAGATACAACCGTCAGTTGTATCAACTCTACGACGAGCCAGAAGCTTCAACGCTCATCAAGCTACATAAACTGCAGTGGGCTGGCCATGTAGAGCGAATGGAAGACAGAAGAATCCCCAAACGTGCTCTGAAAGGCAAAGCGAGTGGTAACCGGCCTGTAGGCAAGCCACGCAAGCGATGGGAAGACTCAGTTGATGAAGATAGCAAAGCCATCTTAAAAATTAGCAGCTGGAGGACGCGGTCTTTGGATCGAGACGATTGGAGGCGACGACTTCAGGAGCCCAAGGCCCGATTTGGGATGTCGCGCCATTGATAATGACCTGGCCATGCTTCAACATCGACAGCCGAACCGAATATTCATGGAGAGAAACTCATGCTGTGTATTTGGTGTCTTTGGTGGGATCAGCTTGGTGTCGTGTATTATGAGTTGCTTAAATCGGGCGAAACCATTACTGGAGCTCTCTACCGAACACAATTAATGAGATTGAGCCGAACACTCAAGGAAAAACACGCCAATTATTCTTCTCCGTGATAATGACCATCCACATGTTGCGGCGCCGGTCAAAACCTATTTGGAAACACTTAATTGGGAAATTCTACCCCACCCGCCGTATTCACCAAACATTACTCCTTCCGATTATCATTTGTTCCTGTCGATGGCACATGGCCTGTCTAAGCAGCGCTTTACGTCGTATGAAGATACTAAAAATTGGGTCGATTCGTGGATAGCCACAAACAATGTAAAGTTCTTCCGACGTGGTATCCGAATGCAGCCAGAAAGATGAGAAAAAGTAGTGGCTAGTGATGGACAATACTTTGAATAAAAGTTATTCCTAATTTTTGATAGAAAACGATGGAAACTTATTTGTATTCCTAATATATTTTCGAAATGTTTCTCGTAATCAAAAGAAAAAAAAACATTAATATTATTGATAAAAGTGTTAAAAATACTTCGACAACACTATAAAAGTTATTTCAGTCATAACCCCTGAACTATTTAACACCATTCGAGGATAATATGTTTATTTGTTTTCACAAAAATCTAAACAAAAATAATTTTAATTGTAAAAAAAAAAAAAGATTTATAGACAATAATTTTTTTTTTGCTTTCTTCATTTATAAAAAACCTTCCCACTCATTTATAATCTATCTATTCTCTAGACCGGTCACTCGTCGTGTACATGATACTCGTATTTACTCCTAACTTAGATGCTGGGAAAGTGTTTACTTCTTAATCGTCAACTAGGAAGAGACTCTGTAAATAATCTTTAGACTGTATTTCTCTCGCGCTTCAAGTGAGAACGAATTATGATGGGTGATGATTCCGTTTGCGGTTGAATTGAAATGTTATCGAGGATAGCAACAGTATAACCATGTAAAGTTATGCATTTAAGGAGAATCAACACTGTATATCTTCTACTTGTTTTATGATTTTTTTTTTAAATTTTATACTTTCAAAGTTAAATTGTGCACTGTTCAGGTGAGACTCTGGTATTAATTGGCAACTTTTTGAACTTTAAATTATTTCGACGACGATAATTCGCATGCTGTAATTCGAAATCCTAGCAGCTAGTTTAAGTTGTAGGAGGGTGGTTTCGTAGAACCACAATGCTCTGGGGCCTTCTAGTTGGGCCCATTGTACTACCCCTATTGATTATAAGAATGTCACTCCTCTTGTTCTAGTCACTTTGTTCGATTTGCGAACCGTAGCAGGCTCGAAAGTTGAACGCCTCTGAGGTCGTCTAGTTCTGAGAAGAGTCTAGAACCTAAACAAAGAAGACGACTGTTAAAGATTTGCGGACAGTGACAAAGATAATGATCGATAGATTCTTCGTCTTCCTCGTAACCTCTGCAAAGGGTGTCACTCGCGATCCGCAGTCTAGTCTAAATGCCTGCAGCTTTAGCAAGCAGTGATAGTGTGGTCAGGCCAATAATAGTTCGGACGCTAAACCGACTACGTTGTAATAGCTGAACTGTAATATTTTTATTCGGTTTTTCCCAAAAGGATTTGGCCATTCTGCAGCTGTCCAGCTCCCGCCACCCCGCCTAGAAAGAATCCACAATAGTTTGTTTGAAGCTAGTCTTCAGCACTGTTGGTGCTACATCGACTGACTTCTTAGTGGAGTTAATGTTTGCAGGTCCGTGCCGCGCAAGCGTGTCTGCTGCCTCGTTTCCCAACAGAACGCTATGACCCGGTATTCAAATTAGAAATACTTCCGTTACAGCTGCTAGGCGACTTAAATTGTGTCTAAGTGCAGCCCTGCAAAATGTAACAATCTCCAAGACTCTTCTGCATATCTAAAAATTCGAAATCTAAGAAACAAATCAGATTGTTTCCTAAATTATGCTTTTGCAGTGAGTTTAACTTCAAATCAGTGCTAATCACCGCTAGTATGACTCGCTAAAAGTGCACAAATAAACTTTAATTCAATTTAAAATTTCGCTAAAGTAAATTAGTAAAATTAAAAGAAATTTAAAAATCATGCTATTAAAACCAATGTTAAGTAACAATTTGTCTCGTTCGAAGTAAAAAGTAATAAGACGTTTTTCTTCCCTTTTTCGATTATGTATTTGATGCTGATCTCTTTCATCCACTTTTATTAAACATTTGCAATAAGGCTTGTTTATCCTTTTCTTTTTTCTTTACAATATCAATGCTACGCTGTTTCCATGTACTCTTGCGTAATTTGATTGGACGACTTCCAACGTAACGCCCTGAAAAAAAACAACAGAATTTAAATCCAATGAAATAAAATTATTTACAAAGTTAACTGAAAATTGATTTTTGATATTTGGATTGGACCTAGATTTCCAATATTAATTCTCTTATCATTATTACTCTACAATCCAATTGAACTTTTAGTACAGATCAAAAAACTAAAAAACAATAAAAATTCCAACCCGATGAGGAAGATCAATATCAATATTCAAGGTATATTCTAAAGTACAAAGCTAATTAAATTCGTCTACATAAAATGATTTTTATTTTTCAGACATATAAAACTGATAACAGAAAAAATATAAAACCCACCCATCAGAGAAAAAAAACCAGAATAAGAATAAATAAAATAAGTTCGCTGTAAACAATTTGTCTAGTCTGGCATGCATCGGCGCCTCTGAAATCGGGGATGGACTTTGAAATGAATAATGAGTTAATTACTGCTAAGATGTAAATTATTCGTCTAGAGAATCCAGATTGCAAAAATACAAGTAAAAAAAATGTTTCGTCTCGGAAATCTCTTCAATAATTGGATTGATGGTAAAGTTCGTGAAACCCATCCATCTGGAATGTGATATACACTCACCGTAAGCAATCTTCCCTCACCGAAGTTTGGAATTTCTACACAACAGTCATATTATGATATGAGCGCCATCAACGACCGATCTACTCAATATATAAGACTGACAAGCTAATTTTTCATGTTATTAATTCGAAACAAGTATTCGAGAAGAACGATTTAGTTTGATTCTAATTATCATTCTCGTTAGACGGATTTTTAATATTTGTGATTGACCATTAGTTTTAATTTTTACATTCTTCGAATACCATGAAATTCGTAAGTGATTTTATTTTTATTAAGTGTTTTCGATGTGTATCCAATAATGCTTTAACAGAATCAAGGTTTTCATATAGGACCACTTTAAATTTCAGGACTCAAAAATTTATTTTCTCTGTCTTCATCTTCCTAACTTTATGTATTGGTATAAAGTGTTTCATCTATTTGTGCTAAAACCTTGTAATCATTGAATTTGATGTGACCGTTCTTGCAAACCAACATTGCAATCAGTGCATTAAAAATACTTTTTAGTTTTAACATTAAACACGTCGAAATGAGCTACAATAGTAGTTTAGGAATTAGGCAAGAACAAGAAAAAATGGGCACAACTCTAAAATATTTCTAAAGTCATCAGGTCACTGTGAGTTATGTGATCAATAATCTTTATACTATTTAATTTAAATTCTACAATCTTATTCAGTTTATGGTTCAAGGTCATATAATCACTTTGGAAATTGTTAAGTTTTTGATAGTAATTAACTTTTTTTCGAATTTTATTTTAGGAAGAGAAATTTCGAAACCATGGCCTCCATTGAGTTTGATTAACAATAGAACCAGCAATTTAACAAACATTGAAAATTTTCTTCGTTAAATTAAATAATTTGTTAATTATAGATTCACTTTTATTTTTCAAAAATTTATTTTATATTAAAACGAATTCAACCTTGGTAATTCTAGTGTTGAAATTAAAAGTGCGATCATGTAGTTGGGCGTGATCGTGTGCTTGTTATTATACTCTAGATGAAATCTGAGAGTATATTGTGTTTGCCTTACCGTTTGTAACGCTAAGAAATAATGCTCGCACTGAGCCGCCAAGGGTACAGAAATATTTGTTGTCGGTCAAAAACTTCGATTCCGAGTTGCTGTCTGTCCGTCTGTCTACAGCATAACTCTCGAACGCTTTGAGCTATCGTGCTGAAATTTGTTGTGTGCCATTTTTAGCAAAAAAGAAACTTTAAGTTCGTGAACGGGCCACATCCCCCCACTCCTTCTACCCCCTCCCATACAAATTTCATGAAATTTCGAAATTTTCAGAAATTGATTTTTCTTAGAAACTATTTAAGCTATCGATTTGAAATTTAGGTTCAAATATTATGATATAGATACCATTAATATGACTCAATATTGATCCGATCCCAGCACTCCTTCTACCCCCTCCCATACAAATGCATAATTTTGAAAAATGCAGTTTTTCGATTTTCATCGAAACTTGTAAAGTTATAAAAACAAATTTTGCCAGAATTAATTTTATTAAAATTTCAATCAGCACTGAAAAAATTATCAAATTCCCCTTACTCCATCTACCCCCTCCCATACAAATTTTACGAAATTTTGAAATTTAAATTAAATTATTTTTCTTCGAAACTGTTTAAGTTATCAATTTGATATTTCGCATAAAGTATAAAAATAGAAATATCAATAACAGGAAAAAAAATTGTTTTCATCCTTACACTCCTTCTACCCCCTCCCATACAAATGCATCATTTTTGTTAAATGCATTATATCGATTTCCATTAAAACTAGAAAAATTACAAACTTAAAATTTTGCCAGAATTTGTTTTTTAATAGTTGCAATAAATGCTGGAAAAAATTATCAGCTCAGCTTCCCTCCTTCTACCCCCTCCCATATAAATATCTGTATTATAAATTCAAGAAAAGCATTTCTCCTTCGAATATATGAGAGCTGTCGACTTTGAAATTGAATCAAAGCATAGTGATAAGGGTGATGGTAAGCAGTTTCAAAATCATCTAAAACGTTCCACTTCCTCTGCCACCTCCCATACAAATGCCTCAATTTAAGGAAAACTATGACCAATTTCTTTAAAAATAATGAAAACTAAAAATTTTAAATTCAGCACGAAACATTTTACACGCCATTTTCGGTGTCACATAGGAGAAATACAAACCTCCGCCTCTACTTCTACCACATCCCATGCAAAGTCTCTTCTCACTATTCGAAAGAATTTGAGATGGCATATTTGCCGGTATATTAAAGTCATTTCCATCTCATCTAGAGTATCATATGATTGGGCTTTAAGCCCAATCATAATTCTGTTATGTTTTTCTAATACTGATCTACCAGAATTATACCGTGATCTGTTGCAGTGCAAAGCTTAATTCCAACGGTTATTCGCGAATGATATAATAGAGGTGTTAATGATTGAAAAGGGTTATTTAAAACTCTCATAGTTGACGAATTCACATAATTGTTTTTGGTAGAATTTTCGGTTATAAAAATAGGTAATTTGGAAACAAAATTAAAAACAATAACATTCTCTAAATAAAGCAAGATTAATTTTGGGCTACAAAAATTTTCATCCTACCCCATAATAATAATTTGTTCAAAATAGTCCATATTGCATCCATTCGGCTAATATATCAAGTTATTAACATTGAATATCGGTGTATACTTTCAGGACGAATTCAATAATCTAACCCGCGGATAAACTCACATCGCTTCTTGCTTGACGTGAGGAAACAGCACAAAAAGTTTCGCTATAGCTGTCCATTTCATTGAAGCTGTCTGAAATGTGTGCTCATATACCAGTCCTGCTAATAACGGCCAATGCTATCCTTTTTTCTGTCATCTTAAATTACAAAACTGCATAATACGAAATAGTGCAAAGTTCAATTTATTCAATCAATCAATTTCCGGTTATAGGTATGTCCCTATAGGGGCATATGACAGAAACAATTCTCTTTCACAAGACGTGATCCTGAGCATCTGCCGTTAGTGGTCGCAGGGACTTGTTTATTCCTCTGGGCTTTTGGTCAACTGCTCACTTACATGTGCTACTTGGTCGACCAACCCGACGTCTTCTTTGGGGATTATAATCCAGATCTTGCTATGCTTTAGTCTGGTTTCCTCAAAGTGTGAGTGATTGACTGCCAGTGCCGCCTTTGAATTTCAGTGCCTATTTTAGTCTGTCCCATTGTACTCCAAAGCTCGTCGTCGGAGATCACTTCTGACCAAAATATCCCTAAAATGCGTCGGAGGCATTGGTTCACGAAAGTTTACAGTTTCTTGGTAAGTCACTTTCCATGTAGTGAAACCATGTCTCAACACGGATTTGACGAATGCGTCAAACACTCGCGGCTTCGTGCGACGGGAAATCTCGCGCTCTCTCTCTCTCTCTCTGAATCTCCAGAAATGGGAGAGGATACCGAAGGCCTGACGAGCTTTATTTATACGAGACCAAATATCCTTTTCGGCTCCGCCGTCCATGCTGACAATGCTTCCAAGGTAACAAAACGTGCACCTCTTCCACATTTTATCCGTTAAGAACAATCAGTGCGCTTGCGTTCGAACCCATGTGCATGTACTTGGTTTTACACACATTTATTTTCAGTTTCACCTCTTTGCATTTAGAATGCACCTAGCGAACATTTGACTCGAAGTCCGAACGATTATGCGCAAGCATTATCTGGAACACCTCTCCTAGGTAAAGCTTTACATATATAATCTCCCTTAACGCTGTCGGATGCTTTCTCCAAGTCAGCAAATATGGGATGTAGTGGCGAACCAATTCCGGCTGATTACAATATTTGAATGGTCTGTACAAGACAAACCTTTACGGAATCCAGCCCGATAAACGTCGAAAGTAATCTCTACAACTTCACTAATTATATTGAGAATTACCTTAGCCATTCATTTCACACCTCAGCAAATAGTGGGGACAGTATATCGACTGTAGCCTAGTGGATAGCGTGTTGGTCTACAATGCGAAGATCGTGAGTTCAAATCCCGGTCAACGCATAATTCTAGCACACTGTCTGCGTGAGTATATCTAGATTACATAATTCTGCGAAAATGGAAATTTGTAAATTGAGGGTTGTGCGAAGGGCTCCACAATAACGAATAAAATGATAAGAAAGATGAAGATCAGGAGACCAAGGCCCGATTTGGGCTGTAGTTGAAGAAGAAGAAGTATATCGGCTGTTATTTCCGGGATCGCTTTGAGGAGTTCAGTTGGTAGTCTGCCTATACCTGGGACATTCTTTCTCGCCATTGGCCGAATGGCGGGAACTATTTCTTCCTTATCTGAAAGATCGTCGTTTCGGAATTGTTCTGTTTCTGAAATATCGGCCTCCGAAAAGACGTTTAAAATATCAGAAAGGAATTTTTTCCATCACCGCAACTGGTACTTGCTTGGGAAAAAAAGCTTTAAATGTAGCATTTGGTCGCTAAAAAATGTAAATTTTGCTTCGATTAGCATCTGCATGTGTATATTTTCAATTAGAAGAAAATTTATGAGAATCAGAGACAGAGATTCCAAAATATTATTTACTAATATCGCTTGTGGTCGAAATTTGACCAATTGTGTGTGTAAAATAATGAAATTCATTTTGTTTTTGACATAATTAATTGGAATTTAGTTGAATACAAATTCTTAATTCTTACATATAAGTTTTATTCCCATCCTTTAAATATTAAACAAATTTACCAGAATATTTGATGTTCACGTTGTAAGTCAAGCATTGGACGTGTGAAGCACTTAGATAAGGGTCCGCTTGTATCACTTTATTTTACCAGTGTATGGCAAAATATACATATCATTTTTTTTGTGCACAGTTTCAAGGAAAATCGAAATAATGCATTTACCAAAATTATGCATTTGTATAGAAGAGGATAAGAGTAGAGTCACTCCATGCAAGAAGGAGACACACTGTTTCAGAATCTGGCAAAAATGTCACAATCGAAACCTGCGAATTCACCATCCCCAATTCACCATTCGTGGAGTGGTGAGCTTAGTGGTTTTCTTTTGCCAATTTCTTTCATCCTAAGATAAATTGTTCCTTCAAAATTTTTGTTTGTGACTTTTTAGTTCAGTACTAAAAACTGCGCACAGTTCTTGAAGGTCGACACTTTTTTCAAATTTCGCTCCAAATATCGGGCTTCGCCTTTGCCAGTTACTCCGTGGGACACTAGAGGCGCTTTTCTATAGTTTGGCAAAGGTGGTGCCCAATATAAGGAGCGAAATTTAAAAAGCGTCGACTTTTTTTTTGGTACGTTCTGAACATCAAGAACTGTGTGCGGTTTATAATACGTAACTAAAAAGTCATAAGCAAAAATTTTGAATCAACAATTTATCTTAGGGTGCATGAAATTTGCAAAAGAGATCATTAAACTCACCACTTCACGAATGGTGAATTGTTTGAGGCGAATTCGCAGGTGTCGATTATGACATATCTGCCAGACTCTACTTCTTCTTGCATGGAGTGACTCTAGCCAAACTATGATACAGCGCCTCTAGTGTCCCATGGAGTAACTATACATATATAGGAGTATTCGGATCAAAACAACATTTTTCAACGTTAATAATATTTGCTTAAAAGCCGATAGCTTTGGCAGCTTCGAAAAAAATATTTTAATTGAAGTTTTGAAATTTCGTGAAATTTGTATGGGAGGGTAGGTAAGGGGGATTTATTATTTTTTTTGAAAATTGGTTGCAATTATAATAAAATTAATTCTAGCGAAAATTCGTTCTTTTAGCTTTGCTAGTTGCAATAAAAACCGAATAACTTTGGAATTTTTTTTTTTTTAAATTGTGCATTTGTATGGTAGAAGGAGTCAATATTTCTTGACGTTAATGATAATCACATCATAACGCTATGACCTAATTTTCAAGTCGATAGTTTAAATAGTTTCGAAGCAAAATATTTTTTTTTAGGTTTCGAAATTTCATGAAATTTGTATAGGAGGCGGTAGAAGGAATGGAGGATCTAGACCATTCACAAACTTAAAGTTTTTTTTTTGCTAAACAATTCAGCACGATGGCTTAAAGCGTTCGAGACGGACAGACAATAATCGAGGTTTTTGAGCGACAACATATATTTTCGTACCCTTGGCGACTCTATGTGAGCATTACTTCTTAGCGTTACACACGATAAGGCAAACGCAACATCTCTCAGATTTCATTTAGAGTATAATCAACTTACTTTCGATATGCTTTCAATAGATTTGCATCGAAAGTAATGCGAAATCCGTTTTAAATTCGCAAGCAGATCAACGTGATAATGAATATGTAATTCGCCTAAACAAGATTCTCGAGTAAAATGGGACTTTATTGTATTGTATGGTACATAAAAAAAAATCTGATAGTGAAACCCGTACGCACGAATGGTTTTGGGGGTATATATGAACTTTCTCAAGGGTTCTCGGTTTTAATTCCATTCTACAATTTTTCTTTACTTATTGTTGAAGAGTTGCTAGCCCTTCGCAGAACCCTCTATCTACAAATTTTAATTTTCGTAGATTGAGGTAACTAAGGTATACCCAAGCAGGCAGTGTGCTAGAATTATAAGTACGTCGACCGGGATTCGAACTCACGACCTTCGCATTTGCAGATCAACACGCTACCCACTAGGCTACACCCAAGCTTTTAAGGATTGGGATTTTCGAGGAATAAATGTATTGAAATGTATTAAACAAATTTTACACAGTTATAGTTTATGTTAGTCCTAGAAAAAGGTTTACTATAAAACTTTAATGCTCAAAAACTAAATCAATTTTTTTTTTGTAAATTCCACACCTATGGAAAATTCGCTGACTCTTACGGAATGACCTCATATAAATTTAATGACAAGTCAGCGAAATTCAATATTTGTCTATTTTACTAACTATTGCGCTAGAATGACGTTAGTTTACGTTGGAATTTTATTATGTCACTTAATAAGTTCTACAAAAAGTCACAATGCAGAATAGTGAATTCACATTTCAATCTCATTTGCAATACATATTTCGAACAGCAATAAAAATTGATAAAAATCTATTTACTCTTACTTGATGTGAAATTTGATAACCTATATTCTGACTAAGAAATACAAAAAAATCATATCTTGAACGTAAGCTTTGAAACCTATTAACCCCAAAAATCAATTGCAACAAAAACAAAAAAAATTCCGCGCGTTTTAGAAGATAATTCGCATAGAAAAAGCCTCGAAATTATAAATAACAGCTTGTATAACTGAAAAACTTTATTTTTTTTAATAAAATTTCGTTTTTTTTCTTTTTATTTTCAGATAGTTTTTGCCAGCCTAGTTAGTATCATTATTACTTTAATACTAGCAAATCCAGTTAATCATCATCGTAATGTACGCGATCTATTCGTAACGACTGGATGGGGTGGAGCCGGTTTACCGTATTCGAATTTTTACATAACTGGAAAGCAACTAAAGGAGATTAGAAATGACTATAAGAAAAGAAATGTTGACGATAATCCGGAAATATTATCGCTAGTTGAGTGCGTTAAGTGTGCGGGAAAGGCTGAAGAAAAAACTGAAAAGCAAACTGTGCCACAATTGTTTTCATCGAGTGGTTGGGGACCACTTGGTCGTCGCAGGAGATAAAATGACCGAAAAAAATAAGATCTCATTTTTTAGGACAAATTTTTTGTTTGTTTTTGTTTTATTATTATTTATTTGTAAATATATAAATAAAAATTAAGATGATTTAAATAATGCGAGTTTATAATGGTTAAGTTCCTATGTATTTAGTTTAACGTGAGTGCTCCAATACAGATTTATATCACGGTTGTCCTTAGCAATACGGATTGTTTTTGAGATGACAATCATTATTGCCCCCCCGGTCGATAGCAGTTTATACCTATATGCAGTTCGTCATTCATTTTGCTGGATGCGAGACCTATCTACCATCTCTACTTATCTGACGAGTAACAAGCGCCAAGGCTCAGTGCCCGCGATGTAGACTAACCGTCCCCACTACTTGTACCCGAAGGGACCTCAACCATGAATGTTCCAATTTACCCATGCCAGGTTGCATCAGCCCCTGACTCCACCCCACTATGTATGACGCCAGATGTTCCATCATGCCGCCATTTTTATACTCTAGATGAAATCTGAGAATATTATAAGTTTACCACAAAGTTTGTAACGCCAAGCAATAAGGTTCGGAGAAAAAATGAATGATACAGAAGTTTATTTTATCACTAAAAAATCTCAAAACTGAATGTCCGTCCGTCCGTCAGTCCGTGTCCTCTCTAGCTTGAGAACGCGTTGAGCTAGAGAGCTCAAACTTTGTACATGTCGTTTTTGACAAAAAAGTAAGATCAAGCTCGTGAACGGGCCAAATAGCTTCACCCTTTTAACCCCTCCCATACAAAATGACACAATTAGACAATAAACGGATTTGGTCGAATAGTATAAATGCTATTGATCTGAAATTTGGAATGTAATACTTTTATGACGATTTCAATCTACGGTTTAGAAATTATTTGTATCCTCCTCCTCCTTCCGTACAAACTGCTCATTTTCATGAAATGCTTTAAACTAATGTACTCAGTGCGTATAAAATTTATTTATTTAACTGAAATTGTGCACTAAATATTTATTTAGAATTAGACGATTAGTTTCACTCCTTCTACCCCTCCCGTACAATCTGCCACAATTTCACAACTTTACAAAAAATCGATTTTCCTGAAAAGTATGAATGCTACTGATCTGCAATTTAAAACATGTCAAAAGCATGATGTTTATAGTTATTTCTCAAAAAAAAACATTAAGAACTCGCCCCTCCTTCTACCACCTTCCGTACAAACTGCACAATTTCACTAAGGGCAATACACTAATTTTCTCAGTACCTATTAAATTTTTGAATCCTAAATTTTGTATAATACATTTTTATGACAAATCTAGCGTGATGTGAAAAAATTAGTTCAATGTCATCACCCCCTCCACAACTTCCCCTACAAAATTTCTTACAATAAAAAAATTTCTTTCATCTAGAGCTTAGCGCCCAATCGTAGTCTTGTTATGTAAAATGGCTTTGCTGTCTCAATCAACCAAGTCTTCCCATCGCTTGCGTGGTTTGCCTACTGGCCGATTACCACTCGCTTTGCCTTTAAGAGCACGTTTGGGGATTCTTCTTTCTTCCATTCGCTCTACATAGCCAACCCACTGCAGTTTAGGCAGCTTGATGAACGTTGAAACTTCTGACTCGTCGTAGAGTTAATACAACTCATGGTTGTATCTTATTCGCCATTCCGTTCCTTCCTTCACAGATACCAAAATTCCTCGGAGGACCTTTCTTTCGAATGCGTTAACTGCTTTTTTGGAAGTTCGCGTTAATGTCCACGTCTCACTTCCATAACAGAGCACAGGTCGTTTAATAGTTTTATATATCCGCAGCTTATTGTTCCTGTGCACTTTTTTGGATTTTATAATTGAAAGTACCGAATAATACGTCTTATATGCCAGTATTATCCGTCGTTTGATTTCGTCTGTTCCATTACCGTCTTTTGCTAGATTAGCCCCAAGATATACTCGTATGAAGTTGTCCACATTCTCCAAATTATATTCCGCAATTGTTATGTTTTGTCTGACAGGCGTTCTCCTTCTTGTTTGCGTCCTTATTTTTGTTTTGCTTTCGTTAATGCGCACTCCGACTTCTTTTGCGGCGGAGTCAAGATTGACAAATACCTCCTTAGCACTAGAGAAGGATCTTGCTAGGATGTTAATGTCGTCAGCGTATGCCACCAGTTGGGTGGACTTGAATAGTAGTGTCCCGTTGGTGTCGACTGGGATTTTTCGGACCACACACTCTAGTACCAAGTTGAAAAGCATGGGGGCTAGACCATCTCCTTGCTTTGATTTCAGCAAGCGTGGGTAGTGTCGATTGTGGTTGTTCTTCGTCAGTTGAGGCCGCAATTGAGATGTTGTCTGTCGTGATCAGTGCTAATGGAGTGAAATTGAGAAGATGTTCAAAGTAGGAAGTCCATCTCCTCTTAATTTCCTGCATGTCGCTGATGATGTTGCCCTCTGAGGATTTGCAGAGACTGGTTTTTATAACCTTTTTTTAGGTCTTTTACTATTGCGTATGCGCCTCGCGTTTTATTTTGTCTCATATCGTCGTCCATTTTTTGTATCTTGTCATTATGATACTTCTTTTGTTTTCACCTGCAGGTCTTTTTCGCATATCGCCTAAGCTCGTCATATCTTTCTTTTTAAATTCGTCAGTATTGATTTCCAATGTTGAACTTCGAAATTAAATTATTTCCGGGATATTGAACTTCGGAAAACTTGTTTTTTTATTCCGTCTTCTGTATTGCGTGATTTTGTATTCTGGGATTAAGAACGCCGAGATCACAGAGTTTCGACATTTCGTATTCCGATATTCAATTACGATCTTCGACGTTAATTGGCCACATCCAGATTTGTTCATGATGTATGTGATATTCGCTTCATCTGCTTCGATCTCTCCAACCGCTTACATTACAACAAAGCTATGAGTTTTTGAGCCTTGCATTTTTGAGGTGACATTCATCGTTATATTTGAATATGCAGCTGTAGCGCCATTTTTTCGCACTGCAGTCTGATTTTCTGCGCAAACGCTTACAAATGAAACACAGTGAAATTTTTGATCGTCCGATACACGAAATTCTAAGCCTACTGCAGATGCGACAGCTTTCGACGTTGGTTTTGCTTCCTAAATGACGACCAATTATCGAACTATGTTTACAATTCATCGCATAAACACAAATTATTTCTCTCACACCAAAATTAATTTGGTGATTAAAGAACGTGATAATAATAAATTTCAGTACTAATTGATAAACGGTTCGGAGATTACATCTGTTTGAATTTGCCCTGCACTTAAATTGTGCCACTATTGCAGTAAAAACGCATTTCTTTTTATAAAAATCAACAACCAACTTTCATCCAGTAAACAAAAATAACCATATCCGCATCGCATCTAATTTTAACCTTTTATGACATTTTCACCCACACCCAAGATAGGATGAAAAAAAGTTAAAAAATGTTATTTTAAAAACATTTCTTATAATAATCATGTTTATCGGTAAGCGTGGAGCGGGTTCATTCTCCTATTCATCGAGTATCACTCACATTTTTTGTTTGTTTTTTCCCTGACATATTTTTTTCTGATACGAAATTATTTCTAACGGTTCGAAGTACAAATTTCTATACACATCTCGGATTTGGCAATCTTCTTAACATAAATCGCAAGTTCATAGAGCTATCACGTTACTAAGTTACAAAAGATTTATCTATACATATAAATATAATTGTAGTGTCTGTCTGTTATTTGCTTATAAATGGCTATAAGTTAGTTTTTTGAGCTACTTTAGCACTAACTAAGCATAAAAACACATTTTTGAAATTTTTGTCTGTCTGTCTGTCTGTCTGTCTGTCTGTCTGTCTGTCTGTCTGTCTGTACGACCGCTTTTCACGCACAAACGGCTGAACCGATTGTAATGAAACTTGCACAGTTTGTTAGGTGTCCATCGGAATGAAATCTGCTTTTGGTTTCATTTCACTACCCTCACTCCTTCTACCCCCTCCCATACAAAGTGATTAATTTTCAAAATATATATTAATCAAATTTTCTTGGAAACTATAAAAGCTATGAGTTCGAAATTTGGAATATATTACTTCTATTATAAATGCAGTCTTTTGGTATACAAATTTTCTGAGTTTCCTCACTCCTTTCACCACCTCCCATACAAACTACACTTTTTCATGAATTACTTTACACCAAATTTCTCAGTACGTGTAACTTCCACAGAGCCAAACTGTTGTAATAAATCCTTAATTAATATTATTATTAATATCAGGAAAAAATTAACCGATTAGCTTCACTCCTTCTACCCCCTCCCATACAATGTGACACAGTTTCACGGCTTCACAAGAATTTGATTTTTTTGAAAAATCTGAATGTTACTGATCTGAAATTTAAAATATAGCAATTGCATGATTATTATAGTTATTTTACAAAAAATCACCAAAAACCTCCTTCTCCTTCCACCACCTCCCATATAAACCGCACTTTTTCATGAAATACTCTAAGCGAATTTTCTCAGTACATTTAAATTTCATCGAGGTAAAAATTTAAACTTAATCATTAATTAGCATTATTATTAACAGCGGGAAGAAAATTAACCGAGTAGCTTCACTCCTTCTACCCCCTCCCATACAATGAGGCACATTACACGACTATGTAACAATTCGATTTTCTTGAAAAGTGTGAATGATACAGATCTGAAATTTAAAGTATATCAATTGCATGGTAGTTATAGTTGTTTCTCGAAAAATCACCAAAAACCCCCCACTCCTTCTACCCCCTCCCATACAAATTGCACAATTTGATTAAATTCAATGCACTAAGTTTCTCAGTACCTACTCAATTTTTGAAGCTTAAATTTGGTACAAAACATTTTTATAGCTATTCTAGCATGATGTGAAACAAATTAGTTCACTGCTGTCACCCCTTCTACCACTCCCCATACAAAATTTCTTAACACCGCCAAAATTTCGATTTCATCATGATTGGGCTTTACGCACAATCGTAGTCCTGTTATGTTTTTAAGCTTAATGTTATTTTATTTGATTATTTTTTTTTTAAATAACACCAGCTACAATTATTCACATATCCTTAACGCTCTTCAACACATATATGATCTCGAATCACGGGTTTGATTTGATCACGAGCCTGTCCCATAAAAATGAAAGTATCATGGTTTCATTCTTAATAATTCATGGTTCTGATTCCAACAATATGCAAACCATTTTCTTCAAAGAGCCATTAAGGTAAGCAGACTATATATCCCACATAATGTATTACTAACTACACTCTCAAAAATTACTTATTATTGCTATTTTTACGCGGACGAAGTCGCGGGCGTTTTCTAGTATAAAATAAAATTCAACAGAGTACTTACCATCCATTTCTTTCATTGCTCGTATAAAGTCCTGTGGTTCACCGAAACTAACGAATCCGAATCCTTTGCTTTTGCCGGTCCGTTTATCACGTATAACTTTTGCCCGTTGAAAAGACGGAAATTTATTAAAGGTTCGTGTCAGAACTTCGTCATTAACATCGTTTCCTAAATCACCGCAGAATATCCTGAAATCATCGTCGGGCCAATCAGCTAACGATTGATCTTCCCAAACTTGTCCGCCAGCTATTCGAACTGTTTTTTTGTCTTTTTTTCGGCGTTCGGTTACCTGAAATGATTGTAGGGCAGATGAAGCCTTAGCCGCGCGAATTGCTTCCTCAGCGATCGGATTCGGACCCGACTTTTCTGCCTTTAGTTTCTTCAGTTTTTGCGTAACGTCGAACTGAATTGCAGAAATGTCGATAGATTGGTGATGAGCTTGTTGAACGATTGGCATCTCCATCGGCGGACGATTCGAGTAAAGTTTCGGAGCGCTACTAAGGACGACCGGTGTCGGTTCGGAATTGTAGGATTTTTCGGGCATTTCGATTGATGACGGCACGAATGTCGGGATGAACGCTGGTGGCATGGGTGGAGGCGGACAGCTTATCGGTTGCTGGTTTAATTTTTGTTGTACTTGACTGTAGGTGTTTGATGCGATTACTGGACGCGAAACTTGTGATGGTACAAACATTCGTGATTGATTAGAAGTTGAGATCTCAGCCTCGAAACTGTAAAAGAAAAATTAATTAATGATCAGAACTGTATCACAAAAAAAAACACGTTAAAACATTGAAGGCATATAGACACAGAATTAGCCTTGCACATTCAGAATGTAGCGTCTAAATTTTCTCCAAAGGTGCAAAAAATACTTCACACCTATCAGATCTCATAAACTCGTATGTGTATACAATACAAATTACGTACTATGTAGAACCTGACTTAAGAAGCTGTACGCATCTAGCTATACTGATATTAAGGGTTGACTCCTAGGTCCATGTCAGTAACTGCAAAGTTAAGCTAATAAACTATAGTACTTAAGTACCCCGGTAAGCTTAAACAATTTTAAATATCGGGTGAAGCAAAAACTATTTTCGAATTTTGCCGACAGATGTCTTTGAAGCAAATTATTTCAGAACTTATAAAATTTATACAAGTTAGAAAGGCTACATTTCAGAGCACATTTTTTGTCAAGAAAGTTCGCAATTTCAATCAACTACATAAAAGTTATTCAAGTTTGAAAATGGAAGTATCTATCGAAGAAGTTTTACTTCCACAAAGTCAAGAATGCGTCGCAGGATCGTGAAAAAAATTGTGCATTTTATGAAAACGATGCTCTATCGATACGTGTAGCGCAACAATGGTTTAAACGATTTCTTTCTGGAAATTTTGAAGTCAATGATGCACTCTGGCTGTCCAGTCACGGAAGAAGTCGGCGAAATTTTTCAAAAAGTCGATGAAAACTCACATGTGATGACTTATGCGATAGGTGCGGAGCTAAATATTGCTCAGAAAACTGTTTTGAATCATTTGCATGCGGCAGGACTTGTCAAGAAGATTAGTGGGTACCGCATGAATTAGTGCGAACAATTTACTCGATCGAATTAGCGCTTGCAATCAGTGACTCGTGGAAAACTGGATGAGCTTGATTGGGAAGTTATAATTTATCCACCGTACCTTCAGACTACCATTTATTCCGGTCTTTATAAAACTCTCTACAGGGAATAAAATTGACTGCTAAAACCATTTTTCGGAGTTTTTTGGCCAGAAACCAGAGAAGTAAGTTGTACGAGGATGCAATCATGGCTTTACCAGAAAAATGGCGAAAGATCATCGATACGAATGGACAATATTTGGATTAAGTTTATTTCAAGCAATGAAAAAATACAGTTGAATTTACACGAAAAATATGAAAACAGTTTTTACTTCACCCAATATTTTACCTTTTTAAATTGTCCTTTTAAACGAGCACATCGTTTATACAAGCAAAAGCTAAGCTTATTCCTTCAAGGTTAGTGTAAAGATTTTACCTTTATAATAACTAAGATGTATGTACATTTAATTTCATTATAGTTTTTAAGTATTTTATCTTATGGTTTTCAAGCCTATGATCAAGAATCTAAAATCAGTTTTAAATGGTCGATCTAATGTCCACCCAAAATACCTTTCTGCATTAAAAAACCGAAATTTTCTCCAAAAGTTTGAAAAATATCGATTTGATGGGTATTGCTAAACACCATCAGTACATATAAATACAATTGTTTTGTCTGTCTGTTATTTGTTTATAAATGCCTATAAGGTAGTATTTTGTTTTGTTTAGACAATGACTAATCCTAAAAACACAGTTTTCAAATTCTTCCCGGCCTGTCTGTCCGTATGGCTGGATTTAAATCAAAAACGGCTGTACCGATTCTAATGAAAAAATGTGATCCATGGTATACAGATTATTCACTCCTTCCACCACCTCCCACACAAACTATAAACCAATTTTCTCAGTACTTACAACATTTATCGAGCTCAATTTTTGTACTAAATCCTTAATTATCTGTAATTTAAAGCATATCAATTGCATTATGATTATAGTTGTTTCTTGAAAAATTACTAAAAACCCCCAACGCCTTCTAACACCTCCCATACAAACTGCACAATTTCACTAAAACCACTGCATTAATTTTCTCAGTACCTATTTCATTTTTGAAGCTTAAATTTAGTACCAAACATTTTTATTGCTAATCTAGCATAACAAGAAACAAATTAGTTCAATGCTGCCACCCCTTCTACCACTCCCCATACAAAATTGGTTAACATCACAAAAATTTATAATTCATCTATAAAATCATAAATCAAAAATTTATAATTCATCTATAAAATCATATGATTGGGCTTTACGCGCAATCGTAGTCCAACTATGCTTTTGAGCCCAATGTTATTTTATTTACTTTTTTTTAGAATTAGCTTAACGCAATTCAATACGTATATAATCTAAAATCACCCCCGTGAGCAATAGCATGTCCCATACAAATACGAGTATCATAGTTTTGATCTTGATAATATATGGTTCTCAGCCTTTAGACTAAGCAGATTATAGATACATTCAGAAAAATTGCTTATTATTGTTATTCTTACGCGAACAAAGTCGCGGGGGGTCGCTAGATAACCATAAAAAACTAGAGGTCCGGCGATCCGGATATATCAGTTTCCCATATGTGGAGTCCTTTTGTGATTCAAGTAATTTATTTCTGCTCTAAAAAATTGATCTGATTAATGAAAATAGTTTCCAATATTCATTTTGGATGTTAGTTTTCAATTGAACCGCTCTTATACATTCGAAGCAATAAAACTTTATGTGTAGTGGAGGTATGAAGTATTTAGTAAAATTTTCAAACAATAACATCATAAAAGCATTTACATACCATGACAAATATGTATGTATCTAAATAAATCGGAGATGAATAAAATAAACTAGTATTCAAAATGAACATTGGAATCTATTTCAATTAATCAGATCAATGTTTTAGAACTGTAATAAATTACTTGTATCAAAAACGGCGCATATGAGGAACTGATATATCCAGATCGCCGGACCCCTAGTTTTCTCAAACAATTAAATAATTCATTTACTTCATGATTACATTTTATATGAAAGGGACAGTTTTTTAAGATGCGTTCGACGTTTCCGTAAAATATTTTTAGCAGTAAATCATAACATAAAAAGATCATACAGTAAAGAAAAAAATTCAAAACTAAAGTTCCTGCGTTTATTATGATAAAAAACCATATCAAGTAAAAAAATATTTGGCAACAAGTCGGGCGCAACTCTATTATTCCTGGGACAAGGTGAGGATGCGTGGGAAGTCAATATGCAGATTAGGATGGATAGGGAAGGTAAAAGGGGATCTAGGGCAGGGATGTTGTCAGTAATTTAACAATTAACTGCGATTACAATCAATAGTTCCAGTACTTAGTATCAATATTTCATTCGATTATTTATGCAAGTTTGGGTTTGAATGAAGGGTTCAATGTAAGGAGTGGTTGGATGTTAATAATTTCTTAATTAGTTACTTGAATTACGTTCGCTGTATGGAATGTTAGTTTCATAGACGAAGTAAATTCTATGAAATTCGGTGCATGTTATATTCTTGAAACCAAGAGAGGAAGAGGGTAGGGGAGTTGAGGGAATCGTAAAATTTGTGAATACAAAATTTCATGTTCGTAGCTTTTAATTTGTTGGTTATTAGTCGGTTTACTGAAATTGGTTGAAATCCTACTTTTGAATGGGAGGGTGTAGAAGGGCAGGAGGAATTTCAAAACTTTTAATGCAACTTTGTTTTGAATATTTTTAAAAAACGTTGACACTTTGGAACGCATTGCCTGCTAGCATATTTCTAAGCAAGTAAAACCTTCAGCGCTTCAAAAATAATGTCCATCACTTTTCCGTCTCTCTCCCCCAAAATTCACACTATCAAATTTCATCCTCTTTATATACCGACATAACTGTAAAATGCCTTAAAAAAGTGTTTGTAAAAAATTTTAAGTTGATAACTTTTAATTGTTTGGTGATAATTGATTTCTTAAAAATGGTCGAAAAAATACTTTTGTGTGGGAGGAGGTAGAAGTTTTGAAGGTATTCGACCAGTTAAAATCTTAAACTTTTCAAGTTTGTAGCTTAAAATTTCTCTCAAAAATTTTAAGTTTTTGTGTTTTTTGCAATACACATGCAACACTTCGTGCAGCTTAGGCGCCTACTTTGATACAAAACATTTCTGGTTCAAATTATTATTTTTTATTTATGTATATCAAATGGATGTATGCACGTGCAAAATTTAATCTTTTGATCATTTACCAGAGCCTAAAAAAATAGGGAAGGTTTTCGACATTTTGTCCCACCTCCCTCTTCTTACACCCCACCATAAAATTTTTATCAAAATTATAGCATATGATCTATAATTCTCTATCTGTAACGCTTTGAAATTTTGATAAGTGCACCGTTTTTTAAATGCTCCCCATTTTTTTCGGCTACGACTTTAGGATTGGACACAAATCTCTATCCCTGGAGCATCCTTTTGAGGTCTGCGAACAAGTAGTAGTCGCTGGGTGCCAAATCTTGAGAATACGGTAGGTGTGGAAGCACTTCGAACTTCAATTCGTGCAATTTGGCCAATGTTACCATCGACTTGTGACACGGTGTAATGTCATGGTGAAAGAGCATTTTTTTCTTTTTCATTTGCGAGTCGTTTTTAATATCTTGCTTCAACCGCACCAACAACGACATATAATATTCGCAATTGATCCTGTTACCCTTTTTAAGATAGTCAATAAATATTATACCATGCGTATCCCTAAACACGCCATAACCTTACCGGCTGACGTTTGACCGCTTCGAAAGGCTTTCACTGGCTTCTCGCTACTAAGCTGACTGCCGATTTGACTCTGAAGTGTAGTGATGGATCCATGTTTCATCCATTCTCACATATTAACGCAAAAAATTCTGTTTATTCCGCTTAAACAGCTTCAAACAGCGCTCTAAATCATTGTTGGTTTTGGTCGTGAGCAAACGCGGCACCCTCTTCGAACACAGCTTTTTCATGGACAAATGTTTATGCACGATGGTGAACACACTGTGTTTTCATATCTTTAGAATGTCAGCTATTTCCTGCAACTTCCTGCAACATTTTTGTTTACTTTTTTTATGTTTTCTAGAACAACTGTCGAATTTGGGCGATCAGAGCGTTCAGGATTATCGGTGTCTGCACGAACGCGTTTAAATTCCTAACCAACATTTGACTATTGCATCGATGAAGCAGAGTCCCCACTTATCAAGTCAAACTTTTACTTAAACGGTATTTTCCCCCATCAAAAAGCAATGTTTAATCAACACATGAAATTTTTTATTTCATTGTTTTGGAAATATCAAAAGTAGCATCACTTATACCACTATAACTTCTGAACTAAATGTCAGATTGTCATGAAATTTTGACACGTATCATCTGAAGGTTGGCGCTTACTAAAAATCATATGGATTTGCGGCGGCTTATACTGCAACGCTACAAATCAACTAAGCCCAAACACAACAAAGCGCAGTAGCCGCTCATTCGCTACATTGGTGACTCCGACGTGATCAACACGATCACACCTTCGTCTCGCTGGCTCACAGCACATTCTCATTCATACTGCACCCATACTTCGCTCATATAGCAACACGCGATAGCACCACGCTCTTACAACAACAACACTGCACAGCAACACACTTTCAGAGCTGCACGGCTACAGCTGTCTCCTAGTCGCCACCAGCTCAAGGACACAACCAACTGCTGTCACTGGTGGGGGAGCACTGTGGCGGCTTATGCTGCAACGACTAAGCCACGGTGAGCGCAATCGCATTGCACTCGGGTTCAAATCCAACTACCTGCACGGTATTCCCTTAGCGTCTAAGGCAGGGTCTGCTTAAACAAGCCTTACTGACGAGTCCGTCGTAAACAGGCCTGGAGCGAAACGCAACAAAGCGCAGTAGCCGCTCATTCGTAAGATACTCGATATACACTAACACTTCTGTCCTAATAGAGTTTGGACAATGCTCTAATACCAACAGTTCAGAGAGAGTTTAGAAGCACAAGAACATAAGAAATGTGAAAAACAGCCAAACTTGAGTTTGACTGATTTCAAATATACGGACACGAGCGCAAACTTGCGTTAAACTACAAGTTTTTGAATAGAATACTCGAATACCGAAAATAAATATAATTTTCATAAATAACAATTCATTTTGATTGTGTTTACTTCATAAAAGAAAAAGAATTGAGAAAATTCAAATTTCGGAAGAAATTTCCCGCGCAATCGCTGTACATGCATTGTCCAAACTCTATTAGGACAGAAGTGTTAGTGTGTAAAATATAAAAAAAAAATAATATATTTTTAAAGTTTATCCGACAAATCCCTCTATACGTATGTTGATTTTCACCTTCCAATCATGGTGGAGATATTCGAATTCTTATTTTTCGGTTCTAGCGTTCCGCCTGCCTCACCCCAAAATGATTGTCGGCCTGAGATCAGCACCCATCTACAATCCATCTAAAAAATAACTTTCTACCTTAAAGGGTTTGAAAGTTAAACAGGCGGATTTTTTTTTTTTGCTTTTCTGGCTAATTTAGCCATAAAACGCGAAAAAACAAATTCAGGGCAGCAATTTTTTTTTCCAAGTCGATCACAGCCTGCTCCTTTTAAGTCTGGAAGGAATAAAGAGCCTCGTACTTTTTAGAACGGTATCGGTTACAGATTTCTCCAATCAAAAGCACTGTAGAAGTCGTCACGTGCTCCCCAATCAGCTCTCCTGAAATGCTAAACTGTTCTACAGGAAGCTTTTGTTGCCTGTGTGCAATAAAATTGCGGAGATTGAAAACTATGACAGAAGTGTCAACACTTAAAAAAATTAAGAATCTACAATGGGCTGGTCATTTGGAACGGATGGATGACGGAAGAATTCACAAACGCACACTAAAAGAAAAAGTCAATGGAGAAAGACTATCCATCT
This sequence comes from Chorisops tibialis, assembly GCA_963669355.1. Taxonomy (NCBI): domain Eukaryota; kingdom Metazoa; phylum Arthropoda; class Insecta; order Diptera; family Stratiomyidae; genus Chorisops; species Chorisops tibialis. Next base: position 263,375,653 of record OY770262.1, on the reverse strand, counting down.
ACCAGTTGTGCTAATTCGTTGATGGATGCGAAGAGCTCAGTATCTCGGGCCCGACTGGTAAAGACTGGTATCAAACCACATTCAGTTGCCCGATCTCAATGTCAGGATTAGCAGCATAAATAGATTGGATAGAATATGGCAAATTATCCAATTCGTGGGTGATGTATGCTGTATAATGTGTACCTATATTGACTTTCATCCAAATGTAGCAAAACTGTGGATTGGAGCATGTTCCCAACTGTTGTGGATGCAATGATGACCTACAACAACTGATTCAAATCTAAAACAAATTCGCTGGCTTAGTACTAGCGTGTGGGAAAGCACAATTATTTAAGTTCTGTAAAGTAAGTGCATTTAATTAAAATATAAAATAAAATTAGGAATGAAATATTAGCTGAATGCTACAAACCTGTACAGACTAAGATATTTTATTTATGTGATTGATATTCTTAGGCGTAAATGGCATAGATTCGACACACATTCAAGAAATCAGTGCAAAACCTCATCAAACGCCTCTGGATCACAATCTTCAAGAAAGGCGTCTGCTTGGTCGACCATGGAAACGAGCAGTAGAAAGTGCAAGCGAAGTAATGAACAAGTGCTGATAACAACTTAAGACCGTTGGTCAGGATAGTGGAAAGAGAACTGCTTCTGTCCTATCTCAGAGGAGTCTTAAAAGGTAATTGACGGAATTTATGAAATCAGTAAGAAATCCAAGCTTTGATTCAAATTCTTGGCCGATAAGGACCGTAATATTTAACAGACGTAATTTCTCCAAAGCAATTCAAGTAAATTACTATACTCAGCTACAGGTACTTACCGCGACATTTCATCTTCCATATTTTTACGTTTTTCACCCATTTTTTGTGATTTTTCTGAAAAACGTTTTCACTCGACAACCAAACACAAAATGTAACCTTACAAACGTCACTTTGAAGTTTTCCGATCTGTCAATGTCATATTCGTATTTTCAATTCACAATTGAACCAGTTAGTAGGCTTTATGACTGAAACCTTGACTTCATTACGGAGTTACCAGCAGAAAAACTACCGGCAATAGTTTCTTACCCAATAAAAACACCAGATTCCTTTAGATAAATGAGTGGGCATGTTAACAAATATATTAACAAACTTAAACAAGAGTTCCCCTTATACAAGAAGTCCGCCAAAGATAGTAAAAACGCTGTCTGGTGGAATAACGATCTCGATATTCTGAAAAAACGAGCAAGGAAACTCTTTAGCAAAGCGAATTCCAGCAAACTGGACACGGACTGGGACAAATACCAAGCAGCACTTACATTGTATAAAAAACAGCTAAGAGCCGTCAAACGAAATTCATGGAAGAGATTCTGTGAAGAAATCGATAACGTCAACGATACCGCTAGGATAAAGAGGACCCTATCCAAAGGCATGCCTGAATTACTGAATAAAGGCGATGGTTCATGGACGGGGTCTAGCGGCGAGTCATTTGAACTTTTAATGCAAACGCATTCAACTGGATGCTTTCAGCCCCCGCCATAAAGTTCATGTGTCGATCGCATTCTAGCCAACTCAGAACTAGTAGATGCAGTCGTGACGCCAGAAAACATAGGAATTGCGTTCAGTTCCTTCAAACCTTACAAGTGACCAGGACTGGACGAAATCTATCCCGCAATTATTCAGAAGGCGGATGAAACAATAATTCAGTACCTGGTTGATATATAAAAAGCATGCATCAGTCTTTGCCACATACCGAAGCTACAGCAAGAGGTTAAGGTGGTTACCATACTTAAACCAGGCAGAGCCTCCCACAATATCCCGAAGGCTTTTCGACCCATCAGCCTGACTTCGTTCTCTCTTAAAGGCCTGGAAGGACTGGTGGACAGCTACCAGGCAAAACTGAACCTCTCGGTTAGATGGCCCCACCAACACTCCTATCTGAAAGGTAGGTCCACTGACACCGCCTTGCATATGACGTTAGTCGCCATAAAGAAATATTTCCATCATAAAGAGGTTGCACTCGGTGCCTTTCTAGACGCGGAAGGCGCTTTTAACCACGTCAAAATTAATGCCATACTTGAGGCTTTGCGCAGCCATAGGGTGGCACCTCTACTGACTGCATGGTTAGCTAAGCGGATAGGTGACGAGACAAGAAAAGGCTCTGTCCACATAGGAACGCCACAGGGCGACATAATATCGCTTCCCCTGTGGGTCTCAACAGTGAATGAACCCCTTTCCATTTTAAATCGGAGCGGCTAAAAGGGTTGAAGTTAATTAACCAAAACCCCAAATCTGTCTTCAAGCGCTACTATGGGCAGCCAAAGTATTAAAATAGCTGTATAGCTTTTTAAGAATGGAGCTTTTGAAGAATGCAGCTTTTTAAGAATACACGGTGTAAAGAAATTCTTACTTAAAACTTTAACATCAAATATTTCCATGTCTGGCAACGCTTGGTATTCCTCCGGTAGTAAACAAACAAAATGGCCGTGAACCGAAACATCGCGGACGACGCAGTAGATTTGACGGAAATTCCGAAGCTTCTTTACAATAAAATCCTTGCATACTGTCGAAAAAATCCTGCCGACTTGGACAACGCCAAGCAGCTTTATATCACCGCTCTAGATAAACACGCGGAGAACCTCGTTACGAATCGTTCCTACGACGAAATTTTCGGCTGCTTTGAAGACGCGCTTGAGTTATTTTTGGATGACGCTGATATCCTCAACACTCTCGGTGTCACTCTGAACAGGTAATTTTGCTGGGCAAGGAGCATCTCTTATTTCCATTCAGCTCATTTTAATTGTAGTTTGCTTGATACTTAAAAATAATAAGATGGAAAGAATCCAAGAAATTCAATCAGTGCTGCTTCAATCGAATCGAGTTTCGCACAAGCATGCTCTCACTATCGCCAAGCTTGTGGCTGCTGTTTCGGACGGTGTCAAGGCCGGCTTCATTTGGGACATTGGGCCGCCAGTTACTATGCATCAGGTCGTAACTCTTGTCGATGAGCTACGAGCCTTGCAACTCGTAAATTCCCATGTATTTACGGTTGGCGTTGCTCAGGAAATCTGCATCCTGAACAAGGAGTTATTTTTGGCCTCGCACTTAAGCACCGTCTTTATCGATGTCACCAAGACCTTGGATCAACCTCGGATCCTAGCAGTTGCAGCCAATCCAAGTCTAACTGCCATGGTTGTAGATGTTCGCGGACAAATCAAACATGCTGGGAGTTCGATAGTTCTAAACGTTGTCGAAGAAAGCTACTGCATTCCGACCATCATTGGCTTGCTGGCCGGATTTCCCATAGTCTATTGGTATAAGCCGTGCGATGGAGACGCGCATTGTTTAAGCGGTCTCGAACTGCAAGTATACAAGGTCTTGCAGGGCACGGAGCTTCTCAGCTCGTTCTCATGCCCAAAAGAGTTGGCTAACGAAACGGCCGTTCTACAAGCGGTCGAGGCCTGGAAAGAAACTATCGAAACATTCAAAGACTGTCATATCGAAACTGCCGTTTCAAAAAATGAGTTCACTGTAAATTTGTAAGCAAGTCTTAAAGCAATACGCTCTCGAATCAAATATAGAGAAAAATACTCAACAAGATTGGTCTACTTATTTTGTAAAGAATCAGTGGCAGATCAGATGCAGGATAAATATCAAATTTAAAAATTTCCACTCACGTTTACTATTTTTACTTTCGAGTTATCAAAAGTTCAATGTTTGGAATGGCTGACAACCAGCTAGTTTGTTTTGTTTTTTTTTTTAAATTAAGCCCATTTAAAAGCGTTGAAAGAAAATTGTGCGAAAAATCAAAGCAAGAGTGTCTTATAACACCTTTCCATTATGAGAAAATCAAAGCGCACAACAAAACTTCATACAAAATTAGAGAGAATACTTATCTAAATTGAATGCTATCTATGACAATAAGCTTTCTGGTAATTTATCGGTCTCCTATTTTCTTCCAGATGCATCTCGACTTTTATAAAATTTATAACTAGAGATGATATGCTATTTTACATACATGCGATTTTTTCACTCTTCTTTTAAAACAGCAATCGCATCTTACGATTGAAAATTTAAAAGAGCTGCGATTAGAAGAGCAGAGCAAATGCATACTGCTAACGGTCTATTGCCAATGAAATTGACGCAATGAACATCGCTACAAATCCCACAGTTTTTGTTCGCACTCGTATATTAATCGCGCAACAAACACATCCCACCTCAACTCGACGAGATCGTAGCTCAAACAAATCGTCGCTTACTCACGAGAGCGCACCTCATTGACCACTTCGCACGTCCCACCTCACCGATCAGATCAATTCACGCTAAACAAATCGCAGTAGTACTTCGTTGAACGACTTGCTCAGTATCAATCAGCTCCAAGCTCACCGATCGAGCAACGAAAGACCTTTCAAATGAACGTCGTTCATATGGAAGCTCTTTTGTTGCTCGATTGCCGCTTGGGACATCTGATATATTCTATTGTCTTTCTTTGTATCTGTTCACTGCTCGTGCTCAGTACTATTGCTTTACAAGTTTAGTAATGAATGAACAGATTAACATGTCATAAGTGAAGTGCGACTGCGATTAGTTTAGCGAGCTTTGATCTGATCGGTAGGTTTTATAATCTGATCGGTGAGGGGATGTGGGCTGTGCGAAGTGGTCAATGAGGTGCGCTTCCTGGGTAAGCAGCGATTTGTTTGGCAAGCTTTGTTCTGAGCTACGATCTCGTCGGGGTGAGGTGGCACATGTGAGTTGCGGCTATTACAAGTTCTACCGATTCATGTTGCAGTCCACTGTGTCGATAAGAGCTGTCGATAAGAGCTTTACGTTCTTCATTGATGAAATTGCCTGTGGGAGTAATATGGTGTGTAAAAAAGAAAACAATAGACCCTTTTGGTTTGGTTTTCTATAACCGGGTGTTTTTTTTATTTGGCTTGTGTACATGCGATGCGATTGACATTTTCGCCACCCTGACTTGATTGCGCTTGCTCATTATTTCGTACTTTGGATAGTAAAAGAACACCAGGTGGTGGTACTGAGCACGAGATTGGGTCTGCCTGATTGTTAGATGCAGGAGAATTGCTGTTTTGTCTGTTTTTTTGTATTGAGTTGTGTTATTTTAACCAACATTTAAATAAAAACTTTGAAATTTTCGGATTTGATTTCATTTTAGTTTTCTGTGCTCTTCTGTTTAATTAATTTGGTTTTTCTGCTTCATTTTGAATCATTGCAAAATTAAAAAAAAAAGAAATAGCAGCTCTTTTCGAAGATATTTATCACTGCAATAGTAGTTTTTGCCATCCCTGCGGACTAGCATGGAGAATATAGGTGAAAAAATCACTGCTATTAGAAGAACTGCTCTTTTTCACAGATATTGAAAAAGAGCAAGTGCTGCGATTAGAAGAGCAGATTTTGCCATCCCTATTTATAACTATATAGAAATGAACTAGTGTCCCATTAGAGTGAAAATTTGGAGTTTTTCAACGATCTCTTCTAGGACCTATGTTATTTAAAACTGTGTTTGTGCATTGCACATAAATCCGGAAATTGCCTATAACATATAATTCTATAAAAAAATGTTCATCGATCACAGTCAGGCAGTGACCGTCGTCGGGAACAGTGCTAGTGAACAACAAAACAGAGTTCTTGACGTTGCCTCGTGCAAATTTCTCTTTCTTTTTTCTGTCGTGCTAAAGTGCAAAGAAACTACATCAACCTTTAAAGTTGTAATTAATTAGTAAGTGACAGCTAAAGTCGAACTTTCCTTAGTTTAAAAGGTGTGACCCATTGGCCACGATGGCCTCTGGGAATACATACACCAACAGCTTCAATCTTCTGGACGAAGTTGAACTGTCAACCAATGCTCCATCGCGAAAAAAAAAATCATCTTTCGCGCCATATCCAAGCCTCCCAAAAGTGAACAGTAATGATATTCAAAAGAAATTCGTCTTAATTTCTCACGCCGATCCGACCAAATAATTGTCAGCTGTTAACCCTTTTCTACTTAGAAAAGCAATTGACGGTATATCCACCGAATACTCCAAGGTCTCAACCTTGAGGGACGGGAGTTTGCTTATTCTATGCGATAACCTAACGGTAGCTCACCGCTTTGAAAAAATTTCAATGCTAGCCAATATCATTCCAGTAAAAGCCGAAATAAGTAAACAGTTTAATGTTAGTAAAGGGACAATTTTTTGTCGCGATCTTGCAAATCTCTCCGAAGAAGAAATAGTCGATGGTTTGAAAAGCTGTGGGGTCACAAACGCAGTTAAGCTGAAGAAGAAAATAGACAACCAAGACATCCCATTTGGATTAATTATCCTCTCCTTTGAAAGATACCACCTTCCTACTTCCATTACAATTGGATGGCAAAGATTTGAGGTTAAAGAATACATTCCGAATCCAATGCGGTGCAAAACATGCCAGAAGCTTGGACACACGGCTAAATGGTGCAAATCTTCTCCAACATGCGTTTCCTGCGGTAAAGCAGAGCATAAACCTACACCCTGTACAGAAAGCGTTAAGTTTTGCGTAAACTGTGAAGATTCAAGCCACATATCATCTGATCGGCTATGTCCTAAGTACCTTGAAAATAAAGAAATTATCACCATCAAAACCATAAACAAATGCTCAATATTTGAAGCGCGGAAAAAATATCACGAATCTAGGAATTCACTTAAAGCCAAACAACCTACTCCCGGTCTTTCATATGCAAAAGCTACCACACCAAAAACAATAGTTATTAACAAACAACAAAACAATCTAAAAGCAAATAACGAAAATATACTTAAACCCAATGTAATAGACTCTTCAACCACAACATACTCAAAACAAATGGAGCCAACAACTTCTAACTACAACCCACAAGCACCCCTTACAACCCAACCCGACTTCGAGACTTCAATTACCACACAAAAGCAAACTAAAGAAAAATTAGAACTAAACAAAGAAACCATTGAAATAAACATCCATAAACAACCCCATAATAAACATAGTCCCTCAAGCACAGATGCGGAACGAGCATGGACGGTAGAGTCGATTAATCAATCCCCAATGTGACTTAAAGAACAATATTAACTCCAAAATTTTACAATGGAACATTAAAGGTTTCTTCAATAACTACAACCATCTGCAAATATTATCCATTTTGCAATGGCTTCCAAAAAAACAAACAGCTTCAAACAAATACAAACCCAATTCAAAATCATGCAATGGAACCTGAATGGTTTCTATAACAACTTTAACTATCTCCAAATGCTGGTAAAAGAAATATCACCTGACATAATTGCACTCCAAGAAACCCATTGCCCTTATAACACAAACCCACACTTCTCAAATCGGTACGAAAGTGTCTTTGCAAATAACATTCAAACCAATTCCTCAAAAAGTGGTATCGCTCTTTTGATAAAAAAGAGTTTGGAACACCGACTTTTAACTCTATCAACAAACTTATTGGCGATTGCAGTTGAGGTATACAATCCCATAAAACTGACTGTTATATGTGTATACATTGAACATGGATACCAACTATCCACAACTGATCTTGAAAATTTAACAAGTAGTTTAAATCTTCCATGCATAATTGTTGGAGATTTCAATGGTTGGAGCCCTATTTGGGGATCCCCTGTTGTCAACAAAAACGGCACACAAATCGAAAACTGGTTAATAGCATCCGATCTGCTCGTTCTAAATACTGGTTCAACTACCCACTACTCCACTCATCGCACATACACGCACATAGACCTTTCTATCTGTTCCTCCCAGCTAGCCTTAGTTTCCGACTGGAAAGTTCTCGACGACCTTTACGGAAGCGACCACTTCCCCATAATCACGTCGATAAGACACAACTATACCAAAACCGAGCATCTTCCACGGTATAACACAAAATTTGCAAATTGGGAAAAATTCGCGGAAAAGGCTACCGAGGCTTTTAACAATATTCCAATCACGGAGAATGTTAACAAGGAAGCAGCCAATATTAAAAGGGCCATTCTGGTCGCAGCAAATTGCTCAATTCCCCATAACCACCCCAATTTCACTAAAAAGAAACGCCAGGTTTCCTGGTGGTGTACTGAGCTTGCTGATTTAAACCTCGATCGGAAAACGGCATGGACCCTTTATAGAAGAAAACCCACCCTGGCAAACGAAATAATTTACAAAAAATTAAACGCAAAATTCAAACGTGCAATGAAAGCTGCCAAGCAAAAATGGTTCTTCTCTTTTACTAGCACAATATCTAAAAACACACCTATTCAAAAGATCTGGAACACCATTCAAATCATTGCTGGAAATCGGAACCAATCAACCATAACAGAAATCAAAAATGGACCAAATTCCATTACAACTCCCAAAGAAATAGCAGACAACTTTGGCAAACATTGGTCCTCCTACTCCCTAGATAGCAACTTTAGCTCCCAATTTGTCCAGAACAAATTAAACTTTTCAGATACCACCCCTCGCTTAAACTGTAGCCAGAGAGCTGCGCATATAGAAACTGAAATAAGCTTCTTTGAGTTTGAAAATAACTTACAACTGCTCAAGGGCGATACCCCTGGACTAGATAAAATCACATACAGTATGATTAAAAACCTAAGCATTAGCTGTAAGATGCGTATTGTTTCCTTGTACAACACCATCCTAAGCGAAAACATATACCCGCAAGCATGGAAAATGGCAGCCATAATCCCAATTCCTAAACCAAAAAAAATCAAATCTGATACAGAGTCGTACCGCCCTATATCTTTGTTACCATGCTTAAGCAAAATCCTAGAAAAAATCATAGCAAGTAGACTATTCTGGTTACTCGAACAAGACAATGGAATTAACAGCGAACAAATAGGATTCCGACCAAACAAGAGCTGTCAAGATGCACACCTATATATAGATCACCTGATCTGTTCTCAGCTCTCCAGCAGAAATCACGTGTCTATTGTCAGCGTCGACTTCGAAAAGGCGTTTGATCGCGTAGGAACCCACACAATCATCTCAGAACTCATAAGATTAGGAATTGGTCCCAAGATTCACAACTGGGTCCTTAATTTTATGGCGCATAGAAAGTTTCGAGTTAGAGCAAATGGAGCTCTTTCAAAGGTCTGGTCTCTGCAAAATGGTATACCGCAAGGATCACCAATATCAGTTGTTCTATTCTTAATAGCATTTAATTCGCTATCAAATAATATTAATCGCACCATGGCTTGCAAGCACCTAGCATATGCAGATGATTTCTACATAATAGTCAAAAACTCCTCACTGGTAGAAGCACGCAACAATATAGCAAAAGCTTTAGACGAAATGCTAACGTGGGCAAAGCACTCTGGCGCTAAAATCTCCATCAATAAATGCAAACATCTCCACATATGTCGCAAACTCACTTGCTCCTCTTTTAATGTAGCAGTAGGTGAGGATACCATCGAAAATGTTGATCACTTGAAAATACTGGGTCTAACTTTCTCCAAACGCTTCTTATGGAACAAACACATAGAAAATATCAGGAAAGATCTGATACCTAGACAAAATATAATCAAATATCTGTCCAACAGGAACTCCAATGCCCACCCTGCTATATTACTGCAAGTAATAAGAGCCACTATTCTGTCCAAAATTGAGTACGGTTTGACAGTTTACGGAAAAGCCGCAACTAGCACTCTACAAAAGCTTAACGCCCCATACCACAGCGCTATCCGTTCTGCAATCGGTGCCTTTCGAACAACGCCTATCATAAGTTTGCTAGCCGAATCAAATATGTTAACTATCGGTGAAAGAATAAACTTGGCAACCGGTAGACTAATACCAAAACTAATTTTCGCTAACAATAAACTGCTACAAAAGGAAGTTAATAATCTAACCAAGAGAAAAAAGCTACCACGAATCCGTTCCACACTTTCACATTGTTTAGTTTTAGCAAACGAAGTTGGAGTCAATATCAAACCAATCTGCACTAACCCAAAGTCTCCACCACCTTGGATGTTCCCTACGAAGACAATAGATTTATCTTTAGCTTCACATACTAAAACCTCCACCAGCAATGAATCTTATCGTCTGCTTTTTCAAGAAGTTGCATCCAAGCTCCGAAATGAGAACTGGACATTGCTGTTCACAGATGCCTCCAAAAATTTCCAGACGACGACTTATGCTGTCGTCAAGGAATGCGGTGAGCTAGTTGTTCCTGGTCTCATGTTCGACTACGTTTCTGTTTTTTCGGCCGAAGCCAAAGCAATAGGTGCTGCTATCGAATATGCAAGCAAACGAAAAGGAAAATACTGCATTTGCACGGACAGCCTTTCCGTTACAAAAGCTATTCAAAATATCCATTCGCGCAATAACATAATCGTCCAAATACGAAACAAACTCACTACCTCACCAAAGAAATTAAGACTCCTTTGGATCCCGGGGCACTCCGGAATAAAAGGAAATGAAGAGGCAGACAGAATGGCGAAGAATCTAGCAAATGCCCCACTTGTAACCACTGACGCCTCTACTCCCTTGGATGTAAAACGATTACTTGAGCGACATTTAGCCATCAAATCCCAACAAGCATGGCCCTCCCGACAAAATTTTTATACAGACGTCATCAACCCGAACAAAATTCAAAGAAGTTTCCCGAGCGCACTTACGCGCAAGGAAACCGCAATCATCACAAGGCTAAGAACAGGACACACAATTTTGACTCATCTCCACATCATCAAAAAGGATACGCCACCTGAATGCACACATTGCAACCAAATCATGGACTTCCAACATCTCCTACAATGCAGCCTACTCGGAGGAGACCTACTTGACTATATAAAAAACAGCAACGACGAAAAAATTGCCACGAAACTACTCACATTAATAAAAAACGCCAATCTTACGGATAAAATTTAAATTTACAAAAGAAATGTTTTTTTTTTATTTTATCTCAAACAGCACTTATATAACTTAACAGTCAAACCTGAAACAATTAAGTCGATGGTCTAATGTAACTAGTACTTAATTTGCGTACTTTAATTTTTATATTAATATATTAATTAAATAAAATAAATAAATAAATAAATAAATGTTCATCGATACCTCGCGTTACGGCCTAGATCAATGCAGAAGAATATAAGGAACTGAAAATCTTCGAGAGAAAAGAAGCAGAAATGAAATACATATGCACTAAAAACTGTATAGATGTGCGAGCAGTGGCGCCGTCAAAAAAATTTTCTGGAGTTTAAAATATCGAATCGTTAATATCGTTATAGTCTTTTAAAATATGATAGGTTTGACTACTGTTTTTTAACTGTACTAAATTAAGCTCTACTCAAGGAGGATATATAAAATGGAGTGCCTGCTAGGCTGTCTCATGTGGAACTACTTTTTGATTTGGAAATATTCGAAGATTGTGTCCAAGCTTAACTTGGCTTCAGACTTTTACAAAATAAATGCCATAATTTGTATTCTCTCTTGGTTGCTAATGTTCAGTCAGCAACAAAGTAATTTTCAGTACAATGGAGTTTGCTGTTTTATTTCAGAAATCTTTATTTTTTCAATTTTTATTAATTTTTGGTTCGTGTATACGCTGATCACTTTAGCAACGGACAATTTAACGCGAAACAAAGATATTTGCATTGGCCTTAAGTAGGACAGACAAGGATAGCGAAAGAATTCTTTTGAAAATTTAATGATTGTTTCGGACAATTTAACGCGGAACAGAGTTAGTTGCAATAGGCTTAAGTGTGCCAGACAGAAGTAGCGAACCGATTGTTTTGAAAAATTTCGAGCATTTCGCCAGTAAAGGAGGGGAATACTTTCATTCCCATTTTCTTACAAGGCAACGCATGCTTATAGTCTCTCCTTATTATATATCCTCCTTGGCTCTACTCTACAAAAGTCCAAAGCATCTGCCACCGATTTGCTCAAAGTTTGAACAGCAAACCGAACTTTCATTTTTTTTTTTGTGGAAGTTAATATGCGCCTTTCGAATTTTATTTCCTAGATGCAACAGTTCCTTTTCTTGAATTCTTGTAAAAGTTCTAAATATTTCCAATTAATTTCATTGCCGTTTATATTTTTCAAAGTTTTCATTTCACCAAATGTATTACGAATAAGTTTCATCATATGAACGAGATCGGGGATGACAGCGAATTTAATGATAGAATTAGCCAAACAAAAATATTTTTCGTTAGAAATACCATTCAAATCGCAGCCTAAAAGTTTGTCTTACCACAGTCAGATTCACTGAAACTCAATCAAAAGTTATTCCAATAATATTTCCGCCGGTTTCCATGGGATTTATGCAATGCGTTACCATGTTCTGTTTTTGAGAGGCAATCAAGCTCGCAATTGGAAAATAATCTAGGGGAATCTTCCAACTTTGGTTCAAACATACTGCCATGAAGACTTATATTTGACTAGCTTGAACGTTACTGCTGGCGCTGTCACCAATATTTACATACCTCCATGAAGTCTTATTGTCCCATTCAATTTTATGGCGAACGTACTTTTCGTCAAAAACAACATTTACAAACACTTTATCTGATTACGAATGGGCTTCCAGTGTTGCCAAACGAATCGTGTGGAATAATTCTTTTGTAAATCTTCGTTTACAGTGTATTCCACTGAACCAAGAAGCAATTTGTCTCGAATGTGATAATGTAGAACTGAAATTATTACGCACGTAGTCATAGGTTTTCAATTGATCAACCAAATTCCTGTTAAGACTATCTATAGGGGCATAGGAAGAAACAAAACTCTTCCACAAGGCTCGATCCTGAGCATCGACTTTTAGCTGTTGGCAGGACTTGTTTATTCCTCTGTCCTGCTCAACTGCTCGCTTCCATGTGCTACATGGTCGACCAACCCGACGTCTTCTTTGAGAATTATAATCCAGAGCCTGTTTGGCGATGTTTCGCTCTGGCTTCCTCAAAGTGTAACCGAGCCACTGCCTCTTCCGCCTTTGAATCTCAATGTCTATTTTAGCCTGTCCAGTTGTACTCCAAAGTTCGTCGTTAGAGATCACTTCTGGCCAGAATATTCCTGAAATGCATCGAAAGCATTGGTTCAAGAAAGTTTTGCAGTTTCTTGGTAAGTCGAACGGTCAGTTTCCACGTAGTGCAACCATATAACAAACTCGCAGTTTCGTGCGAAGGGAGATCTCTCTTAACCTCCAGAAAGGGGAAAGGATACCGAAGGCCTGACGAACTTTATTTAGACGAGCCTATCCTTTTCGGCTCCTCCGTCCATGCTGAAAATGTTTCTGATATATCAAAAATCTTACACCTCTTCCACATTTTGTCCTTTAAGAACAATCGGTGTGCTTGTGTTCGAACCCATGTGCATGTACTTGGATTTACGCACATTTATTTTCAGTGAATTTAGAATGCAACGAGTGAACATTTGACTCTAAGTACGAACGGTTATGTGCAAGCAAACACACGTCATCAGCATAATCAAGGTGACTTAAGATGTTAAACAGTCTCCATTGAAGACCTTTACCTTCCCCACCTTCCAGTGCAGCTTTCAAAATGTCATTTATTACCACCAGAAACAGGACTGGTCATAATATGCAGCCTTGTCTGACACCCGTTCGCACAGGAAAGAAAGCTCTCGAACAGCTCTCCTCTATGCAAGACATGACACCTTGTATCTTCGTAGGATTCCTTAATCACAGCTATGACCTTATCATTATCCTTATCGGGAATACTTCTCCTATGCAAATCATTCCATATGTAATCTCGCTTAACGCTGTCGAAAGCCTTCTCGAAGTCCACAAATATGAGATGTAGTGTCGAACCCGTTGAGAATAGTTTCACTTAATTGCGCATCCCTTGAATCTAACAGGAATAAATTAGTCACTTATATATATTTTATATATTTGGAGATTTTATTTTATATTTGTAAAGTAAGAATCAATACTTTTTGAGAAATTGTCCGAGAAAATTACAAAAAGAAATAGCACTAGCAAAAGATAAGGTTCGAAAAGAAGTCCGAAATGGAGTCTAAACTGCGTCCTTTCAATGTGTATTTTAATTTGGGAAACGAGAAAAAATCTGCTGGAGCTACATCTGGAGAGTAGGGTGGTTTGCAGGATCAGCAGTGTTCCGGTTTTGAAAAAAAACCGAGGTATAATTAGCGCCGTGTAAGCCGGCTCGTATGCGGTTCGTTCACATTTCCGTTCTTTTTCGCGATACTGCGACTCTTAGCCTTTTCACAACTTCTAGGTAGTATTCCATATTGACGATTTGTTCTGTTGAGACAAAATTTCAGTCACAAACACTGTATTTCTAATATTATTTTTTTGCTAAGACAACTGATTGTACTACAGGAGGCGGTGTAGGCTTAGACAAGAGAAGCTGTTGCTCTGCATCGAGTCGACCACGACGTAAACGCGCCAGGTGGCGTATCGCTAGATGCCGCGAACTAGCCCGTTTTGATCTGTAAAACTATTCCCACGTAGTGAGGTCAGTCTGGCCTTTTTTTGATCACACCTTGTATTCCATTATAAATTTTAAAAACATAACAGAACTATGATTGGGATTAAAGCCGAAATGCTTAATGAACTTAGAGAGCCAATCACGACTAAACCCGAACATTGAACGAAGGGAGGGATATCCCATCAATGGTTACAATACTATGAAATATTTGAATTCGGTTATATCTACTTCTATGTGAAAACCATTGTCTCTATTTTGGATTGCAATTGGGCTAAAAGGCCAATTGCAATCCAAAGATAGTAAAATAGGTAACTCTAGGTTAAGATTCAATTTATAGGGCGCTCCGATCTGGTCACAGTGTAAAAACGACCGAGAGAGAAAACAGAAGTGATCCTTGTGTTAGACCCAGAAAACCTCTTCTTATTTCGTTGTTCATTGTGTGGAAATTATGTTTGTACATGAGAACGTCGAGACGTTTCAAACGACTGGTTTTAGAAGGAGTTTGCCATATCGCGATTTAATGTAAATAAATACCACTAAGCAAATTCTTTTTTATCTTTTTTTTGCTATTGTGCAAAGTGTTGCTAAAGAAAGTACTCTTCCCCCTACAACAATCAAGCGGCTGTTGAGCATCTTTCAAACTTTCGAGCGCATCAAAAAAGGCATGTAGGTCGGTATGGAAGCTGATCGGTAGGCGATTTCTTCTGTTTGGGGATCGGAACAATTTTGTACTCCTCAGGATGAGGGAATATTTCTAACTAACAAAACTACTGAACAGGGTTAGCAGTAGCCTTTTTTGCAGCAAATCCCGAAACTCCTGAAATCTAAAGCGAATAGAACTATATTCAAGGGTCCGTTCGCATTAGATTTAAAATGAATATAAATTGTTGCTTGAAATAAATAATATGTCCTCTCGGACTGAAGGCTCGATCAAGAAGAGAGTTTTTTTTTGGACAATGTGCAAAAGTAACAAAGAGTACAATAACAAATTACTGCTCAGTGGTCAAACTGTCGTTTACATAATTTTTGATAACTACTTAACAATTGTCATTATCAGTTAATCAATCGTGGTTTTGTTTCATGGATACTGAAAACCTTTTTGTATTGTTTGAATATTGGAATAACGAAAAACAAGAACCAGCCCAATCGGAAATGGTAGTATTAGAAGCAATCCCTCGTGCATGCAATTTTTTTTTCTACATAAAATCCTTTAAATTCTGAAAAATTATATGCAGTACAATTGTGCATCTTCATCTTCAATGGCACAACAGTCCAAATCGGGCTTTGGCCTCCCGACCTTCAGGTTCCTTAACATTTTATTTGTTATTGTGTCCTTCGCACAACCCTCTATCTACGAATCATCATTTTCGCAGATTGAGGTGGCTAAGATATAACCTTGCAAGAAGTGTGCTGAAATTTTACATCGACCGGGATTTGAACTACCGACCTTCGCATTTTAGACCAACACGGTACTCACTAGGCTGCACCCTAGCAATTTCGCATGATTCTTAAAAATTCAAACTTGCAATAAAAGTAATAACAATAGCACTACGTTGAAAGTTTTGTGTTTATTCGAGGTTCGAGGACCCAACTATATTAAACATAAACGCTTTATTTTATACAGAACTTTTCGAAGCACATAAATCGAATATATTAATAATTTCCATGATTTCTTTAATTCCAGACTCCAAAAACCGCTAAAAGCTCTCGAATATTTCGAAAAAGCGCATCAAATATGCCCGAAAAAACTAAAATTTCTCGAAAATCGAGAAAACGTAATCAACGAATGGATACCACGTTGGCATTTTGTCATGCTGAACGATATCGCACGCAATGAAACATTTAAACAAGCAATAGCGAAGCAAATTTGTGAAAAATCGAAATCCGTTCTGGACATTGGAACGGGTACGGGTATTCTAGCGATGTACGCTCATGATGCTGGCGCTCAAAAGATTTACGCTTGTGAATCAAACGAAATTATGTCGGAAATAGCTGAGAAAGTTTTTAAAGACAATCACGTCGATGTTATGCTGCTGCACAATCATTCAACAAATTTAACTAAGTGCGATTTGGGTAATACCGGGGTGGATTTAATTGTAACGGAAATTTTCGATAGTGGAGTATTCGGTGAGGGCGTCCTTTCGACTCTGATTCACGCGAAAGAAAATTTGCTGAACGAAGGTGGTAAGATATTACCAGAACGGGTAAAAGTCTACGTGGTTGGTGTAGATCGAATCGGTGTTGGTGAAAAACAAGAATCATTGGAGAGTACTTTGGAAAATTCAATTTACTTAAAGAATACGATTTTGATACCAAACACTGACGGTCCTTATGAAACGTATTGTCAAATTGGAAGTCAAATGATGCTTCAAACCAATGCTGTTCATGCTTTTACGGTTGACTTCAACGATCTAGATAGCATGAAGAATGCAAACGATGGTCTGCTGGATTGTACAGTTCAATTGTCGTGTTCCGAAGAAGGAAGCCTCGAAGGATTTCTAGTCTATTTTGAATTGTACTTAGACGATGAGAATGTTCTACGAAATTTTGATGCGACTTCGTCGAATAATGCAACGGCAAATTGCTGGGAGCCGGTCATATTCTCGCTCAACCATTCCATGGATGTTCGAAAATATCAGATTTTAACGGTTACCGTTTCGTGTAAAGATGGCGTGTTGAAGGTAAACCATGATTACAATAAAACGAGCAAGAGAGTCGTCAAGATCGACCCAGATGTTTATTCATTTTTAACCGACGATCAATATCTCTACGAATTGGAATTCAATGTTGGAAAATTGATGACGAAGAATCGCAAGAATTTCAATAGTCTGGCCGATTTTCTACCATTTCCACACATAGGAATAAATTTACTGAAAGAAGGCAAAATCCAAACATTATACTGCTTCGAAAAAATCAAAGATTTCGTCGAAGAGGTTGCTGACTGGAATTGCATATCAAAGGAGTCGATAAAATTCGTTGAAGATCTCGAAGATCTTGTCAACTGCGATGTTAAATTTGACTTAATTCTACTACAACCAATCACAAACTACGGTAGTTTAAACGATGAACATCTGAAGCATTACGAAAAACTAAAAACCAATTGTCTTAGCACAATCGGAACAATATTTCCGTTTAAAATCGACTTGTGTGGAAAATTAATACACTCGGCGTGGCTTGAGCACATCACACGCGTCCGTAACGCCGAACTTGATCGGATTTCGATCGAGAAGTACATAAATCAGTATTCTACACGTCATCAATTTGAATTCAAAAATTCCGATTCATGTGATTTATCCGAAGTTTTTACACTCGCCAAAGTTCAATTTAATGAAGATTATTTTACAAAAGATGTCGTCGTTAATTTGAATATGTCGCAGAATTCGATTAATGGTATTCTGTATTATTATAAAATATTCTTTACATGCAATTCGATACCGATTTCGACAAATAGAAAGAAGAGTTTTTGTAAGCAAAATTGTTTCGTGCAAGATTGCAATGTCGAAGGAAAGACGAACGTTGTGGTGCGGTATTGGCAAAACGAATTGGCCTTTCGTTGCCAAATTGTTATCAGTTAGATAGTCTAGTCAAATTAATTAAAAGAATTTTTTAATGTATGTAAATATTTGAATCGTTTTTGTTAATCTATTTAAATACATAAACAATTTTATTCTGAAATGTTAATTTGTTTTTTTTTTTCTTTGTTATACAGTTGTATGTATGTATTATAACAGTCTTATGCCAACCGAATTGATTTTGACGAATTATAATTGGAATAAACTTAGACCGAGCGTGTACAGCGCCCTGGATGGATTGATATTGTTCAGTATGAGTGCGACATTACGGTCGATCAGAGAGACCGGAGGTAGTAGTTCGGACAGCATAATGACTAGCGATTTGGTATTGCCATATCAAACATCAAGAAACACATACTAAAATCCTGAAATTTTTACCAATCAAATGTCTTAGTGACTATAACAATAAATAGAAAGGAGAAATTTAAAATGACTTGTACTGCGAGTGAAGACGCAAGATCTGCTGAATTGAATTTGCAAAGAAAACTCTTGCGTGATGGAAGCAATCCTTTAGATTTAAGAGAGTCAGAGTAAGAATTTTTGTTATTTTTAGAAATCAAAACATTAATTACTTTTTTTTCAGCTTTCGGAAGATGTTTAGAGTTAGTCGAGAAGGATTTAGTCTAATGCTCAATTTGATAAAATTTCCTACAAGTGCAAGTGCGTTGTTCGCCTGTACCCAAACATTTGAAGTTAGTAGCTTCCTTAACAATGCTGGCTAGTGCCAGCTATCAGCTATGCGTTGGTAGTAATAACCGTGGTTGCTTACACCTTATAGATATACAGTAGAGAAATGTTCATTTGAAAAGAAATTTAACGACGACCTTTATCTTAAAGGGGTTAATTAATTTTTCGTATGCCTGAGTTAATACCCACGTTTTGCTGCCGCGTTGATTGAACAATGGGAGAAAATTTCGATACTCTGCGGAAAGAAGTACGCAAATAATTAATGTATGTGTAGCTTTACATAATCTTTGTTGTCACTGAATTATGCATATCCATGAAGATGAAATCGCTCCACCAGTTAATCCACCACTGCAGGTGCCTTACATCGAATTATGCAACGAGTCTTATTCCAGATTAACACAAAAGGCAAAATCAATGTGGGATTGCATAAAAAACTCGTTAGTTCTTCCATTATAAATAAAAAAATGAACATGTTTAACTTATCATTTCGCAGATATTCATAGTTTTTTGATAGCTTAATGTCATTGAACAACATAAACATGAATAAATTCCTCTATAACTAATCAAATACTGCTGGAAGAAATAAAATAAAATAATCCAACAAAGACTTTTGGTAATAAAGGAAATTAAAAATGAAATGATAAGAAAAATGCATAATATATAAAATACTTAATTTAAATCACTTCTCTAACTCCTTTGCTTTTAGCTGATTGTTTACAATCGCTGCTTCCAATTGAAGCTTTCTTAATTCTAACTTATTTTTGTCGTTTCGACTATCCAATTGGTCGAAACTAGGCGAAACGAATTTAGGTGTTACCATTTGAGCGAAATAGTCGAAGCGACTGAACCGAAACACCTTACATGCTACGACTCCTGTTCAGCCACTCCGTTCATAATCTAAATAAACTGTCGGTTTAACTTCTTAAGTTAGGTCCATTTCCATAAGCTCTTCACAGGATTTCATTTTATACATTAAATAAAATTAGTATCGCCTGTCGTCGAAATTATAAATATAAAATAATGAAATTCATTTCGTTTCTGGCATAATTAATTGAAATTCAGTTGTATACAATTTTTTAATTCTTCAGTGAATACAAAAAAAAATACCACAATTTTTGATTTTCAAGTTGTAAGTCAAGCAGCAATGAAAGTTCGGAAACTTTGGAAATTTCTAATGTTACTTTTTGCCTTCGATGAATACCTCCAGTACGCCGTCGCCTAATATTAGGCTTTCTTTATTTAGACACTTTTCCATTTCCACATTTACTGCCTAAAAAAACTTACGCAAGGCCAATGCAGTGCACTGGATGAGCCGGTACTCGTGTGATCATCGAAGTTAAGCAGCATTGGATCCCACTTTATTTTATCTGCCTTAACGGCAATATATAAACATGATTTTTGGTTTGTGCACATTTATGGCACTGCACCTTTTTAATGATATAAGTTTCATTCCCCTCCTTTTATCTATACATATAAATATAATTGTAGTGTGGCTATAAGTTATATGTTATGCTTTATTTGGACTAAGCATAAAATCACGTTTTGGAAATTGATGTCTTTCTGCCCGACCGGCTTTCACGCACAAACGGCTGAACCGACTACAATCGGTATAAACTTGTATAGTATATTTTATATTTAAGAACCATAATGACAAGATATAAAAAATGGACGACGATATGAGACAAAAATAAAACGCGGGACGCATACGCAATAGTAAATAAACTAAAAAAGGGACGTAAGCCAAAAACCAGTCTCTGCAAAGACTCAGAGGGCAACATCATCAGCGACATGCAGGAAATTAAAAGGAGATGGACGTCCTACTTTGAACATCTGATCACGACAGACAACATATCAATTGAGGCCTCAACTGACGAAGAACAACCACCATCGACACTACTACCTACTAAACAAAGCGCCTGGAATTGACGAAATACCAGTTGAAATTCTGAAACACGGTGGAAACTGTGTCGCTGAAATACTGCACAACATGATATGCAAAATTTTGACAGAGGAAATCATACCCGACGATTGGCGAAAAAGCATCATATGTCCCATTTAAAAGAAAGGAGACAAATTCTGCTGTGAGAATTACAGAGGAATATCATCGGTGTGTACGTCCTATAAAATACTGACAAAAATAATTGAACGTCGTCTTAAGCCCTATACTAATCAAATAATTGGCGAATACCAAGGCGGATTCAGAACCGGACGATCTACAACAGACCAGATATTCTCGGTGAAACAGGTGCTTGAGAAATGCTGGGAATATAACACAGACGTGCACCAAATATTCGTAGATTTTAAACAAGCATACGACAGTATTGACAGGAGCGCACTGTACCAAATCATGCTTGACTTTGGAATTCCCCAAAAACAAGTCCGACTAACAAAACTCACAATGATGAACACTGAATCTCAAGTGAGAATACAAACCGATTCCACAACCAGCTTTCGAACGGAAGGTGGTTTAAAGCAGAGAAAACATAACAATGGCAGAGTACAATCTGGAGAGTGTGGACAACTTCATATATCTTGGGGCTAATCTAGCGAAGGACGGTAATGCAACAGACGACGGATAATAATAGCAAATAAGACGTACTATTCGGTACTTCCAATAGTGAAATCCAAGAAAGTGCACAGGAACAATAAGCTGCGAATATCTAAAACTAATACATATTTGACCTGTGCTCTGTTATGGCAGCGAGACGTGGACCTTAACGCGAACTTCCGAAAAAGCAGTTAATGCATTCGAAAGAAAGGTCCTCCGAAGAATTTTGGGACCTGTGAAGGAAACGGAATGGCGAATAAGATACAACCATGAGTTGTATCAACTCTACGACGAGCTAGAAGCTTCAATGTTCATCAAGCTACGTAAACTGCAGTGGGCTGGCATGTAGAGCGAATAAAAGGCAGAAGAATTCCCAAACATACTGTTTTATCACTATCAGGACTCCTTAATGCAAGGAATTGCCATCAATCGATTCCAAACTTAAAAATTTAAAGTCGATTTATCCTCTGGCTCATTTAGTGAAGGGACGAAACAAACATCAACATCTCAACACCCAATACAGAAAATTCACATACATTGGTGTCAACTAGCGTTAAGTCTACGTCTTAAACACTGCTTATCAATAGAGAAGTCGAATACATCAGCATTCTTATTAACTTCTCTCGCGAGACGTGAAATCGGTTCATTCATACCACAGTTTGTCCGGTGAAAACCAATCCGCAGCAATCTAGGATACCTTGGTAAAAACTGATCAACATCAAACCACATCAAACCGAAAAGGGTGGAGGAATCAACTAACCCTGTAAGAAGGTTATGAGCAAAAATTACATCCGCTACTTCACATCGTTTCGAAAGTGATGACATATTTAATAGCTGAAGTCGATCAGTATATGAAGGAGAACGAACTCTGTCGTTCCAATTAAGGTGACATAAGGCTATTCTTACAAATTTACGCTGAATCGATTCAATTCTGTGAATGTGCTCATCATAATAAGGAGACCAAACTTGAGAACCATATTCAAGGTGAGATCTAACGAAGGTGTTATAGAGACTTAGTCTAACAAGCGAATCGTTAAATTCCTTGGATAGGCGTGTGGTAAATCCTACATAGAACAACCCTTTTGCACAATCTTATTTATATGCAAGCTGAAATCAAGTTTACGGTCAAATGTAACACCTAAGTCAATTATAGAGTTGACACGATTCAAAATACAGTCATTAAGACTGTAAATTATCACAAACATAGAGGTTTTCCTAGTAAATGACATTACATGATATTTATATAAATGCAGTCCAAGACCATTATGGCGACACCAGTTACTAAAATTAATCAAATTGTCCTGAAGAAATTTGTTAGAGTTGGAATTAAGAGATCTAAAGATTTTAATGTCATCAGCATAAATGAATACTTCCGAATATCAAAAAACAGAGGCAACATCATTAATGGCCAGGATAAAAACAAGTGGCCCCAACCGACTTCCTTGAGGAACACCAGAATGCACAGTAAATGGCTTAGAAGTACAACCCCGAAAAAGAACCTGGTAAGTTCTATCAATTAGACATGACTTAATCCAATTGTAAAGTAGAAAAGCCCAACAACATTTCAACAATATAATGGAGTGGGGTAATTTATCAAAAGCCTTACTAAAATCAGTATATATACAATCAATCTGCTTACCCTCCTCAATAGCCAAAATAGATTTATTTGCAAGCTCCATCAGATTAGTGGCAGGGGATCTATTTCTGACGAAACCATGTTGTTTACTCGAAATTAGGGACTTACAGTGAAACGACATACACTCATACATTATAGACTCAAAAAGTTTTGGAATAGCTGACAGTTTAGCTACTGGTCAATAGTTTACAATAGCAGATTTTGCTCCACTTTTGTGAGTCGATATGATAGGGGAAGCCTTCCACACAGCAGAGAAAATCCCAGTCTTAAGGGATCTCTGAAATAGTAGAGAGAGTGGTTCAGCCATAGAGAGACAGCAGCGTTTAAGGACAACTGCTGGAATTCCATCAGGGTTAGGTGAAAAAATATGAGATGTGATTAACTACATCTTCATAAGAAATAAGTATACTACACAAAGTGGTTGAAGCAGTATCTCTAAAGTCATCAAAGTATGATATTTCAGGGATAAAGTTCCTACCCGTAAGTGATCCACTGAAGAATGTGGTAAAAAAATTACAAACAGTTAATTAATCATTACTATTACTGCAAAGGAATTGAAAAGAAGCTGGTTAACCATCAGATTTACGCTTACAAATAACAAATCTCCAAAACTTCAAGTGATCTTTAATAATATCCGACTGTACTTTAAGTAAATATTCAGAATACAAGCGAATAGAAAAAACTTTTAATAAGCCATAATATTCTTCATACAAACGAAAATTAGTGTCATTCTTCGTTCCTTGTATATCTATTCCAGGCAGCATTGCGAGAATTGTGAATAGCACGCAACTCACTAGTGTACCAGGGATAAGACAATGAGATATTCTTGCGATAAGTAAAAGGAATTGTAGCAACAAAAAATTGGTACAGGATATAATAAAAATCAACAACGGCACCCTCAAAATCGAGATTGTCAAAAATTTCATTAAAGTGGAAATTAGAGATAAGGTAGTCCAACTGCGAAAAATCTGCCTTAATAAAATCGAAAGATAGCTCTATCTCACAAGGACTGAAAATGTGCTTCTCGTCAATTATAAGAAATATGTTAATAGGAGGGGGTGCAAGACGTCAATGGTCGAAATTAAGGTTAAGCTCTCTTCCACGGAACAGGCACAGTAATCAGAATTTAAAACCAAGTCAAGCTGTCTTCCATAGGAATTCCTAACAAGGCTAAGTTGCTGGAGACCAAGTGCAAATATACTACAAACAAACAAGCATCAGAAACTAAGAGAGTAGAATCATCGTTAGAGAACAAGCAAGAAAGACCTGGAATATTAAAATCACCCATTAAAATGAGTTCGTTACAGATATACATACTATTATGAACAAAACTTAAGCAGTCAATTGTTTTTTCGTATAAAGTACAAGGACTCGATGCGGGAATATATGTCAAAAAAACATAAATATCCTTATTATTAAACACGAGTTTAACACACAAGATCTCCAGACCGTAAGGGTTCGGAACAGGAACAACTACACAATTAATGCAGCTTCGGACTGTTAATAATACACCAAGATCGGAAACATATCGATCTCTACGAAAAACTTGTAAGTCAGGACTAATGACTTCACCGTCAGAAAAGCTACAGTTTAGTCCCATTTCAGTTAGAGCAATACCATCATAAGAAGAAGTTTTTGTTGAAGCAAATAACACCTGGGTTTTAGTGCGCAGTCCATTTACGTTTTGATAGTAAAGAGGCAGTTATCTGAGTTTCTTGGACGTGGCGACGTTTGGGGATCAAGTCGAGAAACAAATAGGGCTTTCGGACGAGGTACAATAGTTAGCAGGTAAAGCGAGTGGTAACCGTTCAGTAGACAAACCACGCCAGCGATGGGAAGACTCGGTTGACGAAGACAGCAAAGCCATTTTAAAAATTAGCAGCTGGAGGACGCTGTCTTTGGATCGAGACGATTGAAGGGGACGACTTCAGGAGGCCAGGGTCCGATTCGGGCTTTCACGCCATTGATGATTTGGTGATTACTTTACTGTTGTATTCGACGGAGAAGAACCCACCAACGTTGATATATGATATGATTGATATCGATTGGAGTTAAATATTTCAAATAAAAATATTTAATCACTGCACTGATTCTCAATTTTTTCATTGTTCTTGACTTGTATTAACGGATCTTCAAATCAACACTAACCTCATAGGTAAGTCTATGAAGGATGAAATCAGGCAACAATATAAGATTATTGAGCATGTTTGCGCCAACTCTTTATGAGGCCGGTCTCGCAGCTGAACTGCTCGTCAGTAGCAATCACTTGATTCTGATTGTCGACAAGAGTGGTACACGTATACGAGATAATTTTTGATTTACTCCTTCCTTTTAACGCAGACTATGCTTCGTTCATTTCTATCTGTTCCTTATATTCCTGCTGTAACATTGAATTTCGATTTACTTTAATTACAAAAGTATTTTAGGATTTCATTGAGAATTTAGACAAAACCAACATTTATAATTACGTAGTTTAATTTTTTCCTTTTTATTAATTTTTTGAAAATATAATTTCAAATGGTATTTTTCTGGAATATTACAATATATCAATAGATTAATATAATATTAAATAATAAAATCTGATAATATATGCGTCTTAAGAAATAAAATCTTACGGTTTAAATAATTTTCTACCATATATTAATGAATGAAATCACATAGAACTATGTATGTGTGTCTGGTTGCGAAATAAAACATTATAAATAATGATAATACAGAAACTTGCGAGCCGAGTACTTCATACAAAACACGAATAACTAACTAGGAACTATAAAAACTAAATATTTAAATAGGAAATAAAAAATATTTTTAAATATGATTTCCATAAATAATATTTATTTTTATTATTTTTTTCTGAACTGTTTAGTATTGTACAACTTTAATATGTATTTTATAAATATTTTATTACATGTCACAAATATTATTTTAATTTGTTATTATTATTATTATTTTATCGGTTTTCTATCTAATTAGTTTTTATATAATTTACCATTAGGTTCAATTTTTAATCGTTTGTGTATAATATATAATTAATTATTAAGTTACGTTATGTTATATTTTCGTTCACTTTTCATTCATATTTTCTGTACTTTGTTCACTTGGGGTTAATAATTTGTAACTTGTTTATTTTAAATAGTTTTTTTTTTTCAATTAAATTTGTTATGTTGACATAAAAGTACTTATTATTATTTGTATAGAAGTATTTTTTCTATATTTTTTACGAGACTTTTTATGATTTATTTTTTTAACAATTTTTGTAAATAAATTCATTTGTTTTATTTTATTCACTTTATAGATTTTAATATTTCTTTTTAAAACTATATTTTGTTCTAATAATTTATATAATTTCATGTTTACTTAATTCAATTTTAGAAATTAGTGCGTATACTTTTTGTTTTTTTGTTTATTTTCAAATAATAAAATTGGAGCGTTTAATATTATGTAATTTAACAGTTATCGAATTACATTTGTTTTCATTTTGAATTTAATATAAATTCCAAGCAAGCTGTTATGTTCTTTTTTCATTATTTTCTGAACTAATCTTTTTTATTGGGATAACAAAAATAAATATCCAATTAAAGGAAAGGTTTTTTTAATTTTATACTGTTCTGATTTATTAATCGTGACGTTTCGTTCTCAGTATATTTGTATTCCGAGATTTATTTAGTGGAGCACCTCAAGGTTCTGTTTTTCTTCTCATCTTCTTTCTAATGTTGATTAATCTTTTATTTAGGCGCAATTTCCTTTCGAAGAATCGATGAAAGTTTTTATACTCTAGATGTAATCTAAGAGTATATTGTGTTTGCCTTACCGTTTGTAACGCTAAGAAATAATGCTCTCACAGAGCCGCCAAGGGTACATAAATATTCGTTGTCGCTCGAAAACCTCGATTCCGAGTGACCGTCTGTCTACAGCATAACTATCGAACTCGTTGAGCTATCGTGTTTAAATTTGTTGTGTGTAAGCGAAAAGGTAAATTTAAGTTCGTGAACGGGCTACATCCCCCAACTCCTTCTATCCCCTCCCGTAAAAATTTCATGAGATTTAGAAATTTTAAGAAATTGATTTTTCTTCGAAATTACTTAAGCTATCGACTTGAATTTTGGATCAAAGTATAAAAATGTTTATATCATTAACACCAGAAAATATTGTTCTGATCCCCTTACTCCCCTTCCATACAAATGCACAATTTTCAAAAATGTATTTATTCGAGCCAAAATTTTTGCCAGTGTTAGTTTTATTATAATTGCGACCAGTTTTAAAAAAATCATCAACTTCACCTCACTCCTTCTACCCCCTTCACGAAATTTTGAAGTTTTTTCCGAATGTCCAGACTTTGGAATGCATTGCCGGCTAACGTTTTCCAAAGTAGGTATAACCTCCAGCCCTTCAAGAATAATCTTCACCATCATTTCCGTCGCTCTCCGCCCTAATTTTGTCATATGGTATCGCCAAGTCTCCGCCATAGACGGTCCCAAGCCCGAGTTGAGAAAGGAGGAGGGAACATGGAGTTAACCTGAATGGCCAGTAACACCAGTGCGTCTCAGGAAGTAGGCAAAAAGTATGACATAGTTGGACTTGCAGCATAGCTGTGAGAACTCCAGCATGTCATATTTAGCTCAAAACTCCCACCCTTTTTCTATAGGGTGTAATAAATAAGTAGGACCGGTCCTCCAGGTCGGGGGTTGGGCGAGGCGCCGACAACGCATCACCGGAAAAAAACACTGTCCCGAAACCTGAAGAACAGCCTCGGAAAGGATGGACTCAACGGCAACGACCCAGCAAATGGAAAATGGACTACTCTATTGAATCTTGGAATGATCGATCCTTATTTAGGACAGGAGCTCTGAAAGAGTTTCTCGAAGAAGTGGCAAAACACAACATCAACATAACTGCCATCCAAGAAACGAAATGGCTCGGTAACGAAATCATGGACATGAGATCACACACAATCTATCCAAGTGGAAAATTGTCGGGAAGCAGAGAGTTTGGAGTCGCTTTTGTCGTTGACAAAAAGTTTAAACAACAGGTCACGAGCTTCAGACCAGTAAGTGAAAGATTGTGTGCAATCCGAATAAAGACTAAATTCTTCAACACTTGGTTGATCAACGTTCACGCACCAACAGAAGACAAGGACGATATAACTAAAGACGAATTTTATGCCACCCTAGAGACAACCTATGACTCACTGCCCTCGAATGACCTAAAAATTCTCTTAGAGGATTTTAATGCAAATGTCGGAAAGGAGGAGGCTCATAGAGGAACAACAGGAGGGCACAGTCTCCATGACATAACCAACGACAATGGCCAACGTCTTATTGATTTCGCAAGCAGCAAAAATATCATAGTAAGCTCTACGTGCTTCCCACATCGCGATATTCACAAACGAACGTGGGCATCACCAGATGGTCACACCTTCAACCAAATAGACCACGTTCTAATCGAGAAAAGGGCTGCTTCCAGCATACTTGATGTACGAACTCTCCGCGGTGCGAATTGTGACTCTGATCACTATCTAGTCAGAGCTAAGTATCGATGCAGAATAGCTTGTCGTGGATATTCGAAAACGAGTAGAGCTCGCAAATTCAATGTCGACAAGCTTAACGACGAAACGGTGGTGCAGGCATACATGTTAGCATGTAATAAACACCTGACACCAATATATGAAAATATCCAAAATATGCCAGTGGATAATGCGCGGCTGAAAATACGAGACGGCATCAAATCCTCTGCGGAAGAGGTATTAGGATATCAAGCACAGCGAAAAAATAATGATTGGTTCGACCAAGAGTGTCGCGACGCAATAGATAGAAAGAACGAAGCTTACAAAATTTTTACTGAACGACCAACACGAGCCAAAAAAGAAAGATATGACGAGCTTAGGCGATATGCGAAAAAGACCTGCAGACGAAAACAAAGGAAGTACCATAATGACAAGATACAAAAAATGGACGACGACATGAGAAAAAATAAAACGCGGGACGCATACGCAATAGTAAAAGACTTAAAAAAGGGATATAAACCAAAAACCAGTCTCTGCAAAGACGCAGAGGGCAATATCATCAGCGACACAGAAGAAATGAAAAGGAGATGGGCTTCATACTTTGAACATCTTTTGAATCCCATCCCAGTAGCACCGATAACGACAGACAACATTTCAATTGAAGCCTCAACTGACGAACATGAACCATCATCGACACCACCCACGCTTGCTGAAATCAAAGCAGCCCTATGTGACCAAAAACGAAACAAAGCGCCGGGAATTGACGAAATACCAGTTGAACTGTTGAAAAACGGTGGAAACTGTGTCGCTGAAATACTGTACAACATGATATGCAAAATTTGTACAGAGGAAATCATACCCGACGACTGGCGAAAAAGCATTATATGTCCAATTTACAAGAAAGGAGACAAACTCTGCTGTGAGAACTACAGAGGTATATCATTGTTGTGTACGTCCTATAAAATACTGACAAAAATAATTGAACGTCGTCTTAAGCCCTATACTAATCAAATAATTGGCGAATACCAAGGCGGATTCAGAACCGGACGATCGACAACAGACCAGATATTCTCGGTGAAACAGGTGCTTGAGAAATGCTGGGAATATAACACAGACGTGCACCAAATATTCGTAGATTTTAAACAAGCATACGACAGTATCGACAGGAGCGTACTGTACCAAATCATGCTTGACTTTGGAATTCCTCCAAAACTAGTCCGACTAACAAGACTCACAATGACGAACACTGAATCCCAGGTGAGAATACAAACCGATTCCACAACCAGCTTTCGAACGGAATGTGGTTTAAAGCAGGGAGATGGTCTAGCTCCTATGCTTTTCAACTTGGCACTAGAGTATGTCGTCCGAAAAATCCCAGTCGATACCAACGGGACACTACTATTCAAGTCCACCCAACTAGTAGCATACGCTGACGACATTAACATTCTAGCAAGATCCTTCCCTAGTGCTAAGGAGGTATTTGTCAATCTTGACTCCGCCGCAAAAGAAGTCGGGTTGCGCATTAATGAAAGCAAAACAAAAGTAATGACGCAAACAAGAAGGAGAACGCCAATCAGACAAAACATAACAATTGCGGAATATAATTTGGAGAGTGTGGACAACTTCATATATCTTGGGGCTAATCTAGCAAAGGACGGTAATGAAACAGACGAAATCAAACGACGGATAATACTTGCAAATAAGACGTATTATTCGGTACTTCCAATAATGAAATCCAAGAAAGTGCACAGGAACAATAAGCTGCGGATTTATAAAACTATTATACGACCTGTGCTCTGTTATGGCAGCGAGACGTGGACATTAACGCGAACTTCCGAAAAAGCAGTTAACGCATTCGAAAGAAAGGTCCTCCGAAGAATTTTGGGACCTGTGAAGGAAGGAACGGAATGGCGAATAAGATACAACCATGAGTTGTATCAACTCTACGACGAGCCAGAAGCTTCAACGTTCATCAAGCTACGTAAACTGCAGTGGGCTGGCCATGTAGAGCGAATGGAGGACAGAAGAATCCCCAAACGTGCTCTTAAAGGCAAAGCGAGTGGTAACCGGCCAGTAGGCAAACCACGCAAGCGATGGGAAAGCTCGGTTGATGAAGACAGCAAAGCCATTTTAAAAATTAGCAGTTGGAGGACGCGGTCTTTGGATCGAGACGATTGGAGGCGACGACTTCAGGAGGCCAGGGCCCAATTCGGGCTGTCGCGCCATTGAAACTCTTCAACGATTTTGTACAAAAATATCTAAAAACGATATAGAAATGGATTTAAACTTCAGATTAGTAACCTTCATACGTTCCAAGAAATCGACACATTACAAAGTTGTGAAATTGTGCCGTTTTGTGGGGAGGTGATTGAACGGGTGGCGGGATCGAATATATTTGTTCACATTTCAATATAATTACTACCAAAATACTTTTGTATTAAATTTGAGCTTCATAACTCTTCTGATATTGGAAAATTGGTACATTGCATTTCATGAAATGGTGTAGTTTGTATGGCGGGAGTAAAGTATTTCAATTTGCTTAAAAAACTGAATAATATAACTAAAAGAGTGGTAATTTTCAAATTTCAGAGCACAACGCGTTCTCAAGTTAGAAAGCGTACGGAAGGACAGTCGGACGATTTCGAGATTTAAGACTGACAACAAATATAGCTGTACCTTTGGCGACTCTGTGTGAACATTTCTTGGCGTTTGTAATGCAAACTTTGTAGAGCAAACTTATAATATTCTCAGATTTCACTTAGAGCGTACAAATTTGTTACTATTGAACCTGTCGATATGGGTTTCACTTGGGAAATCGGGTATATCTCTTCCGTAGAGGATTTGATGCCGTCTCGTATTTTCATCCACACATTCTCCACTGGCATATTTTATATGTTTTCATACATTGCTGTCAAGTGTTGATCCAGTGCTGACATGTACGCCTGCGCCACCATTTCGTCTTTAAGCTTGTTGACATTGAATTTGCGAACTTTACTCGTTTTCGAATATCCACGACAAGCTAGTCGGTATCGATACTTAGCTCTGACTAGATAGTGATCAGAGTCACAATTCGCACCCCGAAGGGTTCGTACCAGAGCCACAACATTTAAAAGAGCCCACAAGCCTTCTATCTTGCTCTTAGACCAAAAATTTGTTCACATAAAATGCTCCTATCTCTCGAATGAACGATTTTGATTGGTTCGCTCAAGGTTATACCTTCCAAAAATTGAAACAGCTGATGACTGAGATATTTGACACGTAGATTGTTCGTATGTGTGCGTGCAGATTGCACACATGTTGGTCTGATTATTTCGAGAAGTGCTCTTCAGTTTGTTAACTGTTTGTAGTATATTTAAACTGTGGTTCGTACATCAAGTATACTACAAGCAGCCCTTTTCTCAATTAGAACGTGGTCTATTTGGTTGAAGGTGTGACCATCTGGCGATGCCCACGTTCGTTTGTGAATATCATGATGTGGGAAGCACGTAGAGGTTACTATGCTGCTTGCGAAATCAAAAAGGCGTTGGCCATTTTCGTTGGTTGTGTCTTATCAAATTCAGTTTCACGACTCAATAAATAATGTTCCCTGGTTTGAAAAAGACTACAGCTATTTTCCGGTATTCAATATTCATTAGTAAAACTTACCAAATTAAATTCACTTGAAACTCACTTGAAAGTGCTGCGAATAAGATCTATTTGCAATATAAAAGAACTGAAAAGTTACCGAAATAAGTAGCACAGACACATACATATAAATTAAATGGCGTAAATAAAATGCATAATTTGACTGGTTGACCGAACTCCCTAAGGTGCCTTGTCCTTGCTTTTTCAAAGAATAACTCTAATATTTACGTTCTCCAGTATTTTGTTATATTTTATGATGAAATAATTTCCAATTTTTTTTCATTTAAAGAAATAAGTTCAGATAAATCAATAAATAAAATTATATTACAAATTAAAATGACTTGCCGAACAGAAAATTTGAAAAACTAAAACAGTTTTTACTCTTAATTTACATTTTTCTGAAATAATTGTTTGGAATTTGTATATATTTATGAATTATTTAGGTTTTCGGAACAATTACATTTTCGTTTTGTAATATTTATATGGAGTTTGTTATTACGATGTATTGCATATAATATTAATGTATCTCCATTTTTTTATATATGTAGGGTATTTAAATTTTAAGTCACCAAATCAATAATTAAAAGTAGTATCATATGATAATCTTCGCTATATTCTAATTTATTTGGTTTTTGGTGTTTATATTGTATAAAAGTGATATAATATCATGTACGAACTTTTTTTTTCATTTTAGTTAAGTTTATATTCATTCAATCTCTGTAAAAATCTAAAAAATTTTCTCTTTTCGGTTTGATTTCTTAAAAGTAAAATGTATTTAACATGCAATAAGAAAATTTAAATGAAAACAAAAAAAAAAAATGGTATGCCGTCAATTCGTACCTGCGATAGAACGAATGAAACAAATTATAAACACTTTCGATTACTCTATTATAGAAAACATAACAAGACTACGATTGGGCGTGAAGCCTAATGATGTGACAGAGAAATTTGTTGTTTTTAAGAAATTTAGTATGCGGAGTGACGGGGTGACGGCATTGAACTAATTTTTTCATATCATGATAGAGTTGCTATCAAAATTTTTAATTTAAGCTTCAAAAACTTGAAAGGTCTTAAGAAAATTATTGTATTGGATTTAGTGTAATTGAGCATTTTGTATTGGAGGTGGTAGTAGGAATGGGGGGTTTTCAGTGTTTTTTGCACTAACTATGAAGATTACACAATTGACATCTATCAAATTTCAGATACCATTCATACTTTTCAAGAAAATCGATTATATATAAAGTTCTGAAAATGTTTCACTTTGTATGGGAGGGGATAGAAGGAGCGAGGCTAATCAGATCATTTTTTTCAATCTTACTTATAATTCTGATTAAACATTTAGTGCACAATTTCAACTCGATAAATTTTATACGTACTGGGTAAATTGATTTGTAGTATTTCAACAAAAAGTGTAGTTTGTATGAGAGGTGGTAGAAGGAGTGAGGCGATTCAAAGAATTTTTATACTGTGCCATCATAATTTATTGTGAAATTCTGAAATTGAAACAATTTGTATGGGAGGGGCTAGAAGGGGTGGAGCGATTTGGCCGGTTCATGAACTCGGCCTTACTTTTTCGTCAAAAAAGACGTGTAGAAAATTTTAACTTTCTAGCGCAACGCGAGCTAGAGAGGATACGGACGGACGAACATCCGGTTTTGAGATCTTTGAGTGGTAATATGAACTTCTGTATCATTCAGCCTTATATCTTAGCGTTACAAACTTATACTCTCAGATCTCATCAAAACGAACTAAACGGTTGTTACGTGCGACCTTCGCGATGGATCAAGAGTCATGAAATAAAAAAAAACAGCAACGGAAAGCGGTCAGGATCTGAAGAAATAAAAAGAGTGCAACTGTGTAACTGATTTGGAAGTTGAACTTCGCAATATCGCCTCCAAGAATATGAAAAAATTATTTTTTTCCGGAAATGTATCGTTAAATTTCAACATCGATTTTGAAGGGAACGGACTAGATTTCGCAATAAAAAGAATGTCGTCCTTCTCCTACAATGGCACTACAGCCCAAATCGGGCCTTAACCTCCTGACTTTCAGTTTCCTTAACATTTTTTTTATTATTGTGGAAGGGTTGTAAGCCCTCCGCACAACCTTCTATTTACGAATTTTCATTTTCGTAGATTGAGGTAACTAAAGTATACTCAAGCAGGTAGTGTGCTGGAATTGTGCGACGACCGGGATTTGAACTTACGACCTTCAAATTGTAGACAAAAACGCTACCCGTTAGGCTACACCCTAGCTAGAATGTCGTTACATGATCGTTATTTCTCTAAATTGATGTGTCTTTTATTAATGTTTTCCATTATAATATTATAAATTCAATGAAATCCGAAAATTTGTCATTGTACAGTATTTGGCACTAATTTGGAAAAAAACTGAAAAATTCAGCTGCATTTTGAGATTGACATAATTCGAATCGAGCATCATATTTGAGATTCCAAAGGTTTTGGTATTATGTATCTCGTTTCGAAATAGGAATCGCACAAATTTCTAATTTCTAGGGCATTTCGTATATCGGTTACTGTTCACAAGCAATTATGTTATTTTTATTTATTTCTTTTGTAGCACCGAAAATAACTTAGGGGGTTACCCTTTAATGTATTGGATGCACAGTGAAGTCGGTATAGGCAGGGTAGATGAGCGATGGGGTTACAAGGGAGTTTCTGGAGGGGGGAGTCTAAACTGTCGGTGAGTGTTCATCTACTGAATGTTTAGTTGGGTTAGGTTATTGTGGCGGCCTTAGCCCACATAGCACTTAGGACCCATAGTGATACCACATGAATTTGAGGAAAACCTAATGTGTATCATTCAGCGGTGCTACGAGTTCCTTATTGAGCTCAAAGGTTTCCGTTGTCGCAGCGAAATTCAACAGATTCTGTAGATCGCAGCTCGAGACCTGCGTAAGGTCGGGGAAGAACGGTGCGCCGAAGATTTTAAGCCTTCTTCTAGCAGGAGCCGGACAGTTACACAACACGTGCTCCACCGTCTCCCTCACTCTAGGCTGTTTCGTAAAACACCAAGTCGTGTGGAGGCATCAAGTGCAATATGAATAATATGTTTGTTTAATTGATTTGTTTGTTAAGTTTTATGTCGAGTAATGTAAATTCTAGCTAGGGTGTAGCTTAGTGGGTAGCGTGTTGGTCGACAATACGAAGGTCGTGAGCTCAAATCCCGATCGACGCAGAATTCCAGTACACTACCTGCTTGGGTATACCTTGGTCACCTCAATCTAAGAAAATTAAAAATTCGTTGATAAAGGGTTGTGCTAAGATTTAACAACCCTTCCACAATAAATAATGGAAAAATGTTAAGGAACCTGAAGGTCAGGAGGCCAAGGCCCGATTTGGGCTGTAGTGCCATTGTTGAAGTAGAAGAGAGTGTAAATTGTTCTGAAGAGTGTAAATGTACGTTACCAAAGACTATGTTCGTGGAACCCGCCGGAACATCCTTTTTAAGGGATAGATGACAGGCCTGAGTTTTCGAGGCATTGAACTCCAGTCTTTTTTTCCTGACCCATTCCAAGATTAAGTTGAGGTTTGAGTTAAATGAATCATACAATTCGATTAAAGATTAAATACGGATTCCGTTCCGGACGTTCTACAGATGACCTCTTGGTATATCTGACTGATCGTTGGAACTCTTGCATCCATAAATTTGGCGCAGGTCGAGTTCTGGCACTTGACATCGCTAAAGCGTTTGATAGAGTCTGGTACAAATGTCTCCTAGTGAAGCTCAAAGCAGTTGGCTTTAATAATAACTTCGTGAAATGGATTGAGCGTATCTTATATGAACGCACCATATACACACTTTCTAATTTTTATCAATGGCATTCTGTCGTCAATGCTCAATCCGATGCATTGCTTTGCAGATGACAGTACCTTGGATAACATCTATGAATTCGACTCGATTACTAACGCTCAACCTGTCCCGGTAGCATCTAAACGTGCCGAACTATTTGGATCATTGAACTCTGACCCATTCTTGGAATGGAGCAGGATAAATAAAGTAGAGTTCAACACCTCAAAAACACGGGCCTGTCATCTTTCCTTTCTCTAATGTAATCTTCGGTGGTGTCCAACTAGACTCTCCCGAATACTTCTCACTTTTTGGCATTACAATTAATAACCATAATAATTGGAACCAGTACATACTCGACGTAGCACTTGACGCTTCCAGACGCCTAGGCGTTCTCCGAAGATGTAAAAAATATTTTACTCCCAGTGATCGGCAAATATCTATAAGACCTACATTAGACCACGCCTCGAGTATAATTCGCATTTATGGGCTGGGGCACCCAAAACGTAACTTGCGATGCTCGACCGTGTTAAGAGACAGGTATTCCGACTGATTGGAGATGAAGACAACACGGTTTCTATAGACTACCTAGAGCATCACAGAAATGTCAGAATACTAAGCATTTACTACCGCTACTTTCATGGTAAGTGTAGTGAGGAACCTGCTAAACTTATTCTACTTCTTTACACATTTCCTACAAATCCTCGCACAGCTTCAAGCGCACACGAGTTCACTATTAAGCTTCCAACTTCCCGTACAGTGAAATATAGGGAGTTATTCATACCCCGAACTTCAAAGCTTTGAAATGAATTGCTAGAAGCTGTACTCCCATTGTAATACGACTTTCGACGTTTCAAACTCAACGTCCACCGGCATTTCAGGCTTTTCCCACCTTATAATCCCGTTTAACCTAACTCTTTTTTTTCTGCCTTACCGACATGACTGTGTAAATTGCATTGAAGGGTGAATTGCATTAAAGGGTGAATTGTATTAAAGGATGTGCCCTTTCGGCTAGTTTTAAGCGTTCTTATATTGGTTACTAAATTTTTGTTATTCAATTCACAGCGAAAGTTAGATTAACTGCGCCGGAATTGGAAGAGCGAATATATTCAATCGCTTATTTTCCAATTAAAACGCAGATACTTTGATTCAAACCACAAAAACTCGGTATCTAATGTAAGATCGTGTGTGACCAACCGAAAGTAGAAATGTAAAAATTAGAAGTGTAATATTTAGCGAAATACACTAAAGATGACAGGAATAAAAGAGCCTTAAAAACGATTATAGCGAGAAATTAGATTCGTGATATGTAATTCCACTCCTTTTTGTAAATGTAAACATACGAAAACGTTATTTTTTTCGCAATACTTTTCGAATAACTATTTCTAACCAGTAAAATTGTTTGAAAGCGTTCACCTCTATAACAAAGAAAATTTGATATGCTACTTCTTTTCTTTTTTCTGGCAGATCGGAATACTATACAACAGAAACTCGAAACTGGCCTGTTTTACTACTTCGAGTAAAATGCAATCTTGAAACGAGACATAAATGCCAAAAGTTTTCGAAAATCGATTTGTATCACAAAAATTCAACACTGGTTTATGACTGCGGGAAAAAAATATATTTTGTAATTATTATATAAATAAATAAAAATATTGTTTGTAATTATTTTTTTTTCTTTCTCATTTGTTTAGCTAGACATCGCACAATCATTTTATTCATTAGTGCAATTCTGTTTTTCGCTCCAGGGACTTTACACTACTAAAATCTGTACGAGTATATCGATCTGTAATGGTATACAATATTGTAAGCCCTAGTCGCTCATCCCATGTTCGCAATCGTCCAGTACGCTCAAAAGCATCAACAACAATTACATGCGCGCGCAAGCGAATACGACGTATGAACGACACTGCGAATAAGCACGAATACGAAAGCAAGTATTAAAGTGATAATTAAAGCATTGCGGTTAAACTAATGTGAACTAGTTTTATTATTTTTACTTGAAATCCAGCGACCCCTAGCGTACTTC
Organism: Chorisops tibialis; assembly: GCA_963669355.1. Lineage (NCBI taxonomy): Eukaryota > Metazoa > Arthropoda > Insecta > Diptera > Stratiomyidae > Chorisops > Chorisops tibialis. The sequence continues at coordinate 263,337,873 of OY770262.1, read as the reverse complement.
AACATCTTGCTTAAGTCTGTTGCTCTCACGATTTTCTTCGATTTTAATTTTTTTTTATCAGTTGGGGAACACGTGAGTACTGTGACCTTGGCCTATTGTGCGTTTATTGCCCCCTTACCCTACCATAATAACTCAATAGCTTTAGCTAATCTGAGTATCTTTAAGGGACCAATGTTGGCTAGTTACTTGGTAGAAAGGAAACCTTTCCCAAGAAGATTGTGTCTTTTCCTAGCTACTGCTTCATAGCATAGGAAGTGTACTGTCGTTTCTTCGTCATCAGCAAATGTCGGTTTCAGCTAAGCCCATATTTTTGAAGTGGTGGTTTACTCCACTGTGCCCCGTCATTATGCCGATTAGAGTACTAATACCACTCTTGCTGAATTTTAAAATATCCTCCACTTTGTTTTTTTATGGTACGATTAATTTTTTTGAGATTAATAAGCCTGGAAGTCTATTCCAGCAGATTTTATGCTCTTGTTGGTTTCCAGCAGAATGGCTCTGGACCAATAAAATTTGTTTCTGCGCCGGTTTTTGCAAGGCGATCAGTCTCTTCATTTCTCTCAATTCGCATATGTCCTGGTACCCACATTAAGGTTATATCATTCCTTTTTCTCATGTTGTTTTTGTTTTGAAGGCAGTCCCAAACTATCCTCGATTCGTGTTTATTGGATGCTAGGGCTTTGAAAAACGCCAGACTATCCGATAGGATATAAATCGATTTGTTGCTCCATTGCAATTAGGTCAGCCTGGAAGATTTTGGCTTATTTGCCGAGTGGTTTTAAAACCAAGAAGTAAGTACCTTTAACTCCGGCTCCAGTCCCCTCAGAGATGCGCGGGCCATCTGTATACCAGATGGTTGATTCCTCTTCCATTCAGGTGGCATGTATTGCCAGTCCTTGCGTTCTCTGATTATAACGAATAACGATTTTCATTGCTCAATAAATACAAAATAAAAACAAAATCGCAATTTTTTTTATCGATAAAATTTATATATAGAATTCCATTTTTATTTGATTATTATTTTCGTTTTATATAAATCAGAATTACAAACTATTTAATATTTATTAAAGCATAATTAAAATATAGTATTACATAAGAATAATTAAAGTAAAAATAAAATACCAACAAATAGGTTTAATATCAAAGGAATTATTCGTCATTATTCAATGATCAAGAATATAGAGAAAAGGAGGGGCGAAAAACAAACAAATTTTCAATAAGCACACAATCATTAAATAAATAAAAATTTTGTTATAATTTTCTAACAAAATAATTTCATAGAAATCAAAATAATATGAATATAAATAAATTATACATTTTTTTTTCCACATATAAATTAAATCAAAATTAATTTTTAAATAACTCTCTTGGGTTTATTTTTTTCATTATTCTTTTGGTTTCGAATAGTAAATTCTCTTTAAACTAAACTTTATACAATTTCACCTTAAATTTATAATTTGGAAAATGGTTCATTGAAAATTTGTTTTTTTCTTTTTAATTTTGGTAATTAAAAATGTTCATGGAAATTTTTTTTAAATTTTCAAAGTTGTTTTTTAATTTTTTTTTTTTAAATTAAAATTCCAATGCAAAGACTGTACAAATAGATTGAAAAAATTTTGTCTTAAGTTTAACAATGGTTCAAGAATTGAGTTCGTAAAATTTAATTGATCGAATAAGCGCATGCAATCCGATACCGAAACGGTTCCAAAACAGGGAACTTCTAAAACGATTGGTCACTGATAATGAGAAATGGATCACGTACGACACTGTCCAGCGAAAACGGTTGTGGAAGAAGCACCATATATATATAGTTGCAAAGCCAGAATTTACAAATAGGAAGGTGATGCTCCGTTGCTGGTGGGACTACAAGAAAATCATCTACTATGAGCTGCTTCAATCAGGCCAAACAATTGATTTCGAGCTCTACGGTCAGAAACTATTGAGATTAAGTGAAGCAATCTAGAAAAAGCGATCAGAACTGACCGAATCATGGGGTGTCATATTCCAGCAGGACAACGCGAGACTACTTTTTATATCGCATTCACATCGTGCGTACTGCAGTGTAGTGGATTTAAAAATCCGCATGTTATCGTATTTGAGTGGCGCCGTAGTGTAGTGCAATATATTTGGAATTAATATTTGAAGGATTAATGACAATTAAACTTTGTTACATATAGTGTTGAAATACGAAGATTTCATTTTATTAGACATGATAAATCTGCAAAACGAAAACACTAAAGAAATTGCATTATCCTAATTTCTGAAATTGATTTCGATTGGTTCGCATAAGGTTATACCTCTCAAAAATTGAAACATGTGATGACTGAGACTTATTTTACACTCTGCTCTGAACATACGGCGACTGATATAATTCAGTTCTTCGAAGATCCGAGATCAACTGATGTTACTCAACACATGTAATGCTTCTGAGAAATCTGGGAAAGATTCCGTTAACCCGTCGAGAAAGAGTCATTCAAGAGAACGCGTGACACGGTCGCCAGCTGTCGTCGAAAAGGCTCAAACGTTAATTTCGAAGAAAGAGTCAGGGAGCGAACAATACGCCGAATGGCAGAGGAGGACCCACTAAGTTGTATGCTATCAATGTACGATAGATGCTCTCCGAAGTTGCCAGAACAAATCGAATTGCTCGCTGCAACTTACTATTGCGTTCTTTGAAAGGCGAGCGGCTGAACGAATCAAATTCTTTTTTGATAAATTTTTTACTGTTGGTATAGGTGCTCTGCCATTGGACTTGGAGGAGAAGCGTCGTGCTATCACCTAAAAGATCCGGAAGGGACTCCCATTGCTGGCTAACGATTGGTTAACTTCGGAAGAGGTTAGAGAGAGGAGCATTCGCGAATGCAAAGAACTCCTCGAACTTAAGGTCACATCATTGTGGCAAGCCATAGCAGTGATAAGGGTAGGGTTACACATCGGTTCATTGGGCTCATAAGCTTCGCGATAGATAACCGAGATTTTGACTTCTGTCATAGGCTTGGTTATCTCTTGACGGGCCACGGCAGCATAAATGAGTTCCTCCACAGGATTGGCCGTAGCGAAATGGCGGGCTGCGCATGCGGTGCGCCGAAAGAAAGCTGGCTGCATATCTTGGCCGAATGTTTCATATATGCAGACCTCAGGATGCTTGAAGGAATGGGGGTTGTGGGAAGTGGGGAAGAGCTGGACGTATGAAGGTGCCTCGAGAATAGAGAGAGTTTTGAATGCCTTCGCGTCTTCGCGCGCGAAAAGCCGAGGTCGGCAACTGAAGAGGCTTAGGCCTCAATATTATATCTAGGTGGACGCTGACACATTACCCCCATACGTAGGGAAGGGATAACGATAGTTATCACATACCGAGTGACCGACCAAGGTCGATTCCGGTATAACCTTTGGGGACTACCGATCTCACATTTCCCGAAGCGGAGTGCTTCCAGTCACGGGTTTGCAAAAGGACTAAACTTGGAGTAATTTTTTATAATTACGAAACCTGACCGGAGGTTTTCTGGCGTCAGGGAGCCCATGGAAGGTTACTTCCACCTCTGGCAATGGAAGATGGCCCTTCGGGGTGTATCGTGGTGGTTGTGGTTTACCGCCCACATCGCGGGCAGAGCTTCTAGGAGTTCGGCGTGGAGTTGAGTTTTCCAACCTGGCGCCATGACCATAAGATTGGCAGAGATTTAGATAGGTTTCGCATCCAGCAGTATGAATGCCAAACTTGCATTTAGTATATACTGCTGCTTTCGGGGCGTTAAGGATTGTCGTCTCAAAAACAATCTGTGTTGCTAAAGACAACCACTTGCGACTTGAAGTCAGGCGTACACGTTAAACGGAACGGATATGTTATGTTGACACGAGGATCAACCGGAGGAGGTAGGATCGCTGGGTCGCTCAAAAGCCCGAGAATGTTCCGATTATTACTAGAACACATTTTTCCGGATAGTGTTCAAGTACTTGGTGCCGTGTTTAGTGAGGGTGGCGGGATACCTCCGCATTTTTTTTAGGAAAGGCAAATTGTCATGAAAGATGTTTATGTGCGTATTCCAACCGATTTCGTGAAACCGTGAATAGAAACTGTGGCCGCGGCGGGAAAGCGATGTGTTCAATAAGATGCTGCACCGTAATACACGATCCAGTTATTCCAAAGCCGGTTTTCAAATATTCTGGTCAAAAGAGTTCTAGGCCCTTAGTAGCTGGACTAGAATCTCGGCGACTACTATTGTTCGGAACGTAATCGAAAGAGTTATCAACAAGTCCAGACACCCTAATGTGATATCTTTACGCACCACAATCGATGCACTTTCATTTTTTGACGAATAAAATTTTCTATAAGAAATAATTTTTAATTTGTCTGGATTTAAGCGCTACACCCTATATACGTTGTATAAGGATTCCATTAAATTTAATCTCCATAGTACAAAATCCACTAATCACCCTATGTCGAAATGTCGACATGATGGACTTGTTATCTGAACTAGACTCTAGTTCAGATAACAAGTCCATCATGTCGACATTATATAACTGAGCAACTCTATACCGAGGAAGTTGCTCAGTTATACAGTGACTCTAATCTGGACTAACTAATTAATGGTTTGATGAATGTTCTTACAATGAATTTTGAATTAAACGGAAATATGTCCGGATTCAAAACTGTTTGTTTGATAAAGAACTCAGCATAATAAAGCAAACAGTGTTGAATCCGGAAATCTTTCCTTTTAACTAAATAATGTTAAATTAAATTTTACTGAACATTTTTAATTACAATATATCCTTTGATATTTGAACATATCTAACATTTTATACAATAAAAAAAAAAAACGAAAAAATAATTACACAAGATCGTTTTTCTAATTAATTAAATTTGCATTTTAATAACTTATAAAAACGAAAATGCATAATAATAAAACTTAAAGATATCATAACAATAAAGAAAATGATTAAAAAATAATATGTATCTACTCGTAAGTTAGAAAAAAAAACTCTACACGGAGTTGTAGTCAAAAAGGCACCGTTTTTGTTAAACAAATAATTGTGATGTTACTTTGAAAATGTTTTGATCGTCATAGAAAATTTTAAAGAAATCAAGATGGAACTAAAAATAAAGTTAGAACGGCACTAATATACTGCGTTTACGTGATGCGAAGCGCATCGATTGAGTATGTAATAGTCAATTCACACTGACCTCGAAATTCACAACAAGATTTTTTTTACGAATTTTTGAAATAATCAATTTAAAAAACGATGAATAAATTTGGTTGATCGGGCTGAATACTTAGATGTAGGGAAAGAAGTGATTTTAGTTTAGAAATCAGTTTCGACTCACTTTCAGTGCATTTGTATAGAAAGTAATGAAAAATCGATCGGCATATACAGACTATTAATTGTGAGATCGAAACGAATTGGATTTTCTGATCCTGACTTTCGAAAGCATCTGAATTCATCTAACGTCGTCTCGAAATTCACAACAAGATCCTGTTACGAATATTTGAAATAATCAATTGAAAAACGATGAATGAATTTCATTGATCGTGATTTTGGTTTTATGAAAAATCAGCTTCGATTTACTTTCAGTGCATTTTTATCGAAAGTAATGCGAAATCAAGCGGTATATACAGACTATTAATTATGGGATTGACCAATGCTTTCTGCATCTCAAGCTGGGCAGAACTGACGTAGCGGCCATCTTGAATGACTCCAGCGGGTGTGACGTCATGGATTTTTCCATTCCAAGGGACCACCTGTATTATTTTTCTACAAACTTGTCGTAAAAACACGTTTTGCCGAAAACAAGAAAAGAGCATAATTAGTTCAAATTAAGCACGAAAATATTACGCATAATTAGAAAGCTGAACTATCTTTAACACTGCATTTAAGAATAAACGCGATTCTTCCGAAGCCCGCCGTGTCTGCTCCATACAAAAGCGCTCGAATTTGTATGGAACTGTCATGTTTGTTATGACTCCAACGTGTTGTTGTTGGATTCAGTTACTCGGCTACTATAGAAGGCATTGGATTGACACGAATTGAATTTTCTGATCCTAGCACGTGAAGACTAGAGTTATTCTAGAAAGACGAAAGAACAATATTAGAAGTTCAGAGTTTCGCCACCTTATAAAAGAGGGCACTTTTATTTTTGTGTGTATGCGCGCTACGTATGCATATGACTTTCTTGCCATTTTAATATCCTATTTTTTATCTATAACACTTTTAAGTGATGAAAATTTACTTTGGTAGGTTTACGTACTAATGAACAGTTTGCAATTTCATTTGCTTAGAGAAATTTTTACATAGAAATCTTGTTCTTTTTTATACGAGTAATTCTAGTGATGTGATTTAATGCAATATAAGAAATACTTCATTGTGTCATGCAGTGACGACGCATATGACAAAAACTTTTTTCTTCTTTTGATAGCTTTCAACAGCTAATTATGAAAAGTTGGAGTCTGGGCTCGCTAAATATTAGCACAAGTGAACACAACGCCGCGTTACGCAAAGTTGAATCATATAAGTTTAATCGTTATCGAACCCAACCAACATACAAGCAACGTTACGAAAAAACCTAGATTCGATCGAATTTAGCGTTGTTTGACTTCTCAAAGCTAGAGATACTCGATACACATTAACACTTCTGTCCTAATAGAGTTTGAACAATGCATGTACAGCGAGTGCGCAGAAAACTTTGTCCGAAATTTGAATTTTCTCAATTCTTTTTCTTATATGAAGTAAATACAATCATAATGAATTATTGTATATGAAATTCATATTTATTTTCAATTGTAATAAGTATTCTATTTCAAAAACGTCAAATTCAAGTTTGCCTGTTTTCACATTTCTTATGTTGTCTTCTTTTGCTTCTAAACTCACGCTGAACTTTTCGTATTATAGCATTGTCCAAACTCTATTAGGAGAGTAGTGTTAGTGTGTATCGAGTATCTCTACGCCGCTTCGCGTTAATTCTTAATAGGCTATTATACTTTGACCAAATTTTAAAATCCGTTTCGATTCGCCTCGAATATCGTGAACGCAGTAAGAATAACACCGTTTTTCAACAATATTTAATAACTTGATCTACTTAATCAGAGTTATATTGGCCATTTCATCCGTACTTGGAAATTTAAAAAATTTAAAACGCTGCAATCAAACTATAGCGAATACATTTTTCTATTTTTTTCCTTAACATTATTTAGAAAATGGTGTATTTTTGATTTGAACTCACACAATTTTAATAAAATTTAAACATATATGAGAATATTAAAAAAAAAAAAACTAATATGTATAATAAAAAGAATTATTAAAAAAAAAAATATATGATTATCATTTCCCGGGCTTTTTCATTATTATTATAGATATTTTATTTTCTGTAAAAGAACGATTTTAAAATAAGAAAATAAAATAAACAATTTAATATATTATTTTACTTACACAATATCATTCGTACAATTAAATAAAAAAAAGATACTTTTATTCATTCAAATAAAAATTAAAGAAAAAAAAAACAAATAGATTAAATTACTTATTAATTATTATTTTTTGAAGTTTATATTTTTTTTTATTCTGTGTTTATTTATAAGGTAATGCGATTATGTATTTGCACTTAAAATGAAATTGTAGGGTTTTGTTTATTTATTTATTTTTAAATCATAATTACTTTTATTTATTTATCTATTCAATTAATGCGAAGGTTTAGAGTTCTCGGAAAAGGATTTTATTTTTATTTATTTCGAATAGTTTACTTTTCTTTTTTAAATAAATATTTTGTGACATTAAATTTTTCAATTTTACTTCGAATACCGAATAAAATAAAATATAAGTATATAAAAAAAATGAAAAATAAGCTTGAAATTTACACTACAGACAATGAAGTAAGAGCATTTCATTTGAAACTTTCTCGTTTAACTTTGGTTAATCAGGTGACAAGTTCTGAATTTGTTTTATTATGAAGGATCTGAAGATAAAAGCGCCTCGTAAGAACCATATTCATTAAAAAAAAAACGCGATGCAACGAAGTATGTAGAGCAGCGACCATTCGCTGCATAATTTATTTTAACAATGCCCCGAAACCGGATCTCTATTGCGCTGAGGTCTGTACCCAGCTTAACAAATTATCGACCGCAAATAGTGTGATAAATTTCATTATTTACACTTCATCATTTTTATTTACTTCATTGTTGTCTCTAACAGAATTGATTTATCCGATATTTGATTGTTGTTGATTTATTAGCAGACGCGAAATAAAAAGAAATATTAAGGATCATCAACACCGATCTTCTCCAGCTTTTGTAATTTTCTTTGTTCGAAATTGTAAAAGTAAAAATGTGTACTTCTAGCGAGTTTAGGTGGTTTCGTAAAATAATAACTAATAATTTTTTAAACTTTAAAACATTTCGAAGACAGAAATTTCCATGATGTAATTTGAAATAGTTTGGACACAACGATATGGAAATTGGTAAATTCAAAGTTAGTCAGTAGAATTTTAGAAATTTAGTAATTAACATGAAATTGTTCCACGAGCAAAGAAGTGCCTTTATATAGCGATACACTGTTTAAATAACTAAATTGCCATCCTGGAATAGTGTTGGGTTACTCATACAAGAAGTGGTACAAATGTCCCATTCATGCACTTCAAATGTCCCATCACTACAAAAAATATTTTTGTCCCACTTCAGAGCTTTTGTCGCATCTGAATTAAAGTCATGCATTTGTATGGCTGCTGTACCAACACATTTGTAACTCAAATCGCACTCACTCTTCACCGGATTTTGTCCCATGGATTTGTATGACTGAAAGCAAAGCTCTCTAGAATGAAGCACGGGAACGGGACGGAAATATTACGAACCGGAGAACTCTGTGAACATGAATGACAGATTCTCTTCGATGGGAGAAACCGAGATTTGATTTTCAACTTTCAACAACTTGTTGTTGTTGGATTGACTTGCATAGTGTTTTAACCCTAGTGAAACCGAATAAGTGTAAACTTATGTATATTCAAAGCCCTCTAAAATTGAAACACATAGAAAACTGTAGAATTTTAGTTATTCCGCGACACCTCTTATCTCTCATTCTTGTACATGGCGTTCTTAAAGCTTGAATTTTAATTTTTAAAATTAAATAAGAATAAGTAAAATAAAAAAGAATGTATATTATAAACACAACCCACAAATGCCACACACCTAATAATACGTCATTTTACAATCGTATCTCAAAAGAAAAGGTGTTACTAGGGTTAACATACTCTACGCGCACACATAAAAGCGCAATATACGTCATTCTTCGCTCATTTGCTACCATCGCTCCTCAAAAAGGCAAATTGTATGTATGGGACATTGTATGTATGAATGGGACATGGAGCTTTTGAATGGGACATTTGAGGTGGGACATTGTACCACCTCAAATTTCAAATGAGCCCCTCATACAAACATGGGACAAAAATTCTTGTCCTACCCAACACTATCCTGGAACGAAGCAAAGCAGTCATGCCTCAACCTATAGCACTTTCTAAACGGTTGACAATGGCCATATTTGCATTGGGTTCCTCTGCAGAGTATCGCACTGTTGGAAATGTGTTTAGAGTTGGCAGGACCACCGTTGAAGGAATTGTAACAGAATTTTGTCAAACAGTTTGTGACAATATGTACAACTGCATTGGAGGATATCCACCGACTACCGAGAAAATAGTTAAAACCGTCGATACGTTCAATAGTCCTGCATTTCCGCAGTGCTACGGAGCTATAGGTAACAAATAAAAATCATTATCTAAACAGAAGTTACGATCAAAATTGTCCAGATGGAACTCACATTGAAGTAAATGAATCAACGAAATAAAACATTGTAACGTTAATTCCTCGGAATTTCTTTCAATTTCGTATTGTAATTCTGCAGACTTACTCGGAACCTCGCCGCTTGAGCGCTTTGACGTACTCGTTGGTAGAACGATTTCGGATCGAGTAATATAGATTACAGAACGACATTAACTCGGGACTTAATATCGAAGTTAATATATATTAACGCGAGTTAATATCGAAAAGTGGGTTAATACGATGTTATTTCTGTCGTGTGTCGACGGCCTAATAGCATGCGGTTCCGCTCTAAATCATTATACCCGTTTGCCTTTTTAGCTGTGCTGTATGACCGACTGTTTTTTTTTCTTTGTAGGATTCCTCACACTTACCAAAAGAAAATATCTCTTCCCCGTCATCCTAAAACAGAGCTGGAAGCAGCCGTGTTCAATGTGATGAACATAATGGCCCATGACCATCCCCATCTACATTTTGTCGTTGGTCGAGTGGCATAGGCTTGCATGTAGTGGTCGGAAGAGGCTTACGATGGAGAATTTCGCCTGTTTTTCGTGCGCACATCAAAGGAGCATGTGGCACATTAAGGGCACAACCGCCATAGTGTGCACAGTGGCATAATTTGCTCGCTACGACGGCGTAGAATAGTGATGCAAATGGTAATGGCCATACACCCCCATCGAGTATAAAACCTTGACATACAGGGAAGCACCAGAGACTTACAAAGTCGGGATCACGGTAATCTCTAGTGTAGGCTATTTGACTGATTTATAAATGGAAGTGGAAAAATGTCTGCTCAGATGTGAAAGAAGAATTAATGGTGCCTCAAGCAATGGCTGGATGAAAAGACATTTTTTAATTGATTTGCCAATATGTTCGCGCTCAGGGTTAATGAAATTAGAATGTGGAACGACCTTGAAGAGCCGTTTTATTTTATAATGATTATGCTAGTGATATCAGCATAAGAATCATTAAATTAGCTACGAGTATCAGCAATGATCTTCTATAATGGCACTACAGCCCAAATCGCGCCTTGGCCTACTGACCTTGGTTCCGAAACATTTTCATTACATATTGTGGCACCCTTCGCACAACCCTCTTTCTACGAATTTTTCCTTTTCGTAGATTGAAGTGACCAAGGTATTGTAGGATTAAGTTGTAAACATTACATTGGGAATGTATATATTTGAAGTAATAAAAACCACTGTAAGAAAAACCATTGGGAATGGACATTTTATGTTGTTATGGAGATGATTGTAAAAAAGAATATTAAAAAAAAAAAGAAGAGCGCGGGTGATTTTTCTGTGGGACACCATTTTTTTGTTTTGACTAAAAAATAAAAAGATTGTTATTTCGAATAAAAAGATTGTTATTTAAAATAAAAGATTGTTATTACAAATAAAAAGAGTGTTACTACAACTCAGAAGTGGGATTATCACACCCGCTATTTGGAAGGATGACCAAACGCGTGACTAGAAGCCAGAAGCTGGAGATGAACAAAGTTATGGATGAAAACCCGCTGGAGGATGCAGCCACAGAGTGCAACACGGACGAAAGTGACGCAGACGTTTCGGAGGATAACATGGGCGTGCCAACACCGCCGAAGACAGGAAACCATGCACCGCAGACTCCGCCGGCTGATCGGGAGGCGGAAGATTTGGAGCGAGAACTCGCCAATTTGCGCCGCCGGCACGAAATCTGGAGATTAAAAAACGAGATCGCTAGAATGGAGAGTGGAGAAACGGTTCTGGAAGCAAGAGTTCCCGAAAGAAACGCCGCAGCCACCCCGAGTGAGTCACGACCGAGAGTAGTACATTTCCAGGACCTGGAACACGCCATTATTAAGTTTAGTGGCGAAGATAGGAGGTATAGTGTGCACGATTTCTTCCGACACCTGGAACAGATTTTTCGACAGGTAAACGCTGATGAATTATTAATGTTCTTGACGCTACGAAATTCACTCATGGATCCCGCTCGACTCTTGCTCGCTCGAGGCGCTTTAACGTACGCCGAGCTGAAGGAAAATTTGATTATGGAGTTCGGACGTTCTATAAGCCGACAAGAGGTATATCAGACTCTTCGCCACCGTGTCAGAAAGTCAAACGAAAGTGTTCGTCGTTATGTGATGGAAATGGAGTCCATTTCATTTCGCAGTGACGTCACCGAAATGGAGTTAGTGACTTTCATTTTAGAAGGTCTTAACAATCGCACGACCGATTACGCTATTTTTGTCACTGCCAGAACTATGGAGGATGTGAAGAAATCAGTAGACATGCTCGAACACCGACAGGCGATGCGTGGTTTAGACGGTAATGTGGCCGCAGTAAAACAGAGGAACCAGGTTGATCACCCCGCTATAAGAATTGCCTCCGCTACCGACATCGACCGATGTTTCAACTGCTCTCGCGTTGGACACCGTAAGCCGACCTGTCCCTACGAAGAAAGACCGAAGGATGTATGCTATAATTGTTGGAAACCCGGACACGAGCGCCGATCGTGCAAGAACCCGAAATACTATCAAAAGCTGAAGAAGTCAAATTTGGTGGCAGCTATTGTCAACGAGAACATCGAAGCCGAGCCCGAAGAAGATGACGAGGGTGCTAATTCGCTTAGCGCGCTAACAATGGTAAGTGTTGCCTTCATTAATACCGGGGGTGAGTGTAATAGGGATATAACTGTCCTTTCTCTTTTTGATACGGGTAGTCCCGCTAATTTAATCAAAAGATCCGCTGTTCCATTCACTATGAAGGATGAGTTACTTGAAACGCCGTATCGTGGTTTGGGCAAAGTCACTATCAGAACTTTCGGTAAGGTCGAATGTCACATAACTATTCGAAATCGTTGCAAGAAAATAAACTTATTGGTTGTTCCAGATGATATGACACCTATGCCATTACTTTTGGGACGAGCTGCGTTATCAAAATTCGGAATTGTTCTGAAAATGATTAATGAAAAAGTGTTGAATGCAAGTTCCAATAGAACATTTAATAAAAGAAATGGAACAGCGGAATCTGAAAGGGACAAGTTGTGTTTCTGTTCACTTGATTGTGGTATTTTAGAAGGAGTAGCTTTAGCGAATGTTGCCTTGTTACCCTCTGCTCTGTCACCGTGTAACGAATCTGTAGATAAAAAAAGAGAAATACCCGCAGTTGTGTCGAATGGACACCAAAAGCACCAAGAAAACTCTGAGTCGGTTAGCCCGCCGGTGGAAGAAGTAGAAAATATGATGGCGATTGACTATGAAACGTCTCAGGATTCGATCGATATAAATCCATTTCTGGGAAAAGCAGTAGTATTAAACATTAAGCAGATGATAGCAGACGAATACTTATACCCTGAAGACATACCAGATGAGTGCGATTTTGAAATGAATATCCGTTTGGAAAACGATGTACCGATTCATCATTATCCGAAGAAGTTATCATGGGAAGAGCGAATTGCTCTGAAGGAGATTATCGATGAATTATTGGCCAGGGAAGTCATTCGAGTAAGTGAGTCACCGTACACCTCTTCAATTGTGATGGTGCAAAAGAAAAACGGAAAGTATCGAAAATGTGTGGATTACCGTAGTTTGAATAAAGTAATGATCCGCGATAATTACCCAATGCCACTGATGGAAGAGTGCTTGGATTACTTGGGTGGAAAGCGTTATTTTACTGCCCTGGACCTGGAGAACGGATTTTTTCACGTAAAGATAGCCGAGAATTCGAGGAAATACACCTCCTTTGTCACCCCATATGGACAATACGAATACAACCGAATGCCATTTGGCCTTAAAAATGGACCGGCAGTTTTTTTTCGATACATTCATTGCAGACTGAGGGATCTAATAGAGGCAGGAAAGATAATTGCATACATGGATGACATCATAATAGCCACCGATGACATAGAGTCTCACGTGGAGACACTTGCTGAAGTTATGCGTCGCTTAGCCAAATGTGGATTAAAGTTGAATTTAGGTAAATGTCGAGTCGCTTATGAAAATATCGACTTCTTGGGATATTCCGTGAGTAAGGAAGGTGTCAGACCAAGTGACAGTCATCTACGGTCAATGAGAGACTACCCGCTGCCAAATACGATCAAGCAAGTCCGATCGTGTTTGGGCTTGTTCTCTTTCTTTCGGCGATTTGTGCCAAATTACTCGAGAATTGCTCATCCGCTGCAAAGATTACTACGAAACAATGTCAGATTTGAGATAGATGACCGATGTAAGCAGGCATTTGAAGAATTAAAAGCAAAAATGTTGGCCGCTCCAGTGTTAGCCATCTTTGATCCGTCCAGGGAGACTGAACTTCACACCGACGCCTGCAGTGTAGGTTACGGCGCGATATTGATGCAAAGGCAGGAGGATGAAAAATTCCACCCGGTATACTTCCAGACTGAAATCAATAACCGCATGACCGCCATATGCGCATTGGATGATAAGGAGAAAGATGAGTACAACGAAAAAAATGTTAAGGATGATGAAGATCAGGATGCTAAAAATCAGGGAACTGAAGAAGACGAAGATGTGGAAATTTCTAAGAAATTACCTTGCAAGGTAGTTACTGTAGCAGACCAAATGGAAGTGAATTTCATGATCCAGGCAACGCAGAACCGAGACACAAAAGTGTTATCTTTGCGAAGACAATTAGAAGAACAAGAAATGGAGGGATTTAAGCTGAGAGATGGATTGGTGTTTCGATGTGATAAAAGGGGGCACCTTCAGCTATACGTTCCGGAAGAGATGGAAGAGAACGTTATAAGAATGATTCATGAAAAGATTTGTCATTTAGGGGTCGATAAAACGTATGAGCAATTGAAGAGGAACTACTGGTTCGACCATATGAAACCGAAAGTCGAAAAGTTCATCAAGAATTGTATTCGGTGTATTATGTGCTCACCACCTGTCAGGATAACGGAAAGAAACCTGTTCAACATTCCGAAAAAGCCAATACCCTTCGATACGATACATGTGGACCATTTTGGGCCTTTGCCGTCTGTCCGAGGAGCCAGAAAGCATATCTTAGTAATAATCGATGGCTTCACGAAGTTTACGAAACTATTCGCGGTAAAATCCACCGGCACCAAGGAAGTCGAAGTATGTTTGGATAAGTATTTCGCTATGTACAGTCGACCACAACGTATCATCTCTGATAGAGGTACGAGTTTCACGTCCATTAAGTTTGGAGAATATCTACTAAAGCGAAACATCGATCATGTGAAAGTAGCCGTTGCATCCGCCCAAGCCAATGGACAAGTCGAGCGAGTGAACCGCATTATAAAAGCAATGTTTAGCAAAATTACGGAGACTGTCGAACATTCTGATTGGTTGAAGATGCTGGAGCAAGTTGAGTTCGCACTAAACAACTCACAACAAAAATCGACAAAGAAGACGCCAAGCCAGTTACTATTTGGAGTAAACCAGAAAGGCGTTATCGTAGACTATTTGACCGAGTTTCTACAAAAAGAACACGATACTGAAGTTGACCGAGACCTGGATGATATACGACGAGAGGCCGCCGAAGCAATTCGACAATCGCAGGAAACAAATTTTAAATATTTCACGGCTAAAAGCAGACCACCAAAGCAATACTCAGTGGGTGATTTCGTGGTGATTAGACATGTTGACACAACCGCGGGTACCAATAAGAAATTCAATGAAAACTATCGCGGACCATACTTAATATATAAAGTTTTGCCAAATGACCGGTATGTCATTAGAGACATCGAGAATTGTCAAATTACACACTTACCGTATGATGGAGTTGTAGAAGCAAACCGAATAAGAAAATGGACAGAGTAGTGAGTCACGCAATTCGTTCGAAGAGGCAGAACTAAAAAAAAAAAAAAAAGATGATTGAGGGCAATCAAATTTGTCAGGATAGCCGAGTTGTAGGATTAAGTTGTAAACATTCCATTGGGAATGTATATATTTGAAGTAATAAAAACCACTGTAAGAAAAACCATTGGGAATGGACATTTTATGTTGTTATGGAGATGATTGTAAAAAAGAATATTAAAAAAAAAAAGAAGAGCGCGGGTGATTTTTCTGTGGGACACCATTTTTTTGTTTTGACTAAAAAATAAAAAGATTGTTATTTCGAATAAAAAGATTGTTATTTAAAATAAAAGATTGTTATTACAAATAAAAAGAGTGTTACTACAGTATCCAAGCAGGCAGTGTGATGGAGCTTACGTCGATCGAGATTTAAACTCACGACCTTCGTATTGTAGACCAACACGCTATCCACTAGGCTACACTCTACCTAGTTATCAGCAAGGATATTCAACTTGTAAAATTCACTAGCTATCTTACTGACCGTTTTCCTTCTTGATAATTGCGTGGACCTTTCAAGACAACATGGGAGAGAGCTCTAGCCAACGGAAAAACTAAGTATAGCCATCTGGAAAAAACCAAAACTTAACAGTTGTTAGTCCTTCGCAGAACCCTCTATATATGAATTTTTCATTTTCGTAGGAATATACAAGCAGGCACTGTGCTGTAATTAGATATTGCGTCGACCGGGATTTGAACTCACGACTGTCGCATTGTAAGACCAACACGCTACCCACTAGGCTATACTCTAGCTGGATATATATATTCTTGTTGAATTACTGGGAGGTATTAGAAACAAGACTGTAGGAGAGGTATTTCGTATTGCATAGGAGAGATACTCCAGATAAGATTGTCATTTTTGATTGTAGAGTAGTATGGGGCTCGATGGGACATCATCGAATCATCGAATCGATTGTAGAATATTGTTACGCATGCAGAGCCAAATTTTTTGTCAATATTCGCTGCAGTGTGGACGTGGAGAGGTTGAGCTCTTGAACACGGTGACGAATGGAGGTGTTTGGGTCGTTTTCAACACTGTCCTTCACTGCGGCGATATTTTTAGTCGAACGTCCAGGGCAAAATCGTTTCGGTGTGTTCACATCTTAGAAACTGAATTAATGGTCAACATGTAGGTAGTACGTACACTTGCGAATCACTATAGGGATAAATCACCTTGTAACCAAAGAACCTCTTGACAACTGCCTGAAACATGACCAGGTCCAGATTTCTAAGATCCATGCTGTGATAGGATACGGAACCGACAACTAGCTGAACGATCTCAATCCTCCGTATCACATTCGCCGAAGGAAGACCATAGATAGGATACGGAGCCGACAGTAAGCTGTTCGACTTATTCCCTCCTATCTTGATAGGATTCGGAGCCGACAGCAAGCTATTCGACTATCTATATATCTTTTAGCATTACCCAGTCTGCACCACGAGGAGGCGATCTACCCAACAGACAGAAGTTTTTTGTGACCTCGGAAGCATTGTTAGCATGGACGGCGGAGCCAAAAAGGTTATTGAGGCTCGTATAAACAAAGCTCGTCATGCTTTCGGCATTCTTTCCCCTTTCTTGAGGTTAGGAGAGATCTCCCTTCGCTAGTTTTGACGCACGCGTCAAATTCGTGTCGTTATATGATTGTACTACGTGGAAAGTAACTGTTCGACAGACCAAGAAACTGCAAACTTCGTGAACCAATGCCTCCGATGCATTTTAGGGATATTTTGGCCAGAAGTCATCTCCAACGACGAACTTTGGAGTACAACTGGACAGACTAAAATAGCCTTTGAGATGCAAAGGCGGAAGTGACAGTAGATCGGTTACACTTTGAGGAAACCAGAGTAAAACATCGCCAAATAAGCTCTGGACTATAATACTCAAGGAAAACGTCGAGTTGGTCGACTGTGTACGATAGCACATGGAAGCGAGCAATTAAGCAGGAGGCCAGGGGAATAAATAAGTCCTGGCGTCAACTAGAGGCCGATGCTCAGGATTACTTCTTGTGGAAGCGTAATGGTTCTGTACTATGCGCCAATAGAGGGTCTTAGCAGGAAATTAAGTGATTAGAGTGCATGTTCCTATGATGTGAGCGGCAGCACTTGCAAGATTAATCGCAACCGATTTTCAAGACCCACCGCTTGACTGAGGCTAAAGCCAGCAAAAGAATTGTGAAAATCGGGTACAGCCCACACAATAATTTTTTTTCATGCGAAATTGAGAAAATTTTAATTTTTTCACGACGCGCTCGTCACATCGTATGAGTGAGAATAAAAATGGATCGAAAGATCTGTGGACATAATGTGCTCTTCATCGTTACAGATCTCGTGTTTCATATCATGATCTCATTCCATACGAGTTTCTTAGACACAAAAAAACCTGGAGCTTACAGAAGAGACCGCGTGTGCTTGTGTATCAAGTTCTTTAAATAATCGTTAATCTTTCATGAAAAACATCGTTCATGAATCGTTAAAAATATTTATTAATGAATTAAAAGAAAAATCCTTAACGACACAATAATGATTCATTAATAACCATTATATACTTTCTTATATAATATTTTAAGCGTTTTACATTCATTAATGGATTGTTAAAAGTAATTCATTAACAAATGTCCATTTAGTATGCTTGATGAATCGTTAATGACTCTCGTTAACGATCAAATCGCTCGTTAATATAATTTATTAACGATTCTTTAACGAATTAATTTGTTTGCTGGGTTTTAGTTACATGTATTGGATATTCACGAAAGGTATCGGCTAAATATAGACACTTCAAAATACCATTTGTATCCATTACTAAATATAAGTCTTAAAATTACAACTGTTTATTTTGGAAGTATTTGTATTTTAATAATTTTGTATTGCGTATTGGTTTGGTGAATGTTTTCACAGTGCATTTCGAATCGAAAGAAAAGATTTCCGGATTCTACACTGTTACGCTTTATTATTCGTGACGTTTTCAGCAGAAACCGAAACGTCACGAATAATAAAATGTAACAGTGTACAATCCGGAAATCTTTCCTTTAATTTGAATTCACCTGACTCGTTCAAATAGCTAAGTTTTATCATCAAGCGTATAATATCCGCAAAAGAAGAAGATCGCTGCTTCAATCAAATATTGTACTGGGAATGAGTGTCAAATTAATTACGAATATAGACAAAAGTGAATATTTCCGATTTTAAATGCTCGTATTATCCCAAAAAAAAAAAGAATAAAATAAATTCTATTTCCTAATGAAATCAGTTAACACAATGCAAGACTATTCGATTTACTATCGACGAATTTTCCAGTCATTCTTAGACATACACATACGTATATCTTTAACTAAAATGTATTATCCTTTTATTTAACTAATTTAACTGCAATAATTATATAAAAAGTTCTGTCAACCAATTCCAAGTTTAAATTAAAAAAAAAATCATAAATTGCCGAAAGCATGACATGTTAAAATTAAGAAAAAAAATAATAATAATAATTATTAAATCAGGTATAATTGCATTTCCTTGAAATCAATTTTAACGGCAATACCTTGTTTTTATTTTAAATCGTATACGAAAGAGAAAAAATTCTTTAAAATGTTTGCTAAAAAAAACAAATTCGCAAAATAAAAAAAAAAAATTAGCTAGCTTAACACACACGATAAAAAAAATGTTCTCTAAATCTTATAAATTAAATATAGATTTGTGTGCTTTTATAAACATTTTTTTCAAAAATCATATTTAACATGCAATCCTGCTATTATAATTCTTTTTTTCATTACATATGAGGTTTGTGTTAATTTTTGTGTTTCTATTCATTTTACTTTAGCTTGCGATTTTAGCATGTTTTCCTACTGGGGCGAATTAATTATTTTTGCAACCCTTTTCGATAAGGGTTTTTTTTTAAAGTTTTATTTCCTTTTGGAATGTGTTTTTTTTTATAGATTTTTTACTAAGATTTCTTTATGTCTAAATTTTTATTTTATAGATCCAAACAAATTACAAATATTTTTTTATTAAATTTTTCTCTTTTTTTATGTAGAATTTGCCCTAAAATGTTTATTTAGTAAATTTTAATTTTCTTAAATTTTATTTTTATTAAAAAGGTATTGATGCCGAAACGATTGGAATTTTTCTAATATTTTATGTTCATTTGTCCGACTGTGTTTTTTAAGCACATTATAGCAAAAATCGCAATGTTAATAATTTTATTTATTGAAGATATAGATTTTGGTAAAGAGGATATTAAACTAAATAATTGTTTTTTAGGTTAATTGAATAAACAAAAACATATTTCTTAAGAAAATTATTATTGTATTTGAAAATAGTCCCCTTATTTTGCGTGTGTTATTTGAGGAAACCAGGGATATCGACAGAAAACAACGCAACATAATGCATTGTAGATAGAAATCTTTTTATAACGATTTATGGAATATTACAAAGATGTTTTATTTAAGCCTATTTCTAGTACCTTCTCATAGCAGAAAAATTCATTTCATGTTACAGTATTACTCTCAATGAGATATCTATACAGGGTGTTTGGTACTCCGTGCATAACCTTGTAAGGGGTTATTCCTGGATATATTTTGCGCAAAAAATTGTTCTACGGAGATGGTCCATTTTCAATATCCGCGGAGATACAGGGTGACCAAGAAAAGTGTTTCGGACCTGTACCCTCACTCACTCAAAACGATATATCTTGAAAACTAATAATCGCATTTCAAAGTGTTATAGCTTGTTTTTTAGGGAATCAAATTACCTTTCATTTGGTGTAATAGTCCGTATAGTACCTGTACCCAATCCTGAGGTATTTGCCTCAGACCACAAATTTTTGATACTTTGACCCTCAAAATTCTGTGATAAATGTAGTTTTTCTCAAAAAAACGCATTATAAAAATGTCATTTCAATGTTGTTGTTTTATGTGCCATATTATTGCCTACAAAAGATGCGTACATACTTATGACTTAGGTTTTCCCGTTTTCCAGGTAATAAGCGAAAATACATATGGCTTAAAAATAAAATATGCCACAAGCCAACCCTCGTTCTAAAAAAATTACCTGAAATGTTGTTAAACTGAAATATTCTTTGTGTCCTTTAATTACTATTTAAATTATCGATGAATGTCCTTTAAGTAGTATTTAAATTATCGAGGAAATGAATTAAATTAAAATGAGTTTCAACACAACGACGCTTGGCATTGCAGTTAAACGTCTCTACGTGGAAAGTTTGGAGTGTCCTCAAAGCAGAGCGGTTGCATTCCTACCACCACACACCAGTGCAGGAGCTGGTACCCATTGATTTGCCCAAAAGGATGGAGTTTTGCAATTGGCTCCTTGAACGACAGCTAGGTGACGAGAATTTTATGAACAACATTCTTTGGACTGATGAGTCCCAATTCACCAGGGATGGTATCACAAACTTCCACAACTTACACACATGGGCTGAGAGCAATCCACATACAAGAAGAGAGGCATCATTTCAGCACAGATTCAGTGTCAATTTATGGGCAGGTGTGATTGGCAACGATTTTATTGGTCCTATTAGGCTTCCGCCTACCCTAAATAGTTCCTATTACTTGCAGTTTTTGACAAATGATCTACAAGAGTTATTGGATGATGTGCCACTGCAACGATTGGCTTCAATGTTTTACCAACACGATGGTGCTCCAGCTCATTACGGCCGACAAATCACAGATTGGTTAAATTCCAATTATAGCAATCGCTGGATCAGTAGAAATGGACCGATACACTGGCCTGCAAGATCTCCTGATTTAACTATTATGGATTTCTTTGTATGGGGACGGATGAAGGACCTTGTCTACGCAACGGAAGTAGTAACGTTGCAGGATCTAAACACCAGAATCGATGCGGCAGCAACTGAAGTAAGGCAGCAGTTGAGGAGTATGAACACAAAGAGAACACTAGCAAAACGAGCTTTAGCGTGCATTCAAAATGAAGGTAGCCATTTTGAACATTTATTGTAATTAAGGAAATTTGAAATAAACCGTAAAAACCATTCTTAAGTTCTTTTAGTTCAAGCGGAGAGTGTTGATCAACCTATTCTTGCTTTTTTGACAAAAGTGCTAAATTATTGGAATGATAATTTCTTCTAAACTATAAAACTTATGCAATGCAAGTGTATGCGTCTTTTGTAGGCAATAATATGACACAAAAGAAAACAACAATAAAATGACATTTTTATAATGGGTTTTTTAGAGAAAAACTACATTGATCCTAGAATTTTGAGGGTCAAAGTGTCAAAAATTTGTGTTCTGAAGCAAATATCTCAGAATTGGATACAGTTACAATGCGGACTATTACAGCAAATGAAAGGTAATTTGATTCCCTAAAAAACAAGCTATAACACTTTGAATTGTGATTATTAGTTTTCAAGATATAGCGTTTTGAGTGAGTGAGGGTACAGCTCCGAAGGACTTTTCTTGATCACCCTGTATCTCCGTGGATATTGAAAATTGACCATCTCCGTAGAACAATTTTTTGCTCAAAATATATCCAGGAATAACCCCTTACAAGGTTATGCACGAAGTACCAAACACCCTGTATAATAATGAAAAACTGTGCATATATTTGAAGTCATGTGAAGTAGGTGACTAAGTTTCGCCGAGATAATTTCGTCGGTATCGGTGGTTCAGTGAAAAAACTCGCTTGTTACGCGGATGGCATCGGGTTCGATTCCCGGCCGATATTCTTTTTAACGAATATTTTTTTTTACCTATTTTGACTACAGTAAAAATATCGTAATTTCAAATATTTTTATATATATTTTCATGCATGCTCAAAATAAAATGGTTTTTTTTTAGTTCGAAACTAACGATTTGATGTCTAAAACTGAATCCATTTAAATTAAATTAAAACAGATTCAAAAATTGTGGCTAAATTTTAGCAAGGCAAGTTCATCAGCATCGGTGGTTATGTGGTGGAATGCTCGCCTACCACGCGGGTTCGATTTTCGGCCTCCTTTTTTAGCACATTGAAAATTTGAGTTTTCCAAAAATGACAATGTATTTTCACATGGACAACTCTATGTCGCTATGGCATGAGTCCAAACACAAGATTTGAAGTTGTTTATAAGCAAGAAGATCTAAAAACAAAGCCAAAGGGAAATTCATCACAAAGAATGTCGTGTAAAAGGAAGCCCTCCCTAAGATAACGAATGAAGGTATCACGTAAATGCATCTTGACTTTTTAACTGAGCTGATTTTTATACTCTAGATGAAATCTGAGAGTTATAATACTTTGCTCTAAAGTTTGTAACGCCAAGAAATAAGGCTCGGAGAAAAAAATGAATGATACAGAAGTTAATATTATCACTCAAAAATCTCAAAACCGGATATCCGTCCGTGCGCTCTCTAGCTTTAGAACACGTTGAGCTAGATAGTTCAAATTTTGCACACGTCGTTTTTGAGCACCCCTTCTACCCCCTCCCATACAAAATTACACAATTGCGCAATTTGACAATAAACGGATTTGCTCGAAAAGTATAAAAGCTATTGGCCTGAAATTTGAAATGTGTTATTTTTATAACATCAATCTACTGTATAAAAATTATGCGTGTCCTCCTCCTCCTTCTACCACCTCCCATACAAACGGTACTTGTCATGAATTACTCTAAGCCAATTTACTCAGTGCGTATAAAATTTAGCGGGCTGAAATTGTGCAACAAATATTTATTTAAAATTGTTAGTAAGGCCAAAAAAAAATTAGACGATAAGTTTCACCCCTTCTACCCCTCCCATACAAAATGACACAATTTCGCAATTTGACAATTAATGGATTTACTCGAAAAGTATAAAAGCTATTAGGCTGAGTTTTGGGATATATTACTTTCATAATGATTTAAATCTACAGTAGAAAAATTATTTGCCTCCTCCTTCCTCTTCTTCCACCCCCTCCATACAAACTACTCACTAATTTTCTCAGTTCCCCATTCAATTTTTGGAGTAAGCATTTTGTATAAAACATTTATATATCTACTTTAGCATGATGGGGCAAAAATTAGTTCAATGCTATCATCCCTTCTAACACTCCCCATACAAAATTTCTTGGGATCGCAAAAAATTCTATTTCATCTAGAGTATCGTAAGATTGCGCTTTACGCGCAATCGTAGCCCCGTTATGTTTTCAGTAGAAAACAAACTGCAGTGGCGTGGATCATGACCATGCCAGTGACTGGGGCATGATCTCACCGACAAAGCTTTTGAAAATTACGGGAAAAGAGTGTAGGAAAATTTCAAGCTTTCTTTCGAACATCCGAAAACAGATATTTGTGATCAGTTTGAAAAAGAAAGCTCAGTATTGCAAATCTATATTATAAGCACAAACTGTGTACAGGAAAACCCACTTATAAGCACACCTCTTAAAAGCATAATCCTCTTATAATCACACAATTTCAAAAATACACACATTTCTGGTTTGTTTTGTATTGATTTTGAACCGCATAAATGCAACTCGTTTACAACCACAAAGCTCTTATAATCACAAATAATTGGAAACGAATTAGCATTGCTTACACTAATTTTACCCCGCTTTTATGTAAACATAAAAATATGTCAGATGTGGCAGCTCTGTCGACATACAACGAAAAAAATTCGGGGATCCACCGAATCGTGAGAAATTTTGACGTTTTATTCTGACTCTAGAGTAGTGCAGTCATACATTGGGTCGTCGATCGCTCGGCTTAATTTACATTTCGCAACTACATATTTTCAGTTTATTTATATTTTGTGTACTTTTGTGATCGAGTTCGAGTATCCGGTATGTAAATTTTCGAGTTATGAGACGAAGTTCAAGTTTTCATTTTGTTTTAAATGATTGCAGAAATGTCACCGCGAAAACGAATAGCGCTCACGATACAACAAAAGTTACAAATCTTGGATTTACTGAAAGATGAAAAAAAATCTCGAAAAGAGTTATCCATCAAATTTAAATGTGATTTATCGACGATTTCTCGAATAGTAAAAGAAGGAGAAACGTTACGAAAATCAGCAATTACAAATCGATATTTAAAACGAAAACGAAACAGAAAACGATGCCATGAGCAAATAAATGAAGCAGTTACTGTGTGGTTTAATGAAATGATACGATCAGTGGACCAATGTTAATGGAACAAGCAAAAAAATTTGCTGTAATGTTTAATATAGACGATTTTGAAGCGACTAATGGTTGGTTATGACGATGGAAAAGAAGAGAAAATGTCACATTCCAAAGACGACATGGCGAAAAAAACTCAGCTGATAATGTATCGGCTGAGGAATGGATAAATAACGTATTACCAAGCTTACTAAGCAATTATTCTCCAGAAAATATATTTAACGCTGATGAGAGTGTTTTTTATTATAAAGCTCTACCTGCTGGAACCATGGCGAGAATTGGTGAAAGTCTAACTGGAGGTAAATTGCGAAAGGAACGTATTAGTATATTACTATTTCTTTGCAATATGGATGGATCGTATAAGGATGTTTATGCAATTGATCGAGCAAAGTAACCGCACTGTTTCAAAAATCAAGAAATACCAGTCAAATATTATAATCAAAAAAATCATGGATGGATAGTTTTATATGGACCAAAATTTTAACAGATCTCAATGAGAAAATGGGTAAGCAAAAAAGAAAAATTTTATTATTCATTGATAACGCTGCTTGTCATGAATATAATAGTGAAACTAAGATGGAGAATATTGAAATTCAGTTTATCCCAGCAAATACCACAAGTCTTATTCAACCCCTTGATCAAGGGATAATACACTGTTTCAAGGCTTATTATAGACAAATTATCATCAGAAAACAACTTTTCGCATTAGGAAATCGGATGCAATTAAGTGAATTCGCTAAGTCTATTACTATTCCTGAAGCATTAAAATTTGTCAAACGCTCATGGTGGTTGGTAAGTCCACAAACTATTCAAAACTGTTTTAAGAAAGCTGGATTTTCCAAAAGAGAAAGCGGGGAAATAAATGATATAATTGAAACTGTTCAATTATTGATTCCGGAAGAGGAGTATGAACAATATCTTAATTGTGATTCAAATATACAGTGCTATGCAGAACTTACAGAGCAAGATATAGTGGATCAAATACAAAATGCTCATGTCAGTGACAATGACGAGGAAAATGAAAATATTCAAAATCAGGAAATACCCTCAGCCACTCGAAGCGAAGCTTTGAATGCTGTAGCCATTCTTCGATCGTATCTTACTGCGAACAAAGAGAACCTGGAAATCATTGAATCTTTGGAGGAGCAACTAATAGATATGTATATCTACTAAAAACATGAAACAAAGGAGCATTACAGAATTCACTACTTGCAATTAGGCTTTTTTTTATTAGTAAGAGTTATAATAATAGAATTATTTGTTTTTGTAATGAATTTTAGATTTGATTTACTTATAATATGTACATTTATATATAACTGTATTAAATGTTCTTGGAAAAGTTAAAAATACTACAAATATAACAAAGGTTTTATTTCCGATTTCATAACCAATTCTAAGCGCGTTTTTGAGATATTAAAAGGGCCCGGATATAAACACAACATAATGCATATAAGCGGCTATTAGATACATGCACAGCCCGCTTATTTTCACAAAAAACTGCTGCTTTGTAGATATGCTTATATGCGGGTTTTACTGTATATATTTGAAGTCACGTGACACACAGTAGTTTACTACGTTTTGCCGAGATAATTTCGTTGGCATCGGTGGTTCAGTGGAAAAATTCGCCTGCCACGCGGGCGGCCCCGGATTCGATTCGAATTTTTCTTACGAATAATTTTTTTTTTTAATTTGATTAAAGTAAATTTATCATTATCTTAAATAATTGTTATTCTTTTTTTTAAGGCACCGAGTGTAACTTAGGGGGTCACCCTTTAATACATTGCACAGTTAAGTCGGTAAAGTCCTTGGATGAGTTTCAAAATAAAATCGATTTTCTTAGTTCGAAACTAACAACTTGATGTCTAAAACTGATACTATTTGGACTCTAATTAAAGAAGATCCGAAAATTGTGGCTAAATTTTGGCGAAAAAGTTCATCAGTATCGGTGGTTTAGTGGTGGAATAAGAGGCCTTGAAACTTTCATGTCAACAGACACGAAAAATTATGAATGTTTTTTCGCTGTTTAAATTACTGATAAAATCATTTTATATTGCAGTTAAGAAGGGATAACAGAAGCTTGAATACGCCTAAAGGAGATATTTTTGAAAAAAGAATAAGGAAGAAAGAAAATCTAATGACTCCTAAAAGCTTCTCTAAGTATTTGCGTAAGAAAATGACCCCAAACTTGATGGAGTGGCCGCTCAAGATAATGGCTCTAGAAAATGAAATTAGAAAGCTGAAAATTGAAAACAAAAACATTTTAATCGAAAATTTTACAAGAGGTAAGAATTTCAATTAAATTTGGATAAAACGGATTGTGTTCGCGAGATCGCTGACGACGAAGGCCCTAACAGCAGGAGGTGAGAAAAAAAAAATTCGGATTATTGGAACGCTAGCGGGGAAGACCCTGGCATCAAAAGCGCTGATGAGAGAGAGGAAATTAGTGGTGAAATGATTGTGGACAATGGTGATGATGATTTCATCACGATTCACGTCATGACGTCAGAAATGACAGACGGCAGAGATTTCAAATCGCAGGCGACTGGGTTGGAAAAAAATAATTTGGTTAAAATAGTTAAAAAGTGTAATGTACCAGCGATCAATACGTTTGATCAGAATGCCGGAGATATTGTCGTAATGAAAAGAGAAGATTGATCGTAACCAAAAAAGAATTACATGAAGGAGAAGCTATTTTATTCTGAGAACAAAGCCGATGCATGTAGAAGTGATAACAGAATATATTACTATGGATTATCAAAAAAACATGCCACTTGTTAATTTGTAGCGGCGCTGCATTGCCCTGATGTTGGAAACAGCGGTTTAGGACACCGTCACCAGGAGGCACGCGCAGCGTTTTAAAGTAACGCGGCTTGTTTTCTGTTTTCGAGGAAAGCAGGGGCAAAAGAAGATCGCTGTCAAGTTTTTCGTGAGAATTACATCCAGCAGTCGGAGTTTTTCTATTCAACTTAATAAACAATTTTCATACACAATACGGTGTTTAATTTAACTATAAATTTGGATGTGATCACGCCATCTAATTTTCAAATGCACATTCAACATTCGCCCAAAATTCCTATTAATTCGGACATAGCCCAGTGAACGCGACCCCAAACGAGAAATTATGATGCGATGCTCATGCGATTTCAAAAGAACAAAGAAAAACGGTAAATAAAGTGGCGTGATCGGCTTCGCCAAGGAATTTTACATGACGAGAAGGAGAACGATCGAAAACATAGTCAGTCCTAGTGTTGGATAGGACAAGATTTTTTGTCCCAAGTTTGTATGAGGGGCTCATTTGCAATTTGAGGCGGCACAATGTCCCACCTCAAATCTACCGCTCAAATGTACCACGTCACATGGCGGGCTCACAGACATAAAATTTGTCTCACCTCAAATGAGATGTGAATATGAAATAGCGAATGAGATGAAGACATATGGATAAAACCACAGTATATAAAGTAAATTAACGCTGTATATTGTCTGTGTTAACACGTTTTTCGCGAGACCTCTGAATTTTACGTCATTACCTCCGAAAAAGAGGAAGACAAGAGCACTGACCAACACGTCCGCGACGTCCCCCGCCAAGTCTGTGACACTTCTTATCTCTCATTATCGTGCACGGCGTTCTTGGAGCTTTTGCTCGCGTCGTATTCAACTTGGACATATTTACTCTAATTTTCATAGATTATCATAGCTGCCTTGCCAAAAAAAAAACCGAAATCCTCGCCAAATGATTACGAACAAATAGCGAGATATTGTGAATAAAAAGGCGATTAAAAATAAAGTTAGTATTAATTCTAAACTAACTAATTTAATTTTTACTTGAAATCCAGCGACCCGACTTCAACTGAAGTCAAAATTACTATTTAAAATAGAGTTTACGTGTGATTATTGAGAAGACCGTATGGAAAATTTTCGAAAGGGCTGAAAGAATGTTTCCAAGAAAGATTGCCATAAAATGAGTGACCGCGAGAAAAGTTCTCCAGCAGAATTTTGCGGCGCGAAATAATTAACAATGTCACCGTTACGTTAAGGATTTAAAAGCAATGTAGTTCAAAGAGAAACTCGGTAAAGGAGAGTTGACCACGGCAGAGCTTTAAACCGGATGATGAAAGGATTGGAAGCATCCAATGACTTCAACCAAACGTTTTTCGTCTACAAGTTCATAAATTTTTAATGGTCGACATTAACAATCAATTTTGATAGCCGACATGCATCAATTTTTCTCTACAAATCAAATAGAGCAAAAGCAATTAATTTTTTTTTACCTGTAATTTGGACAATTTGTCTCCAGTTGATGTTTTGAGCGTCTTATGAAATTGTGCTACCACCTCTTGACTGTACGCATTCGACGAAGTTGGTTTGTCAGCATCTTTAAGATTTGCGTATCGATTCAAGGTTAACCCATTCTACAAAGAAACACAATTTTTGTGTTAATAACGAATATGCACAAATGTTATTGTATTAAAATTTGTGTTTATAGTACAGTAAAATCGCGATTACAGGAACCCGAACACTGTTATATTTATCTCAGTTGAATGAGTCTAACAAATTTTGTACGATAGCAAAACTATGCACATTTATGTATCTTCAATTTCATTACATCTACCTCATTTCGCAAAGGACAAAAAAAAACAAAATTGAAATTTAGCTGCCGCAGTACGATCGCGATATTCTGAACCTGTGATATAATGGAATCCTCGATATAACGAACCTTTTTTCATTACAAAAAATAACTAAAGAAACCCCCTTTCATATCATAAACATTCTGTCATTATATGAAGTAATAATATGCAATTCGGATATAATGAAGAGGGCTGGTTACAACGTTTGTGTAAAAGGTAGCTCCAAAGCACAACTAACAAATATAATAGAATACAGATTTAAAAAAAAAAACAACAGAATTCTGATACTCTAGATGAGATGGAAATGACTTTAATATACCGGAAAATATGTCATCTCAAATTCTTTCGAATAGTGAATAGAGACTTTTGCATGGAAGGTGGTAGAAGTAGAGGGGGAGGTTTGCATTTTTCGTATATGACACCGAACATGGCATTCAAAATGTTTTTTTTTGCTGAATTTAAAGTTTTTAGTTTTCATTATTTTTAAAGAAATTGGTCAGTTTTCCTGAAATTGGGAATTTTGTATGGGAGGTGGCAGAGGAAGTGGAGCGTTTAAGATGATTTTGAAACTGCTTATCATCCTTATCACCATGCTTTGATTCAATTTCAAAGTCGATAGCTCTCATATACTTGAAGGAGAAATGCTTTTCGTGAATGTGTAATACAGATATACAAATATCTGTATTACACATTCACGAAAAGAGGGAGGTGGTAGAAGGAGTGAAGCGGAGCTGATAATTTTTTCTAACACTTATTTTAATTATTAAGAAACAAATTCTGGCAAAATTTGAAGTTTGTACTTTTTCTAGTTTGAATGGAAATCGATAAAATATATTTAACAAAAATTATACATTTGTATGGGAGGGGGTAGGAGTGTACCGATCAAAACAAATTTTTTTCCCATTATTACCTATTTGTATACTTTATACAAAATATCAAGTTGATAGCTTTAACAGTTTCGAAGAAAAATAATTTAATTTAAATTTCAAAATTTCGTGAAATTTGTATGGGAGGGGGTAGAAGGAGTGAGGTGAAGTTGATAATTATTTAAAAAAAAAAAATTGCAATTATAGTAGAATTCATTCTGACAAAATTTCGTCTTTTCAGCTTTACTAGTTTCAATGAAAATCGAAAATATGTATTCTTCAAAATTGTCCATTTGTATGAGAGGGGGTAGAAGGAGTAAGGGGATCAGGTCAATATTCCGTGATATTAATGACATCTATATCGTAATACTTTTACCTAAATTTCAAGTCGATAGCTTAAATAGTTTCAAAGAAAAATCAATTTCTTAATATTTCGAAATTTCATGAAATTTGTATGGGAGGGGGTAGAAGGAGTGGGGGAATGTAGCCCATTTACGAACTTAAAGTTACTTTTCACAAAACACACAAAAATTTTTAGCACTATAGCTCGAAGCTTTCGAGAGTTATGCTGTAGACAGACGCACAGACAGACGGACAGAGGTCACTCGGAATCGAGGTTTTTGAGCGACAACAAATATTTCTGTACCCTTGGCGGCTCTGTGCGAGCGTTATTTCTTAGCGTTACAAACGGTAAGGCAAACACAATATACTCTCAGATTTCATCTAGAGTATAAAAACTTTCGGGTCATGGCCGGCGGTGCTTACAATTTCGCTTGCTCTTGTCTAATAAAAAAAAGCCACAGTGGACTAAAGTCGGAATGACTTGTGAAGAGAAAAGCTTCTATGGCCAAAGTGGATTCCCCGTTTTTGTTTTTGTCATTTCTTTATGGTGGGCCTAAGCTGTTTATTTTTTACCGATTTCCTTTCGGCTAAGCCAAACTTTCCACTACTTTTACAATGCCCGGATATTTGATCATTTCCTCAACCAAGCACTCGAACTGCTTCGAATTGGTCCTTTTTAACCTATTCTGAAATAATTCATAAATAATAACAACATGGCTTAATCCCAACTACCACTAACTAGAAATTTTATATTTACTCACGTTCTTTTCCGCGTTTTCCACTTTTCTTTAAAAGGCTGGCAAAACAATCCAACTCGAGCGCCGACTACCACTCACTCGAGCACCTTCTACTACTTGAGTTGTTTTGACGTTTAATATGAGCATGCGTCGAGTGCTCGATTGCCATAATACACTGAAAAGAGTCATTCACTGCCGCATTTATGCGAAGATCTCACTCACACAGTCCTGCTCGAGTCTCCTAATAATCAGCGAGTTAATTTTTAAATTCCTTTGAAAATAACAAAAAGAAATATTTCCACGAAATTCTCGACGATTTTTTCCCAGCCATATTCCACACTATTACGAGAATCCTGTAGCAATTGTATCGCCTAACGTGAAGATGTTCAAAAGAAAATAATTTTCAATTCATGATAAATTATAAATTTTACACGATATCGAGGTGGGCAAAAAAAAAAGCAATTAGAGGTATGGTTGGGTGAATGTTTTCACAGTGCATTTTAAACTAAAACGAAAGATTTCTGAATTTTACACTGTTTGATTTATTATGTGTGACATTTCAGTCTCTGCTTTGATAAAGGTCTCAGCCAAGGAGGATATATAATAAGGAGTGACTATGAGCATGCTTTTCCGTGTATGAGCATAGGAATGAAAGTATTTCCCTCCCTTACTAGCGAAATGCTCGAAATTTTTCGAAAAAATCGTTGCGCTATCTTTGTCTGGCACACTTAAAAGTATTGCAACTAACTCTTTCCCACGTTAGACAATTGTCAAATTTTCGAAATAATTATTTCGCTATCCTTGCTTGGCATACTTAAACCCAATTCAACTATCTCTGTCCCGCGTTATATTGTCCGTTGCTAAAGTGCTTAGCTTAAACACGAACCAAAAACTAATAAAAATTTAAAAAATAAAGATTTCTGAAATAAAACAGCAAACTTCATTGTACTGAAAATTACTTTATTGCTGACTGAATATTAGCAACCACGAGATAATACGAGTTATGATATTTTTTTTTGTAAAAGTTTGAAGCCAAGTTAAGCTTCGACGCAATTTTCGAAAATTCCCGAATCAAAAAGTATTCCCACATGAGACAGCCTATCAGATACTCCTCTTTATATATCCTCCTTGGTCTCAGCAGAGACCGAAACGTCATACGTAATAAATCAAACAGTGTAAAATCGGAAAATCTTTCGTTTTAATCGGTGGTATGTTGCGAGCGTAAAATTTCAATTTTAATCTTGTCCACGATCGCAAGAAATAAAGAAAAAATCATTGGTACCGCGATAAATTTTCCCTCAAAGCAAACAGAATTAAAACGGATTCAAATGCGAAACTGGGTCTGCTGAAATGGTTTTCTGGGGATCGTGTCGCGCAAATTGCTTGGAGTGGAATGCTTTTAAAAGAGAAAGATGTAGAGTTATCGGAAAAAACTAGGCCAGAATAATGTTTTAAAAACAGACAACATTAATTTCGGTGAAATTTGTGGTGAAGCTAGACGTAACCACAGATTGACTGTCAAGTTCATGGCCAAAAATAGGAATTATCGAGACGAGAATATTCTTAATACCTACGAATTGGGATTATTTTCTAACTCCAGGATAAGACGTTGAAATTTAAAAACGAAAGCTGCATTAGTAGAAAATTAGGCTAAAGATCGCGTAACTGTGATAACTACCGAGCTGAGTTCAAATCAAATAAAAAGCCTAGATGAGAGGTCAAAACTGCCGAGAGACTAATGAATTAGGAAAAAAAACAAAATTGCTGTGAAAGATTTTGTTAGTTGCTCACAACTGTGTACCTCATATTGTATAAACGTTAGCAATTTGTTGAATATTAAGCATTTCTGCCTCCTAACATGAGATCTATTCGTCAGCACATGGACCAGGGAATAATAAAATCTCTAAAATGTCATTACAGAAAATAAGGCCCTTAGTCGACACAGGGTGGAATAAAATTTTATTCCGACAAGGATTTTCAGACATCTGATGATTACAAGTAAACTTCTATGATTATCTCATGACTTTGGGTATTGTCACTTAAAACATAGGTAGTACACAATCGATATGCACTTTCAATATGCCCTTTTCATCATCATTTTATTTTGAATGAGTAAGTTTGAATAAAATATTAGGGTGTAGTCTATTAGGTAGCCTGTTGGTCTACAATGCGAATGTCGAATTTCCATTAAACAGAGTCCCAAGATGCGAACCGCATTAAGTCAGACCGTTTTTATGATTTGTTTGTCCACGTGTTACCCCCGTCGAACATATTAATATCTCTGTATGGTTTGGTGAATGTTTTCACAGTGCATTTTGAATTGAAAGAAAAGATTTCCGGATTCTACACGTCACGAATACTAAAGCGTAACAGTGTAGAATAAATAAGATCTTTCAGTTCGTCACTAGAATCACTTGAGTACATTATTTATATTCTTTACGTATTTTTTCGAAACATCGCAATCAAACTTTTCTGAAAATTACATTGACGGCTGGCAGTTCATGTATTAACGACTCTTCACTAAAAATTTACTTTAGCCATGGAAATGACCACGAAATACAGCCAAGCGAACATTTAGTTTAGCTTGAGCTGAGTACTAGGCTTTACGAAAGATAAGGCGACTGGTTCCAACAGGACGACGCTACAGCGCATACAACACGTGAAACCACGTATTTTCTGCAGGCAATCTTTTCAAATCATATCGAAAAATAATGATATTCCGTAGCCACCGCGCTTAGCGAATTTTACGCAGTCGGACTTCTTATGGGAATATCTTAAATTTATACCAACAAATCACAGACGCTCCATGATCTCGAAACCGATATACAACGGGAAATAAATAGCGGAAATACCGGTCGAAATGCTGTAATGGAAAACGCCGAAAAAAGGGTCCACACTTATCCAGTGAACTAAATAGCTATAAAGCCACCAATCTATTTACTCAGAAAAACCATTCCATTCGTTCGCGAAGCAGAATTTTCGTTTACAATTTCTGAAACATGTTTGCACTCGTTTCTGATAATGCGCCATATGACTCATTATAATAAACTGTAAAAGTTGAGGAAAAATTCAGCTGAGTGCTGGATTTTCAGTTATTAGTGAGTAAAATTGTAAAATAAATTGTTTTAACATGTTACAGTTATGTTATCCGGGTTCGTATTAACGAGGGAGTAGTTAATACGAACCCGGATAACACGAACATTCGGTTTACGCGAACCATTTCTTTTCCCCCATTAAATCCAATGGTTTCAAACCAAAAATCACCGGCTAGCACGAATTATTCGGGTAACACGAACTGCGAACTCAATTTTGTAACGCCAATACGAAAATGTCGGTTAACACGAATTTTATGATTGACGAAAAAAAAAAAAGAAAAGCCAAGGAGTCTTTGTTTACCGGGAAGTTTTGTTTATGCTTTTATGCTTAGACTTGCGATCTGCCCTTTATCGTTACTGTTTACTTTGACGATTCGCTCTAGTTCTATCGCGTCTTTCTTGAGTTTATGAAGGAGTGCTAAGAAAAATGTTCAAAGATCTATTGATCTTTCGATAAAGAGAAAAATTCTGGAAGTGGAATGTGGTTTGATATCGAAAACGAAAATAGCGGAAAAATACAGCATCCCAAAATCAACTTTGTCGACAATCATCAAAAACAAAGAAAAAATAGACGCTGCTATTGCTTCAGGATCATCCGGCTCATCAAAGCGGCTCCGTAAAGCTACGAACGAGGACGTGGAAAAGGAACTTTTGAAGTGGTTTACAAAAGTGAGAGACAATAATGTGCCGATTTCGGGAACACTAGTTAAAGAAAAAGCTAAAGAAATAAGTGATTCACTCGGGTTCGAAAATTTTAAATGTAGCGATGGGTGGCTCTGGAGATTCCAGAAAAGATTTATAATTGGGTCTCTTGTGGTGAGCGGAGAACTGAACAAGGTCAGTGGAAAGATCGTAAGCGAATGGCCAAAAGAATTTGAAGAAGTAAAGAAAAACTACGACGGCAAAGATAATTTTAACATCGATGAGACAGGGGTGTACTACAACTTGCTGCCAGATCGTACTCTCGATTTTAAGGGAAACAAGTGCCACGGTAGCGGAAAAAATAAAGAACGATTAACTGTAGTCATATGTTGCAATGCTACAGGCTCCGAAAAGCTGAAATTATGGATTATTGGAAAATACCAAAACCCAAGATGTATGAACAAAATCAGAATTTGCCATTTGAATACATCAACCAAAAAAATGCTTGGGTTGATTCGACCTCATTTCGTTTATGGCTAATGAAATTTCAAAGGAAAATGGCAGGGGAAAATCGACACGTCCTGCAGCGCTCATAGCATCTACGACTTGGAACTGCCTAATCTAAAAGTCGTATTTTTCCCAGCAAATTGCACCAGTCGTCTCCAGCCATTGGACCAGGGAATCATTGCTGCTTTCAAGGGCCATTTTAAAACGCGACTTGTGCGAAACGCCATACTTTTCATTGAATCCGGCCAGGCTCTTGTAAAATGGAACATCCTGCAAGCGATGCGAGCTATGACTGCTTCATGGAACAACGTTTCGCCAACAACCATATCGAATTGTTTCAAAAAAGCTTGGACCACCGTGAACTTGGACAATCCCATGGAAGTTGAACCAACATCTTCGCCTCTACTAAGCCTGGAAATTATGATCGACGGACCAGAAGACTGGGAGAGACTCAGTTGCCACTAACTGAACCACCTGTAGCTCTTATTTTTTCGGAGCTCCTTTCACTGGACGAAAACTTGCCAGTGTGTAGTTTATCCGACGAAGAAGAACAGGAAAGAGAAGACCAAGAACAAGAGGAAGAACAAGTGGTCGAGGAAATAAAGAAGCCCAATCGAAATGAAGTCATAACGGCATTGGAGACTTTACAAAGGCTTGCGAAAACTTCTACGGAAAACCTAGATGTAAGTTTTGAAGACAATTTGGACAAGATAAGAAGAGAGTGAATTCGACAATTTCCAAAAACTTACCAACAAACCACAATTACCAACTTTCTGAAACACAGGTAGAAATATAAATTCGTATGTCATCGTATCCTATGTACATTATATAAGTGTTATCAAAAAAATATATTTTTTCTGTACAAGATCTATTTTTTCATTGAAATTTTTTCGACAGAATGGATATAAACTGTGTTTAACTGCGTGAAGATGGGTGTAGTATGTGTGTAATATTCGGGTTCGGATAACACGTATTTATTTAACACGAACTGAGTATTTATTTCCTCCGTCGAGTTCGTCTTAACGAGGCACGATTACTGCTAATCTTCAGATATGACACGCTGGCCTCGGAATTCTCTTCAAAATCCCGAGTTGGGTGTTATATAAAAAAATTTGGTGAAGATAACAGAAACAAAAATATTTTTCGACTTTGTTAATAAAAAACGTAAAAGTTATCCCGTAACCATGTCCAACGGAATCACGCAATCTTTCTGCCGGCGTAATATCTTCGATATGTTCGCTGGCCGTTTTCGTGAAGTTATTCGTGGCCAGTCAGATTCAACCCACAGTCAACCCAACATTTTGGTTGACAATATGTCATTTTCCATTGCGGAGATGCCGGCTGCTCTAACAACTATTCATATCAAAAAGGTTCAGGACCTGATATTGTTTCTCCCATGTTCATATCAAAGTATGATCATCAACTTACAACACCTCTACACTTTCTCTTTAGGAAGTCATTGTCATTGGGAATTTTCCTCTGTGCCTGGAAATCGTCGCATCTTAGATCCAGCCACAAACATAGAGACAAGCGAAAGGTTGAAAACTACAGAGGTATAGCAATTCTACCAGCCGAAATTATTTGAAAAAATTATCGGCGATAAGTTTTAATTTCAGTAAAAATAACAATAAAAACCATTATGCCTAGAGAAAGAGAAAAAGCAAAAATTGAAGTACTGTGCAAATTGGAAAAGTCAAACAGAAAAATTGCGGGTGAAATTAGATCACGTTCCGTGGTAAATAACTTCATTAAACTGGGAAGTTAATATGGGCAAAAAAAAGCATCCAGGACCAAAACCGAAGATAGCTAAAAGGTTTAAAAATGTGATAGTTCAAAAAGCGGCGAAAGAAAAATTGGTTGCGTTGAAAATTAAAAGTGAATTAGGTTTGCCTGTAACCACTAGACGTGTTCGCCAAATTCTACATGATTCACAATACCTTAAGTGGACAAAACGATTGACCAAACCGAGACTAACTGAAAGGCATAATGAAAGCACGCTTAATGTTCGCGAGAAAATACATGTCATGGAAGGAGAAATGGTGTAGATGTAGCTTTTAGCGATGAACGGCCCAGACGGCTTCCAGTTTTATTGGCATGACTTGAGAAAAGATAAGGAAGTTCGCTTAAGTAGGAATTTTGGATGAAGTGAGCAACATTTGGCTATAAAGGGAAAACCCCACTTTGTAGCATTTCATCGAAGATGAACTCCAAAAACTACACTGGATGAAGTGTTAATTACCTTTTCCGAAGACCTTATGGAAGGACAATTGATCTTCCAACAGGCCAATGCCTCAATCCATCGTTCGCGTGACACCTTAGACTGGCTAAAGGATCGAAACATTGAGGTTATGGAATGGCCCGCTTGAAGTCCCGACTTAAACCCGATCGAGAATCTATGGGGGATTCCCTCGCTTTTCGAGCAGAGTCGTCAATTCAACAACGTTTTTGAGTTAAAAGCAGCAATTCAAGAAGCTTGCAGCGCCATTTCCATCGAAACCCTTCAGGACTTGATAAAACCGCATTTTTGCAGTCATTTCCAACAAATGTGGCAGTACCAACTATTAAACAATCAGGGGTTGGAATTAATTCGTAGCGTTTTACAAAAGGTGGCGTTACTCAATTATCGGTATATTCTCCATAAAGCTACTGTCATGGCGCATCTAGTCCACTGAATGACATTTCTTTATCGAGTTTATAACATTTTGTTGTGCGTCATCAAACATGTCAACGTTCGTGCCCGAAAATCTGTTTTTGCGGGGAGTGTTGCTTCATTACTTCCACATGAAGAAAAGTGCCGCGGAAAGTCATCGCATTTCAGTAGACGTTTATGGTGAATATGCTCTAGCTGAGCAAACGTGTAGAAAGTGGTTCGCTCGGTTCAAAAATGGAAATTTTGGCTTGGAAGACAAGGAGCGTCCCGGACAGCCGAAAAAGTTTGAAGATGTAGAATTGGTGACAATGCTCGATGAAGACCCATCTCAAACGCTTGCACAGTTGTCAGAATCACTTGGAATTGACTCATCGACGGTTGGAAAACGCGTCAAAGCCCTTGGAATGATACAAAAGCAAGGAACGTGGGTCCCACATGAGTTGAAGCCGAGGGACGTCGAACGGCGTTTAGTCATCTGTGAGCAACGGCAGGCAAGGAAGTGATTTTTGCATCGAATCGTCACTGGCGACGAAAAGTGGGTGAGTTACGACAATCCTAAGCGCAAGAAATCGAGGGGTTTGCCCAGTCATGCATCAACATCATCGCCAAAGCAGAATATTCATGGAAAGAAGATCATGCTGTGCATATGGTGGGACCAGCTGGGCGTAATCTATTATGAGCTGCTTCAACCGAGTGAAATCATCACTGGGGACCTCTACAGACGTCAACTGATGCGTTTGAGCAAAGCATTAAAAGTGCCCCCAATTTAAGGATCGACATGACAAGGTGATTTTGCTCCACGACAATGCCAGACCCCATGTTGCAAAAGTGGTGAAAACTTATTTAGAAACGCTGAAATGGGAAGTTTTATCCCACCCGCCATATTCAGCAGACATCGCTCCATCAGATTTCCACTTGTTCCGGTCCATGGCGAATGGCTTGTCAGAGCAGCACTTCGACAACTACGAAAGAATTGGATCGATTCATTCATCGAATCTAAAGACGAAGAATTCTTTCGACATGGTATTCGTGCTTTGCCAGAAAGATGGAAAAAGGTAGTAGAAAACGATGGACAATACTATCAATAATACCACTGTAATAATATTTTCAGAATAAACCATCAAAATGTGCAAAAAAAAACGCTACGAATTAATTCCAACCCCTAATATTATTATTAGAATGGATTTATAACCATTTCCCTTAAAAGTGAACTGATTTTCATTGTTTTTCGTTTATTGATAATTTTGGTGCATTTTTTCTTTTTGTTTTTGAACGGATATATATTTGTCACTGAAATATAAAATTAGTATACGACACAGAAAGTTTGAATTTTTTTTTTTTTTAAAGAGATAATATGAAATTCTGACGGCTTTATAGCTATTTCCTCCACTGTATCAGTGCTCAAGGCGAACATTTGCGAGATATTTTTCCCAAACATGAAATATGATTTGCAAACATGAACCGAACAAATTTTCATGAATCGAAAGTCTTTTTGCCACGCAAGCTCGAAAAAATTAGAAGTTTTATTTTAATTAAAAAAAAAATGGCGTAAATTTTCATTAGAAACTTGCTTTCATAAAACGATAAAATTACTTTCACAATTAATTCAAGATTTCTATAATTGAAAAAAGCAGTCACCATTACTACTTCTCCTGTAGCTAGGGTGTGTCCTAGTTAGTGTTACAATGTACTATGCAAAGGTCGTGAGTTGAAATCTCGATCGACATATAATTCCAGCACACTGCCTGCTTGGGTATACCTTGGTCATCTCAATCTACGAAAATGAAAAATTCGTAGATGGAGGGTTGTGCGAAGGGCTAACAACCTTTCCACAATAAGTAATGATAATGTTAAAGTACCTGAAGATGAGGAGATCAATTTGGGCTGTAGTGCCATTGTAGAATAGAGTTACTTTTCATGCATTTCTTGTTCTATAAAAATTGCTCTTGAAGCTGAGAATGGTAAACATTTACCCCAACCATTTTTTTTGTTTGATTTAGCTGTATTGTTGCGAAAATAATTGTTTTAAAAGATGTTTTAATCAGAATATTATATTGCTCCCGGCACGCTAATTGAAAAAAAAACTGTTGATGAAAACATTTCGGAAAACTTAAATTGAAACCCGGAAAAATTAATTTTAAAATTCGATACAAGCACATGAAAAACCGTTGAAAATTTACTTTCCATGCAAACAGATAACAAATAAATTGCATAAATATAAATTTCTAGATTTATGCAAGGTAGACCATTTTCAATATTAAAAATAATTAAAATTATGTCATTAATTTCAATCGCCGTGTAGATTAATCTTTCAGAAAATCAAAATTATTATTAATTTTTTTTTTTTTTCAAACTATTAAGACCAAAAGATAAAGTAAAAATGTTTTTGTTTAAAATTAAATGAATTTTTTTTATATATTTTATTTTTGAATATCATTAATGTTGAATTGTTATTTTTATATAGATTTTTGTTGGTTTCATTTTTTTTATATATATATATTTTTTGTTTTTAATGTTTAATTACAAATAGATGTGATGAATGAACATATACATAAGATTTTCTTTTTGTTTTTCATTATTTCCAGATTTTATTAATATTTATGATATTAAGATTTATATAATAATGTACAGTTAAATATATTTTTAATTTTTTTTTTTTAATTTTTATATTTTTTATTAAAAAAATTTCAATTTAATTTAAACTCTTTTTTTCATTTTTCTTGTTTTTTAATTATATTTTGAGAATAAATGTATTTTGGAAATATATAATCGAAATAAATATATCATTACAATTACAATAATGTATAATTTATTTTATTTCACTTCGAAAAAAAAAATGTAGTTTGTGTTTTTCTCGCGTCTTGTCAAGCAATAATGTAAACAATTTGCAAATTAATAAAAAGGAAAAAAAAAAGCATTATACAATAATGCCAACAAAATAATAATAAAGGAAAAAAAAAACTTTTTTTATGTGAAATTATTTAATGAAATGCAGACACATAT
Source organism: Chorisops tibialis (assembly GCA_963669355.1). Taxonomy (NCBI): domain Eukaryota; kingdom Metazoa; phylum Arthropoda; class Insecta; order Diptera; family Stratiomyidae; genus Chorisops; species Chorisops tibialis. Next base: position 263,296,707 of record OY770262.1, on the reverse strand, counting down.
TGATGGTGATACCTCTTCCTGTGTCTCGGTTTGCGTTTTTTAGTCGGAAATGCTCTTGTTGGCCATGGCGATGAGTATGAAGAATAAGTAGAATAAGAAGAAAAATATTGTTTTTTATTGATTGATGTCGATTTATCCAATCAAGATGAGATTTGTTTAGCAACAATGACCCCAGGTCGACACTGTTTCAGTGCGGCAGATATTGTAACTGTCGTTGCGGATGACGTTGATGGTATCGTCGATTGCTGGTGCTGCTGCTGCGTCGACGCTGACAATGATGATGATGATGAGGAGGAGGTTGCTGATGATGCTGATGGTGTCGTCGACGACTGTTGCAATTGTGCCTTCAGTGTGCTACTACCGACAACGGTGGTGGTTATATTCGAGTTACTGCTATTATTACTTGTACCCATACTGCTAATACTACTACTATTACTATTACTAATTTTCGCCGAAGCATTTGCCAAACTAACACCTGACGATACTGATAATCCGGCGGCTCCTGCTGGTATTGTTGTCACTGTTCCTATCGTAACGTTTGATTGTTTCTTAAGTTGAAGGAATGGACTCAATTCAGCTGGCAATTGCTTTCGTTGTTGCGGTTTATTAGTTAATGCAAGCGGTACTTCCTGCTGTATAGCAACTTGAGTTGTTTTCTTATGCTGTTCGGCTACCGGATTCTCGCCGAATAGATGATCGCCTTCCAAATGTCGGATTGCTTCAACAATTGTTTCAAGATTCTGTCGTGATGTGCTTGTCAAATACATTCGACCGTTGCCCTGTTTACTACCATCTTTACCGTCGTCCTTGAGCTTTGTTAGTGTCGCATTAATTCGCTCCACTTCAACTTTGGGTTCGGCTTTGATCGCGGCCTCCAATATCGGCTGTAATCGTGACGGTACCTCGACATATTCGGCAATCTCATCCTTAATTATTACCTCTTCGTCGCGAATTTCACCGTGTATTATTTCTTCGGTGATCGTTTCGACAACTTCATCGTCCTGCATATCCTCCAGCGACGAACAGACAACAACTTGTGTTTGTCCGACGGCAGGCAATGCATCGATCTCAACAACCTGTAATTTCAACGGATCATTTATAATTGACACGGCAATTTCTTCCTCGCGGACATTGTCGGTGTGTTCAATTACCTCACCACGATGTACGAACGAATGATTCGGATAGATCTGTCGACTGACCTGACGCAGACGTTCTTCGGCTATCATTCGGCGTTTACGTTCCGCTTCCAGATTGGCCTTTAGTTCGGCAATATCTTTCGTGGTCGTACTAATATACGTTGTAACACCAGTTTTCGTTACATTATTGATTAACGTTATCGGTTCGGGTGACATAGAGCCCAATCCTTCATCAGAAGAATCCGAAATTGTTTGCAACGTTATAACGTTGTCGGTTAATTTTCGCTTTTTAATTGCTCCAGCTGCGCACGTGATTTCATTACCACCACCGCCGCCTCCACCACTAATTTCATGCTGTCCCTGATTGCGTTTCAATTGACTGTTTTGCGATAGCAAATGCGTTTTCTCACGCTCCAATTCGATTATGTATTGAGATGTCTGTTGCAATATAGCGGCCTAAAACGAATATAAAAAAAAATGAATAACTATCAATTTTTGATGCTGCAATATAAAAAAAAAAAGATTCATCCAATACATGGAGAATGATAATCATGGCAACGAAAATAGAAATTTAAAAAGACATTAGATGTAGGCATTGACCGTTTTGAAGGTCAACTAACACGTGTAGCGCTAAGCCAATAGCCAACTCCGCGAAGAAATACGATCTCTATGCGAATCACAAAACACTAGCTTTACTAACAGAACAGTACGGTAGACATTGTCCGACTGGAGGAACAACTTGAACATACTTAGCATAATTTTCATCGCAGATTAGAAATATTTTTTTTCCACATCGCCATAGAGCAAAATTCCAACATTCAGGTCTAACTTAAAAAAAAAATACACCGGCCGCCTACATACGTTAATTCAATCGGCACAGAATTGATCACGCTGGTGTCAGCATAAAGCATAACCGTAGTGCGAAAAATGTGCTCGGACGAGCACGTGGAGCCAAAAAAAAGTTTTACGATGATATCATGATTCAATTATGTAATTTCATGCTTTTTATGGTTTGATTGAATCTTCATCTGTATTTTTGGCGCAATTTCAGTTCTTGTTCGATACGAAAATTCTTGGCCAATCTTCCTAAGACTAACATAGAACAGAAATAAATAAATAATATAAATATAACATAGAATGTCAGAATTAACTGTTCGCTGGCTTTCGTTAGTTCATAATCTATTGAATATTCGGAGTACAAAGTGAAAACCGCCGTTTTTTTTTAAAATCCGAGCCTGTATTGTGCAAAAATGGTTAAATATTTTTTATTCAAAGAAATGCCCATCACTAGCTACAACTCTTTTCCTAACTTTCTGGCATCGTTCGGATTCCGCGTCGAAAAAACTGCTCTTCTTTGGGCGAATTCACGAATCGCCCCAATTTGTGGCTTCTTCGTGAGAAAGGAAGTGCTGCTCAGACAGGCCATGTGTCATCGATCGGAAAAGGTGGTAGCCGGAAGGGGGCGATATCTGGAGAATACGGTGGGTGGGGTAGGACGTCCCATTTCAGTATTTTCAGGCAGGTTTTAACATGTGGATGAGCGTTGTCGAGCAGCAAAATCACTTTGTCAATATCTCTCGTCGTATTGCGGCCGTTTCTCTTTCAATGCTCGGCTCAAACGCATTAGTTATTATTTGCAGCAGCTCATAATAAGCCACGGCGAGCTGGTCCCACCAAATATACAGCATGATTTTCGAGCCATGGATGTTGGGGTTGGCCGTCGATGTTGATGCATGGGCACCGTATCTCCAGGCAATTTCGATCTTTATGTGCAATGCACAAACACAGTCATGGAGGGAAGGAATGGGATTAGGAAAGTAGACGAAGAGGAGTGAGAACGATCGTAACGAGTGAAGAAGCTAATATATATTTTTTTCAGTTGTACTGGCTACTACTGACAAATATTTGCATATGTTATGGGGGACTGGGGGACTGAATGATAGAAAGCGAACAGAAACCATCTACTGAGTAGCTAGGCCTTCTTGAAGTGGAACTGTTTCACTTTTATACCGTTTCTCCGTTTAGTGACGATGCGATGCAAAACCCCCTCCCTTTTTTGCCTTTGGAGCAGTTGTTCGCAAGTAAAAAAACGCCATTCGACGTTTCCTGGCTTCAACTCGTATGGCATCTAATTTCCTTGCTTTTGCATCATTGCCAAGCTTTTCAAACGATGTAAAATGGTTTGTTGAGTTACACCCAATGAATATGCAAGTTGTTGCGTTTGGCACGAAACTTTGTGTTATAATATATATCAAACTTTGTCCCCCAATTCTGCGTCTTTAAACTTTTTAACCGCTCCAGGACGCTTCTTGTCAACCACGACGACATCACTCATTTTATAGCGTGGAAACCATTCGCGACACGTTCTTTCACTAATAGCACCCTCACTACAAGTTTTAACAATTATTCGACGCGCCTTAGTCACAGATTGAAGACAAATGCCTAAGTTTACCAAGTAATACCTATACCTATCCGCCATTCAATTGCATTTTACATTTTTATATAAAGTCCTGGCTTAATTCGCGAGGTTTTGAAATTTGCTACAAGTATAGCGCATCATTTTCTCACTCATGATACCGACGTAGAACGCTAAATACAGTCTCAACGTAATTTACCGATTTGTACCGCTGGGTACCAAAAACTGTGCCTAGTCCTGCAATAAGTTCGTATTTGCTCATTCTCTTTAAACAACAATCAATGACCTGTTCTTTTCCCGTTGTTAACCTTCCGTGTCAAGCTTACAAAACCATACAGTTTAACTTTTGATCGCGAGTTATCTAGATGGATAGAATGGACAGAAGGATCAAAGGTGTTGTTTGTTCGTTACGCGGAGAAGCAGCATCACATCATCTTCTTTTCTGACGAGAAAATCTTTACGGCCGAAGAGAAATTTAACAGTCAAAATGACCGGGTCTATACTACCAGCTCCTGGGAAGCACGGGAAGAAATTGAGCGGATACAAAGGAGTCATCATCCCTCGCCAATGATGGTCCGGTTGGAAATCAGCTATGATGGCATCACAAACCTCCATTTTTGTGAAAAGGGCGTCATAACTCAGGCCAGTAATTATCAAGGAGAAATTTTAGAGCGTATTGTAATGCCTTTGAGCAAAGACTATGAATAATATAAGATATCCCAAGCCTATGGAAAAAATTATAACCATTTGCATTGCGTTGAGAGCAACGAAAAGGTTTTAAACACCCATAGCGCCAATGAATCAATTCTATCTATCTGTCTACAATGGCGCTACAGCCCAAATCGGACCTTGGCCTCCTGACATTCAGGTTCCTTAAAATTTTTTCATTACTTATTGTGGAAGAGTGGTTAGCCCTTCGCACAACCCTTTATCTACGAATTTTTCATTTTCGTAGATTGAGGTGACCAAAGTATATCCAAGCAGGCAATGGGCTGGAATTAGATATTGCGTCGGCCGGGATTTGAACTTACGACCTTCGCATTACAAGACCAACACGCTACCCACTAGGCTATACCTTAGCTGATGAATCGATTGGCTCTTGGTTATGGGCGCGCGGGTAGAAGCCAATGAGCGGGGATCATGTGTTTTGGGTGCTTAAAACCTTTTCATCCCTCTCAACGCAAAATATATGGTTATAATTTTTTTCCATAGACTTGGGATATCTTATATTATTCTTAGTCTTTGCTTTAAACGATATCATGTGTGGAGGACGAAACTGGGTGTTCCAGCAGGATTTTGCACCCTCCCGAAAAGCCAGATCAACTCAGCTGTGGCTTGAGGAAAGCATTCCTGAGTTCATACGTTCAGACGTTATTAAAGAACGGGAGTCTAGATTCAAGCTCATTAAACGTGTTAGACATATTAAACGATGAAAGCAATGTTGCTCCAGTCAGTAATAAACGTACTGGCATATTTTAAAGAAGTGATGTTAGTTACTAAATAAGCTCACTACAATTTTGATTTTTTTTTTTGATAGAATTGACATAATTTGGGTTTTCATTATTTTTTTTTCTAAACACGGTTATACGGTTTTTTCAAATTGTGGAACACATCTTAGATTTTACTATAAGCTGCAGTTTTTTTATGTGGCACCTGAACTAGAGGGTTTGCCCTTTTGTACTAAAGCACAGCTCCGGTGAGGATATTGGTTTTGGGAAATAAGGGGATAGAGATAGAAGTGGCTATGAATATTTCTTTTGATTTTTTGAATATTGTAGTCATGCGGAAATACTGAGATGGGCAGCGAGTTCCATATTCGAACACTCCGGTTTCAAAACGAATCACGAAATTTGACAGTGCGACCGAAGATAGGGTTGAGAGAATACTTATGAGCGTGTGAAGCAGCTCGAATATTACGAAGTAAAAAAGGCATACATAGGGGTAAGAAATTACAGATTTCGTCCGAACAATCTCCATTGTAGTAGCGATGCAAAAGGGTTAAGGAGCTTACAATTGAGGCGCTTAGATGCCTTGGGGTATAAGTGCAGAAAATGTAAAATAAAAAAATGCAAGTGAACTTGTGCTTCTTGTCAATCGAAACATTCAGTTGTTCATTCAATGGTACATTTTCTGACCGATAGTGTCGCTTTTAGAATTCCCAGACAATCATATCCCTTGACCACCAACTAAAACTACTATTCAGGTGATTGGATCAAGGTTAGAGTCACGTTTGTGGGACACAAGACAGCACTGGTTTTTCGAAGCATTCAATTCGACTTGATTCTTATTGCCTCAACTAAGAATTTTAGCCAAGTCGTCATCCAATGATTGAACCATGTACCTACGTTGTTTTACTAAGCTAGTACATCGGGCTGAGGACGCAGTGTTGAAGTAATAGGAGAAGTGTAATGTGCTGTCATCAGCGAAGCTATGTATAGGATTGGAAGTTGAAGATAGCAACTCATTAATATTAGAAAAAGGGTGGAAGAAAGAACCAAGCCCTGAGGGACACCAGCGTTAATTTTATAGTAAGAGGAAACCATACCATCCAATACCACACGCATTGAACGATTGGCTAAAAAACTTTCAATCCCGGAAATAAGATAGTCGCCCAAACCAGTAGCTTTAAGTTTGATTAAAAGAACACTGTGCCATACTCTGGCAAAAGTCTTGGAAATATCGAGAGCGATAATACAAGATTCACCAAACTGCTGAATGCATGTCTTTTTTAACACGGTTTTCGTTGGAACGTATCTACCGTGTAAAAAAAGATTTGGGTGTATACATTCAGACCAAAGCAGTGCTGGATGTTTTGGTATTGAGAGTAATGTTACACAGGTAGCACAGGTTCTAGAAAATGTCTTTGGGTATGTCGACACCAAGTTCGTATTCATCGCTCCAGTAGTACATACTTGACAAGAATGGAGAAGGTAATGAGTTGATCGATTTTCTTTGTCAAACACTGAAATATTGCGATTTTATGATCTGCTCTATTTATTTATATAAATGAACGTTTGTCGGCCAATTGTTTTGCCTTATTGCATCATTCTTTGCTGAACGTTTGAATGATCGGAAGTGTAGTGCAGTGCGTGCGAATTTAGACATTCAAAAGAAGTTGTGAATAAAATTAATTCTGTTAAAATAAATGTATGTACGTTAATATTCTTAAGGTATTTTTACTAAAATGCCTAATTTATGGTCTCTCTATATGTCTGCCTGTTAAAATATTTCACGGGTGATTTGATTATTCTGGAAGTCGTGCAAACTTCTATTTGCAGTGAAGATTGGTATTTACATAAATCGACTTTGCCGTATGTTTAAACAAAAGTAAAAATAGCAAAAAATTGCCGGATGAAAAAACACAGACCACTATAATTCGGTGTGTTAAGTACATAAGTTGTACACGAGAACTGATCGCTGTTGTCGGTTTCCAAGTCGGGATACCCAAATGCGTATTCTGTCAATTCCTTATTGATAGAACTAGTGATGCAGAATAACGAAAATTGTCTATATCATCAATTTAACTGCAGTTCTCACAGAATCGTTCAATACTGTACAGCGGTTACGCGTGCCATTTTTTAGATTTTCTAACTCATTTCTTCTATCATAAGTTTCTAGGAAGTGAGAGAGTAACCGATCGATTACCTCCAGTCCCGTTGTGGGTAAAAAGTAAGAAAAGTTAGAATCGAGTCGGGAAGGCTGTTGCACCTTACATACTTTCACTGTTTCCTAGACGTTGCTTTTTCCTACTGGGAAGTAGTACTAGTACAGGGTGGGCCATCCAGTGGTTTCTTTTTAAATCATAGGTTATTTTGACACTGAAAGCTGTTTCCCGCTCGAAATCTTGACACAAAGTCAGTATCATACCTCCGCGGAACGCTTTACACTTGAACGACGTTGGGAAATATTGAAATTGAATTGGACAACGATTTTGGGCGAAAAATCATCTTTTCTGACGAGGCGCATTTTCATCTTGGAGGCTACGTTAACAAACAAAATTTCCGCATCTGGGGCTCGGAAAACCCGCACGTTATTGTCGAGAAGCCAATGCATCCATAGAGAGTGGCAGTTTGGTGCGGATTGTGGAGTGGTGGCATCATTGGACCATTTTTCTTCGAAAATGAGGCTAGGAACAACGTTTCGGTCAACGGTGAACGTTACAGAGCCATGTTATCCGACTTTTTTTTTACTGAAATTGAAGACATGGATTTGGACGACCTCTGGTTCATGCAGGATGGCGCGCCATGCCACAAAGCCCATGCCACAATCGATCTTTTACGCTCCAAATTCCCAAATCGTGCTATCAGCCGTCTTGGCGATGTCAATTGGCCGCCTCGGAGCTGCGATTTGACCCCTTTGAACTTTTTTTTCTGGGGAACCGTGAAGAAACCGATGTTATACCAACAATCCAGAAACGATTCAAGCACTTAAGGCCAATATCATCCAAGCAATCCGAGAGCTACAGCCCGGAACCATCGACATGGTCTGGGAAAATCGGAGTGACAGAATGCACTACTGCGAAGCCAGCCGAGGCAGCCACTTAACGAAGTTGTGTTTCATCATTAATGGGAATGTTTGCTCTTACTAATGAAGCCATAATACATGGAAAAAAAATCAATTTTGTTATTTTATTGCATTTTTAAAAAGAAACTTGTACTTGGCCCACCCTGTACTACACATAACTACCTGAGTGTAGCCTAGTGGGTAGCGTGCCGGTCAACAATACGAAAGTCGTGAGTTCAAATCCCGTTCGACGTATAATTCCAGCACATTGTCTCCTTGGGTATATCTGGGTTACCTCAGACTGCGAAAATGAAAATTCGCAGATAGAGATATTGTGCGAAGAGCTAACGATTCTTCCATAATAGCAAATGAAAGTTAAGGAACCTAAAAGTCAGAAGACCAATGCCGATTTGGGCTGTTGTGCCATTGAAGAAGAAGACTAGTACTAGTACCGGTAAAGTTCCGAAAGAATTCTGCTCGGGAAAAGTTTTTTTTTTCTTTCAAAAATTAGCCAAACCCTGGTAACATTTACTTCTGTGACCGCGCAGTCTGTAATGCATTGGATTGTGCGGCAGTTTAAATTGGCCTCGGCCTGAGTATCAGGTTTCAAAACAGAGACTCGATTTACCACCTATGATTATGTCATCTTCGAACACTTAAGGTTTTTCAGATACAGATTAATACGATATTTCATTTGTTGATAAGGTGGTCTAGCTCCAAATTTTCTAATAGCTGGTTCATTAAATTAAGAATTTTCAAATTCAATGGAAACCGTGATAGTGAACAATTATATCGAGCGCTTGAATCCTCATTTGCTATTCTACAAATAGTACTCGCCCAAATCATTAGCATATCAATCCCGAAATAATAAGAAACGAAAAAGAAGATAGAAACCATTCAAAAGTCGATTGAGGCAATGCCAGACTAAAATCGATTCACATACCATATGTCTCTATTCAGGGGCTACTCTGCTGGTGGATGGGGAATAATCGGGAGCTTCCAGAGTACAGGTATAATAATAGTGCTTTGGAGAAGAATATAGCAACAAAAATAATACCGAGGCTCCCGTGTGTGCGACAACACTTTCGTATTGTATCGTTTCAATTTTTTTTTTAAATATGTTTCTTGTGAAGGACACAAGTTCTTTCACCTGAAAGCGGGTTTTATTCAGCCAAGAGCAAAAGACGCGCGCGTTTTCTGATGCTTTCAGAGAGCACGCTATGCTTTATAGATATGGAGGAATTTTTCTTGTTATACAATTTGTATGCATTTGCGATTGTATAGATTGACTGTAGTATGAATATGATGGCTTATGCGTAAGACCAGAGACTGGGAAGTATATAAAAGAAAAAGATTACGAGGAAATCAAAATAAGGCACAGCTTGAAGCTATGGAAAACATAAGAATTTATCTAGCAGACTGCTGTGAGACGAGAACTAACCAAGAAGAAGCAAAATTCCACTCATTTCAAATTATAGACAGATATCTACAAAGTATCTGAATTTTGTATGTGAAGAAGTTAAGCTTCATCTGCGGATTAATAGCACAATCAGAGGGAATTTCAAGCGTACATTTAGGTGGCCAGAATAGCAGAAATTGATGAAAAGGTTCAGAGGAAGGCCTAAGTCTGATTGGAATTCCTATTATGTCTACTGACCTAGGCCGCTATCAGCTAACAAATAGGAAAAAAAAACTTTCTAACGATTTATATACAAGAAGACTCATACCGAGTCTGAAGCTGGGTGGTTGGGATAGCTCGATACTACCTGAGCTCAAAAGATGTAATTAATGAGAAAAAATACGATAATGCGCACAACACTATCATTCCAATGTAAAGGCGATGTCCATGCATTCTTCGTTGTAGCAGGTACTCGTAACATTAAAAAGCTCGCTACTACACGTTTGAAGGTCGTTCATTCACTCTTTGGCTAATTGCGGCGCTACTTGTTGTAGTGATTTTATGCTACAGTTGAACATACCATGCCTAGTGCATATTTATATTTTCAAATGCCATAAACAGAGTGACTCGTACGAGTAGCGTACTATAACGACCGGCAAGAGATCGGCCCCATATTGAAGCGCTATTTTTATAATAGGGAATGTTGTGCACGGCTGATTGAATGACGACCGAAATAAAACATCACGAGACATATGATGTAAGCTCGTATCAGAAACATCCAAGTCTCGTAGTCTCATACTACGAGACTTGGATGTTTCTAGTTTTCCGATACTCTGTCAATTTCAATTGAAGTTTAATTCCTAGGGAAAGGTTCCGTTTGGAGATGTTGATCGTAATTTCTGCGAGGATCCTCCTTTCCTGGAATATTTAGTGAAAATTGAGTTACGATGCATCTAGGTTAGATTTTTGATTTATCAAATCTGGGCAAACTAAAATCGGCGGTTTTCAGTTTCAAGTATTCAAAATCATAGCAGGTTTTTTCTTATGGTTCTATAACCTAACGAAAATACTTCATGGTCTAAGCAATTTGTAGAGCTTCAGTTTCACAATTTCTTTCAGGTCGACCTAATAGTGTTTTTTTAGAGGCGGAGAACTCTAAATTGGCAGCACTGTGTTCTGCGACAGCCGATTTGACAATATCCGTTTGTCTTGGGGCTAGTTTGGTTTGACAATTCATCAAGAATAGACTCACGTCGGAGCAACTTTTGCAAATTGTTCAAATTTATTTTGAAAACCATGGTTCAATTCGAGAAACTCATCGTGCATTCTACTTCTTCTACAATGGCACTACAGCCCAAATCGGGCCTTGGCCTCCTGACCTTCAGGTTCCTTAAAAATTTTCATTATTTATTGTGGATGGGTTGTTAGACCTTCGCACAACCCTCAATCTACGAATTTTTCATTTTCGTAGATTGAGGTGACCAAGGTATACCCAAGCAGGCAGTGTGCTGCAATTATGCGACGACCGGGATTTGAACTCACGACCTTCGCATTGTAGACCAACACGCTACCCACTAATCTACACCCTAGCTAGCATCGTGCATTACATGCATTGTATGGTGCTCGTAATCGTCCATCAGAGCGATGAAAATATGGGTCGTTTTCGCAATACGTTGACTCTAAACGATAATAAACATCCTGTAAGACGTCGTACAATGCGCACACAACAAGCGATTGATGGTGTGCAGCGTAGTGTTGATGATGATCCATATGTGTCAATTCGTCATCATGCTCAACAATTAAACTTGTGTCCATCCACATTATGGAAAATTTTGCGTAAAGATCTTAGTTTACGTGCTTACAAGATTCAACTTGTACAGAAATTGAAGCGACACGATCATCGTTCGCGTCGTACATTTGGTGAATGGGCCAAAGGAAGCATTACTATTGATCCACAATTTCATTTGAAAATTTCGTTCAGTGATGAAGCACACTTTTGAGTAAATGGCTATGTCAATAAGCAGAATTGCCGCATTTGGAGCGATGATAATCTACAAGCCACTGTTGAAACACCATTACATCTATAAAAAATCACCGTTTGGTGCGCTTTATGGGCCGGTGAAATCATTGGTCCTTATGTCTTCAAAAATGATGATGGTCAGAACGTTACAGTCAACGGTGAGTGATACAGAGACATAATTACTAACTTTTTCGTGCCTTAATTACGACGCCACACAGCGCGCGATACAATTAATTTACTGAAAGAAACACTTTATGATCAATTAATTTCACGAAATCGACCTGTTCACTGGCCACCGCCTTCGTGCGATTTTTTCTCTGGGGATGTATAAAGTCCCATGTCTACGGCGATAAACCATATACTATTGATCACTTAGAAACCAACATTCGACGCGTTATTGCCGAAATACAGCCTGATTTACTGCGAAGACTGTGTGAAAATTTGATTTCAGATTACGCCATGTACGCGCCAGCCGAGGCGGTTACATGCCCGAAATCATGTTCAAACAAAAGTGCTATAAAATTATCTTTCAAATAAAACCAAATTCATGGATATTAAAAACATTTTTCTGTGTTTTATTTCAATTTAAAGTTTTTCGCCTCTAAAAAAAACACTCGTAATAGGACAGAAACAACTCTCTTCCATAAGGCGCGATCCACAGCATCGGCATTTAGCTTTTGCCAGAACTTGTTTATTCCTTTGACCTAGTGCTAAGCTGTTCCCTTCCATGTGCTACATGGTCGACCAACTCGATGTTTTCCTTGAGGATTATAATCCACAGCCTCTTTGGCGATGTTTCGCTAAGGTTTCCTCAAAGTGTGACCGATCTACTGCCACTTCCGCCGCTCAATCTCAATGCCTATTTTAGTCTGTCTAGATCACTTCTGGCCAAAATATTCCTAAAATGCGTGACAGTGGGTCTCGAAAGTTTGCAGCTTCTTATGTAGTAAGTTGAACGGTCACTTTCCAGGTAGTACAACCATATAACAACACGGATTTGACTCATGCGTCAAAAACTCGCAGCTTCGTGCGAAGGGAGATCTCTCTTAACCTCCAGAAAGGGGAAAGGATACCGAAGGCCTGACGAGCTTTATTTATACGAGCCTCAATATCCATTTCGGCTCCGCCGTCTAAGAAAATGCTTCCAAGATAACAAAAATTTTGCACCTCTTCCACATTTTGTCCGTTAAGACGCACATTAATTTTCATTCCCGCATCTTTGCATTTAGAATGCAACGAACGAACATTTGACTCTAAGTCCGAACGGTATATGCAAGCAAACACACGTCATCAGCATAATCAAGGTGACTTAAGATGTTAAATAGTCTCCATCGAAGACCTGAATCTTCCCCACCTTCCAGTGCAGCTTTCAAGATGTTATTTATTACCACCAGAAACACAGCTGGTGATAATATGCAGCCTTGTTTGATACCCGTTCGCACACGAAAGCTCTCGGACAGCTCTCCTCTATGTAAGAAGCGACACCTTGCATCTTTGTACGATTCTTTAATTATAGCTATGACCTTATCTGGAAGGCCTACGCAAAACATTCCATATGTAATTTTGCTTAACGCTGTCGAAGGCCTTCTCGAAGTCCACAAACATGAGATGTAGTGGCGAACTCATTTCGGCGTACTGCTTCAATATTATCCGTAGGGTGTTAGTGTGGTCAGTACAAGATGACCCCTTTACGGAATCCAGCCTGGTGAACTTCGAGAGTGTTCTGTACAACATTTATAATCCTATTGAGAATTACCTTAGCCATAATTTTCGATACGGCAGTAAGTAGACATATACCACGCCAATTACTACAATCCCGAATGTCGCCCTTCTTCAGAATTTTCACAATGAAGCCCTCCTTACATTCAGTCGGATATCTTCCTTCAATCCACATCTCAGTAAAGAGTGGGAGGAGTGTATCGGCTGTTATTCCGGGTCCGCTTTGAGAAGTTCGGTTGGTAGTCCGTCTGTACCTAAGACTTTCCTCCCCGCCATTAACCGAATGGCGGAGACTATCTCTTTCTTATCTGGGGAATCGTCCCTAATAGAGGATTGTTGCGGTTGGATGTTTGGAAGTTGTTCTGTTTCCGGAATATCTTCCTCTGACAAGATGTTTAAAATATCAGAGAAGTATTCCTTCCATCGTCGCAACTGGTGTTCACTGATATTAAGGAAAATTCCGTTGACATCTCTCACCAGGTGGTTGGCGGAGAAATTCCGGCTCGTCAACTGTTTCATAATTTCAAATAGTTAACCCATATCCCCAAGGTAAGCCGCAGATTCTGCCTTGTCAACATGGCAGATCTTCAATGGCCTTGCTCTTGTCGCGTCTAACCGCATTTTTAAGCTGTATATGAGCATCGCGGTAGTTCTATCTCAAGTTGGATGTTCGTTGGTTGACATCGGGTTGAGAGATGATTGCCAATTTGGATTTTTTTTCGATGGCCAACCTTCTCTCATGTCTTGTGACATCCAGGGTTTCTTACCGCTTTGCACATATCCCAAAGATTCTTCAGCACTAGTTAGAAACGTGTTTCTGGTTGCCTCCTAATTGGCGTCCAGTGTGCGCATTTCATATCCGCCCAATGTGGATGACTTTTCGCGTGGAATGGTGGTATACCCGCGCTTTTTATTGGGGTCTCTAAGTCTATCCATATTAAGCTTGCGCTTCATTTGAAGAATTTGTGGTCGTCTCAACCATCAAGTGATCGCTCCCCATGTCAGCTCTACGCTTCGCTCGCACATCGAGGAGACATCTTCTCCATCGGCGACTTATATCCAAATAGTCGATCTGGTTCTGAGTAACACCATCAGAGGAAACTCAAGATGTTTATGACCATTTGCCGAGTACTACAAAACTCCACAAATAATTCGCCGCTTTCGGGTCTCTTAATCCAAGGTTGTGACGCGTCGACCAGTCCAGTGTTATCAGATCCAACCTGGGCGTTCATATCTCCTGAGATGATATTAGGAGTAGACAAAAAATAACTTCACCAGAAGGTTATGTTGAAATTGTCAGATGTAAAACGTAATATAATTTTGTTCTTGCGGAAATGCCAAGTTTTGTGCCGAATAAGCGTAATTTGCGGGAACTTTTGATTTACTTCTTTAATTTGAAGAAATCTGCAGTTGAGGCGATTGCTTGTAGAAGCATATGATGAGACTGCTTAAAGTGAGAGAAGTTGTCGTGAATGGTTTCAAAAGTTTAAAAACGGTGAGTTTGACGTGGAAGACAAAGAGGCCGAAAGTGTACGAAGACACGGGATTGGATGCATTATTGGAGGAAGATTCGTGCCAAACGCAAGAAGAACTTGCACTTACATTAGAAGTGACTCAACAAGCTATTTCACATCTTTTAAAATCGTTGCAAATGATTCAAAAACAAGGAAATTGGATTCCATATGAACTGAAGCCGAGAGACGTTGAACGTCGATTTTGCATGTGTGAAATACTGCTTGACAGGCATAAAAAAGAAAGGGTTTTTTCTTTTGCATCGTATAGTCACTGGTAATGAAAAATGGATCCAATGCGATAACCCAAAGAAGAGAAAATCATGGAAACCACCTAGCCATGCTTCAACTTCGACAGCCAAACGAATTTTTATGGAAAAAAAAGCATGCTGTGTATTTGGTGGGATCAGCTTGGTGTCGTGCATTATGAGCTGTTCAAATCGGGCGAAACCATTGCTGGAGCTCTCTACCGAACACAGCCGAGGAAAAACGCTCCCATTACTACTCCAGACACGACAAAATTATTCTCTCACATGATAATGCTCGTCCGCATGTTGCGGCGCCGGTCAAAAACTATTTGGAAACACTTAACTGGGAAGTCCTACTCCAACCGTCGTATTTATCAGACATTGTCCCTTCCGATTACGACTTGTTCTAAACAGCGCTTTACATCATATGAAGATACTAAAAATTAGGTCGATTCGTGGATAGCTACAAAGAGCTCTTCCGACGTGGTATCCGAATGCTGCCAGAGAGATGGGAAAAAGTAGTGACTAGTTATGGACAATACTTTGAATAAAAGGTAATGAATCGTTCTTTCACAATACGTTCCTAATTTTTGGTAGAATATAGCGGAAAGTTATTTGTACTCCTAATAATATCACCTCTTGAAACACTCTCCAAGGTGGCAATCAGTTGGTTATAAAACTCTTCTTTGTCACCAGGTGTTGCGGTATTAGTTGGTGCGTAGCACTGTAGAATTGTGACGTTTCTGACACTGGTCCTGAGCCTGACGACGAAACACCTACCCGAGATTGGTTCGCAGCTGATGAGACTGTTCGTCGCTCTCGGTGTAAGGACGACCGCCACGCCATTTTTGGCTTAACTCTCAGGACCAACGTATATAGAATAGTGTTTCCGCTCGGGGTTCGTTCTTCTCCTGATCCTGCCCACCTGATCTCGCTCAGGCTTAAAATTTGGATGTTATCGTGCTCTATTTCACGGCAGATCATTGATTTGCTGTGCAAGGTACGTTTTCGAATGCCAAAAGTCGTTACTATAGACCATCCGTATCCGAGACCTTGTATTCGTTTCTCGCATCAGTTAGGTTTCAAGATCACGGCTGATAAGCCCATGATCCATGTCCAAATTTGCGACCCCATAACATGGATTTTGGCGGTAACGTAGTCAGCAGCATAATTCAGAAAATTCCGCTATATGTACAGTGGCGGACAAAAGTCTACATACAGCACCTAATATTGAGTTTCTGGGTAATTGAAAGCTTTAATCAAAAAACCATTGATGGAGTTTTTTTTCACTATCGAAAATATATTTATAAAAAAAACAAAAACTTTTCAGAACAAACTTAAAACGAAATTCATAAAAATGTAAAAAAATCACTTGACAAAAGTCTACGTACAGTCAGTGCTTCCTTACTTATAGACAAAATGTTTGGGCAAACATGACATCATTTTTCCAAGTATCTGTTTATTTGTTGTACATGTGCAGCTACAATGCTATTATACATAGTTTTATCGCTAGTTTTAAACTGTAAAATCGAAAAAATGTCATCGTGAAAAGAAATCTGCAGTGGTTTTCGAAGCAGAACTCCGCGTAAAAAACCATTGATATCAGCTAAAAACCTACTTCTACGCCTAGAATTCGCAAAGGCTCATGTTAAGAAGGACATGGATTTTTGGAAGCGAATCCTTTTCACTGATGAGTCCAAACTCAACATTTTTGGATGTAATGGTCGCGCCAAAATCTGGCGGATGAACAATACTGCCTTAGATCACAAAAACTTGGTACCTACCGTCCAGCATGGTGTAGGCAATGTCATGGTTTGGGGAGCCATAGCAGCATCCGGGGTCGAAAGATTAGCTTTTATTGAATGCACTATGGATCGCTTTGTGTATGAAAGCCTGTTGGAACAACATTTGAAGCCATCAGTGGAGAACTTGTGCCTTGGAAGTAGCAGGATTTTTCAACAAGACAACGATCCAAAGCACACAGTATATATCGTGAAGGATTGGTTATTATTTTACGCTCCCAGACAGCTTAATCATCCTCCCCAAAGCCCGGATTTAAATTCGATAGAGCATATATGGGAGCTCCTTGAGCGAAAAATTCGAAAGTGCTCTGTAAAAAACAGGAATTCGCTGGAGGATGCGCTCATAGCAGAATGGAAGAAAATAACGCCAGAAGAAACCGGTAATTTAGTCGCCTCTATGCCCCGAAGACTGCAAGCAGTAATTGATGCTCAATGGGGTCCAACAAAGTACTGAAAAGAAAAATATTTGGAAAAATGCTGTTATGTTTACCCAAACATTTTGTCTATAAGTAAAGGTACGTTTTTATCTGACACTTCTCTCCGGACATAAGTGTCAAGAGTCCGTCAGAAATTCGCTTTGACTGTTTACATCTGAGAGAAATTACCAGACACTTATGTCGTGGATAAGTGTCCGACAGTTCTCGCAATGCTGAAATTCGGAAGAAATGTCCGACCCGTTTACATACGGACACAAGTGTCGTACATATCTTCCATTCTGCAGTTCAGTTTATGTGGTCAAGATGATTTTTTTTTCATTTTAAGAAATTTCGTAGGGGACGTGGTGCAAGGGATTACGACATTGAACAAATTTTTCACATCTCGCTAGAGTTGCCATCAAAATGTTTTATACAAAATTTAGGTTTCATTTAGGTTTATTTTCAAATTGCGTAATTATTTATGGGGGCAAATAATAAAGTTGCGCCCGACTTCTTGGCAGTTTATTTTTTCATAGCCATTCTCGCACAAAACTTAAATTTACCATAGCCCTACAAAAATTTCTCAAAATTTTACGATATTTTTTAATTTATAAGTCATAGAGCTCGACAATCTCACAAAATTTAAACTTAATACCTGCATTAGATTTTTAGATATAACGGTTTGAAATTTTCAAAAATGCCTCAATTTTGAAATGCTCCCCATTTCCCCCCACTGCTATTATGCCCAAATATTATATTTTTCTTATATTCCGCTAGTATAGATTAATTTATGTTTGAAGTTTCAATTACATAGTTTACGAGATAGTCGGGTTATTAATTTTTAAGTGCTTTTCTTTACGTTACAAAAGAACTGCATTGCATCCTACAGTTTTCCCGACACTTATTGCAAAAGTAGACGAGCAGTCAACTTCCGCGATAAGTGTCGAGAGAGCAAATAATCAGCGTTTACATCTGTTATCTCCGATAGTAGAATATAAGTGTCGGACATAAATTCATCTCCGTTTACACTAGTCACCATTTCTCTCGGACATAAAATCGGGCAAAAAGTGTCAGATGTAAACGTACCTTAAGGAAGCACTGACTGTACGTAGACTTTTGCCACATGATTTTTTAAAGTTTTTATGAATTTCGTTTTAAGTTTGTTCTGAAAAGTTTTTGTTTTTGTTTTTTTATAAATATATTTTCGATAGTGAAAAAAACTGCATCAATGGTTTTTTGATTAAAGCTTCCAATCACCCAGAAACTCAATATAAGGTGCTGCATGTAGACTTTTGTCCGCTACTGTATATCATTAATATCTGGCGGTTAGTCATGCCAATGGCATCCATGCAATATTTAATTGTAATTACACTTGCATTCTAATTATTTGTATCTAAAACCGACGAAAACGTTAAGCAGTAGAGAATAGATTGCTTGCTTTCTTTTCAAGGATATCGCCACATCTTATCGAAAAGACCCAAATTCGAAACCAAGGCCATCACCGATTTGTTTACACAACATTATCATAATTGAAAACATCTGATTACTACGTAACACAATACACAAGACCCAAATCTACTCGGTTTAGTACGTCGCAAAATTGGTAAACTGCAAAAACAAAATCGAGAAAAAAAAAGCTGCAGATAAAAACAACTAAAAATAACATCGCATTAATTTTTATAAGAAAAAAAAAAGAAAAAACTACGCACATAGCATATTCGCATTCCCAACCAGAACGAAAACGAAAATTTCCCAAGCTCCCATATGTTCGCCCATGCTTCCGACGCTAGGAAATTCAATCGAACCTGGCAATGCTTGAATACGTTTCGGCCGTACCACACGCTATCACTGTGGAACCAAATTCATTGTAAACCTTGAGGTCATACGTGTACGTACGTATACACGGACTGCGGCAACACCACTACACTCAATCGGTCGGGTGTTGTTCGAAATGTTCGTGTAGTGTCGTCGTTTTGTGGTGACTGTACTTTTTTCCCGAATAGTAGCTGCCGTCGCGCAGCGTCAAGTTTCATCGCCACACGGGAACTTTGTCGGTGTTTTTTTTTATACAAATTTTCTTATTGGAATGGAATGGCCATTGCTGTTCTGCTTTTGTGTTATTTCAGGAAAAATGTCGCTGGTGTGAGCGAAAGGGAGAAGGAGCACCGCTGAGAAGCGCATGCATAAGCTGGGCAAGGCAACGAACGGCACTGAGCGCATCATTTTCGAATTCAAATCGTAAGTTGGTGTTTTGGTTGTTGGTGTTTTGGTTGTTGGTACGGCGTGTGGAAAAGAAGAAGGCGTATCGGTCGGTCGCATCAGCCAGCTGGTAGGATGGTAACCGCGCTTTTCTACCTTTTACGGCGGTGCCAGCCAGCCACGTACGTATAAGTACGAGCGTACTTGATCACGTGGTGCTGTGTATCAGGCGGTATGACGATGCCTGGCTGGCACAGCCACCACCATCGTCAGCTCAACAGCTGCTGTCGTTGCCACCACAAGTGACTCCGTTGTTCCATTGCCTCATGCCGATGGTCCAAGTTTCAGCAGCAGAGTGAGTTATCTAATGGGTGAGTTTTGCGACGACTCTGTTCTCGTATTTTGTTTGTATTTTTATCCATGGACTAGCAGGCGAGGTTCGAGCTGTTGAATTCAATTTTGCGAACCAGCCGGGCGAACATGTGTTGTTTGTGATGATGGGTAAAAATTCCTGTTGTCGGAGGCGATGAAAATCTCCAGTGCAGGTACGTACGGCGCTTCTATTGCTGTCTACCTGCTTGGTTCTCGAAAATTTCAAAAACAACATGCATGCCACCAGATGAATATTTCCGATAAAAAAAGACCCTCACCGAATTCATTTGTACGGCTGACCTTCCTCAGGATTGGTTTGTTCTCGCGATTATCATTTGCTTGGTCGAATGATTAATTTAGCCAGCGGATTTACGAAATGATTGCTAGATCGAAGAAACGTGCACAATTCCCCCCCTTTCAAACAAGATTAATTTACGTAGTGGGCAAACTATAAATAGTCTGGCGTTTAAGATCGCTTCAACGATATTCAAGCTTCAAAAGTAAATAAATACTATGTGACTTAAAGCAAAACATTGTGAATGATTTACAGCTGATTTCGAAATACGATAAATTTGCCTGTAACTTTTCCACAACTATTGACAATTTGTATATTGTTCGGAACAAAGCTTCCGACATAACTAGGACACTCGCATTCTCATTGTGTAAGCTTTCGTTATCGGCATCAGCGCTCAACGTTTTATTTCCGAATAATTTTTTATTTTGAATAAATACTATATACAGTGTCTCAAAAAAGTACCCGGGCAAGGGACAATTAGCAGCAATAATGAAAGAAACAAATTTGGCAAGGAAATGAAACCGTTTCTTTTTCCTTTATTCAATGGATCATGATAACGCTTTGAAGTGGGTACCAAGAAACATTCGCACTCGATTTAACTAGAAACAGTTTTCCAAGAATTAATGTGCACGTACACTCAGAGTCATAAGTCTACAAGCAACCAATAATGTTTCTTAGAATATTTTTCGAAAAGTAAACAACTTAGCAAACTCAGTTTTTATTTTTCTGATGAAATATTCAATGCACAGTGACGATGCCAAATTTCTTTGCACATGTTCGCAAAACAGCCGAGGTAACGGTACTTTTGTTCTTCAGCATAACATAAAAAACGATCAAAAGTCTACAAGCGGTCATTATTGTTGCGATCTTGCGAGCGTGCAGAAGGTAATTTGCTTAAAATATTGATTGCATTTTATTGATATATTAATTGATCAGATAACTAGAATAAAGCCTCTTGTTTTTTTGTAAAAAAAAGATATAAATTTTATCATGGAGTCGAAAAGGAAAGAAATCAGTGTCGGCGAGAGGGAAATCATCATTAAGCTCTGGAAGAAAGGGAAGACAAACCGAGAAATTGGACAATTGGTTGGAAGATCGCACTGCTCAGTCTATACCGTTATAAAAAATTTTAAAACTACCGGATTTATCACGTCAAAACCTCGTTCTGGTCGCCCATCGAAGCTGACGTCCCGTGAAAGCCGCTCAGTATTGAATGCAGTGAAGACGAATCCACGCTTGACTGCATTGCAAATTGCAAATGATGTTCAGGAAAGATTTGCCAAAAGTATTTCTGTCGTTGCTGCACGAAGAATTTTGAGACGGTCTGGTTTTCATGCTAGAATTGCACGAAAGAAACCACTTATTTCTGCAATGAATCGAAAAAAGCGCATTGCTTTCGCAAAGCAATACTTAAATATGCCTAAAGAGTTCTGGAACAACGTGCTTTTCTCTGATGAATCGAAGTTCTGTATTTTCGGTATAACAGGACGCAAATTCGTATGGCGTAAGCGAGGGGAAGCATACAATAGGAGAAATCTTTACCCAACAGTAAAACATGGAGGTGGTGCAGTGATGGTTTGGGGTTGTATGGCAGCCAATGGTACGGGCAACGTAGAGTTTCAAACTTACTTTTGTCAGTAAAAATCACACTATTCTACATACTTTGAGGTTTTGCTAGGTGTTCTTTTGCGAAAATTAACCTTTTCTTACGATTTTGTGATGAAATTAAAGGCTTTCGCCTAGGCACACGCCCGTGGTAACCATTTTTTCTGAGCACATTCTTAATAATTTCATTGCTAACTTTTATGGAAAACTTATTTCGAATTTGGTTACCAATTTCTGGCGCGCTCATGTTCGGCTTTTTTTTTAAATTTTGCGTAAAATCTGTCGTTTCATTCTAGCGCTCAATATTTTAGGCCGACCAGAAGGCGGCATATTTTGAACTGAACCTTGACTTTTATAGTTGTTAACGACATATTGCACTGAAGAATGCGGTTGTCCGACGATTTTTCCGATTTTCCGTAATGACTTTCCTTCGTTGTGCATCTTGATAATAAGCTTCCTGATGCCGATGGTAATTTCAGCATTGATGGAGCTCATCTTCACAAATTACACAGAATAAAGGAAACAACTGTGAGCAATGTTAACGCGACATTTATTGCGAATCAGTCTGTGATTAGAACTATACACTGGAATTCAAGAAGGAAGTATGAAAATCTAACGGGACTACTAGCTGTACGGAGACTTTTTTATCATATTTTAACCTATTAAATTTATTTTTTCTTTATTCCTTCCAAGATTGTAAATTGGCGCCGTTTATTTCTTTACATATTTGTTGTATATTAATGGAAATATAGTTTTGTTAAATTTCAGAAATACATATGTATATATTCTTTATAACCAAACTTATTTACAATTATTTTCAAAGAATGTCGGTTTTTTGTGTGACTGTATTATAATTAGTATAACTTTGCCTGTTGCGTTGTTAGTCGCAATTATTTTAATAACGGTTCGTAAAACGCGGGAAGTTGAAATTTGTGTTAGCAGGCTTATTATAAACCATTTTAAGGACAATAAATCGGAACGTAGTATTGCAGAAATCGTGAAAGTGAGTAAATCGACAGTTCATGATATACAGTATTAGACAAAACTAAAGCACCCCTTTGCGAAATATCAGTTATCCTCTGATATTATCAGGAAAACTTGATGAAAAAAATTTGTTCTTAGTTTTTATTATTTATTTACATGTGTATTATAAAAAAACATAACAATGACAATTCAGTCTTTTCAACAACAAAATATAAAACAAAAATATTTCTCAGTACTCAAAAGTTGCCTGGACAAAACTAAAGCACCCCTCTTCTATACTCACTTTTTTCGTACCGCTACTGCCGAACAGTTAGCAGGAAATAGTTATTGCATCAGAAATGCATTTGTCTGATATGAATCATTAAAATTTCATCATTACTTCAGCATTTGTGCAAAATTTCTGTCGTGAATAGTGGTGCGCATTCTGTTCTTTGTGTTAAAACATTAAGAGACTAAAAATGGCAAGAAACACGTACAGTAGTGAAATTAAACATAAAATTATATTTGATTATAAAAGTGGATTATCTCGGGATAATACATATTAGTAAAAGATATTCGATAAATCGGTCAATTATATCGCGACTAATCAAAAAATATGATCTGACGGGTCGCATATCTCCTGTACATTCTGGAGGAAGGCCTCGAAAAACAACACGAAGAGATGATTCTTTGATCAAAAAAAAGAATTGCAGTTGAGCCTACGGTCTCTTCTAATCAAATTAAAATTGATTTGAAGTTACCAGTATGTGTAAGGAGAATTAGGAGAAGAGCTGAAGAAGCTGGTTTGCCGGCTTACCGGCCTGCAAAAAAGCCTTTCATCTCATCTTTTGGTCGTCGTACATGTTTTATTCCATTAGAATAAAATTAAATTTCGATTCGTCGGAAAATAATACAGTTCTCCACTTTTGAATAGTCCAGTCTAAAATGTCCTTGGCAAACTTTAACCTGGCCCTCCTGTTCTTTTCTGAAATGAAAGGCTTTTTTGCAGTCCGGTAAGCCGGCAAACCAGCTCCACAAAGGGATTGTGCTACGTGCCAAACAAGTTCTGAAACAATCGAGTTATTACGCACGATGTTCCCTGGTCGCAGAATTTCTCGATTTCGAGACACCAATTGGCCACCATAATCTTGATTTGACACCGATAGACTTCTTCCTTTGGAGTTCTTTTAAGAGTAAGGACTACGCTAACCATCTCGCAATTCCAACTCTCAAAGGGAACATTGAAGCTGTCATCGCCGAAATAGAGTTCGAATTATGCGAAAGAGTGATCGAAAATTTCGAGAAAAGGATGAAGATCTGCAATCAAAGCCGAGGCGGCCATTTGACAAATTTTTAGAGATATCCGAACGATTGTTCATTTTATTCCAAAAAAAAAATTCTACACCTCTTGTTGATACAGGTGTATCACGCGAGTATTTTTTTGGAACTGGCAAATTTTGAGTACACTAAGCTTCGAACATCCAACCGCAACATTCCTTTATTAGGGATGATCACCCAAATAAGGAAGAGATAATTTCCGCCATTCGGTCAATGGCGGGAAGGAAACTCACAGGTATAGACGGACTACCAACCGAACTCCTCAAAGCGGACCCGGAAATAACAGCCGATATACTCCTCCTACTCTGGTAGGGTGTGGAATGAAGGAAAATATCCAACTGAATGGAAGCAGGGCGTCATTGTGAAAATTCAGAAGGGTGACGACCTTAGGGATTGTGGCAATTGGCGTGGTATATTACTACTTACTGCCGTGTCGAAAATCATGGCTAAGGTAATTCTCAATAGGATTAGTGATGTGGAGAGCACTCTCGAAGTTTATCAGGCTGGATTCCGTAAAAGATCGTCTTGTACTGTCCTACGGATAATATTGGAGCATTCCACCGAAATGAGTTCGCCACTACATCTCATGTTTGCGGACTTCGAGAAGGCTTTCGACAGCGTTAAGCGGGATTACATATGGAATGCTTTACGTAGGAGAGATATTCCAGATAAGATCATAGCTGTGATTAAAGAATCCTTCGAAGATACATCTTACATGGAGGAGAGTTGTTGGAGAGCTTTCTTGTGTGAACGGGTGTCAGACAAGGTCGCATATTATCACCAGACCTGTTTTTGGTGGAAATAAATGACATCTTGAGAGCTGCACTGGGAGGTGGGCAAGATAAAGGTCTTCAATGGAGACTATTTAACATCTTAAGTTACCTTGATTATGCTGATGACGTGCGTTTGCTTGCACATAACCGTTCGGACTTCGGAGTTAAATGTTCGCTCGTTGTATTCTAAATGCAAAGAGATCGGTTACACTTTAAAGAAACCAGAGCAAAACATCGCCAAACAGGCTTTGGATTATAAGGAAGACGTCGGGTTGGTCGACCATGTAGCAAATGGAAGCGAGCAGTTGAGCAGGAGGCCAGAAGAATAAACAAGTCCTGGCAACAGCTAAAGACCGATGCTCAGGATCGCCTTGTGGAAGAGAACTGTTTTAACAGGATTTTGATTGATACGATTCGAAAATGGTAAGAGCATCATTTACATACATCAAAAGATTAACGAAAGTGCTCTGCGAATAACATGGCAGCCAATTTTTTGTAGTCATCGTCAACCAATAACCTGACATAAAAAGCTAAAACTCTTCATCTACAGGTAAAAAGAAGAATAATATCGCAGCGTTTTTTAAAACTACATTCCATAACCTCCTAGCAAAGATTTTTTTTCAAACCCACATGAACGTTGTACGCTTCATGCAAATTTTATTGTAAGAATACTTTATGTTCTATTCATCGATCTGATTGGTACTACGATGGCAAAAACCGGCAATCCGGCTTACATTAATAAAGCCAACCAACTACCGGCTCTGGAATGCTGTTTTACAGGTTTGCAAAATAGAAAATATGCATTCGTGGCGCGCGAATAGCATGTACAAGAATGTTTGCATAAAATCTATAGTGCAACATACCGTCCAGTTCTAAAAGCTTTTGTATGGGAGGAACATATTCAGGTATTCTGTCATGTGCCATTCGATGGGCAAAATATGATGTGATTGGAAATTGAAATCAAGTATTATGTACACGACATATTCACATATTGGCTCTGACCTTGTAAACCTTGCCAGTCTGTCTTTTTTTCGTACGCTACTACGTCGAAATTCGCGATCGAGGTAGTCTTCTCCTTTCTCCATCGACATATCAGTACAACTATGTATATGAAACCCCATATCACCTTATTGAAATTTATTGCATTTTCTTTTAATACTCAAGGCAATAATCGCATACGATGCACATATGGTGTCGCATGATGGCTGGATTTTTTATCTTTTTTTTTCCATGGTGCATGTGATCATGCCCATGTTGAATAGGTGACGTGAAATTGTAATCGTTTCTATTCGAATAGTAATGGTCGAGGCTAGAGTTGAGAAAGTTTGTTAAGTGTAACTGTTTCTCTGAATAAAAATATAAATTATAAAAAGGAAAGGCTTGAGCGATTCCAAGTGGTGAGATTTCAAATTGTATCTGATTTTCTGGCTGCTGAGTTCATTAAGTGAAAGATTATTTAGTTGATTGCTGAATGTAGGAATATCGTACAGCCATTGATATATAGGAGCCCGGCAATGTTACCAACAAACACTCGTTTAGAAGTCGACAAATTATCTGAGTCTAATCTGTGACACCTGACGCTGAAATCGTAGTAGCGAGCGATTTCAACGCTCAACTTATGCGTTCCAACCACATTGGCCAACGAGGACGAACTCTTTGCAGCTGTTAATGGCCTATCGCAATTAGTTACCGAATCTCGTCTGTCTCCCTGACAGTCATGCCTCCAATTTGTGGTTGTTGTTATTGCACAATCTCCCATTGGGGATATGAACTAGTTTTTGATCCGAGCACAGTGTCCTCTATCATCTATTCTACATGACCCACGATGAAAAAGGCACTCCGTCGAACTCTTTGTCATTTTAAAAGGTAAAAGGGCTGATTGGGGAGCATTATAGAGTTTCTTTGCAGCTTTTGATTGGAAACTGTGATTCGAAACCAAGGATCGTACTTTGGAATATGATTCAGTGTAGGGTGTAGCCTAGTGGCAAGCGTGTTGGCCTACAATGCGAAGGCCTTGAGTTCAATTCCCGGTCGACGTATATTTCCAGCATACTGCCAGCTTGAATAAACCTCGGTTACCTCAATCTACGAAAATAATAAATAGAGATTTGTGCGAAGGACTAACAACTCTTCCACAATAAATAAGTAAGGAAAATGTTAAGGAACCTGAAGGTCAGGTGACCAACGCCCGATTTGGGCTGTAGTGTTGTTGTAGAAATTCAGTTAGCTCTAATCTGTGGTACATTTATATAATAATTAAATTAGAGATGTGTAGTTCACGAACGAACTAGCTCATTTGAACTATTCACATCATTGAACTAAACGAATTATTCACTAAAAATTTTCACATTTAGTTCGAAATGAACTGGTAGTAAGCTGAATGTAAAATTCTTAAGTCTACGTATTCGATTTACAATTTATTATTCACATAAAAGCATAAACTCATTGTTCAACACATCCGCAAAAGCAGCATTCATTCCATACAATCGTATCTCACCTCTTGCGCAGAAAACGAACTTTATCTTGTATGAATGTTCGTACCACATATTGTGGAACTAAACTGATCAGACTGGTACACTGATGTTGATGTTTAGTTCACGAATGAACTATGACCTCAATACGATCGTACTTCGCGAAGAAATTTAAGAATTTAGCTTGAAGACAAACTACAGAATTGTTTGTGGATCGAACTAAACAGGCAAAAAAAAATAATTTTGTAGTTTTCTCGTATTACTTCCTTTTTTTTGACTCGATATATCTTGCAAAAAACATAATTAAACTTTTTCTCCAGTTATCTTGAGAACGTCAGCTTGAATCGAGTCGGGTGTGTTTTTTAACCATCTTATTCCTTTTTTACTCGGAAAGATTTTTTCTTGTATTAAGTCGGGTGAATTTTTTTTCACATTTTTTACAGACATCGGGAACGGTTGCTTGGATCTAATCAAGTATATTTTTTTTCCTTTCTACTTTCTTTTTTGTACCTGAGATATCTTTAAAAAGCTGAATTTTACAGATACAACCTCCTAAAAATTGACTGAACTGAAAAACCTAACACAAAGAACTAGTCCTTTTACTGAATAAGAACTAGTGAACTAGTTCAACAAAAGAAACTATTTTGCTAATGTCTAAATTAAATACCGGTGTACAGGGAGTTACATTACTTACGCTATATTGTGCTTATTAGAAATTCATCTAAATGCTACAAGCTTTCAGAAGATATATTGAAAACACTTCCAGTGCTCTGCGTTCCGTTTTTGTGCGGTATAGTTCAATTGAGATTCAATTGAACACATTTAAATGATTTCGCCACCACACAGATCACTATCCTTATTTCTAAAAAAAATATTCCTACCGCAGCAAAACATCTGATCGCAATAAATCCAATTTTCTAATATTCGTACTTAAAAGTTCTACGTGAATCTTGAGTTATAAGACATTATATGACACGTGTACATAAAATTTAGGTTAACGTAAATATAATAAAAAGTCAAGCAAAGACAAAATTTGTCTTTGAATAAAGTCCACACAGTAATACGGCCACTCCTCCGTACATTACAAGGACTCGATGGGAAAGGGAAGCCCTTCACACTTATGTCTGGGATGGTATAATAGAATCGACACGACCTTTAGCCTTTTCATTTAGTGTATAGAGAGCTTTCTCCTGGCCTAGAAAATAAAATTTTTCGAAATTCTTTCATCCTTGCGTCTTTCAATATCATTCGAATTCGGTGAATACACATGAACGAAATTTTGAATTTAGAGAAATCAAAAATAGTAATTAACAAGTGATAAAGTGCCGCGCCTTTATCAATCACAACCTTAATTCTCGTTCTATGACTCACCCCGTATTGGTTCTCATCCAGAGCGACCTCTTCAAAATATGGATACGTGACTTGTATACATATCGTAGATGCGATATAGGAACGTAAAAGCGCATGTTGGCGATGCTTTCACAAGACCGTCAAGCCCCGGTTAGCTTTAGCAACCCGTCAGACATTCCACTCCTCTTCTCATATACGTGTATCGTATCCAGATGGTATCCACTCATGGAAGGCAACAGCCTTATCTACACCGAGGGTGGATGTATTAAAAAAAAAAACTGTCCGGATCGATAGAGGTTGTCATGGCGATACTCCGTCGCACTTGGAAAAAGCTCTTATACTTCTAGGAGTAAAGGTGTTCTACACCGGCGGAGAGGAGAGTAGTATACAATTTCTAGGACTAGTGTGCAGTTTTTACGTATTACCCGACCCCCACCTTCTATCGTTTTATACCCAAACCCTTCCACTTACCCTGGACACAGCCTTTTTTACTATGCAACGTTTTCGCTGTAGTAGCATTTTCCGAGTTGAATGAAATTCGTTAAAGCGGAACACCAAATCCAAGCCAAACTGAAACGAGGACGACGAGTAGCAAAGCATTGCAGTTTCAGTTTAGTTGTTTCGTGGAGAAGTGGCTGTCTGTATGGGTTGGTCGAGACTTAACAAATGCATCATAAGCTTTGCTCGCTACGTATTTTTCTAATTTAATGAAATGAGGTCATAGAACCTGAAGGATGATGATTCAACGATTGAAAGTCTGAACTATCAACTGGGTTGTAATCTAGATCCGAGATTCTCAGCAGCAAATTTGGGGGCTCTCAATTCATTGGGGCCCTGGAAATGACTTAGAGGACCGAAGACTGCTAGGGTATGTGAAAGGATTCAGGGTTTTCGAGGACACCTAGATCCTGCGTCACCCTTTAATGCATTGCACAGTTATGTCGGTATAGGAAATAGAATGAGGCTTATTGAGAAGGAGAGAGACGAAAATGGCGGTGAACATTGTACTTGCAGCACCGCAGGTTGTATCTGTTGGGAAACAAACTTGCTGGCAGATCGTTCCAAAGTTTTGACGCTCGGGATATGAATGGCTGCCTATATTTAACTGTACGAGAAGGCAAAGATTTGACTGTATACTCGTGTGCGCGTTCAACTTGGCGAGTATTCCGAGGCAAATTATTATTAATTAGCTTAGTTCCGTACTGCATTTATCACGGAAGTCGCGATAGTACTCCGACATTCCTGCGATGCTGGAGAACCTATAGAAGACGTGATGGTTTCGTTATAACATTTGCTGTTGAAACCGAGTGAAACCATCACGAGAAACCACAATCGACTACAATTGATGCGGATGAGCCGAGCATTAAGGGAGAAACGGCCACAGTACCAACAGAGACACGAAAAAGTGATTTTGCTGCACGACAACGCTCGGCCACATGTGGCCTTAGGTTGTGAAAACCTACCTGGAATTACTGAAATGAGACATCTTACCCCACCCGCTGTATTCTACAGACAGCACCCCTTCTTCATCGATCGGAATATGTGGTAATTCCGATCGATGACGTTTGGCTTGGCTGAGCAGCAATTCCATTCTTACGAAGCCAAAAATTGGGTCGATTCGTGGATCAGCTTAAAAGAAGAGCAGTTTTTTCGACGCAGAGTCCCAGGAAGATGGGAAAAAAGTTATGGCTAGCAATGGGAATTTCTTTGAATAATAAATGTTTAACCATTTTTGCACAGCAAGTCTCGAATTTACGGCGGTTTCCAATTTGTACTCCCAATACCTCCAGAAAGGGTAAAAATACCGAAACCCTGACAATCTTTATCTATAAGAGACTCAATATCCATCTCGGCTCCGCCAGTAATGCTGATGATAACCTCGAGGTAACCAAAATCTCTCCTCACTTTGTCCGTTAAGGGCAGTCCGTAAACTTATGCTCAAGCCTATGTGCATGCACTTGCTTTTACGCACATTTCATTTCAATCCTGCCTCTTTGCTATTCAAAAGAGGCCCGACATCTTTATAACAACCATGCAAAAGTGTTTAGAGAAAGGAGTCTTTCTCGAACAATGGAAGCTACAACGTTTGGTACTGTTACCTAAATACAATATGTTTACTTGACACGTTGGGAAAGATCCTTGAACAACAGACTGCTCGTAATAGCAGAGGAGAAAGGAGTACTGTCAGATCATCAGTTCGGATTTAGGAAATCGCGTTCAACTATTTACTCCATAAAAATGAAAGTCGATACTGCAGCTGGGGCGATACAAGGAGTACGGTGGCGAAATATTGGGCAGCAATGACACTGGACATTAAGAATGTCTTTAACTCGGCAGATTGGTCACTTATATGGAGATCGTTAGCCAAGATGGATGTCTTTCAGTTTGATAATGGTCTCAGTAGAGAGCGAAACGTCACGAATAATAAAGCGTAACAGTGTAGAATCCGAAAATCTTTTCTTTCTATTGGTATCTAATTTGACTCTGAGTCCGAACGATTATGCGCAACCAAACACACGTCATCAGCATAATCAAGGTGACTTAAGATGCTAAACAGTTCCAACTGAAGACCTTTATCGCCCACCTTCCAGTGCAGCAATATGTCAATTATTACCACCTGAAACAAGGCTGGAGATAAAATGCAGCCTTGTCTGACACCAAAAATAAGCTCTCGGACAGCTCTCATTTTTGTAAGTCGCGACATCTTACACCTTTGAAGGATTGGGATACGCCCATCATACATTTTCTACTGATCTCCAGAGTTGAAGACATGTAAAGCTGTCCACAGCGCAAACTTTAAACAATTCAAACAAAAACACATAAAGCAGTAAGTAAAATTTATAATTCCGATTAATCATCGACCCAATCAGTTAATTATGTTATGAATGAACACATTTTACCGATCAGTTTATGAATTAAGTCGCTTAAGTAGTAATTACAGGTCTTTAAATTCTTCGACGCTGAGTCACGAGATGTTATGTGTGTTTCTAGACAAATGTCGCCGCCATTCATGACCCGTCACGGAGGCACCGAATTAAATCGAGAATTCCAAACATGTGAGAGACTTGTTGATTATTGCGATATTGCATTCAACATTGGTAAATGAAAACATATGGTAGGCCATGTCTCCATGTCGACTATATCAGAGTTATAGCACTGCCATCATTGCAATTATTCCTACGCACATGCCGAGTTCATGTATATGGATTGCAAAAATTTAAAAGAGAAATCAATGCAGCATGCAAGTTGGTGAAGCGCTTCAGGACCAGATCAGAGTCGGAACGCTCGCACAGAGCCCACACATGTTTTTCATTTCGAAAATAAATGGCAATAATTAAGCCTAAGGCAATGCAATAGAGCTGATTAATTTCCTTCGATTTGTGGAAAGTGCGATGGGAAAAGAAATGATCTGCATTATGGATAAATGATTGAAAGTAAGATGATCGCCCAAAACAAATAGTTGAACTAGAGTCGCTCCATGTTAGACGAAGAAGATCAACTGTAAGAGAGTCCGGCCGAAATGTCAAAATCGACACCTAAGAAACTCACCTCACGAATTCACCATTCGCGGAGTGGTGAGTTCAGTGATTTTTTTTTCCAAATTATAAAATTGTTCCTTTTTTTGTTCGTGATAGCTATAGTTACTCCATTGTACACTAGAGGCGCTTTACCATAGTTTGGCAAAGGTTTTGGAGCAAAATTAAAAAAAGTGTCGACATTGTTTTTGGTGCGTTCTACAACTGTACGCAGTTTTTAATACT
The DNA here is from genome assembly GCA_963669355.1 of Chorisops tibialis. Classification (NCBI taxonomy): domain Eukaryota; kingdom Metazoa; phylum Arthropoda; class Insecta; order Diptera; family Stratiomyidae; genus Chorisops; species Chorisops tibialis. Next base: position 263,264,410 of record OY770262.1, on the reverse strand, counting down.
TAAATTTTTAAAGGAACCATTTATCTTAGGGCGGATGAAATTGGCAAAAGAAAACCACTTAATTCACCACTCTACGAATGGTGAATTGGGGAAGGTGAATTCGCAGGTGTCGAATCTGAAATTTCTGCCAGACTCTGATACAGTGTGTCTCCTTGTATGGAATGACTCTAGTAATACGGCTGAGCAAGAATAAAAACTAAATTCTACACAATTTCGCCATCTATCGTAAAAATTTTCACAAATCGCAGAGCTAGCTAACTCAATAGCATCCCTGCTCAGTAGTTGAATGCAAACAAACAGTTGTTTTGTGCAATCGAACTAAAACCCACCATATATGGTCACGCCATGGAACAGAGAGTAATGTATTCCGGACTTTTGCAAAGAACGGTACAAAAATTCCATTCTCTATTCGAACGTGTGTATAGTGTACTGAAGCAACAAAAAACAAAAATCCTATAATGATGATCGTAAAATATAAAAGCGGGTTCTTAATACTGAACGAAAGATGCAGAGAGTTGAGTAAAACACACCTGATTTAACTGGAAAATCCTATTAATAGATCTATCCGAGACGTTCAAAACGATTGTACTATAAGAAAAAGACACAAGACGATTTTATTGAAAAGGCAGAAACAATAGTAATTGGGACGTAGGAAGCGGGATATAAAGCAGCGAGTGCTTAACGAGTTATGGAGGTTGAATGGGTTACCTACCATATATTTCTGTTTTCTTTCGCCTTTTCTTCTTCTTCAGTATTCCCGACAACATTATAAATCTTGAGATAGCATTGCACGGCTGACTAGAAGAAAAATTGATAATTTTAAACCGATTTTCCTCGTCATCGGTATTGTTGTTGGCTTCATCTTGCCAATTTCATTAACCGCCAATCAATCGCCTATAAATCATATCGACCTCCGCAAGTTAAGCGGTTATTCCTTTTTTTCTGTTTTAAATATACAAATTCAGTTTTTGATTTTATAGCCTGATGGTTTTTCTAGTTGAAATGGCACTCACCATATGAAATAATGGCTGTTTAGATTCTTTGAAGGCATAAATTAAATATCGTAATATTTTATGGAATTCTGTCCAATCGTCTTTCATCCTAGAGAAAAGAGAAGTCCGCGTGTTACATTTTCAGCGAGATAAGGCACGTATCTCATTTCGGCTTTATTTCGTTGATTTAGTGAAATAGAAAATTAAGAAATTGAATGCGATAAAGTATGGGGTGATTACGAAATGTGAAAGTAATGCATAAGAAACAAAATTATTTTTTTTTATTTACAGAAAAAGCGGTGTTATAGACAATTTTGGCCTTTACGTGCAATGCACAAACACAGTTATTTAGGGAAGGCAGGGGAAGGGGAGTGAGAATGACCGTAACGAGTGGTGAAGCTGGTATATTTTTTCATTTGTACTGGCTGCTACTGACGAATATTTGCAGTTGTTATGGCTAAACCTCTTCGCAACCTTTACCATCTACCCTACTCTTCAGGGAAATTCCCCAAATAGCTGGAAACAAGCGAATGTGCAAATTATCGTCCAATAGCCATCACTTCCGTGCTGTCAAAAGTTATGTAAACTGCTCTCAACTGCAAGGTCATGCAATACTTGGAGAACAATCAACTTATAGATGATCGCCAATATGGTTTTCAGTCGGGAAGATCCACAGGTGATTTGTTTCTTCACCTAACCGAACGCTGGAATACTTGCATACATAAATTTGGCGAAGGCAAAGTAATTGCATTACACATTGTGAAAGCGTTTGATAGAGTTTGGCATAAATCCCTACTTTCTAAGCTTAAAGCATTTGGATTTGATGCTTCTTTTTTGTTATGGATTGAGAGTTTTCAATCGAAGCCATATAAGTTGTTTTAGATGGCGTCTCTTCGATTCCCTTTCCTATCAATTTTGGCGTTCCTCAAGGCTCGGTTTTATCACCTACTTTATTTCTAATCTTTATTAACGACCTTCTGTCGTCGACTCTCAACCCAATACACAGCTCCGCAGATGGCAGTACACTTGAAGACACTTACAGCTTCGACTCAATTGCTGAAGCGCACCAGTGTTCCGTACCTATTAAGCGCCTGACCTCAACACAATCCTGCACTGGGCAGGGCGAATCGGGTAGAGTTTAATGACACTAAATCACAAGCCTGTTATCTTTCTCTTAATCACTATCAGGATACCTTAATGCAAGGAATTGCCATAAAATCGATTCCAAATATAAAAGATGGAAATCATTTTATCCTTTGGCTCATCATTTAGTGAAGGGACAAAACAAACGTCAATATCCCTACACCAAAACATTAATAAACAGAGCACAATAAATAGACAAAAACTGACATAAATTGGTGTCAACTAGCGTTTCATTTAAATACGACATGCCGGTGCCTGACCTAATCTTTGATGGTGATTCAGAAAATTTCTACCTTCTGGGTATGCACATTAATAAAAAAAACTTGACTGGACCCAGCACATAAACAATGTAGCTTTAGACGCCTCCTTAGGCTTTCTTCGAAGGTGCAAGAAATATTTTACACCATCTGATCTTGCAACCATCTACAAGTCAGACATCAGGTCCCGACTCGAGTACAATTCGCATATCTGGGCTGGGGCACCCAAAATTCATCTTAAGCTACTGGATCGAATTCAGCGATTTGCGTTTCGACTTATTGGAGATGATACCATAACGGCATCTTTAGAATCCCTTGAACGTGGCAGAAATGTCGGGGTGCTCACCATCTACTACAGATATTTCCATTGCTGCTGTAGTCATGAAATTAGTTGTTATCCCTCCTTTATATAAATTCCTGCTGCTGAAAGCGCTCATGAGCATACAGATTAGAGTTACTCTATGAAAAAGAAAGAACAAGACGTACTAGAGTTCGGCCAAGGTGATAACCAGCTTTTCCGTTAAATTTGAAAAAGCGCGCTGCTAGTTTCCAGCGTGCGATAAGTAAGCAAATGTGATTGCAATCCGTTCATTAGTACGTGAAACCTACCAAATTAAATTTTCACCACTTAAAAGTACTGCAAATTAAAGATATTCGCGAGTTAAAATCAGAAAAAGTTGCACGCACACATACGCATCAGGACTGTAATTTCGAATTTCGAACTTTAGTTTTGTTCTTTTTTAGTAAAGAAATGTCAAGAGAACTGTCACGATGACAATTCATTTTGTACATTCGGCGAAGGTAAAAGAAAAACTCTTAATTATTTCCGTAAATTTTCATAAATTGAAGCATTCCAGGAAACCGAAGTGGAGACCATCCGGAATTGATGGGGATCACCCCGCGAAAGTGGAAATCTGCAGCTGCAAAAGAGGAAATCTACATCGCGTCGAAGCTTCTCGCCGGTGAATCGACAAGTGCAATATATTTTGGTTTTGGTATTTAGCTCGCGATGTGTGATATGATATCTTTCCTTTGATAAATGTGTTGTAAATTCAGAATAAGCCTTTTATTAAAAAAACCCTGTTGTACCCAAAATAGTTCATTAGTTTCACAGGTAGTGTTGTCTTAGACATCTCAATGCTGGAAATCGAGACGTTTTGGCCGTTGGACTATTTACAAATTAAACCACTAAGAGAACGTCACTAAGAATATGCCAAAGCCTAGTGACATAACCGATCCCAGAAATATGAAGCTTGTGTTCGTTGTGCTAAAATTCGATCCGCGAGAGATCGAAGAGCCATCCTTTTTGTAACGAGTAACGCTCTAGTATGCAGAACTCCCGAGAATGCCATTCGAACCGATTAACTAAATAAATAAATAAATATTAGACGTATGTTAAAGTAATATGTGATGTGTTCTCTAATTTCGTCAGCAATATCACTCTAATTCAGGAAAAAACAACTAACTAATTGCATAAACCCTAATCCTAGCTGGAATGATTGAAAAAGCCTGCCAGATGTCAAATTTCGAAATTGCACCTATGCCAGCGAAGTTTGCGTCGAAATAAGGAACTACAAATAGTACTACATGCATTCTCACCCACACTTAAGTATCGGTTTTCGAACTCGAAAATAAAAAGCGCCCCATCTGACAAGGTGGCCCAACTCTTTTACCAGGTGCCTTGTTCTTTCTTTTTCATAGAGTGACTCTAATACAGTTGAGCCACCCAAATCACGTACAGTGAAATATAGGCAGTCGTTTCTACCTCAAACAACCAAAATGTGGGATGCACTACCCGCGGCCGATTTTCCTAGATCATAACATCATGCAATTTAAAAGCAACATATACTGATCCTTTCGACCTTATTCAATTAACTGTTTATTTTCTATTTTGTTTCATCCCTTCCTAAGCCGACTGAACTGTACGCTACAGTATTAAAGGGTGATCCCTAAGTTCAACTTAGTGCCTTAAAAAAATGGGGGAATGAATGGTAGAAAGCGAACAGGAACCATCTACTAAGTATATCGACCTTCTTGAAGTGGAATTTTTCAAGTTTAAATCGTTTACTTATTTTATTTAGAATTATTTTTCATTGCCAGTAGCAACTGAAAATTCATGCTTCAAAAAAATTACTGCCTGGAGTGGGAATCGAACCCACGATCTATTGAGCTAGCTTGCGGGTTGTAACCTTGTCCCATTTCATGGTATTAAATCTTGCGCACACGTCATTTCTTATCAAGTTTTCGTCCAGTGATAACATTTTGTTATTGTTCATTTTGCGTTGTTTTCGTCTGCAGATCTTCTTGGTATCTCGCCTGAGACGTTGATAGTTGTCCTCTCTAGCTCGTGTTCGTCTTTCGAGAAACAGTCGATGGCTTTGTTTTTCTTGGTAATCGCTTCTTGGCATTCCTCATTGAACCAGTCATTTTGTTTTATGGGCTCTAAATATCCTAAGGTGTCTTTAACTGCGCGCTGAATATCATTCTTCGCCACTTTTGGTCAATTCTTTCCTCAGGCTCAGCCTGAGGTAATGCCACAATATGTGCTTTGATTATGGTCATGTATTCCATTTTTGTTGTGTCCTCCTTCAGTTTTAATACATTAAGCTAAGGAGCCCAGCTCCTTTTAGTGTGGCTCTTGTTAGCTATGCGACAGCAATATTTAACTCGACCAAGAAAATGGTCCGAGTCACAGTTTGCGCCACGTAGAGTCCTGACATCTAGTATGCGATGAGAACGTGGTCATTTTGATTGAAAGTGTGCCCATCTGGTGGTCATTTTGTGAATGTTTCTATTCGGGAAGCAAGTGGAGGATAACTAAGTTCTTACTGCTGGCGAAGCCAATAAGTCTTTGGGCATTGTCCTTCGTTTCATTATGGAAGCTATGCCCTTCTGTTACGCCCCAATGAAACAGTTCGTTGCCAATTTTACCGTTGAAGACTCCTATAAGAATTTTGATGTCGTTGAAGGGCTAACTGTCAAAGGAGCTTTCTCGGGCATAGTATTCGTCTTTAATGACATCATCTGTCTCCTCTGTAGGATCATTACAGTTGTTAAGCCTAACGCTGAAGAACTTCAACTTGAAGAGGATTAAGCAGATTCGTTCATAGATGGGTATAAATTTCGTTACGAGTTGTTTGAACGCATTATCACATGACGACTCCGAATTCTCTGCTTCCTTGCCTTTTTTCCCACGTAAAAACCGTGTGAGATCTGCAATATTTGCAATCGTTAACTTCGCTTCCGAGCTATTTTGTTTCTTGGAGAGTGAGGATGTTGATATTGTTACGAGACACCTCTTGAAGAAGTTCCCACAGTGCACCCGTTCGATGGAGTGAACGCCCATTCCAAGATCCAAAAGAATAGTCCATTTTCCGTTGCCGTAGTTGCCATGCTGATGATGCTTCTGAGATAACAAAAATCTTGTATCTTTCCGACCATCTTCTTCAATGACACACTAAAGGCCAAATTAGGTTATCGGGAAAGGGTTAGACTTTTACACAACCCTCTATCTACGCAGTGTGATCGAACTATATGTACGTCGACCGAGATTTCAGTTCATGACCTTCGCCTTTCAATACGCCCTTTCTTAAACATTACAATGAAAGAAACGTTAATTTTAATTATCTATCTTGCATGATTGATTCATGGATAGAAAAGTATCCATGCTTTCCGCATTCATGAAACACGACAGAGAGTAATTAAAATTAGTTTCAGTTCCATACTCGTAATTAGCTTGAAATGATTGCCTGCATTATCAGCCGTATCGCTAGTCGAATTTACTTTTACTATTGTGATAGCTTTTATGCAATAGTTATGTTAAATAGATTATTTATCGAAACCGCAATATGCATAGATTGCAATGGTAGCGGCGCCCACAACTTTCTATTCAGCTTTGTTTTAAAGTAAAGCGTCCTACCCGGTTTCGACCAGTCATACGACTAAAAGTCGCAAGTGTGTGCCAGGCCTAAGTCGATTAATTTCTCATTGAACAGTCTAGAGCGCTTAGAAGAAACTATAACGTAACAGAAGAAAAATACATCTATATTTATAGTAGCAACCCACCCAAATGAATATTGGTCGTTTATAATCTCGCTCAATGTGCAATTCCACTCCTACAATCTGAGATAAGTCTTGAACCTTGTCTAAACCATATGGTGGTATACGGTCATACCCGGAAACTATGACTGCAGCGTAGCTTATTAACGAACCCTGTCCTACCACAACACAATATAACTGAAACTTGTTAGGTTTATGCATCAGACGATCGCTAAATTAAAACCGTGCCACCTTCATGCTGACCGTCAAACGATAAATTCGTATTCTGCACCATCCTCCCACTAGCAATGCAATTTAATACACAACATCGAACCATTGTGATTGTTGACGTTTTCCTTACTTTTTCTTTTAATGCATCAAATTAAAGCTTGAATCTAATCGCACTTGTCAATTTAAAAAAAAAAATCTAGAAGGCAAGTGCATTCGCCGTCTTGTAGACATGATTTCATTTTTGATCGGAGTATGTCTCAAGGCAAAGACCTTGAATAAAATACAACATAAGATTGTAAACAAATGGCTCGACAATAATGACGTCCTTCCTCTCTCATTCACATTACACTCTCGTGCGGTCTGAAGCTTAAGCTTAAATCGATCACACAACCTGTACAGCTATCGATGAGCTAATTAAGTTTGTGATCAAAAATCTATAATGAATTGCAGCGGGCTCTTTAGAGGAGAGTTCGTTCTAAATGCAAATGCAAACTAGGAATGTTTACGATAGATTACAGAGAAATGTAAGGTGTAAGCGACCTAGCAAAAAAAAATATAAATATTATTCGAAATTAAAGCGTGCATGCCACACAACGCCCAACGCTCTAAGCGAATGGACTGTTTAAATGCAAACAATTCATAAATGATTGTACTGTACTCTGTAATCTAAGGTGCGATAATGCAAAGTGTTTTCAGCGATAATAACAAACAGAAACGTGTTGTATTGCAGTGCTATGTAAATGAAATAATCCCATATAAGTGGAGCATTTCACACCTACTAGTTGCTTTTCTGCATCAAAACTGTTACATTGTTAGCGTTGTTAGATGCTTGAATAACTAAAGTGTGATATAGATAAGCGAGCGTAGCCTTTTCTTTCTAAATGTTTATAAATTGCGCCTTCGATACTTATAGCTTTGTATATTCATAATATAATTTTGATTTAATGAATTTTGGCGCGGAGAAACATCGGATTGAACAGAAGTTCATATCACTCAGAAAATTTAAAACCGGATATCATGTTGTCTGTTCATTCATCATTTTTGACGAGACAAATCGCTAAACTTCTTCTAATCCTTCCCAAACAAAATGACATATAATTCCACAATTTCATAAGTTTATAATAGATCAAGTTCCTTGGAAAGTATAAGAGCTACTGATCAATAATTTTTAACATTTTTATGAACATTATACTTATTTCTATAGGAACTCTCCTTTTACCACCTCCCATACAAACTGTAAAATTTCATGAAATACAATACACCAATATTTACAATACCTAACAAATCTATGAACCTCAAATTTTGTGTTCAATATTTTGTTGGTAGCTAGTAGTTGTTTCAAATCCAGTCCTTCCATTGCCCGTTCTGGGTTGCAACAAGAGTCCCATCTTGGGCCACTTTTCTACTTCATCAACGAACTGAACTAGGAGGACTATGAACGGGGTGTTCTCGCTTCATTTGAATTTCGAGTATTGATGACCTTCTGTATAGCAGGGTCATGTTTTGAAAAGTTGGTGAGGTTTAGGGCATACGTATTCCACAGTTTAAATTCACAGAATCTTCACAGACGATTTCATGTAAGTTTGAAATAAACCAGTTATTTCGGTGTAAACTGTGCTCAAAGCTTTAAGCGCGTTTTTCTCGAAAGTGTTTTCAAAATCGGTACCAGAAATATCTTCGCGACTACTGGATCAATCGGGATCTAGTTTTGCTCAGTTATATCGTACTTAACGGCGCATTTTTCGATACCTGGCATAGTTTTTTTTTTATTTATTTTTTCTGAACAATTTGAGGCGAAAAATCGTCATTGTGACCAAAAAGTACCGAAAATTTGTAAGTAAAACGCAAAATATTTAGTTACTTGTCAACATTTATTTTGTCGCCTTCAAAGTAATCCCATTAGATCCTCGAAACACTTTTCATAAGCACTTTTTGGTATGGCCTTCAGCTCCTTCAGCGAATTTTGTTTCATATCCTTGATTGATTGAAAACGGGTTGCACGGACCGGTAATTTAAAAGGTCACACGGGGCCGAAAATAGTGAATAAGGTGGTGATTGATGGAATATGTTGCTTTTTTGGCCTTATATTCGGGCACAATTGAAGCTCAATGCAGTTCCGCATTATCATCGTGGAAAATCCATGCATTCGCCTTCTCTAAATCCGGCCGTTTTTTACGGATTTGCTCACACAAACACTACGGTCAAATAGTACTCCTTATTAATCGTTTGTCATTCCGGAACGAATTCATGGTGGATCAAGCCGTCGTCTTGATTTTTGAGCGACTTTGGCATGGTTTTTTCGGTTTCGGCTCATTTTTTTCCTCGATTCCGATGATCGTTGACTGGTTTGCATGTCAAACTCATATACCCATGTAACATCACCAGTTATGATGCACTCCATGAATGTGGGATCAGAATTCGCAAGGATCAAGCATGTCCAAAGAGACCTGTTCATGGTACTTTTTTTTGAAGAAAAGTCAGCTATAACGGAACGAGCCGTGCAAGGACACGTTTCATGACCAAAGGACTAGCGAGAGATGTCGAGCTCTCATGCCATCTCCCTAACGCTGGCATGACGTTTTTTGAGCACCATTTCCTACACTTTTTGAATGTTTTCGTCAATTGAAGAGGTGGGAGGTCGTCCAGAAAGAGGCATGTTTTCAACAATCTCTCGATAATCCTTAAAGGCATTATACCACTCGTAAGCTCGTGCTTTTGATATTACCGAAACACCGTAAGCCTTTTTCAACCTTCGCAGCGATTCCGCACACGACATTTGGTTGAAAACACAAAATTTGATACAAACTATCTGTTCCATATTTTTATCCAATTTAGAAATCGCGGTGGACTACTAAAGTGTACCGATTCAACCAGCAGCTGTAAACAGACTGATTGATTAATAGACCACGCAAATTTTCGGGATAATAATTAAAGACAGTCCTACCTGCTTACCAAAAAAAAATTGTTTTTTAAATATCAGGATAATTTTAATTAAAAATTCTCGGTACTTTATGGTCACAATGTATTCTAGATGAAATCTGAGAGTATTATAAGTTTGCCACAAATCTTGTAACGCTAAGAAATAGGGCTCAGAGAAAAAAATTAATGATATACAGGGTGTTTGGTACTCCGTACATAACCTTGTAAGGGGTTATTCCTGGATATATTTTGAGCAAAAAAATGTTCTACGGAGATGGTCAATTTTCAATATCCACGGAGATCAAGAAAAGTCCTTCGGACCTGTACCCTCACTCACTCAAAACGCTATATCTTGAAAAGTAATAATCACAATTCAAAGTGTTATAGCTTGTTTTTTAGGGAATCAAATTACCTTTCATTTGGTGTAATAGTCCGCATTGTAAATGTATCCAATTCTGAGATATTTGCTTCAGAACACAAATTTTTGACAGTTTGACCGTCAAAATTCTAAGATCAATGTAGTTTTTCTCTAAAAAACCCATTATAAAAATGTCATTTTATTGTTGTTTTCTTTTGTGTCATATTATTGCCTACAAAAGACGCATACACTTGCATTGCATAAGTTTTATAGTTTAGAAGAAATTATCATTCCAATAATTTAGCACTTTTGTCAAAAAAGCAAGAATAGGTTGATCAACACTCTCCGGTTGAACTAAAAGAACTCAAGAATGGTTTTTACGGTTTATTTCAATTACAATAAATGTTCAAAATGGCTACCTTCATTTTGAATGCACGCTAAAGTTCGTTTTGCCAGTGTTCTCTTTGTGTTCATACTCCTCAACTGCTGCCTTACTTCTGTTGCTGCCGCATCGATTCTGGTGTTTAGATCCTGCAACGTTACTACTTCCGTTGCGTAGACAAGGTCCTTCATCCGTCCCCATACAAAGAAATCCATAATAGTTAAATCAGGGGATCTTGCAGGCCAGTGTATCGGTCCATTTCTACCGATCCAGCGATTGCTATAATTGGAATTTAACCAATCTCTGATCTGTCGGCCGTAATGAGCTGGAGCACCATTGTGTTGGTAAAACATGGAAGCCAATCGTTGCAGTGGCATATCATCCAATAACTCCTGTAGATCATTTGTCAAAAAATGCAAGTAATTGGAACTATTTAAGGTAGGCGGAAGCCTAATAGGACCAATAAAATCGTTGCCAATCACACCTGCCCATAAATTGACACTGAATCTGTGCTGAAATGATGCCTCTCTTCTTGTATGTGGATTGCTCTCAGCCCATGTGTGTAAGTTGTGGAAGTTTGTGATACCGTCCCTGGTGAATTGGGACTCATCCGTCCAAAGAATGTTGCTGATAAAATTCTCGTCACTTATTTGTCGTTCAAGGAGCCAATTGCAAAACTCCATCCTTTTGGGTAAATCAATGGGTAACAGCTCCTGCACTGGTGTGTGGTGGTAGGGATGCAAACGTTCTGCTTTCAGGACACTCCAAACTTTCCACGTAGAGACCTTAAACCGCAATGCCAAGCGTCGTATACTAGTTGATGGATTATTTTGAACTGCAGCTAGGATTCGTTGATCAATTGAAACAGCGATTACCGGCGCAGGATTTGCATTCACTCTGCTTGTCCTAACACTGCCTGTTTCCCTAATCCTTCTGTAAACGTCTTGGAATACTCTCGGGTAAGGTATTCGACGATTGGGAAATCTGTGATGATACAAAGATCGCGCCGCTTGCTCATTTCCCTGACACTCTCCATAGAGGAAAATTATGTCTGCATATTCTTCGTTCGTGAACTCAGGCATTTCGAAATTCTTTTCTAAATTTTAGTGACACCTTGTTCTTTTACAAATTTAACTAAAACTGATAAAAATATGAAGTATGGTTTGCTTTTATAGGCTTTTCATTTTGTTAGGTAACCCATTAAAAAGGGCAAAGTGCTGCACCTAGTTGTGTTGAAACTCATTTTAATTTAATTCATTTTCTCGATAATTTTAATACTACCTAAAGGACATTCATTGATAATTTAAATAGTAATTAAAGGACACAAAGAATATTTCAGTTTAACAACATTTCAGGTAGTTTTTTTAGAACGAGGGTTGGTTTATGGCATATTTTATTTTTAAGCCATATGTATTTTCGCTTATTACCTGGAAAACGGGAAAACCTAAGTCATAAGTATGTGTGCATCTTTTGTAGGCAATAATATGGCACATAAAAAACAACATTAAAATGACATTTTTATAATGCGTTTTCTTGAGAAAAACTACATTGATCACAGAATTTTGAGGGTCAAAGTATCAAAAATTTGTGGTCTGAAGGAAATACCTCAGGATTGGGTACAGGTACAATACGGACTATTACACTACTGAAAGATAATTTGATTCCCTAAAAAACAAGCTATAACACTTTGAAATGCGATTATTGGTTTTCAAGATATAGCGTTTTGAGTGAGTGAGGGTACAGGTCCGAAGGACTTTTCTTGATCACCCTGTATCTCCGTGGATATTGAAAATTGGCCATCTCCGTAGAACAATTTTTTGCTCGAAATATATCCAGGAATAACCCCTTACAAGGTTATGTACGGAGTACCAAACACCCTGTATAAGTTTATATTATCACTCATATGCACAGTGTGACCCAACTAAAAGTGTCGATTTAAAAATTAAATAAAAAAAACACGTTTAATATTTTTCCAAATTTTTTTTTTTATTTGAAAGTACAATCCTTCCGGTTAATTATGGAAAATTATTTCATTCAAATGGCTGCCGCGGCTGGCCTTACAGTAGGCCATTCTTTCGGTCCAATTTCAAAGCACATTATGGATTGTTTGCGGCTCTATATCGGTAATGGCTGCTTCAATATTGGCCTTCAAATAGTTAATTGTTTGTGGATTGTCCACATAACACTTGTCCTTCACGGCTCCCCACAAATAAAAATCTAAAGGTGTCAAATCGCAGCTTCTTGGCGGCCAATTGACATCGCCATTTCGACTGATAATGCGACCATCGAATTTTTCACGCAATTCGGCTATTGTTTGGCCTGCTTTGTGGCACGGAGTACCGTCTTGTTGGAACCAAAGATCGTTCAAATCAATATCTTCAAGATATGGCCACAAAAAAGATATTAACATGTGGCGGTAACGCTCGCCATTGACCGTAACGGTCGCGCCGGACTCTTTTCGAAAAAATACGGGCCAATGATGCCGCCGCGCCACATTCCACACCACACAGTCACACGCAATGGATGCATTGGCTTCTCTTCATATGCCTGAGGATTTTCAGATCCCCAAATGCGACAATTTTGCTTGTTTACGTACCCGCCGAGATGGAAATGAGCTTCGTCCGAAAAGATGATTTTTTAAGCAAAATCTTCATCAATTTCAAGTTGGTCGGAAGCCCACAAAGCGAATCGATATTGAAGCGGATGGTCTGGGGCCTTCAATTGCTGGACTAATTGAACTTTGTAGGGCCACAAACCAAGATCCTTACGCAAAATTCGTTGCATGGAAGAGCGGCTGATGCCCATTTCCAATCCACGACGGCGATACGATGTTCTCGACCAACGCGGGATATTTTCGGTCGAACGAACGGGATGAACACGGGAACGTGTTGTTGCGTCAATAATCATGCCCGTTTCACGAATTTTTTTCACCATTTTTTTTATTTCACTCACTCGATCGAATTTCGTACGACATTTTCTTGCAATTTCGGTCCAATTGTCTTCGTTTTGGAAATAAATTTTCAATACTTCCCAGCGTTGTTCAAGCGTAAATCGACTCATTTCGTTCAACGGACATATGATACTGAATTTCTGTTAAAGTTAGAATGACATTAGTGTTGCCAGGTGTAAAAAAACCGGTAATTTAAAAACACACCGATAGCTCGGTCACCCTTTATATCTCAAAACCGGATGTGCGTCCGTTGAGCTAGGTTCAAATTTTTGTATACGTTGTTTTTGATAAAAAAGTAAGGACAAGTTCGTGAACGTACCGAATCGCTCCACCCCTTCTACAAAATGACACAATTTCGGAATTTGACATTAAACCGATTTGCTAGAAAAGTATAAAAGCTATTGACATGAAATTTGGAACACATTATTTTTATACCAATCTCAATGTACGGTATAAAAATTATTTGAATCCTTCACTCCTTCTACCACCTCCCATACAATCTGCCACAATTTCAAAACTATACAAAAAGTCAATTTTCCTGAAAAGTATGAATGCTACTGATCTGCAATTTAAAACATGTCAAAAACATATGTTTATAGTTATTTCTGAAAAAGTCATTAAAAACTTGCCCCTCCTTTAACCACCGCCCATATAAACTGCACAATTTCACTGAATATACCAATTTTCTCAGTACCTGTTAAATTTTTAATTCCTAAGTTTTGTATAAAACATTTTGATAGCAACCTTAGCGTCATGTGAAAAAATTAGTTCGATGTCGTCATCCCCTCTACCACTTCCCCTACAAAATTTCTTAAGATCCAAAAATTTCTCTTTCATCTAGAGTATCGCACGATAGTAATTAGTAGTTTGCATTCGAATTTTTTTCCGACTCGATCTTAGAACAAACAAAAAAAGTAAATATTAAAACTATAGGAATCGCACGTTTTGCGTGAATAGACAAAGCGATTGCCACCTACATTTATAGTGAAAATTGTCAAAAAAAAAACTGCATAACTTGATAAACCGTTTCTCCATACAAATTCGAAAAAATTCAAGATGGTGGCCGTCGGAATTGAAGACCCTTAAACTTAAGTTATAAAAAAAAAAAAAATATATCACATATATAAACAAATTTTTCATCTGCTCAACACCCATCACAAAAATACTGCATAAATGAATTACGAAAAGCAACAAAAAAAAATTTTATTCGAATAACCGGCATATTTCACCGGCATTTCCGATCTAATAACTACGTCGACTTCATTCATTAATTCATTGTGCAATTATAAATTTTCCCTCTGAGCGTTATTTATGTTTTCGTAGTAGCATACAATAGAGATACTCGATACACACTAACACTTCTGTCCTAATAGAGTTTGGACATGGGGTGTACCCCGATTGCGCGGGAAATTTCGTCCGAAATTTGAATTTTCTCAATTCTTTTTCTTTTATCAAGTAAACACAATCAAATTGAATTGTTATTTATGAAAGTCATATTGATTTTCGGTTTTAATGAGAATTCCATTCAAAAACTTGTAGTTTAACGCAAGTTTTCGCTCGTAGCCGTAAATTTGAAATCGGCCAAACTCAAGTTTGGCCGAATTTCGTATTTCTTATGTTGCCTTCTTGTGCTTCTAAACGCAGTCTTAACTGTTGGTATAAGGGCATTGTCCAAACTCTATTAGGACAGAAGTGTTAGTGTGTATCGAGTATCTCTAGCATACAACAAATAGCTCATTTCCGGTCAACATTTCTACATACATATATATATACTGAATAAATTCATGTTTCATAGATTATTATAGGTAGCAAAAACTTACTAGTGTAATGCGCTATGTCTGCTCTAAAGAGAGAAGTTCACACACTACCTGTATATCACATCATCATTATTTCAATAATACTTGTTTATTATTTTTTTTAGCTAAAGCTTTTCTGACCCCTTTCTATGCGTATATAAAAATAATAATAAGCATAAAAGCCGTCATAACTTTAGGAATTTCCATTCATAACTCTTGCAATCACGATGATTATAATACACAATAGTGTAATGCCCTCCGGCACTACCACTTTTACCATCAGATACGTTTTCGAAGAGCAATATGATGCTAAAAGAACATAAAAGCTGAAAAAAGACGATGAGTGATTCTCATGCAAGAAGTTTTATTTCAAAGAAAGTTAAAGATACCAAAGTGTCTGGTAGATATAGAGAAATAATCGAAATATGTAGGTACAGTATAATTGAGGAATTTTACTTTATGTTCATTTATAAGCAGTTTTTTTGCTCTACTCAGACACCGCACACTCACGCCTACTTACCTTGCTCAATTTTTCACCTTCGTGATGCGGTAAAAGCGATCGTAAGCTTTGAAAACCGGCATTTATACTCTGCATACGGCGCCGTTCATTACTGTTGGCTATTTCGCGTCGCATTCTCTTTTCGTTTTCCATTGCGCTTTTCGATGAACCTTTTCCGGCCTGCGGAATAATATGCGTCACCGATAAATGCTGAATACGCTGATGATGTGGCGAACTATTTTGTTCAGAATAGCTGTGATGATAGCTTTCGCCCCCTGAATCCTCAAGTGTTAACCTGAAATATATAGAAAGAAATTATTAGTTAAAATCTCGATTAGCACTAATAATTTTATTGAAGAATAACGAACTACAATTTAATTCAATTACACGGTAAAACTAAATTCGACGAGTTGTGCAATTTTTGTTGCGCAACTTTTCTTCGTTTTATAGTCTAGATGTAATCTGAGAGTATTATAAGTTTGCCACAAAGTTTGTAACGCCAAGAAATAAGGCTCGGAAAAAAATGAACGATACAGAAGTTCATATAATCATTCAAAAATCTCAAAACCGGATGTCCGTCCGTGACATCTCTAGCTTGAGAACGCATTGAAGCTAAGAAGTTCAAATTTTGTATACGTCGTTTTTGACAAAAAAGTAAGGTCGAGTTTGTGAACGTACCGAATCGCTCCACCCATTCTACCACCTCCCATGCAAAATGACATAATTTCGTAATTTGACAATAAATGGATTTGCTCGGAAAGTTTAAAAGCTATTGATTTGAAATTTGCAACGTATTACTTTTATGATTTCAATCTACCATTTAAAAATTATTCGTACCCTCCTCCTCCTCCTTTCTCCCCCTCCCATACAAATTACATTTTTTTGGGCTTTACGGCCAATCATAGTCCTGTTAGGAGGATTCTTAATTAATATGAGGAAAAACGAAGTAGAAAGGACAGAAACATGAGGGATACCAGCATTAATTAAATGCGATGCGGACACCATCCTATTCAAAATGATCCGAATTGAGCGAGTGATTAAGAAACTTTCAATTCTATCACTTACGGAGTCGGTGAACTAAATAGCTTTAATCTTGGCTAGAGAGGCGATATGCCATATTATATTGAAAGCCTTGGAAATATCGAGAGCAACAATGCAAGATTCGCCATATTAGTGAATGTTTTTATTCCAGCGCTCCGTGAAAACAGTGAGTGTCGGCAACCATATTGATGACCACTAATAAAACAATTGGTATCAAAGTACTTTATTATCGTGTGGTAGTGATGACGTTTTCCACAAATCGCAATAGAATTAAAGTAACTGACGATTGCTTCGTTTACCTCTTTTATGAATAGGCTAAACATTCGTAAGTTTCCACGAAGAGGGTACAGTACCGTCTGCAAAAGAAAGTAGGAAGAGCTCATACTTTTCGTTGCACATCCGCACTCAAAAACAAACACCATATATCCTTGCAGTAAGCGAATGTAAGGTAATGTCAGGTAGTGAACTATTTTATGCCTTGCCTGTCTATCATCTTACCCTATGTCGAAAAAGGACCCGAAATTTTTCAATAAAACGAAAACGGTTCAGTTAATCATCGTTATTTATTTTAATCCCTTCAAAGTAATCTCCATCCACCGCAAGCAATACACATATTCTTCTTCTACATATGCTTCTTTCAATTTTCAAAACACTTTTCGTAGACCGATTTTGGAATCGCCTTCAGCTCCTGATGTTTCATTGTGGTTATTTCACTATTTCGAATGCTAGATTTAGCATATTTATTGCGTTGCGCACATAAATTATTAAGTAATAATAATTTGTGTGCGTGCAAATTTATGTACTAGCAATACTTTCGACGACCCCACCCCATTAGACAGACAACATCTCAAATGAAGCCTCAACTGACGAAGAGGAAATAGCATCGACATTACCCACGCTTGCTGAAATCAAAGCAGCCCCATGTGACAAAAAGCTAACCAAAGCGCCAGGAATTGACGAAATACCAGTTGAACTTCTGAAAAACGGTGGAAACTGTGTCGCTGAAATACTGCACAACATGATATGCAAAATTTGGACAGAGGAAATCATACCCGACGACTGGCGAAAAAGCATTATATGTCCAATTTACAAGAAAGGAGACAAACTCTGCTGTGAGAACTACAGAGGTATATCATTGTTGTGTACGTCCTATAAAATACTAACAAAAATAATTGAACGTCGTCTTAAGCCCTATACTAATCAAATAATTGGCGAATACCAAGGTGGATTCAGAACCGGACGATCTACAACAGACCAGATATTCTCAGTGAAACAGGTGCTTGAGAAATGCTGGGAATATAACACACACGTGCACCAAATCTTCGTAGATTTTAAACAAGCATACGACAGTATCGACAGGAGCGTACTGTATCAAATCATGCTTGATTTTGGAATTCCCCAAAACTAGTCCGACTAACAAGACTCACAATGACGAACACTCAATCCCAAGTGAGAATACAAACCGATTCCACAACCAGCTTTCGAACGGAATGTGGTTTAAAGCAGGGAGATGGTCTAGCCCCCATGCTTTTCAACTTGGCACTGGAGTATGTCGTCCCAAAATCCCAGTCGGCACCAACGGGACACTACTATTCAAGTCCACCCAACTAGTAGTATACGCTGACGACATTAACATCCTAGCAATATCCTTCCCTAGTGCTAAGGAGGTATTTATCAATCTTGACTCCGCCGCAAATGAAATCGGGTTGCGCATTAATGAAAGCAAAACAAAAGTAATGACGCAAACAAGAAGGAGAACGCCTATCAGACAAAACATAACAATTGCGGAATATAATTTGGAGAGTGTGGACAACTTCATATATTTTGGGGCTAATCTAGCAAAGGACGGTAATGAAACAGATGAAATCAAACGACGGATAATACTTGCAAATAGTATTATTCGGTACTTCCAATAATGAAATCCAAGAAAGTGCACAAAAACAATAAGCTGCGGATTTATAAAACCATTATACGACCTGTGCTCTGTTATGGCAGCGAGACGTGGACATTAACCCGAACTTCCGAAAAAGCAGTTAACGCATTCGAAAGAAAGGTCCTCCGAAGAATTTTGGGACCTGTGAAGGAAGGAACGGAATGGCGAATAAGATACAACCATGAGTTGTATCAACTCTACGACGAGCCAGAAGCTTCAACGTTCATCAAGCTACGTAATCTGCAGTGGGCTGGTCATGTAGAGCGAATGGAAGACAGAAGAATCCCCAAACGTGCTCTTAAAGGCAAAGCGAATGGTAACCGACCAGTAGGCAAACCACGCAAGCGATGGGAAGACTCGGTTGATGAAGACAGCAAAGCCATTTTAAAAATTAGCAGCTGGAGGAGGCGGTCTTTGAATCGAGAAGATTGGAGGCGACGACTTCAGGAGGCTAGGGCCCGAAGTCCCGAAGACTGTCGCGCCATTGATGATGATGAATACTTTCAATACATGAAACCGCTAACTTGATAAATTAAACCAAATCGAAAATAAATTAAAATATAAACTTCTCGTCACTTTTTTGGTCAGTTTATGAATCTCTCAAAATTAAGAACGGCCACTGTTCATTCTCGTCTTATCGAGCCCCACACTACTCTACAACCGAAATGGCTCAAAGATGCCCCATCGAGCCCTATTTCACTGTACAACCAAAAATGATAAACAAACAACTACAATACAATGGTTAGGCGATGAAATTTGCTTTTAAGTTTTTTTGTTTTTTTCCAAGCCCATTCTCCTGCTGTTATGTGGCAGGCAAAAGGTGAAAAGATAGGCTTATCGTTTGGAGGCTTCCGTGGCGTAGTGGGCAGCGTGCTTGCTTCACAGTCAATAGGTCGTGGGTTCGATTCCCACTCCAGATAGTGGGATTTTTTTAAGCACGAATTTTCACTTGCTACTGGCGATGAAAAATGATTCGAAATAAAATCTGCGACCGGTGTTAAACTGAAACATTTCCACTTCACGAAGGTCTATTTAGTTACTCAGTAGATGGTTTCTGTTCGTTTCTATCATTCAGTCACCCATAACATCTGCAAATATTTGTCAGTAGCACCCAGAACAACTGATAAATATACCACCTCGTTACGGTCTCACTCCCCTTCCCCTACTTTCCCAATCCCATTCCTTCCCACCATGACTGTATTTGTGCATTGCACATAAACGCCGAAATTGCCTATTACACAGGTCATTCTGTAAAAAAAGAAAAGAAGATTGCAATTATACCAACAGTATTAATGTTGTTTTTGGTCAACTAGTTGCGTACAAAATGAGATGTGTGAGCCGGTGCATTGTCGCATTGTCGTGGTGAAGAAACCACGAGTTGTTTCTCCACAATTCTGCCCTCTTGCGACGAGCATTCTCCCTCAAATGGTTCAGTACGCTCACATAATACTCCTTATTTACTGTTTGGTCTGGCGGAGTGGACCACACCACGGCAATCAAAGAAAACGGTCAACAGCCCTTGATTATCGACTTTGTCGTGGTTTTTGGGGCTTTGGCTCGTCTGAGAAGCGCCATTCCGATGATCATTGGTTCGTTTCAATGTTATATTCATAGACCCATGTCTCGTCACCGGTAATGATGCCTTCGATAACATTTTGGCACAAAGAAAGCATTTCTTTAGCGACAGCAATGAGATACTGTTTCTGCAAAAAATAGCGAAATTCGCAGAATACACCAAACAATGACTTGTTTACAAGGCTATTACACACAAACTATTTGACAGATTACACTCAAAAGTGACATTTAAACAACTGACAGATGTACCAACCTAGAAAAAAAAAATGATTTTGACAATATCTCCAGCATGGTTCGTTTAAATGACTTCTTCTTCTTCTTCAATGGAGCTATAGCCCAAAATCGGGCCTTGGCCTCCTGACCTTCAGGCTTCTTAATATTTTCATTATTTATTGCGGAAGAGTTGTTAGCTCTTCGCACAACCCCCTATCTACGAATTTTTCATTTTCGTAGATTGAGGTAACCAAGGTATATCCATGTAAGCAGTATGTTTGAATTATGCGTCGGCTGGGATATGAACTCACGACCTTCATATTGTAAACCAACACGCTACCCACTAGGCTACACCCTAGCTAGTAGCGTACCTAGTTTCGCAAACGTATCGCTATTTATGTCCGTAGCTATCAATTAGTTCATTTCTTAGGAACAGTCTCCAATCCAGAATTTAGCTGCATCTGGATGAAAATTAATATCCAGAAGTAGGCTTCCGTGGCGTAGTGGGCAATGTGCTTGCTTCCCAGTCAATAGGTTGTGGGTTCGATTCCACTCCAGACGGGATTTTTTTAAGCGCAAATTTTTCAGTTGCTACTGGTGATAAAAAATTATTCGCAATAAAATGGGGAAACGGTGTAAAAGTGAAACAGTTCCACTTCAAGAAGGCCTAGATACTCAGTAGATGGTTTCTGTTCGCTTTCTATCATTCAGTCCCCCATAACATCTGCAAATATTTGCCAGTAAGCAGCCAGTACAACTGAGCAATATACCAGATTCTCCACTCGTTACGGTCGTTCTCACTCCCCTTCCCCAACCTTCCCAATCCCATTCCTTCCCTCTATGACTGTGCTTGTGTTATTGCACATAAAGGCCAAAATTGCCTATAACACAGGCCATTCTGTAAAAAAAAAAAAAATGTGTATAGAAAGCTGTAGACGCAAGTACAGCAGAGGGTATACCCTGTTGCAAGGCTAGTTTTTTTAAGGCACCGATTATAACAAAGGGGCCACCTTTTAAAGTATTACACAATTATGTCGGTATAGGAAGAGAATTTGGTAGTGTTATGGGAATTTTAGGCGAGAAAGTGGCGGTGAACACCATTTTCGAAGCACTGGAGGTTATACTTGCTTGGAAATATGCTCGCTGGCAATGCGTTCCAAAGTTTGGACGCTCGGGAAACGAATGACTGTCTATATTTCACGGTATACTCGTGGGCACGTTTAGCTTGACGAGTAATTCGGAGATAAATGTAAAGTGGAGGAATGATTGAGCTAAGTTCCGCACTACATTTACCAGCGCTTTGGCTGCCACAGCTCATAAATGCGAATTGTACTCCAAACGAGGTCGAATGTAGGTCTTGTAGATGGTAGCTAAGTCGTGAGACGTAAAATATTTTTTGCATTTTTGAAGAATACCTAGAAATACCGAGTCGTCAAGGGCATCATCAAAGATGTGCTTGCTCCAATTGAGATGGTTATTTAACTTTACGCCTAATAGGATAAAATCATCTACAGAGAAAAGTTGGTACGCCAACCAGACGGCGACGCCGGAACATCACGTTTAAGAGAAAGATGGCAGGACTGTGTCTTAGCGGCGTTGAACTCTACTCTATTTTTCCTGCCCCATTCCCGGATTATGTCGAGGTCAGTGTTCAGCGAATCGAATAACTCCGTGTGTTTGGAAGCAACAGACTGCTTGTGAGATTCCGCAGCTGAGTCAATTCATTTGAAGTACTGTCATCTGCGAAACTATGGATTGGATTGAGAGTAGAAAGACAGAAGGTCGTTCATGAAAACTATGAAAAAAGTTGGAGATAGAACAGAACCTGGAGGGACGCCGGATTCAATTGGATAGGAGGAAGAAGTAACGCCATCAATACAACTCGTATAGTGCATTCGGACAGGAAACTCTCCAACCATCAAATGAGGGCAGCATACTTTAAAAAAATTGTTTTGATTGAATTTGCAGTCAACGCAACTAGAAGGATGTAACATAAGCATATAATTTAAGACAAAAAAAAAGAACTGCGGCAATGGGATTTGCATGTGCACAGGGTGATGAGTATGTGACCATGGGAACTCGCAACGTTTCTTCGATTTTCTTGTTTCACAATCGAATGATGGAGAGTATACGACGTACATAACCGCATATACCACCGTATACAGCCCTGGTACCGGAGAGTATACGCTTTTTCTAGGAAAGGAGCAGAGGGTAGATGGCGTATACCCCTTATACCTTAGGACGAAAACCCTGGTTCGAGCATGATCAACCAAAAACGTCGGCTTAAGATCGCAGAAAACCCCAAAAGATCGAGATCTTTTTGGTTATTTATGAAATCGGTCAACAATCATTTTATCTTATCCTCAACACCTCCTCTTCATGATGGTTACAGAGCCTTTATCGATCCTGTCAAAAAAGCAAACTTTTTGGCAGTATGTTTCGCCCGGAACTGTAGATTTTCATCGTCAAATCAGATTCCATCCCGAACTTCCCACTCTTTGATTTCACGCTGCATAGATGTCTCATAGCAAGGCTTGAAACTTTTGTTTTTAGTTCGCCCTTTCTTAAATGGAACTTTTTCTCTGAACGTTCTTAATGAGTCATGCTAGATAGAGTTAGTTCTGTCCAGTTTTCTAATGATTCCGGCGTCCCTCAAGGCTCAGTCAAACTTGTAACTTTACTATTTCCACCAGTTTCCCTTACTATGTCGGCTAAACTAAGCAGTTATAGCATTGAAGGATTACCCTCTAAATTGCTTCGGTGACCGATTTTTGAAACTCGGTATATGTGCATTACGTGTACGAATAAAAATTTGTCCTAAAGAAGAGTTTAACTGCGTATGGCGGTAACGTCGCGCTAGGATTGAATTTCATCGCCTTGATAGTTGCATCAGTAATAACCTCGATTTGGTAGATAAAAGGTGGAAATGATGAAGCAGAATTGTTTTTAATAGTTCGAGACCTAAAGACTAGAAACCTTTGCTACTCTTACGACTGCCAGATTTTTATTGTTCTTCTGGTCGGAAGAGAAATTAGACAGGCGGTCATTTCCACTTTGAATTGCCTTCTCGACGCTTATATCAGTTCTACATTTTCTCTTAATCTACGCATTTGCATTATTCCAATACACTGCCTGCTCGAAAATATTTCAAACAGCGAAAAATTAAATTTATAAATAAAGAGATTGTGCAAAAAGGTTAGCAATTTATCAGTGAAAACAACTGTTTCGAATCCTGGAAAATTACCAGGTTAGAATTTGGGATGCAGCAAATGTAAAGAGGAATTATAATATGTATAGCGACAACTTCATCAAATATGCATCAATCTTAAAATCCATATATTTAAAACGAAAAAATCGGCAAATTTCTTTGCAGGAATGTTTCCATTCGCCACTAAACAATTCTTAGGAATGATGACTTCAGAACTAGTTTCTATCAACAACATGAGCCTCACTCCTCCTTCTCTCTTCTATTCGAGTTTACTGCAAGTCACCTAGAATCCACAAAGTTGAACCGTTCACGTCGCCTAAATACCAAAAAACCACTAACACGTTCATTTTGAATTGTTCACATGCAATCGATGAATGGAGTCATTGCTCCAACGAGTAAGATTACGGAAAAAAATGATGTCCGATGAAATTCCAAACATTCCATCGACAACATCATGTGTAAAGAGATTGGATTTTTTTTTTTAAACCAAATCAACTTTTTTTCAGAATGTCTAAAGCCACAGTGCGGCAAGGAAAAGCCTATAGCCAGTCGAGAGAGCCTACAAAAACTATTTTCCTCTTGCACAATTTCTGTTCGGAATGGAGACTAGATAGTAGTAGTAGTCTTAGAGAATTGAAGTTTTTTCCCATTCAAAGTTTCATTCATTAAAAAAAAGCTAAGGCATGGTATATTCTAGTGTACTATGTGTTGCTGTGCCGGGGGAATCACACCCAAACAGCATTTATAGTAGAAGTAGCCACAAACAGCATCAGTCGCGATTCAAATGTGACATAATGGCAGATCTCGTGTGTATGTTTGTCTCGTGGTGACGACGATGATGTCGGCATAGTAAAACATGAGATAAGATAATATTGCACATGCCTGGAAAGAGTTAAGGTCGCCCTAAGCCGTACCAGTAATGAGGTTAATACAAGAGAATCCGTAATGGGATACATTCGGTTCGAGCGGAGAATTTTACACATGAAATTATGCAAAGTATTTGGAGCATTACTTCCGAGCAACACTCCAGATTCCAGGCATATAGTTGCTACACACTAGTAAATTCTGACATGGGGAGATGTTATGGGAAAACGGTTTGAAAGTGTTGGAATGGATTTGATCAAGTGTCTAATAAATTGACGTAAGTTTGTGGTAGATCATTTTTATGTAATCAGTCATTGACTTCTTAAGGGGCACATACATCTGGGTAGTTGAAAAAATTGATTTTTCAAAATGGTGCTCCTTTGAGTTTCTACCCTCATTTCATTTCATTTTAATGACGAAGTTATAGAGTTGTGTAACCGACCGGGTGTTCCTGCTCCATTTGAATTCCGGTATTGTTGACCTTCTGTATAGCAGGGTCATGTTTTGAAAAGTTGGTGAGGTTGAGGTATAAGCACTCCACAGGTGACTTTCAAAGAACCTTCACAAACGATTTCATGTAAGTGTGAAATAAACAAGTTTTTCTCGAAACAGTGTTTTCAAAATCGGTATCAGAAATATCTTCGCGACTAATAGACCAATAGAGATCTAGATTTGCACAGTTACGTTTCACACAATAATCTAGTACTTGTGGTTTGATGAATGGTCTAAGCAGAGACCGAAACGTCACGAATCCGGAAATCTTTTCTTTCAATTTAGTACTTATCAATCCGCTTTTTCGATACCTGACTTAGATTTTTTTTTAAACATAAATAATGAACAATTTTGGGGCGAAAATCGCCTTTTTTATTCCTTTTTATTCTAGAGACTTCCAAGATACGAAAACATTTCATTTTTAAATTCCGGATCGTTAAGTACAAGTTTTATCCACGTACTTTAAGAAAAATAATTTTCTTATTAGATAAAAAATGGTGGACGCACGTCTGGTAACGCAAACGGTATCAACAAAAACACATCCTAGGAAAACGACTGTAACTTTTGTACCATTTAAGTTTATCAACCAATTTTTCACACAATATAGATAAAATGTCATACTTTAAAAAATATATCATGATTGTTCAATAAAGTTCAGTTTTATAAATGAAAAAAAAATCTTAAATATAACCGTAGTTTTAGCCTTCGCAAGTGTATGTAACCCCTTAATGATTTATTTTCTCGACTATATCATATCCGTTAGGTTTTGCCAGATATATCGAGTGCTAATTTGATTGAAGCATTAACTCCGACATTAGAGAAAGGTGTTAAAAGTCACTACACGAACGTGGTGTAAATTAAATGTAAAATTTCGTGATAACCAGCAGATATTATTTTGAAGAGTTTGAATTCGACAAAGTTGAAAAAAATGCCAAGTTCCATATTTATCAAATCAATCAATCAAATTCCCCTATAGGGACATAGGACAGAAACAACTCTCTTCCACAAGGCGCGATCCTGAGCATCGGCCTTAAGCTGTTGCCAGGACTTGTTTATTCCTCTGACCTCTCGCTCAACTGCTCGCTTTTTCTACATAGGCGAATGTATAAGACTCATAAGGCTGTGTTTAGTTACCAATAATTATTGTTAGCCTTGAATTGCACGGGCATATCTGCTGCCGCGCTTCGCTGAAATTATATTTTTAGTCTAGTAAGATCTTAAAAAAAAAAGTAACGCATTTGCAAGAAAAAAAAATCGGGTCGCCCGCTCCTACTAGTGATATCAAGTTTCGTTACTTTTCGGTACCAGTAACACTATTCGTTACTTTAAGGAAAGTATTCGTTACATTTTATTCGTTACTAGGTACTCGTTTATTTGAAATGACCACCATATTATGCTGCAGGAATGGGTAGGCCAGTTTTGCAAATCAGAAATTCAAATAGAAGAAATCACCTGTAGTAACTGCAGTAACTACATGCAACAAAAAATCGCTCTTGATTTTGTTGGCCTAGTACGAAACAACACAATAATGCCAAGTCCGATTTTTTAATTATCCCTCTTCTAAGTAGAAAATCCCTTTAAATACTAACGTTTTTTTATATTTTACAAATTTATATTGTCTAATAAAAAATAAAGAATAAAACGACAATGTGAATGAAATAACGTTTATTAAATCGAATTTTCTTCAAAAAAAATCCCTCAAATTGATTCAACAAAATTCCTTTATCATTCCAAGCATTAAAAAATTTCACAATCACTGATCCCACAACCCTAACACTAGTAATGAACGACTGCCTGGCCTTGCCCTTCCACTCGAGCCGATCGCTACAAATCTACTCGATATTTTTGGTGTGAAAGAAACGAAACGAAAACATAGCAGGACTACAGAGAAAAATTTTGTTGATTTCAAGAAATTTTGTAGGGGAAGTGGTAGAGGAGATGACGACATTGAACTAATTTTTTCATATCAAGCTAGAGTTGCTATCAAAATGTTTTAAATAAAATTTAGAATTCAAAAATTGAATAGGTAGAAAATTAGTGTATTGGATTTAGTGAAATTGTGCAGTTTGTATGGGAGGTGGTAGAATGAGGGGCGAGTTCGTAATGACTTTCTCAGAAATAACTACAAATACCAAGCTTTTGACATGTTTTAAATTGCAGATCAGTAGCATTCATACTTTTCAGGAAAATCGACTTCATCATAAAAGTAATATATTCCAAATTTCAGATCAATAGCGTTTGCACTTTTCGAGCAAATCTGTTTATTGTCAAATTGCGAAATTGTGTCATTTTGTATGGGACGGGGTAGAAGGCGTGGAGGAAGGAGGATATATAAAATGGAGTGCCTGATAGGCTGTCTCATGAGGTAATACTTTTTGATTCGGAAATTTTCGAAAATTGTGTCTAAGCTTAACTTGGCTTCAAACTTTTACAAAAAAAAAATACCATAATTTGCATTCTCTCTTGTATGCTAATATTCAGTCAGCAATAAAGTAATTTTCAGTACAATGGAGCTTGCTGTTTTATTTCAGAAATCTCAATTTTTTAAATTTTTATTAGTTTTTAGTTCGTGTCTAAGCTAAGCA
Source organism: Chorisops tibialis (assembly GCA_963669355.1). Lineage (NCBI taxonomy): Eukaryota > Metazoa > Arthropoda > Insecta > Diptera > Stratiomyidae > Chorisops > Chorisops tibialis. The sequence goes on along the minus strand of OY770262.1, from coordinate 263,236,934 downwards.
CTTTAGCAACGGACAATGTAACGCGAGACAGAGATAGTTACTTTGGGTTTAAGTAGGCCAAACAAGGATAGCGAAACAATTCTTTCGAAAATTTGACAATTGTTTCGGAAAATTTAACGTGGGAAATATTTTTAAGTGTGCCAGACAAAGATAGCGAAACGATTTTTTGTCGAAAATTTCGAGCATTTCGCCAGTAAGGGAGGGAAATACTTCCAATCCCATTTTCTTACACGGTAAAGCATGCTCATACATAGTCACTCATTATTATATATCCTCCTTGGCGTGGACCAATTTGGCCCGTTCACGAACTTGATCTTATTTTTTTGTCAAAAATGACGTGAATAAAATTTGAACTTTCTAGCTTAACGCGTTCTTAAGATAGAGAGGACACGGACGGACATCCGGTTTTGAGATTTTTGAGTGATAATATGAACTTCTGTATTATTCATTTTTTTTAAAACAACACAAACTTTTTGGCAAATTTATAATACTCTCAGATTTCATCTAGAGTATTAAAAAAAAAACACAAAACTGTAGATGCTACCGTTTGGTCTGAGAATTTCTATCAGTCACTTACATCTAAACAATATATTAGTAGAGATGGTATGCTATTTTACGTACCTGCGATTTTTTTACTGCTCTTTCAAAACAGCAATCGCATGTTACGATTGAAAATTTAAAAAAGCTGCGATTAGAAGAGCAGAGCAAATGCATACTACTTACGGTCTATCGCCAATAAAATTGCCGCAATGATCATCGCTACAAATCCCAAAGTTTTTGCTCGCACTCACACATTAATCGCGCAACTCACACATCCGACACCACCCCGACGAGATCGTAGCTCACAAAAAAGCTCGCCAAAGAAACTGTCGCTTATCCATCGCATGTACACAAACCAAATAAAAAAAAAAAAAAAACGCTCGGTCATAGAAAACCGAACCAAAAGGGTCTATTGTTTTCTTTTTTCACATGATATTACTCACACAAGCAATTTCATCAACGAAGAAGGTAAAGCTCTTATCGACACAGTAGACTGCAACATAAATCAGCGGAACTTACAATAGTCCGAACTTACAATAGTCCCAACTCACAGTGGGATACACCCCGACGAGATCGAAACTCAGAACAAAGCAAACACATCGCCAGCAAAGCGCACCATTGACCATTTCGCACATCCCTCCTCACCTAACAGATCTCAAAACCTATCGATCAGATCGAAGCTTGCTGAACAAATCGTAGTCGCACTTCATCCAGTCCTAGCACCAAGCTCACCAATCGCGCAACGACAGAGCGTTCATATGAACGCCGTGCGTTCACTCCATCGAACGGGTACACTGCGGGGACTTCTTCAGGAGATGTCTCGTAACAACATCAGCATCCTCGCTCTCCACGAAACGAAATGACTCGGAAGCGATTGCAGATCTCGCAGATTTCACACGATTGTTACCAGCGACAAAAAGCAAGGAAGCAGAGAATTCGGAGTCGCCTTTAGATAATGCGTTCAAACAACTCGTAACGAAATTTATACCAATCACAGAACGAATCTGCTTAATCCACTTCAAGTTGAAATTCTTCAGCGATTGGTTTGCCATGCTCCTACGAAAGAGAAAAATGATGTCATTTGTAACGAATTCTATGCCCGACTTGACATCACTTTTGATGGGTTACCCTCCAACGATATCAAAATTCTAATAGGAGACTTCAACGGTAAATTTGGCAACGAACTGTTTCATAGGGGCGTAACAGAAGGGTATAGCCCCCATAATGAAAACGAACGACAATGGCCAAGACTTCGCCAGCAGTAAGAACCTAGTCATAAGCTCCACCTGCTTCCCGCATAGAAAAGTTCACAAAATGACGCGGGCATCACCGGATGAAAATTGCCCACGTTCTCATCGAAAAACCCTACGTGGCGCGAACTGTGGCTCGGTCCATTTTCTTGTTCGAGCTAAATACCGCTGTCGCACAGCTAACAAGGGCCCCACTAAAAGGAGCTGGGCTCCTAAGCTCACTTTGCAAAAACTGAAGGACGACACAACGAAAGCGACCACAATCAAAGCACATATTGAGGCATTACCTCAGGCTGAGCCTGAGGAAAGTATTAACCAAATGTGGCGGAATATTAAGGATAGTATTTAGCGAGCACCTGAAGACACTTTAGAACATTTAGAGCATAGAAAACGAAATGACTGGTTCGATGAGGAATACAAAAAAGCGATCACTAAGAAAAACGAAGCCTATCGACGAAAAACGAACACGAGTTAGAGAGGACAACTATCAGCGGCTCAGGCGAGACGCCAAGAAGATCTGCCGACGAAAACAACGGAAACAAAGACAAAATTTTATCACTCGACGAAAACTTAATGCCATGAAAGAAATAAGAAAAGGTTTCAAACCGCAAGGACGAAGGAGGCAACATCATAAGCAACGCTACCGAAATCAATGCACGATGGATTGCAGATCGCTTATCGATTTTTCAAACAGGAGGACGCGGTCGTTGGACCAAAACAACTGGAGGAGGTGCATCCGGAAGGCCAAGCCTCGGTATGGGCTGTAGCGCCATTGCGTCATCAAAAGAGACTCGAATGCGCAATGTATTCTATTCTAAATATGAAAATAATATGAAAACTATGCATATCTTATACAGGGTGTAACTTGTGTGAAGCGTCAAACGAAAATGGGAGATAGAGGAACTTGTCCTGAGTGGAAAATCGTTCCACACATACTCCCGTTTTTGCACCGTTAAGGAGATAGCGCGATTGTAAGGACGAAGGATTTTCATCGTACCTGTGATCACTGTTTGATCTATAACTTTTGCCGTACTTAGCGTAACGCAATAATTTTGGGCTCGTTGGAAAGGACACAAATTTTTCTGTGTCAGTCAGTGCTATACCTTTTGAGAAAAAGTCATTTCAATGACACAAAAATAATAAAAAATTGAAAAAAATACAAAAAAAGTCCTTTTTTCTTCAAGAAGGACTTGATTAACCACCAAATTTTATTACATTTTCGAAAAGCCCATAAAATTTCACTATAAGTTTGCAAATAGAATTTCTTCATATTTGCAACAACAAGTGAGTTCCCTGCACATGTTTGAAATACTGCTAAACATAGAATTTACGTGATAACATACAAGCGGGATCCCATTTCAGCACTACACGTGTCCAATGCTGTTTGACTTTGGTGATCGGACGAGTGTCGGTATATCCAGTACACTACATTGAGCTTTTACGGAAGCTCTTTTAGAGACTGTCTAATATTCGGCGACGGCATACTGAAAATATTGATCGAAGGCGAAAGCCCACAACAGCAATCTCCAAAATATCCGAACTTTAATTGACGTCCATTGCTGCTTGACTTACAAATCAAAAATTGTGGAAATTTTTTTTTAGTATTTAAAGGAGGGGAATGAAACTTATATGTAAGAATTTGTATACAACTAAATTCCGATAAATTTTGTCAAAAACAAGATGAATTTCGTTATTTTACACACAATTGGTCGAAATTCGACCACAAGTGATACTAGTAATCATAAAAATCTGAAAACATAACATTCTTGATCGACCTAAATTGAAATTTTACAATGAAGCCTAAAACATTTTATTACAACCCATAAAAGCTTGTTTACAAAAACTTCATACTATACATCATAAACGAATACGTAACCACAAAGTATTATAAAATACATACGTAATCTCATCTAGCCCAGAACGATGGGCTCAAATTGAATTTAGCCCCGTTTTTTTTTTATAATCAGTCGGCATCAACTCTTTCCCAAGTCTATTTTAAGTTTCATTTTCAGATATAAATTTCTGGGATCCTATCATAGAGTCAGAGTCTTGGAAAATCTCACGGTCTATATAAATGAACCTACCAGACATCTATGCGTCTTAGTCATATTATTTTCGTGTAGAGCGATTCGATGTGCGTCCAGCTTAAAATTCAAAATGCATACGTGATTCGCGGCACAACAACATATCATGGACAATTCAAGGCTACAACACTCAACGGAATCCATTATAGCCAAAGATTATGAGATGAAATTTTCGCCGCAAAGTAAATTTCTACCGTTTTCAAATTTTGAACGCGAGGAATCTCCTACTAAGATCCTCGCCCCAAATTAACTCAAAAGTTCATTTGACTCTTCTTGTACAGCACAAAAATAGAAATTTTCTTTATAGACAGTGGTCCGACCGACACAAGACAAAATACCTTGATCGTTTATATCTATTTAAAAAAAAATTTTTTTTTGTCTCCTGTGCATTTAGGCTACGATAGATTAGTTAAAAAAAATAAACACCGGGCACTTTTTTTAGTCGCCGGTTTTCTAGTCGCAGAACCAAAAACTGTAGTGTTCATAGAAAATATCTTTGAACATAAAACAAAACGCTTCGGCTTACTTAAATTACAATAGGCGCAGAGTTATATGCATGCATCTATATATCTGTCCATGCCCGTTGCAAATAAGAAAACAGAGAGAATGTGTTGATCGACTTCTTAGCCGAATTTTGGCAAAGTTCCAGGCGCCGAAAAACCTTGCTTGTCGATATTTTCAGAATTTTTGCCAGTCGTAATGAATCATAAAACGCAGCAACTTTGCAAAAATCATGAAAAAACAACGAAAAATCGTAGAAATTTTGTATTTAATTTTGGCGCCACAGTAGAGGCAAGTCATGTGAAGATGATTGTGTAATCTTACAGGAAACCAAAAATGTGCAAGAAGAAGGCGGTATTTATTTTCGAAATTTAGAGTAGGCTAAACGTAGATGGCCTGAATAGGGTGCCGGTAATGATGACGGAATTGTACCAATGTCTCATATTCCCCTAATTTTATGGTATTAAAATAGATGCGGCGTGAGCTGCATACCGTATTCAGGGTTATTGACATGAGACTTGGCTGAGAATTGTGAGCGAGTTTTGTGATAATTCAGAATAGGAATAGAAATCAATCAATTTTCTGTTAAGACCCCCTAAAGGAGCTTAGGACTGAAGCAGTTCTCTTCCACAAGGCGCGATCCTGAAAATTGGCCTTTATTTGCCGCCAGAACTTGTTTATATCTCTGGTATCCTGCTCAACTGCTCGCATCCGTGTGCTACATGGTTGATCCACCCGACGATTATAATCCAGAGCTTGTCTCAAAGTGTGACCGATCCACTGCCATTTCCGCCTTTGAATCTCAGTGCCCATTTTAGTCTGTCCAGCTGTGCTACAAAGTTCGTCGTTGAAGATCACATCTGGCCAGAATAACCGAATTTTCTTGGTTTCATGTAACCACAAAACATTACGGTTTTGACGCATGCGACAAACACTCGCAGCTTCGTGCGAAGGGAGATCTCTCTTAGCCTGCAGAAAGAGCTCTATAGCTAAGAAGCATAGCAAGTTAATGAAAGTTTCTCTGTTATTCATTCATTCGCGAAAATCAATTTTTAATTTGACCTTTATACAAAATGTACTAAAAAAAAAAATTCGTCTGTACGCTCAGCGCATATTAACTCCCAAACCCTTCAAGATAGAAAATTCCTTTTTAGGTGGATTGTAGATGGTTAGGGATTTCAGACGGACACCCATTTTGTGGGGTGTAAGGCTGACGAAGGAAGCGCTAAGGCCGAAAACTAAGAATTCGAATATCTCAACCATGGTTCTAGCTAGGAAGCTGAAAACGATCACATAGATAGATGGGTTTGTGGGACTAACTTTAAAAATAATTTAATTTTTTTATCCATTGGGGTCCGAAAAGGATGGGTTAAAAACAAATTGTCGGTCGAATTTATTTAATGTTTATATCTTCGAAATTACTTGCCATACAAATTCATATTTTGGGACCATTAAGGTGACGTATCCACCAGAATCAGCTTAGAGGAAGGATATCTCGTAGTGATGTCAAGTTTCGTTACTTTTCGATACCAGTAACTATTCGTTACTTTAAGTAAAGTAATCGTTACATTCTATTCGTTACGAGTTCCTACGTTTATTTGAAATGACCGCCATATCATGTTGCAGGGATGGGTAAGAGGCAGTCTTGCAAATCTTAAATTCATATAGAAGAAATCGCCTTTAGTGCACCATGCAGTTACTATTTGCTACACGAAATCGCTGGTATATCACTGTTTCGTTCACCTGGAACGTGTATCAACACAATGATGCCAAGTCCGATTTATTAGTTATCCCTCTTCTAAAAAAAAATCCTTTTAAAAACTAACGTAAATTATCCGACAATGTGAAGGATATAACTTTTATTAAATCGAAATTTAATTCAACAGATAAAAAAAAATAACTTTATCACCCCAAACATTAAAAAAATCTTCAATTTGGTATCCCTGATCCCATAACCCTAACACTAGTACCGACTGCCTGCCCTGCACAAGTGTAGGTTTCCCTCCTGTGATGTAACGAATAAAAAACTAAACGTTATTTTCGGTGAAGATACTTTGTTTGTATGTGGAACGAATACTCGAGTAGCGAAATATTTTAACAGTTCAGTTACTTTTGCGGGAGCTCATTTCGTTACTTGAGTAACGGATATAAATCTTCGTCGGTACTCGTCGCTTCGGATTTCGATTGATAAGGAGTACTCATGTAACGAATAGTTTTTTTTTCTTTTCACTAATATCTCGACTATCTCTTAAACTATGTAATTGAAACTCGGAACATGTATTAAGCTATACTAACGAAATACGAGAAAAATATAACATTTGGACATAAAAGTAGTGGGTGAAATGGGGAGCATTTCAAATATGGTGCACTTTCCAAAATTTCAATCAGTTATATCTCAAAACTGAGTACAGATATAAAATTTTGTCAGATTGTAAAGAGTCTTTAATTGTAGTAAAAAATTTAAGTTGGGCGGTATAAGGGGAGGGAGCTGGTAAGCAAAAATTTTGAGTAATTTTTTTAGGGCTCTGGTGGAAGTTTAAGTTTCAAAGTTTAAATTTTCCATGTGCATACATCTATTTGATATACATAGAGAAAAAATTATAATTTTTTCCACAATTGTTGTGCATGTGCAATGAAAACAAAAACACAAAAACTGAAATTTTAAGGTAGAAACTTGAAAATTTGCGAAATATATTTAAAATACATAACAGGACTACGATTGTGTAAAGCCCAATCGTGCTATACTCTATGAAAGAAAAATTTGTTGATTTTATGAAACTTTGTAGGGGAAGTGGTGAAAGAGGTGACAACATTGATCTATTTTTTTTTCCACATTACACTAGAGTTGGTATCAAAATGTTTTATACAAAAATTAGGGTTCGAAAATGTAATAGGTACTAAAAAATTAGTGTATTGGATTTAATGAAATTATGCAGTTTGTATGGGAGGTGGTAGAAGGAGGAGTGAGTTCTTAATGACTTTTTCCGCAATAATTATAAACATCACGCTTTTGACATGTCAGATCAGTAGAATTCAAACATTTCAAGAAAATCGACTTTTTTTAAAGTTGTGAAATTGTGTCAAATTGTGTGGGAGGGAGTAGAAGGGGTGAAGCGATTTGGCCCTTTCACGAACTTGACCTTACTTCTTTGTCAAAGGCGACGTGCACAAAATTTGATCTCTAGCTCAACGCGTTCTCAATCTAGAGAGGACACGGACGGACGGACATCCGGCTTTGAGATTTTTGAGCGATTTAATCGCTCTTCTGTATCATTAATTTTTTTCTGAGCCTTATTTCTTGGCGTTACAAACTTTGTGGCAAACTTATAATACTCTCAATTTTCATTTAGAGTATAAAATCTCTAAAAGTATGAAATATTAACTGGTCGAATACCTTTAAAACTTCTACCCCCTCCTCTACAAAATATTTTTTTTCACCTATTTCAAGAAATCAATTATCACCTAACTATTAAAAGCTATCAATTTGAAATTTTGCACAAAAACTTTTAAAAAAAGTTGAAACGAAATCGCATGAAAAGTTTTGAGATCCCGCTCGCCCTTCTACCTCCTCCCATACAAAAGTATGATTTCGACCAATTTCAATAAATTAACTAATAGCCAACAAATTAAAAGCTACGAACTAGAAATTTTGTACAATTACATTACAAGAGAAATGAAATAAAACTGCATCACAAATTTTACGATTCCCTTACTTCCTCTAACCCCTCCCATACAAATATTTGGTTTCGTGAATGTAAAATACACCGAATTGTATGAAAATTCTATGCAACTTCGTCTACGAAACTGACATTCTATAAAAAGAATATTGGACGTGATTCAGGCAATCAATTAAAAAATTATTAACATCCACCCACCCTTACTACCACTCTCTCACCCTCCCATCATGAAACTCCAAACTTGCATAAATAAACGAATGAAATATTGATTATATGTACTGGAGCATCATAATGCATCGTAATGACGATGTTTACCTGCACCCGGATTAAAAGGCGTGAACGTGATACTACGATTTTCCTAAGCTTTGGAACCAGCTGGAATCAACGCAATATCACGCGGCTGATTTATGTATTTCGGACTCCGTAGAATTCACAATCAAAAGGATGTTGAGGATCGTATAAACAAGGCTTGCCAGGCCTTCGGTATTCTTCCTCCTTTCTAAAAGTGTGCCATTTCATGTTCATTTTAAGATCGTTATTTGCGAGCGCTCGTTAAATTGTTTGACGTTAAATACGTGTTCATATATATGGTTTCACTACAGCATACAAAGAAACTGTAAACTTTACTAAACCAATGCTTTCAACGCATTTTACGGATATTCTAGCCCGACGTCATCACCAACTGGACGTACTAAGATAGGCATTGAGATTCAAAGACGGAAGTGACAGTGGATTGGTCACATCTTGAGAAAACCAGAGCAAAACAACTTGATACAAGCTCTGGATTATAACTCTTAAGGAAGACGACGGGTTGGTCGACAACATAGCACATGAAAACGAGCAATTAAAAGTTTGGCCAGAGGCATAAACATGTCCTGACAATAACTAAAGACCGATGGTAAGGACCGCACCTTCTGGAAGAAACTCTTTCTGCACTATGCCGCTACAGGGAGTCTAAATAGGAAATTGATTGATTGAATTAAGGTGAACGCAAAGCTAGAGTTTGTAACAACAAAAACACGTCAGTCTGGGAGCCCGTACCTGGGCTGAAAGTGTTAATAAATTTCCGTTCTAACTGATAGCATATAGCATAAAGCAATTACAAAAAAAAAAAAATCGTATCCCCTAAAACTATACTACATAACTGCTAACACAAACATTTAAAAATATGATATATTGACGTTGGACTAATCCATCTTCTATAACATATCCAAATATTTCAATCAACTGACAACACCTGAACGAACATATGTGACTGGCTCATGCGTTCTTTCCTGAATGTCTAGAATATGAAGCGTGCTATGTCTCTATAAATTGAAGGTAGAAAACACACGTATACCTCTTTTTTTGCCTTTATTTTTTTCCAAATCAACTTGTGTATTTTCTTACAATTTTATTGCATTAAGTGTCACAAGGGGAAAAATAATAACTTACAATTGAAGAGACAACATGTAAGTGAGTAGTCAGGTAGAGGAGGTATTAAGTTGATATACGAAATCATGATATCATTCATCATCATAACAAAAAAAATCGAATAAAGAGGGAAAACTTAGAAATGTCGAAGCCAGGCTTACAAACATTTCAAGAGTGCGAAACACAAGAAATTCAATGTAATTACCTGTCTACATGTACGGGACGGTGTACGTCTGGCGCCGTATATTACCTATTCTTGGCGCGCACTCGTATTTTTTCTCAGGGCCAGTCGGACATACAAATAAATATTTATTGATAGTAAAGGCATTTTTAGATAATTCAATCTACAGCTCAAATCAGGCCTTCTGACCTTCAGGTTCTTTAACATTTATTTGTTATTGTGAAAGGATTCCTGGCCCTTCGTACAGCCCTCTATCTATTCTACGAATTTTCATTTTCGCAGATTGAGATAGTCAAGAAACACACCCGCTCAAGTAGTATGCTGAAACTATACGTCGACCGGGATTTAAACTTCTGACCTTCGCATTATAGATCAACACCCTAAATTAGTATGGGGAGTGGTAGAAGGGGTGACGACATTGAACTAATTTTTTCACATCATGCTAGAGTTGCTATCAAAATTTTTATACAACATTTAAGCTTCAAAGTTGCAAGATACTAATTTTTTTCGATCTTACTAATAATAATTTTAATTAAATATTAAATTTTAAAATTGTTTATAGTATTTTGTGGAAAAGTCCAGTTTATTTGGGAGATGGTAAAAGGTGGGTGGGAGGGGGGGGGGGGGGAGGAGGAGGGGAGGATTTGGAATGATTTTTATACCATAGATTGAAATCATCAAAAAAACATAAAAGAATTATGATTGGGCGTGAAGCCCAATCATATGATACTCTAGATGAAATGAGAAAGAATTCAATGTACCGGAAATATGTCACCTCCAATTCTTTTAAATAATTAATAGTGACTTTTGTATGGGAGGTGGTAGAAGCAGAGGAGGAAGATTTGTAATTTTTGGATATGACACCTAATGTGGTATGCAAAATATTTCGTGCTGAATTTAAGGTTTGTAGCTTTCATTATTTTCAATTGGACATAGTTTTCCTGAAATTGAGGCAATTGTATGGGAGGTGGCAGAGAAAGTGGAGCGTTTAAGATGATTTTGAAACTGCTTATCATCATCCTTATCACCACGTTTTGATTCAATTTCAAATTCGGTAGTTCTAATATATTCGAAGAAGAAATGCTTTATAATACAGATATTTGTATGGGAGCGGGTAGAAGGAGTGAAGAGGAGCTGATAATTTTTTTTAGCATTTATTGCAATTATTAAAAAACAAATTCTAGCAAAATTTTAAGTTTGTATCTTTTCTCGTTTTAATGGAAATCGATATAATGCACTTAATAAAAATTGTACATTTGTATGGGAGGGGGTAGAAGGAGTGTATGGATCAAAACAAATTTTTTTCTCGCTATTGATATTTCTATTTTTATACTTTAAGCAAAATATGAAGTTGATAGCTTTAACAGTTTCGAAGAAAAATAATTTAGTTTAAATTTCAAAATTTGTTGAAATTTGTATGGGAGGGGGTAGAAGGAGTGAGGTGAAGTTGATAATTTTTTCAATGCTGATTGGAATTATAATAAAATTAATTCTGGCAAAAATTCGTTTTTATAACTTTACTAGTTTCAATGAAAATCGAAAAACTGCTTTTATCAAAATTATGCATTTGTATGGGAGGGGGTAGAAGGAGTGATGGGATCGGATCAATATTCAGTCATATTAATGACATCTATATTATAATATTTTAACCCAAATTTCAAGTCGATAGCTTAAATACATTCAAAGAAAAATCAATTTTTGAAAATTTCGGAATTTCGTGAAATTTGTATGGGAGGGGTTAGAAGGAGGGGGGGGATGTGGCCCGTTCACGAACTTAAAGTTTCTTTTTTGCTAAAAGTGACACACAAAAATTTTTAGCACTATAGCTCAAAGCTTTCAAGAGTTATGCTGTAGACAGACACACAGACGGACAGACGGTCACTCGGAATCGAGGTTTTTGAGCGACAACAAATATTTCTGTACCCCTGGCGGCTCTGTGCGAGCGTTATTTCTTAGCGTTACAAACGGTAAGGCAAACACAATATACTCTCAGATTTCATCTAGAGTATAAATATATATATTTCAAATCAATAGCTTTCACAGTTCCCAAGAAAATCTGATTATTGTAAATTTTTGAAAACGTGTCATTTTGTATGAGAGGCGGTAGAAGGGGTGGAACGATTTGGTCCGTTCTTGAGCTAGATAGCGCACGAACGGATTGCCATCTGGTATAGTTTAGTTTAACACCAATCCACATATCAGACATGTATTGTATTAGGTTTTTGCAGATGAAATGGTGACTTTCGCGATGAAGTGAAGTTAGTTGTGATATGCATGTCTCAAACTGCCGCCAGGTGGCTCTGGTAGTAATGAATATTGAAATATAAATACTCCTGCATTTGGTCATGGAATCATTTCAGTTTTGGACTTCATTGAGATCGGAGAGAAAAAAAAAATAAAATAAATATGGAATCGAGTCCCTTACGTTGTGCCCTTTATTCAGTTTAGAAAAGCTAAACTGAAATCAACACGAATATGAAAATTTATCAAAAAAATGTCTTTAAAAGAAAGCGCGCATTATTTTCGTCTACCACTGTTTGGGAAAAAAGATGCGATTTTAAAAACTCATACACAAAACCGCCTGCCAATACGAGCCAAATTTTCTCGCGCGACGAGCGCAATTTCGATTTCAATAGAAAGGGGAGGTGCGTCGCATTAAAATGTTTCCACCTTCCCTATCATTGCTTTTTGTCGCATATACAAGAGAACGAGACCGCTGGCCAATACGAGTAAAGTTTTTGATCGCGGCGAGCGCAACTTCGACTTCTTTAGGAAGGAGAGATGCGTTAAAGCAATTGCTTCCAGCCCGTGCTTTCAGTCACAAGTTCTGGCTCTCGATCAAAGTATTGCCAGTTTTGAAATTTCTGTACTAGCCGAAAAATTATCAGGAAGAAAAATGTGAAGAGGTAGATCTGGCAATATTTCCCATATTTCTCGTGCTTTGAGTGGAAACGAATCGATTTAAACTTCTCCATATCAGGCGACATACTTTTTTGGTCATCTTTACTTATTTTATTAAGAAAATAGGAACTAGAAGCTTAAACTAAGGCTTGAATTAATTAATTATTCAACATTTTCAAAACAAACAAACAAAATGTTTAATAAATAAAGGTTAAAGGGTCTGTGAAACCAAGACGTCACTAAATTTTTCTTCGAATTTCGGTCCGTTACCACCATAGCAAATGAAATGCCATCTATTGAAGGGATTTAACAATATGGATTGTCTGTTAATTTATTAATTCAGTCGCTTTAGACTCCTGTGTGGTAGTAGGGATGAATGTAAATCGTTTTTTATAACGTTCGTAATTCCTGGGTGCTGTCGACATTAATAATATTTGCTTCCTCTAGCTATAAAGTCACGTCACGCCACTGTAAGGGACATTGCAGAGAAACTGGGCGTACAATATTCGACAGTTTCCCGGCACTTGCAACAGCTTGGAAAAGTCAAAAAGTTTGATAAGTGGGTTTCGCATGAGCTTACTGAGCAAAACATGACCTCATATATCATGAATAACGGTCAAAAAATTAAACGAGTTGCAGTATGAGACTCTTCCTCATCCACCATGTTCACCAGACCTCTCGCCAACCGATTACCACTTTTTTAAACATTTGGATCAGTTTTTGGCTGAGAATCAATTAAACAATGAAGCAGCCATCAAAAATAAAGTTGTAAAGTTAGTAAGGAAATACTAGAAAAGTCACCATTTCATCTGCAACAACATAATAGTTCGCCGTTTTCGGGTCTCTTAATCTAAGGTCGTGACGCGTCGACCCATGGGTCACCATGCCTCCCCATGACGTGTTCTAGTCCAGTGTTGTCAGCGCCAACCTGGGCGTTCATGTCTCCTGAGATGATAATAATATCACTTCTTGGAACACGCACGAAGGTGGCACTCAGTTGGCTATGAAACTTCTCTTTATCACCAGGTGTTGCGGTATTAATTGGTACGTAGCACTGTAGAATTGTGACGTTTCTCACACTGGTCGTGAGCCTGACGACAATAATCCTATCCGAGATTGGTTCCCAGCTGATGAGACTGTTTCTTACTCTCGGTGTAAGGACGACCGCCACGCCAATTTTGGCTTCACTCTCAGGACCAACGTACAGAATGGTGTTTCCGCTAGGGGTTCGTTCTTCTCCTGAACCTGTCCACCTGACCTCGCTCAAGCCCAAAATTTGGATGTTATAGTGCTCCATTTCACGGTCGATCACTGACTGGCGGTGCAAGGACCGAGTGACTCCAGCACTTCCACCGTCATTCAATCTTCGAACTTTCGAAGCCAATCATAGTCCGTTTTCGAATGCCAAAAGTCGTTACCGTAGAATCCGTCCGTATCCGAAGCGCTGTATCCGTTTCTCGTATAGGATTTAAGATCACGGGTGATAAGCCAATGATCCAGTGAGTGTCCATTTGTCATTTTTAGGTCGAGCAGGACTGGCTGTGGGTGAATTCTACTGCCCCCATCCCACAGGGGATAGTTAGGTCCGTAGAGACGCCATTCTCCAAAGATAGTTGAAGGAATTTGTAAAAACCGCATCCTACAACTACCGCCCTGTGAGGAAACAAAAACCAAATGGGATTACATAATTTCCCGCCGAAAATAACGCCAAGAAACCCAGACGAAAGTTTTTCCTTCTGGAAGGGTGAAAATCTTTAATAAATAGTGTCGGGTCGATCCATCAAATGTTTTCTTTTTCGTTATTCTGTTTTTTTATTTTTAGTTCAAATTATGTATTTATAGTTAAGATCCCGCCGAGAAAAGTGGCTAAAAAATCGCATTTTTCGTCATTTTTGGGGTCGGTAAAAAAGTGCCGTCCGCGCCTTGAAATCTCTTTGTTTTTTGTTTGTTGTACATGAGTACCGTGAACTATTTTTAGTGGATTTTGAGTTTGCCCTGATAACGAAATTATTCCTAATCTGGTCTATCGAACCGTTTTTTTTCGATACTTGGCAGTTTTTGTTTTTTTTTTTGCTTTAGCCATCTCGGGTGTATTTAACCCTTAAAAATTATCCTTTTCGTATCTAACTGCAGCTACACACGAACTTGCGTTTTGACTAGCCCGGCGGGGCTTTTCATCAATAACTCTCCTTTACGTATTCAACTATGGCTACGCATAAAACAAGATTTTGATTAGCCCTACGGGGCTTTTTATCATTCGTATCCAACTTAAAGGACAAGATGTGGAAGAGGTGAACAATTTTTTGTTACCTCGGAAGCATTGTCAGCATGAATAGCGGAGTCGAAAAGGATATTGAGGATCGTCTAAATAAAGCAATTTTCATATTCAATTCATAGAATAAAACAGAAAATGCGTCAAGCAGAAACTGATAGTTCGAAGAATCCTCATTCCATTCGTGAACCATGCGTAATTTCGTTCCTGCACTAAACACCTACAAAGCCTACATCTTCTCTTCAAGGAAATTGAAGCGTTTCAGTTTCAAAAGCAATGTAATTCGTATTCATCGTTCCTGAACTAAACACCTACGTTTCTATTCGGAAGATCGAATAGGAAAAGGAGTGTGAATAGGATTATGAATCGTGCTCGCCATAGCTCGCTCTCGCTCTGGAACACTTAACAGAACACTTTGAAGAAGTCGAATACCGGTTGCGTATACACATCCTTGTATCGAAAAGTCGCGCATTCGGCATCAGCATTGTGTTTCAATGAAAATACGAATATAACTATATTGCGAATTCGCAATTCGTCTCAACAAACTATCTGAGGCAGTAAAAACACCACAAATTAAAAATATGTTCATGTGCCGAGTGAGAGGTTTGAAGCTGCCCTTACTGATATGACGATTGACGAACGATGAAGTTTTTCCTACATGTGAATACTAAATTGGATTGTGAACCGCTCACTATTAGTTCAGTTCAAACTAAATGTTATTAGTTAATAGTTCGATTGGTTCAATGAAGTGAATAGTTTGAATGTACTAGTTAGATCGTGAACTAAACATCTCTACTACTGCCAGAAACGAATAAGATTGAGTGAAGCAATCACGAAAAAGCCCGACCAGAACTGATCAAATACCGCGTTGGCATTTTCCAGCAGGACAACGGGAGGCCACACACATCTTTGGTGACACGGTTGGGCAGTTTTAATTCATCCATCATTATGACCTGACCTTACACCTTCAGACTACCATTTATTTCGGTGTATTCAAAACTCCCTACAGGGAAATGACTGCGAAAACCGCGTTTTTTAACCAGAAACCACAGAAGTTATACGAGGATGGAATCATGGCTCTACCAGAAAGATGGCGTAAGGTCATCGATAAGAATGGGCAGTTTTTGGATTGATTATGATTATTTCAAATAATGAAAAAATACGGTTGAATTTACTTGAAAAATAACACATCGGTCAATAAGTCCGTAGGATAACAAAGAAAATAAATTTTTTTCGGTCTAATTTTGCTTTATTCTTCGACATAGTTTCCTTCAAGAGTGATACAATCCGTCCAACGCCTCTCTAGCTTTTCGATACCAGTTTTGTAAAACAAATTGTCTTTCGACTCAAAATGTGCCTCAGTTCCGGAAATTACCTCTTCATTTGAGCCATATCTTTTTCCAGCGAGCATTTTTTTCAGGTCTGCGAAGAACCAGTAGTCGCTGGGGGCTAGATCTGGAGAATACGGTGGGTGCAGAAGCAATTCGAAGCCCAATTCATGCAATTTTGCCATTGTTTTGATCGACTTGTGACACGGAGCATTGTCTTGATGAAACAGTATTTTTTTCCTCTGCATGTGTGGCCGTTTCGCATCAAACGTTCGAGTAATGGTATATAATAATGGGTATTGATGCTCTTTCCCTTCTCAAGGTAGTCTATGAATATGGTATATTATTCATGCATCCCAAAAAACTGAAGCCATTACCTTGCCAGGCGATGTTTGAGTTTTCGTCGCTTTGGTCGCGGTTCTCCCGCTGCTGTCCACTCGGATGACTGCCGATTTGACTCTGGCGTGAAATGATGGATCCAAGTTTCATCCATTGTCACATACCGCCGCAAAAAATCTTTTTTATTGCGTCGAAACAGCTTCATACAGGCCGCCGAATCGTCGACACGTTGTTATTTTTGGTCCACTGTGAGCAAACGCGGCACCCACTTAGAAAAGAGCTTCCGCATCGACAAATGCCCATGCAAAATTGTGTGCATACTGCCTATCGATATCTTTAGAGCGTCTGCTAACTCTTGCAACTTCACTTTACGATCGGCCAAAACGATTTTGTGGACTCTTTTAATGTTTTCTGGAGTAACAGCTTCATTTGGCCTTCCACTGCGGGGCAAGCCCTCAGTCGAGCTACGACCACATTTAAAACTCGGCAAACCACTTCTCAACCATTTGTCTCGACGGAGCAGACTCCAAATAACACTTTTCAAGCCATGTTCTTGTTTCCCATCAAGAAGCAATGTTTTATCAACACACGAAATTCGGATTTTTCCATGTTTTTAAAAATAAAAAAAGTAGCGTCACTTCGAGCACTGTAGCTTGTAAACAAAGAATCAGTAAGTCATGAAATTTTGACGCGTTGCTTCTGAAAGTTGGTACTCCCTGCCAATAAAATTGGTTCGGCCACAGAGGTGCCATCTGTGGGTCATTGTACGGACTTATTGACCGATGTGGTAAATGCGAAAAAAGTTTTTACTTCACCCAATAGTTTTAACCTTCAACCCTGGAAAAGGGTGCTCACAAGGGGGGTTATTTGATGTATCCTATGGGATCTGGTAGTTGACGATCTTTTTTTGAACATACCAGCTCTGGATTGGAACTTAACAATCATCAAATCCTGGCGGCAACGCTTTGTAGTAGACAAGAATTGTTTCTGTCCTGTGCCCGTTCCTGCAGGGAGTCTTCATTTTCTTCATGTAAAATTTCATGTTTCTGAAACTCAATACTTTTTCGCGTTTTTTTCAAACATACCCGAAGTAGGAACTACATGAATCGGTAATCCGGTTATATTGGATCAGATTTTGAAGCTTAACCAATCCAGATGTCACAGAAAACTTATTTTGTAATAACGAGCATTGCTAAAGCTGAATTTAAGTGTTTAAATGGTACTACAGCCCAAACCGGGCCTTGGCTCAGAACCCTCTTCGAATTTTTCATTTTCGTAGATTGAGAACCTCAAGCTATACCCAAGCAGGCAGCACGCTGGAATTATACATCGATCGGATTTTGAACTCACGACCTTCGCCTTGTAGACCAATACGCTACCCACTGGGCTACACTCTAGCTTTTTTTTATCCATCTATACCGAATTATTTCAGGTGAAAATTTATAGTTTGATGCGTGAATTCGGTGGACGAAACCAGCACCAATTATCTCATCTTTAAAAAAAAAGGAAAAAAAAAACTTGGCAACAATGCTAAATATGAATATCGTAGAAAATCAAATGGTTTGGATTTTATGTTTCTATTTAAAATGAAACGCAAAAAGTTCAATTGCGAACAGGTTGAGCTAAAAAGCAGCTGATTAATTACACAACAAGCTCGACCGACTCTATATGTAAGCAATTTTTTTTTTTTTGAATGTGGTTGTTTACCAGCAGAGCTTCACATATTTATTTTTCAATTCGGAAGCCGGCTGACTACAGCATGTCCATATTTTGCCTCCACTCGATCTCTTGTATATATGCCGGGTAGTACGTATTTCAAGCTCCCAAGTCGCCTCTATCCGACGGCTACCTATATCACGAGCCACACATAGAAAACTGTGCACCGGTGGAATAATTCAGCCGAACGAACTTTCTTCGTTTTCTCTAGCATTTTAAGGTCTGGACGAGGTTGTGAAGTACTGCGCAGAAATGTATACCGAGAACTACGTACTAAAATTTTTCACAAACTTACAATGCCAAGAAAAAAAAAAGACGAAAAAACAAACAAGAAAATTTATTGAATTTTCCACCTGATTCCACTACCCATATGAGAGGGTTTAATCATTTTCATTACGTAAATGCCTCGGTAATTATATATGAGCATACGAGGAGAGGACAAGTAACCCAACTAGGCGCCAGCAGGACCGGAAACGAAATCCATACATTAGTACGCCGCCAGGAATGATATAGATACACAAGAACATAGTGAAGTAGAAAAGGAAGAATTTATCGAGAGCGTCATTAAATGGCAACTCCCAGCTTATAGAGCTGTCCGCACTCAATATGATAAAAATTGCATCGAATAGCTTGACCGGAAATTAAAAGACCGGTGTGAACTTTTCTTCCATATCGAAAATTTCACATGTCTGTCGTCATCAGCTAGGAGCCAGAAGAAGCTGGAGTTCGGTTCCTTATTTAGAGCGAAAATCTTGACGATGCAAAATGGGTGGGGCGAGGAATCGAATGGAACGGGTGCAGCGAAAAATACACAATACGAAATGCATACGTCGATGGTGTACAATTTTGAAGCACATGCGCTTCAAAGTACGACGTCAATTGCGATCAGATGATTCCTCAACACGTCAGAAATCAGTCGGGCGTTGAGTTAGTGGTGGTACTATAGTAGGAAAATATCAGCCGGCTATATGAAACTGTTTGGGGCTTTACACGATTAGATAGTGTGGAAAATCGCTGATATCGATAACAGCTGGGCTGCTTATTACGACCAAATTGCCAATAATTAGGTGAATGGGAATGAGACCGAAGGTGTGCCAAGTCACCTGCTAGTTTATCGAATAGAACAGGTGTTTTCGAGGATCAATACTATCAATACCGAAAAGAATTTCTGATTAGTTTTCAATTTTTGTTATCTTGGCACTATAATCGCATTTAGTGAATTAATTTTCTAGTCACGTTACTTTCGAATAAGTTTTTATACTCTAGATGAAATCTGAGAGTATTATAAGCCACAAAGTTTGTAACGCTAAGAAATAAGGCTGGGAGAAAAAAAAATGAATGATACAGAAGTTCAAAAATCTCAAAACCGGATGTCCGTCCGTTAGTGGTGTCAAGTTCTATTCTTTTCGGTACCAGTAACTATTCGTTTCTTTAAGGAAAGTAATCGTTACATTTTATTCGTTACTAGGTACTCGTTTATTTAAAATTACCACCATATCATGTTGCAGGGATGGGTAAGCCAGTTTTGCAAATCACGAATTCAAATAGAAGAATCGCCTTTAGTGCACCATACAGTAACCATTTGTTACACGAAATCGCTGGTAAATCGCTCTTGATTTCGTTGACTTAGAACGTGTATCAACACAATGATGCCAAGTCCGATTTTAATTTTTTCTAAATAGAAAATCCTATTAAACACTAACGTAAATCTTTACAATATTTTACAAATTTGTCTTGTCTATTAAATTTTTCTTCAAAATAACGAATATGTCATTTTATTCTGTGAAGGAAATAACTTTTGATAAGTCGAAATTTTCTTCAACCAAAATCCCTCAAATTGATAAAACCAAATCCCTTTATCATTCCAAGCATTAACAAATTTCACAATGTGGTATCACTGATCCTACAACCCTAACAGTAAAAATGAACGACTGCCTACCCTGGCGGTACGTCGTTATGCACAAGTGTAAGTTTCCCTACTGTGATGTAACGAAAAAAAGCAACCGAACGTTACTTTCGGTAAAGGTATTTTTTTTGTATGTGGAACGAATAGTCGAGTAACGAAACGTTTTGACAGTTTAGTTACTTTTTCAGGAGCTCATTTCGTTACTTAAGTAACGAATATAAATCTGCGTCGGTACTCGTTACTTCAGTCGGTATCGAGTACTCGTGTAACGAATATTTACTTTTATGACATCACTATCTGTCCGTGCCCTCTCTAGCTCGAAAACGCGTTGAAGGGGCCGAATTGCTCCACCCTTTCTACCCCTCCCATACAGAATGACAATTTCGGAATGTGACAATAAACCGATTTTTTCGAAAAGTATGAAAGCTATTGATCTGAAATTTGGAAAATATTAATTTTATATCAATTTTAATTTATAAAAATTATTTCAATCCTGCCACTCCTTATACCACCTCCCATATAAACTGCACTTTTTCGTAAAATACTATAAACCAATTTAATCAGTACGTATTTTTCGAGCTGATTAGCTTCACTCCTTCTACCACCTCCCATACAATATGACTCAATTTCACAACTTTTCGAAAAATCGATTTTCCTGAAGTTTGAATGCTACCAATCTGCGATTGAAAACATGTCGAATGCATGATGTTTGTAGTTATTTCTGAAAAAAATCACTAAGAACTCCCCATTCCTTCTACTACCTCCTATGCAAACTGCACAGTTTCACTAAGTCCAATACACTAATTTTCTCAGTACCTCTTAAACTTTTGAAGCTTAAATTTTCAATAAAACATTCTGATGGCAACTCTAGCATGATGTGAAAATATTGGTTCAGATTCGTCACCCCTTGCAAAATTTCATGAAATGAAGAAATTTCTCGTCATCTAAAGACATGATTGGGGCGCCCAATTGTAATCCGGTTGTTTATTTTTTTTTTTTAATTTTGTACTGATGCTGGTACAAAGAAATAATCGATTAGGTATTTTGAAGGTATTTTTTAGGAAGCACCGGAACTGGAGGATGTTCTATTTTGTGCAAAAGCATAGTGAAGTGGGATGAAAGAAGGGGATTAAAGAAGCGCATGAATAAACATCAGAATTTTAGTGTGCGGCCAAAAACAGGTTTCAGAATATGCTCGTGCTCGGTGCGATTGTTACGTGGGTGAGATTTCCCAAGAATATTTCATCTATGTTCGAACAAATACAGAATTGAGATAAGTTCGCAACCTATAAGTCTCATAATCCCAAATTGAACATGATTAAGGTAGGGGAGTGCAGTTTTAGCAGCTCCTGCCCAGAGGTGGGTGTTGTATACAAGCTTCGGTCTTGTAGGTTATCTGCAACTCGGAAAATTTAGTACAAATCGATGGTGCTGTCATTAGCAAAGCTGCTTTGCTAATGACAGCACCTCCTGATTTTGAGAAGAGATGAAATTAAAAAGAGACGGACTCAGCCTTGAGTTATTCTAGCGTGAATTACATGAGGAGAAGAAAGCACTCCATCCAATAAGATGCATTTTTTTTAACTTTTCTTGGGAATGGACATTCCAAAAAGTTACAACAACGCCTGAAATCAATAGTCAGAAGAACTTGCAAAGTGGTTCAGTCAGAAGAGGACAATCGTTCTTGAGGACGAGAAGACGCTTGCTACTTGGGTGAAAGTGAGTTCGTTGATGAAATCGTAGAGCTGGCAGTCCTCCACGAACACGGACTCTATTTGGGATGACAATTAGTAGCGCCCTTGAAGGTGTCAGTCTATACCAAGTCGCCAGCTGCGTCATTCACACTGGTAGTGCGAGATCTATCTAACATATCTGCCAATCTATTAGTCATGACACCCGGTTGATTAAGGCAACTCCACGCCGAGAATCGGGAAACAAGTTCCAAGAGTATTGCTCTGCCCGCGATTTGAACAACAACCACTACGTGAACCACGCAGGTACATCAGTTATGGTAGTGACGATTATTCCTCCACATATCGCATCAGTTTAATGTATTGGGAGTACGAATTGAAAACCGCCGTTTTTTTTAAATTTGAGTCTTTATTGTGCAAAAGCGATAAAATATTTATTATTCAATGAAATGCCCATCGCTAGCCACAACTTTTTCCCATATTTCTGGCAGGATACGGGTTCCACGTCAAAAAAAAACTGCTCTTCTTTTGAACCGATCCACGAATCGACCCAATTTTTGGCTTCTTCAGAATAGGTGGTATTCGGAAGGGGCGATGTCTGGAGAATACGGCTGGTGTGGTAAGACGTTCCATTTCAGTGTTTCGAGGTAGGTTTTCACAGTAGCAACATGTAACCGAGCGTTGCCGTGCAGCAAAAGCACTTTGCTTTGTCTCTCCTCGGCCGTTTTTCTTTCTATGCTCGGCTCAAATGCATTGGTTGCTTTTTGTAGCAATCTCCCGTGATGATTTCACCCGGTTGCAGTAACTCATAATACACCAAGCCGAGCTGGCCCCACCAAATACACAGCATGATTTTCGAGCCATACGTGTTGGACTTGGCCGTCGATGTTGATGCATGGTCGCATCATCACCACGACTTTTTTCGCTTTTGATTATCGTAATGGATCCACATCGCATTGCCAGTGACGATGCTATGCAAAAACCCCTTCATTTTTTGCTGTTGGAGCAGCCGTTCGCATGTGACAAAATGCCGTTCGACATTTCTTGGCTTCAACTCGTATGACACCCAATTTCCTTGCTTTAGCATCATTCCCAGCTTTTCAAACAAAACTGGCTTCTTGAATCACGCTCAATGAATCTGCAAGTTTTGTTGCGTTTGACATGAATTTTCGTCCAGTAATGCCTCCAATTCTGCGTCTTCAAACTTTTTAATTGTTCGGGGACGCTCCGTGTCTTCCATGTCGAAATCACCCATTTCCCCTATCTCTCTTCAATCAGCTCGTTACTAGACATAGTCGTTCGTTTCCTTCCGTCCATTACTTTTGTATCCCCCATCCTCTCTCAACATACCTTTCCTTTGCCACACATTTCGCTCACATTAGTTCGTTACTAGACATAAATAGTAGAGCTTCGCTTATTTCTGTTTGCTACACTCCGCCCAATTTCTTTGCATCAAATTGTGGAAACTGGTTTAATGGCAATGTATTAGGTTGTTGCAGATGAAATGGCGATGAGGTGAAGTTAGTTGTGATTTTCAGGTCTCAAACTGCTGCCAGGTGACTCTGGTAGTAATGAATATTGAAGTATAAATACTTTTACATTTGATCATGAAATCATTTCAGTTTTGGACTTCATTGAGATCGGAGAGAAAAAAAATAAAAAAAACATGGAATCGAGTCAAAAACGGTTACTTTTTCTTTACGAGTTCAAATTTGGCCACAACGCAAGGGAGGCAACCAAAAACATCAACAGGGCATTTGAAGCTGACACAGTAAGCGAACGAACTACACAGCGATGGTTCGAAAGATTCCGATCAGGAGATATGACCCTTCAAAGTGAGTCATGTGGTCTCCCAGAACCATCGATAGACAACGACAAGCTGCGTTTACTACTGGAGTCTGACTCACGCCAAACTGTAAAGGATATTGCAGAGAAACTGGGCGTACACTATTCGACAGTTTCCCGGCACTTGCAACAGCTTGGAAAAACCAAAAAGCTTGATAAGTGAAATCCGTATGAACTTACTGAGCAAAACACGGCCTCATGTATCAAGAATAACGGTCAAAAAATTAAACATTTTGTTAAACATTTGGATCTTTTTTGACGGAGAAACAATTTAACAATGCCCACAATTCCATGTTATTTTTTATTTTATTTTTTATTTTCTCTCCGATCTCAATGAAGTCAAAAACTGAAATGAGTCTATGACCAAATGTAAGAGTACTTATACTTCAATTTTCATTACTACCAGAGGCACCTGGCGGCAGTTTGAAACATGAAAGTCGCAACTAACTTCACTTCATCGCGAAAGTCGTCATTTCATCTGCAACAACCCAGTATTTGTGGTGTTTTGTAGTACTTGGCAAATGTTCATTGGAGGGACCCTTTTTCCACACAAGAGTCACCATAATACAACTTGGGTTTCCCCTGATGGTGTTACTCAGAGCCAGATCGACCATTTGGCTATAAGTCGTCGATGGAGAAGATGTCTCCTCGATGTGCGAGCGAAGCGTGGAGCTGACGTGGGGAGCGATTACTACTTGATGATTACCTGGTTGAGATTGTGCACAGAAGCTATCCGACGACCACAAATTCTTCAAATAAAACACAAGCTTAATGTGAATAAATTCAGAGACCTCAACAAAAAGGGCGAGTAGTACACCACCATTCTACGCGAAAAGTCATCCACTTCGGGCGAATATGAATTGCGCACACTGGACACCAATTGGGAAGCAACCAGAAACACTTTTCTAACCAGTGCTGAAGAGTCTGTGGGATATGTGCAAAGCGGGAGAAACTCTGGATGTCGCAAGACTCATGGGACAAGGTTGGCGATCGGAAAAAATCCAAATTGGCAATCATCTCTCAGCCCGATGTCGACCAACGAACACCCGACTTGAGGCAGAACTACCGCGATGCTCATATACAGCTTAAAAAGACTGTTAGACGCGACAAGAGAATGGCAGAATTTGCGGCTTACCTTGGGGATATGGGTTCACTATTTAAAATTATGAAACAGTTGACGAACAGGAATTTCACCGCCAACCACCTGGTGAGAGATGTCGACGGAGCTCTCCTTAATATGAGTGAACACCGGTTGCGACGATGGAAGGAATACTTCTCTGATATTTTAAACATCTTGTCAGAGGAAGATATTCCGGAAACAGAACAACTACCAAACATCCAACCGCAACAATCCTCTATTACGGACGATCCCCCAGATAAGGAAGAGATAGAAGGAAGGCCTCAGGTATAGACGGACTACCAACCGAACTCCTCAAAGCGGACCCGGAAATAATAGCCGATATACTCGTTCCACTCTTTACTGAGGTGTGGTATGAAGGAAGATATCCGACTGAATGAAAGGAGGACGTCATTTGGAAAATTCCGAAGAATGGATTGTGGCAATTGGCGTGGTATATGTTTACTTACTGCCGTATCGAAAATCATGGCTAAGGTAATTCCCAATAGGATTAGTGATGTCGTGGAGAGCACTCTCGAAGTTTATCAGGTTGGATTACGTCGTCTTGTACCGACCACACGAATACCCTACTCCATCTCATATTTGTGGACTTCAAGAAGGCTTTCGACAGCGTTAAGCGGGATTACATATGGAATGCTTTACGTAGGAGAGATATTCCAGATAAGATCATAGCTGTGATTAAAGAATCCTTCGAAGATACATCTTGCATAAAGGAGAGTTGTTGAAGAGCTTTCTTGTGCGAACGGGTGTCAGAAAAGGTCGCATATTATCACCAGCCGTTTCTGGTAGCAATAAATGACATCTTGAAAGCTGCACTGGAAGGTGGGAAAGGTAAAGGTCTTCAATGGAGACTATTTAACACCTAAGTCACCTTGATAATGCTGATGACGTGTGTTTGCTTGCACATAACCGTTCGGACTTAGAGTCAATTGTTCGCTCGTTGCATTCTAAATGCAAAGAGAAAATAAATGTGGGTAAAACCAAGTACATACGTCCACATGGGTTCGAACGCAAGCACACCGATTGTTCTTAATGGACAGGATGTAGAAGAGGTGCAAGATTTTTGCTATCTCGGAAGCATTGTCAGCATGGACGGCGGAGCCGAAAAGGATATTGAGGCTCGAGCTCGTCAAGCCTTCGGTATCCTTTCTGGAGGTTAAGAGAGATCTCCCTTCGCACGAAGCTACGAGTTTTTGACGCATGCGTCAAATCCGTGTTGTTATATGGTTGTACTACGTGGAAAGTGACCGTTCGACTTACCAAGAAACTACAGACTTTCGTGAACCAATGCCTCCGACGCATTTTAGGAATATTCTGGCCAGAAGTGATCTCCAACAACGAACTTTGGAGTACAACTGGCCAGACTAAAATGGGCTTTGAGATTCAAACGCGGAAGTGGCAGTGGATCGGACATACTTTGAGAAAACCAGAGCGAAACATCGCCAAACAGGCTCTGGATTATAATCCTCAAGGAAGACGTCGGGTTGGTCAACCATGTAACACATGGAAGCGAGCAGTTGAGCAGGAGGCCAGAGGAATAAACAAGTCCTGGCAACAGCTTAAGGCCGATGCTCAGGATCGCGCCTTGTGGAAGAGTTTTTTTTCTGTCTTTATGCCCCTATAGGAGTTCTTAACAGAAGTTTGATTGATTGAGACTCAATAGACGGCAAAATGTAAGGGAAGCAATGCTTCCCTTGCATCCCCTTGCATTAATGGACACCACACCACTAGTTAAAAATTTTGAGCCATCTCATAGTTGTTGCTGACCCTGTCGGTTACACAACGTCGTCATTACTGCGAATTTCTTTATGAAATTTTTAGAGAAGACACTCGAAGGATAGTACTTTTGAATGAGCACCTTTCAGAATAATCGATTTTTTTAAATACTCAGATGTATGTAACATCTTAGTGAAAAGCCCCACAGGGCTGTCAGAAGGAATATAAATCGTGAAAAAAAAAAAAAAATTCCGGATAACATTTTTCCCCCAAGTCGATTACAATACTTAATTATTAGAAAAGTAAAGAAAAAATTAGCTAGGGTGTAGCCTAGTAGGTAGCGTGTTGGTTTACAATATTAAGGTCGTGAGTTCAAATTCCGGCCGACGCATAATTCAAACATACTGCTTACATGGATATACCTAGGTTACCTCAATCTACGAAAATGAAAAATTCATAGATAGAGGGCTAACAACCCTTCCGCAATAAATAATGAAAATGTTAAGGAACCAGAAGGTCAGGAGGCTAAGGCCCGATTTGGGCTGTAGTGCCATTGAAGAAGAAGAAAGAAAAAATTGATTTGGGATCGGAGTGCAAACGATCAGTAAACAAACCCCCTCATTGATCAAACGCCACAAAACTTAATCGCACAATAAAAATAATTACCAGCTGTTGAGCTCGGTCGGAACGGGATTATTTCGACCAAAATAACAAAAAGCAAAGATCATTCATCCATTCAATGCGTCAGCTGACTGAAAAAAAAAGAACAGAAACATCTGAGTAGAGTGTGGAATTTCCCGCCCGGGTTCATACTTCAAATTCCATTTAGGCCACGTTCGAATTTCGCAGAACTCTAAATGGCGAAGTAGGCGCGTTCGCCAATGTCCATTTCAAAATCAAAATCATGACATGAATCACGGCCGTTTTCCGAGTAATTTTTGCCATAAAATTAAAACGCAAGCAAAACAGCTGACACACAGAGTTGGCATAAATTCTTGTGCAACGAGTAGCGTGCGGGATTAAAAACTTCCCAGCCATATGGAGTGCAAATGTCGGGCGGCGAATCGCTCGCGCTGGCAATGCCCCCGGCCATGCATACACGCAAACTCGAAGCCGCTACGCGGACTACGTGCCCATGTGTTCGGGCTTTATGGTCGATCGCCTGACAACCGAAATTCCAGAGTGGAAAGAAATTTTCCCGGGCGGCCGAGCAAAATAAAAACAAAATTTGTGTCGGCTGAATTACGGTGGGTCGTGAGAGGACGAAGCGTTTTTCCTGTCGCTGCGCGCAAGTCTGCGTTCCGCGAAAGCTACTCCCGCCGCCCGCGCCACAGCAGCCGCGCCGCACACGTTTTCGGCGGCGGCAGAACAGCCTTGCGCCGCCCCGACCGCTTGTAAAATCGATAAACGGGGTGACAACGAGACGGAGTATAAAATCCCCGCGGGGGAACGGAGGACGGACGGGCCAAGGAGACGTAAGCGTACTTACCGTATGTTGTCGTCGGCCTCGTCACTGTTATAATCGGCAGTGTCCACGATTATTTCTTCCGATTTGCAAAGCACGGACATTATTTTTGCACCGCACAACGACGTCACGTCACGGTCACCGCACACGCGAGAATTAAAACAGAACCGGACGAAGAAGACCCTAGCAAAAGAAATGCGTCGAAAAAGAATTCAAGCAACTTCCGCAACACCGACCGAGCAACCAAATTCGGTAGTCGTCCTGATAAGGATAAACCAACCGCACGCGCAATCTCCGTTTATTTTGAGGTTCACTCTCGAAACTCCTCGCACAGATGATTATTCTTGTTTTTGTTTTTATTATCACGCTGCCCGATGATTTCGCTGGTCGGCTACACCGCCTCGAAAAATGCGGCGACGGCTGGCACTGGACAGAAAAAACACACACGCAAAAAACACGAAATTTCCTTTTTCAGCCGTGGCGGCACATTTTCGACGTCAAAGCGACAGCGAGCAAGGAAATTTTTTTCTCTAGGTTTTTCACTTCCGCGTTTTTCGCACAATTCGCAGTTTTCCGGTCACTTTCCGCTCTAAATTTTTGCGGTATACGAACTAATCACACACGATTTATCGGATTTTTCGCAATTTCACAATTTTCCGGCTGATTTTCACGGTGAAAATTCGCAAAAAAGGCGCACCAAAATTTTCGACGCTGCACAACCGAGATGACTTTTTCTGAGTGTGGCGGGAAACAGCTGAGAAGAGGAAAATGACGCTACGGGTTTGTGTGATGTTACGCGCCGCACACTGAGCAAGGGCGGCAACTCGCGGTTTTTTCGCGTTTTATGCCGAAATGTCTGTCGATTGTTCGGAAAATTGTCACGGTTTCGACGAATTATGGCGGTTTTTGTAATTTCCGGGCTCGATACGGGCCGATTAAGTGAATTTTCGTGAAATACGCGCGCCGCACTACTTTCGTCTCGCGTAGTAAAACAGTGTTGTGCTGAGGACAGCTGAGGCTGTTGTTGGCCACTCCTCCATCAAGCCGACAATTTGGTAGTGTGCGGGGTACGGTACGGCGTATGTGTTGGTGCGAGAGAGAGCTTTTGTGGAACGGAAGTTTCACGAAAATGTTGCCGGAAATTTACGTCGAATTACGGCAAATTACGTCAATTTACGTCAACTTAGCAACAATTTTGTCAACACGTAAAGTTGCGGCAACAATAAACAGTACACAGTTTACAATTTAATTCAGCGCTCTCCGCTGAGAATTTTCCAACTGGATTTCGGGCGAAGAATTTTTTTCCCCACTTTCAACTTCCCCGCCTCGGAAGAGGTGAAATTTTTTCGAGAAGGAAAGTAGCGCATGTAGCATAGACGCAGCGCAAAGTGTGGGTCGAAATAGCAAAGTCGCAGCGCACAACTGTGCGCGAAAATACTTCAACACTTCGAGTTCATTTACAGTGAGTTCGAAAAGTTGGCTGTTGTTGTTTGAAAGAGTCGCACCTCCTTGTGAAAAGTAGGAATTTGTTTATTTATTTACAAGCACATTTTTTTTTTTTTTTACAGAATGACCTGTGTTATAGGCAATTTCGGCCTTTATGTGCAATGCATAAACACAGTCATGGAGGGAAGGAATGGAATTGGGAACGTTGAGGAATTTTTTTATTTTTTCAGTTGTACTGACAAATATTTGCAGATGTTATGGGGGACTGTGTTATGGTTTAGGCCGAGGAAGAGAATTATTTTGACTTAAAGCCAAAATAATTCTGAAAGGAAACGAAAACGTCACTGTTCGGGACAAGAAAGGGCCAATTCCACCTACGTCCGAATTGGTGGCTGAATAAGGAACGGAAGCGACACGCTTGCTGGCGGCCGGGACTAGCTACGGCAGTGTGGGGGGGTACTTGTTCCTTATTCAGACCATAAAAACCCATGGCCTGTATAACAAAATTTCGTGTCGGCTTACTCCGGGTTAGGGTGAAAATTTGGATAATTTTCCCCAGTGGTCGTGAAAGACCATGAAGCGATGGAGTTGCCGACTTCGCGATTTGTGTTAGAGCGCTAAGGTGGTTTTTAGCGCCCTCTCTGCCCTCCCTACCTCAGCCACGACTTTCCTCAAGAAGTATTCTTGTCGTGGCCCCATGTCGAGGTTCGGGGCGAAAAGCTAAACGCTCGGGTTCATTCTTTAATAGGGCCTATTCAGCCATTACTCATTTTTCAGGAGGTTATCCATAAGTCCGCCAGGTAACTTTATACCGTACGAGAAGACCACGAATCAATTATAACATTAAGAAAAGAACTAAGAAAATGCAACCATAAAAAAAAATTGATTAGGACTTACCCCGTTGTAATTTCTCGGTGACGCGACTTTCCCACGCGAAATTTGTTTTTTTCTTAACGCGTCTCCAAGTGGATGTTAACCAAAAAATATGTTTATTTATAATATTGTTATAAATCTGACAACCTCGACGTCCCCAGCAACACCGAGAAAAGTCCATCAACATTTAAAACGCTATACACATGTTTCCAGACACTTCTACCGAGCTCCACAATGTAGCCAATCATTCTAGACACACACACACAACGACACCTGTCTGGGAGACTTAGTATAAATAACCGCCAACTTTCAGACAACGAGTTAGTTAGATTTTGGCGACACCTATCGGTGGAAGAAGGCGAATCGGTACAAGTGATAGATTGGCAGTGTTCCTGAGTTGTACGAATTAAGTTTTAGAGCGAATTTAGTGAAGTGATCAAGAAATAAAGAAAAGTGCGATTAAATAAAATTATTCATTATTTTTAAACGAATTGTGTTTTCCTTTGAAATCAGCGATCTCCTAGCTCGCAACAATATGTTGACACGGGCAATATAGGGACTGTTTTAACTGTGTATATACTGTGGTCTAGAACCAAAACAAACAGTGTCCTGAATTTATTTTAACTGGATTTAGTACTCACGACCTTCGTACTGAAGATCTATATGCTATCCAATCTAAAATCTAAAAAGGTATTTAAATAAATAAAATTCGTTTTAAAATACAAGATAAATTTTTATAGAGAATACTTTAAAATTATAAACAGGAACGATATTACAACTTTAACTACTTACGAGTATATTGAAACACATACACCAATCATTCCAATCAATACAAACATTTTTTCAAACTCTGAATTCTTTAAATTAAATTACTAAATAATATAATTGTTAAAGTCCTAACATGTTACCTAAAGATTCGACAATTGCACTGTCGCTAAATCGGGCCGATTCGTAAAGCGTATGATATAACGTGCGCAACATAAGTCTGCTCGTGTATTTTATGAAATAGATGAGCCATAGGACCTGTAATTCGAATCAAATTTTAATGCTTCTAATCGTTCCAAATTGATAATATCGCCTACCCATAGCATGATGGACATCCGCATGTAACATCCGCACCACCGTGTGTATTCTCGTCCGTATTAATGCCTGTTGAGTATAGTCATAGGCAGTTGTGTTATCCTGGCTGGGATCTGTCCGTTTTGGTTCATTGGGATCAGTCATATTCACTTGAAATCCTCTATAGCTAGTGCCGTATGTGAGTGTTGTGTACGGAGTGTTTTCTGTTCGAGAATTCGATGCGATCCCTAAAATATCATTTCCTAGATCCGGATATCCGTTTATAGTTAAAGTATGCGAGTGATCTGCTGTAAAGTTTCGTATAGGTCTTCCCTAAAAAATTATTAAATATAAAATTAATTACATTAATTTATGGCTAATCTGTTTACTTTATAAATTCCAATGATGCTAAAATTGCATCGTCCAATGCACTTGTTTCAGACAGAGCTTTACGAGCATTTCCGCGATGGTGTGCCTGATCAATGTTGCCCCTTCGACGACAAGAAGAAAGCCCTTGTCCTTATTTTTGAGAATTTCCAGTGCTTTTACAGTCATATCTTTCAATGACGGCATACCATCAGGTCCATGTTCGCGTTCATGATCGCACTTTAAATGGCCATTTGAAAATATTCCTGCAATAAAAGATTCTTGATAAAATGTCTGCCAAAAAACTGGAATCTTCGCCTATTTTTTACCCAGTGTAAAATCTGTCTCAATGTCGACTTGAGATAGATCGCGATTATTGCCAAGAACAGCGTATTTAACTCCGCTATCTTGCTTTTCTTTTTCCCAATCGGATATAAGATTTCTTCCATCGTTGGAATAACACGACCAAGTATCTATCGGGTCAGATTCGGAGCCTGTAACGTTCGACACAAGGCATTGTCGACCTCCACCCATTATCACCTGCCAATAATCATACGTAATCATTAATAAATTTACATCAGTTGCATTGTAATACTCACATTAATACTCTTTGCAGGTTCGTCTTCAATTAGGATTCTTCCGATATCCTTGCATTGATACGCACGGTTGGATTTTCCCGAAGCGGTTATTTTCGAGCTCGGAAATAATCGTAAACGTCTCTGAATTTCTCGCATCATCCTTTAATTTATCCTTTGATTTATAAAAAATTTCACTGTTTTCTCGCCAGTGGAATGTTTTTGATGAAAATCCGAGTAAATTTGGTGTGTTTATAAGGGGCAGTGCAAATTTCCATCATCACCCAAGAGGTATTGCACATGATGTCGTTAGTTTTTGAAAGAGAACTTCGCCATTACAGCCATATTAACTCTTAGTAGTTTAATATGTCCTTTTGCTACAGAAGGACATATTAATCTGCCATGGTGTTGGCAGTTTGGGTGGTGGTCGGGCCGAGTCCTCCGTCCACCTCAATTGAGTTTGCCATGGTGTTGGCAGTTTTGCCATGGTGTTGGCACTTTTGCCATGGTGTTGGCAGTTTTGCCATGGTGTTGGCAGTTCTGCCATGGTGTTGGCAGTTCTGCCATGGTGTTGGCAGTTTGGGTGGTGGTCGGGCCGAGTCCTCCGTCCACATACGCCTTAAGTCCTGAGCCTCAAATAACGTTCTCTGGCGCTGCTCATTGTCCGCAGTCGAGGTGGCCTCGGCTTCTGACTGCCTGACTAGCCGTTAAACAACTAAACTTGTAGTCCATGCACATCCTTAACGTGCCGCGTGAGGCTTGCGCTCGTTTTCAATGCTTTCTTGCAATTCGTCACAGTGCACATAAAATTTTTTTCACTTGAATGTGATTTTTTGTGACTTTCAAGTCTGCTTTTGAAATTGAATGTTTTTCCGCAAACATTGCACACATATTCAATAGCAGTAATAGCCACTTTATCTTCTGATTCGGGGTGTTTCCGATTAGTGTGGTCTTTCAACCGCCACTTGTGTGCATACATGTTTCCACATGTCGTGCACGCGTAGCTTTTTTTATCGGGTACCAGAAGGTTCGAATCTGCAGCGACCTCATTTTCTGCTGTTTCTAGCATAGGTGCGTTGATGTTGATGGTCGCGCAATCTTCAGTGACCTCATTTCCTGCTGTTTCCAGCATAATTGTGTTGAAGGTCGAGTCGAAGCCAGGCAACTCCTCCCGGTCGTTAACACAACAATCCAATCTATAGAACAGCACGTACGGAGTGTCTTCGGTCTCCAAATTATGCATTTGTCGAATGGTGCAAGTGGTTACCACATCATCATTCAGTTTATACCAATTGCCATCTCCGTCTTGTGCAATGGTATAGTAATGCCCGGAATCCATGCTGCCACCCGAATGCACAACTGCCGCGTACAATTTGTACACAGCGGTATGTGCTTCGTCTGCATCGGCCAAGTGGATTTTTAGGGAAACACTTTCATTGCAAAACACCTTACGCATCAGTTTGACTGACATGTTACGCACCCGATCATATTTGAAATGTTTTATTGTTACAATAACATTCCGTGGCGCTCTCATAATTTTTGCGATACGTTGAGCGTTGCTACGCTTTTTGCATTTCTCGCAAAAATATTCGTTATCGCCACATAGATTCTCGGGAGAGCAATAGCAATCTAGTAAATTTTGAACGCTCCAGTTCGGTGCGCGCTCAGTCGTTTGTTGTGGAAATGCGAGCTGAATATCCCTAAAAGACTCAGTTTTTCCACTTTCACAGTTGCACGACAAACACTTGTGAATTGTTTTAATTTCACATCCGAATGTTTTTTCAACAGTCGTTGTTCGTTGTGGATATATCTGGAATATTTTTTTTTCGTATTCATCCAGCTTTCGGAAGAGGTGCGTCAAGAACTCCGAACTGTCTTGTTGAAAGCCGCGCTCGAAATCCGAGGGCAGGAACGCTTCCACAAAAACGTCCGGGCTAAGAACGTGGCCATTCCGGTTCACCATCAATTCGATCAAATCTTGGAATGGTTCCACATTGCCTTCCATGTCCGCGTTCCGGGGCAACCGGAGTACCTCGTGGCAAAATCTTGGGTTCATAGCCAACGCCTGTAACATGCTGTTCATGTAGCATGTGTTTCCCAGATTTTCCAGGCCGTTAGGTACGTTCCTGGGTGTTTCCTGCGAAGAATGATTTGTTTCTTCGTAATTGTCGCGTGGTGTGGACAAGTCCTCTGTTTCGAGGCTACAGCAATCTCCTTCCCCATTTTCACTGTTGTCGGAATTCTCATCGCGCTTGTCGAGCGCGTGTTCCAAATTGCATAGGCGACTCATATAGACGGCCTCTGGCATTTCTCCGTGTATTTGCCGCAATCTCTTATAAGTGATTTCGTAAAATTCACGGAGTATCTCGGCCGTTTTTCCGAATTGTTTGGGTGTGTTGTCTCTTCCGAGCAGCCACAAACATTTCGTTTCGCCCTTTCGTGGCGGCATTGTTTCCTCTGCAACATCTTTCCCCGCGAGCAACAACTTCAGATTTTTCAGAATTGTGCGTGGGTCGATGGGCTGGATGGATGTCTGGAATCCCGTCACCAGACATCTTCTCCCGTTGAAAAGAACTGGCGGAATGACTGGAAGGAAATTTCGCGGCTCATATCGCTCACCGTTATACCCCACTTCTCTTTCGAGATGGCAATCATCCTCCTCCAGGAAAATGTGGCTCGTCAGTTTTCCCATGGACACGTAAAGATAGTGGCTGGTGCCGCTATTCACGCCGTCAATCTCACCGCGGGAGACTTCGAGGAGTGAGATGTTGTTGACGGAATCTCGAGCCATGCCTTTTATGGTTTCGGCGGCTTTTATGGGGGCGCTTCGGTAGCCCGTCATCTCTTTCAGTTCTTCCGCCAATAGAGAGACCCTCACGTCTCTCTGGCTTACACGGCTTCGCATTGCGTGTAGTACGCGCCTCTCTATTTTACTCATGCCATTCCGGATTTCGGCGAGCCAGCGCTCCGTCATTTCTATTTGTATGAAATGTTTTAATGTGATGGCGTCCCCAGTGAAGGATGCCTCCTCACTGTTCTCCATTTCGCGCTTTTCAGTTTCTGCGAATTTGGACAGTATCCATTGCTGGCGCTGATTCGTTTCAGATGGACCGAACGCCATCTCCATCATTCTGTCGTCGGTTTCTCCTTCGCACTTCACCGACACACACTTTCTAGCGAGATTCGACAATAACGAACTTGCTTCCCTCCGCGAGCAAGATGACAGACTTGTCACCTCCCCCACGCAGAAGGAGCGGCGGTTAGGCGCGGTCCTCATCCACTCTTTCAATTCCCCATAGGAATCGAAAGTCAAATTTGTGGAACCCTTTGTCGCCCGCGCTTTGGGGACCCTCAATATTTTCACATGTCCGGAGCGAATCAACTCCGGGCACAGGTAATGTATTGCGTTTAGGGCGAGCCCCTTCGCGTATGTCCCCCCTTCGTCCGGATCCATCGCGAGCACCAAGGACCCGTACCGCATTGCCACCAAACTATTTTTTTTGGTTGGGTCAATGCCCGCTATTCGTAGCATTTTCTTTATTTGCGCTGAGCCTCTTTTACGGACATTGCCTGGCTTGCCCTGTAGGCCGACAACGCCGTTAAATTCCCACCCGATGGTGTTAGCCACGGCTCGCGCGATAACCGATTTGGAGGAAAACCCTTCGGTTACAAATAGTGTGCACTTATGTGCATCGCCTGTTCCCGCCCTTAGCGCATCTCGCGCAATCTCCCTCTGCAATAGAAAAAATCGAGAATTATAAGTTACACTATCACCGACTTACCAACAAACCTTCACTCTCTTGATTTCGTCATTTCCCACAACATTGCTTCGTGGACGTTTTATTCCCATATCGATTTGTTGTTGAAATTGAAATTGCCTTTGGGTTTACAAGACGAAAAAAAATTGTAGATTGGGAATTTATCGGGGCAAAATCTATATAAATATGACTGCAGTGTCTGCCTGTTATTATGTGACAGAATGTTGGATTCGAATTATGGCTGCTCCAATGAGCATACTTAGTTGAATTTATTGTTTTGGCCCCCAAGGAAAATTTTTAGTTTCTCTAGGATGGCCAAGAAACACACCAGATCTGAATTGATGATTTGTGGTCACGTGTTTTCCGAAGAAATCAGATCCAAAAACGGGCAACAGCTGCATAATTGTTTGAAGCAGGAATGTTATTAAATATCTGTCGAGAAGCTCAAACATTGGTAAATTTCAAAAGAGACACAGTACATATTTGGATAATAATGGAAACCACGTGAGTAGTTTGGTGAAGGTATTGCACCAGTTAATTAATATCTTATATATTTTTTAACACTTTATTTAAATAACATTTTAAATAACCAGAACAATATTATAATTATTTCATTGAATATTTTTAAATTAAGTTAAAATTAAATTTCATAATAATTTTTATTTTTTTTAATTTGATATCTTTTTTTTTTTAAGATCATGACTTGCTTATCTTACAGTCGTACAATTTTTTAATAAGATCAGAACTAAGTAAAATCACGTTAGGATTTTTATGTAGTAATCCGATTTATTAACTGAATTAAAACTAAGTGTCGATACTGCTGCAAAGGTTTCCATAGTGAATTTCGAATTAAGGGAAAGATTTCTGGATTATGAAATGTTTTCTTCAAGCCATATGAGTTTTTAAACACTGTTTCAGTTGCTAATGTTCATGATTAAGAAAATGGAAATAAATCAGAGATACATTCAGTGGTCATAATGTTATTGGAGACATATATGTGAGAAAAACTTTTAATCACCCTGTATGTTGCACTAGATTCTTAGCTCTACCGAACTGTAATGTACACTAAATGTCTGCTAATCACTCTTTTCAATTGGAGTACTCAAAATCAT
This sequence comes from Chorisops tibialis, assembly GCA_963669355.1. NCBI lineage: Eukaryota > Metazoa > Arthropoda > Insecta > Diptera > Stratiomyidae > Chorisops > Chorisops tibialis. The sequence continues at coordinate 263,199,782 of OY770262.1, read as the reverse complement.
ATAAGTTCGACTTACTCCCAACCTGGCATTTTTATACTCAAGATGAAATTCGAGAGTATTATTAGTTTGACATGAAGTCTGAAACGCTAAGAAATATGGCCGAGAAAAAAAAAATTTCACAGAAGTTCATATTGTCACTCAAAAACCTCAAAACCGGATGTACATCCGTCGGTCTGTCTGTCAGTATGCACTATAGCTCGAGAACATGTTGAGCCAGAAAAATCAGATTTGGTACACGGTATTTTTGACGAAAAAGTATGGTGAAGTTCGTGAACGAGCCAAATCGCTCCACATCTTCTGCCAACTTCTACACAAAATAACAGCATATCAAATTTTCGAAGCTAGAAATGCGTACAACATTTTGATAGCAACTGTAGTAGATGTGAAAAAATATGTTCAATGTCGTCACCCCGTATACAAATTATAATAATTTCTTAAAATAAAAAAAAACTCTTTGTCATCTAGGTTATCGCATTATCTGACTTTATGCACAATTGTAGTTCTTCTATGATTTGTTGAAACAAAAGACGCAATATTGCAAATTAATGTCCGAATTAAGTTCGATGATTGAAATAGCAGATTTCCTATCTGTATTTGAAGTCCACTCCATGCCTTCCTGACAATTTAACATTAAAATGTAACAAAATTGTATAGAATGGTGACAGACAACAAATATCAATTGTCGGCAAGTTTTCTGACAAACCACACTCATTTTCTATACGTACTATGCCATTTTCGGGAGTTCAAATTTTCGACATGATTAAAAAAAATTAACTATGAATATGAATGTGTACAAAATTTAATACAAACGGAAACATAACAGAATTGTAATTGGGCTTAAAGCCCAATCACATGCTACTCCAGATGAGATGGAATGACTTTAATATACCGGAAAATATGTCATCTCAAATTCTTTCGAATAGTGAGTAGAGACTTTTGCATGGGAGGTGATAGAAGTAGAGTGGGGTTTGTATTTTTCGTATATGACCCCCGAACATGGCATGCAAAATGTTTTTCGCTGAATTTAAAGTTTTTTGTTTTCATTATTTTTAAAGAATTTAGTCATAGTTTTCCTGAAATTGGGGCAGTTGTATGGGAGGTGGCAGAGGAAGTGGAGTGTTTGAGATGATTTTGAAACTGGTCTTTTTTCCCGTAAGCGGACAGCTCTCATAGTGTCCGCCTACAGGAGCTTTCACTGTACATAAAATAAATACATAATGTAATATAACAAATATGGAAATGAATATAAATATACAAATAAACAATAAATATAATATGATGCGTATTGTTGAAAAAATATACGGCTCATAGCTGGAGCTTAAGAGATTGAGTGGCAATCGGTCTCCGGTCAAATCTTGAGATGTACAGCTTTGGTAGTCCCACAACTGCCTCTCGACACTCTTGAAGTATCGAAACTTCTTATGTAAAACAGCACAGAAATTGTCTCACATGATAGTTATTCCGTCGAAGAATAAGATGAAGAGTTCTGGATACCACCAGAAGTACTGAAAAATATGCACATATCGTCGCAAAATGATGCTGACGACACGGTAACGTTGGGCGATTTGCAGGAATTCGCTATCCTGCGGAATGTTTGGACTTTTGTCAAACTTGGTAGAAGGATTAGTTCCTGATAAAGGTCTCAGCAAAAACCGTCACGAATAATGACAGTGCACAATTTGTTTTCACCAAAACAAATCTTATACTTTTTTTGAAATAAGGAGTTCATAACTAATAGAATTTTTTTTTCCTTCTAATGAACAACCAAAAAAAAACAAAAAAAGAACAGAACAAAAGAACAAAAAAGAACTCACCGAATTAGAGTTTGCACAAGTTTTTCAATTTTTTAAACACACACTTCAAACTCACTGTTCTCAATTTTTTTCAATTTTTTAAACACACACTTTAAACTCACTGTTCTTAAGTTTTTTGAAACGGAAGTTTTTTAATTTTTCTTCACGGTTCGCACAACTTTTTTATGTAAACCGCAATGAGATTGGCAATCGGCAACTTTGCAATAGTTTGATCACCTTTTTCAGTTCACAATTCATTCACAATTCACATCAAATTTGTTAAAATCTGAATTTGGGAACCGAACACACAACTCAGGGATCTTAAAACCGCATTTCTTTGCGAAGAAACGAAGTTGACGTAGATAATTTCTTTCTCGGCTGCCGACTGCGTTTTTTGAACCCTTCCGCCTTCTTTTGTTTTTCACCTTAATGAAAAAAAAAAAAATTGTTGCTATTTCATTGACATAAAGGAGATCGATCTTCTCTCTCACACAAACCAACACACACACCGGGAAATTTCGCCCACAATTTGAATTTTCCCAATCCTTTTTTTCTGGGGTAAGCCCAATCAAATTCATTTCCTATCAATGAAGGTCGCATTTATTTTCAGATTTCTTGAGAATTCCGGTGCTCATTCCAAGAATTCTTGTAGTTCAACGCAAGTTTGCGGTCGTGTCCGTTAATTTGAAGAACATGAAGTTGTTTCTGTAATAAATCGCTTCACGATCTATTACCACGTAACATACTCAGCCCTACTTAATCGCCTAAAATTCTTCTTTATCAGCGTTTTTAGGAGCAAGTTTTCGTCCGGAATTTCCTTCATACACATATAAAAACATATTCCAGCGATGCCCGCCAATCGTTTTCCTGTCCCGGTAAGTATTCCGATTGGTTTTTTCGTGTATTTTATTTCATTTCGATTGAAATGTGGATTTCATTTTTTTCTAGACATTTGCCTACAACGCCCGAATTATAAATGTTTTCCATGGAGATGGTGGGAGACGAAGGAACATGCAAAACATCCAGGAAATGCAAAGAGCGCGAAACCAGCAACCGAGCAGGAAAGCATATAGAACCCGATATCGGCGGGAGAGGAACCGTCGCCGAAGACGGGAAACGGTAAGATCTGTGGCATAATTATTTAATTTGTGGCATAAAGACATCAATTTTTTAATTCTCTGCAGGAGCGCAACGCAAATGGCGGAAACTGGCCACTGCCGAGTGAGGTGGGGAATGTTCCGTCTGCCACGCAAACTGAGCGCCCGCGATTGCAAACGGTGAGATGATCATGATCTCATATTATCATATTATCTATACATCTATACATATAAATATAATTGTAGTGTCTGTCTGTTATTTGCTTATAAATGGCTATAAGTTAGTTTTTTGAGCTACTTTAGCACTAACTAAGCATAAAAACACATTTTTGAAATTTTTGTCTGTCTGTCTGTCTGTCTGTCTGTCTGTCTGTACGACCGCTTTTCACGCACAAACGGCTGAACCGATTGCAATGAAACTTGCACAGTTTGTTAAGTGTCCATCGGAATGAAATCTGCTTTTGGTTTCATTTCACTCCCCACACTCCTTCTACCCCCTCCCATACAAAGTGACTAATTTTCAAAATATATATTAATCAAATTTTCTTGGAAACTATAAAAGCTATGAGTTTGAAATTTGGAATATATTATTTCTATTATAAATGCAGTCTTTTGGTATACAAATTGTCTGAGTTTCCTCACTCCTTTCACCACCTCCCATACAAACTACACTTTTTCATGAATTAGTTTACACCAAATTTCTCAGTACGTGTAACTTCCATAGAGCCAAACTGTTGTATTAAATCATTAATTAACATTATTATTAATATCAGGAAAAAATTAACCGATTAGCTTCACTCCTTCTACCCCCTCCCATACAATGTGACACAGTTTCACGACTTCACAAGAATTTGATTTTCTTGAAAAATCTGAATGTTGCTGATCTGAAATTTAAAATATAGCAATTGCATGATTATTATAGTTGTTTAACAAAAAATCACCAAAAACCTCCTTCTCCTTCCACCACCTCCCATATAAACCGCACTTTTTCAAGAAATACTCTAAGCGAATTTTCTCAGTACATTTAAATTTAATCGAGGTAAAAATTTGAACTGAATCCTTAATTAGCATTATTATTAATATTGCGACAAAAATTAACCAAGTAGCTTTACTCTTTCTAGCCCCTCCCATACAATGAGTCACATTCCACGACTATATAACAATTCGATTTTCTTGAAAAGTGTGAATGATACAGATCTGAAATTTAAAGTATATCAATTGCATGGTAGTTATAGTTGTTTCTCGAAAAATCACCAAAAACCCTTCACTCCTTCTACCACCTCCCATACAAATTGCACAATTTGATTAAATTCAATGCACTAAGTTTCTCAGTACCTACTCAATTTTTGAAGCTTAAATTTGGTACAAAACATTTTTATAGCTATTCTAGCATGATGTGAAGCAAATTAGTTCACTGCCGTCACCCCTTCTACCACTCCCCATACAAAATTTCTTAACACCGCCAAAATTTCGATTTCATCTATACATAGTATCGTATGATTGGGCTTTACGCACAATCGTAGTCCTGTTATGTTTTTAAGCTTAATGTTATTTTATTTGTTTTTTTTTTTTAAATAACACCAGCTACAATTATTCACATATCCCTAACGCTCTTCAACACATATATGATCTCGAATCACGGGTTTGATTTGATCACGAGCCTGTCCCATAAAAATGAAAGTATCATGCTTTCATTCTTAATAATTCATAGTTCTGATTCCAACAATATACAAACCATTTTCTTCAAAGAGCCATTAAGGTAAGCAGATTATATATCCCACATAATGTATTACTAACTATACTCTCAAAAATTGCTTATTATTGCTATTTTTACGCGGACGAAGTCGCGGGCGTTTTCTAGTCTATTATATTATCATATTATCATTTCATATTATCCAGAGCAACGCAAATGGCGCAACTCCGTGGGATGGATCTCCGTCGGAAACATCGGGGTCAGGAACGGAAGCAGACCATCAGCGCTCCAGCGGTTGCTGTTTTTGGTTTTCGTTAGCTGGTTGCAACGTAGCAGCAATGCGACGCAACCCCAGGCGAGTGTAAATAATAATAATAATTCAACGCAAAAATAAAATATTAATAATATCAATATGATTAAAAGCGTTTGCTGAACGAGTAACTAAAAGTTTTTCATTAAAAAGCCCTCTAACTTCCACCTTTTCCTCCCCCTCTCTCCAATAAAGGAGAATGTTTCAGGATATCATCATCGCTGAGAAAGTTGATCGACGTTTATAGCAGGCAACTCGTGGAGAATGCTACACAAAAGAGAATTGCATTCCATTTTCGGCAATCTGGTGTAAGCTTTCCTTCCGTTTAATCTCCCAGTAAAAAGTAACACCTGATTCATTCATTCGACATTTTTATTTCAAAATCGGTTGCGGTTATTATAAAAATTAAATGCTATCATAAATTCGTGTTCTTCGTAAATTCGTAGATTTATTTCGGCGATTGAAATCCAAACGAAAACCGCGGCTATGTTCCTTACCAGGTTGAGTGTGAAGTTTTTGCGACGCATTCTATCGTGTTTCAGCATATCATCATCGCTGAGAAAGTTTATCGACGTTTATAGCAGGCAACTCGTGGACATAGTGAAAATATGCTCCACAGCGCGAGGGATGATCCCCGGCATTTCGGTGGTGGTGCCTGAAATCGTTTTCGTTGTTATCAATTTAAGTTCCTTCTGGACAGCAGCGCTACTTACCGATTTGTCTACGCGTTTTTCCTCATCCTGAATAATAGAATTATTGTATTGTAGACTTGAGATTGGGACATCGTCCATTATATCGGTAAGCGAGAAATGTTTCTCGGTTACGCTTTTGCCAGACTCGGCGCCGTTTTTCATAATTGAAACATTTCCTGACGGTTCGTAAGCGACAGAAGTCTTCGCAACCGACGAGGTAGCTCTCTGGGTGAGATTGCCATGGCTCGAGCTGCACGTAAAATTGTCGTCCTTGCACACGACTAATGTAATTATTGCAAAACTCGTCGTCATGTTTCAAACTTACTGTGCTACTAAGCTATCTATTCGGGTGTACCTTTGCCACATCAATTGTCGCGCGGAGGCCTAACATCTTGTCTACAGTGAATAATTTATTTATTTATTTTTTATTTTGTGTTGCAATACGATCGTTGAATAGATAATGGGGTAAGACGGGGAGAAAGAGTCGGAAAATCATAAATTATACGAATGCGAATGGGACTTGGTTCATTGACAGAAAATATTCAGATATTTTCCCAGCTGTAAGCTTCCGCTATTTGAACTTTTCGCTACGTAGAACGAGATTACAGAAAGAATGCAAATAGATGAGTCTATCGAAATAAAGAAAACATAAACATAGGATCGAAATTCTGTTAAAACCGGCGAAAAGGCGGATTCACAATTGAAGTCTAAACCGAACATTTAGTTTAAATTACGAATTTCCTACACTCATTGTAGAAATTTCTAAAAATTTCGACGTCGCCAAAACAAGTTAATAAGGTTACAGATTCGCTATAGCCACTATGAAGCAAAAGCTCAGTTCTATTCAAAAATCCCTTAAGTGTTACAGAATTATTCCTCCTCTATGCTCCACAAAGCTTTATTTTTCTCTCTACTGCTGGAACAAATCCGTTCGATTGACAGCACTATTCACGTTAGATTTTTGGTTCGCGAAGTCAGTTATAGAACATCACACTCGAATGACATCTTTTCGTCGATCGATTATTCTTCGTATTATCTATGCTCCCTCTTCTCTTTCCTCTTAGGACCCCCTATAAAACCATATGCGAACGCATTTAATTACGGTGAATCTTGCTTTCTCGTTCACTTCAATTAAATGCGTTCGCATACGGTCTTATAGGTTGTCCCAGCAGGAGAGAGAAGAGAGAGCATTGTAATTGCACCAGTTTCATTTATATAACTTGAAAAATGAATTAAAATTCTTTACACTATTCGATCTTCATTCAATCTCTCAAAATTTTAATCTCGCCGGCTCTTGTTAATCGGTAAGTTCAAATTTTGTCCTCTATCAGAAAATGTATATGACCTGTGTTGTTGTCAATCTCAGCCTTTATGAGCTTAGATATTGACGGCTTTTTCGAAAAGCGCAATGGCATCCTTCAATTTGCCTGAGTATAGCAAACAAACACCCATGTTGTTCAAGAGCTGAAATTAATTATTAAATATTAATTTCGTCTATTAAATCTTTCTCAATCTTCCTTTCCAAATCAAACATCGTTTGCCTATTTTATAATAATTTGAAATTTTCATAACGCCGCGTAAAAGATATCGGTTCGATTTCAATGTTAAGAGTTAATGCATATGCAACAATAACTCTGCGGCCACATGACCGATGTAAACACAAAATGTTTATGCACATTGAGCAAAGAAATGCCTACGATAACGCGAGCAAAAACAATTAATAATAAGAAACAAAACCAAAAGAATCCAATATGCTATGAATCATGTATAATGTTTCAAAGCATGGGGATACCTTCGTACATTTCATAATAGCTAAGTATGACTTAATTTCGTATCATTACACTAGCTCATCAGTTTTACTACTTACATAGCTAATTCGATGTAGAAAAAAACAACAAGACTACGATTGAGCGTCAAGCCCAATCATGCGATGCTCTACATGAGAGAGAAATTTTTTGACTTCAAGAAATTTTGTATGGGGAGTGGTAGAAGGGGTGACGGCATTGAACTAATTTTTTCACATCATGATAAAGTTGCTATCAAAATGTTTTAAACGAAAAAAGCTTCAAAAATTTGATAGGTTTTGGGAAAATTGGCGAATTAAATTTAGTGATACTGTGCAGTTTATATGGGAGGTGGTAGAAAGAGCAAGGGGTTTTTAGTGTTTTCTTCAGTAATAACTATGAAGATTATGCAGTTGACATCTTTCAAATTTCAGGGGGTGCAAAGTTTGAAGCTAACCGTCCAGTTTTTACGGTCCTACTAATAGTTGAAAATAAATATCTAGCGCATAATTTCAGCTCTATAAATTGTTTATATACCGAGAAAATTGGATTGTACTATTTCATGAAAAGGTGCTGTTTGTATGAGAGGTGGTAGATGGAGTGAGGGGATTCAAATAATTTTTGTACTGTGGATTGGTGCCATCATAAAAATAATATAATCTAAATTCCAGATCCATATCTTTCATACTTTTTAGAAACATCCGTTTATTGTGAAATTCCGAAATTGAGTCATTTTATATGGGAGGGGATAGAAGGGGATGTAGCGGTTTGGCCCTTTCACGAACTTGACCTTACTTTTTCATTAACAACAACGTGCAAGATTTGAACTTTCTAGCTTAACGCGTCAAATAACTACTGCTTTTTTTCAAATTTCAAAATAGGCGGTCTTAATAGGAATCCCCTTATATACCCATATATACACCCAAGGGTATCCCATCAAGACCACCTATTTTGAAATTTGAAAACAAAAAAAAAGGAATTGTTTTTTTAAAAGCTCTGATGTTTTTATTTAATAGTGTAGTCATGAAGGTTATTTATAGAACAAATTATCCGATAAACGCTGCACGGCCGACACAAAAAAATATGAGGCTAAATTCAAAATAGGCGGTCTGAATGGGACACCCTCTACAAGAGATGCCGATAATGTTCATCAAAATAAAACAAGTTTATTTTTGCGCAATCGTTTCTCCTATTGTAAGGTTTGATGCCATTGACACATCATCAATCAATCAAATCCTGTTAAGACCCCCTATAGGGGCATAAAACAGAAACAACTCTCTTCCACAAGGCGCGATCCTGAGCATCGGTCTTAAGTTGTTGCCAGGACTTGTTTATTCCTTTGGCCTCCTGCTCAACTGCCCGCTTCCATGTGTTACATGGTCGACCACCCTGACGTCTTCCTTGAGGATTATAATTCAGAGCCTATTTGGCGATGTTTTCCTCTGGTTTCCTCAAAGTATGACCGATCCACTGCCACTTCCGCCTTTGATTCTAAATACCTATTTTAGTCTGGCCAGTTCTACTCCAAAGTTCGTCGTTGGAGATCACTTCTGGCCAGAATATTCTTAAAATGCGTCGGAGGCATTGGTTCACAAAAGTCTGTAGTTTCTTGGTAAGTCGAACGGTCACTTTCCACGTAGTATAACCATATAACAACACGGATTTGTTGCATGCGTCAAAAACGCCAAATTACATAAAATCAACAGATAATATTTTTCTTCCATACTGCCAACGAGGTTTGTGATAATCCCAGGCTCTATTCTACACCATTCCACTTGTATTGCGCGAATAAACTCTGCAATTGAGTTGAATTGGTGCTTATTGGCGTAAATCCGTTGTGATAATATGCCCTATAAATTTTCTATTGAATGCATGTCAGGTGAGCAGGCAGGCCACTGCATAAGTTGAACCCCTTTAGCGGCATACCAACTTTTTGTGTCACGGCTTACATGAATTCTCACGTTATCATGCTGAAAGATCCATTCTTCTGAACCATGTTCATTTAAAAATGATACTAAATCCTTCTCCAAAACGTCGATGTAGTTTGCACTCTTCATTTGAGAGGAAACGATCTAGATTTCTAAACATCCTTCAGCACAAAACGCGGCCCGTGTCATCACATTACCGCCATCAAAATTCCTCTTCGCAAAATTTAATGGCTTTTCACGGATATCACGATAATATATCCCCGAGAGCCGTCAGTACCATCGAGATTCCATTTCTTCTCGTCTGAGAAACAATCTTAAAATGATAAATGTCTATTGAATTGCAGTTTTTTGCATCGATTTTTTTTTACTTACCCGATTCCAATTTGTGTCGGCGTTATTTCTTGCGAATTGTAGCCTGGACTCTATGTGTTTGGCTGTCAATTTTGGCATTACATTCTTTTTTTCTTATCGAATTAAATCCGTATTTCAAAGTTCTCCAAACGGTAGAACGCGATATTTCACTGCTTACCATGGCTCTGAGCTGATTAAGAGAGGTAGATGCATTCGAAGATGTGCGTGCATTTCTCCTTTGTGTGGTTTGGTCCAGCTTTCTTTTTCTTCCAGATCGTTTTTGAGTGCCGTAGGAATCTAGAGAACGCAAATAATTTTACACAACACACAAACTTCTCTTAATTCTACGCGAAATCTCTCTCAAATCATAGTTCTCCGCATGAAGGGCGTTAATAAACCCTTTTTCTTGTTCACTAAGTACTTTCCTACGTGGCATTATGAGTAAGCTTACTGAATTAGAAAAAACAAATAAAAATCTAACTCTTAATTACCGTGTTATTAGTACTTCCGCAGTTTTATCACAACTTACCTTATAAATATGAAATAAAAGCAAATTTTGTTCGTTCAAATAACGGGAATATCGTTAGCGAATAACTGCGTATTTGTACACTGAGTCATTTGCACCATTGTATGGAATATTTTAGAGAAACCGTAATGTACAAATTCATGAAATCATTTCATATTTTTAAAAATATTAAGTGACCTTATAAATATGAAATGGACCATAATTCAAATGAAAAACGTACTAGAATGTTTCAAAGTTTCAAGTATTTATTTGCCGGGAAATCTGCGCAAAATCTGTCTTGCACACAGCGTTTATTTCACCAGACACATCAAAATTTCCATTGATGATTTAATTTCACAAGAAACTAAATAAAAGAACTTTTATATTTCAATCTAGTACTTGATTAAAGTGAGTTAAAGTTAAATTAATAAAAAAAAATTGTTACTTGAGTTCAACTTCGGAAAAAAAGCCGGCGAAGAACGTAATGCCGCAAAAGAACAAAAAGGTAAATTGGCTTATTTATTTAACCACAAAATATTAAACTTTAATTGGATGAGAAAAAAACGTATTTCACTTATAAAATCGAGAAAAATTCAAAAATCCCACCAGACAGTGCATTTCAGTGCGAAGAAACCGGGTTTTGTCGGTGTTCCGGGAACATTGCGACCCACGATAAATCGATGACTCAAACCAATTTTGACAGTTTATGCAGTGATCGCGCTGATTTTTTCTTTTTTGTGTACGAAGTGTAAAATGGTTGACAACGTGGTGCCGAATTTGCAAGATTTAAACCTAAAAGACGAGAAAAAGGCACGGTGAAAAGTTTATTATTTTAATTGAATTCGTTAGAAGGACAATTGCGCTGTTTGGTGATTGGAAAAAAGTTATGAATTTTGTGTCGGCAAGCTTGCGGTGCTATAGAAATTCAATCCTATCGCGTGTCGTCTACGTTCGAATTCAACAGCGGTGCGCCACACAGAGCTTCGCCACTTTGGTCGGTGTCGGCTTAATCGTAAAAGAGTTTCCTTCCCAATTTTTTCCAATTCCGAAATTCGTTATCATTTTGAATTCAAAGAATTGCACGGCACAAGCCTCGGTAATGTTTGCTTGCAGTTCTTGCAAGCTACCGAAGAAATAGCATCATTTCCAGTTAAAATTCGCTTTAAATTAGTCATTCCCATAGATTCCTCACCATTTCCCAGTTTATCTTCCATGTCAATAGTTTGCTGTTTCTTGTTGATTACTTGTTCTGTGAATGCTGTTCTGTGTGTGTGGTTGCCGCATAACCAACCCGATTGTTAACCTTCAACAAATTCTAGACGTGATTTACTAATTCGAAATTTTCTCGTTGAATTGCAGGCCGCCAAGATGAAGAAGGAAAAGCAGAAGAATAATCAGCCTGCTGCTGGCGGAGACACCAATAATAAGGGTGAGTGCTTGAAATATTTTGAAATTAGTTGCTACCATTTGTGCAAAGGCATTAAACGTCGCAAAGATGGTGTGTGCTATTCGAGCAGTACATATCTCTAGATTTAATGCATTTAGATTTTCTGTGCTATTACAATGTTTTTAGTTATTTTTTTGTTTGTTACCGCTAAAGTAGAACCGGATGTGTCCACGTAATGGGAGCCCTCATTACATTTTAGTTTTTTAAGACTCCAGTGGTTATTATGTCATGTATTTCCACCATTCCATAAGATTGCCTGCATCAGTGTTCTACGTTCTTGTCCTGTAAGTGCGATTTACCAAAAATGGCAAAAAAAATTTAAGTGCTCTAGGGCTCGCTGGATTTCCAGTAAAAATAAAACTAGATCGATTTTTAAATTAAAATAACTGCAAAACTTTATTTAATTGCTTTCAAATCTCCGACTCGACTGCTCATCTCCACCGTCGATCCCACGATGCATTCGTTTACCTGTCACACGACATACTCGCTTACTGAATTCTACCTGTCAATCACAGGACTTCTGCCTTTCGATCACAGAACTTAATCCAGCCTGTCGATCCCAGGGCTTAATCGCTTACAAAACTCCGCCTGTCGATCACAGGATCCACTCGCTTACTTACTTCGACTGCTGAGCGCACGACTCGCTCACTCACCTCGGCCGTCGATCGCACTTGCCTGCCGACTCCCCAGCACAGTATATACAGTGAGCGTCAAAATAAAGTGTACACTTCATTCCTATATCCATTCTACTTAAATTTTGACCACCATGCTGAACTTCATCAAGTATTTGATGATTATTTAAGTTCTCATTGAGGTCTCTTTTATATAGCTAATCGACACTTGCAGTAAGTTTACAACAACAAAAAATATGTAGGAAAAACAAAAAATATTCCCTTGTTCTAGCGTCAAAATAAAGTGTACACATATGACAAGAGGTCTAGCGCTAGAAGATTTCAAGAAAAAAAATTCCCGTTATCTTTCGTATTTTGCAGCAGTGGTAATATATCGTCTTATTAGTTCCCTGCGCGTCATTTGTGCTGATTAGAGTGTAAGAAGTATAAAAAAGTTATTTTACATTTAATTTGATGAAAATGGAATGAAATGAAACGCGAGAACTTGTCATAAAACTTAGAATCGAAGGGAAATCGTTGCGAGAAATAGCTTCAATTATTGATAAAGGCCATAACACCGTCAAAAAAATTATTGACAAGTTCGAGATCTTCGGTAAGTTAGAAAATCGGACAGGTGCTGGTAGACCAAAGTAGAGATATTCGATACACACTAATACTTCTGTCCTAATGGACAATGCTATAATACCAACAGTTAAGAGTGCGATTAGAAGCACAAGAAGGCAACATAAGAAATGCGAAAATCAGACAAACTTGGGTTTGACCGATTTCAAATGTACGGACACCATCGAAAACTTGCGTTAAACTACAAGTTTTTGAATAGAATTCTCATTAGAACCGAAAATAAATATGACTTTCATAAATAACAATTCAATTTGATTGTGTTTACTTCATAAAAGGAAAAGAATTGAGAAAATTAAAATTTCGGGCGAAATTTCCCGCGCGATCGCTGTACATGCATTGTCCAAACTCTATTACGACAGAAGTGTTAGTGCGTATCGAGTATCTCTAGACCAAAGCGGCTCAGTGAAATGGAAACAGGCCAGTTTGTAAGAACCGTTAGACAGGATCCGAAAACTAGCGCCGTGAAAGTAGTGGAAGACCTCTCAAGGTCATCAGGACGCAATGTTAGCACCAGCACAATCAGACGCGCATTGCATAATACAGGTATATTTGGAAGGGTTCCGAGAAAGAAGCCATTCATATCCAAACCTAACCAACAGCGGCGCTTTGATTTTGCAAAAAAGTACGGAAATCATCATAATTAATTTTCGAAAAACGTTTTATTTAGTGATGAAGGTTCGAAGGTTTTAGGAAGAAAGCGCCGACTAGGATATGGAGAGGAAAAAATCAGGAGTTGGAAGATAAAAACACTGTATCGACAGTGAAACACTGTGATGGTTCGGTGATGGTGTGGGGGTGTATGGCAAGTGGAGTTGGCAGATTGGTATTCAATGATAATACAATGAATAAAATAGCATACCTAAACTTATTGAAAGATAATTTGGTCCCAGTGTGGAAAAATTGGAGTTGGATGGATCGCACGTGGATATTTCAACAAGATAACGATCCCAAAGCTACGGCCATAATAGTTAAGGAATATTTGCTTTATCATGCACCTAAACAATTGGATCACTCCTTACAATCACCGGACCTTAATCCCATTGAACCTTTATGGGAACATCTGGACCGACAAATATGAAGGAGAAACATAACTAGCATAGACACTCTAAAAATGCTTTACTGGACGAATGGCAAAATATTTAACCGGAAGTGACATCAAAATTAGTGGAATCAATGCCAAGACTACTAGAGCCTGTTCTGAAGGCAAAAGGAAAGCAAACGAAATACTGAAGGCTGGATTTTGAGTATTAATTTTAATTATTATTACAACTACACTTTATTTTGGCGCTATGAATATGACGATTTTTTTGTTTTTTTTTGCATTATTTTCGTTTTGGTGAAATGATCTCTTAACTTACTTTGTTGGCTATTGAAGTTCGCCTTAATGATTTTAGAAAGACTGCAATATTTCATGAAAGCACACTGTAAAATACAGAAATAAATGACGCAAATGTTTAATATATGCTGTACACTTTACTTTGGCGCTCACTGTACATTACATCCAACTCTTTTTTTACACGGGCTTTATTACACGATTTTCAAATAACACGGTCCACGAAGAAGAACAAATACCACGTTTTTACACGAATTTTTCATGTTTGCAAAAAAAAAAAACTAAAGTAAAATTATAATATTAGTGTACATAAAATGAATAAGATTCAAAAACAAAATACAGTTGGGAAGCTACAAGTATAGCGCATCATTTTCTCACTCATGATACCGACGTAGAACGTGCATTAAAGTTTCAACGTGATTTGCCGGTTTGTACCGCTAGGCACCAAGAACTGTACCCAGTGCTGCCATAAGTCCTGTTACATGCTTGGGCTTTGCTAATTCTCTTTGAACAACAATCAATGACCTTTCCTTTCTTCGGGTGTTTACTTTCCATGTCAAGCTTACAAAATCCCCCAGTTCAACTTTTGATCGCGAGCTATCTAGATGGATGGAATGGATAGAAGAATAAAAAGCGTTGTTTGTTCGTCACGCGGATGATCAGCATCACACCATCTTGTTTTTTTCACGGTCGAAGAGGAATTTAACCGTAAAATTGACCGGGCTTATGCTACCAGCTCTTAGGAAGCACGGGGGAGAGTTGAGCGGATATGGAGGGTTCATCATCCCTCATCAGTGATGGTGTGGGTGGAAGTCAGCTATGAAGGCACCAAAAACCTCCAATTTTGTGAAAAGGGCGCCAAAACTCGGGCAAGTAATTATCAAGAAGAAATTGATGCCTTTGAGCGATACCATGTTTTTGGGACGACACTAGGTGTTTCAGCAGATTAACTCTCTATTTTGCCTGTGTTAACAGGTTTTCCGTTTTACCTTTGAATTTTGACGTTATTACCTTCGAAAAAGAGGGAGACAAGAGCACTGATCAACACGTCCGCGGTGTCCCGCTGAGGCTGCGACACCTCTTATCTCTTATTCTCGTGCATGGCGTTCTTAGAGTTTTTGCTCGCTTCGTATTCAACTTGGACGACGGGTGCGCGGGTGGTTACAATTTCGCTTGCTCTTGTCTAATAAAAAAAATCTTTGCGGAAATGAAATGGAAATGCCAGATTAAATGCTTATTGTAAGCTTGAGGGAGCGGAAACATACGTGTGTTTTCGAAACCAAGCCGAAAATTTGGCAGAGTGATTCCACTGCATATATGTACTGTGCTCCCCAGTTTCTTTCCTGTTCAAATATCAACTCACAAGTGACTCTTCATCACAAGCGCTCGCCTTTTTTATACCCAGCAAAATTGAAAATCGTCCATACCGACGTCCACACCGACCGCTGTCTCCCATATCGACGTGCAATTGTTGTTGTTTTCTTTGGGTTTTGGGTTTTCTCTCATCAGTGCAGTGTTGTTATCGAGAATAGCGACTGAAGACCTCGAACGCTCGGCGAGCGACCAGGGTTGGCATGTAACAATATAATCAAAACAAATGCCTCATAGACTAAGCGAGATCATAATTCTTTATAATGAAAAAAATCCTGCAATTTTCCGGGATACTCTACCATAAACCATATAAAGTACAGGCTGGATGACTGAACGAAAAGTTAGGTTACTTCGCCAATTTTTAACTTTTTCTTTCGGTTTTTTCGCCATTCTCTTCCGAATTTGGTGTATTTTTCAATGGTGACAAATGCTCAGTTTTGACATCTGGCAGGATAAAGTTCCTTTTACCGGCGTGTCACATAGATCTGTGCGGCATTTCATGTACTGTTTTCGGTAAATCATGGGCGAAAACGTAGAACAATGATATAGGTGGTCTTGTAATGACGTCATATTCACCATGTATGGATGATAGTGGTGTCAATTTTCGTTACTATTCGATACCAGTAACTATTCGTTACTTTAAGGAAAGTAATCGTTACATTTTATTCGTTACTAGGTACTCGTTATTTGAAATTACAGCCATATCATGTTGCAGGGATGGGAAAGCCAGCTTCGCAAATCATAAAATTAGAAGAAATCGCATGCAGTAACTATATGCAACAAGAAATCGCTTGTGAATCGCTCTTGATTTCGTTGGCCTAGTACGGGTATCAACACAATGATGGCAAATCCGATTTTTCAATTCTCTTCTATGTAGAAAATCCCTTTAAACACTAACGTTTATAAAACGACAATTTCAAGGAAATAACTTTTTTTAAATCGAAATTTCTTCAACAAAAGCACCTCAAATTGATAACAAAAAAATCACTTTATCACCCCAAACATTAAAAAACTTTGCAATCTGGTATCATTGATCTCACAACCCTAACACTAAACGACTGCCTGCCCTGCCGATCGAGCCGTGCGCCACAACTTCACTCGACGACATTCTTGGTGTTGAAAGAAACGAAACGAAAAACACATCATTTTCTCAGTAGACTTTACTGTAAGGTATTCCTTTTCGTTCTTTCTTTGGGATGGCGGTACGTTGTGCACAAGTGTAGGTTTCCCTCTTGTGATGTAACGAAAATGTCACTAAACGTTACTTTCGGTATAGGTACTTTTTTTTGTATGTGGAACGAATACTCGAGCAACGAAACAGTAATGAAACGTTTTGACAGTTCAGTTACTTTTTCATGAGCTTATTTCGTTACTTAAGTGCCGAGTTTAAATCTGCGTCGGTACTCGTTACTTCGGATTTCGGTCAGTAACGAGTACTCGTGTAACGAATAGTTACTTTTTTCACATCACTAATGGATGCTATAATATAATATGAACATAAAGAGTAGGTGTAGGATTTGTTTTTTTGAATAAAACAAACTATTGTTTAGATGTCTCTGAAATTTTTATTGCGTGAATTCCACTGCCTCTATCTCACAGGGGGATGGTTAGCTCAGGTTCGTGGAGTCGCTGTTCTCTTAAGGTAGTTCTAGCAATTGGTAAACCTCATCCTGCAACTACCCCCCTGCGGGTAATATGGCAATATGCAAATTTTTAACAAAAATATTCATCGCCACTTTCGACTCTGTTCATTCAATTTTTTGAAATCATTCCTTCTCCTCAGAAACTGAATTCCGACTGAAATGAAGAGCATCCCTTCTAGTTCCGATGTACCTTGAAAAAAAAAAGAAAATAAATGCATTCGCCAGTCTAATATGTTATAATTGTCTTTAACTGCTCAAGTTACTTTAACTGCTCAAGTTGACTTGTTTGATTTTCTGAAAAATAGCTGATGACTTCCTTACTAAGCGGATAGAAGTCAGTCTCTACTGTCCATGTCTTAATATGCGTTAAAAGCTTTGTTGTGCTGTCGAAAGATCATCTTCTAATTCAATAGCTAGAATGATTTTTTTTTATAAATTTACTTGTGTAATTTATAGTAAAAGAAATGAATCCTTGGCCAAAGTACATCGAGGAACGTAACGTATTGTGGGACAAATGCAAGGCAGAATACGAAGCTAAACTAGAGGCCCAACCAAAAACTCCTATTCGTATTACACTGCCCGATGGAAAACAAGTCGATGCGATTGCTTGGCAATCGACACCGTACGACGTTGCAAAAGGAATTAGCCAGGGTTTGGCCGATAATACTGTCATCTCGAAAGTGAACGGTGAACTTTGGGATTTGGATCGTGTACTGGAGAAAGATGCTACCCTACAACTGTTGAAATTCGATGACCCGGAGGCGCAGGCTGTCTTTTGGCACAGTTCGGCCCATATTATGGGCGAAGCTATGGAACGCATCTATGGTGGATGCTTGTGTTATGGACCGCCTATCGAAACTGGTTTTTATTACGATATGTTCCTGGAAGGCGAAGGTGTAAGTACGATTTTATTCACTTTGATTTTAGGAATTTTCTTAGATAAAGTTTTTAGTTGTGCCTTATCGAATTTCTTAGTAAGATAACAGCGGTAAACATAGATAAATTTGACACGGTTTCTGTTTCAAAACACACAATTGAAAATTCGAATACAATGTCGAAATTCGATCATCGTGATAATTTCTTTTACTTCCTAAGCGATACTGCTCGTAATTATTATAAACAAATTTTAGATATCTACAAACGATTACCCGGTAATGGAAAACTTGGTGAAACAAATCGTCAAAGAGAAGCAACCGTTCGAACGCTTGGAGATGAAAAAATCGGACTTAATTGAAATGTTTCGGTACAATGAATTCAAGCAGCGAATATTAAACGAGAAGGTTACAACTGATATTACAACTGTTTACAAATGCGGTCCATTGATTGATTTGTGTCGCGGTCCTCACGTACGGCACACTGGAAAAATTAAGGCAATAAAAATTACTAAGGTAGGGCTCGTTTACGTTTAGCAAGTTGAAAGAATTAAAACAGGCAATAAATTTTAGAATTCCTCCACTTATTGGGAGGGCAAAGCTGATGCCGAGTCTTTGCAACGTGTTTATGGAATTTCATTCCCTGATGCTAAGCAACTTAAAGAGTGGGAAAAGATTCAAGAAGAGGCTGCAAAACGAGATCATCGTAAGATTGGTCGCGAACAAGAACTTTTCTTCTTTCACGAATTGTCGCCCGGTTCGTGCTTTTTCCAGCCGCGTGGCGCTCATATCTACAATACCCTGATGGCTTTCATAAAGAACGAGTACAGAAAACGTGGTTTCCAGGAAGTCATTTCGCCGAACATTTACAATGCAAAATTGTGGCAAACTTCCGGCCATTGGCAGCATTATGCCGAAAATATGTTCTCGTTTGATGTTGAAAAGGAAACGTTTGCATTGAAGCCGATGAATTGTCCAGGCCATTGGTAAGCTTTGAAGAGTCGTAAACAAATTGGTTTGGTCATAAGTTCATTATAATTTTTTTTCTTAGCCTGATATTCGACAATCGTACTCGATCGTGGCGCGAATTACCGCTTCGTATGGCCGACTTTGGTGTATTACATCGTAACGAATTGTCCGGTGCGCTTACCGGATTGACTCGTGTACGTCGTTTCCAACAGGACGATGCACACATCTTCTGCGCGCCCGAACAAATCAAGTCCGAAATTAAAGGAGGGCTGGATTTTCTACAGCATGTCTACACTGTTTTCGGATTCACTTTCAATTTAGTATTGTCCACTCGGCCCGAGAAGTTCCTGGGTGATATCGAGCAGTGGAATGAGGCTGAAAAGGCGTTGGCCGAATCATTGAATGAATTCGGACTACCGTGGGCAGAAAATCCTGGCGATGGTGCATTCTACGGGCCGAAAATCGATATTACCATTACGGATGCACTTAAGCGAGCACATCAGTGCGCTACCATTCAACTCGATTTCCAATTACCAATCAGGTTTGTTTCACTTGCTTGTATTGATGCATTAATTTGTAATTTGCCGTTATTTTCAGATTTAATCTTTCCTATATTTCGGAATCCGGTGAAAAGAAACGACCCGTGATTATTCATCGAGCAATTCTTGGATCCGTCGAACGTATGATTGCTATTCTCACTGAAAATTTTGCTGGTAAATGGCCGTTCTGGCTGTCGCCGCGACAAGTAATGGTTGTTCCGGTTGGACCAAGCTTTGACGATTACGCCCAGAAGGTTCGTGATCAGTTACATTTAGCTGGATTCATGTCTGAAGCTGATCTGGATGCGGGCGATACTATGAATAAGAAAATTCGTAATGCTCAATTGGCCCAGTTCAATTTCATTTTGGTTGTCGGCGAAAAGGAACGTTCGTCCGAGACTGTGAATGTTCGTACACGCGACAATAAGGTTCATGGCGAAGTATCGGTAACTGACTTAATTACTAAATTGGCAAAGATTCGCGATGAGTTTATCATTGGCGAGGACAACTTTTAACTAAGTGTTTAATTGCTATGCAAGTTTCGGTACGATAATGAGTGGCATTTAAAGATTTTTTTTTTCATTAATTTTGCTTATAATCGTACTGGTCAGAAGTTATTTATTAGAAAATGAATTATTACGGAATAAATGTGATTTTTAAAGAAAGGAGCTTGAAATATTCACGTTTTTTTTACTTGAGTTGCGATGTTTCAAAGTCCGTACTTATTTCGGATTCAGTTTATCATCTGCATTGTGAAATTCTCTGCGTTTCATGGATCTGATGGTTGGAGTATTTCGTTGGTTTCTCTCACCAGTGTTTTATGATGTTGAAATTTTATCCTTATCCTAATTAAGTTGCGCTTAGACCGTGAGGAGCGCTGCACTGTATTGTGGTGAGAGAACCGGGGTTGAGTTGAGTGAGGCTGTATTTGAGAGTAGCGTTTAATATATGAGTTTTAAGATGTGCTAGAAAGAAGTTAGGGTAATGCCAACGGATGTATTTGACTTTCAGCGAGCGATTAGTTCAGTAGGAGCAAGACTGGTGTAATTAGCAATGCTGTCTTTCTCGGTGATATGAGGATAAACAGTGAAGATGTCGAGGGCTGTACAGAAGGGCAGAACATAGGAAATGAGATTTTTTGTTATTTATAAAGGTCGTAGTGATATATGTGGGATTATAGTTGAAGTGGGTGGCAGAGTATGCAGTCAAGTTTTCTTGGGGTTGCCATGCTGAATTCGGTGTAAGGATTACTCTCTCGTGGAAAATTGCCGTAAATGCATCAATCATCCCCCAACGAGTATCGGCTGAGCGGTATCTACAACAGCCATAGCGTCAACAATAGCTGTATTATCGACTGAAACTTGCAAGAAAAAACTAGCGGGTTTTCTTGAAGGCAATTTCCGCTCAATCAAGGCTCAGGCGTTACATGCTTGGAAGTAGCGGACATGCGGCGTTAAAACTCGATCCGACTGTTCGTCTACAGTTCAACCAACCAGCAGCTCTTGCCGCGAATACTGCTCTAAAATCACTTATTGCCCCATCGCAGTTTAGCATCCGAGCATAAGAGTTTTTTTTTGCTGAGCAGTGACAATCCTCCTGGTTTCAGTCAACTATTTTCCTTTTTTTTTTTCACCGAAATTTTTTATTTGCATTATATTCACGATTTTTTTGTACCGTCCATCTGATGGAGCCAGGCGTACACTGCCGGTGATATGTTTGATCCATGGAGACTTTTTCGCAATTGCGAATAGAACAATGCCTCAAAAACCACAAAGGTCCTTGTGAAATCTATGTCCGTGAAACTGATATCGCCCTTAATGTAGTCTGAGCGTCGTTATGCTTTCACTGTATTTCTCAGTTTTGTCGGTAGCTAAGATCTCCAAAGAAAAATTTGCATTGCCACTCGATTCTTTTTTCGCAAGCTGTCGGATAAACGGCTACGCTGGTTAGATCACGTTATCAGAATGAACGATAATGCTCTGGCAACGGCGGTTTTGAAATCCAACCATGGCTTTAACTATGTTCTGGCCTGGTTCTAGACAAGATGACGGAGATTTATTTGATCAAGGCGGGACAAGCCGTTAGCCGGCATTGCGATCCAGAGTCTAGATGTTCGGAAAATTAATGACTGCCTAAATTTCACTGTACGGGAAGATAAAAGTTTGACAGTATACTCGTGCTTATGTTCCGATTGACGAGTAGTAGAGGAATAAGTGCGCATAGTTCCGAGCTGTATTTACTATGGAAGTGGTGATAATAAATGCTGAGTATTCCTGTATTCTGCGATGCTCGAGGGAGTCAATAGAAGCCGTAATTGTTTCATCTCCAATAAGGCGCTTGTTTTTGGATTCGATCGAGCAGCAAAGTTGTACGTCATTAAAGGTTACATTAGAAGACGACGCTGGAACATCACATTTAAGGAAAAGATGACAGGCCTGCGTCTTAGCGGCATTGAACTCTACTCTATTTTTCCTGTCCCGTTCCAGGATTGAATCGAGATTTGAGTTCATCGAACGGAATAACTCTATGCGATTGGAAGCAATATAATGCTTGTTTAATTCCGTAGCAGAATCAAAATCATAAGTGTTGTCTAAAGTACTGTCATCCGCAAAATGGATTGGATTGAGAGCAGACGACAAGAGATCGTTAATAAATACTAAGAACAGAGTCGGCGATAAGACAGAACCCTGAGGAACACCGGAATTGATTGGGAAGGAGGAAGAAATAACGCCATCTAATACAACTCGTATAGCGCGTTTGGACAAGAAATTCTCAATACATTGAATAGCATTAAGGCCAATGGCCGTGAGATTAACAAGAAGACATTCATGCCAAACTTTGTCAAAAGCTTTTGCAATGTCAAGCGCAAGAACTTGACTTTTGCCGTATTGATGCAAGCAAGAGTTCCAGCGATCCGTTAGATAGACCAAGATATCTCCGAAACCGTATTGGTGATCGTGGATAGGAGGGGTTTGTTTTGAAGATGGTAGTGTGGAGTTTCTCGCGAAACTAGCTGCCAATAGGTTAGCTTTCTCAACAGGATTAATTATGGTACGGTCACCATCTACGAGTGGTGGTGTTGGCTTTATCGCAGTTATTGGAATCAAAGCACAATTTCCAGTTAGAGGCAGCTCTTTTAAAATACCAAACAATTCTCCGAGGTGCTTTAACTGGCAGCGGTTTTAGTGCTATGAAAATTGTGCACGAATCAGAAATTGGTCCGTATTTCCAATTGGCGAAGGAGATATTACAGAGAGGGAGTATTTATCTGGTTTGTTAGTTAGAACTAAATCGAGAAGATTTGAGAACTGTCCTGCAAATTCTGGTAAATAAGTTGGCTCATTTACAAGTTGTGTTAATCCGTTTATCGAAGCAAGGAGCTCAGTGGTCCATGCAGGAGGAATATTTAAGCCAGGGAATGTTGTGAACATTGATATCGCCCGCAACAACGATTTCAGCGTCAGGGTGTGCAGTGTATATGGTCTGGATAGACTCGGACAAACTATCCAACTCACCAGTTGTTTTGGCTGCATTCATTGCCGGACTTCTATAAACGTAACAAAGAGACAAAACGTGCCCTTGGATCAATAATTTTATCCAGATAAAATGAATTCCGGATTGGAGCAGGAACCTAAAGGCGGAACCAATTGGCAGGTCACATCATTGCAAATGTAAAGAGTGACACTACGCTGGCGAAAAAATGCTGGGATAAGGTGATACCCGGGTACAGAGTAAAACTATTCACTCCCCGGTAACACATTGCTCTCGTCTAGTGCTTAAATATCCGGTTTTTCTGTTTGTAACAGTAGTTTCTGTGAATTGCTTCCGCACTATTCGGTGAACATATATAAATTCTTGAGCATAAGCCAATTTTTTTCTTTTATGGCACCAAGTTGAACTTAAGGGTCACCCTTTAATACTGTAGCGTACAGTCCGCTCGATTTAGGAAGAGATGAAACAAAATGAAAATAAACAATTAATTGAATAAGGACGGACAGAGAAAGAAATCGGTGGATGTTGCCTTTGAATTGCGCGATGCTATAATCACTAGGAAAAGCGACCGCGGTAGTGCATTCCACATTTTGGATGTTCGAGGTATGAACGACTGCCTAAATTCCACCGTACATGATTTGGGTGGCTCAACCGTATACTCATGAGCGCGTTCAGTAGCACGAGTATTGCGCGTGAACTTATATATATAAGGGCGACTAATTTCATGGCTACACGGCCATGGACTTGTATGATGGTTGCAAGATCGGATGGTGTAAAATATTTGTTGCACCTACGGAGAAAGCCTAAGCACTTGGAGGCGTCTAAAGCTACATTGTGGATGTGCTGGCTCCAGTCAAGTTTTTTATTAATGTGCATACCCAACAGGTAGAAACTCTCCGAATGATCAAGTGTTACACCATCAAAGATTACGTCAGGTACCGACATGTCGTATTTAAGACAAAGATGACAGGCTTGTGTTTTAGTGGCATTAAACTCCACTCGATTCGTTCTGCCCTATTGCAGGATTGTGTTGAGGTCAGTATTTAATGAATTAAATAACTCCCGGCGCTTAGTTGGCACAGAAGTCTGGTGCACCTCAGCAATTGAGTCGAAGCTGTAAGTGTTTTCAAGTGTACTGTCATCTGCGAAGCTGTGTATTGGGTTGAGAGTCGACGACAGAAGGTCGGTAGTAAAGATTAGAAATAAAGTAGGTGAT
This sequence comes from Chorisops tibialis, assembly GCA_963669355.1. Taxonomy (NCBI): domain Eukaryota; kingdom Metazoa; phylum Arthropoda; class Insecta; order Diptera; family Stratiomyidae; genus Chorisops; species Chorisops tibialis. The sequence continues at coordinate 263,175,494 of OY770262.1, read as the reverse complement.
AAGACGGAGCCTTGAGGGACGCCGGAATTGATAGAAAAGGGAGACGAAGAGACATATTGGCGATCATCTATAAGTTGATTGCTCTCTAAGTATTACATGACCTTGGGGAAGAGTAGGATAGGTGGAAAAGGTTGCGAAGAGGTTTATCCAAAGATGAAAAGCATTTTTTAAGGGTTAAGGGGGAATACCGTCCGGACCAGAGGATTTATTGATATTGAAATCCTGAAGAATTTTAGCAATGACGCGAGTGCGAAACTTTATGGCATGCAATATGGTGCCTGTAGGCGATACTGTTGGGGGGTGACTGATTACTAGGTGGCAGGGTTGAATTTCTCGCAAAACTCGCTGCTAGTAAATTTGCCTTTTCAACTGGATCAACGACTGAGCGGCTGCCATCAGAAAGAGTCATGCTGTTTTTTTGCGCGGTAAATTATGGCGTTGCAGGAATTTCTTGCTTTGATATGCAGATCTCTGTGGCTGAGTGTGGAGTGTGTCCTGAACTTACTAAATGCAAGTTTCTTTGCGTGGATTGCATCGAGACAATCTTTGATAAACCAAGAGTCCTTAGGTGGTCAAACTCTTTTTGGGTTGAAAGGAATAAAGAGCCGCATTCCTTTAAGAATTGTTTCGGTAATAACATTGCAGGCTAGATAGCAGTTATTGGATTTAAAGCACAGTTTCCAAGCAAAAGGTTTAAAGAAGCGTTTAGTCCGCCTCAGTTGACTCTCTTACTACTGCCGGTTTTAATACCGTTATTAGGAATTGTGCACGAATCAGGAAGTTATCCGTAACCCCAATTGGCGATGGTGCAATAACAGATATGTTACATTACTCTGGCTGGTTTGTGAGAAAAAGATCAAGGAGACTTGCGTAATAGTTTAAAACAACAGGCAGCCGCGTAGATTCGCTCACCAGTTGCTTAAGTCCGTTGATGGAAGCGAAAATCTTAGTCCCTGTTGGTCCGTGTGGTTAGAGTATTGAAGCCAAGCAGTCTTCTGAACGTTGAATGTGCCCGCGATAACGATTTCAGCATCAGGCTTAACAGCATATATCTGCTGGGTTGAGTCAGACAACTTATCCAATTCTTGGTTGGTGTTGCCTAACGAAAGCCCTGGACTTCTATACATATAGTAAAAAAATATGATGTGCTTTCCAAGGGTTAATTTTGTTCAACAAAAGTTGAACGCAGGATTGGAGCAAGGTCTCAAGGATGGAACCAAATCGCAAAGCAACATCATCGCGAATATATAATGCGAAGAAATGTTGGAATTAAGTGATATCCAGGAACAGAATAGAACTGCTCACTTCCTGGAGGCAATTTAGCATAAAGCAATCATTGTCTATACTTCAGCATACTTTTTTAATGAAACCTGCCTGTTGAGCTCCAAACTGCCCGGACCGGCTTCAGTTTTCAGTGCGAAAATAATTGGGATTTTTATGGTTTGTATGAGAATATATAAACACCATTCGCCGGGCAAATATCTGATTGTATCCGACAGCTTCCCACCGATCCTCTGTATCAAGAATACCTGCAATAAATATTAGCATCCTTACATCTTTGACTGTCTTAAATTTTTATTTTAATATAACTGCTCGATAAATGATTTTATTTAAAATTACAATCGATCTGTGGAATTTGAGTAATCGAAGCTGTCGGCTTCTAGAAATGGGGGACGTTACTGCTATTTCATTATACCGATGATTTCTTTTCAACCATAGTTTCGAGCGCATGGCCCGCTTAAAAGTAGAGTTTCTCTTCCACTTCATTGCCAACCATTATATCCTCGGTAGGTACTTGAATAGAGTGGGTCGATACAATTAACAGCTCACTCTGTGAAACATGGGGCCAAAGTTGACCACGTTTTCTGGCAATATACCAAATATACAGTCTGACAAACATTTCTAGTATCGTTATCACGCGCAGGAATACCTACTCCTATCTATGTATTTTGTGACACTTTGATTATATTGTTAGATTTCATCAAACCAAACAATGTTCGTCTTTGGTTGTCCTAAAGCTGATTTTATTGCTCCAATATGGCATATCGGCTTTGAACTTTAGAAGAAAAAAATAACGAAAATAAGGCCTGTTTTATGTATGCTATGACAGCGAAACGTGAACATTAAATCAGGCGTCCGACAAATTACTTAACGCCTTTGAAGAAAAGGTTTTCACAAGAATCCTCGGGCCTTTGAGTGAAGACTCAATATGGAGAATACGATACAATACAGAATTGTACATTTTGTGTTCTTGGACAATTTGGAAGATTAAACCCTTATAAGGCTCAATAAGGTAAAATGGGCTGGTCCTGTGGAATGGATGAATGACGGGAGAATTCCGTACACCAAAGGGGAAAATGAATGGATAAAGGGAAGAGGATTTTATTGACGCAGACAGCAAATTGCTGCTAATATTTTCAAACTGCAAGACGCGGTCACTAAAGGGGAATGAAGGCATAGTATGGGGTAGGCCTAGGTTCAATTCGGGCTGTAGTTCCATCGTTGTTTATTGTTAAACGGGGTTCAGCTCTTCAAAATTTGCAATAATGAAAGTAGCAGAAACAATTTACTGTGAATTTAGAAAAAGTGATGGAAAGCACTATTTCTAAATTCACAATCACAGAGGCAACATAGCTCTACTATAATAAAAATAAAACTTCAGAAGCTACTAAACAAATTTGCTTAGCTCATAACAATAGTTAGTTTGAATTACTCGACTTATCTAGAGAAGGACGAGATGCCTAAATAAACTTTACTTAATAAACGTGAAAATAAAGAATACTTTAAATGATGAAATTCGTTTAATAAAAATTTAAGCCATTCTTATTTATTTAAGCAAGATAATACTTAAGCAGATTGTGAACCGGTTATAAATTACTTTGAAAAAAGTTGAAGATAAATTCGGTTAAATTTCAAACTTAACTAATCACAAATTCAATTTATTTTCAGATCTGCTCATCGAATATAAAATCGCTTTCATCATTTCGATCCGGCAAGCATACGAAGAATTCGAAAAGATTTAGAGCCGGTCCACGTGAAAATGGATTCTGATAGCGTCCTCGCTTATCTCTCAAGTACGGATATCTCTTATAGTTGAACATTTCGTTCGTAGTTAGATTCATACATGCGTGTAGAATCTGAAAAGAAAAGTATGATTAAAAAGAAAAGAGTGAAAATTGCAATCGTAATCCATCCTACCGATGTACAAGTCAATATCCATCCTAGTCCACAAAATACGATCGCTTCTATCAGGCCCAGCACATAGAGTAAAGTAAATCCTTCGATCATCACGCAATAGCAAGCAAAGTAAATCGTAAACGAGCAATTAATCGCTATAGAAAGTACGAATAGAAAGAACCACATCCGGTTTCTAAGACCAACACAGTTGTAAATGAACGGACAGTGATGATCAAAATAGGATACACATCGGTTACAAACCCGACAGTGTTTCGCTCGTAACGGTCGCAAGCATCGACAGCTATGGCATAGCCTGGTCAGAATAACGTTGCGTTTTTTCCACTTATCGAAATACGGAATCTGCTTGATTGCACGATAGTAGGTGTCCGAATTGAGTGGAATGTATCCAGGATCGCGCCGATTCGCAATCACCCAGCTAATCCACATCACTGCATTCCAGTAGATGAAGCAATAGTGTGATCGACGTAATACGTTCCACGTTATTGGAATGCACTGGAAAGATTTGAAACATATTGAAACACATTTTAGAACTGCTGTAAAATTTTTCACTTACACGAATCATATACATGGGATACCCCCATAGAAGTACAGAAAACAAGAACAAAAGTAACGGTCCTTTCGAATCTCCAGCACCTCCAAATAACAGCCCCCATATTTCGGATATGGTTGGAATCCATCGACTCTTCTTCTTCACTTCATTGTACAGGACTTTAACGACATCGTTGTGTCGATGACTCTGTGCCAACATCATAGGTGTTTTTCCATTCTTATCCCTCGGTTCCAATTCCAGACTGCTCTTCTCGCACAACAATCGAACGCAAGTCAAATTGCCCGATAAGCTTGCCAAATGTAGCGGCGTCGAGCCGAAATTATCCGTTTTATGCAAATCCACTCCACTGTACATAAGTAATCGCATCAAATCAGCGTGCCCCTTATAAGCAGCCCAGTGTAAGGCAGTGTCGCCATTGATATCACTCAAATGGTTAAGCGCGCCCATTCCAAGCAGATATGCTGCCACTGCTGTTCTTCCGTACATGCAAGCTGTCATCAAAGGTGTCAGTCCCTTAAAATCCGCAGCATTGACCGCAACTCCAGCTTGTAGAAGTACTTGAACGACGGCAGCATGGCCTTTGCGGCAAGACCAATGAATCGGTCGTGGACCTTGAGTTCCCAGACAGGGTAAATCTACAGGAGCATTACGCTCTACCAGGTAGCGCATCATTTCGACGTTTCCATCCAACGCAATCCAATGGGCTGGAGTATAGCCATGCTTATCGCGTGCAGCCAACGATTCCAATCCGAATTTCTCTACCATCATCTCGACATCAGCCACCTCACCGTTTTTGATCACATCGAAAATGTCCTCGACATTGGACATTACATCTCGACTTGTTGTTAGCATGTTGCTGTCCCTTTGCTCCTGCAGTGGCAAACGATCGACTTCCTGGTCGGTATGTGCTGCACTGTCTTCCTCCGCCACCATATTACATGAGGCAGTCAGGGGTAGCGCCCATACACTGCGGGCGGCCCCCGGACTCGGGTGTACCTTGCTGTTCTGCGTTCTGATGCTGTTTTCCGACGCCACGTTATAAATTCGAACCGAATCACCTTAACGTCAAGGGAGCGATAGGGTCACGTTGCGGAACCGAGTTCTTTACGAAATATTCAAGATTTAGTAATGTTTTGCTACGCTCGAAGTGATTACTATTCGGAAATGACATTTACTATGGATAGAAATCGATTTTTCGGGAAAAAAGATATTTTTTTGCGAGGACTTGCGCAATTGAAAAGAAGGACGCTGCTGGTAGTGGCGGGAATATTAGGGTTTTTCAAAACTTCTCAGTTGCGAACTATGAAAGTGACTGTTAAGAATCCGTTCAACATTGCTTCAAAATTTAATTAAGAATCTACTTTCGAAGTGTTCTTTCGCAGAGGAGTCGGCAGGTGAGTGCGATCGACGGCCGGGATAAGTGAACTAGTGTGCGGTCGGGGTGAGCAAGTGAGTAGGTCAACAGACGGAGCTCAGTAAGCGAGTAAGTTCTATGATCGACAGGTAGAACTCAGTAAGCGATTACGTCGTGTGACCAACGGAGGAGATTTGTAAGCGAATATATCGTGGGATCGACGGTGGAGATTCAGGAAGCGAGTAAGTCCTGTGATCAACGGATTTCGGTAACCGAATACGTCGTGTGATAGACGGTCTCCACCGTCGATTAGCAGTCGAATCGGAGATTGGAAAGCGATGAAGTCAGGTGACCGACAGAGCGATGAGTACGAGGGCTGAGGCGAAATATTTTGAACGAAAAGTATAAAAGCAATTCTGCACAAGAAACTGATGTTCTTCTTGGCGGAGAGCAATCGCGTTGTAAGTGCCCTGCCTGTCTGTAATTCCAATATCGGGGTCTTTTGTTGCTTTGCTTATTGAGCTCGTTCCTCTAGCACAATCTTTGTACGGTTCCGTCAGCAACTTTCCGGATCATTCAGCAACGCTTGTCTGGAGACACAGCATGAGCAATTCATTCCTCTTCGCTGTCTTCTTCTGCATTCACGTCTTTTATTTCCGACGTTTCCAATTCGCCCACGCATAGGTCATTATCGCCGCGATGAAGTTGGGAGACGGCGATGAAGGTTATGGGGGCGTTGATTCTACCAGCCAACTTTTGCCCTTTGAGATTGACTTTTAAACGTTTCTCAGGCTGTTAGTAGATGCTGTGAATTCACGCCTCTCATATCCGTCCGCTTAGCGCATTCAAGGGAAGAATTTGGCATTCGTCGCGATATGCAACAGTCACGTTGTAGATGTGCTGCCTGTTCACAGTTCCAACACCGTGGAACTCCTTCGCGCTGCCTCGAGAATTCTCTCTGGCAAACGCATTCATCGGTCTCAACATTTACTTCTCGGACCCGACTGCTATTGCGCGAGATTTGTTTAGCAGCTACCCAAAACTTCCTTTGGTTTTTTCTTACTTGTTAATCTCTACACCTTTTGTAGTTCTCTATCCTGCAGAGCGTCGATAAATGCATCAGCTATCCGTTCATTCCGATTGTCCTGATTTATGCCAGGGAAAAATAATAGCACTAGGCGTTCAAGGTCTTGTGAAAGCTGTTGCAGGGTTTCGTCAGTTTTCTGCACGCAGTTGCGAAGTTGCGTTTTATAAATTTCTCCACCGTATCGAAGGTCCACCATCTGCACTAGAAACTGAAAGTCTATTCATTGTCGGCTGTGGTAGTCTGCAAAATCTCAGCCGCGGATCCTTTTTACACCAATAACAAGGCCGTTGCTCGCTACTGTCAATCAATGGTTGGTGGTGGCCACCGCCTTAAATTGGGTTTGATCATCGAAGATTGGAGCCTTTAAATTTTTCTACACCACACTCCAGTTGTTTTCACTACCTCGAAGTCCCTTTTCAGCCGCTCTACTTCGCTGGAGATGCCATCGATCTATCCAGTATTTTCGGTGACCTTTTCTTCTAGTAGCGTTCGTTTTTGAAGAAGCTTCTCTTCTAACTGTTCTTCGATCTGCTTACCTATTGCGTCCACTTTATTCACTATCTGTAGGCTTTGTTGTTCCAGATTCTGGTTCAGTTCATTTGCTTGCTCTTTAGCCTGCTGATTCTACTGGTCCATTTTACTGCTTAGTTCCCTTGCCTGTTCACTTTGTTCATCATCGTTGAGTCCGAAGATCCAGAACTTTCGGCAACACTTTGCTCTACTATTTGTTAATCGATCGACAACTAATAACATAACTTTATCGTTTATTTAAGTTTGACAAATCGCGCTCGTATGGAGGAATATTACGAGCCGAAATTTCTGACAGATAAAGATTCGGCGCGTAATATTCCTCCATACGAGGAATATTTCATGCGGATAAAACTATCCGCACGAAATATTCGATTTGAAACTCATAGTTTTCGGCACTATGTCCCTGAGCTTCTAGCACGTCCATCATCCGACTTACAAGTCCTGCTTTATTTCATGCCATAGGCAACGCACGTTTACTGAGCTTTCAGCTCGGAAACTTCCAAGTCTTTCAAGTAACGCGGTATTTTTATTTCGCTCGCGAACTTTCCTCGCGGTCACTTGTTTCGCTGTAAAATTTCCCGAAAATCCTCTTTTTTCACAATTAATACATTCCGCAATTTCGCAATTGTCACTCACTATTTTCACTTGAAATCCTACTTCTGACACCAAGTGCACAAGGGGTCGCTGCATTTCAAGTTTTTTTTAAGGCACCGAGTGTAACGGTCACCCTTTGATGTATTGCACAGTTAAGTCGGTACAGGAAGTGGATCAAAATTTGGTTTATTATGGAAATTTGGTTGGAGAGAGATGGAAATGACGCTGAACATTATTTTTGAAGGACTGGAGGTTACACCCGTTTGAAAAAAACGTTAGCCGGCAATGCGCTCCAGAGTCTGAATGTTCGGGAAAGGACCGCCTAAATTTCACTGTACGGTAAGATAGAAGTTTGACAGTAAATTCGTGTGCATGTTCCGCTTGACGAGTATGCCGCGGAAAAGTGCAAAGTGGAGGAATGAGTGCGCATAGTTCCGAACTGCATTTACTGAAAGTAGCTATAGTAAATGCTGAGTACTCCGACATTTCTGCGATGCTCGAGGGATTCAATAGAAGCCGTAATGGATTCATTTCCAATAAGTCGCAAGGCATGTTTTTGGATTCGATCGAGCAGCGCAAGGTGAGTTTTGGGTGCCTCAGCCCAAAAATGCGAGTTGTACTCTAAGCGAGGTCGAATATAAGCCTTATAGATCATGAGGCGTAAAGTATTTTTTGCATTTACGAAGAATATCTAGGCGTTTGAAGTCGTTAAGGACAGCTTCAAAGATCTGTTGACTCCCATCGAGATGGTTATTGAACTTTACGCCTAAAAGAATAAAATCTTCGGAAGAGCATGTACGCCATTAAAGGAGACGACGCTGGAACATCACGTTTAAGGGAAAGATGACAGGCAGCGTCGAACTCTACTCTATTGTTCCAGTCCCATTTCAGGATTAAATCGAGATCTGAGTTCAGCGAACGGAATAACTTTTTGCGATTGGAAGCAATAGAATGCTTGTTTGATTCCGCAGCAGAGTCAAATTCATAGGTGTTATCCAAAGTACTATCATCCGCAAAACTATGGATAGGATTGAGAGTAAAAGACAAGAGATCGTTAATAAATACTAAGAACAGAGTCAGCGATAAGACAGAACCCTGAGGGACACCGGAATTGATTGGGAAGGAGGAAGAAGTAACGCCATATAATACTACTCGTATAGTGCGTTTGGACAAGAAGCTCTCAATCCATTGAAAGAGGGTAGCATCAAGGCCAATGACCGTGAGCTTAACAAGAAGACATTCATGCTCAACTCTGTCAAAAGCTTTACAATATCAAGAGTAAGAACTTGATTTTTGCCGTATTGATGCAAACAAGAGTTCCAGCGCTCCGTCAGATAGATCAAGAGATCTCCTGTCGATCTTCCAGAACGGAAACCGTATTGGCGACCGTGGATAAGCTGTTTATCTTTGAGATATTTAACGATTTTGCGGTTGACAGCAGTTTCCATCACTTTCGAGAGCACTGAAGTAATGGCTATTGGGCTGTAGTTGGCGGGATTCGCTTCGCTTCCTTTCTTCGGAATTGGCTGAACATTCACGATTTTCCACAATTGTGGAAAGTGTTGCGATAGGAGGGGTTTGGTTTGAAGATGGTAGCGTTGAGTTGAGCTGCCAATAGGTTAGCTTTCTCAACAGGATCAATTATGGTACCGTCACCATTTACGAGTGGTGGTGTTTATGAAGAGATGAAATTATTGTTGACCGTTTTGACAACGACCAGAAAGATCTTGAGTCTTTTGGACTCTGAAGGATCTTCCGTCGAAGTTTTTGATCGTGATGAAATTTAACACGAATGATGACAGATTGCTTGATTTCTTATAAAGCTCTCTGTTAGCTAAATTTGGATGATTTTTAAAATTTTTAAATGACTGTTGCTTCACCTGAATTGCGACAAGATTCTCGTTTGTAGATCAAGAGTACTTCGACGGATGAACTCTACAAACTACAAGTTCACTTTAATTTTAAATATCCGCAAGCTTTATTTATCGCTTTTTATTAACTCCCATAACCATTTTTTTTATTCACCAATTGGCGCTTTCCTATCTCCGACTCTGTCGTTCTTCTCTCTTAACTCCTCTATCGCGACTTAACCACGCGACGACCCTGATCTTGATTCTTTCGTTTCCAAATTTAAACTCTGCTTCGTTGCCAATGCTCGCATTTTTGTGTGGTTCTTGGCGGCCGTTTTTAACCAGGCATTCGTCTACTATTCTCCTGCTTGCCTCTCGTCTGCCATTCTAACGTACGGCTGGGGGTGACATGCAATAATATAAAAACGGAACTCAAGGCATTCCAAAGACAATTTTTTATGACATAAGATAGAAAATTGGTTTTACTTTTTTTTTTTTTAAGGTACCGATTATAACTTAGGGGTCACCCTTTATTGCATTGCACAGTTATGTTGGTATATGAAGAGGATGAAATTTGGTAGTGTTATGGAAATTTTGGGGGAGAGAGACGGAAGTGGCGATGGACATTATTTTTGAAGCGCTGAAGGTTATACTTGCTTGGAAATATGCTAGCAGGCAATGCGTTCGAAAGTCTGGACGTTCAGGGGAAACTGTAAGGAGATAGTAAATGCTGCGTACTGCAATGTTCCTACGGTGCTTGAGAGAGTCAACAGAAATCGTAATGGTGTTATCTCCAATTAGTCGGAACGCATGTTTTTGGATTCGATCGAGCAGCGCAAGGTGTGTTTTGGGGGCCCCAGCCCACAAATACGAATTGTACTCTAAACGAGGTCGAATATAAGCCTTGTAGATGGTAGATAAGTCGTGCCGGGCCTCTATAAACGTAACAAAAGTAAAGATATGTCCTTGGTTTAGAAGTTTTATCCAGGTATAATTAAATTCCGGATTGGAGCAGGTACCCAAATGCGGAACCAATTGGAAGGGCACATCATCGCGGATGTAGAGAGCGATCCCCCACTGGCGAAAAAATGCTGGGATAATGTGATAACCGGGAACAGAATAAACCTGCTCACTTCTAGGTAGCACCTTGCACTCGCCAAATGCTAGTATTTCTGGCTTTGAAGTTTGAGTGTCAATGTACAGGAAGGGTAAGCAGAGCTCAATCGCCGACTTTTGACCTAGTCAATCGTAAAAGTTACCATTAAAAAGAAAGGTGTACGAAAAATAAATGTATAAATAAGGAAAAAGGAAAAGGACTTGAATTAAAGATTAAAAAGTTAAAAATAAACAGAGAACAAATTAACGACAATGTAAAAAGGAGAAAACAATTCGACACTAAAACATTAAATTTAAAAGAAACAAGAAACTAAAAATATATCACCGCGAAATAAAACCAAAAAAAATCTCATAGCTGAAATTCGTAAAAAAAAAAATAATAAGATAATAAAAATTAAAAAAATAGAAACGAAATTATTGCAACACGAAATGGAGATGCAAGCATTGCCAAGCAAAAAAAATAATAAAAAAAGCCAAGCAGCATAAACAACAATACACAAACGAAAAATAATTAACGGCCCGGAATTCGAAATTGCAAGTTCCGCGCAAGTACTAGGCCTATGCACGGGAGAACCAACACACCGAAGACTCCGGTCCGTTAGACAGAACTTAGCTGGAACTTGGAAAATCCGACGGCGGTGTGACCCCCTCGAAAAGGTAACAATGTAAAATTTGTTTATTTTGCGGATGAAAAAAAAGGACACTCGCGACAGAAATAAATAATAAAAATCATTTTGAAAACAAAACAAAAAAAAGTGGGACGGCGAAAAGCACGTCCCGCACCGAGCACTGCGCAACTCTCCCGAGCAGCAAAATCACTTTGAGGTGTCTGACCTCTCAAATTGGATATTCCCTCGGTTGGTGGCATCGTTTGATCAACGATCAAAAATAATCTTTTCTCTAATGTGTAGCTTTTTTTAATTCTTATGCAGTTGCTTCGTTCTGGTTCAGTATGTAGCAGGCTTAACAATATTCATTACTAAAAGAAAAAATTATTAAAAAAAAAAAATTAGGATACCTATCATTACAGCGTAGTTGAACAACTATTGCTACCTAAACTTGATCGGAACTGAGAGTTATGACTCTACGGTAAAGACCAACACTATATTCAATAACTCTTATGAAACAAACGGAAAATAAGTCTCACAAAGGAAATTTAAATTTCCTATTAAGATGAATCAGTAATTCATTCCGACACTGAAAAATTCGCTTAAATATTCTTCAAATTCGTTTAATATCAAACGAAATAAAAAGATAAAATTTAAAACTACCTTAAAATGCTGCAAGTCAATTAAATACAAAACTTATGATAACATTATACATAAATGCCTTAAATGAACACAACTTAAGGCTCTTCTATACTTATGTTCTTCTTTTTTTGCGATTTTATATACTTTTAAAACTTTAAGTGTTGAAAATCGCAATGATGTATACACTCGGATAGACTTGTGTTTTCTCACATTAGTTATCGAGGTTTTGTCGTTTAACTCATCGTAAAAGCAGAAGTACGCACCTTTTAATTTGAAATTTAAGAATTGAACCCATTCACCTTCTAAATTTCATAGTACGGCTCAGTTATTTCAGCTTTCGTCGTGAATTAAATTAAATAAAAATTTCGTAACTAACGTAAAATTGCATAAGACTGGTCGGAATTGCCCATTTTACATTAAAAGTGTAAAATTTAGCTAAAAACACCAAACAAGCTGAAGACAGGTATAGAAGAGCCTTAAGCAAACTAGAAGCCTTCGCCTAATTCTTACGAAAACTTTGCAGTATCGGATAAATCGCTTCCAGGCATTCTTCGATTTGTGTTCTCGATTTCGCGCCATTGAAAACAATTTTCCCATTGACGAAAATCAACATCACGACTCGCGGCTTCACCATCCGATAAATCAGTCCGGGAAAGAGTTCCGGCTCGTACGAACTGAACTGTCCGTGAACGTGATTCAAGTTCTCCAAGCGAATCGGGAAGCGCAGATCGACAGTTGCCACGATATTTTGAATTTTGTACTCCATGAATTTCACGTTGTAGCCGAGTTTTTGGATGATGCGAGCGAACTTCCGTGATGCTAGGAGCGCATCATTTTCGGTACGCGAGCCGGTACAAATGATTTTACCAGTTCGGAAGATGAGCGCAGTGCATCGCGGCTCCCGTATTCGCATGACGACTCCGTGGAAACGTGAAGGCGTGTATTCGGAATTACGCGTGCGGAAATTGATGTTCTGAAGATTCAGTTCACAGCCCAGATTCACGGTACAAACGACATTTCTGAAATGGATCGAACGGAAATTGGTTGGTCTCGGTGAGTGAAAGTTGTTTTGGTCGGCGCGAAGCTTACTTACTGCAATTTCATCGAACTGATGGCGTCTTTTGGCCCCACGGGGACTGCAGGCACGGCTGGAGCCATTGTACTATGAGGATTTCCTTGCTGAAAGAGAAATCAATGCATATTTCACGTTTTAACGAAAATTGAAAAGCTTCGTAATTTACCTTTGGAAACACGAAATTGTTGGTAAGAGGCCGCGGCGACGGGCTGTTTAGCAGCGCCTTCAGCGGCGAATCTTGTATTGTTTTTTCCATCTCGAGTTTTCCCGCACGTCTTAATTCACAAATTCGAGAATTCGTTCATTAACAGAAGATTTAGCACTACACGTCAAATCTTCACGCCTCGCGCACCGAAAACACAGTCGTGTGAGAAAATCGAACAGCTGACATTTGTGACAGTTCGAAGTGTACTTTTTCCCCTATACAGTTGCTACACCTGCATCCTGTTATCTTAATACTGGGAACCGAACTACTGTCAGTCTTCCCCAAATTTCGGCCAAGTGAAAACAAATCTTTGAACTTCCGAAACTTTTCGTTCGATTTCTTCGAATAAAAAGGAAAGTTTGCTGTTCTAAGCGTACAATTATCGCGCAACACGAATGCGCACTTGTTAAAGTCCCAAGCAAGTATTTCCCAATTGTTTTTCTTTGTGTACGAAGTGTAATGCTGCCGAAAAAAATGCCTGCTCTCAAGGATTCCCACCATATTGTCAAAATCGCCGTGGAAATGGTTTCGCAGAACGCCCAGCTCATTGCGCTCGATCAGCGGCAACCTTTAGCAGGTGAGTGAGTTGCGTAAAACTTGAAATTTTCGTAGTCATTTGCATTAAATCGCGATGCAAGTGCAATGAGTAATTACTAGTCGGCCTTTTCCGGACTGACTGGGTGTTGCTTTTTGTGTATGCAGCGTACAGAGACATCTAGTTGTCGTCATAGTCAAGCAGTGGTCATAACGGTTTTTCAAAAACAAATTGAAAATTGAGAAACATCAAAATTATCAGTATCACGGAATTCGAGCTCCATTGGAGAATTGGTAATTCGTTCCACCGGAAATGCTTGGGATTCAGTTCAAGCTTTTTTGATATGCGATCGAAGTTTCCGAAAAACATTTCTTTCAGATGTGAATCGTGCTACAACATGACTTCCAGTGATGCTATTAATTTAATCAATTCGCAAACAATTGTCATTCGCGATATTAAAAATGAACTTCGTGAAATCAAGTGTCAGCTTTCTGATATGATGCAAGTGTTTAACACCACAGTTAAGGCGTGCGACACTCCTGCTGTCGATCCTAACGACAGAGTCTGTGAAATTCCTTCCGCAATAATTGCATCAAAGGATCGCACTTGTATTATGTCTTTGCCGGCTATTGTTGACTTAAGGGAAGACCTTTCACGTCCTGTTGAACAACATAAGGTAATTTCACTAATGGCTAAAAAACAATAAATACCAGCACAACTTAGCTCGGGTTATTATGCTAACCAGGGAAAGCAACCAGCAGTAAATCGTATACCCTGTTAAACAGTATTCGCTCGTCAAAATCGCAGACGGCTAAACAATGTTCAACGGTCATCGACGTTGGAGCTTTTTCGAATTGTTCAAATCATCGCCAACAACATACATTGCACCAACGTGTCCTATACTTATGGAGAAAGTGGTCGAATCGCTATTCCCGAAACGCTCCGATAGTAATGCTCCGGCAATAATAGAAAGCCCCACGAACCAGCGGTGGTGACTGTGGAGGAGGTACTCCAAGCAGCTAAGCGGCTTGAGAACAATAAATCACCCGGATTAGATGGCATTCCAAATAGAGCGCTTAAACTAGCTATGAAGCTCAATGCAGACGTCTACGCAGAAATGTACACGAAAGCCTAAAGGATGGTATTTTTTCCCAAAATATGGAAACGCCAACGTTTGGTTCTACTCCCGAAACCAAACCAACCACCCGAAGAGCCGAGTTCGTACAGGCCGCTGTGCATGCTTGACTCATTGGGGAAAATCCTGGAACGGTTAATTCTTAACAGATTAGAACAACAAGAGAATGAAAACATTTCAGAAAATCAATATGGATTCCGCAAAGGGCGCTCTACAGTCGACGCAAAAAAAAAAGGGATAGACATTGCTGAAAAGGCCATTGAAGGCAGTAGATGGAAGAATGGTTCTAAAGAATACTGTGCTATAATAACACTAGACGTCAAAAATGCATTCAATTCGGTGACGTGGCCTCACATAATTAATGCTCTATTAAAATTGGAAACTCCACCATACCTCCTACGAATGGTCAGGAGCTATCCCGCAGATAGAGTATTACTATATGACACCGAAGAAGGAGTGAAGAAGTATAGCATAATATGTGGAGTCCCACAGGGCTCAGTACTAGGGCCCGTGTTATGGAATATACAATATGATGGCATCTTACGACTTCCAGTACCAGGGGGTGTACAAATAATTGGCTACGCGGATGATATAGCAATCACTGTGGTAGCAAAAGACTTACAGAGCATCAAGAACGTAAGCACCAACGTGATTTCTGACATTAAGAACTGGCTTAGAGCATCTAGTCTAGAGCTAGCTGCACGAAAAACAGAAGTAGTTCTTATTACAAGCAGAAAACAAAGAGAGCATATAACATTAAATATAGATGGACTTGAAATCGTATCTCAACCCTCCATTAAATACTTGGGTTTTATGATTGACGCAAGATTATCCTTCAAGACGAACATCGAGACAGTCTGCGCAAAAGCAGGACGAGTGAACTCCGCCCTATGCAGAACAATGGCGAAAATTGGAGGACCAAGCCAAAACAGGAGGATACTTCTGTCAAGAGTGATGCGAAGTATCATAATGTATGCTGCACCGATATGGAGCGAAGCACTACGATACAAATCTTACGCGAATATTTAAAAAAAATCCCATAGAGTAAGTGCGTTAAGGGTATGCAGTGGATTTCGCACAATTTTATATGACGCCGCGAATGTCATAGCTGGTTTACTGCCGCCAGACATACTAGCTGCTGAAGCACAACGATTGTATCACAAAAAGAATACGATAAATCGATGCTTAACAGTGGAAGAGAAAAAAGAAGAGCAACGGATAAGTACCAATGCCTGGCAACTGCAATGGAACAAAGGCCGCTGGACGTATAGACTCATAAGAGACGTAGATAAGTGGGTGGGACGGAAGCATGGTGAAGTAGATTACTACATGACCCAATTTCTGTCAGGGCATGGCTGTAATAGAAGTTATTTGCAAAAATATGGCCATGATTCCTCTGCGTCATGTCCAAGTTGTACAGATGCAATAGAAAATGCAGAGCATGTATTCTTTCACTGTCCAGTCTACGAAATGGACAGAAGGAGAGTCGAGGACATCGTTGGAGTAAATATTAACACCGACAACATAGTCCCACATATACTGAGCAGCAGCGAAACCTGGAATGCGGTGACTCAGATGTGCGTGAAAGTTCTCACCGAGCTGAGGAGACTCGAAAGACTGCGTAGGGAACCATCTGAGATAGAAGTGCCTACAACAGCTAGAACAGCTGGTAGTTGAATAAGATAGACAGTGACATAAGACACTTTGACGTTTGAGCTTTATGCTCCTCCCACCTCCTGACGAAATACTTGATGGTTGTCCCGGGGGGTAGTGGGTTAGGCGAGGGGTTTTTAGCGGGTTCAAGTCCCGCACTTTAAGGCCTTCGATGCTTTTCCCCGCGTTAAAAAAAAAAACATTCTGTCAAATCGACCGACTCGAATTCTGATGAACTTGTCGTCACTACTAAAATTGCGTCACCGCCTAAGCATGTCGCTATCACCAATTTCGCTTCGAGTTCTGTTGCTTGCCCACCGGTATTGCCTCACGCTCTGTCAGCTGTACCTTTGGATCGCTGGGTATATGTCTCTAGATGCCATAAAGAGTCCTCAGTTGAGTGTATTCTCAACTATGCTCGCACTAAACTTGATTTACCGACGACAACTTTTCCGGCCTTCAAACTAATCCGCAAAGATGTAGATGAGGAACGCTTTAACTTTGTCTCATTCAAAATCAAAGTTGCGGACTGCTTTTATAAGCATCTTACCTCTAAGAATTTTTTGCCTAACGGAATCATCGCCACTCCGAAGAATTTAAAGAATTCAATTTTTCCGCCGGCTCCTCTAGCATCGGCAAGATCTTAGCTGCTCCTAAGTCAAATTTTAAAATTAATTCATCAAACATTTCTTATCAAAATGTGCGTGGCCTAGAGACCAAGCTACAGGATTTCTGGTCTTCAGTTTATGTAGATGCGCCCGACCTATTTTGTGTTTTGGAAACTTGGTTAAATGCTTCCATTAGTGACTCGGAATTGGTTCCTGATAACTATACTCTCTTAGATGTGATCGCGATTTGGCAAGATTAGATAAGGTGGAGCTATGGTTGGTGTTAACACCCGGTTTCCTTGTTATTCTTGCCCTGGCCTCGACATCTTCCCAATTGAAAACATTGTGATGAAAGTCTGTTTGTCTTCATCACAATCACTCTATCTGTGCTGCGTATACATCCCTTGTCAAACCCCGCTTTCTGTTTACGAAAATTTCTTTGACCTATTTTCAAATTTCATCAATAATCTTAGTGCCACTTCTTCGTTTTTTATCGTGGTTACTCGTGGTCCAACAATCATACAGTGCCTATACCTACTGTTTCGGCGGCAGTATAGCGCTAAATCCAGCCACACCAGCTGTTTTAACTCTAGGTTGCGGCCGATCAAGTAGCTTCAGTCGAGAACGAGGGAATGGAACTCGAGTGAAGCAGATTATTAAGGATTTATAGGAACCGGCCACACCAGCCGTTGCTATATAGTTAGGTTTGAGGAGACTTGGGAAGGCAAAAGAAAATACGTTTCGTTTGCTGGTTTTAGGAGGAGTATTTTATTTCGTGAAAAGTTTATTACTTATACAATTTTCGATTATGCTTAATAAACATAAAATACATTTCTTACATGCTAAGTTGAATGACATTGTGCTTAACAAACATAGAAAATATTTCTTACAGGCTAAGTTAAATGACAGTGTAAGCACAAATGTAGGTTGAACGATCGAGCACTGTTTATGTGCATAAAAATGATGACACATAAATGATTTGTTTATGCTCGATCGTTCACCTACTTACAGGTCATATTGCATATTATTGACAATTTTATGCTTTATGCTGGCTCTCATAGCTGTGTTCGTCGTGAACTCGAATGACCCGAAGAGCTTTCTTGTTCAGGTACTGAACACCTACAACTTCGCGTCTTAACGTTTGTGCTTCGTCTTTCATCGAACGATAAACTACTTGAGCTTGTATTTTCGAATACGGATGCTTGTAATGTGTCAATTTCATCTTTCGATGGTTTTGTTCGCATTGACACCTGTCATCCACCTTTAAGCATTACTGTAACTATTCCCCTCAAACTCTTTTCGCCATTTATCTCGACGACTTCTAAAAGAAATTTTATGAAAGCTAACTACAGCGCCATAAAAGCGGAACTTGGCTTGGTTAATTGAAACGCTACATTGGATGATCTTCCGTCGGAAAATGCTTTAGCACTTTTTCATAATATACTTGACAAACTCATTGAACCACATGTTCTCTGATAAGAGAACTTATACTGACTGGTTTCCCAAATCTACAATTCAATTACTTCGAAACAAAGCGATTCTTCGCCGCAAATGCAACCGATCAAATCATATTTCTGACTACCTGATCTATTCGTCGCACAGATTGCTTGCTAAGAAAATGATTGGAACCCTTATCTTAGTTTCATTGAGTCTGTAGTCGTCGTGTTAGCTACAATTATATCTCAAGATTGATAGATGTAGTTTATAATTTATTTTACATTATCAATATTTATATAATATTATTTTTAAATAATAGTTTACAATAAATTAACATATTATTTATAATTATTAATTATTAAGCGTCTATTATTTTTAACGTTTTTCTTGAGACTGATTTTTTAATCACTTTTTGTTAGTCACTATTTTATTTTTTAAAAAACCTACTTAACTATAGTTTATTGTAATACATACAAAGTATTTTTAATTTGTCAAAAAAAACTAAGTGTTTTAACTCTACTACGATTCATTAATTCCCGAAAAATAAAGTAGTTAAAGTAAGCACCACAAGTCGTGTTTAGCTCGTAATATGACTAAGGCCTTCTGGTCGTACATTAAGAAGAATAGAAAGACGTCCCCGCTTCCCTCTATTGCGCGTTATGGTAGCATCTCTGCTTTGGAACCTCAAGGTACCTGCGATCTTTTCGCTTCTTACTTGAGCTCTGTCTTCTCTTCCACCAACAAGGATCTAAATTACGATTTCTTTGTTGAGAGCCATGAACCTTTAGACTTCATCCCTATTTCTTCAGACGATGTCGCAAATTGCATTAGTCTGCTGGATCCTAACACCAATGGTGATGGATGGTATTCCCAACAGTGATAGGAAATGAGCCTCCAGATGAGACTCCTCCAGGTCGGGACAGCACTTCCTGCCGGCTGCTCAGGAGCGTGGGTGTGTGGAATTCGACCTGGAGTTGCGTTCATTCTTAAGGGTTCTATCGAAAATGGTATGTGCTCTAGCGTCTTAGCGAACTAGGATTAGGAATTAGGATTTAGAATAATTAGAATTTGGATTTAGATTAATAGTTAAAGAATTTAGAGTGCCAATGGAATCGATTGGCATACTATCTTCTTCATAAGATATTTGGATTAAAAATTCAAAACATAAAAATGTGGTTTAGGGAAGCTAGATAAATTAAGGTGTAATTTGAGGCCCCTCATTGCCGACCGTGTATTGATCAGACACCCTTCAATTAGGAAAATCTCGACGCAGGGGTTAGGAGTACGAAAACCGTGTTGCTCACGTTGCGATTTATAGGATGACTGACGGAGTAACCTACTAGGGCTCTCAAATCTTACTTTGATGTTAACGAGAAGGCTTGAGAGCTGTTGTGCTTGATGAATATGCCTCCGGGAGGAAGGTGTTTTAACACATAATATCATGAAACACTCAGTTGGTCACGAAACTCCTCTCTGTCACCAGGTGTTGTGGCATTAGTTGGTGTGTAGTACTGGAGAATTGTAACATTGCTGACACTTGTCCTGAGCCTAAAGACGATAATCCTATCCGAGATTGTTTCCCAGCTGATTATATTGTTTCTCGCTTTCGATGCAAGAACGATCGTTTCGCCATTTTTGGGTTAAAACTCGGGACCATCATACAGAATGGTTTTCCCCCTTGGCGTTCGTTCTTCTCCTGATCCTGTCTGCTCAAGCCCAAGATTTGTATTTTATAGTGCTCCATTTCACGGTCGATCACGGTGTATGGACCGAGTGACCCCAGTCCTTCCACCGTTTACTGTTCGAGCATTCCAGAAGTCAATCATAGTCCAATTTCGAATACCAAAAGTCGTTACCGTAGCATTCGTCCGTATCCGAGGCGCTGTAATCGTTTCTCGTATCCGTTAGATTTTAAGATCACGGGAAGTCCATGTTGTATAGTATACGTATAGTAACACGAAATTGACGTGAACAATTTTGATGATATTTTTTGGTGATATTTTTCCCCGGGAAAGAGAATTATGCCGAAGACCATTAGAGCTTTTACTTCAATGCCGTGGAAATGTGCTTCTGTACAATGACTGCGATTAAGCCTGTAGACTTTTCACCGAAGCATGAATCTCTACATGCCCTCTAGTCGTCATTAAAGAATTTCGATCCACCTCAAGTAATAAAATTTTCGATCGTATATTGATAATGAAGACATTAAAATACATCGAAAAAAGTCTGCTAGCCTATTTTTACTCGTAATTGCGTAACCTTCGGCAGAAGATTTTGGTGAGACCACCTTAGTGGAGAAAGGTGGTGGTTGTGGTTAAACTCTCAGTGGGTGGCGTTTCTTGAAATTTGAGTTGCATTATCAACCTGTTGCCGGAATCTTCATAATGGCAGAGATTTAGAAAGGTCTTGTATCCACTAGTTTGAATAACCGTCTTGAATTCGGTATAGACGGGTACATTTATGCAAATGAAAAGACGCTGATTCAAAATCCGTCCTCGTCTGAGCGAGATACGGTTCTTTGGCGGTTTATCAAACCCGTCAACAATAATTTCATTTATTCGTCGACATACGTTCCGTACCGTACCTATTACGCAAGCTTATTTATTTTAAATATTGTTACACGTCAGCTCTACTTGTGTATCGCATGAACACCGATGCAAATAAGTACACGCTTACGAAAACTATGCTAGCAAATAAAGAACATCTGTGACCAACAACAAAATGTACGCGCGATCATCGGATGTTCAAGGTCTGAAGGCCTTGAACATTCGACCAATTAACAACAATTACACGGGCGATGTAAAGAAACGGCTGACAGTGATCGTACGGCAAGGGAATAATTCGGACGAGAAAGTAGTAATTCGGACGAGAAGGAAATGACTCGAACGACAAGGGAACGCTTTATAGAATCAATCAACAACGAGTGGCCGAGAAAGAAATTTTTCTGTACTAATGAAAAGAACACCTGCGACAGGAAAATGGTTCGGACGAGATCTATAGAAGCGGCCGACCGCGATCGCACAACAAGCGAATAACTCGGACGAGAAAGAAATGATTCGGCCGACAAGCCGAACGTTTTTGATGAAGATTCAGTCCGGATTGAACAGTCGACGGATCAGTCGGTTTTTGGAAAGCAAAAGAGTCAAGATTGGGAAGCGATAATTTGTGCGCGAAAAAGTCTCAAGTAAAAAGTATAAAGCGATTTAGTTGAAAGATAATTAAAAAAAGTTTTGCGGTTAAATTAAAGTGGACTTATTAAACTAGTAGTTATATTTCTGCTTCATATCCAGCGACCCCTTGCGCTCTTTAATAAAGAAAATATCATTAAAACCTAATTAACAAATATTTTTCTAGTTTAATACGATTTGTGTTATTGTTAACGATTTCCTACTTTACTTTCTAGGTATCATTCAAGAGCTGTGCAACAACTGGAATATTTCGGATCCAGAAAATTATGCATTGCAATTTTGCGAGCAAAACAACCACAAATATGCAACCGAAAAGAATCGTAATGAAGTGAAAAACGGTTCAGTTCTACGGCTTCGTCATTCTCCATCGAAAACAGCCAACGATATTCTAGAAACATTGCGATCAGGTTCGAATGCTAAAAAAATCGAATGTTTAGAGAATCTCGCTCAGCTCAGTTCTGATGTTACATTCGCACTAGAATTCATCAAGGAGCAAGGACTCAGCATCATTATTACAATGATCGAAGATTCAGATTGCGAAGTGAACATTTTGAAATTCAGTCTGCTCAGTTTCGTCGAACTCATGGAACACGGTACTGTATCATGGGAAATCCTGCAAAACAATTTCATTACTCGAAATATAAATATGATTGGAAATTTCGCGCGGCTCCCTAAGGAGTGTGTCGAATGTGCCTTATCAAATTTGGAGAATATCGTTCAGAACAGTGTGAAATATGTGCTAATCGAAAAGGATGTAACATTCGATGATTTATTGAAACTTTTGCATGAGTCGACGTCGTCGGTTGTTCAACAGAACACAATCGCGCTGATCAATTCGCTCTTCATCAAGGCGGATGATACACGAAAACGACAAATCGCACAAACGTTTAGCACTAAGGAATATCGATCGGTCATTTTAAGTAGCGTAATTAGCTCGAATATCGGCACCGAAATGGCTCATCAATTGTACGTTTTGCAAACGCTGACCCTAGGCTTATTAGAGAATCGAATGCGAATGAAAATGAACTCCCAGGATCAGGATGCGCTCGATAAAATCAAGGAATTGAGACGTATTGCTTTCGACGATTACTCCGGTTCGGGTGGTGGAGACGAACAAATGCGTCGCGGCGGAAATGTGAATTTTTCGCAATACTATAAAAAGTTGGGATTTAAATGTGACATAAATCCGGCACAAGATTTCTTCGAAACTCCTCCAGGTGTATTGGCTTTGGACTGTATGGTATATTTTGCACGTAACTATACGCAACAATATACAAAGGTCGTGCATGAGAATTCGTGCCGAGCCGACGAACATGAATGTCCTTTCGGCCGAACTTCCATTGAGCTGGTCAAGGTCCTATGCGAAATTCTTCGAATCGGTGAATCCCCGTCGGAGCAGTGTACAGATTTCCATCCAATGTTTTTCACACACGATCATCCGTTCGAGGAATTCTTTTGCATTTGCATTGTAACGTTGAATCGAACGTGGAAAGACATGCGTGCAACGTCCGAAGACTTCTTGAAAGTGTTTAGCGTCGTTCGCGAACAAATCACTCGTTCATTGAAATCTCGTCCAGGCAATTTAGATGATTTCCGATCGAAAATTGCCACACTCAATTACCAAACGATAACAACGCTCCGACAGCAAGAACGAACGTCGAAAGAGGAATGCGAATCGACGGCATCATCAATTGTAAAATTGAAAGAGAAAATCACGCCGGAAATAATGTCACTAATTAAACAGCAACGTTTGAATTTCCTAATTGAGGGAACACGCTTCTCGAAATATTTGCGCGGAGCGCGCAGCAAGGATAAGTTCTGGTACGCACGACTCTCACCAAATAACAAAGTCATTCATTACGGCGATTGCGATGAGAAAACCATTCCGTCGTTGGACGAACTTTCCAATAAGGTTCTCGTAATCGACATTCGGCAATTGCTGGTCGGCAAAGAATGTCCACATATGAAAGAAATGCGTGGTCGAAAGTTAGCCATCAATCTTGGCTTTTCGATAACTTTCGACAATATGGATCATGCTACGCTCGATTTTGTCGCACCCGACGAAGCAACCTTTAATTATTGGACCGACGGAATTAATGCGCTACTCGGTAATTCGATGGCCAGTAAACAGATGCACGATGATTTCGAAACGTTACTTTCGATGGAGATTAAACTTCGACTGTTGGATACGGAAGGAGTGGATATTAGTAAAGATCCACCACCGATTCCCGATGATCCTGAAAATTATGATTTTTGTTTTGAAAGTTAAAGCGATCAAAACAAATAATTCAAATAATTTAAAAAATCGAAAAGAAATGACTACCTCGTGGGACTATTACAAAAGAAAACAAACAAAACATTCGATTTTCATTTTACAATGCATGCCAAAGTATTTTTTTCTTATAAATTAATTATTTTAGGTTTTATTCTTTTATATTTTTATGATGCACACACATTTTATTAGTTTAAATTTTCTTATAGGTTTTTTGCTGGTTTTACGCCATTCATTTTTTATACATAGCTCACTGTTAGTTGTTTCTTCAATTTTTTACACTCAAGAGTTTTAACTTTCATGCTTAGTATTTTTTTTAAGGTTCTTTTAATCACACAGTTGAAATTTTGTCTTAGTGCCGTTATAAGAGAAACATAGCGTGTACTCACTGTTAATAGTGAAACTTTCCAAACAGTATACGCTAGTTCTATCAAAAGTGGACAGGAATACTGCGTAAAAAGTACAGTCCTTACTTCAGACTGTAACCCAGTTTGTTATTAAAATTTCGGCTGTGTATAAATTTATTTAAAATTGTATTCGTTTCTCCATTTCATTAAGATAAGATTTAGATAATTTTTTATTGCAATTGTTTTTATATTGCTAAACATATTACAGCTTAGTTCTTTTTAACTGAAAAAAAATCCCGATCGCACAATTTTAATGAGATTGTTAACATTAATTTTTTTTCTGTGTTAATCAAAAAATATATAAATATATTTTTTCTAATATTTTTGATATTCTGTAAACTATTCTAAGAACGTTTGTTCGAAGAACGCAATACGACTGTGTAATTGATTCATATATTTTTTGAACAGTTCTACTTTGAATTATTTTTGAAATAATATGAAAAGCGAAAAATCCATCGCTTCAATAAGAGCATACGAGCAATTTACGAGAACGAAATAAATTTAAAGTGCAATTTAATTTCCTTATAAATATGTGTAATCATAATTCTAAATATTTTTATTTGTATATTTGTTTAAGTAAATTAGTCGCAAATATATTTTCCATAATATCTATTTATTCTTTATAAAGAAAATATCAAGAAATAAATTTTTGTAATGAAATAAACGAAGATATTTTGTCGAAAAGAAATATTTTTGTAACATATGTCTTGCTATTAATTTAAGTGAGACACCCGAATCGGTTTGACAATAAGAAGAAACTAAAGAAACCATCTGCCGACTCTGCGACGCGATGATGTGCCCAATAGACCTCGTGTGTAATTTGTGCAGATATAAACTGCTTCGAGAAAGATTACTTTCAAAATTAGTGTCGATAAGGTGCATTTATGGCATGTTATGGTTTATGAGTTTCGGAAGGGAATAAACGCTGCAGTAGCCGTAAAAAACATTCAAGCGGTTCATCGAGATCAAGCACCAGCTAAACGAACTGTGAAAAAATTTCGCCGCCGAGAGTTTAACCTTGAAGACGAGCCACGCGTAGGTCAACTTTCACACATAGATGACGATGTTGTGCGTACTTTAGTTCAGAATACTCCGCGAATTTTAACAGAGGAAGTTGCTACAGCACTTAACGTTGACCGATCAACCGCTTTTCGACGTTTAAAAAACATGGGATTCGATTTGAAGCTCGATGTATGGGTGCCCCATTTGCTGACCGAGAGGAACAAAATCGAGCGAATTTCTGCTGCCGTTTCTTTACTCGGACGTTTCAAAAAGGAGCCGTTTTTGAATCGATTAGTGACGGGCGATGAGAAATGGGTCCTGTACAATGTTCAGCGCAAACACACATGGAAACAGGCAGGTGAGCATGGTGACGCAATGGCATAGGCCAGTTTGCACCCGATGAAGGTAATGCTCTGTGTTTGGTGGGATTGCAAGGGCATAATTTATTTTGAGTTTCTCCCAGCTGACCAAACGATTGATTCGGGCAAGTACTGTCGCCAATTAACCAATCTGAATCGAGAAATCAAACAGAAACGTCAGATTTTGTCAAATCGCAAGGGCGTAGTCTTTCATCACGACAAGGCTAGACCACACGTTTCGAGACAGACGCTGCGCAAACTGAATAGCCTGAAATGCGATGTCCTAACTCATCCCCCGTATTCTCCTGATATCGCACCATCTGATTATCACTTGTTCCGGTCATTGCAAAATCATTTAAATGGAAAAAAAACTTGACTTTTTGGATGCCTTAATGTCGTGTTTTCGTTCTTCGAATCTAAACCGCGCAGTTTTTATGATCGGGGCATCCGTATGCTGCCAGAACGCTGGAAACAGATTATAGAAAACGATGGAGAACATATTACTGATTGAATAAAGAACTTTGTTTGCCTATCACTGTGTGACTTTTACTCTCAAACTCCGCATGAACTTTTGCACTCACCCGATATATTCCGACAATGCGTACACCGTAAGTCCGGCACAATTCAATTCCATGAATCAAAGGAACAGAGATTACGACAGTTGCCAAGAAAAATTGTCGGAGTTGTGCGCAATACGTCATCAAGAGAATAATACTGCGAAATAGAAAAGAAATTAGATCGTGGTAATAATGATGGGATCTCTTTGAGGATCCTGAATATAAGACGCGTGTGGAAATGAAGCAGAGAGAGGCAGCGACAGACGCGATGGTATCGCAATAGGAGGGATTTGCTTCGACGTTCACCCTCCTACAACCTAAACCTGAACCTAGTAGTTTCTCGTGAAACTTGATTTGAAATAGAGTAGAGTTCAACACACATGAGAATGGAGAAAAATGCTCTGAAATCAACGGAAGGCAGTTTGATTGCCAACTGGATTGCTAGTTCATCGCCAGACAAGACCTAAGACATGGTGTTCGCATTACAAAAATCACAATTCTCGATTCCTCCATATCCGCATTCTCAATTCCTCCATATCTTTATTATTTTTTCATTATCTGCACCCGTATCGGCTTAGTACGAATGCCGTCACGAATCTAACCACGGATTTGTACAACGAGAAGAAGGACCTTCACGGAAAATTCGAAGAGACTGTGATCACGGCGCTAAACGACTACACTGGATCGTGAAGCGCACTTCGAACTGGCGACAATTCTACGTGATAATCAAGAACAATCTGCTGGACATTACCAACGAGGCGAACAAAATATTTGAGCAAGAAATTACAAATGTGTTTTTCGAGAAGTGATTAAAAGATGCGAGCTACGATTGATTATTAACAAGGCTTCTTGGAATTTTTCGAAAGATACTTTGCGATGCTAAACTGCCATTATACCATAATATTGCCGTTATCGGTTTCCGGTTTCCGGAACGTTGCTAGTATTGGGATGTTTTCGCTTCACCACGTAGATCTTCTTGTTGGATATGCAAATCGTTGCTTTGAGGAATGTAATAGGAGAACTATTTTTCCGTTTCCCATTTCATTCATCAATTCTGTTGTAAAAAATCAAATATCGTTTAGAAAAATCAAAATTATTTTTTTCTTCTATAAATCGTAATGAAGCGAGGAATGCTCTTCGTGATGATACTCATGGATTCCTGTGTCATCAATCAAAAAAACATCAAAAAAAAAAAATTCGGTTATATTTGGACGGCATTATGCATTTGGGTCATTATACTCTAGATGAAATCTGAGAGTATTATAAGTTTGCCACAAAATTTGTAACGCTACGAAATAAGGCTTGGAGAAAAAAATTAATTCTTGTTTTTGATTATTGGAAGTACCGAATAATAAGTCTTGTTTGCCATCATTATACTTCTTTTGATTTCGATGGGGTCGGTTCCATCCTTCGATAGGTTCGCCCCTAGGTATACAAAGTTGTCTACGTTCTCTAGGTTACAGTCTCCTACCGTAATATTTTGTCTGATTGGCGTCTTTTTCCTAGTTTGCGTCATAATTGAATTGTTTATTTCAGAAACCACCTAAGGGTCAAAATTTCGAAAAATGTGTTGTTTGTGGTATTGTACAATTTAAAGGTAAATACATCTTTTAGTGCAGAGATAACCTATGTTCCATATAAGCAATGCTATTTGGCAGCCTTGAAAATAATCCGTTTATTTCAGAAAGAACCCAAGCGCTGTCGCTTAGGTTCTTTCTGCGGTAAATTTCACTCGTGACGGTTGGCCCCTTGTTGACGCCACATGTTTTGTGACTCGCTGTTTTGTTTGATTGAAAGATACATAAGTGTGTCTGTTACTTGCCTTTGATACCAAAACAGATAAAAATTAATGGTTTGACTCAATTTCAATAATAATTTAAAAAAATCACTTTGGATACACTCATTTATTGCAGAAACCACCTAAGTGCAATTTTTTCAAAAATTTATAACTGAAAAACTTGAAGGAAAAACAAAATTTAAAAAAATTGATTATGCCAATAGCATGTCTTTGATTTTGTAACAAAATATTTGAAGATGAATAGACCTATACTTAAGCTGCAAAACAGTTTTTTTTAGTTTTCCGAAAGTTGAAAAAAGCGCACTTAGGTGGTTTCTGAAATAAACGATTCAATTATACTCTAGATAAAATTTGAGAGTATATTGTGTTTGCCTTACCGTTTGTAACGCTAATAAATAACGCTCGCACAGAGCCGCCAAGGGTACAGAAATATTTGTTGTCGCTCAAAACCTCGATTCCGAGTGACCGTCTGTCCGTCTGTCTCTCTGTCTGTCTGTCCGTCTGTGTGTCTGTCTACAGAATAATTCTCGAAAGCTTTGAGCTATAGTGCTAAAAATGTTTGTGTGTCATTTTTAGCAAAAAAGTAACTTTAAGTTCGTGAATGGGCAACATCCCCCCACTCCTTCTACCCCCTCCCATACAAATTTCACGAAATTTTGAAATTTAAATTGTTATTTATTAATTATTTTTCTTCGAAACTGTTAATGCTCTTAACTTGATATTTTGTATAAAGTATACAAATAGAAATATTAATAAAGCGAAAAAAATTTGTTTTGATCTGTACACTCTTTCTACGCCCTCCCATACAAATGTATAGTTTTTGTAAAATGCATTTTATCGATTTCCATTCAAACTAGAAAAAGTACAAACTTCAAATTTTGCCAGAATTTGTTTCTTAATAATTAAAATAAGCGTTAGAAAAAATTATCGGCTCCGCTTCACTCCTTCTACCACCTCCCATACAAATATCTGTATTATACAGTAAAGAAAAGCATTTCTCCTTCAAGTATATGAGAGCTATCGACTTTGAAATTGAATCAAAGCATGGTGATAAGGATGATGATAAGTAGTTTCAAAATCATCCTATTCGCTCCACTTCCTCTGCCACCTCCCATACAAAAGCCCCAATTTTAGGAAAACTATGACCAATTTCTTTAAAAATAATGAAAACTAAAAACTTTAAATTCAGCAAAACACATTTTGCATGCCATGTTCGGTGTCATATACGAAAAATGCAAACCTCCCCCTCTACTTCTGCCACCTCCCATGCAAAAGTCTCTATTCACTATTCGAAAGAATTTGAGATGACATATTTTCCGGTATATTAAAGTCATTTCCATCTCATCTAGAGTATCATATGATTGGGCTTTAAGCCCAATCATAATTCTGTTATGTTTCATACAGCGAAAGTGACACAACTTGCCACGAAAGTGACTATACCATATATTGCAAGGTAAATAGTATCAGGTGCGTAGAATTCACAATCAAATTCATTAATCGTTTTTCTATTAAATCTCAATGCATTATTTCACATATTCGTTAATGGATCTTGGTGTGAACTATGTGAATTTCGGGCTAACGTTCAATAAATTCGGATACTTTCGAAAGCCGGTGTGAACACACTATTAAACTAGTTCAAGCTTCCTTGAACGAAGTGATTACAGTATGCCATTTGGCTTACTATTGTTCTGTACTAATCTTTTCTTTTAGTTCATTTCCTTGAAGGGTGCACTACTCATATCTATGCCTCTATATTTATTGTGTTCTTAGAAAATATTAATTTGCACAATCGTGTATTTATAATAAATAAATAATGTTTATTAATTATTTGAAAATAATTTTACAGTAAAAAAAATGATGCAACACAAACACGCAACCAAATTATTCTAAGCGTTTGAAACACTATCTTTCCTTTCAAATTTCTTGCTCAAAGAGTCCACGAGGAGCTCCGTAAAACGCCTTACAACATTCAAGGTTATATCATCGTTCATATTCTCCTTGGCATGTTGGATTGCATCCTCAGCCAATTTCGCAAAATTCACACATTTCGGATTAATATCGGTAATTTCGGCCAATGCGGTTGCAATTTGTTCAATAGTAGTAACACTACAGATCTCAACAACCGGCAGGACTTCAATCATTTCCTTCAAAATTTCGGTAACTATAACTTGAGTTACATTGAGAGCATGGACGTGTACAACCATTTCTTGAGCGTTACTTATTATTTCCGATACGATATCGCTACTATTGATTAGTGAATGTTTGTCCTGCACGATACCGATAACGTCGTGAAACAGCTTTCGCAAATTCGCTTCCTTTAAGGATTTGTGATGTTGCTTTGGTATAGTGCTGTGAATGAACTTTACGATACATTCGGTAGCGTTCAGGCTTTGCGTACGATCGAGATTATTGGCGACATAGGCGAGATGTTTGGCTATTTTCTTCGTATATTTTCGGATATTCGGTTCGTCCACCTGATTCGACAATATTTTCAGCATGAATTTGCCGACCAGAATATTAACTTTCTCGAAAACATCGAATTTTGGATTTATTCCGGGCGCTCCGCCCTGTGTTGATTCGTTAACGGTCAGGTAAACGTATTCCTCGTAACAGAGCTCGTCACGCGGTAGAACTTCACTAATTCCAAATGGTTCGGTTTTCTGTTCGTCAGGACATAGAAAAGGTTTTGCTTTCAGCCGTAAGCTACGAATTTCTTTTTCCAGATACTGTTGATGATGAATTTAAAGATTAATTATGAATTTTATTGCTAGCCCCGATAATTACCTCGATTTGTTCTTGTTGTTGTCTCTCGATATCTTTTAGTTTATTCAAATCGTATCGAAAATCAATCTGTTTTTCGTTACTCATCGTGGTCATTTTCTGCAAAATCTTATTCTGACGCTTCAAAACCAATGCTAGATAGTTTTTTTCTTCTTGCATAACTGTTAGGATGTTAAGTTTTTCCGTTCCCATTTGAGTTTCTCTGATCAATTCTTGTTCCAAAGTCGATAAGTGTTCCTATTTTATATTGAAGCAATAATTAAATGATCGTTATTTTTTGAATTTTAGTACAAACTTAACTGTGCACTGGACTAAAGAGTGAACCTCTAAATTATACTCGGTGCATTAAAAAAAAGGACTTACCTTTTGCTCTGCAATCTTCTTGTCCGCTAGCTTTTTCTCTTCATCGATGTTCACTCGCAGATTGAAAACAAATCTGCGAAGAACCGATTCTTCTAGATCGTCCAAATTCACGATCCTTCCGAATTTCTTGATCATTGCTTCGTCGATTTCCGACTTCAATCGAGTGATTGAGTGCTCCATGTGTTCGCAGTCGGCTTTCATTCGACTCAAGTGCACAATGTTGATTCGATGCTTCTGCTTTGCCTCTTCTGTTTCGATATACAACTGTCCTACGCGGGAATAGAGCTTTGTAACGCTGGGCATATTGAAGAGTAGAGTGTTCTCAACATCGAAGATATCCTCGTTTTTCTTAAAGTACTGCATTTGATCCATTTTTATGACTATAAGAGTGTTTACTTTGTTCAATTCGCGTTGCTTTTCCCGCTGAAAATTTAGAAAAAAAATCCGTGAAGATTTCTTAATTCATGTGAAGTTTTGCTTGATTTTGTCTAACATTCATTCTATCTTGCAAAGTCTACACAAACAAAATTCTAGCCTGAAAATTGAACTGGAAATATTGTCATTGCATTGAGAATAATTGGCTTTCAGAATAGAAAAAGCTGGTAGAAACTGAAAGCATCAGTAGAGTAGCCCAGTGCTCCCGCTGCATGCAAGTACATAGGATTATGGATATATCAACTCAATCTACGAAAATTCAAAATTCGTAGAAAGAGGGTTGTGCGGAGGGCTAACAACCCTTCCATAATAAGTAATGAATAATGTTAAGGAACATGAATTTCAGGAGGCCGATTTGGGCTTTAGTGTCATTGTAGAAGGTAGAAATCTGAGAGTATTATAACTTCACTCTAAAGTTTGTAACGCTAAGAAATAATGCTCGCACAGAGGCGCGCCAAGGGTACAGACATATTTGTTGTCGCTCAAAAACCTCAAAATCAGACGATCGTAATTTAGGTGGCGAAAGACGGAAGTGACGGTGTACATTGCTCTTGAAGCTCTGGATGTTGTATTCATTGGGAAACACTTTGGCTGGTAATGAATTCCAAAGTCTTGACGTTCGGGAAATGAATGACTGCCTATATTTAACTGTACGAGAAGGCGAGGGTTTAACAGTGTACTCGTGTGCGCGTTTAACTCGGGGAAAATTATAGAGTGGGGGTATTAGTGCACTGCATTTACCATGGAAGTAGCGATAGTAAATGCTGAGTACTCCGACATTTCTGCGATGCTCGAGAGAATAGATAGAAGACGTGATGGTCTCGTCTCCAATCAGTCGGAATGTATGTTTTTGAATACGGTCGAGCAACGCGAGGTATGTTTGGGTGCCCCAGCCCAAACATGCGAATTGTACTCTAAACGTGGTCTAATGTATGCCTTATATATGGTTGCGAGGTCGTTCGGCGTGAAATATTTTTTGCACTTTCGGAGAACACCCAAACGTTTAGAAGCGTCGAGGGCAACATCAAAGATGTGCTGGGCCCAATTCAGGTCATCGTTAATTTTAACACCAAGAAGTGTGAAGTTATCCGAGGTGCGAAGTTGTGCGCCACCAAAGGTCACACTTTGAGATAACACTGGGACATCACGTTTAAGGGTTAGATGACAGGTCTGTGTTTTGGAGGCGTTGAACTCTACTCTATTTTTCCTGCTCCATTCCAGGATTAAGCAGAGGTCCGAGTTCAGCGAACGGAATAACTCCCTGCGATTTGAAGCAATAGAATACTTATGTGATTCCGCAGCAGAGTTCAATTCATAGGTGTTATCATTGTCATCCGCAAAACTATGGATTGGATTGAGAGTAGACAACAGAAGGTCATTGATGAAAACTAAAAAAAGAGTTGGAGATAAAACAGAGCCTTGAGGGACGCCGGAATCTATTGGGAAAGAGGAACAAGTAACGCCATCTAGTACTACTCGTATAGTGCGTTCAGAAAGAAAACTCTCAATCCATTGAACAAGGGTAGCATTAAGACCTATAGCCCTAAGCTTAACTATGAGACATTCATGCCAAACTCTGTCAAAAAGCTTTTGCAATGTCAAGTGCAAGAACTTGACCTTCACCGTGTTTATGTATGCACGAGTTCCAACGTTCTGTCAAGTAGACCAAAAGATCTCCCGTCGACCTTCCAGAACGAAACCCATACTGACGATCATGAATTAGCTGATTATCATCGAGACAACAATTTTGCGATTGACAGCAGTTTCCATTACTTTCGAGAGCACTGAAGTAATGGCTATTGGGCGGTAGTTTGCGGGGTTCGCTTTATTTCCTTTTTTTTTGATTGGCTGAACATTCGCAACTTTCCACAAACGTGGAAAGCACCCAGAAGAGTAGGAAAGATAAAAAAGATTGCGAAGAGGTTTAGCTAAAGAAGAGGAACATATTTTCGGGGTAATGGAGGGAATACCATCCGGACCAGCGGATTTGTGAATATTGAGCTCGTGAAGAATCCTAGAAATAAGTCTCGTGCGAAAATGCAATTTACGTAGCGAGAAACCCGAATACTTAGAAAGGGGGGCGATTGGTTTGAAGGTGGAAGGCGTGAGTTTCTAGCGAAACTTGCTGCTAGTAAGTTAGCTTTTTCGACAGGATCAATAACGGTACGGTCGCCATCAACAAGAGATGGTATTGAAGAAGAAATGAAATTGTTGTTGACCGTTTTGACGAATGACCAGTAGGATCTCGAGCCTTTAGGGCACTGAAGGATCTTCCGTTGAAGTTTTTGGTCATGCTCAAATTTAACATGATTGAGAATGGATTTGTAGGCATTTCTTGATGCATTGAAGACTTTTCTGTTGGCATGTGTTTTGTTGCCTTTAGAAGTTTGAAATGCTTGTTTCTTGGCCTGAATTGCATCGAGACATTCTTTGTTGAACCAAGAGTCCTTCAACGGTCTACTTCTTTTATGACTGGAAGATATGTAGAGCTTCATACCTTTCAGGATAATCTCGGTGACAAGTCTACAAACTTCATCGCAGTCATTGGAATCAAAGCACAACTTCCAATTAAAGGCATTGAAGAAGTCATTTAGCGCCCCCCCCCCAATTGGCTCTTTTGAAAAGCCAAATACTTCTTCGGGGTGTCTTAATTGTCAGCGGTGTAAGTGCTGCAACTGGAAATTGTGCACGAATCAAAAAATGGTCCGTATTTCCAATTGGCGATGGTGATAGGACTGAGACAGAATATTTCTCTGGGTGGCTGGTGAGAAAAAGGTGAAGAAGGTTGGAAAAATGTCCTGCAACATCTGGTAAACGAGTAGGCTCAACTACCAGCTGTGTTACACCGTTTATAGAAGCAAAAAGCTCAGTATCATGCCCCTCCTCGTCCGTAGTAGAGGAATGTTTAAGCCAGGCCATGTTATGAACATTGAAATCGCCCGCGATAACGATTTCAGCGTCAGGGTTTGCAGTGCTTATTGACTGGATAGATTCAGATAACCCATCCAGTTCAAAATAAAGTGTTCGCTGCAGTCATTGCTGGGATTCTATACACATAACAGAAGTACATGACATGTCTTTGGATCAACAATTTTTTCCAGATATAATTAAATTCTGGATTGGAGCAGGTCCCCAAGTAGGAAACTAATTGGAAAAACACATCATCGCGGATGTAGAGTGCGACACCCCGTTGGCGAAAAAGTGCGGGAATAAGGTGATATTTGGGAACAGAATAAAACTGTTCACTTACCGGTAACACCTTACATTCGCCAAGTGCTAGTATATCCGGTCTTTTAGTTTGGGTATGGATATACAGCGAGAGATAGGCGGAGTTCAGTCCACGAACGTTAATTTGATCGATAGTGAAGCTACTCATGATCAACAAGACTTTGGGACTGAAGGACAAAAAAAAAGATAATTGCAAAATCAAGCAACCAAAAAAAAAAAAAAATAAACAAAAAATAGGATAGAGGAGACAATGTACAAAAAAGATTTAGCTATTAAATTTTCCTAGGACCTAAAAAGCAAAATTGGCCAATACGAAAACAAAAATAAATAAAATTAAAAAAAATATATGTAAAATTACCTAGGACAATATACGAAAAAAGGTCAAGTTCGTGAAAGGATCAAATCGCTTCGCCTCTTCTAACCCCTCCCATACAAAATGACTCATTTTCAATCATTTACTTTAACAAAATTTTCTTCGAAACTCATAAAGCTAACAATTTGAAATTTAGAAAATATTATTTTTATCATAAGTGTCATGTATGGTATAAAAATTTTGTGAATCCCCCCATCCAAATCAAAAAAAAAAGAACAAAAAACAAAAAAAAACATAACAGGACTACGATTGGGCATAAAGTCCAATCGTGTGATACTCTAGATGAACGAGAAATTTGTAGGGGAAGTGGTAGACGGGGTGACGACATTGAACTAATTTGTTCACATCACGTTAAGGTTGCTATAAAAAAATGTTGTATAGAAAATTCAAGATTCAAAAATTTAATAGTTACTGAGAAAATTAGTGTATTGGATTTAGTGCAATTGTTCAGTTTGTATGGGAGGTGGTAGAAGTAGAGTGGAGTTCTTAAAGACTTTTTTAGAAATAACTATAAACATCATGTTTAGGTTTAATTTTCAAATCAGTGGCATTCATACTTTTCAGGAAAAATGACTTTTCGTGAAGTTGTTGAATTGTGTCATATTGTATGGAAGGGAATAAAAGGAGTGAAGCTAATCATTTAATTTTTTTGGACTTACTAATAATTCTAGATAAATACTTAGTGCAAAATTTCAACTCGATAAATTTTAGTTCTTAAAGACTTTTTTAGAAATAACTATAAACATCATGTTTAGGTTTAATTTTCAAATCAGTGGCATTCATACTTTTCAGGAAAAATGACTTTTCGTGAAGTTGTTGAATTGTGTCATATTGTATGGAAGGGAATAAAAGGAGTGAAGCTAATCATTTAATTTTTTTGGACTTACTAATAATTCTAGATAAATACTTAGTGCAAAATTTCAACTCGATAAATTTTATACGTACTGAGTAAATTTGTTTAGTATTTAATGAAAAAGTGCAGTTTGTATGGGAGGTGTTGGAAGGAAGGGGAGGACTCGAATGATTTTTATACAGTGGACTTAAAACATTATAAAAATTATATTATCTAAGTTTCAGATCAATAGCTTTTATGCTTTTCGAACTATTCCATTTATTGCCAAATTGCGAAATTGTGTCATTTTGAATGGGAGGGAGTGTTTTTGGTGTTACTAATAATCTATACATAGTAATATAATTGTAGTGTCTGTCTGTAATTTGCTTATAAATGGCAATAAGTTAGTTTTTTGAGTTATTTTAGCACTAACTAAGCATAAAAACACATTTTTGAAATTTTTGTCTGTCTGTCTGTCTGTCTGTCTGTCTGTCTGTCTGTCTGTCTGTCTGTCCGACCGCTTTTCACGCACAAACGGCTGAACCGATTGTAATGAAATTTGCACAGTTTGTTAGGTGTCCATCGGAATGAAATCTGCACTTGGTTTCATTTCACTCCCCTCACGCCTTCTACCCCCTCCCATACAAAGTGATTCATTTTCAAAATATATATTAATCAAATTTTCTTGGAAACCATAAAAGGTATTAATTTGAAATTTGGAATATATTATTTCTATTATAAATACAGTCTTTTGGTTTACAAATTATTTGAGTTTCCTCACTCCTTTCACCACCTCCCATACAAACTACACTTTTTCATGAATTATTTTACACCAAATTTCTCAGTACGTGTAACTTCCATCGAGCTAAAATGTTGTATGAAATCCTTAATTAACATTATTTTTAATATCGGGAAAAAATTAACCGATTAGCTTCACTCCTTCTACCCCCTCCCATACAATGTGACACAGTTCCTCGACTTCGCAAGAATGTGATTTTCTTGAAAAGTCTGAAAGTTACTGATCTGAAATTTCAAATATATCAATTGCATGATGATTATAGTTGTTTTTCAAAAAATCACCAGAAACCCCCTTCTCCTTCCACCATCTCCCATATAAACCGCACTTTTTCATGAAATACTCTAAACGAATTTTCTCAGTACATTTAAATTTCATCGAGGTGAAAATTTGGATTTAATCCTTAATTAGCATTATTAGTAATATTGGGAAAAAACTTAACCGAGTAGCTTCCCTCCTTCTTCCCCCTCCCATACAATAAGACACATTCCACGACTATACAATAATTCGATTTTCTTGAAAAGTATGAATGATACAGATCTGAAATTTAAAGTATATCAATTGCATGATAGTTATAGTTGTTTCTCGAAAAATCACCAAAAACCCCCCTCTCCTTCTACCACCTCCCATACAAATTGCACAATTTCATTAAATTCAATGCACTAAGTTTCTCAGTACCTACTCAATTTTTGAAGCTTAAATTTGGTACAAAACATTTTTATAGCTACTCTAGCATGATGTGAAACAAATTAGTTCAGTGCTGTCACCCCTTCTACCACTCCCCATACAAAATTTCTTAACACCGCAAAAATTTCGATTTCATCTATACATAGTATCGTATGATTGGGCTTTACGCACAATCGTAGTACTGTTATGTTTTTAAGCTTAATGTTATTTTATTTGGGCTTTTTTTTTAAATAACACCAGCTACAATTATTCACATGTCCTTAACGCTTTTCAACACGTAGATGATTTCGAATCAGGGGTTTGATTTGATCACGAGCCTGTCCCATAAAAATGGAAGTATCATGTTTTCATTATTAATAATTTATGGTTCTGATTCCAACAACATACAAACCATTTTCTTCAAAGAGCCATTAAAGTAAGCAGATTATGTATCCCACATAATGTATTACTAACTACAATCTCAAAAATTGCTTATTATTGCTATTTTTACGCGGACGAAGTCGCGGGCGTTTGCTAGTTCTAAATAAATATTTCGTGCACAATTTCAGCTCGATAAATTTTATACGCACTGAGTAAACTGGTTTAAACCATTTCATGAAAAAGTGCAGTTTATATGGGAGGTGGTGGAATGAGGAGGAGGACACAAATAATTTTTATACAGTAGAATGGAATCATCAAAAAAGTGTTATATTCCAAATTTCAGATCAATACCATTCATACTTTTCGAGAAAATCCGCTTATTGTTAAATTGAAAAATTCTGTCATTTTGTATGGGAGGGGGAGGGGTAGAAAGGGTACAACGATTTGACCCCTGCACGAACTTGACCTTACTTTTTTGTCAAAAACGACGTGTACAAAATTTGAATTTTCTAGATCAACGAGTTCTCAAGCTAGAGAGGGCACGGACAGACGGACATCCGGTTTTGAGATTTTTGAGTGATTATATGAACTTCTGTATCATTCATTTTTCTTCGGAGCCTTATTTCTTAGCGCTACAAACTTTGTGGCAAACTTATAATGCTCTCAGATTTCATCTTGAGTATAGACATAACAGAATTATGATTGGGCGTAAGGCCCAATCATATGATACTCTAGATGAAATAGGAAATAGTTTATGGTACTGGCAAATATGTCATCTCAAATTCTTTCGAAAAGTGAATAGTGACTTTTGTATGGGAGGTGGTAGGAGCGAAGGGGAAGGTTTGTAATTTTTGTCTACAACACCGAACGTAGTATACAAAATGTTTCATGCTGAATTTAAAATTTGTAGCTTTCATAATTTTCGAGGAAATTGAACAATTTTGTCTGAATTTATGGCATTTGGGAGGTTTGACTGGTTTGCTTTTCAACATCCTAATTACATTGTTTTGTTACAATTTTAAAGTCGATAGCTCTCATACAGTGACGTTCAAAACTGAACCACTCTGAGGTATTTTTCAACACAAAGTCATTTCTTTAATCAGCGAATGAAAATTTTATTTCGAAACTTAACAAAAAATTAACTTCAAACAGTCTTTTATTGAAAAGTAACACAAATATTATATCCACTTCATTTTCATAATAAAAAAATTAAAATATCCTAAGACTCAGTTTCGCTCGATAAAATATATTAGATACAAAGTAACAATTTCGGGTTAGTTAATATTTTGTCCACAGACCCTTAGCTTTCAAAACCTCATTAATACGTTTTGGCATACTTTCTACTAATCTTTTAACATAATCGGGACTAATACTTTCCCATTGTTCTTTCAATCTGTGCCACAAAATGTCAACTGAAGGTTGGTCGTATCCATTGTGTATTTGAGTTTTTAAATAGGCCCATAAATTTTTAATTGGGTTGAGGTCGGGGCTTTGTGTCGGCCACTCAAGCTGCAATTTCGTGTGCTTGGGGTCCCCATCTTATTGAAAAATAATATCCGTCTCAGGTAGTGGTAAATTTTTTATGGTTTCCCATAAATACTTTCAAAATATTTAAATAGTAATGCCAGTCCATGATTCCACTAATTTTGTGCATTGAACCGACTCCCCAAGCGGTCATACAACCCCAAACCATGACCGATCCACCATGATTCACAGTTTGTTTAACGTGTTTCAGTTGCAGCTTTTCATTTGGACGTAACCATGCCCAGGAACGCCATCCGATAAAATCCTATTTACTTTGACTTCATCTGACCAAATAACAGTTTTCCATTCATCTATTGTCCAATTGTTATATTTTTTTGTCTTGCAGCAATATTTTTTTATTTTTAAAGTGCGGGCTTTTTTGGCTTCTCTATTGATGTAAAAACAGTTCTTTTTAGAAATCGACGGGCTGTCCATTCACTTACTTTCATCCCAGTGCGGCCAATATTTTAGTAGCCATTGTAACAGATTTGGCTTCACCGCTTGAAATGCAACGTCCTAAAGATCTCACATCTTGCGGAGAAAGTTTTTTAGGACGTCCACCTAACAATATTGGGGTATCAACAGATAACTTTTTTTTTAATTCTTACAACTGTACTTTGACTTATTTCGTATTTAGTAGCAATATGACGAGTTGAGAGTCCTTCTTGTATGTACATATGTATAAGAATTTTAACTTCGTCTCTGATATTTTTGCCTATTTTAACCATTTTATATTACATTTACAGTCGAGTGTGATTACAAACGTAAATTAATACAAAACGTACCACTATTATGTCCATTAAGTATACATATAAAAAAATCAACTTGAACTCCCGTTACCGAATTATTCATAAGCACCCCTTCACGATCGCATTTAATTGACGACTAAATGTGTTCCGATCTGAGCGAGCAAAACTGAGTCGTTGTAACGGTTCTGCATTTTTCATTTGCAGAAGCTGCTTGAAATTATTTGTGCATCTGAACTACTCTAAAAATGATTTATACCTTTTATTTTTTTGTTACAAATGACAAAAAACCAAAAACTATTGCATGCATGGTTCAGTTTTGCACGTCATTATATGTTCGAGGGAGAAATGCTTTTCTTGAATTTCCAATGCAAACATTTGTATGGGAGGTGGTAGAAGGAGTGAAGCGAAGTTCATACTTTTTTTAACGTTTATTGCAACTACTAAGGGGTAAATTCTGGCAAAATTTGACGTTTTCACTTTTACTTATTATTTTAATAATAAAGTATTTTGATCGACTTGGAAAAAAAAATTTGCTG
Source organism: Chorisops tibialis (assembly GCA_963669355.1). Taxonomy (NCBI): domain Eukaryota; kingdom Metazoa; phylum Arthropoda; class Insecta; order Diptera; family Stratiomyidae; genus Chorisops; species Chorisops tibialis. The sequence goes on along the minus strand of OY770262.1, from coordinate 263,135,069 downwards.
CCCTAAAAATTTGTTTTTTCGCGTTTCATGACTAAAATAGCCTAAAAGTGCAAAAAAATCCGTCTGTCTGTACGCCATCCGCCGTAGGCCATGTGCCGCCCGTCGACCCTAGCTTGTGTACGCTCAGCGCACATTAAACTCCCAAGCCCCTCAAAATAGAAAGTTAATTTTTGGGGAAATGGACATAGTTGCGGATCTCAGGCGGACACCCATTTTCAGGGGGAGGCGGGGGGAGCGCCATTTTTAGGCTAATTTAGTCATGAAATGCGAAAAAACTAAATTTCAGGGTAGCAAATTTTTTTTTCTGTGTTGATCACAATACTTTATATTAGAATAATTAAAGTAATATCATTTAATTGACATATTTATACTCTAGATGAAATCTGAGAGTATATTGTGTTTGCCTTACCGTTTGTAACGCTAAGAAATAATGCTCGCACAGAGTCGCCAAGGGTACAAAAATATTTGTTGTCGCTCAAAAACTTCGATTCCGAGTTGCTGTCTGTCCGTCTGTCCGTCTGTCTGTCTGTCCGTCTGTCCGTCTGTCCGTCTGTCCGTCTGTCTACAGCATAACTCTCGAACGCTTTGAGTTATCGTGTTGAAATTTGTTGTGTGTCATTTTTAGCAAAAAAGAAACTTTAAGTTCGTGAACGGGCCACATCCCCCCACTCCTTCTACCCCCTCCCATACAAATTTCAGGAAATTCCGAAATTTTCAGAAATTGATTTTTCTTTGAAACTATTTAAGCTATCGATTTGAAATTCGGGTCAAAGTATTATGATATAGATGTCATTAATATGACAGAATATTGATCCGATCCCGTTACTCCTTCTATACCCTCCCATACAAATGCATAATTTTGAAAAATGCAGTTTTTCGATTTTCATTGAAACTAGCAAAGTTATAAAAACGAATTTTTGCCAGAATTAATTTTATTACAATTCCAATCAGAATTGAAAAAATTATCAACTTCACCTCACTCCTTCTAACCCCTCCCATACAAATTTCACGAAATTTTGAAATTTGAAATAAATTATTTTTCTTCGAAACTATTAAAGCTATCAACTTAATATTTTTCATAAAGTTTAAAAATAGAAATATCAATAACGAGAAAAAAATTTGTTTTGATCCGTACACTCCTTCTACCCCCTCCCATACAAATGTACAATTTTTGTTAAGTGCATTATATCCATTTCCATTAAAACTCGAAAAGGGATAAACTTAAAATTTTGCCAGAATTTGTATTTTAGTAATTGCAATAAATGTTAAAAAAAATTATCAGCTCCTCTTCACTCCTTCTACCCCCTCCCATACAAATATCTGTATTATAAATTCAAGAAAAGCATTTCTCCTTCGAATATATTAGAACTATCGAATTTGAAATTGAATCAAAGCGTGGTGATTAGGATGATGATAAGCAGTTTCAAAATCATCTTAAACGCTCCACTTCCTCTGCCACCTCCCATACAAATGCCTCAATTTCATGATAACTATGTTCAATTGAAAATAATGAAAGCTACAAACCTTAAATTCAGCACGAAATATTTTGCATACCACATTAGGTGTCATATCCAAAAATTACAAACCTTCCTCCTCTCCTTCTACCACCTCCCATACAAAAGTCACTAGTAATTATTTAAAAGAATTGGAGGTGACATATTTTCCGGTACATTGAACTCTTTCTCATTTCATCTTGAGTATCATATGATTGGGCTTTACGCCCAATCATAATTCTTTTATGTTTTTACTAACAGTTCTGAATAAATATTGAGTGCATAATTTCGGCTCGACTAATTTTATACGTAGTGAGTAAATTGTTTTATAGTATTTCAATAAAAAGTGAAGTTTTTACGGGAGGTGATAGAAGAAGTGGGCGATTCAAATAATTTTTCTACAGTGGATTTATGTCATCATACAAAAAGTTTATTCAAAATTTCAGAGAGAAAATTAATTTATTGTTAAATTCCGAAATTGTTTCATTTTGTGGAAGAACGGGTGGAGCGATTTTGCTTGTTCACGAACTTGACTTTATTTTTATGTCAAAAACGACGTGTTTAAAATTTGGATTTCCTAGCTCACCGTGTTCTCGAGTTAGAGAGGAGACGGACAGACGCACGGATATCTGGTTTTGAGACTTTTGAGTGATAATATGAACTTCTGTATCATGCATTTTTTCTTAGCGTCATAAATTTTTTTGCAAACTTATAATACTCTCAGATTTCATCTAGAATATAATTATTTGTGAACATCAATGAGCTACGAGCGGTTAGTTGGTTTTGCAATAATGTCGATAGAAAAAAAAATAGTTGACCACCTAGAATATGATGATTATCATCTCGTAAAGGAAGAGGCTAGAAAGCTCAATTTAAAGAATTAGGTGTGGTTAAGTTATTTTCATAAAAGTATTATATAATACTCTCGACAGACGATGAAAGTTAGTATCATATATTGATACTCACGATTCTGATATTATGCAGACCGCATTATAAATTATTTATCCAGATGTCGGGTCGAAAAACAATGATACAATAGAATGGTTAACGGTTCTATAAATTGATCTTTCTTTTCTTACTTTCATTTCATTAAATATTAAATTTTATCTTCAAATTTTGTTATTGAGCATACATATAAATGAAATTTAATTCTAATTGTTCTAATTAACCTTTCACAGTTTATTATATATACTTAGAGTCATAATGTGCTTTTAAGTTTATTTCAAATCCCTCACGCCTTCCCGCTCCCATATATAATGACTCATTTAAAAAAATACTACAATAATCAAATTTTTTTGCGAACTAAAGCTAGGTAATAATTTGAAATTTAAAATAAATTATTTCTTCCATAAACTGATCTATAACATACAGATTATTTGAATCCCCTACTCCTTTTACCACCTCCCATACAAACTGCACTTGGAAGAAAAGATTTCCGAAATGCACTGTAAAAACATTCACCAAACTGTACTTTTTCATGAAATACTACAAAACAATTTTCTGAGTTTTTGTAACCTTTGTCGAACTCAAATTTTATACTAAATACTGTATTAGCATTATTAATAAAGGAAAAAAATGACAAATTAGTTTGACTACTTCTATCCACTCCCATACAACGAGTCACAATTTCGCAATTTTTTGAAAATTCGATTTCATTGAAATTTATGAATGTTACTGCAATTTACAATGTTTTAATTAGATGACGATTATATTTGTTTCTGAAAAAAATAGCTTAAAACCCCCCACTCCTCCTACCACCTCCCATACATACTGCACAATTTCACTAGATGCAATACTCTAATTTTCTCAGTACCTATTCAATTTTTGTAGCTTGCATTTGGCACAAAAAGTTTTTCGAGCTACCCTTGCTTGATGTGAACCGAATAAAATAAAAATAATTTTCGATTTGAAAATTGCCCACTCTATGCTGGAACCTGGTGTCCAAACCCTAATACCGAAAAATACTTCGAAGACGTTAAGATAAACATTAAGAAACAAATACTCTTTGCTTTTTTTTAATCAAAATTCTTACTATTTTCTGTACTGAAGAAGAAACATGTTATAACTCACCCTAAACTCCATTAATTTATTTCTGTGTTCCGTTAACTTCATTTCTACTGCCCTCATTTTTGTATTCATCTCTTCAATTTGTTTCTTCGATGCATCAATCGCCTTGTGTTCTTCGTGGACTTTCTGCTCTAAAAGATGTCGCTCGCCGCGCAATTCAAACGTTAAATCATACAAAGCGCGATCACATCCGGGAGGACAATAGTTCTCATCTAAACGAATCGGTGCAACGTCTAACGAATCAATGCTTTCAGCATCATCTTCTCCTTCTGAAGACGATGTATCTGAAGATCCACTACTCTCATCCGATCCTAAAGAAAACAAATTTAATAACAGCATTATAATTGGACGTAAAGCCCTCATAAGTTCAAAGGAGAATGCTTTTCTTGAATTACTAATATAGAAATTAGCATGGGAGGGGGTAGAAGGAGTGAAGCGAAGTTGATATTTTTTTCAAATTCCGGCAAAATTTTACTTTCTTTAGTTTTATTGTTAACTAGCAAACGCCCGCGACTTCGTCCGCGTAAAAATAGCAATAATAAGTAATTTTTGAGAGTGTAGTTAGTAATACATTATGTGGGTTATATAATCTGATTACTTTAATGGCTCTTTGAAGAAAATGGTTTGTATATTGTTGGAATCAGAACCATAAATTACTAAGAATGAAAGCATGATACTCCCATTTTTATGGGACAGGCTCGTGATTAAATCAAACCCGTGATTCGAGATCATATACGTGTTGAAAAGCGTTAAGGACATGTATAATTGTAGCTGGTGTTATTAAAAAAAAACAAACAAAATAACATTAAGCCTAAAAATATAACAGGACTACGATTGTGTGTAAAGCCCAATCATACGATACTATGCATAGATGAAATCGAAATTTTTGCGGTGCTAAGAAATTTTGTATGGGGAGTGGTAGAAGGGGTGACAGTACTGAACTAATTTGTTTCACATCATGCTAGAGTAGTTATAAAAATGTTTTGTACCAAATTTAAGCTTCAAAAATTGAGTAGGTACTTAGAAACTTAGTGCATTGAATTTAATGAAATTGTGCAATTTGTATGGGAGGTGGTAGAAGGAGCGGGGCTTTTTGGAGATTTTTCGAGAAACAACTATAACTATCATGGAATTGATATACTTTAAATTTCAGATCTGTATCATTCATACTTTTCAAAAAAATCGAATTATTGTATGTGTCTCATTGTATGGGAGGGGGAAGACGGAGTGAAGCAACTCGGTTAAGTTTTTTCCCGATATTAATAATAATGCTAATTAAGGATTAAGTTCAAATTTTTACCTCGATGAAATTTAAATGTACTGAGAAAATTCGTTTAAAGTATTTCATGAAAAAATGCGGTTTATATGGGAAGTCGTGGAAGGAGAAGGGGGTTTCTGGTGATTTTTTGAAAAACAACTATAATCATCATGCAACTGATGTATTTAAAATTTCAGATCAGTAACATTCAGACTTTTCAAGAAAATCAAATTCTTGTGAAGTCATGGAACTGTGTCACATTGTATGGGAGGGGGTAGAAGGAGTGAAGCAAATCAGTTAATTTTTTCCCGATATTAATAATAATGTTAATTAAGGATTTAATACAACATTTTAGCTCGATGAAAGTTATATGTAAAGTAATTCATGAAAAAGTGCAGTTTGTATGGGAGGTGGTGAAAGGAGTGATGAAACTCAAACAATCTGTAGACCAAAAGACTGCATTTATAATAGAAATAATATATTCCAAATTTCAAATTAATAGTTTTTATGGTTTCCAAGAAAATTTGATTAATATATATTTTGAAAATGAGTCACTTTGTATGGGAGGGGGTAGAAGGCGTGAGGGGAGTGAAATGAAACCAAAAGCAGATTTCATTCCGATGGACACCTAACAAACTGTGCAAGTTTCATTACAATCGGTTCAGCCGTTTGTGCGTGAAAAGCGGTCGGACAGACAGACAGACAGACAAAAATTTCAAAAATGTGTTTTTATGCTTAGTTAATGCTAAACTAACTCAAAAAACTAACTTATAGCCATTTATAAGCAAATAACAGACATACACTACAATTATATTACTATGTATAGATGTATAGATGATATTTACATTCTCATACTTTGCTCAAAATTTCAAGTCGATAGAATTTTGAGTTTCGTAAGCCTCGCATATAAAAATTCCCTAATCTACGGTTGAACAGCATATGCCAATAGATGAGTGGTTAGTGGGTAACTAACCATTAATATGCGAACTCTGGATTCCAAGTGTCCTCCAGTTTTAATCAGTCTTCCCCTGGTAGTGCGGAGCTCTGACAGGGGTGACTCTACTTTCTCGCGTTACTCGTGGGATTCACATAAATAGTAATAAAAATAAACAAGGGGCTGATGCTTCCCCCAAGGCATCACAAACAGCGGCTAATGCTGCAAAAGAGGTGGTAAGCAGATCAAGCACCCTTTCAGAAACAAAGGTTGAAGTGGCTTTTAAGGCTAATCCTCCGGTCACTCATTAGACCGCCAGAGCGGGTAGTAAAACCGCCAGTAAGCCTCAGATGGACGAATAACTTCAGCAGAGCTGAAGCAATTGAGTCTAAAAGAGAACAAAAAGAGGTTGAGCGGTACCGCTAGGAGACGGTACATGTACCACTGTAACCACGGCAAGACCACGAACGAGGTATACGACCTTGCCTATAACCCAATGCAAGACACCGGCACAGAAAAAGGCGATAAAAAGAGGTAGAACCTCACCAACAACACCGCCTGCTGCTGGAAATGTAAATAAGAGGCACAAGCCCACAAACTAAAGCGTCACGCATAAACCTGCACAAGAGGCTTAGCCTCCACGTCGGGCACTAGCTATAGAGACGCGGGCAAAGAAGTTAGGATACAAACTTCAAATTTTGCCCGAAATTGTTTCTTAATAATTGAAATAAGTGTTAGAAAATATTATCAGCTCCGCTTCACTCCTTCTACCACCTCCCATACAAATATCTGTATTGTAAATTCAAGAAAAGCATTTCTCCTTCAAGTATGGTATATGAGAGCTATCGACTTTGAAATTGATTCAAAGCATGGTGATAAGGATGATGATAAGCAGTTTCAAAATCATCTTAAATACTCCACTTCCTCTGCCACCTCCCATACAAGTGCCCCAATTTCAGGAAAACTATGACCAATTTCTTTAAAAATAATGAAAACTAAAAACTTTAAATTCAGCAAAAAACATTGTGCATGCCATGTTCGGTGTCATATACGAAAAATGCAAACCTTCCCCTCTACTTATACCACCTCCCATGCAAAAGTCTCTATTCACTATTCGAAAGAATTTGAGATGACATATTTTCTGGTATATTAACGTCTTTTCCATCTCATCTAGAGTATCATATGATTGGGCTTTAAGCCCAATCATAATTCTGTCATGTTTAGTTACAATTCTGATTTTGCTAGCACGTTAGATACATGCAGTAAGTTTTTGAACTTTAAAAAATGGCTGAAACAGAAGTTCGACTGATATCATTATATCGTGTGTTACGTCATGGGTGGTAGGGAAGGGGAGGCGAAACATACGCAACTGGCATAAGCCATGTAAAAGTCGGGATTTGAACTCTGTATTGTAACTATGACGATTAGAGTACATGTCCTAAGAAAAAACAGTGTTGAACTTACCGTCAGTAATAACATTCTTCGGTGGCTTGTACTTCTTTTTAAAAATTCTCCTCAAGAAATCGGCAAATTTATTATTTTTGATATTCGCCAAAAACTGATTTTGTATCGTCCTTTCTTGTTCGAGCATTTTTTCGATAGCTTTGCGATGTTCTTCGTTCGAATTTTTCACACGAATTATACTTGTTTGTATTTCGTTGCGTTCCTGAACGCTGAACTCGACTTGTTCGACAAGATCGTCCTCGAGACGCTCGAAATCTCGAAAGATATAAAGCTCCTGATTCAAAGTAACCAGAAATGCTTCCAGGAATTTCGTATCGGCTTCGATTTGAAGTCGACTTTCCGACAATCGTTCCAATTTCTGGTCGAATTGATCGATGCGATATTCAACATCTTCGATTATCTGATCTTGTTCGGTCAAAATATTAAGGATTTTTGTGAAGACCAGTTCTCTTTGCCATGGTGTTTGCTGGTGTGAATTGATTGTGTCTTGAAGAGCAGTACGTTTTTGATCAGTTAATTTTGGTTGTACATCAACAGCGGCACAAATATCTTCGAAATGCGGTAGATCTAACGTGGGTCCAAGACCTAAGATATGCCATTCGAGACGGTAATAAGAATCGTCTCGTTTCTTTTCGGTTCGTCTCAGCGAGCCACGGTATGTTTCCGATCTACGAGTGAGCAAGTCCTTCACTTCAACGACGATTCCGGATTGACTTGTAAGCTAAAAATGAGAAAGATTCAGATAAATGTATTCTAAAAATACCCTCAAAGATCCTACCTTAAGCCTTTCTTCCGGATACTCTTCGTCCAGACTAATCTCTGGAAGAACTGGAATAAATTTCCGTCTAATCTTGGGTATTTGTTCATGCAAGATATGCAGTTCAGATAATTTATTTTCAATGTAAACATACAAATCGCGTTTCTCTTTTCGCAATTCGAAAACTTTTGCGTTAAACATTTTTTGATTGTTGAATATTTCCTCCCGAATCGTTATGATTTCCTTGTACTTCTGCAAGGTGTTCTGGGATTCGTCGGGCTCATAATTCGGATCTGTTTTCAATTTGTAGTCGCCTATGGACTTTTTAGCTTCTTCAATCGCTCGAATATCGTCCATGTGATTTTGATTCGGATCTGGCTTTTGGGCAGCCAGAAGACGCATCTCGAGATCGCGAGTTCTTTCTTGAGTTTTTCGGTGACGATACTTCTCCAAGAGGCGTTTCATTTTTGGTCCAAGTCGTATGTCGATGGTCGATGTTGTTAAGCCTTGTAAAAAGGATTCGGTCGATGGGATATGAGATTGAAGATCGACATCTAGGTGAACGTCATAGATTGGTATGCAACTAAAAGTAAAGAGTTGTCTATAGATTTGCAAAGAAAATTGTGTAGAATATTTGTGTTAAGGTGCATTGTGCATTATGCGTGTTAAGTTTTAGTCTTATAGCTTCTACATCTCTACAATGGCACTACAGCCCAAATCGGGCCTTGGACTGCTGACCACCAGTTTTCTTAACATTTACATTACTTATTGTAGAATGGTTTTTAGCTCTTCGCACAACCCTCTATCTACGAATTCTTCATTTTCGTTGATTGTGTATCTAAGCAAGCAGTGTGCTGGAATTATGCGTCGACCGGGATTTGAACTCACGATCTTCGCATTATAAACCAACACGCTACCAAGATAGGGTATAGCCTAGTAGGTAGTGTGTTGGTCTTGTAATGCGAAGGTCGGCGCAATATATAATTCCGGCACATTGCTTGCTTGGATATACCTTGGTCACCTAAGAAAATAGTAGAAAGAGGGTTGTGCGAAGGGCTAACAACCCTTCCACAATAAGTAATGAAAAATGTTAAGGAACCTGAATATCAGGAGGCCAAGTTCCGATTTGGGCTGTACCGCCATTGTAGATGGTAGACGCTACCAACTAGGCTACACCCTACATAACTTCTACATAATTCATCATTTCATCAGAAAATAATACATTTTCCATTCATCGGACTAATCTGCTAACCTTATGGCTTAGAATAAGTAGAGGATTCACTGGCAATTATTGCCCACGATAATTAGGTAGCATTGAAATGTTGGGCTTGTTTTGACTTTTAAGTGCAATTAAGGACGTTCCTGGTATAGAAATCAATTTTTTCATTATGTTTTTCGATTCTTATATCCAAAAATGTAATAAATTTTTTGTTTTTCGCCATACGCGATGCACGCACTTAATGTATCATACCCCAAAAATCGTAAGAGATATGAAGTGAGACCGTATGGGTGAATTTTAGACAGAATTGAGTTCTATATGTGGCGCATAAAAGCTAAACAAAACTCTTTCTCGTTTAAAAAAATATTGAATGATTTCGAACTCCAGCTTTTTTTTTCTTTAGCTATCTGCGTTAAAATATTGTAGCAAAGAAAAGTGGTGAATGTTTTCGCTGTACATTTCGAATTCAAAGGAAAATTTTTTCGCATTTCACACTGCTGTGCCTTATTATGGCAATGGCAGCATTAACAGCACAAGTTCAGATAATTCTTGGAGCATGTTATCACCGCTTGAAGTCTTGATAGTAGATTCAGAGTTGCACACATTAGTTTGTTGTATTGGATTTCCAAAAAACTGAATCTAATCGAATTTAGAGGCATATTTGGAAGAAATACGTTCGCTTTAAAAAAGTCTGTATGCTAGTGTATCCTATTAATTAGCAGCTGTATGAGACATCAATAAAAACTTTTACATGTGTTTTGGAAATTTGTCAATTCTGCATCACCTTACCGCATCGAAAATGTTACTATTAAGAATTCTGACCCATAATTTATTTCGTCTAATTCTAAACGAAAGTGAATTATGGGGACATTCATTCAAATCTAAAACACCATCATCGCTAAATGATTTAAACGAGTATTGCCAGAGGTCGTAATTAGACCAATTGTGTGTGTAAAATAATGAAAATCAAACTTTCAATATGAATTCGCCCCCGCTGGGGGGTAGTTATAGGATGAGGTTTTACCAATTCACGCAACTATCTGGAGTCCAAAGATAGTATAGACCTAAGCTTACCGTCCTCCTGCGGGATGGATGCAGTATGATTCACCCACAGTCAGTCCTGCTTGCCCTAAAAATGGCAAATAGACACTCACTGGATCATTACCCGTGATCTTAAAACCTAACTGATACGAGAAAAAGATACAGCGCTTCAGATACGGATGGAGTTTATGGTGATGACTTTTGGCATTCGAAAACGGACTATGATTGGCTTCTCGAACGTTCAAACATTGAATGACGGGGAAAGGGCTGAGATCACGCGTCCCGTGCACCGCTAATCAGTGATTGACCGTGAAATGAAGCTCTATAACATCAGAATCTTGAACTTGAGCGTGGTCAGGTGGACAGGATCTGGAGAAGAACGAACCCCGAGCGGAAACACCATTCCGTACGTTGGTCCTGAGAGTGAAGTCAAAAATCGCGTAGCGGTCGTCCTTACATCGAAAGCGAGAAACAGTCTCATCAGCTGGAAACCAATCTCGGATAGGATTATCGTCGTCAGGCTCAGGACCAGTGTCAGAAACGTCACAATTCTGCAGTGCTACGCACCAACTGTGGGTGAATTCTACTGCCCCCGTCCCACAGGGGAATAGTTAGCTCAGGTCCGTGGAGTTGCTAGTCTCCAAAGATAGTTCTAGGAATTGGTAAAACCTCATCCTAAAAAGGGTGTTAGACGCGACAAGAGAAAGGCCATTGAAGATATGGCCAACAAGGAAGAATCTGCGTCTTACCTTGAGGATATGAGTTCACTATATAAAATCATGAAACAGTTGACGAATAGGAAGTTAACCGGCAACCACCTGGTGAGAGAAGTCAACGGAACCCTCCTTAATATGATGTGAACACCAGTTGCGGCGATGTAAGGAATACTGATATTTTAAACATCTTGTTGGAGGAAGATATTCTAGAAACAGAGGAACTACCAAACATCCAACCGCAACAGTCCTTTATTAGGGACGATTCCCCAGATAAGGAAGAGATAGTTTCCGTCATTCGGTCATTGGCAGGAAGGAAAGCCCGAGGTAACGACGGACCACCAACCGAACTCCTCAAAATGGACCCGGAAATAACAACCGATATACTCCTTCCAATCTTTACTAAGGTGTGGAATGAAGGAAGATATCCGTGAATAGAAGGAGGGCATCATTGTGAAAATCCCGAAGGACGACCTTCGAGATTGTGGCAATTGGCGTGGTATATGTCTACTACTGCCGTATCAAAAATCATGGCTAAGGTCAGTGGCGTGGCGTGACTTTATAGCTAGGGGAAGCAATTATTTTTTTAAAATTGGTTAATTACGCTTAATCAATACATATATTATAAATATTACTAAAACCTCTCTCGTTAGCTGCTTCAAACATTATTAATGTTGAGAGCACCCAGGAATCACGAACGTGGACGTGAGAGTAGTTATACTGTCGTTTGTTTCAGTATTATCACCAGCCCTGTTTCTGGTGGTAATAAATGACATCTTGAAAGCTGCACTGGAAGGTGGGGAAGGTAAAGGTCTTCAATGGAGACCATTTAACATCTTAAGTCACCTTGATTATGCTGATGACGTGTGTTTGCTTGCACATAACCGTTCGGACTTAGAGTCAAATGTTCGCTCGTTGCATTCTAAATGCAAAGAGGCGGGACTGAAAATAAATGTGCGTAAGACCAAGTACATGCACATAGGTTCGAACGCAAGCCGATTGTTCTTAACGGACAGGATGTGGAAGAGGTGCAGGATTTTTGCTATCTTGGAAGCATTGTCAGCATGGACGGCGGAGCCGAATAGGATGTTGAGGCTCGGCTAAATGAAGCTCGTCAGGCCTTCGGTATCCTTTCCCCTTTCTGGAGGTTAAGAGAGATCTCCCTTCGCACGAAGCTGCGAGTTTTTGACGCATGCGTCAAATCCGTGTTTTTATATGGTTGTACTACGTGGAAAGTGACCATTCGACTTACCAAGAAACTACAGACTTTCGTAAACTAATGCTTCCGGCACATTTTAGTAATATTCTGGCCAGAAGTGATCTCCAACGACGAACTTTGGAGTACAACTGGCCAGACTAAAATAGGTATTGAGATTCAACGGCGGAAGTGGCAGTGGATCGGTCATACTTTGAGGAAACCAGAGCGAAATATCGCAAAACAGATTCTGGATTATAATCCTCAAGGAAGACGTCGAGTTGGTCAACCATATAACACATGGAAGCGAACAGTTGAGCAGGAGGCCAGAGGAATAAACAAGTCCTGGCAACAGCTTAAGGCCGATGTTCAGGATCGCGCCTTGTGGTAGAGAGTTGTTTCTGTCCTATGCCCCTATAGGGGGTCTTAACAGGAACTTGATTGATTGACCACCACATTGGAGCTTAAAGCATCTCAATTAATAAATTAACGGACATTCCATGTTGTTCAATCCCTTCAATAGATGGCATTTTTTTGCTAGGGAGGTAACGGACCGAAATTCAAACAAATATTTTAGTGACGTCGTGCCTTGACAGACCCTTCAACCTATTTTTATTAAATATAAGCTTTAAAAATGTTGATTAATTAATTAATTCTAGCCTTAGTTTAATCTCATAGGTTTTATTTTCTTAGTAACAAAAGGTAAAGACGTCGAAAAAAAGATGTCGCCCGATCTGCCGATGTTCGTTCAAACCGATTCGTTCTTGAAGAACGATAAATATCAGAAATATTGCCAGATCTACTTCTTCACATTTTTCTTCCTGATCATTTTTCGGCTAGTACAGAATTTTCAATACTGGCAATACCTTGATCGAGAGCCAGAGCTTGCGACTGAAAGCACTGGCTGGAAGCAATTGCGTTAACGCATCTCTCCTGCCTATAAAAGTTGACCTGCGAGCGAAATGTTCACTTGTGTTGGACGGCGGTCTCGTTCTCTTGTATATGCGGCTAAAAGCAATGAGAGGAAAGGTGGATGCATTTTAATGGGTCGCATCTCCCCTTGCTATTGAAGTGGAACTTTTGTTCGTATTTGCCGGTGAAAATTGCGCCGGCGGTAATGGCTTGTATATGCGTTCTTTAAATCGCATCATTTTTCCTGTGGAATGCTTTGAACTTATGATGGTCAGAAAAAGCGTGAGAAAAAAAAACTGTCCTGATTACGTAAATGCTGTAAACAGTGGTAGACGAAAATAATGCGCGCTTTCTTTTTAAGAAATTTTTTATTAAATTTTCATATTCGTGCTGATTCTAGTTTAGCTTTTCTAAACTGAGTAAAGGGCAAAACGCAAGGGAAGCATTGCTTCCGTTGCATCAATGGACGCCACGCCACTGGCTAAGGTAATTCTCAATAGGATTAGTGATGTCGTCGAGAAATTTATCAGGCTGGATTCCGTAAAAGGTCATCTTGTTCCGACCACACAGATACCCTACGGATAATATTGGAGCGGTCAACCGAAATGGGTTCGGCATTACATCTCATGGTTGTGGACTTAGAGAAGGCTTTCGACAGCGTTAAGCGAGATTACATATGGAATGCTTTGCGTAGGAGAGGTATTCCAGAAAAGGTCATAGCTATGATTAAAGAAGATGCGAGGTGTCGCGTCTTGCATAGAGGAGAGCTGTCCGAGAGCTTTCCTGTGCGAGCGGAACTCTCTTCCACAAGGAGCGATCCTGAGCATCGGCCTTAAGCTGTTGCCAGGACTTGATCATTCCTCTGGCCTCCTGCTCAACTGCTCACTTCTATGTGTTACATGGTCGACCAACCCGATGTCTTCCTTGAGGATTATAATCCAGAGCCTGTTTTGCGATGTTTCGCTCTGGTTTCCTCAAAGTATGACTGATCCACTGCCACTTCCGCCGTTGAATCTCAATACCTATTTTAGTCTGGCGAGTTGTACTCCATAGTTCGTCGTTGGAGATTACTTCTGGCCAGAATATTCCTAAAATGCGCCGGAGGCATTGATTTACGAAAGTCTGTAGTAAAAATTCTTCAAATGAAGCTCAAGTTCAATGTGGATAGACTTAGAGACCCCAACAAAAAGCGCGAGTATACCACCATTCTTCGTGAAAAGTCATCCACGTTTGGCGGATATGAAATATGCTCAGAACCAGATTGACCTCGACGTGCAAGCGAATCGCGGAGCTGACGTGGGGAACGATCACTACTTGATGGTTGCTTGCTTGAGATTGGGCACAGCAGTTATCCGGTCACAAATTCTTGAAATGAAGCGCAAGCTTAGTGTGGAAAAACTTAGAGACCCAAACAAAAAGTGAGAGTACACCATAATTCTACTAAAGTTATCCACATTGGACGGATATGAAATGCGCGCACTGGACTCCAATTGAGAGGCAACCAGAAACACACTAGTGCTGAAAAATCTGCGCGGTATGTACAAAGTGGTGAGAAACTCTGGATGAAGACACATGGGACAAGGTTGGAGATTAGAAAAATTTAAATTGGCAATCATCTCTCAACCCGACGTCAACCAAAGAACTTCCGACTTGAGACGGAACTACCGCGATGCTTATAAGCAGCTTAAAAGGCTATTAGACGCGACAAGAGAAAGGCCAATAAGGCGGAATCAGTGGCTTACTGGGAAGTGTTGCCAAATTCTCCCTCTATATCTATGAATGTGCAAAGGGCAATTTCTCCAACTCTGCAGTAATGCGGGGAATTTCTTATCTACTCCGGGCTTGCAGTGTTAAAATGTGAAATATGAACGGTTAGCAAGTTCTAAGCACCTCTTCGTGTCAAATTAAAAAAAATACTTTACAGGCGCTATTTTTCCCGCTGGGTTGAGGCATAAGACTACAAGCAACCAGATTACACTTACCATGTATTACTAACTAAATTCTCAAAAATTGCATACCACGATTCTTAAGTGGGCGCATTCGCGACCCATCACTAGTGAAAAATATATATGTAGTTTTTTTTTCATGTGACACCGGAACTAGAGGGTTTCCCCTCTTGTACTGAAGCACAGCTCCGGTGAGAGGGGAAGGATATTGGTTTTTGGGAATTAAGGGGATAGAGAAGGAAGTGGCTATGAATATTTCTTTTCAATTGTTGAATGCTGTACTCATGCGGGAATACTGAGATGGGCAGCGAGCTCCATGTTCTAAGAGTCCGGTTTAAAAGCGATTGACGAAATTTAATAGTGCGACTGAAGACGGGGTTGAGAGAATACTTATGACCGCGTGAAGCAGCTCTAGTATTACGGGGTAAGGGCATACATAGGACAAGAGGCCAGAGATTTTATCCGAACAATCTCCATTGTAGGAGCGATACAAAAGGGTTTGGGAGCTTATAGTTCGTCTATGCTAGAGTGAATTGAGTGATGAAGTGATGTCAGAATCTCCTATAATTTTAATAGTCCGAGACTCATAAATTGTAGCCCAGAAGCGATGAAGGAGTTTTTACACCGTTTTAGGTAGCCCAAACATTTAGATACTTCCTTGGCGATGTTAAATATATGATCGTTCCAAGATAAGGTACCTGTGATTTGGATACCTAGCATCTTAACACTTGAAGAGTTGGTTAATGACTGGCCTCCGAAGGTGATTGGGTCAAGGTTAGAGTCACGTTTGTGGGACACAAGCTCGAAGCATTAAATTCAACTTGATTCTTTTTGCCTCAACAAAGAATTTTAGCCAACTCGTCATTCAATAATTGAATCATGTGCCTACGTTGTTCTATTAAGCTAGTACATCGGGCTAAGGACGCAGTGTTCAAGTGATAGGAGAATCTAAAGTGCTGTCATCACCAAATTATGTATAGGATTGAAAGTTGAAGATAGCAAGTCATTAATAAATATCAGAAAAAGAGCGGGAGAAAGAACCGAGCCATGAGGGACACCAGCGTTAATTTTATAAGAAAGGGAAACTACACCATCCAATCCCACATGCATTGAACGATTGGCTAAAAAACTTTCAATCCATGAAATAAGAGAGTCGCCCAAGCCAATAGCTTTAAGTTTGATTGAAATGGCATTGTGCCATACTCTTTCAAAAGCCTTGGAAATATCGAGAGCGATAATACAGGATTCACCAAACTGGTGAATGCTCTTGTTCCAACGTTCAGTGAGGGTGGTTAAAAGGTCTCCTGAGGAACGTTTTGTGCTGAATCCATTCTGTTTGTCGTCAATAATATCATTGATGTTGAGATATTCTATTACTCTATTATTGATGACTGTTTCCATGACCTTTGACAGAATTGAGGTTATTGTTATTGGGCGATAATTAGCGGGATTGATGCGTCCTCCATTTTTAGGACTAGCTGAACATTTGCAAGCTTCCATGTAGGCAGTGGAGGACGATAAGGAAAGAAGGTAAAATTTGCATAGAGGTTAAGTAAGAGGAGCGCAGCAAATTTTAAGTGTAGTGCAAAGAAATGAATATTACAAATACGTTGGAATGCCATTTAAACTCAAAAACACCTATAGTACGTCTTAATTGTTTTTTTTTTTAATTTCTTATGTGTGATCGGTGGCATACGCATAAGTATAAATTATCTAATAGTTGGGCTAACTTTAATTAGAGCTACGAATTGCAAAACTTGATATAAATATTATAAGAATATAGAAAATTCATTACAACTTTACCCATTTATAATCGAGGCCTTTCGTTCCTCGCTAGCGTGAAAACATTAAAATTATTTTGGTTTTTGTTGGAATACGAGCATTAGATATTTGAGGTGCCAGCTAAGGTTCAATACTAACCATTTTTTATCTTTATGCTCCAGAATCAATCTCTCAATATCGTCCTTCATTAAATAAAAATCATCGTCCAATTTTTGAATTCGAAACGCGTCGACCATTTTATCAGTTCTAAATTTAAAATAAAGAAAGGGAAATTTATATACTCATATATTAATCATCACTAACTTTAAGCTAAAGTTAATTTGTGCGAATGGAAGTTTGGCCACCGCGATTGTGCAGTAAAATTTTAAATCGAAGATTGTTATTATATACATGAAATTTGAGAGTATTGTAGGTTTACTACAAAGTTTGTACCGCTAAAAAAATAAGGCTCGCAGAAAAAATAAATTAATGATAGAAGTTTAAAATTCTCAAAATACCTTTTTATGAAACACTGTAAATCAATTTTCTCAGTTCAGATAAATGGTAATAGAAAGCTCAAATTTTGTACTAAATATTTAATTAGCATTATTACTAAGATAAGAAAAATCGAATTTTAGCGGAATAATAAACTGCCAAAAAGTCGGACAAGTTGCAGATAAGTGGAAAGTCAATATGCAGGTTAGAGTGGTTAGGGAAGACTAAATGAAAGGGAGTTCTTGGGTAGGGTTGTTGTCAATTTAACAATATTTCAATCATTTCCGGAAGTTTGGGTTTTTATGAGGAGACAGGGAGGGTTAATAATAAGGGTGGGTGGATGTTAATAGCTTTTTAATTGATTGCTTGAATCACGTCCAATATTCTCTGTATAGAATGTGTTTCATAGACGAAGTTGCATAGAATTTTCATAAAATTCGATGTATTTTACATTCACGAAACCAAACATTTGTGTGGGAGGGGTTAGAGGAGGTAAGGGAATCGTAAAATTTGTGATGCAGTTTTATTTCATTTCTCTTGTAAGGTACTTGTACAAAATTTCAATTTGTTGGCTATTAGTAGATTTAATGAAATTGGTCGAAATCATACTTTTGTATGGGAGGGGGTAGAAGGGCAGGCGCGATCTCAAAACTTTTGACGCAATTTTATTTCAACTATTTTTAAAAGTTTTTGTGCAAAATTTCAAATTGATAGTTTTTAATAGTTAGGTGATAGTCGATTTCTTGGAAATGGTCGAAAAAATAATTTTGTATGGGAGGGGTTAGAAGTTTTAAAGATTTTCGACCAGTTAATACTTTGTATATTTAAAGATTTTTTTAAAATACACTTCGCAAATCTTCAAGTTTTCACCTTAAAATTTCACTCAAAAGTTTTCAGTTCATGTGTTTTTTTCAATGCACATGAAACATCTTGTGCACGTTAGACCGGTCGGTCGGTTTGTAACAATTGTGAAATAAATAATTATTATTTTTCTATGTATATCAAATATATGTATCCACATGCAAAATTTAAACTTCGTATCTTTCACCAGAGCCCTAAAAAATGACTCAAAATGTTCGACATTTTTGCTTACCACCTCCCTTCCCTTACACCTCCCAACTTAAAATTTTTACCAAAATTAACGATTATATAGTTCTACAATCAAACAAATTTTCGATTTGATACTGTACTCAATTTTGAGATATAAGGTTTTGTAATTTTGAAAAGTGCGCAATTTTTAAAATGTTCCCCTTTTCCCCCCACTACTATTATTTCCACATATTATATTTTTTTCGTATTTTCCTAGTATAGCTTAATATACGTTGCAAGTTTCAATCACATAGCTTAAGAGATAGTTGAGATATTAATTTTTAAGTATTTTTCTTTGCACCCCCCCCCCCCTGACCCTCCCCCTTACAATAGTTAGCCATTCTCTAAGCTGATTCTGTTGGAGCTATATACCACCTTGATGGTCTCAAAATATGATTTTTTTACGATAAGTAATTTCGGAGATATAATTATTTGAAAAAAAAGTTCGACCGATAATTTGTTTTTAGCCTCCCCTTTTCGGACGCCAATGGGTAAAAAAATTAAATTATTTTTAAAGTTTGTTCCACAATCCTTTTCATGCTTCTGCTGATTTTCAGCTTCCTATCTGCATTCGTGGTGGTGATATTAGCAAGTTAAATGTTTGACTCTTTGAACCGAATAAATGCATTTTTGAAAATTGTGCATTTGTATTGGAGGTGGTAGAAGGAATAAGGAGATCAGATCAATATTTCTTGAGGTTAATGATATTTATATCATTATACTATGACCTAATTTTCAAGTCAACAGCTGAAATGGTTTCGGAGAAAAATCAATTTCCTTAAATTTCGAAATGTCATGAAATTGGTGTGGGAGGGGGAGGGGGAATGTGGCCCGTTCACGAACTTAAAGTTACTTTTTTGCTAAAAATGACGCACAAAAATTTCAGCACGATAGTTCAAAGCGGTCGAGAGTTATGTTGTAGACAGACGCGCAGACGGACAGACAGCAACTCGGAACCGAAGTCTTTGAGAGACAACAAATATTTAACATGTGTTCGGGGAAAAACGCTGTCTACCGAAAATAGTAAACAATCGTTTAGTGAGATGGGCTCTGTACATTGGAGCATAAAACTATGACATACAATACAGACAAGGAAAAGACAATTTAGTGGCTGATTGCCTCTCACGCCTGCCAGATCAATATGAGTAGATGTCATCAAATGAACATAAAGTGTATAAAATTTATGAAGATATGTCGCAAATTAAATACGATGATGTTGCATTATCGGAAAACACACTACGGCAACATACGAAATGAGATCAAGTCCTACAAACAGTCAAGAAACAATGCGAGTCTGGATGAAGAGATCATACCAATATCACGAAGGAACTGAAACCTTTCTATGATAAACGCGAAGAGATTTCATACGAGAACCAAATATTTATGTGGCAGGGACGCATAATTGTTCCAAGAAGTTTACATGAGCGGACACTTCGCCACTTATACATAGGACATCCAGGCATTTCCGCAATGCGCGCATTATCAAGATTTTATGTTTGGTGGCCTAATATAAACCAAGATGTGGAGCGAATGGTGAGGACGTGTATAACGTGCCAACAACATCGATAAGGACAACCAGAATTGCCAATCTATTCTTGGTCAATTCCTGAAAGAGTTTGGCAAAGACTTCATTTGGATTTTGCCGGACCTTTTGAAGGAGAAATGTGGATAGTGTTAGTTGATGCATTGTCAAAATGGGTTGAAGCAGTACCCTTGAATGCAGGAACATCGAAAACGCTGATCGAATTTTTGGAGGACAATTTTACTATCTTTGGATATCCAGAGGTAATCGTCAGCGATAACGGAAGCCAGTTCACATAAGAAGAATTTAAATTATACTGTAAAGAAAACGGTATAAAACACATAAAGGCAGCACCATATCCTAGGACGAACGGTCTGGAGGGAAAGATTCGTGAGAACTTTCAAAGAGAGGATGAAAGCTAGCACATGTGATGGACTAACACAACGTCAACGTTTACGCTCATTCCTGTTTACCTATAGAAATACACCACACGCAACAACGGGAATGTCTCCGACTCAATTTCTAATGGGACGTAGACTTCATCAACTCCTCGATAATATCAAACCTAACATTCGAAGTAGCCCACAAGCATGTAAAACAAGAAATTGAAAATAATTCAAAGGAACGAGAATTTTCTCCGGGACAGGGGATTTTTGTGAAAAAAGATATTCAACGCTCATGGGAGCCAGCCGAAATAGTCGGCCGCACGAACAGGTACTCGTACAAAATTCGAACGGGGGATGGAGTAGAAAGGAAACGCCATGCAGACCACATTCGCGCAAGAGATGAGCGATTGATTGCAGAACCTACATTTTATGGAAGACAAGAAATATATTAACGACCTAAGTTAACTGAAACACCGGAACAACAGAAGTGGATTCCTATTCGACAGGATGAAACAGGGCCAAATGGCGAGGCTGACAAAAATAATGTAGACCAACCGCTACAGAAAGCGATGATTACAATAAATAGTCAGCAGGGATCATCACCTCAAGCTATAAGAAAAAGTAAGCGCAACCGACGACCACCACAGCGCTTGGTAGAAGAGTGCTAATATTACAGGAGGGGGAGATATGTTATATACCTAGTCGTGCCATAAGTTCTGTCACACGTATATGGGCAATTTTTGTATAAATGAAAAAGAGTTTTTGACAAAGGAAAATATATTTTATTTTGGCATACTAATGGAAGTAAAATAAGCAACAAATTATTCAAAGTGGCCGCCTTTAGCCTTAACACAGCTCTTTAATCTGTTGGGCCAGTCATCGATAGCAGTACGCACTGTTTCTAGCGGAAAATTAGCTACTGCTTCTGTCAAAGATCGCTTAAGGCTCTCGATATTTGGGTGTCGTCTCGTGCACACCATGGACTCTAACTCCGCCCACAGTTTGTAGTCCAGGGGATTCAAATCTGGGCTCCCAGAAGGCCATTCCGTCGCCCTTATAAACTGTGGAATATTGGTTTCCAACCACGCTTGTGTGGTTCGAGCTTTGTGGGCTGGCGCAGAATCTTGCTGGAAAACCCAATGTCGATTGTTGAATAGCGTAGAGTTCAGCGGCTTCACACATCCCTCCAGGATGTCCGTTTGATAATTTTTCGCTGCAGTTTTTACGCCTTTTTCGCAAAAATGAAGCTCGGTGACCCCTTCGTAGCTGACACCCCACCATACCATGACTGATGCTGGATGATGTCCTCGCTGTACCCTAGTGGCAACTTGTCGGGCTTCTATGGAGCTGTGGGCATACACCTTATCATTTTGGCGGTTGAAATGTTCCTCCACCGTAAAAATTTTTTCATCGGTAAACAAAATTTCTCGATGTTTGTTGTTGCCGTACCGCCGAAGGAGCTCTTTCGATCTGGTGCTCCTAATTTGCTTCAACTGCTCAGTCAGCAAATGTCCCGTTGATCGTCGAAAGGCACTCATCCCGAGGTCAGATTTTATGATGCGAGACATATTTCGGGTGGAGATGTTCATCTCTCGAGCCATGATTCGTTGTTTACGAAGCGGATTTCGACGAATTCGACTCTCGACCGCTTTGATGGCAGCAGAAGAACGTACATCACGCGGACGTCCAGAACGAGGTCGATCTTCAATAGTCTGGATCGCGTTATATCTCTGGATCGCACGATACACAAATCTTTGCGTTATTGTTAACGGGCACAACAACTTGAAAATTTCACTCGCGGATTTTCCACACTTATGTAGTGCAATCACTGCAGTTCGGTTTTCTATTACACCCCATTCCATCTTCACACGTTAACGAACACACTTTAAATGACCATCAACTGTCAACAACATTATGACGTTTATAAAACTGGCCGATATTGAAATGTCACTCATAAAATAAAGTTGTTGCCAATGTGAGAAATTATGTGACAGAACTTATGGCAGGACTAGGTATATATACACACAAAAGTATTGCATGGTTTTGCCTGTAAAGGGTCGACGCCATGATGGGACGCCATGATCAGCCACTTACTTACTGACTGTCATCAGAAAACATCGTGTCCTTTTAAATAAAGATTAATTAAATTAAAAGTGCGTTTTTGAATCCAATAATATAACAATTATCTATACTTATACATATGTAAATATAATTGTAGTGTCTGTCTGTTATTTGCTTAGAAATGGCTATAAGTTAGTTTTTTGCTTTATTTTGGCAATAACTAAGCAGAAACCCGCGTTTTCAAAATTCTTCTCTGCCTTTCCGTCTGTCTGTCCGGCTTTCACGCAAAAACGGCTGAACCGATTGTAACGAAATTTTCACAGCTTATTAGGTATGCTCCGAGATGTAATCTGCTTTTGATTTTATGTCAATCCCCTCACGCCTTCTACTCCCTCCCATACAAAGTGACACAGTTTCAAAAATATGTAATAATCGATTTTTTTTTCGAAACTATAAGAGCTATTAATTTGATACATATTTAAAAGATACTAATTCTATTACAAATGAAATCTTTTTACAAATTATTTGAATTCCTCCAAAAAATTTCTTTTTTATTTAGAATATCGCATGATTGGGCTTTGCGCCCATTCGTAGTCCTGTTATGTTTTTATGTGAAAACGCTAGTTATACTCTAGATGAAATCAGAGAGTATATTATGTTTACCTTAGCGTTTGTAACGCTAAGAAATAAAGATAACAGGGCTACGATTGCGCGTAAAGCGCAATCTTACGATACTCTAGGTGAAATAGAATTTTTTGATCATAAGAAATTTTGTATGGGGATTGTTAGAAGGGGTGATAGCATTGAACTAATTTTTTCCCCATCATGCTAAAGTAACTATAAAAATGTTTTATACAAAATGCTTACTCCAAAAATTGAATAGGAGCTGAGAATATTAGTGTGGTAGATTAAGTGATAATGTGCAGTTTGTATAGGAAGTAGTAGAAAGAGTGGGGGGATTTTAGTGATTTTTTCAGAAATAACTAAGAATATTATAAAAGTGACATCTCTTAAATTTTAGACTAGTAACATTCATACTTTTCAAGAAAATAGATTTTTTATGAAGTTGTGAAACTGTGTCATATTGTATGGGAGGGGGAAGAAGCAGTAAAGCTAATCAAATAATTTTCTCTGATCTTAGTGATAATGTTAAATAAGTATTTATTACAAAATGTGAGCTCGATAAATGTTATATGTTCTGAGAAAATCGGCTTTGAGCATTTCATGAAAAAATGTAGTTTGTATGGGAGGGGGTGGAAGGAGAGGGAGGACGCAAATAATTTTTATACTGTAGATTGAAATCATCATGGAAGTAATATATCCCGAAATTCAGACTAATAGCTTCTATACTTTTCGAGCAAATCCATATATTGTCGTATTGCGAAATTGTGTCATTTTGTATGGGAGGGGGTAGAAGGGGTGAAGATAATCATCTAATTTTTTTAGTGCACAATTTCAGCCCGCTAAATCGTACACGCACTGAGTAAATTGGCTTAGAGTAATTCATGACAACAGTTTGTATGGGAGGTGGTAGAAGGAGGAGGACACGCATAATTTTCTTATGGTAGATTGACATTATCATAAAAGTAATATATTCCAAATTTTAGACTAATAGCTTTTATAGTTTTTTGAGTAAATCCATTTATTGTCGAATTGCGAAATTGCATCGTTTTGTATGGGAGGGAGTAGAAGGGGTGAAGCTAATAACCTAATTTTTTTTGGTCTGACTAATAATTGTAAATAAATATTTAGTGCACAATTTCAGCTCGCTAAACTTTATACGCTAGGGTATAGCTTAGTAGGTAGTGTGTTGGTCTTGTAATGCCAAGGTCGTGAGTTCAAATCCCGGCCGGCGGAACATATAATTCCGGTACATTGCCTGCTTGGGTATACCTTAGTGACCTCAATCTAAGAAAATGAAAAATTCGTAGAAAGCGGGTTGTGCGAAAAGCTAACAACCCTTCCACAATAAGTAATAAAAAAAAATAAAATGTTAAGGAACCTGAATATCAGGAGGCCAAGGTCCGATTTGGGCTGTAGCGCCATTGTAGTAAAAACTTTATACGCACTGAGTAAATTGGTTTAGAGTTTAAAAAGTGCAGTTTGTATGGGAGGTGGTGGAAGGAGGGGGAGGTCACTCATAATTTTTTCATGATAGATTTGCATTATCATAAAAGTAATATATTCCGAATTTCAGTCCAATAGCTTTTATACTTTCCGAGCAAATCCGTTTATTGTCAAATTGCGCAATTGTGTCGTTTTGTATGGGAGGGGGTAGAAGGGGTGGAGCGATTTGGCCCTCTCGAATTTCATCTAGAGTATAATGATCGCACAGAGTCGCCAACGGTACAGAAAACTGATGTCCTCTCGCTCGTGCATTTTAGTCCACGTAAATATGTTAGTGGACCAAAATTTAATTAATTAATTTAATTTAATTTAATTTAATTTATTGTATTAAGTTGGCTATGCGTGTTTGCAGGTGTCATTGACATGTCGTTGTGACATTTGACATTGTGACATTTCTGTCATACACTAATCTTGCAATCTTACTCTACTTACGATTAAGACAGTCTAGCATAACAAGGCTCCGTGTTTGCTTTACAGTGTGTTCGTCTGACGACGTCGGGGTAGTGCGAATAAGAGGCGCGTAATGATGCCCACTCCCGGTCCTCCGAGTGGTCGCGGTGCGAATAAAAGGACCCGTAGCTGGAAGCCGTACTTCCGACGTGGAGGAAGTAATGCTCCGCCCCGTGAACGACCGGTGATGTTGCCCATTCCCGCCGGTCCGTTAAATTCTTCTGAAGCGATGACTTCGGTGCTTAGTTATCCCGCGACTAGTGATCCGCCCACTTCTATTTTTCTGGGCAACACTAGAAGTCCGCCCGGCTGGCAGCTATACTTCCCGCAGGAGCCGTACAATTCAGGTTCGTCCACTGTGCTCAGGATCGAAGCAATAAAATCGCATTTCTGCCGAAAGGCGGAACTTTACGAACTGGCCCGTATCAAGAAGCAATTTTGGTTCCCGCTAAATCTGCAAGTCCTGCTGGACGATCACATCTTTATGACGCAGTGGTCCAACTTCCAGCAGGATATAGTCGAAAAACCGGACACAACGCTGGCTTGTGCCGGCCTTGCCATGCATAAAGTGGTCTCCGATGCGGCCGCAACGCTTCAACTTAGTCAGCCGACGAATCCCTATCAATTCTGCGATAACACCTGCCTCCAGACGATCCGGCCGCGGATCATTGGTCACGGCCCGATCTTGAACCTGCAATCGCTGAAGGTGAACAACTACGAGCGCCTGGTTGCGATTCGAGGGACCGTCATTCGAGCCGGAGCTGCCGAGATTCTTTACACATGGATGGCATTCAGCTGCCAGAAATGCGGAACAGAACAGGCTGTTCGGCTTCGCGAAGGAGTTGTTGCTTTCCCGACATCCTGTAAGGGTGGTTGTCGCACGCGCGGTAATTTCACCGAATTGCTTTCGTCGCCGTACACGCGGTCCGAGTCTGTTCAAACTATTCGCATTCAAGAATCGATGTTGGGCGAGAGCTACGAATCGGGACGCGTTCCGCGCAGTATCGAAGCAGAGCTGACCGAAGATCTGGTCGATTCCGTGTGCCCCGGGGAAAATATCACAATGACGGGCATTCTAAAAGTTCGACCGCAAGAAGAGTTCCAGCGCAAAGGTCAGGCCAGCATGTATAAAACGTACATCCGGGCCGTTTCGATAGCGAGCAACAAAAACTCAATGTCAAGTCGAAAGTCTGAGTTCACCGAAAAGGACATGGAAGCGATCAGGCTGATCGGGCGAGATCCGAATCCGTTCCGGTTGCTGGTGCACTCGTTGTGTCCGACGATCTACGGACACGAGGTGGTCAAAGCCGGACTCATTCTGGGCCTATTGGGAGGATGCAGTTCGCAACCTGGCAAACGTACCGAAACTCATGTTTTGGTGGTCGGCGACCCGGGTGTCGGGAAGAGTCAAATGTTGCAGGCTTGCGCCAAAGTTTCACCGAGAGGAATTTTCGTCTGCGGAAGCAGCAGTTCTAGTGCGGGTTTAACCGTGACCGTTCGGCAAGAGAAAGGCGGCGGATCGCTTGAAGCCGGAGCCTTAGTTTTGGCCGATCAGGGGGTCGTTTGCATCGACGAATTCGATAAGATGTCCGCAAATCATCAGTCGCTTCTCGAAGTAATGGAACAGCAAACAGTGAGTGTTGCCAAAGCGGGAGTTCTCTGCTCCTTACCAGCCAGAACTTGCGTTTTGGCGGCAGCCAATCCTTCTGGCGGTCACTACAATCGGGCAAAAACTGTTGCCGAAAATTTAAAAATCAACCCGGCTCTACTGTCGCGTTTCGATTTGGTTTTCATTCTCCTGGACAAGCCGGACGCCCACCTCGACAGCTTGCTAACCGCTCATATACAGGCGTTGAATTCCGGAGAGCGCAAATTATCGAGTTCGAGTAATTCGTTCGTTTCGGCAGCTCAGGTTCGAGCTGGAACTAGCGGAAAGGACTCGTCGGAAACATCTATCTTAGAAAGAATGCGGCTGCAGCCAAACGAACAAGTAGAACACGTGCCGCAGGCTCTCTTCCAAAAGTACATTGCTTACGCCCGGAAAAATATTAATCCTCAACTGACGCCTGAAGCAGGCCAAGAATTGAAGAAATTTTACTTGGAATTGCGCCGTGTACGAGCTGGAGTTGATACAATCCCCGTCACGACCAGGTAACAGCTTTAATTTTTTTTTCGGCCGAATCTGAATTGCTAACATTACTCTTGCAGGCAACTTGAAGCTCTTATCCGCTTGACACAAGCTCGAGCCCGACTTGAACTATCCGCAAATGCAACAGTCGAACACGCCATGGACGTTCTTGCCATAGTTCGGTACAGTTTAGTTGATGTTTTCAGTACGGATGAGGGTACACTACAAGTGCAGCGGAATATCAACGGTTGCGGAATGAGCCAAATTACTCAGAAAAAGAAATTCCTTCGCCTGCTTAAAATTCGTTCGAACGCTTTGAATAAAACGGTTTTCGAGTTGCGCGAATTGAAAGAAATCGCTGCTCAAGGAGGGCTGATAGAGAATTTGACGAATATCGTGGACTCATTGAATATTCAGGGCTTTTTGTTAAAAAAAGGACAAAATATTTATAAATTTATAAGTGATTAAAATAAAAAAAAAAAAAAAATTATTTGTTGTCGCTCAAAAACCTCGATTCCGAGTGATCGTCTGTTCGTCTGATCCTCTTACTCTTACTTCTACCTCCTTCTATACAAATGCACAATTTTCAAAAATGCATTTATTCGATTTGCATTGTAACTGGCAAAGCTAAAAGAACCAATTTCTGTCATAATTAATTTTATTACAAATGTAACTAATTTTGAAGAAAAAAATAACAACTTCACCTCAATCTTTCTACTCCCTCCCATACAAATTTCATGAAATTTTGGAATTTCAATTAAATTATTTTTCTACAAGACTGTCAAAGCTATCAACTTTAAATTTTGAAAAAAATGATTCTATTAGGAAATATCTTTGACGTCGAAAAATTTGGTTTTGATTCGAATACTCCTTCTATCCCCTCCCATACAAATGCACAATTTTGGTAAATGCATTTAATAGATTTTCATTGAAACTAGAAAAAGTTAAAACTTAAAATTTTGTCGGAATTTGTCCCTTAATAATTGCAATAAATGCTAAAAAAAATATTAACTTCGCTTTACTCCTACCACCTCCCATAGAAACTTTTGTATTGGAAATTCAAGAAAAGCATTTCTTTTCCGAGCATATGAGTAACAAAGCAATGTTATTAGGATGTTGATAAGCTGATTCAAAAACATCCAAAACGTCCCACTTTCTCTGCCACCTCCCATAATTTGTATGCCAAAAATTCAGACAAAAATTGTTCAATTTCCTCGAAATTATGAAAGCTAAAACTTTAAATGCAGCATGAAACATTTTGTATACTACGTTCGGAGTTATATACAAAAATTACAAACCTCCCCCATTGGTTTTACCACCTCCCAGTCACTATTTACTAGTCAAAAGAATTTGTTATTTTCCGGTACAATAAACTCTTTCTTATTTTATTTAGAGTTTATGTTTTTTTTTTTATGAAATCGCAAGTTTTCATTAACTTTTCAATAAGAACTGCCACACACACACGTCAAATTTCGCTGAGTGAGATCGATTAGCGGCTAGGTGGCCAAACTCGACATGAGCAGAAGAGAGTCCCTTCGTATACAGTGACATACCTAATAGCAGAGATCATAATCGGCAATGAATCCAACGGGTCTATAAAGTGCATCATAACCTTTTTTCGTCCTAAAGTAGCCTTCTCCACATCGAACGCCATCTTGCGTCGCACCAACTGAAGCTTTTCGTTCAATACACCAATAAAGTCGTCAGTAATTCGTGAATCTAATTCCAAATCGTCATGGACGAATTGCTGTGCGATCGGTAACGCTCGATTCTTCTTCATAATTTCTTTGAATTGAACTTTATATTCGGATATGATATCAAGAACCTTTGCCTTTCGCTCATTGGCCTGTTTCGCTGATTCGTCGGTGACATCTTTTAGCTTTTGCTGTTCCAACGACAACGCATTTCTATCGTCGATATCGGAAACTTTCTTTGGCATCACGTATTTGACCGTGTTAACGATTGGTGGTAACGGTGCTGGTCCTCGCCATTTATAAGAGAAAAGATTGCCATCACTTCCTATCGAGAAGATGTATTCGAAATCGTAACTTGCAGTGATAACCGTTATTTTTCCATTGTAGCTATCGTGCATAGGCAGTTGAAAGTAATCGGATAAATCGCGAATGTTTGATTTTTTCAAGACAACTCTTAAGCTGCCGTCTTGTAGGCCGAATATGAAATGATCCTTGCTAGAATAATAGAAGGATGATGTATTAAAATTGAAGTTTCGAAGTTGGTACAATCATACAATTCATAGTACGAATTTATTTCGATATCGTCCGCATCAGCAATAAGTGTTGATTTGACAAGGGCCGATCGATCATTGTTGCAGACACACTCATAGATGTAGCCGGCATCGTATCCTGCCATTGACAGCCAAACCGTTTGCTCCGGTGTGTATTTCAGCCATAGCACTTGATTAGGAACTTTGGGGTGATACAGAGGCTCGAGCTCTTCGTCTTCTTCGGAGTCCTCTGGAAAGATGATCATGATTAAACGTAAAAAAAAGAAAAAAGAAATCATTGAATGCATCCAACAAAATCTTAACAAAACTTCGTTACAATATTCTACATTTTGCTTATAAATATTTATAATCATTATTATTCTAGAATTAATAAGGCAAATAAATTGAAAGACTATCTATCTATGAGAATTCTATTAACCTATTTGGAAATCATGCCGTCCCATGCATCCGAGACGTCCACTAAAGCGCATCGATCGCCATCGGGACCATCTCAAACATTGCCGACAAATAGCTGTAGGATTTGCAAACAACTTGACGACAATGATATAGTCGAATGCGATGTTTGTGATGCCTGGTTCTATTGGACCCGCTGATGACTACCATTCTAAAGTGTTTAAAATTTGTCGGACCTCATCAACACGACGAAAGGAACTTCGCCTTCAAAAACTAGAGGAAGAATATAACCTCAATCAGTAGCTATGTACTACATACATAGCCAGGAAATACAAAATCATGGAAGAAGACTCCGACAACAGCGACGATGATGAGGAAAGCAATTCATGTCAAAGGAACAAAATGCGGTATCATTAGTGTGTAAGAACAATGTCCAGATGATGTGTGATCCTTGTATCACAACTGCTAAATATCTCCCGTGCAATCCTATTCTCCCAGATCTTTTGGTTAGTGATGTCAATAGGTCATCGAAATTAAGACCTCTACAATCATATCGAAACATCGGATTCAGTGCCAGTCAGCATCAAACAACGGTTAGCACTGGCAACAATCCGACAGTGCTCAGTACACAAATCATTAATGAAAATTTACTGATTCTATTGCCGACATCGCATTCTTACGAAATTGATTTTGCTACTCATCTTTCAACATCAATAGTAAATAATTATTCATCGCTTTCATGTGACACGCATCTTGCTTCCCGAGTTCCAGCTTCAGTGCCAAATGTCAGGGTTAACGTGCCATATAGTACTCTAGTAGCAGCGGCATCTAATACACAGCCGTCGATAAACACAAACGCTTCTCATTGTGCAGGACAGCAGGAACCAGGTATGAATCTATGCGGTACTCATCATGCAGGAAAACGGTACAACCGAGCGTCCAGCTGCCTTGACCGCGAATCAGGCAAGTAACAGTCAAAGATCTACCGGTGTTCAGCGGAAATCCGATTGAGTGGCCTATTTTCATTAGCAGCTGCGAAGCAACCACTCGCGTTTGTGGATTTACGAACGAAGAGAATTTGATAAGACTTCAAAAATGCTTAAAAGGCTCTGTACTCAGTAAGGAGTCGGATTCTTTTACCATGTACAGTACCAAACGTAGAGACTTTGCGGCTTTTGTACGGTAGACCTGAGGCAATACTCCAGTGCAAAATCTGCGAAGCCAAGCTCCCCCAAAAGTTGAGCAACTAGATAGTATTATTAACTATGCTTTGTCCGTTCAGAATCTGTGCGCCACAATGGAGGCATCTGGTCTTGTTCAAAAACTTCCTGCTCAAATTAAATTAAACTCAATAAGCTCGATGGATGTATCGTCTGTAAGAAATGCTACCACAAGATTGAAGATTGTTCGGCTTCAAACACCTTTGTCACTCAGAAAAGTACGTAAGAGAAAAGATTGGCGGGATCGATATATTATATATTCGCCGGGATTTCAAGTCAAACACATAATTTATTTATTCGCTCTATATGGCATTACCGCCGCGTATCGCTTTCCTGCACCAGCTCGCGTCTTCCATAAATGTCGCTGATTAACTGGTTCCCGACTGAAAGCTTCGTGCTTTTATACATTTTTCTCCCAATTCTCGAACTTTCCGTCGTGTATTTCGTCGGGTGTATGTCTCAACTATACTGGAAAGTTCTAGATCTTTAATTATGGCTTTTTACATATTGGGGGTACTGTTGTACATAATTCGAGAGAGATCGAATTGCAATGTTGCCAGATCTGTAACAATACATATATAGCTGCTATATACCACGGAGTGTTGGCAACGATGAATATGAAAGGATTCTCAATGGACTCATGATCGATGTTAACTCAACAAGCCCAAATATCATTGCTGGCGACTTCAACGCATGGGCCACAGAATGGGGAAACAAACGCACGAATGGAAGAGGAAATTTGCTACTCAAAGCCTTTGCGTCGCTTGACGTCATCGTTTTAAATAGTGGGCGCAAGAACACATTCGAAAAAAAAGGAACAGGCTCCGTAATAGACATTACATTTGCAAGCAGAACATTAATCCAGCACACAGAATCGCGGTTAAGTGATACATACACCCATAGCAACCACCAGGCAATAATTGTGACAATCGTCAAAAGCGCTAGCATGCGAAAGCGCAGACAAAAAAATGGAAAGATAATACACTAGATGGAGCAATCTTTAAGATGGTATTGAATGTCGAAGATGAATTGCATGCTCAAAATGTAGTAAACAAACTGAGCAAAGCCTGTGACGCAGCAATGGCGAGAAGAAAAGCTCACAGCGTACGGAAACCAAGCTACTGGTAGAACAAGAACATTGCTCGACTACGCACTAGATGTCGTAAAGCTAGACGACAGCTGCAACGGAAAAGAACAACCGTAAATAGTAGTTCACTAAACGGTATATACAAAGAAGCCAGGTCAGATCTTAAAAGGGCAATTAGGCAAAGTAAATAAGAATGTTTTAGTGAACTTTGTAACAATATGAACGGTAACTTATGGGATGGAGCATATAGGGTAGTGATGTCGAAACTGAAGGGACCAAGGGGACAAGCACCA
This sequence comes from Chorisops tibialis, assembly GCA_963669355.1. Lineage (NCBI taxonomy): Eukaryota > Metazoa > Arthropoda > Insecta > Diptera > Stratiomyidae > Chorisops > Chorisops tibialis. The sequence goes on along the minus strand of OY770262.1, from coordinate 263,102,813 downwards.
ACGTGTCCGATACTTATGGAGAAATTGGTCGAATCGCTACTCCCGAGACGCTTCGATAGTAATGCTCCGTCAATAATAGAAAAACCCACTGATGGAAATAACGAACCAGCGGTGGTGACTGCGGATGAGATACTTCAAGCAGCTAAGCAGCTCGAGAACAATAAATCACCAGGGTTAGATGGCGTACCAAATAGAGCGCTTAAACTAGCTATAAAGCTCAATGCAGTCTACGCAGAAATGTACACGAAATGCCTAAATGGTGGTATTTTTCCCAAAATATGGAAACGCAAACGTTTGGTTCTACGCCCGAAACCAAACAAACCGTCCGGAGAGCCAAGTTCATACAGGCCGCTGTGCATGCTTGATTAACTGGAGAAAATCCTAGATTGGTTAATTCTTAACAGATTAGAAGAACATCTAGAAGAGAGTAGAAACATTTCATAGAATCAATATGGATCCCGCAAGGGCGTTCTATAGTCGACTCAATAAAAAAAGTGATAGACATTTCTGAAAAGGCTATTGAAGGCTGTAGATGGAAAAATGTTTCTAAGGAATACTGCGCAATAATAACACTAGACGTCAAAAATGCATTCAATTCGGTGACGTGGCCTCACATAATTAATGCTCTTTAAAAATTGGACACCATTTAATCATACCTTCTACGAATGGTCAGGAGCTATCTCGCAGATAGAGTTTTAGTATATGATATCAAAGAAGGAGTGAAGAAGTATAGCATAACATGAGGAGTCCCAAAGGGTTCAGAACTAGGACCGGTGTTATGGAATACAATATGATGGCATCTTACGACTTCTACTACCAATAGGCGTACAAATAATTGGAAACGCGGATGATATAACAATTACTGTGGTAGCGAAAGACGTACAAAGCATCAACAACGTAAGCACTAACGTGATTTCTGACATTAAGAACTGGCTTAGAGCATCTAATCTAGAGCTAGCTAGTTCTTATTACAAGCAGAAAACAACGAGAGCATATAACGTTAAATATAGATGGACTTGAAATCGTATCCCAACCCTTTATTAAACACTTGGTATTTATGATTGACGCAAGATTATCTTTTAAGATGAACATCGAAACTATCTGCGCAAAAGTAGGACGAGTAAACTTCGCCCTATGCAGAACAATGGCGAACATTTGAGGACCCAGCCAAAACAGGAGGATACTTCTTTTGAGAGTGACGCGAAGTATCATAATGTTTGCAGTATCGATATGGAGTGAAGGACTACGATACAAACCTTACGTATAATAGCCGTGTTTTTTTGCGGCTCTATCCAGAGCAGGTTAGCGTAACTACATTGAAAGCAACAACAAATCATCTATCCAGAGTAGGTTAGCTACCCCGGTTAGACCACTGGTGTAGCTAACCTGCTCTGGATAAATAGTTCCTGTGCTCATTGATAGAGGGCTCAGAAGTTAGAACTTGAGACTTTCATCTCCCAGCCGTTGGCAGCAATGAAATTTGAATTTGTCGAAAAGTGCTGCAGCTGCCTGAAACACAATGCGCTTACGATTGGAGTCATCCGAATCACTTGATTCTAATAGTTTCAATAAAAAAACTTTCCTATTTGCACTCATTATTGGATCTGTAAGGAAAAGTCTTGAATTATGGCGGGAAATTCGCAATATTTTACAGAAATTACCTGTTGTTGACAACTGACAATTCGAAGTAGAACTTTCAAATTGTTTCCAGGTGCAACAACTTACCAGTTCCATACTTTAGTACCAAGCTTCTACTCTGGATCGTTTTTTTGAGGACTATCTTAACCTGCTCTACTCTCGTCCGCAAAAAAACACGGCTAATGTTAAAAAAAGCCCAATGAAGTAAGTGCGTTAAGGGTTCGTAGGGAATTTTGCACAATCTCATATGACGCCACGAATGTCACAGCTGGTTTACTGCCGCCAGATATACTAGCTGGTGAAGCACAATGATTATATCCCAAAACGAATACGACAAACCGATGCTTAACAGTGGATGAGAAAAAAGAAGAGAACGGGTAAGTACCTATGCCTAGCAACTGCAATGGAACACCGTAAACAAAGGCCGCTGGACGTATAGACTCATAACAGACGTAGATAAGTGGGTCGGACGGAAGCATGGTGAAGTAGATTACTACATGACCAAATTTCTGTCAGTTCATGGCTTTTACATAAACTGTTTGGACAAATATGACCATGACTCCTCTGCCTCTTGTCCAAGCTGTGCGGATGCAATAGAAAATGCAAAGCATGTATTCACTGCCCACTCTACGGAATGGACAGAAGGAGAGTCGAGGACATCGTTGGAAAAAATATTAATCCCGATAACACTGTTCCACATATGCTGAGCAGTAGCAAAATCTGGAATGCGATGACAGAGATGTGCGTGACAGTTCTCACCGAGCTAAGGAGACTCGAAAGACTACGTAGGAAACTATCTGATGCAGAAGTGCCTACAACAGCTAGAACAGTTGGTAGTTGAATAAAATAGGCAGTGACATATACAGGGCGACATAAGACATTACATGTGACAGTAAATTGACGTTTGAGCTTTATGCTCCTCCCTCCTCGTGACGAAATACTTAACGGTAGTTCCGGGGGGTAGTGGGTTAGGCGAGGGGTTTTTAGCGGGTTGAAGTCCCGCATTTCAAGGTTTTTGATACTTTTCTCCGCGTTAAAAAAACATATTAATAATAGAAGGTCAGCATGATAGAGCGAACAGCCGACAAGGAAATGATTCGGACGACAGGGAAATGATTCGGATGACAGGAAAATGATTCGATGGACAAGGAAATGATTTATAGAAGTCATTAACAGCGAACGGCCGAAAAAGAAATGATTTGGACAATAAGGAAATGATTCGAGCGACAAGGAAATGATTCTGCCGACAAGAACGATATTAAAAAATTAGTGAGCGTGCATTCAGTCGAGATCAGATCATTGCGTGGTGAAGTCGCGATGGAGACAGTCGAAACACGGAAGCGAAAGAGGAGACTGGAAAGTGATAGAGTCGCGTGAACGACGGCGCGAATAAGTACGAATACGAAAGCGATATAAAAAGTGTAAAAGCGATAAATAATGTTTGTGTGTAATTTAAATTAAAGTGAACTTATTTTATTTTTTTAGCTGAAATCCAACGACACCTAGCGCGTTGATTGGATTGAACATTCAGTTCGAAAAAGGAGGCTAGCAATTGGTCAGTTACGAAGAATCATTACTTACCTAAATAAATTTCAAGATCTTTTTCTATACTAGGATCTTCTTCCTGCATTTTTTTCAATTCAGCTAATTTACGTTCTTTCTTATCCTCTTTACGTTTATTGATGGCATCAATATGATTTTGTCTTCGAATTTGACTCTTGACCGAAACAAATTGCATTTCTTTGCGTTGAATGTGATTCAAACTGTAAGAATGTTCGGTATACGAACGTGGCTGTTCGGGCACATCGATTTCAACAACATGGCCGTGCTGGCATCCAATAATGATCGTAGCACTCTGAATCAAATTTTGAATTAATTGAATTAATTTCCAAAAATTTTAACAACTCACTCTGTTGGTCCGCCAAGATAGTGCCGTTGGAATCGATAGCATAGTAACATAACCGATAGGACGAATCGTAATAAATGGCGATTTTGGCAGCAATTGATGAATAAAAACGTCCATATCCTCCGATGCGGAAGCCAAAATTGTTTGTTTTGGATTTATCGAGAATCGTGTTATTGCTCTTGAATGTGCCTTGAATGCATCGATAAGAAAAACTCGATCGGGCATGGGCTTATGTTCGGCCAGTTCGACCAAAATTGATCGGATAACACCATCATCGAATGCTAATGCCACAACTGCTCCACTAGGCTCAATCTAGATAATGAAAAGGATTAGGCTATCGATAGGTAGTAGTTAAATCGATTGCTACCGCTGGTGGTATCCAAAGCATATCTTTCCCGCCTGCTGAGAATTGTTTCTGGAACAACAGTTTACGATTTTTGTAGTTGTAGACGTGCAAACGTCCGCCTTCTCCCAGTGTAAGTACATGGTTAGATATTGGGCTAGCTGCGATAGCTACAATTGCTCCCTCGTGACACGTGAAGAGCTGCTCGGGTGGACCAGGATTTCTCTCCGGATTAAGATCACATAGCCAGATCCCGCCTACGCCATCCTACAAATTAAAGTATTACCGAAATCCTACTTACGTCCTTAGAATTCTTACCTGCGCGTAATACTTGTAATTTTTCGGATCATTTGCGACCTTTTTAATGAGATGCATTAGCTCGCACAAGTGATCCTTCGAACCAATGCGAAACTCGTAGATCGGTTCGATTTCGACAAATCTATCGTCTTCCGGTGGATCGGTTAAATCGACCGTCTCCCAAAACCAAATCCTTACGTATCCATCCATTCCGACTGTCATAACTTCGCCCTCATCCATTGAGATTTGTGTTATGGGAGCGTTATGGCACGGCTTGCGATTCTTTCGACAAACCTCGACTTTAATCAGCCCGGCATCCCATACCAGCATATTCCCCCATTCGCATCCCGATATGACTTTCTCATCGGGAAGTGGATAAATGGCGTAAATATCGCAAATTTCAGTCTTTCCGAAACGCCCGATTTCTCCTTGCAGCTTAAGCCCGGTGAATGTTTTGTTCATTTTCCAAAATTTGATATGACCCAGTCCGCAAGTGGTCAACTGTTTCGAATTGTACGGCGAGAACATGACATTAAGGACATCATTCTGAAACGATTTAGTACGTAGGATGATAGTGTTGTTTTTCCAATCCCAAATGGTTAGCATGTAGTCCGGATCACCGGCTTGCGACGCGAGCATTTCGCCATCGGCACTATAGTTTAAATGTGTGAAGCAGCGTTTCGCTCCATTATTCAGGACATGCACAATTTCAAGACTGGGAAACGAGTAGAGGATTATCGGTGGATTTTTTCCGTTCTCAGCAACAGTCAAAAAATTATAATTCGGATTTGAATTTTTCTGAATCAAAAAAGAAAAGAAAAACATGAACTGATCATGAACGATTTACAAACTGAACAATTCTTACTGTGATACACCCAATTCCAGCTCCAAGTGCACTTCTCCGAAAGGTCATTTCCTTAGTGGTGATATTGTAAAAATGAATCATATTTCCAGATCCGAAGACCAGATGATTGGAATCGATTAAGCACAGGTTGAACAATTTCTTCGAGTTATAGCAGAAGGAATAGCTACAAGAAACAGCGCATTATTTTATGAATACTGCGATCTAAGAGAACTTACTCAAACTCCAAGATATCTTTTGGTAATGTGCTATTTGCCGATAGTTGTGGTTTCGAAATCCATTCTTCCGAAGGACATCGGCACGATATTTCCGAGCCATGCTCTTCAGCCTGGTCACCCATATTTTATTAAATTTTTTTTTTCGAAATCTCTTCTGTGGCAGGTTATGTTAGTGAATTTGTTTCGTTTTTTGTTCTAGTTGCTGGGATACATAAAATGAGGTGGTTGCTTAGCATGTTGCTATCATCGTTATTTACTTTATATCAATACGTAACAAAGTGACATTATTAGTAAGGGCAAAAAAAATTAAACGATTAGCTTTACCCCTTCTACCCCCTCCCATACAAATTGACACAGTTTCGCGATTCGACAATAAACGGATTTGCTCGAAAAGTATAAAAGCTATTGGTCTGAAATTTGGAATATATTACTTGTATAATAATTCCAATCTACTGTAAGAACAATTATTTGCGTCCTCTCCCTCCTTCCATACAAACTGTACTTTTTTATTAAATGCTCAAAACCAATTTATTTCATGGGGCTAATCTAACAAAGGACGGTAATGAAACAGATGAATCAAACGACGGATAATACTTGCAAATAAGACGTACTTATGGGAACTTGGTTGTTGGGGATAGCTGGTTAATGTTCTCGAGTAGAAACTCACTCACTGATAGTTACTAATAGAATGTTCGTTTATTTCACTTCTGTCCGTATTTATAAAATTAAACTTACAGCTAGGTTATTATATACTTCAATGTTAATTATTTTTGTACATAGTATTTTTGGTTCCTACCTACAAATGCTTTTGTTATCGTTTACCGCAAAGGGTCAGTACTAAAAATAGTTTTTGAAATATTGATTTACGATTTTTGGGTTTTAGTTTAAATTTTGATTTCAAGGTTACGGTTTTTGGGTTTTAAATTAAAATTATATTTTTTATGATAATTTGGTCGCTACATACTATTCGGTACTTCCAATAATGAAATCCAAGAAAGTGCACAGGAACAATAAGCTACGGATTTATAAAACTATTATACGACCTGTGCTCTGTTATGGGAGCGATACGTGGATATTAACGCGAACTTCCGAAAAAGCAGTTAACGCATTCGAAAGAAAGGTCCTCCGAAGAATTTTGGGACTTGTAAAGGAAGGAACGGAATGGCGAATAAGATACAACCATAAGTTGTATTAACTCTACGACTAGCCAGAAGCTTCAACGTTCATCAAGCTACGTAAACTGCAGTGGGCTGTCCATGTAGAGCGAATGAAAGGCAGAAGAATTCCTAAACGTACTCTTAAAGGCAAAGCGAGTGGTAACCGGCCAGTAGGCAAACCACGCAAGCGATAGGAAGACTCGGTTGATGAAGACAGCAAAGCCATTTTAAAAATTAGCAGCTGGAGGACGCGGTTTTTGGATCGAGACGATTGGAAGCGACGACTTCAGGAGGCCAGGGTCCGATTTAGGCTGTCGCGCCGTTGATGATGATGAAATTGTGCACCTAATATTTATTGAGAATCATTAGTGAGGCTAAACAAATTAGACTATTAGCTTTACCCCTTCTACCTCCTCCCATACAATCTGACACAATTTCACAACTTTACAAAAAGTCGATTTTCCTGAAAAGTATGAATGCCACTGATTTACAATTTAAAACATGTCAAAAACATGATGTTTATAGTTATTTCTGAAAGAGTTTTTAAGAACTCGCCCCTCTAACTACCACCTCCCGCAGGAACTCCACAATTTGACTTAATCCCACACACATTTTTGAATCCTAAATTTTTTATAAAACATTTTGATAGCAACTTTAGTGTGATGAGAAAAAGTTAGTTAAATTTCGTCAACCCCTGCAAAATTTCTTGAAGTCAAAATAATTTTCTGTCATCTAGAATATCACACGATTGGGTTTTACGCCCAATCGTAGTCCTGTTATGTTTATACTCTAGATGAAATCTGAGAATATTATAAGTTTGCCACAAAGTTTGTAACGCCAAGAAATAAGGCTCGGAGAAAAAAATGAATGATACAGAAGTTCATATAATCACTCAAAAATCTCAAAACCGGATGTCCGTTCGTCCGTCCGTCTGTCTGTCTGTCTGTCTGTCTGTCTGTCTGTCCGTCCGTGTCCTCTCTAGCTTAAGAACGCGTTGAGCTAGAAAGCTCAAATTTTGCATACGTCGTTTTTAACAAAAAAGTAAGGTCAAGTTCGTGAACGAGCCAAATCGCTTCACCCCTTCTACCCCCTCCTATACAACATTACACAATTTCGCAATCTGACAATAAACGGATTTGCTCGAAAAGTACAAATGAGATTGATCTGAAATTTGGAATGTAATACTTTTATGATGATTCCAATCTACTCTATAAAAATAATTTGTGTCTTCCTCGTCCTTCCACCACCTCCCATACAAACTGCACTTTTTCATGAAATGCTCTAAACCAATTTACTCAGTGCGTATAATAGTTATCGAGCTGAAATTGTGCATGAAATATTTATTTAAAATTATTAGTAAGACCAAAAAAAATGAGACGATTAGCTGTACCCCTTCTACTCTCTCCCATACAAAATGACACAATTTCGTTATTTCACAATAAACGGATTTGCTCGAAAAATATAAATGCTATTGATCTGAAATTTGAAATATATTACTTTTATGATGACATAAATCTGCTGCACAAAAGTTATTTGAGTCCTCCCCTTCCTTCCACCACCCACACAAACTGCACTCTTTCATTTTTCAATTTACTCAGTGCGTATAAAATTGATCGAGCTGAAATTGTGCACTAAATATTTATTTAGAACTAGCTGTACCCGGCCACGCGTTGCTGTGGCTCAATCTAGTTAAAATTAAAAGAAAGAAAACAAAAGGAACACGTTTAAAATATACATATGTTTAATTTGACAGTGCTTGTGGGTAAACAATATTTTTTACAGTCCCATTATTTGTACATATATACAGATTATCTGGTTTGCCGACTCTAGAACACGCAACATACAATTGTCCGCGTGATTGCTGAGCACGTTGTCTTATTTGACGCTGATCTGCTGCTTGTTGACGTATTTCAGCCAAACTCAGCCTTTAGCGTTCATTCCGGTCAAATCGATTCTGATCTGAAGCTGCATAACGCGATCGTCGTGCTCGCAAACGTGCATCTTCAAGTCTGGCTGCACGTCGTTCCGCTGTTCCTTCGACACGTATTTGATCCATTCTTTGTCTGCGTCGCTCGGTTGCTGATGCTCGTTCTACCTCAGTTTGATTAGCTATTACTCGTTGCACCGCTTTCGATCCGCGAGTACTACAACCTGTGTTTGATTTTCTGCGAGGCATTATTTCAATAAACTAAGAAAAATCGTTTGAAATGAGGCAAAAAAGTTAAAAAAAAATATAAAATAACTTTTTTTGTAACTAAAAACTTACAGTTTTCCGTGTTTAAGTCTACTGGGTTACTCTGACCAATATGATAGACGTATTCTCTACGATCCAAGACACGAAGGGAACTTTGATTGTTTTTTTTTACTTTAAAATCTTTTGCAGCAATATAAACGTTCACGACCTTTAAAACAAAGAGCAGCATGCTATCCACTCTGCTACCAACGCTTTTTCCATCTATGTATTCATTGAAATGTCATTTTCAAATTTTATTAAAAGCTCCAGCCAACTTTTCCAATTACGAAATTCCCGCACGATAAAGTGTATACAACAGATGGTGATTAGTTTTTATCCTTTTTTACCCGTCTCAGGAGTTAAATCCTTTTGATAAGTATAAAAAAACCTACCTGGAGTCAAATGCAATGGTGTCTCAAAATTTCAAAGCAATCGAAAAAGAACTTTTGGAGATCTTTCATTAATCACAAACCAACCATTTACATTTTTATTTATATAGATTATTAGTAAAACCGAAGAAAATTTAGACGATTAGCTTTGCCCCTTCTACCCCCTCCCATACAAAATGACACAATTTCACAACTTTATAAAAAGTCGATTTTCCTGAAAAGTATGAATGCCACTGATCTGCAATTTAAAACATGTCAAAAGCATGATGTTTATAGTTATTTCTGAAAAGTCATTAAGAACTCGCTCCTCCTTCTATCACCTCCCATACAAACTGCCCTACTTCACTACATCCAATACACTAATTTTCTCAGTACCTATTAAATTTTTAAATCCTAAATTTTGCATAAAACATTTTGATAGCAACCTTAGCGTCATGTGAAAAAATTAGTTCAATGTCGTCACCCCTCTACCACTTCCCCTACAAAATTTCTTAAGATACAAAAATTTCTCTTTCGTCTAGAGTATCGCACGATTGGGCTTTATGCCCAATCGTACTCCTGTTATGTTTTTTTTTAAATGGCTAACCCAATTCGCTTTTGAAGAGAAGAGGGGAGGATTACAATTTTGCAACTACACCTTTGCGAAGAACTTGTTATGTATGCCACTGCATACAGTTTTAGAAAATATGAAAATAGAATAATGCACTGTCATGACCAGAGTACAATACACCGAGTAAGATCTGTATATTGTCCGGGTTAACATGTTTGTCACGTGCTACCTCTTCAAATTCAGGTTTTTACTTTTGGTGAAACGTGTTCCGCCGAGTCCGCGACACTTCTTATCTCTCATTCTCGTACATGGCGTTCTTACAGCTTTTGCTCACGCGCGGGTCATGATCGGCGGGTGGTCGACGATTCTCTTCCGCTCAATGTTTTCGATATTTTCTTGTCTCTCTTGTCTTTGAATTGATTTGTCAATGTAAGTACACTATAAATCGGCTCCGAATCCTACATGATTGGGGTATAACGCAGGGAAGAAAGTGCTGGTAGAAAGCTTCGGTGATTCCAGTAACTACTTTTGGGGCCGGCCGTCCCCACGAAACCGAGGAGTGCTCTGATCATAGTCCAGGAAGCTATGCTTCAGAGTGAAAGCCTCACCAGTGGTACACTGGTACCACGGGAGTCGGGGAGCCCATGGAAGGTTGCTTCCACCCCCGGCGATGGTTGAGGATGTCTTTGTCAAGATGACCAAGATGACTTTGACATACACGTGGGTGGCTGTGGTGCCTATACCGCGGGCAGAGCAATAGCTCGGCGTAAGGTTGCGTGATTTAGATTAACAACCTGTTGCCATGAACGATAGATTGGCAGAGAGTTAGATAGATCTCGCTTCAAGCAATAAGATTACTGACCCTGGAGATGGTATGGACTGCTACCTTCGGGGGCGTTAATGATTGTCGTTTTAAACAATCCGTGTTGCTAAAGACAACCGTGAATTTGTACCCTAGCGGTTGGTATTCCCGTTAAAAATCGACGTATGTAGGACGTTTATCTGTCTCTCTTGTCTAATAAAAAAAAATCTTTGCGAGAATGAAATGGAAAGATCAGATTAAATGTTCACTGTAAGCTTGAGAGAGAGGAAGCACACGTATCGGAGATGAAACACGAGTGTGTTTTCGGCAATTTTCGTGTTTGTTAGTACTGTGGTCACGACACTTGACTTTCGGACGTTGACTAGTAAAGACATAAAGAGAATAAAGGTGGATTTATAAAAGTGAGCACCGGTGTTTAAATAGTTACGTCAGAGACCCTACCGAACAATGTGCCATTAAGTACAATTCCAAGGAATTGGCTTAAGTAAATTAGATAAACTAAGAATTTGTTATCATCACACAGGCCATAACATTTGACCTTTGCATGATGACAACGAGTAGTAAGTAAACATAAGATATCGTCGCATCGACCCTTATACGATGACGAATAGATAACAATTATTATTTAAGCAAGTTAAATGTAAGTTAAGAAGTCAGTCTCTCTTAGTAAGAGATCACGGTTTAAAGAAAATAAAGCAATTCAATATTAAAGTAAAATTAATAGTTTGTCTTTTAAACTTTAAAAATGGAGATCAATAACGATCTCAAGTAGACGAAATACGTCTACGTAACTAAATAATCGAAATAACAAGTTTTCAGCAATTGAGACGAAAATAAAAGAACTAAACATTTATTATTTTGGTTAACGTGTCTTTAATTCTGAATATGAAATAATAATTTTCTAATACATCGAACTTTTAGGATTGAATGACTCATTGAAATTAAATTAATGCGTTTCAAAACATGCTTATTAATAATTAACTTAATATTGAATTTGGTTGAGAGATAGATAACGCTTACATTCTAGAACTCTTAATGATTTTAATCTGGCATTGTTTGTCAGTGAGATGATTGGTACCGCTCAGCACCTGAAAAATCGAAGCCTAAGCAATATTATGTTATACTTGATTGATATTGAAGCGAATTTTAGGTAATTATGTTAAAAAAAAAATTTTTATTCGAATCACAGAAATTCCGTTGACGAAATCTCACTTTCGACGAACGCCATATTCGATCTCTTCGGTTCGACTGTTATCCTGAAATCGCGATCGTCCTGATCGCGAAGTGACGACTCCGGTAGATCATCGTAGTCGAATATTTGTCGACTTTCCCGATCGGCAATATTCTTTTCGAGCTGTTGCAATTTCGCTTTGTTTTCGGGATTGGGAGCTTTTGTTTCGTCACTCATGAAGAAGCTACCGAAGGACGTGTCCAATAGGCTGAGTAAATTTCCCATAGCGGTGGGTATTGGTGTGGCGGCCGGAGCAGTTGGATTGTCGGAAGGTAGTTGGTGAAGATGCTTTACTTCCATAGCTTGACCCTGATCGTCCTGGGACACAACATGTGTAATAACAGCATCTTCATTTTTTTTTATGGGAACGATTTTTGCTGTATGATTCTTCGCTATGATGTTGTCCTTTAGGCCGTATGTCTTAACTTTGGAGTGGCCTTCAATGATGAGGTACATGGGGCCGTGAATCGGTTGCGGTGGTTGTTTGTAGTGCGAGAATAGGGAATCAGTTGTCATCGATATTGGCGGAATAGTAGTAGGCTGGAAGAATGTTGTCTCTTCCGTTGCTGCTGTTGTTGTTGTTGTTGTTATAGTCGTTGGTGTTATTGTCGTTGTTGGGGGATTTGTGGTGGTTGGAGTTGTAGCTGGTGGCGGGTGCGATTCAAATACACTTCTTGATGGCATCATTACGTATGAAGGAGTTGCATGCGTCGGTTTGGTTAATTCCTTTTCGAGAAGAGCATGAAGCCACGGCTTCCGAGACGATGGAAGTGTAGCATACTGTGGAGAATACTCGCTGCGAATAGAGTTCTTATTCGGACGTGCTATGTTAACGTAGTTAATTGATTCTTCGATGTTGCTATCGCCATAGTGTAGGTTTTTGTGAGACCAACTCTGGCTCGGTGTATTGTAATTGTTGCGGTAGTACATTCCTTGGTAATAACTCTCCGTGCTAGGGTGCTTCATTGTCGGCGGGATAGTTTGCATTGGAGGGGGCATTAGTCTGGTGGGTAGTTGCGAGTGGAAATTTCTTCGCATCACCGAATTGTATTTCGGCTCCTTTCTATGAGATCGTTTCGAGGTGACCCCCAAAAGTAAGATCTCTTTCTTATCCTTACTTTTATTTGATGCTCCCCAATAGTGAACTCTGTCCAATACTGGAGGACTGTAGTCGTAGGTCGGATCGTTCTTGAGCGGATCACCTCGCCCGACCGGCAGCCATTCGTTGTAGTCTACACGCGGGCTGAACAGTGCCCGAGCTTCCGGATTGCCTGTAAATAGAGGATTGGTTACCAGTTAATAGGATAAGTACACAAAAACGACATTTTTATTGGCAAGTAGTTGACATAGCAATTATTAAGAAGACTCTTGAAGATAAAAAAAAATGAAAACAAGTACAAGAAGAGTACCAACATAAATAATCGCTCGCTGGACCGGGTACTCATAATTCAGCCATATTTCAAGTGTTTTAATACGATAATGCGCTTATGAAGTCCGTTTAAGTGTGCCTCTAAGCGATTTTTTAGCGATGGCGATTTCTTCTTTATGCCCAGCATATCCGATATGGGTGTACTACTAAATTATAGGCTTGCGCGAAATAATGCCAACAAAAAATAATTGACTGTTTTTAGTGATGCGTGTGGTCAATAGGGAGATCTGAGCGAAAAAAAAAATCAAAATTAAAATACTCGCATAAAACATAAGAGATATAGCTATGCACTAAATATGTTGACTTGTTGTGTTTTTAAGTGCGGTTTTAGTTGAAACGCTGATAACATGTGACAGGAATTCTTAAGTAGTGTTTGAAGAGACATTTTTTTCTGTTTTACTTTTTTTTTCGCTTCAAGTTCTTTAGGTGAATGTCGAGTAACTGTCGTTTACGCGATTGATTTGCTTTAGTATTTAGTTTTGCATTGATCTTAAGAAAGTAGGTAGCTTTTAAGATTTACGATAATGGCATTATTTGATTTATTATTTGCATAAATTTAGAATAATTAAATAGATCGCTTTTAATTTTTCCTTAATATTTTGATCCCGTTTTGAAATTACCGTAGAAAAGTTGTCAATGTTTTCTAATAACGGGTATTTTTGTTGAAATGGCTGTCAGCTAGATCATCAATCCTGTACGGTGCAGTTTCTTTTTTATGGCTTTACTGGGATGATGTACTAATAAATGATTTCAACTTTTTCGTAATTAGTTTTTAAATTGAAGTTGTGGTTTTCTTGGGTGTTTTGAAAACATATAACATGAGAACTGGTAAGATTACGTAGTTATAAGTAATCTATTCCCTAATTACGGATATTGATATGAAATAATCTCTTTAATTTTTAATTGGACTAACAGTTTTGAATTTCAATGGTTTTGATACTTTACCTCAAATGTTTTTAGCCTATCATATGGTAGTGTTACGGCATTCAAATGACGAATTAATAATTGAGCTGTTTATTTTGAAAGTGGCCCAGGTCCATTTTTATTTTTTTTTCAAGTTAACTGTGGTGACATTTATAATTTATGCTGAACGGTCAAAAAAATAAATCGGCATTGAAATATATTTAATACATTTGAAAATTTTGTAACACGTACACTTTCATAATAATATAAATACTGAAAATCATAATTTTGAAAGGGACCTACAGTGCCGAAAAATAAAATAGTACCACTACGACATTTTTTGTATTTGTTAAAAAAAACATTTCGTGTCGAAAATTGTTTGTACATTGCTGATAAATATATCACACAACATGTTCACTTTCCGCAGAAAACAGAGTATTGTTCATAATGATAACGGTTCTTTTCAATTTAAGCGATTGTCAGAGAAAAATGCAAAATAAAAGGAAAAAAATAATAGCACCACTGACAATTCTGTTGAAGAGCACATTAGTTGAGTTTATTAATTTGACCCCTGTACAAGTTAAAGTGTTCTTGTTCAGTTTTCGTTAGTTTTTACACAAATTTAATAAAAAATGGGTCGCGGAAAGCATTGTAGTGCTGAAAAAAGAGAAAACTTATTTCAGAAGGCAAAGCTTATAGCGAAGTGCGTCATTTTGTTGGATGTTTAAACAAAATGATACGCAATGCCATAACTTTCCAAGAAAAAGCTGAAACACGTGGACGTAAACGCGCCATATCGAAGTTGCTTGAAAATCGGTTGATCCGCCAGAGCAAGAAGGAGCCTTTTAAGCCGGCAACTGAACTAAAAAAGGATCTCAATATAGCTGCAACGGTGCAAACAGTTCGTAATCGTTTAAGACATCACAATTTAAAAGCCTGTAGCCCAAGAAAAGTTCCACTCCTAAGTGCGAAGCATGTAGCCAAACGTATTGAGTTTGCAAAAGAACACCTGAAATGGCCAGTTGAAAAATGGAGGAACATCTTATGGTCAGACGAGAGAAAAATTGTTCTGTATGGCGGAAAAGGCTCTCGTTCATACGTCAGACCACAGTTTAATTATACGTAAAACAGTTGGCAAACGAGAAAGAACTTCTCGAACTGAGCTCACCAATATGCGTGCAATCTCCACGCACATACGCGAACAATCTACGTGTAAAATATGGCTTAGTAATCAGCTGTTTAAAGTTTTGGAAGTATAAAATTTTAGCGAACCAATCAAAATCGTTCATTTGGGAGTAAAGCATTTTTTATGCGAACAATTTTTTGATCTATGGGTAACATAGACCGTTTTCGCACTCAGTCTTCTTTCGCTCTGCGTCAGACGCCCACCGAATGCAGAATACAATCCTCAATACACATGTAAAACCATTAAACATGGGGGGTCAAGTGTAATGGTGTGGGCTTGCTTTTCGCATTATGGCATAGGCCCAATACATTGGATAAAAACAATTATGGACCAATACGTTTACGTTGAAATAATTGAAAAAATTATGCTACCTTATGCAGAGTACGGGATGCCTTTGTTGTGGGTCTTTCAACAAGACAACGACCCCAAACACACCAGCAAGAAAGCGAAGAAATGGTTCAGAGATCATTCACTGAACGTCATGGAGAGCGCAGTCACTAGATCTCAACCCTATTGAGAATTTGTGGGCTGATGTAATAAAAGCAGTTGCTGCTGCCAAGCCAACTAGCAACGAATCACTTTGGAATGTGATTAAGGAGTCCTGGAGCGAAATTCCGCTAAGTCGATGCCAGAGCTTGGTTGATTCAATGCCAAAACGTTGTGCAGCCATTATTTCCAATAAAGGTAACGCAACTAAATATTAAAACTGAAGGACGTCATCAGCTGGAACAGATAATTATCGCATAATAATAAAACTAATTCATTTTTTCTATTTGTTCAACCTTAAGTGCACTTTGGAATTGTGGTGAAATTTTTTTTTTCGCCTTATTTTTACGTTTTTACACGATTTGCTTAAATAGCTTTCAAACGGTAAATAAAACCTTAAATATTTTTATCAAACAATTTTTATAAAACTTTTTTACTTTTAAAAATGTGTTCATTAGTTATTTAAACTAACAAATAGAATTACAATGCCTTTGGAAATATTGTTGGTGACGTTGGTGCTATTATTTTTTTCGCAGCTGTAACTCCACTTTTAATTGATAATGTCAAAAAGTGTGGCCTAAAATCTTGAAAGCAGTGATGAAGGTAATTTAAATTGCATTATAATATTGAATTAAATTTTAAAGAATAATATTTAATTAAAGAAATTATTAAACCCACGGGAAAGGATAAAATCACAAGATTCCTTGATTCTGAAAGTGAAGAAGAATTAAAATCATACAACAAATATAGAAAAAGAAAGAGAATTTTAGAACTTCATTCTTCAACAGAGGAAGAGGAACTAATTGAGAATGAGAATCTACAAAACAACAGATTCAGAGAAAACAGAAGTGATACTTATATTCAGAAACTTCGTAAAATTAAACGAAATTCGGGGAAAAGATACGATACACAAGCGGGAAAGAATTATACCTGCCAAAGTTTTTCAAAATAAAGATTGCCAATGTCGAAAAGATTACTTAAAAAATTTAAATGAAACAGAAAGAAAAAGTATTTTTGAAATGTTTTGGAACTTCGGTGACTTTAATAAGCAAAATATATTGCTATACGAAGCGACCGAACGCTGTACTGTAAAAAGAAGACGTCGGAGAAACGGAAAAGGTTCATATAGAAATGAGAGTTTTACGTACTGGTTAAATTCTAAAACAGGAAAAGTTTCTGTTTGTAAAAAAATCTTTTTACACACTTTTCAAATAAGCGAAGGACGACTGGAAAGTGTGTTAAAATCTAAAAATGTAGGCAACGATTTACGTGGGCGTTTGCCTGGATCGTCGAGAAAAATATGCGATGAAGCAAATATGGTTGTTCATAACCATATTAACAGTTTTCCCGAAATTTGAATCCCATTATACGAGGGATCATAATCCCAATAAAAAATATCTACATCCTGAACTGACTATAAAAAACATAACAGAATTATGATTGGGCTTAAAGCCCAATCATATGATACTCTAGATGAGATGGAAATGACTTTAATATACCGGAAAATATGTCATCTCAAATCCTTTCGAATAGTGAGTAGAGACTTTGCATGGGAGGTGGTAGAAGTAGAGGGGGAGGTTTGTATTTCTCCTATGTGACACCGAAAATGGCATGTAAAATGTTTCGTGCTGAATTTAAAATTTTTAATTTTCGTTATTTTTAAAGAAATTGGACATAGTTTTCCAGAAATTGTGGCATTTGTATGGGAGGTGGCAGAGGAAGTGGAACGTTTTCGATGATTTTGAAACTGCTTATCATCACCCTTATCACTATGCTTTGATTCAATTTCAAAGTCGACAGCTCTCATATATTCGAAGGAGAAATGCTTTTCTTGAATTTATAATACAGATATTTATATGGGAGGTGGTAGAAGGAGGGAAGCTGAGCTGATAATTTTTTCCAGCATTTATTGCAACTATTAAAAATAAATTCTGGCAAAATTTTAAGTTTGTAATTTTTCTAGTTTTAATGGAAATCGATATAACAAAAATTATGCATTTGTATGGGAGGGGGTAGAAGGAGTGTAAGGATGAAAACAATTTTTTTTCCCGTTATTGATATTTCTATTTTTATACTTTATGCGAAATATCACGTTGATAGCTTTAACAGTTTCGAAGAAAAATAATTTAATTTAAATTTAAAAATTTCGTGAAATTTGTATGGGAGGGAGTAGAAGGAGTGAGGTGAAGTTGATAATTTTTTCAATGCTGATTGCAATTATAATAAAATTAATTTGGCAAAAATTCGTTTTTATAACTTTACTAGTTTCGATGAAAATCGAAAAAGTGCATTTTTCAAAATTATGCATTTGTATGGGAGGGGGTAGAAGGAGTGATGGCATCAGATCAATATTCAGTCATATTAATGGCATCTATATCATAATGCTTTAACCCAAATTTCAAATCGATAGCTTAAATAGTTTCAAAGAAAAATCAATTTCTGAATATTTCGAAATTTCGTGAAATTTGTATGGGAGGGGGTAGAAGGAGTGAGGGGATGTAGCCCGTTCACGAACTTAAAGTTTATTTTTTGCTAAAAATGACACACAACAAATTTCAGCACGATAACTCAAGGCATTCGAGAGTTATGCTGTAGACAGACGGACAGACGGACAGACAGTAACTCGGAATCGAAGTTTTTGAGCGATAACAAATATTTCTGTACCCTTGGCGGCTCTGCGAGTTTCGAAGAAAAATAATTTAATTTAAATTTCAAAATTTCGTGAAATTTGTAAGGGAGGGGGTAGAAGGAGTGATGTGAAGATGATAATTATTTTAAAATAAATTGCAATTATAGTAGAATTAATTCTGACAAAATTTCGTCTCTTCAGCTTTACTAGTTTCAATGAAAATCGAAAATATGTATTTTTCAAAATTGTTCATTTGTATGGGATCGGGTCAATATTCCGTGATATTAATGACATATATATTATAATACTTTGACCTAAATTTCAAGTCGATAGCTTAAATAGTTTCAAAGAAAAATCAATTTCTTAATATTTCGAAATTTCATGAAATTTGTATGGGAGGGGGTAGAAGGAGTGGGGGTATGTAGCCCATTCACGAACTTAAAGTTACTTTTTTGCTAAAAATGACACACAAAAATATTTAGCACTCTAGCTCAAAGTTTTCGAGAGTTATGCTGTAGACAGACGCACAAACGGACAGACGGACAGACGGACAGACGGACAGACAGACAGACGGACAGATGGTCACTCGGAATCGAGTTTTTTGAGCGACAACAAATATTTCTGTATCCTTGGCGGCTCTGTGCGAGCGTTATTTCTTAGCGTTACAAACGGTAAGGCAAACACAATATACTCTCAGATTTCATCTAGAGTATAAAAATGTTTGATTTATATGAGCTTCACTGTAAAGAAAATAATTTAAAAGCAGTTAATGAATGGACTTATAGAAAA
The DNA here is from genome assembly GCA_963669355.1 of Chorisops tibialis. Lineage (NCBI taxonomy): Eukaryota > Metazoa > Arthropoda > Insecta > Diptera > Stratiomyidae > Chorisops > Chorisops tibialis. Next base: position 263,083,744 of record OY770262.1, on the reverse strand, counting down.
ATATTCAAAAAAGATTTTAATCTACAATTCCACCAATCACGCAAAGACCCATGCCAAAAATGTGATCTATTAAACATTAAAGTTAAGGCATCAGAAAACCATGAAGAAGAGAAAAAACTTATGGAAGAACATGATATTCATTTAAAACTAGCAGAATCAGCTAGAAATGCGTTAAAACAAGATCAAGAACTAGTATCAAGTAATCCATCTCATTATTTTGGCTTTTCTTTCGATTTGCAGAAAGCGTTACCATTCTCAAAGCTAACTACTTCAGTAGCTTATTATAAATGCAACATGTATATTTTAAATTTAGGCATACACAATTTCCACGACGATAATGTATACATGTACGCTTGGGATGAAACAAAAGCTTCTAGAGGTTCCCAAGAAGTGGCTTCATGCCTCTTCAGACACCTTAAAACTCTAAAAAGTGAAAAACATATCATTGCATGTGGTGACATGTGTGAAGGACAAAATAGAAACATCAAAATATTGTTGCGAGCTAGGGGTTCGCCGGTATTTCAAGTAAAACACAATTCGTTTAAAAATAAGTGATAATTTATTTATTCGTACTTTCACTTAATTCGCACTTTAACTTAATTCGTACTATATGGCACCACCGATATTGTTCTATCGCGTTCTTGCACCGGTTCGCGTTCTTCCACAGATGTCGCTGAATGACTGACTGCTCGCTGAGAGCTACCGTGTTTTTATACCATTTTCCCTAATTCTCGAAGCTTCCGTCGGGTGTCGTTGGGTGTATGTCTAGACTATACTGGAGGGTTCTAGATCTTTGATTATGGGTTTTTACTTATTGGGGGACTGTTCTATAAAATTCTGTCATATTCGGGAAAGATCATTGCCAGATCTACCTAGTCGTGCCATAAGTTCTGTCACACGTATATGGGCAATTTTTGTATAAATGAAAAAGAGTTTTTGACAAAGGAAAATATATTTTATTTTGGCATACTAATGGAAGTAAAATAAGCAACAAATTATTCAAAGTGGCCGCCTTTAGCCTTAACACAGCTCTTTAATCTGTTGGGCCAGTCATCGATAGCAGTACGCACTGTTTCTAGCGGAAAATTAGCTACTGCTTCTGTCAAAGATCGCTTAAGGCTCTCGATATTTGGGTATCGTCTCGTGCACACCATGGACTCTAACTCCGCCCACAGTTTGTAGTCCAGGGGATTCAAATCTGGGCTCCCAGGAAAACCCAATGTCGATTGTTGAATAGCGTAGAGTTCAGCGGCTTCACACATCCCTCCAGGATGTCCGTTTGATAATTTTTCGCTGCAGTTTTTACGCCTTTTTTACAAAAATGAAGCTCGGTGACCCCTTCGTAGCTGACACCCAACCATACCATGACTGATGCTGGATGATGTCCTCGCTGTACCCTAGTGGCAACTTCTCGGGCTTCTATGGAGCTGTGGGCATACACCTTATCATTTTGGCGGTTGAAATGTTCCTCCACCGTAAAAATTTTTTCATCGGTAAATAAAATTTCTCGATGTTTGTTGTTGCCGTACCGCCGAAGGAGCTCTTTCGATCTGGTGCTCCTAATTTGCTTCAACTGATCAGTCAGCAAATGTCCCGTTGATCGTCGAAAGGCACTCATCCCGAGGTCAGATTTTATGATGCGAGACATACTTCGGGTGGAGATGTTCATCTCTCGAGCCATGATTCGTTGTTTACGAAGCGGATTTCGACGAATTCGACTCTCGACCGCTTTGATGGCAGCAGAAGAACGTACATCACGCGGACGTCCAGAACGAGGTCGATCTTCAATAGTCTGGATCGCGTTATATCTCTGGATCGCACGATACACAAATCTTTGCGTTATTTTTAACGGGCACAACAACTTGAAAATTTCACTCGCGGATTTTACACACTTATGTAGTGCAATCACTGCAGTTCGGTTTTCTATTACACCCCATTCCATCTTCACACGTTAACGAACACACTTTAAATGACCATCAACTGTCAACAACATTATGACGTTTATAAAACTGGCCGATATTGAAATGTCACTCATAAAATAAAGTTGTTGCCAATGTGAGAAATTATGTGACAGAACTTATGGCAGGACTAGGTATAACAATATCTTTAATGTGGTTAAAAATTGTTCAATCGATGGAAAATTATGTGGGAATTATAGACCACAAATTTTTAATATCCGGTCATTCATTTTTACCTAATGACAGAGATTTTGGCGTTATAGAAATGTCGTTAAAAAGAAATCATTTACTGTATGTGCCACAAGATTATTATAATATAATAAAAAAATGTGGAAAAGGTAATACTTTCATACTAAATGAAATGAAACAAGAGGATTTTATATCAACAAGACTCTTAGAAGAAGCAGTTTACAAAAGATCCAAAAAATACCAACAGGGAAAAAATAAACTGGCTGCAAATATGCTGGATGCGATTTTTAAGAAATGAACCATAAAATTTTATATAAAACAACCCTTGGATGAGAATGCAGAGTTTAAAATTCTTGATTTATTGCCACGTCGGGGTAGACCTAAAAAATTTGGAAATATTGTATTGCCATCATTATACAAAAGTATAAGAAGCATCACATCACTAAAATACCGACACATGATGGACTTACTGCGATATATACCTCCGGAACACCATAACTACTTTAAATCCCTTCCGCATACTGAGAATGTTAAAGAATAACTTGTTATTAAATTTAATTTTTTTCTTCTAAAAATATAAAGTAAATTAAATGGTTTTTTGAATTTTTTAAGCTATATGTAACAGACTTAAGGTCTTTCACATTTTATAACAAAACAAATTTTTATTTTGAAAGTGACCTAGGTCCTTTCAAGATAAGCAAGGACATATTATACACTTAATAATTGCGATTTTTTAATAGGAATTATAAAATTAACTCCCTTAAATACGATTTAGCATTGCGAGTCAACCAAATACCTTACGTATATTTTTAATTTTGTAAAAACGCAAAACCTTAAATATTTCAAATTAAAGATAAATGGACTTAGGCCACTTTCAAAATAAACGGCTCAAATGTAATTTTACTTTATTATTTTAATAATAAAGTATTGTGATCGACTTGAAAAAAAAATTTGCTACCCTGAAATTTAATGTTTTCGCGTTTCATGACTAAAACAGCCTAAAAATTCAAAAAAAAAAAAAATCTGTACGCCGCACAGTGGGGTATTTGTCGATTCTAGCTGGCCAAAATTAATTTTTGAGCAATGTGATTAGATAATTGTTATTAGTATTGAAAGATAATCGAGCATAAGTACTCGCAAAAAAATTTGTGTTTTACTATAATTTTTGTGAGTTTCACCAAAAAGCTTTTAAGCTCTTAAGGTCTAACTGATACAGGAAACGTATACAGCGCCTCGGATACGGACGAATTCTACGGTAACGACTTTTGGCATTCGAAAACGGACTATGATTGACTTCTGGAACGTTCGAACATTAAATGACGGGGGAAGGACTAGAGTCACTCGGTCCTTGCAACGCCAATCAGTGATCGACTGTGAAATGCAGCATTATAACATCCAAATCTTGGGCTTGAGTGAGATCAGGTGGACAAAATCAGGAGAAGAACGAACCCCGAGCGGTAAAACCATTCTGGATCAACGGGTCCTGAAAATGAAGCCAAAAATGACGTGGAGGTCGTCCTTAAACCGAGAGCGAGAATCAGTTTCATCAGCTGGGAACCGATCTCGGAAAGGATTATCGTCGTCAGGCTCAGAACCAGTGTCAGAAACGTCACTATTTTGCAGTGCTACGCACCAACTAATACCGCAACACCTGGTGATAAAGAGGAGTTTTATAGCCAATTGAGTGCCAAGAGATGATATTATTATCATCTCTGGAGATATGTATAAACACCTAGGTTGGCTCTGACAGCACTAGACTAGAACACGTCATGAGGGCGCATGGTGACTTTTGGGTCGATGCGTCACGACTTTGGGTTAAGAGACTCGAAAACGGCGAATTATTTGTGGAATTTTGTAGTACTCGGCAAATGGTCAGGGACTCTTTTTCCACACAAGAGTCGTCATAAAAAATCTTGGGTTTCTCCGGATGGTGTTACTCAGAACCAGATCGACCATTTGGCTATAAGACGCCGATGGAGAAGATGTCGCCTCGATGTGCGAGCGAAGAGTGGAGCTGACGTGGGGAGCGATCACCAGTTGATGGTTGCCTGCTTGAGATTGTGCGCAGCAGCTATCCGACGACCACAAATTCTTCAAAAGAAGCGCAAGCTTGGATAAACTCAGAGACCCCAACAAAAAGCACGAGTACGCCACCATTTTACGCGAAAAATCATCGACATTTGGCGGATATGAAATGCGTACACTGGACGCCAATTGGGAGGAAAACAGAAACACGTTTCTAACTAGTGCTGAAGAATCTGTGGGATATATGCGGTGAGAAACCCTGGATGTCGCAAGACACGTTAGGCTGTTAGAAGCGACAAGAGAAAGGCCATTGAAGATCTGGCCAACAAGGCAGAATCTGCGGTTTACCTTGGGGATATGGGTTCACTATTCAAAATTATGAAACAGTTGACGAACAGGAATCTCACCGCCTACCACTTGGTGAGAGATGTCAACGGAACTCTCCTTGAAATGAGTGAACACCGTCTGCCGAAATGAATTCGCCACTGCATCTCATGTTTTTGAACTTCGAGAAGGCTTTCGACAGCATTAAGCGAGATTACATATGGAATGCTTTGCGTAGGAGAGGTAGGTTAAGATAAGGACATAACTATGATTAAAGAATCCTACGACGATGCAACGTGTCGCGTGTTACATAAAGGAGAGTTGTCCGAGAGCTTTCCTGTACGAACGGGTATCAGACAAGGCTGCATATTATCACCAGCCCTTTTTCTGGTGGTAATAAATGACATCTTGAAAGCTGCACTGGAAGGTGGGGAAGATAAAGGTCTTCAATGGAGACTATTTAGGTGGTTGGGTGTGGCATCTGATCGGCGTCATAAGGCAACACCCAGTGTTGTAACTATCATGTACACATCAATTGTGCTCATCACACCTCTACGTGGTAGCCACCGGGTACTGATCTCGCCCATCTGGACTTGACTTGGTGAACTGATAGGCGCGAGTACTAATGAAACAGAAAAATTCTAGCACTATAATAATATGGCCATCCTAATTGGGGATTGGCCGATATGTTAACAACTCATCCTCGAAAAAACCAGACCTGTTTCGAAACCTGAAATACCGCCTCGGACTGGATTAATTAAACGGCAACGACCACGCAAACGAAAAATGGACTATTCCTTCGGATCTTGGAACGTGCGATCCCTGTACAGAGCAGGAGCAGTTAGAGCGCTTCTGCAACAGGCAAGCAAATACAATATGAACATCATTGCACTCCAAGAAACTAAATTGTTAGGTAGCGAGGTTACTGACATTAGATTGCACACAATTTTCAAAAGTGGGAAATCATCGGGAAGCCAGGAGTTTGGAGTGCGTTTATCGTCGACAACAAGTTTAAACACCAAGCTATCAACTTCAAACCCGTCAATGAACGATTCAGTGCAATCCTCATCAAAACAAAATTCTTTAATGGTTGGCTCATTAATTTCCTCGCCCCAGCGGAGGACAAAGACGACGACGTTAAAGACGATTTCTACAGCACCTTAGAATCAACATTCGACTCCCTTCCGTCGAACGATATTAAAATCGAATTAGGTGACTTTAACACGAAAGTGGCAAAGAAGAAACTTACATAGGAACAATTGGAAGGCACAGTCCCCATGATATTAGTAACGACAACGGCCAGAGACTGACGGATTTCGCAGCAAAAATCTTATTGTAAACTCGACATGCTTCCCGCATCGTGACATTCATAAGAGAACGTGGCCATCACCCGACGGAAGAACATTCAATCAAATAGACCACGTTCTAATAGAGAAAAGGACGACCTCCTGCATTCTCGACGTGCGCACATGTTGAGAAGCTAATTGCGACACAGACCACTATTTGGTAAAGACCAAGTTCCGATGTCGAATCGCAAACCGAGAACACCTAAAACCACAACCGGTTCCTGAATTCGGCATACGAAAACTTAAGGATGACAAAGTAGTTGCGAAGTACGTCAGCCTTAGAGAGGCACTTCGCGCCAATACTGAACAACTACGCCAGCATGCCAATAGAAGAAATGTGACAAAATATCAAAGATGGTATTACATCTGTCGCAGAGGAGGTGATAGGACAACAACCCCGGCGCAAAAGAAATGACGGGTTCGACAACGAATGCCAAGATGCCTTAGACCGAAAAAACCATGCTTACAAAATATTAACAGAACGGCAGACACGAGCTAAATGGGACAAATATAATGATCTTAGACGATTTGCAAACAAAATATGCAGAGAAAAATGGAAGCACAATAATGACGAAATTAAAAAGATGGACGAACATTTTAAATTACATAAAACAAGAGCCGCGTATTCCCGTGTTAAAAGAATGAAAGGAGGATACCAACCGAAAACGACCCTCTGCAAAGATGCAGAAAGGAACATTCTGAGTGATGTGGAAGATATAAAATTAAGATGGGCGCAATACTTTGAACACCTTCTTAATCCGAGCCCATCACCCGCACGAACAGCATCAGGTGATGTAACAGTTGATGAAGGATCCGCTTTGAGTCCTCCCACACTCGAACAAGTAAAAACAGCCCTGAAGAACCACTCAAACAACAAATCGTCGGGCACTGATCAAATTCCTGCTGAACTTCTAAGAGCCGGCGACACCTGCATAGTGCATCTCCTACATATGTAGATTAGTCACGGATATATGGACGCAGGAAACACTTCCTGAGTATTGGCGCAAGAGCACTATATGCGCAATTATATAAAATCTTGACGAAAATTCTAGAGAGGAGAATTAAGCCCTATGCTGACAAAGTAATTGGTGAATACCAAGGCGGATTTAGAGCTGAACGGTCAACCACGGACCAGAAATTCTCAGTTTAACAGGTTCTGGAAAAGTGCTGGAAATATAATATTGATGTGCACTAGATATTTGTTGACTTCAGGCACGCATACGACAGGTGTGTACTTGATAAAATCATGTTGGAGTTTGGAGTCCCACCCAAACCGTTTCGGCTTACAAGAATGACAATGACCGAGTCTTTGTCACGAGTCAGAGTACGAAACGATCTGACTTCCAGTTTTAAAACAAACAACGATCTTAAGCAAGGTGACGGCCTCGCTTCAATGCTTTTCAACTTGACACTCGAATATGTTGTTCGGAAACTTTCCGTTGACACCAAGGGAAAACTATGCTTCAAATCGACACAACTTTCAGCATACGCCGACGATATAGATATCCTTTCAAGATCTCTGGAGAGTGCCAAGGAGGTATTTGTAAACTTTGACTTGGTAGCAAGGGAAGTTGGAACAAAACAAAAATTATTACGCAAACTAGGAAGAAGACGCCAACCAGACAAAATATTACAGTAGGAGACTATAACCTAGAAAACGTAGACAACTTTATATACCTAGGGCCGAACCTATCGAAAGATGGAAGCAAACCCATCGAAATCAAAAGGAGGATAATAATAGCAAACAATACTTATTATTCGGTACTTCCAATAATCAAAAATAAGAACGTGCACAGGTAAACAAAACTTAAGCTATACAAAACGATCATAAGACCTGTGCTATGCTATGGCAGCGAAACGTCGACAATAACTCAGGCATCCGAAAAACTACTTAACGCCTTTGAAAGAAAGGTTCTCAGAAGAATCCTCGGACCTGCGAGGGAAGACTCGATCTGGAGAATACGATTCAATAGAGAATTGTATGACATCTCATAAAATTTAAGAAGTTTCAATGGGCTGGTCATGTGGAGCGTATGGATGACGGAAGAATTCCCAAACGTAAACTGAAAAGGAAAATCAACGGACAAAGACCGGTCGGAAAACCACGGAAGCGCTGGGAGGATTCGATTGACGCAGAAAGCAAATCACTGCTAAGATTTTCAAACTGGAGGGCGCGGTCACTGAACCCAGATGGAAGGTGGCCAAAGTCCGATTTGGACTGTAGCGCCATCGTGAAGAAAAAGAAAAAATGGAGACTATTTAACATCTTACGTAACCCTGATTATGCTGATGACGTGTGTTTGCTTGCACATAACGGTTCGGACCTAGAGTCAAATGTTTGCTCGTTGCATTCTAAATGCAAAGAGGTGGCACTGAAAATAAATGTGCGTGAAACCAAGTACATGCACATGGGTTCAAACACAAGCACACCGATTGTTCTTAACGGACAAGATGTGGAAGAGGTGCAAGATTTTTGTTATCTTGGAAGCATTGTTAGCATGGACGGTGGAGTCGAAAATTAATTAAGGCTCGTCTAAATAAAGCTCGTCAGGCCTTCGGAATCCTTTCCCCTTTATGGAGGTTAAGAGAGGTCTCCCTTCGCACGAAGCTGCGAGTTTTTGACGCATGCGTCAAATCCGTGATGTTATATGGTTGTACTACGTGAAAAGTGACCGTTCGACATACCAAGAAACTGCAAACTTTCGTGAACCAATGCCTCCGACGCGTTTCAGGAATATTCTGGCCAGAAGTGATCTCCAACGATGAACTTTGGAGTACAACTAGACAAACTAAAATAGGTATTGAGATTCAAAGGCGGAGGAAACAGTGGATCGGTCACACCAGAGCGACACATCGCCAAACAGGCTCTGGATTATAATCCTCCAGGAAGACGTCGGGTTGGTCGACCAAGTAGCACATGGAAGCGAGCAGTTGAACAGGAAAGCAGAGGAATAAACAATTCCTGGCAGCAGCTATAGACTATGCTATGCTCAGAATCGCGCCTTGTGGTAGGAGCTGTTTCTGTTCTATGCCTCTACAGGGGGTCTTAACAGGAATTTGATTGATTGATTGAATTAAAGCTCGTCAGGCCTTCGGTATCCTTTTCCCTTTCTGGAGGTTAGGAGAGATCTCCCTTCGCACGAAGCTGCGAGTATTTGATGCATGCTTCAATTCCGTGTTTTTATATGGTTGTACTACGTGGAAAGTGACCGTTCGACTTACCAAGAAACTGCAAACTTTCGTGAACCAATGCCTCTGACGCAGAAGTGATTTCCAATGACGAACTTTGGAGTGAAACTGGACAGACTGAAATAGACATTGAGATTCAAAGGCGGAAGTGGCAGTGGATCGGTCGCACATTGAGGAAACCAGAGCGACACATCGCGAAACAGGCTCTGGATTATAATCCTCCAGAAAGACGTCGGGTTGGTCGACCATAGCACATTGAAGCGAGCAGTTGAACAGGAGACCAGAGGAATAAACAAGTCCTGGCGACAATGAAAGGCCGATTCTCAAGATGACGCCTTGTGGGAGAGAGCTATTTCTGTCCTATGGCCTTATAGGTGATCTTAACTAGAATTTGATTGATAGACTACACTCTCCCAATTTTGATTTTGGAAATAATTTCCTCACCGTTATCCTCTCGAGACAAGACTGGGAGGCAGATGAAATGCGGGAGAAAGAGTCCATATCCTGATGGCTCCAAAACTAGAACTGGAGCGGAAGCAGGTGCTTTCTCCACAATGCTTAATTTAAGCATATCCTTATGTCTTCCGGATCATTGTAGTGTATTCCAAGCAGAGGTGATCGCGGTAAAAGGAGCCTTGGCCTTGCTGAAGAGTAATGTAATATCTATTAAGGATATTGGTATCATCACTGATAACTTGGCCTTTATTAAATCCCTGGAATCAGTCATATATACCTCCAGAACTGTTCTTGATTGTCGCGCGTCTTGAGGGTGGTGGCTGAACAATTCAACATTCGCGCGTGGTAAGTATTAGGGAATAGGGCCATTTCGGGGAACTGCAGGGCCGATGAACTCGCCCGGCACGGAACCACCTTGCATATTCAATCTGAGAAAGAGAAGCTGAGTGTGCCCCTCGCAACTTAAGTTGGATGCGATCAGCAAGGATAGATGGGCAAACGGTGTTACATGTTATACCAGCCGACAGATTTTGCCTGTGCTAGATCGAAAATGCTTTGGTAGACTGATAAAGCTAAGCAGGCTGATGATCAGCTCCGTAGAAGGAAGTGTTACATGACACTACCTGATAAGGAGACATGCTCAGAAGCTTGACCTTCAGTTTAATGATTTTTGCAGAAGATGCAAAGATGAGGAAGAGACGATTCCTTATCTGTTGTGCACTAGCCTGGCTTAGAGTCACTGTATAACTAAGCTACTTGGTCCAGGAGTCTGGCAGATAGCTATTTTAGTACAAAAATCGAACGTGCTAAAAAATTTGGTACTAAAAATCGAACGTTCGAAAGATCAAAGTGTTGGTGAAAATAGGTGTAGACTGTGTAGTCATTCTGACATATCCCAGTTGGGAGTGGAATCATTACCGCGCCAATGATTCTTACCATGAAGCTATTACAGCTACTTCTTGTCGTAAAACATAGATTATTTTAACATTGCAATGTCATAGGCAAGCATTCGTTTTTTTCTACTTTCTGCATTACAAATAATCGACATTGGAATCTAGGGAAACGAATGAATAATGTAATGATTGGAAAAAAAATCGACAATATAATGGTCGCAATAGAATCTATGATGGAATGGTTGCAAAAGAATAGAAAGCAAATTAATCTTTGAGAAGGTATTCTAACATTGAGGGAGCGATTCATTTTGAATTAATATTGAAAAATGTGATGAAATGGGATCCTGCTTTTAATATGAATTCAGTATTTTAAATTCTGTTGCTATAATTTAACTAATTTTGTTGCTGGAAAAGTGCGGTGTAACTTAAGATTTTTTTCTTGCAACGAACAACTTGTAAAATTTTACGGGAATATTAGAAAGCAAACGGAATATGACATTAATGTTTTCTATTAATAATCTTTCGTTTTGTGCGCGGCACGTTTTGACGATGATCATTTATTTTATGCAATCTCCACACATTACCTTGCAATGCATATCAAATTCCCTAAATAAACTGCTACTTTATGCAATGCCTTCACATTACTTTAGAATGCATTGCAAATTCCTTAGGTCGATTTGAATGATTTCTCGATTTGAATGATTTTCAATAAAAGGGTATGGATTGCAAAAATCCCTGTTGGGATGTTTTCCCGCCATGTGTCAACAAACAGAATCATAAACTAGACTAAAAACCTGTTTGGTAAAGATGTGTGGGTGCAGAAAATTGCAAAATAAAATTGAATTTTTGGCTGTTTCTAATGGAATGGCACAATGATATTAATTTTTCAGGGCACATAATCGAATTCCAATTGCATTTTGATAAATATCTAACCGAATATGTATATACACCAAAAAATTCAAACTTAACGGTTTCAACTCTGATACGCATCTGCCAGACTCCTTTACCGAGTAGCTCAGTTATACAGTGACTCTAGCCTGGCTCTCTCTAGAAGAAGGATACGCCACCAGGTACATACTTCTTCGATAGTCTCGGTAATCTGGCAAATACGCAATCCAGGAGCCTTCAAAGTTTCATGGAAAGCTCTGGTTGATTCATCGAGTAGGAGTCTATTCTGAGATCCTGTGGCAGCACAACGGAGCAGCGCACGGTCTATGTGCGCTTGGACTTGTGTCTAAGCAGCCACATCTCACAGTTTAAAACAATCCAAGTTCATTCTGGAATATTTATATCTAAGAATATTCGAGTTTTCCTCTGATAAATATTATGAATGGGCATTAACGTCGTGCGCTCGCAGAAGCCGGTCTCGAATGAAAATACGATCCCGGCCATTATCATCATCATAATATCATTCCGAGGTACGTGCGTTAAGTAAAAATTTCACTTTCACGAAAACTCCACTTGCAATCTAAACTAGTTGATCGGTTAGTTTTGTGTTAATATGTATCTCGATAAACTCGAAAGAGAGCCATTGACCACTGTTTTATAATTACACCAAAGGCCATCGGTTTCAACGAGGTAATCGCCGATGAAAGTAAAAGAGTTTGCACGTTGCAATCAAAAATCCAGGCCTATGTATCAAAAGGAAGAATTTGCTTCCTAAAATGTTTCAAGGTATGCACTTTAGAAATGTTATTTTATATCGCTGGCGCCCGCCATTATAATCTTCGTTTCGACAAATTGCACGAATCATAAAATTGTATATCTAATTAGATAATAATTAGAACAGGATTATTTCGATGCGTGTTAGCGTTTTTCTTTCATTCGAACAACATTAAAGATTGCTTTCCATTTTATCCTATCGTCATAAAAATTGATTTTCATGATCACTCAACGATCATCGATATACGTTGGGCTTAATAAAATCAACGCTGGAATTGATCCGAGCACTATTCCATACTTCGATTGCTCGATAATCATGGCAATTGCTATGAAAGTAGTTTTTTATCTATTTTTTCTCTGATCAGGGATTATCTGTTTTTCGTAAAGACTACGAGCTGGATGTGTAAAAATGCTAACGGTTGCGGTCGATGCTTTCTTTCATTCAGAAAATTCTCGAACTAGAAATACCAATCTACCTACCTACTCGAGAAAAACACTTTCCACCACACCTGTCCGGCAACTTTAAGTGGATGATATGATGGAGCTGATGATGTTGATGATGATGATTATGATGATGATGATGACGATCGTTGACTGATGATTATGGCCATGGACGTGTCGGATAGAGGATTATTTATCTTGGATCTAAGTATCTATAGCCGATGAGACGGAAGTTTTTCATTATTATATGGTAATGAGTTGAATCTTTTAACGGATCGAGATTGAGTACTCTTATCAATTTCGTGGTGATAGCATTATTGTTTTCCATGCGATCGATATTATTTAGTTCCTTGTTGAAGTAAAATATTATCACTCTAAGCAAACTGGCACTACAGCTCAAATCTGGCCTTGGCCCCCTGGCTTTCAGGCTCCATAACATTTTTTGTTTATTTCTTATTGTGAAAGGGCTAACAACTTCGCAGAACCCTATATCTACGAATTTTTATGTGTAGGCAGTGTGTTAAAATTATATGTCGACCAGGATTTGGTCTATCTAGGGTGTAGCCTAGTAGGTAGTGTGTTGGTCTTGTAATGAGAAGGTCGTGAGTTCAAATCCCGGTCGGCGCAATATATAATTTCGGCACATTGCCTGCTTGGATATACCTTGGTCACCTCAATCTAAGAAAATGAAAAATTCGTAGAAAGAGGGTTGTGCGAAGGGCTAACAACCCTTCCACAATAAGTAATGAAAAATGTTAAGGAACCTAAATATCAGGAGGCCAAGGTCCGATTTGGGCTGTAGCGCCATTGTAGAAGTATCTATCTTGGTATTATTGCATTGTCCAAACTTTATTACACCCAAGCAAACTTTACATAACTAAAGTAATTCGTTTAATTTACCTTCATTTTGTCCACGTTCGATTTGAGTCTGATCCTCAGCACACATAACAATTACGGCTAAACATAGTATAAGAGATGTGGGTATTTTGTGTCGATCAGTTATCATTTTCCAGCTGATCGTGTCTGAAACTAAGGAAAATAAAAAAAATTAATACTTTCATTTGAGGATACTGCCATAATAAATAAAACACAACATGGATTCATTAAAAAATCAAATACTAATACAGCATTATTTATTATTGAACCTCAATACAAAATGGACAAGACTCACATAAAAATACATAACAGAATTATTGTTAAGACTCAAAACAGTCCCAACGATCAAAAGGTTGAATTTCCTAAATTTTATTGTTTTCAAATTCCGTTGCTAATTTGAATTCCTAATATTACGGTTCCTAAGTTCAATTTGCTAAATTTCATCATCATAAAATTGTATGACTACCCTTACGGCATATCTTGCCTATAATTGCATTGTATTGTTTAATTTCGCTCGGCCGATGTTGGTCGCCAATTTTTTATTCCGAAAACAATAGACATTGATCCAGCGGTAAGTTTGCTAGTTAAAATATTAGTCGAAATGTTAAATTGAAAATAAAATATTATTGACTCTGAAATTTGTCGTTAACGTGATCAGTTCGGATGCTGAAGGTTGTTAGCGCGTTCAAGTCGCTTTTACTTAGAACTTAATGAATTGTTAAAATTTATTGGGCGTAAAGCTTAATCATATGATACTCTAGATGAAATGAGAAAGAGTTTAATGTATCGGAAAATATGTCATCTCAAATTCATTCGAATAGTGAATAGGGATTTTTGTATGGAAGGTGGTAAAAGCAGAGGGGGTGAGGTTTGTAATTCTTGTATATAGCACCGAACGTAGTATGCAAAATGTTTCATGCTGAATTTAAAGTTTGTAGCTTTCATAATTTTCAAGGAAATTAAACAATTGTTGTCTGAATTTATGGCATTTGCATAGGAGGTGGCAGAGAATGTGAGAGGTTTTGGGTGATTTGAATCTGCTTATCAACACCCTAATCACATTCTCTCTCTATAATGGCGCTACAGCCCAAATCGGACCCTGGCCTCCTGACATTCACTTTCCTTAACATTTTTCATTACTTATTGTGGAAGGGGTTGTTAGCCCTTCGCACAACCCTCTTTCTACGAATTTTTCATTTTCGTAGTTTAAGGTGACTAAGGTATATCCAAGTAGGCAATGTGCAGGAATTGAATATTGCGCCGACCGGGATTTGAACTCACGACCTTCGCATTACAAGACCAATACGCTACCCACTAGACTACACTCTAGCTTCATCATCACATTGCTTTGTTACAATTTTAAAGTCGAAAGCTCTCATATGTATATTCGAAGGAGAAATACTTTTCGTGAATTTCCAATATAAAAATTTGTATGGGAGGTGGTAGAAGGAGTGAAGCGAAGTTCATATTTTTTATAACATTTGTTGCAATTATTAAGGGACAACTTCTACAATGGCACTAAAGCCCAAATCATGCCTTGGCCTCCTGAACTTCAGGTTCCTTAAAATTTTGCGTTATTTATTGTGAAAGGGTTGTTAGACTTTCGGACAACCTTCTATCTTCTAATTTTTCATTTTCGTAGATTGAGGTGACCAATGCATAATCAAGCAGGCAGTGTGCTGAAATTATGCGTCGACCGGGATTTGAACTCACGACCTTCGCATTGTAGACCGACACGCTACCCACTAGGCTACATCCTAGCTTATTAAGGGACAAATTTGAAGTTTTTTTTTGTGGTTTCAAAGAAAATCGATTAAATGCATTTACCAAAATTTGTATGGGAGGGGGTAGAAGGAGTATTCAAATCAAAACCAAATTTTTGGAGGGTGGAGGGATGTGGCCCGTTCACAAACTTAAAGTTATTTTTTTTTCTAAAATTGATTTGTGGAAATTTCAGCACGATTGGTCAAAGGTTTCGAGAGTTATGTTGCAGATAGACAGACAGACGGTCATTCGGAATCGTGGTTTTTGAGCGACAACAAATATTAGATTGTTGCAGATGAAATGGCGACTTTTGCGATGAAGTGAAGTTAGTTACGATTTGCATGTCTCAAACTGCCGCCAGGTGGCTCTAGTAGTAATGAATATTGAAGTATAAATGCTCCTACATTTGGTCATGGAATCATTTCAGTTTTGGACTTCATTGAGATCGGAAAAAAAAAATAAAAAAAACATGGAATCGAGTCAAAAATTGTTACTTTTCTTTACGAGTACAAACTTGGCAAAAACGCAAGGGAGGCTACCAAAAACATCAACATGTCATTTGGAGCTGACACAGTAAGCGGACAAACCACACAGCAATGGTTCGAAAAATTCCGATCAGGAGACATGACCCTTCAAAGTGAACCATGTGGCCACCCAGGACCATCGATGACAACGACGAGCTGCGTTTACTACTGGAGTCTGGCTCACGCCAAACTATAAAGCACATTGCAAAGAAACTGGGCGTACACTATTCGACAGTTTCCCAGCACTTGCAACAGCTTGGAAACATCAAAAAGCTCGATAAGTGCCTCATGTGTCAAGAATGGTCAAAAAATTAAATGAGTTGCAGTATGAGACTCTTCCTCATTCACCATTTTCACCAGACCTCTCGCCAACCTATTACCACTTTTATAAATATTTGAATCATTTTTTGACGGAGAAACAATTTCACAATGAAGCAGCCATCAAAAATGCCTTCGAGAAATTTCTTCAGTCTAGAAAGTTGGACTTCTACGAAACTAGCATAAATGCATAAATGGGAGAAGTGTATTGCATCCGCTGGTACCTATTTTGATTAATAAAATTAAGTTTTATAAGAGTTAAAGTTGTTTGAAATCTCACTAGTAAAGTCGCCATTTCATCTGCAACAACTTAATATTTTTATACCCTTGGCGACTCCGTGCGAGCATTATTTCTTAGCGTTACAAACGGTAAGGCAAACACAATATACTCTCAGATTTTATCTAGAGTATAATTAGCAGCTGTAGGACGCGGTCTTTGGATCGAGACGATTGGACGACTTCAGGAGGCCTGGGCCGGTTTTGGGTTGTCGTGTCATTGATGATGGTGATGCGAAAATTAGTGTATTGGATTTAGTGAAATTGTGCAGTTTGTATGGGAGGTGGTAGAAGGAGGGGCGAGTTCTAAGTGACTTTTTCAGAAATCATCATGCTTTTGACATGTTTTAAATTGCAAAATCAGTAGCATTCATACTTTTCAGGAAAATCGACTTTTTGTGAGGTTGTGAAATTGGGTCAGATTGTATGGGAGGAGGTAGAAGGAGTAAAGCTAATTGTCCAATTTTTTTTCGTCTTACTAAATAGATATTTAGTGCATAATTTTAGCTCGATAAATTTTATACGCACTGAATTAATTGGTCGAGCATTTCATGGAAAAGTGCAGTTTGTATGGGTGGTGGTGAAAGGAGGAGGACATAAATAATTTTTATGCAGTAGATTTTAAATCATCATAAAAGTATTATATTCCAAATTTCAGAATAATAGCCTTTTTGCTTTTCGAGCAAATCCGTTTATTGTCAAATTGCGAAATTGTGTCATTTTGTATGAGAGGGGTAAAAGGGGTGGGATGATTTGGTCCGTTCACGAACTTGACCTTTCTTTTTTGTCAAAAACGACGCGTTCCAAATTTGAACTTTCTACCTCAACGCATTTTAAAGCTAGAGAGGACACGGACGGAGGGACGGTCGTACATCCGGTTTTGAGATTTTTGAGTGATAGTATGAATTTCTGCTTGGGTGTAGCCTAGTGGGTAGCGTGTTGGTCTACAATGCGAAGGTCGTGAGTTCGAATCCCGGTCGACGCATAATTCTACCACACTACCTGATTGGATATACCTTAGTTACCTCAATCTACGAAAATTAAAATTTGTAGATAGGATTGTGCGAAGGGCTAACAACTCTTCCAGAATAAGTAGTGAAAATTGTTGAGGAACCTGAAGATCAGGAGGCCAAGGTCCGATTTGGGCTGTAGTGCCATTGTAGAGAAGAATGAACTTCTGTTTCATCAATTTTTTTTCCGAGCCTCATTTCTTGGCGTTTCAAAATTTGGATCTTAATTTTAATTATAATTATATTATTTGTTGCATTAAATTACATTTTGATTCAAACTAAAATATATTTCGCTATATTTAGCTACAAATTATGAATAATAAAAATAATTACAGAAGTCTTATATGAGCATAGCTCAAAAGACAGAAAATGATCAAATAAAAAAAAGAAATAAAAATATGAAATGTCCTTTGTCTGAAGTTCGTCAGATTCATTGAATCTTTTTAATAGGAGACAATTAGATTTTTTTTGTATAAAGTGAATAATGAAAAATTGAATCGCAGAAGACATAGCAATCAAGATATAAACTTTGAAAGTACCCTACGTCATTTCCGACAGCTTGATCTTTTTCGAATAAGAAATGTTTATTGTGAGATCACAGCGATCGGAAGACGGAGCCGTCAAAACGAATCATAAATCAACCTGGTAAGATCATGTACGACGGCGAAATAAAAAAAAAAATAATAATAACAACCATACCTCCGAAATGTATTACAAGATCATGTTGTGGCTGGACGGGCGTGTATCTTGATCATGTCATCGCCCATAATGTTATTATAAATGAAATGGATTATTTGATCATTTCGATTATTCCGCAAAAGTAAAACCATGCCTACCACAAAATCATTTTTACCGCTTTTTAATGAGCCGTACACGATCAGTTTTTTGATTTTCGGTTAATCCATGGTTCAGGGGCCTTTCATTTTATTGTCTTAAGGCTGACGCAAAACTTTCTCACGTTTTCAAAATTATAAATCACACGCAATTTTATTTAATGGTTGAAATTTGGTTCAAATTGGGTGTGTAAGGATATCTTAAACAATAATAATGACAATAAAAGTATAAACTTGGTGAGATGCTCTTTATATCTGGGTATTTCATCTTAATCCTTTGATGTAGTGTAGTATTTGCGAATTTAAAAATAGATTTGAACTGGGAAGTAGGTAGTTTCAAATAACAAAAGAAAATCCGGTTAAGATGATATTGTACTGTGTTTTAGAGAGAGCGTCATAAATTTAGGTGCAGTTTTAATGATTTGATCAATCAATCAATCACTCGCAGCTTCGTGCGAAGGGAGATCTCTCTTAACCTCCAGAAAGGTCAAAGGATACCGAAGGCCTGACGAGCTTTATTTAGCCGAGCCTCAACATCCTTTTCGGCTCCGCCGTCCATGCTGACAATGCTTCCGAGATAGCAAAAATCTTGCACCTCTTCCACATCTTGTCCATTAAGAACAATCGGTGTGCGGTGTGCGTTCGAACCCATGTGCATGTACTTGGTTTTACGCACATTTATTTTCAGTCCCGCCTGTTTGCATTTAGAATGCAACGAGCGAACATTTGCCTCTAAGTCCGAACGGGTATGTGCAAGCAAACATACGTCATCAGCATAATCAAGGTGACTTAAGATGTTAAATAGTCTCCATTGAAGACCTTTACCTTCCCCACCTTCCAGTGCAGCTTTCAAGATGTCATTTATTACCACCAGAAACAGGGCTGGTGATAATATGCGGCCTTGTCTGACACCTGTTCGCACAAGGAAGCTCTCGGACAGCTCTCCTCTATGCAAGACGCGACACCTTGCATCTTCGTAGGATTCTTTAATCATAGCTATGACCTTATCTGGAATACCTCTCCTACGCAAAGCATTCCATATGTAATCTCGCTTAAAGCTGTCGAAAGCCTTCTCGAAGTCCACAAACCCATTTCGGCTGACTGCTCTAATATTATCCGTAGGGTATTTGTGTGGTCGGTACAAGACGACCCTTTACGGAATCCAGCCTGATAAACTTCGAGAGTGCTCTCGACGACATCACCAATCCTATTGAGAATTACCTTACCCATAATTTTTGATACGGCAGTAACTAGACATATACCACACCAATTGCCACAATCCCGAAGGTCGCCCTTCTTCGGAATTTTCACAATGACGCCCTCCTTCCATTCAGTCGGATATCTTCCTTCATTCCACACCTCAGTAAAGAGTGGGAGGAGTATATCGGCTGTTATTTCCGGGTTCGCTTTGAGGAGTTCAGTTGGTAGTCCGTCTATACCTGGAGCTTTCCTTCCCGCCATTGACCGAATGGCGGAAACTATCTCTTCCTTATCTGGGGGATCGTCCCTAATAGAGGATTGTTGCGGTTGGATGGTTGGTAGTTGTTCTGTTTCTGAAATATCTTCCTCTGACAAGATCTTTAAAATATCAGAGAAGTATTCCTTCCATCGCCGCAACTGGTGTTCACTCATATTAAGGAGAGTTCCGTTGACATCTCTCACCAGGTGGTTGGCGGTGAAATTCCTGTTCGTCAACCGTTTCATGATTTTGAATAGTGAACCCATATCCCCAAGGTAAGCCGCAGATTCTGCCTTGTTTGCCAGATCTTCAATGACCTTTCTCTTGTCGCGTCTAACAGCCTTTTTAAGCTGCATATGAGCATCGCGATAGTTCTGCCTCAGGTCGGGCGTTCGTTAGTTGACAACGGGTTGAGAGATGATTGTCAATTTGGCTTTTTTCCGTTTGCCAACCTTGTCCCATGTGTCTTGCGACATCCAGGGTTTCTCACCGCTTTGCACATATCCCACAGATTCTTCAGCACTAGTCAGAAAAGTGTTTCTGGTTGCCTCCCAATTGGCGTTCAGTGTGCGCATTTCATATTCACCCAATGTAATGCTGTACACAATCTCAAGCAGGCAACCATCAAGTGGTGATCGCTCCCCATGTCAGCTCCACGTTTAGCTCGCACATCGAGGAGGCATCTTTTCCATCGGCGACTTATTGCCAAATGGTCGATCTGAGTAACACCATCAGGGGAAACCCTAGATGTTTTATGATGACTCTTGTGTGAAAAAAGGGTCCCTCCGATGACCATTTGCCGAGTACTACAAAACTCCACAAATAATTCGCCGTTTTCGGGTGTCTTAATCCAAGGTCGTGACGCGTCGACCCAAGGGTCACCATGCCTCCCCATGATGTGTTCTAGTCCAGTGTTGTCTGATCCAACCTGGGCGTTCATATCTCCTGAGATGATAATAATATCACTTCTTGGAACACGTTCGAAGGTGGTACTCAGTTGGCTATAAAACTCCTCTTTGTCACCAGATGTTGCGGTATTAGTTGGTGCGTAGCACTGCAGAATTGTGACGTTTCTGACACTGGTCCTGAGCCTGACGACGATAATCCTATCCGAAATTGGTTCCCAGCTTATGAGACTGTTTCTCGCTCTCGGTGTAAGGAGGAACGCCACGCCATTTTTGGCTTCACTTTCAGGGCCAATGTACAGAATAATGTTTCCACTAGGTGTTCGTTCTTCTCCTGATCCTGTCCACTTGACTTCGCTCAACCCCAAGATTTGGATGTTATAGTGCTCCATTTCACGGTCGATCACTGATTGGCGGTGCAAGGACCGAGTAACTCCAGCTCTTCCCCCGTCATTCAATGTTCGAACGTTCCATAAGCCAATCATAGTCCATTTTCGAATGCCAGAAGTCGTTATCGTAGAATCAGCCCGTATCCGAAGCGCTGTATCCATTTCTCGTATCAGTTAGGCTCTAAGACCACGGGTGATAAGACCATGATTCAGTGAGTGTCCATTTGCCATTTTTAGTGCAAGCAGGACTGGCTGTGGGTGAATTCTACAGCCCCCATCCCACAGGGGGATAGTTAGCTCAGGTCCATGGAGTCGCTAGTCTCCAAAGATAGTTCCAGGAATTGGTAAAACCTCATCCTACAACTACCTCCTTGCGGGGGATCATTTGTAAAGGGAATAAATAGTAAAGGGCCCAGATGGTTGTCCTGAAGAATATTAGATTCAACAACAAATGTGTCTGAGCCATAACCGTTAATCTTAACGTTTTCTGTTAGATAAATTCGAATTTATTTAGGCAAAGCGCGTAAACGTAGAGCTTTTAAAAATATTAACGTAATCTTCATTGGATATAACTTGATGCAGAAATAAAACTGCGTAGATGACAAAAATATTTATGAAATGGATTAAGAAATTTGATCAGAAAAAATAGCAAGAGGATAGGAAAGTGCTGTTGTTTTTAGACAATATACGTTGTGACAATCCTGTCAACTTGAATAATGTTAAACTTGTATTCTTTCCTCCAAATACAACTTCATGTCTGCAACTACTGCATCAGGGGTATCATAAGAAGTCTGAAAAACTCAGTACCGGAAGCACAGAATGAACCTTTTGATAAGAGCTATAGATAAAGCTTCTTCAACTTATGTAGTAACCGAAACCATAAATATTTTAAATGCTTGCCATTGGTTAAAATCGGTTGGAACTGAATTTAATAATACGACTATAATCAACTGCTTCGGGCATAGTGGTTTTCTATCTTCATTTCCATTTCTATCTTCAATCCATTGAAGCCGCAGTGCTGTAAAATTCTCTTAATATAGACTCTGAAGTACAAACATTAAAGCTATGGTCCTCCAATTGGGTGGAACAATTTTTTAGATTCATTCGATATAAATGAAAATAGATCTGTTGCAGAAGTTTCCGCAAATGAAGGCGAGGTTTTCAATGATTCAATACCGTCATGTGCATTAAATGTTCATGATGCTTCTGTTTAATTGAATATGCCGATTTGTTTGCTGTTAATAATGTATTAGGGAGAACTTTGCGTCAATCTTGAAAAATGCAGTCAAAATCTTTCTACTGCAGATCTACCTAAAATGTGCTGGAAGGAGAAATCACTCATTTCTTTTAATAATTTCATTATGGTTCAATAATTTTTGTCCAATTGAATTAATGTTTTTTTTTTCTTAATTATTTGTTCGATTTTCTTCCTAGCCCTCTAATTGGATCACCTGCTAATCGGACCATATTTTCTGGGTCCCGTCAGTGGTTTGATTGTATTTTTAAATATGATAAAAACATTTTACTTTATTATTTTAATAATAAAGTCATCGACTCGGAAAAAAAAAATTGCTACTCTGAAATTTTATTTTGTTCGCGTTTCATGACTAAAATAGTCTTATGATTGTCCAATCATATGACATTCCAGATGAAATTGGAAAGAGTTTAATGTACCAGAAAATATGTCATCTCCAATTTTTCGAAGAGTGAATAAAGGCTTTTGTATGGCAGATGGTAGAGAGAGGGAGGTTCGAGGCTTTTGTATATGATGCCGAACGTGGCATGAAAATTATTTCTAGCTGAATTTAAACTTTAATTATTTTCAAAGAAATAGGAAAAAGTTTTCCTGAAATCGGAGCATTTGTATGGGAGGTGGCAGAGCTTGTGGAGGATTTTAGATGATTTTGAAACTGCTTATCAACATCCTTATTATCATGCTTTGTTTAAACTTCAAGCACTCATATGTTCGAAGGAGAAATGATTTTCCTGAATTTTTAATATAGATAATTGTAAGGGAGGATTTTTTTTTAGAATTTATTGCAATTATTGATGAAGAAATTCTGGCAACATTTTCAGTTTGAACTTTTGCTAGTTTCAATGGAAATAGATATAGTTCGTTTAACAAAATTGTGCATTCATTTGTATGGGAGGGGGTAGATGGAGTATACGGATCAAAACAAATGATCAATACGATCAGCAATAATTAATTTTCACTACAAGCTAGAATTGGCCGTTTATATGCTGACTTGATCTTGGTCATTGCACTCCAAAGGTTAATACATAACCTAACAAAGAGCATCGACCAACATAACATTTTTTATAAGCATATTTTTATGCTTCTTTAGCAATAAATTTTAATATAAATAAATGTACAATTAGCTATTAACTTCAGTTTCAATAAAGTTTTTTTTAAGTTTTTTTTAAGTTAAACTCAACAAAGGTCCGACGAACCGTTCAAACCAGTTTTTGTTCTCACCTAGTATCCCAGTATCTCAGTCTTGAAACTTTTTTACTTTCAGTATGGAATCATTGACACAGCAGCAAATCGAGTGTTACGATGACATCATTCGCATCAAGACAAATTTCAAGAAGGATGCCAGCAGCAGAAAGACGAAGCTATACATAAGCAGCCGAATTCAGAAGCTGGACGAAATCTGGAGGCAGTTTTTATCAACGGATGCAAAACTGAATGAAATAAAGGCTACTAACCCGGAGCATGCCTACTACATCAAACGCTATTTCAACGAGGTGGAAACCGTATACGACGACTTACGGTTGAAATTGCAACACAAGTGGGATAAACTAGACGAGAATGAACGGAAAGCAGTTGCAGCACAACTTCAAGCCGGCGAAACTGACGAAGCCGGGGAAGATGCTGCTGCAAACATTGATCTTCGCAGCACTATCGTAGGAAAATGCAGCTTAAATGAGGATGAGGATGAGCAGCGCTCTCATCAGCAAGAGTTACTACGAACGCAAGCATAGACGATGCGGTTGTTGGTGAGATTGTTGGAATCGGAAGACACCGCAACGGACAACAAGTCAAAATTTTTTAATCAGCATAGACTCAATTCCATTCAAGTCTACTGGGCGAAAATTTGCAATAATCACTTAGATATTATTGCAGATTCCAGTTCCGTTTTCTCCACTTTCGTTTTCTCAGAGTACTTGAGCCAACAGAATTATGAGAAAATGGAGGATCATTATGAAGAAGTAATGGTAAAATCATTGGAGAAATTGGAAGCTCCAAAATACACACAGAGTGAGGTTGGATTACCTCGATTAACACTTCCAACCTTTGACGGGGAATATTCGGCGTGGACCTCCTTCCACGACATATTTTCGAGGTTAATCCACACCAATGACAAGTTGGGAAAGACTGAGAAGGTGCAGTACCTTAAGACTCATCTTAGAAAAGACGCTGTCAGCTTACTACAAAATTTATGCATTTCCGAAGCTATTTACGACGCAGCCTGGAAACTACTCGGTGACAGGTATGACAACAAGCGCAAACTTACCTCGATTCAAGTTCAGGCTCTGATGAACCAACCAAAACTGGAACACGAATCGGAGATAAATATACGTATGCTTTATGACACTACCAGAGAGTGTCTACACGCGCTCGAAAATTTAGGAGTTGATACGATAACCTGGGCGCCCATTATTGGTCACATTGTGATTCAAAAACTCGACATTGAAAGTCACAAGTTATACGAACAACAACTCGAGAAGCCACGAGAGCCACCAACATATGAACAAATCTACCGATTTCTGGAGACTAGGTTCCAATCGTTGGAATCTTTGAGATACTCTTAACGGAATACACCTTCCATTTACAAAAAACAAGAGAAGAACGGCGGAAACAAGTTTAAGATGTGCCACGCAACATCTTCGCTTACAAGCAGATGTAAGCATTGCCATCAGGAGCATAAGTTATTCAATTGTCCGAAATTGCAATCGCTCGATGTGCCGCAACGCAGAGACTTCATTCGGCAGAGTAAAATTTGTTTCAACAGTTTAAGTCACCCGTCAAACGAAAAATGTTAAGCAAACATAAATAAAACATCTGCCAAGAACAACAATGTTACATATAAAGAAGTCTAACGAGGACTCTACATCCAAGCAACTTAACTCAGATGTAGGTGAACGGAGTTGTAACGTATGACTAGCTACAGCATTAGTAGTGACAAGAGTATTCGAAGAAACACACAAATAAGTAAGAATTTTAGTGGACCAAGGCTCTCAAGCCTCGTTCATTACCGAAGAAGCGACACAGATGCTCCGACTGCCAAAAATAAAGGAGCAGGCAGAAATCTCAGGATTAGGTATAACGAACGCAGGAACGACACGATACAAGATTAAACTAGAACTCACACATAGATTTCCGTCTGAATTTAAACTTATGTTAGCCGCCTACGTAATGCCGAAACTTACAAAGTTATTGCCTGATAACAAAATAAGCATCGACAAAGAAACCAACTTCTGGAAAAATAATATAATCTCAGATCCAAATTACGACACACCGAGCCCTATAGATATGATAATTGGTGCGGATGTGTATCCAATGATCATTCCAGAAGGACTCCATAAACTACAAGATGGAGTGGTGGCTCAGGACACAAATTTCGAGTGGATACTTTCTGGAAACACTGCAGCTTCTAAACCAGCGCGAATCAATTTAACCAGCATGGTATCAAATATCGCGCTTGACGATACTATGAAGAAGTTGTGGGCAATCGGAGAGGTATCATCTGACAACGCTGCTTCCAACGATGATGAACGATGAGAAGAGCATTACAACCATACACATTTACGCCACAAAAATGGTACTTCTATTATCAGAATCTCTTTCAAAGATAACGTTGAATTGGGTGAGACCAAACATAAGGCTCTAGCTAGATTACTTCAAGTAGAGCGAAAATTCGAAACACACAAAAAATTGGAAAAAAATATAAAAAACTCAAGAAGGAATATATTCCGTTGAAACACATGACGCTAGCACCTACCGCATCCCATAGCGGTACTTCTTCCTCATCACGCAGTCCTAAAGGAAGACAGTACTATAACTAAGTTAAGAGTAGTCTTTGATGCATCCATGAAATCAAGGAACAATGTTAGTCTCAATGATATTACCTACATAGGTCCTAAATTACAAGGGGATATAGCTACGATATTATTGCGATGGCGAATGCACAGATACGTCTTCACCGCCTACGTTGAGAAGATGTATCAACAATCCAGATTCATCCAGACGACTAAGATTTTCAAAAAATATTGTGGAGGTTCTTTTTTCGTCATCACATACATCATTTGGTCAATTCATTAAATCGATTTCTATTAAAACTAGAAAAAGCACAAACTTAAAATTTTGCCAGAATTTGTCGCAAAATAATTTCAATAAATGCAAGAAAAAACATAACAGGGCTACGATTGCGCGTAAAGCGCAATCTTACGATACTCTAGATGAAATAGAATTTTTTGTGATCCCAAGAAATTTCGCATGGGAAGTATTAGAAGGGATGATAGCATTGAACTAATTTTTCCCCATCATGCTAAAGTAGCTATAAAAATGTTTTGTACAAAATGCTTACTCCAAAAATTGAATGGGAACTGAAAAAATTAGTGAGTTAGATTTAGTGAAAATGTGCAGTTTGTATGGGAGGTGGTAGAAAGAGTGGGGCGATTAGAGTGATTTTTTTCAGAAATAACTAGGAATATTGTAAAATTGACATCCCTGAAATTTCAGACTAGTGCCATTTATACTTTTCAAGAAAATCGATTTTTTGTGAAGTTGTGAAACTGTGTCATATTGTATGGGAGGGGTTAGAAGCAGTGAAGCTAATCAAATATTTTTTTCTGATCTTAGTGCTAATACTAATTAAGTATTTATTACAAAATATGAGCTCAATAAATGTTATATGTTCTGAGAAAATTGTCTTAGAGCATTTCATGAAAAAGTGTAGTTTGTATGGGAGGGGGTGGAAGGAGAGAGAGGAAGAAAATAATTTTTCTACTGTAGATTAAAATTACTATGAAAATAACATATCCGAAAACTCAGACTAATAGCTTTTATACTTTTCGAGTAAATCCGTTTATTGTCAAATTACGAAATTGTGTCATTTTGTATGGGAGGGGGTAGAAGGGGTGAAGCTAATAGTCTAAATTTTTTTGGACTTACTAACAATTTCAAATAAATATTTGGTGCACAATTTCAGCTCTCTAAATTGTATACGCAATGAGTAAATTGGCTTAGAGTAATTCATGACAAGTACAGTTTGTATGGGAGGTGGTAGAAGGAGGGGGAGGATACGCATAATTTTCGTACGGTAGATTGATATTATCATAAAAGTAACATATTCCAAATTTCAGGCCAATAGCTTTTATACTTTTCGTGCAAATCCGTTTATTGTCAAATTGCGCAATTGTGTCATTTTGTATGGGAGGGGGTAGAAGGGGTGGAGCGATTTGGCCCGTTCACGAACTTGACCTTACTTTTTTGTCAAAAACGACGTGTACAAAATTTGAACTATCTAGTTCAACGCGTTCTCAAACTAGAGCGCGCACAGACGGACGGACGGACGGACGGACGGACATCCGGTTTTGAGATTTTTGAGTGATAATATTAATTTCTGTATTCATCATTTTTTTCTCCGAGCCTTATTTCTTGGCGTTACAAACTTTAGAGCAAACTTATAATACTCTCAGATTTCATCTAGAGTATAATTATCAGCATCGCCTTACTCCTTCTAGGGGTGGCCCTTGCAAATATCTATATCATAAATTGAAGAAAAGCATTTCTCCTTCGAAAATATGAGCTCTCGATTTTGAAATTGAAAATAAGCATGGTGATACGGATTTTGTAAAGCAGTTTTAAAATCATCTAAAACCCTCCACTTCTTCTGCCACCTCCCATACAAATACCTCAATTTCAGGAAAAATATGGCCAATTTCACAGAAAATAATGAAAGCTGCAAACTTTAAGTTCAGCGCGAAACATTTGACATGCCACGTTCGGTGTCATATTCAAACATAACAGGGCTACGATTGCGCGTAAAGCGCAATCTTACGATACTCTAGATGAAATAGAATTTTTTGTGATCCCAAGAAATTTCGCATGGGAAGTATTAGAAGGGATGACAGCATTGAACTAATTTTTCCCCATCATGCTAAAGTAGCTATAAAAATGTTTTGTACAAAATGCTTACTCCAAAAATTGAATGGGAACTGAAAAAATTAGTGAGTTAGATTTAGTGAAAATGTGCAGTTTGTATGGGAGGTGGTAGAAAGAGTGGGGCGATTAGAGTGATTTTTTTCAGAAATAACTAGGAATATTGTAAAATTGACATCCCTGAAATTTCAGACTAGTCCCATTTATACTTTTCAAGAAAATCGATTTTTTGTGAAGTTGTGAAACTGTGTCATATTGTATGGGAGGGGGTAGAAGCAGTGAAGCTAATCAAATATTTTTTTCTGATCTTAGTGCTAATACTAATTAAGTATTTATTACAAAATATGAGCTCAATAAATGTTATATGTTTTGAGAAAATCGTCTTAGAGCATTTCATGAAAAAGTGTAGTTTGTATGGGAGGGGGTGGAAGGAGAGGGAGGAAGCAAATAATTTTTCTACTGTAGATTAAAATTACTATGAAAATAACATATCCGAAAATTCAGACTAATAGCTTTTATACTTTTCGAGTAAATCCGTTTATTGTCAAATTACGAAATTGTGTCATTTTGTATGGGAGGGGGTAGAAGGGGTGAAGCTAATAGTCTAAATTTTTTTGGGCTTACTAAAAATTTTAAATAAATATGTTAGAGTTAATGAATGTTTATGCAAACATTTATTATTATAACACAAAATGAAGCGTTCGATAATTTCTAAGAGTCAGTGTAAAACCAATTTGAATTGTTACCAAGCACATTATTTACTTTGAATTGTATTACATAAACTTGAATTAACGTAACTGTAATTTTATAACATTGTGACTATTTATAACTTATGTTCTGAAATAAATCTCTCTTCTATTTCAAATTGCCATCGTAAAAGGTTATGGGCCCAGAGCTAGCAAATTTTTTTTCCAATGCAAAGTTAAAGTGTGCTGACTGATTTTAATTTTTTTTACGTGGAAACTAAAGTGCGTGTTAACAATTTTTTTTAGGACTTTTCCAGAAAAACGCATAGGGATTTTTTGTTGGTGCGTGGAAAATAAGAAAAATTGTGGAGAACACGTGGAACTGTTAGTGCGTGAAATAAAAACAGTATCGTTTAATTTTTTTTGAGGGTTATTCTTACGCGGAAACTACAGTGCGTGATTCAATTTTTTTTGAGACTTTTCCCGGAAAAACGCATAGAAATATTCTGTGCGTGGAAAATAAGGAAATTGTGAAAGCACGTGGGACTGTTAGTGCGTGAAAAATAACAGCGTTGCACAGATTATTAACTGTTACAATAAAGTGCGGAAAACGTTTTTCTTAAAAATCGGAAAATGGACACCGATCTTCTCAAAATTGAAAAACTGCAGGGGGACGACAATTGGCTGATATGGAAGTTCCAGGTAAAGGTAATTCTAAGATCTTATGATATTCTGGATGTCGTATCAGGAGCTATTGAGCAACCTCCCAAGGATAAAGATGGTAAAACGAGCTCAGAAAAATGGAGAAAAGATGACTCTCGAGCGCAAAAGGTGATTGCAACTACAGTGGGGCAGCAAGCTATGATTCACATCATGAACTGTGAAACCGCGCATGACATGTGGTCTAAGCTCGAGAGCATCTATGAACAAAAGTCTCATACTAGCATCCATTTGGTTCAACAGCGTTTTTATAATTTTTCTAAGGATTCAATGGATAGCATGTCAATACATATATCTAAGCTCGAGAAGCTCGTGCAGCAGCTAAAAGACTTAGGGGAAACAATATCAGAATCTATGGTTATAACCAAAATTTTAATGACTCTCCCTTCCAGTTATAATCATTTTTATAGTGCCTGGGAGTCAACAGCAAAAGACCAGCAAACCTTGAAAAATCTAACGGCAAGGCTGTTAATGGAGGAGTCGCGGATGTCAAGCCAAACATCATCAAGTAATGAAGTAAGTGAAGCCCTTG
This sequence comes from Chorisops tibialis, assembly GCA_963669355.1. Taxonomy (NCBI): domain Eukaryota; kingdom Metazoa; phylum Arthropoda; class Insecta; order Diptera; family Stratiomyidae; genus Chorisops; species Chorisops tibialis. Next base: position 263,053,801 of record OY770262.1, on the reverse strand, counting down.
TTGCAAGAAAGTCGTATTCAAAAGGTAAGCCACAATTTCACAACAACAATAAAACCATTAAACCCGGAAAGTGCTTCGTATGTAAAAACTATGGACATTGGAAAAGTAACTGCCCAATACGATTCCAAAATCAAAAATCGGGACACGCAAAAAGAAATTTAAATAATAATAGACATAATTTTAGTGGTGCTCAAGGTGATGCATTTATCAGTGAAACCTTTTCGTCAGATAGTGGTTACGATAATAATTGGTACTTAGACTCTGGTGCTAGCGATCATATGTCGTTTCGAAAGGATTGGTTCGTTAATTATAAACAATTTAAGAATCCTTTTTCGGTAAGAATTGGAAACGGTAGTACAATTTTCGCATATGGTCGTGGGGATATAAACATTTTGGCATTCAATGATTTAAAATGGGAAAGAAAACATTTGTCAGATGTGCTTTACGTGCCCGAAATTAGACTTAATTTATTTTCAACAAGCTGTGCGTTGGATAAGGGCTTAACGTTGATATCGAATGAAAAAAGGTGCGAATTACGAAAAGACGATTCGGTAGTTGGTATAGGTGTGCGCGAGAATCGTTTATTTAAACTATTGTTCAAAGTACGTTCGAACTATGAGTATAACAATACTCAAAATTATGCTAATTCGGCAATAACAAGCGTTTTAAGTATTAAACTGTGGCACGAACGTTTATGCCACCAAAATATTGTACATGTGAGACGGTTCCTAAATAATATGAACATTAAATTTATCGACTGCAAAGATTTCTTTTGCGAAGCCTGCATATTTGGCAAACAACACCGTCTACCTTTTGAAAACAGTAATAGTAGAGCTACAAAGCCTGGGGAGTTGGTGCATACCGACGTCTGCGGTCCCATGCAGGAAACATCTATAAGTGGATCACGTTATTTCCTCCTTTTCAAAGATGATTTCTCGAACTTTCGGACAGTATTTTTCATTAAACAAAAATCCGAGGTACCTCTTTTAATTGAAAAGTATATAAATGATGTTGAACTTGATACGGGAAATAAAGTTCGAGTAATTAGATCAGATAATGGGCTAGAATATGTCAACAAAGAGCTTATTTCATTATGCAACAAATACAATATTCGTCATCAGAAAACGGTTCCATTCACTCCAGAGCAAAATGGCAGGGCCGAAAGAGATATGAGGACAATTGTGGAAGCCGCGCGAACTATGGTTCATGCGAAGAAGTTAAATTTGAATCTCTGGGCGGAGGCAGTGTGCACTGCTGTATATGTACTCAATCGTAGTGGTAGAAGTCCACAAGACAACATAACGCCGTATGAGTTATGGTTTGGAAAAATTCCCGATATAGGAAATATACGAGTTTTTGGAATTGATGCCTACTGTCACATTCCGAAAGAAAAGCGACGGAAATGGGATCAGAAGACAAGAAAAGGAAAGCTGGTTGGCTTTTGTGAGAACACCAAAGGCTATCGAATATGGTTTTCGGAGAACAGAAAAGTTGAGGTTTCCCGCGATATTATTTTTAATGAAGTTTCAAGTGCAGATAAATACAACAATGAAACCTTCATTGAAATAGTTAAGGAAGATCTACCAAAGCATTCTACAGAAGATCGCGGAAGGGGAACTTTAGGGGAACATTTACCCAGTGAGGAGATTTCTTCCAAAGCTGGAGATTCCAGGAATTCAGACGTAATTTTGAAACCAGAAAAGGTACTAACCAAAGATGATGACGATATGAGAAGACGTCTAAGACCGAGAAAATGTGAGTCAGCTGAACTCAATATTGGATTATTAACTGAAGGGTATGCTTTCGTAGCAGACAGTGATGAGCCAAAGACATATGCAGAGGCACTGCAATCGCCACTTAGTAAGCAGTGGAAGAAAGCTATGGAAGAAGAAATGAGTTCGCTGATCAAAAACAACACTTGGAAACTTATTGATTTGCCGAATAAAAGCAAAGTAATAGATAATAAGTGGGTGTATAAAATGAAGAAAAATGCAAGAGGAGAACTCGACCGATGTAAGGCCAGGTTGGTGATTCGCGGATTTACACAGGAGTTTGGAGTGGACTATTCGGAAACATTCAGTCCGGTCGTTAAGTTTACCTCTATACGTACAATTCTTGCTATAGCAGCAATGGAAAATCTTGCATTAATGCAGTTTGATGTTAAAACCGCATTCCTCTATGGAGATCTCGAGGAAGAGATTTTCATGAAACAACCGATGGGATTTGAAGATGGTACTGATCGAGTATGTCTATTGCAGAAAAGTTTGTATGGCCTCAAACAAGCTTCGAGATGTTGGAACGAAAAATTTACGAATTTTTTGAAGGAGTTTAATTTAAAGACTAGCAGTGCCGATCCATGTGTCTTCATCAGTCACACCGACTCGAAAAAGCTTATGTTAGCAATTTACATTGATGATGGTATTGCAGCGGCGACAGATAGTACGGATATAGAAAAGCTGTTAGGCTATCTTCAACAGGAATTAGAGATCAAAATATCTGAAGCCAATTTTTATCTTGGTTTAGAAATATCGCGACACGAAAATGGAGCAGTTCATGTACATCAAGCAGCTTATGCAGCAAAGGTTTTAGAAAGATTCAACATGACAGATTTGAAGGCTGTATCAACTCCTGCAGACACTTCATCATACATCGAGGAAGATTCAACAGTGGAAGTTAATTTTCCTTTTCGTGAGGCAGTGGGTAGCCTCATGTATTTATCAATAGCAACCAGACCTGATATCGCATTCGCTGTTAGTACAGTTAGCCGTTTTCTTGAGAAGCCAAGCAGCGTTCATGTAACTTGGGTCAAACGCATAATGAGATACATCAAAGGAACATTGAAATGCGGTATATTTTATTCCAACGAATCTAGAATGTATCTAAATTGTTTCAGTGATGCTGATTATGCTGGAGATGTTAATACTCGAAAATCTACTAGCGGTTTCGTTGTAATGCTGGGAACCGGTCCGATTTCGTGGCAATCGCAACGGCAAAAATGTGTCGCACTATCAACTACGGAGTCAGAATATGTATCTGCGTGTGAAGCGGCGAAGGAGCTGGTTTGGCTTAACCGGCTTATTTCTGAATTAATGCTACATCAAGACGTTCATCTAACACTACATATGGATAATCAAAGCGCAATAAAATTGGTCAAAAATCCAGAGTTTCATAGGCGTACTAAGCACATAGACGTTAAGTTTCATTTTATCCGAGAGAAGTTCAAAGAAGGACTTTTCGAACTTTCATACGTGTCTACAAATGAGCAGATTGCTGATATACTTACCAAGCCGGTGCTTAGAGAGAAATTTCAACGCTTCAGAACCATGATGGGTCTACGATGCAGTGAAAATTAATACTTCATGCATAATTTTTTTTGGGAATTTAATTTAAATTTTTCTTTGCTTAATATTTTGATCACATTTTTGTTTTGAATTAAATTGCTTAATAAATTTGGTTTAATGCTATAATAGTTTTCGGAATATGTAAATTAATAAATTGTTTGATAAAAGTGGAAGTGTTAGAGTTAATGAATGTTTATGCAAACATTTATTATTATAACACAAAATGAAGCGTTCGATAATTTCTAAGAGTCAGTGTAAAACCAATTTGAATTGTTACCAAGCACATTATTTACTTTGAATTGTATTACATAAACTTGAATTAACGTAACTGTAATTTTATAACATTGTGACTATTTATAACTTATGTTCTGAAATAAATCTCTCTTCTATTTCAAATTGCCATCGTAAAAAAATATTTGGTGCACAATTTCAGCTCTCTAAATTGTATACGCAATGAGTAAATAGGCTTAGAGTAATTCATGACAAGTACAGTTTGTATGGGAGGTGGTAGAAGGAGGGGGAGGATACGCATAATTTTCGTACGGTAGATTGATATTATCATAAAAGTAACATATTCCAAATTTCAGGCCAATAGCTTTTATACTTTTCGTGCAAATCCGTTTATTATCAAATTGCGCAATTGTGTCATTTTGTATGGGAGGGGGTAGAAGGGGTGGAGCGATTTGGCCCGTTCACGAACTTGACCTTACTTTTTTGTCAAAAACGACGTGTACAAAATTTGAACTATCTAGCTCAACGCGTTCTCAAGCTAGAGCGCGCACAGACGGACGGACGGACGGACGGACATCCGGTTTTGAGATTTTTGAGTGATAATATTAATTTCTGTATTCATCATTTTTTTCTCCGAGCCTTATTTCTTGGCGTTACAAACTTTAGAGCAAACTTATAATACTCTCAGATTTCATCTAGAGTATAAAAATTACAAACCTCCCCCTCTGCTTCTACCATCTCCCATACACAAAAGTCACCATACGCTTTTCGACAGAATTGAGATGACATATTTTCCGGTACATTAAACTCTTTCCCATTTCATCTTGATTATCTTATGATTGAGCTTCACGCCCGATCATAATTCTGTTTAGTTTTTTAGCGAGATACAGACACTCTCGCTTTAAACCATTAAACATAAATAATTAGCCTGCTCTTTAAACACATTTGCATAAATTAATCTTGACAGTCACAAGTATGCAGAAAGGGACAGTTGCATTACACATCAGAGTTATGCACCAGTGTACCGGTCGGTATTATGAAAGAACATAATCATTAATGGAAGTTACTGAATCGTTCATGAAATCATGTTAAGCTTATTTAAATTGACGAGATCAAATAGTGGCCGCGTTAAAAACTTGATTTTCATACAAGCAGCAAGATCAGCAGGTACAGGTAGTACAGGTAAGGTACGAGTATAGGGTACGATCACCGACGGCCGTTCATACACGATTTCTTCAAGCCTTGGGCTTCTCACGAGCCGACAGTTTGTGTGATTTCTTTAAGTTTCTTCGGTTTTCGATAGGTCGCCTCCTTTTCGGTAAATCATTAACTTGCTTCCTCTTTTACCTTTTCGTTTGCTCAAAATGGGGCATAAGGTAGGTCGTTCGAAAATCAGTGCCAAGGAGAAGGAGAAAGAGTTCTAAAGGAGCTCAGTGTTGGACTACAAGTACGTAAGTACTATGAATGTGATGGCTTGCAGTGGAAATTGTGGAGTTTGGCGGGAGACCTTCGCCATGATTAATCAGTTGGTATCCAATTCGAAACGGTCTTGAATGGTGCAATCACGATTCTGCTTTGTAAACGGTGGAAACAAATTGCAAATTCTTACGTGAAATATGATCTGACAAAAGGATCGTGGCCATCGTATTCTAAATAGAATTAATATTTGTGCAGTTCAATGAAGTATTTCTTGCTGTTAATTTCCATATTAACTGTTTCAAGAAAACTTTATTCGTATTAGAACAGAAACCATTACACTAGCGACACACAGCGCCCCTAATTATTAGTTAACTAATTAGTAATTAATCCCGTCACATAGCACTTTCCTAATTAATAATAGCTCCTCACTTACAGTGGCTCACAGCTTATTTCGTGCAGTACTATTTTTAAGCTATAGAACACTGTATCTTAGATCTAATTATCGTAGAAAATCATGAAATTTTGAATGTAGATATAGAATAACATGCTTATTGATTACAATACCAGGGGTGTAAATATGAAACCGGAATTTGATCAGTCAATGGCGCCATTTTCTTGTTTTGACATCGGACAAAGATTTTCAACTCATAGCACTTCAAGTTTCATACGACAGAATAGTTTTTAATAACAGTGAACATGTCGAACTTTGTACCGCGAAACTACTATTTGCGGACAGCTTTAATTTTCTGTTACCATTTGAAGAAAACTGCTGCTGAATCGCATCGAATGGTTGTCGATGCTTACGGTGATCATGCTCTTGGTAAATCACAGTGCTTTGAGTGGTTTAAAAAATTCAAAAGTGGAAATTTTGACATGAGAAACGAAGAATGTGGAAAACCACCGAAAAAGTTTGAAGACAGCAGATTGCAAGCATTGTTGGATGAGGACGACGATCAAACGCAACAACAACTGGCAGATCAGTTAAACGTAACACGAGCAGCCGTCGCCATACGTTTGAAAACCATGGGAAAAGATCCACAAGATGGGCAAATGGGTCCCACATGATCTCAACGAAAGACAGCAGGAAAACAGAAAAACCACTTCCGAAATGCTGTTCGCCAGATACAAAAGAAAGTCATTTCTCCATCAAATTGTGACTGGCGAGGAAAAGTGGATTTATTTTGAGAATCCGAAGCGGAAAAAAATCATGGGTAACTCCAGGCCAACCACTGACATCAACTGCAAGACAAAATCGCTATGGCCGGTAAACAATGCTCTGCGTTTGGTGGGTTCAGAAGGGTGTGATTTATTATCAGCTGCTGAAACCTGGTGAAACCGTTAACACTGAACGCTACCGACAACAAATGATCGCATTGAATCAAGCTTTGAGTGAAAAACGCCCAGAATACCAGCAGAGAAAAAACTAAGTGATTTTGCTTCATGACAATGCACCATCACACACAGCAAGACTAGTCAAGGAAATGATAGAGTCGTTCAGTTGGGAAATTCTTTCCCATGCCGCTTACTCACCAGACTTGGCTCCGTCTGATTACCATTTGTTTGCATCGATAGGACACGCACTTGCTGAGCAGCGCTTCACTTCGTACGAAAATGTACGAATATGGCTCGGTGACTGCTTTTCATCAAAAGACCAACAGTTTCTTTGGCGAGGCATCCACACATTACCAGAGAGATGGGTAAAATGTATAGCTAGCGAAGGGCTATACTTTGAATAAAATACTACTTTTCGTTTCCAACTAATAGGTGTTTTTTTTTTTTTTGCAAAAAAATTCCGGTTTCATATTTACACCGCTGGTAAACTCCGCCATAGACGGTCCCAAGCCCGGTTGAGAAAGGAGGAGGGGAGGATTATTGTAACCGGAATGGCTGTAACAGACTAGCGTCTCCGGAAGTAAGAGGGGTAAACATGATGAAAAACCCGGTGTGCTCAGACTTGCAATCTAGTGTCAAAACTCAGACACGCATGAATACTCTGAAGCAATAATCCAGGCCAAGATCGAAAGATCCGATTAGGAGATTGGCGTATACACGGAAGAAGGATATTAAGATGGAGACCAGTAAAATCTTAATTATGGCATACTGGAAAATGAATATATATAAGATAGCATTTGGGCTGGTGACTGTGTTATTCTGTTACCTCAGTAAGCAGGAGTGACATCCTGCAGAAATGGCTTTCAGGCTAATACCACAGCTGCCTCCGTCCCGTTAAAACCCTGGCAGGCCTGAAAGTACGCTCGAAGTTCATCATCATTCAGTTGGTAGTGTAGGCTCAGATGTAACATTCCTGACTAACACTGATCCGGCCCTGAACGCAATTCCTCATAAAGGTTTGTGTCAACCCCTGCATGGCCTCACTGCTTGCATAGACAACCATGGGATCTTAAAGTGACTACACATATGAATAGAGATAACGACTTTCAGTGGGGACCCTTAAGACATGAGTTTAACCAATAATAATAGTAAAAGTAATAATAGTAATAACAATAGCAATAATATCAGCAACGAAGAAACAAATAGATGTAACAACCCAGAAGATAAAACACCATTTGCAAGAAGTGCGCGAATAATTCGATCCCCGGAGAAACTGATGAGCAAAGACGACGTCACACCAACGCAGTCATTGCCTTCATGTCCTGATGGAAGAATTTCCCCGGCGATAGTAATTGGTGAAGAGGAAGACCGTAAGTTTGATGCTCTTGATAGGCTGGGTGATAAAATCAAGGAGTTAGTCGAAATGATGGGTGGTGGAAGACGAACGATCCACCAACCTATGAGAGACGCGGTGAGTGCAATCGTGGCTATGCACACACGCGCTACAAGGGACATACGTCGTCAAACGGAGACAGGGAAGTTTGATAAAAGCGCCCAAAAGGACATTCGTCGACAAGAGGCAGGGAAGACTGATAAAAGTGCTCAAACCTCGCCATCATTAGAGTGCATCAATAATGATCGACAACAAAAAAAGGGAGATAAAGGGCACCTGAAACGAGCCACCCCAACAAAAAAGCACAAAAAAGAAAGCGCGCCCGCAGATACTCGTAGCATACGACTGGATGAAGTACCAACAGAAAAATTAAGAGAGAACGAACCTAAAGAAATAGGATGGACGAAAGTCTTAAAAAAAAAAAAGATAAATAGGCGAGATAAACGTCTAAGTATGAAATCCAAACCTAAAGCGGTTAGACCCGATGCAATAGTCATCACCAAAACAGGAGAGATTTCATACAGTGACATCCTACGATTGGTGAAAGGACACGAAGCATTGAATAAATATAGCGAAAATGTGTCAAAAATAAGGAAGACAGCAAAAGGACAAATGCTGTTGGAACTTAACAAGCAACGAAATGAAGACTCAGAGGAGTTCAAGAAGGAGATAGAAAAGGTCCTGGCGGCAAAAGCAGAAATTAAAGTTCTTACGCAAGAAACTCAACTAGAACTGAAAGATCTAGATGAAATTACGACAAAGGAGGATATCGTAGATGCTATACGTATGCAGATAGAAGGGTTAAGTTCCTTCAACCCTTCTTGGATCAAGTCAGTTAGGAAGGCTTATGCTGGAACACAGACAGCTGTGATTAGAGCGCCGACAGAAACCGCGAATAAACTTATCAATAAGGGGAAAATTAAAGTAGGATGGGTCGTCTGCCGATTTAGAGAAACGGTGAATGTAATGAGGTGCTACAGGTGCCTTTCTTTCGGCCATTTAGCAAAAGCATGCAAAAGCACCGAAGATCGCAGTACAAGATGCATGAAATGTGGTGAAGCAGGCCATTTTGCGAGAGATTGCAATAGCCTACCATGCTGCATGCTATGCAAAAGCAACGGAGGTGCCGACTCTAACCATCCTACAAGCAGTCGAATATGCCCCGCATACCTAGAAGCACGCAAAAGTAAAAAAACATGAAAATAGTTCAGATTAATCTTAATCACTGTGAAGCGGCTCAGGATATATTAAAGCAGAGAATATACGAAGAGAAATTTGACGTAGCGATCATTAGTGAACAATATCGAAACTTAGGAGATCTAGGATGGATTTCAGACAGAACAAAAAAGGCAGCAATCTGGGCCTGTGGAGACAAGACTTTCCAAGATAAGCCACACACTGATAACCAGTACTACGTAAGAGGAAAGATTGGCGGAATAAATATATATAGCTGCTATATACCACCGAGTGTTGGCAACGATGAGTATGAAAGGATTCTCGATGGACTCACGATCGATGTTAAGTCAACAAGCCCAAATATCATTGCTGGTGACTTCAACGCATGGGCCACAGAATGGGGAAGCAAACGCACGAATGGAAGAGGAAATATGCTACTCAAAGCCTTTGCGTCGCTTGATGTCATCGTTTTAAATAGCGGGCGCAAAAACACATTTGAAAAAAACGGAAGAGGTTCCGTAATAGACATTACATTTGCGAGCAGAACATTAATCCAGCACACAGAATGGCGGTTAAGTGATGCATACACGCATAGCGACCATCAGGCAATAATAGTGACAATTGATCCTGCTAAAAGAAATCGTCAAAAGCGCCAGCATGCGAAAGCGCAGACAAAAGGATGGAAAGATAATACACTAGATGAAGAAATCTTCAAGATGGTACTGAATGCCGAACATGATTCGCAAGAAGGTATAGAAAATCATGCACAAAGTGTAGTAAGCGAACTGAGTAAAGCCTGTGACGCGGCAATGGTGAGAAGAAAATCTCACAACGTACGGAAACCAAACTACTGGTGGAACGATAACATTGCTCGGCTACGCACTGCATGTCACAAAGCTAGACGACAGCTGCAGCGGAAAAGAACAACCGTAAATAGTAGTACTCTAAACGAGATATACAAAGAAGCCAGGTCAGACCTTAAAAAGGCAATTAGGCAAAGTAAACGTGATTGTTTCAGAGAGCTTTGTAGCAATATGAACGGCAACTTATGGGATGGAGCATATAGGGTAGTGATGTCGAAACTGAAGGGACCAAGGGGACAAGCACCAACGTGTCCTATACTTATGGAGAAAGTGGTCGAATCACTATTCCCGAAACGCTCCCATAGTAATGCTCCTACAATAATAGAAAGTCCCACTGAAGTGAATAACGAGCCAGCGGTGGTGACTGCGGAGGAGGTACTCCAAGCAGCTAAGCGGCTCGAGAACAATAAATCGCCAGGATTAGATGGCATACCAAATAGAGCGCTTAAACTAGCTATAAAGCTCAATGCAGACGTCTACGCAGAAATGTACACGAAATGTCTAAAGGATGGTATTTTTCCCAAAATATGGAAACGTCAACGTTTGGTTCTACTCCCGAAACCAAACAAACCAACCGGAGAGCCGATTTCTTACAGGCCGCTGTGCATGCTTGACTCCCTGGGGAAAATCCTGGAACGGTTAATTCTGAACAGATTAGAACAACATCTACAAGAGAATGAAAATATTTCAGAGAATCAATATGGATTCCGCAAAGGGCGCTCTACAGTCGACGCAATAAAAAAAGTAATAGACATTGCTGAAAAGGCCATTGAAGGCAGCAGATGGAAGAATGGTTCTAAAGAATACTGCGCTATAATTACATTAGACGTCAAAAATGCATTCAACTCGGTGACGTGGCCTCACATAATTAATGCTCTATTAAAATTGGAAACTCCACCATACCTCGTACGAATGGTCAGGAGCTATCTCGCACATAGAGTATTACTATATGATACCGAAGAAGGAGTGAAGAAGTATAGCATAACATGCGGAGTCCCACAGGGCTCAGTACTAGGACCCGTGTTATGGAATATACAATATGATGACATCTTACGACTTCCAGTACCAGGAGGCGTACAAATAATTGGCTACGCGGATGATATAGCAATCACTGTGGTAGCAAAAGACTTACAGAGTATCAAAAACGTAAGCACCAAGGTGATTTCTGACATTAAGAACTGGCTTAGAGCTTCTAATCTAGAGCTAGCGGCACAAAAAACAGAAGTAGTTCTTATTACAAGCAGGAAACAAAGAGAGCATATAACGCTAAATATAGATGGACTTGAAATCGTATCCCAACCCTCCATTAAATACTTGGGTTTTATGATTGATGCAAGATTATCCTTCAAGACGAACATCGAAACAGCCAGCGCAAAAGCAGGACGAGTGAACTCCGCCCTATGCAGAATAATGGCGAACATTGGAGGACCAAGCCAAAACAGAAGGATACTTCTTTCAAGAGTGACGCGAAGTATCATAATGTATGCTGCACCGATATGGAGCGAAGCACTGCGATACAAATCTTACGCGAATATTTTAAAAAAACCCCATAGAGTAAGTGCGTTAAGGGTATGCAGTGGATTTCGCACAATTTCATATGACGCCGCGAATGTCATAGCTGGTTTACTGCCGCCAGACATACTAGCTGCTGAAGCACAACGATTGTATCACAAAAGGAATACGATAAATCGATGCTTAACAGCAGAAGAGAAAAAAGAAGAGCAACGGATAAGTACCAATGCCTGGCAACTGCAATGGAACACCGTAAACAAAGGCCGGTGGACATATAGACTCATAAAAGACGTAGATAAGTGGGTCGGACGGAAACATGGCGAAGTAGATTACTACATGACCCAATTTCTGTCAGGGCATGGCTGTTATAGAAGCTATTTGCACAAATACGGCCATGATTCCTCCGCGTCATGTCCAAGTTGTACAGATGCAATAGAAAATGCAGAGCATGTATTCTTTCACTGCCCAGCCTACGAAATGGACAAAAGGAGAGTTGAGGACATCGTTGGAGAAAATATTAACCCCGACAACATAGTTCCACATATGCTGAGCAGCAGCGAAATCTGGAATGCGATGACACAGATGTGCGTGAAAGTTCTCACCGAGCTGAGGAGACTCGAAAGACTACGTAGGGAATAAGTAGTTGAATAAAATAGGAAGTGAAATATACTGGGTGACATAAGACATATGTGACAATAAATTGACGTTTGAGCTTTAAGCTCCTCCCTCCTCCTGACGAAATACTTAACGGTTGTCCCGGGGGTAGTGGGTTAGGCGAGGGGTTTTTAGCGGGTTCAAGTCCCGCACTTCAAGGCTTTCGATGCTTTTCCCCGCGTTAAAAAAAAAAAAAAAAAAAAACCGCTGGTAAACAAAAAAAAGTTTACAAAAATAAATTCTGAAACTCTTAAGGCTGAAAAGACCGATGCTGCAGCAGAAACGCAGACCACAGACTATTTCATGCAGATACTTGTCTCCACTTCTGTCCGATCGTGTCGCGCTGTAGAACGGTACTTTCTTTTTCTTTACTTTTTTTGAAGAATTGGCAACTAGCTGTAGTCAATATTTAGTGTGATATTTTACGTGTAAAGGACAAGTAGTGCTTTTTGAAAAAATGGGTCGTCGCACGACAATTGAGCAGCGACAATTAGTGATAAGTCATTTCAAGAAGGGCTATCCAGCGGAAAATTGCTCAATTTGTTATTTTGAGTCCCACCACAGTGCACAGTATCATTGAACGCTGCGTTCATGAAAATCGTATTCACTATAAAGCCAGAAGCGCGCCAAACAAAATTTTCAACTCGTCTGACGAACGATTTATTGTACGTAAAATCAAGGCGACCCCAAAGCTAACGACTCCAAAACTAGTCGCGGAGATACAGCAAGGACTAGGTAAGTCCTGCAGTGCAGAAACTGTCCGCAGCGTGCTCCGAGACCACAACTTCAATGGTCGAGTCGCCTTGAATTTGCTAGAGAGCACGCCAACAAAAATGCGAACTTCTGGAACAGCGTCATATTTCCAGACGAGTCTAAATTTAATATCTTTGGCTCTGATGGCGTGGCATACGTATGGCGGAAACCTAATACTGAGCTACAAAAAGAAAATTTAAAAGCTACAGTGAAGCATGGCGGCGGAAGCGTAATGCTTTGGGCCTGTATGTCGGCAGCCGGGATTGGAAATTTGGAGTTCATTGAAGCTAATATGGGCAAAACCATGTACCTCAACATTTTGAAAAAAAATTTGCTCCAGAGTGCTGCGAATCTTGAAATTCTAAACATATTCCGTTTCTTCCAAGACAACGACCCTAAGCATAAGTCTGGTATTGTGCAATTTTGGCTGATTTGGAACTGCCCGCATGTTATGTCCCCGCCGGCACAGAGTCCAGATATGAATGTAATAGAAAATTTATGGCCAATTTTGGAAAATAATATTCGGAAATATAGTATTTCCAACAAGGAACAATTAAAAAAAATTATTTTGGAGGAGTGGATGAAAATTACTAATTACTAATCACTACGGGAGGTGGTAGAAACAGAGGGGGGAGGTTTGGTATTCCTGTATATGACACCGAATATTGTATGCAAAATATTTCCAACAGAAATTATAGTTTGTGGCTTTCATAATTTTCAAGCTAAAGTGTAGCCTAGTGGGTCTACAATGCGAGGGTCGTGAGTTCAAATCCCGGTCGACGCATAATTCCAGCACACTGTCTGCTTGGGTATACCTTGGTTAGCTCAATCAACGAAAATGAAAAATTCGCAGATAGAGGGCTGTGCGAAGGTCTAACAATCCGTCAACAATAAATTATAGTAAATGTTATGGAGTCAGGTCAGGAGGCCAAGGCCCGATTTGGGCTGTAGCGCCATTGAAGAAGTAGATAATTTTTAAGGGCATTGTTGTTCTGAAATCGGGGGATTTGCACTGGCGGTGCCAGCATCATCATCACAATGCTTTGTTTCAATTTTACGGTCAATAGCTCTCATATGTTCTAATTAGAAATGCTTTTTTGAATTTCTTATATAGATATTTGTATGAGAAGGGTGGAACGAGTGAAGCGAAGTTGATATTTTTTTAGCAGTTGTAGCTATTATTACGGAACAAATTCTGGCAAAATTTTAAGTTTCTACTTAGTGTTAGTGGAAATCGATATAATGCATATACCAAAATTACGCCTTTATATGGGAGAGGGTAGAAGGAGTACGGATCTAAACAAAAGTTCGGCAATAAAGACTTTTGCCTTACTATCATCATCATCAATGGCGCGACAGCCCAAATCGGACCCTGGCCTCCTGAAGTCGTCGCCTCCAATCGTCTCGATCCAAAGACCGCGTCCTCCAGCTGCTAATTATACTCTAGATGAAATCTGAGAGTATTATAAGTTTGCCACAAAGTTTGTAACGCCAAGAAATAAGGCTGGGAGAAAAAAATGAATGATACAGAAGTTCATATAATCACTCAAAAATCTCAAAACCGGATGTCCGTCCGTCCGTCCGTCCGTCTGTCCGTCTGTCTGTCTGTCTGTCTGTCCGTCCGTCCGTGTCCTCTCTAGCTTGAGAACGCGTTGAGCTAGAAAGTTCAAATTTTGTATACGTCGTTTTTAACAAAAAAGTAAGGTCAAGTTCGTGAACGAGCCAAATCCCTCCACCCCTTCTACCCCCTCCCATACAAAATGACACAATTGAGCAATTTGACAATTAAAGGATTTGCTCGAAAAGTATAAAAGCTATTAGCCTGAAATTTGGAATATATTACTTTTATGATAATGTCAATCTATCATATAAAAATTATGCGTGTACTCCCTCTCCTACTACCACCTCCCATACAAACTGTACTTGTCATGAATTACTCTAAGCCGATTTACTCAGTGCGTATAAAATTTAGCGGGCTGAAATTGTGCACCAAATATTTATTTAAAATTGTTAGTAAGGCGAAAAAAAATTAGACGATTAGCTTCACCCCTTCTACCCCCTCCCATACAAAATGACGCAAATTCGCAATTTAACAATAAATTAATTTACTCGAAAAGTATAAAAACTATTAGTCTGAGTTTTGGGATATATTACTTTCATAGTGATTTAAATCTACAGCAGAAAAATTATTTGCGTCCTCTCTCTCCTTCCACCCCCTCCCATACAAACTACACTTTTTCATGAAATGCTCTAAGACGATTTTCTCAGAACATATAACATTTATCGAGCTCACATTTTGTAATAAATACTTAATTAGTAGTATCACTAATATCAGAAAAAAATATTTGATTAGCTTCACTGCTTCTACCCCTCCCATACAATATGACACAGTTTCACAACTTCACGAAAAATCGATTTTCTTGAAAAGTATGAATGGTACTAGTCTGAAATTTAAGGGATGTCAATTTTATAATATTCCTAGTTATTTCTGAAAAAATCACTAGAATTCCCTCACTCTTTCTACCACCTCCCATACAAACTGCACATTTTCATTAAATCGAACTCACTAATTTTCTCAGTCCCCATTCAATTTTTGGAGTAAGCATTTTGAATAAAACATTTTTAAAGCGAGTTTAGCATGATGGGGGAAAAAGTAGTTCAATGCTATCATCCCTTCTAACACTCCACATACAAAATTTCTTGGGGTCACAAAAAATTCTATTTCATCTAGAGTATCGTAAGATTGCGCTTTATGCGCAATCGTAGCTCTGTTATGTTTTTTAAAATGGCTTTACTGTCTTCATCAACCGAGTCTTCCCATCGCTTGCGTGGTTTGCCTACTGGCCGGTTGCCACTCGCCTTGCCTTTAAGAGCACGTATGGGGATTCTTCTGTCTTCCATTCGCTCTACATGGCCAGCCCACTGCAGTTTACGTAGCTTGATGAACGTTGAAGCTTCTGGCTCGTCGTAGAGTTGATACAACTCATGGTTGTATCTTATTCGCCATTCCGTTCCTTCCTTCACAGGTCCCAAAATTCTTCGGAGGACCTTTCTTTCGAATGCGTTAACTGCTTTTTCGGAAGTTCGCGTTAATGTCCACTTCTCGCTGCCATAACAGAGCACAGGTCGTATAATAGTTTTATAAATCCGTAGCTTATTGTTCCTGTGCACTTTCTTGGATTTCATTATTGGAAGTACCGAATAATACGTCTTATTTGCTAATATTATCCGTCGTTTGATTTAGTCTGTTTCATTACCGTCCTTTGTTAGATTAGCCCCAAGATATATGAAATTGTCCACATTCTCCAAATTATATTCCGCAATTGTTATGTTTTGTCTGGTAGGCGCTCTTCTTCTTGTTTGCGTCATTACTTTTGTTTTGTTTTCGTTAATGCGCAACCCGACTTCTTTTGCAACGGAGTCAAGATTGACAAATACCTCCTTAGCACTAGAGAAGGATCTTGCTAGGATGTTAATGTCGTCAGCGTATGCTACTAGTTGGGTGGACTTGAATAGTAGTGTCCCGTTGGTGTCGACTGGGATTTTTCGGACGACATACTCTAGTGCCAAGTTGAAAAGCATAGGAGCTGGACCATCTCCCTGCTTTAAACCACATTCCGTTCGAAAGCTGGTTGTGGAATCGGTTTGTATTCTCACCTGGGATTCAGTGTTCGTCATTGTGAGTCTTGTTAGTCGGACTAGTTTTGGAGGAATTCCAAAGTCAAGCATGATTTGGTACAGTACGCTACTGTCGATACTGTCGTATGCTTGTTTAAAATCTACGAATGTTTGGTGCACGTCTGTGTTATATTCCCAGCATTTCTCAAGCACCTGTTTCACCGAGAATATCTGGTCTGTTGTAGATCATCCGGTTCTGAATCCGCCTTGGTATTCGCCAATTATTTCATTAGTATAGGGCTTAAGACGACACTCAATTATTTTTGTCAGTATTTTATAGGACGTACACAACAATGATATACCTCTGTAGTTCTCACAGCAGAGTTTGTCTCCTTTCTTGTAAATTGGACATATAATGCTTTTTCGCCAGTCGTCGGGTATGATTTCCTCTGTCCAAATTTTGCATATCATGCTGTGCAGTATTTCAGCGACACAGTTTCCACCGTTTTTCAGAAGTTCAACTGGTATTTCGTCAATTCCCGGCGCTTTGTTTCGTTTTTGGTCACATAGGGCTGCTTTGATTTCAGGAAGCGTGGGTGGTGTCGATGATGGTTCATCTTCGTCAGTTGAGGCTTGAATTGAAATGTTGTCTGTCGTTATCGGTGCTACTGGGATGGGATTCAAAAGATGTTCGAAGTATGAAGCCCATCTCCTTTTGATTTCTTCTGTGTCGCTGATGATATTGCCCTCTGCGTCTTTGCAGAGACTGGTTTTTGGTTTATATCCCTTTTTCAAGTCTTTTACTATGGCTTATGCGTCCCGCATATTATTTTTTCTCATGTCGTCGTCCATTTTTTGTATCTTGTCATTATGGTACTTCCCTTATTTTCTTTTGCAGTTCTTTTTCGCATATCGCCTACGCTCGTCATATCTTCCTTTTTTGGCTCGTGTTGGTCGTTCAGTAAAAATTTTGTAAGCCTCGTTCTTTCTAACTATTGCGTCGCGACATTCTTGGTCGAACCAGTCATTACTTTTTCGCCGTGCTTGATATCCTAATACCTCTTCCGCGGAGGATTTGATGCCGTCTCGTATTTTCATCCACGCATTATCCACTGGCATATTTTGGATATTTTCATATATTGGTGTCAGGTGTTTATTACATGCTAGCATGTAAGCCTGCGCCACCGATTCGTCGTTAAGCTTGTCGACATTGAATTTGCGAGCTCTACTCGTTTTCGAATACCCACGACAAGCTATTTTGCATCGATACTTAGCTCTGACTAGATAGTGATCAGAGTCACAATTCACACCGCGGAGGGTTCGTACATCAAGTATGCTGGAAGCAGCCCTTTTCTCAATTAGAACGTGGTCTATTTGGTTCAATGTGTGACCATCTGATGATGCCCACGTTCGTTTGTGAATATCGCGATGTGGGAAGCACGTAGAGCTTACTATGATATTTTTGCTGCTTGCGAAATCAATAAGACGTTGGCCATTGTCGTTGGTTATGTCATGGAGACTGTGCCCTCCTGTTGTTCCTCTATGAGCCTCCTCCTTTCCGACTTTTGCATTAAAATCCCCTAAGACAATTTTTAGGTCATTCGAGGGCAGTGAGTCATAGGTTGTCTCTAGGTTGGCATAAAATTCGTCTTTAGTTACATCGTCCTTGTCTTCTGTTGGTGCGTGAACGTTGATCAACCAAGTGTTGAAAAATTTAGTCTTTATTCGGATTGCACACAATCTTTCACTTATTGGTTTGAAGCTCGTGACCTGCTGTTTAAATTTTTTGTCAACGACAAAAGCGACTCCAAACTCTCTGCTTCCCGACAATTTTCCACTTGGATAGATTGTGTGTGATCTCATGTCCATGATTTCGCTACCGAGCCATTTCGTTTCTTGGATGGCAGTTATGTTGATGTTGTGTTTTGCCACTTCTTCGAGAAACTCTTTCAGAGCTCCTGTCCTAAATAAGGATCGAACATTCCAAGATCCAATAGAGTAGTCCATTTTTCGTTTGCGGGGTCGTTGCCGTTGAGTCCATCCTTTCCGAGGCTGTTCTTCAGGTTTCTGGACAGTGTTCTTTTTCCGGTGATGCGTTGTCGGCGCCTCGCCCAACCCCCGACCTGGAGGACCGGTCCTACTTATTTATTACACCCTAGTAGAAAAAGGGTGGGAGTTTTGAGCTAAATATGACATGCTGGAGTTCTCACAGCTATGCTGCAAGTCCAACTATGTCATACTTTTTGCCTACTTCCTGAGACGCACTGGTGTTACTGGCCATTCAGGTTAACTCCATGTACCCTCCTCCTTTCTCAACTCGGGCTTGGGACCGTCTATGGCGGAGTTTTTGCCTTACTATACTTTGGTCAAAATTTCAAATCGATAGCTTTACCGATTTTGAAGAAAAATTATTTAATTAAAATTACGAAATTTCGTGAAATTTGTATGGAGGGGCTAGAAGAAGTGAGGGGAAGATTATGATTTTTTTTAAAACTTATTGCAATTATGATGAAATTAATGGGGGAACCC
This sequence comes from Chorisops tibialis, assembly GCA_963669355.1. NCBI lineage: Eukaryota > Metazoa > Arthropoda > Insecta > Diptera > Stratiomyidae > Chorisops > Chorisops tibialis. Next base: position 263,034,980 of record OY770262.1, on the reverse strand, counting down.
TCGGCACAACTGGGTACCGGGGCGTAATGAAGTTCGACGTTTTTCGGTGTCAAGGGTATGCTGCCAGCGAGCAGCAATAAGTAGAACTAAACCAACCTGTTACTACTCAACTACGGCAGCTATGTTAGTCAAGTTTTCTTGAGCGTTAGTGCGTTCTTTAAAATATATTTTCAACTTAGTACCCCGTTCCACCCCGAGTTTCCCTACTGGCAAAAAATTTCCATTTAACTTGGCTAGTTTCAAAGAAAATGGAATAAATGCATTTTTGAAAATTGTGCATTTGTACGGGAGGGGGTAGAATGAGTGATGGGATCGGATCATAATTTGTTGACTTTAATGATATTTGTGTCATTATACTTTGACCAAATTTCCAAAACGGTGGCTTAAATAGTTTCGGAGAAAAATAAAATTCATTTAAATTTCAAAATACCATGAAATTTGTATGGGAGGGAGCAGAAGCAGTAAAAAGATGTAGCCCATTCACGAACTTTAAGTTTGTTTTTTGCTAAAAATTATATGAAACAAATTTTAGAATGATAGCTCAAAGCGTTCGAGAGTTATGTTGAAAAAAGACGAACAGACAGTCAGATAGACGGCCACTCGAAATCAAGGTTATTGAGAGACAATAAATATCTCTGTACTCAGAAACCAATTAAACTGTCGACTTCAACTTTAGGTCAAAGTTTCACTATGCAAATTTCATTAATGCCAAAAAATATTGATCCGGTCCTCTCACTCCAGCTTCCTCTGTCAATACAAATGCACAATTTTGAAAAATGCATTTTTTCGATTTTCATTGAAATCAGCAAAGCTAAAGAGTAATTTTTTAATAAATCGTGAAAAGTAATTCATTAACGAATGTACATTTAGTCCGCTTGATGAATCGTTAATGGTTCGTTAAAGATCAAATCGCTCGTTAATACCCAGCAAAAAAAATAATTCGATAAAGAATCGTTAATGAATTATATTAACGAGCAATTTGATCGTTAACGGTGAAAAAACTCGTTCACCGCTTCTGGGTTATTGACAATTTACAAGGCCTATATTAGACCACGTCTTGAATTTAATTCCTACCTATAGGCAGGAGCTGCAAAAACTTCTCTCTCCTATCTGGATAGTATCCAGTCTCGGACTATTAAAATTATAGGAGATTCTGACATCACTTCATCGCTCGATTCACTCGAGCATAGACGAACTGTAAGCTCCCTAGCCCTTTTGTATCGCTACTATAATGGAGGTTGTTCGGACGAAATCTCTAGTATCTTGCCCCCATTTATGGCCTTACTCCGTAATACTAGAGCTGCTTCACGCGCTCATATATATTCCCTCAACCCCATCTTTAGTCGCACTGTTAAATTTCGTGATTCGTTTTTTAACGGAACTGTTCGAATATGGAACACCGGAGCTGTGCTTCAGAGCAAAAAGGTAACCCCTCTAGTTCCGGTGTCATATAAAAAAACGATTGGGCATAAAGCCCAATCTTGCGATACTCTAGATGAAAGAGAAATTTTTCGATTTCAAGAAATTTTGTAGGGGAAGTGGTACAGTGGTTGACGACATTGAACTAATTTTTTCGCTAAAGTTGCTATCAAAACGTTTTCTATAAAATTTAGGATTCAAAAATTTAATAGGTACTGAGAAAATTACTTTATTGGATTTAGTGAAATTATGCAGTTTGTATGGGAGGTGGTAGAGGCGAGAACTTAATGATTTCTTCAAAAATAACTATAAACATTATGCTTTTGATATGCTTTAAATTGTAGATCAGTAGCATTCATACTTTTCAAGATAATCCATTTCATGTTAAGTTGTGTCTGATTGTATGGGAGGTGGTAGAAGGCGTAAAGCTAATAGCTAATATTTTTTTTGGCCTTACTAATAATTCTAAATAAATATGAAGTGCACAATTTCAGCTAGATAAATTTTATTCGCACTGAGTCCATTGGTTTAGAGTATTTCATGAAAAAGTACAGTTTCATCATCATACAGTAGATTTATATCATTATAAAACTAATATTTTCTAAATTTCAGACCAATATCTCTTATACCTTTCGAGCAAATCCATTTATTGTGAAATTGCGCAATTGGGTCATTTTGTATGGGAGGGGGTAGAAGGAGTGGAGGGATTTGGCCTGTTTATGAACTTGACTTTACTTTTTTATCAAAAATGAGGTGTACAAAATTTGAACTATCTAGCTCAACGCGTTCTCAAGCTAGAGAGCGCACAAAACGACGGACATCCGGTTTTGAGATTTTTGAGTGATTTTATGAACTTCTGTATCATTCATTTTTTTCTCCGAGCCTTATTTCTTGGCGTTATAAACTTTAGAGCAAACTTATAATACTCTCAGATTTCATCTAAAGTATAAAAACGAGCATCGTTAACGATACATTAATGATTCCTCAGGCGGACTAAATTGATATTCGTTCATGAATTACTTTTAACGATTCATTAATGAATTGTAAGATATTTACAAGAAACGAGTATATAATCGTTTTCCATGAATTATTAATGATTTTCATTATAATTCATTAATGAAAATCGTTTAAGATTCATAAACGATATTATTTATGAAAAATTAACGAACTGGAGTTTCAAAACTAAACAAGAGAAATCAGTAAACATGTTAACAAGCACTCATAAATTTATGATCGAAAAACGATTGTTTTGCATGCCCGAGCTGCAATATGCTTGAAAAACAAATAACATGATGAGTAATCTAAACGTTCAAAAACCGAGCAGGAGGGTAAAATAAAATTATGTAAACCAAACTCTGCAGAATTCACATCACACGTGTTGTTTGCTGGGAAGAAATCATCAATTAGCATAGATATCCAATTTGCTTACACTCGATGAAAAAAGGGACAGAATTCAATTCAGTCCACTTCATATTTTCCCCTAAGGGTTTTTCCCTTATTTATTTATTTTAGTTTCGTATGAACTTATCCTTTTTCTTTACTTTTGTTATATTGAATTAAAATTATTATTTTTTTTTCATATTATGAACTATTTTGTCAATATCTATATAAATATAATTGTAGTGTCTGTCTGTGATTTGTTTATAAATGGCTATAAATAAGTTTTTTGCTTCATTTTAGCAATAACTAAGCAAAATCAAACGTTTTTAAAAAATTTCTCTGTCTGTCTGTCTGTCTGTCTATCTGTCTGTCTTTCCGGCTTTCACGCAAAAACGGCTGCACCGATTGCAATGAAACTTTCAGAGATTATTAGGTCTGCCTCTGGGAGTAATCTACTTTAGGTGTTATTTTTCTCCCCTCACGCCTTCTACCCCCTCCCATACAAAGTGACTCATTTTCAAAAACTTATAATAATCAAATTTTCATAGAAACTATTACAGCTATTAATTTGAAATTTAAAATACCTATATTATTTCGATTATAAATGCAATCTTCAAGTATATAAATAATTTGAATCCCCCAACTCCTTCCACCACCTCCCATACAAACTAAACTTTTTCATGAAATACTATATTCCAATTTTCTCAGTACGTATAACTTTGATCGAGCTAAGTTTTTGTATTAAATCCTTAATTAGCATTGTTATTAATGTCAGGAAAAAACTAACCAATTAAGTTTACTCCTTCTACCCCCTCACATACAATCTGACACAAATCCACGACTTTGCGAAAATTCGATTTTCTTGAAAAGTGTGAATTTTGCTGTTCTGAAAAGTAAAATATATCAATTCAATGATAATTGTAGTTGCTTCTCAAAAAATAACTAAAAACCCTCCACTCCTTGCACCACCTCCTATACAAACTGCACTTTTTCATGAAATATTCTTAACCAATTTTCTCAGTACGTATAGCTTTAATCGAGCTAAAATTTTGTAATAAATCTTTAATTAGCATAATTATTATTATCGGGAGAAATTAACCGATTAGCTTTACTCCTTCTACCCCCTCCCATACAATGTGGCACAATTCCACGACTTTGCAAAAACTCGATTTTCTTGAAAAGTGTCAATCTAACTGATCTAAAATTTAAAACACATCAATTGCATGGTGATTATAAATGTTTCTAGAGAAATTACCAAGAACCCTCCACTCCTTCTACCACCTCCCATACAAACTGCACTTTTTCATGAAATACTCTAAACCAATTTTCTCAGTACGTATAACTTTGATCGAGCTAAAATTTTCTAATGAATCCCTAATTAGTATTATTATTATTATCGGGAAAAATTAACCGATTGGCTCCACTCCTTCTACCCCCTCCCTTGCAATATGACACAATTTCACGACTTTGCAAAAACTCGATTTTCTTGAAAAGTGTGAATCTAACTGATCTGAAATTTAAAAGATATCAATTGCATGGTGATGATAGTTGTATCTAGAAAAATTATCAAAAACCCCCCACTCCTTCTACCACCTCCCATACAAATTTCACAATTTCACTAAATCCAATGCACTAAGTTTCTCAAGTTACCTATTCAGTTTTTCAAGCTTAAATTTGGTGCAAAATATTTTTATAGCTACTCTAGCATGGTGTGAAAAAAATTAATTTATTACTGTCATCCCTTCTATCACTCCCCACACAAAAATTGTTAAGATTACAAAAATATCGATTTCATCGGTAGTATCATATAATTGGGCTTTACGCACAATCAAAGTCCTTTTAAGTTTTTAAGCTTAATGTCATTTTATTTGGGCTTTTTTCAATTAACGCAAGCTACAACTATTCACATGTCCTTAACACGTATACATATGATTTCGAATCACGGGTTTGATTTGATCACGAGCCAACAAGTCGGGCGAAACTTTATTATTCTTGGGACAAGTTGCGGATGAGTGGAAAGTCAATATGCAAGTTAGAGTGGTTAGGGAAGGCTAAGTTCTTGGGCAGGGCAGTTATCAATTTAACAATATTTCATTCATTTCTGCAAGTTTGGGTTTTTATGAGGGGAGGAGGAGGGGTAAAGGTGGGTGGAATTAATAGCTTTTTAATTAATTGCTTGAATCACATCCAATATTCTCTGTATAGAATGTGTTTCATAGACGAAGTTGCATAGAATTTTCATAAAATTCGGTGTATTTTACATTCACGAAACCGAACATTTGTATGGGAGGTGGTAGAGAAGGTAGGGGAATCGTAAAATTTGATATGTAGTTTTATTTTGCTTCTCTTATAAGGTGCTTGTATAAAATTTCAAGTTCGTAATTTTTAGTTTGTTGGTTATTAGTTGATTTAATGAAATTGGTCGAAATCATACTTTTGTATGGGAGGGGGTAGAAGGGCAAGCGCGATTTCAAAACTTTTAACGTAATTTGATTTCAACTAGTTTTATAAGTTTTTCTGCAAAATTTCAAATTGATATCTTTTAATAGTTAGGTGATAATTGATTTCTTAAAAATGGTCGAAAAAATAATTTTGTATGTGAGGGAGTAGAAGTTTTAAAGGTTTTCGACCAGTTAATATTTCATACATTTAGGGATTTTTTTTAAATATACATTTCGCAAGTTTTCAAGTTTCTACCTTAAAATTTCGCTCAAAAATTTTCAGTTTATGTGTTTTTTTCAATGCACATGAAGCACCTTGTGCACGTTAGACCGGCGGGGTCAGTTTATCACAATTATGAATCAAGTTACTATTATTTTTCTATGTATATCAAATAGACGTATCCACATGCAAAATTTAAACTTTGTATCTTTCACCAGACCCCTAAAAAAATCACTCAAAATTTTCGACATTTTTGCTTATCACCTCCCTCCCCTTACACCCCCAACTTAAGATTTTTACCAAAATTAACTATTATATAGTTCTACAATCTGACAAATTTTCGATTTGATATCTGTACTATTTTTTAAGATATAAGGATTTGTAATTTTGAAAGTGCGCCATTTTTGAAATGCTCCCCATTTCCCTCCACTACTATTATTTCAACATGTTATATTTTTTTTGTATTTTTTCAGTATAGCTTAATATACGTTTCAAGTTTGAATTACATAGCTTAAGAGATAGTTGAGATATTCATTTTTATGATTTACTGGTGCTACAGAACAATCATTCTCCCTATAGTCACATACGGATCAACGGTATGGTGGACTAAGATCTTACAACGTAAAGCACAGCTTACGCTACAAAAAATCCAAAGGCTAGCTTGGCTTGGTATCACAGGTGCTATGAAAACCTGTCCTACAGCGGCAATGGAAATGTTCCTAAACATCCCTCCTATACATCTCCAAATAAAGAAGGAGGCTATTAAAGGGGTGATACGCTTACAGGAGAAAAATAATTACAAACCAGGGGATTTTAGAGGTCACCTCAAAATCCTAAGGGGAACGCCGTGGAATTGACTGATTTGGATCATTTGCTACGGACGTTTCAACGGCAGCGATATTTTCGACACTTCGACCAACCCGTTGTCTCACTGGCACGGCAACATCACACAACGAATATGTAGACTCAAATTTTTGCACTAAACTTGTTACTGCCTGTCTACTAGGGCGAGAATTACGACCGAAAATCGGAGTTAACGCTCTTAAAGTAGCGGTCACCGACTCCGAATTTCTGTAGTAAATTTTTATAATTTGCAGACGTTGTTCCTTCGTGTACTTTACCATGATAAAAATGTTAAGTTTACTGAATAAATTGATAGTGACAGTTTGATGATTAGTGAAAGGGTGCGTTCACAAATCGAATTCAAAGTTGTCAAGTCTCTATTGGAAAACCCGATACATGCACATGGGTTCGAACGCAAGCACACCGGTTGTTCTTAATGGACAGGATGTGGAAGAGGTGCAAGATTTTTGCTATCTCGGAAGCATTGTCAGCATGGACGGCGGAGCCGAAAAGGATGTTGAGGCTCGGCTAAATAAAGCCCGTCAGGCCTTCGGTATCCTTTCCCCTTCCTGGAGGTTGAGAGAGATCTCCCTTCGCACGAAGCTGTGAGTTTTTGACGCATGCGTCAAATCCGTGTTGTTATATGGTTGTACTACGTGGAAAGTGACCGTTCGACTTACCAAGAAACTACAGACTTTCGTAAACCAATGCCTCCGGCGCATTTTAGGAATATTCTGGCCAGAAGTAATCTCCAACGACGAACTTTGGAGTACAACTCGCCAGACTAAAATAGGTATTGAGATTCAACGGCGAAAGTGGCAGTGGATCGGTCATACTTTGAGGAAACCAGAGCGAAACATCGCAAAACAGGCTCTGGATTATAACCCTCAAGGAAGACGTCGGGTTGGTCGACCATGTAACACATGGAAGCGAGCAGTTGAGCAAGAGGCCAGAGGAATAAACAAGTCCTGGCAACAGCTTAAAGCCGATGCTCAGGATCGCGCCTTGTGCAAGAGAGTTGTTTCTGTCCTATGTCCCTATAGGGGGTCTTAACAGGAATTTGATTGATTGATTTCGGACGCCGTACGGCGGAGAGCGTACGGTGGGACGGATTTTTTTTTTGCATTTTTCGGCTAATTTAGTCATGAAACGCGAAAAAAATAAATTTCAGGGTAGCAAAGTTTTTTTTTTCTTGTGGCGATCACAATACTTTATTATTAGAATAATAAAGTAAAATATATTTAATCACTTTCCGCCCGAGCGTAGCTCATGGATTAACCTAAATAAATTTACTTTACTTTACTTATTAATGAACGCTCAGTGCTACAAGCATGTGTCTATCTCTTTCGCACTCATTGATTTTGCTATTCAATCATGAGATAGCACCTATAATGCACCAATGAGAGCGATAGAGAGATCGCGATGTGGTTTACTGCTGGTTTGAAAGAAACTGTTCATCTTCATAGGTGTTTCATCGATGTTTGGCTATCAGGGACGTGTGCTTGTGGATGTGTGTTTTCGTGAAATGTTCAAAGTCATAAACAACTGAAAGAGAACAAGAAGCAATTGCGATCTTAAAAGATCTCTTGTTTAGCTTTAAAAGTCAAGTTCTTTAATAAATCGTTAATGTTTCATAAATAATATTTTTTATGAATCGTTAACGATATTCATTAATTAAAATAAAAATCATTAACGACACATTAATGATTCATTGGTAACGATTATATACTTGCTTAAATACTCGTTTCTTTTAAGCGTTTTATAATTTATTAATGAATCGTTAAAAGTAATTCATTAAAAAATGTCCATTTAGTCCGCTTGATGAATCATTAATGACTCGTTCACGATGCTCGTTAATGATCAAATCGCTCGTTAGTACAATTCATTAACGACCCTTAATGAATTATTTTGTTTGCTGGGAAGATCGCAAATGATTTTTCAATTTCTGTTCTCACTCGAGTACGATCCTCTGCAAACTAAATCTCACCAAATAATTTTTAGCACTGTCAATGTGTATGGTGAAATAAAAACTGATTGTAGTATATAAAAAAACATAACAGAATTATGATTGGGCTTAAAGCCCAATCATATGATACTCTAGATGAGATGGAAATGACCTTAATATACCGGAAAATATGTCATCTCAAATTCTTTCGAATAGTGAATAGAGACTTTTGCATGGGAGGTGGTAGAAGTAGAGGGGGAGGTTTGTATTTTTCTTATATGACACCGAACATGGCATGCAAAATGTTTTTTGCTGAATTTAAAGTTTTTAGTTTTCATTATTTTTAAAGAAATTGGTCAAAGTTTTCCTGAAATTCGGGGCATTTGTATGGGAGGTGACAGAGGAAGTGGAGCGTTTAAGATAATTAAGAAACTGCTTATCATCATCTTTATCACCATGCTTTGATTCAATTTCAAAGTCGATAGCTCTCATATACTTGAAGGAGAAATGCTTTTCTTGACTGTATAATACAGATATTTGTATGGGAGGTGGTAGAAGGAGTGAAGCGGAGCCGATAATTTTTTCTAACACTTATTTCAATTATTAAGAAACAAATTCTGGCAAAATTTGAAGTTTGTACTTTTTCTAGTTTGAATGGAAATCGATAAAATGCATTTTACAAAAATTATACATTTGCATGGAAGGGGGTAGAAGGAGTGTACAGATCAAAACGAGATTTTTTCGCATTATTAATATTTCTATTTGTATACTATATACAAAATATCAAGTTGATAGTTCTAACAGTTTCGAAGAAAAATAATTTAATTCAAATTTCAAAATTTCGTGAAATTTGTATGGGGGGGGGTAGAAGGAGTGAGGTGAAGTTGGTAATTATTTTTAAAATAAATTGCAATTATAGTACAATTAATTCTGACAAAACTTCGTCTTTTTAGCTTTACTAGTTTCAATGAAAATCGAAAATATGTCTTTCTCAAAATTGCCTATTTGTTTGGGAGGGGGTAGAAGGAGTAAGGGGATCGGGTCAATATTCCGTGATGTTAATGATATCTATATCATAATACTTTGACCTAAATTTCAAGTAAATAGCTTAAATAGTTTCAAAGAAAAATCAATTTATTAATATTTCGAAATTTCATGAAATTTGTATGGGAGGGGGTAGAAGGAGTGGGGGGATGTAACCCATTCACGAACTTAAAGTTACTTTTTTGCTAAAAATGACACACAACAATTTTTAGCACTATACCTCAAAGCTTTCGAGAGTTCTGCTGTAGACAGACGCACAGACGAACAGACAGACAGACGGTCACTCGGAATCGAGGTTTTTGAGCGACAACAAATATTTCTGTACCCTTGGCGGCTCTGTGCGAGCGTTATTTCTTAGCGTTACAAACGGTAAGGCAAACACAATATACTCTCAGATTTCATCTAGAGTATAGAAAGTCGAAGTCGTGTAACCCTTCTTGTTTACACTATTGTTTGGTTTGCCTAAGATCATCACGCTCTTTAGTTGTCTTGTGTCGTTTCATGCTAGTCTTAGGATCGTTATTTGCGAGCGCTCGTTAAATTTTTTGCTGGGTATAATTCATTAACGATTCTTTAACGATTCTTTAACGAATTATTTTGTTTGGGGAATGATTTATCCAATTTCAAAATTACTATTCTTTTGAAAATTTGCTCTTTCGAGCATTAACGACCACCTCGACCGTAAATATTACGTTCTTTTTTTTTTTGGATAATTCATTAAATAAACATATCAGCAATTAAGTTGTTCTTTTAAAAAAAATGTGATCCCAGTCAAATAACTAATCCCAGCAATTTCGAAAAATTGAAGATATTTATCACCATTTTGAACTAAAACAAAACTCACAGCAAAACGACTAATGGAAACTTGGAATTAGCATAAAAAACAACTCAAAATATGCTTTTAACTGAAAATGATCATTAAAAATTACATTTTCGTATCTCTTGTAATTTGAGATATCTGCAGCCATGATGTTATTTTTAAAACCACAGATATGTATATCCAATTAATATCATCACACAGTTCTGATTTATTATCAGGATAATTTTGATAAAGGTTTCAGCAGATTCCAAAACGTCACGGAACAGTGGGAAATCCGAAAATCATTCTTGTAAATTCGAAATGCACTGTGAAAATGTTAACATAATGTTAACAAAACTCTGAACCCAATAATTTTTTTTATGTCCTCGACACACGATCCAATTCCAAATGCTTGAACTATCGTTTCGATATTACTAATTACACTATCCAATGCATAATTCAGTCTACTTCTATCGAAGGTTTTAACTCGCGTCGTGTGTCTAGGGCATTATAAATAAACATCAATTCAAATAAATTCCTTTTTATTGAGTTAAGATTCATACCATACAAAATGAAATGATCCGCGTAACTGATTTAATCCTTAGCTGGACAATCGATTTTCTGAAGATTCAAACGTAATAACGCACTAAAACACTTGTTTTTATCGATCACTTTATTTAGATCTTCCGTAAATGATCCGTTTTTTACGATAATTTCGTTTTCTTGAAATACAGAAAAATCTGCCGAATCACAAATTTATTATCCAAACCAAAGGTAAGAAATTCTATTAATCTTTTCACATAAGAATACAATATCTGCGATATTTGGAAGAAATTTTCGCGTATTACGACTGTTTGAACTCAGGGTTGTGGAAAACTACACTGTCGTTAAATGACCACGATACAGGTGTATCGATGTCTCAAGTCCGTTGGGTTAATTGAAGCGAAAAGTGCGTCTAGCTCGTAATTCGTTCTGAACAAGACTGAATGCGATACAGGTGATCGGTTCGATCGTATCTGATTGAAAACTTATGAAACTTTTAGTTTGGACTTTTAAGTCATACAACGACTTGGCTATCCACCTGAGATTTGCTTTGCTTTCTTCTTTTCATAGTACTGCCAGACCAGTGCGAATATTTTCTTCAAAAAGTGCTCGAAACGATCATACACAAAGGTAAATACTCTGTTCTGCGACAACGACGCCGTGTAGTATTATATGGATCGATGTAGAAAGTAATAGCGTAGTCTCTAAAATGTGGATACTTGTACGCTTTAATATCTAATATCTTCGTAATATTACTGCCCGGTCGATAGGATTAGATCAGTGACCACCGTTCAACTTAGCCAACTAGTGTGCTTAGTGCTATTGGCCGTTGAAGATCCACTTGGAGGAATTACTTAAAAATGTGACGTTGGACTCAGAAATGAAAACAAACACAGAATGTAGAGGAAAAGTGGATAAGTATAGCTAATTATTATTAGTCGTGTGGTGTTTCGGGTGATACGTTGCGATTTATCAAGCATTTTTTGTCTGCTCATGTGGACTTACTAAATGCAGCTTTTACGCTATAATAAATAGTAACGATCGTCATTGACGTTGAATGAATGGTGCTGGTTTGAGGTTGACGAAGATTTCATTTAAGGTGTGTATTTAGTGTAATGGGTTTTTGAACAATGGCAAATATGTACATTGTGACAAAAAAGTAACAGCAATTTGTAAATAAAAACATAACAGGGCTACGATTGCGCGTAAAGCGCAATCTTACAATACTCTAGATGAGATAGAATTTTTAGTGATCCCAAAAAATTTTGTATGGGGAGTATTAGAAGGGATGATAGCATTGAACTAATTTTTTTCTCATCATGCTAAAGTAACTATGAAAAAATTTATACAAAATGCTTACTCCAAAAACTGAATGGGAACTGAGAAAATTAGTGAGTTAGATTTTGTGAAAATGTGCAGTTTGTATGGGAGGTGGTAGAAAGAGTGGGGGGATTCTAGTGATTTTTTCAAAAATAACTAGGAATATTATAAAATATATGTCCCTTAAATTTCAGACTAGTGCCATTCATACTTTTTAAGAAAATCGTTTTTTTGTAAAGTTGTGAAACTGTGTCATATTGTATGGGAGGGGGTAGAAGCAGTGAAGCTAATCAAATATTTTTTTCTGATCTTAGTGAAAATGCTAATTATGTATTTCTTACAAAATATGAGCTTGATAAATGTTATATGTTCTGAGAAAATCGACTTAGAGCATTTCATGAAAAAGTGTAGTTTGTATGGGAGGGGGTAGAAGGGGAGGGACGACGCAAATAATTTTTCTACGGTAGATTGAAATAATTATGAGTGTAATATATCCCAAAATTCAGGCTAATAGCTTTTATAGTTTTCGATTAAATCCATTTATTATCAATTTGCAAAATTGTGTCATTTTGTATGGGAGGGGGTAGAAGAGGTGAAGCTAATCGTATAATTTTTTTTGGTCTTACTAAAAATTTGAAACAAATATTTGGTACACAATTTCAGCCTGCTAAATTTTATACGCACTGAGTAAATTGGCTTAGAGTAATTCAAGACAAGTACAGTTTGTATGGGAGGTGGTAGAAAGAGGGGGAGGACACGCATAATTTTCATACGGTAGATTGGTATTATCATATAAGTAATATATTCTAAATTTCATTCCAATAGCTTTTATACTTTTCGAGCAAACCCGTTTATTGTGAAATTGCGCAATTGTGTCATTTTGTATGGGAGGGGGTAGAAGGGGTGGAGCGATTTGGCCCGTTCACGAACTTGACCTTACTTTTTTGTTAAAAACGACGTATACAAAATTTGAACTTTCTAGCTCAACGCGCTCTCAAGCTAGAGAGGACACGGACGGACGGACAGACAGACAGACAGACAGACAGACAGACAGACAGACGGACGGACGGACGGACGGACATCCGGTTTTGAGATTTTTGAGTGATTATATGAACTTCTGTATCATTCATTTTTTTCTCCGAGCCTTATTTCTTGGCGTTACAAACTTTGTGGCAAACTTATAATACTCTCAGATTTCATCTAGAGTATAATTACTCTGGGGAATGATAGTTATATTTTTTTTTCTCTATTAAGCAGGTAGGACTGTCCTTAATTATTATCCCAAAAATTAGCGCGGTCTGTTAATCAGTTTGTTTACAGCAGCTGGTTGAATGGGTACACCTCAGTAGTTCACGGCGATTTTTACAAGGGTAAAAAAATGGAACAAAAAATATCTCAAATTTCGTGTTTCCAACCAAATTTCGTGTGTGGAATCATTGCGAATGTTGGAAAAGGCTTACGGTGATTCAGTACTATCAAAAAGATGAGCCTACAAGAAGTTCAATGCCTTTAAGGACGGTCGAGAGATCCTTGAATGTCGAGGCATGTCTGCCTCGTTCTGGACGACCTTCGACCTCTTCAACTGACGAAAACATTCAAAAAGTGAAGGAAATGGTGCTCGAAAATCGTCATACCAGTACTAGCGAGATAGCAGGAGAGCTCTACATATCTTATGAGTCCGTTTGTTCGATTTTGGTGGATATTTTGGCCATGAAACGTGTCCTTGCTCGACTCGATCCGATAAAGCTGAATTTTCTTAAGAAAAAAGTACCGTGAACAGGTCTCTTTGGACATCCTTGATCGTGCGAATTCTGATCCCACATTCATAGAGCGCATCATAACTGGTGATGAGACATGGGTCTATAAGTTTGACATGCAAACTAGTCAACAATCATCGGAATGAAAGGAAAAAATGAGCCGAAACCGAAAAAACCACTCCTAAGCCGCTCAAAAATCAAGACGATCGAGCCTCAATTGCGACCGAATTTGAGGTAAAAAAGCAACAAATTGCTTCAATCAACCACCGTATTCACCAGATTTGGCCCCGTGTGACTTTTTCTCATCCTCGAAACTGAAATTACCGCTGCGTAGAACTCGTTTTCAGTCGATCGAGGACATAAAACAAAAATCGCTGAGATGTACCTATTCAACCAGCTGCTGTAAGCAAAATAATTAACAGACCGCGTTAATTTTTGGGATATTAATTAAGGACAGTCCTACCTGCTTACAAAGAAAAAAACATTTTAAATATCATTCCCCAGAGTAATTTTATTTACAAATTGCTGTTACTTTTTTGTCACAGTGTACATTCGTGTTATAAATCAACAGCTTTGTCAGCGAATCATATTCTCGTCTCCGAAAAGATTAATTACTCGGTTGGATATCACTTGTATCTCTTTGCCTTTAAGTGAGAGAGATGGGGTGAAAACGATTTTCCGGCGCGGTATTAGGGTCTGCGATCAAACAGTAGGATCGATCCTCCTGGCAGAGGATCTGACATTTAATTGCAGAAAAGCCATGGTCCGGGTTGTTTCAACGCAGTGTCAATGCCCATGATACTAGGTTGGTAGGTCGAGGTTGCTACCCCGACACAAACCCGGGCGCATATAGACTATAAGTAGCTGGATCGTTGTGATGCCACAGGATCTCAGGAGAGACTCTAACTCGCTGAACCAGCCAGAGCTCTCTATGAAGCGACCCCTGGCTTCTGCATTTGCTAGATTACCGAGACTATTGGAGAAGTGTGCGCCTAGATGACGTCTCGTTCTTCTGCAGAGAGCAGGGCAAGCACATAGCAGATAAGGATTCGTCTCTTCTCCTTTCTCGTCTTTGCAGCTCCTGCAAAAACTATTAAACGGAAGGCCAATCCTCTGAGCGTGTCTCCCTATAACGACTACTACTACTCAGTATATCACCTGCCTGCTTAGCAAAATCAGTTTACCAGAACCTGTTAGATCCAGCACAGGTTAAACCTGTCTGATGTTATTTCATGTAACACCGTTTCTCCTATCTGTCGTTGGCTTTGCTAATCTAATTAATTATGCTGCAGCTTATAAGTTGCGAGAGGCATGCACAGCTTCTCTTTCACAGATTGAATCTGCAAGGTGGTTTCGTTCCGGTCGAGTTCTTCGGCCATGCAGTTCCCTGGAATGGCCCTATGCCCAGATACCCAGCACAGGCGAATGTTGAAGTGTTCAGCCATCTCCCTCAAAGATGCGCAACAATCAAGAACAGTCTTGGATGTAGACATGACTGATTCCAGGGATTTAATAACGGCCTGGCTATCAGTGGAGATGCCACTATCCTTAATAGACAGACAGACAGACAGTCAGGATCCAATGATTTTTTTTTTTATAATTTGTGGAACACGTGAGAGCACAACGACCTTCTTGGCCTATTGTGCGTTTATTGACCCCTTTACCCTACCATAACTCAATAGCTTTCGCTAATCTGAGTATCTTTAAGGGAGCCATGTTGGCTAGTTCACAAAATCTTCTCTAAGACTTCTTTTTTGACTTTTCTAGAAGTTTATTATATTCAGTAAGGCACTCTCTGTATTCGTCCCGGTTCCCAAAGGTTTTTGCTCTATTGAACAATTTCCTAGCTTATTTGAGTTTTTCTGCTAGTCTTATGGTGTCTCTTGTGTAAAAAAGGGCCCCTCCGATGACCATTTCCCGAGGACTCCACAAATAATTCGCCGTTTTCGGGCCTCTTAATCTAAGGTCGTGACGCGTCAACTCACGGGTCACCATACTTCCCCATGACGTATTCGTATTCTAGTCCAGTGTTGTGTGAGCTAACCTGGGCGTTCATATCTCCTGAGATAATAACAATATCACCTCTTCGAACAAACTCGAAGGTGACACTCAGTTGGTTATAAAACTTCGCTTTGTCACCAGGCGTTGTGGTATTAGTTGGTAGCACTGCAGAATTGTGACGTTTCTGACACATTTCCTGAGCCTGACAACAATAATCCTATTTGAGATTGGTTCCCAGCTGATGAGACTCTTTCTCGGTGTAAACACTACCCCTACGCCATTTTTGGCTTCACTCTCAGGACCAACGTACAGAATGGTGTTCCCGCTCGGGGTTCGTTCTTCTTCACTTGATCTCGCTGAAGGTTTGGATGTTATAGTGTTCCATTTCACGGTCGATCACTAATTGGAACCGTTATCTTAGCTTTATTGAGTCTTGTTTAGCTCATAATATGACTAAGCCATTCTTTTCCTACATTAAGAAGAATGGAAAACGTCTCCGCTCCCCTCTATTGCGTGTTATGATAACACTACTGCTTTAAAACTTCAAGGTATATGCAATATTTTCGCTTCATACTTCAGTTCTGTTTTCTCTTCCACCGACAAGGATCTAAACTAAAATTTCTTTGTTGAGAGCCACGAGCCTTTGGACTTCATCCCTATTTCTTCGGTCGATGTCGCAAATTGCATTAGTCTACTGGATCCAAAAACCAATGGTGGTCCGAATGGTATTCTCAACCGGTTCACCAAATCGCTTTGTGATGAATTATTTTCTCCGCTTGCGACGATTTTTAACAAATCTCTTAGGGAAGGTTACTATTCCAGGCTACTGTGATCTCAATTTGCAAAAAAAGGAGACAACAGTAACGTTAAAAACTATAGCTCAATCTCAACACTGAAATGCTTTGGAAAAATATTTGAACGATTAGTTCATAACTTCATCTCCGAACATCTTTCTCACCTTATATCTCCAAAGGAACATGGGTTCCTTAAAGGCAACTTCAAATCTCCTCGAACTAATATTGTTGCGAAATCCTTTGAAAGCTGTAGATCCGTGCACACCATATATACTGACTTTGGCAAAGCCTGACCCTGTAAATCCTAAGATACTTATCTCAAAATCAAAGAAGTACGGTAACTGTGGTTCGCTTCTCAGTTGATTTCTTCATATTTATCTGATCGAAGTACGAGAGTGACCTTTCTCGGCAAATCATACCCCATTTTGTCGGTGGATTCTGGAGTTCCTCAGGGTTCCATTCTCGGTCCACTCTTATTTCTTGTGAAATGTCTGATCATGAAAGTTACTTACCAACTTAGCACCCTTAACTTTACCTACCTAATTAACGCGACACGTCTGTCAGACGTTAGCACTTTTAAAGACCTTGGAGTTCAATTTGACAGTGAACTAAAGTTTACGCATCACTATGCTGAAATCCCAGCTAAAGCCTATCGCCTCTCTGGTTTTATGTTGCGCTCCAATAAATCCTTTTCGAGTATTACTGTTGCTGTCTTACTGTTCAAAATGTTAGTTCGTCCTATTTTAGAGTACTGTTAAGCCATTTAGAATACCCATTACCAATGTGATATTGACCTTATTGAGTCTGCCCAACGGAAATTCACTCGACCACTATTCTATCACTTTAACATACCGAATGTTTCTTATGCTAATCGTTTGGCCGAACATGATCTTCCATCCCTTTATCAAAAATGTTTTTTAATCGATCAGTGTACACTATTCAAAATCGCTAACGGTATCGTTACTTCAAATTTACTTATCGAACTATCATACTTGGCTTCTACTGCTACGAGGAGTCGTGATATTTTCTATCCCCCTCGAGCACTTTTTAATGTTTATTTTCATTCACCCTTTCCTAAATTTCAAAGGATGCATCATCTCCTGCAGCTTGGTCCTTCAACTGTTCCATAAAGTTTATTTTTACGCACACTTAAGCACATAATTAGCATATCTTAGATTAACGTGTAATTTGTAATTAATTTTTTTTGTCTTGCTTATTGTAATTAGCACTTTTATTACTATTAAAAAATGTAAAATGTCATTAATTTGTCACAAAAGAACAAATACTCAACCAAAACATGGAATTAGTCAATACACTTCCTAGTGTCGAACTACTTAAAAAGTAAGCTAGATTATAAGTTATTTTAAGAATTGAACATTGTAAATTTATTCAAGGCAATAAACTTAAACTTAAACTTTTATTACTATTATTGGAGCTATCTGTGCTAAAGCTGTAAATAAATAAATAAATAAATATATAAATAAATATCTATCCATTTTACTTTATTATTTTAATAATAAAGTATTGTGATCGACTTGGAAAAAAAAAAAAATTTGCTACCCTGAAATTTTGTTTTTTCGCGTTTCATAACTAAATTAGCCTAAAAAAGCAAAAAAAAAAAATCCGTCTGTCTGTACGCCGTCCGCCGTACGCCGTCCGCCGTCCGCCGTACGCCGTCCGCCGTACGCCGTCCGCCGTACGCCGTCCGCCGTACGCCGTCCGCCGTACGCCGTACGCCGGTGTGTACGCTCAGCGCACATTAACTCCCAAACCCTTCAAGATAGAAAGTTCATTTTTGGGGGGATTGTAGATAGTGGCGGATCTCAGGCAGATACCCATTTTCGGGGGTGTACGGGTTCAGGGGGAGGCGGGGGGAGCGCTAAGGCCGAAAAATACGAATTCAAATATCTCAACCAAGGTAACAGCTAGGAAGCTAAAACTCAACACACATATAGAGAAGTTTGTGGGACAACTTTTAAAAATAATTTAATTTTTTTATCCATTGGCGTCCGAAAAGGGGGGGCTAAAAACAAATTGTCGGCCGAATTTTTTTTTCAAATGATTATATCTTCGAAATTACTTATCGTAAAAAATTCATATTTTGGGACCGTCAAGGTAGCATATAGTTCCATTGGAATCAGCTTAGAGAGTGGTTAATTATCGTAAGGGGAAGGGTCAGGAGGGGTGCAAAGAAAAACACTTAAAACTGAATATCTCAACTATCTCTTAAGCTATGTAATTGAAACTTGAAACTTATATTAAGCTATACTGGAAAAATACAAAAAAAATATAAGATCTTGAAATAATAGTAGTGGGGGGAAATGGGGAGCATTTCAAAAATGGCGCACTTTTCAAAATTACGAATCCTTATATCTCAAAAAATAATACAGATATCAAATCAAAAATTTGTCAGATTGTAGAACTACATAATAGTTAATTTTGATAAAAATTTTAAGTTGGGAGGTGTAAGGGGAGGGAGGTGATAAGCAAAAATGTCAAAAATTTTGAGTGATTTTTTTGAGGCTCTGGTGAAAGATACAAAGTTTAAATTTTGCATGTGGATACGTCTATTTGATATACATAAAAAAATAATAATAACTTGATCCATAATTGTTATAAACCGATCCCCCCGGTCTAACGTGCACAAGGTGTTTCATGTGCATTGAAAAAAACACATAAACTGAAAATTTTTGAGTGAAATTTTAAGGTAGAAACTTGAAAATTTGCAAAATGTATTTAAAAAAAATCCCTAAATATACGAAATATTAACTGGTCGAAAACCTTTAAAGCTTCTACCCCCTCCAATACAAAATTATTTTTTCGACCATTTCTAAGAAATCAATTATCACCTAACTATTAAAAGCTATCAATTTGCAATTCTACATACAAACTTACAAAAATAATTGAAATGAAATTACGTTAAAAGTTTTGAAATCGCGCTTGCCCTTCTACCCCCTCCCATAGAAAAGTATGATTTCGACCAATTTCATTAAATCAACTAATAATCAACAAATTAAAAGCTACGAACTTGAAATTTTGTACGAGCATCTTACAATAGAAAAGAAAGAAAATTGCATCACAAGTCTTACGATTCCCCTCCCTCCTCTACCCCCTCCCATACAAAATTATATTTTCGAGCATTTTTAAGAAATAAGTTGTCAGCTAACTCTTAAAAGCTATCAACTTCAAATTTTGCAGAAAAACTTATAAAAATAATTCAAATGAAGTTGTTTTAAAAGTTTTGAAATTGCGCTTGCCCTTCTACCCCTTGCCATACAAAACTATGATTTCGACCAATTTCATTAAATCAACTAATAACCAACAAACTAAAAGTTACGAATTTGAAATTTTATACAAGCCCCTTACCAGAGAAGCAAAATAAAACTACATATCAAATTTTACGATTCCCCTACCTTCTCTACCCCCTCCCATACAAATGTTCGGTTTCGTGAATGTAAAATACACTAAATTTTATGAAAATTCTATGCAACTTCGTCTATGAAACACATTCTATACAGAGAGTATTGGACGTGATGCAAGCAATTAATTAAAAAGCTATTAACATCCACCCACTCTTACTATTACCGCTCCTCCTCCCTTAATAAAAACCTAAACTTGCAGAAACGAATGAAATATTGTTAAATAGACAACAGCCCTGCCCAAGAACTCCCTTTCACTTAGTCTTCCCTAACCACTCTAACCTGCATATTGACTTTCCACTCCACCGCAACATGTCCCAAGAATAATAAAGTTTCGCCCGACTTGTTGGCAGTTTATTTTATGATAAGTTGAAGCCAATTTGTAGGGTGAGGAGCGAATGCATGTTTTGCCCTCCCCAGAGGTTGTCCTTGCCTAAAATGATTTTGTTGAATGGGTAAAGGGAAGGGCTCTGGACGTCTAAATTTATAGTGGTAGCTTGAGGAACCTTGAAAGCTGGCCTGCTGTTTTCAAAATGGTTATTTTCTTATTTGAGTGATTTCTTTCGCGTGGGAAACATCTACCAGCTCCGGTACCATCGACAGTCTTCGATTAATCGGTGGGCAATGTGATCTGCTTTGAATTTTGACGGGTCATTTTATCACCTTTCCCTATCGCAAGTCCACCCAACTAGTAGCATACGCTGACAACATTAACATCCTAGAAAGATCCTTCCCTAATGCTAAGGAGGTATTTGTCAATCTTGACTCCGCCGCAAAAGAATTCGGGTTGCGCATTAACGAAAGCAAAACAAAAGTAATGACGCAAACAAGAAGGAGAATGCCAATCAGATAAAACATAACAATTGCGGAATATAATTTGGAGAGTGTTGACAACTTCATTTATCTTGGGGCTGATCTAGCGCAGGACGGCACTGAAACGAAATCATTCGACGGATAGTACTAGCACATAAGACGTATTATTTGGTACTTCCAATAATGAAATCCAAGAAAGTGCACAGGAACAATAAGCTGCGGATTTATAAAACTATTATACGACCTGTGCTCTGTTATGGCAGCGAGACGTGGACATTAACGCGAACTTCCGAAAAAGCAGTTAACGCATTCGAAAAAAAGGTCCTTCGAAGAATTTTGGGACCTGTGAAGGAAGGAACGGAATGGCGAATAAGATACAACCATGAGTTGTATCAACTCTACGACGAGCCAGAAGCTTCAACGTTCATCAAGCTACGTAAACTACAGTGGGCTGGCCGTGTAGAGCGAATGGAAGACAGAAGAATCCCCAAACGTGCTCTTAAAGGCAAAGCGAGTGGTAACTGGCCAGTAGGCAAACCACGCAAGCGATGGGAAGACTCGGTTGATGAAGACAGCAAAGCCATTTTAAAAATTAGCAACTGGAGGACGCGGTCTTTGGATCGAGACGATTGGAGGCGACGACTTCAGGAGGCCAGGGCCCGATTTGGGCTGTCGCGCCATTGATGATGATGATGAAAGTGTGGAATTGCTTATATCATAGACCACTATTCGATTTAGATCCAGTTCCGCTGTTGAAAAACAAACCGCATATGTAAAGATAGTAACAAACAATAGCAAAGTATGTATCAATAACTACTACTACAATGGCACTACAGCCCAAATCAGGCCTTGGCTTCCTGACCTTCAGGTTCCTTAACATGTTTTCATTATTTATTGTGGAAGGGTTGTTAGACCTTCGCACAACCCTCTATCTACGAAATTTCCACTTTCGTAGATTGAGGTGACCAAGCTAAACCCAAATAGACAGTGTGCTGGAATTATGCGTCGACCGGGATTTGAACTCACGACCTTCGCATTGTAGACCAACACGCTACCCACTAGGCTACACCCTAGCTTGCACGTATCAATAAAAGCACGTATCAATAAAAGACCAGTCAGCAATTACTTAATGCAAGTGCCAGGAGCAATCCAGTTCGGGCAATTGAGCTGAGAAATATGAAGTCTCAGTTTACAGGAGCCCAAGACTGTCCACATACACTATCGTAAATAAATAAAGAATACATCAAACAGCTTTATTAATTAAGTTTTACATCTTTTTACAATTATCAAATTCACCCCAACATCAGCAAATTTACGAGTAACAGTCTGCGACAATTCTTCATAAAAATTGAAAACCAAATCGATTATCGAATCCGGTTTATAAAAGAGACGGACGGGAATCCAGTCACTTGACACAGATAAATTTCGTATACAATAAATACCAGATGGATAAGGACATGTGTATTTAAAGTTCGAATATTTCCGTCCCATATCAAGCACTAACTTAAAGAAAGGATTGTTGCTTTTCTGAAGACGCGAAATATCGCATACTTTAAATCTCTGGTTGAAAATCGCTCGATCTGTTTGATTCCGAATTATTCGATTAATTGATATTCGAACGGAAATCACGGAAATATCTTTAGTTAAATTGTAATCTCCATACACAGAGTTTCTGTCAGTCCACATATTTATAGATATATAAGGTTCGTATACTTTCCATTGAAGATTGGAGATGTCGACTTGAAAACAGCCCTACAATAATAATTACACAAATTTTAAATAATTAAGATAAAAAAACTATTGATTTCACATTAACATACTTGATGTCGTGCGACAAACGACATAGACAGAAGGATTAATAATAGCGGCTTCTTCATTCTATAAACCGAAATAAGGAAATGATTATTAGGTACTAAAAAAACTTTATTCTTATTATTATGAATAATAAGCTACGCCTTATTATTTTTGAATAATACATAAAAATTCAAACAATCAAAATTAGGGCTGACAACACTAATTATAGCAATTCGTCTTCTGTAGACGAGTTCATCAAAGTGATCATTAGCGCTGTTTTACTGAAACTCATTATCATGGGTCTTCATGATTGCGTATCTGTAGACCATTAACAGCCTTATCGAAACAATTAGTAATGCTCAATAAGCAGGAGCAGATTGTATTTATGTATGCTTGTTATCAGGAAACACAAAATTATGTGTTAAATTTACATAAAAAAATATTTTGTAATGGGTGAAATATCTTTATTGAAATCCGAGTGTTGGTTTGACGATTTCGAGGAATTGTGTTCTAATTACCAGCAAATCGTTTTGTAGTAAATTTAAACTAAAAAAAATTGGTTTACTTTGATAATCTTCTGTATGGGTAATTACATTCATTACCAAAATCAATGACTTCTATGTATGTTAAGAAAAACTGCTTAATGGGAAGATGTTTAGCTTTTCCTTGGAACAGTCGATTTCAGGATGTCATCGCGACTATTGCAGACGGACGGAACCAGATGGAATAATTCCTGCGATGCTACAGCATAGCCTGGACAGCATGGTTGTAAGGCTGGTTAACATTTTCAACGACTCTAGGGTCAAATAAATGGATAGAGGAACACCACAAGGAGGGGTTTTGTCACCTTTACTTTAGCTGTTGTGGCCGTGAATGGTATCATCTCGCACCTAAACGCTGCTAGTTATTGCACTGTCGCCTATTGGGAATACCCTACAACCTTAGGCGTGCTGATGCAAAGTGCATTAAATCTTATTTTCGGTTGGTCTGATTCGTGTGCATTAAGAATCAACCCTGCTATCAATTGGGGGAGTTGCTCTTGGCCTTTCGGGTAGGGTAACTTATCTGGGAATCATTTTGGAAAGCAAACTCAGAAATTGACTGAATGTCGAAGAAAGAATTATGAAAGCAAATAATGCCTTTTTCATACGGAAAAAAACTTTCAGTGAAAAATATGGACTGAAGCCAAATATGATAAGGTTGATATATATCAGCATCATACCAATCGTTACATATGATGCGCGGTTATGGTCGGAAAGTACCAAACTGAAATATATCCAATCACAATTGAGCTACATTCAGAGAGTGCATTCATAGGCACAAGGGGGGCATTACATACAACTCCCACAGCAGGACTGCAAGCCATTTTCGGTCTTCTTCCGCTGAATACTGTAATTCTGGAGGAGGTAGGCATTACGGCGGTGCGACTTGAAATTTTTGGCGCATAGCTTGAGACCAATTTGAAAACATAACAGCACAACTTTTGCGCGTAAAGCGCAATCATACGATACTCTAGACGAAACCGAAATTTTCACGTTCCTAAGAAATTTTGTATGGGGGGTGGTAGAAGGGGTAACAGCATTAAACAATTTTTTTTTCATATCATGCCAGAGTAGCTATAAAATTGTTCTATACAAAATTTAAGCTTAAAAAATTTAGTAGGTACTGATAGGTTTCGTGTATTAGATTTAGTGAAATTGTGCAGTTTGTATGGGAGGTGGTAGAAGGAGTGGGGAGTTGTAAGTGATTTTTTCAGAAATAATTATGAATATAATTCTTCTTCTACAATGGCGCTACAGCCCAAATCGGACCTTGGCCTTCTGATATTCAGGTTCCTTAACATTTTTAATTACTTATTGTGGAAGGGTCGTTAGCCCTTCGCACAACCCTCTTTCCACGAATTTTTAATGTTCTTGATGAGGTGACCAAGGTATATCCAAGCAGGCAATGTACCGGAATTATATAGTGCGCCGATCGGGATTTGAACTCACGACCTTCGCATTACAAAACCAACATACTACCTACTAGGCCCTAACTATGAACATAATTGACATATCTCAAATTTCATACTTTTCAAAAAAAAATCTATTTTTTGTGAATATGTGAAATTGTGTCATATAGTATAGGAGTGGGTAGAAGCAATAAATCAATCAATCAAATTCCTGTTAAGTCCTCCTACAAGGGCATAGGACAGAAACAACTCTCTTCCACAAGGCGCGATCCTGAGCATCGGCCTTAAGCTGTTGCCAGGACTTGTTTATTCCTCTAGCCTCCTGCTCAACTGCTCGCATAAAATGCCCGACGTCTTCCTTGAGGATTATAATCCAGAGCCTGTTTGGCTATGTTTCGCTTTGGTTTCCTCAAAGTGTGACCGGTCCATTGCCAATTCTGCCTTTAAATCTAAAAGCATATTTTATTCTGTCCAGTTGTACTCTAAAGTTAGTCGTTGGATATCACTTCTGGCCAGAGTATTCCTAAAATACGTCGGAGGTATTGGTTTAGGAAAGTTTGCAGTCATGGTAAGTCGAACTCACTTTCCAAGTAGTATAACTAAAGTGAAGTTAGTTAAATGAAATTGTGCAGTTTATATGGGAGGTGGTAGAAGGATGAAGGGGATTTAAGTGATTTTTTTAGGAAAAACTATGAATATCATAAAATTGGCATCTTTTAGATTTTAGACTAGTAACATTCATACTTTTCAAGGAAATCGATTTCTTGTAAACTTGGGAAATTTTTCATATTGTATGGGAGGGGGTAGAAGCAGTAAAGCTAATCAGTTAAGTTTTTTGATAATAATGACGATGGTAATTAAGTATTAAATACAAGATTAAAGCACGATAAATGTTATACTTACTGAGAAAATTGGTTCACAGTATTTCATGAAAAGGCATTTTGTATGGGAGGTGATGGAAGGGGGGGGGCCTCGAATAATTTTTGTACCATACATTGTATTAATGATAAAAATGATATTTTCTAAATTTCAAATTATTAGCTATTATGGTTTCCAAGAAAATTTGATTATTGTGAAAGATTGATAATGAGTCATTTAATATGGGAGGGTGTAGAAGGGTGGAGCGCTTTGGCTGATTCACGAACTTGACCGTACTTTTTTGTCAAAAACAACGTGTACGAAATTTTAACTTTCCAGCTCAAAGTGTTCTCGAGCTAGAGAGCGAACGGACGGACGGACATCCGGTTTTGAGATTTTTGAGCGGCAACATATATTTCTGTACCCTTGGTGAGTCTGTGCGAACATTATTTCTTGGCATTACACACTTTAGAACAAACTTATAATACTCTCAAATTCTATCTAGAGTATACAAATCTTATGCCAGCATCCCTGAGCTTTTGATATGCTTCGAATCTTCTTTTCCAAGCTTTTGCAAAAGAGGTGGAACTGTCCTTACGTGCAGGAGTAAATGGTAAGCGAGCTAGTATTTACTCGTACAGCCAAGCTCTCTGTTCCAATCGGGGAAAACAACAATTGGGGAAAACTTTCACTTTGCGACTTTGTTGGATTCAGGGGCATCGAGATATACCTGGAAACGAAATTGCCTTAAGGGTCATTAAGACAAACTGCGCTAACAGAGTGTAGGGAAGAAAAAATCTCGAACGGTTGCAACGTAAGTCGTGTAACACCACGGAGATGTTTTGGGGTGGGTTTGATAAAGGGAGATCAATAACAATATTGAGACTCAACTGAAACTTCCTGCGGACATTAGGAGGTATAGTCACGCGCCACTGTATTTGTAGAAAACACGCTTGAAGACTTCGGCTTTCAAACAAGGGCATTTGCAGAGACTGCAGTGAAAATGATGAGACTGTAGTGCATTACCTCTGGCATTGCCCATGCCTCCCAACGATTCTCGGAGAGTACTTGTTTCCTAAGCTCTATGATCTCCGGTCTCTTGAACCGATAAAGTTAATTAGTTTCACCGGTAGAGCTGGCTAACCAGAGGCGGAGCAACTATAGGTGCAAATGAAACAGTTAAACTGGACCGAAAAAAGGGCACCAAATTCAAAATTAGTTATACTCCTTTCTTAACCTTTGATCAGGTACATACCAGATAAATAAATAATCACCCCATATCAACACATTGAATCTTACCGTTTTGTATCGGAGGGGGTAGAAGAGGTGAAGCGATTTAGCTCATTCACGAACCTGATCTAACTTTTTCGTCAAAAATTACGTTTACAAAATTTGTACTTTCTAGCTCCACGCATTCTTAAGCTAGAGAGCGCACATACGGACGGACAGACATCCCGTTTTGAGATTTTTGAGTGATAATATTAATTAAGTGTCATTCATTGTTTTCTCCGAGCCTTATTTCTTAGCGTTACAAACTTTAGAGCAAACTTATAATACTCTCAGATTTCATCTAGAGTATAACAAGCAAAATATTTTTCCATTATTATAAATTGTACACCAGATACTAATAGAAAAGAGCAACTAACATTAGAAGTCAGAATAGTGCAAAAATTAAAAAATATTACAATTTAACACTTAAAGAAGATTTTCTAGGATTTTTAATTGAAGAAGATGCAGCTGGGGCTGGACTGACGGATTAGTGTTAGATTAATTAAGAAAATTAATATTTCCATAAATGATTGTAGGGGTATGGCTATGATAATGGGCAAATCTGAAAGGTAAGCATTTCGGAATGCAAACTACAATTAGAGTTTTGAAACCTAGAGTCTTTTTTGTTCCCTGCGCGTTGCATACCACTTATCTTGTTATCTCAGATAGAGTTCATTGTTCTAAGGTTGTTTTTTTTTATATTGTCCAATATTTGTATAATTTTTCTTTTTCTTCTTCTGCAGGTAGATGGACTGTTTCAAGATATCATTTGAAAACTTTAAATCTCAAAACTCTTTGTGTTACGCGGTGGGAAAGTAGAATATATGCTTTAAGACCTTTCTGTCCTAATTTAGATGATTTATTTGAACCTTTAGTGGAGTTATCAGAAGTGAGAGATGCAATTTCAATGGATATGGTAGAATTATTGGGACATAAAATTACAGAATTTAGATTCATTTGTTGTTCAGATATTTGGAATGATATTTTAGAAAAAATAAATATAACAAGTAAATATATACAAAGTCCAGATATGTGCTTATCATCAGCTAAAGCTATACTTAACTCCACCAAACAATTTTTAGATGAGTTTAGAACATATTCAAAATATGAAAGCTTTATAGATACAGCGAAAGAAATTGCTGTTAACTTAAATGTTCCTTGTTCATTTCCAGCTTCAACTACTTTAAGATCCAGGAAAAGAATAGCAGATTTTTCTTATGAAGGTAGTGATGAAGTTATAATAGATTATAAATATAGATTGCGGTTGAGGTTCGAGCTAAATATACGAGAGCTCAGAGAACGTCTCACCACCACGGAGGGACAGATCGGCAAAGATCTGCGGAAAGAATGGGGACTAGCCTGGAGAGCGGTACGTGTCATATACGGCAGTCTGTTCGTTGCATGTGCAGTGTATGGATCGTCGATATGGCACGAGGACCTGGCGACTGGCACAGGAACCCGTGCCATTTACTCGTGCCAGCGAATAATCCTGCGGGCATGCTTACCTGTATGTCGGTTGGTATCTACTGAAGCCATACAGGTACTCATGGGTGTTCCGCCATTGGACTTGGAGGTGAAGCGCAGAGCTATCACCTACAAGATCCAGAAGGGTGTCCCATTGCTGGCTAGCGATTGGCTGACTCGTGATGAGATTGGAGAGAGGAGTCTTCGCGAATGCAAAAAACTCCTCGATCTCAGAGTGACATCGATATGGCGGTGGCAGGTGGAGGGACAGCAAATAGGGCAGGGTGACTCATGAATTCATTGGAGCCGCGAACTTTGCCAGGGATAACTTGGACTTTGAATTTTCTCTCAGTCTGGGTTATCTCTTGACAGGCCACGGCCGCATGAACGTTTACCTCCATAGGGTAGGTAGAAATGAAACGGAGGGCTGTTCATGTGGAGCTGAGCTCGAAAACTGGCAGCACATACTGAGCTAATGCCCAAGATACGATGACATAAGACACCTTGCAGACATGGATAGTTCGCAATGGGGAGAACTTAGATGTTAGTAGGTACCTGTCGAGTCGACAAACTTTTGAATGCTTTCGAGCTTTTACTCACGAAGCATTTAGCAGAAGATGGGCTGACACCTGTAGTCTACTATACGCAGGGAAGGGATAACGCTAGTTATCGCATACCGAGTGAACGACCAAGGTCAACTCCGGTATAACCTATGGGGACTACCGACCCCACGTTCCCTAAGCAGAGTGCTACCAATCACGGGTTTTCAAAAAGACCTAAACTGGAAGTAATTGTTTACAATTACGAAACCTGACCAGAAGTTTTCTGCTATCACGGGTGTCGGGGATCCCATGGAAGGTTGCTTCCACTCCCGGCAATGTAAGATGGTCCTTCGGGAAGTGTCGTGGTGACTGTAGTTTATCGTCCACATCGCGAGCAGAGCTTCTAGGAGCTTGGCGTGGAGTTGCGTTTTTTCAACCTGGTGCCATGACCAAAAGATTGGCAGAGATTTAGATAGATCTCGCATCCAGCAGTATGAATGAAAAACTTGCATTTGGTATAAACTGCTTCAGGGGCGTTAATGAAAAAATTTGATATAACACGATATATTAAACATTTTCCCATTTCATCTAGAGTATCATATGATTGGACGTTGCGCCCAATCATAATTCTGTTATGTTTTTTCTTTTTAAATATATTGGTTTAAGCAATATATTATAAATATTACTTAAACATCTCTCATCAGCTGCTTGAAACATTATTAATGTTGAGAGCACCCAGGAATCACGAACGAGATATAAATAAAACTATTTAGATTCACTCCTACTACCACATATGAGCTTAAAGCGCCTGAATTAATAAATTAACGGACAATCCATGTTGTTCAATTCCTTCAATAGATGACATTTTATTTGCTAGGGTGGTAACGTACCGAAATTCGAAGAAATACTTCAGTGACATCTTGTTTTGACAAACCTTTCAACCTTTTTTTATTAGCACCGACTGGATGCAATTGCGTTAACGCATTTCTCCTTCGTATAGAGATCGAACTTGCGCTCGCCGCGAGCAAAAATTTTGCTTGTATTGGCCGGCGGTCTCGTTCTCTTGTGTATACACAAGAGAACGAGAATACATTCGACTAAAAGCAATGAGAGGAAAGAAAGGTAGAAGCATTTTATGCGACGCATCTCTCCTTCCTATTGAAGTCGAACTTGCGTTTGTCGCGCGAGAAAGTTTTGCTTGTATAGGCCGATGGTCTTGTAAATGCGTTTTAAAAATCTCATCTTTCTCCCTGTGGAAGGCTTTCAATTTTCGTTGGTCAGAAAAAGCCTGAGAATAAAAGCTGTCCTGAGCTTGTAAATGCTGTACACAATGGTAAACGAAAATAATGCGCGCTTTCTTTTAAAGAAATTTTTTAATAAATTTTCATATTCGTGCTCATTTCAGTTTAGCTATTCTAAACTAAATAAAGGGCAAAAGGAAAGGGAAGCATCGCTTCACTTGCATCAATGAACGCCACGCCACTGTTATTAGGTGAAGCTATTACTTCCATTACTGAAAGATTTGAAAATTTAACAGATCACTCTAATAATTTTTCATTTCTACATAAAATTAAATGTCCTTTATCATCTACTGACTTAATGAATAGATGCATTATCTTAAAAAAAATCTCTAACACTAATTAATAGTACAAATATAAGTGGCTTGGAGTTATGTGAGGAATTAAAAATGTTAGATATACTATTAAATGAATTCCCGTATTGATATTTTAAATAACATATTTCAAAACAATTTAGATTCAATATTTCCTAAGTCAGTTTTTTCATTAAAAATTATTTTAGCATTTCCCGTAACAGTAGCTTCAGGTGAACGTAGTTCTTCTAAATTGAAAATAATTAAAAACTTTTTAGCCCTAGGTCGGGAAAGATTAGTTGGTCTCGCCACGATGTCATTAGAAAGAGAATTATTAGAGAATGTAGATTATTCGGAATTAATTGAAGATTTTTTTTCTCCGAGCCTCAGCTTCTTGGCGTTACAAACTTTGTGGCAAACTTATAATACTCTCAGATTTTCCGCAATCAATAAGATTTTATGACCATTTAAGGGTACATCGAATTTTCCATGGCCAGCTTATCTAATGACTCTTTTTCTCCAATTTATCACTTCTACAGGATGAATTTACTGAAGGAAATATTTGATGATCGATTAATTTAACGAAATGGACCTGTTAACTTGCCACCTCGTTCGTACGATTTGACGCCATTAGATTTTTTCTCTGGGGATATGTAAAGTCCCATGTCTACGCCGATCAGCCTGAAGAGAGAGAGCACTTGGAAGCCAACAGAAGCGTTATTGTCGAATTACAGCCTGATTTACTGTGAAGAGTGTGTGAAACTTGAACTTCCAGATTACGCCATGTACGCGCAAAAGAAACATTTTTTTTGTGTATTATTTCAATTTGAAGCTCTCCTCTTCTAAAATAACACTCTGTACAACTATTTTGATCTATTCGCATTATTTTTCGATCCGAAATTATCTTAGCTTCAACGAAAACCTCCTTTCGGTATATACGGCCCTGTCCCTTAAGGTGTAGAATGAAGGAAGATGTCCATCTGAATTGAGAGAGGGCGTCATTTTTAAAATCCCGTAGAAGGGCAACCTTCGGCATTGTGGTCATTAACGTGGTATAGAAATATGCCTACTTACTGCCGTATCAAAAATCAGGGCAAAGGTAATTACCTTAATAGGATTGGTAATATTGTTAAAAGCATTCTCGAAGATTGTCGGGGTGGATTCCGTAAAGGGTCATCTTGTACCGACCACACAAACACCCTACGGATAATATTGGAGTAGTTCGCCGAAATGGGCTCGCCACTACATCTCATGTTTGTGGACTTCCAGAAGGCTTTCGACAGCGTTAAGTGAGATTACATATGGAATGCTTTGCGTAGGAGAGGTATTTCAGATAAGGTCATAGCTATGATTAAAGAATCGTACGAAGATGCAAGATATCGCGTCTAACATAGAGGAGAGCTGTCCGAGAGCTTTCCTGTGCGAAAGGGTACCAGATGATGCTGCATGTTATCACCGGCCCTGTTTCTGGTGGTAATAAATTACATCGTGAAAGCTGCACTGGAAGGTGGGGAAGATAAAGGTCTTCAATGGAGACTATTTAAAGTTATTTTTTTTTTTAATTTGGAGAACACGTGAGAGTACTGCGACCTTCTCGGCACATTATGCGTTTATTGCCCCTTTACCCTACCATAGCTTGATAGCTTTGGCTAATCTAAGCATCTTTAAGGGAGCCATGTTGGCTAGTTCCTCGGTAGAAATGAAACCTTTTCCAAAAAGATTGTGTCTTTTCCTAGCTACTGCTTCACAGTGACATAGGATATGTACTGTCGTTTTTGAGTCTTCGAGACAGAGGCGACAGATATCGGTTTCAGCTAAGCCCATATTTTTGAGATGATGATTTTCTCCACTGTGCCGCATCATTCGGCCAATAAGAGCATTAATATCACTCTTGCTGAATTTTAGAATATCCTCCACTTTGTTTTTTTTTTTTGTGGTAGGATTAGTTTTTTTAGATTGATAAGCCTGAAAGTCTATTCCACTAGATTTTATGTTCTTGTTCAACCCACTTTCTAATTATAGGGTTGGAGTGCCCTTTTGGTTTTCCGCAGAATGGACCAAAAAATTTCTTTCTGCTCCGTTTTTTGCAATGCGATCAGCCTCTTCATTTCTCTCAATTCCCATATGTCCTGGTACCCACATTAAGATTACATCGTTCCTTTTTCCCAGGATGATTAGGTTTTAAAGGCAATCCAAAACTATCCTCGATCCGTGTTTATTGGATGCTAGGGCATTGAGAAACACCTGACTATCCGATAGGATATAAATAGATTTGTTGCGATGAGCTCTCCTTATATTCTCCTGAATGCATAGCTCCATTGCATTAGTTCAACCTGGAAGATTATGGCTTCTTTGTCGAGTGGTTTTGAAACCGAGAAGTTAGGACCTTTGACTCCGGTTCCTGAGAAAATTCTCCGGCTCAGAGATGCGCGAGCCATCTGTACACCAGACGTTTGATTTCTCTTCCATTTCAGATAGCATGGATTGCGAGTCCTTGCGTTCTCTGATTATAACTTTGAAGGGGGTTTCAAAATTGAATTTTCTCAGCATAGCGTCCGATAGAGTGGAGGTTAGAGCCTCTATTTATCGGTCTTTTAGGATTTCGAGGTGACCTCTAATATCTCCTGATTTGTAATTGTTTTCCCTCTGTATGCGCAATACCCCTTTCATAGCCTTCTTATACTCCAGATGAAATCTGAGATATATTGTGTTTGCCTTACGCTAAGAAATAACGCTCGCACAGAGCCGCCAAGGCAGAAATATTTGTTGTCGCTCAAAAACCTCGATTCTGAGTGACCGTCTGTCCGTCTGTCTACAGCATAACTCTCGAAAGCTTTGAGCTATAGAGCTAAAAATTGATTTGGCTATAACTAAAGTGTTAGTGATTCGATTTGACAGAAACTTTGTTAGAATACCTCCAGGTAAAAATATTTCCCCTTACCCTTGTCCATCCCCTTCATTCCGTGAAATTTTTGATCTCTCCTCGTATTACACTTGAGAATTTACCGTTAAGCTTACTAGAAAACTGCGAACTTTCGTGCACCAATGCCTACAAAGGATCTTAGTGGAATCCGGGCCAGAACTCATCTCCAATGACGAACGAGTACAACGAGACTAAGATAGACATTGAGATTAAAAGATGCAAGTGACCGTGGATTGGTCACACTTTTAGTAAACCAGAGCATAACATCTCTAGACAAGCTGTTGTAGGAATGGCCAGAGGAATGAACAAGTCCTGGCGGCAAACTAAAGATTGATGCTCAGGAAAGAGAACGATTTTCTTCCTGTGCCCTCGTACGGAGTCCTAACAGGAAATTGCTTGAATGGATTGATTGAGGTCAACGCGTTCTCAAGCTAGAGAGCGCACCGACAAACAGTCGGGCTTTAAGGTTTTAGTGAGGCCATGAACTTTTGTGTTATTAATTTTGTTCTCTGAGTACTATTTCACTCCCCCCCAACCTCCCCTCCCAGATTTCATCTAGAATACAAAAACATAGTATAAATAATTCTAGGACCTCTTGATCGAATTAAAAAAAACACGCCTTTTCAAGATGTTAATTTTGCAATCAAGAAAGTATCATATCATAAACCTCGTTCAGTAATTGAGTAAATGATTGATTAGCATGTAGCCCCAAAGACATTGTGACAAAACAGAAAGTTAATAGCGACTCCAAGATGACGAATACGTGCCATGCCAGACTAGACGTTTCTAAGATGAGCATAAGATGATACTCAAACTAAAAAGTCTAAAGACAACAATTTAGCCATATACCAGAAAACTGGTTCCATTATCTGCCAGTGCTAATCACTTATCGTGTGGATAAGTTAAAGGTCTAACTGCACAGCGATCTTAAGATTCTGCGGTTCGCTCCGCTTGAACCAAGTAAACAAACGATTATAGCAAATGGAAAAAACAACAATTGATCATATCTCCAGTGCAAGACGAAAATGCAGGTGGTATCTTTGAAATTACAAGCGGGACCGATCGCCGCAGATATGATAGCACACTATTGGTCCAAACCAAGGAACTGCTGGCGGCATAGAATTGGGCTGAATGCACTTAAGTACTTCCGTTTTCCATAAAAAATGGCGCGCACTTTTTAACGTTTCATTCATAAAACGATACTTCCAGCCGCTTCGTCACAAATTGCCTCTTTCGAACTCACTCGACTAACGACTAGGTCAACGATTTTCTTTTTCTTACTCTTTTTTACGACTCGATAGCTTTATAAGTCTGTGATGCGCGCATAAAATGCATTTAACTCGAGTTGAGTATTTTAAAAGTTATAAACATTGTTCCGGTGCTGCCAGGCGGAAACGATTCGCGTTTCGCCCTAACCGACTCAAAAAGTGGAAACTTAATGCGACAATCAAGATATTTTGGAATTGAAGAACGAAAAATCAACCAAAGTGCGTCTTCGTAATTCGACAAAAAAAAAATAGAAATAAAACACAGATATTTGAAATCAAATTAATAGAAAGTTTTTTTTTTTTCAATTTCACTACGCGATCAAAAGTATCTCAGTCCTGTTTCTTCATCTCTCAATCACTTTGCTGCCATTCAACAGGGCACATTAAAGAATGATTTTTCTTTGCAGACTTGAACAAAATGCGGAGCTCATAGAAGAGGAAAAAGGATCTCCTTAAATGGTAGCATCATCTTCCCGTGATGGTAAAGGTTAACTCTGATTACGGTCCGAACATGTCAGTGTTTCGTTTTTTTCTTACACATACCATAGCGTCTATTAAATATGGTCGTCGCTTGCAAAGGCCATTGCTAAATTAAGAAAAGCATAGAAAACTGAAACCAGTAACACCCGCAATTTCGCCATTTCTTAGAAATATTACTTTATTGCAGGAGAAAAAAAATTATCTTAGCATCATTACTATTCAATTGAATCCATGATGAAATTATTAGTAATTGTTATTGTTTATTATTTCTATTGCTTGAAAAGATTATTTACTTACTTACGATGGCGCTACAAACCAAATCGGGCAAACGGGACAAATATAATGATCTTAGACGATTTGCAAACAAAATATGCAGACAAAAGAAACGGAAGTAGAATAATAACGAAATAGAAGCATGGACGAACACTAATTACACAACACAAGAGCCGCGTATTCCCTAGTTAAAATGATGAAAGGGTGATACCAACCGAAAACGACCATCTTCAAGGATACAGAAGGGAACATTATAAGTAACGCGGAAGGTATAAAACAAAGATGTGCGCAATACTTTGAGCAGACATCATAGCAGGCACAACTATAACAGCTGATGAAGGATCCTCTTTGAGTCCTCCCACTCTCGAAGAAGTAAAAACGGCCCTGAAGAACAACCCGAACAACAAAGCACCGGGCACTAATCAAATTTCAGTTGAGCTTTTGAAAGCCGGCGACACCTGCATAGAGTATCTCCTACAGAGATTAGTCACGGACATATGGACGCAAGAAACACTTCCTGAAGATTGGCGCAATATGTCCAATTTATAAAAAAGGAGGCAAACTCTGCTGCGAAAACTACCGAGGAATATCTGTGTTGTGTACGTCTTATAAGATCTTGACGAAAATTCTAGAAAAGAGAATTAAGCCCTTGCTGACAAAGTAATTGGTGAATACCAAGGCGAATTTAGAGCTGGACGCTCGACCACGGACCAGATATTCTTAGTTAAACAGGTGCTGGATAAGTGCTGGGAATACAATATTGATGTGCACCAGATATTTGTTGACTTCAAACAAGCATACAACAGTATCGACAGGCGCGTACTATATAAAATCATGTTGGAGTTTGGAGTCCAACCGAAACTGGTTCGGCTTACAAGAATGACAATGACCGAATCTTTGTCACGAGTTAGAGTAGAAAACGATTTGATTTCCAGTTTTAAAAAAGACAACGGCCTTAAGCAAGGTGACGGCCTCGCACCAATGCTTTTCAACTTGACACTCGAATATGTTCTTCGGAAACTTGCCGTTGACACCAAGGGAACACTATGCTTCAAATCCACACAACTCGTAGCATATGCCGACGATATAGATATCCTTGCAAGATCTCTGGAGAGTGCTAAGGAGGTATTTGATAACCTTGACTCGGTAGCAGGGGAAGTTGGACTACGTATTAATGAAAATAAAACAAAAATTATGACACAAACTAGGAAAATATGCCAATCAGACAAAATATTACATCAGGAAACTATAACCTAGGAAACGTAGACAACTTTATATACCTAGGGGCGAACCTATCGAAGGATGGAAGCGAATCCATCGAAATCAAAAGAAGGATAATGAGGGCAAACAAGACGTATTATTCGATACTTCCACTAATTAAAAACAAGAACGTACACAGAAAAACAAAACTTAAGCTATGTAAAACGATCATAAGACCTGTGCTAGGCTATGGCAGCGAAAAGTGGACTTTAACTCAGGCGTCCGAAAAACTACTTAACGCCTTTGAAAGAAAGATCCTCAGAAGGATCCTCGGACCTGTGAGGGAAGACTCGATCTGGAGAATACGATACAATAGGGAATTGTATGCCATCTTCGACAATCCAGAAGTGTCAACCCTCATAAAATTTAAGAAGTTACAATGGGCTGGTCATGTGGAGCGTATGGATGACGGGAGAATTCCCAAACGCACACTAAAAGGAAAGGTCAACGGACAAAGACTGGTCGGAAAACCACGGAAGCGCTGGGAGGATTCTATTGATGCAGACAGCGAATCACTGCTAAGATTCTCAAACTGGAGGACACGGTCACTAAACCGAGATGGCTGGAGGTGAAACATTCAGGATTTGGGCTGTAGTGCCATCATAAGTAAGTAAATACATATGTGTAACCTCCATATCTGCACTTTATATTAAAATAAAATCAGAGCTTTTCAAATAGTCACTGCGTCATTTTTTTTCAAATTTCAAAACAGGCGGGCTTAATGGGACACCCTATATATCATTGCAATGCTCGAAAAAGTGTTCCATTTCGGCGGAAATCTCCAATCCTCATTGCAAGATAGAAAAATATCATATTTGCACGTTCTCACTTCGTAACCGTTTTTCCTCGATTATGATCGCCGACCAAATGATTTCTCATCCAATTTCACTTGTCTGTCCACCGGACATCTACATAACGCACAGTTTATGCAGTAAGTAACTTCCATCAAGATTCTGGTCATTTATTTAACTGCCTAAACATTGTCATGGATCGTGCATTCTGCTATAGTTCAGTCAGCTCGGCCTTCCGCAGCAGTAGTTCCGTCATGAAAGAAATTGAAAAACTGCCAAGACAGCGAAATTATGGCGTGAAAAGCAACGACGGCACGTCGAAACACTACAATGGCACACGTTTCGTGTTAAATAGATTTTAGCGTATATATTTCTGATATGCAACTAAAACGAATCCAAAAGGTGCTGTAAATTATTTTTTCTAATTGAATATTCAAGGCATAAACTGGCCGCAATCGGGTTAAGTTCATCGTCCATTTTCCCCTTTAATTTTCAGATGCAGATGTGTAACTGAATTGAAAGTCACCAGCTATCGCCTGGAAGTTGAGCTTAATGCTTTTTGTTATGATCGATTTGTGCTTGTAACTGCCAAACTCGGGGAAATGAAATTGAAATTAAATATTTGATGGGTGCAAGTACGTGACCACTTTCTCATAATTATCATAAATTTAAAGTAGATTTTTCGAAAAGTTATTTTTTTTAGTTTGGGATTCTGAGGGATTTTCAATACATCAATCAATCAAATTTCTGTTAAGACCTTCTATAGGGGCATAGGACAGAAACAACTCTTTTCCGCAAGGTGCGATCCTGAGCATCGGCCTTTACCTGTTGCCAGGACTTGTTTATTCATCGGGCCTCCTACTCAACTCCTCGCTACATGGTCGACCGAACCAACGTCTTCCTTGAGGATTATAATCCAGAGCCTGTCTGGCGATCTTTCGCTCTGGCTTCCTCAAAGTGAGACCGATTCACTGCCACTTCCGCCTTTGAATCTCAATGCCTATTTTAGTCTGGACAGTTGTACTCCAAAGTTCGCCGTTGGAGATCACTTCTGGCCAGAATATTCCTAAAATGAGTCGGAGGCATTGGTTCACGAAAGTTTGTAGTTTCTTGGTAAGTCGAACGGTAACTTTCCACGTAGTAAAACACGGATTTGACGCATGCGTCAAAAACTCGCAGCTTCGTGCGAAGGGAGATCTCTCTTAACCTCCAGAAAGGGGAAGACGAGATTGAGATTAGATTAATTTTTAACTGATGGATTTTAGCACGTTTTAACACTATCAATGTTTTCAAGCGGTGGTTGGATGGGTCTTATTCATCCGGACTCGACTTGTCGAACTATTAAGTGCGGTTCTAATGAAACAGAAAAATACTAGCACTATAATATGGCCCTCCAAGTTGGAGGTTGGGCGATGTGTTAACAATTCGTCCACGACTTTTCCAAAACCTCAAGCACCGCCTCGGACTGGATTGACGGTAACGTCCACACAAACAAAAAATGGACTATTCCTTCGGATCTTCGAACGTGCGATCCCTGTACAGAGCAGAAGCAGTGAGAGCGCTTATGGAACAGGCAAGCAAATACAACACGAACAGCATTGCTCTCTAAGAAACTTAATTGTTAGGTAGCGAGGTTACTGACAGGTTACTGCACATAATTTTCAAAATTGGGAAAAAATCGGAAGGCCGGGAGCTTGAAGTTGCGCTTAACGTCGGCAAAAAGTTTAAACACCAAGTCATCAACTTCATAACCCGTCAATGAACGATTGAGTGCAATCCGTATCAAAACAAAATTCTTTAATGGTTGGCTCATTAATTTCCACGCCCCAACGGAAGAGAAAGACGACGAAGTTAAAGACGATTTCTACAGCACCTTGGAATGAACATTCGACTCCTTCCGTCAAACGATATTAAAATAGTATTAGGTGACTTGAGCGCAAAAGTGGGCAAAGAAGAAACTTACATAGGAACAATTGGAAGGCACAGTCTCCATGATATTAGTAACGACAACGGCCAGAGACTGACAGATTTTGCCAGCATCAAAAATCTTACTGTAAGCTCGACATGCTTCCCACTTCGTGACATTCATAAGAGAACGTGGGCATCACCCGACGGAAGAAGATTCAATCAAGTAGACCACGTTCTAATAGAGAAAATGACGGCCTCCTGCTTTCTCGACGTGCGTACATGTCGCGGTGCTAATTGCGACACAGATAGTGTGCAAAGAAGAAACTTACATAGGGACAATTGGAAGGCAGTTTCCATGATATTAGTACTTTATTCAAAATAATATAATATAATTATATAATTATAATTACAATCAGATTGTTTGTTTGACCGAGCACTACTGCATTCAATCTCGATCGACATACATTTTGATGCATACTATAGAAAGAACTACAATAACTATCTATTTTAGACGAGTTAAAAGTAAATAAATAAAAATATCAAGTTTAGCGAGAGATATCAACTCTATTTCGCAAAAGTTTGGATTCGAAGAAGAATTATGAACATATGTGTAATATCGAACGTTGTTTTTATCGTTTTCGTTTAATTTACCGTCAGCTTCGACTTTATCTGCTACCGAAATATTAACAGTCCGCTGAACTTTACATTCGCCACGAATACAGAGAATTGGCAAATTTTGTATTTTGTATTTAAGTAAATCAGGCACGAATACAGTGGACTCAATGGTTGTAGGATCGTAAATAATGTCCTTCCCTTTATTCTCTTTAGTTTGTCCAGGAATGTCCGCTTTAAGGGATATTGAAATTTGATCGTTCGTACAAACTGGAGATGTACTTTTGGGAGTATATCGTAATACCTTCGGAGATTTAATCGTACGAGTACGGAATTTTTTAATTCATGGCATATTCTGCCGGTGGTAAGATTTCAGTTGATTTTATTAATAATTTATGTACTTTTGGTAAAGGCCAAGTTCCGATGTCGAATCGCAAACCGAGAACACTGAAAAACACAACCGGTTCCTAAATTCGACATAGGACACCTCAAGAATGAGAAAGTCGTTGCGAAGTACGAATCATCCTTAGAAAGGCACTTCACGGCAATACTGAAAAATAACGTCAACATGCCAATAGAAGAAATGTGGCAAAATACCAAAGATGGCATTACATCTGTTGTAGAGGAGATGGAAGGACAACAACCCCGGCGCAAAAGAAATAACTGGTTCGACAACAAATGCCAAGATGCCTTAGAGCGCAAAAATCAAGCTTAGAAAATATTAACGGAACGGTCAACACGAGCCAAACGGGACAAATATAGACGATTTGCAAACAAAATATGCAAAAACAAAAAAAAACGGAAGTAGAATAATGACGAAATAAAAACATGGACGAACATTAATTACACAGCACAAGATCCGCGTATTCCCTAGTTAAAATGGTGAAAGACCAACCGAAGACGACCCTCTGCAAGGATACAGAAGGCAATATTATAAGTAATGCGGAAGATATAAAACTAAGATGGGCACAATACTTTGAACACCTTCTTAACCCGAGCCCATCACCTACACGAACAGCAGCAGCAGATACAATAGCAGATACAACTGATGTAACAGCTGATGAAGGATCCGATGCGCTTTCAGTCCTCCCACTCTCGAAGAAGTAAAAACGGCCCTGAAGAACAACTCGAACAACAAAGCACCGGGCACTGATCAAATTCCAGTTGAACTTTTGAAAGCCGGCATAGAGCATCTCCTACATAGATTAGTCATATGACGCAGGAAACACTTTCTGAAGATTGGTGCAAGAGCATTATATGCCCAATTTATAAAAAAGGAGACGAACTCTGCTGCGGAAACTACCGAGGAATATCTGTGTTGTGTACGTCTTATAATATATATCTTTACGAAAATTCTAGAAAAGAGAATTAAGCCCTATGCTGACAAAGTAATTGGTGAATACCAAGGCAGATTTAGAGCTGGACGACCAACCACGGACCAGATATTCTCAGTTAAACAGTGATAAGTGCTGGGAATACAATATTGATGTGCACCAGCTATTTGTTGACTTCAAGCAAGCATACGACAGTATCGACAGGCGCGTACTGTATAAAATCAGGTTGGAGTTTGGAGTCCCACCGAAACTGGTTCGGCTTACAAGAATGACAATGACCGAGTCTTTGTCACGAGTCAGAATGAAAAACGATCTGATTTCCAGTTTTAAAAAAGACAACGGCCTTAAGCAAGGTGACGGCCTCGCACCAATGCTTTTCAATTTGACTCTCGAATATGTCGTTCGGAAGCTTTCCGTTGACACCAAGGGAACACTATGCTTCAAAGCCACACAACTCGTAGCATATGCCGACGATATAAATATCATTTCAAGATCTCTGGAGAGTGCTAGGAGGTAATTGTGAACCTTGATTCGGTACCAAGGGAAGTTGGACTACGTATTAATGAAAACAAAAAATTATGACACAAACTAGGAAAAAGACACCAATCAGACAAAATATTACATCAGGAGACTATAACCTATGAAACGTAGACAACTTTATATACCTTGGGGCGAACCTATCGAAGGATGGAAGCGAACACATCGAAATCAAAAGAAGGATAATGATGGCAAACAAGACGTATTATTCGATACTTTCAATAATTAAAAACAAGAACGTACATAGAAAAACAAAACTTAAGTTATATAAAACGATCATAAGACCTGTGCTAGGCGTGGACTTTAACTCAGGCGTCTGAAAAACTACTTAACGCCTTTAAAAAAAAGGTCCTCAGCAGAATCCTCGGACCTGTGAAGGAAGACTCGATCTGGAGAATACAATACAATAGAAAATTGTATGCCATCTTCGACAATCCAAAAGTGTCAACCCTCATAAAATTTAAATAGTTACAATGGCCTGGTCATGTGGAGCGTATTGATGACGGATGAATTCCCAAACGCACACTAAAAGGGAAAGTCAACGGACAAAGACCGGTCGGAAAACCACGGAAGCACTGGGAGGATTCGATTGACGCAGACAGCAATTCACTGCTAACGTTTTTTAACTGGAGGACGCGGTCATTGAACCGAGATGGATGGAGGCAAAGTATTCAGGAGGCCAAAGTCCGATTCGGGGTGTAGCGCCATCGTAAGTAACTTTTCAGTAGTGGCTACTATAGTTTATGTTTATATATTTATTGACAATACGCTTATATATACTTCCACGAACGTGATATTTTTATTTGTTTTTGTGTTAGTTTTAGTGTGAATTACTTTTATTTCTGAATGCGGATCTACATCTTGATTAAGGGACTTGATATGAGAAAATAATTCTTGAATGGATTGGTTCATTGTCATGTCGTTTCAATAGTACAGGAGTGTCCAAGTTTTGTTTCCATTTCCGAAGAAGAATCTCATTATTCACTTTATTGTCAGTTTTTATTAGAACTGCTCCATTTGAAAGTGTTTTTTGAAGACCATTGGAGTCTTCAAACTCGAGAGTGTTATTTTCTGAGTTTTGCTATGTTTTTAGTTTTACAACTGTTCAAAGATTATAATATTTTGTCCATTTTTCTGTAGGTACTGTTGCCGCTTTAGCTACTATTGCGTATAATAACTTTGCATTATTTTCGGTGTGACCGATTTTTTCTTTCAAGAATACATACCTTTTCTTTTATTTTTTCCATCATCTCGATGATTTTGTTGAAACCATCGGATTGATTTTGACAGAATTTTAAAGATTCACCAAATTGATTGTTAATTAGCATTCTCTATTCCTCCAAATCCGCATTCTCGATTCTGGTCCTCCGAGCATTGCCAAAGAATTTTCACTTACATTTTTTAAAACTGCGAGATCTATAAATTCTTTCCAAACTGATTCTAATTCCACTGGCATCTTTTCTACAATGCAATTTAAGGTACCGTTGAAGATAAATTCTGACAATCGTCATTATTTTTCAACTTCCAGTAATCAGGTAAATTTTACGTCACGTCGTTAAAATTGAAAATTAACTTCCGCCCCGAGCTTGGTGAATTTCATTTTCCACCGCTGCATTGAAATACCTACCACCATATCCACCTCTGATCTGTCAAAAGAGAAACCAACTCCCAACGATATAAATTGTAAACAAGAAGTTTTATCAGTGAAAAATGGTAATCAGCAAAGAAATCCTGTCGGACTTCAAGGAGACGTTCGAAAAAGTGCAGAAATTAACGTCACAGGATGCACAAGATAACAGTAGCATGTTAGAGAATACACCGCAGGAAGTCGCTTATCAGAT
This sequence comes from Chorisops tibialis, assembly GCA_963669355.1. Classification (NCBI taxonomy): domain Eukaryota; kingdom Metazoa; phylum Arthropoda; class Insecta; order Diptera; family Stratiomyidae; genus Chorisops; species Chorisops tibialis. The sequence goes on along the minus strand of OY770262.1, from coordinate 262,991,546 downwards.
CCTGAAAACGCTACTGGCGAAACTACGCGATATTTTCGATAACTTGGAGACCGGATCCGAAGATTTCCCAACGTTCGCTATGATACTCGCCTACATCTACAAGGAACTGGGTAAGTTGGACACCATACTGCAGCGCTCTTCTAATGCCGAGGAAAATCTTCAGTTGTGTTTGGGTGTTATAAATGAAAACGCGATGGACCCGACCGCGATAATCACATACGTCGCCGCAAAAATTGAACTGGGCTTGAGTGCGACGAATCAGGAAAGCTACCCGGAAGCACGGAAACATTTCGAGGAGGCCGAGCAAGCGTATAAGCAATTCAAGGCTTCGAAGTTGGAGCCTTTAACGGTTTTCGAAATATTGTCATGTCCCGAAGACATCGAGAAGCGTGAAGGTCGTACCGAGTTGGGAAAGTTGTACACGCACACGACCTACTATCTCGCACAGGTCCTAAGCAAACAGGAAGAGGATGAGAAATCGGCCGCCTATTGCAACATAACGCTGCGGCGTCAGTTGGAGGCGGACGATTTTCAGCCGATAGACTGGGCTTTAAATGCGGCCACACTATCGCAATACTACCTAACGCCCAATCGCTTTACTGAGTCGCGGCATCACCTGGCAGCCGCCACCTTTGTAATGCTCGAATACGAACAGAAAATGATAACGGGTGAGATGAACGGCGAGGAAGAGGAAGCCGCGCGCGAAACATTCAACCATCGGTTCGCTGACGTTGCCCGCTGCTGGACGAAATACGGTTTGGCCTTACTTAGTGCCTCGAAGGAACGTTTAATGTCGGACGAGGCGCCGAAGAGTCCAAGCAAGAGCGGATCTTGGCATTTCCCTAGTCTGAAGCTTCCGCCGTACGAGGTGACCGACCAATTCTGCCTGACGTTCGAAGACGCCAAGCCGGTTTATCTGTTCGTCAAGAAATGGATGGACCGCGCCAAACAGTACTACTGCGCCGATTTGGAAGCGTCTGAATACGCCAAGATCGTGACCGACGAGGCCGACCTCTACAAACTGCTCGCCTTCTTCGAGGACGACACTCAGGTTCAGTGCAAGTACTTGAAAAAGCGCGTAGACTTGCTTGAACACATTCTCGAAATTCTCAATCCTCTCTTCTATCTCGCTATTTGCCGGCAGACGTGGTACGAAGTTGCTATGTCCTACTCGACGATGCTCGACATGAAAATCGATGCTCTAAATCCTAATGAGAATGCTACCGCGCATCAGCGTAAAAAAATCAACACGCTCGCCGAGAAGGCCGTAACGCATTTGCAAGCTCTAATCGATTCGTACAAGGAGAAGAACTCCATCCCGGAGGACGAGATGCAAATCTATCTGTGCGCGCATTTCTACATCGGTCGTCTATTCTATAAAGTCATTACGCCAGATCGGAAACTGCAGCTCAAGAATCTGCAAAATTCGTACCGCTACTATGATCTGTTCGTGTTGAAATGCACCGAACATAAGGCGGCCGGCGATCGATTGAAAGGCGAAGTGGCTGTTTGTAGGGAAATGGTGAATTTATTGCCCGTGAAAATTGAGAGTTTGGTGAGAGAAATCGGCGAGTAAGGATGTGGGTAATGTACGAGGACGAGCCTAACGTGTGATTCTAGTTGTCATTTATTTTTTAAGTTTATAATATTTAAAGTAAATAAAGTTTTTTTGAGCTTACCAATAAAACTTCAGCTTTTTCAAATCGTATCGATGTCTCCTTTATCCAACGCTAAAAATTTTGATCATCCCTGTGGAATATTGGAGTCGATTCTTCCGCTCAGGATGATGCTCGATCTTAATGGGATGACACCGTAGGAGATTCAATCACGTTAAGGAAACAAAAACATCCTACAGACAGAAAGGACATGTTTTGAATTTCATATTTAGTAGTTTTTTGGATTTAACTTTTTTTTATTCATAGTCAATTTTTTGGTATTTTCTTCCTGATCCTGTTCCTGAGTGCAATGTAATGTAAATAATTTTTTTTACTTCGGTTCACGCCAAATGATTAGAATAAACGTTACAGGCCTACGATTGACCGCAAAGCCCAATCGTGCGATACTCTAGATGAAAGACAAATTTTTTGATTTGAAGAAACTTTGTAGGGGATGGGGTGACGTCATTGAACTAATTTTTTCACATCACGCTAGAGTTTCTATCAAAATGTACAAATGTACAAAATTTAGGACTCAAAATTTGAATAGGTACTGAGAAAATTAGTGTATTGGATTTAGTGAAATTGTGCAGTTTATATGGGAGGTGGTAGAAGGGTGAATGACTTTTCCGGCAATAACTATAAGCATCATGCTTTTGACATGTTTTAAATTACAGATCATTCATACTTTTCAGGAAAATCGACTTTTTGTAAAGTTGTGAAATTGTGTGGGACGGGGTAAAAGGGGTAAAGCTAATCGCTGAATTTTTTGATCTTACTAAATAAATGTTAAGTGCACAATTTCAGCTCGATAAATTTTATACGCACTGAGTAAATTGGTTTAGAGCATTTTATGAAAAAGTGCAATTTGTATGGTAAGTAGTGGAAGAAGGGGGAGGACACAAATAATTTTTATACGGTAAATTGAAGTCATCATAAAAATAATATATTTCAGATTTCAGATCAATAGCATTTATACTTTTCAAGCAAATTCGTTTATTGTAAAATTGCAAAATTGTGTCATGTCATTTTGTATGGGAGGGGGTAGAAGGGGTTTAGCGATTTGGCCCGTTCACGAACTTGACCTTTTTTGTTAAAAACGACGTGTAAAAAATTTTTACTTTCTAGATCAACGCATTCTCAAGCTAGAGAGGAAACGGACGGATATCCGTTTTTGAGATTTTTGAGTGATTATATGAACTTCTGTATTATTAATTTTTTTTCTCCGAGCCTTATTTCTTAGCGTTACAAACTTTGTGGCAAACTTACATATAATACTCTCAGATTTCATCTCGAATATACAAATTGTGGAAAAAAGTTTTTAGGGCAGCACTGTTATAAAATGTCTTAGCGGCAAAATTACCAACGTGAATGGAACGAAAAACTTTGATACCACGTGTATGCGGAAAAATTGTAAATAGCGAAATTTGCCTGCATTCAAAATGCAACAACGGCCCAACGAAAGTAGATTTAATTACATTATTTACTTACAATAGCGCTACAGCTCAAATCAGACCTTGTATACTCCGCCTCCATCCTTCTCGGTTCAGTGCCCGCGCCCTCCAATTTTAATATCATAGCAGTGACTTACTGTCTGCGTCAATGAAATCCTCCCAGCACTTACGTGGTTTTCCAACTGGTCTTTGTCTATTGACTGTCCTCTTAAGCGTGCGTTTAGGAATTCTTCCGTCATCCATCCACTCCACATGATCAGCCCATTGTAGCTTCTCGAATGGGTTATGAGGGTTGATACTTCTCGATTGACGAAGATGGCTTATATTGCTCTATTGAATCGTATTTTCTAGATTGAGTCTTTGCACAGGCCCGAGGATTCTTCTAAGGATGTAATAAAGTTTATTTAAAAAGATCTAATAATCGCTTTACATCAGATTTGTTGGTCGGCTTTGGCATATCAATATCAGCCTTTATGTACTTTGAATCAGGTTTGATAAGACCTCCAGATATGATATGGCCCATGAATTTAACCTCTTTTTGGCGGTATTGAATTTTTGAAGAATTAAATTTAATATTGTTTTTCTTTGCTCGTTCCAAAACGAATGACATAGTCCTTTCATGGCTGGCCTCATCGGAGCCGGTAATAAACAAATCATCGAAGTACACCTCAACATTTGGGATATCCCCAAATAATTGCACCATTTTCTTTTGAAACATTTCTGCGGCACAATTCAATCTAAAAGGTACACGATTAAAACGGAATCGACCAAAAGGCGTCATAAACGTAGTTAAATCAGCTGCCAGAAACCGTTACTCAAAGCAAATAATGAAAAAACATTTTGTCCTAACAACCGCCCCATGATATCCTCTGATGTAGGTATTAAATAATGTTTCCGCCTAATGCACCTGTTTAATGGTCTCGGATCCAGAGAAATTCGCAATGAGTCATCCGGTTTTTCAATAATTTGTAAATTATTAACCCAGTCCGTTGGATAATCCACTGAACTCACTATTTTGTTATCTACCATCTCATCAATAAGCTCTTTTAATGGCTCAATGAGACTTAATGGAATACGTTTCCTATACTTAAGTGATGGTATTGAATTTTCTTTTAAGCTAATTGTACATTTACCCGGAATTTTTTCCGACACCATCGAACACGTCTGTATTTTCCTCAACAAATTCTTTTTTATCTGTTGGCAACAAGTGTACAGTAGTATCCCGTTCAACTAACCCAAATGAGATGTAGACCAAGCAGTGGTTCATGGTTATCATCCGCTATGTGGAACAAAGCGATATTTTTAGTTTTTGTATCGGTATCAACACACGTCAATTCTACTGTCCTGAATGAACTCAATTTATTTAAGCTATAATCTGTTAATACGTCTTTGGTTTGATTGATATTTTTAACTGAAAGATTGTTAACGATATTAAGAGGTACACAGATGACGTCAGCATCTGTGTCTATTTTAAATGTCTTGAACCAACCAGACATTCAGCTTCTTGTACTCTGATTAGAACTCATACTATAAGAAGTAATTTTAATTTTTAATTTTAAATTAGAGCCTGTGCATTCATATCTCCTGAAATGATAATAATATCACCTCTTGGAACATGTTCGAAGGCGGCACTCAGTTGGCTATAAAACTCCTCTTTGTCACCAGATGTTGCGGTATTAGCTGGTGCGTAGCACTGCAGAATTGTGAGAGTTGATCATGGATGGTTTACTCAAATTGACATTCTCCACTCTCGCTTCTGCTTTTTGCGACGAACTTCTATCCAGTAATCTTTTCTTTGATTCTGCAGCTTTGTATATTTTGCATGTGTCAATAATTTTTGACAACGGCGCGTCGTCACTATCAAGTATTTTCAGCTGCAACTCTTCTTATCTTGAACAGCAACAATCACACGATCTCGTAATATACGATCGGCATACGATGCGTTACATACCGAGCATTTGGACTCGCAGAATTGCAACTGTGTACGTAGTTCGGTTTCAAATTCCCCGAATAACTGCCTTTCTTTTTGTGTGATAGTGTGAAACTTATACGATTCCATTGCCAAATTTTTTCTCGGCAAACAATATGCATCAAATGCTTTAATCACATCACTCAACGTACACACTTCTCAATTCACGATTCACCCCATCAATAGTTTCCCCTCTTCCTCATACTGATTTTGCTGTCGATGGCTGATGCATATAAAACTAGAAGTAGATGAGATAGTAAACCTCTCAGCCGATCGATTCCTTTAAACTGTGTTGCAAGATGGTTTTGTAGAGATTGCGATCCATGACATCATTAATGAACACCAAATTTCCTACACCCGACGCTGCGACATCACCCCAAACCATCACATTTCCACCGCCATGTTTGACCGGTGGTCGAATGGTAGTAAGGGTCACAGAGCCTAATCGTGATCTGGCAGCATAAATTCTGTGAAAAGCCCACTGTAAATACCATCAACAGCTCTGCTACTGAATCCTATCTCCACCTCCCCGCGGTGGCCACTGGGTGTTTTGTTCAAAACAGCAGACGGAGAAGGGTGAAGGCGAGTGTTCCGCGCCTCTAATCGGAACTGCCATCCAGACTCCAGGTTGGGAGTTTGGCGTGTCCAGGAACCCGGATTACAGCCTCGGATTGGACGGATCAAACGGAAAATGGACTATTCTTTTGGATCTTGGAATGTGCGTTCACTACATCGAACGGGTGCACTGCGGGAACTTCTTCAGGAGATGTCTCGTAACAACATCAGCATCCTCGCTCTCCAAGAAACGAAATGGCTCGGAAACGAAATTAACGATAGCAGATCTCACACGATTTTTACCAGCGGAAAAGAGCTAGGAAGCAGAGAATTCGGTGTCGCCTTTATGGTAGATAATGCGCTAAAACAACTCGTAACGAAATTTATACCGATCAACGAACGAATCTGCTTAATCCGCTTCAAGTTGAAGTTCTTCAGCGTTTGGTTCATTAACTGCCATGCTCCTACAGAGGAGAAAGATGATGTCACTAAAGACGAATTCTATGCCCGACTTGACAGCACTTTTGACGAGCTGCCCTCCAATGACATCAAAATTCTTATAGGAGACTCCAACAGTAAAATTGGCAACGAACTCTTTCATAGGGGCGTATCAGGAGGGCATAGCCTCCATAATGCAACGAATGATAATGGCCAAAGACTTATTGACTTCGCCAGCAGTAAGAACCTAGTCATAAGCTCCACCTGCTTCCAGCATAAAAAAATTCATAAAATGACGTGGGCATCACTAGATGGGCACACCTTCAACCAAATTGACCACGTTCTCATCGAAAAAAGGGCTGCCTCCAGCATTCAAGATGTCAGGACTCTACGTGGCGCGAACTGTGACTCGGACCATTTTCTTGTTCGAGCTAAATACCGCTGTCGCATAGCTAACATGGGCCACACTAAAAGGAGCTGGGTTCCGAAGCTCAATATGCAAAAACTAAAGGACGACACAACGAAAGTGGAATATATGACCACAATCAAAGCACATATTGAGGCATTACCTCAGGCTGAGCCTGAGGAAAGTATTGACCAAATGTGGCAGAACATTAAGGATAGTATTCACCGCGCAGCAGAATACACTTTAGGACATTTAGAGCGGAGAAAACGAAATGACTGGTTCGATGAGGAATGCCAAGAAGCCATCACCAAGAAAAACGAGGCCTGTCGACTGTTTCTCGAAAGACGAACACGAGCTAGAGAGGACAACTATCAACGGCTCAGGCGAAACGCCAAGAAGATCTGCAGACGAAAACAACGCAAAATAAACAATGACAAAATTTTATCACTGGACGAAAACCTGAAGAAAAATGACGTGCGAGCAGCATTTAATACCGTGAAACAAATGAGACAAGGTTACAAACCGCAAACTACCCTCTGTAAGGACGAAGAAGGCAACATCATAAACGACGCTACCGAAATCAATGCACGATGGGTTCAGTACTTCCGAACACTGTTATATAGAACGACATCACAGACTGAACCTTTTATAATTCCGGAAGATCCAGATGGAGATCATCTGCCTATTGCACCAACTTATGATGAAGTAGAGACAGCCTTACATAATTTAAGATCGAACAAGGCGCCCGGAATTGACGGAATCCCTGCAGAGCTCTTGAAAGAAGGTGGAACAGAGCTTACCAGTCGAATATTTAGATTAATTGTTAAAATCTGGACAACTGAAAAATTAAACAAGGAGATGGTCTCGCCCCCACGCTCTTTAACTTGGTGCTCGAGTATATCGTCAGGAAAACAAGTTCAGTAACCTCAGTGGACACCAGAGGTACGCTACTCGTAAAATCCACACAGTTGGTGGCGTATGCAGACGACGTGGATATTCTGGCCCGATCAATACTTGGCGTTAAGGAGGTATTCCAGGAGTTGGAGTCGGCAGCGGGTGAAGTAGGGCTCAAGGTCAATGAAGCGAAAACTAAATACATGACCCAGACACGAAGGACTGTCCCAGAGAGGCAGAACATTACAATAGGCGAATACAACTTTGAGCAGGTGGATGAGGGAGCTCTTCTCACAAAGGACGGCAATGAGCGACATGAAATTCAAAGAAGAATCACGGCAGCTAACAAAGCATTTTATGCGGTCCTCCCCATAATGAAATCAAGGAAGGTCCATCGAAACAATAAACTACGCATCTACAAGATATTAATTCGTCCTGTGCTGCTATATGGATGCGAAACGTGGACCTTGACGCGGTTTTCGGAGAAGTTAATCGACATTTTTGAGCGAAAAATTCTTCGAAAGGTATACGGAGCAGTTAAGGAAGGAGATGATTGGCGAATTCGATACAACCATGAGCTGTATCAACTATTTGACGACCCACCAGCATCTATAGTGATCAAACTGCGCAACTATTTGACGACCCACCAGCATCTATAGTGATCAAACTGCGCAAGCTGCAATGGGCTGGCCACGTGGAACGAATGCACGAGGAACGAATCCCAAAACGAGTGCTCAAGGGCAAAGCTCAAGGTAACCGACCGCAGGGGAAGCCACGAAAGCGATGGGAGGACTCAGTCGACGCAGACTGCAGATCGCTTCTCAATTTTTCAAACTGGAGGACGCGGTCATTGGACCGAGACAACTAGAGGAGGTGCATCCGGGAGGCCAAGGCTCGATATGGACTGTAGCGCCATTGCATCATCATCATGTTTGATCGTAGCAATTAGGTGTTTCGGGTCCATTCCCTCGTTTTCCTTTCTCAAAACTTTAGCTCTACCGCCACTTCCAAATACGTTATACTTCGATTCATCTATGAATAAAACCTTCTTCCAAAAATCAAGTCCTTTGTCTAGATGCAAATTCTAAGCAAAGTTTGTGATTTTTTTCGCTTATAAGGGATTTTTTGCGTGGTATTCTGCTTTGATAACCATTATTATTATATGTTCTTTGAACTGTTCTTGGATACACCGTGGTTCCTGTTCGTTTTGCTATGTCCTCCGACAATTTTGTGGCATGCGCCTTTGGGTTTTGGTTCACTTCTTTCAAAATAAAGGAGACATCTCTGCGAACCAGCTTCTTCGGTCGACCACTGCGCGGCTTGTTTTCAACAGAGAACCTGCTTTTGTAGTCGTTGAATAAGGTTTGAACTGTCGATTTACTTAAATACAACAATTTGGCTATTTCTCCGAAAGATTTTCTTTCGTTTCGATGTTTTACCACCAAGTTCCTACTTCTGATGCGATTTCCTTCCGAGAAATCATCGTCACAGCTGCAGCCTTATCGAAACTGCCCAAACTCTAGGCTAACGCGAAGCGCAAATGCCAAAACTTGATAAACGGTACTTTTCGTTATAAAGCAGAACCGCGCAGTAGCATAAAGAATGATTTACCTAGCCGTATGTAGACTTTTGTCAATGGATTTGGAAAATTCAAAATGGAAATCTGCTCTTTTCCAATCGCAGTGATTAGCTGCGATTGCTCTTTTTTAATATACATATGTGAAAAAGAGCAGCTCTTCTAATAGCAGTGATTTTTTCATCTCTATTCTCCATGCTAGTACGCAAGGATGGCGAAAACTGCTAAAAAGAAATACTATTTAATTTTTTTTTTAACTTCAAATTAAAAGGGAAAAACGGAATGAATTAAACGAAAGAGCACAGAAAACTGAAATCAAATCAAATCCGAAAAAAGGTTTTCTTTTACTGTCCTAAGCACGAAAAAACAATCGAGCGCAATCGAGTCAGGATGGCAAAAATGTCAATCGCATCGCTGTACACAAACCAAATAAAAAAAAAAACACCCAGTTATGGAAATCCAAACCAAAAGGGTCCATTGTTTTCTTTTTTTCACACAAGCAATTTCATCAATGATAAACGTAAAGCCCTTATCGACAAAGTGGACTGCAACATAAATCGACAGAACTTGCAATAGCCACAACTCACATGTCCCACTATCGACGAGATCAAAGCTCAGAGCAAAGCCCGCCAAACCTATCGCCAGCAAAGCGCACCATTGACCATTTCACACGTCCCACCTCACCTATCACATCCCAAGATCCATCGATGAGATCTTAAAATCTACCGATCAGATTATAAAACCCACTGATCAGATCATAAAACCCACCCATCAGATCAAAATATCGCTAAACAAAACGCAGTCGCATTCCAGCTATGACCTGACCTATTCATTCATTACTGTACTTCCTCAGTTTAAAGCAATATCACTGAGAGCACGAGCAGTGTGTAGATGGTGTCGATATCACCAAAGACTATCAACTAGGTTTGGGGTAGCTTATATTATTGATAGTCTTTGATATCACTGAGCTGAGAAGTGAACAGAAATCGCAGATTTCGCTGAGCGCGAGCGATATAACAGATACGAAGAAAGACAATAGAATATATCAGATGCCCCTAGCGGCAATCGAGCAACGAAAGAGCTTTCATATGAACGTCGTTCATGCGCGATTAGTGAGCTTAGCTCTGGGGCTGGATGAAGTGCGACTGTGATTTTTTAGGGAGCTTTGATCTGATCGATGGGTCTTGGGATCTGATAAGAGCTTTACGTTCTTCACGATGAAATTGGTTGTGGGGGTAATATCGTGTGAAAAATACAAAACACCCTTCTGGATCGGTTTTCTATGACCGGAAGTTTGTTTTTATTGTCCGGGTTAACATGTTTGTCACGTGCTACCTCTTCAAATTCAGGTTTTTACTCTTGGTGAAACGTGTTCCGCCGAGTCCGCGACACTTCTTATCTCTCATTCTCGTACATGGCTTTCTTACAGCTTTTGCTCACGTCGTATTCAACTAGGACGGCGGGTGCGCGGGTCATGATCGGCGGGTTGTCGACGATTCTCTTCCCGCTCAATGTTTTCGATATTTTTCGCTTGCTCTTGTCTGATAAAAAAAAAATTTTTGCGAGAATGAAATGGAAAAATCAGAATAAATGTTCACTGTAAGCTTGAGAGAGAGGAAGCACACGTATCGGAGATGAAACACGTGTGTTTTCGGCAATTTTCGGAGCTGGGTCGTATTTTTAGCTGAAACTGAAACTGTGGCTCATTGCATTGTAAACCTTAAAAGTAAAAACATTGTTACAACTATGAACGCTAATAAACTTTAATACGAAGGACCATTTATTCAAACGCATTCAGTAATTTGTCGTACAACTGAGTCACGTTTTGCTGCCATAGCATAAGTCTTATAATCGTTTTATGTATACTAGTTTAAGCTTAGTTTTCCTGTGCATGATGGGTTCGCTTCCATCCTTTGGTAGGTTTGCTCCTAGGTACACAAAGTTGTCTACGTTTTTTAGATTTAAGTCTCCTGTAATATTTTATCTGATTAGCGACTTTTTCCTAATTTGTCTCAAAACCTTTGTTTTATCTTCATTTGTATTTTTACATGTCGGCTCTAGTTGCTTATCGTTAACCACTCAACACTGACGTAAACAACACTATAGGCATGAATTTCATCGAAATGTTCAAGGTCTCAACATTCAATAACTGCACTCAGTAAGCAAATAGAACGCGCCATCATCGAATATTCAAGGCCTTGAACATTCAACCAACCAACAAAAAATTACACAGGCAATTTTAAGAAGCAGTAATAACTACACGTAAGGGTTCGTATGAAAACGAAAAGACTCGGGCGACGAGGCAATGCTTTATAGAAGCAATTAACAGCGCTCGGCCAAGAAGGAAAAGATTTAAAAGACACAGGGAATGATACTTACGACAAGAGCAATATAAAACATAATAGGACTACGATTGTGCGTAAAGCCCAATCGTGCGATACTCTAGATGAAGAGAAATGTTTTTATTTTAAGATATTTTGTAGGGGAAGTGGTAGAGGGGGTGACAACATGGTACCGATTTTTTCACATTACGCTAAGGTTGCTATCAAAATGTTTTAAACAAAATTTAGTATTCAAAAATTTAAAAGGTACTGTGAAAATTAGTGTATTGGATTTAGTGAAATTGTGCAGTTTGTATGGGATGAATTATGTTAAAAAATAACTGTAAATATCATTTAATTGCCATATTTTAAGTTGCAGATCAGTAACATTCATCCTTTTCAGGAAAATCGCCTTTTTGTAAAGTTGTTGAATTTTGCCAAATTGTATGGGAGGGGGTAAAAGGAGTGAAGCTAATCGCCTAATTATTTTGGTCTTACTAATAATTCTCAATAAATATGTAGTGCATAATTTCAGCTCGATAGATTTTGTACGCACTGAGTAAATAGGTTTAGAGCATTTCATGAAAAAGTGCAGTTTGTATGCGAAGGGGTGGGAGGAAAGGGAAGACACAAATAATTTTTATGCAGCAGATTGGAATTATTATAGAAGTAATATCTTCCAAATTTCAGATCAATAACTTTTACACTTTTCGAAAAAATCCGTTTATAGACAAATTGCGTAATTGTGTCATTTTGTATGGGAGGGGGTAGAAGGGGTAAAGCTAATCGTCTAATTTTTTTGGTCTTACTAATAATTATAAATAAATAGTTAGTGCACAATTTCAGCTCGATGAAGTATATACGCACTGAGTAAATTGATTTAGAGCATTTCATGAAAAAGTGCAGTTTGTATGGGAGGTGGTGGAAGGAGGGAGACGACACAAATAATTTTTATACAGTAGAATGAAGTCATTATAAAAGTATTATATTCCAAATTTCATACCAATAGCTTTTATACTTTTTGAGCAAATCCGTTTATTGTTAAATTGCGCAATTGTGTCATTTTGTATGGGAGGGGGTGATGGAGCGATTTGACCTGTTCACGAGCTTGACCTTACTTTTTGGTCAAAAATTACGTATACAAAATTTGAACTATTAAGCTCAACACGTTCTCAAGCTAGAGAGCGCACAGATGGACGGACATCCGGTTTTGAAATTTTTGAGTGATTCTATGAACTTCTGCATCATTAATTTTTTTCTCCGAGCCTTATTTCTCAGCGTTACAAACTTTGTGGCAAACTTATAATACTCTCAGATTTCATCTAGAGTATAAAAAGGTAAGCGTTTTTGATAAACAGTCAAAGTGAACTTGTTAAACTGGTGGTTTTATTTTTACTTGAAATGCAACGACGCCTTGCGCACTTTAACTGTTGTTAGGAATTATCGAACGGACAAAAGGAGAATTTTCGAGATTACTGCGAAACAAGTGACAGCGAAGAAAGTGCTGGAGCAGGATTTTGTGTTTGAAATCTCGTCACGGGTGGAATTTCGGAGCAAAAAGAGTGAGAATTTGAGTGATTTGCTTTCCTGGCGTGATTTTTCTCGAAAAATCCGAGATATTGTGCGGAAATTCTTAGCGGACAATAGAAGAATTTCGGTGTCGTTAAATAGTGAAGTGTGTAAGGGGTCGCTGGATTTCAAGGAATCAATAAACAAAGCAACAAGTTCACTTTAAATTTAAAATACTCGCAAACTTTTATAAATCGCTTTTATTTCAACTCTCCTATCCCAGTTCCAACTCCTGATCTCGACTCTTTCAGTTCTAACAAATCTCAACTGCTCGCTTTCACGAACGCTTGCTCTATTTATTCCCAGCACAACCGACTAAGCGACAACGACGCTCTCGCGTAAAAAGAAAATGAAATATTTTTTTTTAATTCGTGTTAAATCAAATTCGTGGAAAAAAAGTTCGTGCAAAAATAGAACCAGATGTACGCTCGAATTTCATCTAGAGTAGAATAAGGAAATCATATGAAAATGTGTTATTTTGGGCGAAATTATAAAAAAGTAAAGAATTTGCAGGAATCATCCGATAAATATTTTCTTCAGAACATTAAATTCTGAAGCAAAGCTAAAAACACCTCCGTCTTATTCTTTAACTTTAAATGTACGTAAAATTACTGCATATGAAAGAAAGATAATAAAATAATTACTGAAAGTACTTTTCGGATCAAGAACACAGCCAAATTAACTAATCGGCCGAAATATGGCATTTTTTAACTCACTAAATTAAATGCTGCTTCAAAACTATAAAAAGGCTTGTAAATAAAAATGAAATTAAAATACCACGATTGAGCAAAAATTAAAAAAAAAAAACAAAATAACGGCCACTTTGTGTTTCCCTCAATTTTTATACTCTAGATGAAATCTGAGAGTATATTGTGTTTGCCTTACCGTTTGTAACGCTAAGAAATATTGCTCGCACAGAGCCGCCAAGGGTACAGAAATAATTGTTGTCGCTCAAAAACTTCGATTCCGAGTTGCTGTCCGTCTGTCTGTCTACAGCATAACTCTCGAACGCTTTGAGCTATCGTGCTGAAATTTGTTGTGTCATTCTTAGCAAAAAAATAACTTTAAGTTCGTGAACGGGCTACATCCCCCCACTCCTTTTACCCCCTCCCATACAAATTTCACGAAATTCCGAAATTTTCAGAAATTGATTTTTCTTTGAAACTATTAAAGCTATTGATTTGAAATTTAGGTTAAAGTATTACGGTATAGATGTCATTAATATGACTGAATATTGATCTGATCCCGTCACTCCTTCTACCCCCTCCCATACAAATGCATAATTTTGAAAAATGCAGTTTTTCGATTTTCATTGAAACTAGCAAAGTTATAAAAACGAATTTTTGCCACAATTAATTTTATTATAATTCAAATCAGCCTTGAAAAAATTATCAACTTCACCTCACTCCTTCTACCCCCTCCCATACGAATTTCACGAAATTTTAATTAAATTATTTTTCTTCGAAACTGTTAAAGCTATCAACTTGATATTTTGCATAAAGTATAAAAATAAAAATGTCAATAACGAGTAAAAAATTTGTTTTGATGCGTGCACTCCTTCTACCCCCTCCCATACAAATGTATAATTTTTGTTAAGTGCATTATATCAATTTCCATTAAAACTAGAAAAAGTATAAACTTAAAATTTTGCCAGAATTTGTTTTTTAATAATTGCAATAAATGCTAAAAAAATTATCAGCTCCTCTTCACTCCTTCTACCTCCTCCCATACAAATATCTGTATTATAAATTCAAGAAAAGCATTTCTCCTTCGAATATATTAGAACTATCGAATTTGAAATTGAATCAAAGCGTGGTGATAAGGATGATGATAAGCAGTTTCAAAATCGTCTTAAACACTCCACTTCCTCTACCACCTCCCATACAAATGCCTCATTTTCAGGAGAACTATGTCCAATTGAAAATAATGAAAGCTACAAATCTTAAATTCAATACGAAACATTTTGCATACCACATTAGGTGTCATATCCAAAAATTACAAACCTTCCTCCTCTGCTTCTACCACCTCCCATATAAAAGTCACTATTAATTATTTAAAAGAATTGGAGGTGACACATTTTCCGGTACATTGAACTCTTTCTTATTTCATCTAGAGTATCATATGATTGGGCTTTACGCCCAATCATAATTCTTTTATGTTTTTAACTTAAATTGTAATCTTATCATTATAACTTGTTGTTCAGCCAAATTGCAGTTATAGTTTAGCAGATATGATTTTTCGGAATTTACTCTGCAGTACACAAGAGCAAAAATCAAAAATTTCATTTACAAAAAAAAAAAATTCCTATAGTATATTTTTTTTTCAACCATAAGTGCATATCTCCAAATTTTCATCCAAATCAGAAATCGAAAACATGGGTCGTTGAATTGATACGAGAATCCACTCCGTGAACTTTTCGATTATCGTTTTCTCCACTGTTGAAGAATGTTACTTTCATGCATGCGGAATCTTTCTTTTTCCAAGTGGGCAAGAACTGAGCGAAGTTTTTAATACGGGACTAAAAAGTCACAAACAAATTTTTGGACAACCAATTTATCTTAGAGTGAGTGAAATTGGCAAAAGAAAACCACTAAACTCACCACTCCACGAATGGTGAATTCGCAGGTTTCGATTGTGACATTTCTGCCAGACTCCGATACAGTGCATCTCCTTCGTGCATGTAGTGACCCTATTATATGGAAGGGAAAAGGTAAGAAGATAGAGGCGTATCGCTGATCTGATCTAAAACTAATTCCATATGCAAAATTTAATCGTATTAAGAATGTTAGATTCAATTAAACGAAAATGCTGTGGCAAATAATGGAAATTATATTGTACTATTAAATTTGTTACCAAAACAGTAATTGTAATTCTCTAGCTATAATACTAGCACAGCTCGGAAAAAAGTAAATAAAATGTAATAAAAAAAATAGTTTATTACAAATTTGTAAATAATCTAAATATCAAATAAAATATATTTCTAAATTTTTGTTTTATTTTTCTCACAACATAAAGAAGAATAAACGAAATACAAATTTTAATGTAAACAAATATTTTTTTCCGTTCGGTTCGGTTTCAATACGTTCAAAAACGTTTTCCAATCGTGTTTCTAATGTTCGAAAATTCTTACAAAATTGTTCTTGATTGCAAAATTTCATCTTTTTTTATTTCATAGACGAGTGAGAAAACAAAGTAAGAGAGAGGAAAGTTTGAGAGCAGGAATGCAAGCAAAATTGCAATAGCCAAAACGATGAAAATCATATTTTTATTTCAATAATAATAAAAAAAAAAAAACAATATAAAAGTTAAGTTACGAGTTTTAACGTAAAACCTTGTTGCTGCTTTGGAAAAAAAAAAACTACGCCATGAAAGTTTTTTATGTTATCAAAAATAATTTAGAGCAATGGGGGCGTGGAATGACACGGGATGGAAATACAGGATCGAGGAGTGAGAAGGATATGGGTATGATTTAATTTTATTTAGACTCGATTTTTTTTCTTTTCACTAAAACTCTTTAAGCGTCCAAATCATTAACAAATAAAACTTCACGATTTTTCAGGCCAGCCTCGTTTAGTGTTCGCATACCGGCGGCATCGTTCGTATGTAGGACACGTTTTGGAAAGTTTGTTGTTATTTCGAATGTGTCGGGTGATGATGGATGGCAAAAAATGTAATTATAAACATCCTGGAAGAAAAAAATAATAATTTAAATTTTTTCGAGGAGATGCAAAACTACGCACTTGTAAAGAGTCAGTATCTAGGAACCGTCGTTCAATTCGTGCTCCATTAGGCAATTTAAATACCACACTAACGGAATTCGGTGTGTTTTGTGGTGGCTCGGAAGGCACTCGGCTAGATAAATCGATTTTTAATCTTGCGATGTCCTGTAAGAAATATTCTAATTAGTAATCGCCATTGTAATAAAACTATGCAATTTTCAGAAATTACTTCTTTTTTCTGTTGCTCTTCACGTCGCAAATCTTCTTCAGCTTGCAGTACTCGCATTTCCTCTTCCCGGACCAATTGTTTTCTTCGCTCTTTCTCTTCGTCAGCACGCAACGACAGCTCATAGGCCTCGTCCTGTTGCTGTCGTAACGATTGCCGCATACTCGACTCTAAACGTTCGGAACGTGCTTGGTTCAACCAAACATCGTTATCGCTCACGACCATTTGCAGTCGTCTTAGTAATTCTTCGGGCGTACAATCGCCCTCCATACGTCCCATTATTATCATTTTATTTGACCGCAATCCAACTAGCACCATGATCGGATATATCCGAGCATTTATCGAATGTGATACACGAAATCCTTCGGGCGATGCAACATCGCATCCCCACAATAGCATGTTCCGATTGATATACTCGATCACGCTAGTGTCAGACAAGGTTTTACTACAAAACGATTGAACGTCTTGACTGTTTGTCGACTCCGAATGTAGATAGACAAGTAAGAAGCGTAGCTCTCGTTTGGCATCACTTAATGCTTGTGCATAGGTTCCTTGGTAAAAAACTGGATGCGCGGGATACTTATCACTGTAGGCTTGAATGAAATTTGTAACATCACCGAGTGGGTCGGTGACAACTGAAATAAATAAATTGCATAAAATATTAAAACAAACTCATCGGGGATGAATTCAAGCAGAACTTACTTCTTTCGTCGCTCCGGAAAACATTTAAAAGTGTTGTCAGTAACGACGAGATTGTGTTATAGCAAAATCGAAAAACATAATTTACTATGTAACCTAAGAAGCCGGTAATTCCTGAAGGCGGTGTATCGTTGGTGCCCCGACCGCCGGGCATATGGGCGGAGAAAACATGTTGAAGAAAACGATCGTTTACGACTTGTGGCACTCGTGCATCGGCTGATGCTGCGTACATTGACGGTCGACCTTCTCGAATATTTAACTGTTCTTGTATAGCGATCTGAAAGTAAAAATTGAAGAGAAGTTACTACTTCCCCTCTTCCACTGTTCTCGAAAACAGCCATAATTAACACCTGCAAGGTCTTCTGCATTCCATTCTTCTCATCGCACACATCCACACTCGCACCTATGTTTAGGTTGTAGAAGGGTGGTTTCGTAGAACCACAACGCACTGGGGCCATCTAGTTGGGCCCATTGTACACCCTCCCCTATGGTTTTTACTCCTCCTGTGCTAGCCACTTGGTTCAATTTCGAGTTCTGAGAAGAATCTAGAGGCTAAAAAAAGGAAACGACTATTGTAGATTTGCGGACGTGACAAACATAGTGTTCGATAGATTCTTCGTCTTCCTCGCAACCTCTACAAAGGCAGTCGCTCGCGATCTGCAGCCTGAATGCGTGCAGCTTTAGCAAGCAATGACCTGTGGTCAGGCCAACAGTTCGGACGCTATAGCAACTACGTTGTAACGTCGTTTCCTAAAAACCCGGTATCCAAATTAGAAATACTTCGATTATAGCCGCTAGGTGATTCAAATTGTGTCTACAAATGGACACTAGTTTGAACGTGGTCCTAGAGGATTGGAGTGCCAGAAGTGCAGCCTTGCTGTCCGACAATTTCCGATATCTAAACAAATTTTTATGCACTCGTTAATAGGTAATACTTCCGCTTGGAACACAGTAGCGTATTCTGAAAGATGAAACGAACCTAACTGAGCTGTTTGCGTGCTGGCGCGCAACGAGACACACAAGCTCCAATGCCTGGACATTGAGTTAATCATTCAGCGCTGGACGCTGTGAAATGTTCAAGGTGAATGCTCACGATCATCGAAACATCTAACAAAAATAACACGAGCAGACCACAGCGATCGTGTGGCGAGTGAATAATTTCGAACAAAACCGAAATAAATCTGCACACCTGCTAGGTTTTTACCAAGAAAGCCATAGCAGCGATCGGGCAATAGAAGAATTACTCGGGCGACAATGAAATGCTTTATAGGTCTCAACGAACAGTAATGAAAGAACACGTACCTCCTAGAACGCACGTTCATCGAAGGTCTTCAACAAAAATGACACGGATCGGGCCACACATAAAGACTCGGAAAACGATGAAATACTTTATAGATAGCAACAACAACCACACGTATGGGTTCGTACGAACTAGAAAAGATTTCGGCGATGATGAAATGCTTTATAGGATCAATGAACAGCGCACGATCGAGGACAAAACGGTTCACTCGACAATGGCCGAAACAACGGAGAAGGCTGACTATGGTAGACTGGTGCCGACAGTAGTCGAAATAGCAGAGAAGGCTGAATGTGGCCGAGGGCGAACAAATAAAGAATGATATGAAAAGGCAGGCGCCCGAAAAGAGGAGTCAGTCTAGTTTAGAGCCGTCGACGAGTGAGTCGATGTTTTGAAAGCGAAGGAATTAAGCGATAATTTGTAAGCGCAGAAGGGTAGTTGTAGGATGAGGTTTTACCAATTCATGCAATTCATCTATGGAGGATAGCGGCTCCACGGACCTGAGTTAACCATCCCCTGTGGGATGGGGCAATAGAATTCACCCACAGTCAGTCCTGCTTGCTCTAAAAATGACAAATGGACACTCACTGGATCATGGGCTTATTACCCGTGATTTTGAAATCTAACTGATACGAGAAACGGATACATCGTCTCGGATACGGACTGATTCTACGATAACGACTTTTGGCATTCGAAAACGAACTATGATTGGCTTCTGGAACTTTCGAACATTGAATGACGGGGGAAGGACTGACGTCAGTGATCGACCGTGAAATGGAGCATTATAATATCCAAATCTTGGGCTTTTGCGAGGTCAGGTCAACAGGATTAGGAGAAGAACGAACCCGAACGGAAACGCCATTCTGTACGCTGGTCCTGAGAGTGAAGCCAAAAATGGCGTAGCGGTCGTCCTTACATCGAGAGCGAGAAATAGTCTCATCAGCTGGGAACCAATCTCGGTTAGGATTATCGTCGTCAGGCGCAGCACCAGTGTCAGCAACGTCACAATTCTGCAGTACTAAGCACCAACTAATACCATAACACCTGGTGATAAAGAGGAGTTTTATAACCAACTGAGTACTACCTTCAAGCGTGTTCCAAGAGGATATTATTATCATCTCAGGAGATATGTACGCCCAGGTTGGCTCTGACAACACTGGACTAAAAAACGTCATGCAGAAGCATGGTGATCCTTGCAGCGACGCGTCACGACCTTGGATTAAGAGACCCGAAAACGGCGAATTATTAGTGGAGTTTTGTAGTACTCGGCAAATGGTCATCGGAAGGATCCTTTTTCCACATAAGAGTCACCATAGAAGATCTTAGGTTTCCCTTGATGGTGTTACTCAGAACCAGATCGGCTATATGTTGCCGATGGTGAAGATGTCTTCTCGATGTGCGAGCGAAGCGTAGAGCTGATGTGGGGAGCGATCACCACTTGATGGTTGCCTGCTTGAGATTGTGCACAGCAGCTATCCGACGGCCACAAATTCTTTAAATGAGACGCAAGCTTTATGTGGATAGACGTAGAAACCCCAACAAAAAGCGCGAGTACACCACCATTCTACACGAATAGTCATCCACATTGGGCAGTGATGAAATGCGCACACTAGACGTCAATTGGGAGGCAACCAGAAACACGTTTCTTACTAGTGCTTAAGAATCTGTGGTATATGCAGGGGCGGATTTGACCATTTCGCCGCCCTAGGCCTCAGAAATATTTGCCGCCCTTTTCGATAATTATATTATATGTAATAATTCGCGATTTTTTTTCGATTCCCTAGAATATTTCGCTGTTTTTCATTGCGCCCGAGCTCGCAAAAAAGGAATATCAGAATAAAAATTTCAGTAATGAAGTACCATTTGAAAAAAAACACGTCAAAAATAAAGAGAGAGTTGCATGTAGTTGATATACCCTATACCCTGTACCATAATAATAATAAAAAAAATTCTCTGAAAAATCAACGCAAGCAAATATTTACCTCTGATAAGCTTTTCGTAAATTGAAAAGGTATTATTTAGGTTCTTTTTATGTATTTTCAGATACTTTCTAGGTACTTTTTAGGTATTTTTGAGTTTCTTTGGTCCTTTACCGTGATCGTATTTCGATATTTATTATAAGTCAAACTTTTCAATGTCCGAAAAAAATATCAGAGGTGAAATTTGTCGTGCATTGATTTTTTAGAGCATTCGGTTGGCTTGAGGTGTTAGGCTCATTCAACTCAGACATACCTATGTACCTAGTCCTGCCATAAGTTCTGTCACATAATTTCTCACATTGGCAACAACTTTATTTTATGAGTGACATTTCAATATCGGCCAGTTTTATAAACGTCATAATGTTGTTGACAGTTGATGATCATTTAAAGTGTGTTCGTTAACGTGTGAAGATGGAATGGGGTGTAATAGAAAACCGAACTGCAGTGATTGCACTACATAAGTGTGGAAAAACCGCGAGTGAAATTTTCAAGTTGTTGTGCCCGTTAAAAATAACGCAAAGATTTGTGTATCGTGCGATCCAGAGATATAACGCGATCCAGACTATTGAAGATCGACCTCGTTCTGGACGTCCGCGTGATGTACGTTCTTCTGCTGCCATCAAAGCGGTCGAGAGTCGAATTCGTCGAAATCCGCTTCGTAAACAACGAATCATGGCTCGAGAGATGAACATCTCCACCCGAAGTATGTCTCGCATCATAAAATCTGACCTCGGGATGAGTGCCTTTCGACGATCAACGGGACATTTGCTGACTGAGCAGTTGAAGCAAATTAGGAGCACCAGATCGAAAGAGCTCCTTCGGCGGTACGGCAACAACAAACATCGAGAAATTTTATTTACCGATGAAAAAATTTTTACGGTGGAGGAACATTTCAACCGCCAAAATGATAAGGTGTATGCCCACAGCTCCGCAGAAGCCCGAGAAGTTGCCACTAGGGTACAGCGAGGACATCATCCAGCATCAGTCATGGTATGGTGGGGTGTCAGCTACGAAGGGGTCACCGAGCTTCATTTTTGCGAAAAAGGCGTAAAAACTGCAGTGAAAAATTATCAAACGGACATCCTGGAGGGATGTGTGAAGCTGCTGAACTCTACGCTATTCAACAATCGACATTGGGTTTTCCAGCAAGATTCTGCGCCAGCCCACAAAGCTCGAACCACACAAGCGTGGTTGGAAACCTATATTCCACAGTTTATAAGGGCGACGGAATGGCCTTCTGGGAGCCCAGATTTGAATCCCCTGGACTACAAACTGTGGGCGGAGTTAGAGTCCATGGTGTGCACGAGACGACACCCAAATATTGAGAGCCTTAAGCGATCTTTGACAGAAGCAGTAGCTAATTTTCCGCTAGAAACAGTGCGTACTGCTATCGATGACTGGCCCAACAGATTAAAGAGCTGTGTTAAGGCTAAAGGCGGCCACTTTGAATAATTTGTTGCTTATTTTACTTCCATTAGTATGCCAAAATAAAATATATTTTCCTTTGTCAAAAACTCTTTTTCATTTATACAAAAATTGCCCATATACGTGTGACAGAACTTATGGCACGACTAGGTATATGACAGAAAAAAAAAAATTCGCCGCCCCAAAAAAAATCGAAAATTTGCCGCCCCCGAAATTTGCCGCCCTAGGCCCGGGTGATGTGGAGAGCACTTTTGAAGTTTATCAAGCTGGATTCCGTAAAGGGTCCTCTTGTACCGACCACACAAATACCCTATGGATAATATTGGAGCAGTCAGCCGAAATGGGTTGTTATGTAACGGAGGCCTCGGAGAGAATTATTTTGACCCGAAAGCCAAAATAATTCTGAAAGGAAAATAAGGTTCGGGATAGACGGGGCTGAGATTCACCTACATCCATCTCAGTGACAATCTATGTGCTGGAGCGACGCGCTAGCTGATGCCGGATAATATTAGAGCAGTCAGCTGAAATGGGTTCGCCACTACATCTCATGTTTGTGGACTTCGAGAAGGCTTTCGACAGCATTGAGCGAGATTACATATGGAATGCTTTGCGTAGGAGAGGTATTCCAGATAAGGTCATATCTATGATTAAGAATCCTACGAAGATGCAAGGTGTCGCGTCTTGCATAGAGGAGAGCTTTCCGAGAGCTTCCCTGTGCGAACGGGTGTCAGACAAGGCTGCATATTATCAACAGCCCTGTTTCTGGTGGTAATAAATGACAATTAGCTGCATTGGAAGTTGGGGAGGGTAAAGGTCTTCAATGGAGACTATTCAACATCTTGATTATGCTGATGACGTGTGTTTGTTTGCACATAACCATTCGGACTTAGAGTCAAATGTTCGCTTCGTACATTCTAAATACAGGGTGTTTGGTACTCCGTGCATAACCTTGTAAGGGGTTATTACTGGATATATTTTGAGCAAAAAATTGTTCTACGGAGATGGTCCATTTTCAATATCCGCGGAGATACAGGGTGACCAAGAAAAGTGTTTCGGACCTGTACCCTCACTCACTCAAAACGATATATCTTGAAAACTAATAATCGCATTTCAAACTGTTATAGCTTGTTTTTTAGGGAATCAAATTACCTTTCATTTGGTGTAATAGTCCGTATTGTACCTGTACCCAATTCTGAGGTATTTGCTTCAGACCACAAATTTTTGATACTTTGACCCTCAAAATTCTTTGATCAATGTAGTTTTTCTCAAAAAAACGCATTATAAAAATGTCATTTTAATGTTGTTGTTTTATGTGCCATATTATTGCCTACAAAAGATGCATACATACTTATGACTTAGGTTTTCCCGTTTTCCAGGTAATAAGCGAAAATACATATGGCTTAAAAATAAAATATGCCATAAACCAACCCTCGTTCTAAAAAAACTACCTGAAATGTTGTTAAACTGAAATATTCTTTGTGTCCTTTAATTACTATTTAAATTATCGATGAATGTCCTTTAAGTAGTATTTAAATTATCGAGGAAATGAATTAAATTAAAATGAGTTTGAACACAACGACGCTGTCCGACGCTTGGCATTGCAGTTAAACGTCTCTACGTGGAAAGTTTGGAGTGTCCTCAAAGCAGAGCGGTTGCATTCCTACCACCACACACCAGTGCAGGAGCTGGTACCCATTGATTTGCCCAAAAGGATGGAGTTTTGCAATTGGCTCCTTGAACGACAACTAAGTGACGAGAATTTTATGAACAACATTCTTTGGACTGATGAGTCCCAATTCACCAGGGACGGTATCACAAACTTCCACAACTTACACACATGGGCTGAGAGCAATCCACATACAAGAAGAGAGGCATCATTTCAGCACAGATTCAGTGTCAATTTATGGGCAGGTGTGATTGGCAACGATTTTATTGGTCCTATTAGGCTTCCGCCTACCCTAAATAGTTCCAATTACTTGCAGTTTTTGACAAATGATCTACAAGAGTTATTGGATGATGTGCCACTGCAACGATTGGCTTCCATGTTTTACCAACACGATGGTGCTCCAGCTCATTACGGCCGACAAATCAGAGATTGGTTAAATTCCAATTATAGCAATCGCTGGATCGGTAGAAATGGACCGATACACTGGCCTGCAAGATCTCCTGATTTAACTATTATGGATTTCTTTGTATGGGGACGGATGAAGGACCTTGTCTACGCAACGGAAGTAGTAACGTTGCAGGATCTAAACACCAGAATCGATGCGGCAGCAACAGAAGTAAGGCAGCAGTTGAGGAGTATGAACACAAAGAGAACACTGGCAAAACGAGCTTTAGCGTGCATTCAAAATGAAGGGAGCCATTTTGAACATTTATTGTAATTAAGGAAAGTTCTTTTAGTTCAAGCGGAGAGTGTTGATCAACCTATTCTTGCTTTTTTGACAAAAGTGCTACATTATTGGAATGATAATTTCTTCTAAACTATAAAACTTATGCAATGCAAGTGTATGCATCTTTTGTAGGCAATAATATGGCACATAAGAAAACAACATTAAAATGACATTTTTATAATGGGTTTTTTAGAGAAAAACTACATTGATCCTAGAATTTTGAGGGTCAAAGTGTCAAAAATTTGTGTTCTGAAGCAAATATCTCAGAATTGGATACAGTTACAATGCGGACTATTACAGCAAATGAAAGGTAATTTGATTCCCTAAAAAACAAGCTATAACACTTTGAATTGTGATTATTAGTTTTCAAGATATAGCGTTTTGAGTGAGTGAGGGTACAGGTCCGAAGGACTTTTCTTGATCACCCTGTATCTCCGTGGATATTGAAAATTGACCATCTCCGTAGAACAATTTTTTGCTCAAAATATATCCAGGAATAACCCCTTACAAGGTTATGCACGGAGTACCAAACACCCTGTATAAAAAGTTTTAAAGTTAAATTATTTTTAAGCTTAATCTCAAGGATTATGGGTGAAGAAAAATATTGCAAAAATTGGTGCTGGTTGAGTATCAGACCATTTTTGACGAACAAACGAAAGGACTTTTCCATAAGGTAATTTTAATGTCCGGGCTTTGTGTCCGTGGTTAACTCTTCCGGACTATGATTGGACCCGTCGATCGGCCAAGAATATGGGCTATAATAACGAAGCGCATATTTTTAGCTTTTTGAAAAAGGCTCGAGGGTGCGTTGTTTGTAGGGCAAATTTGAGGCAAGGAGAAAGAGAATATGATATTTATTCCGCACGGTCCTGTTATGGAGTCGTATCGTACATAAGTGACCAGTGCATTACTTCGAAGGAACCACGACTTATGACACGTGAATGTTGGAACAATGAAATCCCAACATTGTTGGGTGGAAGTTGCTTTGAAAGACTTCTTTTACATTTAAGTATGTCGAAAATGATGTAAGAGTGAATCAGAAATAAATAGTTTTAATAATTTTAGTTATAAAGCAGGATCCGAGTATTCTAAAAAAACTTAAGGGTTGCGAATATTTGGTTCCAATAACATTGGGACTCAATCGAAAGAGTATGAAATGCAACAAGCTAGGACTACGACTGAAGAAGGAACATTTCGGCGATAAGAAGCCAGTCATGTTCTCGTACATAAATGTAAGAGATTCTCTTCTAGATGTTGATGAACTTCCATTTCAGCTTATGCCTTATAAATTCTTCAGCATGGAATCCATCGGACATTTATTGCGGGAAGCCAAAAGGGCATTCCAACCCTACACTTAGAAAGTGGGTTGAACAAGAGCATAAGATCAACTGGAATAGACTTCTAGCCTTATCAATCTAAAAAAAAAACTAATCCTACCACAAAAAAAAAAATAAATAAATAAAGTGGAGGATGTCCTAAAATTCAGCAAGAGTGATATTAGTACTGTAATCGGCCTAATGACGGACCACAGTGGAATAAACCACCACCTTTAAAAATATGGGCTTAGCTGAAACTGACATCTGCCGCCTCTGTCACGAAAGCTCAGAAATGACAGAACACATCCTATGTCACTGTGTAGCAGTAGCTTGGAAAAGGCACAATCTTCTCGGAAAAAGTTTCCTTTCTACCGAGGAACTAGCCAACATGGCTCCTTTAAAGATACTTAGATTAGCCAAAGCTGAGTTATGGTAGGGTAAAGGTGCAATAAACGCACAATAGGCCGAAAAGGTCGCAGTGCTCTGTGTTCCCCAAATTATAAAAAAAAAAATCTAGCGAACAGTTCAATCTAAAATTAAATATACTTCCGCTCAAATCTATTTATATCTTAGAATGATAGAAACAAGGCGGACCAGAGATCCCAGGTGTACATCGGTAGGTTGAGCAGAAACCCTTCGTCAGTCGCTCTGAAAGGTAAGGTCAAGTTCGGAATCTCATCGTCTTTTCAGGAAAGATTAAAGCATCTTCCGCTAATGAGGTTGAATTATAGAAAAAAGGCGGAGGAGAAATCCCAGGTAGACATCGGTCGGTTCAGCAGAAACCCTCCGTCTCCATCGCACTGGAACGTAAGGTTAAGTCTGGAGTCCATCGTCTCTTCAGAAAAGACTAAGGGAACACCCGCTGATTAGGTAGAATGATAGAAAGAAGGCGGAGGAAGGATCTCAGCTGGGCATCGGTCGGTTCAACAGAAACCCTTCGTCAGCCGCACTGGAACGCAAGGTTAAGCCTATAATCACATCGTCTTTTCAGGAAAGGTTAAGGGAACTTCCGCTAATTAGGTAGAATTGTAGAAAAAAGGGGGAGGAGAGATCTCAGGTAGACATTGGTCGGTTCAGCAGAAACCGTCCGTCTCCATCGCACTGGAACGTAAGGTTAAGTATGGAATTCATCGTCTTTTCAGAAATGTTTAAGGCGACACCCGATTAGGAAGAATGATAGAAAGAAGGCGGAGGAGAGATCCCAGGTGGACATCGGTCAATTCAGCAGAAACCCTTCGCAAGGTTAAGTCCGCAATCCCATTGTTTTTTTAGGAAAAATGAAGGGATTTTCCGCTAATTAGATAAAATTGTAGAAAAGTGGTCTTTTCAGAAAAAATTAAGGAAACACCCGCTGATTAGGTAGAATGATAGAAAGAAGACGACCTGGGATATCCAGGTAGACATTGATCGGCTCAGCAAGAAAGGTTAATGGAACTCCCGCTAAATAGGTACAATAATAGAGAGAAAGCGGAGGAGAGATCCCAGGTAGCTTAAGGTTAATTCCGGACTCCCATTCTCCTCTTTTGATCAATTAGACCCTTCCCTTTTCTCCTTCCGATGACTTCCTGCCATAAATTGTTGGTCCTTCAGACACCCTTTATTTTTAGCAATCATTTTATTTTTACTATTTGCTGCACGAAATTTTATGTGATGAAAGAGATGGCAAGATCCACCCCGGTTGCCGATAAGCTGAGCTATGCCAAACGTGCAAGCCCCATTACAAAAGTTACCTCCACGTTAGAAAGCTTGTAAAAGAGCAAGATTAGGAATATAATGAAGGAAGAGTTAAATAAGAACGAGGAAGAGTGGAAATAATTTAAGAGAGTTAAATAAGAACGAACAAGTGAAGGAAAGAGAAAAGTGAGATTAAGAACAAGAGAGAAATAAATAGAAACGAATAGGGATTAGCAAGAGTAAGGTAAGGAATGATGATGAAATGAATAGAATATAACTAAGGAAAAAAGACAAAAGGAAAAGAAGTTAATTAGCATAGAAAGTACAAGAAACAAAAGTAAGAAAAGTAAAAAAGGAACAACTGTCGATACGAGAGCAAAGGGAGGTGAAATATAGACTATACAAATTAATTAAAATGAAGTCTTAGATTTTTTTTTCTCGGCACCTAGCTTAACTTTCGCGGTGTCCTACCCCTCTCTTCACGGGGTCATACTTAAAGTTTCATGGAGGGATGGTATGGATGGCGTTAACAATATCCTAACGCCTCTTCGGAGGAATTGGTCGAGTTAATATCCGCGACCACGCAACTACCGTATTTTTTGCTGGGAAAATTCGTCTCCCAGGGTAAACCGCCGTGAAATTTTGTTGTCCAGGCTTAAGGTCTTACGACGAAATCCAAGCAACGAATGGAAGCCAGTAAGAACGTTGCTCCAGCGAAGATATTGCCACTAGAGATGGTATGCTAATTTACATACACGCAATTTTTGAACTGCACTTTTAAAACAGTAACAGAGCTGCGATTAGAAAAGCAGAGCAAATGCATACTACTTACGGTCTATCGTCAATAAAATTGCCGTAATGATCATCGCTACAAATCGCAGAGTTTTTGCTCGCTCTCGCACAGTAATCGCGCAATTCACACATCCCACCTCACTCCGACGAGATCGTAGCTCAGAACTAAGCTTGCCAAACAAATCGCCGCAGCGTACCTCATTGACCACTTCGCACACTCCACATCACCGATCAGATCAAAGCTCGTTAAACAAACCGCAGTCGCACTTCACTGACTGACCTAATCATAGGGCATCAATCAGCTCGCTTTAGCTCTAAACTTACCGATCGAGCAACGAAAGAGTTTTCATATGAACGTCGTTCATTTCTTTCGTAGCTCGATAGCCGCTTGCGACATCTAATATATCTTATCTTTTTTATTTGTATCTGTTCTTTGCTCGCGCTCAAGGATATCTGCAAACTGTTCCCTGCTCGTGCTCAGTGATATCTGCAAACTGTTCACAGCTTAGCTAAGTGATATCAAAGACTATCAATAATATAAAATATCCCAAGACTAATTGTTAGTCTGTAGTGATATCTGCACAGTGCTCGTGCTCAGTGCTTTTGCTTCACTGAGAAAGTATGCTAATGGATGAACAGGTCGGTCGGTGAAGTGCGACTACGATTTGTTTAGCGAGCTTTGATCTGATCGGTGGGTTTTCTGATCTGATCTGTCAGGTGGGACGTGCGAAGTGGTCAATGAGGTACCTGGGTAAGCGGCGATTTTTTTGGTGAGCTTTGTTCTGAGTTACGATCTCGTCGGGGTGAGGTAGGACATGTGAGTTGCGGCTAGTTCCACCGATTTATGTTGCAGTCTGTTCAGGCTGCAACAAGTCAATGCAAACAGCACGAAAACCTAACGGCATCAATTTACCGACAGCCGAAACTTGTTTTTGAAAAGAAAAAAATTGTAACTAATGCTCTGGATTATTATCACTTGAACGACACTTGATTTTATACTTTCGGCGCGATCAGAGTTATTTTGTCGCGGACACTTGATTTTATACTTTCGGCGCGATCAGAGTTATTTTGTCGCGAACACTTGATTTTATACTTTTGGCGCGATCAGAGTTATTTTGTCGCGAACACTTAAATTTATACTTTCGGCGCGAGCAGAGTTATTTTGTCGCGAATACTGAAATCTAGAAAATCAATTGTGAAAAATAATTTAATTAGATTATACTATAACAAAAGGAACCAGGTGTTATCATTTATTAATTTAGTGAAAGCCATTTCATGGTCCGTCGAATCGGATATGTAATTCGTGGACAAAGGTTATTACATATGTGCATTGACAGTGATTTGGGAGTTTTTAAAAAAAAAAAAATAATTTTGTTTGCGGGACATAATCTCCTACCGTTTAATTTGAACAGTTGTCAAGAACAGTTGCGCTTAGTGAACCGCGTATGTATCCAGTCGAGCAGCCAGATCTTCAAACAGTACGGTAAAGTACATCCTTTTGTTTTATTCTATTTACTATTATCATGGAAGAGTTAGTGAAAACTCAATTACTAAAGAAGGAGCTAATAGAAAAGTTTATGAGAAATTATAAGAAAGATGGAAAAGATCGTAAAACTAGCTCGTATTATAGCGCTAGATTGAAATTGCTTAACGATTATTGGACAGATTTCCATGACCGTCACGTGCAAGTTTGGTCTCTTAAGCCGAGTGAGACCACAGAAATGTCTAAGTCGATCACAGAATACTTCGTTGAAGATGTTTATTCGCAAGTAGAACAGCTGTTCATTCACAGTTCTGCTTCTATTGAAGAATCGTTCAAATCTGACTTTCCACCATCCAATTTGAAGGGAAAGAAAAATCAAGATCATATTGAAATTGGACATTCACCATCCAACGAAGATGTTATTAGATTGCCACGTTTAGAACTACCAAAATTTTCCGGCGAATATGAAAATTGGCCCTCTTTCTACGACTTATTCAAACATCTAGTGCATGAAAATAGCAAGCTTTCTAAGGTTCGAAAGTTGCAATATTTGAAGTTGCATCTCGATGGAGAAGCACAACAATTATTGAGACATTTTCAAGTCACAGAGTCGAATTACGATGCTGCATGGCAACTTCTAATCGGACGTTTTGACAACAAGCGCGTTCTAGTAAATACCCAGTTGAAACTCCTTTTATCGCTGAATAATTTAAATAACGATACTAGCCAAGGAATAAAACGTATTTTGGATACTACTGAAGAATGTTTACAACAACTGAGAAATTTGAAGGTAAATGTTGATTCTTGGGACGTATTTATCGTCTATATCACAGTTCAAAAATTGCCAACTGAAACTCGTTTACTTTGGGAACAAGGACTCAGTACTCGGACTGATTGTCAGAGTTGGAAAGAATTACAGACTTTCTTGGAGGGTCGTTTTCGAGCCTTGGAATCGATTATAGATAAATCCACTAAACCATTTAATAACAATCAGAGTTATAGAAGTTCAAGGTCTACAAAGAGCTTCTCTACAACGCAAACTTTTCATGCATCTACTAGTACAGAATGCATCATGTGCCGGCAATCTCACACTATTCGCCAATGTCCACAATTTGCTGCATTGACTCAGAGTAAGAGATTCGAAACCGTAAAATCAACAGGTTTGTGTATTAATTGCCTAGGCCATGGTCATTTAGCTTCCGCTTGTCCTAGCAAACATTCATGTCTGCAATGTCAAAAACGCCACCACACACTTCTTCATAGAGGTGGCAAAGAAGAAATGACACCAAAGACACCTATAAAGAATCATAACTCGGTGGTGGCAACTCCAAAAATGTCGGCTCAAGCTGAACCATTCGTGCCACCAGATACACCTTCGACATCAAATTTTAATTCATACGTAGTAAACAACACCATGGAAAACAAGGATGTCTTATTAGCGACGGCATTAGTAAAGGTAGTAACACATTTTGGAAATGAGCAAGTTCTGCGGGCATTAATAGATCCTGGATCTCAAGCCTCGTTCATAACAGAAACTGCCGTCAGACATTTGCGACTACCGAAAGAAGCAATCTTCGCGAACGTTTCGGGTCTTGGTAATTCAACCGCTGGAAAGGTATCGCACCGAGTGCATATCATTTTAAAGCCGCACAACAACAATAAAGATATAGAATTCAATGTTAGTAGCTTTGTATTAAAAACTTTAACACATGTTTTACCCAATAGAACGATATGCGGTAATCAATGGGTTCATATTGAAACCTTGAATTTAGCTGATCCTAATTACCATCGAAGCGGAAAAATTGATCTGCTCCTAGGAGCGGAGATTTATGCAAAAATCATAGAACCTGGACTTATAAAAGGCCACTTTGGAGCACCAACGGCACAAAACACTGCATTAGGTTGGATACTCACTGGTGAGATATCCAGATCTCAGTCTGGCGTGAATCATCGACTTTACCCATCCGAGACTATTCACTTGTAACAGTCACTTTTGGAACTAAGTGTGCACCGTTTCTAGCCATTCGCACATTGAAACAACTTGCTGAAGACTCTATTAAGATATATCCAATTGCATCCGACGCCATCGCCAATGACATGTACGTTGACGATCTCATCACAGGCGACTTCAACATTCCAAAGACTCTTGAAAAACAGCAACAAATTATATCATGCATGGAATCTGCGGGGTTCAAGATACGGAAATGGGCTTCAAACTCCAAAGAGGTCCTTGAAAAACTTCCCCATGAATTCAGAGAAATCAAGCTACCGTTCGAACTTGATATGGATCGCAACGTAAAAGCCCTCGGAATACGGTGGAATCCAGCACTCGATTACTTTTCATTTATCTTCCAACTGGAAGAACCTAAGGGAATACTGACGAAACGACGCATTCTAACAGAAATTGCTAAACTGTATGATCCACTTGGCTGGCTATCTCCTACGATTATTATCGGTAAACTTCTTCTTCAGAATTTATGGTTAATTGGCACTGAATGGGATGATCCCGTCAACGACGAAATTAGAAAAAAATGGCTAGAGTTTCATCAAGCGTTGAAAGGAATTAACTTAATTAAAATTCCTAGATGGTTAGGAATATTATATTCAAATCAACACATAGAAATCCATGGTTTTAGCGATGCTTCACTCAAAGCATACGCAGCCGTAGTTTATGTATGTGTCACGGAAAATGGAAAGCGTAAAATATCATTGATTTCGGCAAATTCCAAGGTTGCACCAATTAAAACCGTCTCTTTGCCTCGACTTGAACTATGTGGCGCTTATCTGCTTGCAAAACTTGTAAAGTATATCTTAGACTCTATCAAAATCGAAAACTTCCAGTTACATGCTTGGACCGACTCCGAAATCGTTATCGCATGGTTAAAAAATCACCCCTCAAAATGGAAAACATTTGTGGCGAACAAAGTGTCACAAATTCACGAACTCCTAGAAATTAATGTTTGGAAACATGTACCTTCGAAAGAGAATCCAGCCGATATTACTACTCGCGGTCTATGTAAAACAGAACTAGAAAAATGTTGTCTATGGTGGGAAGGCCCTCATTGGCTTCAATTGCCTGATCAACACTGGCCTACTGGTTCACAAAGCACAACCACTGAACATGAATCACGAAATATCAATTCTTTACACACCGAAGTTCAATTAGAATGGGATATAATCACTAAGTATTCATCTCTAACAAGACTGTTTCGAGTTATCGACGTTTTATAAAAAATGTTAAAAAATCAAAGGAGAAAAAAGAATTCGCATATTTGAAATCAGAAAAAATTGAAGAAGCGTTACTACTATGTATGAAGAAATTGCAGAGTTGCTTCTTTACAAAGGATATACAATTGCTTCAATCTGGCAAGTTGATACCGAAGTCCAACCCGCTTTTGAAACTGAATCCTTTTATACATACTGATGAACTTCTACGTGTTGGAGAGAAACATCCAATTATATTGCCGTTTAAATCACATTTGACGGAATTAATCATCAGAAATGCTCACTACAGAATTTTACATGGCGGCCCACAGCTAATGATGGCATTTCTATAGAAGAAATATTCGATTCTGAACTGCAGAAGCACTATACGTCAGGTTATTCATGCATGTGTCATTTGTTTTCGATATAAAACTAACCTTCGGCAGCAATTGATGGGAAATCTTCCTGCGCCAAGAGTCAATATATCAAGGCCCTTTAGTCGTACTGGAGTTGACTACTGCGGGCCTTTCAACATTCTAAGATACATAAAGCGAGGAGCTAAAAATTACAAAGGATATGTGGCCATATTTATTTGCTTTGTAACTGTAGCTATACACATAGAGTTGGTCAGTGATATGAGCGCAAACGGCTTCTTGGCCGCTTCCAAGAGGTTCATCTCTCGAAGAGGTCTATGTTCGGACTGGTATAGCGATTGCGGATCAAGCGTATGCAATACTCTGTCGACAATTTAAAAAACTGTTTGAATCCAATGCCAATGTTATCGAAGCGAAATTGGAGAATGAAGGGATCAAATGGCATTTCATTCCTCCAGGCTCACCAAACTTTGGCGGACTATGGGAGGCTGGGGTGAAGTCAACGAAATTCCATTTAAAAAGGATTGTTGGCCAATCATTACTGACATTTGAAGAATTCAACACACTTTTGACACAAATTGAAGCATGCTTAAATTCGAGACCACTTTGCGAAATTACTCACGATCCGGATGATTTTACTTTTACCACTTCTGGTCATTTCATCATCGGAGATACTTTGATTTCACTTCCTGAACCATCGTTACTGAACACTAATCTTCATTGTCTAACAAGATGGCATCTCGTACAATATACAGGGTGTTTGGTACTCCGTACATAACCTTGTAAGGGGTTATTCCTGGATATATTTCGAGCAAAAAATTGTTCTACGGAGATGGCCAATTTTCAATATCCACGGAGATAGAGGGTGATCAAGAAAAGTCCTTCGGACCTGTACCCTCACTCACTCAAAACGCTATATCTTGAAAACCAATAATCGCATTTCAAAGTGTTATAGCTTGTTTTTTAGGGAATCAAATTATCTTTCATTTAATGTAATAGTCCGTATTGTACCTGTACCCAATCCTGAGGTATTTCCTTCAGACCACAAATTTTTGATACTTTGACCCTCAAAATTCTATGATCAATGTAGTTTTTCTCAAAAAAACGCATTACAAAAATGTCATTTTAATGTTGTTTTTTTATGTGCCATATTATTGCCTACAAAAGATGCACACATACTTATGACTTAGGTATTCCCGTTTTCCAGGTAATAAGCGAAAATACATATGGCTTAAAAATAAAATATGCCATAAACCAACCCTCGTTCTAAAAAAACTACCTGAAATGTTGTTAAACTGAAATATTCTTTGTGTCCTTTAATTACTATTTAAATTATCAATGAATGTCCTTTAGGTAGTATTAAAATTATCGAGAAAATGAATTAAATTAAAATGAGTTTCAACACAACTAGGTGCAGCACTTTGCCCTTTTTAATGGATTACCTAACAAAATGAAAAGCCTATAAAAGCAAACCATACTTCATATTTTTATCAGTTTTAGTTAAATTTGTAAAAGAACAAGGTGTCACTAAAATTTAGAAAAGAATTTAGAAAAGAATTTCGAAATGCCTGAGTTCACGAACGAAGAATATGCAGACATAATTTTCCTCTATGGAGAGTGTCAGGGAAATGAGCAAGCGGCGCGATCTTTGTATCATCACAGATTTCCCAATCATCGAATACCTTACCCGAGAGTATTCCAAGACGTTTACAGAAGGATTAGGGAAACAGGCAGCGTTAGGACAAGCAGAGTGAATGCAAATCCTGCGCCGGTAATCGCTGTTTCAATTGATCAACGAATCCTAGCTGCAGTTCAAAATGATCCATCAACTAGTATACGACGCTTGGCATTGCGGTTTAACGTCTCTACGTGGAAAGTTTGGAGTGTCCTGAAAGCAGAACGTTTGCATCCCTACCACCACACACCAGTGCAGGAGCTGTTACCCATTGATTTACCCAAAAGGATGGAGTTTTGCAATTGGCTCCTTGAACGACAAATAAGTGACGAGAATTTTATCAGCAACATTCTTTGGACGGATGAGTCCCAATTCACCAGGGACGGTATCACAAACTTCCACAACTTACACACATGGGCTGAGAGCACATACAAGAAGAGAGGCATCATTTCAGCACAGATTCAGTGTCAATTTATGGGCAGGTGTGATTGGCAACGATTTTATTGGTCCTATTAGGCTTCCGCCTACCTTAAATAGTTCCAATTACTTGCATTTTTTGACAAATGATCTACAGGAGTTATTGGATGATATGCCACTGCAACGATTGGCTTCCATGTTTTACCAACACGATGGTGCTCCAGCTCATTACGGCCGACAGATCAGAGATTGGTTAAATTCCAATTATAGCAATCGCTGGATCGATAGAAATGGACCGATACACTGGCCTGCAAGATCCCCTGATTTAACTATTATGGATTTCTTTGTATGGGGACGGATGAAGGACCTTGTCTACGCAACGGAAGTAGTAACGTTGCAGGATCTAAACACCAGAATCGATGCGGCAGCAACAGAAGTAAGGCAGCAGTTGAGGAGTATGAACACAAAGAGAACACTGGCAAAACGAGCTTTAGCGTGCATTCAAAATGAAGGTAGCCATTTTGAACATTTATTGTAATTAAGGAAATTTGAAATAAACCGTAAAAACCATTCTTAAGTTCTTTTAGTTCAAGCGGAGAGTGTTGATCAACCTATTCTTGCTTTTTTGACAAAAGTGCTAAATTATTGGAATGATAATTTCTTCTAAACTATAAAACTTATGCAATGCAAGTGTATGCGTCTTTTGTAGGCAATAATATGACACAAAAGAAAACAACAATAAAATGACATTTTTATAATGGGTTTTTTAGAGAAAAACTACATTGATCTTAGAATTTTGACGGTCAAACTATCAAAAATTTGTGTTCTGAAGCAAATATCTCAGAATTGGATACATTTACAATGCGGACTATTACACCAAATGAAAGGTAATTTGATTCCCTAAAAAACAAGCTATAACACTTTGAATTGTGATTATTACTTTTCAAGATATAGCGTTTTGAGTGAGTGAGGGTACAGGTCCGAAGGACTTTTCTTGATCACCCTGTATCTCCGTGGATATTGAAAATTGACCATCTCCGTAGAACAATTTTTTGCTCAAAATATATCCAGGAATAACCCCTTACAAGGTTATGTACGGAGTACCAAACACCCTGTATGTATCAATCGTTTTGGAAAAGATGGTACGTCTTCAACAGCGGCCGAAATGGAATAGAATCGAACCAAATTTAGCTATTGGAGATCTTGTAATCATGAAGGACGATCGAACGTCGGCTGCACATTGGCCAATGGCACGAAAAATGGAGGTGCATCCCGGAACTGAGGACTTTATACGCGTCGTTATACTCAAAACGAAAGAAGGCGTGTTCAAACGATCGATAACCAAAGTATGCGCATTACCGATAAACTCCCGAAGCGCAAACCTACCATAATTTCCACTTCTCCATGCCTCCCAACCAATTCATCCTCTATTTCCTTATTTTTTAAACTTAATACTCTCAGATACCGGACGTACTAGAATACCATCTGGAAGAACTCAGTATACTCCGTTGAAGACATTGGGGCTCTACCATTCATCAATGTTACCACATGGACCAAACACCATCTTCATATCTGGAATCTTTGACATCCATTGACACAGAGATGTCAATCCGGAGAGAATGTCCAGGCTGCAAATTTCAATGCAACCAGCATCAAAAATCAAACGGCATCGAAAACCAAACGGCATCAAACTACCGACATCAGAAACTTGTTTTGTAAAAACTGTAACTAATGCTCTTGATTATTGTTCTAACTAGGGAATGAATGAATTTATACTTTCGGCGTGAGCAGAACTAATTTCATCGTGTTATATCGAGCACTTCTTGATTTTTATTTCGTCGCGAATACAACTCGTTCAAATTAACATTAATTGTGAAGAAAAGCATTAATTGTGAAGAGTTGAATTACATTATATTATAAAAAAAAGAGTGTTATCATTTCAATTAGTGGAAAACAATTCAGCATGGAGACAATCCCCCAATCTTTTTTTCTTCCGCATCATTTCAAGTCAAAGCCTTCGTTCACAATAATGTCGTTAATAAAAATTAAGAAGAAGATAAAACTGAGCCTTGAGGGATACCGGAATTAATAGAAAATGGAGACGAAGAAACACGATTCAATAGAAGTCGTGTAGTTGAGTCAATTAAACCAACAGGTCACCTGTGGATTTCTCTGACCGAATACCTCATTGGCAGCCATCAATAAGTTGATTACGCTTCAAGTACTGCGAGAATTTGCACGAAAATAATAGATAATGTGGGTACCAGGACATATGGGAATTGAGGGAAACGAAAAGGCTGATCGCCTTGCAAAAAATGGCGCGAAAAAAAACTTTATTGGTCCAGAGCCATTCTGCGGAAAACCAAAAAGGCATCAAAGCTCGACACTTAAGAAGTGGGTTGAACAAGAACACAAAATCTACTGGAATAGACTTCCAGGCTTATCAACCTCAAAAAAACAAAGTGGAAGATATCCTAAAATTCAGGAAGAGCGATATTAGTACGCTAATTGGCCTAATGACGGGGCACAGTGGAGTCAACCACCACCTCAATAATATGGGCTTAGCTGAAACCGACATCTGCCGTCTCTGTCTCGAAGACTCAGAAACGACAATATATATCCTTGCCACTGCTTCACAGTGGCAAGGAAAAGGTATAATCTTCTGGGGAAAGGTTTCATTTCCACCGAGGAACTAGCCAACATGGCTCCCTTACAGATACTCAAATTAGCTAAAGCTATTGAGTTATGGTAGGGTATAGGGGCAATAATCGCACAATAGGCCAAAAAGGCCGCAGTGCTCTCACGTGTTCCCCTAACATAAATAAAAAAATATATACAGCTGGAGCAGACCGATTACGAAGAGTTGAATTTTTCGCAAAGCACACACAAAGCTGGTAAAATTGCTTTTTTTCTTTAATCAACGACTGTGCGAATGACTAAAAAAATTTAAGATCTAGTGAAACGCTTAAAAAGCTTTCGTCCTATCGTTTGGTCAGGTTATTGTTTAGCATGGTGAATAATAGGTTCGCAGGAGTTCCTTGACATAACTTCTCATAATTCAACAGAGTAAAAGGATCAAACAAGTAAACTCAGACCCCAACTCTTGAAACTTGGCCACCTTATTCTATTTTCTGTCACGAATCCAGATGTGTGTCGATTTCATCAATCCAAGGTTCAACTGTGACCGTCGAACCAATGACGGAGAAGAACCAACCATGGAACACCTAAACAATCGATAGAATTCATAAAAAATACACCATCAGAAGCCTTCACTTACCTCCAAATCCCACTGGTGCCTTATTAGTACATCCCGGCAAATGTTGATATCTTCGATCCCGGTCAAATCTTGAAATTGCAGAACTTTTTCAGTCTGCTCGTTCGTAAGTCCATCTTGCTCCATGTCCTTGGAGTCCGCGCCAAGACAGCCGCAATCGTTTTGTATCACAAGAAAACGACTCCTACCCCCACGTCAAATTTATTAAAAAAAAAAAAATCGGACTCCGAAATTTTCCACTGAAAACTCGGACAGTTTCAGTTGATTTTTCTACCCAGTTTTTCCGAGAAAATTCTTTTTCGTTGATTTCGCTGACGGGAAAATTTTGTTTTCTTTTCCCCCGGCGTCTGCAGCAATGACGGCGACGATTCTCTTTTTCTTCGGGTTCCGAATGATTTTCAACAATTCTTCACACCACTGAGCGACGTCGCGACGACGATTACTTGTCAAAATTTACGGGGACAGATGAAACGTCAAAAGCGGAAGAATTGCGAGAAGCGAAAAACGAAATTTTCATAGAAACTTAACTCGATGACGTTCAATTTTCGCGGAATTTCAATCAATTACGAACCGACAGAAATTTTAAATGCAACGAAATGTGCTTTCCATATTGTGGAATTGCCAAGCGCGTTTCGGAAATAAATGCGAAACTCGGGGAACAAAACGAAACCACTGTTTAAGCTCGTAGAACTTTTGTGACAAGTGCACCGAAAAACACATGTCAATTTCCAAAGCTCGACCCATTTCAAAGCTCGATCCATTGCAAAGCTCGATCCATTGCAAAGCTCGATCCATTGCAAAGCTCGATCCATCCTGCCCTTGTAAATTCCACCTAGATTTTTGACATGTCGCGTCAGATGGGAAATTTCCCGGTGTTTTTGCGAGGGAGCGAGTTTGTGTGTGTAAATGAGGGATTTTTCAAGTTTTCCCCTTGTTTTCGATAATTTTTGAATTTTCGCTGTAGTTTAATGGGATAATTGGAAAAAACAGGTACTTTTAAACTGACTTTAATTTATTTAGAGGGAAAATCAAGTAGAACAGACATGAAACCAATAATATTCCAAGGCTCACGAAAAATAGTATAACTTCGTTATGAGGGCATATCCTAAGATCCACTAAATAAGTTAACGGTATTTATTATGAACATACAGCCAAAAATAAATGAAAAAATTTGATGGCGCGGACGGTACTTTCTTTACCGATTTTCGACTCGGAAAGTGACGAAAATTGAGTTTTAAAAACTGATTTTTTACCTTCTAAAACGGCGATTCCGCTATTTTTCTCGACCGTATTTTAACTATGCAAACATGCTTCGAACAAAAAAAATTGAACAACGAAAAGAATACACTTAGTGGATCGACCCGACACTATGTATTAAGTATTTTCAGTTTTCCGGAAGGCAAAAATTTAAAAATTAATAAGAAAATAAAGAAACGTCCGGGCTTCTTGAAGTTTTCACGTACTCCGAGTGACAATTCGATTATTCAGTACCGCCGTAACCAAGTGGGATTACATAATTTTCCGCCGAGGGAAAGTGTTTATAATAATTGCAATCAAATATATACAGTGGTGGCCACGAACTAAGCACACTCGATATCTGTAACTTACAAGTGCAAAAATTTTCTACTGTTTTATGCTTTTTAGTCGACTTTTGTTTCTTGAGTGTTGGCTATGAAGGGTTGATCATGTCCTGTTAATTTAGCCTGATTCCTTTGTTCCCTTTCTTTTCTATTCTCACTTAATTGCAACTACATAGTACGTGATCAAGCTGGCCACGAATTTAGCACACCATTGAAATCTTACTGATTTCAGGCTTTTGTTTGTGTTAAATCAAATTAATTGGTAAGATTTGCATTTTTTTTAATTTCATTTATGATTGTTGTTTAAAAAATGTGTGTTTAGAAATGGCGAAAGGTGCATGGTGCACAGAGACTCAGCGACAGGTAGTTCAGCAAATGAAGAGCAGTGGAAGTACTGTTATGCAAATTGCTAGTGCTTTAAAATGTTCCAGAAAGATGATGTACAATGCATTGAGTCATATGCAACAATATCGGAGCTCCAAAAATGTTAAACAGGTAACTAGAGCACGAAGAACAACAATTGCAGATAACCGTCTGATTTATAGAGCCTCAATCAGGAACCCTTTTAATAGCTCGACCATTATAATAAGATATTTCGTCGGAATTTGGCATTGACGTATCCTCAAGGATAATAAGACGACGGCTCTGGAGCTAAAAAAAAATTTAAAATCTCGAATTACGTTTGTCCGTGAGCACGTGCAACAATCTTTGATTTTTTGGAAAAATGTGCTTTGGAGTGACTTACCAAAGTTTTTCGGTTCGAATCCAACGGTAAGCGGTACGTATGGCATCCACCAGACATGCAGCACCATCCAAAGCACACTTAAAAGACCGTTAAGCACGGTGGTGGGAGTGTGATGGTGTAGGCTGCGTTTTCTTGATATGGCGTTGACCCTATACATAAAATTGACACAAGAATGGATCAGCATGTTTACAAAAACATTAGTGCAAACACAATAATGCCATTTGCTGATGATAATATGCCCTTTAAATGGCGTTTTATGCATGAGAACGTTCCAAAACACTCTTCGCGCACAGTGAAGAGTTTCTTGGAAGCGAACCGAGACGATGTTCTGAAGTGGCCAGCCTAATCACCGGATATCAATCCGAAAATTTGTGAAATGATGTCGAGGAGCATATTCACGCAGTCAAACCAAAAAATATGGCCGATTTTTGGATCGAAATTAAAAAAGCTTAGTATGCAATTCCGAGAGAACCTTGTATGACCCTGGTAGAGAGCTTACCGAGGAGATGCCGCCCTGCTGTCATAAAAAAAAAAAGGATATCCGACAAAATACTAAATTCATACGTAGAAATTTGTTCTTTGTTATTTTGTTTTTCACTTATAATAAACAGTTTTTCATTTTGTGCTAAATTCGTGTCCAGCTTGTTTTCATCTTATTCACAATTGAACTGAAATAGAAAAGAATGGGAAGAAAATGACCAAATGAAAAAAACGGGACATAATCATAATGACATCGTGGGCAAAACTCAAGAAAAAAAATTGGACTGACAAGCACACACAAAAACACTGTAGAAAATATTTACACTTGAAAGTTACAGTGCTAAATTCGTGGCCATCACTGTAAATGCACCCATATGAGAATTGCCCCTAAAAAAATACCCCAATGCTCAGAAACATTTCACAAATTTTCAACAATGACAGCTTTGACATTTCATTTCAGTAAACAAACTTTTTCACTCGGAGCGAAATTTCATAGTTTTTAGCAATTTTTGCATCTGTAGTCTTCCCGACTTCGGTAATGGCGTATCTTGCCAATTTCACGAGTGATACGGCGCGCTTGATTCTCATCGAAATCATCAAAACGGTAAATCAGCCGGAGAACTCGAAAAGATTGTCCGAAGCGAAATCGTCGGCCGGAAAGGAAATGATGCTGATGATGCAGTACGTGTTTCCGCTGGTCATGCAAATTCAAATGGACGTGCTGAAGGGATTTGGCTTCCCGGGAAATCGTGAAGGACTCGTCCAATTCGCTCAACTCATCCGCGAACTGGAGCGAGAGGATGAGGAGATAGCGCGCCTTCGGTCTCAAATCCGCGCCATTTATTTACCGCCGATTGTAGTCAACGCGACGAACGATGTTCTAATCTAGAGAAGGCAGTGGTTTGATTTTTTTTACTATTTTGTACGAATGTTTTGTATTTATTTTGCAATAAATAGGTTTAAGTGGAAAGTGGTTTCTGTTTGGCGTAACATATTACTAATGCCTGCGACATACGAATTCAAATACTTTCAACTCCAACTGCTTTCGTTTAGTAATCAGCGATATTCCTCTACTACGGAACGTATCAACATGTTGACGATAGAAATAGTAGTTCGCTGAATGCGACTCGACTTGCCAATGCTGTGACGCTCTGTCGCATTTAATGACGATGTTTTTCAAATCCACGAACTTCCCTTGTATAAATCACAACGCATCGTTTCTTGTCTAAGATTTTTCTTGTATAAATTACAACGCATCGTTTCTTGTGAAAACAACAAGTTAAAAGTTAAAGCGATTCATTTGCCCAGTCTATGTCGAACATACCTCAAAATCCGCTTGACGACCATTCGATGTGTTGACTTGTAGCAGTCGTTGTGTGTGTTACCCGCAAGGGGGTAAGTTGTAGGATGAGGTTTTACCAATTCCTACAACTATCTTTGGAGACTAGCGATTCCACGGACTTGAGCTAACTATCCCCCTGTGGGATGGGGGCTGTAGAATTCACCCACAGCCAGTCCTGCTTGCCCTAAAAATGGCAAATAGACACTCACTGGATCATCACCCGTGATCTTAAAACTTAACTGATGCGAGAAACGAATACAGCGCCTCGGATACGGACTGATTATACGGTAACGACTTTTGGCATTCGAGAACGGACTATGATTGGCTTCTGGAACGTTCGAACATTGAATGACGGGGGAAGAGCTGGGTCACTCGGTCCTTGAACCGCCAATCAGTGATCGACCGTGAATTGGAGCAATATAACATCCAAATCTTGGGCTTGAGCGAGGTCAGGTCGACAGGATCAGGAGAAGAACGAACCCCTAGTGGAAACACTATTCTGTACATTGGCCCTGAAAGTGAAGCCAAAAATGGCGTGGCGTTCGTCCTTCCACCGATAGCGAGAAACAGTGTCATTAGCTGGGAACCAATCTCGGATAGGATTATCGTCGTCCGGCTCAGGACCAGTGTCAGAAACGTCACAATTCTGCAGTGCTACTAACTAATACCGCAACATCTGGTGACAAAGATGAGTTTTATAGCCAACTGAGTGCCACCTTCGAACGTGTTCCAAGATGTGATATTATTATCATCTCAGGAGATATGAACGCCCAGGTTGGATCAGACAACGCTGGACTAGAACACGTCATGGGGAAACATGGTGACCCTTGGAGTGACGCGTTACGGCCTTGGATTAAGAGACCCGAAAACTGCGAATTATTTGTGGAGCTGTATAGTACTCGGCAAATGGTCATCGGAGGGACCCTTTTTCCACACAAGAGTCAACATAAAACATCTTGTGTCTCCCCTGATGGTGTTACTCAGAACCAGATCGACCATTTGGCTATAAGTCGCCGATGGAGAAGATGTCTCCTCGATGTGCGAGCGAAACGTGGAGCTGACGTGGGGAGCGATCACCACTTGATGGTTGCCTGCTTGAGATTGTGTACAGCAGCTATCCGATGACCACAAATTCTTCAAATGAAGCGCAAGCTTAATGTAGATAAACTCAGAGATTACAACAAAAAACGCGAATACACCACTATTCTACGCGAAAAGTCATCCACATTGGGTGAATATGAAATGTGCACACTGGACGCCAATTGGGAGGCAACCAAAAACACTTTTTTAACTATTGCTGAAGAATCTGTGGGTTATGTGCAAAGCGGTGAGAAACCCTGGATGTCATGGGACAAGGTTGGCAATCGGAAAAAAGCCAAATTGACAATCATCTCTCAATCCGATGTCAACCAATGAACGCCCGACCTGAGGCAGAACTACCGCGATGCTCATATCCAGCTTAAAAAGGCTGTTAGACGCGACAAGAGAAAGGCCATTGAAGATCTTGCAAACAAGG
Source organism: Chorisops tibialis (assembly GCA_963669355.1). Lineage (NCBI taxonomy): Eukaryota > Metazoa > Arthropoda > Insecta > Diptera > Stratiomyidae > Chorisops > Chorisops tibialis. The sequence continues at coordinate 262,947,099 of OY770262.1, read as the reverse complement.
CAGAATCTGCGGCTTACCTTCGGGATATCGGTTCACTATTCAAAATCATGAAACAGTTGACGATCAGGAATTTCACCGCCAACCACCTGGTGAGAGATGTCAACGGAACTCTTCTTAATATGAGTGAACACCAGTTGCGGCGATGGAAGGAATACTTATCTGATATTTTAAACATCTTGTCAGAGAAAGATATTCTAGAAACAGAACAACTACCAAACATCCAACGGCAACAATCGTCTATTAGGGACGATCCCCCAGATAAGGAAGATATAGTTTCCGCCATTCGGTCGATGGCGGGAAGGAAACCTCCAGGTATAGACGGACTACCAACCGAACTCCTCAAAGCAAACCCGGAAATAACAGCCGATATACTCCTCCCACTCTTTACTGAGGTGTGGAATGAAGGAAGATATCCGACTGAATAGAAGGAGGGCGTCATTGTGAAAATTCCGAAGAAGGGCGACCTTCGGGATTGTGGCAATTGGCGTGGTATATGTCTACTTACTGCCGTATCAAAAATTATGGCTAAGGTAATTCTCAATAGGATTAGTTATGTCGTCGAGACCACTCTCGAAGTTTATCAGGCTGGGTTCCGTAAAGGGTCGTCTTGTGCCGACCACACAAATACCCTACGGATAATATTAGAGCAGTCAGCCGAAATGGGTTCGCCACTACAAGCAAGGTGTCGCGTCTTGCATAGAGGAGAGCTGTCCGAGAGCTTCCCTGTGCGAACGGGTGTCAGACAAGGCTGCATATTATCACCAGCCCTGTTTCTGGTGGTAATAAATGACATCTTGAAAGCTGCACTGGAAGGTGGGGAAGGTAAAGGTCTTCAATGGAGACTATTTAACATCTTAAGTCACCTTGATTATGCTGATGACGTGTGTTTGCTTGCACATAGCCGTTCGGACTTAGAGTCAAATGTTCGCTCGTTGCATTCTAAATGCAAAGAGGCGGGACTGAAAATAAATGTGCGTAAAACCAAGTACATGCACATGGGTTCGAACGCAAGCACACCGATTGTTCTGAACGGACAGGATGTCGAAGAGGTGCAAGATTTTTGCTATCTCAGAAGCATTGTCAGTATGGACGGCGGAGCCGAAAAGGATGTTTTTTTTTTTAGAGATTGATATACAGGGTGTTTGGTACTCCGTGCATAACCTTGTAAGGGGTTATTCCTGGATATATTTTGAGCAAAAAATTGTTCTACGGAGATGGTCAATTTTCAATATCCACGGAGATACAGGGTGATCAAGAAAAGTCCTTCGGACCTGTACCCTCACTCACTCAAAACGCTATATCTTGAAAACTAATTATCGCATTTCAAAGTGTTATAGCTTGTTTTTTAGGAAATCAAATTACCTTTCATTTGGTGTAATAGTCCGTATTGTACCTGTACCCAATCCTGAGGTATTTTCTTCAGACCACAAATTTTTGATACTTTGACCCTCAAAATTCTGTGATCAATGTAGTTTTTCTCAAAAAAAACGCATTATAAAAATGTCATTTTAATGTTGGTTTTTTATGTGCCATATTATTGCCTATAAAAGATGCACACGTTCTTATGACTTAGGTTTTCCCGTTTTCCAGGTAATAAGCGAAAATACATATGGCTTAAAAATAAAATATGCCATAAACCAACCCTCGTTCTAAAAAACAACATTCTTTGGACTGATGAGTCCCAATTCACCAGGGACTTTATCACAAACTTCCACAACTTACACACATGGGCTGAGCAATCCACATACAAGAAAAGAGGCATCATTTCAGCACAGATTCAGTGTCAATTTATGGGCAGGTGTGATTGGCAACGATTTCATTGGTCCTATTAGGCTGCCGCCTACCCTAAATAGTTCCAATTACTTGCATTTTTTGACAAATGATCTGCAGGAGTTATTGGATGATGTGCCACTTCAACGATTGGCTTCCATGTTTTACCAACACGATGGTGCTCCAGCTCATTACGGCCGACAAATCAGAGATTGATTAAATTCCAATTATAGCAATCGCTGGATCGGTAGAAATGGACCGATACACTGGCCTGCAAGATCTCCTGATTTAACTATTATGGATTTCTTTGTATGGGGACGGATGAAGGACCTTGTCTACGCAACGGAAGTAGTAACGTTGCAGGATCTAAACACCAGAATCGATGCGGCAGCAACAGAAGTAAGGCAGCAGTTGAGGAGTATGAACGCAAAGAGAACACTGGCAAAACGAGCTTTAGCGTGCATTCAAAATGAAGGTAGCCATTTTGAACATTTATTGTAATTAAGGAAATTTGAAATAAACCATAAAAACCATTCTTAAGTTCTTTTAGTTCAAGCGGAGAGTGTTGATCAACATATTCTTGTTTTTTAATAAAAGTGCTATACTATTGGAATGATATTTTTTTCTAAACTATGAAATTTATGCAATGCAAGGGTATACATCGTTTGTAGGCAATAATATGGCACATAAAAAAATAACATTAAAATGACATTTTTGTAATGCGTTTTTTTGAGAAAAACTACATTGATCACAGAATTTTGAGGGTCAAAGTATCAAAAATTTGTGGTCTGAAGCAAATACCTCAAGATTGGGTACAGGTACAATACGGACTATTACACCAAATGAAAGGTAATTTGATTCCCTAAAAAACAAGCTATAACACTTTGAAATGCGATTATTAGTTTTCAAGATATAGCGTTTTGAGTGAGTGAGGGTACAGGTCCGAAGGACTTTTCTTGATCACCCTGTATCTCCGTGGATATTGAAAATTGACCATCTCCGTAGAACAATTTTTTGCTCAAAATATATCCAGGAATAACCCCTTACAAGGTTATGCACGGAGTACCAAACACCCTGTATATTTAATTTATAATTATAATTACAATTAATTTATAATTATTACTCACATAAGTCATTGTGACTTGTGTGTGAGAGCTCAGTTTCTAAACGTTTCTAAATTAAACTAAGAAATCTTAAATTCTAGTAATCTACATTCGTTTTATAATATTAAGTAGCTTAAGTGTATGTACTAATTACAGCTAATCACCATTATTTGAAAAGGCATTATAGAAATTTGGGTTATTGAATATAAATGATTTAATTACCACTTTGTAGTTAAGTGAATTCATTATATTTTTAATTTCAGCTGGTACTTTGTTGTACGGTCTGGGCCCTAAGAAACTAAGGGGCCTCTTTGTTGATGATTTTTTAGTTCTAGCTGTATGGATAGTTCTAAGTGACTGACTTCGTAAATTATACCTTGTGTGAAATAGAGGAAACTCTTCTTGGTGACAAAAAATGTACTTCAATAAAACAGATGCGAACAGTTGTCGAACATTCATTACATTAAATTCTAGGAAAGCTTGTGTAGTAGAGAAGAATTTATTATGATTTATGCATATTTTAATAATTTTATTATGAATGTTACATAAAGGCGATAACGTAGCCGTGAACGTACTTCCCCAAACTAGTATTCCATATTGCAAAATGCTCTGAAATATCGCAAAATACACTATTCTTAATTGTTGTATATCTAATATTTTCCGAAGGATATTTTGCTAATAAATGATACGTGTTTGTCACATTTTAATTTACCATCAATTACTACCCCTAGATACTTGAATTCTGAGACACACTCTAAATTACAATTATGAAACTTCATGGAATGATGGGAATTGTCCAAACTTGCAAAATCACCGAACCTGATGAATTTCGTTTTATTTAGATTCAGTGACATCTTATGTAGTGTCAACCAGTCATATACGATTTTTAAGCCGACGTTTGCTTTATCAAAAGTGTGAGTCCAATTGTTACTTTTAAAAATGAGTACTGTATCGTCAGCAAAGGTCACTATGTGTCCTTCTATAACGCTTGCATCCAGCTTACATAGCTCATTAATATACCTAGTCCTGCCATAAGTTCTGTCACATAATTTCTCACATTGGCAACAACTTTATTTTATGAGTGACATTTCAATATCGGCCAGTTTTATAAACGTCATAATGTTGTTGACAGTTGATGGTCATTTAAAGTGTGTTCGTTAACGTGTGAAGATGGAATGGGGTGTAATAGAAAACCGAACTGCAGTGATTGCACTACATAAGTGTGGAAAATCCGCGAGTGAAATTTTCAAGTTGTTGTGCCCGTTAAAAATAACGCAAAGATTTGTGTATCGTGCGATCCAGAGATATAACGCGATCCAGACTATTGAAGATCGACCTCGTTCTGGACGTCCGCGTGATGTACGTTCTTCTGGTGCCATCAAAGCGGTCGAGAGTCGAATTCGTCGAAATCCGCTTCGTAAACAACGAATCATGGCTCGAGAGATGAACATCTCCATCCGAAGTATGTCTCGCATCATAAAATCTGACCTCGGGATGAGTGCCTTTCGACGATCAACGGGACATTTGCTGACTGAGCAGTTGAAGCAAATTAGGAGCACCAGATCGAAAGAGCTCCTTCGGCGGTACGGCAACAACAAACATCGAGAAATTTTATTTACCGATGAAAAAATTTTTACGGTGGAGGAACATTTCAACCGCCAAAATGATAAGGTGCATGCCCACAGCTCCGCAGAAGCCCGAGAAGTTGCCACTAGGGTACAGCGAGGACATCATCCAGCATCAGTCATGGTATGGTGGGGTGTCAGCTACGAAGGGGTCACCGAGCTTCATTTTTGCGAAAAAGGCGTAAAAACTGCAGCGAAAAATTATCAAACGGACATCCTGGAGGGATGTGTGAAGCCGCTGAACTCTACGCTATTCAACAATCGACATTGGGTTTTCCAGCAAGATTCTGCGCCAGCCCACAAAGCTCGAACCACACAAGCGTGGTTGGAAACCAATATTCCACAGTTTATAAGGGCGACGGAATGGCCTTCTGGGAGCCCAGATTTGAGTCCCCTGGACTACAAACTGTGGGCGGAGTTAGAGTCCATGGTGTGCACGAGACGACACCCAAATATCGAGAGCCTTAAGCGATCTTTGACAGAAGCAGTAGCTAATTTTCCGCTAGAAACAGTGCGTACTGCTATCGATGACTGGCCTAACAGATTAAAGAGCTGTGTTAAGGCTAAAGGCGGCCACTTTGAATAATTTGTTGCTTATTTTACTTCCATTAGTATGCCAAAATAAAATATATTTTCCTTTGTCAAAAACTCTTTTTCATTTATACAAAAATTGCCCATATACGTGTGACAGAACTTATGGCACGACTAGGTATATTAAAAAAACACTGTACCTTGCGGAACTCCATATTTAACGTATATTGGACTACTTAAATTTTCATTTATTTTCACAACTTGAGTTCTATCGGTCAAATAAGATTGGAACAGGGAGTATACATTACGACTGAACCCGATAGATCTAAGCTTAGCAAGGAGGAGAGAATGATCAACAGTATCGAAGGCTTTTTTAACATCCAAAAACAAACCTAAAACTTTTTCATTTTGGTCAAGTGCATTAGTAATGTACTCCGTAACATCGTAAATAGTATCAGAAGTATTTGTGCCAGCCCTGAAACCATATTGATTTGTAGCTAATATCTGATTTTCATCAAGGTATTTCACTAACCGTTTTTTTATGGACTTTTCAAAAATTTTTGCGAGGCTAGACACTAGAGATAAAGGCCGGTAGTTTCCACAATCTTTTCTGTCACCTTCTTTAAATAAGGGCATAACTATAGCACTCTTCAATTTATTAGGGAAAATACCTTGCGATATACAGACGTTGAAGATATGAGAAAGCGGCTGAGAAATATAGCTGGCAATTAATTTTAAGATATTTGCAGTGAATCCGTCTAAACCTGTAGCTTTATTATTTTTCAATCCAGTTATGTGCGCTACAATTTCATTCCTAGTAATTGGATAAATGTGAAATGATGAGAATGGTGGATTGGTGACCGCAGCACTTAATGATGCGTTAGGCGGAGTCTTATTCGAGTCAGCGATTTTTTGACCAACAGTAGCGAAGTGCATAGTGAAGGATCAGTAACTTAAGAGTTATCTTTGTCAATTATTTGAGTAATATTCGGCAACTCAGTCTTATTAGTGCACGTTTCATGACTAAATTAGCCTAAATATGCAAAAAAAACTGCGTCTCGCCGTACGCCGTAATTATGGACTCATATCTCCGAGACCGTTAAAGGTAGAATGTAGAAAGTCAAAAACTACACTTGCTAATATCTCCACCACGAATGCAGATAGGAAGCTGAAAATCAGCGGAAATATAGAGAGGGTTGTGGCACAAACTTTAAAAATAATTATCCATTGGCATCCGAAAAGTGGGGGGGGGGGCTAAAAACAAATTGTCGGCCAAATTTATTTTTCAAATGATTATATCTTGGAAATAACTTATCGCAAAAAATTCATATTTTGGGACCATTAAGGTGGCATATAGGTCCACCAGAATCACCTTAGAGAGTGGATAATTATTGTAAGGGGGAGGATCAGGGGGGGGGGAGGTGGTGCAAGGTAAAACACTAAAAATGAATATCTCAACTATCTCCTAAGGTATGTAATTGAAACTTAAAACATATATTGATCTATACTAGCAAAATACGAATATAACATGTGGAAATAATCTTAGTGGGGGAAATAGGGAGCATTTCAAAAATGGTGCACTTTTCAAAATTACAAATCCTTATATCTCAAAACTGAGTAAAGATATCAGATCGAAAATTTGTGAGATTGTAGAACTACATAGTTGTTAATTTTGATAAAAACGAAATATTAACTGGTCGAAAACCTTTAAAACCTCTACCTCCTCCCATACAAAATTATTTTCTCGACCATTTTCAAGAAATCAATTATCACCTAACTATTAAAAGCTATCAATTTGAAATTTTGCACAAAAACTTTTAAAAATAGTTGAAACAAAATTGCGTCAAAAGTTTTGAGATCGCGCCTGTCCTTCTACCGCCTCGCATACAAAAGTATGATTTCGACCGATTTCATTAAATCAACTAATAACCAACAAATTAAAAGCTACGAACTTGAAATTTTGTACGAGTACCTTACAAGAGAAAAGAAATAACAACGCATCACAAATTTTACGATCCCCCTACCTCCTCTATCCCCTCCCATACAAATCTTTGGTTTCGTGCACCGAATAACACTATTATACCAGGGAATCTTACGTCTGATATTGACACAACTATTTTCGACACTCTGTATAATAACGACTTACAACAGGTAGTAAAATTACCCAATAAAAATGGGAGATAGCTTGATATGATCTGACCGACGCATATGATGAAGTGATTGTTAGCCCTGCCTCTGACGCGGAGAATCTTTTCTCTAATACACAACATCACTCTGCTATCATAGTAGAACTACCATGCAACAACACTAATTTTGTTCACTCTTACAATAATAATATTGTATTTGACTTCCGTAATGCTGATTTCAATGGCATTAATAATGAATTGTCCACGATAGACTGGACAGCCCTTCTCTCATCTAATGATCTTGACAATGCCATAACAGCATTCTACGATGTGATCTTCGAAATTGCTATCAAGTACGTCCCTGTAATAAAGCAAAAAGATAAATTATCGGAACCCTGGTTAGATAAAAACCTAAGATCACTACGGAATAGAAGAAATATGCTATTCAAAAAGCTTAAGAAAGTGGGCGCAATTTCTCTCAATCTCCAAAAACAATATGACACGCTGGCTTCAGAGTTCTCTTCTGAGTCCCGGAATGCATATGAGGGTTCTGTAAAAAAAATCGGTGAAGATATCATAACAGAACCGAAAAGATTTTTCGACTTCGTTAACACAAAACGTAAAAGTTCGGGTTATCCCGTAACCATGTCCAATGGAATCACGCAATCTTCCTGCAGGCATGATATCTGCGATATGATTGCTGACCGTTTTCGCGACGTTTTTGGAGCCCAGTCGGATTCGACCGAAATCGAGCCCAACATTTCGGTTCCTCCACTCGTTGAAAATACTTCATTAACCATTGAGGAGGTGCTTGATACACTTACAACTACTGATGTCAAAAAAGGTCCAGGTCCTGATCTCATTCCCCCCTTATTCTTATCGAAATGTGCCCTTCAGCTCTCAACATCTCTATACTGGCTCTTTAACAAATCACTCTCATTGGGAGTATTCCCATCGGCTTGGAAATCGTTGCATCTCACACCCATCCACAAGAATGGTGACAAACGAAATGTGGAGAACTGACGTATAGCTATTCTATCAGCCATACTGAAATTATTCGAAAAAATTATCTACGACAAATTAACCAAAATAATCAACCCTATTCTTAATGACCAGCAGCACGGTTTTAGAAAAGGGCGCTCAACCATGACTAACCTCATGATTCTAGTATTTGATACACTCTGCGCACTGGAAAATGGGCATCAAATCGACGAGGTATACACTATCTTTAGCAAAGCCTTCGACCGAGTTGATCACAACATCCTGATTTTAAAATTAAAAAAAATTGGTGTTGCAGGATCCCTACTTGACTGGATTAAATCCTATCTCAGTAATAGAACCCAATTTGTCAAATTCCAAGGCTTTATTTCCAAGGAAATAGTAGTGTCCTCTGGGGTACCCCAAGGAAGTCACTTGGGACCTCTCTTATTTAACATTTTCATCTCAGATTTATCTGAAGTATTAAAAAATGTCTCGCATCTATTGTACGCTGATGATCTGAAAATATGTCATACTGTTACCTCACCCGATGATGTCGCATTCCTGCAATCCAAGCTTATTGCACTAGATGAGTGGTGTAGTCAGAACAAGTTAGAGCTTAATGTCGGTAAATGCCACACGATAAGCTTCTCACAAAAAAGATCCACATACCTACATGACTATTTCCTAAGTGGATCTCAACTACATCGCGTAGATCAAATTGAGGACCTCGGCATTCTACTCGACAATAAACTGTGCTTTAAATCTCACTACAACCGATTAATCTCAAAAGCCAATAAACTTCTTGGATTTATTAAGAGAAGAGCCAAAGAGTTTAAGAATGTATGGGTCACTAAAACATTATTCTGCTCCCTTGTCCGTCCTCTTCTGGAATATGTATGTCCCATTTGGGATCCCTCTTTCCAGTTATACAGCAACAGAATAGAGCAATTCCTTCTTTTTGCTCTTAGGGACTTGTATGATCCTAGTGACTTTGAGAACCTTCCACCGTACGCAACTAGGCTCCAAATATTAAATCTTTTACCTCTTAGTTCTAGAAGAACTATGCTCACATCCTGTTTTACCTTAGATGTTTTGAATGGCGATATTATGGTTGATCACATCTCAAATAAATTTAGACTCAATGACAATGTCAGGCTGACGAGACATTCAGGACTACTAAAGGAATATCCGCATAGTACAGTTTACGGACAAAATGAGCCTATCAACAGATGTTGTAGAGTATTTAACAAATTCAGTGCACACTACACACCCCCAATGAGTAAATTGACATACAAACTAAGACTGCGCTCTGTTTTATAAAGTATCCAAAACCCTGTATGACCATCCTTCTACCAGTGCCCATCTTACTATTTTAGATTAAATTTTGTAAGTTAATTTGTTTTAAGTTACATTAAATTAAATTAAACTAAATTAAATTAAAAAATATAAGTTAATGATTATGTAACTAAATATCATCTTCTTCTACAATGGCGCTACAGCCCAAATCGGACCTTGGCCTCCTGATATTCAGGTTCCTTAACATTTTTCATTACTTATTGTGGAAGGGTTGTTAGCCCTTCGCACAACCCTCTTTCTACGAATTTTTTCATTTTCGTAGATTGAGGTGACCAAGGTATATCTAAGCAGGCAATGTGGAATTATGTATTGCGCCGACCGGGATTTGAACTCACGACCTTCGCATTACAAGACCAACACGCTACCTACTAGGCTACACCCTAGCTAACTAAATATCTTGTTATGATAAATAAATAAATAAATAAATAAATTTTATGAAAATTCTATGCAACTTCGTCTACATTCAATACAGAGAATATTGGACGTGATTTAAGCAATCAACTAAAAAGATATTAACATCCACCCACCCTTGCTATTACCCTCCCCCTCCCCTCATAAGAACCCAAACTTTCAGAAACGAATGAAATATTGTTAAATTGACAACAGCCCTGCCCAAGAAATCCCTTTTACTTAGTATTCCCTAACCACTCTAACCTGCATATTGACTTTTCACTCATCCGCAACTTGACCCAAGAATAATAAAGTTTCGCACGACTTGTTGGCAGTTTATTTGTAATGCTCCCCATTTCACCCCACTACTATAATGCTCAGATGTTATATTTTTCTCATATTTCGATAGTATAGGACACAATTCCGTTTCAATTACACTGGATAAGAGATAGTCAAGATATGAATGCTTAAGTGTTTTTGCATCCCCTGATTTTCCCCCTTATAGTTATTGGCATCTCTCTAAGTTGATTAAGGTGGATCTGTATGCCAATATGAACTTTTTGACAAAAAAAAAAAAACAAAAAATTCGATCGACAAATTGTTTTTAGCCCCCCCTTTCCGCATCGCAATGGTTAAAAATATTAAATTATTCTTAAAGTTTGTACCACAAACCACTCTACATGTGTATTTAATTTCAGCTCTCTAGCTAGAACCATGGTTGAGATATTCGAATTAGTATTTTTCGGTTCTAGCGCTTTCTCTGTCTCCTCCCTTAACTACAATATTTCTTAAAATTACTGTACGCCTGACATCAGCACCCATCTACAATCCATCCAAAAATTAAATTTCTATCTTCAAGGGTTTGGGAGTTAATGTGCGCTGAGCGTACACGTATGGCGGATGACATACAGACAGTCGGATTTTTTATTGCATTTTCAGGATAATCATCATTAAACGCGAAAAAAAATCTAAATTTCAGGGTAGCAATTTTTTTTTCCAATTCAATCACAGAATAAAGTAAAAGTAATAAATTAAAAACTGCACAACGTGCAATGGAAAGAAAATAATTAAAAGTTAATTGTTAGCAAAGATTACGCAATACTGAACTTAGCAGTAGACCAAAAATCTACGTTGCCTGTAATACGACTTAACGACAATAGATGGACGTGTTTCTCAACGGAACGAAATCTTATGGACTCGAAAAGAAAAACGTGAAAACAGGTTAAGCCATGGAGAGACGATCTACAACCACATGGGAGCACTTGAGAGGAATAGGAAACTACACTATATATCCCTTAACAGAAAAACTGTTGTAAAATATCTGAACAACTTTTTACAAACCGTAATAATTCAGAAGAGATTTGGCCAAAACGGAAGAACCGAACAAAAGGAGATAACGTCGTCCGCCAGACCCATACTAAAATCCTTCTAAAATCTTCTTTTATGTTCAATAATCTGCAAATATTGATATAAACGTTGATCCCTTTTTGTTTCGGTGACTATAATCGACCCAATCCTGGCGGCTTATCCTAGAGAAAGTAGACCATTTCGAGATGACCTTTATGGACTAAAAATTCGATAAATGTTAATCCGTATCAATCAAATGGATGTTTAGAACGATACCGAAGTTAGAAAATGTAACAGCAGAAACCAATAAGTCCCTTTTTCGTAGTAGGCGTTTTGAACATAGACATACTACGCCTGTATGTTGTGCCTTAAGTCCTTACATAATAGGAGATTAAAACTTGAAAAGGAATCCTATCACTCACTAATCCTGGGGCAATAATGCCTTTATCCCTTTTTGTTGTTATTTAAGGGATTAGTTTTGGATGCCATCGAAAGAAATTTGTGTTCGATCGAATACTGTCTATTTGAAACTTAGGCAAAAGGCTGATGTTCTCTGGGAAATTGGGATCGTATTTATATTAAGTATTTTTAATAAACTTCGCCAAGCTGAACGGCAAAATTAAAAATTTAATTTAGGATCATCGAATATGAACAGAGGGCAGAATGTGTCATCCTCATAAATTTCTGAAAATATATTTGCTAAAATTCTTTGCCTGTGAATTTCCTCAGGTTCGAGCATAGCGTTTAGCTAAAAGGAATGAAGAAGAATGTAAGGAATCGAAAACCATCGGCAGACATAAAGAAAAATGAAATACAAACGGGATGAAATTTTTGTGTTGTAGTTGAGCAGTAGCGCTGTTAAAAAGTGCTTGTGTTTGGAGGCCACACGAAAGAAAAAATAACACAGTATCGATATTCGGTGTACTGCATATTTAATTAATGGTAGTAAGGGTAGTAAGGGTCACAGAGCGTAATCGTCATCTGGTACATGACGTAGCGTAAATTCTGTGAAAAGCCCACAGTAAATAACATAAAAAATTCTACTACTGAGTCCTATCTCCACCTCGTCGCGGTGACCACCGGGTATTTTGTTCAAAACAGCAGACGGAGAAGGGTGAAGGCGAGTGTTCCGTGGCTCTAATCGGAACTGCCATTCAGGCTGGCGCTCCAGGATGGGTGTTGGACTAAATGCTGGCAACGTCTCCCCGGAAAAACTCGCATGTCCAGGAACCCGGATTACAGCCCCGGATAGGACGGGTCAAACGGCAATGGCTACGGCAATGGAAAATGGACTATTCCTTTGGATCTTGGAATGTGCGTTCACTCCATCGAACGGGTGCATTGCGAGCACTTCTTCCGGAGATGTCTCGTAATAACATCAGCATCCTCGCTGTCCAAGAAACGAAATGGCTCGGAAGTGAAGTTAACGGTTTCAGATCTTGCAAATCTTACACGATTTTTCTACTACTTCTTCTACAATGGCGCTACAGCCCAAATCGGACCTTGTTCTCCTGATATCCAGGTTCCTTAACATTTCTTCATTTCTTATTGTGGACGGGTTGTTAGTCCTTCGCACAACCCTCTTTCTACGAATTTTTCATTTTCTTAGATTGAGGTGACTAAGGTATATCAAAGCATGCAATGTGCTGGAATTATATATTGCGTCGACTGGGATTTGAACTCATGACCTTCGCATTACAAGACCAACACACTACCCACTAGGCTCTACCCTAGTACGATTCTTACCAAAAGCAAGGAAGCAGAGAATTCGGTGTCACTTTTGTGGCAGATGATGCATTCAACAACTCGTAACGAAATTTATACCGGTTCACGTTGAAGTTCTTCAGCGTTTGGCTTATCAACTGTCATGCAACAGAGGAGAAAGATGATGTCATTAAAGATGAATTCTAGGCCCGACTTGAAAGCACTTTTGACGGGTTGACCTCCAATGACATAAAAATTCCAATAGGAGACTTCAACGGTAAAATTGGCAACGAACTGTTTCATAGGGGCGTAATAGGAGGGCATAGCCTCCATTATGAAACGAGCGACAATGGCAAAGACTTGAAGACTTGTTAGCCTCGCCAGCATTAAGAACCTAGTCATAAGCTCCACCTGTTTTCCGCATAGAAATACTCACAAAATAACGTGGGCATCACCAGATGGGCACACCTTTAATCAAGTTGACTACGTTCTCATCGAAAAAAGGGCTGCTTCCAGCATTCTAGATGTCAGGACTCTACGTGGCGCGAACTGTGACTCGGACCATTTTCTGGTTTGAGCTAAATACCGCTGTGGCGTAGCTAATAAGGGCCACACTAAAAGGAACTGGGCTCCTAAGCTGAATGTGCAAAAACTGAAGGACGACACAACGAAAGTAGAATATATGACCACAATCAAAGCACATATTGAGGCACTACCTTCAACTGAGCTTGAGAAAAGTATTGACCAAATGTGGCGGAACATTAACGATAGAAGCGCGCAGTTGAAGACACTGAAGGTCATTTTGAGCGGCGAAAACGAAATGACTGGTTCGATGAGGAATGCCAAGAAGCGATCACCAAGAAAAACGAAGCCTATCGACTGATTCTCGAAAGACGAACACGAGCTAGATAGGACAACTATCAGCGGCTCAGTCGAGACGCCAAGAAGATCTACAGACGAAAATGACGGAAAATGAACAATGACAAAATTTCATCACTGGACGAAGACTTGAAGAAAAATGACGTACGCGCAGCATTAAACACCGTGAAAGAAATGAGACAAGGTTCAAACCGCAAACTATTCTCTGTAAGGTCGAAGAAGGCAACATCATAAGCGACGCTACCGAAATCAATGCACGATGTGTTCAGTACTTCCGGACATTGTTAAATAGAACGACATTACAGACTGAACCTTTAATAATTTGGGAAGATCAGATAGAATTCAACTGCCAAGTTCTCCAATGTTCAGAAGCTGAACAGAGGTCATCGAGCCATACAATGTATGCTCGGATCTCGAACTCAGCAGTAATAAATAAAATAATTTACATTAAGTTGCGTGAATGATCGAACATGCATTATAATCATATTCAAGTAAGGCATGTCCGATCATTCAACCCAACGTCCAAAAAAATAATAATAATCATAACCAAATTCCTGTTAAGACCCCCTATAGGGGCATAGGACAGAACTAACTCTCTTCCACAAGGCGCGATCCTGCGCATCGGCTTTAAGCTGTTGCCAGGACTTGTTTATTCCTCGGGCCTCCTGCTCAACTGCTCGCTTCCATGTGCTACATGGTCGACCAACCCGACGTCTTCCTTGAGGGTTATAATCCAGAGCCTGTTTTGCGATGTTTTGCTCTGGTTTCCTCAAAGTATGACCGATCCACTGCCACTTTCGCCGTTGAATCTCAATACCTATTTTAGTCCGGCGAGTTGTACTCCAAAGTTCGTCGTTGGAGATCACTTCTGGCCAGAATATTCCTAAAATGCGTCGGAGGCATTGGTTTACGAAAGTCTGTAGTTTCTTGGTAAGTCGAACGGTCACTTTCCACGTAGTACAACCATATAACAACACGGATTTGACGCATGCGTCAAAAACTCGCAGCTTCGTGCGAAGGGAGATCTCTCTTAACCTCCAGAAAGGGGAAAGGATACCGAAGGCCTGACGAGCTTTATTTAGCCGAGCCTCAACATCCTTTTCGGCTCCGCCGTCCATGCTGACAATGCTTCCGAGATAGCAAAAATCCTGCACCTCTTCCACATCCTGTCCGTTAAGAACAATCGGTGTGCTTGCGTTCGAACCCATGTGCATGTACTTGGTTTTACGCACATTTATTTTCAGTCCCGCCTCTTTGCATTTAGAATGCAACGAGCGAACATTTGACTCTAAGTCCGAACGGGTATGTGCAAGCACACACACGTCATCAGCATAATCAAGGTGACTTAAGATGTTAAATAGTCTCCATTGAAGACCTTTACCTTCCCCACCTTCCAGTGCAGCTTTCAAGATGTCATTTATTACCACCAGAAACAGGGCTGGTGATAATATGCAGCCTTGTCTGACACCCGTTCGCATAGGAAAGCTATCGGACAGCTCTCCTCTATGCAAGACGCGACACCTTGCATCTTCGTAGGATTCTTTAATCATAGCTATGACCTTATTTGGAATACCTCTCCTACGCAAAGCATTCCATATGTAATCTCGCTTAACGCTGTTGAAAGCCTTCTCGAAGTCCACAAACATGAGATGTAGTGGCGAACCCATTTCGGCTGACTGCTCTAATATTATCCGCAGGGTATTTGTGTGGTCGGTACAAGACGACCCTTTACGGAATCCAGCATGATAAACTTCGAGAGTGCTCTCGACGACATCACTAATCCTATTGAGAATTACCTTAGCCATAATTTTTGATACGGCAGTAAGTAGACATATACCACGCCAATTGCCACAATCCCGAAGGTCACCCTTCTTCGGAATTTTCACAATGACGCCCTCCTTCCATTCAGTCGGATATCTTCCATCATTCCACACCTTAGTGAAGAGTGGGAGGAGTATATCGGCTGTTATTTCCGGGTCCGCTTTGAGGAGTTCGGTTGGTAGTCCGTCTATACCTGGAGCTTTCCTTCCCGCCATTGACCGAATGGCGGAAACTATCTCTTCCTTATCTGGGGGATCGTCCCTAATAGAGGATTGTTGCGGTTGGATGTTTGGAAGTTGTTCTGTTTCCGGAATATCTTCATCTGACAAGATGTTTAAAATATCAGAGAAGTATTCCTTCCATCGTCGCAACTGGTGTTCACTCATATTAAGGAGAGTTCCGTTGACATCTCTCACCAGGTGGTTAGCGGTGAAATTCCTGTTCGTCAACTGTTTCATGATTTTAAATAGTGAACCCATATCCCCAAGGTAAGCCGCAGATTCTGCCTTGTTTGCAAGATCTTCAATGGCCTTTCTCTTGTCGCGTCTAACAGCCTTTTTAAGCTGTATATGAGCATCGCGGTAGTTCTGCCTCAAGTCGGGCGTTCGTTGGTTGACATCGGGTTGAGAGATGATTGCCAATTTGGCTTTTTTCCGATTGTCAACCTTGTCCCATGTGTCTTGTGACATCCAGGGTTTCTCACCGCTTTGCGCATATCCCACAGATTCTTCAGCACTAGTTAGAAAAGTGTTTCTGGTTGCCTCCCAATTGGCGTCCAGTGTGCGCATTTCATGTTCACCCAATGTGGATGACTTTTCGCGTAGAATGGTGGTGTATTCGAGTTTTTCGTTGGGATCTCTGAGTTTATCCACATTAAGCTTGCGCTTCATTTGAAGAATTTGTGGTCGTCGGATAGCTGCTGTACACAATCTCAAGCAGGCAACCATCAAGTGGTGATCGCTCCCCACGTCAGCTCCACGTTTCGCTCGCACATCGAGAAGACATCTTCTCCATCGGCGACTTATAGCCAAATGGTCGATCTGGTTCTGAGTAACACCGTCAGGGGAAACCCAAGATGTTTTATGATGACTCTTGTGTGGAAAAAGGGTCCCTCCGATGACGGAGGCTACCGAGATGAAAATGCGCCTCGTCAGAAAATATAATTTTTCGCCCAAAATTGTTGTCCAATTCAAGCTGCTCTAAGGCCCAATATTTCCCAACATTGTTCAAGTGTAAAGCGATTCATTTCGTTTTGCGGAGGTATGATACTGACTTTCTGTCAAGATTTCGAGCGGGAAACAGCTTTCAGTGTCAAAATAACCTATGATTTAAAAAGAAACCACTGGATGGCCCACCCTGTACATGAGCCAGACACGAAACACTGTCGCAGAGGGGCAAAATATTACTATGGGCGAATACATCTTCGAGCAGGTGGATGAATTCGTATACCTGGGAGCCGTTCACATAAAGGACGGTAATGAACAACCTGAAATTCAAAGAAAAATCACCACAGCTAACAAAGTATTTTATGCGGTCTTCCCTATAATGAGATCAAGGTCCATCGAAACAATAAACTACGCATCTACAAGATATTAATTCGTCCTGTGCTCCTATTTGAATGCGAATTGTGGTCCTTGACGCGGGTTTCGGAGAATATAATCGACACGTTTGAGCGGAAAATTGTTCAGAAGGTGTACGGAGCAGTTAAGGAAATTGGCAAACTGTTTTGGCACATTATACAGGATCTATTCTTTAATTATCATAGCAGTGTGCATTGTCTTGTTGGAATACACGGTTGGTTCCGAGCTTTAAGCATTAATATTGATTTCGGTCCATTATTCCTTCAATGAAGTGTAAATTTCCTTCCCCTGTCGCCGCCATGGCTCCCCATCACGTTTCCTCCACCATGTTTAACTGTAAGAACGAGCTAGGGTGTAGCCTAGTGCGTAGCGTCTTGGCCTACAATGCGAAGGTCGTGAGTTAAAATCCCGGTCGACGCATAATTCTAGCACACTACTTACTTGGGTATACCTTAGTTACCTCAATTTACGAAAATTAAAATTTGTAGATAGAGGTTTGTTCGAAGGGCTAACAACCCTTCCACCATAAGAAATGAAAAATGTTAAGAAACCTGAAGATCAGGAGGCCAAGGTCCGATTTGGGCTGTAGTGCCATTTTAGAAGTAGAACGAGATTTTCTTTCTTTATTTCAGTGTTGGCCTTTCTCCAAACTTTTCCTGGTCCATTGCAACCAAACATATTAAAGCGACTTTCATCCGTAAAAAGTACAGCTCTTCGAAATTCGAAGTCCCTTCTTAAATTCATATTAGCGAAATCAAGTCGCGTTTGCCGATTTACTGTAGATATAAACGACTTCTTCCTTGCGATTCGTCCATGATAGATAGCAGATTGTAATGTTTTTCGCACGGACTCAGGATGTAAGACTTTACTGAAGTCATTCTCAATATATTTTTCCAGTTCAGGTGCACTTACTTAGGATTTTTTCTCACTTTTTTCTAAAACTGATCGAATATTACGTTCACTTAACACTGTAGGTCTCCCAGGTCTTGGCTTATTATTTACACTGCCTGTTAAGTTAAATTTTCTTACAATGCTTTGGACGGTGGGACGACTTACTTTAACTATTCCGGCGATTTCACACAAAAATTTTCCTTCCTGTGGCAATCTAACAACTAAAAGACGAAATTTCTTTTCTAGAACTCATTTTCCCACTATTTCAATTCTAGCGCTTATCGAAACTAACTCTAAACAAATAGTGAAATACAAAAAAGCAATGCAATCAACAGTTGTAAAATTTCGGAGAAATGTTTAGTTGAGAATATGCATGAAGAAGAATTAATTTTGCTGTATGTAGACTTTTGTGGTGTGCTCATCGCCCCTTTTTATACTCTAGATGAAATCTGAGTGTATATTGTGTTTGCCTTACCGTTTGTAACGCTAAGAAATAATGCTCGCACAGAGCCGCCAAGGGTACAGAAATATTTGTTGTCGCTCAAGTACCTCGATTCCGAGTGACTGTCTGTCCGTCTGTCTGTCTGTCCGTCTGTCCGTCTGTGCGTCTGTCTACAGCATAACTTTCGAAAGCTTAGAGCTATAGTGCTTACAATTTTTGTGTGTCATTTTTAGCAAAAAAGTAATTTTAAGTTCGTGAATGGGCTACATCCTCGCACTCCTACTACCCACTCCCATACGAATTTCATGAATTTTCAAAATATTAAGAAATTGATTTTTCTTTGAAACTATTTAAGCTATCAACTTGAAATTTAGGTCAAAGTATAACGATACAAATGTCATTATTATCACGGAATATTGACCCGATCCCCTTACTCCTTCTACCACCTCGCACACACAAATGGATAATTTTTAAAAATACATATTTTCCACTTTCATTGAAACTAGTAAAGCTGAAAAGACGATATTTTGACAGAATTAATTCTACTATAATTGCAATTTATTTTAAAAATAATTATGAACTTCACCTCACTCCTTCTACCCCCTCCCATACAAGTTTCACGAAATTTTGAAATTTAAATTAAATTATTTTTCTTCGAAACTGTTAAAGCTAGCAACTTGATATTTTGTATAAAGTATACAAATAGAACTATTACTAATGCGAAAAAAGATTATTTTGATCCGTACACTCCTCCTACCCCCTACCATACAAATGCATAATTTTTGTTAAATGCATTTTATCGATTTCCATTCATACTAGAAAAAGTACAAACTTCAAATTTAGCCAGAATTTGTTTCTTAATAATTGAAATAAGTGTTAGAAAAAATTATCAGCTCCGCTTCACTCCTTCTACCACCTCCCATACAAATATCTGTATTATAAATTCAAGAAAAGCATTTCCCCTTCAAGTATACATATGAGAGCTATCGACTTTGAAATTGAATCAAAGCATGGTGATAAGGATGATGATAAGCAGTTTCAAAATCATCTTAAACGCTCCACTTCCTCTGCCACCTCCCATACAAATACCCCAATTTCAGGAAAACTATGACTAATTTCTTTAAAAATAATGAAAACTAAAAACTTTAAATTCAGCAAAAAACATTTTGCATGCCATGTTCGGTGTCATATACGAAAAATACAAACCTCCCCCTATACTTCTACCATCTCCCATGCAAAAGTCTCTATTCACTATTCGAAAGAATTTTAGATGACATATTTTGCGGTATATTAAAGTCATTTCCATCTCATCTAGAGTTTCATATGATTGGGCTTTAAGCCCAATTATAATTCTGTTATGTTTTCGTTTAATATAACGGATTCTTTTGGTATTTTTTGTTACTTTATTGTTTGGTTTATATTATTGCATATTTTAGCATTTTTGATTTGAATCTATTCTTTATTGTTTTCTTTATATAACATAATTAAGTGATGTATGTAGACTTTTGTGACAGTGTGTATTTGACGAGCCACCAGCATCTATCGTGATCAAACTCCGCAAGCTTCAATAAGCTGGTTACGTGGAGCAAATGCTCGAGGAACGAATTCTAAAAGGGCAAGGGCAAAGCTCAAGGCAACCGACCGCAGGGGATGCCACGAAAGCGGTGGGAGGCTAAGCCGACGCATATTGCAGATCGCTTCTCGATTTTTCACGCGGTCATTGGACCGAGACAACTGGAGGAGGTGCATCCGAGAGGCCAAGGCTCGATGTGAGCTGTAGCGCCATTGCATCATCATCACAGCTGATTTTGTCATTAAACTATTATAGTCATGGTCAACTACCAGGTGTATTCTTTCCGGTTTCGCTAACAGATGACGCCAACGATAAGTACATAGCCTATTGATTTGACACATACGTCATTTTGTTCGTCTGACATTTAGCTACAAACACACAAAAGTTGAATCCGCCAAAAACAAGCGTGTTTGTTTTATTGCTCAGTGATCATGTCGAGTTCTGTGCCTGAAAAATAACAATTGCGGCACGTATTGCTTTTCTTAGTTAATCAAAAGAAAAAGGCTGTTGAAGTCATTCTTTTGCTGGTAGAAACTTATGGTGAACATGCTCCATCGGTTAGAATATGTGAGACATGGTTTCGAAAATTCAAAAGTGGTGATTTTAATGTGAAAGACAGTGAGCGTTCTGGTAGACCACAAAAGCGCGAAGACGAGCAATTGCAGGAGTTATTGGATGATGATCCAACTCAAACTCAAGAGCATTAAATGTGACACAAGAAACAATCAGCCGACGTTTACAAGCAATGGGGAAGATTAATAAATTTGGTAGATGGGTCCTACACGATTTGAATGAACGTCAAATGGAAAACCGCAAAGTCACTTGTGAAATGCTGCTTCAGTGCCACGAAAGGAAATCATTTTTGCATCAAATTGTGAGGGGTGATGAAAAATGGATTTATTTTGAAAACCCGAAGCGGAAGAAATCGTGGCTTGCACCTGGCGAAGCCAAATTGCTTCGGCAAGAAGACCATGCTCTGTGTCTGGAGGGACCAGAGCGGTATTGTGAACTCTTGAAGCCCGACGTTAATACACAACGCTATCGCCAACAAATGATTAGTTCAAACCACGCATTGATCGAAAAACGACCGAAATGGGCCAGAAGACATGGCAAAACCAGTGAAAGACACCTTGATATCGCTTGGATCGGAGACCCGCCGTACT
Source organism: Chorisops tibialis (assembly GCA_963669355.1). NCBI lineage: Eukaryota > Metazoa > Arthropoda > Insecta > Diptera > Stratiomyidae > Chorisops > Chorisops tibialis. The sequence goes on along the minus strand of OY770262.1, from coordinate 262,925,817 downwards.
CCCCAGACCTGGCACCGTCTGACTATCACCTCTTCGCTGTTATGGGACATTCGCTCAAGGAGCAGCACTTCAGCAATTTCAAAGAAGTTGGAGAATGGCTCGACAAATGGTTTGCTGCAAAAGACATGCAGTTTTTCTGTGATGGTATTCATAAATTACTAGAAAGATGGGCGAAATATGTAGAAGCCGATGGCCAATATTTTGTATAAAAAAAATTGATTTGCCTTGAAAATTACGTGTTTTCTTTACCGAAAAACCCGGAAAAAACTTTTGCATCCACCTGGTATATATACTATTGCAGCAAAACTGATGCGAAAAAAGAGCATAAAAATGACGTTTAAGCACAATGATATGCATCTTATCTGAGAAAAATACTTTCTTGTTTATGTTCCTATACGGTTCAAGCGTATCTATATTTTTCATCTAAGCTTGAAAGACTTTAGCACTACTAAAAATCGTATCCTTGAAGGACCCGAAAGGATAGTATGCCCTATTATCGAGCGCTTTTCATAACTACTGCTTTGAATCACGTCACGAATACCTTTTTCGCACAAGGGAGTGATTGCAAGTGATTTTACGGTAAATTCGTGCTCAATTCAAGGATGAGATGACCAATCTGGAAATGAATATTTCACGAGCGGAGCAAACGAAAGTGAAAAGTGCTTCTTAAAATTGAAAAACGAATCGATTTAGAGCTGTCCTGATCGAAATATTTGAAGGCTATTTAGTTTTTTCTTTAAATTTTAAGACTACAATGAACCGAAACCGAATCGATTTCTTTAAGGATAAGAACAGGGCGAAGAAGCTAGTTCATCTCGATTGTAGTCACGTATTCAATTTCACGGCAAGAATAGGAAACCGTTATGCGTCGAGCATGTGCGAAAAAAAAAACGAATTGCCGAAACGGTAGCATATGCCATTTTCATCTATTGCAGAATGTGGAGGGGGATGATGAGGAGCGTTCCCAATGAAATAAATGAGTTTAAGAAGAATTTTTGATCAGGACCATCTGAGGCTCTGGGCTTATTCCAACACCCAAGGATACGCTTCATGCAGAATATTTACTTTCCTGACAAGTCCTTTTGGATGTTAGTTGCTTGTCATTTGAATATACAACCATCGGGACAGTCGGGCATAATATTCGGATAGAAAAAGCTGGTGTGCTTGATTTTCAGTCGCACTCGGTTTTGCACCCCTCAGGGCAGCATACAGTGCTACAAACAAGGACACGAATTGTTGAGGTAATAAATTCATGCAAAACACTTCGGGAGTACACCAACTGCGTCAGCTTCTCGTTGTAATTCTGAGAATTTTTCGATATATTTTTATGTTTTTTGTTCTTCCTTTCTTTTTTATTTATTTTTTTTTTTGAATTTCATAGCTGAGGTAATACAACATCCTTTTGTGGTAGGATAGCGTCTACTTTCTACTCGATACGCTGATATGGATTTTTATTGCATACGAGGTAATCGGATGTGAAGTTATTTAAATTGAGTGCTCACGGAATTCTGTTTGTAACGTGCACTCAATATTTTGCAGAGCTCCTCCCAATATTTTATGAAAGATGATCGAGTATTTTAATAAAAGGTCCTATTATTTTGCTGATATGCATTTTGAGTAAGTACTCGCTTGGAATGAAAACTAATGGAGTTTCATGTAATAAATTGCTGCGAGGGACATGATAGTAATGGGTGTGATCGGGTTGCTCCTGATAGTCCATGGAAAATTAACAAAATAATGAAATTAGCTTAACGATGACTTCCCGTCGCTTCCGACAACCCACACCAACGAAGAAAATCTTCCTAGATATCTTGTTATTTTTTCATTGGAAGAATCGGAATCTGGTGAATCGGTTACTATGGCCTTGTATAACCCGTTTCGTGTCAACACCCATCAGGCGATCTATTGATCAAAACAAAAAATCAATCCACCGCCAATAAATTCATCAAGTCCATGAGAATTGACAACATTCCAATTAAAATATCATCACTCATAGGTCTCAACTCTATTCAAGCTAGATTCTATTCGGGGAACATCATTTCACTTTCTGAGGTACAACTTCTTAGCGAACTCGCAAAGCAAAAGGTGACTAGCATTAGAAAGATAATGAAAAAAGATGGAGACAGCCTTATACCGACTGGAGCGGTGATAATCACCCTGGAGTGCATTCGCCAATCTGAACATCTCTTCATCGGTTGGGAAAGGGTTAACCTGGAAGAGCTTATACCCAACTCAATGAGAGACCTTATTTGCCAAAAACTTGGCCATACCAAGAATCATTGCAAGAATGTTGAGATTTGCAAGGATTGCTGCTTTCCGCCTCATCAAAGCGGCTGGACACGTAAGTACTGTGTTAACTGTAACCAGGATAACACATACATTATACGATACTGCATGCCCAAGCTTCCTCCGTCTTAAGTCCGTTAATAAAATCAAGTCCGACAATCGCTGCACCATCCGAGAAGCATGGACGATTTTAAATGAAAACCCAACACTCCACACTATTCTTCTGCCACAGCCCAGAGATACATTCCAGCCAACCTTGTCAAATATAATAAAATCGGACAACATTAACAATACTATATCAGATAAAAAAAGCAATCTAAATAGTACTGCGATACATCAATTCAAGAATCTGCGAGAGCAAACATAGCCGCTAAAGCAAAAACTGACGTCACCTGCAACTTCACATCTTTTCAACAAACTGCTATCACTAATGCACCTCCTGCAAAAATCCAACCTACATTCGTAACCTACTCCGAAAAATCACAAACCCCATTAGATACAACAAATAATTCAAATTACTCTAATATCAATATAATTGCTACTGAAAGTACAGAAAACGAGTCCCTGATCTTAGATTCATCAAATCTTAATTATCCGCCTACACCCAAAAACAAACTTGTCGCTACCTCCCCCAAAACTCCAAACACACCACTATACACATTTTATAATCAATTTCCAGGTTTCAACAATTTAATGTCACCTAGCACAGGAAAGCGGAGCTTAATAAAAAACATAACAGGGCTACGATTGCGCATAAAGCGTAATCTTATGATACTCTCGATGTCATCCCAAGGAATTTTGGATGGGGAGTGTTAGAAGGGGTGATAGCATTGAAATAATTTTTTTCCCCATCATGCTAAAGTAGCTATCAAAATGTTTTATACAAAATGCTTACTCCAAAAATTGAATGGGGACTGAGAAAATTAGTGAGTCAGATTTAGTGAAAATGTGCAGTTTGTATGGGAGGTGGTAGAAAGAGTGGGGGGATTTTAGTGATTTTTTCAGAAATAACTAAGAATATCATAAAATTGACATTATATTTCAGATTAGTAGCATTCATAGTTTTCAAGAAAATCGCTTTTTTGTGAAGTTGTGAAACTGTGTCATATTGTATGGGAGGGGGTAGAAGCAGTGAAGCTAATCAAATATTTTTTTCTGATCTTAGTGATAATACTAATTAAGTATTTATTACAAAATGTGAGCTCTATAAATGTTATATGTTCTGAGAAAATCGTCTTAAAGCATTTCATGAAAAAGTGTAGTTTGTATGGGAGGGGGTGGAAGGAGAGAGAGGACGCAAATAATTTTTATACTGTATATTGAAATCATTATGAAAGTAATATATCCCAAAACTCAGACTAATAGCTTTTATACTTTTCGAGTAAATTAATTTATTGTTAAATTGCGAATTTGCGTCATTTTGTATGGGAGGGGGTAGAAGGAGTGAAGCTAATCGTCTAATTTTTTTTCGCCCTACTAACAATTTTAAATAAACATTTGGTCCACAATTTGAGCCCGTTAAACTTTATACGCACTGAGTAAATTGGCTTAGAGTAATTCATGACAAGTACAGTTTGTATGGGAGGTGGTAGAAGGAGGAAAAGGACACGCATAATTTTTATACGGTAGATTGATATTATCATAAAAGTAATATATTCCAAATTTCAGGCCAATAGCTTTTATACTTTTTGAGAAAATTCGTTTATTGTCAAATTGCGCAATTGTGTCATTTTGTATGGGAGGGGGTAGAAGGGGTGGAGCGATTTGGCCCGTTCCCGAACTTGACCTTACTTTTTTCCAAAAACGACGTGTAAAAAATTTGAACAATCTAGCTCAACGCGTTCTCAAACTAGAGAGCGAACAGACGGACGGACAGACGGACGGACAGATGGACGGACAGACGGACGGACAGACGGACGGACGGACGGACAGACGGACATCCGGTTTTGAGAATTTTGAGTGATAACATTAACTTCTGTATCATTCATTTTTTTCTCCGAGCCTTATTTCTTAGCGTTACAAACCTTAGGGCAAACTTATAATACTCTCAGATTTCATTTAGAGTATAAACAGACTACGATTGCGCTTAAAGCTCAATCTTGGGATACTCTAAATGACATAGAATTTTTTGTGATCCCAAGAAATTTTGTATGGGGAGTGTTAGAAGGGGTGATAGCATTGAACTAATTTTTTCCCCATCATGCTAAAGTAGCTATAAACAAAAAAGGACTACGATTGCGCGTAAAGCGCAATCTTACGTTACTCTAGATGAAATAGATTTTTTTCTGATCCCAAGAAATTTTGTATGGGGAGTGTTAGAAGGGGTGATAGCATTGAACTAATTTTTTCCCCATCATGCTAAAGTAGCTATAAAAAATGTTTTATACAAAATGCTTACTCCAAAAATTGAATAGGAGCTGAGAAAATTAGTGTGTTAGATTTAGTGAAAATGTGCAGTTTGTATGGGAGGTGGTAGAAAGAGTGACGGGATTTTAGTGATTTTTTCAGAAATAACTAAGAATATCATAAAATTGACGTCTCTTAAATTTTAGACTAGTAGCATTCATACTTTTCAAGAAAATAAATTTTTGTGAAGTTGTGAAACTGTGTCATATTGTATGGGAGGGGGAAGAAGCAGTAAAGCTAATCAAACATTTTTTTCTGATCTTAGTGATAATACTAAATAAGTATGTATTACAAAATGTGAGCTCGATAAATGTTATATGTTCTGAGAAAATCGGCTTAGAGCATTTCATGGAAAAGTGTAGTTTGTATGGAAGAGAGTGGAAGGGGAGGGAGGACGCAAATAATTTTTATACTGTATATTGAAATCATTATGAAAGTAATACATCCCGAAATGCAGACTAATAGCTTTTATACTTTTCGAGAAAATCCATTTATAGTCGATTTGCGAAATTGTGTCATTTTGTATGGGAGGGGGTAGAAGGGGTGAAGCTAATTGTCTAATTTTTTTTGGCCTTACTAACAATTTTAAATAAATATTTAGTGCATAATTTCAGCTCGCTAAATTTTATACGCACTGAGTAAATTGGCTTAGAGTAATTCATGACAAGTACAGTTTGTATGGGAGGTGGTAGAATGAGGGGGAGAACACGCATAATTTTTATACGGTAGATTAATATTATCATAAAAGTAATATATTCCAAATTTCAGGTGAATAGCTTTTATACTTTTCGAGCAAATCCGTTTATTGTCGAATTGCGCATTTGTGTCATTTTGTATGGGAGGGGGTAGAAGGGGTGAAGCGATTTGGCCCGTTCACGAACTTGACCTTACTTTTTTGTCAAAAACGACGTGTATGAAATTTGAGCTTTCTAGCTCAACGCGTTCTCAAGCTAGAGAGCGAACGGACGGACGGACATCCGGTTTTGAGATTTTTGAGTGATAATATTAACTTCTGTGTCATTCATTTTTTTCTCCGAGCCTTATTTCTTGGTGTTACAAACCTTAGAGCAAACTTATAATACTCTCAGATTTCATCTAGAGTATAAACATAACAGAATTATGATTGGGCGTAAAGCCCAATCATATGATACTCTAAATGAAATGGGAATGACTTTAATATACCGGAAAATATGTCATCTGAAATTCTTTCGAAAAGTGAATAGAGACTTTTCCATGGGAGGTGGTAGAAAGAGAAGGGGAGGTTTATATTTTCCGCATATGACATCGAACATGACATGCAAAATGTTTTCTGCTGAATTTTAAGTTTTTAGATTTCATTATTTTTAAAGAAATTGGACATAGTTTTCCTGAAATTGGGGCATTTGTATGGGAGGTGGCAGAGGAAGTGGAGCGTTTAAGATGATTTTGAAACTACTTATCATCATTCCTTATCACCATGCTTTGATTCAATTTCAAAGTCGATAGCTCTCATATATTCGAAGGAGAAATGCTTTACTTGAATTTATAATACAGATGTTTATATGAGAGGGGGTAGAAGGAGTGAAGCTGAGCTGATAATTTTTTCTAGCATTAAATGCAACTATTAAAAACAAATTCTGGCAAAATTTTAAGTTTGTACTTTTTCTAGTCTTAATGGAAATTGATATAATGCATTTAACAAAAATTATACATTTGTACGGGAGGGGGTAGAAGGAGTATAATGATCAAAACAATTTTTTTTCCGTTTTTGATATTTCTATTTTTATATCTTATACAAAATATCAAGTTGATAGCTTTAACAGTTTTGAAGATAAATAATTTAATTTAAATTTCAAAATTTCGTGAAATTTGTATGGGAGGGGGTAGAAGAAGTGAGGTGAAGTTGATAATTCTTTTTAAAACTAATTGCAATTATAGTAGAATGAATTTTTACAAAATTTCGTCTTTTCAGCTTTACTAGTTTCAATGAAAATCGAAAATATGTTTTTTCAAAATTGTCCATTTGTATGGGAGGGGGTAGAAGGAGTGAGGGGATCGGATCAATATTCCGTAATATTAATGACATCTATATTATAATACTTTGACTTAAATTTCAAGTCGATAGCTTAAATAGTTTCAAAGAAAAATCAATTTCTTTATATTTCGAAATTTCATGAAATTTGTATGGGAGGGGGTAGAAGGAGTAGGGGGATTCAGCCCATTCACGAACTTAAAGTTACTTTTTTGATAAAAATGACACACACAATTTTTTAGCACCATAGCGCAAAGCTTTCGAGAGTTATGCTGTAGACAGACGCACAGACGGTCACTCGGAATCGAGGCTTTTGAGCGACAACAAATATCTCTGTACCCTTGGCGGCTCTGTGCGAGCGTTACAAATGGTAAGGCAAACACAATATACTCTCAGATTTCATCTAGAGTATAAACATAACAGGATTACGCCTGGGTGTAAAGCCCAATCGTGCGATACTCTAAATGAAAGAGAGTTTTTTTTTTTATTTTAGTAAATTTTGTAGGGGAAGTGGTAGAGAGGGTGACGACATTGAACTAATTTTTTCTCATCACGCTAAAGTTGCTATCAAAATGTTTTACACAAAATCTAGATTCAAAAATTTCAACAAAGAAGCTGCTCAAATAAAGAAAATCCTTCGAACAGCAGCAGCTAGTTCGATTCCAGTCTCTGAGAAGCCTCTCAACGCACGGAACCTTGTTTAGTTAACTTTCGAAATGGCAGTCTAGCCATTTCGAAAGTGAACTAAACAGTCAAAGTAGTCAAAAATAGGATATGGCGAGAGTTCAAAAATCATCCAATCAACGCAATATGCATAGTGTACAAAAAAGCAAGATCCAAACTACAACGGCATTGCAAAGATGCGAAAAAGGCATGTTGGGAACGTTTTGTGAACTCCTTAAGCCTATCCCTTGACGGAAGAACACTTTGGCAAAAAGTTAAACTCATTTGGGGAAGTAAAGCTCCTTTTGTTTTTCCTCACATTGTACAGAACGTTGGTCTAATGACGGATCGTACTGATATCACCAATTCTTTTGCTGAAAGTTGGGCCAACTGATTCGACTTATTCTGCTATGCTCATCAATGAGAAAAATAGTCTGGACGTAAAGTAGCTGGCCCCGCAAAACTCCACATCGCAATGTCTTATCGACATAATTACACTTCACGAACTTTACATGGTCTTACACTCAACTAAAGGTACCGCCCCTGGCGAGGATAAAATCACCTATAGAATGATTAAAATAGCAGACCTAACTATACGTCAACGTCTTGTCGATCTCTATAGCCACATTATTGCCACAGCGCATTTTTCACACAATTGGAAAGTGGCTCAACTCCGACCCATACATAAAAGAACGAAGGATCTCCACTCTCTTGATGACTACAGGGAAACACTGCTTTCAGTACTTTCAAAATTATTTGAGAGAATAATTGCGAAAAGATTGACCTGGCTCGTAGAGCAAAAGTTGGAAGATGGGCATCATGGGTTCCGCAATGGCAAAGGATGCTACACGCTGGCTCATCAACTAGAGCATCGGCTAGTAAGCCATTTACAAAACGCCCACCATTCGATTGTACTATAATTAGATATAGGGAAAGCATTCGATAGGGTTCTTGTTAACCCTGTCTTTAATCAGCTGAACGTGTGTGGACTTCCTATCCTATTACTAGAAGTCATACGTTCTTTCCTAGTCGGAAGGAGTATTAAAGTTACTGTCAACCACACGAGCGCAGAACGGCACTCCACAGGGCTCTCCTCTTTCGGTGGTTTTATATAATGTGTACGTTAATTCTTTAGTAGCAAAGATTTGCTGACAAAATCATGAACTGGACTATGTTGAAATTTATGCCGATAACATTTACCTTAGGGTGTAGCCTGGTGGGTAGCATGTTGGTCTACAATGCGAAGGTCGTGAGTTCAAATCCCGGTCGGTGCATAATTCCAACACCTTAATCTACGAAAAATGAGAAATTCGTAGATAGATGGTTGTGCGAAGGTCTAACAACCCTTCCACAACAAAAAATGGGAAATGTTAAGGAACCTGAAGGTCAGGAGTCCTAGGCCCGATTTGGGCTGTAGTGCCATTGTAGAAGAGCATTTAACTTGTAGCATCACGTGACATTGGTGAAGCGAACTACATCCTAAATAAGGCTTATCGCGCTTTAGATATTTAATGCCGGAGCCATTATACCTGTAAGCAAATGTGAGGCACTTCATGTGTTTAAAAAGCTGAAATATTAGGCAAAACATCTAAGTACTTGCAATTCGCGTATTACCATAAAAAGGGAAATGCGAGTTCTAGGTGTCAATCCACCAGCAAGGTCAATTGGGGACCACACACACAATATATTGTAAAAATAATTCAAGCAAAAAAGAAAGGACCACACACAGAAGCTGCAACTGCAACAACTCCCTTTAATAGCAGAAACTCCCTGGTTCTACCAACTGACTTGGGAAACCTACAAAAAATGTCAGGATGCACTAATCCAAAGAGAGCTGGCACAATACTGAAACAACGCGCTCAAAATATTATTATCATTATAAATGGCTATAAATTAGATTTTTGCGTTATTTTAGCAATAACTAAGCATAAAAACACATTTTTGAAATTTTGTCTGTCTGTCTGTCCGGCCGCTTTTCACGCACAAACGGCTGAACCGATTGTAATGAAACTTGCACAGTTTATAAGGTGTCTATCGGGATGTAATCTGCTTTTGGTTTTATTCCACTCCCCTCACGCCTTCTACTCCCTCTTATACAAAGTGATTCATTTTTAAAAATATATTTTAATCAAATTTTCTTGGAAACTATGAAAGCTATTAATTTGAAATTTGGAATATATTATTTCTTTTGGTATACAAATTATTTGAGCTCCCCCACTCCTTCCACCACCTCCCATATAAACTACACTTTTTCATGAACCACTTTACACCAATTTTCTCAGTACGTGTGACTTCCATCGAGCTAAAATGTTGTATTAAATCCTTAATTAACATTATTATTAATATCGGGAAAAAATTAACCGATTAGCTTCACTCCTTCTATCCCCTCCTATACAATGTGACACAGTTCCACGACTTTACAAGAATTCGATTTTCTTGAAAAGTGTGAATGTTACTGATCTGAAATTTAAAATATATCAATTGCATGATGATTATAGTTGTTTTTCAAAAAATCACCAAAAATTACCAAATTCACTCAACGGGAGGTCTCAAGCGTTCTCCATGGGCCACCCAGCAGCATCCTTTGGTGCGCCAAGCGATTTAACGCAAGGCGTCGCCTTCACACACGTATGAAAATTCAATGACAATTAGGCTGTGATCGCTAGTCCCCCATCCTGGTCTGATGCTCCACCGGATCAAGCACCATCGCTGAGTGATTGGCCAGGGTCACATCGACATTGCCCACCCCTCGAAGTCCGTCAAAGGTGTAGGAATCACTCAGCTCGTTCCAGACGAACAAGTCATTCAATAGCAAATGGCGTCCAATAGCAAATGGCGTGTCCACGGCGCAGTCCATGACTGTTAGACGTACGTCCGGCAGTCTCGCTGAACCATAATGAGGAGAGGGCATTCGCGTCCATTCCGAAAATTGCAGGTTTCACATGTATATGTTGGATAGCTTCGTCCATGTAGTCCAGACACTCCTTTGTCAAGTATGCCAGCCAGGCACGATCAATACTGAAGTCGCAAACCACCACGGCAGCATCCCTCTCCTAACCCAATAAGAAGACCCTAGATCCCTCTAGCAGTTCCCTTACGCAACCGTTTGTTGCATAAGGGTCCTGCAGAAGAGCAAAAGAAAATCCCTCCTCCCTCAGGAGGACCCAAGCTCACAGTTTACTGGGTAAGAACCGTGGCAATTTTGTTGTGCGAACTTGACCGATCCAAGGCTACCAGTCTGTGTTGAGTTTGTACTTGAAACATTTTATGGAAAGGGGGTTGATGACTGGTGGTATCAACTCCCGTTCCATAAAATGTTGACGGGGTCACACCATAAATAGTTACAACCCTAACTACAAAAAAAAAAAAAAAAATTAGTTCCAGTTTGAGATTTTTTCAAACAATTTTTAAAAATGCATTATCTTTATTCTAACCAAATTCTATCAAAGTACTCCAATTCGACATACAAAAAACAGTTGCCGCTGAAAAATCTAAAATTATTCAAAAAAAGATTCCACCCATAGATTTACTACTCGTGCCATGTTGCAGTCTTTCGAACTAGTTTTTCGTGTCTTGCAAGTCTCTCTATGCGAAAGAATTATTTGCCACCCTATCTTTTGCCAGAAAGGAACAGAAAAATAAATAAAAAACCAATGAACCCACTCACCTTTTTCGACTATTTATGGGTCTAACAATGCACTTTTTATTGCGCGCCTTTCGCCTAATCTTTTATGCATTGCTTGCCGCCATTTGGTAGTAGAATGCATCGCGGCGTTGCTTCATGCTACGCTACAAATACCAGGGACGAGATACTCGTATAGTACAGAATATCGTGAGCTTTTACCTAGCAATTTTTGTATCCTTGGTCCTTGGAAAGTCCATAAAAGCCAGATAAGTCAGCAAGAAAGTGAACTTGGCCACATGTTGGAGGGTTTGGTGGAGTTCGCATGTACAATGTACATAGTGAATTTATTGCACTTTACTGGACACCCAGTAGATTGCTAATTGCATTCGGAATTGTTTTAGAATTTGTCCATGCCGGATCTGATGCTCGATGTAAAGTTAAAAGGAAAAGGATATTTTGCATTTTTATGGTGGGTTGCCGGTGTATTTTATTTTCTAGTAGTTTATTGTTACGCGTTGAATATTTATTATGCGAATGTTATTGAGTTGAACATAAAATGCGAGTTAAAATAGGATAATTGTTTAAGGTTAAGTTGATTAGGGGTAATAACATGAAATTTAAATTTCAGCTCTTCTTCCTTTTTTCAATTGTGCAAATGATCCAAATCGAGATATGATTCTCAGACAAATCGAAACATTTGTTCACAGATATCAGCTCTTATAAAAGGTTTTCCATTAAGTGCGTTCGAGTTTTGAAATTTCATCGCCGCCATCTTTGATTATATGTTACCTACCTTTTTGACAGCTGAAATCTGTCATAGACACCATTTTTTCAAGATACGTTCGCGGATTGGTCACCGGAGAAGCTGATAACTGAACCCAATTTCCAGTGGCGTAAATAGGAATACTTTCGGGGAGGTTTTCAAACCGTTATATCTCAAAACTGAGTACAGATATCAAACCAAAAACTCGTAAGATTACAGAACTAAATAGTCTTAAAAAAAAAATTTTAAGTTAGGGTGTAAGGGGAGGGAGGTGGTTAGCAAAAATGTCGAAAATGTTGAGTAATATTTTTAGGGCTCTGGTGGAAGATAAAAAGTTTAAATTTTGCATGCCGATACATCTGTTCGATGTTTATAGAAAAAAAAAAAATTATTTGTTCCAAAATTTTTATAAACCGACCTCCCCCATCCAACATGCACAAGGTGTTTCAAGTGCATTGAAAAAAACACATAAGCTGATAATTTTTGAATAAAATTTTAAGATAGAAACTTGAAAATTTGCGAAATGCATTTAAAAAAAATCTCTAAAAGTATGAAATATTAACTGGTCGAATCCTTTCAAAACTTCTACCCCTCCCATACAAAATTATTTTTTCGACCATTTTTAATAAATCAATTACCACCTAACTATTAAAAGTTATCAATTTAAAATTTTGCATAAAAACTTTTAAAAACAGTTGAAACAAAATTGCATCAATTTCATTAAATCAACTTGAAATTTTGAACGAGCACCTTAGAAGAGAAACGAAATAAAATTGCATCACAAATTTTATGATTGCAAGTGAATAATTTGAAAAGTAGGAGACTTAGACAAGATCCTTAGGGTACACCAGCAGGAATAGAGCGTCTTTCCGATTTAGTGGATTTTAGTTTTAATTCAAAAGATCGCTGCAAGAGACAGGAACCGATCAGCTGGATTAAATATTCGGGAAACAAGTAGTTCATTAACTTGAATAGAAACCCATTATGGCACATTGCATCAAACCCTATTTGAATGTCTAACGTGATCATGCCAATGGATGTTTTGTTCTGGAATGCCTTTTTGATGAACTTGGTGACTCGGAGAAATTGCTGACACGTGGAGTGATTTGCTCGTAAACCAAATTGATAGTCAGAGAGAGAGTATCTTTTTTTCTGTGTGAAGTTGAAGACGGTAGAGGACTATTTTCCCAAAAATTTTTGAAATTGAGGAGAGTAAACTAATTGGATTGAGTGAAAAGAAAACTTTTTCAGGTTTATGAGTAGTTGCTTCTTTCCAACATTTAGGAAAGTATCCTAATTTTAGGCAAATGTTAAGGATAAAACACAAAAACACGACTACTTTTCTTTGGAGATTTTTTAAAAGAATATTGGGTATACCATCTGCGAGGAATGTTTTTAATGTCAATAGGTTTACAAAGTTGGCTTGGCTCGAATTTTGGTAATGGAGCCGAGAGCAAATTATTAGTATGATCATTGACATCATTAGTGAATTGGTCATGGGTGGAGTTTGAGCCTACGATATCATGAGAGGAATGGAATTGTCCGCAAGTATTTCTGCTTTTTCACTGTCAGCATAAATATTTTTATTGTTCAGCTTGAGATAAGATATAGTTCTTCCTCTATTTTTCAAGACTTTGCTGATTTTCTGGAATTTTGTGGAGCCTTTGCTTAAGCCTTCTAGCACAGAATTCCAGTTTTTATTTCGCAGTTGTGATATTTCATAGTTTATCTCCTTCTGCAGGAAGTGAACTTCTATTTTTAAAGCAGGATCTATACATCTTTGCCATTGTCGTCTTTTCTTGTTCCGAGTTGAGATTCGATTTTCAATTTCATTTAGGAGAGTGATACTGTTTTCCTTGATAGGTATTTTCGGCATGGATTTTTCCGCTGCTTCGATAACTTTGGAAGAGAAGCTAGAACAGATTCTTAGTTGAAATATCTCAACAAATTCATCATAGGCCGCAGTGAAGAGGAAAGATAACCAATCTATACATATAAATATAATTGTAGTGTCTGTCTGTCTGTCTGTCTTTCCGGCTTTCACGCAAAAACGGCTGCACCGATTGCAATGAAACTTTCACAGATTATTAGCTCTACCTCTGGGAGTAATCTGCTTTAGGTTTTATTTTTCTCCCCTCACGCCTTCTACCCCCTCCCATACAAAGTGACTCATTTTCAAAAACTTATAATAATCAAATTTTCATGGAAACTATGAAAGCTATTAATTTGAAATTTAAAATATATTATTTCTATTATAAATACAATCTTCAAGTATATAAATAGTTTGAATCCCCCAACTCCTTCCACCACCTCCAATACAAACTAAACTTTTTCATTAAATACTACACTCCAATTTTCTCAGTACATATAACTTTGATCGAGCTAAGATTTTGTATTAAATCCTTAATTAGCAGGGATCTTCAGAGAGAACCCAACAAAAGTGGATGTAAAAAGCGTAGGTAGCCACTTTGGACTGGTACATGGCCGGCCAAACCAGCAAAATCGTAGCCATCCTACATCGGCTGAGATTTGTTAAGAACAGGCTATGCCAAAAAGCCATTGATGTCGTAGGTATTTCGGCTATCTGTAGCAACCAACCTGCGTAACCTACTCACACATTCAAACAGTAAAATTTCGTCCCTAGCGTGGTATCTATCGTATATGATTAGCCAGCGTATCCTGCGGGGGCTATTTTAGTACGTAAGATGTGAGGCACAAAAACAATAGATGTATTAATAGGCTGGCGATTTGGTTGGTATTTTCTTTAGGGAAATACCATAGCTTTTACGGTTTTTAAAGTGCTTAGTGGGTACGACTTCTCGCTGGGTTCATTCGTTATATAGTATGTATTGTGTATTGTGTCAAACGTCAAGTGCTGCTTATGACGAAAACATAGAAAGTTTATCCAATTCAGTTTTTTCAATCATATGCTGTTGATCGTCTATAAGTGAAAAAGGCTATTGGTGATTTTTGACATTATATTTTGATTTTTGTCAGTGAGAATTTCTAAGTAAAGGAAGTTAAAATACGTACAATCAATCAATCAAATTCCTGTTAAGACCCCCTATAGGGGCATAGGACAGAAACAACTCTCTTCCACAAGGCGCGATCCTGCGCATCGGCTTTAAGCTGTTGCCAGGACTTGTTTATTCCTCTGGCCTCCTGCTCAACTGCTCGCTTCCATGTGTTACATGGTCGACCAACCCGACGTCTTCCTTGAGGGTTATAATCCAGAGCCTGTTTTGCGATGTTTTGCTCTGGTTTCCTCAAAGTATGACCGATCCACTGCCACTTTCGCCGTTGAATCTCAATACCTATTTTAGTCTGGCGAGTTGTACTCCAAAGTTCATCGTTGGAGATCACTTCTGGCCAGAATATTCCTAAAATGCGTCGGAGGCATTGGTTTACGAAAGTCTGTAGTTTCTTGGTAAGTCGAACGTTCACTTTCCACGTAGTACAACCATATAACAACACGGATTTGACGCATGCGTCAAAAACTCGCAGCTTCGTGCGAAGATCTCTCTTAACCTCCAGAAAGGGGAAAGGATACCGAAGGCCTGACGAGCTTTATTTAGCCGAGCCTCAACATCCTTTTCGGCTCCGCCGTCCATGCTGACAATGCTTCCGAGATAGCAAAAATCTTGCACCTCTTCCACATCCTGTCCATTAAGAACAATCGGTGTGCTTGCGTTCGAACCCATGTGCATGTACTTGGTTTTACGCACATTTATTTTCAGTCCCGCCTCTTTGCATTTAGAATGCAACGAGTGAACATTTGACTCTAAGTCCGAACGGGTACGTGCAAGCAAACACACGTCATCAGCATAATCAAGGTGACTTAAGATGTTAAATAGTCTCCATTGAAGACCTTTACCTTCCCCACCTTCCAGTGCAGCTTTCAAGATGTCATTTATTACCACCAGAAACAGGGCTGGTGATAATATGCAGCCTTGTCTGACACCCGTTCGCACAGGAAAGCTCTCGGACAGCTCTCCTCTATGCAAGACGCGACACCTTGCATCTTCGTAGGATTCTTTAATCATAGCTATGACCTTATTTGGAATACCTCTCCTACGCAAAGCATTCCATATGTAATCTCGCTTAACGCTGTCGAAAGCCTTCTCGAAGTCCACAAACATGAGATGTAGTGGCGAACCCATTTCGGCTGACTGCTCTAATATTATCCGTAGGGTATTTGTGTGGTCGGTACAAGACGACCCTTTACGGAATCCAGCCTGATAAACTTCGAGAGTGCTCTCGACGACATCACTAATCCTATTGAGAATTACCTTAGCCATAATTTTTGATACGGCAGTAAGTAGACATATACCACGCCAATTGCCACAATCCCGAAGGTCGCCCTTCTTCGGAATTTTCACAATGACGCCCTCCTTCCATTCAGTCGGATATCTTCCATCATTCCACACCTTAGTGAAGAGTGGGAGGAGTATATCGGCTGTTATTTCCGGGTCCGCTTTGAGGAGTTCGGTTGGTAGTCCGTCTATACCTGGAGCTTTCCTTCCCGCCATTGACCGAATGGCGGAAACTATCTCTTCCTTATCTGGGGGATCGTCCCTAATAGAGGATTGTTGCGGTTGGATGTTTGGAAGTTGTTCTGTTTCCGGAATATCTTCATCTGACAAGATGTTTAAAATATCAGAGAAGTATTCCTTCCATCGTCGCAACTGGTGTTCACTCATATTAAGGAGAGTTCCGTTGACATCTCTCACCAGGTGGTTGGCGGTGAAATTCCTGTTCGTCAACTGTTTCATGATTTTAAATAGTGAACCCATATCCCCAAGGTAAGCCGCAGATTCTGCCTTGTTTGCCAGATCTTCAATGGCCTTTCTCTTGTCGCGTCTAACAGCCCTCTTAAGCTGTATATGAGCATCGCGGTAGTTCTGCCTCAAGTCGGGCGTTCGTTGATTGACATCGGGTTGAGAGATGATTGCCAATTTGGCTTTTTTCCGATTGTCAACCTTGTCCCATGTGTCTTGCGACATCCAGGGTTTCTCACCGCTTTGCGCATATCCCACAGATTCTTCAGCACTAGTTAGAAAAGTGTTTCTGGTTGCCTCCCAATTGGCGTCCAGTGTGCGCATTTCATGTTCACCCAATGTGGATGACTTTTCGCGTAGAATGGTGATGTATTCGAGTTTTTTGTTGGGATCTCTGAGTTTATCCACATTAAGCTTGCGCTTCATTTGAAGAATTTGTGGTCGTCGGATAGCTGCTGTACACAATCTCAAGCAGGCAACCATCAAGTGGTGATCGCTCCCCACGTCAGCTCCACGTTTCGCTCGCACATCGAGGAGACATCTTCTCCATCGGCGACTTATAGCCAAATGGTCGATCTGGTTCTGAGTAACACCGTCAGGGGAAACCCAAGATGTTTTATGATGACTCTTGTGTGGAAAAAAGGTCCCTCCGATGACCATTTGCCGAGTACTACAGAACTCCACAAATAATTCGCCGTTTTCGGGTCTCTTAATCCAAGGTCGTGAAGAGTCGACCCAAGGGTCACCATGCCTCCCCATGACGTGTTCTAGTCCAGTGTTGTCTGATCCAACCTGGGCGTTCATATCTCCCGAGATGATAATAATATCACCTCTTGGAACACGTTCGAAGGTGGCACTCAGTTGGTTATAAAACTCCTCTTTGTCACCAGATGTTGCGGTATTAGTTGGTGCGTAGCACTGCAGAATTGTGACGTTTCTGACACTGGTCCTGAGCCTGACGACGATAATCCTATCCGAGATTGGTTCCCAGCTAATGAGACTGTTTCTCGCTCTCGGCGTAAGGACGAACGCCACGCCATTTCTGGCTTCATTTTCAGGGCCAATGTACAGAATAGTGTTTCCGCTAGGGGTTCGTTCTTCTCCTGATCCTGTCCACCTGACCTCGCTCAAGCCCAAGATTTGGATGTTATAGTGCTCCATTTCACGGTCGATCACTGATTGGCGGTGCAAGGACCGAGTAACCCCAGCTCTTCCCCCGTCATTCAATGTTCGAACGTTCCAGAAGCCAATCATAGTCCGTTTTCGAATGCCAAAAGTCGTTACCGTAGAATCAGTCCGTATCCGAGGCGATGTATCCGTTTCTCGTATCATTTAGGTCTTAAGATCACGGGTGATAAGCCCATGATCCAAAATACGTACAAGTAATTATTAATTGAAATTAAGAGAAAAATCTATTGCTGCGTTTTAATATTATATTTTGATTTTGGCAAAAGAGGCCTTACACTAATAGTGATTTCTTTTCTAGAATTTAGTTCGCAGAAATTTTTTTGGAATAGAACATAAAAAGTGCTGAACTCTCAAGAAAATATGTAAAGGTTAAAACGGGGTAACATTTTTCGCAGAAATTAATGTAAGCAGATTATATATGAAATATACCGTACATTACTATGAAAAGCACATTGTATCGATATTTACGCGGACGAAGTTGCGGGTATTTGCTAGTCTAATCTATATTGAACTACTATTGAGTTGTTCGGAAAGTAATTTAGTTTTTTTTTTATAAAAATGAAAAACGATTTTCTGATAGTGAATTAATATTTTATTCAATTAAATATTGTCCAGTCTGATCCAATACCCTTGCCATTTTTCTGGCAGTAGCATGATTCCAGCAAATCATAAACGTCAATGCGACGGCACAAATTTTTTTCCGTAAGAAGATGAGGAACCCACTTGTCGAGTTTTGAGATTAAACCTAGCCGTTTCAAATGATCATGAACGGTCGAATTTGATAAATTTAATCTCTCAGCGATCTCACGAGTTGTTATTTGCCGATTTACATCAATTAATGCCTTTATTGTGTTGTGGCGACTACACATTAAGCGTTAAGTATTCACCGCGAGAGGCGCAGTGGACGTTTGGTGGAACTGGGTTTCTGACAGGACCACCGACTTAACCTAGAATTAATAGAACTTTGTCGAGTCTTACGAGATGTGTAAAAACCTCTAACGAGTAGTGCAAAAATAAACCGGTATACTAAATTCGAATAGAGTAAATAGTTTGGTTGTATATATCTGGTTTAATCAGCTGGAGATGTTTTTTCGCATCAACGGAATAATCGACGATCGAGACAAACTTGAATATGTTTTAGTACACCTCGAGGACGAGGTTCTTATAGCAGTTGAGGACCTGGCAACGAATCCTCCGGAGGTGAACAAATTTCAAGTGCTAAAAGACAGGATTGCGAATAGCTTTGCCCCGACATCGGAGTCAAAGCTTCGACGAATGTTATTGAGCCACGAGTTGGATGGAAAGAAACCGTCTGCAATTCTGACGCACATGAAACATCTGGCTTCAGGGTAGTGCAGCCCCGCCGTCATGCGAACATTGTTCTTCGAAAAGCTACCAGGCTCTGTGCGACCGGTGCTAGCTGTTAGTGGCGTAGACGACATCGATAAACTTGCTGAAATGGCTGACAAAATGCTCGACGCAGCTGGCATCAACATTTCATCCGTCACGGCGATTTCGTCGGGCGACGCCATAGCAGAGATTCGATGAGCGATAGAGTCTGTTCGAAACGAAGTCAAAGATCTTCGAAAGGCTCACGACGAAAGCGGACGATCAACTTCGATTAGCAGATTCCGATGGCGCGGCCAACATCGCAGTAAAACTAGTCACAAACGACGCGACAACGAAAGTATGAGTTTTTATCATCGCAAATTCGGGAAAGAGGCACGTAAGTGTCGAAGCCCATGCGAGTGGAATAGGCAGTCGGAAAACTAGGACCGAAGGAAGTGGCGGACGCACACGGCGGACACGGACGTTTTCGCCTTATACTTTCGACCCATCGATCTCGGCAGAGTTTTTAATTGACACCGGTGCAGATGTATCCGTTCTGCTTAACGTATGTCCAAACGCAAAATCATCTACTGAGTGTGATTTATTCGCTGCAAATGGTTCTCGCATTCGTACTTACGGAACAAAAAATGTGACCGTCGACTTGGGTCTTTGTCGAGTTTTTCGATGGCGGTTCATTGTCGCTGACGTCTCACAAGCGATAATTGGAGCTGATTTCCTTCATCAGCACGGTTTGCTCGTGGACCTTAAGCATCGAAAACTAGTGGACAAAACTACACAGTTACAGGCGAAGGCTAAAATAATTAAAACTTCGCAGCCTTCGGGACACGCGGTCGATTTGACTAGTCCATACGCCGATATTTTACGGGATTTTATCGAAATCACCAGAGAGTCACAGAACATCGCAGCTGAACACTCAGTACAACATCATATCATAGTGCGAGGACATCCAGTTGCAGAGAAAGCCCGCTCGATTTAAAGAGAGCTTATCATCAGATTCCTCTAGCCCCGGAGAATCGACCAAAAACAGCTGTGATAACTCCTTTCGGCCTCTTCAAATTTGATGTTATGACATTCGGCCTTTGCGATGCAGCTCAGACGATGCAACAATTTATGGATTCAGTTTTGCGTGGTTTCGATTTCTGCCATTGTTTCATCGACGATATTTTAATAGCTTCGAAGGACGAAAGACAACATCGATGCCATATTCGAATGATTGCTGAGCGATTAAAGAAGTTTGGCCTAACGCTGAACGTTGCTAAATGTTGTTTCGGACGTCCGGAAGTTCGCTACTTAGGACATACTGTTAACAAATTTGGTGTCAAGCCTTCCAACGAGCGAGTCCAAGTCATCTCAGATTATCCTAAGCCCAACACGATCGATAAGTTGAGGAAATTCCTAGGTTCTTGGAATTTTTATCGTAGCTGTTTGGACACCTGAAGCAGAGAAAGCATTCGAAGAGTGTCAAGAGAAGCTCAAGAATGCTGTCCAGCTAACACATCCCCGAGCAGACGTGCCTTTGGTCCTGCGATGCGACGCCTCAGACACCTCGATTGGAGCCGCGTTTGATCAACGTTACGACGATCAGTTGCAACCCTTAGGTTTTTTTTTCGAAAAAATTCAGCAAACGAGAAGCTTGATATAAAGTATACGATCGCGAACTGCTAGCGATATACAGAGTGGTCAAATATCTCAGGCACCTCATCGAGGGACGAGAGTTGATAGTTCTCACTGACTATAGGCCGCTGACTCACACATTCGGAAAAAAAGTCAGACCATGCAAGTGACCGAGTTGCCCGCCAGCTCGAAGAAATTAGCCGTTTCTCCACGAGGATTATCCACATAGCCGAAGCAGACAACGTTGAAGCGGATGCTCTTTCTCGTATCCAGACAATCGATTTGCCAGTCATCGTGAGCACACAAGAGCTTGCCGACAAACAGAAAAACGACGAAGAGCTGGAAAGCTACTGAGGATACATCTCTTCAACTTCGAGGCTTACGAATCGATTGTACAACAACTACTGTATTCTGCGACATAACTGGAACCAATATTCGTCCATTCGTACCGAAACTACTGCGAAAAAAGTGTTCGATAACGTACATAATTTATCGCACCCCAGTGGACGTTCGACCAGAAAACTCATCAGCAAAAGCTTTGTTTGGCCAAGGATGAACCAGGACATTCTCGAATGAGCTCGATCGTGCTTATCTTGTCAGCGCAGTAAGATCGGCTGACACGTTAAGAATGTACCGCAGCACATCCCCATGCCAAGCGATCGATTTCGTCACGTTCACATTGACATTGTCGTCATGCAGCCGTCTAAGGGATATCGATATATACTGACGATGATGGCACGCTTACACACTGGCCAGAGGCTGCGCCACTCAAAGATGTCAAGGCCGATTCAATCGCCGACGCCTTTTATACTCACTGGGTGTCACGATTTGGACCACCGTCAACTATCACTTGGGACCGAGGAGCACAATTCGAATCGCAGCTCTTCGATGCTCTAAGTAAGCTCATCGGAAGCACAAGAACGAGAACAACGGCTTATCACCCGGCTTCCAATGGAATGGTAGAACGTTGGCACAGGTCACTCAAGACTGCCATCATATGTCAAAACACACCCGAATGGATCGACGTTCTCCCGACAGTCTTATTGGGACTACGAACAAGTTTCAAGGAGGATATAATAGCTACTTCTGCAGAGTTGGTTTATAGAACGACGCTGAGATTACCGCCCATCACGGTAAGCAAAGGGCTTTCGCACACAAAACGCTGTTCGCACGTATCCGTCAAGGTGGATGCAGTTAAACGACCATGCGAAGCACCATACGACGGGCAATACGAAGTTCTTGAAAGGATCTTAGATTTCGTGTTCAAAATTAAGGTAAAGGGAGTTCCGGAAACAATTTCGACGGAACGGTTAAAGCCAGTTTTCTTTGAAGCAGACCAGCTGCAAACAACCCCATAGATTCCAAAGTAGGTATCGAATACACCGACGATGGAAACGACAACTTCAAGCAACTCACCACATTTTTCGGAACCGGTAAGGACCTATCCTCCCAAAAAGCGAGTACATTTCGCAACTCAGCGATAGCTTCGCCACTCAGGGGAGAGTAATGTGGCGACTGCACATCAAGCGTTAAGTAATCACCGCGAGAGGCGCAGCGGACGTTTGGTGGAACTGGGTTTCTGACAGGACCACCGACTTAACCTAGAATTAATTGAACTTTGTCGAGTCTTACGAGATATGTAAAAACCTCTAACGAGTAGTGCAAAAATAAACCGGTATACTAAATTCGAATAGAGCAAATAGTTTTATTGTTTGTAGATCAAGAAACCCCTACAGTGTCTTCATAATTGTTGGGAAAAAACGGAAATACTTTCTGAACAACCCAATAGCTTACCATAATCAATAATAAAGAAATTTATGTTTTTAAATCAAGGAATTCCCTTTTTATCACAGTTATTCAGCTCTTCCTTATCTAGCTCCTCCTTAAGTTAAAATTTTTCCTCATACCGTAAAATTGAAAAAGAGAACAGGGGAGTTGCGAACCCCTATATAGGTATATTCAATTACTATACTACCACAACACTTTAGCCTATGAATCTAAAATTTCGCTACAACTTCCGAACAAAAGAAGTTAACATTTTTTTCGAAATTTGATCAGCAAGATGTAAAATGGGGGAAAGCCTCTGTTTGTGGAATCACCGTATCTTCGCAACGCTTTAGTTTAAGAAAACATTTATATTATGATATTGGATCTGTAAAGCTTCCACGTAGGAATATGGGCAATTTGGGTACTACGCTCATGCAATTTTTTTTAAACTGTTTTATTCCAAGGGGTAAAATAGTACGAAAGCAGCTGAATGAATAGAATCAATGATTATCCACAATGTCTCAAAATCCCGCCACGCATCAATCGCAGCACGCACTTCATTCATGGGAAAGTTTTCCACTGCTCGGATGGGGGAGCGCTTGAAAGACTCGACATTGGAGTGGCAAGTAGAGCAAGCCATTGTCTCTAAAATGGACGATAGCTTCCAGTTCATTGGCTATTCGGTTGGTGTAATGAAGCCCCAAAACATGGTTTTTCAGCTAAGTTTGGCAAATTTTTGCTTTGGGCCAGAGCAGAGTCTTGTTGAAAGGTCCATGGTTTATTTACGAACATTGTTATGAAGAGGGAAGATAAAAATGATAAATTTTGTTTTGGCTCCTTCTACCACCTCTCATACAAATGCATAATTTGGGTAAATGCATTTTATCGATTTCCATTAAAACTAGAAAAAATTCATACTTCAAATTTTGGCAGAATTTGTCCCTTAAAAATTGAAAAAAATATATCAGCTTCCCTTCACTCCTTCTACCCCTCCCATACAAATATTTATATTATAAATTCAAGAAGAGCATTTCTCGTTCTAACAAAAGAGAGCTATCGACTTTGAAATTGAAACAAAGCATGGCGATAAGGATGTTGATAAGCAGTTTCAAAATCTAATAAAACCCTCCACTTTCTCTACCACCTCCCATACAAATGCCCCAATTTCAGAAAAACTATGTCCAATTTCTTTGAAAATAATAAAATCTATAAATTTTGAATTCAGCACGAAACATTTTGTATGCCACGTTCGGTGTTACATACAAAAAATACAAACTTCGTCCTCTCCTTCTACCACCTCCCATACAAAAGTCACTATTCTAAAGAATTTAAGATAACATTTGCTACTCTAAAAAGTTAAGATTTTGTACAACGCTCTATGTAATTCTTTTTCAATTATTATTATTATTATTATTTTTTTTTTTTTATTGTTTTCAACTCTTTCATTATTTCTTATGTACATAAATGTAGTAATCAATTTCTTGGTGAATAAATTAAATTATTATTATTATTATTAAATGTGAAGTTTCGGTCTCTTTATGTTACTGATCAGAATCGAAATGTGAATACATTCACAAAACCCAATTTTTTTCAATTACATCCATCTATGAAAAACACTTGAAAATTTCTTCCAACAAATTCTATCACCGAAAAATCCTTTTAATCTGTCAAACCACACTTGCCAAAAATTAAAGCAATTTATTAGGACCTCTTCTAGTTGCAACAGTTCCTTTGATATTCTCAGTTTAAATCGTATCTTTCCGCAAATCAACTGAACTCCATATTACTCGTGTGCAAACCTATTAAACTTTCTCCAAGTTAGGGCAAATAGGCAAAAGACTACAACGAAGAAGACAATTACGTCGTCCCTGCTATAGTGAGTGCATAAAATAGTTGCTTTAGTCGAAATGTAAAATCAACAACATAAAATGCATAAGCAATGTCTTCTATAGATAGTACTGCCTGATACAATTACATGTATGTTTCAGATATGTGCATGGAATGTGTACTAGCATGTTACCGTTTCTGTATTTATCTCGAAGGAAATGTCCTTATCAGGCTGTCTTTGCTGCTATTATACAGGAAATCCATCCACAATTCCAAAAGTTTCACACTAACAAAATTGTTTAATAGTCTTCATGAAGAGTGTTTGTAGTGAAACCTGAACATGTTTCTCGAATCGCAAGCTCCAGTATTTCTGGAATGTCTTATTCTGTTGCTTATTCTTGGTCCTGGATAAACAGATGGTCAAAATTATCAGATCCGGAGAAAGTTTAATACGAATTTCAGTTCTTGTGTTTATTTTTGGTGTATTTAGTAGACATACAGAATACTTTTGAAGCAGGGAGTTGCCATACATTTATTGTTTGTTTGTTTGTTACGGATTTTGGGTTTAAAGTGGTAATATTTTCGGGAACAACGACATAACTCAAGATTTAACATTTTCGTTACGAAAACGTTAGAAGGATATATTTCGCAGCCGACCCCCTCGAGTCATAAATCAAATGATTCGGGTGAAATATGTTGCGCCTAATCCAACATTTTTAAAGTCGACCATAATTCAACCCCTAGAATTATGGTAGTAGAAAAGGGACCCGAGATTATCTGCCCTTGCGAATCGGATTAGGTATGGTGCAAAGGTTTTTAACTTTTAAGGAGCCAAAAATATCTTATGACTTTTGTAAGTACCGAAAGGGAGAAATCTACTCGTAAGAGTGTTGTGAATAATGTGCTTTGAGATTTGAATTCGAATCGCAGGAAATCGGAGTCTAAGGTTGAATGGATTTTTTTTTAGGGTGGCGACATGGGAGACAGGTTATATTTTATTGCTCTATTATTTATTGATGGCAAACAGGTACGTAATACGTTTTGGCAATTTTATGAATTGAAAATTGGATTTCCCGCGTTTAATGGAAATTTATTCGATTGGCAAAATTACGAATGAAAGCTTTTATAGTTAATTTGAATGTGGGTATTGGATAGCGTTCGTGTTTATTTCATATTCGACTACTTACTGGTTTAATTGGTGGTGAGTTTGTGGTGAGGTGGATTTACTTTTAAATAGATTATCCAAAATGGCTTTTAATTTGAAAATTTTATCGTTTCCAGTAATATTGAAGTAGGAATCTGGATGCCAATTACAGGTCGATGGCAAATTGTAAAGGAAAGCGGCTGATTCCTTAGTCATGCTACTGATAAGGAACTGGAGATCGTATCAGAGAATTGAAGTACATATTAATTTGATTTTGATATCGTCTGTGGAAGTGAAGCTACAAATATTACACAGCAGGCCTGCTTATCGTAAGAAGGGACTTATAGCCACTCCCACCTGCAGGAAGAAGGCAAACAAGTTCACGCTTAGCTAATCCTGCTTTCCAAAAGGTCACTTTCTCATTACCCGCGTTCTCAGAACACTAACTGATACGAGAAACTGATGCAATGCATCGGATATGGACGGACTCTACGGTGAAAACGATTGCGTTCTGAAACGTTTTTACACTGAATGGCAGTGGATAAGAACCATAGAGTGAAAACAGACTATAATTGGCTACTGAAACATTTACACACTTGGTGGTAGTGGAAGTTGTGTAGCTTCGTCCATACACCACCAATCAGTGATCGACCATGAAATTTTGCATTACATTATTCAAACCGTAGGCTTGAGCGAGCGGTCTTAAAAATGAAACCAAAAACGACTTTGGGGTTGTCATTTCACCGAGAGTATTATTAAGGAACCAATATTGCATAGTTTTACCTAATTACTTACGATGACGCTACAGCTTAAATGCGGCCTTGGCCTCCTGTATACTTCGCCTCCATCCATCTCGGTTCAGTGATTGCGTCCTACAATTTGAGAATTTTAGCACTGATTTGCTGTCTGCGTTAATAGAATGCTCGCAGCGCTTCCATAGTTTTCCGACCAGTCTTTGCGCATTGGCTTTTCCTTTTAGTGTGCGTTTGGGAAGTCTTCCGTCATCCGTCCGCTCCACAACTTCTTAAATTTTATGGGGGTTAACACTTCTGGATTGTCGAAGATGGCATACAATTCTCTATTGTATCGTATTCTCCAGATCGAGTCTTCCTTCACAGTTCCGAGGATTCTTCTGATGACCTTTCTTTCAAAGACGCTAAGTAATTTTTCGGATGATAAAGTTAATGATCATGTTTCGCTGCCATAGCATAGGTCTTATAATTGTTTTATATATTTTAAGCCTGTTTTCCTTTGTACGTTCTTGTTTTTAATTATTGAAAGTATCGAATAATACGTCTTATTTGCCAAATTATACTTCTTTTAATTTCGATGGGTTTGGTTCTATTCTTCGATAAGTTTGGCCCCAGGTATACATATAGCATGGGATTCTACTTCTTCAACAATGGCGCTACAGCTCAAATCAGGCCTTCGCCTCCTGACCCTGAAGGCCAGGTTCCTTAACATTTGTCATTATTTATTGTCGATGGGTTGTTAGACTTTTGCACAACCCTCTATCTACGAATTTTTCATTTTCATAGAGTGAGGTGACCAAGCTATACCAAGACAGTGTGCTGGAATTATGCGTCGACCGAGATTTGAACTCACGACCTTCGCATTTTAGACCAATACGCTACCCATTAGGCTACACCCTAGCTTTATAGCATGGGACAGCAATTGATAAACTCAGGATTGCTTTTTCGATAGCTTAGTGCCGCTTTCGCGTGTTCCGTTTATATTATTATTTTTAAGAAGGTATGAACGCTCAGGTTAGATCTGGTAACATTAATATAGAAAACGTCATGGACAAGCGTGATGATCTTTAGATCGACGCATCATGTATTGGATTAATGCCGAATTATTTGTCGAGTTTTGTAATAGTGGACAAATATGTGATCCTTTTTCCATACTAGAGCCACTATAAAGTATCCCCAGTAGGAGTTACTCAGAAACAAATTGAAACGCCTGTGGAGAGGATGTGCAACGCCGTGAGAAGCTCTGAATTTTCCAAGATACATGTTCAAAGGTTTGCAATTGAGATGCAAATCCAAAATGAGCGATTATATTCCATCTTAAACCTTTGCAATTAAAATTTTTTTTTTAACCAAAATTCTAAATGAAATAAACTCTGTAAGATATTAACTAAGTATCAAAATTGGATTTCAAGATGTAATAGTTTCAATAATTCCACCGAAGTTTGGTCTTTACTCTTCTTCTTCGGGCCTTGGCCTCCTGATCTTCAGGTTCCTTAAAATTTTCATTACTTATTATGAAAGAATTGTTAGGCTTTCGCTCAACCCTCTATCTAGGAATTTTTCATTTTCGTGGATTAAGTTAACTGGTGAATAACAAAGTGGGCAGTATGCTGAAACTATACGTTGACCGAGATTTGAACTCATGACCTTCGTACTCTAGATGAACAGGCTGTCCACTGCGCTACACACTAGCTTTGGTGTTTACTCTATGCTAAACTTTATTTATTTAAATTTTTCTTTGTTTCCTATCCTATCCCAGTCGTGGTAATTTTCAACTCCATCGCATACCCAACTTTTTCCGAAATTTCCTCACTCAATCTACAATCCATCCAAAAACTAGCTTACTGTGTACTTTAAGGGTTCAGAAAATGTGAGTCTTTGAAATTTAAATAAATTGCGAACAAGTCGGGCACAACTTCATTTTTCTTGGGACAAGTTAAGGATGCGTGGAACGTCAATATGCAGGTTAGAGTGGGTAAGGAAGACTATGTGAAAGGGGATTCTAGGGCATGTTTCTGGATACGGTCAAGAAGATCCCCAGCCCAAACATGCGAGTTGTACTCAAGACGTGGTCGGATATAAGCTTTATAGAGGGTAGTTAGTTCGGAGGCAGAAGAGTATTTCTTACATTTTCGCAGAATACCTAGACGTTGCGAAGCATCAAGAGCGAATGTGTTGGCTCCAATCAAGGCGATTGTTAAATTTCACACCTAGTAACATCAAGTCTGCAGAAGGTGGAATCTGTACGCCATTTAAACACATATTAGTGACCGACGTCGTAGCGTTATGCTTAAGAGAAAGATAATCGGACTGCGTTTTTAAGGTATAAAACTCTACTCTGTTTTTCCTGCCCCATTCCACGATTAAACTGAAGTCAGAGCTCAGTGCTCATTACGGCAAGAGGCCACCGATGTCGGACGAGCGCCCGCAGGAGAGTCGCATTGGTAGATGTTATCTAGAGTGCTGTCATCTGTGAAACAATGAATAGGATTGAGAGTAGACGACAGAAGGTCGCTTATGAAGACTAAGACCCTCCCCCACGTCCCTTTTCGGATCCCAATGGATAAAAAAATTGAATTATTTTTAAAGTTTGTCCCACCAATCTCTGTATATATACGTTGATTTTCAGCTTCCTAGCTAGAACCATGGTTGAAATGTTTGAATTCTTAATTTTCGGTTTTAACGCTCCACCGACTCCCCTTTAACCTTTACATCCCCAGAATGGGTGTTCGCCTGAGATCCGCAATCATCTAAAATCCACCCAAAAATGAACTTTCAATCATGAAGGGTTTGGAAGTTAATATGCGCTGAGCGTAAACGTACGGCGGACTGCGTACAGATGGATTTTTCTCATTTTTGCAGTTTGAAACGCGAAAGAAAAATTTCAAATTTCAAAATTTTTTTTTTTTTTTCCAAGTCGATCACTATACTTTATTGTTAAAATAATAAAGTAAAATTCGGGCGACAATTTGTGTTTGGATCGCAATGGATAACAAAATTAAATTATTTTATGAGTTTTTTCCCAGACAACCCTCTATATACAGTGCTGGCAAAAATATTTACAACCGAAGTCAGAAGCAAACTTTTTTGTTCAAAACTTTCTTTATTTTGAATTGAACTTAACAATTTTTTAACAGAATAATTTCCCGTAATGTACTAAACACGAAAGCTATAGCAAATAATATATAATTAATAATAATAATTATACTCTAGATGAAATCTGAGAGTATATTGTGTTTGCCTTACCGTTTGTAACGCTAAGAAATAATGCTCGCACAGAGCCGCCAAGGGTACAGAAATATTTGTTGTCGCTCAAAAATCTCGATTCCGAGTGACCGTCTGTCCGTCTGTCCGTCTGTCTGTCTGTCCGTCTGTCCGTCTGTCCGTCTGTCCGTCTGTCCGTCTTTCCGTCTGTGCGTCTGTCTACAGCATAACTCTCGAAAGCTTTGAGCTATAGTGCTAAAAAATTTTGTGTGTCATTTTTAGCAAAAAAGTAACTTTAAGTTCGTGAATGGGCTACATCCCCCCACTCCTTCTACCCCCTCCCATACAAATTTCATGAAATTTCGAAATAAAAAGAAATTAATTTTTCTTTGAAACTATTTAAGCTATCGACTTGAAATTTACGCCAAAGTATTATGATATAAATGTCAATATTATCACAGAATATGGACCCGACCCCCTCACTCCTTCTACCCCCTCCCATACAAATGGACAATTTTGAAAAACACATATTTTCGATTTTCATTGAAACTAGTAAAGCTGAAAAGACAAAATTTTGTCTGAATTAATTTTTTTATAATTGCAATTTATTTTAAAAATAATTATAAACTTCACCTAACTCCTTCTACCCCCTCCCATACAAACTTCACGAAATTTTGAAATTTAAATTAAATTATTTTTCTTCGAAACTGTTAAAGCTATCAGCTTGATATTTTGTATACAACATACAAATCGAAATATTAATAATGCGAAAAAAATTTGTTTTGATCCGTACACTCCTTCTACCCCCTCCCATACAAATGCATAATTTTTGTTGAATGCATTTTATCGATTTCCATTCAAACTAGAAAAATTACAAACTTCAAATTTTGCCAGAATTTGTTTCTTAACAAATAAAATAAGTGCTAGAAAAAACTATCAGCCCCGCTTCACTCCTTCTACCCCCTCCCATACAAATATCTGCATTATAAATTCAAGAAAAGCATTCCTCCTTCGAATATATGAGAGCTATCGACTTTGAAATTGAATCAAATGGTGATAAGGGTGATGATAAGCAGTTTCAAAATCATCTAAAACGTTCCACTTCCTCTGCCACCTCCCATACAAATGCCCCAATTTCAGGAAGACTACGACCAATTTCTTTAAAAATAATGAAAACTAAAAACTTTAAATTCAGCAAAAAACATTATCCATGCCATGTTCGGTATCATATATGAAAAACACAAACCTCCCCTCTACTTCTACCACCTCCTATGCAAAAGTCCCTATTCACTATTCGAAAGAATTTGAGATGACATATTTTCCAGTATATTAAAGTCATTTCCATCTCATCTAGAGTATCATATGATTGGGCTTTATGCCCAATCATAACTCTGTTATGTTTTTTTTTTTAATATTGTTATGCTCAATTCAAAGTAGAGAAAGATTTGAACCAAAAATGTTGTTTCTGACTTCGGTTGCAAATGTTTCTTCCAGCACTGTACCTTAGCTGATTTTCAGCTTCGTTTCTGCTTTCGTAGTTGAGAGCAAGTGTAATTTTGTGCTCTTTCCCTCCCCTCGCCTCCCACTTCCACCTGACACTTCACAAAATTTAGATAATGGAGCTAACCCAATCAACAATCCACCCAAAAACGAACATTCTACCTTTAACGGTTTCGGAGATATGAGTCCATATGTATGGCGTACGGATGGATTCAAAACAGACTTTTAACGCAAAATTGTGCCGAATGATGCGTACCGTCATTGAAAATAATGGCTACAGCAATGTTTTTTGGGAGTAAAAAGAGACGCGAGGGCATCATGTGGTTGCATATCGATCACTCAACTGAAAAGGAAACGTTATATCATCATCAATGGCGCGACAGCCCAAATCGGGCCCTGGCCTCCTGAAGTCGTCGCCTCCAATCGTCTCGATCCCAAGACCACGTCCTCCAGCTGCTAATTTTTAAAATGGCTTTGCTGTCTTCATCAACCGAGTCTTCCCATCGCTTGCGTGGTTTGCCTACTGGCCGGTTACCACTCGCTTTGCCTTTAAGAGCACGTTTGGGGATTCTTCTGTCTTCCATTCGCTCTACATAGCCAGCCCACTGCAGTTTACGTAGCTTGATGAACGTTGAAGCTTCTGGCTCGTCGTAGAGTTGATACAACTCATGGTTGTATCTTATTCGCCATTCCGTTCCTTCCTTCACAGGTCCCAAAAGTAGGCAAAAAGTATGACATAGTTGGACTTGCAGCATAGCTGTGAGAACTCCAGCATGTCATATTTAGCTCAAAACTCCCACCCTTTTCCTACTAGGGTGTAATAAATAAGTAGGACCGGTCCTCCAGGTCGGGGGTTGGGCGAGGCGCCGACAACGCATCACCGGAAAAAGAACACTGTCCAGAAACCTGAAACGTTATATGCTAACAAAAAAAAAAGAACTCTAAATTTCCAACTCTTGATGTCGATCATTGTGCTTTCTCTGTGTACATAAAAAAAAACATTTGAGTTCAGTACGCTGGAGAATTATTGCCTTTTGTAAAGCTCTTCTTCGATGTCCTGTATGCTTGGTGAATGTATGGATATCATGCTATGGAATGAAAGATCGGTAGACATTACCACTGAATGGGGTTTGCGCTTTATGTTTCTGTTTCGCTTTAAGTTATGATGAGCTTACACCTTTTCACCCTGTTGTCGTGTTTTAGCAGAAATCCATAACTGGAACTAGTAGAGACCTGGAACTCAGAAAAGGCACACCTTAATGAAAATACATTTTCAATAGTGTTTAGTTCGTTTAATTTGGATCATTGGTTTGGGCTGTAGTGTGTTTACAAAAAAAAAACTCTTATTCTGTTAAACATGTAGATACCCTAGTAATTATCCAAAAGCATGGGTTTCAGATCAATACACAAGTATTTTCTGAGAAAATCGGGTTATTGCCAAGTAGCGAACATGCACCATTTCTTATGGGATGCGGTAGATTGATTTAAACCATTCAATTTCATCGTACTTTCTCGACAAAAATGCCATGCACATGTTCTCAAGATCGACATCCAAGTTTAAACTTTTTATGAATGTTCAATCTGTTTTTTTTACGAGCCTTATTTCTGAGCGTTACAAAATTCGTTGTAGCAGACTTATTATTTAAATGTTTGAAACCATAAATAGTCTAATACCTCAAAAAAAGTCTACAAATCCCATACAAATATTTTAAATTGAGCCTAAGAAATTTCAAATTGTTAAAATGATGGTATACGTTGTCCCGGCAGATAGAGATTATTAGACGTTGAATACCTTTTTTTTCTTCACTGAAAAAATTCTCCTAAACGTTTTCCTTACTTGGAAAAATAAAAAAATAAAGTAAAGTCCATTACGAAATAGAAACATTGAAATTGCCCCGAAGAAAATTTACATAATGGCGTATTCCCAACTTGCACACATTGAGAAAAAAAAATCGAAAAACCGAGAACCATTTTTTTTTTATTCCGAATGTGTTCAGTATTTTATTGTCGATGCTATCACTCGAAATGTTTTCCTCCAATGATGTCTTTGTGTTTTTGTCATCAACATACACCACATCCTAACGATACCGGCGAGGGAGTCTTTCGGTATGTCGACAGGAATAGAAGATGCGGTTGGCCGGCCATCGACTTTGACTCCTGACTGCCGGTATTGTATGCCGCCGGTTATGCCGTCTTCGAACAGATGAAAAATGATACAACTAGGAAAGCTGTCGTTTTCTTTCGGTTCCTAGCAATTGTATGGACGTTATCTTAAGGGAAATAAATTTACCGGCTCGCGTAAAATCTCATTCGAAAGAACGTAGCTCGTATTGGTCCTGATACGCTTAAGATACAATCAGAAAATTTAGGCAATTTTCTAAAGTGTCTGCCGGCTTCCTGACCTCACCTTTCAATGAATCTCATTCCCGACTTAATGAGATGAAAAACTATTTTCCATTAATGTCTGGCAATTTTCCGTCATCACCCAAATCCAATCTCGATAGAAGAGTATTGATGTGATGAGGCGTGAAAGCCCATTTGAATAGAGGCCAAATTGAGCCTTATCTTTGCTGGCATGATGCCCTCCTCGATGCTGACGATGAGAACATTTCCGGAATACTCGTAAAGCACGTGCTTCTCGAAGATTCATTTCCTGGGGAATCAGGAAACTTGGGGTATTATGGAAAATTTTTTCCAGTTTTTAGGAAATTTCCCCATGATATTCCAATGTTGTGCAAAAGCGCACAATCACGAAATGATGAACTCTCAAGCAAAATTACAAGAGAAAACGAAACAAATTATAGCGCAAAAGGTAAGGATTTAGAAATTACTCATCTACATATTAAAGGCTTTTGAGAACTGGCTGCTCTGGGTAGGTGAGATTATGATGGAAAAATTATAAAAAGAACACTTGTTTCAACAAAGCCAAGTTATTAAGGAGTCATCAATGAATTAAAATAGTTAGATATTTCTAATTAATAGTTTTTAGTTTGTGTCTAGTGTGCTGAGATATGAGTCATATTTCTATGAATATTGAATTTTAGCTTAAACTGAAGTTAAATATTTTGCGGTTAAAAGTGTTTCTCTAAATAAGTCAAGTGTGATTATGAATCTGAAATTCTTATCACTGCCATCTTTTGAACAATATATTGCTCTTTTCTCACAATAACATTCGAAGTAGCCTATCCTTAGAAACTATGCTCCGTATAAAGTATTCCTTCCTTTTTAGATTTCATTGTTTCAAGTACTTCGTTATGCGAACCCTTCGGTGCGTGAATGCCGCAAAGATGCACGCAGTTCAATATCTTTAGTTATCTTAATATCACAAACGCATATTCTGCAGTCTGTACTCACTGTGATATGCCCATTGAAACGACCTCTTCAGTCTGCAAAGTCCTTTCAGGAATCTAGTGCTTATACGCAGGTACTTGTTTTAAGTCTTTCTTAAGGTACAACTCTGCCAACATATAACTCTCTCTCTGACGAAGTAGTAGTATACTCGTATGCATTTCATTAAGTTTACGCTCCAATTTTTCACCTTCGTGACATGAATAAAAATTTAAGTTGAAGAATTTCAGTAGAAATATGATTTGGTTAAAAAGTTGTGCATTGCACAGAAATCAATAGAGAAAAGTTAACGATAGATTTGTTTGCTCAAATTTCCTGTTAAAAGTCCTTGCACTATTCCTATAGTGCTCCTGCACAACTCATAAATAGTTCTTTTCTGATCCTGAGAAACGGTTTTACTTATTGCCAGGACTTGATTATTTCTTTGGAATTCCTTTCCAGAATTCAAGAGAAAATGATTTCATTGAGAAAGAAACATTCAGAAATATGGGGTGTATCAACAAGAGATGTAGGGTTGGAGGGGCCTATTATTTGACAGTTGTCAAATGTTGTCATTTGTCATCTATAAGCGCGAGAAATTTACCACAGAATGCTACATAGTAAAAATAAGAAAATGAAAATCGTTCAATTTTTTAATGAAAATTCGCATTCAATCGCAATTACGATGCGCAAAATTCGAGCAAATTTTGATCGTAATCACGTTCTTTCTGAGAGTTGTGTGGGCAATGTAATCAAAAACTTAACAGAATTATGATTGGTCGTAAAGCTCTAGATGAAATAGAAAAGAGTTTATTGTACGTATGTATGTCATCTCAAATTCTTTCAAATAGTGAATTGTGACTTTTGTATGGGAGGTGGCAAAAGCAGAGGGGGAGGTTTGTAATTTTTGTATATAACACCGAACGTAGTATACAAAATGTTTCATGCTGAATCTCAAGTTTCATAATTTTCCAGAAAATTGAACAATTTTTGTTTGAATTTCTGGCATTTGTATGAGAGGTGGTAGAGAGAGTGGGATGTTTTGGACGATTTTGAATCTGCTTATCAATACTCTAATCACATTGCTTTGTTGCTCATATGTTCGAAGGAGAAATACTTTTCTTGAATTTCAATACAAAAATTTGTATGGGAGGTGATAGAAGGAGCGAAGCGCAAATTTTTTTTTAGCATTTATTGGGGACAAATTCGGGCAAAAATTAAGTTTGCACTTTTTCTAGTTTCAATGACAATCGACTAAAACCAAAATTGTGCATTTGTATGGGAGGAGGTAGAAAAAACCAAATTTTTCGACATCAATGATATTTGTAATAGTATATTTTTCTCACAATTTAAAGTTTATAGCTTTGACGGT
Organism: Chorisops tibialis; assembly: GCA_963669355.1. NCBI lineage: Eukaryota > Metazoa > Arthropoda > Insecta > Diptera > Stratiomyidae > Chorisops > Chorisops tibialis. The sequence continues at coordinate 262,890,240 of OY770262.1, read as the reverse complement.
CTTAGAGAAAATTAATTTAGTTAAAATTCCGAAATAAAATTAATTATGATAAAAATTGGTTCTTTTAGGTTTGCTAACCGAATAAATGCATTTTTGAAAATTGTGCATTTGCATGGAAGGGGGTAGAAGGAGTAAAGGGATTAGATCAATATTTCTTGACGTCAATTATACTTACATCATTATACCATAACCTAATTTTCAAGTCAATAGTTGAAGTGGTTTCGGAGGAAAATCAATTTCTTTTCATTTTATTCGAAATTTCATGAAATTTGTATTGGAGGGGGTAGAAGGAGCGGGAAAATTTGGCCCGTTCATGAACTTAAGATTACTGTTTTGCTAAAAATGATATATGAAAAGTTTCAGAATGATAGCTTTCGAGAATTATGTTGTAGACGGGCAGACGGACAGACAGACGGATAGATGGACAGAAGGTTATTCGGAGTTGAGGTTTTTGAGCGACAACAAATTCTTCTGTACCCTTGGCGACTCTGTGCTATCATTATTTCTTAGCGTTACAAACGCTAAGACAAACATAATATGCTCTCAGATTTCATCTGGAATATAAAAATCCAAGGGATTGGCTCAGTATAAGATATGAAGACACCGAAACGACTTCACTTTGGACGTTCAACCGAAAATATTGCCGCAGTGAAGAAAAGTGTTGAAAACGACCCAAACACCTCAATTCCTCATCGTGCTGCAGAACGCGACTCCTCCACGTATATACTGCAGCGCATATTGGCGAAAGATTAGACTATGCATGTGTACAAGGTTTAATTGACTCAAGAACTGCAGCTGGCTGGCTACCAGCAGTGCCGTACGTTCTCTGATTGGTTCTTGGGTAAATTGAATGATGATGGTGATTTTCGCAAAAAAATCGTGTTTACTGGCGAAGCTCATTTCCATATTGGCGGTTACATACGGGTCGTAATCGAGTACTGTTGTCTGCGTTAAAGGCCTAGTTCCTGGCTCGGATGGGGTATTCGTGAGTATTGCGATTCGCGGTTGTTGTTTATTTATTGTTGTTGTTTTTACTCGTATTAGAGATTGTCTATTTATATTTATGTATTATCATTGATATTTTATTTTTCACCTTTCAATTGACTTTTTTTCGTTTCCTACTTTTGAATTTTAAATTGACTCTTCTTTTTTCTTTTTTAATTTAAATTAACAGCGCTGACTCTAATTTCATTTCATTTCTATTTGCGCTAAAATTGTTTTCCCACCTCTTATTTCTACTGCAAACAATTTCCAGAACCACCGTTTTTAGCAATGGTCAGTTTAGTAATTGTGCAAGCAAATGGTCGAGGGTTGCAATCTATACATTCACACACAATAACAAATACCGGATATACTTGCACTGAGCAAAAGTAAAGTATTACCAGGTAGGGAGCAGTTCTGCATCTTCTGCCTACTTTTTTTCGCCGGCGGGGTATCGATAATTACATTCGCGATGATGTCGCTTTTCAATTAGTTCCAAACATCCTTTATTTCTGCTATGTTTATAGAAGTCCGGCAATGAGTACAGCAAACCCCACCATAGACTTGATAAGCTATCAAGCGCTATTCAAGCAATATATGCTGCACAACTTGACACTGAGATTTTTGTCGCGGGCGATTTAAATGTTTATTACGCTGCTTAGCTTAAGCATTCTACGCATGCAGAACAGTCGAGTTGTGATGCACTTCGCATCTATAAACGGTTTAGTAAAGCTGATAGACAGCCCCACTGGTCTATATGACCAGTCTTCAAATTTGCTTGACTTGTTTTTAACTACCCACTAAAGTCTGAGGTCATGTTATTGGCTTCAGTTGATTCATCTGACCATTTTATGATTAGGGCACAGTTTCCTATCACAGCAGCAAATCCACCGACTACAATGACACCGCGTAGAACGGTATGAAACTATAATAAAGCCAATTGAGAGGATCTTAATTCTTTCTACCTCGTCTTTGGTTGGAGGCTGTGATTTGCGTCCAAAAATCATCATCGTCATCTCGCAAACTTGTGATCGAGACAATCATAAAAGACATGAGGATTTTTATTCCATGCAATCTGAAAAGGATCACACCTGCAAAAGATTCAAGGTTCAACAATGAGTGTCTCGAAGCAATTATAGCCAAAAAGCAATCTATTCTTGCCTTTCACAACAATCCGACGGTAGAAAGAAATGCCTGCAGTAAAATTTTAAACATGATCGGAAACGTCGACTTAAGTTCGTTGAGATTCCCATAAACTTAAGATCTTTCTGGTCAGTTGTGAAATCGGACAATAACATCACATCTTCAACACCTCCTCTTCTCGATGGTAACCGATCCGTTGTTGTTTCTTTCGAAAAAGCAAACCTTTTGGTAGCAAACTTCACTAGAAACTCGAAGATTTTATAGTCGAACCAGAGTCCTCCGTACTTACCGTACTCAGGCTTCTCGCTGCTACCACTTCGTTTTCGAACTAGGGTCATTTCCAGGATTCTGCAGGAGGTCAATATTCACTAGCCTGCTGGGCCAGATGGCATACATCCTATTGTCCATAAAAACTGCGCTTCCCCTCTAGCTAAACCTCTTCGCAATCTCTACCATCTTTTAGACTCTTCAGGGTGCTTTCCTCAGATCTGGAAGGTCGCGAATGTTTAGCCAATTCCAAAGACAGGAAGCAAAGCGAACCCTGCTAATTAACATTCCATATCCATTACCTCAGTGTTTTCAAAAGTAATGGAAACTGCTGCCAATCGCAAGATAGTCTGGATAAAAATCTCATTCATGATTGCCAATATGGATTTCGCTCGGGTCGTTCTACAGGCGATTACGTTGCGGTTGTTATAATTGAGCTGTATAGGTTTTTTAATCTCTCTCTAAACAGTATGGGACAATTTTTAACCATACTGCAGGAAATCCTATCCTGTCCTGGTGTATTTCTCTTCAGCGTGCTTAACGCTGCGTCAAGCTCGTCAAGAGATATGGGGTATGATAAATTGTATCTTGAGCTGACAGTTGAGTTTGTAGGAAGAGAAAAATACCTCTTATTTTGAGGATGAGCTGTGTTGGAAGTTGGTGTTAGAGGAATATTTTTTTTTCCTTTTAAAAACTGTAGCCCTAGTTATACTCTATATAAAATCTGAGAGGATCACACCTACCACAAAGTTTGTAGCACTAACGATACAGAAGTTCATATAATCAATCAAAAACGTCAAAACCGGATGTCCGTCCGTCCGTTCGTCCGTCAGTTCGTCCGTACGTCCGTCTGTCTGTCCGTCTGTCCGTCTGTCTGTCTGTCCGTGGCTTCTCTAGCTTGAGCACGCGTTGATCTAGAAAGTCCAAATTTTGTCCACGTCGTTTTTGACAAAAAAGTAAGGGAAATTCGTGAACAGGCCAAATCGCTCCACCCCTGCTACCCCCTCCCATACAAAATGACACGATTGCGCAATTTGACAATAAACGGATTTGCTCGAAAAGTATAAAAGCGATTGGTCTCAAATTTGGGACTTATAACTTTAATGATGTTATCAACCTACCATATAAAAGTTATGCGTGTCCTCTCCCTCCTTCTACCACCTCCCATATAAACTCTACTTTTTCATGAAATACTCGAAGCCAATTTACTTAGTGCGTATAAGATTTAACGAGCTGAAATTGTGCACTAAATAATTATTTGGAATTATTAGTAAGACCAAAAAAAATAGACATTTAGTTTCATCCCTTCTACTCCCTCCCATACAAAATGACACAATTTCGCAATTCGACAATAAACGGATTTTTTCAAAAAGCATGAAAGCCATTGATATGAAATATGGAATATATTACTTTTATAATAATTTCAATCTTCTGCATAAACATTAGTTGAGTCCTCCCCTTCCTTCCACCACCTCCATTACAAACTGCACTTTTTTATGAAATACTCTAATACAATTTAACATAATTCATCAACTTTACAGAAAGTCGATTTCCCTGAAAAGTGTGAACCCTACTGATCTGCAATTTAAAATTTGTCAATTAAATGATGTTTACAGTAATTTCTAAAAACGTCATTAATAAATTCACACTCCTTCTACCACCTCCCATACAAACTGCACAATTTCACTAAATTCAATACACTAATTTTCTAAGTACCTATTAAATTTTTGAATCCTAAATTTTGTATAAAACATTTTGATAGCAACCTGTGATGTGAAAAAATTAGTTCAATGTCGTTATCCCTTTTATTACTTCCCTTAAAATAAAAAAATGTCTCTTTCATCTAGAGTATACCATGATTGAGCTTTACGCCATGGTACAAAAAAGTTTATAATTTTAAAATAACTTAACTTAATTTAAATTTTTAACTTTTTTTGTTTAAATTTTTAACTTTATTTTTAATATAACCTTTTTTTTTAATTTTTGATTTTTTTTATATAGTTACCTTTTTTTTAAATTTCTAACTTAATTTTAAAATTATTAACATTTTTGTACTATTTTCTTTACTTCTTTTAACTTTTTTTTTTAATTTTTTTCTTAAATTATTGATTTTTTAACTTTTTTTCTTTTTTCTTAACTTGTTTTAAATTTTTAACTTTTTGTTTTATTTCTTTAACTTTTTTTTTAAATTGTTAAATTTTTTTGGAATTTGTAGCTTTTGTTCTAGATTTTTAGTTTTTTTTTTAATTTTTAACTTTGTTTCAAAATTATTAACTTTTTTGCACTTTTTTCTTATCTTCTTTTAAAATTTTTAACTTTTTTTTTTAAATTTTTAGCTTTTTTCAAGTTAATAGCTTCTAATATTGGAGATAATTGATTTACTAGATAGGAATTGAATACGAAATCCGAAATATTGAATAATTTTTGGAGCGTTGAGTGAGAAGCCTTATAGGAATGCTTTGACCTGGGTGAGGCATACGGAGCATTACCTGAATCCCAGAACCGCTCATATTAATGCCTGTAAAAACCCGAAAACGGAAGTGCAACTGTGCTGACATCGTTTGCTCAGCTCAGCTCTCGACAATTCTAAGCTACAATTAAATGAATTGGATGATACTCCTGCAAACCTTTGACGTTGCTGAATAGTAATTTCAATAATGGAGCTGATAGAGTCTTATCGGTTCTAAATAAGTTAAGGTTTGGTTCTGGTTCTACGAGTCAAATGCCTCATTGCCCATATTGACACAAATATTAATCGCGAGACTATCCCTAACCTTGATCCAAATCCACATGTAACTATCTTTGATAGACCTAATTGTCTAATACTACCAAGATTGTCCATGCCTTCTAGTTCACAACGCGATCTTTTGCAGCGAATTAGTTGGAGACAAATCTTTCTGATTTTTTTTTATATGGATATGTCTAATGGCTCGACTCAAACAAAAATGTTGTGTGTTACCATGAAAGCGTTACCATGATATCGTTACCATCAAATCGTGACTCTAACAGGCACTCATTATCACAACTGTACAGTAAGCAAAAAATCCGCATTTTATAATCAGCGAATGAATGGTTTATTCAGTCGGCTGCCACGCATTGGAGTACGGCCGAGAGTATTTCTTTCGTGCGACAGTGTCATGGCAGTATATTTTAAAATGGAGCTCGGCCGAGATTTTTTTTCGTACGAGCGCGTGTTCTGTGCAGGTGCAGGAAAAATGCTTGCTTGGCCGATAACGTGGTAACCGTACGACTGGTATCAACGGGAAAGTCATGTGAACATACTTGGTTGATGATCATTTGGACGGCTCCCGTACATTGGAGCTCGGGCGAAAGGATTTCTTTCGTCGGAGTCATCATCATCATCAATGGCGCTACAGACCAAGTCAGACCTTAGCCTCCTGTATGTTTCATCTCCAATTTTGTCGGTCCAATGACCACGTCCTCCATGTTGAAAATTTCAGAAGCGATTTGCAGTCTACGTTTCCTAGCGTTTTCTCGGTTTTCCGACTAAACTTTTTCCTTCCGCCTTTCATTTTTATACACGTTTGGGTATTCTTCTGTTCTAAATTCGCGGTACCTGACCAGCTCACTGTATCTTTCGAAGTTTGATGAAAGTAGAGACTTCTGGGCTCTCAAAAATGGTGTACAGTTCCTGATTGCATCAAATTTCCCATTCGCCTTGTCCTCTCATCAGTCCAAGGATTCATCGTAATAACTTGCTTTCTGAGGCATTAACCATTTCTTCGGATGCTGATATTATCGTCTACGTTTCACTGCCATTGCGGGTATAGGTCTATTATGGTTTTGTAGATTCGCAGCTTCGTTTTTCTATGCACATCTTTACATTTTATTATCAGGAGTGCAGAGTAGTATGTCTTTTTGCTACCATTATGCGTCTTTTAATTTCACTGATTTTATTGCCGTCTTTGGAGAGATTGGCTCCTAAATATATGAAGTTGTCCACTTTTTCTATGTCATAGTTTGCTATCATTAGATTTTGTCTGATTGGCGTGTTTTTTCGTGATTGCAACATAACTTTCGTTCTGTTGTCGTTTATGCGTAACCCTACTTCTCGTGCTATGTTTATGTCGTCTGCGCAAGCTACTATCTGCGATGATTTAAACACTAGTGTCACTTTGGTGTCAACTGGGAGTTTTCTTACGACATATTCCAACGCGAGATTAAGAAAAGTAGGTGCAATCTCCTCGCTTCAGCCCGGAAAGTGTGTAGAAGCTTTTTGTGAGGTCGTTCTGAATCCTCACTTGGCATTTTGAGTTCATTATTGTAAGTCTTGTCACTAGTTTCGCTGTTATTCTTAATTCCAGCATTATGTTGTTTAGTACAGTCCTATCGATACTGTTGTATGCTTGCTTAAAGTCGTTTTCTAGCACCTGTTTCACTGTGCATTTTTGATCCGTAGCTCCGGTTTTGAATCCTCCTAATTTTGAAATTTCAGTACTAATTTTCTGTCTATAAATATTTTATTAAGCTTGAATTCGATATTCATTTATAAAGCTGAAATGACACATTAAACAATTCATATAAATTCTACACTATCAGCAATCAATAAAGTGAATTAAAAATTGAACAGTTGCATACAATTCGATTAGAAATCTAAATTGTATCCAATCTGTAAAATATTCGGGCAATAACCTTGTATGAAAATTTTATAAACTTAACTAGCTACGTTGCCGGAATAAAATCGCAACCATCTAGCTTCCTCCTCATTTACAAATATCAGAACAAATCTATGTCATCCTTTACAATCAACTTTCAATCAATATGGTAAACAGTTAGTCTTGTAATTCAGAACTATCTCTCTAAAAACCCTCCACTATCCGAAATTGGATGGTGTAATTCTGGCTTCGTTTTTATATTATGCTGCCTCATAATCCACCATCATAGGAATCGTTGCGACAGCATGCATGCTCGAAAAATCTCTGCAAGGACGAACTAACTTCTGTCCCGTATGGGAAAAGTTTGCCAAGTTTTTGATGATCGAAAAAGCTCACATAAAATATTCAAACCAACATAAAATTTGAATTTTTTCCTCTTTCTCTTGCACGGTTTGATGGAAACTCTATGCTAAAATCTGAAAGTTTTCCTAGCTAGGACGGCGATCCTGGAATGGCTTCGAAATTCTATCGATATCCGTAAAGTGAAGTGGTTCGCTTAAGACCATGTCGACAACGAGCATGTGCATTAACTTTTTTATTAACTGAACGTACACTTCTATGATTTGCATAGAAAATACTTGAATGGTTTTTGTTTACGAGTTGATAAAATGGATGAAAACTAAATATTGGATGGGGTAGTTTTATGGACTATAAAAATGTTGATACACAATATTGTACGGTGTGTCACCTTTTAGCATAGTTAACTAACCTCTGTTTGCTTGATAGTTGGACTAATGTCGAACGGAAGTGGAAACCGCGTGCGCTTTATTGCCATTTACCCTTTTTTTTTGCTTCGAATTGTGTTTGTCAGTTTATCCTGTTTGCCCGGTCTGCTATGGTGTTGTGCTTGTAATTCGAAGCGAATTCTTGTTACACAGTTGGACATTAAAAACATAGAAATGGGTCCGCTTTATGCAAGGCCCTTTATGCTTTATTAATTATTTAACGACCCTTTAACACACAATAAAGCCATTTTTTTATGTTGCAATATTCGGTAGTGTACGCTCTGTTCGGGTCATTGCTGAACTGGTACAAACCATTAAGCACCTCGTTTACTTGCGCAATTAAACATGACTTACCTTTATGGCACCTGTTTTGCTCCTATTATTAACTCTCATGAAATATTTACGTCCTTATGGCTGTTGCGAACATTAATTTTAGTTAATAGTTGAACTGCACGCACTTTTTTCTCTGGTGGTGTTCTGAGGCAGTTTGAGCTCAACTTTCATGTTTCGTTATTTCATATTATATACAAACAAATATCTGTTTATAACTAAAACATTTATGATTATATGAAAAGTGACAAGGATTTTAAAACTTTACAGTTTTAAATCTGAACAAAATGTCAAAATACTATGTAAATAATGAAACTAGTTGGTTTAAATGTTAAACAAGCCTGATCAAGGTTTAATCGCTTTGTATTAATCCTTAAACAAGACGGTTTTATTTATAAAAAAAATATCAAACCTACTGGCAGATTTGAACTATTTTATTTAAATCTGAAACACTCAGGTTTGAAAATTTAACTTATTTGGTATAGTATCCATAAAAATAAACTGCCAACAAGTCGGGCGAAACTTTATTATTCTTGGGACAAGTTGCGGATGCGTGGAAAGTCAATATGCAGGTTAGAGTGGTTAGGGAAGACTAAGTGAAAGGGGGTTCTTGGGCAGGACAGTTGTCAACACTTTGCGGAAACGTTCAAAAGCTTCAGTATATATAACCAATATTTCGTTCGTTTATTTATGCAAGTTTGAGTTTTTTGAGGGGAGGGATGAGGGTTGATAGTAAGGGTCGGTGGATGTTAATAGTTTTTTAATTGACGTCCAATATTCTCTGTATAGAATGTCAGTTTCATAGACGAAGTTGCATAGAATAAGATTCTGTGTATTTTACATTCACGAAACCAACATTTGTATGGGAGGGGGTAGAGAAGGTAGGGGAATCGTAAAGATTGTGACGCAATTTTATTTCCTTTCTGTTGTAGTCTTCTCGTACAAAATTTCAAGTTCGCAGCTTTTAACTTGTTGGTTATTAGTTGGTTCAATGAAATAGGTAGAAATGATACTTTTGTATGGGAGGGGGTAGAAGGGCAAGCGTGATTGCAAAACTTTTAACAAAATTTCATTTCAATTATTTTTATAAGTTTTCCGGCAAAAATTGAAATGGATAGCTTTTAAGAGTTAGCTGATAACCGATTTCTTAAAAATGCTCGAAAAAATAATTTTGTATGGGAGGAGGTAGAAGAGGTAGGGGAATTGCAAAATTTGTGATGCAATTTTCTTTTCTTTCTCTAGTAAGGTGCTCGTACAAAATTTCAAGTTCGTAGCTTTTAATTTGTTGTTTATTAGTTGATTTAATGAAATTGGTCGAAATCATACTTTTGTATGGGAGGGGGTAGAAGGGCAAGTGCTATTTTGAAACTTTTAAAATAATTTTATTTTAAATATTTTTATAAGTTCTTATGCAAAATTTCAAATTAATAGCTTTTAATAGTTAGGTGATAATTAATTTCTTAAAAATGGTCGAAAAAATAATTTTGTATGGGAGGGGGTAGAAGTTTCAAAGGTATTCGACCAGTTAATATCTTATACGTTTGGGGATTTTTTTAAATGTATTTCCCAAATTTTCAAGTTTCTACCTTAAAATTACATCCAAAAATTTTCAGTTTTCGTGTTTTTTTCGCTGCACATGAAACACCTTGTGCCCCTTAGACCGTGCTGGTCGGTTCGTAACAATTGTGGATCAAATTATTATTTTTTTTCTGTGTATATAAAATAGATGTATCTACATGCAAAATTTAAAGTTTCTATCTTTGACCAGAGTCCTAAAAAAATCACTCAAAATTTTCGACATTTTTGCTTATCACCTCCCTCCCTTTACACCCCCTAACTTAAAATTTTTATCAAAATTTTAAATTATATAGTTCTATAATCTGACGAATTTTTGATTTGATATCTGCACTCAATTTTGAGATATAACGATTTCTAATTTTGAAAAGTGCACCATTTTTGAAATGCTCCCCATTTCCCCCCACTACTATTATGACCAAATTCTATATTTTTTTTATATTTCGCTAGTATAGCTTAGTATATGTTTTAAATTTCAATTACATAGCTTAAGAGATAGTTGAGATATTAATTCTTAAGTGTTTTTTTTTGCACCCCCCCTGACCCTCCCCCTTACAATAATTAGCCTATTTCTAAGCTTATTCTGATGGATCTATACGCCATCTTAATTGTCCCAAAATATGAATTTTTTATGGTAAGTAGTTTCGAAGATATAACCATTTCAAAAAAAGATTCGGCCGACAATTTGTTTTTAGCCCCCCCTTTTCGGACGCCAATGGATAAAAAAATTAAATTATTTTTGGAGTATGTCCCACAACCTTCTCTATATGTATGTTGATTTTCATCTTTCTATCTGCATTCGTGGTGAAGATATTAGCAAGTGTATTTTTCGACTTTTTCCAAACCCCCGCCTCCCCCTTCCACCCCACACTTCCCAAAATTTGGATAATGGAGCTCACTTACCAAATTAACAATCCACCAAAAAACCAACATTCTACCTTTAACGGTTTTGGAGGTACGAGTCCATATGTACGGCGTACGGCGGGACGGATTTTTTTTTTTTGCTTTTTTAGGCTAATTTAGTCATGAAACGCGAAAAAACAAAATTTCAGGGTAGCAAATTTTTTTTTTTTTCTGTGTCGATCACAATACTTTATTATTAAAAAATAATAAAGTAATTGGTTTATATAGGTATTTTAACCAACTTGGATTATTTATTTATTTATCATAACAAGATATTTAGTTACATAATAATTAACTTATATTATTTAATTTAATTTAATTTAATGTAATTTAAGACAATTTAACTTACGTAACTTAATCTAACTAGTAAGATGGGCACTGGTAGAAGAATGGTCATACAGGGTTTGGGATACTTTATAAAACAGAGCGCAGTCTTAGTTTGTATGTCAATTTATTCATTGGAGGTGTATAGTGTACACTGAACTTGTTAAATACTCTACAACATCTCTTAATAGGCTCATTTTGTCCGTAAACTGTAATATGCGGATATTCCTTTAGTAGTCCTGAATGTCTCGTCAGCCTGACATTGTCATTGAGTCTGAATTTATTTGATATGTGATCTACCATAATATCGCCATTCAAAACATCTAAGGTAAAACAGGATGTGAGCATAGTTCTTCTAGAACTAAGAGGTAAAAGATTTAATATTTGGAGCCTAGTTGCGTACGGTGGAAGGTTCTCAAAGTCTCTAGGATCATACAAGTCCCTAAGAGCAAAGAGAAGGAATTGCTTCTGTATTGACTCTATTCTGTTGCTGTATAACTGGAAAGAGGGATCCCAGATGGGACATGCATATTGCAGAAGAGGACGGACAAGGGAACAGAATAATGTTTTAGTGACCCATACATTCTTAAACTCTTTGGCTCTTCTCCTAATAAATCCAAGAAGTCTATTGGCTTTTGAGATTAATCGGTTGTAGTGAGATTTAAAGCACAGTTTCTCGTCGAGTAGAATGCCGAGGTCCTCAATTTGATCTACACGATGTAGTTGAGATCCACTCAGGAAATAGTCATGTAGGTATGTGGATCTTTTATGTGAAAAGCTTATCACGTGGCATATACCGACATTAAGCTCTAACTTGTTTTGACTACACCACTCATCTAGTGCAATAAGCTTGGATTGCAAAAATGCGGCATTAGCGGGTGAGGTAACAGTATGATATATTTTCAGATCATCAGCGTACAACAGATGCGAGACATTTTTTAATACTTCAGATAGATCTGAGATGAAAATATTAAATAATAGACGTCCCAAGTGACTTCCTTGGGGTACCCCAGAAGACACTACGATTTCCTTGGAAATAGAGCCTTGGAACTTGACAAATTGAGTTCTATTACTAAGATAGGATTTAATCCAGTTAAGAAGGGATCCTGTAACACCAATTTTTTTTAATTTTAAAATCAGGATGTTGTGATCAACTCGGTCGAAGGCTTTGCTAAAGTCGGTGTATACTGCGTCAATTTGATGCCCATTTTCCAGTGCGCAGAGTGTATCAGATACTAGAATCATGAGGTTAGTCATGGTTGAGCGCCCTTTTCTAAAACCGTGCTGCTGGTCATTAAGAATAGGGTTGATTATTTTGATTAATTTGTCGCAGATAATTTTTTCGAATAATTTCGGTATAGCTGATAGAATAGCTATACCTCTATAGTTCTTCACATTTCGTTTGTCACCATTCTTATGGATGGGTGTGAGATGCAAGGATTTCCAAGCCGATGGGAATACTCCCAATGAGAGTGACTTGTTAAAGAGCCAGTATAAAGGTGTTGAGAGCTGAAGGGCACACTTCGATAAAAATAAGGGAGGAATAAGATCAGGACCTGGACCTTTTTTGACGTCAATAGTTGTAAGAGTATTAAGACCTCCTCAATGGTTAATGAGATATTTTCAACGAGTGGAGGAACCGAAATGTTGGGCTCGATTTCGGTCGAATCCGACTGGACTCCAAAAACGTCGCGAAAACGGTCAGCAAACATGTCGCAGATATCATGTTTGCAAGAAGATTGCGTGATTCCATTGGTCATGGTTACGGGATAACCCGAACTTTTACGTTTTGTGTTAACGAAGTCGAAAAATCTTTTTGGTTGTATTGGATTAAAATTTATAAAAATTTTAAATCAGTAAGTATAATTTTCAAACTCGTTAATTTCAATTTAAGGGAAGAATTTCTGATTTTACAACATTCTGTTTTATCAATCGTGATACTTCAAACTGGTTAATCGATCATTTTTTATTTATTATACTCTAGATGAAATCTGAGAATAATATAGTTACACAAAGTTTGTAACGTTAAAAAATAAGGCTCGGAGAATAAAAAATGAATGATACAGAAGTTCATATTATCACTCAAAAATCACTAAGCCGGATGTTCGTCCATTCGTCCGTCTGTCTGTCCGTCCGTGTCTTCTCTAGCTCGAGAAAGCTTTAAGCTAGAAAGTTCAATCGTTTTTGCGAAGTTCGTGAATGAGCCAAATCGCTCCACCCCTTCTACTCCTCCTATACAAAATGACCCGATTTCGGAATTGTATGTAAGACAGCTATAGAGCTAAAATTTAGAATATATTATTTTTATGATGGTATAAATGGTATGATAGTATAAAAACTATTTGAATCGCATTGAAAGAAAAGATTTCCGGATTCTACACACTAACAGTGTAGAATCTGGAAATCTTTTCTTTCAATTCGAAATGCACTTTGAAAACATTCACCAAACTATTTGAATCGCTTCATTTCTTCTTCCACCTCCCATACAAACTAAACTTTTTGTTGAAATATTATAAAGCAATTTACTCAGTATGTATAAAAATTATTGAGCTGAAATTTAGCACTAAGCATTTATTTAGAACTAGCAAATGCCCCTGACTTCGTCCGCGTAAAAATAGCAATAATAAGCAATTTTTGAGAGTGTAGTTAGTAATACATTATGTGGGATAGATAATCTGCTTACTTTAATGGCTCTTTGAACACAATGTTTTGTATTTTGTTGGAATCAAAACCATAAATTATTAAGAATAAAACCATGATACGCGCATTTGAATGGGACAGGCTCGTGATCAAATCATTCCTGTGAGTTGAGCTCATATACGTATTGAAGAGCATTAAGGACATGTGAATAATTGTAGCTGGTGTTATTTAAAAAAAAAATAAAAAAAATAAAATAACATTAAGCTTAAAAACATAACAGGACTACGATTGTGCGTAAAGCCCAATCATACGATACTATGTATAGATGAAATCGAAATTTTTGCGGTGTTAAGAAATTTTGTATAGGGAGTGGTAGAAGGGGTGACAGCACTGAACTAATTTGTTTCACATCATGCTAGAGTAGCTATAAAAATGTTTTGTACCAAATTTAAGCTTCAAAAATTGAGTAGGTACTGAGAAACTTAGTGCATTGAATTTAATAAAATTGTGCAATTTGTATGGGAGGTGGTAAAAGGAGTGGGGGGTTTTGGTGATTTTTCGAGAAACAAGTACAATTATCATGCAATTGCTATTCTTTAAATTTCAGATCTGTATCATTCACACTTTTCAAGAAAATCGAATTGTTATATAGTCGTGGAATGTGTCTCATTGTTTGGGAGGGGATAAAAGGAGTGAAGCTACTCGGTTAATTTTTTCACGATATCAATAATAATGCTAATTAAGGATTAATTATAAAATTTTAGCTCGATGAATTTTAAATGTACTGAGAAAATTGGTTTAGAGTATTTCATGAAAAAGTTCGGTTTATATGGGAGGTGGTGGAAGGAGAAGGGGGTTTTTGGTGATTTTTTGAGAAAAAACTATAATCATCATGCAATTGATATATTTTAAATTTCAGATCAGTAACATTCACACCTTTCAAGAAAATCGAGTTCTTGTAAAGTCGTGGAACTGTGTCACATTGTGGTTAATTTTGCCGCGATATTAATAATAATGTTAATTAAGTATTTAATACAACATTTTAGCTCGATGGAAGTTACCTGTACTGAGAAATTTGGTGTAAGGTGAATCATGAAAAAGTGTAGTTTGTATGGGAGGTGGTGAAAGGAGTAAGGAAACTCAAACAATTTATATACCAAAAGACTGCATTTATAATAGAAATAATATATTCCAAATTTCAAATTAATAGCTTTTATAGTTTTCAAGAAAATTTAATTAATATACATTTTGAAAATGAGTCACTTTGTATGGGAGGGGGTAGAAGGCGTGAGGGGAATGAAATGAAATTAAAAGCAGATTTCATTTCGATGGACACCTAACAAACTGTGCAAGTTTCATTACAATCGGTTCAGCCGTTTGTGCGTGAAAAGCGGCCGGACAGACAGACAGACGAAAAATTCAAAATTGTGTTTTTATGCTTAGCTATTGCTAAAATAACTCAAAAACCTAACTTATACTCATTTATAAGCAAATAACAGACAGACACTACAATTATATTTATATGTATAGATTAGAAAAAGATTAGAGGGGGCAAGCAGCAACATTTTAACATTCAGAACACACCATATAGTCAAAGGTCACCTTACTGTGCATCCGTATGGGGTCTAAGCGTCTTGAACGGAATCCACTATAAATCGCAGTAATATATATACTTTTAGTGATAATAATAAAATTCGGGAGATTTTTTATACCGTAAACTATATAAGCCGGGTAATACTGACTCATCTACGAAGTATAAGTCTTCTTCTTACGTTAGCATCCTTAAAGTGGACCTAATTTATAATTTGCTAATTATTAAATTAGCTCGTCTTCATTAGAGATATCTGATACACACTAATACCATTGACACATAGCGGTCCTAATTATAATTTAGCTAATTCGTAATTTAGCTCGTCTTCATCGTTATTAGGTTGGTAACACACAGCACTTTGCTAATTAAGAGGTGCCATTCACTCATCTGTTATATTTTTAAAATGTTGAATTGCATAGCCAATAGGCAATCGAATTTTACAAGGAAGGCGACAAAAGAAGAAAAACGATCCTTTGTCCTGTTATATAATCGTTTAAGAGTCATCTTTCATAGCTAGGTGTTTAAATTACGATTCCAAGATTTTGTATAATTCAGAGCTGTCAAAAAATTACTTTTCTTCTCTCTTGCACGACGAAACTTTTATGAAAGCTCCAACTCTAGTACTACATTCTTCATCGTTATAGCCTAAATTATAAGAAAAATGAGAGGATTTAGTTAAATGAGATGATTTAGCTGAGAGCATGATGAGATGATTTAGCTGATAAATGATCACTATTTTGGTAATTTAGCTAAATTAGCGTATGACACACAGCCGCTTAATGATAATTTAGGCCTTAATTATAATTTAGCTGCGCTATGTGTCAATGGTATAACGCTACTCTCCTAATTGAGTTTGAACAATGCATGTACAGCGAATGCGCGGGAAATTTTGTCCGAAATTTGAACTTTTTTAATTCTTAATTTTTTTTATGAAGTAAACACAATCATAGTGAATTGTTAATTACGAAAGTCATATTTATTTTCGATTGATATGAGAGAGAAGAACTTGTAGATTAAGGCAAGTTTGTGCTCGTTTCCATACATTTGAAACAGCCAAACTGCAAGTTTGACTGTTTTTCAGATTTTTATGTTGTCTTCTTGTACTTCCAAATTCACGCTGAACTGTTGGTATTATTGCATTGAACACACTCTGTTGGCCGCTGTTGTGTGTGTGCATGGATTTTCTCCAGTCTTCATCATTATTAGATTGGTGACACTAAGCACTTTGCCAATTAAAAAGAGCCACTCACTAATCTGTAAAATTTCTAAAGTTAAATCGGACATCCAGTGAGCAATAAAATTTTTCATGAAAGTCCCCAAAAGAAGAAAAAGAATACTTAGTCGTTTGCCTTTCATAGCTGGGCCATTAAATTACGCGTCACAGGTTTCACATAACTCAAAGTTGTCAGAAAATGAATCTTCTTCTTTTTTCTAGCATGAAAACACTAATATGAACTGTGCGGCTCTAGTGCATTCTTCATCATTAAACCCTAAATTATGTGAGAAATGAGATGATTTAGCTGAGATCATTTAGCTGATAAATGATCAATATTTGGTAATTTAGTCTACCTTTAGTTAAATTAGCGTATGACACATAGCCGTTTAATGACACTTTAGGCAAAATTTTGCTATGTCTCACTGATATAATACGTATATTGAAATTTATCTAAGCTATTAAGATCGATAGTAAATTTAAAAAGGTAAAACACAGAAATAATAAATTATTTTAAAGAAATGAAAAAAATTCCTTTTAACGTTTGCGACATTAAGTCTTAAACTTTATCACAACTTTGTGCAAAAACTTAAAACAAACAAACAGATTTTCATTTCTTACCGCAAATATAGACGAAAAGCGGCAACAAAAACTGTCTAAAATTTATGATCATGAGCCATTCAGCATCATGACGTTCATATCATATTTCCGCCTCATAAAGCCCTGAAGTAATTTTCTGGCTGAGAAATTCCGTAACCGGAAACTTGGAAGTTTTCTGCACCAATTTCGCCAGCAATAGCGTTTTGGCTTTCAACTACATTGCGTTACAATTAACGCAGTTTCTCGCGCCCACCCCCATATAGATTTAATTGCCAAATAAATTGCAGAAGATCTGTCATTCTGAAATTAAGAGATTCTCTTATAGTCTATAAAACTCCTTCAATGAAGTTACAGAGTCACAAATCCTTGACGATAATTTATCATAACCGACATAAAGTGTGTTTTTACCCTAACTTCTGAATGGGGACACGGTTCCGTAATTAAAATCATCGCCCAGAAAGTTAGGGGGAGTGGTTACGCGTCACCGACATCATTAATTTTCCTCAAACGAAACTTTTCAATATTTTTACTAGACACCTAGTTTTTAGTGGTTCAGGAGGGTGGAAAAAAAAAGTAGACGTCTTTGCACTCAGACAAGTCCTTTACGGGAAGCATCGAAACCAGAATGGAGAAAAAACTTCTTCATTAGATGCGGCTATGTGATCGGAATAATTTTTGGGTTGATGATGGGTCCTGAATTCAGGAGCTGACTACTGTTTGGCGTCTTGCTCCACAGTAGAGAGCAATTCGGGAAGATAATATTACTTATTATTAATTAGTATGCCGCTCACAGTGGGGACGAAATTATTTTCTGGGAACAGGAATTGTCCAGGCCAAATACTATTACCGAGCCAGAAAAAGCAGTAGTCAGGATGGAAATGGAGCTATTAATTGTATGACGGGGATTATTACTAATCATCATTTTCGTGGTTCGTGGTAGCTTTAGTTGCGCTCTTAAAGGCAACTTTGAGAATTGTGTAAATTGAAAATTTTATCTTCGGATTCAATTAATTGGTAGCATAGCTTCGAAGAAAATTAATTTCCTTTTCTTAAATTTTCGTGATCTTACTTTATTATTTTAATAAAAAACATTGTGATAGACACAGGAAAAAATAAAAGTGGCTGGCAAAAAGTCTGTACAACTTTATTATTTTTGTCCCAAGAATATGCAGATTAGGGGGGAAGCAGATAGGGAATATTAAGAGAATGGGGTTTCTTAGGCAGGACTGTTTGAATTATTTAACACTTAACTGCGATTACGATCAATAGCTCCTCTACATATAATCAATATTTCATTCGTTTATTTATGCAAGTTTGGGTTTGTATGGGGAGAGGGTGATCGAATGAGTGGGTGGATGTAAATAATTTTTAAATGGATTGGTTAAATCACGTTCAAAATCTTCTGTATAGAATGTTAAAATTCATATTTTAATAGAATTTCTATGAAATTCTGAGTATTTTGTATTCATGTAATTATACAGGGTGGGCCCAAATAACTGTCGCACTTTATTTTTTGTAGAAAAAAAAACTAATGGATATCTTGAGCAACAAAACAAATTTATTTATTATATAGACTGTTGGCTTACATTATGTGTGCTTAAGTTCAAATCTTTCACCTTTAAATGTTTTTACCAGCTTCAAACGTTTTTGAAAATTTTTGGCGGCACGGACCACTTCGTCTGGAATTTCATTCCAAATTTTTGTTAAAAGACACTTGAATTGGGACAATTTCATGTTTTTTATATTTTTTAATTGGTCAAGCCTTTATCCCCATATACAGAAGTCCAATGGATTTAGATCCGGGGAAGATGCAGGCCATTCATCAACCGCAATAAAGCATGGAAAATTATCCTTCCACCAGCGCTGAACAGTTTTTGCTTTATGAGCCGGAGCAGAGTCTTGTTGAAAACAATATGACTCGTTGCCGAAAAGCTCAGATGCATGAGGGTAAAAATGATTGGCAAGCACTTCATCCAAATGGTATTGTGCATTGATTTTGACACCTTTATCAATAAAAAGGAGGGGAAGCTTGCCTTTTGTGGATATGGTCCCCTACACCATGACAGACGTTGTGTTTTGATATCTCTCAGCAGCAATTCTATCTGTTGGGATATCCTGCATACTTGTTGCATATTCGCGATCATTCTGTGGGTTGTGGTATGCAGTATGAATAGTTTTTCTTCAGAGAACACAATATTGCAACTTACGTGCCATTGAAGCAACAAACCACTTCTTTCCTGTCGCATTTTTTATGACGCTCCGTAAGACCATGAATCCTCTTTTTTTTGTAAGGCTTCTGTCCCAAGTCCTCTTCTAAAACATTTCGAATGGTTTTACGGCTCACATTTAGCTCTTTGGCTAGATTTATTTTTATTTTTATTTTTAATTTATCACTTCATCAACATATGATTACTTACAAAAAATTAATTACAACATTACTTATTTTTTAACAAAGCTGACTTTATCTGAGCAATATTTAGATCGAAATCAATGTTGCTATAATTAGCGTTAAAAGCCCGTGAAATAGAGGTTAGCGGTTCGTGCTGGCCGTAATTAGTTCGATGGAAACGAATGTCGAGGAGTACGTAGTCTCTCAAGGAACGGCAAGGAATTTTGAAGGAGAGAGCTCCAAGCAAGATGGGGGAGTCAATTTCGCCTGAAATTAATTTGACTGCGACTGCAGTACCAAGAACATATCGCCTATCTTCGAGTGAATCCAACGAAAGCAGTTGAAGTCGTTCTTGGTAAGGGGGGAGACATATTGGGTCTGACCAGGGAAGTCCCTTAAGAGCAAATCTAAAAAACCTTCGCTGCACGGACTCAATTCTATTCTTATGAATATCATAATAAGGAGTCCACACCGGGCAGGCATATTCGAGAATTGATCACACAAAAGTACAGTAAAGTGTCTTTGTGATGTGAGGGTCATTAAAGTCCTTAGACCATCGTTTTACGAAGCCCCAAATGGAGTTAGCCTTGAAAACAATACAGTCAACATGGTCGTCGAAGGTAAATTTATCATTAAGAAGTACGCCTAAATCGCGAACTATGCTTAATTTTTGCAAAGCAATTGCCTCTAAAACATACACAAATTCATTTGGATCCTTTTTCCTAGAAAAAGATGCAGTGGTGCACTTTCCAATGTTTAAAGGCATACAGTTTAGGGTACACCAGTCAAAAAATAGTTTTAAGTCATTTTGCAAAAGTAAATTATCATTCGTACAGGTGATAGTACGAAATATTTTTGCATCGTCAGCATTTAAAAGAATATTAGAGTTAGAGATTACCGAACTCGCGTCATTAATAAATAAAATAAATAGGAGTGGGCCGAGATGGCTACCCTGAGGTACACCAGAAGTGTTTGGAATAACCGATGAAAGAGCATCTCGAAATTGCACCTGTTGGGTGGGACTAGAAAGATATGATTTTATCCAATTAGTAAAAATAGTAGGAAATCCAAGTATGCAAAGCTTGTGAATCAGTATTTTGTAATTAGTCTTATCAAATGCTTTGCTAAAATCTGTATATATGCAGTCAACTTGTTTGCCTGCTTCAATCGCTGGGATGGCAAAATTCGAAAATTCTAGTAAATTTGTTGTTGTGGATCTACCTTTGATGAACCTGTGTTGGGTTGGGCTTATTATTGACTTGCAATGAAAGTACATTGCGTCACAAACAATTGCTTCGAATAATTTTGGAACACAAGACAGCTTGGCTATTGGCCGGTAATTGCATACGTCGTTCCGTTTACCTTTCTTAAATACAGGAGTTATTGTTGAGTATTTCCACAAACTAGGGAATACCCCACAACGAAGAGATGAATTAAATAGGGACCTAATTGGAGATAAAAGTGCAGAAGAGCACCTTTTAAGTACAACAGATGGAATTCCATCTGGACCACTATTAAAACTCTCAGTGATGTTCGTGATAAACTTTGATATAGTGGGTTCATCAATAAGAAGATCCTTCATCTCCAGTGTAGTAGAGGGAAATTTTGTCAAGTATTGAAAATTATTAAAGTCAATACCACAGTCCCGGACATCAAAAGCAGCCCGAAAGTGATCGCCAAAAAAGTTGCTAATCCTTTTAGGGTCATCACTAACTTCACCATCAAAAGACAGAGTCGCAGGGAAACCATCTGTGCGCCTCTTAGAGTTCACAAAATTCCAAAACAGCTTAGGCTTATCTTTAATAGACTTCTTCATATCGAGCAGATAGCACTGATAGGCCAATTTTGACTTATTAGTAAATAAATCGCGTAGCTCGGAGTAGCACCTATAGTCAGGTTCATTCCTTGAGGGACAGTACCTCTTCCATGCTTTAGTTTTCAAATTTTTCAGATTAATTAAATCGTCGTCAAACCATGGCAATCTTTTAGGTGAACTATTACTCGTAACCGGCACGCACCTAGTGAAGCAACCGAAGAGGATATTGTAGAAATTATTAACAGCAGTATCAATGTCTGTTTCGTTAAGTACGCCCGACCAATCACATTTCGAGATATCTTCATTCAAGGCAACAAAGTCAGCTTTGTTAAAGTTAAATCGATGAGAAATGTCAGTGTTCAAATTCTTAACATTATCAGCAGCAGTATTTGAAGAAAAAATCTCGTGGAACGTAGGATGGCGTGCTGATTCTGGAAGCAAAGGCGAGTTGCATCTGTTGATAGTTAGGTGACTCACATCCGAACAGAACACCAGGTCGAGGAATGTTACAAAAGAGTTAGGTATTGCATTGGATTGATGTAACCCTGTTGAAAACATACTATCCAAACATTTTTCATTTTGTCGTGAGCAGGTTGAAAACGCTGGCAGTAGGCAATCGTCACTGACGGAATAAGACCAATTAACAAGAGGCATGTTGAAGTCACCAAAAATTAGTAGCTAATCTCGAGATTGCATAAGATTGCTGACATACTCAATCGCATTGTAGGCTGCCTCGTATACAACATATGGTGATAATGGTGGTATATATGACGTAACGATATATATTTTTTTGTCCGTAAGTGAGAGAACGACACATAAAATCTCAATTTCAGAAGCTTCAGTGATGTCCACAACTTCAGTCGGAAATTGGCTTCGAACCGCACAAAGCACTCCACCACCCACATTGGCATCCAAAAGCTCAAGATGGCGATCACGGCGAAAAATTTGGTATTCCAAGTCGAGTAGTTCAGCATCAAGGAAACTACCACATAGCCAAGTTTCAGTGAGGCAAACAAGCTGATCTTGCGCAGTTTCGCCTAATTCTTTCACGCACATTTTTCACCAATTGTTCTTACTGTTCCTTTTCGTCTTGGTTTTTTGGCTATTTTAACACTTCCAGTTGTCTTAAATCGAGCCACAGTGCGTTGAAGAAATCTACGGTTTACACCTATGTCTTTTAGCAACTTAACTATCTCGCCTGTCTTTTTGCCTTGCATGTGTAATTTTTGCACTAACTCTCTTTTTGCTTCCATCTTTCACAGAATTTCCATTGTTACTGGCCATGTCAAAACTATACTCAGTTAATTTCACAACAAAACAAAGAAAACAAAACATGCGAAGGCGATAAGAATTTGCTTGTTTACATACGAATAACGCTTCTTCGAAAAACTGTGACAGTTATTCGGGCCCACGCTGTAGATTTGTATGAGAGGGGGTAGAATTGGTGAGGGAATCGCTAAACGTTTGATGCAGTTTTATTTTATTTCTTTTTCAAAGGAGTTCGTACAAAATTTCAATCTTTAGCTTTTAATTTGTTGGTCATTAATTAATTTATTGGAATTGGTCTAAATCATACATTTCGATGGGAGGGGATAGAAGGGCAGGCGCGATCTTAAAACTTTTAACGCAGTTTTATCTCAACTACTTTCAAAGATTTTTGTGCAAAATTTCAAATTGATAGCTTTAAATAGTTAGTTGAAAATTGATTTCTTAAAAATGGTCGAAAAAATAATTTTGTATGGGAGGGGGTAGAAGTTTTGAAGGTATTTAACTAGTTAATATTTCATACTTTTAGGGATTTTTCTTAAATATATTTGGCACATTTTCAAGTTTCTCCCTTAAAATTTCATTCAAAAATTTTCAGTTTATGTGTTTTTTTCATTGCACATGAAACACCTTGTGCACGTTAGACCTTCACTTCGGTGCACAACAATTGTGGAACAAATTATTCTATATATATCAAATAGTTGTATCCACTTTGTATCTTTCACCAGAGCCCTAAAAATCACTCAAAATTTTCGAAATTTTTGCTTACCATCTCCCTCGCTTTACATTTCACCCCACTTTAAACTTTAACCAAAATTAAACATAACAGAATTATGATTGGACTTAAAGCCCAATCATATGATACTCTAGATGAGATGGAAATGACTTTAATATACCGGCAAATATGTCATCTGAAATTCTTTCGAATAGTGAGAAGAGACTTTGCATGGGAGGTGGTAGAAGTAGAGGCGGAGGTTTGTATTTCTCCTATGTGACACCGAAAATGGCGTGTAAAATGTTTCGTGCTGAATTTAAAATTTTTAGTTTTCATTATTTTTAAAGAAATTGGTCATAGTTTTCCTTAAATTGAGGCATTTGTATGGGAGGTGGCAGAGGAAGTGGAACGTTTTAGATGATTTTGAAACTGCTTATCATCATCCTTCACTATGCTTTGATTCAATTTCAAAGTCGACAGCTCTCATATATTCGAAGGAGAAATGCTTTTCTTGAATTTATAATACAGATATTTATATGGGAGGGGGTAGAAGGAGGGAAGCTGAGCTGATAATTTTTTCCAGCATTTATTGCAACTATTAAAAAACAAATTCTGGCAAAATTTTAAGTTTGTAATTTTTCTAGTTTTAATGGAAATCGATATAATGCATTTAACAAAAATGATGCATTTGTATGGGAGGGGGTAGAAGGAGTGTAACGATGAAAACAATTTTTTTTCCTGTTATTGATATTTTTATTTTTATACTTTGTGCGAAATATCAAATTGATACCTTTCACAGTTTCGAGGAAAAATAATTTAATTTAAATTTCAAAATTTCGTGAAATTTGTATGGGAGGGGGTAGAAGGAGTGAGGGGAAGTTGCTAATTTTTTCAGTGCTGATTGGAATTATAAAAAAATTAATTCTGGCAAAAATTCGTTTTTATAACTTTACTAGTTTCGATGAAAATCGAAAAACTGCATTTTTCAAAATTATGCATTTGTATGGGAGGGGGTAGAAGGAGTGATGGGATCGGATCAATATTGAGTCATATTAATGGTATCTATATCATAATACTTGAACCCAAATTTCAAATCGATAGCTTAAATAGTTTCTAAGAAAAATCAATTTCTGAAAATTTCGAAATTTCGTGAAATTTGTATGGGAGGGGGTAGAAGGAGTTGGGGGATGTGGCCCGTTCACGAACTTAAAGTTTCTTTTTTGCTAAAAATGACACACAACAAATTTCAGCACGATAGCTCAAAGCGTTCGAGAGTTATGCTGTAGACAGACGGACAGACGGACAGACAGACAGACAGACAGACGGACAGACGGACAGACGGACAGACAGCAAATCGGAATCGAAGTTTTTGAGCGACAACAAATATTTCTGTACCCTTGGCGGCTCTGTGCGAGCATTATTTCTTAGCGTTACAAACGGTAAGGCAAACACAATATACTCTCAGATTTCATCTAGAGTATAAAAACTATGTACTTCTACAATGTGACAGAATTTCAATTTGATATCTGTACTCAGTTTTAAGATATAACGAAATTTTGGAATGGGCACCATTCTTAAAGTGCTCCCCATTTTTCCTCACTACTATTATGTCAAAATATTATATTTTTCTCATAATTTCCTAGTATAATTTAATAAACGTTCCAAGTTTAAGTTTATAGGACAAGAAATAGCCGAGATATTGATTTTTAAGTGTTTTACACCTCCCCTGACCCTCCCCCTTACAATAATTAGCTAATTCTAGTGGATCTATATGCCACCTTAATGGTTCCGAAATTTGGATTTTTTATGGTAAGTAATTTCGAAGATATAATCATTTGAAAAAAAAAAGAATTAGGCGGACAATTTGTTTTAGCCCTCCCTCCCTTCCTTTTCGGACCCCAATGAATACAAAAATTAAATTATTTTCAAAGCTTCTGCCACAAACCCTTCTATATGTATGGTAATTTTTAGCTTCCTAGCTGGAACCATGATTGAGATATTTGAATTCTTAGTTTTCTGGCTTAGCGCTCCCCGCGCCTCGCCCTGAACCCTTACACCCTCCAACATGGGCATCCGCCTGAGATCCGCAACTATCTACAATCCCCCCAGAAATTAACTTTATATTTTAAAGGGTTTGGACTGAGCGCACATGTCGGCGCACGGCGTACAGACAGACGGATTTTTATACTCTAGATGAAATCTGAGAGTATTATAAGTTTGCAACAAAGTTTGTAACGCCCAGAAATAAGGCTCGGAGAAAAAAATGAATAATACAGAAGTTCATATAATCACTCGAAAATCTCAAAACCGGATGTCGGTCGGTCCGTCCGCCCGTTTGTGTCCTCTCTAGCTTGAGAATGCGTTGATCTAGAAAGTTTAAATTTTTTACACGTCATTTTTGACAAAAAAGTAAGGTCAAGTTCGTGAAAGGGCCAAATCTCTCCAACCCTTCTGCCCCCTCCCAAACAAAATGACACAATTTCGCAATTTGACAATAAACGGATTTTCTCGAAAGGTATAAATGCTATCGATTTGAAGTTAGGAATATAATACTTTTGTGATAATTTCATTCAATTTCATAAAAATTATTTGTGTCGACCCCCTCCTTCCACCACCTCCCATATAAACTGCACATTTTCATGAAATGCTCTAAGCCAATTTACTCAGTTCGTATAAAATTTATTGTGCACTAAAAATTTATTTAGAATTATTAGTAAGACAAAAAACAAAAATTAGACGATTAGGGTCAACACCGCGATCAGAGAAAGTCCTGCTTTTCTGTTGAATACCTATTCTGGGGTAAGTCGATGTGACGAGCTCTAAAGCTCGTTTTGTTGTTACTGGCCATGGTTTTTATGGTTAGTATCGGAGCAACGAACCCACCCATGACGCCCGTAGCAAGACCCAGCAATACGCTATCACGTCGCTCCAAACCGATGCTGCCACGAAGATGGACGTTGGAGTGTCTCTGACCATTCTAATTTCCAAACCTCATTTTCTTTCCCGTTATTTCGATATTTTGGTATAGAAATCACTGTCCTAGGCATTCAATATACAACACATTTACTGCGGCAATATTTTCGGTCGAACGCCCGAGGCGAAGTATTTTCGGTGTCTTCACATGTTGCACTGAGCCAGCCTCTTGGAATTTTTTGCTAAGGTTGCACACATACGAGGGCGGATTGATAATGATATGTAGAAATGAAGAAAACAAATTTTCTTCTGCAAAATTTATTTTATTTTTCATCATAGTCTCCTTTTAGCTCGATACACTTAGACCAGCGTTTTTTTCCAATTTTTGGATCTCTTCCAAATAATAAGATTTCTCCAACGCTTCAAAATATGCGTTGGTTTCATTGATGATGTCACTATTCGTAGTGAATCTCTTTCCAGCAAGCCATTTCTTCAAGTCTGGAAACAAGAAAAAGTCACATGGGGCCAGTTCTGGAGAATACGGTGGGTGAGAAAGCAATTTGTAGGGTAAATCCAACAATTTTGCCAGTGCAACAGCAAACGTGTGAGCTGGAGCGTTGTCGTGATGAAACAGCACTTTTTTGCTGCCGTTTCTCCTTGATTGCAGCATTCAGTCGAACCAAGAACTGAGTATAATATGCTTCCATTATTGTTTTTCCTTTCTCCAAGTAGTCGGTGGAAATTATTCCTTTGGAATCCCAAAAAACTGTCGCCATAATCTTTCCAGCCGAAGGAACGGTTTTTGCCTTCTTCGGTACGTTTGAACCGGCTTCCATCCATTGTTTTGACTGTTGTTTGGTTTCTGGAGTGTAGTGGTGGATCCAGGTTTCATCAACAGCTATGAACCGATGAAGAAATTCATTTGGATCACGCTGAAACGGTTGCAAATTGTCCTGTAACGCTGTCACACGATTGCGTTTTTGGTCGATTGTGAGCAAATGCGGCAGCCATCTTGCGGATAGCTTCCGCATTTCCAAATGATTTTTCAAAACATTCCAAACATGTTCATATGAGATGATTACTGCCTTAGCTATCTCACGCACTTTCTCTCGACGATCTCCTAGCACGAAATCATGGATTTTATAGATCATTTCTAGCATGGCGACCTCATTTGGACGACCTGGACTTTGTATGGTCTCTGTGCTCGTACAACCATGCTTGAACAACAACCGCGACCTGTTCGAGGGGGTCACACCGCCGTCGAATCTCCAAGTCTGTCTCCGAGTACCAGCTAAGTGTCACCTAACGGACCGGGGTCTTCGATATGTTGGTACATAGGCCTAGTACTTGTGCAGGACTTTCAATTGCAGACCCCGGACCGTTAATTATTTTTCGTTTGTGCTGTTGTTGTTTATGCCGCTTGGTTTTTTTTTTGATTTTTGCTGGGCAATGTCTGTACTTCTATTTCGTGTTGCAATATTTTTGTTTCTTTTTTATTTATTTATTTCTTTTTTTTTTCTCAACCTGTATAATTCTTATTATTGTGAATCAATTTTTTTTTTATTATTATTATTACTTTTAACACCTTGACGAATTTTTAGCCATTACTTTTTTTTTTGTTTTCTCTGTTTATTTATTATTTTCGGTTGTCATATTTTAGTTTTTTACTTACTTTAAATATACTGTTTTTTTCTGTATTCTCCTTTCCGTTTTTTTTTGCTCTCTGTTTATTATTAACTTTTTAGTTTTTAATTCAAGTCCTTTTTTTACATTTACTTTTCGAACACCCTTTTCGTTAATGGCAACTTTCACGTTTGACCAGGTCAACGTTCGGGGATTAAGTTCTGCTTACCTCTCCCTGTACATTCACGCCCAAACTTCAAAACCAGACGTATTAGCACTTGGCGAGTGCAAGGTGCTACCTGGAAGTGAGCAGTTTTATTCTGTTCCCGGTTATCACCTTATCCCAGCATTTTTTCGCCAACGGGGGATCGCTCTTTACATCCGTGATGATGTGCCCTTCCAATTGGTTCCACATTTGGGTACCTGCTCCAATCCGGAATTTAATTTTATCTGGATAAAACTTTCAGTCCAAGGGCATATCTTGTATTTTTGTTATATTTATAGAAGCCCGGCACTTAATGCAGCTAAAACAGCTAGTGAGCTGGATGGGTTGTCTGAATCCATCCAGTCCATTTACTCTGCACACCCTGACGCTGAAATCGTTATCGCGGGCGATTTCAATGTACACAACACTGCCTGGCTGAAATATTCCTCCTGCACGGACCAAGAGGGACGTGATACTGAGCTCTTTGCCTCGTCAAACGGTTTGACACAGCTGGTAAATCAGCCTACTCGTTTAACAGAAATTGCAGGTCAGTTCTCCAATCTTCTTGATCTATTTCTCACCAACCAGCCTGAGAAATATTCTATCTCTGTAATATCCCCATTGCCAATTGGGAATACGGATCACTTCTTGATCCGTGCACAATTTCCTGTTGCAGCACATAAACCGCTGCCAGTTAAGGCACCCTGTCGAACTGTTTGGCATTTTAAAAGAGCCAATTGGGGGGCGCTGAACGAGTTCTTCAATGCCTTCAATTGGAAATTGTGCTTCGATTCTAATGACTGCGATGAAGCCTGTAAACTTGTCACCGAGACCATCCTGAAAGGTATGAAGCTCTATATACTTTCCAGTCAAAAGAGAATCCGGCCGTCGAAGGATTCTTGGTTCACTAAAGAATGTCTCGCTGCAATTCAGGCTAAGAAACAATCGTTTCAAAATTTTCAAAATTTTCCAACTCCAGCTAACAGAGAGCTTTATAATGTATCAAGAAATTCTTGCAAATCCACCCTTAAACGTGTTAAATTTGATCACAACCAAAAACTTCGGCGGAAGATTCTTCAGAGTCCAAAAGGCTCAAGATCTTTCTGGTCTTTTGTCAAAACGGTCAACAATAATTTCATCTCTTCATCAACACCACCACTTGTTGATGGCGACCGTACCGTTATTGATCCAGTAGAGAAAGCGAACCTATTGGCAGTAAGTTTCGCAAGAAACTCCACGCTACCACCTTCAAACCAAGCCCCTCCTATCGTAACACCATCAGGTTTTTCGCTGTCGCCGCTACATTTCCGCACGCGTCTCATATTCAGGATCCTGCAAAAGCTCAATGTTCACCTCCGCTGGCCCTGATGGCATTCCCCCCATTACCCTTAAAATGTGCTCATCCTCTCTGGCTAAACCCCTTCGCAATCTTTTTCATCTATCTTACTCTTCTGGGTGCTTTCCACGATTGTGGAAAGTCGCGAATGTTCAGCCAATTCTCAAGAAAGGAAGCAAAGCGAACCCCGCTAACTACCGCCCGATAGCCATCACTTCAGTGCTCTCGAAAGTGATGGAAACTGCTGTCAATCGCAAAATCATTCACTATCTCGAGGATAAACAGCTTATCCACGATCGCCAATACGGTTTCCGTTCTGAAAGGTCGACGGGAGATCTTTTAGTCTACCTGACGGAACGTTGGAACTCTTGCTTGCACAAATATGGCGAAGGTCAAGTTCTTGCTCTTGATATTGCAAAAGCTTTTGACAGAGTTTGGCATGAATGTCTCCTTGTTAAGCTAAAGGCCATTGGTCTCGATGCTACCCTCATTCGATTGATTGAGAGTTTCCTGTCCGAACGCACTATACGAGTCGTATTAGATGGCGTTACTTCTTCTTCTTTCCCAACTAATTCTGGTGTCCCTCAGGGTTCTGTTCTTTCACCTACTCTGTTGTTAGTATTCATTAATGACCTTTTGTTTTCTACTCTCAATCCAACCCATAGTTTTGCAGATGACAGTACTTTAGATAACACATTTGAATTTAACTCTGCTGCGGATTCTCACAAGCTATCTATTGCTTCCAAACGCATGGAGCTATTCAGTTCGCTGGACTCCGACCTCGACTTAATCCTGGATTGGGGCAGGAAAAATAGAGTAGAGTTCAACGCTGCTAAAACACAGTCCTGTCATCTTTCCCTCAAACGTGATGTTCCAGCGTCGTCGACTAATTTAGCCTTTAATGGCGTACCAATTAGCTCTTCAGATGAATTTATCGTATTAGGCGTAAAAGTTAATAACCATCTTGATTGGAGCAAACACATTTTTGATGTTGCCCTGGATACCTCCAAACGCCTAGGTATCCTTCGTAAATGCAAAAAATACTTTACGCCTCACGACTTAGCTACCATCTACAAGGCTTACATTCGACCTCGCCTAGAGTACAATTCGCATTTATGGGCTGGAGCACCCAAAACACACCTTGCGCTGCTCGATCGAATACAAAAACATGCGTTCCGATTAATTGGAGACGACACCATTACGATTTCTATTGACTCCCTCGAGCATCGTAGGAACGTTGCAGTACTCAGCATTTACTACCGCTACTTTCATGGTAAATGTAGTGCGGAACTTAGATCACTTATTCCTCCACTTTACAGTTTTCCCCGAAATACTCGTCAAGCTAAACGCGCGCACGAGTTTACCATCAACCATATTCCTACTCGTACAGTGAAATATAGGCAGTCATTCATCCCCCGAACGTCCAGATTTTGGAACGCATTGCCTGCTAGCATGTTTCCAAGCAGGTATAACCTTCAGCGCTTCAAAAATAATGTCCATCGGCACTTCCGTCTCTCTCCCTAAAATTCCCATAACACTAACCAAATTTCATTCTCTTCCTATACCGTCATAACTGTGCAATTGCATTAAAGGGTGACCCCCTAAGTTATAATCGGTGCTATAAAAAAAAAAAAAATTCTGAAAACCACTTATAAATCATTGCAATCGATGGTGCAGAGTCCTCATAATATTTATCTAATTTTTCTGTGGTTACTTTAGCTGTTTCCCTTTTAAAAAGTTATGCTTATTCATTTTAGAAATTTATTAAAAGTTGACTTGCTTAGACAGCAGTTTCACAAAAATTGAAAAAGGTATCAGGCTAAGCCTTTTCAGGTAATCTATTTAAGGATGAAGCAGGTAAAAAAAATACCAAATTTCCAACCTACCCCCTCCTTCTTCATTTTTACACGTCATTATCAATCCGCCCTCGTACGTCTCAGAGGTCACATGATTATGATCAAAATTTGCACGAATTTTGTGCATCGTAACTGCGATTGAACGCAAATTGTCGTAATAAAATTGTTGCTTTCCATGGTGAATTTCCCGAGTGGTAGAAAATGTCTACATTTACATATGTCAAGCCATCAGCTGTCAAATAATAGGCCTTTCCAGCCCTACACCTCCTGCTCTATCACCCTCTCATATATATATGCTCGGACGTAAGTGACTGATGATAAGTCTCAGACCAAACGGTAGCATATACAGACTTGCGGTTTTTTTTTAAATTCTTTGAAATATGAAAGTACTATAAAAACTTTCATATCCAAAAAATGTTACTGACTAAACCCCCGACAAAGGGTTTATAATTAACCACATAAAAAAACTAAATGCTGTCAACATTAAGTAAATGACTACGTTTGACAAGTTAGGATTATCAGCGTCAATGGTTTAATGAATAGAACGTTCGACTCACGTGCAGTTGGTCCGGGGTTCGATTCCAGCTAAATGTTTAGCATAATAATAGAATTGGATCAATTTAAAAGCTAAGATATTTGGACTTCGTGACTTGCCTTGGGAAGAAGATATGAATTTCCATTTATACTGACCGCCTTATTTATTGAAAAAGAGAATTGTTTCGGATGTGTTATTTGTTCTTGTCCTCTTTACTAATAATGTTAAATGTTAAAGTTTATTGGAGCTATCGATGTTCGACAACGCACTTCTCGTAATTGGTTTTTTTTAAATCCCGCTACTGTTAAAGTCAACTACGGAGCCCATGAGCTAATTAACGCAATGAGAAGAGATTTCAATAGTAATTTCCATTTAATTGATTTTATTTTATCTAAAAATGTTATTAGAATAAATTTAATAAAAGCGTCTATCTAATCGTTTAAATCATTGTGTATCTTGGTGCAAAAACAAACAAAGTCATTTTTGCTAGAGACCAAAGTAAAATTTGGTTCTTCTTGTAACTAACATTTATAAACATTACAACTGACATTGGTTCATTTGTTGAACTTCTCCATAGAGTCTAGTTTGTATTATGACATTGCTTGTTACTGAACTGCAACAACGGCAACGATCACGCAAACGAAAAATGGACTATTCCTTCGGATCTTGGAACGTGCGATCCCTGTACAGAGCAGGAGCAGTGAGAGAGCTTCTGGAACAGGCAGTCAAATACAATATAAACATAATTGCACTCCAAGAAACTAAATTATTAGGTAACGAGATTAATGACTTAAGATCGCACACAATTTTCAAAAGTGGGAAATCATCGGGAAGCCGGGAATTTGGAGTTGCGTTTATCGTCGACAAGAAGTTTAAACACCAAGTTACCAACTTCAAATCCGTCAATGAACGATTGTGTGCAATCCGCATCAAAACAAGTTTTTTTAATGTTTGGCTTATTAATGTCCACGCCCCAACGGAAGACAAAGACGACGAAGTTAAAGACGATTTCTACAGCACCTTAGAATCAACATTCGACTCCCTTCCGTCGAATGATATTAAAATAGTATTAGGTGACTTTAACGCGAAAGTGGGCAAAGAAGAAGCATACATAGGGACAATTGGAAGGCATAGTCTCCATGATATTAGTAACGACAACGGCCAGAGGCTGACTGATTTCGCCAGCAGCAAAAACCTTATTGTAAGCTCGACATGCTTCCCGCATCGTGATATTCATAAGAGAACGTGGGCTTCACCCGACGGAAGAACATTCAATCAAATAGACCATGTTCTAATAGAGAAAAGGACGGCCTCCTGCATTCTCGACGTGCGTACATGTCGAGGGGCTAATTGCGACACAGACCACTATTTGGTAAAGACCAAGTTTCGATGTCGAATCGCAAACCGAGGACACTCAAAAATACAACCGGTTCCTAAATTCGACATAGGGAAACTCAAAAACGAGAAAATAGTTGCGAAATATGCGTTAGCCTTGGAGAGGCACTTCACGACAATGCTGAATACCACTGTCAGCATGCCAATAGAAGAAATGTGGCAAAAAATCAAAGATGGCATTACATCTGTCGCAGAGGAGGTGATAGGACAACAACCCCGGCGCAAAAGAAATGATTGGTTCGACAAAGAATGCCAAGATGCCTTAGAACGAAAAAATGAAGCTTACAAAATATTAATGGAACGGCCGACACGAGCCAAACAAGACAAGTACAAGGATCTTAGACGATTTGCAAACAAAATATGCAGACAAAAAAAACGGAAGTACAATAATGACGAAATTAAAAACATGGACGAACAATTTAAATTACACAACACAAGAGCCGCGTATTCCCTTGTCAAAAGGATGAAAGAAGGTTACAAACCGAAAACGACCCTATGCAAGGATGCGGAAGGGAACATTATAAGTAACGCGGAAGATATAAAACTAAGATGGGCACAATATTTTGAACACCTTCTTAACCCGAGCCCATCACCTACACGAACAGCAGCAGCAGATACAATAGCAGGTATAACTGATGTAACAGCTGATGAAGGATCCGCTTTGAGTCCTCCCACACTCGAAGAAGTAAAAACAGCCCTAAGGAACCACCCAAACAACAAAGCGCCGGGCACTGATCAAATCCCAGCTGAACTTCTGAAAGCCGGCGACACCTGCATAGCGCATCTCCTACATAGATTAGTCGCGGACATATGGACGCAGGAAATACTTCCTGAAGATTGGCGCAAGAGCATCATATGTCCAATTTATAAAAAAGGTGACAAACTCTGCTGCGAAAACTACCGAGGAATATCTCTGTTGTGTACGTCTTATAAGATTTTGACGAAAATTCTAGAAAAGAGAATTAAGCCCTATGCTGATAAAGTAATTGGTGAATACCAAGGCGGATTTAGAGCTGGACGCTCAACCACGGACCAGATATTCTCAGTTAAACAGGTGCTGGAAAAGTGCTGGGAATATAATATTGATGTGCACCAGATATTTGTTGACTTCAAACAAGCATACGACAGTATCGACAGGCGCGTACTGTATAAAATCATGTTGGAGTTTGGAGTCCCACCGAAACTGGTTCGACTGACAAGAATGACAATGACTGAGTCTTTGTCACAAGTCAGAGTAGAAAACGATCTGACTTCCAGTTTTAAAACAGACAACGGCCTTAAACAAGGTGACGGCCTCGCACCAATGCTTTTCAACTTAACACTCGAATATGTTGTTCGGAAACTTCCCGTTGACACCAAGGGAGCACTATGCTTCAAATCCACACAACTCGTAGCATATGCCGACGACATAGATATCCTTGCAAGATCTCTGGAGAGTGCTAAGGAAGTATTTGTAAACCTTGACTCGGTAGCAAGGGAAGTTGGACTACGCATTAATGAAAACAAAACAAAAATTATGACGCAAACTAGGAAAAAGACGCCAATCAGACAAAATATTACAGTAGGAGACTATAACCTAGAAAACGTAGACAACTTCATATATCTAGGGGCAAATCTATCGAAGGATGGAAGCGAACCCATCGAAATTAAAAGAAGGATAATGATGGCAAACAAGACTTATTATTCGGTACTTCCAATAATCAAAAACAAGAACGTGCACAGAAAAACAAAACTTAAGCTATACAAAACAATCATAAGACCTGTGCTATGCTATGGCAGCGAAACGTGGACATTAACTCAGGCGTCCGAAAAACGACTTAACGCCTTTGAAAGGAAGGTCCTCAGAAGAATTCTCGGACCTGTGAGGGAAGACTCAATCTGGAGAATACGATACAATAGAGAATTGTATGCCATCTTCGACAATCCAGAAGTGTCAACCCTCATAAAATTTAAAAAATTACAATGGGCTGGTCATGTGGAGCGGATGGATGACGGAAGAATTCCCAAACGCACACTAAAAGGGAAAGTCAACGGACAAAGACCGGTCGGAAAACCACGAAAGCTCTGGGAGGATTCGATTGACGCAGACAGCAAATCACTGCTAAGATTTTCAAACTGGAGGACGCGGTCACTGAACCGAGATGGATGGAGGCAAAGCATTCAGGAGGCCAAAGTCCGATTTGGGCTGTAGCGCCATCGTAAGTAAGTAAGTTGTTACTGAACTAAGCAGAGCAGAATTAATAGACACCGTTGAGCTAAAAACCACAAAACCAAAAATGTTTGATGTTGGTTGTTTTTAAATCATGGTGCAGACATATATTTATACTCTAGATGAAATATGAGAGTATTGTAGGTTTGCTCTAAGGTTTGTAACGCCAAGAAAATACTGCTCGAAAAGAGTCGCCAAGGTTACAAAAATATATAATCTCGAAACCGGAAGGTCCGTCTGTTCGTTCGCTAGGAAGCTCAAACGGGCCAAATCGCTCATCCTCTTCTACCCCCATTCCATACAAAATGAGTCAATTTCGGAGTTTGGCAATAAACGGATTCTTGCGAAAAGTATTAAAACCATTGATCTACAATTTAAAACATTTTATTTTTATGATTATTGCAATATATTGTATAAAATTTATTTGAATCCCGCCTCTCCTTCCATCACCTCTCATACAAACTGAATTTTTTCATGAAGTCCCATAAGCCAATTCACTCATTACGTATAAAATTAATCGAGCTGAAATTGCGCACAAAATATTTATTTACAATTATTAGTAAAACTAGAAAAGATTAAACGATTAGCTGCACTCCTTATACCTCCTGCCATACAATATAAGACGATTTCACAACTTTGGAAAAAGTATATTTTCTTGAAAAGTATGAATTTTTAAAACATATCAATTGTTTAAATGTTTATAGTTATTTCTAAAAAAGTCATTAAAAACTCTCAACTCCTTCTACCACCCCACATACAAAATGCACAATTTCACTAAATCCAATACACTAATTTTATTAGGAGTTTTTTAATTTTTGAAGCTTAAATTTTCAATGATTCATTTTCATAGTATAACTCTAAAATGATGTGAAAAAATTAGATCAATGCCGTCACCCCTTCTACACTTCTCCATTCAAAATTTTAAAAATAAAAAAAAAATGTTTTTCATCTAGAGTTTCGCTTGACGCCTAGTCGTAATCTTGTCATGTTTTTGTATAATTATTAATGTACTTCCATTTTCGTTTATGTAAAAATTTTCTTCTTTCCCAAGCAATATAACTATGATTGTATTTATCTGTAGTTAATAAATAAATAAATCGGATAACTGATTTTCGGCCAATTTATCACTACTAGAACTATTTTCACACACAATTTTTCGATTTCAAATTACTTCACCTTTAACGAAAACGTCATTTTGAGGATCACGCCAAGGATATATATCGCACAAAGTGGCAAAATAATTGTGGAAGTTGCAGAGTCCAAAATGCATTTTAAGCCTCGTTCTCGAATATGGCACCTAAACAGGTGAAGAGATGAAACTTTTAGTTCACGGATTAGCTTAGAAAGGATGTAGCGTAGTGGGTAGCGTGTTGGACGTGATTTCAAATCCCGGTCGACTCAAAATTCCACCACACTGTCTGCTTTGTGTATATCTTGGTCACCTCAAGCTACGAAAATGAAAAAGTCGAAGATAGAGGGTTGTGCGAAGGTCTAACAACCTTTCCACAATAAATAATGAAAAAATGTTAAGGAACCTGAAAGTCAGGAAACCAAGGCCCGATTTGGGCTGTAATGCCATTGTAGAAGTAAATGTAGACAAGTAATGTTAGATTCTAGCAGATTTCGCCGGTAAATTTAACAAGAATTATCAATAAGAAGTTTGCACATGCTTTTAACTTTGGTGCAAAGATTTCGTGTAACTTACTTTTGTCATAGATCCTTGCAGCTTAGATTATTATTTCGTCGCACAACCTGTGCGAAACCTTTTGTTATTATTTATGTGAATTTATTCATTTTGGGTAGCTAGCTATATCCTTACAGTAAAACTGATATTAATGACCTTAGCAGTTTCGTAATTATCGCAGTATCGCCTGTTTGTTTTTCTTTGTTATTTTTGTTTTGTTTTATGCCGGATCCCTGAACAGCTTTTTGACACACGATAAAACAATTAAATCAGATTTATGGCTGTTCTAATGAGTTAATTATGAAAGCAAAGTATTTTTGCGTCTGATTTATGTCTTTACAGACTCTTCTCTCAAGTGATGGTCTTTATGTGTTATATGTATGGCAGTATGGAAGAAAAAAGCTCAGCATAAGAGTTTCCGTGGGCCGAAAGTGATCCCTTGACTTTTTGTCTATATTTTTCATGAGGGTAAGGCAAACAAAGTGAAAAGGATTTATCGTTGGTAGTCATGCAAGTGAAGGTAATAGTTATACTTCGGTCGAGTAGAATACAATAGTGGAATTTTCGAAACACATTACAAACATGCATTTCGAACGAGCCGCCGATCTGGGATTATGAACATTATTTTAAAATTTTCATTCGATGTATCTCTTATTGAAAAACTAAGTTTTAAGGTCTAGAGGCAATCTGCCATCACACGAATAAGGAAGACTCGAACTTATTTATAAATCTCATTTTCATGTACATACCATATACTCGGATCCTTAAATATTTGCCAGCAAAATGACAGGCAGCTTAAAATCTAATTACGTTGGATAACGTTCATTGAGCTCCGGCGGAAGCACTTTACTTTTGCGATGCGCTCCAAAGAAATTTCGCATTAATCCTTATTTCGATACGGTAGGCGTGATGGGGTGTGTGACGCATACGTTACACTTATGTGAAATATACGCTTCATATGGCTGGGATTTTCGAAAAACAATTAACACACTGTTCTTTGGCGCTTCTGTGATGTATAGATTGAAAGTAGGTGGTGTCTTAGGCGTGGAGCTAATTTAATTATTTTCGTTTTTCTTTAATATTATCTCCCTCCAGCATGGATATACAGCTTTCGAAAAATCACATTTTGGCTCAATTTTCAGAAAATTGTGTTATTCTTGGGCATTGGTTTGATAATCATATTTTAAATATTGGGATTTGGGACTTGGGATTTCGATATTAAAAAAAAAGGTTTTCACCTATACAAGTATTACAGTACATACTTCTCTATAAATTATCGATAATTTTCCACAATATAATTCAACAAATTTCATTGTAAAATTGCACAGTAGTTTGGGTTTAGGTGGTTTCGTAGAGCCACAATGTACTGTGGCTGGTTTTCACTCCTCCTGTACCACTTGGTTCGATTTGCGAACCGAAGTAGGCTCGAATGTTTGACGTCTCTGAGGTCGTCTAGTTCTGAGAAGAATCTGGAGCCTAAGCAAAGGAGACGAATGTTGGAGATTTGCGGACAATGACAAAGATAACATTCGATGAATTCTTCACGTCTTTCTCGCAACCTCCGCCAAGGCTGTCGTTCGTGATCTGCAGCCTGAATGCTTGCAGCTTTAGCAAGCAATGACCTGTGGCCACGCTGACAATAGTTCGGACACTGTAGCGACTACGTTGTAACAGCTGAGCTGAAATATTTTTATTCGGTTGTTCCAAAAAGGATTTGGTCGTTCTGCGGTTGTCCAGCTGCCGCCATCTCGCCAAGAAAGAATTCAAAATAGTTTGTTTGAAGCCAGTCTTCAGCACTCTTGGTGCTACATCAACTGACTTCGTAGTGGAGTTAATGTTTGAAGATCCTTGCCACTCAAGGTTGTCTGCTGCGTCGTTTTCTACCACATCGCTATCACCTGGTATCCAAATAAGAAATACTTTGGTTATAGCCGCTTGGCAATTCAAATTGTGTCTACAAATGAACACTAGTTTGGACGTGGTCCTGTAGGATTGGGGTGCCAGAAGTGCAGCCCTGCTGTCCGAGAAAATGTTACAATTTCCAAGACAGTTTTGCATATCTGAAATAAATTTTGTACACTCGTTAATAGCTAATACTTCCGCTTGGAACACAGTCGTGTGTTCTGGAAGATGAAACGAAGTGTGGATGTCGAAGTCGTCGGAATAAATCCTTGCACCTGTCCCCTGGTTATTTTTAGATCTGTCCGTATAGAGATGAGACCAGGTGCTTCTACTCTACAA
The DNA here is from genome assembly GCA_963669355.1 of Chorisops tibialis. Taxonomy (NCBI): domain Eukaryota; kingdom Metazoa; phylum Arthropoda; class Insecta; order Diptera; family Stratiomyidae; genus Chorisops; species Chorisops tibialis. The sequence goes on along the minus strand of OY770262.1, from coordinate 262,851,089 downwards.
TGGCGCTTCAGCCCAAACCGAACCTTGGCCTCCTGACATTCAGGTTCCTTAACATTTTTTCATTACTTATTGTGGAAGGGTTGTTAGCCCTTCGCACAACCCTCTTTCTACGAATTTTTCATTTTCGTAGATTGAGGTGACCAAGGTATATCCAAGCAGGCAATGTGCTGGAATTATATATTGCGTCGACCGGGGTTTGAACTCACAACCTTCGCATTACAAGACCAACACGCTACCCACTAGGCTACACACTAGGACCAGGTGTTGAGTGTCGTGTTTGTTGCCCATTCGTTTCGTTCAGGAAATTTAATGTGAAACTTCTTTTGCTCAACCTGCGGTTGAAACAAAAATTGTCTTAGGTGATTTGAATGCAAAACTCGGAAAGGAGGAGGCTCATAGAGGAACAACAGAAGGGTACAGTCTCCATGACTTAACCAATAACAATGGCCAACGTCTTATTGATTTCCCAAGCAGCAAAAATATCATAGTAAGTTCTACGTGCTTCCCACATCGCGATATTTACAAACGAACGTGGGCATCACCAGATGGTCACACCTTCAACCAAATAGACCACGTTCTAATTGAGAAAAGGGCTGCTTCCAGGATACTTGATGTACGAACCCTCCGCGTTATGAATTGTGACTCTGATCACTATCTAGTCAAAGCTAAGTATCGATGCAGAATAGCTTGTCGTGGATATACGAAAACGAGTAGAGCACGCAAATTCAATATCGACAAGCCTAAAAACGAAACGGTGGTGGAGGCTTATATGTCAGTATGTAATAAACACCTGACACCAATATATGAAAACATCCAAAATATGCCAGTGGAAAATGTGTGGATGAAAATACTAGACGGCATCAAACCCTTCGCAGGAGAGGTGTTAGGATATCAAACACGGTAAAAAAATAATGATTGGTTCGACCAAGAATGCCGGGATGCAATAGATAGAAAGAACGAGGCTTACAAAATTTTTATTGAACGATCAACACGAGCCAAAAAAAAAGATATGACGAGCTTAGGCGATATGCGAAAATGACCTGCAGACGAAAGCAAGGGAAGTACCATAACGACAAATAAAGCGCGGGACGCATACGCAATAGTAAAAGACTTAAAAAAGGGATATAAACCAAAAACCAGTCTCTGCAAAGAGGGCAACATTATCAGCGACACACAAGAAATCAAAAGGAGATGGGCTTCCCACTTTGAACATCTTCTCAATCCCTCCCCATTAGCACGGCAGACAACATTTCAATTTAGGCCTCAACTGTTGAAGAAGAACCATCATCGTTACTACCCACGCTTGCTGAAATCAAAGCAGCCCTATGTGACCGAAAACTAAACAAAGCGCCGGAAATTGACGAAATACCAGTTGTAATTCTGAAAAACGGTGGAAACTATGTCGCTGAAATACTGCACAACATGATATGCAAAATTTGGACAGAGAAAATCATACCCAAGCATCATATGTCCAATTTACAAGAAAGGAGACAAACTCTGTTGTGAGAATTACAAAGGAATATCATTGTTATGTACGTCCTGTAAAATAATGACAAAAATAATTGAACGTCGTCTTAAGCCCTATACTAATGAAATATTTCAAATACCAAGGTGGGTTCCGTACCGGATGATCTACAACAGACCAGATATTCTCGGTGAAGCAGGTGCTTGAGAAATCCTGGGAATATAACACCGACGTGCACCAAATTTTCGTAGATTTTAAACAAGCATACGACAGTATCGATAGGAGCGTACTGTACCAAATTATGCTTGACTTTCGAATTCTTCTAAAACTAGTCCAACTAACAAGACTCACAATGACGAACACTGAATCCCAAGTGAGAATACAGGCCGATTCCAGAACCCGCTTTCGAACGAAATGTGGCTTAAAACAGGGAGATGGTGTAGCCCCCTTTCTTCTCATCTTGTTACTAGAGTATGTCGTCCGAAAAATCCCAGTCGACACCGACGGGACACTACTATTTAAGTCCACCCAACTAGTAGCATACGCTGACATCATAACCATCCTAGCAAAATCCTTCCCTAGTGCTAAGGAGGTATTTGTCAATCTTGACTCCGCCACAAAAGAAGTCGCGTTGTGCATTAACGAAAGCAAAACAAAAGCAATGACGCAAATAAGAAGGAGAACAACTATCAGACCAAACATGACAAATACGGAATGTAATTTGGAGAGGGAGGACAACTTCATATATCTTCGGGTCAATCTGGTAAAGGACGGTAATGAAGCAGATGAGACCAAAGGATGGAGTATCTTAGCAAATAAAACGTGTTACTAGGTACTTCCAATAATGAAATCCAAGAAAGTGCACAGGAACAATAAGCCGCGGATATATAAAACTATTATACGACCTATGCTCTGTTATGGCAGCGTGACGTGGAAATTAACGCGAACTTCCGAAAAAGCAGTTAACGCATTCGAAAGAAAGGTCCTCCGAAGAATTTTGGGACCTGTGAAGAAAGGAACGGAATGGCGAATAAGATACAATCATGAGTTGTATCAACTCTACGACGAGCCAGAAGCTTCAATGTTCGTCAAGCTATATAATCTGCAGTGGGTTGATGTAGAACGGATGGAAGGCAGACGAATCCCCAAACGTGCTCTTAAAGGCAAAGCGTGTGGTAACCGGCCAGTTAGCAAACCACGCAAGTGATGGAAAACTCGGTCGATGAAAACAGCAAAGCCATTTTAAATAAACTGCCAACAAGTTGAGCGCAACTTTATTATTTTTGGGATAAGTTAAAGATGCATGGAAAGTCAATATGCAAGTTAAAGTGGTTAGGGAAGACTAAGTGGAACCCCGTTTAGGGCAGGGATGAAGAAAATTTAACACTTAGTTGTGAATACGATCAATAGCTCCAGTACATGTAATCAATATTTCATTCGCTTATGTAAGTTTGGGTTTTTATGACGGGGGGGGGGGGGAAGAGGTGATAGTAAGGGTGGGTGAATGTCAATAATTTTTCAATTAATTGCTTCAATTATGTCCAATATTTTCTGCATAGAATGTCAGTTTCATAAACGAAGTTGCATAGAATTTTCATAAAATTTGGTGTATTTTACATTCACGAAATCAATCATTTGTATGGGATGGGGTAGACGAGGTAAGGGAAATGTAAAATTTGTTATGAAGTTTTATTTGATTTCTTTTGTAAGATGCTCATACAAAATTTCAAATTCGTTGGTTAGCAGTTGATTTATTGAAATTGGTCGAAACCATACTTTTGTATGGGAGGGGGTAGAAGAGCAAGTGCGATCTCAAAACTTTTGACGCAGTTCCGTTGCAACTATTTTCGAAAGCTATTGTGCAAAATTTCCAATTGATAGCTTTTAAGAGTTAGCTGATAACTGATTTCTTAAAAATGGTCGAAAAATTAATTTATGTGGGAGGGGATGGAAGTTTGGAAGGTATTCGACAAGTTAATATTTCATTCTTTTAGAGATTTTTTTTAAATGTATGTTGCAAATTTTCAAGTTTCTACCTTAAAATTTCATTCAAAAATGTTCAGTTTATGTGTTTTTTCACTGCACATTAAACACCTTGTGCACGTTTGACCAGGGGGGTCGGTGCATAATAATTGCAGAAGTTTTATTATTTTTTCTGTATGTATAACAAATAGATGTATCCACATGGAAAATTTAAACTTTGCATCTCTTACCAGACTCCTAAAAAAATCACTCAAAACTAATTTTTGCTTACCACCTCCCTCCCCTTACACCTCCCGACGTAAAACTTTCAAAAATTCAAAACTATGTAGTTCCACAATTTGACCAAATTTGAATTTGATATCTGCACTCAGTTTTGAGAAATAATGGTTTGAAATTTTGGAAAGTGTAATGATCCCCATTTCCCCCCACTACTAGTTTGTCAAAATGTTATATAGCTTAATATAAGTACAAAGTTTCAATTACATAGCTCAACAAATAGCCGAGATATTGATTTTTAAGTGCTTTCCATGGCACCCCCCCTTACAACAATTAGCCTCTATGAAGCTGATTCCAGTGGATCTATATGCCATCTTGATGGTCTAAGAATATAAATTTTTTCTGGTAAATAATTTCGAAGATATAATCAATTGAAAAAAAAATTCGGACGACAATTGGTTTTTGCCCCCCAACGGATAAAAAAATTAAATTAATTTTAAAAGTTGTCCCACAAACCCCTTTGTATGCATACCGATTTTTAGCTTCCTAGCTGTAACCATGTTTGAGATATTTGAATTCTTAGTTTTCGGTTTAAGTGCTCCCCCCGCCTCTCCCTGAACCCTTATACCCCAAAATGAGTGTGCGCCTGGGATCCGCAACTATCTAAAATCCCTCCAAAAATGAACTTTGTATCTTGAAGGGTTTGGGAGTTAATGTGCGTAAACAGCGGCGTACGGCGGACGGCGTACAGACAGACGGATTTTTTTTTTTTGCATTTTAAGGCTATTTTAGTCATGAAACGCGAAAAAAACAAAATTTCAGGGTAGCAAAAATTTTTTTTTTCCAAGTAGATTACAATACTTTACTTTGGATCGAGACGATTGAAGGCATCGACTTCAGGAGGCCAGGGTCTGTTTTAGACTGTCGCGCCAATGATGGAAAAATCTCAAAATCATATGTTAGTCCGTTCGTTCGTTCTCTCGTTCAAGAACGCGCCTAGCTACAACGTTCAAATTTTTACACATCGCTTTTGACGAAAAAGTAAGATGAAGTTCGTGAACGGACCCCTTCTACCTCCTCCCATATATAATGACTCATTTTCAATCATTAACAATAAGCAAATATTCTTGAAAACTTTAAAAGCTAATAAATTTAAATTTAGAACATATTATCTTTTTACCAAATGTGATGTATAATAAAAAAATTATTCGAATTCCCCACTCCCTCCAGCATCTGCCATATAAAATGCACTTTTTCATGAAATACTCTAAACTAATTTTCTCTGTACGTATAACATTCATCGTTCTTAAAGTTTGTACTGAATACTTTATTAGCATTATTGTTAAGATCGGAAAAAATTAACTGATTTGCTTCACTGATTCCACCCCCTCCCATACAATATTGCACATTTTCACAACTTTTCAAAAATTCCATTTTTGTGAAAAGTATGAATGTTATTGATCTGGAATTAAAAAAAAAGAAAAATTAAATGATAATTATAGTTGTTCCTAAAGAAATTATTAAAAATCCTCCACTCCTTCTACCACCTCCCGTACAAACTGCATAATTTCCCTAAATCCAATACATTGATTTTCCGAGTACTTATTTAATTGTTGAAGCTTACATTTTGTAAAAACATAGCATGATATGAAAAGAATTAGTTCAATGCTGTTAACCCTCCTACCACTCCTCATTCAAAATTTCTTGGAATTACTAAAATGTCAATTTCATCTAGAGTATCTCATGATTGGGCCTTACGCGTAATCGTAGTCCTGTTATGTTTCTTCCCAACTTCGTTTGAATAATAATTACAATCTGTGTTAGCCCTTCGCACAACCCTCGACTTTATTTTCGTAGATTGTGGTAGGCCAGATACTCATGTAGGAAGTTTGCTCTAATTATACTGCGAGCGGGATTTGAACTTACAACTTTCGCAGTGTAGATCAGCATGCTACCCGCTAGGCTTTACCCAGGCTGCATATGTAAAAGTAATGTAAATGAATAAATAAATATTTATGGTGAGCTCCAAAATATTTTTGCTGCGAGTCGTTCAAACAATTTCCTTGTTAAGACCGCTCTTAAGACTACAAGTCATTGCTCTACTTATTCCCTTCTACTATAGAATTTATAAATTTGGTATAATACGTGAACATTTCTAAAATGACTTTATACAAATGCAAGATTTGCATTTAAAAAATAGTAAATATTTTCTGTTTTTTCCTACGAAACTTATCATTAGCTAATACTTTAAATAACAAGGACCCAATTATTCATTTCACTCACTCAAAATCTCCACATTGGAATAAATCGCTATTTTATTGGCAGCAAATGGATTGGAAACTTTCGTCATGTGGTAAAACTGCATTAGATCTTAGGTACAATTCCTTACCAATAGAAAAACTAAATCCACTTTAAAACTTCCGTAAGTACTACATTTTCCCTGTTTTTTGGTAATAGACAATTCTGCTTGGCCACAGATGAAAGGACACATTCACCCTTCAGCAAGAAATCGTTTACCGCAACAACGACGATGTGAATACTTCTTGAAACTACCCTCTACTATATACAGTAAATCGAAAATAGCGGAAATCTTATCCCTTTTTAGGGGCTAAATCCCTTACTATACATATAGGACACTATAATTACCTATGCAAATTGTTTTCAGATCCACATTGATACCACAAAGTGGTTTTTAGGAGAAAGGATTTACCTGAGAAATGAAAAGGGTCAGGCGGGATAATACAAAAGAGAACTTTTTAAAAGTTAGTTTTAAAGGAGAATTGTACTTTCAGGAAGGGCGAAGCAAGAACCTTGAAAAGCTACTTTATGTGTAGTCTAAGAAGAAAGCAATCTTGTCTATAAATTAGACGTCGCAATCACTTCCATTGAAAACAAAACGGCAATTATAATTACTGGGCTCGTCGCTCTGGTACAAGTTTTTTGAATAAAGTGCCCCTACCATCTTTCCTTCACTTAATTAACGTTAATTTTCTCATAATCCTGTCGAGTATCTGGTATCATCTAAATACAAAAGAAACTTCCATCGTCCCTCTAATAGTCGTCTCACCTGTAAAACATCCTGACAAAATCACTTCATTTCAAAGTAATTACTACAGACGACAGGTTTACTGCTTGCTCTGGATTTGACCCGATTAAATCCGAGCTAACAGAGTTAATGTCCTAACGAGCTAAATTATGCTAATTACAATTTCCTTTAAAATTTCATAGGAAATTTTACCATCAAAATTCCTCCGAGACCCATGGATATATAGATGGAGATAGCAGCGTAGCTACCGATTTTCATGAAGATTTTACTACATCCTTAAGTAAATTCAATTAAAACTGCAACACTATGGTAGAATGCAAAAAGTTATTAAAAGATCGTAAAATCAACGAATTTGATGTCAGCACAAAAACTGTAAGAAATCATCAAAAAGTGATAACTAGAGAAATTCATTAAAAGTTCACCGAAAAAGCTAATAATAACGTCGTAAAGTTGTTTATGAAAAGTTGCAAAGCTGTTAACAAAACGTTTTCGTAGCGAGCAATACGAAGGGCAAAAAATTGGAAATATGTGCGGGCAACACCTGTACGAGTCATAAATCTCAGTAGGGATAAGAAAAGTAAAAGTTTTCCTTTTTATCGATGGGATAGGTGTTAATAATAGGTAAGGAAATCTATTGATAGGTACTTTTGGCAGTTTACGAGCCCGTATATCATTCTATATCGAAATAGACGATAGGTTAGGAATGGGTAACTTTGTTAGGTAAATTTTAGGCTCGCTCATTGCTTATTGAATGAAAAAAATTGTAATTGATCGATTAAAACTTTTTTTGAGATTGTTTATAAATTTATATTTTGTTAGGTAATTCATTTATTAAATATGTATCTGTCTTCTCATCTACATGAGAAGGTCATTTTTGTCGGTGACCTTCTCTTTTCGATAATATCTATAAATAATAACCTCCATCCGGATAGCATTTGGTGGTCGACAGTGGCTGACGACGGTGTAGAATGGTGGTGAAGATATGGATGGCCTTTTACTTCATTTAGCAACTTTAAGCACAACAAATGTTAGTGATGGTGATTTATAGAGGCGGATACTAAGCTCTTCCGTAGAAGAAAAACTTTCGTGTCTTAAAAATGTTACTTAGAATGACGCTACAGGGCTTTGACCTTACCTATGTTACGCCTTCTGTGATGTTTGAGAATAGTTATTCCTTAAAATACTCCTCCAGAAATTCGACAAAACTTTATAAACCCGCACAGCAAAGATATCCTTCGATAGTTTTCACAGTGAAGTTTCCCACCTTTATTCGTAAATGTTGCCAATCACTTAAGCCATAGGTCCAATCAAACTCCACCGATTTCAAATGTGCTAAAAACTAAAAGTTTAACTTATTTTAAATTGTAAATAATATTTTTAGATAATATGATATCATAGAAAATAGCATAAAAAATAAAATATTGATATTTCACCGATCTGATGAAAAAACGGACCTTCTGTGAAATCGCCGCCATCATCCGCTTTGCTGACACTGTTCTGCCAGTGATGGAGCATGTGATAGAGATTGCTGGTAGTGGCTCCAGTCTTCTTTAAAATTCCTCTGAGAATTGACCAAAATTGTATAATGGGTCTGAATTCAGGACAATTCGATGTGATCCACTCCCTTGGCACAATTGATAAGTTTTTGGCTCTGAACCAGGAATCTATTTGGCATCTCATAAGTTTCATCGTCCATTATCAAGTAGCCAACACTTTTGATCAGAGCATTATCATACAGCTTTCTTGATCGATTTCTTGCCACAGGATTTTGCTTGTCGTTGCGATTGGGTACATCTATATCTTGATAAGACTTCAAGCCAGTCTCTGACGATATTCTTCTCACAGAACTCTTCGATGTTTAATTTTTTTGGCCAAATCCCTCTGTGAAAAACCTGGATTTGCCTTCGTCTTCCGAACTATTACACCTTCACTATTTCTTTATAACGTGTCCGTGATATTCTCCAACTCTTGAGGCTCCATCAACACTTTGGGTCTCCTTGAACCTTATAAACCCGGTTCACTGTAGTTTTCAGTGTTGTTACTTTTGCGATCACAGAATGTGAAGCCGTTGGATTTTCTGCATACAACAAGTCGGGCACGACTTTATTATTTTTGGAACAAGTTGGGGATGCGTGGAAATTCAATATGCAGGTTTGAGTTGTTAAGGAAGACTAAGTGAAAGACAGTTCTTGGGCAGGGCTGTTGTCAATTTAACACTTAATTGCGGATACGATCAATAGATGCAGTACATGTAATCAATATTTCATTCGTTTATTTATGCACGTTTGGGTTTTATGAGGGAAGGGGAGGGCGTGATATTAAGGGTGGGTAGATGTTAATATTTTTTTAATTGATTGCTTGAATCATGTCCAATATTATTTGTATAGAATGTTAGTTTCATAGACGAAGTTGCATACAATTTTAAAAAAATTCGTCGTTTTTTATATTCACGAAACCAAATATTTGTATGGGAGGGGGTAGAGGAGATGATGCAGTTTTGTTTCATTTCTCTTGTAAGGTGCTCGTACAAAATTTCAAGTTCGTAACTTCCGCTGTCATTCAATGTTTGGTCATTCCAGAACCCAATCACAGTCCGTTTTCGAATGCCAAAAGTCGTTGTCCGTATCTGATGCGCTGTACCCCTTTCTAGTATCATTTAGATTTTTAGTTCGCTTGTGATAATACCATGTGAGTGAGTGTCCATTTGCCAGTTTTTGTGCAAGGAAGACTGACTGTGGGTGCAATATCTTCTTCGTCTACAGCGCTACAGCCCGAATCGGGCCTTGGCCTCCTGACCTTCAGGTTCTTTAACATTTTTTCATTATTTATTGTGGAAGGGTTGTTAGACCATCGCACAACTCTCTATCTACGAATTTTTCATTTTCGTAGATTGATGTGACCAAGGTATGCCCAAGCACGCAGTGTGCTGGAATTATGCGTCGATTGGGATTTGAACTCACGACCTTCGTATTGCAGACCAACACGCTACCCACTAGGCTACACCCTAACTGGGTGTAATATAATGCCCCCATTTCCACAGGTGGGAAAGTGACAATTATATATTATTCCATGCCACTCAACCGTCAAATCTAGTACTTATGCAAAACGTTTAATTTATTCAAAACAAGAATTATTATGTCGCAATTGAGTAAATCTTTTTTAACCTTCACTCTATCTGGAGTGATTCCGTCTGGCGAAGAGGATGTTGGTGTTACGGGAAGCTTTTCAAAATATCTCGGCCGAAGCCCTACTGTCAACAATAAGAATAAGTCAAAAAATAATTTTTTTTGCAAATAATTGATTATTTAATGAAATTTTTTGTTTGTTTTTTTTTGTTATAGGCAATTTCGGCTTTTATGTGCAATGCACAAACACAGTCTTGGAGGGAAGGAATGGGATTGGAAAGGTTTGGGAAGGGGAGTGAGAACGACCGTAGCGAGAGGAGAAGCTGGTACATTTTTCAGTTGTACTGGCTGCTTACTGACAAATATTTGCAGATGTTATGGGGGACTGAATGATAGAAAGCGAACAGAAACCATCTACTGAGTATCTAGGCCTTCTTGAAGTGGAACTGTTTCACTTTTACACCGTTTCCCCATTTTATTGCGAATAATTTTTTATCACCAGTAGCAACTGAAAAACTTGCGCTTAAAAAAATCCCGTCTGCAGTGGGAATCGAACCCACGACCTATTGACTGAGAAGCAAGCACGCTATCCACTACGCCACGGAAGCCTCAATATAAACAATAATTTATTTTTACTTATTTCCAGTCCCTTCAACTACCCCAGAGTTGTAAAACGCAGTCCAGAACTTAAAATTTGTATAATGTAATGCAAGAAGTCGACTTGTTTATATGAGGTGTTTCCCATACGACATTATTTGTGATGAATGTCCCATTGGGCTTATGTATAAGTAACTTCATTTCTTCTTGTGTTTGCACTAATAACATGGCAACATAGAGTTGTCTATGTGAGAATAAATTATTATTTTGGAAAAATTCGAATTTGCAATGTGCTAAAAAAAAGTTTGTAAAAGTTGCATTGGCCGAAAATCGAACCCAGACCGCTGATTATTAGACATCAAGTCGTTAGTTTGATTTTATTTTCAGCTCCAGCATGGAATAAAAATTATTTCGAATTATTATATTTTTACTTTAGTCAAATCGTAAAAACAAATTCCAGCCGCGAATCGAGCCCAGGGCCGCCGGCGTGGCAGGCGTGTTCTTCCACCAAGCCACCGATATTGACGAGATTATCTTGGAAAAACTTAATAACCTAATCTCAGACACGTGACTTCAAATATATGCACAGTTTTTCCTTATTATGTAGATGTAGTTAAGAAATCTCTATAATTACGGTGACCAAACATATGTATTCCAGTAGGACAGTATTTTCGTTAGAAACGAAGTTCTACTGCCCTTAAAGACAATACAAATTACGAAGGATACTTTTTTGTTGAAATTGTATGTGGAGCCGCTTTCAAATTATGCTGCAATGTGAGCACACTATTTAATAGATAGTTAATAGAATTGAAAAGACTTACCTATCAGATAACCGTTAACAAAACTTGAGTCCGAAATTACTAAAGGAAGTATGAATTCACAAAAATATGATTGGCCACCTACAACAAAATCTATTACAAAATTGAAGTTGAAAGTGAATGCCAGGGAGAGATTTCTGGATATACTTGATTAATAGCAACATTTCGAATGCACCGTGCAATCATCCACCAAAGTAAACTGCAATTTAAAATAATTTGTAATCAAAACAAGAAAAAAAAAATTTTGCTACCCTGAAATTTTGTTTTTTCGCGTTTCATGACTAAATTAGCCTAAAAATGCAAAAAAAAAATCCGCCCCGCACATATGGACTCATATCTCCGAGACCGTTAAAGGTACAATATTCGGTTTTGGGTGTATTGTTGATTGGGTAAGTGAGCTCTATTTTCTAAATTTTGGGGGGTTTTAGGTGGAAGGGGGAGGCGGGGGAGGGAAAGAGTCAAAAACTACACTTGCTTATATCTCCACCACGAATGTAGATAGGAAGTTGAAAATCAGTAGAAATATAGAGAAGGTTGTGGGACAAACTTTAAAAATAATTTAATTTTTTTATCCATTGGCGTCCGAAAAGGGGGGGCTAAAAACAAATTGTCGACCGAATTGTTTTTTCAAATGATTATATCTTCGAAATTACTTATCGTACCCCGTCCCATACAGAAGTATGATTTCGGCCATTATTAAGAAATCAATTATCACCTAACTATTTAAAGCTATCAACTTCAAATTTTGCTTAAGAGCTTTTAAAAATAGTTGAAACAAAATTGCGTCAAAAATTTTTAAATCGCTCTTGCTCCTCTATCCCCTCTCATACAAAAGTATGATTTCGACCAATTTCATAAAATCAACTAATAACCAATAAATTTAAGGCTACGAACTTGGAATTTTGTACAAGCAGCTTACAAGAGCAATAAAATAAGACTGCATTACAAATTTTATGATTCCTATACCACCTTTCATAGAAATGTTCGGTTTCGTGAATGTAAAATACACCGAATTTTATGAAAATTCTATGCAACTTCGTCTATGAAACACATTCTATACATAGAATATTGACGTGATTCAAGTAATCAATTAAAAAGCTATTGACATCCACGCACCCTTACTATTACCCCTCCTGCTCTCCTCATAAAAACCCAAACTTGCTGAAACGAATGAAATATTGTTGAATTGACAACAGCCCTGCCTAAGAACTCCTTTCACTTAGTCCTCCCTAACCCTTCTAACCTGCATATTGACTTTCCACTCATCCGCAACTTGTCACAAGAATAATAAAGTTTCGTCCGACTTGTTGGCAGTTTATTTCATTTAATTACTGTTACATTTTTAGTATGTTGTTTCTGGTTGCAGTATTTATAATTCTCGTGACCGAATATTCTTCTCCAAATAAACCCAATGGATTCATTCAGAAATTTAGCAGTGCACTAATCAAAGCCAAAAGCTCTAGTTATTACGAATCAAATATGAAAATTAGAAACAGATTTCAAATAAAATGCATTAAATAAAATAAATGCAGCAGAGAATTTCCGGCCTGACTGCTCTCAGGATTACTGACTGTCTTATTATAATAGCACTCATGAGCTTGAAACGTTCGTTAACTCCTACAAATTTAAACCGCATTCATCTGGAGGCCGAACTCTAAATCCCAAAAACGCTTGAATGCGAGCTTACTAGTGCGCTACGTCCTCGCAAAATTTAAACTCAACAGGGAGAGTCCTTAATTACGCTACCTGAATTCAGGATATATCAACGAAATTGGTGCCATTTTTAAAATGTCAAGTCGGCAGTACTGCTGTCGGGGCATTCTCCATTGACTTAAACTCAGCCTTAATGCATACCAATGCGAAATGATATTTGAATTGGGACGTACTTTGCATAGGGGACTTGCTTTATGCTTCGTATTTTCGTACTGACTTTGTAGATTCTAGGACTTGCATCACTATAACTTTTTTAATTATACGCTTCATCCGCAATAACACAAGACAACGCTGCCCTTATATCAACAAAGTTGAAGTCTAAAGTGCACTATGTGGGCTATAAATTTGAACTTCATACGCTCCAGTTCTTTTGCTGTGGGTGTATTTGAGGCAAACATTCGAAGATTATTACTCCGACGATTCTTTAAGTGGCTTCGTTTGCAATTATTTAAGAAAACAAGTCGAGTTTTCCGAATTAAAAAATAAAATTCTATGAAGGAAAATAGGTCAAACTAAAGGTATGGAGTTGATTACAGATGAAGATTCAACATCTTCTCCCAGGGATTTTTGTTTTTTTCACGAAAGTTAAATAATGAGTGTATAAGGTCCCAGTGTTCTTTTACGCTAGATATTTCCGTTCCTTTTTTAATTTGACGAAAAAATAAATTGAGTCACTGATTAACCTCGTTTAATTCCAGTTGTCCCATTGGGCACAATTTAGTTACGTGCTTATTTACTCATCGCGTGCTGAAATAAATTCATTGGTCATTTGAGAGATACTGTTCGCACTTTACCATTATACTCGAAATTAGATTCTTCGTTATTTTGTCTGTGGTCACATTGATGGCTTCCTTTCAGTTCAACGTGTTTTAGTATAAAATTAGAGGTCATGATTTCACTTCCGTGGAATTATGATAAGAAAATTTTGCCGTAAGCAGCTTCGTTCCAGAATCCTGAGAACTTCATCTGTAAGGGTGGCGAGACTACCGAGAATCGGCAATAGAACGCTACTCCACTCAACATATTCTTTGCGCCTTGTACGGATGATGTGTATGCTAGGTACGATAGTGATCCTTCATGAAATGACTTATAGCGTTCAAAATCATCTTGAAAGGTTTCGTTTAATGTTATCTTTGAGTTTCGGTTAGGAAAACATGAGCGCTTTGATGTTTTCCTTTCCGTGTTGAGAAAATAGCATTTGTTAATCTGGCGAGAATTCGATGACCACTGGACACAATGGACCTTTTGTGCTTCGAATATAACATGGAAGTTAATTTGTTATAACATTCCGTACTCAGTCCTAAGTGCCTTATGTTTGAATAAATTTATCTAACCACCAGGACATTGCATTAATCCGCATTGAAAATATTTGTATTATGGTCAGTTTCATGTTGATTCTGAAATAACGTTCCATGTAATTATCCGTTTATGGTGATTAATTGAAATTTGTGTGTAAATGTTTGGTAATCGATGGAATTAGTGTTCACTCCATAGGTAGTTGATTAGGACCGATTATTTAGGGAAATGCCGATGAAATGACAAATATCAAGTTACATAAAACCAATTAGCACATTTGCTCAGCTAGCTCTACCGTTGGTCGATAAGTTCGTTAATTATGAACTTATGGAGATTGACCTGTGCCTGGATTGAATATTCAAATTTTAATGATTGGAATGATATTTATCGAGAAACGTCATGAACTAATGCGGTGGATACATATTATGGTATTTGTCCTTGGTAGTTATTTGAATATTCATTAGGAACCCTTACACTGGAATATTTTTACAGTGAATTTTGTATTTTTATACTTTATATGAAATCTATAAGTTTGCCATAAAGTTTGTAATGCGAGGAAATAAAGCTTGGAGAAATATAATCACTCAAAAATTCAAAAACTGGATGTTCGTCCGTCCGTCCATCTTCTCTCTAGCTCGAGAACGCGTTGAGCTTGACAAAAAAATTAAGGTCAAGTTCGTGAACTGGCCAAATCCCTTTCTACTCCCTCCCATACAAAATGACACAATTTCGGAATTCAACAAGAAACTGATTTTCTTGAAAAGTTTAAAAGCTATGAATCAGAAATTTATAACATGTTATGCTTATGATAACGTAAATACACAGCATTTATTTGAATTAGCTCACCCCTTCTACCACCTCCCATATAACCTGCTCTTTTTGTTGAAATACTATAAACCAATTTACTCAGTACAGTAATCCCTCGACATTCGTGGGAGTTACGTTCCAAAAAAACTCAACAAAAGTTAAGTTCGCGAAAGTCAAGTCTATTTTCCTGTGTAGGAGGGTTATGTTCCGTGATGGTTAATAAGTAATAACACATATTATATAGCTAGAGTGTAGCCTAGTGGGTAGCATGTTGGTCTACAATGTGAAGGTCGTGAGTTCAAATCCCGATCGACGCATAGTTCCAGCACACTGCCTGCTTGGGTATACCTTGGTCACCTTAATCTTCGAAAATGAAAAATTCGAAGATAGAGGGTTGTGCGAAGATCTAACAACCCTTCCACAATAATGAAAAATGTTAAGGAACTTGAAGGTCAGGAGGCCAAGGCCCGATTTGGGCTGTAGTGCATTGTAGAAGAAGAACACATATTATATGTTATTAGCTTTTAGGACTGTGTAATTAGGAATAAGGTTTTACATACATATATGCTGCTTCGATTTTCCTCTTAAATTTGAAACTCCGTGCAAGAATTACGTCGAATTTCATGACTTTTTCCGCAAGTGAGTTATAATTTTTCATCAAAGAGAAACGTTTACCTGCGAAGAAAATTTTTTGTTAAAAAAGTGGTAAAGAAAAATTCTCTAACACAATCATCAATTTCATCTCGCCCCATGTCTTCAAATCCTTCGTCACTGATTTGGTTGACAAGACCCACGATTTATTCTTCTTGTTTGGTTATAGGCGGTCGATGGTTTTCTTTATCCACAACTACTCCCCGTAAGGAGGTAGTTGTAGGATGAGATTTTACCAATTCATGTAACTATCTTTGGAGAATACCTACAGGAGGACAGTAGAATTTACCCACAGCCATTCATGCTTGCCCTAAAAAATGCAAACAGACACTTACTAGATCATGGGCTTATCACCCGTGAACTCAAAAGCTAACTAATAAGAAAAACGGACACAGCGCCTCGGACGGATTCTGCGGTAACGACTTTTGGTATTCAAAAACGGACTTTGATTGATTGTGAAAATCCCGAAGAAGGGTGACCTTCGGGATTGTGGCAATTGGCGTGGTACATATCTACTTACTGCCGTATTAAAAATCTTGGCTAAGATAATTCTGAATAGGATTAGTGATGTCGTAGAGCGCACCTTCGAAGTCTATCCGGCTAGTTTCCATAAAAGGTCGTTTTGAAACGACCACACAAATATCCTACGGATAATATTGGAGCTGAAATGGGTTCGCCACTACATCTGATGTTTGTGGTTATTGAAATAAGACCAAGCGCAGATTACATCTCGAAGCATACCTAATAAACTGTGAGGAATAATTAATATAATAATAATAACAATTAAACAAGTTACAGACAGATACTATAATTATATGTATATGTATTGATGTATAGATTGTGAAAGGAGTCACAAAACCGTCTATCTATGAATTTTCATTTCCGCAGATTGGGGTGGCCAAGACATATACCCACCCAAGTAGCGTACTGAAATTATACGTCGATCGGGATTTGAACTCTCGACCTTCGCATTGTAGACCAACATGCTAAACACTATGCTTCACTCTACCTTTTTTGAGTTCGAGTTCTTCCTCCCGACAACCCAAAATTTCTGTAAAATGCAACTTTTTCTCTGATCCTTTTTTCCTTGCTTTTCAAACTTTATAGATTCATATTCTCAGATCAAATACATTGTAGGGATACGAATATGGATGGTTAGATCGAAGCAATATTTTCGGGGAATTTGATTTTGATAGTTTGTTTTTTTTTACATATTTACAGATGTATACTAAAATTTCGCAACACAAACATTACATGTATAAATGCATTTATCAGCCCGCAAAAAATGAAGAACATAGCAAGAGCAATGCATCAATTAGAGTTTCATCAGTTAGCATTTAGCAATTCACTGAACCGTAAGCATAATACCAACTATAAAGCAAACCCTTGATGAATTATTGTCTGTATGTTCTTTTACCTTGTTTTTAGATATCATATGCGGAGTTTTAATTTACAAACCACAATATTATGATTGAAAATGAAACAGAACCACATGTGATATGAAACCTGATGCTCATGTATATGTAAAAATGTAGAAAATAATTTCGCAAACTACAAAAACTAACATTAAGTTTTTGTAGTTTGCGAAATTAGGCAGATTTCATTACGAAATGTTTGTGGTCGTTACAAAATTTTGAATATATCTTTTAAAGTTAATTTTTGTACAAATCATAGTTGAACTATTGTCTGACATATTTCTAAACATCGCAATAAACGAAGAACTTAGGAGTTTTGTAATTGATCTATATATACGTGAGGAGGTCAAAATTTTCGCGGAATGACAGGGAATGAGGGATAAAATTAAACAGGTTATTATTTTTTCTTTTTATATTTTCTCCCTTAAGCCTATTAGATTTATTAGATCTCTCCCAGAGTTTATAAATTCCTTCTAAAAAAATGTTTTATCAAGACCTTCAAAATAGGCTAAAATTGCCGATTGCTCTTTATCGTTGATAAATTTTCTTCCCCGGTTTTCTTCAGGTTTGGGAATAAATAGTAATCGAGATGGGCCAGATCTGGACTACTAGGGGGGTGGTTGTCGTGAAAAGCAGCACTCCTCGAGTCCACTTTCTTCTTATTTTTTCTTTGATGACATCTTTTAGTTTTTGTACCAGGCTGGAATAGTAACTATCACCCTTCTTTTTCTTCATAGTCCATCATCAAGACTCCCTCTGAATCCCAAAAAATAGTGGCCATGATTTTTCCTGCGGATTGTGAGACCTTAAACCTGACCTTGAGGGTGAAGCGCCTTTACAGTGGCACTGCATTGACTCCTGCTTTGATTTAGTCTAATAGTGATGAATCTAAGCTTTATCTTCAGTAACAATCCATTATTACTCCTGTGTACAAGCGCGGAAATGCTAAATGTTTAAATAACTACAGACCAATTTCCGTCATATCAAATATTGGGAAAGTGTTAGAAAAAGCTGCTAAAAGAAGAATTATGGAAGATATAGAGCAAAACAACCTTCCTACTGATAACCAATTCGGTTTTAGAAAAGGTCGCAGTACCCATGACGCCATATCTTCTTTAAGTAGTAAAATAACAACCGCACTCGATAATGGAAACAAAGCTTGTGCCATATTTCTTGATCTGGCTAAGGCATTTGACTCCATCCCGCATGAAAAAATTATTGAGAAGGTGAACAAAATGGAACTAAAAGCAGGATGGGGAGATTGGTTTGCTACCTGGAGAAAAGAGACCAAAGAGTTAAAATTTTAAATTCAGCCAGTGATACATTGTATTCTGAATATGGAGTACCACAAGGTACGGTACTAGAACCAATATTATTCCTAATTTATGTTAGTGACCTGTATAAAGAACAAGTAAAGGGAGAAATGATCACTTATGCTGATGATACAGCACTTTTCATCGAAGACAATACATGGGAAGGCGTTAGCCTAAAGGCTAACCGTAGTATGTTGTTAATAAAGGATTGGTTAAATAATAACATACTTACTCTGAATGCCTCTAAATCCAATTTCATGGCATTTGCATTAAGACAAAATGAACTTCCTGTCTCATTTGATATAAGGCTTCATCCTTCGGAGTGCACTTCAAATTGGCAATGTCCTAAATTATCGAAAGTTTCTAATGTGAAATATTTAGGTGTCTTTCTAGACCAAAACATGAAATGGGATTGTTATCAGTTTGGAAGACATGTATAAATTGATTTCTAGCATTCAAATTTATAAAGACTATCAAAATAATCTTATAAAACTGAACTCAAACAATACAAGAAAAGGGATGCAAAATGGGTTGGTATTACCACTACGAAAAACCACTATTGAGCAAAGGCACTACTCTTATATGGGAATTAAATTCTTCAATACATTATCAATTTAAAAGTAAAGTGAAAGAGTTTATGTACACAATATCGGTGAGATAGCCATTATCAAAAGTTAATTTCTTTAAAAGTTTATCTTCTCTAAAATGAAAATAAAGATTTGGATATGTAATGCATCCTGCATTGTAATTATCAAATGAATCGTAAAATGTGAAAATGTTGTAAAGATTAAGTAGAAATAAATTGTAATAATAAAATATACATATATATGAAAATAGATTTAAAATGCAAATGAATTGTAAATTGAGACTAATTTATGTATAGATTATAATCAAAAGCCGAAGAACTCCTCACCCCTAACACAAGGGCAACCTTAATTGGGGGAGTAGTGCTAAGATAAAATAAACTGCCAACAAGTCGGGCGAAACTTTATTATTCTTGGGACAAGTTGCGGATGTGTGGAAAGTCAATATGCAGGTTAGAGTGGTTAGGGAAGGCTAAGTGAAAGGGAGTTCTTGGGCAGGGCTGTTGTCAATTTAACAATATTTCATTCATTTCTGCAAGTTTGGGTTTTTATGAGGGGAGGAGGAGGGGAGGGTTAATAGCTTTTTAATTAATTGCTTGAATCGCGTCCAATATCCTCTGTATAGAATGTGTTTCATGGACGAAGTTGCATAGAATTTTCATAGGATTCGGTGCATTTTACATTCACGAAACCAAACATTTGTATGGGAAGGAGTAGAGGAGGTAGGGGAATCGTAAAATGTGTGACGCAATTTTATTTCCTTTCTCTTGTAGTGTGCTTGTACAAAATTTCAAGTTCGTAGCTTTTAATTTGATGGTTATTAGTTGATTCAATGAAATAGGTAGAAATGATACTTTTGTATGGGAGGGGGTAGAAGGGCAAGCGCGATTTCAAAACTTTTATAAGAATTTCATTTCAATTATTTTTATAAGTTTTTAGGCAAAATTTGAAATGGATAGCTTTTAAGAGTTAGCTGATAACTGATTTCTTAAAAATGCTCGAAAAAATAATTTTGTACGGGAGGGGGTAGAAGAGGTAGGGGAATTGCAAAATTTGTGACGCAATTTTATTTCCTTTCTCTTGTAAGCTGCTCGTACAAAATTTCAAGTTCGTAGCTTTTAATTTGTTGGTTATTAGTTGATTTAATGAAATTGGTCGAAATCATACTTTTGTATGGGAGGGGGTAGAAGGGCAAGTGTGATTTTGAAAATTTTAAAATAATTTCTTTGCAAATATTTTTATAAGTTCTTATGCAAAATTTCAAATGGATAGCTTTTAATAGTTAGGTGATAATTAATTTCTTAAAAATGGTCGAAAAAATAATTTTGTATGGGAGGGGGTAGAAGTTTTGAAGGTATTCGACCAGTTAATATTTTATACTTTTGGGGATTTTTTTTAAATGTATTTCCCAAATTTTTAAGTTTCTACCCTAAAATTACATCCAAAAATTTTCAGTTTTCGTGTTTTTTTCGTTGCACATGAAACAGCTTGTGCCCATTAGACCGGGGTGGTCGGTTCATAACAATTGTGGATCAAATTATTATTTTTTTTCTATGTATATCAAATAGATGTATTCACATGCAAAATTTAAAGTTTCTATCTTTGAGCAGAGTCCTAAAAAATTCACTCAAAATTTTCGACATTTTTGCTTACCACCTCCCTCCCTTTACACCCCCTAACTTAAAATTTTTATCAAAATTATAAATTATGTAGTTCTATAATCTCACGAATTTTCAATACGATATCTGTACTCAATTTTGAGATATAATGATTTCTAATTTTGAAAAGTGCACCATTTTTCAAATGCTCCCCATTTCACCCCACTACTATTATGACCAAATTTTATTTTTTTTTTGTATTTCGCTAGTATAGCTTAGTATATGTTTTAAATTTCAATTACATAGCTCAAGAGATAGTTGAGATATTAATTCTTAAGTGTTTTTCCTTGCACCAACCCCCCCCCCCCCCCCCGACCCTTCCCCTTACAATAATAAGCCTATTTCTAAGCTGATTCTGGTGGATCTATACGCTATCTTAATTGTCCCAAAATATGAATTTTTTATGGTAAGTAGTTTCGAAGATATAACCATTTCAAAAAAAGATTCGGCCGACAATTTGTTTTTGGCCCCCCCTTTACGGACGCCAATGGATAAAAAAACTAAATTATTTTTGGAATATGTCCCACAGCTCTCTCTATACGTGTGTTGATTTTCATCTTTCTATCTGCATTCGTGGTGAAGATATTAGCAAGTGTATATTTCGACTTTTTCCATCCCCCCGCCTCCCCCTTCCACCCCACACTCCCCAAAATTTGGATAATGGAGCTCACTTACCAAGTTAATAACCCACCCAAAAATCAACATTCTACCTTTAACGGTCTTGGAGGTACGAGTCCATATGTACGGCGTACGGCGGACGGCGTACGGCGTACGGCGGGACGGATTTTTTTTTTTTGCTTTTTTAGGCTAATTTAGTCATGAAACGCGAAAAAACAAAATTTCAGGGTAGCAAATTTTTTTTTTTTCTGTGTCGATCACAATACTTTATTATTAAAATAATAAAGTAATTATGAATTATATATTAGAACTTAAAAATTAATAAACAGCATTATTCTCATATAAAAAAAAAATCCGGGTCAAAATTTGATCCCTATTCGCGCTACGCTGCTTTTTCTGAACCGCTGGGAGCATTCTCGGTCCTCATCTTGCGCTGACTTCAGACATGCCGAGATGATCGTGGAGGATATTCAAAATGGTTGTAGCTGATACTCCAACTACTTTTGCTATTTGTTTTTTCTTTAAACGAGTATCTTCGAGCACAAGTTTCTCCACTTTTTCGGCGATTTTTGAGGAAGCTATCTCAATCGACCGGCCCGATTGTTAATCATTTTCAATTCACTCACTGCCTTGCCTGAATAAGCTATGCCACCCATAAATTATTCTTTTTTCCCGGGAGTCCCCGTAAGCAGATGACATTTCTTCTAAAATGATTTGTGGCTTGCTTGATAAGGAACTTTATAACAGCACGAAACTGCATTTTGTCCACACTTAGCGTTTTATTTCCGATTGAATTGTTGATTTGTCAATTACTAAAATGTTAGTGACTTAATTTGACTAAAACTTTGTATTTATACTTTTATTGAGTGTTAAAATTCCTCCAGGTAAAAATATTTTTCCCTTCACCTATCCATCCCCTTCATTCCGCGAAATTTTTGACCTCCCCTCGTATATGTATAAACTGCATCTATACATATAAATATAATTGTAGTGTCTGTCTGTTATTTGCTCATAAATGGCTAGAAGTTAGTTTTTTGCTTTATTTGGACAATAACTAAGCAGCAACACACGATTTTAAAAATTTTTTCTCTCTGTATTTCCGGCTTTCACGTAAAAACGGCTGAACCAATTGTAATACGACTTTCACAGAATATTAGGTGTGCATTGAAAAGTTATCTCCCTTAGGTTTTATTTTACTTCCCTCACGCCTTCTTCCACCTCCCATACAAAGTGACTCATTTTCAAAAATTTATAATATTCAATTTTCCTTGGAAACTATGAAAGCTATTTATTTCATATTTAAAATATATTATTCCTATTATAAATGCAATCTTTATGTATAAAAATTGTTTGAATTCCGCTACTCCTTCCAACACCTCCCATACAAACTACACTTTTCATGAAATACTATACACAAATTTCCTCAGTACGTTTAACTTCTATCGAGCTAAAATTTTGTACTGAATCCTTAATTAGCATTATTATTAATATCAGGGAAAAATCAACTAATTAGCCTTACTTCTTCTACCCCCTCCCATACAATCTGACACAATTCCAAGACTTCGCAAAAATTAGATTTTCTTGAAAAGTGTGAATGTTACTATTCTGAAATTTAAAATATATCAATTGCATGATAATTATAGTTGTTTTTAAAAAACTAACTAAGAACCCCTCACTCCTTATACCACCTCTCATACAAATTGCATAATTTCACTAAATCCAATGCACTAAATTTCTCAGTACCTATTCAATTTATCAAGCTTAAATTTGGTGCAAAACATTTTTATAGCCACTCTAGCATGATGCGAAATAAATAAGTTCAGTGCTGTCACCTCTTCCACCACCTCCCATACAAACTACACTTTTTCATGATATAATATACACCAATTTTCTCAGTATATATAACTTTTATCGAGCTAAAATTTTGTATTAAATCCCTAATTATTATTAATTATTATTATTAATATTGGGAAAAATGAACTGATTAGCTCCACTCCGTCTACCCCCCTCCGATACAATGTGACACAATTTCACGACTTTGCAACAACTCGATTTTCTTGAAAAGTGTGAATGTAACTGATCTGAAATTTAAAACATATTGTTGCGAGCTAGGGGTTCGGCGGGATTTCAAGTAAAACACAATTCGTTTAAAAATAAGTGGTAATTTATTTATTCGCACTTTAACTTAATTCGCACTTTAACTTAATTCGCACTTTAACTTAATTCGCACTATATGGCACTACCGCCGATATTGTTCTATCGCGTTCTTGCACCAGTTCGCGTCTTCCATAGATGTCGCTGAATGACTGCCTGCCGTCTGAAAGCTTCGTACTTTTATACAATTTTCCCAATTCTCGAACCTTCCATGGTGTATTCGTCGGGTGTGTGTCTCAACTATACTGGAAGGTTCTAGATCTTTGATTATGGCTTTTTACTTTATTATTTTTTAATAATAAAGTATTGTGATCGACACAGAAAAAAAAAAAAATTTGCTACCCTGAAATTTTGTTTTTTCGCGTTTCATGACTAAATTAGCCTAAAAAACCAAAAAAAAAAAATCCGTCCCGCCGTACATATGGACTCGTACCTACAAGACCGTTAAAGGTAGAATGTTATTTTTTGGGTGGATTGTTAATTTGGTAAGTGAGCTCCATTATCCAAATTTTGGGGAGTGTGGGGTGGAAGGGGGAGGCGGGGGGATGGAAAAAGTCGAAAAATACACTTGCTAATATCTTCACCACGAATGCAGATAGAAAGATGAAAATCAGCATACATATAGAGAAGGTTGTGGGACATACTTCAAAAATAATTTAATTTTTTTATCCATTGGCGTCCGAAAAGGGGGGGCTAAAACAAATTGTCGGCCGAATCTTTTTTTGAAATGGTTATATCTTCGAAACTACTTACCATAAAAAATTCATATTTTGGAACAATTAAGATGGCGTATAGATCCATCAGAATAAGCTTAGAAATAGGCTAATTATTGTAAGGGGGAGGGTCAGGGGGGTGCAAAGAAAAACACTTAAGAATTAATATCTCAACTATCTCTTAAGCTATGTAATTGAAATTTAAAACATATACTAAGCTATACTAGCGAAATATAAAAAAAATATAAAATTTGGTCATAATAGTAGTGGGGGGAAATGGGGAGCATTTCAAAAATGGTGCATTTTTCAAAATTAGAAATCGTTATATCTCAAAATTGAGTGCAGATATCGAATCAAAAATTCGTCAGATTATAGAACTGTATAATTTATAATTTTGATAAAAATTTTAAGTTAGGGGGTGTAAAGGGAGGGAGGTGGTAAGCAAAAATGTCGAAAATTTTGAGTGATTTTTTTAGGACTCTGGTCAAAGATAGAAACTTTAAATTTTGCATGTGAATACATCTATTTTATATACATAGAAAAAAAATAATAATTTGATCCACAATTGTTACGAACCGACCACCACGGTCTAAGGGGCACAAGGTGTTTCATGTGCAGCGAAAAAAACACGAAAACTGAAAATTTTTGGATGTAATTTTAAGGTAGAAACTTGAAAATTTGGAAAATACATTTAAAAAAAATCCCCAAACGTATAAGATATTAACTGGTCGAATACCTTTGAAACTTCTACCCCCTCCCATACAAAATTATTTTTTCAACCATTTTTAAGAAATTAATTATCACCTAACTATTAAAAGCTATCAATTTGAAATTTTGCGTAAGAACTTATAAAAATATTTAAAATAAAATTATTTTAAAATTTTCAAAATAGCACTTGCCCTTCTACCCCCTCCCATACAAAATTATGATTTCGACCAATTTCATTAAATCAACTAATAAACAACAAATTAAAAGCTACGAACTTCAAATTTTGTACGAGCACCTTACTAGAGAAAGAAAAGAAAATTGCATCACAAATTTTGCAATTCCCCTACCTCTTCTACCCCCTCCCATACAAAATTATTTTTTCGAGC
Organism: Chorisops tibialis; assembly: GCA_963669355.1. Taxonomy (NCBI): domain Eukaryota; kingdom Metazoa; phylum Arthropoda; class Insecta; order Diptera; family Stratiomyidae; genus Chorisops; species Chorisops tibialis. The sequence continues at coordinate 262,825,823 of OY770262.1, read as the reverse complement.
ATTTTTAAGAAATCGGTTATCAGCTAACTCTTAAAAGCTATCCATTTCAATTTTTGCCGGAAAACTTATAAAAATAATTGAAATGAAATTTTGTTAAAAGTTTTGCAATCACGCTTGCCCTTCTACCCCCTCCCATACAAAAGTATCATTTCTACCTATTTCATTGAACCAACTAATAACCAACAAGTTAAAAGCTGCGAACTTGAAATTTTGTACGAGAAGACTACAACAGAAAGGAAATAAAATTGCGTCACAATCTTTACGATTCCCCTACCTCCTCTACCCCCTCCCATACAAATGTTGGTTTCGTGAATGTAAAATACACAGAATCTTATTCTATGCAACTTCGTCTATGAAACTGACATTCTATACAGAGAATATTGGACGTCAATTAAAAAACTATTAACATCCACCGACCCTTACTATCAACCCTCATCCCTCCCCTCAAAAAACTCAAACTTGCATAAATAAACGAACGAAATATTGGTTATATATGTAGGATATCGAAAAGACCTTTTCGTTTCATCGGGCAACAATAATACCGAAAAGACCTTTTCGTTTCATCGGGCAACAACACACGATCTGACGTTTTTTAGGCAGTCGCTCGACTGCACGATTTCACTTCACGACCGACATCGAAACGAGCAACATGGATTAAATGTAAAATTCAATCAAATCATTTTTCTTTAATAAATTGTATCACGAATCCTAAATCCTACAAACTGGGGGCTCAACCGGGATCCGCTAAAATCCAGGTAATTATTTCAAGTATTAAAAGTGTAAGAAATCGTCGCGCATTATCAATCATCGCAAGCAACCGGTATTTCAGTTCACCGTAACTTAACGTTAGTTTATTTGAGTACTGGGTATTTTTAGAATCGAAAAAAAAAAATGTCAAAGCGATTGCAAAGACTAAATCGTAGCAGAGCCGATTTTGGCGATTCTGCGTTTCAATCATTCGAGAACGCTTCGCATAGCTCGGTTGCAGGCAACAATCCGCGAATGGAAAATAATTCCGCAGGAGGTAGAGAACAGCCGACAAGTTCTTATGAGTTGAACCGATTGCGCGAGGAAAACGACATGCTGCGAAATAGGCGAGAAAATTTTTCATTTAACGAAGTCAAAGGTGTTTTTACCGAATTTAGCGGAGAAATCGATCAAGACGTAAGATGTTGGATTAATGACGTGGATGCGGTTGCGAAGTCATTACGATGGACCGATTTAGAATGTTTTATTTACTCGCGAAGATTGCTGACCGGAACGGCCAAGTTAGCTGTAAAGTCAGAACCACATGTGGATTCGTGGTGCAAGCTAACGGAGTTTCTTCTCGATGAGTTCGGGGAAAAACTTAACAGTGCTGAGTTGCATAGACTGCTTGCTAGACGGAGACAAGGGAAAGATGAAAGTGTCATCGACTACCTATTTAAGATGAAGGAAATAGCTGCTCGAGGTGCGATAGATGATTGTGCTTTGATTAGTTACGTGATAGACGGTGTAAATGATTCACACAATAATAAAGTTCTACTATTCGGTGCCGCGACTTTGAAAGATTTTAAGAAGAAAATTGGGGTTTACAGCGCGTTTAAATCCGGGTCGTCGAACAACAAAGTCGAACAGAAGTTGGCATCGTCGGGGCCGAATGATAAAGTGAAGAGCAAGTGCTATAATTGTGGCCAAGCTGGCCACAAGGCAGGCCAATGTAGAGAGAAGGACAAGGGTCCAAAATGTTTCACGTGTGGAAATTTTGGGCATAAGTCACCTGACTGCCTCAATAAGAAGGCCAGTCAATGTGCCAACGTGAAAGACGGAAAAGGTGACATTTCGATAAAGAAAATTTCTGTGAACGGACGAAAATTAGACGCATTGATGGATACTGGAAGTGACGTGTCTTTAATAACTTCGATGGAATATGTCAAAATTGGTGCACCTAAACTGAGCGAAAATACCAAAGTGTTAAATGGATTTTCAGGTAACATTGTAGAGACATTGGGATCTTTTAAAGCAGTTCTTGTCATTGACGATGAGAAATACGAATGTAATGTTCACATTGTTCCTAATTTAGTGGACGGAACCAAGATGATAGTGGGCAAGGATGTTTTAAATGGAACTTCAATCAGTTTGACAAAAGATGGTGTGAAAATACGGAAGATCGAAGATACTTTTTCAAATGCCTTTGCTATTATAGATTCGAAACCAGAGTACACGTTAGGAAACAACAAATATGCAGCTGATGTTAGTAATCTCGTCAAGAACTACAAACCTCATGGATTCAGCAAAGACAACTATAAGATGAAAATTGTTTTAAAGAGTGACGCTCCTGTTCACCAGCGTCCGCGTCGTTTATCGCCCGGAGAAAAGATTGTCGTAAATCAACAAATTATAGAATGGCTCAAGGATGGTATAATCAGAGAAAGCTTATCGGATTACGCGAGCCCGATAGTGTTAGTTAATAAAAAAGACGGATCAAAAAGGTTATGCGTTGATTATAGGGCACTGAACAAGATAATAGTAATGGAACGGTATCCTCTTCCTCTTATGGATGATCAATTAGACAAACTATCTAAAGCGAAAATATTTTCAACGTTAGATCTGGAAAATGGGTTTTTCCACGTGCCAATATCGGAAGAATGTAGAAAATTTACTTCATTCGTTATTCCAGACGGTCAGTACGAGTTCAACCGTGCTCCTTTTGGACTTGCTACTTCGCCGCAGAATTTCCAGAAATTTGTCAATAAAATATTTCAACCATTGATGCAGAAAGGCTATGTGCTACTTTACTTGGACGATATTGTAGTCACAGCGAAAGACGAGAACGAAGGTATCTGTCGTTTAAAAGAAGTGTTAGAGTGCGCAGAAAATGCGGGATTGCGCATTAAATGGTCCAAATGTCAATTTCTATGCAGCAAAATTGAATATTTAGGATATGTGGTCACGAATGGCACAATCAAGCCATCTGATGTAAAGATAAGAGCAGTGCAGAAGTTTCCAGTCCCTGCAGATGTAAAGAAGCTACAAAGTTTCCTCGGACTTACTGGATACTTCCGACGATTTGTTCCAGGATATGCTAACATAGCAAAATCACTGACTGATTTATTGAAGAAAGATGTTCCCTTCGAGTTTGGGATAGAACAAAATATAGCGTTCAACCAGTTGAAACATATTTTATGCGAAAGTCCTGTTCTTTCCATTTATCAAGACGACGTAGAAACGGAATTGCATACGGATGCGTCAAAATTCGGATATGGTGCTGTGATGTTGCAAAAAAGCTTAGAAGACAACCAATTGCATCCTGTTGCATATCACTCTCGCAAAACAACAGACACCGAATCGAGGTATAGCAGTTATGAACTAGAAGTGCTAGCGATCATAAGTGCTCTTAAAAAATTCAGAGTCTACCTTTTGGGCTTACATTTTAAAATAGTCACTGACTGCGCCGCTTTCAAAGGAACTATTGAGAAAAAGGAAATATCATCGCGCATCGCTAGATGGGTGCTTTGCTTACAGGAATATGACTATGTCGTTGAACATAGAGCTGAAACTAAAATGTAGCATGTGGATGCTTTAAGTAGTTGTTTTCAAATCACGGGCATTCAAAGTGATTTGTTGCTAAGAATAAAAGCTGCACAACTGAATGACGAGAATTTGAAATTAGTGTTTGAGATGCTACAAAGAGGATCATACGAAAACTATTTTTCGGAACATGGAGTTTTATACAAACACGGCAGAGAAGGAAACAAACTTTTATGCGTACCTAAGAGGATGCAGATGGAGGTAGTAAAATCTATCCACGATCAAGGACATTTTGCAGCTGGGAAGATAGAAGAACTTGTTCGGAGAGAATATTTTATACCGAAACTGAAGCAAGTAATTGAAACGTGTAGACGAAATTGCATAAAATGCATCTTGAGTGAGAAAAAGGCGGGGAAACAAGAAGGATATTTACACTCAATAGCAAAAGAAGAATACCCGCTCGACACTCATCATATGGATCATCTTGGACCCCTATGTGCATCACAAAAGAAGTACAAGCACATTTTGACGATCATTGATGCGTTTACTAAGTTCGTGTGGATATTTCCCGTAAAATCAACGGCTGCGACGGAAGTATTACTAAAACTAGATATTTTAAAAGCTATATTTGGAAACCCTAAGAGAATAGTAACCGACAAGGGTGCTGCGTTCACTTCAAACGCCTTCAAGAAGTATTGCGAGGATTCCAATATAACACACGTTACGACAACTACTGGAGTTCCAAGGGGCAACGGCCAGGTGGAAAGAATCAATAGAATGATTATACCAGTACTCACTAAACTTTCGTTAGAAGACCCATCGCGGTGGTATAAACTAACAAATAAACTTCAAAGGTATCTTAACGCCACTTGGCAGAGAAGTATAAAAGCTACTCCATTCCAGATCATGTTTGGAACACAAATGCGTAATGACGAAGACTTGAAAATGCTTGAAATAATAACCGAAGAGATTTTGAACACTTTCGAAGAGTCTCGAGATGAGCTCCGATTAAGAGCTAAACAGAACATCGAGCTTACCCAAGCCAAAAATCGGCGCAACTACAACAAAAGAAGGAAGGCGCCAACCTGTTATAATATCGGCGATCTAGTCGCCATAAGACGTACACAATTTGGGGCAACATTAAAAATTTTACCGAAGTTTCTAGGTCCTTACAAGGTCGAAAAGGCTCTATACAACGACCGTTACGAAGTCATCAAAATAGGAGACCATGAAGGACCAATTAAAACATCGACGAGCGTCGACTACATGAAGCCATGGAGATCTTGTGGCAGTAACTCCGACTCAGAAGACAGCGACGTCGACGAATTTGAAAGCGAATCACCGAGGGCAGTGATCACTAGGATGGCCGAGTTGTAGGATATCGAAAAGACCTTTTCGTTTCATCGGGCAACAATAATACCGAAAAGACCTTTTCGTTTCATCGGGCAACAACACACGATCTGACGTTTTTTAGGCAGTCGCTCGACTGCACGATTTCACTTCACGACCGACATCGAAACGAACAACATCGATTAAATGTAAAATTCAATCAAATCATTTTTTTAATAAATTATATCACGAATCCTAAATCCTACAAACTAAAGCTTTTGAACGTTTCCGCAAAGTGTTGACAACTGTCCTGCCCAAGAACCCCCTTTCACTTAGTCTTCCCTAACCACTCTAACCTGCATATTGACTTTCCACGCATCCGCAACTTGTCCCAAGAATAATAAAGTTTCGCCCGACTTGTTGGCAGTTTATTATATATTGGGGGACTGTTTTACAAACTTTTGGCATATTCGGGAAAGATCAATATTGCGTCGTTGCAAGATCTATAACAATATTAATTCCATGATGATTATAGTTGTTTCTAGCAAAAATCACCAAAACCCCCCACTCCTTATACCACCTCCCATACAAATTGTACAATTTCATTAAATTCAATGCACTAAATTTCTCAGTACCTATTCAATTTGTCAAGCTTAAATTTGGTGCAAAACATTTTTATAGCCACTCTAGCATGATGCGAAATAAATAAGTTCAGTGCTGTCACCTCTTCCATCACTCCCCGCACAAAAATTCTAAAGATCACAAATATTTCGATTTCATCGGTAGTATCATATGATTGGCCTTTATGCACGATCGAAGTCCGGTTATGTTTTTAAGTTTAATGTAATTTGATTTGTTTTTTTTTTAATTGACACAAGCTACAACTATTCACATGTCCTTAACGCATTTCAACACGTATATGATCTGGAATCACGGGGATGGTTTGATCAGGAGCCTGTCCCATACAAATGTGAGTATCATGGTTTCATTCTTAATAATTTATGGTTCTGATGCCAACAAAATACAAAGCATTGTGTTTAAAGAGACAATAAACTAAGCAGATTATCTATCCGATATAATTTACTACTAACTACATTCTCAAAAAATGTTGTTTTTGTGATTCTTACGCGGACAAAGTCGCGGGCGATCGCTAGTCTTAAATAAAAGTTGTCACCTTCTCTTGTTTTATTAGACAGCATTACGGAATAATTATTTGCAGTATAGAGTCTGACCCCCATAACGTTGAATAAATACAAATTTAAGGTAACAGTCTTACTTTTTAGCTATTTTCGTGTTAGCTTGGGAAGAATCGGAGCTCTCTTACAAAAAAAACGAGGATACCTAATATTTTCTGAATGACACAAAGGTCACAAAGGTATACAGGAGACTTAAGTCATAAACTTTATATCGGTTTTGTAGCATGTAAAAATTGCATAATATTGTAATTTCCGTCAAAACGAATGACACCTTGACAAGACCGCAAAGTTTCTCGTACAAGCTTTTAAGGAAAGCCAACATCCTACACAACCTTATGGCAACTTCAAAACCACATTAGACAGGCATCTGCTCAAAATGCAGAGATCGTGAGTTCTCGTCCTTTTTTTGCTTTCCATGCAATGTGATTTATACTCGCAAGCTCCACAACAGGTGATGAATTTCGATTTCTTTTTGACTCGATTCCAAAGAAAACTTGCTTCCTTCTTTTCCATTTTACAAGGAAGACAAAAAGAGTTGAAAAGGTGTTTCACATAAAATTCCGCTGAATAATCCTGCGGGGTCCATGACTTATTGGATTTTGAATGATTTATGGCCGACGAATTGAAATTTGCCGCATAACGTCTCCGACAGAGACTTCTCTGCAATGTAAAGTAACATAGGCTCGTACGAAACTGGGCTATAACGTAGTAATGTTCGTCCTCGATTCCTAAAGTTGGACTTCATTGAAGAGAAACTTTCAACCATGTCACCATTACTTCGAAAAGGTCCGTTCTGTTGACATCGTTCCCGTCCTTGTCGCTGTCGTTTTCGTTAAATTTATACGTTTCGAGTAGAATTCACATGTAATTAGCATTTGAAACGGAAGTGTGATACAACGGAAAATTTGCAAACACCCGTCCAGTTGGGGTCAAAGAGCAGAGAAAGGATTCCTGTTGGCTTTTAAAGTTTTCCATTTTGTCTACATTCCGGATGCCGGGAGAAGAAAGGTGCAAGAGATCAGGAACAGTTCTGGTCAGAAAGAACCAAGTTAGTGCGGCACGACCTTATGAATTCATGGAATACCAAATCACTTGCAGATAAACGCCCGCTGTGGTGTGAAGGCGGTACCGTGACTTCTCGAACGACAGCAGAATTTAATTAAAGTATTCCATTGTGTAATACCCTTATCGCTGGTCCTTATCCTTAGCTGCTGGAAAGGTTCGTCTGCGAGAAGCGCATAAAGTTATGCCAAAAATTGTCTTTGTAAATGTTGAAATAGGGGTGGTGCCGTGTAAATTTGCACTGTGATTTTTGCTGTATACAGCGACATACTTTTCAACCTTTTTGTTAGGAGCGGAGATAGAACAGCAGAAATAGATGGAAGTATGTTCCTGGTTTGCTGGAAGCACACTTAAAAAAAAATGCCGAAGACTACGAAAATTTATGTATTGCATAGACACAATACAATTACCGGAAAACTTTCGCCGGGAAAAGCGAGTTTGTTTCCTTGCGACGTACGTGATTTATTGGCATTGAATGTCAGCGACATGCTGTGAAATAATTACATCGACAACAGGGATTTTAAGTGGTTTGTTATGCATGGTGATACTTGGGTGTACTTTATATATTTTATATGTCGCTATTCGTAGAGGATTATGGCACTGAAAACCATGTGAATAGCTCGTTAAATTTCTAATACAAATGTATATTAACGAAATCAACGTTGCTTATGTGTTGCATGCTCACATCATCATAAAAAATGCCGCCACTCACTAAATCAGTCGTTTCGTTTTCCTAAAATTTAAAAGAATTCTTATTGGTTTCGGAAGGAATTTGAATGGATTTCGTAAGCATATCGAAGAATTGTTTTGCGTGATGGCGTTAGAAATCCATCGTTCATTCAATGCATTCTCCCCAAACTTCAGCCCTCTGAAACTTGCTAAAACTTTGGCAACACAGAGCGCCTCTTCAAAGATGCAGTTGCTGCCACGTCTGACCGAACTCCCATATATGAAAAGGCAAACGCCCCTTCCGGCTAATGTACGAATTTATCTTTTCCTAAGATAAACTTAAACTGGCGTTACTTAATCGGATGAGCATGTCTTAATCGCCTCCGTTGACGAGGATGAATTAGACTTCCTCAAAATGGTGATATCTCTTCCCAACCCCGGGGTACGAGTTACTCGATGGGCTGGTGTTCAGGAGAAATAACTCAGGTCGAAAGCAACTGTAATTTCCCTCCAAAATGAAGGACAACATCATTCGACTAGTATCTAGGGCAACATCAAAAGTGTGTTTGCTCTAATCAAGATGGTTATTTAACTTTACGCCTAATAGGATAAACTCATCCGAAGAGCGAAGTTGTGCGCCATTAAAAGCTAAACTAGACGACGACACATAACGTTTAAGTAAAGGATGGTGGTTTAGCTGCATTAAACTCTACTCTATTTTTCCTGTCTGATTCCAGGATTAGTTCGAAGTCAGAGTTTAGCGAACCGAATAACTCCCTGCGTTTGAAAGGAACAGATAGCTTGTAAGATTCCGCAGTGGAGGCTAATTCATAGGTGTTATCTAAAGTACTATGATCTGCAAAACTATGGATTAGATTGAGAGTAGAAGATAAAAGGTCGGTAATGAATACTAAGAACAGATTAGGCGATAAGACAGAACCTTGAGGGACACCAGAAGGAGAAGCAACGCCATCTAATACTACTCGTATAGTGCGTTCGGATAGAAAACTCTCAAACCATCGAATGAGTGTAGCATCATGGCCAATGGCGATGAGGCTTACTGAGGAGAAGAGACATTCATGGCAAGATCTGTCAAAAGCCTTTGAAATGTCAAGCGCAAGAGATTGACCTTCGCCGTATTTATGAAAGCGAGAGTTCCAACATTCCGTCAGGTAGACTAACAGATCACGTATCAATCTTCCAGAATGGAAATCATGTTGGCGATCGTGGATTAGCTCGTATCCTTGAGTTCTGTAACGATTTTGCGATTAAACGCAGTTTCCATCGCTTTCGAGAGCACTGAAGTAAGTAATAGCGGGATTTGCTTTGCTTCCTATCTTGCCTGAACATTCACAACTTTGCATAATCGTGGAAAGCACTCAGAAGAGTAAAGTAGATGAAAAAGATTTCGAAGAGGCTTAGCCAGAGAATAGGAGCACATTTTTAAGATAATGGATAATAATGCAAACTAAAAGGAAAAGTCAATGGACAAAGACCGGTCGGAAAACCACGGAAGCGCTGTGAGGATTCTATTGACGCAGACAGCAAATCACTGCCAAGATCCGATTTGGGCTGTAGCGCCATCGTATCGTATCGTTAAGGATAATAGGGGGAATACCATCAGGGCCCGGACTTGTTAACAGTGAGTTTTTTCAGGATGCTGGATACGAGACGTGCGCGAAAATGTAGCGTCAGCAGAGAAAAACCAGATGATGGTGCCACTAGATGGTTTGGTTTGAAGGCGGTAGTGTGGAGTTTCTCGCAATTAATATCTTATTACAATTTTTATCTTATTATTATTATAGTTTAGATGAAATGTGACAGTATTATAAAATAAACTTCCAAAAAGTCGGGCGCAACTTTATTATTTTTCGGACTAGTCGAGGATGCATGGAAAGCCAATACGCAGGTTAGAGCGGTTAGGGAAGACTAAGTAGAACCCTCTATTACAAGTGGAATCCCCTTCAGGGCAGGGCAGCAGTCAATATAACACTTAATTGCGAATACAATTTATAGCTCCAATACACGTTATCAATGTCTCATTTGTTTATGCGAGTTTGAGTTCTTATGAAGAGAGGAGGGAGGGGGGAAGGGTGATAGAAAGGGTGGGTGGATGTTAATAATTTTTTAATTGGTTGCTAGAATCTCGTCCAATATTTTCTGTGTACAATGTCAGTTTCATAGACGAAGTTGCATAGAATTTTCATAAAATTCGGTGCAAAATAATTGTGGAATTGTTATTATTTTTATGTATGTATAACAAATAGATGTATCTACGTGGAAAATTCGGCCGACAATTTGTTTTTAGCCCCCCTCGCTTTCGGACTCCAATGAATAAAAAAAATTAATTATTTTTAAAGTCAGTCCCACAAACCTCTCTATGTACACTTTAATTTTCAGTTTCCTAGCTAGAACCACGATTGAGATACTCGAATTCTTAGTTTTCGGTTTTAGCGCTGCCCCCGTCTCTCCCCTAACCCATACACCTACCGAAATAGGTGTCCGCCTAAGATCCGCAGCCATCTACAATCCACCCAAAAATGAACTTTCTATCTTGAAGGGTTTGGGAGTTAATGTTCGCTGAGCATATACGTACGGCGTATAGACAGATGGATTTTTTTTCAGTTTAAGGCTACTTTAGTCATGAAATGCGGAAAAACAAAATTTCCGGGTAGTAAATAATACAATACTTTATTATTAAACGTTTATAACGATAAGAAATAAGGCTCGGAGAAAAAAATCAATGGTACAGAAGTTCACATAATCACTCAAAAATTTCAGAACCGGATGCCCGTCCGTCCGTCCATCTGTCCGTGTCCTCTAGCTTGAGAACGCGTTGAGTAAGAAAGTCCAAATTTCAATTACGTCGTTTTTGATTTGACAAAAAAAGTAAGGTGAACTTCGTGAACGGGCCAAATCGCTCTACCCCTTCTATCATCTACCACACAAGATGACATAATTTCGCAATTTGGCATTAAACGAATTTGTTCGAAAAGTCTGCATTCTATTGATCTGAAACTTGGAATATATTACTTTTATGAGAATGTCATTCTACCCCATAAAAATTGTTTGAGCTCTTATCCTCCTTCCACTACCTCCCATACAAACTGCACTTTTGGTTTGGGGAATGTTTTCACTGTGCATTTCGAATTGTATAGAAAGATTTCCGGATTTTACACTGTCAGTTTGATAAAGGTCACAGCGGAGCCCGAAACATCACGAATATTAAAGCGTAACAGTGTAGAGTCCGGAAGTCTTTACATTCAACTGCACTTTTCATGAAAGACTCTAAACAAATTTACTCAGTACGTAAAAAATTAATCGAGCTGACATTTTGAGCAAAATATTTACTTAGAATTATTATTAAAAAAAAAATGGATGACTAGCTTCAGCCCTTCTACCCCGTTCCATACAAAATGAAAGAATTTCGCAATTTGACAATAAACAGATTTTCTCGAAAAGTGTAAAAGTTATTGATCTGAAATTCGGAATATATTACTTTTATGGTGATTTTAATCTACGGTTTAAAAATTATTTGAATCCTCCCTCTCCTTCCACCACCACGCTTACAAACTACACTTTTTCATGAAATGCTCGAAACAAATTTACTCAGTACGTATAAGATTTATCGAGCTGTAATTGTTCACTAATTATTTATTTAGAAGTATTAGTAAAACCAAAAGAAATTAAACGATTAGCTTCACTCCCATATAATATGACAAAATTTCACAACTTTAAAAAAATCGTTTTTCCTGAAAAGTATAAATGCTGATCTGCAATTTAAAACATATCAAAATCATGATGTTTATAGTTATTTCTGAAAAGTCATTGATAACTCGTCTCTCCTTCTACCACCCATACAAACTGCACAATTTCACTAAATCGAAAACACTAATTTTTTCAATACCTATTAAAAATTTGAATCCTTAATTTTGTATGAAACATTTTGATAACAGCTCCAGCATGATGTGAAAAAATGAGTTCAATGTCGTGTTATGTTTTTATGAAGGATTCATTCCGTTAAATAAGTAAACAAAACAAACATTTTTAATATGAGAGAATTGTGACATTTGTATGGGGGGTGGTAGAAGGCGTCGCTGAATTGAAGTAAATCCAAAAGCAGATTATGACTCCAGGCAAACTCAACAAACTGTGAAAGTTTCATTATAATCGGTTCTGTCATTTTTGAGTTAAATCCACAATACAGACTGAAAGGCAGACCAAAATCTCAAAAACGTGTTTTTATACTTAATTATGTATTGTCTAAATAAAGCAAATCACTAACTTATAGACATTTATAATCAAATAACACTTTCTTATAATCACTTTAACACTTTCCTTGTTCACTATACCAGATTAATCTTCGCTCTGTCGATTACACGACTTAATCGCTTTACCAACTTCGCTTACTAACATCGGCTGCCTCTTTTCATGATCGCTCGCTTTTTTAACCCAGGATAAACGACGTATTCACTGATGGTTGATCATACGTCGTGTTAGCTGACTCTTGCCGTGCTGACCGTTGATGTGTAATCTAATGTGTATGTAACATGATCGGAATTTGTTCGCGGAAAAGAATTTGCCGGTGTTCTTTTATTAGTGTGGTGTTGCTGGCAACAGCAGAAGAATTGTTGAATATTTTTATTAGCGGCATAGTGTTGGAATGTAAGGGTATTATTGCAGCAAGAGTCGTTCGTCGTTCGCTATCTTCAGCTACACAGCCCAAATGTGCGCGCACATATTGCTCATCGACAGGGTTTCGTAGAAGCGGCGATGGCGGACGAGTGGCGGTAAAATTGCGAATATCAGCCGAATAGCTGCCGAATAGCGTTTGAATGATGGACGAATAGCCGACGAATAGCTGCCGAATAGGAAATGATTCCAAGAAACAGCGTAGAGACCGAAAAGAAGCTGAATGGAAAGATATAGAAAGAGCGAACGATTGTGATTAAGAGTCAGGTATCGATTGATATTTGAGTAGGAGAGTCAGCACGCGAGTGCGATCGACGGCCGGGATGAGTGAGCGAGTTTGTCGTGCGGTTGGCGGTCGGAGCGAGTAAGCGAGTAGGTCGTCTGATCTACAGGCGGAGTTTAGTAAGCGATTATGTCCTGTGATCATCTTCAGTCGGAAATAAGTCCTTTGCCAGACAGGCGGAGTTTAGTAAGCAATATTAAGTGAGTAAGTGATTCTGTGATTCGTCGTGCTTGATATCCTAATACCTCTTCTGCGGAGGATTTGTTGCCGTCTCGTATTTTTATCCACGCATTCTCCACTGGCATATTTTGGATGTTTTCAAATATTGGTGTCAGCTGTTTATTACATGCTGACATGTAAGCCTCCGCCACCGTTTCGTCGTTAAGCTTGTCGACATTGAATTTGCGAGCTCTACTCGTTTTCGAATATCCACGACAAGCTATTCGGCATCGATACTTAGCTCTGACTAGAGATACTCGATACACACTAACTCTTCTGTACTATTAGGACAGAAGTGTTAGTGTGTATCGAGTATCTCCAGTCAGAGGACTAGATAGTGATCAGAGTCACGATTCGCACCGCGGAGGGTTCGTACACCAAGTATGCTGGAAGTAGCCTGTTTCTCAATTAGAAAGTGGTTTATTTTGTTGAAAGTGTGACCATCTGGTGATGCCCACGTTCGTTTGTGAATATCGCGATGTGGGAGGTACGTAGCGCTTTCTATTATATTTTTGCTGCTTGCGAAATTAATAAGACATTGGCCATTGTCGTTGGTTCTGTCATGGAAACTGTGCCCTCCTGTTGTTCCTCTATGAGCCTTCTCCTTTTCGACTTTTGCATTAAAAAACCCCCGAAGACAATTTTTAGTTGTCTCTAGGGTCTTTAGTTATATCGTCCTTGTCTTCTGTTGGTGCGTGGACGTTGATCAACGAAGTATTGAAAAATTTAGTCTGTACTCAGATTGTACACAATCTTTCACTTACTGTTTTGAAGCTTGTGACCTGCCGTTTACATTTTTTGTCAACGATCTCTGCTTCCCGACAATTTTCCACTGGATAAATTGTGTGTGATCCCATGTCGATTTTTCGGAGTCGTTGCCGTTGAATCCACGCTTTCCGGGGCTTTTCTTCAGGTTTCTGGTAAGCATTTTTTTCCGGTGATGCGTTGTCCCCCCCCCACCTGGAGCACCGGTCCTTTTCATTACCCTGGTAGAAAAAGTTTGGGAGTTCTCAGCTAAATATGACATGCTGGAGTTCTTACAGCTATGATGCGATTCCAACTATGTCGTACTTTTTGCCTACATCCTGAGACGCACTGGTGTTACTGGCCATTCATGTTAACTTCTTGCTCTCTCCTCCTTTCTCAACCGGGTTTGGCATCGGCTATGGCGGAGTTCTGCAAACAGTCCACTGTGCATGAAATCGGAGGAGAAGAACGACGAAAGCTTGGTAGAGAAAATTAAACTGCCGGGAGTGCTACGATCTGGGCTGCAAGGAAAGCTATGGTGAATGGCCGGATCATGAAAACTTTAGGTCGATTACCTAGGGACTGTCGGAGTAGTCTAGCTAGAGTACAGCCTAGTAGGTAGTGTGTTGGTTTTGTAATGCGAAGGTCGTGAGTTCAAATCCCGGTCGACGCAATGTATAATTCAAGCACATTGCCTGCTTGGATATACCTTGGTCACCTCAATCTAAGAAAATTAAAAATTCGTAGAAAGAGAGTTGTGCGAAGGGCTAACAACCCTTCCACAACAAGTAATGAAAAATGTTAAGGAACCTGAATATCAGGATGCCAAGGTCCGATTTGGGCTGTAGCGCCATTGTAAAAGTCGGAGTAGTCTCGCAACGAACAGAAGTTCGCCAAATTTAACTGACTCGTACTCTATTTATAGGACGGTCCAGCGAAAATCAGTAGCGATTAAATTTAAAAATTGAAATGAAAATTAGATGTACCACAAGTCGGTAACTTTGCGTAGTGTATCAAGTAGAATCAGTGCTATAAGGCCAAATGGAGAAGACCAGTCGGAAGCAGCAGATCAATCCAAGGTCATTGCGGAACGAATAATCACCTACTTCACGAGGCTGAATCTGGACCGTACGTGCAATCGACAAGGGCCCCAACGAAAGATCGATCAAGTAAATCAATTAGATAGGGAATTTCGTTTCTTTTCTTGTCTATCTACTAGCAAACGCCCGCGACTTCATACGCATGAAAATCGCAATAATAAGTAATTTTTGAGAATGTAGTTAGTAATACATTATATGGGATATGTATATAATCCGCTTACTTTAATAGCTCTTTGAATACAATGTTTTGTATTTTGTTGGAATCAGTACCATAAATTATTAAGAATGAAATCATGATACGCGCATTTGAATGGGGCAGGCTCGTGCTCAAATCAATCCCGTGATTTGAGATCATATACGTATTGCAGAGCATTTAGGACATGTGAATAATTATAGCTTGTGTCAATTAAAAAAAAGAAAACAAATAAAATAACATTAAGCTTAAAAGCATAACAGGACTACGATTGTGTGTAAGGCTCAATCATACGATACTATAGATGATCGAAATTTTTGTGATGTTAGGAAATTTTTTATGGGGAGTGTTAGAAGGGGTGACAGCACTGAACTAATTTGTTTTACATCATAACTATAAAATTGTTTTGTACCAAATTTAAGCTTTAAAAATTGACTAGGTAGTGAGAAACTTATTGCATTGAATTCAATGAAATTATGCAATTTGTATGGGAGGTGGTAGAAGAAGTGTGTGGTTCTTAGTGGTTTTTCGAGAAACAACTACAATTATCATAAAATTGATATACTTTAAATTTCAGATCTGTATCGTTCAAACTTTTCAAGAAAATCGGATTGTTACATAGTCGTGGAGTTGTGTCTCATTGTATGGGAGGGGGTAGAAGGAGTGAAACTACTCGGTTAATTTTTTCCCGATATTAATAATACTAATTTAGGATAGAGTACGAAATTTGAGCTCAATGAAAGTTATATGTACTAAGAAAATTAGTTTAGAATATTTCATGAAAAATTGCAGTTTGTATGGGAGGTGGTGGAAGGAGTAGGGGTTTTAAGTGACTTTGTGAGAAGCAACTATAATTAATTTACAATTGACATATTTTAAATTCCAGATCAGTAACATTTACAGTTTTCAAGAAAATCGAACTTAAGTAAAGTCGTGGAATTGTGTCACATTGTATGGGAGGTGGTAGAAGGAATGAAGCTAATCGGTTTACTTTTTTCCCGATATTAATAATAATGCAAATTAAGGATAAAGTACAACATTTAAGCTCGATGAAAGTTACACGTACTGAGAAAATTGGTGAATAGATTTTTATAAAAAAGTGCAGTTTGCTTGGGAGGTGGTGGAAGGAGCAGGGGGATTCAAATAATTTGTATGTCATACATCAGACTTTTGATAAAAATAGTATGTTCTAAATTTCAAATGATTTCCTCCAATGGTTTTGAAGAAAATTTGATTAGTATATATTTTTGAAAATGAGTAATTTTGTATGGGAGGGGGTGGAAGGCGTGGTAGTATTGAAATAAGACCAAACGCAGATTACATCTCGATGTACATCTAACGAACTGTGAAAGTTTCATTACAATCGGTTTAGCCGTTTTTGCGTGAAAACCGGAAAGACAGACATACAGACAGAGAAAGTTTTTAAAAACGTTTGTTTCTGCTTAGTTATTGCTAAAATAAAGCAAAAGACTTATTTATAGCCATTTATAAACAAATAACAGACAGACACTACAATTATATTTATATGTATAGATGTATATTAATTAGTAACGTAAACTTTTGGTTAGATTTCAAGAATAAAGCCAGTCGGAAATTTTTTCGTATATTAGACGATTTGAATTTCTTTTTGTGATACGTATAAAAATCATTGTTAAGTTCACTTTCAGCTTGTACGCGAATTTCGATCGTTTTCAGTTTTTGTAAGCTTCTTCTTGACTCGTGGTTCGGCTCGGAGGTCGAGAAAAGGAAGGTCGGTCAAATATTGAACAGCTGGCGCCCATGGCCCTTCTCCAGGGCTAGCGGGCTTGACCGCGTTGCGTCCCGAGGTGCTGGGGTTTCATAGATTGATTAAAACGTTTTCCCCATTCAGGGAATAATCGTAATAAGCTAATTAAGTATTAGCAAGCGAGTAAGTCCTGTGACCGACCGGTGGAGTTTAGAAAGCGTCAGTAAGCGAGTAAGTTCTGTGATCGACAGGCAGAATTCAGTAAGCGAGTATGTCGTGTGATCGACGGTTGAGATTGGTAAGCGAATACGTCGTGTGAAAAATGCTGGAGATTAGCAGTCGTGTCAAAATTAGGAACGCGACAATTGGTGAAGGGAAAAAAATCGTTGAGAGAGTTATTAAAAAGCGATAATTAAAGTTTTGCGGTTGTTTTAAATCAAAAGCGAATTATTGCCATTTTTACTTGAAATCCAGCGACATCTAGCGCACTTCAATACATATGTTTGGATGGCTAGATATAGATTAGTGATAAGAATTCTTTCAAAATGTTTCTGATTTTCTTTTATCTAAAAACGTAAATGATGCACATAAGTTCGTTATATAATTTACCAACTGTCGAAGATTTATTGCTAACTGTGCAGTCATTGCTAATCATGGTACACGAAAAAAAAAATGAGTTATTTGTTTTGGTAACGCTGAATTGAAATCGATTGCAAAGTTTTTTATACATGGTGTTTGGTACTCCGTGTGCCACCTTGTAAGGGGTTATTTCTTGATATATTTTGAGAATGGCACATAAAAAAACAACATTAAAACCACATTTTTTTAATGCGTTTTTTTGAGAAAAACTACATTGATCCCAGAATTTTGAGGGTCAAAGTATCAATAATTTGTGCTCTGAAGCAAATACCTCAGGATTCGGTACAGTTACAATGCGAACTATTACACCAAATGAAAGGTATTTTGATTCCCTAAAAAACAAGCTATAACACTTTGAATTGTGATTATTAGTTTTTAAGATATAGCGTTTTGAGTGAGTGAGGGTACAGGTCCGAAACCCTTTTCTTGATCACCCTCTCCGCGGATATTGAAAATTGACCATCTCCGTAGAACAATTTTTTTTCTCAAAATATATCTAGGAATAACCCCTTACAAGGTGGCACACGAAGTACCAAAAACCCTGTATTTCTTCACCTGTGGTAAGAATTTAATCATTGTTAGTATATATGTTACAGAGCTGCACAGTGATTCCAGCGCTCTTATGGTTCAGTGCAATTTTACTTCAAAGCATCACTTAGTAATGTTTTTCTCGAGAAGAACTTCATCCACTGAAGCCAACTATCAAAAGTTCGAATTGAAAATGCTGGCTGTAGTTCGGAATTTATGAAAGCTTAACGAAAGCGAGTCGTTTAAGATAACAATAGATAACGAGGAGATAAATCGTCGATATGAGCAGATGGACCCTATATTTTTATCAATTCGATATTGCACATATGACCGGTAGAAGGAATAAGCATGTTGATACTCTTAATCGATGCTTGCCCTTGAGTAAATGGATAGACTGAACGAATAAGTTTCAGTTTCTGATACTACTATCAATCACGATATCGAACAATTATTTAGGCTCTAGATAAAGTCTGAGAGTATATTGTGTCTGCTCTAACGTTTGTAACGCAAAATAATAATGCTACCACTGAGTCGACAAGGGTCACGTCTGTCTGTTCCTACATACCACATTGATCAAACAGTTTCAGAAAGGACCATTTAGTGCTCACAGTCACTCGATTTGATGTTATGTTTTGGTTCAGTTCTCACTAAACCTTAGCGTCATATCTTCACATTTGTGAAACTTACTTAGAATTTTCCATTATCTTCTCTTCGCTGGTAAAATGCGTTTCCCAGAGCGTATTTTTAAGTCGACCGAACAGCAAAAATCACAGAGATCCAAATCAGGTGAATTCAATAGCTGTTGGATGGTATTCGTTCCGTTCTCGGTCAAAATCTCTTGAACGTTTTTTGAACAAAATGGAAACTTCGTGCGAAAGGAGAAGAAACGCATATGAACAATAAATTATCTTCATTCTTTCTGAAGTTGAAACAATATTTGCTTTCGGCAAGATTTTCGCTGTTACTCTTTTCTATTGAACACTTATTTCACATCAGACTTATTTAACTACTTACTTACGAGAACTCTTCTCAAGTAAATTTGAACAAATCCATATCAAATCTCAAACCTTGGAAAACATAAAATGTAAACTTTTTGACCTCAATTCTTCCCTTTTGAAAATCCTCCTAAAAACCCATTATGGTTTATTTTCTATCTCGAATTTCTTTCCACTTTATATATACATATATTACTTTTAAATAAAAATCCTTTTCGGCAACGGAAACACTCCGGATGAGAGCTGAACTCAAGAGCGAATGCAAAGCGGGACGCACCCTTACCAAACGTTAAACACATGGAGAACTTCCTACTGAATATCAAGTGGCATAAAACCATTAAAACTTGATTCGAAGTTTTTATATCCCCAAAAGCTGATTCAGTCGATCCCCACCAGTTTGCCTGACGCTCTTCATCCCGCGGGAACGATTCGGCACTGTTAAATGGCACTAAAAATCATGAAAATCTTTCGAAAGAAAAATCTTTTCGGATAAGTTGATGTGTTGAAGTACGAAGGCAGAAGATTTTCCCATGCAAGTGTGGGCGAGCCAGGAACTGTTTGGAAGCTAGAAATTCAACTTGGGAGCAATAATACTACAAGATTTTATGTCCTCTACGTTCATAACATCTCCACAGGTGGTTAGGGCTTATGAACTTTTATGAACGTCAAATAAAAAGGACTCTACTTTGTCATCAGACCTCTAGCCTTGGTTGAGCCTGGGTGAGATTTTCTTGTGTTTTCGGTTGGTGGTCCACAAAACGAGAAGTAGCTCTTTCATTCCGTAGCCGTAAAAGATACCGCGCCGCATGATAGACGGTAGATTGCGTTTTTGTTTTATTGCTTAGGAGAATGGGAAGAAAGGACTTGCTTTCTTATACCAAGGATGATCATATTTTAAAGACATAATATCCTTTGAGACAGTTTCATAAATCGGAAAATATTTTCAACGAAATCACATCACCAGATGATTATTCCAATCACGTTTTTCGATATAAGAAAAAAAAAACAGGAAAACCAAATTACTTTTAAGGCTACAGGACGCGCAATGCGATAGAATTATGGAACAGCTGCGGTTTGCGTTATAACAATTAAAGTTTTGGAAAGCCTTAATGATTTATTGCATAATATTATCGCCATATTTATACTCTAGATGAAATTTCAGAGTATTTTAAGTTTGCTATAAAGTTTGTAAAGCTAAGAAATTTCATATTATCACTCAATAATGTGAAAACGGGATGTTGGTCCGTCTATCCGTCCGATCGTGTCGTCCTCTCTGGCTCAAGAACGCGTTAAGCTAGAAAATTTAAACGTTGTACATATTGTTTTTGACAAAAAAGTATGGAAGAGCTTGCGAACGGGCCAAATAACTCCACTCCTTCTACCCCGTCCCATACAAAATGACACAATTTTAGGATTTCACAAAAAAACGGATTTTCTCGAAAAGTGTAAAAGCTATTGATCTGAAATTTTGAAAATATTGTTTTTATACTAATTCCATTTAAGTCATAAGATTATTCTAATCCCCTTACTCCTTCTACCACCTCCCATATAAACTGCACTTTTTCATGAAACCAATTTAATTAGTACGTCTAAAATTTAGCGAATTATGCTCTTAATATTTATTAGATTATCGCATGATTGGGCCTTACTAATCGTAGTCCTGTTATGTTTTTTATAATAATTGTATAAAAATTATTCGAATTCTCCCACTTCATACACCACCTCCCATACAAACTGCACTTTTTCAGGAAATACTATAAACCGATTTAATCAGTATATCAATCTGATTAGTAAGACTGAAAAAATAGACGATTTGCTTCACTGCTTCTACCCTCTCTCATAAATTACGACTCAATTTAACCACTTTACAAAAAGTCAATTCTCCTGAGAAGTATGAACGCTACTAATCTGCAATTTAAAACATGTTGGATGTATGATGTTTGTAGTTATATCTGAAAACATCATTAAGAACTCCACACTGGTTCCAACACCTCTCTTACAAACTGCACAATTTCACTAAATCTAATACTGAATTTTTGATCCCTAAATTTTGTATAAGACATTTTAATAGCAAGTCTAGCATGATCTGAAAAACTTGATTCAATGCCTTTACCCCTTCTACAACTCCCCATACAAAAATTCTGCAAATTGAAAAAATTCTTTTTCATCTAGAGTGTCGCCTGATTGGGCTTTATGCCCAACCGTAGTCCTGTCATGCTTTCTTTTATCTCTTCGTCGGTGCTCCTTCTCATATCAGGTCGGTTATTCTGATTTTCAAATTTTAGAACATCAGTTTTTCTGAATTCGCGCTCGATACTCCTCTCTAGAGTTACTGTATAGCAACGCACCTTCTTTCGCTAATGTCGAGTTCTTGGTCTAAAATCTTCGATTTGAAAATTTCCTGCTCTGTAATGTAATAGGAGAAGGTCCGTTCCTATTCAGTAACTCTGCTCATCTCCTCTATCTTATGTAGTTTCTTTATTTTCGGTTAATTAAATAAATATGTTGGTTTTCGATATAAATTAATTTAAATTTAAATGAATTATGCATATTTTATTAAATGCCAAGAAATATTCACAAACGTAATATCGGAACATTGAAAATAAAGATTCAGCGTTGTGTATTTCTGTATATTAATCATATGGACAAGTACAGACATACCTATCTACTTTCAATTGAATACCCTTGTGAATGATATAACATTGTAAAATTGGTTCCATTCCTTTCACTAAAATTCGTATGGGAGTCTTTGCCCTTATTATATAGGTCTAACGAACTTTAGCTAAAACTCAATACACTGCTATACCGTGAAACTTTGTAAAACTAAAACAAATTTTCAGTTATAAGACAGCAACTAGAAAGTTATTGCATAGCTACAGCCGATTTTTAATCTAACACTATCTAAACTGCGGTTAACTAAGCCAACTGCAGTATGATGTTATTATCTCAAAGATTCGCGCTTAAGTTCAAAGCTGCAAAGTTTTAAGTTTTATGTATATGTTGGATACTTGAAAAGTTTCTTCTTCAAGCGCAACGAGCAAAATGTAAAAAAGGACAGAAAACAATACGAAATAAAAAGAAATTACCAAATACTAACTGAAAGGAAAAACTTTATGAACTTTCATAGATAATTTTTTTTTTCGCTACGGTTCTGCTTCATAAGAAGCTAAGTCAGACGAATAAAGCAACTCTTTTTTACATTAAAAAAAAAAAAAAAAACAACCCGAGAAGAACCTTTGTAGATTCTTACATGCATAAGTTTAGCGCGTCTTGTTGAATAAATTAAACTTGTATTGTTATCTTTATATTGTGCATGAGTGTATAAAAATTTAAAATATTTATAATGCAAACGATAAAAGGTATGACGATATCTATGAAATTTTATTTGAGTAATTTTTCTAAAGATGGAATATGTCGAAGGAGTGCAAAGAGTAATGTAACTGAAGCGCAAAGATAAAATGCTTTGTATACATTTATAATTGTAGTTTTTCAGTTTGTAGTTTTGTTGTAGTTCTTTCTGTACGCAAAATAACATAAATTTGATCTTGATGACATAAATATTTCTTTTGGATTTAATTCCATGCTGTATAGTACACTAAGGCATGCTGGGGATATAAGGGAACTGATATCTTTGTGTATTTGAAGTATTTTTCTTTATTCAGAAATAACGTAGTAAGGCTGCACAAAGTGCAATATCTACCAACAAGATGGGTGCAACATTATTATTCTTGGAACAAGTTGAGGATGCGTGAATATGTAGGTTAGGGAAATTACTAAGTGGATGGGTGTTCTAGGGCAGGGCTGTTGTCAATTGTTGAACATTTAACCGTGATTAAGATTAATAGAAGCTAGGATGTAGCCTAGTGGGTAGCGTGTTGGTCTACAATACGAAGGTCGTGAGTTGAAATCACGGTCGACGCATAATTCCAGCACACTGCGTGGTTGCGTAAGCCTTCGTCATCTACGAAAATGAAAAATTTGTAGATAGAGGGTTGTGCGAAGGTCTAACAACCCTTCCATAATAAATAATGAAAAAATGCCAAGGCCCGATTCGGGCTGTAGCGCCATTGTAGAAGAAGAAGATTAATAGATCTCCAGTACGTAATATCAATATTTCATTCGTTTATTAATGCAAGTTTGAGTTAGTTTGTTTTGTAGCTAGTTTGTAGCGAGTGATCGGCTACTGCGCTGTATTGCATTTCGTCCCAGGCCTGCTTACGACAGACTCGTCAGCAAGGCTTGTGTAAGCAGGATCTGCCGTATACTTGAGACATACTAGAACATAAACTCCTTTCAATAACCGCAAAGAGCTTTGAGCTTTTTTAAACCGCAATAGGTGACACACTACGAAGAACCTTGAGCGAGTTTTTGAGTGCCACCGCAGTTCTTGAGCGAAGACATACAACTTTCCGCAAGGCAATACCTCTAGAACTGAGAGACTGGCAATTTCCTTGTATGCTTTGGGCTCTTTGTCTGAATAGAGAACTCTTGCCAACATGTTTGGAGTCGGCCGAGCCACAATTGGCGAAATTGTTTTGGAGTTTTGTGCTGCTGTATACAAAATTTGGGGAAGTAAATATATAAATGCATACCATATGGGCAGAGCAAAGTTAGAGGAAATTGTTCAGGGGTTTGAAAATTTGGAATATCCCCAATGCGTTGGTGCAATCGGTAAGTAGTAATCACATTTATCTTACAATTAAGTAAGTTTTACTTTATTATTAAAAAAAATAAACTGCCAACAAGTCGGGCGAAACTTTATTATTCTTGGGACATGTTGCGGTGGAGTGGAAAGTCAATATGCAGGTTAGAGTGGTTAGGGAAGACTAAGTGAAAGGGAGTTTTTGGGCAGGGCTGTTGTCTATTTAACAATATTTCATTCGTTTCTGCAAGTTTAGGTTTTTATTAAGGGAGGAGGAGCGGTAATATTAAGAGTGGGTGGATGTTAATAGCTTTTTAATTAATTGCTTGCATCACGTCCAATACTCTCTGTATAGAATGTGTTTCATAGACGAAGTTGCATAGAATTTTCATAAAATTTAGTGTATTTTACATTCACGAAACCGAACATTTGTATGGGAGGGGGTAGAGAAGGTAGGGGAATCGTAAAATTTGATATGTAGTTTTATTTTGCTTCTCTTGTAAGGGGCTTGTATAAAATTTCAAATTCGTAACTTTTAGTTTGTTGGTTATTAGTTGATTTAATGAAATTGGTCGAAATCATAGTTTTGTATGGCAAGGGGTAGAAGGGCAAGCGCAATTTCAAAACTTTTAAAACAACTTCATTTGAATTATTTTTATAAGTTTTTCTGCAAAATTTGAAGTTGATAGCTTTTAAGAGTTAGCTGACAACTTATTTCTTAAAAATGCTCGAAAATATAATTTTGTATGGGAGGGGGTAGAGGAGGGAGGGGAATCGTAAGACTTGTGATGCAATTTTCTTTCTTTTCTATTGTAAGATGCTCGTACAAAATTTCAAGTTCGTAGCTTTTAATTTGTTGATTATTAGTTGATTTAATGAAATTGGTCGAAATCATACTTTTCTATGGGAGGGGGTAGAAGGGCAAGCGCGATTTCAAAACTTTTAACGTAATTTCATTTCGATTATTTTTGTAAGTTTGTATGTAGAATTGCAAATTGATAGCTTTTAATAGTTAGGTGATAATTGATTTCTTAGAAATGGTCGAAAAAATAATTTTGTATTGGAGGGGGTAGAAGCTTTAAAGGTTTTCGACCAGTTAATATTTCGTATATTTAGGGATTTTTTTTAAATACATTTTGCAAATTTTCAAGTTTCTACCTTAAAATTTCACTCAAAAATTTTCAGTTTATGTGTTTTTTTCAATGCACATGAAACACCTTGTGCACGTTAGACCGGGGGGATCGGTTTATAACAATTATGGATCAAGTTATTATTATTTTTTTATGTACATCAAATAGACGTATCCACATGCAAAATTTAAACTTTGTATCTTTCACCAGAGCCTCAAAAAAATCACTCAAAATTTTTGACATTTTTGCTTATCACCTCCCTCCCCTTACACCTCCCTACTTAAAATTTTTATCAAAATTAACTATTATGTAGTTCTACAATCTGACAAATTTTTGATTTGATATCTGTATTATTTTTTGAGATATAAGGATTCGTAATTTTGAAAAGTGCGCCATTTTTGAAATGCTCCCCATTTCCCCCCACTACTATTATTTCAAGATCTTATATTTTTTTTGTATTTTTCCAGTATAGCTTAATATAAGTTTCAAGTTTCAATTACATAGCTTAAGAGATAGTTGAGATATTCAGTTTTAAGTGTTTTTCTTTGCACCCCTCCTGACCCTTCCCCTTACAATAATTAACCACTCTCTAAGCTGATTCCAATGGAACTATATGCTACCTTGACGGTCCCAAAATATGAATTTTTTACAATAAGTAATTTCGAAGATATAATCATTTGAAAAAAAAATTCGGCCGACAATTTGTTTTTAGCCCCCCCTTTTCGGACGCCAATGGATAAAAAAATTAAATTATTTTTAAAAGTTGTCCCACAAACTTCTCTATATGTGTGTTGAGTTTTAGCTTCCTAGCTGTTACCTTGGTTGAGATATTTGAATTCGTATTTTTCGGCCTAAGCGCTCCCCCCGCCTCCCCCTGAACCCGTACACCCTCGAAAATGGGTATCTGCCTGAGATCCGCCACTATCTACAATCCCCCCAAAAATGAACTTCCTATCTTGAAGGGTTTGGGAGTTAATGTGCGCTGAGCGTACACACCGGCGTACGGCGTACGGCGGACGGCGGACGGCGTACGGCGGACGGCGGACGGCGTACAGCGGACGGCGTACAGACAGACGGAGTTTTTTTTTTTGCTTTTTTAGGCTAATTTAGTTATGAAACGCGAAAAAAAAAAATTTCAGGGTAGCAAATTTTTTTTTTTTTCCAAGTCGATCACAATACTTTATTATTAAAATAATAAAGTAAATTGCTATCCTGAAATTTTTATACTCTAGATGAAATCTGAGAGTATTATAAGTTTCCCACAAAGTTTGTAACGCCAAGAAATAAGACTCAGAGAAAAAAATTAATGATAAAGAAGTTCATAAAATCACTCAAAAATCTCAAAACCGGATGTCCGTCCGTCCGTGTCCTCTCTAGCTTGAGAACGCGTTGAGCTAGAAAATTCAAATTTTGTATACGTCGTTTTCAACAAAAAAGTAAGGTCAAGTTCGTGAACGGGCCAAATCGCTCCACCCCTTCTACCGCCTCCCATACAAAATGACACAATTTTGCAATTTCACAATAAATGAATTTCCCCGAAAAACATAAATGCTATTGATCTGAAATTTGGAATATAATACTTTTATGATAATATAAATCTACTGTATTAAAGTTATTTGAGTTCTTTCCTTCTTTCCACCACCTCCCAAACAAACTGCATTTTTTCATGAAATGCTCTAAGCCAATTTACTCAGTGTATATAATACTTATCGAGCTGAAGTTGTACAGGAAATATTTAATTTAAATTAATAGTAAGATTAAAGAAAAAATTGGACGATTACCTGTACCCCTTCTACCCCCTCCCACACAAAATGACACAATTTCGCAATTTCACTATAAACGGATTTGCTCCAAAAATATAAATTTGAAATTTGAAATTTGGAATATAATACTTTTATGATGATATAAATCTATCGTATAAAAGTTATTGAAGTCCTCCCCTTCCTTCCACCACCTCCCATACAAACTGCACTTTTTCATGAAATGTTCTAAACCAATTTACTCAGTGCGTATAAAATTGATCGTAAGACCGAAAAAATGAAGATGATTACATTCACTCCTTCTACCCCTTCCAATACAACCTGACACAATTTCACAACTTTATAAAAGGTCGATTTTCCTGAAAAGTATGAATGCTACTGATTTGCAATTTAAAACATGTCAAAAGCATGATGTGTTTATTTCTGGAAAGTCATTAAAAACTCGCCCCTCCTTCTATCACCTCCCATACAAACTGCACTATTTCACTACATCCAACACACTAATTTTCTTGGTACCTATTAAATCTAGATTTTATGTAAAACATTTTGATAGCAACCTTAGCGTCTTGTGAAAAAATTAGTTCAATGTCGTCACCCCCTCTACCACTTCCCCTACAAAATTTCTTAAGATCCAAAAATTCCTCTTTCATCTAGAGTATCGCACGATTGGGCTTTACGCCCAATTGTACTTCTGTTATGTTTTTTTCGCGTTTCATGACTAAAATAGCCTAAAAACGCAAAAAAAAAAACAACAGAATTATGATTGGGCGTAAGGCCCAATCATATGATACTCTAGATGAGATGGAAATGACTTTAATATACCGGAAAATATGTCATCTCAAATTCTTTCGAATAGTGAGTAGAGACTTTTGCATGTGAGGCGGTAGAAGTAGAAGGAGAGGTTTATATTTTTCGCATATGACAACGAACATGGCATGCAAAATGTTTTTTGCTGATTTTAAAGTTTTTAGTTTTCATTATTTTTAAATTGGACATAGTTTTCCTGAAATTGGGGCATTTGTATGGGAGGTAGCAGAGGAAGTGGAACGTTTTAGATGATTTTGAAACTGCTTATCATCACCTTATCACCATGCTTTGATTCGATTTCAAAGTCGATAGCTGTCATATATTCGAAAGAGAAATGCTCTTCTTGAATTTATAATACTGATTTTTGTATGGGAGGGGGTAGATGCAGTGAAGCTGAGCTGATAATTTTTTCTACCATTTATTGCAACTATTAAAAAACAAATTCTGGCAAAATTTTAAGTTTGTAATTTTTCTAGTTTTAATGGAAATCGATATAATGCATTTAACAAAAATTATACATTTGTACGGGAGGGGGCTAGAAGGAGAGTAAGGATCAAAATAATTTTTTCCCGTTGTTGACATTTCTATTTTTATACCTTGCACAAAATATCAAGTTAATAGTTTTAACAGTTTCGAAGAAACATAATTTAATTTAAATTTAAAAATTTCGTGAAATTGGTATGGTAGGGGGTAGAAGGAGGGAGGTGAAGTTAATAATTCTTTTTAAAACTAATTGCAATTATAGTAGAATTAATTTTGGCAAAATTTCGTCTTTTCAGCTTTACTAGTTTTAATGGAAATCGAAATTATGTATTTTTCAAAATTGTCCATTTGCTTGGGAGGGGTAGAAGGAGTGAGGGGATCCGATCAATATTCCGTAATATTAATGACATCTATATTATAATACTGACCTAAATTTCAAGTCGATAGCTTAAATAGTTTCAAAGAAAACTCAATTTCTTTATATTTTGAAATTTCATGAAATTTGTATGGGAGGGGGTAGAAAAAGTGGAGGGATGTAGCCCATTCACGAACTTAAACTTACTTTTTAGCTAAAAATGACACACAAAATTTTTTAGCACTATAGCTCAAAGCTTTCGAGAGTTATGCTGTAGACAGGCGCACAGACGGACAGACACACTGACAGACAGACAGACAGACGGTCACTTGGAATCGAGGTTCTTGAGCGACAATAAATATTTCTGTACCCTTGGCGGCTCTGTGCGAGCGTTATTTCTTAGCGTTACAAACGGTAAGGCAAACACAATATACTCTCAGATTTCATCTAGAGTATAAATAAACTGCCAACAAGTCGGGCGAAACTTTATTATTCTTGGGACAAGTTGCGGATGAGTGGAAAGTCAATATGCAGGTAAGAGTTGTTAGGGAAGACTAAGTGAAAGGGAGTTCTTGGGCAGGACTGTTAACAATATTTCATTCGTGTCTGTAAGTTTGGGTTTTTATGAGGGGAGGAGTAGGGGTAATAGTAAGGGTGGGTGGATGTTAATAGCTTTTTAATTAATTACTTGAATCACGTCCAATATTCTCTGTATAGAATGTGTTTCATAGACGAAGTTGCATAGAATTTTCATAAAATTGGGTGTATTTTACATTCATGAAACCGAACATTTGTATGGGAGGGGGTAGAGAATATAGGGGAATCGTAAAATTTGATACGCAGTTTTATTTCGCGTCTCTTGTAAGGTGCTTGTATAGAATTTCAAGTTCGAAGCTTTTAGTTTGTTGGTTATTAGTTGATTTAATAAAATTGGTCGAAATCATAGTTTTGTATGGGAGGGGGTAGAAGCGCAAGCGCGATTTCAAAACTTTTAAAGCAACTTCATTTGAATTATTTTTATAAGTTTTTATGCCAAATTTGAAATTGATAGCTATTAAGAGTTAGCTGATAACTGATTTCTTAAAAATGCTCGAAAAAATAATTTTGTATGGGAGGGGGTAGAGGAGGTAGGGGAATCGTCAAACTTGTGATGCAATTTTCTTTCATTTTTGTTGTTAGATGCTCGTACGAAATTTCAAGTTCATAGCTTTTAATTTGTTGGTTATTAGTTGATTTAATGAAATTAGTCGAAATCATACTTTTGTATGGGAGGGGGTAGAAGGGCAAGCGCGATTTTAAAACTTTGAATGCAATTTCATTTTAATTATTTTTGTAAGTTGTTTTGCAAAATTTGAATTTGATAGCTTTTAATGGTTAGGTGATAATTGATTTCTTGAAAATGGTCGAAAAAATAATTTTGTTTGGGAGGGGGTAGAAGTTTTAAAGGTTTTCGACCAGTTACTATTTCGTATATTCAGGAATTTTTATACTCTAAATGAAATCTGAGAGTATATTGTGTTTGCCTTACCGTTTGTAACGCTAAGAAATAATGCTCGCACAGAGCCGCCAAGGGTACAGAAATATTTGTTGTCGCTCAAAAACTTCGAATCCGAGTTGCTGTCTGTCCGTCTGTCCGTCTGTCCGTCTGTCCGTCTGTCCGTCTGTCTGTCTGTGCGTCTGTCTACAGCATAACTCACAAACGCTTTGAGCTATCGTGCTGAAATTTGTTGTGTGTCATTTTTAGCTAAAAAGTAACTTTAAGTTCGTGAACGGGCCACATCCCCCGACTCCTTCTACCCCCTCCCATACAAATTTCATGAAATTCAGAAATTTTCAGAAATTTATTTTTCTTTGAAACTATTTAAGCTATCATCTTGAAATTTGGATTATAGTATTATGATATAGATGTCATTAATTTGATTAAATATTGATCCGATCCATTTACTCCTTCTACCCCCTCCCATACAAATGGACAATTTTTAAAAATACATATTTTCGATTTTCATTGAAACTAGTAAAGCTGAAAAGACGAAATTTTCTCAGAATAAATTTTACTATAATTGCAATTTATTTTAAAAACAATTATCAACTTCACCTCTCTCCTTCTACCCCCTCCCATACAAATTTCACGAAATTTTGAAATTTAAATTAAATTATTTTTCTTCGAAACTGTTAAAGCTATCAACTTGATATTTTGTATAAAGTATACAAATAGAAATATTAATAATACGACAAAAAATTGTTTTGATCCGTAAACTCCTTCTACCCCCTCCCATACAAATGCATAATTTTTGATAAATGCATTTTATCGATTTCCATTCAAACTAGACAAAGTACAAACTTAAAATTTTGCCAGAATTTGTTTCTTAATAGTTGAAATAAGTGCTAGAAAAAAATATCAGCCCCGCTTCACTCCCTCTACCCCCTTCCATACAAATATCTGTATTATAAATTCAAGAAAAGCATTTCTCCTTCAAGTATACATATGAGAGCTATCGACTTTGAAATTGAATCAAAGCATGGTGATAAGGATGATAATAAGCAGTTTCAAAATCATCTAAAACGTTCCACTTCCTCTGCCACCTCCCATACAAATGCCTCAATTTAAGGAAAACTATGACCAATTTCTTTAAAAATAATGAAAACTAAAAACTTTAAATTCAGCAAAAAACATTATGCATGCCATGTTCGGTGTCATATATGAAAAATACAAACCTCCCCCTCTACTTCTACCACCTCCTATGCATTCATTCACTATTCGAAAGAATTTGAGATGATATATTTTCCGGTATATTAAAGTCATTTCCATCTCATCTAGAGTATCATATGATTGGGCTTTAAGCCCAATCATAATTCTGTTATGTTTTTTAAATGGATTTTGCAAATTTTCAAGTTTCTACCTTAAAATTTCACTCAAAAATTTTCAGTTTATGTGTTTTTTTCAATGCACATGAAACACCTTGTGCACGTTAGACCGGGGGAGTCGGTTTATAATAAATATGGATCAAGTTAATATTATTATATAGGTATTCACATGCAAAATTTAAACTTTTTATCTCTCACTAGAGCCCTAAAAAAATCACTCAAAATTATCACCTCCCTCCCCTTACACCTCCCAGCTTAAAATTTTTATCAAAATTAACCATTATGTAGTTCTACAATCTGACAAATTTTTGATTTAATATCTGTACTATTTTTTGAGATATAAGGATTTGTAATTTTGAAAAGTGCGCCATTTTTGAAATGTTCCCCATTTCCCCCCACTACTATTATTTCGACATGTTATATTTTTTTGTATTTGCCTAGTATAGCTTAATATACGTTTTAAGTTTCAATTACATAGCTTAAAAGATAGTTGAGATATTAGTTTTTAAGTGTTTTTCTTTGCACCCCCCCCCTGACCATCCCCCTTACAATAATTAGCCGCTTTCTGAGCTGGTTCCGATGGAACTATATGCCACCTTGACATTCTCTAAATATGATTTTTTTACGATAAGTAATTTCGAAGATATAATCATTTGAAAAAAAAATTCGGCCGACAATTGGTTCTTAGCCCCCCCTTTTCGCACCCCAATGGATAAAAAAATTAAATTATTTTTAAAAGTTGTCCTACAAATTCCTCTATATGTATGTTGAGTTTTAGCTTCGTAGCTGGTACCATGGTTGAGATATTTGAATTCGTATTTTTCGGTTTAAGCGCTCCCCCCGCCTCCCCCTGAACCCGTACACCCCCCAAAATGGGTATCTGCCTGAGATCCGCAACTATCTACAATCCCTCCAAAAATGAACTTTCTATCTTGAAGGGTTTGGGAGTTAATGTGCGCTGAGCGTACACGTCGGCGTACGGCGGACTGCGGACGGCGTACAGACAGACGGATTTTTTTTTTTTGCATTTTTAGGCTAATTTAGTCATGAAACGCGAAAAAAAAAATTTCAGGGTAGCAAACTTTTTTTTGTTTTTGTGTCGATCACAATACTTTATTATTATAATAATAAAGTAAAATTTCAACTCAAGTCGAAAATGATATCTTTAAGCCAAAATGGATATTCTTGTCGAAAAATAGCGGCGAAATTAAGAAAAAGTCACCGAACAGTAAGTTTAGTGAGAAAACGACGAAATTTTAACGCACCTAGCAATCCTGGTGGCCGGACAAGGTTGTTGTCTGTTAGCTATGCTTGTATGGTGGAACGATTGATGGCGACAAGGAAAGCGAGAACACCTAAAATTGCTGCAGAAGCACTACACAAAGCCATTAGTGATCGTTCAGTAAGGAGAGCCTTGCATAGAATTGGATTGGTGTCTGCAGTTAAACAAAAAAAAACCAGCACTATCCGCCAAGAATATAAAGGCAAGGCTTGAATTTTGCAAGCATCATAGGAGGTGGACTACTGAAGACTGGAAATGAGTTGTTTGGTCAGAGACCAAAATTAATCGAATGGCGTGGGGCTGCTTTACATGGTGGAACCTTGGTTCTTTGGTTAAGATCGACGGTATCATGAAAAAGGAAGACTACCTTAGCCTTTTGCGTAGTAATTTACCTGACGTCGTTGATGAATGCGCTTATCCAGTAGACGAGATAGTGTTCCGACAGGATGAATATCCCTAGCACACTGCGATTATCGTGAAGAAATGGCTTGCTGAGCAACAGTTTCAAACTATGCAGTGGCCTGCACAAAGTTCGGATTTGAATCCAATCGAAAATTTATGGTCGATTGTAAAAAGAATGCTTTCGCATCGATCCAACTAACATGGCAGAACTCTGGGAAAGAGTAAAGAGTGAATGGACCAAAATTCCACACCAAACAATACAAAATTTGGTAGAAAGTATGCCAAAACGCATTGAAAGTGTCTTAGCCAACATAGGACTTTGGACGAAGTACTGATTTGTCAAACAATTAAAATGGACAAAACTGGATAAATGATGATACAAGGAATTTGGAATTTTTTTTTTTTTTTTATTAACTAAAGAGAAATGTTTTAAGTAATTGATGCAAAAAGAATTTCTTAATTATCTATAATGAAAAAAAGTTACATCAATTTTACGAAGAATTTTATTTTATGTATCCGCTTTTGTCCGCCGCTGTACATATGCATATCTGCGGCTTTCACTCTCAAGCTTAGCTAGCTACCCAGCTTAATAAATTTTCTGTACATATTGTATATAGCTGCAATATATAAAAAAACACAATAAATAAAAGCATAATTTATTTCTTAGGTTAAATCGAGGTGGAGTTCCTTGAATTTCCTGTACATAAGAAAAAACGATAAGCAAAAGTAAAAAAATTTTTGCATTAATGGAAACGTGCTCATTTAAAATAAATCATGCCTGCAATGTGAGACAATAGTCATACGATCAGTGGTAAGACAATAATGAAAACATTATTTACCTAGAATTGATGAAATCATCAGTGACCTTTTGCATAAAAGCTCGGTAATGCGAAAAGTAATCAATACACACGCTCTTCTATGACATCGACATATTAAAGTCATCGATGCTTTCCATTAGAAAATTTCCTGTATCAAGGCATCAAATAATGATCAATGAATCGATGTGGTAATCATTAAAATTCCTATCGAGATAGTACGTAGGTATTCGTAAATGAACGTTCAGTTATTTTGAATTTTAGAATTTTAGAATAATTCACTAACCAAATAGTATTGCAGAAATCGAATCTATTGAAAATTCAAACTTCACGTTATGGTTAAGTGTAATATATGCCTGCGGTCACATATAATTTCGCTAATCAAAGGAAATCAAAATTATTCGATAGTCGATGGTTCGTATTTTCTATTCACTAAAATGGATATACAATTGAAACACATGCAGGAATAATGTGGAGGATTCTAACAATTAAGCTTCGAATTGGTATCTCATGTACGGTTTATCTTATAAATTGGCGGTCAGCTCTTCATGGTTACTGTTTCGGGTTTGGGGCTAACGTTACAATAAAATTTAGCTTTATTCGAAAATCAATAAAATGTACATGTACGAATCCAAATAATTTAATATTTATGAATGCGATAATTCAGAGCTAATAAGGATCATATGCAGTTATTTCCGAAAATTTCTGGTATTGTTTGAAATGTTTTAATTGGGTTTTGGGATCTACAGTGCAAACTCAGTAATTCGAATACTCAGAGATGAAAGCAGGAATTGTTTAAGGGGGTTACTTACTTGACCGTTTTTCATAGAAAATGCGGTACCATTTTCTCGGGAACGGATTGACGATTTTAATAATTTTTTGTACACTTATAACTTTAGTGAAATTAATGCTATGTAGCTGAGGAATTTCAAAAATATTCAAAACTAAGTCATTAATAAGTTGTGAAATTCAAATTCAAATTTTTTCATATTGCTTAAAAAAAATTATAACAAACTATTTTAAATTTCCTCTTTACTGTTGGTAGCTAGTGCTGCTACCTATCGACAAAAAAAAAATCATTCCGATATCTGTTATCGTTTTCAAGAAAAATGTACCGCTGCGGATAAAAATATGAAAATTTTGGGCCTGGGAGCGCGGACAAGGTGGTGAGTAAAACACGAGAGGTAAATAAATAAATACTTCATTGATACTGATGGTCGACTACGCGTTGTCGTGAACTGCGATTAAGAAAAATTGAGATGGAAAGCGCGACTGCGGCTGATTTTTATCCCATCTTTTTGCTGACTCAACGGTTTGTCTCGTCGCGTACTTCGAAATCCACTTGTGCGCGAAAAGCACAAATCAATTGCTGATCGCACGCGTTGCCGGGCATGCCACTTGATAGTTGCATATCTGGCGATATGCAAAAAAGGACCGCTTGCTTGTGCGCCATAAGCACATACACGTCTGATGTTATGGCTCCTGGAATGTGTCGATGACGTCGTATCGCCACATTACTCCCCCCTCAGTGAAGGCGCCGGGGTTTGTTAAAATCCAAGCCGGAAACTTACAGGAAGACGTGATGTACGACCGGAGCGGGTCGTATTTGCTGCGTCTGCTCGATCGGCTGGACTCGATGTCGGCTCGATGGTCATAAACGCGGGTTTGAGTCGGTCGATTGACGTTTCCGTTGATTGTTACCTTAAAAAATTTTCCCTTCCGGTTCACTAACGGGTACGGGCCGTCGTAAGATGGCGTGAGTGAAGGTTTTACTTTGCCGTTGCGGACAAAGACTTGAGTGCAGCTTGCGAGATCCACACCGGGTGAGACGTGAAGTGCTGTGTCTTTAGGACGGATCGCGTTCATGCGTGGACACAGGTCTTGAAGAAAGTTTGTCTCGTTAACAGACGGTCGTGCTTCTGAGAAAAATTCACCAGGGATGCGCAACGTCGTCCCGTATGCCATCACTGCTGCGGAAATCTGCAGGTCTTCCATCAAAGATGATCGTAGTTCGAGCAGGACTAACGGTAACGCTTTGACCCATTCGGTAGAGGAATGGCATCGAATTGCGGCTTTCATTGTGCGGTGCCATCGTTCGATGATGCGGTTTGCTGCTGGATGGTACGGAGTCGTCCGAAGGTGAATGGCTCCTAGGAATTTGTTAAGTTCCGCGAAGAGTTGACTTTCAAACTTGCGTCCCAGGTCGGTAGTAATCTTGGCGGGCATTCCAAATCGGTTGATCCAGCCCTGTAATAGCGCTTCGGCGACCGCGGATGCGGTTATGGTTTGAAGCGGAATGCCCTCAGGCCATCTTGTGAAACGGTCAATGGCCGTCAATAGGTAGCGAAAACCCTTGTTTACTGGAAGAGGTCCCACTAAGTCGATGTTGATGTGAAAGAATCGCTCTTTGGTTTGCTCGTATCGCTGCAGGGGTGCTTTGGTGTGCCTCGAGACCTTGTTTCGTTGACAGTCGAGGCAGCCTCGGGCGAACGTATTGATCTCGTGATTCATGCCGGGCCAGAAATATCGGTCGGTGATTGGCTTCCGAGTATGGCGTACACCTGGGTGTGCGAGTCCGTGAAGTAGACGCATTATCGGAATTTGGAATTGGCTCGGGACGAACGGACGAATTCGCTGCTCTCTGACAATGCACATCAAAGGATCGGATGTGCCGGGAACGTGTTGCTTCCTCCACTCAAGCGAGTTGTCGTTGTCCAGAAGCAGGGTTTTGAGTTCCTCGTCGTTTTGTTGAGCTGAAGCGAGTGCGGAAAAGTTAAGACTCTCTATTGTACTTACCCGTGACAGGTAGTCCGGAATAGAGTTGTTTTTTTCCGAAATGTGGCGTATGTCCACACTGAACTGAGAGATGTAATCCAGTTGCCGCTGCTGTGGTGGATTAGCTTTCTCTGGGCGCTGTCGGAACGCAAACTGTAGGGGCTTGTGATCCGTGAATATCGAGAAACGTCTGCCTTCCAGCAAATGTCGGAAGTGTTTGATCGCTTCGTAGATCGCGAGAAGCTCCCTTTCGTAGGTGCTATACTTCTGCTGGGCCGCTGATAGTTTACGAGAGAAGAATCCGAGTGGAACAGTTGAGTTCCCCGTAGTTTGCTGCAATACCGCACCAAGTCCGTAGCCGGATGCGTCAGTACTGAGTGACCAAGTTGCGGCAGCGTCGGGATGAACCAGAGATGCGGCGTTCGCTAGTTTCGCCTTACACCTATCGAATGCTGTGGCGGCCTCGGGTGTCCAAAAAAGCAGTGTTTTATCACGTTTTTTGTTGCCTAGAATTATGGCCTGGAGCACCTGCTGGTTCCGTGCGGCGTGGGGTATGAAGCGTCTGTAAAAGTTTACCATGCCCAAGAATGACTTGAGCTGGTGCGCCGTTTTTGGTGGAGGTGTCGCAGATATGCTCTCGGCTTTTTTAAGCCGAAGGGTGTGATGATGGCTGTTTTCGGGATGTCATCGGGTTTGACCGGAACGTGATGAAACGCCTTGTGCAAATCTAGCACGGGAAACACTTTCATGCCGCGCAGGTCAGATGTGCAATCCTGCCAGAAACCAATCGAATAACGGTCGGGAAGAGTGCAAGCGTTGAGTGCGCGGTAGTCACCACAAGGTCGTCAATCAACGCCATTCGGTTTACGGACCATGTGGAGCGAACTGTTCCATTCGCTTTTCGATGGTCGGCAAATACCCTGGTCGATCAGGTAGTCGAATTCAGCTTTTGCGGCGGCAAGTTTGTCGGGAGGCAATCTGCGAACCTTGGCTCGGATTGGTGGACCTCTCGTGACAATGTGATGTATCGTTACATACTTGATGCTGCGACGTGGATGCGGGATAGTTATTTCGCGGTACTGCTGCAGCAACGAACTGTAGGTACTCTGTTGATCGAATGCGTGAAACGAAAGCGTGGGTGGTTTATTCACTTCCTGAAATTGCGACACTGTCGATCTGCTAGTCTCTGGATCGATGAGTTTACGGCCACGCATGCCGACGAGTAATCCGTAGAAGTTTAGAAGGTCGTCTCCGATGATAGGTTAGCTTACCTCGGCGATGATGAAGTTCCAGACGAAAATTCGGTGAAGTCTCAGGCGTTTTGTTTCGAACGTTTGTATCGTGGAACTGTTTGCGGCAAATAGTTGCGTCGTCCTGTCGGGGTTGAGTCGTTCGCGCCTCGTTGGTGGAATGACCGAGACGTCAGCTCCGGTGTCGATGAGAAAAACTGCAGAGCTGGACTGGTCACGAATTTGGAGGCGAGACGGGACGAGAGCACTAGACGTGTTGTCTAGCGTTGCCAAAACTAGTTTTTTGAATGCTGGCACGGCGGTCTGCAATTTTGGGCTGCATCCCCGAAACGAGTGTGGTACCAGCAAAGCGAACCCTCTTTTTTCCGGTTTGGAAGGGGCTCGGGATCTTGACCGCTTATTGGACGTCGTTCCGCAATTAAGGTGCGTTTCCAACCTGTAGAGCCGCTTGGCCAATGCTGCGATTTTGTTTCCCAGCTTTAGGTTCTGCTCGGCCTGGGAAGCCTTGGCTTTGGCTGCGACGAAGGCGATGGAGAATAGTCGGGGCCACTGATTGCCCTCGTAGACGCGGTCAGCGATGACGGCAAGATCAGCCAATGCGACGTCGTTGGCTGAGAGGATGGTGTGGAGGTCGCGTCGAGCCTCGTCTGTCAGATCTGTTTCAGCATAGCTTCGGGCACTGCTTTATCTGCGAGCGATCGCATTCAGTTCAGAAGTTGAGACGGCTTTTGGTCGCCCAGCTTGACACCGGACAGTAACTTGTGGATTCGTTGCTGTGATGATTCACCGAAAGCTGCTATAATGGCTTTTTTTTTTTAAAGCGGGATACTTTCCGTCGGCCGGTGGGTTGACGACGAGGTCGCGTACTTGCTGCATTACTCGGGGCTCGAAACCACTCACCAGGTACATGTATTTGCTGGTATCGCTCGAAATTCTGCAAAATGGGCCTCGACCTGTGAGAACCACAGCTCGACGTCCTCGACCCAAAACGGAGGGATTCGCACCGATACTCGGCTGACGGTGCCCTCGTTAGGCCCCTCAGCGTGAGTCCGCGTTTCGGTTTCGCTCTTGGTTGCGATCTTGTTTGTATCCGCGTCGTTCGCGGGCACTTCCGGTGGGCTGGACATGTCGACTCACGACCGTCGTCGGTGAAAAATGGGTGTTAGATTCGTTTTTATTATAATCACTGCATCTCACTAGGCCGGGTTGGTTTGGGCCCGTCGCTTCACATCGCGTACGTGGTCTCGGTAAAGTTGGTATTATAGCGACACTGAGTTGATCACTAGCACTGTAATTAGTACAGCTTCTAGTTTCTCACTCTCGATTGCGATTGCGGAGTTCACTATAAGCGTGTTCGTCACGTGTCCGGTCACTGGTTTTGTTGGGGTCGATCCCATCGAACTAAAACCACTCCTAGCAAGATCGCCAATTTGGACCTGGGAGCGCGGACGAGGTGGTGAGTAAAACACGACAGGTAAATAAATAAATACTTTATTGATACTGATGGTCGACTACGCGTTGTCGTTAACTGCGATTAAGAAAAACTGAGATGGAAAGCGCGACTGCGACTGATTTTTATCCCATCTTTTTGCTGACCCAACGGCTTGTCTCGTCGCGTACTTCGAAATCCACTTGTGCGCGGTAAGCACAAATCTATTGCTGATCGCGCGTATTGTCGGGCATGCCACTTGATAGTTGCATATCTGGCGATATGCAGAAAAGGACCGCTTGCTTGTGCACGATAAGCACATACACGTTCGCGAGATGCGCAAAGGGTATCGTCAGCATATCTGGCGATATGCAAAAAAGGACCGTTTGCTTGTGCGCGATAAGCACATACACGTCTGATGTTATGGCTCCTGGAATGTGCCGACGACGTCGTATCGCCACAAAATAAAAATTTTTCAGAAGACCAAAAAGAAACTAACAGACTGATAGTGCGACTTACACTGACCTCCCTAACTTTGAATTCATTTTTTGACCACTTTTACTCATCGGAAAAATCTGCGCTTTTTTTTTATTTTGTGTAAAATTTAATGAAGAATAATAATCAGCCCAAAAAAATCGAAATTTTTTCATATTCAAGTCAGTAATCCTCTTTAAACGCAATTTCACTTTAAAAATAATTCTCATGCTAATTTCTACGACAAAAATGAACATGAATTATGAACAAGGGCCAAGTTTTAAAACTGAAAAACATCATTAATATCCGGAAAATATTACATTCAGATAATAATGAACTATTCCACAGCTGAACATAAAACCAATCGCATAGAGAATTTCGGTCGATCAAATCAAGATTAACCCTTCACTTAAAATCAAGTTAAATCCAAAAGGACACAACAACAGTATTGCGTTGTGTATCTCGTATATTATCCATCTCGGTCTGCTTCGGTTAACACTTTCTCTCCTTCCTCAATTTAAAGCACTCTGTATATTGTTTGCTCTTTATACATACGAGTAATGAATGCCTCTTAACATTGTAAAGTGTACAGAGAAGTCATGTGAGTAACAACAATACGAATTGTATGAGGACATAGACCCGTATCAGTTAATTCAATTTCTATCAAAATTTCATCCTGAATTTAACGCCTCGTTAACCACCTGATGGGATTATATAAGAGAAGGCAAACAAATTCGATCAGATAAAGGCTTTTGTCCGGTGTCCTATACTAGACGGGAGCCGTATTTTGCAAGTATTGGAGAAAATAAGGTCATCAAAATGTTATATGGTCCGACATCTGACAGTGGTCACCCCTTTGTATTTTATGTTATGATCAGTTACGTATATAGAGTCGTATTTCTGATATGATACATATATCCTATATGACACCACAAGGATTATCAATCTAGAGAGAAACGTAGTTCAATTGTATGTAGTTTAATTGGTGTTAGCCAGATGAAATAAATAAAGTAAATATATTTATTTGCTCTATTATTTTAAGTTCTCAGAGAATCTAAATATTTAAAAGAGTAAGCGTGTTTTCGTAAACGCACTACAGCCCAAATCAATGATCAAAAATAAATAAATTAAATACCACTGGAAAGGTATTTTTCTCAAGGCGTGCCTATTCTGGGTTTCAGGTCTATACTTCTTCCGGTTCCGGGTTTCCGCTGAAATACGGCAACATGACGAAAGAAAAGGTGGAAAGGAAAATGGCAAACTCCTGCCGTAATCAGATCACGACATCCGACAACTGAAAGCCGGAACGAGACAGAAACATAAGCACAAACGCCATTTAGTAGTACCGAATACCGATCTTGCATTTTATATTTATACTTTCGACAATTATACAATCTCTACCACTATCACATCTGCAAATATTCATCAGTAGTAGCCAATACAACTGCAAAATGTAGCAGCTTCACGAATCGTTACGATCGATCTCATTCCCCTTCCCAATCACATTCGTTCAATTCCTTCATGACTGTGTTTGAGCATTGCACATAAGGACCGAAATTGCCTGTAACAGAAGTAATTCTGTGAAAGAAAGCTTGAAAAGGTGGGGGGGGGGGGGGGGGGACAAAACGCATCATTTTTTTTTTCAATACTCCAATGTTATATATGTATATAAATAGAAAGCATCGACATCTTGAGTTGGACATTTTGAGTTCTTGCTTTGTTGTTAGCATATAACGTTTCCTTTTCAGTT
This sequence comes from Chorisops tibialis, assembly GCA_963669355.1. Classification (NCBI taxonomy): domain Eukaryota; kingdom Metazoa; phylum Arthropoda; class Insecta; order Diptera; family Stratiomyidae; genus Chorisops; species Chorisops tibialis. The sequence continues at coordinate 262,784,716 of OY770262.1, read as the reverse complement.
GTGCGATCGTTATACGTATACGTCTTTATTGACTTACAAAAAAATTTACTATGGTAGCTATTCTCTCTAACGACAAGCGTCGGAACAGTTCCATGTTAAAAGTCTGTATCCAATCTATCGGTTAATATCTGTTCAACATTTTACACTGCGTACTCTCCATTTGTTCACTACGTTCTGTTCTGTTATATATTTATAGATACAAGAAAGAAAAAAGTGTACACCCAACTAAAAATAAAGCACTTCAAAATCATCAAATGAAATATGATTGTCGTTGCATTGATTTCTTTCTTTTGCATGATCTCAATCGTTTTATTCATCTGCACCAATTTTTTTAGACGCCATTTAAAATTGCGCCATTTGTTTTTCTGATATGTACGCTAAATAAAAATAAATAACTATGAAGCTAGATTAGATTAGATTTCACGGTGGGATATGTTTTGTGTCCTCCATTACTGCGGCCAGTGATAGGCCTATTGTGATGCCCCCTGGTTTATTTAACTTAGAGTAGTTCACATTCACAGAGAATTTACTCTGGTGTTTCCTCCTCCTCATTGTACATTCTACAGAGATTGTCCTCTGAGAGACCAACTCTATGAAAATGTTTCTTCATGTGACGGTGGACGTTAGTATTGTCTGATTTCATTTAATTGCAAATATTCAGAAGTTCTTTTAACCGAAAGTTTTAGCATGGAAAGCTTTGCATGCTTATTGCCTGATACCGAGTCCCAGTAAGCAGTACACTGTGCTTTTTTTTTTATTTACAGAATGATCTGTGGTTTGGTAAATGTTTTCACAGTGCATTTCGAATTGAAAGAAAATATTTCCGGATTCTACACTGTTACGCTTTATTATTCGTGACGTTTCGGTCTCTGCTGAGACCTTTATCAAACAGGTTGAAGGTCTCAGCAGAGACCGAAACGTCACGAATAATAAAGCGTAACAGTATAGAATCCGGAAATCTTTTCTTTCAACTCAGAATGATCTGTGTTATAGGCAATTTCGGCCTTTATATGCAATGCACAAACACAGTCATGGAGGGAAGGAATGGGATTGGAAAGGTAGGGGAAGGGGAGTGAGAACATTTGAACATTCATTAAACAGTACTGAGTGGTATCCAGCAAAAAGGAAGAGGACCTGCGAAATCAGTTTTGTATCCATTTCTAGCGAATGAATCATGTTCAGTCTTTGAGACTTTGTGCTCCGGGATCCAGATGAGCATCCTCGTGATGTCTGGCATTGGTGATGAGATGACGAGAATTAAGGTGCAACTAGATAATATATCTAGTGCTTTCGTGAAAGTGAACCATTCTTTTAATTCGCTCCATAAGATTCCCACGTTGGTAGACTGTTCAACTGGTACAGTCAATCCAAAAATGGTTGATGTCTGAACTTCTTGTGATAATAAGCCTTGCAGCAAGCATATTTCTATTTCAACCGATTCCACCAATTCTATTAACATATCGAATTGTGTTACTGAAAATGATTGCGATCTGGTATTAGTGGATAGTAATATTAATAGTCAGAGGAATAAACAAGTCCAGAGGAATAAATAAGTCCTGGCAACAGCTTAAGGCCAATGCTCAGAATCATGCCTTGTGCGAAAGAGTTGTTTCTGTCCTATGCCCCTATAGGGGGTCTTAACAAAAATTTGATTGAATATTAATAGTCCGCCATAGCCGGTCCCAAGCCCGGTTGAGAAAGGACGAGGGAGCATGGAGTTAATCTGAATGGCCAGTAATGCCAGTGCGTCTCAGGAAGTAGGCATAAACTATGACATAGTTGGACTCGCGGCATAGCTGTTAGAACTCCAGCATGTCATATTTAGTTGAAAACTGCCACCTTTTTTCTACCAGGGTATAATAAATACGTAGGATAGGTCTTCCAGGTCGTGGGCTGGGCAACGCGCGAACAAGTCATCACCGGAAAAAAAACTCTGTCCAGAAACCTGAAGAACAGCCTCGGAAAGGATACACAGGTAACGACCCCGCAAACGAAAAATGGACTACTCTTTTGGATCTTGGAATGTTCGATCTTTATTTAGGACACGAGCTCTGAAAGAGTTCCTCGGAGAAGTGGCAAAACACAACATCAACACAACTACCATCCAAACAAAATGCTTCGGTAATGAAATCATGGACATGAGATCACACACAATGATGCTTCCGTAGCGTAGTGGGTAGCGTGCTTGCTTCTCAGTCAATAGGTCGTGGGTTCGATTCCCATTCCAGACAGGGGATTTTTTAAGCGCGAATTTTTGTTGCTACTGGCGATGGAAAATTATTCGAAATAAAATGGGCAAACGGTGTAAAAGTGGAACAGTTCCACCTCAAGAAGGCCTATATACTCAGTAGATTGGTTTATGTTCGCGTTCTATCATTCAGTCCCCATAACATCTGCAAATATTTGTCGGTAAGCAGCCAGTGCAACTGAACAATATACTAGCTTCTCCACTCGCTACGGTCGTTCTCACTCCCCTTCCCTTAACATCCCAATCCTATTCCTTCCCTCCATGACTGTGTTTGAGCATTGCACATAAGGACCGAAATTGCCTGTAACACAGGTTATTCTGTAAAAAGAAAAAAAATCTATCCAAGTGGAAAGTTGTCGGGAAGCAGAGAGTTTGGAGTCGCTTTTCTCGTTGACAAAAAATTTAAACAGCAGATCACAAGCTTCTAACCAGGAAGAGAAAGATTGCGTGCAATCCGAATAAAGACAACATTTTTCAACACTTGATTGATCAACGTTCACGCACCAACAGAAGACAAGGACGATATAACTAAAGACGAATTTTATGCCACCCTAGCGACAAACTATGATTCACTGCCCTCGAATGACCTAAAAATTGTCTTAGGAGATTTTAATGCAGAAGTAGGAAAGGAGGAAGCTCATAGAGGAACAAAAGGAGGGCACAGTTTCCATGACATAACCAGCGACAATGGCCAACGTCTTATTGATTTCACAAGCAGCAAAAATATGATAGTATTCTCTACGTGCTTTACACATCGCGATATTCACAAACCAACGTGGGCATCACCAGATGGTCACACCTTGAACCAAATAGGCCACGTTCTAATTGAAAAACAGGCTGCTTCCAGCATACTTGATGTACGAACCCTCCGCGGTGCGAGTTGTGACTCGGGTCAGAGTTATGTATAGATGCCGAGTAGCTTGTCGTGGATATTCGAAAACGGGTAGAGCTCGCAAATTAAATATCGACAAGCTTAAAGAAGAAGCGTTGGCGCAGGCTTACATGTTAGCATGTAATAAACACCTGACACCAATGTATGAAATCATCCATAATATGCCAGCGGAGAATGTGTGGATGAAAATACGAGACGGTGTCAAATCTTCCGCAGAACAGGTATTAGGATATCAAGCACGGCGAAAAAATAATGATTGGTTCGACCAAGAATGTCGCGATACAATAGATAGAAAGAACGATGCTTACAAAATTTTTACTGAACGACCAACTCGAGCCAAAAAAGAAAGATATGACGAGCTTAGGCGATATGCGAAAAGGACCTGCAGGTGAAAACAAAGGAAGTACTATAATGGTATGATGCAAAAATGGACGACGATATGAGGCAAAATAAAACGTAGGACCCATACCTATAGTAAAAGGCATAAAAAAGGGATGTAAGCCAAAAACCAGTCTCTGTAAAGACGCAGAGGGCAACATCATCAGCGACACACAAGAATTCAAATGGAGATGGGCTTCCCACTTTGAACATCTTCTCAATCCTATCCCATTAGCACCGATCACGACAGACAACATTTCAATTGAGGCCTGAACTGATGGAGAAGAACCATCATCGACACTACCCACGCTTGCGGAAGTCAAAGCAGCCTTATGTGATCAAAAACTAAACAAAGCGCCGAGAATCGACGAAATACCAGTTGAACTTCTGAAAAACGGTGGAAACTGTGTTGCTGATATACTGCACAATATGATATGCAAAATTTGGACATAGGAAATCATACCCTATGATTGGCGGAAAAGTATCTTATGTCCAATTGACAAGTAGGGAGATAAACTCTGCTGTGAGAAATACAGAGGAATATCATTGTTGTGTACATCTTATAAAATAATGACAAAAATAATTGAACGTCGTCTTAAGCCATATACTAATGAAATAATTGGCGAATACCAAGGTAGATCCAGAACCGGAGGACTATATACTCTGCCGATGATAAACTGCAAAGGGCTGGCCATGTGGAGCGAATGGAGGACAAAAGAATTCCCAAACATGCTCTTAAGAGCAAAGCGAGTGGTAACCGGCCAGTAGACAAACCATGCAAGCGGTGGGAAGACTCGCTTGATGAAGACAGCCGTTTTAAGAACTAGCAGCTGGAGTACGCGGTCTTTGGATTGATACGATTGGAGGCGACGACTTTAGGAGGCCAGGGCCCAATTTGGGCTGTCACACCATTGATGATGATGAATAATAATAGTTATGCATTTCATCCATGTCCTTACCGCAGGAAGATAATAGTGAAGAACTATACTAAAAGTAGCCAAGCTTCTTCAAAAGCTTCCGCTTATAAAAAGTCTGCGCTCTCGAAGTCAATCATAGTTTCTTCGAGTAGTTCTCGAACGCCCTACACTGTTGCTAATCCCATCGAGTCTTCTGCTTCTTTGCCTTCACATCTACACCTACTAACTATTGTACCTCGCCCGAAGGCCTTTTTTATACTCTAGATGAAATCTGAGAGTGTTGTGGATTTGCCACAAAGTTTGTAACGCTAAGAAATAAGGCTCGGAGAATAAAATGAATGATACAGAAGTTCATATAACCACTCAAACATTTCAAAACCGTGTATATATAAGGATGAATGAAAACAAAGAAGACACTTTTACAAAAAAAAGGAAAAAATTGCTGTTTATTGCTGATTATTAAAGACTATGCGCGACGAAGGTCCAGCTCCAACTGTCGATAAAATTACCCACGGACGAGATGGGAAAAGGTACTGTGTGTACACAACACTATTCCCTCACCTCCTCTATCCCCTCCCATACAAATGTATGGTCTTAAGAGTCTATGAAACTAATAACGTGATTTGACCAACCAATTAAAAAATTATTAACATGTTACTATCCCTTCTATCGCACTTCCCCACTCCATACAAACCCAAACTTGCATTTATAAACGAATGAAATATTGATTCTATGGACTGGGGCTATTGATTGTAATCACAGTTATGTGTTAAATAATTGACGACGGCCCTGCCCTAAAACCCCCACTCACACAATCTTCCCTATTCACACTAACTTGCATATTGTCTTCCCACGTATCCTCAACTTATCCCAAGAATAATAAAGTTGCGCCCGACTTGTTGGCAGATTTTTATACTGTAGATGAAATCTGAGAGTATATTGTGTTTGCCTTACCGTTTGTAACACTAAGAAATAATACTCGCACAGAGCCACCAAGGGTACAGAAATATTTGGTGTCGCTCAAAAACCTCGATCCCGAGTGACCGTCTGTCCGTCTGTCTGTCCGTCCGTCTGTCTGTCCGCCTGTCCAACTATCTACAACATAACTTTAACCTATCGTGCTGAAATTTGTCATATGTCATTTTTAGCGAAAAAGTAACTTAAAGTTCGTAAACGGGACACATCCTCCCACTCCTTCTACTCACTCCCATACAAATTTCATGAAATTTCAAAATTTAAAGAAATTGGTTTTTCTCCGAAACCATTTCAGCTATTGACTTGGAAATTAAGTCATACTATAATGAAGTAAATATCATTAATGTCAAGAAATATTGATCTGATCTCCTTACTCCTTTTACCCACTTCCATACAAATGCACAATTTTCAACAAAGCATTTCTTCGGTTCTCAATGCAACTAGCAAAGCTAAAAGAATTAATTTTTGTCATAATTATTTTTTTTTCACTCGCAACTAATTTTGGAAAAGTTATCAAGTTCACCACACTCTTTCTACCCCCTCTCACAACATTTTTACGAAATTTCGGAATATAAATGAAATTTATTTTCTTCAAAACCAATCAAACCTAAGCTTTCAGTTTTAAATTTTGAAAAAAGTATACTATTACAAATATTATTGATGTCGAAAAATTTGGTTTTCATTCGAATACACCTTCTAGCCCCTCCCATACAAATGCATAATTTTGGTAAAAGTATTTAATTGATTTTCATTGAAAGTAGAAAAAGCACAAACTTAAAATTTTTCCAGAATTTGTCCCTTAATAATTGCAATAAATGTTTAAAAAAATTTAAACTTCGCTTCGCTCCTTCTACCACCTCCCATACAAATTTTTATAATGCAAGTCTTTCCCTTTTGAATAAATGGGAGCTATCTATATACTTTAAAATTTCAACAAAGCAATGCGATTAGGATGCTGATAAGCAGATTCAAAATTATTCAAAACCTCGCACTTTCTCTGCCACTTCCCACACAAATGCCATAAATTCTGACAAAAATTGTTCAATTTTCTCGAAATTTATGAAAGCTACAAACTTTAAATTCTTGGGCTTAAAGCCCAATCATATGATACTCTAGATGAGATGGAAATGACTTAAATACACCGGGAAATATTTCATCTCAAAATCTTTCGAATAGCGAATAGAGACTTTTGCATGGGAGGTGGTAGAAGTAGAGAGGGAGGTTTGTATTTTTCGTATATGACACCGAACATGGCATGCAAAATGGATTTTGCTGAATTTGAAGTTTTTAGTTTTCATTATTTTTAATGAAATTGGTCATAGTTTTCCTGAAATTGGGGCATTTGTATAGGAGGTGGCAGAGGAAGCGTTTAAGATGATTTTGAAACTGCTTATCATGATCCTTATCACCATGCTTTGATTCAATTTCAAAGTCGATAGCTCTCATATACTTGATGGAGAAATGCTTTTCTTGAATTTATAATACAGATATTTGTATGGGAGGTGGTAGAAGGAGTGAAGCGGAGCTTATAATTTTTTCTAATACTTATTTCAATTATGAAGAAACAAATTCTGGCAAAATTTGAAGTTTGTACTTTTTCTAGTTTGAATGGAAATCGATAAAATACATTTAACAAAAATTATACATTTGTATGGGAGGTGGTAGAAGGAGTGTACGGATCAAAACAAATTTTTTTTCATTATTATTATTTCTATTTTTATACTTTATACAAAATAGCAAGTTGATAGCTTTAACAGTTTCGAAGAAAAATAATTTAATTTAAATTTCATCATTTCGTGAAATTTGTATGGGAGGGGGTAGAAGGAGTAAGGTGAAGTTGATAACTATTTTTTAAATAAATTGCAATTGTAGTATAATTAATTCTGACAAAATTTCGTCTTTTCAGCTTTACTAGTTTCAATGGAAATCGAAAATATGTATTTTTCAAAATTGTCCATTTGTATGGGAGGGGGTAGAAGGAGTAAGGGGATCGGGTCAATATTCCGTCATATTAATGACATATATATCGTAATACTTTGACCTAAATTTGAAGTCGATAGCTTAGATAGTTTCAAAGAAAAATCAATTTTTTAATATTTCGGAAATTTGTATGGGAGGGGGTAGAAGGAGTGGGGGGATGTAGCCCATTCACGAACTTAAAGTTACTTTTAGCTAAAAATAACACACAAAAATTTTTATTACTATAGCTCAATGCTTTTGAGAGTTATGCTGTAGACAGACGCACAGACGGACAGACAGACAGACGGACAGACGGACAGACGGACAGACGGTCACTCGGAATCGAGGTTTTTGAGCGACAACAAATATTTCTGTACCCTTGGCGGCTCTGTGCGAGCGTTATTTCTTAGCGTTACAAACGGTAAGGCAAACACAATATACTCTCAGATTTCATCTAGAGTATAAAAATTACAAAACTGCCCCGTCTGCTCTTTACACCTCCCATACAAAAGTCACTATTCGAAAGAATTTGGGATGACATATTTTCCGGTCCTAATCATAATTCTGTTATGTTTTATTACTGGGTGGATGTTGGAGTTGTAGAGGCAACTTTACATCAACCTTTGTTCTAATACCAATTTGGTTGGTAGATATTTCTTGGCCTTTCCCGATTTTCTGCCCTTGGTCATTTTCTTTACAGAGAGTTTTTGCTGAGTGGTAAGCTTTCTCACAAATGTCTGCCCCTTCGGAAATTAAATTCTCCGGTCGCCATCCAGTCCTGTTCTTTATGATCCTCACTTGGATTTCTGAGAAGTTCAGGAAGTGCTCGATGCAGGTTGAGTCTTACGCTCTTGTCTTCAACCGGCTTTATCTGTGCTGATTTAATGTTCCTCTGTATCGAGTTGATTCCTTTTGTCGACGTCTGAACCTTTGTAGGTACGTTTACCGGTTTATCAATCCTTTGCAACTTGTTTGAGACCTGCGTCCGAAAAATAGTAGTATATCGATTTTGATTCAACGAGTTTAGCTAGAGAAGAAGGGCTACATCCGCTCCCATTACGGATGTACGACTCCTAGGAGATTGTTTGTGATATCACTTCTACACACTTGATATCATGCAACCCTTGGCACGATGCTTGTGCACTTTGGTTTGAGTGTCGAAAAGGATGGGAATTTTGTGAAGAAGATGGATTTCATTATGGAAGAGAGATAATTGAAAAAAATCCTACTTGTCCGCGGTTGCTTATTTGCAAATTATACTTTTTCGGCAACTAGCCGACCTAGGTTGTCCGTTCATTATCCGAAACCTGTTACGCGAGTTACATATGAACCTCAACCTACCATACAAAATATAGATAATGTACACAACATAGATGGCATAAGTAATATAAACAAAGATATCACCACTCAATTTAATTAAGAATATCAAATATATCACTACTCAATTAAGCATATCAAAGATATCCATAATTCAAAATACAATGTTGCTTCATTTCAATATCATACAATGTTGCTTCATTTTAATATCATACAATGTTGCTTCATTTTCAATATCAAAACGGATATCATGCACATTCAGCATTTTTTAATTAAAAATCGCAGACTCAACAAAACTGCATCTTAAGAGATAAGAACTTACTATATAAGTCAACGCAGTTTTGTCGAGCCCGGCTTTTATTCTATCAGACTAGTACTCGTATAGTTCATTGTTACTTAGTGTAAGAATTTAAATCTAATAAAGAAGTGTTTCAAGAATAATAACTAGTGTTTTAAATCAAACAAGTTCCGAGGAAGGAACTTTAAAATATATTTTTTGTTGTTAAGTACAATTCAAAACTTAACTGGCGCAGTCGTCCGTCAAAGGAGGGAGGAACCACCTTTGATTCAAAATTATCTACACCCACAAAATACTTTCGAGATAAATCGTAAGTAGAGTGAATAAAAAGTGAACAAAAAAGTGAACTAATAAACCCCTTCAATTAGAGAAAAATCTAATTGAAGTAAAACAAACAAAAGTTTTGAAAAAAGTAAATCCCAATAAAACAGCTAAGGAAAACTTAGACTGATTAAAAAGGGATAGAAAAAAAAAAAACAAAACTTAATAATACAATAAAAACCAATTAGAGAAAATCTAATTTTAAAAAAACAAAAACCTAATAAAAAACAAAATAAATAAAATAAACAAAACTAAATTATTGTATTGCAAAGCAGTGAGCAGCCTTTTCAAAGAAAGCGCTCAATTCCCTGTGGAAACACTGAGGAATTCTAATAAAAATTGTAACAAGGTCCTCCAGTACCATAAACTGAACAGTGGAGATAAAAATCTCATAAAATAAAATACTACCTATACATACTACAAAACCAGCGAAAATGGTAGAACAAGAAGTTCAACTACCACTAGAACTTTCATTTGACGAATTATTGAAGGAAGTACGTAGACTACCGGTATACAACGGCAACAATAGAGAATATGCTCTATCATCGTGGCTAGAGGAAGCACAGACCATACTTAACTTGGCGCAAGGAAATCAGCAGGCGTACCTGTTTCGACTAGTACTACATAAAATCCAGGGAGCAGCTAGAAACACCGTACAGAAAATAGTAAACCCATCTTGGTTAACAACAAAAGCTATCCTCATCTCAACATTTGGAGTCAACGATACGTATAGCAACCTGATCAACAGGATTCACAAAGTAAGTTTTAGAAATATAGATGATGCATATCATAGTTTAAATAGATTGCTAAATAAAATTAATACCAAATATTTGCAAGACGCAAACCAAAACCTACATTTAGAATTTAACCCTGTAAGAAACGAAGGTTTAGTCCTTAATAAATTCAAATCCCTTTTACCAGAATATAAGTCATATTTGGTGCAAATAAAAAACTGTGTAACTTTAAATCAAGCATATAACATCCTTAGAGAAATGCAAAATAATACAGATAATAGCGATACGATACAAAATAACAATACTCGTATTCGTCAGAACTCAAGTAATTTCAACCGATACCAAAATCAAAATAACCAAAGGTATCACCAAAATCAAAATAACCAAAAGTATCACCAAAACCATAACAATAAAAAAAACTATCAAAATAATCGATATAATAAATATCAAAATCAAAATCCAGCTATGAACCGTCAACAGAACAACCATTTTTCTAACAACAATCACAACTATCGTCCACAAAATAATTATAACCAAAATAACAGACAAGAACCGATGCAGGTTGACAATTCTAACATGTACAGACAGAACCACTTCAGACATAGAGACAATCATAGAGACAACAACAATCCAGAACCTATGGATACAAATTTTCAGCAAATTGCCTCGGAAACCCTTTACCAATAATAAATTTAAGAATTGAGAATGAAGTGATTCCCACACTTATTGATACTGGCGCTTCAATTTCAAGCGTAGATAGAAAATGTTTCCCACATAATAAAAAATTAAAATTAGACAACCCCATAGTAGTTAATGGCTTAGGCGGCACATACTCTGTCACAGAAAAAATTAAAACTAATATGCCAATGGAATTCAACCTTCCAGAATCACACAAAATTCTGTGGAATGTTATGGACTTTCATAACAGAACTTTTAAAGCAATAATAGGTCAAAATTTGTTATACCCATTAAACGCTCAATTAAACATAGGAGAAGGAATTATGGAAATAAATAACCAAAAACTAAAATTTGATTATGCTACCCGAAGAAATAAACTTTCAAAATGAACTCAATACTAGAGACAATCGTGACAAATTGTTTGACGAGTTAAATAGAGAAGAAGCAAATTCTTTAAAAAAGATACTCAATGAATATGAAGATCTACTCTATAAGGAAGGAGAAAATCTTTCCTGCACTACTCAAACAAAACACGAAATAATTACTAAGAGCAATAAGCCTCTTTACTCTAGAATTTATCGTTTCCAACCTGTTCATGAAAAGGAAGTAGAAAAACAAATTAACGAAATGTTGAAACAAAAAATCATCAAACCCTCAAGTTCCCCTTATAATGCTCCAATATGGGTAGTTCCAAAGAAATTGGATAACTCAGAAAAGCAAAAATGGAGAATAGTTATCGACTATAGAAAACTAAACGAGGAAACAATTGATGACAAATTTCCGATTCCTAACATTGAATCGATATTCGACAAACTCGGAAAAGCACAATACTTTACAACTCTGGATTTAGCGAAAGGCTTTCACCAGATTGAGGTCAGCGAACATGACCGTCACAAAACAGCTTTTTCAACACCACAAGGTCATTACGAATTTGTTAGAATGCCCTTTGGTCTAAAAAATGCACCAGCAACCTTCCAGCGTATGATTAACGAAGTTTTAAGAGAATATATAAACAAAATTTGTGTAGTATATTTGGATGACATACTAATATTTGCGACATCACTACAAGAAATGGAAATTAATATAAAAAAAATATTTGATGCCTTACAAAAAAATAAATTAAAAATACAAATGGATAAATGCAAATTCTTTGCTAAATCAACCGAATATTTAGGACATGTATTAACAACAGAGGGAATAAAACCGAATCCTAATAAAATAGATGTCATTAGAAATCTAAAAATTCCTGGCACAACAAAACAAATAAAATCTTTTTTAGGTATCACAGGTTATTATAGGAAGTTTATCAATAACTATGCAAAAGTGGCCCTACCCCTAACTGATGCTCTAAAGAAAGAAAAAAAAATTAATATTGAAGATCCCAGTTTTATCACAGCTTTCGAAAAACTAAAAGATTTAATAACAAATTACCCTATATTACATTATCCAGATTTTAAGCAAAAATTCACGCTTACTACTGACGCTTCAGATAAAGCTATAGGCGCAGTATTATCCCAACAAGGACATCCACTATCTTTTGCTAGTAGAACTCTTAACGAACACGAACGGAATTATTCAACAATAGAAAAGGAACTTTTAGCTATCGTTTGGGCAACGAAGTATTTCAGACCCTACCTATACGGCATAAAATTTAATATTCGAACAGATCATAGACCCCTTGTATGGCTTAGTAATCTTAAAGAGCCTAATTCAAAATTACAAAGATGGAAAATCAAATTAAATGAGTTTAACTTTGACATTGAATATATTAAAGGAAAAGAAAATAAAGTAGCAGACTTTCTGAGCAGAATTAACGCAGAAAAAGGCGAAATCAATGTATTAACGAACAATAATAGAGACGATGCAATGGAAATAGACGAAAGTGACCGAGCAACTATACCTAGTCGTGCCATAAGTTCTGTCACACGTATATGGGCAATTTTTGTATAAATGAAAAAGAGTTTTTGACAATGGAAAATATATTTTATTTTGGCATACTAATGGAAGTAAAATAAGCAACAAATTATTCAAAGTGGCCGCCTTTAGCCTTAACACAGCTCTTTAATCTGTTGGGCCAGTCATCGATAGCAGTACGCACTGTTTCTAGCGGAAAATTAGCTACTGCTTCTGTCAAAGATCGCTTAAGGCTCTCGATATTTGGGTGTCGTCTCGTGCACACCATGGACTCTAACTCCGCCCACAGTTTGTAGTCCAGGGGATTCAAATCTGGGCTCCCAGAAGGCCATTCCGTCGCCCTTATAAACTGTGGAATATTGGTTTCCAACCACGCTTGTGTGGTTCGAGCTTTGTGGGCTGGCGCAGAATCTTGCTGGAAAACCCAATGTCGATTGTTGAATAGCGTAGAGCTCAGCGGCTTCACACATCCCTCCAGGATGTCCGTTTGATAATTTTTCGCTGCAGTTTTTACGCCTTTTTCGCAAAAATGAAGCTCGGTGACCCCTTCGTAGCTGACACCCCACCATACCATGACTGATGCTGGATGATGTCCTCGCTGTACCCTAGTGGCAACTTCTCGGGCTTCTATGGAGCTGTGGGCATACACCTTATCATTTTGGCGGTTGAAATGTTCCTCCACCGTAAAAATTTTTTCATCGGTAAACAAAATTTCTCGATGTTTGTTGTTGCCGTACCGCCGAAGGAGCTCTTTCGATCTGGTGCTCCTAATTTGCTTCAACTGCTCAGTCAGCAAATGTCCCGTTGATCGTCGAAAGGCACTCATCCCGAGGTCAGATTTTATGATGCGAGACATACTTCGGGTGGAGATGTTCATCTCTCGAGCCATGATTCGTTGTTTACGAAGCGGATTTCGACGAATTCGACTCTCGACCGCTTTGATGGCAGCAGAAGAACGTACATCACGCGGACGTCCAGAACGAGGTCGATCTTCAATAGTCTGGATCGCGTTATATCTCTGGATCGCACGATACACAAATCTTTGCGTTATTTTTAACGGGCACAACAACTTGAAAATTTCACTCGCGGATTTTCCACACTTATGTAGTGCAATCACTGCAGTTCGGTTTTCTATTACACCCCATTCCATCTTCACACGTTAACGAACACACTTTAAATGACCATCAACTGTCAACAACATTATGACGTTTATAAAACTAGCCGATATTGAAATGTCACTTATAAAATAAAGTTGTTGCCAATGTGAGAAATTATGTGACAGAACTTATGGCAGGACTAGGTACATAGTTGTCACGAAAACGAAAATGACCATATTCCAATTAAAGAAGGAATAGTAAATATATATAAAACACAAATAATAATAGTAAAGAGAAAACGTAAGGAATTCGAATCAACAAATAAAAAACGAAAAATATACATAGATATAAATGACATAAATAACGAAAATAAAATGATAGATATACTAAGAAGGTACATACCAGAGAAAGGATATGTAGGAACATTCTGCGAATTAAACGATCATATATGGAATAAGGTACAAAAAGTAATAATAAAATTATACTCGAATAACAGAAACATTAAATTCATTAAATGTACGAATAAAGCAACAGAACTAGTAAACGAAGAACAATGTTTGGAAAAAATTAAGGAAATACATGAAAACAGTAATCACCGCGGAATCATGGAAAACTATGCAGAGATTAAAAATGAATTCTATTTCAACGGAATTTTGAAAATCATAACAAAATACATAAACAATTGCGAAATATGCAATCTAGTAAAATACGATAGAAAACCTATAAAACCCGAATTTAAATTAACAGAAACACCTGAGAATATCAACGAAATCGTACATATCGACATATTCATAATAGGCAAAAGACAATTCTTTACTGCAATAGATAAATTTTCAAAACACCTATACATCAAAGAAACCATTGATAAAAACGCAATTACATTCATACAACTTATTAGAGAAAGAAATGCTATATTAGGAAAACCCAAAAGGATAGTAGCCGACAATGAATTCAATATGCTAAACGTAAAAGACTTTTTTAGAAATGAAGAAATCGAAATTCATTTTAATTCCCCCAAATCGCATACAGGTAATTCAGATATGAGCCGATGTCATAGTACCCTATTAGAACAAATCAGAACGTTGACAATAACTAAACCAGAATTAAATATTGTAGAACAAGTTCTGAAAGCTACGGAATACTATAACATTAACATACATTCGGTAACCCAAGCAAAACCAATCGACATACAATATGGCAACGTTGATAAACCCAAAATAAACAAATTACTGATTAATAAGAAAATTAAATGGATCGAGTACCACAATAAGAATAGAGAAAAACAACCGGAAATTGATCAAAAAGAAATATTCATCAAAAACTATAAAAATGAACGTCATAAGGAAAAACCGAAATATCGAAAAATCGAAATAGCTAAAGATAGTTTAGGAAACATAATTTCGACAAAGAAAAATAGACATCAGAATAGAATACATCCGACTAGAATAAAAAGAATAAAGAAACATGTAATAACAAAACCAAAACCAGAAACATTAAGTATTGGAAGTACAACAAACAAAACAACTACCTTAACACCAGATCAAAAAACAATCATAAACAACGCATTACATAGCGGATCATCAAACGAAACTTTAGTATTAAAATTCAATTTGCATATTACTAGAGCTGACATCAATACTTTAACCGATGATAAATGGTTAAATGATCAAATAATTAATTTCTATTTAAATTTAATCGCTAAACGAAACGAAGATTCTACAAACCTACCCAAAGTGTACGTCATGAATACATTCTTCTACCCAAGACTTAAAGAACAAGGATTCAGTGCAGTTAAGAAATGGACACGTAAAGTAAATATTTTCTCATATGACATAATCTTAGTCCCAGTCCATGTAAACGGAAATCATTGGTGTTTGACTACTATAGATCTACAAAAAAAGGAAATAAAATATTACGACTCACTAGGAGGTAACGATAACGGAACACTAGAGACATTAAGCGAATACTTAGCAGAGGAATCAGAAGACAAATTATGTAAAATCCTGGACATAAACACATTTTCTAAAGAAATCGTGCAAAATGCCCCGAAACAAGACAACGAAACTGATTGTGGCGTATTTACTTGTATAACAGCAGAACTTATTGCAAGAAACCATAAATTAAATTACTCCCAAAGTCAAATCCCGTATCTAAGACAAAGAATGATTTTAGAAATAGTACAAGCGAAATTATTACATTAAATCCTTTACCTTTACAGAAACCCACACCTACCAATCAATGGACATTTAAACTCATACCGTTTTTGTTAATCCTGATTATACAAACCATCCAAGCGGAAATAACAATTGAAAAACTACAAACCGAATCTGGAATAATATTAATTAAGAAAGACCCAATCAGACTAATTAAAGATTATAAAAGAATTTACCACAAAATAGATTTAGTCCAAAACGAAAAAGCATTAGAGAAAATAACTGACGAAGTTTACCCTGACCCTTATATGACAGAGACTATTAAAACTATAAAAGGAGAGCTAAAACTTTTACATTTCGACAGAGAGAAAGCAAAACAAATATCAATGAACATTAGTAGACCTAAACGACCAGACAATAAAGGACGGACAACTAGACAAATTTCAAAAATATACCAACCTAACGGAAAGAACTCTTTGGTTATTGCTAGAAAAGAACGCGGATTAATTAACCCTATTGGAAAAATATATAATTGGTTATTTGGATTAATGGACAATGACGATTACGAAGAAATTACTGAACATTTGAAAATAATAGATACCAATAATCACGCCATCATAGAATCATTAAACAATCAAATTCAAATTAATAACATTTTTCAATCCAACCTTAACAAAATTGTTGACAACATTAATAAAACCAACAAAGCCTACAATAAATTAGCTAAAGATGTTAATAATCAGACACAAAATATAAACAAAATTCTAACAACTATTCAATTAAACTATAATCTTGATCTTATAAAAGACGAATTAGAAAAAATTATTGATAACGTAAATTCAGCAAAAACAGGCATAATGACCAGATCTATATTAACACACGACGAAATAGAATCCAATAATTTATCAATAGAAGAACTAAAAGAAATAACAATAAATGTACTTACTCAAGATAGAACAATAATATTCGTCATCAGTATCCCTATTTTAACTCAACCCTTATTATCTTATTATGTCATTAAAATACCTAATTCAAAATCAGAAACTTTAAACATAAACGCTAAAGAAGTAGTATTATATAATAGTCAATACTATGAACCAGAAAAAAGGACTAAAACCTTAAACAAACTATTAAAATGTGAAAACAAGAATTGTATAACAAAATATAATAATGATGATAATGTAAGAGAAATAGAAAAAGGATTAATATTAATTATAAACATAGACACTAGAATTAAGCAAAACTGTAATGAAAAAACATATTATTTAAATGGTACATATATAATAAGATTTAGTAATTGTAAACTTGAGATTGCAGGCGAATTATTCACTAACCAGATAAAAGAATTTCAACAAATTTTAACATTAGAACCTATTAAAAATATTGCCGAATTTAATTATTCAATTAACGTAGAAGACCTAAAAATTGAAAATATAAAAAATTTAGAAAAAATCGAAGAAGTGAAATTTGAACACAAGAAAAACATTATCACAATTGGATCAACATTATTATTCATAATTTTCATACTTGCCTTATCCTTCATAATATATATTTACTGTAGATTCCATAAGTCAATTAAAATTAAAATCACAAAGGAGGATATAGAATTACAAACAATAAAAAACACTGTTGAGGACAACAGCAATCTTAAGGAGGGAGGAGTTACATATGAACCTCAACCTACCATACAAAATATAGATAATGTACACAACATAGATGGCATAAGTAATATAAACAAAGATATCACCACTCAATTTAATTAAGAATATCAAATATATCACTACTCAATTAAGCATATCAAAGATATCCATAATTCAAAATACAATGTTGCTTCATTTCAATATCATACAATGTTGCTTCATTTTAATATCATACAATGTTGCTTCATTTTCAATATCAAAACGGATATCATGCACATTCAGCATTTTTTAATTAAAAATCGCAGACTCAACAAAACTGCATCTTAAGAGATAAGAACTTACTATATAAGTCAACGCAGTTTTGTCGAGCCCGGCTTTTATTCTATCAGACTAGTACTCGTAT
The DNA here is from genome assembly GCA_963669355.1 of Chorisops tibialis. Classification (NCBI taxonomy): domain Eukaryota; kingdom Metazoa; phylum Arthropoda; class Insecta; order Diptera; family Stratiomyidae; genus Chorisops; species Chorisops tibialis. Next base: position 262,766,792 of record OY770262.1, on the reverse strand, counting down.
AGTTCATTGTTACTTAGTGTAAGAATTTAAATCTAATAAAGAAGTGTTTCAAGAATAATAACTAGTGTTTTAAATCAAACAAGTTCCGAGGAAGGAACTTTAAAATATATTTTTTGTTGTTAAGTACAATTCAAAACTTAACTCGCGCGTGGTGGGATACTGTTCTGCCTTTCTTACATGATGAGATTGTGCTGACGAAATCACGAAAACTACCACAAGACACATTTTTCTTTATTGTTATTCGATACCTTGAACCTACCTGAAGATATCAAATTGAGTAAGCAGGCTAAGTTTCGCATGTCTCTCAGCTCCTTCAATCTCCTTATCAACATTAAAATATTCTTTGCATACAATAAACACAATTTCTTGACTATTTCCATAGCCCTCATTAATTTTTACAAAAAACCAAATTTCAAATAAGCTAACAAATTAAATTTTTTTAAGGAACGTTGCATATTGTTAACTTCTTTGCCTAGAGTATCATATCTCAACAAGGTTCTACTCAATATCAACATTTAAAATCGAAAAAATGTCCGAATTGTATCTTAAATTCCATTTCAAGTTGATTATTTATGGATTTCATTTCTTAACGGAAAACTTACCCTGTTGACCTAAAAAGAATTTCATCCTTCATCGCCTCGTTATATCCTTTCAATAAGTTAAATTCATTCCAGTGCTTCGGTAGGTATTTCATTTGGCAATAAAACACCCCCAAAAGTGGTTAGAAGTGATTTGAATTAAATTACTGCCACGATTAAGTGAACTCGTCTGTTGAACGGTCGAGCTATTTCAAGAGCCCTTTTTCCTTCCTTACGGAATAAAATGAGAATCCCCCTTATTCAGTGATTTTTGCATCCATTGCACAAGAAGTAGGTTTTATACTACTACTGCTGCTGCTATTCGGAAAGAAATAGGGCCGAAAAATCTTTGCGAAATAAATTCGGAAAATTTACGACTTTCCGCTGTATAAAGAAAATGGGGGAGAGGCTTTTCCGGCTAGGAAATATCGATGCAGTGTGGTTTTCTTTTCGAAATGTAAATTGTAGACATTCCTATGCCGTCGCCATTGCCATATCGGGCAAGGGGTACGTAATGCTGAGATTGATCGTAAAATTGTCGTAAGGGCGAAATAACATATAAATCCTGTAAGGATATAAGTATCTCCGTGATAGCGTTATTCATCCTATATCCGCATATATGAAATGAACCTATGGCATTAGCTCAAATACAGCAAACTAATAAAACATATGACAATGGAGCATAAGCCTACAACATTGCCACGTTCCTGGCATAGACTCATGTATCACCCAGGAAGTGTTTATGATATTAATAATGCACCGAGTCACGTATTTTGTCTCTGCTAGGTAACATTACTCTGGGGTCCTCTAAAAACATATTCGGTTACACCAGGTTACATGCATAAATACGCGATTCGTGAACGGAATAGTTCATATTCATTAGGGCTATGTATGTGGCAAGTGTAATGGTAGCAGTCTTCTCCGACTTTCTGCATAGAATTTCGTGTCCTGCTATTAACATAAGTATGTAGATATATAAAGCCAGAAACTAATCAACACATTGCCGTACGAAGGAAATGGAAGGTTAAATTTATGAGTAGGGAACGCATTAAAGCTATGACCGCTTTTTATTCTTTAACAGTAGTTATACTATTTAGGATACTGGAAATAATTTCACAAAATACAGGATATTCGGTAACAGGAAGTGGGATTATTTTTCATGTATACTTTTCTAAAGCTAAGGAATCTGGAAACACGCAAATACCACCATAGTCACGTGAAACTTTGGGGAAAAGGCACAGACTCATATATTTCCTGTTCAACGAAATGGAAATACCCGTCCTGACGTTTATTTATTCAATTAATTTAGTTGTAAATGTGTGCGTTTCATTTAACATATTGTCCTTATGGATTCATTTCCTACATTTTTATTTTGAATGTCTGATAGGGCGAAATGTCAGAGATTATGGTAATATTTTTCATCTTGGCACGTTATTCATAAGGAAGGGCGCAAAAAAAAAACAACTAAAGCTAAAAATACCAACTACTCTATTAAAAAGGAATGCATGTTATTAAAGTGCATAATTTAAAGATGTGAAACATAAATAGCTCAACTGTACACTATCCAACAGATTAAGTTTTCTAAGAGCTTAAACTAGAATTTAATTCATAGAAGATTGATAAATTAATCGGTTCAGGTATGAGAACTTAAGATTAGGTTAGATTCCGAAGAATAATTTAAATAATTGACGAATAACTATTTCCCGCAATACATCTGTGCAAAAAGAAAAATGCATTACCAATTAATGCAATAAGTATCTATTCAAGCTATGCGAATTATATGTCAGTGTTTAAGCAAATGTGACGCACCATGACAAAATGTATCTTATCTTATACCAGTGGTCAAAACTGAGATTTTGTCATCATTGCAAACTGCACAAAATTCTTGAAGTTGAAGTTAAGATGTATGAACTTGTATGAAGTTCTGCCCTATTGTAAAAAAATTAATTATGATAAAAATTGGTTCTTTTAGCTTTACTAGTTGCAATGAAAACTGAATAAATGTATTTTTGGAAATTGTGCAATTATATGAGGGGTAGAAGGAGTGAAGAGATCAGATCAATATTTTTTGACGTTAATGATATTTATATTATTATTCTATGACCTAGTTTTGAAGTCAATATCTGAAACGGTTTCGGCGAAAAATCAATTTCTTTAAATTTCGAAATTTCATGAAATTCGTATGGGAGGGGGTAGAAGTAGTGGGGCGATGTGGGTTGTTCACGAACTTACAGTTACTTTTTTTGCTAAAAATGACATATGACAAATTTCAGCACGATAGGTCAAAGCTTTCGAGAGTTATATTGTAGACAGACGAACAGAGAGGCGGACAGACAGACGGACAGACGGTCACTCGGAATCGAGGTTTTTGAGCGACAAACAAATATATCTGTACCCTTGGCGACTCTGAGCGAGCATTATTTCTTCGCGTTACAAACGGTAAGGCAAACACAATATACACTCAGAAGACTCAGTTAAAGGGTTCTAGGGCAGGGTGTTGTCAATTTAACACTTAATTGCGAATAAGATCAATAGCTCCAGTATACATAATCAATATTTCATTCTTTTATTTATGGAAGTTTGGGTTTTTATGACAGGAGGGGAGAGCTGATAGTAAGGGTGAGTTGATGTTAATAATTTTTTAATTGATTGCTTGATTCACGTCCGATATTCTCTGGATAGAATGTAAGTTTCATAGACGAAGTTGCATAGAATTTTCATAAAATTCGGTGTATTTGACATTCACAAAACCAAACATTTGTATGAGAAGGGTGAGGATGCAAGTGAATCGTGAGGTTTCTGATGCAGTTATATTTTGTTTCTCTAGCATTTAACTTGTTGATTTATTGGAATTGGTACAAATCATACTTTTGTTTTGAAGGTATTCGACCTGTTAATATTTCAGACTTTTAGGGATTTGTTTTTACAATGAATTTTAAAAATTTTCAAGTTTATACCTTTTTTTTTGCAAATGAAACACCTTGTGCACGTAAGACCCCCCCCCATCCCTCCACCCCTTCGATGCATAACAATTTTGGAATAAATTTCTATTTTTTCTCAATGTATATAAAATAGATGTATCCACGTGGAAAATTTAAGCTCTGTAACTTTCACCAGAGCCAAAAACAAAATTTTCGATATTTTTGCTCCCCAGACACCTCCAACGTAAATTTTTACCAAATGTAAATTCTATAATTCTACAATTTGACAAAATTTCAATTTAATATCTATACTCAGTTTTGAGATATAACGGTTTGAAATTTTGGAAGGTGTGCCATTTTTGAAAGTCTCCCTATTTCCCCTACTACCATTATATTCAAATGTTATATTTTTCTTGTATTTTGCTAGTATAGCTTAGTATATGCTCCAAGTTTCAATTACACAGCTTAAGAGATCATAGTCGAAATATTAATTTTTAAGTGCTTGTCTTTGCTGCCTGACCGTCCCCCTTAAAATAATGAGCCTCTCTCTAAGCTGATTCTGGTGGATCTGTATGCCACCTTAATGGTCACAAAATATGAACTGATGAATGGTAAGTAATTTCGAAGCTAGGGTATAGCCTAGTAGGTAGTGTGTTGGTCTTGTAATGCGAAGGTCGTGAGTTCAAATCCCGGTCGGCGCAACATATAATTCCGGTACATTACCTACTTGGGTATACCTTGGTCACCTCAATCTAAGAAAATGAAAAAATTCGTAGAAAGAGGGTTGTGCGAAGGGCTAACAACCTGAATATCAGGAGGCCAAGGTCCGATTTGGGCTGTAGCGCCATTGTAGATGTAGAAGTAATATCGAAGATATAATCATTAAACAAATTAAATTGTTTTTAACGTTTGTGCCGCAAACTCCTCTATGTATATGTTGATGTTCGGCTTCCTAGCTAGAACCATGGTCGAGATATTTTAATTCTTAGTTTTTTGTTTTAGCGCTTCTCCTGCTTAACCCTTAGAGATCATCGTATGCGATCCTCAACCATCTTCAAAACACCCAAAAATGAACTTTCTTTCTTGAAGGGCTTGGGAGTTAATGTGCGCTGAGCGTACACACAATAAATAATGAAAAAATATTAAGGGGCCGGAAAGTCAGGAGGCCAAAACCCCATTAGGGATTTAGCGCCATTGTAGAGGTAGGAGAGAAGTCACGAAATGAAAAAAAAAACCAAATTTCAGGACAGCAATACTTTATTATTAAAATTAGCAAACGCCCGCGACTTCGTCCGCGTAAAAATAGCAATAATAAGCAATTGTTGGGAGTGTAGTTAGTAATATATTATGTGGGATTTATGATCTGCTTACTTTAATGGCTCTTTGAACACAATGTTTTGTATTTTGTTGGAATCAGAACCATAAATTATTAAGAATGAAATCATGATACGCGCATTTGAATGGGACAGGCTCGTGATCAAATCAATTCCGTGATCTGAGCTCATATACGTATTGAAGAGCATTAAGGACATGTGAATAATTATGGCTTGTGTCAATTAAAAAAAACAAATAAAATAACATTACGCTTAAAAGCATAACAGGACTACGATTGTGTGTAAAGCCCAATCATACGATACTATAGATGATCAAAATTATTGTCATGTTAAGAAATTTTGTATGGGGAGTGTTAGAAGGGGTGATAGCACTGAACTAATTTGTTTTACATCATGCTAGAATAACTATAAAAATGTTTTGTACCAAATTTAAGCTTCTAGGTAGTGAGAAACTTATTGCATTGAATTCAATGAAATTATGCAATTTATATGGGAGGTGGTAGAAGAAGTGGGGTTGTTCTTAGTGGTTTTTCGCGAAACAACTATAATTATCATAAAATTGATATACTTTAAATTTCAGATCTGTATCGTTCAAACTTTTCAAGAAAATCGAATTGTTACATAATCGTGGAGTTGTGTCTCATTGTATGGGAGGGGGTAGAAGGAGTGAAGCTAATTGGTTAATTTTTTCCCGATATTAATAATAATGCTAATTAAGTATTTAATACAACATTTTAGCTCGATGAAAGTTCCATGTACTGACAAAATTGGTTTAAGGTGTTTCATGAAAAAGTGTAGTTTGTATGAGAGGTGGTGGAAGGAGTGGGGGACTCCAATGATTTGTATATCAAAAGACTGCATTTGTAATAGAAATAATATATTCCTAATTTCAAATTAATAGATTTTATAGTTTCCAAGAAAATTTGATTGATATATATTTTTAAAAATTAGTCACTTTGTTTGGGAGGGGTTAGAAGGCGTGAGGGGAAATAATAATAAAATTAAAAGCAGATTATATCTCGGAGGACACTTAACAAACTGTGCAAGTTTCATTACAATCGGTTCAGCCGTTTGTGCGCGAAAGGCGGACAGACAGACAACAATTTCAAAAACGTGTTTTTATGCTTACTTATTGTTAAAATAGAGCAAAGAACTAACTTATAGCCATTTATAGGGTGGGTAATTAATTGGTTTCTTTTTAAAAATGCAATAAAATAAACAAAATTAAATTTTTTCCATATATTATGGATTCATTAGTAAGAGCAAACATTCCCATTAATGATGAATCACAATTTCGTTCTAGTGGCTGCCTTGGCTGGCTTCGCAGTAGCGCATTCTGTCACTCCAGTTTTCCCAGACTATGTCGATGGTTTCAGGCTGTAGCTCACGGATCGCTTGGATGATATTGGCCTTAAGTGCTTGAATCGTTTCTGGATTGTTGGTATAACATCGGTCCTTTACGGTTCCCCAGAAAAAAAGTCCAAAGGGGTCAAATCGCAGCTCCGAGGCGGCTAATTGACATCACCAAACGCCAAAAAACGCACTGTTTGGGCTACACCTCAATCACTTTGGAAATAAGTTTTCAATATTTCCCAACGTTATTCAAGTGTAAAGTGACTCATTTCGTTCTGCGGAGGTATGATACTGAATTTCTGTCAAGATTTCGAGCGGGAAACAGCTTTCAGTGTCAAAATAACCTATGATTTAAAAAGAAACCAATTAATTGCCCACCCTGTTTAAGCAAATAATACACAGACACCACAATTATATTAAAATATATAGATAATAAAGTATAATTATAAACCTTCTAATACTCCTCATACCACCACCTATACAAACGTCTTTTTCGGATTTCATCTAGAGTACGACATAAATGGCATTACCTTTTTTTTACGTAGCCGAACACAACTTAGGGGATCACCATTTAATGTAATTTACACAGTCATGTTGCTAAGGGAAAAAAAGGAGTTAAGGTTAAACGGGTTTAAAAGGGGGGAAAAGCCTAAAATGCCGGTGGACGTTGAGTTTGAAACGTCGAAAGTATGACAATGGGAATATAGCTTCTGGCAATACATTCCAAAGCTTAGATGTTCGGGGTATGAATAACTGTGCGGGAAGTTGGAAGCTTAACAGTTAACTCGTGTGCGCTTGAATCTAGGCGAGTGTTTCTAGGAAATGTGTACAGAGGTGGAATAAGTTTAGCAAGTTCCCCACTGCATTTACCATGAAAGTAGCGGTAGTAAATGCTTAGTACTCCGACATTTCTGCGATGCTCTAGGGAGTCTATAAAAACCGTGATGTCTTCATCTCCAGCCCATAAATGCGAATTGTACTCGAGGCGTGGTCTAATGTAGGCCTTATAGATATTTGCTAGGTCACTGAGAGTAAAATATTTTTTACATCTTCGGAGAACTCCTAGGCGTTTGGAAGCGTCAAGTGCTACTTTGAGTATGTGCTGGTTCCAACTAAGATGGTTATTTATTTTAATGCCAAGGAGTGCCAAGTATTCAGAACAGTCTAGTTTGACACCACCGAAGGTTATATTAGAGACCGACGCTGAAACATTACGTTTAAGGGAAAGATTACAGGCCTGTGTTTTTGAGGTGTTGAACTCTACTCAATTTATCCTGCCTCATTCCAAGATTAGGTTCAGGTCAGAGTTCAATGATCCAAATAGTTCGGCACGTTTAGATGCTATCGGGACACGGTGAGCGTTAGTAATCGAGTCGAATTCATAGATGTTATCCAGGGTACTGTCATCTGCAAAGCAAAGTATCGGATTGAGCGTTGACGACAGAAGGTCATTGATAAAATAAGAAAGAGTGTGGGTGATAAAACAGAGCCTTGCGGGACTCCGGAATCTATGGGAAAGGAAGAAGATGCCACGCCATCCAATACGACTTGTATGGTGCGTTCATATAAGAAACTCTAAATCCATTTTATTATTAAGGCCGACTGCTGTGAGCTTCACTAGGAAACTTTTGTGCCAAACTTTGTCAAACGCCTTAGCGATATCAAGTGCCAGAACTTGACCTTCGCCAAATTTATGGATGCAAGAGTTCCAACGATCCGTCAGATATACCAAGAGGTCACATGTAGATCGTCCGAAACGGAATTCGTATTGACGATCATTGATAAGTTTGTTATCTTCAAGATCACGGACTATTTTGCGATTCACAGCTGTTTCCATCACTTTCGACAGAACGGAAGTAATGGCGATGGGGCGATAGTTGGCGAGCAACGCTTTGTTTCCATTCTTGGGAATCATTAAGGACTAAGGGAGTAATACCATCGAGACCTGCAGCTTCCTGAACATTGTGCTCACGAAGAATTCTAGAGATAATTCGTGTGCGAAAATGAATCTCGGGTAGACGAAATCCACATGGTGTTACAATTGAGGGAGACTGGTTTGTCGCTAGCAGCCTGGAGTTTCGTGCGAAACTTGCTGCGAGAAGATTGGCTTTCTCAACAGGATGGACTACAATTTGGTCCCCTCGGTCCCCGTCTAGAAGAGGTGGTGTCGATGATTTCACATGTTTGCTGTTAACCGTTTTAATAAATGACCAAAAAGATCTCGAGCCATTTGGTGTTTCGAGAATTTCCCGTCGAAGTTTTTGGTCGTGCTGAAACTTATCACCTTACAAAATCGACTTGCATGTATTTCTTGACACGTTGTAAGGAGATCTGTTGGCAAACATTGGGTTTCTCTTAATAATTTGAAAATATTTTTTCTTGTTCCGGATGGCCGTAAGACAATCTTTAGTAAACCACGAATCCTTCGACGGTTTAATTCCTTTATAAATAAAGAGTATGAAGAGTTCCACACCCTTAAGGATGGTTTCGCTTACAAGCTGACAAGCTGTATCACAATTTTTAGACTCGAAACATAATTTCCAATTAAAGGCCCTGCAAAACTGTTTTAATGCTCCCCAGTCTACTTTTTTGTAATACCAGATGGTTCTTCGAGGCAATTTGAGTTTTAATGTATTTACCACTGTAATCGGAAATTGTGCTCGAATCAGGAAGTGATCAGTATTCCCAACTGGGGATGGTGATATGATAGAAACAGAATATTTGTCGGGATGATTCGTTAGAAAAATGTCAAGCAAGGTAGAAGCATTGTTTTCTATTTCAGGCAATCGAGTTGGTTCGGTTGCCAACTGTACGAGTCCATTTAGTGAAGCGAAGAGCTCAGTGTCTTGACCCTGTTGGTCCATATTGGTAGAATGCTTCAGCCAGGCATTATTATTCAAATCGCCCGATTTCAACGTCACGGTTTGCATCATACAATGCCTGAATAGACTCATACAACTTATCCAATTCTGTTCTTGTGCTTGATACAGTCAATGTTGGACTTCTGAAAACATAACAAAAGAAAATAATTTGCCCTTGGACCTGAAGTTTCACACCGGAGTAGTTAAACTCTGGATGGGAGCAGGTGCCTAGATAGGAAACAACTTGAAAAGCTATGGATATACAGAGATAAATAGGCACCACTCAAACCCCGAATATTCAGTTGCTCAATGGTAAAATTTACCATAGCAAAGCAATAAAAATAGAAAACTAAAAATTTAAGATAAATAAAAAAAAAAAAAAATTAAAATAAAAAACAAAAACAAAAAAAGAGACAGAAACTTGAAATTTTAGCGAGGTTATACCGATCTCATTTCAGCTAGGCCGTTTGAAGTTGACATCGATTGGGTTAAAAGTGTAACCTCTTTAATTGACGGATATTTTTCTAAGAGTTTATGGTTACTTATTACGAAACATAAAATCATCAAAATATCCAAAATTAAGCTTAAAATTTCTCCTCTTTTCTTATGTAGATATTTGTATCCTTCAAAACAAACAGCAGTGCTTCGAATTCTGAGATAAAAAAAAACTTGTCGACATATCATTCTGCTGCTTACTTGTTCCGTTTCTTCTCGCATACAAAATTCAAGAAATAGAAAGATATCTCAATTGACAAAATGGAAATCGAAGTAAATCCCTCGTTCAAATCCTCCAGATAAATAAGTTTCCGTGATAAGAAAGCATTAGCTGAATATCTAAGAAGGAACGTTGTCGTACGTTTCAGGAATGCTTAAAAGGTTAGGATCTCTATCCATCGAGTCCCCATGAAATATACCTTATATAGACTAAGGTTCCTTTCTATACTGTATACCTAGTAGATACTTTGTTGGTTCCCATTTGTAGATATTACATAATTTGTGTCGAGTCGTCTTTTCGGGAAAGACGTTATTTATCAAAATTCAGGGAACATATTGCTGTATATAGTACATAAAGAGGTACTACTTGCTTTTTTATATACATTTGTATAAGCGTTGGCATACAAGAAATGCCATTGTGAAGGTCAATAAGCAGATAAGGCCTAGAGCAGTATCTTATTAAAAACAAAAAAAAAAAAACAATTTCTTCGATATGATTTTAATGCACGATTAGCTACATCCATCTCAGACATGCTTAAATCTTAAGAAAATTGTTTTTCTTTGCAGGTATGTCAACAAGAAAATTTGCATTGTAGCAAAGAGTCTTCAAGAAATAGACAAACATTGCCACGTATATAGCGCGCACAGCAAAGAATCTCATATTTTGTCCTATGTGCAGTTTTCCACAGGATTCCGGAAGACGCTTTTCACTTAGCTAAGAAATTCGACTTTAAGTCTTGCGGAAATTTTGCATTTTGTTAGATATGTTATTTTTTTTTCTTTACATAATCGAATAAATCTGTCGACGAACGTAAATCATGAGGTCTACGGGGATTCTTATTACACCACGTTGCTTGGCATATGCTAAACGGTTCACACTGCAGTTGAAGAATTATCGATGTCCTTTCCGGGATATGTGTGAGAATGTTGTAAAAGTCGCCTTTTGTGGTAGCGTTTTCTTGTCTCCAGCGAAAAGTTTTCTATATGGAAATGGGCATGCTGATTTATTGCAAGTGGATTGAATATTCAAAGGAAAATGTTTCAATAGTCGGGCAAAGAAAATTGGAAAAGAATTTGAAGCTATCTAAAATGATGAAGGTGATTTTTTTGCGTCAATTTCTCTGTTAGCTTAAGTTATAACTGCAACTGAAAAATATTAAATCAAATCGCTTCGGCTAAGAGTACCGATGGGAGTATACGAATGAAATAGTTTTCTTCAACATGGCACAATTTTGAGATTTTTGTCTCTATTTCGATTTCTTTTTGCATTGGATATCGCAAGGCTTGGCTAATCCATTGCCACAAACGAATTAAAATCTTAATCCATATTTTTGTCAGCCGAGTTGTGCTCCAAACTACGTCGTTAGAGATGGCTAACATCATTTTAAGATTATATGTATACCTTGTTAAAGCCGAAAAAAATAGTAGCAATTTTTTTTTATCTTTTTCTTGATCTACGAAGTTACTCGCTACATTGCAGTGAATAATATTCAAAGCCAGAACTTAAAATCAATAAATGCCATTATCACACCATAACGTCTCATATATGAACATAAGTTAGCAAAATTTTCGAAAAACTTTCTGTGGTAATCGATTGTCATCCTAACGAAACACTGCTACTAACTGCCTTACAAACCACAACTCATGTGGACTTTGATTTCCTATTTCACTTCCCTTAGTCAGCCATTTTTGAACGTCGAACCAAATCTTTTGTGTCTGTTGGGGCTGAAAGTTCTGACTGAAGTCGACAGTTCGAACGAAAACAATAACAACATTACAATATTGCACTTTTTTTGTAACATAAACTTTATCACAATAATATCTTATTATTTCCACGAAATAAAACAAAGAAAGTTTTGAAATAAATTTTCTTTGAGAAAGTGTTGCTATTCAAAGAAAAAAATAAACTTATGGTCCAGAGGGAAAATGTATTTTTATTTGGGTTTGAGATGATTCCATGTGAAAGGTAATACAAAGTGCAAGGACGTACATAGTAAAACAATCAGGGAGCAAATTTAACACCAGATGCCGGATAAACAATAAATTTAAACTGAAAGGGAGTTAATCTACACTGTTGTACCGAAGTTAAAATAATTCATATTCGAAAGGTGCAAAATTCACCCGAACGAATTAAACTATAGTTAAGCATCAATAGGTAGCTAGGGTGTTGCCTAGTGGGTAGCGTGTTGGTCTACAATGTGAAGGTTTTGAGTTCAAATCCCGTTCGACGTATAATTCCAGCCCACTGCCCGCTTGGGTATACCTTGGTCACCTCAATCTACAAAAATGAAAAATTCGTAGGTAGAGGGTTTGCGAAGGTCTAACAGCCATTTCACAATAAATAGTGAAAAAAATGTTAAGGAACCTGAAGGTCAGGAGGCCATGGCCCGGTTTGGGCTGTAGTGCCATTGTAGAAGCAGAAGAAGAGCTAATCATGCTGAAGCATAGAGCAGCCAAGGGTTGTCGCTCAAAAGTTTCGATTCCGAGTGACCGTCTGTCCGTCTTTCTACAACATAACTTTAGAACGCTTTAAGCTAAATTCGTTGTGCGTCGTTTTAAGCCAAAAAGTATCTTTGAGTTCGTGAACGGCCTACATCCCCCACTCCTTCTACCCCTCCCAAAAAATTTCATGAAATTTCGAAATTTTAAAAATTGATTTTTCTTCGAAACTTTTTAAATTTGGGTCAAATTATAGCAATATATATCATTAACATCACAAAATATTGATCTGTTCCCCTACTCCTTCTACTCCCTCCCATAGAAATTCACAATTTTCAAAAATGTGTCTATTCGATTGTCATTGAAGTTAGCAAAGCTAAATAACCAAATTTTTGCCAGTATTAATTTCATTATAATTGCTACTAGTTTTAAAAAAAATCATTAACTTCTCATCACTCTTTCTATCCCCTTCCATAGCAAATTCACGAAATTTTGAAATTTGAATTAAATTATTTTTCTTCGAAACTATCAAAGCTATTGACTCAAAGTTTTGTTCAAAGTATAATAATAGAAAAACTCCGCCATAGACGGTCCCAAGCCCGGTTTGAGAAAGTAGAAGAAAACATGGAGTTAACCTAAATGGCCAGTAACATCAGCGCATCTCAGGAAGTAGGCAAAAAGTATTATATAGTTGGACTCGCAGCATAGCTGTGAGAACTCCAGCATGTCATATTTAGCTCAAAACTCCCACCCTTTTTCTACTAGGGTGTAATAAATAAGTAGGACCGGTCCTCCAGGTCGAAGGTTAGATGAGGCGCCGACAACGCATCACCGGAAAAAGAACAGTGTCCAGAAACCTGAAGAACAGCCTCGGAAAGGATGGACTCACCGGCAACGGCCCCGGAAACGAAAAATGGACTACTCTATTGGATCTTGGAATGTTCGATCCTTATTTAGGACAGGAGCTCTGAAAGAGTTTCTCAAAGAAGTGGAAAAACACAACATCAACATAAATGCCATCCAAGAAAAGAAATGGCTCGGTAGCGCAATTATGGACATGAGATCACACACAATCTATCCAAGTGGAAAATTGTCGGGAAGCAGAGAGTTTGGAGTCGCTTTTGTCATTGACAAAAAATTGAAACAGCAGGTCACGAGCTTCAGACCAGTAAGTGAAAGATTGTGTGCAATCCGAATGAAAACTAAATTTTTCAACACTTGGTTGATCAACGTTCACGCACCAACAGAAGACAAGGACGAATAACTAAAGACGAACTTTATGCCACCCTAGAGACAACCTATGATTCACTGCCCTCGAATGACCTAAAAATCGTCTTAGGGGATTCCAATGCAAAAGTCGGAAAGGAGGAGCTCATAGAGGAACAACAGGAGGGCACAGTCTCCATGACATAACCAACTACAATGGCCAACGTCTTACTGATTTCGCAAGCAGCAAAAATATCATAGTAAGCTCTACGTGCTTCCCACATCGCGATATTCACAAACGAACGTGGGCATCATCAGATGGTCACACATTGAACCAAATAGACCACGTTCTAATTGAGAAAAGGGCTGCTTACTGCATACTTGATGTACGAACTCTCCGCGGTGCGAATTGTCACTCTGATCACTATCTAGTCAGAGCTAAGTATCGATGCAGAATGGCTTGTCGTGGATATTTGAAAACGAGTAGACCTCGCAAATTCAATGTCGACAAGCTTAACGACGAAATGGTGGCGCAGGCTTACATGTTAGCATGTAATAAACACCTGACACCAATATATGAAAATATCCAAAATATGCCAGTGGAGAATGCGTGGATGAAAATACGAGACGGCATCAAATCCTCCGCAGAAGAGGTATTAGGATATCAAGCACGGCGAAAAAATAATGATTGGGTCGACCAAGAATGTTGTGAAGCAATAGATAGAAAGACCGAGGCTTACAAAATTTTTACTGAACGACCAACACGAGCCAAAAAAGAAAGATATGACGAACTTAGGCGATATGCGAAAAAGACCTGCAGATGAAAACAAAGGAAGTACCATAATGACAAAATACAAAAAATGGATGACGACATGAGAAAAAATAAAACGCGCGACGCATACGCAATAGTAAAAGACTTAAAAAAGGGATATAAGCCAAAAACCAGTCTCTGCAAAGACGCAGAGGGTAACATCATCATCGAAACACAAGAAATCAAGAGGAGATGGGCCTCATACTTTGAACATCTTTTGAATCCCACCCCATTAGCACCGATCCCAACAGACAACATTTCAATTGAAGCCTCAACTGACGAAGATGAACCATCATCGACACTACCCACGCTTGCTGAAATCAAAGCAGCCCTATGTAACCAAAAACTAAACAAAGCGCCGGGAATTGACGACATACCAGTTGAACTTCTGAAAAACGGTGGAAATTGTGTCGCTGAATACTGCACAACATGATATGCAAAATTTGGACAAAGGAAATCATACCCGACGATTGGCGAAAAAGCATTATATGTCCAATTTACAAGAAAGGAGACAAACTCTGCTGCGAGAATTACAGAGAAATATCATTGCTGTGTACGTCCAATAAAATACTGACAAAAATAATTGAACGACGTCTTAAGCGCTATATTAATCAAATAATTGGCGAGTATCAAGGCGGATTCACAACCGGACGATCTACAACAGACCAGGTATTCTCGGTTAAACAGGTGTTTGAGAAATGCTGAGAATATAACACAGACGTGCACCAAATCTTCGTAGATTTCAAACAAGCATACGACAGTATCGACAGGAGCGTACTGTACCAAATCATGCTTGACTTTGGAATTCCTTCAAAACTAGTCAGACTAACAAGACTCACAATGACGAACACTGAATCCCAAGTGAGAATACAAACCGATTCCACAACCAGCTTTCGAACGGAATGTGGTTTAAAGCAGGGAGATGGTCTAGCCCCCATGCTTTTCAACTTGGCACTAGAATATGTCGTCCGAAAAATCGCAGTCGACACCAACGGAACACTACTATTCAAGTCCACCCAACTAGTAGCATACGCTGACGACATCAACATCCTAGCAAGATCCTTCCCTAGTGCTAAGGAGGTATTTGTCAATCTTGACTCCGTTGCAAAAGAAGTCGGGTTGCGCATTAAAACAAAACAAAAGTAATGACGCAAACAAGAAGAAGAGCGCCTACCAGACAAAACAACAATTGTGGAATATAATTTGGAGAGTGTGGACAATTTAATATATCTTGGGGCTAATCTTGCAAAGGACGGTAATGAAACAAACGAAATCAAACGACGGATAATACTAGCAAATAAGATGTATTATTCGGTACTTTCAATAATGAAATCCAAGAAAGTGCACAGGAACAATAACCTGCGGATATATAAAACTATTATACGACCTGTGCTCTGTTATGGCAGCGAGACGTGGACATTAACGCGAACTTCCGAAAAAGCAGTTAACGCATTTGAAAGAAAGGTCTTCCGAAGAGTTTTGGGACCTGTGAAGGAAGGAACGGAATGGCGAATAAGATACAACCATGAGTTGTATCAACTCTACGACGAGCCAAAAGCTTCGACGTTCATCAAGCTACGTAAACTGCAGTGGGCTGGCCATGTAGAGCGAATGGAAGACAGAAGAATCCCCAAACGTGCTTTGAAAGGCAAAGCGAGTAGTAACCGGCCAGTAGGCAAGCCACGCAAGCGATGAGAAGACTCGGTTGATGAAGATAGCAAAGCCATCTTAAAAATCATAAAAGAATTGGGCCCAATCATATGATACTCTAGATGAAATGCGAAAGAGTTCAATGTACCGGAAAATATGTCACCTCCAATTCTTTTAAATAATTAATAGTGACTTTTGTATGGGAGGTGGTAGAAGCAGAGGAGGAAGGTTTTTAATTTTTGGATATGACACCTAATGTGGTATGCAAAATATTTCGTGCTGAATTTAAGGTTTGCAGATTTCATTATTTTCAATTCGACATAGTTTTCCTGAAATTGAGACATTTACATGGGAGGTGGCAGAGGAAGTGGAGCATTTAAGATGATTTTGAAACTGCTTATCATCTCCTTATCACCATCCTTATCATCACGTTTTGATTCAATTTCAAATTCGATAGTTCTAATATATTCGAAGGGGAAATGCTTTTCTTGAATTTATAATACAGATATTTGTATGGGAGGGGGTAGAAGGAGTGAAGAGGAGCTGATGATTTTTGTTAGCATTTATTGCAATTATTAAAAAACAAATTATGGCAAAATTTGAAGTTTATACTTTTTCTAGTTTTAATGGAAATCGATATAATGCACTTAAGAAACATTATACATTTGTATGGGAGGGGGTAGAAGGAGTGTACGGATCAAAACACATTTGTTTTTCGTTATTGCTATTTCTATTTTTATACTTTGTGCAAAATATGAAGCTGATAGCTTTAACAGTTTCGAAGAAAAATAATTTAATTTAAATTTCAAAATTTCGTGAAATTTGTATGGGAGGGGGTAGAAGGAGTGAGGTGAAGTTGATAATTTTTTTAATGGTGATTGGAATTATAATAAAATTAATTGTGGCGAAAATTCATTTTTATAACTTTGCTAGTTTCACTGAAAATCGAAAAATTGCATTTTTCAAAATTATGCATTTGTATGGGAGGGGGTAGAAGGAGTGACGGGATTGGATCAATATTCAGTCGTATTAATGACATCTATTTCATATTACTTCAATCTAAATTTCAAGTCGATAGCTTTAATAATTTCAAAGAAAAATTAATTTCTGAAAATTTCGGAATTTCGTGAAATTTGTATGGGAGGGGGTAGAAGGAGTAAGGGGATGTGGCCCGTTCACAAATTTAAAGTTTCTTTTTTGGTAAAAATGACACACAACAAATTTCAGCACGATACCTTAAAGCGTTCGAGAGTTATGCTGTAGACTGACAGACGGACAGACAGCAACTCGGAATCGAAGTTTTTGAGCGACAACAAATATTTCTGTACCCTTAGCGGCTCTGTGCGAGCATTATTTCTTAGCGTTACAAACGGTAAGGCAAACACAATATACTCTCAGAATTCATCTAGAGTATAATTAGCAGCTGGAGGACGCGGTCTTTGGATGGAGACGATTGGAGGCGACGACTTCAGGAGGCCAAGGTCCGATTTGGGCTGTCGCGTCATTGATGATGATAATAATAGAAACATCATTGACGACAAAAAATTTTGTGTTGACTCCTTCCACCACTTCCCATACAAATGCATAATTTTGGTAAATGCATTACCTATATATCGATTTCCATTAAAACTAGAAAAGGCACAAAATTTGAAATTTGCCAGAATATGTCCCTTAATAATTACAATAAATACTAAAGAATTATCGGCTACGCTGCACTTCCTCTACCCCCTCCTATACAAATATTTATATTATTAATTCAAGAAAACCATTTTTCCCTTGAACACATGAGAGCTATCAACTTTGGAATTGGAACAAAGCATGGTGATAAGGATTTTGATGAACAGTTTCAACATCATATAAGACCCTCCACTTTCATTACCACCTCCCATACAAATCCCCAATTTCAGGCAAACTTTGTCCGATTTCTTTGAAAATAATAAAAGCTACTACTACTAATTCAGCGCGAAACATTTTGCATTCCTTGTTCGGTATCATACTCATAAATAACAAACCCTCCCTCCTCTGCTTATACCACCTCCCATACAGAAGTCATAATACACTATTTGAAAGAATTGAGATGACATATTTTCCAGTACATTAAACTCTTTCCTATTTCATCTAGAGTATCATATGATTGGGTGTAACCTAGTGGGTAGTGTGTTGGTCTGCAATGCGAAGGTCGTGAGTTCAAATCCCGTTCGACGTAATATAATTCCTATACACTACCTGTTTGGATATACCTTGGTTACCTCAATCTACGAACATGAAAAATTCGTAGATAGAGGGTTGTGCGAAGGGCTAACAACTTTTCCGCAATAAATAATGAAAATGTTAAGGAGCCTGAAGATCAGGAGGCCAAAGTCCGATTTGGGCTGAACCGCCATTGAAGAAGATCATGTGATTGGGCTTTACACCCAATCATAATTCTGTTATGTTTTAAATCTTTTGCTTTGAAGACTAAGTCTTACATTTCTGGCTTGAATCTATAGTTAACCACTTGTAAATAATATTCCGGTCAAACGGGTTGAATAACATGTATTTGTTATTAAGAGATATAAAAATAATGTGTATATATGTCTAGTAGTTTAAGGCATCTCATGCCTGGCTTCTTGTTCGTTGGTGTTTTTTGCTAAATTTAATACTTTTTAAGTCTAAATGTGCACTTTCGACTTGTCTTGAGCATTCTCGCATTAGTTACCAAAGGTTTGTAATTCAGTTCACAGTGAAAACTAAATTAAGAGCGCCGTAATTTGCGAATGGATTCAGTTCCTAATTTTCAAATTAAAACGTGGACTCTCTGCTTTTGCGATAATTCAAACTACAAAACTTGGTATTTTATTGCAATGTAAGAACGCATCAGACTAGCGGAGAGTACAAATTGAAACATTATAAGTGTTATATTTAGCGAAAAAACAAAAGAAGAAGACAGGTACAAAAGAGCCTTAAACATTAATGAAGAATTTAAAAGAGAATTATTTCGGTGCTATTGGCTTGACCTATGGGATTTAAGGGATTTAAAGTATTTTATTAATGTTTTTCTTTTGATGATTTATTTAATGTTTCACTTTTAGTGGTTTTAGGAATATTAAAATAATTAAAAACTTAATGACCTATTTTCCTTCTCCATGCCTACTATGCAATCACCACACACCCCTCTCGTTTGGATTTCATCCTAAGTTGGTAAAACAAAGCTATCCAACAAGTTTAAATTATTAAATTAAATTTGGAAATATCCGAAAGGTGTGATTATCGTTTATTCTTTCAAATTAATTGATTTATCTGATAGGTGCAGTCGAATCGTTACAAAAAAAAAAATTAATTTCAAGACACCTTCCAATGGGGTTTAATCGACACACACCAGTGCTCTCGGATTTTCGAATTTTTAAGTGTGTATGAAATAAGGTTATAGTTCAATAGTTGTGGAACAACGAAAAAAACGGCTTGGTACACGCATACTAAATATGAGTATTTTATTTATTAAATTATAAGTTTTATGTTTTATTAAAACTTGCTTCATATAAAGATCGAGCCATCGATTTCACACGCAATGATATTTATACAATTTTCCGTCAATCCGATGGATCTGTTATCGCAATCTCATGTTTTAGATGAGCTACTCCGAAAACGTCATTATTTATTTTTCTTTTCATTTTCCAAGTTCTTCTTACTATTGGTTTGAATTTTATGAAGTTTTCTCTGTTTCCCTTCAAAATATTTTCATCTTAGAATAGTTTGAACGTAAATCTATTCTTCAACATATTCTTTTTTTTTTCACTCGTTTTTTCCCTGTTTACATTTTTTTCTTAATTTCTCTCGAGTGTAAAGAACGACTAGGAGGGAGATACCCTTCAAAGATTTTTGTTAAGTGACTGCCACAGTATCTTACCTCCCAAGTGACCAATAAACTTTACGAAAACTTTTTAATTTCTTTTGCAATGAATTTTAATAATCTAAATTCGTTTTTTCCTCTCTTTATTTATACACTGTATCTCGTTCGTCCTGGCCGGCTATTTACTATTGCATCCTTGTCCCTGCGGCATCACTCCATTATCTATTCAGAGCCAGGACTCTGTAGAAAAATTAATGTAATGGCGATAATCAAAAGCCCTGAAACATTTAAGAAGAATAAAAAAGTTGTAAATGAAATAAAGAGAAAACATTCAAAGTTACATTTAACTTTCGTAAAAAAGCGAAACTTAAGTTTGTCTTGAATTCATCAAGACCGGGTAGATAGCAGACTTTTTTTTGAGGAAAAAAAATTAATAAATAAAAAATGGATGTTATTACGGCTCGGAGATTCTCGCCGTTCACAAAACCTGTAAAACAGAATAATCATAAATTTAAAGTTTATTGCGAAGTTTGAACAGAACTTACCCGGGATTTCGATGACAAGGCACCTTGTGGCGGATCCCTTTCAACGCCACTGAAAATTCCTTCTGGCAAATAAAAGTTACCAAAAATAAGCGATTTCTTCCACATTTGATAAATTCGATTGGAGGCTAAAACCTAAGAGACACTGCTCTTATAAAGAACCTGATATCATCAATACTATAAGTGTATCTTCCAATACCATGATATGTATGCATCTGTAGGTACCCTCGGTCACTCAAAAGTACAAGAGACCATCACTTAGAGCTCACGGAAAAATCGTTAACAAGTCTAATTTACACAAATAACTGCTATCGGCAATAACTGAAACAGTTTGAGTTCACCAGTCAACACGACCGGTCATAAATTTGTTCCTAAAGCTAGTAAAATCAATGTTTTTTTTAAAGGTACATTAAAAAATCCTTCCCTAGTGCTAACGAGGTATTTGCCAATCTTGACTACGCCGCATTAACGAAGGCAAAACAAAAGCAATGGCGCAAACAAGAATAAGAATGCCAATCAGACAAAACATAAAAATTGCGGAATATAACTTGGAGGGAGTGGACAACTTCATATATCTTGGGGCTAATCTAGTAAAGGACGGCAATGAAACGGACGAAATCAATCGACGGATAATACTAGGAAATGAAACGTATTATTCGATAGTTCCAATAATCAAATCCAAGAAAGTACACAGGAACAATAAGCTTTGAATATATAAAACTTATATACGACCTGCGCTCTGTTATGGCAGCGAGACGTAGACATTAACGCGAACTTCCGAAAAAGCAGTTAACGCATTTGAAGAAAAGGTCCTCCGAAGAATTTTGGGACCTGTGAAGGAAGGAGCGGAATTGCGAAAAGATACTACTTGAATTGTATCAAGTCTAGGCCGAGCCAGAAGCTTCAACGTTCATCAAGCTTAAAAATTAGCAGCTGGGGGACGCGGTCTTTGGGTCAAGACGATTGGGGACGACTACTTCAGGAGGCCAGGGTCCGATGCGGGCTGTCGCACCGTTGATAATGATGAGGTGACGCCCATATCCTCATCGATTGACTTGATGAAAGAACTTTCTGTAAGTGATGTCCTATCAATGAACACACGGGCATCGATCGTCATACCGAAGCAGGCGCAACCTCCATCGACCGAACCATCGCTACTGCCTCCAAATATGGTACTTTGCAACTACCCGCGTGTTCTGCTCTTCCACATTTGACAGCACCTGCTGATGCACACAAAGGCGTACATTCGCGAAGTTCCACGATTCCACGTGGACAGTGTTACCAACACCTTTACAAAGATCGAGGAAATTTCCGCCAGTAACACCGTTAACATCTCGAATGACAGCACCTGCATTTGCGAAAATTTGAAGCTGGCTTCAAATGTCATAAGAAATGCAAACTTGTTAACGAACTTCGTTTTTCCGAGAGAATCGAAACCATCAGTCGCAACTAGACTCACGCCGAGTGTATCATATTGTTGCGAGCTAGCGGTTCGCCGGGATTTCAAGTAAAACACAATTCGTTTAAAAATAAGTGTTAATTTATTTATCCGCACTTTAACTTAATTCGCACTATATGGCACTACCGCCGCGTACTGTTCTATCGCTTTCCTGCACTGGTTCCGTCATCAAAAAGACTGGTTCTCGACTGAAAGCTTTCGTGCCTTTTATACATTTTTCTATTCTATTCTTCTATTTCTGTAACAGTATTTTCCTCATCTTCTTCTTCAATGGCGCTACAGCCCAAATCGGGCCTTGGCCTCCTGAACTTCAGGTTCCTTAACATTTTCATTATTTATTGCGGAAGAATTGTTAGCTCTTCGCACAACCCTCTATATACGAATTTTTCATTTTTGTAGATTGAGGTAACCAAGGTATATTCAAGCAGGTAGTGTGCTGGAATTATGCGTCGACCGGGATTTGAACTTACGACCTTCGCATTGTAAACCAAACATGCTACCAACTAGACTACACCCTAGCTCAATATTTTCCTCATAGCTTGTGCTAAATCAGAGCATGCAAGGCCAGCGCGATTCGACTGCCGAACTCCAGGTACAGGACCCACATACGCACTGACAGTGCACCATATTGCAGCGCGCAAATGCTTTCAAAGGATCTACCGACACATTTACGGGAAATCCAGGGGAATGGCCGGTATTTATTGGCAGTTTTGAACGGTCTACGATCTTGTGCAATTTCAGCAATACGAGAAATCGCTTTCAGAAATGTTTTTTTTTATGGCACCGACTATAACTTAGGTGGTCACCAATGCATTGCACAATTATATCGGTATAGGAAGAGGATGAAATTTGGTAGTGGCATGGGAATTTTGTGGGAGAGCGACGGTAGTGGCGACAGACATTATTTTTGAAGCGCTGAAGTTATACTTTCTTGGAAATATTCTAGCAGGCAATGAGTTCCAAAGTCTGGACGTTTGGGAGATGAATGGCTGTCTATATTTCACTATACGAGTAGGAATAGGGTTGACGGTAAGCTCGCTTGGCGAGTATTTCGGGGAAAAATTAAAAGTGGAGGGATGAGTGATTTAAGTTCCATACTACATTTACCATGAAAGTAGCGATAGTAGATGCTGAGTACTCCAACGTTCCTACGATGTTCGAGGTAATCAATAGAAGGCGTAATAGTTTCATCTTCAATTAGTCGGAACGCATATTTTTGGGTTCGATCGAGCAGCGCAAGGTTTGATTTAGGTTTCTCCAGCCCTTAAATGCGAATTGTGCTCTAAACGAGGTCGAGTGTAAGCCATGTAGATGGTACCTAAGTAGTGAGGAGTGTAACATATTTTCTACATTAGCGAAGAATACCTAGGTGTTTGCAGAAATCAAGGGCAACATCAAAGATATGTTTGCTCCAATCAAGGTGATTATTTAATTTTACGCCTGATACGATAAGAGAGGAAATTGGTACGAAATTAAAGGCTAAATTAGACGACGACGCTGGGACATCACGTTTAAGTGAAGGTGACAGGCCTGAGTTTTAGCAGCGTTGAGCTCTACTCTATTTTTCCTGCCCCATCCCAGGATTAAGTCAAGGTCGGAGTTCAACGAACGGAATAACTCCCTGCGTATAGAAGCAACAGATTGCTTGTGCAAATCCGCAGCAAAGTTAAACTCAAAAGTGTTTTCTGAAGTACTGTCATCTGCAAAACTATGGATTGAATTGAGAGTAGAAGAGTAGAAGACAAAAGATCGTTGATAAATACTAAAAACAGAGTAGGCGATAGAACAGAACCCTGGGAGACGTAACGCCATCTAATACTACTCGTGGAGTGCGTTCGGACAGAAAGCTCTAAATCCATCGAATGAGGGTAGCATCGAGGTCAATGGCCGTTAGCTTAACAAGGTGACATTCATGCCAAACTCTGTCAAAAGCTTTTGCAATGTCAAGAGCAAGAGCTTGACCTTCACCGTATTTTTGCAAGTAAAAAATCCAACGTTCCGTCAGGTAGACCAAGAGATCTCCCGTCGACCTTCCAGAACGGAAACCGTATTGACGATCGTGGATGAGCTGTTTATTCTCGGGATAGTGAATGATTTAGCGATTGACAGCAGTATCCAGTTGGGTTTACCCAATGTAAACCCATAACTTGTATTTTCTTAGTTACGTGATTGAATGAGCTATGAATCTACCCAATGTAAACTCGTAGTCGGAACATGGAATTCGCTCAATGTAAATTTCTCCTTGTAAATATTAAGTTATGGATGTGTACTATCAGAGTACTCAATGTAAGCTCACAGTGCCATAAGAGGTTTATTATAGGAAGCCGTACTATGAGTCTACCCAGTGTAGGCTCATAGTCAAAAACAAGGGGGGTCCAACGAATAGTGGATGTACTACGAGGCTACCTTATATAGTCTCATAGCCATCAAAAGTAGCGGTGTGGGCCTACCTTAGGTGAGGTCCCAACCGTGATAGTGTGTAAGGTGACTTCACCGGAACTTCGGGCGCAGAAGGCCTATCACTCACTTGGCTCTAGTGAGCCAGGGGCGGTTCAGGTGTCGTCGCAGGGCTACCTAATCATCAGGCCAAGGGGCCAGTCGCACGCTTAGCCTTAAGAGGCCAGGGGCGGATCAGGGGTTTATTTTGGAGTATCTGGAAAGTAAAGTAATTGTTAAATTAATACCTCCATTTTATAGTTTTATTTCGCCTTTTATTACTGGTTGTCCAAAACTTACAAAAACAGTTTTTTTAGAATCTTTTCTAGAGCGCTAGGAAAGCTCTGCTTTAAAGACTTATAGAAAAGACCCCGATTCTAGATCGGCGCCTTCATTTTTGCTGAGGCTAGCTATTTTTTCAATGTACAATATTTGCCTCGCACGAGCTGGTTACCAGAAATTGCAAAACACATGCGCTTCAAGATTTGCCTAGTAAGTAAATTTCGAAGCTCGAGTGTTGAACTCCCATCATCGTTGGGTTATGGCAGATTGTTTATGCCCCCTGAATGAGTTACGTTAGAACCGTGACTTTCTTTGCAATAGCGAATGTTTGTATGATAATGACGGTTCATTTGGTCAATGACTTAGTTTCGTGTCATCACACTCTAACCTGCATATTGACTTTCCACTCATCTGCAACTCGTCCCAAGAATAATAAAGTTTCGCGCGACTTGTTGGCAGTTTATTTTTTTCTATGTAGATCACATTACTCTATTATTAGAATAATAAAGTGGAATGAGATACTTTTTTTATTTTATTTCATTTATATTTTTTTTTATTTATTTATTATTTCAAATAATCAAAACAGCAAGAATAGTAAGAATCTGGTTTTATCAATTGTCTCATTTCAATTATTTTTTTCTATTTGTCAGTTTCTGCCTGGAGTCCTTTTCTCCTAATTCCCCGGCAACTAGATTTCATTTTGAAAAGTAGTTCCACTACAGTTCGGCCAATCTGACTATTGATCGACTCGATCAATTCACTCCAAATAGCACGTCGAGTTACATATATAATACAAAATCTATTAATAAGTAAAATTGGCTTAGAGAATGTTGCCTTACTTATGCAAATGCGTTTTTTTTTTAATAATTATTGTTAATGAGGATTTAAATACCTTCGTATATGTCGTGATTCGATCACTCCGTTGTACGGTAATTGAGTCAGTTGACAGTCCTCCACGTCCCGGATAATGTATCTATCATTGGGTAGCACCTTGTGAATGATATATGGACCTTTGAACCTTCGAATGAGCTTTTTGTTGGTGCCAACTGTGGTGTCCACGTTTCGAATTGCAACGAGGTCACCCTCATTAAAAGAAAGCGGAGGGTGATGAGTTTTCTCAAAACGTTCCTTTTTATAATTTTGAGACCTCTCGATTGACGCTGCAGCAGCTAATCGAATGGATGGTAAATCGCGCTGAACAGTACTGGTTAATTTTTCTTGCAAGAATTCCGTCAAATTCTCAACAGTAGAACCGCGTTGTGGAACACCAAATAGTAAAATACTCGGAGTATTTTTCGTTGAGCTTTGGACGGAGTTATTGAGAGCATATTCTATCTTTGCCAGTTGTTGTACCCAATCAGAGTGATCTACAGGATTGCTTAACTTAGCTAGCATACCAGTGATGGTGCGGTTAACGCGCTCCACCTGTCCGTTTGCCTGGGGCGAAGCAACTGCTACCTTAACATGAGTTATATTGCGATCTAATAAGAAAGACGCAAATTCAAGAGAGGTGAAACATGTACCGCGGTCAGTAATTACCCTTACAGGGCGACTGTAGTACTCGAAATACTTGGATAGTGCGGCACATACCTCGCGAGTACTTGTCGATATTACAGGATACAATTTCACGTATTTTGTGAACGCAGCAATGGACCAAGATGGTCCAAGTGTATAGTATGAAATGGCACTGGTTCTTTTGGAATGTTATATAGGTTTTGCTTGTTTGTTCTCGCCGGAGCTGAGTAAAATATACATTTGAGACAGTTTCGGATGTGTTCTTCAATTTTATGTTTCATTTTAGGAAACCAATACAATGACTGTAACTGGTCATAACATTTATTAGCACCCATATGCCCCAATTTTTCATGCACGGACCGAATGAGATTCTCTTCTAATGCTTTTGGAACATACCACTGCAGACTTCCAGATTTGTTACGTCGACAAACAATGCCATCACTCAAAACATATGGTTCTACCGCTACATCTTGTAGCCTGTGCTTCAAAGTGGAAATGTCCTCATCCTTAGTCTGCAACACCTTTAACTGAAAATCCAAGTCCTCGCTGTTTACGGCGGCAATCACTTGGCATGGAAACGAGGTGGTTGAAAGGGTCTTAAACGTGGTATCATCAGAAGCAACGACGATAGTCGCAGAATCTTCAATTATAGAAGAGTCAGATGAAGCGGGCGAAAAAGCAACACCAGAAGCATCAACAAAGACGGAAGGGTCAAAAGCTGGGGCAAGGATGTCGTTAACAAAAGGCTTTACGTTGTCAGAAGAATCACCTGAAGTGTTGAAATTTGCAGTCACAGAAAGAGTGGAAGCTAAAGCAGAATCACTTGGCGCACGGCCCATTCGAGTTCCGCTTCGATGTTGTATTGTATACTGGAAGCTTTCTAGCTCGAGGGCCCATCTGGCAATACGAGGATTAATACTTTTCTTGTTGAGTGTCAAGGTAAGTGAATTGCAATCTGTTAGTATGCGGAATGGTATTCCCTCGAGATATACACGAAATCTTCGTAGAGCATAAATAATAGCAAGCGTCTCCAGCTCAAAGCTGTGATAACGAGACTCGGAACCTGTAGTACTTCTTGAATAATATGCCACTGGATAAAACTTTGTATCATCCTGGCGCTGCATGAGAACAGCACCGAATCCGGTCGAGCTGGCATCACAATGTAACTCTGTTTCTCGGTGCGGACTATAAATAGCGAGCACCGGAGCTTCAATAAGTCGCGCTCGAAGTAACTCCAATGCATCTCTACACTCTGGAGTAAAATCAAATAAGGTTTTCTTCTTGACGAGGTTGTGCAACGGTCGGGCAATACTTGAAAACCCGGGCACAAACCTCCTGAAATATGAGCATAGTCCTAGAAAAGACCGCATTTCATGGGCGTTCCGTGGAATTGGAAATCGTTGTATGGCTCGAATGTGATCATTAGTTGGGCGAATGCCGGTGGCACTCACATCATATCCCAAGTATTTAATGCGAGTATAGCCGAATTTGCATTTGGGAAGCTTAAGTTCAAGCTGATGTTCTGCTGCTCTTCTTAGCACATTTGACAATAATTCAACATGCTCCTCAAACGAGGCACTAGCAATGACTATATCATCCATATAAATCATTATTTCTCTTGATTCAACAAAAGACCGAAAAATGTCACAAATAAATCGTTGGAATACCGAAGGTGCGTTTTTTAAACCGAATGGCATTTTAAGGTATTCATATTGGCCATTCGGAGTAACGAACGAGGTATACTTGATAGAGCAATCAGACACCCTGACATGATGAAAGCCATCTTTAAGATCAAGTAAAGTAAAGTATTTCTTGCCTTCCAAATACTCGATATAATCTTCGATTAATGGAAGTGGGTGATTGTCTCGAACAGTGAGCTTATTGAGACCTCTGTAATCGACGCACATCCTTATCTCACCTGATTTTTTTTTTACCAAAACTATAGGCGACGCGTACGGTGAATCACTTGGCCTAATAATTTGACGCCTCAACAAGTCATGAATTTTATCCCCGACTTCCTTTTTCTCAAATACTGACAATCGCCTTGGAGCACAATAAAACGGTGTATCAGAAGTTAGTCGTATTATTAGTTCGCGATGCGATGGTGCACGCTCCTTAGAAGGTAGTACGTTAAAATAGTTTAACTGAACAACAGCTTGCATTTGCTTCATACGAGTGAGTCCCAATTCGGGATCAATATCGAGTGTAGTAGACAATACGTCTGGCTCAACAGTACAAAGGTAAGTATCATCGAAAATCGGTGCGTCCTGAGCACCTTCGGATATTGTCGTAATATCCAAATCATTTGCAAGACTGTCACATGACTCAATATTTGTTATATCCTCCTTTCTAACACGAATGCTCGCGGAATTGAATGGCATTAAATTTATTAAATAATCTGACGCATTAGCATGTACGAACTGGTTGGTAGAATCAAAAGTGCAGAAGTTAGTATTATTTAAAAATTTTAATTTATTAATCTCTTTTGGTAATGGGACAATATTTGATTTAATTGTTAGGCTAATATTGAATAATGAAAGAAAATCACGGCCCAACAGTATAGGCACCGGCAGGCTATCATCTGGAAGAGCAAAGATCGACAGTGATTTTATACGATTTGCAAATCGTATCAAACAATCAACCTTACCATACGTGTACAGTTTGACGTCTCCCAGCGCCTTATAGTGTGAGTAATGCAGTGTGTCAGTCAAACAATTATTTTCCAAAAGAGATCTTTTCATAAAGCTAGTTGGACTACCGGTGTCAAATAAAGCATAATTATTAACAAAATTTAATGCATGATGATTGATTCTACCATCCACTCCCAGGGCAACACTCACCATTTGTAATACATCCAAAACCGTAGTCAATTGATCTTCTTCTTCATTTGAGCTGCTATCAGCTGTGTTGATTGTTGGAGTGACCGCAGCCACAACTTGATGTTTCTTTGGACAAGTTTTAAGTGAGTGGCCTGTATCGAAACAATTAAAACATCCTCCAGGTGAACGTTTTTCGCGCGGACATGACGTGGAGATATGCCCCAACTGTGAGCAATTGTAACATCTTGGTTCAGGTTTGTTCGCAAGTTTCAATTTATTCGCTGGTGACCCAGAAATTACTACGGAAGTGGGTCTTTCACGATGTCCACTGTTAAAAGTGGAACCAGAAGCAGAACGGACGGAAGTGATCCCCTTCTGGCCAGAAGTAAGTTTTGACAACGCAGCTTGCATGCGCTTGTGTTTCTCATAATTAACGAGACGATTTTTGAGTTCAATTATATTCTTAGAACCTCTCAACACAATAACATCGCTCGTCGAATCTTGTATTCCCATAATTATAAAATCAATTATGTCAGCTTCGGATACATCCGCCTGACTTGCAATTTTTTGCATTGCAATGACGTATTGGTGCAGTTTTTCGTCCTTCTTTAAGGTGCGGTTTCGCAGTAATTCATACACATCATTTCGTGACAGCCTTCTTGCAAATTCCCCAAGGATGGCAACTCTGAACTCCAACCAGGTCTTAACATTTTTCACAGTGCGTAGCCATGACTTAGCTGTGCCCCCCAATAGTCGTCGGGCGCACAAGTACTGGAACTCCAAACTGGCGTTCAACGAATCCATGACCTCTTCAAGGTCATTGATCCACTTCTCGATGCTATAATGATCGTCTCCGGTAAACTCCGGCACTGCGTTCTCGACAGAAATCCATCTGATGACCTCCACCCGGACTTGCTAATGGCGTGGCCGCAGATTCCAATTCGGCAATCTGACGACGCAACTGTAGAATATCTCTTTTCCGAGTAACTGCTACCAGAAGTGCGGCATCACGCTCGCAATCGTCACTTTCCACGTCTGAACAAAGTACATTCTTCTTACCAAGGTCTTCGGGCGACACCGGTCCATCATCGTCAGCTGCAAGCACCGTCGGGCTCCCATGCTCTTCGATGTATAATTTGCGCAGCTGGGCAATAGTAGCTGAGTCAGAAAAATTTACACCTGCTCTTCTCAAAGCTTCAGTCAGTTCTTTTTTTGAAAGCTTCCTTGCCATCCTTCTCCAAATCGCGAGACGAGAGGCTGTACTAAGCACTTCGAATGACGAAATTAATTTGTACTACTTTTTTTTTTGGGCTTAACCCCACACCTGATATTGTAATGAGATACTTTTTTTTATTTTATTTCATTTATATTTTTTTTTATTTATTTATTATTTCAAATAATCAAAACAGCAAGAATAGTAAGAATCTGATTTTATCAATTGTCTCATTTTTTCTATCTGTCAGTTTCTGCCTGGAGTCCTTTTCTCCTAATTCCCCGGCAACTAGATTTCATTTTGAAAAGTAGTCCCACTACAAAAGTAAAATTGGGCTTGCTCCTAGTACCCCCATACAATATGTGCTATCGTCGTAGCCAACATATTGACTTATCCCGCATCCTCAACTTATCCACAGAATAATAAAGTTGAACCCGACTTACTAGCAGATATTTTAGATTTAAATAATAAGATATACCCCATATTAACATACGTACTATCTATCTTACAGTTTTAAACAACTTACAATTGATTTGGAAAAAAATACCACACCAATTCATCGTCAGTCTTAAATGTGAAACCGAACTACAACAATACATAGAATCCAAATGTATTAAAAAAAAAAAACTCAAAGTCATTATGCTACCCAAAATGAAAGGGATTAAAATCTAATTACTTACTACTCTCTTACTACATCCCGTCTACCCTATCCTCATTTCGATCGCTTAATCCCACCAAGTTTAATTTTGCCGGAGATGTTTATCTCCGAAGATGAAGGAAGAAAACGAAGTAAAATCCTTTCCGCAATTATTTCCTTTTCTTTAAGTATTCAGGCTTAAATACTTTGGAATTAGCAGTCAATTTTTAAGGATTTTTCAAGTGAATTGAACAAGATAAATGCACTACTTTAAAACGTATAATTTAGATGGATATTTCTGGGGACTTAACGCAGCGGAACACAATTATAGAAATTTGTATTCATATATTATTTTATTAGGGACTTAAGATATTTTTATTATTTGATTTCTGTTTTTCTAAATTGAATCATTTTCAAGAAAAAAAATTGGATGAAAAGTAAAATTATGTTCCGAATTCGCGTCGATTGGCTCAAGGAAAATATTGCGAATCAGAAAATATACTCATCAAAATCTATCCCCTTTATCTGTCTATTAGTTTTAATAATCTATCCTTTCATAAAAAAAACTTTTCTAATGAAGAAAAACTCACTTTCACCTAACTACACAGATAATTAAAACAAGATCCAATTAAAATTTATAGGCCTCGAAACCATTAAAACTTTTCCCATGTAAAACTAAATCTGAACCCACAAAGCTTTTATTCCTTTCGCCTTAAACACATCCCACATCCTTAGTTATTGTTGCGATCTTTCATTTCGTATGGAAGCCGTGCACTGAGCGAGCCAATCCGCCATACATGGGTACTTTTTCATGTGTAAATCGCAATTTTAATCGCTTGCATGCCGAGTAAGAGAAAAGACCTGCAACCTGTAGAAAGGCGCTCTATCTTCTAAGGGTTTGCAAATTCTTTCATATTTTTTATACGGAAGGAAGTCAGCGGAAAACTTCAAAGGATTTTCTCAGCTCATGCATTCAACGTATTCGTGTGCTTTTTTTCATTTAAATTATGCAAAGAACGCGATAAATAATTTTGCAGGAAGGAAGGTCCAAGGTAGCGTTCATGAAAAAAATTAAAATGAAGATGTGAAATGAAAAAACTTTATTTTGCCGTGAGTTACTTTACCACCACCATTCAAGACATAATAATTCGTCTTGTAGTTTTTAATTAAATTCGTAAATTAAAGAAGTTACTGCATTGTCTGCGAAATGTCTTTAGTGCGGAAGAGTGCCGTTTCGGTTCGATGCTACCATTCACTTAGTCGAGAGTTGGACATGCAGGACGAAAGTGTCTTATTAATGGCCAGCGTTAGGTTAGAGTAAATGGCATCAGACATCTAATACGTTAAAACCGTATATCATTCGGCCCGGGGCTAATGCTTTCTTATCACGACAAACCTATTTATCTGTATAGTGAGCCTCCACCCTCTCAAAGGTAAAGTTTATTTCTTGTACAATTCACCTTTTTCCTTGCAGGAAACTTCTTCGAAATCGCTCGTATACAGGCATTATAGACTTTATCCTTAGCTATATGTGATCCTATTGAATGTCCTACCCATCGCCATTGCCGACCCGAACCCACCTTCTAGATAAACTTGTACAAAAGGTGACATTGCTTATGTGACATGAATAAATTGCGTTTAGCAATTCCTTTAGTAAAATACGAAAGTTCCATTTTTCCGATATTTTTATTTCTTTCAGCTCCCGTCCAGCGGATTCCTAGTTTCAGTGATTTATCGATTTTACTAGGAAACCGATTTGAAATTAACAGAAGACATTATTCTTGGAGTTTCTTTTTTTCTGATATCCTGCTGCGTGAATAAGATTTTCTAGAGTGCGAAGATGACGATCACACTTTCTAGGGCTTTGAAATGTCGAGGATTTACAACACAATAGATGTTTAGTAGTTAGTTTTTAAATGTATTGAATTTGGATTAAAAAGGAAACGGGTCTTTTGAAATTGATTCGTTTATTTTGCGAATTTATACGTCCGGAGGAATTGAAGGCAGCTTCGAAAAAAGATTGATAGCAAATATTTGGTTCTTGTAAGAGCTCAGTGATCTCAAATTTGGAATATTTAGCATATGATTAGGGTAGATATTAGTAGTAGTAGGAGTAGGAGGGTGGGTACTATCCTGTGCTTGATCTAGGATAAATGTATGTTCAATATCAAATAGTGTTGTAGCCCAAAAGTTATATTCAAATTACTGGGGCTTCGTAGATCTAGATTTGAACAATTCGCTTAGGGACCAAGTGCTCAATTTCCTGTATATTTGTCAATATATTGCTGCAAATAGTAATTACTCAAAAAAATAGGATTTTCTCATCCATTTAGCTTTATAATCCAATTTCTCTAAATCCAGAAATTAATTTTGTTCAGAGCCTAATTTGCAAACACATTCGTTTCTGTCATGGCGTTGTGGAACATACAGTGTTGGGCCAATTTACTTTATTTCACTTCTTAGAGACAAAATTATTTTGCCAAATTTCATGTTATTCGTTTATGGTGATGTGAAGATACTGAAGTTACTGCCCTTGTATCAATATTTTATAAGCAAATTTATAGAAAAAGTCACTTTTTTCAGGACTGGTCATGCCTATGCGGGCTGAATCGTTGCAACGATGGGGCATATATTTACTTAAAGCTCTTACACTTGGCATTGCAAAAGCTTTTGACAGAATTTGGCACGAATGTTAAGTTCAGAGCAATTGGCTTTGTTGCTTCCTTTATTCAAAGGATTGAGAGTTTCTTGTCCAATCGTGTTAGATGAAGTTATTTACTCCTCATTCCCAATCAACTCCGGTGTCCCTCAGGGTTCTGTCTTATCGCCCACTCTGTTCTTGGTATTTATTAATTACCTTTTGCTTTCTACTCTCAATCCAATCCATAGTTTCGCAGATGATAGTACTTTAAATAACACCTTGAATTCAATTCCGCTGTGGAATCTCAGAAGAAATCTGTTGCTTCCAAACGCAGAGAGTTATTCGGTTTGGTGAACACCGACCTCAAATTAATCCTGGAATGGGGTAGGAAAAATAGAGTAGAGTTCGACGCTGCCAAAACACGGACCTGCCATCTTTCTCTTAAACGTGATGTCCCAGCGGCGTCGTCTAATTTAGCCTTTCAGATGAGTTTATCCTATTTAGTGTTAAGTTAAATAACCACTTTGATTGGAGCAAACATATCTTTGATGTTGCCGTTGATACCTCCAGACGCATAAGTATTCTTTGCAAATGTAAAAAATATTGAACGCCTCTCGACTTAGCTACCATCTGCATGGCCTACATTCGACCTCGTTTATTTATGGGCTGGAGCTCCCATAACACACCTTGCCCTGCGCGATAGAACATGCGTTCTGACTAATTGGAGACGAAACTGTAACGATTTTTGTTGACTCCCTCGAGCATCGCAGAGACGTCGGAGTACTCAGTATTTACTACCTTTGCAATTTCAACCATGATAAGGTTCGTTACGATGAAGGCGTAACATTATGTAAAAAATATCCGGTCGTTTAGGAATCCAACAAGAACTAAGGAGCTTATAAACCGTCACGTACCGCCCAATGAAAACAGAAGATTCCTTAGATACGCTAGCATACTAACAAATATACTAGCAACCTCATACAAGAGTTCCTGCCTTCAGAGGTCCGCCAAAGATAATAAGAGCGCTGTCCGGTGGAATAACGATTTTAATATTCTAAAAAAACAGGCTAGGAAACTCTTTACCATAGCTAATTCCGGTAAATGTTACAGACTGGGACCAATACCAAGCAGCACATACACTGTATAAACAACAGCTTAGCTGCTGTCAAACGAAGTTCATGGAAGAGACTGTGAAGAAATCGATTAAGAATACAGCTAAATCGATCAAGAATACAGCTTGGATAAAGAAAACTATTTCCAAAGACACATACATGTCTGAATTACTGGATAAAGGCGATGGTTCTTGGACGGGTTCTAGCGGCGAGTCACTTGAACTATTAATGCAAACACATTTCCCCGGATGCTTTGAGCCCTCGCCACAAAGTTCATGATTCGACCGTAGTCTAGCTAACTCAGAACTGCTAGATACAGTCGTGACGCCAGAAAACAAAAACTGCGTGCAGTTTTATCTAACTTTACAAGTCACCAGGAATCTATCCCGCAATGATCCAGAATGCGGACGAAACAATAATTTAGTACCTGATTGACATATACAAAGCATGCATCAGTCTTTACCACATACCGAAGCTATGGCAAGCGGTTAAGGTAGTTTTCGTACCTAAACTAGGTGGAGAATCTCATAACCTCTCCTGACTACGTGGATAGTTAAGCTCCTCCGCTCACGAAAGATCGTAGCGCGGATGAGATGACAAAAAAAGGCTCTGTTCACAAAGGAACGCCATAGGGCGGTATAATACCACATCTCTTGTGGGTCCTAACAGTGAATGAGCCCCTTTCCATTTTAAATCGGAATGGTTACCCCACAATAGCATATGCAGTTGATCTTGTCATTATGCTAAATGGTACGTTTGAATAAGTTCTAGGTGACCTTATGCAGTCCGCTTTACAACTGTTGGACAGTTGGGCAATAGATCAAGGACTTACCATTAACCTTCAAAAAACAGATCTGGTCGTCCTCTCGAGAAGAAGAATATGTTATTAGTCCACCAAACCTTTGGGGTATCACTGTGGTCCTCTCGAACCAAGTTAAATATTTAGGTCTTATTCTTGATAGTAAATTATCATGGAAGGCGAACATTTAAGAACGAGCAAAAAAGCTCTCGTAGCCTTCTCCGCTTGCATAAAGACATCCGGCTCGAGATATGGCCTTAAGCCACTGGATGGTGTGGTGGCCAGCGGTGGTACTAAAAACCAAACTAGCAACTTTACAGCTAATCCAAGGGATGGCATGTCTATTTAAACAGGTGCTCTTAGAATCACACCAACTGCAGCCCTGGAGATAATTCCCTCACTACCTTCACTTGATCTTTTTATAAGACAAACAGCGGGCCTTGCTGCAATTAGATTAAGAACCTCTAATTCATGGTCAGCACCACAAATTGGTCATGGAAAAATTTTAAACATCATTAGAGACGCAGCTTATCTTTTAGACTGCGAGTATGATTGCATGAGCCAACTACAGAGAGAGAAACGGAAGTTTTACATTAATTTTTCCTGAACGAAAAGAATGGGCAACAAAGATGATACTCAACGCCTGTGCAGATCCATATCTCTATACGGACGGATCTAAAACTAACCAGTGGACAGGTGCTGGGATTCATTCCCGTGACCTCGACTTCCACACTTCCTTTCATCTTCCAGAACATGCGACTGTGTTCCAAGCGGTAGTGTTAGCCATTACCGGGTGCACAAAAATTATTTTTGATATGAGACCAGACTTGGAGATTGTTAAATTCTCGGACAGCAGGGCTGCACTTCTTGCACTTCAATCCTATTCATGGCGACAATTTGAATCGCCTAGTAGCTACAATCGAAGTATTTTTAATTTGGATACTGGTTCTAGCTAGGGTGTAGCCTAGTGGGTAGGTTGTTGGTCTACAATGCGAAGGTCGTGAGCTCAAATCCCGGTCGACGCATAATTCCAGCACACTACCTGCTTGGGTATACCTTGGTCACCTTAATCTACGAAAAAGAAATGGAAGATGGAGGGTTGTGCGAAGGGCTAACAACCCTTCCACAATAAGTAATGAAAAATGCTAAGGAACGTGAATGTCAGGAGGCCAAGGCCCGATTTGGGCTGTAGTGCCATTGTAGTAGTAGTATTACTGGTTCATAGCAACGTGTTAGGAAACGGCGCAGCAGGCACGCTTGTATGGCAACGATCTGTAGCATTAATTCCACTAGGAAGTCAGTTTATGTAGCACCTACAATGCTGAAGACTAGCTTCAAAAAAACTATTTTGGATTCTTTCTTGGCGGGGTGACGGCAGCTGGACAGCAGCAGAACGGCCAAGTCCTTTTGGGAAGAACCGAATAAAAATATTACAGCTCATTTGTTACAACGTGGTTGCTATAGAGTCCGAACTATTGTCGGCCTGAATACACATTACTTGCTAGAGCTGCATGCATTTAAACTGCAGATCGCGAGCGATAGCCTTTGCAGAGGTTACGAGGAAGACGACGAATATATCTAACATTATCTTTGTTACTGTCCGCAAATCACCAACAGTCGCCTCCTTTGTGTAGGCTCTAGATTCTTTCCAGAGCTAGATGACCTCAGAGGCGTCACTTGAGTCTGCCTTGGCCCGCAAATCGCACTAAGTAGCTAGCACAGGAGGGTTAGAATCTATTCCATAGTAAATAGGTGGAGTACAATGGGCCAACTAGATGGTCCCAGTACATTGTGGTTCTATCATACCACTCTCCTACAAACTAAATCTTACTTCCAACAAGGGGAAACCAAATGAAACAGAAGAGAATTATATGAGCTCCGTCGTCCATGCTGACAATGCTTCCAAGATAACAAAAATCTTGTACCTCTCCCGCATCTTGTCCATTAAGAATAATCGGTTTGCCTGTATTCGAACCCATGCGCATGTACTTACGCACATTTATTTTCAGCTTTGCCTTTTTGCATTAGAATGCAACGAGGCTTTAATTCCGAACGATTATGTGTAAGCAAACACACGGAGTCACCGTACTGAAAGTGACTTAAAATGTGAAATAGCTTCCATTGACGACCTTTATCTTCCCCGTCTGCGAGTGGAGCTTCCACGCTGTCATTTATAATCACCAGAGGGCTGGTGAAAATATGCAGCCTTGTCAGACACACGTTCGCTCAGAGAAACTCTCGGATAGCTCTCCTCTATGTACGACTCCTCACCTTGCATCTTCGTAGGATTCTTTAACCATAGCTATGATCTTATCTGTAATATCACTCCTATCTAAAGCATTCCATATGTAATCTCGCTTAATGCTGTCGAAAGCCGTTTCTAAGTCGAGAAACATGAGATGTAGTGGCGATCCTATTTTAGTGGACTGCTTCAATATAATCTTTTGCAGAATCCAGGCAGATAAGCACCGAGAGTGCTCTCTACAGCTTCACTAATCATACTGAGAATTGCGCCTATTGCTTCAATCCCAAATTTCGCTTATCTTTGGGATTTTCAATGTGACGCCCTCCTTCTACTCCGCCGGATATCTTAATTCATTTCACACCACAGTGAAGATTGGGAGGAGTATATCGACTGTTATTACGGGTCTGCTTTGCGGAGCTGGGTTGGTAGTCTTGAGTTGGGACTTTCTTTTCCGCTATTGAGCAAATGGCGGAAACTATTTCTCCCTTACCTGGCGGATCTTCCCTAATAAAGGATTGCTGCGGTTGGATGTTTGGCAATTGTTCTGTTTAAATGTCAGAGAAATATTTCCACAATCACCACAACTAGTATTCACTCATATTAAGAAGAAGTTCGTTAACATCTTTCAACAAGTGGTTGGCGGTGAAATTTCTGATCGTTAAGTATTTCATAATTTTAAATTGCAAACCCTTATCCCCAAGGTAAGTCGTAGATTCCGCCTTATTGGCCAGGTCTTCAATTACATTTCTCTTGTCGCGTTTAAGAGATTTCTTAAGGTGTTTAGGAGCATTGTGGTAGTTCCTTCTCAAGTCGGGAATTCTTTGGTTGCCATCGGACTGCTAATTTGCGTCCTGCACCACCCAGGGTTTCTTACCACTTTGCGCGTATTTTACAGATTCTTCAGCAATTCTTACAAATGTATTTTTGTTGCCTCCCAATTGGCGTCCTGTGAGCCCAATTCATATCCGCCAAATGGAGATGACTTTTTGCGTGGAATGGTGGTATACTCGCATTTTTTTTGGATCTTCACAATAAACCTGCGTTTCATTTGAAGAATTTGAAGCCATCGGATAACTGCTGTACACTGTCGCACACAGGCCACCATTATGTGATGTTCGCTCCCCACATTAGCTGCACGCTTCTCTCGCATATCGAGGAGACATCTTTTTCATGTGCGACATATAATTACATAGTAGATTTGATTTAGAGTGACACCATCATGGAAAATTCAGTTTTATGGTAACTCTTTTGTGGAAAAAGTTTTCCTCCGATGACCATTTGCCGAAAAATTTAAATCTCCACGAATAATTCGCCGTATTTGGGTCTCTTAATATAAAGCTGAGGCAGGACTGAAAAAAAATGTGAGTAAAATCAAGTACATGCACATGTGTTCGAACGCAATCACATCGATTGTTCTTAACGGACAAGATGTTGAAGAGGTGCAAGATTTTTGTTATCTCGGAAACATTGTCAGCACGGATGGCGGAGCCGAAAAGGACATTGAGGCTCGTCTAAATAAAGCTCGTCAAGCCTTCGGTATCCTTTACCCTTCCTGGAGGTTAAGAGAGATTTCCCTTCGCACGAAGCTGTGAGTTTTTGACGCATGCGTCAAATCCGTGTTGTTATATGGTTGTACTACGTGGAAAGTGACCGTTCGACTTACCAAGAAACTACAAACTTTCGTGAACCAATGCCTCCGACGCATTTTGGGAATATTCTGGCCAAAAGTGATCTATAACTACGAACTTGGGAGTACAACTGGCCAGACTAAAATAGGTATTGAGATTCAAAAGCGCAAGTGGCAGTGGATCGGTCATACTTTGAGCAAACCAAAGCGAAACATTGCCAAACAGGCTCTGGATTATAATCCTGAAGGAAGACGTCGGGATGGTCGATCATGTAACACATGGAAGCGAGCAGTTGAGCAGGAGGCCAGAGGAATAAACAAGTCCTCTCAACAGCTTAAGGCCGATGCTCAGGGTCTTGTGGAAGAGAGTTGTTTCTGTCCTATGCCCCTATAGGGGATCTTAACAGGAATTTGATTGATTGATAGATTTGGCTTTGTAATGCGTCCTTTCTCGACACTTTCCAAAAAAACTGAATTTTCTAAAAAAAAATAGTACCGTGAACAGGTCTCTTTGGACATGCTTTTTCGTGCGAACTCTGATCCCAAATTCATGGAGCGCATCATATCTGGTGATAAGACATGGGTCTATGAGATTCACATGCAAACCAGTCAACAATCATTGGAATGGAGGAAAAATAAACTGCCAGCAGGTCGGGCGGAACTTTATTATTCTATGGACAAGTTGCGGATGCGTGGAAAGTCAATATGCATGTCAGAATGGTTAGGGAAGACTAAGTGAAAGGGGGTTCTTGGGCAGGGCAATTGTCAATTTAACACTTTGCGGAAACGTTTAAAAGCTCCAGTACACATAATCAACATTTCGTTCGTTTATTTATGCAAGTTTGAGTTTTTATCAGGCTCTTGTAGTGTGCTCGGACAAGATTTCAAGTTCGTAGCTAATAATTTGTTGGTTATTAGTTGATTCAATGAAATAAGTCGAAATGATACTTTTGTATGGGAGGGGGTAGAAGGGCAAGCGTGATTGCAAAACTTTTAAAGGAATTTCATTTCGATTATTTTTATATGTTTTTGTGCAAAATTTGAAATTGATAGCTTTTAAGAGTTAGCTGATAACTGATTTCTTAAAAATGCTCGAAAAAATAATTTTGTATGGGAGGG
Organism: Chorisops tibialis; assembly: GCA_963669355.1. Taxonomy (NCBI): domain Eukaryota; kingdom Metazoa; phylum Arthropoda; class Insecta; order Diptera; family Stratiomyidae; genus Chorisops; species Chorisops tibialis. The sequence goes on along the minus strand of OY770262.1, from coordinate 262,726,650 downwards.
GGTAGAAGAGGTAGGGGAATCGCAAGATTTGTGACGCAATTTTCTTTTCTTTCTCTTTGCAGGTGCTCGTACAAAATTTCGAGTTCATAGCTTTTAATTTGTTGGTTAGCAGTTGTTTTTGATCGAAATCATACTTTTGTATGGGAGGGGGTAGAACGGCAAGTTTGATCTCAAACATTTTGACAGAGTTTTAAAGATATTCAACCAGTTAATATTTCAAGCTTTTAGGGGTTTTTTAAAGTGCATTTAGCAAATTTTCAATTTTTTGCCTTAAAATTTCATTCAAAAATTTTCAGTTTATGTGTTTTTCTCATTACACATGAAACTCCTTGTGCACGTTAGAGCCCCACTTCGGTGCATAACAATATTGGAACAAATTATTATTTTTTTTCTATGTATATTAAATAGATGTATCGACGTGCAAAATTTTTTTACCAAAATTAAAAACTGTATGGGTCTATAATCTGACAAATTTTTGATTTGATATCTGTACTCAATTTTGAGATATAATGATTTGTTGTTTTGGCAAGTCCGCCATTTTTGAAATACTCCAAATTTCCCCCACTACTATTAAATCTTTATGTTATATTTTTTTCACATTTCGCTAATAAAGCTTAGTATACGTTTCAAGTTTCAATTACATAGCTTCAGAGATAGTCGAGATATAAATTTTTAGTGTTTTTTTCTTTGCACCCCCTGACCATCCCTTTACAATAATTAGCCTCTTTCTAAGCTGATTCTAGTAGGTCTATATGCCACCTTAGTGGTCCCGGAAATATGAATTTTTTATGATAAGTTATTTCGAAGATATAATCATTTGAAAAAAAAGAATTCGGCCGATAATTTGTTTTTAGCCCCCCCCCCTTTTCGGACGCCAATGGATAAAAAATTAACTTATTTTTAGAGCTTGTCCCACAATTATTCCGTCTACCACCTCCCATACAAATGCACAATTTTCAAACATGCTTTTATTCGGTTTGCATTGCAACTAGCAAAGCAAAATGAATCAATTTGTGTCATAATTAATTTTATCATAATTGCAGCTAATTTTTGAAAACTATTAACTTTACCTTACTCCTTTTACCCCCTCCCATACAAATTTTACGAAATTTCGGAATTTCAATTAAATTAGTTTTCATCAAAACCGTCAAAGCTATCAAATTAAAAATTTGAGAAAAGTATACTATTTTGAATATGATTGATGTCAAAAAATTTAGTTTTGATACGGATATTCCTTCTACTCCCTTCCATACAAATGCAGAATTTTGGTAAGTGCATTTAATCGATTTTCATAGAAACTAGAAAAAATAGAAACTTGAAATTTTGCCAGAATTTGTCCCTTAATAATTGTAATAAATGCTGAAAAAAAATATCGCCTTCACATCACTCCTTCTACCACCTCTCATACAGATTTTTGTATGGGAAGTTGTATGATTAGGATGTTGGTAAGCAGATTCATAATCATCCGAAATCTCCCACTTTCTCTGCCACCTCCCATACAAATACCATAAATTCAGATAAAAATTGTTCAATTTCCTCGAAAATTATGAAAGCAAGAAACCTTAAATTCAGCATGAAATATTTTATATACACCTTCAGTGTTACATACAATAATTACAAACCTCCTCCTCTGCTTTTACCAACTCCCAAACAAAAGGTAAGTAAGTATTTCATCTAGAGTATCATACGCTTTACGCCCAATCATAATTCTGTTATGTTTTTTTTGCATTTTTAGGCTAATTCATGAAAGGCGAAAAAAAAGATTTCAGGGTAGCAAATTTTTTTTTTCCGTGTCGATCACAATACTTTATTATTAGAATAATAAAGTAAAATCAGCCGAACCCGAAAAAACACTCTAAAGCCGCTCAAAAATCAAGACGATGCTCATTGTTGTTTTTTTCGATATTTGAGGTTTGATCCCCTATGAATTTGTTCCGGAGGGTCAGACGGTCAATAAGGAGTACTTTTCGACTATTGATGCGTTTGTGCGAGTAGATCCTTTTAAAACGGCCATTTCCATTTATTTAGAATTATTAGTAAGATAAAAAAAAATAGACCATTAGCTTCACCCCTTCTTCTCTCTCCCATATAAAATGACATAATTTCGAAATTCGACAATAAACAGATTTGCTCAAAAAACATAACAGCTATTAGTCTAAAAGTTGGAATATATTACTTATATGATGATTTCAATTTACTGCAAAATCAATTATTTGTGTGCTCACTCTCCTTCCACCACCTCCCACACAAACTGCACTTTTTCATGAAATGCTCTAAACCAATTCACTCAGTGCGTATAAAATTTATCGAGCTGAATATTTAATATTTATTTAGAATTATTAGTAAGGTTTACCCCCTCTACCCCCTCCCATCCAATCTGACAAAATTTCACAACTTAAAAAATTCGATTTCCCTGAAAAGTATGAATGAAACTGATTTGCAATTTAAAGCATGTAAAAAAAAATAAGAACTCGCCCCTCCTTCTACCACCTCCCATACAAACTGCACAATTTCACTAAATCCAATGCACTAATTTTCTCAGTACCTATCAAATTTTTAAATCCTAAATTTTGTACGTAATATTTTGAAAGCAATTTAAGCGTGATGAGAAAAAATTGGTTCAATGTCGTCAACCCCTGTACTGCTTCCTCTACAAAATTTCTTGAAATCGAAAAATTTCTCTTTCATCTAGAGTATCGCATGATACGCCCAATCTTAGTCCTGTTATATTTTATATAAAATTTGAGCATCGAAAATTAATTAATTCTAATTAATCTTGTTTGTGTGGGAAGTAGTCGAAGAATTGTGTAGTTTCCAAGAAAATTGGTTAATTGTAAAAATGTGTCATTTTGTAAGAGAGTGGAAGAGTATTTTGGCGCATTTACGGAGTTGACTTTGCTTTTTTGACGAAAATATTGTGTTCAAAATTTGAACATTCCAGCTCAACGTGTTTTCAAGCTAGAGTGCGGACAGACAGATATTATGTTTTGAGATTTTCGATTGACAATTCTGTGTTATACAGAGTTTCACTTCTTAGCGTCCCAAACTTTGCGCAGAATTTATAATATTGACAGATTCAGACTACTTAAATGCGGGAATATTATATAATTTAGCAATATTTCACACATTTTCCTACTCGTTCCTATACATTCTTATGCATGAGATACGATTATCGAAAGCAATAGATCTTTCAATTGAGTGTAACCTATCTGTCTCACAACGTGGCCATAAGTTCTCGATTGATCCTTTTCTTGTAAACGCCACAGGAATTTGGTATTTTACGGAATGTCGTTTCCTATTCACACACACACGATTCTGTCTATAGCATTACTAAAAGATATTTAGTGCCACTTCGGATGTACACAAATAAATCACCTTCTAACATGCATTGGCATTGTTATTAGCAAAGGACCCGAGTAATCGATTGCAGGTACTGCACTAATTTATATGTCTACACTCGAAGCTATTGTTGTCTACACACTATAGTGATAATTGGCCGAGCCATAGATAGATTTCGATTTCCGATCGAAACCCATTACTACTCTTCTTCTTCTCGATCGAACCCGTTGCCAAGGACTCAGCTCCACAGACTGTTTGTCGCATTTTAGAAGGCTCTTATGAAAATTTCAACCATAAATTTCCTACGAGTTGGCGATACGAAAAGAGGATTTTTCTGTTTCGCGTTTATGGCGCGATTATAATTCGCACGAAAAGTGCTCGATCATGTTTCGCACTATCGCAGAGCACTAGAAATGAAATATAAAAGCACTTAGCAATTCTCTCAACAGCTTTGCACCGCCTTCCAGATAAGCTTTGATGTAGTGGGCAATAATAATAATAATAATCGTCCCTTCTACAAGCTAAATGAAAACTATGAAAAGGAAATCGGTTGTTATCAAAATGGCACGCAAAACTATTTTTTTTTCCTTCTGGAAATGAGCAGAAAATCTCTTTTTAGATGCTGTAATTATGCGCAATAAATGTCAAAAGCCGTCAAACATTGGTTTCACCTTCGCCAGCGTTATGACTACGTTGCGTGGCTAAAGTATTTTCGTATCAAGTGTGCGAAATGGAGAAACAGAATAAGAATAAGTATTTTTATGGTCACAGCGAGGACTTACTGGACAGCTCCTGCTACAGTGCGTGTTTCAGGATAATTAAAAGCAAGCGAATGTATCATCCCTGCTTTTTTTTAAGCTTGCCACGGTTTAATTAAATTTAATAAACAAAAATGTTTGTGGCCATGAATATTTATGAGCATATTTTGGCATTATCCTATGCTGAAATCAGAGGTTTATTGTATCTATTCAATTATTGAGAGGAATATTATTTTACATGTTATTATGTAGTTAAGATCTTATCTTGATTCTATCTCGGAATAAATTTCGAGTTGGATTTTTTTCGGTGATATTTAGTCGTTTTTGGTAAATTTAGGTAGCAATTTCGATTACAATGCTTAATAATAATAATAACCAAATCATAATTTTCGAAATGTGATTAAGTGTAGGATATTTTTGACAATGTTTTATTTCTAATGTGATCATAATCGTTTGGTGAATGTTTTTACAGTGCATTTCGAATTAAAAGAAAAGATTTCCGGATTCTACACTGTTACGCTTTATTATTCGTGACGTTTCGGTCTCTGCTAAGACCTTTATTAAGCTGCAGTTTAGTGGTCGCACGGCACTTTGCGCGTTTAATCAAAAAGAAAAGGAAAATTTTTTGAAAGAATTTATCGATTGTACTGACGAAACCATGTGTCCAATACAATCTTCTAGCAGTTCAAACTTCGAAAATTTGAGACATTTTTCAGAGCTTTTTGAAAAATTTTAAACTCTGAAAACTGTGATGTACCAAATGATTCAGATATGTTTCTATCTACATCACAAGATCAGTTGCGCCTGGTCAATAATGGCACTATGAAATTGTAAATCAATTACGAAAAATAAATGAAATTGTACTTAAAATTGGAATTGATGGTTTGTTCTTATACTCTAGTTCTTCTGAAATTCTTTGGCTAATACTGGGTAAAGTTATAAACATAAGAAATATAAAAGTATTTCTGATTGGAGTATATGGGAAAAAAACTATTTGACATGAATAGCTATTTACACGATTTTAAGCATGAAGTAAACAATTTGCGAGAGCATGGTATCCAAATTGGAAACAGAACCCTAGAATTTAAAATAAATTCTTTTATTTGTGATGCACCTGCTGCAGCGTATAATCGAGGAATCGCAGGGCATAACACGCTTCGTGGATCTAATAAGTGTATTCAGACTGGTTCATGGATAGACAATGTTGTCACATTTGACTCCAGATCCATTGGTCAAATATAAAACCATGACTTTGAAAATAAAAGATATCCCTTTTTTCACAAGGGTCGGTTATTAGAAGAATTGGGAATTGGCATGACTACACAATTCTCACTAGATTGTATGTATACGATTAAGTAGTGACCAAAAAAGTTATGCTGTATAAATAAAAAGAAAAAACAGCAACAAAAGTGAACTAATCAAGCCAAGCCCGTATATCAGATTGTTTGATATCACTTGATTCTTCCATTCCAAACAGATTTAATAGAAAACCACTTCACCAATCGGAAGTAAAGACCATTTCTTTGTTCGTGCATAATTTCCAGTTGCAACACTAATTGGCGAGCCCTAAACGAATTTTTCAGTGCCTTTGATTGGAAATTATGCTTCGATTCCAAAGACTTCGACATTGAGACTACACTTAAGGCTATGAAGCGCTACATACCCTGTAAGAGAGTAATAGTCCCTCGACTGCCTTAGTTGAGGGACTATTGGTTCAACAAAGAATGTATCGATGCCATGCAAACAAAAACAAAAAAAACATAATTGAATTATGATTGGGCGTAAAGCCCATTCATACGATACTCTAGATGAAATAGAAATGAGTTTATTGTACCGGAAAATATGTCATCTAAAATTCTTTCGAATAGTGAATAGCGACTTTTGTGTGGGAGGCGGTAAAAGCAGAGGAAGGAGGTTTGTAATTTTTGTATAAAACACTGATCGTAGTATACAAAATGTTTCATGCTAAATTCAAAGTTTGTAGCTTTCATAATTTTTAAAAAAATTTGTCTGAATTTATGTCATTTGTATGGGAGGTGGCAGAGAAAGTGGGAGGTTTTGGAAGATTTTGAATCTGCTTATCAACATCCTAATCACATTGCGTTGTTACTCATATGTTCGAAGGAAAAATACATTTCTTGAATTTTCAATACAAAAAATTGTATGGGTGGTGGTAGAAGGTGAAGCAAAATTCATATTTTTTTAGCATTTATTGCAATTATTAAGTGACAAATTCTGGCAAAGTTTGAAGTTTGTAATTTTCATAGTTTCAATGAAAATCGATTAAATGCATTTGCAAAAATTGTGCATTTGTATGGGAGAGGGTTGAAGGAGTATTTAAATCAAAACCAAATTTTTTGACATCAATGATATTCATAATAGTATACTTTTCTCAAAATTTAAAGTTGATAGTTTTGACGGTTTTGGAGAAAAATAATTTAGTTCATATTCCGAAATTTCGTGAAATTTGTATTGTAGGGGGTAGAAAGAGTGAGGTGAAGTAGATGGCTTTCACAACATCAGTTGCTATTGTAATAACAATAATTATGACAATAATTGGTTCTTTTAGCTTTACTACTTGCAATGACAACCTAATAAATGCATTTTTGAAAATTGTGCATTTGTATAGAAGGTGGTAGAAGGAGAAAAAGGATCAGATCAATATTTTTTGACGTGATATTCACATCTTTATACTATGACCTATTTCTCAAGCCAATAGCTGAAATGGTTTCGGAGAAAAATCAATTTCTTTCAATTTCGAAATTTCATGAAATTCGTATGTGAGGGATAGAAGCAGTGGGGGGATTTTGTTCTTTCACGAACTTAAAGTAACTTTTTTCAGCAAGATAGGTTGAAGGTTTCGAGAGTTATGTTGTAGACAGACGGACAGACAGATAGACGGTCACTTGTAATCGAAGTTTTTGAGCGACAAGAAATATTTCTGTACCCTTGGTGAGTCTGTGCGATTATTATTTCTTAGCATTAGAAACGGTAAGGCAAACACAATATACTCTCAGATTTCATCTAGAGTATAAAAAAACAAGCGTTTCAAACTTTAAAAACTAACACTGCTAACAGAGAACACTTCAATGCATCAAGAAATACCTGTAGATCTATACTTAAGCATGTTATATTTGAGCATGACCAAAAACTTCGGAGGAACATCCTTGATTCCCCTAAAGGCCCGAAATCTTACTGATCATTCGCCAAAGCGGTCAATAATAACTTTTGTTCCTCTTGAACATCTCTCTCTCAATGACCGTGACCGCACCGTGAGTGATCCTGTAGATAAATTCTAATCTATTTGTAGCCAGTTTTGGGAGGAACTCAACACTACTACCTTCTGGCCAGTTCTCCACTCCATCTCATCTGCAACTGGTTTTCCACTGCTCCCTTTACACTTTCGTACACGGCTCATACACAGGATTCTTCAAGAGCTCATAATTCACAAGTCTGCTGGTCCTGATGGTATCCTTCCCAATTACGTTTAAAAAATGTTCTTCCTTTCTGGTCAAGCCTCTGCGCAACCTTTTCCAACTATCCTACTAATGTGCTCGCATTTTAAGTTGGTCCCAACTTAACCATCTTACGCTCAACGAGCAAAAATTGCAATGTATTGTATTTTATGCCGGACTAGATAATCCTAACACCTGGGCCCTTCCCCACCCTATACTCAACGGTACACCCCTCGTATTCCAAACCCATGTAACGGATTTAGGAGTAGTCCTGGATTCGGCCATGTCCGGTTTTAAGCAAGCCGATTCTATCCTAAAAAAGGTATATGGTAGTCTGAGAAGACTATGGGTGTTTGCTATGCATACCGGATTGAAGCTCGTGAAATCTCTTATTATACCTTTTTTTTCTTACGGTAGTCTAGTATTTCCTAAACATGATTTCAACTGCCAACACAGCCTAAATGTGGCTTTCAACGATTGTGTCCGCTACGTATTTGGACTAAGGCGTTTTGAGCATATATCACAATATCAGATGAGCATTCTAGGTTGCACATTACCCTCTTTCCTTAAGCGCAGAGCACTAATTTTCCTGCACAATATTTTACAGCAAAGTGACCCACTATATTTGTGCGAGTTCCTAGTACCTCTGAAAACCAACAGACATCGTAAACTTCTTGCTCCGCGTTTCTTTAAGACGGTCGGTGAGGGTTCCTTTTTCATCCAGACCAGAAGAATCTGGAATTATCTTCCGCGAATTCTGCGAATTTTTAATGATTTTGTTTTATATTATTATCTTAGTTATTTTCCTCATTATATTTATACATATTTATATTTGCTAAGCTTAATTTTTTACTTTTATACTCTTTCTATACATATATAACTCAATGTATTTAGTTATAATTTGATTAATTTGAATTCTATTAGTTCTGAGTTTTCACCACATATTATTGTACTTATAAAAGATTTAAAATCTTGTAGTATTTACCAAATAAATGAAATATCAAATTTGGAAAGATAGGAAGCAAAGCGAACCCCGCTATTACCACCTGATAGCTATTATTTCAGTACTCTTGAAAGTAATTGAAACTGCAGTCAATCGCAAAATTGTTAAATATTTAGAGAACAATCCGCTCATCGACCTCTTAGGGGACCTCTTAGTCTACCTGACCGAACGTTGGAATTCCTGTATCCATAAATATGGTGAAGGGCAAATCCTTGCCTTAGACATCGAAAAGTCCTTTGACAGAGTTTGGAATGATTCCATTTTAGTTAAGCTAACAGCTATTGGTTTTAAGCTATCCCTTGTCCGGTGGATTAAAAGTTTCCTCTCTAAACACTCTATACGAGAAGTTTTATATGGCGTTTTCTTCCTACAATTCCGGCGTCCCTCAAGGTTCAGTTTTATCTCCTACCCTATTCCTTATATTCGTAAACGTCCTTATGTCTTCAACTCTTAATCCAATCCATAGTTCTGCAGTACTCTTGATGACGAACTTAACTTTCTTGCGGACTCACGCAGACATTCTGAAAGTTTTAAATATATTGAGTTATTTGGTTCACTGAACTCAGACTTCAAGTTAATCCTGGAGTGGGGGAGGAAAAACAGCGTAGAGTTCGGTTCAAAAACATAGTCCTGTCATCTATTTCTCAAGCGTCATGTTCCGGCGTTGTCCTCCATTGTTTGGTACCGTACACACCGCCAAAGTACTTTACTTTATATCCTGTATCAATTTTTTGTTGCTACAGTTCCTTTTACCTATCGTAAAAATATCGCATTGTCTTATCCCTGGTACACTAGTGAGTTGCGTGCAATTCGCAATTTTCGCAATGCTGCCTGGAATAGGTTTACTAGGACGAAGAACGACACTGATTTTCGTTTGTATGAAGAATATTATGACTTATTTAAAGATTTATCTTCTCGCTTGTATTCTGAATATTTGCTTAAAGTGCAGTCGAATATTATTAGAGATCCCTCGAAGTTTTGGAAATTTGTTAATTCTAAGCGTAAGTCTGATGGTTATCCAGCTTCTTTTGAATTCCTTGGTAGTAATAATAATGATCAATTTACTATTTGTAATTTTTTTGCCACATTCTTCAGTGGATCTTTTAGTGGTAGTGACTTTGTCCCTGACATATCATACTTTGATGGAATTAGAAATACTGCTTCATCCACTTTGTCTACTATACCTATTTCTTATGAAGATGTAGTTAATCACATCTCTCACCTTAAGGATGTTTCGTCACCTGGCCCTGATGGAGTTCCAGCAGTTGTCCTTAAACACTGCTGTCTCTCTATCGCTGAACCACTCTCTCTACTATTCCAGAGATCTCTTAAGACTGGGATTTTCCCAGCTGTGTGGAAGGCATCCTTTATCATACCGACCCACAAAAATGGAGCTAAATCGGCCATTGTAAACTATCGACCAATAGCTAAACTGTCAGCTATTCCTAAACTTTTTGAGTCTATAGTGTATGAGAGCATGTCATTTCACTGTAAATCCTTAATTTCGAGTAAACAACATGGTTTTGTCAGGAGTAGATCCACTGTCACTAACCTGATGGAGTTTACAAATAAATCCATTTTAGCTATTGAAGAGGGGAAGCAGGTTGATTGTATATATACTGATTTGAGTAAGGCTTTTGATAAATTACCTCACTCCATTATATTGTTGAAATTGGACTTGTTGGGTTTTCCTACTTGGTTTATCAATTGGATTAAATCATAGCTAAGTGATAGAACTTCATCATCATCAATGGCGCGACAGCCCAAATCGGGCCCTGGCCTCCTGAAGTCGTCGCCTCCAATCGTTTCGATCCAAAGACCGCGTCCTTGAGCTGCTAATTTTTAAAATGGCTTTGCTGTCTTCATCAACCGAGTCTCCCCATCGCTTGCGTGGTTTGCCTACTGGCCGGTTACCACTCGCTTTGCCTTTAAGAGCACGTTTGGGGATTCTTCTGTCTTCCATTCGCTCTACATGGCCAGCCCACTGCAGTTTACGTAGCTTGATGAACGTTGAAGCTTCTGGCTCGTCGTAGAGTTGATACAACTCATGGTTGTATCTTATTCTCCATTCCGTTCCTTCCTTCACAGGTCCCAAAATTCTTCGGAGGACCTTTCTTTCGAATGCGTTAACTGCTTTTTCGGAAGTTTGCGTTAATGTCCACGTCTCGCTGCCATAACAGAGCACAGGTCGTACAACAGTTTTATAAATCCGCAGCTTATTGTTCCTGTGCACTTTCTTGGATTTCATTATTGGAAGTACCGAATAATACGTCTTATTTGCTAGTATTATCCGTCGTTTGATTTCGTCTGTTTCATTACCGTCCTTTGCTAGATTAGCCCCAAGATATATGAAGTTGTCCACACTCTCCAAATTATATTCCGCAATTGTTATGTTTTGTCTGATTGGCGTTCTCCTTCTTGTTTGCGTCATTACTTTTGTTTTGCTTTCATTAATGCGCAACCCGACTTCTTTTGCGGCGGAGTCAAGATGGACAAATACCTCCTTAGCACTAGGGAAGGATCTTGCTAGAATGTTAATGTCGTCGTTAATGCTACTAGTTGGGTGGACTTGAATAGTAGTGTCCCGTTGGTGTCGACTGGGATTTTTCGGACGACATACTCTAGTGCCAAGTTGAAAAGCATAGGAGCTAGACCATCTCCCTGCTTTAAGCCACATTCCGTTCGAAAGCTGGTTGTGGAATTGGTTTGTATTCTCACTTGGGATTCAGTGTTCGTCATTGTGAGTCTTGTTAGTCGGACTAGTTTTGGAGGAATTCCAAAGTCAAGCATGATTTGGTACAGTACGCTCCTGTCGATACTGTCGTATGCTTGTTTAAAATCTACGAATATTTGGTGCACGTCTGTGTTATATTCCCAGCATTTCTCAAGCACCTGTTTCACCGAGAATATCTGGTCTGTTGTAGATCGTCCGGTTCTGAATCCGCCTTGATATTCGCCAATTATTTGATTTGTATAGGGCTTAAGACGACGTTCAATTATTTTTTTCCTATATTTTATAGGACGTACACAACAATGATATACCTCTGTAGTTCTCACAGTAGAGTTTGTCTTTGTCTCTTGTGATAGAACTTACCAAGTTTTTTTTCGGGGTTATACTTCTAAACCATTTGTTGCGCATTCTGGTGTTCCTCAAGGAAGTCATTTGGGGCCACTTCTTTTCATCCTAGCCATTAATGATGTTGCATCTGTTTTTAAATATTCGGAAGTTCTTATTTATGCTGATGACATTAAAATCTTTAAATCTCTCAATTCCAACTCTGACAATTTTTTTCATGCGGATTTGATTAATTTTAGTAATTGGTGTCGCCATAATGGTCTTAGACTGAATTTGGATAAATGTCATGTTATGTCATTTACTAGAAAAATCTCTCCGTTTGTGATAATTTATAGTCTTAATGGCTGTATTTTGGATCGAGTCAGTTCCATTATTGACCTAGGTGTCACATTTGACCAAAAAATTGATTTTGGTTTGCATATTAATAAGATCGCACAGAAAGGTAATTCTATGTTGGGTTTTACTACTCGCTTATCCAAGGAATTTAACAATTCGCTTGTTAGACTTAGTCTCTATAACACCTTCGTTAGATCTCACCTTGAATATCCTTCTCAAGTTTGGTCTCCTTATTATAATGAGCACATTGGCAGAATCGGATCGATTCAGCGTAAATTTGTAAGAACAGCCTTATGTCACCTTAATTGGAATGACAGAGTTCGTCTTCCTCCTTATACTGATCGACTTCAGCTACTAAATATGTCATCGCTTTCGAAACGACGAGAAGTAGCTGATGTAATTTTTGCTCATAACCTTCTTACAGGGTTAGTTGATTCCTCCACCCTTTTAGGTTTGATGTGCTTTGATACTGGTAAATTTTTGCCAAGGTGCCCTAGATTGCTGCGGATTGGATTTCATCGGACAAACTATGGTATGAATGAACCGATTTCGAGACTCGCGAGAGAAGTTAATAAGAATGCTGATGTATTCAACTTCTCTATTGATAAGCAGTGCTTAAGACGTAGACTTAACGCTAGTTGACACCGATGTATGTGAATTATTTGTCAATTTCTTGTTTTTATTTTCTGTATTTGGTGTGGGATGTTAATGTTTGTTTCGTCCCATCACTAAATGATGAGCCAGAGGTTAAATCGATTTTCAATTTTTTAAATTTGGAATCGATTTATGGCAATTCGTTGTATTAAGGAATCCTGATAGTGATATCTTCAGAAGTTTTTACTCTCCTAGGCATTAAAATTAATAACTACCTTAGTTGGAGCCAACATATCTTTGAAATTGCTCTTGATGCCTCCGAACACATATTTATTCTACGAAAATATTAAAAATATTTTAGGCCTTACGATTTTGCTAGCATCTACAAAGCATTCATTCGACTTCGCTTAGAGTACAATTCAAACATTTGAGTTGGGGCACCCACAATTCATCACGTGTTGCTCTATCGTGTCCAGAAATATGCGTTTCGACTGATTGGAGATTCCCCTTCTTCACACTTTCCCACGTTGTACTCATCAAGCTGAAAGCGCACCCGAATATACCGTCCAACCTTCTTCGTTTCTTACAGTGAAATATAGACAATCTTTCATTTCTCGAACTACAAAACTTTTGTGTTTTTCCTAAAGAGTATAACCCGCAATGCTTCAAAAGCAACGTCCACCGACATTTTTGTCTCTCCCAGCCCAAATTCCTTTAATGTCCATTATGCTCCTCCCTTCTTCTAGAATGGCACTACAGCTTAAATCGGGCCTTGGCCTCGTGACTTTCAAGTTCCTTAACATTTTTCATAATTTATTTTGCTAGACCTTCGCACCCTCTATCTTCGAATTTTTCATTTTCGTAGATTGAGGTGACCAAGGTATACCTAAGCAGGCAGTGTGCTGGAATTATGCGAAGACCGGAATTTGAACTCACGACCTTCGCATTGTAGACCAACACGACTAATAAGGCATATAGACTTGCTGGCTTCGTCCTCCGCACGACCGTCCAGTTTAATCGTCCAGGAACGGCTGCTCTCCTATTTGCCACACTCGTCCGTAGTATTTTGGAATACTGTTCCATCGTCTGGAATCCACACCACTCTTGCCAAGTTCAAACCATCGAATCTGTTCAGCGTAGATTCACTCGAACCCATTTCTACAGATTAAGGAAACCTCATATCGATTACAATGGCAGACTTGAAGTACTTCACCTACAGCCGCTGAATTTAAGGCGGACCTTTCTCGATGCTTGCTTCCTTTACAAGATGTGCAATTACCTGCTCAATACCCACCTCTGTGACGAAGTTAACTTTAGATCAGGAATAGTCTCAACAAGGAATTCAGACATCTTCAATCCTCCACGAGCCTCTCTAGATGTATACCATCACTCTCCGATGCTAAGAATGCAAAGGAACCACGACCGACTCCAATTTGGTTCTTTAGCTTCTTCTTTTCCATTATTTAAAAATAGAATTAAATCTATCATATTTAATGTTTAAATTTTTAACTTCACTATTCATTTATTTTTTAGCGTATATTATAAACTATCATCTTCAATGTTTAAATTTTCCTCCTTGCTGTTCTTTTGTTTTCCGCTTTTGTTTAATTGAAATTGTAATCTTTTTGTTCAAGAGCCCAAATAAATAAATAGGAAGTATTGAAATTAACTCGTAACCTCTTAGATTATAACATTTTAAATTTTTAATCAAACTGTATTAAGTAAGCTGTGACAAGAAATTTGTTAGTATTCTTGGTTTTTTTTCTTTAAGCTGTAGAACATCAAATTTATAAAAAAACTAAACTTGTCCAATAAACAAGAAATATTTTTCTTCAAAATGGCATTCATTTTGTTTTATTTACTTATTTATTTTTTTCATATTGTTATTACGTTCTGAGATATTGAAGCTGCAACTTTTAAAAATGAGCTGTATTATATAAGCTGTGAGCGACTGTAGATCTAATAGTTTTACGGTGCAATTAAAAATTAGAAAAGCAAAGATTTAACAGACAATACATTTAGAAATTAACTGTAGAGTAAGCAACATTTTTGCCGTCCATATGAAACATGACCTTTTCTTGCCAGAGGTCATAATTGAGTTAGATGCACTCCTAATTCTAGATAAAATTCTGAACAATTCGCTTACCTTTTTAATTATGATACAATAAAAAGTTGTTTTGAAATATTGCAGTTTAAAGTTTGATAAGGTCCTATTAGATGAGGTGTAGCCTAGAGATACTCGATACACACTAACACTTCTGTCCTAATTGAGTTTGAACAATGCTCTAATACCAACAGTTAAAGACTGTGTTTAGAAGCACAAGGAGGCAACATAAGAAATACGAAAATCAGCCAAACTTGAGTTTGACCGATTTCAAATGTACGGACACGAGCGAAAACTTGCATTAAACTACAAGTTTTTGAATAGAATTTTCATTAAAACCGAAAATAAATATGAATTTCATAAATAACAATTCAATTTGATTGTGTTTACTTCATAAAAGAAAAAGAATTGAGAAAATTCAAATTTCTGGCGAAATTTCCCGCGCGATCGCTGTACATGCATTGTCCAAAGTCTATTAGGACAGAAGTGTTAGTGTGTATCGAGCATCTCTAGTGTAGCCTACAATGTAGCGTGTTAATCTACAATGCGAAGGTCGGTAGTTCAAATCCATGTCGACGTATAATTTGGTCGCCTGAATCTGTTAAAATAAAAATTCGAAGATAGAGAATTGTGCTAACAACCCTTTCGAAATCTATTCATATAAATTTAATTGTAGTGTCTGTCTGTTATACAATGACTATAAGTTAGTGTTTTGCCTTATTTGGACAATAACTAAGCAGAAACACAGGTTTTTAAAATTCTTTTCTTTCTGTCTGTCCGGCTTTCAAGCGAAATCGGTTGAACCGATTGTAATGAAACTTTCACAGTTTATTAGGTATGCTTCGAGATGTTATCTGCGTTTAGTCTTATTTCAATACCCCTACGCCTTCTACCCCCATACAAAATGATTCATTGTGAAAAATATATATTATTCAAATTTTCTTGTAAACCATAAAAGCGAATAATTTGAAGCTTAGGAAATATTATTTTTATCATAAATGTAATCTATGGTATAAAAATTATTTTAATCCCTCCACTCCTTCTACCACCTTCCATACAAACTGAACTTTTTCATGAAATACTATAAGCCAATTTGCTCAGTACGAATAACATTTAACGAGCTCAAATTTTGTTATAAATACTTAATTAGTATTATTATTAATATCGGGGATAAGTAAAACGATTATCTTTCCTCTTCTACTCCACTCATACAATATGATACAAAAACACATCTTTTTCAAAATTCTATTTTCTTGTAAGGTATGAAAGTTTCTGACCTGAAATTTAAAATACATCAATTGCATGATGATTATAGTTGTTTCTGAAAAAATCACTAAAAACCCTGTACTCATTCTACCACCTCCCTGCACAATTTGACTAAAACCAATTCACTAATTTTATCAGTTTCTATTCAATTTTTGAAGCTTAAACAAAACATGTTTATAGCTACTCTAGCACGATGTGCAAGAAATTAGTTCAATGCTGTCAAGTATTCTACCACTTCCCATACAAAATTTCTTAAGATCACAAAAATTTCGATTTAATGTTATTTTATTTGGGATTTTTATTTAATTAACACAAGCTACAACTATACACTCTTCAATACGTACATATATGATCTCAATTCACGGGATTGATTTGATCACGAGTCAGTCTCATACAAATGAGAGTATCATGGTTTCATTTTTAATAATTTATGGTTCAGATTCCAAAAAAATGCAAAGCATAGTGTTCAGGGAGCCATTAAGCTAAGCAGACTATATATCACACACAATGTATTAATAACTACATTCTCAAAAATTGCTTATAATTGCGATTCTTACGCGAACAAAGTCGCGGGTGATCGCTAGTAATATTAAGAAACCTAGAGGTCAGAAGGCCACAGCCTATTTGGGCTGTGTTGCCAATGAAGAAGAAGGTTTCATTCTCTGTTGGGGTAGAGTTTAGGGAATATCCCTTTTTAAGACAATTCCGAGTGAAACCACTTGTTAAGTGTGCAGGATATATCTAAGTAGTAGTACCAACTAAAACCTCAAAATCGACAAAATTTACCCAAACACTTATCTCGGGATGAACCTAAAAATCAATCTAGCAATAAAAGCTCCCTTTGGATGGTCACACATTTTGTCCTCTTGTCTAGTCGGACTCATTTTCTCAATGAGAAATCATAATGAAATATTACTACATTTTATCTGATATACTAATCATGCCAAAAATTTGGTTTGCAAGCAAAATACTAATAATATTCTACGTTATAAATCTTATCTTAATTTCATGTATAATACCGAAAATTTACTGCATATTACATTACAACTGTTAACCCTTATAAAACCATAATTCTTTCTATTACGTCAAAAAAAAAAAACGAAGACAATAATACAAGGAAACTTTTTTGAAGACAGCCGTGACAGTTCTAATGGAGAATTAAGCCACAATAAAGTCCTTGTAAGAATCCTCCATCACACTTGGAGTGAAAAAAGCCACAAAAGTTGTGTGAAGAATTTACGCATCAAAAGCAAAAAGAAAAATGTTTCACTAAGACGAGAAAAAGGAGGGGTGCAGAAAAGAAAACTCTAAAGAAATTCTATGGCATCATGCATAGCATAAGGATAAGAGTGAACTCTACATGGTTGATAATGCGAAACAATTTAAGACGGATTTATCTTGATTTACATCCGTCGATTAAGAGTGCTCTGTGTCTCACCCGCCTTGAAATAACGTCTTATATATATTTTTTTCTTATTTGCGATAGCTATCTTACATTTTAGATAAGAAAAAAAAACCAGGTATCGATTTTCCTTGATATAACATTTTGCAGATGTATGTACTTAGGAAGTCAAGAGTCTGCTATAAAATAGATAGATTTCAGGCTAATTAAAATTGGTAAGGGTTTCCTCCTTAGACAATAATGTCAAGTGTTTTAGATGAAACAATATTTGCTAAGAATAGACTTCTGAATTTTTTTTTGTAATGCTCGAATAGTTACTCTGCATTTCATCTCGAGGACCTTTTGATAAACGGAAAAGTCCTGAAAACTCAAGAGAATAAAAATAAAACTAATCGAATTACTTTGAATATAGAGTGGGCTCCACCTTTTCCATGTTATTCCAAGAAGGTATCGTTGTTCGGGATTTTGTGTATCTTATATGTGCCATTATCGTCGTTTATTGAGAGCCATTATTTATGAGAAGTCAAGAATCTTTTGTACCATTTGAAAAGAAAAGGATAAGCTTATGGAGGTGTATAATTTAAAGAAACCTATTACTTTCAAATATATTTCCTTAATTAATATTCATGGATTTTTTGAACCGGAAAGACTCGGTATCTATCAGACCCGATTTATCAGTTTAACATAAGTGCCGTTTCATTTATTCCCAAGCTCTTCGACGATGGAAGTACACTCTTTTCTTACTGTGAAACAGAGAACCACTTGAAAATGTGCAAATTAAGGAAAATATGCAGAAAAGTAGCAAATTTGAAATACAGGTACATGTAACAAGATTTCAAAAGATGGCATTACATCTGTCGCAGAGGAGGTGATAGGACAACAACCCCGGCGCAAAAGAAATGATTGGTTCGACAACGAATGCAAAGATGCCTTAGAACGAAAAAATGAAGCTTACAGAATATTAACGGAACGGCCGACACGAGCCAAACAGGACAAATACAAGGATCTTAGACGATTTGCAAACAAAATATGCAGACAAAAAAAACGGAAGTACAATAATGACGAAATTAAAAACATGGACGAACAATTTAGATTACACAACACAAGAGCCGCGTATTCCCTTGTTAAAAGAATGAAAGAAGGATACAAACTGAAAATGACCCTCTGCAAGGATGCAGAAGGGAACATTATAAGTAACGCGGAAGATATAAAACAAAGATGGGCACAATATTTTGAACACCTTCTTAGCCCAAGCCCATCACCTACACGAACAGCAGCAGCAGATACAATAGCAGGTATAACTGATGTAACAGCTGATGAACGATCCTCTTTGAGTCCTCCCACACTCGAAGAAGTAAAAACAGCCCTAAGGAACCACCCAAACTCCAAAGCGCCGGGCACTGATCAAATCCCAGCTGAACTTCTGAAAGCCGGCGACACCTGCATAGCGCATCTCTTGCATAGATTAGTCATATGGACGCAGGAAATACTTCCTGAAGATTGGCGCAAGAGCATCATATGTCCAATTTATAAAAAAGGTGACAAACTCTGCTGCGAAAACTACCGAGGGATATCTCTGTTGTGTACGCCTTATAAGATCTTGACGAAAATTCTAGAAAAGAGAATTAAGCCCTATGCTGACAAAGTAATTGGTGAATACCTAGGCGGATTTAGAGCTGGACGCTCGACCACGGACCAGATATTCTCAGTTAAACAGGTGCTGGAAAAGTGCTGGCAATATAATATTGATGTGCACCAGATATTTGTTGACTTCAAGCAAGCATACGACAGTATCGACAGGCGCGTACTGTATAAAATCATGTTGGAGTTTGGAGTCCCACCGAAACTGGTCCGACTGACAAGAATGACAATGACTGAGTCTTTGTCACAAGTCAGAGTAGAAAATGATCTGACTTCCAGTTTTAAAACAGACAACGGCCTTAAACAAGGTGACGGCCTCGCACCAATGCTTTTCAACTTAACACTCGAATATGTTGTTCGGAAACTTCCCGTTGACACCAAGGGCACACTATGCTTCAAATCCACACAACTCGTAGCATATGCCGACGACATAGATATCCTTGCAAGATCTCTGGAGAGTGCTAAGGAAGTATTTGTAAACCTTGACTCGGTAGCAAGGGAAGTTGGACTACGTATAAATGAAAATAAAACAAAAATTATGACGCAAACTAGGAAAAAGACGCCAATCAGACAAAATATTGCAGTAGGAGACTATAACCTAGAAAACGTAGACAACTTTATATACCTAGGGGCGAACCTATCGAAAGATGGAAGCGAACCCATCGAAATTAAAAGAAGAATAATTATGGCAAACAAGACGAATTATTCGGTACTTCCAATAATTAAAAACAAAAACGTACACAGGAAAACAAAACTTAAGTTATATAAAACGATTATACGACCTGTGCTATGCTATGGCAGCGAAACGTGGACATTAACTCAGGCGTCCGAAAAACTACTTAACGCCTTTGAAAGAAAGGTCCTTAGAAGAATCCTCGGACCTGTGAGTGAAGACTCGATCTGGAGAATACGATACAATAGAGAATTGTATGCCATCTTCGACAATCCAGAAGTGTCAACCCTCATAAAATTTAAAAAGTTACAATGGGCTGGTCATGTGGAGCGGATGGATGATGGAAGAATTCCCAAACGCACACTAAAAGGGAAAGTCAACGGACAAAGACCGGTCGGAAAACCACGAAAGCGCTGGGAGGATTCGATTGACGCAGACAGCAAATCACTGCTAAGATTTTCAAACTGGAGGACGCGGTCACTGAACCGAGATGGATGGACGCAAATCATTCAGGAGGCCAAAGTCCGATTTGGGCTGTAGCGCCATCGTAAGTAAGTAAGTAAGTATAACAAGATTTAAGAATAAAAACAAATATTTTTAAAAGCTCTGAAACTTTAAATCAGAATAACTAAGAACTCATTTATCTCGACAGTCATTGGTCAAAACGATAAAAACATTTGGAAAAAAAATTGTTTTAAGCTGCTCTATAGATATATCGCGATATCGATACTTAGTTTTGAACAATTTTAAATTACACTACTAAATAAATTTCAATTGGTTCTGATTTAATATACGAAAAGCACACAAAAAAAATCAATAAACTAACCAAGTTATGCATTAAAAAATATTAAAATAAAAAAACAAAAATCAAATTAAATAAATAATTTTTCTTAGCAAAAATAGATTAAGAATAATTTAATAATATATAATGTTATAGTCAAACTAATTTAATCGGTTATAAATAAATGACTATGTATTAATAAATGAACTGTCAACAAGTCGGGCGAAACCTTATTATTTTTGGGACAAGTTGCGGATGCATGGAAAGTCAATATGCAGGTTAGAGTGGTTTGGGAGACTAAGTGAAAGAGAATTCTTGGCCAGTGCTGTTATTAATTTAACAATATTTCATTCGTTTATGCAAGTTTGGATTTTTATGAGGGGACCGGGAGGGGTGCTGCTTAATTGATTGCTTGAATCATGACCAATATTCTCTGTATACAATGTGTTTCAAAAACGAAGCTGCATAGAATTTTCATAAAATTCGGTGTATTGTATATTCACGAAACCGAGAGGGGGTAGAGCGAGTAAGAGAATCGTAAAATTTGTGATTCAATTTTGTTTCATGTCTCTTGTAAGGTGCTCGTACAAAATTTCAATTTCGTAGCTTTTAATTTGTTTGTTATTAGTTCATACTTTTATATGCGAGGTGGTAGAAGGGCATGCGCAATTTCAAAACTTTTGACCCAATTTTGTTTCAACTATTTTGAGAAGTTCTTATGTAAAATTTTAAATTTGTAGCTTTTAATAGTTCGGGATTTTTTTAAATACATTTTGCAAATTTTCAAGTTCCTACCTTAAAATTTAATTAAAAATTTTCAGTTTATGTGTTTTTTTGGATGCACATGAAACACCTTGTGCACGTTAGCCGGGGGGGGGGGTCGGTTTATAACAATTGTGGAACAAATTATTATTTTTTTCTATGTATATCAAATAGATGTATCCAAATGCAAAATTTAAACTTTGTATCTTTCACCAGAGCCCTAAAAAAATTACTCAAAATCATGGACATTTCTGCTTACCACCTCCTCCCCCTTACACCTCCCAACTTAAACTTTACCAAAATTAATAATTATTTAGTTCTTCAATAAATTGAAATATAGCGATTTGTAATTTTGAGAACTGCGCCATTTGTAAAATGCTCCCCATTTCCCCGCACTACTATTATTTCCACAGGTTATATTTTTTCGTATTTCGCTGGTATAGATTAATACATGTTTTAAGTTTCAATTTTATAGCTTAAGAGATAGTTGAGATATTCATTTTAAAGTGTTCTTTGAACCCCCCTGACCCTCCCCCTGCCAGTAATTAGCTTCTTTCTTTCTCTAGATGAAATCTGAGAGTATATTGGGTTTACCTTACCGTTTGTTACGCTAAGAAATAATGCTCGTACAGAGTCGCCAAGGGTACAGAAATATTTTTTGTTGCTCAAAAATCTCGATTCCGAGTGACCGTCTGTCCGTCTGTCTGTCCGTCTGTCCATCTGTCCGTCTGTCATCATCACAACATAACTCTCGAAAGCTTTGACCTATCGTGCTGAAATTTTTCATATATCATTTTTAGCAAAAAAGTAACTTTAAGTTCGTGAACGGGCCACATTCCCAAACTCCTTCTGCCCCCTCCCATACAAATTTCATGAAATTTGGAAATTTAAAGAAATTGATTTTTCTCCGAAACCGTTTCAGCTAATGACTTGAAAATTAGGTAATAGTATTATAATAAGAATACCATTACTGTAAAAAAATATTGCTCTGATCTCCTTACTCCTTCTACTGCTAAAAAAAATATTAACTTCGCTTCACTCCTTCTACCACCTCCCATATAAATTTTTGTATTGAAAATTCAAAAAAAGTATTTCTGCTTCGAACATATGAGAGCTATCGACTTTAAAATTGTACCAAAGTAATATGACTACGATGTTGATAACCATATTTAAAATCATCCAAAACACTTTCTCTGCCATCTCCCATAAAAATGCATAAATTCAGGCAAAAATTGTTCAATTTCCTCGAAAATTATGAAAGCTACAAACTTTAAATTCAGCATGAAACACTTTGTATACTACGTTCGGTGTTATATACAAAAATTACAAACCTTCCCCCTCTGCTTTTACCACCTCCCGTACAAAAGTCACAATTCACTATTCGAAAGAATTTAAGATGACATATTTTCCGGTACAATAAACTATTTCCTATTTCATCTAGAGTATCATATGATTCTGTTATGTTTTTAAGCTGATTCTGGTGGAACTATACGCCGCCTTAATGGTCTGAAAATATGAATTTTTATGATAAGTAATTTCGAAGATATAATCATTTAAAAAAACAATTCGGCCGACAATTTGTTTTTAGCCCCCCCCCCCCTTTTCGGATGCTAATGGATAAAAAAATTAAATTATTTTTGTAGTTTGTCCCACAACCCTCTCTATATCTCTGCTGATTTTCAGCTTCCTATCTGCATTCCTGGTGGGAATATTAGCTAGTGTAGTTTTTGACTCTTTCCCTCCATCCGCCACCCCCTTTCACCTAAGACTCCACAAAATTTATAAATTGGAGCTCACAATATATACTAATAAAAAAATAAACATAACCACTTACTGTATGTTTATGTGCATTGTAGATTCGCGTAAATTCTAACTATTTAGTTCCTAGAAATTGTGTGTTTATTTGTTTGAGTAATATGAAACATTTTGACATAGAGATATAGTTGTAGAGATAAATATCTAAATCTATCTATCTACAATGGCGCTACAGTCCAAATCGGATCTTGGCCTCCTGATATTCAGGTTTCTTAACATTTTTTTTTTATTACTTATTGTGGAAGGGTTGTTAGCCCTTCGCACAACCCTCTTTCTACGAATTTTTCATTTTCTTAGATTGAGGTGACCAAAGTATATCCAAGCAGGCAATGTGCCGGAATTATATATTGCGCCGACCGGGATTTGAACTCACGACCTTCGCATTACAAGACCATCACACTCCCTACTAGGCTATACCCTAGCTAGAGATAAATATATTTATGTATAATGAGAATATAAAATTGCAAGTTAGAGTTATTGTTAACGCACAGTTTTTGCGTTTTGTTTTTATGGCTTGATTGGTAATCAACAATCTGCCCAAAAACAATCATTCTATCTTTAGCGGTCTCGGAGATATGAGTCCATATGTACGGCGTAACGGATTTTTTTTTTGCATTTTTAGGCTAATTTAGTCATAAAACGCGAAAAAACAAAATTTTAGGGTAGCAAATTGTTTTTTTCTGTGTCGATTTTTGGGACAAGTTTTATTCATCTTTATTTGTGTATCGAAGCCCTAATATATCGGACGAAGACACAATCAGTGAATTTAAAAACAGTTCAGATTCAATTGATTGAATTCTCTCCAAACATCCTGCATCCGAAATCGCAGTAGCAGGCGATTTTATTGTCCACAATATAAATTGGCCTCGATGCTCCCGTAACACATCTCCAGCCGCCCGATTTGTTGAACTATTCGCATCCTTAAATAGCCCATGCCAAACTGTAGACAGGGCTATTCGTATCCCTGATGTCACAGGTCAAGAATCTTATCTTCTTGATGTTTTCTTAATTTCAGACTAAGTTAAATACTCGCCTTCTGTTAATTCTCCACTCGGAAGCTTAGACTATTGATTAGTTTCCGCCCGCTTCCCAGTTTCAACTCTAAAAAGGTTGGTATGGGATTACGGAAGTGTCGATTGGTTCAGTCTTAAGCAATTTAATCATTTATTTGATTGGTCAATGTGGTTCAACAGAGGTATTGAGTATGCTTCTTCTGCAGTAAGTGAAACCATCTTCTTGGGCATGAGGCTTTCCATCCCCCAAAGCAACAAACCAATGAAGCCCAGTTCTAAAGCTTAGTGTAATGAAAAGTGTAGTACTGAGATACGGGTTAAAGAGGCAGCTTACCGTGCTTATAAGCAGCTGCCATCTGAAGTTAGTTGTATTATTTTCAAAAAAGAAAGGATCTCTGTGGATCTACATTAAAACGAGAAGAATATTTGCATGACCAGAAACTGTGGCAACAAATTTTGAGATGTTCTAAGAACAGCAAAAGTTTCTGGTATCTTACTCGTTCCCATCAAAAGTAGTTCCGCATCATCAATTCCATCTTAAATCTACAGCAATAAGGTTAATACGGATTCTAACATCTCAGTGGCTCAATTTGATGCCAACTCTTCTTTACCACCAACGAACTCTAGCCTTCCAACGTATACTGCGCTAAATTCCTCCACAAATTAACATGCGTCCGCGTAACGTATACCGTGTTTAAAGAAAAGATTTCCGGATTCTACACTGTTAGGCTTTATTATTCGTGACGTTTTGGTCTCTGCTGAGAACTTTATCAAACATCATCACAACTTTGTCAGTATCAGCAGAGATCGAAACGTCACGAATAATAAAGCTTAGAATCCGGAAATCTTTTCTTTCAATTGTCCGGTCCAGATGGAATCCCTGCCCTTGTCTTTAAAAATTCCTGCGTTTCTCTTGCTAAGCCTCTATGCAAATTTTTTCGTCTCTCCTTATCGTCCTCCACTGCCCCATTTTCATGGAAGCTTACAAATGTTCAGCCACTCCCAAAAAAAAGGAGAACGCATCAATCCCGCTAATTATTGCCCAATAGCATTAACCTCACTTCTGTCGAATGTTATGGAAACAATCATCAACAATTGAGTATTAGAATATTTAAACATCAATGATATTATCGACGAAAAACAGTATGAATTCCGCAAAAAGCGTTCCACAGGAGACTTTTTAACCTCCTTCACTGAACGTTGGGACAAGAGCTTTCACCAGTTTGGTGAATCTTGTATTACCACTCTCGATATTTCCAAAGCTTTTGACAGAGTATGGCACAGCGCTCTTTTAATCAAACTTAAACCTATTGGTTTGGGCGACTATCTTATTTCCTGGATTGCAAGTTTCTTAGCCCATCATTCAACGCGTATGGTATTGAATGGTGTGGTTTATAATATAATATTTTAAAATTTTGAAATGCCCCTCATTTGCGTCCGCTATTGTTACATGAAAATTGTATATTGTCTTCATACTCCGCTAGTATAGCTCATTACGAGTATATGTGTTTGTGCATTGCACATAAAGGCCGAAATTGCCTATAACACAGGTCATTCTGAAAAAAAAAAAAAAAATTTTTGATGTTGCATTTATGTAGCTCAAAGTTGAGATATTTTACTTGCATCCTACCTGGTATTTCTCCCCCCCTATAAGGATACCCCTCTCTCAAAGTCAATTATACTGGAGCTGTAAACCATCTACTTGGTCCGAAAATATGAACTAATTTCGTTTAGTAATTCCGAAGATATAATCATTTGAAAAAACAATTCGGCCAACAATTTACTTTTAGCCCCTCTCCCCGTTCCTTTCCGACCCCACTGGTTATAAAATTTATTGTGATCGTAAGTGAAACAATGTGGTGAAATGTCCGAACAGAATTGACTTAGAACTTTTATTGTTATAAGCGTTTGACATAAAGTGTTATACATTTAAAGTGTTCTAAGCTTCTAACAGTGCTGCCAACAAAATTAATTAATTTTTGATTTTTTTCGCATATATCAAGATATGTAAATGTTTGCAGCTTTCCACCACATTCGTAGTGGAGATATTAGCAAGCGTAGTTTTTCACTCCCCTCCCCCCATTCCAACTGACACTCCCCAAAATTTAGTTATTTGAATTCACTTACCTAGTCTAAGATCCATCCAAAAGTGAAAATCCTATCTCTAATGATCTCGGGGGATAAAAGTTCATATGAACAGCGTGTCGTTTTTTTTTGCATTTAAAGAAATTAATTTGTGTATGAATGGCCTTGTATCCCTACTTAATCATATTATCCCAAATTTTTAAAATGAATTCTCTATGAACCTAAAAAACTCAAATCGATGAACAGTTGAACTCACCATTGATTTCTTTGTTACCGCATTTCAAAATTTACCGCCCACGAAATTAAATTTCACTGAATTAGCAAACCTATCTACAAACCCTTCTCAAATTTGTCTGTTAGCAATTAAATCAGATAACTTCTTTTTTTTTTGAGTAGGAAACATGGTATGAAGGACGAAATGAAGCATTGGTAGCGGAATTGAACAATTAAAGCGAAATGAATGACTCGAAGTTTAAAAATGTTTAGCAGTGCTTCTTCGGACAATATTCGGCTAAAATTACTTGAGGAAACTAATTTACCATAATGACTTGCTATAAAACGGTTCAGTTAAGAATTTCCGAGGGTTTATTTTGTCATTGCTTGAAGCAAGGACGGTCGGCTATCGGGACAGTTGAAAAGTGGAAATTTATCCGAAAAATGAAATGACGCAGTTAATTAAATGGTCTCCGAAAACTTGGTAGTAAAACTTTTTTTTTATCTGCAATCAAACTAATCGAAGACACTTCGAACTCTTTAAGGAGTTTACGCCCTGAAGGATCTGAATCTGCTTTTCAAGTGTATTTTCAACTACGAGGAAGATAAATTAAAATCATTGTCAATAGGGTCATAGGAAACTGTACTGAACTTTCCCTTTTTGAGAAATTTTTTAATTAGTCATTGAATGATGAACTAGCATTTTAGCTATACATTGGGACTAGGACCGTGTTATGGTAAAGTGTTCAATGTTCAGTGTCAATGTTCAAAGTAAAGAACAATCGAAATTCACTGTGTCCTTACAGTCTAAGCTTCAGTTATATTATCTAGTTTGTGCATAGTGTGCTATGCTGCGAATTCGCCCTGGTCAGACCTTTCTCTACCTCTAATGAAAGAATTATGGCCATCTGCATTGCGGGGTATTCACTTATTTCACAGGGATATGGCGAATTTCCTGGAATGGATACGCGGGAAGTAAGACTCGAAGGCAAAATGCCTTCATGCCACTACGTTCATGAGCTTTATTGTCGGCCTGCTTTAGAGCTCAGTACTGAACGATTGATGAAATATTCATGGAGACAGGGAAAACGAAATATGCTCTTTTCGAAATACTCGAAAAGGATTTAAACGAAGGAGTAAATAGTAATTGAGTTTTTGTAAAAAAGGAAGAATTATGTTTGAGCATGAAGACCAAGCATGTATTACTAAAGCTAAAATGGAAAAGAGAATAGTTCACCACAAAATTAAGTTATTGGAAATACTAAAGCTAATAAAATAAAATCGTCATTTCTAATTTTCCTAATTTGCTAACCGTGTGAAAATCTAGAAAACCTGCACTATTGCACGAATCGTGAAAACTTCTAAAGATGGATTGCGTTCGTCAACTAAATTGGATAACAGTCTAGTTTAAAAAACCTCCATATTTGGTACATACTCGCTATTTTTGGCATTATAAAGTTTTAATTCAACTAAGCTACGAAGAAAACTGCAGAATTGCAAAAATTAAATTGGTACTATCGAATTGCGCCATCGTTCCAACACAAATCAAAACCAAAAGCGTTACATCCTTGCCAATTCAATCTGATCATCTAAACGAAGTCAATCAACGAATCTTATAGGCTTTTAAAATGCTCGTCAAATACCATGTTATAGCCGATTTTACGATTCGCCGATACGCCGCTAAGATTCTCATTTCAAAAACGAAATTTCGCCTTGATATAAGCATCTATACTCATGTGTCAGGATATTCATGCCTCCTCTTTTTAACTTTACGACAAACTCGTAAAAGAAAACTCACCACCGAAGGGCATATCTGATTTGTAAAATGTTTCTGATAAGTTATAAAAAACGTGATGGATTTCCTATTTATCTTATCAGGGAAATTGCATAAAAATCTTTATGGCAGATACTATATAGGATTTTTTAAAGCCTGATTTAAAAAAAAAAAGGAAAATCTAAGATATGGAAACCTTTAACGTACTTATTTTTAGAGACAATAATCCTGAAATTTGGTACGGTCTATGAAGAAAAAGTTATTTTGAAATAATAAAAAATCCTTTATCACAATCGAATTTGACTACACTGAAGGACTACATAACATAAATACCTGCTTAGTGCGCAAATTTAATTCCACTAAATGCTTATTCGAAATTGAAAATATGGCTGATTATGACTGCGCATAGCACGCATGTATATGAAAAAGGTTTTTTTTTCTCCGTGAATAAGTAGTTGCGTTATTTTGTATGGCAGGTGGTAGAAGAGGTGACGGCTCCTATCAAAATATCTTTTTACAAAATATGTGTTTTGTGGAGAACTCCGTGTGAATAATTATATCTGGTGTTATTTAAAACAAATAAAATAATATTAAGCTTAAAAACATAACAGGACTACGATTGTGCGTAAAGCCCAATCATACGATACTATGTATAGATGAAATCGAAATTTTTGCGGTGCTAAGAAATTTTGTATGGGGAGTGGTAGAAGGGGTGACAGTACTGAACTAATTTGTTTCACATCATGCTAGAGTAGCTATAAAAATGTTTTGTACCAAATTTAAGCTTCAAAAATTGAGTAGGTACTGAGAAACTTAGTGCATTGAATTTAATGAAATTGTGCAATTTGTATGGGAGGCGGTAGAAGGATTTGGGGGTTTTTGATGATTTCTCGAGAATCAACTATAACTATCATGCAGTTGATATACTTTAAATTTCAGATCTGTATCATTCACACTTTTCAAGAAAATCGAATTTTTATATAGTCGTGGAATGTGCCTCATTGTATGGGAGGAGGTGGAAGGAGTGAAGCTACTCGTTTGATTTTTTCCCGATATTAATAATAATGCTAATTAAGGATTAAGTTCGAATTTTTACCACGATAGAATTTAAATGTACTGAGAAAATTCGTTTAGAGTATTTCATGAAAAAGTGCGGTTTATATGGGAGGTGGTGGAAGGACAAGGGGGTTCTTGGTGATTTTTTGAAAAACAACTATAATCATCATGCAATTGATATATTTTAAATTTCAGATCAGTAACATTCAGACTTTTCAAGAAAATCAAATTCTTGTGAAGTCGTGGAACTGTGTCACATTGTATGGGAGGGGGTAGAAGGAGTGAAGCTAATCGGTTAGTTTTTTTCCGATTTTAATAATAATATTAATTAAGGATTTAATACAACATTTTAGCTCGATGAAAGTCACACGTACTGAGAAATTTGGTGTAAGGTGATTCATGAAAAAGTGTAGTTTGTATGGGAGGTGGTGAAAGTAGTGAGGAAACTCAAACAATTTGTATACCAAAAGACTGCATTTATAATAGAAATAATATATTCCGAATTTCAAATTAATAGCTTTTATAGTTTCCAAGAAAATTTAATTAATATATATTTTGAAAATGAGTCACTTTGTATGGGAGGGAGTAGAAGGCATGACGGGAGTGAAATGAAACCAAAAGCAGATTTCATTCCGATGGACACCTAACAAACTGTGCAAGTTCATTACAATCGGTTCAGCCGTTTGTGCATGAAAAGCGGCCGGACAGACAGACAGACAAAAATTTCAAAAATGTGTTCTTATGCTTAGTTATTGCTAAAATAACTCAAAAAACTAACTTATACCCATTTATAAGCAAATAACTGACAGACACTGCAATTATATTTATATGTATAGATTTCAATGATTTCTCGTTCGCTTATGAGCTTACAAATCTGACGGCTACTGATGAGAGACTGAAGTGATTTTCGCTGTTAGTCGGCATTGAGATCATTTGGCTTGACGAAATAACATGAAATTTTGAATGTATGCTCATTGAAGTATCTTTTTATACTCTTTAATATAGGGTGTATTTTTTAGTGGCGGAGAACTAAATTAAAATAAAATACAGAAAAATATTGTTAATATCCATTAATTTAACTTTATTTGAAAGAAAATCTTATAGCATTAATGTTTAAATACTATTTTGGGTAATGTGGCCGCCGCAGCTGGCACGTGCATGGCGTAGGTCATTGTATAATCATCAGTTACTCCCTCCCATATAAATGCACAATTTTCAAGAATACATTTATTCGGCTTCCATAGCAATTAGCAAAGCTAAACTAACGAAATTTTGTCAGAATTAATTTTTTTAGAATCGCAACCTATTTTAAGGAAACTATCAATTTCTCCTCACTCTCTCAAACCCCTCCCATACAAATTTCACAAAATTTCGATATATAAATTATATTATTATCTTTCAATACTCTTCTATACTTTTTCGACAATGGCGCTACAGCCCAAATTTGATCTTGGCCTCCAGACATTCAGGTTCCTTAACATTTTCCATTACTTATTGCGGAAGGGTTGTTAGCCCTTCGCGCAACCCTCTTTCTATGAATTTTTCATTTTCGTAGATTGAGGTGACGGAGCTACATCCAAGTAGACAATGTACTGGAATTATATATTGCGTCGACCGGGATATGAACTCACAACCTTCACATTATAAGACCAACACGCTACCCACTAGGCTACACACTAGCTTTCCTTCAATACTATAAAATTAAAATTTCGAATAAATTATACTATTACAAATATCGTTAATATCGAAAAATATCGTTTTGGTTTGGTGAATGTTTTCACAGTGCATTTCGAAATGAAAGAAAAGATTTCCGGATTCTACACTGTTACGCTTTATTATTCTCAGTCACAAATAATTAAGCGTAACAATGTAGAATCCGGAAATCTTTTCTTTCAATAATATTCTAATTCTTACTATGCGCCTCAATAATAGCGTGAATATACACTTGCCTAGGTTCTTGGCCTAACCTTCAGATTCTCGAAAAAATTTTTCGTTTTGATTCGGATTTTCCTTCTACCTCCTCCCATACAAATGCACAATTTTGGTAAGTGCATTTAACAGATTTTCATTGAATCTGGAAAAAGCCGAGACTTAAAATTTTGCCCAAATTTGTCCCTTAATAATTGCAATAAATGCTAAAAAAAATATCAATTTCGCTTCCCTCCTTCTACCGCCTCCCTTACAAATTTTTGTAATGGAAATTCAAGAAAAGTATTTCTCCTTCATGAGAGAAATCGACTTTAAAATTGTAACAAAGCAATATGATTAGGAAGTTGATAAGAATTTTCAAAATCATCCAAAACCTTCCACTTACTCTGGCACCTCCCATACAAATGCCATAAATTCAGGCAAAAATTCTTTAATTTCTTCGAAAATTATGAAAACTGCAAACTTTAAATTCAACATAAAACATTTTGCACACCACGTTCGGTATTATATACAAAACTGACAAATCTCTCTCCTCTACATCTACCACCTCCCATATAGAAGTCTATATACGCTCATCGAAGAATTTGAGATGACATATTTTCCGATACATCAAACTCTTTCCCATTTTATCCAGAGAATCTGATAACGGTTATATTTCAAATTAATATTAGGAGTACAAATAAGTTTCCACCGTTTTCTATTCAAAATTAGGATTGCATTGTAAAAGAACGGTACAAAACCTTTTATTCAAAGTATTGTCCATCACTAGCCACTACTTTTTTCCCATCTTTCTGGCAGCATTCGTATACCACGTCGGATGAACTCTCCATCTCTTGTAGCTATCCACGAATCGACCCAAATTTTAGTATCTTCGTATGATATAAAGCGCCGCTTAGACAGGCCATGAGCCATCGACCGGAACAAGTGATAATCGGAAGGGGCAATGTCTGGTGTTTCTGGAGTTATACAAACTGCACAATTTCACTAAATCCAATACAGTCATTTTCTAAGTATCAATTATTATAAATTTTTGAATCTAAAATGTTTAAAAAACAGAACAGGGCTACGATTGCGCGTAAAGTGCAATCTTGCGATATTCTAGATGAAATAGAATTTTTTGTGATCCCAAGAAATTTTGTGTGCGGAGAGTTAGAAGGGATGACAGCATTGAACTAATTTTTTCCCCATCATGCTAAAGTATCTATAAAAATGTTTTATACGAAATGCTTACTCCAAAAATTGAATGGGAACTGAGAAAATTAGTGAGTAGGATTTAGTGAAAATGTGCAGTTTGTATGGGATATGGTAGTAAGAGTGGGAGGATTTTAGTGATTTTTTCAGAAATAACTAGGAGTATTATAAAATTGACATCCCTGAAATTTCAGACTAGTACCATTCATACTTTTAAAAAAAAATTTTTGTGAAGTTGTGAAACTGTGTCATATTGTATGGGAGGGGGTAGAAGCAGTGAAGCTAATCAAATATTTTTTTCCTAATCTTAGTAATAATACTAACTAAGTATTTATTACAAAATATGAGCTCGATAAATATTATATGATATGATATGAGAAAATCGTCTTAGAGCATTTCATGAAAAAGTGTAGTTTGTAAGGAAGGGGGTGGAAGGAGAGGGAGGACGCAAAAAATTTTTCTACTGTAAATTTAAATCATTATGAAAGTAATATATCCCAAAATTCAGACTAATAGCCCTAATAGTTTTCGAGTAAATCCATTTAATGTCAAATTGCGAAATTGTGTCATTTTGTATGGGAGGGGGTAGAAGGGGTGAAGGTAATCCTCTTTTTTTTTTTGTCTTACTAAAAATTTTAAATAAATATTTGGTGCACATTTTCAGTCCGCTAAATTTTATGCGCACTGAGTAAATTACCTTAGAGTAATTCATGGCAAGTACAGTTGTACCGACACAGCTGTGCATTGCATTATAGGGTAGCCCCCTAAGTTGTGTTCGGTTCCTTAAGAAAAAAAAAAAAGTTTATATGGGAGGTGGTAGAAGGAGGAAGAGGACACACTTAATTTTTATACCGTAGATTGATATTATCATAAAAGTAACGCAATCCAAATTGCAGGCCAATAGCTCTTATACTTTTCGAGCAAATCAAAAATGACGTGTACAAAATTTGAACTATCTAGCTCAACGCGTTCTCAAGCTAGAGAGCGCAAAGACGGACGGACAGACGGACGGACGGACGAACGGACGGACGGACGGACGGGCATCCGGTTTTGAGATTTTTGATTGATTTATTATTTATATTAGGGGTACACG
Organism: Chorisops tibialis; assembly: GCA_963669355.1. Lineage (NCBI taxonomy): Eukaryota > Metazoa > Arthropoda > Insecta > Diptera > Stratiomyidae > Chorisops > Chorisops tibialis. Next base: position 262,693,291 of record OY770262.1, on the reverse strand, counting down.
TGTGAGCACTGCGGCCTTTTTGGCCTATTGTGCGATTATTGCTTCTATACCCTACCATAACTCAATAGCTTTAGCTAATTTGAGTATCTGTAAGGGAGCCATGTTGGCTAGTTCCTCGGTGGAAATGAAACCTTTCCCCAGAAGATTACGTCTATACGTCGCATAGGATATGTATTGTCGTTTCTGCGTCTTCGAGACAGAGACGGCAGATGTCGGTTTCAGCTAAGCCCATATTATAGATGTGGTGGCTCACTCCACTGTGCCCCGTCATTAGACCAATTAAAGTACTAATATCGGACTTCCTGAATTTTAGATATCTTCCACTTTGTTTTTTTGTGGTATGATTAGTTTTTTTGAGGTTGATAAGCCTGGAAGTCTATTCCAGTAGATTTTGTGTTCTTGTTCAACCCACTTCTTAAGTGTCGAGCTTTGATGCCCTTTTGGTTTTCCGCAGGATGGCTCTGGACCAATAAAGTTTTTTTTTTCCGCACCATTTTTTGCAAGGCGATCAGCCTCTTCGTTTCCCTCAATTCCCATATGTCCTGGTACCCACATTAAGGTTACGTCATTCCTTTCCCCCAGGATGATTAGGTCTTGAAAACAGTCTCAAACTAACCTCGATCCGTGTTTATTGGATGCTAGGGCTTTGAGAACCGCCTGACTATCCGATAGGATGTAAATTGATTTGTTGCGATGAGCTCTCCTTATATTCTCTTGGATACATAGCTCCATTGCAGTTAGTTCAGCCTGGAAGATTGTGGCTTCTTTGCCGAGTGGTTTTGAAACCGAGAAGTTAGGGCCTTTGACTCCAGCTCCTGTCCCCTCAGAGGTGCGCGAGCCATCTGTATACCAGATGGTTGATCCCTTTTCCATTTCAGGTAGCGAGGATTGCCAGTCCTTGCGTTCTCTGATTACAACTTTGAATGGGGTGTCAAAGTTATATTTTGTCGGCATAGCATCCGATAGTGTGGAGGTTAGAACCTCCAATTTTGGGTTTCTTAGGATTTTGAGGTGGCCTCTAAAATCCCCTGGTTTGTACTTGTTTTCCCTCTGTATGCGTAACACCTCTTTGATAGCTTCCTTTTTTTATTTGTAGATGTATCGGAGGGATGTTAAGGAACATTTCCATTGCCGCTGTGGGACAGGTTTTCATAGCTCCTGTGATACCAAGACAAGCTAGCCTTTGGATTTTTTGTAGCGTAAGCTGTGCTTTTCTTTGTAAAGTTTTAGTTCACCATATCGTTGATCCGTATGTGACTATTGGAAGAATGATTGTTCTGTAGCACCAGTAAATTATTTTGGGCTTTAGTCCCTATTTTCTGCCAAATAAGCTTTTACAGGCCCAAAATGCTTTTAGTGCTTTGGCATGAGTCCATTCTATATGTTTATTCCAGTTGAGTTTGCTATCTAGTATAACTCCCAGATATTTGACCTCATCTGAAAAGGGTATTATTGTACCATTTATTGAAGGGGGTATAATGTACATTTGCCGTCTATTTGTAAATGGTACTAGCTCAGTCTTACCTGGGTTGATGTTCAAGTTTTCAGACTGACACCAGTTCATTATCACTTCTAAGGCTGATTGTATCCTTTCTGATATAATTAAATCATGTTTGCTCCTAATGAAAATGACGAGGTCATCGGCATATCCTATAGCCTCGTATCCTTGTTCTGTTAGACGATCTAGGAGTTCATCTACTACAACTGACCAAAGAAGCGGAGATAGTACCCCACCTTGGGGACAGCCTCTATAGGTCTGTGCAGTCAATGTGCTATCCCCTAGATCCATGGTTGTCATTCGGCTCCTTAGCATGGCATGTATCCATCTAGTCGTGGCCGTTTCCAAACCCTTTTTCCTAGCCGCCGCTATTATGGCTTCATGGGGAGTATTGTCAAATGCTCCTTCTATATCTAGAAATGCAGATAGTGCAATTCCTTTATAGTCTATTGCCTTTTCGATTTGTCTTACCAGACCGTGAAGGGCTGACTCTGTTGATTTGCCCTTTTGGTAGGCATAATGATTAGTATTAAGACGAACCTTGTTGGGTCCAGTTCTTACGTGTATGTCCACTAACTTCTCCATCGTTTTGACGAAGAAGGAGGTAAGGCTTATAGGACGATATGACTTAGGCTGATTCATGGGACGATTCCCTGCCTTCGGTACAAATAGCACCCTCGCTTTCCTCCAAATTTTTGGGATGTATCCCCAAATAAAACTGGCTTTAAAGATCTTTATCATTATTGGCATTAAGAACTCTAACCCCTTCTGCAGTAATGCGGGGAATATTTTATCTACTCCGGCTGATTTGTAAGGCTTAAAGGTGTTGATCGCCCATCTGATCTTTTCCGGAGTGAAGATTTTACCAGCAACGCTTTTGCTGTGCGGAGTTTGACGATATGTCCTTTCCTCCGCCTCTAAATCCTCATTGTTGTTTATTATTTTGCAGCCTGGGAAATGTGTTGCCAATAACACCTCAAAAGTTTCCTTGCTGCTTTTAGTAGAGGACCCATCTGGTCTCTCCAAAAGTACGATATTTATCGGGGTGTCTTTTGATAATACCTTTTGAAGTCTGGAGGCTGTTGGGAGATCATCTATCTCTTCACAGAATCTTCTCCAAGACTCTTTTTTCGACTTTCTTAGAAGATTGTTATATTCGGTTAGATACTCTCTGTATTCATCCCAGTTCCTAAAGGTCTTTGCTCTGTTGAACAATTTCCTAGTTTCCTTGCGTTTTGACGCTAGTTCCTCGTTCCACCAAGGTGCTTGTTTGGCACTTTTTTTCTGTAGAACAGGACAACTTTGATCGTAAGCATTAATTATATTGTTTACGAGTTTGTTCGAGATTTTATCGATGCAGTCTGGGCTGCTTATTGATTCTTCTTCGATACCTAGTTCAAATTCTAGGACTGACTGATACAGACTCCAGTTGGTACGTTTAGGGTTTCTGTATTGTCCGATATATTCAAATGAAGTCTTAATATCAAAACAGATATGCCTATGATCTGATAATGAGGCTTCCTTTGATACGTGCCAATTTTTGCACTTGTCAGCCAGGCAGGGGCTTGTTATTGTTAGGTCAAGTACTTCCTGCCTAACTGAGTTTACGAAAGTCGGTGTGTTTCCCTTATTTATTACGTCTAGGTTGTTAGTAGTAAGATACTCCAAAAGTGACTCACCTCTTTTGTTGATATCACTTCCCCAGATTGTGTGATGTGCATTAGCGTCACAGCCCAGAATGACTGGTATTTTGTGGATTCTACTGTATTCCAGCAGCTCCATGACGCCTTGAGGTGGCGCTTCTTGCTCCTCCCCCGGAAAGTAGGCCGAGGCAATTATTACCTCTTGACTTCCTCCTGCCTTAGGTATTCTCACCAGTACCGCTACTAAATCTGTTCGGATGAAAATAGGCATATTTAGGTAATTAGTTTCTGATGATATTAGAATTGCAGCTCTTGGTCTGTCACTTCTTTTATCAAAGATCATCTCACCCATTTTTTTTAGGAATCCCAATAATTTTGCCCGTAGCGGCTCTCGGTTCTTGGATTAGGGCTATGTGGAATTCCTCTTTAGCGAATCTCCATGTTATTGTGTCCATGGCCGCTGCTGCACGATGGAGATTCGCTTGAATAACTCTAATTTTGTTTAGAGTTATGGTCATTTTCGCTCAACCGCGGCTCGCTGCTCTCGAACTCCTTGACCTTAGGGTGGAGAGTCACGCTAGAGAATTTAAAGCAGACTCTATGCCCCTTTTGCTTAAGCTTTTCCATCGATTGGCCGTCGATGGAGAAGGTTATGATGGTGTTTGTGCCCTCTACTCTTCTGCTTAGAGCCTTCCAGTTAGAGGCACACAAACCAGCATTTTGCGCATCGATGAGGGTGGTAATTTCCTCTGTTGTTTTTGTCTCTTGAGGAAAATATCCCGTGATTATTTCTAATCGCGGGATATTTTCCTCCCGGACTGCCCTGATGTTTGTGGACTCGTCCGGCTTGATGCCTTCTGCTGTTTTTCTAACCATGCTGCAGTTTGCTCATCTAGGCAAATGATCAGCATCCAACCTGGCTTAAGGCTGAGTCCACCAAATTGGGGAATTATCTCCTCTTTTGCGGCGTTGGGAATCTCTTTGATTGATGATATTGACTTCTGTATCATTCATTTTTTTCTCCGATCCTTATTTCTTAGCGTTACAAACTTTAGAGCAAACTTATAATACTCTCAGATTTCATCTAGAGTATAAACATTTTGATAGCAACTTTAGCGTAATGTGAAAATAAACTGCCAACAAGTCGGGTGAAATTTATTATTCTTGGGACAAGTTGCGGATGAGTGGAAAGTCAATATGCAGGTTAGAGTGGTTGGGGAAGATTAAGTGAAAGGGAGTTCTTGGGCAGTGCTATTGTCAATTTAACAATATTCCATTCTTTCTGCAAGTTTGGGTTTTTATGAGGGGAGGAGGAGGGGTAATAGTAAGAATGGGTGGATGTTAATAGCTTTTTAATTAATTGCTTGAATCACGTCCAATATTCTCTGTATAGAATGTGTTCCATAGACGAAGTTGCATAGAATTTTCATAAAATTCAGAGTATTTTACATTCACGAACCGAACATTTTTATGGGAGGGGGTAGAGAAGGTAGGGGAATCGTAAAATTTGATATGCAGTTTCATTTCGTTTCTCTTGTAAGGTGCTTGTACAAACTTTCAAGTTCGTAGCTATTAGTTTGTTGTTAGTTGATTTAATGAAATTGTTCGAAATCATAGTTTTGTATGGGAGTGGGTGGAAGGGCAGACGCGATTTCAAAACTTTTAACGTAATTTCATTTCAACTATTTTTGTAAGTTCTTATGCAAAATTTCAAATTGATAGCTTTTAATAGTTAGGTGATAATTGATTTCTTGAAAATGGTCGAAAAAATAATTTTTTATGGGAGGGGGTAGAAGTCTTAAAGGTTTTCTACCAGTTATACTTCGTATATTTAGGGATTTTTTTGAAAGCAAATTTTCAAGTTTCTACCTTAAAATTTTCAGTTTATGTGTTTTTTTTAATGCACGTGCAACACCTTGTGCACGCTAGACCGGGGGGTCGGTTTATAAGAATTATGGATCAAGTTATTTATATTTTTCTATGTATATTAAATAGATGTATTCACATGCAAAATTTAAACTTTGTATGTTTCACCAGAGGCCTAAAAAAATTACTCAAAATTTTCGACCTTTTTGCTTATCACTTCCCTCCCCTTTTACCACCGAACTTAAAATTTTTACCAAAATTAACCACTATGCAGTTCCACAATCTGACAAATTTTTGATTTAATATCTGTACTCTGTTTTGAGATAATTTTGTAATTTTGAAAAGTGCACCATTTTTGAAATGCTCCCCATTTCCCCCCACTACTTTTGTGTCAACATGTTTTTTTTTTTTGTATTTTCCTAATATAGCTTAATGTATATTTTAAGTTTCAATTAGATAGCTGAAGAGATAGTTGAGATATTTTAAGTATTTTTCTTTGCACCCTCCCTCTTACAATAATTAGTCACTTTCTAAGCTGATTCCGGTGGATCTATATGCCACCTTAATGGTCCCAAAATATGAATTTTGTTCAATAAGTAATTTCGAAGATATAATCATTTGGAAAAACAATTCGGCCGTCAATTTGTTTTTAGCCCCCCTCCCCCCCTTTTTCGGACGCCAATGGATAAAAAAATTAAATTATTTTTAAAGCTTGTTTCACAGACCTCCCTATATCTCTACTGATTTTCAACTTCCTATCTGCATTCGTGGTGGAGATATTAGCAAGTGTAGTTTTTGACTTTTTCCCTCCCCCGCCTCCTTCTTCCACCTAACCCCTTCCAAAATTTAGAAAATAGAGCTCACTTACCCAATCAACAATCCACCCAAAAACGAACATTCTACCTTTAACAGTCTTGGAGATATGAATCCATATGTGCGGCGTACGGCGGAACGGATTTTTTTTTTCGTATTTATACTCTAGATGAAATCTGAGAGTATTATAAGTTTGCTCTAAAGTTTGTAACGCCAAGAAATAAGGCTCGGAGAAAAAAATGAATGATACAGAAGTTAATATTATCACTCAAAAATCTCAAAACCGGATGTCCGTCCGTCCGTCCGTCCGTCCGTCCGTCTGTCCGTCCGTCCGTCCGTCCGTCTATCCGTCCGTCCGTCCGTCCGTCTGTGCGCGCTCTAGCTTGAGAACGCGTTGAGCTAGAAAGCTCAAATTTTGTACACGTCGTTTTTGACAAAAAAGTAAGGTCAAGTTCGTGAACGGGCCAAATCGCTCCACCCCTTCTACCCCCTCCCATACAAAATGACACAATAGCGCAATTTGACAATAAACGGATTTGCTCAAAAAGTATACAAGCTATTGGTCTGAAATTTTGAATATGTTACTTTTATAGTAATATCAACCTATCGTAAGAAAATTATGCGTGTCCTCCTCCTCCTTCTACCACCTCCCATACAAACTGTACTTGTCATGAATTACTCTAAGCCAATTTACTTAGTGCGTATAAAATTTAGCGGGCTGAAATTTTGCGCCAAATATTTATTTAAAATTGTTAGTAAGGCCAAGAAAAATTAGACGATTAGCTTCACCCCTTCTACCCCCTCCCATACAAAATAACATAATTGCGCAATTTGACCATAAACGGATTTGCTCAAAAAGTATAAAAGCTATTGGTCGGAAATTTAGAACATATTACTTTTTAGATAATATTAATCTACCGTACGAAAATTGTATGTGTCCTCCCCCTCCTTCTACCACCTCCCATACAAACTGTACTTGTCATGAATTACTCTAAGCCAATTTACTCAGTGCGTATAAATCTTAGCGGGCTGAAGTTGTGCACCAAATATTTATTTAAAATTGTTAGTAAGGCCAAAAGAAATTACACGATTAGCTTCACCCCTTCTACCCCCTCCCATATAAAATGACACAATTTCGCAATTTGATATTAAATGGATTTACTCGAAAAGTATAAAAGGTATTAATCTGAATTTTGGGAAATATTACTTCTATAATAAACTTAATCTACAGTAGAAAAATTATTTGCGTCCTCCCTCTCCTTCCAACCCCTCCCATACAAACTACACTTTTTCATGCAATGCTCTACGACGATTTTCTCAGAACACATAACATTTATTGAGCTCATATTTTGTAATAAATACTTAATTAGTATTATAAATAAGACCAGAAAAAAATATTTGATTAGCTTCACTGCTTCTACCCCCTCCCATACAATATGACACAGTTTCACAACTTTACAAAAAATCGATTGTCTTAAAAAGTATGAATGGTACTAGTCTGAAATTTAAGGGATGTCAATTTTATAATATTCCTAGTTATTTCTGAAAAAATCACTAGAATTCCTCTACTCTTTCTACCACCTCCCATACAAACTGCACATTTTCACTAAATCTAACTCACTAATTTTCTCAGTTCGCATTCAATTTTTGGAGTAAGCATTATGTATAAAACATTTTTGTAGCTACTTTAGCATGATGGGGAAAAAATTAGTTCAATGCTATCATCCCTTCTAACATTTCCCATACAAAATTTCTTGGGATCACAAAAAATTCTATTTCATCTAGAGTATCGTAAGATTGCGCTTTACGCGCAATCGTAGCCCTGTTATGTTTATACTCTAGATGGAATCTGAGAGTATTATAAGTTTGCTCTAAGGTTTGTAACGCCAAGAAATAAGGCTCGGAGAAAAAAATGAATGATACAGAAGTTAATATTATCACTCAAAAATCTCAAAACCGGATGTCCGTCCGTCCGTCTGTCCGTCCGTCCGTCTGTCCGTCCGTCCGTCTGTCCGTCCGTCCGTCTGTCCGTCCGTCTGTTCGCTCTCTAGCTTGAGAACGCATTGAGCTAGAAAGCTCAAATTTCGTACACGTCGTTTTTGACAAAAAAGTAAGGTCAAGTTCGTGAACGGGCCAAATCGCTCCACCCCTTCTACCCCCTCCCATACAAAATGACACAATTGCGCAATTTGACAATAAACGAATTTGCTCGAAAAGTATAAAAGCTATTGGCCTGAAATTTGGAATATATTACTTTTATGGCAACATAAATCTACCGTATAAAAATTATGCATGTCCTCCCCCTCCTTCTACCACCTCCCATACAAACTGTACTTGGCATGAATTACTCTAAGCCAATTTACTCAGTGCGTATAAAATTTAGCGAGCTGAAATTGTACACCAAATATTTATTTAAAACTGTTAGTAAGGCTAAAAAAAGTTAGACGATTAGCTTCACCCCTTCTACCCCCTCCCATACAAAATGACACAATTTCGCAATTCGACAATAAATGGATTTGCTCGAAAAGTATAATATGTATTAGTCTGAATTTCGGGATATATTACTTTCATAATGATTTCAATCTACAATATAAAAATTATTTGCGTCCTCCCTCTCCTTCCACCCCCTTCCATACAAACTACACTTTTTCGTGAAATGCTCAAAGCCGATTTTCTCAGAACATATAACATTTATCGAGCTCACATTTTGTAATAAATACTTATTTAGCATTATCACAAAGTTAAAAAAAAAAATATTTGATTACCTTCACTGCTTCTACCCCCTCCCATACAATATGACACAGTTTCACAACTTCACAAAAAATCTATTTTCTTGAAAAGTATGAATGTTACTAGTCTAAAATTTACGAGATGTCAATTTTATGATATTCTTAGTTATTTCTGAAAAAATCACTAAAACCCTCCTACCCTTTCTACCACCTCCCATACAAAATGCACATTTTCATTAAATCTAACATACTAATTTTCTCAGCTCCTATTCAATTTTTGGAGTAAGCATTTTGTATAAAATATTTGTATAGCTACTTTAGCATGATTGGGAAAAATTAGATCAATGCTATCACCCCTTCTAACAGTCCCCATACAAAATTTCTTGGAATCGGTAAAAATTCTATTTCATCTAGAGTATCTTAAGATTGCGTTTTACGCGCAATCGTAGCCCTGTTATGTTTTTATTCTAATTTAGTCATGAAACGCGAAAAAAACAAAATTTCAGGATAGCAAATTTTTTTTCCAAGTCGATCATAATACTTTATTATTAAAATAATAAAGTAAAATTTATTTATTTTCACTTTTTTCCCATAAATTAATTTACCCGAGTGTCAAGTTTCAGCTTTATATCTGTATTTGTAGTGGATATATTAACAATCGCTGATTTCGACCTTGAACCTACCCCCGCCTCCCCCTTTCACTTCGCACTCCCTTAAATATAGACAATGAAAGGTCACAATTCAGTTTACAATCCACCAAAAAAATAACTCTCTATTTATAAGGGTTTTGGAGAAATGGGTCTTTGAATTTCGTTTAAGTGTGCACGTCGCTGAAGCCGGAGCAGAATGGGGTACTAAGTTGAAAATATATTTTAAAAGCACAAAAGGGCTAATTAATTTGCGGTTTCTATAAGCTCATTATAATGTAATAATCACAAAAATACTGTAATATGGTTAGGAAATAAAAGAATAGTATTTTTGTTGTCAGAAATAGAAAATAGTGTCATTTGCCCCGTTCTGCCCTGCGCACGGGGCAGAACGGGCTGATAAGGACAAGTAATTGTAAAAACATATTATACTAGTGGAAATGCAGAAAAAATAAGTTTGTTCTATTTTTATTTAGTTTGAAATGACAATAAAGGTTTAAGTAGACTTTTCATTGATTACGTCCTTTTCTTGAACCTGTTCACAAGATTCAAACTCCAGGACAGCCTCGTCATTTTTGCTATCGATTCCCGCATAGGAATTGATTGTCCAGTTTTTGCACATGGACTAAGCGACCCAACCTTTAACTGACTTAGAGTAAAATTCACCGCAATGTAAATATTCATAGTCAGAATGGAGTACTTCCCATTTCAAGTAAAAATGGAACCAGGCTACTTTTGATACAAAATAAAATAAAATTAACTTCAACACATTTTGTTGAAACTGTATCGACTTAAAATTAACGCTGCCGATCACGAACTTAATCGCTTTCACATCTTCGACTTTCGTTTCCGAACAAGAACTGACTAAACCCTTCGTTTTCCAATCTCCAACAGCATTTTCATCACATCCGCTCGCCCTTTTTATATTGTTTTGTCGGCCGCTGTCGGCCCTCCATCCCACTTCGTATGCGCGAGCAGTTCGAGTCGATGAGTCATTACACGTGTGTGTGTATAATATTAGATAGCTGAAGATCGCGAATATTCGGTGAACGACTTAGTGTAGTCATGTAACAATACTGCTACAATAAGGTTATTGTAATGGCGGAAAAAAATACGCCTTCAAAAGTTACTTCAATTCCATCTAGAGTATCGTATGATTGAGATTTACCCGCAATCGTGGTTCCATTCGATTTTTCGATTAAGACTGTTTGGTTGACGTTAAAAATGAGCTTTAAAAAGCAAGGTAAAGCTTATGGAACGAGATTTTCATCAAAAGATACACCCCATGTTTCATCCCTGTAAAGTTATTACATGCCATTAAATTGCCTCAAGTGTTAATTACTTACTTGACAGATGGTATTAGATAATAAATTACCGAAATGACAACGAAAACCAATATGGCGAATTGAGTTCAATTCCCTCGCTCCTCAAATCGCGGGAAAAGATGACTTACTGGAAACGGAGTGCCCCGTTTGGTCGTACTCTTCTTGTAGAAATTCCGCACAATGTATGATTTAATGTGCTAGTATCGTCGATTGGTCTAGGCATATATGTATGGTCCATTACAATTTCGCCTCTGTTCAGAAGCCATTTCTCTTGCGTTATTCGGCCCATTATATGACTACCCTACCTTATATATGAGATGGTCAGGACTTTCGTCGAAGCCTTTTTATGACCTAGGATGAGATCTCCAAGTGGATAAGCATTGTATGGCCGTTACCGGAGAGAAATTGGAAGTTTTCGATTGTACAGATGAAAGGACCCCCATATATTATAGTTGACTGGTTAAATGGTCATCGACGGTTTATTTGACCAGCAAATAATTGCATTCAGTTGGCTAATGTGACATCAATGGCGGAAATGGCGTAACATAAATAAATCGATCACTGGCAAGGTGAAAAATTACAGGCATTGTGCGAGGCTCACCGGCAAGGATGTCAGGCAGAAGAGGAGTGCAGGCAGTCATCGTACAATGGAAATGTTGTGCATTTTATGGTAAACCTTCTGAAATGGATTACGCTACGTTTGATAACACATCGTCTGTGGCTTTTTTGCCGACCTATTCTAGTTTATGGACTTTTAGATGGAATTTGATTTAGATTTATGCGATCATTTTTTGTTTTGTATGAACGCTGGGTATGTTGGAGTTATCCATTTCGGTTGTGTTGTAAAAGAATGTGTGTTACAATCTTCCGTTTTATTAAGAATTGGAGCAGATGATACATCATTAATGTGGAAGTTATTAAACTTGTTATTAACTTTTTTATGAATCACTTGGCAAATACCTTGGCGAATTCCACACAAATCAATCTGATAATATCGCTGTCGTATTTAGGTAAATATCTCATATCATGTTATCATCTCATCGGAGTTCATTTCTGCGAGGAATGACGTTAAAGAAAAAGCTTCTCTGACTAATGACGACATAGCCATATATTCTGAAGCTGTACTGAATGCCATTGTTGGTTTTATCACTTTCTTTATCGAATAATAAAGTATTGCAAGCGATACAGAAAAAAAAAAAAATAGCTACCCTGAATTTTCTTATTCAGGACAAACTAAGCCTAAAAATGGAAAAATTAAATCCGTCTGTTTGTAAGCCGTACGCCATACGTTTATACTCATATGTTCGGAGATAGAAAGTTCGTTTGTAGGTAGATTGGGTAGGGAAGTTTCAACATTATATATATATTGGTTTATGGAGAAAGAATTAAAAGTAAACAAAATTTTGAACTAACAAAAAGTGGAGAGGGGCTTAAAACTCGACACAAAATATTCATATATGAGCTTCATATGGAGCTCCATCGTAAATGGCCTTGAGCAGGAGGGAATTGTAAATATTATTCACTACGAACGTATTTCAATTTTTTTATTTTTACAGAATGACCTTTGTTATAGGCAATTTCGGCCTTTATGTGCAATGCACAAACACTGTTATGAAGGAATGGGATTAGGAAGGTATGGGAAGAGGAGTGAGAACGACCGCAATGAGTGGAGAAGCTGGTATATATTTTTCAATTGTACTGGCTGCTACTGACAAATATTTGCAGATGCTATAGGGGACTGAATGATAGAAAGCGAACAGGAACCATCTACTGAGTATCTAGGCCTTCTTGAAGTGGAACTGTTTCACTTTTACCCCGTTTGCCCATTTTATTTCGAATAATTTTTCATCGCCAGTAGCAACTGAAAAATTCGTACTTAAAAAAATCATCTGTCTGGAGTGGGAATCGAGCCCATGACCTATTGACTGAAAATCATGCACGCTGCCCCATGTCAATACTGTTGCACTGTTGCACACGTTCAATCCCTTAATCACAATAAAACTTTAAAAATACACACAAATCATCGGAATTTTTTCGCTCTTCAGCGTCCATTTCACATTTTCAAAACAAAAAACAAAATCGAAGAGCTCGAGAATGTACCGAGTGTGTTTTCAAAAAGATAATAATAAATTACAGTTGCGGTTGAGTTCATATTGCAATAAGTCTAAATACGATCTTATTATATTTTCTACTAGCAAACGCCAGCGACTTCGGCCGCGTAAAAATAGCAATAATAAGCAATTTTTGAGAGTGTAGTTAATAAAACATTATCTTATTTTTCAATGGCGCTACAGCCCAAATCGGGCCTTGCCCTCCTGAACTTCAGGTTCCTGAATGATGATTGGGATTTTTGTGATGTTAAGAAATTTTGTATGGGGAGTGGTAGAAGGGGTGACAGCACTGAACTAATTTGTTTTACGTCATGCTAGAATAACTATAAAAAAGTTTTGTACCAAATTTAAGCTTCAAAAATTGAGTAGTTACTGAGAAACTTAGTGCATTGAGTTCAATGAAATTGTGCAATTTGTATGGGAGGTGGTAAAAGGAGTGGGGGTTTGGTGATTTTTCGAGAAATAACTATAATTATCATGCAATTGATAAACTTCAAATTTCAGATCTGTATCATTCACACTTTTCAAAAAATCGAATTGTTATATAGTCGTGGAGTTGTGTCTCATTGTATGGGAGGGGGTAGAAGGAGTGAGGCTACTCGGTTAATTTTTTTCCCGATATTAATAATAAAGCTAATTAAGGATTAATTACAAAATTTAGCTCGATGAAATTTATATGTACTGAGAAAATTTGTTTAGAGTATTTCATGAAAAAGTGCGATTTGAATGGGAGGTGGTGGAAGGAGAAAGAGGTTTTATTGCTTTTTTGAGAAGCAACTATAATCATCATGCAATTGATATATTTTAAATTTCAGATCTGTAACATTCACACTATTCAAGAAAATCGAATTCTTGTAAAGTCTCGGAACTGTGTTACATTGTATGGGAGGGGGTATAAGGAGTAAAGTTATTCGATTAATTTTTTTCCCGATATTAATAATAATGTTAATTAAGGATTTAATACAACATTTGAGCTCGATGAAAGTTACACGGATTGAGAAAATTGGTGTTGATTGTTTCATGAAAAGTGTAGTTTGTATGGGAGGTAGTGGAAGGAGTGGGGAAGCTCAAATAATTTGTATACCAAAAGATTGCATTTGTAATAGAAATAATATTTTCTAAATTTCACATTAATAGCTTTTATAGTTTCTACAAAAATTTGATTAATATATATTTTTGAAAATGAGTCACTTTGTATGGGAGGGGTAGAAGGCGTGAGGGGAGTGAAATAAAACCAAAAAGAGATTACATCCCGGAGGACGCCTAGTAAACTATGCAAGTTTCATTATAATCGGTTCAGCCGTTTGTGTGTGAAAGGCGGCTGGACAGACAAACAGACAAAAATATCAAAAATATGTTTTTATGCTTATTTGTTGTTAAAATAAAGCAAATATCGAACTTATAGCGATTTATAAGCAAATAAGAGACAGCCACTACAATCATATTAATATGTAAAGATACATAAGGGCTGTCGTCCTATCCTCTGCACCCTGTGGTAACAGGGCTGTGTAAGGTGGTAAACGCTCTTATGTGTGTCTTGTGAGTGAATGTAATATTTGCACAACTGTAAAAGAGTTTGAAGAAAAGAGTAATATTTGAATTGACGCAGTTGGGAAAGATCAACAAAATAAGTAGTCAAATATTCGTATTAAAATTGAAAAACGCATTGAACCTAGTGGAAAAAGAATTTGCACTGATGGCCTTATTCTAATTCTTCTGAAGAAAGTGTGGATACGATGGACGTTGTAGCAATAGAGCAAAATGTTGTATAAGACTCTTTAGAACTGCTCTATCGGCTGCCAGACTGATTACAACGCATTACCTCAACCACTTTCTGGTGCATTCATATCACAGCCGCAAGCAGTAGACAAGAAACGCAGAAAGAGCACGAAAACAAGTAAGCACACTCGACGGAAGGCTGCTAAATCTTCTAAAGACGTTCACCCACGGCCGAATCAACATGCTGATGACAACGCTACCTTCCCCTCATGTGATATATCGAACCTAGAAAACATTCCTGAGTCTGATAGTGCGCCACAACGTAGAGCTACTGCGATTGATTACGACAACAACCAAATGGATATTGTGCCTGAAGCTTCGACTACGTCAAAAGACTTCCACTGTACTTTACGAGCCACTGTGCAGCCAAAGTTACTTTTTGTATCGCGCTTAGCATCTGACACCACGTAGAAAGAAATTGTTGACAACATTCTTGGTATTTTACGATGTGCAAATGTTGACGTATCACCGGACTTAGTATCCTCCAGGAAGATTACTCCAATATCTCGCGATATTGGCGCGAAAGTATCTTCATTCAAGGTTGTTCTACCGGATGCTTGCTTTGCCCATGTTGTGTCATCGAAACTATGGCCAAAATCTGCCATCGTCCGTGAATTTCTGCCACGAAATCGTCTTTCGAACTTACAATCTCAAAATCCATCGTCAAAAAACGGGCAAGCTCTATCTCGATATCTTACTGCAACGTAAGCGGGGATCAGGATCTATATCTCGCCGCTGCTGTTTGTTCCTTTTACCTATCCTTGGGTATCTTTTTAATACATCGCTTCGTAGTGGAGTTTTTCCTTTGTCATAGAAATGCTCAACTATAATGCCCTTGCTTAAGTCTGGTAAAAGAGACAATGTAAGTAATTATAGGCCTATAGCGAATCTTCCATGTGTTGCTAAGCTATTTGAATCCATTGTGTGTGATGTAATGTATTTCCATTCCAAGTCGATTATTGGATCATTCCAGCATGGCTTTGTCAAAGGCAGATCCACTGTAACTAATCTTATGGAATTTTCGAAACTTGCTAGTCCTATCTGGCCACCATTTTATTCCCTTCACGTAGATAGAATCGAAGCAGTTCAGTGTCGATTCTTAAGGTTTGTCCTTCAGGGCCTTCCCTGATCCGATCCACTCAGGTTACCGCCATATGTTGATCGTTTAAATCCGCTGTCTATGGATTCCCTTGAGAAATGGCGGATACATTCCATAGTTGTTTTTGGTTTTAAAGTCATTTCAGGTATAATTGACTGTGACAAATTGCTGTCTATGATTAAATTCAACGTTTCATGTCGTCCTTTGCGAAATTATGAGCTTTGTAGAATTCCGCAGCATCGCACGAACTACGAGTTTTATGAACCAGTTTCATTCATGTTAAGAGATTTCAATAATTTCTTCTTGCAATTGGATTTTCACATGAGTGTCCCACAAGTAAAAAATCAGCTTTCTTGATGTTAATAATGTTTGATTTTGTAAAAAGTTTAAATTTTTGTGTGCCTAATTCTGTTTAATTATTTTTATTCTTTTTTATTGTTTCCAACTGTGCATAACTGTGGATAAATGAAGTAATCAATTTTTTGATGAAATAAATAATTATTATTATTACTTCATTGCGAAAAAGTAGTCCCTTTTCTGGTTTTAAAAAATCAGTATCCAAAACGCAGTTCTATGCGTAGCCGTAGTTGGATACGAAAATAAGGGTTTGATGATAAAAAGCCCAGCAGGGCTACAATCAAGATTGTCATTTTCCCAAAAAATAAATTAAAAATCAGCTTAAGTAATTTTTAATAATTTCCTATAAATAACATTTTCTCTCGGCGTCAAATTATGTAAACCCAATTGATATTTGTGTAGGGCATTACTAAATAATCGAACTGTCAAGAAACCCGGATGTTTATTTATTTTTAATTTTTGCCTTCCGGAAGGCTAAACATATTTTATAAATAGTGTCGGGTCGATCCAATTAGTGTTTTATTGTTCGTTGTATATAATAAGTACCGTGTTTATATACTAGATGAACTCTGAGATTATTATAAGTTTGCTCTAAAGTTTGTAACGCTAAGAAATAAGGCTCGGAGAAAAAATGAATGATACAGAAGTTAATATTGTCACTCAAAAATCTCAAAACCGGAGTTCGTCCATCTGTCCGTTCGCTCTCTAGCTTGAGAACGCGTTGAGCTAGAAGCTCAAATTTCGTACACGTCGTTTTTGACAAAAAAGTAAGGTCAAGTTCGTGAACGAGTTAAATCGCTCCACCCCTTCTACCTCCTCCCATACAAAATGACACAATTGCACAATTTGACAATGAACGGATTTGCTCGAAAAATATAAAAGTTATTGGCATGAAATTTGGAATATTTTACTTTTATGATAATATCAATCTACTTTATAAAAATTATGCATGTCTTTCCCTTCCTTCTACTCCTACAAACTATATTTGTCACGAATTACTCTAAACTAATTTACTCAGTGCGTATAAAATTTAGCGGGCTGAAATTGTGCACCAAATATTTTTTTAAAATTGTTAGTAAGGCCAAAAAAATCAGACAATTAGCTTCACCCCTTCTACCACCTTCCATACAAAATGACACAATTTCGCAATTTGACATTAAATGAATTTACTCGAAAATTATAAAAGTTATTAGTCTGAATTTTGGGATGTATTACTTTCATAATGATTTCAATCTACAGTAGAAAAATTATTTGCGTCCTCCCTCCTCGTCCACCCCCTCCCATACAAACTACACTTTTTCATGAAATGCTCTAAGACGATTTTCTCAGAACATATAATATTCATCGAGCTCATATTTTGTAATAAATACTTATTTAGTATTATCATTAAGACCAGAGAAAAATATGGGATTAGCTTCACTGCTTCTTCCCTCCCATATAATATGACACAGTTTAGCAACTTCACAAAAATCGATTTTCTTGAAAAGTATGAATGGCACTAGTCTGAAATTTAAGGAATGTCAATTTTATAATATTCCTAGTTATTTGTGAATAAATCACTAAAATCACCCACTCTTTCTACCACCTCCCATACAAACTGCACATTTTCACTAAATCTAACTCACTAATTTTCAGTAGTCCACGGTGAATGGATAAAAATATGGAACAAAGAGCTTATCTCAAATTTTGTGTTTCCAACCAAATTTCGTGTGCGGAATTGTTGCGAATGTTTGAAAAGGCTTACGGTGATCCGGTAATATCAAAAACACGAGCCTACGAGTGGTACAATGTCCTCAAGGACGATCGAGAGATTCATGAAAACATGCCTCAGTCTGAACGACCTCTTTAACTGACAATTTTTTTGATTTTGGTGTGTACTTTGGCCATGAAACACGAGCTTGCTCGACTCTCTCCAAAAAAGCTGAATTTTATTTAAAAAAAAGTTCCGTGAGGAGGTCTCCTTGGACATGCTTTATCGTGCGAATCCTGATCCCACGTTCATGGAGCGCATCATAACTGGTGATAAGATATGGTTCTATGAGCTTGACATACAAACCAGTCAACAATCATCGAAATAGAGAAAAAACAGTGAGCCGAAACCGAAAAAAACACGCCAAAGCCGCTCAATAATTAAGACGATGCTCATTGTTTTTTTTTCGATATTCGAGGTTTGATCCATCATGAATTCATTCCGGATGAACAGGTCAATAAGGAGAACTATTTGACCATATTGAAGCATTTGCGTGAGCAAATCCTTAAAAAACGGCCGGAGTTACGGAAGGAGAGTTCATGAAAATGCGCCTTCGCATAGAGCCTCAATTGACCCAATTTGAAGCCAAAAAAAAGCAACAAATTGCATCAATCAACCACCGTATTCACCAGATTTGACTCCATGCGACTTTCTCCTATTCCAAAAACTGAAACAGCTACGTGGAATCCGGTTTCAGTTGATCGAGTACTACGATTGGGCGTAAGGCCCAATCATGCGATATTCTAAAGGAAGAGACATTTTTCGGTTTTAAGAAATTTTGTATGGAGAGTGGTAGAAGGGGTAACGGTATTGAAACAACATTTTCACATTATGCTAGAGTTACTATCAGAATGTTTTATTGAAAATGTAAACTTCAAAAATTCAATAAGTACCGAGAAAATTAGCGTATTGGATGAAGTGAAATTATGCAGTTTGTATGGGACGTGGCGGAAGGATTTGGGGGATTTAAATAATTTTTATACCATACATCACATTTATGATAAAAAGAGTATATTGCAATTTTAAATCATTAGCTATCATAGTTTCCAACAAAATTTGATTAATGTAAATGATTGAAAAAGAGTCATTTTGTATGGGAGGGGTTAGAATGGTTGGAGCGATTTCGCCGGCTCATGAACTTGACCTTACTTTTTTGCCAAAAACGACGTCTACAAAATTTGAACTTTCTACCTCGACGCGGTCTCAGCTAGAGAGCGAACGGACGGACGAACATCCGAGAGATTTTTGGGCGACAACAAATATTTCTGTACCCTTGGCGGCTCTGTGCGAGCCTTATTTCTTGGCGTTACAAACTTTAGAGCAAACTTATAATACTCTCAGATTTCATGTAGAGTATAAAAACGAATGGAATATTGATTCAATGTACTGAAGCTATTAATCCTAATCGCAGTTAAGTGTTAAATAATTGACAATAACCCAACCCTTGAAACGCTATTCACTTAGCCTTCCCTATCCACGCTAACTGGCACGACGGGAGGTCAAAAAGTTTGCGGAATAAAGGGGATGGACAAGGCAGGCGGGAAATACTTTTAGCAGGAGGTATTTCAACAGCCAATACAGGTATACATAAATACAAGGTTTCTGTCAAATCGAATCACTAACATTTTGGTTATCGCCAAAGCAACTAGTCAATTGGAAAGAAAAAGCTAACTACGGTCGAAATTGAGTTTCACATAAAGTTCCTTAATAAGCAAGGAAAACCCCGACAAATCATTTTAGATGAAATGTCATCTGCATCTTGCCCTGGAGAAACGATGATTTATAAGTGGCATAGCTTATTCAGGCAAGGCAGAGAGTCAATTGAAGATTATAAACTCTCGGGTAGGCCGATGGAGGCCACATCCTCGAAAAAGTGGAGTGGAGAAACTTGTTCTCGAAGATGCTCGTTTAAAATAGAAAAATTGTTTGAGTATCAGATACAACCAATTTGAATACCCTCCACGATCATCACAGCTTATTTAAAGTCAGCGCAAGATGGGTACCGATAATGCTCTCAGCCAGAAAAAGCAGTGCATCGAGTGTTTACGCGAGTGGGATAAAATTGACCGGAATTGTTATTGGAGACGAAACTTGGGTTCATCACTATGAGCAGTACAGAGGCTCTGAAAAGTCGCATCACCCCCAAAGAAGTGCAGGGTCTCACAATCCAGCGGCAAAATCATGGGCACTATTTCTTGGGATACAGAGGGGATCAGGGGATACTATACCACCGTGCTACAAAAATTAAAGCCATCAAAGAAAAAAGAAGAGGAAAGTGGACTCGAGGAATGCTGCTTTTGCACGAAAACGCACCTGTTCACAAGGCTGCGGAATATTAATATTGAACCACCCCCTTCTTTAGTTCAGATCTAGCCCCTTCCGACTACTATTTGTTCCCAAAATTGAAGAAAGAACTTGGGGGAAGAAAATTTACCAACGATGAAGTGAAGTCGGCAATTTCAGCCTATTTGCAAGGCCTTGATAAAAATTTTTTAGAAGGAATTAAAAAAGTTTGTGAGAGATGTGATAAATGTATTAGGCTTAAGGGAAAGGAAAAATAATAACTTGTTTCATTTTGCCCCCTTGTATATTAACTTCTCACGCATCCTCAAATTTACTTACTTGCTTAAAATGGCGCTACAACCCAAATCGAGCCTTGGCCTCCTGAATTCTTTGCCTCCATCCATCTGAGTTCAGTGACCGCGTCCTCCAGTTTGAAAATCTTAGCAATGATTTGCTGTATGCGTCAATGGAATCCTCCCAGCCCTTCCGTGGTTTTCCGACCGGTCTTTGTCCATTGACTTTCCCTTTTAGTGTGCGTTTGGGAATTCTTTCGTCATCCATCCACTCCACATGACCACCCCATTGTAGTTTCTTAAATTTTATGATGGATGACACTTCTAAATTGTCGAAGATTGCATACAATTCTTTATTGCATCGTATTTTCCAGATCGAGTCTTTCCTCACAGGTCCGAGGATTCTTCTGAGTACCTTTCTTTCAAAGTCGTTAAGTAGTTTTTCGGACGCCTGAGTTAATGTCCACGTTTCGCTGCCATAGCATATCACAAGTCTTATGATCGTTATATAAAGCTTACGTTTAGTTTTTCTGTGTAGGTTCTTGTTTTTAATTATCGGCAGTACCGAATAATACGTCTTGTTTCCCATCATTATCCTCAACTCTTCCCAAGAATAATAGAGTTCCGCCCGATTGGTTGAAACATATTTCTATTTCATTATTGCTTTCATTCGTATTTTATTCGTATGGTCGGTATAAGACGGAGTTTAACCTGATAAGTGCTATCTACAACATCACTAATCCTTTTAAGAATAACATTAAGCATGATTTTCGAATCGGCACTAGTAGAAATAAACGACGCCAATTGACATAATACCGAAGGTTGTCTTTCTTCGAGATCTTGACAATGACGCCTTCCTTCCATTTCGTTGGATATCTTACTTCATTCCTTATACATACCTCAATAAAGAGTGGGAGGAGAATGTCAGCTATTTTTTTAGTTGTGGGTCCGTTTTGAGATGTTCAGTTGGTAATCCTTCCATACGTGAGGTTATTTTTCCCGCCATTGACCGAATGGCGGAAAATATTTCTTTCTTATCTGGAGGATATGGATCTGGAGGTCAGTAATAGAGGATTGCTGCGGTAGGATATTTGGCAATAAGAATATCTCCATCTGACTAGATGCTTAAAATTCTGTAGAAGAACTCCTCTCATCGCCGCAACCATTGTTCTTTCTTATTAAGATTCCGTTAACGTCTCTTTCAAGGTGTTTGCGGCGAAATTTATATTCGTCAACTGATTCATAATTCTGTCTTATTCACCAAAACCTCAATGGTCTTTCTTTTGGCGCGTCTAACAGCCTTCAATTTATATATGTGCTGGCAATAATTCCTTCAGGAGTTGTTAGGTTTCTATCAGGTTGAGAGATGATTACGAATTTGTTTTTACACTGTATGAAATCCAAAAGTATTATAAGTTTGCCATAATGGGGAATTTATATTGGATCTGCTTCCGTGCTGTGTGAAAGACTGTTATCACGATGGTCATCCTGGTCAGAAATAAAATCCACTGAATCAAGTTAGGCTACATAATTCGCCGAAATAGAATATCACCAAGGCTTTAGCTAGAGTGTAGCGTAGTGGATAGCGTGTTGGTGTACAATGCGAAGGTCGTGTGTTCAAATCCCAGTCGACGCATAATTCTAGCACATTGCCTGCTTGAGTAAACCTTGGTAACCTCAATTTTCGAAAATGAAAAATTCGTAGTTAAAGGGTTGTTTGAAGGTGTAACAACCCTTCCACAATAAATAATGAAAAAAAAAACAATGTTAAAGAACTTGAAGGTCATGAGGCCAAGGCCCGATTTGGGCTGTAGTGCAATTGTAGAAGGAGAAAGCCTTAGCATAACTGATTATAAAAGGGCAATGGTGTAATATACGCGGATAATTAATAGTATTGTTAAATGCAACTATGAGTAGATTAACAGTCTGAGACAACTCTAGTGCGGCTTTAGTCCCACGCTCTTTAAAAATATTTTCCAATCTTTTTCTGTCAAATAAGAATAGAAATTTTTACACCACATCACTTGAATAGTAGCAAAATTTCCTACTTTCTTTTACAATCGCTATGATTCAGCTCTAAGATTTCGATTATTTGTCCATTGTCTGGTCTCAAAGATGTTCGCCTGTCGCCACAATAAATTTGAATCAAGGAAGCATTCAGAAAATTCCCAAGAATAACATTATTGCTCTGAACCGCAATCACTTAAAAATCAATTACCTCCTTATTTATTGCCTTTATGGAAAATTCATCTCTTTTTCATTATGCAGGGGATGATTTCATGCTCGGTCAGAGACATTGATGCATGCTTTGTATCACTATTTAGCAATAACAAAGATTTCGGGCAGACAAGTTGAGCGGACTCCCATAAATATTACAAAATAAAGTAATTTTGAACAAATTTCAATCACAATAAAATGAAAATAACAATTTAGGCGGCAATGTGAGGCGTTCGTCTGAAACTAATTATTGCGAAACTCAATAATTAAAAGTTACAAGAGCTATCGTGGTGTGCTTTATAATAGAACAACGAGAATGGTCCTTGCCATCGATTAAAGTCCGGAAACCAAAACCATAGCCGCGAATTATATAATTACCAGCACATGGGGTCCTGGAATGGCACCCTAATCTCGAACTCCTCGTACAATCGGGCATGAAGGGTGAAATGCTTTTTCTGAATAAGCATAAGTACGTCGCACACTCGCCGCGGTAAGTAGTTCCTTTTCCTACGCAAATCTGAAGAGTGGAAAGTTGCGAACAAGACCCAAAACATACCATTTAAGACTATTAAGAGTTCTCCTGTTTAGCCTCATACTGCGTAGAAATTCGAGTCCTTCGCATGAAAATAATTTTTAGGTACGCACTTATACGGCACTCATGAGTATCATGAGTACACTTAACCGTTTTACGAGGACACACTATGGCTCCTTTATGGATCTCGAAAAGGGATAATCGGCAGGAAACAATGTTGGAAAGGGAATGAGTTCATAGGTGTCTTGGGGTCAGATTGGACTTAACATTTCGGGAAATGGATGCAGGATTTTAGTCGTACGCAGTTTGTGTTATTAATGAGCTGAAGGGTTTTATTATACAGACATCGGAATGTTGGCTTTTTAGGTTTTGATTTAAAAGCCAGAGGTCCTGTTTTAACGATGATTTAAACAGTTGGTTAATTGAGAAGTGCTGTCTTTATGACTATTTTCATTAGTTAACTGCATACGGCTATTTATTCATATAGCTCAGGGAATTTTGAAATTCGTTATGACCTTGTGTGTTATGCACTTGAATCGTTATGCACTTGAGCTCATTGAATTCGAATTTAAAATCAGGACCTATACGTTCTTGCGGCATGACTTTTTTCATACAAATTGCATTTTTGTTAAAGGTAAGTCCTTTTTAGTATTAACCATTTTTCAACCTTAAGCCCTAAAATATTTGAGCATCACGTAACGAGAAGAATAGTTTTCTTTTCAGCAGCGTAAGACGATCACATTATGATGGATATGGTAAAATATTTCAAAGAAATTAATTTTAAGTTAAAATCACTAACCACTTACGAAGAAAATAAATTCTAGGCATTTAATATATTCATCCCAACCACCATGTTTCAAAAAACACTCAGCGCTAAACTTCACTCCTGAAAAAAAAACACATTCAGCTGTGCACAAATTAACATGCCTTGTCTAGGAAAATGTTACAGTGTTGTTTGATATTTTTTTTCTAAATCCCCAGATATCTACTGCTTTGTACTATAGTGAAGCCTTTACCCTAATTACTCAAAAACGCAATTCTTTAAACAAGCTGGCGAAAATTTAGTTTTTTTTCCTATTTTAACTTTAATTTCGTTGAAAAAACAATGTACCCTAAAACATCATTTATTTATGTCGGAACATAAGCACAAGAGCTCGGACAAGATAACTTTTCCAGCTTCTACGTCCTTTAAGAGCAATGTCCTCCCACGCTATAGAGCACAGAGAAAAGAGGAAACGGACTTGACACAGGTCTCCGAGCATGATAACTTCCTAAATATTTTAGTAGCCTTTAAGTAAAGTGCACAGAGTCAGCATCTTAACCTGTAAAGGTGCCCAAAAAAGAAACGTGCCATTTTCAATGTAATTAGAGTTTTTAATTTTCATAATTACTTTCGACAACGGTTTTGAATTTGAATTGATTCATTTTGATAAGCTAATATTGTTGTCCACACAATATGTGGTAATGTGATTCGAAATTCATCTATTGATAAGGACAATTCCTTTGATACAAATGCCTGCCACAAAGGCTATTGCCAAGCAAACCACATATCTCTGGTGTTCATTGATTTTTGTCAATGCCAAGTTGGTATCCCATTTTCAGTATCTTGCTGTAATCTGTATTGGAAAAAAGCTCACTGAAATAGCAAATAATACTGAGTACAGGTCCCCACGAAATTCTCTCATCCTCCATTTCGGCAAATCTACAAATGGTAATCCATCCTGGTGGAGATTCCTCAACAAAGAAATTTAAATTTCATTCCATTTCGGAAGTGTTCCTGGGGCTTTTCCATGGTTTTCTCATATTTCCCTTTGGACTACTGTTCAATAACATTTTTGTGATGATATTGTACCATTTTTTTCTGCTCCTTTCTTTTGGTTTTGGGTATGGCTCAGGGACACTGGGCTTAAAAGGTATTGGGGAAAACACTGAAAGCAACAAGACCGGCAGGAGTTTGATACTACTGTGCCAATATTGTGTACAAAGATTCTGTACAATATGCGATGCCTTTGGGACGATCCCTAGAGAGTCGCTCGAAATGGAGTTCGCACTAGTGGCGGTGGCCTTCGTAAAATCAATAAAATTCGCTTATAATGCTAATGATGTGATCCCACTTGTGATTGATACCGAAACAGAATCAAAGCCAGCCATGGCTTTTGATTCGATTATTAGCTAGTGCCAAGGAGGATATATAAAAGGAGTACCTGATAGTCTGTCTCATGTGGGAATATTTTTTGATTCGGAAATTTTCGAAAATTGTGTCCCAGCTTAACTTGGCTTCAAACTTTTACAAAAAAAATACCATAATTTGTATTCTCTCTTAGTTGCTAGTATTCAGTCAGCAATAAACTAATTTTCAGTACAATGGAGTTTGCTGTTTCATTTCAGAAAATTTTATTTTTTCAATTTTTATTAGTTTTGGTTTGTGTTTAAGCTAAGCACTTTAGCAATGGACAATATACCGCGGGACAGAGATAGTCACTTTGGGTTTAAGTATGTCAAACAAGGATAGCGAAACAATTTTTTTCGAAAATTTGACAACTGTTTCGAACAATTTATCGTGGGAAAGAGTTAGTTGTAATATTTTTAAGTGTGGCAGACAAAGATAGCGAAACGATTTTTTTCGAAAAATTTCGAGCATTTCGGTAGTAAGGGAGGGAAATACATTCATTCCCATTTTGCTTACAAGGCAAAGCATGCTCAAAGTCACTCCTTTTTATATATCCTCCTTGGTTAGTGCCGAACTATGATCGCAAATTAATCGGCTTAGTTATTGTGAAATGATTTCTTGATTTTCAGATTGACTTTTGTGTATAGTATGTTCCAAATATTCACCAACTAGAGATCGCCCGCGGCTTTGTCCGCGTAAGAATCGCAATAATAACATTTTTTGAGAATGTAGTTAGTAGTACGTTATATCGGATAAATAATCTGCTTAGTTTGATGGCTCTTTGAACACAATGTTTTATATTTTGTTGGAATCAGAACCATAAATTATTAAGAATGAGACCATGATACTCGCATTTGTAATGGACAGGCTCATGTATACGTGTTGAAGAGCGTTAAGGACATGTGAATAGTTGTAACTTGTGTTAATTAAAAAAAGCCCAAATAAAATGACATTAAGCCTAAAAACATAACAGGACTTCGATTGTGCGTAAAGCCCAATTATATGATACTACCGATGAAATCGAAATTTTTGTAATCTTAAGAATTTTTGTGTTGGGAGTGATAGAAGGGATGACAGTACAAAATTAAATTATTTCACATCATGCTAGAGTAGCTATAAAAATATTTTGCACCAAAGTTAAGCTTGAAAAATTGAATAGGTAACTTGAGAAACCTAGTGCAATGGATTTAGTGAAATTGTGCAATTTGTATGGGAAGTGGTAGAAGGAGTGGGGGTTTCTGGTAGTTTTTCTAGAAACAACTATAATCACCATACAATTGATATCTTACAAATTTCAGATCAGTTAGATTCACACTTTTCAAGAAAATCGAGTTTCGCAAAGTCGTGGAATTGTGTCACATTGTAAGGGAGGGGGTAGAAGGAGTAGAGTTAATCGGTTCATTTTTCCCGACAACAGTAATAATTCTAATTAGGGATTTAATACAAAATTTTAGCTCAAACAAAGTTATACGTCCTGAGAAAATTGATTTAAAGTATTTCATGAAAAAGTGCAGTTTGTATGGGAGGTGGTAGAAGGAGTAGGGGGTTTCTGCTAATTTTTCTAGAAACTACTATAATTATCATGCAATTGATGTTTTAAATTTTAGATCAGTTAGATTCACACTTTTCAAGAAAATAGAGTTTTTGCAAAGTCGTGGAAGTGTGTCACACTGTATGGGAGGGGGTAGAAGGAGTGGAGCTAATCATTTAATTTTTGCGTGATAATATTAATAATGCTAATTAAAGATTTAGTACAAAATTTTAGCTCAATAGAAGTTATACGTACTGAGAAAATTGGTTTAGAGTATTTCATGAAAAAGTGAAGTTTGTATTGGAGGTGGTGGAAGGAGTGGAGAGTTTTTAGTTATTCTTTGAGGAGCAACTACAATTATCATTCAATTGATATATTTTAAATTTCAGAACAGAAACATTCATTCTTATCAAGAAATCGCATTTTCGCAAAGTGGAAGGGGTAAGAGCATTCAAAGTATTTATATACTTAAAGATTGCATTTAGATTGGAAATAATATATTTTAAATTTCAAATTAATAGCTTTTATAGTTTCCATGAAAATTTCATTATTATAAATTTTTGAAAATGAGTCACTTTGTATGGGAGGGGGTAGAAGGAGTGAGGGAAGGAAAATAAAACCTAAAGCAGATTACTCCCCGAGGCAGACCTAATAATCTGTGAAAGTTTCATTACAATCAGTTTAGCCGTTTTTGCGTGAAAACCGGAAGGACAGACAGCCAGACGGACAGACAGACAGCCAGACGGACAGACAGACAGAGAAAATTTTTGAAAACGTTTGTTTCTGCTTAGTTATTGCTAAAATAAAGCAAAAAACTTATTTATAGCCATTTATAAACAAATAACAGACAGACACTACAATTATATTTACATAGATAGATTAAGCATTTTTTAGAAATGCTTCTTAATTTTTTCCACGTGTTTTAACTAAATTATTTATTTATTTTTTTTACAGAATGACTTGTGTTATAGGCAATTTCGGCTGCAATCACAGTCATGGAGGGAAGGAATGGGATTTGGAAGAGAGAGGAAGAGGAGTGAGAACGACCGTAACGAGTGAAGAAGCTGGTATATTTTTCAGTTTTATTGGCTGCTTCTGACAAATATTTGCAGATGTTATGGGGGACTGAATGATAGAAAACGAACAGAAACCATCTACTAAGTATCTGGGCCTTTTTGAAGTGGAACTGTTTCACTTTTGCGCCGTTTGTTAATTTTATTTCGAATAATTTTTCGTTGCCAGTAGCAACTGAAAAATTCGTGCTTAAAGAAATCCCCTGTCTGGAGTGGGAATCGAACCCACGACCTTGACTGAGAAGCAAGCACGCTGCCTACTACGCCACGGAAGACTCAAAAGTCGAAAAATGCGATAAAACATAACAGAATTAGGATTGAAAGTAATAAAGAAGAATTTAATGCTCCGGAAAACTTTTAAGAATAGTGAATTGTGCATTTTGTATGAGACGTGGTAGAAGGAGTGGGGGAATTTAATATTTTTTGAATATGACACTGAACCTTTTGAGAATAATTTCGTGCTGAATTGTTTGCTTTAACAATTTTGATGGAAATTAATATGTACTGTTACAAGCCAGCTCTACTTGCTTATCATCTACCACTGAACACTGATGCACATTAATGCGCGCGTACGGACACTATAAGGAACATCTGTATGGATGCTATTCAACTCGATTGGAATGTCCAAGGTCTCAACGAACAGTAATGAAAGAATACGTGCACTCTAGAGCACGCGAATTTGAACATTCAACTAACCAACAACAACGACACGTATAAACTCGGCCGACAGGGAAAAGACTCGGACGACGAGGCAATGCTTTATAGAAGCAACTAGCAGCGCTCGGTCGAGAAGGAAAAGCACTCGGGCGAGAAGAAAAAGTTGAACGATAAGGGGAATGATTCGGCTGACAAGAGCAATACAAAAAGGCGAGCGTTTTTTAATTCAGTTTGAGCCTTCGACAGTTCAGTCGATATTTAGAAAGCGAAAGAGTTAAGATTAGCAAGACATAATTTGCGAGCAAAAAAGTTTCAAGTGAAAAATGCAAGGCGATTTCTACCTATCTATCTATAATGGCGCTACAGCCCAAATCGGACCTTGCGGCCACCTGACATTCAGGTTCCTTAACATTTTTTATTACTTATTGTGGAAGGGTTGTTAGCCCTTCGCACAACCCTCTTTCTACGAATTTTTCATTTTTCGTAGATTGAGATGACCAGGGTATACCCAAGTAGGCAATTTGCTGGAATTATATATTACGTCGACCGGAATTTGAACTCACGACCTTCGCATTACAAGACCAATACGCTACCTACTACGCTACACCCTAATTGCAAGGTAATTTAGTTTAATTAAATAAAGGCTTGCAGTTAAATTAAAATGAAGTTGAAGATTTATTTTTACATGAAATCCAACGACCCCTTGCTCTCTCCAATACATAGTATTTCTAAAATTGTGGCATTGAATGGGAGATGTTAAAAAAAATAGAAAGTTATAGATGATTTTGCACTGCTTAATATCTATTTATTTCGTTATTTTATTTTCCTGAATATATATTATAGTTGCAATATAACCTAATAATACCAAATTATAAAAACAATATATACCTGTGTATAAAGATGAGAACAAAAATATCTGCTAAAATGTTGGGCGCAACTTAATTATTCTTGGGACAAGTTGGAGATGTCCAGAAGTCATGTGCATTATTTGCTACCAGCCTAGCAACTAAGGGAGACTAGGGAGATGGGTGTTCTAGATTCAGCGCTATTAGCAACTTTTGAACATTTTACTGCTATTATTATCAATAGCTCTAGTACATAGATTCAATATTTCATTCGTTCGTTTATGCAAGTTTGAGCTTGTAGTTGAGGGAGCGATTTAGAATAGGGACGGTAGGTATTTATTCAATTGATCGATTGAATCGCGTTCAAACTTCTCTTCATAGAATGTCAGTCCCTTAACTTCTATTCATTACTATAGAAGGGGTTAAAAGGGTTAATAGATTTTGTAATGCTTTTTATACTCTAGATGAAATCTGAGAGTATTATAAGTTTGCCATTAAGTTTGTAACACTAAGAAATAAGGCTCGGAGAAAAACATTAATGACGAACTTGCTTGTGAAGTTCATACAATCACTCAAAAATCTCAAAACCGGATGTCCGTGCGTCTGTCCGTTCGTGTCCTCTCTAGCTTGAGAACACGTTGATCTGGAAAGTTCAAATTTTTTACACGTCTTTTTTGACAAAAACGTAAGGATAAGTTCGTGAACGGGCCAAATCGCTTCACACCTTCTTATACAAAATGTCACAATTTTGCAATTTGAGAATAAACGGTTTTTATCGAAAGTATACATGCTGTTGATCTGAAATTCGGAAGATATTACTTTAATGATAATTTCAATCTACCGTATAAAAATTATTTTAGTCCTCTCGTTTCATACACCACCTCCCATACAAACTTCACTTTCCCATGAAATACTTTAAACAAATTCATTCAGTACGTGTATAATTTATCGAGCAGAAATTCAACCCTAAATATTTAGTTAGAATTATTAGTTAAACCAAAAAAAATATCCGATTAGTTGCACGCCTTCTAACCCCTCCCATAAAATTAGACATAATTCAACATCTTCACAAAAAGTCGATTTTCTTGAAAATTATGAATGCTACTGATCTGCAATTTTAAACATGTCAAATACATAATGTTTAAACATCTTTCTGAAAAAGTCATTAGGAACTCGGCCCTCCTTCTACCACCTCCCATACAAACTGCACAATTTCACTAATTCGAATACACTAATTTTCTCAGTACCTATTGAATTTTTGAATCCTAAATTTTGTAAGGTGATGTGGAAAGATTAGTTCAATGTCGTCACCCCCTCGACCACTTCTTCAACAAAATTTCTTAAAATTTCTCTTTCAGTTAGAGTATGAACTTTGCGTCCAATCGTAGTCCTGTTTTTTTTTCGATGGATCTTAAAACTTTTGATGCCTTATTTTATTTTAAATATTTTTAAAAGTGCTCGTGCAACGTATTTTTGTAATAGCTTTTAATGTTTTGGTGATTTCTTGAAAATGGTCGAAATAATACTTTTGCACACGAGGGGTCGAAATTGGTGAAAATATTCGACCAGTTAGCATCTTGAAATATCTTGTGCAGATTAGGCCTTTATTCCTGCATTACAATTTATGTCCGAATTATTATTTTTATACTCTAGATGAAATCTGAGAGTATCTTGTGTTTGCCTTACCGTTTGTAACGCTAAGAAATAATGCTCGCACAGAGCCGCCAAGGGTACAGAAATATTTGTTGTCGCTCAAAAACTTCGAATCCGAGTTGCTGTCTGTCCGTCTGTCTACAGCATAACTCTCGAACGCTTTGGGCTATCGTGCTAAAATTTGTTGTGTGTCATTTTTAGCTAAAAAGTAACTTTAAGTTCGTGAACGGGCCACATCCCTCCACTCCTTCTACCCCCTCCCATACAAATTTCATGAAATTTCGAAATATAAAGAAATTAATTTTTCTTTGAAACTATTTAAGCTATCGACTTGAAATTTAAGTCAAAGTATTATAATATAGATGTCATTAATATTACGGAATATTGATCCGATTCCCTCACTCCTTCTACCCCCTCCCATACAAATGGACAATTTTGAAAAAACATATTTTCGATTTTCATTGAAACTAGTAAAGCTGAAAAGACGAAATTTTGTCAAAATTCATTCTACTATAATTGCAATTTATTTTAAAAATAATTATCAACTTCACCTCTCTCCTTCTACCCCCTCCTATATAAATTTCACGAAATTTTGAAATTTAAATTAAATTATTTTTCTTCGAAACTATTAAAGCTATCAACTTGATATTTTGTATAAAGTATACAAATAGAAATATTAATAATACGACAAAAAATTGTTTTGATCCGTATACTCCTTCTACCCCCTCCCAGACAAATGGATAATTTTTGTTAAATGCATTTTGTCGATTTCCATTCAAACTAGACAAAGTACAAGCTTCAAATTTTGCCAGAATTTGTTTCTTAATAGTTGAAATAAGTGCTAGAAAAAAATATCAGCCCCGCTTCACTCCTTCTACCCCCTTCCATACAAATATCTGTATTATAAATTCAAGAAAAGCATTTCTCCTTCAAGTATACATATGAGAGCTATCGACTTTGAAATTGAATCAAAGCATGCTGATAAGGATGATGATAAGCAGTTTGAAAATCATCTAAAACGTTCCACTTCCTCTGCCACCTCCCATACAAATGTCCCAATTTCGGGAAGACTATGACCAATTTCTTTAAAAATAATGAAAACTAAAAACTTTAAATTCAGCAAAAATCATGACAGGGCTACGATTGCGCGTAAAGCGCAGTCTTACGATACTCTAGATGAAATAGAATTTTTTGTGATCCCAAGAAATTTTGTATGGGAAGTGTTACAAGGGATGATAGCATTGAACTATTTTTTTCCCCATCATGCTAAAGTAGCTACAAAAATGTTTTATACAAAATGCTTACTCCAAAAATTGAATGGGAACTGAGAAAATTAGTGAGTTAGATTTAGTGAAAATGTGCAGTTTGTATGGGAGGGGGTAGAAAGAGTGGGGGAATTCTAGTGATTTTTTCAGAAATAACTAGGAATATTACAAAATTGATATCCCTTAAATTTCAGACTAGTGCCATTCATACTTTTCAAGAAAATCGAATTTTTGTGAAGTTGTGAAACTGTGTCATATTGTATGGGAGGGGAAAGAAGCAGTGAAGCTAATCAAATATTTTTTTCTTATCTTAATGATAATACTAATTAAGTATTTATTACAAAATATGAGCTCAATAAATATTATATGTTCTGAGAAAATCGTCTTAGAACATTTCATGAAAAAGTGTAGTTTGTATGGGAGGGGGTGGAAGGAGAGGGAGGACGCAAAAAATTTTTCTACTGTAGATTGAAATTATTATAAAAGTAATATATCCCAAAATTCAGATTAATAGCGTTTATACTTTTCGAGTAAATCCATTTAATATCAAATTGCGAAATTGTGTCATTTTGTATGGGAGGGGTTAGAAGGGGTGAAGCTAATCGTCTAATTTTTATTGGCCTTACTAACAATTTTAAATAAATATTTGGTGCACAATTTCAGCCCGGTAAATTTTATACGCACTGCGTAAATTGGCTTACAGTAATTCATGACAAGTACAGTTTGTATGGGAGGTGGTAGAAGGAGGGGGAGGACACGTATAATTTTTTTACATTAGATTGATATTATCATAAAAATAACATACTCAAAATTTCAGGCTAATAGCTTTTATACTTTTCGAGTAAAACCGTTTATTGTCAAATTGTGCAATTGTGTCATTTTGTATAGGAGGGGGTAGAAGGGATGGAGCGATTTGGCCCGTTCATGAACTTGACCTTACTTTTTTGCCAAAAACGATGTGTACAAAAATTGAGCTTTCGAGCTCGACGCGTTCTTAAGCTAGAGTGCGAACGGACGGACGGACGGACATCCGGTTTTGAGATTTTTGAGTGATAAGATCATCTTCTGTATCATTCATTTTTTTCTCCGAGCCTTATTTCTTGGCGTTACAAACTTTAGAGTAAACTTATAATACTCTCAGATTTCATCTAGAGTATAAACATTATGCATGCCATGTTCGGTGTCATACATGAAAAATACAAACCTCCCCCTCTACTTCTACCACCTCCTATACAAAAGTCCATATTCACTATTCGAAAGAATTTGAGATGATATATTTTCCGGTATATTAAAGTCATTTCCATCTCATCTAGAGTATCATATGATTGGGCTTTAAGCCCAATCATAATTCTGTTATGTTTATTACATGAATTTCAAATGGATGAAATCACCTGCAAAATTTAAGTTCTCTGTCTTTTATTAGAACCCAATGAAAATTACTGAAACTTTTCAACATTTTGGGTTATTACCTAAGCTTTCTAAACTTAAAAATATTATCAAAAAATTTGCCAATAAGTCGGGTGAAACTTTATTATTCTTGGCACAAGTTGAGAATACGTCAATCAAATTCCTAATGTTTTATGGTGATACCTGTGTGGAAAAAAGGCCCCTCCGAAGACCATTTGCCGACTACTACAAAACTCTACAAATAATTCGCCGATTTCGGGTCTCTTAATCCAAGGTCGCGACGCGTCGACCCAAGGCTCACCATGCCTGGTGATGTGTTCTAGTCCACTGTTGTCAAAGCTAACCTGGGTGTTCTTATTTCCTGAAATGATAATAATATCACCTCTTGGAACACGATCGAAGGTGCCACTCAGTTGGCTATAACACTCTTCTTTATCACCAGGTGTCGCGGTATTAGTTGGTGGACGTTTCTGACACTGGTCCTGAATCTGACGACGATAATCCTATCCGAGATTGGTTGTTATAGTGCTATATTTCTCATTTCACGGTCGACCACTGATTGGCGGTGCAAGGACCGAGTTACCCCAGCCCTTCCCCCGTCATTCAATGTTCGAATGAACCAGAAGCCAATCATAGTCCGTTTTCGAATGTCAAAAGTTACCATAGATTCCATTCGTATCCAAGGCGCTGTATCCGTTTCTCGTATCAGTTAGGATTTAAGATCCCGGGTGATAAGCCCGTGATCCAGTGAGTGTCCAGTAGCAGAGTAGAAGGGTAAAAGGGATTTCAAAACTTGTCATGCTATCTAATGTATCTAAATTAATAATTTTCTAAGTAATTCCGGAGACATAATCGATTGAAAAAAAAATTTTTTTTAAAGATTATATACAATAAAAAAAAGCATATGTTTAATAAAAAAAGGTTAAATGTTCTGTCAAAGCAAGACATCACTAAAATAGTTCTTCGAATTTTGGTCCTTTACCACCCTAGCAAATAAAATGCCATCTATTGAAGAGATTGAACAAAATGGATTGTTGTAATTTATTAATTCAGGCGCTTTAAGCTCGGTAGTAGGGGTGAATTTAAATGGTTTTTTCTATGTCACGTTCCTAGATGTTTTCAATATTAATAATTTTTCAAGCAGCTGACGAGAGAGGTTTTAGTAATATTTATTAGATATTGCTTTAGCGTAATAAGCCAATATATTTGAAAATTGCTTCGCTTAGCTATAAAGTCACGTCACGCCACACGGAGAGTGACGGCGAACAGGCAGTCGGACTATTTTTTTGCATTTTTAGGTCAAACCATCAAATTTTTTTTCCTAGTCTATCACAAATAATAAAGCAAAATTGCTTCCCTGAAATTTTTACTTCTTTTTTGTCGCATTTCGTGACAAAATTAGCCTAAAAATGAAAAAAAAAATCAATCTGTCCATACACCGTACATGGATACATATCTTCGAGATCGTTAAAGATAGGTGGTTTAATTTTGGGTGGATTATAGATTGGGTGCCAATTTCTCCACTTCGAATGCAGATAGAACGCTGAAACTCAAAACTCGTATATATTAGCTTATGGGAAAAAAAAGGAAAATAAATTAGTTTTACTTTATTATTATTATTATAAAGTATTGTGATCGACACAAGAATTAAAAAAAAATTGCTACCCTGAAATTTTTTCTTTCACGTTTCATGACTAAATTATCCTAAAAATGCAAAAAAAAAATCTGTCCCGCCGTACGCCGCACGCCGTACATATGAACTCATATCTCCGATACCATTAAAGGTAGAATATTCGTTTTTGGTGGATTGTTGATTGAGTAAGTGAGCTCTGTTTTCTAAATTTTGGTGGTTGTTAGGTGGAAGGGGGAGGCGGGGGGAGGGAAAAAGTTGAAAACTACACTTGCTAATATCTCCACCACGAATGCAGATAGAAAGTTGAAAATCAGTAGAAATATAGAAAAGGTTGTGGGACAAACTTTAAAAATAATTTAATTTTTTTATCCATTGGCGTCCGAAAAGGGGGGGATAAAAACAAATTGTCGGCCGAATTGTTTTTTTAAATGACTATATCTTCGAAATTACTTATCGTAAAAAATTAATATTTTGGGACCATCAAGGTGGTATATGGTTCCATCGGAATCAGCTTAGAAAGTGGCTAATTATTGTAAGGGAGAGGGACAGGAGGGGTGCAAAGAAAAACACTTAAAAATTAATATCTCAACTATCTCTTAAACTATGAATTACATAGCTTACCTTAAAACTTATATTAAGCTATACTAGGAAAATACAAAAAAAATATAACATGTTGAAATAATACTAGTGGAAGGAAATGGGGAGCATTTCAAAAATGGCGCACTTTTCAAAACTACAAATCCTTATATCTCATAAAGGAGTACAGATATCAAATCGAAAATTTGTCAGATTGTAGAACTACATAATGGTTAATTTTGGTAAAAATTTTAAGTTGGGAGGTGTAAGGAACCTCCTTGATAAGCAAAA
The DNA here is from genome assembly GCA_963669355.1 of Chorisops tibialis. Lineage (NCBI taxonomy): Eukaryota > Metazoa > Arthropoda > Insecta > Diptera > Stratiomyidae > Chorisops > Chorisops tibialis. The sequence continues at coordinate 262,657,248 of OY770262.1, read as the reverse complement.
ATCTTGAAAATTTTGAGTGATTTTTTTAGAGCTCTGGTGAAAGATACAAAATTTAAATTTTGCATGTGGATACATCTATTTGATGTACATAGAAAAATAATAATAACTGGATCCATAATCGTTATAAGCCGAGCCCCCGGTCTAACGTGCACAAGGTGTTTCATGTGCATTGAAAAAAACACACTGAAAATTTTTGAGCGAAATTTTGAGGTAGAAACTTAAAAATTTGCGAAATGCATTTAAGAAAAATCTCTAAATATACGAAATATTAAATGGTCGAAAACCTATAAAACTTCTACCCCCTCCCATACAAAATTATTTTTTCGACCATTTTTAAGAAATCAATTATCACCTAACTATTAAAAGCTATCAACTTAAAATTTTGCATAACAACTAACAAAAATAATTGAAATCAAATTACGTTAAAAGTTTTGAAATCGCGTTTGCCCTTCCACCCCCTGCCATACAAAAGTATGATTTCGACCAATTTCATTAAATCAACTAATAACCAACAAATTAAAAGCTACGAAGTTGAAATTTTGTACGAGCACCTTACAATAGATAAGAAAGAAAACTACGTCACAAATTTTACGAGTGCCCTACCTTCTCTACCCCCTCCCATACAAAATTATTTTTTCGAGCATTTTTACGAAATATTTTATCAGCTAACTCTTAAAAGCTACCAATTTCAAATTTTGCATGAAAACTTATAAAAATAATTCAAATGAAGATGCTTTAAAAGTTTTGAAATCGCGTTTGCCCTTCTACCACCTCCCATACAAAACTATGATTTCGACCAATATCATTAAATCAACTAATAACCAACAAATTAAAAGCTACGAACTTGGAATTTTGTACAAGCACCTTACAAAAGAAATGAAATAACACTGCATCACAAATTTTATGATTCCCTTACCCGCTCTACCACCTCCCATACAAATGCTTGGTTTCGTGAATGTAAAATACAGCAAATTTTATGAAAATTCTATGCAGCTTCGTCTATGAAACACATTCTATACAGAGAATATTGGATGTGATTCAAGCAATTAATTAAAAAGCTATTAACATAAACCCATCCTTACTATTATCTCTCCTCCTCCCCTCATAAAAACCCAAACTTGCAGAAACGAATGAAATATTGTTAAATTGACAACAGCCCTGCCCTAGAAATCCCTTTCACTTAGCCTACCCTAACCATTCTACCATCATTCATTCATGCATATTGACTTTCCACTCATCTGCAACTCGTCCCAAGAATAATAAAGTTTCGCCCGACTTGTGGGCAGTTTACTTGTATCTAGTGGGCTCTGAAAAAGGGGCCTAAAAACAAATGGTCTGCAAATTTTTTTTTTCAAATAATTATATCTATCGAATTAGTTATCGCAAAACGTTTATATTTAGGACGCTTTAGGTGCCGTACAGCTCCACTATTATTGACTTTAAAAGATGCAAGTACCCTTATAATAATGAAGTGGGTCAGGAGTAAGCAACGAATAATACCTCGACTATCTCTTAACCGATGTAATTGGAACTTGGAACACATATTAAACTATACTACCAAAATATGAAAAATATACATTTGGGCATAATAGTAGAGGGGGAAATGGGAAGCATTTAAAATATGGGGTACATTTAAAATTTTCAAACCGGTACAGCTCAAAATTTCAAATATATATTAAGTTGAAATTTGATCAGATTTTAGGGCTATGCGATTAATAATTTGGGCAAAAATGTTGGTGGAAAGGGATGTAAGTGGTAAGCGAAACTGTTGAAAAATTCGATTCATTTTTCCACAGTTTTGGTAAAAGATACGAAGTTCAAATTTTTGAAACGTGGATCCATTTGATATACGTAATCGTAAAATTCTAATTTGAACCAGAACTGTTATTCACAGAAAGGGACCCTAACCTGCGCGAGATGTTTCATGTGCATTGAAAAAACACAAAAACTCAAAATCTAGGATTAAAATATTAAGCTAGAAACTTGAATGTTTGCGGAATTTATTTGAACAAATGCATGAAATTTTAATGTATTAACAGATCGAATACTTTCGAAATTTTTCGACCAATTCTAAAAAAACTATTATCACCAAAAAATTAAAAGCTATCAACTGAAAATTTGGTACGAGCACTTTTAAAAATATTTAAAACAAACTTCCATCAAAAATTTTGAAATTCCTTTTACCCTTCTACACCCTCCCATACACAAATATGATTGCGACCAATTTTAGTAAATCAACTAATAACTAACAAATTGAATGCTAAGAACTTTAATTTTGTACGAACACTTTTCAAGTCAAACGCAATAATACTGCTTCGCAAATTTTACGATTTCATCAACTCTACTACCCCTCCCATACAAATGTTTGTTTTCAAGAATGGGCCAAATTGAACTTCAAATTCTGCGAATTCTTCGTCAGACATGCTGATAATAATACAATACAACTTGACTATAGACGTCAGGCGAAGATTTTTTGAACATCTTTTTCCGACAAAGCTTTACGAAAACATAGCAGAATTATGATTGGTCGTAAATCCCAATCATTCCAGATGAAATAGGAAAGAGTTTATTGTACCGGAAAATATGTCATGTCAAATTCTTTCAAATAGTGAATAGTGGATAGTGCTTTTTGTATGGGAGGGGGAATGTTTGTAATTTTTGTATATAACACCGAACGTAGTATACAAAATGTTTCGTGCTGAATTTAAAGTTTGTAGCTGTCATAATTTTCGAGGAAATTGAACAATTTTTTGTCTGAATTTATGGCATTTGTATGGGAGGTGGCAGAGAAAGTGGGAAGTTTGGATGATTTTGAATCTGCTTATCAACATCTTAATAACAATTCGAAGGAGAAATACTTTTCTTGAACTTCCAATACAAAAATTTGTATGGGAGGTGGTAGAAGGAGTGAAGCGAAATTCATTTTTTTTTAACATTTATTGGGACAGATTCTGGTAAAATTTTATTTTGTATATTTTCTACTTTCAATGAAAATCGATTAAATGCATTACGCGAAATTGTGCATTTGTATGGGAGGAGTTAGAAGGTGTATTCAAATAAAAACCAAATTTATCGACATCAATGATATTTATAATAGTATACTTTTCTCAAAATTTAAAGTTAATAGATTTGTCGGGCTTAAAGATAAATAATTTAATTGAAATTCCAAAATTTCGTGAAATTTGTATGGGAGGGGGTAGAAAGAGTGAAGTGAAGTAGATAGCTTTTCCAAAATTGGTTGTAAATTCAATAAAACAATCAAAAATTGGTTCTTTTAGCTTTGCTAGTTGCAATGTAAGCCAAATGAATGCATCTTTGAAAATTGTGGATTTGTATGGAAGGATGTAGAAAGAGGAAAGGGATGGGATCAATATTTTTTGATGTTAATGATATTTACATGGTTTCGGAGAAAAATCAATTTCTTTAAGTTTCGAAATTTGATGTAGTTTGTATGGGAGGGGGTGGAAGGAGTGGGTGGGTTTGGCCCGTTCACGAACTAAAATTTAGTTTTTTGCTAAAACTGACATTTGACAAATTTCAAATAGGTCAAGGCTTTCGAGAGCTATATTGGAGACAGACAGACGGACAGAAGGTCACTCGGAATCGAGGGTTTTGAGCGACAGCAAATATTTCTGTACCCTTGGTGACTCTGTGCGAGCATTATTTCTTAACGTTACAAACGCTAAGTCAAATACAAAATATTCTCAGATTTTATTTAGAGTATAAAAACGTTGATATCGTAACATTCCGCACCAGAATTCTAATCTGCGTGGTTTACACCTACGACGATTATTGAAGTTTACGACTTTTTGCTGGCAGATTATTATATTACGACTACTTTCCAAAAAATTTGTTCCAATGATTTCTTAATTGTCATAACAAAATATAAGTAAATGAGAAATTGCAGGCATTTTAATTCAAAGAGATAATTGCTGGAAAGAATTAAAATCTGTTAATCAATATAGAGCGGGATCATTTTATGCAACATTGTTGTCCGGTTTGTGCAACAAAGGGCTTTAAAAAACCATCTTCACGCATAGAAGAACAGAAAATGTTTTTAAGCGAATAGAAGATATGTCAAGCATTTCAAGTTATTATTCAGAATTGCGAAACCTTGATATTTGAATGGTAAAGGTCCGTACGTACGAGGATTTTGGAGTTCCAACCAAAAACACTAACTAATAGCCAGATTATGTAATCTATTACAAAAACCAAATATTAATTCTCGCTTCTCGAAATTACAAGAAATTTACACGTTAGCTACATAATTCATTGGAATTTCGCCTTGAAATGCAATAAAACAATTTTCTCAACACGCTTCAAGCAAGGCTCAAATTAAGTAATTAGTAGAACGACACTTTTTCACAACTATGTAATAAGTCAGTTTTCCGAAAAGTAAGAAAGGTATTAATCTTTAATTTCAGATGTCTCGTTTTATGATTATTATTGCTATTTCCGAAAATTTACAAATATCCCTAATAGCTAGACAATTGCTAGAAATAGAATATACTAATTTTCTCAGTATGCATACAAATTATAATATACAAATTTGGTGTAAAAAATTTTGACAGCGAAAAATTTTGTTTTCAATGTCACCTTCTACCTCCCTTATCGCGTATGACTACGCATTAAACGAATTTCCAAAACAATGGTTGCTATTTCTGTTAACCTAAGATGAAGAATTTTCTCATTTTCAAAGATAAATTTTTATGAGCTACTAAATTCTTCTAACACTAAACAACAATCAACTATTGATTGTTATCTCTGCAACTAAGTACCTCCTTCACAGTTTGCATATTTTTTCACGAGAAATGAATAGTTTACTCGTATATATTACGAAATCATTGTAATATAAACATTTTCTGGTTTTTTTTTTCTTTCTTCGAATCCTTGAATCATAACGACAATCTAATCGAAAATGAAATCTCGAAAATGAGTCGCTTTTGCCATTCACAAAGTTAAACGTAAAAGCGATATTTTTCCATGTTTGAAAATCACAATCCCGGAGAAAACCCCCGGTTCTGTTGAATTATTCATTAAGGGATGTTGCTTGGAGCCGAAGTAGTAAATCTTTCTCGATAACCCCCACCGAAACACGGTTATTGTGGGTGACAATGGTTCTCTAAATACGAAAAAGGAGCTTATGTTAAATCTGTTTGTTTCCGAGTCGTAGATACTCGAAGGGTGCGGTTTCGATATTGCAACAAAGCCATTACGTCTAGCTTTCTCCCCTTGTTACTAAAGTTCTGATGGCGGACGATTTTATATATCTGAGGCTTTTTACTATAAGGACACAAGTGATATCACGAGAGACAAAACGACGATGATTCAAAGATAGTTTAGCTAGAAAACAGCCCAGATATAGATGGATGCCTTCGAGGTTCGTTTTGATATTGAAAAAGGTACTTTACGATGGGAACTTGCATCTGGCTGAGATAAAAATACCGAAAGATACGAAATCTCTCCTCGTCGTTGTTTCTCACGAATTTCCTTAGGCTTAGCTACGCGAAAAGAACGAATCTTTGGATTGGAAAACCTTTAAAGGTTTTTCCAATGTTTTCCATCGCTCCAAAAATACAACATTGAAAAGCTTTTACTGAATACTGCAGATTTTTTTTCTCCTACCAAACTGTAGCAGGTCTTATTCATGCGGTCAGGCTATTTACTTTCTCTTACTTTTCACTATATAGAGAAAGATACATTTACGTTGGTTCTGAAAAGAATAGACGTTCGGGTTTTTTTCGGAAATTTTTCTATTCACGTGCATTTTTGGAAATAAGAAGAAATTTCAGTAAAAGGAATATTTTTCGGGAATTGTGAATATAAGTGATTGCCTTCGAGGTATCTAGGGTCGAAACTTTTTAAGAAGTTTTCTTGGGGCGTCTCATTTGCTGTGTAATTCTTCTGTTAAGGAAACTTTCAATGTATTTACGCGATTTTTTTGAAACGTAAACTCTGAAATAGAATAGCCGTTTTTTATTTATGTATTTTATTTGAATATTCGTACATTTATCCAATGCTACAAAATTTTCGTCTACAGGAATAAAACCTTTCTTTTCTACTTTTATTCGATATTTAAACTATTATCCTTCACAACAACAGGTTTTGTAGGTTATATTTTATATCTCAAATATGAGCTAAAGAATTCAGCCTTTGGTTGGCGATATGGTTTAATTTCATTTTTTTTAATATAGGTAGTCAAGTTAAGTCTATTTTACAAAAATATAGTTAAAAAAACAATTATGAAAAAATTATGAAAAAAAGTTCTAACCATTATTTGCAACAAATATATAAAAACAATTAAAATCCAAACAAAGAAATATTATACATTAAAACTAAGACCTAAATATTATTTAAGTATCATTCATTATAGATAATCACCATTATGGTCATAACCATCATCGAATACAGACGGCTGTGTACACGTATACGTTGACGGACTGATTGTATTTTGTCCTTTAGCTCGGCAGTCAAGTTTTTTATAACGACACAAAGGCTACGTTTGGACTCAAGCTGAGAGCGCTGTAAACGCTAAGTGAAGTGTCCTGTTCTCGATGGTGACCGATCCATTGTTGATCCTGTTAAAAGAGCAAACTTTCTGGCAGCAAACTTTGCTAAGAACTCGAATCTTCCTCAGTTGAACCAGAGTCCTCTGTACTTACCGGAATCTGAGTTATTGCTGCCATCACTTCTTTTTCGAACTAGGGTTATTTCCAAGATCCTGCAAGAGCTTAAAACTTCCAAGTCTGCTGGACTGAATGGCATCCCCCCACTGTCAAACTAGGGTTATTTCCAAGATTCTGCAAGAGCTTACTACTCCCAAGTCTGCTGGGCCGAATGGTACCCACCATTGCCCTTAAAAATTTCGCTTTCTGTCTAGCTAAGACTCTTCGTAACCTTTATCATTTTCCATACTCTTCAGGATATTTTCCTCAGATCTGGAAGGTCGCAAATGTTCAGCCAATTCCACAGAAAGGAAGCAAAGCGATCCTTGCTAATTACCGTGCCATAGCCATTACCACAGTGCTTTCAAAAGTAATGGAAACTGCTGTCAATTGCAAGATAGTCAACTTTTTTTGTGGATAAAAATAAAAATCTCATTCATGATCGCCAATATGGATTTCGCTCGGGTCGTTCTACAGGTCTATCTTATCGAGCGTTCATTCTCAAATATGGTGAAGGTTAATTTCTTGATTTTTACATAGCTAAGACGTTTGACAGAGTTTTGCACAAATTTTTTTTAGCCAATCTAAAGTTGATACTTTCTCAGAACTCTGACCTCGGTTTCATCTTAGAACGGGGTAGGAAAAACAAAGTGGAGCTCAATGCCTTAAAAACGCAGTCTTGTCATCTAAATGGCGTATCGATTTCACCTCTGCCTTACTTGGTGTAAAATTTCGACTTGATTGTAGCCAACACATCTCCAAAATCGCTATTGATGCTTCGAAATGCATAGGAATTCTGGGGAAGTGTAAGAAATACTTTTCTGCCTTTGAATTAGCTACTATCTACATATAATCCTTATATCCAGCCCGAGTAAAACTCGCATGTTTGAGTTGGGGCCATAAAACTACACCTTGCTTTGCTCAACCGTATTCCAAATAAGCTAGGGTGTAACCTAGTGGGTAGCGTGTTGGTCTACAATGCGAAGGTTGTGAGTTGAAGTCCCGGTCGACGGATAATTCCAAGAGACTGCCTGCTTGGGAATACCTTGATCAACTCAATCTACGAAAATTAAAAATTCGAATGTCTAACAACCCTTCCACAATAAATAATGAAAAATGTTAAGGCCCGATTTGGGCTGTAGTGACATTGTAGAAGTAGAAGTATTCAAAACATACATTACGATTAATTGGAGATTAGACTATATCAGCCTCAATAGACTCCCTCGGGCATCGTCAAATATCGGTGAACTCTGCATTTACTATAAATATTTACGTAGTAAATGCAGCCATGAACTAAAAGCCCTAATACCTCTATTTAATGCACCCTAAAATACTCCCTAAGCTGCACGCTCATACGAGTACACTGTGAAACCCTTGTCGTGAAAAACAGTGAAATTTAGTCAGGCCTTCATCACTTGGATGAATTCATTACCAGGCAATCTCGTTTCAACGAGATACAACCTCCAGCAATTTAAGAGCAACGTTCACCACCACTTCAAACTCTTCTCAGTCCACTAATTTTCCTACATCCACTTGTTTCCCCGTACCCATGTCGACTTAACTGTGCATAGCGCATTAAAGGGACCCTGTCAGATATTTTCAATAGCCGTAAAAAAAATAATAAAGACGAAACGATGTTAGTAATCATACATTCGCGGTATTCAGGCTTGAAGTAGATCAGAAATAGCTGATTAAATTTAATGTTACCCTTCAACCAACTTCTGCATTATCGAAAACAGAGTGTAATATTTTAATGAAAACAAACCACTTCAGTCGCACGGGAGTTTCCATCTCGTTCTCAGGGGTTAATAAATGTCATGCTCTACATGTAAGAGCCAACTGATGATGACACTCGTATTATTATTAATGTTTACTCATATAAAGCTCGTTCTGCTACAGACTATATTACTCGCCACATAACCTAACACTGTAAAGGGTGGCAGTCGCATTCACGGTACAACATAAATGAACAATTTTCCACATATGTAAGAACATCCTTTCATAACCCAAACTTTTCCTTAATTGCATCATTTATTTCTATTACTTGTAACTTGGCTTTACCAGAATCGGATATGTTTTAGTAGCAAGAACCGCTTACTAGAGGATAACACACTCCTGGCAAAGTAAGACAAATGAGTTTTTATCAAACTGGACAGTATCTGGTGGTCGTACGATATGATATTTTGGTTTGAAAATTGGATTTTTTACTGGGATAGGGATTGGTAAGTGATTATCTATGGATTCAAAGGAAATCCATGATGAAGTGTTAACAGATTTGTATGATATCTGTAGGTCATGAAATAATTTAAGCAATTAGTTTTTTTTAGCTGTCGCTTTTTGTTTAGAAGATAAAGCAGTTTAAACATCTCCATAAAAATTCAAATTTTAAAATCTACAATGCTTTCATTCCCAAGTTTATGGTTTATTATATTTGTGCTGAGAGTTTTCAAACGATATCAGCAATCATACCAGTTAACTTATCTAAAGCCAGGCCCAATCTAAAAGTAGTTGGCCTATCTATTGATCATTTCAATTGTGAAGTTCGTGAAGTTAGTTAGCAAGTTTTCGTTTGGGTAATACGTAATGGGTAGCCCTCAGAAAAGAAAGAATATTACCAGGCGTTACTCAAATATACGGCATTTATATCAGTGATGGTAAATCTTGTATTGACAACTTTTCTGTGCACTTTTCATTTTGCAAGTTAAAAGAAAATAAAAGGATCGAAATATTTGAGTAAATGACGCACGGCATTCATAATAAATTTCAAAATTTCTTGTAATTTGTATGGGAAGGGGAAGAAAGAGTACGGAAGTTGATATTTTTTTCAAAACATTAGAATTATAATAAAATCAATTTTGGCAAAAATTCGCCTTTTCAGCTTTGCTAGTTTCAATGAAAGTCGATAAAAATGTAAAAAGTAAAAAAGTGGGTTGTGCGAAGGTCTAACAACCCTTCCACAATAAATAATGAAAAATCTTAAAGAACCTGAAGGTCAGGAGGCCAAGGCCCGATTTGGGCTACAGTGCCATTGTAGAATTGTGGAATGTGAGGGGTAGAAGGAGTGAGGGGATCACATCAATATTTTGTTAAGCTATTTACATCATTATACTTTGAGCCGAATTTCAAGTCGACAGCTTAAATGGTTTCGAGGAAAAATAAATTTTTTTAAACTTCGAAATTTCATAAAATTTGTATGGAAGGGAGTAGAAGGAGAGTGCGGATGTAGCCCGTTTACGAAATTAAAGTTGTAGACAGGCGGACAGACCGCCACAAACGGTAAGACAATCACAATGTACATACTTTCAGATTTCATCTAGAGAATAAACATAACAGGACTACGATTGGGCCTAAAGCCATATCATGCGATATTTTAGATGAAAGAAACATTTTTTGATTTTAAGAAATTTTGTATGGGGAGTGTGGAGTGACGTAATTGAACTAATTTTTTCACATCATTTTAGAGTTCCTATTAAATATTTTATACAAAATTGATGCTTCAGAAATTTAATAGATACTGAGAAAATTGATTTATTGGATTTAGTGAAATTGTGCAGATTGTATGGGCGGTGAAACAAAGAGTGGTGAGTACTTAATGAATTTTTCAGAAATAACTTTTGATATCATGTATATGACATGTTTCAAATTGCTGATCAGTAGGATTTATACTTTTCAAGGAAATCGATTTTTGGTAAAGATTTAAAATTGTGTCAAATTGTATGGGAGTGGGTAGAAGGAGTAAAGCTAATTCTCCAATTTCTCACAGTCTTACTAATAATTCTAAATAAATATTTAGTGCATAATTTCAGATCGATAAGTCTTACACTTACTAGTAACACAGTATTTCTTGAAAAAGTGCAGTTTGTATGGGAGGTGGTGGAAGGGGCAAGAGACTCAAATAATTTCTACACCGTAGATATAAATCGTTACAAAAATAATATATTCCAAATTTTGGATCTATTGCTTGTATACTTTTTGAGAAAATCCGTTTATTATAAAACTCCGGGATTCTGCCCCTGGAAGTCGCAAGACATATGGGACAAGGTTGGCGATTGAAAAAAAGCCAAATTGGCAATCATCTCTCAACCTGATATCAACCAACGAACGCCCAGCCTGAGGCAGAATTACCGCGATGCTCATATACAGCTTAAAAGGGCTCTTAGACGTGACAAGAGGAAGGCCATTGAAGATCTGGCCAACAAGGCAGAATTTGCGGCTTGCCTTGGGGTTATGGGTTCACTATTCAAAATCATGAAACAGTTGACGAACAGGAATTTTACCGCCAACCACTTGGTGAGAGATGTCAACGGAACTCTCCTTAATATGAGTGAACATCAGTTGCGGCGATGGAAGGAATACTTCTCTGATATTTTAAGCATCTTGTCAGATGAAGATATTCCGGAAACAGAACAACTTCCAAACATCCAACCGCAACAATCCTCTATTAGGGACGATCCCCCAGATAAGGAAGAGATAGTTTCCGCCATTCGGTCAATGGCGGGAAGGAAACCTCCAGGTATAGACGGACTACCAACTGAACTCCTCAATGTGGACCCAGAAATGACAGCCAATATACTCCTTCTACTCTTGACTGAGGTGTGGAATGATGGAAGATATCCAACTGAATGGAAGGAGGGCGTCATTTTGAAAATTCCAAAGAAGCGCGACCTTCGGGATTGTGGCAATTGGCGTGGTATGTGTCTAATTACTGACGTATCGAAAATCATGGCTAAGGTAATTCTCAATTGGATTAGTTATGTTGTGAGCACTCTCGAAGCTTATCAGGCTGGATTCCGTAATGGGTCGTCTTGTACCGACCACACAAATACTCTACGGAATATTGGAGCAGTCAACCGAAATGGGTTCGCCACTACATCTCATGTTTGTGGACTTCAAGAAGGATTTCAACAGCGTTAAGTGAGATTACATATGAAATGCTTTGCGTAGGAGAGGTATTCCAGATAAGGTCTGCTATGATTAAAGAATCCTACGAAGATGCAAGATGTTGCGTCTTTCAAAGAGGAGAGCTGTCGGAGAGTTTCCCTGTGTGAACGGGTGTCAGACAAGGTTGCATATTATCACTAGCCCTGTTTCTGGTGATAAGAAATGACTCCTTGAAAGCTGCATTGGAAAGTGGGGAAGGTAAAGTTCTTCAATGGAGACTATTTAACATCTTAAGTTACCTTGATTATGCTGATGTCGTGTGTGTGCTTGCACATAACCGTTCGGACTTAGAGTCAAATGTTCGCTCGCTACTTTCTTAATGCAAAGAGTATTGAAAATAAATATGCTTAAAACCAAGTACATGTACATGGGTTCGAACGCAAATACACCGATTGTTCTTAACGGACAAGTTGATGAAGAGGTGCAAGATTTTTGTTAGCTCGGAAGCATTGTCAGCATGGACGGCGAAGCCGAAAAGGATATTGAGGCTCGTCAGACCTTTGGTATCCTTTCTCCTTTCTGGAGGTTCTGAGAAATATTCCTTCGGAGGAGGCTGTGAATTTTGGACGGATGCGTCAAATCCGTGTTGTTATATGGTTGTACTACGTGAAAAGTGACCGTTCAACTTACCAAGAAACTACAGAGTTTCATGAACCAATGCCTCCGACAAATTTTAGGAATATTCTGGCCACAAGCGATCTCCAACAACGAATTTTGGAGTACAACTGGCCAGACTAAAACAGGCACTCAGATTCAAAGGCGGAAGTGGCAGTGGTTTGGTTATACTTTGCGGAAACCAGAGCACAACATCGCCAAACAGGCTCTTGATTATAATCGTCGAGGAAGGCATCGGGTCGGTCGACCATGTAACACATGGCAGTTGAGCAGGAGGCCGGCGGAATAGACAAGTCTTGGCAACAGTTTAAGACCGATGCTCAGGATCGTGCCTTGTAGAAGAAAGTTGTTTCTGTCCTATGCGAGTTGTTTCAGTCCTATCAGGGGTCTTAATAGGAATTTTATTGATTGCTTGATTGATTGAGGTCAACGCGTTCTCGAGGTAGAGAGGATAAGGGCGCATAGACGGACATCCGGTTTTGAGATTTTTGTGTGACAATATGAGTTTCTTTATCATTCATTTTCTTTTCCAAGCCTTATTGCTTAGCGCTACAAACCTTTTGGCAATTTTATAATAGCTTCGGTAGTTGGATGGGATAGGCATTCGGAGCTCTCTGTAAAGCGTTAGGGGCTGCTAGTTTCCATGTCTGCAAGATTACCGAGGCTATCAATGAAGTGTGAGCATAGGCAGCTTCATTCTTTCCTAGAGAGAGCAGAGAAAGTGCATAACAGATGAATAATCGTTTTTTGCTTTTCCTCTTCTTTGTAGCTCATGCAAATATCATTAAAAGAAATATCATGCCTCTGAGCGAGTCTTTCTATCAGACAGTTTCCTATAACGAATCCTACTTTGGAGCTGATCATTTGCCTGCTTAGTGAGATTAGTCTACCAGAACGTTTTAGATCAAGAACAGGTCAAATCTGTCTAGTGGTCTTACATGTAACACCATTCGCGCATCTGTCGTAACAATAAAATAGAAAACAGTTTCCAAGCTCCTAGTACATTTATCTCTACTGCTAGAGATGTACACGCTTAACAATCAATGCGATGGTAGCAACTATCCGTAGAATTTTAGTTTTTAACTTAAAAAAAAATTGTTTACTTTTTAAAGTAAAGTAAAGTAAATTTATTTCAATTAATCCGTGAGCTAAGCTCATAAGGATAGTAATTATATACATTTTTTTTTCTTACAATATTATCAAAAAGAATAGTTTATCAAATAAAAAGTTTTAATGCAATGAGACAAAAGTGGAGAAAAAAAAGGGTATGAAAGTAAAACAAATAAAATAAAATTCAATGATAGTTATTTGCGGAAAAAAGAGAACATAAGACTCAATAACGTTACAAAATAAGAAATTTAAGATGCATTATTTAGCGAAGTGAACTATTTTCAACATGAACATATTATTGTAATAACAAGAATTGCTTTAATTTAGACTTAAGCTTGTTTGTAGATTTTTAAAGATCATCCGGTAGCTCGTTGTAGATCGAGATTGCCTTGTTTAACACTGAATTGGACCCGTATTTCGAGGTACGGATGGCAAATGGATATATGTTGTCAGCTCGGCGCGTATTGTATAGATGTATGTCGGAGTAGTAGGTGAATACTATGTCGCTGTTGGTTTTAAGATGCAGAAGCCTCTAAGCGATATAGTTGTTCCACAGTTAGGAACTGGAGTGATTCGTGAATCGTTTTTGTCCGCTCCCTCATGTTGATATTGTACATGTTTTTTATTGCTCGGTTCTGAATTCTTTGGATACATTGCAGCTTGGAATTGAAGGTGGAGCCCCAGATTGCTATGCCATAGTTTAATTGGCTCAAAAATAGAGATGAAAATATGCCTTTTTTTAAATTTTCGGGAACATCAGCTCGTATTTTCCTAAATATAGCCGCAATGGGGGCCAATTTTCTTCTCACAGCATCTAGTTGTAGGTCCCAAGATAGCTGTTCGTCGAGGTGAACTCCGAGGTACTTGAAACTGACTACCCTACTAACAGTTTTTCCATTGAAAACAATGTTTAATTCAGTTTCTGGTGGCTTATTGAAGAAAATATGATTGGTTTTCTCCGAATTAGCAATCAATTTATGCGCATTGATCCATACAGTGATTTTGTCGAGGTCCTTGTTATACTCTAGATGAAATTTGAGAGTATTATAAGTTCGCTCTAAGGTTTGTAACGCCAAGAAATAAGGCTCGGAGAAAAAAATGAATGATACAGAAGTTAATATTATCACTCAAAAATCTCAAAACCGGATGTCCGTCCGTCCGTCCGTGCGCTCTCTAGCTTGAGAACGCGTTGAGCTAGAAAGTTCAAATTTTGTACACGTCGTTTTTGACAAAAAAGTAAGGTCAAGTTCGTGAACGGACCAAATCGCTCTACTTTTCTACCCCCTCCCATACAAAATGACACAATTACGCAATTTGACAATAAACGGATTTGTTCAAAAAGTATAAAAGTTATTGGCCTGAAATTCAGAATATATTACTTTTATGATAATATCAATCTATCATATAAAAATTGTGCGTGTCCTCCCCCTCCTTCTACCACCTCCCATACAAACTGTACTTATCATGAATTACTCTAAGCCAATTTCCTCAGTGCTTATAAAATTCAGCGGGCTGAAATTGTGCACCAAATATTTATTTAAAATTGTTAGTAAGGTCAAAAAAAATGAGATGATTAGCTTCACCCCTTCTTCTACAATGGCGCTAGAGCCCAAATCGGACCTTGGCCTCCTGATATTCAGGTTCCTTAACATTTTTCATTACTTATTGTGGAAGGGTTGTTAGCCCTTCGCACAACCCTCTTTCTACGAATTTTTCATTTTCTTAGATTGAGGTGACCAAGGTATACCCAAGCAGGCAATGTACCGGAATTATATTTTGCGCCGGCCGGGATTTGAACTCACGACCTTCGCATTACAAGACCAACACACTACCTACTAGGCTATACCCTTCACCCCTTCTACCCCCTCCTATACAAAATGACACAATTTCGCAATTTGACAATAAATGGATTTACTCAAAAAGTATAAAAGCTATTGGTCTCAATTTTGGTATATGTTACTTTTTTAATGATTTTAATCTACAGTACAAAAATTATTTACTTCCTCCCTTTCCTTCCACCCCCTCCCATACAAACTACACTTTTTCCTGAAATGCTCTAAGCCGATTTTCTCAGAACATATAACATTTGTTGAGCTCATATTTTGTGATAAATATTTAATTAATATTATTACTAAGATGAGAAAAAAAATATTTGATTTGCTTCACTACTTCTACCCCCTCCCATACAATATGACACAGTTTCACAACTTCACAAAAAATCGATTTTCTTGAAAAGTATGAATGGCACTAGTCTGAAATTTAAGGGATGCCAATTTTATAATATTCCTAGTTATTTCTGAAAAAATCATTAAAATCCCCCCACTCTTTCTACCACCTCCTATACAAACTGCACAATTTCACTAAATCAAACTCACTAATTTTCTCAGTTCCCATTCAGTTTTTGGAGTAAGCATTTTGTATAAAACATTTTCATAGCTACTTTAGCATGATGTCGAAAAAATTAGTTCAATGCTATCATCCCTTCTAACACTCCCCATACAAAATTTCTTGGGATCACAAAAAATTCTATTTCATCTAGAGTATCGTAAGATTGCGCTTTATGCGCAATCGTAGCCCTGTTATGTTTTATACTATCTTGGAGCGCTGGTATACTAGTTGAAGTGTATATTACCGCTATGTCGTCTGCGTAGAGTGATATTGTACCATTTAGATCAAGCTTTGCGATTGAGTTCGTGTAAATGTTGTACAGAACAGGACCCAATACACTTCCTTGCGGAATGCCACTAGTGATAGGGAGTGGAGCACTGCTGACATTGTCAACCACGACGTATTGAGATCTGGCAGTAAGGTAGCTTTCAAACCAGCTGTAGGGAGTCCCACGAATTCCAATTGCGAAAAGTTTTTTAAGTAGAATTTGGTGATCTACCGTATCGAACGCCTTAGACAAATCAATAAAAACAGCAACCGTGTGAAATTTTTTATCGCAAGAAGACTGGAGTTTAGTCACGACATCGAATAATGCTCCTTTAGTGTTCGATTGGGGTTTAAATCCATACTGATTCTGAGAAATAATTTGGTGAGTCGTTAAGTGCTCTTGGAGTTGATTCTTCACAATAACTTCTAAAATTTTACCGACATTCGACAGTAAGCTAATTGGTCTATAATTAGATATATCGCTCATGGAGCCCGATTTGTATACTGGAACGACTTTGCTAATCTTCTAGCAGCTTGGCACAACTCCTTCGACTAAAGATGTATTAACAATCGTTGAAATTGGTGATGAAAGGATTTCTTTACAGTATTTGAGTAGTCTAATCGATATGTTATCAGGTCCCACACTTGCACCCTCCATTGGCTTCTAGTTCGTAGGGTACTACTTAAGTTTTGAGATATGGCAGCACCGATGTGAATATGATAAATCTGACAACATCGTCGCAACTTTTGCCTGTTTTAATGCTAAACAGATTTAAAATGTTTTGTCATCCGAGTTCTACTTGTGTTTTGAGACTTGATACATTTATCTCGGCCGAAAAATGGAATTAAGCCGGTAACATTTTCGTCCGATGATTTTTTATGACTTTCGACGTGGATTAACTCAGCAACAGTATGCTGATTAGCTCATTTCGATTCCAAGCCACCATGTTTTGCTGGTTTACTGAATTTAATCGTGGTCGTAGTTCGCTCCATGACGAATTTCATTCCAAAATCAGTTGTTGTGCCAGAAAACATCGATACTGTGCGTGAAATAGTTCAGATTGATCAGCATGTGTCATACCGTGAAATAGAGTCATGCTTGGACATTAATTCCAATCGCATACATTCAATACTGCCATGATAATTTAGCCGTTTAATATGTTCGCCGTTCGATTTTTTCGCGTTGAATACCGCAAAATTAGGCAATTGTTAAAAAAAAGGCTCGTGCCGATTAATCAAAAAAAATGTTGACGAAATTCAATCGCGGTGTTTCCAAAGGCGTATATAAGATCATGACGGGTGACGAATCAAGGATATATGCATATGAATCCGAAACTTAATATCAGTCGACTGTATGAGTCTTTCAAGATGAGCCAAACCCAACAAAAAATGTTCGCGCACAAAGCACTTCGAAGCAAATGGTCGCTGATCAATTAGGAATGGTACACCACCATTTGTTTGTCAGAAGTGTTTGGTGAAATAAGAAAAACTAATCTCCGAAGACGAATCATCCTCCACCACGACAATGCAAGCTCACACAAATCAGCTTACACAAGTGAGTTTTTGAGCAATCAAAACAGCGAATTAATAAATCACCCACCATGCAGTCCTTATTTGGTGCCCAATGACTTCTTTTTATTTAACTGAATTTCAATTCGTCGCATGCATTCAAAACGCATGTTTTGGAAATACTTCATTCGGAGTGGAAAAAGTGCCTTGAAAAATGATTCAAACGCATGCAAAAGTGTGTTTATTTTCTAAAAAATATTTCGAAAAACAATAAAACAATTTTCGATGATAAATATTTATTTTTACTAATCTTAAAACTTAAGTAGAACCCTTAATGAGTTATGGGTTACAGCGAATGATTAAAAAAAAGAGTTTTTTAATTTGTTTAGGGCGCTGAAATCTTCTTGTTATTAATTTTTATTATTGTAACAATTCAAACGGATTTTAGAACCGCTGATCAAAATTATGGCCTCATAACGAAAGATATTAATTGGGTTAAATCAATAAATTCAAAGCGAATGAATGATTACTGGTCACAATATGAGAGATATGAGAAATATTGTATCGGGACAGTAACAAGAAAAGAAACGGTAACTTTATATAGTTTTTCCTTTTAATCGGCTTTAGTTTATTAACTAATAAAGGTAAAGATTATCATTATTCATTACAGATTAATTAGCCGCATATGCATATTAAAAATGTAAACAAAACTAGCGTCAACATAATCAAAGCACTGCTCCTCTACATGATTATCTGATTTGTATTTCAATGCAATGGAAATGAAGAGTGACAGGAACAAGAACTACCATTTAGCATTAATTAGCCAGTTATTCTCTTTAGAATTTAATTACAAATTCAGTTATTCTCTTTAGTATTCAATATCTGCCACTCGTCTTGCATTTCCTATGTAATGCGTTTTAATTTTAGTGCATAGCTAGTTGAAAACTATAGTTGGAACTGGCCATGTACTTGAAACTAATCACCATAGATAGGACTCATTGGCACTAGAGATTCGTGTGTATGGGTCTAAAACGCCATGAGGGTGTCATACTACGCCTCAAAAGGACGAGAGGACAATTCATGCAAAGTGATAGTATAGACAGATACTGTTCGCCTATATTATTGGTTATGTAGGATCATAAATTATTCTATCTAGATGGCTAGATATCCTCTTCTGGGAGTCTTCCTTTCTATTGATAATGTGATGTTATTGCTTTATATAGTAGAATCTTGCTACATATCAATACTATACCATGCTATGCAGACTTGACTAAATTAATATTGTATATAAGAGTATAAGAGGCAATATTAGTAGTATGAGTATGAAATGTAAATATCAACTATCATAGATACATTAATTTGAAAACGTAATCTATACATATAAATATAATTGAAGTGTCTGTGTTATTTGTTTATAAATAGCTGTAAGTTAGTTTTTTGCATTATTTTAGCAATAACTAAGCAGAAACATACGTTTTTAAAATTCTGTCTGTTAGTCTGTATGGCTTTCATGCGAAAACTTTCACAATTCATTAGATATGCTTCGGGATGTAATCTGCATTTGGTCTTATTTCAATAATCGCATGCTTTCAAATTTGCTTGAAAGTCACAAGAGTGAATAATTTGAAATTTAGAATTTATTATTTTTATCATAAATGCGATGGTATACAAATTATTTGAATCACTTCTCCCACCACCTCCCATACAAACTACACTTTTTAATGAAATACTATAAACAAATGTGCTCAGTACGTATAATATTTATCGACCTAAAATGTTGTGCTAAGCCCTTAATATCGGGAAAAGTAAACATCTTTTTCAAAATTCGATGTTTATATTATAGTTGTATATCAAAAAATCACTGAGAGTCCCTCACTCCTTCTACCATCTCCCATGCAAACTGCACAATTTCAAAGCAATGCACTAATTTTCTCAGTAACTATTCAATTTTTGAAGCTTAAATTTGGTACTAAACATTTTTACAGCTATTCTAGCATGATGTAAAACATATTAGTTCAATAATGTTACTCCTTCTGCCACTCGCTATAAAAAATTTCGTATGATCACAAAAGTTTCGATCCCCTCTAGAATATCGTATGATTAGGCTTTACACACAATCGTAGTCCTGTTATGCTTTTAAGTTTACTGTTATTTTGTTTGGGCTTTTGTTTCCTAATTAACACAAGCTGCAACTATTCACATGTCCTTAATACTCTTCAATACATACATATATGATCTCAAATCACGGGATTGATTTAATCACGAGCCTGTCCCATACAAACGC
This sequence comes from Chorisops tibialis, assembly GCA_963669355.1. NCBI lineage: Eukaryota > Metazoa > Arthropoda > Insecta > Diptera > Stratiomyidae > Chorisops > Chorisops tibialis. The sequence continues at coordinate 262,637,469 of OY770262.1, read as the reverse complement.
GAGTATCATGGTTTCATTCTTAATAATTTATGGTTCTGATTCCAAAAAAATACAAAGCATTGTGTTCAAAGAGCCATCAGACTAAGTAAATTATATATCCCACATAATGTATTATTAATTACATTCTCAAAAATTGTGGACAAAGTCGCGGGGGATCGCTAGTGTTAAATAAAAACGTTACAGAGCTACGAATGCGTATAAAGCCCAACCGTGCGATACTCTAAATGAAAGAGATTTTTTTTGATTTTAAGAAAATTGTTAGGGGAGGTGGTGGAGGTATGATGACTTTGAACTAATTTTTTCATATCACGCTAGAGTTGACATCGAAATGCTTTATACAAAATTTAGGATCAAAAAAATTAATAGATTCTGAGAATATTACTGTATTGGATTTAGTGAAATTGTGCAGTTTGTATAGGAGGTGGTTGAAGGAGGGGCGAGTTCTTAATGACTTTTTCACAAATTACTAAGATCATGATGTTTTTGACAAGTTTAAAATTGCAAATATTCAGCATTCTTACTTTTCAGGAAAATCTACTAGCTCTGAAATTGTGTCATATTGTATGGGAGGGGGTAGAAAGAGTAAAGCTAATCATCTAATTTTTTTTTGGTCCTATATTTAAGTTAAATAATTTTAAATAAATATTTAGTGCACAATATCAGCTTGATTAATTTTATACGTACTGAGTAAATTTAGAGAATTTTATGTTTGCAGTTTGTATGAGAGGCTGTGGAAGGAAGGGAAGGCCTCAAAAAATGTTATACAATAGATTGAAATTGCCATGAAAGTAAAATATTTTAAATTTCAGATCCATAGCTTTAATGCTTTTCGAACAAATCCGTTTATTGTCAAATGACGAAATTATGTCATTTTGTATGGGCGGGGGGAGAAGGGGTGGAGCGATTTGGCTGGTTCACGAACTGGACTTTACTTTTTTGTTAAAAATGGTGTGAACAAAATTTGAACCATTTAGCTCAACGCGTTCTCAAGTTAGAGAAGACACGGTCGGACGGACATCCGGTTTCGAGATTTTTAAATGATTATATGAGCTTCTGTATTATTCATTTTTTTCTCTGAGCCTTATTTCTTCGCGTAACAAACTTTGTGCAGAGGGGAAAGTTTAGTAATTTTACTTTATTATTGTAATAATAGAGTATTGTGATCGACACAGAAAAAAAATTTGCTACCCTGAAATTTTTTTTTTAGCGTTTCATGACTAAATTATTCTAAATAAACTGCCAACAAGTCGGGCGAAACTTTATTATTCTTGGGACAAGTTGCGGATGAGTGGAAAGTCAATATGCAGGTTAGAGTGGTTAGGGAAGGCTAAGTGAAAGGGCAGGACTGTTGTCAATTTAACAACATTTCATTCGTTTCTGCAAGTTTGGGTTCTTATGAGGGGAAGAGCAGGGGTAATAGTAAGGGTGGATGGATGTTAATAGCTTTTTAATTAATTGCTTGAATCACGTCCAATATTCTCTGTATAGAATGTGTTTCATAGACGAAGTTGCATAGAATTTTCATAAAATTCGGTGTATTTTACATTCACGAAACCGAACATTTGTATGGGAGGGGGTAGAGATGGGAGGGGGTAGAGAAGGTAGGAATCGTAAAATCGTAAAATTTGATGTGTAGTTTTATTTTGCTTCTCTTAAGGTGCTTGTATAAAATTTCAAGTTCGTAACTTTTAGTCTGTTGGTTATTAGTTGATTTAATGAAATTGGTCGAAATCATACTTTTGTATGGGAGGGGGTAGAAGGGCAAGCGCGATTTCAAAACTTTTAACGTAATTTCATTTCAATTATTTTTGTAAGTTTGTATGTAGAATTGCAAATTGATAGCTTTTAATAGTTAGGTGATAATTGATTTCTTGAAAATGGTCGAAAAAATAATTTTGTATGGGAGGGGGTAGAAGTTTTAAAGGTTTTCGACCAGTTAATATTTCGTATATTAAGGGATTTTTTTTAAATGCATTTTGCAAATTTTCAAGTTTCTACCTTTAAATTTCACTCAAAAATTTTCAGTTTATGTGTTTTTTTCAATCCACATGAAACACCTTGTGCACGTTAGACCGGGGGGTCGGTTTATAACAATTATGGATCAAGTTATTATTATTTTTCTATGTACATCAAATAGACGTATCTACATGCAAAATTTAAACTTTGTATCTTTCACCAGCCCCAAAAAAATCACTCAAAATTTTTGACAGTTTTGCTTATCACCTCCCTCCCCTTACACCTCCGAACTTTAAATTTTTATCAAAGTTAACTCTTATGTAGTTCTACAATCTGACAAATTTTTGATTTGATATCTGTACTCTTTTTTGAGATATAAGGACTTGTAATTTTGAAAAGTGCGCCATTTTTGAAATGCTCCCCATTTCCCCCCACTACTACTATTTCAAGATGCTATATTTTTTTTGTATTTTCCCAGTATATTTTAATACAAGTTTTAATTTTCAATTACATAGCTTAAGAGATAGTTGAGATATTCGTTTTTAAGTGTTTTTCTTTGCACCCCGCTGACCCTTCCCCTTACAATAATTAGCCACTCTCTAAGCTGATTCCAATGGAACTATATGCCACCTTGATGGTCTCAAAATATGAATTTTTTACAATAAGTAATTTCGAAGATATATAGCGCTCCCGCCGCCTCCCCTGAACCCGTACACTCCCAAAATGGGTATCCGCCTGAGATCCGCAACTATCTACAATCAACCCAATGAACTTTATATCTTGAAGGGTTTGGGAGTTAATGTGCGCTGAGCGTACACGTCGGCGTATGGCGGACGGCGTACAGACAGGCGGATTTTTTTTTTGCATTTTTAGGCTATTTTAGTCATGAAACGCGAAAAAAACAAAATTTCAGGGTACCATTTTTTTTTTCCAAGTCGATAACAATACTTTATTATTAAAATAATAAAGTAATATAACAAGTGGACATAATAGTAGTTAGGGAAATCGGAACTTCCCAAAACTAAAGAAATTGTTGAGATATTCATTTTTAAGTGTTTTTCTTTGCACCCCCTGATCCTCCCCCTTACAATAATTAGCCACTCTTTAAACTGATTCCGATGGAGCTGTATGCCACCGTAACAGTTTCAAAATATGAATTTTTTACGATAAGTAATTTCGAAGATATAATCATTCGAAAAAACATTTCGGCCGACAATTTGTTTTTAGCTCCCCTTTTCGGACGCCAATGGATAAAAATATTAATTTATTTTTTAAGATTGTCCCACAACTCTCTCTATATCTCTACTGATTTTCAACTTCCTATCTGCATTCGTGGTGAAGATATTAGCAAGTGTAGTTTTTGACTCTTTCCCTCCCCCAGTCTCCCCATTCCACCTAACACCCCTCAAAATTTAGAAAATTGAGTTCACTTACCCAGTCACAATCCACCCAAAAACGAACATTCTACCTTTAACAGTCTCGGAGATATGAGTTCATATGCACGGCGTACGGCGGGACGGATTTGTTTTTTTTTTTTTTTGCATTTTTAGGCTAATTTAGTCATGAAACGCGAAAAAAAAAAATTTCAGGGGTATCAAATTTTTTTTTCTGTGTCGATCACAATACCATTTATTAGAATAATGAAGTAATAAAATAAACTGCCAACAAGTCGGGCGCAAATTTATTATTTTCGGGACACATTAAAGATGCATGGAAAGTTAATATGCAAGTTAAAGTGGTTAGGGAGGACTAAGTGGAACCCCCCTTTCACAAGTGGAACCCCCTTTCACAAGTGGAACCCCATTTCACAAGTGGAACCCCCTTTCGCAAGTGAAACCCCCTTTCACAAGTGGAACTCCCTTTAGGGCAGGGATGATGCCAATTCAACACTTAGTTGCGAATGCGATCAATAGCTCCAGTACATGTAATCAATATTTCATTCGTTTATGCAAGTTTGGGTTTTTATGAGGGAGGGGTGATATTAAGGGTGGGTGAATGTCAATAATTTTTCAATTGATTACTTCAATTACGTCCAATATTTTTTGCATAGAATGTCAGTTTCATAGACGAAGTCGTATAGAATTTTCATAAAATGTGGTGTATTTTACATTCACGAAAACAATCATTTGTATGGGAGGGGGTAAAGGAGGTAAGGGAAATGTAAAATTTGTGATGCAGTTTTATTTCATTTCTCTTGTAAGGTGCTCGTACAAAATTTCAAGTTTGTAGCTTTTAATTTGTGGGTTAGCAGTTGATTTATTGAAATTGGTCGAAATCATACTTTTGTATGGGAGGGGGTAGAAGGGGAAATGCGATCTCGAAACTTTTGACACAGTTCCGTTTCAACTATTTTCGGAAGTTTTTGTGCAAAATATTAAATTGATAGCTTTTCATTTTTAGGTGATAATTGATTTTTTAAAAATGGTCGAAAAAATAATTTTGTATGGGAGGTGGTAGAAGTTTGGGAGGTATTCGACCAGTTAATATTTTATTCTTTTTTTTTAAATGCATTTTGCACATTTTCAAGTTTCTACCTTTAAATTTCATTCAAAAATTTTCAGTTTATGTGTTTTTTCATTGCACATGAAACACCTTGTGCACGTTAGGCCAGGGAAGTCGGTGCATAACAATTGCAGAATTTTTATTATTTTTTCTGTACGGGTATTAAATAGATGTATCCACATGGAAAATGTAAGCTTTGTATCTCTTACCAGAGCCCTAAGAAAATCAAACAAAATTTTCGACATTTTTGCTTACCACCTCCCTCCCCTTCACCTCCCGACGTAAGACTTTTACCAAAATTCAATACTATCTAGTTCTACAATTTGACAAAATTTAAATTTGATATCTGTACGCAGTTTTGAGATATAATGTTTTGCAATTTTGGAAAGTGCAATGCTCCCCATTTTCCCCTATCACTATTTTATCCAAAGGTTATATTTTTCTCGTATTTCTGTAGTATAGCTTAATATAAATACCTAGTTTCAATTATATAGCTCAACAAGTAGTCAAGATATTGGTTTTTAAGTGTTTTTCTTTGCACCCCCCTGACGCCCCCCTTACAATAATTAGCCTCTACGTAAGCTAATTCCAGTGGATCTATATGCCACCTAGATGGTCTAAAAATATAAATTTGTTATGCTAAGTAATTTCGAAGATATAATCATTTGAAAAAAAATGCGGCCGACAATTGGTTCTTAGCCCCCCTTTTTTACCCCATTGGATAAAAAAATTAAATTAATTTTAAAAATTGTCCCACAAACCTTTTTATATGTATATCGATTTTTAGCTTCCTAGCTGTAACCATGTTTGAGATATCTGAATTCTTAGTTTTCGGTTTAAGTGTTCCATCCGCCTCCCCCTGAATCCGCACACCTCCCAAAATGGGTGTCCGCCTGAGATCCGCAACCATCTACAATCCCTCCAAAAATGAACTTTCTATCTTGAAGTGCTTGTGAGTTAATGTGCGCTAAGCGTACACACCGGCGTACGGCGGACGGCGTACAGACAAACAGATTTTTTTTTTGCATTTTTAGGCTATTTTAGTCATGAAACGCGAAAAAAAAATATTTCAGGGTAGCAAATTTTTTTTTTCTGTGTCGATCACAATACTTTATTATTAGAATAATAAAGTAATAAAATTAGTTATGGCAAAAATTCGTCTTTTCAGCTTTACTAGTTTCAATGGAAATCGAATAAACGATTTTTTTCTAAATTGAGTATATGTATGGAAGGGGGGATCAGATCAATATTTTGTAATGTTAATGATATATATACATAATAATAATACATAATATACATAATAATAATATATATTATTATACCTATACATAATAATTTCGTAATTTCATGAAATTTGTATGGGTGGGGGTAGAAGGAGTGAGGAGGTGTGGCCGTTTTACGAACTTAATGTTTCTTTATCGTTTGATATTGCATACAAAAAATTTCAGCGCAATAGCTTAAAGTGTTCGAGAGTTATGTTATAAGCAGACGGAAAGACGGTCACTCGGAATCGAGGTTCTTGAGCTACAACAGCGACGGCAACACAATATACTCTCCGATTTTATTTAGACTATAAATATTAGAAATTATGTTTTATACGAAACGTCTATGGTGTAGAAAGGAAGAAAGAAGACAGCATCATTCGTTTCACAAAATAATTGAAAAAATATTTCAAAACAACCGTAAAATAGTCTTAAAAAATAATCAATCTTTCAACCATTCATTCGTTCGCACTTAGGTCCAAAGATTTCATTAGAACTAATTTTCTATACTGAAGCAATCACAAAAAAGTACTTAATCAGAAAAGGACTAAGAACACAACAGAAAAAATTTAAAAAAGGCATAGTCTCAACCACTCCTTAAATTCAGTTTTATTACAAGATGCAAATACTGGAAATAAGAATTTATGCTAATTTTATGATAAAGTCTTTTGCGCGATTGCCAGAAGTAACGATGAGGCGGGATATTAAAGCAAGTCCTGAGCTACATCTAAAGTAGCCTCCTTTTATCTCGCTTTATTCCCTTTTTACGATTTTGTTAGCAAAAGATTGCGGCTAGAAATTGGCTACCACTGCTAGATTACAAAATAACCGTGGATTGATTTTATTACAGTGGTTTTCGAATTAAGTTGGAGAAAAAGTGGCGAATCGAACTCATATATTTAAACCGATAGCAATTATAATGGAACATTCATTGGATTTAAAATGATTTAAATAGGGGAAATAATTACATTACAGTGAAACTTGATTTAAGATGACCACTTTTGAGACTGTCTAAGATTGTTCATAAGGAGGTGATCAATGTATTATGACAAACTAGTACGAGTGAGATACTCTGCCCAAATATATTACTTGTGCTCGTGGTTTTCAATGCAAATACTGTTAAAAATATTCAAACTGCGTACAATAGGGGAGCAATTCGCATGTGTATTATTTCAGAATAATATAACGTTAAAATAATACCCCATTTGTTTCCTGAATTAGCTGAGACACTCACTTTCTCTCTGTCAATCATAATCAGCTTTACTTTAAAAATCTTTTATGGAATGTAGAATGTGGATAGAAATATCTCCGCAAAATAAAAAAAATGTATTCATTCATTATTATATACAGGTGCTCGCTTGCTTCCTCATATTCGCACTCTCAATGTATTTTTTATGAGTTCCCTTTAATGTACCCCCTCACCGCAGCCATCATATTCAAACCAGAAGGAGATGAATAATTCAGTGGCTTGTTACTGAAACATTTTTCTCTGTTAAATGATCCATTTTGGCACTTAATCTATACATTGTTGGTTAAAAAAGTGCCCATACAAGAGTATAACACTTGCAAATAGTATCAAGGGTACCCATCGGGGAGCACTAACGTCTAACGCTCCTTGACATCGCGAACATGGCGTTATTACACTTTAAAGTTAGTACTTGACTCTTGATTACCGTGATTTACTTTATTCCTCGTAAAGTTCACTAAATGGTTTCGTAATGAGATGTTTTCGAAAGAATATCGCGGCATGATGTTAGCTAAGTGGTGCTTTTATCATCTGAAATTGCTTACGCTAGGTGTCGATTAGAATTTAAGATAAAAAATTCTTATTGCCGTTGTTACAATTCAAGTTACAATGTAATTTTAGAAAAGAACAATCGTCTCTTAGCAAATTTGGTAGTGTGCATTCGTAGAAAGTAATGGAATTGCTCTTGGACATTAGAAGCGGCTCGCGAGGTATGACAGGTTTGGTTCTTCTTCATCAATGACTACAGCTTTGGCCTACTGACCTTCAGGTTCCTTAACAATCATTTGCTATTGTGGAAGGTCTGTTAGCTCATCGCATAACCCTCTATCTATGAATTTCATTTTTGCAGATTGAGGTGGCGAACTCAAGCAAGTAGTGTGCTGAAATTATACGTCGATCGGGATTTGAGCTGCCAATTTTCGTATTCAAACCTACACGCAACCCACTAAGCTATACTAAAACTTAGGCAGAGTTGGCTCTTCTTCTTCTTCAATGGCATTACAGCTCAAATCTTGCCTTAACCTCCTGACCTTCAGATTCCTTAACATTTTATTTCCTATTTTGGAAGGATTGTTTCTGCTTCGCACAACCATCTATCCACGAATTTTCAAATTCGCAGATTGAGGTGTTGCCTTTGTGGTAGATAATTCGTTCAAACATCTCGTAACGAAATTTATACCGATCAACGACTGAATCTGCTTAATTCGTTTCAAGTTGAAGTTCTTCAGCGTTTGGTTTATCAACTGCCGTGCTCCTGCAGAGCAGAAAGATTATGTCTTTAAAGACGAATTCAAGACCCGACTTGACAGCTCTTTTGGCGGATTGCTATTCAATGACATCAAAATTCTTATAGGAGACTTCATCGGTAAAATTGGCAACGAACTGTTTCATTGGAGCGTTAGGCTCCATAATGAACTAAACGACAATGACCAAAGACTTCGTCAGCAGTAATAACCTAGTCATAAGCTCCACCTGCTTCCCGCATAGAAATATTCATAAATTGACATTTCCAGAAAGGCAAAACTTCAATCAAATTGACCACGTTCTCATCGAAAAAAGAGCTGTTTCCAGCATTCTAGATGTTAGGACGCTACGTGGCGCGATTTGCGACTCGGACCAACTTGTTCGAGCTAAATAACGCTGTCGCATAGCTAACAAACTACTACTACTACAATGGCGCTACAGCCCAAATCGGACCTAGGCCTCCTGATATTCAGGTTCCTTAACATTTTTCATTATTTATTGTGGAAGGGTTGTTAGCCCTTCGCACAACCCTCTTTCTACGAATTTTTTCATTTTCTTAGATTAAGGTGACCAAGGTATATCCAAGCAGGCAATTTGCCGGAATTATATGTTGCGCCGGCCGGGATTTGAACTCACGACCTTCGCATTACAAGACCAACACACTACGAGGGTCGTTTGATAAGTCCCTGGCCCAAGTAAGAAAAAAGCATTTTTTCCGGAAAATTTTTTTTTATTTTTCAACATAATCTCCCTGGAGGTTAATACATTTGGTCCAACGTTTCTCAAATCCTTTCATACCGTTCAAAAAGAAATTTTTGTCACAGTTTGCAAAAAATTGGGAAACGGCGTCTTTCACCTCTTGGTTCGATGAAAATTTTTGTCCACCGAGGTGAGTTTTCAATTTGGGAAACAAAAAAAAGTCACATGGGGCCAAGTCGGGCGAATAAGGTGGGTGGTCAACGATCTCATACCGCAAATCGTGTAATTTGGACTTGGAAACCGCGCATGACCGCTCGGTACTGGACGTGCTCCATCGTTGACGATTCGCGTGACACGTCAACTTAGAATGGCTGCCAAAAACAAACTATTACCTACAGAAACCTGAAAAAATTCATGAGACCGTTCGAAAGTGCCATCTACCTAGCGATAGCAAAAACTTTTTCGTGAAACCACGTTTTGTCATTTGGGCCAGGGACTTATCAAACGACCCTCGTACCTACTAGGCTATACCCTAGCTAACAAAGGCCACACAAAAAGGAGCTGGGCTCGAAGGTCAATGTGCTAAAACTAAAGGACGACACAACGAAACTGGAATATATGACCTAAATCAAAGCACATATACATACATACGAGGGTCGTTTGATAAGTCCCTGGCCCAAATGACAAAACGTGGTTTCACGAAAAAGTTTTTGCTATCGCTAGGTAGATGGCACTTTCGAACGGTCTCATGAATTTTTTCAGGTTTCTGTAGGTAACAGTTTGTTTTTGGCAGCCATTCTAAGTTGACGTGTCACGCGAATCGTCAACGATGGAGCACGTCCAGTACCGAGCGGTCATGCGCGGTTTCCATGTCCAATTTACACGATTTGCGGTATGAGATCGTTGACCACCCACCTTATTCGCCCGACTTGGCCCCATGTGACTTTTTTTTGTTCCCCAAATTGAAAACTCACCTCGGTGGACAAAAATTTTCATCGAAACAAGAGGTGAAAGACGCCGTTTCCCAATTTTTTGCAGACTGTGACAAAAATTTCTTTTTGAACGGTATGAAAGGACTTGAGAAACGTTGGACCAAATGTATTAACCTCCAGGGAGATTATGTTGAAAAATAAGAAAAAATTTTCCGGAAAAAATGCTTTTTTCTTACTTGGGCCAGGGACTTATCAAACGACCCTCGTACCTCAGGCCTAAGGAAAATATTGACCAAATGTGGCGGAACATTAAGGATTGTATTCAGCGCGCAGCTGAAGACACTGTAGGACATTTAGAGTAGAAAAAACGAAATGAATGGTTAGACGAGGAATGCTAAGAAGCGATCACAAAAAAAAAACGAAGCCTATTGACTATTTCTCGATAGACGAACACGAGCTAGGTAGGGCAACTATCAGCGGCTCAGGCGAAACACCAAGAAGATCTGCAGACGAAAACAAGGCCAAATAACCAAATTTTATCACTGGACGTACCATGAAAGAAATAAGACAAGCTTAGAAACCGCAAACTACCCTCTCTAAGGACCAAGAGACCAACATCATAAGCGACGTTACTGAAATTAATTCACGATGAGTTCAGTACTTCCGAACATTGTTAAATTGAACATCACAGACTGAAACTTTAATAATTCCGGAAGATCCAGATGAGGATCAACTCCTCATTGCTCCAAACTATGATGAAGTAGAGGCAGCCCTACATAATTTAAGATCGAACAAGGCATCCGGAATTGACGGAATCCCTGCAGAGCTCTTGATAGCAGGTGGAACGGAATTCACCTGTCGAATATTAATTAATTATTTAAATCTGGACAATTGAAAATTATCCGACGGCTGGCAGAAAAGCATTACCTGTACAAAAAGGGTGACCGTCTGTGGTTCAATAGTTACTAAGGAATTCCATTGTTGTGTACGTGTTATAAAATTTCAATGAAAATTGTCGAATGAAGACTCAGTGAATACGCTAAAAATATCATCGGAGAATATCAAGGTGGCATGACGATACTAAACACAACAGGTTTGTGTAAATTTTCAAGAAGGAAAACGATTTTTCATACTGGGGGACGCAGTTATTGGACCAGGACCACTGGAGGAGATACATCCGGTAAGCTAAGGCTCGATATGGGCTGTAACGCCATTGCATCATCAAATTGAGGTGACCCATATATACCCACGCAGGCAGTGTGCTAGAATTAAACGTAGCCCGGGATTTATACTCACGATCTTCGCTTTGTAGACCAACACGAAACCCACTAGGCTAAACCCAGGCTAGGGTTGGTTTGGATAATTTGTTCGATTTTCTTACATTACTAGTTGTTGTAATGCATATAATTGAAAACTATTTCCACAGCAACAAACTAAAAGCTACGAACTTGAAATTTTGTGCGAGCACCTTACAGGAGAAAGAAAATAAAACTGCATCACAATTTTTTCGATTCCCTTACCTCCTCTCTCCCCTCCCATACAAATGTTTAGTTTCGTCAAAGTAAAATACACTGAATTTTATGAAAATTCTATGCAACTTCGTTTATGTAGCTGATATTCTATACTGGGAATATGGGACATGATTCAAGCAATCAATTGAAAAATTGTTAACATCCACCCACTCTTAGTATTACCACTCACCCCTCCCCTCATAAAAACCCAAACTTGCATAAATAAACGAATGAAGTATTGATTATATGTACTGGAGCTATTGAGCGTACTCACAATTAAGTGTTCAATTGATAACAGCCCTGCCCAAGAACCCCCTTTCACTTAATCTTCCCTAACCACTCTAGCCTGCATATTGACTTTCCACGCATACTCAAGTTGTCTTAAGAATGATAAAGTTGCGCCCGACTTGTATTAAAACTATTTACTTTCTTCTTCGGGTATTTTTAACGTCTGGTGGAAGCTCATTGCACATTTCAAATGACTATACTGGTGCTAATTTAGAACAAATTTGAAAATTGGTTATGTTTGTTTGTTTGTTTGTATCAGAATGACGCAAGAACTACTGAAAGAATATTGATGTGGATTCCGGTATCAACCTTTTTTGCGCCATGTAATTTAACCATAGAATGTATGCTATTTCAGTATAAGATAAAATTTTAGCGTAGAGTTTAACAAATTTCAAATCAATAAAAGCAGTTTGACAGTAAAAATGATAACAATTTTACTATATACATATTTGATAAAACGTTTTTGTTCTGTCCGTTTCCTTGTTATTTATTTCTTTTTTTTTTGTCATGGAAAATAATTTAGGTGGTAGGCTAGGGTGTAGCCTAGTGGGTAGTGTGTTGGTCTTGTAATGCGAAGGTCGTGAGTTCAAATCCCGGTCGACGTAATATAAAATTCCAGCACATTGCCTGCTTGGACATATTTTGGCCACCTCAATCTACGAAAATGAAAAATTCGAAGACAGAGGGTTGTGCGAAGGGCTAACTACCCTTCCACAATAAGTAATTAAAAATGTTAAGGAACCTGAAGGTCAGGCGACCAAGGTCTGATTTGTGCTATAGTGCGGAAGTGTAGAAGGGTCACCTTTTAATACGCAATGCACAGTTAAGTCGACATGGGTTTGGGGAAACAAGTCGATATGGGCAAATTAGTAGGGAAACACATTAGGGAAGATTTTGGAGTGGCGGTGAATGTTATCCTTAAATTGTTCGAGATTGTATCCCACTGGAAAGAGATTGTATGGTAATGAATTCCATATCACTGTTATCCGAGGAATGAAGGACTGCCCAAACTTGATCTTAACGGCCAGAGCTTCGCAGTGTACTATTGTGAGCGTGCAGCTTGGCGATTATTTCGGGGAGCATTAAATAGAGGCGGTACTAGGGCTTTTAGTTCTTTGATGCATTTACCACGTAAATATCTAAAGCAAATGCAGAGTTCTCCGATATTTCGACCGAGGCCGATGAAGCCAAATCTCCAATCAATCGAAATGCATGTTTTGAATACGGTCGAGCAAAGCTAGGTGTGATTTTGGAGCCCCAGCTCAAACATGCGAGTTATACTCAAGACGTGGCCGGATATAAGCCTTATAGATAGTAGCTAGTTCGGAGGAAGAAAAGTATGTCTTACACTTCCGCAGAATACCTAGACGTTTCGAAGCAACAAGATCGACTTCGTAAATATATTGGCTCCAATCTAGGGGGTTGTTAAATTTTACACCTAGTAACGTAAAAACTTGACTTACGAACGCGTTGGGCATGAAACATCAAAACGTTGCAACAAGTCGTTTTCGGATCAAATCATAAATGCCAAATCCAAAGCTCCCTACTACTTAACTTCACTTGTACAAAACAATGCAGCTTTTCGTGGTAAGCGCAGAGACTATTATAAAGTTTTGAATACTCTAGATGAATCTTGCGAGTATATGTCTTTGGCTTAACGTTTGTAATGCTAAAAAATGGACTTCCCCGGAGAAAACGGGAACAAGTCCCATGTAAGTTATATAACACTTGTTCCATTTTTCTCTGAGGCCGTTCAAATAACGCTCGCGCAGAATCACCAAGTGTTCAGAAATATTTATGCTTGCTCGAAATCCTCATACGCAGTGAGGTATCGGCAAAAACTTAGCTTTGTGTTCGTGAATGAGCCACGTCTATCAACTCAAATTTTGAAGTTTCAAAAGATGACCGTTTATCCGAAACTTTTGAAGTCATCGGCTTGAAAATTTGGTCAAAAAATAATAATGTGAATATCGTTAACGTCAAAAAAATGTTTTTGGAATGCGCTTACTGCTTCTAGCACTTCTCATATAAATGGAAAATATTGAAAAATGAAATATATCAATTTTTATTGAAATTTGGAAAGCTTGACATACAAATTATTGTCGTATTTATTTTTTTATAATAATTTGCAATCAGTTTTCAAACAAATTTCAATTTACCTCCTTCAATATCAATATTAATAGCCTGGGTGTAACTTATTCGGTAGCGTGTTGGTCTACAATGCGAAGGTCGTGCGTTCAAATCCCGGTCGTCGCATAATCCCTCCACACTGCTTACGTGGGTATAACTGGGTCACCGTAATCTACAAACATGAAAATTTGTAGATAGAGGGTTGAACAAAGGGCTAACAATCATTCCACAATAAAAAATAAAAATGTTACGGAGTATTAAGGCGAGGAGGCCAAAACATGATTCAGTGCTATTGAAGAAGAATTCAAGTTTCACCAAAAATTTCGAAAATTTGAGTATATTTTTCTCCGCAAAGTACAAAGCTATTGACTTGGAAATTCGATCAGTCCCACCCAATCTCAAACAAATTTCACGAAATTTCACTAAAATCACTTTTTTTCGCAATTGTTAAAAATATCGATTTGAAATTTTGACCAAAACACAGCAATATATTACCAAAGTTGAAAATTCCTGTTTCGATCATCTCACTCTTTCTGCCCCTTCCCATAGGTTAGGTTAGGTTTGTGGAGGGGTTGGACACCAGTGCACGTTGCCACCAGCTGGATTATTGTACGCCTCTCAAAATTTTCAGATTGATAGGATCTCATGGTCTTAATTTTTAAACACATTCAATAATCGAATTTACTCTGCTCGTGCCCTTGGGCGAGGAGAAACATGAACGCGAGAAGCATTGCGAGCTAAGGATGTGACCATTTATGATAGAGTGTGATCATTTTTTAGGACATCAAACTGGGTTTAGGGGTCACCCATTAATACTGTAGTGGTACAGAGTGTATAGAGAGGGAAAAAAATGAAAATTAACCACATGCAAATTAATTGAGAAAGGACTTACAGGATAAAAGCAGTCGGTGAATGTTTCTTTTCAATTTTTAGGTACTTTAAATTTTAAGAAAAGCGGCCGCGGGTAGTGCATTCCATATTCTGCTTAATTGAGGTAGAAACGACTGCCTATTTTGTATTGTACACAATTTAAGTGGCTAAACCATATACTCTAAACACGAAGAGCAATACGTGTATTATGCGACAATCAAAATTAAGAAGAGATAAGACGACTAATGTCACCAAACCAGCGGCCATACGAGAAATCAACGGAATTGGGAAGGACCATGCCAATTTATCACTGGAGTGGATGACACTGAGTACCGAAAGTGTAGCGGGAAAATGAAAGCCGTAGACATTGTAGCGAAATACCATGGCCAAATTAACGGCAGAGAAGACTCTGTTCGGGATGAACAGGAGCTAAGGAGGAAGTAAAAGCACTCGGCAGAGAAGGAAAAGATTCACACGACAAGGAGAATGATTGGGCCGACAAGGTCAATATAAAAAGGTGTGAATTTTTGATGAACAGTCAGTCTGGTTTGTAGCCATCGACGAGGCAGTCGATGCTTAGAATGCGAAAGAGTCAAGTTTAGCAAGCGATGGCCAGTCAATGAAAAAGTCGGAAGTGGAAACATAATTATTTCAAAAAATTTTACGGTTGCATTAAAGTAAATTTATTGAACTGGTTTTATTTTTACTTGAAATCTAGCGACCCCTAGCGCACTTCAATACCGTAGATATCTCAATAAATTCTATGATTTTCACTTCACCAGCGACGAAATATCAAATGCTTCAAAAAAATCGAGTGCTACCGCCCAAGTATAAACCACATTTTTTTTTGTTAAACAAAAGACAGTTGACATTAACGCCGCGGTCTTAATATTTACTCAACGAATGTGACCTTAACAATTTCTTTTGTTTTTAGAGAAATAGCATGGGAGTTAGATTATTCAGAAAAATGGGTTGAAATACATCTCAGTGATTGAAGATTCATAATAATTTTCGAAACGAAATTTTTAATTTACAATATTTTCGAACTAACATAACAGTAGCTTCGAAGACGTTTGTTATGTTGTCTGGGAAGCATTGTACAAAATATATTTTTACCAAAACCTGCTTCTTCAATCAGCAAGAACATTAAATTATACTATTTACAGAAATTACATGAATAATTATCATACTTTTTATTTATTTTATTATTATATTTATTATTAACTTATATTATGTATATTATTGTTTAGAATTTTCATTTTCATTATTTTCTTTTCTTATTATTCCTTTTATTTTTATACTCTAGATGAAATCTAAGAGTATAATAAGTTTGACACAAAGTTTGTAACGCCAAAAAATAAGGCTCGGAGAAAAAAATTAATTATGCAGAAGTTCATATTATCACTCAAAAGTCTCAAAACCGGATGACCGTCCGTCCGTCTGTCCGTCCGTGTCCTCTCTAGCTTGAGAACGCATTGATCTAGGAAGTTCAAACTTCGTACAAGTCGTTTTTTACAAAAAAGTAAGGACAAGTTCGTGAAAGGGCCAAATCGCCAAACCCCTTCTACCCCCTCCCATACAAAATTACACAATTACACAATTTGTCAATAAACGGCTTTTCTCAAAAAGTATAAATGCTATTGATCTGAAATTTGGAAAATAATAGTTTTATGATGATTCCATTCTACTGCATAAAAATTATTTGAGTCCTCCCTTTCTTTCCACCACCTCCCATACAAACTGCACTTTTTTAAGAAATACTAAAAACCGATTTACTCAGTACATATGAAATTTATCGAGCTGAAATTATGCACTAAATATTTATTTAGAATTATTAGTTAGATCAAAAAAATTAGGTGATTGGCTTCACTCCTTCTAACCACTCCCATACAATTTGACACAAAAAGTCGATTTTCGTGAAAAGTATGAATGCTACTGATCTGCAATTTAAAATATGTTAATTAAATGATGTTCACAGTTATTTCTAAAAAAGTCATGAATAACTTCACACTCCTTCTACCACCTCCCATACAAACTGCACAGCTTTACTAAGTCCAATACACTAATTTTCTCTGTACCTATTAAATTTTTGAATCCTAAATTTTGTATAAAACATTATGATAGCAACCTTAGCGTGATGTAAAAAAAAGTTCAATGTCGTCATCCCCTCTACCACTTCCCCTACAAAATTTCTTTAAATAAACAAATTTTCTTTCACCTAGAGTAGTCCTGTTATGTTTTCATTGGAATTTCACATATTTTTTATTTTATTATACTCTAGATGAAATCTGAGAGTATATTGTGTTTGCCTTACCGTTTGTAACGCTAAGAAATAATGCTCGCACAGAGCCGCCAAGGGTACAGAAATATTTGTTGTCGCTCAAAAACTTCGATTCCGAGTTGCTGTCTGTCCGTCTGTCCGTCTGTCTGTCTGTTCGTCTGTCCGTCTGTCCGTCTGTCCGTCTGTCCGTCTGTCCGTCTGTCTGTCTGTCCGTCTGTCTACAGCATAACTCTCGAATGCTTTGAGCTATCGTGCTGAAATTTGTTGTGTGTCATTTTTAGCAAAAAAGAAACCACATCCCCCCACTCCTTCTACCCCCTCCCATACAAATTTCGCGAAATTTCGAAATTTTCAGAAATTGATTTTTCTTAGAAACCATTTAAGCTATCGATTTGAAATTTGGGTTCAAGTATTATGATATAGATACCATTAATATGATTCAATATTGATCCGATCCCATCACTCCTTCTACCCCCTCCCATACAAATGCATAATTTTGAAAAATGCAGTTTTTTGATTTTCATCGAAACTAGTAAAGTTATAAAAACGAATTTTTGCCAGAATTAATTTTATTATAATTTCAATCAGCACTGAAAAAATTAGCAACTTCCCCTCACTCCTTCTACCTCCTCCCATACAAATTTCACGAAATTTTGAAATTTAAATTAAATTATTTTTCTTCGAAACTGTTAAAGTTATCAATTTGATATTTCGCACAAAGTATAAAAATAGAAATATCAATAACAGGAAAAAAAATTGTTTTCATCGTTACACTCCTTCTACCCCCTCCCATACAAATGCATCATTTTTGTTAAATGCATTATATCGATTTCCATTAAAACTAGAAAAACTACAAACTTAAAATTTTGCGAGAATTTGTTTTTTAATAGTTACAATAAATGCTGGAAAAAATTATCAGCTCAGCTTTCCTCCTTCTACCCCCTCCCATATAAATATCTATATTATAAATTCAAGAAAAGCATTTCTCCTTCGAATATATGAGAGCTGTCGACTTTGAAATTGAATCAAAGCATGGAGATAAGGATGATGATAAGCAGGGTCAAAATCATCTTAAGCGCTCCACTACTTCTGCCACCTCCCATGCAAATACCCCAATGTCAGGAAAACTATGAATAATTTCTTTAAAAATAATGAAAACTAAAAACTTTAAATTCAGCAAAAAACATTTTGCATGGCATGTTCGGTGTCATATACGAAAAATACAAACCTCCCCCTCTACTTCTACCACCTCCCATGCAAAAATGTCAATTCACTATTCGAAAGAATTTGAGATGACATATTTTCCGGTATATTAAAGTCATTTCCATCTCATCTAGAGTATCAGATGATTGGGCTTTAAGCCCAATCATAATTCTGTTATGTTTGTTATTGTTCTTGTTATGAATTTATTTTTTATTTTTGAAATAAACGTATGTTATTATTATTATTAATTAAAATATTTTCAAACTAACAAACCAGTAGCTTCGAAGACGTTTGTAATGTCGACAGTGGGTTTTATAGTACTTCATTTCATTTTATGATAATAATATGGATCATAGCAAACTTTTTTGCATTACCATTTTTTAATAGATAACAAAGTATATTATGTAGGAATAAAATGCTAGTAGGACCATCATCATAAACGAAAGATAGCATCCTATAATTTTACAGACCTTTAACGAAATTACAAAATAATAAATTTTGGTTTCAGTTTTATTAGATATTTATGATTTCCTCTTCTACTTCACCTTTTTCATTACCATATGTAGTCCTATTAGTCCCATTTATTTAAGTATTATTTTATATGACTTCATATTTCCATTCAAATGAAAACATTGAATCTTGAAATTGGTCGTCAGCTTTCGTGCCTTTTACTGTAGCGCCATCTGTAACCAAACGCATAAAAATCCCTTACGAACACATGCCGGAACGCCGTAAAATTCCAAGAGAGTAAGATCCTTCAACTTTATCCATCAATCTGCCCGAAAAATATATGTGCCTTCATAAAAGGATAATATTCTCCTTTATTTTTGCCATCAAAGATCCATTCGAACACCAAAGTCCAGCGAAATAAAAATTTTTTGGTCATCCTTTTACGGGATTTTATGGGCATTCCTTCGCCTTTTATTTCATTTCCAAGTCTGTGCCGGGAGCGCGTACACACATAAACACATAGGAGAACTGTTCGGTTAATTCTTCGGAAGGACTCGTCCACCAACATAACTAGCATGGTGGTAGTCCGAGTCGAACAAAACCGAATAGAAAAGGTTTATCCGACGACAGGATGCGTCCCGTAAAAAGAAAAGGAAGGCATCCACCGAGATAAGCTTATTCAAAAAAAAAAAAAATCTTTTCCTTAGCTGACATCTTTAGGTTTATTTATTTATTTTTTATTCCCGCATTTTTCGCCCCGGACAGCTCGTAGCTACCGGATGGAAATAGTAAATAATCTGAAATCCGTTTTTGAAGCTTTTTTTTATGATCAATTCGTAGAAGGACATTTTCTTCGAAATAGGAAAGTAGACCTTTTATCCCTTTGTGATGAACTGATAACCACATTTAACATGTCATTTCTTATTCATGGAATTCTGATGGTAAAGTTAGTGTAGTGATGGAATCGTATCGGTTTCAGGTGTATCTGTAAATTTAATTAAAGTTATATTTTCGCACTAGAAAAATTAAAGGTATGCTCAATCTTAGTAGTATATTGTTGTTGTGAAACGTCATCACGTAAATAAGTTTAAAATTATAGTGACTTAAGCATTGAAAAGAAGTACATGTCGGAATGGGGACAAACATTTTATGAAAATAATTAAATTCTTCATTGGCTCTACCAACTGCAAGCAAAGTCGTAATATTCAAGGAGGCCTTAACGCTCAAGTAATAGCCGTGAGTCCATAAAACTATAGAGAAAGAAATCTCAGGGACGAGAAATTAGTATTTCTTCGCCATGTAGAATAACTTTCAAAATTTTGAATACTTCTTACAATAACATAAACAAAGTTCTCGTAAGTGAACATGGACTTCTCCAGATAGCCAAGCTAAAAGTAAATTAGATTACATCTTGACGAATTATGAAAACCTCATTTCAAACTTAGAAATCCTAAAACAAGTCAACTTTAACACCGACCATAGAATAGTAAGTTGCTGTGTTCACAACATAGCAACTAAGAACAACTGGAAGATGTTCAAATCGTTAATCAGAGATGTACCCGCTGACCAATATGATGAACTAAGTAACAAAATACCGGAGATATGAATAAAGTTAACCGCATCGATGATGGCTCCATATTAAGACATTGCCTCTCCAAATACCGCAAGCCGGATAAAACATTTTTCTCAATGTAGTCAGTGCTGATCCTACTACAATTAGAAACTTATTTTCCAACCATTTCCGGACCGCCTTCAATTGCAGTACGCCACTAGCATCAATACTTGTTAAAGTTTCCTTCCTCGTCCTTGGTTCCAAAAGATCTTTTCATTGACGACTCCACTATTTTGAAATACATTGATAAACTTGCTATTAATTTCTCTAGTGGACCAGATAGTGTTCCTTCGTCTGTCATTAAAAAGTGTGGTTTATCGCTTTTACCTACCCTTGGGTATCTTTTTAATTCATCGCTTCGTAGTGGAGTTTTCCTATGTCATGGAAATACTTAACTATAATGTCCTTGCTTAAGTCTGGTAAAAGAGATAATGTAAGTAATTATAGGCCTATAGCGGATCTTCCATGTGTTGCTAAGCTATGTGTGTGATGTAATGTATTTCCATTCCAAGTCGATTATTGGATCATTCTAGCATGGCTTTGTTAAAGGCAGATCCACTGTAACTAATCTTATGGAATTCTCAAACTTCTGTCTTTCTGTTATCGAAAACGGGAAGCAGGTCGATTGAATATACACTGACTTTAGTAAAGCTTTTGACAAAATGGACTATAATATATTGTGCATAAGCTTCGCCTGCTTGGTTTTCCTGATATTTTCGTCCTTTGAATTAAGTCGTATCTTAGTGATCGCATTCTGAAAGTACAATTTCGTAGTGCCTTATCTTCTGAAATTTTTAATACTTCAGGCGTCCCGCAAGGTAGCCATCTGGGTCCACTACTATTCCTTCTCTTTATTTATGACGTGAGTTCGTTTATCTCCAACACGAACATTCTTCTCTACGCCGATGTTGCGAAAATCTTTAAGATTATCTCCAGCAGCAATGATTGTCTATTATTGCAAAGTGATATCTCGCGTTTTCATGACTGGTGCTTATTTAACAATTTACATCTCAACATTACTGCTGTTTCGTATTCTAAGAAGAGAATATCAATGAATTTTGACTATGTTGTAGATGGATGCTCTTTACTTCGTTCTGACAAAGTACGTGATTTGGGCATACTATTCAACTGTAATTTTACCTTTGATGATCACGTGAATCACATTGCTGCACATTGCGAACGCTATCCTCGGTTTTTTTAGGGGACAATCGAAAGAATTCAATAATTTCTTAACAACGAAAATGTTATATTGTTCATTCGTCCGATCTATCCTAGAATATGCTAGTCCTATTTGGTCGCCATTTTATTCCATTCACATAGATAGGATCGAAGTAATTCAGCATCGGTTCTTAAGGTTTGTCCTTTAGGGCCCTCCCTGGTTCGATCCACTCAGGTTGCCGCCTTATGTTGGTCGTTTAAATCTGCTGTCTATGGATTCCTTTGAGAAAAGGCGGATCCATGCCTGAGTTGTTTTTGGTTTTAAAGCTATTCAGGTATAATTGACTCTGACAAATTGCTGTCTATGATTAAATTCAACGTTCCATGTCGTCCTTTGCGAAATTATAAGCTTTGTAGAATGCTGCAGCATAGCACGAACTACGGGTCTTATGAACCAGTTTCATTCGTGTTAAGAGATTTCAACAATTTCTTCTCGCAATTGGATTTTCACTTGAGTGTTCCACAAGTAAAAAATCAGCTTTCATGTTGTTAAGTATGTTTGATTTTGTAAAAAAGTTAATATTTTTGTGTACCTAATTCTGTTTTATTCTTCTTTTATTGATTCGAACATAAATGTAGTAATCAATATTTTTTTTGATGAAATAAATTATTATTATTAATTATGTTTGATTCTTTTCAATTTGATTTTGATTTTTTTTATTGTTTTCAACTGTACATTATTTCTTATATAGTAATCAATTTCTTGATGAATAAATTATTATTATTATTAAATTGACAGCAGCTCTGCCCTAAGGGAGGTCCACTTGTGAAAAGGGGTTCCACTTAGTCTTTCTTAACTACTCTAACTTGCATATTGACTTTCCATGAATCTTCAACTTGTCCCAAAAATAATAAAGTTGCGTCCGACTTGTTGGCAGCTTATTTATGATGATTTCGGTATTAAAATGTTTGAACACCCTCTCTACTTCCGCAACCTCCCATACAGACGGCACATTTTCTTGAAATATTTGAATCGCCATTACTCAGTACGTATAAAATTTATCGAGTTGTAATGTTAGTAAGACCGGAAAAAATTGGACAATTAACTGCACTCCTTCTACCCCCTCCCATACAATATGGCACAATTTCACAACTTTACAAAAGGTCGATTTTCCTGAAAAGTATATATCCTACTGCAATTTAAAACATGTCAAATGCATGATGCTTTTAGCTATCTCTGAAAAATTCGTTAAGAACACCGCACTCCTTCTGCCACCTCCCATACAAACAGCCCAATATCAGTAAATCTAATAGACTAATTTTCTCAGTACCTATTAAATTCATGGAACTTAAAAATCGCTTAATACTTTTTTATAGCTACTCTAGCATGATATACGAAAAATTAGTTCAATGCTGTCACCCTTTCTACCACTCCCAATACAAAATTTCTGAAAGCCAAATTTATCTTCATCGAATGAGTGGGCTTTACGTCGTTGGAGGCTTCCGCGGCGTAGTGGGCAGCGTGCTTGCCTTTCAGTCAATGGGTCGTGGGTTCGATTCCCACTCCAGATGGGACTTTTTTAAGCACGAATTTTTCAGTTGCTACTGGCGATGAAAAATTATTCGAAATAAAATGGGCAAACGGTGTAAAAGTGAAACAGTTCCACTTCAAGAAGGCCTAGATACTCAGTAGATGGATTCTGTTCGCTTTCTATCATTCAGTCACCCATAACATCTGCAAATATTTGTCAGTAGCAGCCAGTACAACTGAAAAATATATATCAGATTCTCCACTCGTTACGGTCGTTCTCACTCCTCTTTCCCTAACTTCCTAATCCCATTCTTTTCCTCCATGACTGTGTTTGTGCATTGCACATAAAGGCCGAAATTGCCTATAACACAGGTCATTCTGTAAAAAAAATAGTCCTGTTTAATATTAAACGGAGTTTTAGAATTAAGCCTATAACTTATCATTGCCATCATTATAGTGTTTTTATTTTGGCCACCACACCCGCCATTAAAAGTATGTAACTCACACTATCCCTGTGTATTACACAGGCGATGAAAAAGGGCACTAGCAATTCGATTAAATGCCTTGGGATACGTGTCTTCTGTCCATATGCGAAAATATTATAATTAGTAAGGCGAACTTTCGAAGATCACTGTAGAATAATAAAGTTGTACAAATACAGTTGCCGATTGTAATAGGCAGTTTGAATAGTTGACGCGCGGTAAACCCATGTTCTTTGGCAATCAAATGAAAAAATAATAAATCTGGTATCTCCTCTTGCAAGAAACGAAAAAATTCTTTCGTACATAAATTGTGAATTCGTTTTTCAATAAATAATTTGAATTTTTCTTTCTCACTCTGTGTATTTTACTTTATTATTCTAATAATAAAGTATTGTGATCCACACAGAAAAAAAAATTGCTACCCTGAAATTTTGTTTTTTCGCGTTTCATTAATAAATTAGCCTAAAAATGCAAAAAAAAAAAAATCCGTCCCGCCGTACGCCGTACATATGGACTCATATCTTCGAGACCACCGTTTAAGGTACAATTTTGGTTTTTGGGTGGATTGTTAATTGGGTAAGTGAACTCTATTTTCTAAATTTTGTGGGCTTGGGGATTGGTTAATTATTGTAAGGAGATGGGTCAGGGGAGGAGGGAGGGTGCAAAGAAAAACACTTAAAAATGAATATCTCAACTATCTGTTAAGCTATCTAATTGAAACTTAAAATATATATTAAGCTATACTAGGTTAATACGAAAAAAATAACATGTTGAAATAATAGTAGTCGGGGGAAATGGGGAGCATTTCAAAAATGGCGCACTTTTCCAAATTAAAAATCATTATATCTCAAAACAGAGTACATATATCAAATCGAAAATTTTGTCAGATTGTAGAACTACACAGTAGTTATTTTTGGTAAAAATTTTAAGTTGAGAGGTGCAAGGGGAGGGAGGTTATAAGCAAAAGTATCGAAAATTTTCAGTGATATTTTTGGGGCTCTGGTGAAAGATACAAAGGTTAAATTTTGCATGTGGATACATATATTTAATGTAATTAGAAAAATTATAATAACTTGTTCCATAATTGTTATAAACCGACCCCCCGGTGTTTCATGTGCATTGAAAAAAACACATAAACTGAAAATTTTTGAGTGAAATTTTAAGGTAGAAACTTGAAAATTTGCGAAATGCATTTTAAAAAAATCCC
Organism: Chorisops tibialis; assembly: GCA_963669355.1. Lineage (NCBI taxonomy): Eukaryota > Metazoa > Arthropoda > Insecta > Diptera > Stratiomyidae > Chorisops > Chorisops tibialis. Next base: position 262,612,904 of record OY770262.1, on the reverse strand, counting down.
TAAATATACGAAATATTAACCGGTTGAAAACCTTTAAAACTTCTACCTCGTCCCATTCAAAATTTTTTTTTCGACCATTTTCAAGAAACCAATTATCACCTAACTATTAAAAGCTATCAATTTGAAATTTTGCTTAAGTAATAAAGTAATTAAAAATAATTGAAACAAAATTGGGTCAAAAGTCTTGAAATCACTCTTGCCCTCCCCTCCCATACATAAGTATGATTGCGACCAATTTCATTAAATCAACTAATAATCAAAAAATTAAAAGCTACGAACTTGGAATTTTGTACAAGCACCTTACTAGAGAAATTAAATAAAACTGCATCACAAATTTTATGATTCCCTTACCTGCTCTACCACCTCCTAAACAAATGTTCGGTTTCGTGAATGCAAAATACACCGAATTCTAAGAAAATTTTATGCTTCGTCTATGAAACAAATTCTATACAGATAATATTGGACGTGATTCAAGCAATCAATTAAAAAGCTATTAACATCTACTCACTCTTACTATTACCCCCCCTCCTCCCCTTATAAAATCCCAAACTTGCAGAAACGAATAAAACATTTTTAAATTGACAACAGCCTTGCCGAAGTCTTCCCTAACCACTCTAACCTGTATATTGACTTTCCACTCATCCGTAATTTGTTCAAAGAGTAATAAAGTTTCGCCCGACTTGTTGGCAATTTATCTGATTTATTACTCGTATACATATTTTTCACAAGGAAGAAAATCAAATTTTCGTTGATATGATTAAACAGGAAAACAACTAAGTTCATTTCCTATCAGAAAAAATATGTAATATGAAATTTTGATAATAGTATATACAGCGAGTTTTGAATATGATCGCCTTAAATTATGTATGATTTTCTCGAGACTACTATACAAACTAATTTATACCAACTTTCTTGAAGTAATCAGAAAAATAAATACCTAAATACGTATAATAGAAACTGCCAACAAGTCGGGCGAAACTTTATTATTCTTGGGACAAGTTGCAGATGCGTGAAAAGTCAATATGCAGGTTAGATTGGTTAGGGAAGACTAAGTGAAAGAGTGTTCTTGGGCAGGGCTGTTGTCAATTTAACACTTAATTGTTGGTACGATCAATAGCTTCAGTAGATATAATCAATGTTTCATTCGTTTATTTATGCAAGTTTGAGTTTTTATGGGGGGAGGGGTGAGGGTTGATAGTAAGAGTGGGTGCATGTTTATAATTTTTTAATTGCTTGCTTGAATCACGTCGAATATTCTCTGCATAAAATATAAATTTCATAATCGAAGCGTAGAATTCATAGAAATCATTCACGAAACCAAACATTTGTATGGGAGGAGCCATCATTATTGAAATCACGAAGAAGGAATACTTTTGAGATTGCGGCAATAGGTGTGGTATATATCTACTTATTGCCGTATCGTGTTTGCTTGTTCTTTACCCTGCTGACTTAGAGTTCGCTCGTTGCTTTCTAAATGCAAAAAAGCAGGACGGGAAATATATGTCCGTGATGCGTTTTTACTACTCTTCCTCAACTTTTGCTTCCCTTTTTCGAAATCAGTATATGACGATGTTGATTTCAAAGCCCTGCTTTAACTTAATATCATCACATCCTTAGGCCATGCAATCATCATACCCTTTTGTAAGAGATTTATGTGGAGAATGAAGTGAATGTTTTCAAAATCAAACTATAACAGTCAATTCTTCAGTTTTAGTTAATCTCCGTGGTAGAAAAGTTGGAAAAAAAAGATTTAGGGAAAGACAAAATTCAAGAGCTCGTAGACCGTAATGATTCCAATCTACATATTGAAGAACTATCGAGATAAGATAATAAAAATGATTTTTGGGTCTGCTGTCCATTCCGGAAGAACAGCAAAAAAAAATTTCTCGAAAAGTACTAGATTTGTCGGGGCAAAATTACACTTAGGTTAAGAAGAAATCTAATCGAACATTTCTGTGCTGAGCAGAATTTAGGAATTAAGTGACAAAAGCAATAAATACATAAACCGACAAAACTTTAAAGAACTAAGCTTTTTGAAGAAGATCGAGCGGTTATGTAACATAATACCTTATAATCCATGTATACAACATTACATAACTGTGAGCTATTTGTCTTGTCCTTCAGCACAAATCCCTTTCAATGTTTAACGAATCGAAAAATTGGGGACATCTCATTCTCGACTGTCTACCGTCAAATATACAACAATTGCCTAAAGTAAGAAGGTCACTACGAACAACCACCCATGATAAAGGAAAAGATTTAGTAGGTCAAAGTTCCTTATTCTTCGATTCATTTAATCCTTAAGACAGCTCAGATACTCATTCCTCTAGGCTTTTTTTGTTGATCGGAATGTTGACAAAACTGATTTTTCTGCAGATGTCCAAGTGCGTTGTAATGATAGCCAGAGGTTTTGATAGAGAAGACAAATTATCTCGTAATTGTAACGAAGAGTTGTCTTGTTAATCCTTTTAGTTATTTATGGAGTTTCAAGAATGACAGTATAACATTGAAGTTGGCTTTTGTTCTTAATCTTTTTGAGTGTTTTGCTAATCATAGAAACGATAGTGTCTGATTTATGGGAATCGAACTTTATCGACTGTTGAGTGCTGTTATAGGGCTATGTAGTAAAGCTCTGTATTTTATTCTACTGAGTATTACATTATTGGCGAAGCTTACCTTTAAATGGAATTTTCTTAATAAAACACATTCCAAAATGGTTTAGATACTTGTAAGATTTATCCCAATAATTTACTGAGCAGGACCAACTGTCTTGATAGAACCCTAATTCTAACAAACGACCAAGCATTATTTTCTTCTTAATACCGAAACGCAATGCATTAGAGGTGCCGTTGAGCGGTTTTTATGCTAATCAGCGTCTCATAAAATCCATAAATCTGTTCACAATTCAATAAATGCAGAACCATTTGCGATATCTAGGGGCAATACAATTGTTAACCATTAACTAAAAACCGATAATTTCTAGACATGCAGTCTAGTTCAAATTGTTTACCTAAAATAATTTATAATCTTGAAGAACCTAGAAAGGAGATTTAATGTTAGTGTTAGCATGTCCAGGTGATATTAATCAGGTCATGTTGTATCACGCATCAAATGGGCTTTTTTCCTATTTTGTTGACTGCTTTATGAAAACTATCGAATAGTGTGCCTCCAATTCATAAATACTTGCAAATTGGGGTAGAAATTTGGCCCGAAAAAGAAAATATTTTTCTTGGATTTCACCAAAAAACGAAGGCTTTGCGCTTTTCCTTTTCCACTTTATGAAAAAGGATACGAACGAAATGCTAAAAAGAAAAATTAAACTTAATGGAATTCTTGTGTTCAGGGAGATTCCCACATAATCGAACTTTCATTGGAGAACATTTTTGTTGTTACTCAATGCCAGATTTTTCCATGCTACTTTTTTACCAAATAAATTGAATTCGAACCAAACTACTAGCAAAGGAACTTTTCAAATCGATCTCTTGAAGTTGATTTCAATTTAAATTTCAAGAAACAGTCAGGTTCCTCTTTTCCATCTCTGCATATGTTTTGATATTAGGATATCATGATGGCGAAGAGAAGTATGAAACATTTTATACTTGATTTAACATACATATAACCCTAGATAGAGATAGGTTGGACCGTCATAATTCTAGAAGGATTTGTATACACAAGCATATCGTACTTACTACTGTGTCCTTATATAGTCCTCAACATAGATTTGCTCCTGTCTCTGGTCGTGCCTTCGTGCGCGGTATCCCCCACAAATATTGTGCTATTGTGAAGCTTCAGGTAGGTGGAAGCTTATGCAAATTTTACCTGAAAACGGTCAGACGGTAAATTGGTAAAATAATTCCTCGAGGATGGTTGTTCCTTTAAAGTGGTATCATGTTCGGTTTAGATGTAATCCTGGAATTTAATTTTCGGCTCTAGTAAAGTGATGTAAGGGTATATAGGCTTCGAGAGATTCTAAGCTATTTTCGGCATAAGTACATTGAAATTTATACTACAGTTGAAAGTGATATTGCGAAATGCTTTTTTTATTAATTATTTTCTCGAGCGCCGCAACCTAGAGGAAAGGGGGGGAGGTGAAGCCCTAAGAAAGATCCTTGGCGCATTTTATCTATAATTACTGACCTCAACCTTTCGGTCAAGCCATGAGGCCAAGGGAATCAGTGTGAATGGATTGAACCGAAAATGTAACGTTCGCAATCTTTAACACAAACAAAATCTAAAACTCGGAATTTCTGAATCGTTGATCAGCAGAAATCTCTTAGCAACAAATGAAGTTGAAGTTCGTGATGATGAGACACATCTCCAACTCCATCTCTTACTTCCTACACAAATTTAACGATTCTTTTTTCGTAATTATTAGAGTTAAGAGAATTTGACCAAAGTGAAATGATGGAAGTACCACTAAAGTCCAAAAAATTTATTCCGATCCGTCATTCCCTCGACATCCTTCTATTCCATTCAATATTTTCGAAATACACATTATGCCGGTATCCTTAAGAACTAGGCAAGATAAGATCATGGAAATTTCTTTTGTAATAGCAAATCCTTACAAAATTATCACCTCTTCGAAAAAATGTTTTATACATATAATAAATATTTCAAGAAATAGTTTTTTTTAATGAATAGATTTTTCGATTTCACACTGTTATGATTTATTAGACGTGACGCTTCGATCTCTGCGGAAACCTTTATCAAACTAATAGGCAAACTACAAATACTAACATTTTTATAAGACATAACAGGACTGCCAATCATGCAATACTCTAAATAAGAAAAATTTTTTTTTTCTTTTTTGATTTTAAGAAATTATGTATGGGGTTGACGGCATTGGAATAATTTTTTTTTACATATCGCTAAAGCTGCAATCAAAATGTTTGACACAAAGTTTAAGTTCTACTTCTTCTATAATGGCGCTACAGACCAAATCGGGACTTGGCCTCCTGACATTCAGGTTACTTAACATTTTTCATTGCTTATTGTGGAAGGGTTGAGGTAACCAATGTATATCCAAGCAGGCGATGTGCTGGAATTATATATTGCGTCGACCGGGATTTGAACTCACGACCTTCGCATTTCAAGACCAACATGCTATCAACTAGGCTACACCCTAGCTTAGTTACAAAATCCTAGTTTAAGTTACAAAATCTTAATAGGTACTGATAAAATAAGTGTATTGCATTTAGTGAAGCTATGCAGTTTGATCGAAAGGTTGTAGTATGAGGGAGGGAGGGGCTTAACGATATTTTTTCAGAAATAACGTTAAACGGCATGCAATTGACATGTTTTAAATTACAGTCCAGTAGTAGCATTCACACTTTTGAAGAAATCAGCTTTTTGTAAAGCTGTGAAATGGTGTCATATTGTATGGGAGGAGTAGAAGGAGTAAAGCTATTCGGATAACTTTTTTTGATCTGGCTAATAATTCCAATTAAATAAGTAGACAATTTCAGTTCGATAAATTTACGTACGTATGAGAACAATGGTTTATATCATGTCATAAAAAAGTGCAGTTTGTATGGAAGGTGTTAGAAGGAGTGTGGTATTCGAATAATTTTACTTAATTACTCTAATTATTCAGTTTTCTGTCATTGACTAAACCTCTTCGCAACTTTTGCTTCAGCAAAATCCGCATATAGCTGGAAACAAGCAAATATCCACGTTATACGCAAGAAAAAAAGCAAATGGAAAACCGAAAATTACCGCTCTATAGCCACCATTTCTGTGCTATCAAAAATTTTTTCAACCGCAAGAACATGAAATTCTTGTAAAGCTCCCGTAAAGGTTCAGTTTTATCACCTAACTTATTTTTCTGAACGACCTTCTGTCGTTGACTCTCAATCCAATTCGCAGTTTGATGACAGTACACTTGAAAACAATTTTTAGTAAAGCATTTGACTGTGTCGATTACTCCTTGCTAATTGATGATTTATTTTCTGTTGGCGATCGTGACAACAGTCCATATGTTTCGTTTTAATCTCAGTAATCGACCTCAAAGCTTGGATTCATACTGCTTGATCCATTACCTATAATAAGAGGTGTGCTACAAGACTCAATCTTGGGTCCACTACTTCTTAATCTGGACATAAATCCGATTTTTCAGTTGCATGAAGTATGCGAAAGATGCAGCATTAGAATACAAATCCACCACAATTGATGGGTTTGAAACTCAAATGGAACAGTATTTGGCTATAATTATAATTATATTATTGCTTGCCCTTAAAAAGCTTAAGCTAAATTTGGATAAAATTTGCTTCATTTTATTTGAGAATAATAAGTCTCATAATACTCTGTTTTATATTAATTTTGATGGTGAAGAAAATCCGAGAGTTAATAAAGTGAACTGTATTGAAATCATAGTTGATTTTAAATTGTTTGAAGTAGAAAAATCATATTTTACAATTTTACAATTACAATTACCTCTATTATTTTTTATCTAAAAAGATCAAGAAATATTATCTCTGAAATAGTTGCGTGGTCAATTTATAATTCACTCATTATGCCTCATCTAACATACCTGAGTCCTATTTGGGGGCAATCTCTCAAATCTATTTGCAGGAGCTATCTGTCCATAAAAAAAAATTGTATAAATTTTCAGAAAACTAAACTTTCGCTCCCCATTTTTAATTCTATATTCTGAATACCTCTTACCTGTGGGTTGGATATGCAGCTGTGAACTGTTAATATTTGTTTACTTCATTATCAATAAGAAAGGAAAACATAATGATGAAGTATATTACATGTCTGACTTTCATTCGCATAATACGCGTAACGCAAGAGACATATGTATAAAAAGATTCAGTACATATATTGTCAAATCCAACATATTATGTGTGGGTTTTAAAGTTTTATAATGAATTCCTCAAACAATCTCATTCCTGTTAAGACCTCCTATAAGAGCATAGGACAGAAACAGTCCTCTTTCATAAGGCGCGATATTGAGCATCGGCCTTTGGCTGCTGCCGGAACTTGTTTATTCTTCTGGCCTCCTACTCTAGTGATGCTTCTATGGGTTATAAATCAGAGCCTGTTTGGCGATGTTTCGATCTGGTTTCCTCGAAGTGTGATCGATCCACTGTCAGTTCCGCCTCTAAATCTCAATGCCTTTTTTTTGTCCAGTAGTACTCCAAAGTTCGTCGTTAGAGACAACTTCTGGTCATAATATTCCTAAAATGCGTTGAAGGAATTAGTTTACGAAAGTTTACAGTTTCGTGGTAAGCCAAACATACGGATTTGACTCTTGCGTCCAAAACTCGCAGCTGCTTGCGAAAGGAGTTCTCTCTTAATCTCCAGAAAGGGGAAAGGATGCTGAAGATCTGACGACTTCGCCGCCCATGCTCTCAATACTTACGCCAGAGGAAACAAACCTTACACCTCTTCTATATCTTGTCCGTTAAGAACAATCAGTGTGTTTTAGTTCGAAAGCATTTGCATGTACTCGGTCTTACGTACATTTATTTTCAGTCCCTCCTCTTTAGATTAAGAATGCAACGAGCGAACATTTGACTCTAAGTCCGAACCGTTATGTGCAAGCAAACACACGTCATCAGCATAATCAAAGGTACTTAAGATGTTAAATAATCTCGGACGGCTCTCTTCTATGCAAGACGCGACACCTTTCATCTTCGTAGGATTATTTAATCACAGCTATGACCTTATCTGGAATACCTTTCCTACGCAAAGTACTCCACATGTAATCTCGCTTAACGCTGTCGAAAGTCTTCTCGAAGTTCACAAAGATGAGATGTAGTGGTGAACCTATTTCGGCAGACTGCTCCAATATTATCCGTAGGGTATTTACGTGGTCGATAAAAGACGACCCTTTACGGAATCCAGCCTGATAAACTTCGAGAGTCCTCTTCAAGACATCACTAATCCCATTGAGAATTACTTTAGCCATAATTCTCGATACGGCAGGAAGTAGACATACATATACCACGCCAATTGCCACAATCCCGAAGGTCGCATCTCTTCGGAATTTTCACAATAACGCCTTCTTTCCATTCAGGCGGATATATTCCTTTATTTCACACCTCAGTAAAGAGTAGGAGGAGTACATTAGCTGTTATTTCCGGGTCCGCTACAGGAGTTCGGATGGTAGTCCGTCTATGCCTGGGGCGTTCCTTCCCGCCATTGCCCGAATGGCGAAAAATATTTCTTCCTTATCTGGGGTATCGTCCCTAATAGAGGGTTGATGCGGTTGGGTGTTTGATAGTTGTTCTGTTTCTGGAAAATCTTCCTCTGTCAAAATGTTTAAAATATTAGTGAAGTATCCCTTCCATCGTCGAAACTGGTATTCACTCATATTAAGGAGAGTCCCGTTGACATCTGTAACCAGGTGGTTGGCGATGAGATTCCTGTTCGTCAACTAATTCATAATTTTAAATAGTGAAACCATATTCCCAAGGTCTCAGGTTCTGCCTTGTTGGCCAGATTTTCAATGGCCGTACTCTTGTCGCGTCTAACAGCTTTTTTAAGCTGCATATGAGCTTCGCAGTAGCTCCGTCTCAAGTCGGGAGTTCATTAGTGGACATCAGGTTGAGAGATGATTGTCAAATTTGAGTTTTCCCGATCGCCAAATTTGTCCCATGTGCCTTTCGATATCCAGGTTTTCTCAGCGCTTTGCAGAGATCCCACAGATTCTTCAGGTCTTGTTAGAATCGTGTTGCTTCCTAATTGGCATCTAGTGTGCGCATTTCATATCCATGGATGTCTTTTCGCGTTAAATCGTGGTGTACTGGTGTTTCCAAGTTAGTCCTCATTAAGCTTGCGCTTCATTTGAAATAAACTGCCAACAAGTCAGGCGAAACTTTATTATTCTTGGGACAAGTTGCGGATGAGTGGAAAGTCAATATGCAGGTTAAAGTGGTTAGGGAAAGCTAAGTGCAAAGGGGTTTCTTGGGCAGGGCTGTTGTCAATTTAACCATATTTCATTCGTTTCTGCAAGTTTGGGTTTTTATGAGGGGAGGAGGAGGGGTAATAGCAAGGGTGGGTGGATGTTAACAGCTTTTTAATAATTGCTTGAATCACGTCCAATATTCTCTGTATAGAATGTATTTCATAGACGAAATTGTATAAAATTTTCATAAAATTCGGTGTATTTTACTTTCACGAAACCGAAAATTTGTATGGGAGGGGGTAGAGAAGGTAGGGGAATCGTAAAATTTGATATGCAGTTTTATTTCGCTTCTTTTGTAAGGTGCTTGTATAAAATTTCAAGTTCGTAGCTTTTAGTTTGTTAGTTATTAGTTGATTTAATGAAATTGGTCGAAATCATAGTTTTGTATGGGAGGGGGTAGAACGGTAAGCGGAATTTCAAAACTTTTGAAGCAACTTCATTTGACTTACTTTTATAAGTTTTCATGCAAAATTTGAAATTGATAGCTTTTAAGAGATAGCTGATAACTGATTTCTTAAAAAAGCTCGAAAAAATAATTTTGTATGGGAGGGGGTAGAGGAGGTAAAGGAATCGTAAAATTTGTGATGAAATTTTCTTTCCTTTCTGTTGTAAGGTGCTCATACAAAATTTCAAGTTCGTAGCTTTTAATTTGTTGGTTATTAGTTGATTTAATGAAATTGGTCGAAATCATGCTTTTGTATGGGAGGGGGTAGAAGGGCAAGCATGATTTCAAAACTTTTACCGTAATTTTATTTTAACTATTTTTCTAAGTTTTTGTGCAAAATTTCAAATTGATAGCTTTTGATAGTTAGGTGATAATTGATTTCGTAAAATTGGTCGAAAAAATAATTTTGTATGGGAGGGAGTAGAAGTTTTAAAAATATTCAACCAGTTAATATTTCAAACTTTTAGAGATTTTTTTTAAATGCATTTCTCAAATTTTCAAGTTTCTACCTAAAAATTTCATTCAAAAATTTTCAGTCTATGTGTTTTTTTCATTCCACATGAAACACCCTGTGCACGTTAGACCCCCACTTCTGAGCATAACAATTTTGGAACAAATTATTTTTTTTTCTATCTATATCAAATAGATGTGTCGACATGCAAAATTTAAACTTTGTATCTTTTACCAGAGCCATAAAAAAATCACTCAAAATTTTCAACATTTTCGCTTTCCACATCCCTCCCCTTACACCGCCCAACTCAAATTTTCTACCAAAATTAAAAATTATATAGCTCTACAATCTGACAAATTTTTGATTTGATATCTGTACTCAATTTTGGGATTTGATGATTTGTAGTTTTGGAAAGTGCACCATTTTTGAAATGCTCCCCATTTCCCCCCACTACTATAATGTCCACATATTATATTTTTTTCATATGTCGCTAGTAAAGCTTAGTATACATTTTAAGTTTCAATTACATAGCATAAGAGACAGTTGAGATATTAATTGTTAAGTGTTTTTCTTTGCACCCCCTCTGACCCTCCCCCTTTCACTAATTAGCTTTTATCTAAACTGCTTCTAGTAGATCTATATACTATCTTAATGGTCCCAAAATATTAATTTTTTATGCTAAGTAATTACGAAGATATAATCATTTGAAAAAAAAATTCGGCCGACAATTGGTTCTTAGCCCCCCCTTTTCGCACGCCAATGGATAAAAAAATCAAGTTATTTTTAAAAGTTGTCCCACAAACTCTTGTATATGTGTGTTGATTTTTAGCTTCCTAGCTGTAAAAAATGAACTTGCTATCTTGAAGGGTTTGGGAGTTAATGTGCGCTGAGCGTACACGTCGGCGTACGGCGTACGGCGGACGGCGTACAGACAGACGGATTTTTTTTTTGCATTTTTAGGCTATTTTAGTCATAAAACGAGAAAAAAAAATTTCAGGGTAGCAAATTTTTTTTTTTCCCAAGTCGATCACAATACTTTATTATTAAAATAATAAAGTAAAATCCATTCCGTTTGGACAGTCGCTGTGCACAATCTCAAGTAGGCAACCATCACGGGGGATCACTCCCCACGCCAGCTCTACGCTTCGCTCACACATTGAGCAGACATCTTCTCCATCGGCGACTTGTAGGCAAATTGTCAATCTGGTTCTGAGGAACATTATCACGGGAAACCCAAGATATTTTATAGTGGCGCTTGTGTTGAAAAAGGATCCCTCCGATGACCATTTACCGAGTGCTATAAAACTCCACAAAGAATTCATCGATTTAGGGTCTCTTAATCCAAGGTCGCAACGCATCGACCCAAGGGTCACCATGCTTTCCCATGACATCCAGCGTTGTCAGAGCCAGGTGCTCATATCTCCTGAGATGATAATAATATTACCTTTTGAAACACGCTCGAAGGTGTTGTGGTATTAGTTGGTGCATAGCACTGCAGAATTATGACATTTCTGATTTTTTCCCTGAGTCTGACGTCGATAATCCAATCCGAAGTTGACTCCCAGCTGATAAGAATATTTCTCCCTCTCGGTGTAAAAGCGACCGCTATGCCGTTTTTGGCTTCACTCCCAGGATCAACGCATAGAATGGTGTTTCCGCTCGGGGCCTGTTCTTCTCCTCATTCTGACCACCTGACCTCTTTCAAGCCTAAGATTTGGATGTTATAGTGCTCCATTTCACGGACGATCACTGACTGGCGGTGCATCGACCGAATGGACCAGCCCTTCACCCGTCATTCAAAGTTCGGAATTTCCAGACGCCAATCATAGTCCGTTTTCGAATGCCAAAAGTCATTACCGTAGAACCCGTCCGTATCCTAGGCACTGTATTCTTTTCTCGTATCAGTTAGGTTTTAAGACGATCTAGTGAGTATTTTTTTGCCATTTTTAAGGCAAAAGACTGGTTGTGGGTGAATTCTACTGCCCACATCCCACAGGCGAATGGTTAGATCAAATCCGTGGAGTCGCTATTCTCCATAGATAGTTGCATGAATTAGTAAAACTTCATCCTTCAACTTTCCCCTGCGGGGATTTTCATTAGATGTTATAACATTCAATTGAATTGAAGATTTTTATTACAGGACGTACATACGAAATCGCCAATTTAAGTGTTTTATAAATAAAAAATATTGCCGAAGTCGTCGGAAAGTAAGACTTTTTTTTCAAATATCCTTAAATCAAAACCTTGATGCAATGTAGTTCATTAGTTTTGAAGTTATTAACACTTTCGTGCAGGAAGTTTGTATAAAAACGAGAATTTCATGAAATAAATTTTGTTTCAACTATTCTGAAAAGTTTTTTTTGCAAAATTTTAAGTTGATAGGTTTTAATGATACTTAATTTCTTAAAAATAGTCGAAAAAATAATTTTGTAGGGGCGGGGGTAGAAGTTTTAAAAGTATTCAACAAGTTATAGGGTGTACAACTTAATAACCGGAATTTTTTAGCGAAATTTGTTGCTTTATTGTGGAAAAATCCTACAATATATTTCATGCAAAGTATTGTCCATCGGAAGCTACAACATTTCTCCATCTTTCAGGCAGTTTATGAATTCCTTCCCAAAAAAATTGCGCCGGCTTGGCGGCCAAAAACGAATCTATCCAATTTCGGATGCCTTGCTCTGAAGTGAAGCGTATTCCGGTTAGGGCGTTTCGCATCGAGCGAAATAAATGAAAGTCAGACGGAGCAAGGTCCGAACTATAAGACGGGTGGGCCAAAACTTCCCATCCACTATTTTCCAAATAGTTTTTCACGGGTCTTGCAACATGCGGCCGAGCGTTGTCATTATGAAAAATTATAGCCTCGTGTCTGATCGTAGATTCCGGGCGTTTTTCGATGATTGCACGCTTCAAACGTATTAATTGTGTTCGGTACAGGTCACCTGTGATTGTCTGGCCCACTTTCAACAAATCATAATATAACGGCCCCTTCTGATCCCACCAAATACATAGCATAACCTTGGCGCCATGGATATTTGGCTTCGCCGTTGATTCGGCTGGTTGGCCGGGCTTCACGTAAGACTTTTTGCGCTTGGGATTGTCATAACGGATCCATTTTTCATCCCCAGTCACGATCCAATGCAAAAATAATTTGTTTTTATGGCGCGCAAGCAGCATTTCAGACATACAGAAGCGCCGTTCAACGTCTCTCGGCTTCAACTCATAGGGGACCCAATCACCTTGCTTCTGAATGTATACGGCGGCTTTCAAACGTTTCGAAATGGCTTTCTGAGTCACTCCCAACGATTTGGAAAGTTCGCCTTGCATTTGACACGAATTCTCATCGAGTAGCGTCTCCAATTCTTCGTCTTCAAACTTTTTTGTCTGTCCTGGGCGTTCTTTGTCTTTGATGTCAAAATCGGCACTTTTGAAGCGTTGAAACCATTCAAAACACTGTGTTTTCGCTAAAGCATCGTCGCCATAAACTTCTACAAGCAAACGATAACTTTCCGCAGCAGTTTTCTTTGCAAAAAAATGACCCAACAGAACCTCCCGCAAATGCTGTCTTTTTCTCAAATTTTCGAAGTTATTCATCGTGAAAAATAATAAAAAATAATAATGCACACAAGATAAAATTGTTTTGTTGATTTTGATAGCTGTCAAATGTACCTTCAAAATGACATATATATAAAGTTCGAGCTTTCACGATATTTGTTAGTACGGACATCTAGCGTCAAATTCCGGTTATTAAGTTGCACACCCTATAATAGTTCATATATTTAGGTATTTTTTTTGCATTTTGCAAATTTTCAAGTTCTTACCTTAAAATTTTCAGATTATGTGTTTTTTTCAATGCATATGAAACGCCTTGTGCACATTAGACTGGCGGGGTCGGTTTGTAACAATTGCGGAACAAATAATTTTTTTTTCAATGTATATCAAATAGATGTATACACGTGCAAAATTTAAACTTTGTATCTTTCAGAGCCCTAAAAAATTGCTCGAAATTTTCGACATTTTTGCTTACCACTTCCCTCTCCTTACACTTCCTAACTTAAATTTTTTACCAAAATTAACAACTATGTAGTTCTACAATCTGAAAAATTTTCGGTTTGATATCTGTACACAATTTTGAGATATAAGGGTTTGTAATTTTGAAAAGATCGCCATTTTTGAAATGCTCCCCATTTCCTCCCACTACTATTATTTGCACATGTTATATTTTTTTCATATTTTGCTAGTGAAGCTTAGTATACGTTTCAATTACATAGCTAAAGGGACAGTCGAGATATTTATTTTTAAGTGTTTTCCTTTGCACCTCCCTGACTCTCCCTCTTGCAATAATTAGCCTCTCTATAAGCTGATTCTGGTGGAACTATATGCCGCCTTAATGGTCCAAAAATATGAATTTTTTATGATAAGTTATTTCGAAGATATAAGCATTTGAAAAAAAGCCGGCCGGTAATTTGTTTTTAGCCCCTCCTTTTCGGACGACAATGGATAAAAAAATTAAATTTTTTTTCGAGTTTGTGCCACAACCCTCTCTATATCTCTGCTGATTTTTAGCTTCCTATATGCATTCCGGGTGGAGATATTAGCAAGTGAAGTTTTTGACTCTTTCCCTGCCCCCGCCTCCCCCTTAAACGTAACACTCAAAAAAAATTAGATCATGGAGCTCATTTATCCAACCAACAATCCACCTAAAAATGAACATTCTACCTTTAACGGTCTCGGACATATGAATCCATATGTATGGCGGGACGGACTTTTTTTATTGCATTTTTAGGCTAATTTAGCCATGACACGCGAAAAAACAAAATTTCAGGGTAGCAAATTTTTTTTTCCTGTGTCGATCACAATACTTTATTATTAGAATAATAAAGTAAAAGTAATATGAAATTCATTTTATTACCACAATATAACTAAATACAAATAATTGTATTGTAATCCAAATTTAGTTAAAGTGAGATTTAGCCTCGTTGAGCGCTTTTTTTTACTATTACTAGTACCGTGCTCTAATTTTGCTTTGTCATTCATATACTGTAATAGATGGTGCAAGATACAATTACGTTGTTCATTAATCAGTTGCTTCGATTTGGCATCTCTTTTTTGAAAATTCACCACATTTTGGTTAAAATTGTTCATTTTGTAATTACAGCAATGACTGTTTTATTTTTCTTAAGAGAACTAATTTTTGGTCTTCAAATTCCAATTTAATTCAAAAGCAACGCCTGTCAAATATGATAAGTTATGCAGCTATCAATGCAATATAATGAATATTGTCAGTTCCTTTCGAAACTGTAGATAATATAGTAAGTATGTACACGTTTCAAGTATCTTACCTACAGCTTGACACGAGAAGTTGTTCTTTAAAATTCCATTAAAGGGTTACAAGAAATTAAATTTTTGGAATCCATATGGATTCCAAGCGGACTCTACAAATACTTTTGTTTGTACTTCTAAAAGTATTTGTCATCTATACAGTTTTCCAGTAAATAATAAAAACATTTCTATCCTTTGTTATCATTCACTTCGCAGCCGTACATCATTGAATCCTTCTCACAAAAAAAAAAAACAGAGACGAAAAAATAATCAAACTTTTATGTAAAATTGATAGGCCATAATTTTATGCTGTTCGGATTTTTTATGGTTATACTGCGTGACATAGTCCAGGATCCTTCACCGAGAAAATAATCTACTTGACATGTTTTTTCACGCATAAGTCAATCGAATTTTATGGCGACCGAAACTCGTCGAAAACGACAGGGCGACAGGATGAAATGCAAATTTTTTTCCGTTTTTTATATTAGGACATTCGTGTATAACAAATAACTGCCGAGGTTCCTGTAAATATCTCATGTTGCGCATATGTTGTTTACAAAATGGAAAATCGATCATAAAATCGGTGGAAACGTTCGTTTATGCGGAAAATCCCTTTTTTCGTAGATTGACTTTTTCTTAGAGATTGAGAAAAGAATTTTGAATATTTTTGAATTGTGAAGTTCGTTTCCCCTCTATTTGGGAGTTATTTGTATATGTTTAGATTTCAAATTATGCACGCATATAATTAAATTAAAGTTCGTACCATTTGCTTTTCCTAAAACGACATTCATGATTCAAATTTAAATTGAAGATTCTTTTATTGTTTTAGGGAGACTGAGGTGGATTACATTGATACGAAATAATTGCACTTTTTGAAAATTAAATTTTCGCATAAGTACATATCGACGGTTGACAAATCCAAGTTTTTAAAAATTGGGGTTGTTTTGGCATCAGCTTATTGCTAAACGTTTTAAAATATTAAAAGTGCATATATTCCGGCTTAAAATTATTAATAATATAAAAAATATGGACATATAACTTTTTCCAGCTTAATTATCGCAGTGAATGTCGGTTTCAAAACGCTCTGCTGAAGAATTTTCATTTTGTGGCTTAGACACCTCTGCTTGTCAGTCGACGATATATTCAATAAATATATGAAAAAAAGATGAGATTATAATTCAGATTAATAATTTTTCTTTCTTTAATTTCATTTCACTTTCATTTTATCCTTATACTCTAGATGAAAATTTTTAATACTCTAGGTGAAATCTGAGAGTATATTATATTTGCTTACCGTTTGTAATGCTAAGAAATAATGCTCTCACAGAGCCGCCAAGGAATTACAAAATTTAACAGGTACTGAGAAAATTTAGTGAAATTGTGCAGTTTGTATGGGTGATGGTAGGATGGCTTTTTAGAAATAACTAAAAACATCATGTTTTTGACATGCTTTAAATTGCAGATCAGTAGCATTCATACTTTTCAGGAAAATCGACTTTTTGTGAAGTTGTTAAATTGTGTCAGATTGTATGGGAGGTGGTAGAAGGAGTGAACCTAATCGTCAAATTTTTTCCGGTCTTGCTTAAAATTCTAAATAAATATTTAGTGCACAATTTGAGCTCGATCAATTTTATACGTACTGAGTAAATTTGTATAGAGTATTTCATGAAAAAATGCAGTTTATATGGGAGGTGGTGGAACGAAGGGGAGGACTCAAATAACTTTTATACAGAAGATTGATATCACCATGAAAGTAGTATATTCCAAATTTCAGATCAATAGCGTTTATACTTTTCGAACAAATTCGTTTATTGTCAAATTACGAAATTATTTTATTTTGTATGGGAGGGGGTAGAAGGAGTAAAGCTAATCATCTGATATTTTTTGATTTTACTAATAATTCTAAATAAATATTTGGTGCACAATTTTAGCTCGATAAATTTTATACGCACTGGGTAAATTGAACTAGAGCATTTCATGAAAAACTTTAGTTTGAATGGGAGGTGGTGAAGTGAGGACCGAAATAATTTTTATGCAGTAGATTGAAACCATCATAAAAGTATTACATTCCAAATTTCAGATCAATAGCATTTATACTTCTCGAGTAAATCTGTTTATTGTCAAATTACGAAATTGTGTAATTTTGTATGGGAAAGGGTAGAAGGGGCCCGTTCACTAACTTGACCTTACTTTTTGTCAAAAACGACGTGAACAAAATTTGAACTATCTAGCTCAACGCGTTCTCAAGCTAAGGAGTGCATGGACGGACGGACGGACGGAAGTCCGGTTTTGAGATTTTTGAGTGATTATATGAACTTCTGTATCATTCTTTTTTTTCTCCAAGTCTTATTTCTTGGCGTTGCAAACTTTGTGGCAAACTTATAGTACTCTCAGATTTCATCTAGAGTATAAAAACTAGTACATGCAGCCGTGCTTCACACGCGTATTTTGTACGATATGGAAGGACATTTAATAAAGCTAACCTTATTGTTATTGCTGAATAAGTCCAAAACTAGATAAGTAAAAATAATTTCTCCTTTTAGAAATAATTGTTTATTTAATAAAATAATATATAAATTAGTTTTTAATTATTTCCGATCCTTCAGGAGTGTTTCTATTGATTTACAAAACTCAGTCCAGAAATTACGATCAGTGTAATGCAATGAAAGAAGTCGATGATTTATATTAGGGTTTCTTTATACACTTGCTTCTTTTTGATGAATTTCCCATTGGCTATATTACTTTCTTATTTTAATAATAAAGTATTGTGATCGACACAGAAAAAAAAAATAAACTGCCAACAAGTCGGGCGAAACTTTATTATTCTTGGGACAAGTTGCGGATGCGTGGAAAGTCAATATGCAGGTTACAGTGGTTAGGGAAGACTAAGTGAAAGGGGGTTCTTGGGCAGGGCAGTTATAAATTTAACACTTTGTGGAAACGTTCAAAAGCTCCAGTATACCTATATATAATCAATATTTCGTTCGTTTATTTATGCAAGTTTGAGTTTTGTGAGGGGAGGGTTGAGGGGTGATAGTAAGGGTCGGTGGATGTTAATAGTTTTTTAATTGATTGCTTGAATCACGTCCAATATTCCTTGTATAGAATGTCAGTTTCATAGACGAAGTTGCATAGAATTTTCATAATATTCTATGTATTTTACATTCACGAAACCAAACATTTGTATGGGAGGGGGTAGAGAAGGTAGGGGAATCGTAAAAATTGTGATGCAATTCTATTTTCTTTCTCATGTAGTGTGCTCGTACAAAATTTCAAATTCGTACCTGTTAATTTGTTGGTTATTAGTTGATTTAATAAAATAGGTCAAAATGATACTTTTGTATGGGAGGGGGTAGAAGGCCAAGCGCGATTGCAAAACTTTTAAAAGAATTTCATTTCAATTATTTTTGTTAGTTTTCAAGCAAAATTTGAAATGGATAGCTTTTAAGAGTTAGCTGATAACTGATTTCTTAAAAATGCTCGAAAAAATTATTTTGTATGGGAGGGGGTAGAAGAGGTGGAGGAATTGCAAAATTTGTGAAACAATTTTCTTTATCTTTTCTTGTAAGGTACTCGTAAGAAATTTCAATTTCGTAGCTTTTAATTTGTTGGTTATTAGTTGATTTAATGAAATTGGTCGAAATCATACTTTTGTATGGGAGGGGTAGAAGGCCAAGCGCGATTGCAAAACTTTTAAAAGAATTTCATTTCAAATATTTTTATAAGTTCTTATGCAAAATTTCAAATTGATAGCTTTTAATAGTTAGGTGATAATTAATTTCTTAGAAATGGTCGAAAAAATAATTTTGTATGGGAGAGGGTAGAAGTTTTAAGAGTATACAGCCAGTTAATATTTCATACTTTTAAGGATTTTTTTTAAATGTATTTCCCAAATTTTCAAGTTTCTACCTTAAAATTACATCCAAAAATTTTCAGTTTTCGTGTTTTTTTCGCTGCATATGAAACACCTTGTGCCCATTAGACCGGGGTGGTCGGATCGTAACAATTGTGGATAAAATTATTATTTTTTTTCTATGTATATCAAATAGATGTATCTACATGCCAACTTTAAAGTTTCTATCTTTGACCAGAGTCCTAAAAAAATCACTCAAAATTTTTGACATTTTTGCTTACCACCTCCCTCCCTTTAAGCCCCCTAACTTAAAATTTTTATTTAAATTAATTATTGTGTAGTTCTATAATCTGACAAATTTTCGATTTGATATCTGTACTATTTTTTGAGATATAAGGATTTGTAATTTATAAAAGTGCGCCATTTTTGAAATGCTCCCCATTTCCTCCCATTACTATTATTTCAACACATTATATTTTTTTTTTGTATTTTCATAGTACAGCTTAATATAAGTTTTAAGTTGCAATTACATAGCTTAATAGATAGTTGAGATATTAATTTTTAAGTGTTTTTCTTTCCACCCCCCGTGACTCTCTCGCTTACAATAACTAGCCATTTTCTAAGCTGATTCCAATGGAACTATATGCCACCTTAATGGTCTCAAAATATGAATTTTTTATGATAAGTAATTTCGAAGATATAATCATTTGAAAAAACAATTCGGCCGACAATTTGTTTTTAGCCCCCCCTTTTCGGACGCCAATGGATAAAAAAATTAAATAATTTTTGAAGTTTGTCCCACAACCCTTTCTATATGTCTGCTGATTTTCAAATTTCTATCTGCATTCGTGAGGGAGATATCAGAAAGTGTAGTTTTCGACTCCCCCCCCCCGCCTCCCCCTTCCACCTAACACCCCATAAAATTTAGAAAATAGATCTCACTTACCTAACCAACAATCCACCCAAAAACGAACATTTTACCTTTAACGGTCTCGGAGATATGAGTCCATATGTACGGCGTACGGCGGGACGGATTTTTTTTTTTGCATTTTTAGGCTAATTTAGTCATGAAACGCGAAAAAAAAAATTTCAGAGTAGCAAACTTTTTTTTTTCTTGTGTCGATCACAATACTTTTTTATTAGAATAATAAAGTAATTGCTCCCTGAAAATTTTTTTTTCGCGTTTCATGACGAAAAATGCAAAAAAAAAAAAAAAATCCGTCCCGCCGTACGCCGTACGTATAGACTCATATCACTGAGACCGTTAAAGGTAGAATGTTCGTTTCTGGGTGGATTGTTGATTGGGTAAGTGAGCTCTATTTTCTAAATTTTGGGAGGTGTTAGGTGGAAGGGGAGGCGCAGAGAGTGAAAGAGTCAAAAACTTCACTTCCTAATATTTCCACCGCGAATGCAGATAGGAAGCTAATCAGCAGAGCAATGAAGAAGATTATGGGACAAACTTTAAAAATAATTTAATTTTTTTATCCATTGACGTCCGGAAAGGGGGGGCCAAAAACAAATTGTCTGCCGAATTTTAATTTATTATTTTAATAATTAAATATTGTAATCGACTTGGAAAAAAAAATTTGCAACCCTAAAATTTGTTTTTTCGCGTTTCATGGCAAAAATAGCAAAAAACAATCCGTCTGTCTGTACGCCGTACGCCGGCGTGTACGCTCAGAGCACATTAACTCCCAAACCCTTCAAGATAGAAAGTTAATTTTTGGGGGATTGTAGATAGTTGCGGATCTCAGGCGGATACCCATTTTAGGGGGTGCACGGGTTCAGGGAGGCGGGGGAGCGCCAAAACCGAAAAATACGAATTCAAATATCTCAACCATGGTTACAGCTAAGAAGCTAAAAATCAAAACACATATAGAGGAGCTTGTTGCATAGCTTTTAAAAATAATTAAATTTTTTTATCCATTGGGGTGCCAAAAGGGGGAGCTAAGAACCAATTGTCGGCCGAATTTTTTTTTCAAATGAGTATATCTTTGAAATTACTTACCATAGAAAATTGATATTTTGAAACCATTAAGATGGCATATAGATCTACTGGAATCAATTTAGATAAAAGCTTGTTATTGTAAGGGGGAGGGTCAGGGGGGTGGAAAAAAAAACACTTAAAAATTAATTTCTCGACTGTCTCTTAAGCTATCTAATTGAAACTTGAAACGTATACTAAGCTTAAGTAGCGAAAAATGAAAAATATGTAACATGTCGACATAATAGGAGGTGGGGGGGGGGAATGAGGAGCATCTCAAAAATGGCGCACGTTCCAAATTTACAAATCGGTATATCTCAAAATAGAGTATAGATATCAAATCAAAAATTTATCAGATTGTAGAACTGTATAGTTTTTAATTTTGGTAAAAAATTTAAGTTGTAGTTTAAGTGTAAGGGGAGGGAGGTGGAAAGCAAAAATGTTGAAAATTTTGAGTGATTATTTATGCCTCTAGTAAAAGATACAAAGTTTATATTTTGTACGTCGGCACATCTATTTAACGTACATAAAAAAAAACAGTAATTTGTTCCAAAATTGATAAGCACCGAAGTGGGGGTCTAACGTGCACAAGGTGTTTCGTGTGCAATGAAAAAAACACATAAACTGAAAATTTTTGAATGCAATTTTTAGGTAGAAACTTGAAAATTTTGCGAAATGCATTTAAAAAAAATTTCTAAAAGTTTGAAATATCAACTGACCGAATATCTTCAAAACTTCTACCCCCTTCCATAAAAATTTATATTTTCAACCATTTTTAAGAAATCAACTATTAAAAGCTATCAATTTGAAATTTTGCACAAAAACTTGCAAAAATAGATATAAAATTACGTTAAAAGTTTTGAAATGGCACTTGCCCTTCTACCCCCTCCCATAGAAAAGTATGATTTCGACCAATTTCATTAAATCAACTGATAACCAACAAATTAAAAGCTACAAACTTGAAATTTTATACAAGCACTTTACAAGAGAAAGGAAATAAAATTGCGTTACAAATTTTATGATTCCCCTACCTCCTTTACCCCGTCCCAAACAAATGTTTGGTTTCGTGAATTTAAAATACACCGAATCCAATGAAAAATCTATGGAGCTTCGTCTATGAAACTGACATTCTATACAGAGAATATTGGACTTGGTTCAAGCAATGAATTAAAAAACTATTAACATCCACCCACCCTTACTATCACCCCTCACCCCTCCCTTCATGAAAAATCAAACTTGCAGAAATAAACGAATGAAGTATGGAGCTTTTGAATGTTTTCGCAAAGTGTTAAATTGAGAACTGCTCTGCCTATGAAGCCCCTTTCACTTAGTCTTACCTAACCACTCTAACCTGCATATTGACTTTATCCTCCATAAAATCCTCCACTTCCTCTGCCACCTCCCATACAAATGCCCCGATTTCAGGAAAACTATGGCCAATTTCTTTAAAAATAATAAAAACCACAAATTTTAAATTCAACACGAAACATTTTGTATGCCAGGTTCGGTGTCATATACAAAAATTACAAACCTCACCCCTCTTCTTTTACCACCTCCCATACGGAAGTTACTATTCGAAAGAATTTGAGATGACATGTTTACCGGTTCATTAAACTCTT
Organism: Chorisops tibialis; assembly: GCA_963669355.1. Classification (NCBI taxonomy): domain Eukaryota; kingdom Metazoa; phylum Arthropoda; class Insecta; order Diptera; family Stratiomyidae; genus Chorisops; species Chorisops tibialis. The sequence goes on along the minus strand of OY770262.1, from coordinate 262,590,322 downwards.
TCCCATTTCATCTAGCTTTACGCCCTATCATAATTCTGTTATGTTTTTAACTCATTCCACAACTTTTCAATTTATCCCTAAATAATCGTCTTTGAAACCTTACAAAATTCGTTATTCTATTAACCATACTTTGCAAATCGCATCATCAAAAACAAACTTTGCGTTTCCGTTCTCATAAAGTTTCCAGCTAATACAAATGTTTGGAAATAAAAACAAAGTGATACTTCCCCACTTTCAACTTGCATTACTATGCTTGATACCACTTATCACCAAGCAACTATACTTGTACAACTAGAAAATCCACTTTTCGCTCGACTATTTTCCACGTACGTTCGATCTGTCTATCACTGACCAAATTTACGACACGTCAATGATTTATGAGTCCATTTAGAAAATGAAATATTGACAAAATAATGTTAGCATCGCTATCCCTAACAGAGATCAATAAATGCTAGGAGTAAGGCGTCTGGAAGTGAGTCTAACATCACGTCAAATCCAATTAGCAACCGAGAGCATCCATCATATTATAAGTGTTCGGCGGTCGATTCCTTGTTTTGACGCTCAGATGATGCGAACTTAAGTTCGTTACCGAACTTTTCTTATCATTATCAGATTGGACGTGTTTTTCAAGGGATATTAGCTGGATAATTGTACGGGAAATGTCTCCAAGTTGCAATTAGATTTTTTTAAGGCAACGAGTATATTTTAGGGGGTCACCCTTTAATGCAATGCACAGTTAAGTTAAGTTAAGGAAGTGGATTAAAATTTGGAGTACATAAAATCTGTTTCATATTTATAAGGCAATACTTTTAAAAATATGAAGCGCTTACATGAATTTGTACACTACGGTTCCTCTAAAATATTCCATGCAATGGTGCAAATGATACAGTGTACAAATACGCAGTTATTCGCTAACGATATTCCTGTTATCTGAACAAAATTTGCTATTGTTTCATATTCATAAGGTCAGTTGTGATAAAACTGCGGAAGTACTAGCAACACGATAACTAAGAGCTAGAATTTTATTTGTTTTTTCTAATTCAGTAAGTTTACTCAGAATGCCACGTGGGAAAGTACTGAGTGAACAAGAAAAAGGGTTTATTCATGCGGAGAACTATGGTTTGAGAGAAATTTCTCGTAAAATTAAGAGAAGTTTGTGAGATGTGCAAAATTATTTGCGTTCTTCAGATTCCTACGGCACTCAAAAACTATCTGTAAGAAAAAGAAAGCTGGACCAAACCACACAAAGGAGAATTGTACGCGTATCTTCGAATGCGTCTACCTCTCTTAATCAGCTCAGAGCCATGGTAAGCAGTGAAATATCGTGTTCTACCGTTTGGAGAACTTTGAAATGTACGGATTTCATTCGATACGAAAAAAGAAGGTAATGCCAAAATTGATAGCCAAGCACAAAGAGGCCAGGCTAAAATTCGCAAGAAATAACGTCGACACAAATTGGAATCGGGTAAGTAAAAAAACTCGATGCAAAAATTTACAATTCAATAGACATCTATCAATTTAAGATTGTATTCTCAGACGAGAAGAAGTGGAATCTCGATAGTAGGGATATTATCGTGATATCCGTCAAAAGCCATTAAATTTTGCGAAGAGGAATTTTGGTGGCGGTAATGTGATAACATGGGCCGCGTTTTGTGCTGAAGGATGTTTAGAAATCCAGATCGTTTCCTCTCGAATGAAGAGTGCAAACTACATCGAAGTTTTGGAGAAGGCTTAAGTACCATTTTTAAATGAACATGGTTCAGAAGAATGGATCTTTCAGCAGGATAACGCGCGAATTCATGTAAGCCGTGAAACAAAAAGCTGGTTTGCCGCTAAAGGGGTTCAACTTATGTAGTGGCTTGCCTGCTCACCTGACTTGAATCCAATAGAAAATCTATGGGGCATATTATCACAACGGATTTACGCCAATAACCACCAATTCAACTCAATTGCAGAACTTATTCGCGCAATATAAGTTGAATGGTGTAGAATAGAGACTGGGATTATCACAAACCTCGTTGGCAGTATGGAAGGGATTGTAAATAAAGTATAATTGAACAGGGGCAATATTATCTGTTGATTTTATGTAATTTGGCGTTTATTTTTTATGTTTTTTTATTAAAAAATTAATTAAAAGAGAAAAGTTTTTTGACCTTATAAATATGAAACAAGAGCAAATTTCGTTCGTTCAGATAACGAGAATATCGTTAGCGAATAACTAACTATTTGTACACTGTGCCATTTGCACCATTGCATGGAATATTTTAGAGGAACCGTAGTGTACAAATTCATGTAAGCGTTTCATATTTAAAAAAATATGAAGTGACCTTATAAATATGAAACGGACCCAACTTTCCGGGTTGAGAAAGAGACGGAAATGACGGTGAACATTATTTTTGAAGGATTGGAGGTTATACCCGCTTGGAGAAACATAAGCCGGCAATGCTTTCTAGAGTCTGGATGTTGGGGAAATGAATGATCGCCAACATTTTACTGTACGGGAAATTAAAGGTAATAAAGTAGAAAGTGGAGGAATTAGTGCTCATAGTTCCGAAGTGCATTTACTATGGAAGTATCGATAGTCAATTTTGAGTACTCCGACATCTCTGCGATGCTCGAAGGAGTCAATAGAAGCAGTAATGGTTACATCTCCAATAAGTCAGAATGCATGTTTGTACTCTAGATGAAATCTGAGAGTATATTGTGTTTGCCTTACCGTTTGTAACGCTAAGAAATAATGCTCGCACTGAGCCGCCAAGGGTACAGAAATATTTGTTGTCGCTCAAAAACTTCGATTCCGAGTTGCTGTCTGTCCGTCTGTCCGTCTGTACGTCTGTCTGTCTGTCCGTCTGTCCGTCTGTCTACAGCATAACTCTCGAACGCTTTGAGCTATCGTACTGAAATTTGTTGTGTGTAATTTTTAGCAAAAAAGAAACTTTAAGTTCGTGAACGGGCCACATCCCTCTACTCCTTCTACCCCCTCCCATACAAATTTCAAGAAATTCCAAAATTTTCAGAAATTGATTTTTCTTTGAAACTATTTAAGCTATCGATTTGAAATTTGGGTCAAAGTATTATGATATAGATGTCATTAATATGACGGAATATGGATCCGATCTCGTCACTTCTTCTACCCCCTCCCATACAAATGCATAATTTTGAAAAATGCATTTTTTCGATTTTCATGGAAACTAGCAAAGGTATAAAAACGAATTTTTGCCACAATTAATTTTATTATAATTGCAATTATTTTTGAAAAAATTATCAACTTCACTTTACTCCTTTTACCCCCTCCCATACAAATTTCACGAAATTTTGAAATTTAAATTAAATTATTTTTCTTCGAAACTGTTAAAGTTATCAACTTGATATTTTGTATAAAGTATAAAAATAGAAATATCAATATCGAGAAAAAAAATGTGTTTTGATCCGTACACTCCTTCTACCCCCTCCCATACAAATGCATAATTTTTGTTAAGTGCATTATATCGATTTCCATTAAAACTAGAAAAAGTATAAACTTAAAATCTTGCCAGAATTTGTTTTTTAGTAAATGTAATAAATTTTAGAAAAAATTTTCAGCTCCGCTTCACTCCTTCTACCCCCTCCCATATAAATATCTGCATTATAAATTCAAGGAAAGCATTTCTTCTTTGAACATATGAGAGCTATCGACTTTGAAATTGAAAAGCCTGGCAATAATGATGTCGATAAGCAGTTTCAAAATCTTCTAAGCCCCTCCACTTCCTCTGCCACCTCCCATACTTTACGCCCAATCATAATTCTGTTATGTTTTTGGATTCGATCGAGCAACGCGAGCTATGTTTTGGGTGCCCTAGCTGAAACATGCGAGTTGTACTCTTAGTGTGGTCTAATGGCCTTATAGATGGTTGCAAGGTCGGTCGGCGTGAAATATTTCTTGCACTTTCGAAGAACACCTTAACGTTTAGAGGCGTCGAGGACAACAGAAAATATTTTTTGGCCCCAATTCAGGTGGTCATTAATTTTAACGCCTAGAAGTGTGAAATTATGCGAAGTGCAAAGTTGTGCGCCACCAAAAGCCACAGTGTTAGATAATACTGCAACATCACATTAAAGGGATAGATGATAGGCCTGTGCTTTGGAGGCGTTGAACTCTACTCAATTTCTCATGTCTCATTCCAGAATCAAGTTGAGATCTAAATGACTCCCTGCGATTGGAAGCAATAGAGTGCTTGTTTGATTCCGCAGCATAGTTAAATTCATAGGTGTTATCTAAAGTACTGTCATCTGGAAAACTATGGATTGGATTGAGAGTAGATGAAAGAAGGTCATTGATGAAAACTAAAAAAAGAGTTGGAGATAAGACAGAGCCTTGTGGGGCGCCAGAATCTATTGCGAAGGAGGAAGAACTAATGCCATCTAGTACAGTTCGTTCAGACAGAAAACTCTCAATCCATTTAACAAGGAAAGCATTAAGACCTATGACCCTAAGCTTGACTATGAGACAGTCGTGCCAAACTCTGTCAAAAGCTTTTGCAATAACTTAGCCTTCGCCGTGTTTATACATAAATGTATAAGTTCCAAAACGGAATCTATACTGACAATCATGGATTAGATGGTTATCCTCGAGATATTGAACGATTTTGCGATTGAAACCAGTTTCCATTACATTCTAGAGCACTGAAGTAATGGCTATTGGGCGGTAGTTGGCAGGGTTTGCTTTGCTTTCTTTCTTGGGAATTGGCTGAACATTGGCAACTTTCCACATACGTGGAAAGCAGCCAGAAGAATAGGAAAGGTTGAAAAGATTGCGAAGAGGTTTAGCTAAAGAAGAGGAGCTCTTTTTAGCGGTAATGGGGGGAATACCGTCCGGATCATCGTATTTGTGAATATTGAGCTCTTGAAATATCCTAGAAATAAGTTTCGTGAGAAACCAGAATCATTTAGAGCGGAAGGCAATTGGTTTGAAGATGGAAGGCGTGAGTTTCTAGCGAAGCTTACTGCTAGTAAGTTAGATTTTTCGATAAGATCAATCAAAGAAAAGAAGAAATAAAATTGTTGTTGATCGTTTTGACCAATAAGATCTCGAGCCCCTAGAGCACTGAACGATTTTCTGTCGAAGTGTTTGTTCATGCTAAAATTTAATTTGCTTGAGCTTGGATTTGCAGACGTTTCTCGATGTATTGAAGAGATCTCTGTTGACATGTGTCATTGCCTTTAATAGTTTGAAATTCTTGTTTCTTGACCTGAATGGCGTCGAGACATTCTTTGTTGAACCAAGAGTCCCTCGACGGTCTAACTCTTTTATGACTGAAAGATATGAAGAGCTTCATACCTTTCAGGATAATCTCGGTAACTAGTCTGCAAGCTTCATTATAGTCATTAAAGTTGATGCTGGAACCTAACCGCCAGGTTTTGCTTATGTAAAGGACGATATGCGAATCGCTTGCATCAGATTATTCGATTCAAATCGCTACACGAAGTATATATTATTGAGTTCATTGTGTATATGGAATTGTTTGGATTAATATTTAAAATCTTTTGGCTGCTAAAAGTTCATTCGGCGGTAACAAGATGTTTGAGTACGGGAGCGAGAATTGCGAATATACTCTGAACTTAATAGTGTTATTTTAAAAGTAACGTATAAAAACTAAAAAAAAAAAATGTCTGCGGCGCAAGGGACGCGCACAACAGGAAAGTGGAATTATTTTCAATGCATGTTAATAAATTAAGGTCGACTTACCTTTTTCATAATTTTGTATTCCTTTTCATAAATATAAAGTTTGTATTATAAATCAATTGTTTGACAGATCTATCCGTTAAAGAGGATTTTTTCAGGTTTTCTTACACTACAGGTCAATTGAGCTGCACGGCCGAAAAAAATCGATGCAAAAATGTGACTTTTTCAAGACAAGTTTTACCCAGTACACAAACCATTTTCCAGCAGGCCAAACATTTTTTTCACAATAGAACGAAGGAACTGCCACAAAAAATGTTAAAGGCAAAAATAGGTCATATTTTTTCTCAGAAAATAAATCACTATCAGAAGTTCAAATCAGTAATTAAACCCTATCGCACTAAAATTTAGGACTGTATTCGAGAGAGAGGAGAAGTATAATCAAAACGCAGAAAAATGCTATTCGAAGAAAATTTATATTTTTAGTCCAATCAACATTAACCGCAACGAGTCGTCACTGGCTGAAAATTTCTCAACATTTGAATAAATTACATAACCCGAAATCTGTAAAACTTTTCAATTCCCCCCATACCAGATGGGGTTTGATTTAAAATTAAGCAACATGAGCGCACTCCTAAGTTATCGCTGAAGCCTGTGAGCCTGTCTCCCTTATTAAATATTGAAGGTCAGTCGTGCATAGTCTTGATGAGCCTTAAACAATCTTATAGTCACTGGATATCCTTCTCTACCTCACGATGGCAACATATTCTTCCGGTTAAATTTCTTGTAAATTTTCGCCCTCTCCCAGCCCAAAATTCTCTTTCCTTTACTATATGCAAAAATCTCACGTATTTGTGATAAAATCTCTTCCAGCATATCTAAACTGCTTAATATAATGGTTAATGACTGTCGAGAAGGAATTTTCACCATCAGGATTACCAGCAAGCTGTTAAGAAGACCAGATGTTCGGAGAAAATACTGCAAATAATTTGCATTTTAAAATGAGCAAAAACAGAATGTTCGGGTAATGTTGAAAGGGCGAGAGTGTGCATCGCAGAACGACGACACATAATGGGGTTTCTATTGGGAAAGATATTTAAAAATTTTTTTTTAGATTTGATGAATTCAGAAAGGCAATCACAAAATTTATTTTAATTCATTTTATTCTCATAATGTGCCTCATACTTGCATAAGAAAATAGCAGCCCTAAGTAAAATATCTACGAACAAGTCGGGTACAACTTTATTAATTTTGTTGCAAGTTGAGGCAGCATGGGATACAGGTTAAGGTTTTTAGGGATGATTAAGGGCATGGGGGCTCGAGAGCAGGGCTGTTGTCAATTACTTAACATTTGACTGAAATTAAGATCAAGAGCTTCAAAATATATGGACGGCCTCTGGGAAAAATTAGAATATGTAAGTATGTTTCATATGTGACTCTAACGCCGTCCATATAACCAATATTTCAGTCGTTTATTTAGGCATGTTTTGGGTTGATTGGGGAAAGGATGGGAAGGCGAGCGATAGAATGTACTACCGTACTATTTAATGATTGCTTAAATCATGATCTAGATTTTTTGTATAGAATATTAGTTTCATAGACCAAGTCCGATAGAATTTCTATGAAATTTGGTGTATTTTATATTCATAAAACCATTCATTTGTATGGCACGCTTTACCCCGTCCCAAACAATGGTATTAAGTTGAATTGAAAAATTTGAGATCCATTTTTATTTCGTTTCCCTTGAGCGTAGCTTCTAATTTGTTGATTTTTAGATGATTTATTGAAATTGGTCAAATCGAAACTTTTGTGTAGGAGGGAGTAGAATGTTAAGAGGAGCACTACCTAAAATAAACTGCCAACAAGTCGAGCGCAACTTTATTATTTTTGTGACAAGTTAAAGATGCATGATAAGTCAATATGCAAGTTGAAGTGGTTAGGGAAGACTAAGTGGAACCCCCTTTCACAAGTGGAACCCCCTTCCACAAGTGAAACCCCCTTTCACAAGTGAAACCCCCTTTAGGGCAGGGATAATGCCAATTCAACACATAGTTGCGAATACGATCAATAGCTCTAGTTCATGTTATCAATATTTCATTCGTTTATGCAAGTTTGGGTTTTTATGAGGGAGGGGGAGGGGGGATATTAAGTGTGGGTAAATTTCAATAATTTTTCAATTGATTGCTTTAACTACGTCCAATATTATCTGCATAGAATGACGAAGTTGCATAGAATTTCCATAAAATTTGATGTATTTTACATTCACGAAACCAATCATTTGTATGAGAGAGGGTAGAGGAGGTAAGGGAAATGTAAAATTTGTAATGCAGTTTTATTTAATTTCTTTTGTGAGGTGCTCGTCAGAAATTTCAAGTTCGTAGCTTTTAATTCGTTGGTTAGCAGTTGATTTATTGAAATTGGTCGAAATCATACTTTTGTGTGGGAGGGGGTAGAAGGGCAAGTGTAATCTCAAAACTTTTGACGCAGTTCTGTTTCAAATATTTTCGAAAGTTTTGTGCAAAATTTCAAATTGATAGCTTTTAATTTTTAGGTGGTAATTGTTTTAAAATGGTCAAAAAAATAATTTTGTATGGGAGGGGGTAGAAGTTTGAAAGGTATTCGACCAGTTACTTTATTCTTTTAGGCAGAGTTTTTAAATGCTTTTCGCAAATTTTCAAGTTTCTACCTTAAAATTTCATTCAAAAATTTTCAGTTTATGTGTTTTTCATTGCACATGAAATATCTTGTGCACGTTAGACCAGGGGGGTCGGTGCATGACAATTGCAGAATTTTTATTATTTTTTGTGTATGTATAATAAATAGATGTATTCACATGGAAAGTTTAAACTTTGTATCTTTTACCAGAGCCCTACAAATAACCACTCAAAATTTTCGACATTTTTGCTTACCACAACCCTCCCCTTACACCTCCCGACAAAAAACTGTAACCAAAATTTAAAACTATGTAGTTCTACAATATGACAACATTTGAATTTGATATCTGTACTCAGTTTTGAGATATAATGGTTTGAAATTTTGGAAAGTGCAATGCTCCCCATTTTCTCCCACTACTATTTTATCCAAATGTTATATTTTTCTCGTATTTTTCTAGTATACCTTAATACTAAGTATTAAGTTTCAATTATATAGCTCAACAAATAGCCGAGATATTCATTTTTAAGTGTTTTTCTTTGCACCCCCCTTACCTTCCCTCTTATAATAATTAGCTTCTATCTAAACTGATTCTAGTGGATCTATAATTTGCCACCTCTATGGTTCCAAAATATAAATTTTTTATGCTAAGTAATTTCGAAGATATAATCATTTGAAAAAAAAATTCGACCGACAATTGCTTTTTAGCCCCCCCCCCTTTTTTTGCACCCCAATGGATAAAAAATTAAATTAATTTTAAAAGTTGTTTTCCAAATCCTTTTATGTATGTATCGATTTTTAGATTCCTAGCTGTAACCATGTTTGAGATATTTTAATTCTTAGTTTTCGGTTTAAGTGCTCCCCCCGCCTTCCCCTGAACCCTTACACATCACAAAATGGGTGTCCGCCTGAGATCCGCAACTATCTACAATCCATCCAAAAATAAACTTTATATCTTGAAGGGTTTGAGAGTTAATGTGCGCTAATCGTACATACCGGCGTACGGCGTACGATGGACGACGTACAGACGTACTCTAGATGAAATCTGAGACTATATTGTGTTTGCCTTACCGTTTGTAACGCTAAGAAATAACGCTCGCACAGAGCCGCCAAGGGTACAGAAATATTTGTTGTCGCTCAAAAACCTCGATTCCGAATGACCGTCTGTCCGTTTGTCCGTCTGTTTGTCTGTCCGTCTGTCTGTCTGTCCGTCTGTGCGTCTGTTTACAGCATAACTCTCGAAAGATTTAAGCTGTAGTGCTAAAAAATTTTTTGTGTCAATTTTAGCAAGAAAGTAACTTTAAGTTCGTGAATGTGCTATATCCCCCCACTCCTTCTACTTCCTACCATACAAATGGAGAATTTTGAAAAATACATATTTTCGATTTTCATTGAAACTAGTAAAGCTGAAAAGACGAAATTTTGTCAAAATTAATTCTACTATATTACAATTTATTTTAAAAATAATTATCAACTTCACCTCACTCCTTCTACCCCCTCCCATACAAATGCATAATTTTTGTTAAATGCATTTTATCGATTTCCATTCAAATTAGAAAAAGTACAAACTTCAAATTTTGCCAGAATTTGTTTCTTTATAATTGAAATAAGTGTTAGAAAAATTGTCAGCTCCGCTTTACTCCTTCTACCACCTCCCATACAAATATCTGTATTATAAATTCAAGAAAAGCATTTCTCCTTCAAGTATATGAGAGCTATCGAATTTGAAATTGAATCAAAGCATGATGATAATGATGACGATAAGTAGTTTGAAAATCATCTGAAATGCTCCACTTCCTCTGCCACCTCTCATATAAATGCCCCAATTTCAGGAAAATTATGTCCAATTTCTTTAAAAATAATGAAAACTAAAAACTTTAAATTCAGCAAAAAACATTTTGCATGCCATGTTCGGTGTGATACGAAAAATACAAACCTCTACCCCTACTTCTACCACCTCCCATGCAAAAGTCTCTATTCACTATTCGAAAGAATTTGAGATGGTATATTTTCCGGTATATTAAAGTCATTTTATTTTCATCTTATCTTAGGCTTTAAGCCCAATCATAATTCTGTTACGTTTTTTTTTTGCTTTTTTAGGCTAATTTAGTCATGAAACGCGAAAAAACAAAATTTCATGGTAGCAAATTTTTTGTTTTTCAAGTCGGTTACAATAGTTTATTATTAAAATAATGAGGTAAAAGCAGTTTCCGCAAAGACGCAGAGGGCAACATCATCAGCGACACACAAAAAATCAAAGGAGATGGGCTTTCGACTTTCAAAATCTTCTCCGATCACGACAGACAACTTTTCAACTGAGACCTCAGCTGTTGAAGAAGAACCATCGTCGGCACTACCCATGCTTGCTGAAATCAAAGTAGCCCTATGTCATCAAAAACTAGAAAAAGCACCGGAAAAAAAAATTTTTTCAGGTCGCGGTCCTTAGATCGAGAGGATCTTAGGTGACGACTTCCGGAGGTTATGGCCCGATTAAGGCTATCGCGCCCTGATGATGATGAAAATTATATTTAAATTATATTGCTCCAAAATCTGAAAAAAAAATTAATGTAATTTTTATTTGGAATTTTGGGATATAACGGTTTGAAATTTTGAAAAGTAGACCATTATTGAAATGCATTTTCCACGACTACTATCATGATCTAATGGTATATTGTTCTCGTATTCCGCAGATAGATATATGTTATAGATTTTAATAACATAGCTTAAAAGATACTAATTTTTAAGTATTTTTTTGTCTTAACTCGAGGCCTCCTACAGCCTCTCGTTTCCACCTGACACTCCCCATTCACAATCCTCCTAAAAATGAACTTCCTACCTTTAACGATCTCGGAGACATGAGTCCGTACTTATGGCGTACGACGTACGGACATTCTGATTTTTATATCCTAGATGGAAGCTGAGAGTATATTGTGTTTGCTTTACCGTTTGTAACGCTAAAAAATAGTGATCGCACTGAGTCGCCAAGGGTATAGAAATATTTGCTGTCGCTCAAAAACCTTGATTTTGAGTGACTGTCTGTCCATGTGTATGTCCGTCTGTCTTTCTGTCTACAACATAGCTCTCGAAAGCTTTGACCTATCGTGATGAAATTTTTCATAAATTATTTTTATCAAAAAAGTAGCTTTAAGTTCGTGAACGGGCCGTATTCTCACGCATTCTACCCCCTCCCATACAAATTTCTTGAAATTTCGAAATTTAAAGTAATTGATTTTTCTCCGAAACCATTTGAGCTATTGACTTGAAAATTTGGTCATATTATAAAGATATAAATATCATTAGCGTCAAGAAATATTGATCTGATCCCCTTACTCCTTTTACTCCCTCCCATTCAAATGCGAAATTTCGAAAAATGCATTTATTCGGTTCGCATTGCTACTAGCAAAGCTTAAAAACACAATTTTTGTCATAAATAATTTTATTGGAATTGCAACCAATTTTGTAAAAACTATCAGCATCACCTCACTCTTTCTCCCTCTCATACAAATTTCACGAAATTTCGGAATTTTAACTAAATTATTTTTCTCCAAAACTGTCAAAGCTATCAACTTTAAATCTTTAAAAAAGTATACAGCTAGGATGTAACCTAGTGGGTAGCTTGTTGGTCTACAATGCAAAGGCCGTGAGTTCAAATCCCAGTCGACCCATAATTTCAGCAAACTACCTGCTTGGGTATACCTTGGTCACCTTAATTTATGAAAATGAAAAATTCGAAGATAAAGGGTTCGCTTCACTACTTCGACCACCTCCCATAAAAATTTTTTTTATACAAAATTAAAGAAAAGTATTTCTCCTTCGATATATGAGTAACAAAGCAATGTGATTAGGAGTTTTAAAAGCAGATTCAAAATCATCCAAAATCCCCTCCTTTCTTTGCCACCTCCCATACATATGCCATAAATTCAGACAAAAATTGTTCGATTTCCTCCAAAATTATAAACTTGAAATTCAGCATGAAATATTTTTTGTACTACGTTCGGTGTGACATACAAAAATTACAAACCTCCCACTACTGTTTTACCACCTCCCATACAAAAGTCACTATTCACTTTTCGAAAGAATTTGAGATGATGTATTTTCTGGTACAATAAACTCTTTCCTATTTCATCTAGATCATCTTATGATTTTGCTTTACGCCCAATCATAATTCTTTTTCTTTTGTTTTGTTTTTTTTTTTACATTTTGAGGCTAATTTAGTCATGAAACACTAAAAACAAAATTTCGGGTAGTAAAATTTGTTGTTTCTGTGTCGATCACATCCATTTGTTACAAATATAGTAAAACAAAATTTGTTCGCGTCATCGAGGCGTTTGTATGGGAAATAATGTCAAAAATTTATTTAAGGATATACATATGCAAAAACAATACTATATTTTGTAAATGGCATTCCTTTTATTGCAACGCAATAACGCAATATATCATCATAATTATCATAAAAGATGTTTCCAAAAAAAAGTGTCGACTATAGCGATTCTACAACTAAATTAATACCATTGACCGAAGTTAGTACTTCGATATTAGTATCAAATTGTAGTGGATTTGCGAGAATACTCGAAGGCTTAAATCTAAAATTCATCAATAATTTTATAACACCCACGCAAACCATCATTTTACCAAATTTTATGCCTAAGCATGCTCGAGGTCCATCGCCAAAAGATAAAAATGCTGACGAATGTCTGGATTGAATCGAGCTTGGCAGAAAATTATCCGGATTAAAAACTTCCGGGTTCGGATAGATGTCTGGATCGTGATGAATCGCATAGGTGGGAATAATAACCATTGTGTTTTTCTCGATGATTAAATCGGATTTTGGAACGCGATAGTCCTTCACTGCTTTTCGTAATAGAGCAACATCCGGGGGATACATTCGAAGAGTTTCTTGAAAAGAAAAAAAGATTCTTATAAAGCGCGCTTAACCAATCGTTTCCCTATTACCATCAATAACTTGCTGCAGATAGTTCATCTGAGCTAATACTTCGTACGTTAATTCTCCATTATTTTCTTTTAAATGTCCATCAATTTCATTTCTCAATCGATCCTGGAGGCCCTGATTCAACGCCAACGAGTACAAACAAAATGCAATAGTTGCAGCCGAGCTCTCGTAACCAGCTATGTAAAATAGAAAAGCCTGCGACACGATCTCTTTGATCGATAGCTTCCCAATTTCGCCCGAATTTCCTTCCAAAGAACCGACATTTTTCAACTGGATGAGCAAATCCATAAAATCGTTTCTTTGCATATCATTACGCTCCCGACTACTGATCGTATCGCCAACGACTTTCAAGAAAAACTCTGTTACATCGTCATGTTCGATTTTCATACCCAATAATCTTGCGAAATTTGGAAAGGCATTCATCAAGAGTCTTATGAATTCGCCATGACGCGGGTAATTAACAACCCTCAATCCTTTTGCGCGAAGCTGGTCTTCCGGATCGAACAAACTGCTACACTCCAGTCCGAAAATTCCTACTCCGATAACATCGGTAGTGTATCGACTTAGCAAATCTTTCATTTCAACGATATCACTTTTCACCACCAAAGTCCGTAAGACTTCCACCATCCGTTTCGATACGTCTTCAACGATGGGAAACATTGTTCGCATTTTTAATGATGTAAATGTCGGCGATAGTTTCTGTCGCACCGCTTTCCACTTATCGCCATCCAAATTGAACATATGCGCTGATAGAGGATCGTAACGTTCATCGTAATATTGCTTTCGATCTTGGAAGTACTGAAAGTCGCGCACAAGGATCTGTTTCACAAAATCCAAATCCGTAGCCACTATGAACGGCGAATTAAAGCAATAGCCACCCGCGAATCTACTTTGCGTTTTAAATTTTCCATAAATCGAACATAGAACGTCTTTGAAGTGAATTCTTGATCCGACATCCTTTAAATTTCCGTAGAACAAGTCCGGTTCTAGAAAAGGAACCCCCCGATTTCTCCAATAAGCAAAAGAGTTTTTCAAATAAATGTACGCAACCAGCGCTAGACAAGCAAAAATATATACGGCGTTTAAGTTAAACTCCATTTTCCAATTAGAACTAATGCTTTTCTATCGATGCTTTGCACACAATTTATGTCGATGGACTGATGAGTTGATTACTAGTGAAGTGATAATCCCATCATTAAACGACTTTGCTGAGCTTTAAATGTTGTGTAATTTAAAAGACAATTATCTAATTGCCCTAGAACAAAACAAACTTTTTAAATTTCAAACATAGCAAAGTGCAATCAAATATCAATAGATTAAATCTAACAAATAATATTCATTTATTTGTTGAGAATCTCTTAAAAGAGAAAGTAAAACTAATTAACTAGCTTTGCATAGATAATAACAGTCGATAATATAAATACAAAAAACACAGTTCATTATAATTATAGCTAGAAATAGAAATCAATCAAATGAACGTGTAAGAAAAACTACGAGTACATATTTATTAACATATCTGTCATATATCAGGGCATTCATTGCAAGGCCAAGTGGTAGAAATGATAACGTCACACATTCTGGGCAGGAAGAATTATGGTTTCTCAATATTTTCTAATCGCATGATCAGATTATTTGTTTCGAAGGAATAAAATGTTGTTATTCACGACAGAAATTTTACTTTTTTACTTTAATAACGAAGTATTTTTTCTGAACTTGAATTTGATAGGGGGTCATTAGGGGTAAACGTAAAGAAGGATAAGTTTGAAAACAGAAAAAATTAAAATGTCGGTAATATTTTGGAAAATTTATTAGAAACTTAAGTAATAATAATTAATAATCGCTGGAAACTACTATATTCCAAGTAATATATGGGTTCCTGAATGGACTGCTCCTGATGGATGTATTGGCAGAAACACAGCCAGTGACACCTTTTGCAGTCACAATCTCCCAGAATTCAACACAGTTCGTAGTAAGTAGTAGTAGTCATAATTTATTAGATTCAGTTGTTCCAACCTTTTCTGTTGTATTAGTCAAACCAGTTGATAATAGCTTAGCTTTGCTTTCAGCAGACTTTTTTTACCATACATCATTAGATATAATTGTTAAGTTCTGAACATAATTTAAATGTGATATAATTTAATACAACTATCTATGACTTTAAAAAGACAAACTTTAATAATTAAAAAAAAAAAAAAAATTGAAATGATGTTAATTGGGATGACATTTTTAATACTTCAAATTTAAATGAAGCAGTAGATGCAATTTATAAAACTCTCTATTCCGCGATTAATAAATTTGTTCCTGTTATAACTATTTGTAATTTTCCTTTTCCTAACTAGTGTACACCTGAACTTAAGAAAATGATTTTAGATAAAAACATAACAGGGCTACGATTGCGCATAAAACGCAATCTTACGATACTCTAGATGAAATAGAATTTTTTGTCATCTCAAGAAATTTTGGATAGGGAGTGTTAGAAGGGGTGATAGCATTGAACTAATTTTTCCCCATCATGCTAAAGTAGCTATAAAAATGTTTTATACGAAATGCTTACTCCAAAAATTGAATGGGGACTGAGAAAATTAGTGAGTTACATTTACTGAAAATGTGCAGTTTGTATGGGAGGTGGTAGAAAGAGTGGGGGGGATTTTAGCGATTTTTTCAGAAATAACTAGGAATATTATAAAATTGACAACCCTTAAATTTCAGATCAGTACCATTCATACTTTTCAAGAAAATCGATTTTTTGTGAAGTTGTGAAACTGTGTTATATTGTATGGGAGGGGGTAGAAGCAGTGAAGCTAGTCAAATATTTTTTTCTGATCTTAGTGATAATACTAATTAAGTATTTACTACAAAATGTGAGCTCTATAAATGTTATATGTTCTGAGAAAATCGTCTTAGAGCATTTCATGAAAAAGTGTAGTTTGTATGGGAGGGGGTGAAAGGAGACGGAGGACGCAAATAATTTTTCTACTGTAGATTTAAATCATTATGAAACTAATATACCCCAAAACTCGGACTAATAGCTTTTATACTTTTCGAGTAAATTAATTTATTGTTAAATTGCGAATTTGCGTCATTTTGTATGGGAGGGGGTAGAAGGGGTGAAGCTAATCGTCTACCTTTTTTTCCACTTACTAACAATTTCAAATAAATATTTGGTGCAAAATTTCAGCTTGCTAAATTTTATACGCACTGAATAAATTGGCTTAGAGTAATTCACGACAAGTACAGTTTGTATGGGAGGTGGTGGAAGGAGGAGGAGGACACGCATAATTTTTATACGGTAGATTGGTATTATCATAAAAAAATTATGTTCCAAATTTCAGCACAATAGCTTATATACTTTTCGAGCAAATCCTTTAATTGTCAAATTGCGCAATTGTGTCATTTTGTATGGGAGGGGGTAGAAGGGGTGGAGCGATTTGGCCCGTTCACGAACTTGACCTTACTTTTTTATCAAAAACGACGTGTACAAAATTTGAACAATCTAACTCAACGCGTTCTCAAGCTAGAGAGCGAACAGACGGACAGACGGACGGACGGACAGACGGACGGACGGACAGACGGACAGACGGACATCCGGTTTTGAGATTTTTGAGTGATAACATTAACTTCTGTATCATTCATTTTTTTCTCCGAGCCTTATTTCTTGGCGTTACAAACCTTAGAGCAAACTTATAATACTCTCAGATTTCATCTAGAGTATAAACATAATATAATTATATATATATATATATAACTAGCAATCGCCCGCGACTTTGTCCGCGTAAGAATCGAAAAATAAGCAAATTTTGAGAATGTAGTTAGTAATACATTATCCCGGATATATAAACTGATTAGTCTAATGGCCCTTTGAAGAAAATGGTTTCAATTTTGTTGGAATCAGATCCATAAATTACTAAGAATGAAACCACGATACTCGCATTTGTATGAGACAGGCTCGTGATCAAATCAATCCCGTGATCTAAGACCATATTCGTATTGAAGAGCACTAAGGACATGTGAATAGTTATTGCTTGTCTTAATTAAAAAAGAAGTGTTTTTTGGTGATTTTTCGAGAAACAAAAGTGAAACATTTTAAATTTTAGTTGAGTACCGTTCACACTTTTCAAGAAAATAGAATTTTTGAAAAGTTGTGAAACTGTGTGACTTTGTATGGGAGGGGTTAGCAGGAGTGTAGCTAATCGGATTATTTTTCCTGATATTAATAATAGGGATTCTATACAAAATTTTAGCTTGATTGAAGCTAAACGTATTGAGAAAATTGGATTAGAGTATTTCATGAAAAAGTGCAGTTTGTATGGGAGGTGGTAAAAGGAGTGCGGGGTTTTATGTGATTTTTCGAAAAACAACTACAATCATTATGCAATTGATATATTTTAAATTTTAGATCTGTGACTTTCATACTTTCCAAGAAAGTCGTGGAATCGTGTCACATTGTACGGAAGGGGGTAGAAATAGTGAAGATAATCGGTTAATTTTTTTCCCGATATTAATAATAATTCTAATTAAGGATTTGGTTCAAAATTTTAGCTCGCTGGAATTTATACGTACTGAGAAAATTGGTGTATAGTTACAGAAAAAGTTGAATTTGTATGGGAGGTGGGCGAAGGAGTAGGGGGATTTAAATAATTTGTATATTTAAAGATTGCATTTGTAATAAAAATAATATATTCTAAATTTCAAATAAATAGCTTTTATAGTTTCCAAGAAAATTTGATTATTACATCTTATTAAAAATTAGTCACTTTGTATGAGACGGGGTAGAAGGAGTGAGGGGAGGGAAATAAAACTAAAAGCAGATTACATCTCGGAGCATACCTAATAAACTGTGAAAGTTTTATTACAATCGGTTCAGCTGTTTTTGTGTGAAAGCCGAACAGACAGACAGAGAAGAATTTTAAAAACGTGAGTTTCTGCTTAGTTATTGCTAAAATAAAGCAATAAACTAACTTATAGTCATTTCTAAACAAAAAAACAGACAGACACTACAATTATATCTATATAGATACTGTAGATGAAATAGGAAAGTTTATTGGACCGGAAAATTTTTCACCTCAAATTCTTTAACTTTTGTATGCGAGGTGGTAAGAGCAGTGGCGGGAGGTTTGTAACTTTTGTATATAACACCAAAAGTAGTTTACAAAATGTTTCATGCTGAATTCCATAATTTTTGAGGAAATCGAACAATTTTTGTCCGAATTTATGGCATTTGTGTGAGAGGTGGCTATAGGGAGAGGCTATAGGGGGTCTTAACAGGAATGTGTGTGAGAGTTGGCAGAGAAAGTGCGAGGTTTTGGATGATTTTGAATCTGTTCATCAACATCCTAATCACATTGCTTTGTTACAATTTTAAAATTCCTCATATGTTCGAAGGAGAAATACTTTTCTTGAATTTCCAATAAAGAAATTTGTGTGGTTGAAAGAGAGAAGCGAAGTTCATATTTCTTTTAACATTTATTGCAATTATTAAGGGACAAATTCAATGAAAATCGATTCAATGAATTTACTAAAATCGATTTCTTTGAATTTCGAAATTTCATAAAATTTGTATGGAAGGTGGTAGAAGAAGTTGCGGGATATGGCCCGTTCACGAACTTAAAGTTACTATTTCTCAAACCTATTCTGATGAAACATGCTCTTTCATTCCTATTGAGCAAAAAAATAATCTAAATCTGTCAATACTATCTTTTTATAGCACTAATGTCTTATTAAAGTTAAAAGCATTAAAAATAGGAAAATTCGCAGGGCCGGATCATTATTCGACAAGGTCTTAAAATTATAGGGGGTTCATTTACCCCCTATAATTTTAAAATCTTGTAGTGAGGAAGTTGTTTAGGTTTAGGTTGTAGGACTGGGGTCATCTAGTTCGGCCCATTGTACTCCCCTTATTGATTATAAGATGGAAATCACTCATGTTTTTCTAACGACTTGGTTCGGTTTGCGAACCGTAGCAGGCTCGAATATTGGATACCTCTGAGGTCGTCTAGCTCTGAGAAGAATCTAGCGCCTAAACACTGGAGATTTTCGGACAGTGACAAATATAATATTCGATAGATTCTTCGTCTTCTTAGCAACCTCTGCAAAGGCTGTCGCTCACGATCCGCATCATAAATGAGTGCAGCTTTAGCACGCAATGGCCTGTGCTCAGGCCAACAATAGTTCGGATACTATAGCGACTACTTTGTAACAGCTGAACTGTAATATTTTTATTCTGTTCTTCCCAAAAGAATTTGGCCATTTTGCAGCTGTCCAGCTGCTGCCACCCCGCCAAGAAAGAATCCAAAATAGTTTGTTTGAAGCTAGTCTTCAAGACTGTTGGTGCTACATCGATTGACTTCCTAGTGGAATTGATGTTTGCAGATCCTTGCGTTCAAGCGTGTCTTATGCTTCACTACCTAGCAAGTCTCTATGACCCAGTATCCCAATTAGAAAAACTTCCCTTATAGCCGCTAGGCGATTCAAATTGTGTCTACAAATGGAAACTAGTTTGGACGTAGTCCTGTAGGATTGGAGTGCCAGAAGCGCATCCCTGCTGTCCGAGAAAATATAACAATTTTCGAAAATGTTTTGCATATCTAAAATAATGTTTTTGCACTCGTTAATAGCCAATACTTTCGATTGGAACACAGTCGCGTGTTCTGGAAAATGAAATGACGTGTGGATGTCGAGGTCGTGGGAATAAATCCCTGTATCTGTCCCCAGGTTAGTTTTAGATCCATCCGCATAAAGACTGGGTTCCTGTACAGGTGTTGAGTATCGTGTTTGTTGCCCATTCGTTTCGTTCAGGAAACTTAATGTGAAACTTCCGTTTCTCAATCTGCGGCTGGTTCATTCAATTATACTCGCAGTCTCAAAGGGAGTCTCTAATGATGATTAAAATTAAAATTGTCTGCTTCTTCTGGAGAAGAGGAACAGATTTTTTTTTTTTGGAGGATTAATGGTAAATTCTTTATCTAGTGCCCAGCTGAACAGTTATAAAGCGGACTGTATAAGGTCGCCTAGAACTTGTTCAAACTTACCAGTTAACATGATGACAAGATCGTCTGCATATGCTATTGTGGGGTAGCCCTTCCAATTTAAAATGGAAAGGGGTTCATTCATTGTTAAGAGCCACAGGAGAGGCGATATTATGCCGCCCTGTGGCGTTCCTTTGTGAACAGAGCCTTTTCTTGTCTCGTCACCCATCCGTGCTACGATTTTTCATGAGCGAAGAAGCTTAGCAATCCATGCAGTCAGGAGAGGTTCAACACTATGGCTGCGCAAGGCCTCAAGTATGGCATGAATGTTAACGTGGTTAAAAGCGCCTTCCGCGTCTAAAAAGGCACCGAGTGCAACCTATTTATGATGGAAAGTTTTCTCTACGGCGGCTACCATCATATGCAAGGCGGTGTCACTGTACCTACCTTTCAGGTAGGCGTGTTGATGGGGACATCTGATCGAGAAATTCAGATTTGCCCGTAGGAAGCTGTCCATCAGTCTTTCCACCTCTTTAAAAAGGAACGAAGTCAGGCTGATGGGTCGGAAGGCCTTCGAGATATTGTGGGCTCTGCCTGGCTTAGGTATGAAAACCACCTTAACCTCTTGCCATAGTTTCGGAATGTGGCAAAGATTGATGCATGCTTTATATATTTCAACCAGGTACTCTTGTTTCTTCTGCATTCTAGATCATTACGGGATAGACTTCATCCAGTCCTGGTGACTTGCAAGGTTTGAAGGAGTTTGTTAGTATATTTGTTAGCATACCCACTCTATTATCTAAGGAATCTGTTATTTTTATTGGGTAAGGAACTATTGCCGGTAATTAACGGCTTATTAGCTCCGGATATTTAACCCAATCCGGTCTTGCTGGATTCCTGTAAGACTGGCTATTTTTAGCTGATCCCACTATTTCAAATCTTATCGACATGTGGTCTGACAAGGATTGTTCTTACGAAATTCTCCAGTTGCGGACCACTAGTGATTTAGAGTTAGTTGCAAGAGTTAGGTCGATAACCTCGCTTCTTACTCTATTTATGAAGGACTATTTCCAACATTACAAACATTTAGATTGTTCATGCTAAGAAATTCTAGAATTGACTCACTGCGATCGTTGCAGTCTGTACTAGACCATTAGGTGTGATGGGCATTGGTATCACCACGAAGACCCCTGTGTTGGATTGGAAAAGCTGGTACAGGTCGGTCGTTGGAAGATCACTTTCTTCGTATTGCTCGTATGATGAAACCAGCCTTAAAGGCTGCGGCGTTTCTCTTCGAGAGCGTCGTTGTTTGGCCCGAGCTGCTGAAATGCGCAATTAAAGTCAATTTTAGTACTTTTTTTTGCAACGATACATGTCCGTAGCTTACCTGTTTCGGGTCCGAGAAGAACTGTTAAAGTCTTATTGCACCATCCTAGAATATGGCTAGAGCCACTCAACCAAGGTTCCTGGACAAGTGCAACATCCGAGTAAGCTCTTAAGAGGTGTTGTTGGAGATTGGCGGTCGCCACTCTATGTAGATTGGCTTGAACCACTCTGAGTTTGCCGGCTTATGAGGTTGGCCGCATTTGGTTTCGGTAGTTTGAAGTGGACCTTGTAGAGTCTACAATCCGTGAAACCTTTCGCTACAGACAATCTTTCCACGGAGCTTTGGTCAATTCCGAGAATAAGAA
Organism: Chorisops tibialis; assembly: GCA_963669355.1. Taxonomy (NCBI): domain Eukaryota; kingdom Metazoa; phylum Arthropoda; class Insecta; order Diptera; family Stratiomyidae; genus Chorisops; species Chorisops tibialis. The sequence continues at coordinate 262,568,404 of OY770262.1, read as the reverse complement.
GTTGGCGCTTGTCTTGAAAAGCTTTAATACCTCCGTGGAAAAATTGTTTGGCAGCATAATATCCTGCAATAGGAGTCCAGGTCTTCAATGATACCCGGGATCCGTACACTTTTGTCAGTTTAGAAGCCTCAACACCTTCCACCACCTGTAGCTTAATATCCTTCAAGAGCTCGTTCATCTTGGGAACCGCCTCCTGAAGGAAGATCAGAGTGTTTTGTTCAGCACAAGCTAGCCTAAGATAACCTGTCTCGAAGTCATACTTCAAAAAGCTTGGTTTAGCTGGTGGATTACCTAATACGTGTTCCCTCAGAATGTTCCTCAATGAATAGTAGATCTGAGGCCTCACCGACTCTGATATAATGCCTACCAAGTCATTGGTGTTAATGAATGCTGTCTAGAGGAAACTCCTAGCGATGTCGCTATAGCTAGCCGATCTCAGCTGTTTCTCTTTTGCTGCAGGTATCAGCGTATTGCTATCATCCGATCGGATGCACTTGTGTTTTTACTTCAGTGGTTTGAGCTTATTACCGGCACGCGGACGATGAGGGTTCCTTGGCATTGCCAGAGGCGGTGTTACAAACCGATCGTCCCAAAGCAAGAGGGGATGAAAGTGTAGGCATAGACATTTTCCACTGACGGTTGCAAATTGGGAGTAGCAGCTGATTGGAGACCCGGAGTCAAGCATTCTGGGCATGCTCCTTCTTTTCGTTGCCAACAGTTTCGGAACCACAGCGCTATCCATTCGAATGTTTGACACTACTTTCAATGGAGTGGTCGGAGCTTGCAAAGACTCTTTTGCAGGAAGCTTTACTACTCTGTCCATATTTGCTTCGAAAGTGCTAGCTTCATTAATCAGAGAGGTTGCTGGGATACTGAGACCTTTTGCCTCAACTCTGATCACTTCGGCCGGCACACTGGCTAGGTATGAAGCTTCTGAAGCTCACGAATCGTCCGTCCCAGAAGACAATCGACTGAGAACTGCAACCAATTTAGCCTCAAGCGCATCGTCAAACCTTCCTTTGGCAGCTCTTCTTTTTAGGTTGGTTTTAGCACAGCGACGGGCGCGATTGCTAATTCCACCTTGAGGGGTTTGAATGATCTCAGTAACAAGGCCAGCCGAAATAGTTGTGCAGAATATTGTCGACGTCAAAGCATGAACAACATCTATACCCCCCACCATCGGCTTACTCGGTTCGGAGGCTGCATCCCCTAATGTCATTTTAAATGCGAAATCACTGAGCTCTGACATGGAAGACTCATTGCGCTGGGTGTTTGCCAGTAGCACAGCTCCCGAGCCGCGTTCGGACCCGTTCATTTTAGCACCCTCTTTTGCCGTGAACTGAGGGCCAATACGGGAGCACTCCATCTCATAGTTTTTTGGGCTGGTTCGCGGCATGATTTTTACAGGAAAAATGTTTGCTGCGCAACATGCTCATTCATTTAGGCTCACAACGAGGTGATTGCCAACGTGTGTCCGATAAGCATGTTGAGGAACGTATACCTGTCAAACTTAATTCCTTGCTATTACTATGCTAACCGCGGACGAGGGTCTTGCAACACACCGCGACGTCCTTCAGTCACCTCCTGAGGACGCAAATGATAGGTTACCTAACCCACAGGCAACGGTGGTCCTTTAAACAAGAACTATTTTAGGTAACACTCGTTTTATGCAAAATGCTTAACATTAATTCAATTCAGCTTGCTATTCCGTCTAATTTGTTTTTACCGAAAAAAACACAATTTCAGCAACTCTAATACCAATTTTTTCTACCTCATGGCAATAGAAATTAGTTATTAGGCCTTACCAAGAACCTACTGGCCCTGCGGAAAATTTTCTCTAGAGTTTTGCTGTGAATTTTAGGTTGCTATTTCTCAAACTCGAAAAGAAATGTTGCAGGAAAACTGAACGAAATGCATTTGTGAAATGTGTGCTCTTTCAGAGTGCCCATTTAAACTCTGATGCTCTGCATCCGTAAACCAAACAAAAATTAATTAATTAAATTACCAGCGCAATAGATACCTCTGCTTTTGCAATGGAAATGAGTTATGAGTTTTAAAAGGAAAAAATCTTCTGCAGTCTAATTGGCTGCATACGTATTAGAGAGAATGATAATTGGACACTAATCACAAATATTAGGATTTTGTCCTATATTGTTCATTTTATCTTAGTTTTCCAATTATATTTCATGCGAATCTCTACTTTTGCTAATTGCGACAAATTTTTTAATCGTTTATGCAATTGTTAACAATGGTTAACAACAAATTTAGTATTCATACTTCAGAAGCATTTAGAAACATAACAGAATTATGATTGGGCGTAATTATATGATACTTTGGATGAAATAGAAATGAGTTTATTGTACCGAAAAATATGTCATCTCATTTCGAATAGTGAATTGTGATTTTTGTATGGAAGGTGATAAAAGCAGATGGGGAAGGTTTGTAATTTTTATACTCTAGATGAAATCTGAGAGTATTATAAGTTTGCTCTAAGGTTTGTAACGCTAAGAAATAAGGCTTGGAGAAAAAAATGAATGATACAGAAGTTAATGTTATCACTCAAAAATCTCAAAACCGGATGTCCGTCTGTCCGTCTGTCCGTCTGTCCGTCCGTCCGTCTGTCCGTCTGTCCGTCTGTCCGTCTGTTCGCTCTCTAGCTTGAGAACGCGTTGAGTTAGATTGTTCAAATTTTTTACACGTCGTTTTTGACAAAAAAGTAAGGTCAAGTTCGTGAACGGGCCAAATCGCTCCACCCCTTCTACCCCCTCCCATACAAAATGACACAATTGCGCAATTTGACAATTAAAGGATTTGCTCAAAAAGTATAAAAGCGATTAGCCTGAAATTTGGAATATATTAATTTCATGATAATATCAATCTACTGTATAAAAATTCCTCCTTCTACCACCTCCCATACAAACTGTGCTTGTCATGAATTACTCTAAGCCAATTTACTCAGTGCGTATAAAATTTAGCAAGCTGAAATTGTGCACCAATTATTTATTTAAAATTGTTAGTAAGGCGAAAAAAAAATAGACAATTAGCTTCACTCCTTCTACCCCCTCCCATACAAAATGACGCAAATTCGCAATTTATCAATAAATTAATTTACTCGAAAAGTATAAAAGCTATTAGTCTGAGTTTTGGGATATATTACTTTCATAATGATTTAAATCTACAGTAGAAAAATAATACGCCTCCTCCCTCTCCTTCCACCCCCTCCCATACAAACTACACTTTTTCATGAAATGCTCTAAGACGATTTTCTCAGAACATATAACATTTATAGAGCTCACATTTTGTAATAAATACTTAATTAGTATTATCACTAAGATCAGAAAAAAATATTTGATTAGCTTCACTGCTTCTACCCCCTCCCATATAATATGAAACAGTTTCACAACTTCACAAAAAATCGATTTTCTTGAAAAGTATGAATGGTACTAATCTGAAATTTAAGGGTTGTCAATTTTATAATCTCACTAAAATCCCCACACTCTTTCTACCACCTCCCATACAAAATGCGCATTTTCACTAAATCTACAAGACTAATTTTCTCAGCTTCTATTCAATTTTTGGAGTAAGCATTTTGTATAAAACATTTTTATAGCTACTTTAGCATGATGGGGAGAAAATTATTTCAATGCTATCACCCCTTCTAACACTCCCCATCCAAAATTTCTTGTGATGACATCTAGAGTATCGTAAGATTGCGCTTTATGCGCAATCGTAGTCCTGTTATGTTTGTATATAATACCAAACGTGGTACATAAAATATTTCATACTGAATTTAAAGTTTGTACCTTGCATAATTTTCTAGGAAATTGAAAAATTTTTGTCCAAATTTATGGCATTTGTATGGGAGGTCTTGGATGATTTTGAATCTGCTTATCAACATCCCAATCACATTGCTTTGTTACTCATATGTTCGATAGAGAAATACTTTTCTTGAATTATCAATAAAAAAATTTGTTTGGGAGGTGGTAAAAGGGGTGGAGCGAAGCTCATGCTTTTTTTCACATTTATTGCAATTATTTTACTCAATTACGCTCAAAATTCTGAGATAAAGTAAATTCTATGAAACTATACATTTATATGGAAGATGGTAGAAGAGGTTATGGTAAAGGTCTACAATGCGAGGTCTACTTGCAAGGGTATGGTCACCTCAAACTGCGAAAATGAAAATTCATTGATAGAAGGTTGTGGGAATGGCTAACAATCCTTTCACAATAAGGATAAAAAAAATTGTCTGCCAATAAGTCGTGCGCAACGTTAATAACTTGGGATAAGTTGAGGATACGCGATAAGACAATATACAGAATCGATAGGGAAGACTATGTGAATGGGGGCTCTAAAGCAGGGTTGTTGTCAATTATTTAGCACTGAACTACGATTACGATCAATTGTTCCAGTACATGGAATCAATATTTCATTCGCTTATTTTGTATATGAAAGTTTGGGTTTGTATGTGGGAAGGGAGGGAGGGAGGTGCGATAGAAGAAATGGCTACATGTCAATAATTTTACTTTATTATTTATAATCTTAAATTATTGTGATCGACTTGGAAAAAAAAAATTTACTAAGCTAAAAATCAACATGCATATATGGTAGAAAGAAGGGTTTGTGAGACGAACTTTAAAAATAATTTATTCTTTTTATCCATTGGGGTCCAAAAAGGGAGGGGGGCTAAAACAAATTGTCGGTCAAATGATTATATCTTCAAAATTACTTACCATACAAAATTCATATTTTTGAACCATTAAGGTGGCATATAGATCCACTAGAATCAGCTTAGAGAGATTCTAATTATTGCAGAGGGAGGGTCAGGGGGTGCAAAGAATAACACTTCAAAATCAATATCTCGACTATTTATTAAGCTATGTAATTGAAACTTGAAACGTGAAATGATGTACTAGCAAAATACGAGAAAAATATAACATTTTGCATAATTATAGTGGGGGAAAAGGGGAGCATTTCGATAATTGTGCAATTTCCAAAATTTCGAACCGTTATATCTCAAAACTGAGAGCAGATATCAAATTAAAACTTTGTCAAATTGTAGAACTACGTAGTTTTTAATTTCGGTAAAAAATTTACGTAAATAAGTGCAAGCAGAGGAAGGTGGTAAGCAAAAATGTTGAAAATTTTGAGTGATTTTTTTAGAGCTGTGGTAAAAGATACAAAGTTTAAATTTTCCATGTGGATACATCTATTTAATATAAATACAGAAGAAATAATAATTCCACAATTGTTATGCCGTGGTCTAACGTGCACAAGGTGTTCCATGTGCAATGAAAAAACCTCAAAAACTGAAAATTGTTGAAAGAAATTTTAAAGTAGAAACATGAAAATTTGCAAAATGTATTTACTAACTGGTCGAACACCTTTAAAACTTCTGCCCCTTCCCATAAAAAATTATTTTTTCGACCATTTTTAAGAAATCAATTATCGTCTATCTTTTAAAATCTATCAATTAGAAATTTTTCACAAAATCTTTTAAAAATAATTGAAACGAAACTGCGTCAAAAGTTTTGAGATCGCTCATGCTTTTCTAACCACTCCCACACAAAAGTATGATTTAGATCAATTTCAAAAAATCAACTACTAACCAACAAATTAAAAGCTACGAACTTGAAATTTTTTTACGAGCACCTTACAAGAGAAATGAAATAAACCTACATCACAAATTTTACATTTCCCTTACATCTTCTACCCCTCCCATACAATGATTGGTTTCGAAAATATAAAATACACAAAATTTTATTAAAATTCTATGCAACTTCGTCCATTAAACTGACAAGTCAATATCGGACGTAATTGAAGCAATCATTTAAAAAATTATTGACATTCACCCAACCTTAATATCACCCCTCCCCTTCCCCTCATAAAAACCCAAACTTGCATAAAAACATATCAGGACTACGACTGGGCGTAAACCCCAATCGTGCGATCAATCAAATTTCAAATTCCTGTTAAGACCCCCTATAGGGGCATAGGACAGAAACAACTCTCTTCCACAAGGCGCGATCCTGCGCATCGGCTTTAAGCTGTTGCCAGGACTTGTTTATTCCTCTGGCCTCCTGCTCAACTGCTCGCTTCCATGTGTTACATGGTCGACCAACCCGACGTCTTCCTTGAGGGTTATAATCCAGAGCCTGTTTTGCGATGTTTTGCTCTGGTTTCCTCAAAGTATGACCGATCCACTGCCACTTTCGCCGTTGAATCTCAATACCTATTTTAGTCTGGCGAGTTGTACTCCAAAGTTCGTCGTTGGAGATCACTTCTGGCCAGAATATTCCTAAAATGCGCCGGAGGCATTGGTTTACGAAAGTCTGTAGTTTCTTGGTAAGTCGAACGGTCACTTTCCACGTAGTACAACCATATAACAACACGGATTTGACGCATGCGTCAAAAACTCGCAGCTTCGTGCGAAGGGAGATCTCTCTTAACCTCCAGAAAGGGGAAAGGATACCGAAGGCCTGACGAGCTTTATTTAGCCGAGCCTCAACATCCTTTTCGGCTCCGCCGTCCATGCTGACAATGCTTCCGAGATAGCAAAAATCTTGCACCTCTTCCACATCCTGTCCATTAAGAACAATCGGTGTGCTTGCGTTCGAACCCATGTGCATGTACTTGGTTTTACGCACATTTATTTTCAGTCCCGTGCGATACTCTACATGAAAGAGATTTTTTTTTTATTTTAAGAAATTTTGTAGGGGAAGTTGTAGAGGGGGTGACGACATTGAACTATTTTTTCACATCACGCTAAGGTTGATATCAAAATGTTTTATACAAAATTTACTATTCAAAAATTTAATAGATACTGAGAAAATTAGTGAAATTATGCAGTTTGTATGGGAGGTGGTAGAAGGAGTGTACATTTTTTAATGACATTTTTAAAAATAACAGTAAACATCATTTAATTGACAAAATTCAAATTGCAGATCAATAGCATTCATACTTTCCAGGAAAATCGACTTTTTGTAAAGTGGTTGAATTATGTCAAATTGTATGGAAGGGGCTAGAAGGAGTGAAGCTAACCGCCTTATTATTTTTATTCTTACTAATAATTCTAAATAATTATTTAGTGCATAATTTCAGCTCGATAAATTTCATACGTACTGAGTAAATTTATTTAGAGTATTTCGTAAAAAAGTGCAGTTTGTATGGAAGGTGGTGGAAGGAAGGGGAGGACTCAACTAATTTTTATACAGCAGATTGAAATTATTATAAAATTAATATATTACAAATTTCAGATCAATAGCTTTCATGCTTTTTGAAAAAATCTTTATTGTCAAATTGCGAAATTGTGTCATTTTGTATGGGAGGGGGTAGAAGGTGTGAAACTACATGTTTAATTTTTTTTGGTCTTACTAATAATTTCAAATAAATATACTTAGCGCACATTTTCAGCTCGCTAAATCTTATACGCACTGAGTAAATTGGTTTAGAGTATTTCATGAAAAAGTACAGTTTGTATGGGAGCTGGTTGAAGGAGGAAGAGGACACGCATAATTTTTATACGATAGATTGATATCATCATAAAAGTAATATATCCCAAATGAGACCAATAGCTTTTATACTTTTTGATTAAATCCATTTATTGTCAAATTGTGCAATTGTATTGTTTTGTGTGGGATGGGGTAGAAGTGGTGGAGCGATTTGGCCCGTTCAGGAACTTGTCCTTACTTTTTTGTCAAAAACGACGTGTACAAAATCTGAACTTTCTAGATCAACGCGTTCTCAAACTTGAGAGCACACGGACGGACAAACGGACATCCGGTTTTGAGTGTTTATATGAGCTTCTGTATTATTCATTTTTTTCTCCGAGCCTTATTTCTTAGCGTTAGAAACTTTGTGGCAAACTTATAATGCTCTCAGATCTCATCTAGAGTATAAAAATGAAATATTGATTACTTATGCTGGAGCTAATGATCGTATTCGCAATTAAGTGTTAAATTAACAGCAGCCCTGCCCTAAAGGGGGGTTCCGCTTTTAAAAGGGGATTCATTTTAGTCTCCCTTAACCACTCTAACTTGCATATTGACTTTAAATGCATCTTCAACTTGTCCCAAAATTAACAAAGTTGCAGCCGACTTTTAAGCAGTTTATTTTAATTAACTGCTCGAGTCGCGATCAAAATTCGCTGTGTAGTATATTAGTTTCACAGACCAAGTGAATTCTATGAAATTCTCGTTGTATTTTATATTCCTAAAACCATAAATTTGTATGGGAGGGGTTAGAAGAGAAGAGGGAATAGTGATATAGTTTTGTTAATTATGCAAAGTGTTTGTACAAAATTTCAAGTTTGTAGCTTTTAAAAGTTTCGTGATAATTGATTTGATGATGGGAGGGGGTAGAAAATTTGAAGGTATTCGCCGAATTATTATCTTAAGCTTTTAAGTACTCTTTTTAAATAAATTTAACAAACTTTCAAAATTGTAGCTTAAAATTTCAATCAAAAATTTTGAGCTTATGTTTTTATCACTACACGTGAAGCATCTATTATAGTACAGGTTAGGGCCCCTTTGGTGTATAGGAGTTCTGATTCAAATTAATATTTTTTCTTTATGTCGGTTCCTCGTTCCCCTTAAACCCTCATCTTAACATTTGCACGGAATTATAGATCATAACAATTTGATAAAATTTCAACTTAATACCTATAATGAATTTTGAGATATTACGGTTTGAAATTTTAAAGAGTGCACCATTTTTGAAATGCTCGCCATTTCCACCCACTACTATTATCACCGTAACCCTCTTCATACCTTAGCTGTTTTTAGCTTCCAATATGTTTTCGTAGTGGAGACTCTTTTCCTTTCCTTCAAAAAATTTAGATAACAGAGCACTTACCTAATTAAGAATCCACCCAAAAACGAACATTTACCTTAAACGATCTCGGAGATATGAGCCCATATGTACGGCGGGACGGATTTGTATACACTAGATGAAACCTGAGAGTATATTGTGTTTGCTTTACCGTTCGTTACGCTAAGAAATAATGATCACACAGAGTTGCCAAGGGTATAGAAATATTTGTTGTCGCTCAAAAACCTCAATTCCGAGTGACTGTCTGTCCGTCTGTCTACAACATAACTCGCGAAAGCTTTGACATATTAAGCTGAAATTTTTTATACATCATTTTTAGCAAAAAAGTAACTTTACGTTCGTGAACGGGTCAAATATCCCTGCTCCTTCTGCCCCCTCCCATACAAATTTCATGAAATTTCGAAATTTAAAGAAATTGATTTTTCTCCGAAACCATTTCAGCTATTGGCTTGAAAATTAGGTCATATTATGAAAATGTAAATATCACTGACGTCAAAAAATATTGATTTGATCCTTTTACTCCTTCTACCACCTCCCATACAAATGGACAATTTTCAAAAATGCATTTATTCGGTTTTCATTGCAACTATTAAAGCTTAATGAATCAACTTTTGTCATAATTAATGTTATTACAATTGCAACCGATTTTGTGAAAGCCATCTACTTCACCTCACTCTTTCTACTCCCTCCCATACAAATTTCATGAAATTTCGGAATTTTAACTAAATAAGTTTTCTCCAAAACCGTCAAAGTAATCAACTTTAAATTTTGATAAAAGTATACTATTACAAATATCATTGATGACGAAAAATTTGGTTTTGATTCGAATACTCCTTCAACCCCCTCCCATACAAATGCACAGTTTTTGGCAAATGCATTTAATCGATTTCATTGAAACTAGGAAAATTACAAACTTCAAACTTTGCCAGAATTTGTCCCTTAATAAATGATAAAAAAATATGAACTTCGCTTCACTCCTTCTACCACCTCCCATACAATTTTTTGAATTGAAAATTAAAAAAATGTATTTCTCCTTCGAACATATGAGTAACAGGGCAATATGATTAGGATATTGATAAGCAGATTCAAAATCATTCAAAACTCCGACTTTCTCTTCCACCTCCCATATAAATGCCATAAATTAAGACAAATTTATTCAAAAAATATGAAAGCTACAAATTTTAAATTCAGCATGAAACATTTTGTATACTACGTTCAGTGTTATATACAAAAATTACAAACTTTCTCCCTTTGATTTTACCACCTCCCACACAAAAGTCGCTATTCACTATTCGAAAGAATTTGAGATGAAATATTTTTCGGTACAATAAACTCTTTCCTATTTCATCTAGAGTACCATATGATTGCGCTTTACGCCCAATCATAATTCTATAATATTATGTTTTTTTTTTTTTTTTTTAATTTTTAGGCTAATTTAGTTATGAAACGCGAGTAAATAAAACTCCAGGGTTGAATATTTTTCTGTTTTGTGTTGATCAGAATTGGATGCATAGCTCCATTGCAATTGGTTCGGCCTGGAAGATTGGGGCTTGAGAATTTAGGATCTTTAACACCGGCTCCAATCCCCTCAGAGGTGCTCAAACCATCTGTATACCAGATGGTTGATCCCTCTTCCATATCAGGTAGCATGGACTACTAGTCCTTATGTTCTCTGATTATAATTTTGAAGAGAGTTTCAAAGTTGAAAATTTTCTGGTTCATTAGGATTTTGAAGTGACGTCTAAAATCCCCCAATTTATTTTTATTTTTCCTATGTATATGTAAAACCCCTCTGATTGCCTCTTTTTTTATTTGGAGATGTATCGGAGGGATGCTTAGGAATATTTCTATTGCTGCAGTAGGGCAGGTTTTCATTGCTCGGGTGATACTAAGACAAGCCAGTCTTTGGATTTTTTGCAGCATAAGCTGTGCTTTTTGTAGACATATTTTAGTTCATCATACTGTTCATCCGTATGTGACTATTGCTCTGTAGCACCAGTTGATCATATTGGGCTGTAGTCCCCATTTCCTACCAAATAAGCTTTTGCAGGCCCCGAACGCCTTGATTGCTTTAGCATTAACCCATTCCATATGATTGTTTCACTTGAGTTTGCTATCAATAAGCCCCGATTTGGGCTGTAGTACCATTGAACGAAAGGTAGAAGAAAAACATCGTAAAATATGATGCAGTTGTTTTCATTTCTTGTCAAAGGTGTTCGTTCAAAATTTCAAAATTTAATGGCCCAGCTATGAAAAGTGACTCCAATACATGACTAAGTATTGTTTTTCTTCTTCTGGAGCCTTCCTTGAAAAATCTTAGTGCCTATCGGCTGCTCAATTTAACTCTAAAAATTCGACAGATGAGTAAGTGGCTCCCTTAATAAGGAAAACGAGCTAAATTACTAATTAGGTAATTAATAATTAGGACCACTATGTGTCCCAGGTATTAGGAAGTTATCAAACCTCACGATTTTACGTTTAAAAAATTGTCCGATTTATGGACCTTTTATTTAATTCTTAACTGTTTCCATAATTGCAAAATGCTCTTGAACCGAAATGTCTGATACAAATTAATTACTTTTACCTCCATTCCAACTGGTTATAATTTAACACTCCATTTTATTATAATATGCTAAATTCAAAATTCATTATTGTTTCAGCTCTTAGGTTAATTGATTCTATTGAATCTGTAAATTCAAAATATCTGCAGTATTGAATTAATTAAAAATATCCAACATACGAGTAAGTGTAATTGCTCTATCTTCAGTTTAACTCTCAAGTATAAAAATAAAATTTCCTCTAATCAACCTCAACCTTCGTTACGCTTGAATTACATACTTTAGAGATAAAGTAACTCTAGCTGATAACAAAACTGAACTGGGTATCAATTCAACTATCACATCATTTCGCAACGTTGTTTAATTGCGGTCGTTTGTTTTTTCAAATAAGAAATAATAATGGAATTTTACATCTATTTAATTTCCACTGTTGCAAGTCTCGTTTTTGTTATTTGGTTGTATTTAAAAAATAAATTTGCCTACTGGCAGAACCGCGGAGTGCCATACATCGAGCCCACAATTCCTTTTGGAAACATAAAAGGTGTCGGAAAAACGCTTCATCTGAAGGACTTTATGAGCAAAACCTATAATCAGTATAAAAGAACAGTGCCCTTCATTGGAGCGTATTTCTTGAGTGATCCAGTGGCCATCATTCTTGATTTGGATTTAATCAAAACAATCCTCATAAAGGATTTCGCCCAATTCAGTGATCGGAAATTGTACTACGATGGCAAAACAGAACCGATCTCGGCTCACATGTTTAATTTGCACGGCGAAAAGTGGAAAATCGCCCGTCAAAAACTGTCACCGACCTTCACTTCAGGACGACTGAAGCATATGTTCCCGATGATGACGGAAGTTGCGGATCGTTTCACGGAAATGCTCGATCCTATAGTGGGCGACAGATCTGTGATCGAAATTAAGGAACTTCTACTCCGATTCACAACCGATATTAGCGGAACGGTCATCTTCGGTATAGAGTGTAACAGTTTGAAGATTCCCAATGCTGAATTTCGGCTGAAAGGCCATCGAGTATTTGATCATCCTCGGCATGGCGAGTTGATGCGAATTTTCATGGAATCATACCCAGAAGTCGCGAGATTTTTCAAAATGAAACTCTTTCCGGATGATGTGAGTGAGTTCTTCATGAATGTCATTCGTGACACCATCGATTACCGAGAGAAGAACGATGTCCATCGAAACGACCTGATGGATTTGTTGATACAGCTGAAGAACACTGGAACTTTGGAAGGACATAATGGTCAAATTGGAAAACTAACAGAAGAAGAAATCGCTGCCCAAGCATTTATATTTTTTATCGGCGGCTTTGAAACTTCGGCTACTCTCATCGGATTTACTTTGTACGCCTTAGCACTCCGGCAAGATGTCCAGGATAAAGTGAGGGACGAAATTGCGGATGTTCTTGAAAAGCATGATGGAAAATTTACATACGATGCAATGAAGAGTATGAAATACCTACACCAAGTAGTCAATGGTATACCGACACTGAATCACTGTCATATTTATTTTAACAGCTTCCTTTTGTTTTAGAATCCCTTCGGATGTACTCGCCTGCTTCATACATAGTCCGTAAGGCTGGTGAAAATTATCCCGTTCCAAATACAAAATTCGTTTTTGAAAAGGACACCGTGGTTGTTATTCCGGTCAGTGCGATTCACCATGATGCCGATTTTTACCCAAACCCGGAAGAATTCAATCCGGAGAACTTCTCATCGGAAGCAATCGGAAATCGGCATACACTTTCCTTCCTGCCATTCGGAGATGGACCACGAAACTGCATTGGACTCAGGCTTGCGAAGAATATTACGTATGTCGGGTTGATCAGTCTATTAAAGAATTACCGATTTAAGCCATCATCGAAAACTCCAATTCCCATGGAATATGCGCCAGACGTCCAGATCTTACGTACGAAGACAGATTTTTATTTTGAGCTTGAAAAATTGTGAATTTAAATATATAACTTCTGTAACTTGACTACTTGCGATTGTTTATGCCATAAGCCTTCTGTTTAGATTTTTTGAATTATACTCATTGAAAACGACTTCTGACTAGAATACAAAGGATGCAGTTTTCTGTTATATCTTGTGCAACACTTCTTAGTACTTCAACACAAATTTTTTTTTAACTATTTTAACCTCGTGAAAAACGACAAGAGCTCCAAGGATTAACTAGTTTCATTCGACCTGATCCATCGTTCGTTCGCTTGGGAACGCTTTACTCTCATCCTGGATTACGGACAAGTCCAACTATGTTATATGATTAGCACCTGGATATTGGGGAAAAGGGATGAGGATGAGAATAGATCTGGCGATCACCGCTGCAGTCGTTCGTAAAATGGGGAAAATGGCACAATACAAAATAAATCGACACAAAGTACTCATATAATCACGCAATATAACCATTGGAAAAAAAAGAAAAATATTACACAACTATACGGGTAATAAAAATCGAGACACAGAACTTTTCCGCGATGATGCGTCTTCTGGATTGAATCTTGTGGAGATCAGATTCAATAATTTTTCCGTGAGTACCTCACCATACTTTATTCTTAATCTTTTTATACGGTAGATGTTCACGTGTCATCTCTCACTTCAAACAAGTGCCCGACCACCTGGATTTTCTTTTAGCCCCTACTCCCTCTGTACCGCTCAGAGTTCAATGGTACCTATGATAATCAAAATTTCAGGATGAGTGTACGAGGCCCCTGGTGACCAGGAAGCGCAATTTTCACTGCGGTGTATTCTTTCAAAAATTAATGCTATGGCCCCGGAACCACCGAACCACCAACTGCGAAACCTTCATCTAGGCATTTGCACAGCATAATTTCAGTTAGAGTTTTGAGGCCACACAACCTCACTATTACCCCAAACTCTCTGGTGTGTGTGTGACTCGTAGTAAGCGGTCAAGCAGGTACAATGATCTTAACGTCATCTCGATTCGAAAGTCAATCCCATGGCGAAACTTCCACCCAGATATCCGCGCAGCAAATGTCCAAGTATAATTCTCATCCCATTCATTACTTGAAGAATGTGAAAAACTTACTTTGGTAAGACCTTCTCGTTAATCCAAGCTTGAAAAGAAAGAGAGCTAATCAAACAGGCCACTCAACTCGCTACAGAGTTGCCGCATACGTGCTGATTTTAATCGAACATCACTTCTCCCCGACCCACCACGATCTGCCTCGTACCTTGCAGAGGCCGCTGTTCAGACCTAGCTCAACTCGCTAGAGCTATAAACCGTCTAACATCCAAGCACGCAATCCGTTACATACAAACATCACATTAGGAAAAGGAGAATATAATGTGTTTGAGATTTATCCCTCGGTTTGGTCGTCCAGCACGGCGAATTATATTAATTGTCTAGTTTTCATTAATTAATAAATTCCACGGGATATCACAAGCCACTGCCTTCTTCGCCTACGTTACTACTTCTTGGCCCACTAACTCAGACAAGAAGAGGGGTGCGAGCACAATGCACCACCCCTACAAAAAACCCAAAGAGCAGCATCCTCTTCCGTTTTCACTCTACGGCAAAAGGCTCTTTTCTCAATTCTTCCGCAGCCCAGCTGTTCGTTACGGTCCGTACTTCAGTTCGCCTCAGGTCCACCTGCTTAGTGTAAAACCGGCAAAGCGGTACCCCTCCCTCAAGTGAACGTGATAATACCCTTCAACATACTCCGCAGAGTTTATCCGCTGGAGTCGGATTCTTTTACCCCAAAATATCACCTACTCCCCAGCATCGCAAGAAACAAAGAGCTGCACTCCCCCATGACTTCATTTTCTGATTCGTTACGGCTCTTCTCGCGTACTCGCAATATCATCATTTCGGGATCCAAATGCATAACATGAGAACACCCTCGTTCCCGGGAGGAGCCACAACATGGAGCAGAATACCCATCTCCACAAATAAAACCTGCTCCAGGCAAGGCAACGCACAAATATCATTCTCTCTTCCTACCCTTTCCATTCCTTCACCTGCAACAAAGGGCATCAAGCACACTTGTTCTCCCGTTCTCTCATCCGTTGAAAACCCCATTCCGCCATTCTCCCATAGACTCACTCCGTTCTTCCACAATCTCCCCATCATCAGCTCTCACCTCATCAGAACCCTCCTACTGTGCAAATAAATGGAGTTCAATTCCATCTCCACCATAGGACTCCATCATGCCAATATTAATAAATAAATAAATGAAATTAAAGGGAAATATAAAAACATAACAGGACTACCACTGGGCGTAAAACCCAATCGTGCGATACTCTAGATGAGAGATAACTTTTTTTTCTAGAAATTTCGTAAGGGAAGTGGTAGAGGGGGTGACGACATTGAACTAATTATTTCAGATCACTCTAAGGTTGCTATAAAAATGTTTTATACAAAATTTAGGATTCAATAATTTAATAATTACTGAGAAAATTAGTGTATTGAATTAAGTGAAATTGTGCAGTTTGTATGGAAGGCGGTAGAAGGAGTGTGAATTTAGCAATGACGTTCTTAGAAATAACTGTAAACATCATTTAATCGACATATTTTAAATTGCAGATCAGTGGCATTCATACTTTTCAGGAAAATCGTTTTTTTGTAAGGTCGTTGAATTGTGTCAAATTGTATGGAAGGTGGTAGAAAGATTGAAGCTAATGACCAAATTTTTTTTGGTCTTACTAATAATTCTAAATAATTATTTAGTGCATAATTTCAGTTCGATAAATTTCATACGTACAGAGTAAATTTATTTATTTTCATAAAAAAATGCAGTCTGTATGTGAGGGGGTGGAAGAAAGAGGAGGACTCAATTAATTTTTATACAGCAGATTGAAATTATTATAAAAGTAATATATTACAAATTTCAGATTAATAGCTTTCATGCTTTTTGAAAAAAATCCGTTTATTGTCAAATTGCGAAGTTGTGTCATTTTGTATGGGAGGGGGTAGAAGGGGTGAAACTAAATATCTAATTTTTTTGGAGTTATAAATAATTTCAAATAAATATTTAGTGCACAATTTCAGTTCGCTAAATTTTAAACGTACTGAGTAAATTTGTTTAGACTATTTCATGAAAAAGTACAGTTTGTAGAAGGAGCGAGAGGACACGCATAATTTTTATATGATAAATTGATATCATCATAATAGTAATATGTTCCAAATTTGAGACCAATAGCTTTTACACTTTTCGAGCAAATCCGTTTATTGTCAAATTGCTCAATTGTGTCGTTTTGTATGGGAGGTGGTAGAAGGGGTAGAGCGATTTGGCCCGTTCACGAACTTGTCCTTACTTTTTTGTCAAAAACAACGTGTACAAAATTTGAACTTTCTAGATCAACTCTTTCTCAAGCTAGAGACGACACGGACGGACAGACGGACGGACATCCGGTTTTGAGATTTTCGAGTGATTATATGAACTTCATTCATTTTTTTCTCCGAGCCTTATTTCTTAGCGTTACAAACTTTGTGGCAAACTTATAATACTCTCAGATTTCATCTAGAGTATAAACATAACAGGACTACGATTGGGAGTAAGATACAATCGTGCGATACTTTAGATGAAAGAGAATATTTCAAGAAATATTGTAGGGGAAGTGGTACAGAGGTTGACGACATTGAACTAATTTTTTCTCATCACGCTAAAGTTGTTTTAAAAATGTTTTATACAAAATTTAGAATTCAAAAATTTAATAGTACAGAGGAAATTAGTGTATGGGATTTAATGAAAATTTGCAATTTGTATGAGAGGTGGTTGAAGAAGGGGCGAGTTCTTAAAGCCTTTTTCAGAAATTGCTACAAACATCATGCTTTTTGTTTGTTTTAAATTGTAGATCTGTAGTATTCATAATTTTCAGGAAAATCCACTTTTTGTAAAATTGTGAAATTGTGTCAGATTGCTTGTGAGGGGTAAGGAGGGGTAAAGGTAATAGTCTAATTTTTTTTGGCTTACTAATAATTCCAAATAAATATTATGATAGTGCAAAATATCAGTTCGATAAATTTTATACGCACTGAGTAAATTGGTTTAGAGTATTTCAAAAAAAGTGCAGTTTGTATGGTAGAGGGTGGAAAGATAGGGAGGACGCAAATAATTTTTATTCAGTAGATTGAAATCGTAATAAAAGTAATATATTCCAAATAGACTAATAGCTTACATACTTTTTGAGCAAATCCGTTTACTGTTGAATTGCGCAATTGTGTATTGTATGGGAAGGAGTAAAAGGAGTGAAGGTGATCGTCGAATTTTTTTTGGTCTTACTAATATTTGTAAATAAATATTTAGTGTTTTATATGCACTGTATAAAGTATAAAATGGTTGGAAGAAAGGAAGGAAGAGGACACGGATTAGTTTTTTATGGTAGACTAGCAAACGCCCGCGACTTCGTCCGCATAAAAATCGCATTAATAAGCAATTTTTGGGAATGTAGTTAGTAATACATTATATGGGATATATAATCCGCTTACTTTAATGGCTCTTTGAACACAACGTTTTGTATTTTGTTGGAGTCAGAACCATAAATTATTAAGAATGATAGCACGATACTCGTATTTGAATGGGAGAGGTTCGTGATCAAATCAAACCCGTGATTCGAGAACATATGTATACGTGTTAAGGACATGTGAATAGTTGTAGCTTGTGTTAATTGAAAAAAAGCCCAAATAAAATGACATTAAGCTTAAAAACATAACAGGACTTCGATTGTGCGTAAAGCCCCATTATATGATACTACCGATGAAATCGAAATGACAGTACTTAATTAATTTTTTTCACACCATGCTATAGTAGCTATAAAAATATTTTGGACCAAATTTAAGCTTGAAAAAATGAATATGTAACTTGAGAAACTTAGTGCTTTGGATTTAGTGAAATTGTGCAATTTGTATAGGAGGTGGTAGAAGGAGTGGGGGGTTTTTGGTAATTTTTCTAGTTACAAATATCATCACCATGCAATTGATATCTTTTAAATTACAGATCAGTTAGATTCACACTTTTCAAGAAAATCGAGTTTTTGCAAAGTCGTGAAATTGTGTCGTATTGTAATCGGTTAATTTTTCCCGATAATAATGATAATACTAATTAGCAGAAAATTTTAGCTCGATCAAAGTTATACGTACTGAAAAAATTGGTTTAGAGTATTTCATGAAAAAGTGCAGTTTGTATGGGAGGTGGTAAATGGAGTGGAGGGTTTTTGGTAATTTTTCTACAAACAACTATAATTACCATGCAATTGATGTGTTTTAAATTTAAGATCAGTTAGATTCACACTTTTCAAGAAAATCGAGTTTTTGCAAAGTCGTGGAATTGTGCTACATTGTATGGGAGGGGGTAGAAGGAGTAAAGCTAATCGGTTAATTTTTCCCGATAATAATAATTATGCTAATTAAAGATTTCGTACTAAATTTTAGCTCGATCAAAGCTATTCGTACTGAGAAAATTGGTTTAGGATATTTCATGAAAAAGTGCAGTTTGTATAGGAGGTGGTGCAAGGAGTGGAGGGTTTTTAGTTATTTTTTGAGAAGCAACTACAATTATCATTGAATTGATATATTTTATATTTCAGAACAGTAACATTCACACTTTTCAAGAAAATCGAATTTTCGCAAAGTTGTGGATCAGATTGTATGGGAGGGGGTAGAAGAAGTAAACCTAATTGGTTAATTTTTTCCTGACATTAATAACAATGCTAATTAAGGATTTAATGCAAAATCTTAGCTTGATCAAAGTTATACGTACTGAGAAAATTGGAGTATAGTATTTCATGAAAAAGTTTAGTTTGTATGGGAGGACGTGGAAGGAGTTGGAGGATTCAAACTATTTATATACTTGAAGATTGCATTTATAATAGAAATAATATATTTAAAATTTCAAATTAATAGCTTTCATAGTTTCCATGAAAATAGCTATTTATAAGCAAATAACAGACAGACACTACAATTATATTTATATAGAATGAAATCATAATAATAATAATTCTAAATTTCAGATCAATATACTTCTCGAGCACATCTGTTTATTGTCAAATTGCGAAATTATGTCATTTTTTTGGGAGGGGGTAGAAGGGGTGGAGCCATTTGGCCCGTTCACGAGCTTGGCCTTACTTTTTCGTCAAAAAAGTCATGTATAAAATTTGAACTATTGAGCTCAACGCGTTCTCAAGCTAGAGAGCAGACGGACGGACGGACATCCGGTTTTGAGATTTTTGAGTGAGAATATGAAGTCCTGTATCATTCATTTTTTTCTTCGATCCTTATTACTTAGCGTTACAAACTTGTAGCAAACTTATAATACTCTCAGATTTCATCTAGAGTATAAAAAGGCGTGCACCACTCCGTCTTTATCCACACTAACCGTTCACCCACAAACGCATATTACACTACTCTAAGGAAAAACTTCAATATCCTCCTGTTCACTCCTCGCAAATTATTTACAACCATCTAAATATGGTTATTGCTTTTGCACGAATATATTTTTAAAAAATTTTTTTTTTTACTTCAAATATATTATTTTTGTAACACGATATACACAAATTTTAATTTTAAATAATTATTCTTCTTCTTGGCGTCCTGACCTTTAGCTTTCTTAACATTCATTTGTTATTGTGATAGGGTGGTTAGCCCGCCGCGCAACCCTCTATCAACGATTTTTCATTTTCGCTCATTGATGTGGCCAAGACATACCCGCGCAAGTATTGCGCTGAAATTATACGGCAACCGAGATTTGAAATCCCAGCTTCACATTGTAGACTAACACGCTATCCTGCACGCTAGCCTACACCCTAATCTTAATTAATTATTAATATTATGTATTTATATTTTCTATGGATGCGATTTATTTTGTGTTTGTTATTTTTGAAATAACTAGGAAACAACAACTTACATTTCATTACATATTTACAATTTCTATGATCTCAATTTGATTGAACCACTTATCCTTCAAGTACGTGTTTGATTGTAAGTCTAGAATCCGAATCCATGGAATTAATCCCAAAACGCAATTATCGTAAATATCGTGACGACAAATACACAACATGCTCTTCTCGAGCTGTCATTTCCACAAGCGTTGAAAACTCCTCAAAACTGTTGCGATAAACCGAGTTGCTCTCTCAAGCAATAAAATCATTTCAGTCACTTAACCATGTGAATCCCTTGTTATCCCTACGCATTACGTGCCACACTGCTTATCACATCATCCAATTATCTGAATAGCAACTCACTTCTAATTAACAAAATGTTAATGTACTCCCACGCCCGCCCATTCGAATATTGCTCCGAAAATTATGGAGCGTCTCACTCCTTTTCACACGCCACGTCAAATAAGGACTGGTACCTTCGGAGAATCCGTAGGAGCTTATCAATCTCAATGCCTGCTAATTAC
Organism: Chorisops tibialis; assembly: GCA_963669355.1. NCBI lineage: Eukaryota > Metazoa > Arthropoda > Insecta > Diptera > Stratiomyidae > Chorisops > Chorisops tibialis. Next base: position 262,547,641 of record OY770262.1, on the reverse strand, counting down.
ACTCGCATTATGTCAGACAAGAATCCTCGAAGAATCTCCGCCATAAGGCATGTCCTATCGTAAGACGAAATGGGTCTCACTGTTAGCTATTGTCGATGGATGGATGCCATGAGTGCTGCCGAGGCCATGTTTGTGCTAAATCAATGCCAGCCAGGCTTCTTATCTTCTGTGCTTCTGCGACATGATTGCCACAAAATTATGTAAACATGTGAATAATGGCTGATGGGTGTGAGGTTACAAAAACACGTCCTTGTTGGGAAGTTTGGTTACTTTTGAGGCTTCTCGATCGACATTACTGTATCATCAATCCGTGAGCTCCTCTTGAAACATCTGTTCGTTGCGCTGCTGCCTTGAAATGTAAAACCACCAATTTGTCCTAATTATAGTCCCATTTGTCACTTGACACCGTGCACTATGTTGCCGCAGAAAGAATGCTAGTCGACCAATGATTTTTTTTTTCACGAGTGCCCTGTGAAGTGGGTCCCTTCTGCCTTCTCGTAATTTACTGTATGAGGTTTTAGCTCGACGAAATCTAATACTTGGTGATCATGTAAAATCACCGGATTTACATGGAAGTTCATGTTAAAATTAATGAAAGTTAATTGGAAAAATGTGTATATGAGGTGATGAGTCCTCGATGAATATAACATCAACTTGTAATCAATATGAAAGAGGGAGAATATTCCTTCTTTAGGTAGCGCTTCGATTTCCGATCAAGTGACTTTTTCGTAAGATTTGCATGTTTAGTTAATTTTTTTAACGGATTATTACATTGGTTTCCATTTCATATATTTATATGTTTGAATAACAATTAATGAAGTGATTTTGTCGCATAAGTGAAGGATATAATTTGTACTAGGAACTTGTTTACTGGTCGCTCCTAAATTGGGATTATCAGAAAATAAATTTTCACTATTCCCCGATTTGTGACACTGAGTAAGTTGAGTTTGACTAATTATTTCAAACAAGTATATTATAGGGTCTGAAATGAAAATAATGATATACATGAAAAACAGAAAAAGAGGAAAAAATCTCCCGAATCAGAAATAAAATATCTGCCAACCAGTCAGTCGTAACTATATTATTCTTGGGATTACAAATAATTTCAAATAAATATTTTGTGCAAAATTTCAGCTCGATAAATCTTATACATACTGAGTAAATTACTTTATAGTATTTTATGTAAAAGAGCAGTTAGTATGGGAGGTGGTGGAAGAAGTTGGAAACATTACAAAAATGATAACGGGATTACTATTGAGCGTAAAGACCAATCATGCGATACCCTAGATGAAAGAGAAATTTTTTAGGGGAAGTGGGTTGACGACATGGTACTAATTTTTTGACATCACGCTAGAGTTACCATCAAGTTGTTTTATACAGAATTTAGAATTCAAAATTTTAATAGGCACTGAGAAAATCAGTGTATTGGATTTAGTGAAATTGTGCAGTTTGGATGGGAGGTGGTGGAAGGAGAGGTGAGTTCTCATTGACTTTTTCAGAAATAACTAAAAAATCATGTTTTTGACATGTCTTAAATACAGATCAGTGGCATTCATACTTTTCAGGAAATCAAGTTTTTGTGAAGTTGTGAATTTGTGTAAGATTGTATGGGAGAGAGTAGATGGAGTTAAACCAATCGCCTATTTTTTCGGTCTTACTAGTAATTCTAAATAAATATTAAATGCACAATTTCACTTCGATCAATTTTATACGTACTGAGTAAATTTACTTATAGTATATCATGAAAAAGTGCAGTTTGTATGGGAGGTGGAGGAAAGAAGGAAAGGACTCAAATAATTTTGGTACACTAAATTGAAATCATCAAATAAGTAATATATTTCAAATTTCAGATCAATAGCATTTATAATTTTCGAAAAAATCCATTTAGCGTCAAATTGCGGAATTGCGCCATTTTTATAGAAGGGGGAAGAATGGGTTAAGCTAATCGCCCTGTTAGTTTTTGGTTTTACTAAAAATTCTAAATAATATTTAATACTCAATTTCAGCTTGATAAATTTTATACGCACTGAGTAAATTGGCTTAGAGCAGCATTTCATCAAATAAACTGCCACCAAGTCGGGCGGAACTTTATTATTATTAGGACAAGTTGCGGATGAGTGGAAAGTCAATATGCAGGTTAGAGTGGTTATAGAAGGCTAAGTGAAAGGGAGTTCTTGGGCAGGGCTGTTGTCAATTCAACAATATTTCACTCGTTCCTACAAGTTTGGGTTTTGAAAGGGGAGGAGGAGGGGTAATAGTAAGGGTGGGTGGATGTTAATAGCTTTTTAATTAATTGCTTGAATCACGTCCAATATTCTCTGTATTGAATGTCAGTTTCATAGACGTTGCATAGAATTTTCATAAAATTCGGTGTATTTTACATTCACGAAACCGAACATTTGTATGGGAGGAGGTACATAATGTAGGGGAATTGTAAAATTTGATATGCAGTTTTATTTCGCTTCTCTTTTAAGGTGCTTGTATAAAATTTGAAGTTCGTAGCTTATAGTTTGATGGTTATTTGTTGATTTAATGAAATTGGTCGAAATCATAGTTTTGTTTGGGAGGGGGTAGAAGGGAAAGCGCGATTTTAAAACTTTTAAAGCAACTTCTTTTGAATTATTTTTATAAGTTTCTATGCAAAATTTGAAATTGATAGCTTTTAAGAGTTAGCTGATAACTGATTTCTTAAAAATGCTCGAAAAAATAATTTTGTATGGGATGGGGTAGAGCGGGTAAGGGAATCGTAAAACTTGTGATGCAATTTTTTTTTTCTGCTGTAAGGTGCTCGTACAAAATTTCAAGTTCTTAGCTCTTAATTTGTTGGCTATTAGTTGATTTAATGAAATTGGTCAAAATCATACTTTTGTATGGGAAGGAGTAGAAGGGCAAGCGCGATTTCAAAACTTTTAACGTAATTTAATTTCAATTATCATGTATATTTATTATTATGTATATATGTAAGCTAGGGTATAGCCTAGTAGGTAGTGTGATGGTCTTGTAATGCGAAGGTCGTGAGTTCAAATCCCGGCCGGCGCAACATATAATTCCGGCACATAGCCTGCTTGGGTATATCTTGGTCACCTTAATCTAAGAAAATGAAAAAATTCGTAGAAAGAGGGTTGTGCGAAGGGCTAACAACCCTTCCACAATAAATAATGAAAACTGTTAAGAAACCTGAATATCAGGAGGCCTAGGTCCGATTTGGGCTGTAGCACCATTGTAGAAGAAGAAGATATGTAAGTTCTTATGCAAAATTTGAAATTGATAGCTTTGAATGGTTAGGTGATATTTGATTTCTTAAAAATGGTCGAAAAAATAATTTTGTATGGGAGGGGGTAGAAGTTTTAAAGGTTTTCGACCAGTTAATATTTCGTATATTAAGGAATTGTTTTTAAATGCATTTCGCGCATTTTGAAGTTTCTACCTTAAAATTTCACTCAAAAATTTTCAGTTTATGTTCTTTTTCAATGCACATGAAACACCTTGTGCACGTTAGACCGGGGGGGTCGGCTTATAACAATTATGGATCAAGTTATTATTATTTTTCTATGAACATTAAATAGACGTATCCACATTCAAAATTTAAACTTTGTATCTTCCACCAGAGCCCTAAAAAAATCACTTAAATTTTTCGACATTTTGGGTTATCACCTCTCTCTCCTTATACCTCCCAACTTCAAATTTTTATCAAGATTAACTATTATGTAGTTCTACAATCTGACAAGTTTTCGATTTGATATCTGTACTCTTTTTTGGGATATAAGGATTTGTAATTTTGAAAAGTGTGCCATTTTTTAAATGCTCCCCATTTCCCCCCACTACTATTATTTCAAGATGTTATATTTTTTTTGTATTTTCATAGTATAGCTGAATACACGTTTCAAGTTTCAATTACATATCTTAAGAGATATTTGAGATATTCATTTTTAAGTGTTTTTCCTTGCACCCCCCAGACCCTCCCTCTTACAATTATTAGCCACTCTCTAATCTGATTCCAGTGGAGCTATATGCCACATTAATGGTCCCAAAATATGAATTTATTGCGATTAGTAATTTCGAAGATATAATCGTTTGAAAAAACAATTTGGCCGACAATTTGTTTTTAGCCCCCCCCCCCTTTTCGGACGACAGTGGATAAAAAAATTAAATTATTTTTAAAGTTTGTCCCACAACCTTCTCTATATCGCTACTGATTTTCAACTTTCTATCTGCATTCGTGGTGGAGATATTAGCAAGTGTATTTTTCGACTTTCTCCCTCCCATCCCCCTCCCCCTTCCACCTAACACCCCCTAAAAATTTAGAAAATAGTGCTCACTTACCCAATCAACAATCCACCTAAGAACGAACATTCTACCTTTAATGGTCTCGGAGATATGATTCCATATGTACGGCGGACGGCGTACGGCGTAGTCGGATTTTTTTTTTTGCATTTTTAAACTAATTTAGTCATGAAACGCGAAAAAAAAATTTCAGGGTAGCAAATTTTTTTTTTCTCGTGTCGATCGCAATACATTATTATTATAATAATAAAGTAAAAGTGCAGTTTGTATGGGAGTTGCTGGAAGGAGGAAGAAGAACCAAATACATTTTATGCAGTAGATTGAAATCATCATAAAAGTATTACATTCCAAATTTCAGATGAATAGCATTTACACTTTTCGAGCAAATCCGTTTATTGTTAAATTGCGAAATTGCGTTATTTTGTATGGGGTGGAGCGATTTGGCCCGTTCACAAACTTGACCTCTTTTTCTTTGGTCAAAAAACGACGTATACAAAATTTGAGCTCTCTAGCTCAACGCGTTCTCAAGCTAGAGAAGACACAGACGCACAGACGGACGGACGGTTTTAGATTTTTGAGTGATTATTTGAACTTCTGTATAATTTAATTTTTTTCTCCGAGCCTTCTTGGCGTTATAAATTTTGTGGCAAACTTGTAATACTGTCAGATTTCGTCTAGAGTATAAACATAACAGAATTATGATTGGGCGTTAAGCCCAATCATATGATACTCTAAATGAAATAGTAAAGATTTTATTATGCCAAAAAATATTCCATCTCAAATTTTTTCCAATAGTGAACAGTGACTTTTGAATGGGAGGTGCTAAAAGAAGAGGGGAGAGGTTTGTAATTTTTATATATAATACCGAATGTAGTATGCAAAATGTTTCATGCTGAATTTAAAATATGTAGCTTTCATAATTTTCGACGAAATTGAACAAATTTATGAATTTATGGCATTTGTTTGGGAGCTGGCAGAGAAAGTGGGAGGTTTTGGATGATTTTGAATCTGCTTATCAACATGGTAGTCATATTACTTTGTTACAATTTTAAAGTCGATAGCTCTCATATGTTCGAAGCAGAAATATATACTTTTCTTGAATTTTCAATTCAAAAATTTGTATGGGAGGTGGTGGAAGGAGTGAAGCGAAATTCAAGTATTTTTAGTATTTATTGTAATTAGGGCCAAATTCTGGCAAAATTTTAAGTATTTACATTTTGTAATTTCAATGAGAATCGATTAAATGCATTTTACAAAATTGTTCATTTGTATGGGAGGAGTAGAAGGAGTATTCGAATCAAAAACAAATATTTTCGACATCAATGATATTTGTAATAGTCCTTCTTCTTCGTCAAGACTATGAGAAACTAGTGGACCTATACATAAGAACATGACCTATGTCTTAATAAGAATCAACATGCCTACCAGAAAGGCAAATCAAAAGAGCCAGCCCCCCACGGTCTAGTTAGACATAGAGCCATATCTTAAACGCTTAACGTGAACGTTCCGACAGAAGCCTCGAGTTCACGGCTGTCTTTAGCAGTCACGGATTGTTTTTGTAACGACAATCATTAACGCCCCCCAAGGTAGCAGTTTACACCAAACGCAAGTTTGGCATTCATACTGCTGGATGCGAGACCTATCTAAATCTCTGCCAGTCTGTCGGTTATGGCACCGGGTTGGAGAATGCAACTCCACGTCGAGATCCGAGGAACTCTGCCCGCAATATGGGCTACCACAACCATCACGTGTTCCGTTAAGCGGACCTCAACCATTGCCGGGGGTGGAAGCAACCTTCCATGGGCTCCCCGACTCCCGTGGTACCAGATAAACTCTGGTGAGGCTTCATAACCGTGCAGGTTACTCCAGTTGAGTTTCTTGAAACTCGTGATTGGTCGCACACCTAAGGTACGTGGAAGCGGTGCTCCCCAAAAGGTAATACCGGAATTGACCTTGGTCGGTCACCCGGTATTTGATAACCGAAGTTATCCCTTCCTTGCGTGTAGAGAAAACATATAACATGTAGGGGACGGACAAGACGACACAACACCTAGTATTTAAAAAATTAAGCCCTACTCTGATTTGCTTCCGCCCTTCTTCTTTTAAATGCCTCCCGTTCAAACACAAGGAGACACTCAAAACTCTCTCTGCTGGCGAGGCACCTCCCTACGTCCAGCCCCACCCCATCCACTACAACACCCATGGCTTCCAGCTGTCTGAGATCTGCATATCTTGGAAATTCGGCCAAGATATGCAGCCAGACTTCTTCCGGCGCACCGCACACACATCCGCTCGTTTCGGATTTGCCCACCCTGAACAAGAATTCGTTTATACTGCCATGGCCCGTCAAGAGATAACCCAGACTCAGACAAAAGTCTAAGTCCCGGTTATCCCTCGCAAAGTTCGCGGTCGCACTAAATTTGTGCGTCACCCTTCCCTTCTCGTTACCGTCCCATCTGGCTTTCCACAGTGACGTGATCTTAAGTTCGAGGAGCTCTTTGCATTCGCGAAGGTTCCTCTCCCAAACCTCATCCGAAGTTAACCAAATTACAAAGACTCCCATTACTGGTTAACGAACCAGCAATGGGAGTCCCTTCCGGATCTTGTAAATGATAGCACGACGCTTCATCTCCAAGTCCAATGGCAGAACACCCATGAGTACCTGCATGGCCGCGGTGGAAATCGTACGGCATACAGGTAAACATGCACTCAAGACTACTCTTTGGCACGAGTTAATCGAGTTGGTGCTTTCGCCAGTCACCAATGTTCCATACTATACCGCCGATCCATATGTTGCACAAGCAACGAACAGACCGTCGTATATGGTACGAATAGATCGCCTGGAGAGACTCCACTCACAACGCAACACCCTGCGGATCTGATTGACACTGGTGAGGAGACGCCCCCTGAGCTCTCGCAGATGAGGCTTGAATCCCAACTGCTCAGAAACCTTGATGCCCAGGTATTTGACTCCCGCGACATACCTGAGCCCTCTACCCTCCAGCTTTACCGAGGTATAATGATTTTGTTACAATGAGCTCTTCCGCATCATAGTCACCGTCTTGTCCCTCGATATTGCCACTCCTACCTTCAGACCCCATTCTCGAACGATTGACATCAAAGCCCCACCCTTACGCTCAAGCTCAATTCTGGAGTTTCCCTCCACCATTATCAGCAGATCGTCAGCGTTTGCCGCGAAACTGCATGAATCCGTGAGCTGCACCAACAGGTCATCCATCATTAGGTTCCAAATGAATGGACCACTGATGGAGCCCTGCGGACAGCCACGCTCCACTACCTTCCATACAGTGTCACGGAGACCTCTTACATACGCTGTTCTGTCAGAAAAATAGCTCCTCTACTGGGCTATTTCCCGACAGCCACAGGATCAAAGCTTCTCAATCACCACGTCCCAACTTAAATAGTCAAATGCGCCCTTGAAATCTACAAGGATTCCAAGGACGTACTTGCTAGCACTCAGAGTGACGCAGTTTTTCACGTGCATCCACGCATCCTCCGTACTTTTCCCGGCACGGAAGCTGGATTCAGACTCCAGATGATTAGTTTTCTCCTCAAGTCTCCGAACCATAATCCTCTCCAGGACCTTGCCAAGGGCCGGGAGAAGAGAAATGCCTCTGTTAGACCAAGGATTACTCCTAACCTTATCTGGTGACTTAAGGAGGACGATCACACGCGCAATCTTCCAACCTGTAGGAAAAACACGATCCTTAAAGCATCGGTTGAAAACGCAAGTTACATACTCAGGAATGGCACGCCAGATGCTTTTACACATCTCACCTGTCATTCCGTCGACCTCAGGCGCCTTCCCGGATCTGACCCTGCTGAAGCTGGCGCCAATCTCTTCGGGTTCAAGTGGAGGGGTCTAGTTAAACAAATAGAAAAGGCTAAAGACTACAAAGAAATTGCCATTTGTGCATTCCAAGATATTGAAGGAGCTTTCGACAATGCTCCATATGACGCCATAATAGCGGCAGGTATGAAAAAATGGCTTGAATCGGCCACGATAAAATGGATACATGCCATGCTAAGGAGTCGATTAACAACCGCAGATCTAGGTGATAGCACATTGACTGCACAGACCTATAGGGGCTGTCCCAGGGAGGAGTACTATCTCCACTTCTTGGGTCAATCGTAGTAGATGAGCTCCTAGACCATCTAACAGAACCAGACTATGAATTAATAGGATATGCCGATGAACTTATTATTATTATTATAGGCATATATGATGTAACTTTTTCGGAAAGGTTATAATCTGCCTTGGAAGTGATTATAAACTGGTGTCAGTCTAAGAACGTGAACATCAACCCAAGTAAGACAGAAATAGGAAGGAAAATCTACATACATCTACATCTACATTCCTTCTATAAATAGAACGGCAATACCCTTTTCAGATGATGTAAAATATTTAGGTGTGATACTGGATAGCAAACTCAACTGGAACGAATATAAAGAATGGACTCATGATAAAGCATTAAAGGCATTTTGAGCCTGCAAAAGCTTATTTGGTAGAAGATGGGAGTAGGGGGATTTTAGAGCTCACTTCCAAATCTTAAAAAATCCGAGAAGCACTGTGATGTGGCCCGTTCACGAACTTAAAGTTACGTTTTTGCTAAAAATGGACATATGACAAATTTCAGTACGATAGGTTAAAGCTTTCTAGAGTTATATTATTGGACAGACAGGCAGACGGTCATTCGGACGAGCGACAACAAATATTTCTGTACCCTTGGCGGCTCTTCAGCTATATAATTGAAACTTGAAACATTTATTAAGCTATACGAGCAAAATAAAAAAAAAATATAAAATTTGTTTATAATATTAGTGGGGGGAAATGGGGGGCATTTCAAATAAGGTACTCTTTTTAAAATTTCAAACCGTTATAGCTCAAAACTGAGTACAGATATCAAATCGAAAATTTGTCAGATTGCAAAACTAAATAGTCTTTAATTTTGGTAAAGTGGTGGTGAGCAAAAATGTTGAAAGTTTTTTTAGGGCTCTAATGAAAGATATAAAGTTTAAATTTTGCATTTGGATACGTCTATTTGATTTACATAGAGAAAAATAATAATTTTTTCCAACAAGATGTTTCATGTGCAATGAAAAAAACACAAAAACTTAAAATTTTTAAATAAAATTTTAAAGTACAAATTTGAAAATTTGCGAAATGCAATTTTGTCTAAAAACTGATATTCTATACAGAGAATATTGGACGTGTTTCGATGACATCCATCCACCTTTACTATCACCCCTTATTATTTTAATAAGATTATTTCAACTAATCAGAGGAATTTCAAAAATATTCAAAACTAATTCATTAATAAGCTGTGAAAGCTTAAAATTTTTTAATTTTTTAATTTTTTTTATTGACAAAACGAAAATATATAATAATTTAGATTATTTGAAATTCCCTCTGATTGCTGGTTAGCTAGTATTGCTACCTATGGACCAAAAAAAAATCATCTTGATATCTGTTATCATTTTCAAGGAGAATGCACCAAAGTGGAAAAAAATGTGAAAAAAAAACTTTTCAAGAGAGCAAAAACACTAACAGAATGGTGCTATGATTTACACTGACCTTCCACACTTTGATTTAATTTTCAAGAACTTTTTTTCATCGGAAAAAATCTGCGGTTTGTTTTAAATTGAATGAAGGATAAAAATCAGCACAAAAAATCGATTTTATTTTCATTTTGAAGTCAGTAACCCCCTTAATCTAGAAACTTGAATATGTAAAATTAATTAAAAAATAATGCACAAAAGTTTGAAATACTAACTGGACGAATTGCTTAGCTACTTCTATCCACTCCCATACAAAAGTACAATTTGGATTATTTTTAATAAATCAATTATCACCAACACCTTAAAATTTATAAACTTGAAAATTTGTGCAATCATTTTTAAGAATATTTAAAACAAAGTTGCATCGAATAATTTCAAATCCCGTCTTCTAACCCCTCCCATACAAGAGTATAATTTCAGCCAATTTCAATAAATCAACTAATAATCAACAAATTGAAAGTTGAAAACATGAAACTTTGTACGAACACCTTTCAAAAGAGATTAAATTAAACTGCATCACATGTTTTTCGATTCCCTAAACTTTTTTACCTCCTCTTATGCATGTTTGAACTACAACAAATTTAATAGAATTTACTTCGTCTATTAAACCAATATTAAGTAGAGAGAATTTCGAAAGTGATTTAAGCAATCAATTAAAAAGGTATTAGTATCAACGCGCACCTTTCAACCTGGAAAGTCATCCCTATTTTGAAACTGATATATAGGTATATGCAGTTGTGTTTCGTTGTTAGAAGCTTATTAATGCAGCTAGTCCCTATTTTGATTAATAAGAATTAGTTTTGAAAAACTTTATTCGAAATTTTGAGTTTCAACTATTCATGCACTGCACCCCAATTTCGTAATAACAATTTTGGTATGACTTGATGAAAATTATATGTAAATGCACAATGACTATATTATCATTATAATACAGTGATCGATAATACAATCGTTTAAAAATCTAACATACTAATCTTTAAATGAAAATTCTTATTTCATTTTAATTACCATGCAGTTATCATCAAGTGCTAATCCTAAAATTTTTAGTTCCAATGTCAAGAGAAAAAACCACAATTTAATAATTTTAAGCGACTTTAGTTTAGAGAAATTGGATATTTACATTCCTAGTGAATGTTCTACATCCCAACAACGTCTTAACGCTCCAAAAAGTCAAGCGCCGACTTAATAAATCTTCTCACGAATTCGTACCATGAAAATTTTAATGAAAATTTTAATGAAAACTTTAATTACTCTCGCATTTTGCCATCTTAAGATGATTTCATCTCATAAACTTTTACCTCACAAGGAACGTGAACTTTTCTGAATTATGGAGGATCCTTGAAAAGTTTTCATTTAAGATTCCTGCGAGTTAAGAGCTCGTTGGCACTTAGGTACAAACGAAAACGACACGCATCGCACATTAACTATTTGGTTCTATTTTAGTGATCATGTATCGTAATAAGTATAACTACCAGATTGAAGGAAGCTAATGCAATGCTAGTAACTGGGAACGTAGTGCTCAAATTGAAGATGAGGTTAAACCAACAATTTCAGTGTGCAGTTGATTAATTCAAATCGACTTGAGCATCATAATGAGATATATGAAGGCTTGTTAATAAAATATTATTACATCTTGCTTTGTTAACATTATCTTACGTTTGTGTCGCGAACGAACCGAACTAGTTAGGAGTAGAGTTCGGCTTCGGCTCTATCGGGTTTGGGTGGCTACGCAGCGTTTAATCGAGCTGTCACTCGTCCGATATTTGAAAAGTCGACGGGTGACAGGTCATATTGAAAAGATGACAAAATATTGCTGTTTCCCTAAATAAACTGCCAACAAGTCGGGCGAAACTTTATTATTCTTGGGATGAGTGGAAAGTCAATATGCAGGTCAGGGTGGTTAGGGAAGGCTAAGTGAAAGGGAGTTCTTGGGCAGGGCTGTTGTCAGTTTAACAATATTCGTTTCTGCAAGTTCGGGTTTTTATGAGGGGATGAGGAGGGGTAATAGTAAGGGTAGGTGGATGTTAATAGCTTTTTAATTAATTGCTTGAATCACGTGCAATATTGTATGTATAGAATGTGTTTCATAAACGAAGTTGCATAGAATTTTCATAAAATTCGGTGTATTTTACATTCACGAAACAAAACATTTGTATGGGAGAGGCTAGAGAAGGTAAGGGAATCGTAAAATCTATACATATAAATATAATTGTAGTGTCTGTCTGTTATTTGCTTATAAATGGCTATAAGTTAGTTTTTTGAGTTATTTTAGCACTAACTAAGCATAAAAACACATTTTTGAAATTTTTGTCTGTCTGTCTGTCTGTACGACCGCTTTTCACGCACAAACGGCTGAACCGATTGTAACGAAACTTGCACAGTTTGTTAGGTGTCCATCGGAATGAAATCTGCTTTTAGTTTTATTTCACTCTCCTCACGCCTTCTACCCCCTCCCATACAAAGTGACTCATTTTCAAAAATATATATTAATCAAATTTTCTTGAAAACTATAAAAGCTATTAATTTGAAATTTGAACTATATTATTTCTATTATAAATGCAGTCTTTTGGTCTACAAATTATTTAAGGTCTGTCACTCCTTCTACCACCTCCCATACAAACTACACTTTTTCATGAACCACGAACCACCTTACACCAATTTTCTCAGTACGTGTAACTTTCATCGAGCTAAAATGGTCTATTAAATCCTTAATTAACATTATTATTAATATCGAGATAAAATTAACCGATTAGCTTCACTCCTTCAACCCCCTCCCATACAATGTGACACAGTTCCACACCTTCACAAGAATTCGATTTTCTTGAAAAGTCTGAATGTTACTGATCTGAAATTTAAAATATATCAATTGCATGATGATTATAGTTGTTTCTCAAAAAATCACCAAAAACCCCCTTCTCCTTCCACCACCTCCCATATAAACCGCACTTTTTCATAAAATACTCTAAACGAATTTTCTCAGTACATTTAAATTCTATCGAGGTAAAAATTTGAACTTAATTCTTAATTAGTATTATTATTAACAGCGGGAAGAAAATTAACCGAGTAGCTTCACTCCTTCTACCCCCTCCCATACAATGAGGCACATTACACGACTATGTAACAATTCGATTTTCTTGAAAAGTGTGAATGATACAGATCTGAAATTTAAAGTGTATCAATTGCATGATAGTTATAGTTGTTTTTCGAAAAATCACCAAAAACCCCCCACTCCTTCTACCACCTCCCATACAAATTGCACAATTTAATTAAACTCAGTGCACTAAGTTTCTCAGTACCTACTTAATTTTTGAAGCTCAAATTTGGTACAAAACATTTTTATAGCTACTCTAGCATGATGTGAAATAAATTAGTTCAGTGCTGTCACCCCTTCTACCACTCCCCATACAAAATTTCTTAACACCGCAAAAATTTCGATTTCATCTATTAATAATATCGTATGATTTGGCTTTACGCACAATCGTAGTCCTGTTATGTTTTTATGCTTAATGTTATTTTATTTGCTTTTTTTTTTTTAATTAACACCAGCTACAATTATTCACATGTTCTTAACGCTCTTCAACATGTATATGATCTCGAATCACGGGTTTGATTTGATCACGAGCCTGTCCCATAAAAATGGGAGTATCATGCTTTCATTCTTATTAATTTATGGTTCTGATTCCAACAATGTACAAACCATTCTCTTCAAAGAGCCATTAAAGTAAGCAGATTTTATATCCCACATAATGCATTACTAACTACACTCTCAAAAATTGCTTATTATTGCTATTTGTACGCGGACGAAGTCGCGGGCGTTTGCTAGTTTTATATATAAGTAGTTTTATTTTGCTTCTCTTGCAAGGTGCTTGTACAAAATTTCAAGTTAGTAGCATTTAGTTTGTTGGTTATTCGTTGATTTAATGAAATTGGTCGAAATCACAGATTTGTATGGGAGGAGGTAGAAGGACAGGCGCGATCTCAAAACTTTTGACGCAATTTTGTTTCAACTATTTTTAAAAGTTTTTGTGCAAAATCTCAAATTGATAGCTTTTAATAGTTAGGTGATAATTGATTTCTTGGTAATGGTCGAAAACAAAATTTTGTATGGGAGGGGGTAGAAGTTTTAAAGGTTTTCAACCAATTAATATTTCGTATATTTAGGGATATTTTTTAAATGCATTTCCCAAATTTTCAAGTTTCTGCCTTAAAATTTCATTCAAAAATTTTCAGTTTATGTGTTTTTTTCAATGCACATGAAACACCTTGTGCATGTTAGACCGGGGGGTCGGTTTATAACAATTATGGATCAAGTTATTATTATTTTTCTATGTATACGAGGGGTGTATGATAAGTACCCGTGTTAGGCAAGAAAACGCATTAAACATTTTTTTTTTATTTATATCTCAATATAATCTCCTTTCAGCTCGATACGTTTAGTCCAGCGAAATTCTAACTTTTTCAAGCAATCCAAAAAATATGATTTGTCGAACTCCGCAAAATAGGCCTCTGTTGCGTCGATAGCCTCCTCATTCGAGCCGAATTTCCTTCCTGCCAACGATTTCTTCAAGTTTGGAAAGAGGAAAAAGTCACTGGGGGCAATTCGTAGCGCAATTCGAACAGTTTTGGTGTGGCGATTGCGGACGAGTGAGCAGGTGCGTTGTCATGGTGAAAAAGGACTTTTTTTTCGCCAACTGAGGCCGTTTTTTATCAATTCAGCATTGAGTCCCCGTGATTGTCCTTCCTTTCTCCAAATAGTCGGTGAAGATGATACCTTGCAAATCCCAAAAAACAGTGGCCATGACTTTTCCGGCCGATGGAACCGTTTTCGCCTTCCTTGGAACAGTTTCGCCGCATGCAATCCACTGTTCTGACTGTTCTTTCGTTTCTGGCGTGTAGTGATGGATCCATGTTTCGTCAACAGTCACGAAACGCCGTAGAAATTCTTTCGGATTGCGCTTAAACATGTCCAAACAGTTCTCCGAAGTTGTCACGCGATTCCGTTTTTGCTCCATTGTTAGCAAACGCGTCACCCATCTCGCCGATAGCTTTGTCATGCCCAATTTTTCGTGTAGGATATTTTGTATGCGTTCAATTGAGATGTTTACAATGTCAGCAATCTTTCTGACCTTCATTCGATGATCTGATGATGATGATGATGATGATGCAATGGCGCTACAGCCCATATCGAGCCTTGGCCTCCCGGATGCACCTCCTCCAGTTGTCTCGGTCCAACGACCGCGTCCTCCAGTTCGAAAAATTGAGAAGCGATCTGCAGTCTGCGTTGACTGAGTCCTCCCATCGCTTTCGTGGCTTCCCCTGCCGTCGGTTACCTTGAGCTTTGCCCTTGAGCACTCGTTTTGGATTCGTTCCTCGTGCATTCGTTCCACGTGGCCAGCCCATTGCAGCTTGCGCAGTTTGATCACTATAGATGCTGGTGAGTTGTCAACGTGTCCACGTGTCCACGTTTCGCATCCATATATCAGCAAAGGACGAATTAATATCTTGTAGATGCGTAGTTTATTGTTTCGATGGACCTTCCTTGATTTCATTATGGGGATGACCGCATAAAATGCTTTGTTAGCTGCCGTGATTTTTCTTTGAATTTCATGTCGCTCATTCCCGTCCTTTGTGAGAAAGGCTCCCAGGTATACGAATTCATCCACCTGCTCGAAGTTGTATTCGCCTATTATAATGTTCTGCCTCTCTGGGACAGTCCTTCGTGTATGGGTCATGTATTTAGTTTTCGCTTCATTGACCCTGAGCCGTACTTCACCCGCTGCGACTCCAACTCCTGGAATACCTCCTTAACGCCAAGTATTGATCGGACCAGAATATCTACGTCGTCTGCATACGCCACCAACTGTCCGGATTCTACGAGTAGCGTACCTCTGGTGTCCACTGAGGTTACTGAAGTTACTTTCCTGACGACATACTCGAGCACCAAGTTAAAGAGCGTGGGGACGAGACCATCTCCTTGTTTAAGACCTGACTCCATTGGAAAGCCGTGAATCAACTCGTTTTGGATTTTTACTTGGCACTTATTGTTTTCCATCGTGGCTTTTATTAACCGAACTAGTTTCGATGGGACACCTAGTTCAATCGTTATTCTGTACAGAGCATTACGGTCGACACTATCGTATGCTTGACAAAAATCGACGAACAGTTGGTGCACATTAATATCATATTCCCAGCATTTTGCTGGCACCTGTTTTACTGAGAACAGCTGGTGCGTTGTCGATCGTCCAGATCTGAAGCCACCTTGATATTCTCCGATGATGTTGTTAGCGTATTCACTGAGTCTTCGTTCGGTAATTTTCGTTAAGATTTTGTAACATGTGTACGTGTACAATGAAATTCCTCTATAATTTTCGCAATGCAGACAGTCACCCTTTTTGTATACCGGACATATAATGCTTTTCCGCCAGTCGTCGGGTAATTTTGCAGTTGTCCAGATTTTAACAATTAGTCTAGATATTCGACTGGTAAGCTCTGTTCCACCTTCTTTCAAGAGTTCTGCAGGGATTCCGTCAATTCCGGGCGCCTTGTTTGATCTTAAATTATGTAAGGCTGTCTCTACTTCATCATAAGTTGGAGCAATGGGCAGTTCATCTCCATCTGGATCTTCCGGAATTATAAAAGGTTCAGTCTGTGATGTCGTTCTATTTAACAGTGTTCAGAAGTACTGAACCCATCGTGCATTGATTTCGGCAGCGTCGCTTATGATGTTGCCTTCTTCGTCCTTACAGAGGGTAGTTTGCGGTTTGTAACCTTGTCTCATTTGTTTCACGGTATTAACTGCTGCTCGCACGTCATTTTTCTTCAGGTTTTCGTCCAGTGATAAAATTTTGTCATTGTTTATTTTGCGTTATTTTCGCCTGCAGATCTTCTTGGCGTTTCGCCTGAGCCGTTGATAGTTGTCCTCTCTAGCTCGTGTTCGTCTTTCGAGAAACAGTCGATATGCTTCGTTTTTCTTGGTGATGGCTTCTTGGCATTCCTTATCGAACCAGTCATTTCGTTTTCGCCGCTCTAAATGTCCTAGAGTGTATTCTGCTGCGCGGTACTTTCCTTAATGTTCTGCCACATTTGGTCAATACGTTCCTCAAGCTCAGCCTGAGGTAATGCTTCAATATGTGCTTTGGTTGTGGTCATATATTCCACTTTCGTTGTGTCGTCCTTCAGTTTTTGCATATTGAGCTTCGGAGCCCAGCTCCTCTTAGTGTGGCCCTTGTTAGCTATGCGACAGCGGTATTTAGCTCGAACAAGAAAATGGTCCGAGTCACAGTTCGCGCCACGTAGAGTCCTGACATCTGGAATACTGGAGGCAGCCCTTTTTCGATGAGAACGTGGTCGATTTGGTTGAAGGTGTGCCCATCTGGTGATGCCCACGTCATTTTATGAATATTTTTATGCGGGAAGCAGATGGTGCTTATGACTAGGTTTTTACCGGTGGCGAAGTCAATAAGTCTTTGGCCATTATCATTCGTTGCATTATGGGGGCTATGCTATCCTGATACGCCCCTATGAAAGAGTTCGTTGCCAATTTTACTGTTGAAGTCTCCTATAAGAATTTTGATGTCATTGGAGGGCAGCCCGTCAAAAATGCTGTCAAGTCGGGCATAGAAATCGTTTTTAGTGACATCATCTTTCTCCTCTGTAGGAGTATGGCAGTTAATGAACCAAACGCTGAAGAACTTAAACTTGAAGCGGATTAAGCAGATTCGTTCGTTGATCGGTATAAATTTCGTTACGCTTTGTTTGAACGAATTATCTACCACAAAGGCAACACCGAATTCTCTGCTTCCTAGCTCTTTTCCGCTGGTAAAAATCGTGTGAGATCTGCTATCATTAATTTCGTTTCCGAGCCATTTCGTTTCTTGGAGAGCGAGGATGCTGATGTTGTTACGAGACATCTCCTGAAGAAGTTCCCGCATTGCACCCGTTCAATGTAGTGAACGCACATTCCAAGATCCAAAAGAATAGTCCATTTTCCGTTGCCGTAGTCGTTGCCGTTTGATCCGTCCAATCCGAGGCTGTAATCCGGGTTCCTGGACACGCGAGTTTTTTCCGGGAAGACGTTGTCAGCGTTTCGCCCAACCCCCAACCTGGAGGGCCAGTCTGGATGGCAATTCCGATTAGAGGCGCGGAACACTCGCCTTCATCCTTTTTCGTCTGCTGTTTTGAGCAAAACACCCGATGGCTACCGCGGGAGGTGGAGATAGGATTCAGTAGCAGAGCCGTTGATGTTATTTACAGTGGGCTTTTCATAGAATTTATGCTACGTCATGTACCAGATCACGATTACGCTCTGTGACCCTTACTACCATTCGACCACCATCCGACGATCTGCTAACGCAATATCATGGATTTTATTAACCATATCCTCCGCAGTCACCTCATTCGGACGGCTTGGGCGCTCTTCATCAAAAACGGATGTTCGGCCACGCTTCAATTTATTAAACCAATATCTGATGGTAGTCATCGAAGGTGCATGGTCCTTATAAACGGCATGTAACTTCACTTAGATTTCCTCACACGTCTTCCCATCCAAAAAAAAAAATCGAATCACTGATCGATATTGCTCTTTCTCCATTTCTCCAGGATTGCAAATAAACACGAACTTGATGAGAACAGCTGTCAAAACAAAACTACTCGATAAATCTGTCTGAAATTTTTTAAAGATGGAGCTACATGATGGCATAAACATTTTGCGTCAGTGTTGCCATCAGTCGGTAAACACGAGTACTTATCATACAGCCCTGGCATTAAATAAATGTATCTACATACAAAATTTAAACTTTGTATCTTTCACCAAAGCCCTAAAAAAATAACTCAAAATTTTCGACATTTTTGCTTATCACCTTCCTTCCCTTACACCTCCCAACTTAAAATTTTTACCAAAATTAAGAACTACGTAGTTCTACAATCTGACAAATTTTCGATTTGATATCTGTACTCTTTTTTGAGATAGAAAGATTTGTAATTTTGAAAAGTGCGCCATTTTTAAAATGCTAACCATTTCCTCCCACTACTATTATTTCAACATTTTATATTTTTTTTGTATTTTCCTAGTAAAGCTAAATATACTTTCCAAGTTTCAATTACATAGCTTGATAAATAGCCGAGATATTGATTTTTAAGTGTTTTTCATTGCACCACCCCTGACCCTCCCTCTTACAATAATTAGCCTCCCGCTAAGCTGATTCCGGTGGAACTATGTGCTACCTTCAAATTCCTGTTAAGACCCCCTATAGGGGCATAGGACAGAAACAACTCTCTTCCACAAGGCGCGATCCTGAGCATCGGCTTTAAGCTGTTGCCAGGACTTGTTTATTCCTCTGGCCTCCTGCTCAACTGCTCGCTTCCATGTATTACATGGTCGACCAACCCGACGTCTTCCTTGAGGGTTATAATCCAGAGCCTGTTTTGCGATGTTTTGCTCTGGTTTCCTCAAAGTATGACCGATCCACTGCCACTTTCGCCGTTGAATCTCAATACCTATTTTAGTCTGGCGAGTTGTACTCCAAAGTTCGTCGTTGGAGATCACTTCTGGCCAGAATATTCCTAAAATGCGTCGGAGGCATTGGTTTACGAAAGTCTGTAGTTTCTTGGTAAGTCGAACGGTCACTTTCCACGTAGTACAACCATATAACAGCACGGATTTGACGCATGCGTCAAAAACTCGCAGCTTCGTGCGAAGGGAGATCTCTCTTAACCTCCAGAAAGGGGAAAGGATACCGAAGGCCTGACGAGCTTTATTTAGCCGAGCCTCAACATCCTTTTCGGCTCCGCCGTCCATGCTGACAATGCTTCCGAGATAGCAAAAATCTTGCACCTCTTCCACATCCTGTCCATTAAGAGCAATCGGTGTGCTTGCGTTCGAACCCATGTGCATGTACTTGGTTTTACGCACATTTATTTTCAGTCCCGCCTCTTTGCATTTAGAATGCAACGAGCGAACATTTGACTCTAAGTCCGAACGGGTATGTGCAAGCAAACACACGTCATCAGCATAATCAAGGTGACTTAAGATGTTAAATAGTCTCCATTGAAGACCTTTACCTTCCCCACCTTCCAGTGCAGCTTTCAAGATGTCATTTATTACCACCAGAAACAGGGCTGGTGATAATATGCAGCCTTGTCTGACACCCGTTCGCACAGGAAAGCTCTCGGACAGCTCTCCTCTATGCAAGACGCGACACCTTGCATCTTCGTAGGATTCTTTAATCATAGCTATGACCTTATTTGGAATACCTCTCCTACGCAAAGCATTCCATATGTAATCTCGCTTAACGCTGTCGAAAGCCTTCTCGAAGTCCACAAACATGAGATGTAGTGGCGAACCCATTTCGGCTGACTGCTCTAATATTATCCGTAGGGTATTTGTGTGGTCGGTACAAGACGACCCTTTACGGAATCCAGCCTGATAAACTTCGAGAGTGCTCTCGACGACATCACTAATCCTATTGAGAATTACCTTAGCCATAATTTTTGATACGGCAGTAAGTAGACATATACCACGCCAATTGCCACAATCCCGAAGGTCGCCCTTCTTCGGAATTTTCACAATGACGCCCTCCTTCCATTCAGTCGGATATCTTCCATCATTCCACACCTTAGTGAAGAGTGGGAGGAGTATATCGGCTGTTATTTCCGGGTCCGCTTTGAGGAGTTCGGTTGGTAGTCCGTCTATACCTGGAGCTTTCCTTCCCGCCATTGACCGAATGGCGGAAACTATCTCTTCCTTATCTGGAGGATCGTCCCTAATAGAGGATTGTTGCGGTTGGATGTTTGGAAGTTGTTCTGTTTCCGGAATATCTTCATCTGACAAGATGTTTAAAATATCAAAGAAATATTCCTTCCATCGTCGCAACTGGTGTTCACTCATATTAAGGAGAGTTCCGTTGACATCTCTCACCAGGTGGTTGGCGGTGAAATTCCTGTTCGTCAACTGTTTCATGATTTTAAATAGTGAACCCATATCCCCAAGGTAAGCCGCAGATTCTGCCTTGTTTGCCAGATCTTCAATGGCCTTTCTCTTGTCGCGTCTAACAGACTTTTTAAGCTGTATATGAGCATCGCGGTAGTTCTGCCTCAAGTCGGGCGTTCGTTGGTTGACATCGGGTTGAGAGATGATTGCCAATTTGGCTTTTTTCCGATTGTCAACCTTGTCCCATGTGTCTTGCGACATCCAGGGTTTCTCACCGCTCTGCGCATATCCCACAGATTCTTCAGCACTAGTTAGAAAAGTGTTTCTGGTTGCCTCCCAATTGGCGTCCAGTGTGCGCATTTCATGTTCACCCAATGTGGATGACTTTTCGCGTAGAATGGTGGTGTATTCGAGTTTTTTGTTGGGATCTCTGAGTTTATCCACATTCAGCTTGCGCTTCATTTGAAGAATTTGTGGTCGTCGGATAGCTGCTGTACACAATCTCAAGCAGGCAACCATCAAGTGGTGATCGCTCCCCACGTCAGCTCCACGTTTCGCTCGCACATCGAGGAGACATCTTCTCCATCGGCGACTTATAGCCAAATGGTCGATGCTACCTTAACGGTCCCAAAATATAAATTTTTTACGATGAGTAATTTCGAAGAAATAATCATTTGAAAAAACAATTCGGCAAACAATTTGTTTTTAGCCCCCCCTTTTCGGACGCCAATGGATAAAAAAATTAAATTACTTTTAGAATTTTCAGAGCAGCAATTTTTTTTTTTCTTGTGTCGATCCCAATACTTTATTATTAGAATAATAAAGTAAAACTACTTGAAACGTATTTATCGGTATGTTAAATTTATGCTTTAAGGCAATTAAGCACCGGGAATTTGTAAATAAAACGCAAAATATTTAATTAATTGTCAATATTTATTTTGTGGCCTTCAAATTAATTCCCATTAGATGCAACACACATATGCCAACGTTTTTTTCCAGTCCTCGAAACACTTTTCATAAGCACTTTTTGGTATGGCCTTCAGCTCCTTCGGTGATTTTTGTTTTATGTGTGTTTTGTTTTTTATTTTTTCCTCTATTCCGATGATTGATAACTGGTTTGCAAGTCAAACTCATCACCAGTTATGATGCACTCCATGAATGAGGGATCAGAATTCGCAAAGAGACCCTTCCACGATACTTTTCTTGAAGAAAATTTAGCTTTATCGGAACGAATCGAGCAAGGACGCGCTTCATGGTCAAAGTATCCACCAAAATCGAATGAACGGACTCGCAACAGATATCAAACTCTCCTGCTATCTCCCGAATACTGCCATGAGGATTTTCGAGCACCATTTCCTACACTTTTTTGAATGTTTTCTTCAGTTGAAGAGGTCGAAAAATCGCCGTGGACTTTTAAGGTGTACCTACACAAAAAATTAATCAATTCGGACGGTCGGTACACGGTGATGGACGTGTTGTTTTGGTACCGCAATGGTGCTAAAAATTTTCAATTGGAATTAACTTTGTAGTGTTGTTGTTTTTTTTGTTTTAATTTGTTACGTGATAGTGTTGGTAATAATGCTTTCACAGTGCATTTCGAATTGAAAGAAAAGATTTCCGGATTCTACACTGTTACGCTTTATTATTCGTGACGTTTCAGTCTCTGCTGAGACCTTTATCAAACTGATCGACAATTACAAAACACAATTATTATATAGGAGAAAGGGTAATTAAGGTTAATTAATTAGTATCAGGTAGTTAAATTAGTTAAGGATTTTTGTGAACGGATTTTGTTCTTACCAAATTTTAAGGCAGGTAGCCAAACTAGTGATAACTTGTATCAGGTGTCTCGGCTTAAGTTCTGTGAATGTTTAGAAATTTCTATTGCTTCTCGTACTATTCGTTGATAATATCGATTTGTCCTGGCCAGAATTTGCACATTATCGAAATCGATTGTATGGTCCTCTGTCGTTGCATGTTCCGCGATCGATGATGTCTGTATCTGGTTTTTCCGTGTGCATCGTTGATGCTCGTTGATCCTTGTTTGGACTGTACGTAATGTTTCTCCTATGTATACGCATGAGTTCATGCGATAAATTATGCGCACGGAAAAACCAGATACAGACATCAGCGATCGCGGAACATGCAACGACAGAGAACCATACCATCGCCGAGGCATCCACTTGAACAAAATTGTATTCCATCATTAATGGGAATGTTTGTTCTTACTAATGAAGCCATAATACATGGAAAAAAATTTAATTTTGTTCAATTTATTGTATTTTTAAAAAGAAACTTCTATTTGGCTCACCCTGTATAATGAATTTCCGGAACCACTTTCTTGAAATGGTCAAGTTTGTAACTGACCATGCAAATGTTTGAGGGTTGGAATCTGCCTACCTCTCACAATATATTCACACTCAAACCCAAAGACCGGATGTACTTGCACTAAGCGAAAGTAAGGTATTGCCAGATAGTGAGCAATTCTATGCCATACTAATTACCATCTTCTGCCTACTTTTTTTCGCCAGCGGGGAATCGCTATATACATACATACGCTATGATGTCGCTTTTCAGTTAGTTCTACATTTGGGAACATGCTCCAATTCAGAATTCAACTTCAACTCGTTTTTTTTTTTTTTTTATGGCACCGAGTATAATTAAGGGGTCACCCTTTAATGCGATGCACAGTTGTGTCGGTATAGGAAGTGGAGGTATTAAGGTGGAGAGAGACGAAAATGACGATGTACATTGTTCTTGAAGCACTGCAGGTTGTACTTGTTGGGAAACAAACTAGCTGGTAAATCGTTCCAAAGTTTTGACTTTCGGGAAATGAAAGACTGCCTATATTTCACTGTACGGGAAGGCAAGGATTTAACCGTGTACTCGTGTGCGCGTTCAGCTTGACGAGTATTTCGGGGAAAAGTATGCAGTGGAGGAATGAGTGCGCTTAGCTCAGTACTGCATCTACCATGGGAGTAACGATAGTAAATGCTGAGTACTCCGACATTTCTGCGATGCTCAAGAGAATCTATAGAAGACGTGATGGTTTCGTCTTCAATCAGTCGGAACGCATGTTTTTGAATACGATCGAGCAACGCGAGGTGTGTTTTGGGTGCTCCAGCCCAAACATGCGAGTTGTACTCTAATCGTGGTCTAATGTAAGCCTTATAGATGGTTGCGATGTCCATAGGTGTGAAATATTTTTTGCATTTTCGGAGAACACCTAGGCGTTTAGAGGCGTCAAGGGCAATATCAAAGATATGCTGGGCCCAATTCAGGTGTTCATTAATTTTGACGCCCAACATTGTGAAATTCTCCGAAGTGGTAAGCTGTGCACCCTCAAAGGTTACATTGTGAGACAATACTGGAACATCATGTTTGAGGGATAGATGACAGGCCTGTGTTTTGGATGCGTTGAACTCCGCTTTATTATTCCTGCCGCATTCCAGGATTGAGCTGAGATCCGAGTTCAGCGAATTAAATAACTCCCTGCGATTGGAGGCAATAGTATGATGGTTTGATTCAGCAGCAGAGTTAAATTCATAGGTGCTGTCTAAGGTACTGTCATCTGCAAAACTATGGATTGGATTGAGAGTGGACGACAGAAGGTCGTTTATGAAAATTAAGAAAAGAGTTGGAAATAAAACAGAACTTTGAGGGACGCCGGAATCCATTGGGTAGGAGGAAGAAGTAACGCCACCTAATACTACTCGTATAGCGCGTTCTGAGAGATAATAATACATGTAAAAAAGCACATCCTCTATTTCTGTTATGGTTACAGAAGTCCGGCAATGAGTACAGCAAACACCACCATAGAATTTGATAAGCTATCAATTGCTAATCAATCTATATATGCTACCACCCTGACGCTGAGATCGTTGTCGCGGGCAATTTCAATGTTCATAACGCTGCCTGGCTTAAACATTCTACGCATATGGACCAGCCGGGTCGTGACACTGACCTCTTCACATCTATAAACGGTTTAGTACAGCTAGTCTACAGCCCTACTCGTCTACCTGACATTGCAGGCCAGTCTCCAAATCTGTTTGACCTTTTTTTAACCACCCACCCACTAAAGTATGATGTCTCGTTGTTGGCTCCAGTTGGTACATCTGATCATTTTATGATTCGTGCACAGTTTCGCATGTCAGCATCAATTCCTCCGACTACAATGACACCACGTAGAACGGTATGGCATTATAAGAAAGTCAATTGGTAGGCTCTTAATGCATTCTACCGCGCCTTTTATTGGAGGCTATGTTTTGAGTCCGGAAATTGCGAAGGCATCACACAGCTTGTGACCGAAACAATCATAAAAGGCATGAGGCTTTTTATTTCATGCAATCTAAAAGGGATCAAACCTTCGAAAGACTCGTGGTTTACCAATGAGTGCCTCGAAGCAATTAGAGCCAGGAAGCAGTCTTTTCAAGCTTTCCACAACAATCCGACTATACAAAATAGGGACTCATTAAAAGTGTCAAGAAACACCTGCAATAAAATCTTAAAGCGTGCTAAATTTGAACATGACCAGAACGTCGGCTTAAGATCATTGAGAATCCCAAAAACTGGTCATTTGTAAAATGTGTCAATAACAATTTCAGCACGTCTTCAACACCTCCTCTTCTCGATGGCGACCGAACCGTTGTTGATGCAGTTGAAAAAGCAAACCTTTTGGCAGCAAACTTCGCAAGAAACTCTAAGCTTCGTCGAATCACAGTCCTCCGTGCTTACCAGGCTCGGGCTTCTTGCTGCCACCACTCGTTTTCGAACTAGGGTTATTTCCAGGATCTTGCAGGAGCTCAATACTCACAAGTCTGCTGGCCCTGATGGCATCTACCCCATTGTCCTTAAAAATTGCGCTTAATCTTCGCAATCTCTATCATCTTTCTTACTCTTCAGGTTGCTTTCCCTCAGGGCTCAGTTTTATCTCCTACCCTCTTTTTGGTCTTCATAAACGACCTTCTGTCAGCTACTCTCAATCCTACTCATTGTTTCGCAGATGAGGCACGCCCAACATCAGTGGCCTCATGCCGTAATGAGTCAATACAGTCATTGAACTCTGACCTCAGTTTAATCATGGAATGGGGCAGGAAAAACAGAGTAGAGTTTATTGCCTTAAAAACGCAGTCCTGCCATCAATCTTTTAAACATAACGTTCCGACGTCGGCCGCTAATATGTCCATAAATGGCGTACAAATTTCACCTTCTGCAGACTTCACGTTACTAGGTGTAAAATTTAACAATCGCCTTGATTGGAGCCAACACATCTACGAAGTTGCTCTTGATGCTTCGAAACGTCTAGGTATTCTGCGGAAGTGTAAGAAATACTATTCTGCGTCCGAACTAGCTACCATCTATAAGGCTTATATCCGACCACGTCTTGAGTACAGCTCGCATGTTTGGGCTGGAGCCCCAAAATCACATCTGGCTTTTCTTGACCGTATCTAGAAACATGCATTCCGATTAATTGGAGATGAAGCTATATCAGCTTCAGATGATTCCCTCGAGCACCATCGAAATATCGGTGTACTCTGCATATAGATACTTCCATGGAACTCAAATCTCTAATACCACCTATATTCAATGCCCCCCGAAATACTCGCCAAGCTGCACGCTCATACGAGTACACTGTGAGCCCTTGCCGTAGAGAACAGTGAATTTTAGGCAGTCCTTCATCCCTCGGACGACAGTGTTGTGGAACTCATTACCAGGCAATCTCTTTCCCACTGAATACAACCTTCAGCAGCTTAAGAACAACGTTCACCGCCACTTCAAACTCTTCCCTCCTGTGTTTCCCTGCTGATTTCCCAATTTTCTCTTGTTTCCCTTACCTATGTCGGATTAACTCTGCATCGCGTATTAAAGGGTGACCCCCTAAGTTAATTTCAGTAAACATAAAAAAAAACTGATTAACAGACCGCGCTAATTTTTGGGATAATAATTAAGTACAGTCCTACCTGGTTATCAAAAAATTTTTTTTTAAATATCATTTTCAAGGGTAATTTTACTTCCAAATTCCTGAAACTTTGTTGCCTTAAGCTAAATGGCGTAAAATTTCAACGAAAAGCGGAATCGATCGTAGAAAACAAGATAAAATGCTTGGCCTAACATTTGCAATTTGAACCTGGTGTCCAAACTCTAATAAGAGAGGGTTGGTTTCTACACAGTATTCACTAGTTAGAGTACGTCTCAACAACAAGTAATTACTTTATTATTTTAATAATAAAGTATTGTGATCGACTTGGGAAAAAAAAAAAATTTGCTACCCTGAAATTTTGTTTTTTCGCGTTTCGTGACTAAATTAGCCTAAAAATGCAAAAAAAAAAAATCCGTCTGTCTGTACGCCGTCCGCCGTACGCCGTCCGCCGTACGCCGTCCGCCGTACGCCGTCCGCCGTCCGCCGTACGCCGTACGCCGGTGTGTACGCTCAGAGCACATTAACTCCCAAACCATTCGAGATAGAAAGCTCATTTTTGGAGGGATTGTAGGTAGTTGCGGATCTCAGGAGGACACTCATTTTTGGGGGTGTAAGGGTTCAGGGGGAGGCGGGGGGAGCACTTAAACCGAAAACTAAGAATTCAAATATCTCAAACATGGTTACAGCTAGGAAGCTAAAAATCAATGTATATATAAAAGGGTTTGTGGGACAACTTTTAAAATTAATCTAATTTTTTTATCCATTGGGGTGCAAAAAGGGGGGGCTAAAAACCAATTGTCGGCCGAATTTTTTTTTCAAATGATTATATCTTCGAAATTACTTAGCATAAAAAATTTATAATTTTAGACCATCAAGGTGGCATACAGATTCACTGGAATCAGCTTACATAGAGGCTAATTATTGTAAGGGGGAGAGTCAGGGGGGGTGCAAAGAAAAACACTTAAAAATCAATATCTCGGCTATTTGTTAAGCTATGCAAATGAAACTTGGTACTTATATTAAGCTATACTAAAGAAATATGAAAAAAATATAATATTTGGAGAGAATAGTAGTGGGGGAAAATGGGGAGCATTGAACTTTCCAAAATTTCAAACCATTATATCTCAAAATTGAGGGCAGATATCACATCAAAAATTTGTCAGATCGTAGAACTATATATTTTTTAATTTTGGTAAAAAAATTAAGTGGGGGGGTGTAAGAGGAGGGAGGTGGAAAGCAAAAATGTTGAAAATTTTGAGTAATTTTTTTTGGGCTCTGGTAAAAGATACAGAGTTTAAATTTTGCAGGTCAATATATCAATTTATTGTACATACATAAAAAATAATAAAAATTCTACAATTGTTATGCACCGACCCCCCTGGTCTAACGTGCACAAGGTGTTTCATGTGAAATGAAAAAACACATAAGCTGAAAATTTTTGAATGAAATTTTAAGGTAGAAACTTGAAAATTTGCGAAATGCATTTAAAAAAAATCCCTAAAAGAATGAATTATTAACTGGTCGAAAATCTTTAAAACTTCTACCCCCTCCCATACAAAATTATTTTTTCGACCATTTTCAAGAAATCAATTACCACCTAACTATTAAAAGCTATCAATTTGAAATTTTGCATAAGAACTTACAAAAATAATTGAAATAAAATTACGTTAAAAGTTTTGAAATTGCGCTTACCCTTCTACCCCCTCCCATACAAAAGTATGATTTCGACCAATTTCATTAAATCAACTAATAACAAACAAATTGCAAGCTACGAACTTGAAATTTTGTACGAGCACCTAACAACTAAAAAGAAAGAAAATTGCATCACAATTCTTACGATTCCCCTACCTCCTCTACCCCCTCCCATACAAAATTATTTTTTCGAGCATTTTTATAAAATAAGTTATCAGCTAACTCTTAAAAGCTATCAATTTCAAATTTTGCATTGAAACTTATAAAAATAATTCAAATGAAATTGCTTTCAAAATTTTCAAATCGCGCTTGCCCTTCTACCCCCTCCCATACAAAACTATGATTTCGACCAATTTCATAAATCAACTAATAACCAACAAACTAAAAGCTATGAACTTGAAATTTTATAAAAGCACCTTAAAAGAGAAGCGAAATAAAACTGCATATCAAAATTTACGATTCCCCTACCTACTCTACCCCCTCCCATACAAATGTTCGGTTTTGTGAATGAAAATTCTATGCAACTTCGTCTATGAAACACATTCTACACAGAGAATATTGGACGTGATTCAAGCAATTAATTAAAAAGCTATTAACATCCACCCACCCTTACTATTACCCCTCCTCCTCCCCTCCATAAAAACCCAAACTTATAGAAACGAATGAAATATTGTTAAATAGACAACAGCTCTGCTCAAGAACTCCCTTTCACTTAGTCTTCCCTAACCACTCTTACCTGCATATTGACTTTCCACACATCCGCAACATGTCCCAAGAATAATAAAGTTTCGCCCGACTTGTTGGCAGTTTATTTTATGTTCAGTACTGCTGTACTATCCGAAACCACTTTCGTCAACGAGTTCCAATTATTCGAAATGCTTCCCTTCGCTTTTCGAAAACGGTAGAAAATCACTGAGTATGATAACGTAAGGTGCAATTCTCATGCAAATTTCCTTCAATTTTCATTTTCACGCTGAAATTATTTTTTCTTTTTTTAGTTCTAGAGAGTTAATGAATTCACTCGTGTTTCAAGGGAACGACTCTATCAACCTTCTCAGAGTTCAGTCCTGAGTTTATTTACATTTCAAGACCTTCCAATTTGTTAAGAAAAGCCCAATTTGTGAGAAATAATTTTAAGAAGATTTATAAAAAAAAAAAAGTTGAAATTTCATGAAGAACTCAGTAAAAGTACTCAACTAGGTGGTTTACTTTCAGAAAAATTATTTAAATTTAATTTAATTGCGTTCGTTAAGAAATGGGTTCAATTTCGAATGGAACGATTTCTAAGTAGCACGATTAATCTATAGAACGATTACCAGCAAACATATTCTCAGGTTGCAGATTTGATTTCACATTCACATTTATCGAAATAGAAATAATTTGAATTCCTATAATTCACCCCATCTTCGCAGCTGAAAGTAATCTTCAAAAAGGGGAACGAAAAAACATCAACAACAAAAACATGACAGTCTGTAAAAAATTGTAATAAATCTTTCAGGTGTCGGACTTTTACATGCACGGACACAAATAAAGTATGGGACTGCCGGTTACTCTCCGAACGATACTACGGATATCGCCAGGGGCTGAAAGGCCAGACCATACAGCGATAGTCATTCCGGCTCATTTTTGGCCATGTCGCTTCTGTCGGAGCATCATAGGAGCTCGCACCGAAAACAAGTCTAGGGGTTCGACGTTCCGACTATTTTCGGTGTGACATGGAAATAACATTATCGCAGCAGACTACGTAGTACGCTTCGTAGCGTTAAAATTAAGGGTAGAATCATCCACCTCGCCAACCGTCAAACAGAGGAGCCTTCCACATCATCGGCGTCATTTCGGGAGCCGGGAGATACCCAACCTTGCTCGTCGCTGGCAACCATCCCCGGACTCAGCCTGCCAGCTTCACTTCTCGACGAAACGAATAACCCCTGTTGGAATTTATTTTGTCGGCTCGTTTAATTTGCAAACAAGAACCGGATGCAATGGAAATCGAGCTTTTAAATATTTAATTACGACAGAGCCTACAAGCAAGGCCACCACCACCACCACCACCACTCAGTTTGCGGTCGAGCGTGAGCTTTCAGTTTGACACAACCGACATGATTCGATGCGAAGCGATAGAGCCAAAGTGCTCAGGATTAAGGATAATAACTCCTCAGGAATAATTCAGGGAGATGGGTTTTTTATTTGTTTTGGGATTCTTCTTCGTGACAGGTGACAAGATAATTTTCTAGTTGATTGATTTTCGAATCTTTTTAAGGAAAGTTGAGGACTCAACTTATTGCGAGGGGTTTTGTGTAAGACTTGTTCGAGTTCCATTTTGCCGTTTTAGCCTGACAGTGATCAAAATTAAAAATAAAATTTACGCTTTTAACGCCATTCAAATAAGAAAAACGCAATATTCAACAATGTTAGAATAATACTCCATATCCCAATATTAAAAGATACTCGGTATCAAACATAACAGAACGACGATTGCGGGTAAATCCCAGTCATGCGTTACTCTAGACTTCAGAAGGTAATTTATCTGCCATATTAATAATTATTATGTTACATAATTTACGCAAATCATCAAACTATGACTTTTTTATGCTTAACATTTGAGCTAGGGTGTAGCCTAATGGGTAGCGTGTTGGTCTTGGTATTGCGAAGGTCATGAGTTCAAATCCCGGTGGACGCAATATATAATTCCAGCAGATTGCCTGCTTGGATATACCTTGATCACCTCAATCTACGAAAATGAAAAATTCGTAGAAAGAGGGTTGTACGAATGGCTAACAACCCTTCCACAATAAGTAATGAAAAATGTTAAGGAACCTGAATGTCAGGAAGCCAAGGACTGATTTGCGCTGTAGCGCCATTGTAAAAGGCTTTCGTAGAAAATCGACATATTATAAAGTTTTAACATTGTGTGATTTTGTTTGAGAGGTGATAGAAGGCATGCCGAGTTGAATCTATTTTCCTCACTATAATTGCTACGAAAATACCTCACACAAAATTTGAGCTCCATCAATATTTGAGATACTGAGACAAAAGCTGCATTGCATTTCATGATATTGTGTAGTTTGTATAGTAGGTGGTAGAAGGATTGGGGAGATTTAAATTTTTTTCGATCGTTAAATATATTTATCATAAAAATGGTAAGCTTGAAGTCTCAGATCATTTTCTAAGAAAATTAATGTGTCATCTTGTAGGGGGAGGGGGGGGGGTGTAGAAGGAGTGGAGCGATTTGGAAGGCTAATGAGCTTAGCCTTATGTTTTCACCAAAAATAACGTGTATAAGAGAGAGCTAACGGAAGGACGAACGGAAACCCTGTTTTGATATTTTTGAGCAAAATTTCATAGAGAGTATTTCTGTTATGATGCACACATTATTCGAATTCAAGTAGGTCAGTTATTGGGCTCGTTTGGTGACAAGGCCTATTACAAAATGTTAAGCAAAGTCCGATAGTACGTTCACTTGTTGTTGTTTCCATTACCTAATGCTCTTTTTTATGAAACATGTAGGAATTTCCTATATGGGTCCTTCTCTTGCAAGTTGGTCTGCTGTATCATTTTCGTTTGTAATTTGATGGCTAAGAGAAAGTCCGTTATTGGAACCGATGTTGCATAATTATAATGATGAAATCTGAGAGTACGTCGATGAGTAAAAGCAGAAATATTGTACGTCCAAGTTAACTATTTTTGGGAAAACGCTTTTTAAAGTCTGAAGGCTGATAAATTTCTGCTTTACCGATCAATTTCCTCTTAAGATCACCTATAGCCCCAAAGGACAAGATAGAAACAGTTGTCTTCTACAAGGAGTGATCCTGAGTATCGGCATTTAATTGCCGCCAGGACTTGTTTAATTCTCTGGCATCCTGATCAACTTCTCGCTCCCATGCTACATGGTCGACCAACCCATCGTCTTCCTTGAAGATTATGATCCTGAGCTTATTTAGCGATGTTTCGCTCTGGTCTCCTCACATTTCCTCAGAGTATGACTGCCACTTCCGTCTTTAAATCTCAATGCCGATTTGAGTCTGGCCAGTTGTACTCCAAAATTCGTCGTTGGAGATCACTTTTGGCCATAAGATCAGTACCCTTATATACAGATTAGTAAATTGATTTTCATTAAAACTAGAAAATGTCTGCCAAAAAGTCGGGCACAACAATATTATTAATGGGACAAGTGGAAGATGCGTGAGAAGTCAATTGGTTAGGGTGGATAGGAAAGACTGAGTGAATAGGGCAGTGATGTTGTCAATTATTTAAGACTTGACTGCGATTACGATAGTAGCACCAGTGCATTGAATCAATATTTAATTGGACTATATATAAATAAATATGCGAGATTGAGTCGGGCGACAGAGGGTTGGGAGGATGGTAATAATTTTTTAACTGATTGCTGGAAACACTTTTAAAAATTGCTGTACAAAAGGTTAGTTTCATAGACCAAGTAAATACTATGAAATTCGGTGTATTTTATATTCTTGAAACCATGCATTTCTACGGAAGGGGCAGAGGAGTTCAGGGAATCATAAAATTTGTTATGCGGTATTATTATATTTAAAATGAGTTCGTACAAAATTCCAAGTTCGTAGCTTTTGATTTGTTGGTTATAATTTGATTTCTTTAAATCGGTCAAAATCATACGTTTGCATGGACAAAAGGTATTTCAAAACTTTTGACGTAGGTTTAGGTTTAGGTTGTAGAAGGGTGGTTTCTTAGAACCACAATGCACTGGGGCCACCTAGTTGGGCCCATTGGGGAGTACTATTCATTATTAGATGCCTTCTACTCCTCTTGTGCTAGCCACTTGGTTCGATTTGCGAATTAGGCTCGAATTTTTGACGCCTCTGAGGTCGTCTAATTCTGAGAATAATCTAGAGCCTAAGCAAAGGAGACGACTGTTGGATATTTGCGGACAGTGACAAAGATATTATTCGATAGATTCTTCGTCTTCCTCGAAACCTCCGCTCACAATCAGCACCCTAAATGCGTGCAACTTTAGTAAGCAATGACCTGTGGTCAGGCCAATAATAGTTCCGATGCGACTACGTTGTAACAGCTGAGCTGTAAAATTTTTATTCGGTTCTTCCCAGCATTTGGTCGTCCTGCAGATAAACAGCTGACGCCACCCCACCAAGAAAGAACCCAAAATAGTTTGTTTAAAGCTAGTCTTCAGCACTGTTGGTGCTACATCGACTGATTTCCTAGTGGAGTTAATGTTTACAGATCCTTGTCGCGCAAGCGTGTCTGCTGCGTCGTTTCCTAAGAGGTCGCAATGACCAGGTATCCAAATCTGTAGGATTGGAGTGCCAAAAGTGCAGCCCTGCTGTCCGAGAAATTTCCGAGACTGTTCTGCATATTTAAAATAATTTTTTTTGCGCTCGTAAATAGCCAATACTTCAACTTGGAACACAGTTGTGTGTTCTGGAAGATGAAATGAAATATGGGTATCGAGTTCGTGGGAACAAATAACCTACCCCCTGGTTAGTTTTAGATCCGTCCGTATAGAGATGAGGATCTGTATAGTTGCTGAGTATCGTGTTTGTTGTGTTCGTTTTGTACAGGAAACTTAATGTGAAACTTCCTTTTCTCAACCTGCGGTTGATTCATCAAATCAAACTCGCAGTCTAAAAGGTAAGTTGCGTCTCTAATGACGTTTTATTTTAATTTTTATCATGGCCAATTTGTGGCGCTGACCACGAATTAGTGGTTATATTCTAGATGAAATCTGAGAGTATTATAAGTTTGCCACAAAGTTTGAATCGCTAAGAAATAAGGCTCGGAGAAATAAATGAATGATACAGAAGTTCATATAATCACTCAAGAATCTCCCGTCCGTCCGTTTGTCTGCCCGTCTGTTCGTCCGTGAGAACGCGTTGATCTAAAAATTTCAAATTTTGTACACGCTCCACCCTTTCTACCCCCTCCCATTCAAAATGACACACTTTTATAATAATTTAAATCTGCTGTATAAAAACTAGTTAAGTCCTCCCTTCCTTCCACCACCTCCCATACAAACTGTACTTTTTTATGAAATACTCTAAATAAATTTACTCAGTACGTATGAAATTTATCGAGCTGAAATTATGCAATAAAGAATTATTTAGAATTATTAGTAAGACCAAAAAAATTACTCGGTTAGCTTCACTCCTTCTACCCCCTTCCATACAATTTGACACTATTCAACAACTATACAAAAAGTCAATTTTCCTGGAAAGTATGAATGCTACTGATCTGCAATTTAAAATATGTCAATTAAATGTTATATACAGTTATTTCTAAAAACGTCGTTAATAAGTTCACACTCCTTCTACCACCTCCTATACAAACTGCACAATTTCACTAAAACCAATACACTAATTTTCTCAGTACCTATTAAATTTTTGAATCCAAAATTGTGTATAAAACATTTTGATAGCAACTCTAGCGTGATGAGAAAAAATTAGTTAATTGTCGTCACCCCCTCTACCACTTCTCCTACAAAATTTGTTCAAATAAAAAGAAACTTTTTTCATCTAGAATATCGCACGATTGGGCTTTACGCCCAGTAGTAGTCCTGTTATGTTTATACTCTAGATGGAATCTGAGAGTATTATAAGTTTGCTCTAAAGTGTATAACGCCAAGAAATAAGGCTCGGAGAAAAAAATGAATGATACAGAAGATAATATTATCACTCAAAAATCTCAAAACCGGGTGTCCGTCCGTCCGTTCCTCTGTCCGTCCGTCCGTCCGTTCGCTCTCTAGTTTGAGAACGCGTTGAGCTAGAAAGCTCAAATTTCGTACACGTCGTTTTTGACAAAAAAGTAAGGTCAAGTTCGTGAACGGGCCAAGTCGCTCCACCCCTTCTACCCCCTCCCATACAAAATGACAGAAGTGCGCAATTTGAGAATAAACGGATTTGCTCAAAAAGTGTAAAAGCTATTGGCCTGAAATTTGGAATATATTACTTTTATGATAATATTAATCTACCGTATAAAAATTATGCGTGTGCTCTCCCTCCTTCTACCACCTCCCATACAAACTGCACTTGTCATGAATTACTCTAAGCCAATTTACTCAGTGCGTATAAAATTTAGCGGACTGAAATTGTGCACCAAATATTTATTTAAAATTGTTAGTAAGGCCAAAAAAAATTAGACGATTAGCTTTACCCCTTCTATCCCCTCCCATACAAAATGACACAATTTCGCAATTTGATATTAAATGGATTTACTCAAAAAGTATAAAAGCTATTAATCTGAATTTTGGGATATATTACTTTTATAATAATTTAAATCTATAGTTGAAAAATTATTTGCGTCGTCCCTCTCCTTCCACCCTCTCCCATACAAACTACACTTTTTCATGAAATGCTCTAAGACGATTTTCTCAGAACATATATCATTTATTGAGCTCATATTTTGTAATAAATACTTAATTAGTATTATCACTAAGATCAGAAAAAAATATTGGATTAGCTTCACTGCTTCTACCCCCTCCCATACAATACGACACAGTTTCACTAATTTATAAAAAATCGATTTTCCTGAAAAGTATGAATGGCACTAGTCTGAAATTTAATGGATGTCAATTTTATAATATCCCTAGTTATTTCTGAAAAAATCACTAGAATCCCCCCACTCTTTCTACCACCTCCCATACAAACTGCACATTTTCACTCAATCTAACTCACAAATTTTCTCAGTTCCCTTTAAATTTTTGGAGTAAGCATTTTCTATAAAACATTTTTGTAGCTACTTTAGCATGATGGGGA
This sequence comes from Chorisops tibialis, assembly GCA_963669355.1. Lineage (NCBI taxonomy): Eukaryota > Metazoa > Arthropoda > Insecta > Diptera > Stratiomyidae > Chorisops > Chorisops tibialis. The sequence goes on along the minus strand of OY770262.1, from coordinate 262,511,493 downwards.
CAAAATTAGTTCAAGGCTATCATCCCTTCTAACACTTCCCATACAAAATTTCTTGGGATCACAAAAAATTCTATTTCATCTAGAGTATCGTAAGATTACGCTTAATGCGTAATTGTAGCCCTGTTATGTTTATACTCTAGATGAAATCTGAGAGTATATTGTGTTTGCCATACCGTTTGTAACGCTAAGAAATAACGCTCGCACAGAGCCACCAAGGGTACAGAAATATTTGATGTCGCTCAAAAACCTCGATTCCGAGTGACCGTCTGTCCGTCTGTCCGTCTGTCCGTCTGTCTGTCTGTGCGTCTGTCTACAGCATAACTCTCGAAAGCTTTGAGCTATAATGCTAAAAATTTTTGTATGTCATTTTTAGCAAAAAAGTAACTTTAAGTTCGTGAATGGGCTACATCCCCCCACTCCTTCTACCCCCTCCCATAAAAATTTCATGAAATTTCGAAATATTAACAAATTGAATTTTCTTTGAAACTATTTAAGCTACCGACTTGAAATTTAGGTCAAAGTATTACAATATAAATGTCATTAATATCACAAAATATTGACCCGATCCCCTTACTCCTTCTACCACCTCCCATACAAATGGACAATTTTGAAAATACATATTTTCGATTTTCATTGAAACTAGTAAAGCTGGAAAGACAAAATTTTGTCAAAAATAATTCCACTATAACTGCAATTTATTTTAGAAATAATTATTATATACTCCCATACAAATTTCACGAAATTTTGAAATTTAAATTAAATTATTTTTCTGTTAAGGGTAGCAACTTGATATTTTGTACAAAGTATACAAATAGAAATAATAATAATGCAAAAAAAAAATATTTTGATCGGAACACTCCTTGTACCCTCTCCCATACAAATGCATTATTTTTGTTAAATGTATTTTATCGATTTTCTTTCAAACTAGAAAAAGTACAAACTTCAAATTTTGCCAGAATTTATTTCTTAATAATTCAAATAAGTGTAGAAAAAATTGTCAGCTCCGCTTCACTCCTTCTACCACCTCCCATACAAATACCTGTATTATAAATTCAAGAAAAGCATTTTTCCTTCAAGTATACATATGAGAGCTATCGACTTTGAAATTGAATCAAACCATGGTGATAAGGATGATGATAAGCAGTTTCAAAATCATCTTGAACGCTCCACTTCCTCTGCCACCTCCCATACAAATGCCCCAATGTCAGGAAAACTATGAATAATTTCTTTAAAAATAATGAAAACTAAAAACTTTAAATCCAGCAAAAAACATTTTGCATGCCATGTTCGGTGTCATATACGAAAAATACAAACCTCCCCCTCTACTTCTACCACTTCCCATGCAAAAGTTTCTATTCACTATTCGAAAGAATTTGAGATGACATTTTTTCCGGTATATTAAAGTCATTTCCATCTCATCTAGAGTATCATATGATTGGGCTTTAAGCCCAATCATAATTCTGTTATGTTTTTTAATCTAATGTCAATTAGGTCCGCTGTTTGTCTTATCAAAAGATCAAGTGAAGGTAGTGGGAGAATTACTTCTAGGGCTACAGTTGGTGTGGTTTTAAGAGCAGCTGTTATACACAGACATGCCATCTGTTTGATTAGTTAGGTTGGTTTTAGTACCACCGCTGGCCACCACACCAGCATGCTATAGCAAATAATTTATCTGACAATACTGGTATACATTCAGTGGATGAGGTGCTGCTTAAGCCTCCATGTCTTTTTGCAAGCGAAAAAGGCTACGGTAGCTCGTTCTTGATTGTTGGCCTTCCAAAATAATTTACTATCAAGAATCACATCTAAATATTTAACTTGATTCGAGAGGACCATAGTAATAAGCCGAATGCTTGGTGGATGGAAAACATATGGTCTTCTTCTTATGGAGAAGAGGACCAGATCTGTTTTTTGAGGGTTAATGGTAAGTCCTTTATCTAGTGCCCAACTGTCTAACAGCTGCAAAGTGGACTTAATAAGGTCCCGTGAAACTTTTTTAAACTTACTAATTAGTATGATGACAATATCGTCTACATATGCTATTGTGGGGGTAACCGTTCCGATTTAAAATGGAAAGGGGTTCATTCATTCTTAGGACCTACAGGAGAGGCGATATTATGCCGCCCTGTGGCGTTCCTTTGTGAACAGAGCCTTTTCTTGTCTCGTCACCCATCCGTGCTACGATTTTTCGTGAGCGAAGATTAGCTATCCAAACTTTTGACGTAACTTTGTATTTTTAAAAGTACTTGTACAAAATTTAAAGTTTATAACTTTTACTGGTTTGGTGATAATTGTTTTCTTAAAAATAGTCGAAAAAACGATTTTTCATGACAGGGTAGGTATTCGAACAAGAGGGGAGGGGAGGCGGGGGGAGCGCTTAAACCGAAAAATACGAATTCAAATATCTCAACCATGGTAACAGCTAGGAAGCTAAAACTCACCATTATTATAGAGGAGTTTATGGGACAACTTTTAAAAATAATTTAATTTTTTTATCCATTGGGGTGCGAAAAGGGGGGGCTTAGAACCAATTGTCGGCCGAATTTTTTTTTCAACTGATTATATCTTCGAAATTACTTATCGTAACAAAATCATATTTAGAGATCGTCAAGGTCGCATATAGTTTCATCGGATCCAGCTTAGAAAGCGGCTAATTATTGTAAGGGGGAGGGTCAGGGGGGGTGCAAAGAAAAACACTTAAGAATTAATATCTCAACTATCTCTTAAGCTATGTAATTGAAACTTAAAACTTATATTAAGCTATACTAGGCAAATACAAAAAAAATATAACATGTTGAAATCATAGTAGTGGGGGGAAATGGGGAGCATTTCAAAAATGGCGCACTTTTCAAAATTACAAATCCTTATATCTCCAAAAATAGTACAGATATCAAATCGAAAATTTGTCAGATTGTAGAACTACATAATAGTTAATTTTGGTAAAAATTTTAAGTTGGGAGATGTAAGGGGAGGGAGGTAATAAGCAAAAATATCGAAAACTTTGAGTGTTTTTTTTTGGGCTCTGGTAAAAGATACAAAGTTAAAATTTTGCACGTGAATACCTACATTTAATCCACATAGAAAAATAATAATAACTTGATCCATATTTGTTATAAACCGACCCCCCGGTCTAACGTGCACAAGGTGTTTCATGTGCATTGAAAAAAACACATAAACTGAAAATTTTTGAGTGAAATTTTAAGGTAGAAATTTGAAAATTTGCGAAATGCATTTAAAAAAAATCCCTAAATACACGAAATATTAACTCGTCGAAAACCTTTAACACTTCTACCCCCTCCCATACAAAATTATTTTTTCGACCATTTTCAAGAAATCAATTATCACCTAACTATTAAAAGCTATCAATTTGAAATTTTGTGTAACAACTAACAAAAATAATTAAAATGAAATTACGTTAAAAGTTTTAAAATCGCGCTTGACCTTCTACCTCCTCCCATACAAAAGTATGATTTCGACTAATTTCATTAAATCAACTAATAACCAACAAATTAAAAGCTACGAACTTGAAATTTCGTTCGAGCACCTTACAATAAAAATGAAAGAAAATTGCATCACAAGTTTTACGATTCCTTTACCTCCTCTACCCCCTCCCATACAAAATTATTTTTTCGAGCATTTTTAAGAAATCAGTTATCAGCTAACTCTTAAAAGCTATCAATTTCAAATTTGGCATACAAACTTATAAAAATAATTCAAATGAAGTTGCTTTAAAAGTTTTGAAATCCCGCTTGCCCTTCTACCCCCTCCCGTACAAAACTATTATTTCGAACAATTTCATTAAATCAACTAATAACCAACAAACTAAAAGCTACGAACTTGAAATTCTACACAAGCACCTTACAAGAGACGCGAAATAAAACTGCGTATCAAATTTTACGATTCCCTTATATTCTCTACCCCCTCCCATACAAATGTTCGGTTTCATGAATGTAAAATACACCGAATTTTATGAAAATTCTATGCAACTTCGTCTATGAAACACATTCTATACAGAGAATATTGGACGTGATTCAAGCAATTAGTTAAAAAGCTATTAACATTCACCCACCCTTACTATTACCCCTACTCCTCCCCTCATAAAAACCAAACTTACAGAAACGAATGAAATATTGTTAACAGTCCTGCCCAAGAACTCCCTTTCACTTAGCCTTCCCTAACCACTCTAACCTGCATATTGACTTTCCACTCATCCGCAACTTGTCCCAAGAATAATAAAGTTTCGCCCGACTTGTTGGCAGTTTATTCTAAAATGAATTTCAGAATTTCTCTGCTTAAAATTTCAATCAACAATTTTGAGTTTGTGTATGTGTGTGTGCTTTTTTTAATACACATGAATTACAGACTAGAGCATTCATTTGGTACATAAAAGTTCCCGTTCAAATTGTTATGTTTTCTTAATGTATTTCAAATAGATGTGTATACATGGAAAATTTAAACTTCGTATATTTTGCCAGAGCCATAAAAAATTAGTAAAAGTTTTCGACATTTTGGTCCACCACCTTGCTTATTTACATCCTATTACCCAAAACTTTTTACCAAAATTATTCGTTATTTAGCTCTACAATCTGACGAAAGTTAAACCTTATTCCTGTATTGGATTTTGTGATAAAACAGTTTAAAATTTTGAAAAGTGCACCATTTTTGAAATACTTCCCATTTTGCTTCACTACTATACATAATGTCCAAATGCTATATTTTCTTCTTATTTAAGTAGAACAGCTTAATATACGTTTCAAGTTTCAATTACATAATCTAAGATATAGTCGAGATATTCATTTTGAAGTGTTTTCCTTTGATTCCCCTCCGTGACCGATCGCCTTACATTAAGTGGCCTCCGTAAAAGTTGATTATGGTGAATCTATATGCCTCGTAATTGGTCCTGAAATATGAATTTTGTATTTTAAGTAACTCCGAGAATGTAATCATTTGAAAAAAAAACTTCGTCCGGCAATTTACTTTTAGTCACCCTTTTCGGACTACAATGGATAAAAAAAATTTAATTATTTCTAAAGTTTGTCCGACAAATTCCTGTATTTGAGTGTTGATTTTTAAGCTTCCTAGTTATAACCATGGATGCGATATTCGATTTCTAAGTTTTCGGTTCCAGTGCTCCCCATTTACCCTTGCACTCCCAAAATGGGTGTCCGTCAGAGATCGGCATCCATCTAAAATAGACACAAATATGGACTTTATATGTATCTTCTAGGGTTCGGTAGTTATTGTTCGCTGAGCGTGCACGTAAGGCGTACGGTGTACAAACAAACGATTTTTGTTTTAGTAGTTTTATGCTTATTTAGTCAAGAAATGCGAAAAAACAATATTTGTTTGTTCCAAGTCGATCACAATACTTTATTATAAGAATAATTAGGTAAAACTGAGTTAATTCCTTTTGATTAAAAGTCAAATTAGGGCTAGGAAAAAAATGGTTAAATTTTGTATTTTCTGTCCTCTTCTTAAGCTTTCTTTTATGCAATGTTCACAATCTGGCATCAATTCAAACCACGGCAAAGTATCCAAACACTATGTAAATCTGTCTCTATTCATCATGTGGTGTTTTCTGAGACAAATGCAGCGTTTTAAAAATTTTCCCGTGGCTTGATAGGCAAATTGTTATCTCACCATTACTGACCTGAAGGCGCACCTAAAAAAATATGTGCTGATCCCCAAGAATTGTACCTTTATTGAATGAATTTCAGAATATAAATCACTAAAAGAAAATTAATTTTTAGACTCAACTGTAAAATGAAATTTTGGAGATACGATGTCATTTTTCGCAGCATTGATTCGCATTGACGTTACGTTCAGAATTAAATTCCTCGAATGAACGTAAAAAACTTAATTTGACGTAAATATTTAATTGGCATCCAGAAATAGTGCACTTTAAAGACGACAACCATGAGAACGCCCACGTTCGTTGTAAAAGATACCTGTAAATCCCATAATGAGCTTTTCTTTAAAATTCAAGTACGTATTGGTATTGTACTTATCAAGGACAATTTTCTTCTACATTCTATCGATTTCATCTTAGGTTGAAAAGTTTTACTGCGTCTCATTTATTTCGTTTTATACCTTATGTCTTCCTTAGACTTTTTCACGAAGTTTATGCCATTTCATCGGCAGGAGCTTTTCTGCTTAATTGAAAATTTATTCTGTGATGAAACACATTACTACCCAATCTTGAGAGTTGTTCGAGTAGGATGGTAACCGGCAATGTTGAAGTTTCCATTTTTAGGGAAGGCATACATTTTTTATGTAGATTGCCTGATTAGGATTGACAGAATGTTTCTCGATATGGGTACGAGAATCTGTCTTACCTTAAGCATAAATTTTTTATAACTTTTAGTGAGATGAAATGTACGCTGCGTAGGCTTCTACTCAGAGTCCTTGATAAATTTTGGGTCCGAGTGAAATCGGAGTAGGGATGGTATACGCTAATGTTATATGGTTGTTCAATTTGCATATTAATGAGGAGTTTTCTTTGCTTTACAAGTTGTATGTATTTGTATAGGTATATTCCGAGAAAAAGTTTTTTTTTTATTATTAATGAGAAAGGTTCATTTTATTTTTTAAATAAATCGTTATGATATTTTGTTTACTTCGAAATAATCGCAGTCATGCAATCCTAGAGTATAAGGTTATTAATTCTTCATTGATAAAAGTAAGAAACAAGATGAAAAAAACAAAATTAGTTTTGTTTTCGAGCTATGCTCACAATAATGCAAACTGGACAAGATTAAGCTTATATATCATCCTGTTCTAAATTCATTTTGTTATGCCTCTTTCTTCTCTTATTCCGCATCATGAAGTATTTTCTAATATAATATTGTAAAATCTTTCATCCGAACTAAATTGCGCCGTAATATGGAGGACTACAAAAAGAGAAAAAAATTGTGGCCCCTTCCGATTCGACTATATATTTATGCTCTAGATGAAAGGAGAGTATATTGTGTTTGCCTCACCGTTTGTAACGCTGAGAAATAATGCTCACACATAGCCAACGAGAGTACAGAAATGTTTGTTGTCGTTCAAAAAACTCGATTCCGAGTGGCCGTGTGTCGGTCTGTCTGTTTGTCCGTCTACAACATAACTCTCGAACGTTTTGAGCTATTGTGCTAAACTTTGTCTTACGTCATTTTTACCAAAAAAGTAGCTCTAAGCTCGTGAAAGGCTACATTTTCCCACTCCTTCTATCCCCTCCCGTTCATTTTATGATATTCCGAAATTTAATGAAATAGATTTTTTTCGGAAACAATATCAACTGGCGAATTGAAAATTAGGTCATACCTTAAGGATATAAATATTATCATAGTCAAAAAATATTGATCTGTTCCCCTTACTCCCATCCATACAATTGCATAATTTTCAAAAATGCATTTATTCAATGTTCATTGCAACTAGCGAAGAGAAAAAGACAAATTTTTTGCCAGAATCAATTTTGTTATAATTTCAATCGATTTAAAAAAAAACTTATCAAATTCACCTCCTTCTACCCCTTCCCATACAAATTTCACGAAATTTTGAAATCCCAATTAAATTACTTTTCTTCAAAACCGTCAGAGCTATCAACTTTAAATTTTAGGAGTTGTATACTATTGCAAATGTCATGGATGTCGAAAAATTTGATTTCGATTCGATTACTCCTTGTACATCCTCTCATACAAATGCACAATTCCGGTAAATGCATCGGTTTTCATTGAAACTAGAAGTAGAAACTTAAAATTGTCCATTAATAATTGCAGTAAATGCTTGATAAAATATCAACTTTGCTTTGCTCCTTCTACCACCTCCCATACAAACGTCATTGTGCTGTCCTTTTTGCCTCGCTGATGAATATCTTATCGATCGCTGTACTGATTCTGCTCTCCCTGGATAGTCGCTTTCTCCTAGAGTCTGTCTGAACTCACTTTTTTCCACTTTTTTTTTATAAAAACCATGGCACTGATTCTACATTATAATAATTTTTACACTCCAAAGAATACGTTTTTATTTTCAAGACTTCTAGAACGTCCGATCCTGTTCCTAGGCACTGATAGAAGAGATCGTGCCCGGCTTAATTTCCTGCCACCAAACTTCGTGGCTGGATCCTGAACGGCTTCTCTTGGCCTAAATTCTCGGCCTTTGAACTTTCTTTGTTCTGGCTCATATAATTTTCCCGCCTATATTAGTTGTTAGGTGCATGCAGTTGTTGTTTTTGTTAGAATTTATTTAAAACAACAATTTTCTGCTACAACCTTTTCGGAGTGGCGATTCGCGATAGCTTTTTAAAATTTCCCAATGTAATGCATGAAATATTTCCCATTGTTGATATTTTGAACAACATCAGCATTTGACCGATTTCAATTGTTTACCGCCCATCATCCCTGCTTTGGTTGTCGCTCTTCATATGGCACCTTTTCCGGTCTTTTCTGCTACGGATTCACTGAACCATGTATGCTTTCAGGCAGTTGATTGGCCAAGGAAAACACTAACGATCGATAAGCGACAAACAACAGTGCACAAAAAACAAAAATTGAAGACAAATTACCGACGAAGTAGAGAACTGCCAAATCCTAGACAGTAGCAGCGGCCATGTTTATTTCTAACTATGGGGAAAAAATGGGAAATATTTCATGCATTAGATTGGGAAATTTTAATAAGCTGATACCCAGTCGGATCGCTGGTGCCGTCACCGGTAACGGAGGTCAACATCCAAAAGGTGAGATATAAGTATTAAGTTACTGTGTCTGTCGACGGTTGCTAAGGTTCCGAACGCAAAATTCTTGTATCTTCTGACGTCCTCTCGACAAAAGTTCATGCCCAGTCTAAGTTCTTGTCGCGAGGTCGAAGTTCGTATGTTGGTCGCGTTTTAAGGTTTTTCCCGGGTACTCCGCTGGCTTCGCGTTTCATGGTAAGGCGGAGAATTGGCGTAGAATGTATGTCAATTCTTCGTTCTGCTGCCGGACGACGTCACTACGATTCGACAGTTATTCTCTGCTTCCCGTAGGCTTAAATACGTTTAAGTAGGCTTACAGTATCTTAAGCTACTATAGTGTATTAATTTCCTCGTTCGTTTCAGCCTTACTTTAAAGACTCAAGAATAAATTGCCCTGCGATTGATTTGTAAGAGTGACATCGTGCTCAACGGAGCGAAAGGTAGTCACTTTGGGTGCTGGCCTGACCTTAGTCTGGGTAAGTACTTCGGAAAATAATTTTACAATGTTGGTTCAATAATCATTTCCCTATTTCTATGTGACATCGTCTACATTACGGCGGAAACGTAACATTTCAAAAATTTTCAGTTTTTGTCTTTTTTTCATTGTACATGAAACACCTTGTGCACGTTAGACCTCCAGTTCGGTGCATACCAATTTTGGAACAAATTTAATTTTTTTTTCTATGCATATCAAATAGATGTATCCACATGCAAAATTTAAAGTTTGTATCTTTCACCAGCGCCCTAAAAAATCACTCAAAATTTTCGATATTTTTGCTTTCTCTATCCCCTTACACCGCCCAACTTAACTTTTTACCAAAATTAAAGACTATGCAGTTGAGATATGAATTTTTAAGAGTTTTTCTTTACACCTACCCTGACCCTCCCCCTTATAATAATTTTCCTCTCTCTAAGCTGATTCTAGTGGATCTATATGCCACCTTAATGGTCCCAAAATATGAATTTTTTATGATAAATAATTTCGAAGATATAATCATTTGAAAAAAAATTTGGCCGACAATTTGTTTTTAGCTCCCCCCCTTTCAAGCGCCAATGGATAAAAAAAATAAATTTTTTTTTTAAATTATGTCCCATAACCCTCTCTATATCTCTGCTAATTTTCAGCTTCCTATCTGCTTTCCTGGTGGAGATATTAGCAAGTGTAGTTTTTGACTCTTTCCCTCCCCGCCTCCCTCTTCCACCTGACGCTCCTAAAAGTTAGATATTGGAGCTCACTTACCCAATAAACAATCCACTCAAAAACGAACATTCTACTTTTAACGGTCTCGAAGATATGAGTCCATATGTTCGGCGAACGGAGTACAACTTGACGTATTTTCATACTCTAGATGAAATCTGAGAGTATTATAATTTCGCCACAAAGTTTGTAATGCCAAGAAATAAGGCGCGGAGAAAAAAATGAATAATACAGAAGTTCATATAATCACTCAAAAATCTCAAAACCGTCCGTCCGTCTGTCTATCTGTTTGTCCGTCCGTCCGTGTCCTCTCCAGCTTGAGAACGCGTTGAGCTAGATAGTTGAAATTTTGAACACTTTGTTTTTGATAAAAAGGTAAGGTCAAGTTCGTGAACGAGCCAAATCGCTCCACCCCTTCTACCCCCTCCCATACAAAATTACACGATTTCGTAATTTACCAATAAACGTATTTACTCGAGAAGTATAAACGCTATTGATCTGAAATTTGAAATGTACTACTTTCATGGCGATTCCGATCTACTTTATAAAAGTTGTTTGAGTCCACCCCTTCCTTTCATCACCTTTCATACAAACTGCACTTTTTCATGAAATACTATTAACAAATTTACTCATTACGTATAAAATTTATTGAGCTGAAATTGTGCACTAAATATTTACTTAGAATTATTAGTAAGACCAAAAAGAATTAGACGATTAATTTCACTCCTTCTACCCCCTCCCATAGAATCTGTCACAATTTAGCAACTTCACGAAAAATCTATTTTCCTGAAAAGTATTGTTGCGAGCTAGGGGTTCGCCAGATTCCAAAGGAAAACACAATTCGTTTAAAAATAATGAATAATTTTATTAAATCGCACTTTATACACAATTTCCCGATCACTTCACTAAATTCGCTCTAAAACTTAATTCGTACAACTCAGGAACACTGTCAATCTATCACTTTCGCTTATTTACACCGATAGGTGTTTTCCATGAAACTTTCACTCAGTAACTGGATAACTTGTCGTGAGCTCTGGCTATTTATAATGGATTTATCCGAGTCTCGAACCTTCTCTGGTGTATGTTTTTCTGTTGCGTCTGGACTATTCTGGAAGTTACTAGATGGCGTCGGGTGTCATTGTCTGTGTCTTTGAGAAATTACTAGAAGCCCTCTACATGTTGGAAGAATATTCTAAATAGTTCTGGTAGATTTGAGAGAGATCATTGCCAGATCTATAACATTACCCTCTCCTTAGTCCCTGTTCGTCCCGAACAGAGTCGTTCACTTCCGCAATGGCACCGTGGTACTTTGTTAGTCGGTCGAGATGTACCACTTTCATTTTTGTACGGGGTTTTTGATGTAATTGAATCCGATAGACGACATCGTTTAACCGGTTGATGATCTGGTAAGGGCCTTCCCAGTTGCGCTGTAGTTTCGGCGATCTGCCCTTCTGTCGTCTGGGATTGTATAGCCAAACTAAATCACCCTCTTGGAATCCTGATGAATTCGCCCGTTGATCATACCTCGTCTTCATGCGGTCGGTCGCCAAATCAATTTTATCTCTGACCAGGTTATAAATTGTGTTTAGTCGACATCGAAGATCCGAGACGTAATCTTTGGCATTCGTTGGTTGGTCTGGTGGCACTCCAAACATTAATTCCGCAGGGACTCGAATATTCCTTCCGAAAATGACTCGGGACGGGGTTTCTCCTGTTGTTGAATGCACCGATGTTCTGTAGGCCATTAAAAATAGAGGGATGTGCTGATCCCAGTCCTGTTGCCTCTCGCTGACGAGTTTGGATAGGTTTGAGTTCAATGTCCTATTGAAGCGTTCCACCATTCCATCGGACTGTGGATGTAATGGAGTTGTCCTAGTTTTGTTTATTCCCAGCATTTGACACACGTGTTTGAATATTTGAGATTCAAAATTGCGCCCTTGATCGGAGTGTAGTTCACGTGGAGCTCCAAATCTGCTCACCCAGTTGGTAACAATTTGTTCGGCGACGGTTACTGCTTCTTGGTTTGGAATTGCGTAGGCTTCAGGCCACTTGCTGAAATAATCAATGACCACTAGAATGTAGCGATTACCATTTTCTGATTCCGGAAATGGTCCAGCAATATCCACAGCAATTCTCTCAAATGGGACTCCCACGTTGTATTGTTGCATTTCTCCCCTGGATCTGCGGTGTGGGCCCTGACTTGATGCACACGTAGTACATTTACGGCACCAATTCTCGACATCATCTCGGAGATGGATCCAATAGAACCTTTCTCGTATCTTTGCCAAGGTTCTATTTACACCCAAATGCCCACCGGAGGTACCTCCATGATATTCCTTCAAAACCTCCTCGACTTTACAATGCGGGACGATGGTTTGCATGTGATACGACTTTCCGTCAGCGTTTTCCCATTTCCGTTTTAATAATCCGCCGTCTAGGTGAAGGGAGTTCCATTGTGCCCAATAACACTTCAGGGTTTCGCTGAATTGTGAGATGTCTTTCCACTCAGGCCGTTTCATTTCGTCCTTCCATGCCATGATCGGTGAAATATCTGGATCTTTACGTTGGGTATCTTCCAGTTCTTGCTGATTCCATCCAGTCTCTGGTTCGGTCGTTATCCTCTGAATGGTTTCTCCGGCTTCTTTTCCTTCTACACGGTGACAATGCTTGCAGTTCGGTGGACAAGGACGACGTGAAAGCGCGTCGGCATTACCGTGGATTCTTCCTCTTCGATGAACAATCTCGAAATCGTAGGATTCGAGCCTTTCGATCCATCTGGCTACTTGGCCTTCGGAGTTCTTAAACTGAAGTAGCCATTTAAGCGATGCGTGATCCGTTCGAAGAAGGAACTTTTGACCATAGAGGTATTTGTGAAAATGTTTTGTTGCTTCTACTATGGCTAGTAGCTCTCGGCGAGTTACGCAATAGTTCCTTTCTGATTTTGAGAGTACTCGGCTGTAGTAAGATAGCACTCTCTCCTGCCCATCGATCTCTTGTGATAGTACTGCTCCGATACCGACATTGCTGGCGTCAGTGTCTATGATGAAACCATGACCTGGTTTTGGATACGCCAGAACTGGGGAGTCGCAGAGTTGGTCTTTTATCCTCTCGAATGCTTCCTGGCACTGTTGACTCCATGTAAATGGCTTCCCTTTTTCTGTTAACTGATGCAGATATTTCGCCGTGTTGGCAAAGTCTTTTACAAATCGTCGGTAATATGTCGCTAAGCCTAGGAAGCTGCGCAAATGGTGTTTATCACTCGGAGTAGGCCAATTTTTCACCGCCAGTATCTTCTCCGGATCTGTCTTTACACCATCAGCTGAAACGATGTGACCCAAGTACTTGACTTCTGCACTAAACAAAGTGCACTTTTTCGGACTCAGCTTTAATTTTGCCGCTCGCAGTCGCTGGAAGACTTCCTGCAGATTTTTTAGGTGTTCATTGAATGTTTTTCCGATAACGATCACATCATCTAGGTAAACGAGACAAGTTTTCCAACTCAGACCACGCAAAACGAATTCCATCAGTCTTTCGAACGTAGCTGGAGCATTGCACAGGCCAAATGGCATTACGATGAACTGCCACAGTCCACTGCCGACAGAGAATGCTGTCTTCTCTCTATCTTTTTCATCTATCTCCACTTGCCAGTAACCACTCTTCAGGTCCAACGTTGAGAACCATTTAGCATCGGTCAGGGTGTCCATGATGTCGTCGATTCTAGGTAGTGGATAGCTATCCTTTTTCGTAACATCATTTAGTCGCCTGTAGTCCACACAAAAACGGGTACTGCCGTCCTTCTTCTTTACCAGCACTACTGGCGATATCCACGGGCTCTTTGATTCTTCGATGATTCCCTGATGCTCCATAGTTTTGACCATTGAATTGACTTCTCCTTGTTTCGCTAATGGTACTCTTCTTGGAGGTTGACGTATCGGTGTAGCACTTCCGGTATCTATACGATGTTTCACTAAGTTTGTTCTGCCATAGTCGTCATCACCGGTGGAAAAGACGTCGCTAAATCCTTCGATTAGATCTACTGCTTGCTTGTGTTGTTCTCCTCTAAGGTTGCTTGACTGAAGAAGTGTTGATGTTACATTGTCCTTCCTTCTTGGCTTATTTTTAGAGGGTACGTCATGTGGTTCTGCCTTGTCGATACTCGTCACCGCCGATATTGGTTCACAGCTGCCAATTACATCTCCTTTCTTTACGCTGGTAGTGCTGTCCGCAACGTTCAGGACTCTTATTGGTACCATCATCTTCTCATTCCTTTTTACGAGCGTTTTTCCTAGTATTAGACTTCGTAATGCAGGTGTCGTTTCCGGTTCTATGAGGTAGAATCGGTGGTTCCCGGGATCACCATCGAGCTCTGCCCAAATAACATTCTCAGATGACTTTGGTATGTCCGCATCTTCGCATAATACAACTCGCAGCTTTGTTGTGTTGGAGGATGTTATTTCCATCGGGATTTCAATATTCCGCCACTTCATTATTCGTTGTCCTAGGTCCAGCTGGATACCTTGTGGTTTCAGAAAATCCATTCCAAGGATACACTCATCGGTAATGTCAGCTACCACGAATACATGCGAGAAGGTCAAATCCCCAAGTTGTATGTCACGAGCTATTTCTCCATGGACCGTTGTAGTTTCTCCTGTAGCAGTGCGAAGTGCGTACTTCTTGGTGTTGTGAAGCCAAGTACGATCTACGAGGTCAGATCTTAACACTGACCGTGTTGCGCCTGTGTCGACTGTTATGATGCAGTTTAATTTGCCGACTCGACCACTCATACATAAGTCGTTTTCACAACGATGTAGTCGAGAAACTGCGATGATGGTTCCGGGGGCGTCGACTCTACCAGCCAACTTCTGCCCCATGAAGTTGGCCTTTACTCGTTTCCCGGACTGTCATTAGGCGAAGCGTGCTCTCGTGACGGTTCGCCCCTTCCTCCTCTTTGTTTAGCAGCACAGCCGGAACAGTAGTTGATCGCTTTTCTGGGTTTGCGGCAGTCGCGTCGTAAGTGTCCTGCCTGTCCACAATTCCAGCATCGAGGAGCACCAGATCCTTCGCTCCGCTTGGTGTACTCGGCTTTCTGGCACACACATTCTTCTACTATTTCTCGAACTCGATAGTTACTCCGCGAGCTTTGCTTGGCAGCTTCGAACGTCAGCCCATATACTAAGGCTTCGCCAATCGTTTTCTTACCTGCCAGTTTTAACGCCTGTTGCAGCTCTCTGTCCTGTACAGCATTGTTAAATGCGAAAACAGCTGTATCGTTTCGTTGCTCTGTTTGCGCATTAGGCAGCGATAATAGTGTGAGTCGTTCAATATCGCGTGCCAGCTCTTGAAGTGTTTCACCATTCTTTTGAGTTCGGTTGTACAGTTGCGTTTTGTAGATCTCTCGCATGTGGTCACTGCCATAATGAAGATCTAATGTCTGGACTAACGTTGAAAAATCTTGTTGTTGCTCCTGCGGAATCGTTTGAAGAACTTCTGCTGGTGGACCTCTTAGCGCCAATATAAGAGCTGTTCCCCGTTCCAGATCATTCCAATGGTTGTTTCTTGCGGCGGCCTCAAATTGGGTCTTATAAATAGCCCACGGTGTTTGTCCATCGAAGATTGGAGCCTTGAGACCCTTGTGCGCAACATGTTCTGTCTTGATGGCGCCAGTCGCCTTCACATTATCGAAGTCTCTTTTTAGGCGTTCGACTTCTTCTGCAATTCCGGATGTCTTTTCCGTAATTTGTTCTTCGAAGATTCGAAGTTTCTTTTCAACGTTTTCTTCTATGGCCTTACCCATGGTGTCTATTTTATCATTTTGCAGCTCCAATTTTTGGTTAAGGTCCTTTGAAGTCTGGTCTAATTTCTCTAGTTTCTGATTAATGTCCGCTGATTGTTGTTTAATGTCCGCAGATTGTTGTTTAATGTCCACCGATTGTTGTTCTAATTTCCGATTCATGTCCGTTGTCACAGCTGATTGTTGTTTAATGTCGACTGATTGTTGCTCCAATTTGTTCATCATTTGTTGCATTAACTGTGTTAAGGCATCCGATGTACCGGAGCACTCCTCTTCACGAGTTTCTTCGCTTTGGAACTCAAAACTATCTGCATCCTCGCCCTCAGCCTGGAGTGTCTCGATCATACGGCTGACAAGTTCAGACTTGCTCCCTGTCGTAGATAACTTGCGTCTACTGAGCTCTTCCTTCAGCTCCGTTACTTTTAAGTCCTTTAAATAACGCGGCATTTTCACTACCGATTATTTTCCGCGATCGAATTCACTTAAATTTACGTCACTAATTAAAGTCACTGCTCACTCGAGAATATTCGTTTTCACAAAATTCTCACTGTCCGTTCGAGAATTTTAGTTCCGCGATTTTACTTCGGTAATTTACGTCACTGCTCACTAAATTACCCGAGAATATTCGATTTCACAAAATTCTCACTGTCCGTTCGAGAATTTTAGTTCCGCGATTTTACTTCGCTAATTAAAGTCACTGTTCACTAGAGCACTCGAGAATATTTGATTTCAGAAAATTCTCACTGTCCGTTCGAGAATTTCACTTTTTCGCTCTCACAAAATTATCCGTTCCGAGAATTTTTAATTTCACTCGCGATTTTTTTTTTTTTTTTTTTTAACCCGAATTTATCCTTGGAATCCCACTCTTCTGACACCAATTGTTGCGAGCTAGGGGTTCGCCAGATTCCAAAGGAAAACACAATTCGTTTAAAAATAATGAATAATTTTATTAAATCGCACTTTATACACAATTTCCCGATCACTTCACTAAATTCGCTCTAAAACTTAATTCGTACAACTCAGGAACACTGTCAATCTATCACTTTCGCTTATTTACACCGATAGGTGTTTTCCATGAAACTTTCACTCAGTAACTGGATAACTTGTCGTGAGCTCTGGCTATTTATAATGGATTTATCCGAGTCTCGAACCTTCTCTGGTGTATGTTTTTCTGTTGCGTCTGGACTATTCTGGAAGTTACTAGATGGCGTCGGGTGTCATTGTCTGTGTCTTTGAGAAATTACTAGAAGCCCTCTACATGTTGGAAGAATATTCTAAATAGTTCTGGTAGATTTGAGAGAGATCATTGCCAGATCTATAACAGTATGAATGCTACTGATCTGCAATTTAAAACATGTCAAAAAATGAAGTTTTTAGTTATTTCTAAAAAGTCATTAAGAGCTCGCCCCTCCTTGTACCACCTCCCATACAAACTGCACCATTTGACTAAATCCAACACACTAATTTTCTCAGTACCTATTAAATTTTTTAATTCTAAATTTTCTGTAAAACATTTTGGTGGCAACTCTAGCGTGATGTGAAAAAAGTAGTTCAATGTCATCACCCTCTCCACCAATTCCCCTAAAAAATTTCTTAATATCACACGAATGGGCTTTACGCTGAATCGTAGTCCTGTTATGTTTTTTAATTATTTTATTTTCAAACACTCATGATTTCCCAAACTCTGTCCAGAACATAAAATCTGTGTAATATAATGAAAGCGATGTTTTATATTATGACTTCCTTATACACGACATTCTTTGTGATGAATTTCAAATTGGCTTATTTTTAAATAGTTCCTGATTTTCTTTTGCAGGGACTCATGACATGGCGACATAGAGTTGTCCATGGGAAAATACGTTGTCATTTGGAATGTGCTAAAAAAAATATAAAAAAGAAAGTTGTATGGGCCGCCGTAAATCAAACGCGTGGCAGGTGAGCATTTTATTTAGCCACAGTTTTTGAATCTACTTTAATTAGATTCAAATGGATTCAGTTTTACACATCAAGTCGTTAGTTCCGAACTGAGAAATTCGATTTTATTTTGAACTCATGCATGGAATAAAAATTATTTGAAATTATGATATTTTTTCTGTTGTCAAACTTGAAACTTTGTTCGAAGAAAAGCAATAAAACTGTATCACGAATTGTGCAATTCCTTCAAGAAAACATTTCTATGGGTGGGGTCCAAACGGGTCAAATCGCTCTACCCCTTATACCTCCTCCCATACAAAATTACACAATTTCGCAATTTGACAATAAACGGATTTGCTCGAAAAATATAAATGCTATTGATCTGAAATTTGGAATGTAAGACTTTTATGATGATTGCAATCTACTGTATAAAAATTATTTGTGTTATCCCCCTACTTTAGGCTTTACGCGCTGTAATGTTTTTCCCCACTTTTCAGTTTATTATACACCATTAATATTCATAAGGTAAGTAATTTCCCTGATATTAATTGCAATTTCCCTGATATTAATTGCGATTTCCCAATAATGTCCTACTAGAGTTTTTCTCGCTATTTGTAACAAATCGAGTTAGCCGCATTCACAAGAAAACTTCGAGAAATCTCATCTATGTATAATATTTTTCAAAAGCCCAATAACATCGTAATTTTCAGTTTTCATTTTGAAAAATTGCGCAATATCCGGAATAGAGTTCATTAATATCCGGATGATTTCACCTTGCCGAGAGTTTATTGCAACGAGATGTCCTTTCCATCGGAACTCAGTTTATGGGTCATTGAAATTGTTACAGTCGATTACTTCGGTAGTGAATCGATTGAAATGCTCTTTGATTTCAATCGATGACACAGGAAAGTAATGGAAATTGAGCATTTAGAAAATTTACGAATGCATGTTAGTTAGTTGCGCTATAACCTACGAATTGAAAAAAGTTTTGCTGTAACCTACAAATTGATTAGTACAGAATTTAATAATAATAATGAAGTCAAGAGTTTTCATGTTGCAGTTTAAACCAATTTTAAAAGTTGAAGTGCCTTAGTTTTGGTTGTTATACATATGTATGGTATGTATATGCCATATGACATTCAATATTCGCTAATGCACCGAAGTGCATCAGATATTTGAGAGTTAGCTTAGATTAGTCTAATTCATCAACTTAGATGGATACAAAAACCTAGTGTCTGACATAGTGGAATAAATGAATTTACTTTATTGGGAACAAGCGGTTTCAGCGCTGGTTTCAGAATTCTCGGCTGAACTTTACTGAATACATCTAACACATCCAACAAGTCGGGTGAAACTTTATTATTCTTAGGACAAGTTGTGGATGCATGGGAAGTTAATATGCTGGTTGACATGGTAGGCGATGGGTTTTCTAAGGGTAGCGCTATTGTCAATTATTTAATACTTAACTACGATTATGAACAATAGCTCCAGTTCATATATAGAATCAATATTTCATTCTTTTATTTATGCAAGTTTGGTTGTGTATTGGGGAAGGGAGGGCGGAGGGAAGGGACCAGTTTCTTCGATGAAGTAAATTACAAGGAATTCTATGAAGTTTATATTCATGAAGCCATACTTTTGCTTGGAAGAAATGGCTGCGAGAATCGTAAAAATGTCGATGCAGTTTCTTTTTATTTGTATTTCAAACTCGTAGCTTTTCATTTCCTAGTTATTAGTTGATTTATTGAAATTGGTCGAGTGGAGAAATTTCAATGCTTTTGAATTTCGTTTTGAATATTACTCAACAAATGTTCAAGTTATTTTTCTAATGTGTTCCCGACAAATGATTCATTAAAATTAGTTGCAATAATACTTTTGCATGGAAAGGGGTAGAAATTTTGAAGATATTCAACCTTCTAATATCTGAAAACTTGATGCATTTTTATACTCTAGATGAAATCTGAGAGTGTATTGTGTTTGCATTACCATTTCTAACGCAAGGAAATAATGCTCGTACAGAGTCACCAAGTATACAGAAATATTTGTTATTGCTCAAAAACCTCGATTCCGAGTGACCGTATGTCAACATAACTCTCGTTTGCTTTGAGCAATCATGCTGAAATTTTTTATGTGAAATTTATATTTAGCAAAAACTTTAAGTTCCTGAATGAACTAGATTCACCATTCATTCTACCCCCTCCCATACAAATTTGATGAAATTTTGAAATTTAGAGAAATTAGTTTTTCTTTGAAACTATATTTGAGCTATCGACTTGACATTTAGATTAAGCTATATTGCTGTTATATATATAGTGCTATAAAACATTTATCCGATTCCCTTATTCCTTCTACGCCTCCCATACAAATACATTTATTCGATTTTTTTTATAACTATCAAAGCTAAAGAAACGAATTTTTGCCAAAATTCATTTTATTATAATTGCAACTAATTTTGGGAAAAAAAGTATCAACTTCCTTGTACCCCAAATACAAATTTCACCAAATTTCGTGATTTCAATTTAAAAACTTTTCTTCAAAACCATTAAAGACATCGACTTGAAATTTTGACCGACATATAACAATGGTAATATCTTAAAAACTGAATAATTTTGCTTTAAAATTCATTATATCGATATTCATTAAAACTAGAAAAAGTAGAAACTATAAATTTTGCCCGAATTCGTCAATACAAAAACAAAATTATGTTTTAGAAATTCTAAAAAAGCATTTTTCTTTTAACATAAGAGAGCAAACGAATTATGGTCGTAAGGATGCCGATACGGATAATTATAAGCAGTTTCAAAATTATTCAAAACCTATCCATAGGTTAGGTTAGGGGTTGGACTACCAGTGAGGATATGGTCACCTACCATACAAATCCCCGAGTTTCAGAAAAACAATGTTTAATTTTCTTGAAAATTATGAGAGCTAAAAACTTTAAATTTAGCGCGAAACATTTTCAATGCAATAATCGGTGTCATAAAGAAGAATTACTAACCTCCCCCTCTGCTTCTACAACCTCCTATACAAAAGCACTATTTACTATTCGAAAGATTGTTAGATGACATATTTGGCAGTACATTAAACTCTTTTCCATCTCATCTAGAGCACCGCATGATTGAGCTTTTCGCTCAGTCATAATTCTATTAAGTTTTTAAAAGAAATTCGCAAATATTAAAGTTTCTAGCTTAATCTTTCAATCAAAAATTTGGCTTTTTTGTGTTCTTTTTAACACAAAAGAATTAGTGGCGTAACAGTGCTTCCCTTACCTTTTGCTCTTTATTCAGTTTAGAAAAGCTAAACTAAAATCAGCACGAATATGAAAACTTATTAAAAAATTTCTTTAAAAGAAAGCGTCCATTATTTTCGTTTACCACTGTTTACAGTATTTACGTCCTCAGAACAGCTTTTTTTCTCACGCTTTTTCTGACCAACGAAAGTTGAAAGCCTTCTACAGGGAAAAAGATGCGATTTCAAAAACGCATATACAGGACTGCCGGACAATACGAGCGACAAGCGCAAGTCTCAATAGGAAGGGAAATGCGTCGCATTGAAATGCTTCCACTTTTCCGAGGCCGACCAATACGAGTAAAATTTTCGCTCGAGCGCAAGTTCGACTTCAGTAGGAGGGAGAGATGCGATAACGCAATTGCTTTCAGCCAGTGCTTTCAGTCGCAAGCTCTGGCTTTTGATTAAAGTGTTGCCAGTATTGAAATTTGTGTACTAGCCGTTGTCGCTCAAAAACCTCGATTCCGAGTGACCGTCTGTCCGTGCGTCTGTCTACAGCATAACTCTCGAAAGCTTTGACCTATAGTGCTAAAAATTTTTATGTCTCATTTTTAGCAAAAAAGTAGTTTCAAGTTCGTGAATGGGCGAAATCGCTCCACCCCTTCTACCCCCTTCCATACAAAACGACACAATTAAGCAATTTGATAATGAACGGATTTGCTCGAAAAGTATAAAAGTTATCGAGCTCAGATTTGGAGCATATTACTTTTATGACTTCATTCTACCGTATAAAAATTATGTGTGTCCTCCTTCTCTTCCACCACCTCCCGTACAAACTGCACTTTTTCATGAAATGCTCTAAAGCAATTTACTCAGTGCGTATAAAATTGAGCGAGCTGAAATTGTGCAAAAAATATTTATTTAGAATTATTAGTAAGACCAATAAAAATTAGATGATTAGCTTCACCCCTTCTACCCCCTCACAAATACGCAATTCGTCATTAAGCGGATTTGCTCAAAAAGTATAAAAGTCATTATTCTGAAATTTTGAGTTTATTACTTACGTGACGATTTGAATGTACCATATAATAATTATGCATGTCCTCCTCCTCCTTTCATCACCTCCCATACAAACTGTAATTTTTCATGAAATATTCTAAACCAATTTACTCTGTGCGTATAAAATTTATAAAGCTCAAATTTAGCAGTAGATATTTATTTAGAATTAGCAAGACCAAACAAATTAGATGATTAGCTTCACCCCTTCTACCCCCTCCCATACAAAATGACACAATTTCGCAACTCGACAATAAACAGATTTGCTCGAAAAGGATAAAAGCTATTCATCTGAAATTTGGAATATAATACTTTTATGATAATTTCAATCTACTACATAAAATTTATTTGAGTCCTCCTCTTCCTTCTACCCCCAACCATACAAACTGCACTTTTTCATGCAATGCTCTAAATCAATTTACTCAGTACGTATAAAACGGATCGAGCAGAAATTGTGCATTAATAATTTATTTAGAATTATTATTCAGCCCAAAAAAAATTAGGTGATTAGCCTTACCCCTTCTATCACCTCCCATACAAAATGGCACAATTTTGGAATTCGGCAATAAACGGATTTGCTCGAAAAGCATGGATGCTATAGATCTGAATTTTGAAATATATTATTTTTATGATGAATTTAGTCTATCACATAAAAATTTTTTAAGTCCTCCCCTGTCTTCCACCACCTCCCATACAAACTCTACTTTTTCATAAAGTACTCTAAAACAATAACTCAGTGTGTATAAAATCTATCGAGCTGAAATTGTGCACTTAATTTTTATTTAGAATTATTAGTAAGCCCAAAAAAATGAAGCTATTATCTGTACCCCTTCTGCCCCTCCCATACAATCTGACACAATTTCACAATTCTACAAAGGCGGATTTTCCAGTAAAGTATGAATGCTATTATTCTACAATTTAAAATATCTTAAGAGCATGATGTTTATAGTTATTTGTGAAAAAGTCATTAAGGACTCGCCCCCTCCTTGTACCACCTCCCATACAAACTACAAAATTTGGATAAATCCAATGACCTAATTTTCTCAGCAACTATTAAATTTTTTAATCCTAAATTTTGTGTAAAACATTTTGATAGCAACCTTAGCGTAATGGGAAAAAATTAATTCAATGTCGTCAGCCCCTGTACCACTTCCCCTACAAAATTTCTTGAAATCAAAAAATTTCTCTTTCATCTAGAGTATCGCACGATTGGGCCTTATGCCCAATGTACAAAACATTGAACAATATTTAGACTCGGTGTAACATAGCCGCAAGATCTTTCTCTCTCTCACTGCAACCTCCACGAAGGAAAACGTGTTTTTAATAAACATTATATATTTAACCCTAGACGAGCGGTTAACTTACCTCGGAATACAACAGTAGGCATGTTAATTCCCTGTCCTTATACGAATGTCCACTAATTTGTACATCATCTTGACGAAGAAGGAAGTAAGACTTATAGGGTGATATGATCTAGGCTGATCATTGCGACGACTCCCAGCCTTTGGAATAAAAACCAACCCCGCTTTTCTCAAGGTTTTCGGGGTATGACCCCATATAAAAATGGCTTTAAGGATCCTTAGCAATGTTGGCACTGTGATCTCTAGCCCCTTCCGTAGTAATGCGGGGAATATTTTATCTACTCCGACTGATTTCAAGGAATTAACGATATTAATTCCCCATCTGATCTTTTCCAGAGTGACTACCAGCAATACTATTACTGAACGGAGTCTGACGATACGTTCTCTTCTCTACTTCTAAGTCTTCATTGTTGTTAATTATTGTGTAGCCTGGAAAATGTGTTGGCAGTAACACTGCAATTGTATCAATGCTACTTTTAGTTAAGGACCAATCTTGTCTCTCTAAAAGTCTGATATCAATCGGGGTGTTTTTTTGAAATCTTGAAGCCGTTGGGAGATCATCTATCTCTTCACAAAATTTTGTTGTATTCAGTAAAGGAATCTCTGTATTCATCCCTGTTACCAAAGCTTTTTGCTTGCTTGAACAATTTCCTAGTTTCTTTGCGTTTTGCCACTGGTTCCTTGTTCCATCAAGGTGCTTGTTTGGCCCTTTTCTTATGTGAAACGGGACAACTTTATTCGTAGCCATATTAATATTGTCAACGAGTTTTTCAGCTATTTGATCACTGCAACCTGGGCTGCTTATTGATCCTTTTTCGCTACTCATTCGTTACGGGTGTTCTTACACGCCTTCTTCTAACTTTTCAATCCCATTCCTTCCCTCCTTGAATGCTTGTGCATTAAACATAAAGGCCGAAATTGCCAATATTACAAGTCATTTCGTAAAAGAAAATCACAACGTCACTAATCCTATTGAGGATTGCTTTAGCCGTGGTCTCCCATAAGGCGGTGAGCAGACATATACCAATCTAATTGCCACAATCTCGAAGGTTGCCCTTCTTCGAAATTTTCACACTGACGCCCTCCTTCTATTCAGCTGGATATCTTCCCTCATTTCACTCCTCAATAAAGTGGGAGGAGTTTATCATCTGTAATTTCTGAGTCCACTTTGAAAAGTTCGGTTGGTAGTCCGTCTATTCCTTAGGCTTTCCTTCCTGCCATTGGGCTAATGGTGGAAACTAATTCTTCCTTATCTGGGCGATCGTTCCTTTTAGAGGATTGTTGCAGTTGGAAGTTTGTTGATTGCTCTGTTTCTTGAATATTTCCTCTGCCAAAGTGTTTAAAACATGGGAGAAGTATGCCTTCTTTTGCTGCAATTGGCGGTGAAATTGTTGTTTGTCAACTGTTTCATAGTTTTAAATAGCGAACCTATATCCCCAAGGTAGATTCCGCCTTATTGGCCAGATCTTCAATGACACTTTCTTTTTCGCGTCTAACATCCCTTTAAAGTTGTCAATAAGCATCGCGGTAGATTTGTTTGAAGTCGGGAGCCCTTTGGTTGGCTTGGAGTTAATCTGCATTTTTTCCAATCGCCAACCTTGTTCCATGTGAGTTGTGACATTCACAGTTTCTCGCCGCTTTGCACATACCCCAAGAATTCTTCAGCGCTTGTAAGAAATGTGTTTTAGATAGCCTCCCAGTTGGTGTTAAGCGTGCGCATTTAATGTCCGCCCAATACGTATGACTTTTCGCGTTTTTTTTTGGTTACTAAGATTTTCCACATTAAGCTTGCGCTTCATTCGAAGAATTTTTGGACATAGGATGGCTGCTGTGTACAATCTCAAGCAGCAAACGATCATCTTGTGATCGCTACCCATGTCAGCTACATGATTTGCTTGCACATCAAGGATCTCCGCCATCGGCGACTTATGGCCAAATTGTCGACTTGGATCTGAGTTACACGAGGGTGTGTTATTGATGTATGCAAATTAAAATTTGAACTTTTTGGCTTTTACCAGATCCATCAAAAAATTACACAAAATTCTCAACACTTTGGCTCACCGAAGCGCTTCCCTTACCCAACCAACATAAAAATTTTATCAAAACTGTGAACTATAAAGCTATGCAATTTGACGAAATTTGAAGTTAATCCTGTGTTGGATTTTGAGATACAATGGCTTAAAATATTTTAAAGTGCACCAGTTTGAAAGCGCCCTGTTTCCACTCGCTGCAGTTCTGCCCGAATGTTATATTTTTTTTTCATTTTTCGCTAGTATTGCTTAATATAAGCTTTAAATTTCAACTACTATGTATATATATCTTGAGGCATAGATGAAAAATTAGTTTTTAAGTACTTTTCTTTGCACCCAACTAACCCTCCTCCTTACAAGTACTTGCTCGTCATAAGGGTAGTTTTTTCTCTGAAAAAAGAAATATACACAGCCATACTCACATCAGTCACACAACCAAACGTAACAACGAAAATTTCTTTTTGTTAATCCGCTGATCTCAAAAAATTTAAATCCATTTAAAACCAAATTTCGAAATTTTCCGTGACTTATCTCAAAATATGGGAAACGAAATTGTATATAATCAATTTCAAAGCCATAACCCTTTACAATTCTTTACAAAAAATTAATAAAAATTACCTTTTTTGGCATTCCAAACGATGCGACCTCCTTAAAATCCTATGTGCTAAGCAAATCCTTTCCTTTTACAAAAAAGAACCTAATTATTTTTTTTAAAAAATGTTTTTATTTATTACAATAGGATGTTTTAATGTAGTTTTTCACATTTTATTTATTTATTTCTTTTTTTTTTCAGGGGTAAAATATAGTACAAATAGCAATATACAAGTATCTTAAATTGATTCTGGTGTATAAGAAATGGTACAATAATTTTATTGTAAATACATTTAAATTTAATTATTAAATTACATTAAAATACATGACTGTAATTTATGGTAAAAAAGAAATTTAATAAATTACAGGATGTTCATTAAAGTATTTAATTAAGTTTTTATTCATAATTTATTTCAATATTCAATAATAAATGCTACGTTTATTATTAATATAATTTTACAAATTCTGTTAAGATATACCTTGATTATACCTTTAGTAGCTTATTTTAATCCTATATTCTTAATTTTACAGTTTTATAGTACACTTTCCAGAAGCAAGGAAGCTTTCATATGGTTTTGTTTCATGCTTTTCAAAATTCAACGCAATTTAATTCAACTTATGAATATTTTTTTAAATTAATTTTTCTTATAACCTCGTTGTTCACAACTTTTCCATTATCTTAATGCAGGTAACATTCATATATAGTATTTATGTTTTTTTTTTCATATTTATAATTTCAATATGTTTTGTTTGCAAACGCAATTAATAGCTGAACAGGCAATAATCAATTATTTTTATATGCAATAAAAGCTCTGATTTAGCATTATCATTCTATTTTTATTTATTTTGAATAATTTTTTTCTTGTTTCTTATTAAATTATCTTTTATCTCATTATTTATTTTAATAATATTCTTGTTTTATTTTTCATTTTTGTAGTATTAATTCTTAAATAATATTTTGCTAAGCTTATTATGGTTAAAATTTTATTTGCATTTGTTTAACAATTTTGTTACCTAAATTTTGAAAATAATAAAGTTATCGAAGATGTTCTGGGTGCTTACCATCATCATTTTATTTTAGTGAGGTCGTGATAATTTAATAATTTGAACTGATTCGAGTATTTGAAGAAATAAATTGTTTCTGCAGGGTTTTGCATTTGAAGACCAAGCACTAGGGGTATGGTGGAAAGAATGATGGTAGCCAGAAAAGGAGGACAAGAAACACATATGGTAAATTATTGTTTCAAATTTGTTTCTAATAAATTAACCACGGAATATGAGCTTAATTCGCGATATCACGAAAGATGGTGAAAGATTTTATTTGTATTGCTTCAAGATACCTAAATATTTATAATCTGCTTGATAAAAGTCAAATTCAATAGGTTCTTATACACCTGTCAAATTTGACGGTAATGATTATTAAGGTCTTGGTAAATCACCATGGACCACGCCGAACATAAGCTGCCTGGACACCGGAACAGTTGGAAGTGATTGGATGAGCGAATTCGTTAACAAGCGAATTTGCCAAATTTTTGGTGCACAAAATTCGTACGAGGTTCAAGAAATGATAATGTATCTTCAAAGAGCCACTGTTTTGCAATAAATTCGCGCAACTGGATTGTCAGGGCCCTTACTCAGTCATGTGTGAATTGAGTGCCTCAAAAAAACAGCGGACATGTGGTCGCATACAAATTTTACCTGCGAACGCAATGATATTTTTCACGGGATAGAAGATTGGAGTTGCCGAGGTGGTTAGGGACTCCAAAATTGGGTCTGCGAAGTACAATCACCTCCACGTGGTGCAGGCTGGATAACGCTAAGAGATCTAGAGATAGAACGGATAAGATCGAGTGATTGGTATATTGAATTTTTAATTTATTATACCATAGTCATCGGCTCCGAATACTACAACACAATGGGGGATAAAGTTGAACAGTCCGTCAGCTCCGTATCCTATCGATCGCAGGGAAGTAAGTGCTGCTCTAGAAAGCTAAGGTGATTTCAGTAACTTCTTTTGGAGCGTGGCAACTCTACGTACCCGAGCTGTTCGATCGGTATCAAAGTTTCGTGTGAACTTAGACTGAAGTGAAGCTTGCTTCACGGAAGTCCTCACCAAGGACTTTAAACTTGGTACTACGGGAGGTCGTATTAGCAACCCTGTACCAGGTGGTATCGATCATGTCTCAATGAAATGAATAAATGAATAAATAAGATCTAAACATCAAACGAAAAACCGCGGAAAGGACTAGCTGACTGAAGGAGGAGAAAAGCCGGTGTCCGGTATAGCCGGTACGGCTTAGTAACTAATTGAAGGATGTGAAAATGGAAGTAAAAACAAGCAGTAAATGATGTAAAAGTTGAATGTGGAAAGCAGTTGCGGTATACTGATTTTAGTAGGAGTCGAAGGAGGTGAAATCCGGGAGTTTGGAACAGCCAGCTCGGAATGAGTAGCTAACTGAAGAATTGTGAAAATTGAAGCAGAAACAAGAAGCAAGAAGGCAATGGATGAATGTTGCAACCGATGGTTATGGGTGAAAGTAGTAGCGGATTGAGGAATGTGAAAATTAGGCTGGCTGTAGGTGTGTGGGAGGCTGGAGCTCGGTTGATCCGGGACGTCCGTTTACGTCGGGTATGGCTTTTCGTTAGCACATCGCCGCTTAGTTTTAACCCAAACTTGTAAAAACCTTAATAATTCATTTCTTCACGTATAGTAGTTTAATATTTCCTAAACTTGAATCTACTTGCCAACATATGTAAATTAGGCATTGCCTTTAAAGCTTGTATTGACAAATCTATTGTAATTGTATTGTAATTTTACTAAATTTATCATTTTCCTTTTTTTAGTTTTACTTTATTATTATAATAATAAAATATTGTGATCGACACAAGAAAAAAAAAAAGTTTGCAACCCTGAAATTTTTTTTTTCGCGTTTCATGACTAAATTAGCCTAAAAATGCAAAAAAAAAAAATCCGTCTGTCTGTACGCCGTCCGCCGTCCGCCGACGTGTACGCTCAGCGCACATTAACTCCCAAACCCTCCAAGATAGAAAGTTCATTTTTGGAGGGATTGTAGATAGTTGCGGATCTCAGGCGGATACCCATTTTCCGGGGTATACGGGTTCAGGGGGAGGCGGGGGGAGCGCTTAAACCGAAAAATACGAATTCAAATATCTCAACCATGGTAATAGCTAGGAAACTAAAACTCAACATTGATATAGAGGGGTTTGTGGGACAACTTTTAAAAATAATATAATTTTTTTATCCATTGGGGTACGAAAAGGGGGGGCTTAGAACCAATTGTCGGCCAAATTTTTTTTTCAAATGATTATATCTTCGAAATTACTTATCGTACCAAAATCATATTTAGAGACCGTCAAGGTGGCATATAGCTTCATTGGAACCAGCTTAGAAAGTGGCTAATTATTGTAAGGAGGAGGGTCAGGGGGGGGTGCAAAGAAAAACACTTAAAAATTAATATCTCAATTATCTCTTAAGCTATGTAATTGAAACTTAAAACTTATATTAAGCTATACTAGGCAAATATAAAAAAAATATAACATGTTGAAATAATAGTAGTGGGGAGAAATGGGGAGCATTTCAAAAATGGCGCACTTTTCAAAATTACAAATCCTTATATCTCCAAAAATAGTACAGGTATCAAATCAAAAATTTGTCAGATTGTAGAACTACATAATATTTAATTTTGGTAAAAATTTTAAGTTGGGAGGTGTAAGGGGAGGGAGGTAATAAGCAAAAATATCGAAAAATTTGAGTGATTTTCTTAGGGCTCTGGTAAAAGATACAAAGTTAAAACTTTGCATGTGAATACCTATATTTAATCCACATAAAAAAATAATAATAACTTGATCCATATTTGTTATAATCCGACCCCCCCGGTCTAACGTGCACAAGGTGTTTCATGTGCATTGAAAAAAACACATAAACTGAAAATTTTTAAGTGAAATTTTAAGGTAGAAATTGCATTTAAAATGCATTTAAAAAAAATCTCTAAATATACGAAATATTAACTGGTCGAAAACCTTTAACACTTCTACCCCCTCCCATACAAAATTATTTTTTCGACCATTTTCAAGAAATCAATTATCACCTAACTTTTAAAAGCTATCAATTTGAAATTTTGCATAGCAACTAAAAAAAATAATTAAAATGAAATCGCGTTAAAAGTTTTAAAATCGCGCTTGACCTTCTACCCCCTCCCATACAAAAGTATGATTTCGACTAATTTCATTAAATCAACTAATAACCAACAAATTAAAAGCTACGAACTTGAAATTTCGTACGAGCACCTTGCAATAAAAATGAAAGAAAATTGCATCACAAGTTTTACGATTCCCCTACCTCCTCTACCCCCTCCCATACAAAATTATTTTTCGAGCATTTTTAAGAAATCAGTTATCAGCTAATTCTTAAAAGCTATCAATTTCAAATTTGGCATAAAAACTTATAAAAATAATTCAAATGAAGTTGCTTTAAAAGTTTTGAAATCGCGCTTGCGCTTCTACCCCCTCCCATACAAAAGTATGATTTCAACCAATTTCATTAAATCAACTAATAACCAACAAACTAAAAGCTACGAAATTGAAATTCTATACAAGCACCTTACAAGAGACGCGAAATAAAACTGCGTATCAAATTTTACGATTCCCCTATATTCTCTACCCCCTCCCATACAAATGTTCGGTTTCATGAATGTAAAATACACCGAATTTTATGAAAATTCTATGCAACTTCGTCTATGAAACACATTCTATACAGAGAATGTTGGACGTGATTCAAGCAATTAATTAAAAAGCTATTAACGTACACCCACCCTTACCCCTCCTCCTCCCCTCATAAAAACCCAAACTTGCAGAAACGAATGAAATATTGTTAACAGTCCTGCCCAAGAACTCCCTTTCACTTAGCCTTCCCTAACCACTCTAACCTGCATATTGACTTTCCACTCATCCGCAACTTGTCCCAAGAATAATAAAGTTTCGCCCGACTTGTTGGCAGTTTATTTTTATTGTTGTTACTGTAAGTTAATTTTCTTTTTATTTCATCCCGTTTAACTAAATCATCTAACTTACTGTACTTTCAAATAAGAATTTATAATCTTGTAATACTATTGAATAAATATTTATCGTATCGTGTCTAGATGAAATAGAAATTTGGGTGATAGCAAGAAATTTTGTATGGCATTGAACTAATTTTATCACGTCATGCTAAAGTAGCTATAAAAATATTTTATACAAAATTGAAGCTTCAAAAATTTAATAGGTACTGAGAGAACTGAGAGGAGTGGGAGGTTTTCACTGTTTTCTTGAGAAATAACTATGACCATTATTGATTTGGCTTCCCTCGGCTTTCAGACCAGTAACATTCATACTTTTTAAGTAAATCAATTTTATTATAAAGTTGTGAAATTGGAATTTTAACTGAGAAGGGGTGGAACCAACTGGTAAGGATATTCCTTTGATTAACATGGGCCATGTATGTTGTACCGTTTCTACGGACGACATGCATGCACTGTTTCACAATTAGACTTAGATAGCGTCGTGCTATCTCACAAAACTACAAAATCCATGTGAACGAGCTCTCCAACAGGCGGGTTCAGAGCGAGACGGCGGGTATAAAGCGATAAGCAAATATCTGGCAGCTAAAAGACATAAAGTTTTTGGAAGGAGCTGGATGTGAGTAGTTGGCTCACGTGTAGGAAGTCTTTTGAATGCACTAAAAAAAAATTTTTGACTATAAGGGGGACTAGGGGAAATAGCTATACGCAAGGAGATGGAAACAATTTGTGGATGAAGGGACGAACGACTCATGTCAATTCCGGTCAAAACATTGGAGGAAGCTTCCTCCACGTACTTAAGGTGACTACCATTTACAATTTGCAAGAAATTTAATTGAAAGTAACTTGCTGAAATACGCAATCTGACCAGATGGTTTTCAGTACCACGGGTGTCGGAGGGGCCATGGAAGGTTGCTTCATCATCATCAACAATGGCGCGACAGCCCAAATTGGGCCCTGGCCTCCTGAAGTCGTCACCTCCAATCGTCTCGATACAAAGACTGCGTCCTCCAGCTGCTAATTATACTCTAGATGAAATCTGAGATTATTATAAGTTTGCCACAAAGTTTGTAACGCCAAGAAATAAGGCTCGGAAAAAAAAAATGAATGATACACAAGTTCATATAATCACTTAAAAATCTCAAAACCGGATGTCCGCCCGTCCGTCTGTTCGTCCGTCTGTCCGTCCGTCTGTCCGTCCGTGTCCTCTCCAGCTTGAGAACGAGTTGATTTAGAAAGTTCAAATTTTGTACACGTCGTTTTTGACAAAAGTGTTAAGGCTATTGGTATCAAATTTCGAAAAAATTACTTTTATGGTGATATCAATCTGCCATATAAAAATTATGCATGTCCTCTCCCTCCTTCTGCCACCTCCCATACAAATTATACTTTTTCATGAAATACTCTAAACCAATTTACTCAGTGCGTATAAAATTTAGCGAGCTGAAATTGTGCACTAAATATTTGTTGAAATTATTTGTAACACCAAAAAAATTAGACCTTCAGTTTCACCCCTTCTACCCCCTCCCATACAAAATTACACAATTTCGCAATTCGACAATAAACGGATTTTTTCAAAAAGCATAAAAGCTATTGATCTGAAATTTGGAATATATTACTTTTATAATAATCTCAATCTGTTGTTTAAAAATTAGTTGAGTCCTCCCCATATTTCCACCACCTCCCGTACAAACTGCACTTTTTATGAAATACTCTAAATAAATTTACTGCGTACATATGAAATTTATCGAGGTGAAATTATGCATTAAATAATTATTTAGAATTATTAGTAAGACCAAAAAAAATTAGGCGATTAACTTCAATCTTTCTACCAGCTTCCAATTACAATTTGACACAATTCAACAACTTTACAAAAAGACGATTTCCCTGAAAAGTATGAATGCTACTGATCTGCAATTTAAAATATGTCAATTAAATGATGTTTACAGTTATTTCTTAAAACGTCATTAATAAATTCACACTCCTTCTACCACCTCCCATACAAACTGCACAATTTCACTTAATCCAGTACACTAATTTTCTCAGGACCTATTAAAATAGCTAGGGTGGGTAGCCTAGTGGGTAACGTGTTGGTCTTGTAATGCGAAGGTCGTGAGTTCAAATCCCGCTCGACGCAATATATAATTCCAGCACATTGCCTGCTTGGATATACCTTGGTCACCTCAATCTACGAAAATTTAAAAAATTCATAGATAGAGGGTTGTGCGAAGGGCTAACAACTCCTCCACAATAAGTAATGAAAATTGTTAAGGAACCTAAATATCAGGAGGCCAAGGTCCGATTTGGGCTGTAGCGCCATTGTAGAAGTAGAAGAAGTATTAAAATACTGAATCCTAAATTTTGTATAAAACATTTTGATAGCAACCTTAGAGTGATGTGAAAAAATCAGTTCAATGTCGTCACCCCCTCTACCATATCCCCTACACAGTGTCTTAAAGTAAAAAAAATTCTCTCTCATCTAGAGTATCGCACGATTGGGCCTTACGCCCAGACGTAGTCCTGTTATATTTTTATACTCTAGATGAAATCTGAGAGTATATTGTGTTTGCCTTACCGTTTGTACCGCTAAGAAATAACGCTCGCACAGAGCCGCCAAGGGCACAGAAATTTTTGTTGTCGGTCAAAAACCTCGATTAAGAGTGACCGTCTGTCCGTCTGTCTGTCTGTCCGTCTGTCTACAGCATAACTCTTGAAAGCTTTGAGCTATAGTGCTAAACATTTTTGTGTGACACTTTTAGCAAAAAAAAAACCTTAAGTTCGTGAATGGGCTACATCCCCTCACACCTTCTACCCCCTCCCATACAAATTTCATGAAATTTCGAAATATAAAGAAATTGATTTTTCTTTGAAACTATTTAAGCTATCAACTTGAAATTTAGGTCAAAGTATTACGATATACATAGATGTTAATAATATCACGGAATATTGACCCGATCCCCTCACTCCTTCTACCCCCTCCCATACAAATGGACAATTTTGAAAAATACATATTTTCGATTTGAATTGAAACTAGTAAAGCTGAAAAGACGAAATTTTGTCAGAATCAATTCTGCTATAATTGCAATCTATTTTTAAAATAATTATCAACTTCACCTCACTCCTTCTACCCCTTCCCATAACAATTTCACGAAATTTTAAAATTTAAATTAAATTATTTTTCTTCGAAACTGTTAAAGCAATCAACTTGATGTTTTTTAAAACGTATACAAATAGAAATATTAATTATGCGAAAAAAAAATTGTTTTGATCCGTACACTCCTTCTACCCCCTCCCATACAAATGCATAATTTTTGTTAAATGCATTTTATCGATTTCCATTCAAACTAGAAAAGGTACAAACTTGAAATTTTGCCAGAATTTGTTTCTTAATAATTCAAATAAGTGTTAGAAAAAATTCAGCGCCGCGTCACTCCTTCTACCACCTCCCATACAAATATCTGTATTACAAATTAAAGAAAAGCATTTCTCCTTCAAGTATATGAGAGCTATCGACTTTGAAGTTGAATTAAAGTATAGTGATAAGGATGATGATAAGCAGTTTTAAAATCATCTTAAACGCTCCACTTCCTCTGCCACCTCCCATACAAATGCCCCAATTTCAGGAAAACTTTGACCAATTTCTTTAAAAACAATGAAAACTAAAAACATTTTCCATGCAAAGTCTCTATTCACTATTCGAAAGAATTTGAGATGACATATTTTCCGGTATATTAAAGTTATTTCCATTTCATCTAGTGTATCATATTATTGGGCTTTAAGCCCAATCATAATTCTGTTATGTTTTATTATGGCTTTGCTGTCTTCATCAAACGAGTTTTCCCACCGTTTGCGTGGTTTGCCTACTGGCCGGTTACCACTCACTTTGCCCTTAAGAGCACGTTTAGTCTTCCATTTGCTTTACATGGCCAGCCCACTGCAGTTTATGTAACTTGATGAACGTTTTAGCTTCTGGCTCGTCGTAGAGTTGTTACAATTCATGGTTGTATCTTATTCGCCATTCCGTTCCTTCCTTCACAGGTCCCAAAATTCTTCGGAGGACCTTTCTTTCGAATGCATTTACTTCTTTTTCGGAAGTTCGCGTTAATGTCCACATTTTGCTGCCATAACAGAGCACAGGTCGTATAATAGTTTTATAAATACGCAGCTTATTGTTCCTGTGCACTTTCTTGGATTTCATTATTGAAAGTACCGAATAATACGTCTTATTTCTTAGTATTATCCGTCGTTTGATTTCGTCTGTTTCATTACCGTCCTTTGCTAGATTAGCCCTAAGATATATGAAGTTGTCCACACTCTCCAAATTAATTCCGCAATTGTTATGTTTTGTCTGATTCTCCTTCTTGTTTGCGTCATTACTTTTGTTTTGCTTTCATTAATGCGCAACCCGACTGCTTTTGCGGCGGAGTCAACACCCAAATGCGAGTAGAGTTCCTCGGTATACAACAAGACATATAGTTTTCTGATTTTAAGGAAAAATTTGCAGATTTCGCATTTGGCTTGCATTATAAATCGTCATATTTCGGTCTGTGCTAATAATTTTAACGAACTGAAGGATCATACTGGAAGATCAGTTTAAAGGTTTGGACGTTTTTCATGTAGTTTTACAAATCGAGCGCTTTAGAAGAATGCGTTGCAGCTTAAATATTTGCTTATATGGCTGATTCAGCCCTGGAATACCAGGAATATTTGAGATTCTGAAGATGAAATAACGTCACTAGACAAAAGCAGAAATGACATGCTATTTTACATACCTGCGATTTTTTCACTGGTATTGTAAAAGAGAAATCGCATATTGCGATGGAAAATTGAAAAGAGCTGAGATTAGAAGAGTAGAGCAAATGCATACTGCTCCTGGTGTATCGCCAATAAAATTGGCACAAGGATTATCGGAACAAATTGCAGAGGTGTTGTTGGGACTCGCACATTAATCGCGCAAGCCACACATCGTACCTCATCTCGAGTAGACAGAGACTGAGAAAAAACCTCGTCAAACAAACCGCCGGTCGCACTTCAGCGACGGACCTTTTTTTTGTGTTTTAACCAACATGTGAATAATAATTTAGAAAAAAGCAGCGGTATTATTTTTTTCACAGATATTGAAAAAGAGCATCTTTTGCCATCCCTAATCGCAATTCACTCATCGCACCTCCAACAAAGCTCGCCAGGCAAATCGCAGTCGCACTTCTCATGGAACAACATTTTTTATAGGTTACATAGCTCAAAGACATCGCAGTAGGACTTCATCGAGCGTGAGCGCCCTTTTTGTTTTTTGCTTGTACTTTTCTGAACCAAGATAGTCAATAAATATTTACTTTGTGATATTTCGGAGAATAGACGTGAAAAGTGATCTCTGGTATAATAGAATAGCTATTTTTTTCACATATATCGAAAAAAAGCACTAGCAGTTGATCACTCCGATTGGAAAAGAGCAGATTTTGCCATCCCTAGCTAAAACTCATGCACATGTACAGATGTTTCCGAAATCGTGAGCTTAAAGTACAGAACTATGGAATAATTCATAAATTTTTATTTTTTTTAGTGACTAGTGAGTGTGAATGATGATGGTAACTACCAAATTATAAAAACAATTTAAAATTAAAATCAAACTCAAAATTGAAAATGTTGATTCAACTGTTCTATTTTTTTCCTATTTCGTAAAAGTGAAATTACAACCGTTTTCGTACAACTCTATTGCATAACGTTTATGAAACGAAAATTCGAATAAAATTTATCTCAACGCAGTAAACAACAACTAACAGAACCGATATAAACATTTTTTCTGGGCATTTTCAACAGGCAAAAACGAATAAAGCACTGGCACAATGTTTTTTTTTTTTTTTTTTTTGTAGCTCTAGCAATACTATAGTAACAAATTTCTATTAATATATCTTAATCTCGGTGGGATTTGGTAGCCTAAATCCGCCAGAATCTTTAGGGGATCAGTCTTTAGATGAAAGCGAAACGAATATTGGAATAGAACGTCGTAGTCGTACGTACCTCAAAAATCGCTTATCTCGCCCTCCGTTTCGGGATACGTGCACGTGAAAGGATTTCTCAGCCAATTGCATAGCGATTTGTCCTGTCGTTTCTTCTTCATCGTGATCCGGTTGTGCTCCTTGGAAATGGCCGAGGTGAAACTGGATTCGTCACTATCGCGAGCCGTTGCAACGCTATGATAGCCGCTTTCGGCTCGACGCGAAATACCGGAATGCTTCGAGGTCCGCGGCGTGGACGAATCGTGACCGCTGTCGTACGCCTCTGAGGTAGACAAGGGCAATAGAGGTAGTTGAGAAATTTGACTTTGCGAAACGACTGGCACATCAGCAACCAGTTTGGACAGTAGTTCTGATTTCTCGTTTGCCACATCGTCGTCTTCTTCTTCGTCGTTCGGTTGCTTTTCGAATTTCGGTAAGTTCGGATCGGATGCACCATCCGGATGCCGCAGTGAAGCATACTGCTCCATACCGGCAATCTGCATGATACCGGTCAAGCTGGGCAAGGACGTTTGGCTCGATGTTCGGGATGGATTTAGAGATTGCCTGCAATCGCGGCACCTTTTTGTGAAATAATATCTGAATTGGAAAAGTTTTTGTGAAATCAATTTTTATGAGTACCTTGGACTCGGCGGACGGTAGGCCGGCTCGCTGCAAACGCTGCCTGGTCCTGCATTAAAACGGAATGCTGGTTCGCTGTAAACACTTCCGGCATCGTGAATTCGAAAAGTGGGTGTAACTTCCGCCATGGCCAATTGGGATGTGAAAATCTCTCGAAGACGCGCGAGTTGGTCGAATTGGTTTCTGTTGAACGAAATTTTAAAATTGCTTCTCACGAAAGTCTTTAAGAAACTCACCTTGTTCTCTCACCGATTGCACAATCACTGAACGCATCCCCAATATTAAAGCTTGAAACAACTGATATGTCGCCATGACTAAGTGCTGCTAATGGATGTTCGCTGTAATAGAAAACTTAAATTTACCATCTGACATGGGGCGTGAAGGCAATCTTTTTACCATCCCATCGTTTTGGCGATCTCCTCCTCAGTCACCTGCAGTCCGCAATCTATAGTTTGAATATGATGGTGATTGAGCGAAAGGCTCTCCCTCGAAACGTGTCTTGAAATGATCCGATGCAGACTCTCATGTGAGATTTCGCGTGATCCCAGCGGCTCTATGAGTGGCAGAGCTGGTGGTACTTCCGAGGGTCCACTATCCTGGTCCTCTTCTTCCGGCATATCTAAGCCGTCTAGGCAGTTTTGTGCGATCTGCGCCGATAGCCCTGATCTCTCCGAATGTAAATCAGTCTCGTCTTTGCTTAGCTTAAGTCCGCTGCGAACCGACGACTCGACAGCGGCTATGTTTGGATTAAGGATATTCGAGAGACCAGCACCGATGGGATTGACCATGGACTCGGCATGGCTTCCAATTGAGTGCTGATCATCTTCAGACTTTTGTTTGAATTGGGTCAAGTGATATGTGATTGAGCGCATTTGTTGCTGGATTTGTTGTTGGTTCTGTAATTGGGTTTGTTGTGCTTGATGCGTTGGCGAGCCCGTCGGCGTTTGGAAGACATGTGATGATTGATTCTCAACCCACTGTCGGATCATTGTCTTCTTATGGTTGTCCATGAATCCATAACCGGTAGATGGTTGATTGCTATTTGGCAGATTCCCTACAGTTAAAGATTTCGGACTTGCTGATTTGGGTCCATCAATCCACGTTTCACATTGCTTCACGTGATTGATTTCACGGAGAAGGTGCCTCGCTTCGGCCACCTTCGATCTTGATACTCGCGGTCCGTCGATCCATTGCTCTTCGCTAATTTGGCGCATTGGGCTTTCAGGATTCGGAATGTTAGGTCGACGCAATGGCGAGCTTTTGGGCGAAGGAACATTCGAGCCTTTACTGATTCCCGGATGCCGCAAGGAACTGCCAGCAATTTTTGGCGAGGAAGCTGTTGTAAGGTTCTTCGGCGAGCCATGAACAGGAGAATAAAGTTGAGATGGTATTTCCGAGGACGGTGGCGTAGGACTTGAGCTAGAAACATTAGCTCGCTTAATGCTATCCGTTCGTTGTGCAACAACAGGACTTTGCGCTTTAAAAATTCATCCGTGATTAATAATACCGCTTGTCAATAATTATCAATTCATACTTACGTTTCGCAATTCCTTTCTTGGCAGGAATTTTCGACGGTTTCTCTGTACACGAACCCTTAAGCACTTTCATAGCACATCGATTATCACCGGAACTAAGCGATGGCAAATAAACGGGAGGATGCTCCCCGTCTGTCGCATCATCACAAGGTCCCATATAAATGACAGTGTCGGCCGATAAATCAGAGCTTGATGGATCTGGTCCTTCCGACGAACCGCCAGATTGATGAGCTAAAATTTGTTTCGATGGCAAATTCTTAAACGATTCTTCCCCTCTCGGAAAATGTTTACCCTTACCTGCATTCATTCCGAGCGTTTTATCCGATGAAATCGGAAATCGATGTTTTCGACGTCGCATCCTATGAATCCTGGAGGCCAGCTGAATTGTAGTAAGGGCATCGGTGTGTGTCTGGTATAGTAAAGAGGTAAAATCGGACGTCATCAAATTAACTATCAGCAGCCATTTATCATTTGCTTAGCTTACCTGAGAATGCGCAACGTGGGCTAAAATTGTAACGTGACACGTTAACGGTGCTAAACAATCCTTAAGAAGCGGTGTCAGTGGATGATCCTTGTTCGGTGGATGTCTCTGACCACTAAGTATCGCTAATAAAAAATTGCCAATCCCTGATAGCGGCAGGCCTCCGTTCCGATTTGCACAACCTCCCAAATCGATTAAATGTAATCGACTTCGTCCTCCAGCGACTGTTTTTGTTAATTAATTGCAATCATGAGCTCTTTTGTATGGAGGTTATTAAAATAAATGTATTCTGCTCTTACCTCCACCTTTTCCTGATAAACTATACTGATAGACATGCAATGTGAAAATCATGGCTGGTTCGAGACCACTTTGTGGTCGTCCTGCCAGTGCTGCGTCTAAAAACAAGGCTGCACGTTCGGCTGTTGGCGCTCGCAGTTCCGTGGGACCTCCTAGGAAATCGTCACGCAAGTAAACTCCCGGCGAGTCGTCTGAATCTGTTACATAAAAATAAGAACGATAGCGTTAGTAAATTAGTTCAGAAGTGTCCACGGCACAGCGACTAGTGACATATTGAACTATTGTGCTCCCAATTATAGATGACCATAAAATCAATTATTTTTCCACTTAAGATACGTCGTCGAAGTCATGCACCTTTGTACTAGAGATCTTACTTCCTGGTTGCCATAGGGCACCAGCGACTATGGAAGCCATTCAGCCATTCGACAATCTATCTAACGGTAGTAGAGGAGTAAAGTCACCGTTGAAGTTCTTTAATTAATTATCGCGCAATCACTTTAATGAGGAAGGGTGTGCACTTTTCATTTTTCTTCTTTTCCGTGCCCTTAGACAATGGCAACATGCTACACTAATAAAAGCCCATGAGCCAATGGCGAAAGACGAAGGAGCAGCTCCTGGCTTGAGTTTAACGTTGTTAGCGCCGGGTGACAGAAGCCATAAATTTTCAAGCTCGAGGAATTGATTTGTTGATGGCGCCGGCGAGAATTAATTTGTTACTAGAAATTGTTTACTAGTCCTTGTGCACACCCTTGCCCTAAGTGAAGAAGGAAAAGTTTTCATCGAAGGATGGAATAATTTGTATAAAGTTGTAGAGAGAAATAAGGAAGGACAGTCCTCGATTGCCAGATGATGGGCGATAATGTTGTCTTAGATGGGTATTTCTATGCTTTTCAAATGGGTAATAAATCATATCATACGTAATAGGAGTTATTAGCTTATTACTCGATAGAACAGTTCATTTCTTTGAAATTTTTTACTGTTATCTTGCAAAACTTGTTGAAATATATAGAGAGAATTGTTGCGTTTTGCGGAATGTTGTATTTCCGCTCTGGGCAGTTGACATTTATTACATAAATAGAGTGTATAATCCAAGAACTCCACTTTTCCTATAAAGTGGTTTACATTATGTATATAGTGGTTAATACGTTTATCTATCTATATATTAGCTATAGGAGCTAATCATGGAGTTGATGCACAGATTGATCACCGCCTAATCCTGGCTAAGATCGTGCACAGTGGTCACCTGAATCTTCTGATGAGGCGCAAGATTAATTTTGATGGACTTGAAGATTCCAAAACAAAACGCGATTAGAAGTATTCCACCATTCTACGTAAAAAGTCACTCACATTAGGTGAATTGGGCATGTCCAGTGAAAGGCAACATGCAACACCTTTTTAGCATGCTTTGAAAAGCCAGGAAACGATATCAACTAAAGAGTTTTCCACTTACAATAGAACTATCACCATACGCGGCGTAAAAAAGCTTTTAGACGTGATAAAAGAAGGGCCATTACTGTGCGGGTCAAAAAGATAGAACCTCTGATTTATCTTAAGGGTATAGGTTTGGTACTTAAAATTATGACGAAAAAAATTTCACCACGAATCATCTGCTGAGA
The DNA here is from genome assembly GCA_963669355.1 of Chorisops tibialis. NCBI lineage: Eukaryota > Metazoa > Arthropoda > Insecta > Diptera > Stratiomyidae > Chorisops > Chorisops tibialis. Next base: position 262,469,972 of record OY770262.1, on the reverse strand, counting down.
GATGTGCGGAACCGAAAAGGATATTGAGGCTCATATAAATTAAGCTCATTAGACATTCGGGTTTCTTTCCCCCGCTGGAGGTTAAGAAAGATTTTTCTGCATCAAATCAAATATTACAGGGAAGGTGACCAATAAGCTCTGTCTCCAACGTGTATAGGGATATTCGGGTCAGACGACATCCACGATGAACAATCTACTTAACACATGGAAACGAACAGTTGGAGATGAGGTCAGAGGAATAAACAAGTCCTAGCGACAACTAAATGCCGATGCCCATGGTAGAGATTCCCCTATATTGTGTTTTAATAGGGAATCATTCTGGAAGCATCCTAATTTATTGAATACTAGCGATCGCCCGCGACTTTGTCCGCGTAAGAATCGCAAAATAAGCAATTTTTGAGAATGTAGTTAGTAATACATTATCTGGGATATATAAACTGATTAGTTTAATGGCCCTTTGAAAACAATGGTTTCTATTCTGCTGGAATCAGAACCATAAATAATTAAGAATGAAACCACGATACTCGCATTTGTATGGGACAGGCTCGTGATCAAATCAATCCCGAGATCTAAGAACATATTCGTATTGAAAAGCACTCAGGACATGTGAATAGTTATAGCTTGTGTTAATTAAAAAAAAAGCCCAACTAAAATAACATTAGGCTTAAAACCATAACAGGACTACGACTCTGCGTAAGGCCAAATCATACGAAACTGCAGATGAAATTTTTGTGATGTTCAGAATTTTGTATGGGGAGTGGTGGAAGGGGTGATAGTACTGAACTAATTTATTTCACATCGGCTAGAATAGCTATAAAAATATTATGTACCAAATTTTAGCTTCAAAAATTGAACAGGTACTGAGAAACTTAGAGCATTGGATTTAATGAAATTGTGCGATTTGTATGGGAGGTGGTAGAAGGAGTGGGGGGTTTTTGGTGATTTTTCGAGAAACAACTATAATTATCATGAAATTGATATACTTTAAATATAAGATCTGTATCATTCATACTTTTCAAGAAAATCGAATTGTTACATAGTCGTGGAATGTGTCTCATTGTATGGGAGGGGGTAGAAGGAGTGAAAATACTCGGTTACTTTTTCTTTAATATTAATAATAATGCTAATTAAGGAATTCGTATAAAATTTTAGCTCGATGGAAGCTATAAGTATGGAGAAAATTGGCTTAGAGTATTTCATGAAAAAGTGCAGTTTGTATGGGAGGTGGTGGAAGGAGTAGGGGGTTCTTAGTGATTTTTCGAAAAACAGCTGCAATCATAATGCAATTGATATATTTTAAATTTTAGATCTGTAACTTTCACACTTTCCAAGAAAATCGAATTTTTGTAAAGTCGTGGAATCGTGTCACGTTGTACGAGAGGGGGTAGAAATAGTGATGATAATCGGTTAGTTTTGTCCGATATTAATAATAATGCTAATTAAGTAATTGCTACAAAATTTTAGTTCGATGGAATTTATACGTACTGAGAAAATTGGTGTATAGTGTTTAATGAAAAAGTGTAGTTTGTATGGGAGGTGGGCGAAGGAGTGGGGGGATTTAAATAATTTGTATACTTAAAGATTACATGTATAATAGAAATAATATGTTCTAAATTTCAAATTAATAGCTCTTATAATTTCCAAGAAAATTTGATTATTACATATTATTAAAAATGAGTCACTTTGTATGGGAGGAGGTAGAAAGCGTAAGGGGAGGGAAATAAAACCAAAACCAGATTACATCTCGGAGCGTAATTAATAAACTGTTTCATTACAATCGGTTCAGCCGTTTTTGCGTGAAAGCCGTCCGACAGACAGACAGACGGACGGACAGACAGAGAAAACTTTTAAAAACGTGAGTTTCTGCTTAGTTATTGCCAAACTAAGTCAAACAAGTAACTTATAGCCATTTCTAAGCAAATAACAGACAGACACTACAATTATATTTATATAGATTCAGCACTATCTGCACCATAAAGGTCACTAGTGCGATACAAGTTTTAAAATTCGAGAATAATAAGGGCACCTATAGATATATTCCAAAAATTTTAAAAGAATTAAATTTCATCTTCATTTCAAACACAGAAAAAAGTCAGGCTTAGTCGTAGAAACCCAAAACCGAAAATAAGGAAATTTCAGTTTGTGCGTTCCTAGATAATGAAAGTGCCTTTAATATTTCGTCGTACATACTTTGACTACTTAGCATAAAATAGAAGATTATTGTGTCGTGAAGCGTACAGTCCGACGCAACCATGGCTTTGTTCTCCTTTAATCAGGACACTGTATCTGAAGTAGTCCTAAGGTTAGTCGACCAGTTTTTTTTCCATTAAGAATTGAATGATTAGCGCATGGCGTAATTTTGAAATGGAGTTAGCATTTGTGAAGTACTCCCCAAAGCAGTTACAAGGGCAATTGCCTCGTAGCTGCCTAGAAAGTCCTTTGACCATCGGTATCAACACCCGTGGTATGGTAATTGCTAGTAAAGATTATATCCCTAACAACTGGGAAACGCATACTGATATTTAGCACAAACAGCTATGTCAGCGTATTCTAATCTCGGTCTCTAAGAAGATTAACTGGATCTACTTGTGCAAATTTTTTTTGAATCCACGGCCCGATTTGGACTGTAGTGCATTCATAGTAAGTAATCAGTGCTTATTATCTTAAGGTGTATTGTTGTGTTGAAAGAAAAGATTTCCGGATTCTACACTGTTAAGCTTTATTATTCGTGACGTTTTGGTCTCTGCTGAGACCTATATATCAAAACTCAGCAGAGACCGAAACGTCACGAATAATAAAGCATAGCAGTGTAGAGTCCGGAAATCTTTTCTTTCATTTCAAAATGCACTGTGAAAACATTCACCAACTGTATTGTTGTGATTCGTTCCTTATTCTTGCACAAGTGGAGAAGCTGTTGGGCATGTTTGGGAAAGGATTTTTATATTGTCTAAGTTTAAGAAGAGTAGTAAAACTGGCTTCTCAGTTCATTGCCAAACGTTCTTCTTACGGGTTCAAAAACTTTAAGGTAGGTTTAGTGTCCTTCAGTCTGACTATTTCATTTAAAGGATAATGTCTGTTCAGATTGGATTTAAGCACGGTCGGGATCCTAGTGACTTCGACATCTTGTTAGGTGGTCCGCACATGCCAGAGGATAGAATTGAATAGGATGTTGAAGCGGGAACTTTTTACCATATAATCTGAGGCAATCGATTTTCTGATAAGACCCCTATAGGGGCATAGGACAGAAACAGATCTCTTCCACGAGGTACCGCAATCCTGAGCATTGACCTTGAGTTGTTTCTAGGACTTCTTTATCCCACTGGCCTACATGAGCGACCAACCCGACGTCTTCCTTAAAGATTCTAATCCAATCCTACTTTAGCGATGTTTCACTCTGGTTTTCACAAAGTGTGACCGATCCAGTGCCGCTTCCGCCTTTGATTTGCAATGCCTTTTTTAGTCTGTCTAGTTACACTCCGGATTTCGTCGTTAAAGATCACTTCTGGCCAAAATATCCCTAAGATAAATCAGAAGCGTTAGCTTATGAAGTTTGCAATTTCTTGGTGAATCAAACGGTCACTTTTTCTATGTACAAAAATCATATAGCAACATGGATTTGACGCATACGGTAAATACTCTCGGCTTCATGTGAAAAGAAAACTCTCTTAACATCCAGAAAGGATACCCAAGGCCTGACGAGCTATAATTATTCGAGCTTTAATATTCTTTCGGCTCTGGCGTCCATACTGTTAATGCTTCCGAGGTAACAAAATTCTTGAGACAGATGGGTCTTTAGGATTTCGGATCTGATCCCGATCTTTTGTCTATCTTCGGTGAAATGACCTTTCGCCATGTATGGAGAACACACTACAAGGCGTTGCTGGCTTTGAAGTAGATGGCGAAGTGTTACAGGGCAGGCAATATTGCATCTTTTCATGGTGGCTAGTAGGGATGAAAGGAGGTCATTGACCACAGAATCTTGTTGTACGTGAAAATTTGTTAAGCTAGTATAAACTATTGGGGCAGTTTTCACTCGTACAACTCGTGCTTTTGTATTAGTGTTCAGTTTATCGCAGCTTGGAAAGTACGAGAACTCTCCGTTGAACTTTCAGTGTATCTAACTCAGTGCATTTTTTTACAGATTGACTTGTGTTGTAGACTATTTCTGCCTTTGTCTGACATGGAGTTCGGGATTAATTGGAATGGGAAGGCAGGAGAAGGAGAGCGAAGACGTCCGTAACCAGAAGTTACGCTGTTATAATTTTCAGTTGAACTGGCTGCTTCTGACATATATTGTACTTACAGATGTTACGGGGGACTGAAATTCTGAAATTCATCATGAGTGATATTAGTACTCTGATCGGCCTAATGACGGGCCACAGTGGAGCAAATCGTCACCTTAAAAATATAGGTCTAGCAGAAATCGACATCTGCGACATCTTTCATTTTTGCCTAAATTTATATAAAAAAACGAATTACTTCTACCACACAGAAGCTTAAAGCGCCTGAATTAATAAATTAACGGACAATCAATATTGTTCAATCCCTTCAATAGATGGCATTTTATTCGCTTGGGTGGTAACGGACCGAAATTTGAAGAAATATTTTAGTGACGTCTTGCTTTGACAGACTCTTCAACCTTTTTTTTTATTAAATATAAGCTTTGAACATAACAGGACTAAAGTGTAAGCGTAAAGCCCAATCGTGCGATACTCTAGATGAAAGAGAAATTTTTTGATTTTAGAAAATTTTGTAGGGGAGGTGGTGGAGGAGGTGAACTACTTTTTTCACATATCTTTAGAGTTGTTTTATAAAAAAATTAGATTTAAAAAATTTAAAAGGAACTGAGAAAATTGGATTTAGCTAAATTGTGCAGTTTGTATGGGAGGTGGTAGAAGGAGGGGTCAGTTTTTAATGATTTTTTAGAAATAACTAAATACATAATTTTTTGACATGTTTTAAATTGCAAATCAGTAGTGTAGGGATTCTTTTTTCTTTTCTTAAAATTGAACAACACTCTTTTTTTTCGTATTTTTATTTCTCTCCAAAAAAAAACAAGTCACCAAGCCGGAACATGTGTCCGAAGCAAAATAAAAACCGCATTCCCTTTTGGTTAAGTTAAAGTGTGGCCAAAGCTTATTTTATTAGATAATGTTACACTAAAATAAGTCCACAGTAGCGTTCATATTTTTCAGGAAAATCGACTTTTGGTGAAATTGTTAATTTATGTCAGATTGTATGGGAGGGGGTAGAAGGAGTAACACTAATCGTAAAATTTTTTTTACTCTTACTAATAATTCTAAATAAATATTTAGTGCACAATTTGAGCTCGATCAATTTTATACGTACCGAGTAAATTTGTTTATAGAATTTCATGAAAAAGTGCAGTTTGTATGGGAGGTGGTGGAAGGAAGGGGAGGATTCAAATAACTTTTATACAGTGGATTGGAATTACCATGAAAATATTACACTCCAAATTTCAGATCAATAGAATTTATACTTTTCGAACAAATCCATTTATTGTCAAATTACGAAATTATGTCATTTTGAATGGGCGGGAAGAAAAGTGGTAAAGCTAATCATATAATTTTTTTGGGTTTACTAATAATTCTAAATAAATATTTGGTGCACAATTTCAGTTCGATCCATTTTATACGCACTGAGTAAATTGGTTTAGAGTATTTCATGAAAAAGTACAGTTTGTATGGGAGGTGGTAGAAGGAGGAAGAGGACACTCATAATTTTTATATGGTAGATTGATATCATCATGAAAGTAATATGTTCCAAATTTGAGACCAATAACTTTTATACTTTTTGAGTAAATCCGTTTATTGTTAAATTACGAAATTGTGTAATCACGAACTTGACCTTACTTTTTTGTCAAAATCGAAGTGTACGAAATGTGAACTATCTAGCCCAACGCGTTCTCAATCTAGAGAGGACACGGACAGACAGACAGACAGACGGACGGACATCCGGTTTTGAAATTTTTGAGAGATTATATGAACTTCTGTATCATTCATTTTTTTCTCCGAGCCTTATTTCTTGGCGTTACAAACTTTGTTGCAAACTTACAATACTCTCAGATTTCATCTAGAGTATAAAAATGCATTGACAAAAGTCTACTTACGGCTAGGTGATAATTCTGTATGCTACTGTGCGGTTCTGTTTTATAACGGGAAGTACCGTTTATCAAGTTTTGGCATTTGCGCTTCGCGTTAGGCAGTTTGGGCAGTTTCGATAAGGCCGCAGCTGTGACGATGGCTTCTCGGAAGGAAATCTTATCAGAAGTACGGGACTTGGTGGTAAAACATCGAAACGAAAGAAAATCATAAATCGACAGTTCAAACCATATTCAGCGACTACAAAAGCAGGTTCTCCCTTGAAAACAAGACGCGCAGTGGTCGACCGAAGAAGCTGGTTCGCAGAGATGTCTCATTTATTTTGAAAGAAGTGAACCAAAACCCAAGCACTCATGCCACAAAATTAGCGGAGGACATAGCAATTTGAACAGAAACCACGGTGCATCCAAGAACAGCTCAAAGAACATTAAATAAGAATGGTCACAATAGAACACCACGCAAAAAACCCCATACAAGCGAAAAAATCGCAAACTTCGCTAAGAACTTGCCAAAAAGCATCTAGACAAAGGACTTGATTTTTCACCGATGCATCGAAGTATAACATATTTGAAAGTGGCAGTAGAGCTAAAGTTTGGAGAAAGGAAAACACGGGACTGGATCCGAAACGCCTAATTCCTACAGTCAAAAATGGCGGTGACAATGTGATGGTTTGGGGTGCTGTCGCAGCATCGGGTGTAGAAAATTTGGTGTTCATTGATGGTGTCATGGATCGCCATCTCTACAAAACCATCTTGCAACACATTTTAAGGAAATCCGTCGATAAGTTGGACCTTGGTGAAAGCTGGATATTCCAACAAGACAATGATCCCAAGCACACCGCTGAAATCGTACAGGACTGGCTACTATATTATGCTCCAAGACAGCTCAAAACACCCCCACAAAGCCCGGACTTGAATGTCATCGAGCACGTTTGGGAGCTTCTGGATCGAAAAATAAAAAAACACGACATTAGAAGTGTTACAATGCTAAAAGAGAGGAATGGGGTCAAATGACCTACCGAGTTAGAAAATTTGGTCCCATCAATGACAAGACGCTTTCAGGCAATTACAGATGCCCACGGTGGGCCAACAAAATATTAATATTAAGTTTTGAAATGAAATGTAAATTCCTTAATGAAGTTTCTGGAGGATCTCATGATCGTACGAAGACTTTTTTCAATGGTATTTTTTAGTTTTTTTATGAATAGATTGTTAAGTTTATATTGGACAAAAGTTTTTTTAGTTACATGTCAATAAAAATAGATTATAAACAAGATACATCATTACTTTTTCAAATAGTGCTGTTGGGCTAGTCAAGCAGCGAAAATAGGGGCCGTGTGTAGACTTTTATCGGCCACTGTATTTGCTATATTTGCCCCAGTCACCATCGTGTTTTGCATTGCAGAACATAGAGAGTTCAAGAAATCGAAAGTCCAATGATGTCTCACATCTCCAAGTGAAATCGGAATATGGAGTCAGTAATTTGTGGCAATCAGGTCTTATCCAATCTGAGAATATTGCGTATTACCGTCACCGAAAACTTATTTTGGAAGGAACGTGGATTGAGGATCGCGTATACTGCGGTGGGCCAAATAAAGTACTATCGCTTACTGAATTGCTAGCCATTTGGAAGTTCGTTATTAGACCACGAATTGAATTTAACTCCACTCTATGTTGAACAGGCTCCGCAAGAAACCTCACTCTCCTCTCTGCTTCGCGTTGGAATGCGAGCAATTGATAGGAGATCCCAAAGTCTTTTTAATGCTGGATTCACTTGAACACGTCATTTGCATTTTCCCCCCATTTTGGACCTCTCGCTTTCTCGATTCTATTTCCGCAATACTCGTTCTTCTGTACGCTCTCACGAGGGTATGCCCATCTGATCTCTTCGACTCGTATTTCGCATGCAATACCACTCTACATATTTCCGAACGAATACACCATCAAATGATTCAAGGCGAATATGAACCACTACTTTCGACTAAACCCTTAATCCGACTTACCCTCCCACCTCAGCGGTACTGTGTACAAAAGGTTAATTTCTCTCGTCTTGGTGTTACTAAAGAAAGAAATCCAAATGCTTAATGAAGTGCGAGTCACTAAGAACTGAACAAAACTCTTAATTACCACTTTTAACATTTTGCTCAGTTTTATTGTTATTATGTTCGCGAAACTTCGCACTTATAGCCCACTTCCAAATTAAATTCCATTTTAATGATTTTCGTATTTCAAGCAATTTGGAATGGAATGGTTGGAATAGTTAGATAGAACAACTATATATATGAGACTGTAAAACTTAAAAAACAAAAATTTCTCGCAATTGTCGAACAACTTGAGCAGAGCATATTCACAAAAGTTTCCTCACTACTCTGAAGAGTAAGAATCCCCATAAATTCCAAGCAAAAACTTACCTGTCGCATGAGCAGCTAACAAGTCCTTCGAGGAAGAGTCGGGTTTCGTTGCACTTACACCCAAAGCACTAACACGAACAGAGAATCGAGCACCTGATTTCTGCCTCCGCTCGTTGATACCCTTGTAAAGCCACGATATCGCACAAGGAATGGCTCCTAGGTCGTTCGGGGCACTTACCGAACCTAACATAGTTCGTGATTGACCTTTAAAAGAAATTCGCATTAGGTCACTATCGATTTATGGCTAAAATAATGTAGAAAAAAAGGAAAATATAGGGCAACTCACCCGAACTGGGATATCCTATAGTTAGCAAGCACCCGTCCGATCCTTCCAAAACAGCCGGTATCACTTCGGACAAGGCCGACGCACAAACATCGCTCTACCGGAACAAATGCAATTACTTAATTACCGACCCCGCAAATCGCTATAACGTCGACGTAAATAACTCACCTGTTGGTCGTCGGCAGTAAACAGATTATCAAAGGCGAACATTTTCGGTGCGGCTACCATGGGACCGCGTTCCTGTGATGTCGATGCTACCGCGGTACACGTCGCAGGATCCGTCAACGTTACCTGTCGTTTTTTCTTATCGACAGCCATGAAGTGGGGTCGAGCCTCGTCATCTTCATGACTATCCGAAACACGCAACATAACTTTTACCTGTACACAAAAAAAAGGACGGGGAAACGGTTACAGCCGGTTAAAGCTCATGCTTATTACACATTTTACGAGGTAAATAATAGCATAAAACATGCGTTTTAATAGCAACTACATGAGTCCCGAGGCATTTATGTTAAAGTTTATCATGGTACACAAAATGATAACGTGTCATTGAGAGTACGTATACGCGCTGCAACGCTACTTGTAAATTGTAAAAAAGTCGAATTGAATCGGAATAAATTGCACTTTGCGTGCATGCTGCATGCGACAAGGCGTGAAAATATCGCAATGGCAGGCTACAACTGCAATGGAGTCCTCCACGTTATGGATATCCGACCGTGGCAGGAAATGGGAAGTAGATTAGAAGTTATGACAAGTTTTCGTTCCCTGTATAATGTGTGTATAACGAATATATTGTTCGACTCTAGGAAGTAACTTACCCTGCCGATGCCGTAGTTTTCTTTGTTCGCTAAACGTCTAACAAGCCCGGCCGGCATAGGAGGGGGTGCTCTTTGTAGCGCCCCACAGAAGCCTCCATTACGACTCGAACTGGACATGTCCGTCGAACGACTTTTCGAAGTTCCATTTTGTGCCAGCTTTTGTGCTGCCCTGTAAATATAAGGAAGAAATGGTATTAATTAATTAGGAGGTTAGCGAACATAATAAAATATTATATGTTTTACTCTATGAATTAAAATTAGGTGTCTAGCAGTCCAGATATATCAATAACCCAAACAAAGTACTCACTCCATCCAATTGCAAACATTTAAAATTGAAGACAAAATGAAAAAAGTATGCAAACATGGAAAATTGTTTATGATAAAAACTTTTTATTTTTGAAAGCTCAATAGATTTTATATTAGAATTGCCATCTGGAAAGTACTAGGAACTAAAGGGTACTTGCAAGGGGTCACCCTTTAATGCATTGCACAGTTATGCCAGTGTAGGAAGAGGATGAATATTGGTAGTGTTATGGAAATTTTGGGGAGTTAGACGGAAGTTGCGATGGACATTATTTTTGAAGCGCTGAAGGTTATACTTGCTTGGAAATATGCTATCAGGCAATGCGTTCCAAAGTATGGACGTTTGGGAGATGAATGACTGTCTATACTTCACTGTACGAGTAGGGATAGAGTTGGCGGTAAACTCGTGCGCGTGTTTAGCTTGACGAGTATTTCCTGGAAAACTGTAAAGTGGAGGAATGAGTGATCTAAGTTCCGCACTACATTTACCATAAAATTAGCGACAGTAAAAGCTGAGTACTCGAACGTTCCTACGACGCTCGAGGGAGTCAAAAGAAATCGTAATGGTGTCATCTCCAATTAGTCGGAACGGGTGTTTTGGGATTCAATTGAGCAGCGTAAGGTGAGTTTTGGGTGTCCCAGCCCACAAATGCGAGTTGTACTCTAACAGAGGTTAAATGTAAGCCTTGTAGATGGTACCTAAGTCGTGAGGCGTAAACTATTTTTTGCCTTTGCGAAGAATACCTAGGCGTGTGAAGGTTTCAAGGGCAACATCAAGGATATGTTTGATTAATCAAGATGGTTATTTAACTTTACGCCTAATATGATAAAAGCATCTAAAAAGCATATTGGAATGCTATTAAAAGCTAAATTAGACGACGACTCTGGAACATCACTTTTAAGAGAAAGTTGACAGGCCTGTATTTTAGCAGCATTGAACTCTACTCTATTTTTTCTGCCCCGTTCCAGGATTAAGTCAAGTTCGGAGTCCAGCGAACCGAATAACTGCGTTTGAAAGTAATAGATTTTGAGAACCCACAGCAGAGTTAAATTCAAAGTGATGTCATCTGCAAATCTATAGATTGGATTGAGAGTAGAAGACAAAAGGTCGTTAATGAATACTAAGAACAGAGTAGGCGATAGGACAGAACCCTGAGGGACACCAGAATTAGTTGGAAAAGAGGAAGAAATGACGCCATCAGAGGAAACTCTCAATACATCGAATGAGGGTAGCATCGAGCCAATGGCCGTTAGTTTAATAAGCAGACTTTCATGTCAAACTCTGTCAACAGCTTTTGCAATGTCAAGAGCAAGAACTTGACCTTCAATGTAATTGTGCAAGCAAGAATTTCCAAGAATTTGGTGCTAGTAAGCTCTGATCAACAATCAACGATCAGAAATGTCACATGGTAAAATTAGGTATCTGTTGATAACTCCTTATCATTAGACATGTGAAATTTTATCGGCGTCATATAGTTTTTCCTGCGCGAATATGACGAAGTTTAAGCCAAAATAGCGTCATTTGCGGAAAGTTTTGCTTTTTGCCGTCAATTCAAAAAATCTGCGAATGATTGATGAAACTTATAGTAAGGGTGCTATTAGTGAAATTACGTATCAACGCTATAAAATGAGTAATTTCAACGTAGATGACAAGGAGCCAAATGCACCAACAGATTGCTGATTCATTGAGCTTGACTCAACAAACCATTTCATATCGTTTGAAAAGCTAAGGAATGATGCAAAAGCAAGGAAATTGGGTGCCAAGAAACGTCGAACGAGGTTTTTCCACATGTGCTCCAACGGCAAAAAATGATGTTTTGCATCACATCGTCACTGGCGATGAGAAGTAGATCCATTACGATAATCCAAAGTGACAAAATCGTCAGAATACCGCGGCCTTGCTTCAATATCGGCGGCCAAGCCTAACATCTATGGGTCGGAAATCGTGCTATATATTTGGTGGGACCAGCTCGGCGTAGTGTATTATGAGCTGATACAACTAGCTAAAACCATCACGGGAGATCGTTACAAAAAACAATTTATCCGGTTCAGCCGAGCATTGAAGTAGAAACGGCGGTAATACGAGGAGAAATGGTCGTAATACGAGGAGAAACACGACATGGTGGTTTTGCTGCACGACAACGCTCGGTCACATGTTACTCATATTGTGTAATCCTACCTGAATACACTGAAATGGGACGTCCTACCCCACCCGTTGTTTTCTTCAGACATTGCCCTTTCCGACTACCAGCTATTCCGATCGATGACACATGACCTGATTGAGCAGCACTTCCATTCTTACAAGAATTGGCTCGATTCGGGCATCGGCTCAAAAGAAGAGGAGTCGTCGGCTGTTTGTAATCATCAATTGTTTGTGACCTTGAATAGCTCTCGCGCTAACAAAAAGCAGGCGCGCGTTCACTAACACACACACACAAGAAGCGGTGCTGGTTGAAAGAAAATTGAATGCGCAAGCCTTCAGGTTGGCAATCGTACCATCAGCTCCAAGGAAGTAATTAAATATCTGGGAGTTATGCTCGATAATAGATTAAAATTTAAAGTTCACGTAGACTTCGTGAGCAAAAAGGCGTCAGAAATGCTGGGAGTTCTTTCCAGAATACTGCCAAACATCGGTGGACCTTCATATATTAGAAGGATACTACTTCTCAGAGCCACCTCAGTCTTTCTTAACGCTGCTATTTCGTGGGTGGCGCCGATAGCGGCAGAGTTCGCTGGTTTAGAATTAGCTGACCATAAAACGGAATCTGTTCTAAATTCGAAAGAAAATTGAATACTTGTACATTCAGGTTGGGAGTCAAGCCATCAGATCCAAGAAAGCAAATAAATATCTAGGAGTTATGCTCGATAATATACTAAAATTTAAACTTCACGTGGACTTCGCGAGCAAAAAGGCATCCCGGTCTCGAATTCTGCTTAACATCAGTGGACCTGGATATGCCAGTAGGATTCTACTTTCCAGAGTAGTCAGCTCGGTCCTCCTATACGCTGCTCCAGTTTAGACGGCGGCGTTGGCGACAAAGGAAACAAGGAGAAATATTTCATCAACGTATAGGCGCTGCACGATAAGATCAGTTAGCGATTTCCGAACAATATCGGACGGAGCAGCCTTTGTCATAGCCGAAAAACATTCTCGCGAAAGAAGATCCTCGGTCCATCAAGAGGCAGCTGTTGCCAAATAAAAAAAATAAAAGAAGAAGAAAATGCAACATCAACAGCTATGTAGCAAACCAGGTGGGACAACACTACAAAAGGCAGATGGACCTATAAGCTAATCCCCGCAATTGAGGTCTGGACAAAGTGAGCATATGGGGACTACAACTATCACCTCACGCAGTTCCTATCAGGTCACTGCGGCTACAGTAAATACCTACATAGGTTCGGACACGATAACTCGCCTTTTTGTCCAAATTGCCCAGATCAAGAAAAAATACAGATCACGCTGTTTTCAATTGCAATTACTTTGCAGAATGGAGAAATAATATGCCGAATCCACTATCCATTATTGACTATAAGGAATCATATGAAAATTGAATGGAAATTTGAATACTCGCAGCTAATGTGCAAAAGGATCTTCGGCGAATCGAGAGAAAAAGGAGAGCAGAAGCAATATAAGGAGCACAGCATAAATTGCAAGCCAGCTCCGCGAAATATTACCTAACGGCCATCCCTTGGGGAGGGTGGTTAAAATCTGTGTGTGGGAGTGTATTTTAGTACGCAGGACCATATCGGCTTACAGTTCTCTGTCAGGATCTGGTATGTGAATCGTGTATACCAATGGCACGGGCTTGAAAATGTTATACATGAAGATGTTACGAGCTAGGGGTTCGCCGGGATTTCAAGTAAAAACACAATTCGTTTAAAAATAAGTGATAATTTATTTATTCGCACTTTAACTTAATTCGCACTATACGGCACTACCGCCGCGTACTTTTCTTTCGCTTTCCTGGTTCGCGTCTTCCATAAAAGTTGCTCACTAACTGACTTCTCGCTGAGAGCTTCCGTGCTTTTATATATTTCTCCTACTATTCTCGAAGCTTCCGTCTGAGTGTCGCCTTATGACGCCGATCAGATTCCTACATTATCTATACACACCCAGCTACCCCCACAACTTTAATCATAATCTTCAATCATATTCTGTAGATTTTGTGATGATCTTTGTGTGGGGTGGATATTTCACAGTAACTCATTACGCTGAAGTTAATGGGGATCTCCATTTTATCGCACAAACCTCAATCAAGCACCAAACTCAATCATTATAATTTTACTGCAGAGCATTCGCCTTAAACTCAATTTTATCTTAAAATAAAATCTTTCGTTTTAATTAAATCGTGAAAAAACGCACTTCGACACTTAACATTAGCATCAATGGACCATCATAATTTGGTGTACTACACAAAGAGATTTACTTCATTGATAGGAGTGAGCACCCCGAAGGCTCGTCAGTGTAACGTCACGTCTCAAGCATCAACGGTAATGACCCAACACACCTATTTGACGGCTTAAACTGTCATGGCAATCGTAAAGCGACCTGTCTTTAACTGTCGGTAGTAAAACCAAAGAAATAAAGGTAGCATACTCCAGCTAACGGTACGAGTTAGGGGCGCATAAAGCAACAACAAAAGTGTTAATGAAGACGTCATAAAATGGCGACTTCTACATTTTACTACTCGAAGGACATGTTTGTCGCCATGACAGTTTGTTGCTCACTAGGTAGTGCGGTATGTTGTTGTGGTTTACATTTCCTTCAAGATAACACTTTTAAGATAAAACAAAAAAAAATTAATTTGTTTAATCTAATTAAATTGCAATCTAACGAAAAGAAAATATAAGCTGAGACACACTGGCATTTCAAGTCATCGTGGGACTTCATAGTAATTTTGAGGACGATTTCTTTTCCTTCAACCATTCCAAGCTACGTATCCTGCTGTAAACTTTACCTGATGTCTTCGTTCCCTAAGGTATTCTACGAACCATACACAGATGACATTTATGAAATTATGAAAGCTTCCAGCAATTTTTTTGTTCCAACGTGTTTCTGTTAGCAATCTTTTTTTTCTTTCTTTTTGTTGAAACGTAAAACCCGGACAACAAGACAAGTTGAGTAATTTGACGCCATGACAGCAATATGTCCATTTATATATCTTAGATAACTTTTTCGTGGAGGATGACATTTAAATGATAAACTTGCCATGAGGCTGATAAGGACATGGATAAAAATTCAGGATATGTAAGGGATGAGGTGGGTGTGTCCTCGAAGGCTCTAATCTACAAAGAAAGAAATCAACAAAAGTAAAGAAAGTCGATGAGTTTATCCTTCTACCAGTTAAACGTCGATAGTGTGAGGTAAATTAAGGAACAAATGTTCATCAACGGTTCGAATAAAATGCGAAGAATGAACCCTTTCACCGCCGTATTATTCGGTCGATTCAAGAGTCTAGGATTCCCAGTGGTATGTATGCAAGGTTTTTGTTTGTAAAATGATGCCAAGGATGGATGAGCGATAAAGGATGCATAGAAGGATCATAATCTCTCGATGTGTACATGTCTGTGCTATTGAAGCGTAGGCAAGAAGTTCAATATCTGGTGTAATCTACATGATTGAGATTTTCATAGACGGTTGTTGGTAAACACTTTGAGGTTGAAGGTTATCAGGACGGAAGTTTATTAAAAAAAGTTATAAGATCCTACAATGAGTATTCAAAGGATACGAAGCTTGAATATGAACATAAGGTGTCATATTTCATTTTTAAAAACACCCTGAGGGTACGACCGGAAATTTCTTGAATACGAGACTAAATTATATACATTTTTCTTACATCTTCCTACTGAGGGATGGGGGTAGTAAAATACACCCGCAGCCAGTCCTGCTTGCCCAAAAAAGGCAAATGGACACTCCTCTGGATCATGAGCTTATCACTCGACATCTTAAAATCTAACTTATTCGACAAACACACACAGTGCCTCGGGTTCGAACGGGATTCTACGGTAACGACTTTTGGCATTCGAAAATGGACAACGATTGCCTTCTTGAACGTATGACTATTGAATGGCGATGGAAAGGCTGGTGTCACTTGGTCCATACATGACCACTTAGTGATCGACCGTGAAATGGAGCACTATGACATCCAAATCTTTGGCGACGTCATGTGAACAGGATCAGAAGAAGAATGAGCCCTGACAATGGTGTTTCTCCCATTCTGTACGTTGGTCGTGGGCAAAACAAGCGTGGCGGTCGTTCTTACACCGATAGCGAGAAACATGCTCATCAGAATGGAATCAATCTTGAATAGGATTATCTTCATGGTGACAGAGAGGAGTCTTATGGCCCACTGAGTGCCACGTTCGAGTGTATTCTAAGAGGGGATATTATTATCATCTCAGGAGATATGAACCCTCAGCTTGGATCTGAAAACCTACCTACTTCTAGGTACTTCTATTTCTACAATGGCACTACAGCCCAATTCGGGACTTGGCGTCTTAACCTTCAGGTTCCCATTACATATTTATTGTAGAAGGGTTGTTGGCTCTTCCCATCACCCTCTATCTACGAATTTTTCATTTTCATAGATTGAGATGACCAAGGTACATCCAAGCTGGAGTTATCCGTCGACCGGGATTTGAATCATTTTTACAGCTACTGAGGCATCCGTGGCGTAGTGGGCAACGTGCTTGTTTTACAGTTAATAGGCGATTCCTACTCCAGACAGTGGGATCTTTCTAAGCACGAATTTTCAATTGCTACTGACGATGAAAAATTATTCGAAATAAAACGGGTAAACGGTGTAAAAGTGAAACAGTTCCACTTCAAGAAGGTCAGTATACTCAGTTGATGGCTTTCTACCATTCAGTCCCCCATGACATCAGTAAACATTTTTCAGTATTAGCCAGTATAACTGAAAAATTTTACCAGCTTGAACACTCGTTACGGTCGTTCTCACTCCCCTACCTTCCCAATCCCATTCCCACTTGTAGTCCTGATATGTTTATACTCTAGATGGAATCTAAGAGTATTATAAGTTTGCTCTAAGGTTTCTAACGCCAAGAAATAAGGCTCGGAGAAAAAAATGAATGATGCAGAAGTTAATATTATCACTCAAAAATCTCAAAACCGGATGTCCGTCCGTCCGTCTGTCCGTCCGTGCGCTTGAGAGCACGTTGAGCTAGATATTTCAAATTGTGTACACGTCGTTTTTGACAAAAAAGTAAGGTCAAGTTCGTGAATGGGCCAAATCGCTCCACCCTTTCTACCCCCTCCCATACAAAATGGCACAATTGCGCAATTTGACAATGAAGAGATTTGCTCGAAAACCATATAAGCTATTAGCCTGAAATTTGGACTATGTTATTTTTATGACAATATAAATCTATCGTATAAAAATTATGCGTGTCCTCCTCCTCCTTCTACCACCTCCCATACAAACTGTACTTTTCATGAATTATTCTAAGCCAATTTACTCAATGCGTATAAAATTTAGCTCGCTGAAATTGTGCACCAAATATTTATTTAAAATTGTTAGTAAGGCCAAGAAAAATTAGACGATTAGCTTTACCCCTTCTACCCCCTCCCATACAAAATGACACAATTTCGCAATTCGACAATAAATGGATTTGATCAAAAAGTATAAAAGCTATTAGGATGAATTGTTTGATATATCACTTTCATATTGATCTTAATCTACAGTAGTTATTGGCGTCCTCCCTCTCCTTCTACCACCTCCCATACAAACATAACTTTTTCATGAAATGCTCTAAGACGATTTTCTCAGAACATATAACATTTATCTAGCTCATATTTTGTAATAAATTCTTAATTAGCATTATCACTAAGATCAGAAAAAAATATTTGATTAGCTTCACTGCTTCTACCCCCTCCCATGAAATATGACACAGTTTCACAACTTCACAAAAAATCGATTTTCTTGAAAAGTATGAATGGCACTAGTCTGAAATATAAGGGATGTCAATTTTATAATATTCCTAGATATTTTTGAATAAATCACTAAAATCCCCCACTCTTTCTACCACCTCCCATACAAACTGCACATTTTCACTAAATCTAACTCACTAATTTTTTCAGTTCCCATTCAATTTTTGGAGTAAGCATTTCGTATAAAACATTTTCATAGCTACTTTAGCATGATGGGGAAAAATTAGTTCAATGCTGTCATCCCTTCTAATACTTCCCATGCGAAATTTCTTGGGATCACAAAAAATTCTATTTCATCTAGAGTATCGTAAGATTGCGCCTTACGCGCAATCGTAGCCCTGTTATGTTTTTGAATACGATCGAGCAACGCGAGGTGTGTTTTGGGTGCCGCAGCCCAAACATGCGAGTTATACTCTAAACGTGGTCTAATGTAGGCCTTATAAATGGTTGCTATGTCGATGGGTGTGAAATATTTTTTGCATTTTCGGAGAACACCTAGACGTTTAGAGGCGTCAAGGGCAATATCAAAGATATGCTGTGCCCAATTCAGGTGGTCATTAATTTTGACGCCTAACAATGTAAAATTCTCCGAAGTGGTAAGCCGTGCACCATCTAAAGTTACATTGTGAAACAACACTGAAGAGGAATAGATGACAGGCCTGTGTTTTGGATGCGTTGAACTCTACTCTGTTTTTCCTACCCCGTTCCAGGATTAAGTTGAGATTCGTTCAGCGAACTGAATAACTCCCTGCGATTGGAAGCAATAGACCGAATGTTTGATTGCGCAGCACAGTTAAATTCATAGATGTTGTCTAAAGTACTGTCATCTGCAAAACTATGGATTGGATTGAGAGTGGACGACAGAAGGTCGTTTATAAAAACTAAGAAAAGAGTTGGAGATTAAACAGAACCTTGTGGGACGCCGGAATCAATTGGGTAGGAGGAAGAAGTAACGCCATCAAATACTACTCATATAGTGCGCCCAGAAAGATAGCTTTCAATCCATTGAACAAGGGTATCATTAAGGCCGATGGCACTAATCTTAACTAAGAGACATTCGTGCCAAACTCTGTCAAAAGCTTTTGCAATGTCAAGTGCGAGTACTTGACCTTCACCATATTTATGCAAGCGTGAGTTCCAACGATCTGTCAAGTAGACTAAAAGATCACCCGTCGACCTTCCAGAACGGAACCCATACTGACGATCATGGAGGAGCTGTTTATCCTCCAGATATTTGACGATTTGACGATTGACATCAGTTTCCATTACTTTCGAGAGCACTGAAGTAATGGCTATTGGGCGGTAGTTGACGGGGTTTGCTTTGCTTCCTTTCTTGGGAATGGGCTGAACATTCGCAACTCTCCACATACGCGGAAAGCACCCAGAAGAGTATGAAAGATAGAAAGATTGCGAAGAGGTTTAGCTAAAGAAGAGGCGCACTTTGTAAGGGTAATGGGGGGAATACCGCCCGGACTAGCGGATTTGTGAATATTGAGCTCTGTAAGGATCCAAGAAATAAGTCTCGTGCGAAAATGCAGTACAGGCAGTGAGAAACCAGAAGGATTTGCAGCGGGAGGTGATTGGTTTGATGATGGAAGGCAAGAGTTTCTTGCGAAACTTGCTGCTAGAAATTTGGCTTTTTCGCTAGGATCAACCACGGTACGGTCGCCAACAACTAGAGGTGGTATAGAAGAAGAAATGAAATTGTTGTTGACCGTTTTGACAAATGACCAGTAAGACCTCGAGCCTTTAGGGCACTGGAGGATCTTCCGTCGAAGTTTTTGGTCGTGCTCAAATTTAACATGATTGAGTATGAATTCGCAGGCATTTTTTGATGCATTGAAAAGATCTCTGTTGGCAAGTGTTCTATTGCCTCTAAATGTTTGAAATGCTTGTTTCTTGGTCTGAATTGCAATGAGACATAGTTTGTTGAACCAAGAGTCCTTCGACGGCCTAATTCTTTTATGACTAGAAGGTTTGTAGAGCTTCATACCCTTCAGGATAGTCTCAGTGACAATTTGACAAGCTTCATCGCAGTCATTGGAATCGAAGCACAACTTCCAATTAGAGGCATTGAAGAAGCTATTCAGCGCCCCCCAATTGGCTTTTTTGAAATGCCAAATATTTCGTCAAGGTGCCTTGACTGTCAGCAGTGTAGTTGCTGCAACTGGGAATTGAGCACGAATCAAGAAGTGATCAGTATTTCCAATTGGCGATGGAGATATGACAGAGACAGAATATTTCTCAGGTTGATTGGTGAGAAATAAGTCAAGAAGGTTAGGAAAATGACCTGCGATGTCTGGTAAACGAGTAGGTTCATCCACCAGTTGAGTTAATCCGTTTAAAGAGGCAAAAAGCTCAGTATCACGTCCCCCTGGTCCATAGTAGAGGAATTTTTAAGCCAGGCAATGTTATGAACATTGAAATCGCCCGCGATAACGATTTCAACGTCAGGATTTGCAGTATATATAAACTGAATAGATTTAGATAGTCCATCTAGTTCTGAAAAAGTGTTCGCTGCTGACATTACTGGGCTTCTATACACATAACAAAAGTACATGATATGTCTTTGGATCAGTAATTTCATTCAGATATAATTAAACTCTGGATTGGAGCAATTTCCTAAATGGGAAACTAACTGGAAAGACACATCATCGCGGATGTAGAGCGCGACACTCCGCTGGCGAAAAAAAGCTGAGACAATTACAATGAATGCTAAAAATATATGAGCATCGCTTCACTCCTTCTATCACCTCCCATACAAATTTTTGTATTGGAAATTCAAGAAGAGCGCATATTTCCCCTTCGAACATATGATAGCTATCGACTTTAAAATTGTAACAAAACAATATGATTAGGATGTTGATAAGCAGATTTAAAATCATCCAAATCCTTTCACTTTCTCTGACACCTCCTATACAAATGCCATAAAGGAAATTATGAAAGCTACATATTCTAAATTCAACATGAAACATTTTGCTTACTACTACAATTGCACTACAGCCCAAATCGGGCATTGACCTTCTGATCTTCAGGTTCCTTAAAAATTTTCGTTATTTTTTGTGGAAGGATTGATAGACCTTCGCACAAATTTCTATCTTCGAATTTTTTCATTTTCATAGATTAAGGTGACCAAGTAGGCAGTGTGCTGGAATTATGCTTTCATCGGAATTTGAACTCACGACCTTTGCTTTGTAGACCAACACGCTACCCACTAGCCTTCACCCTAGCTATTTTGCATACTACTTTCGACGTTATATACAAAAATTACAAATCTCTGCATCTACAATGGCACTACAGCCCAAATCGGACCTTCCTTGGCCTCCTGATATTCAGGTTCCTTAACATTTTTCATTACTTATTGTGGGAAGGTTGTTAGCCCTTCGCACAACCCTCTTTCTACGAATTTGTCATTTTCTTAGATTGAGGTGACCAAGGTATATCCAAGCAGGCAATGTGCCGGAATTATATATTGCGCCGACCGGGATTTGAACTCACGACCTTCGCATTACAAGACCAACACACTACCTAGTAGGCTATACCCTAGGTGGTTTGTCTACTGGCCGGTTATCACTCGCTTTGCTTTTAAGAGAGGGAGATTCTTCTGTCTTCCATTCGCTCTACATGGCCAGCCCACTGCAGTTTACGTAGTTTGATGAACATTGAAGCGTTTGGCTCGTCATACAGTTGATACAACTCATGGTTGTATTTTATTCGCCATTCCGTTCCTTTCTTTCAACTCAAACTCAAATTCCTGTTAAGACCCCATACAGGGGCATAGGACAGAAACAACTCTCTTCCACAAGGCGCGATCCTGAGCACTGGAACCTTCTCGGTCTATTGTCTATCGGCGTTTTTAGGTCTTTTACTATTGCGTTTCCATTTTTGTATTTTGCCGTAATAGTAGTTCCTTTGCTTTTGCCTGCAGGTTTTTTTCGCATATCGCCTAAGCTTGTCATATCTATCTTTTTTGGCTGGTGTTGGTCGTTCAATAACAATTTCACACAGTTATGCTTTATTATTTGTGTCGTTTCGGTCTTCGCTGAGACTGTTTGATAAAAGTCTGAAAATCGAAAGTCATTGCTTTCAACTGCGTCATATGATTAAACTTTCTTCATTTAAGACGGATGAACCACTTCAAACTCATAACATCTCATCAGAAAACAAACTAATTGAAGTGGATGAAATTTTTACAAATACTTTCAACCCCATTCCACCATAATAAGACGACACGTGTTTTGCAATCACGTTTAAGATTTTCACTTCTTCTCCCACTACTTACTGCTTAAAAGTAGCCCCATCTGTTCATTACTCATCAGACGATTTGACTCTCCAGAAAACTAACAACAAACTTTTAAATAAAAAGTATTATACCACCCCCGAAAATCTTACTGAAAAGTTTTCCAATAAATTTTTCAGGATGCAATCTGTTCCTCGGAGGTGTCAACTTTCCCTTTTCAACTATGACGCTGCTTAAACTCTGTCGCCCGACCCAGGAGCCGATGAAAAGAGAACGACGGGCGCTTTTCAAAGGAGACGACTTTCAGCGTAAACAGGAAATTCACGCGACTATAAAAGGATGAAGGTAAGCACGGCCCGACGCCACACCTTGTACGAATTCGCTCATAAATCCTGCACTAAATCTCTTGGAAAGCCGTGCACATTTCCGAGAGTGATTTAAGCGGGACTCAAAGTTTTCTAGGGTTTTTTTATTACTCCCGGATAAAGCGGTTTAATGCATCTGAACGAGAAGTTATTGCAGATATTCCGGTGCGCCATAGTTGTTTTTAATGTTTTCTAAGTGTGTCGCGGGAAGGAAAAGTACGATGTAATTGTTGATGCTCCGAAATGACTCGAGACATAAAAAAATACTATCGTCCCACCAAATTCATTGTGCCATTCTCTCAGTTGTTGTATTAGTATTGTTTTATGCACGATACATAAAGTTTACCTTAACGATGATGAAGCGAGCACTTAGAACGATTTACAGAACAAACAGAATTTATGAACACAACACCAAATTATTTGGTGGTTACTTTTTTTTTTAATTAAAACCACTCTTTTATGAGTTAAAATTATTGAGAGAAAAAAAAATGCGAGAAAAACAGGATGTTTTCGTCCTTCATCCCGGAACTGGAAAGTTTTCTTGCCGTGAATGATAGTCAAACAGAAAAGCTGTTTTGTCACAGCTTTTATTTCACAGAGACCGCCTAATTTGAATTTGACATCAAAGAAAGGACGAGGACTTGGAACAGCCTCGAGGAGCATCGTGGGTGGAAATAGCGCGGTCGGCACTGAATGGAATAATTTCACAAAGAAAAATGTAATTTATGACGCCTAGATCATCCTGGAGAAGTATGTGTGTTTGTGCTTCGATGCAGAACTTTCTTTGGTTCACGATAGTCAGCAGGGCATACCTTTGCCATTAATTTGTTCTTTTTCTTCTTGGCATACAAGAATTCCTTTCAGGTGATTGTACACGAACTTTCGATGGGTCTGTTGTAGTGGGCTGTGGCGAACAGTTTTAATAAGCATTGCACCATCCTGGTTTTTATGTAGCTCCTTAGGTTCGAGCCTGGTCTGTGCAAACAATATAGGATGTACATTCCCATAGTGAACTGACTACACCTAAATAGTGACTGCAGACGGTCGAGAGAAAATTTATCGAACCTAACAAGTATACCAAAGCTCTTGACTTATGCCTTGAAATTGGTTCGGTTTATAGTTTTATTGTTGGCGGAAATTTGTTGGTCCTTTCAACGGCTTCTAAGTCCTTTTCTGTTGTTGTTCGTTGTATTGTTGATCGTTCTTTTTGCTGCTACCATAATGCCTCTGCTGTTGTTTGATTTGATGTGCTTGACTTCATTGATTTTGTAGACGTAGCCCAGACGTTAGCCTCATACACAAACAGCACGAGGATGTGTGTATATAGCAGAGAATAGTCCAAGTCTAACCATTCCTGTGTGCAGGGAATAAAAGACTGCTAGTCGTCAAACTACACACTTTCATTGCATTTGACTTTGAGAAATTTGAATTTCTCATTCAGTAAATGGCTTTTGTTATACGTAAGGAATGTTGAGGGAAAATTTTCAAGCGGTTCGGTTCCAGAAGAAAATTGAAAAGCAAATAGATTTGCGTAGTGACCATAAAGTATCGGGAATTTGTAATTAAAATTAGTCTAGGATATTATATTTCAGAATTTTTTCTTGGTAATTAGGTAGGACTGTCCTTAATTACTATCCCAAAAATTAGCGCAGTGTGCTAATCAGTTTGTTTGCAAGCACCTGGTTGAATCGGGACACCTCAGTAGTCCACGGTGATTTTTACAATGGATAAAAAAATGTAACAAAGAGTTTGTCTAAATTTTTGCATGCGGCATCATTGCGAATGTTGGAAAAAAGCTTACAGTGATACAGTAATATCAAAAACACGAGCCTACGAGTGGTATAATTTCTTTAAGGATGGTCGAGAGATCGTTGAAGACATGCCTCGTTCAGAACGACCTTCGACCTCTACAACTGACGAAAAGATTCAAAAAGTGAAGGAAATGGTGCTCAAAAATAATCACGCCAGCGTTAGGGAGTGCGAGTCCGTTCATTCGATTTTGATAGATACTTTGGCCATGAAACGCATCCTTGTTCGATCCGTTCCAATAAAGCTAAATTTTCTTCAAAAGATGTACCGTGAACTAGTCTCTTTGGACATCCTTGATAGAGCGGATTCGGATCCTACATTCATGGTGACTGATATGGGTCTACGAGTTTGACATGCAAACCAGTCAACAATCATCGCTTTGGAAAAATATGAGCCGAAACCGAAAAAACCAAGCCAAAGCTGCTTAAATATCAACAGATTTGAACCATCATGAATTCGTTCTGGAGGGACAAACGTTCAGTAAGGAGTACCATTTGATCGCATTGAAGCGTTTGTGTGAGCAAATCCCTAAAAAACGGCCGGAATTTTGGAAGGAGAATTCATTGATTTTCCACGATGAAAACGCTCCATCGCATTGAGTCTCAATTGTGACCAAATTTATTTTTTTTTTTATTTATTTCAAATTCATCAAAACAATGATTACTTACAAAATATTGTTACAAAAAAGTACGTAATAAATACATCATACGAGTATCCAATTTAAAACAATCAACAATCACAAATTATTTATCGCATAAAACTGACTTTAACTGCATGCTAGATAAATTATAATCAATACGGTAGTAATTATTGTTGAAAATACGCGAAAGAGATGCGATTGGTTCGTTTTGTCCGTAGTTGGTGCGATGATGAGAAATGTGGAGTGGCACATAGTTTCTCAAGGATCGACGCGGAATACTAAAAGTTATAGCTTCGAGCAAATATGGGGAGTCAATTTCTTCTAAGATTAATTTAAATACAAAAGTCGCCCTAAGGATAATCTGTCTATTCTCAAGCGACTCTAGAGAAAGAAGTCTTAGGCGCTGTTCGTAAGGTGGAAGACGCAACGTATTAGACCAAGGAAGGTCTCTTAGAGCGAACCTTAAGAATCTTCGCTGTACAGACTCAATCCTACTCTTTTGTTCCTCGTAATACGGAGCCCATACCTGACACGCATACTCCAGAATAGAGCGTACAAAAGTACAGTATAAAGTCTTAGTTATATAAGGATCATTGAAGTCTTTGCACCATCTTTTAATGAAACCCCAAACGGAGTTGGCCTTGCTGATTATGTATGATCGTCAAACGTAAATGCGGAAATAAAATATACACCTAGATCCAGTACCTTATCTGTCTTTTGTAGTGTGCTACCGTCTAGGACATAGTCGAAATGTATGGGAGATTTGTTCCTAAAGAATGCACATTTACTAATATTCAAAGGCATACAGTTTAATGTACACCAGTCAAAGAAACGTTGCAAATCACTTTGAAGCAATGCGCAGTCATTCTGATTCGAAATATCTTGAAACAATTTCGCGTCGTCAGCATAGAGCAAAATTTTCGAGAGGGAAATAACCAAACTCACGTAGTTAATAAATAAAATAAATAACAGTGGTCTTAGATGGCTTCCCTGTGGCACACCAGATGTGTTGGGTATAGCAGAGGAATAAACACCTCGAAAAATCACATTTTGGGTACGATTAGATAGGTAAGATTTGATCCAATCTATGAAAATAATAGGAAATCCAAGCGCGTATAGCTTGTAGGCAAGAATAGTATGGTCAAAAAGCAACACCAGATTTGGCTCCATATGACTTTTTTCTATCCTCGAAACTGAAATTACCGCTCCGTGGAACCCGTTTTCAGTCTATCGAGGACATAAGATAAAAACCCCGTGGACTACTGATGTGTATCTATTCAACCAGCTGCTGTAAATAAACTGATTTCGGGATAATAATTAAGGACAGTCCTACCTGCTTACCAATTAATTACAAATTACCGATACTTTATGGTCCCAATGTATGTCCCAAAGTGGTGAATATTCTAATGCAGGAATGAAATGTTAACCTATAGTCCACTAAATATAAGCCAATTAAATTTTGTTCAGTCTTTGAGAGTATCATAACTATATTACCCACTGATCGCAACTTAAGTTCTGAAGAAGTTGATGAGTACATATTTGAAATAACTCATAGTATCAAAACCTGCATAGAAAAACACTCTACGATCATCCCGGTTGAAAACATGAAATATAGAGATCTCTCAGCACATGCCTTCAACCTTCCAAGGGTTAAAACAATTAAAAAGAATTTTTCATCGAAATTACAACCGCGTGAATGCGGAATATCAGGAACTTAATTCAAGAATTCAATACCTTAATTCCATAATAAGAAATACAATTCAAAAGGAAATGAATGAACTTTACAGAAAAAGACTGAAAAATATTTCTCCATCACCATTTGCCTTTAAAGAAATAGATAGGATCTCAGGCAGAAAATACCAAAAACTGAATATTGCAAGGGAGAATCTTTCGTATAAAAATGTAGAGTGTTCTTCAACAAACGACAAACTAGAAGCGTTACAAATTTTTACCACGAATTGTATAGGGAAAAGAATCCTCAGTATAATGCGGAATTAACTGCAGTCGTTCAGGAAAGAGTAAGGCAGTTTTATGATTCAAGTGAAAATTCAGTTTTAACTACATTCTCCTCCGACATCCGTTCAAATAATGTGGCCACCAACAACGATAATTTCTTCAACAGAGAACTAGAGGACTAGAAGACCTAATAAACTGCACAAATGGGAAAAAATCGAGAGGTCCGGATGGCGTCCCTAATTATATACTGCGCAGATGCTCTAATCAATTATCCGGAAAGCCAACTATCATCTGTAATAATTGCATCAACAATGGATACTTCCCATCAAGTTGGAAAATCGCGAAGCTTTACCCTATTCCGAAAAGCAATGCATCTAATGATATAACCAAACTGAGGCCAATTTCAATGGTATCAAATATTAGCAAAATTTTTGAAAAATGCATCCAAACGAAATTAAATATTTTTTGCAGTGAATTTATTCCCAACAGACAATTCGGTTTCGAGAAATTTCATTCTGCCGAGCACGCAGTGTTATACTTGCAAGAAAAAATTTTAAAAAATCTCCGGCAGAGAAAATGTACTGTTGCCTGTTCGATAGAGATAGCGAACTCCACTTCGACAATCATCCCTGTTAATGCTGGAATAGCGCAAGGATCTATCCTCGGGCCAAAGCTGTTTAATTTTTTTATTCATGACCTTCCTATGGATGTTGTCGCTTCTGGAGTTTCCTTAGTAAGCTCCAAAGCAATACTCTATGCCGACGACACTTTGATTTTTGCTCACGCTAATAGACCACATGACGCCCTCGCTGCAGTAAGAGAACACTACAGGGGTATACAGATAAATGCTGAGAAATCGGAGCTTATCTGTTTTCGAAATGCAAGTGGAAAAGGACACCGGCTTGCAGTTCGTGAGAGCAAATCTCTCTCGCTGGTGTTAGAAGGTCAGAACATTCCACTTAAAAATAACATAAGGTATCTAGGAGTTAACCTACACCATAGAATGAAGTTCAACCCGCATGCGAGGCATATACTTCAAAAGGCAAAAGCAGCAGCTTCCATCTTAAGACCCTTGTTGTTGTTGTTCTAAACCTTATAAAGCGACGAAGCTGCTGATGTATAAGACCCTCATTAGACCGATAATCTCTTATGGTTTTTTAATTTGGCTTACAATCTCTCCTTCAGTTGCTGAGGAATTACAAATCTTCGAACGGAGAATCTTAAGACACTGTATATCAAAGCATAGAAAACCAGATAAGACCTATTTCAGCAATGTCTCCCTGTACGGAGACGCTGACTTGGAACACCTGATGATATATCTGCTATATTTAACTAAACAATCAGCCGTCAGACTAGCGACTCACCCAAACCCATTAATTGAAAAGCTGTATGAATACAATCATAACACGCCGTTTTTAAGCCGATACTATGCATCACCTATTAGTTTACGAAGCGAGGAATCAGTCCAGGTTTTGCAAGAATCTGCAGAAGGTCGCTGTAGAATAATATTTTATGAAAAGGCATCAACTAGCACATATAGAGGTTAAATTAGCCAATTTATTCCGCCTTTATCTTTGGTTGACTAGGAGTATTTGGTTTGCTGAAAGAGTAATTTACCTAACTTTTCTTTTCAATCGATACCTACCGAGGAAAAGGATGACTAACAAGCCTCCAACGCATCATTTTGCGTTGATAGTTAACCACCCTTTTCTGTCGTTTATTCATTATTAATTTTAGTTATAACATTAGTATAAGTAGTCTTTAGTTATTAGTTCTAGTTTAGTTTAGTGTAAAAAATTACTTGAAGGCACCAATTCCGGGAGCAAGGGTGACCCTACCCAAAACTAGGAATGTAATCGCTTCGTAATTTAGTTTAGTTTCAAGAAACATATGTTATTAGACATAAGGCTTAGCCAAATTTTATAGCCAGCAACACTATTTTCTCGAAGTATTCAGTTTTAATGATGTAAGTCTCAATAAAGAATCTTGAATCTTGAATCATAACTAGATTTACCCAGCGGCATCTCTAAACAATCACTTTTCATTAAAGGAAATAGTTTGGCACTAAATTGCTGGCAACAAAATTTTATTTTACCGAAGTATCATTTCGCTTGTGTGAATTTGAATTCACCATATACAATCATACTAGAATTTCATCAAAATCAGATAACTTTATTCATGCACCTGAATGAAGTGAAGAACCAAACCTCCACCCATTTTTCTTCACCACCTGATCATAACATACCCTCGCAGTATCTTTAAATTCTCAACCGATTTCACCCCCACAGTTTGACAGCCTATCAGCCCCACCACCTCAAACAATCATCATATATAATAATCATTATAATATTTTTTTGACATATGAAAAATGACACATTCCTTAATATATATATATAAGACTGGTAGATAGATGGCTTATCAAATATTCTGAGCAGGTACACTTGACATATAGGAGACGCATCAGACGACTTCGAGCAAGTCTAAGACAAGTCTCAGTTGTCAGAGTGGTTGGGGTTGAGGGCTAAAAAAGGACGTGGATGAGAAGCGACAGAATAAACGATGGTCTTAAGGATTTCAGCCACGTTTCACTCTATTGATGTTCGCTTTGAGGGAAAAAATATAAAAAAAGGAAGAAAACAACAAGAAAAAAAAATGGTTGTTAAAGTTTTGTCGTTTTGCGTAGAACACGAGCAAAACTGTACCTTTATTTTCGGAAAAAACATATTTAAGAGTATGTGTGGGTGGTTTTTGCAAAGAATTTTGAGTAAGACGACATAAGGAAAGTTTATTGAGTCAAAACTGTCAAAATTAATTTTACTGGAATAAGCGAATAGAGTATTTTCCGAATTTCAATCTGATAGAATTCTTAAGTTGCGTGTTTATCTGTTTCAAGTCTCTAATAAGCTGTTTCGATTGTTTTTTGAGAGAGCCCCAAACATCGACATAGAAAGTCCCCAAATGGAAAAAATAGGTTTCACCAAATGGAAAATCCCCAGACTCCAAATATCCAATGACGTAATCGCAAAAACAACAAAAATTAGTCTACAAATCGCATATATCAGGGTTGTAGATGGAAAATCGAAGCTCGCAGTGAAATGTGCGTTACGCTCAGGGAAGAGAAAGAAAGGGATGAAAAAAAAAAATCACGAAAACCAATAAAAGAGAGATTCTCAGGAATTAAAACAATGAGTTCAAATTTTTATTATTATCTGAGTCAGGTCTTTCAACCACTCAATTTTTCCAAACCCCCTCTACACCACTCCTATACAAATCCTTCGGGAAACAAACTGGTGCGAGATCTACCAACGTCCATCTCGGTAGCAGTGTCGGGCTGGAGCGACGTGCTAGCGTGTTGGCGAGTCTAGCTGCGGGAGTCGTGCGGAGCTCGTTGCTCCGATACTGACAATAAAAACCAAAACAGCAAAACGAGCTTTAGAGCTCGTTACGTCGACTTACGCCAGAACAGGTATACCACAAAAAAATAGGACTTTCTTTGATCGCGGTGGTGACCCGATCAGATGCCTCGACGATGGCGACTACCCACCCAGCCTTAGACATACAGTATCCAACAAAATTTTTTTTTGTATGGCCCCATGGACGGAGGGGGAGGAAGCTGTGGACGTTAGATGGGCTCTTTAAATGAAAAATTTAGCAAATCATCTTAAATCGTTAAAATTCATCAATAATGTATGTATAGTAAATTTCAATTGTGTTTAGAAATATTTTATCTCCTAGTCTAGTTTATTACATTTTTCAAAACAAATATATTCACTACATGGCTGAATAATAATAAAAAATAAACTGCCAACAAGTCGGGCGAAACTTTATTATTCTTGCGACAGGTTGCGGATGAGTCGAAAGTCAATATGTAGGTTAGAGTGGTTAGGGAAGACTAAGTGAAAGGGAGTTCTTGGGCAGGGCTGTTGTAAATTTAACAACATTTCATTCGTTTCAGCAAGTTTGGGTTCTTATGAGGAGAGGAGGAGGGATAATAGTAAGGGTTAGTGGATGTTAATAGTTTTTTAATTGATTGCTTGAATCACGTCCAATATTCCTTGTATAGAATGTCAGTTTCATAGACGAAGTTGCATAGAATTTTCATAAAATTCGCTGTATTTTACATTCACGAAACCGAACATTTGTATAGGAGGTGGTACAGCGGGTAAGGGAATCATAAAATGTGTGATGCAGTGTTATTTCATTTCTTTTGTAAGGTGCTTGTGGTGCTAGTATAAAATTCCAAGTTCGTAGCTTTTAATTTGTTGGTTATTAGTTGATTTAATGAAATTGGTCGAAATCATACTTTTGTATGGGAGGGGGTAGAAGGGCAGGAATGATTTCAAGACTTTTGCCGCAATTTTGCTTCAATTATTTTTAAAAATTTTTGTGCAAAATTTAAAATTGATAGCTTTTAATAGTTTGGTGATAATTGATTTGTTGAAAATGGTCAAATAAATAATTTTGTATGGGAGCGGGTAGAAGTTTTAAAGGTCTTCGACCAGTTAATATCTCGTTTATTTAGGGATTTTTTTCAAATGCATTTCGGAAATTTTAAAGTTTCAATCTTAAAATTTCACTCAATAATTTTCAGTTTATGTGTTTTTTGCACATGAAACACCTTGTGCACGTTAGGGCGGGGGGTCGGTTTATAACAATTATGGACCAAGTTATTATTATTATCTTCTAGATGAAATCTGAGAGTATTATAAGTTCGCTCTAAAATTTGTAACGTCAGGAAATAAGGCTTGGAGAAGAAAATGAATGATACAGAAGTTTATATAATCACTCAAAAATCTCGAAACCGGATATCCGTCCGTCCGGCCGTCTATGCGCTTTCTAGCTTGAGAACGCGTTGAGCTATATAATTCAAATTTTGTACACGTCATTTTCGATAAAAAATTAAGGTCAAGTTCGTAAACGGGTCAAATCGCTCCACCCCTTCTACCTCCTCCCATACAGAATGACACAATTGCGCAATTTCACATTAAACGGATTTGCTCGAAAAGTATAAACGATATTGGTCTGAAATTTGCAACATGTTACTTTTATGATTATTTAAATCTACTTTATAAAAATAATACGTGTCCTCCCTCTCTTTCGACCACCTCCCATACAAACTGTACTTTTTCACGAAATACTTTAAACCAATTTACTCAGTGCGTGTAAAATTGAGCGAGCTGAAATTTTGCACATAATATTAATTTAGAATTATTAGTAAGACTAAAAAAAATTAGATGATTACCTTTACCCCTTCTACCCCCTCCCATAAAAAATGACACAAAATCGAAATTCGACAATAAACGGATTTGCTCGAAAAATGTTAAAGCTATTGACCTGAAATTTGGAATATATTACTTTTATAACGATCTCAATCTACTGTATACAAATTATTTGCGTCTTCTTTTTCCTTCCACCCCCTCCCATACAAACTGTAATTTTTCATGAAATACTCTACCGATAAGTAATTTCGAATATATAATCATTTGAAAAAACAGTTCGGCCGACAATTTGTTTTCAGCCCCCCCTTTTCACACGCCAATGGATAAAAAAATTAAATTATTTTTTAAGTTTGTCGCACAACCCTCTCTATATCTCTACTGATGTTCAACTTCCTATCTGCATTCGTGGAGGAGATATTAGCAAGTGTAGTTTTTGACTACTTTTCTTCCCCCCACCTCCCCCTTCCACCTAAAACCCCACAAAATTCAGAAAATATAGTTCACTCACCCAATCAACAGTCCATCCAAAAACGAACATTCTACCTTTAACGGTCTATATATGAGTCCATATGTACGGCGTGCCGCGTTACGGATTTTTTTTTGCATTTTTAGGCTATTTAATAGTGATTTCTATTCGCCAAAAAAATGTGACCCGATTTTGCCCTTAATATTTTTTCTAGCAGTTCCTATGTTCTATTGGAAAAAAAAATTCTGCCCTGCTAGAAAAATGGTTTGCGCACTAGGTAAAAGTTGACCTGAAAATGCACATTTCTTGCCCCGAATTTTTCGGCGGTGCAACTCAATTGACCTGTAATGTACAACAACATGAAAAAAATAAATCATCTGACAACGTCGGTAACAGATTCTAACGGTTAGATCTTACTTAAAAGGACTTAAAACTTTACAT
Source organism: Chorisops tibialis (assembly GCA_963669355.1). NCBI lineage: Eukaryota > Metazoa > Arthropoda > Insecta > Diptera > Stratiomyidae > Chorisops > Chorisops tibialis. Next base: position 262,436,952 of record OY770262.1, on the reverse strand, counting down.
GAAGTATGCAATATGAGTGCATACGTAACTTTTCTTAATTTTCCTAAAATCTTCACAGGACCATTTAGAGATAACAAAACAAATTAAACTGCTTTGTTTTGACAGTTTCGAAAGGCAATCAGCTGTTCGTAATACAGACAACATGATAAAAAAAAATGCAAAAAACTTGCACTTAACTTGTTCTATTGGAAATTGACCTGACCGACGGAACTGAGAAAAATGAGTGCAAAACTGCAATAATTTTGCATTTTAAAGGGCAAAAACGGGTCACATTTTTTTGGCGAAATCACAGATATCACTATTAGCTTTTCGTTTGCTTTAACTTGGCAAGACACTACGACTTTCAGCCATGTAAAATTCTCTGTAGGAATGCACAATATGAAAATTTCTGCATTGTCGACAATACAGAACGTTGCTAAATGAAATTTTTAATAATTATTTGCAGCATTTTCTTATACAGGGTGTTTGGTACTCCGTACATAACCTTGTAAGGGGTTATTCCTGGATATATTTTGAGCAAAAAATTGTTCTACGGAGATGGTCAATTTTCAATATCCACGGAGATACAGGGTGATCAAGAAAAGTCCTTCGGACCTGTACCCTCACTCACTCAAAACGCTATATCTTGAAAACTAATAATTACAATTCAAAGTGTTATAGCTTGTTTCTTAGGAAATCAAATTACCTTTCATTTGGTGTAATAGTCCGCATTGTAACTGTATCCAATTCTGAGATATTTGCTTCAGAACATAAATTTTTGACAGTTTGACCGTCAAAATTCTAAGATCAATGTAGTTTTTCTCTAAAAAACCCATTATAAAAATGTCATTTTATTGTTGTTTTCTTTTGCGTCATATTATTGCCTACAAAAAACGCATACACTTGCATTGCATAAGTTTTATAGTTTAGAAGAAATTATCATTCCAATAATTTAGCACTTTTGTCAAAAAAGCAAGAATAGGTTGATCAACACTCTCCGCTTGAACTAAAAGAACTTAAGAATGGTTTTTATGGTTTATTTCAAATTTCCTTAATTACAATAAATGTTCAAAATGGCTACCTTCATTTTGAATGCACGCTAAAGCTCGTTTTGCCAGTGTTCTCTTTGTGTTCATACTCCTCAACTGCTGCCTTACTTCTGTTGCTGCCGCATCGATTCTGGTGTTTAGATCCTGCAACGTTACTACTTCCGTTGCGTAGACAAGGTCCTTCATCCGTCCCCATACAAAGAAATCCATAATAGTTAAATCAGGGGATCTTGCAGGCCAGTGTATCGGTCCATTTCTACCGATCCAGCGATTGCTATAATTAGAATTTAACCAATCTCTGATCTGTCGGCCGTAATGAGCTGGAGCACCATCGTGTTGGTAAAACATGGAAGCCAATCGTTGCAGTGGCATATCATCCAATAACTCCTGTAGATCATTTGTCAAAAAATGCAAGTAATTGGAACTATTTAAGGTAGGCGGAAGCCTAATAGGACCAATAAAATCGTTGCCAATCACAACTGCCCATAAATTGACACTGAATCTGTGCTGAAATGATGCCTCTCTTCTTGTATGTGGATTGCTCTCAGCCCATGTGTGTAAGTTGTGGAAGTTTGTGATACCGTCCCTGGTGAATTGGGACTCATCCGTCCAAAGAATGTTGCTGATAAAATTCTCGTCACTTATTTGTCGTTCAAGGAGCCAATTGCAAAACTCCATCCTTTTGGGTAAATCAATGGGTAACAGCTCCTGCACTGGTGTGTGGTGGTAGGGATGCAAACGTTCTGCTTTCAGGACACTCCAAACTTTCCACGTAGAGACGTTAAACCGCAATGCCAAGCGTCGTATACTAGTTGATGGATCATTTTGAACTGCAGCTAGGATTCGTTGATCAATTGAAACAGCGATTACCGGCGCAGGATTTGCATTCACTCTGCTTGTCCTAACACTGCCTGTTTCCCTAATCCTTCTGTAAACGTCTTGGAATACTCTCGGGTAAGGTATTCGACGATTGGGAAATCTGTGATGATACAAAGAGCGCCGCTTGCTCATTTCCCTGACACTCTCCATAGAGGAAAATTATGTCTGCATATTCTTCGTTCGTGAACTCAGGCATTTCGAAATTCTTTTCTAAATTTTAGTGACACCTTGTTCTTTTACAAATTTAACTAAAACTGATAAAAATATGAAGTATGGTTTGCTTTTATAGGCTTTTCATTTTGTTAGGTAACCCATTAAAAAGGGCAAAGTGCTGCACCTAGTTGTGTTGAAACTCATTTTAATTTAATTCATTTTCTCGATAATTTTAATACTACCTAAAGGACATTCATTGATAATTTAAATAGTAATTAAAGGACACAAAGAATATTTCAGTTTAACAACATTTCAGGTAGTTTTTTTAGAACGAGGGTTGGTTTATGGCATATTTTATTTTTAAGCCATATGTATTTTCGCTTATTACCTGGAAAACGGGAAAACCTAAGTCATAAGTATGTGTGCATCTTTTGTAGGCAATAATATGGCACATAAAAAAACAACATTAAAATGACATTTTTATAATGCGTTTTCTTGAGAAAAACTACATTGATCACAGAATTTTGAGGGTCAAAGTATCAAAAATTTGTGGTCTGAAGGAAATACCTCAGGATTGGGTACAGGTACAATACGGACTATTACACTAAATGAAAGATAATTTGATTCCCTAAAAAACAAGCTATAACACTTTGAAATGCGATTATTGGTTTTCAAGATATAGCGTTTTGAGTGAGTGAGGGTACAGGTCCGAAGGACTTTTCTTGATCACCCTGTATCTCCGTGGATATTGAAAATTGGCCATCTCCGTAGAACAATTTTTTGCTCGAAATATATCCAGGAATAACCCCTTACAAGGTTATGTACGGAGTATCAAACACCCTGTATATCTTAAAATTCATTGGAATGTTACATAGCAAAACAGGAGGCCAAAGCCCGATTTGGGCTGTAGCGCCATCGTAAGTAAGTAAGTAGCAAAACAAATAATTAGCTTATAATAAAATGTATGGGTTCGAACGCAAGCACACCGATTGTTCTTAACGGACAGGATGTGGAAGAGGTGCAAGATTTTTGCTATCTCGGAAGCATTATCAGCATGGACGGCGGAGCCGAAAAGGAGGTTGAGGGTCGGCTAAATAAAGCTCGTCAGGCCTTTGGTATCCTTTCCCGTTTCTGGAGATCAAGAGAGATCTCCCTTCGCACGGAGCTGCGAGTTTTTGACGCGTGCGTCAAGTCCGTGTTGTTATATGGTTGTACTACGTGGAAAGTGACCGTTCGACTTACCAATAAACTACAAACTTTCGTGAACCAATACCTCCGACGCATTTTAGGAATATTCTGGCCAGAAGTGATCTCCAACGACGAACTTTGGAGTACAACTGGCCAGACTAAAATAGGTATTGAGATTCAAAGGCCGAAGTGGCAGTGGGTCGGTCATATTTTGAGGAAATCAGAGCGAAACATCGCCAATCAGGCTCTGGGTTATAATCCTCAAGGAAGATGTCGGGTTGGTCGACCATGTAACATATGGAAGCGAGCAGTTGAGCAGGACACCAGAGTAATAAACAAGTCCTGGCAACAGCTTAAGGCCGATGCTCGGGATCGCGCCTTGTGGAAGAGAGTTGTTTCTGTCCTATGCCTCTATAGGAGGTCTTAACAGGAATTCGATTGATTGATTGAAAATGTAGGTTTCAGCTGGGTCAGTCTTTAGCGAGTACAAATAATGCACTGATTCCGATTAATTGCAATTTAAGTACATCGAAAATAATGTAATATACAAAAAAATAATAAAAAATAGTTAATGGTTTAGTCCGCTAAAATATATACTTGGTATTAGGCGGCGCAAAAGAGATACATGCAAAAACAATACGTTTTTATTTTTCTCATTTTTTTCTTGAACTGAATTAATTTCTTTTTCACGAATAAAAAAAAATCTCAATGATTATTTTAAAAAAACTTAATATTTCAAACCTCCATCACTTCGTTTTCTTTGTTCCTTCTGTGGTTTCGGCTGATTCCTTATTCAATTATTTCTACGGCATCAAGTTTGACTGGGCTTTCCCAAGCAGTTAGGATTCTCACGGAACGTAGTCGATTAAATTCCGGCGTCAGATTTCGCTCTACAATCGACAACACGACGATGCCGTTTCTGCCTCCATACCGCCGCCGGCTGCTTTCCGATCCAGAATGCCTTTTCAATTTTTTTTTTTTGTTATTTTCGATAATTTAAAACCAAAAAATGAAATCACGTAAATCCGTAGCATTCTTTGAAATGAGGTAGCAATTTGAGGTAGATGTGTGTACTGTCTCATTTAAAAAGAAACCCTTCAACTGTACATATTTAAATTTTTGGTTGAATGATAGATAGTTTTTGTTTAATTTTATAGAAACTATGATGTCATTTTATGTTTTGAAATAAACTTTTGTTTAACTCTACACATCCATTCAGAGCGAGTGTCATATCACGATTGATGGTATTTCACTTAATGTCACAAATATATTCCCTCCATCTTGAAGACATTACGTGCATAAAACAAAAGGAGAGCTCCTTATTCAACTTAAGGAAACGTTAGACATGACTGCCGAACTCAAAGGCGCTATTAGCGAAGCCTTAGCAGAGCAAGCGTGTGTAACAGTTCTATCATCGAGATTAAAGATGTTGATGAAGTCACCACAAAAGATGATATAACCGAAGCAAAAAAACCCAGTTTGGAGTCAAAGCAAGCAGATATCTTATCTCTACGAAAGGCGTACGGCGGAACACAAACAGCCACAGTCAGTCTTCCTGCAGAAAATGCTAGAAAGTTGTTAGAAGCTGGAAGAGTTAAGATCGGCTGGGTCAACTGCCGCATTCGTGAACGAACAGAACTTACAAAATGTTTTAAATGTCTAAAGTTTGGTCACCTAGCCAAAAATGGAGAAGACCGGTCCAAGCTTTGTAGGAAATGTGGAACGGAAGGCCACATTGCGAAAAGCTACGACAAGGAGCCATCATGCATATTCTGTAGGAAAGATCATCCAGAAAATGCGAAGCACGTAGCAGGCAGCAGCAAATGCCCGATTTTTAGAAGAGCCATCGCAAGTAAAAATCATGAAGATAATACAGATTAATCTAAACCACTGTAGGACAGCGCAGGATATACTGACACAAATTGCTAAGGACGAGGGAGCGGATATCGTCTTGATTAGCGAACCGCACAAAACTCTCGACGGCAATATCTGGATCTGTGACAAAACAAAGCTAGCAGCAATATGGATATGTGGAAAACACGCGTTTCAAGAAACCAGTGAACAGGCGGAGGGCTTCGTACGCGCAAAAATAAATAGAATTCAGTTCTACAGCTATTATGCATGACCCAGCTGGACGACGAGTGAATACCAGACAATGTTAGATAATCTAACGGCCGACGCACGTGGTAAAACTCCAGTGGTCATAGGCGGTGACTTCAATGCATGGGCAACAAAGTTGGGTAGCAGGCTCACCAATTCTAGAGGACGTATTTTGCTCAAGGCATTTGCACCACTGGAAATAGAAATTGCAAACATCGGCCGGGCAAACACGTATCGCAATGCAGGAATGGGCTCCATGATAGACATAACTTTCGTAAGCAATTTCCTTCAACAGAATACGAAATGGCGTCTTAGCGAGCAATATACACACAGTGATCATTACAATTATAGTTAATATAAAACAAAGAAAAGCCGTACAACGACCTAAGTTAACAGGCCCTAAATGGAAAGATAAACTTTTCGATAGGGACACGTTCGAAGAAATAATGAACACCGAAATCACAAATCGAAGCGAAAGAGCGAAAATCCTTGCGGAACAACTCACAACTTATCATCACAGCCTGCGATGCAGCGATGCCCGAAGGACAGTTAGTGGAAGAGGTGCACCATGCTACTGGTGGAACGAAGAAATAAAGACACTGAGGGCAAGGTGCTTACAAGTCCGACGCAGAGTCCAATGATCAAGGGGAAGAGTAGATTTTCAGGACCGATTAAACACTTTCAAAGTGGCAAGACGAGATCTAAACAAGGCGATTAAACAGAGTAAGGCAACTAGTTTCAAAAATCTTTGTAACGAAGCGGATATAAATCCCTGGGGTATAGCATACAGAATGGTGATGACAAGGCTGAAGGGTCCTAGGTCCCCACAAATAACTTGCCCGATAATGCTAAGATCAATATTAGAGCACCTGTTTCCCCAAAGGCCAACTACTATGCATATCCAGAGAGATCAGCATAGAGTCTATCCTTATAATCACGTCGGAAGAACTGTTTGAGGCATGCGGAAGGATGGGAAAGAACATGGCACCTAGATCCGATGGCATCCCAAATATAGCAATCAAAGTTGCTGTTCAAAAAAGGCCAACTTTTGGTACTTTTACAAAAAGGAAATTAGCCTCCTGGAGAACAATCGCCATATCGTCCAATATGTTTACTTGACACGTTGGGGAAGATCCTTGAGCGAATTATAAACAACAGACTGTTCGTACTAGCAGAAGAGAAAGGAGCACTGTCAGACCACCAGTTCGGATTTAGGAAATCGCGTTGACGCCATAAAAGCGCCTGTTGACGCCATAAAAGCGGTAGTCGATACTGCAGCTGAGGCGATACAAAGAGAAAGATGGCGATGGGGGCAGAGAAATATTGTGCAGTACTGACACTGGACATTAAAAATGCCTTTAACTCGGCAGATTGGTCACTTATAAACAGATCATTAGCCAGGATGGATACACATACTACTTGTTGAGAATAATTTCAAATTACTTCCAAACTGATGAGGGAGTAAGGTACTACGTCACCGTGGGAGTCCCTCAAGGATCTGCACTAGACCATCTCCTGTGGAATATTATGTACGATGGAGTTCTTCGACTATCGTTGCCGGAAGCAGTAAAATTAATCGATTTCGCTGACGACATAGCTGTTTTTACGTTGGCTAAGCACATCCACGAAATAGAGTCAGCAACAAATGAAGCAGTATTAAAAATTAGGGACTGGTTAGAGTCCGCTGGTTTAGAATTAGCTGAACATTCAGGTCGGCAGTGAAACCATCAGATCTAAGGGGGCACTTAAATATCTAGGAGTTATGCTCGATAATAGATTTAAATTTGAAGTTCACGTGGACTTCGCGAGCAAAAAGGCGTCAAAAATGCAGGTAACGAATACTGCCAAACATCGGTAGACCAGGATATGCCAGAAGGATACTACTTTCCAAAATAGTCAGCTCGGCCCTCCTATACGCTACTCCGGCTTGGGCGGTGGCGCTAGCGACAAAGGAAATAAGGAAAAAGATGTCATGAACATATAGGCTCTGTGCGATAAGAGCAATCAGCAGTTTCCGAATAATATCGGACGAAGCAGCCGGAATGATCCCCATTGACATTCTCGCGGATGAGATACTACGAATCTATGGAAGAAGATTATCATTCCAACAAGAGGCAGCTGTTGCCAGAAAAATAAAAGAAGAAGAAAAGGCAACATCAATAACTATGTGGCAAGCCAGGTGGGACAACACTACAAAAGGCAGATGGACCTATAAGCTAATCCTCGCAATTGAGGTCTGGACACAGCGAGCGTTTGGGGACTGCAACTATCACCTCACGCAGTTCCTATCAGGTCATGGCGGCTACCGCAAATACCTATATAGGTTCGGACACGATAACTCGCCTCTTTGTCCAAGTGCCCAGATCAAGAAGACACAGAAGACGCGATTTTCAACTGCAGTCGCTTTGCAGAATGGAGAAATAATATGCCGAGTCCACTATTCATAATAGATTATATGATGGAATCAGAGGAAAATTGAATGGAAATTATCACACTCGTAACGAATGTGCAAAAGGATCTTCGGAGAATCGAGAAAGAAAGGAGAGGAGAAGATACAAGGAGCACAGCATAAAATGCTAGCCAGCCCCGCGAAGTATTACCTAACGGCCGCCCTGCGAGGAGAGTGGTTGAAGTCTGTGTGCGGGGGTGTGGTTTAGTACGCAGGCACATATTGGCTGACAGTTCTCTGTCACGATCAGGTATGTGGATTGCGAATGCCAATGGCACGGGCCATTGGTATCTAATGAAGATTTCACACCTTCCTGGCGTAACAAGAAAAAAAAAACGTACATAAGACAAGTAGTATATGTCTCAAAGTCACTGTCGTTTTACTCGATTAAACCACCATTCGAATGCGTTTTAGTCGTACATAAGGCATATACATATGTAGATAATAAACATGTATGTTGGGCATTATATTTCTCTTACGAGCAACAATATTCCACTTTATACGAGCGGATATCAACTCAGGTTGATTACAGCACCGTGGATAATTTAAGTGTAAACTACATGCTCCGATGTATATTACTAACACTTTTGTACCATTTAAAAAAAAAAAAAAAAATTTACATTATTCCAAGTTCACTAATGGATTAGTGCTTATCGCGATGATGTTCGCGATTAACGTCACTTCCGTATCGGGCTTCTTAGTCCGATCTAGATTGACAGGTACTCTTTCCGTTCGGTCTATGCTGGTAAACGACCGCGACTCCGTATGGGACTTCGCCACCCAAAATCGAAGATATAAAACGGCGGGCAGGTTGAGGAACGACACGATCTATTCGCGATCGTTCTAAATGTAGACTTCGAATGTTCGATGCGGATCCGTTAATGGGGTTCGTCGATGATGATGTATTACCGATGGGTGGTGGTGAGGCGGCGGGCAAAGCCGATTGTTTCCGAAGAATATATCACGAATTCGATTATCTACGTGGACTTCGAAATCGCACATTGGCCCTCGGTGACCCGAAAGCAATTGCTAAGAATTCTTAAGCCTCTTTTTTTTTCAGCTCAACACTCAACTACAGTGAAATTTCGAATTGCAATCAAAAAAAAAATCTCGATTTTATTCCTTTTCACACGTTGGATCCTCCTCGGATTGACTAGTTTCGATAAAATTATCCCAACAAAGGTTTTTTCTTGCAGTTCTTAACAAGATCGAAGCTCGTCTCCTTTTTCGGCCACCACACGCGCTAATTCCTCGTGGTACAATCTTTTACGCACAATTTTCAGGTTAGGTTTCGTAAGCAGCGGCCACCAAAGCTCCATTACAGAATTTATATTGCCCGTACAACGTTTTCCATTGAAAGTGGAATTTTGCGAGCAGTTCAAAATGTCAAGAAATTGTTTTAAAGTCGAAAATTAGGTAAAAACTACGAGAAACAAAGCCCGAAGCAGAAAAAACACCATTTAGAAACTCACAAGTCTTCTTTTTCCGACCCACACGCGCTACCTCCCGCCAAATTTTTCGTTCTGTCACCCTTCTCTCTGAAGTTAGCCACAGCCAGTGCGAGGTATTCTTCGTTCGCAAGGTAGGTGTCCACAGTAGGGGTGTTGGTGTTGCTGCAGGGCGCGCCAAGCCCGTCACACACAATATACTGAGAATCTATTGATCGCAATCCCAGTTAAGTGTTAAATAATTGACAACGACCCTACTGCGATTGATGACGACAACAACCAATTGGATATTGTGCCTAAGACTTCGACTACGTCAAAAAACTTTTGCTACACTTTACGAGCCACTGTGCAGCCAAAGTTCCTTTTTGTATCGCGCTTAGCATCTGATACCACGGAAAAGGAAATTGCTGACAACGTCCTCGGTGTTTTACGCTGTGTAAATGTAGACGTATCACAGGACTTAGTATCCTACAGAAAGATTACTCCTATATCCCGCGATGTTGGCACGAGAGTTTCTTTATTCAAGGTTGTTCTGCCAGATGCTTGCTTTGCCCATGTTGTGTCATCTAAACTATGGCCGAAATCTGTTATCGTCTGTGAATTTTTGCCCCGAAATCGTCTTTCGCGCTTACCATCTCAACATCCATCGTCAAAAAACCGGGCAAGCTCTATGTCGATAACTTACAGCAACGTAAGCGGGATATGTGCGAAGACTCAGGATCTATATCTCGCCGCTACTGTTTGTTCCTTTAATATCGTGTGCATTTGCGAGACATAGTTATCCTGTCAGTTCAAAGATTCTGAACTTTTCGATTCCGACTTTGAAGTTTTTCGTCGTGGCCGTCACCCCAACTTACTTGATCCACCGGTTGGGGTGGAGTTCCCTGCGACGTTTATCGCCGGATTGCTTGTACGATCATCTAGGAACTGAGAATCTAGAGTTCTTGTGTGTAGCTTGGTAACCCCAAGCTATACGTCATGAATGTATACATCACATCGCATTCACCTTCATCAGTTTACGATGCGGTTTATAATTCGTTTGAAACCTTGTTTGGCCTTCTACATCCATCAGACGATATTTTGATTCTGGGCGACTTTAATTTACTACAAATACAGTGGCTACGCTCTGATGATAATGAGGTTTGTTTATCGCTTTCATATTCCTCCTATGCCCGACATCGAAATAAAATTTGTGAGCAATTCATCCTGCAAACTCGAACTCTATTGTTCATAATTATTTTAATTTAGCCAAAGCTGATTTTAAAACTTTAAATCTTGACATATCCAGTTGCGATTGGTCGCCTGTGTTGAATGAATCTGATGTTGACAAAGCCAATAATTTTTACACTATTTTAAATGGCTGCTTTTTGCGTTGTGTTCCTGTAGTTATTTCGAAATCTACCCTGGTTCGTCGATGATTTAATTAATATGAAAAATCGAAAAACTAAAGCTTGGAAAATTTATTCGTTTTCAACGAATGACACGGACTACATAATTTACATAAACTTATGTAATTGTTTTATAAGTCAGTCTCAAGCTGCATATAACCAATAACTTTTTACTTGAAAGAAAAGATTTCCGGATTCTACACTGTTAAACTTTATTATTCGTGACGTTTCGGTCTCTGCCGAGACCTTAATCAAACAGGTGATAAAGGTTTCAGCAGAGACCAAAACGTCACGAATAATAAAGCGTAACAGTATAAAATCCGAAAATCTTTTCTTTCAATTCGAAATGAAAATATTCACCAAAATCTACTTAAAAGACAAACCGAAACAGTTCTGGAATTTCGTCAACTATAAGAAAAATTCTGATGGCTATCCTTCCAGTACGTTTCCTAATGATGAAGGCAGTGCTGATCCTGCTGCAATCAGCAACTTGTTTTCTAACTATTTCCGTATCGCCTTCAATTGCAGTACGCCACTAATATCCGTTGGCAACTTTCAATACAGGCCAAAGTTTCGTTCTTTATCCTTAGTTCCAAAACATCTTTTCTTTGATGATTCCACTATTTTGAAATACTTTGATAATCAATCAATCAAATTCCTGTTAAGAGCCCCTATAGGGGCATAGGACAGAAACAACTCTCTTCCACAAGAAGCGATCCTGAGCATCGGCCTTTAACCGCTTCTGTGTGCTACATGGGCGACCAACCCGACGTCTTCCTTGAGGATTATAATCCAGAGCCTATATTGTGATGTTACCATCTGGTTTCCTCGACGTGACCGATCCTTTGCCACTTCCGCCTTTGAACCTCAATGCCTATTTTAGTCTGGCCAGTTGTACTCCAAAGTTCGTCGTTGGAGATCACTTCTGGCCAGAATATTCCTAAAATGCACCGGAGGCATTAGTTTACGAAAGTCTGTAGTTTCTTGGTAAGTCGAACGGTCACTTTCCACGTAGTACAACCATATAACAACACGGATGTGACACATGCGACAAAAACTCGCAGCTTCGTGTGAAGGGAGATCTCTCCAAACCTCCAGAAAGGGGAAAGGATACCGAAGGCCTGACAAACTTTATTTATATGAGCCTCAATATCCTTTTCGGCTCCGCCGTCCATGCTGACAATCTTTCGAGATAACAAAAATCTTGCACATTTTCCACATATTGTACGTTAGGAAAAATCGGTGTACTTGCTTTCGAGCCCATGAGCATGTACTTGGATTTACGCACATTTATTTTCAGTTCCGCATCTTTGCATTTAGAATGCAACGAGTGAACATTTCACTCTAAGTCCGAACTGCAAGCAAACACACGTCATCAGCATAATCAAAGGGACTTAGATGTTTAATAGTCTCCGTTGAAGACCTTTAATTTTCCCACCTTCCAGTGTAGCTTTCAAGATGCTATTTATTATCACGAGAAACAGGGGCTGGTGATAATATGCGGCCTTGTCTGACACGTGTTCGCACAGGAAAGCTCTCGGACAGCTCTCCTCTATTAAGGCGCTACACCTTGCATCTTCGTAGGATTCTTTAATCATAGCTATGACCTTATCTGGAATACTTCCCCTACGCAAAGTATCCCATATCTCGCTTATCGCTGTCGAAAGCCTTCCCGAAGTCCACAAACCTGGGATGTAGTGGCGAACCCATTTCCGCTGACTGATCCAATATAATCCGTAGGGTATTTGTGTGGTGGGTACAAGACGACCGTTTACGGAATCCAGCCTGATAAACTTCGAGAGTTCTCTCCACAACATCACTAATCCTATTGAGAATAGAAATAAGTAGACATATACCATGCCAATTGCCACAATCCCGAAGGTCGGCCTTCTTCGGAATTTTCACAATGACACTCTCTTTCCTTTCAGTCGGATATCTTCCTTCATTCGACACCTTTAATGCTATAAAATTATCTTTCAAATAAAGCTAATTCCATGGATATTAAAAACATTTTTCTGTATTTTTTATTAATATAATATTAATATATTTTTTATTAATATAAAAAAAATAAAAAATATATAAAAAAACACGCTGGATATGGTCATTATCATCAGTTTATATATGAGCGCTGAAGGGAGGCATTGGATAAATACAAGCCTCGCTACTGAGCTTCAGACTTTATTTACTAGCGTAGTTCTTCTAACATGGTCATATAAGACAACTACTTTATAATTTAGTTAGTCATTCGCCTATAAAACTGTTCCAGTTTATGAGTTTATGGCGGAGCGAACCTCTTAGATATTTGTCATATTTTCTAGATATGAAAGAGCCTCCGAAAGTATAAAACTCATGCTCCATTTTTATCTCAGTTTGTTGGGCTGCAGACCAGTCTGGACAGTTTACTCCATATTGTACTTGTTTTATTCTATTTTCTATCATATATGTATGTATATCTCGGTTTTGTTTGCACAAGAACATAATCCTTTCATTTCACCCCTTTTTTTCAAAAACTATAAGGAGCTATGTACATGCATTGTACGTTTTTAATAAGTTCTAGAATATTTAGCGTTCTATTTTAATTTTACCAAATTGATGTATGTATGAACGGAGAAAATGCAGATCCTGTCTTCAGTGGAATATTTAAGTGAAACACATCTTTTAAGCTTTAAAATGTTGTTAACAATGGGTTATACAATTAAAAGCGCTAAGAACGAATTTCGGAACAAAGAGAATTTCATTATTTTTCACGCTAATTTTATAGTTCGAAATTACTCTTAGCTAAAATTTTACGGCACTGGATAGAAGTTTGTACTAAATTACAAACGGCTTTAATTCATAAATTCCAGAAAACCCAAAAAATTTTAACATTATTTCGCAATTTCTTAAAGACAACATTTCATCAAATGCCATCACCTCTTAAGGAAGTTCTCCTATTACAAGCCCTTTTTTTATAGTATCACTATAAAAACGTCAATGATATTTGATTACATGCAATTACTCAGCAATATAAAGTCCCATCAATTGGTCCAGACTATCAGACTGTCCCCGTCAACTCAATAAACGATAATGTACAGTGTACCAGCAGATGAGCAGAATAGTATCCTTTCAGCCCAACCTACCGATACCTTAAACTTTCTCTTTCTCGTGTCGTCCTTTAAAATAAAACTCTGTTACCGGTTCGTTATCCCAGACACACAGTATAGCAGTGCACATAGAGAAGAGACAGTAGAAAACCGCCTCGAGAAATTATCCTTCCACTTTGGCTCGCAAGGATATCGACTGGGCGTATGAAAGAGACGGAACCGAATAGGAAAAAAACAGAAGCAGTCCTTCGCCATGTAGAGCCAATGCTCTTCAGAGTTAAAGTTTTCCCTTTTCAGCCTTCGGCAGCAAATTCGATTTCAAACTTTGGTACGTGATCTGAGCCCGAAGGAACGTGATTAGGCCTCTCCAGAGCGACTGTTAGCCTTGTGTCTCTAACACCCACTTCCCTTTGCCCTACCAGCACGCAGCTCCTTCATATTATTCACTAGGATATTCACAGGATAGAATTTCGGATCCACAGGAATCGGAAGACAATTTTATTTTATTTTCGCATCCTTCATCCGCCCGCAATTTTCTTCGAACGCTTCTTCGCAGAGCTACCAGTGCCCCAGCTTTAAGATTTCATACTCTAGTGTGTTCGAGGACGAAATGAAGTCACTTTAGTCAATCGGTAAGACATAAAAGAAAAAAAAAAACGATAATGAGTGGAAACTCGATTTATCGTTCCTAGAATCGGACAGCAAATTCAATTTCGATGTGGTAGCTTTGATTACCAACTAATTCGTCCCAATTTAGTTTCGCCAGTCAGTTTTCTTACCTTTTTCCAGGGTTCGATGCCATCGTGAAGTCGTGCGGCTTGATGTTCGACTGGTCGTTCACTTTTTCAACGATTTTTCACTTCAATTTTGATTTATCATTTTTCACTCGACTTAAATAATCGATTCGAAATCATAGAAATTATTTAATTTTTATATGCTTTGCGTTCGATGTTTGCCATAAAACACCATTTTCATGCTGAACGCCACACCCTAACGCACACTTTTCATTTTCATTTTTCACCGAACTTTATCACTATTCATCTCGTTACTTTTTTCAGCGAATTCTTTTTTTCGATTCACTGCCATTCACTTAATTTTTACTCTCATTTTTCACTCACTGACACTGTTTTTGTGGCTCCCTTTTTTCTGGTATTATTGATAGAGGCTGGGTATTGTTGCTGTTTTCCGGATTCCCTATGAAAGGACATTATTTAACCCTTTCTGGCTAGTCTTCATTTTTTTTTTCGACCGAAGTTAAAAGTTATTTGAATCCCAATGAAAAATAGGGAATAATAGCTTTGCGCTTTTTTTACGAAGATGGGCTCTTGTTTTGGACTATTTAAAGGAAAGAAGAAAAACTTTGTTATATTGAGACGATAAGATACGGTTGGCTGATGGATTGATGAATGGTCTATGATGGACAAGAAATAGAGTGCTTTTTTATGGAAGATTGTATGTTATAACATTTGAATGAAAATCATAGCAAAACTGCGATTGTGCATAGGGCTCAAGCATGCGATGGTTGAGATAAAGATTTTTTAACTTTAAGAAATTATATTATATTATTAGAATATGACGACATTTAACTAATTTTTTCACAGAATACTGAAGTTGTTATTCAAATTTTTTACAAAAAAATTCAAGTGTAGTTAAAAACTTGGTTCAGTGTGCATCATAAAATTGATGCATTTAAATGGAAGGTAACAGAAAGAGTAGAGAGACTTTAATGATAACTACAATCAATAGAGAAAAGAAGGCTTGAAAGCTGATAATGGTAAATTTTACTATTGATCAGGTATATTTTGGAGGCGGTGCAGCCTTTCACCTTCGAACCAGTCGCCTCCCGCTTCAAATCCTTTTGGTTTCATATTACATACACCATATTTTTGAACGAGAGTGAATTTTAGAATTCTTGAAGAGCTCAATATTCACAAATCTGATGGTCCGGATGATATCCACCCTCTTACCCTAAACAAGTTCTCCTCTTCTTTAGCTAAACCTCATCGCAATCTGCTTTGTCTTTCATACTTTTTAGGGTGTTTTCCACGTATGTAGAAAGTTGTGAATTAATTTTACAATGGCACTACAGCCCAAATCGGGCCATGGCCTCCTAACTTCCAGGTTCCACAGCATTTTTTATTTGTCATTGTGAGAGGGTTATTAGCCCTTTGCACAACCCTGTATCTTCAAATTTTCATTTTCGTAGATTGAGGTAACTAAAGTATACCCAAGCGGGTAGTGTGCTGGAATTATGCGTCGACCGGGATTTGAACTTACGACCTTCGCATTGTAGACCAACACGCTACCCAGTAAGCTACACCCTAGCTAAAGTTGCGAATGTTCAACCAATTTTCAAGAAAGGATGTAAAGCGAGCCCAACAGACTACTGCCCAATAGCCTGAAGTGATGGCTATTGGGCAGTAGTAGTGCTCTCGAAAGTAAGAAAAACAGCGGTCAATCGCAAAATCATTGAATATCTCAAGGATAACCAGCTAATCCATAATCGTTAGTATGGGTTCTGATCTGGAAGGTCGCCGGGAGATGTATTGGTCTATTTGACAGACGGTTGGAACTCACGCATACATAAATATGGCGTCAAGTTCTCGCACTTGACATTGCAAAAGCTTCTGACAGAGTTTGACATGGATTTTTTTGATTACGTATACGGCCACAGTAGGGTGGCCGTTATTTTTCGACTTTCTAAAAGTTTTGCTCTCACCCCCTATCATCCCATCTATTTCAATTACAAAAAAAAAAAGATTCGTTCAAAATTTTAGCTCAATCCGAAAACTGCAAGGCGACCCTCATCGGCCATGAAGAGTTTGCAATAATTAGCTTTTAAAATTATGTTATGTGATTTATTATTAAGCGCTAATTTAATTTCAACATCCAATTAACCCCATTGTGTGCCCCAGATACATCATAGAATAATTTTTTCTCTTTATTAAATACTTGCTAAATTTGCCATTATTCAATTTAATTACAATCACGTAGACATGATTAAAATCAAACCATCTCTAATACTTAGCTCCCGAAATTGTGGCTCTATATATTTGATGACAACGTTCCAACCACGGTTAAGGCAAATATGGCTGAAGTTATCCTGGAAGCAGAGAAATGTGAACAACAGGAAGACGAACAAAATACTTATTTTATTTTGCTTGTCTTCCTGTTACATTCTGTACACTTTGCCCCAAAATGATTTTTTATTTCCTTCACAAACTACGAGCTTTCATTTTTACTTATTATTCTAATAATAAAGTATTGTAATCGGGGGGAGGGTCAGGGAGGGTGCAAAGAAAAACACTTAAAAATTAATATCTCAACTATCTCTTAAGCTATGTAATTGAAACTTAAAACTTGTATTATGCTATACTAGGCAAATACAAAAAAAATATAACATGTTGAGATAATAGTAGTGGGGGGAAATGGGGAGCATTTCAAAAATGGCGCACTTTTCAAAATTACAAATCCTTATATCTCCAAAAATAGTACAGAAATCAAATCATAAATTTGTCAGATTGTAGAACTACATAATAGTTAATTTTGGTAAAAATTTTAAGTTGGGAGGTGTAAGGGGAGGGAGGTAATAAGCAAAAATATCGAAAACTTTGAGTGATTTTTTTTGGGCTCTGGTAAAAGAGACAAAGCTAAAATTTTGCATGTAAATACCTATATTTAATTCACATAGAAAAATAATAATAACTTGATCCATATTTGTTATAAACCGACCCCCCCGGTCTAACGTGCACAAGGTGTTTCATGTGCATTGAAAAAAACACATAAACTGAAAATTTTTGAGTGAAATTTTAAGGTAGAAATTTGAAAATTTGCGAAATGCATTTAAAAAAAATCCCTAAATATACGAAATATTAACTGGTCGAAAACCTTTAACACTTCTACCCCCTCCCATACAAAATTATTTTTTCGACCATTTTCAAGAAATCAATTATCACCTAACTATTAAAAGCTATCAATTTGAAATTTTGCACAACAACTAAAAAAAATAATTAAAATGAAATTGCGTTAAAAGTTTTAAAATCGCGTTTGACCTTCTACCCCCTCCCATACAAAAGTATGATTTCGACCAATTTCATTAAATCAACTAATAACCAACAAACTAAAAGCTACGAACTTGAAATTCTATACAAGCACCTTACAAGAGACGCGAAATAAAACTGCGTATCAAATTTTACGATTCCCCTATATTCTCTACCCCCTCCCATACAAATGTTCGGTTTCATGAATGTAAAATACACCGAATTTTATGAAAATTCTATGCAACTTCGTCTATGAATCACATTCTATACAGAGAATATTGGACGTGATTCAAGCAATTAATTAAAAGCTATTAGCATCCACCCACCCTTACTATTACCCCTCCTCCTCCCCTCATAAAAACCCAAATTTGGAGAAACGAATGAAATATTGTTAAATTGACAACAGCCCTGCTCCCTTCCACTTAGCCTTCCCTAACCACTCTAACCTGCATATTGACTTTCCGTTCATCCGCAACTTGTCCCAAGAATAATAAAGTTTCGCCCGACTTGTTGGCAGTTTATTTACTTTATTATTCTAATAATAAAGTATTGTAATCGACACAGAAAAAAAAAATTTGCTAACCTGAAATTTTTTTTTTCGCGTTTCATGACTAAATTAGCCTAAAAATGCAAAAAAAAATCCGTCCCGCCGTACGCCGAACATATGGACTCATATCTCCGAGAACGTTAAAGGTAGAATGTTCGTTTTTGGGTGGATTGTTGATTGTGTGAGTGAGCTCCGCTATCTAAATTTTGGGGAGTGTCAGGTGGAAGGGGAAGGCGGGGGGAGGGAAAGAGTCAAAAACTTCACTTGATAATATCTCCACCAGGAATGAAAATAGGAAGCTGAAAATTAGCAGAGGTATGAAGAGGATTGTGGGGCAAACTCTAAAAATAATTCAATTTTTTTATCCATTGGCGTCCGAAAAAGGGGGGGGGGCTAAAAACAAATTGTCGGCCAGATTTTTTTTTCAAATGATTATATCTTCGAAATTACTAATCACAAAAAATTCATATTTTGGGAGGTGGCATCTAGACCTACTAGAATCAGTTTAGAAAGAGGCTTATTATTGTAAGGGAGAGGGTTAGGGGGGGATTGCAACGAAAAACACTTAAAAATGAATATCTCGACTGTCTCTTAAGCTATGTAATTGAAACTTTAAACGTATACTAAGTTTTATTAAATAAAAAATGTGGACATTACAGTAGTGGTGGAAATGGCGACCATTTAAAAAATGGTGAACTTTCCAAAACTACATATCATTATATCTCAAAATTTAGTACAGATATCAAATCAGAAATTTTTCAGATTATAGAGCTATATAATTTTTAAATTTGGTAAAAAATTTAAGTTGGGGGGTGTAAGGAGAGGGAGGTGGAAGGCAAAAATGTTGAAAATTTTGAGTAATTTTTTAGGACTCTGGTAAAAGTTAGAAATTTTAAATTTAGCACGTCGATACACCAATTTCATGTTCATAGAAAAAAAAATAATAATTTGTTCCAAAATTGATAAGCACCGAAGTGGTGGTCTAACGTGTACAAGGTGTTTCATGTGTACTGAGAAAAACACATAAGCTGAAATTTTTTTAATGAAATTTTAAGGTAGAAACTTGAAAATTCGCTAAATGCACTTAAAAAAAATTCCTAAAAGTTCGAACTATTAACTGGACGAATATCTTCAAAACTTCTACCCCCTTCCATACAAAATTATTTTTTCAACCATTTTTAAGAAATCAATTATCACCTAAAACCTTAGAAGCTATCAATTTCAAATTTTGCGTAAAACTTACAAAAATAATTGAAATGAAATTACGTCAAAAGTTTTGAAATCGCGCTTGCCCTTCTACTCCCATACAAAAGTATTATTTCGACCAATTTCATTAAATCAACTAATAACCAACAAATTAAAAGCTACGAATTTGAAATTTTGTACGAGCACACTACAAGAGAAAGGAAATAAAATTGCGTCTCCAATTTTACGATTCCCCTACCTCCTCTACCCTCTCCCACACAAATGTTTGGTTTCGTGAATGTAAAATGCACAGAATCTCATGAAAATTCTATGAAACTTCGCCTATGAAACTGACATTATATTCAGAGAATATTGGATGTAATTCAAGCAATCAATTAAAAAACTATTAACATCCACCCACCCTTACTATCACCCCTCACCCCTCCCTCACCCATCCCTCACAAAAACTCAAACTGGCATAAATAAAAGAACGAAATTTTGATTATAAGTACTGGAGCTTCTGAACGTTTCCGCAAAGAGTTAAATTGACAATTGCCCTGCCCAAGAATCCTCTTTCACTTAGTCTTCCTTAACCACTCTAACATGCATATTGACTTTCCACGCATCCGCAACTTGTCCCAAGAATAATAAAGTTTCACCCGACTTGTTGGCAGTTTATTTATTTATTTATCTATCATAATTAAATAATTAGTTAAATAATAAATTGCTTAATTTAATTTAATATAACCTATAATTTTCAAATTTACCTTAATTAATTAAACCCAATTTGATATAAGTATGATAGGCACTGGTAAAAGGGTCAAAGGGGGTGTGAGGGCCTTTATAAAATGGAGCGTAGTCTCAGTTTATATGTCAGCTTTTTTATTGGAGGTGTATAGTGTGCGCTGAATTTATTAAATACTCTACTCTACAATAGATTCATTTTGTCCGTAGCCTGTACGATGTGGATATTCCTTGAATGTCTCGTCAGCCTGACATTTTCATTGAAGCAATTTATTTGAGATGTGGTCAGCCTTAACATCTAAGGTAAAACAGAATGTGAGAATAGTTCATCTAGAACCACGAGGTAAAAGATTTAATAATTGGAGCCTAACTGTGTAGGGTGGAAGGTTTTCAAAGCCTCTAGGATCATACAAAACCTTAAGAGCAAAAAAAAAGAATTGCTTCTGGATTGACTCTATTCTTTTACTGTATAACTGGAAAAAAATTAGTCCCAAATTGGACATGCATATTCAGAAGAAGGCGGAAAAGAGAACGGAATAATTATTTGGTGACCCAAATATTTTTAAATTCTTTGCCTCTTCCCTTAATGAACCCAAGAAGCTTATTGGCTTTTGAAATTATTTGAATATAGTGAGATTTGAAGCACAGTTTATTGTCCAGTAGTAAGTCGAGGTCTTCAATTTGATCAACACGGTGTAGTTGAGTTCCACTGAGGATATAGTCATGGTGATATGAGGATGATTTACTGACATTAAGCTCTAATTTGTTAGGACTGCACCAATGATCTAGCGCAATAAGCTTGGATTGCAGGAATGCAGCATCTGTGGGCGAGGTTATGACTTGATATATTTTCAAATCATCAGCGTACATCAGATAGATCAAAAAGATCTGAGATGAAAATATTAAATAAGAGAGGTCCTAAGTGACTTCCTTGGGGTACCCTAGAGGACTTTTGGAAATAAAACCAAATTGAGTTCTATTATTTAGAAAGGATTTTAGCCAGTCAAGTAAGGGTCCTGTCATACCAATTTTTTACCTTTAAAATCAGAACATTGTGATCAACTCGATCGAATGTTTTGCCAAAGTCGGTATATATTGTGTCGATTTGATATCCATTTTAAAGGGCACAGAGCGTAGCAGATATAAGAAACATGAGATTCGTCGTGGTCGAGCGACCTTTTTTAAAGCCGTGCTGCTAGCTATTAAGAACAGGGCTGATCATATCGGTCAATTTATCGCAGATAATTTTTTCGAATAATTTCAATATAGGTGATAGAATTGCTGTACTTCTGTAGTTCTCAACTTTTCGTTTGTCTCCATTCTTATGGATGGGTGTGATATGCGACGATTTCCAAGCCGAAGGGAAGTTCCCAATGACAGTGACTTGCTTAAGAGAAAAGGTAAAGGTGTTAAAAGTTGATGGGCACACTTTGATAAATATAGGGGAGGAATAAGATCAGACCTTGACCTTTTTTGATATCAATAGTTGTGAGAGCATCAAGCAACTCCTCAATAAACAATAAGATATTGTGAACTAGTGGAGGAACCAAAATTTTATGTTCGCTGTGGGTTGAATCTGACTGGGCACCAAAAACTTCTTGAAAAAGGTCAGCAAACATATCGCAGATATTACGCCGGCAGGAAGATTGCGTGATCCCAAACTTTTTCGTTTTGTATTAACAAATTTGAAAAATCTTTTTGGATCTGTTATAATATCTTCACCATTTTTTTCCATGACACTCATACGCAACCCGGGACTTAGAAGAGAACTCTGAGACCAGCGTGTCATATCTTCTCTGAAGATTAGGGGTAATCGAGCCCATTTTCTATAGCTTATTTCTTCTCAGTGATCAGTGATCTGAGGTTTTTATATAACCAGGGTACTGAAACTTTATCTTTTTGCTTTATTACAGGGACATCTTTCTTTTTTTCTTTTACAATGGCGCTACAGCCCAAATCTAACCTTGGCCTCCTGACATTCAGGTTCCTTAAAATTTTTTTTATTACTTATTGTGGAAGGGTTGTTAGCCCGTCGCACAACCCTCTTCCTACGAATTTTTCACTTTCGTAGATTGAGGTGACCAAGGTATATCCAAGTAGGCAATGTGTTGGAATTATATAATGCGTCGACCGGAATTTGAGCCCACGACCTTCGCATTACAAGGCCAACACGCTACCCGGTACGCTACACCCTGGCTATTACAGGGACATAATTATCTACAATTTTATAGATCACATCATAGAACGATATTATGGCTTTGTCACGATCATTACATGAGAAAAGTGATGTCCAGTCTATCGAAGACAGTTCGTTATTAATGCAATTGAAATCAGTAATTCCGGCTACAAAAACTTTTTCCACAAGATTTTCTATAAGCACCGCTCTCCTTCACAAGAACCCTTGAACATGGAAGGGTGATCCTGGTTACAAAAGTGGAACTCAAAAACTTGATAAGACAGTAGTATTGAATGGTGCTGCAGAAAGTGGTGTCAAACTAATTCCGGAATATAATAAAATATTCTCAAAAGGTTAAAATGAGAAACAATTTTAAATCTTCTCTCTTCTCTCAATCAGATAAAAAATTGAAGTAGGGAACTATAACCTAGAAAACATAGACCGCTTTGTATACAGGGTCAAACCTATTGAAGGATGGTACCGAACCCATCGAAATTAAACGAAGCATAATGATGGCAAATAAGACGTTTTATTCGGTACTTTCAATAATCAAAAACAAGAACGTACAGAGGATACCTAAAATAAAAACATAACAGAATTATGATGGAACATAAAGCCCAATCATATGATACTCTAGATGAAATAGAAAAAAGTTTATTGTATTGGAAAATATGTCTTCTCAAATTCTTTCGGATATTAAATGGTGACTTTTGGTGGTAAAAGCAGAGGAGGGAGGTTTGTAATTTTTGTATATAACACCGAATTGTAGATACAAAATGTTTCATGTTGAATTTAAAGTTTGTAGCTCTCATAATTTTCGAGGAAATTAAAAAATTATTGTCTGAACTTTTGCCTTTTTTATGGAAGGTGGCAGAGAAAGTGGGAGGTTTTAGATGATTTTGAATCTTCTTATCAACATTCCAATCACATTGCTTTGCTACAATTTCAAAGATAGCTCTCATATATTCGAAGGAAAAAATCTTTTCTTAAAAATTTTTGTGGGAAGTAGTAGAAGGAGTGAAGCGAAGTTCATATTTTTCTTAGCAATTATTGCAATTATTAAGAGACAAATTCTGGCACAATTTTAACTTTGCACTTTTTGTAGTTTCAATAAAAATCGATTAAATGCATTTACCAAAATTTTGCATTTGTATGGGAGCGGGTAGAAGGAGTATTTGAATCAAAATCAAATTTTTCAACATCAATGATATTTATAGTAGTATACTCCGCTCAAAATTTAAAATTGATAGCTTTGACGGTTTTGAAGAAAAATAATAAATTCCGAAATTTTGTGAAATTTGTATGGGAGGGCGTAGAAAGAGAGAGGTGAAGTTGAAAGTTTTTTTTTCAAAATTGGTTACAATTGTAATAAAATCCATTATGGAAAAAATCGTTCTATTAGCTTTGCTAGATGCAATGAAAACCAAATAAATGCATTAATGAAAATTCTGCATTTGTATGGGAGTATTCCCTCCCATACAAATGCAAAATTTTCAAGGACTATTTTTTAATTTTAATGATATTTACATCATTATACTATGACCTAATTTTCAAGTCAATAGCTGAAATGGTTTCGGAGAAAAATCAATTTCTCTAAATTTTGAAATTTTATGAAATTTGTATGGGAGGTGGTAGAAGAAGTGTAGGCCCGTTCACGAACTTAAGGTTACTTTTTTGCTAAAAATTATATATGACAAATTTCAGAACGAATGGTCAAAACTTTCGAGAGCTATGCTGTAGACAGACGGCCAGACGGTCACTCGGAATCGATGTGTTTGAGCGACAACAAATATTTCTGTACCCTTTGCGACTCTGTGTGAGCATTATTTCTTAGTGTTACAAACGGTAAGGCAAACACAATATAGGTACTCTCAGATTTCATCTAGAGTATAAACATAATAGAATTATGATTGAGCGTTAAAGCCAAGGAGAAATTGAAATTTTGTACAGCCTGCTTTTTTTCGTTGATTAGAACAAGATTAGGGGTTGAGAGCAGCAAAATTTTAACTTTCGAGACAGAATTTATGAGGCTATGAAAGCAAAAGTAGCCTAACTCCAATACGTTTCTATTGGGGTTGGGCCACTGTTGTTCTCGTAGGCCACTCTAGGCCACAGGTCGTAATGCTACCGCTGTTCAATAGATAAAGGGTTTCCACTCTGGACACAGTATACGAGTAGTAGCAGACAGAGTTACTTCTTCTTCATTCCCAATAGATTCCGGCGTCCCTCAAGGCTCAGTATAAAACAGTTTGGAGTCACTTCTGTCGTTGATAACAATTTAAACAGCAGATCACGAGCTTCAAACCAGTAAGTGAAAAATTGTGGCAATCCGAATAAGAGACTAAATTTTTCAACATTTGGTTGATCAACGTCCACGCACCAACAGAAGACAAGGACGATATAACTGAAGACGAATTTTATGCCACCCTAGGGACAACCTATGATTCACTGCCCTCGAGTGACCTACAAATTGTCTTAGGGGATTTTAATGCAAAAGTCGGAAAGGAGGAGGGTCAAAGAGGAACAACAGGAGGGCATAGTCTCCATGCCATAACCAACGACAATGGCCAACGTCTCATTCATTTCCCAAGCTACAAAACTATATTACCATTATAAGATCTACGTGCTTCCCACATCGCGATATTTACAAACGAGCATTACCGGATGGTCACACCTTCAACCTAATAGACTGCATTCTAATTGAAAAAAGGGCTGCTTCCAGAATACTTAACGTACGAACCTCCACGATGCGAATTGTGACTATGATCACTATCTAGTCAGAGCTAAGTATCGATGCAGAATAGCTTGTAGTGGATATTCGAAACAGTTTGCAAATTCAATTTCGACAAGCTTAAAGTCAAAACGGTGGCGCAGGCTTACATGTCAGCATGTAATAAACACCTGACACCAATATATGAAAACATCCAAAATCTGCCAGTGGAGAAAATAACAAGTGGAGGAAAATACGAGACGGCATCAAATCCTCCGCAGAAGAGGTATTAGGATATCAAGCACGACGAAAAAATAATGATTGGTTCGACCAAAAATGCCGCGATACAAAAGATAGAAAGAACGAGTCGTACAACAATTTTACTGAACGCCCATCACGAGCCAAAAAAGATGTATATGACGAGCTTAGGCGATATGCGAAAAAGACCTGCTGGCGAAAACAAAGGAAGTACCATAATGACAAGATGCAATAAATGGACGACGAAATGAGACATAATAAAACGCGGGGCGCATACGCAACAGTAAAAGACCTAAGCCAAAACCAGTCTCTGCAAAGACGCGTAAGACAACATCATCAGCGACACGCAAGAAATCAAAAGAAGATGGGCTTCCTACTTTGAACATCTCCTCTATCCCACCTTATTAGCACCGATCACAACAGACAACATCTCAATTGAGGCCTGCAGCCCTATGTGACGAAATACCAGTTGAGCTTCTGAAAAATAGTGGAAACTGTGTCACTGAAATACTAAACAACAAGATATGCAAAATTTGGACAGAGGAATTCATACCTGACGATTGACGAAAATGTATCCTAGGTCCAATTTACAAGAAATGAGACAAACTCTACTGCGAGAATGACAGAGGATTATCATTGTTTGTACATCCTATAAAATATTGACAAAAATAATTGAACGTTGTCTTAGGCCTTATGCTAATGAAATAATTGGCGATTACCAAGGTGGATTCAGAACCGTGGGATCTACAATAGACCAGATATTCTCGATGAAACAGGATCTTGGGAAATGCTGGGCATATAACACAGACGTGCACCAAATCTTCGTACATTTCAAAGAAGCATACGACAGTATCAACAGGAGGGTACTGTAACAATTCATGTTTGATTTTTGAATTCCCACAAAATTAGTCAGACTAACAAGACTCACAATGACAAACACTGAATCCGACAAAACATAACAATTGCGGAATATAATTTGGAGGGTGTGGACAATAGTGATGTCAAGTTTCGTTACTTTTCGGTACTACTAACTATTCGTTACTTTAAGGAAAGTGATCGTTACATTTTATTCGTTACCAGGTACTCGTTTAGTTGAAATGACCGCCATATCATGTAGGAAGGACGGGTAAGCCAGTTTTGCAAATCATAAATTCGAATAGAAATCGGAGCATTAGAGCCCATGCAGTAACTATATACATATGCAACAAGAAATCGCTTGTGAATCGCTCTTGATTTCGTTGACCTAGTACGTGTATGACAATGATGCCAAATCCGATTTTTAAATAATCCCTCTTCAAAGTAGAAAATCCCTTTAAACACTAACATAATAAAAACGACAGTGTGAAGGAAATAACTTTAATTAAGTCGCAATTCTCTTCAACAAAAAAAAAAAATCTCTTTATCATCGCAAACGTTAAAAAAAAAAATATAATCATAAAAAATTCGAAAATCTGATTTCACTGATCCCAAAACCCTAACGCCAGTAACGACAAATGTACTCGACGACATTCTTGCCCAGCAAACAAAATTATTCATTAAAGAATCGTTAATGAATCATATCAACAAGCGATTTGATCGTTAACGAGTCATTACCGATTCATCAAATGGACTAAATGGACATTCGTTAATGAATCACTTTTGAGGATTCATTACTGAATTGTAAAATGCTTACAAGAAATGAGCAGGTAAATAATCGTTATCAATGAATTATAAATATGTCGTCAATGATGTTTATTTTAATACACTAATGAATATCGTTAACGATTCATAAACGATATTATTCATGAAACATTAACGATTTATTAAAAAACTAGACTTTTAAAGCTAAACAAGAAATCTTCGAAGATCGCAATTACTTTTTGCTCTATTTCTGTTGACTTGACCTTGCACATTTCACGAACATACACAGCCACAAGCACACGGAATTTTCGCCGCAAACTCTAGGTTTTTTCGCGTTTGCAATATTTTGAGATATCGACACGAATTAATTTTTGGCTCTGCTAATGCGAATGGTGAAATGAAAACTGCTTGTATACAACAAGATCGACGTTGTGCGACTCTTTTTGCTTGGTTTGCTTAAGATCATGATGCAGTTTGTTTGTGTTCTCATTTCATGCTCGTTTTAAGATCGTTATTTGCGAGTGCTCGTTTAATTTTTTACTGGGGATGTTGAAAGAAAAGAAACGAAAAGAACACACCAATTGAGTTTGTTGTAAGGCAGAGTAAGAGTATTCTTTCTCGTTCTTTCTTTGGAATGGCAGTACGACGTTATGCACTAGTATAGGTTCCCCTCCTGTGATGTAACGAAAAAATCAACTAAACGTTACTTTCGGTATAGATACTTTATTTTTGTATGTGGAACGAATACTCGAGCAACGCAACAGTAACGATATGTTTTGACACCTCAGTTTTTGCGAGCTCATTTCGTTACTTAAGTAACGAGAATAAATCTGCGTCGGTTGTCGTTACTTCAGATTTCAGTTGGTAACGAGTACTCATGTAAACATAGTTACTTTTTTGAAACTAGTGGGCAACTTCATGTATCTTGGGGCTAATCGAGCAAAGGACGGCAATGAAACAGACGAAACCAAACGGCGGATAATACTAGCAAATAAGGCGCATTATTCGGTACTTCCAATAATGAGATCCAAGAAAGTGCACAGGAACAATAAGCTGCGGATATATAAAACTATTATACGACCTGTGCTCTGTTATGGCAGTGAGACGTGGACATTATCGCGAACTTCCAAAAAAGCAGTTAACGTATTCGAAAGGAAGGTCCTCCGAAGAATTTTGGGACCTGTGAAGGAAGGAACGGAATGGCGAATAAGATACAACCATGAGTTGTATCAACTCTAAGACGAACCAGAAGCTTCAACGTTCATCGAGCTACGTAAACTGCAGTGGGCTGGCCATGTAAAGCGAATGGAAGACATTATTCTGTTGCAGTGGATTCCATGTAGACCAGTTCGTACAGTCCGAGAAAATAAAACTGCAGAAAAACTTCTTCCAAACAAAAGCCATACCTCGAAAAAATTTGCTGAAGTTGTACTAAAAAATTATGAAATTGATATTGCGTAATACAGAGTACTATCCTACGACAATGCAGCAAATATTTCAAGAATTCGTTTCGGTCTTCAAGCCCGAATTAAGGAATTAAATCCTGATACGTAGAGGTTTTCATGATTTAATTGAAAACACAAGATTTGAATCCATTTATTTCAAATGCGTTTTACAATTTTCTTACTGGAAACTAAATTTTTGATGGATGTTAATTCTATTACAAATTGAATTTTTAGGATGATTGCGAAATTTATCTAAAATTCTACAATGAAGAAAAAGTCAATATTGAGGAGCCTTACACCATATCGTAAACTCTTTTTAGGGGGCGGCAAAATATACCTATCTGGTACTGTTGATAGGGAAACCCGAATGGTGTATTTGAGCTAACCGTACAACTATTTACTTTAGAAACGTATAACAATTAATTTGATGGTATTCCCCCCATTACCCTTAAAATGTGTTCCTCTTCTTTAGCTAAACCTCTTCGCAATCTTTTTTATCTTTCCTACTCTTCTGGGTTCTTTCCACGTTTGTGGAAAGTTGCGAATGTTCATCCAATCCCAAAGAAAGGAAACAAAGCGAACCCCGCAAACTACCGCCCAATAGCCATTACTTCAGTACTCTCGAAAGTAATGGAAACTGCTGTCAATCGCAAAATTGTTGAATTTCTCGAGGATAATCAGCTAAATCATGATCGTCGGTATGGGTTCCGTTCTGGAAGGTCAACGGGAGATCTTTTGGTCTACTTGACAGAACGTTGGAACTCGTGCATATATAAACATAGCGAAGGTCGAGTTCTCACACTTGGCATTGCAAAAGCTTTTGACAGAGTTTGGCATGAATGTCTCATAGTTAAGCTTAGGGCTATAGGTCTTAATGCTACCCTTGTTCAATGGATTGAGAGTTTTCTTTCTGAACGCACTATACGAGTAGTACTACCCAATAGATTCCGGCGTCCCTCAAGGCTCTGTCTTATCTCCAACTCTTTTCTTAGTTTTCATCAATGACCTTCTGTCGTCTACTCTCAATACAATCCATAGTTTTGCAGATGACAGTACTTTACATAGCACCTATGAATTGAACTCTGCTGCGGAATCACATAAGTATTCTATTGCTTTAAATCGCAGGGAGTTATTCCGTTCGCTGAACTCGGACCTCAGTTTAATCCTGGAATGGGGCAGGAAAAATAGAGTAGAGTTCAACGCCTCCAAAACACAGACCTGTCATCTATTCCTCAAACGTGATGTCCCAGTGTTATCTCAAAGTGTGACCTTTGGTGGCGCACAACTTCGCACCTCGGATAACTTCACACTTCTTGGCGTTAAAATTAACAATCACCTGAATTGGGCCAAGCACATCTTTGATGTTGCCCTCGACGCCTCTAAACGTTTGGGTGTTCTCCGAAAGTGCAAAAAATATTTCACGTCGAACGACCTTGCAACCATATATAAGGCATACATTAGACCACGTTTAGAGTACAATTAACATGTTTGGGCTGGGGCACCCTATTCATACCTCGCGTTGCTCGACCGTATTTAAAAACATGCATTCCGACAGATTGTAGACGAAACCATCACGTCTTCTTTCGATTCTCTCGAGCATCGCAAAAATGTTGGAGTACTCAGCATTTACTATCGCTACTTCCATGGTAAATGCAGTGCGGAACTAGGCACACTAATACCCCCACTCTATAATTTTCCCCGAGATACTCGTCAAGCTGAACGCGCACACGAGTACACTGTTAAACCCTTGCCTTCTCGTACAGTTAAATATAGGCAGTCATTCATTTCCCGAACGTCAAGACTTTGGAACTCATTGCCAGCCAAGATGTTTCCCAATAAATACAATATCCAGAGCTTCAAGAGCAATCTACACCGTCACTTCCGTCTTTCTCCACCTAAATTAAATTGATCCACCTTTTTTCTTTTTCTCTAACTCCTTCACCGACACAGCTGCGCATAGCATTAACCCCTTAAGTTGTGTTCGGCTCCTTAAAAAAAAAATCAAATACATACTATGCCTAAAAGTGCTACACCAGCCGTGTTTGCATTTCCTATTCTATGAATCGTTATGTTACAAATTAAGATAACTTATCATGCCAATAAAAGCGTACATTGGATCTCATATACTCCTTTTTAATAGCATTTCTAACACTTCCGATAATGCACTAGAAACCATAACACACTTTCGAATCACAAGATATGTATATCTTCACTACATTGGAAAACCACATTCATACACAAATTGAATTGCATGAATAGTTCAATTGGTTCAATTAGCATCAGAAACCAATTATATACACATCAATTAGCACCAGTTTAAGTCTAAAACTAGCATTAACGCTAAAGTATAGCTCAGTTAGCGCTGATCAGGAGACACAAAAAAGCAATAGTAACTGCAATTATTACAATTATTGTAATGGAAATTTGCAATCGAAAATGTTTCGTGACTCCAGGATTATAAAATTATATTAAAGTCCATAAATTGAACAATTGGCGATAGGGGAATGAAAAATTATAGAGGCAGGTTAAAACAAAAAAAAACATCACATATTTTTGCACTCTACACGATTCGATTAAAGTGCGAAAATTGAGCTTAAAATGGCAAAAACCGAGCATTTAGTGCAATCGTGTTTTAAACTTATGACTATCACCGGGACAAATAATGCGTGCACAGTACACACGCTATAGTTCGAGCACTCGCCTACCGCAAAAACGAACGTAATTTTAAATATTTCGCACAAATTGCAATTTAATACTCACGGTCGAGGACTAAGTTACACTATCAGATGCATAGATGATGGTAAAAATGCACACTTACAATTACCGAGCGCTCAATTTCACTTCAAATTGCGTTATTATTCGTTCCGTAATAGGACAGATTCGAGTCTCTAAAAGCGATTTAATAAGATGGTTGCTATTGTTGGTTTTGTATTATAGTTAGAGTAATGGCAAGTAAGATTGCATAACATAAATAGGTGGTACGATGTTTTCTGGTGCTCTGATTTCGAAGACATATCGTTCGATTTTATGGTGGCTAAAAATAAAATGCTGGGACATTAATTGATAAATAGTCAGATGCATGCAGCTGAAATTCGTTCCTCTTTTCGAATGAGAATGATTTATGGATTAAGTTTTTACCAGCATATTCAAATTTTTCTATCTTAAATCCCCCGAAATCCAGCCATATCGTGCAATCCACTCGAAAAAGAAAGAAAAACACGAAACTGCCCTACTTAGATATTGTTGACGAAATAAATCAAAATGAACCTTTTGTTACTCCATGCAAATTGATTAATCTCCCCATCTAGACCGCATATCGTATACGGCAGTCTTACAAGGAGTGTTGTGACTTATAATGGGAGAACACCGAGGAAATGTCTTAATGTTATGCCACTGCGAACAATTCAATTTTTCAAAGTTAACTCAATAAATCGCTCGCCATAGTTTACTTTACGGTTTAGGGGAGAAATAGGAACAATTATTTTCTGTTTAGAAATAAGGGCGCATATAGGTACTATTCAGGTTTCAAGCTCTTAGAAATTGAAAAAATTGGAACCGATTTCGTAGATTAATACAACAAAGTAATCGGTACTGTTCCGTTCTACTGTTGCAATTTCTGAGAAATTTAATTTTTAAATATTTCAGCATGTATAAAAGGTTTTTTAATTGTAAAGCGCTCAAAATTATCTTAGAATAATTCAAAACTAATTCATTGGAAAATATACTTCCATCAAAAGAGGTGGGAATTTAACCCTCATACTCTGCATTATATTAACAGTTAGAAGTGTTAAAAACAAAATTTTAGCTCCCTTGAAATATATACATCCTTTAAAAATATCTTTCTCAAGCAATTTCTTCCATTACCGAGAGGTTCAAGCTCCCCTATATAAACAAAACAGAATTTTATAATCCCGAATTACCTGGACGTAAACTAAGGGAAGAAAACTTTGTGTTCGTTGAAATAGGACATCCAATATAAGTGCAGTTCCCTAGAAACACTTTTCTTAAAATTAAAAATCGTGAAAACAAGTTTGAGCGTAACATTTTCCATCAACCGTCATTATTCAACAAACAAAAAAAAACACCATTCTATTCAAGGATCGACCACCCATTACCGCGGGTCGATGCGAAGTGAATTCGATTTCAAACATTTCTCCATTTTTTTTTTCATTATTATTTTTGGATAAGTCCTGAAAAGGAAAAACAGGATTGGGGGGGGGCTCTAAAATCGAACTCAAGGTTCGTTTTTGCGTGTTTCCTTGATTGGATTTGTGATTTCAAACCTAAAAGACATTTTTCCTTACGACCCTTTCCTACTTCGATTAAGCGAAGATCGGGGAAGAAAAGGACTTTGAATATGTCGCACGCATACTATCATTCGCAGTATTGCGCCACCGATATAATCATTGCGACGAAGGCGACGACTCCGAGTTGCGTTTATCAGGTCTGTGCAATCAAAGATATACCTGAAGAAAAGTCCTTTTTTTTCCTTGGAATTGAGTTTTAGTATGTTTTTTCTTTTTTTTTTTTTTTAGTTCAGACAGAATGCGGAAGAAAATCTGTGTGACCCAATTCGGAAAGGAAGAGACATTCCGTTGTATTGGGCTTTGATGGTATCGGGTTTTTTTGAGGAAAGCAGAAAAAAGCGAGTATTAAGATCTTATGATTGTGGGGTAATGGGTCGAGCTTAGGTTGTATCAAAAATGTAATGGGGTTATAAGTGGAAGAATCGTTTGTCTTGGGCGTATGTTACCGAAATAGGCATACATATTTTAAGGGAGATGAGGAGACTTGATTGGAATTTAAAGAAAATTTCTTTTTATCGGGAAAGTAAATAGTTAGCCAAAGTTTTCTTCTTCATGTATTTTAAGGAAATTTGAAGGGATTTATTTTCCATGGTTCAAAAAAAAAAAAATAATAATAATAATACTGATATTCATCGACTATATTTAACTTTAAGTGTTTTCATTCAAGGAAATAAAG
Organism: Chorisops tibialis; assembly: GCA_963669355.1. Taxonomy (NCBI): domain Eukaryota; kingdom Metazoa; phylum Arthropoda; class Insecta; order Diptera; family Stratiomyidae; genus Chorisops; species Chorisops tibialis. Next base: position 262,403,528 of record OY770262.1, on the reverse strand, counting down.
GTAAGAAAGTTACAAGGGATATTTCCAATTTGTCTGGTTCCAATAAATTTATAAACTGCTTAAACTCCGAATGAAACGTAAGAGTATGATAAAATAGCTTCAACAAATTTGTAACGCGAAAAAAACGGGGTTCATAGCATCCCTCACAAATTGTCCTAAGGGTAGCTTAAGTTTCTCGTCTCTCACTCACATCATTATAAATAATTAATTCCACCTTATCAATGCCACAAAAAGGAAAATTCCAATATTATGGCAAAAATCTCAACGGTCTAATTTATTTCCATCTATTTACTACCAACGAATTTTAAAATTCGTTAAATTAATATTCATCATCCATAGAGTTAAAGAATATCTCAACATCAATGATACTATTGATAACAAGCAGTATAGAATTTCGCAGAAAATCTTTCCAATATCAACAGATTATGATACAAAGACTTTTGAACAGAATATAAAGCTATAAAAAGGTCGGGCGACTCTCATATTTCTTAGATTGAAATATGTTTAACCATTTTTTCAATATCTATTGTAATGGGTGGTGTAGTGCTCTCTTGGATTAAAATTTAAATTTGGTGCTCTTTAGGGTTCGGCTCTTTCTCTCACAACTTTCATTACTTAGCAGAGCATCGCATTTACATGGAACAATTAATGAATGATGACTAATCGAAAATTCTTAGTTAAGCTGATAAATTTAAATTCTTTCTCTAAATCTACAATTGCACTACGGCACAAATAGGGCCTTGGCTTCCTGACCTTAACATTTTTTTTTCATTATTTATTGTGAATTGGTTGTTAACCCTTCGCACAACCCTCTATCTACGAATTTTTCATTTCCGTAAATTGAGGTAACCAAGGTATATCCAAACAGGTAGTGTACAGGAATTATATTACGTCGACCGGGATTTGAACTCACGACCTTCGCATTGTAAAACCAATACGCTACCCACTAAGCTACACACTAGCTGATAAATTTAAGTTAATAATTTCAAAACTCAGTGTTGCCCTGAGCCTCATAAACTTGACTCAAATCTAGATAGAATCTCCTTTGGAGCCCAGTCAATATGAACTTGGAAAAGTGTTACGATGATTGCTATCCAAATTATAAAAAAAAATGTATTTTAGAACTTCTTACATATTTAATATCATCGCAGAAGAGATTCCATTATTGCTTCAGCATTGGCAACAATTCATAAAGCTTTTATTAGAACATGTCTAGAATTTAATTCCCACCCGCTGAAGCTGCAAGAACTTCGCTCTCCCATTTTGATAGTATTGAATCTCGTGCCATTAAAATTATAGGAAACTCATAAATGAATTGTAATCATACGCTCTACATCTTTAATTTTTGTAACACTCGAGCCAATTTACGTGCGTATTATCCTCAATCTCTTATTAATCGCACCATTAAATGTCGTGATTCATTCGTAAACCGGAATATCCAAACATGAAATTAGTTGCCCAAATCATTAAGTGTATCAAGAGAAGTATTCATAGCCACTATAGAGTCCATCTCTATCACCTTAATTACCAAGTACCAAAATTCTTCCTAACTTCACTGGAGCTGGGCTTCTTGACTTTATTAGTATAATAATAAAGCATTCTGAACGATCTGAGAAAAAGAAAATTTGCTACTCTGAAATTTCGATTGTTCACGTTTCATAACTAAATTAGCCTAAATAAACTGCCAACAAGTCGGGCGGAACTTTATTATTCTTGGAACAAGTTGCGGATGCGTGGAAAGTCAATATGCAGGTTAGAGTGGTTAGGGAAGACTAAGTGAAAAGGAGTTCTTGGGCAGGGCTGTTATCAATTTAACAATATTTCATTCGTTTATGCAAGTTTGGGCTCTAATGAGGGGAGCGGGAAGGGATGATAATAAGGGTGGGTGGATGTTGATAGTTTTTTAATTGATTGATTGAATCACGTCTAATATTTTCTGTATAGAATATCAGTTTCATAGACGAAGGTACAAAGAATTTTCATAAAATTCGGTGCATTTTACATTCACGAAACCGAACATAGTAAGGGAATCGTAAAATTTGTGATGCAGATTTATTACATTTCTGTTTTAAGGTGGTTGCACAAAATTTCAAGTTCGGGCCGCCTGCCCTTCTACCCCCTCCAATACAAAAGTATGATTTCGACCAATTTCATTAAATCAACTAATAACCAACAAATTAGAAGCTACGAACTTGAAATTTTGTGCAACCACCTTAAAACAGAAATGTAATAAATCTGCATCACAAATTTTACGATTCCCTTACTATGTTTGGTTTCGTGAATGTAAAATACACCGAATCTCAAAACTTTTCACGCAATTTTGTTTTAACTATTTTTAAAAGTTTTTATACAAAATTTTAAATTGATAGCTTTTAATAGTTAGGTGATAATTGATTTCTTGAAAATAGTCGAAAAAATAATTTTGTGTGGGAGTGGGTAGAAGTTTTAAAGGTATTCAACCAGTTAATATTTCATATATTTAGAGATTTTTTTTAAAAGCATTTTACAAATTTTCAAGTTTCTTCCTTAAAATTTTACTCAAAAATTTTCATTTTATGTGTCTTTTTCAATGCACATGAAACACGCATGTTAGACCGGGGAGGGAACGGGAGGTCGGTGTTTTTAACAATTGTGGAACAAATTATTATTTTTTGTTCTATGTATATTAAATAGGTGTATCCATATCGAAAATTTAAACTTTGTATCTTTCACCATAGCCCTAAAAAAGTCACTCAAAATTATGGAAATTTTTGCTTAACACCTCTCTCCCCTTACACTTCCCAACTTATTTATTTATTTATTTATTTAAGGACTTGATGAACAGAAAGTAAAATATTCCCATTATACAAGAGGTCCAAAACAAATATAAGTGAATTACAATATTAATAATAGAAAAAATGAAAGTTAAATAGAAATTCAATATATGTACAAAGTTATTTAATAGAAAACTTGAATTTTAAATATACCTTGAAAGATTGTAGACTGAAGTCATGAAAACTAAGGCAAGATTGATTGAACATTCGAGGCAGCCTGAGTAAAGAAGAGTGAAAATATACGTTCAGCCGCGCATATGGTACAACAAATAGAGTATGTGATCTAGTATTACTTATATTAGAACTTAAGTTTTTTACCAAAATTAAAAACTATGTAGTTCTATAATCTGACAAATTTTGATATCTGTACTCTGTTTTGCGATATAAGGATTTGTTGCCATTTTTGAAATGCTCTCCATTTTCTCCCACTACTATTATTTCAACATGTTATATTTTTTCGCATTTTCCTTGTATAGCTTAATATATATTTCAAGTTTCAATAACATAGCTTAAGAAATAGTTGAGATATTCATTTTAATGTATTTTTCTTTGCACTCCCCCTGACTTCCCCATCACAATAATTACCTTTTCTCTAAGCTGATTCTAATGGAGCTATATGCCATCTTATTAGTGTCAAAATATGAATTATTTCTGATAAGTAATTTCGAAGATATAATAATTTGAACAAAAAACCACGCCCAACAATTTGTTTTTAGCCCTCCCCCTTTTCGGACGCCAGTGGATAAAAAAATTGAATTATTTTTAAAGTTTATTCCATAGCCCACTTTATATCTCTGCTGATTTTCAGCTTCCTATCTGCAATCCTGGTGGAGATATTAGCAAGTGTAGTTTTTGACTCTTTCTCTCCCCCCGCCTACCCCTTCCACCTAACACTAACCAAAATTTAGAAAATGGAGCTCACTTACCCAATCCACCCAAATATGAACATTCTACCTTTAACGGTATCGGAGATATAATTCCATATGTATAGCAGGGCGGATTTTTTGTTTTGCATTTTTAGACTAATTTAGTCATGAAACGAGAAAAAACAAAATTTCAGGGAAGTAAATTTTTTTTTTTTGCTGTGTCGATCACAATGAACGTTGAGCGTATGATAGCTCCCAGAACATTGAAGATAGAAAGCTCATTTTTGCGGTCGATTATATTGGGGGTGATCTCAGCCAGGCTCTAATTTTGAGAGGTTCGAGAGTTAAAGCTATCTCTCGAGATATGTATGATTGATGAAAGCTGCAACATATTAGGGGTTGGAATTAATTCGTAGCGTTTTACAAAAGGCGGCGTTACTCAAGTATTCGTAGTCACATATACAAAACAAATATTCTCCATAAAGCTACTGTCATGGCGCATCTAGTCCACTGAACGACATTTCTTTATCGAGTTTATAACATTTTATTGTGCCTCATCAAACATATCAACGAAAATCTGTTTTGCAGGGAGTGTTGTTTCACTACTTCCACATGAATAAAAGTGCCGCGGAAAGTCATCGCACTTTAGTAGACGTTTATGGTGAATATGCTCTAGCTAAGCAAACGTGCAAAAAGTGGTTCGCTCGGTTCAAATATGGAAATTTTGGCTTGGAAGACAACGAGCGGGGAATGGCTTATCAGAGCAGCACTTCGACAACTACGAAAGTATTTAGAATTGGATCGATTCATTCTTCTCTAAAGACGAAGAATTCTTTCGATTTGATATTCATGCTTTGCCAGAAAGATGGAAAAAGGTAGTAGAAAACGATGGACAATACTTTCAATAATACCACTGTAATAATATTTTCAAAATAAACCATCAAACTTTGCAAAAAAACGCTACGAATTAATTCCAAACCCTAATATATAAACCAATAACATAATAAAAATATAAGATTTTGGAAATGAGGAGGTATTTCAAAAATGATGCACTTTTCAAAATTTCAAGGCGTGGCGTTGGCACCAAAAAGACATTTTCGTTGCAGACAATATAATTTCGAATCAAAAAGTTCTGCGAATAGCTCAAAATATACCTTATAGTTGTAGTAGTTATAAACTGGCTAAAAAAAGTAATCCGATTAGCTAGATGAAAAAAAACTGACTTTAAAAATTTGATGTAACATTAAATGGTTATAAAATCTAATTGCTTATTAATTTTTATTATTTCGATCTGTTTGTTATTTCTATCTGCAAAACTAAACTACACTACAAATTTAAAAATTATCATACTAAAATAATTTTAGAATGTATATTTGAAGTTGAATAGATTTTTTTGGGCATAGTTCAATTTAGAAATAGGCACTACACTACTGCAAATTTAAGCATATACATTGGGTGAAAACTAGATATTTAAGAATTTCAATTTAGAAAACTAAGGATTTGAATTTAGAAATCCCAGCAAATTTAATAATAATAATATGAAAAAAAAAATACTTAAATAATGCAATTTTATCACTATAAAATGTATTTAAAAAATCTGTTTTTAAAAGATATATTATTTATAATTAGATTATAAAAAAATAATAGGACTGCGATACTCAAAGCTAAAATAAAAAATTTTCGCCAAAATTAATCCTATTACGATTGCAGCAAATTCTCAAAAAACTATCACTTCATCTAACTCTTTTTACCCCCTCCCATACAAATTTCACGAAATTTCAGAATTTTAGTTCAATTATTTTTCTTCAAAACCGTCAAAGCTATCAACTTTAAATTTTGCGAAACGTATACTATTACAAATATCATTGATGTTGGAAAATTTGGTTTTGATTCAAATATGCCTTCTACCCCATCCCATACAAATGCACAATTTTGGTAAATGTATTTAATCGATTTTAATTGAAACTAAAAAGTACAAACTTAAAATTTTGTCCTTTAATAATTGCAATAAATGCTGCAAAAAATTTGATCCTCGCTTCACTCCTTCTCGCACTGTACAAACTTTACGTTATTTTTTTAATAATAAAGTATTGTGATCGACGTGGAAAAAAAAATTTGTTACCCTGAGATTTTGTTTTTTCACGTTTCATGATTAAAATAGCCTCAAAATGCAAAATAAAATCCGTCTGTCTGTACTCCATCCGCCGTACGCCGAAGCGCACGCTCAGCGCACATTAACTCCCTAACCCTTCAAGGTATAAAGTTCATTTTTGGGAAGATTGTAGATAATTGCGGATCTCAGGCGGATACCAGGAGAGGAGAGTACGCCCTCGTGTGGAGGCGGCGGAGGCGGCGGAGGCGGGGAGAGGGGGAGCGCAAAAACTGAAAAATAAAAATTCAAACATCTCAACTACGGTTCCAACTAGAAAGCTGAGAATCAACATACGTATGGAAGGGCTTGTGGGACAAACTTTAAAAATAATTTAATTTTTTTATCCATTGGGGTCCGAAAAGGGGGGCTAACACAAATTGTCCTCCGATTTTTTATTATTTTTTTTTCAAATGATTATATCTTCGAAATTACTTACCATAAAAAAACAATATTTCGGGACCATTAAGATGGTATACTTAGCTAGGTTTACTAGCAAGAATTAGATTTAAAGGAGTCTAATTGTTGTAAGGGGAGGGTCGGGGAAGGGGATTGGTGCAACGAAAAACACTTGTAAATTAATATATCAACTATCTCTCACGCTACGTTATTGAGACTTGGATCACATATTACGCTATAGTAGGGAATTATGAGGGAAATATAATATTTGGACATAATAGTAGTGGGAGAAAATAGGGAGAATTTCAAAAATGGTGCACATTCCAAAATTTCAAACCGTTATACCTCAAAACCGAGTACAGATGTCAAATTAAAATTTTGTCAAATGATAGAACTAAAAACTAAAAATGTTGAAAATTTTGAGTGATTTTTTTAGGGCTCTGGTAAAAAATATATATTTTAAATTTTGCACATGAGTACATCTATTTGATATACATAGAAAAAAAATAAAAATTTGTTCCACAATTGATATGCAGTGAGAGTCTAACGTGCACAAGGTGTTTCAAGTGCAAAGAAAAAAAAACTGAAAATTTCTGAATGAAATTTTAAGGTAGAAACTCGAAAATTTGTGAAATGCATTTAAAAAAAATTCCTAGAAGAATGAAATAGTAATTGGTAGAATACCTTGGAAACTTGTACCCCTGCCCATACAAAATTATATATATTTTTTGACCATTTTTAAGAAATCAATTGTCACCAAACTGTTAAAAGCTATCAATTTGGAATTTTGCACAAAAACTTTTCAAAATAGTTAAAACTAAACTGCGTCAAAAGTCTTGAGATCGCGATTTCCCTTCTACCCCCTCCCATACAAAAGTACGATTTCGACCAATTTCAATAAATCAACTTCTAACCAACAAATTAAAAGCTAAGAACTTGAAAATTTGTACGAGCACATTACAAGTGAAACGAACTGCATCACCAATTTTACGATTCCCTTACCTCCTCTACCCTCTCCCGAACAAATCTTTGGTTTCGCGAATATCAAATACACCGAATTTCATGAAAATTCTATGCAACTTCCTCTATGAAACAGGCTTCCGTGGCGTAGTGGACAGCGTGCTTGCTTCTCAGTCAATAGGTCGTGGGTTCGTTTCCCACTCCAGACAGGAGATTTTTTTAAGCGCAAATTATTCAGTTGCTGCTGGTGATAAAAAATTATTCGCAATAAAATGGGGAATCGGTGTAAATGTGAAACAGTTCCAGTTCAAGAAGACCTAGATACTCAGTAGATGGTTTTTGTTTGCTTTCTATCATTCAATCCCCCAGAACATCTGCAAATATTGGTCAGTAAGCTGCCAGTACAACTGAGCAATATACCAGCTTCTCCACTCGCTACGGTCGTTCTTTCTCCCCTTCCCCAACCTTCCCAATCCCATTCCTTCCCTCCATGACTGTGTTTGTGCATTGCACATAAAGGCCGAAATTGCCTATAACACATTCTGTAAATAAAAAAAACGACGTTCCATAGAGAGAACATAGAACGTGATTCAAGCAATCAATTAAAAATTAATAACATTCACAGACTCCTACTATCATCCCTCCCTTCATAAAAACAGAAACTTGCATAAACGAATTAAATATTGATTACATGCACGTATTCGCAATTAAGTGTTAAATTGATATCAGCCCTGCCCTAAAGGGGGTTCCACTTGTGAAAGGGGTTTCCATTTAGTCTTCCTTAACCATTCTAACCTGCAGATTGACTTTCCATGCATCCTCAACTTGTCCCAAAAATAATAAAGTTACGCCTGACTTGTTGGCAGTTTATTTGTACTGAAAATTCAAGAAAAGTATTTCTATTTCGAATATATGAGAGCTATCCACTTCAAAATTTTAAGAAAGCAATGTGATTAGGATGTTGATAAGAAAATTCAATATTATTCAAAATCTTCAACTTATTCTGCCACCTCCCACACAAATTCCATAAATTCAGACAACAATTTTTCAATTTCCTATGAAAGCTACAAACTTTAAATTCAGCATGAAACATTTTGCATACTACGTTAGATATTATATACAAAAACTATAAGCCTCCCTCCTCTGCTTTTACCACCGCCCATACAAAAGTCACTATTCACTATTCGAAAGAATTTGAGATGTCATATTTGCCGGTACAATGGACTATTTCCTATTTCATCTAGAATATCATCATAATTCTGATATGTTTTTATTATAATTTCAACCAGTTTTGAAAAAATCATCAGCTTACTTCTTCTACCCGGTCTCAGACAAATCTCACGAAATTTCATACTTTCAATTAAATCGTTTTTTGTCAAAGCTACCGATTTCAAATTCGGACCAAAGTATAGCAATAAAATGTCAGAAATTTTTGTTTTTGCTTTGTAGCTACTTTTATAGAAATGTATAATTTTGGAATATGCATTATATCGATTTCCAATAAACAATAAAAAAGTACAAACTTAAAATATTGCTAGAATGTCCCTTTTAATAATTGCCATAAATGCTAAAAAAAACATCAACTTCGCTTCATCCCTCCACCCCTTCTGTCCCTCCCGTACAAATTTCTATATTATATTTCAAACATATGAGAGCTATCTACTTTAAAATAGGAATAAAGCTTAGTGATGATGATGCGGATAAGGACACTGATAAGCAGTTTCAAAATCATCCAAAACCTTACACTTCCTTTGCCACCTCTCGTACAAATCCATGTCGAATTTACTTAAAAACATAAAAGGCACAAACTTTATATTAATCGCGAAACATTTCTCATACAATATTCGGTGTCATATATAAGAATTACAAACACTCTCCTCTCCTTCTACCACCTCCCATACACTATTCACTGTTGGAAAGAATTTGAGATGATATTATTTTTTTCGATACATTAAACTCTTTCTCATTTCACCTAGAGTATCGCAAGATTGGGCTTTATGCCCAATCATAATTTTGCTAAGTTTTTAATTCAAATTGAACTTTCTATTCAACTCACTTAAGAGGTTTCTTCAAAACAACGACGAAATGTTATCTCAAAAAGCACCTAAGCTTGGTTTTCTTAGTCCAAACTCTCTCCTTTGAACTGAAACTTTTGATCAAAACAAGGAAACTACTCGTACCTGTTTAATAATGGTTGCGAATTACAGTAGTTACACGAATTACAGTAGTTATGAAAAGAACTATTTTGATTTTATCAAGCTTAATCCATTAAAGCTCAACATATTGCAAATATGCCAATTTTTCATTACAAATACGAATAATATTCAAAACCTACAGAAAGCCTAATTGTCCCAATTCAAGTTTAGTAGTTGAAAAACATAACAGGGCTACGATTGCGCGTAAAGCGCAATCTTACGATACTCTAGATGAAATAGAATTTTTTGTGATCCCAAGAAATTTCGCATGGGAAGTATTAGAAGGGATGACAGCATTGAACTAATTTTTCCCCATCATGCTAAAGTAGCTATAAAAATGTTTTGTACAAAATGCTTACTCCAAAAATTGAATGGGAACTGAAAAAATTAGTGAGTTAGATTTAGTGAAAATGTGCAGTTTGTATGGGAGGTGGTAGAAAGAGTGGGGCGATTAGAGTGATTTTTTTCAGAAATAACTAGGAATATTGTAAAATTGACATCCCTGAAATTTCAGACTAGTGCCATTTATACTTTTCAAGAAAATCGATTTTTTGTGAAGTTGTGAAACTGTGTCATATTGTATGGGAGGGGGTAGAAGCAGTGAAGCTAATCAAATATTTTTTTCTGATCTTAGTGCTAATACTAATTAAGTATTTATTACAAAATATGAGCTCAATAAATGTTATATGTTTTGAGAAAATCGTCTTAGAGCATTTCATGAAAAAGTGTAGTTTGTATGGGAGGGGGTGGAAGGAGAGGGAGGAAGCAAATAATTTTTCTACTGTAGATTAAAATTACTATGAAAATAACTTATCCGAAAATTCAGACTAATAGCTTTTATACTTTTCGAGTAAATCCGTTTATTGTCAAATTACGAAATTGTGTCATTTTGTATGGGAGGGGGTAGAAGGGGTGAAGCTAATAGTCTAAATTTTTTTGGGCTTACTAAAAATTTTAAATAAATATTTGGTGCACAATTTCAGCTCTCTAAATTGTATACGCAATGAGTAAATAGGCTTAGAGTAATTCATGACAAGTACAGTTTGTATGGGAGGTGGTAGAAGGAAAGGGAGGATACGCATAATTTTCGTACGGTAGATTGATATTATCATAAAAGTAACATATTCCAAATTTCAGGCCAATAGCTTTTATACTTTTCGTGCAAATCCGTTTATTGTCAAATTGCGCAATTGTGTCATTTTGTATGGGAGGGGGTAGAAGGGGTGGAGCGATTTGGCCCGTTCACGAACTTGACCTTACTTTTTTGTCAAAAACGACGTGTACAAAATTTGAACTATCTAGCTCAACGCGTTCTCAAGCTAGAGCGCGCACAGACGGACGGACGGACGGACGGACGGACGGACGGACATCCGGTTTTGAGATTTTTGAGTGATAATATTAATTTCTGTATTCATCATTTTTTTCTCCGAGCCTTATTTCTTGGCGTTACAAACTTTAGAGCAAACTTATAATACTCTCAGATTTCATCCAGAGTATAAAAATACTGTGCACAGAAGAAAATTTAAAAAAAACATAACAGGGCTACGATTACGCGTAAAGCGCAATCTTACGATACTCTAGATGAAATAGAATTTTTTGTGATCCCAAGAAATTTCGCATGGGAAGTATTAGAAGGGATGACAGCATTGAACTAATTTTTCCCCATCATGCTAAAGTAGCTATAAAAATGTTTTGTACAAAATGCTTACTCCAAAAATTGAATGGGAACTGAAAAAATTAGTGAGTTAGATTTAGTGAAAATGTGCAGTTTGTATGGGAGGTGGTAGAAAGAGTGGGGCGATTAGAGTGATTTTTTTCAGAAATAACTAGGAATATTGTAAAATTGACATCCCTGAAATTTCAGACTAGTGCCATTTATACTTTTCAAGAAAATCGATTTTTTGTGAAGTTGTGAAACTGTGTCATATTGTATGGGAGGGGGTAGAAGCAGTGAAGCTAATCAAATATTTTTTTCTGATCTTAGTGCTAATACTAATTAAGTATTTATTACAAAATATGAGCTCAATAAATGTTATATGTTCTGAGAAAATCGTCTTAGAGCATTTCATGAAAAAGTGTAGTTTGTATGGGAGGGGGTGGGAGGAGAGGGAGGAAGCAAATAATTTTTCTACTGTAGATTAAAATTGCTATGAAAATAACATATCCGAAAATTCAGACTAATAGCTTTTATACTTTTCGAGTGAATCCGTTTATTGTCAAATTACGAAATTGTGTCATTTTGTATGGGAGGGGGTAGAAGGGGTGAAGCTAATAGTCTAAATTTTTTTGGGCTTACTAACAATTTCAAATAAATATTTGGTGCACAATTTCAGCTCTCTAAATTGTATACGCAATGAGTAAATTGGCTTAGAGTAATTCATGACAAGTACAGTTTGTATGGGAGGTGGTAGAAGGAGGGGAAGGATACGCATAATTTTCGTACGGTAGATTGATATTATCATAAAAGTAACATATTCCAAATTTCAGGCCAATAGCTTTTATACTTTTTGTGCAAATCCGTTTATTGTCAAATTGCGCAATTGTGTCATTTTGTATGGGAGGGGGTAGAAGGGGTGGAGCGATTTGGCCCGTTCACGAACTTGACCTTACTTATTGAAATTCAAAGTGAAAACATTTCTATTTACGATATCAATAACCTAATCCTAATATCACACATATCGGCAAAATTGCAACTTTTCAGGAGAGCTAGAAAACTTCACGGTTTTCTGTTTTTGTCAGATGAATACAAATAAATATTTTTTTTTTTTTTAAATTTAGATGCAGGACAATCTGTTAGAGGAAGGTATTCATATCTAAAAATTGCCAATTTTTCGGTATGTGGTATTAGAATTAGACCACCGATATGGATCAAAAGAATTTTTAAAATAAAATTCTGTATAAAAGAATTTATCTTTTTTTGTATGGGGCATGCACTATATGCATCTAAGAAAGTGCAACTAGCTATATGATAGTGTTAAACAAATTTCAGCTAAAGATTCAACTGTTTTGAAATCGCTGAAAATCCTGAGCCTAATGAAGGAATGAGTGCTTCAAATTCAAAGTCAAGAATGCATCACCGTATGCTAAAAAGGTAGAAAAATCGGCTCCGCACTATTTTTATACTCTAGATGAAATCTGAGAGTATTATAAGTTTGCCACAAAGTTTGTAACGCTAAGAAATAAGGCTCGGAGAAAAAAATGAATGATACAGAAGTTCATATAATCACTCAAAAAACTCAAAACCGGATGTCCGTCCGTCCGTCCGTGTCCTCTCTTGCTTGAGAACGCGTTGATCAAGAAAGTTCAAATTTTTTACACATCGTTTTTGATAAAAAAAAGTAAGGACAAGTTCGGCCAAATCGATCCACCCCTTCTACCCTCTCCCATACAAAATGTAACTATTACGCAATTTTAAATCTATAGAAGCCATTAGTCTGAAATTTTAAATATATTACTTTTGATGATTTCAGTCTATCGAATAAAAATTATACGTGTCCTCCTCCTCCTTCCACCACCTCTCATACCAACTGCACTTTTTCAAAAAATACTCTAAGCCAATTTACCCAGTGCGTATAAAATTTATCGAGCTCAAATTTAGCGCTAAATATTTATTACGAATTATTAGTAAGAACAAAAAAATTAGACCATTAGCTTCACCCCTTCTACCTCCTCCCACACAAAATGACACAATTTCGCAATTCGACAACAAACGGCTTTTCTTGAAAAGTATAAATGCTATTGATCTGAAATTTGGGATACATTACTTTTGTAATAATTCCAATCTGCTGTATAAAAATTACTTAAGTCTTTCCCTTCCTTCTACCACCTCCCATACAAACTGCACTTTTTCATGAGATACTCTAAGCAAATTTACTTAGTACGTATAAAATTGATGGAGCTGAATTTGTGCACTTAACATTTACTTAGAATTATTCGTAAGACCAAAAAAAAAACATAACAGGGCTACGATTGCGCGTAAAGCGCAATCTTACGATACTCTAGATGAAATAGAATTTTTTGTGATCCCAAGAAATTTTGTATGGGAGTGTTAGAAGGGGTGATAGCATTGAACTAATTTTTTCCCCATCATGCTAAAGTAGCTATAAAAATGTTTTATACAACATGCTTACTCCAATAATTGCATAAGAGTTGAGAAAATTAGTGTGTTAGATTTAGTGAAAATGTGCAGTTTGTATGGGAGGTGGTAGAAACAGTGGGGGGATTTTAGTGATTTTTTCAGAAATAACTAAGAATATCATAAAATTAATATCTCTTAAAGTTTAGACCAGTAACATTCATACTTTTCAAGAAAATAGATTTTTTGTGAAGTTGTGAAACTGTGTCATATTGTATGGGAGGGGGTAGAAGCAGTAAAGCTAATCAAATATTTTTTTCTGATCTTAGTGGTAATGCTAAATAAGTAATTATTACAAAATGTGAGCTCGATAAATATTAAATGTTCTGAGAAAATTGGCTTAAAGCATTTCATGAAAAAGTGTAGTTTGTATGGGAGGGGTTGGAAGGAGAGGGATGACGCAAATAGTTTTTATGCTGTATATTGAAATCATTATGAAAGTAATATATCCCGAAATTCAGACTAATAGCTTTTATACTTTTCGAGCAAATCCATTTATTGTGGAATTGCGAAATTATGTCATTTTGTATGGGAGGGGGTAGAAGGGGTGAAGCTAATCGTCTTATTTTTTTTTGCTTTACTAATAATTTTAAATAAATATTTAGTGCATAATTTCAGCTCGCTAAATTTGATACGTACTGAGTAAATTGGCTTAGAGTAATTCATGACAAGTACAGTTTGTATGGGAGGTGGTAGAAGGAGGAGGAGGACACGCATAATTTTTATACGGTAGATTGATATTATCATAAAAGTAATATACTCAAAATTTGAGGCCAATAGCTTTTATACTTTTCGAGCAAATTTGCTTATGGTCAAATTGCGCATTTGTGTCAGTTTGCATGGGAGGGGGTAGAAGGGGTGGAACGATTTGGCCCGTTCACGAACTCGACCTTACTTTTTTGTCAAAACCAATGTGTACGAAATTTGAGCTTTCTAGCTCAACGCGTTCTCAAGCTAGAGAGCGAACGGACGGACGGACAGACGGACATCCGGTTTTGAGATTTCTGAGTGATAATATTAACTGCATCATTCATTTTTTTCTCCGAGCCTTATTTCTTGGCGTTACAAACTTTAGAGCAAACTTATAATACTCTCAGATTTCATCTAGAGTATTATTAGGCGATTAGTTTCACTCCTTCTACCCCCTCCTATACGATTTCACACAATTCAACAACTTTACAAAAAGTCGATTTGCCTGAAAAGTATGAATGCTACTGATCTGCTGTGCCAAATAAATGATGTTTATAGTTATTTCTAAGAAAGTTATTAATAACTCCACCCTCCTTCTACCACCTCCTATACAAACTGCACAATTTCACTAAATTCAATGCACTAAGTTTCGCAGGACCTATTAAATTTTTGAATCCTAAATTTTGTATAAAATATTTTGATAGCAACTTTATCGTGATGTGAAAAAATTAGTTCAATGTTTTCACCCCCTCTACCACTTCCCCTACAAAATTTCTTTAAATGAAAAAAATTTCCTTCACCTAGAGTATCGCACGATTGTGCTTTACACCCAATCGTAGTCCTGTTATGTTTTTAAAGCATTCTAGTGCAACTATTAGTTTATTCATTTCGAAAGATCCTTCCTGGTACATATCTAATATAGAAGAATACAACTAAGAGAAGCTGCATTACTATAATACCACCTACGTATTAAAAATGTTTTTGGAGCATCCTTTACACCGAATCTAGTGAATTTAGGGAATAAGCGGGGCAGGGAGATTATTCAAACCTCCTGAACATGATTCTTGGATATGCTAAATAGGTAAATATCTTAACAAAACTGTGCACAATGATTACTTTAGTTTGGTACGTAATATAATTGTTGCTGCTATCCTTTTTTCTGGTTATATGATTTGCGACAAAAAGTTTAAATAAATATTTTTTTTAATAAGCAACAATTTTTTGAATATCGAATTATTCCTATCAACACAATATTCACCAAAAGATGAAAATTGGGTGCGGTTCACTAGCTATTACACTACCGCTAGTAATTACGCCTCTCTACAGAAATATGATCATAATTTAAATTACAATTATGCAAATTAAATTCATTAATAATCATAACAGCTAATTTACACATGCATAATGAAGTGTTAAAATATTTTCCCTCTCCGAATAATTTTTTAATTACAGAATGCAAACTGTATGTTAACGCCACCCAATAAACCGCCTTCAATAATAACAATAATTAACAATAAAGTAATTATTTTCTTTTGTGTCAACGAACCATAATCGCATATTATAACCGGATAAACATTTCGTCACATACGAAATTCCATAATCTGTATAAATTACATGAAAATCATCATAACATGCTTCAGATATAAAATCCACCATCGACACTCTCAAAACCACTCTACCACTTCAATCCTTCATAAATAATCCATCATCCACTCATCCACAACCAACAATATGTTAACACCGGGAATAAAATTATTTTCTGAATACGACAGGGAGGACGAAATGCTCAACCATCAGGATTCAGGACATTACACGGACTCGCTTCCATATGTCACGACTGAGTCTTAGCCTGGTGCCTTTATTATTAATTTAAATAAAAAAAAGCCGAGCTCAGCTCTCACATTACCACTATACCACTATATACAGCGAAATCCACTTAACGTCCTTTTTTTTGCAAATTTAATTGCTTATTCACGAAAATTATAATGAAGAGAAATCGGGACGTTACATTGTAAGAAAAACATACACTATTCCATTATAACACATTTAATTTTTAATTGGCGCTAGCATTAAGCTATTAGCACATGCATGGAAGCACTACACGCGTACTTTTGTGAAATTCGCGATGCGTAACTTTTTGCAAATTTATAAGGCAGTCACTATTTAAATTCTTATTCTCCTTAAAGTATAACTTCGACTGCACAAGCGGAGAATTCACTTCGAATCGGAAAACCCGGAAAAAAGCGTACCAAACCACACGACAGTGTACAATCAACTGAAGTACTTTAACATAGTTCCATAGTGAAAAATGAAAATGCCATCATCCATCTCGCCCGCTGTTCATTCATTCCCAGTTTGCGCCAAAGCTCAACAAAACCCCAAAACAACTCGTCATCCAGGAATGCATCGCGACAGAATTCCCGTGCTCCAGTCCTGCACTAATAATGAAAATGGAAAACTGTTACGGAGAAATTCATCGTGGAAAAGTGTTGCCCCAGCCACCCCTTTCCAGGGAAATTTTCTTCCCCTCGAAAATTGTATTTTCCGGGCTGGAAGTCGGAGTCGACGATATCACGTGAAAATTTTTCTCTATCGAAATTTTCTTTAGCCGGCCGTTTTACCGGTTTGCAAAAAGCCAAGAAAAAACGGAAAATCCATAGGCAAAGAAAATTCGAGGAGAGAATTTCGGATGTTGGAAGTGAGTGGGTGGACGATATGTACCGGATGAATTGAAACGTTAACCGATATATTTGCCAACGGATTGCAGGGTGTGGGTGAGCAGGTTGATAGGGTGTCGAAATGTTGGAGTAGTTAAAAGAGCAGCGAATTGCTATGGGTTTGAGTTGAGTGTGTGTATGGAATATCGAGTAGAGGACTGTTTTATTGAGAGCCAGTGGGTGGGATTTCTCGGTCTATGAGGGTAGAATTGCCTACATCACTATCTCCCTTGTGATCATCTTTTATGGGTGGTTAGGAAAGGCAAATTACCTTAATTTGAGGGTCACTCGTTGATTTGGCTTTCTTGTCGTCGGGAATGAGGAGATTATCTGAAAAGTGAAACTGATATGTGTTGCTAGAGGGTTGCCCGACTGAGGGTTCTTATCGCGTTTTGAATGCACAATGACTAATGCAAATAACTTAAGTGGTTGGTGACATGTTTTATATTCGCAGAAATTGCAAAGTATAATTTGCTCGTTGCATGTAATATTATACAAATCGAAAATAAACAGAATTTTATCTGGTTTAAATAAGGGAAGATTTTTTTTTTCACGAATTTTAATAAAGAGTACGGCAATTGTTTTTATACTCTAGATGGAATCTGAGAGTATTACAAGTTTGCCTTAGAGTTTGTAACATTTGGCGAAAAAAATTAATGATGCTGAAGTTCATACCATCACTCAAAAATCTCAAAACCGGATGTCCATCTGCCCGTCCGTCCATCCGTATCCCCTCTAGCTCGTGAACGCATTGAGCTAGAAAGTTCAAATTTTGTACATTTCGTTTTTGACAAAGAAGCTAAAAGGAGTCCGTGAACGGGCCAAATCGCTCCACGCCCCATACAAAAGAACACAATTCCGGAATTCGACAATAAACGAATTTTCTCAAAAAGTATAAAAGCTATCGATCTGAAATTTGGAATATATTATTATTACAACAATTTCAATCTACTGTATAAAAAGTATTGGAATCGTCATACTCCGTCTACCACCTCCCATATAAACTGTACTTTTTTATGAAATACTAAAAACCAATTTACTCAGTACGTATAACATTTACCGACCTGAAATTATGCCATCAATCAACCATCAAATTCCTGTTAAGACCCCCTATAGGGGGATAGGACAGAAACAACTCTCTTCTACAAGACGCGATCCTGAGCATCGGCCTTTGGCTGTTGCCAGGATTTGTTTATTCCTCTGGCCTCCTGCTCAACTGCTCGCTTCCATGTGTTACATGGTCAACCAACCCGACGTCTTCCTTCAGGATTATAATCCAGAGCCTGTTTGGCGATATTTCGCTCTGGTTTCTCAAATTATGACCGATTCACTGCCACTTCCGCCTTTGAATCTCAACACCCATTTTAGTGTGGCCAGTTGTACTCCTAAGTTCATCGTTGGAGATCACTTCTGGCCAGAATATTATGCACTAAGCATTTATTTAGAATTTTTAGTAAGCCAGCAAAAAATAATACGATTAGCTTCACTCCTTCTACCCCCTCCAATACAATGTGACACAATTTAAAATATGCATGATGTTTATGGTTATTTCTGAAAAAAAATCATTAATAACTCCCCACTCCTTCTACCAACTCCCATACAAACTGTACAATCTCACTAAACCAAATACACCAATTTTCTCAGTACCTATTAAGGGAACCCGAGGGCAAACCCGGGTCCATTGCATTTAAATGGATAAACCTAGTAGCTTATAACCCTATTTCTCATAAACTAGCAGTCTGTTTTAATCAAATTTTAAGGTGTTATAAGCAATGGATAAATATATACATATGTATATAGAATGAGGGAAGTTTATATAAAAAAATTATCTTTGGAATTAATCATTCTTAAAATTTTGCTCGAAAAGATGACATTTTGGATTTTTATAGCATTGGTTATTGATATCAAATCAGAATTTCCCTCGTTCAGTAGTTGTAAACACATAATAAGAACGTGTTAAAAAAATTTCATTTGGTTATGTCCAGTAGAAGCTGAGAAAGTGGGCCAAATGTGTCAAAAGCTATAACTTAACGTGAGAGGCAAAAAGCGAAAAAATGGGGGTTGTTGTTTTTTTTTTACGCACTCCTCGAATCTTTGAACTCGCCAAGCTCAAAAATATTTTTATGTAATTTTTAGTGCTCAGAAAATTATCTAATTTATATCAATTGTTTCAGGAAATGCTCTAGTTTAATTTAAAACATAACAGGACTACGATTGGGCATAAAGCCCAATCGTGCGATACTCTACATAGATGAAAGAGAAATTTTTTGATTTCAAGAAATTTTGTAGGGGAAGGTGGTACAGGGGTTGACGATATTGAATTAATTTTTTCCCATTACGCTAAAGTTGCTATCAAAATGTTTTACACAAAATTTAGGATTAAAAAATTTAATAGTTGCTGAGAAAATTAGGTTATTGGATTTATCCAAATTGTGAAGTTTGTATGGGAGGTGGTACAAGGAGGGGGAGTCCTTAATGACTTTTTCACAAATAACTACAAACATCATGCTTTTGACATGATTTAAATTGTAGATCAATAGCATTCATACTTTACAGGAAAATCCGCTTTTTGTACAATTGTTGCAGATTGTATGGGAGGAGGTAGAAGGTGTACAGATAATAGCTTCATTTTTTTGGGCTTACTAATAATTCTAAATATATATTAAGTGCACAATTTCAGCTCGATAGATTTTATACACACTGAGTTATTGTTTTAGAGTATTTCATGAGAAAGTAGAGGTTGTATGGGAGGTAGTGGAAGACAGAGGAGGACTTAAATAATTTTATATGATAAATTGAAATCATCATAAAAGTAATATAATCCAAATTTCAGATCAATAGCATCCATGCTTTTCGATCAAATTCGTTTATTGTCGAATTCCAAAATTCCGCCATTTTGTATGGGAGGTGGTAGAAGGAGTAAGACTAATCATCTAATTTTTTTTGGGCTGAATAATAATTCTAGATAAGTTATAAATGCATAATTTCAGCTCGATACGTTTTATACGTACTGAATAAATTGGTTTATAGCATTGCACGAAAAAGTGAAGTTTGTATGGGAGGGGGTGGAAAGAAAAGGAGGACTCAAATAAATTTTATGCAGTAGATTATTATATATAATTATCATAAAGTATTATATTCCAAATTTCAGATCAATAGCTTTTATACTTTTCGAGCAAATCTGTTTATTGTCGAGTTGCGAAATTGTGTAATTTTGTATGGGAGGAGGTAGAAGGGGTGAAGCTAATCATCTAATTTTTTTTGGTTAAGCTAATAATTCTAAATAAATATTTAGTGCTAAATTTGAGGTCGATAAATTTTCTACACACAGAGTAAATTGGTTTAGAGTATTTCATGAAAAAGTACAGTTTGTATGGGAGGTGGTGGAAGCAGGAGGAGGATAACGCATAATTTTTATATGGAAGATTGAAATCATCAAAATTTCAGACTAATGGCTTTAACAGTTTTTGAGCAAATCCGTTTATTGTCGAATTGCGTATTTGTGTCATTTTGTATGGGAAGGGGTAGAAGGGGTGAAGCTAATCATCTAATTTTTTTTGGTCTTACCAATAATTCTAATTAAATATTTTTTGCACAATTTCAGTTCGCTAAATTTTATACGCACTGAGTAAATTAGTTTAGATCATTTCATGAAAAAGTGCAGTTTGTACGGGAGGTGGTGGAAGGAGAGGGAGGACACACATCATTTTTATACGGTAGATTGAAATCATTATAAAAGTAATATGCTCCAAATTTGAGTTCAATAACTTTAACACTTTTCGAGCAAATCCGTTTATTATCAAATTGCGTAATTGTGTCATTTTGTATGGAAGGGGGTAGAAGGGGTGGAGCGATTTAGCCTGTTCACGAACTTGACCTTACTTTTTCGCTAAAAATGATACACAAAAAATTTTAGCACTATAGCTCAAAGCTTTCGAGAGTTATGCTGTAGACAGTCGCACAGACGGACAGACAGACAGACAGACAGACGGTCACACGGAATCGAGGGTTTTGAGCGACAACAAATATTTCTGTACCCTTGGCTGCTCTGTGCGAGCGTTATTTCTTAGCGTTACAAACGCTAAAGCAAACACAGTATACTCTTAGATTTCATCTAGAGTATAAAAATGTAATAAATGAATGAAATTTTTCAAGATTTTGGCCCCCCACCACTTTTTTTAAAAAAAATGATTTTAGGTCACTTCTCTTGCTCGGAAAATTGTTTAGTTAATATCAATTGATTCAGAAAATGTTCTAGTTAAATAAAAATAAGAATTAAAAAATTTCATCTTTCATCTAGAGTTTTGCATGATTGGACTTTACGCCCAATCGTAGCCCTGTTATGTATTTTAATTATTATTTAATTTAAAAAGTGATAAAGGCAGTGGAGTAGAAACAAGAAAATAAAACATTGTTAGGATTAAGTTATGACTTAGTTATTAAGTTCTTAAAAGAGAATAAAGAATGGTAGTCTGCAGGACATGTGTAAAAACTTACCTAAACTAGCACTCTCAAAGCTTTCTTACAGTAAGTATAATAGAATATCCACCGATTAATTGCCAAATTGAAACCATTTAAAATATCGTCAAGGACTAAATAGGTTGCATACTGCCATTCGAAAACCACCGATGGAGTAGGACCGTGAATATACGAGGGCGGTTCAAATATGATCGAGACAAACGCTGTAGATGGCGCGCCTGTAAGTTTTGAAGGTCGCGGCTTGAGTATGTGATAGCTGGGTCCCCTTACGAATAGTGTGGCATAGTTTCCATCGCGAACGCACATTTCACGCGCGTGCTACGACCATGAGTGAATATCAAGTGCCAACCGCCGTTGCGCAACGTATTATCATTCGTTTTTTTGGTGTGGGAAGGCGTTAAAAACACGGAAATTCTTCGGCGTTTGCAAAATCAGTTCAGTAGTGAGTGCCTGAGTAAGTCTGCTATGTTTAAATGGGCCAAAGCGTTCAAAGATGGCCGCGAAACCGTCGAGAATGAGCCGCATGATCGTCGGCCGCGAACCAGCATCACACCAGACAACATTCGCCGCGTAGAACAACTCATTTTGGAGGACCGTAGGGAGAATGTTCGAAACATTTCGGAAGAAGTCGGCATTAGTATTGGTCTGTCATCCACGAACACCTTCAATATTGCAAAATAACGGCGCGATGGGTTCCCAAACTGTTGAACTTCGAGTGAAAATTCATGCGGTTGGGAGTTTGTCGCCGCTTGCTGACGCGATACGAGGCGGAGGGGGATGGTTTTTTGACGCGAATCTTCACTGCAGACGAGACATGGGTACACTATTACACTCCCGAAAGCAAGGTGTCGTCTAAAGAGTGGAGGAAGAAGGAGGAAGGGGCGCCAGTCAAAGCGAAGACAACCAGATCCGAGGGTAAGGTTATATGTACTGTATTCTGGGACCGGCGGAGAGTGCTGTACGTTGACTTCCTGCGCACACAACGTTTCATCAATGCACGTGAAACCCGCTTATCGCTCGAAACGGAGGAGCATTCCAGCGCGAAGTGCTATTCATCTCCAGGATAACGCGCGCCCTCATAACGCGCGTCTCACGCTCGATACAATATCAGAATTGGGGTGGGAGGTACTAGAACACCCGCCCTACAATCCGAATTGATAACTCTGCGACTACCACATGTTTGGACCACTGAAAGAAGCCCTCGGAGGTCAAAGATTCAACACCGACGACGAGGTAGAGGAGTTTGTGCGCACATGGCTGTCCAAGTTGCCCAAGGAATTCTTCGATACCGGCATCAAAAAACTTCCGGAGAGGTGGCAAAAATGTGTAACTAGTGAGGGGAATTACCTAGAAAAACTGTAAATTTTTGTAAATATTTTCGATAATAAATAAATGTGTCAGAGCGTTTGTCTCGATCATATTTGAACCGCCCTCGTACATATGGACAAGTCTGGGCTGAGATTTCACACAGTCTAGTGAATAGTTAATTACAAGTCGTGAGGAGAAGGAAAGCATAGTGATATCCAACATACACTCCAACCAGAGCTGGGCTTATGATTTATAAGTGAGTCAATCAAAATGTGTCAGTCAACGCACTGAGGCGACTGAAGCGACTCACTACAAAAGAGTTGGATCGCGTTCATTGCGTCGGCAACAATTTATCCACCACACAAGACGATGATGCGAATCGCATATGACACGAGAATTGTGCGAAGTGTGTTACTGTGCTGCGACACAGTTCAGATGAGTGCGAGTGATGCGAATGAGTGACCGAAATCCGTTGGGTGCTGTGGTCGGATAATATGATAATGCGCTACTACTTTGATCGATGCAATGATGGCTCTGTCTCGGAAAATTTTGAAGAGTCGTATGGGCACAGGGCTTTAATGAGTGTCCACGCATACAATCCTAGATTTACGTTTTTTTTGCTAAGCAATTGTTTTGAGCTGTTGATGTTCTGAGTGAAGGAAGGTTGAGCAAGCTAAAGTTCCCCAGCAAACATTTTAATGAGCGCTTATAAATTTATGATCAAAAAACGATCTTTTTGCATGCCCGAGCTGCAATATACTTGAAAAACAAATAATATGATGAGTAATCTAAACGTCCGAAAACCGAGCAGGAGGGTAAAATAAAATTTTGTAAACCATATGTGAACCAAACTCTGCAGACTTCACATCACACGTGCGATATGCGAGTCCGAAAATTATGTCGACATAACTATGTCTATAAGCATATCGCCCAATTCGTTTATGCGTGAAATGTTCAAAGTATATGCAACAGAAACAGAGAAGCAATTGCGATCTTTGATAATATACTTGCTTGTATACTCGTTTCTTGTAAGCGTTTTACAATTCATAAATGAATCAATCAAATCAAATCAAATTCCTGTTAAGACCACCTATAGGGGCATAGGACAGAAACAATCTCTTCCACAAGGCGCGATCCTGAGCATCGGTCTTAAGCTGTAGCCAGGACTTGTTTATTCCTCTGGCCTCCTGTTCAACTGCTCGCTTCCATGTGTTAAATGGTCGACCTACCTGACGTCTTCCTTAAGGATCTGGTTTCCTCAAAGTATGACCGATCCGCTGCCATTTCCGCCTTTGAATCTAAATGTTTATTTTTTCTGTCCAGTTGTACTCCAAAGTTCATCGTTGGAGATCACTTATGGCTAGAATATTCCTAAAATGTGTCGAAGGCAGTGGTTTACGAAGGTTTGCAGTTTCTTGGTAAGTCGAACGGTTATTTTCCACGTCGTACAACTATATAACAACACGAATTAGACGCATGCGTCAAAAACTCGCAGCCTCGTGCAAAGGGAGATCTCTCTTAACCTCTAGAAAGGGGAAAGGATACCGAAGGCCTGACGAGCTTTATTTAGCCGAGCCTCAACATCCTTTTCGGCTCCGTCGTCCATGCTGACAATGCTTCCGAAATAGCAAAAATCTTGTACCTCTTCCACATCCTGTCCGTTAAGAACAATCGGTGTCCTTGCGTTCGAACCTATGTGCATGTACTTTGATTTAGGGATATTTATTTTCAGACTCACCTTTTTGCGTTTAGAATGCAACGAGCGAACATTTGACTGTAAGTCCGAACTGTTATGTGCAAGCAAACACACGTCATCAGCATAATCAAAGTGAATTAAGATGTTAAATAGCCTCGATTGAAGACCTTTACCTTCCCCACCTCCCAGTGCAGCTTTCAAGATGTCAGTTATTGCCACCCGAAACAGGGCTGGTGATAATATGCAGCCTTGTCTGATACCCGTTCGCACAGGGAAGCTCTTGGACAGCTCTCCTCTATGCAAGACGCGACACCTTGCATCTTCGTAGGATTCTTTAATCATTGCTATGACCTTATCTGGAATACCTCTCCTACGCAAAGCATTCCATATGTAATCTCGCTTAACGCTGTCGAACGCCTTCTCGAAGTCCACATATATGAGATGTAGTGGCAAACCCATTTCGGCTGACTGCTCTAATATTATCCGTAGGGTATTTGTATGGTTGGTACAATACGACCCTTTACGGAATCCAGCCTGATAAACTTCGAGAGTGCTCTCGACGACATCACAAATCATATTGAGAATTAGCTTAGCCATAATTTTTGATTTGGCAGTAAGTAAACATATACCACGCCAATTGCCACAGTCCCGAAGGTCGCCCTTCTTCGGAATTTTCACAATGACGCCCTCCTTCCATTCAGTCGGATATCTTCCTTCATTCCACACCTCAGTAAAGAGTGGGAGGAGTATGTCGGCTGTTATTTCCGGGTCTGCTTTGAGGAGTTGGGTTGGTAGTCCGCCTATACCTGAAGCTTTCCTTCCCGCCATTGACCGAATGGCGGAAACTATCTCTTCCTTGTCTGGGGGATCGTCCCTAATAGAGAATTTTTGCGGTTGGATATTTGGCAATTGTTCTGTTTCTGGTATATCTTCCTCTGACAAGATGTTTAAAATATCAGAGAAGTATTCCTTCCATCGCCGCAACTGGGGTTCACTCATATTAAGGAGAGTTCCGTTGACATCTCTCACCAGGTGGTTGGCGGTGAAATTTCTGTTCGTCAACTGTTTCATGATTTTGAATAGTGAACCCATATCCCCAAGGTAAGCCGCAGATTCTGCCTTGTTTGCCAGATATTTAATGGCCTTTCTCTTGTGGCATCTAACAGCATCGCGGTAGTCCTGCCTCAGGTCGGGCGTTCGTTGGTTGATATCGAGTTGAGAGATGATTGCCAATTTGGCTTTTTTCCGATTGCCAACCTTGACCCATGTGTCTTGCGACATCCAGGGTTTCTCACCGCTTTGCACATATCCCACAGATTCTTCAGCACTAGTTAGAAAAGTGTTTCTGGTTGCCTCCCAATTGGCGTCCAGTGTGCGCATTTCATATTCACCCAATGTGGATGACTTTTCGCGTAGAATAGTGGTGTATTCACGTTTTTTGTTGGGATCTCTGAGTTTATCCACATTAAGCTTGCGCTTCATTTGTGGTCGTCGGATAACTGCTGTACACAATCTCAAGCAGGCAACCATCAGGTGGTAATCGCTCCCCACGTCAGCTCTACGTTTCGCTCGCACATCGAGGAGACATCTTCTCCATCGGCAACTTATAATGGTCGATCTGGTTCTGAGTAACACCATCAGGGGAAACCCAAGATGTTTTATGATGACTCTTGTGTGGAAAAAGGGTCCCTCCGATGACCATTTGCCGAGTACTACAAAACTCCACAAATAATTCGCCGTTTTCGGGTCTCTTAATCCAAGGTCGTGATGAGTCGACCCAAGGGTCACCATGCCTCCCCATGACGTGTTCTAGTCCAGTGTTGTCTGATCCAACCTGGGCGTTCATATCTCCTGAGATGATAATAATATCACCTCTTGGAACACGTTCGAAGGTGGTACTCAGTTGGCTATAAAACTCCTCTTTGTCACCAGATGTTGCGGTATTAGTTGGTGTTTAGCACTGCAGAATTGTGACGTTTCTGACACTGGTTCTGAGCCTGACGACGATAATCCTATCCGAGATTGGTTCCCAGCTAATGAGACTGTTTCTCGCTCTCGGTGTAAGGACGAACGCCACGCCATTTTTGGCTTCACTTTCAGGGCCAATGTACAGAATAGTGTTTCCGCTAGGTGCTCGTTCTTCTCCTGATCCTGTCCACCTGACATCGCTCAAGACCAAGATTTGGATGTTATAGTGCTCCATTTCACGGTCGATCACTGATTGGTGGTGCCAGTACCGAGTAACCCCAGCTCTTCCCCCGTCATTCAATGTTCGAACGTTCCAGAAGCCAATCATAGTCCGTTAAGGTTACTCGTAAATTAAAACTCTATGGGCAGTAAAAGGCTAAGGTCGAGTTCACCACTGATTGCTCTTTAAATAGCTTTCCTCTCCTTTTATTTCTACAATTAGCTAATAAGAAGACTCAAACCCGAAACTAATGTTCTTTAGTTTAATGAAATAGTTAGCCCTTCTTGCTAATCAAACGTTAAGAATTGTTTTGGCCGAAAGGCTTTTGATATCAATGATTTGTTTCAGATGTTTAATGAATGGGCAATTTTAAAGGTGAGATATAACGTTTTTTACGAAAAATCTGTAAAACATTAATACTCTTACACTACTTGATAAAGTTCATTTCATTTTACGTGTTAAAAATTATTCTAATTGAGTAAAAATATTGAATCTAAATGTAACATTTCAAACTCCTGACAGTGCAGTTTTAAATTCGTGCCATTAAAGAGAAACCGATAGAGGAATAGAGATAATGACATTAAAATGCTTATCATGAGCTATATAACTCTAAAAATTCCACATATTTTGACTGACTTGCATTTTGATTCTTGACTCATCAAAATCAACAAAACCGCCCTCGGCCAATCTCGAACCAAAATAAATCTCGCCCAGCTCATAATACTACACTAAAAGGTATCATCCATGGTCCACCCTCGAAATTAGACACTTACACCCAACGAACAAAAAGTCATCCGTTAATAATTCTCCGTCTTACAAGCTAACAATCGTTCCCAAATGTTTTCTATTTGTCACGTGCTTCCCTTACTCTGTTTTCGGTATTAGGCAAAGAGAGGGAGTTAGAAACAACGACTCCATGTCATACAGTCCAGGAAAAAATAAGGAAACCTCTACCAAGTCTAGGAAATCTGTTCCACTTATTAAGTTGTCACACATTTTTTTCCGACTTTTTTTTTTGTTTCTTTGTCGCTTTTGCGGCAAGTGTTCGCCAGGAATGAGTTATGGCATCAAACAAATCTCTGGAAAGTGCTAAAAATACAAAAACACTTTGGTGGAGTCAGGATCGAGCGTACTAGCCGAGGAGTACTTAGTTAAGGGTGTAGAGTAGAGTGCGTCTGCAGTGGGGAACACGTTTCTCAGTTTTAGGTCCCGACCGATAATAAACGACGTAGACGTTGAAATGGTCCTCGAAAGTGGAAAGAAATCGAAAGGGAGATGATTTATTGCATCCTAGAGTATTGTGTAAGTGGTGCGTGCTGATGCCGCGTATCGACAAAAAGGAGCACAATGTGCCCCGGCACTTAGAATCATACCCTCTTGGACCTGAACGATAAAAATCAAGAGGGATAAATCGAATTCGAATTCTGGATTCACTCGGAAACCCTTGATTCCTGCTCGCCGCGAGCTCCCTCAAACCCTCCACAGATTGTCAGTATTACTTTTCTTCTGATAAGTGATTTCTTCCGTGATGCATTTTGAGTACGGATATATTGCAAGTATGCAAGCGATGTATGTACGATATTATGCATTAAGATCTCTGGGATCGCTTACACATTTTTTGATAGTCATAAAAGCGAGTGCGTCTCATTTCCGTTCGTAAACAGTTTTAATGGCAACACGACAGCATACATCTTATTTCTGAAACGACTTCTTGACGGGTGCGTAACAAAGTGTTTCTTTGCGATTTTCGTTACAAAACAGAAACAAGACAAGGGGCTGAATTCGCTTCTGACCATCTGTTACGACATAATCCGGGATGAGTCTATGGCTAGAGAGCTGGCAAACGCTTAAGACGACAAAATAACGATATAAAGTTTAATGACACTCGAAGGGAGAGAGAAATATACGTACTTTGTGTTTAAGGCTTTCAATTAGAAAACACTAAACGAATGGGGTGTTAATTCTTTATTTTTGTATAGATGGGAGTTTATTCATTAGTGAATTGTCACGTTGTTTGGTTTGTTAGGGGAGGATACAATTTGGACTAGAAATAAATAGTTTAGTTTAATTGCATTTTCTGCAGCTGGAAATTGCAGCATTGCGAAAATGATTGATAAAGTTTTGGTATGAGATGCTTAGCTATCGTTGAGGCTGACATCAAGGCATTGAAAAATTCGATTTTTTCTATTGCTCAACTGTTTTTAAAACATTTTAACCTTATCAGATTTTCAAAAAGAGATTAGATAAAAATTGAGACATAGTTTTGGTCGGACCCTTGTGTATGGGAAGAGGGGAAAGAGGAGAGAGATTTCAAATCCTATCCAATGGTATATAGCTCGATGCAGTGCATTGGATCTACCGGTACTCGGCTGATCACCAAAGTCAAGAAGCAGTGTTGTGCTGAAATGAGATCCTGCCTGTAGTTTATTATACAAGATTTCCTAATTTTCCATAATCTAAAATAAACAGAGTATTTTCATTTCACGTTTATGCAAAACGGGGACAGTTCCACGCCTCGCGCAAAATCGGTCTTAAGATGTTCCTAGAATAACGTAGAGTACAACCTCTCATTTGGGACACTCGGTAACCGGGACACCCTCGCAGCTTTGTTCGAACCTTGAATTTCGTTTCTGATAATCCTCAACAATCGAGACACCTCGTAATTGGAACATGGTACAGTAAATAAAACCCAATTACCATCGCAAATGGGACAAAAACCTCTTATTTAGTACAGTTTAGTTTAAATTGAACTTTCGAAACTCGTAATTGGGTCATATCTACACTTCTTCTACAATGGCGCTAGAGCCCAAATCGGGCCTTGGCCTCCTGACATTCAGGTTCCTTAACATTTTTTATTATTTATTGTGAAAGGGTTGTTAGCCCTTCGCACAACCCTCTATCTACGAATTTTTTATTTTCATAGATTTAGGTGACAATATGCTGGAATTATATATTGCGTCGACCGGGATTTGAACTAACGACCTTCGCATTACACAACCCACTAGGCTACACCCTAGCTTTTGGGTCATATACTTAAAGTTTTGCGCAGGCCAATAGGCAAAGTTTTCAAACAATTCTCTCCGATTGTCAGAAAACGATTAAACGGTCAATTATTCAGGCTTAAAAATTACGCAGCGATTAAAAATAAATGACTTTGAGACTTTAAACGGATGGCTTGAAAATTTTAAACTTCGTCAAAATATCG
Source organism: Chorisops tibialis (assembly GCA_963669355.1). Classification (NCBI taxonomy): domain Eukaryota; kingdom Metazoa; phylum Arthropoda; class Insecta; order Diptera; family Stratiomyidae; genus Chorisops; species Chorisops tibialis. The sequence continues at coordinate 262,373,728 of OY770262.1, read as the reverse complement.
CCTTTAATATTGTTACATGTCGGCCCGAGTTACTCATCGAGTATTTGCGATCTTCAGCTATCTAATATTCTGCACATATATTTAATTATTCATCCACTTGGCTTCACGGAAATAGCGGATAAGGCCGAACAAAGGACGATAGAAGTAGACGTCGCAGGCCGAAAAAACAGTCGAAAAGGAAAGGCGTTGCAGGCCAAAATGTGACGAGTACGAAGATTGAAGAACGAATAAAAAGGGCGAGCGTTTGTTATAGTCAGTTAGTTGAAGTTGGGAAAGCGATTGAGTTGTATGATCGACAGCTCGAAAATTAAGGCGATATAGCGAATAAAAAGTCTTAAAGTGATTATAAAAAGGCAATAAATAAAGTTTGTGGTTATTTAATTTAAAAGCGAACTACAGTGAAACCTCTTTCACCGGACACCTCTCAAAACCAGACCCTCTCTAGAGAGAACAGTTCTTTATTTTCCAGTGAGTTAAATAATTAAACCCAATACCTCCGAATAGCAGACACTACTCTATAGCAGTCAATTTTGAATTCCCCGAAGGTGTTGTAGCTCATTATTAATTATTTACATTAAGTTTTATTAGTTTTATTTCAATAAAGATTTTTTTTAATCTTAATCGTTTGACAAATATATACCAACTGACTTTTCCAACTATATTTCATTTTTTCCTTAAAAATCAGTTGACTTGAATTTTTTTTAAATTAAAAATATGTGGAGTGTATTTTGTTAGTGGAGTTGATTTCCACCAACTCCTCACAGAACCTTCACAGGCGATTTCATATAAGTTTGAAATAAACCAGTTATTTCACTGTAAACTGTTCTCAAAACTTTAAACCTATTTCTCTCGGATCAGTGTTTTCAAAATCGGTACCAGAAATATCTTCGCAACTACTGGACCAATCGGGATCTTGTTTTGCACAGCTACATATATTTCAAACAATAATCTAGTACTTATCGAGCCGATTTCCCCTTGTTTATACTCTAGATGAAATCTGAGAGTATATTGTGTTTGCCTTACCGTTTGTAACGCTACGAAATAATGCTCGCACAGAGCCGCCAAGGGTACAGAAATATTTTTTGTCGCTCAAAAACTTCGAATCCGAGTTGCTGTCTGTCCGTCTGTCTGTCTGTGCGTCTGTCTACAGCATAACTCGCGAACGCTTTAAGCTATCGTGCTGAAATTTGTTGCGTGTCATTTTTAGCTAAAAAGTAATTTTAAGCTCGTGAACTGGCTACATCCCCCCACTCCTTCTACCCCCTCCCATACAAATTTCACGAAATTCCAAAATTTTCAGAAATTGATTTTTCTTTGAAACCATTTAAGCTATCAACTTGAAATTTGAGTGAAAGTATTATGATATAGATGTCATTAATATGACTGAATATTGATCTGATCCCTTTACTCCTTCTACCCCCTCCCATACAAATGGACAATTTTTAAAAGTACATATTTTCGATTTTCATTGAGACTAGTAAAGCTGAAAAGACGAAATTTTCTCAGAATTAATTTTACTATAATTGCAATTTATTTCAAAAATAATTATCATTTTCACCTCACTCCTTCTACGCCCTCCCATACAAATTTCACGAAATTTTGAAATTTAAATTAAATTATTTTTCTCTGAAACTGTTAAAGCTATCAACTTGATATTTTGTGCAAGGTATAAAAATAGAAATGTCAATAACGGGAAAAAAATTGTTTTGATCCTTACACTTCTTCTACCCACTCCCATACAAATGTATAATTTTTATTAAATGCATTTTATCGATTTCCATTCAAACTAGAAAAAGTACAAACTTCAAATTTTGCCAGAATTTGTTTCTTAATAATTGAAATAAGTTGTAAAAAAAATTATCAGCTCCGCTTCACTCCTTCTATCACCTCCCATACAAATATCTGTATTATAAAGTCAAGAAAAGAATTTCTCCTTCAAGTATATGAGATCTATCGACTTTGAAATCGAATCAAAGCATGGTGATAAGGATGATGATAAGCAGTTTCAAAATCATCTTAAATGCTCCACTTCCTCTGCCACCTCCCATACAAATGCCTCAATTTAAGGAAAACTATGACCAATTTCTTTAAAAATAATGAAATCTAAAAACTTTAAATTCAGCAAAAAACATTTTGCATGCCATGTCCGGTGTCATATACGAAAAATACAAACCTCCCCGTCTACTTCTACCACCTCCCATGCAAAAGTCGCTATTCACTATTCGAAAGAATTTGAGATGACATATTTTCCGGTATATTAAAGTCATTTCCATCTCATCTAGAGTATCATATGATTGGGCTTTAAGCCCAATCATAATTCGGTTATGTTTTTTAATGTAATACTGAACAATTTTCAGGCGCAAAATAACTGAAACTGCTATGATGCGAAAAAAAAACATGAATTTTTAAATTCTACAATTCTACAATGGCGCTACAGCCCAAGTCGGTCCTTGGCCTCCTGATATTCAGGTTCCTTATCATTTTTCATTACTTATTGTGGAAGGGTTGTTAGCCCTTCGCACAACCCTCTTTCTATGAATTTTTCATTTTCTTAGATTGAGGTGACCCAAGCAGGCAATGTGCCGGAATTATATGTTGCGCCGGCCAGGATTTAAACTCACGATCTTCGCATTACAAGACCAACACACTACCTACTAGGCTATAGCCTATGTTTTTAAATGCCAGCCCGATAAGTACTAGTTTTATCTATCTACTTTAAGAAAAAAACTTTTATTTATTTTTTTTTTAGATAAAAAATGGTGGAGGGTTATCTGATACCGCAAACAGAGTCAACAAAAAAAAGTCCCTGGAAAACCAACCAAATTTTTACATAACATGGATAAAATGTCGTACTTTAAAATATACACTTACTAGAAAAAACAACATATTAAGAAATTCATTGTTGAAAAAAGACTTACATTTAATTTTTTTATCACGAATTTTTATCCGACAACTTAACTACCTTTTCTATACATTTGTTCTTCAGTTTGTTTTTTATTTCACAAAACAATATCAAAAAATTTCACGTAAACGATACAGAAAAAGTATCCGTACATAGCAATATTAATTTGAAATATTCAATTTATTTTATTAAATATAAGGGTTTTGTAGCTTGTGGGATAACCTTTCCTGAAGTCAATGTGGCATGAAGAGGGTCAATTTGAGTGTTCCTGGTAATTTAGCCCCATTCATTGATGAAGACGCTTTTAAGCATTTCTTTGGAAGTTATGCTATGCTGACGGATCCTGCGATCCAGAAAATCCCATAAATGTTCGACGGAATTAAGGTCTGGGGAGTGGGGTAGCGTACGCAACTGATGTTTTGGGTTATATAGCAATCGAAGCTTCACATTGTTTGCCGTATCCTTGGGATAATTATCATGCTGGAACTAGAAATCAGTACCAAGCCCCAACTGTTGACCGCTTTGCTTCATATTGGTCGTCAAAATATTTAGATAAGTGAATTGATCCATTGCTGACCCTACAAAAATAAGTTTGCCAACTCCTTCCGCCGCCATACACCCCCAGACCATCACACCCATGTTTCACAGTTGGTAGAAGATTTTTCTTTTCGAGGGCAGTACCGCTCGTCCGCCACACTAACGTTCTTCCCTTAATGCCAAATAAACAAAACTTGCTTTCGTCGGAGAATAATACATGTTTCCATAATTCTGGAGACTTGTTTATGTGTTCATTTGAGAAAGCCGTACGTTTTTTTCTGTTGATTTCCTACGGGCCAGAGACATTTGCATGGGAGGAGGTAGAAGTAGAGCGGGAGGTTTGTATTTTTCGAATATGACACCGAACATGGCGTACAAAATGTTTCTTGCTAAATTTAAAGTTTTTGTTTTCATTATTTTCAAAGAAATTGGACATAGTTTTCCTGAAATTGAGGCATTTGTATGGGAGGTGGCAGAGGAAGTGGAGCGTTTAAGATGATTTTGAAACTGCTTATCATCATCCTTATCACTATTCTTTGATTCAATTTCAGAGTCGATAGCTCTCATATATTCGAAGGAGAAATGATTTTCGTGAATTTATAATAAAGATATTTATATGGGAGGGGGCAGGAGGAGTGAAGCGGAGCTGATAATTTTTTTTAGCATTTATTGCAATTATTAAAAAACAAGTTCTGGTAAAATTTTAAGTTTGTACTTTTTCTAGTTTTAATGGAAATCGATATAATGCATTTAACAAAAATTATACATTTGTATGGGAGGGGTTAGAAGGAGTGTACGAATCAAAACAAAAAAAAACAATTTTCGCGTTATTGATATTTATATTTTTATACTTTATACAAAATATCAAGTTGATAGCTTTAACAGTTTCGAAGAAAAATAATTTAATTGAAATTTCAAAATTTCGTGAAATTTGTATGGCAGGAGGTAGAAGGAGTGAGGTGAAGTTGATAATTCTTTTTAAGACGAATTGAAATTATAGTGGAATTAATTCTGACAAAATTTTGTCGTTAAAGCTTTACTAGTTTCAATGAAAATCGAAAATATGTGTATGGGAGGGGGTAGAAGAAGTGAGGGGATCGGATCAATATTAATAATGACATCTATATCATAATACTTTGACCAAAATGTCAAGTCGATTGTTTAAGTAGTTTCAAAGAAAAATCAATTTCTTAATATTTCGAAATTTGTATGGGAGGGGGTAGAAGGAGTGGGGGGATGTATCCCATTCACGAACTTAAAGTTAGTTTTTTGCTAAAAATGACACACAAAATTGTTTAGCACTATAGCTCCAAGCTTTCGAGAGTTATGCCTTAGACAGACGGACAGACGGTCACTCGGAATCGAGGTTTTTGAGCGACAACAAATATTTCTGTATCCTTGGCGGCTCAGTGCGAGCGTTATTTTTTAGCGTTACAAACGGTAAGGCAAACACAATGTACTCTCAAATTTCATCTAAAGTATGAAAAGAGCTGTCATTGAGTCTAGGTCTGCTGGTAAATCCACCTCCACGTGGTGCAAGCTGGATAACGCTAAGAGATCTACAGATAGGGGGGAGTACGTTGAATGGTAGGTATATTAAATTGAATCTTAGACAATTTATTATACAATATTACCATCGGCTCCGAAACCTACATAGATAGGGGGAATCGAGTTGAACAGACCGTCAGCTCCGAAACCCATTTAGGTGGGGGGGGGATAAAGTTGAACAGTCAGTCAGCTCCGAATCCTATCGATCACAGGAAAGTAAGTGTTGGTCTAGAAAGCTACGATGATTCCAGTAATTTCTTTTGGAGCGTAGCAGCTCCATGAACCCGAGCTGTTCGATCGGTATCAAGTGGCGTGTGAAGTAAGACCGAAGTGAAGCCTGCTTCACAAAGGACTTTAAACTTGGTACTACGGGAGGAAGTATTGGCAGCCCTGTACCAAGTTGTAGCAATCATGTCTCAATGAATGAATGACGAATATAAGATCCAAGCATAAGAAAGCCGCGGAGAGTAGTGGCTGACTGAAGGATGCGAAAAGCAGGTGTCCGGTATAGCCGGCACGGTTTATTAGCTAACTAAACAATGCAAAAATCGAAGCAATATTAAAGAATATAATGATGTAAAAGTTGAAAGTTGAATGAAGTAATGAAGTATGTGGATGTCGGAGGTGGATTTTAGTAGCAGTCTTAAGCTAGGTGAAGACTAGAGTAGCACGCTAAGTATTGTGAAAAATGAAGCAAGAAGAAGGTTAGGCAATGGATTGTTTTGTGGATTTTAGTAGCAGTTGGTAAGTTAGGTGAAGACGAGAGTAGCCAACTGATAACAAGTGAAAAATGAAGCAGAAACGTTTCGTATATGGATGAATGTTGGATACGGGTGATAGTAGTAGCGGACTGAGGAACGCGAGAAGTCTAGGTGATTGCGTAACTGACTAAGAAAAGTGAAAATGGATCTCAGAATTTTGAAGCAGAACTGATATTGTATTACTGGTAGTACATGGCATTTTGCGTAAGAAAGTAGCGATTTTATGTTCGAGGTGACACTGCCCCTCCCCGGTGTCACAGTAGAACATATGAGAGCAAAATCTTACGCAGCAAGGACGGTATGAATCGAATATCGAGTGATCATACGTAGAGCATGAATGATTTGAGACTGATCGATGCGACGGGGTATGAGCAAACCAATACAGCCATGGATGAGGTTCCTTCGGGGTACAGTAGTGGCTGTGGTTTACCATCTACATCGCGGGTGGAGCATCTTCTGTTTTTGCTGTACTTGTACAGTATACAGGTTCTTGGAATGCCCAATGCAAACTTTGTGCTCGACGTGGAGGTGCGTTTCAACCGAATTCAAAGATTGGGAAAGGTTTTAGATAGGCCTTGCGCCCACCAGTGTGATTGCAGAACACACGAAGAAGCATATAGACTGGTATCATCTGCCGAGACACGTTGGTCAATGGCTAGCGTTAAGCTTGGAGGATGCAGGCGTTAATGATTGTCGTCAGAAACAATCCGTGACTGCTAAAGACAGCCGTGAACTCGTGGCTTTCTGTCGGTACATTCACGTTAAGCGTTCAAGGTATGGTCTTATGTCATTGAGGCTAAATATATCGCCACTTAATGAGGAAATCCCCCGTTTTGATCTGTACGGAAACTTTTTCTAGTCAAAAGTGCTGCCATATACTAATTTTTTGTATTCCAGGAAGTTCTTTAAATTAGTGATCATTATGAAATATGCTGAGAATTATGCAAAAAGGTAGATTTTATGTGATTATTAAACAGAAACGTCAAATTAAATGAATATCTAAAATTTTTTAATATAAAACCTTTATTTTCTTGCTTGTACGGATACTTTTTCTTTTAAGTGTATGTCATGATTGTTCAATAAAATTCAGTTTTATGCACAAAAAAAATCTTAAACATAACAGTAGTCTTAGCCATCGCAAATATATGTAACTCTTTATGGTATCATACATCGTTTGTTCTTGAAAAAAAAAACTTCTTATAACTTCAAGATCAGCGCAAATCAAGTTATTCCAAGTATAGAATCTTCAAATCACTATTTTTGAATTCACAAATTGTGCTTATCTACTTATTGGCGGTTAAAATTAGTTTGGCCATCTTCAATATGGGTCTGATCTGAAGTCATGCAAATCCTAAATTACTAGTCCTTCCAATATACAGCGTGGGCCCAAATAACTGTCGCAGTTTTTCGAAGCACCGTTATTCGTATGTAAACAAGCAGATTCTTGTCACCTTTGCATGTTTTGTTTTGTTTTGTTGAGAAATTAACTGAGTATAGTTTTGACATGGCCAGTAACAATTGAAATTCTATGAAAGATGGAAGCAAAGAGAGAGTTAGTGCTAAAATTACACATGCAAGGCAAAAAGACAGGCGAGATAGTTAAGTTGCTAAAAGACATAGGTGTAAACCGTAGATTTGTTCAACGCACTGTGGATCGATTTAAGACAACTGGAAGTGTTAAAATAGCCAAAAAACCAAGACGAAAAGGAACAGTAAGAACAACTGCACTGATGAAGAATGTGCGTGAAAGAATTAGGCAAAACTGCGCAAGATCAGCTCGAAATCTAGCCAAAGAGCTGAATGTGAGCCTTAAAACCATTCGAAATTTTTTAGAAGAGGACTTGGGACAAAAGCCTTACAAAAAAAAAGAGGATTCATGGTCTTACGGAGCGTCAGAAAAAAATGCGACAGGAAAGAAGTGGTTTGTTGCTTCAGTGGCACGCAAGTTGCAATATTGTGTTCTCTGATGAAAAACGAGATTACATATGGAATGCTTTGCGTAAGAGAGGTATTCCAGATAAGGTCATAGCTATGATTAAAGAATCCTACGAAGATGCAAGGTGTCGTGTCTTGCATAGAGGAGAGCTGTCCGAGAGCTTCCCTGTGCGAACGGGTGTCAGACAAGGTTGCATATTATCACCAGCTCTGTTTCTGGTGTTAATAAATGACATCTTGAAAGCTGCACTGGAAGGTGGGGAAGGTAAAGGTCTTCAATGGAGACTATTTAACATCTTAAGTTGCCTTGATTATGCTGATGTCGTGTGTGTGCTTGCACATAACCGTTCGGACTTAGAGTCAAATGTTCGCTCGTTGCATTCTAAATGCAAAGAGGCGGGACTGAAAATAAATGTGCGTAAAACCAAGTACATGCACATGGGTTCGAACGCAAGCACACCGATTGTTCTTAACGGACAGGATGTGGTAGAGGTGCAAGATTTTTGCTATCTCGGAAGCATTGTCAGCATGGACGGCGGAGCCGAAAAGGATGTTGAGGCTCGGCTAAATAAAGCTCGTCAGGCCATCGGTATCCTTTCCCCTTTCTGGAGGTTAAGAGAGATATCCCTTCGCACGAAGCTGCGAGTTTTTGACGTATGCGTCAAATCCGTGTTTTTATATGGTTGTACTACGTGGAAAGTGACAGTTCGACTTATCAAGAAACTGCAGGCTTTCGTAAACCAATGCCTCCGGCGCATTTTAGGAGTATTCTGGCCAGAAGTAATCTCCAACGACGAACTTTGGAGCACAACTCGCCAGACTAAAATAGGTATTGAAATTCAACGGCGGAAGTGGCAGTGGATCGGTCATACTTTGAGGAAACCAGAGCGGAACATCGCCAAACAGGCTCTGGATTATAATCCTCAAGGAAGACGTCGGGTTGGTCGACCATGTAAGACATGGAAGCGAGCAGTTGAGCAAGAGGCCAAAGGAATAAACAAGTCCTGGCAACAGCTTAAGGCCGATGCTCAGGATCGCGCCCTGTGGAAGAGAGTTGTTTCTGTCCTATGCCCCAATAGGGGGTCTTAACAGGAATTTGATTTGATTGATTGATAAAAAACTATTCATATTGCAAAAGAGCCACAACCCACAGAATGATCGCGTATATGCAACAAGTATGCAGGATATCCCAACAGATAAAATTGCTGTTGAGAGATGTCAAAACACAACGTCTGTCATGGTGTGGAGGCCATATCCACAAAAGGCAAGCTTCCCCTCCCTTTTATTGATAAAGGTGTCAAAATCAATGCACAATACTATTTGGATGAAGTGCTTGCCAATCATTGTTACCCTCATGCATATGAGCTCTTTGGCAACGAGCCATATTGTTTTCAACAAAACTCTGCTCCGGCTCATAAAGCTAAAACTGTTCAGCGCTGGTGCAAGAATAATTTTCCATGCTTTATTGCGGTTGATGAATGACCTGCATCTTCCCTGGATCTAAATCCATTGGACTTCTGTATATGGGAATACATGCTTGACAAATTAAAAAATATAAAAAACATGAAATTGGACCAATTCAAGCGTCTTTTAACAAAAATTTTGAATGAAATTCCAGACGAAGTGGTCCGTGCCGCCTGCAATAAAACGATTGAATCTGGTAAAAAAATTTAAAGGTGAACTTAAGCACACATAATGTAAGCGAACAGTCTATATAATAAATAAATTTGTTTTGTTGCTCAAGATATCCATTAGTTTTTTTTTCTACAAAAAATAAAGTGCGACAGTTAATTGGGCCCATCCTGTAATTGATGTCAAGCCTTTTATCAAACCATGAAACTAAGTATCTCTCAGTCTCTTCTTCAATGGCACTATAGCCCAAATCGGGCCTTGGCCTGATGACCTTCAGGTTTCTTAACATTTTATTTGTTATTGTGAACGAGCTGTTAGCTTTTCTCACGACTCTCTATCTATGATTTTTTCATTTTCGGAGTTTGAATTGGCCTAGATATATACACGCAAGTAGAGTGTTAAAATTGTAAGTCGACCGGGATTTGAACGCCTGACCTTCGCACTGTAGACCAACACGATACCCACTAGGCTACAACCACCTCAATATATCAGTTTTCCAAATGCACAGTTTCATTTACATCTGAGCTCCACGACGAAGAAATACTCCCGGCCACAATACTGCCAAACAATGTACAACTTATTTTATCTTTATCTGGCATTAATGTGGAAGTTTACTCAAAATATTGTTGAGACACACAGATGAAGGATGTCAAAATTATTCGACCATATCAGCTCCGCAGTATTTAATAATATGGGGAACTCAAAAGCAATAGGACTTAGGATAACTATTATAAGTATATGCAGTAAATTTGAAACAACCTTGTACAATTCTTTAATGAAATGAAATAAAATTTAATGTTTGTGCTGGGGGTGTTTGAATGGGTGCCATAGATTTTACGAATACGAATGCCCAACAATAACAACTAAATGTTATTGACCATTTGAACAGTCAAATTTTTGACACTACTATATTCATGGACTAAACTCCGCCTGTGGACTCTATATACTATATACTAGGATGTAGCCTAGTGGGAAGTGTGTTAGTCTTATAATGAGAAGGTCGTGAGTTCAAATCCCGGTCGACGCAACATATAAATCTTGCACATTGCTTGCTTGGATACACCTTGGTCACTTCAATCTACGAAAATGAAAAATTCGTAGAAAGAGGGTTGTGCGAAGGGCTAACAACTCATCCACAATAAGTAATGAAAAATGTTAAGGAACCTGAATATCAAGAGGCCCAGGTCCGATTTGGGCTGTAGTGCCATTGTAGTAGTGTAGTAGACTCTATATACGAGTACACAGATATTAATTTTTTTTTTTAATTTTTTTTTGCTTAATGTTAACTTTTTTGGAGGCGATCAAAAGTCATGTATCGTATATTTCAGTAGAAATGATCTTTGGCAATAACAACAACGTTATGTTTATTTATTATCAATATCAATATTGTTGTTAAATTCTGGTAAATAAAGTTGGCAAAGTATCGAATGACAATTAGAACATTTTTCCACACATTCTCTGATAAAATCTTCACGTTGTCGGTTGATGTGAAAAACTAAATTTGACGCTTGTTTACATATGCGGTCTACACAATGCCCAACGTATGCCACATTGACGAGAGAGGCAATTTCTCGTCGACAGTTGAAGGAACGAAAGCGTAAACAGTTTTCAATATCACGAGGATCTGTTTATACCTCAGTTTGATGAGCATGGATGGAATAAACCACAATAAATCAAATTTTTCACATTATTTAGATCCCATATCGTTCTCATCAGAAATTTCATCCCCGGATATGGTTCGGAATTTCTTTTTTAAGTACCTAATTCATCATGTGTTGAAAATTGATGCAATATTGATCGATGATTTGTTTTTACAAAGGAAGAGAAGCATTGGCGTTTCAACAGCAAATCGCCGCATTGTTAGTGTTACTTTCAAGCTGCCATGTTCGATAGTATCGTTCTCAGATGGAAACTTGTTTCCGGAAATCCGACTTTCCTAATCAACCTCCAGTTCAAGTTGACCATTCTCAATTAAGCGAACGGTCTGTTAACTTCGTAGTGGGAAACTTTGAGCAAGAAACTTTAGCTGGTCCGGTCTCCAATTAAGCATTCTTCGCAGCTATACGCCGTACTATTGTTCGAACGCAATTCGCCACACACACACTCTGAAAATAACTTTGCGTAGTTTATCTTGCAGTTCCGGTCCATTTTCTCGTATCCTTTCAATTCTTCCCGACTAATTGACTTCCAATTGAACATTCAGAAAATTCCTACCCATGAGGTCCTGATAAACAAATTGGTTCCATGGGATTTCGGGTTGTCACTTGTTAAATTTCTCTCTACAGATTGGCTTTTGCCATGTTATCTTGCAGCTACAGATAGCCTTCATGTCCTATTCGAATCCCGGATTGATGAGTGAGTGGTTTTGTTTTTTATTCGAATTTTATGGTACCTCCTATGGAGAGTATGTTCTATCCCCTCAGTCAAGGACTGGATCTCAATTCTTCGTGTGGAATTTTTGTTGACAAGTGCACGTTTCAAAAAAAAAAAAAATCGAAATGGATTATCGGATCAGCTCTTGTTTAAATCTTTGCGGCATGTGGTGATGCTCATCGTTTTTTCACTGTTTTTCTGATGTTTAGGGTTTTTTGTTCGGAATTTTACTCTTGTATTCATTTAATGCGAACGAATTGGTGAATCATGATTGCAAATTTACTTAGCGGACATTTTTTGATGAAATTGTTGTGAACCATTGTTTCTCTTCAACCAAGGCGTAATAGTTGAATTTGAGTTTAAGTTTTGCACAAGCTTGTTGGGAACTACTCAAGGCTATCAAAAAGGCAAAAAACAACAAGGCAAAAAGCCTATCTAACGATAGTGCAGGGTTTTTATTCACTGAACTTTGGGTTGGGGATGGTCTGACGAACGTCTTAAGGAAGAAGAGCCCTTGTATAAAATAAAAAGCATGAAGAGAGACAAGGCCATGAGGGGTATGTATGGTATAAATAGAGAATGATAAAGCTTGGATCATAGTATGAAAATTATTGTCCGCATGTGGTGCCAGCTGTAGGAAAATGGAGCTGGAAAAGCATACCTCGTTCTTAAAAAAACACGGATGGCCTTGTTGTCGGGAAATTGAGACTCGTAGCAGCAGTATCACAGAGCCATTCAGGTGCTTCTCGCCCTCCACACCAATATTTCGAACACACTCTCTGAAGTATCCAGCCATTATTTTCAATTGACCAACTGCAATAGCTACTGATGCATGTTGAAGACATGTGTCACACTCAACGTAGCCGAAAAATACGGTTTGCGAATAAAATGGAACAAGTGCCAGGTCCTTCAAAAGAAAATTGAGTATCTTAGTCACATAGGATGCAACGGAACTGCTTCTAAGTCAACGGAAAAAACAAGGGCAATTACTAACTACCCACCACCAAAGGCCATCAAACAGCTGCAAAGTTTTTGAGTTTGACCGGTCATTGCGCGATCTTTTGAAGAAGGATTTTGTTATCAAATAAGGTCAAAGCATTTGAGATGTTGAAAATAAGTAATAAATAAGTATTAAATTGTTTGTGAAAGTATGTGAAAAATCCCTAACGACTTAAGCTTAAACTTACCATAACATAAAAATTAACCAGATTTAAGTAAAAATTTAATAAATCCAAAAAAATTAATCCTACCACAAAAAAAAAAACAAAGTAGATGATATTCTAAAATTCAGCAACAGTGATCATAGTACTCAGATCCGCCTTACAACTGGCCACAGTGGAGTAAGCCATCACCTTAAAAATACTGGTCTAGCTGAGTATTAAAAGTTTGTTCTAAAGTTTGTAACGCCAACAAATTATGCTCGCTCAGAGTCGCCAAGGCTACAGAAATATATGTTGTCGCTCTCTAGCTCGAGAAACTTTGAGCTAGAAAGTTCAAAATTTGTACACGTTATTTTCGATGAAAAATTTTTACTTCGTGAATGGGCCAAGTCGCTCAACCCCTTGTACCTCCTCCCACACATTTTCATTTTCAATCTTTTACAATAATTAAATTTTCTCGGAAACTATAAAAGCTGATATTTTGAAATTGAATTTATTTTTATCTTAAATGTGATGTTTAGTGTGAAAATTATTCGAACCCCTTCACTTCTTTCACCACCTTCCGTACAAACTGCACTTTTTCAAGAAATACGTTAAACTATTTTTTTTAGTACGCATAACATTTTTCGTGTTCAAATTTTGTATTTAATACTTCATTGGCATTATTATTAAAATCACTGTTTCTACCCACTCCCATACTATATCACACAATTTCACATCATTATGTTTGCTATATCGGAAGCATTGTCAGCATGGACGGCGGAGCCGAAAAGGATATTGAGGCTCGGCTAAATAAAGCTCGTCAGGCCTTCGGTATCCTTTCCCCTTTCTGGAGGTTAAGAGAGATCTCCCTTCACATGAGCTGCGAGTTTTTGACGCATGCGTCAAATCCGTGTTGTTATATGGTTGTACTACGTGGAAAGTGACCGTTCGACTTACCATGAAACTGCAGACTTTCGTGAACAAATGCCTCCAATGCATTATAGGAATAATCTGGCCAGAAGTGATCTCCAACGATGAACTTTGGAGTACAACTGGCCAGACTAAAATTGGTATTGAGATTCAAAGGCGAAAGTGGCAGTGGATCGGTCATACCTTGAGGAAACCAGAGCGAAACATCGCCAAACAGGCTCTGGATTATAATCCTCAAGGAAGACGTCGGGTTAGTCGACCATGTAACACATGGAAGCGAGCAGTTGAGCAGGAGGCCAGAGGAATAAACAAGTCCTGCCAACAGCTTAAGGCCGATGCTCAGGATCGCGCCTTGTGGAAGAGAGTTGTTTCTGCCCTATGCCCCTATAGGGGGTCTTAACAGGATTTTTTTTCTTGAAGAGTATGAATATTACTATATTACTATAATTTAAGATATACAAAGCCTATGGAAAAAATTCAGCCATTTCTCGCATAAAAGCTTTTTTTGAGCTGCGTTGAGAGTGAAGCTTTCTGATCGCTTTAAATGCAGTCGCAGATGCAGGACGCTGCTGGGCAATTCAATTGTTCTATTGCAGTTGAACGTAGCCGCGCAGGTGGCGGCGAATCAGCGGGGATCAAGTTGTTGCCTGCCATTGAATATAAGCGAGCGAGTAGCCGGGAATAAGCGATGTTCAAGTTGCAGGAACAATTCCAATTCTATGGTGTTGAGGTTCTCTCACGTTTTACCTTCAACGCATAAAACGATGATTTAGACGATCAAGAAGTTCACGGAGTGGATTCTCTGTCAATTGAGCGGGCAATATTTTCAATTTGTAATTTGAATGAAAATTTGCGGATATGTTTTTATGGTTAAAAAATAAATGTTTTTTAAGAATTTTTTTTTATATTTTTTTTTTTGTAAATGAAATTGTTGATTTTTGCTCTTGTGTGTAATGCAGATTAAGCTTCAAAAAATCATGTCTGCTAAACTATACCTGGAATTTGGATTAAAATTTAAATAAATAAACTGCCAACAAGTCGGGCGAAACTTTATTATTCTTGCGACAGGTTGCGGATGCATGGAAAGTAAATATGCAGGTTAGAGTGGTTAGGGAAGACTAAATGAAAGGGGGTTCTTGGGTAGGGCTGTTGTCAATTTAACACTTTTCGGAAACATTCAAAAGCTCCAGTACATATGTATAATCAATATTTCATTATTTTATTTATGCAAGTTTGAGTTTTTATGAGGGGTGATAGTAAGGGTGGGTGAATGTTAATAATTTTTTATTGATTGCTTGAATCACGTCCATTATTCTCTGCATAGAATGTCAGTTTCATAGACGAAGTTGCACAGATTTTTCATAACACTCAGTGCATTTTACATTCACGAAACCAATCATTTGTATGGGAAGAGGTAGAGGACGTAAGGGAATCGTAAAATTTGTGACGCAATTTTATTTCATTTCTCTTGTAAGGTGCTCGTACAAAATTTCAAGTTCTTAGCTTTTAATTTGTTGGTTAGCAGTTGATTTAATGAAATTGGTCAAATCATACTTTTGTATGGGAGGGGGTAAAAGGGCAAGCGGGATCTCGAAACTTTTAACGCAATTTTATTTGAATTATTTTCGTAAGTTTTTATGCAAAATTTCAAATTGATAGCTTTTAATAATTAGGTGATAAATGATTTCATAAAAACGGTCGAAAAAAACAATTTTGTATGGAAGGGGGTTGAAGTTTGAAAGGTATTCGACCATTTAATATTTCGTTCTTTTAGAATTTTTATACTCTAGATGAAATCTGAGAGTATATTGTGTTTGCCTTAACGTTTGTAATGCTAAGAAATAACGCTCGCACAGAGCCGCCAAGGGAACAGAAATATTTGTTGTCGCTCAAAACCTCGATTCCGAGTGACCGTCTGTCCGTCTGGCTGTCTGTCTGTCTGTCTGTATGTCTGTCTGTCTGTCTGTCCGTCTGTGCGTTTGTCTGTCTGTCCGTCTGTGCGTCTGTCTACAGCATAACTCTCGAAAGCCTTGAGCTATAGAGCTAAAAATTTGTGTGTGTAATTTTTAGCAAAAAAGAACCTTTAAGTTCGTGAATGGGATACATCCCCCCACTTCTTCTACCACCTCCCATACAAATTTCATGAAATTTCGAAATATTAAGAAATTGATTTTTCTTTGAAACTATTAAAGCTATTGAATTGAAATTAAAAAAAAATTATTATGATATAAATGTCATTAATATCACGGAATATTTACCCGATCCCCTTACTCCTTCTACTCCCTCCCATACAAAAGGGCAATTTTGAAAAATACATATTTTCGATTTTCATTGAAACTAGTAAAGTTGAAAAAACGAAATTTTGTCAGAATTAATTCTACTATAATTGCAATTTATTTCAAAAATAATTATCAACTTCACCTCACTCCTTCTACCACCTCCCATACCAATTTCACGAAATTTTGAAATTTATATTAAATTAGTTTCCTTCGAAACTGTTAAAGCTATCAACTTGATATTTTGTACAAAATATACAAAAACAAATATTAGTAATGCAAAAAAAAATTTTTTGTGATCCGTACACTCCTTCTACCCTCATCCATACCAATGAATAATTTTTGCTAAATGCATTTAATTGATTTCCATTAAAACTAGAAAAAGTACAAACTTCAAATTTTGCCAGAAGCTGTTTCTTAACAATTTAAATAAGTGTTCGAAAAATTTATTAGCTCCGCTTCACTCCTTCTACCACATCCCATACAAATATTTGTATTTTAAATTCAAGAAAAGCATTTCTCCCTCAAGTATCGGGTTTTCCAATAGGGACTTGACAACTTTGAATTCAATTTGTGAACGCACCTTTTCACTAATCATCGAACTGTCACTGTCAATTTATTCAATAAACTTAACATTTTTATCATGGTGAATAATAAAGTTTTTGAAATATCTGAAATGGTTTGCATTTTATTTTGAAAAAAAGTTGTCAAGTCCTTATTGGAAAACCCTTTATATGAGAGCTAACGACTTTGAGATTGAATCAAAGCATGGTGATAAGGATGATGATAAGCAGCTTCAAAATCATCTTAAGTGCTTCTCTTCCTCTGCCACCTCCCATACAAATTCCCAATTTCAGGAAAACTATGTCCAATTTCTTTAAAAATAATGAAAACTAAAAACTTTAAATTCAGCAAAAAACATTTTGCATGCCATGTTCGGTGTCATATACGAAAAATACAAACCTCCCCCTCTACTTCTACCACCTCCCATGCAAAAGTCTCTATCCACTATTCGAAAGAATTTGAGATGATATATTTTCCGGTATATTAAAGTCATTTCCATCTCATCTAGAGTATCATATGATTGGGCTTTAAGCCCAATCATAATTCTTTTATGTTTTTTTAAATGCATTTTGCAAATTTTCAAGTTTCTAGCTTAAAATTTCATTCAAACATTTTCAGCTTATGTGTTTTTTTTGCTGCACATGAAACACCTTGTGCACGTTAGCCCCCTGTCTAACATAACAATTGTGGAATTTTTATTATTTTTTCTGTATGTACAACAAATAGATGTATTCACTTGGGAAATTTAAACGTTGTATCTTTTAAAATCTTTTATAAAATTAAAAACTATGTAGTTTTATAATTTGAAGAAATTTGAATTTGATATCTTCACTCAGTTTTGAAATATAACGGTTGGAAATTTTGGAGAGTGCACCATTTTTGAAATGCTTCCCATTTCTCCCCACTACTATTTTGATAAATGTTATATTTTTTTCGTATTTCTCAAGTATAGCTTAATATAGTTTCTATTAAATTACATAGCTTAATAAATAACCGAGATATTGATTCTTAAGTGTTTTTCTTTACACTTCCCATGACCTTCCCCCTTACAATAATTAGCTTCAATCTAAAAAGATTCTAGTGGATCTACATGCCACCTTAATGGTCTCAAAATATCCATTTTTTCTGGTAAGTAATTTCGAAGACATAATCATTTGAAAAAAAAATTCGGTTGACAATTGGTGCTTAGCCCCCCCTTTTTGCTCCCCAATGGATAAAAAAATTAAATTATTTTTAAAAGTTGTCCCACAAACCCTTCTCAATTTTGTTGATTTTTAGCTTCCTTGCTGTAACTATGGTTGAGATATTTGAATTAATATTTTCGGTTTAAGCGCTCCCCCCGCCTCCCCCTGAGCCCGTACACTCCCAAAAATGGGTATCCGACTGAGATCCGCAACTATCTACAATCCCCTTTACGCCCAATCATAATTCTATTATGTTTATACTCTAGATGAAATCTGAGAGTGTTCTAAGTTTGCTCTAAAGTTTGTAACGCTAAGAAGTAAGGCTCGGAGAAAAAAATAAATGATACAGAAGTTCATGTAATCACTCAAAAATCTCAAAACCGGATGTTTGTCCGTCCGTTCGTCCGTGTCCTCTCTAGCTTGATAACGCGTTGATCAAGAAAATTCAAATTTTGTACACTTCATTTTTGATAAAAAAGTAAGGACAAGTTCGTGAACGGGCTCGCTCCACCCCTTCTACCTCCTCCCATACAAAATGACACAATTACGCAATTTGACAATAATCAGCTTTTCTCGAAAAATATAAATGCTATTGATCTGAAATTTGAAATATAACACTTTTATGATGATTGTATTTTACTGTAAGAATTATTTGTGTCCTCCATTTCCTTCCACCACCTCCCATACAAACTACACTTTTTCATGAAATGCTCTAAACTAATTTACTCATTGCGTATACAATTTATCGATTTGAAATTGTGCACTAAATATTTGTTTACAATTATTAGTAAGATCAAAAAAAATTAGGCGATTAGCTTCACTCCTTCTACCCCCTCCCATATAACTCGCTAAATTATTCCTCCTCTGTACTCATTTCCTAGAAACACACGCCTATCATCAAGCGCACACGAGTTAACTGTTAAGCTTCCGACCTCCTGCACAGTGAAATATAGGCGGTCATTCATACCCCGAACTTCTAAACTCTGGAATGCATTGCCTAAAGATGTATTCCCATTGTCATACGACCTTCGACGTTTCAAATTCAACGTCCACCGGCATTTTAGGCTTTTCCCTCCTTTTAATCCCGACTAACCTCAACTCCTTACTCCTTTTTTTCCCTTACCGACATGACTGTGTAATTTACATTAAAGGGTGACCCCCTAAGTTGTGTTCGGCTTTAAAAAAAAAAATAATAATAATTTGACACAATTCAACAACTTTACGAAAAGACGATTTTCCTGAAAAGTATGAATGTTACTGATCTGCAATTTAAATTATGTAAATTAAATGATGTTTGCAGTTATTTCTAAGAAAGTCATTAATTACTTCACACTCCTTCTACTATCTCCCATACAAACTGCACAATTTCATTAAATCCAATACACTAATTTTTCTCAGTACCTATTAAATTTTTGAAAAATTGCATGATGTATTATGTATACTACGTTCGGTGTTATATATAAAAATTACAAACCTCCTCTTCTGCTTTTACCACCCCCACCTTTACCATCCCATACAAGAGTCACTATTCGAAAGAATTTGAGATGACATATTTTCCGGTAAAATAAACTCTTTCCTATTTCCTCTAGAGTATCATATGATTGGGTTTTACGCCCAATCATAATTCTTTTATGTTTTTGAAATGGTTTCATGATTCACGTAATTTGTCTTGTATGTTAATTATCAACCAATAACAAAGAGTAAACAGTTCAGTAGCATTATGTATGTGAAAACAGCGCAACTACGAGCGCCGAAACTGCGAAAAGTTGTGCTGTGACAATATTATGATGCTTCAGGAAATAGTTTCATCGTGAAATTGTGGAATTATCTCCATTAAGATTTTTAGATATTGATGCTACTGATTGGATTGAATTGGATTGGATTAAATGCATGATTTCATCTAGGGTAAACAAATGTCCGGACAAAATTAGGCAAGCAGCAGTAAAAGGGCATATACCTTAGAGAATTGATTCAATCTGATAAAAATGATCCCAATTTGGATAAAAATGATTTTAATACATCAAAAAATGACAGCTTCCATAACTACGCTCCGGAAATTCTCTCACATCATCATTCATTCAAATTAGAATTTCATTAGTTT
Source organism: Chorisops tibialis (assembly GCA_963669355.1). Taxonomy (NCBI): domain Eukaryota; kingdom Metazoa; phylum Arthropoda; class Insecta; order Diptera; family Stratiomyidae; genus Chorisops; species Chorisops tibialis. The sequence goes on along the minus strand of OY770262.1, from coordinate 262,353,843 downwards.
GTTCAGAAATTCATTCCGAAATCCGAAATGCTAAACTACTGCTGACAGTCGTACACACCCAATCCCACTGGAATTAATACGGTCCTCGACTTTCCATTAGCATTATCACCACATATAAGACAGTTCCTTATGCTGTCGTCATCATCCATCAGGCTAAAACTATCTACGCTGTTGATACGTCATATGCTAATGCTAATCCATTACCATCTGCTGTCACCGCACCGAGCATAAGTCTCATCGTATCACTTTGTTGAAAGTGACAACGCGCCTCAAGACTACGGGCGAAGAACTACAACTACGACTCCAATATCGTCGCCGTCTACCCATCCTCCTCCAGCCAGCTATTCGGGATGTAAGAGCTAAGCTAAGTACACTTATCAAAAGTGTCAAGTGAAACTGCAGCTCTTCACGACACTGTGCCGGGAAAATCACTAAAAATAGGAATAATTGGTAAATGATGTGGAAAAGCTTGATGAGACCAGCCGGAATGGGAACGGACCATTGAAAGTATTGGGCACTAAGGGACCGACAATTGCGATACGAAGACGCCGCGCCGGGTTTTACGGATCGTGAAATTGTTTTATTGGCATTGGCATCCGGTTCGTTGGAAGCTGGCAGCATTCGGTGTCAGCCCGAATCCTACCCGAGGAACGAACCACAATTGGTGCGCTTCCTCTTGTTTTCGTAATTACTCACGATTTGCCGCATAAATCTCTGATCCTATTTTGGATTATAAATTTCTTTTTTCCCTCTGTTTGTAATTGCATTACGGAAAATCTCAAATTTATGATACAGCAGATGTTTTTTTTTTTTAGTTTTTCCATTTTTTCTCCATTTACCAGGATAGTTCAATAATAATTTGACCTTTTTCGTTGTTTTTTTTCCGAGATGAAGTACTCTTCGGAAAGCCTCTTATCTTTGGTCGTAAATTAATTTAAGATGGGACCATGCACGTCTTACTTGCAAGTGTTGCCCTGCAAGTGGCCCTACAAAGCGATAGCTCCCCAGAAGCGGATTTAGCTGAGAAGTACGGGTGAGTCTAGGGCGCTTTGATAAGTGGAACGTGTCTAATTGCATTTTTGGAGACGATTTAGCAGGTGACAAATTGCTGTAAACTACTTGATGATGGAAAATTCGAAAATGAATAAGGAACCGTTTTAAAATATGGCCAAGAATCATGGGTGTTCGGTATATTTGAAACCGTATTTCAAGTTATAAGACAGTGATGAGTGCAGACAAATTATAAATAACAAACGTATCGTGACGAAGTCTCTCTACGCAATTCTGTGACTTTGTGACGAAGTTTTTATTGCAGACTAGTTAGTTAAGGGCGCGACTAATTGGATAAATTTGATCGGATATGGCGTTGGCAATGGGACGGGTCGAACGGGGAGCATACTATGCGAGATTAATTAATAATAATGGCATTCATAAAGTTAAAGGGTTATGGGCTTGAACTAGTCACTCGACTAAGCTTAGTCGGCACTTATTGAATCTGAGGTTAAAGGCAAGCCGAGACTCTGTAAAGGGAATTGGATTGTGAATGGAGTGCCGGCTTACTTTGAACAAACACTACCGAGTAGCTCTTTATGGAAACAGTAATAAGGGATGATAAAAATAATTAATACGGAAAAAATAGGTTCAAGGAAAATACGAAAGAAACCTTAAAGCATATATTATTGAGGTTAATTTGATACAAAGCAGCTTGTTTCGGTATGCATAGCTCAAGTTGGTATTAATACGTGGGATAAGGAGTTCTATTGTAGATGCATAATGGCTAAATATCATCAGCTAAGGTAAAGTGCTATTCAATATGAAATTACCCTTTAAAGAAATGCAATAGGGTTGTTGACTTGAACCACCCTTGTCTTGATTTACGTAGAATCGGTATCTACATATACTATGCATAAGCTTGATTGTTTGTTAGCATATTTGGATCAACTTAAAAGTTCTTACGAATAATAACGACAATTTTATCTGAAAACAATAATTTAATGTACAGGATCAGTCCGGAAAAAATAAACTGCCAACAAGTCGGGTGCAACTTTAACATTGTTGGGACAACTTGAAGAAGTGGAAAGTCAATATGCAGGTTAGAGTGGTTAGGGAAGACTAAGTGAAAGGGGGTTCATGGGCAGGGTTGTTGTTAATTTAACACTTAATTGCGGATACGATCAATAGCTCCATAAATAAATATTTCATTCGTTTATTTATGCAAGTTTGAGTTTTTATGATGTGTGAGGGGTGATAGTAGGGGAGGGGGGTGGATGTTAGTAATCTTACTTTATTATTTTAATGATAAAATATTGTGATCGACACAGAAAAATATAAACTGCCAACAAGTCGGGCGAAACTGGATTATTCTTGGGACAAGTTGCGGATGCGTGGAAAGTCAATATGCAGGTTAGAGTGGTTAGGAAGGACTAAGTGGAAAAGGGTTCGTGGGCAGGGTTGTTGTCAATTTAACACTTTGCGGAAACGTTCAAAATCTCCAGTACATATAATCAATATTCGTTTATTTATACAAGTTTTGGGTTTTCAAGAGGGGAGGGGTGATAGTAAGGGTGCATGGATGTTAATTATTTCTTAATTAATTGTTTGAATCACGTCTACTACCAGTTTCATAGACGAAATTGCATAGAATTTTCATAAAATTCGTTGTATTTTACATTCACGAACCCAAACATTTTTATGGGAGGGCATAGAGGAGGTAAGTTAATCATAAAATTCGCGATACAATTTTATTTTGTTTCTCTTGTAAGGTGCTCGTACAAAATTTCAAGTTCGTAGCTTTTAATTTGTTGGTTATTTGTTGATCTATTGAAATTGGTCGAAAACATACTTTTGTATGGGAGAGTGTAGAAGGGCAGGCGCGATCCCAAAACTTTTGACACAGCTGTTTCAACTATTTTTAAAAGTTTTCATGCGAAATTTTAAATTCATAACTTTAAATAGTTAGGTGATAATTGATTTCTTAAAAATAGCAGAAAAAATCATTTTGTATGGAAAGGGGTAGAAATTTTGAAGGTATTCGACCAGTTAAAATTTGGTAGGTTTAGTGATTTTTTTCGAATGCATTTTGCAAATTTTCAAGTTTATACCTGTTTTTTTCATTGCAGGTGAAATACCATGTGAACGTTAGACCAGTGTGGTCGGTGCATAACAATTGTGGAAAAAATTATTATTTTACTTTATTATTTTAATAATAAAGTATTGTGATCGACTTGGAAAAATTTTGTTTTTTCGCGTTTCATGACTAAATTAGCCCAAAAAAGCAAAAAAAAAATCCGTCTGTCTGTACGCCGTCCGCCGTACGCCGGTGTGTACGCTCAGCGCACATTAACTCCCAAACCCTTCAAGATAGAAAGTTCATTTTTGGGGGATTGTAGATAGTTGCGGATCTCAGGCAGATACCCATTTGGAGGGTGTACGGGTTCAGGGGGAGGTGGGGGGAGCGCTAAAGCCAAAAAAATATGAATTCAAATATCTCAACCATGGTAACAGCTAGGAAGCTAAAACTCAACACACATATAGAGGGGTTTATGGGACAACTTTTGAAAATAATTTAATTTATTTATCCATTGGCGTCCGAAAAGGGGGGCTAAAAACCAAATGTCGGCCGAATTATTTTTTCAAATGATTACATCTTCGAAATTACTTATCGTAAAAAATTCATATTTTGGGACCGTCAAGGTGGCATATGGTTCCATCGAAATCTGCTTAGAAACATAACAAGGCTACGATTGCGCATAAAGCGCAATCTTACGATACTCTAGCTGTCATCCCAAGAAATTTTGGATGGGGAGTGTTAGAAGGGGTGATAGCATTGAAATAATTTTTTCCCCATCATGCTAAAGTAGCTATAAAAATGTTTTATACAAAAAGCTTACTCCAAAAATTGAATGGGGACTGAGAAAATTAGAGAGTTAGATTTAGTGAAAATTTGCAGTTTGTATAGGAGGTGGTAGAAAGAGTGAAGCGATTTTAGTGATTTTTTCAGAAATAACTAGGAATATTATATAAATGACAACCCTTAAATTTCAAATTAGTACCGTTCATACTTTTCAAGAAAATCTATTTTTTGTGAAGTTGTGAAACTGTGTCATATTGTATGGGAAGGGGTAGAAGCAGTGAAGGTAATCAAATATATTTTTCTGATCTTAGTGATAATACTAATTAAGTATTTATTACAAAATGTGAGCTCTATAAATGTTATATGTTCTGAGAAAATCGTCTTAGAGCATTTCATGAAAAAGTGTAGTTTGTATGGGAGGGGGTGGAAGGAGAGGGAGGACGCAGATAATTTTTCTACTGTAGATTTAAATCATTATGAAAGTAATACATCCCAAGACTCAGACTAATAGCTTTTACACTTTTCGAGTAAATTAATTTATTGTTAAATTGCGAATTTGCGTCATTTTGTATGGGAGGGGGTAAAAGGGGTGAAGCTAATCGTCTAATTTTTTTTTTGCCTTACTAACAATTTTAAATAATTATTTGGTGCACAATTTCAGCGCGTCAAATTTTATACGCACTGAGTAAATTGGCTTAGAGTAATTCATGACAAGTACAGTTTGTATGGGAGGTGGTAGAAGGAGGGAGAGGACGCGCATAATTTTTATACGGTAGATTGATATTATCATAAAAGTAATATATTTCAAATTTCAGGCCAATAGCTTTTATACTTTTTGAGTAAATCCTTTAATTGTCAAATTGCGCAATGGTGTCATTTTGTTTGGGAGGGGGTAGAAGGGGTGGAGCGATCTGGCCCGTTCACGAACTTGACCTTACTTTTTTGTCAAAAACGACGTGTAAAAAATTTTAATAATCTAGCTCAACACGTTCTCAAGCTAGAGAGCGAACAAACGGACGGACAGACGGACAGACGGACAGACGGACAGACGGACAAACGGACGGACAGACGGACAGACGGACATCCGGTTTTGAGATTTTTTAGTGATAACATTAACTTCTGTATCATTCATTTTTTTCTCCAAACCTTATTTCTTAGCGTTACAAACCTTAGAGCAAACTTATAATACTCTCAGATTTCATCTAGAGTATAAAAAGGTTAATTATCGTAAGAGGGAGGGTCAGGGGGGGTGCAAAGAAAAACACTTAAAAGTGAATATCTCAACTATCTCTTAAGCTATGTAATTTAAACTTGAAACTTATATTAAGCTATACTAGAAAAATACAAAAAAAATATAACATTTTGAAATAATAGTAGTGGGGGGAAATGGGGAGCATTTCAAAAATGGCGCACTTTTCAAAATTACGAATCCTTATATCTCAAAAAACAGTACAGATATCAAATCAAAAATTTGTCAGATTGTAGAACTACAAAATGGTTAATTTTGGTAAAAATTTTAAGTTGGGAGGTGTAAGGAGAGGGAGGTAATAAGCAAAAATGTCGAAAATTTTGAGTGATTTTTTTAGGGCTCTGGTGAAAGATACAAAGTTTAAATTTTGCATATGGATACGTCTATTTGATGTACATAGAAAAATAATAATAACTTGATCCATAATTGTTATAAACCGACGTGCACAAGGTGTTTCATGTGCATTGAAAAAAACACATAAAATGAAAATTTTTGAGTGAAATTTTAAGGTAGAAACTTGAAAATTTGCGAAAGGCATTTAAAAAAAATCTCTAAGTATACGAAATATTAACTGGTCGAAAACCTTTAAAACTTCTACCCCCTCCAATACAAAATTATTTTTTCGACCATTTTTAAGAAATCAATTATCACCTAACTAGTAAAAGCTATCAATTTGCAATTCTGCATAAAAACTTACAAAAATAATTGAAATGAAATTGCGTTAAAAGTTTTGAAATCGCGCTTGCCCTTCTACCCTCTCCCATACAAAAGTATGATTTCGACCAATTTCATTAAATCAACTAATAATCAACAAATTAAAAGCTACGAACTTGAAATTTTGTACGAGCATCTTACAACAGAAAAGAAAGAAAATTGCATCGCAAGTCTTACGATTCCCTTCCCTCCTCTACCCTTCCCATACAAAATTATTTTTTCGAGCATTTTTAAGAAATAAGTTGTCAGCTAACTCTTAAAAGCTATCAATTTCAAATTTTGCAGAAAAACTTATAAAAATAATTCAAATGAAGCTGCTTTAAAAGTTTTGAAATCGCGCTTGCCCTTCTACCCCCTCTCATACAAAACTATGATTTCGACCAATTTCATTAAATCAACTAATAACCAACAAACTAAAAATTACGAACTTGAAATTTTATACAAGCACCTTATAAGAGAAGCAAAATAAAACTACATATCAAATTTTACGATTCCCTTACCTTCTCTACCCCCTCCCATACAAATGTTCGGTTTCGTGAATGTAAAATACACCGAATTTTATGAAAATTCTATGCAACTTCGTCTATGAAACACATTCTATACAGAGAATATTGGACGTGATTCAAGCAATTAATTAAAAAGCTATTAACATCCACCCACCCTTACTATTACCCCTGCTCCTCCCCTCATAAAAACCCAAACTTGCAGAAACGAATGAAATATTGTTAAATTGACAACACCCCTGCCCAAGAACTCCCTTTCACTTAGCCTTCCCTAACCACTCTAACCTGCATATTGACTTTCCACTCATCCGCAACTTGTCCCAAGAATAATAAAGTTTCGCCCGACTTGTTGGCAGTTTATTTTTTTTTTATGTATATCAAATAGTCTTATCCACATGCAAAATTTAAACTTTGTATCTTTCATCAGATCCCTAAAAAATTACTCAAAGTTTTCTACATTTCTGTTTACCACCTCCCTCCTGTTACACCCCCCCCCCCCCCGCACAACTTAAAATTTTTACCGAAATTAAAGACAATGTATTTCTACAATTTGATACTGTTGTACTCCGTTTAGAGATAAAACGGTTTATTATTTTGGAAGTGCGCCATTTTTTAAATAGTCCCCATTTGCCCCCACTACTATTATGTCCAACTGCTATATTTTTCTAGTATTTCGCTAGTATAGATTAATACATGTTCAAGTTTCAATTATATAGCTCAAGAGAAAGTCGAGATATTAATTCTTAAGTGTTTTTCTTTGCTCCCCTCTGACCCTCTTACAATAATTAACCTCCGTCTAAATTGATTCTGGTGGATCTATATGTCACCTGCCATGGTGTCAAAATATGAATTTGTTATGGTAAGTAATGTTGAAGATATAATCATTAAGAAAAAAAATTCGGCGACAATTGGTTTTTAGCCCCCCATTTCCGGACGCCAATGGATACAAAAATTAAATTATTTTTAGAATTTGTCCTACAACCATCTGTATACCTGTGCTGGTTTTCAGCTTCCTATCTGCATTCGTAGTGGAGATATTGGCAAGTGTAGTTTTTTACTCTTTGGATGTCGCAAGACACATGGGACAAAGTTGGCGATCGCAAAAAATCCAAATTGGCAATCATCTCTGAACCCGATATCAACCAAAGAACACCTGACTTGAGACAAAACTAGCGCGATGCTTATATTATACATATATATATGTATATATTATATATACAGCTTGAATAGGCTGTTAAACACGACAAGAGAAAGGCCATTGATGATCTGGCCAATAAGGCAGAATGTGCGGCTTACTTTAGGGATATGGATTCACTACCTAAAATCACGAAACAGTTGACAAATAGGAATTTCGCCGCCAACCATCTGGTGATAGATGTCAGCGAAACTCTCCTGAATAAGAAAAAACACCAGTTGCGGCGATGGAAGGAATACTTCTCTGATATTTTAAACATTTTGTCAGAAGAAAATATTCCAGAAACAGAACAACTACCAAATATTCAACCACAACGACCCCCCAGACAAAGAAGAGATAGTTTCCGCCATTCGGTCAATGGCGAGAAGGAAAGCCCCAGGTATAGACGCTCTACCAACCGAACTCCTTACACGGAAATAACAGCCAATATACTCCTCCCACTCCCTACTGAGGTGTGGAATAAAGGAATATATCCAACTGAATGGAAGGAGGGCGTCATTGTGAAAATTCGGAAGAAGGATTACCTTCGGGATTGTGGCAATTGGCGTGGTATATGTCTACTTACTGCCGTATCGAAAATCATGACTAAGGTAATTCTCATTTGGATTAGTGATGTTGTGGAGAGCACTCTCTTATCAGGCTGGATTCCGTAATGGGTTGTCTTGTACCGACCACACAAATACCCTTCGGATAATATTAGAGCGGTCAGCCGAAATGGGTTCGCCATTACATCTCATGTTTGCAAACTTCGAGAAGGCTTTTGACAGCTTTAAGCGAGATTACATATGGAATGCTTTGCTTAGGAGACGTATTCCAAATAAGGTCATGGCTATGATTAAAGAATCCTACGAAGATGCAAGATGACGCGTCTTACATAGAGGACAGCTGTCTGAGAGCTCCCAGTGCAAACTGGTGTCAGACAAGGCTGCATATTATCACCAGCCCTGTTTCTGGTGGTAATAAATGACATCTTTAAACGGATTAACACAACTGGTGGATGAGGCTACTCATTTACCAGACATCGCAGGGCATTTTCTTAATATTTTTGACCTATTTCTCACCAACCTACCTGATAAATATTCTGTCTCTGTCATAGCCCCATCGCCAATTGAAAATACTGATCATTTCTTGATTCGTACTCAATTCTCAGTTGAAGCAACTACACAGCTGACAGTCAAGGCACCTCGAAGAAACATTTGGCATTTCAAAAGAGCCAACTGGGGGAGGGCGGAGGCGCTAAATAACTCCTTCAAAGCCTTTAATTGGAAATTGTGATCCGATTCCATTGACTACGATAAAGCCTGTAGAAGTGTATCCGAGATTATTCTGAAGGGTATGAAGCTCTACATACCTTTCAGTCAAAAGGGAGTTAGACCGTAAAAGGATTCTTGGTTCTATAAGGAATGTCTCGATCCCATTCAGGCCAAAACACCAGCCAATGCGTCAAGAAATGCCTGCAAATCCATACTCAATCGTTCTAAATTTGAGCATTACCAAAAACTTCGACGGAAGATCTTCCAGTGCTCCAAATGCTCGAGGTCTTATTGGTCATTTGTCAAAACGGTCAACAACAATTTCATTTCATCTTCTATACCATCTCTAGTTGTTGGCGACCGTACCGTGGTTGATCCTAGCGAAAAAGCCAACCTACTAGCAGCAAGTTTCGCAAGAAACTCGCCTTCCGCCATCAAACCAATCGCCTCCCACTGCAAATCCTTCTGGTTTCTCACTGCCTGCACTGCATTTCCGCACGAGACTTATTTATCGAATCCTTACTGAGCTCAATATCCACAAATCTGCTGGTCCAGACAGTATTCCCCCATTACCTTTAAAAAGTGCACCTCTTCGCAATCTTTTCTATCTTTCTTCCTCTTCTAGGTGCTTTCCGTGTATGTGGAGAGTTGCGAATGTTCATTCCATTCTCAATAAAGGAAGCAAAGCGAACCCCGCCAACTAACGCCCAATATCCATTACTTCAGTGCTCTCGAAAGTAATGCAAACTGCTGTCAATAGTAAAATCGTCAAATATCTGGAGGATAAACAGCTCATCAGTGATCGTCAGTATTGGTTCTGCTCTGAACGGTTGACGGGAGATCTTGTGGTCTACTTGACAGAGCGTTGGAGCTTATGATTACATAAATATGGCAAAGGTCAAATTCTCGCACTTGACATAGCAAAAGCTTTTGACAGAGTTTGGAACTAATGTCTCATAGTTAGACTTAGGCCCATCGACCTTAATGATACCCTTGTTCAATGGATTGAGAGTTATCTTTCTGAGCGCACTATACGCATAGTATTAGAAAGCGTTACTTTCTTCCTCCAACCCAATTGATTCCGGCGTCCCTCAAGGTTCTGTTCTATATCCAACTCTTTTCTTAGTTTCCATAAGCGACCGTCTGTCGTTCACTCTCAATCCAAACCATAGTTTTGCAGATGGCAGTACTTTAAGCAGCACCTATGAATTTAATTCTGCTGCGGAATCTAACAATCATTCTATTCTTCCAGTCGCAAGGGAGCTATTCAATTCGCTGAACTCAGATCTCAACTTAATCCAGGAATGGGGCAGGAAAAATAGAGTAGAGTTCAACGCATCCAAAACACAGGCCAGCATCTATCCCTCAAACGTGATGTTTCAGTGTTGTCTTGATGGTGCACAGCTTACCACTTCGGAGAATTTCACACTGTTAGGCATCAAAAGTAATGACCAGCTGAATTGGGCCCGGCATATCTTTTATATTGCACTGGACGCCTCCTAACGCCTAGGTGCTCTCCGAAAATGCAAAATATATTTCACATCCATCGATATAGCAACCATCTATAAGGCTTATATTAGACCACGTTTAGAGTACATCTCGCATATTTGGGCTGGGGCATCCAAAACACACCTCGCGTTGCTCGGCCGTATTCAAAAACATGCGTTCCGACTACTGATTGGAGACGATACCATCACGTCTTCTATAGATTCTCTCGAGCATCGCATAAATGTCGAAGTACTCAGCATTTACTATCGATACTTTCATGATAAATGCAGTACGGAACTAAGCGCACGCATTCCTCCACTGCATACTTTTCCCCGGAATACTCGACAAGCTGAACGCGCACACGAGTACACAGTCAAACCTTTGCCTTTTTGTACAGTGAAATATAGGCAGTCATTCATTTCTCGAACGTCAAGGAACGATTTGCCAGCTAGTTTGTTTCCCAACAAGTATAACCTGCGGTGCTTCAACAACAATATCCACCGTCATTTCGTTTCTCACCACCTTAATACCTCCCCTTCCTATACCGACATAACTATGTATTGCATTAAAGGATGACGTTAAGGATGAAGTTAAACATGGTGCCGTAAAAAAAAAAAAATTTTGAATGCTGCACTGAAAGATGGGGAAGGTAAAGGTCTTTAATGGGGACTATTTAACGTCTTAAGTCACCTTGATTATGCTGATGACTTGTGTTTGCTTGCACATAGCAGTTCGGACTTTGAGTCAAATGTTCGCTCGTTGCATTCTAAATGCAAAGAGGTGGGAGTGAAAATAAATGTGCGTCATCCCAAGTATATGCACATGGGTTCGAACACAAACACACTGATTGTTCTTAATGGACAAAATGTGGAAGAGATGCAAGATCTTTTTTATTTCGAAAGTATTGTCAGCATGGGCGGCGGAGCCGAAAATGATATTGAGGCTCGTCTAAGTAAAACTCGTCAGGCCTTCGGTATCCTTTTTCCTTTCCGGAAGTTAAGAGAGATCTCCCTTTGCACGAAGCTGCGAGTTTTTGACGCATGAGTCAAATCTGTGTTGTTATATGGTTGTATTACGTGGAAAGTGACCATTCGGCTTAGCAAGAAACTGCAAACTTCCGTGAACCGATGAGTCCGATGCATTTTAGGAATATTCTGGCCAGGAGTGATCTCCAAAGACGAACTTTGGAGTAAAACTGAACAAACTAAAATAGGCATTGAGATTCAAAGGCGGCAGTGGTAGTAGATCGGTCACACTTTGTGAGGAATCCAAAGCGAAACATTGCCAAATAGTCTCTGGATTATAATTCTCAAGGAACACGTCGGGTTGGTCGACCATGTAACACATGGAAGCGAACAGTTGAGCAGGAGGCCAGAGGAATAAGCAAGTCCTGGCAACAGCTGAAGGCCGATGCTCAGGATTGCGCCTTGTTGAAGAGAGCTGTTTTTGTCCTGTACCCCTATGGGGGTATTAACAGGAATTTGATTGACCTTAGAAGAGAAATGAAATAAAACTGCTGCATAAATTTTACGATTCCCTTACCTCCTCTATACTCTCCCATACAAATGATTAGTTTCATGAATATAAAATACACCGAATTTTTTGAAAATTCTATGCAACTTCGTCTATGAAACTGACATTCTATACAGAGAATATTGACCTTGATTCAAGCACTCTAACCTGCATATTGACTTTCCATGCATCCCCAAATTGTCCCAAAAATAATAAAGTTTCGCCCAACTTGTTGACAGTTTATTTAGGCTAATTTAGTCACGAAACGCAAAAAAACAAAATTTTAGAGTAGCAAATTCTTTTTTCCTGTGCCGATCACAATACTGTATTATTAGAATAATAAAGTAAAAAATAAGGGAAGAAATTAGTTTTCATCGATTCTGCTTATATTGTTTCTTTTCAGAGATCTTAGAGATTCGACAGTAACCCAAATCTACTGGACGTTAACCCTCATACCCTAATCTAGAGTTGCAATGAAATATAGGTATATACTTAATCAAAAACAAAAACACATTTTTCCTGTTAAGCTATCCAATCGATTTGTCTATCAGTATTCGTCTAATAGTCAATTTACACATCCATCCTTATTGATCTCCCCATTTTCCATATTTAAATTAGAAACCACCAAAATTCCACTAGAACTTCGGTCCATTAAATCGATGCCCATTCCAAAATAAATAGAAAACCACGAAATGAGCCCGCAACGAAATGTCGTCTGTTAATTTCGCACTCAGCTGGGCTCCTAGCCTTAAGGCAGATCGGATTTAGCATTCAATTTAACGGATATATGATTCTATGGGGTTCCCGAGAATCCATGTGTCTTCCATGCAATTTACATACTTGAGTCTGGCATCAAAATTTAGGGCGAGTACTTCTTGTTAACACGAGCAGAGTAGTATTATACTCCACCTAGTGACACACAGTCATTACTTCGTAGCGTGTAATTACCGATTCCTGAAGGAAAGCAAATTCCATGGCAAGGATCTTAACGCCTAAAATGAGGACATGCATGTGTATTGAAATAAGGACTTACCTCGCGTAGTATGCAGCAGCCGCCATCGCTTGAGCTGTCTCCAACATTAAATCAATTTTGCTGTTCCGGTATTGATATTTGGCGGTGACTATGTTATGATGGGGCCCATTGAATTCCTGAAAGTGCTCAACAAATGCGGAAGTTGAAGTATCGCCGCCATCGGCAGCTCCACAAGACGATCGAATCGCAGGAAGCGGTGGTTGCATGCCGTTCGAAAGCATTCCGGGATTGAAATTCGTTGGCCGTTCTAGAGCATAGTCCTGTTGGACAGGAGGAGCGGGAAGTGGAGGGTGTAATGGATATGCGACTGTCCCTGTGCCATTCTTATTTGAACTAGCGTCATTAGGAAAGTTCTCCCCATCGGCTCTAGTTCTTGGCAGATGATTGTACGGTGGAGCAGGACGATGCTGATGATGTGGGTGGGAGGCTCCTTGTGAAAAGAGATGCTGAGATTGTTGTTGTTGTTGCTGCTGCTGTTGTTGTTGATGCACACCAGGAAACTGTACTCGAGAGTAATTTTCGTCGCCGGCTACATGTTTCTTGTTCGAAAGTGATGTAGTACCCTGTTTGCTATCTGCTCCTCCTACAGTTTTAGTGCTCTTTTGAATCTTTCCGGGAATCCGTTTTCTTGGTATCCGGTTGGGTATTGCTGCAGAACAGGGAGCAGGCGGTGGTGGTGGATCCACTGTTTCATATAAATGGTTTTGCGGTTCGGGTTGCAAAGCCCCGACTTGGTGGGGACCGTGATACAGCTGATGGCTTTGGTGATGGAGGTGATGATTTGAATTATTTGGCGGTTGATGCTGCTGCTGCTGCTGATGATGATATTGTTGCTGCTTCGCGGGCGCTGGGACAGAGCTGGAGGACTGCAGATTGCGAATGAATTGCTGGTGTTGATGTTTTTGTTGATGTTGCTGATGTTGATGCAAATTATTCAAATTTAGGTCTCCGTTTAGGGGTACGCTAACACCGTTGCTCGTAGCATCGCCAAATGAAATATTAGCGGTCGAGGACATATTCATAGGAAACATAACGACACCATTTGAAGGGCGATTGTTCAGCATGGTAACATTCTCGAATGTTGTCTGACTCAACAAGTGTTTCTCGTAGATGTCATTCAGTAAATTGGTCGCCGTTTTCGAAATTTGATTAAAATTCTGTTGGGCCGGCATTGGTATCCGGCTAGAGTTCAAGTGATTGTGTGCAGCTGCCTGTTGTAGTCCGTATTGTAATTGACGAGTTGCCGACGTCGGAGGAGGTGGTGCTGACGCAATGGTGGCAGGAACTGTTCCAGGACCACTAGTGACTGACTGTTGATGCTTGTCCTGCTGTTGTTTTTGATGAAATGGCTGCGGAATAGCGACAGCTATCGGTAAATGATGTTGATGGTGGTGATGCATTCCTTGCCATGATTGCTTATTGCTATCTAGAACACGGGAAGGACCTTTCGTTCCGACAGATAATAGTCCTGAATTTCCATTGTCTCCTTTCTCGGGCATCATGTACAACGAGTCATAGGTTGTACCACCATACTGCTGGATTGGGCGGAATGTTGAGCGATGGCATGACTGTTGTTGTTGCTGTTCCTGCTTTTGTATGGTAAATTGATTGTCTCGTTTAATTGCCGAAATACTTGCGTGGCGAGGACGATGTACGGAGGCCTGTTTAGGGAATTCGATAAAATTAAAATTCATCATGGCACGAAATTATTGTTCAATGAATTAATGCAATCAAAAAAATTTATTGTTCGTTCACTTTGAGAAGATGATATTCTAGAAAATGATGTGTTTATTCCAATTGAGTATAATGTTGGCTTCTTATGGCATTTAATGAGTTCTTTTTATCGCCGTACGATCTGCTATTGGAGATGAGAAATAAGTGTGGCCTAACCACATGAAAGAAGCACCCACTACTGGCTGATTTTTCTGGGTTAAGTGCTCTTTTAATTGTAGTCTATTAAGAAACCAAATTTTAAACGGCTTCTTAGTTGCATTCTTTTGATTTTTCAGACAATTCGTTACCATTTGGAAAAATGTTTTTTGCTTTGTGCATTTTATACGATGTTTGGCTTGGAGCTAGAATTTTGTAAGCGGCCGTTTTCGCAGCTGTTAAAGGCATAAACATAAGAATAGAGTTAAATTTCCAAGAGTAAATATAGTTAACCAGTTCTAATATCATGAACGTTGTATCTTGTTGTTGCCGTTCTTATTATTATGATTCAGTTGGTGAGCACGTAGGTACTTAGATATTTCAAATATGAAAAACTCATTAGATAGAATGAAATTTTTTTTATAGCAAAATTAATCAAACTAAAGTCAGCTTGGCCTAATGAGTAAACTATAATATACAATTTATATTCCTCTAAGAAAACTGAAGTTTCTTAATAACATTTTTATTAATAAAGGTCGGAGAGGGCAAATTTTACTTTTCATTATTATTAAACTATAAAATAGTTAAACAGTATCTTTTGATATATGTATGGTATGTACATATCTAAAAATTTGTATCATCTTCTCAAATAGATTGCAGTGACGATATTAAAGTGAATGAATTAAGTTTATTTAATTGTAACACAAAATATGAAAATACTTACAAAAATAGGCACTGTTGGTTGAATCACATTCATGTCTTCATTTTCTCTGAAAAGAAGGGCAAAAATAAATTAATTAGTGTACTAATTTTATTTTACATTTGCGTTTCAGTTCGTTACGCATGTAATATAAGAACACTAAAACTAAATTCGTCCGCAATAAATATTGAAAATGTTAAGGAACCTGAAGTTCAGGAGGCCAAGGCCCGATTTGGGCTGTAGCGCCATTGAAAAAGAAGAAGAAAACTAAAATTAGTGAAATAAAGTGCTGTGAAAACATTAACCGAACCATTCATACAGTTTGTCTTTTGTGCTCTGGAAGAAAGTATTAAAATGATTTTCCAAATTGCGACATTGGTATAGCCAGGGTTACCAAGGTTTTTTTTCGCATAGTTGCAGAACAACCCTAAACTTCTGTTCAATTATTCGCGATCTTAAACTGTTTACACACGCACACACTTTGAACCGCTATAAATCGCAACAAATTAGAGTAACACCTGGAAGAGATTGGAAACATTTCAGAAAATCAATGTGGATTCCGGAGATGACGCTTTACTGCGACGCAATCAAAAAGTTAAAATACATTGCTGCAAACTCTACCCAAAGCACCTGATGGAAGAATCGTTCTAAAGAATACTTCATTATACGAGAAATAACACTAGACATCAAAGATAAGTTTCAGTGATATTACCGCATGTCATAAATGTTCTGCTAAGATTGTCAGATCCATCAGATATGCTAAGAAGAGTCAGGAAATATCTTGTAAGCGCGAGTATCCTCATCATCATCATCAATGGCGCGACAGCCCAAATCGGACCCTGGCCTCCTGAAGTCGTCGCCTCCAGTCGTCTCGATCCAAAGACCGCGTACTCCAGCTGCTAATTTTTAAGATGGTTTTGCTATCTTCATTAACCGAGTCTTGCGTGGCTTGCCGGTTACCACTCGCTTTGCCTTTAAGAGCACGTTTGGGGATTCTTCTGTCTTTCATTCGCTCTACATGGCCAGCCCACTGCAGTTTACGTAGCTTGATGAACGTTGGAGCTTCTGGCTCGTCGTAGAGTTGATACAACTCATGGTTGTATCTTATTCGCCAATCCGTTCCTTCCTTCACAGGTCCCAAAATTCTTCGAAGGACCTTTCTTTCGAATGCGTTAACTGCTTTTTCGGAAGTTCGCGTTAATGTCCACGTCTCGCTGCCATTACAGAGCACAGGTCGTATAATAGTTTTATAAATCCGCAGCTTATTGTTCCTGTGCACTTTCTTGGATTTCATTATTGGAAGTACCGAATAATACGTCTTATTTGCAAGTATTATCCGTCGTTTGATTTCGTCTGTTTCATTACCGTCCTTTGCTAGATTAGCCCCAAGATATGTGAAGCTGTCCACACTCCAAATTATATTCCGCAATTGTTATGTTTTGTCTGATTGGCGTTCTCCTTCTTGTTGCCATTACTTTTGTTTTGCTTTCATTAATGCGCAACCCGACTTCTATTGCGGCGGAGTCAAGATTGACAAATACCTCCTTAGCACTAGGGAAGGATCTTGCTAGAATGTTAATGTCGTCAGCGTATGCTACTAGTTGGGTGGAATTGAATAGTAGTGTCCCGTTGGTGTCGACTGGGATTTTTCGGACGACATACTCTAGTGCCAAGTTAAAAAGCATGGGGGCTAGACCATCTCCCTGCTTTAAACCACATTCCGTTCGAAAGCTGGTTGTGGAATCGGTTTGTATTCTCACTTGGGATTCAGTGTTCGTCATTGTGAGTCTTGTTAGTCGGACTAGTTTTGGAGGAATTCCAAAGTCAAGCATGATTTGGTACAGTACGCTCCTGTCGATACTGTCGTATGCTTGTTTAAAATCTACGAATATTTGGTGCACGTCTGTGTTATATTCCCAGCATTTCTCAAGCACCTGTTTCACCGAGAATATCTGGTCTGTTGTAGATCGTCCGGTTCTGAATCCGCCTTGGTATTCGCCAATTATTTCATTAGTATAGGACTTAAGACGACGTTCAATTATTTTTGTCAGTATTTTATAGGACGTACACAACAATGATATACCTCTGTAGTTTTCACAGCAGAGTTTTTCTCCTTTCTTGTAAATTGGACGTATAATGCTTTTTCGCCAGTCGTCGGGTATGATTTCCTCTGTCCAAATTTTGCATATCATGTTGTGCAGTATTTCAGCGACACATTTTCCACCGTTTTTCAGAAGTTCAACTGGTATTTCGTCAATTTCCGGCACTTTGTTTCGTTTTTGGTCACATAGGGCTGCTTTGATTTCAACAAGCGTGGGTGGTATCGATGATGGTTCATCTTTGTCAGTTGGGGCTTCAATTGAAATGTTGTATGTCGTTATCGGTGCTACTGGGATGGGATTCAAAAGATGTTCAAAGTAGAAAGCCCATCTCCTTTTGATTTCTTGTGCGTCGCTGATGATGTTGCCCTCCACGTCTTTGCAGAGACTGGTTTTTGGCTTATATCCCTTTTTTAAGTCTTTTACTATTGCGTATGCGTCCCGCGTTTTATTTTTTCTCATGTCCTCGTCCATTTTTTGTATTTTGTCATTATGGTACTTCCTTTGTTTTCGTCTGCAGGTCTTTTTCGCATATCGCCTAAGCTCGTCATATCTTTTTTTTTGGGCTCGTGTTGGTCGTTCAGTAAAAATTTTGTAAGCTTCGTTCTTTCTACATATCTATTGCGTCGCGACATTCTTGGTCGAACCAATCATTATTTTTTCGCCGTGCTTGATACCCTAATACCCTCTTCCGCGGAGGATTTGATGCCGTCTCGTATTTTTATCCACGCATTCTCCACTGGCATATTTTGGATATCTTCATATATTGGTGTCAGGTGTTTATTACATGCTAACATGTAAGCCTGCACCACCGTTTCGTCGTTAAGCTTGTCGACATTGAATTTGCGAGCTCTACTCGTTTTCGAATATCCACAACAAGCTATTTTGCATCGATACTTAGCTCTGACTAGATAGTGATCAGAGTCACAATTCGCACTGCGGAGAGTTCGTACATCAAGTATGCTGGAAGGAGCCTTTTTCTCATGTAGAACGTGGTCTATTTGGTTGAAGGTGTGACCATCTGGTGACGCCCACGTTCGTTTGTGAATATCGCGATGTGGGAAGCACGTAGAGCTTACTATGATATTTTTGCTGCTTGCGAAATCAATAAGACGTTGGCCATTGTCGTTGGTTATGTCATGGAGACTGTGCCCTCCTGTTGTTCCTCTATGCCCCTCCTCTTTTCCGACTTTTGCATTAAAATCCCCTAAGACAATTTTTAGGTCATTCGAAGGCAGTGAGTCATAGGTTGTTTCTAGGGTGGCTTAAAATTCGTCTTTAGTTATATCGTCCTTGTCTTCTGTTGGTGTGTGAACGTTGATCAACCAAGTGGTTTAGTCTCTATTCGGATTGCACACAATTTTTCACTTACTGGTCTGAAGCTCGTGGCTGCTGTTTAAATATTTGTCAACGACAAAAGCGCCTTCAAACTCTCTGCTTCTCGACAATTTTCCACTTGGATAGATTGTGTGTGATCTCATGTCCATGATTTCGCTCCCGAGCCATTTCGTTTCTTGGATGGCAGTTATGTTGATGTTGTGTTTTGCCACTTCTTCGAGGAACTCTTTCAGGGCTCCTGTCCTAAATAAGGATCGAACATTCCAAGATCCAATAGAGTAGTCCATTTTCCGTTTGCGGGGTCGTTGCCGTTGAGTCCATCCTTTCCGAGGCTGTTCTTCAGGTTTCGGGACAGTGTTTTTTTTCGGTGATGCGTTGTCGGCGCCTCGCCCAACCCCCGACCTGGAGGACCGTTCCTACTTATTTATTACACCCTAGTAAAAAAAGGATGGGAGTTTTGAGCTAAATTCGACATGCTGGAGTTCTCACAGCTATGCTGCAAGTCCAACTATGTCATACTTTTTGCCTACTTCCTGAGACGCACTGATGTTACTGGCCATTCAGGTTAACTCCATATTCCCTCCTCCTTTCTCAAACTAGGCTTGGGACCGTCTATGGCGGAGTTGCGCGAGTATCCTACTCGAAATGAAAATATGATTTCGTTGTAATCTTAATATTTTTATTTCAAAACTAAAAATTGCCAACTTTAAGAATATCAAAACTTTTCAGTGGTTCCGTTGTTCAAAAAGTACTACGTTAGTTCTTAAAGTTCGAAAATATCTATATTATGGCGCTGTGCGCTTGCTGAGTGAAAACATGTAAATTTTTAAAATTTGAAGTTAAGTAGCAAAAATAAATTTTATTATTTTAATTGTGTGTGCCCATAGTACTCCCCCACCACGATGAGAGATATGTATGTATGTATGTGAATCGTTTTGGAAAATGTACTTTTCGCCCGAAACGTGTCGTTCGTGGTATATCTTCTTTCTCTTTGGATTTGCTTTGGTTTGAATTAACAGGTTGACGTGTTACTGCGATTGCAGTCGATTTCGTCGAAGTCTTCGATGTTGCGTCGTAATCATCAATTGGCAAAAATGCTGCTTTTACTCAATCTATGCTGACTTTGACGATTTTGCTTTTCACGAGGATGTCGATGGTTTTTTCGTCTCGTCTCATGACTTCATATGGGCCATCATACGGCGTTTTCAATGGTGGTCGCACTTTGTCGTTGCGTAGAAACACGTGTGTTCAATCCTTCAGTTGCTTTTGGACGAAAACGCTTCCTTTTGCATGATTCGATGTAGCAACAGGTCGAATGTTTTCCATGCAATTGCGAAGATTTTTCACGAAATCAGGCTCCAACACGTCGTTTTTCGTTGCGTCGAAAAATTCACCAGGCAATCTGATTGTCGTGCGATACAGCATTTCCGACGGCGATGTGTTCAGATCATCTTTGAATATTGCACAAATCCCAAGTAGCACTAAAGGCAATGTTTCAGACCAATTGTTTGATTGTTGAAATTTGATTGTGGTTTTTAGTGTTCGATGCCACCGCTCGATGATTCCGTTGGCATGTGGGTGATAAGCTGTAGTTCTCCAATGCTTGATACCCAATGCCTTTGATAGTTCGTTGAATAATTTCGAATCAAATTGTTTCCCTTGATCCGTTGTGATTTCTGCTGGAACGCCGTAGTGTGAAATCCACCCGCTTATCAACGCTTTTGCCACTGTCTCCGCTGTCATGTCTTCAATTGGAGTTGTGACAGGCCATCGATCGATGCATGTCAGACAGTATTGAAAACCATTCGTGGACGGTATAGGCCCGATCAGATCGATATTTATATGTTGAAAACGATTGTCTGGAACTTTAAAACTTTCGATTGTCGATCTGTTGTGGCGAATGATTTTTGACTTTTGACATACAATGCATACTTTTGACATTTGAGCGATGTTCTTTTTCATGTTTGGCCACACGAAACGTTCGCTGACCAATTTAATTGATGCTTTTTTGCTTGGGTGTGCCAAATTGTGTAGTGAATTGAATGCGTGTTGTCTGAGCTGCTTCGGTATTTACGGGCAAACTCGATCTGTTGAAACATCACAGTAAATTGCATTGCTTGAGTTCTGTAGGTTGGCTAGTTTCAGCTGCACCGATGTGTTTGAGTTGTTTGAAAGCAATCCTTTGAGTTCATCGTCGTCTTTTTGTTGCTGTGTCAATTTCTCAATATTGACGTCACCGTCAGTTTGAATTGCTTCGATGCGTGAGAGGAAATCAGCAACGACATTTTTGTTACCGGGTAAGTGTTGAATGTCAGTAGTGAATTCGCTAATGAAACTGAGTTGTCGCGCTTGACGAGGTGAAGCTTTTTCTGGCTTTTGCTGGAACGCGAATGTGATCGGTTTATGATCAGTTAAAATCGTACAATTTCTTCCTTCCTATGCCGAAAAAATTTGACTGATGTTTTTGAAAAATCAATGATACGATCAATAAGTAATAAAGAGCGACGGAAGGCACAAAATATTTGCATACGCGACCGAAAAAAATAAACTGTCAATAAGTCGGGCGAAACTTTATTATTCTTGGGATAAGTTGCGAATGCGTGGAAAGTCAATATGCAGGTTAGAGTGGTTAGGAAAGACTAAGTGAAAGGGGGTTCTTGGGCAGGGCAGAAACATTCAAAAGCTTCAGTATATATAATCAATATTTCGTTCGTTTATTTATGCAAGTTTGAGTTTTTTGAGGGGAGTGGTGAGGGTTGATAGTAAGGGTGGGTGGATCCTAATAGTTTTTTAATTGATTGCTTGAATCACGTCTAATATTCTCTGTATAGAATGTCAGTTTCATAGACGAAATTGCATAGAATTTTCATAAGATTCTGTGTATTTTACATTAACGAAACCAAACATTTGTATGGGAGGGGGTAGAGGAGGTATTGTTACGCAATTTTATTTCCTTTCTCTTGTAGTATGCTCGTACAAAATTTCAGCTTTTAATTTGTTAGTTATTAGTTGATTCAATAAAATTGATCGAAATCATACTTTTGCATTGGAGGGGGTAGTAGGGCAAGCGCAATTGCAAAACTCTTAAAGCAACTTCATTTCAATTAATTTTATAAGTTTTTATGCAAAATTTGAAATTGATAGCTTTTTAAGAGTTAGCTGATAACTGATTTCTTAAAAATACTCGAAAAAATAATTTTGTATGGGAGGGGGTAGAGGAGGTAAGGGAATAGTAAAATTTGTGACGCAATTTTATTTCCTTTTTCTTGTAGTGTGCTCGTACAAAATATCAAGCTCGTAGCTTTTAATTTGTTTGTCATTACTTGATTTAATGAAATCGGTCGAAATCATACATTTGTCTGGGAGGGGGTAGAAGGGCAGATGCGATTTCAAAACTTTTGAAGTAGTTTCATTTCAACTATTTTTATAAGTTTTTATGCAAAATTTTAAATTGATAGCTTTTAATAGTTAGGTGATAATTAATTTCTTAAAAATGGTCGACAAAATAATTTTGTATGGGAGGGGGTAGAAGTTTTAAAAGTTTTCGACCAGTTAATATTTCATACTTTTAAGGATTTTTATTTAATGCATTTTCCAATTTTTCAAGTTTCTACCTTAAAATTACATCCAAAAATTTTCAGTTTACGTGTTTTTTTCGCTGCGCATGAAACACCTTGTGCCCGTTAGACCGGGGTGGTCGGTTTGTAACAATTGTGGATCAAATTATTACTTTTTTTCTATGTATATCAAATAGATGTATCCACGTGCTAAATTTAAAATTTCTATCTTTGACCAGAGTCCTAAAAAAATCACTCAAAATTTTCAACACTTTAGCTTACCACCTCCTTCCCTTTATACCCCCTAACTTAAAATTTTTAATAAAATTATGAATTATATAGTTCTATAATCTGACGAATTTTTGATTCGATATCTGTATTAAATTTTGAGATATAACCATTTCTAATTTTGAAAAGTGCACCATTTTTGAAATGCTCCCCATTTCTCCCCACTACTATTATGACCAAATTTTATATTTTTTTTATATTTCACTAGTTAAGCTTAATATATGTTTCAAGTTTCAATTACATAGCTTGAGAGATAGTTGAGATATTAGTTCTTAAGTGTTTTTCTTTGCACCCCCCTGACCCTCTCCCTTACAATAATTAGAAACTCTCTAAGCTGATTCCAATGGAACTATATGCCTCCTTAATGGTCCTGAAATATGAGTTTTTTACAATAAGTAATTTCGAAGATATAGTCATTTGAAAAAACAATTCGGCCGACAATTTGTTTTTAGCCCGCCCTTTTCGGACGCCAAGGGGTAAAAAAATTAAATTATTTTTGGAGTTTGTCCCACAACCCTTTCTATACGTACGCTTTCATCATCCTTTTTGCTTTCGTGGTGAAGATATTAGCAAGTGTATTTTTTTACTTTTTCCATCCCCCCGCCTCCCCCTTCCACCTGACACTCCCCAAAATTTGGATAATGGAGCTCATTTACCAAATTGACAATCCACCCAAAAACCAACCTTCTACCTTTAACGTCTTGGAGGTACGAGTTCATATGTACGGCGTACGGCGGGACGGATTTTTTTTTTTGCTTTTTTAGACTAATTTAGTCATGAAACGCGAAAAAACAAAATTTCAGGGTAGCAAATTTTTTTTTCTGTGAATAATTAGAATTATTAGAATAATAAAGTAAAATGAGGATGCGAAAAAGTGCACAATCGAAATTATTTTTGCATTAATCCAATTTTCGGGGTCACCAATGTAAGCGCAAGTATCCTATTCGAAATAAAAATATGATTTCTTTGTCATTTTAATATTTTTATTTCAAAACTAAAAAATGCCACTTTTAAGAATATCAAAACTTTTCAGTCGTTCCGTTGTTCAAAGACTACTACGTTAGTTCTTAAAGTTCGAAAATATCTATAGTATGGAGCTGTGCGATTGCTGAGTGAAATCATGTAAATTTTAAAAATTTTAAGTTAAGTAACGAAAATAAATTTTAAAAATTTTTGGTTAAGTAACGAAAATAAATTTTATTATTTTAATTGGGTGTGCCCACAATCTACTATACAATACTAAAGAATATGGTTTCTGTATAAGCTAAGAATATATATAATACATCTAATAAGAACACACCATAGTCAGAGGGTATCTTTCTATACCGCTTTTGGGTCAAGAACATTTTGAATCTTTTTCCAATTTTATTAATTGCATACAAATACAAGTAAGTAGGCCCACCGACTGTTAGCTTACATCATTTCCAGTTGTGAAACAATTATCATAAATAAACAACTTGCATATACTTGGATTTAGAGTCAAATGTTCGTTCGTTGCATTTTAAAAGCAAAGAGACGGGACTGAAAATAAATGTGCGTAAAACTAAGTACATGCACATGAGTTCGAACGCACGCACACCGATTGTTCTTAACAGACAATACGTGGCCCTCAAAAATTTTCAGTTTATGTGTTTTTTTTCAATGCACATGAAACACCTTGTGCACAATTATGAATCAAGTTATTATTATTTTTCTATGTACATCAAATAGACGTATCCACATGCCAAATTTAAACTTTGTATCGTTCACCAGAGCCCTGAAAAAATCACTCAAAATTTTCGACATTTCTGCTTATCACCTCCCTCCCCTTACACCCCCAACATAAAATGCTTACCTCAATTAACTATTATATAGTTCTACAATCTGACAACTACTCTTTTTTGAGATATAAGGATTTGTAATTTTGAAAAGTGTGCCAGTTTTGAAATGCTCCCCATTTCCCCCCACTACTATTATTTCAACATGTCATATTTTTTTGTATTTTTCTAGTATAGCTTAATATACGTTTCAAGTTTGAATTACCTAGCTTAAGAGATAGTTGAGACATTCATTTTTAAGTGTTTTTCCTTGTACCCCCCTGACCCTCCCCCTTACAATAATTAGCCAGTCTCTAAGCTGATTCCGGTGTAGCTATATGCCACCTTAATGGTGAATTTTTTACAATACGTAATTTCGAAGATATAATCATTTGAAAAACAAACCCCCACTTTTCGGATGCCAATGGATATGATTTTCAACTTTCTATCTGCATTCGTGAGGGAGATATTAGCAAGTGTAGTTTTCGACTTTTTCCCTCCCCCCGCCTCCCCCTTCCACCTAACACCCCCCAAAATTTAGAAAATAGAGTTCATTTACCTAACCAACAATCTACCCAAAAACGAACATTCTACCTTTAACGGTCTCGGAGATATGAGTCCATATGTATGGCGGGACGGATTTTTTTTTTTGCATTTTTAGGCTAATTTAGTCATGAAACCCGAAAAAAAAATTTCAGGGTAGCAAAGTATTTTTTTTCTTGTGTCGATCACAATACTTTATTATTAGAATAATAAAGTAATTTTTGTTGCTCCTGATTTGGGGCTTAGTCTTTTGTGCTTTTCACCTCATCATGTTTCATATTGACGGTTTGTGTCTAAGCTAAGTAGGCAGAAATTGTGTCTTGCATTCACTCTAAATTTACAACAAAAGTGCATGAACTAACCTATTGGAAGGTGGAACCAGTGGATCCAAATGACGCGTAGAAGCTTTTAAGTTCAAGTTTGGTGGGCGTCTTCGGTTGGATTTCGTAGATTTTTTCTCCATGCTGCCCAAACTGCGAATCTGCAAGAGGAAAATGAATGAATCTTCGAATATAAAATTTCATTTAAATTACATTAATATTGTAAAAATTGAGTGTATATAGTCGTTAATTATGTAACATCATTGATATATATAAAATGATTCATTAACGATTAGCCATTTTAGTACGTTCATTAAAGTATCATTTTCGGATTAGTTAACGATTAAAACGCGCATAAATAATGATACATTAATTACTTTCCTTGTTTGCTTGTTTTGTTGGGTATATTATTGGAGAATATTTTGATTTGCTTGTGCTACTTACGCAATAGCTGACGAAAACTGGAATGTTCATTTCAATACACCAGAGGTTCAAAGCCTACAGTAATAATGGGTCAGCAAGCTTGAAAACAGTATTTTTAGTAACTCACGATTTCAATTGCATACATGGGAAAATGCAGTTTTTCAAAGTGTTGAATAATAACGCTAAATTATTGTATGCATTGAAAATATTTAGTTCGGCTGAAGCTAATAGAAAGATACTATTTGAAGGTTCTTGTTTTCTCGTTCTTATATTCTAACATATTTGCAAAAATTTGTAACACGACATTTATAATAGTTGGTGGAGCGGAGCATGGCGGCTGCACACTTGTTGGCTGGCATGGCATAGCTCGTTGGCAACCGGAGGGATCTTTGCCATTTCCTCCATTATATAAAATTTTCGTTCAGCGGGTATAAATAATACGAACATTCAAATTCGTCTTTTGAAGGACCAAGGGTAAGGGTCACTGAAGGCCTTGATGAAATATGTATGTATATCATGAGTATGGTAGGATACGGTGATAATCGGAAAATGGATAGGGGATACGGAGCTTAACACTGAAGCGACTGATGGAAAAGTTTTCATTGAACCAACGTTCTTCAACTAGAAATAACTCTACCGCCCTCCGTCTAATCTTCCTAGGCGCGAGAGTTGTTTGCTATACCTTCTGGATGGAAAGGAAAATGCCAAGTTCAAATTCTCTAGTTTTAGTGAAAATTCATATTTCTTATGCTATAAAGTCTTATCGCTTAGCATTGTTTACTGTCTATCTCAAATTAAATTCCAAGACGGTTTTTTTGCCAAATAATCAAAAAAACTCATTGATAAAATTCTTATAAATTGCTAATCGATTTCTTCATATATATTTTTCTTTCGAAATCATCGTTAAAATTTGCAGATCCATAAAATTGATAATACAGATTTTGACATTTTAAATAAACTAAAATTAAGTTTCTAATTACTTTTCAGCACTTTTGCTCTTCTTGTACTTTCCTCAAAATCACTTTTTTTTTTAATTTGCCAATCCTTGAAAACGGGACGATTGAAATTACGCACCGATCAATATTACCAAGTTTTTCCCTAAGTAAATGTTTCAAAAATTGTAGGTAAAGAGATTTATAACAAATTTAGACTACAGTGAAATTGAGAAAAAATAAATATCAGCTAGCCATGAAAAAAAAAATATTTAACGCCTTATCTTACAACAGAGTACAGCGTACAGGAGTGCAATATTAGTTTTTAATCCGTTCAAAATTCCAAATGGCACATTTGTTAAGCATATTTCGGTTCTCTTTCATCGTAAAAATTGGAAACCAATTAGAATTTTTCAAAATTCAAATTCACATTTCTTGTAAATTCCTTTAAATTTGTCAAATCAATTTGTTAAACGTTCTTATTCACATAATTTAGTTAAATCGAATAAAATCCTCATCTCGTATAACCGATATTTTATTTTCGTGATCTCGTTAATCTTTTTAAGTTTCATATTAAATTTAATGTAAACGTGAAGGCAGCACAAGCACATTAAACTTTTATAGTAGCGAACAAGCTACAATGGAATCAGCTGCTGGTGTTGTTCACCCGAAGATTTTATAGAATGTTTATCAATGAATTATGCACTTTTTCGATAATCACACTCACTTGATGCACTACCAATACCATCATCAGTGCAACATTGGAGAAAAGTATGTTCGACACGAATATGAAAATCGTGAAGCTCATTCAAATGTGGTTTTCAGATGAGATTTAACATTATTTAAGTATAAATAATCATTAAATAATCGAAGATACTTTTAGAACATTTTTAGGCTTACTGATTTAACTAATACTTTATATGTCTCATTAGGTAAAAATATGAATGGGGTAGCAGTTAGCAGTAGGGTTCCATTATCTCAGTTGAGTAGAACACGTCGTAAGCCCCGTATGGCCTTTAGGTACACCTTTTGGTGTGCGAAAAATTTCGAATATTTTTGCGATTTTCTTAATTGCGTGGAAAAAAAAACCCGTACCGACTGTTAATATCATTTACAGTTATGGAAATTTATCATAAATAACAAATCGTTAGTGATGTACAAAGATATTTTTCCACTTCGAAATTCATTTCTGTATGGGATTAGAATCCCAATGTCATCTGATCACCAGCCAAAAATTGCACTGCATTACGCAAGGATAAGCCCTGAGTACGACGTGTTCCGTTTAGTTTATATAGGAATCCTAGTGAGCGGTAATTAAATTGATTATGTTATAATTACTTTAATCCAATTCCCGTATGATTTTGCATCTTATTAATTTAAGACAAAAAAACTCTCTTCGCCAAACGAAAGTTCATAAAGTGTGCTCAAAATAAAAATTTTAATATGTATCTCAAAAGATGCGGAATAGCAATTCCGGTTTTGGCCTATATCTCAAGTGTAGTTACTGATGGAAGAAAAATGTTTGAGTAAAAATTAAAGAACGATAAATTTTAAAGGAAAAATAGTCAACAACTTTTTTTGGTATCTAAAACATTTTACGAGAAAAGTGGAAGTTTAGTTGAAAACTGCGTTAAAAAAATTCAATTAACAATAAAATATACTCGACGGTTAAGCTAAAAGCAAATCTAGAATTATTAGTGTTTGTATCTAAGATCTAAAATCAAACACGATACATATTCACCCTAATATTGCATAGCAGCCAAAAGCGTTTAAATTCTTAAATTAATGGACATTACAACCCTCTGGTAACACATGGTCTTGTATTGACTAGGGTTATAACGGATCAAAATTTGAAGAAATCTTAAAGCGACATTTTTCTTTGAAAAGCCCTTCAACCTTTTGAACTTATATTTTTTATTTACATAATAATAAAAGTAAGGATGTACAAAAAATATGTCTATCGATCGGCAAAAGTTTAATCTGATTCGTTTCCCCCTCAAAGCAGATTTACTCTTTCACATTTTTCGTCCTAATAATTTTTTGATCAATAAAAAAATATCCATACTGGCAATACTTTAAATGAAGGAATGCGATGACTTGCGACTGAAAGCTCTGGAAGCAAATACAGCGATGCATCTCCCCTTCCTATAGAAGTCGAATTTGATCGAGTCGAACGGGGAAATTTTGCCACGTACTACTGGCCAGCAGTCCGGTGTATGCATTATTTAAATCTCATCTCAGAGCGATTGTTGCCTGTGGCCAAAGCCATTTCGTTGTTCAGCAAAAGCGTTAAAAAAAGGTGTCCTATGCACGTAAAGTGTGTTTACAGTGATGGACGAAAATAATGCGCGCTTCTGTCTAAATTTTTTTTAATAATGTGTCGATATTCGTTCTGATTTGAATTTAGTATTTGTAGACTCAATAAAAGGCAAAAAGTAAATGCATTAATGGACGCCACGCCACTGAGCCATAGTTTTTTGAATTAATCGCTTTGATGGACGATTACGAGGAGTATAAAATGCACGTAATGCCTGATGAGTTTGTTGATTTGAGCCATGGTTTTCAAAATAAATTTGAACAATTTGGAAGCTTTGCTCTGACGTGAGTCTATTCACGATAAATGCCGAACCAAACTAACCCCAAAACAATCGGGAACTGTCAATTCGGCTATCACAAAGAACAGTATTGCCAATTAAAGTTCTCCATCTCTCAAAAATATACTGTATATATTTTTTTGCATTGTTTTATTTCTTCTTTTTTTTAAGATTTGACTAGAGTAAAATTATCATAATTTCAGCAAAGCATGTGCGATTCAAAGCCAACAGTAATTATTTGTAATTAAACACCGACCCTATGAGTTTTATATCGTGTTGAAGTACGGCTAGTTAATTAATAAATATAAATTTGCATAACGTATAAAGATCCTGGGTGTAGCCTAGTGACGGTAGACGTATAATTCCACCACACTGCTTGCATGGACTTCTCAATCTGCAAAAATGGAAATTCGTAGACAGAGGTTTGTGCGAAGGGCTAACAGTTTTTGCGCCAATAACAAATAAATATTAAGAAACCTGAACGAGGAGGCCATGAAAAATTCAGACTGTAGTGCTATTGGAGAGTAATGTGCAGAAATTGGGATATGTTAATATTAAAGTATACATCGTAAAGAAACATTACGATTTTCGAAAATTGTTTAGTTAATAATTTTCTAAATGTACCCAATTAAAAACTTTTAAAAACCTTATTTGTTATCAAACATTAACTTCTTCGTTAGTTTCCAACCGTAGCCCAATAAAAGCCGAAATTATTCTCGACCTTAACGAGCATATTCCCATGTTTATGTTTAAAAAGGTGCTCAACGTTGGACAAGTTTACTCACGTGCACCGACTGCTGGTGTACAAATTCAATTCAAACATGAAAATTGAAATTCTTGAAATGACAAAAAAAAAAAAAAATCCGTCAATAGTTCTTGCATCATGTGCCACGAATTGCTTTGGATTCCACGTGTATGTAGCGCTGTAGTAGCAGTCATCTAAATATTCAGTACGGCATAATACACGATTCCACTAAACTAACAAAAATCGAGTCTCTACCTCAAAGTGTAAATAATCCACACGTGTGTTGCCTGCAGGAGTCAATTAGTGTAAACGAAGACGTCTCAGAATCGTTTGATCTCCATCAATGGCTGAAGGAGCTTGAATTCTTGAGCTCGGGCATTGCGCAAAGTATGCAGCTAGAGCGAAAGCCAGTTCGACTGGTGATGGAACTATGAGTTTGGTCAGACCAACGTCTTGGAATTTATAATATGCTTTTCTCCAAACAAAATTTAAAGTTGCTTAGTCTCCAGTTCTTTACGGTCCGCCAACAATCATTATACCTTCGCTTCCAGTATCCCGGCAAATTAGCTTCCATTCTTAATTTAGAACGCGGATTGGCGCATAGACATGAAATCGACATTAATCGAAAGGCGATACACAGGCACATAGGGTATAAATTAGCCCTTTATGGGCCCCGAATAGTGGTGCATCTTAGAGGCGAAACTGGAAGGAATCAACTATCCGAACATTGCACACATGTCCATCTCATACCTATCGCGCGATAGTTGAACTTACAACATTAAGTACTTTTACTTTGGCTGATTTATTATTATCGTAGCACGATAGCAAAGTTGGATTATCCCGATGGAGAGGTGAAGGTGTTGCATCAGGTCGAGGCCATAAAATTTATACGAACTGCTGCACACGGTTTTGAAAGTATTGAGTGATTTTAGTAACTTGGGAAGGTGTGGAATTCGATAAGATATGGCACGTGGATTGGTTCACGTCCAACAAGAAATATGAGCCTATTTGTTATAGCAGCATATAAAAGCCAAAGTTGTTAAGTAAATCAATAAAAAAAAGATAAGAATAAGTGTGAAGCAGTGTTGGCCAGAAGATGATGAGGCATCTTGAAATCAGGAAGTGTGTCAGTGGATAAATAAACAAAATACAGGTGGAGGTGTTTCTTAGTTATAATTCAGTATATGTTATCTAAAAACAGCTATAGCTTTTAAGCAACTGCGCGATAACTTGTAGGGATATTGCCTTGCGATAAAGTAATGGAAACTATTCTCAATAACGATCAACCAGTTTTTGCATTCAGGATTCTCCGCTCGGTACGAAATATTGAAGTATCTCACAACAGCTATTTATGTATTGCATTAAAAATCCCGCAAGGGGGTAGTTGTAGTATGAGGTTTTACCAATTCCTGCAACTATCTTTGGAGTTAGCGACTCCACGGACCTGAGCTAACTATCCCCCTCTGGGATGGGGGCTGTAGAATTCACCCACAGCCAGTCCTACTTGCCCTAAAAATGGCAAATGGACACTCACTGGACCATGGGCTTATCACCCGTGATCTTAAGACCTAAATGATACGAGAAACGGATACATCGCCTCGGATACGGACTGATTCTACGGTAACGACTTTTGGCATTCGAAAACGGACTATTATTGGCTTCTGGAACGTTCGAACATTGAACGACGGGGGAAGAGCTGGGGTTACTCGGTCCTTGCACCGCCAATCAGTGATCGACCGTGAAATGGAGCACTATAACATCCAAATCTTGGGCTTGAGCGAGGTCAGGTGGGCAGGATCAGGAGAAGAACGAACCCCTAGCGGAAACACTATTCTGTACATTGGCCCTGAAAATGAAGCCAGAAATGGCATGGCGTTCGTCCTTACGCCGAGAGCGAGAAACAGTCTCATTAGCTGGGAACCAATCTCGGATAGGATTATCGTCGTCAGGCTCAGGACCAGTGTCAGAAACGTCACAATTCTGCAGTGCTACGCACCAACTAATACCGCAACATCTGGTGACAAAGAGGAGTTTTATAGCCAACTGAGTGCCACCTTCGAACGTGTTCCAAGAGGTGATATTATTATCATCTCGGGAGATATGAACGCCCAGGTTGGATCAGACAACACTGGACTAGAACACGTCATGGGGAGGCATGGTGACCCTTGGGTCGACCCTTCACGACCTTGGATTAAGAGACCCGAAAACGGCGAATTATTTGTGGAGTTCTGTAGTACTCGGCAAATGGTCATCGGAGGGACCCTTTTTCCACACAAGAGTCATCATAAAACATCTTGGGTTTCCCCTGACGGTGTTACTCAGAACCAGATCGACCATTTGGCTATAAGTCGCCGATGGAGAAGATGTCTCCTCGATGTGCGAGCGAAACGTGGAGCTGACGTGGGGAGCGATCACCACTTGATGGTTGCCTGCTTGAGATTGTGTACAGCAGCTATCCGACGACCACAAATTCTTCAAATGAAGCGCAAGCTTAATGTGGATAAACTCAGAGATCCCAACAAAAAACTCGAATACACTACCATTCTACGCGAAAAGTCATCCACATTGGGTGAACATGAAATGCGCACACTGGACGCCAATTGGGAGGCAACCAGAAACACTTTTCTAACTAGTGCTGAAGAATCTGTGGGATATGCGCAAAGCGGTGAGAAACCCTGGATGTCACAAGACACATGGGACAAGGTTGACAATCGGAAAAAAGCCAAATTGGCAATCATCTCTCAACCCGATGTCAACCAACGAACGCCCGACTTGAGGCAGAACTACCGCGATGCTCATATACAGCTTAAAAAGGCTGTTAGAAGCGACAAGAGAAAGGCCATTGAAGATCTGGCAAACAAGGCAGAATCTGCGGCTTACCTTGGGGATATGGGTTCACTATTTAAAATCATGAAACAGTTGACGAACAGGAATTTCACCGCCAGCCACCTGGTGAGAGATGTCAACGGAACTCTCCTTAATATGAGTGAACACCAGTTGCGACGATGGAAGGAATACTTCTCTGATATTTTAAACATCTTGTCAGATGAAGATATTCCGGAAACAGAACAACTTCCAAACATCCAACCGCAACAATCCTCTATTAGGGACGATCCCCCAGATAAGGAAGAGATAGTTTCCGCCATTCGGTCAATGGCGGGAAGGAAAGCTCCAGATATAGACGGACTACCAACCGAACTCCTCAAAGCGGACCCGGAAATAACAGCCGATATACTCCTCCCACTCTTCACTAAGGTGTGGAATGATGGAAGATATCCGACTGAATGGAAGGAGGGCGTCATTGTGAAAATTCCGAAGAAGGGCGACCTTCGGGATTGTGGCAATTGGCGTGGTATATGTCTACTTACTGCCGTATCAAAAATTATGGCTAAGGTAATTCTCAATAGGATTAGTGATGTCGTCGAGAGCACTCTCGAAGTTTATCAGGCTGGATTCCGTAAAGGGTCGTCTTGTACCGACCACACAAATACCCTACGGATAATATTAGAGCAGTCAGCCGAAATGGGTTCGCCACTACATCTCATGTTTGTGGACTTCGAGAAGGCTTTCGACAGCGTTAAGCGAGATTACATATGGAATGCTTTGCGTAGGAGAGGTATTCCAAATAAGGTCATAGCTATGATTAAAGAATCCTACGAAGATGCAAGGTGTCGCGTCTTGCATAGAGGAGAGCTGTCCGAGAGCTTTCCTGTGCGAACGGGTGTCAGACAAGGCTGCATATTATCACCAGCCCTGTTTCTGGTGGTAATAAATGACATCTTGAAAGCTGCACTGGAAGGTGGAGAAGGTAAAGGTCTTCAATGGAGACTTTTTAACATCTTAAGTCACCTTGATTATGCTGATGACGTGTGTTTGCTTGCACATACCCGTTCGGACTTAGAGTCAAATGTTCGCTCGTTGCATTCTAAATGCAAAGAGGTGGGACTGAAAATAAATGTGCGTAAAACCAAGTACATGCACATGGGTTCGAACGGACAGGATGTGGAAGAGGTGCAAGATTTTTGCTATCTCGGAAGCATTGTCAGCATGGACGGCGGAGCCGAAAAGGATGTTGAGGTTCGGCTAAATAAAGCCCGTCAGGCCTTCGGTATCCTTTCCCCTTTCTGGAGGTTAAGAGAGATCTCCCTTCGCACGAAGCTGCGAGTTTTTGACGCATGCGTCAAATCCGTGTTTTTATATGGTTGTACTACGTGGAAAGTGACCGTTCGACTTACCAAGAAACTACAGACTTTCGTAAACCAATGCCTCCGGCGCATTTTAGGAATATTCTGGCCAGAAGTAATCTCCAACGACGAACTTTGGAGTACAACTCGCCAGACTAAAATAGGTATTGAGATTCAACGGCGAAAGTGGCAGTGGATCGGTCATACTTTGAGGAAACCAGAGCAAAACATCGCAAAACAGGCTCTGGATTATAACCCTCAAGGAAGACGTCGGGTTGGTCGACCATGTAACACATGGAAGCGAGCAGTTGAGCAGGAGGCCAGAGGAATAAACAAGTCCTGGCAACAGCTTAAAGCCGATTCGCAGGATCGCGCCTTGTGGAAGAGAGTTGTTTCTGTCCTATGCCCCTATAGGGGGTCTTAACAGGAATTTAACAGGAATTTGATTAAAAATCCTATCTACATCATACGTATCGAGACGTATATAATTATTAGACACCGAAATTCTTGCTTTCTATGCCACAGCGCTTATCGCAATGCGATTTACTTGAGAAAAGACAAAGCTAATAAGAAGATCAAATTTGCGAAAAAGTTTCCGTTTCCAAAGATGATACTTACGGGACCATTAAGATGTGATTTTGTTGATTGTTATCAGATTTTTTATCTGAGTGTTTATTGTCTTTGCCGTATATCGGTCATAACGCTAAGAAATAATGCTCACACAGTGCCGCCAAGCGTACACAAATATTTGTTATCGCTTGAAAAAAAATCTCGATTCCGAGTGACCGTCTGTCTACAAAATAACTCTCGAATGCTTTGAGGTAGCGTGCTGAAATTTGGTGTGTGCCATTTTAAGCAAAAAAGGACCTTTAAGTTCGTGAACGAACTACATCGCCCTGGAAATTGATTTTTCTTCGAAATTGTTCAAGCTATCGACTTGAAAGTAAGGTCGAAGTATAACGAAGTTAACGCCAAAAAACATTGGTTCACTCCTCCTCCCATAAAAAAGTTAAAGTAAAAAAAGGTTTATATTAATTTCTATTAAAATTACATAAAGCAGAAATTTACAATTTTGCAAGAATTTATCCCTTAGTAATTGCAATAAATGCTGAAAAATGTATCTATTTCACTTCACTCCTTCTACTCACTCCCATACCAATTTCTATGTTAGAAATTCAAGAAAAGCATTTCTTCTTCGAACATGTGAGAGCTATCGACTTTATAGTTGGAGCAAAACAAAGTGATAAGGATGTTGATAAGCAGTTGCAAAATTATTAACTTCCTCTGCCATCTGCCATACAAATGACCCGATTCTAAAAAAAGAACGTGCAATTTCTTTGAAAATCATTAAAGCTGCAAACTTTAAATTCAGCACGAAACACTTTGCATATCACTTTCGGTGTCACATAAAAAAATAAAAAACTTCCCTCCTCTTCTTCCACCACCTCCCATACAAAAGTCACTAATCACTATTTCAAGGAATTTGAGATGAAATATTCTCCAGTACCTTAAACTCTCTCTCTCTCATTGGGCTTTACACACAATCATAATTCCATGCTTTGTGTTTATACTCTAGATGAAATCTGAAAGTATTATATGTTTGCCACAAAGTGTGTAAAGTCTAGAAATAACGCTCGGAAAAAAATAAATGATACAGAAGTTCATATATTCACTCAAAAACCTCAACACCGTCTGTCTATCCGTGTCCTCTCTAGCTTGAGAACGCAAGAATTTTGTCTCCTTCAACCACCTCCCACACAAACTGCACTTTTTCATGAAATGCTCTAAACCAATTTACTCAGAGCGTATAAAATTTATCGAGTTGAAATTGTGCACTAAATATTTATTTAGAATTATTAGAAAGACCAAAAAAATTTAAACGATTAGATTTACCCCTTCTACCCCCTCCTATACAAAATGACACAATTTCGCAATATGACAATAAACGGGTTTGTTCGGAAAAACGATATTGGTCTGAAATTTGGAATATATTAATTTTATGATGATTTCAATCTGCTGTATAAAAGTTATTTGAGTCCTCCATTTCCCTCCACCACCTCCCATATAAATTATACTTTTTCATGAAAAAATATAAACAAATTTACTCAGTACGTATAAGATTGATCGAGCTGAAATTGTGCATTAGATATTTATTTAGAATTATTAGTAAGACCAAAAAAAGATTAGGCAATTAGTTTCACTCCTTCTACCCCCTCTCATACAATCAACTCTAGCGTGATGTGAAAAAATTAGTTCAATGTCGTCACAATGCCTCCATCACAACCCCTACAAAATTTCTGAAAATCAAAACATTTCTCTTTCATCTTAAGTATCGCACGATTGTAGTCCTGTTATGTTTTTTACATGACACCACAGCGGTTACCCTTTTGTATCAAAGCACAGCTACGGTGCGGTGAAAAGGGTTTTGGAAATTAAGGGGATAGAGACGGAAGTGATTATGAATACTTTTCTTGAATTGTTGAATGTTATAGTCATCTTGGAACATTGAAGTAGGCAGCGAGTTCCATATCCCAACAGCCCGGTTTAGAAAGGAATCACGGAATTTAACAGTACGACCGAAAATAGGTTTGAGAGAATACTTATGAGCGCGTGAAGCAGCTCGAGTATTACGGTGTAATTTTTGCATGGTGGTAAGAGATTTCGTACGAGCAATCTCCGTTGTAGTAACGATACAAAAGACACTTGATACTATCCAGATAGGGGAGGGAAGTTTTCGCAGCTTCCACTTAAAGGTGGGAATTAAATTCAAGACGTGGTCTAATATAGGGCTTTTAAGTTGTCATTAATTCAGAGGCAGTGAAGGAGTTTTTACAGCGGTTTAGGTAACCAAAACATTTAAATGCTTCCTTGGCGATGTTAAATGTGTGATCGTTCCAACATAAGTTTTCAGTGATTTGAATGCCTAACATCTTAACACTTAAATAGCTTGTTAAGGGCTGGCCTCCAAAGGTGATTGAATACAAGTTAGAGTCACGTTTGTGGAACACAAGACAGCACTGGGTTTTCGAAGCATTAAATTCAATTTGATTCTTATTGGTCCAACTAAGAATCTTAGGTAAGTCGTCATTTAATGGTTGAACTATGGACCTATACGTTGTACTAAGCTAGTACATCGGGCTAAGTACGCAGTCAAGTCGTCATTCAATGATTGAACCATGGACCTATATGTCCTCTACTACTCTACTAAGCTAATACATCGGGCTAAGGACGCAGTGTTGAAGTAGTAGGAGTAGTCTAATGTGCTGGTATCTGCGAGATAATCTATACGATTTAAAGTTGAAGATAACAAGTCATTAATAAATATAAGGAAAAGGGTGGGAGAAAGAAGCGAGCCCCTAAGGACACCACTATTAGTTTTATAGGAAGGAGAAACCACACGCATTAAACGACTGGTTAAAAAAAACTTTCAATCCAGAAAATAAGGGAGTAATCCAAACTAGTAGCCTTAAATTTGGCTAAGATAGCGCTCTGCCATACTATGTCAAAAGTCTTCGAAATATCAAGAGTAATAATACAAGATTCACTAAACTGGTGAAAGCTGTTTCAACGTTCTGCAAGGGTGCTTACAAGGTCCTGACCTTTGGAAGAAGTGAGTTTATCGCTATTGGGCGATAATTAGTGGGATTACAGCGTTCTCTGTTTTTTTAAATTGGCTCAACATTAGCAAGCTTGAAATACAGGACGATAGGGAATGACAGTGAAGCTTGCAGAGAAGCGCAGCGATTTTTAAGGAAAACCGAAGGGATTTTATCTGGACCAGACGATTTTCTAGCATCTAGATTCTTAATAACTCGGTATACGTTACGCGAACGAATGTTAATTTGTCCTAAGGAAGAATTAAGCGCAATATACGTTAGAATGTTTAAATTCTTTAATGGTAAAGAAGAGTTGGTAGCAAATTTAGCCGCTTAGATGTTCGCCTTTATGTTCGGATCCGGAATAACCTCATTGTTGTAGATTGAAGATGGAATTCATCATCATCAATGGCGCGACAGCCCAAATCGGGCCCTGGCCTCCTGAAGTCGTCGCCTCCAATCGTCTCGATCCAAAGACCGCGTCCTCCAGCTGCTAATT
This sequence comes from Chorisops tibialis, assembly GCA_963669355.1. Classification (NCBI taxonomy): domain Eukaryota; kingdom Metazoa; phylum Arthropoda; class Insecta; order Diptera; family Stratiomyidae; genus Chorisops; species Chorisops tibialis. The sequence continues at coordinate 262,315,560 of OY770262.1, read as the reverse complement.
TTTAGAATGGCTTTGCTGTCTTCATCAACCGAGTCTTCCCATCGCTTGCGTGGTTTGCCTACTGGCCGGTTACCACTCGCTTTGCCTTTAAGAGCACGTTTGGGGATTCTTCTGTCTTCCATTCGCTCTACATGGCCAGCCCACTGCAGTTTACGTAACTTGATGAACGTTGAAGCTTCTGGCTCGTCGTAGAGTTGATACAACTCATGGTTGTATCTTATTCGCCATTCCGTTCCTTCCTTCACAGGTCCCAAAATTCTTCGGAGGACCTTTCTTTCAAATGCGTTAACTGCTTTTTCGGAAGTTCGCGTTAATGTCCACGTCTCGCTGCCATAACAGAGCACAGGTCGTATAATAGTTTTATAAATCCGCAGCTTATTGTTCCTGTGCACTTTCTTGGATTTCATTATTGGAAGTACCGAATAATACGTCTTATTTGCTAGTATTATCCGTTGCTTGATTTCGTCTGTTTCATTACCGTCTTTTGCTAGATTAGCCCCAAGATATATGAAGTTGTCCACACTCTCCAAATTATATTCCGCAATTGTTATGTTTTGTCTGATTGGCGTTCTCCTTCTTGTTTGCGTCATTACTTTTGTTTTGCTTTCATTAATGCGCAACCCGACTTCTTTTGCGGCGGAGTCAAGATTGACAAATACCTCCTTAGCACTAGGGAAGGATCTTGCTAGAATGTTAATGTCGTCAGCGTATGCTACTAGTTGGGTGGACTTGAATAGTAGTGTCCCGTTGGTGTCGACTGGGATTTTTCGGACGACATACTCTAGTGCCAAGTTGAAAAGCATAGGAGCTAGACCATCTCCCTGCTTTAAACCACATTCCGTTCGAAAGCTGGTTGTGGAATTGGTTTGTATTCTCACTTGGGATTCAGTGTTCGTCATTGTGAGTCTTGTTAGTCGGACTAGTTTTGGAGGAATTCCAAAGTCAAGCATGATTTGGTACAGTACGCTCCTGTCGATACTGTCGTATGCTTGTTTAAAATCTACGAATATTTGGTGCACGTCTGTGTTATATTCCCAGCATTTCTCAAGCACCTGTTTCACCGAGAATATCTGGTCTGTTGTAGATCGTCCGGTTCTGAATCCGCCTTGGTATTCGCCAATTATTTGATTAGTATAGGGCTTAAGACGACGTTCAATTATTTTTGTCAGTATTTTATAGGACGTACACAACAATGATATACCTCTGTAGTTCTCACAGCAGAATTTGTCTCCTTTCTTGTAAATTGGACATATAATGCTTTTTCGCCAGTCGTCGGGTATAATTTCCTCTGTCCAAATTTTGCATATCATGCTGTGCAGTATTTCAGCGACACAGTTTCCACCGTTTTTCAGCAGTTCAACTGGTATTTCGTCAATTCCCGGCGCTTTGTTTCGTTTTTGGTCACATAGGGCTGCTTTGATTTCAGGAAGCGTGGGTGGTGTCGATGATGGTTCATCTTCGTCAGTTGAGGCTTGAATTGAAATGTTGTCTGTCGTTATCGGTGCTACTGGGATGGGATTCAAAAGATGTTCGAAGTATGAAGCCCATCTCCTTTTGATTTCTTCTGTGTCGCTGATGATATTGCCCTCTGCGTCTTTGCAGAGACTGGTTTTTGGTTTATATCCCTTTTTCAAGTCTTTTACTATGGCGTATGCGTCCCGCGTATTATTTTTTCTCATGTCGTCGTCCATTTTTTGTATCTTGTCATTATGGTACTTCCTTTGTTTTCGTCTGCAGGTCTTTTTCGCATATCGCCTAAGCTCGTCATATCTTTCTTTTTTGGCTCGTGTTGGTCGTTCAGTAAAAATTTTGTAAGCTTCGTTCTTTCTATCTATTGCGTCGCGACATTCTTGGTCGAACCAATCATTACTTTTTCGCCGTGCTTGATATCCTAATACCTCTTCCGCGGAGGATTTGATGCCGTCTCGTATTTTCATCCACGCATTATCCACTGGCATACTTTGGATATTTTCATATATTGGTGTCAGGTGTTTATTACATGCTAGCATGTAAGCCTGCGCCACCGTTTCGTCGTTAAGCTTGTCGACAAGATGGAATTGACGAGGCAGAATTACTTCTGATGATAAGAGAGATAGACCAGAAACTTTTGTTACCCCAATGATATCTCAAAAGTTTTTAGTCATGAAAACAGTTCTCTCAATGTAAGCTGAATCTTTCTCTTTTGAAATTAATGAAATTTATTGGGAGTACAAATTGAAAACCGTTTTTTTTTTTCAAAATTCGAACCTTTGTTGTGCGAAAATGGTTAAATATTATATTATTATTCAAAGAAACTCCCATCGCTAGCCGTAACTATTTTCCTATCTTTCTGACAGAATATGGATTTCACATCGAAAATAAAATTCCTCTTCTTTTGAGGCGATCCACGAATCGACCCATTTTTTGGGTTCTGCGTAAGAATGGAAGTGCTGCTCAGCCAGGCCATACATCATCGATCAAAGTAGATGGTATTCAGAAGTTAAAATGTCTGGAAAATACAGCAGATGGGGTAGGATGTCCCATTTCAGTGTTTTTAGGTAGGTTTTCCCAACATAAGCAGCATATGGCCAAGCATTGTTGTGCACCAAAATCACTTCGTCGTGTCTCTCTTGGTACTGTGGCCATTTCTTCTTCAATGCTCGCCTCAAACGCATCAATTGTAGCCGATATTGATTTCCAGTGATAGTTTCACTCGGTTTAAAAAGCTCATGATATACCACAACATTTTCTGTCTTTCACTGCCATGCCCAAACTTTGATATATTGGCGCACAAAAACGTATATGACGCTGATAAAACATTTCAAATCTAATGATGAAGAGTTGTTGACAGATGCCTAAGCCTGCTATGTGACCATTGTTGATTAACATTTACTGCTGGCGCCATCTAGTGAGAAACGGCGGGCTTCAATGTCAGGTATACGAGTAATCCTGTCTACAATTTGGCATAGATTATTTGAAGATGCAAATAACTCAACAAATCGGTCAGTTGGAGATGTGATACGGGAGTGCCAAGGCCAAATTATTTTATGCATATTAAAATCGCCCGCAACTTCGATTTTGGATTCAGGATGTTTGGAGAGAATTCAATTAATTGAATCTGAATTTTTTCAAATTAATTGATTGTGTCTTTGTTCAATATAAAGGGTGTATCAACAAGAGGTGTAGAATTTGTTTCCACGGCCCAATCAGAGAACGTACGGCACTACTGGTAGTCCGTCGGCTGCAGTTCCCGAGTCAATTGGACCTTGTACGCATACGGAGAAAAATTTTTCGCCAATATTCGCAACAGTGAAGATGTGGAGAGTTCGAGCTCTTGAGCACGATGATCAACATTGTCCTTTATTGCAGCGATATTTTCGGCTTAATGTCCGGGGCGAAGTCGTTTCGGTATCTTCACATCTTGCACTGAGCTATTCCTTTGAAAGTTTTTGAGTAGGTTGCGCACACACGTCACAGAAAGCACATGATTATGATCAAAATTTTCTCCCATTTTGTACATCGAAACTGCGATTGAACGCGAATTTTTGTAATAAAATTCCACGACTTGTAGCGTTTCATGGTAAATTTTTTGCGCTTATAGATGACAAATGTCAACATTTGACAACAATCAAGCGACCAGCTGTGATATAATAGGCCTAGTCAACTCTATACCCAGTGGCATGGCGTCTATTGGTGCAAGGGAAGTAATGCTTCCCTTGCGTTTTGCCCTTTATTTAGTTTAGAAAAGCTAAACTAAAATTAGCACGAAAATTAAAATTTATTAAAAAATTTCCTTAAAAGAAAGCGCGCATTATTTTCATCTACCACTGTCTACAGCATTCACATGTTCAGAACAACTTTTTTTCTTACGAATTATATGACCAACGAAAGTCGAAAGCCCTCCACAGGAAAAAAGAAACGATTTTAAAAACGTATATACAAGACCGCCATCCAATATGAGCAAAATTTTCTGGAGCAACGAGTACAAGCTCTATTTCAATAGGAAGGAGAGATGCATAGCATTAAAATACTTCCACCTTTTCTCTTATTACTTTTAGTCACATATACAAGAGAACGATGCCGCCGACCAATACGAGTAATATTTTCGCTCGCGGCGAGCGCAAGTTAGACCGCTACAGAAAGGAGAGATCCGTTAACGCAATCTCTTCCTGCCAGTGCTTTCAGTCGCACGCTCTGGCTCTCGATCAAAGTATTGCCAGTATTGAAATTTAAGTACTAGCCAAAAAATGATCAGGAAGAAAAATGTGAAGAGGTAAATCTGGCAATATTGCCCATATTTGTCATATTTTGAGTGGAAACGAGTCGGTTTAAACTTCGGCAGATTGGGTGACATCTTTTTTTGGAGGTCTATACTTTTTTCATTAAGAAAATAAAAACTAGAAGCTTAAACTAATGCTTGAATTAATTAATTATTCAATTTTAATTATTCTATTTAAAAAAAAAAAACATAACAGGACTACGATTGGGCATAAAGCGCAACTGTACGATACTCTAGATGAAGGAGAAATTTTTTTATTTTACGAAATTTTGTAGGGGAAGTGGTAGAGCTGGTGACAACATTGAACTAATTCTTTCACATCACGATTAGGTTGCTATCAAAATGTTTTATACAAAATTTAGGATTCAAAAATTTAAAAGGTACTTAGAAGCTTAGTGTATTGAATTTAGTGAAATTGTGCAGTTTGTATGAGAGGTGGTAGAAGGAGGGTGGAGTTATTAATAACTTTCTTAGGAATAACTGTAAACATCATTTATTTGGCATAGCAGATCAGTAGCAATCTACTTTTCAGGCAAATCGACTTTTCGTAAAGTTGCTGATTTGTGTCAAATTGTATGGGAAGGGGTAGAAGGAGTGAAGCTAATCGCCCATTTTTTTTTGTGTTACGAATATTTTGAAATAAATGTTTAGTTCACAATTTCAGCTGCATTAATTTTATACGGATTGAGTAAATTTGCTAAGAGTATTTTATGAAAAAGTGCAGTTTGTATGGGAGGTGGTAGAAGGAAGGGAAGACTTAATTAATTTATATACAGCAGATTGGAATTTTATTATAAAAGTAATATATTCCAAATTTCAGATCAATAGCATTTAAACTTTTCGAGAAAAGCCGTTTATCGTCGAATTGCGAAATTGTGTCATTTTGTATAGGAGAGGGTAGAAGGGGTGAAGCTAATGGTCTAATTTTTTTTGATCTTACTAATAACTCTAAATAAATACTGAGTAAATTGGCTTAGAGTATTTCATGAAAAAGTGCAGTTTGTATGGGAGGTGGTGGAAGGAGGAGGAGGACATGTATAATTTTCTACGATCGACTGAAATCATCACAAAAGTAATATATTCAAAATTTCAGACGAATTGCTTTTAAAGTTTTCGAGCAAATCCGTTTATTGTAAAATTGCGTAATAGTGTCATTTTGTATGGGAGGGGGGAGAAGGGGTGGAGCGATTTAGTCTCCTTGTCCTTATCCTTACTTTTTTGTCAAAAACGACTCGTAAAAAATTTGAACTTTCTGGATCAACGCGTTCTCAAGATAGAGAGGACACTGACGGACGGACGGACAGACAGACGAACGGATGGACATCCGGTTTTGATATTTTTGAATGATTATATTAACTTCTGCATCGTTCATTTTTTCCTCCGAGCCTTATTTCTTGGCGTTACAAACTTTGTGGCAAACTTATAATACTCTCAGATTTCATCTAGAGTATAAAAAGGTTGAAGGGTCTGTCAAAACAAGACGTTACTAAAACATTTCTTCAAATTTCAATCCGTTACCACCCAGCAAATAAAATGCCATCTATTGAAGGAATTGAACAATATGGAGTGTCCATTAATTTATTGATTCAGGCACTTTAAGTTCCTGTGTAGTAGTAGTGGTGAATATAAATCGTTTTATTATATCACGTTCGCGATTTCTTGGTGCTCTCAACATTAATAATGTTTCAAGCAGCTGACACGACAGGTTTTAGTAATATTTATAATATATTGCTTAAGCGTAATAGACTAAATCATTTAAAAAATAATTTCCTTCCCTAGCTACAAAGTCACGCCACGCCACTGCCTACACCTCTTGCTCAGACACCCTATATCAGGTCTTCGATACAAAATGTGAAAAAAAAATATCGATCTCCCGACCCCTTCAATCACCACCCATACAAAACAGCAAATTTCACAACTTTATAATTTATCAATTATCTACAATAGAAAAATATAAAAATTGCTGTTCTGAAATTTGAATTGTATCATTCCTATATTGATCTTTAAATCGTTGAAGTACCTCCACCCCTTCTACCACCTCTCTTAAGAAAAATTTTCATGTCAATAGTGCTTTAATTAAAAACAATTTACCTTTATAAGTAGTTTATTGAAATGACAGAAAAATCAATTCTTTTAAAGTCACTAAAATATCCGCCATAGCCCTGCTATGGTAGTTTTGGCACTTTTGAGCCTATTAATAAAAATATGGCGAAGTTACAAAACAATAATAATAAAATTCAAATTTTGTATAAACTTTACGAACTCATCATTAAAATATGATTTGGAAATTCGTTAAAATGCCACTTCGATGACTTTCATCATTACCGACAAATTTCGGAAAAGGGACCTCTAAAAGATCATCGAAGAAGATCTGGTTTTTATCAATTCAGGTGTTAGTTTCCACCATGGAACAGTTTAATTTCCTTCTACAAATGTTTTCGAATGAAGCCTATCTCCGATTTCAATACCTCGAATAAAAACCAGGGCTTATTACCAACCGAATGAGTGATATGCACAAGTTCAGGTCCAAAATTAGATTTACGAGACGTCGCCGTACACCCTTTCTTAGTCGTCTTTTTCTCTGTACACTTGAGCTCTTTTGATCCCGACTATGAATTTTGCGGCTTCGGATTTGATCCATCTTGAGTTGAGGCGTCCCAAGAAAATGATACCCATTGCAACAATGACAGCTCGTTGCTTTCAACTTGTTGAAAACTAACTCGTGTGTGTCTTTTATGTTTTTTTTTATACAGTAGCCAATTTGATGATGTGTGGTCTTGACGAGTTCTTTTCGTGATTGACGCCACAGAAGGGTAAGTGCGATCATTACGGGTTAATTATTTTTTTCAACAACAGATAATTTTAGTGTTGCGAAATTAATGAGATATTTGTTGAAATTCCTCTGACATGCAAAATAGAATGTTGCCTTCAAAGTCTACCATTCACGACCCGAATTATTCTCAAGGCGTTGTTGCTGTGTTTGTTCTGAAGCCTCTAAGATGTGATTAATTTTGTGTTATTTAATATCTTGACGTGTTGCCCTTTTTTCATACCAAGGAAGAGACATGATATGGTGAGTATATTGTTAGTTTTAGAAAAGGAGATTTATAATGTCTTGGAATGGATCGCGTGGAATATGATGGAGTGGATTTTAAAAATGGGCTTAACGCAGGCTTTTGTTGGGCGGATGGTGTCAGATGACTTAATTTTTTTTCATGCTCGTGTTCAGACAATATATTAGAGAGATTAAGGATAAGAATCATGTAGTCAAGATTTCATGTTATTTTTTTCTTAATGCTTAAAAAAATAATGTGGCACACGCAAGTTTTAAGTGTGTCATAAATCATTTCATTTTATAAATTTTGAAAAAATTTTGAGAAACATATGTATACATATATCTAGACTATAAATTAATTATTTAATATAAAATAAAACGTATTATATAGCAAATAAAATTGTTAAATATTAATTGATCGCAGCACTCCAACTAATAGAGTATTTTGGAGTTGCTGTTTGAATATTATGTCGATATTTCGTGGTGAGCAAAATGAAAAAACGTCAGCTGTGTGCAAAGCAGAGGACTTATTGCGACAGAAATTTATTTAGAAATTACATTGACTTGTACCCATCAAATAATATATTATGAAATTTTGTTAGCGCTTTTCACACTGTAGATGAAATCGAGGAGTAAGGAATCAATACTATTTAACAAACTTGTTTTTTCACAATGCTTCTTCATAACCATTACTGTTTCGGCGCATACTTTTCTACTCCCTGTCTTAAAATTTTTACTACGGCTGGTAAAACCATTGATACACAGCTGGTATATAATACCTAGCATCATCAATACTATCAGAGGATCACAAAATAACATTTCCATCTTCGCTTTTCATTTTCTTATTGTGCAAGGGTTATTAGTCCTTCGCGCAACTCGATAACTACGAAGTTTCATTTTTGTATATTGATGTAACCAGGTTGCTTGGGCCCTCCTATTAACTTTCTCAAAAAAAAGTTATGGTAAGCACTTACGAACTTGTAATTCATTTTGGCAATTCTCTTTTTTACATTTTATAAAATAACAAAAATCAGTCGCTTGGGTTTGTAACACATTTTGGTAATTCTTACGTGCTAAACCAGAGAGAAGTAATGAAGCCGTTAAAATTGGTTAAAGAAAAAGAAAATATTTATTCTGTAATGCTATGCAGCATCCGATTAAGTTTGAATTTTCGATATTTGTCTTAAATTTTCTATCTCTGGGCTGCAGCTAAAAAAAAAACATAATAGGACTACGATTCTGCATAAAGCCCAATCGTGCGATACTCTAGATGAAGAGAAATGTTTTTATTTTTATACAGCAGATTGGAATTATTATAGAAGTAATATGTTCCAAATTTCAGATCAATAACTTTTACACTTTTCGAAAAAAATCCTTTTATAGACAAATTGCGTAATTGTGTCATTTTATATTGGAAGGGGTAGAAGGGGTAAAGCTAATCGTCTAATTTTTTTTTGGTCTTACTAATAATTATAAAATAAAATAGTTAGTGCACAATTTCATCTCGATCAATTGTATACGCACTGAGTAAATTGGTTTAGAGCATATCATGGAAAAGTGCAGTTTGTATGGGAGGTGGTGGAAGGAAAAGGAGGACACATATAATTTTTATAAAGTAGAATGAAATCATTATAAAAGTATTATATTCCAAATTTCATACCAATAGCGTATATACTTTTCGAGAAAAGCCGTTTATTGATAAACTGCGTAATTGTGTCATTTTGTATGGGAGGGGGTAGAAGGGGTGGAGCGATTTGGCCCGTTTACGAACTTGTCCTTACTTTTTTGTCAAAAATGATGTGTACAAAATTTGAACTTTCTAGATCACCGCGTTCTCAAGCTAGAGAGGACACGGACAGGTGGACGGACAGACGGACGGATGGACGGACATCCGGTTCTGAAATTTTTGAGTGATTATATGAACTTCTGCATCATTAATTTTTTCTCCGAGCCTTATTTCTTAGCGTTACAAACTTTGTGGCAAACTTATAATACTCTCAGATTTCATCTAGAGTATAATTATAAATATATTTACTGAAGGTAGTCGAAAAAAAAATATGACTTCTCTACATGTTTTGACACTATTAAGTCCTACTAGAAACTCTGTGTGTGGTGTCCGCAACTAAAAAAATGTAATTTGGATTTTATTTCCTTATCCTTGTCCAGTGTCCGTGTATTGTATATGACTTTAATTCATAAAATATCGAGCTCAAATTTATTTAGAGGTTCAAAAATGCTTGAAGCAATTTCAAATTCAATGAATCATTCGTTATTACAAAATTTTGAATTGTAGTTCCGAGTTCGATTTTGGAAAATTACTCGTAGTTCTGAATTTTTCTTGCAATTATCTTCCAGATAAAATCTGAGAATATTATAAGTTTGTCACAAAGCTTATAATGCCAAGAAATTAGGCTCAGAATAAAAATTAATGATACAGAAGTTCATATAATCACTCAAAAACCTCAAAACCAGATGTCCGTCCGTTCGTCCGTGTCCTCTCTAGCTTGAGAACGTGCTTGATCTAGACTCTTTAATTTTTGTACATCCCCTTTTTGGCAAAAAAGTAAGGTCAAATTTGTGAACGGGCCAAATCGTTCCACCCCTTCTACCGCCTCCCATACAAAATGACACAATTTGACATTAAACGGATTTGCTCAAAAAATATAAATGCTATTGATCTGAAATTTCGGAAATAATACTTTTATGATGAATTCAATCTACTGTATAAAAATTGTTTTTATCCTCCTCCTCCTTTCACCACCTCCCATATAAATTGTACTTTTTCATAAAATGCACTAAATAAATTTACTCAGTACGTATAAAATTGATCGAGCTGAAATTATGCACTAAATGTTTATTTAGAATTGTTAGTAAGACCAACAAAAAGTAGACTATACCTTTACCCGTTCTATCACCTCCCATACAAAAAACCACAATTTCGAAATTTCACCATAAACGGATTTGTTCGAAAAGCATAAAAGCTATTGATCTGAAATTTGGAACATATTACGTCTATGATCGTTTCAATCTGCTCTATATAAATTATTTGTGTCCTACCTCTCCTTCCACCACCTCCCATATAAACTGCACTTTCTCATGAAATCAAAAACAAGTTTCCCCAAAACGTATAAAATTTATCGAGCTGAAATTGTGCAGTAAATATTTGTTGACAATTATTAGTAACACCAAAAAAAATTAGACGATTAGCTTACTGCTTCTACTGCCTCCCATACAATCTGACACAATTCTACAACTTCAAAAAAAGTCGATTTTCCTAAGAAGTATCAATGCTATTGATGAATAATATTTAAAACATGTCAAAAGCATAATGTTTATGGTTATTTCTGAAAAGTTCTTTAAGAACTCGCACCTCCTTCTACCACCTCCCATACAAACTGCACAATTTCACTAAATCTAATACACTAATTTTCTCAGTACCTATTAAATTTTGGAATCCTAAATTTTGTATAAAACATTTTTATGGCAACTCTAGCGTGATGTGACAAAATTAGCTCAATATCGTCATCCCCTCCACCAATTCCCTTACAAAATTTCTTTACATCAAAAAATTTCTCTTTCATCTAGGGTATCGCACGATTGGGCCTTACGCCCAATCGTAGTCCTGCTATGTTTTTTTTTCTACAAATGATTCACAAAATTCGATAATTTTATTTTGTATTGTGAAGAAAGATAATGAAATTAAAGATGTTTGCAAATTTCCTGGCTTTCTCGAACTTTTTTAACATGTCATATAAAATTGATCCTACATGAAGTAAACGATCTATTTATGATTTCGTTGTTTGCTGTACTACTCGGCACACTTTTTTAAGCTAGTCAATACCGTAAAACCCAGTTTTCTACTGGCCAAAGAGCACGTCGTATTGACTAAAAAGTATTGATTCGACACTAAGTAAATATTTACGTTTTGGGTACCCATGAATGTAGTTACTGCATTACAGGCACTTTATCATAGTTTGGCAAAGGCGAAGCTCTATATTTGAAGCGAGATTTAAAAAAGTGTGGCCCTTTTCTTGGCACGTTCTTAATATCAAGAACAGTGCATGGTCTATAATATTTTATATGAAAGGGTCACTGGATTTTAAGTAAAAATAAAACAAGTTGCTTTTGATTTAAAAATAACCGCAATACTTTATTTTTCATTTTAGTTGATTACTTTACCACTTTTCTTGTTCATTTTATCGCACAAATCTGCGCCCTAAACGCGCTCTGTAGCTTTTCCAACTTCAAATTTTTCGCTTCCGAACATCGACTGACCCGTCGACGGAATTTTTCTTGTTGGTTGATATTAACTGAAGACGAAATCATACGGTGAGCGACTAAGGCTAATATGTAAAAATAGTTGACTAAAAAGTCACAACAATTTTTTTTAACGTTCAATTTATCTTAAGATGGATGAAATTTGCAAAAAGAAAAATACTAAACTCACCACTTCACGAATGATCAATTAGGGAAGGTGAATTTGAAGGTGTCGATTGTGACATACCTGACAGGTACAGTGTAACTTCTTCTTCTTCTTTCATGGAGTGACTCTACACACGATTACTCAAAAGTATGGAATTCGCACATCACATAGCGTCTAAGCCGCATATATGTTGAATTCACATTCATTGCGATTTTTTTTCCCAATAATTTTTTCATTCATCTTTCTGTAGAACAAAACTTAATCAGGCGGTTGCATTAAAGGGTGAACAATATATATTAGTATTATTGAGGAATGATGATTGCAAAACATGTTTTATCGATCGGCTTCGTCGCAGAATTGCGAATGATAAGCTGATTATATTGATAAGTCCTTTCAGAACCTGTAGTCGTCTTGACTTCGAAGACCTTTCCGACGCGAGGCCTGGGCCATGTAGCCCCTCAGCCCCCTTCATCAGGGCATGGAAGCAACTTACGTATACCCATGCATGAAGTGTACTAGAATTATACGTCGATCGGGATGTGAACTCACAAAGTTCGCATAGTAGACTAAATTGCGACCCACTAAGCTACACCCCATCTCATCGAATTCCATGCATAGGGCTTTTTTTAGAGGCGGAGAACTTTAAATTGAAAAAAAAACCCAGAAAATTGATTTTATTAAACATGATTGGCTTTATTTGAAATATAATTTTATGAAATTAACGTTTAAATATGATTTCAGGCATGTAGCTGGCACGTACATGGCGTAATTTGAAGGTCAAATTTTCACACGCTCTCAGCAGTAAATCAGGCTTTTTTTCGGCAATAACGCATCGAATAATAGCTTCCGAGTACTCAATAGTTTCTAGTTTATCAGCGTAGACGTGGAACTTTACATGTTCTCAAAACAAAAAAGGAAAGGTGTTAAATCGCATGAACAAGGTGGCCAGTTAACTGGTTCATGGTGAAATTAATCGATCATCAAATGTTTCTTTCAGTAAATTAATAGTATCGCTCGCTGTGTGGTATGTGGCGCCGTCCTGTTGAAACCATATGTCTGCGATATTAATGCCTTCCAATTAAGCTACGAAAAAGTTAGTGATCATGTCTCTGTACCGCTCACCGTTGACTGTAACGTTCTGACCATCATCATTTGTGAAGACGAATGGAATAATGATTCCACCGGCCCCAAACGGTGACTTTTTCTGGATGTAATGATGTTTCGACAATAGCTTGTGGATTATCATCGCTCCAAATATGGCAGTTCTACTTAATGACACAGCCATTTAGCCAAAAGTGTGCTACATCACTGAACAAAATTTTCAAAATTTTCAAATTTGAACAATTTGCAAAGGTTGCTCCAGTGTGAGTCTATTTACGATGAATTTCTAAACCAAACTAACCCCCAAGATAACTGGGAACTGTCAAATTGTCTGTATCAGAAAACAGCATTGCCAATTTAAAGTTCTACGCTTCTAAAAAAAACACCCTTTTTGTACATTTTCATTATTCCAGAGATAAGTGAAGACATAAAGATGTCTCACTCAGTACATGGCTTTCATGTTATTCCTAGTGTCTCCTGAATCCATATATCCTACTATTTGGTATTTAATGGAATCATATGTTAACACTTTTCGAATTGATATTTCATCGAGCAAAAGTACTGCTTCTTTCAAAGGGCCATCCCATGAAGAAATAAATTTTTTAACATTTGAAATAATTGTATAATTAAACATAAAAGAATTATGATTGGGCGTAAAGCCCAATCATATGATACTCTAGATGAAATGAGAAAGAGTTCAATGTACCGGAAAATATGTCACCTCCAATTCTTTTAAATAAATAATAGTGACTTTTGTATGGGAGGTGGTAGAAGGAGAGGAGGAAGGTTTTGTAATTTTTGGATATGACACCTAATGTGGTATGCAAAATATTTCGTGCTGAATTTAAGGTTTGCAGCTTTCATTATTTTCAATTGGACATAGTTTTCCTGAAATTGAGGCATTTGTATGAGAGGTGGCAGGGGAAGTGGAGCGTCTAAGATGATTTTGAAACTGCTTATCATATCATCCTTATCACCACGCTTTGATTCAATTTCAAATTCGATAGTTCTAATATATTCGAAGAAGAAATGCTTTATAATACAGATATTTGTATGGGAGGTGGTAGAAGGAGTGAAGAGGAGCTGATAATTTTTTTTAGCATTTATTGCAATTATTAAAAAACAAACTCTGGCAAAATTTTAAGTTTATACTTTTTCTAGTTTTAATGGAAATCGATACAATGCACTTAACAAAAATTATACATTTGTATGGGAGGGAGTAGAAGGAGTGTACGGATCAAAACACATTTTTTTCTCGTTATTGATATTTCTATTTGTATACTTTATGCAAAATATCAAGTTGATAGCTTTAACAGTTTCGAAGAAAAATAATTTAATTTAAATTTCAAAATTTCGTGAAATTTGTATGGGAGGGGGTAGAAGGAGTGAGGTGAAGTTGATAATTTTTTCAATACTGATTGCAATTATATTAAAATTAATTCTGGCAAAAATTAATTTTTATAACTTTGCTAGTTTCAATGAAAATCGAAAAAATGCATTTTTCCAAATTATGCATTTGTATGGGAGGGGGTAGAAGGAGTGAAGAGGAGCTGATAGTTTTTTTTAGCATTTATTGATATTATTAAAAAACAAACTCTGGCAAAATTTTAAGTTTATACTTTTTCTAGTTTTAATGGAAATCGATATAATGCACTTAACAAAAATTAGACATTTGTATGGGAGGGAGTAGAAGGATTGTACGGATCAAAACAGATTTTTCTCCCGTTATTGATATTTCTATTTTTATACTTTATGCAAAATATCAAGTTGATAGCTTTAACAGTTTCGAAGAAAAATAATTTAATTTAAATTTCAAAATTTCGTGAAATTTGTATGGGAGGGGGTAGAAGGAGTGAGGTGAAGTACATAGTTTTTTTCAATTCTGATTGGAATTATAATAAAATTAATTCTGGCAAAAATTCATTTTTGTAACTTTGCTAGTTTCAATGAAAATCGAAAAATTGCATTTTTCAAAATTATGCATTTGTATGGGAGTGGGTAGAAGGAGTGACAGGATCAGATCAATATTGTGTCATATTAATGATATCTATATGATACTACTTTGACCTAAATTTAAAATTGGTAGCTTAAATAGTTTCAAAGGAAAATCAATTTCTGGAAATTTCGGAATTTCGTGAAATTTGTATGGGAGGGGGTAGAAGGAGTGGGGGGATGTGGCCCGTTCACGAACTTAAAGTTTCTTTTTAGCTAAAAATGACACACAAAAAATTTCAGCACGATAGCTCAAAGCGTTCAAGAGTTATGCTGTAGACAGACGGACAGACAGACAGACGGACAGACGGACAGACGGACAGACGGACAGACGGACAGACAGACAGACGGACAGACGGACAGACAGCAACTAGGAATCGAAGTTTTTGAGCGACAACAAATATTTCTGTACCCTTGGCGGCTCTGTGCGAGCATTATTTCTTAGCGTTACAAACGGTAAGGCAAACACAACATACTCTCAGATTCCATCTAGAGTATAAAAAGGAAACCACCGATAAATTGAACTCAGTGAAGGAAGGTTCAATTTTGGCACGATTCCCTTTCTTCCTGGTTCCACCTATTTCCTTTAGCCGAGTTTAAGTTATCCTAACATCCAAAACGACCAAAAGACAATTCCATTCATTTACAAATCATACAAAACCTACGCTTTACATACTAGGGATTCACATCAATCCATGAAATTAAAAATAGAACCACGGTATCGAATTTGCTGAAAGAAACAAAAACTTTCAGGAGACCAAATCAATTCTACATACGAAAAAACACACATCCCAAGAATCCCTTTTCTTACGATCGCATATATCCGACCTGGTTATAGCCAGTTCATTATCAATTTCACACTACGTCATCATTCACTGGCACCGGTATTGAATTCGCTTGGTTGCAAGAGAAGGCAGCGAGCTTTTTCTTCTTGAACTAAAGGAGACATCTTTATGTCTTCAGTTATCTCTTGTAGTACCCACGAAAAGGAAATTTAACTACACGGTCTAGCACGAACTTAAAGTTTTTGAACATCTGCGTTTGTTGACTATCTAATGTGGTAAATATCCAAAATGTTCCCTGGATACACGATAAGAGATATCAAATGTTAAAATTTATGAAAATTGTTACTATCATCAACAAGACCTAAAGTTGCCTTGCAAAATGACGATTTAGTTGTTTTTTTTTTCATTCTCATTTTCATTTAAAAGAAAGTATTGCTCCAGCTTCGACATACTCGTAATAGCAGACTATTTTCTCCTGCCATCATCAGTTGGAATAAAATAGGCATATACTTTTGTATTACATTCCCAGCACTAACTTATCTATTATTAGTCGAAAATGATGCATCCTCGAACAGATGCTCCGTGTCACTCCCCATAACTCTCATTGACATGACACTTTAGCCTCTTAAGCTCGTATAATAGGCGTCAATAAAAACTGAAGTTTTTCCATGTAACCATGTTTCATATTAGGCAATAAAATTGTCACCATAAACTCTTTTTATTCCTCATAAATTTGCACAAATGGTTCGAAAACTGTCCCCAGCTGAGCAATGATTTTTAAATTCCAAAAGAATAAAATAAACACACTTCAAAGTGTCGTAAAACAAAAATAGTTTGTTTTGACTATTTCGAATATTCAGCATCATCATATTCTTCGTGATGCATGTTTCTTAAATTAATTTAAGAAATTTTCCGAATCCCAGACCAACATTTCGTCGCCGATACTTCATAAAAACGAAAGAACATAGTCTGGAGCTAATTAATAGACCCGGTAAAAGTAAACGGCATCAAACAATCAATCTAGAGAATCCTTCAGGAATAGACTGCTGAACCTTAAGAACTGGAGCGGAGCTTATCACGCATCATGCGAAGTGACAAATTGCTCGGTTTGGGAAATTTCAAAATATCATTTTGACGATCATGGCTTCGAAATGTTTAAATTCCAAGTTAAGTCAATTAAAACGACCGCTAGAATATTTACGATCATCACACCCACTGGACATGATTGATGGATCGGGTTGCGTAGCATGTGGTGAGGTTTGAGTCGTATTTATGCTCTTCGTCCATCATTTAGAAAATACAGAATACTGAGTACAATATGAACTACGCACAACCTCAGATTCGGATTAGGGAAACCCTATACATCCAATTAGCAAACCATCAGAGAGATGATTAGACACGACACAAAAAACGAAAATTCATTCTCAAACAATCACTCATCTCCCCATTTCGACTAATTTCATTTTTACGTTCCTAATTAGACAATAGACATTCATCCCCATCGGCTGGCGTTCTTTTCCTATATGGTAAAATCTTTGTTTCTTATTTTAACCTTAGTTAGCCGCCCCGAGGGATCAATCCCTGCAACTTACCGGAGTGGATCGCACCGCTAAAGAAGCTTAAGAAAAGTATTTCCAACACATCATTAGCGTCGAATAAACAATTTATCTTCGTTTTTTTCCCCAGCCTTTTGTCGACTCGCTTCCTTTATTTTGGCACAGGAAAATTGCTTTCTGAACTAAACTCCCCCGGATTAAGAGGGTACACATTGGAATAAAACAAATCCTTCAGTACACGATTGTGAAGTGAAAAGAAGAGTATTTATCCCTGTAGTCAGTCAGAGATTGAAATCTTATGGCGGTATTCGGGATATTTGTGGGCTAAGGTTTCACATTTTTAGATGTAATGCGAAGCGTTTCGAGCGAACTATTGGCTCCCTCGATGGGATGTGTTTCGAGTCCCTGCGGAAATTCTAAAATTAAATACAAAAGACATTGTGGAATTACTTCGTTGTGAAATTCAAGTCAGCTTTGTTCGTTTCTGGAGTCGGAGATGAGTTGCATTTGCAGCTTCGTTATAGTCTGCAAGACGAACGGAATTTCGAGAAACACGTAAAACTGGAATTAATTGTATTTTATTTTTGTCGACGTTAATCTCTTAATGGTCTTTAATTCGATGAGGTAGACTGCCGATAGATAATTTGTTCCTGTGACAGATTAACTCTGGTATTTCCGAATAAGCCACAGAATGGGTTTGATTTCTAACTATGTGAGTTTTTTGGATTTAGCAATAAATGTTTATTCTTTTTGCTCAAAATATTACACAGGAAATGTTCGAAAAACTTGACGTTTTCCTTTACAATATTTACAGCAATTAATTCGGTTTTTTCTCTCCATTTTTATACTATAGATGAAATCTGTGAGTATTCTAAGTTTGCTACAAAGTTTGTAACGCCAAGAAATAAGGCTCGGAGAAAAAAAATTAATGATACTGAAGTTCATATAATCCCTCAAAAATCTCTCTAAAAGACAAGCTAGCCATTGGATTTTTTCTAGAGTAATTTATGTTTTTTGTTCTAATATTTTAGTCCAACATATCGTTGACCCGTATATGACTATTAGGAGCATGATTATTCTATAGCACCAAATAACCTTTTGCAGGCCCAAAATGCCTTTAGTGCTTTGGCATGAGTCCGTTCTATATGTTTGTTCAAGTTGAGTTTGCTATCCAGTATAACACCTGGATATTTTACCTCATCTGAAAATGGTATTGGTGTTCCATTTATTGAAGGAGGTATGGTGTGAATTTTCCTTCTATTTGAAAATGGTACTATCTCAGTCTTACTTGTGCTGATGTTCAAGTTCTTAGACTGACACCAGTTCGTCACCGACTCTAAGGCTGATTGTATCCTTTCCGATATTAATAATTAATATTTTCCTATAATGATAATGAGGAGGTCATCGGCATATCCTATTATATCCATGTTCTGTTAGCCGGTCCTGGAGCTTATCTACTACAATTGACCAAAGAAGTGAAGATAGTACCCCTCACAATTGGCGGTTCTGTTGCGTGTGATTGAGTATTTCCCTTTTAATTTCGCCGAGCTCATCTTTAAACAGGACGACACAAATTTGAAATATATTGTAATCAATCATCAAAGGAACTATTTTTACATCAAAGTCAAAAAAAAACTTTTTTTAACCATAATTTTTTTTAGATCACATTAAACTTCTTCCATGTCTAGTTAAACCTTACCAAAACTGAACTCAACCTGTACATCCAAGCTGTGCTAAATAATAACTAAATTTTATCTAAATTTGATATAACGCTTTCGAATATTAAAATAATAAGAATTTTTGAATCTAAATGCATTTAGGATTGGTTCTTCAAATTAAGTCAAATAGAGTAGCAGCAAAAGCTTTACGCATTTGGTATAACTAGATATGGTTTTCACATTATTACAAATATTAAGCTGTGGAAGCAAAATAAACAAAAATCTATCAATCAATCAAATTCCTGTTAAGACCCCCTAAAGAGGCATAGGATAGAAACAACTCTCTTCCACAAGACGCGATCCTGAGCATCGGCCTTAAGCTGTTGCCAGGACTTGTTTATTCCTCTGGCCTCCTGCTCAACTGCTCGCTTCCATGTGGTAATTGGTCGACCAACCCTACGCCTTCCTTAAAGATTATAATCCAGAGCCTCTTTGGCGATGTTTCGCTCTGCTTTCCTAAAAGTATGACCGATCCACTGCCACTTCCGCCTTTGAATCTCAATACCTATTTTAGTCTGGCCAGTTGTACTCCAAAGTTCGTCGTTGGAGATCACTTCTAGCCAGAATATTCCTAAAATGCGTCGGAGGCATTGGTTCACGAAAGTCTGTAGTTTCTTGGTAAGTCGAACGGCCACTTTCCACGAAGTACAACCATATAACCGCACTGATTTGACGCATGCGTCAAAAACTCGCAGCTTCGTGCAAAGGGAACCTCCAGAAAGGGGAAAGGATACCGAAGGCCTGACGAGCTTTATTTAGCCGAGCCTCAACATCCCTTTCGGCTCGCCGTCCATGCTGATAATGCTTCCGAGATAGCAAAAATCTTGCACCTCTTCCACATCCTGTCCGTTAAGAACAATCGGTGTGCTTGCGTTCGAACCCATGGGCATGTACTTGGTTTTCTACTTCTACAATGGCGCTACAGCCCAAATCGGAACTTGGCCTCCTGATATTCAGGTTCCTTAACATTTTTCATTACTTATTGTGGAAGGGTTGTTAGCCCTTCGCACAACCCTCTTTCTACGAATTTTACATTTTCTTAGATTGAGGTGACCAAGGTATATCCAAGCAGGAAATGTGCCGGATTTCCGGATTCTACACTGTTACGCTTTATTATTCGTGACGTTTCGGTCTCTGCTGAGACCCTTGGCAACATTTTTTTCTTTTTGTGAATTTAGAAAAAAAAAAAAAATTCTAATTAATGTTTAGAGATTCGTATGAACGCACTTGTAACTTACAAGTAAAAAAAGGAAATAAAAGAAAGAAAAGATTTCCGGATTTTACACTGTTACGTTTTATTATTCGTGACGTTTCGGTCTCTGCTGAGCCCTTTATCAAACTCAGCAGAGACCGAAACGTCACGAATAATAAAGCGTAACAGTGTAGAATCCGGAAATCTTTTCTTTCATTTCGAAATGCACTGTGAAAACATTCACCAAACCAAAAGTAAATAAGTTTATATGGCGTCCTTTATTCTAAATGACACTAAAAATTCGGCTGGGCATTGAATTTGTTAGATTTTATAGACAATCCAGGCCAATTTCGGACCAGCATGTGTGAATAGCAGCTTTTAAGGCATTTACGCTATTAAACTAACGTCCATTTGCATACACTTTGCTAGCGAGAATCCCTCAAAGGTTCTCATTTGGATTACAGTCAGGACTACAAGCGGGCCAGTCAAGTTTGCGAGTATTTTTGTCCGAAAGCCAATCCTTGGTTTGCCTCAAAGCATGAATGGATGCATTATCCTGCTGGAGAACTACATCTTCCTCGTCGCAACCATCCAGATGACTGATTAAAATGTCTTCCAAGAGATCTACATACATCTGCGAGTTCATTCTAGTAGTTACGAAGCAGATTGCAAGCTTTTCTTTCAAGGAGAATGCACCCAAACCATAATGCTTCCACCGCCGGAATTAAGCTTTGATCTGACCACGTTGTGTTTTTCAAATTATGTCAGTAGCAACTGAAGCCGTCTGGGCCATCCAAATTGAATTTCTTTCTCACCAAAAAAAATTACTTTTCCCATTCGGATGTCCAAGATTGTCCTTTTTGGCGAATTGTAGTCTCTTATCGTTTTCCTTTAAGTTTCGTCCATGCTATATTTGGTGAATTCCTTAAAACACGCGCAATGTGACGAGGTGTTACATTAAGCTCTATTTTGTCCTTAATTTGTTTTGCAGATAGCCGATTTGTTATTGCCTCGTTTCGAATTTCGTCTTTTTCGCGCAAGGATAGCCATTGCCTTTTTTTAAGTAATTCCTGGTTGCATATTCAGATCGACCAAGTTTAGTAGAAATTTGTTATTAAAGGAGTCATTTTCTTTCAATAAATTGATGGCAACCTGCTCCGCCTCATTTAAGCACTTCCCAGAAGTCATTGCTGCAAAAACAACGCTCATACTAAATAATATTGCCAAATATATTCTTCACAAACCTTCAATGATAATTCTTTAATGCTATTTAAAACAAAATTTGCAAAAAAAAACCGTAAATTTCGCGTTCAAAACTCAATAATTCCTCGATGCGCTCATACGAATGTCGCAGCTCAAACTGAGCTTCATTCACATTTTTCTCTTTTCTGCTGAGATAAAGCAGAGACCGAAACGTCACGGATAATAAGACATAACAGTGTAGATTCCGAAAATCTTTCCATTCAATAGTTTTTTTTTAATCAAAGTGTATGGCGAAATGTAGACGGAGACGAGTAGAGCGCGTTTCCTTTCATTTTCGTCTCCACAGAGCAAATGTCGCCAGTACCGTCATGAGCTGTCTTTACCCTGTTTACGTTCATCTTCGACTCATCAAATTTCACGAGATCGTAGTTAAGAGATTACACAATTTTACGATTGGTACAAACCTGACCTGAGCTACCAGGCACTCATAACTCAACAGGTACATTTTTTTTTTTGGAAAGAACAAAAAAAAAACATGCGCGGATTGTTAAGAGACGGAGGTGCAATATTATGGTTTAAGGGTTGGAGGTGTAATAATTTGGCAGGAGTTTATGACAATCATATGAAATGGAATTTGAATTTGAATCTCATTGATATAACAACGCGCAAGTTTGAATAGTTTTAAGAATCATTTCGGTTGTTGTGAAATAGAGCACAATATAACATCCAAATCTTAGGCTTAAGCGAAGTCAGGTGGACAAAATCAGGAGAAGAAAACTCCGAGCGGAAACACCATTCCGAATGTTGATCCTGAGTGTGAAAAAAAATTGGAGTGGCGGGCGTCCTTACCCCGAGAGCAAGAAACAGTCTCATCAGCTGGGAACCAATTTCGAATAGAATTATTGTCGTCAAACTTAGAGCCAATGTCAGAAACATCATAACTCTGTAGAGCTACACACCAACTTATGCCGCAACACCTAGTGAGAAATCATGGTCGTGTTCAAAGAGGTGATATTATTATTTTCATGGCAGGTTGACTCTGGCAATGATGGACCAAGACACGTGATGGGGAAGCATGGTGACCCTTGGGTCGTCATTATCTTGAATTAAGAGACCCAAAAGCACCGAAATTTTTGTACAGTTTTATAGTACTCGGTAAATGGTTATCGGACGGACCCTTTTTCCACACAAGAGTCACTATAAAACATCCTAATGGTCTTTTTCTTCTTCAATTCCCATCCCATCAGCCCGAATCGAGCTTTTGTGCCCTGACCTTCAGGCTCGTTAACATTTTTTTCTATTTGGTATTCCGACATGGTTGTAAGCCCTACGCAGAACCCTCTATTTACTAATTTTCATGTACGCAGATTGAGGTGACTCAGATATATTCACGTAGGCTGTGTGGTGGAATTATACGTCGACCGGGAATTGAACTCACGGCCTTCAAATTTTAGTCCAATACGCATCAGCTTGTGAGTAGCCTGGTGAGTAGAAGCTACACCTAAGCTGATGCTGTTACTCAGAATCAAATCGACTATTTGGTCATAAGTCGCCGCTGAGAAGACGGCTCCTCGATATGCGAGCGAAGTGCGGAGCTGAGGTGGAGAGCGATCACCACTCAATGGTTGCCTGCTTGAGAGTGTGGACAGGAGTTGACCAACAGACACAAATTCTTCAAATGAAGCTCAATTGTTGAAACTTATGGTGAGGGCAGTATTAGTGAAAAAATGCTTTGCGAATAGTTTTACCGCTATAGAACGGGCCATTTTGACATGGAATGCGAGGAGCATCCCGGAGTGGTTAACAAGTTTGAAGACGCAGAATTTCAGAAATTACTGGACGAGGATTCATGTAAAATGCAATAACAACTAGCAGATTCATTGAGTGTGACTCAACAAGCCATTTCACATCGTTTAAAAAGCTTGGGGATGATGAAAAAGCTAGAAAATTTGGTTGAAGCCAAGAAACATCGAACAGCGTTTCTTCACATGCGAACAGCTGCTCCAACGACAAAAAAGGAAGGGTTTTTTGCGTCGTATCGTCACTCGCAATGAAAAGTGGATCCATTATGATAATCCAAGGCGAAAGGAATCATGGAGATACCACGGCCATGCATCAACATCGACGGCCAAGGCCAACATCCATAGCTTGAAAATCATGCTATGTATTTGCTGGGACTAGCTCGGCGTGGTGAATTATGAGTTGCTGCAAACGGGTGAAACCATCAAGAGAGATCGCTACAAAAAAGCAAGTAATGCGTTTGAGCCGAGTATTAAAGGAGAAACGGACGCAATACGAGAAGAGACACGACGAAGTGATTTTGCTGCACGACAACGCTCGACCACATGTTGCTCACATTGCGGAAGCCTACCTTAGAAACACTGAAATGGGACGTCCTACGCGATTAGCCGTATTCTCTAGACCTCGCCCCTTCCGACTACCAGCTATTCCTATTCCGATCGATGACGCATGGCCTGACTCAGCAGTACTTCTAGTCTTACGAAGAAGCCAAAAATTGAGTCGATTGAAAGATGAAAAGAAAAGCAGTTTTTTCGATGCGAAATCCATATGTTGCTAAAAAGATGTGAAAAAGTTGTGGCTAGCGATGAGCATTTCTTTGAATAATAAATATTGAACCATTTTAAATAAAAAAGGCTCAAATTAAAAAAAAAACGGCGGTTTTCAATTTGTACTCCCAACATTAAATTTACACCGAAATTTCTTACCGTGTACATACATATATGTATGTGAATCGCGCATAGTGATTTCGTGTAATTTTGGGATTATTCGAGAGTGGTTTATTAAAGAGACAGACAAAAACGAATAGAAGGACAGACAGAAACTCGAATTTAAGATTTCTTTGCGAAACAAACGTTATAGAAAACACAACTTACACTCAGATTTCATGAGTACAATCATAATCTCTTCTTCTACTACTACAATGGCACTAGAGCCCGAATTGGGCCTTGGCCTTTCGACCTTCAGGTTCCTTAACATTTTTCATTATTTATTGTGGAAGGGTTGTTAGACCTCCGCACAACCCTAGATATATGAGTTTTCATTTTCGCAGGTTGAGGTGGCCAAGGTATACTCAAGCAGGAAGTGTGCTGGAATCATGCGTCGACCGAGATTTGAACTCACGGTCCTTCGCACTGTAGACCAACACGCTACCCACTAGGTTACTTCCTAGCCTATTACGACTTATTATTCCTGAGAATTCTACTTTTACCACCGTTTGGTGGCTTTTTAGTATTCTTAATAATTTTTACATGTATGAACCGGAAAAACGAATGGCGAAAATGGATCAATTTGAAGCAATAAGCGTACCAGAGGAGCTACTATGAACCCTCTATCTACGAATTTTTTATTTTCGTAGATTGAGGTGACCAAGGTATATCCAAGCAGGCAATGTGCTGGAATCATATTGCGTCGACCGATATTTGAACTCACGACCTTCGCATTACAAGACCAATACGCTACCCACTAGGCTACACCCTAAATACTCCCTGCTATTTGTGAAATATGGATATACTAGCGCGAATCACATATATGCTAGTTAATAGTAAATAAATATCATTATGAAAGCCAAAATTTCAACTAATTGAAACCCAGCAAAAAAAATGGTTTTTCATCAAAAAAAATTTTAAATATTATAAATAAATAAATTTAAGGAAAACTGGGAACAACAAATAACCAGCGCGATTCCTCTCACATTTTTTTTTTTTGTTTAATTCCCACCAACTCAAATCGTAAAATAAAAACTGCAGATCTTATCTGCCAGTCGTATCCATCACTTCTTCTGTCATTACTTCCAGATGTGTAGTGAAAACAAAGATAAGATCTTTGTAAACTCCTTAGTATGCAGTCGAACGTATCTTAAATAAATTGTCCAAAGTGACGCCATTTCATTAGCGTAAGAACACGAGTGAAACTGCTGCTGCTTCTACGAAATAATAGCAGTCACAGCACCACTTAGTTTATGCTTAGCCGTCAATTAATCCCTCTTACGGCCAATTACACTCATCCATGGCCTGCAACAAGAGCTTAAAAGTGGCTGACGAAAATATTTGATGACAGGACGGAGAACAGATACAGCCATTCTAAGTTA
This sequence comes from Chorisops tibialis, assembly GCA_963669355.1. Classification (NCBI taxonomy): domain Eukaryota; kingdom Metazoa; phylum Arthropoda; class Insecta; order Diptera; family Stratiomyidae; genus Chorisops; species Chorisops tibialis. Next base: position 262,290,169 of record OY770262.1, on the reverse strand, counting down.
CACTTTCAGCAGTAAAGGAACTCCTTGGGCCCGGGTTTTTGCTTATGGAAACGATCATAAGCATTAATTAGGGCGTCATTCGATTGCGACCGTCATGCAGAACAAATTCACTGACGTCCTCGATCGTCGCTCCTCATAAAAACAACATGTAATTTTTGATGCTTCGCCTCATACAAATCGTATAGGGCTGAAACGATGCAAATGAGGGTCATTAGCAAATGAATTAGTTAACCCTCAAGACGAGTAAGAAGTGGACTATAATAGTAGTTCACAGAGTAGACGAAATCTGCAAGCATTATAAATTTGTTTTAACGAATTTTGTAAAGCTGGGAAAGACAGAAAAGTTTATATTGTCACACAATGGGCAGACATCCGGCAATCGTCCGTCCGATCGCAGTCTAGCGTTAATCTAGAAACTTTAAATTTTATACACGTTATTTATGTCGAAAAGGTAAAATAAGCCAATTGCTTTCAGCCCTTCTAACGGCTCTCCATCTTTTCTCAATTTTACTTTATTATTCTAATAATAAAGTATGGTTGTCAACTTGGAAAAAACATAACAGAATTGATACTATAGATGAATTGAGAAAGAGCTCAATATACCGGAAAATATGTCACCTCTAATTCTTTCGAATAGCTAATAGTGACTTTTGTATGGGAGGTGGTAGAAGCAGAGGGGGAAGTTTTGTAATTTTTGGATATGACACCTAACGTAGTATGCAAAATATTTCGTGCTGAATTTAAAGTTTGTAGCTTTCATCATTTTCAGTTGGACATAGTTTTTCTGAAATTGGGGCATTTGCATGGGAGGTGGCAAGGGAAGTGGAGGAGTTTAGAACATTCTGGAACTGCCTCATTATCGCCAGGCTTTGTTTCAATTTCAAAGTTGATAGCTCTTATTTGTTCGAAGAAGAAATGCTTTCCTTGAAATTATAATATAGATGTTTGTATGGGAGGAGTGATGCGAAGCTAATAAGTTTTCTATCATTTATTGAAATTATTAAGAAACAAATTCTGGCCAAATTTTGAGTTCGTACCTTTTCTAGTTTTAATGTGAATCGATACATTAAATCCATTAGATTTACCAAAATTATGCATTTGTATGGGACGGGGTAGAAGGAGTATACGGATCAAAACAAAATTTTCCCTTTTCAATGACATTTCTATTATTATATTTTCCACAAAATCTCAAGTCGATAGCTTTGGCAAAGATCAAACAAACTATAATAATTTAAATGAAATTTAAAAATTTCGTGTAATTCCTATGGGAGGGGGTAGAAGGAGTGAGGTAGAGTTGATAATTTTTTAAAACTGATTGCAATTATAATAAAATTAATTATCGCAAAAATTCGTTTTCATAACTTTGCTGAAAAAAAAATCGAAAAATGCATTTTTCAAAATTGTACATTTGCATTGGTCGGGGTGAAGGGATCGGCTAAATATTTTGTTTCGAAAATGATATACACATCATTATACTTTAACCAAAATTTAAAGTCAATAGTTTCGAAGAAATCTCTTTTTTTTTAATTTTGGAATTTCTTGAAATTTGAATTGGAGGGAGTAGAAAGGGTGGGGCGATGCAGTCCTTTCACAAACTTAAAGTTACTTTTTTGCTACAAATGACACACAACAAATTTCAGCACGTAGCTCAAAACGTTCGAGAGTTATGTTGTAGACAGATGCACAGCGACAACAAATATTTCTGAACCCTTGGCAGCTCTGTGTAAGCATTATTTTTTAGCGTTACAAACGGCAAACGCAATATACTCTCAGATTTCATCTAGAGTATAAATAAACTGCCAACAAGTCGGACGAAACTTCATTATTTTTGGAACAAGTTGCGGATGTATGGAAAGTCAATATGCAGGTTAGAGTGGTTCGGGAGACTAAGTGAAAGAGAATCCTTGGGCAGGGCTGTTATTAATTTAACAATATTTCATTCGTTTATGCAAGTTTGGGTTTTTATGAGGGGAGCGGAAGGGGTGATAGTAAAGGTGGGTGGATTTTAATAGCTTCTTAATTGGTTGCTTGAATCATGACCAATATTCTCTGTATAGAATGTGTTTCACAAATGAAGCTGCATAGAATTTTTATAAAATTCGGTATATTCTACATTCACGAAACCGAACATTTGTATGGGAGGGGGTAGAGCGGGTAAGAGAATCGTAAAATTTGTGATGCAATTTTATTTTATTTCTCTTGTAAGGTGCTCGTACAAAATTTCAATTACGTAGCTTTTAATTTTTTTGTTACTAGTTGATTTAATGAAATTGGTCGAAATCATACTTTCGTATGGGAGGTGGTAGAAGGGCAAGCGCGATTTCAAAACTTTTGAGGCAATTTCGTTTCAACTATTTTTAGAAGTTATTATGCAAAATTTTGAATTGATAGCTTTTAATAGTTAGATGATAATTAATTCATTGAAAATGGTCGAAAAAATAATTTTGTATGGGTGGGGTTAGAAGTTTTAAAAGTACTTGATCAGTTAATCTTTGACATATTTAAGCATTTTTTTTAAATACATTTTGCAAATGTTCAAGTACCTACCTTAAAATTTTCAGTTTATGTGTTTTTTTCAGTGCACATAAAACACCTTGTGCACGTTAGAATGAGGGAAAGGGGGTCAGTTTATAAGAATTGTGGAACAAATTATTTTTTTTTTCTATGTATGTCATATAGATGTATCCAAATGCAAAATTTAACCTTAGTATCTTTCACTAGAGCCCTAAAAAAATTACTCAAAATTTTGGACATTTATGCTTACCACCTCCCTCCCCTTACACCTCCTAGCTCAAAATTTACCAAAATTAATAAATATTTAGTTCTACAATCTGATAAATTTTCATTTTATAGATAGAGATAGAGATATGTATAACGTTTTGTAATTTTGAAAAGTGCGACATTTTTGAAATGCTTCCCATTTCCGCCCACTACTATTATTTCCACCGGTTATATTTTTTTCGCTAGTATAGATTAATATATGATGTAAGTTTCAATTACATAGCTACATAGATAGTTGAGATATTCATTTTTAAGTTTTTTCCTTTGACCCCCTTTGACCCTTCCCCTAGCAGTAATTAGCCTCTCTCTAAGCTGATTCTGGCGGAGCTATATGCCGCTTTAATGGTTCCAAAATATGAATTTTTCACGATAAATAATTTCGAAGATATAATCATGTGAAAAAAACAATTCGGCTGACAATTTGTTTTTAGCCCCTCCTTTTCGGACGCCAATGGATAAAAAAATTTAATTATTTGTTTAGTTTGTCCCACAACCCTCTTTATATCTCTACTGATTTTTACCTTCCTATCTGCATTCCTGGTGGAAATATTAGCAAGTGTATTTTTTGACTCTTTCCCTCCACCCGTCTCCCCCTTCCACCTAACACTCCCCAAAAATTAGAAAGTGGAGCTCACTTACTCAATCAACAATCTGCCCGAAAATGAACATTCTACCTTTAGCGGTCTCGGAGATATGAGTGCATGTACCGCGTACAGCGGGACGGATTTTTTTTTTTTTTTGCATTTTTAGGCTAATTTAGTCATGAAAAGCGAAAAAACAAAATTTCAGGGTAGCAAATTTTTTTTTTCTGTGTCGATCACAATACTTTATTATTGGAATAATAAAGTAAAATAAACTGCCAACAATTTTGCCTAAAAACTTATAAAAATAAACTGCCAACAAGTCGGGCGAAACTTTATTATTCTTGGGACAAGTTGCGGATGTGTGGAAAGTCAATATGCAGGTTAGAGTGGTTAGGGAAGGCTAAGTGAAAGGGAGTTCTTGGGCAGGGCTGTTGTCAATTTAACAATATTTCATTCATTTCTGCAAGTTTGGGTTTTTATGAGGGGAGGAGGAGGGGTAAGGGTGGGTGGATGTTAATAGCTTTTTAATTAATTGCTTGAATCGCGTCCAATATCCTCTGTATAGAATGTGTTTCATAGACGAAGTTGCATAGAATTTTCATAGGATTCGGTGCATTTTACATTCACGAAACCAAACATTTGTATGGGAAGGAGTAGAGGACGTAGAGGAATCGTAAAATTTGTGACGCAATTTTATTCCCTTTCTCTTGTAGTGTGCTTGTACAAAATTTCAAGTTCGTAGCTTTTAATTTGATGGTTATTAGTTCATTCAATGAAATAGGTAGAAATGATACTTTTGTATGGGAGGGGGTAGAAGAGCAAGCGCGATTTCAAAAATTTTAAAGGAATTTCATTTCAATTATTACTTTATTATTTTAATAATAAAGTATTGTGATCGACTTGGGAAAAAAAAAAAATTTGCTACCCTGAAATTTTTTTTTTTCGCGTTTCATGACTAAACTAGCCGAAAAATGCAAAAAAAAAAAATCCGTCTGTCTGTACGCCGTCCGCCGTACGCCGTACGCCGTACGCCGACGTGTACGCTCAGCGCACATTAACTCCCAAACCCTTCAAGATAGAAAGTTCATTTTTGGAGGGATTGTAGGTAATTGCGGATCTCAGGCGGATACCCATTTTGGGGGGTGTACAAATTCAGGGGGAGGCAGGGGGAGCGCTTTAACTGAAAAATACGAATTCAAATATCTCAACCATGGTTACAGCTAGGAAGCTGAAAATCAACACACATATAGAAGAATTTATGGGACAACTTCTAAAAATAATTTAATTTTTTTATCCATTGGCGTGCGAAAAGGGGGGGGCTAAGAACCAATTGGCGGCCGAATTTTTTTTTCAAATGATTATATCTTCGAAGTTTCTTACCATAAAAAATTGATATTTTGAGACCATTAAGATGGCATCAAGATCTACTAGAATCAGTTTAGATAGAAGCTAATTCTTGTAAGGGGGAGGGTCAGGGGGGGTGCAAAGAAAAACACTTAAAAATTAATATCTCAACTGTCTCTTAAGCTATGTAATTGAAACTTGAAATGAAAACTAAGCTTTACTAGTGACATATGAAAAAAATATAATATATGGACATAATAGTAGTGGGGGGAAATGGGGAGCATTTCAAAAATGGCGCACTTTCCAAAACTACAAATCACCAAATCTCAAAATTGAGTACACATATCAAATCAAAAATTTGTCAGATTGTAGACCTATATAATGTTGAATTTTAGTAAAAATTTTAAGTTGGGGGGTGTAAGGGGAGGGAGGTGGAAAGCGAAAATGTTGAAAATTTTGAGTGATTTTTTTATGGCTCTGGTAAAAGATACAAAGTTTAAATTTTGCACGTCGACACATCTATTTAATGTACATAGAAAAAAAATAATAATTTGTTCCAAAATTGTTATGCACAGAAGTGGGGGTCTAACGTGCACAAAGTGTTTCATGCGCAATGAAAAAAACACATAAACTGAAAATTTTTGAACGAAATTTTTAGGTAGGATCTTGAAAATTTGCGAAATGCATTTAAAAAAAATTCCCAAGAGTTTAAAATATTAACTGGTTGAATATCTTTAAAACTTCTACCCCCTCCTATACAAAATTTTTTTTTCGACCATTTCTAAGAAATTAATTATCACTTAACTTTTAAATGCTATCAATTTGAAATATTGCACAAAAACTTACAAAAATAGTTGAAATAAAATTACGTTAAAAGTTTTGAGATAACACTTGCCCTTTTACCCCCTCCCACACAAAAGTATGATTTCGACCTATTTCATCAAATCAACTAATAACTAAAAAATTAAAAGCTACAAACTTGAAATTTTGTACAAGCACCTCACAAGAGAAAAGAAATAAAACTGCATCACAAATTTTACGATTCCCCTACCTCCTCTACCCCGTCCCATACAAATGTTTGGTTTCGTGAATTTAAAATACACCGAATCCAATGAAAATTCTATGCAATTTCGTCTATGAAACTGACATTCTATACAAAGAATATTGGATTTTGTTCAAGCAATCGATTAAGAAACTATTAACATCCACCCACCCTTACTATCACCCTCCCTTCATGAAAACTCAAACCTGCATAAATAAACCAATGAAATATGGAGCTTTTGAACGTTTCCGGAAAGTGTTAAATTGAGAACTGCCCTGCCCAAGAAGCTCCTTTCACTTAGTCTTCCCTAACCACTCGAACCTGCATATTGACTTTCTACGCATGCGCATTTTGTCCCAAAAATAATAAAGTTTCGCCCGACTTGTTGGCAGTTTATTTTTATAAGTTTTTAGGCAAAATTTCAAATGGATAGCTTTTAAGAGTTAGCTGATAACTGATTTCTTAAAAATGCTCGAAAAAATAATTTTGTACGGGAGGGGGTAGAAAAGGTAAGGGAATTGCAAAATTTGTGACGCAATTTTATTTCTTTTCTCTTGTAAGCTGCTCGTACAAAATTTCAAGTTCGTAGCTTTTAATTTGTTGGTTATTAGTTGATTTAATGAAATTGGTCGAAATCATACTTTTGTATGGGAGGGGGTAGAAGGGCAAGTGTGATTTTGAAACTTTTAAAATAATTTTCTTGAAAATATTTTTTTAAGTTCTTATGCAAAATTTCAAATGGATAGCTTTTAATAGTTAGGTGATAATTAATTTCTTAAAAATGGTCGAAAAAATAATTTTGTATGGGAGGGGGTAGAAGTTTTGAAGGTATTCGACCAGTTAATATTTTATACTTTTAGGAATTTTTTTTAAATGTATTTCCCAAATTTTCAAGTTTCTACCCTAAAATTACATCCAAAAATTTTCAGTTTTCGTGTTTTTTTCGTTGCACATGAAACAGCTTGTGCCCATTAGACCGGGGTGGTCGGTTCATAACAATTGTGGATCAAATTAATATTTTTTTTCTATGTATATCAAATAGATGTATTCACATGCAAAATTTAGAGTTTCTATCTTTGAGCAGAGTCCTAAAAAATTCACTCAAAATTTTTGACATTTTTGCTTACCACCTCCCTCCCTTTACACCCCCTAACTTAAAATTTTTATCAAAATTATAAATTATGTAGTTCTATAGTCTGACGAATTTTCAATTCGATATCTGTACTCAATTTTGAGATATAATGATTTCTAATTTTGAAAAGTGCACCATTTTCCAAATGCTCCCCATTTCACCCCACTACTGTTATGAACAAATTTTATATTTTTTTTGTATTTCGCTAGTATAGCTTAGTATATGTTTTAAATTTCAATTACATAGCTTAAGAGATAGTTGAGATATTAATTCTTAAGTGTTTTTCCTTGCACCCCCCCCCTCCCCCTGACCCTTCCCCTTACAATAATAAGCCTATTTCTAAGCTGATTCTGGTGGATCTATACGCCATCTTAATTGTCCCAAAATATGAATTTTTTATGGTAAGTAGTTTCGAAGATATAACCATTTCAAAAAAAGATTCGGCCGACAATTTGTTTTTAGCCCCCCCTTTACGGACGCCAATGGATAAAAAAATTAAACTATTTTTGGAATATGTCCCACAACTCTCTCTATACGTTTGCTGATTTTCATCTTTCTATCTGCATTCGTGGTGAAGATATTAGCAAGTGTATATTTCGACTTTTTCCATCCCCCCGCCTCCCCCTTCCACCCCACACTCCCCAAAATTTGGATAATGGAGCTCACTTACCAAGTTAATAACCCACCCAAAAATCAACATTCTACCTTTAACGGTCTTGGAGGTACGAGTCCATATGTACGGCGTACGGCGGGACGGATTTTTTTTTTTTGCTTTTTTAGGCTAATTTAGTCATGAAACGCGAAAAAACAAAATTTCAGGGTAGCAAATTTTTTTTTTTTCTGTGTCGATCACAATACTTTATTATTAAAATAATAAAGTAATTATTACCCTGAAATTTTGTTTTTTGGCGTTTCATGACTAAATTATACTAAAAATGCAAATGTCTGTCTATACGCCGTACGTGTGTGTTCAGCGCTCAGCAGATGCCAAACGCTTTAAGATAGAATGTTCATTTGTTGGTGAATTGTAGATCGGTACTGATTTCAGGCGGACTCCAATTTTAGGGAAAGTATGTTTTAAGGGGAAGGCGAGGCTAGCATCGAAAACTACCAACTCGGAAATCTCAACCATTATTCTAGCTATGAAGTTGAAAATCAACATACGTATAGAGTGGGTTTAAGGATAACCTCTAAAAATAATTTAGTTTTGATATCCATTGGGGTCCGAAAAGGGACCATAAAAAATGCATATCTTAGGGTCAATAAGGTGATATACAAATCCACCATAATTAATTTAGAAAATGGACAATTATTATTAGGAAGAGGGTCAGAGGGGATCAAAGAAAAACACTTAAAAATTAAAATCTCGATTATCTCTTAAGCTATATAATTAAAGTTTCTAACACGTAAGCTGTACTAGTGTAATATAAGAAAAATATAACGTTTGCACATTATTGTAGTGGGGGGAAATGGGGAGCATTTCAACAATGTTGTATTTTTCTAAATTTCAAACCGTTATATCTCAAAATCCAATATAGGCAATAAGTTGGGATTTCTTCAGATTGTAGAATTCTATGGTCAATAATTTTTGTGAAAATTTTAACTTGGAGGATGTCAGGGGAGGTAGCTGGTAGGCCAAAATGTCGAAAACTTTCACAAATTTTTTAGGACACTGGTGAAAGATACAAAGTTAAAATTTCTCACGTTCATAAATCCATTTAAGAAAAAATAATAGTTTGAACTAAAACTGTAATGTACTGAAGGGGGCTCTAACCTGCACGAGGTGTTTTATATATTTTGAAAAAAAAACACACACACACAACACAAACTCAAAATTTTGAGTAAAATTTTAAGCTACAAACTTGAAAATTTGTGAAATTTATTTTAGAAAACGTTTCGAAGTTTAAGATATTAACTGATCGAATAACTAGAAAACTTCTACCCTTTCCAATACAAAATCTGTTCAACTATTTTTAAAAAAATGAATTATAACTAAACCATTAAGAGATATCAACGTCAAATTTTGTATAAACACTTTTAAAAATATTTAAAATAAAGTTGCATTGAAAGTTTTGAAACCGCTTCTGCCCCCTCCATGCAAAAGTATGATTTCAACTAATTTCATTAAATCAACTAATCACCAACAAATTAAAAGCTGTGATTTTGAAATTTTGTATGAACACTTTTCAAGACAAACCAAATAATACTGCATCACAAATTTGACGATTCCCTCAACTCCTCTACCCTCTCCTATACAAATGTATGCTTTCAAGAATATAAAATGCACCGAGTTTCATGAAACTGACATTCTATACAGTTTTGAAGGTGATTTAAGCAATTAATTAAAAAACTATTACCATCTACCCATCCTTTCTATCGCACCTCTTCCCCATACAAACTTAAACTTATTTATATATTATATAAAGGAATGAAATATTTATTCAATGTAGTGAAGTAATCGTAATAGCAGTTAAGTGTTAAATAATTGACTACTGCCCTTCACTTAGTCTTTCATAGCCACCCTATCCTGCAAATTGACTTCTCACACAACTTGTCCCAAGAATAATGAAGTTGCGCCCGACTTGTTGGCAGATATTTTTTCCTTTGGATAATTTATCCATCGACATTCCATTTTTGCCAAGGCAGATTCGAAATGTCGATAGATAAGTTATTCATTGGATTAATTGTGAACATATTATTTGTTGATGGACGATTTGTCTAGTGAATAAATTGTCCGAGAGATCTATATCTATATCTTCTTGGATACATTTTTCGGATAAAGCAGAAAAGTATTTGTTAAACAACTAAAGCTTAAGCTCCATGGATTCAGGCTGGATCATTTGCAGAGGCGAAAAACCTTTCCAACACTATCTTTGTCACTGTCCGCAAATCTCCAACAGCCTTCTCCTTTATTTAGGCTCTAAATTTATCTCAGAACTCAACGAAATCAGAGATGTTAAACATTCGAGCCTACTTCGGTTCGTAAACCTTACCAAGTGGCTACCATAAAGAGGTGTAACATCTATCTCAGTACAATGGAGTCAACTAGATGTGCAATATGGTTCTCTTTGCAAGACCACCATCCTACAGCCCAAACCTAAGCCCAAGGCTGTTAAATTACACGACGAGTAGTGTTAAGCTAACAAATGTACAAATTCGAACAACATCAAAGAGATAGATGAAAGGAATGTATTTTTAAAACACTAAGCTCCACTTTGCATTTCCTTCCTCATTCCAGGATTAAACTATTGAGTCATGGCAGCATAAGATCGACGAAGTCGAATAAGCTGCTTTTTCATGCAGGTCAGATTGAAAGACGTTGTCCTTTGGGAAACTGGATAGTTTCGAGAGTAGACGACAGAAACTTGTAAATATAGACTCAGAAGAGGGTGAGTGATAAAACTGGACGCCAGTACCAATGAGAAGGAAGAAAAGTAATATCGCTTAGTACGATCATTAAAAAAAAAAAACTTTAGTCAATATTTTTAAGCCTAAGACACCGAATTTGTTAAAGCATGACCAACAACGTTCAGTTGGATACAACTGGAGGGAGTGGTCTTCCCGTTCAGAAAATTTATTAATATTGAACTACTAGGAAATAGTTTCTAGGTCAAGAATTAAGTGGGGACAGCGTGAAATCATGTGTTTGAAGTTGTGGAGGACTCCGTTTCCGATTGGGCGTGAAGCCCAATCTTGCGATACTCTAGATGAAAGAAAAATTTCTTGATTTTAAGAAATTTTGTATGGGGAGTGGTAGAACGGGTGACGGAATTCAACTAATTTTTCCACATCATGATAGAGTTGCTATCAAAATGTTTAATACTACATTTAAACTTCAAAAATTTAATAGGTTTCAAAATATTAGTGTATTAAATTTAGCGAAATTGTACAGTTTGTATGGGAGGTGGTAAGAGGAGCAGGGGGTTTCCAGGTTTTTTTGAGTAATAAGTATGAAGATTATGAAACTGATATCACTGAAATTTCTGACCAATAACTTTCATACTTTTCAAGAAAATCGATTTTATGCTAAGTTTTGAAAATTTTTCACTTTAGGAGAGGGTAGACGGAGTGAAGCTAATCTGTTAATTAACATTTGATCTTACTAATAATTCGAAATAAATATGTAGTGCACAATATCAGCTCAATAAATTTTACTCGTGCGGAGGAAATGGGTTTATATTATTTCAACAAAAAGTGTAGTTTGAATGGAAGGTGGTAGAAGGAGTGAGGTGATTTAAATAATTTTAATACTGTTTGCTGCCATGATAAAAATAATATATATTCTAAATTTCAGATCTAAAGCTTTCATACTTTTTGAGAAAATCCGTTTATTGTGAAATTCCAAAATTGAGTCATTTTATATGGGAGGGGGTAGAAGAAGTAGCGCGTTTGACCCGTTCACGAACTTGGCCCTACTTTTTGTAAAAAATTTGAACCTTCTAGGTCAACGCTTTCTCGAGCTAGAGAGGACACGGACAGACGGACCGATATCCGGTTTTGAAATTTTTGAGTGATAAGATGAATCTTTGTATAATGAATTTTTTTCTCCGAGCGTTATTTCTTAGCGTTACAAACTTATAATACTCTCAGATTTCATGTAGAGTATAAAAACAGTTCGATCAAGAGGAGGTGTCGAATGCTTCTGTGCATGCAGCTGTGCATTCTGCCATCTTTTTAAGAAACCCATTCTTAGTGTTAAGTCATTTTAATATATTGAATAAGACTATTGTATCATCGGTATCCCTTGTGTTTATACAGTAAATTTACGAAATACTTCATTCTACTTCTGGTGAGTTATTTTCCTTCTTCAATGGCACACCAGACTAAATCGAGCATTGACATCCTGACCGTCACGTTCGTTAACATTTGTTTGTTATTCTGGAAGAGTTCTTCGTACAACTTTCTCCACGAATATAATCGCTTCGACCGAGATTTTAACTCACGACCTTCGCATTGTAAATAGCCACTTGTAAGTAAGGTTAAATCTTAATTGAAATATTGCGTACAATATCGAGCTCAGACCTCGCAGAACTTAGACCAGTTGACCAATAAGGTTTTTTAATCCTTACCATCTTATCCTCTATGTCCGCTTCTACTTCTACAATGGCGCTACAGCCCATTTCGGGCCTTGGCTTCCTGGCCTTCAGGTTCCTCAACATTTTTTCATTATTTATTGTGGAAGGGTTGTCAGACCTTCGCACAACCCTCTATCTGTGAATTTTTCATTTTCCTAGATTGAGGTGGCCAAGGTATACCCAAACAGGCTGTTTGCTGGAATTATGCATCGACTGGGATTTGAACTCACGACCTTCGCATTGTAGACCAACACACTACCCACTAGGCTACACCCTAGCTTGTAACTATGTCTGCTGGGATCACTTATCTAAAATATCAAGTTTAATAAAAACTGTTTATATATTTAATTTCATATGTGAGAAAGTATTAAGTACTCACAATCTACTGTTCGACGACTCTCAACAATTAATAAACAAAAAAAATCTAACAGTGGTCATCAATAATATTATCAACAATCGTTACCCCAATTGAAAATTGAAGCAACACAAAAAAAAGTTCTCAGATCGTAAATTTTCCATAGTGTGTAAGCAACTACATATTTTCCATTTATACGATATGTGTATTCAATGTGTTTTAAAACGTACAAATAATAAAAACTAATTTTTTACGATCACTAAAGGATCGATGAAACGATCGCTTGCAGTTTTTAAGATGCCGACCGCAATATTGAAATGTGTGAAACGAATTGGACGGTCTTGTCCGTCATTTGTAATTTGATGGCTTTTTTAGCGATTGTACGAGTAGTACTGTATGTTGACATAATGATCGACAATTTTAAATACGAAAAAAAGAGAGAGCTCAGGAATTACACGAATCCATTATGGGTTTGAAGTTTGGATAATGCGGCACATTATTATGTGTTGTAGGAGGTAGATCGTTAAATGCTCTCGAGTCCCATGATCGTGTTTCATTCCTGCGAAAATCAAGAGACCGACTCAAATGCTATTAAGACGGCGAATTATTGACCATTACTTGTTTGATCGAGCTGAAGAGGTTTCTGTGCTCGATGTGGGCGTTTTCTCATAACCTAAAGGCAAGGTGTATTAAAATGTATATAAACATAATTTTCTTATTATTCGCTTCGTGAGTACCACTGCTGGGTTCAAGTGTGGCAATTGAGTGTTCGCATCAGACATTGTAATTCATTGTTTATTTCTGAAAACTTATCTTATATGTATGTAAGTAGACATTTATTATAATATATATTTGTATTAATTTCACGAAAATTACTACATTGTGTAGACCGAAATGACTATCTAGTTGGCAGTCGAATAGGAATAAATTAATTCCAAAGTCATGCAAAATGACTTGAGACTCCTTAACTTGTGTCATCTTTTCAGTGAGCAAAGTATTTTCAAAAATGTAAAAGTGGAAATCCGTTGTATTTGATTGGAAATCTAACATAGACAAATTCAGGTTTTGGTTATTAATTTAATTTAATTTATTTACTTATCATAACAAGATAATTAATTTAATTTAATATAACCGAATATAATTCACTTTATCTTAATTAATTAAAACCAATTTGATATATACGTGATAAGCACTGGTGGAAGGGTCTAACGGGGTGTGGGGACCTTATAAAACACAGCGTAGTCTCAGTTTGTATGTCTGAGTGTGCGCTGAATTTGTTAAATACTCCACAGCATGTTAATAGGTTCATTTTGTCCGTAATCTGTACGATGTGGATATTCCTTAAGTGGTCTTGAATGTCTCATCACTGAGTCTGAATTTATTTGAGATATGGTCAACCATAATATCGCCATTCTATATCTAAGATTAAGGAGGATGTGAGCATAGTTCTTCTAGAACCATGAGGTAAAATGTTTAATAATCAGTAGGGTGGAAGTTTTTCAAAGACTCTAGGATCATAAATGTCCCTAAGAGCAAAAAGAAGGAATTGCTTCTGGATGGATTCTATTCTGTTGCTGTATAACTGGAAAAAGAGGTTCGAAATGGGACAGACATATTCCAGAATGGGGCGGACAAGAGAACAGAATAAAGATTTGGTGACCCATACATTCTTAAACTCTTTGGCTCTTCTATTAATGAACCCAAGAAGTTTATTGGCTTTTGAAATTATTCGATTATATATATGGAAGCACAGTTTACTGTCCAGTAGTAAGCCCAGCTCCTCAATTTAATTAACAGGGTGTAGATGAGCTCCCGCAAGGGGGTGGTTGTAGGATGAGGTTTTACCAATTTCTGAGCCTAGCGACTCCACGGACTTGAGCTAACTATCCCCCTCTGGGATGGGGGCTGTAGAATTCACCCACAGCCAGTCCTGCTTGCCCAAAAAATGGAAAATGGACACACACTGGATCATGGGCTTATCACCCGTGATCTTAAGACCTAAATGATACGAGAAACAGATACATCGCCTCGGATACGGACTGATTTTACGGTAACGACTTTTGGCTTTCGAAAACGGACTATGATTGGCTTCTGGAACGTTCGAACATTGAAAGACGGAGGAAGAGCTGGGGTTACTCGGTCCTTGCACCGCCAATCGGTGATCGACCGTGAAATGGAGCACTATAACATCCAAATCTTGGGCTTGAGCGAGGTCAGGTGGACAGGATCAGGAGAAGAACGAACCCCTAGCGGAAACACTATTCTGTACATTGGCCCTGAAAGTGAAGCCAGAAATGGCGTGGCGTTCGTCCTGACACCGAGAGCGGGAAACAGTCTCATTAGCTGGGAACCAATCTCTGATAGGATTATCGTCGTCAGGCTCAGGACCAGTATCAGAAACGTCACAATTCTGCAGTGCTACGCACCAACTAATACCGCAACATCTGGTGACAAAGAGGAGTTTTATAGCCAACTGAGTGCCACCTTCGAACGTGTTCCAAGAGGTATCATCTCAGGAGATATAAACGCCCAGGTTGGATCAGACAACACTGGACTAGAACACGTCATGGGAAGGCATGGTGACCCTTGGGTCAACGCGTCACGACCTTGGATTAAGAGACCCGAAAACGGCGAATTATTTGTGGAGTTTTGTAGTACTCGGCAAATGGTCATCGGAGGGACCCTTTTTCCACACAAGAGTCATCATAAAACATCTTGGGTTTCCCCTGATGGTGTTACTCAGAACCAGATCGACCATTTGGCTATAAGTCGCCGATGGAGAAGATGTCTCCTCGATGTGCGAGCGAAACGTGGAGCTGACGTGGGGAGCGATCACCACTTGATGGTTGCCTGTTTGAGATTGTGTACAGCAGCTATCCGACGACCACAAATTCTTCAAATGAAGCGCAAGCTTAATGTGGATAAACTTAGAGATCCCATCAAAAAACGCGAATACACCACTATTCTACGCGAAAAGTCATCCACATTGGGTGAATATGAAATGCGCACATTAGACGCCAATTGGGAGGCAACCAGAAACACTTTTCTAACTAGTGCTGAAGAATCTGTGGGATATGTGCAAAGCGGTGAGAAACTCTGGATGTTGCAAGACACATGGGTCAAGGTTGGCAATCGGAAAAAAGCCAAATTGGCAATCATCTCTCAACCCGATGTCAACCAACGAACGCCCGACTTGAGGCAGAACTACCGCTATGCTCATATACAGCTTAAGAGGGCTGTTAGACGCGACAAGAGAAAGGCCATTGAAGATCTGGCAAACAAGGCAGAATCTGCGGCTTACCTTGGGGATATGGGTTCACTTTTCAAAATCATGAAACAGGTGACGAACAGGAATTTCACCGCCAATCACCTGGTGAGAGATGTCAACGGAACTCTCCTTAATATGAGTGAACACCAGTTGCGGCGATGGAAGAAATACTTCTCTGATATTTTAAACATCTTGTCAGAGGAAGATATTCCGGAAACAGAACAACTTCTTAACATCCAGCCGCAACAATCCTCTATTAAGGACGATCCCCCAGATAAGGAAGAGATAGTTTCCGCCATTCGGTCAATGGCGGGAAGGAAAGCTCCAGGTATAGAAGGACTATCAACCGAACTCCTCAAAGCGGACCCGAAAATCACAGCCGATATACTCCTCCCACTCTTTACTAAGGTGTGGAGTGAGGGAAGATATCCGACTGAATGGAAGGAGGGCGTCATTGTGAAAATTCCGAAGAAGGGCGACCTTCGGGATTGTGGCAATTGGCGTGGTATATGTCTACTTACTGCCGTATCAAAAATTATGGCTGAGGTAATTCTCAATAGGATTAGTGATGTCGTCGAGAGCACTCTCGAAGTTTATCAGGCTGGATTCCGTAAAGGGTCGTCTTGTACCGACCACACAAATACCCTACGGATAATATTAGAGCAGTCAGCGGAAATGGGTTCGCCACTACATCTCATGTTTGTGGACTTCGAGAAGGCTTTCGACAGTGTTAAGCGAGATTACATATGGAATGCTTTGCGTAGGAGAGGTATTCCAGATAAGGTCATAGCTATGATTAAAGAATCCTACGAAGATGCAAGGTGTCGCGTCTTGCATAGAGGAGAGCTGTCCGAGAGCTTTCCTGTGCGAACGGGTGTCAGACAAGGCTGCATATTATCACCAGCCCTGTTTCTGGTGGTAATAAATGACATCTTGAAAGCTGCAATGGAAGGTGGGGAAGATAAAGGTCTTCAATGGAGACTTTTTAACATCTTAAGTCACCTTGATTATGCTGATGACGTGTGTTTGCTTGCACATACCCGTTCGGACTTAGAGTCAAATGTTCGCTTGTTTCATTCTAAATGCAAAGAGGAGGGACTGAAAATAAATGTGCGTAAAACCAAGTACATGCACATGGGTTCGAACGAAAGCACACCGATTGTTCTTAATGGACAGGATGTGGAAGAGGTGCAAGATTTTTGCTATCTCGGAAGCATTGTCAGCATGGACGGCGGAGCCGAAAAGGATGTTGAGGCTCGGCTAAATAAAGCTCGTCAGGCCTTCGGTATCCTTTCCCCTTTCTGGAGGTTAAGAGAGATCTCCCTTCGCACGAAGCTGCGAGTTTTTGACGCATGCGTCAAATCCGTGTTGTTATATGGTTGTACTACGTGGAAAGTGACCGTTCGACTTACCAAGAAACTACAGACTTTCGTAAACCAATACCTCCGGGGCATATTAGGAATATTCTGGCCAGAAGTAATCTCCAACGACGAACTTTGGAGTACAACTAGCCAGACTAAAATAGGTATTGAGATTCAACGGCGAAAGTGGCAGTGGATCGGTCACACTTTGAGGAAACCAGAGCAAAATATCGCAAAACAGGGGCTCTGGATTATAAACCTCGAGGAAGACGTCAGGTTGGTCGACCATGTAACACATGGAAGCAAGCAGTTGAGCAGGAGGCCAGAGGAATAAACAAGTCCTGGCAACAGCTTAAGGCCGATGCTCAGGATCGCGCCTTGTGGAAGAGAGTTGTTTCTGTCCTATGCCTAGGGGGACTTAACAGGAATTTGATTGATTGATTGATTGAGATGAGCTCTACTTAGGACATAGTAATGGTGAAATGAGGATCTATTACGTGAGAAGCTTATCACGTGGCATTTACAAACATTTCGCTCTAATTTGTTCTGCTGCACCAATGATCTTGCGCAATAAGCTTGGTTTGCAGGAATACGGCATCTACTGGTGAGGTTATGGCATGATATATTTACAGATCATCAGCGTATATCAGATGTGAAACATTTTTCAATACTTCTAATAGATCTGAGATGAAAACATTAAATAAGAGAGGTCTCAAGTGAATTCCTTGGGGTACACCAGTGGATACTAGTATTTCCTTGGAAATAAAACGTTGAAACTGAACAAATTGAATTTTATTAATAAGGTAGGACTTAAGCCTGTCAAGTAAGGATCCTGTCACACTAATTTTTATACTCTAGATGAAATCTGAGAGTATATTGTGTTTGGCTTACCGTTTGTAACGCTAAGAAATAATGCTCGCACAGAGCCGGCAAGGGTACAGAAATACTGATTCCGAGTTGCTGTCTGTCCGTCTGTCTACAACATAACTCTCGAACGCTTTGAGCAATCGTGCTGAAGTTTGTTGTGTGTTATTTTTAGCAAAAAAGTAACTTTAAGTTCATGAAGGGGTCACATCCTCCACTCCTTCTACCCCCTCCTATACAAATTTCACGAAATTTCGCAATTATCAGAAATTGATTTTTCTTCGAAACTGTTTAAGCTGTTGACTTTAAATTTGGGTTAAAGTATAATGATGTATACATTATTTTCATCACAAAATATTGAGCCGATCTCTTCACTCCTTCTACCTCCTCCCATACAAATGCATAATTTTGAAAAATGAATTTTTTCGATTTTCATTGAAACTAGCAAAGTTATAAAAACGAATTTTTGCCAGAATTAATTTTATTATAATTGCAATCAGTATTGAAAAAATTATCAACTTCACCTCTCTCATTCTACCCTGTCCCATTCAAATTTCACGTCCGTCTGTCTGTCTATCCGTCCGTCCGTCCGTCTGTCCGTCCGTGTCCTCTCTAGTTTGAGAACGGGATCATATTGGTCAATTTCTCGCAGATCATTTTTTCGAATAATTTCGGTATAGCTGATAAAATTGCTATGCCTCTGTAGTTTTCAACTTTTCGATTGTCTCCATTCTTGTAGATGGGTGCGAGATACGACGATTTCCAAGCCGAAGGGAAAGTTTCCAATGACAGTGACTTGATGAAGAGAAAATGTAAAGGTGTTAAAAGTTGATGGGCAGTTGATAAAAATAGGGGAGGAATAATAATAATAATAGGGGAGGACCTGGACCTTTTTTGATATCAATAGTTGTTAGAGCATCAAGCGCTTCCTCAATAGACAATGAGATATAACTAGTGGAGGAACGAAGATGTTGGATTCGCTGTGTGTTGAATCTGACTGGGTACCAAAAATTTCTTGAAAACGGTCAGCAAATATATCACAGGTATTACACCGGCAGAAAGATTGCGTGATCCCATTGGACATGGTTACGGGATAACCCGAACATTTTCGTTTTGTATTAAGAAATTCGAAAAATCTTTTTGGTTCTGTTATGATATCTTCACCAATTTTTTTACATAACACTCATACGCAACCCGCCACTTAGAAGAGAACTCTAAAGCCTGCGTGTTATAACTTCTCTGAAGACTAGGAGTTATTACGCCCGTTTTCTTAAGTTTTTTATATAGCTTTTTTCTTCTATTCCGCAGTGATCTGAGGTTTTTATCTTACTGAAACTTTGTCTTTTTGTTTTATTACAGGGACATAATTATCGACAATTTTACAGATCACATCATCAAACGTTGTTATGGCATCGACAAAATCATTACATGAGAAAAGGGATGTCCAGTCTATCGAAGACAGTTCGTTATTAATGCAATTGAAATCAGCATTACGAAAGTCAAATACAATATTATTATTATTAGAGTGAACAAAATTAATGTCGTTGCATGGTAGTTCTACTATGATAGCAGAGTGATGTAGTATATTAGAGAAAAAATTCTCCGCGTCTGAGGCAGGCTAACAATCCTTAAAAAATATCATATGCGTCGGTAAAGATCATATCAAGCCATCTCCCATTTTTATTGGGAAAATTCCCTACCTGATGTAAGTCGTTATTATACAGTGTGTCGATAATAGTGGTGTCAATATCAGAAATAAGAATCCCCTGTATAATAGTGTTATCGGAATGATTAGTCCGAAAAGAGATATTTGGGCGATTAAAATCGCCGAGAATGAAGATATTGTCATTCTCTGTTAAGGAGTAACTAACACTACGAAAAATTTCAAGAATGTCGTGGTATTTGTAGTCTTCAGAGTTAGGCTGGATATATACAACACCGATGTAAACATACATATCTATTAATCAGTTTGATTCTGATAAATGTATGTTCAAAAAATGTTGTTGTTGTTCTGTCTACAATCTCACCAGATAAAGATTTGTGAACTGCAATTAGGACACCCCCCCCTTTTGACAGACCTGTTGCGCTGTAATTCCTATCATTTCTGTATACGGTTCAGCTATTGTCCAATATTTCTTAATTTTTAAAGGAGTCATTTAGGCCAGTTTCCGTAATAATAATGATATTAAAGTGACATGATCTCGCATCAATGAAGAGATTATTTATCTTCCCTTTAATGCCACCTCTGTTGTGGTAGAAAATTCAAACTTCAAACGTTATTTTTAGAATTAGGAACGAAAAAACCAATTATGATCTTCACGAATTTCTTGCATATTAGATATATGCTTCGAGGAAACATGGGAACCGTATGTGGTGAGATCTTTATGGACTTGGTCAGGAGAAAGATTGAACTGATCGTCGAGGCGTGTATAGCGCCGTCATAAAGCTTCTAGATCCGTTCGAAGTCCTTCCTGTTCAATGGATATTATCAGACTGATTTTTGTTTTGCCATTTATACAGGTCGAGTCAGATTTATTGTGCATATAAGCACGATACAGCTGCACATTGTCAAATATTCTATGCACTCTCAACCGTGATAATAAATATCTGTTCTC
Organism: Chorisops tibialis; assembly: GCA_963669355.1. Lineage (NCBI taxonomy): Eukaryota > Metazoa > Arthropoda > Insecta > Diptera > Stratiomyidae > Chorisops > Chorisops tibialis. The sequence continues at coordinate 262,269,748 of OY770262.1, read as the reverse complement.
CTCGGAACTTGCCAAATTCTTTGATAGTTTTACGACAGGGGGAATTGAAATACTATAAATACATTTACTCTTTATGTATGAAATTTATCAAGCTGAGATTGAGCACTAAATATTTCTTTAGAAATGTTAGCAAGACCGAAAAACAATTATACGATTAGCTGCACTTCTTCTACCCTCTCCCATACAATATGACCCTATTTAACAACTTTACAAAAATTCGATTTTCTTCAAAAGTATAATTGTTCAATCAATCAATCAAATTCCTGGTAAGACCCCCTATAGGGGCATAGGACAGAAACAACTATCTTCCACAAGGCGCGATCCTGAGCATCGGACTTAAGCTTTTGCCAGGACTTGTTTATTCCTCCGGCCTCCCGCTCAACTGCTCACTTCCATAAGCTACATGGTCGCCCAACTCGATGTCTCCCTTGAGGATTATAATCCAGAGCCTGTTTGGCTATGTTTCGCTCTGGTTTCCTTAAACCGAGACAAGTCAACAATAATTTTCATATTTAATATTTTTTGAATGGATTTCGAAATGACTTGAGAATTAATTCTTTAATGCGCGCATTAGAGGATGTATCCTATGTCCAGTTCGATGTTCTTTAAAAAGTATAAAAATTTACCTCTTCAATCTCATTTTACAAATAGTTAGAAATTGCAGCTCCTTAACTAGCTTAATTCATATCAGAACTACTCACTCTTTCATGTACTTCACACACACACAATATTTACCACATAACTTTTTCTTTTGGACGAATATCAATAAGCCCTTTTATATGATTTCGAGTTCACCCTATAATTTGCCGAGATCCGATGACTCTGTAAACTCCTTCAGACTACCACTAAAATGAATTTTTAGTTTCTTTGACGAACAATAAATAAAACTTCCCAAACGAATGACATATATTTCATAAAAATTCCTACGCTATGCCATAATGCTATATGCATGCATAGGTATACCGATTGGGGAGCCGAAAAAATAACCCATTTAATCTTCAAGTTCGTCCAGACTTTAAATTAAAAAAGAAAAATACACACCGACAAAAAAAGAGACTCAGAAAGTTCCAACAAAGCCCACTGAAGTACCCTGAAATTGAAATACAGGATCTGAAGTTATGAATATTTCATAATTCGAATCGAGAACCAATAGGGAGAGTCGATAATACGATGGCTGTTGGGTGCCCTATGCACTTGAGCCGATATTTGATATTATTTTCCTACCGAACAAAGAGCATCTGAAATGATGTTTTATATAATATAACTGCGCGTATTAAGAGGGAACATAATCTCTACACATGCCGAACATGAGGCAGAGATTTCATCATGCTTTGTTTACTGGAAACAAATACCGGCTATTTCACGGATGATGATGTGGAAATCCATTAATCCTTTCAGACAAAACAGTCAGTGAAAAACTGAGGCGAAATTGTTTGTCTTTTTTTTTGGAGTCAACTCATCAGGACTCATAACTGATTGGAGTATAGGTTAACTTCATTTGCTTACTGGTTGACCAGCATCAGTTTCCAAATCCTTACCGAGCTACTACCATTCGAATTTGCCACTATCGAGTTTGATCCTGTATCTGGAAAACCAATTTCATGACTAATTTCGCATACACAATCGGGCGACTAATGGATGTATAGAAAAGTGTGTAGAGTTGTTTCAGTTATATAAAAGAAGGATTCTGATGGTTGGCTGTTCAACATCCTGCGTATCCTTGGGAATTGGGAAACGGAAGTATCGATTATACCAGCCACGCAAATTTACTCGACTACAGGACTGACGAATGGAAGCAAAACTGAAATGATACGTGGATGGGTTGATATCGGTGTGGATGTCTGTAAGGGATGTCTATAGATGTGTACCAGTTCTGAGAATCAATTTCGTGACAAATTTTTGCTGAGCTGAAATATTAATGGGCTACGGCATATGGAACTTTAGTGTTTAATTTCAGTCCACAAAGAATTTATTTTCCTTGATTTATTTTTTGTAAGGATTTCAAATAGGAGGAATAGGGGAGAATGGCGTTAAGAAGAAAACAATAACAATAATGACAATTTCATTCAAAATAGGACGAAGAAGATGATAGATGCCGATAGATTTTGCTCCTGAACGTTTTGAGATTGTGGCCAGTTGGAAAAACTGCCGTAAGTAGTACATTCTGCTTTCTTGCGGGAAACAACATGATTTTGATAACTCGACCGTAAACTTGTGAACCCGATTATCATAGCGAGTACAATGTTTATTATTATGCAATAGAGGAAATTCACGACTGATTTCATAACTACAGTGGTAGTACATGCTGAGTACTTCTGTGGTGGACAAGAAAGTCTATAGATGCAGTTCGCATAAAATAGCTCAGAAAAACGGATAGTATGAACTTAAACCAGTAAAAACAGGAACTTATTCTTACAGTCCCAATAAACATGTACATCATAAATTTAATATGGAGAACTTTACACCTATCAACATCGAAATTCATTTTGCTCAGTTCATATTAGCTGTACCCCAGACTCCCCTATACCTTTCACGCAAACATAAAATCATTTTTCCGACCATTTTTTATTTATTCGAATATTGCTTTGACCATTATTTGATGGTGTTTTGATCCGGTTTATGATTTTTTAAAGAGTTTTATGAGTCTATCGTATGCTGTTTTAACAACATAACAGAGTAAGTTTATCCTGGGCCTATACGTGAAACGTGAGTGCCCGTTCTGATGGATTATCAATGGTTGACAAACATTATACAATATTTTCGACATAATGGGTGGATTTGTTTACGTATGGAATGTTTTATTACTTTAGACATAGGCTGGGATATGTTCGAATTGGGATTTTTGAAATGTTCATGAATTCAGATTTTATGATCCCTTTTCATATTTCGAAATGGTATTGACGGATGAATTAGAATGTATACATATTTTGACCTACATAAATACAAAAAAATTTCAAAATGAAAGCCATCATGCATTGCAGAGAATCCGATACAACAAATTAAAGATAAATTTCTATTTTTTTATCATGTAAAAATATCTTTTATTTTTACCTCTCCGATCATTTTACAATCAAGCCGAACGTATTTACTTAAAAGTTCAACTCGAAGCCATAACACAAGTCAACGATATTATATCTTATTACTGAACGATGAAATATTCTTTCATGGCTTTGTTTTCAAGAAATTTGACACCTTTAAGTAGTCTGAAGATGGCATCTTTTTCATTCATCAATAATCGCTTATTGATCAGTTTTAGGTATCTATTATGTTCGTTTTATTACAACGTTTAGCGAACGATAGTGTTTCTTACATCGCGAGCCAGGCAGGGTACATTTAAGTGGATGTAAATTATCTTTATCACTTGAATAATAAATTAGATTTGATATTCTGTAACCGTATCTCTGTTGTCGTTAAGCAATAATTATGTTGATTTTTATCATGACGATATTGAGGTTTATTATCAAGCTTTGTGTTCAAATTAACAGTTTGATTTCTTCTCCTTCAATTGCACTACAGCCTAAATCAGGGGGTGGTATTCTGATATCGGATTTCTTAACATCTGTATTTATTATTGCCTTTCGTACAACTCTCATATCTACGAATTTTCTTTTTCACAGAATAAGGTGGTAAAGATATACCCACGCAAGTAGTGTACTTAAATTTTATATTACGTTGACCGAGATTTGAACTGCCGACCTTCGCATTGTAGACCAACATGCTACCCACTAAGTTACACCCTAGCAAACGGTTTGGTTTATGATACTCCAATTTACTTCTGGAGGGTAGCTGTACTGGGTGCTACGACTAATTATTGGTAAATTATAAGGAGGAGCAGAAAGCATCTTCTGAGTATACTAACCTTCAGAAATCGAACTACGTACACCTTTAAGCTTTCTACCAATTTAATTTCGAATATTTTATATGCCAATATCACGAACACTCCATATTTTTGCGAAAAGTTTGACTTTGGATTTTTGAGGAACTTTTAGGTCCCAGAAATCTTAGTACTTTGTACGTTATCGAGTATCTTCGATATAAATGCGACTATTTATACGAGTGTCGTGTCGAAACTTTAGTGTTCATACGATAAAGTTGCTATTTTCATTGATTGACTGAACTAACCATAGGGAATGGCACCTGAAGATAGTTCTGGGAATATCGAAGGAAAAGACGATGAAAGATTCAATGTCGCACACACCCCTTCCTTCCCCGGTCTGGTATATAACGTGCAAACGGGCACACTATACAGTACCTTACCAAATAATTAGACCCATTAGCAAAATAGTTTTTTTTTTCGTTTTAAGTTATGATAACTTAAAGTATTTGCAATAATTGGCCGTTATTTTTAATTAATCACTTTCCCAGTCCCTTAGGAAATGAAATACAACAGAAAACTTATTAAATTAGTATTTATTAAACTAGAAAAACAAACATGAGTATACTGAATATTTCGTATGCATGCCCTTAACCTTCAGTAATGCGTTTATACGACGAGGCATACTGTTAATACAGTTTTCAATGGTGGTTTTAATGTTTGGGTTATGGTTCCAAATCTTTGTAAGCACCCCTAATAATTCTTTTTTGATGATATTTAACATAATTAACGAAATATGAAATTGATATTTGAATTTGACAGGCCCACGGCGCACGGAGATCTTGGGGTATATAAAATTATTATTATCACAAGGAGAAAAATATTGATGTTAAATTTTCATTAAAGCGTGTAATAAAATTTACTACAAGACTTTATTTCCTTCCTCATGAATTCATTGCGAACTTAATCAATATTCCCCAATTTCCTATCAAAATGTGCGTGGTCTAAAAACCAAGCTGCAGGATCTCTGGTCTTCAGTATATGAAGATGCGCCCGACCTATTTTGTGTTTTGGAAACTTGGTTAAATGCTTCCATTAGTGACTCGGAATTGGTTCATGATAACTATACTCTCTTTAGATGTGATCGGGATTTTGCAAGATCTGATAAGGAGGATGGTATTGGAGTTATGGTTGATTGCCCAGGCCTCGACACATTCCCGATTGAAAACATTGTGGTAAAAGTCTATATGTTCTCGTCACATTCACTCTACCTGTGCTGCGTATACATCCCTTGTCAAACCGAGCTCTCTGTTTATGAAAATTTCGTTGACCTATTTTCAAACTTCATCAATAACCTTGGTACCAATTCGTCGTTTTTCATCTGTGGTGACTGTAACACGACCGACACCTCGTGGTCCAACAATCATTCAGTGCCTATACCTACAACTTCCCGTCTTAACGTGTGTGTTTCGTCTTTTATCGAACTTTGTTCCCTCCAACAACACAATAATATTCACAATTCCAACGATAAACTACTTGACCTTGTATTTTCGAATACGGATGCTTCTAATTTGTTAATTTCGTCTTTCGATGGATTTGTTCCCATTGCCACCCATCATCTACCTTTAAACTTTACTGTAACTATTCCGCTCAAAGTCTTTTCGCCATTTATCTCGACGACTTCTAAAATAAATTTTAGGAAAGCTAACTACAGCGCCATAAAAACGGAACTAGGCTTGGTTGATTGGGACGCTATATTGAATGATCTTTCGTCTGAAAATGCTTTAGCACTCTTTCTTAACATACTAGAAAAACTCATTGCACAACATGTTCCACTGCAAATCTCTGCTAAGAGAACTTATACTGACTGGTTTTCAAAATCTAAATTTCAATTATTTCGAAAGAAAACGATTCTTTGCCGCATGTACAAGCGATCAAATCATATTTCTGACCACCAGAACTATTCTTCGCTCAGATTGCTTGCCAAGAACTCCATTAAAAACGATTAGAACCATTACCTTACTTTCTTTGAGTCATGTTTAACTCGTAATATGACTAAGCCTTTCTGGTCATACATTAAGAAAAACAGAAAGACGTCCCCACTTCCCCCTATTGTGCGTTATGGAAACATCTCTGCTGAGGAACCTCAAGGTATCTGTGATCTTTTCGCTTATGATTTCTTTGTTGAGAGCCATGAATCTTTGGGCTTCATCCCTATTTCTTCAGTCAATGTTGCAAATCGCATTACTCTACTGGATCCAAACACCTATGGTGGACCGGATGATATTCCCAATTGGTTCACCAAATCACTTTGTGATGAATTATCTTCTCCGCTTGCGATGATTTTCAACAAATCTCTCAGGGATGGTTACTTTCAGAGTGCTTGCAAGCTAGCTTTTAAAAAAGGTGACAAGAATAATGTTACAATCTATCGGCCAATCTCAACACTGAACTGCTTTGGAAAAATATTTGAACGATTAGTTCATAACTCTATCTCAGTACATCTTTCTCATCTTATTTCTTCAAAGCAACATATGTTTCTTAAAGGCAAGTCCACGACTTCAAATCTCCTCGAACTTACTAATATTGTTGCGAAATCCTTTGAAAGACATAGATCCGTGCACACCATATACACTGACTTTGCCAAAGCATTTGATTCTGTGAATCCTAAGATACTCATATCTAAATTAAAGAAGTACGGTATCTGTGGTTCGCATCTCAGTTGGATTTCTTCATATTTGTCTGATCGAAGTATGAGAGTGACTTTTCTCGGCAAATCATACCCCATTTTGTCGATGAATTCTGGAGCTCCTCAGGGTTCTATTCTCGGTCCACTCTTATTTCTTGTTTTCATAAATGACTTACCATCATTTTTATCTTCTGACTGTCTTTTATATGCTGGCGACCTCAAAATATTCCGAGTGATGGAATCTCTTTCTGACTGTCTGGCACTGCAAAGTGACCTTTATTCTCCATCTGAGTGGTGTCTTAACAATGACATTTCTCTTAACATTGAGAAATGTCTTTTCATGAAGTTCACTTGCCAACTTAACCCCCTTAACTTTACCTACATAATCAACGCGACTCGTCTTTCTGAGGTTAGCACTTATAAGGACCTTGGTGTTCTATTTGACAGTAAGCTAAAGTTTACGCATCACTATGCTGAAATCTCTGCTAAGGCCCATCGTCTCTCTGGTTTTATATTGCGCTCCACTAAATCCTTTTCGAGTATAACCGTTGCTGTTTTGCTGTTTGAAACGTTAGTTCGTCCTATCCTAGAGTACTGTTCTCCCATTTGGAATCCCCATTACCAGTGTGATATTGACCTCATTGAGTCTGCCCAGCGTAACTTCACTCGATCTCTATTCTTTCGCTTTGATATACAGCAAGTTTCTTATGCTAATCGTTTGGCCGAACTTGATCTTCCATCCCTTTATCAGCGACGTATTTTAATCGACCAGTGTACACTATACAAAATCGCTAACGGTATCGTTACTTCATCTTTGCTTATCGAACTATCATTCCGGGTTTCTACTGCTACGAGAAATCGTAACATTTTCAATCTCCCTCGAGCACTTCCTAATGTTTATTATCATTCGCTCTTTCCTAGATTTCAAAGGATGCATGATCTCCTGCAGCTTAGTTCTTTAACTGTTCCATATAGTTTATTTTTACGCACACTTAAACACATTCTTGACCTATCTTGATTAACGTAACTTCTAGTAATTTGTAATTTTATTGTTTTTATTATTTTTATTTTATTTTTATTTTCCACTTCTAAAATGGCGGCTTTACAGTATTGGAGCTATCTGTGTTAAAGCTGTGAATAAATCTATATAAATATAATTGTAGTGTCTGTCTGTTATTTGTTTATAAATGGCTATAAATAAGTTTTTTGCTTCATTTTAGCAATAACTAAGCAAAATCAAACATTTTTAAGAAATTTCTCTGTTTGTCTGTCTGTCTGTCTTTCCGGCTTTCACGCAAAAACGGCCGCACCGATTGCAATGAAACTTTCACTGCCTCTGGGAGTAATCTGCTTTAGGTGTAATTTTTCTCCCCTCACGCCTTCTACCCCCTCCCATACAAAGTGACTCATTTTCAAAAACTTATAATAATCAAATTTTCATAGAAACTGTTAAAGCTATTAATTTGAAATTTAAAATGTATTATTTCTATTATAACTGCAATCTTCAAGTATATAAATAGTTTGAATCCTCCAACTCCTTCCACCACCACCCATACAAACTAAACTTTCTCATGAAATACTATACTCCAATTTTCTCAGTACATATAACTTTGATCGAGCTAAGATTTTGTATTAAATCCTTAATTAGCATTGTTATTAATGTCAGGAAAAAAACTAACCAATTAGGTTTACTCCTTCTACTCCCTTCCATATAATCTGACACAAATCCATGACTTTGCGAAAATTCGATTTTCTTGAAAAGTGTGATTGTTACTGTTTTGAAATATAAAATATATCAATTCAATGATAATTGTAGTTGCTTCTCAAAAAATAACTAAAAACCTTCCACTCCTTGCACCACCTCCTACACAAACTGCACTTTTTCATGAAATATTCTAAACCAATTTTCTCAGTACGTATAGCTTTGATCAAGCTAAGATTTTGTACTAAATCTGTAATTAGCATAATTATTATTATCGGGAAAAATTAACCGATTAGCTTTACTCCTTCTACCCCCTCCCATACAATGTGGCACAATTCCACGACGAAAAACTCGATTTTCTTGAAAAGTGTGAATCTAACTGATCTAAAATTTAAAACACATCAATTGCATGGTGATTATAGTTGTTTCTAGAAAAATTACCAATAACCCTCCACTCCTTCTACCACCTCCCATACAAACTGGACTTTATCATGAAATACTCTAAACCAATTTTCTCAGAACGTATAACTTTGATCGAGCTAAAATTTTCTGATGAATCCCTAATTAGTATTATTATTACACAATCAAATTGAGACTATTCATTTCAAATCTTCCAGAGGCGTTTCGAGGCTGCAAGTATTATAAGACGCAATTTTAGTTTAAATATGAGAAAACCTTAGAAAATCCCTTTTTTCTTATTCCTTAAGGACGTGGAAGGCAATCGAATCAACTTTATTCCTGACAATGCATTCACTGCATTCATACAACTCGGGGATTTGTAAGCAGTATGTTTTTGCTGAAAACTTAATTTTCAACCTTTTATCTTTCCAATCTTGCCATCAAACGGATTGAAGCGGCTGATACACTTCAAAACTTTAAATAATCTAACACTACGAGAGTTTTCAACGCTAGATTCAAACCTTGGTTCTCTCGTATCCCTATCCATCCCTGTCCGTTTTTGCCGCTGTTTAAGATGAGTGCAACTAGTAAACCACAGCTAATGCAGGAAGACGCCCTGCTTCCTTCCGATTCCGAACTTGATATGAGCCTACGAAATAACAGCATGAGTGATATTTGGCCGCAAATAAGTAACAATGCGTACCTGCTCTGTAGATTCAAGGACTTATATTTTCCTTCGCACAGATAATCTTAAAGTAAAAAGTTTGTATCGCTAATAAAAGACCTCTGGGACAGTAAGGACTTTAATTATCCGGCAAATTTGCCTACCTTCGTGGAGGAGTACCATGAAGAGGACGGCATGAGTACGGTGCATTCAGTTCGATCGGATGTTCAGTGAAACGTCATGGCTAAGACATGCAACAAATGTAAGTTGCACTTCTCCAGTTGTTACTTGCATGTCTTGCAGTCAGGTACTTCATACTAACTGTGGCAAAATAAGCGAATCTCTTCTCAAAAGAATTCGTAAAAACAGGGTGAAGTGATCTTGCCAAACTTGCCGTTCAAACCAAGAACACAACTGCACAATTTTCACTGGAGACTTTTCCGGTGAAGAATCTAAAGTAGTTGCCAAAAACACACAAGATTTGGTAGCATTCCAGCGCAACCAGGATATAATTGGTTCGACAATCCAAAGTCTGGTAGACCAGTTTGAAAATCTGTGTAACCTTAACAACGAGGTAATTAGGAACAAACGGAGAATCGCAGCCTTGGAAACCAAAAATAGCAGTCTAAAAACTCAACTTGCGATACATGAGCGCAGGATCAACCACATCGAAAAAAAAGCATTGGACAATCAACCCATCATATGCAACGTTCCGGCAACTCGTTCTGAGAATCTGCACTCAATTATTGGGAAAATTCAAGAAGTTTTGTCTAGTGTTCCACTCTCAAGTGATGACATTGTAGGTATCAAAAGAAGTCGGCACAGATCTTCCATTATCTTAATTGTGAGAAATAAAACCATACGTGATCAATTATTAAAGGACATAAAATTACATGCAATAAAATTTTGTGACATAGGTTTTCAGGATACTCTAAAGGATAAAGTAATATTTATGAAAGAAATAATTTCATTTTCCGATCGATAATTAGGCTAAGGCATTTAAGGTAGAAACAATTTTAAATATTTTTGGATTAAGGACGGCACGATTTTGTTAAGGAGAGAAGAAAATAGTAAAATTGTACGTATAACTTCATCTACTGATTTTAACTCATTGCTATAAAATTCTAATAATTTGTCGCTCAATATTTGTTGCTATGTCTAATTTATATGTTTATAACCAAAACATTCTGGGAATGCGCACAAAAGCTGATGAACTAAAACGATCTATTTTAAGTTTAGATTTCGATATACTATGCATTACAGAGACAGTTGTCCTGGAATATGCAAGTACTATTTGGAATCATATTTATCAAGTTTATCATACACAAATTGAACGTGTCCAAAGAAGGCTTACACGGCTTTTACATTTTCAGATGAAAATAGAGTTTTCCGACTATCCACAAAGACTTGAAAACTTGCAGCATTTAACTTTATTTCAGAGAAGATTACTAATTGATGAGCTGTTTTTACAAAAAGTTGCTATCCAAAAAATTAATTGCACATATCTAACAGGCAAACTAAGCATTAATGTGCATTAATTCAGCATTTCGAACACCAAAACTCAATACGAATTTATTCCAGAAATCGCATATCATTCGCCTTCAGTTGTCTCATAATCAATTTTTCAGCTTCTGTGATATTCTTGCTTTCAATTTTACTAATCCAAAAATACGAATATTTAGTATATTATCTAGTTTTCCTTCTCTCCCTGCATAACTTTCTTACTTGAAAACCTTATTGATTATTTTGAATCAATAATGTGGTTTTCTTCCAAATTGATTGCCCTGTTTCTTGTTCATGTTACAATTATATGCTTATAGTACGGTTTTGTTTCAATTTTTCACACATTACATAAACTTTTCAACATTTTTATATTAATAGTTATTTTCATATGTTATACAATTATTATACTGGTTATTTACATTTTTCAAAAGGCTGAAATACGATTGATGTTCTTGAATTATTTTTTAAAATGCGTTTTATTTAAAAATTTATCTATTATAATTTCAAATTAAATTCTTCTCTTAAATTATTGTAAACAATTAATTATATTATTATAAAGGTTTGTAATTGGTCCTTCAGCTGTAAACCCTATGAATTAAGTATCATCCAATGTTCTAAATAGATTCATGTTGCGCAGCGTATCTAATATCTTAATAACACAAAGAAACTCTTCCCAAAAACAACTAATCTGATTTATATTTCGATTCTTTCCAAAGCGGAAACATTTCAATGTAAAGAACTTTTTCAATAAGTCTTTTTTAGTAGATAAATAAAATTTATCTATTCATTCGAAAACTGTAACCATACAAAGTATATCATTACTCTTTTGAAGTGTGTTTCGACACTCATTAGAGTAGTTCGCACAACCCCCTGAATAAACTCCATTCCGTCAAAATTTGCATAGAATTACCACAGAACAAGTTATTTGGTTCGTTTTGCTTCATTAAATTTTCTATGAACTCAACTTTTCTATACAAGGGTAAACATAAACTTTGCCAGTTTTCCTCATACAAATTTGATGCAAAACATCATTACAGCTTGATGTCCTTGCATAATATTCTCAATTTTCATTACAAACTTTTCCTTTTCGACACAAAACGCCCATTACATCGTAGATATTCCCACACTGTGTTTCGGTACTTATAAAAGACTTAGAGTGTGTAGTTATAAGTTATGATCATGTACGGAAGTAGTAGCCACAAAATGGGAAGTACTATGGAAATAAAGTTTTTGAGTCATGGCCTGACACTAATAATAATTGTAAATTCAATTTCTTTATAATCGGATGTAGTAATCATAATTATCCAAACACTAAGCTTATTCAAATTAAGGATGAAGGTTTATTATAAAACATCGACAATATGCGGAAATGTATCTACAAAAGAGACAATTAAAATAACCGACCGGACATATAAGTCTTATACAACAGTCAGTTTAATGTTTATTTTCTTTTTTTGTCCATCACAGAGTAGAACTAAATTACAATTGTTGATTTATGTGCTAATTGTATTTTTCACAGCTTTAAAACAGTTGGCTATGTTATTGTAGCTGTCCAAATATCACACAATACCCCGAATAAATTAATTTCAATTCGGAGCAATTCATTCAAGCGGTATCACCCAATAAAGCGTACCCATGCTTTCGTACGGCATCCTAGTAGTCTCTATAGTGGAAACAAATTGCCCTCATTTCTTCTCCACCACTATGTGCGAAGACCTAGAAAATTTAAAGAATGTCTAATTGTTTTGGGTTTTCCTGTCAAAATAGTAGATAAACAACTATGTACAACGAGAACTGCTGAACTGATAAATGTTTTTCATTTTGATGGTACGATTGGAATTTCTCTTCCACTTACTTACAGGCTAAAGTGCATTTCCCATGGAAATTATGGCTCTAAATTACACACCCTTCGCTAAGTATACACAAGCGGAGAAATTTCTCGATGTGCTCTCTTATCGTCATGTATGAGTAGGGTGGAAATTTCTTCATGGATTACCAGCGTTTTAAGTCAACCGTGAATATTTTTAACAAGCCAAATTTGTCACGTAAATTGTGAGTGTTTCAAGAATTTTTTTACTTTTAAGAAATTTAAGGAACCATCAAAGAAAGTTGGAAGACAATTCAAGAATTGCTTTTAGGCAATATTGAAGGATAATAGGAATTCGACATTAATGCACAGCGACGAAAGATGTTGGGTAAATTGTTCGAGACTTTTTAAAGCTATGTTTATACTCTAGATGAAATAGAGCATGGTGTGTTAGTCTTAATGAAATAATAATCGCACAGAGTATACAGAAATATTTGCAGTCGCTCAAAAACCTCGATTCCGAGTGACTGTCTGTCCTTTTTTTCGTCTGTCCCTCTGCCTGTTTCTCTGTCTACAACATTACACTTCATCACTTTGAGCTATCGGCTTGAACATTTTTGACATCAGTTCTAACAAAATAGAAACTTTAAGGTCATGAACGGGGTACATCCCCCCACACCTTCTACCTCATCCCATACGAATCTCATGCAATTTCAAAATTTCTATAGCTTGATTTTTTCGAAAATGTTTAAGCTATCGACTTGTAAATTAGGTCAAGGTATAAAGATGTCAATATTATTCACTTCAAAAATGATTAGATTGATGATTAGATCGCCTTACTCTCTCAATCTCCTCCCACATAAATGCATAATTTGAAAAAATGTATCTCTTCGATTTTCGTTGAAATTAGCAAAATAACAATTAAATTATTTTTCTTCGAAACTGTCAAAGCCATCGATTTGAAATTTTGAGCAAACTGCAAATATTAACGTCAACGTTGCTTCGATCCATATACCATATACTCAAACAAATCCATAATTTCAGGAAATGCATTATATCGATTTTCATTGAAACTAGCAAAGCTAAAAAGACGGATTTTTTCCCAGAATTATTTCTATTATAATTGCTTGCAATCAGTTTTGAAAAAATTATCAACATCACTTTACTCCTTCTACCACCTCCCATACAAATTTCATGAAATTTTCAACTTTCAATTCAATAATTTTTATCGAAACTGTCAAAGCTATCGACTTGAAATTTTGAGCAAACTGTAATATACATATTTCATTAAGGTCAACGTTGTTTTGATCCGTATACTCCTTGTACACTCTCCCATAAAAATTCGTAATTTTAGTAAATGTATTATATCGATTTTCATTAAAACTGGAAAAAGTGAAACTTGAAATTTAGGCAGAATCTTCGTAAATTAGGTTGAATGCTTAAAAATATATTGCTCCAATGCTTCGACCACTTTCCATGCAAATTTTTTTTATTAAAAATTCGAGAAAGGCATTTCTCATTATTTATTATTCGAAAAAAATTCAAATGTCTTATTATATTTTCCGTTACATTAGACTTTTTCCCATATCATCTAGAGTATCGCATCCATGCAAATTTTAAGAAATTTTGAAATTTCAAAATTAAATTATTTTTCTTTAAAACTGTAAAAGCTATCGACTTGAAATTTTGAGGAAAGTATAACAATGCAAATGCCATTATCCTAGATAAATTTTGTTTTGATCCGTATGCTCTTTCTACTTCCTCCCATACAAATGCATAATTTTCATACTCTAGATGAAATCTGAGAGTATATTGTGTTTGCCTTACCGTTTGTAACACTAAGAAATAATGCTCGCACAGAGCCGCCAAGGGTACAGAAATATTTGTTGTCACTCAAAAATTTCGATTCCGAGTTGCTGTCTGTCCGTCTGTCTGTCCATTTGTCTACAACATAACTCTCGACAGCTTCGACCTATCGTGATGAAGTTTGTTTTATGTCATTCTTAGCAAAAAAGTAACTTTAAGTTCGTGAACGGGCTACCCCCCACTCCTTCTACCCCCTCCCATACGAATTTCATGAAATTTCAAAATTGAAAGAAGTTGATTTTTCTCCGAAACAATTTTAGCTATTGACTTAAAAATTAGGTCATAGTATAATAATATAAATATCATCAATCTCAAGAAATATTGATCTGATTTGCTTACTCCTTCTACCACCTCCCATACAAATGCACAATTTTCAAAAATGCATTTATTCGGTTTGCATTGCAACTAGCAAAGCCAAATGAACCAATTTTTTGTCATAATTAATTTTTTTATAATTGCAACTAATTTTGGAAAAACTATTAGCCTTACCTCACTCCTTCTACCCTCTCCCATACAAATTTTACGAAATTTCGGAATTTCAATTAAATTTGTTTTCTTCAAAACCGTCAAAGCTATCAACTTTAAAATTTGAGAAAAGTATACTATTTTAAATATGATTCATATGAAAAAATTTGGTTTTGATTCGTATATTCCTTCTATCCCCTCCCATACAAATGCAGAATTTTGGTAAATGCATTTAACCGATTTTCATAGAAACTAGAAGAAGTAGAAACTTGAAATTTTGCCAGAATTTGTCCCTTAATAATTGTAATAAAAGCTAAAAAAAATATCGCCTTCACCCCACTCCTTCTATCACCTCCCATACAAATCTTTATATTATAAGTTCAAGAAAAGTTTTTCTCCTTCAAACATATGAGAGCTATGGACATTAAAATTGTAACAAAGCAATGTGATTAGAATGTTAATAAGCAGTTTCAAAATCATCCAAAATCTCCTACTTTCTCTGCCACCTCCCATACAAATACCATGAATTCAGACAAAAATTGTTCAATTTCTTCGAAAATTATGAAGCAATAAACTTTAAGTTCAGCACGAAACATTTTGTGTAGTACGTTCGACCACAAATTCTTCAAATGAAGCGCAAGCTTAATGTGGATAAACTCAGAGATCCCAACAAAAAACTCGAATACACCACCATTCTACGCGAAAAGTCATCCACATTGGGTGAACATGAAATGCGCACACTGGACGCCAACTGGGAGGCAACCAGAAACACTTTTCTAACTAGTGCTGAAGAATCTGTGGGATATGCGCAAAGCGGTGAGAAACCCTGGATGTCGCAAGACACATGGGACAAGGTTGGCAATCGGAAAAGAGCCAAATTGGCAATCATCTTTCAACCCGATGTCAACCAACGAACGCCCGAATTGAGGCAGAACTACCGCGATGCTCATATACAGCTTAAAAAGGCTGTTAGATGCGACAAGAGAAAGGCCATTGAAGATCTGGCAAACAAGGCAGAATCTGCGGCTTACCTTGGGGATATGGGTTCACTATTCAAAATCATGAAACAGTTGACGAACAGGAATTTCACTGCCAACCACCTGGTGAGAGATGTCAACGGAACTCTCCTTAATATGAGTGAACAACAATTGCGACGATGGAAGGAATACTTCTCTGATATTTCAAACGTCTTGTCAGATGAAGATATTCCGGAAACAGAACAACTTCCAAACATCCAACCGCAACAATCCTCAATTAGGGACGATCCCCCAGATAAGGAAGAGATAGTTTCCGCCATTCGGTCAATGGCGGAAAGGAAAGCTCCAGGTATAGACGGACTACCAACCGAACTCCTCAAAGCGGACCCGGAAATAACAGCCGATATACTCCTCCCACTCTTCACTAAGGTGTGGAATGATGGAAGATATCTGACTGAATGAAAGGAGGGCGTCGTTGTGAAAATTATGAAGAAGGGCGACCTTCGGGATTGTGGCAATTGGCGTGGTATATGTCTACTTACTGCCGTATCAAAAATTATGGCTAAGGTAGTTCTCAATAGGATTAGTGATGTCGTCGAGAGCACTCTCGAAGTTTATCAGGCTGGATTCCGTAAAGGGTCGTCTTGTACCGACCACACAAATACCCTACGGATAATATTAGAGCAGTCAGCGGAAATGGGTTCGCCACTACATCTCATGTTTGAGGACTTCGAGAAGGCTTTCGACAGCGTTAAACGAGATTACATATGGAATGCTTTGCGTAGGAGAGGTGTTCCAGATAAGGTCATAGCTATGATTAAAGAATCCTACGAAGATGCAAGGTGTCGCGTCTTGCATAGAGGAGAGCTGTCCGAGAGCTTTCCTGTGCGAACGGGTGTCAGAAAAGGCTGCATATTATTACCAGCCCTGTTTCTGGTGGTAATAAATGACATCTTGAAAGCTGCACTGGAAGGTGGGGAAGGTGAAGGTCTTCAATGGAGACTATTTAACATCTTAAGTCACCTTGATTATGTTGATGACGTGTGTTTGCTTGCACATACCCGTTCGGACTTAGAGTCAAATGTTCGCTCGTTGCATTCTAAATGCAAAGAGGCGGGACTGAAAATAAATGTGCGTAAAACCAAGTACATGCACATGGGTTCGAACGTAAGCACACCGATTGTTCTTAATGGACAGGATGTGGAAGAGGTGCAAGATTTTTGCTATCTCGGAAGCATTGTCAGCATGGACGGCGGAGCCGAAAAGGATGTTGAGGCTCGGCTAAATAAAGCCTGTCAGGCCTTCGGTATCCTTTCCCCTTTCTCGAGGTTAAGAGAGATCTCCCTTCGCACGAAGCTGCGAGTTTTTGACGCATGCGTCAAATCCGTGTTGTTATATGGTTGTACTACGTGGAAAGTGACCGTTCGACTTACCAAAAAACTACAGACTTTCGTAAACCAATGCATCCGGCGCATTTTAGGAATATTCTGGCCAGAAGTAATCTCCAACGACGAACTTTGGAGTGCAACTCGCCAGACTAAAATAGGTATTGAGATTCAACGGCGAAAGTGGCAGTGGATCGGTCATACTTTGAGGAAACCAGAGCGAAACATCGCAAAACAGGCTCTGGATTATAACCCTCAAGGAAGACGTCGGGTTGGTCGACCATGTAACACATGGAAGCGAGCAGTTGAGCAGGAGGCCAGAGGAATAAATAAGCCCTGGCAACAGCTTAAAGCCGATGCCCAGGATCGCGCCTTGTGGAAGAGAATTGTTTCTGTCCTATGCCCCTATAGGGGGTCTTAACAGGAATTTGATTGATTGACGTTCGGTGCTATGTACGAAAACTACAAAACCCCCCTCTGCTTTTACCACCTCCCAAACAAAAGGTAAGTAAGTATTTCATCTAGAGTATCATATGATTGGGCTTTACGCTCTAAATTCCTAAATTCCGTTATGCTTATAAATGCACTATAACGATTTCCATTAAAACTGGAAAAAGTATTGTTACAAATTAAAATTTTTGCCAGAATTTGTCCCTTGATAATTGCAATTCATGCTAAACAAAAATATCAACTTCGTTTCACTCCTTCTAACTCCTCCCATACAAATTTCTATATTAGAAATTCCAGAAAACTATTATAAGAGCTATCGATTTTAAAATTGAAACAAAGCCTTGTAATAAGGATGTTAATAAGCAGTTTCGAAATCATCAAAAACCTTACAATTTATCTGCCACCTCCCATACCAATGTCCTAATTAAAAAAAAAAAATAATGTTCAATTTCCTTGAAAATTATGAATGTTACAGACTTTAAATTCAGCACGAAACATTTTGCATTCAACATTCGTTGTCACATAAAAAATCGTCAGCATCAGTAGTCTGAAGCTCTTACTTCCGCTTCATGCAAGTACATTGGATAATGGATAAGCCTTAGCGCAGAAATGGCCGGGTACTTTTAGTTAGAGATACTTTTTTTACGGACTATTTATGCAGATATTTTTATCTCAGATAAAAATATGTAAAGATAACTTTGTCTACAAATATTTTTATTATTTATTTATTACTAGCAAACGTCCGCGACTTCGTCCGGTTTGTCCGTCCGTGCATTTTGTATGGGAGGTTGTGGAAGGAGTGGGGGATTTTAAGCGATTTTTTGAGAAACAACTATAATTAATTTGCAATCGACATATTTTAAATTTCAGAGCAGTAACATTTACAGTTTTCAAGAAGATCGAATTTAGGTAAAGTCGTGGAAGTGTGTTACATTGTATGGGAGGGGGTAGGTAATCGGTTAATTTTTTGCCAATATTAATAATAACGCAAATTAAGGCAAAATACAACATTTAAGCTCGATGAAAGTTACACGTACTGAGAAAATTGGTGAATAGCATTTCATGAAAAGTGCAGTTTGTATGGGAGGTGGTGGAAAGAGTAGGGGAATTCAAATAATTTGTATATCATAGATCACATTTCTGATAAAAATAGTATGCTCTAAATTTCAAAAGATTTGCTCTAATGGTTTTGAAGAAAATTTGATTATTATATATTTTTGGAAATGAGTCATTTTGTATGGGAGGGGGTGGAAGGCGTGGGGGTATTGAAATAAGACCACACGCAGATTACATCTCGATGCACATCTAACAAACTGTGAAAGTTTTATTACAATCGGTGTAGCCGGTTCCGCGTGAAAACCGGAAAGACAGACAGACAGACAGAGAAAATTTTTAAAAACGTTTGTTTCTGCTTAGTTATTGCTAAAATGAAGCAAAAGACTTATTTATAGCCATTTATAAACAAATAACAGACAGCCATTACAATTATATTTACATGTATAGGTTTTATCTATAGATACATTTAATTATAGGTACATTTCATTTTGTTTTATTTCGTTCCGTTTCATTTCATTCCATTTCTTTTCGTTCCATTTCATTTCGTTCCTTTTCATTTCTTTCCGTAGCAATTCATTCCGTTCCGTATAATTTCGTTTCGTTTCGTTCCATTTTTTTCGTTTCATTTCGTTCCATTCTATTCCGTTTCATTTTGTTTCATTTCATATCGTTCCGTTTCATTTCGTTCCATTTCATTTTAATCCGTTTCATTTCATTATTTTTTATTACTTCGTTCCGTTTCATTTCCCTCCGTACCGTTTCATTTCACTCAGCTCAGTTACATTTCGTTCCGTTCCGTTTCATTTCATTCCACACCGCTTCATTTTGCTCCATTTTGATGTCGTTCCGTTTCGTTTCATTTTGATTCATTTCATTTCATTTTTTGTCTCTCTGTTCAAACAAATTATCGTTGGTTCCGGCTGCGTCGCCATTTGTGGAATATATAAGAAGTATACTGAGGTACAGCGGTTTGAAATTTTTAAAAGTGCACAATTTTTGAAAGGCACCCCATTTTCCCCACTACTTTTATGTCCAAATGTTATATTTTTCTCATATTCCGCTAGTATAGCTTAATATGTGTTCGAAGTTTCAATTACATAGCTCAAGAAATAGCCGAGATATAAATTTTTAAGTTTTTTTCTTTGCATTCTTCATTTTCAACCCCTTGACTCTCCCCTTACAAGTATCCGAATCCCTCTAAGTTGATTATGGTACTTCTACAATGGCACTACAGCCAAAATCGGGCCTTGGCCTCCTGATCTTCAGGTTCCTTAACATTTTTCATTACTTATTGTGGAGAGCTTGTTAGACCTTCGCACAACCCTCTGTCCACGAATTTTTCACTTTCCTAGATTGAGGTGACCAAGGTATACCCAAGCAGGCAATTATGCGTCGACCGGGATTTGAACTCACGATCTTCGCATTATAGATCAACATGCTATCCACTAGGCTACACCATAGCTTTAATTATGGTACACTGGAACGTTATTGAAACGGTCCTAAAATATTAACTTTTTATGTCAAGTAATTTCGAAGATATAAGCATTTAAATGTTTGACACTCTCCTGGTGTAGCACGTTTTTGAAAACTTGTCACTAGCGGTAAGACATATCCATGTCAAAAACATAATAGAATTATGATTGGGCGTAAAGCCAATCATATGATACTCTAGATGAAATAGGAAAGAGTTTATTGTACCGGAAAAATTGTCATATCAAATTCTTTCGAATAGTGAATAGTAACTTTTGGTTTGGGGGCTGATAAGCCCAGATGGAAGGTTTGTAATTTTTGTATATAACACCGAACATATTATACATAATGTTTCATGCTGAATTTAAAGCTTTTATCTTTCATAATTTTCGGGGAAATTTAACAATTTTTGTCTGAATTTATGGCATTTGTATGATAGGTGGCAGGGAAAGTTGGAGGTTTTGAATGATTTTGGATCTGCTTATCACCATCCTAATCATATTGCTTTGTTAATCATATGTTCGAAGGTGAAACACTTTTATTGAATTTAGACGGTTTTGAAGAAAAATAATTTAATTAAAATTTCGAAATTTCGTGAAATTGGTATAGGAGGGGGTAGAAAGAGTAAGGTGAAGTTGATAGTTTTTCCAAAATTGATTTCAATTGTATTAAAATTAATTATGACAAAAATGGGTTCTTTAAGCTTTGCTAGTTGCAATGAAAGTCGAACAAATACATTTTTGAAAGTTGTGCATTTGTATGGGAGGTGGTAAAAGGAGTAAGGGGATCAGAACAATATTTTTTGAATTAAATGACATTCATATCATTATAATGTAACCTAATTATCAAGTGAATAGCTGAAATGGTTTCGGAGGAAAATCAGTTTCATTAAATTTCGAAATTTCATGATATTTGTATGGAAGTGGGTAGAAGGAGTGGGGGCATGTGGCCCGTTCACGACCTTAAAGTTACTTTTTTGCTTAAAATGACAAATTTCAGCTCGATAGATTAAAGCGTTCGAAAATTATGTTGTAGGCAGACGGAAAGACAGACAGACAAACAGACGGTCACTCGGAATCGAGGTTTATAATAATTTAATATTTCCGTAATCTTGGCGGCTCTGTGCGAGCATTATTTCTTAGCGTTACAAACGGTAAGGCAAACACAATATACTCTCAGATTTCATCTAGAATATAATTACAAATCTTCCCCTCAGATTCTACCACCTTCCATACAAAACTCACTATTAACTATTCGAATGAGTTTGAGCTGACATATTTTTGATACATCAAACTCTTTCCCATTTCATTGAGTGTTTCGTCTTACGCCCAACCAGAAATCTACTGTTTTCTATTAATAGTAACTTGTTTCATCATCAATGGCGCGACAGCCCAAATAGGGCCTTGGCCTCCTGATGTCGTCGACTCCAATCGTCTCAATCCAAAGACCGCATCCTCCAGCTGCTAATTTTTAAGATGGCTTTGCAATCTTCATCAACCGAGTCTTCCCATCGCTTGCGTGGCTTGCCTACTGGCCGGTTACCACTCGCTTTGCTGAGGGGGATTCTTCCATTCGCTCTATATGGCCAGCCCACTGCTGTTTACGTAGTTTGATGAACGTTGAAGCTTTTGGCTCGTCGTAGAGTTGATACAACTCATGGTTGTATATTATTTGCCATTCCGTTCCTTCCTTCACCGGTCCCAAAATTCTTTGGAGGACCTTTCTTTCAAATGCGTTAACTGCCATTTCGGAAGTTAGCGTTAATGTCCACGTCTCGCTGCCATAACAGAGCACAGGTCGTATAATATATTTTTTTAATATATATCCGCAGCTTATTGTTTCTGTGCACTTTCTTGGATTTCATTATTGGAAGTACCGAATAATACGTCTTATTTGCTAGTATTATCCGTCGTTTGATCTCGTCTGTTTCATTACCGTCCTTTGCTATTATTAGCCCCAAGATATATGAAATTGTCCACACTCTCCAAATAACTTAACTTGTTTCTCTCTTGAAAGAAAAGATTTCCGGATTCTACACTGTTACGCTTTATTATTCGTGACGTTTCGGTCTCTGCTGAGAATAATAAAGCGTAACAGTGTAGAATCCGGAAATCTTTTCTTTCATTTGGAAATGCACTGTGAAAACATTCACTAAACCATTGTTTCTCTCTTCTTAATATTTTTATAATCTGAATTCCATAAAAATAATTTTTCATACACAAAACTGACGTGCACACGCCTATATTAAAATCATAGTGTAATTAGCTACATGTGTCGTTTGCATTTATAATAATATTGTTACTACCACATAACTAAATTAATTAATTCTAAGCGAATTCATTTTATCTATCAATTTTACAATTACGAATTAATTTTATGATGCAATTCAATTATGAGAAAGATATGTTCAACGTTTTTTTTTTTCGTTTTATTTACGAATGAAAAATGTTTGTAATCTAAAATTCTACTTCTAACACATCGCTTGTAACTTGTACTTAGTGAGCCTAAATTTGGGTCAGTTTATCTATATGATTTCATAAATGCCATTATTTCGAATGATAGTCGAATGCGGTGTACGACATGCCTACAAGAAGGGAACTCTACACATTATTGTAGTTTTAATTGATAAGCGATCTCCTCTAGATAACGTTTTATCAAAAGTGTTTATGTTCTTCTTTCCCGTAAGACGTTTCAATTTGTAAAACTTTCTCTACTATTTCGTAAGAAATGAAATTTATGACAGCGTTTCAACTACATTTTGTAAATTTGACACAAGTTTCTTGAAGTTTAACATTATTATAAAAGCGACAGAAACAAGCATCTAGAAAGCCCGCAAGCGAAATGTTCGCTGTAATGTAAGACACTCAATACTGTCTGTCTGTCGGGTATCTCGAGGCTGCTTTTATATGAACAAGCAAGTCTCGTACATATCGCCTTATAGAGGCCCGGAGCCATTTGCCGAACGTGTGTATTAGGCTAAGACGCGAATTCCTCAATCTCGTGTAGCTGCTCAATTTAATTGATTACGCTAATTTCCCGTAGGTAAGGCAAACTTTACGTTAGGAAGATAGAGGAATAGATGGCGCGACATACGGTTAAGATCGTAGAGTTTATGAAGTCGGGACGATTTCACTCTTAAATGATGATGACTACAATTTAGTGCAAAATGTGTTAGAAGCAATAATATAGAAAGCTTTATGTGGTACTCGTATATTTTGTATATTTAGATGCAATTTGAGAGTACTTGAAACTGTGGCATTCATTCTAGAATCCTTAGTATGCAGAAGACCAGACTGTTGAGTATCTTCCAAGGTAATTTAGGCTTAGTTGTATCAGTGGAGCTCATTTCAAAATTCCAATCATATTTGACTTATTGCTGTCGAGAATATTCGGAATTCAAGCATCCATTCGCGATCCGTCCACCGTCAACTATTTTTCGTATTGGATCGGACTTTTGATGGCTCTGCGATCAACGGTTTGCTTTATTTATGGACATGGGTATGGCAACTCGATAATATATACAAATAGTTGGGATACTCCTTTGTTTATTTCTTGAAAGATTGTTTTTGTTCTTTGCAAGATGATCTCAGAAATACTCAGCGGACTCATTTTGAAAAGTAGGTTATCTTAACAAAAAACTCATTGTACATAGGTAATTGTTTATTGGCCACAAAACCTAACATATTTGACATTTAGTTTGCTATTTACTCGTATGTGTCTTGCATATTTAATTCAATATATTTGCGTGAAACCGACCTAATAAAAACACAAATTTCAGCATTTTCCTTAGCAATATTTAAATTTTAACTGACATCTTTAAAAGTATGCGAATACGTCAAAAATAACTTTAAAGTACGAATCTTCATAAATTTGCTCATACGCGAATAAATTTGATTTGAAAATATTGAATAAAAAAATGTGCAGAAAATTCCGGAAATTATTCAGAACACATGCTTTCCGTATGGAATAATAGCTGTATATAAATAATGCATAGGATGTCTAACACATCATGAAATCCTGAAGGACTTGTAGATGGAATATAATAAAACTTTCCGTTTCTTTTCATGTTTTTATTTAAAAAGAAATAAAAACCGACTCAGACGAAGAACATCTCTTGCTGTTATTTGTTGTTGATGATGGGTCTTATGTTTGGCGAAGCAAATCTTCTTCTTTATGTTTGGCTTGAGGATGAGGGAGGATTGAGGACGAATTCGTGCCAGATTGTTTATATTCGCTTTACAAGACCTCTCTCTCTCATTTTACCTGTGTGCTCTTCTTGTTGATTATTTTTATTTAAATGTCCTCCATTCGCTCGAGTTGTAGAAAAGGTAAGTCGTGTAGTGTTGGTAAGGGCTGTGTAAACCTGTCAAAGGTGGATTGGAGGACGTAGGTATATGTGGTTGGTACTTGGCGATTCTCACAAGAAGCGCAGCCAACAACTATCCGACATTATACCACACACGATATAACGACACGAACTAAGACAATGACGAGTGGCGACAATGATGATGGGAAGTTTTGCTTCAGCGGCAATGGCGTGGCAGATTCCCCAGCTGAATGGGTTCTGCCAAAGTAGAGAATGCACTTCACATGAAATTGCACATGGTACTCTATAGCTCCTTGGTATTAAAATGCATGCTCGTTGTATGACATCATCATCAACAACAATGTGAGTATCTGATGAGCCCTATATGTGACGAAGACTTCTTTATTGATTTATTTTTACGGATATACAGCAAATTGGATGTTTGTACACATCATGCCCATACTTTCTTGTTGACTTCGCCATTCAGATATGATACATCATGTTCGTGGAAACGGATTTATATGGATCATTGATTGATTTGATGATGATCCAACCATGAAGCGATGGGTTATTGATAGGATTTGTTGTGTATGGGGAAATCTTCTGAAAATTATTTTTTAGTTGATTCTTATGTGGATTGTATGGGACAATGCTATTCGCCAATGAAACACGTTCCTAAGGATGCATGATACTTAGTTATGAAAAGCAATGTATTAAGGGATTTGTGACGACTTAAGTGGTAGATGTGGTTCAGATTAAATGATAACTTAAGAGCTAGATATGCTTTTCTCGAACCTTTTAGGAGTATTATACTGAAACCGATGCTTCATTTACATCGTTATAGAATTTAGAGTATAAGCAAAAAGTTTTATGTTTTAAAATTTAAAAAGTCGTAAAGATTTTGCCGTACTTGTATTTCCGCCAGCATTTCTATTTTTCCATTTAGCACATACATCATCGGCAATATTTAATTTTTTTCGTCATATTGTCTATGCCATTGTCATTTTTCGACATTTGCTTAAATCGCCAACCTAAAAAGTACCGGGGAATCAAATTGTAGAAACGGTTGCAAAATTTTTGATTTTCGTATAGAGCTTGCCTTGTTTAGACCGAGAAAAGAAAATGGTTAAGATTACGCCCGTCGAATCAAAATAAAATTTAATTATTATAAAATTTTATTTGTATGGAGTGAGCAACAGTGGTGTTTATTATCTTAATCTGATAAAATCTTAAAATTCTAACAACTTTTCGTTCGTTCGGGAACATAGCCCAGCGTTGCGCTCATCCTGGATTTCGGCCAGATCCAGCTATGTTCCTGTAATATGAAAAACACATGGATATTGATGTAAGGATGTTGGGAATGGATGAGAATGAGGACAGACCTGGCGATCACTGCTGCAGTCGTCCATATAGGTATAGGGAAGACGGCACAACATAACACAAACACACAACAAATTTACTCAAAGTAAGACCTGGGTCTACATGGGGTGACAGAAAGGCCGGGTAGATGCCTGTACTCATTCAGTTGGTTGGTCGCATTACGCCCAAAACCCTCCGTACAAAATGCTACACACTCAAAGTTTAATAGACGTTCCACGAAATTCGGCGAAATTCAAACTCACATCCGAACAAGAGGAGGGAGATGAGCTGAAGAAGTCGCACAATGTGACTCAGCCCCACTCCGCCTCGCTCGAATGGCGCTCGTACAAGACCTCAAGCTCGCAGCCTTGAACCTGTTGCCCACCAGCTGATCCATTGAAACCGAAAATGGATCTCAAAACCCCCTACGCAACCCGCTTCACACATTTCCTGAAGTGCCCGTACAAAACCTTATGCTAACAGTCCCCAATGGCTTGGTGATAATTGACCCCTCAAAAATAATCGAAAAAATACCCTCGCATGGGAGGAGGCAAGAGATATTCAATCAGTCCACATCCCACATCTTCATCCACCTTCCAAAAATAAGTTTGGCTAGCACTCCAGTACCCCAATCAAAAAGCCTTAGCTCTCGTGTTTCTCTCAACACTTCGAATCACCCCGCGCTGGTCACGGCCCGCCCTGGCGCACAAAAATCCCGGTATTAACCACCATTCCGCTTCATGAACATCACATGGATGCATAAGCCCGCAAAAACTGAACCCTGCATCCTTAACCAGGGCCAAAAAAAAAAAATACCCAAAGTCTCGACACCTCGGTCTACCATATTTCCAAATGTTGGCCGACAATCCGTTTGCAGTCCCTCTTTCGGACCCCACTGGACACAAAAATCAACCCACTTCTTCCCTTTCCGCATAAACCAATCCGAATAGCTCAGACCACCATTCGCACTCGCAGTGGAAACACCTGCAATCCTCGACACCATCCCTCCCATCACTCCCTACCCAGCACTTCCAAAACCCAGGCAACGGAACTCGCTCAGCCCGTCGACTATCCACCCAAAAATTAACCTAACATTCTTGATAATTTCGGGGACATGATTCTATACGTGCGGCGAATGACAGACAGCGCACAGTCAGACGGATCGCTTCCCTTCTCGCATGTATAGGCTAATCCAGCCATAAAACGCAAAAAAAAACATCCTCAGAGCAGATAATCCTTTTTTCTTTCAGAAGGACAAAGTAAAATCAATGTTATGGCCAGGGAACCATTATTTTACCAGCTGCGAAATTTCTACCTAGGCATTTAAACCAATCAAATTCCTGTTAAGACCCTAGGGGACCATAGGACAGGAACAAATCTCTTCCACGAGGCGCGATCCTGAGCATCGGCCTTAGCTGTTGCCAGGACTTGTTTATACCTCTGGCCTCTTGCTCAACTGCTCGCTTCCATGTGCTACATGGTCGACCAACCCGACGTCTTCCTTGAGGATTATAATCCAGAGCCTGTTTGGCGATGTTTCACTCTGGTTTCCTCAAAGTCTGACCGATCCCCCGCCACTTCCGCCTTTGAATCTCAATACCTATTTTAGTCTGTCCAGTTGTACTCCGAAGTTCGTCGTTGGAGATCACTTCTGGCCAGAATATTCCTAAAATGCGTCATTTAGAATGCAACGAGCGAACATTTGACTCTAAGTCCGAACGGTTATGTGCAAGCAAACACACGTCATCAGCATAATCAAGGTGACTTATATTGATATCCATTGAAAACCTTTATCTTCTCCACGTTCCAGTGCAGCTTTCAAGATGTCGTTTATTACCACCAGAAACAGGGCTGGTGATAATATGCAGCATTGTTTTGCACCCGTTCGCACAAGAAAGCTCTCGGAAAGCTCTCCTCTATATAAGACGCAAAACTTTGTATCATCGTAGGATTCTTTAATCACAGTTATGAACTTGTCTGGAATACCTCTCCTACGCAAAGCATTCCATATGTAATTTCGCTTAACGTTGTCGAAAGCCTTTTCAAAGTCCACAAACATGAGATGTAGTGGCGAACCCATTTCGGCTGACTGCTTCAATATTATCCGTAGGGTATTTGTGTCGTTGGTCCAAGACGATCCTTTACGAAATCTTCCCTGATAAGTTTGGAGAGTGCTCTCCACGACATCACTAATCCTATTGAAAATTACCTTAGCCATGATTTTTAATACGGCAGTAAGTAGACATATAACACGCCAATTTCCACAATCCCGAAGGTCGCCCTTCTTCGGAATTTTCACAATGACGCCCTCCTTCCATTCAGTCGGATATTTTCCTTTATTCGACACCTCAGTAAAGAGTGGAAGGAGTATATCGGCTGTTATTTCCGTGTCCGCTAGGCACTTGCATAGCAAAATTTCGGAATAAGTTTCATGGCCCTAGCATTGCATTATCACTAAATTCTCTGGTGACCTGCGTGTGAAGATTAATAAGCGGTTGAGCACGTATAATAATCTCAATAGTAGCTCCATTCAAAATCCAATTTTATGACCCTGGAACTATTATGCCGTCAACGGCAAAATTTCCCATCCCATATAAGCAGACAACCAAAAGGACACCATTCGTTATTTGAAGAATATATGAAATTCACCCAGGCAAGACATTCTCTTTGACTTAAAACACAGAGCCGAAAACATTGTAAAGGCACTTACCCTTACAAGGACCCAAAAAATTTTTAAATTCCTGCAATACAAGTGTCATCGCAGCAGCGTATAATTGCTAAGACAAACGTCTCTCTGCTGCTGACTCTTCGTTCGCCCTTCTCCAAACTGAAAACGCCTCGAGCCAGAAGCCCCAGATCCTGCACAAGCCCCACCCGCTTAAAAAGTAAGGTCAAGCTCATGAATAAGCCAAAGAAGCAAACAAATGAAATAAGAAACAAAAACTCGTGCACCACTCCGCCTCCCCACACACAAGCCCCTCACCAACATACACTACACCAAGGATCAATTCTAATGTCCCCACTCGCAGCAAACCACAAAACGAGAGAGATACGACCGAAATTCAAAACGAAAAAACAAACACCCCTGATCACGAAAAAGAAAACAAAAAACACGACCGCACCCTACGACGGCTCAAACGGCACACTTCAAACCCTAACAACTTTTAGACAAAAACATCATAAGAACAGGACTACGATTGGGCGAAAAGCCCAATCATGCTATAAAAAATATGATAAAGAAATTTGTTAGTTTTAAGAAATTTTGCATGGGGAGTGGTAGAAGGAGTGACTGCATTGAACTATTTTTTTCACATCATGATAGAGTTGCTATCAAGATGTTTTAAACAAAATTCAAATTTCAAAAATTGAATTAGGGGAGAAAATTAGCGTATTGAGATTAGTGAAATTGTGCAGTTTGTATGTGGGGTGGTAGAAGGAGCGGGGGCTTTCGATTGATTGATTTTTCTCAGTAATAACTATGAAGATAATACAACTGACATTTTTCAAATTTTAGATCAGTAACATCCATACTTTTCGAGAAAACCGATTTTCTGTAGAGTTGTGAAAATGTGGCATTTTGTATGAGCGGGGTAGAAGGAGAGATGCTAATCGTCCAGTCTTTTACGGTTTTACAAATAACTTTAAAGCTAGGGTATAGCCTAGTGGGTAGTGTGTTGGTATTGTAATACGATGGTCGTGAGTTCAAATCCGGGTCGACGCAATATATAATTCCAGCACATTGCCTGCTTGGATATACCTTGGTCACCTCAATCTACGAAAATGAAAAATTCGTAGAAAGAGGGTTGTGCAAAGGACTAACAACCCTTCCACAATAAGTAATGAAAAATGTTAAGGAACCTGAATATCAGGAGGCCAAGATCAGATTTGGACTGTAGCGTCATTGTAGAAGAATAACTTTAAATAAATATCTAGTTCACAATTTCAGCTCGATAAATTTTATGGGTACTGAGCATATCGGCAGTTTTAATGGGAGGTGGTAGATGGAGTGAGGAGATGCAAATAATTTAATAAAAATAATAAATTCTAAATTTCAGATTTATAGCTTTCACGCTTTTTGTGAAAATCCGTTTATTGTGAAATTCCGAAACTGAGTCATTTTGTATGGGTGGGGGCAAAGGCGGTGAAGCAATTTGGCCCGTTCACGAACTTGGCCTTACTTTTTCATCAAAAACAACGTGTACAAAATTTGAGCTTTCTATCTCAACGCGTTCTCGAGCTAGAGAGTACTCGGTCGGACGGGCAGTCGGACAGACAGACAGACGTACAGACAAACAGGCGGACACACAGACGGACGGACATCCGGTTTTAAAATTCTTAAGTGATAATATGAACTTCTGTATCATTCATTTTTTCTCCGAACCTTATTTTTTAGCGTTATAAACTTTGTAGCAAAGTTATAATACTCTCAGATTTCATTTAGAATATAAAAATTTAGTGCAGCTTTAATTTTATAAGGGTGAATTAATATAGTAGGTAATATTTACAGCAGTAAAAGAAGTTTAACAATGACACCAAATGATAGAACAAACTTTTTTCAGGTTACACACTAAGCTAGACACTTTTGACACCGTTTTTACAATGAACAGTTTTTGCTTACAGCATAATGAAACCGAATTAAGAAAAATTTGATTTCAAGACTATGCCCCATTAGTCAAAAATTTTTGTGTCGTATAGCAAAGTCCTTACTCACTCGAAAAAAGCGAGTGTACTGATAACCATTATACCCATTATACTCGCTCAATCTTCAAAAGGAAAGAGTTAATCGGGCAATCATAACAAATATTTACAAGGCAACTGAAATAAATGTGGGTATCAAAACCGAAACATCTAAGAAACAGGAAATATGGCGGCTCGTCGAGTACGGCAGGGTCGCCACTGCCCATATTTTGAATCAAAATTTACTATTATTTTCGAACCAAAGTTTACAATTCGATTTCGTTACTATTAAAATATTGATCCATAAATAAAGCTATTATCATTATTTTGCTCTCATCAAACCAAAAATTACATAACTTCGTTTGAACAACACAAAAGCCAAACTTCGAGAGTTTTTTATCCCACTCTCAATAGGGAATCAATATTTTTTTTCTCTATTTCTCGTGGCGACAAATAAAGGCCGATGCTCAGGATCGCGCTTTGTGGAAGAGAATTGTTTCTGTACTAAGCCCCTACAGGGGGTCTTAACAGGAAATTGTTTGATTGATTGACTGACCTGCGTGAGAATAACTTGGCAGCCTCAATATGCGAAAATTAAAATCGTAGATAGGGAGTTGCGCGAACGGGTAGGGTTGTTAGCTCACAAGTTCACAATAACAAATAAAATGTTAAGGAACCTGAAGGTTAGGAGGCCAAGGCCTGATTTGGATTATATTGCCATTGAACCGATTCGGGCTGCTATTGAAGAAGAAAGAACCCGAAGTCTAGTACCCAGCGATTCTTTTTCATTGCGATTTAAACAAACAAATATTTATAAAGCTGTCAGTTCTAGGAGTACGAAATGTACAGCCAGGTTCAGGTAGATAGCGTGTTGGTCAAAAATTCGATGGCCGTGAGTCCGGGCTTAGATCTTGGCCATATCAGTTTAAAAATTGAAACTCGTTGGGAGAAGGGTGTACAAAGGATTAATAACCGTTCCAAAATAAGAAATAAAAAATTTGACCTGAAGATCAGTGAGCTAAGATCCAATTTGTGCACGAAAATTGCATTAGTACATACCAATATTTAATACGAGGGGACCATTGAAAAATTAGACATGAATATTTTAAGTGCAACTAACAAAAATATGTTTGCTCAATGGTTTGGTGAATGTTTTCACAGTGCATTTCAAATTGAAAGAAAAGATTTCCGGATTCTACACTGTCATGCTTTATTATTCGTGACGTTTCGGTGTCTGCTGAAGCCTTTATTTGAAGTTTGATAAAGGTCTCAGCAGAGACCAAAACGTCACGAATAATAAAGGGTAACAGTGTAGAATTCGGAAATCTTTTCTTTCAATGTTTGCTCAAATTCAGATGTTTGTCATGTTTTGTGACCCATGAAGTAATGATTCGCACTCAACCCAGAAGGATTTTTTTAAGCACGAATTTTTAAGTTGCTACTAGCAAATGACAAACTATTCGAAAAAAAATGGGCAAACGATGTAAAAGTGAAACTGTTCCACTTCCATAAGGTAGGTGCTCAGTAGATAGTTTCTGTTCACTTTCTATCATTCAGTCTTCCATAACATCTGCAAATATTTCTCACTAGCAGCCAGTACAACTGGAAAATATACCAGCTTCACCACTCGTTACGGTTGTTATCACTCCCCTTCTTCCACCTTCTCAGTACCATTCCTTCTTTCCATGGCTCTGATTGTGCATTGCACAGAAAGTTAGAAAGTGCCTATAACATATTTCATTCTTCTGAAGAGTGCAATTGCACGCTACCGAATGCAATATTCCAGGAACATCCTTTTTAAGGGATAGATAACAAGCTCGAGTTTTTGAAGCACTAAAACTTATTCTATTTTTCCTGCCCCATTCTAGGAATAAATTGAGGTCTAAGTTCGAAGAATCGTGCAATTCCTCGCATTTAGAATTCACCGAAGTACGATCAGCTTCAGTAATGGAGTCGAATTGAAAGTTGTTATCCAGAGCACTGTCATCTGCAAAGCTATGAATTGGATTGAATGTTGTTGGTAGAAGATTATTAATAAAGATTAAAAAGAGAGGGGATGGTAGAATAGAGCCATGAGAGGCGCCGGAATCGATCTGAAATGATTTGGATGATTTGCCATTGACAAATAGATTAAGAAACTCTTAATCTATTTGACAAAAGAAATATGGCTATTAGTTTTACCAATAGACGTTTGTACCAAACTCTGCCAAGGACTTTCGCAATGTCAAGAGCCAGTACTTGATGTTTGCCGAATTTGTGAATGCACGAGTTCCAACGTTCAGTCAGATAGACTAGAAGATCTCCAGTGGAACGTCCGGAACGGAGCCCGTGTTAGCGATCATGGATAAGATGGTTATCCTCAATGCAACTGACTAGTTTGCGATTGACTGCCGTTTCCATCAATTTTGGATTGAAATGATAACTATATGCCGATAGTTCGAGGGAATTGTTTTGTTTGGGATTGGCTGAACATTCACCATTTTCCACATGATTGGAAAGTGTCCAGATGAGAGAGAAGAATAATATTTCTTATGGGTAATTGGGGGGATGCTATCAGCACCATCAGATTTGTGAATATTGGGCTCCTTGAGTATCCTGAAGATAAGATGCCTTCGAAAGTCAATAAGTAGTAATGACAAACCAGAATGTGGTGGTTTTCTAGGAGACTGATCGGATGCTGCGAGCCAAGAATTTCTTGTGAACCTTGCAGTCAGAAGATTTGCATTCTCAACAGGATTCGTAATAATTTGGTATCTATCTGTAAAGGGAGGTGTAGAAGATTTTACGAAGTTTCGGTTCACCGTTTTATCGTATGCCCTAAACGATCTTGAGCCTTTTGGGGGTTCAAGGGGCTTTTGTTCTAGTTGGAATTTAGCACTTTTGAGAGTTGATTTACAGATATTTCTTAACACGTTTTAAAGCAATTTGTTTGCAGAGTTGGACTACATTTGAAAATTTTAAATGTTTTTATCTTCCCTGTACAGAAGATCCAAACAATCCTTATTGAATCACATATCCTTCGACGGATGGAATCTTTTGTGGCTGAAAGGTATGTAGATCTTTATACCCTTCAGACTTTTGCGGTAATTTTTCGAAAAACTGCTTTTTTTTTATGGTAACCGAAATACATAACCCTTTAATGCGTAATGCCCCGCTGGATCGACATGGGTAAGGGAAACATGTAGAAACAGAAAATTTAGAAAGGAAACGTGGAATGGTGGTGATCGTTGTTTTTGAATTGTTGAGGATTTTACTTCAATGGAAACAGACTACTCGATAATGTAATGATGTGGAACAACATTCACGTCCGAGTAAAGAAGGACTGTCTAAATTCCATTGTTTTCTACGCCAGATTCCTCACAACATCAGCGTCCGCAACTTAGCGAGTATTATGTGGGGCATGTATGAGAGGAGTTATTAGTTCTTTTATGCATTCGTACATCGAGCGATTTATCCGGAAAAATTTGAAACTGTGCTCTACCCAAGAAATGGTTGGTATTCTCAATTGGAGATGGAGATATAATTGGAAAAGTATATGTATGTCACAGGGTGATATGTGAGAAAGTTCGAAAAGTGATCTGTAGTTTCTGGTAATCGAGCAGGTTCAGTTACCAGCTCTGCTAAACTGTTGAAAAGGACAAAGGGCTCAGTATCAAGACCCTTTTTTTTTTTGTTTTTTACAGAATGACCTGTGTTATAGGCAATTTCGACCTTTATGTGCAATGCACAAACACAGTCATGGAGGGAAGGAATGGGATTGGGAAGGTTGGGGAAGGGGAGTGAGAACGATCGTAGCGAGTGGAGAAGCTGGTATATTGCTCAGTTGTACTGGCTGCTTACTGACAAATATTTGCAGATGGTATGGGGGACTGAATGATAGAAAGCGAACACAAACCATCTACTGAGTATCTAGGCCTTCTTGAAGTGGAACTGTTTCACTTTTACACCGTTTCCCCATTTTATTGCGAATAATTTTTTATCACCAGTAGCAACTGAAAAATTTGCGCTTAAAAAAATCCCGTCTGGAGTGGGAATCGAACCCACGACCTATTGACTGAGAAGCAAGCACGCTGCCCACTACGCCACGGAAGTCTGATCCTTAGTTATAGAATAATTCATACAGGCAATGGTATGAGCATTGAAATCTCCCGCAATATCGATTTCAATGTCAGTTCTTGCGGTAATGGACTGAAAGGAGTTATATCATCTCATTCAAAGCCGGGCTTCTGTAAACTAAATAGAAAATAATGATGTGCCTCTGAATACTTAGTTTTACTCTGTTGGGGAACTAATTGCAAGGCGACATCATCCCCATCTTTCAGTGCAGCTTTCGGGAAATCATTTATAACCTCCAAGAAATCTGTGGCAACGGTAAGTGTTAACTACTGATCCAGCTATACATATCACGAACTGCCACTGTACCAAGGAAATGACAAATAAAATAAAGGAAATCCTTAGGAAATCTATCATCAGAACAACGCTCTCTACTTCAAGGAATCTTAGGAAAAAAAATCTCAGGAAACCAAAGAGTAAATAAAGCACCTTGCGGTTAATGCGAGAAAATCTACATATGTGAAACAGGATGCACACGAGAATCTCAGATGCATTCATCAGTCATCATACAACATGCAAAGACAGAATGTTACCCAATTGATTGTAGTAATATGCAAATTCTCTGCAAAGTGAATCATTATTTCCAAAATATAGTAGAAAGGTCTTTTCAAGGATCTATCGAACTTCAACCGAGAAACAAGCCATCGGCAGTTTGGCCACATGCATTTGCATTTGATAAGAAAAATATATAATATCCGCTTCCAAAAATCCTCAACTAAATTATTATCTTACACTAATCAATTATCCTTCATTAACCAATTAACAATAATTATCCTTTTCATCCAACGATAGTGATGAAAGTTATAACAGAGACAGGAACATCACGCGAATCAGGTACGGAAACCACATTTGCTAATTAACTTTTTACAAATTTCTGAATTCTCATTTTTTCAATCTTTTTCAAAACTTGCATGTTGAGCTGTTCGGATTAGATTTCTAAAACATGGAATTTGTGGATTTTGATGCAATTTCCAGAGCCTAGTTCGATCTTTCGACATTGTTCACATGCCCATCTGAAAGGATGCCATTATTAATTATTTCAATGATTATCCAAATTAAAAATTCCATTCTAAATTCATTCAAAGCGTGAGTGCTGAGCTCTTTGATCTGATTAATGGTCAGATTAAAGTTCAATTATTTTGAATTGTTCAACGTTTCATCCGTCTAAGTGTGAAAACAGAATTTAATAATTGATTTGCAAATTTTAATTTTAATTCTCTTATTGCACCATGGCGAGGCTGTTGAAGGACTCAACCTACCTGTGGGAATGAATAAAGATTGTGAGATAAAAAAATGTTATTTTACCTGTAGCATGTTTTAGTATTAAATATTTAATTTGGAGGCACATAAAACAGTGCTAATGAAAAGTTTGCACACTTATCGTTTGTTGGGAAAGGTTTATATTTTTAAATTCCAGATAAAATCTGAGATTATATTGTGTTCGCTCTAACGTTGTAATGCTCGCACAGAGGTGCCAATGGTACAGAATTAATTGTTATCGACCAAATACCTCGAATTTCTCAAAAATGTTGAGCTATTGCGCTGAAAATTGTTTCATATCATTTCAAAAAGGAATCTTTAAGTTGCGGAATACAGCGCATGCAGACGAAGGAGTGAGCGGATTGAAAGAATCTTTTCAGACGTATGCTTAAGTGTGTGTTAAGTGTGCATACAAATCTGCTCTACCCAAACACATATTTTTGTGCCAAATTTCAGAACAAGAATTTCAGAAATCTTGAAAATTGCCAAACTTTAAGCAGCAATATCTCAAAATTTTGACAATTGGCAAGATGAGGTCCCTATTCAAATGAACGGTAATTTTTGCTTATATTTCTCTGGAGGAACCTACATCATATGAGGGAGCGACAGCCTACTCCTCACATAGAATCGTGGGAGTGGCAACCAAACGAAATCGACGAGCTCTCCGTGGGAGAATCGCGAGGTAGGCGAGCACACCAGAGGAGTGCAGACCAGAGAGACTCCCAACCTTTCCTCAGCGAAGCGCCAGATATCAGTTACTCAGGAAATTGAGAATTGTTTCTTAACTTTTGTTTTTTTTTTTTTAATTTTTAATCATTTAATATTTATTTATTTTTTTCGTATAACAAGGATCGTTAAGTTCTCGGGTGGTTCACGAGGTAACTGCATTACGTTTTTTATATTTTGCTTTGTCGCCCCTACAACTGCATTAGACGTTCCATCAGAAGGCTGTCAAATCGGTGTTCGATCCTCGTTGCCTCTTTTGTTTTCTTCAATTACACTACAGCCCAAATCGGGTTTTGGCCTTCTGACCTTCAGGCTACTTAACATATTATTATTTGTTATTTTGAAAGTTTTTATATCTTCGTGAAACTCTATATCTATGAACTTTAATTTTTGCAGATTCAGGTAGCACAGATATAATACGCAAGTAGTGTGCTAAAATTTTACTTCGAAAGGGATATGAACTTCCGAACCTCGCATTATAGACCAATGCTCCAGTCACTAGTTTATACGCTAGCTCCTCCTTTGTTTAACTATTCCCTTTCTTTTAGTTTACTTTATTTTGATATTTTCCCTGTGATTCCACATCAGAATTTACTAAACATGATGGTCAACCCCGTTAGGTGCATCCATGTTTTTTTTTGTCTGCGAAGAAGAGGAAGCCATCCACAAACCCTACAAAATTAGCATGACTAAAGAGCTGGATGTACCACCAACTTCCTCGCTAGGTACTTCACAAGACATTACCACGGTATGAAGTATCAACCAAAATGTTCTCCTGAGAAAATGGTGAAAGAATTAAAGTTGTGGAAAGAGAAATTCGCCTGATTTGTGGTATGACGTGTGCAGTGATATTAAGGATTATCAAAGTGTTATACACTTTGCCACTACAATAGCTTTCATGACCATATCTTGCTAAAGTTTCGTTGATTATTACTCCTAGTTCTTCATTGTTTTTAACTACTTGAGAATAAACCTATATATTTTCAGTTTTATGGCCAGTAACTTCTTAGGGATAGTCCAAACTTAATTTTTTTGGCCTCATCACCAATATTCTCTAGATCCTGGTTTAATTCACCAATATTATCAGAATTTTGATCCGGAAGGAAAGAGTTAGCAAGATCAAGACTTTTGACAGAGTATGGCACACTGCCCTTTTAATCAAACTTAAAGCTATTGGTTTGGGCAACTCTCTTATTTCCTGGATTGAAAGGTTTTTAGCCAATCGTTCAATGCGTGTGGTATTAGATGGTGTGGTTTCCTCTTCTTATAAAATTAACGCAGGTGTCCCTCAGGGCTCGGTTCTTTCTCCCACCTTTTTTCTGATATTTATTAATGACTTGCGATCTTCAACTTTCAATCCTATACATAGCTTCGCCGATGACAGCACCTTAGACTTCTCCTATCACTTCAACAGTGCGTCCTTAGCCCGATGTACTGGCTTAGTAGAACAACGTAGGTAGATGGTTCAGTCATTGAATGTCGACTTGACTAAAATTCTTGGCAGGGGCAATAAGAATCAAGTTGAGTTTAATGCTTCGAAAACCCTGTGCTGTCTTGTGTCCCACAAACGTGACTCTAACCTTGACCCAATCACCTTCGGTGGTCAGCCACTAACCACTTCTCCAAGTGTTAAGATGTTAGGTATCCAAATCACAGATAACTTATCTTGGAACGATCATATATTTAACATCGCCGAGTATATAAATGCTTGGGCTACATAAAACGATATAAAAACTTTTTCACCGCCTCTGGGCTATTAACAATTTATAAGGCCTATATTAGACGTCTTGAATTCAATTCCCACCTATGGGCGGGAGCTGCAAAAACTTCTCTCTCCTATCTGGATAGTATCCAGTCTCGGACTATTAAAATTATAGGAGATTCTGACATCACTTCTTCGCTCGATTCACTCGAGCATAGACGAACTGTAAGCTCCCTAACCCTTTTGTTCGGACGAAATCTTTAATCTCTTGCCCCCATGTATGCCCTTACCCCACAATACTAGAGCTGCTTCGCGCACTCATAAGTATTCTCTCAACCCCACCTTCGGTCGTACAGTCAAATTTCGTGATTCGTTTTTAAACCGGACTGTTCGAATATGGCACTCGCTGCCCATCTCGGTGTTTCCGCATGACTACAATATACAGCAATGCAAGGGAAATATTCATAGCCACTTCCGTCTTTATCCTCTTAATTTCCAAAAACCAATATCCTTCCCCCCTCACCGGAGCTGTGCTTCAGTACAAAATGGCAATCCTTCTAGTTCCTGTGTCACATAAAAAAAAAGATCGTTAATGTACATGGCAAATAAGAGTGGTTCTAATATCGAACCTTGGTGAACGCTTACATTTAACGTTATCATTTCTGAGTAGCGAGAAGTGACAAAAACTATTGTTTACTGGCATACACATAGATATGACCACATCATTTCTAAGATCAGACTAAAGAACTAAAACATTTCTGTCTAAATAAAAAATAATAAAATCTCAAAATTAATAGAGTAGAATACTTTCGAAAAGTTTAATAATACTCGATCAATAATTTTACGATTACTTTAGTTTGTTCGTAGTTTTTTGATATGGGTAAAGCTATTTAATTACTTAGTTACGATGTCGTTACAGCCCAAATTGGACTTAAGCCTCCTGAATACTTTGGCTCCATCCATCTCAGATCTCCAGTTTGAAAGTTTTAGCAGTGATTAGCTGTCTGCGTCAACCGCATCCTCCCAGCTCCTCCCGTGGTTTTCCGACCGGTTTTTGTCCGTTGACTTTCCCCTTTTAGTGTGGGTTTGGGATTTCTTCCGTCATCCATCCGCTCCACATGACCAGCCCATTGTAACTTTTTAAATTTTATGAGGGTTGACACTTCTGGATTATCGAAGATGGCATACAATTCCCTATTGTGTCGTATTCTCCAAATCGAATCTTCCCTCACAGGTCCGAGGATTCTTCTGAGAACCTTTCTTTCAAAGGCGTTAAGGAGTCTTTCGGACGCCTGAGTTAATGTCCACGTTTCGCTGCCATAGCATAGCACAGGTCATATAATCGTTTTGTATAACTTAAGTTTTGTTTTCCTATGTATTTACGTTTTTGTTTTTAATTATTGGAAGTACTTAATAATACGTATTGTTTGCCATAATTATTCTTCTTTTAATTTCAATGGGTTCGCTTCCATCCTTCAATAGGTTCGCCCTTAGATATGTAAAGTTGTCTACGTTTTCTAGTTTATAGTCTCCTACTGTAATATTTTGTCTGAGTGGCGTCTTTTTCTAGTTTGTGCCATGCCTTTTGTTTTGTTTTTGTTACTAGGTAGTCCAAATTACCTTACTACCGATTCTATGTTTACAAATACATCCTTAGCACACTCCAGATATCTTGCATGTATGTCTATGTCGTTGGCATATGCTACGAGTTGTGTTTCCGAACACACGTATTCTTATGTCAGGTTGAAAAGCATTGGTGCGAGGCTGTCCCCTTACTTAAAGCCGTTGTCTGTTTTAAAGCTGGAAGTCACGTCGTTTTTTACTCTGATTTGTGACAAAGACTCGGTCTTTATCATTATTTTAAGCCGAACCAATTCCGGTGGGATTCCAAACTCTATCATGATTTTATACAGTACGCGCCTGTCGATACTGTCGTATGCTTGTTTGAAGTCAAAAAATATCTGGTACTCATCAATATTATATTAACAGCACCTGTTTAATTGAGAATATCTGGTCCGTGGTCGATCGTCCTGCTCTAAATCTGCCTTAGTATTCATCACAACAAAGATATTCCTCGGTTGTTTTCGTACCAAATTCGACATATGATGCTCTTACGCCAATCTTCATGAAGTATTTCCTGCGTCCATATACCCGTGACTAATCTGTGTAGGAGATGTGCTTTGTAGGTGTCGCCGGCCTTCAGAAGCTCAGTTGGGATAACGAGCTCGGATTGAGGAGTTGTACCCATCTTAGTTTTATACCTAGCTAGCTATTGGCATCATGCTGTCTATTGTAAAGCCTTTTATTGGAAGATGTATTTCGAGTCTACTAATTGTGATACAACTTGTCAGCTTTGAACCAAAACTATACTTGAGGGTATGAAGCTTTGCATACCCTTTAGTTACAAACGAATCAAGCCGTCGAGGGATTCGTGGTGCATTAACGATTATCTTACGATCATACAGAACTAGAAAAATGATTTGAAAGGAAAGATTTCCGGATTCTACACTGTTGCGCTTTATTACTCGTGACGTTTCAGTCTCTGCTAAGACCTTTATCAAACATATAATCGATCATACAATCGATTTCAACAATGTCCAAATTCTGGCAAGGACAAATCAATATTTTCAATGAACAGTACGGGAAGCCATTGAAATTTCTGAACATCCACAGAACTTCAAACGTGACACCGCATACAAGTTATCAGCAGTTTCGCTATCTGCCTTAAAATTTGGTGAGTACAAAATCCGTACCCGGAAATCCTTAACTAATTTAACTATCTGATACTAATTAACTAATTTAACCCTAAATTACCCTTCTCACACCCAATTAACCCAACTCTGCATAAAATAATAGTCTTCTGTAATTATCGATCCGATTGATAAAGGTTTCAACAGAGACCGAAACGAAAGCGCCACAGTGTAGAATCCGGAAACCTTTCCTTTTAATTCGAAATGAAACTGTGAAAACATTCGCCAAACCATAAGAAAAATGATTTCAAAATTTTTAACAAAAACCCGACTTTTGCCAGCAGATCTCTTTGCAACGTGTCAAGAAGTGACTACAAATCTAACTCAAAAAGTGGTAAAGTTTCAGCACGATCAAAAACTTGAACGATTCTCGAAACACCAAAAGCCTTGAAATCTTTTTGGTCATTTGTTCAAACGGTCAACATCACATAAAAACATTTGCATCACTACTACAAGATGGGATCAGAATTATAATCCATTCTGTTGGCCCATCTTTTTGCAGCAAGCTTGAGGCTGGCAAAGACAGTCTCCCCCGTACATAACATCATCTGGATTTCATCTATCTGCGAATCAATTTAACACATAACGTATCTTCAGAATTCTTCGTGAGCTCAGTGTTCAGAAATCTGTAGGTTCCGATGATATTTCACCCATAGTCGTTTAGAACTGATTTTCTTCTCTGGCTAAACCGCTTCGCGATTTATACTATTTCTCTTAAACTTCTGGGCACACTGTCGGAAGTGAAGGTGACGGTTGTCAATCGCAAAATAGTCCGCTACCTTAAAAGTAACAAACTTATTATTGATCGCCAATACCGATTCCGTTCCGGTCGTTCTCTTAATATATCCGACTGAACGTTCTTACTTACTTTCTTACGATGACGCTGCGGTCCAAATCGGACTTTGGCTTCCTGAATACCTCGCCTCCATCCAACTTGGTTCAGTGACCGCGTCCTCCAGTTTGAAAATCTTAGCAATGATTTGCTGACTACGTCTGAAACTCTTACCTGCATAAATTTCGCGATGGTCAAGTTCTTGCACTTGATATCGCAAAAGCGTTCGACATAGTTTGGCATAAATGTATTCTACTGAAGCTCAAACCAGTCGGCTTTAATAACAAAAACGTAAAATGGATTGAGATTTTCTGAAATGAATGCGTCAACACAAGTTGCAATGGATGAGGTGGCTCCTTTTCTCTTTCTAATAGATTTCTACGTCCCCCAAGGTTCTGTTTTATCACCCACACTGTTTCTTAAGATATCAATGACCTTCTGTCGTCAACTCCCAGTCCGATACATTGCTATGCAGATGACAGTACCCTGCATAACATCTATGAATTCGACAAGAATAATAACGCCAAGCTAGGGTATAGCCTAGTAGGTAGTGTGTTGGTCTTGTAATGCGAAGGTCGTGAGTTCAAATCCCGGTCGGCGCAATATATAATTCCGGCACATTGCCTGCTTGGATATACCTTGGTCACCTCAATCTAAGAAAATGAAAAATTCGTAGAAAGAGGGTTGTGCGAAGGGCTAACAACCCTTCCACAATAAGTAATGAAAAATGTTAAGGAACCTGAATATCAGGAGGCCAAGGTCCGATTTGGGCTGTAGCGCCATTGTAGAAGTAGAATAATAATAATAAAATTATTTGGATTTTTAAAATCTGATCTGAACCTTATCTTGGAATGGTGTTGAATAAATAGAGTGAAGTTCAATGCCTGAAAAGCACAAGCCTGTCATATTTCCGTGAAACGTGACGTTTCAGCGTCGATTTCTAATCTTGCCTTCGGTGCTGCCCAACTAGACTCTTTCGAATAAGTCTCATTCCTTCGCATTAAAATAAAAAACCATCTAATTGGAATCAGCACATGATCGACGTAGCACTTGACGCATCCTAACGACTCCTAGGAACTTCCTCTGAAGAAGTGAAAAATATTTTACTCCTGTTGATCTAGCCAATATCTACAAGGTCTACATTTGACCACGCCTCGAGTACAACTCGCATATATGGCCTGGAGCACCCAAAACGCAACTCGCGATGTTCCAGAAATAGCCGTTCCGACTAATTGGAGATGAAGCCAACACGATTTCAATAGACTCACTAGAGCATCGCAGAAATTACAGGGAGCAACTTTATAACCTTATTCCACCGCTTTTCACATTTCCTAGAAATACCTGCCTAACTTCATGCGCACACGAGCTTACTGGAAAGCTTCCAATTTCTCTTACAATGAAATTTAGACAGTCACCCCGAACTTCAAAGCTTTTGAATGCACAGAGACCGTATTCCCGTTGTCATATGACCTTCGACGTTCCAAACGCAACGTCCACCTGTATTCTAGGCTTTTCCCTCCTTTTAATTCCGGTTAACCTTCAGTTTCTTTTTCCTCCCTTTACCGACATGACTGCATAAACTGCATTAAAGGGTGACCCCTAAGTTATATTCAGCGACAAAAAAAGACCTTTCGTAACCGCAAGTAGAGGAAAATATCATCATTTATGCCCAATCATTTTGATCATTTTGATCGTGAACGATTGTAATCATGTCTTTTATTTACATATATATATACATTTATCATCTACAATGGCACTACAGCCCAAATCGGACCTTGGCCTCCTGACTTTCAGGTTCCTTAACATTTTTTTTCCTTACTTATTGTGGAAGAGTTATCGCACAACCCTCTATCTATGAATTTTTGACTTTCTTAGATTGAGGTAACCAAGGTATATCCAAGCAGGCAGTGTAATGGTATTTTATATTACCTCGACCGGGATTTGAACTCCCAACCTTCGCATTGTAAAACCAACGCACTACCCTAGCATATGTATACCTTTTGACTAAATCCTGAAATAATTTTATTATCTCTTCTAAACTTTGCTGCATACCATATCCTTGTAACCCTAACCAAAAACTAAAAACTATAAATTTTTATTTTTATTACTTTGATCAAAAACCTTTC
Source organism: Chorisops tibialis (assembly GCA_963669355.1). Classification (NCBI taxonomy): domain Eukaryota; kingdom Metazoa; phylum Arthropoda; class Insecta; order Diptera; family Stratiomyidae; genus Chorisops; species Chorisops tibialis. The sequence continues at coordinate 262,225,650 of OY770262.1, read as the reverse complement.
GCGGTAATAAAATCGAAGAACATTCTTTTCAAAATAAACTTCACCATCGATTTCAATAATAATTTCCTCAACATTATGACTTCCTGTTTTCGTTCCGAAACACACAGAAGCTTTCCGATCTAAAAACTCAATCTAAGTTACGGGAATTAATAAAAAAATAAATTTTACCTTATGCCAACAAATATTCCAAATTCAAAGTATTTTGACCTCCGTCATCATCCGAATTGATGTTTAACATTATCCAGCATTATTTTTATTCGTTGGAAAAAAAAACACGACAAATTATAAAAGGAATCTTCACACGTTCCAATAATATCTTCTTGATTTGAATTTTTCTCGACACAAGAAACAACAACCGAACAAAAAACACCTCTATTTCATTTATTCAAATTTTCCCGATGCATTCTAAACGGAAACGTACAATAAAGCACACGTTGGGCGCCCTTTATCACAAATCATCGTTCAACAAAATGCTGCGCGCGCAACTTGAGAACGAACGCGGATAAATCAAAACTGACCGTTTGTATACAGCATTGTCGATGTTGGAAAAAAGCGCACAAAAAATCGCCGGACCCGACTCAAAGAGTGTCGCCAAACAACGGATCGAAAGGAGTTAATCGTTGGCGATGACCACTAAGAACCACCGGATAAACACACGACACGCGACTCGAACGCTCGTAAAGGTAACACTCCGGAATCCCGATTCGTGCGAGTTTGCACCACCTTCTCAGTCGAATACCAGACGCAGACTGTTTGTCACGTCGAGCATAACAGACGGGATTGCCTCGCAGCATAAAAAGCCATGCTTCGCCGAGCATAAGCACATGTATTGCAGCATGTGAGCATCATATCAGCACCACCAGCCGTCGAGGATTCGAGTTCGGTTCATGCGTGCGTAGGGCCCAGCAGCCAACTACTTCAGCGAACTCGAACATGTTCGACCTGCACGCCGTCAGTTCCACACATGATAGCCAAGAAACACATGCGTTTCTCTGCTCATCTTCGGAATCATCTTTCACAACACCTTTGCGACACTAATGAGAGTCTTGTATTGCATTTCCATTGATAATCGATGGCAACCGTATCGAAAGGGATGATCCCGCCTCCTGATCCATCCTGAAAAAATATCTCGTCGAGATTCACCTTTGTGAAGATGATTGACGGTATTACGACGGATCGCATACCAGGCTCCCACGAAAAAAAAAACTCTTATACCCGGAAACCTGGTATGTTCGTGCGTGCATTCGCCATGGAATGGGAACTCATACCCCTTGCAGAATGTTTTTTCGGGACGGAGGACTAATTTAGGACCCGTAACACACGAGTAGGTTTGCCGCACTCCCATTCCAAAACGCTATCCTGTAATGATGCTGCAAGAAATTATACGCCTGATTGGCAGATACGGTGTTTTGCTGCAAGGAACGCTGATCCAAGGATTGCCTGCCCGCCTGCTTTGGGGTGAAAAGAAATATCGCAAAGCTAATAATTGTCGCCGAGAGGGTTGTTTTTGTCGTTTGATGCTTTGTCATGATTTTTAAGTAATTCTAAGCTGTGAGTGTAAGGTTCGTCTTGGTCTCGCAATGTGCGAGTTGACGGTAAGTGGAAACAACAGGTAAGAGGCAGATGTGGAGTGAGTGTTGTTGGGAAGGATGTGAGAGATTCCATTGTTGATATCTCGGAAGAATTTTATTCATATCCGTTCTATCGGAATCGCAAAACAATTCTTTGGAAGATGAAAGATAGCAAACTCTTGAGAAGTTTTTATTTTTTTTGAAAAGGTCTTTGTCGTGCTTTGATGTAAACAAGTATGGCAAAGGAGTCGAGAGTAATTAATAGAGACTTTGACTTTGATAGAATACCGCATTAATTTACAGGTTATTCATTTTCTAAAAAATCGGAGAATAGTCTAGACTAAGAATACCCAGTACTTTGGTTTGGTCGCTTTGTACCGGTTAAATTTTAATTTTCTTATAAAGTATTGATCCAATTGGGGAAAAAATTACTACCCCGGCATTTTTTCCACGTTTCATTTATAAATTAGAAAAAAAAACATAACAGGACTACGATGTAAGGCCCAATCGTGCGATACTCTAGATGGAAAAGAATTTTTTTTATTTTAAGAAATTTTGTAGGGGAAGTGACGACATTGAACTAATTTTTCCAAATCACGCTAAGGTTGCTATCAAAATGTTTTGTACAAAACTAAGGATTCAAAAATTTATTAGGTACTGAGAAAATTAGTGTATTGGATTTAGTGAAATTGTGCAGTTTGCTTGAGGGGTGGTAGAAGGAGTGTGAATTTATTAATAATGTTTCAGATGAGGATCTGAAAACTATAAAAAAATGAAAAAAAGCAAAGTAAAAGTTCGTTTGAAATCGATAAGTTTATTCACCGGTGGTTTGACAAAGAGTAAAGCTAACAACACAAAGAACAATTTTACTTAATTATTTTAATAATAAAGTATTGTGATCGACTTGTAAAAAAAAAATTGTCTACCCTGAAATTATGTTTTTTCGCGTTTCATGACTAAATTAGCCTAAAAATGCAAAAAAACAAATTCGTCTGTCTGTACGCCGTCCACCGTACGCCAGTGTGTACGCTCAGCGCACATTAACTCCCAAACTCTTCAAGATAGAAAATACATTTTTGAGGGGATTGTAGATAGTTGCGGATCTCAGGCGGATACCCATTTTAGGGGGTGTACGGGTTCAGGGGGAGGCGGGGGGAGCGCTTAAACCGAAAAATACGAATTCAAATATCTCAACCATGGTAACAGCTAGGAAGCTAAAACTCAACATACATATAGAGAGATTTGTGGCACAACTTTTAAAAATACTTTAATTTTTTTTATCCATTGGGGTGCGAAAAGGGGAGGGGCTAAGAACCAATTGTCAGTCGAATTTTTTTTTCAAACGATTATATCTTCGAAACTACTTACCACAAAAAATTGATATTTTGAGACCATTAAGGTGGCATATAGATCCACTAGAATCAGTTTAGATAAAAGCTAATTATTGTAAGGGGGAGGGTCAGGGCGTGCAAAGACAAACATTTAAAAATCAATATCTCGGCTATTTATTTAGCTATGTAATTGAATATTCGAACCTTTATTAAGCTATACTAGAGAAAAACGAGAAAAATATAACATTTGGACAAAATAGAAGTGGGGGAAATGGGGAGCATTTAAAAAATGGTGCACTTTCCAAAATTTCAAACCGTTATAATACAAAATTGAGTACAGATATCAAATTGGAATTTTGTCAAATCGTAGAACTAGGCAGTTTCTAGATTTGGAAAAATTTCACGACGAGAGGCGTAAGGCGAGGGAGGTGGTAACCAAAAATGTCGAAAATTTTGAATGATTTTTTAAAGGCTCTGGTGAAAGATAAAAAATTTAAATTTTCCATGTGGATACATCGATTTGTTGTACATACAGAAAATAAACTGCCAACAAGTCGGCCGAAACTAAATTATTCTTGGGACAAGTTGAGGATGAGTGGAAAGTCAACATGCAGGTTAGAGTGGTTAGGGAAGGCTAAAGTGAAAGGGAGTTCTTGGGCAGGGCTGTTGTCAATTTAACAATATTTCATTCGTTTCCGCAAGTTTGGGTTTTTATGAAGGGAGGAAGAGGGGTAATAGTAAGGGTGGGTGGATATTACTAGCTTTATAGTTGATTGCTTGAATCACGTCCAATATTCTCTGTATAGAATGTGTTTCATAGACGAAGTTGCATAGAATTTTCATAAAATTCGGTGTATTTTACATTTGAATGGGAAGGGGTAGAGAACGTAGGAGAATCGTAAAATTTGATATCCAGTTTTATTTCTTTTCTCTTCTTAGGTGCTTGTACAAAATTTCAAGTTCGTAAATTTTTGTTTGTTGCTTATTAGTCGATTTAATGAAATTGGTCGAAATCGTACTTTTGTATGGGAGGGGGTAGAAGGACAAGAGCGATCTCAAAACTTTTGACGCAATTTTATTTCAACTATTTTTAAAAGTTTTGTACAAAATTTCAAATTGATAACTTTTAACAGCTAGGTGATAATTGATTTCTTAAAAATGGTCGAAAAAAAAATTTTGTATGGGAGGGGGTAGAAGTTTTAAGGGTTTTCCACCAGTTAATATTTTATTTATTTAGGATTTTTTTCAAATGCATTTCGCAAATTTTCAAGTTTCTACCTTAAATTGCACTCAAAAATTTTCAGTTTATGTGGTTTTTTCAATGCACATGAAACACCTTGTAAACGTTAGAACGGGGGTCGGCTTATAACAATTATGGATCAAGTTATTACTATTTTTCTATGTACATCAAATAGACGTATCCACATGAAAAATTTAAACTTTGTATCTTACACCAGAAAAAAAAATTTTTCGACATTTTTGCTTATCACCTCCCAACTCAAAATTAACCAAAATTAACCACTATGTAGTTCTACAATCTGACAAATTTCGGATTAGATCTCTGTACTCTTTTTTGAGATATAAGAATTTGTAATTTTGAAAAGTGCGCCATTTTTGAAATGCTTACCATTTCCCCCCGCCACTATTATTCCAACATGTTATATTTTTTTTGTATTTCCCAACTGTAGCTTAATATACTTTTCAAGTTTCAATTACATAGCTTAATAAATAGCCGAGATATTGATTTTTAAGTGTTTTTCCTTGCACCACCCCTGACCCTCCCCCTTACAATAATTAGCCTCCCCCTAAGCTGATTCCGGTTGAACTATATGTCACCTTAATGCTCTCAAAATATAAATTTCACGATTAGTAATTTCGATAATATAATCATTTGAAAAAACAATTCGGCCGACAATTTGTTCTTAGCCCCCCCTTTTCGGACGCCAATAGATAAAAAAAATTAAATTATTCTTAGAGTTTGTCCCATAATCTTCTCTATATCTGTACTAATTTTCAACTTTCTATCTGCATTCCCCCACCCATACAAAAGTATGATTTCGACCAATTTTAATAAAACAACTGCTAACCAACAAATTAAAAGCTACGAACTTGAAATTTTGTACGAGCACACTTCAAGAGAAAGGAAATAAAATTGTGTCACAAAATTTTACGATTCGCCTCCCTTCTCTACCCTTTTCCATACAAATGTTAGGTTTCGAATCCTTTGAAAATTCTATGCAACTTCGTCTATGAAACTGACATTCTATAAAGAGAATATTGGACGTGATTCCAGCAATCAATTAAAAAACTATTAAAATCCACCCACTCTTACTATCACTCCTCACCCGTCCCCTGATAAAAACTCAAACTTGCATTAATAAACGAACGAAACATTGATTATATGTACTGGAGCTTTTGAACGTTTACGCAAAGTGTTAAATTGACAATTGCCCTGCCCAAGAACCCCTTTCACTTAGTCTTCCCTAACCACATGCATATTGACTTTCCACGCATCTGCAACTTGTCCCAAGAATAATAAAGTTTCGCCCCACTTGTTGGCAGTTTATTTCCTAGTTGAAATTAACGTTGTTTATGTATGTGTCAAAAGTAGCCGCTAGGATTGCCGCAATAGTTCGTCGTCTACATAACAAACTATTGCGGCCGCAGAATGATTGGGAACGGAATGCAACATCATATGATCGTTAGGGATGACAGTTCGCTTCTGTCATGTTGACGTGCGCCGAGTTGATAAATAAATCATAAATATCGGAATTATCGGGCAGCCGCGGAGGCCAAGATGCCGGCTCTCAAGGAGGGTGAGCCGATGCAGAACGGGCCGAATGGTGTCGTTGCTGGTGAGTACACAAATGAAGTTTTTAGAAAAAACTCTAAACATTATTTAATTGACATATTTTAAATTGCAGATCACTAGCATTCATACTTTTCAGGAAAATCGACTTTTTGTAAAATTATTGCATTGTGTCAAATTGTATGGAAGGGGGTAGAAGGAGTAATTTTTTTGGTCTTACTAATAATTCTAAATAATTATTTAGTGCATAATTTCAGCTCGATAAATTTCATACGTACTGAGTAAATTTATTTAGAGTATTTCATAAAAAAGTGCAGTCTGAATGGGAGGTGGTGGAAGAAGGTAGAGGAAATATATAATTTTACTTTATTATTCTAAGAATAAAGTATTGTGATCGACACAAGAAAAAAAAATGTGCTACCCTGAAATTTTTTTTTCGCGTTTCATGACTAAATTAGCCTAAAAATGCAAAAAAAAATCCGTCCCGCCGTACGCCGTACATATGGTGTTAGGTGGAAGGGGGAGGCGGGGGGAGGGAAAAAGTCGAAATTTACACTTGCTAATATCTCCACCACGAATGCAGATAAAAAATTAAAAATCAGTAGAGATATAGAGAAGGTTGTGGGACAAACTTTAAAAATAGTTTAATTTTTTTTCCATAGGCGTCCGAAAAGGGGGGCTAAAAACAAATTGTCGGCCGAATTGTTTTTTTCAAATGATTATATCTTCGAAATTACTTATAGTAAAAAATTGATATTTTGAGACCATTAAGGTGGCATATAGTTCCATCAGAATCAGTTTAAAGAGTGGCTAATTATTGTAAGGGGGAGGGTCAGGGGGGGTGCAAAGAAAAACACTTAAAAATGAATATCTCAACTATCTCTTAAGCTATGTAATTGAAACTTAAAACGTATATTAAAATGTACTAGAGAAATACAAAAAAAATATAACATGTTGAAATAATAGTAGTGGGGGGAAATGGAAATCATTTTAAAAATGGCGCACTTTTCAAAATTACAAATCCTTATATCTCAAAAAATAGTACAGGTATCGAATCAAAATTTTGTTGGATTGTAGAACTATATAGTAGTTAATTTTGATAAATAATAATTTTAAGCTGGGAGGTGTAAGGGGAGGGAGGTGATAAGCAAAAATGTCGAAAATTTTGACTGATTTTTTTAGGGCTCAGGTAAAAGATACAAAGTTTAAATTTTGCATGTGAATACGTCTATTTGATGTACATAAAAAAATAAAAATAACTTGATCCATAATTGTTATAAGCCGACCCCCCCGGTCTAACGTCCACAAGGTGTTTCATGTGAATTGAAAAAAAAACATAAACTGAAAAATTTTGAGTGAAATTTTAAGGTAGAGACTTCAAAATTTGCGAAATGCATTTAAAAAAATATACAAAATATTAACTGGTTGAAAACCTTAAAAACTTCTACCCCCTCCCATACAAAATTATTTTTTCGACCATTTCCAAGAAATCAATTATCACCTAACTATTAAAAGCTATCACTTTGAAATTTTGCACAAAAACTTTTAAAAATAGTGGAAATAAAATTGCGTCAAAAGTTTCAAGATCGCGCCCGTCCTTCTACCCTCTCCCATACAAAAGTATGATTTCGACTAATTTCAGTAAATCAACTAATAACCAACAAATTAAAAGCTACGAACTTGAAATTTGATACGAGCACCTTACAACAGAAAAGAAAGAAAATTACATCACAAGTTTTACGATTCCCCTACCTCCTCTACCCCCTCCCATACAAAATTATTTTTTCGAGCATTTTTAAGAAATCAGTTATCAGCTAACTCTTAGAAGCTATCAATATCAAATTTTGCATAAAAACTTGTAGAAGTAATTCAAATGAAATTGCTTTAAAAGTTTTGAAATCGCGTTTGCCCTTCTACCCCCTCCTATACAAAACTATGATTTCGACATATTTCATTAAATCAACTAATAACCAACAAACTAAAAGCTACGAACTTGAAATTTTATACAAGCACCTAACAAGAGAAGTGAAATAAAATTACATATCAAATTTTACGATTCCCCTACCTTCTCTACCCCCTCCCATACAAATGTTCGGTTTCGTGAATGTAAAATACACCGAACTTTATGAAAATTCTATGCAACTTCGTCTATGGAACACATTCTATACAGAGAATATTGGACGTGATTCAAGCAATTAATTAAAAAGCTATTAACATCCACCCACACTTACCCCTCCTCCTCCGCTCATAAAAACCCAAACTTGCAGAAACGAATGAAATATTGTTAAATTGATAACAGCCCCGCCCAAGAACTCCCTTTCACTTAGCCTTCCCTAACTACTCTAACCTGCATATTGACTTTCCACTCATCCGCAACTTGTCCCAAGAATAATAAAGTTTTACCCGACTTATTGGCAGTTTATTTTGATCTAACACACTAGAAGATCCTCTTAAATTCGGTTTATCTAAGCCTGAGATATAGACTGTTATTAAAGACGTTTTTTTCTTGCAATTTTCAAAGATTTTGTGTTTTTGGAAGAAAATGTGTATCTCACAAACTGTGAAAAAGATAATTTACTAAAACTTACGGCATTGCATCTTATTAAATGTACTTTTACTAATTGAGACAAAATTCAGTCTAAATTTAGCCGGTTTTATAGAAATTGCATTTGATGAAGTTATTGCAAGAAACTTTTTTGAATAAATTTTTTCTTAATATCTTTTTCAAAAAAAGATGGACTAAGTCCAAGCTAGGGTGTAGTCTAGTGGGTAGCGTGTTTGGTTTACAATGCGAAAGTCGTGAGCTCAAATCCCGGTCGACGCATAATTCCAGCACACTACCTGCTTGAATATACCTTGGTTACCTCAATCTACGAAAATGAAAAATTCGTAGATAGAGGGTTGTGCGAAGAGCTAACAACTCTTCCGCAATAAATAATGAAAATGTTAAGGAACCTGGAGTTCAGGAGGCCAAGGCCCGATTTGGTCTGTAGCGCCATTGAAGAGAAGAGAAGTCCAATCTTTGCCTGACCTCTATAGCCAGCAGTTGTATTGTACACATCGTGATGAAGAATTTGCGGCATTTTAAGTTCAATTTGACTCATCCTGAGCTGAGATATTGATGTTTTTCTTCCAGATTTTAAGATTTTTAAGTAATTTTGTTATTTTCACTCGTAAAAATTGTTATTTAGGTTGCGAATCAATCATCTCTCAACCCGATGTCAACCAAACAACGCATTACTTGATACAGAACTACCGCTATGGTCATAAACAGCTTAAAAAGGCTGTTAGACGCGACAAGAGAAAGGCTATTGAAGACCTGGCCAATAAGGCAGAATCTGCGGCTTACCTTGGGGATATGGGTTCACTATTTAAAGTTATGAACAGCTGACGTACAGGAATTTTACCGCCAACCACCTGGTGAGAGATGTCAACGGAACTCTCCTTAATATGTGTGAACACCAGTTGCGGCGATGGAAGGAATACTTCTCTAATATTTCAAACATCTTGTCACCAAACCTCCAAACGCAACAATTCGCTATTAAGGATAATCTCCCAGATAAATAAGAGATAGTTTCAGCCATTCTGTCAATGGCGGGAAGCGAAGCCCCAGGTATATACGAACTACTAATCGAACTCCTCAAAGCGGAACAGGAAATAACAGCCGATATACTCCTCTTACTCTTTACTGAGGTGTGGAATGAAGAAAGATATCCGATAGCCCTGTTTCTGGTGGTAATAAATGACATCTTAAAGCTGCACTGCATATTTAATGACGTGTGTTTGCTTGCAAATAACCATTCGGAGTCAAAGGAAGACATCGGGTTGGTCGAGCGTAGCACTTGGAAGCGAGCAGTTGAGCAGGAGGCCACAGGAACATATAAGTCTTAGCAACAGCCCTTGAACCCCCATTCACATAGTCTTCCATATCCACCCTAACCTATATATTGATTTCCCACGTATCCTAAAACTTATCATAAGTATTATAAAGTTGCACCCAACTTGTTGTCAGATTTATTAGTTTCTGTATTAGAAATACAATAAAAGTATTTCTCATGTTAGAGCCATGGACTTTAAAATTGGATGAAAACATGGTGATAAGGATGTTGATAAACTGAAAGGAAAGATTTCCGGATTCTATACTGTGACACTTTATCATCTCAGCAGAGACCGAAACGTCACGAATAATAAAGCGTAACGGAGATGAACCGGAAATCTTTTCCTTCAATTCGAAATTCACTGTGAAAATATTCACCGAAGCATGTTGATAAACTGTTTCAAAATCATTTAGAATCTTCCACTTTCTCTGCAACCTCCAATACATATGCCAAAAAAATTATAAAAACCACAAATTAAATTTAAAATCCACACATTTTGCATTTACTACGTTTGGTGTTACATTCAAAAATTACGAAGGTTTCAGGTTTTCATAGTTAAAGTTCTGGGAGGAAAAAAATCATGAATAATTTTTAGATTTTCTATCCAGAAATTACTTTTGCTTATATAACACTTTTTATAGCGATATACTGCAATGACGAAGGGGTTAATTTTGACCAATTATATGGTACGGAAAGACTTTTAATTAAACTATATTACTCTTAAAATTCATTACCGAAAAATTTAATTCAGTAATGAATTAAAATCCATTACATTTATGATTTAAAAGAATACATACATTTTTTTTTCATTATATTTTCCACCAGTTGTTGAATTCCAGAAGGAAATCCCTAAAGACATCCTGGCTCGCCACTCGTGCTCATGAATATACAGCAATTTAAGAAAGGACCCTGAGTGTGCTCAGTCGGCACCTACCCTTATCATACCCGTCGAATTACGCACGCTTAGGTATGATAGGACATCGCCAGATGGTCATCTCGGAAGGAATGCACTTCTAATTGCTGCCTTAATCGCCACATGGCTTCAGACAATGCACTTATAATTCCAACGATAACGCAAGGGTATATCCGGAATGCTTGCAATCGGGGCTGACGTACGAGTACTTTCTCTCAGCTTACAAGAAACTAGTGTACGAAATGCATGGCATGGTAATAAAAATAGCCCCCAGAATGGTATGAAATTGTTCATCAAAGTGCCAAACAGTCGAACAAATTATCCGTGAGAGATGCATTAGCGATGGTGGCATGTTGCACTAGAGCTCAAGTCTGTACTTTGGCCATTTATGATGTGTAGTTCTGCTTTCAGTAACTTCTGACGTCAGTATGTGCAATGAATAGGGGAGATTTATGCATTGGGGACTGGTTAGCTTTGATTTAGCGCGATTTGCATAAAAAATTTTGTAGATATTCTTATTTGTCGTTCATTGAATGAGGGAAATATCATTATGTACATAATCTTCTAAGTGGTCGAAAAAGAGTTGAAATGAAAAATTGAACATAAGATCAACAATTTTCGTAATCTTAAAAAATTTTGTATGGGAAGTGGTAGAAGGGGTGACAGCATTGAACTAATTTTTTTCATACCATGTTAGAGTAGCATCCTTCGAAGTTGCTACGCCAAACGTCCAGTGAGCGAAGTTAATGAAACTCTCCTTAAAAACATAACAGAATTATGATTGGGCTTAAAGCCCAATCATATGATACTCTAGATGAAATGGAAATGACTTTAATATACCGGAAAATATGTCATCTCAAATTCTTTCGAATAGTGAATAGGGACTTTTGCATAGGAGGTGGTAGAAGTAGAGGGGAACGTTTTTGTTTTTCATATGTGACACCGAACATGGCATCTATAATGTTTTTTGCTGAATTTAAAGTTTTTAGTTTTCATTATTTTTAAAGAAATTGGTCATAGTCTTCCTGAAATTGGGGCATTTGTATGGGAGGTGGCAGAGGAAGTGGAACGTTTTAGATAATTTTCAAACTACTTATCATCACCCTTATCACCATGCTTTGATTCGATTTCAAAGTCGATAGCTCTCATATACTTGAAGGAGAAATGCTTTTCTTGAATTTATAATACAGATATTTGTATAGGAGGTGGTAGAAGGAGTGAAGCGGAGCTGATAATTTTTTCTGACACTTATTTAAATTATTAAGAAACAAATTCTGGCAAAATTTGAAGTTTGTACTTTTTCTAGTTTGAATGGAAATCGATAAAATGCATTAACAAAAATTATGCATTTGTATGGGAGGGGGTAGAAGGAGTGTACGGATCAAAACAAATTCTTTTCATTTTATTAAAATTTCTATTTGTATACTTAATTAATTAAAATTAATTCTGACAAAATTTCGTCTTTTCAGGTTTTCAATGAAAATCGAAAATATGTATTTTTCAAAATTGTCCATTTGTATGGGAGGGGGTAGCAGGAGTAAAGGAGTAAAGGGATCCGATCAATATTCAGTCATATTAATGACATCTATATCATAATACTTTAACCCAAGTTTCAAGTCGATAGCTTAAGTGGTTTCAAAGAAAAATCAATTTCTGAAAATTTTGGAATTTCGTGAAATTTGTATGGGAGGGGGTAGAAGGAGGGGAGGGATGTGGCCCGTTCACGAACTTAAAGTCACTTTTTTGCTAAAAATAACGCACAACAAATTTCAGCACGATAGCTCAAAGCTTTCGAGACTTATGCTGTAGACAGACGCACAGACGGACAGACGGACAGACAGCAACTCGGATTCGGAGTTTTTGAGCGACAACAAATATTTCTGTACCCTTGGCGGCTCTGTGCGAGCATTATTTCTTAGCGTTACAAACGGTAAGGCAAACACAATATACTCTTAGATTTCATCTAGAGTATAATGAGTGAACAGTTGCGGTGATGGATATTTAAAACACAGGAAGATATTCCAGAAAAAGACCAAATGCAAAGATGCAGGACTGCATATGGGTTCGAGCAAAAAGTGAAAGATTTTTGTTACTTCGAAAGAGTTGTAAGCATAGATGGCGGAGCCGAAAAGGATATTGTGGATCGTATAATTAAGGCTCATCAGTCCTTCTGAAGCGGGGATATAGCATAGCGGGTAGCATGTTGGTCTACAATACGAAGGTTGTGAGTTCAAATCCCATTCGGCGCACCACACTCACCTCAATTTGTGATCATGGAAATTCGTATTATAAATAAAGCGTTGAGCGAAAAACTAACAACACCTCCACAATAACAAATATTTTTTTTTTTTTATAGAATGACCTGTGTTATAGGCAATTTCGGCCTTTATGTGCAATGCACACAGTCATGGAGGGAAGGAATGGGATTAGGAAGGTTGGGGAAGGGGAGTGAGAACGACCGTAGCGAGTGGAGAAGCTGGTATATTGCTCAGTTGTACTGGCTGCTTACTGACAAATATTTGCAGATGTTGTGGGGGACTGAATGATAGAAAGCGAACAGAAACCATCTCTGAGTATCTAGGCCTTCTTGAAGTGGAACTGTTTCACTCTTACACGGTTTCCCCATTTTAATGCGAACAATTTTTTATCACCAGGAGCAACTGAAATATTTGCGCTTAAAAAAATCCCGTCTGGAGTGGGAATCGAACCCACGACCTAATGACTGAGAAGCAAGCACGCTGCCCACTACGCCACGGAAACCTGAAGGTCCAGAGGCCTAGGCCTGATTTTCATTGAAGAAGAAGTCCTTCGGCATACTTCCCCGTTTCTGCAGGTGAAGAGAGATTTACCTTCACATGAAACTTAGAGTATTTAAAGCCATGCCTCCAATCCGTCTAGCTTTGCCTCCTCAATGCCTTAGACGCAGATGTGATCTACAACGACGAACTTTGGAGTCCACTGGATAGACTTAAATACAATAAGTATTGAGATTGAAAGGCGCAAAAGGGAGTGGATCGGTGATACTTTAAGCAAACTAGTGCGAAACATCTTCAGAGAAGCCCAGTATTATTATTCTTAAGATAAATGTCGGGTTACTCGAACACGTAGCACTTGGAAGCGAGCATTTGAACAGGAGGCCAGAAAAATAAACAAATTCTGGCGAGAACTAAAGGTGGAAACTCAGGATCGCGGCTCTTTGACGAGAACTGTTCCTGATTTAAGCCCCGTAGTGGAAAATTTATAGATTTATTACAAGGAAAGTCTCCTTAACAGGAAAGTGATTGATCTCTTGCCATACAATTCTACATGATTTAAAAAATTGAACTATGATATCTATTAAATTATTTCAATTCGACCCGAACTCCTCTATTAAAGAAAATTGACTTTGACCCTGCGGCATAGACGCTGTAAATAAATGCACGCATTTAGTTTCGTATTATTACCAAACAGGCATAAATCTTTTCTCTTTCTTATTCATTCATTTTTCTGATATTCCTTTTGCAAACGCATTACACACGGACAATTTCAAGCGGGTCTAGTGTACTCGTATTTTATGGAGTTTCTGCTTTAAATACGGTGCATCTCGGCAGCACTCAGAAAGGGGTTAATTTTCATTAAAATGGGGAGAATATTCGCATTTCTTCTTTCATTTTCGCATAACTCGCTTTGCCCTCGACGGATTTTTAATTAGAAAAAATCCCCGACAAGCGACAAAGAGAAGATATTGAGGACATGGTCTGGACGAGAAGACAAGTGCTGAACGTGATGGATGCATCAGGAACTGGAATTCACCTACCCTCTGCACACCACACTACGGGATATGCCTTATATGAAGCAATAAGTTAGCTATTTGTTTGCAAATAAACGTATCTTTTCGGCGTAAGGGGTGAATTTTTATACAACAAGGGATTAAGTTTTTTATTTCGTTTTTGCAATTTTATTGTTCCCCTGATGCGGATTGAACGTTTATACGCCAGAAGCATGAATAAATTTATTCTCTAAAGTCAACAGGCTGATATGTATAAAATTTAATTGCCATGTTCGGATTCATATGAGACCATGTCTTCAAGTTATATGTATAGCGTATCTTATATTGGAGGGATTTAAAGGATTAAGACATTTGACAATTGACACAAAAAACTAGATAAACATGTTTCTGTACATGATACAGAATATACTTCCAATTGAAAGTTTTAAATGCTGCTAAGAGTGTAACTTGAAAATAGTTAACTATTAATGGGCAAAATTACAATATTATTCTTGAAGTTCGTTGATAATTTTGTTTTTGAGCTTCGATTTAAAAAATAAATATACACTGATTGGAAATAGATGTAATTTGTTTTAAACATTTTATTTAGTACCCAGCAGGAAAAGTAAGATATAATTGTATTGCAGAAGCATTCGCAGGAAGCAATGGAAGGTTACCAGTTCATATATTTCATATTCATTTATTTTTTCGTACGTTGTCACATGACGAGAAGGTATATTAGAAATTAACATATCTTATCTCTGCATTACCCGGAAGTTAAAACGAAGCATTACGAGCAATGTGTAAAGTAGAAAGAAACATTTCTAGTAACGAAAATGTAAGCACTAGGTTTGGGTTTAAGTTTTAGGAGGGTGGTTTCGTAGAACCACAATGCACTGTGACCATCTAGTTGGGCCTCCCTTAAGAATGCAGATAGGAAGCTGAAAATCAGCATAGTTATAGAGAGAGTTGTGGGACAAACTATTGAAATATTTTTTTTCCATTAACGTCAGAAAAAATGGGGCTAAAAACCAATTGTCGACCGAATTTTTTTTTTAAAATTTTTTTTTTTTTTACAGAATGACCTGTGTTATAAGTAATTTTGGCCTTTATGTGCAATGCATAAACACAGTCATGGAGGGAAGGAATAAGATTGGGAAGGTTGGGGAAGGGGAGTGACGTAGCGAGTGGAGAAGCTGGTACATTGCTCAGTTGTACTGAATATACTGTATATTTGCAGATGTTATAGGGGACTGAATGATAGAAAGCGAACAGAAAGCATCTACTGAGTATCTAGGCCTTCTTGAAGTGGAACTGTTTCACTTTTAAACCGTTTCCCCATTTTATTGCGAATAATTTTTTATCACCAGTAGGAACTGAAAAGGTGGTTGGATGGGTATAGATAGGGTAGGCATCTGATCGGCATCATTAGGCGACGCCCAGTATTGTAACTGTCATATACACATCAATTGTGCTCATCATACCTCCACGTCCTTTGATAGATTAGCCCCAAGATATATGAAGTTGTCCACACTCTCCAAATTATATTCCGCAATTGTTATGTTTTGTCTGATTGGCGTTCTTCTTCTTGTTTGCGTCATTATTTTTGTTTTGCTTTCATTAATGCGCAACCCGACTTCTTTTGCGGCGGAGTCAAGATTGACAAATACCTCCTTAGCACTAGGAAAGGATCTTGCTGTAATGTTAATGTCCTCAGCGTATGCTACTAGTTGGGTGGACTTGAATAGTGGTGTCCCGTTGGTGTCGACTGGGACTTTTCGGACGACATACTCTAGTGCCAAGTTGAAAAGCATAGGGGCTAGACCATCTCCCTGCCTTAAACCACATTCCGTTCGAAATCTGGTTGTGGAATCGGTTTGTATTCTCACTTGGGATTCAGTGTTCGTCATTGTGAGTCTTGTTAGTCGGACTAGTTTTGGGGGAATTCCAAAATCAAGCATGATTTGATACAGTACGCTCCTGTCGGTACTGTCGCAGGCTTGTTTAAAATCTACGAAGGTTTGGTGCACATCTGTGTTATATTCCCAGCATTTCTCAAGCACCTGTTTCACCGAGAATATCTGGTCTGTTGTAGATCGTCCGGTTCTGAATCCACCTTGGTATTCGCCAATTATTTCATTAGTATAGGGCTTAAGACGACGTTCAATTATTTTTGTCAGTATTTTATAGGACGTACACAACAGTGATATACCTCTGTAGTTCTCACAGCAGAGTTTGTCTCCTTTCTTGTAAATTGGACATATAATGCTTTTTCACCAGTCGTCGGGTATGATTTCCTCTGTCCAAATTTGGCATATCATGCTGTGCATTATTTCAGCGACACAATTTCCACCGTTTTTTCAGAAGTTCAACTGGTATTTCGTCAATTCCCGGCGCTTTGTTTAGTTTTTGGTCACGTAAGGCTGCTTTGATTTCAGCAAGCGTGGGTAGTGTCAATGATAGTTTTTTTTTTTTTTTTTTTTACAGAATGACCTGTGTTATAGGCGATTTCGGCCTTTATGTGCAATGCACAAACACAGTCATGGAGGAAGGAATGGGATTTGGAAGGTTGGGGAAGGGGAGTGAGAACGACCGTAACGAGTGGAGAAGCTGATATATTGCTCAGTTGTACTGGCTGCTTACTGACAAATATTTGCAGATGTTATGGGGGACTGAATGATAGAAAGCGAACAGAATCCATCTACTGAGTATTTAGGCCTTCTTGAAGTGGAACTGTTTCACTTTTACACCGTTTCCCCATTTTATTGCGAATAATTTTTATCACCAGTAGCAACTGGAAAATTTTCGCTTTAAAAAAATCCCGTCTGGAGTGGGAATCGAACCCAAGACCTATTGACTGAGAAGCAAGCACGCTGCCCACTACGCCACGGAAGCCTCATAATGATTGTATCTTCGGAACTACTTGATCCAAAAATTATTATTTAAAGGCCAATTAGCTGGCATATAAACTATACTATATACTATACTAAAATCTACAGAAAACGATTCCAATAATTGTAAGGTGGAGGGTCAGTGGTGGTGCAAAGAAAAACACTTAAAAATTCATGTCTCAACTATCCCTTAAGCTATGTAATTGAAACTTAAAACATATACTAAGCTATACTAGTGAAATATGAGAAAAATATAAAATTTGGTCATATTAGTAGTGGGAAGAAATGGGGAACATTTAAAAATTGGTGCACAAAATTTCAAACCGTTTTATCTCAAAATGCGAAACAGATATTAAGTTGAAATTTCGTCAAATTGTAGAGCTATATGATCTATAATTTTCATAAAAAAATTTAACGTACGGTGTAAGAGGAACGTCGGAAATTTTTACATCTTACATTCGATACATATTGCTATAGATCTGGCAACCACTTTCCCGAATATTCCAGAATTATGTAGAACAGTCCCCCAATATGTTAAAAGCCATAATCAAAGGTCTAGAACCTTCCAGTATAGTTGAGACACACACCCAACGAATACACCATGAAAGGTTCGAGAATTGGGGAAAATGGTATAAAAGTACGAAACTTTCAGACGAGAGCAGTCATTCAGCGACATCTGTGGAAGACGCGAACCGGTGCAGGAACGCGATAGAACAATATCGGCGGTAATGCCATATAGTGCGAATTAAGTTAAAGTGCGAATAAATAAATTATCACTTATTTTTAAACGAATTGTGTTTTACTTGAAATCCCAGCGATCCCCTAGCTCGCAACAATATAAACAAAAAATATTAATTTTAACCAAAACTGTCTTTGGTGAATCAAAGAGGTGTTTTGAAAAAAAAAAATTTTTTTTAGTGAAATTTCAAGCTAAAAGTTTAAAATATTAACTGGTTAGGTATTCAACTTTTCAACTCAAAACTTTTACCCCTCCCATACAAAAGTATTTTTTCGACCATTTTTAAAAAATCAATTATTACCAAACCATTAAAAACTAACAATTTGAAATTTTATACAAACACTTCTTAAAATATTTCAAATAAAAATACATTAAAAGTTTTAGAATCTCTCTGCCCTTCTACCCCTTACCATGCAAAAGTATGATTTGGACCAATTTCAATAAATCAACTAGGAAACAACAAATTAAAAGGTATGAACTTAAAATTTTGTACGACCACCATTTTAAAAAAAAATAATAATAACAAAACTGCATCACACATTTTGCTATTCCCTCACCTCCTCTATCACCTTCCATACAAATGTATGGATTTAAGAATATAAAATACACCGAGAATTTCATAAAATTTACTTCGCCTATGAAACTAACATTCTATACAGCGAATTTCGAGCGCGATTCGAGCAATCAATTAAAAAATTATTGACATGTAATCATCCCTTCTATCGCACATCTCCTTCCCCGATACAAACCCAAATTTACAAATGAATGAAATATTGATTCTCTATACTAGAGCTATTGGTCGTAATTGCAGTTAATTGTTAAATAATTGACAACAGCCCTGCGCTAGAGCCCCCATTCACATAGTCTTCTCTATCCACCCTAACCTGCATATTGTTTTTCCACATATCCTCAACTTGTCCCTAGAACAATAAAGTTACGCCCGACTTGTTGGCAGTTTTTCTTTCTTTTTTTTTCTTTTGTTTTTTGATTTGCCTAAACTTTGTTTACAGGTTCACATCAATCCAGTGTTGGTTCTGATGACTCGTCCTTAAGCCACCCCAAGTAAAGATCTAACAACAAGTGACCGCACCGTGTCCGCAACGTAAGTCGGGTGAATCCCGGTGACGGTGACCTCACTTGTCCGCTCCGGATTCATATGTCTGCCATGCGGTGTCAGCCTACCATCAAAATACAACTACAGGCATAATAAGTTTAGATGCCCAGAATCCTTCTAAGAGGTAGACCTGAAAGAGAAGTAACCAAAAAAGTACCTGTTTTCTTATTTTTTCCTTTTTTTTATTTTTTCAGCCATCCGAATTGCTTCCATTCTCCTTCAGATTTGGTCTTACTTTAATGACCGCAAAGGTAAATTAAGTTTCTCGCCTTACGACGCCAGACATACAGCAAACAACATTTTGGCACTGTTGTCGCTACGTTGTTACATAAAAAGTGGGGAATAAAATTTAAAAACGAATAACCAACATCCAGTTTAAACTTTGCGAAATATTTACTTTCGCTATACCAGCAAAAAAGTTTCAAGAAGAGTTTTAATCATAAAACTGCAGATTCATTTGTAAAAAACAAAGAGTTTTGGGGAAAATTAATAATAAAAACAAATCTTTTTCGTTATAAGCAAATTATTTTATATACTTCAAATTATTCGAGCTTTAATTTTCCTGTGTTTTAATCCTGAAACCTTAATTTCTCTTGTTTCTGAGCCATACAGTCCTCAATCGAAGAAGCGATGAATGTAGAACACTTTCAGAACACAACAGAAACATTAAAAGCCAACTTTGTTGATGCCAAGATCGATAAATTGTTCAGAAAGACAACATTTTATCGATATTAATAAAAAACATAACAGGACTACGATTGAGCGTAAGGCCCAATCGAGCGATACTCTAGATGAAAGAGAAATTTTTTGATTTCACGAAATTTTGTAGGGGAAGTGGTACAGGGGTTGACGATTGAACTAATTTTTTCATCACGCTAAAGTTGCTATCAAAATGTTTTATACAAAATTTAGGGCTCAAAATTTAATAGGTACAGAGAAAATTAGTGTATGGGATTTAGTGAAACTGTGAAGTTTGTATTGGAGATGCTAGAAGGAGGTGCGAGATCTTAAACAGTTTTTCAGAAATAACTATAAGCATTATACTTTTGACATGTTTGAAATTGTAAATCAGTGGCACTCACATGCCCGTTCACGAACTTGGCCTTACTTTTTTGTCAAAAACAACGTGTATAAAATTTGAACTATGTAGCTCAACGCGTTCTCAAGCTAAAGAGCACATGAACGGACGGACGGACAGACATTCGGTTTTGAGATTTTTGAGTGATTATATGAACTTCTGTATCATTTTTTTTTTTTTCTCCGAGCCTTACTTTTTAGCGTTACAAACTTTAGAGCAAACTTATAATACTCTCAGATTTCATCTAGAGCATAAACATAACAGAATTATGATTGGGCGTAAAGCTCAATCATATGATACTCTAGATGAAATAGGAAAAAGTTTATTGTACCGGAAAATATGTAACCTCAAATTCTTTCGTATATTGAATAGTGACTTTTATATGGGAGGTGGTAAAAGCAGAGGGGAGAGGTTTGTAACTTTTGTATATGACACCGAACGTAGTATACAAAATGCTTCATGCTGAATTTAAAGTTTGTAGCTTTCATAATTTTTAAGGAATTGAATAATTTTGTCTGAATTTATGGCATTTGTATGGGAGGTGGCAGAGAAAGTGGGTGGTTTTTAAAGATTTTGAATCTGCTTATCAACGTCTTAATCATATTGCTTTGTTACAATTTTGAAGTCGACAGCTCTCAAATATTCGAAGGAGAAATACTTTTTTTGAATTTTGTATGGGAGGTGGTAGAAGGAGTGAAGCGAAGTTCATATTTTTTTAAGCATTTATTGCAATTGTTAAGGGACAAATCGTGGCGAAATTTTAAGTTTACACTTTTTCTAGTTTCAATGAAAATCGATTAAATGCATTTACCAAAATTGTGCATTTGTATGAGAGTGGGTAAAAGGAGTATTCGAATCAAAACCAAATTTTTCGGCCTCAGTGTTATTTATAATAGTATACTGTTCTCAAAATTTAATATAATATAACGGTTTTTTGAAGAAAAATAATGTAATTAAAATCCCGAAATTTCAAGAAATGTATATGGAAGGGGGTAGAAAAAATGAAGTGAAGTTGATATTTTTCACAAAAAATTGGTTGCAATTGTAATAAAATTAATTTTGAAAAAATTGGTTCTTTTAGTTTTGCTCGTTGCGATGCAAAGCGAATAAATAAATTTTTGAAAATAGTGCATTTGTATGGGAGGGGGTAGAAGGAGTAAAGGGATCTGATCAATATTTTTTAATATAATGATAATAATAACATAATAATGATATTTATATTGTTATACTATGAACTAATTTTCAAGTCAATAGCTGAAATCGTTTCAGAGAAAAATCAATTTCTTTAAATTTCGAAATTTGTATGGGAGGTGGTAGAATGGGAGGGGGGTAGAAAGATATGGGCCCCTTCACGAACTTAAGGTTACGTTTTTGCTAAAAATGACATGTGACAAATCTCAGCACGATAGGTCAAAGCTTTCGAGAGTTATGTTTTGGACAGACGGACAGACAGATGGACAGACGGACAGTTGGACAGACGGACAGACAGTCACTCGGAATCGAAATTCTTGAGCGACAGCAAATATTTGTGTACCCTGTGCGAGTATTATTTCTAAGCGTTACAAACGGTAAGGCAAATACAAATATACTCTCAAATTTCATCTAAAGTATAAATATTCTTAGCAAATAATTGAGTAATTAAATTGAAAACTTTATGTAGATGAACGAAAGAATTTTAGTTTAAACCGAAAAAAACTATA
Organism: Chorisops tibialis; assembly: GCA_963669355.1. Taxonomy (NCBI): domain Eukaryota; kingdom Metazoa; phylum Arthropoda; class Insecta; order Diptera; family Stratiomyidae; genus Chorisops; species Chorisops tibialis. The sequence goes on along the minus strand of OY770262.1, from coordinate 262,203,878 downwards.
CACACCCAGAATCTTTTCTGTATTAACAAAATATTTTTTATGTCTGAACTGAAAAAACAGAGTTTGTCTGTCTTCGCAGACAAAATATCCTCAAAAGATATCTAACAAAATATTAAATTTGACTGACAGTCGCTTGGCATTGAGTGAGAGTGAAGATTTGAAAAATTAAAAATGTTGACTCAAGATGTACCTAACTCGATTTGAAAAGGAAGTGATGCACCTTAAACGAAGCTACTGAGCAGGATCCTACGAAGAAGAAAGAGAACGACGATTCGGATTGCAATATTGCTAAAAATTTGGTAGAAAAAATAGTGACTTTCTCCACTAGGAAATAAAATAAAATATTAAAAACATACTGTAGAACATTAATTTTTTTAAAGTATTATTTTTTATTACAATGAAGCAACGCTATAAAGAGTAATTCATGTTGTAAGACAATTCTTTTGTCCATGATGCCAATAGCTCCCTACTCCCACTGACGTAATCAAAACATTGTCGATAATAAAGTTCTTGTCCATGGGAAGTTTCTTCTACGTCTACTTCTACAATGGCTCTTCAGCACAAATCGGGCCTTGGCCTCCTGACCTTCAGGTTCCTTAACATTTTTTCATTATTTATTGTGGAAGGGTTGTTAGACCATCGCACAACTCTGTATCTACGAATTTTCATTTTCGTAGATTGATGTGACTAAGGTATACCCAACCAGGTAGTGTGCTGGAATTTCGCGTCGACCGGGATTGGAACTCATGACATTCGCATCGTAGTCCAACACGCTACTCCCTAGGCTACACCCCAGCCATCAGAAGTTTGCTGTATCCAAATGGATCCAAATAAGTAATGACAAAGGAGATAAAGATTTTATCGCATATCGCAAGGTGTAAAATATTGTGGTCTATGGCCAATTTTTTTTAACTCAAATGCTATGTCATTATTTTCATCGCTTTCTAAAAAAATCGTCTTTTAATGAGTAGTATTCAGAAAATTTTACATCGTCAAATGAATTGCGCCCTTTCGTCGCGGTGGATTAGTGTAATTTCAAAATAAATTATTTTTTATATTTGTAACCTCAACATAATCAAATTTCTGTTTACATAGCAGGGGTGGTACTGACAGCATCAATAATCACATTTCGAATACCGAAATTAGACGAATAATTTATTCGTGCTACTCGACATATACGCACGAAATTTTTTTCACTTTTCTAGAAAATGTGGTGCTGTATATAATATTCAGGTCTGTATCATTCACGCTTTTTAAGAAAATCAAATTTTTGTAAAGACGTGGAATTGTGTCACATTGTATGGGAGGGGGTAGAAGGAGTGAAACTACTCGGTTAATTTTTTCCCGATATTAATAATGCTAGTTTAGGATAGAGTACGAAATTTGAGCTCAATGAAAGTTATATGTACTGAGAAAATTAGTTTAGAATATTTCATGAAAAAGTACAGTTTGTATGGGAGGTGGTGTTAAGAGTAGGGGGTTTTAAGTGAATTTTTGAGAAGCAACTATAATTAATTTACAATTGACATATTTTAAATTTCAGATCAGTAACATTTACAGTTTTCAAGAAAATCGAATTTAAGTAAAGTCGTGGAATTGTGTCACATTGTATGGGAGGTGGTAGAAGGAATGAAGTTAATCGGTCAATTTTTTCCCGATATTAATAATAATGCAAATTAAGGATTAAGTACAACATTTAAGCTCGATGAAAGTTACACGTACTGAGAAAATTGGTGTATAGCATTTCATGAAAAAGTACAGTTTGTATGGGAGGTGGTGGAAGGAGTAAGTGGTTTTAAGTGAATTTTTGAGAAACAACTATAACCATTACACAATTGATATATTTCAAATTTCAAATCTGCATCATTCACACTTTTCAAGAAAATCGATTTTTTGTAAAGTTATGAAATTGTGTCATATTGTATGGGAGGGGGTAGAAGGAGTGAAGCCAATCGGTTAATTTTTTACCGATATTAATAATAATGCAAATTAAGGATAAATTACAACATTTAAGCTTGATGAAAGTTACACGTACTATAATATTTTAAAATTTATCTTAAAAATCACAAGAAAACCCTTACCAGTGAAATAAAACTCTTAATGGTTGTTTAAACTGCAAAATATTTATCGCAACTTATATTTTATTCAAAAGAGAATAACTCAACCAAGTACATGCAAATATTCGTATAAGCAGAATAATAAAAAGCACAACTATAATTCTATTTAAATCGTAGTTTTTCTTTTAGGCTAAAAACAAAAATTTATAAAGAATGATAAATGGAAATGGTTACTATAATTCTTTTGAAATGACAACTTATTTGTCAAGAATTAGATAACTAGCAGAAAAATTCCTGTAAAAATGCAATAAATATCAGACATTGCGTTATTTTGCATTCTAAGCCAAAGTTGTAACAAATACCAACCACAAAATTTTGATAATTCTGACTTTCTTAACCATTTCCGTTATTGGATCAACGTTCACACAGAAAATTAATTTCTCCGATTCAAATAAACGTTGGCTCGTGTTACTTGGGCCAGCTTTTGGAGGCTCGTTTGAATTTATTCGCTGGGCCCGATAACTACATATATGCTTTCCCCTGCTTAACTTCAATTATCTTTTATTTCTTGCACCGAACATAATTTAGAGGGTTACGCTTTAATACACACACAGTCAAGTCGGTATAGGGTATGTGAAAAATGGGGCTACAAGGGGTTTTCAGGAGATAAGAGTCTAAACTATCGGTCGACGTTGTTCTTGAAACACTGAATGCTGTAAGTTGCTAGGAATACGAGAGGCGGCTATGCATTCCATAGTCTTGATGCTCGGGTGATGAAGGAATTCCTATATTTCACTGTTCGCGATGGTAAAGGCTTAACAGTAGGCTTAACTCATGAGCGCGTGCAGCTTGTCGTGTATTCCTGAGATAGTTCATATTTGAAAAGAGGAGGGATGAGGTTGGACAGTTCCTGCATTTACCGTGGAAGTATCGATAGTAAACGCTAAGTACCCAGACGTTTCTGCGATGCTCGAGGGAATCCACAGAGGCTGTTATAATCTCATATTAAATTAAACGAAAAGAATGCTTCGAAATTTTAACTTTTCGGCTGACAATCAATAATTATTGCATATTTATTCCGTATACATAAACCCCATTAAAGAATCTTATTACATATATCTTTATCTTACAAAACCACATCTTCTTCAATTTTCGAGTGCTATGAATTGCTGCACCTCATTACCGCATACATTTCAAGCGATGTGCATCATCTGTTGATCGCATTATGGCCTGAAAATCCAAACCCGTAAGGAAATTATTAGTCATTTCATATTTTCCAAAATTACCGGATACGAACTTGTTTTTTTTCTTCTTTTCGTTACGCTAGGATACGTAAATAAATGCACTACAGGATGGAAAAATTAAAACCACTTGTAGCAGGCCGACACTTCATACCTCACAGATTCTGGAAATCCAAATGAAAACTCTTTTAGAATTTCTACATGAGTTTCCTGAACAAGCTGCCCATTTGGCGTGATACACCGAATTGCTATTTATCCAAATATGGTAAAACATTTACAGGCGCGGTAATCGTAATGACCATAATGGAGTCGGGCATATGGCTCCAAAAGTGCAACGTACCAAACCGACAGCGCGATAGCTGCAATTCGACCAGGTAAATGCATTTCATGTGAAACGTATTAGCGCTCGTGGCGAGTAGGTTGGTCCGATGACATCAAACTGCCAAGAATTTAATTAAGTACCGCGCTGATATGCCTCCTGGCTTTTATTATTATTTTTTGCCTCCAGGCCAGTTATGACTGTCAAAACTACATTTCGTCCGCAGGACTTGCAACTGATAGCTTTGGCGGATATTTAAAGAGTGGACAAGTCGCGGAAAGCTCGTTTGACACTATAGTTCACTGCTCTTGTTACTTCTGCACACATCCGTAGTACTAAGCATACGAGTACAGATAGTATCGAATTCTACAAGCGATACCTCCAACGACAGGTGTAGGCGCATAATAACTATTCGAGACCGGCAGAGCTGAAGTTAAGGTAGAATGTGCAGCCGATTTGTCAATTGTCATCGCTTCATAAAGTGCTTTTAACATAGTTGCAACGTAGTCTACTGAACTGGTTGTTTATTTGTTGAACCTTAGCCTGAGAGTAATTAATCGTTCTCAACGGTGAACGGCATGAGTATAAATTTGTGGTGGTGCGATGAAGGTACATTACACCTGCGTTTATTACGCTGCTGCTATGTTTGTAGTCTATTATAACTCGATGATGGTTGGCCTACATGCCGCAAAGTACGTTGCTTCCCCTTAGATAAGTTACACAATTTATTTCGAAATCTTTGATACAATGTCGAATGATTTATTTTCTTAGTATTTACTTCATTTTGAAATTTACGCCCAATCATAATTCTGTTGTTTTCTTTTTTTTGCATTTTTAGGCTATTTAAGTCACGAAAAGGGAAAAAACAAAATTTCAGAGTAGTAAATTATTTTTTTCCAAGTCGATAACAATTCTTTATCATTAAAGTAAGAAAGTAAAAGCAGTTTGATTAGGATGTAGCCTAGTGGGTAACGTGTTGGTCTACATTGTGAAGGTCGTGAGTTCTAATCCCGGTTGACGCATAATTCCAGCACACTGCCTGCTTGGGTATTCCTTGGTCACCTCAATCTGCGAAAATGAAAAATTCGTAGATAGAGGGCTGTGCGAAGGTCTAACAATCCTTTCACAATAAATAATGAAAAAATGTTAAGAAATCTGAAGGTCAGAAGGCCAAGGCCCCATTTGGGCTGTAGCGCTATTGTAGGAGCAGAAGTTTGATTATACTCTAGACGGAATTTGAGAGGATTATAAGTTTGCTCTAAAGCTTGAAACGCCAAGAAATAATGCTCACACAGAGGCGCCAAGGGTACAGCAGTATTCGTTGTCCCTCAAAAATCGCAAGACCGTATGTCTGTCCGTTCGCCCCCTAGCTCGAGAATGCGCCAAGCTAGAAAGTTCAAATTTTGTTCACGTTGGTTTTGACGAAAAAGTAAGGTCAAGTCCATGAACGGGCCCCATCAACCGCTCCAATACAAAATGACTCATTTTCAAATATTTCTATTACAATGGCGCTACAGCCCAAATCGGACCTTGGCCTCCTGATATTCAGGTTCCTTAACATTTTTTATTACTTATTGTGGAAGGGTTGTTAGCCCTTCGCACAATCCTCTTTCTACGAATTTTTCATTTTCTTAGATTGAGGTGACCAAGGTATGTCCAAGCTAGCAATTTGCCGGAATTATATATTGCGCCGACCGGGATTTGAGCTCACGACCTTCGCATTACAAGACCAACACACTACCTACTAGGCTATACCCTAGCTTTCAATCATTTACTGTAATCAAATTATCTTGGAAACTATAAAAGCTAATAATTCGAAATTTGAAATTGATTATTGCTGTCATAAATGCGATGTCTGCTATGAAAATTATTTGGATCCCCCCACTCCTCCCACCACGTCCCATCCAAACTGCATTTTTTCATGAAACACTCGAAACCGATTTTCTCATTTCGTATAAGATTTAATGATGCAATGGCGCTACAGCCCATATCGAGCCTTGGCCTTCCGGATGCACCTCCTCCAGTTGTCTCGGTTCAACGACAGCGTACTCCAGTTTGAAAAATCGAGAAGCGATCTCCAATCTGCGTCGACTTAGTCCTCCCTTCGCTTTCGTGGCTTCCCTTGAGGTCGGTTTCCTTGATCATTTCCTTTGAGCACTTGTTTTGAAATTCGGTTTTCGTGCATTCGCTCCACGTGGACAGCCCATTGTAGTTTGCGCAGTTTGATCACGATAGATGCCGGTGGATCATCAAATAGTTGATACAGCTGATGGTTGTAACAAATTCGCCAATCATCTCCTTCCTTAACTGCTCCGTACACCTTCCGAAGAATTTTTCGCTCGAACGTGTCGATTAACTCCTCCGACACCCGCGTCAAGGTCCACGTTTCGCATCCATATAGCAGCACAGGACAAATTAATATCTTGCAGATGCGTAGTTTACTGTTTCGATGGACCTTCCTTGATTTCATTATGGGGAAGACTGCATAAGATGCTTTGTTAGCTGTCATGATTCTTCTTTGAATTTCATGTTGCTTATTGCCGTCCTTTGTGAGAAGGGCTCCCAGGTGTACGAATTCATCCACCTGGTCGAAGTTGTATGCGCCTTTAGTAATATTGTGCCTCTCTGGGACAGTCCTTCGTGTCTGGGTCATATATTTAGTTTTCGCTTCATTGACCCTGAGCCCTACTTCACCCGCAAGTCGATCCATTACGATAATCTAAAGTTAAAAAAATTGTGGAAATATTGCGGCCATACACCAATATCGGCGGCCAAGCCGGCTCGAAAATCACGCTGTGTATTCGTTGGGACCACCTCGGCGTAGGGTATTATGAGCTACTGCAACTGGGTGAAACCATCATTGGAGATCGCTACAAAAAATAACTAATGCGTTAGAGCTCAGCATTGAAGGAGAAATGGCTACAATACACGTATTGCTCACGTTGTGAAAACGTACATGCAAATACTGAAATGGGACATTCTGCCCTACCCGCCTTATTCTCCATGTATCGACCCTTCCAACTACTACATTTTCCAACCGATGGCGCATGGCCTGGCTGAGCGGCACTTCCACACTTACGAAGAGGCAGAAGAGCAGTTTTTTCGAAGTTGTGGCTAGCAATGACATTTCTTTTAAAAATAAATATTTCACCATTTTTGCACAAAAGCACAATGAATACTCGAATTCTGAAAAAAAAACGACTACGATTGAACGTAAAGCCCAACCGAACAATACTCTAGATGAAAGAAAAAATTTTTTTGATTTTAAGAAATTTCGTAGGGGAAATGGTGGAGGAGGGAACGACATTAAAGTAATTTTTCACATCATGCCAGAGTTACCATCAAAATGTTTTATACAAAATTTAGGATTCAAAAATTTAATGAGTTCTGAGAAAATTAGTGTATTGGATTTAGTGAAATTGTGCATTTTGTATGGGAGGTGGTAGAAGGAGGGCCGAATTCTTAATAACTTTTCAGATATGACATTCAGTTTTTGACATGTTTTAAATAGCAGGTCAGTTGCATTCATACATTTTAGGAAAATCGACGTTTTATAAAGTTGTAAAATTGTGTCAGATAGTGTAGGAGGAGGTCAAAGGAGTGAAACTAAACGTCTATTTTTTTGGTCTTACTAATAATTTGAAAAATAATTGCTGCACAATTTCAGCTCGATCAATTTTATACGTACTGAGTAAATTTGTTTATAGTATTGAATGGAAAAGTGAAGCCGATGGCCGATGCTCAGGATCGTGCCTATTGGAAGAGAGTTGTTTCTGTCCTATGCGCCTATAGGAGGTCTTAACAGGAATTTGATTGATTGATCGAAAATTGCAGTTTGTATGGGAGCTGGTGGAAGGAAGGGTATAGAAGTAACATATTCCAAATTTCAGATCAATAGCATTTAAAGTTTTCGAACAAATCCGTTTAGTGTCAATTTGTGAAATTGTATCATTTTGTATGGGAAGGGGTAGAAGGGGTGATGCTAATCGTCTACTTTTTTTTCTAATAATTCTAAATAAATGTTTAGCGCACAATATCAGCTCGACAAATTTTGTACGCACTGAGTAAATTAGATTAGAGCATTTCATGAAAAAGCGAAGTTTGCATGGGAGGAATGGTGGAAGGAGGGGGAAGACAAAATTAATTTTTATGATTTACTTTTTCAGCAAATCCGTTTATTGTCGAATTGCGAAATTACGTAATTTTGAATGGGAAGGGGTAGAAGGGGTAGCTACTATATTTGACCCGTCCACGAACTTGACCTTACCTTTTTATTAAAAACGACGTGTACAGAATTTGGGCTCTATAGCTCAGCTCAACGCGTTCAACCTAGAGAGGACATAGACGGACGAACGGACGGACATCCGGTTTTGAGATTTTTGTGTGATTAAATGAACTTTTGTATCATTCATTTTTTTCTGACCTTATTTCTTGGCGTTACAAACTTTGTGGCAAACTTATAATACTCTCAGATTTCATCTAGAGTATTAACACGGCGAGTATTTCAACTTATACTGCCAATAGTTTTTATAAACAACCATCTGTCGTCGACTATCAATCCAATTCGTAGCTTTTACTTAATTGCTGTATCGCGCCAGTCTTCTGTACCCTTTGAACGCATTGAGTTATTTGATTCATTAAATCCTGAAATCAACACAATCCGCAATGTAGCTTTAGATGCCTCCAAGTGCATAGGCTTTCTCTGAAGGAAGAGTTTTCTACACCATCTGATTTTGCAACCATCTCCAAATCAGGCCCCGGCTCGAAAACAATTCGTATATTGGGCTGTAACGCCCGCAAGCTAGTTGAGTTGCGAGTGTTATAGCCAGTACTGGACCGAATTCAGAGATTTGCGTTCCGACTTATTAGAGATGATGCCATCACGGCATCCATAGACTCCCTTGAACATCGTAAAAATGTCGTACTCAGTATCTGCTAAAGATATTTCCGCGGCCGCTGTAGTCATGAAATTAGTCGTAATACCTGATGTTGATCGCGTTCACGGTTATACACGGTATACGTGTACGGTTTGGTAACACAAATCACGTACAATGAAAAATTGATAGTCGTTATACATTTTGCTTGCTCGAGGTAAGCAAAATGTGGAACGCACTACTCGCAGCCGATTTTCCTAGAGTTTATAGCATACAAAAATTCAAAACAAACATTCACCGAATTCTTTTATCCTATAAGTCATTTCTCAATTAATTTGCATGTTGATAATTTTCGTTTTGTTTTTCCTCCCTTTCTATACCAAATGGACTGTATGCTACACTATTGAAGTGTGATTCCTAAGCCAGCTTAGTATCTTACAAGATCACACTCTTCCATAAATGAACACACCCTAAACTCGCATCGCTTCTCGCGCTCATTTTGTTCTTCGCCCAATAGATGCACCTAAATCGTTTCCCTTTCTGGACTATAACAATGTAAACAGTGTCGACCTCATTGCTGGATTACACTCACTTCCCTGGGATAGTATATTTGAAACTCCTGACATCGATGAACTCCGCCATAGACGGTCCCAAGCCCGAGTTGAGAAAGGAGGAGGGAACATGGAGTTAACCTGAATGGCCAGTAACACCAGTGCGTCTCAGGAAGTAGGCAAAAAGTATGACATAGTTGGACTTGCAGCATAGCTGTGAGAACTCCAGCATGTCATATTTAGCTCAAAACTCCCACCCTTTTTCTACTAGGGTGTAATAAATAAGTAGGACCGGTCCTCCAGGTCGGGGGTTGGGCGAGGCGCCGACAACGCATCACTGGAAAAAGAACACTGTCCAGAAACCTGAAGAACAGCCTCGGAAAGGATGGACTCAACGGCAACGACCCCGCAAACGAAAAATGGACTACTCTATTAGATCTTGGAATGTTCGATCCTTATTTAGGACAGGAGCTCTGAAAGAGTTTCTCGAAGAAGTGGCAAGACACAACATCAACATAACTGCCATCCAAGAAACGAAATGGCTCGTTAGCGAAATCATGGACATGAGATTACACACAATCTATCCAAGTGGAAAATTGTCGGGAAGCAGAGAGTTTGGAGTCGCTTTTGTCGTTGACAAAAAATTTAGACAGCAGGTCACGAGCTTCAAACCAATAAGTGAAAGATTGTGTGCAATCCGAATAAAGACTAAATTTTTCAACACTTGGTTGATCAACGTTCACGCACCAATAGAAGACAAGGACGATGTAACTAAAAACGAATTTTATGCCACCCTAGAGACAACCTATGACTCACTGCCCTCGAATGACCTAAAAATTGTCTTAGGGGATTTTAATGCAAAAGTCGAAAAGGAGGAGGCTCATAGAGGATCAACAGGAGGGCACAGTCTCCATGACATAACCAACGACAATGGCCAACGTCTTATTGATTTCGCAAGCAGCAAAAATATCATAGTAAGCTCTACGTGCTTCCCACATCGCGATATTCACAAACGAACGTGGGCATCACCAGATGGTCACACCTTCAACCAAATAGACCACGTTCTTATTGAGAAAAGAGCTGCTTCCAGCATACTTGATGTTTATGCTGGACAAGGGCTTCTCCTTGTCCTGATGTACTAATGAAAAGAAATTCTGAAATACTGAACGATTTATTACTTACAGGCTACAGTTTATATATAATAAAAATGCTTACGCTAATGGGAAAGAATAAATGCTTACGCTAATGGGAACAGATAAAATTGCAGAATCTACATATTTTGGCTGCATACATGACAGGCTAGCCGTGTGTGCATAAAACTATGTGAAATATGAATAAAGTGCAAATCGTGTGAAGCAAATTATTATGAAAATATAAGAACGATCTGTGCAGTAATGTGATATTTAAAAAATGTGCAATTATGATGAGAATGAATTAAGAATTAAGTATGAAAGAAAATGGATTTAAACATTCTCCCCCTCGTTGAAGTTACATACACTTCAACTTTATACTGCTTGAAATGTAAAGTCCGGGTTCGTTGAAATTCTGGCTCTGGGTGCTGGAGTTGGTGATATAATCTTCGCCTTGAATTTGGTCCATGCAATGTACCCCGCTAGTCCTAATATCAGGAAGAATGTCACATACGCAATCGAAAATTGATGAATCTCTTGTACTGTGTTCTCAAGAGGTTTAGTTTGGTTAAATTTCAGCTGCTGGATTTGGCTCTGCAGACTAGCGATGTTCTGTGCCTCTGATTGATAGTTTGAGATGGTGTGTGCCAAGTCCTTGAAGATTGTCGTAGAGAAATTTAGGGTTCTATTCGCAGATGGTATGAACGAAACTTTCATTTGAGTAGCAACTACGTTCTGGGAAGATATAGTCATTCGATCATCTTTGATTATGCAGCTGTTATCGATGGTGAGGATTCCAGAGTCAATTAAGGTGGCTTGGGTCAATTTTTCGCTGCAAACGATGTTGATAATGCTCGTTTTACTGACCGAGTAGATCCATTGGTTGGGACTATGAAGCGGGGTCCATTTTTGAAGTTCATCAGTGATGATGACGCTGCATCCGCTTGTAGAAAATTCGACATGATTGAGTAGATTTATTTCACATCGGCTTTGGTTCGAACCTCTGTGGTAAATAGGATGTGACTGCCTGCAAAAGAATTCTCCATTGAAAAGTTGCGTACACTTACTGAAGTCCGCCAGAGTGATAGGTAAGTATTGATCTCTGTGTGGATCAATAATCAGTATATCTGTGGTTTGAGTAACGCGGGCGTTGCCCCTTTTCAAGGTCATGGGTACAGGAACTACTTGGAACGTATCAAATCTTTCATCAGTGAGTAATGGTATTCTGATTTCAGCAATTATATAGTCCGATGTAGCTCGACCTTGTAATGACATCAAACGAAATAGCTGTAGGATGTCTGTGCGACCTTCGTAATCCGGTAATCTACGTGACAGTGGCAAATGCGGTCGAATCTTATTCATTCCTGCATCCAGTTGCTCAGGTGTTACAAGTAAGGGGCTGATTCGTCCGTGCTGTATATTCATTAAAACGTCCAGGAGAGTGCTTTGAACATTTTGATAGTTCTGTAGGATTAAAGTAAGATGAATCGAAGTCCATGTAATTGACCGCTGCAAACGTTCGACCAATACTTCAGATTTTATAGACGTGAGCTCAGTAACTAATGAGCCCATTTCATTATCCAGATGTGAAAACTGCCTCTGTATTTTATCATCTGTACTCTTGAGAACATTTGCAGTGGATTCGATGATGAGAGTTTGTGCTTGTATCATATCCTTGAGATGTGCATCGTTATGTTGCATGGCTTCAATTGTGCGGCTTAGTTCTTCTGCGTAATCTTGATCCAGAAGACCGAAAAGAGAGCTGGATATACTTCCGATAATTTCGAGAGGGGCTCGCCTTTTACGAGCCTTTGTTTCTCTGGTAATGAGGAGCTTGTTTAACTCTTGAATTTGCCCGAATTGATGTTGCAACTGCTCTAAGATGGCTGAGCAGTATCCGCCACCTTTAGACTGCTTGCACAGCTCCCCCAATTTGTCAATTTCGATCGCTAGATCATTCGCTTCTTGCCAGTATGTCGTCATATTGTAATATACGATGATTTTCCATTCGTCTGATATCAGGTTGGTGGTTCCTATATTCTCAAAGTAAAGCCCAGGTGGAGACGGGAAAGATGTAATTTGAATCGATTCTGAAAATGCTGGTAAAATGAGTGTCAGAAGTAATAGGCTGAGTGCGTTGATAGCCCCCCCTTTTCGACGTCTTTTTTTTGGTGCATTTTCCGATGTGGTGACTGGTTTGGTGTTTTCAGAGATAGCACTGTCCCTTTGGTGGCTTCTTTTTGAGGCTGGGTCTGGATAGGTGCCTGCAGAGATAGCATCTTTTTGGTTTTCAGGCACCACTTCTGGATCAATTGGTAGTGGACATAGACGATGTATAGGTCTTCGAAAAACGCCTGTTGCAGTTTTGACGTCAGCCACTCGTACTAGTCCATCGTCTCCTTTAACGGCTTGAAGAATTCGCCCCATGTGCCACTTCAGAGGTGGTAGTGAATCATCCTTGATTAGCACTAGGGTCCCTGGATTGATGTTAGCGGATTTCTGAGTCCATTTTACCCTCTGCTGAAGTTCGCACAAGTATTCTTTGGTCCAACGTTTCCAAAACTCTGTTTTTATATATTGGACCAATCTCCAGCGTGTCAAAAGACTCGGACGATCCGTTGATATTGTGGCTTCTGGTAAGCTTGTGAGTGCTTCACCAATTAAAAAATGCCCTGGTGTGAGGGCCGTTAAATCGTTGGGATCTGATGATAGTGGTGTTAATGGTCTTGAATTTAGTATAGCTTCGATCTCCACTATGGCCGTTTCCAGTTCTTCGTAGGTTAGTGACACAGGATGTATTGTTTTGAACAGCAACTGCTTAGCAGATTTGACTGCGGCTTCCCAAAGTCCGCCAAAATGTGGTGCTCGTGGTGGGATGAAATGGAAATCAGTTCCCCTTGAGAGACATAGCGATGCAATCTTCTCTTGTACTTCCTTCGTCTGCAGCATATCTTTTAATTCTTCTAGCCGGTTATACGCCCCGAGGAAATTAGTTGCATTGTCGCAATAAATGCTTCTAGAATTTCCTCTCCGGCCAAAGAAACGTTTTAGGGCACCCAGGAAGCTGTTCGTCGAGAGATCTGAAACAACCTCGAGGTGAACCGCCTTAGTAGAAAAACAGCAAAATACCGCTATGTACGATTTTTGTGGTCTCTTACCACGAATTTTAAAATGCGTCCAAATTGGTCCACAGAAATCGACTCCAGAGTGCAGGAATGGACGGCCTTCCTGAATCCTTGGAGCAGGTAGGTTGCCCATTAGTTGAGTACCTAATGTTGGTTTGGCTTTAAAACATCTTATGCAGTGCTGTACTACTGATCGCGTCAGCAATTTCCCTTTTAGTGGCCAGAAACGTTGTCGAATTATCGACAGCAGTGCTTGTGGTCCGGCGTGAAAATTTGTTTTATGAGCCTCGGTTACTAATAATCGTGTTAAAGCGTGATCCCTCGGTAGCAGCATTGGATGTTTAGTATCGTATGGAATATTTGCTGCTTGAAGCCTTCCCCCCACTCGTAGTATGTTGTCTTTGTCTACAAATGGGGTTAAGCTTGCTAATCGATTATGCTTATTTAGTTGTTTTCCTGCCTTCAGTGTCCTTTGTTCTTCTCCGAAGCCTTGGGACTGTATGTGTCGAATGGTGATTTTTAATGCTGCATTAGTCTCCATAGCAGTAAGTGATCCTGCAGAACGATTAGTTCTGCAGTGCAGGTTTTTTACGAACCTTGCAACATATGCCACTACACGAATTAAGTGCTTGAAGGAATTTCGATGATTGATAACATCAATGAAATGAGCTCGCTTGTGAGCTGTTGCCACTAATGATGATGCCTTTAGCTCTATTTTGGTGTCTTCTGTTGAAGCATCTTCTGATGGCCACTCAAATGGAGATTTTCGTAAGTAGTCTGGTCCATTAAACCATAATTGCGAGGTTAGCAGAATGCTCGGCGACACCCCTCTGGACACTAGATCGGCTGGGTTGAGGTTGGTATTGACATGTTTCCAGTGTTGTATAGAACTTGAATTTTGAATACTGGATATTCTGTTCGCCACAAAAGTTTTATAAGATGAGGATTCTGCTCTTATCCAACCTAGGACTATTTTAGAATCACACCAATAAAATATTTGGTCATCGTTGAGTTCTAGTATGTGCTTCACTCGATTGGTCATGTGAGCTAACATTCGTGCTGCACATAGTTCTAAACGTGGCAAAGTAACCGTTTTTACTGGTGCAACTCTGGAAGCAGCACATAGTAGCCTGACAGTTGTATTCCCCTTTGTGTCAATAGAGCGTAGATAGATAGCCACCCCATAAGCCTTTTCTGAAGCGTCGCTGAAGCCGTGAATCTGGTATAGTGCCTTTGATGTTGCAATACATGCTTGTCTTGGTATCGTCAGTTTGTTCAGCAATGGGAGATCATCTCGAAATTTCAACCAACGTGTATGAAGTTCTTCTGGGAGTGCTGCGTCCCAATCAAGCTTGAGCTTCCATAGTTGTTGGAAGAATATTTTGCAATGCACTATAACCGGATTGATTAAGTCCAGTGGGTCAAATATGTGAGCGATGTCTGCTAGTATTGAACGTTTTGTAATCCGTTTTAACGTTGGCCAGTTTGTTTGGATTAAAAACTGGTCTGCCTTGGGCATCCATGTAACTCCTAGTGTTTTGATACCTTCTTCACCTTTGTCATTCAAATCTAGCTTGAATTCAATATCTGCATCAGGTATTGTTGCTAACAGCATGGGATTGTTGGAACACCACTTCCGAAGATTAAAGCCTGCACCTTTCAGAAGGCCTCTTAGCTGTGCCTGCATTTGCAATGCTTCGTTCAAATTGTTGCTCCCTGTCATGATATCGTCTACGTAGAAATCTCGTCTTGCCACCTTAGATCCTAACGGGTAGGCACTTGCGTTCTCTTCTGATAGTTTTTGTAAGCACTTGGTTGCCAAAAAAGAGGCTGGAGTCGTCCCATAAGTTAAAGTCTTGAGTCTGTAGAATTCCATGTCCTTGGTTACTTCGTTGCGATAGACTATTAGTTGATATTCTTGATCTCTTGTGTCTATTAATATTTGCCGGTACATCTTCTCGATGTCTGCGGTAAAGACGTATTTATGTAGACGAAAGCGAGTAAGAATCGAGAATAAATCGTCTTGGATTGTTGGACCTTTGAATAATATCTCATTGAGCGATATATTTGTGGATGTCTTGCATGATGCGTCGAATACTACCCTAAGTTTAGTTGTAGTACTGGATGGCTTTAGCACACAGTGATGAGGAATAAAATAGTGCGACCGTTGTATCTCACTCTCTTGTATTCTCTCCATGTGCTTTAGTTGTAGATATTCGTCCATAAAGGCGACATATTGAGATTTAAGAAGAGAATCTCTGTTCATTCTTTTCTCTAATGAAATGAATCGACGGACTGCAGTCTCCTTTGACTGGCCTAAGACCGTTGGATCTTTCTTAAATGGAAGTCTCACTACGAATCGACCTGAGTGGTCACGAGTCGTAGACTTTTCGAAATATTTTTCGCAGAGACTCTCCGCTTGAGTTCGTGGTTGGATTGGTGTACTAACCTGTTCTAGCTCCCATAAGCGCTGAATATCGAATTTTGTCTCATCTATAGTGGCTACTCCGCAGAACGCCTTAGGGGATGTATGGTCCGAGCTTCTTCCTAGTACCACCCACCCAAATATTGTATTTTGAAGAGTGGGTAGGGTTTTGTCTAGCTGAATCTGACCAACGGACATCAAAGCTGAGAAGTGCTCAGCGCCAATAAGTAGGTCAATCTTCTTCGGCTTATAAAAATCTGGATCAGCAAGTTTTATGTTGGATGGTAAGTTCCAGTGTTTGATGTCTACAAAACGAGCTGGCTGGTTGTTGGTTATCTTTGGTAGAACAACTGCTTCAATGTCCACAGAGAAATTATTCAATCTTGACTGAATTTTGGTGTATAGCCGCTGCTGCGCTCTGTATTCACGGCTTCCGATACCAGCAACGATGGTGTTGCAGCTAGTATGTGTTAGTTGAAGCCGTTTTGCCAATTCAGCTGAGATAAAATTTAGCTGGGATCCGGAATCCAAGACTGCTCGACATTCGATGGGATTATTATGTTTGTCCATTATATGTATTACTACAGTTGCTAGAAATACATAACTGGACCGATTGTTTATGATGGCTTCAGATGTGAGAGCAGCTGATGATGTGCTGCTTGTTGATGCTTCGGGCCTTCTGGCTTGGGTCACGTATCGAGCTGCTGTTGTCTCCTCATGAAGCAGTGTATTATGCCTTTTCGAGCACTTCTCACAGCTTCCCAATTGACATTGACTCACAAAATGGCCGCATTGCAAGCAGTTCATGCAAAGCTTGTGAGTTCTCACTGCTTGGCAACGGCTGTTTACATCCATCTTGAGAAATTTTGGACAAGTGTATATTGCGTGAACAAGATTACAAAGCGGACAAGCAGTGGTTCCGGATGTTACCAGTGATGACCCTTTCGAGCGACTTTCTGTTTGAGGTCGCTGTTCAGAAGTTCTGCCAAGAGTCTGAAGAGATTGAAATCGTGCATCTAGGAAAGTTAGTAGTTCCTGGATGCCTTGTATTTGCTTCGGGTATTCCAAAGCTTGCTCGTACAAACCATGAGTGCTTCTATCCATTTTCTTAACCGTGATGTGAGCCAGAAATGCATCCCATGATTTGGTGGAAACTCCAAGATTTTCCAATCCCAAAATACATTCTTTGGTCACATCATGGAGAGATTTGATGCTGGAAGCGGAGTCAAGCTGACATGCTGATTGACCCAGAAGCCGATTAAGGATAGAAGTTACTAATAACCGCTGGTTATCGTAACGATCCACTAATGTGTCCCAGGCGGAGCTATAACTGGACTCCGATACCGGGAAGTGGTGGATTAACCGTTTGGCTTCACCTGATAGGTTGGCCATTAGGTAAAACATTTTTTCGGTTTTGCTCATCGGCTGCTCGTGAATTAGCCGACGATATAGCTCGGAAAAGGATCTCCATTCCAAATAGTTACCATCAAAAGTGGGCAGCTTAATGTGTGGCAGCTTCAATGTTGATGGTCCACTGGATCCGCCTGGTGGTGGAGGCGATGCGCTATGAAGCAACTCCTTCAATCTGATGATGATGTCTTGTGTTGACTCCTCGATGTCACAGATGTTGTTGATGTCGTAGTCGTATCGCTCTGGTTCGCTGCAAACTGCCCATATGGACTGGTTGATGGCCGAGATTTCATCCCAGTATTTGGTCACCGCCTCGATTTTTACCTGATAGTAAATTGATGAGTTCGGCGAATGCAGTCTTCTTTCTATGTCGTTAATCAGGCGCTGCAGTACACTGATTAACGCTCGCTGTCGTCTGAAGAGGGCGGCCAGCTCCGAATCCTCCGGGAAAGACATCTTGCTCGGAGCCTTCTTTGACGTAGAAGGCTGAGCGGGAGGCACTTTGTCGTCTGTCTTCGCTGCTGCGTTTTCGACGCTAGGTGGAGCACCATTTTTTAGTGCCAACTGCTCCAAGATGTCTTCCTTCAGCTTCGCGAATCCATTGCTGACCTTTTCATAATAGCGGCTTGTGATGTATTCAGACTCGTTGGGTCCGAATCTAAGTACCGCTTGATGACCTCTATCGAAATTCGCCCATAGTTGCTCCAAGTTTTCGAGCTTCGCCCTCAAGTAGTCCAGTGTCTTGCGGTGCAGCGAGTCCTTCCGATAATTGATGATCAGTCGCTCAATTTCCTTTCCCTCCGTCACCTGTGATAAGATCAATTCCTCCATTTGAACTGTGGAAAAAGTTTATTATTTAAATTATGTTAAGATCACGAGTTTGATATCTCGCCGGGGCCTCCAAATGTTTATGCTGGACAAGGGCTTCTCCTTGTCCTGATGTACTAATGAAAAGAAATTCTGAAATACTGAACGATTTATTACTTACAGGCTACAGTTTATATATAATAAAAATGCTTACGCTAATGGGAAAGAATAAATGCTTACGCTAATGGGAACAGATAAAATTGCAGAATCTACATATTTTGGCTGCATACATGACAGGCTAGCCGTGTGTGCATAAAACTATGTGAAATATGAATAAAGTGCAAATCGTGTGAAGCAAATTATTATGAAAATATAAGAACGATCTGTGCAGTAATGTGATATTTAAAAAATGTGCAATTATGATGAGAATGAATTAAGAATTAAGTATGAAAGAAAATGGATTTAAACACTTGATGTACGAACTCTCCGCGGTGCGAATTGTGACTCTGATCACTATCTAGTCAGAGCTAAGTATCGATGCAAAATAGCTTGTCGTGGGTATTCGAAAACGAGTAGAGCTCGCAAATTCAATGTCGACAAGCTTAACGACGAAACGGTGGCGCAGGCTTACATGCTAGCATGTAATAAACACCTGACACCAATATATGAAAATATCCAAAATATGCCAGTGGATAATGCGTGGATGAAAATACGAGACGGCATCAAATCCTCCGCGGAAGAGGTATTAGGATATCAAGCACGGCGAAAAAGTAATGATTGGTTCGACCAAGAATGTCGCGACGCAATAGATAGAAAGAACGAAGCTTACAAAATTTTTACTGAACGACCAACACGAGCCAAAAAAGAAAGATATGACGAGCTTAGGCGATATGCAAAAAAGACCTGCAGACGAAAACAAAGGAAGTACCACAATGACAAGATACAAAAAATGGACGACGACATGAGAAAAAATAATACGCGGGACGCATACGCCATAGTACAAGACTTGAAAAAGGGATATAAACCAAAAACCAGTCTCTGCAAAGACGCAGAGGGCAATATCATCAGCGACACAGAAGAAATCAAAAGGAGATGGGCTTCATACTTCGAACATCTTTTGAATCCCATCCCAGTAGCACCGATAACGACAGACAACATTTCAATTCAAGCCTCAACTGACGAAGATGAACCATCATCGACACCACCCACGCTTCCTGAAATCAAAGCAGCCCTATGTGACCAAAAACGAAACAAAGCGCCGGGAATTGACGAAATAGCAGTTGAACTTCTGAAAAACGGTGGAAACTGTGTCGCTGAAATACTGCACAGCATGATATGCAAAATTTGGACAGAGGAAATCATACCCGACGACTAGCGAAAAAGCATTATATGTCCAATTTACAAGAAAGGAGACAAACTCTGCTGTGAGAACTACAGAGGTATATCATTGTTGTGTACGTCCTATAAAATACTGACGAAAATAATTGTACGTCGTCTTAAGCCCTATACTAATCAAATAATTGGCGAATACCAAGGCGGATTCAGAACCGGACGATCTACAACAGACCAGATATTCTCGGTGAAACAGGTGCTTGAGAAATGCTGGGAATATAACACAGACGTGCACCAAATATTCGTAGATTTTAAACAAGCATACAACAGTATCGACAGGAGCGTACTGTACCATATCATGCTTGACTTTGGAATTCCTCCAAAACTAGTCCGACTAACAAGACTCACAATGACGAACACTGAATCCCAAGTGAGAATACAAACCGATTCCACAACCAGCTTTCGAACGGAATGTGGTCTAAAGCAGGGAGATGATCTAGCTCCTATGCTTTTCAACTTGGCACTAGAGTATGTCGTCCGAAAAATCCCAGTCGACACCAACGGGACACTACTATTCAAGTCCACCCAACTAGTAGCATACGCTGACGACATTAACATTCTAGCAAGATCCTTCCCTCGTGCTAAGGAGGTATTTGTCAATCTTGACTCCGCCGCAAAAGAAGTCGGGTTGCGCATTAATGAAAGCAAAACAAAAGTAATGAAGCAAACAAGAAGGAGAACGCCTATCAGACAAAACATAACAATTGCGGAATATAATTTGGAGAGTGTGGACAACTTCATATATCTTGGGGCTAATCTAGCAAAGGACGGTAATGAAGCAGACGAAATCAAACGACGGATAATACTAGCAAATAAGACGTATTATTCGGTACTTCCAATAATGAAATCCAAGAAAGTGCACAGGAACAATAAGCTGCGGATTTATAAAACTATTGTACGACCTGTGCTCTGTTATGGCAGCGAGACGTGGACATTAACGCGAACTTCCGAAAAAGCAGTTAACGCATTCGAAAGAAAGGTCCTCCGAAGAATTTTGGGACCTGTGAAGGAAGGAACGGAATGGCGAATAAGATACAACCATGAGTTGTATCAACTCTACGACGAGCCAGAAGCTTCCACGTTCATCAAGTTACGTAAACTGCAGTGGGCTGGCCATGTAGAGCGAATGGAAGACAGAAGAATCCCCAAACGTGCTCTTAAAGGCAAAGCGAGTGTAGGCAAACCACGCAAGCGATGGGAAGACTCGGTTGATGAAGACAGCAAAGCCATTCTAAAAATTAGCAGCTGGAGGACGCGGTCCTTGGATCGAGACGATTGGAGGCGACGACTTCAGGAGGCCAGGGCCCGATTTGGGCTGTCGCGCCATTGATGATGATGATGACATCGATGAAAAACTAAAGTTTTTCAACAATCTTGTTTGGTACCTTCACAACAAATACGCAGATCTCCGATCTTTAAAACCGACCAAAATTGCTTGTCCTTGGTATTCTAGGAAAGTTGCTCGACTTATTTCGCAAAGAAAGTACCTCTATCGCGACTATGTGCGGAAGAAATCGGAAAGCGCTCACAGTTTATATACACGTAATGCAGCAACTTGTTCTATATGCAACGCTAAACGTCAGTAATTTAGCCACAGGCTTGATCTAAATTTACCCTCTATGGAAATTTACCCTCTATGGAGAAATTTAAAGATAGCTGGTGTATGTGATAAGGAGCTATTCAGTACTAATATGAATGCAGACATGCATTTACTCGTAGCTCCCCTTCCAATACCTCTTCGAGTAATAGATCTGCCGGCTGCACAAAGATCAATAATAACAACCACTCCTTTTCATTTTGGTGCTTCAGCCTAGATGAAGTTTTCTCTGTTTATAGGAGCATAAAATCTCTTTCCGTAGATGATAAAATGTACCCCTGACCGCTTTGGACAAGAATATGATAACCTACCTTGTTCTCTTAGACTTCTCTAAAACTTTTGATATGGTGGATCACAACAGACTTCTAAACAAGCTATCGTCAATCTTCAATTTCTCTACTAATGCGGTCAAACTACTTGGTAGCTACTTAGCCAAGAGGCATCAGCAGGTTAGAATTGATCATGTTCTGTCCTCGTCTTTACCCCTTCTGTGTGGCGTTCCCCAAGGGTCAGTCTTAAGCCCACTACTTTTCAGCATTTATATTAATGATCTACCGGATATTACTACATGATTGCAGTCTGCATTTGTACGCGGATGATGCACAGATCTACTTAAGTAGGCCTATTAGGTTAGTTGGAGACTGTATTGAACCCGTAAATCGGGATATTACTCGCATATTAAGTTTGTCTCAACTTAACCACGAGCAAAAATCTTAATGGATTGTCTTTTATGCCGGACTAGATAATCCGAATACTTGGTATCTTCCCAACCCAATAGTCAACGGTACATCCCTCGTATTCTTAACCCATGTAATGGATTTGAGTAATCCTTGACTCGGCCATGTTCGGATGTAAGCAAGTTGATGCTGTTTTAAAAAAAAGTAGTCTGAGAAAACTATAGGTGTTTGCTAGTGTCCTTCCTATGTACACTAGATTGAAGCTCGTGAAATCCCTAATTATACCTTTCCTTACCTACGGTAGTCTTGTATTTCCTAAACGTGATTGCAACTTTAAACATAGCTTAAACGTGGCTTTCGACGACTGTGTCCGCTTTGTATTTGGACTAAGGCGTTATGATCATATATTTCAATATCAGATGAGCATTCTAGGCTACACATGGCCCTCTTTCCTTAAGCGCAGATCACTAATTTTCATGCATAATATTTTACAGCAAAGTGAGCCACTGTATTTATGCGAGTAACTAATATCTCAGAAAACCAACAGACATCGTAAATTTCTTTCTTCTCGTTTCTTTAAGACGGTTGGTGAGAGTTCCTTTTTCATCCAGACCATAAGAATCTTGAATAATCTTCCGCCTTATATTCAGTGTTGATGATCGGGGTAAATTCAGGTGATTTGTGTATTCCCTTGAGTTTTAATCTGTTTGTCTTTAATTTGATTTTAGTATTCCTATAAACATACTTTTGGCGCCTTCTTCTTAATATTTTCTTAATATCTTCTTAACATTTCCTTAATTACACGATTACTCAATAATTGCGAATTTTTAATGTATTTTGTTTTATATTATTATCTTAGTTATTTTCCTCTTTATATATAACTCATTGTATTTAGTTATAATTTAATTCTATTAGCTCCGAATAAATGAAATATCAAATAGTACAAGCAGAGTAAAAGCGATTGCTCACTTGTATATTAAATGTGTTTAAAAATGAAGGCCTTAAGGTCCTGTCATTCCAAAAATTTTAAACCCCCTCTCTGGCAAAAATCTCGTGAACCCCCATGAACTGCAGCGTTCCAAATCGGATCCTCAGACTATATGCTTCTACTGGAATCAAATTATTAATTTCTTTTAGTGTTTGAACTTTCCACATTAATCCCCTTTCTGGAGAAATCGTTAATCAAATCTTCACATCACCACGAGAACAATAAACTATGCTCCATGAGGTATTCTAATTTACAAACCCTCTCTCTGGCAAAAATCTCGTGAACCCCCATGAACTACGGCGTTCTAAATCGGATCCTTAGACTATATACTTCTACTGGAATCAAATTCTTACCCCGTTGCCTAGAAAACTTTCGTCTTCTCGTTGGCACTTTTATTTCTTGCTTTCTACTTTCTACAGAATTAAGTATTCGTTACTGCAGCAATTCTACTATTCTATATTTCATCATCATCATCATCAATGGCGCGACAGCCCAAGTCGGGCCTTGGTCTCCTGAAGTCGTCGCCTCCAATCGTCTCGATTTAAAGACCGCGTCCTCCAGCTGCTAATTTTTAAGATGGTTTTGCTATCTTCATCAACCGAGTCTTCCCATCGCTTGCGTGACTTGCCTATTGACCGGTTACCAATCGCTTTGACTTTCAGAGCACGTTTGGGGATTCTTCTGTCTTCCATTCGCTCTAGATGGCCAGCCCACTGCAGTTTACGTAGCTTGATAAACGTTGAAGCTCCTGGCTCGTCGTAGAGTTGATACAACTCATGGTTGTATCTTATTCGCCAATCCGTTCCTCCCTTCACAAGTCCCAAAATTCTTCGGAGGACCTTTCTTTCAAATGCGTTAACTGTTTTTTGGGAAGTTCGTGTTAATGTCCATGTCTCGCTGCCATAACAGAGCACAGGTCGTACAATAGTTTTATATATCCGCAGCTTATTGTTCCTGTGCACTTTCTTGGATTTCATTATTGGAAGTACCGAATAATACGTCTTATTTGCTAATATTATCCGTCGTTTGATTTCGTCTGTTTCATTACCGTCCTTTGTTAAATTAGCCCCAAGATATATGAAATTGCCCACACTCTCCAAATTATATTCCGCAATTGTTATGTTTTGTCTGATTAGCGTACCTCCTTCCTGTTTGCGTCATTACTTTTGTTTTGTTTTCGTTAATGCGCAACCCGAATTCTTTTGCGGCGGAGCCAAAATTGACAAATACCTCCTTAGCACGAGGGAAGGATCTTGCTAGGATGTTAATGTCGTCAGCGTATGCTATTAGTTGGGTGGACTTGAATAGTAGTGTCCCGTTGGCGTCGACTGGGATTTTTCGAACGACATACTCTAGTGCCAAGTTGAAAAGCATTGGGGCTAGACCATCTCCCTGCTTTAAACCACATTCCATTCGAAAGCTAGTTGTAGAATCGGTTTGTATTCTCATTTGGGATTCAGTGTTCGTCATTGTGAGTCTTGTTAGTCGGACTAGTTTTGGAGGAATTCCAAAGTCAAGCAAGATTTGGTACAGTACGCTCCTGTCGATACTGTCGTATGCTTGTTTAAAATCTACGAAGATTTGGTGCACGTTTGTGTTAT
This sequence comes from Chorisops tibialis, assembly GCA_963669355.1. Taxonomy (NCBI): domain Eukaryota; kingdom Metazoa; phylum Arthropoda; class Insecta; order Diptera; family Stratiomyidae; genus Chorisops; species Chorisops tibialis. The sequence continues at coordinate 262,179,684 of OY770262.1, read as the reverse complement.
ATTCCCAGCATTTCTGAAACACATGTTTCACCGAGAATATCTGGTCTGTTGTAGATCGTCCGGTTCTGAATCCGCATTGGTATTCGCCAATTCTTGGATTAGTATAGGGCTTAAGACGACGTTCAATTATTTTTGTCAGTATTTTATAGGACGTACACAACAATGATATTCCTTTGTAGATCTCACAGCAGAGTTTGTCTCCTTTCTTGTAAATTGGACATATAATATTTTTTCGCCAATCGTCGGGTATGATTTCCTCTGTCCAAATTTTGCATATCATGTTGTGCAGTATTTCAGCGACACTAACTGGTATTTCGTCAATTCCCGGCGCTTTGTTTAGTTTTTGGTCACATAGGGCTCCTTTGATTTCAGCAAGCGTGGGTAGTGTCGATGATGGTTCATCTTCGTTAGTTGAGGCTTCAATTGAAATGTTGTTCTATATTTGATTTTCAGAATTGAAGAAAGGATTAATCAGTGGCAAGAAATAAATGATGTTGCGAAGTTTTCCCTTATACGAATTATTTTCATAATCAAAGAATTGAAATTTGAAAATCCAAACTATCGCATTCTCTGAAAAATTACATTTTTCTCGCACAAGATAGAAATATTGATTTAGAAGAGCCAATTTATGATCAAAGATTTTGCATTTGTTGACAATAAGAATTTTTTTGTCCAGTGTAGTTATTGTCGAAGTGAATGGAACTAAATTCTTAGTTCCATTAAAAACAGGAAGTAAGGCGATTCCACCAATACGAAGGAATGCAATATCATAATATTTTATGCCTGAACTAAAAAAAATCCAATCTCATCTACTACGAGTATGTCCTTAATAATTAACCATACATAACCGCAACGACTAATAAACTTGTGCTCGGATTCTTGAAAGATTCTTTAGCTTGGTTTCATTATTTTGTTTGATTTCTCCTTTTGCAAACGTTGTCTATTTCCCTTTTCAGAACTTTCTTATTTCTGAAATGACTCTGAAAAGGATTTTTATTCAAAGTGCTCTTCAACTTTTTAAGCATACGAGTATGAAATTGTCCGGCACTTGGTTCTATCTACTTCGGTAAATAAAAAATAATTCCTTTGTCCCAACAAGTGAGCGTATACTTGGCCGAAAAACTGAAAACCACATTCGCGAGCTTGATGCTCGGAATCAGAAAATCCTCAAACGGGGTAACATCGTTCGTTCTATAAAGCGAAAAATCCTCTTGAAGTATGCTTGCATTGTCCTCTGCGTATACTTTCCGAGTAGTTGGCACGCGACTCCTTTGAAGGATAAATTTCTTTTCTGTTTAACAAGTAGACAAGTCTAGAAATATGTACTCGTACGTTTGTAGTATTCGAGTGCTTTCCATGAAGTATGTTCTAACTACCGACGACATAGGTTCATTTAGAGCTCTGTGCGAAACATAAGATGTTAATTGCCATCATTATACACTACTTTACGTGTAAAATCACTTTTAATTATGCTCCCTTCCATTTAAAAATAAAAAAAAAAGTTTTATACTAGCTGCGACTACGAAATAAAATCAACAAGGGGCGATTCCTCTCCACCCGCATTTAGTAAACTGGCTTTGAAGGAAACATCCACACAAACGCCCTTACGAGTAGAATCCGAGGAGATGGTATGGCCCTCACGAACAACTTGGTGCATTAAACTCGTGTGACGACACATCGCTCAGAAGCAATTGATCGCGTGCCATTCTTTAAGTGTCAATAAGTTATTAAGGTTGCAAATCAATTATCACTTTGTCTTTCACTGCTCTGGAAGCAAGTGGTTGGGTCTTGCAGGTTGAATTCGTCGAGGAAGAAGCCTTTGATGTTGCGATGATGGCTAAATTGGGGAAGTTTTAATTGATGCCGTGGTACAACGGAGTTGGAAGATTTTGTAGAGATTTTTGTTTTCAAGGAGGCATTAGCAGCGAATCTGTAGAGAGTGTAATAATGTCATTAAATTAAATTTAATGCAATTGAAGCTGTTGCGCAATTAGAAAGACGTTTAGTAATAATTTTTTTCTTTTGGAGTGGTACTTATAATTATGAATTGTTCCCAAAGGGAACACTTCGGGCAAGGATTATTCTAATAGCAAAGCTTATTGAAAACTCTACGAGTTTTTGGAAAAAAATTGATTAGAGGGTCACACTAAAATCGCAGTAATATATATTATCCAGACAATTTATCTATTAAAAAAATTCGTTCAGGATAGTTTATCTACAACAATTTATACGACGAAGAATTCGTATACAACAATTCATCTATTGGACTACTCGTCCGCACGAAAAGCTATCCACTGTAGATTTCGTTCACGGCACAAATTTTGCATTAACAATTTATCTACCCACAAAAAAATTAAATAATTTATCCATCGGCATTTGGTTGAGCTGTGGCATGGCGCTGGATATACTAAATCGAAACTAATAACAAATTGCAGCTGACAAATTAGAACAGAATTATTAAACTAGAATTGCTACAAATTACGCGCAAGGGGGTAGTTGTAGGATGAGGCTTTACCAATTCCTGCAACTATCTTTGGAGACTAGCGACTCCACGGACCTGAGCTAACTATCCCCCTGTGCGATGGGTGCCAGAGTTGTCATGAAAATGTTTTATATAATAGGTACTGAGAAAATATGTGTATTGGATTTGAAATTGTGCAATTTGTATAGGAGGGGCAAGTTCTTATTGAATTTTTCAGATATAACTAAAAACATTATCTTTTTGACATGTTTTATATTACAGATCAGTAGCATCCGCACTTTTCAGGAAAATCGACTTTTTGTAAGGTTGTGAAATTGTGTCAGATTGTATGGGAGGGGATAGAATGAGTGAAATTAATCGTCTAATTTTTTTTGGTCTTACTAATAATTCTAAATAAATATTTGGTGCAAAATTTCAGCTCGACCAATTTTATACGTGCTGATTAAATTGGTTTAGAGTATTTGATGAAAAAGTGCAGTTTGTATGGGAGGTGGTGCAAGGAGAGGGAGGGGAACACAAATAATTTTTATTCAGTAGATTGAAATCATCATAGAAGTATTACATTCCAAATTTCAGATCAATAGCATTTATACTTTTCGACCAAATCCGTTTAATGTCAAATTGTGTCATTTTGTATGGGTGGAAGAAGAAGGGGTTGAGCTATTTGGCCCGTTCATGACCTTGACATTTCTTTTGTGTCAAAAGCGACGTGTACATCATTTTACCACTCAAGCTCAATGCGTTTTCAAGCTAGCGAGGACACGGACGGATGGACATCCGGTTTTGAGATTTTTGAGTGATTGTATCTGTATCATCCTTTTTTTATTCCGAACCTTATTTCTTGGCGTCACAAACTTTGCGGCAAACTTATAATACTGTCAGATTTCATCTAGAGTATAAAAAGCAATAAATTCGATCAATAAACCACCGTATTCACCAAATTTGATAACTTTTTCCTATTCCCGAAACTGAATTTACCGCTCCGTGGAACCCGTTTTCAGTCGATCCAGGACATAAAACAAAATTCGCCGAAGGAGCTGGAGGCCATACCAAAAAGTGCATATAAAACATAACATAATTATGATTGGGCGTAAATCATTTGATACTCTAGATGAAATAGAAAGAGTTTAATGTATCGGGAAATAGGTGTTTCATCTCAAATTCTTTCGAATAGTGAATAGTGACTTTTATATGTGAGGTGGTAGAAGCAGTGAGGGGAGGCTTATAATTTTTGAATGTGACACCAAACGTGACACGGTAGAAGGAGTGAAGCGACGCTGATGATATTTGTTCCATTTATTACAATTATTAAGGGAAAAATTCTGGTAAAATTTTAAGTTTGTACTTTTTCTAGTTTTAATGGGAATCGATAAATTATGCATTTATATGGGAGCGGGTACAAGGAGCATACGAATCAAATCGACACTTTTTTTTGTTATTGACATTTCTATTATTATACTTTCCACAAAACGTCAAGTTGGTAGCTTCGACAGTTTCGAAGAAAATTTTATTAATTGACATTTCAAATTTTAGTGAAATTTGTATGGGAGAGGGCAAGAGGAGTGCAGTGAAGTTGATAATTTTTTCAAAACAGACTGAAATTGTAATAAAATTAATTCTGGCATAAATTCGTATTTTCAGATTTGCTAGTTTCAATGAAAATCGAAAAAATGCATTTTTCAAAATTACGCATTTGTATGCGAGTGCTATCACATCGATATTTTGGGGATCTCATCAATATTTTGTTATAATTTTGATATTTCCATTGACCCAAATTTCAAGTCGATAGCTTAAATAGTTTCGAGGGAAAATCGATTTCTTAAAATTTCGAAATTTCATAAAATTTGTTTGGGAGGAAGTAGAAGGAGAGGGAAAATGCAGTCCATTAACGAAATGAAAGTTACTTTTTTGTTAAAAATAACTCACCGCAAATTTCAGTACGATAGCTGAAAGCGTTCGGTAGTTATGTTGCAGACAGACTGACAGACGGTCACTCGGAATTGAGGTTTTTGAGCGATAACAAATATTTCTGAATCCTTGGCGACTCTGTCCGAGCATTATTTCTTAGCGTTACAAACGGTAAGGCAAACACAATATACTCTCAGATTTCATCTAGAGCATAAAAGTGTTTCGAGGACTGGAAAAAACACTGTCATATGTGTGTTGCATCTAATAGACATTACTTTGAACGTGACAAAATAAATATTGGCAATTAATTGAATATTTTGCGTTTTATTTACAAATTTCCGGTACTTTGTTCTCTTAATGTATGTGCCACACTTTAGTATCATCCGCGGCAGGCTTATACGTAAAATCAATTGCTAGACATGATGCACTAAAGAGATAATCAAGCATTTGCAAAAACTCCATCTGCTCTGCTGAAAAATTATCCCAGGATGCGTCCATGTGGAATTTGCATATCATACTCCGTTGAATGGTAACGAATGCACTCCACCACATTCTACTACACTTTTACATGCAGAGGATTATTCCACCAGGAGCGATGAAAACACCTCTGAAGCTTCCTACGGTTAGAAAAATCGCATCAAAAATTGCAAATCCTTTACATACTTACTATGCCTCGGAGTCGTTCACATGCATTCTGTTCGCACTAATCTCGGATGTCTTTAATATTCCCTTGTGTGTTAAGCCTGCAGGATACACTTCAGGTCTATGACACGGCGATACGCAGATATAAGTACCAGCCAGATGTGAAGAGTTTATTTATACCTACGATGATGACTTTTACAGAGTTCAAGTCACAGACATTTCTCACTGATAGATGCGGGTGGTTGGAGGATATCTGCATCGATGCAAGCGGGCATACAGACATTGGAACTATCCATGAATTAAAAACCCAGCAATAAGTTAAAATAGACTGCAGTTTAGAGTCAACAAGGCATATCATTCACATTTATCCTTTCCCTTCCAGGCTTTATGTTGAGCGAGCATAACCTTGTTCGGCGGATGGTTGCATTGCTTCCGTGCAACTTGTGCAAGCAACGTGCTCGCCAGGCCATAGTCACCGTCATATATCCTTGGCATGCCGACAGTTCAAGTGTTACAGGAAAACACGGATCGTGACCACAAACTGTGCCAGGATATCTCCGTGCAAAAAAACAACAAGCGCAAAAAAATTGCAAGGGTGACAAAAAAACTTGGTGACTCGGGCTGCTAACGGGGCACTCTCATTCGATATGTTAACAGGCACATATTCTCTCTGTCGCCCCCGATTTATGGCTTATACACATATCCAACAAGCCCATGAGGAGACAGATCGTCGTAAATAAGGGAATTAAATCAATTCCATACCATTTATCCGAAATGTGATTTTATTGCAGGCAAATAATCAATCCCCCAGCTTCCATGTTAACATAGGGCGACTATAGAATTCACACCCTTGAAATCGATCGAATTTCATAGTTGCAGCACAAAAACCCTTCTGGCGACAGCAACATCGATAACGTGACTTTTACAGGCCCTCCGGCACAATAAAAGTTTACGATCCTATTACAGGATATGTCGCCCGGTAGTATTGTACTTACTGAAGTAGTCGATTCCAAAACTGGCAAGGACACGTTATCTGGCCATCTATTGGTATGTACATAATACATCGCACATCAAACTTTAGTAAACTATTGACGAATTTCTTTTCGATATTTGTGGCTGCTTCGGTGTGCTTGCAATATTTTATAGAAATTAATTCTTACGACCTTGCTAGTTTGAGTATTCTCTTTATTTATTTTTCAAAAGAAGAAAAAATATATCTTTCAAAGTACTTAAGTTGAAGTTGATGGGGAAAACTTAAGATGCAGTAAGACTGGAAAATAGTCCTTTTGCTGGAACAAACTTTTAAGTTTTTCTCTTTAATATGTTTTGCAGTGTTGGGGGTATTACATAAACATGCGTAGTTGAAATCGATTTATTTTCAAAACTTTATAAAAACACTTTAAAGTCAATTGCTTTTTTTTCAATTTTCTGTTTGCCAAAATGTGGTATGTAAGTTTTTAGTTTCGTTAGATTTAGAATAATGTTAAGGATTTTATAGTCGTTTCCAACATAATTAGGCAAATATACCTGAGAAGGCAAAATTCAATTCTCTGCTCAAAACTTTTTTATTAAAAATTTGGAGCTATGGTAAAACTTTCGAAAGTAAGAGGAATCAAATTTTAAAAATTCTTTCACAATTTCAATAACTGAACCAATTTTTCGAACAGCAATATCGCCTTTAACTTTCATCATCATCATCAATGGCGCGACAGCCCAAATCAGGCCTTGGCCTCCTGAAGTCGTCGCCTCCAATAGTCTCGATCCAAAGAACGCGTCCTCCAGCTGCTAATTATACTCTAGATGAAATCTGAGAGTAATATAAGTTTGCTCTAAGTTTGTAACGCCAAGAAATAAGGCTCGGAGAAAAAAATGAATGATACAGAAGATAATATTATCACTCAAAAATCTCAAAACTGGATATCCTTCCGTCCGTCCGTTCGCTCTCTAGCTTGAGAACGCGTTGAGCTAGAAAGCTCAAATTTCTTACACGTCGTTTTTGACAAAAAAGTAAGGTGAGTTCGTGAACGGGCCAAATCCCTCCACCTCTTCTACCCTCTCCCATACAAAATGACACAATTGCGCAATTTGACAATAAACGGATTTGCTCGAAAATTATAAAAGCTATGGGCCTGAAATTTTGAATATAACACTTTTATGATAATATCAATCTACCATATAAAATTTATGCGTGTCCTCCCTCTCCTTCTATCACCTCCCATACAAACTGTACTTGTCATGAATTACTCTAAGCCAATTTACTCAGTGCGTATAAAATTTAGCTGGCTGAAATTGTGCACCAAATATTTATTTAAAATTGTTAGTAAGACCAAAAAAATTAGATGATTGGCTTCACCCCTTCTACCCCCTCACAAACATAATGACACAATTTCGCAATTTGACAATAAATGGATTTGCTCGAAAAGTATAAAAGCTATTAGTCTGAATTTGGGATATATTACTTTGATAATAATCTAAATCTACAGTAGAAAAATTATTTGCATCCTCCCCCTCCTTCCACCCCCTCCCATGCAAACTACACTTTTTCATCAAATGCTCTAAGACGATTTTCTCAGAACATATAACATTTATTGAGCTCATATTTTGTAATAAATACTTAATTAGTATTATCACTAAGATTAGAAAAAAATATTTGATTAGCTTCACTGCTTCTACCCCCTCCCATACAATATGACACAGTTTCACAACTTTACAAAAAATCGATTTTCTTGAAAAGTATGAATGGCACTAGTCTGAAATTTAAGGGCTGTCAATTTTATAATATTCCTAGCTATTTCTGAAAAAATCACATTTCTCAATTCCCCCACTCTTTCTACCACCTCCCATACAAACTGTACATTTTCACTAAATCTAACTCACTAATTTTCTCAGTTCCCATTCAATTTTTGGAGTAAGCATTTTGTATAAAACATTTTTGTAGCTACTTTAGCATGATGGGGAAAAAATTAGTTCAATGCTATCATCCCTTCTAACACTTCCCATACAAAATTTCTTGGGATCACAGAAAATTCTATTTCATCTAGAGTATCGTAAGATTGCGCTTTACGCGCAATCGTAGCCCTGTCATGTTTATACTCTAGATGGAATCTGAGAGTATTATAAGTTCGCTCTAAGGTTTGTAACGCCAAGAAATAAGGCTCGGAGAAAAAAATGAATGATACAGAAGTTAATATTATCACTCAAAAATCTCAAAACCGGATGTCCGTCCGTCCGTCTGTCCGTCCGTCTGTCCGTCCGTCCGTGCGCTCTCTAGCTTGAGAACGCGTTGAGCTAGAAAGTACAAATTTTGTACACGTCATTTTTGACAAAAAAGTAAGGTCAAGTTCGTGAACGGGCCAAATCGCTCCACCCCTTCTACCCCCTCCCATACAAAATGACACAATTACGCAATTTGACAATAAACGGATTTGCTCAAAAAGTATAAAAGTTATTGGCCTGAAATTCAAAATATATTACTTTTATGATAATATCAATCTATCATATAAACATTGTGCGTGTCCTCCTCCTCCTTCTACCACCTCCCATACAAACTGTACTTATCATGAATTACTCTAAGCCAATTTCCTCAGTGCTTATAAAATTCAGCAGGCTGAAATTGTGCACCAAGTATTTATTTAAAATTGTTAGTAAGGCGAAAAAAAAATTAGACGATTAGCTTCACCCCTTCTACCCCCTCCCATACAAAATGACACAATTTCGCAATTTGACAATAAATGGATTTACTCGAAAAGTGTGAAAGCTATTAATCTGAATTTTTGGATATATTACATTTATAATAATATAAATCTACAGTAGAAAAATTATTGGAGTCCTCTCTCTCCTTCCACCCCCTCCCATACAAACTACACTTTTTCGTGAAATGCTTTAAGACGATTTTCTCAGAACATATAACATTTATCGAGCTCATATTGTGTAATAAATTCTTAATTAGTATTATCACTAAGATCAGAAAAAAATATTTGATTAGCTTCACTGCTTCTACCCCCTCCCATACAATATGGCACAGTTTCACAACTTCACAAAAAATCGATTTTCTTGAAAAGTATGAATGGCACTAGTTTGAAATTTAAGGTATGTCAATTTTATAATATTCCTAGTTATTTCTGAAAAAATCACTAAAATTCTCCCACTCTTTCTACCACCTCCCATACAAACTGCACATTTTCATTAAATCTAACTCACTAATTTTCTCAGTTCCCATTCAATTTTTGGAGTAAGCATTTTGAATAAAACATTTTTATAGCTACTTTAGCATGATGGGGAAAAAATTAGTTCAATGCTATCATCCCTTCTAACACTCCACATACAAAATTTCTTGGGGTCACAAAAAAATTCTATTTCATCTAGAGTATCGTAAGATTGCGCATTACGCGCAATCGTAGCCCTGTTATGTTTTTTAAGATGGCTTTGCTATCTTTATTAACCGAGTCTTGCGTGGCTTCACGGTTACCACTCGCTTTGCCTTTCAGTGCACGTTTGGGGATTCTTCTGTCCTTCATTCGATCTACATGGCCAACCCGCTAAAGTTTACGTAGCTTGATGAACTTTGAAGCTTTTGGCTCGTCGTAGAGTTGTTACAACTTATGGTTGTATCTTATTCGCCATTCCGTTCCTTCCTTCACAGGTCCCAAAATTCTTCGGAGGACCTTTCTTTCAAATGCGTTAACTGCTTTTTCGGAAGTTCGCGTTAATGTCCACGTTTTGCTGCCATAACAGAGCACAGGTCGTACAATAGTTTTATACATCCGCAGCTTGCTGTTTCTGTGCACTTTCTTGGATTTCATTATTGGAAGTACCGAATAATACGTCTTGTTTGCTAGTATTATCCGTCGTTTGATTTTATCTGTTTCATTACCGTCCTTTGCTAGATTAGCGCCAAGATTTATGAAATTGTCCACATGTCCACACTCTCCAAATTATATTCCGCAATTGTTATGTTTTGTCTAATAGGCGTTCTCCTTCTTGTTTGCGTCATTACTTTCGTTTTGCTTTCGTTAATGCGCAACCCAACTTCTCTTGCGGCGGAGCCAAGATTGACAAATACCTCCTTAGAACTAGGGAAAGGTCTTGCTAGGATGCTAATGCCGTCAGCGTATGCTACTAGTTGGGTGGACTTGAATTGTAGTGTCCCGTTGGTGTAGACTGGGATTTTTCGGACGACATATTCTAATGCCAAGTTGAAAAGCATAGGGGATAGACCATCTCCCTGCTTTAAACCACATTCCGTTCGAAAGCTGGTTGTGGAATTGGTTTGTATTCTCATTTGGGATTCAGTGTTCGTCATTGTGAGTCTTGTTAGTCGGACTAGTTTTCGAGGAACTCCAAAGTCAAGCATTATTTGGTACAGTACGCTCCTGTCGATACTGTCGTATGCTTGTTTAAAATCTACGAATATTTGGTGCACGTCTGTGTTATATTACCAGCATTTCTCAATCACCTGTTTCACCGAGAATATCTGGTCTGTTGTAGATCGTCCGGTTCTGAATCCGCCTTGGTATTCGCCAATTATTTGATTAGTATAAGGCTTAAGACGACGTTCAATAATTTTTGTCAGTATTTTATAGGACGTACACAACAATGATATCCCTCTGTAGTTCTCACAGCAGAGTTTGTCTCCCTTCTTGTAAATTGGACATATGATGCTTTTTCGCCAGTCGTCGGGTATGATTTCCTTTGTCCAAATTTTGCATATCATGTTGTGCAGTATTTCAGCGACACAATTCCCACCGTTTTTCAGAAGTTCAACTGGTATTTCGTCAATTCCCGGCACTTTGTTTAGTTTTTGGTCACATAGGGCTGCTTTGATTTCAGCAAGCGTGGGTAGTGTCGATGATGGTTCATTTTCGTCAATTGAGGCTTGAATTGAAATGTCGTCTGTCGTAATCGGTGCTAATGGGGTGGGATTCAAAAGATGTTCAAAGTAGGAAGCCCATCTCCTTTTGATTTCTTGTGTGTCGCTGATAACGTTGCCTCTGCGTCCTTTCAGAGACTGGTTTTTGGCTTACATCCCTTTTTTTTAGGTCTTTTACTATTGCGTATGCGTCCCGTGTTTTATTTTTTCTCATGTCGTTGTCCATTTTTTGTATTTTGTCATTATGGTACTTCCTTTGTTTTCGCCTGCAGGTCTTTTTCGCATATCGCCTAAGCTTGTCATATCTTTCTTTTTTGGCTCGCGTTGATCGTTCAGTAAAAATTTTGTAAGCCTCGTTCTTTCTGTCTATTGCATCGCGGGATTCTTGGTCGAACCAATCATTATTTCTTCGCCGTGCTTGATATCCTAATACCTCTTCTGCGGAGGATTTGATGCCGTCTCGTATTTTTATCCACGCATTCTCCACTGGCATATTTTGGATATTTTCATATATTGGTGTCAGGTGTTTATTACATGCTAACATGTAAGCCTGCGCCACCGTTTCGTCGTTAAGTTTGTCGACATTGAATTTGCGAGCTCTACTCGTTTTCGAATATCCACGACAAGCTATTTTGCATCGATACTTAGCTCTGACTATATAGTGATCAGAGTCACAATTCGCACCGCGGGGAGTTCGTACATCAAGTATGCTGGAAGCAGCTTTTTTCTCAATTAGAACGTGGTCTATTTGGTTGAAGGTATGACCATCTGGTGATGCCCACGTTCGATTATAAATATCGCGATGTGAGAAGCACGTAGAGCTTACTATGATATTTTTGCTACTTGCAAAATCAATAAGACGTTGGCCATTATCGTTGGTTATGTCATGGAGACTGCGCCCTCCTGTTGTTCCTCTATGATCCTCCTCTTTTCCGACTTTTGCATTAAAATCGCCTAAGACAATCTTTAGGTCATTCGAGGGCAGTGAATCATAGGTTGTCTCTAGGGTGGCATAAAATTCGTCTTTAGTTATATCGCCCTTGTCCTCAGTTGGTGCGTGAACGTCGATCAACCAAGTGTTGAAAAATTTAGTCTTTATTCGGATTGCACGCAACCTTTCACTTACTGATCTGAAGCTCGTGACCTGCTGTTTAAATTTTTTGTCAACGACAAAAGCGACTCCAAACTCTCTGCTTCCCGACAATTTTCCACATGGATAGATTGTGTGTGATCTCATGTCCATGATTTCGTTACCGAGCCATTTCGTTTCTTGGATGGCAGTTATATTGATGTTGTGTCTTGCCACTTCTTCGAGGAACTCTTTCAGAGCGCCTGTCCTATATAAGGATCGAATATTCTAAGGTCCAATAGAGTAGTCCAATTTTCGTTTGCAGGGTCGTTGCCGTTTAGTCCATCCTTTCCGAGGCTGTTCTTCAGGTTTCTGGACAGTGTTCTTTTTTTTCGGTGATGCGTTGTTAGCGCCTCGCCCAACCCCCGACCTGGAGAACCCGTCCTACTTATTTATTACACTCTAGTAGAAAAAGGATGGGAGTTTCGAGCTAAATATGATATGCTGGATTTCCCCCAGCTATTCTGCAAGTCCAACTATGTCATACCTTTTGCCTACTTCCTTAGACGCACTGGTGTCACTGGCCATTCAGATTAACTCCATGTTCCCTTCTCCTTTCTCAAACCGGGCTTGGGACCGTCTATGGCGGAGTTAGCCTTTTACTTTAGTATTTAGAAAATAATTGCAAAATAGTCTATACGGTGCGTTGTGTTCTCCACAAAACATTTTCGTGGACAGTGCTTTTTTTTAATATAATATAGAAGTACACATAATGTTTTGTGACGTATATAAATTTAAGAATGATAAACAGAAATAGACATTAATTGATTTTCAATTGACAATATAAATATGAGTTTAATCGAGCCATTGCATATGAATAGGAAGGTACATAAATTTAAAAATTAATATATAAGTTTAAGTTTAAGTAAACGGATTACAAATATTTTTACAAATTATTCATTATAAATTTAAATCCAATTCAAACAAGTTCGTCGATCCAAGACTACAGTAATAATATTTTAAAATTGAATGTTTAATGAAAAAAGAAAACAATATCGGCTAACTAATATTTTTATACTAAGACATTTTTACATTAATCTTGAAGGTTTCAATATTACTACTTGTTTTTATTATTGATGGCAAGGCATTATATAATTTGACCCCCACTGTATGAAAGGAAACTAGGGTTGCTACTACTTCAACCAATTAATCCATATTGTAGCAGTGACTGAAACATGAAAAAGTAAAATGTCCTGAAAATTTTCATTTGCAGTAAAGATCTAACTTCGAGGCAGATTGGAATAAGTTTTCGTAGACGGGATATAAGATTATAGATAGAAATATGGATTTCCCATTTAAGGTGTACATCGAATGTAACACATAAATATTTGGCGAATGGGACTCTTTTTAGTGAGGGACACTGGCAATAAGTACCACACTGATTTGAGTGAATCCTGATATCTATGTTAACGGGATCTCCATACCGAGTCAGTTTAAATGTTATATAATTTGTTTTCGAAATATTTAAAGTGAGGGAGTTATAATTTAACCATTCTTTACCAGTTAATAAGCTTTAATTAGTATTTATATTGACTCCTTCTCAAGAGCTGACCTCTGTAAAAAGCACCGTGTCATCCGCGAACGAAATTAGTTCTCCTTCAATTGCAAACGAATAGATATCATTGACATATAATAAGAATAGCAGAGGACCTAGCACTGTCCCTTGGGGTATTCCGTATTTGAAGGTCAGGTAATTACTACTATTAGTGCAATGCTTTTTGACAGAATTCACTACAATACAATATTATTATATTCTAGATGGAATCTGAGAGTATTATAAGTCTGCTCTAAAGTTTGTAACGCCAAGAAATAATGCTCGGGCAGAGTCACCAAGGGTACAGAAATATTTGTTGTCGCTTAAAAATCTCAAATCCAGATGTCCGTCCGTCTGTACGCTCTCTAGCTCGAAAACGTGTTGAGGTAGAAAGCTTTTGACAAAAAAGTAAGGTAAAGTTCGTGAATGGGCCAAATCCCTCCTGCACTTCTACCTCCTCCAATACAAAATGACTCATTTTCAATCACTCACAGTATTTAAATTATCTTGGAAACTATAAAAGCTAATAATTTGAAAGTGAAACGTATTATTTTTATCATAAATGTGATGTTTAGTATGAAAATTAATCGAATCCACCCACTCCTTCCACCTCCTCCCATACAAACTGCACTTTTTCATAAAATACTCGAAACCGATTTTCTTAGTACTTTTACCATTTATCGAGCTTAAACTTTGTACTAAATACTTAATTAGCATTATCATTAAGATCACAAAAAAATTAACTGATTTGCTTTACTGCTTCTACCCCATAAAATATGACACAATTTCACAACTTCACAAAAAATCGATTTCCTTGTAAAGCATGAACGTTAATAGCCTGAAATTTAAGAGATGTCAGTTTTATGATATTCATAGCTAATTCTGAAAAAAATCACTAGAATCCCCCAATGCTCTTCCACCTCCCATACTAACTGCACAATTTCACTAAATATAATACACTAATTTACGCAGTACCAATTCAATTTTTATAGCTTACACTTCGTATAAAACATTTTTATAGCTAGAGTAGCATGATGGGAAAAAATTAGTTCAATGTTAGTTCGCCCCTTCTACCACTCCCCATACAAAACTTCTGGGATTACAAAAATTTCATTTTCGTCTAGAGTATTATAAGATTGGGCTTTAAGCGCAATCGTAGTGCTGTTATGTTTTTATTTACTTCTAAATACCTTCTTTTTAGAAGATAGTTAAAACAACATATTTATATACTCGTAATAGATTTTACTTTTAATTAATTAAATGAAAGCAATCGGAAAAACACAAGAAATGTTATTTAACTCAAAAGTTCATGAACTTGAGAAATAAAAGGGAAAACTTTCAAACTCATACAAGAAGAGGAAATTCCAAAATTAACGAATGACAAATAACGTCGCACAGGATTTTTGCTCCTTCGACCACAAAAACGTGATTCTTTGTTTAATTTTCGTTGCTTTGCTACGCTATTTGGCTAGATAAGGAAATTTCTTTAGCAGAACGACGAGGGCACTTTTACAAAATGATAAATATAGACGAGACTCATTACTCATCAGTTTCGGAGGATATACGTTAGCCAGAATAGCTCTTCTGCAAGCATGGTTTTTCATTTATATAGGATAATGGTATTGTCGAGAAGGAAGAAAATACTTTATATGTTTATTTGTTAGGATGCTGAAGTCAAGTTGAAAGATGTAAGTAAAAATTTCAGTCTGAGGCAAGCACAATTATTTCGAATTCAAGGTCTAGGTCGACGATCCTTTAGTGCCGAATTGACATCATGATAATATTGAGAGCTGCAACATAATGTGAAGAATATAGAGAATTGCTTATGAAAAGATATTGTTACAGTCTGTTCTCGTGTTATTAAGGGAAATACATGAACTGGCATATAAATTGCTTTCAACGAACGCTAAAGGGATGGAAAATATTGAAAGAACATGAAAGCCTGGGTATTTTTATTGCCAAAATTAAATTGAAAGGTGCTATAAGTTTGCAAGAAAAAACATTTTTACAACTTTAAAATCATCTTATTTACACGAAAACCTAAAAAATATGTTTATCTGAAATTTAGAATACATAGTTTTTATGGAAATTGTAGTCAATGATATTAAAATTATTCAAATTTTCCCACTTATTTCAACAACTCCCAAGCAAACGGCGCCATTTCAAATAGTACGTCTAAAGCAAATATAGCTTAAAATGGGTACTAATTATTAAATTAGCATTATTAGTCAGACAGTCGAAATCAACTAATTACCTTCATTTCTTCTCATACAAAAATACAAAATTCCATAAGCTATAAGTATTGATTTTCTTGAAATGTATAAATTACAAATTTAAAAATCGAAACATGTTGATTTTATGATGTTTATAGTTATTTCTAAAATACAAACATTAAAATGCCTATTACCACGTCCCATTGCACAATTTCACGAAATACAATACACTAAATTACTCAGTACCTATCAAATTTTTCGTGCTCAAAATTCGTGTAAAATATCTTAAGAGTATTTGTAGCAAGAAGTGAAAATATTAGTTCCATACCGTCACCACTTCTCAAACAAAATATAGGATGTTAAGCAAAGAACTTTATACTAAAATAAATCACAAAAAAATGTTTTTATTATCCATGAAATTGAATTTATTTCAAACATCATGAAATTATGTTAATGTTTCAATATGACTCCCGGCATATGGCCGCCGCTACTAGCGTGTACATGGCGTAATCTGGAAGTACAATTTTCACATACTCTTCGCAGTAAATCTGGCTATATTTTGGTAATAACGCGTCAAATTTGGGCTTTCAAGTGCTCAGTGGTGGCTGGGTGTATATAGATAGGGTGGGCATCTGATCGGTGTCATAAGGCGATACCCAGTGTTGTAACTATCATATACACATCAATTGTGCTCATCATACCTCCACGTGGTAGCCACCGGGTACTGGTCTTGTCCATCTGGACTTGACTTGCTGAACTGATAGGCGCGAGTGCTAATGAACCAGAAAAATTCTAGCACTATAATAATATGGCCCTCCAAGTTGGGGGTTGGGCGATGTGTTAACAACTCATCCTCGGAAAAACCACACCCGTTTCGAAACCTGAAGCAACGCCTCGGACTGTATTGATTCAACGGCAACGACCACGCAAACGAAAAATGAACTATTCCTTCGGATTTTGGAACGTGCGATCCCTGTACAGAGCAGGAGCAGTGAGAGCGCTTCTGGGACAAGCAGACAAATAATATAAACATAATTCCACTCCAAGAAACTAAATTGTTAGGTAGCGAAGTTACTGACATTAGATCGCACACAATTTTCAAAAGTGGGAAATCATCGGGAAGTCGGGAGTTTGGAGTTGCGTTTGTCGTCGACAACAAGTTTAAACACCAAGTCACCAACCTCAAACCCGGCAATGAACGATTGTGTATAATCCGCATCAAGACGAAATTCTTTAATGTTTGGCTTATTAATGTCCATGCCCCAACGGAAGACCAAGACGACGAAGTTAAAAACGATTTCTACAGCACCCTAGAATCAACATTCGACTCCCTTCCGTCGAACGATATTAAAATAGCATTAGGTGAAACGCGAAAGTGGGCAAAGAAGAAACTTACATAGGGACAATTGGAAGGCACAGTCTCCATGATGTTAGTAACGACAACGGCCAGAGACTGACTGATTTCGCCAGCAGCAAAAATCTTATTGTAAGCTCGACTTGCTTCCCGCATCGTGACATTCATAAGAGAACGTAGGCATCACCCGACGGACGAACATTCAATCAAATAGACCACGTTCTAATAGAGAAAAGGACGCCTCCTGCATTCTCGAAGTGCGTACATGTCACGGTGCTAATTGCGATACAGATCACTATTTGGTAAAGACCAAGTTCCGATGTCGAATCGCAATCCGTCAACACCCAAAAACATAACCGGTTCCTAAATTTGACATAGGGAAACTCCAGGATGAGAAGTACGTATCAGCCTTAGAGAGGCACTTCGCGCCAATACTGAACAACAACGTGAGCATGCCAATAGAAGAAATGTGGCAAAATATCAAAGATGGTATTACATCTGTCGCAGAGGAGGTGACGAAATGACTGGTTCGACAACGAATGCCAAGATGCCTTAGGCCGAAAAAGCCAGGCTTACAAAATATTAACAGAACAGCCGACGCAAGCCAGACGGGACAAATATAATGATCTATGACGATTTGCAAACAAAATATGCAGACAAAAAAAAAGGAAGTGAAATAATGACGAAACTAAAAACATGGACGAACACTTTAAATAACACAACACAAGAGCCACGTATTCCCTTGTCAAAAGAATGAAAGGGCGATACCAAACGAAGACTATCCTCTGCTAAGATGCAGAAGGGAACATTCTAAGTAATGTGGCAGATATAAAATTAAGATGGGTGCAATACTTTGAACACCTTCTTAATCCGAGCCCATCACCCGCACGAACAGCAGCAGCAGACACAATTGCAGGTATAACTGATGTAACAGCTGATGACGGATCCGCTTCGAATCCTCCCACACTCGAAGAAGTAAAAACAGCCCTGAGGAACCACCAAAACAACAAAGCGCCGGGAACTGATCAAATTTCAGCAGAGCTTCTGAAAACTGGCGACACCTGCATAACATATCTTCTATATAAATTAGTCAAGGACATATGGACGCAGGAAACACTTCCTGAAGATTGGAGCAAGAGCATCATATGTCCAATTTATAAAAAAGGTGACAAACTCTGCTGCGAAAACTACCGAGGAATATCTCTGTTGTGTACGTCCTATAAAAGCTTGACAAAAATTCTGGAAGAGAGAATTAAGCCCAATGCTGACAAAGTAATTGGTGAATACCAAGGCAGATTTAGAGCTGGGCGATCGATCACGGACCAGATATTCTCAGTTAAACAGGTGCTGGAAAAGTGCTGGGAATATAATATTGATGTGCACTAGATATTTGTTGACTTCAAAGAAGCATACGACAGTATTTACAGGCGCGTACTGTATAAAATCATGTTGGAGTTTGGAGTCCCACCGAAACTGGTTCGACTGACAAGAATGACAATGACTGAGTCTTTGTCACAAGTCAGAGTAGAAAACGATCTGACTTCCAGTTTTAAAACAGACAACGGCCTTAAACAAGGTGACGGCCTCGCACCAATGCTTTTCAATTTGACACTCAAATATCTTGTTCAGAAACTTCTCGTTGACACCAAGGGAACACTATGCTTCAAATCCACACAACTCGTAGCATATGCCGACGATATAGATATCCTTGCAAGATCTCTGAAGAGTGCCAAGGAGGTATTTGTAAACCGTGACTCGGTAGCGAGGGAAGTTGGACTACGTATTAATGAAAACAAAAATTATGACGCAATCTAGGAAAAAGACACCAATCAGACAAAATATTACGGTAGGAGATTATAACCTAGAAAATGTAAACAACTTCATATACTTAGGGGCGAACCTATTAAAGGATGGAAACGAACCTATCGAAATCAAAAGAAGGATAATGATGGCAAACAAGACTTATTATTCGGTACTTCCAATAATCAAAAACAAAAACGTGCACAGGAAAACAAAATTTAAGCTATATAAAACTGCTATGGCAGCGAAACGTGGACTTTAACTCAGGCGTCCGAAAAACTATTTAACGCCATTGAAAGAAAGGTTCTCAGAAGAATCCTCGGACCTGTGACGGAAGATTCGATTTGGAGAATACGATACAATAGGGAATTGTTTGCCATTTTCGATAATCCAGAAGTGTCAACCCTCATGAAATTTAAGAAGTTACAATGGGCTGGTTATGTGGAGCGTATGGATGACGGAAGAATTCCCAAACGCACACTACAAGAGAAAGTCAACGGGCAAAGACCGGTCGGAAAACCACGGAAGCGCTGGGAGGATTCGATTGACGCAGACAGTAAATCACTGCTAAGATTTTCTAACTGGTCACTGAACCGAGATAGATGGAGGCTAAGTATTAAGGAGGCCAAAGTCCGATTTGGGCTGTAGCGCCATCGTAAGTTAGTAAGTAAGTGTTCAGTAATTTTTGGTTTATCAACGTAGGCATGAGACTTTACATATTTTCAGAGAAAAAAAGGTGGCCAGTGTACAGATCTATTTCGGAAAATAAATCGATCAAGAAATGTTTCTTTAGTAAATTAATTTTATCGCACGCTGCGTGGCATGTGGCACCATCCGGTTAAAACCACATGTCATGCCTTCCAATCGATGCACGAAAAAGTTAGTAATCATGTCTCTGTACCGCTCACCGTTGACTGTAACGTTCTGACCATTACCATTTTTGAAGACATGTGGACCTATGATTCCACCAGCCCATAAAGCGCACCCAAATAATTTTTTCTAGATGCAACGGTATTTCAACAATGGCTTGTGAATTACCATCGCTCTAAATGGAGCAATTCTGCTTATTGACATAGCCATTTAGCGAAAAGTATACTTCATCACTGAACAAAATGTGCGTGTGAAAATTAAATTTCCATATTACGCCATGTACGCTTCAGCTGCAGTGACCACATGCCTGTAATCATATTTGACCATTAATGTTATAAAATTATCTTTCAAATAAAGCTAATTTTATGGATATTAAAAACATTTTTCTGTATCTTGTTTGAATTTAAAGTTCTTCGCCTCTAAAAAACACACCCTCAATTTTATGCAGTTCTGTTACAGTTATGAATGCAGGTGCGTTAACACTATTCTAGCAATACCAAATAAATAAACTGCCAACATTCGGGCGAAACTTTATTATTTTTGGGACAAAATGCGCATGCGTGGAAAGTCAATATGCAGATTAGAGTGGTTAGGGAAGACTAAGTGAAACGAGCTCCTTGGGCAGGGTAGTTCTCAATTTAACACTTTGCGGAAACGTTCAAAAGCTTCATATTTCATTCGTTTATTTATGCAAATTTGAGTTTTCATGAAGGGAGGGGGGAGGGTGATAGTAAGGGTGGCTGGATGTTAAAAGTTTTTTAATTGATTGCTTGAACCAACTCACAGAAAGTTGCATAGAATTTTCATTGGATTCGGTGTACTTTAAATTCACGAAACCAACCATTTGTATAGGAGGGGGTAGAGAAGGTAGGGGAATCGTAAAATTTGTGATGCAGTCTTATTTCTTTTCTCTTGTAAAGTGCTTGTAAAAATTTCAAGTTTGTAGCTTTTAATTTATTAGTTATTAGTTGATTTAATGAAATTGGTCGTCATACTTTTGTGTGGGAGGGAGTAGAAAGCAAGTGCGATCTCAAAACTTTTAACGTAATTTTATTTCAACTATTTTTGTAAGTTCTTTGCAAAATTTCAAATTGATAGTTTTTAATAGTTAGGTGAAAATTGATTTCTTACAAATGGTCGAAAAAATAATTTTGTATGGGAGGGGGTAGAAGTTTTAAAGGTATTCGACCAGTTAATATTTCATATATTTAAGAATTTTTTTAAATGCATTTTGCAAATTTTCAAGTTTCTACCTTAAAAATCCATTCAAAAATTTTCAGTTTAATTGTTTTTTTCAATGCATATTCAACACCTTGTGCACGCTAGATCCGCACATCGGTGCATTATAATTTTGGAACAAATTATTATTTTTTTTCTGTGTACATTAAATAGATGTGTCGACGTGCAAAATTTAAACCTTGTATCTTTTACCAGAGCCATCAAAAAATCATTCAAAATTTTCAACATTTTCGCTTTCCACCTCCCTCCCCTTACACCCCCCAAACTTAAATTTTTTATCAAAATTAAAGACTATGGTATATAGCTCTACAACCTGACAAAGTTTTGATTTGATATCTGCACTCAATTTTGAGATTTAGTGATTTGTAGTTTTGGAAAGTGCGCCATTTTTGAAATGCTCCCCATTTCCGCCCACTACTATTATGTCCACATGTTGTATATTTTTCATATTTTCCTAGCAAAGCTTAGTATACGTTTCAAGTTTCAATACGATCAGCAATATTTTCTTACTACAAGCTAAATAGAATCGGCCGTCAATATGCTGATCTGGCCTTGGTCGTTGCACTCCAATGGTTAATGCGCAGGTATAACCTACCAAAGTGCATCGACCAGCATAACATTTTCATAAGCATATTTTTATGCTTCTTTAGCAATAAGTTTTAATATAAATAAATGTACGATTAGCTATTAAGTTCAGTTGCAATAAATAATTTGTTTTAACTCAACACATAGCTTAAGAGACAGTCGAGATATTAATTTATAACTGTTTTTCTTTCCACTCCCTGACCCTCCCCCTTATAATAATTACCTTCTATCTAAACTGATTCTAGTAGATCCATATGCCATCTTAATGGTCTCAAAATATCAATTTTTTACGGTAAGTAATTTCGAAGATATAATCATTTAAAAAATACATTCGGCCGACAATTGGTTCTTAGCCCCTTATTTTTGCACCCCAATGGATAAAAAAATTAAATTATTTTTAAAAGTTGTCCCACAAACTTCTCTATATGTATGTTGATTTTTAACTTCCTAGCTGTAATATTTCAATTCGTATTTTTTGGCTTAAGCGCCTCTCCCTGAACCCGTACATCCCCCAAAATAGGTATCCGCCTGAGATCCGCAACTACCTACAATCCCCCAAAAATTAACGTTGGGTGTTAATGTGCGCTAAGCGTACACGTCGGTGGACGGCGTACAGACGGATTTTTTTTTTGCATTTTAGGCTAATTTAGTCATGAAACGCGAAAAAAAAAATTTCAGGGCTTTTTTTTCCCAAGTCGATTACAATACTTTATTATTAAAATAATAAAGTAAAATGAATTCGTGAGCATCATGAAATGCGAAAAAAACAAAATTTCATGGTAGCAAATTTTATATTCTACATAGATGAAATCTGAGAGTATATTGTGTTTGCTTTACTGTTTGTAACGCTAGGAAGTAATGCTCGTACAGAGTCATCAAGGGTATAGACACATTTGTTCTCGCTCAAAAACCTCGATTGCGAGTTGCTGTCTGTCCGTCTGTGCGCCTGTCTACAACATAACTCTCAAATGCTTTGAGCTATCGTGCTGAAATTTGTTGTTTGTTGGTTCATGAAATTTCAAAATTTAAAGAAATTGATTTTTCTCCGAAACTATTTCAGCTATTGACTTGGAAATTAGGTCATAGTATAATGATATAAATATCATTAGCCTCAAGAAATATTGATCTGATCTCCTTACTCCTTCTACCTCCTCCCATACAAATGCACAATTTTCAAAAATGCATTTATTCGGTTTGCATTGCAACTAGCAAAGCTAAATGAATCAATTTTTGTCATAATTAATTTTATTATAATTACATCTAATTTTGGAAAAACTATCGCCTTCACCTTACTCCTTCTACCACCTTCCATACAAATTTTTGTATTGGAAGTTCAAGAAAAGTTTTTCTCCTTCGAACATATGAGAGTTATCGACTTTAAAATTGTAACAAAGCAATGTGATTGAGATAGCTAGGGTGTAGCCTAGTGGGTAGCGTGTTGGTCTTGTAATGCGAAGATCGTGAGTTCAAATCCCGGTCGGCGCAATATATAATTCCAACACATTGCCTGCTTGGATATACCTTAGTCACCTCATTCTATGAAAATAAAAAATTCGTAGAATGAGGGTTGTGCGAAGGGCTAATAACCTTTCCACAATAAGTAATGAAAAATGTTAAGGAACCTCCATGTCAGAAGCCCAAGGTCCAATTTGGGCTGTAGCGCCATTGTAGAAGTAGAATGTGATTGAGATGTTGATAAGCATATTCAAAACCATCCAAAATCTCCCACTTTATCTGCCACCTCACATACAAATACCATAAATTGAGACAAAAATTGTGCAATTTCCTCGAAAATTATGAAAGCAAGAAACTTTAAATTCAGCACGCAATATTTTATATACTACGTTCAGTGTTACATACAAAAATTACAAACCTCCCCCTCTGCTTTTACCACCTCCCAAGCAAAAGGTAAGTAAGTATTTCATCTAAAGTATCATATGATTGGTCTTTACGCCCAATCATAATTCTGTTATGTTTTTCAAATAGATACAAAGTTGCAGTTACGTTTTTTTTTTCAATTTGGTCGTTCATAAATTGCAAAATTCAAAACATCCGTCGTCGCCCAAAAGTGTGTATCGAAATGCGTTCTAAAACATATGCACGATGCACACGATATACGTGTGTGCATACAAAAAAGCTTATATATACCCATGACTATGGTACCCAGTTTTCGATTTGATTTATTTTTGAAATTTGTTCTAGTTGGCGTATCTAATATTTTATTAATCTATTGCGTAAGGCCTATTTTTACGGCAAGTTCCTTTATTTGAATTTCAAAAAAAAATTAAAATATTGTATTGAAGGTGCTAGAACGATTGATGTAGAGTTAAAATATTTTATGCAGTGCATAACGGTGCGCCAATTGTGTGATTAATGTTTTTATTCGACTTTTTTTTTCCTGTTGACTCCTACTCCAATTTTTCACTACATTCAAATATTTCCGCAATCTCTTAATCCTAAGAAATCTATACCTTTAAATCACTTTCGTCGCTATTAATCCTTAACTAACGATAAATCTGACGATCGGAATCGACTTCGATAAATGAATAATAGCATGATCATAGCGAATAAAGCCTGAAGCCATTTTCTTCATAGCTACATTGTAAACTGACGTCGCCTGCTTGGTTTTATTCTCCTTTTCGCTCCTGGTCGATGCATGGATAAACAGATAAAACTGCAAATTAAAAACTTAACATTAACTGCATTTAATTGACTTTGGTAACGCAACGTCTTAATGAAGCCGCGCACCGCGATAAGACCTCAACCAATTACCAAACAAGCCATTAAGCTTGGCTTGAATCAAATTGACCGCACTATAAAACACTTTACCAAGTGATTCGGAGGCGAATTTTCATGTTTGCATTAAGGCCCAGCAAGTGGTAAACGCTTGACGTTAAAACAGCTCATTCAGCAAGCCGACGACTGGACATTTCCCGAGTGTTTTTCTGGTCGTAAAATGCACATTCGCATATAAGAGTGTCCCGATATGGTGACGAAGTGCGTGCTCAGATGCAATTATTGACCGGTGTAACGTACATGTTTGTCAGTAGTTCAGTAAATTTTATGAACTCGTTTCACGACTTAAACTGTCATATCGGCAAGTTTTTGTTTTACATTGCTTTACAATAATTGTTTTTGTTTTTGTGTGCATGTCGATTATTAAAACGATTGCCGAACGAAGTTAGATACGATATGATTATACAAACTTGTATTTGAATTGAGGGTAATTTGGAATGTGATTATGAATTTTATAGAAATGTGTTATAAACAAAACAGAGAAATTCGATGAATATGCTCGCTACAGTTTGTACTTTTCTTCGAGGGGAGGTCAAAAATTTCGCGGAATGAAGGGAATGGACAAGGGAGGCGGGAAATATTTTTACCTGGAGATATTCTAACGCTCCATACAAGTATAAATACAAAGTTTCTATCGAATCGAATCACTAACATTTTAGTTATCGCCAAATCAACAAGTCAGTCGGAAAGAAAACGCTAACTATGGACAAAATTGAGTTTCGTGCTGTAATTAAATTTCTTACCAAGCAAGGAAAAACAACACAATTGATTTTGGAATACATGTCATGTTTACGGAGACTCTTGTCCTGGAAAAATAAAGATTTATAAGTGGCATAGTTTATTCAGGCAAGGCAGAGACTCATTTGAAGATGATAAATACTCGGGCTTGACGATTGAAGCCACTTCCTCAAAAATCGTCGAAAAAGTTGAGAAACTTGTTCTCGACGGTTCTTCTTTTAAAAGAGAAACAAATCACAAAAAAGTTTGGAGCATTAGATACAACCATTTTGAATATCATCCACAATAATTTCGGTATGTGTAAAGTCAGCGCAAGATGGGTACCGAGAATGCTCTCAGCGGTTCAAAAAAAGCGGTGTGTCGAGTTTTGACGCGAGTCTTGGATATCTGTAGCGGGAACAGGGATGGAATGTTGACTCGGATTGTTACTGGAGATGAAGCTTGGGTTCATCATTATGAGCCTGAACTAAAGCAGGAGTAAATGCAGTGGCGCAGAAAAACCATGGCCACTATTTTTTGGGATTCAGAGGGGATTTTGATGACCGACTTTAAAGAAAAAGGACTATATATCACAGAGGATACTATGCCAACCTGCTACAAAAATTATGGATGTCATCAAAGACCTTCCCTCGTATCACCTACTATACCGGCTAGACACATTTTATTTTGAACGAATCATTTCCGAGCGATCTACCTAAAAATCGTGTAGAAAGCGTTGCAATATCACTGAGAGAAAAACAGAGTAATATGTATTAATACAAAACGTTCTAGATCTAAGAATTTACACCAATGATTTTCACGTTATCATGGAATTACTAGATTCAATCATTTTACGAATTAAATATTCAATGAGTGCTTAATTTAACATAAACGTGATTTATTTCATTCCGAAACAGATATCAGTTTCAATCACACTTATATGATTTACCTTTGATTCTGTACAAAATAAGACTGCATTTTCTTAATTTTAAATTTTTTTTTCTTCCTCTAACTCTTAAAGAAATTATAGAATAAAATTGATTATAGAATAAAACGAATTTATTTAATACTAGCAAACGCCCGCAACTTCGTCCGCATAAAAATCGCAATAATAAGCAATTTTTGAGAATGTAGTTAGTAATACATTATGTGGGATATATAATCTGCTTACTCTAATGGCTCTTTGAACACAATGTTTTGTATTTTGTTGGAATCAGAACCATGAATTATTAAGAATGATAGTATGATACTCGCATTTGAATGGGAGAGGCTCGTGATCAAATCAATCCCGTGATTTGAGGTCATATACGTATTGAAGAGCATTAAGGACATGTGAATAATTATAGCTTGTGTTAATTAAAAAAAAAGCCCAAATAAAATAACATTAAGCTTGAAAACGTAACAGACTACGATTGTACGTAGAGCCCAATCATACGATACTATAGATGAAATCGAAATTTTTGTGATATTATGAAATTTTGTATGGGAAGTGGCTGCATTGAACTAATTTGTTTCACATCATGCTAAAGTAGCTATAAAAATGTTTTGTACCAAATTTAAGCTTCAAAAATTTAGTAGGTACTGAGAAATTTAGTGCAATTTAATGAAATTGTGCAATTTGTATGGGAGGTGGTAGAAGCAAAGGGGGGTTCTTAGTGATATTTCGAGAAACAACTATAATCATCATGCAATTGATATATTTTAAATTTTAGGTTTGTATCATTCACGCTTTTCAAGAAAATCGAATTTTTGTAAAGTCGTGGAATTGTGTCACATTGTTTGGGAGCGGGTAGAAGGAGTGAAGCTACTCGGTTAATTTTTTCCCGATATTAATAATGCTAAGGATTAAGGATTGAGTACAAAATTTGAGTTCGATGAAAGTTATATGTACTGAGAAAATTAGCTTAGAATATTTCATGAAAAAGTGTAGTTTGTATGGGAGGTGGTGGAATGAGTGGGGGGTTTTAAGTGAATTTTTGAGAAACTATAATCATTATGCAATTGATATATTTATACTCTAGATGGAATCTGAGAGTATTATAAGTTCGCTCTAAGGTTTGTAACGCCAAGAAATAAGGCTCGGAGAAAAAAATGATGAATACAGAAGTTAATATTATCACTCAAAAATTTCAAAACCGGATGTCCGTCCGTCCGTCCGTCCGTCCGTCCGTCCGTCTGTCCGTCCGTCTGTCCGTCCGTCTGTCCGTCCGTCTGTCCGTCCGTCTGTCCGTCCGTCCGTGCGCTCTCTAGCTTGAGAACGCGTTGAGCTAGAAAGTTCAAATTTTGTACACGTCGTTTTTGACAAAAAAGTAAGGTCAAGTTCGTGAACGGGCCAAATCGCTCCACCCCTTCTACCCCCTCCCATACAAAATGACACAATTACGCAATTTGACAATAAACGGATTTGCTCAAAAAGTATAAAAGTTATTGGCCTGAAATTCAGAATATATTACTTTTATGATAATGTCAATCTATCATATAAAAATTGTGCGTGTCCTCCCCCTCCTTCTACCACCTCCCATACAAACTGTACTTATCATGAATTACTCTAAGCCAATTTCCTCAGTGCTTATAAAATTCAGCGGGCTGAAATTGTGCACCAAATACTTATTTAAAATTGTTAGTAAGGTCAAAAAAAATGAGATGATTAACTTCACCCCTTCTACCCCCTCCCATACAAAATGACACAATTTTGCAATTTAACAATAAATGGATTTACTCACAAAGTATAAAAGCTATTGGTTTCAATTTTGGTATATATTACTTTTTTAATGATTTAAATCTACAGTACAAAAATTATTTGCTTCCTCCCTTTCCTTCCACCCCCTCCCATACAAACTACACTTTTTCCTGAAATGCTCTAAGCCGATTTTCTCAGAACATATAACATTTGTTGAGCTCATATTTTGTAATAAATATTTAATTAATATTATTACTAAGATGAAAAAAAAATATTTGATTTGCTTCACTACTTCAATCCTCTCCCATACAATATGACACAGTTTCACAACTTCACAAAAAATCGATTTTCTTGAAAATTATGAATGGCACTAGTCTGAAATTTAAGGGATGCCAATTTTATAATATTCCTAGTTATTTCTGAAAAAATCATCAAAA
Source organism: Chorisops tibialis (assembly GCA_963669355.1). NCBI lineage: Eukaryota > Metazoa > Arthropoda > Insecta > Diptera > Stratiomyidae > Chorisops > Chorisops tibialis. The sequence goes on along the minus strand of OY770262.1, from coordinate 262,151,429 downwards.
TCCCCCCACTCTTTCTACCACCTCCCATACAAACTGCACATTTTCACTAAATCAAACTCACTAATTTTCTCAATTCCCATTCAGTTTTTGGAGTAAGCATTTTGTATAAAACATTTTCATAGCTACTTTAGCATGATGTCGAAAAAATTAGTACAATGCTATCATCCCTTCTAACACTCCCCATACAAAATTTCTTGGGATCACAAAAAATTCTATTTCATCTAGAGTATCGTAAGATTGCGCTTTACGCGCAATCGTAGCCCTGTTATGTTTTAAATTTCAGATCAGTAACATTTACAGTTTTCAAGAAAATCGAATTTAAGTAAAGTCGTGGAATTGAATTACATTGTATGGGAGGGGGTAGAAGGAGTGGAGCTACTCGGTTAATTATTTCCCAATATTAATAATAATGCAAATTAAGGATAAAGTTCAAAATTTGAGCTCGATGAAAGTTACACGTACTGAGAAAATTGGTGAATAGCATTTCATGAAAAAGTGCAGTTTGTTTGGGAGGTGGTGGAAGGAGTAGAGGGATTCAAATAATTTGTATAGATAGATCACATTTTTTTTAAAAATATGTATGTTTGTTCTGAATTTCAAAAGATTTTCTCTAATGGTTTTGAAGAAAATTTGATTGTTATATATTTTTGAAAATTAGTCATTTTATATGGGAGGGCGTGGAAGGCGTGGAGGTATTGAAATAAGACCACACGCAGATTATATTTTGGTGCATATCTAATAAACTGTGAAAGTTTCATTACAATCGGTTTAGCCGTTTTTGCGTGAAAACCGGAAAGACAGACAGACAGAGAAAATTTTTAAAAACGTTTGCTTCTGCTTAGTTAGCAAAAAACTTATTTATAGCCATTTATAAACAAATAACAGACAGACACTACAATTATATTTATATGTATAGATTGTTATATTATTATTCTTTTATTAAATTAAAAATTTGATTTAACAAATTTATGTAGAAAAAAAACCATTGGAGACTGAAGGAGTATACAAAGTACCATGCGGCTCATGCGATAATGTATACACAGGAGAAACGGGACGCACAGTCCAAACAAGGATCAACGAACATCAATGATGCACACGGAAAAACCAGATACAGGCATTAGCGATCGCGGAACATGCAACGACATAGAACCATACTATCGATTTCGACAATGTGCAAATTCTGGCCAGGACAAATCAATATCATCAGCGAATAGTACGAGAAGCAATATAAATTTCTAAACATCCACAGAACTTCAACCGAGACACCGGATATAAGTTATCAGCAGTTTGGCTACCTATCTTAAAATTTGGTAGGAACAAAATCCGTACCCAGAAATTCTTAACTAATTTAACTAGATGAAACTAATTATTTAACTAATTTAACCTTAATTACCCTTCCCACACTCAAATAACCCCTCCCCCCCTTTTCTATGTAATAATTGTATTTTGTAATTGTCGGTCAGTTTGATAAAGGTCTCAGCAGAGGCCGAAACGTCACGAATAATAAAGCGTAAGCGTGTAGAATCCGGAAATCTTTTCATTAAATTAAAAATATTTCTTAAAAATTGGTGATGTCATGCAGATCGTTATCCACTAATGTGTTAATAGCTTCTATATCATGAACTTCACTAACATTAATTGATGCAGTTAGAGCAGAATTATTGTTTATGCAGTATGAAGTTTTCAAATGTGAACGAAAACGCGTAAATTCATTCAATAGTTGGAAGCATTTTCCCTGATTGCACTTTAATAAACAATTTTGTGTTTTTTGCTCCTGTATTGAAACTCTCGATGATTTTGTAACCACGGTTACGTATACATACCTACATTACAACTGTTGTAGTACATGCTTGAAATGTAGTTAAACATTAGTTTACGTATATTTTTTGAGTGGTCCTACCTCCCTAACCTGGATAATGTCCCTGGGACGGAATGGGGAAGTATTTCATTCTGACTGTGAATATTTATTTTGCGTTGGATTTTACTCAAAATTAGTTGAATGTTAAGCCACTTCTTTCCAGTGCTAAAAATGTTCCTTATTAGGCTGTTCTAGTGTTTGAATTTGGTGAGATGAATACAAGTAATGAAAAGTGTGGTTAACCTTCTACAATGCCGCTTTAGCCCAAATCGGACCTTGGCCTCCTGATATTCAGGCTCCTTAACATTTTTCATTACTTATTGTGGAAGGGTTGTTAGCCCTTCGCACAACCCTCTTTCTACGAATTTTTTCATTTTCGTAGATTATATACAAGCAGGCAATGTGCTGGTATTATGTATTGCGCCGACCGGGATTTGGACTCACGACCTTCGCATTACAAGACCAACACGCTACCTACTAAAATACACCTTAGCTAGGTTAACCTTCATAGTCACTTGAAACTAAATAAATATGGAGCAAACTTTTTTTTTTCTACATTTCCACTTGTATTATATGTTTTCATAATTACTAGTCTCAACCACCGCATTCTTCCCCGGGCACGGAGCAAATGACATTATTTTCTATTTTTTAAAACAAAAATAATGTTTTTTTGTTTTCTTTCAATTTATTGTGCTAATGTGATTATTTTATAATAATGTGTTTATAGAAAAAATTGCAGGTCCCTTTATTAACGCTTTTGTGTTTTAAGCCATATTTTCAACTTAGTACTACGTTCTGCCCCGGGTTCCTCTAAATGGTAATTTTTTAAATGCTGTATTAAACGCCAAATACATAGAAATTTGAATTATTTGTACATGTTGACTGAAATAAAACATTGGATTAAGCGGTCATCAAAAAACTTTTCAAAGAGAATTTAAAATCTAAGTTATTGTCCATTTCATAAACGTACGGTTGTGTATATGTCCAAAGCCCTTAAGAAGCTGCAGGATCTATTTAAATTTAAGCAGATACATATTCTGAATGTTAAATTTAGCGCTTCAAGAAACCATTTACATTTATAAAGAGTTTTGCTTAAATATATGAACAATTCCTTTAAGCTTCTTTCATGAATTTCAACAACAATTATGAAGGTTTGGATTTTCTCCATAATATGTATTATTATAGTATTATGTTATTTATCAGGGTGTAGCCTAGCGGGGAGCGTGTTGGTCTACAATGCGATGGTCGTGATTTCAAATCCCGGTCGACGCATAATTTAGTGACCTCAATCTACGAAAATGAAAAATTCGTACATAGAGAGTTGTGCGAAGGTCTAAAAACCCTTCCACAATTAATAATGAAAAAAACTGTTAGGGAACCTGAAGGTCACTAGGGCAAGGCCCGATTTGGGCTATAGCAACGCACCAACTTTCTGATCTAAAAAGATTTCATGAGTTTGGCTTTAAACTCGTCCCATTTTTGGCACAAAATATTTTCTTTAGTTGGATGAAGAATAGTTGATTGAATTTCTTGAAATATTTGATTAAAACTGATTTCAAACGTAGGTACTGACATTATATCTTACAACTTAGAAGACAAATAAGAACAACAGAATTATGATTGGGCGTAAAGCCGAATAGTGACTTTTGTACGGAAAGTGGTAAAAGTAGAGGAGGAAGGTTTGTAATCTTTGTATATAACACCGAACGTAGTACACAAAATGTTTCATGCTGAATTTAAAGTTTCTTGCTTTCATAATTTTCGAGGAAATTGCACAAATTTGTCTGAATTTATGGCATTTGTATGGGAGGTGGCAGAGAAAGTGGGAGGTTTTTGGATGATTTTGAATCAGATTAACATTCTAATCACATTGCTTTGTTACAATTTGAAAGTCAATAGCTCTCATTTGTTCGAAGGAGAAATACTTGTGGTTTGGTGAATGTTTTCACAGTGCGAATTCATAGAAAAGATTTCCGAATTCTACACTTTTACGCTTTATTATTCGTGACGTTTCGGTCTCTGCTGAGACCTTTATCAAAAATACTATTTTTGAATTTTAAATCCAAAAATATGTATGGGAAGTGGTAGGAGGAGTGAAGCGAAGCTCATGTTATTTTGGCATTTATTGAAATTATTAAGGGACAAATTATGGAAAATTTTAAGTTTGTACTTTTTTTAGTTTCAATAAAAATCGATTAAATGCATTTACCAAATTTGTGCATTTGTATAGGAGGGAGTAGAAGGAGTATTCGAATCAAAACCAAATTTTTCGACATCAATGATTTTTGTAGCAGTATGCTTTTCTCAAAATTTATAGTTAGCTTTGACGGTTTTGAAGAAAAATAATTTAATTGAAATTTTGTATGGGAAGAGTGAAATTGATAATTTTTGCAAAATTGGTTGCAATTGTGATAAAATCAATTATGGCGAAAATTCATTTTTTAGCTTTACTAGTTGCAATGCAAACCGAATGAATGCATTTTTAAAAATTGCCCATTTGTATGGGAGAAGGTAGATGGAGTAAGGTGATCCAATAAATTTTTTACGTTAATGATATTTACACCATTATACTATGGCCTAATTTTCAGTCAAGTTTTCGGAGAAAAATCAAATTTTTTTAAATTTCGAAATCTCATGAAATTTTCGTGGCCCGTTCACGAACTTAAACTTTCTTCTTCGCTAAAAGTGACTTATGACAAAATTTTGCACGATAGATCAAAGCTTTCGAGAGTTATGTTGTAGACAGACGGACAGATAAACAGACAGGCGGTCACTTGGAATCGAGGTTTTTGAGCGACAACAAATATTTCTGTACCCTTGGCGACTCTGTGCGAGCATTATTTCTTAGCGTTAAAAACAATATACTCTCAGATTTCATCTAGAGTTTAAAAATACCAATCTTTAAATTAACACAGAAATAAATTAAAGCTATCACGCTTTGTCAAATTATACTCTGAACAATTACATTATCATTCTAATAATAAAGATCGCCATAGAAAAAAAAATTTGGTACCCTGAATTTTTTTGTTTTCGCGTTTCATGGCTCAATTATCCTAAATAAACTGCCAAAAAGTCGGGTGCAACTTTATTATTCTTGCGACAAGTTGAAGATGCGTGGAAATTCAATATACAGGTTAAAGTGGCTAGGGAAGCCTTAGTGAAGGAGGTTCTTGGGTAGGGCTGTTGTGAATTCAACATTTAATTGCGTATACGATCAATAGCTCCACTACATACAATCAAGAATTCATTCATTTATTTATGCAAGTTTTAATTTTTATGGCGGGGGGGGTGTGGAGGGGCGATAGTAAGGGTGGGTGAATGTTAATAATTTCATAATTGATTGCTTGAATCACGTTCAATATTCTTTGTATAGAATCAGTTTCATAGATGAAAGAATTTTCATAAAATTCGGTGTATTTTACATTCACAAAACTAAACATTTGTATGGGAGGGCGTTGAGGAGTTAAGGAAATCGTAAAATGTGTGATGCAGTTTTAGTTTGTTTCTTTGTTAAAAATTTTTCTCATACGAAATTTCAAGTTCGTAGCTTTTAATTTGATGGCAATTAATTGATTTAATGAAATTGGTCGAATTCATACTTTTGTATAGGAGGAGCTAGGAGGGCACTGGCGATATCAAAACATTTGACGCAATTACCTTTCAACTATTCTTAGAAGTTTTTTCGAAAAATTTTAAATTGATGGCTTTAATTAGTTAGGTGATTCTTAAAAAAGCTCGAAAAACAAATTTTGTAGGGGTTAGAAGTTTTGAAGGTATTCAACCAGTTAATATTTCATACATTTATGTTTTTTTTAAATGCATTTCGCAAATTTTCAATTTTCTACCTTAGAATTTTAATCAAAAATTTTCGGTCTTAGTGTTTTTTCATTACATTTGAAACAAGGGAGTGGGTGCATAATAATTATAGAACAAATTATTTAAAATTTTTTACCCTTTTTTTTAAATTCTCTCCATTTCCTCCCACTAATAAGACCAAATTAAATATTTTTCTTGTTCTCCGCTAATATAGCTTAATGTATATTTTGAATATCAATTACATAGCTTGAGAGATAGTTGAGATATTCATTTTTAATTGTTTTTCTTTGCACACCCTGACACGCCCCCTTCAATAATTAGCCTCCTTAGCTGAATCTAGTGGATCTGTATGCCATCTTAATGGTACCAAAATATGATTTTTTTATAGTAAAATTTTTTGAAAAAAAAAAATTCGGCCGACAATTTGTTCTTAGCCCCACTTTTCGGTCCCCAATGGATAAAAAAAATTAAATTATTTTTAAAGTTGCCATAATTCCCTCTATATATGTATGATGATTTTTAGCTTCCTAGCTATAATCATGATTGAGATATTCGAATTCTTAATTTTAGGTTTTAGCGCTCCCCCCGCCTCCTCCTTAACCTGCAAACCCCCGAAAATGGGTCTCCGCCTGAGATCCGGAACCCTTTATAATTCATCAAAAAATGAAGTTTCTATTTTGTAGGGTTTGGGAATTAATGAGCGCTGAGCGTACACGTTCGGCTTACAGACAGTCAGATTTTTTTTTTGCATTTTTAGGCTACTTTGGTTTTGAAACGTGAAAAAGCAAAATTTCAGGGTAGCAATTTTTTTTGCGAGTCGATCACAACAATTGAATTATTTCTAGAGTTTGTCCTCCAATGCTCTCCATACCTATGTTGATTTTCAGCTTCCCATCTGCATTCGTATTGGACATATTTACAAGCGTAATTTCTTACCCTTTCCCTCCACCTGACACTCCCCAAAATTTAGATAATGGAGCTCAATTATTCAATCACAAAACTTCAGGGTAGCAAATTTTTTTTTCTGTGTCGATCACAATACTTTATTATTAGAATTATAAAATAAAAACATAACAGGGCTACGATTGCGCGTAATGCGCAATCTTACGATACTCTAGATGAAATAGAATTTTTTTGTGACCCCAAGAAATTTTGTATGTGGAATGTTAGAAGGGATGATAGCATTGAACTAATTTTCTACCCATCATGCTAAAGTAGCTATAAAAATGTTTTATTCAAAATGCTTACTCCAAAAATTGAATGGGAACTGAAAAAATTAGTGAGTTAGATTTAATGAAAATGTGCAGTTTATATGGGAGGGGGTAGAAAGAGTGGGGGAATTTTAGTGATTTTTTCAGAAATAACTAGGAATATTATAAAATTGACATACCTTAAATTTCAGACTAGTGCCATTCATACTTTTCAAGAAAATCGATTTCTTGTGAAGTTGTGAAACTGTGCCATATTGTATGGGAGGGGGTAGAAGCAGTGAAGCTAATCAAATATTTTTTTCTGATCTTAGTGATAATACTAATTAAGAATTTATCACAAAATATGAGCTCGATAAATGTTATATGTTCTGAGAAAATCGTCTTAAAGCATTTCATGAAAAAGTTATGTTTGTATGGGAGGGGGTGGAAGGAAAGGGAGGACTCCAATAATTTTTCTACTGTAGATTTATATTATTATGAATGTAATATATCCAAAAATTCAGATTAATAGCTTTCACACTTTTCGAGTAAATCCATTTATTGTCAAATTGCGAAATTGTGTCATTTTGTATGGGAGGGGGTAGAAGGGGTAAAGCTAATCGTCTAATTTTTTTTTGGCCTTACTAACAATTTTAAATAAATACTTGGTGCAAAATTTCAGCTAGCTAAATTTTATACGCACTGAGTAAATTGGCTTAGAAGAATTCATGAAAAGAACAGTTTGTATGGGAGGTGGTAGAAGGAGGGGTAGGACACACATAATTTTTATACGGTAGATTGATATTATCATAATAATAATATATTCCAAATTTCAAGTTAATAGCTTATATACTTTTCGAGCAAATCTCTTCATTGTCAAATTGCGCAATTGTGTCATTTTGTATGGGAGGGGGTAGAAGGGGTGGAGCGATTTGGCCCGTTCACGAACTTGACCTTACTTTTTTGTCAAAAACGACGTGTACAAAATTTGAAATATCTAGCTCAACGCGTTCTCAAGCTAGAGAGCGCACGGACGGACGGACGGACGGACATCCGGTTTTGAGATTTTTGAGTGATAACATTAACTTCTGTATTCATCATTTTTTTCTCCGAGCCTTATTTCTTGGCGTTACAAACCTTAGAGCAAACTTATAATACTCTCAGATTCCATCTAGAGTATAATGAACATAAATTATACAGAACAAATGACCCAAAATATTGTTGGGCAAGCCGTTGGTACTTTTCGACACACATGCTTCATATCGCCGCCAAAGCTAAGAGCATAAAAGAATTAGTGTCAATCATTTTTATGAAATCTATTGACAAATGTCATAGTTCCAAGAACTCTCTAATTTCTTCCATTTCTTAGATAGAAGCAGCCAGGAGTTCGTAACTTATATTATAGGCAATTTCGGCCTTTTATGTGTAATACACAAACGCAGTCTTGGAGGGAAGGAATGGGATTGGGAAGATAGGAGAAGAGGAGTGAGAAGATTCGTAACGAATGATAGAAAGCGCTTTTTTTGTTAAAATTTGTCTCCCTAAAAATTTTGAATTTTGGACTTTGTACATATACAAATAAACAAATCATGCGATGCTAATAAATAATTATAAAATAAATAAATATAAATAATAAAATTAAAGTTGTGAAGGCGTAAAGTCTGATCACTGAATTATTATAATGTAATATTTATATATTGCATATTTATAATGTTCAAAAATAAAATTTTAAATCTAATCTAATCTAAGATTAAGCAAAATGTTTGCTTCTGTTCGGTGAATACAAACGGAAAAATTATGAATGCTAGGAAGGTCGCTCTTTTAGTAATTATAGTTTCAACGCTAAAAAATGTGACATGAAAATATCGCCAAAATAGAGCAAAACAATTTTTTTCAAATATTTTGAATTGCTTTCTTGAAAAAAAACTCCAAAATATATTTTTTCTGGCTAAACAGAGAAATATGTAAGTTCGTCTTTCCAAAGTCGGTTAGCATTTTAAGGCCCGGGTACATTGAACGCGAGAATGCAATGCGAGCCTCATGCAAGACTTGCAAGAGTGTCGCATCGCATACTTCATCGCAAGACGATGTATATTAAGAATAGTGAGTTACGTATGCATCCATAGCGCATACTAAATACTGTAGTATCAATAACTGCAAACCCATTTTTTATGAGGGTGAAAAATATTTATAAAATAGTTTTATTGGTATTTCCGAATTACGGGGAATACCAATTATATTGTAACAGACTTTCGAACCTCATGAAAAAACTGCATTCAAACTTATCCATTTTGAAATTTTATTACCTTTCTTTAAAACTTCCGTTTTCCTTTATAGTCCATTTTATGAAGTAAAGTATTCTACCTGACACTTGAACGTCCATAAACTTTAGATTAATACGCAATCGATTAGACTTACTGAACATCTTTGCTTGGCACCTTCAACACACGAAACACGCTTAGCAAGTAACAGCCATGCGAGATGCAAGGATTTTTCTATTTTTCGAAATCGTAAGGCATCGCATTCTCGTATCACACAGCAATGTATATTGCGAGATGGAGGTACCTGTTATGAAAAAGATTTAATAAGTCGTTCGAGTCTCAAATCGCACTCAATGTACCCCGGGCTTCATTAACTCTTTAAGTATACTTCGCATTATTCGCAATGAAACTTCTATAAAGTTCTAAGCTGCTTGATTTAAGACTCAATTTCCAAATTTATATAACCCACTGCATCTACTGTAATTCCAGTCAAATTTATTCAATTTATCCATTACAGAATACAAGGGATATAAGGGTAATCCAATCTTGAAAAAAATCGGTTCCCTGTTGGATGCCAATCATCTCGCAAATATCTACTTGCAAACAGACTCCTTAAGTTCCACGAATTTCAAATTTGTGATGGTCGCGTGCCTCCTTTGTTACGGCCGTTCGTTTGGCGTGTGTGTATGCACTCCGATATAGTCTCAACTGACTTAACCAAATTGAAGCAAATTTAATAAAAGATTAAGGCGCGGGCACACAACATACAAGCCCCTTGAATGTTCAGCGCGTATTCATTGAGTAATAAAAAAAAAATTCTAGACCACTGCAAAGGGACGAAGTTTTCAGAAAATTTCGATTGTTACCAAATCTTTGGCATCAGTCATGTGGATAAGTGGATTCAAGTCAGGATATCCTTTGGGGAAGGCGTCTTTCCGCTTGAAAGGAACGAGCAAAAGAAAAAGGGTGTCGTCGATAATGATGTCATCATTGTATTCATATTATAAAGAATTCTCTGCATTATTATTTCTATTTTTATCAACTAAAAGCATTAACACAAAGTATTTTGCTTGAAAATATGAATAAAGGAGATTCGTCTAAATTGCTTTGAAATTGCTCTCGCTTTATTGAGGTATGCATAAAATTATAATATTTTTGCATCTGTTAGATGGATGCAGACTGAAGATGAGAACAAGAAACTTTATTTTCAGAATTCCATAATCTTGAAATAGATAGTAGATTTCGAAAATTCCAATTGATTGCTAAGAAAAATTTAGTAGTTGAAGTATTTATTTTGGGCAGCTTTTCTTACAGCTTTTGTTTTGTATTGTATTTTTACACTCTAGATGGAATCTGAGTGTATTATAATTTTGCTCTAAAGTTTGTAACACCATGAAATAATGCTCGCACAGAGGCGCCAAGGGCACAAAAATATTTGTTGTCGCTCGAAAATCTCAAAACCGGATGTCCATCCTTCCGTCCGTACGCTCTCAAGCTCGAGAACGCGTTGGGCTAGAAAATGCAAATTGTGGACACGTCGTTTTTCACGAAAAAGTAAGGTCAAGCTCGTTAACGGCTGAATCGCTCCACTCCTTCTACCCCCTTCCATTCGAAATGACTAATTTTCAACCATTTATATGTATGAATCAGATGTTCTAGGAAACTATGAGAACTAATAAATAGAAGCTTAGAAAGTATTACTAATTTTATCATGAATGGTATTTATGGCATAAAAACTATTTGAACCCCCCATTCCTTCCACCAACTCCCACACGAACTGCACCTTTTCTTGAAACACTATAAACCAATTTTGTCAGTACGTGTAACATTTGTCGAGCTCTAATTTTGTAATAAATATTAAATTAGCATTAGTATTGAGATCCGAAATATTAACTGATTAGCATCACTGCTTCTACCCCACTCGTACAATATGGCACAATTCACAACTTAACAAAAAATCGATTTTCTTTAAAAGTATGAATGTTATTAGTCTGAAATTTAAGAAATGTCAATTTCATAAGAGAAAATCATTAAGAACCCCCAACTCCTTCTACCACCTGCCATACAAATTGTGCAATTTCATTCAAATTAATACACTAATTTTCTCAGTACCTATTCAATTTTTGAAGCTTAAATTTTTCATAAACTATTTTAATAGCTACTTACGCGCAGTTATAGTCCTGTTATCTTTTTTTCCATAAGAATCTACCTGAATCGCTATCTAAAATTTAAAAGTGTAAAATTCTCAAAAATTACAAAACGAAAGAAGAAGCTTCATGTTGAAGTCCGCTGAAATTTTAAATTCATAATAATTTGAAAAAAAAAATAAAATAATTTTCGAAACATAATATTCAAGGAAGATTCAATAAATTATAAGCTACAAGATATTCTCATAAACTTAATCAAAGAGTATGAATTGATTAAAATTTTTCAAGGGGACTACAAATAAATCGATTTTGTTTTGGCGTCCATTAACCACACGCAACGAGAAGAATTAGAAATTCAAATATCCAACTTTGGCTTGTCTCCAGTTCAGACGTTGCAAAATAATTCCAGGAAAAGAAGATGAATGATATGCTAGTGAGCTAAAGGAAAAATATAATTAATGTGCATATTTTCCATTTCCGTGGTCAATGATTTTCGAAAACTTTATTTCATTTCAATACTTCATATATGTTAGAGAAATTGTGTAATGTGGTGTAATGCTTCAGAAAACAGCAAAGAAAAAAAAACTGTTTTCACATTGTGGATAACAGCAATCATTTTCTGAATTTTTTACAACAAACGAAACAATTGTGTTCAAGAACATCGATACATGTTGGCAAATATGAGAAGGCCTTTGGATCTGAAACTAAATTTTTGGTGAACATATATTAAAAGGATAACATAGGAGTTCTTAGGTTGGCGATCTCAGAACTGATTTAAAGAAAAAAAAACTGACTGAAAAAGGAGAGCAAATTATATAATTTCATCAAACATAAACTTATGTACTGTTGCATGTCAGCCCTAGTCGCTCATAGCATATTCGCAATCTTCTGTTATACTATTTTCGACAACAACAGTACTGTACACCTGCGGGTTCTTTTCTGTGAACACGCTCTCCTAAGGGCGACGACAGGCGACAGTCAGCGAACTCGTTGTCGTATGGGCGACAGCCAGCGAACACGTCGTTTTATGGGCGACGACCGGCGACAGCCGATGACAATCAGTGAAACACGTCGTCGTGCGGGCAACAACCGGCGACAGCCAGCGAAACACGTCGTCTTGTTGGCGACGACCGGAGACATTCAGCGAAACACGTCGTCGTATGGACAATGGCGGTGACAGTCAGCGCACATGTTGTCATAAGGGCGGCAGTCAGGAACATATCGTTGTATGTGCGCTGAACAAGACAACAGTATTTATTGAACACATTGTAGTGCCGCGTATAGGAAGAACGAGCATTCGTGAAAGCAGTTAGTTAATATTTGGACAGAAGAGTGGAAACTGGGAAGCGAGTAGGGAAGTCAGTAAGATAATAAGCGATTGAGTCCTGTGATCAATAGGTAAAGTTAAGTCGTGTGATTGACAGGCAGGAGAAAGTCCAGTGATCGACAGAAAGAGTTTAGTTTGCGACAGTGTGCAAGTAAGCCCTGTGATCTACAGATGAAAGTAAGTCCTATGACCGAAAGGCAAAATTCAGCAAGCGAGTACGTCGTGTGATCGACGATAGAGACTAGTCGATATTAGGAATACGACAATTGGTGAATGCAAAAAAGTGAAAGTAATTAAAAACCGATAAATAAATTTTTGCGGTTCTTTTGCACCAAAAGCTCGAGATCGCGTTGAGCTAGATAGATTTTGTACACATCGTTTCTTAAAAAAAGTAAGGTCCAGATTGCGAACCCCTTCTACGCCCTCCCATACAAAATCACACAATTTCGGAATTCGATAATAAGTGGAGTTTCTCAAAAAGTATTGAAGCTATTGATGTGGGATTATACTCTAGATGAAATCAGAGAGTAAATTGTGTTAGCCGTAACGTTTGTAACGCTAATAAATAATGATCACACAGAGCCGCCAAGGGTACAGAAATATTTGTTGTTGTTGAAAAACCTCGATTCCGAGTGACCGTCTGTCCGTCTGTGCATTTTTCTACAACATTCATAACGTCTTGAGCAATCGTTGTTGTGTGTCATTTTTAGCAATAAAGAAACTCCTTCTACCCACTCCCACACACATTTCATGAAATTTCGAAATTTAAAATGATTTTTCTCGAAACTGTATAGCCTATCAACTTGAAATTTGAGTCTAAGTATAATGATGTATATTTCATTAATACCAAAAAGTATTAACTGATCTGATCCCCTCACTCCTTCTACACCCTCCCATACAAAATCACAATTTAAAAAAATCATTTTTTCGATTTTCATTGAAAGCATCATTATAATTGCAATCAGTTTTAAAAAATCATCGACTTCACCTCACTCCTTCACCCCCTCCCATACAAATTTCATGAAAAATCAAATTTCAATTAAATTAGCCGAAGCTATCGACTTGAAGTTCTGTAGAAAATATTGTAATTGAAATATCATTGTCGACGTAAGATTTTGTTTTGATCAGTATACCCCCTTCCATACAAATGCATAATTTTGGTAAATGCATTATATGGATTTCCGTTAAAACTAGAAAAAGTACACACTTAAATTTTTTCATAATTTGTCCTTCAATAAGTGCAGTAAATTCTAAAAAAATTATTAGATTCGAATCACTCCTTCTACCCCCTCCTATTCAAATATCTACGCAAATTATAAATTTAAGAAAAGTATGCCAACTTCGCACATATGAGAGCTATGGACTTTGAATTTAAAACAAAGCATGCTGATAAGGATTATGATAAACAGTTTCAAAATTATCTAACACCCTCAACTCCTTCTGCCACCTCCCATACAAATGTCCCAATTTCTATGAAAACTTTAGACTTTAAATGCAACACGAAATATTTTGTATGCCACGTTCGATGTTAGATACAAAAATTAAAAACTTTCCTTCTCTGCTTCTACCACCTCCCATACAAAGCTCACTATTCACTTTTCGAAAGAATGTGAGATGACATATTTTCCGGTACATTAAACTCTATTCCATTTCATCTAGAGTATCATGCGATTGGGATTTATGCCCAATCATAATTAAGTTCTATTTTTTTATAATAATTTCAATATCCGGCATATACATTTTTGAATCCCTTCTCTCCCTCCACCACCTCCAACACAAACTGCACTTTTTCATGAAATACTTTAAACCAATTTACTTAGTACGCGTAAAATTTATCGAGTTGAAATTGTGCACCAAATATTTATTAGTAAAACTGACAAATGTTAGACTACTAACTTAACTCCTTCTACCTCCTCCCATACAATATGACACAATTTTGCATCTTTAATAAATATCGATTTTCTGGAAGAGTTTAAATGCTATTGATCTCCATTTCAAAACATGTCAATTGAATTATGTATGAAGGTATTTCCGAAAAGTCAGTAACAACTCCCTACTCCTTCTACCACCTCTCATACAAACTGGTCAATTTCACTAAATCCTATATACTAATTTTCTCAGTACGTATTAAATTTTTGAATCCTAAATTTTGTATAAGACATTTTGATAGCAGCATGATGTTTTTTTTTTAAATTAGTTCAAGGCCATCACCCCTTCTACCACTCCCCATACAGAATTCCTTGAAATCACAGAAGTTTCTCATTCATCTAGAGTATCCCATGATGGGGCTTTGCACTTGTTATGTTTTTTCCACAATTCCGTAAGGAATAGTCTTCAAAATGAATTCGTTTTTGGAAGAGGTGAATTTCAGTAACAATTGTGACGTTTCTTTTACTAAATGACTTGTATTATTGGGAATTCCAGTAAAAACAGTTTTGGAGGAAAGGATTAATGGGAATGGGAAGGCAGGTGAAGAGAAGTGAGGACGACTGTAACGAGTGGTGAAGCTGGTATATTTATACTCTAGATGAAATCTGAGAGTAACGCTAAGAAATAATGATCGCACTGAGTCGCCAAAGGTACAGAAATATTTGTTGTCGCTCAAAAACCTCGATTCCGAGGCACCGTCTGTCTGTCCGTCTGTTCGTCTGTCCGTCTGTCTACAGCATAACTCTCGAAAGCTTTGACCTATTTTACTGAAATTTTTTACATATCATTTTTAGCAAAAAAGTAACTTTAAGTTCGTGGACGGGCCAAATCCCCCCACTCCTTCTACCTCCTCCCATACAAATTTCATGAAATTTCGAAATTTAAGCAAATTAATTTTTCTTCGAAACCATTTCAGCTATTAGCTTGAAAATTAGGTTATAGTATAATGATGTGATTATCATTGACGTCAAAAAATATTGATCTGATCCTTTTACTCCTTCTACCACCTCCCATACAAATGCACAATTCTCAAAAATGCATTTATTCGGTTTTCATTGCAACTAGTAATGCTAAAAGCATAAATTTTTGCATAATTAATGTTACTACAATTGCAACCGATTTTGTGAAAGCTATCAACTTCACCTCACTCTTTCTACCCCCTCCCATACAAATTTCGCGAAATTTAGGAATTTTAACTAAATTATTTTCTCAAAAACTTTCAAAGCTATCAGCTTTAAATTTTGAGAAAAGTTGACTATTATAAATATCATTGATGTCGAAAAATTTGGTTTTGATTCAAATACTCCTTCAACACCCTCCCATACAAATGCAAAATTTTTGTCAAATCATTTAATCGATTTTCATTGAAACTAGGAAAATTACCAACTTCAAACTTTTCCAGAATTTGTCCCTTAATAGCTGCAATAAATCAAAAAAAAAAATATGAACTTCGTTTCACTCCTTCTACCACCTCCCATACAATATTTTGTATTGAAAATTCATGAAATGTATTTCTCCTTCGAGTATATGAGTAACAAGGCAATGTGATTAGGATGTTGATAAGCAGATCCAAAATCATTCAAAAGCTCCCACTTTCTCTGCCTCCTCCCATACAAATGCCATAAATTCAGACAAATTTGTTCAATTTGCTCGAAAATTATGCAAGCTAAAAACTTTAAATTCAGTAAGAAACATTTTGTGTACTACGTTCAGTGTTATATACAAAAATTACAAACCTCCTCCCTTAGCTTTTACCACCTCCCATACAAAAGTCACAGTTCACTATTCGAAAGAATTTGAGATGACATATTTTTCGGTACAATTAACTCTTTCCTATTTCATCTAGAGTATCATATGATTGGGCTTTACTTTAATCATAATTCTATTATGTTTTTAAGTTGAACTGGCTGCTACTGACACCTATTTACAGATGTTGTGGGGGACAGAATGATAGAAAGTGAACAGAAACCAGCTTCAGAGTATATAATCTTTCTAGGTATAAAACTGTTTGCCACTTTTACATCGCTTACCTATTTTATTTCGAAAAATTTTTCATTTTCCAGTCAAAAAAATCGGGCTTTGAAAAATCTTACTGCCTGATTAAAAATCGATTCCACATCTCTTGAAGTGAGTACGCTGCCACTTCGCCGTTGAGGCCGTGATACTAACTGAAGTTTCAATTGCTTTTATTAAATTGTATTTTTCCCTTTACTTTCCAGCGGGAAAAAAGCATATTTGCGATATGCTATAAATTTTGTTATATTTTCAATTCGCTGTTCCACGCTTTCAGAACTCAATAATTTTATTTTCATCAAAATTGAGATAACAGGACTTTGTTTCTTGTAACATATGTAGCTATTAAATGTAATATCTAATATTTCTTTAAAGTTCTAGCATCTTTATTTAATATTGTAAAATCTATCTAGCAAATATCAGAAAATGCAATTAAATTTGCATTAGTCAAAAGTTGTTTGCTTTTATTTTGAAACCATCTGAAAGCCGCTTACTGAGAAAGCAAATGCACCATTAGTACGAATGTTGAAAGACAGATGGTGCCTCTGAAATCATCGTTTAGAGTCATATTTTCAACATCGGCTGCCAGAAATTCAGATTAATTCATTGTGTACTTTTAAAGAGGATATCGAGGTTCGTATAAATAAAATTCGTCAGACCTTCGACACGCTTTTCCCTTTTCTGAGCTCCACAGTGATCTGCCTTTGCTGCAATGTATTCATACTACATGGAGAGTTAAGCTTACCAAGAAACTGAAAACTTTCGTAAACCTATCCCTTCACACAATATATGGATATGCATCTTCAACGACAAAATTTGGAGTAAAACTGGTCATACTAAGTTAGGTATAGAATATCAAAGTCGGAAGTGGTTGTGGATCGGTCACACTTTGAGAAAACCAGAACGAAACATCTTGAAACAAATTCTGAATTATAGCCCCCAGGGAAGACGTTGGGTTAGTTGACCATGCAATACATGAAACCGAGCAGTTGGACAGCATGTCACAGAATAAAACAATTCCTGGCGACAACTTAAGACCGATGCTCAGGGAAAGTACTGATTCTGCCCTATGTCCTTAAAGAGGTCTTGACAGGAAACCGATTGATTTTTATTTTGACAATTCTTAGAAGTGAGCAGGTTTGAGCTTTTTCTTACTATTGTTAATGTTAGCTGTGAAGTTCATAGATAGACATATGTAGACATATGTGTGAAGTTTGTTAGCAATTTCCGTTTGGGCAATACTGGGCAGACTTTTGAAAAGAGATAGTAGTACCAGAAACCAGATGTCGCTCAAAATACACATATATTCAATACATTTATGACAATGAGCAAATTTCGTATAGGAAAAAATTTCTTCCCACTTCTTATTTGGCATGACAAATCGAAATAAAAAGGACAAAATCAACTGCTACTCAAATGTAATAAATTTAGTATAGAATAAGCTTTTCTGCGTACTTTTAATTTCGGCATATCAAATAATATTTCTCAGGTTCTATAATCCGCGAAAGCTGTTTGTATTCATATTTTTGGCGCGCTTTTTATTTTTACATATCAAAACAAACAGGAAATGTAGCATGCAATTGCTAAAGTGTTAAAGCAGTAGGATATAATGTATCATTAAATTATTTAATGATTTTAATAATGCTAACCTTTGTACAATATCGTATAATGTTGTAAACAGTTGGAAAATATGAGAAATGTGTTTTATACAGCTTAATTTTAAGCTAGAATTGTCCTCTACCACCCAAAAGACCTACAATTAACGCAATTTTTGGAATTGTTATATCATAAACTAATGCAACATTCAATATATTTAAAGTGGAGATCGTTCTACATTTCTAGAGTGTGCAAAAAAATATTATTTATTCTTCAGGCCTATAATGTCGCTGTGAGATTTTCAGAAATTACTACCAAAATCCTAAAATTATGATGTAGTAGATTATTCTTTACCTCGATAATGACACCAAGAAAATGTTTTTTTTGATAATAGTTCAACGATTTATGCTTTTTTGAAGCTCGCTTTTAAATTGAATTTTTACTAAAAGTTTGGATCAAAAAATGCTAATTCAATGAAAAGTTTTGAACCGATCGCCCAAAGCCACTTTCTAAATCTATCAACGTGAGTGATTCAGTATTTCATGTTGCAAATTTGAAAATGCCATTTCGAGAAAAATGTCTTCAAAGTTTTGCTTATTGCCTGAATTCGCCTTGTGGCGCTCTGAAAGCCCTTCGGTAATATGCTTCTTTTATAACAATAATTCAGTTTTCGGTTATAAATATACGAAATTATGGTTTAAAGTTTCAAAAATCTAATTTAAAAAAGGTGAAAATTTTTCTTCGAACTTATATAGTGTTATCTCCACTTGAAATAATTTACAGAGTCCATTAAGTAGGACTTGGAGTTTGAAACCTACCGCTGTAATGAATTTTGGGTTTTCTTGTATAAAATATTCTTAAATAATTTCGATATTTATTTAAAATATTCTCACTGAAGCTGGTTTCATTTCCCAATTAATACCACAACTTGAAAAGGAAGAATAGTTTTGAAAAAAATTGTTCGAAAATTCCAAAATCAAAAACTCCAAATATTTTACTGTACTGTACAGTTTTTTTACTTTTGTAGAAAATGGGACTGAAAAATATGTCGTCGCAGCTCTTTGCAATTTAAGAATATTTTTCCTGTGCGAACGGGTGTCAGACAAGGCTGCATATTATCACCAGCCCTGTTTCTGGTGGTAATAAATGACATCTTGAAAGCTGCACTGGAAGTTGGGGAAGGTAAAGGTCTTCAATGGAGACTATTTAACATTTTAATTCACCTTGATTATGCTGATGACGTGTGTTTGCTTGCACATAACCGTTCGGACTTGGAGTCAAATGTTCGCTCGTTGCATTCTAAATGCAAAGAGGCGGGTTTGAAAATAAATGTGCATAAAACCAAGTACATGCACATGGGTTCGAACACAAGCATACCGATTGTTCTTAATGGACAGGATGTGGAAGAGGTGCAAGATTTTTGCTATCTGGGAAGCATTGTCAGCATGGACGACGGAGCCGAAAAGGATGTTGAAGCTCGGCTAAATAAAGCTCGTCAGGCCCTCGGTATCCTTTCTCCTTTCTGGAGGTTAAGAGAGATCCCATTTCGCACGAAGCTGCGAGTTTTTGACGCATGCGTCAAATCCGTGTTCTTATATGGTTGTACTCGACTTACCAAGAAAATACAGACTTTTGTGAACCAATGCCTCCGACGCATTTTAGGAATATTCTGGCCAGAGGTGATCTCCAACGACGAACTTTGGAGTACAACTGGTCAGACTAAAATAGGTATTGAGATTCTAAGGCGGAAGCGGCAGTGAATCGATCATACTTTGAGGAAACCAGAGCAAAACATCGCAAAACAGGCTCTGGATTATAATCCTCAAGGAAGACGTCAGGTTGGTCGACCATATAACACATGGAAGCGGGCAGTTGAGCAGGAGGCCAGAGGAATAAACAAGTCCTGGCAACAACTTAAGGCCGATGCTCAGGATCGCGCCTTGTGAAAGAGAGTTGTTTCTGTCCTTTGCCCCTATAAGGGGCCTTAACAGGAATTTGATTGATTTGAGCTCTTTGTAGGGACATCTGTTGGTAGTTATGCTGCGTTTTTTCAGATAACATCTACAAAGAAAGTACTGCTCCGATCGGTGACTACATTTTTGTGTTTGGATAGGAAATCGTGTAGAAAATTGAAAGAAAAGGTGAAAGAGACTATTTTCTGCGATGAAAGTCATCAGATATTGATTCAAAAATTCCAGCGTAGTCGTACTACCGCCCTCGACAAATAGCGTCGAGGTCACACAAATGAGGTGACTACAAATGAAATTGATGAGATATTTTTGAGAATTGCATTTAAACCTGTCAGAACTAAAACTTCTCTGCTCAAGTTCAACTCTGAGCTTTCATGTTTTGATGTGGTTGCGCTTACTGAGACCTGGCTTAATGATTCCTTCATTGACAATGAACTGTTCAACAATTATAACGTTTTTCGCCATGATCGTCATGAGGGTACCTCAGTTACTACTGTTGGAGGTGGCATCTTGCTTGCGGTAAAAACTGGAATTAAATGCACACGACTCTACCCTCCGAACTCGTTGAAGTTGGACTTAATGTGTTTATCGATCAAATGCGTTGCTTCGACAATCTACATCATTGTTCTGTATATTCAGCTGAAGAGTACAATCGAGAGTTACAAAGACTATCTTCTGTGTATCGAACACATCTCGAACGTTGCGGACTCTAATGATGTTATCATTATACTAAGGGATTTTAATCTTCCGTATCTAAATTGGAATTACTTTGAATTAGAGGATCATCTATTTGCGACTAATGCATCATCTCGCCTTGAATGTGATGTTATCGTCTGGCTTAATGGTCTTGATCTTAATCAAATCAACAGTGTTCTTAATGTACGTAAGAGAATTCTTGACCTTGTCTTCGTTTTGGATCCGTCAAATACTGCACTTTTACGTCCTGGTTCTCCGCTTGTTCCTGAGGTTCCTGATCATACAGCTTTAGAAGTTAATTTAATTTTAGAATGTTCTGACCATAGTTTTTCTTGTAAGTCGCATTTTAATTTTCGTAAAACTAACTTTGAAAAATTGCATTCTCTCCTAACTAATGTAGATTGGTCGTTTCTTCTTAATATTAACAATTTAGATGATTCTTTGTCTCGTTTTTATAATATTTTATTTGATTCTTTCCTGCTTTGTGTTCCAATCTCTATAAACAACATCAACTCAGTAAAGCGTGCTCCCTGGTTTGATGAACACCTGTGTCGTTTGAAGCGTGTTAAGAATCGTTTGTGGAAAGCTTACTGTAAGAGTAGGTCGTCTGCTTCTTACAATGATTTCTCAATACCTAGGCTGAATTTTAAACAATACGCGATTTTAGCCTACAACAGGTACATTGAGAAAGTACAAACCGACATTAAGACGGATCCTAAATCTTTCTGGGCTTTTATTAATTCCAAACGTAAAAATGATGGTTTTCCGTCGAGCTTATCGTTTGATGGAAACTTTTCTGACGACCCAGATATCATATCTAATTTATTTGCAAACTACTTTGCCCAATCATTTATCCTGGACGATGGTTCATCGGATTTTGTTGCTTTGTCTAGTTCCTTGCCTTGTCATACAATCCCTCGCTGTAATTTTATAACAATCAGTGATGATACTATTTTTCAGTCCCTTAAGCAGATTAAAATCTCCTATAGTTCGGGACCGGACGGGATTCCCTGTGTCATTTTGTATCACTGTGCTGATGTCTTAAGTCTCCCTCTTTCATTGCTGTTTAACAAGTCCTTTGTGTTAGGCGCTTTTCCACACATCTGGAAAAAATCTTTTATTATACCTGTTCATAAAAAGGGTAGCACTGTTGACATTAAAAATTATAGACCTATTGCGAAGCTTTCAGCAATTCCTAAAATTTTCGAATGCATTTTGACTGAAGTGATTTACTTTGATTCTAAATCTTCACTTTCTGCAAAGCAACATGGGTTCCTTAAGGGACGATCAACTGTGACTAATCTTCTCTCCTTTACCAATTTCGTAAACCGCTGTATTGAAAATAAATCTGAAGTTAACTGTATATATACGGATTTCAGCAAGGCGTTTGATAAATTGTCTCATGAAATTCGACTTCTGAAATTGGATAAATTAGGATTTCCTCCTATACTACTACGCTGGCTTTGTTCATATTTGTCAAATAGAACTCAATCAGTTATATTTAGATCTTGTTTTTCCCATGATATCATGTCTACGTCCGGTGTGCAACAAGGAAGTCATCTTGGGCCACTACTTTTACTTTATTATTTTTTAATAATAAAGTATTGTGATCGACACAGAAAAAAAAAAAATTTGCTACCCTGAAATTTTGTTTTTTCGCGTTTCATGACTAAATTAGCCTAAAAAAGCAAAAAAAAAAAATCTGTCCCGCCGTACGCCGTACATATGGACTCGTACCTCCAAAACCGTTAAAGGTAGAATGTTGGTTTTTGGGTGGATTGTTAATTTGGTAAGTGAGCTCCATTATCCAAATTTTGGGGAGTGTGGGGTGGAAGGGGGAGGCGGGGGGATGGAAAAAGTCGAAAAATACACTTGCTAATATCTTCACCACGAATGCAGATAGAAAGATGAAAATTAGCATACATATAGAAAAGGTTGTGGGACATACTCCAAAAATAATTTAATTTTTTATCCATTGGCGTCCGAAAAGGGGGGGCTAAAAACAAATTGTCGGCCGAATCTTTTTTTGAAATGGTTATATATTCTACTACTTACCATAAAAAATTCATATTTTGGGACAATTAAGATGGCGTACAGATCCATCAGAATAAGCTTAGAAATAGGCTAATTATTGTAAGGGGGAGGGTCAGGGGGGGTGCAAAGAAAAACACTTAAGAATTAATATCTCAACTATCTCTTAAGCTATGTAATTGAAATTTAAAACGTATACTAAGCTATACTAGCGAAATATAAAAAAAATATAAAATTTGGTCATAATAGTAGTGGGGGGAAATGGAGAGCATTTCAAAAATGGTGCACTTTTCAAAATTAGAAATCGTTATATCTCAAAATTGAGTGCAGATATCGAATCAAAAATTCGTCAGATTATAGAACTATATAATTTATAATTTTGATAAAAATTTTAAGTTAGGGGGTGTAAAGGGAGGGAGGTGGTAAGCAAAAATGTCGAAAATTTTGAGTGATTTTTTTAGGACTCTGGTCAAAGATAGAAACTTTAAATTTTGCATGTGGATACATCTATTTTATATACATAGAAAAAAAATAATAATTTGATCCACAATTGTTACGAACCGACCAGCA
The DNA here is from genome assembly GCA_963669355.1 of Chorisops tibialis. Classification (NCBI taxonomy): domain Eukaryota; kingdom Metazoa; phylum Arthropoda; class Insecta; order Diptera; family Stratiomyidae; genus Chorisops; species Chorisops tibialis. Next base: position 262,128,025 of record OY770262.1, on the reverse strand, counting down.
CGGTCTAAGGGGCACAAGGTGTTTCATGTGCATCGAAAAAAACACGAAAACTGAAAATTTTTGGATGTAATTTTAAGGTAGAAACTTGAAAATTTGGGAAATACATTTAAAAAAAATCCCCAAACGTATAAGATATTACCTGATCGAATACCTTTGAAACTTCTACCCCCTCCCATACAAAATTATTTTTTCGACCATTTTTAAGAAATTAATTATCACCTAACTATTAAAAGTTATCAATTTGAAATTTTGCATAAGAACTTATAAAAATATTTAAAATAAAATTATTTTAAAAGTTTCAAAATAGCACTTGCCCTTCTACCCCCTCCCATACAAAAGTATGATTTCGACCAATTTCATTAAATCAACTAATAAACAACAAATTAAAAGCTACGAACTTGAAATTTTGTACGAGCACCTTACTAGAGAAAAAAAAGAAAATTGCATCACAAATTTTGCAATTCCCCCACCTCTTCTACCCCCTCCCATACAAAATTATTTTTTCGAGCATTTTTAAGAAATCGGTTATCAGCTAACTCTTAAAAGCTATCCATTTCAATTTTTGCCGGAAAACTTATAAAAATAATTGAAATGAAATTTTGTTAAAAGTTTTGCAATCACGCTTGCCCTTCTACCCCCTCCCATACAAAAGTATCATTTCTACCTATTTCATTGAACCAACTAATAACCAACAAGTTAAAAGCTGCGAACTTGAAATTTTGTACGAGAAGACTAAAACAGAAAGGAAATAAAATTGCGTCACAATCTTTACGATTCCCCTACCTTCTCTACCCCCTCCCATACAAATGTTGGTTTCGTGAATGTAAAATACACAGAATCTTATTCTATGCAACTTCGTCTATGAAACTGACATTCTATACAGAGAATATTGGACGTCAATTAAAAAACTATTAACATCCACCGACCCTTACTATCAACCCTCATCCCTCCCCTCAAAAAACTCAAACTTGCATAAATAAACGAACGAAATATTCGTTATATATACTGAAGCTTTTGAACGTTTCCGCAAAGTGTTGACAACTGTCCTGCCCAAGAACCCCCTTTCACTTAGTCTTCCCTAACCACTCTAACCTGCATATTGACTTTCCACGCATCCGCAACTTGTCCCAAGAATAATAAAGTTTCGCCCGACTTGTTGGCAGTTTATTTATTTTATTTGTAAATGACCTTTCCTTTGTTTTACCGAACACTAACTTACTTTTATATGCTGACGATATTAAAATTTTTTAAAATATTGATATTGAATCTGACTGTTTATCTCTGCAACGTGATCTTGTTATCTTTCATGACTGGTGTGTTCGTAAAAAGTTATTTTTAAATATTGATAAATGTAATGTCTTATCCTTTTCTCGTAAACTTGCACCTATTTTAACCTCATACACTTTAAATAATACAGCCCTTAACCGGGTTGATCATATTTGTGATCTTGGTGTTACCTTTGATAATAAGCTGAGCTTCACCTTGCACTATGACACTATAGTGAGTAAAGCTAATAAAATGCTTGACTGCGTACGTCGTTATACTCGTGATTTCAGTGACCCATACGTACTTAAATCCCTTTTTGTCTCATTGGTATGACCTATTTTAGAGTATGCTTCCCCTGTTTGGTGTCCACATTATGCTGTCCATATTAATCGTATTGAAGGTGTTCAAAAGCGTTTTCTTCGGTTCTTGCGGTTCCTTACTTGGAATAACCCTGAATCTCTCCCACCTTATTCTGAGCGTTTGAAATTATTGTGTTTAGATAATCTGCCCAGACGTCGAGAGGTCATCAATGTTTTGTTCGCTCATGGCTTACTCATAGGTAATATTGATGCTCCCGATCTGCTGTTACTTCTCAATGTCTGTGTACCTGCTAGATCTCTACGGTTTCATGACTATACTGCTTCTCGTAGAACTAATTATGGGCAAGGGGAACCTCTTGATGTTGTTTGTAGAGATTTCAACCGTTATTATGAGCTTATCGATTTTAATGTTAGTAAAAATTGTATAAAATCGGCCTTATCTACTTTTGTTTCATAAATAATGTTTCATTTTAATAGTTCTTCTATTATATTTTTAATGCTTTATTTATTTGTAAAAAATGTCTTATTATTTTTCTCTATTATATTATTGTTATTCTTTCCATTATTTTATTTTAATTATTGGAATTATTCATTAATTCTAATAATTTGTATTTTTTTTATGGTCAGTGGTATTTATAACCTGTCGACTATTATTGTAAATAAGTAAATAAATAAATAAAAATATCATTCATAAACATTTGGGCATGGCAAGAGGGTTGCCGCGTTTGTTGATTGAGAAAAGGAGAAGGAATCGAACTATTTCTTCGAAACTGTATTTACACCTGCTTAAAAGCAATCTAAAGGAGTTCTGCAATGATTTGGTAAATGTTATTATTCGTGACGTTTCGGTCTCTGCTGAGACCTTTATCAAACTGATCGACAATTACAAAACACAATTATTTTATAGAAGGAAAGGTAATTAAGGTTAAATTAGTTAAATAAGGTTAATTAATTAGTATCAGGCAGTTAAATTAGTTAAGGATTTCTGGGTATGGATTTTGTTCTTACCAAATTTTAAGGCAGGTAGCCAAACTGCTGATAACTTGTACCCGGTGTCTCGGTTGAAGTTCTGTGGATGTTTCGGAATTTCTATTGCTTCTCGTACTATTCGTTGATAATATTTTTAGAATTTGCACATTTTCGAAATCGATTGTATGATCCTCTGTCGTTGCATGTTCAGCGATCGCTGATGACTGTATCTGGTTTTTCCGTGTGCATCGTTGGTGCTCGTTGATCCTTGTTTGGACTGTGCGTCCCGTTTCTGTTATGTATACTTTATCACATAAGCCGCACGGTACTTTGTATACTCCTTCAGTCTCCAATGGTTTTTTGTCCTTCTGGTTTCCTAAAATTCCTCGGATAGTAGTCGGGGTAGTGAATGTTGTCTTGATGTTGGTTTGTCGACAATGGTCCTCTGTCGTTGCATGTTTCGCGATCGATGATGACTGTATCTGGTTTTTCCGTGTGCATCGTTGGTGCTCGTTGATCCTTGTTTGGACTGTGCGTCCCGTTTCTCCTATGTATACTTTATCGCATGAGCCGCACGGTACTTTGTATACTCCTTCAGTCTCCAATGGTCGTTTGTCCTTTTGGTTTCCTAAAATTCCTCGGATAGTAGTCGGGGTAGTGAATGTTGTCTTGAGTTCTGCGATGTTTCGAGACTTTTGATAAAAAGAGTGGTCAGGACGATCGTTTTCTGGGATTCGAAATGCATCGACTATATGGAACTACAAGTACAACGTAGTCCTATTGAGTAGATTCGACGACGCATTGAAAAGAAAACAGTGGAACTGTTTTGGCGAAGAAAAAAAATGCACTAACTCTTCCCACATTGCCGCAGCAAAATTAGTGTAATTGGGCGATGAATTGTTACCGCATAAATATTTTTTCCTAATTTGCCCCTTGCTGTTTTCATATGTGAAAGAAATGGTTTGAGAGATTTGCATCAAACGATAAAACTATCACCGAAACTGAAGACGATTTCATAAAATTCGACAAATCCTATCCTTTTCGGATGGTTTGAAAAAGTTGGCATATCATTGGGACAAGTGCATCGAACTAAAAGAGGACTATGTTGGAAAATGAATTAAGATTTTCTGAACACGGGTATCCCTCGTAATTTACAATTGAAGCATTTTAAGAAAATAAATGGGACTGAAATAAATTATATTTCTACCAAGCTAACAAACTGTTTTGTTCATTAAACTACGACTTAATGCATCTCACACAGAAGTATCAACCATACACATATTTATAACAAAAAACTATTCCGATAACTATCCTATTAAATCAAGACCCCCAGTCCCAACAGAATCCTAAATTTTATTGCTCCATAAAAAATAATTCATTACAATTATTAATTCCAGAACCGATATGGTGATATGCTACGCCCTTATACAGATCCGTAATGGTTTTGATTACAAATGACATATCCCTTCATATATGATGCGAGCATATGAGACTGGGAACCGAGCTGATTAGACAATGCACTAGTGGACTGGAGAGACCCATAAAAAGACAGACGCAGTCTTCCAGTCTGCTATCAAGTAGTGATGATGGTTGGCGACATGCTCGTTTGACCTCCGTCATGTTCACGCTTCCCAATTAGCAGCACACCACATCGGGGACGATGCACACATGATAAATCATTATGAGCATGTAGTTCTGATTGATCCGTGGTCATGGCAAGAATCAGGGGTTCATTAAAGTGAATCGTGCATTCGCGCGTCCCCCATCATCGTGAATTAATTCACGCACTCGTTAATTGAAATAATTGCACCGTTCCTCCGATATCTTTCCTTACGTAGCAAAGTCGAGATGTACTACTTACCTTTTTTTGCATATAATCACCTCGGAGCTATCTATCTTTCGTTCATCCAACAACTAATTATGATTCTTCCTTTCTGTATTCTTGGGTGCCATTGTGTACAGTGCTCTGTATTTAATAGGGGATATTGGAGTACCGATTTCAAGACGACAAATTCTTATGATCTGCTCAAATCATTTGAGGGAATTAATAAAATTTTGATTTCATGTCAATATCGAGAAAAGGTTCAGCTAAACTGTGTTTTTCAAGAAGCGGTTCAGTTTTCTTGATTTAATTAAGATTAAATTAAGAAGAATGGTTGTCTCTGTAATTTATTTCGTTACTTGATTAAATAAACATTAGAAAGACTCTATTTAACCATTCCTAATGGAATAGGAAAATGCGCAGTCAAAAATCTTGTAATATTTTTTAATACATCTCAAAGATTTTAACAATCTTTAAATACACCTAAAGCTAAATATATTTTGGTATTAGCTGTGAACTATTGTAACAAAAAATAAACTGCCAACAAGTCGGGCGCAACTTTATTATTCTTGGGGCAAGAAGACTTAGTTTTTCAACGCACTCTGCGTTGAAAAACTAAGTGAAAGGGAGTACTTGGGTAGGACTGTTGTCAATTTAACAAATAATTGCGAATACGATCAATAGCTCCAGTACACATAATCAATATTTCATTCGTTTATTCATGCAAATTTGGGATCTTATTAGGGGGTGATAGAAAGGGCGGATGGATTTTAGTAATTTTTTAATTGATTCAAGCAATCATATCTAATATTTTCTGTGTAGAATGTCAATTTCATAGATAAATTTTCATTTCCGCAACCAAAAATTTGTATGAGAGGGGGTAGAGCAGGTAAGAGAATCGTAAAATTTGTGATGCAGTTTTATTTTGTTTCTTTTCTGAGGTGCATAAACAAAATTTCAAGTTAGTAGCTTTTAATTTGTTGGTTATTAATTGATTTATTGAAATTGGTTGAAATCATACTTTTGTATGAAGGGCATTCGCGGCCACGAAACTTTTCTCATCATACAAACAACAATTTTGTTAAATACACTACATCAATATCCATTGAAATTAAAACAGGTAGAAACTTAAATTTTACTTTATTATTTTAATAATAAAGTATTGTGATAGACTTGGAAAAAAAATTGCTATGTTTTTCGCGTTTCATAACTAAAATAGCCTAAAAATGCAAAAAAAAAAAACACAAACCTTGCCTGGTGAACATACATACATTATATTTTTGTGAAAATGAAATCGAGGAAATTGTATCTGAAATGGAAGAAGAAACCTTGGTGTCATCTTGGAGCTCATTTTTGAAATTACTTTTTTATTATATGTGGAAAATATATTTTATTAATTAATTATGAGTTTATCATTCGCCAAACATATCAGCTCGTTTTTTTAATTACAAAAATTTATAACTTCTTAGTGTTATTCGCCTATTCCATCAAATTTTATGTTTTTTTCATTAACTCTAACACCAAAATTTATTTATGGAACCCTGAATTAAAATCCCACATAAGGCAATAAATTTGTAAAAAAACATTTATAGTTTTTATTAAGAAAAAAGTATTATTACAGGCAAACATTCTTGCAAAATTCATGTTAGAAAATACAGATATAATATGTACGCAATTAAAGCATATTAAAAAACATAACAGAATTATGATTGGGCGTAAAGCCCAATCATATGGATACTCTAAATGAAATGGAAATGACTTTAATATACCGGAAAATATGTCATCTCAAGTTCTTTCGAATAGTGAATAGAGACTTTTGCATGGGAGGTGGTAGAAGTAGAAGGGGAGGTTTATATTTTTCGCATATGACATCAAACATGGCATGCAAAATGTTTTTTTACTGAATTTAACGCTTTTAATTTTCATTATTTTTAAAGAAATTGAACATAGTTTTCCTGAAATTGGGGCATTTGTATGAGAGGTGGCAGAAGAAAAGGAGCGTTTAAGATGATTTTGAAACTGCTTATCATCACTCTTATCACCATTCTTTGATTCAATTTCAAAGTCGATAGCTCTCATATATTCGAAGGAGAAATGCTTTTCTTGAATTTATAATCAGATATTTGAATGGGAGGGGGAAGAAGGAGTGAATCAATCAAATTCCTGTTAAGACCCCCTATAGGGGCATAGGACAGAAACAACTCTCTTCCACAAGGCGCGATCCTGAGCATCGGCTTTAAGCTGTTGCCAGGACTTGTTTATTCCTCTGTGAGTGAAGCTGAGCTGATAATTTCCTCTATCACTTATTTCAACTATTAAAAACCAAATTCTGGCAAAATTTCAAGTTTGTAATTTTTCTAGTTTTAAGGGAAATCAATATAATGCATTTAACAAAAATTATGCATTTGTATGGGAGGGGCAATAGGAGTGTAAGGATCACAACAATTTTTTTTCCCGTTTTGATATTTTTATTTTTATACCTTATACAAAATATCAAGAAGAAAGCTTTAACAGTTTCGAAGAAAAGTAATTTAATTTAAATTTCAAAATTTCGTGAAATTTGTATCGGAGGGTGTAGAAGAAGTAAGGTGAAGTTGATAATTCTTTTTAAAACTAATTGCAATTAATTTAGGCAAAATTTCGTCTTTTCGGCTTTACTAGTTTCAATGAAAATTGAAAAATTTTTTTTTTTTCAAAATTGTCCAGTTGTATGCGAGGTGGTAGAAGGAGTGAGGGGATCGGATCAATATTACGTAATATTATCGACATCTATATCATAATACTTTGGCCTGAATTTCAAGTCGATAGCTTAAATAGTTTCAAAGAAAAATAAATTTTTTGATATTTCGAAATTTCATGAAATTTGTATGGGAGGGGTAGAAGGAGTGGGGGGATATAGCCCATTCACGAACTTAAAGTTACTTTTTTGCTAAAAATGACACACAAAAATGTTTAGCACTATAGCTCAAAGCTTCCGAGAGTTATGCTTTAGACAGTCGCACAGACGGAAAGACGGTCACTCGGAATCGAGGTTTTTGAGCGACAACAAATATTTCTGTACCCTTGGCGGCTCTGTACGAGACTTATTTCATAGCGTTACAAATGGTAAGGCAAACACAATATACTCTCAGATTTCATCTAGAGTATAACCATAATAGCTTATAGTTTAATACAATTTGTTGATGAATATTACTCAAATCGCTTATTTACTTTATGACATAATATAATTCCTAAGTTTGAGATGAGAAAAATGCATAAATACACTCCGTTTCATATTTATAGCTCACGTAGAAATAGGTTCCTTCCACTCGAAAAATTATTATGCTTTTGTATTTGATTGCTAAATGTAGAAAGCCTGGAGCTGAAATTATTTGTAGGGAAATTATTGCAAGGATTCGTTATTTTTGCAACAGTTCCAGCTATTATACGTTTTTGGCTCGTTTCATATAAATAACCCATTTGAAGTTTCAACAAAATAAAGTATTTGTTTCTTATAAATTTCAATTAAAAATTTTTATCCAAAAACATAATAATTAATAGGGCCTCCTTCGGATTTTATGACTTCAAAAATCCTTTCTTTCGTCGATTGGATTATCTAACATTTCAGGGTCAAGTTTCTGTCATTCATCAAGGAGCAGCTTTCAATTGCACCACTGATTCATACTTTTTTCAGCATATACCCGTCTGACAAGAACTCCCCAAATGTTTTCTATGGGATTCAGATCGGAAGAACCGGCCTGTTCATCACCCTAATGGAATTTGCCTCCATCCGACCCATTGTTCTACGACTGGTATGAATTCTGGCATTATCTTGTTGGAAAATTCAGCTTTTTCTCGCCATGTTCTGCCAGAAATGGCAGTAAACTGTTTTCGAGTACTTGGATGTAATCTCTACTGTTCATTCGCGATGAAATAAATTGTATATCCAAACGACTTGCTGCAAAAAATGCTCCATAACAACATCACAGAACCGCCACCAAAATTCCTTTTCGAGAAATAGAGAGGTTCCTTCCCAGCGCCAGTAAGACTTAAATCCGTCGGGTCCATCTAAGTTCCATTTCTTTTCATCAGAAAATATCACCTGAAAATAAAATCTTGAGCTTAAACAATGAAGAAGTAACTAAAGCCAGTATGTCTTACAGAAGACTAATCTGTAGCCATGTGGTTTTCTGAAAATTTCATCCGAGCTTTCTTATGGCGTGGGGCACTCTTCATTTTACCTCTAGAAATGTTAGGATTACGTTGAATCGTTCTTCAAACCGTTGTTTTTGACACCTTTGTTGGGACAAGAGCTGCCAATTTATTGCCACTTAGTGTCGAATTGCTTGCTGCCAATGCCTTCTATAGTAGAAAGCCGAGTAACTGAATCCAAAAACAACACGTTGGAGTCATAACAAACATGACAGTTCCATACAAATTCGAGCGCTTTTGTATGGAGCAGACACGGCGGGCTTCGTAAGAATCGCGTTTATTCTTAAATGCAGTGTTAATGATAGTTCAGCTTTCTAAGGTACTTTGTTGATAATGCTCGGCATGTAATTATGACATGTTGATATTAGTGCAATGGATTTTTAATTGAAAAAGTGCGATCAAAGTTAAATCTCGGCTTCTCACACCGAAGAAAATCTGTCACTCATATTGTGTAGAGTTCTCCGGTTAATTTTCACACAGAAAATTGTAGAATTTTAGTTATTACGAAAAAGTGTGCACTCGCGTAATATTTTCGTGCTTAATTTGAACTAATTCTTTCTTTTTTTTCTTGTTTTCGGCAAAACGTGTTTTTACGACAAGTTTGTAGAAAAATAATACAGGTGGTCTTGTGAAATGGAAAAATCCATGACGTCATACCCATTGGAGTCATTCAAGATGGCCGCTACGTCAGTTCTGCCCAGCTTGAGATGTAGAAAGTATTGTTGCTGCCCGTACAATTTTCCTCTCTCCCCGCGGAGACAGTTTTCTTTTTCTTCCCTTTCGCTTCGTTTTCCCATATAACTCCGGATCTTTTAAAAAGTTTCGAATTACACGACGACTGCGAGCAACTTTTCTAGAAATTTCACTTATGTTCAAACCATCATCTTTGTACGCTAAAATTTCACCCTTTTCGACATAATTCAAAGACATAATTCAAAGACACATCGCGCGGCATTTTAAATAATAAGATTATTACGAAACCCGCTTGTAAACAATAACTAAACTGACTCAGTGTGTCGATTTCTAACTGCACTAATCACCATGTGGGCTATAAATATGAAACGCATAAAAACTACGAATTTACAAGAACTGCAGCAAAAAGAACGGTAATAAGAAATGATTTACAGATAAATCATTGCACAGAGTTTCTCAATCTTTCCTTGTATTTAATTTGCGACAAAATTATTTTAAGGCGAAAATAATTTCAAATTGACAGGTGGGTTATAAATATGAAACGGAGTGTAGTTTTGGTCATCTAGAATCGACATATACCCCACTGTGCTTTGTACGCCGTACGCCATCGGCCGTATGCCCCGTAGAGGGGTTTATGGGATAAACTTAAAAAATAATTTAATTTTTTTATCCACTGGCGTCCGAAAAGAGGGGGCTAAAAACAAATTGTCGGCAGATTTTTTTTTTTAAATGATTATATCTTCGAAAATACTTACCATAAAAAAATCTTATTTTGCGACCATTCTTATTTTGGCGTACAGATCCACGAGAATCAGCTTAGAGGGAGGCTAATTATTGTACGGGAGAGGGTCAGGAGGGTGCAAAAAAAAATGCTTATGAATCAATATCTCGGCTATTTCTTAAGCTATGTAATTAAAACATGCAGCTATACTAGCGAATTATTGAAAAAATATAATATTTGGACATAATAGTAGTGGACGGGAAATGGAGTGCATTTCAAAAATGGTGCGCTTTCCAAAATTTTAAACCGATATATCTCAAAACTGAGAACAGATATCAAATTCAAATTTGTCAGATTGTAGAACTATACAGTTGTTAATTTTGGTAAAAATGTTAAGTTAGGAAATGTAAGGGGAGGGAGGTGGTAAGCAAAAATGTCGAAAATTTTGAGTAATTTTTTTAGAGCTCTGATGAAAGATTCAAAGCTTAAATTTTGCACGTGGATACATCTATTTGATATACGTAGAAAAAAAACACAATTGTTATAAACCGACACTCCCCCCTTACCCCTAAAACTTCTACCCCCTCTCATACAAAATTATTTTTTCGACCATTTTTAAGAAATCAATTATCACCTAACCATTAAAAGCTATCAATTTGAAATTTTGCACAAAAACTTCTAAAAATAGTTGAAATTGCGTCAAAAGTTGTGTGATTGCGCATGCCCTTCTACCTCCTCCCATACAAAGGATGATTTCGACCAATTTCATTAAATCAACTAATAACCAACAAAATAAAAGCTACGAGCTTGATATTTTGTACGAGCTGCTTACAACAGAAATAAAATAAAACTGCATCACAAATTTTACGATTCTCTTACCTCCTCTAACCCCTCCCATATAAATGATAGGTTTCGTGAATGTAAAATACACCGAATTTAATAAATATTTTATGTAACTTCGTCTGTGAGAATAATATTCCCTGCCCTAATGGGTTTCCACTTGTGAAAGGGGGTTCCACTTAGTTTTCCTTAACCACTCTAACCTGCATATTGACTTTCCATGCATCCTCAACTTGTCCTAAAAATAATTAAGTTCCACCCGATTTGTTGGAATTTTATTTTTTATATTATTCTTTTATTAATTGTAAAAAATATTAATAAAATTTTCAAGTTCACCTCACTGCATCTTCCAGCTCTTATATAATACAAACAGAAAGCATTTCCCATACGAACATTGACTTTAAAATTGGAAAAAAAAACTTATTGATAAGAATGCTGGTAAGTTTCTGAATCGTCCAAAAATTTGGACACCCCTTCCTATCGCCTTCCATACAAATATCATAATTACGAAAATCATAAAATTCCGTACGAAACGTTTGCGTACCTTCATGAGTGCGAGCACATATTATACCACCTCCCATACAAAATTCACTATTGTCTAAAATTTTAGATGAACCCAATTATAATTCTGTATGTTTATACTCTAGATGAAATCTGAGAGTATCATAAGTTTGGCACAAAGAACGCTAAGAAATAGCCACTCAAATAATCACTCAAAAATCTCAAAATTGGATGTCCGTCCGCCCTTTCGTCCGTCCGTGTCCTCTCTAGCTTGAGAACGTGTTGATCTAGAAAGTTAAAACTTTCTACACATCGTTTTTGACAAAAATGTAAAGTGAAGTTCACGAATGGGCCAAATCGCTCTATCCCTTCTACCCCCACCATACAAAATGACACAATTTCGTAAACTGATAATAAGCGGATTTGCTCGACAAGTATAAAAGCTATTGATCTGAAAATTGGAATAAATTACTTTTTTTCGATGTACCGTATAAAAATTATTGGTGGTCTCCCTATTCTTCCACCACCTCCCTACAAACTACACTTTTCATGAAATGCTCTAAACAAATTTACTCAGTGCGTATAAAATCTATTGAGCTGAAATTGTGCGCTAAATAATAACTTAGAATTATTAGTAAGACAAAAAACAAATTGGACAATTAGCCTTACCCAAGGAGGGTATATAAAAGGAGTACCTGATAGTCTGTCTCATGTGGGAATGTTTTTTGATTCGGAAATTTTCGAAAATTGTGTCCAAGCTTAACTTGGCTTCAAACTTTTACAAAAAAAATACCATAATTTGTATTCTCTCTTAGTTGCTAATATTCAGTCGTCAGCAATAAACTGATTTTCAGTGCAATGAAGGTTGCTGTTTTATTTCAGAAATCCTTATTTTTTCAATTTTTATTAGATTTTTGTTCGTGTCTAAGCTAAGCATTTTAGCAGCGGACAATATAACGCGGGATAGAGATAGTTGCATTGGGTTTAAGTATGCGAGAAAAGGATAGCGAAACGTCAAACAAATCAAAAGCAGTAACATGACGAAAAAAAAATGAATTACATTCGAAAAAACAGCTGTTTTTGGCGGAGATATTTGAATAATTTCGAAAAATATTATTAATTCAAAAGAAAAAATAAATATTTACTGAAATTAAATATTATAAACATATTTAGACCCCCTGATATCACAAAGTACGTTTGTGATGCGCTTTAATTCCGGGATAAAAAAAAATAACGACGGCCCATCGTAAGACTGACAAAATAAAATTTTAAAATTATTGTTCTTGTAATTATTATTAAACCAATAGTGAAAATATCGTGCTTAGTGAAAAATTGTCTATCGAATCGAAATATGCCAGGACTGCGTAAAACTAAACGAAACTAATCGGTATCAGGCGGAAAGACACTACTGCAGGGATTCCCCGAACGGTTGAATCGCGACCTCCAGCACAGGACTCGGTCCAACACCAGATTCAAGATGATTTCGGCGAACATCAACGCGGAGATTCGGAGCTTGGAACATTCGAGCAGATGTGGATCTCGTCACAGGAGTACGAGGAATCTGGGTAGAGTCATGCGAAAAGGAAATGCCCGTGAATGGTGGAATGCAGAAGCAGAGGCGAATTATTTTAAATGAAATATCGACAAAATTAAATTACAATTAAATCTGTTTAGTTTAAACAAAACCTGGAACTTTATTTGCGTAGTTGAATTACATTTCTTTTTTTTAATTCTCTGGTCTTAGTATGTCGCTATCTGCAACCATTTTCTGGAAATAAAATCATATAAAAACGAACCAAAGTCGCAGGTATAAAATCCTTACATTAATCGCATCGATATCCTCAGTCCAGTCTTCTTTCGCAATATTCTGAACCTGGATGCAACCGACAATGAATCAAAATGCTCTGTACTTTGCTTACGTTCTGCTGGAAGACAGCCAGAACATCTGCTACGCAAACGTTGCTGGGAATCTCCGAGTGATTCCTTCCGTGCCGAACCAGTAATGCACATTTCACACCTTGAATGTCGCCTTCTGTCAAAACGTCCCAAATGGGGTACTCTGGATCTGCTCTTTCCGATTTGTTACGATCATCCCGCCGATGATTCCAATTTAAAAATTATCAACAAAAACTCATTTTTCATTTAGAGAAATGTCAGAATGTCAGAATTTTTTCTTGTTGGCATATTAGTATGATTGTTTCGAAAACTTTCGAGCATTTCGCCGGTAAGGGAGGGCAATACTTTCAGTCCCGTTCTCTTTACAAGGCAAAACAGCTCACAGTTACTCCTCATTATATATCCTCCTTGGCCTTACCCCTTCTAAATGACACAATTTCGCTATTCGACAATAAACGGATTTGCTCGAAAAGCATAGAAGCTATTGATCTCAAATTTAAAATAAATTACTTTTATGATTATTTCAAACTACTGGATAAAAAATGTTTCAGTCCACTCCCTCGTTCCACCACCTCCCATACAATTTACACTTTTCATGAAATACTCTAAGCAAAGTTACTTAGTACGTATAAAATTTATCGAGCTCAAATTGAGCACTAAATATTTATTTACAATTATTGGTAAAAGAAATTGGCTTTATTTGAAACATAATTTTATAGCATTAATGTTTGAATACGATTTCGATTATGTGGCCTCAGTGGCTGACGCGTACATGGCGTAATCTGGAAGTCAAATTTTCACACACAATTCAAAGTTCTCCGCCTATAAAATAACACCCTATATGTATACAACCCAAAAATATTCAGATTTAGTCCAAGATTTTAAACGTGTGTGATGTGCTATTTGTTCAATTCGAAGAGGTTGCTAGACTTTTGGTATACAGAAAAGGTTATTTTTGCTTTTCAAATTATTAGTGTTTTACGAAATATGAAAAAGAGACATCACACCATACTGACCTAATACTAAGCTTGGCTATTTTGTCCTATTCTCCTCTACATCCGTAACACGGAACGGACTTAGCAAAATCCAACTACTTTATTATCAATTAATTTACTCTGGCAGATAGCTAGTTAAGAAAAATGCATTGAGAAATGATTGCTAAGAAAAGAAGTTAGAAATCTCAGCTTCCTGGGAATATAATTGCACTCTGCGTATCCTCCTGTAAAATAGTCCATTGCAGCCGATGATTCCGTCAAGTTCTGTAATAAACGAGCTAAACAGACAGCTGGAGTAAACAGCTCGGTAACTAACTACACGCACTCAATTATAGTTTGCGCGATAGTTCCTTAGAGACGTAGACATTTAGCAAAACGAGTCGATGATGGCGCCCTTTTATCACTCATCGCGTGCAAATGAACTCACATACGGTACTTTTGATGTCTTTTCTACGATCTATTCAAGATGTCGATGCAATTCTCGTAAAGTACATTAAATTTTGCGGCACACATGGTAAAGGAGTTTTAGTAGCGCCAACAGTCGTTCGCTTCTCGTACGGGGACATTACTCTTCGACATTTGATACGTTTATCGCACGCCGACAATGTCGTATCTTTGCCGGTAACGACTGATTTCATGGCGATTGCATCGAGGACGGTCATTAATTCTGACGTAAGGCCCGCCAATTGTAAAGTACGAAATAGGAAAAATTAAATTTTATACGATATGAGAATCTATGCAGTTTTAGTGCATAAAAGTTTGTCGCTAGCAATAGCAAAATTCGAAATGTCACAATATGTTACGAGCCGGCCAAAGAACTTTTCTGTCACAACAACGTAGAATTTCACGAGCGTTCAAAAGCGACTTTATTCAGGTAAATTTATGGATTAAAATGTTACGCATTAAATTCACTGAGATTCAGACTTCACAAACGATTTAGAGCGTTTACCAGAGGTTTATACCGGTGACACATTAATCAATCAAAATTTGCAATGCACTAGCACCAATTTCAACTCCGCCATAGACAGTCCCAAGCCCGGTTGAGAAAGGAGGAGGGAATATGGAGTTAACCTGAATGGCCAGTAACACCAGTGCGTCTCAGGAAATAGGCAAAAGTATGACATCGTTGGACTCGCAGCATAGCTGTGAGAATTCCAGGGTGTCATATTTAGCTAAAAACTCCTACCCTTTTTCTACTAGGGTGTAACAAATAATTAGGACCAGTCCTCCAAGTCGGGGGTTGGGCGAGACGCCGCCAACGCATCAACGGAAAAAAATTCACTGTCCAGAAACCTGAAGAACAGCCTCGGAACGGATGAACTCAAAGGCAACAACCCTGCAAACGAACAATGGACTACTCCATTGGATCTTGGAATGTTCGATACTTATTTAGGACAGGAGCTCTGAAAGAGTTCCTCGAAGAAGTGGCAAAACACAACATCAACATCAAACATCAACATAACTGCCATCCAGGAAACGAAATGGCTCGGTAACGAAATCATGGACATGAGATCACACACAATCTATCCAAGTGGAAAATTGTCCGGAAGCAGAGAGCTTGGAGTCGCTTTTGTCGTTCACAAAATATTTAGTCAGCAGGTCACGAGTTACAAACCAGTAAGTGAAAGATTGTGTGCAATCCGAATAAAAACTAAATTTTTCAATACTTGGTTGATCAACGTCCACGCACCAACTGAAGACAAGGACGATATAACTACAGACGAATATTATGCCACCCTAGAGACAACCTATGATTCACTGCTCTCGAATGACCTAAAAATTGTCTTAGGGGATTTTAATACAAAAGTCGGAAAGAAGGAGGCTCATAGAAGAACAACAGGAGGGCACAGTCTCCATGACATAAACAACGACAATGGCCAACGTCTTATTGATCGCAAGCGGCAAAAATATGATTGTAAGTTCTACGTGCTTCCCACATCGCGATATTCACAAACGAGCGTGGGCATCACCAGATGGTCACACATTCAACCAAAAAGACCACGTTCTAATTGAGAAAAGGGCTGCTTCCAGCATACTTGATGTACGAACCCTCCGCGGTGCGAATTGTGACTCTGATCACTATCTAGTCAGAGCTAAGTATCGATGCCGAATAGCTTGTCGTGGATATTCGAAAACGAGCAGAGCTCGCAAATTCAATGTCGACAAGCTTAAAGACGAAACGGTGGCGAAGGCTTACATGTCAGCATGTAATAAACACCTGACAGCAATATATGAAAACATCCAAAATATGCCAGTGGAGAATGTGTGGATGAAAATACGAGATGGCATCAAATCCTCCCCAGAAGAGGTGTTAGGATATCAAGTTCGGCGAAAAAATAATGATTGGTTCGACCAAGAATGCCGCGATGCAATAGACAGAAAAAACGAGGCTTACAAAATTTTTACTGAACGACCAACACGAGCCAAACAAGAAAGATATGACGAGCTTAGGCGATTTGCGAAAAAGACCTGCATGCGAAAACAAAGGAAGTACCATAATGACAAGAAACAAAAATAAACTGCCAACAAGTCGGCCGAAACTTTATTATTCTTGGAACAAGTTGTGGATGCATGGAAAGTCAATATGCATGTTAGAGTGGTTAGGGAAGACTAAGTGAAAGGGGTTCTTGGGAAGGGCAATTTGTCAATTTATCACTTTGCGGAACCGTTCAAAAGCTCCAGCACTTATAATCAAAATTTCGTTCATTTATTTATGCAAGTTTGAGTTCTTATGAGGGGAGGGGTGAGGGTGGATGTTAATAGTTTTTTAATTGATTGCTTGAATTACGTCCAATATTCCCTGTAAAGGATGTCAGTTTCATAGACGAAGTTGCATAGAATTTTCATAAGATTCTGGGAATTTTACATTCACGAAACCAAACATTTGTATGGGAGGGGGTAGAGGAGGTAGGGGAATCGTAGAATTTGTGACGCAATTTTATTTCCTTTCTCTTGTAGTGTCCTCGTACAAAATTTCAAGTTCGTATCTTTTAATTTATTGGTTATCAGTTGATTCAATGAAATTGGTCGAAATGATACTTTTGTATGGGAGGGGGTAGAAGGGCAAGGGCGATTTCAAAACTTTTAACAAAATTTCATTTCAATTATTTTTATAAGTTTTTATGCAAAATTTGAAATCGATAGCTTTTAATATTTGGGTGATAATTGAAAATGGTCGAAAAAATAATTTTGTATGGGAGGGGGTAGAAGTTTTAAATTTTTTCAACCAGTTAATATTTTGTATATTTAGGGAATTTTTTAAATGCATTTTGCAAATTTTGAAGTTTCTACCTTAAAATTTCACTCGAAAATTTTCAGTTTATGTGTTTTTTTCAATGCACATGAAAAACCTTGTGCACGTTAGACCGGGGGGGTCGGTTGATAACAATTATGGATCAAGTTATTATTATTTTTCTATGTATATCAAATAGACGTATCCACATGCAAAATTTAAACTTTGTATCTTTCACCAGAGCAGTAAAAAAATCACTCAAAATTTTCGACAGTTTTGCTTATCACCTCCCTCCCCTTACACCTCCCAACTCCAAATTTTTACCAAAATTAATCACTATATAGTTCTACAATCTCACATATTTTCGATTTGATATCTTTACTTTTTTTTTAGATATAAGGACTTGTAATTTTGAAAAGTGTGACATTTTTTAAATGCTCCCCATTTCCCCCCACTACTATTATTTCAACATGTTATACTTTTTTTGTATTTTCCTAGTATAGCTTAATATACGTTTTAAATTTCAATTATATAGCTTAAGAGATAGTTGAGATATTCATTTTTAAATGTTTTTCAATGCACCCCCCCTGACCCTCCCTCTTACAATAATTAGCCACTCTCAAGGCTGCTTCCAATGGAACTATATGCCACATTTATGGACCCAAAATATGAGTTTTTAACAATAAGTAATTTCGAAGATATAATCATTTGAAAAAACAATTCGGCCGACAATTTGTTCTTAGCCCCCCCCTTTTCGGACGCCAGTGGATAAAAAAATTAGATTATTTTTAAAGTTTGTCCCATAACCTTTTCTACATCCGTACTGATTTTCAAAAATTTAATAGGTGCTGAGAAAATTTTATTAGATTTAGTGAAATTGTATAGTTTGTATGGGATATGGTAGAAGCAGTGGAGGTTTCTTAGTGATTTTTCAAAAATAACTTTGAATATTATGAAATTGTCATTTCTGAAATTTCAGACTAGTTACATTCATACTTTTCAAGAAAATCAATTTTTTGTGAAATTGTGTCATATTGTACAAGAGGGGGTAGAAGCAGTGTTGCTAATCAGTTAAATTTTTCCGATCTTAATATCAATGCTAATTAAGTATTTTGTGCAAAATTTGATCTCGACAAATGTTATACGTACTGAGAAATTTGGTTTCTAGTATTTCACGAAAAAGTGCAGTCTGTACGAGAGGAGGTGGAAGGAGTGGGAGGTTTCGAATAATTTTTATACCATCAAATTTATGATAAAAATAATGTTTCTTAAATTTTAAATTATTAACTGTTAATGTTTCCATGAAAATTTGATTTCAGTAAATGATTGAAAATGATGCATTTTGTATGTGAGGGGGTAGAAGGGGTTGAGGGATTTGGCTCGTTCCAGAACTTGACCTTTCAGAAACGACGTGTACAAAATTTGAACTTTCTAGCTCAACGTAGCTAGAACATCCGTTTATGAGATTTTTGAGTGATAACAAATATTTCTGAACCCTTTTCGCCTCTGTACGAGCATTATTTCTTGGCATTACAAATTTTAGAGAAAGCTTATAATACTCTTAAGTTCCATAAAAAAAAAATAAATAAATAACTAAAAACTAAAAGATGGAAAACGACGAAATCAAACGAAAAAAATAAAACGTATTATTCGGTACTTCCAATAATCAAATCCAAGAAAGTTCACAGGAACAATAAGCTGCGGATTTATAAAACTATCATACGACCTGTGCTCTGTTATGGCAGCGAGACGTGGACATTAACGCGAACTTCCGAAAAAGTAGTTAACGCATTCGAAAGAAAGGTCCTCCGGAGAATTTTGGGACCTGTGAAGGAAGGAACGGAATGGCGAATAAGATACAACCATGAGTTGTATCAACTCCACGACGAGCCAGAAACTTCAACGTTCATCAAGCTACGTAAACTGCAATGGGCTGGCCATGTAGAGCGAATGGAAGACAGACGAATCCCCAAACGTGCTCTTAAAGGCAAAGCGACTGGTAACCGGCCAGTAGGCAAACCACGCAAGCGATAGGAAGACTCGGTTGATGAAGATAGCGAAGCCATCTTAAAAAACATAACAGAATTATGATTTGGCGTAAAGCCCAATCATACGATACTCTAGATGAAATAGGAAATAGTTTATTGTACCGGAAAATATGTCATCTTAAATTCTTTTGAATGGTGAATTGTGACTTTTGTACGGGAGGTGGTAAAAGCAGAGGGGGACGGTTCGTAATTTTTCATATAATATCGAACGTAGTATACAAAATGTTTCATGCTGAATTTAAAGTTTGTTACTTTCATAATTTTCGAGGAAATTGAACAATTTTTACCTGAATTTATTCATTTTTATGTGAGGCGGCAGAGAAAGTGGGGAGTTTTGGATGATTTTGAATCTCCTTTTCAATATCCTAATCATATTGCTTTGTTACTCATATGCTCGAAGAAGAAATACTTTTCTTGAGTTTTCAATACAAAAATTTGTATGGGAGGTGGTAGAAGGAGTGAAGCGAAGTTAATATTTTTCTTAGCATTTATTGCAATTATTAAGGGACAAATTGTGACAAAATTTTAAGCTTGTACATTTCCTAGTTTCAATAAAAATCGATTAAATGCATTTTATCAAAGTTGTGCATTTGTATGAGACGGGGTAGAAGGAGTATTCGAATCAAAACCTAATTTTTTGACATCAATGATACTTGTAATTGTATACTTTCCTCAACATTTAAAGTTGATAGCCTTGACGATTTTGGAGAAAAATAATTTTGTTCAAATTCCGAAATTTCGTTAAATTTGTATGGGAGGGGGTAGAAAGGATAAGGTGAAGTTGACAATTTTTACAAAATTGGTTGCAATTGTAATAATATTAATTTTGACAAAAATTGGTTCATTTAACTTTGCTGGTTGCGACGCAAACCGAATAAATGCATTTTTGAAAATTGTACATTTGTATGGGAGGGGGTAGAAGGAGTAAGGAGATCAGAGCAATACTGCAAAGCTTTCACAGCAGCGTCACTAATACGGACATCGATATTATTACTCTAACCGAAACTGGACTAGATGACGACATCTTTACCAACGAACTAGGGCTATGCAACTATACTGTCTATCGCAGAGATCGCAGCCAAACCCTTGGCTATAAAAAACGTTTTGGTGGCTGTCTTATAGCAATCAAGAATATCTACGTCTCCAAACTTCTGTCTTTTTCACCAGACAACGTTGAACAGATCTTCATTGAAGTTACTCTTCATCAACATAAGTTTATCGTGGGCTGTGTTTACATCCCTCCTGCTTCACCAGTTGAAATCTACACCAGCCACTGCCAATATGTCGAGAACATCACTTACAGCTTTCCAAGTTCCAATATCATCATTGTTGGTGACTACAACTTACCACTAGTGGATTGGACCTCCGTTATTTGGACTGCACCTAACACAAGTTCACCTGGCAACACGGTCATCGACTCCTTTTGTTTTTTGGATTTTCATCAAAGCAATACTATTCTAAATGCTAAAGGAAAACTTCTGGACTTGGTCTTTTCAAATTTAGTATCAACGATCGTTGTTCATCGTTCAAGTTTCGCGTTACTACCCCTGGATGCTATGTACCATCCTGCGCTTAATATTGAAATTTCTTTTAACTCATGTAATGTTCCTATTCAACAATTTACTTCCTACAATTTCAAAAATGCCAATTATGATGTTATTTGTCAGCAGCTCTCATTAATCAATTGGTCGCATTTATTTGACAGCCTTGAATTAAATGACGCTATTGCTCGGTTTTATAACGTTATCTACTCTTTATTTGATAAATACATTCCACTTCAGGTAATATCGGGTTCAACTTATCCTCACTGGTTTAGCCCCGAACTCAAGCGTTTGATCATTATTAAAAAAGCCGCTCACGTTAGATTCAAGGAATCAGGTTCTCGAGCTGATTACCTCGAATTCTCTCGCCTTCGTTCTTTGTTTAAAGTCAGGAAGCAACAGTGCTACGCTGAATACGTTCAATCCGTTGAAACTAATATTTCATCCAATATCAAGGCCTTTTGGAATCATATCAACTCTCTTAGATCGGATAACATATTACCAACCTGCATGCACCTTAATGATGACATAGCTTCCGATCCGTTAGAAATCGCTAATTTGTTCGCAACTTTCTTCTCTAGTGTATACTCTGATACAACTTACGCGGCTGCTTCTACAAGCACCCCAATCACAAGAACTTGCCCTAATTCTTGTCTTGGTCTTTCTTCTTTGCCCATTGATTTCGCTGAAGTTGCATCGATGCTCAATGGCCTTAACCCGAACAAAGGTATGGGCCCTGATGGTGTTCCCCCTTTGGTTTTATGGAAATGTCGACAGTTGTTGACATTACCTCTAACTATTCTTTTTAACCTCTCTCGCCATACAGGTAGGTTTCCAATTATGTGGAAATCCTCTTATCTGGTACCCATTCACAAGTCTGGCGACAAAAGTAACATTGCAAATTACAGACCGATCTCCATCCTGTCTACTGCCGCAAAAATTTTCGATAAAATTGTCACTAACAAGCTCACGCCGTTATTTAAAGGCATTATATCGCCTCGTCAACATGGCTTTCAAAAAGGTAAGTCAACATTAACTAACCTCTTACCTTACATTGATAAGATTACCAATGCAATGGAGTGCAACCTTCAACTACACGCAGTTTACACCGATTTTTCTAAGGCATTTGATAAAATCAATCATCTGCTTTTAATTTTCAAATTAAATTACTATGGAATTTCCGGTACGTTGCTTTCATGGTTTAGTGATTACCTGCTGGATCGCATTTCCTCTGTCAATTTAAAAACTGCTAAGTCTACTTCATTCCCAGTAACGTCTGGTATACCTCAGGGCTCCCATCTAGGACCCCTTTTATTTCTAATATTTATCAATGACATTTCTTCTATTTTCAACGATGTCGATCTTCAATTATTCGCAGACGATTTAAAAATCTTCAAAACTATTAGAACGGCCCAGGACTGTGCTACCCTGCAAAATAACATCGACGCACTGTTCCATTGGTGCTTGTCTAACCATTTTTCGCTCAACATTTCTAAATGCTCGTACATAATTTTCAGCAGATCTCGTACACGCCACATTTACAACTACTGCATTAATAACCAACCATTGCCAGAGGTGCAGGTCATAAAAGATTTGGGCATTATGTTGGACTCGTCCTTAACTTTTGTACCCCATTTTACTAAAATATGCAATTCCGCTCGAAGAATGCTGGGATTCATAATTAGGAATAGTCTGGATTTCACGAATATTTTTTACATAAAAATACTCTATTGCTCTTTAGTCCGGCCTCACCTCAGCATAAATTTCTCCGTTATATCGGCTTTAAGCTTCATATTCGAATGGAGGACATCGCCTATGACTCCTTACTCAGACTGCTTAACCTCACTAATCTTTCTGCTCGTCGTGTGCAGTCAGATCTTATCGTCTTACATAGAGTTTTGAATGGCTTCCTGGATTGCCCGCTCTAACTTGAGGGTTTAAACTTCAGAGTTCCAAGTCACTTATCCCGCTCAACGGATTTATTTTATGTCGGTCGTCATATCACCCGCTATGGACAAAACGGTCCCACGGCAAGATTAATGAGAACTGCTAACAACTTTTCTGATTCACTAGATTTTTTCAATACTAGCATTAACGAAATTAAAAGAGTTGTATATGCATAATACACACATTCCATATTTATTATTTAATTTTTATGCCTCCTTTGATTTTATAATGTTTCTTATTTAATGATTAGTTTTATTGTTTACTCTACTTTTCCATGTACATAATCTGTATTAGTTTAAGGGCTTGTTCCGTATATATAATAAATAAATATTTTTTTACAGTAATGGTATTCTCATCATCATCAATGGCGCGACAGCCCAAATCGGGCCCTGGCCTCCTGAAGTCGTCGCCTCCAATCGTCTCGATCCAAAGACCGCGTCCTCCAGCTGCTAATTTTTAGAATGGCTTTGCTGTCTTCATCAACCGAGTCTTCCCATCGCTTGCGTGGTTACCACTCGCTTTGCCTTTAAGAGCACGTTTGGGGATTCTTCTGTCTTCCATTCGCTCTACATGGCCAGCCCACTGCAGTTTACGTAACTTGATAAACGTGGAAGCTTCTGGCTCGTCGTAGAGTTGATACAACTCATGGTTGTATCTTATTCGCCATTCCGTTCCTTCCTTCACAGGTCCCAAAATTCTTCGGAGGACCTTTCTTTCGAATGCGTTAACTGCTTTTTCGGAAGTTCGCGTTAATGTCCATGTTTCGCTGCCATAACAGAGCACAGGTCGTATAATAGTTTTATAAATCCGCAGCTTATTGTTCCTGTGCACTTTCTTGGATTTCATTATTGGAAGTACCGAATAATACGTCTTATTTGCTAGTATTATCCGTCGTTTGATTTCGTCTGTTTCATTACCGTCCTTTGCTAGATTAGCCCCAAGATATATGAAGTTGTCCACACTCTCCAAATTATATTCCGCAATTGTTATGTTTTGTCTGATTGGCGTTCTCCTTCTTGTTTGCGTCATTACTTTTGTTTTGCTTTCATTAATGCGCAACCCGACTTCTTTTGCGGCGGAGTCAAGATTGACAAATACCTCCTTAGCACTAGGGAAGGATCTTGCTAGAATGTTAATGTCGTCAGCGTATGCTACTAGTTGGGTGGACTTGAATAGTAGTGTCCCGTTGGTGTCGACTGGGATTTTTCGGACGACATACTCTAGTGCCAAGTTGAAAAGCATAGGAGCTAGACCATCTCCCTGCTTTAAACCACATTCCGTTCGAAAGCTGGTTGTGGAATCGGTTTGTATTCTCACTTGGGATTCAGTGTTCGTCATTGTGAGTCTTGTTAGTCGGACTAGTTTTGGAGGAATTCCAAAGTCAAGCATGATTTGGTACAGTACGCTCCTGTCGATACTGTCGTATGCTTGTTTAAAATCTACGAATATTTGATGCACGTCTGTGTTATATTCCCAGCATTTCTCAAGCACCTGTTTCACCGAGAATATCTGGTCTGTTGTAGATCGTCCGGTTCTGAATCCGCCTTGGTATTCACCAATTATTTGATTAGTATAGGGCTTAAGACGACGTTCAATTATTTTTGTCAGTATTTTATAGGACGTACACAACAATGATATACCTCTGTAGTTCTCACAGCAGAGTTTGTCTCCTTTCTTGTAAATTGGACATATAATGCTTTTTCGCCAGTCGTCGGGTATGATTTCCTCTGTCCAAATTTTGCATATCATGTTGTGCAGTATTTCAGCGACACAGTTTCCACCGTTTTTCAGAAGTTCAACTGGTATTTCGTCAATTCCCGGCGCTTTGTTTCGTTTTTGGTCACATAGGGCTGCTTTGATTTCAGGAAGCGTGGGTGGTGTCGATGATGGTTCATCTTCGTCAGTTGAGGCTTGAATTGAAATGTTGTCTGTCGTTATCGGTGCTCCTGGGATTGGATTCAAAAGATGTTCGAAGTATGAAGCCCATCTCCTTTTGATTTCTTCTGTGTCGCTGATGATATTGCCCTCTGCGTCTTTGCAGAGACTGGTTTTTGGTTTATATCCCTTTTTCAAGTCTTTTACTATGGCGTATGCGTCCCGCGTATTATTTTTTTCTCATGTCGTCGTCCATTTTTTGTATCTTGTCATTATGGTACTTCCTTTGTTTTCGTCTGCAGGTCTTTTTCGCATATCGCCTAAACTCGTCATATCTTTCTTTTTTGGCTCGTGTTGGTCGTTCAGTAAAAATTTTGTAAGCTTCGTTCTTTCTATCTATTGCGTCGCGACATTCTTGGTCGAACCAATCATTACTTTTTCGCCGTGCTTGATATCCTAATACCTCTTCCGCGGAGGATTTGATGCCGTCTCGTATTTTCATCCACGCATTATCCACTGGCATATTTTGGATATTTTCATATATTGGTGTCAGGTGTTTATTACATGCTAGCATGTAAGCCTGCGCCACCGTTTCGTCGTTAAGCTTGTCGACATTGAATTTGCGAGCTCTACTCGTTTTCGAATACCCACGACAAGCTATTTTGCATCGATACTTAGCTCTGACTAGATAGTGATCAGAGTCACAATTCGCACCACGGAGAGTTCGTACATCAAGTATGCTGGAAGCAGCCCTTTTCTCAATAAGAACGTGGTCTATTTGGTTGAAGGTGTGACCATCTGGTGATGCCCACGTTCGTTTGTGAATATCGCGATGTGGGAAGCACGTAGAGCTTACTATGATATTTTTGCTGCTTGCGAAATCAATAAGACGTTGGCCATTGTCGTTGGTTATGTCATGGAGACTGTGCCCTCCTGTTGTTCCTCTATGAGCCTCCTCTTTTCCGACTTTTGCATTAAAATCCCCTAAGACAATTTTTAGGTCATTCGAGGGCAGTGAGTCATAGGTTGTCTCTAGGGTGGCATAAAATTCGTCTTTAGTTACATCGTCCTTGTCTTCTGTTGGTGCGTGAACGTTGATCAACCAAGTGTTGAAAAATTTAGTCTTTATTCGGATTGCACACAATCATTCCCTTACTGGTCTGAAGCTCGTGACCTGCTGTTTAAATTTTTTGTCAACGACAAAAGAGACTCCAAACTTTCTGCTTCCCGACAATTTTCCACATGGATAGATTGTGTGTGATCTCATGTCCGTGATTTCGCTACCGAGCCATTTCGTTTCTTGGATGGCAGTTATGTTGATGTTATGTTTTGCCACTTCTTCGAGAAACTCTTTCAGAGCTCCTGTCCTAAATAAGGATCGAACATTCCAAGATCCAATAGAGTAGTCCATATTTCGTTTGCGGGGTCGTTGCCGTTGAGTCCATCCTTTCCGAGGCTGTTCTTCAGGTTTCTGGACAGTATTCTTTTTCCGGTGATGCGTTGTCGGCGCCTCGCCCAACCCCCGACCTGGAGGACCGGTCCTACTTATTTATTACACCCTAGTAGAAAAAGGGTGGGAGTTTTGAGCTAAATATGACATGCTGGAGTTCTCACAGCTATGCTGCAAGTCCAACTATGTCATACTTTTTGCCTACTTCCTGAGACGCACTGGTGTTACTGGCCATTCAGGTTAACTCCATTTACCCTCCTCCTTTCTCAACTCGGGCTTGGGACCGTCTATGGCGGAGTTAATGGTATTCTCATTATAATACTATTCCTAATTTTCAAGTCATTAGCTGAGACGGTATCGGAGAAAAATCAATTTCTTTAAAATTCCAAATTTCATGAAATTTGTATGGGAGGGGGTAGAAGTAGTTTGGGGATGTGGCCCGTTCACGGACTTAAAGTTACTTTTTTGCTAAAAATGATATATGAAAAATTTTAGCACGATAGGTCAACATAACCCTCGAATTATGTTGTAGACAGACGGACAGACGGTCACTCGGAATCGAGATTCTTGAGCAACAACAAATATCTCTGTACCCTTGGCGGCTATGTGCGAGCGTTATTTCGTAGCGTTACAAACGGTAGGGCAAACACAATGTACTCTCAGATTTCATCTAGAGTATAATTAGCAGCTGGAGGACGCGGTCTTTGGATCGAGACGATTGGAGGCGACGACTTCAGGAGGCCAGGGCCCGATTTCGGCTGTCGCGCCATTGATGATGATGATGATGAAAAGATGGAAAAATGATCATTTGTCCACTTTTTATGTAATTCAGTAAATCACATACAATCGATTTTAACTGAATCTATCTGTACATAAAATGTATTTTTGGCGTAGCGCCAATGTGATAATGTCAATAATATTTCTATTTTACAAAATAAAATTGAAGTTTTTATCTTCCCGCCCTACACAGTTCAAGTTTATATTGAAGAAACCACACGTTTATCCGCACAAATCCAAATCATACTCTGAATATCTCCATTTAAACTCAATCAAATGGAAATCGAAACTACAAAATCAATTGTGTCACGTTACGAAAATAATGTACCATCACCTCGAATGATGGGGTAAACACAGGCTGAACAGATACATATCTTCGTATTTCAAAGATATACCTATATATCTAACCACAGGTATCAAGTAAAATCTCATTTAATCGGATACCAAACCGACAGATACTCAACAGTCGCTCCGTGCGCTATTAACAGGCCGGCAACTAGCAATTTATTTCAATCCCAAAATGACAGTATGAAAAGTTGTATATTGGCCAATAACTACGAATTGTTGGTAAACAAGATCAGTAAACGAGGACGACGTGCACTATACAGCCATGTAACGAGCACTGTCTCTAATCCGAGATCCAAGGACTCCATCGCTTCCCGTCAGCATCATCGTCTCCTGGCAGGTATCTTACGAAATGGCACTTTGTATTGAGTTGTGCGTCTCCATATGAAGTTACCTGGTTCGGTTTAATGTCAATAATCACCTCATTAGGCTGATTATTCGCGGTTTAAATAAACAGCTAAATGGAACTATCGACCAGATGATATGTGGAAATTAAGACGGCACTAGGGAAAATTCCCTTTCGCGGATGACATGAAGGCCTGACGAATATTCAAATTGGAAATCTTGTCAATTTGCAGCAATTAACGTTAATTGCGAATCGAGAAACTCCATACAAATCTGTTATGCTCGATTGCTAGTTTGTTGTAAATAGTTTGTGCAAAATGCTCAAGATCCAAGTGTGTACAAGCACATTCGACACGGCAATATTGAAGTTAAATATTTCAACTCGATTCCAACAATTATAGTTGAATCGTGAACTGCTGTTGAGGTTAGTGAGTGTTAAATAAAAATGTGCAAAATAAATGCAATTTTGAATGTATCGTGCGCACATTATAAATAAAACATGTCCCCCGTAACGATGCTCGTTAGCAATTAGAAATAAAACACTCGTCCATACAGCGATCTTCTTCAATTCAAATAGAAAAATTATGCGGCTGCCGTTTTCTGGCTGAAGATGATATTTTGTTACATTGTTGCGGGCTTAGCAACATGAAATTCTTTAGACGGCAGGTAGGAGATTAAGAACCACTTTAATTGACTTGTTCCGAAATAGCCTGCACGTTTGGGATACATTATTCCTACCGAAGAGATTGAACCTGATTAGGAAAAATATTAAAAAAAATTCTTTCAAAAATCGTTGTCAACATTTTTTTAGTTAAACTAACAAATATGAAATTAAATGGCTGGGCTTTTTTTTATGAAATGCAATTCTCCTCTTTTCAGTTTTTCAATCTAGAAAACAACAAATTCAAATCTACTGCATCCTGCGCTCATAAATTTGTTCATTGCGCAAAGGCTATTTATCAAAACTCCATAATGATGTATAGGTACAACTTCTCGCCAAAACAAATCCATGATGATGCTCTTCCTAAACAAAAACACATTAAAAAAGGGGGGAAAAAAAGAAGAAAATTTGCGCGTCTGGTGGTAATATATTCCTCAACCAAAGAACAAGAAACCATGTGCAGCCTTATAGCCGATGTCTTTGCGTTGTACCTCCCGATTTGGATGAATGCCAAGGCAGACACCGTCAATGAGATTTTCAAGAACTGCCAGAGGAATCCTTCGGTATCGCTTAGAGCTGGATTGGCTTTGAGATGTTTTTCGGCGCCAATATTCGCATTATCTGTGATCTTTGCGGTTTCCTTACACAAGACCACGCCGTCTTGGAGCGGATTCCTTTCAGGTGTATCGGAATTTACAATGCTCCACATCAGACATGACTTGCAGAGCAACTCTGCAACTACTTAACTCGAACATTAGCTGGGTCAGAACGCGACTAGCTACTATGCGATTCTTATGCTATTTTTTTTTTTGTTTTTTCTTGGTCTTCTGGGCAGCACTCGTACTCCATCGAAGTCATTCAGCAATAAACTTTTCGTTCCAGGAATTTGCTGCCTGGTAGCTATGACTGTGAAATTTAGTGCACTCGAACTATGGGAAGGAAGGAAATTTGAGTCAGAATTGGCGAGGATTCGACTGCAAATGCAGCAAAAGGCGCCGGTTGTCGCGGTCTATCATACTACGATACGTCTGCTTGCTGTCTTCTCCTTTTTTTGAGATCTTCAAGTCTGCTTTTGGATAGGAATTTGTCCGTGGAATACTTGAGAGGATTTTTTCTCGTAAGTACGTTCTATGTTTACCGGATCTCAAGCCAACGACGAACTTCCAAGCTTGAAAAAAGAAGTTATAAACTTAGTTTTTTCTGATTATCCTTTATGCCCATTGTGTCCGAAGTCCAAGTGCCAACACCTGGGTAAATGGTCCATTGGTGCTGATGGTCGCCAGGTTGCTTCGCTAGTCCGGATTTCAATGTCCATCTGTAGATACGCGTTAGTACTTTTAATTGATTCCACTGGCTGCTAGTCTTGTGCCGGATTACTTGCTGACCGCTGGACTCCCTGTAACGAGCTATGCTATAATGAAAGATGTGCCAATTTTTTTTTTATGCCTGCCTTTTAATTGGCGGTTTTCCTTTGTAGTTGGAACAGAGTTCGGATATGATAGAGAAAATGAACGATTTTATTATTGTTATTTTTAGAACAAATTAAGATACAAAGAACTGGCGAATACTTAGCTACATTTCTGCATGTAAAGCTTTATGGGTACTTCATTTCTTTAATTAGTATCGAATTGTATATGGAATGTTGCATAAGATAATATTTGAAAAGATACAGAAACAGAATTAATCAGTTTCGATTAATTTGATTAATAAGTCTTTACTTTGTAAGATAACATAAATGGGATGATTTATTTTGGTTACTTATCGGCTATCATCTACTGAAGAAGGCTTCACATTTTTATATTAGTGAAATCTTATCATATGGGAATTATTGGCCACTTGATGAAATCGTTGATAAAATACCACAGAAGTACAAAATTTCATATTTGAAAGAATTTCTTGAAAGAAAGGATGAAATTGTGTTGTGTTACTAATACATGAGGTGGTACAAATGTCCCATTCATGCAAGCCAAAATGTCCTAACACTACACAAAATATTTTTGTCCCATTTCACAGGTTTTGTCACATTTGAATTACAGTCATGTATTTGTATGGCTGCCGTACCAAAACATTATTTGTACACTCATTACCAGTAGCGTGGTATCCATTGATGCAAGGAAAGCAATGCTTCCATTACGTTTTGCCCTTTTTTTCAGTTTAGAAAAGCTAACCTGAAATCAACATGAATATGAAAAGAAAGCTCGCAATATTTTCGTCTACCACTGTTTTACGTGCTCCTGACAGCTTTTTTTCACGCTTTTTCTGACCAATGAAAGTTGGGAAAGAGATGCGATTTTAAAAACACATATACAAGACCGCTGGCCAATACGAGCAAAATTTTCTCGCACAACGACCGCTAGTTCGACTTCAATAGGAAGGAGAGATGCATCGCAGAATATGCTTCCACCTTTACTCTTATTACTTTTAGTCACATATACAAGAAAACGAGACCACCGGCCAATGCGAGCAAAATTTTCTCGTGCGACGAGCGCAAGTTCGACTTCAATAGGAAGGCAAGATGCATTAGCGCAATTCCTTCCTGCCAGTGCTTTCAGTCGCAAGCTCTGGCTCTCGATCAAAGTATTGCCAGTATTGAAATTTCTGTACTAGCCGAAAAATAATCAGGAAGAAAAATGTGAAGAAGCAGATCTGGCAATATTACCCATATTTGTCGTGTTTGAGTGGAAACGAATCGGCTTAATCTTCGGCAGAATGAGGACATCTTTTTTTGGACGTCTTTACTTTTATTATTAAGAAAATAAATAGGTTTATTTTGGACCTTAAAAAAAGTAACTTTGAATTAAGATAAATTTATTGAAAATAATAATTTAAAAAAAAAGTTATACAAATAATTATACAACAAAAGCTAGAAAAAGAAGAACTTCGGGCCGGTATCGACCGTAGCGTCTAATCGTCACGACAAGAGTGATCTTTTCGAAAAGTAAATCATAGAAAGGCAACAGTTTAAACAAGTATTCTAAATACATAGTGAAAACAAGTAATGCAAGTATTGATAGTTAAGTTAGGCTTAGACTAGTGTATTGTTGTTGTAATTCTCGCCAGGCTTAGACTCCTACATTCGGCCATCCTGCTTAGTCATCTGTCCCAGATGTCCGCTTGCTATGGTTTCAGAATATCTGCTGATGAAGATGTTTTAATGGGTCCTTCTCCAATACCAACCTTTTCTAAATCATAGCGATCGTTACATTCAATTTTGATGATTTAGTATGGGCCCAGGAATTTTGAATGTAATTTAATTTCTGTCCCAAACTGCGTCCTTTGGATTGGTACTAAATCGTTAAGTTTGTATTGCGTCGCTATTTTCCGTTTCCTGTTGTACATTTTGCGGTTTTCGATTTGAATTTTTTCGATTTGTTTCTTCGCGTCACTAGGAAGATCCATGCGAGATTGTTCAAAGTCCTTTATAAATTTTTCCTCAATAATCTTCCGTAGGTTGTGGTCTTCTGGATTTGACATACGAATCCCAAATAGCAGCTCGAATTATGTTCGATTAGTGCTTCTGCAAGCTGTTGAGTATATGAAGCGTTGTAACTTCACGACATGTTTGTACCATTTTAAAAGATCAGTTGTTGACAATTTTGAAAGAATGGGAACTAGCGTACCATTGCATCGTTCCATTTGACCATTCTCTCTGGGAATGCCCGTTGTAGTTTTATGATGAAATATATCTTGGCTTTCACAATAGTTTTGAAAATCGTTGGACGTGAAAGCTGTTCCTCTATCACTTATTATTCGTTGCGGGTTACCGAAGACATCTTTTTGTAATTCTAATTTCTTCAATACTTCACATGTCGTTGTGTTCTTCACAAGGTAAATCCATAGGAATTTGGTAAAAGCGTACACAACAACGAATAAATATTTGTAATTCTTATTTGTGGGTGAAAGAGCACCAACATGATCGACATGATATGTATGTAAAGGGATGTCCAATTTATCAATTGGAGATAAAAAGCTTTCTTGTTTTCCGGATTTTCGGGAACCCAGTATGCATGCATTGAACACAATTTAAAATAACCTTTTCAATTTTCTTAGCAAGCTTCAGGATCTCATATTCTTGTCGTAGAATAGTTTCTACTTTTTTCCCATTGATGTGTCCATTTTCAGGGACATTGCGAATTATTTGGGACTGCATTACTTTTGGAACTAATAATAAATAACTACCATCGACGAAACGTTATAATATGTCGTTTCTCATCATATAATTGTTGTAATTGGAGTCACTACTTTCTAAAATTTTACGTATCAGTTAACATTCAGTATTCTCACGTTGATTATTTCGAAACTTTTTCAATATTGAAGAAGTTATCTTCAAAACAGCTGGATACCGACTTAGCGCATCTACGTGACGCATCGAAGCTTTCAATATTAATATTGTTTCAAGCATAGAGAGAGCGGTTTTAGTAATATTTATAATATATTGCTTAAGCGTAATAAACCTATATAATTAAAAAATAATTGCTTGCCCTAGCTATAAAGTCACGCCACGCCACTGCTCATTACACTGTTTTAAGAGAGTCGTGCGAATGAGGACTCAAGAGTTGTGTGAACGCGAATAAGGTAATGAGTTAGCATGTAGCTGATAAGAGACTATGTATCGCAATAATGGCATACATACAATTTATCTCACATCAAATGAGGTATCAACTCAAATGAAGCATCAACTCAAATGAGTACGAACGTGAAATTGTGGCAATGTCACATGGCGACATATTGCTTGCATGTGAGCAGACTTATCCTATTAAAAAGTTTTCAATTATTTTTTGGCTATAACTTTATTATTTGAATAATAAAGTATTGACTTTGAAATAAAATGGCTACCCTGCAATTTTGTTTTTTCGCGTTTCACGACTAAAATAGCCTAAAAATGCAAAAAAAAAACGAATCCGTCTGTCTGTACGCCATACGCTGTCCACCGTACGTGTACGGTTAGCGCACATTACCTCCCAAACCCTTCAACATAAAAGTTCAGTTTTGGGTGGATTGTACTAGATGGTTGCGGATCTCAACGCTCAAACCGAAAACTAAGAACTCGAATATCTCAACCATTGTTCTAGCTGTATGTATAGTATGTATGTATGTATACCTAGTCGTGCCATAAGTTCTGTCACACGTATATGGGCAATTTTTGTATAAATGAAAAAGAGTTTTTGACAAAGGAAAATATATTTTATTTTGGCATACTAATGGAAGTAAAATAAGCAACAAATTATTCAAAGTGGCCGCCTTTAGCCTTAACACAGCTCTTTAATCTGTTGGGCCAGTCATCGATAGCAGTACGCACTGTTTCTAGCGGAAAATTAAACATTAACATTATGACGTTTATAAAACTGGCCGATATTGAAATGTCACTCATAAAATAAAGTTGTTGCCAATGTGAGAAATTATGTGACAGAACTTATGGCAGGACTAGGTAGAAGGGCTTATCGGACAAACTCTAAACATAACTTAATTTTCTTATCCATTGGCATCCGAAAAGGGGGACTAAAAGTAAATTGGTGACAAATTTTTTTAAATGATTATTTCTGTAAATAAACTGCCAACAAGTCGGGCGAAACTTTATTATTCTTGGGACAAGTTGATGATGAGTGGAAAGTCAATATGCAGGTTAGAGTGCTTAGGGAAGACTAAGTGAAAGGGAGTTCTTGGGCTGGGCTGTTGTCAATTTAACAATATTTCATTCGTTTCTGCAAGTTTGGATTTTGATGAGGGGAGGAGGAGGAGTAATAGTAAGGGTGGGTGGATGTTAATAGCTTTTTAATTAATTGCTTGAATCACGTCCAATATTCTTTGTATAGAATGTCAGTTTCATAGACGAATTTTCATAAAATTCGGTGTATTTTACCTTCAGGAAACCGAACATTTGTATGGGAGGGGTAGACAACGTAGGGCAATCGTAAAATTTGACATACAGTTTTATTTCGTTTCTCTTGTAAGGTGATTTCAAGTTCGTAGATTCTAGTTTGTTGGTTATTAGTTGGTTTAATGAAATTGGTAGAAATTGTACTTTTGTATGGGAGGGGGTAGAAGGACAGGCACGATCTCAAAACTGTTGACGCAATTTTATTTTGACTAGTTTTAAAAGTTTTTCTGCAAAATTTGAAATTGATAGCTTTTAATAGTTAGGTGATAATTGATTTCTTGAAAATGGTCGAAATCATACTTTTGTATGGGTGGGGGTAGAAGTTTTAAAGGGTTTCGACCAGTTAATATTTTGTTTACTTATAAACTTTTTTTGAATGCATTTAGCAAATTTTCAAGTTTCTACCTTCAAATTTCACTCCAAAATTTTCAGTTTATGTTTTTTTTTTCAATGCACATGAAACACTTTGTGAACGTTAGACCGGGAGGTCGGTTTATAACAATTATGGAACAAGTTATTATTATTTTTCTTTGTATATCAAATAGACGTATCCACATTAAAAATTTAAGCTTTGTATCTTTCACCAGAGCCCTAAGAAAATCTCTCAAAACTTTCGACATTTTTGCTTATCACCTCCCCCCCCTTACACCTCCCAACTTAAAATTTTTATCAAAATTAACCACTATGTAGCTCTACAATCTGACAAATTTTTGATTTGATATCTGTTTTTTTTTTTAAATATAGGGATTTGTAATTTTGAAAGTGCGCCATTTTTGAAATGCTCCCCACCCTTCCCTCCCCCTTCCTATTATTTCAACATCTTCTATTTTTTTGTATTTTCCTAGTATAGCTTAATATACGTTTTAAGTTTCAATTACATAGCCTTAGAGATAGTTGAGATATTCATTTTTAAGTGTTTTACTTTGCACCCCCCTGACCTTCCCCCTTATAATAATTAGCCACTCACTAAACTGATTCCGATGGAACTATATGCCATCTTGATGGTCAGAAAATATGAATTTTTTACGATAAGTAATTTCGAAGATATAATCATTTGAAAAAAACAATTCGGCCGATAATATGTTTTTAGCCCCCCCTTTTCGGGCTCCAATGGATAAAAAAAATTAAATTATTTTTAAAGTTTGTCCCACAACCCTCGCTATATCTCTACTGATTTTCAACTTTCTATCTGCATTCGTAGTGGAGATATTAGCAAGTGTAGTTATGACTTTTTCCCTCCCCCCGCCTCTCCCTTCCACCTAACACCCCCCAAAATTTAGAAAATAGAGAGCTCATTTACACAATCAAAAATCCACCCAAAAACGAATATTCTACCTTTAACGGTCTCGGAGATATGAGTCCATATGTACGGCGTTCGGCGGAACGGATTTTTATTTTTGCATTTTTAGGCTAATTTAGTCATGAAACGCGAAAAAAAAAAATTTCAGGGTAGCAAAAATTTTTTTTTTTTTTTCTTGTGTCGATCATACTTTATTATTAGAATAATAAAGTAAAATGGTATACTTTCCAAAACTTCAAACCGTTATATCTCAAAACGCAGTACAGATATCAAATTGAAATGTTGTCAGATTTTAGTCCTTAATTTTCGTAAAAATTTTAAGTAAGAGCCTGTAAGGGAAAGGAGGTGGTAAGCGAAAATTTCGAAAATTTTCAATGATTTCTTAGGGCTCTGGTGAAAGATAAAAAGTTTAAATTTTCCATGTGGATTTATCTATTTGATATACATAGAGAACAAATAATAATTTGTTCCACAATTGTCATGTACTGATGGCAGGACGGGAGAGGGGACGGGGGAGGGGGGGTCTAACGTACACAAGGTGTTTCATGTGCAATAAAAAAAACACAAAAACTTAAATTTTTTGAATGAAATTTTAAGGTAGAAACCTGAAAATTTGTGAAATGCATACAAAAAAAATTCCATAAAAGTATGAAATATTAAATGGTAGAATACCTTCAAAGCTTCTCCGCTCCCATACAAAATTATTTTTTCGATTATTTTAAAGAAATCAATTATCACCTAGGTATTTAAAGTTATCAATTTGAAATTTTACAAAAAACTTTTAAAAGCAGTTAAAACGAACTCAAAAGGTTTTAGATCGCGCCTACCCTTTTACCCCTTCCAACACATTTCGACCAATTTCAATAAATCAACTAATAACCAACAAATTAATAGCTATGAACTTGAAATTTTTTGCGAGCACCTTACAATAGAAACGAAATAAGACTGCACCACAAATTTTACGATTTCCTTACCTCCTCTAACCCCTCCCATACAAATGTTTGGTTTCGTGAATGTGAAATACACCGAATTTTATGAAATGCAGCGTCTAAGAAACTTACATTCTATACAGATAATGTTGAAAGTGATTTAGGCAATTAATTATTATTAACATCCATCCACCCTTACTATCACCCCCACCCCCCTCATAAAAACGCAAACTTGTATAAACGAATGAAATATTGATTATATGTACTGGAGCTATTGATCGTATTTGCAATTAAGTTAATTAACAACAGCCCTGAACCCACTCTCACTTAGTCTTTCCTAACCACTCTAACCTGCATATTGACTTTCCATGCCTCCACAACTTGTCAAAAAAATAATAAACTTACGCCCGACTTATCGGCAGTTTATTTTATTATGTGTTCATCTTACACATGTAAGTTTTCTTTCACTGAAATATAAATATTCGTGCATTCAATTAGTAAGATGAAATTCACTCTGTTCTTTTTGCCCCAGCTAAGATCAGAAAATAATAGTTCCTCAAAATTTGAGAATATATAAATGCTTCACTAGTTCGTTTCATTTTCTTTTTTTTTATGTTCTTTTTTCATGTTTTTAAAAGAAATGTTTTGAAATTTGATAACACCTCAAATATAGTGCGTTATTATTGTTATCATTGTAATAAAGCAGAAGAATAGAAAGAAATGAAGAACAGTTTAGTTTATTACTTTATTATTTTAATAATAAAATATTGTGATCGACTTGAAATAATACTACCCTGAAATTTTGTTTTTTCGCGTTTCATGACTAAAATAGACCAAAAATGCAAAACATAACAGAATTATGACTGGGCTTAAAGCCCAATCATATGATACTCTACAAGAGATGGAAATTACTTAAAAACACCGGAAAATATGTCATCTTAAATTCTTTCGAATAATGAATAGAGACTTTTGCATGGGAGGTGGTAGAAGTAGAGGGGGAGGTTTGTATTTTTCGTATATGACACCGAAAATGGCATGCAAAATAGTCTTTGCTGAATTTTAAGTTTTTAGTTTTCATTATTTTTAAAGAAATTGGTCATAGTTTTTCTGAAATTGGGGCATTTGTATGTGAGGTGGTTTAAGATGATTTTGAAACTGCTTATCATCATCCTTATCACCATGCTTTGATTCAATTTCAAACTCGATAGCTCTCATATACTTGAAGGAGAAATGCTTTTCTTGAATTTAGAAAACAGATATTTGTATGGGAGGTGGTAGAAGGAGTGAAGCGGAGCTGATAATTTTACACTTATTTCAATTAATAAGAAACAAATTCTGGAAAAATTTTAAGTTTGTACTTTTTCTAGTTTGAGTGGAAATCGATAAAATGCATCTAACAAAAATTATGCATTTGTATGGGAGGGGATAGACGGAGTGTACGGATCAAAACAAATTTTTTTCACATTATTAATATTTTTATTTGTATACTTTGTACAAAATATCAAGTTGACAACTTTAACAGTTTCGAAGAAAAATAATTTAATTTAAATTTCGAAATTTCGTGAAATTTGTATGGGAGGGGGTAGAAGGAGTAAGGTGAAGCTGATTTTTATTTTCGAAATAAATTGTAATTATAATAGAATTAATTCTGACAAAATTTCGTCCTTTCAGCTTTACTAGTTTCTATGAAAATCGAAAATATGTATTTTTCAAAATTGTCCATTTGTATGGGAGAGGGTAGAAGGAGTAAGGGGATCGGGTCAATATTCTGTGATATTAATGAAATTTATATCATAATACTTTGACCTAAATTTCAAATCGATAGCTTAAATAGTTTCAAAGAAAAATCAATTTCTTACTATTTCGAAATTTCATGAAATTTGTATGGGAGGGGGTAAGAGGAGTGGGGGGATGTAGCCCATTCACGAACTTAAAGTTACTTTTTTGCTAAAAATGACACGAAAAAAATTTTAGCACTATAGCTCAAAGCTTTCGAGAGTTATGCTGTAGACAGGCGGACAGACAGACAGACGGTCACACGGAATCGAGGTTTTTGACCGACAACAAATATTTGTGTACCTTTGGCGGCTCTTTGCGAGCATTATTTCTTAGCGTTAAAAACGGTAAGACAAACACAATATACTCTCAGATTTCATCTAGAGTATAAAAATTTAGTTTTTATTCGGATTGCACTCAATCTTTCGCTTACTGGTCCGAAGCTCGTGACCTGCTGTTTAAATTTTTTGTCAACGACAAAAGCGACTCCAAACTTTCTGCTTCCCGACAATTTTCCACTTGGATAGATTATGTGTGATCTCATGTCAATGATTTCGTTACCGAGCCATTTCGTTTCTTGGATGGCAGTTATGTTGATGTTGTGTTTTGTAACTTCTTCGAGGAACTCTTTCAGAGCTCCTGTCCTAAATAAGGATCGAACATTCCAAGATCCAATAGAGTAGTCCATTTTTCGTTTGCGGGGTCGTTGCCGTTGAGTTCAACCTTTCCGAGGCTGTTCTTCAGGTTTCTGGACAGTGTTCTTTTTCCGGTGATGCGTTGTCCGCACCTCGCCCAACCCCCGACCTGGAGGACCGGTCCTACTTATTTATTACACCCTAGTAGAAAAAGATTGAGC
Source organism: Chorisops tibialis (assembly GCA_963669355.1). Lineage (NCBI taxonomy): Eukaryota > Metazoa > Arthropoda > Insecta > Diptera > Stratiomyidae > Chorisops > Chorisops tibialis. The sequence goes on along the minus strand of OY770262.1, from coordinate 262,088,851 downwards.
TAGGGTATAGGTAGTGTGTTGGTCTTGTAATGCGAAGGTCGTGAGTTCAAATCACGGCCGGCGCAAAATATAATTCCGGCACATTGCCTGCTTGGGTATACCTTGGTTACCTCAATCTAAGGAAATTAAAAATGCGTAGAAAAAAAAAATTTAAGGAACCTGAATATCAGGAGGCCAAGGTCCGATTTGGGCTGTAGCGCCATTGTAGAAGAAGAAAAAGAGTGGGAGTTTTGAGCTAAATATGACATGCTGGAGTTCTCACAGGTATGCTGCGAGTCCAACTATGTCATACTTTTGCCAATTTCCTGAGACCCACTGGTGTTACTGGTGATTCAGGTTAACTCCATGTTCCCTCCTCCTTTCTCAAATCGGGTTTGGGACCATCTATGGCGGAGTTCCACTTTTGCCACATTAAATTAAAATTATTATTTTTTTTCATGTTTTGTTAACTATTTTGTTAATATTGTAAAAATGTATATAATTACTATTCGCACGAGCTTAGCTCATTGATTAACCTAAAAAAATTTACTTTACTTTAAAGTGTGGCTCCAAATAAAGATATTAAAGCGTAGCTTAGCGCTGAGATAACGCTAGTTATTCAACTCTTATGGCTACTTTGGAACACTTTGGAAATAATTTAATGTAAGAAAAAAAATTTTTTCTTAAGTTTTTTTCATTCCTTTCGTGGCGTACTGGGCAGCGTGCTTGTTTCATAGTCAAGAAGTCGTTAATTATATTCCCACTCCAGGTAGTAGAATTTCTTAAGCACAAATTTTTCAGTTGCTACTGGCAGTGAAAGAATTATTCGAAATAAAATGGGCAAACGATGTAAAAGTAAAACAGGTCCCCTTCAAGAAGGTCTAGTATATACTCAGTAGATGGTTTCTGTTCAATTTCTATCATTCAGTTCCCCATAACATCTGGAAATATGTATCAGTAGGAGCCAGTTGAAATGAAAAAATATGCTAGCTTCACCACTCGTTTTGGTCATTCTCATTCCTCTTTCCCTACCTTCCCAGTCCAATCCCTTCACTCTATGACTGTGTTTGTGCATTGGACATAAAGGCCAAGATTGCCTAACACAAGTCATTCTGTAAAAAAATAGACTTTTCTCAAGAATATACACCCACACCCCCAATGAACGAGCAGAACAATGTGAGAAGTACACTAGTTCCCTTAGATGGAATATATGATATTTTGTGCTACTAGCAAACAGTACTCGTATAGGTACTTGACAGTGACCAAAATACTAAGCCTTCTACAATCTATTATCGCTCGATTTAATCCAGAAAATCCCTGCCCATCGTAATTTTGTCCGGGCATTGCAGATATAATTCAATTATTTATCAAAAATGCAGTGATAACTTTTTATACTCTAGATGAAATCTGAGAGTATATTGTGTTTGCCTTACCGTTTGTAACGCTAAGAAATAATGCTCGCACAGAGCCGCCAAGGGCACAGAAATATTTGTTGTTGCTCAAAAACTTTGATTCCGAGTTGCTGTCCGTCCGTCTGTCCGTCTGTCTGTCCGTCGTCCGTCTGTCTACAACATAACTCTCGAACGCTTAAAGCTATCGTGCTGAAATTTGTTGTGTGTCATTTTTAGCAAAAAAGTAACTTTAAGTTCGTGAACGGGCCACATCCCCCCACTCCTTCTACCCCCTCCCATACAAATTTCATGAAATTTCGAAATTTAAGGAAATCGATTTTCCTCCGAAACCTTTTCAGCTATTGACTTAAAAATTAGGTCATAGTATAATAATATAAATATCATTGACCTCAAGAAATATTGATATGATCCCCTTACTCCTTCTGCCACCTTCCATACAAATGCACAATTTTCAAAAATCCATTTATTCGGTTTGCATTGCAACTAGCAAAGCTAAATGAACCAATTTTTGTCATAATTAATTTTATTATAATTGCAACTAATTTTCGAAAAACTATCAACTTTACCTCACTCCTTCTACCCCCTCCCATACAAATTTTACGAAATTTCGGAATTTAAATTAAATTGGTTTTCTCCAAAACCGTCTAAGATATCAACTTTAAAATTTGAGAAAAGTATCCTGTTATAAATATAATTGATGTCAAAAAATTTGGTTTTGATTCGGATATTCCTTCTACCCTCTCCCATACAAATGCAGAATTTTGGTAAATGCATTTAACCGATTTTCATAGAAACTAGAAGAAGTAGGAACTTAAAATTTTGCCACAATCTGTCCCTTACTAATTGTAATAAATGCTAAAAAAATATCGCCTTCACCTCACTCCTTCTACCACCTCCAATACAAATTTTTGTATTGAAAGGTCAAGAAATATGAGAGCTATCGACTTTAAAATTGTAACAAAACAATGTGATTAGGAAGTTGATAAGCAGATTCAAAATCAGCCAAAGTCTTCCACTTTCTCTGCCACCTCCCATACAAATATCATGAATTCAGACAAAAATTGTTCAATTTCCTCGAAAATTATGAAAGCAAAAAACTTTAAATTCAGCATGAAATATTTTATACACTACATTCAGTGTTACATACAAAAATGACAAACCTCCCCCTCTGCTTTTACCACCTCCCAAGCAAAAGGTAAATAAGTATGTCATCTAGAGTATCATATGATTGGGCTTTACTCCCAATCATAATTCTGTTATGTTTTTAGTTATTTCTGAAAAAGTCATTAAGAACTCGCCGCTCCCTCTACCTCTCACACAAACTGCGCAATTTCACTAAATCCAATACACTAATTTTCTCATTAGCTATTTAGTTTTTGAATCCTAAATTTTGTATAAAATATTTTGATGGCAACTCTATCGTGATGTGAAAAAATTAGTTAAATGTCGTCACCCGCTCCACCATTTCTCCTACAAAATTTCTTAAAATCAAGAAATTTCTCTTTCATCTAGAGTATCGCACGATTGGGCGTAGTCCTGTTATGTTTCTTAATATCATGGAATACAATATTTTTGATTATTTCTAATCTTAATTAGACAAGTCATATTTATGCTTAGCTTACCTTTTCATTTCCTCTCAAACAGTTGTATTGTGATCATTTTCACAACTTGCTTCTACACTAATTTGAAACTGAGAACTTCGCTATTCAATATATCAATAAATGGACACATGTTTTGTATTAACTTGTAGCTAATTTGGAAAACCTTTTCCTGCACAAATATCCCATACCCTCATCGTATCGTAATTTCAGCTTAGGCCTAATAATCCTCGTCAAAAATCAAAAAACACGTATCAAATTCGAAATCCCATTTCCATTCAAAAATACAACAAAATCACTTTGATGTCAAAAGACAAATACGCATCCCGAGCGTCTGTTTTCCATCGCAATCAACTGAAAACCGTGAAAATTGTGAAAACTCATACGGCCTGCTCTCTGTGTATACTGCAAAAAGTAAATTGAAAATTTTTTTCTAATAGCCGCGAGAAATAAGAGCCAACTTCAAATCGGTCATACCCCAAATACACCAATTTTCAACGTTTTTCGTGTTTAGTGACGTCAAAAAATGTTCTGCCGGCGGCACACTTCAATCGGAGCCTACGTTAGTCGCATTTGTAATTTCTGAAATTAATTCCAGAAAGTGGTGGTCGGTACTGGCAGCAGCCTCCACACATCCCACATATGTTTTTCATTGAGAGAGAAAAAGCGTGTCATCATCAGGAAGTCACATGTAAACTCGGGTACAGATGTCGCGGCATTTTCACTGATGTTTATCCATCGAGAGATCACCCTTTTGTTGACTTTGTAAACGGGGGCGCTTCACGATTATTTTGGGGGAGCATACATCAGGCCATCCGGGATAGTGAAGGATTCACGTCGCTACTATACTTTTCCTTTCAACGAGTTTTTTGCGAAAATAAACCGAAGGGTTCACTCGTTGAATTGCGAGTTGACGGTTTGGTCCCACGTGCACCATCTCGTTCCTTCCGATCGATTTTTCACCCCTTGAAACTCGTGTCGGACTCCCCTAGCCAACCTGCATCTCAACCAACATCAATTACTCACCTCAGAGATTCGGGATGAAATAAGTAAATCGCTGCCACTTTCCTCCGCTGAAAATTTGCAAACCAATCTTTCAAAGAGGAAGCATGATGACATCCAGCGTTCGGGATAAAGAACGGAATGTATCCCACCAGTGGGAAGAAGTCCTTCCTGGGGCCGCAGTCCCGGCGAACAATTGAAAATCTCGGCTGATAAGTGAGTCACATCCAAGCATTCTTCACGACGGTTCTGCTGTTGATTCAGTTTGAAAAGTGGGAAAGTACCAAGGAAAACATTTTTAATGTGTCCGTATTGTGCTTAAAGTTGAAAGTGTGTGAATTTGTTCGCCATTACTACTTATGCTCGGCTTACACTTTTCAATTTCAATGCAACCATCCATTCAATTGAGAGCTGTAGCATTACTAGTTCTGATGCTGAAACACAGTGGAAAGTGGTTGACGATGACGTTGTATTATGGTGGTGACGAAAAGAAATACCTGCAACGCAGGAAAATAAAAATACATACTCCAGGAAGGCACCATTTGGCATAATGTTAACGAACCTTTTCGAATGGAACATCAGCGGTGAGAACCCTATGGCACGGCGGTTGATGCCTGAATCCTGCTCATAGCTGTGAGGTGGATAGACTCGTATGTAGGTGTATACTTGAAGTGGATGTGCTTCAAGTTGCACGTCAGGCTGTAGAGAATGCAAAGTGGATTTTACGATTCTATTCCTGTATGGAAAGAATCCCTCACGGGATTAGCTCTTGCGGAAGACTTTAATAATAATGGATGAAGACTTCTTGTTTTTCACTCTTTCGCCATGTGAATTGCTAAGACTGCTGGTTGTTTTTCGCATCTGTTTAACAAATCCTTCACTAATTTATTACGGTACACAGTGTACGAGTGTAGAAAAATATAGCATCATGAATTTTGAATGTTAATTATTATTAAATCCTTTATAAAAATAATCATTTCCTCAAGTGTCCTCCTTCCAAGAATAAAACTATTCTTGAAAATGTTAATTTCTTATTCTTGATGGATGTGATTTCATATTAGTAAAAGTTGTCACATACACTTAAAATAAACATTTTTCCACCTACTTTGCAGTATGCACTAAGGCCATAATTTAGAGCCGTGCATTAATTAAATTTTGAATAGAAGAGAACTAATGCAAAAGACTAACACCGCACAGCTCGGTTGAGCAATGGAAAAGCACCAAAGCGACTGACTAAACTATTCGTAGCAGCTATAAGAAGCTTTCGGTGGAAATTGGAGATGAATTTTCTATATTAGTTTTTAGTTGTTGTGTATTTCTTAGTACCGAGCGTGGTTAATTAATATTTGAATGCATCATTTTTTTTTTTAATTAAATGGTACAATGGAATACGAAAAAATTAATAAAGAATGAAGAAATGTGGCAGCACTGTTTTCATTGATTTTCACAAAAAAATATAAATATATTTTAATAGCGCGTCCAATCATTAGATATTCTAGATCAGTGCAGCAACAGGGGAAGTCAAGTGGCGAAGGTCTACCTCTGTATTAAAAAAAAATGACTGTAAAGTTTTGCATTAATTTCCAAACTTTCAAAAAACTAAAGAGTGGTGAGATCGCGGTAAACTCAACACTATAAAAGGTAGTACGCAAGGTAAACTACGAATGCGGAAAACTAACTTAAGACAAACTCCTTTACTCCTGAGATTTAATGTGTGATCGACACAGAAAAAAAAATGTGATACCCTGAATTTTTTTATTTTCGCGTTTCATGACTAAATTAGCCTCAAAATGCAAAAAAAATAAAAAATCCGTCTTGCCGTACGCCGTACATATGGACTCATATCTCCGAGACCGTGAAAGGTAGAATATTCGTTTTGGGATGGATTGTTGATTGGGTAAGTGAGCTCCATTATCTAAATTTTGGAGAGTGTATAGTGAAAGGGGGTGGTGGGGGGAGGGAAAGAGTCAAAAACTTCACTTTCTAATATCTCCACCACAAATGCAGATAGGAAGCTGAAAATCAGCAGAGATGTGAAGAGGATTGTGGGACAAACTTTAAAAATAATTTAATTTTTTTATCCATTGGCGTCCGAAAAGGGGGCTAAAAACAAATTTTCGTCCGAATTTTTTTTCAAATATCTTCGAAATTATTAATCACAAAAAATTCATGTTGGGGTATCACTAAGGTGGAATATAGATCCACCAGAATCAGCTTAGAAGGCTAATTATTGTAAGTCGGAGGGTCAAGGGGGTGCAAAAAAAAAAAAAAAAAAATGAATATCTCGACTGTCTCTTAAGCTATGTAATTGAAACTTGAAACGTATACTAAGCTTTGAAAATAGATATTTACTGTCGCGGTTAAGAGAACACCGAATTTTTGACAATGTGCGGCTATATCTCGCTTACCTACATAACAAATCTGACACGACCTGCGTAAATGGCAAAACTAGGACTAGTACTATTCTGTCTATTCAACAAGAAGGACTTCCAACTGACATTACGAGCTTACGGCAAATTTATACACGCTTTCATGAGCAATTTAGCCATTCTCCTGAGCAGGTTCAGAAAGACCTCGAAGCTTTTGGCTCGCATGTTTCTTCAAGGCATATCTCTGATCTTCAAAGAAGTCGTAAAGATCATAACAGATTTTTTCGTTCCTAAAGATCTTGCTAATTTGAATATTGACGCGCCTCCGGACCTTTTTATGATTATTGATTCACCTCATGACCTACATCATAATTTTGGTAGGAATCTGTGTAACCTTAAGCATGTAAGAACTAACCCCGATCTTTTTAATAATGTCAAAGAATTAAATTTTTATTTCCACAATATGTCAGGGATGAGAAGTTCTCTGCATCAATTTCGTAATGATTTGGCTAACTGTCCCTATGACATTGTAATGATTACAGAAACTTGGCTCCTAGAATCGCATTAAGATGCGGAAATCATACCTTATGGATGGTCTATTTTTCGGAAAGATAAATTTAAACCGTCGCACTTGGTTGATCAGCGAGGAGGTGGTGTCTTCATTGCTGTAAACAATAGACTATCTAGCTATCCCACAGCTGTTCAGTTGCTCATTAATGCGTTTTTTGAGATTTGCGCATGTAGAATCCAAATGGTAGATAGAAATCTGGTAATAGTCTGTTTCTACATTCCACCTGATTCTACTGAGCAGCAGTATGCTGATCTTGCGAAATCCATCACACTGATTCATTCATCTATCCTTCCAAGTGATGAGTTCTTGTTGTCTGGTGATGCAAATCTCAGTGGTGTTAAATGGGAGGCCAGTGAAATTTTCAATTCCGTATTTGACCCATTTAACATAAAAGAGCATCAAATTTCATTTTTATCTGAAATTGATTTGTTCCAAATATGTGATAAGACTAATAAATTCGGAAATGTTTTGGATCTCGTTTTCACCAGTGCTACTTCAAATTTTTCATTAAAAGAAGCAACCTCTACTTTGACTAAAAAGACGAATGTTTTCCACAATATACTATGCTTAAAATATTTTTCTTTCATACATGATTTTCGCAGTGACTCTAACAAGATCATAGCCTATGATTTTACCAACGCTGACTATGAAATGATAAATCTTGAAATTTAAAATTTAAAATCTTCAGTCAATAATAGTGTTGATGTGAATGAAAGTGCTGAAAATATTGTTGCCTCTTTGATGATTATAATAGATAAACACCCCCCAAAGCGTGTTAGTACCAAGTTGTCTTGTCCTCCGCATATGGATAAAAGCCTTAGAATATTATGTAACAAACGTAATAAATTCTACAGGAAATGGTCTAAATCTAAATCAGTCGAGGATCATATTGCATATCTGCATCTGCGCGAACAATTCGATGTTTGTGAAAAGGAAGCCATAAAACTCCATAACCTTAAAATGGTAAGCAGCTTGATTGATCACCCTAAAATGTTTTGGCAACACATTAATGACAACCGTGGTAGAAGTGGCTATCCGGCTTCTATGAAATTTGGTGATCGCTCATCTTCTGATCGTAAAGAAATTGCAAACTTTTTCGCTAATCACTTTGATTCCAAATTTTCCAAGCTTTCCAAGTTTGATCCTGGTAAGTTTTCCCATATACCTTTTTAGGATCTGAAATTAACTGACGTGATCCTGACTATTGACCAAATAACTTCTGCACTGCTTGATATTAATATTCATAAAGGTGCTGGACCTGATCTCATTCCCCCCATTTTTCTAAATAAAACCGCCTCTACTTTACCTCGATTATTGCTTCCTTTGTTTAATGCGTCGCTTCACCAATCCATTTTTCCAATATGCTTTAAATTTGCGCATATAACATCTATTTTTAAGTCTGAAGATAGATCTGACATTCGTAATTACAGAGGAATAAGCATTTTATCATCTATTGGCAAGATTTTCGAAAAGCTGGTTGCGGGAGTACTAATAGAAACCGTAAGTCCTTTTATTCATCCTTGGTCACCTTCAAATCGACTCGTACAGAGTTGAAAGAGTACAAGTTCAATTTTTTCGGTTTGCTTTGCGAAGTCTTCAGTTTAGTAGCCATAGTATTTACATAGTAGGAACATTCAGCTAAACACGTTGCTCTCTTTATTTTCAGAGGGAAAAACCGGATTTTTCAGAGGTAGCACGTGACAAACATGTTAACCCAGGCACTATACGAAGTGTTCTTACTCTTTGTTGTACTCTATTAGTAGCTACCGGTTGCCCTCTTACAAATGTCGACTACTTCTGCTCAATATGACCACTCTCGAGAGAGAAGAGAGCTTGCTTCTGCTACTCTTGCTTTCGATCTGATTAAGTCAAACATGATTTCGAGCGAGCTCCTTTCCCGGTTTATATTTGTTGAACACAGGTTTAATTTTCGAGACAACAGGATCTTGAAAAGTGAAACTCACCATACCGATGTTTTGATGAATGATCCTATTGCTTGCGCCATAAAAAACTTCAATTTGCATTCAGACTACTTTAATAGTTCTGTGAGCAGAAATGCCTACAAAGATAAAATAATGACTAAATTTAAGACATTATTTGAAAGATAATATTTAGGTCTTAGTTTTATGTAGTCTTTTTTTGTTTTGATTTTAATAGTTTATATTTGTTGTAAGTAATGGTTAAAACTTTTTTTCATAAGCTTAGTATTAAGATTGCTTTTTTTTTGTTTTACTATATTTTTGTAAAATAGACTTAACTTGTCTACCTATATTAAATACTAGCGAAATATGAAAAAAATATAACATGTAGACATAATAGTAGTCGGGGGAAATAGGAAGCATTTTAAAAATAGCGCACTTTCCAAAATTACAAATCATTATATCTCAAAATTGAGTACAGATATCAAATCAAAAATTTGTCAGGTTGTAGAGTTTTTTAATTTTGGTAAATTGGGAGGTGTAAGGGGAGGGAGGTGGAAATCAAAAATGTTGCAAATTTTGAGTGATTTTTTTAGGGCTCTGGTAAAAGATACAATGTTTAAATTTTGCACGTCGATACATCTGTTTGATATACATAGAAGAAAAATAATAATTTTTTTCCAAAATTGTTATGCACCGAAGTGGGGATCTAACGTGCACAAGCTGTTCCATGTGCATTGAAAAACACATAAAATGAAAATTTTTGAATTAATTTTTAAGGTAGAAACTTGAAAATTTGCAAAATGCATTTAAAAAATTCTTAAACATATGAAATATTAACTGGTCGAATACCTTTAAAACTTCTACCCCATCCCATACAAAATTATTTTTCGACCATTTTCAAAAAATCAATTATTACCTAACTATTAAAAGCTATCAATTTAAAATTTTACAGAAAAACTTCTAAAAATTGCCTCAAAAGTTTTGTGATCACGCCTGCCGTACAAAATAATGTTTCGACCAATTTCATTAAATCAACTAACAGCAAACAAATTAAAAGCTACGAACTTGAAATTTTGTACTAGCACCTTACAAGTGAAATGAAATAAAATTGCATCATAAATTTTACGATTCCTTTACCCGCTCTACCCCCTCCTATACAAATGTTCGGTTTCGTGAATGTAAAATGCACTGAACTTTATGAAAATTCTATGCAAATTCGTCTATGAAACACATTCTATGTAGAGAATATTGGTCGTGATTCAGGCAATCAATTAAAAAACTATTAACATCCACCTTACCCTTACTATCACCCGTCCCCCTCCCATCATAAAAACCCAAACTTGCATAAACAAATGAAATATTGTTAAATTGAGAACAACCCTGCCCAAGAACTCTCTTTCACATAGTCTCCCCAAACCACTCTAACCTGCATATTGACTTTTCACTCATCCGCAACTTGTCCTAAGAATAATGAAGTTTCGTCCGAGTTGTTGGCAGAAAAAGATGCACTCACCGTACAAAAATATTTAATTATAAAAAAACTACTACTCTAGAATTTTCTTTTGCATGAATTCTTATAGTTGCTGAATATTCCAGCGAAAATTGGCCATCATACGTGCATTCCAGCCACCCTGGAGTCGTTCCTCCATAGTCCGAATATCTTGGTGAAATCGTTTGCCCGGTTCTTCACTGAAGTCACCTAGAATTTCAGGAAAACATTCTAAAGGTCTGCGCAGGAAGTGTACTTTGATCCTCGTGTTGTATCCAAATCGCTGGAAGTGAGACAACATCTCTTCAACGTGCTCAACGTAATCATCATTCCTTTTATTACCTAAGAAATTTTGACAAACTGAAACAAACGAATCCCATGCATTCTTCTCAATTTCTGACATTGAACTTCTGATCGTTCACCAATTTGCGAATTTGTGGGCCGTCAATATGCCTGCTTTGAGCTTCTTTGAACTCAGATTCGGAAACTTTCTTGAAATATACTTGAAACATTCACCGTATTTGCGTAGTGCTTGAACATATTGTTTCATCAGACCAAGTTTAACATACAGCGGTGGCAATATGATACGATCTCGCGACACAAGAGGTACATTTATAACATTAAATCTACTTGGAACTAGTGCTTCCCTAGAAGGCCATTCTTTTCTTGTCCAATGTTCCCACAAACGTATGTATAAAACAATGATATTTGATATAGCTGTTTTGTTATCCTAAAAAGAAATTAACCATCTTAAGATCAGCACAAATTACCCATTTATGCTCATCATACTTTATCTTGGTTATTATCAATTCTATTGTAAGGTATTCTTCCTTAACTTTGGTTGAATGTGCGATCGGCAAGGAGCCTAGTAAATTTCCGGTATGCAATAGTACATACTTCAAACTGCGTTTTAACGAGTCGATAAATAAGCGCCATTCGTTTGAGTCATATCTCTGTAACCCCATGACAGTTATCAAACTAGAAATATTTGTGCAATACACAAAATCATCCTTTTCAGCGAAAATATAAAGTAAGCCTTGTTCTTCAGTGCGGTAATATGAAACTTTAGTTCCTTTAGTTATAAAATATCTCTCTTTCAACCGGGAAGCTAGCTAGGTTGTAGCCTAGTGGGTAGCGTGTTGGTCTACAATGCGAAGGTTGTGAATTCAAATCCCGGTCGACGCATAATTCCAGCACACTGCCTGCTTGGGTTGTGCGAAGGTCTAACAGCCCTTCCACAATAAATAATGAAATATTGAATGTCAGGCCAAGGCCCGATTTGGGCTGTTTATGCCATTGTAGAAGGAGAAGTAGAAGAAGAAACGGAAAGCTAGTAATTCAGAAGAAGTCCAAGTTCTCTAATGAAATCATCGTTTTGATTGAATAGTCTCGATTCGAAATGGTTATCTGGGACGAACTCGTCATTGCTCCGCAACTTAGCTTATCCAATTCGTCAGAGCTTTCTTTAGCTTTGGGTGGTAGTGATAAAAATGGATCATTCGAACTCCTTACAGGTCTAACAGCTGACGCTGATGATGATGATGAAATCCATTTAAAGCGGTTAATCTTGTTGATTCCTGATATATTCACAACACAGAAATTGAAGATATCGTGATGATTTAAAGGTTCATGCCAAATCACTGGAGACCGGAACTTGAAAGAAGTTCTCTTCTCAGTAGCCTGTAAATATAATTCCTCAACGCAGGTTTTGGATACAACATTGGGCACTCAGTTCTTGTTTTTTATCTCCAATGGAAAACCAAAACACTCCAAATATGCTTGTTTTGCGAAATCTGAGGAACTCAAACAAATTTTTTAAAAATATATTCTCCACAGATATTATAAAAACTATTTGTATCGTTAATGTAGACCCTTCTTGATGAAGATAAGATAGAAATAACAAATATATATCTAAAACGCAACCGTAACATGGAAAAGTTTATGTAAACATACTCAATATGCACGTAGTAGCTATATCGCAAAAACTAGAGCTGCTCGAAAAAAAACTGAGGGTAGATTCGCGACCCCGAATTAGTAAATAACCATTAAAATATTTCATAAAGGTCTCAGCAGAGACCGAAAAGACACATTTAATAAAGCATAACAGTGTGAAATCCGTAAATATTTTCTTTTTATTCGAAATGCACTGTAGAAACTTTCATCAAATGACAATGATAAATGCAATTTTTTTTTCTTTTTTTTTTGCACAAAAGAAACAATTAAAACGTTATAAATTAAATTATATTTTTTCTATGATATAAGCCAAAAGTAATATATATGAAGAACTCCCCACCCCTGACATATCGAAAACCCTATCGGTATTGCAGCAAACTAATCTGTCTTCGATAGACTAGGCTAGAGTCACTGTATAACTGAGCTACTCGGTCCAGGAGTCTGGCAGATAGCTATTTTAGTACAAAAATCGAACGTGCTAAAAAATTTGGTACTAAAAATCGAACGTTCGAAAGATCAAAGTGTTGGTGAAAATAGGTGTAGACTGTGTAGTCATTCTGACATATCCCAGTTGGGAGTGGAATCATTACCGCGCCGATGATTCTTACCATGAAGCTATTACAGCTACTTCCTGTCGTAAAACATAGATTATTTTAACATTGCAATGTCATAGGCAAGCATTCGTTTTTTTCTACTTTCTGCATTACAAAGAATCGACATTGGAATCTAGGGAAACGAATGAATAATGTAGTGATTGGAAAAAAAATCGACAATTTAATGGTCGCAATAGAATCTACGATGGAATGGTTGCAAAAGAATAGAAAGCAAATTAATCTTTGATAAGGTATTCTAACATTGAGGGAGCGATTCATTTTGAATTAATATTGAAAATGTGATGAAATTGGATCCTGCTTTTGATATGAATTCAGTATTTTAAATTCTGTTGCTATAATTTAACTAATTTTGTTGCTGGAAAAGTACGGCGTAACTTAAGATTTTTTTCTTGCAACGAACAACTTGTAAAATTTTACGGGAATATTAGAAAGCAAACGGAATATGACATTAATGTTTTCTATTAATAATCTTTCGTTTTGTGCGCGGCACGTTTTGACGATGATCATTTATTTTATGCAATCTCCACACATTACCTTGCAATGCATATCAAATTCCCTAAATAAACTGCTACTTTATGCAATGCCTTCACATTACTTTAGAATGCATTGCAAATTCCTTAGGTCGATTTGAATGATTTCTCGATTTGAATGATTTTCAATAAAAGGGAATGGATTGCAAAAATCCCTGTTGGGATGTTTTTCCGTCATGTGTCAACAAACAGAATCATAAACTAGACTAAAAACCTGTTTGGTAAAGATGTGTGGGTGCAGAAAATTGCAAAATAAAATTGAATTTTTGGCTGTTTCTAATGGAATGGCACAATGATATTAATTTTTCAGGGCACATAATCGAATTCCAATTGCATTTTGATAAATATCTAACCGAATATGTATATACACCAAAAAAATCAAACTTAACGGTTTCAACTCTGATACGCATCTGCCAGACTCCTGGACCGAGTAGCTCAGTTATACAGTGACTCTAGACTAGGCAACTCTTTTTCCATCTAATGATCTTCACAATTCCGTTATGTGTGTTCCATGATGTGGTCTTTAAAATTACCGATAATTATGTCCCGTAATCAAGATAAAGTATCAAAACCCTAATTACTTAATAATCTCGGATTACCGCGGACTAGCACGATTACTCCTAATCATCAGAGAAGATATGGTAGACTGATCACACTATTCTCTCCTAAGTCCTAAGTTGCGTATGAGCGTGCAGCGGTGCAACCGGTGCAACAATGTAGCAACATTGCAACCAGAGTACAACAAAAAGTAGGAACATTCAGCTAAAAATGCGACCGGGCTCCGAAAATTGCAGAAAACACACTCGTGTTTCATCGCCGATACGTGTGCTTCCTCTCTCTCAAGCTCACAGTGAACATTTAATCTGATATTTCCATTTCATTCTCGCAAAGATTTTTTTTCTATTAGACAAGAGCAAGAGAAATTTTAAGTCTCCGCCGCAGTGCTGCCACATATCAATTACCTAGTCGCGAATCAATTTATTATAAACTAGCAAATACCCGCAACTTCGTCCGCGTAAATATCGATACAATGTGCTTTTCATAGTAATGTACGGTATATTTCATATATAATCTGCTTACACTAATTTCTGCGAAAAATGTTACCCCGTTTTAACCCTTACATATTTTCTTGAGAGTTCAGCACTTTTTATGTTCTATTCCAAAAAAATTTCTGCGAACTAAATTCTAGAAAAGAAATCACTATTAGTGTAAGGCCTCTTTGTATACAATGTTATGTGTTTTGTTATCAATTTCAACGGAACTGTTATGTAAACGAACCTTTGTTGTACTTCCGCCATCTATAGGAGATCGGCGCCTGTATAATGGATAACTGTCTTCACCAGTGCAAGTCTCCAGAGTAAATGGCTTAGGAAATTTTTTGGTACAAAGCCCATCCTTCATACAGGGTGACTGATTGTTGAAAGCGCCACACGGACCATGAACCATATGCGTTTTAACAATTTGGAACAATTCTGGATCTTCCACTTCATTAGGGAATTCTGCTCGGATTACACTGTCAATCTGATCCGGCGTTATTTATATCAAAATATAATGTCAAAAATCACCAATAGACTTTTTCACTTATAGACGATCAACAGCATATGATTGAAAAAACTGAATTGGATAAACTTTCTATGTTTTCGTCATAAGCAGCACTTGACGTTTGACACAATACACAATACATACTATATAACGAATGAACCCAGCGAGAAGTCGTACCCACTAAGCACTTTAAAAACCGTAAAAGATATGGTATTTCCCTAAGGTGCGGGTAGAAGGAGTAAACCTAATTGGTTTGTTTTTTTCTGACATTAATAACAATGCTAATTAAGGATTTAATACAAAATCTTAGCTCGATCAAAGTTATACGTACTGAGAAAATTGGAGTATAGTATTTCATGAAAAAGTTTAGTTTGTATGGGAGGTGGTGGAAGGAGTTGGGGGATTCAAACTATTTATATACTTGAAGATTGTATTTATAATAGAAATAATATATTTTAAATTTCAAATTAATAGCTTTCATAGTTTCCAATCATGGGCTTATCACCCGTGATCTTAAGACCTAAATGATACGAGAAACGGATACATCGCCTCGGATACGGACTGATCCTACGGTAACGACTTTTGGCATTCGAAAACGGACTATGATTGGCTTCTGGAATGTTCGAACATTGAATGACGGGGGAAGAGCTGGGGTTACTCGGTCCTTGCACCGCCAATCAGTGATCGACCGTGAAATGGAGCACTATAACATCCAAATCTTGGGCTTGAGCGAGGTCAGGTGGACAGGATCAGGAGAAGAACGAACCCCTAGCGGAAACACTATTCTGTACATTGGCCCTGAAAGTGAAGCCAGAAATGGCGTGGCGTTCGTCCTTACGCCGAGAGCGAGAAACAGTCTCATTAGCTGGGAACCAATCTCGGATAGGATTATCGTCGTCAGGCTCAGGACCAGTGTCAGAAACGTCACAATTCTGCAGTGCTACGCACCAACTAATACCGCAACATCTGGTGACAAAGAGGAGTTTTATAGCCAACTGAGTGCCACCTTCGAACGTGTTCCAAGAGGTGATATTATTATCATCTCGGGAGATATGAACGCCCAGGTTGGATCAGACAACACTGGACTAGAACACGTCATGGGGAGGCATGGTGACCCTTGGGTCGACCCTTCACGACCTTGGATTAAGAGACCCGAAAACGGCGAATTATTTGTGGAGTTCTGTAGTACTCGGCAAATGGTCATCGGAGGGACCCTTTTTCCACACAAGAGTCATCATAAAACATCTTGGGTTTCCCCTGATGGTGTTACTCAGAACCAGATCGACCATTTGGCTATAAGTCGCCGATGGAGAAGATGTCTCCTCGATGTGCGAGCGAAACGTGGAGCTGACGTGGGGAGCGATCACCACTTGATGGTTGCCTGCTTGAGATTGTGTACAGCAGCTATCCGACGACCACAAATTCTTCAAATGAAGCGCAAGCTTAATGTGGATAAACTCAGAGATCCCAACAAAAAACGCGAATACACCACCATTCTACGCGAAAAGTCATCCACATTGGGTGAACATGAAATGCGCACACTGGACGCCAATTGGGAGGCAACCAGAAACACTTTTCTAACTAGTGCTGAAGAATCTGTGGGATATGTGCACAGCGGTGAGAAACCCTGGATGTCACAAGACACATGGGACAAGGTTGGCAATCGGAAAAAAGCCAAATTGGCAATCATCTCTCAACCCGATGTCAACCAACGAACGCCCGACTTGAGGCAGAACTACCGCGATGCTCATATACAGCTTAAAAAGGCTGTTAGACGCGACAAGAGAAAGGCCATTGAAGATCTGGCAAACAAGGCAGAATCTGCGGCTTACCTTGGGGATATGGGTTCACTTTTCAAAATCATGAAACAGTTGACGAACAGGAATTTCACCGCCAACCACCTGGTGAGAGATGTCAACGGAACTCTCCTTAATATGAGTGAACACCAGTTGCGACGATGGAAGGAATACTTCTCTGATATTTTAAACATCTTGTCAGATGAAGATATTCCGGAAACAGAACAACTTCCAAACATCCAACCGCAACAATCCTCTATTAGGGACGATCCCCCAGATAAGGAAGAGATAGTTTCCGCCATTCGGTCAATGGCGGGAAGGAAAGCTCCAGGTATAGACGGACTACCAACCGAACTCCTCAAAGCGGACCCGGAAATAACAGCCGATATACTCCTCCCACTCTTCACTAAGGTGTGGAATGAGGGAAGATATCCGACTGAATGGAAGGAGGGCGTCATTGTGAAAATTCCGAAGAAGGGCGACCTTCGGGATTGTGGCAATTGGCGTGGTATATGTCTACTTACTGCCGTATCAAAAATTATGGCTAATGTAATTCTCAATAGGATTAGTGATGTCGTCGAGAGCACTCTCGAAGTTTATCAGGCTGGATTCCGTAAAGGGTCGTCTTGTACCGACCACACAAATACCCTACGGATAATATTAGAGCAATCAGCCGAAATGGGTTCGCCACTACATCTCATGTTTGTGGACTTCGAGAAGGCTTTCGACAGCGTTAAGCGAGATTACATATGGAATGCTTTGCGTAGGAGAGGTATTCCAGATAAGGTCATAGCTATGATTAAAGAATCCTACGAAGATGCAAGGTGTCGTGTCTTGCATAGAGGAGAGCTGTCCGAGAGCTTTCCTGTGCGAACAGGTGTCAGACAAGGCTGCATATTATCACCAGCCCTGTTTCTGGTGGTAATAAATGACATCTTAAAAGCTGCACTGGAAGGTGGGGAAGGTAAAGGTCTTCAATGGAGACTATTTAACATCTTAAGTCACCTTGATTATGCTGATGACGTGTGTTTGCTTGCACATACCCGTTCGGACTTAGAGTCAAATGTTTGCTCGTTGCATTCTAAATGCAAAGAGGCGGGACTGAAAATAAATGTGCGTAAAACCAAGTACATGCACATGGGTTCGAACGCAAGCACACCGATTGTTCTTAATGGACAGGATGTGGAAGAGGTGCAAGATTTTTGCTATCTCGGAAGCATTGTCAGCATGGACGGCGGAGCCGAAAAGGATGTTGAGGCTCGGCTAAATAAAGCTCGTCAGGCCTTCGGTATCCTTTCCCCTTTCTGGAGGTTAAGAGAGATCTCCCTTCGCACGAAGCTGCGAGTTTTTGACGCATGCGTCAAATCCGTGTTGTTATATGGTTGTACTACGTGGAAAGTGACCGTTCGACTTACCAAGAAACTACAGACTTTCGTAAACCAATGCCTCCGGCGCATTTTAGGAATATTCTGGCCAGAAGTAATCTCCAACGACGAACTTTGGAGTACAACTCGCCAGACTAAAATAGGTATTGAGATTCAACGGCGAAAGTGGCAGTGGATCGGTCATACTTTGAGGAAACCAGAGCAAAACATCGCAAAACAGGCTCTGGATTATAACCCTCAAGGAAGACGTCGGGTTGGTCGACCATGTAACACATGGAAGCGAGCAGTTGAGCAGGAGGCCAGAGGAATAAACAAGTCCTGGCAACAGCTTAAAGCCGATGCTCAGGACCGCGCCTTGTGGAAGAGAGTTGTTTCTGTCCTATGCCCCTATAGGGGGTCTTAACAGGAATTTGATTGATTGATTGATAGTTTCCATGAAAATTTGATTATTATAAGTTTTTGAAAATGAGTCACTTTGTATGGGAGGGGGTAGAAGGCGTGAGGGGAGAAAAATAAAACCTAAAGCAGATTACTCCCAGAGGTAGAGCTAATAATCTGTGAAAGTTTCATTGCAATCGGTGCAGCCGTTTTTGCGTGAAAGCCGGAAAGACAGACAGACAGACAGACACTACAATTATATTTATATGTATAGATGTCGGTATAAAGTTGAATTCTTACAGGTATATATTTAATATTGTGATAGCTTTTTATATAAGTGGCAGCAAAGTTTTCTTTTGGTATTTTTTTTTTATACTCTAGATGAAATTTGAGAGTATTATAATATTGCTCTAAAGTTTGTAACACTAAGAAAGAAGGCTCGGAGAAAAATATGAATGATACAGAAGTTAATATTATCACTCAAAAATCCTAAAACCGGATGTCCGTCCACCACAGTAATTTACAATTTACTATAAAAATCGTAAGACATATTATCTTCATTAAAATTTTCCAATAAATAATCTGGTCAAACAAAAATAAGAAGATATAATTCAATTGGGCCACACTGAAAATATCGAAAACAGAGAGAATCGTCGACCATCCGCCGACCATTACCCGCGCACCCGCCGTCCGACGCGAGCAAAAGCTGTAAGAACGCCATGTACTAGAATGAGAGATAAGAAGTGTCGCGGACTCGGCGGGACACGTTTCTTTCTTTATTTTCAGAGGTAAAAACCGGATTTTTCAGAGGTATTACGTCACAAACATGTTAACCCAGGCACTATACAAAGTGTTCTTACTCTTTGTTGTATTCTGATTGCAACATTCGCTCGATCGTCATCCAATACCAACATTCTCGAGCGTCAACATTAATGCCATGCACACATCGCATGGCACATGCCAGCCGCCAACGAATTCTGCTGCGCACACACAAGTTCACCGTCCCTTTTCACGGATCGTCTTGTGTGGAGCAAGACACTTCGTCTTGGCCTTTCCGAAGTCAGCACGCCTCTGCTGGATCAGTTAATAAAATTTTTCGTTATTTAAAAGTTAACGCGCTTTTATTTAAGAGGGCAAAAGTGTTATGTAAAATAATATTTGGTGAAGCAATCATAACAGAACCTAAGAGATTTTTCAACTTTTTTAACACAAAACTTAAGAGTTCGGGTAATCTCATAACCATGTCCAGTTGAATTATGCAATCTTCCTGCCAGCGTAATATCTGCGATAAGTTTGCTGACCGCTTTTGTAAAGTTTTTGATGCCCCGTCAGATTCAACCCACAGCGAACTTAACATTTCGGTTCCTCCAATTAGTTATTAATATCTTATTTCCATTGAGACGGTACTTGATGCTCTCACGACTATTGATATCCAAAAAGGTTCAGGTCCTGATTTGATTCCTTTCCTATTCTTATCAAAGTGTGCTCATTAACAAGTCATTGTCAGTGGCAATTTTCACTTCAGCCTGAAAATCATCGCATCTCGTACCCAGCCACAAGAATGGAGGCAAATGAAAGGTTTTGAACTAAAGAGGTAGAACAATTATATCAGCTATACCGTAATTATTCGAAAAAAATATTTGCGATAAACTGACCAATGTGAGCATCTATTCTTAATGACCAGCAAAACGGTCTTAGAGAAGGCCCGTCAACCATGATCCTTGTATATGACATACTCTGCATACTGGAAAACGGGCATCAAATCAACTCAACATACACTGACTTTAGCAAAGCCTTCGACCGAATATTGTGATCAACAATCCTAATTTTAAAGCTAAAAAAAAAATTTGGTGTAACAGGATAATTATTTGACAACCATAAATCCTAACTAAGTAATAAAACCCAATCTTTTAAGTTCCAAGACTTTATTTCCAAGAAAACAGTAGAGTCCTTTGGAGTACCCAAAGAAATCAATTAGGAGCTCTTTTATTTAATATTTTCCTTTTGAATCTATCAAAAGTATTAGAAAATGTTTCACATCTGTTGTATACTGATGATCTAAAAATATGTCATGCCATAACCTTGTAAAACTGCATCACAAATTTTACATTTCCCTTACCTCCTCTACCCCCTCCCATACAAATGATTGGTTTCGTGAATGTAAAATACATTAAATTTTATGAAAATTCTATGCAACTTCGTCTATGAAACTGACATTCTATGCAGAGAGTATTGGAAGTAATGGAAGCAATTAATTAAAAAATTATTGACATCCACCCACTCTTAATATCACCCCTCCCGCCTCCACTCATAAAAACTCAAACTATAAAATATTGATCACATGTACTAGAGCTATAGATCGTTTTCACAATTAAGTGTTAAATTGACAGCAGCCCTGCCTTAAAGGGGGTTCCGCTTGTGAAAGGGGGTTCCACGTAGTCTTCCTTAACAACTCCAACTTGCATATTGACTTTCCATGCATCGTCAACTTGTCCCAAAAATAATAAAGTTGCGCCCGATTTATTGTCAGATTATTTGGTAAAATTTTCAATTTGTGGGGTGAAATGGGAGCGAGGTGGTGAGAATAAAGTTTGAAAATATTCACTAATGTCTTTAGAGCTCTGGTAAAAGATCATCATCATCATCATCAATGGCGCGACAGCCCAAATCGGGCCCTGCCTCCTGAAGTCGTCGCCTCCAATCGTCTCGATCCAAAGACCGCGTCCTCCAGCTGCTAATTTTTAAAATGGCTTTGCTGTCTTCATCAACCGAGTCTTCCCATCGCTTGCGTGGTTTGCCTACTGGCCGGTTACCACTCGCTTTGCCTTTAAGAGCACGTTTGGGGATTCTTCTGTCTTCCATTCGCTCTACATGGCCAGCCCACTGCAGTTTACGTAGCTTGATGAACGTTGAAGCTTCTGGCTCGTCGTAGAGTTGATACAACTCATGGTTGTATCTTATTCGCCATTCCGTTCCTTCCTTCACAGGTCCCAAAATTCTTCGGAGGACCTTTCTTTCGAATGCGTTAACTGCTTTTTCGGAAGTTCGCGTTAATGTCCACGTCTCGCTGCCATAACAGAGCACAGGTCGTATAACAGTTTTATAAATCCGCAGCTTATTGTTCCTGTGCACTTTCTTGGATTTCATTATTGGAAGTACCGAATAATACGTCTTATTTGCAAGTATTATCCGTCGTTTGATTTCGTCTGTTTCATTACCGTCCTTTGCTAGATTAGCCCCAAGATATATGAAGTTGTCCACACTCTCCAAATTATATTCCGCAATTGTTATGTTTTGTCTGATTGGCGTTCTCCTTCTTGTTTGCGTCATTACTTTTGTTTTGCTTTCATTAATGCGCAACCCGACTTCTTTTGCGGCGGAGTCAAGATTGACAAATACCTCCTTAGCACTAGGGAAGGATCTTGCTAGAATGTTAATGTCGTCAGCGTATGCTACTAGTTGGGTGGACTTGAATAGTAGTGTCCCGTTGGTGTCGACTGGAATTTTTCGGACGACATACTCTAGTGCCAAGTTGAAAAGCATAGGAGCTAGACCATCTCCCTGCTTTAAACCACATTCCGTTCGAAAGCTGGTTGTGGAATCGGTTTGTATTCTCACTTGGGATTCAGTGTTCGTCATTGTGAGTCGTGTTAGTCGGACTAGTTTTGGAGGAATTCCAAAGTCAAGCATGATTTGGTACAGTACGCTCCTGTCGATACTGTCGTATGCTTGTTTAAAATCTACGAATATTTGGTGCACGTCTGTGTTATATTCCCAGCATTT
Source organism: Chorisops tibialis (assembly GCA_963669355.1). Lineage (NCBI taxonomy): Eukaryota > Metazoa > Arthropoda > Insecta > Diptera > Stratiomyidae > Chorisops > Chorisops tibialis. Next base: position 262,066,528 of record OY770262.1, on the reverse strand, counting down.
CTCAAGCACCTGTTTCACCGAGAATATCTGGTCTGTTGTAGATCGTCCGGTTCTGAATCCTCCTTGGTATTCGCCAATTATTTGATTAGTATAGGGCTTAATACGACGTTCAATTATTTTTGTCAGTATTTTATAGGACGTACACAACAATGATACGGTAAAAGATACGAAGTTTAAATTTTGCAATGAAAAAAAGCTCAAACTAGAAACTTGAAAATATCCGAAACTTATTTGCACTTCTACTCCCAAAAAAAAAAACTATGATTTCGAACGATTTCAATTTTTCAACTATAATACAATAATAACCAACAAATTAAACATGGGGAGAGCCGTTTCCTAGATTCTCGACATGGAGGTTCATTCTTTCTATTTTGAACGAACACCTTGCCAGAGAGAAGAAATAAAACTACATTTCAAATTTTACAATTCCCCCACCTCAAATGTATGGTTTCATGAATATAACATACAGCAAATTTCATAGAAATTCTATCAAACTTCATCTATGAAACTAATATCCTATGCAAAGAGCTTTGAACGTGATTCGAGCAAATAATTCAACAATTATTAATTTCCACCGACTTCCTCTAACATTCCCCCCTCCCTACCATACAATTCCGAATTTGCATATATAAACGATTGGAATATCGATTATATATATGTATTGTAACTAGTGATCATTATCGCAGTTAAGTGTTAAATAATTGAACCCGAATTCCCTTAGTCTTCCATATCCACTCTAGAGTCACTCTATGAAAGACGAAGAAAACATGCTGTATCTGAGTCTGGCAGATGTATAAAAATCTACACCTGCGAATTCACCTTTCATAATTCAACATTCGTGGAGTGGTGAGTTTTCTTTTGCAAATTTCATCCACCGTAAGATAAGTTGTTCCTTCAAAATTTTTTTTAAACCGCGCACAGTTCTTGATGTTAAAAACAAACCAAGAATAAGATCAAAACATTTTACTTTATTATTATAATAATAAAGTATTGTGATCGACACAAAAAAAAAAAAAGTTTGCTACCCTGAAATTTTTTTTTTTCGCGTTTCATGACTAAATTAGCCTAAAAATGCAAAAAAAAAAAATCCGTCTGTCTGTACGCCGTCCGCCGTCCGCCGTACGCCGACGTGTACGCTCAGCGCACATTAACTCCCAAACCCTTCAAGATAGAAAGTTCATTTTTGGAGAGATTGTAGATAGTTGCGGATCTCAGGCGGATACCCATTTTGGGGGGTGTACGGGTTCAGGGGGAGGCGGGGGAAGCGCTTAAACCGAAAAATACGAATTCAAATATCTCAACCATGGTAACAGCTAGGAAGCTAAAACTCAACATACATATAGAGGGGTTTGTGGGACAACTTTTAAAAATAATTTAATTTTTTTATCCATTGGGGTGCGAAAAGGGGGGGCTAAGAACCAATTGTCGGCCGAATTTTTTTTTCAAATGATTATATCTTCGAAATTACTTATCGTAAAAAAATCATATTTAGAGACCGTCAAGGTGGCATATAGTTCCATCGGAACCAGCTCAGAAAGCGGCTAATTATTGTAAGGGGGAGGGTCAGGGGGGTGCAAAGAAAAACACTTAAAAATTAATATCTCAACTATCTCTTAAGCTATGTAATTGAAACTTAAAACGTATATTAAGCTATACTAGGCAAATACAAAAAAAATATAACATGTCGAAATAATAGTAGTCGGGGGAAATGGGGAACATTTCAAAAATGGCGCACTTTTCAAAATTACAAATCCTTATATCTCAAAAAATAGTACAGATATTAAATCAAAAATTTGTCAGATTGTAGAACTACATAATGGTTAATTTTGGTAAAAATTTTAAGCTGGGAAGTGTAAGGGGAGGGAGGTGATAAGCAAAAATGTCGAAAATTTTGAGTGATTTTTTTAGGGCTCTAGTGAAAGATAAAAAGTTAAAATTTTGCATGTAAATACCTCTATTTAATGTACATAGAAAAATAATATTAACTTGATCCATATTTATTATAAACCGACTCCCCCGGTCTAACGTGCACAAGGTGTTTCATGTGCATTGAAAAAAACACATAAACTGAACATTTTTGAGTGAAATTTAAAGGTAGAAACTTGAAAATTTGCGAAATGCATTTAAAAAAAATCCCTAAATATACGAAATATTAACTGGTCGAAAACCTTTAAAACTTCTACCCCCTCCCATACAAAATTATTTTTTCGACCTTTTTCAAGAAATCAATTATCACCTAACCATTAAAAGTTATCAAATTCAAATTTTGGAAAACAACTTACAAAAATAATTAAAATGAAATTGCGTTCAAAGTTTTAAAATCGCGCTTGCCCTTCTACCCCCTCCCATACAAAAGTATGATTTCGACTAATTACATTAAATCAACTAATAACCAACAAATTAAAAGCTATGAACTTGAAATTTCATACGAGCATCTAACAACAAAAATGAAAGAAAATTGCATCACAAGTTTGACGATTCCCCTACCTCCTCTACCCCCGCCCATACAAAATTATTTTTTCGAGCATTTTTAAGAAATCAGTTATCAGCTAACTCTTAAAAGCTATCAATTTCAAATTTGGCATAAAAACTTATAAAAATAATTCAAATGAAGTTGCTTTAAAAGCTTTGAAATCGCGCTTGCGCTTCTACCCCCTCCCATACAAAACCATCATTTCGACCAATTTTATTAAATCAATTAATAACCAACAAACTAAAAGCTACGAACTTGAAATTCTATACAAGCACCTTACAAGAGACGCGAAATAAAACTACGTATCAAATTTTACGATTCCCCTATATTCTCTACCCCTTCCCATACAAATGTTCGGTTTCATGAATGTAAAATACACCGAATTTTATGAAAATTCTATGCAACTTCGTCTATGAAGCACATTCTATACAGAGAATATTGGACGTGATTCAGGTAATTAATTAAAAAGCTATTAACATCCACCCACCCTTACTATTACCCCTACTCCTCCCCTCATAAAAACCCAAACTTACAGACACGAATGAAATATTGTTAACAGTCCTGCCAAGAACTCCCTTTCACTTAGTCTTCCCTAACCACTCTAACCTGCATATTGACTTTCCACTCATCCGCAACTTGTCCCAAGAATAATAAAGTTTCGCCCGACTTGTTGGCAGTTTATTTATACTCTAAATGGAATCTGAGAGTATTATAAGTTTGCTCTAAGGTTTGTAACGCCAAGAAATAAGGCTTGGAGAAAAAAATGAATGATACAAAAGTTTATATTATCACTCAGAAATCTCAAAACCGGATGACCGTCTGTCCGTCTGTCCGTCTGTCCGTCTGTCCGTCCGTCCGTCCGTCCGTCCATCCGTCTGTTCGCTCTCTAGCTTGAGAACGCGTTGAGCTAGAAAGTTCAAGCATTTAAAATTGTTAGTAAGACCAAAAAAAATTAGACGATTAGCTTCACCCCTTCTACCCCCTCCCATACAAAATGACCCAATTTCGCAATTTGACAATAAATGGATTTAATCAAAAAGTATAAAAGCTATTAGTCTGAATTTTGGGACATATTACTTTCATAAAATCTACAGTAGAAAAATTATCTGCATCCTCCCTCTCTTTCCACCCCCTCCCATTCAAACTACACTTTTTCATGAAATGCTCTACGACAATTTTCTCAGAACATATAATATTTATCGAGCTCATATTTTGTAATAAATACTTAATTAATATTATCACTAAGATCAGATAAAAATATTTGATTAGCTTCACCCCTTCTACCCCCTCCCATACAATATGACACAGTTTCCCAACTTCACAAAAAATCGATTTTCTTGAAAAGTACGAATGCTACTAGTCTAAAATTTAAGAGATGTCAATTTTATGATATTCTTAGTTATTTCTGAAAAATCACTAAAATCCCCCCACTCTTTCTACCACCTCCCATACAAACTGCACATTTTCACTAAATCTAACACATTAATTTTCTCAGCTCCTATTCAATTTTTGGAGTAAGCATTTTGTATAAAACATTTTTATAGCTACTTTAGCATGATGGGGAAAAAATTAGTTCAATGCTATCACCCCTTCTAACACTCCCCATACAAAATTTCTTGGGATCACAAAAAATTCTATTTCATCTAGAGTATCGTAAGATTGCGCTTTACGCGCAATCGTAGCCCTGTTTTGTTTTAATTTCGCTTCAAACAAAAAACTTTACCTTTGCCAAACTATGGTTAAGTAAAATAGTGTCCCATGGAGTAACTATGTATGTACGTATAATCCACCCCAACCAACATATTGACTTCTAAGGCATCCTCAACTTGTGCGAAGAATAATGAAGTTGCACCCAACTTGCTGGTAGATATTTTAATTTGATATCTATTATAAAAATAAGTTTTTTAAATTTCAAAATTACTTCAAATTGGGAAATGATAGGTTGTGATTGAAGAAGTGAAGGACTTTGCCCGTTCACGAGCTTAAAATTACTTTTTTGCTGGAAATTTTTTTTTTTATTTAGATAGCTCAAAGCGTTCGGAAGTTATCATGTGGTCATGTTGGAGGAGCCTTATTTTAAAGCTTTGCAAATCTTAGATGTCTGGACCATTAGAAATCTAAAATTTGCAAGAGAGAAGGGTAACTGAAAAATGTTTAGAAACACTGAAATTTTCATCGTCACTCAAGACTCACAACTAGCAGATACACACACCCGTTTCAGAGAAGAGAAAATATAGTTCATATTACAACCAACTAAATAATGGTTTTTCAGTTAGTATCCCAGCAGCGAAATTCAGAACTGTTACCTGTTGAATTCGTTACGTAACTAATTCAAATTCTTCGTCAATGCGGTAACAAGCTACCTTATGTCATAGGCTGTGAGTTTCACTTATGTTTTCTGCATTACCAACAAGTAGCTCAACAACGCATTACTTTGAAGTTATTAATAACTAAACAGTTCCACAATGTAAAAACATCTGCCAACAAGTCAGACCCGACTTTATTATTCTTGGGACAAGTTCAGGATACGTGGGATGAGAATATGCAGGTTAGTGTGGACAAGAAAGACTATGTGAATGGGGGTTCTAGGGCAGGGCTTCTGTCAATTATTTAACACTTCACTGCGATTACGATCAATAGCTTCCCTTTCAGGCTTTGTAATTCTCCAAGTGTTTGGAAAACAATTTGTAAGTCACGTTTTTAGAGACTTAATTAGAAAAGAAATTGTGTTAGTTAATATCGATGACGCCATCATACCATCAAAAAAATTAGAAGGTGGTGTTAGTCGATTGAATTTAGTACTCAATGTAGCAGCAAGTAATGGCTTACAAATTAATTGGAAGAAATGACAATTTTTGAAGACAATGGTGTATAGTCTCGGTCAAATAACTAACGCAAACGTACCCACCAGTTACCCTCAGAATCAAAAACAAAAGCTGTTTTGAATTTTCCACAGCCTCAGAATGCCAATCAAATTCAAAGTTTTCTCGGTTTGAAAGGATATTTCCAGAAATTTATTCAAAATTTTTCTCTCAGTGCAAAGCCTCTCAGTGACCTTATGAAGCAAAATTCAAAATTTGAATTTGAAGAACAGCCACAAAAATCATTCATCGAACTGAAGACTGTACTTAGCACAAAACCTGTATTATCTATATTTCAACAAGGAGCTAGAACGGAAGTACACACGGATGCATCAAAGTACGGATATGGGACTATTCTTTTTCAACAAAGTCAACATGATGATCAGCTACACCCTATCTATTACATGAGTAGGAAAACGTCGAGTTTATTTATTAGTTCAACCTTTTAAATTAATAACAGATTGCAAGGCATTTAAATTGACCTGAAGAAGAAAGACCTATTTGCAAGAGTAGCGCGATGGGCACTGTTAAGAGAAGAATTAGATTATACAGTATAACACAGAGCTGGGTCTCAAATAAAACATGTCGACGCATTAAGTCATAATCCCACATGTTATTGAATTAAGAGAAAATCTTCTCACACGTTTAAGGACGACAAAGTAAACGCAATTTTAGAAATTATTGAAAGTGTAGGACACTACAAAGAATATGTAATAAATAATTCTATTTCATAAAAAATTGTAAGGAGAAATGCATTGTGTATAGTACCTGAATTCATGAAAGACAACATAATAACAGAAATTCACCAAGCTGGACATTTTCACAAAAGAAAACTGGCAGTAATAATTAATAACGAATTCTATAAATCGAATTTAAATGCACGTATCGATAAATGTGTTTCGAGCTATATAAAGTGCATACTAGCAAAACGAAAGAATGGAAAAGCGGAAGGACAATTCCACCCAATACCTAAAGGTGAAATTCCATTAGACACGTTTCATATCGATCATTTAGGACCACTTACATTGACCAGCAAATTATTATAATTAATTATAAGTATATTCTAGCCGTTATCAACGGATTTACTAAGTTTACATGGATTTTTCCAACGAAAACATTCTGTGCTGATGAAACTCTGCAAAAACTGAATATTGTAACCGCCATTTTTGGATTTCCCAATCGGATTATAAGCGACAGTGGCGAGCGTTTATCTCAGAAAAATTTAAAACATGTTGGAAGAACCATTTAAAAGCACACACCTACTTTCCGGCATGCAATCAGTTAGCAAATTTAATTCCAAACTATTCAAAGGATCAATTTGACATAGCTCTCAGTCACGTTTAACAAGCATAACAGTGTGAAATCCGGAAATCTTTGCTTCAAATGCAAAATGCACTGTGAAATATTCACCAAACCACTCGATTGCTAATTCCTCATCAGTGCGTAAAACCTATCAAATTAAATTTTCATCAAAGTTACAGCAGTGTAACATCTCAATGAAAGAAATCAATCACATATCGATACCGATATTTAAATAAGACATGTTTGAAAGTGATATTTCTAATCGATTATAAATATTTATCATATTTAAAGAACTTCCGTTTGAAATTGACATGATCTGGATTATTAGGCATGGGTGGCTGATTTTTCTAATGGATTTGATGAATTGTTCAAAATGTCAGTTTAGGTTTAGACCATTAATCTTCCGAATATGTACAGACAGCACAGTGGTCGCATTTGTTGGCCAGTGTCCCGAATAAGGTTACTTTCAATTACTCTTGCTCCCTCGAAAATTAGGTTCCCATACGTCTTGAAACGAGTGCTATTATCCTAATCCCTAACTAGTTGCCGCGTGCATCATGCGCGTACAGCGGTTTCCAAAGCTTCTTATAAGCGCGCAATATATCGTTTTCAATATTCAAGGTCGACTTAAAGTTGTCGTTTTTGAGTCAATTATAGCGAAACACGACGACATAAGATTTAACCTTAAGGCGTTGTTACAGCGTGATCGTTACAGGAAGTTGTACGTTCATTGAACCACCAGATCGCCTTTGTCATTGAGAACTACGTCAAGAGAATTTGCTTTGACGCGGCGGCCAGCACAATACCGAAAATACCAACTTCGAGAGTACCCGAAAACACAAGCTTATGATCATAATCGATACTATGGGATTAGGTGGATTGGACACGATACATAAAAGCGAGGAGGCCGTCCGTAGTCGTGAAGACTTCGAGTGTCCGGATTTATATTAAATCGTCATGTAAAGCGTTTTGATACTTGAATGCACGAGTAATCGATCCCAATGTCAGCTATGGATTATGACTACTTTGTTAATAGGAGAGGTAATTTCAGGCAGTAGCTTAGACGCTATATCTGTTATGAAGAGCTTTTAAAGAGGTTTTACTATTGTTTTTAAGTATTTATTGAGAAAACAACCGACAGAAGAGTGGTATTTCCGTTTTAGTGGAGAAGTTTTCACAGCTTTCAAGTGAAAGCATATTGTGTGTATGACAGTTAAGAGAAAAATTAAAATCTTGGATTTCATGAGGAAATCAATTGAACCATCACACTCACACTATATTTCACACTTGATCAAACGCCCTGGGTCTAATTCACCCAACTTTAAACTGTTTATCTCGAGTTTTGTTGGACCAAATCAAATATTAATGGCCTGACTGCGCAGATTGAGATAAAATAATTCAAAAGAATATGTAATACATTGATTAAGAAAAATTATACAATGTTAAAAAAATTGAATGTACTTTTAGTAAATTTTGGACAAAAAAAAACATAACAGAATTATGATTGAGCGTAAAGCCCTATCATATGATACTCTAGATGAAATAAGAGAAGAGTTTATTGTACCGGAAAATATGTCATCTCAAATTCTTTCGAATGGTGAATGGTGACTTTTGTATGGGAGGTCGTAATTTTTTTGTATAGCACCAAACGTAGTATACAAAATGTTTCATGCTGAATTTAAAGTTTGCGGATTTCATAATTTTTGAGGAAATTGAACAATTTTTGTCTGAATTTTTGGCATTTGTATGGGAGGTGGCAGTGAAAGTGGGAGGCTTAGGATGATTTTGAATCTGCCTATCAACATCCTAATCACATTGCTTTGTTTCTCATGTGTTCGAAGGAGAAATATTTTTCTTGAATTTTCAATACAACAATTTGTATGGGAGGTGGTAGAAGGAGTGAATGCGAAGTTCATATTTTTTTTATTTTTCAATTATTAAAGGACAAATTGCGGCAAAGTTTTAATTTTGTACATTTTCTAGTTTCAATATAAATCGATTAAATGCATTAACCAAAGTTGTGGATTTGTATGGGAGGGGGTAGAAGGAGTATACGAATCAAAACCAAATTTTTCGACATCAATGACATTTGTAATAGTATACTTTTGTCAAAATTTAAAGTTGATGGCCTTGACGGTTTTCGAGAAAAATAATTTTGTTCAAATTCCGAAATTTCGTAAAATTTGTATGGGAGAGGGTAAGAGAAGTGAGGTAAAGTTATAGTTTTTTCAAAATTAGTTGCAATTGTAATAAAGTTAAAAATAAAAAAATAATTAAGACAAAAATTGGTTCATTTAGCTTTGCTAGTTGCAATGCAAACCGAATAAATGCATTTGTATGGGAGTGGGTAAGAGGAGTGAGGGGAATAGATCAATATTTCTGGAGGTTAATGATATTTATATCATTATACTATGTCAAGTCAATAGCTGAAATGGTTTCGGAGAAAAATCAATTTCCTTAAATTTCGAAATTTCTTTAAATTTGTATGGGAGGGCGTAGAAGGAGTGGGGGGATGTGGCCCGTTCACGATCTTAAAGTTACTTTAAAAATGATACACACAAATTTTTAACACTATAGCTCAAAGCTTTCGAGAGTTATGCTGTATACAGACGGATAGACGGACAGACAGCAACGCGGAATCTAAGTTTTTGAGAGATAACAAATATTTCTGTACCCTTGGCGGCTCTGTGCGAGCGTTATTTCCTAGCGTTACAAACGGTAAGACAAACACAATACACTCTCATCTAGAGTATAGCTAATACCAATATGTTTCAAGTTAAGAAATTTTTGAACCACAGCTGCTATAAGATCTTTTTACTTCGCTATCATCCATTCGGTAATTCAGTATGCTATTATAGCCTGGAGTTCAGTCTTACCTTCAATAATAAAACTATTAGAGATTGTGCAAAAATTACTTATGAAAACACAAACCGGTAAGATTTCCAACAAATAGTTTATTTCCCTTGATGTCTTTTCTATCCATTAAAACTGTTTTTAAACTCACTACAAATAACCAAATTCTCAAAGAATATACAATTGGAGTAATAGAAGTTAATTCAAACTACACTAGAGGTGGTGCTCGTGCTGATTTCAAATATAGGGCAATGCCATTACACTTACATTGGGATCAAATTTTTCAATGATCTGCCAAGTTCCATTAAATAGAGTAGGAATCTGGCCATTTTAAAATCAAATGTCAAGAAATTGTGTTATTCGGGTTAATCAAAGCGATACTTTATTATTAAAATAATAAAGTAATTATTTTAATAATAAAGTATTGTGATTGACTTGGAAAAAAAAATTTGCTAACCTGAAATTTTGTTTTTTTCGCGTTTCATGACTAAAATAGCCCAAAAATGCAAAAAAAAAATCCACCTGTACGCCGTACGCCGACGTGTACGCTCAGCGCACATTAACTCCCAAACCCTTCAAGATAGAAAGTTCATTTTTGGGGGGATTGTAGACAGTTGCGGATCTCAGGCGGATACCCATTTTGGGGGGGGGGGGTTCGGGTTCAGGGGGAGGCGGGGAGAGCGCTTAAACCGAAAAATACGAATCCAAATATCTCAACCATGATTACAGCTAGGAAGCTAAAAATCAACATGCATATAGAGGAGTTTGTGGGATAAATTTTAAAAATAATTTAATTTTTTATCCATTGGGGTGCAAAAGGGGGGGCTAAGAACCAATTGTCGACCGAATTTTTTTTACAAATGATTATATTTTCGAAAATACTTGCCATAAAAAATTGATATTTTGAGACCATTAAGTTGGCATACAGATCCACTATAATCAGTTTACTTACTTACGATGGCGCTACAGTCCAAATCGGACTTTGGCCACCTGAATACTTTGCCTCCAGCCATCTTGGTTCAGTGTTTTTTTTTTTATTCTCCAGATCGAGTATTCCCTGAGAGGTCCGAGGATTTCTCTGACGACCTTTCTTTCAGAGGCGTTAAGTAGTTTTTCGGACGCCTGAGTTAAAGTCCACGTTTCGCTGCCATAGCATTGCACAGGTTTTATGATGGTTTTGTATAGCTTAAGTTTTGTTTTCCTGTGCACGTTCTTGTTTTTGATTATTGGAAGTACCGAATAATAAGTCTTGTTTGCCATCATTATCCTTCTTTTGATTTCGGTGGACTCACTTCCATCCTTCGATAGGTTCGCCCCTAGGTATATGAAGTTATCTACGTTTTCTAGGCTATAGTCTCCAACCGCAATATTTTATCTGATTGGCGTCTTTTTCCTAGTTTGCGTCATAATTTTTGTTTTGTTTTCATTAATACATAGTCCAACATCACTTGCTACCAAGACAAGGTTTACAAATACCTCCTTGGAACTCTCCAAAAATCTTGCAAGAATATCTATATCGACGGCATATGCTACGAGCTGAGTGGATTTGAAGCATCGTGTTTCCTTTCTGTCAACGGGAAGTTTCCGAACAACATATTCGAGTGTCAAATTGAACAGCATTGGTGCGAGGCCGTCACCTTGCTTAAGGCCGTTGTCCGTTTTAAAACCGGAAGTCAGATCGTTTCCTACTCTGACTCGTGACAAAGACTCCGTCATTGTCATTCTTGTAAGACGAACCAGTTTCGGTGGGACTCCAAACTCCAACATAATTTTAAAGAGTACGCGCCTGTCGACAATGTCGGATGCTTGCTTGAGTTCAACAAATACCTGGTGCACATCAATATTATATTCCCAGCACTTTTCCAGCACCTGTTTAACTGAGAATATCTGATCGGTGGTCGATCGTCCAGCTCTAAATCCGCCTTGGTATTCACCAATTACTTTGTCAGCATAGGGCTTAATTCTATTTTCCAGAATTTTCGTCAATATCTTATAAGACGTACACAACAGAGATATTCCTCGGAAGTTTTCGCAGCAGAGTTTGTCACCTTTTTTATAAATTGGGCATATGATGCTCTTGCGCCAATCTCCAGGAAGTGTTTCCTGCGTCCATATGTCCGTGACAAATCTATGTAGGAGATGCGTTATACAGGTGTCGCCGGGTTTTAGAAGCTCAGGTGGATTTTGATCAGTGCCCGGCGCTTTGTTGTTTGGGTGGTTCCTCAAGGCTGTTTTACTTCTTCGAGTGTGGGAGGACTCAAAGCGGATCCTTCATCAGCTGTCAGTTATACCTGCGATTATATCTGCTGCTGCTATTCGTGCGGATGATGGGCTCGGATTAAGAAGGTGTTCACAGTATTGCGCCCATCTTAATTTTATATCTTCCACATTACTTAGAATGTTCCCTTTTGCATTTTTGAAGAGGGTCGTTTTCAGTTGGTATTCCCCTTTTCATTCTTTTAACAAGGGAATACGCCGCTCTTGTGTTGTGTAATTCAAAGTGTTCGTCCATGTTTTCAATTTCGTCATTATTGTACTTCCGTTTTTTTTTGTCTGCATATTTTTTTTTTGCAAATCGTCTAAGATCCTTGTATTTGTCCTGTTTGGCTCGTGTCGGCCATTCGGTTCATATTTTGTAGGCTTGATTTTTTCGTGAAAGTAACATTCTATACAAAGAATATTGGATTTGGTTCAAGCAATCAATTAAAAAACTATTAACATCCACCCACCCTTACTATCACACTCCCCCTCCCTTCATAAAAACTCAAACTTGCATAAATAAACGAATGAAATATGGAACTTTTGAACGTTTCCGGAAAGTGTTAAATTGAGAACTGCCCTGCCCAAGAAGCTCCTTTCACGTAGTCTTCCCTAACCACTCTAACCTGCATATTGACTTTCTACGCATGCGCATTTTGTCCCAAAAATAATTAAGTTTCGCCCGACTTGTTGGCAGTTTATTTATACTCTAGATGAAATCTGAGAGTATATTTTGTTTGCCTTACCGTTTGTAACGCTAAGAAATAATGCTCGCACAGAGCTGCCAAGGGTACAGAAATATTTGTTGTCGCTCAAAAACCTTGATTCCGAGTGACCGTCTGTCCATCTGCTTAGGGAAAAGGCAACTTTAGGTTCAGGAACGAGCTACATCATCCAGTTCCTTCTACCCCCTCCCATACAAATTTCATGAAATTTTGAAATTTTAAGAAATTGATTTTTCCTTGAAACTATTCAAGGCATCGACTTGCCATTTGGGTCAAAATATAACAATTTATATATCACTAACATCACAATATACTGATCCGATCCCCTCACTCGTTCTATTCCCTCCTATACAAAGCATAATTTTCAAAAATGTATTTATTAGATTTTCATTGAAGCCAGCGAAGCTCAATGAACAAATTTTTGCCAGTGTTCATTATTATTGCAACTAGTATTAAAAAAATTATCAACTTCACATTACTCCTTCTAGCCCCTCCCATACAAATTTCACAAAATTTTGAAATTTCAATGAAATTCTTTTTCATTGAAACTGTCAAAGCTATCGACTTGAAGTTTTGTTGAAACTGTAACAATATAAATACCATTGATGACGAAAAATTTTGTTTTGATCCGTGTACTCCTTCTACCACCTCCCATACAATTGTATAATTTTGGAAAATGCATTATACCGATTTCCATTAAAACTAGCAAAAGTACAGACTTAAAATTTTGCCACAATTTGTCCCTTAACAATTGCAGAAAGCACGAACAAAAATTATCGGCTTCGCTGCACCCCTTCCACTCCCTCCCATACAAATATCTGTATTATGAATTCAAGAAAAGCATTTCTCCTTAGAACATATGAGAACTACCGACTTTGAAATTGAAACAAAGCATGGTGATAAGGATGTTGATAATCAATTTCAAAATCATCTAAAACTCGCCACTTCCTCTGCCACCTCCCATACAAATGCCCCAATTTCAGAAAAGCTATGTCAAATTTCTATGAAATAATTAAAACTACAAATTTTGAAACATTTTGCATGCCACGTCCAGTATCATACATAAAAATTACGCAACTCCCCCCTCTGCTTCTACCACCCCCCATACAAAAGTCACAATACACTATTCGAAAGAATTTGAGATGTCATATTCTCCGGTACATTAAACTCTTTCCCATTTCATCTAGAGTATGATATGAATGGGCTTTACGCCCAATTACAATTCTTTTATGTTTTTTTCTTCATATGGGCCGAAGAACAATATTCCATGCGCATCCCAAAACGCAGAGGCCAAGACCTTATCGGCGGATATTTGCGTTTTTGATCTTTTCGGAAGGCTTTCACCGGCTTTTCGCCACTCAACTGACTGCCGATTTGACTCTAAAGTGTCGTTGAAGCGTTATTATTTTCGATCGATTGTGATCAAACGCGGTACCCACTTTGAACACAGCTTTTTCATGGGCAAATGTTCATACTCGATGGTGAACATACAGTCTTTTGATATCCTTAGGATGTTAGCTGTCTCCTGCAATTTAATTTTACGGTCTTTCGAAACGATTTTGTGCATTTTTTTATGTTTTCTGGAAAACAGCCTCATGCGGAGGACCAGATAGTTCAGCATCATCATTGTATGTCATCATCGTCAATGGCGCGACAGCCCAAATCAGGACTTGGTCTCCTGAAGTCGTCGCCTCCAATCGTCCCGATCCAAAGACCGCGTCCTCCAGCTGCTAATTTTTAAGATGGCTATCTTCATCAACCGAGTCTCCCCATCGCCTGCGTGGCTTACCTACTGACCGGTTACCACTCACTTTGCCTTTCAGAGCACGTTTGGGGATTCTATCATTGTATGTACAACCGCGTTTAAATTCCAAACCAACGTTTGACTATTGCTTTCGATAGAGCAGAGTTTTCATAGTACTTATAAAAACCAAACTTTTGCTTGAACGGTATTTCCTTCCATCAAAAAGCAATGGTTAATTAACACACGAAATTTTTTTTTTTTTTCATTATTTTGGAAATTTAAAAAGCAGCATCACTAAAACTACTCGAACTTGTAAAGTAATGGACGATATGTGATAAAATTTTGACACGAATCATTTGAAAATTATAAGGATTTGTAGCGAGTGAGCGGCTACAACGCTGTGTTGCGTTTCGTCCCAGGCCTGCTTACGACGGACTCGTCAGAAAGGCTTGTGTAAGCAGGCCATGCCTTAGACGCTAAGGGAATACCGTGCAGGTAGTGAGATTAGAACCCGGGGATTTCGAGTTGCAAGGCGACCGTGCAGGCCACTGAGCTATCTAGACCCCACGGCTTAGTCGGTTAGTAGCGATGCAGTATAAGCCGCCACAGATTTGTGGCGAAGACACATAGTGCTAACATCGACCACAAGACAGCGCTGTAATCGAAGTGGAGCAGAGCGCTGTAATCGAAGTGCAGCAGACGGAATTAATTTTGACAGTTCTGAGAACGTGCGACTGAACGCGAACTACGTAAATTGTGAAATCCATTTTTACTTTTGTTATTTAATCGTGAATAAAGTTTGTTTAGAGTAAATAGCAATTGTGTTTACGTGGTAATAGTCGCGAGGTAATTCACGCGTCGTATCCCGTGCCATCCTCGCGCTATATTGGTGACCCTTACGACAAGCAACACGCCGCCTGCAGCAACGCGCACTTCAATCTCATACGAAAAATGTCGGACGACGAGATCGAAAATTCACCGCCGGCAGACCCACAGGCCGACCAAGCCAAAAATGTGCACGCTCAAAAACCAACCGCAGCACAATCCGCGTCTCATATGGACTGCGCACATTCGGTTCAGTCCGTGCAGAAGGTGAAATTACCGCCATTTTGGCAGCGAAGGCCAACGCTTTGGTTCTCCCACGCGGAAGCGCAGTTCGCACATTGTCAAGTGCGATCTAACCACAGCAAATACAACGCTATAATAGCCCATTTAGACGCGGATACACTAGAAAGCGTAACCGACATTTTGGAAACGCCGCCATCCGAGTCGAAATACGAAGCAATTAAAAATGCATTAATTAAACGATTTACTGATAGCGAAGATAGAAAACTTCGGAAACTACTGTATGAGACGGAGCTTGGGGACAAAACCCCATCACAATTATGGCGGGAAATGAAGTTTCTGGCAACAGCAGACATCGGTAGCGCTGCTTTGAAATCCTTATGGCTCCAAAGGCTCCCGGTGAGAGTGCGTGAAATTTTAATCGCCAGTGCGCAACAAAGCATGGACGATACAGTGGAGGTGGCAGACAGAATCATGGAACAATCGAGACCTGCAGCATCAGCGGCGGCCGTTGAAACAACAACAACACCAAACGTTGACATGGTGGACCTCAAAGCTGAACTCACAAAGATAGCTCAAACGGTCAAAGCTATGAACTCTGCTCTCCCAACAAGCAGTAGACAGACTCGTGCAAGTACAACGAGCAATCAGCTCAGTGGCATGTGTTTTTACCACGAGAGGTTCGGAGCTCGAGCACGAAAATGCCGTAAGCCATGCAGCTTCACACCTCCGCTTGTTGAAGCACCCTCCACTTGCACAGTCAATGCCTTAAGCATACCGAAGTACCGATTAGTGTTAAGTGACCAGCACGACGGCACGCTATACCTTGTGGACACAGGAGCGGACGTGTCCATTGTACCCCGAAGCAACGTAACTGGGAACCTACGTCAAGCGAGGTGTCAACTTTACGCAGCGAACGGCACGCCCATAGTAACATACGGCGAATGCGAGAAGAATGTCAATTTAAAACATCTCCCAAGCTACAGGTGGAAATTCGTGGTTGCTGACGTGAAAGTTGCTATATTAGGTGCCGATTTCCTGCGAGAATTTAACCTTCTGGTCGACTTGAGGTGCAAACGACTCGTCAACGGTAGAACCATGCAGGCGACTAATGGAAAGCTTGCGGACTCAAGCGATTTAATCAGCGTAGTGCATGTCAACAGTTTGGATGCATTGCTCAAAAGCTTTCCAGAGCTCACCAATCCATCCACATCAGCCATCGTAACTCACGGCATCGAACACCATATTGACACACGCGGCCCTCCGGTAGTACAACGACCAAGGCGTCTTCCGCCTGATAAGTTCAAAGCAGCGAAACTCGAGTTCGAGAGGATGCTCAAAGCGGGTATCTGCAGGCCTTCTAAAAGCCCGTGGGCCAGTCCGTTGCATCTCGCCAAGAAAAACAACGGCGAATGGCGACCATGTGGCGACTACCGACAGCTAAATGCCGCCACAGTTCCTGACCGCTATCCAGTAGCACATATCCAAGATTTTTCATACCAATTGTTTGGAAAAAAAATCTTCTCAACCCTTGATCTTGAACGGGCATTCCATCAAATACCGGTCCGTGCAGAGGATATTCAAAAGACCGCGATAGCAACACCGTTCGGCTTGTTCGAGTTCCCGGTAATGACATTCGGTTTGCGAAATGCCGCCCAGACATTTCAACGTTTTGTTGATACTGCTTTGCGCGAACTCGAGTTTTGCTACGTGTATCTCGATGATATACTCATCGCTTCAGACAACCTGGAACAACACATTGACCACGTTAAGCAGGTCCTACAGCGACTTAGAGATTACGGCCTGAAAATCAACACGTCGAAATGCGTTTGGGGAGCATCCACGGTTAAGTACTTAGGGTACAAAATCTCAGCGAAGGGCACTGCACCGCTTGTCGAGAGAGTGAACAGCATCCAGCAATTTACCAAGCCCTCTAATGTCCTAGAAATGAGAAGATATCTGGGTATGATAAATTTCTACCGGCGTTTTCTTAAAAACGCAGCAACACTGCTGGCACCGTTAAACGCATTCCTCACGAGCAGCAAGAAAAACGACAAGACGAAAATCGAGTGGACCACTGAAGCAGACACAGCCTTCGAGGAAAGCAGAAAGATGCTCGCTAATGCAGCACTAATCGCACACCCACACGTAAACGCTCCCATCGCGTTGTCTACAGATGCCTCGGACACAGCAATGGGCGCAGTTTTGGAACAAATGCAAGACGGTGTGTGGCGACCGCTCGGATTTTTTAGCAAGCGCCTCAGTGATGCACAGAGGAAGTATAGCGCGTATGACCGCGAATTGCTCGCTATATTCGAAGGGATAAAGTACTTTCGCCATATGCTCGAGGCTAGACATTTTGTAATTAAAACGGACCACAAGCCGCTGATCTATGCCTTCAAACAGCGAACAGACAACGTATCACCTCGACGAAACAGGCAACTTGAATTCATTGCGCAGTTCTCAACAGACGTCATCCACGTGGAAGGCCAGAAAAACATCGTGGCAGATGCTCTTTCTCGATCTGAGAGCATAAACGCGATCAGTTTTCCAGAAACGTTAAGTATGAAAGACATCGCTGATCAGCAAACGAACGACAATGAACTGCAGCAGCTTTTACAGAAGGAGAGTAGCTTGCATATTAAAAAATTCCAAATAGACGGCAACATCACTGTCCACTGTGACATTTCGACTGGAGCAATGAGGCCATACGTTCCGCTTCCGTTGCGCAAGCGAGTGTTCGAGCTTGTTCACAACTTATCACACCCGAGCGGCAGGAGTACCAGCAAACAAATCAGAAAGAGCTATGTGTGGCCTAACATGTGTAAGGACATAACCAGCTGGGCCAAGAATTGTAATAAGTGCCAACGTTCAAAAGTAACCAGACATGTCAGGAACGTACCTTTGAAATTTGATACACCGGACAAACGGTTCGAAAGCATCCATGTGGACATCGTCGGACCGCTGCAACCATCGAATGGGTTCAAGTATCTTCTCACGATCATCGATAGATTTTCGAGATGGCCGGAGGCCATACCTATTGTTGATACGACGGCCGACACTGTTGTGACTGCACTCTTTACGCAGTGGGTATCACGTTTTGGCGCGCCCAAAATCATCACCACCGACAGGGGAGCGCAGTTCGAATCCGCACTGTTTAACGCACTGACACAACTCCTCGGGTGTCAACGCATTCGAACAACCGCTTACCACCCAGCGTCCAATGGCATGGTCGAGCGCTGGCACCGTTCACTTAAAGCTGCACTTATGTGCCACGAGAACAACCGCTGGACCGAAACGCTAGCCACAGTCTTACTTGGCCTTCGCACCACTGTTAAGGAAGACTTAGGATGTTCTGTAGCGGAAATGGTGTACGGGTCAACTCTCAGATTGCCAGGTGAGTTTTTTATTAATCACGACCAGCCAAGCAATCCGCAGGTTTTTGCCGAGAAGTTTCGCCGAGATATGCAGCAGTTGCGAGCTGCGCCTGTACTTCATCACAGACGAGACCGTCCGTTCGTCTTCAAGGACTTAGCAACAGCAACACACGTGTTCCTGCGCCAGGATCACGTCAAAAAGCCGCTGGAGCAACCGTACACCGGTCCGCATAGGATCATTCAACGCGTAAGCGACTATGTCTACAAAATCGACGTAGAAGGCAAGCAGCAGATTGTATCAACTGAGAGGCTAAAACCAGCCTACACTGCAAACATTAATCTCGATGACAGTCAAGCAGGCTACACTCCGAGAACATATCCTGGAAAATTAACATCACAAGTGAATCCAATCATCATCAACATGTCAAGTGAATACCGCAACGTCACATCTGACGTTACTCGGAGGGGGGTATATGTGGCGAAGACACATAGTGCTAACATCGACCACAAGACAGCGCTGTAATCGAAGTGGAGCAGAGCGCTGTAATCGAAGTGCAGCAGACGGAATTAATTTTGACAGTTCTGAGAACGTGCGACTGAACGCGAACTACGTAAATTGTGAAATCCATTTTTACTTTTGTTATTTAATCGTGAATAAAGTTTGTTTAGAGTAAATAGCAATTGTGTTTACGTGGTAATAGTCGCGAGGTAATTCACGCGTCGTATCCCGTGCCATCCTCGCGCTATAGATTTGTCAATAGTGGCGCCATCTATATGTCATCCTACGAACTTATTGAACGATGTAGTATCTCCAAATATTTGACACTTTTATGTATTAATCTCGAAAAAAAAATAATAGATTATAGTTGATTTAATTTTTCCTGAACTATAAATATGATATGTTAAATTCTTTGGTGTTAAATCAACAAACGAATCGATTCGCGTCATTGTTTGGCTAACTTAATCACTTAATTCGTCAGAACCGTCAAGTTTCAATTGATTTCCGGTATTTTTAAATTATATCTGGACTACGATTGTATTGCAGCTGAAGTGCCACGTGCCGTACTTACATCAAAGTTAAGTTACCGTCTGTAAACTAGTTTGCTTTTTTGTAAAACATTTTTTTTCCTTTTTATTCCACCTTGATATACATACCTCATAATAATTCAAATCTAAATAAAGCAAATATGGAAATTTAAAATATTAAAGCTTCGCAGCAACAATCAACAATTGTTCGTTATCTCGTAAATATCCGCAATATTTTCAAATTTACATTGGAGTGTACGGGCGCCAGTTAGTCCAGATCAATTTCAGAACTACAATTACTTCGGAGATTGCGTCCACCGTCGAAGAGGTCAACGAGATAGAAAAAACCACACCTGGCATCGAACATTGAGATTTAGTTTTTTATTTGTTGCTGAGTGGCACAAAGTCGTTTACAGGTACCTAGAGCAGTGGCATTTCTTAGCTCCAATTAATTCCGCAATCAGCAAATGTGTCGATTGGAATTGAAATAAGTCGACGCAAAAGCAGTGTAGCTGTATTGCAATCATGGCGTGGCTGCATTCAATCCTTGGGTGTGGTCGGCTGGTCAGTACGTAGTATGCTGTTCCATCCATCTTGAATATTTCAGTTTGAGATAAATAAATAAAGAATGGGTGAACTAGCTTCTGAAGTAAAGTAGAAGGTACCGTGACGAACTTGGTTCTGTATTGTATCTATTGATCTATTTCAATGTCAACAATAGATCGCCAAGCGGTATGTTATAAAAAACACACAAACACACATAAAAATCAGTTAGTTCAAAATCAATTTATACGAGTAAATTGAATTAAGTCAGTTACGGAAAGATTTCAAATTTTTAAAGTTATTAAATCGTGAAATCTTTTTATTTTGCAATTAAAGTGAAAAAGCCAAGAAAAAGGCCGCTTTTATTATTGCAATGAAAGTGAGAGCATATGAATGATTCATGTATTAAACATAGCATTCGATTGTTATAACAAAATTCTGGGTAATCTTGAAATTGATCGACCCTCACATACCACTGGCATATGTGCAATAAACAACGGTCCGGAAATTGCTAACGAACAAAAAATTTAAAATTTTCTTAAACTTAGCCGATTTCACCGATTCCACAAATCTAAAAAATATAAATTTGAAGGCCCTAGACTTTGAGTCAATTTATTTGGAATTGAGTCACTTGGTGTGAACATGGGTAAATTAAATACTAGCGTACTATGTATCTGTTCTTTGCTCGGTCCCATCTATATTATTATTTGAAAAAAAACAGCAGAACGCTATATTCTAAACTTAAGATCAAAAGCTCCTTTTCTTAAGAAAGCCAGATTATTGTACGGAAGGAGATAGAAAGGGAGGTGGCCCGTTCACGAACTTGACCTTACTTTTCTATCAAAATGACATTCAAAATTTTAACTAGACCAACGCATTTTCGAGGCTAGTGAGCGCTGACACATGGACGGATATCCGGTTTTGAGATTTTTGAATATGAACTTCATCAATTTTGAGTGCTATTAATTTCCTAAGTTATCTTAGAATTACGAAGTCGGTGACACACTTATAATATTCTCACATACATATGTATGCGGCCTTTGGAGAGTAAAGTTTTTTAAAAAATTGTCCTTGAGAACCATATATCTTAAGTTTCATCCAAATCCTAGGAAGAAATTGAAAGCATTTCTGCGTTTCACACTTTTCAAACTCTAGATGGAGTCTGACGGTTGTGTTAACTCTAAAGTTTGCAACGGTAACAAATAGTGCTCTTCAATGATACAGGAACATTTGTTTTGGTTCAAAAACCATGAGTTCGAGTGATCTAGTCGTCTGTATATCCACACAATAACACTTAAACGCTTTGGGATATCGAGCTGAATTTTTTTTCATGTCATTGGTAGCAAAAAGGAAACCTTCACTCCTTTTACCAAATTCTATAACATTTTTAAATGTAAGGAAATTAATTTTTCTACAAAACTAACAAACAAAGCACTTGACTTAAAATTTTTTTAAACATTAGCTTAACAAAAAAAATAGTTACTTAATTACTTAATTATGATGACGCTACAGCCCAAATCGGGTACCTGTATAATACACATTTATCCGTGTCCTCCAGTTTGAAATTTTACCATTTTGCTGTATGCATCATAGAACCATATCTTGTTTGTTTTACGTGACAGCCTGACACTGAGTCATAATGCCACAGCAGTACGGAATATAGCTCCACGTGTACCCCGTAGAGACCTCTACCATGGCAGTATTGGTTTGCTCGCACCACGTCGCATCGATAAGTTTCAATTCCTATTCTCTCTACGTATGATCATTAGTTGTTCGATTCATACCTTCATTGTTGCGTAAGATTTCGCTTCCATAACGTCCTACTGTGACTTCGGGGAGGAGTTCCAAAATGTTACCTCGAACATTACGGTTGCTACTTTCTTACGCTTTTGACCAATTCATCTCTATCAATAGCTCATTAAGTCTTATTGCTCCAATTAGTTTTCGTCAGTTGCTACTAAGCCACCTCGGGTATACCGAACCCCTGCTTTTCGCGCCCGTCGGCCGGTCTAATTATCAACAACTTATGATCAATTTTCACATCTTCGTTAGCTACTAGGCCGTCCCGGCTATACCGAACAGCTGCTTTTCGCCTCTTTCAGTCCGCTACTACTCTCACTCGTTTTGGATCAATTTTCACATCCTTCAGTTTACTACTAGGCCGTTCCGACTTTACCGAACCCCTGCCTTTCGCATCCTTCGTTTGCTACTTTTATCACCCATGGTTACATCAATTTTTACATCCTTCCGTCTGCTACTAGGCCGTCCCGGCTATACCGAACCCCTGCTTTTCGCCTCATCAATTTTCACATCCTTCTGTTGGCTACTAAGCCGACACGGATATAACGAACCCCTACTTTTCACCTCCTTCAATCTGCTACTACTTTCCGCATTTTTTATTTTCTACTTCGTGCTTGCCTTAGTTCATCCTCCGTCCTTCATCTGACGCCACTTGAGACATTATCGATACAACCTGATACGGCGTTTTCAATACTTCCTCTCGTAGTACCAAGCTTAAAGCCCTTGGTGAGGACTTCAGTCTAAGTTCACACGCAAATTTGATACCGATCGATCAGTTCGGGTTCGTGGAGTCTCCAAAGGCAGTTACTGGTATCGCTGTAGCTTTCTAGACCAGCACTTACTTCCCTGCGATAGCTGGACTCCGTGGAGGCACTAAATTCTTCAAAGATACTCACATGATTCGGCAAGGCCTCCTCATGCAACTACCCCCATTTGGGTGCTGTATGCATCAATAGCGCTTCTGTGGATTGCCAACTGGTCTTAGTCCGCCGACTTTGCCATTTAGTGTGCATTTGGGAATTCTTACCTTGTTAAGCCCGTTTTCAGTTCTCAAGCTGGAAGTCAGATAATTTTCTACTCTGACTTTTGACAAAGACATCATACCAATTTTGAAACTAATGAAAGTAGGAATATGAAATTTCGTTTCAATTTCTGTTATAATAATTATAATAAATGATCAAAAGAGTTTAAACTTTACACCTCTCCTTCTGCTCCTCCCATAAAATTTTATTACATCTTAGAAATTTAAAGAAATCATTGTTCCTTCAAACATATGGTAAGAGTATGTTGATAAGCAGTCTCAGAATCGCTCGAATGCTTTTACTGGTTATCATTATTAATTATTGGGGAGCACCTGAGAGCACTGCGACCTTGGTCTATTTTCTCTTTCTTTTACCACAATTTAATAACTTTGGCTAATTAAGTAAGCTTAAGGGAGCCATGTTGTAAGGAAACCATTTCCTTGAAGATTTTGGCGTTTTCTTGCTACTGCTTCGCAGTGACAATGAACATTTTCTGTCGTTTCTGAGTAGGTAGAGGTGGCAGATGTCGATTTCAGCTCGACCCATATTTTTGAGGTAGTGGTTTTACTTCACAGTGGCCCCTCAAGGGGCTGATCAGAGACATCATTCTTGGTTATGATGATATCACTCTTGCTTAGTTTGGTTTTTCTGAACTAGGATTAATTTTTTTAAGATTGATAAACCTGGAAGTCTATTCCAGTAGATTTTGTGCTCTTGTTTAATCTACTTTCTCAGTATAGGGTTGAAATATTCTTTTGATTTTCCCCAGAATAGCTCTGGTCCAATAAAATTTGTTTCAGTGGCAGTTTTTGCACGGTGGTCTGCCTTTTTATTTCCTTCAATTTCTATATATCTTGGGACGTTAAGATTTTTTTTTTTTGGGTAATTAGGTTTTGATGGCAGTCCCAAACTAGCCTCGAACCGTGTTTGTTGGAAGCAAGTGTTTTTGGAATTGCCTGACTGTTCGATAAGATATAAATAGTTTTATTGCAATGTACCCTCTTAATAATCTCTTGGATGCAAAGGTTCATTGCAATTAGTTTAATCTGAAAGATTGTGGCTTCTTCACCAACCGAGAAGTTGGGACTTTTAGCTCCGACTTCAGTTGTGCATGAGCCATCTGTATACCAGACTTTTGCTCCTTCTTCATTCTCAAGTAGCATGGATTGCCAGTTCTTGATTATCCTGGTTATAAATTTGAAGGGTTATCTTGGGCGTAATCCCCATTTCCTGCCAAATGAACTTTTGCAGGGCCAAACTCTTTTAATGATTTGGCGTGAGTCCATTCTAAGTCTTTGTTCCAGTTGAGTTTATTATCAAATATAGCACCTAAATATTTGATCTCATTCAAGAATGGAATTGATGGAGGTGAGGAGATGTTATGAAGATTTTCCTTCTATTCACAAATAGTACTATCTCAGTCTTACTCTTGGATTAATTTTCAAGTTCCGACACCAGTTGATTATCACTTCTAAGGCAGATTGTAATCTTTCCGATAAAGTTA
The DNA here is from genome assembly GCA_963669355.1 of Chorisops tibialis. Classification (NCBI taxonomy): domain Eukaryota; kingdom Metazoa; phylum Arthropoda; class Insecta; order Diptera; family Stratiomyidae; genus Chorisops; species Chorisops tibialis. Next base: position 262,041,974 of record OY770262.1, on the reverse strand, counting down.
CAACACGTTTACCTCTAATGATAATGATGAAGTCATCGGCGTATCATATTACCTTGTCGCTTTGTTTCACTAGAAAGAATTCATCGACTACAATTAACCACAAAAAAGATAGTTCCCCTCCCTGTGGACAGCCCCCATAAAACTGTGCAGTCACTGTGCTGTCACCTAGGTCCGTGGTTGTCATTCAGCTCTTTAGCATAGCGTGTATCCATTTTATCGTGGCCGATTGAAGTCACTTTTCCTAACTGCTGCTATTATGACGTCATGTGGAGTATTGTCGAATGCTCACTCTGTATCTGGAAAAGCGCAAAGGGCAATTTATTTATGGTCTTTAACCTTTTCAATTTATCTTACTAGACAGTTAAGGGCTGGCTCAGTTGATTTGCCTTTCTGATAGACATGTTGATTCTTATTAAGATAGATCTTATTGGGCCCAGTTCTCATAAAGAGGCTTACTAAATTTTCCGTCGCCTTGACAAAGAAGGTGGTAAGATTTATAGAGCGATTCTATTTAGACTAGCCCATAGAACCATTCCCTGCTTTTGGTATAAAGACCGCCCTCGCTTTCCTCCAAATTGTTGGGATATATCCCCACATAAAACTGACTCTAAAGATCCTTATTAAGACTAGCAATTGGATTTCTAACACCTTCTGCAGTAATTCCAGAAATATTTTATCAACTCCGACCGATTTCAAGGGTTTCAATGTGTTAATCACCCATCAAATCTTTCCGAATTGAATATCTTACTAGCAATAATATTGCTGAAGAAGTTTGACGGTACACCCTCTCCTCACCTTCTAAACCTTTATAGTTAATTCTTTTGCAGTCAGCGAAATGCGTTATCAATAACAATTCAAGGGTTTCCATGTTAGTTTTTGCTAAGGATTCATCTGGTCTCTCTTAGAGTCCGATATCAATCGAGGTATTTGCCGACATCTTTTGGAGTCTCGAGGACGTATTCATAAGATATTCTCCATTAATATTTTTTCAATTTCATTCAAATTCATTTGTATTCAATATGGAAGTTTCTGCATTCGATCTAGTTTCAAAAGGCTTTAGATTTATTGAACAATTCTTTTTTTTACAGAATGACCTGTGTTATAGGCCTTTATGTGCAATGCACAAACACAGTCATGGACGGAAGGAATGGGATTGGAAAGGTAGAGGAAGGGAAGTGAGAACAACCGTAACGTGTGGTGAAGCTGGTATATTTTCCAGTTGTACTGGCTTCTACTACAATGACGCTACAGCCCAAATCGGACCTTGGCCTCCTGATATTCAAGTTCCTTATTATTTTTCATTACTTATTGTGGAAGGGTTGTTAGCCCACAACCCTATTTCTACGAATTTTTCATTTTCTTAGATTGAGGTGATCAAGGTGTATCCAAGCAGGCAATGTGCCGAAATTATATATTGCGCCGACCGGGATTTGAACTCACGACATTCGCATTACAAGACTAACACACTACCGACTAGGCTATACCCTAGCTAGTTGTACTGGCTGCTGGTGAGAAATATTTGCAGATGTTATGAGGTACTGAATGATAGAAAGCGAACAGAAACCATCTACTGAGTATACAGACCTTCTTGAAGTGGAACTGTTTCATTTTTACATCTTTTATCCATTTTGTTTCGAATAATTTTCATTGTCAGTAACGACTGAAAAACTCGTTCTTAAGAAATCGACTGCCTATAGTGAGAATCAAGCCCTCGACCTATTGACTGTAAAGTAAGCACGCTGCCCACTACGCCACGGAAGCCTCTAAGTTCCTAGTAACTTTGCGTGTTATCGTCAGTTCCTCGTCTCAGCAAGGCGCTTGCTTCGCTGTTTTTCGTGTAGAACAGGATATTATTGTTTAGTAGGCATTTATGACATTGTGCATGAGTTCATTAGCTATTTGATCAATGCAGTCTGATTTGCTTATTGATTCCTCTACGCTACCTACTACGTATTCAAGGATTGACTAGTACAAATGGTACAATTACGTCAGCCCAGCTAGCCTCCCCCCTTCATTGAAAATGAACGAAAAAACTTACGGAATTATGCGATATTTATGCGCTCTAGAAAACACAAAGAAAAAAATTTTGCGCTCCTTTTGTTTAGTAGGAATTAATTATTTTAAGGTAGTTGTGGGGGGAGGGCTGAGTAGGCGGCAAACTAACCACCTCCCATCCCTAAAAATGACATAATTCAAAAACTAATTACATAGGAATTATGCGCTATTTATACGCTCTCAGAATCTGGTCAATTCGATTTTTGCGCTATGGTCTTTCAAGGTCCTTCCATACAACTGGAAAGTTCCGAAAACAGTGAAACATAAATGCCTACTCTAACAATCTAAAATCGTACTAAGTAATGATGCGTGGTCGATATATGATTTATGCGCTCTCAGAATCCGGTAAATTCGATTTTTGCGCTATTTCCTTTCAAGGACCTCCCACACAATTCCAAAGTTTTAAAAACAGTAAAACAGAAAAAGCAGTAAAACGAAAAATCGTATCAAGTAATGATGCGCGATTGATATATGATTTATGAGCTCTCAGAATCCGGTGACTTCAATTTTTGGACTGAATACTTTCAAGGACCACCCGTACAAATCGAAAACTCTGAAACAGTAAACAGAAATGCCTACTCGAAAAATGCAAAATCCTGCCAAGAAATGATACACGATCAATAAATCCAGAATATCTGACTGTTAAAATCCATCTCATTTTCATTGTCATAAAAATCTTAAATTTTAATTTATTATTTAACAAATAACAAAACTGTCTATAGTCTGAAATTTGGTGATTTGACCAAAAATAGACAAAAAATGGATTTAATCCAAAGTTATATATCATATTTTTATAAGCATTATCTTGTGCAATTAACAAAGATTTGATGAGATCCTTGTCAAAACATAAATTTTGGTTGTATTCCTGCTTGAAGTTTCGGAGTGTTTTGGCCGTGCATACATATGGATGTTCTGGATATTTTACCTCCATTAGTGATCCCGTTTTCTCAGCTCAATAAAGTTGAGCACATAAGTGTACACCTGGTAGACAACCCCACTCGTCTACCTGACATTGCAGGCCAGTCTTCAAATTTACTTGACCTGTTTTTAACCACCCACCCATTAAAGTATGAGGTCTCGTTATTGGCTCCTGTAGGAACATCCGACCATTTTATGATTCGGACACAGTTTCCTATCACAGCAGCAAATCTACCGACTACAGACACCACGTAGAACGGTATGGCACTATAGGAAAGCCAATTGGAAAGATCTTAATTCATTCTACAGCGCCTTTGATTTGAACTTATGACCGAGACAATTATAAAAGACATGAGGCTTTGTATTCCATGCAATCTTAAAAGGGTTAGATCTGCAATTGATTCATGGTTCAACAACAAGTACCTCAAAGCAATTAGAACCAAAAAGCAGCTATTTGTTGCCTTTTAGAATAATTCAATTAAAAGTGGCAAGAAATGCCAGCAATAAAATTTTAAACCGAGTTAAATTCGAACATGATCGGAAACGTTGACTTAAGATCATTGAGAATCCCAAAAACTCAAGATCTTTCTAGTCGTTTGTGAAATCGGTCAACCAGAATTTCATCAGTGCGCTTCCTCTCTTGCTAAACCTCTTCGTAATCTCTACCATCTTTCATTCATATTCAGGGTGCTTTCCTAAGATCTGGAAGGTCGCGAATGTTCAGCCAATTTCAAAGAAAAGAAGCAAACCGAACCCCACTAATTATCGCCCCATAGCCATTACCTCAGTGCTTTCAAAGGTAATAGAAACTGCTGTCAATCGTAGGATAGTCAACTTTCTTGTGGATAAAAATCTCATTCATAATCGCCAACATGGATTTCGCTCGGGTCGTTTTACAGGCGATCTCCTAATCTATCTTACCGAGCATTGGAATGCCTGCATCCACAAATTTGGTGAAGGTCAAGTTCTTGCTCTTGGCATCGCCAAAGCGTTTGACAGAGTTTGGCACAAATGCCTCTTAGCCAAGCTAAAGGCCTTTGGCCTTAATCCTTTGTTTGTTCAATGGACTGAGAGTTTCCTCTCCGAGCACTCTATTGGATTCGTACTAGACGGAGTAACTTCTGTACCCTTTTCTATTGATTCCGGCGTCCCTCTGGGCTCAGTTTTATCTTCCACTCTCGTTTTAGTCTTCATAAACGACCTTCTGTCATCTACCCTCAATCCTATTCACTGTCTCGCAGATGACAGCGTTCTAGATAACATCTACCAATTCGACTCTCCTGCAGACGCTCGTCCTTGTCGTAATGAGTCAATACAATCACTGAACTCCGACCTCAGGTTAATCCTGGAAGGGGCTGGAAAAAGAGAGTAGAGTTTAATGCCCTAAAAACACAGTCATGTCATATATCTCTCAACCATAACGTTCCGACGTTGGTCACTAATATGTCCTTAAATGGAGTACAGATTCCACCTTTTGCAGGCTTGGCATTACTAGGCGTAAAGTTTAACAATGGCCAAGATTGGAGCCAACACATTTACGAAGTTGCTCTTGATGCTTCTAAACGTCTAAGTATTCTGCGGAAGTTTAAAAAATACTTTTCTGCCTCCGAACTAGCTACCATCTATAAGGCTTATAACCGACCACGTCTTGAGTACAACTCGCATGTTTGGGCCGGGGCCCCAAAATCACATCTGGCTCTTCTTGACCGTATCCAGAAACATGCATTCCGATTAATTGGAGATGAAGCTATATCGGCCTCAATTGACTCCCTCGAGCATCGTCGAAATATCGGAGTACTTTGCACTTACTATTGATACTTCCATGGTAAATGCAGCAAAGCCCCCCGAAATACTCGCCAAGCTGCACGCTTACAAGAGTACACCGTGAAGCCCTTGCCGTGGAGAACAGTGAAATTTAGGCAGTCCTTCATCCCTCAGACGGAATTGTTGTGGCAATCTCTTTCCAACGGGATACAACCTCCAACAATTTAAGAACAACGTTCACCGCCACTTCAAAATCTCCCTCCTGTGTTTCCATATTTATTTTCCTGTATCCACTTTTTTCCCCGTATCCATGTCGACTTAGCTGTGCATCGCGCATTAAAGGGTGACTCCCTAAGTTATTTTCAACGGCCGTAAAAAAAAACATATGCCCGTTCCAATTGTCCGCTCAATAGTCATAATATGTATTATCGCTGTCGAGACTGATATTATTAATAATGCCATTAATTATTGATACAGAATAACATTTTCTTTTTGCGCTATGTCCTTTCAAGAATCTCCCTTACAACTCGAAAGTTCTCAAAAATTTGGGTTTGTTCAAAATTGTATCCACACTCAATATTTTCCGCGTTCCAAAGTTTTTCGATTACAATTTGTTGCTATATGCCCGTTTATAACATTTGGAACCAACGAAATCTTTTTTTTTTTTTTACAGAATGACCTGTGTTATAGGCAATTTCGGCCTTTATGTGCAATGCACAAACACAGTCATGGAGGGAAGGAATGGGATTGGGAAGGTTGGGGACGGGGAGTGAGAACGACCGAAGCGAGTGGAGAAGCTGGTATATTGCTCAGTTGTACTGGCTTACTGACAAATATTTGCAGATGTTATGGGGGACTGAATGATAGAAAGCGAACAGAAACCATCTACTGGGTATCTAGGCCTTCTTGAAATGGAACTGTTTCACTTTTACACCGTTTCCCCATTTTATTGCGAATAATTTTTTATCGCCAGTAGCAACTGAAAAATTTACGCTTAAAAAAATCCCGTCTGGAGTGGGAATCGAACCCACGACCAATTGACTGAGAAGCAAGCACGCTGCCCACTACTCCACGGAAGCCTTCAAAAACGAATCTTATTTTGGGGCGACACTTTTCGAAACGAACATATTGTTTCGTAATAAGTATATCGTCTGGGTCACTTTTTCCAAAAATATTTTAAATGTTTGTTTTGAAGAGTTATCACTCTTTCTTGGATTACAGCTTCCAAATAAGTAGTTACTTACACTTAATTCATGTAAACTATTTCATGGACGAATACCACTAAGTTCAGTGTTTTTTAAAATTTTGTCCGTTAATCCGAAACGATTTTCCACTACCTGCGTTTCAGATATTGAATTAAAGGGTCAAGTGGAAAGAGGAGTTATTCGAAATTTTTTTAATTTTTACTTTTTTAGTCAGTTGAAACTGCGAACTGATAAATTGTTTTCAACTAACAACCAGAGCTACCTAGTGCATTGAAACAGATATAAATACCACAAAGTTTGATTCGCATCACTAATATACGATAAAAGTAACATTCAAGAAATTTTGAAGGCATTTATCTCAAAACATTGGAAATATTCAATAACTCCTTTATCCAATTAACACTTCAATTATTCATTTGACTTGATAGGTCTGTTCATATTTTGTTACCAATAATTTTTTCCTTCGCGCCCTTTTGGTTCCTGTGGAAGGGATACATGAAATTCCTCCATTGCGAATCTTCATGTAATAAAATTCACAGCCACTGCTGCACGATAGTGATTCACCTGAATAAAATTTATGTTATTCAGGTTTGCGATCGTCTTAGGTGAGCTGCGACTTGCCGATTGTAATCACTTTGATCTCAGTGCAGAGAGTCGCACTCGAGAATTCGTAGCGGAATCCCTTTTATTTAAGCTTCTTCATCGATTCGTTATCGATTAAAAAGAATATCATAGTGCTTATACCTTCTACCCGCCTGCTAAGGACCTTCCAATTAGAAGCGCGCAAACCAGCACTTGTGAGTATCAATGAGGGTAGTTATCTCCTCTGATGGTTCTTCTTTGTGAGGAAAATATCCCGTGATTACCATATTTCTAATTGTTGAGTGTTTTACTTCTGGACGGCCCTGATGTTAGTGGTACGTATATCGTCTCCTAGCAGCACCGCTTAATCTCTTTTTATTTTCTTTAAAACTCAAATGTTTCAGATCTACTGGCTAGGTGTTCTATTCACTTCTTCTTTTCTCCGGCAATAGCCGCTTTTTGTTATGCTTTAGGGGTGGCATTTGCCCTTTTATTGATTAAGCTAGGTTTCTCCATTTGATTCCCATTAGTTGCGTGAGAAATTGAAGTCATCCTTCGCAAAGCTCCGATGTGCCAGGGGAAGGCTGATTGAAACTGGGCGGTACCTGCTATTGAGAGTTCGCATATTCAAGATTAACTATCTACTAACCATTCATCCTTGGCACTCCACCGTAGATTAGGGGATTTTTATTTCCAAGGTTTACTCCTACAGCACCGTACTTTATAGAGGCCACCACGTAGGTAGACACTTGCGAATGGCTTTGGAGAAAAGTCCCCTTGTAGTCATCAATATCTTGAGGTCTGCAGGAAACATGACCAGTCCAGATTGCAAAAACACCTATGATGTGATATTATACCGAGCTGATATCTAGATAAATGATTTATTCTCCCCAACCACATCCGCCAAAGACCATAGATTGGATACGGTACAGACACAAAGTTTTCGAGTTTATGGCCCCTATCTGTTCGACTTATTCCCCTCTATCTGTAGATCTTTTAGCATTACCCTGTCTACACAGTAAGGAGGCGATATATACACCGAACCATTTATTGCTTCCCCCCCATCCTTTAGAAGTGTAGAGAATGTGCGATGACAAGATTATACTCTAGGTAAAATCTGAGAGTATTGTAAGTTTGCCACAAAGTTTGTAATGCTAAGAAATAAGGCTGAGAGAAAAATAAACTGCCAACAAGTTGGGCGCAACTTTATTATTTTTGGGACAAGTTAAAGAGACATGGAAAGTCAATATGCAAGTTGAAATAGTTAGGGAAGACTAAGTAGAACCACCTTCCACAAGTAAATCCTCCGTTCACAAGTAGAACTCCCTTTAGGGCAGGGATGATGTCAATTCAACACTTAGTTGCGAATACGATCAATAGCTCCAGTACATGTAATCAATATTTCATTCGTTTATGCAAGTTTGGGTTTTTATGAGGGAGGGGGGAGGGGTGATATTAAGAGTGGGTGAAAGTCAATAATTTTTCAATTGATTGCTTCAATTACGTCTAATATTTTTTGCATTGAATGTCAGTTTCATAGACGAAGTTGCATAGAATTTTCATAAGATTCTGTGTATTTTACATTCACGAAACCAACCATTTGTATGGGAGGGGGTAGAGGATTTCATTTCTTTTGCAAGGTGCTCGTACAAAATTTCAAGTTCGTAGCTTTTAATTTGTTGGTTAGCAGTAGATTTATTGAAATTGGTTGAAATTATAATTTTCAAGTTTCAATTACATAGCTCAACAAATAGCCGAAATATTGGTTTGTGTGTTTTTCTTTCATACAATAATTGGCCTTTATGTAAGCTGATTCCAGTGGATCTATATGCCACCTTGATGATCTAAAAATATTAATTTTTTATGGTAAGTGATTTCGAAGATCTAATCATTTGAAAAAAAAAATCGGCCGACAATTGGTTTTTAGCCCCTCCCTTTCGCACCACAATTCTCCAATTCCTTCACCGACACAGCTGTACATTGCATTAAAGGGTGGCCACTTAAGCTGTGTTCGGCTCCTTAAAAAAAAAAAAATTGATAAAAAAATTAAATTAATTTTAAAAGTTGTCCCACAAACCCTTTTACATGTAAATCGATTTTTAGCTTCCTAGCTGTAACCATGTTTGAGATATTTTAATTCTTAGTTTTCGGTTTAAGTGCTTCCCCCACCTCCTCCTGAACTCTTACACCCTCCAAAATGGGTCTGAGATCCGCAACTATCTACAATCCCTCCAAAAAGTTAGTAAAGTTAGTAAAAAGAGTTAATGTGCGCTGAGCGTACACACCGGCGTACGGCGGACGGCGTACAGAAAGACGGATTTTTTTTTTGCATTTTTAGGCTATTTTAGTCATGAAACGCGAAAAAACAAAATTTCAGGGTAGCAAATTTTTTTTTTTTTTAAATGAATGATACACAAGTTTATATTATCAGTCAAAAATCTCAAAACCGGATGTCCGTCCGTCCGTCCGTGTCCTATCTATCTCGAGAACGCGTTGAACTGGGAAGTTCAAATTTTATTCACGTCGTTTTCGGTGAAAAAGACAAGTAAGGACAAGTTTGTGAACGGGCTGAATCGCTCCACCCCTTCTGCCCCCTCCCATATAAAATGACACAATTTCGAAATTTGACAATAAACCGATTTTCTCGAAAACTATGAAAGCTATTGATCTGAAATTTGAAATATATTCTTTTAGTACCAATTTCAATCTACGGTATAAAAATTATTTGAAGCCCTTCTACCACCTCCCATATAAACTGCACTTTTTCATGAGATACTCTAAACAAATTTACTTAGTACGTATAATCGAATTATTAGAAAGATCAAATAAAATTAGATGATTAGCTTCACTGCTTCCATTCCTCTCATACAGTATGACGCAATTTCACAACTGTAAAAAAAGTCGATTTTCCTGAAAAGTTTTACAGTTATTTCTGAAAAACTGACTAAGAATTCCCCACTCCTTTTACTATCTACCATGCAAACTGCACCATTTCCCTAAATCCATATCTATTAAGTATCTATTAAATTTTTAAAGCTTAAATTTTCATTTCACATTATGCTAGAATTGCTATCAGAATGGCAATTCTAGCATGATGTGAAAAAATTGGTTCAATGCCGTCACTCCTACTACCACTCCCCATTCAAAATTTCTTGAAATCCAAAAAATTCTCGTCTTGAGTATCACATAATTGGGCCTTACATCCAGTCTTAGGCTACCGACACACGATGCGAGTTAATATATATTAACTTCCTATTTTGATATAAGTAGGCCGAATTATGTATAGGATAATGACACTAGTAATATCGAAAAGCGAGATAATATATATTAACTCGCATCGTGTGTCGGTAGCCTTAGTCGTATTATGTTTTCTAATGCGTTAAACTTTTTCCCATTTCATCAAAAGTCGCACGATTAGGCAATATTTACTCTATGGGACATTAGAGTCGCTTTACTATAGTTTGGCAAAGGTGAAGTCCGATATTTGGAGCGAAATTTAAAAACCGGTCGATCTTTTTTTTTGGTACGTTCTTAACATCAAGAATTGTGCGCAGTTTTTAATACTTAGCTTCGAAGTCACAAAAAAAAATTTTCAAGGAACAATTTATCTTAGGGTGGATGAAGTGAGCAAAAGAAAACCACAAAAGTCATCACTCCACGAATGGAGAATTGGGGAAGGTGAATTTGCAGGTGTCGATTGTGATGATTCTGCTAGACTTTGATACAATGTGTCTCCTTCTTGCATGGAGTGACTCTAGTTTAGGCTGCTCTAATTCTGCCTTTTTTTCTAGTTAACTTTTCAACTAAAAATCCATTAACAAAGCTCCGCCTTATTACAATAATACTATATTTACTTAGGTGTGTAAATGTCCAGTAGACTTTAGAAAATAAATATTGAATGATAAATAGCTCAAAACCGAATCAATCAATTTCTCAATTGACTTATTAAAACTTTAATGATATGCATGTTTTACTAGAACGCCTGCCTGCCGCCATGTACAAGATTTATTTGCTTAAATTAAATTTAAGATCCCGTTTAGATTAGTGATGGCAAAACCAAGCGAATCATAGCCGAGGCAGGTTCCTAGTTGTAGGCCGATCCGTTTTAAATTATTGTAATCGCATTATGACCATAGGCAATTGTTATTCAATAAATTTTCATTGCCAGCAAAGTCGGATCGGATTAAACAATAGAGCTGTCCCCTTGAGACGAATTTTGAAAATAGTTTAACTTGTTCCTAGTTTGGTTTCTCAAATCCACGCTGTTCGAGCTCATATGTAGGAACTCGTATGATCGCATTACGGTGCCAACATCACCACAAATATCTACAATGGTAATCTTTGTCGGATGAATGCAATTCTACAATAATTACGTGACAATTGCTATGATTGGAATTTAATTCCGGCGTAGAATTCTGATACCGCATAAATCGGTTTATCTCGTGCGACAGGCAAAAAACCCAGAAGTGATCATAGTCTGGCCGTCATTAGATCACCGCAACTGAAGCTTAATGCATGATTTAGCGCCTAGGTCACATCCTGATTGCAGACGTGTTAATAAAATTAACAATAATATTTTAGTTGGAGTTCAAACAATTAACACTTACGTCCATGATGACCATTAGTAACCAAATGGTTATAAATTAGAGAGAACAGACTAAAACTAACTAAAATACTTTTTTTTTTGTTTAATCTAACTAATGTTGGTCCATTTCTCTTTCTACCAAAAGCTAAATGGTTATAGAATTCTCAATTACATTCGCTGTAGCTGTAAAAACAACTCCTCCAGGATTTCTTCATGCACAATGTAGAAGGCGGGCGATATGAAAGAAGCATTCTAACATCATGACAAACCAGGAAAAATAAAATATTTATTACAACCCATTTAAAAAATTAATTGCACTATATATAACTTATTGGTGTCCCGTAGACAGATAACTAATTTTCTACGTATAAGAAGGCGATTTGGATCCAAAATAAAAGCCAAAAAAAACAACGCATAAAGTATGCACCCCACACCCATATGCAATCAAAATAACACTTTGGTCATATTTCACAATTTTCATATCACAACCAGACTATTCTCTTGCAGATTTTCCATGGCGTGAATAGCTGCCAATGAAAGGCATCTAAAGGCTACGCTTGGTTTATTACAAAACGCTGTTATGGCCAGAATAAATCCATAAAACAAGTTTCGTAACTCAGTCTTTTGATCTGAATTTGATAAGGCTGCACGAGTCAAGAAATAGTGCACAAGTGCGATATTTGAGTATACACGTAATCCTTATGATTCATTCCGTAACTATCTGTACTTAATTGTGGTCGTTTTCGTAGCCAATATTTAATTCATGTTCAAGATCATTTCGCGAGAAGCAATAAAGTTCAACTTCTTGTACATGCGAGGATTAATTGAGACCCCATTGGGGATTAGCTACGTATGACAAGTTCGGACAAACGTACATTTAAATCACTCGAGATTACTTTTTGTATACGAGTTGTATTCAGGTCGGTCTTTTTAAACCTCAATATTATTATTAATGCTTGTACTGTGTATGACTATCGGCTTCTGTTGTCCCGAGGCCACCATAGTGGAGATTGTTCGCAATTACAGAGATAGTCGACAGGAACATTTTCCAAATGGATAATTAACATAATTGTATTTTTAGTTAGTACTAGAAGGTACAGAGGTTTTGTTTTAGATTACCTGCTAACAATGAAATCTGGCTTGATGTAATATCACTAAACTGATTATATTGAAAGGCAAGGCATAGCAAATCCTTTCCGCATGGATAAGTTCTTAAGGAAATACTATGCGAGATTAGAAGGGTAAGTCATTAATCATGCTTAGGTATTAACGATGTAGGTGGGCAATAAAAATGGTATTTACGAATAGTCATTACTCTGTACGCATATATTCATCATCATCAATGGCACTACACCCCAAGTCGGGTGTTGGCATAGTGTATGCTTCGCTACCAATTTTCTCGGTCCCATGACCGCGTCCTCTTCAAAAGCGATTTGCTGTGTTTATCGATTACATCCTACCAGTGTTTTCTTGGTTTTTCGACTGGCCTCTTTCTTTCCTTCAGCCTTTTCTTGTTGTGTGTTCCCACTGTAGCTTTCGAAGTTTAATGATTGTAGAAACTTCTGGATCCTTAAAGATGGTATACAAATCCTGACTACATCGAATTCGCCATGCACCTTGTTATCTCACCGGTACGAGAATTCGTTGTAATATCTTCCTCTCGTAGGCATTTAATATTTGTGTGATGACTGTATTAACGCCCATGTTTCACTGTCATACCAGAGTACAGGTCTAATTATAGTTTTGTAGACTCGCAACTTCGTTTTTCTTTGTACGTCTTTACATTATATTATTGGAAGGAAAGAGTAGTACATTTTGTTTCCTACCAGTATGCGTCTTTTGATTTCGTTAATTTCAATGCCATCTTTGGAGAGTCGATTCCTAGATTTATGTAGCTGTCTACGTTTTCTATGTTATAGTCTGCTATCGTTAGATTTTGTCTGATTGGTGTATTTCTTCGTAACTGCGTAGCCCGACATCTCGTGCTGCAGTATCAAGATTAACGAAGACTTTCTTGGCGTCCAGTTGTGATGGTGCAATTATGTTTCAGTCGCTTGCGTAATTTGGAAGTTTCCTGTATGTAACATTTCGCATCAGTCAGGTAAAGTTTTCTCAGAAAGCATTAAAGAAATTGCGTTATTTTTAGATCCCCATAGTATGTCACTGTCCAGAAACCTGAAGCCAGGAGACCAGAGCCCGATTTGGGCTGTCGCGCCATTAACGATGATGATGATATTATGAATTAATAATGGAGCACTTTACAAATCGTAAAAAATTTTCGATATCCGTTTTTTATGGATTTAAGTGTTTTCACGTCTCAGGAGTCTAAAAACGAATTTTCTCGATAATGTCTGTCTGTGTGTGTGTCCCGACGATAGCTCGAGTAAATCTCAACAGAATTGGGTGGCAGTGAACACAAAAGATCGGGCTCTGCTTTGGACAGCATTTTATTGATTTTGAACACGACTGCCAGGGTCGAGCTGTGGGAAAATGGCTCCCGGGGCATAAGTTGGACTTGGCGAACCTCTTATATTATCGGGAGAATAAATTCAAACCCACCGTTTCTCAATAGATGGCGCCAGAAGTAAATGATGATCTACAATGGCAGATCAGAAACGTCCCATGGGAAACTAACGCATCGGTCAACAACTCCTCATCATTAGATTTGTGAAATTTTATGGGCGTCATATATTTTTAAAACTCGAATATGTCAAAGTTTGAACCAAATAAGCGTCATTTGCGGAAAACTTTGCTTTTTGCCTTCAAATCAAAAAAAAATTTGCAGCTGAGGCTCGTCCAATGATTGTTCAAACTTATGGTGAGGGTGCTATTAGTGAAGCAACGTGTCGTGAGTGGTTCCATGGGTGGTGATTTTGAGGTCGAGGAGTAGCATGGCGATGAAACAAAGAAAATTTTGATGGAATATCATGAGCTGTTAAGACCGAGTGAAACCATCACGGGAGATCACTACAAAAAATATCTATACGTTTGAGCCTAGCATTGAAGGAGAAATGGCCACAGTACCAAGAGAGGCACGACAAAGTGATTTTGCTGCACGACAACTTTTGGCCACACGTTGCTTAGATTACGAAAAACTACCTTGAAACAGTGAATTTATTCATCCTACGCGACTCACCATATTCTCCCGACATCGTCTCTTCCGACTGCCAATTATTCCGATTGATGACGCATGGCCTGGCTGAGCAACACTTTCATTCTTACGAATAAGCCAAAAATTGGATCGATTCGTGGATCGGCTCAAAAGAAGAGAAGGTTCTTCGACGCGGAGTCCATATGCCTGCCAGAAAGATGGGAAAAGGCTGTGGCTAGCAATGGCTATTTCTTTGATTAGTAAATATTCAAACATTTTTGCACAGTAAAAGCTCGAATATTGAAGAAACTGCGGTTTTTAATTTGTACTCAAATAGAAACCATAAAATTAAACTGCCAGCAAGTCGGGCGCAACTTTATTATTCTTGGGGCAAGTTGAGGATGCTTGGAAAGCCAATATGCAGGTTAGAGTGGTTAGGGAAGTTTAAGTGAAAGGGGCTTCTTGAGCAATTCAATACTTAATTGCGGATACGATCAATAGCTCCAAATATTATTATCAATATTTCATTTATTTATTTACACAAGTTTGAGATTTGCTTGAATCACGTATAGAATGCCAGTTTCACAGACGAAGTTGGATTTCCATAAAATTCCGTGGATTTTACATTCACGAAACCAATCATTTATATGGGAGAGGGTAGAGGAGGTAAGGGAATCGTAAAATTTCTGATGCAATTTCATTTCATTGTAAGGTGCTCGTACAAAATTTCAAGTTCGTAGCTTTTAAATTGATGGTTATTAGTATATTTAACGAAATTGGTCGAAATCATACTTTTGTATGGGAGGAGGTAGAAGGGCAAGCGCGATCTCAAAACTTTTGACGCAGTTTCGTTTCAATTACTTTTAAAAGTTTTTATGAAAAATTCCAAATTGATAGCTTTCAAAAGTCAAGTGATAATTGATTTCTTAAAAATTGTCAAAAAAAATTTTGTGTGGGAGGGGTAGAAGTTTTGAAGTTATTCGACCAGTTAATATTTCATACTTTTAGGGATTTTTTTTAAGTGCATTCTGAAAATTTTCAAATTTCAACCTTAAAATTTCATTCAAAAATTTTCAGTTTATGTGTTTATGCTCTAGATGAAATCTGAGAGTATATTGTGTTTGCCTTACCGTTTGTAACGCTAAGAAATAACGCTCGCACAAAGCAGCCAAGTGTACAGAAATATTTGTTGTCGCTAAAACACCTCGATTCCGAGTGACCGTTTGTCCGTCTGTCCGTCTGTCCGTCTGTCCGTCTGTCCGTCTGTCCGTCTGTCTGTCTGTCCGTCTGTCTACAGCATAACTTTCGAAAGCTTTGAGCTATAGTGCTAAAAAATTTTGTGTATCATTTTTAGCAAAAAAGTAACTTTAAGTTCGTAAATGGGCTACATCCTCCACTCCTTCTACCCCCTCCCATACAAATTTCATGAAATTTCGAAATATTAAGAAATTGATTTTTCTTTGAAACTATTTAAGCTATCGACTTGAAGTTTAGGTCAAAGTATTATGATATAGATGTCATTAATATCACGGAATATTAACCCAATCCCCTTACTCCTTCTACCCCCTCCCATACAAATGGACAATTTGAAAAATACATATTTTCGATTTTCATTGAAACTAGTAAAGCTGAAAAGACGAAACTTTGTCAGAATTAATTCTATTATAGTTACAATTTATTTAAAAAATAATTATCAACTTCACCTCACTCCTTCTACCCCCTCCCATACAAATTTCACGAAATTTTGAAATTTAAGTTAAACTATTTTTCTTCGAAACTATTAAAGCTATCAACTTAATATTTTGTATAAAGTATAGAAATAGAAATATTATTAACGCGAAAGTTTGTTTTGATCCGTACACTCCTTCTACCCCCTCCCATACAAATGAATAATTTTTGTTAAATGCATTTCATCGATTTCCATTCAAACTAGAAAAAGTACAAACTTCAAATTTTGCCAGGATATGTTTCTTAATAATTGAAATAAGTGTAAGAAAAAATTGTCAGCTCCGCTTCACTCCTTCTACCACCTCCCATACAAATATCTGTATTATAAATTCAAGTAAAAGCATTTCTCCTTCAAGTATATGAGAGCTATCGACTTTGAAATTGAATCAAAGCATGGTGATAAGGATGATGATAAGCAATTTCAAAATCATCTTAAACGCTCCACTTCCTCTGCCACCTCCCACACAAATGCCCCAATTTCAGGAAAACTATGACCAATTTCTTTAAAAATAATGAAAACTAAAAACTTTAAATTCACCAAAAAACATTTTGCATACCATGCTCGGTGTCATATACGAAAAATACAAACTTCCACCTCTACTTCTACCACCTCCAATGCAAAAGTCTCTATTCACTATTCGAAAGAATTTGGGATGACATATTTTCCGGTATATTAAAGTCATTTCCATCTCATCTAGAGTATTACTGTAACCAGCATGTAAATAAATAGTTTGAATTTTTCGGACTTGATTTCAGTTTTCTGTTGATTCCGGTTGATTGATGAAAAAAATTAATGCAGCTCTTTTTCACAGATATTGAAAAAGAGCACTCACAGTTGATCACTGCGATTGAAAATTAGCAGATTTTGCCATCCCCAGTCGTTAGTGGTTTCAGTGCTTCATGAGGGCTGATTTTGAGGTCGAAGACCGGCATTGCGATGGCTCAAAGAAAATTTTGGTTGTAAACCATGAGCTTGATTACTACTATTGATGCATCTGAGTCGAGCGTTGAAGGAGAAACGGCGACAGTACCAAGAGAGACACGACAAAGTGATTTTGTTGCACGACAACTTTCGACCACGTGTTGCTTAGGTTATGATAACCTACCTAGAAATATTGAAATGGGACATCCTACCCCACTCGCCATATTCTCAGGACATTGCCCCTTTCGACTAATACCTATTCCAATCGATGAAGCATGGCTTGATTGAGCAGCACTTCTATTCTTAACAAGAAGCCAAAAAATGCGTTGATTCGTGAATCAGCCCAAAAGAAGAGCAGTTTTTTCGAGACGGAAACCTTATGCTGCCAGAAAGATGGGAAAAGATTGTGGTTAGTGATGGACAATTCTTTAAATAGTAAATATTCAAATATTTTTGCACAATAAAAGCTCGAATATTGAAAAAATTGTGCTTTTCAATTTATATTCCCAATAGAAACAATAAAACAAAATTGCTACACACTACAATCATGCGGATCATACTTTCAAAGATACGTTAACATCCACGTTTTGCTGCCATAACACTGGTATTATTATCGTCATGTATATCTACGTTATTCTTATTATTAGCATCGATTTAACAATAACTTTTGTTTTTCTTCTTAAATTCCTATACCGTCACAGCTGTACATAGCATTATAGGGTGAGCCCCTAAGTTATGTTTGGTTCCTTAAAAAAAATACATTCAAGCAAATTTAATTTCTCGTCGAATGGTTTTTCATCGCGAGTTGAGGTGGAATACGTACAATGGTAAAAAAAAATGGCGCGAAAATTTCGAGCCGCAAAAATTGAATCGAAGGAGCATTTCCAAAGCATCCATAATTTCTTGCCATTGAATTTATCCCGGAGGAGTTATGCCCCTAGCAAACGTTTCATTTTTTAAGTAATCTAGTAAAGACGATTACGAATTTCTCTGGGGTTCTTCCATGATAATACATTATAGATGTTTTGGAAATGCCTCGAGATGCTCTTTTGATTGACGTACGTGATTTTTTTGCTTCTGAAAATTTTCGCGCCACCCTTTTTTATGCCCTTTAGTCCTTTTTTTTGACTATATATCTTAAAGTCTTGCAGGAATGTTTATATCGTTGGTATAAACCACAATTTGGGTAGGTTTGAAGCATACTATATTTTATTTTTCTGTGTGGCTTCGACTTGGCACTTCCTACTTAATGTATTTGCTGATGCACTTTCCCAAGTGCATTTTCTTTCTTAGAGTATATGTCATCTCTTAGTGTTTCTTTGCCGTGCAGGTCGCCTTGAACTTTAAGAATTCCAATCTAACGCCTACCAGGTGGTACTTTCGGACTACTTTTTTGTGACTGCCCAATCGAACATCATTTTCTGCTATTGATCTGTCTCATTACGGTCGTTAAGATCCACAGGTCTGTGTTACGGATGATGTTCGTGCCAAATATTTTGCATACTAATCAAAGACACTTGTTGTTGACAACTTGGATGATGATAATGGATATAAACTTAGCTTTTCTGGATAACTGTGAGTTTCATTTTGGCTGTTATCGTCCAAATGTTGCTCTCACCTTGCTAAGTCAAGTATTTGCATCAGTTTCTGCGCCGCCATTTGTTGCCATTATATCTTAGAAAGCAGAAGCTGTCCACAAATGCCATTTGTTGTCCATATAGGATGATATAGTTTATGCTGACGTCCTTAATTTTCATAGCGTTAGCTTATTGTTAAAAAATCATTCTAAATATTATTTTAAAGTATTTTTATCGTACTTTTCTAGATTATATAATACTTTCAATATATATCCTTATGAAAGGGGACCTTTCTTGCCAGACAAATTTTATCAGAACAGCCGAAAATAGGTGTTTGGTTAATTTTTGATGAATTTAAGATTTAGACTGGTACTTCTGCTCAGATATGTTCTGTGGTTTCATAGTGATATTCACTCGGGATTGTCTTAAGAAGGGAATCCCCCCAACCTCTACCCTAACAGAGTTGTGAATTTTAGAAATTGTTTATGAAAATTACCAAAATTTAAACCGCTTTATTTCAAAACAAGGTTTTTTCATTATGAAACTTTAAAATCCTAAAAATTAGTCGATTATTTTTGGAATTTTTAATGAAAAAACAAGCCATTGGTTCAGATTTTTATCTTGCATTAGGACATGCTTCTAACTTAATTTTGACCCCTGGCAAGAACGGTCACATTAAGTGATTGAGATACCTCATGTTCAATCGAAAACGGGCATAATATGCCAGCCTCTCTTGATCCATGGAAGACCTTAAATCTTTTTTGCTAAACTAGAGTTCACTGAATAATCTTTCTGCCTATGTGGAAGTGACAAGAACGCATAGAAAAATCATGTATGCAGCCTCAGTTAAATCATAATCATGAATCAGTTGAAGCACTTCCAAATGATTCAGTTTTTCAAAATTTTCGTGCAAAGGAGGGAACAATTTGTTTCGCACCTCGTACTTCATTTAAAAGTTCCGGCATATCTAGTATATTTGTCGGCCAGCTCCATATAGTGATTTCTTAGCACATTATTATTTTGTAAAATAAAATATTTCGTCATCTTCTGAACTATATCAATAGGTTCTACTATGGACGAGTACTCATATATAATTCAGAATCTGCTGGCTGCAATTAATTTTGCAACTTTTCCTTTTTTCTGTTCTCTTCAAATATGGGGGCTTACATTCAATATTTTTTTGCAATGTCTTTACACTGCTTTTGAAAATCGAAAACAATACATTTCTTATTTCAAGTATTATGTTTTATAGATTTTCCATGAAAAAAAATATTTTTACAGTCTAGATGAAATCTGAGAGTATATTGCGTTTGCCTTACCGTTTGTTACGCTAAGAAATATTGCTCGCACAGAGTCGCCAAGGGGACAGAAATATTTGTAGTCACTTAAAGCCTTCAAATCCGTCTGTCCGTCTGTCTACAACATAACTCTCGAACGCTCAGATCTATCATGCTGAAATTTATCTTAAGTCATTTTTGGGAAAAAATTTTAAAAATGCATTTTTTCGAATTTCATTGCAACTAAAAAAGCTGAAAGAACGAATTTTTGCCAAGCTATGTTTATTTTAATTGTAACCAATTTTGAAAAAGCCATTAACCGAAAACCATTCTTTCCACTTCCCCTTCAAATATCACAAAATTTCGAAATTTCAATTAACTAATTTTGCTTTAAAACTGTCAAAGCTATCAACTTTAAATTTTAAAAGAATAATATTGCAAATATACGTGATTTCGAAAAATTTTGATTCGAGTACTCCTTCTACCCTCTCTTATACAAATGCACAGTTTTGGTTAATGCTTTTAATCGATTTTCATTGAAACTTAAACTTAAAATTAAAAAATGCCACTTCCTTAATATTTGCAATAAATGCTAAAAAAAATTATGAACTTCGCTTCACTCCTTCTACCACCTACTACAAATTTTTGTATTGATAATACAAGAAAAGTATTTTTCCTTCGAATAAACCTCTACTTTCTCTACCACCTCCTATACAAAACTCACTATTCACTATTCGAAAGAATTTGAGATGAAATTTTTTCCATTACAATAAACTCTTTCCTTTTTCATCTAGAATATCATATGATTGGGCTTTACGCCCATTCTGTTATGTTTTTGTAGTACGATTATTTTTTTGAGATTGATAAGCCTGGAAGTCTATTCCAGTAGATTATATGCTCTTGTTCAACCCACTTTCTAAGTATTGAGTTGGAGTGCCCTTTTTGTTTTCCATAGAAAGGATCTGGTCCAATAAAATTTGTTTCTGCACCGTTTTTTGCAAGGCGACCAGCCTCTTCATTTGCCTCAATTCCCATATGTCTTGGTATGCACATTAAGGTTACCTTGTTCCTTTTTCCCAGGATGATTAGGTTTTGTAGGCAGTCCCAAACTAACTTTGATCCATGTTTATTGGATGCTGGCTTTGAAACCACCTGACTATCCGATAGGATATAAATAGATTTGATGCGATGAGCTCTCCTTATATTCTCTTCGATGCATACCTCCATTCCAATTAGTGCAGCCTAGAAGATAGTGGCTTCTTTGCCGAGTGGTTTTGAAACCGAGAAGTTAAGACCTTTGACTCCGGCTGCAGTCCCCTCCGAGGTGCTCGAACCATCTGTATACCATCTGGTTGATTTCTCTTCCATTTCAGGTAGCATGGATTGCAAGTCCTTGCGTTCTCTGATTATAGCTTTGAAGTGGATTTCAAAGTTGAATTTTTACGGCATAGCGTCCGATAGTGTGGAGGCTAGAACCTCTATTTTTTGGTTTTTCAGGATTTTGAGATGACCTCTTAAGTCCACTGATTTGTAATTGTTTTCCCTCTGTATGCAGAACACACCTTTGATACCCTACTTTTTTATTTGGAGATTTATCGGAGGGATGATTAGGAACATTTCGATTGTCGCCGTAGGACAGGTTTTCATTGCTCCTGTGATACCAACACAAGCTAGCCTTTGGTTTTTTGTAGCGTAAGCTATGCTTTTTGTTCTAAAATTTTAGTCCACCATATTGTTGATCCGTATGTGGACCATTGAGAGGATGATTGTTCTCTGGAATTATATCACCTTGGGCTGTAGTCCCATTTTCTGTCAAATAAGCTTTTGCAGGCCCAAAATGCCTTGGCACGAATCCATTCTAGGTATATGTTTGTTCCATTTGAGTTTGCTATCCAGTATAACACTCACATATTTTAACTCATCTGAAAAGGGTATTGGTGTTTCATTTAATAAAGAAGGTATGATGTGGATTTTCCTTTTATTTATAAATGGTGCTATCTCAGTCTTACTTGGGCTGATGTTCAAGTTCTTAGACTGACACCAGTTCATACCTCTAAGGCTGATTGTATCCTTTCCGATATTATTAAATCATATTTGCCTCTAATGATAATAACAAGGTCATCGGCATATCCTATTGTCACGTATTCTTATTCTGTTAAACGGTCCAGAAACTCATCTACTACAATTGACCAAAGAAGTGTAGACAGTACCCCTCCTTGGGGACAAACCCTACAGGTCTGTGCAGTCAATGTGTTATCACCTAGATCCGTGGCTTTCATTCGGCTCTTTATCATGGCATGTATCCATTTTATCGTGGCCATTTCCAAACCATTTTTCCTAGCTGCCGCTATTATGGCTTCATGGGGAGTATTGTTAAATGCTCATTCTATATCTAGGAATGCGCAAAGGCCAATTTCATTATAGTTTTTTGCCTTTTCGATACATCATTATCATATTGCATAAAACGATACTATAGATGGAAGAGGAATTTTTTTGGAATTCAAGAAATATTGTAGGTGAAGTTGTTATCAGAATGTTTTATTCAAAATTTAAGCGTCAAAAATAAAAACTTACTGATAAAATTAGTGTATTGGATTTAGTGAAATTGTGCAGCTTGGAGGTGGTAGAAGGAGTGGGGAACTATTAATGAATTTTTCAGAAATAACTGTTAACATCATTCAATGGACAAGTTTTAAATTACAGATCAGTATCATTCATATTTTTGAAGAAAAGCAACTTTTTGTAAAGTTGTGAAATATTGTGTCATATTGTATGGGAGAAAGGGTAGAAGGACTGCATTTAATCGTCCTTTTTTTTCTTACAAATAATTCTAAAAAAAATATTGTGTTCATAATTTCAGCTTGATTAATTTTATAGGTAATGAGTAAATTGGTTCAAAGTATTTCTTGAAAACGTGCAGTTTGTATGGGAGCTGGTTAATTGATAGTTCGGAAAAAACAATACTTATTTTACTTTTTTCTGATCATTCTTGAATTTTAATACAGAAATAAAAATTACTTGTACAAGTAGAATAGCTCGTATGAATATTTTTATGCCACCGTCTGTAACAAACATCGGATATAGCAAATCAATCTTTCTGGTCCCCTGAAGTTCGTTATAACTGGGATTGACTGTATTTTTAGCAGTTTAGGGAAAATCCTATTTTTTGTTCTGACTGGCTTATCAGTTTAAACGCAATGGCGGTTATATGTGGTAGAATGATTGGCCGTTTAACATCCCTGTTAAACATTGATCATTATTATTCAAGATTTGTTCAAAATGTTCAATTCATATTTCTCTCCTTTTTTTCAAAATGTTGTGAAACAAAGTCAGAATATGATCTTCTCCATAATCCAAATTAGGCGCTTGTTTTAATGGAGAGTTTGTTACTCTTTCTCACAACACCCCATCAAAGATTTTATTTTGCGATGATTTATAAAGACCTGAACTTTTTTGCATTTTAGAATTTAAACTGGTGACTTTGCGCATCATACATTGAGTGATATATTGGTCTATAGAGCAATGCACTCCACATTACACAGCACCGATTATACCCATTAATTTCTTCTTCAGATCACGCATTCGTTTCCAGTAGTAAATGCCAATTATCTTCCATGTCAAAAAATTATTTATAACATCTAAAAGTCAGTGTTAATTATTCTTCTTTCAGACAATAATTTATTGTTATAACATATTCCCAACTCAAAAACATGATTAATAGTAAGTAATTAAAAAAATAAAATATATATTAATTAAAAATCAATCATGACCTCAAAATTAGCAAAGTGATTATTTCTTCATTCAAATTTTTTTTCTATTCTCCCTCGCACTCGTACACGATACAATTTTCTGAGTACGTCGTTGATTCATCTTTGCATTACAATTATTTTATCGCTCATACCTTAACGTCATAAATATCAAGCTCTAAGTGACTCAAGACATCTTTTTGAACAACATCATCATCTGTTAACACCTCGTCCCGTCTACCTCATCACTATGGCAGCCGATAATAATAAAGAAAAAACCCATAAAAAAATTATCTTACTTCCTATTTACGAGCGATGCCAAGTACATCAACCGTCAGATATGTACGTAGATGCCGCATAGAGTCCCAATTACTCAGCGTTTGGATTCCCAGTCGTCAAAAACAGATACAAATATCCGTCTAAGAATTTTTCTGTTCCGGATCGAACTCCGGGTCTTTTATCCAGCTGGCAGTACTAATGCACGCAATGTTTGTATTTCTTTGAAATGTAAATAAACGTAAGAAAAATCTACTTAGATAAAGATAAAAAAACGCCGTGAAGGTGGACAGAATCAGATCTCTTAAAGACATATTATAGTCGAATGGAATAATACGAGTACCTAAGAGAGAGATTTGTTTATTTATTCCCACCCTCTCAGCCTTCAGCTCCCACCACCCAACTCCTACTTAACGTCTCCTTAAGGCGATCAAAATACAACGACGTATTAACCGTTGTCTCTTTTATCGCCGGATATTGCACTCAAAAGTTAATTTTTCAAGTGTATCTTTGTCGGTATTAAGATACCGACTGCAAACAGATACACCAACAAACTGCTGCTGCTACAATCAGATTCACTTTCATTGAACTTGTGGCGATGGTATATGGACGAATATGTGCAGCAGTGGTTTCTTGCACTAACCCCACTTCGCAACACTCTACTCCACTTAAGAAATATCACTTATGTTTTCGTTGCGTCACAACGCTCACAATATTCTGATAACTGTTAAATATGTTCGACAACAAATGTTATTATAATTATCGTATTGTATAAGAGTCGCTGCACAAGTGTATAAGAAAATAATTTATGTAGATTTAATGTTGAGAAAATTTCCAGAGAGCCATCTTAAGATGCTGCTACTACTGCTGTTTGAGATTTGTTTGTTTTAGCGACATCACATCTGAAACTCCTCAGCTCCACGCAAACCTAGCGCGGCCAGAGCGCGTATACGAAATAGGTATACAAGTTGGCGCATTGCACGGCTGTTTTAAGCGATAAATGTCGAATTGACATAAGAAATTGTTGTCATATTGCAATGGTGGTAGTGCGGGATTTTAAAATCTTCAATGAAGTGTCAAAAAGCAAAAAAAAAAATTAAAAAAATCTCATCAGTCATTATTTGCATAATAGTTTCAAAAGTTCAGTCTCGCTGAATTACTTGTCGTGTTAACACGTGAGTTTAGTTTTCGTTGTCGAAGAGCCAAAGCCGCGTAAACTTTCAGGTTTTTCGCGCGGGCCATGAGTTGGTTTCTATTTCTATTTTAAAATCCCGCTCGATTTTATCGGAATTTATGTTTATTCTGTCCGTATTCGAAAAATCTTATCATACTGTCAGTTTTATAGATTGTGTACATTAAATTTTAATCTAAAAACATTAAAAATAAAATTAATCATAGCGCATTGCAATTTAAATAAATTTAAAAAAAAAAAGTCGACTTGCAAGTTTTCCAAGTTTCCGACTTAAGTCTTTCGTTTTTTCTAGCGCACTATCGAAAACCGAGTTACTGTCTTAAGTCTTTCGTTTTTTGCACTATCGAAAATCAAGTTTCTGTCTTAAATCGTTCGTTTTAATTTTAATAATTGAAGGCAATTGGCTTTTAATAACGTAAAATTTATTACGTTATTTGATAATTGCATTTCGCTGTATGTAAAATCCGCTAAGTTTTATTAAATGTGATAAAATCGCGGAAGCGCCAAAACATATCTCAATACGAGCTCCAATTTCAATAAAAAAAAAATTATAATTATTTCATTGACGAGTTTTGTGAATATTCTCCTGTGTAATATTAGTGTGTGCGACTCGATAATTTTCGCGATCAACCACAAATTTTTTTTACGCAAAATAAAAAAATATATTTTCATTCAATGTCACGATGTCGTAACCGAAAATGTCGATCACCCTAATGGTTAATGTTAATAAACAACTGTTCAGTGAGTTTTAGTTGATTTCTAATTTGGATAGCGACTAAGGCGTTTGTGAATTCAAAGAAACATCGAACTTTATAACAAAAAAAAAAAACTGCAAGTACCCAATAGTACTAAAACAAAACATGGCTCTAGCAAATTTTTCGTTTACTGGATTGGCCACACAAAATTGGGCTGCAACAATTAGCCCGATACAACCACATCACCCTTCTGCTGTCAATAACCTATTGTACGGACCAGCGGGTCATCAGGAATCGGACGAACCACCCGCCGGCGTTTCTCATCAGGAATACTATAAAAATAGTCCGTTTACCCCACCTACAAACCTTCAATTCCGTGCGAAATCCAATAATTATCTACCACCACAGCCCCCGCAACCACCTCAAGCGCAATCTCAGCAACATCATCCGCAACAAATTGATCCGAACGGTGGTGCCAATATACAGCAATACAATCAGCCTCGTGCTAGCTACTTACCCCCAGCACAAGCTGCCCGAACATACGGTGAGAATAGTTACGATCCGATACCGACACGTTCTGCTGGCCAACGCAACCCTTCTCAATACTTCAACGGCTATAACTCACAAACAAGGATCTATAATCCACAGCCGATAACACCAACCCCATCGCCTGGGTTGGCTATCAATAACAATAATAATATCAACAACAATATCAACAATATCAATAATAATAACAATAACAATATTCCCGGTAGTCGTGATCGGGATATACCGAATCAAGAAACTCCCGACGGCTACCCGGAAAGACCGCCCGGCTTTACCAGGGTACATGCCGGACAAGGTGCCCGGACTCAAGTTCATGCTGTCCTGGATTATGATGCTGACGAAAATGATGAGGCTGATTATTACGATGATCACAGTACGGATGGAAATCATCCGAGTTCTGGTATGTTTTCAATCATATCTTTATCTATTTCATAAGTTTAGTTGTATAGTCATAAATTATCTTAAAGAAAGATTTTTCTTATATACTCTATATGAAAACATAGAGTACTATAAGCTTGCTAAAATGAATTTTGTAATGCTAAGAAATACCATTCTATAAAAATTGAACAGAAATTCATTTTGTCACTCAGTAAGTTAAAAACCGGATGTTTGCCCGTCGGTTTTTACACGCTATTTCTATCGAAAAATTAGGGATAAGCTCGTGAATTGAGCAAATCCCTCGACCATTCTGCTCCTTTCCATTAAAAAAAGCACTTCTTTGCATTTTCACAATAAGCCAATTTTCTTGAAGAGTCATCATCATCATCAATGGCCCGACAGCCCAAATTGGGCTCTGGCCTCCTGAAGTCGTAGCCTCCAATCGTCTCGAACCAAAGACCACGTCCGCCAGCTGCTAATTACACTCTAGATGAAATCTGAGAGTATATTGTGTTTGTAATGCTAAGAAATAATGCTCGCACAGAGTCGCCAAGGGTAAAGAAATACTTGTTGTGACCGTCTGTCCGCCTGTCTAAAACAGAACTCTCGAACGCTTTGAGCTATCGTCCTGAAATTTGTTGTGTGTCATTTTAAGCAAAAAATTAACTTTAAGTTAGTGAAAGGGCTACATCCCCCCACTCGTTCTAACCCCTCCCATATAAATTTCATGAAATTTCGAAATTTTAATAAACAGATGTTTCTTCGAAACTATTTAAGGTACGAACTAGAAATTTGGACAAAAGTATATTAACGTAAATATCATTAACAGCACAAAATATTTATCCGATCCCGTCACTCCTTCTACCCCCTACCATACAAATGCTTGATTTTCAAAAAAGTATTAATTTGATTTTCATTGAAACTAGCAAAGCTAAATGAACAAAGTTTTGCCAGTGTTAATTTCATTATAATTGCAATCAGTTTTTAAAAAAATCGTCAACTTTGCATTACTCTTTCTACCCCCTCTCGTACAAATTTCACGAAATTTGAAATTTATATTATATTATTTTTCTTCGAAATTGTAAAAGCTATCGACTGGAAGTTTTGTTGCAAGTTTAATAATAGAAATATCATTGACGACGAAAAATTTTGTTTTCATCCGTACACTCCTTCTACCACCTCCCATACAAATGCATAATTTTGGTAAATGCATTTAATCGATTTTCATTAAAACCAGAAAGAGTACAAACTTAAAATTTTTCCAAACTTTGTCCCTTAATAATTGCAGTAATCACGAAAAAAAATTATGAGCTTCGCTGCACCGCCACTACCCCTCAAATACAAATATTTGTATTATGAATTCAAGAAAAGAATTTCTCTTTCGAACATATGAGAGCTATCGACTTTGAAATTCAAAAAAAGTATCGTGATAAGAATGTTGATAGTCAATTTTAAAATCATCTAAAACCCGCGACTTCCTCTGCCACCTCCCATACAAATGCTCCAATTTCAGAAAAGCTTTGTCAAATTTCTTTGAAAATAATAAAAACTACAAATTTTAAACTCAGGACGAAATATTTTGAATGCCACGTTCGGTGTCATATACAAAAATTACAAACATACCCCCCCTACTTCTACTACCTCCCATATAGAAGTCAAATAACACATTCAAAAGAAGTTGAGATGATATGTTTTCCGGAACATTAAACCCTTTCCCATTTCATCTAGAATATCATATGATTGAGTCTTACTCCCAATCATAATTTTGCAATGTTTCTTCAAATGGCTTTGCTGTCTTCATCAACCAAGTCTTCCCATTGCTTGCGTGGTTTGCCTATTGGCCGGTTACCACTCGCTTTGCCTTTAAAAGCACGTTTGGGGATGCATCTGTTTTTCATTCGCTCTACATGGCCAGTACACTGTAGTTTACGAAGCTTGATGAACGTTGAAGTTTCTTGATACAACCCATGGTTGTATCTTATTCGCCATCCCGTTCCTTCCTTCACAGGTCCCAAAATTCTTCGGAAGACCTTTCTTTTGAAAGCGTTAACTGCTTTTTCGGAAGTTTGCGCTAATGTCCACGTATCGCTGCCACAACAGAGCACAGGTCGTATTATAGTTTTATATATCAGCAGCTTATTGTTCCTGTGAACTTTCTTAGGATTACCGTATAATACGTCTTATTTTATCCGTCGTTTGATTTCGTCTGTTTCAATGCCGTCCTTTGCTAGATTAACCCCAAGATATATGATGTTGTCCACACTCTCCAAATTATATTCCGAAATTGTTATGTATTCTCTGATAGGCGTTCTCCTTCTTGTTTGCGTCATTGCTTTCGTTAATGCGTAACTCCTTTGCAGCGGAGCCAAGATTGGCAAATATCTCTTTAGAACTAGGGAAGGATCTTGCTAGGACGTTAATGTCATCAGAATATGCTACTAGTTGGGTGGACTTAAATGGTAATGTCTCGTTGGTGTCGACTGGAATTTTTCGGACGACATACTCCAGTTCCAAGTTGAAAAGCATGGAGGCTAGACCATCTTCCTGCTTTAAACCACATTCCGTTCGAAAGCTGGTTGTGGAATCGGTTTGTTTTCTCACTTGGGATTCAGTGTTCGTCATTGTGAGTTTTGTTAGTCGGACTAGTTTTGGGGGAATTCCAAAGTCAAGCATGATTTCGTACAGTACGCTCCTATCGATATCTGGTCTGTTGTAGATCGTCGGGCTCTGAATCCACCTTGGTATTCGCCAATTATTTCATTAGTACAGGGCTTAAGTCTACGTTAAATTATTTTTGTCATTATTTTATAGGACGTACATAACAATTCCTTTGTAATTCTCACAGCAGAGTTTGTCTCCTTTCATGTAAATGTTTCAGTTTCCACCGTTTTCCAGAAGTTCAACTGGTATTTCGTCATTTCCCGGCGCTTTGTTTTGTTTTTGGTCACATAGGGCTGCTTTGATTTCAGCAAGCATGGGTAGTGTCAATGATGGATTTCTTCATCAGTTGAGGATTCAGTTGAAATGTTGTCTGTCGTGATAGGTGCTAATGGGGCGAGATTGAAAAGATGTTCAGAACAGGAAGCCCATCTCCTTGATGATGTTGCCCTCTGCGTCTTCGCAGATACTGGTTTTTGGCTTACATCCCTTTTTTAGGTCTTTTATTATTGCGTATGCGTCCCGCGTTTTATTTTGTCTCATATTGTCGTCTTTTTTTTGTATCATGTCATTATGGTATTCCCACTGTTTTTGCCTATCTTTTTCGCATATCGTCTACGCTCGTCATATCAAACTTTTTTGGCTCGTGTTGATCGTTCAGTAAATATTTTGTAAGCCTCGTTCTTTTTATCTATTGCCTCTCGACATTCTTGGTCAAGTCAATCTTTTTAAAGAGTATTGGTTCCAGCAATATGAAGTTTTTACTGTAATGCTAAGTTAGTAGCTCAAAGATTCCACTCGAACCTTCTTAGGTTCACAGATTTAACCAAAAACTACAGTTCGTTCAAAATAGTGATTATAGCTCATTGCCATTTGTTGCGGCATCTGGAATTCCACAGGGCAGCTATTTTAATCATTAATGACATTGCTTCCATCTTTTCCTTCTACTCTCGCTTATTATGTGCCGATAACATTAAGAGTTTTTCTTGAATAAGCGGCCTTAATCGCTGCTCTAAGATTCAGGCTGTTCTTAATAATTTAGCCCTACGCACAACCCTCTAACTACAAATTTTCATTTTCCCAGATTGAGGTGGCCAATATATATCCACGCAAGTAGTGTGCTGAAATTATATGTCGACCGGCATTTGAGCTCCCGACCATCGCATTGTAGACCAATACGCTACCCACTAGGCAATCTATCTTCGGATTTACTGAACAAAAAAGTTCAACATTTTTGGTCCACTGAGGTGACATATAGTTTCACCCCATGGAATGGGGGCAGTAGAATGGAATGGCGTGATCTTAAAATCTAATTGATACCAGAATCGGATACAGCACCTCGAATATGAACGGCTTTTGGTATTCGAAAACGGACTATGATTGGCTTCTGGATCGTTCCAATACATTAAATGACGACAAAAAGGCTGCGGTCACTCGGTTCAAACCAAGTCAATCAATAATTGACGATGTAATTGTTCCAAATAACATTTAAATCTTGAGCGCGAGCGAGTTCAGATGGATAGAATCAGGAGACGAATGAGTCCCGGGCGGAAACACCATTCTGTATGTTGGTCCTGAGTGTGAAGTCAAAAATGGCGTCGCGGTCATCCTCCCACCGAGAACGGGAAACAACTCATCAGTGGGGATCCAATCTCGGATAGGATTATCATTATCTGACTCAGTACCTGGTTGCAAAGAGAAGTTCTATGGCTAACTGAGTGCCACCTTCGAGCGTGTTCCACGGGGTGATATTATTATCATATCAGGAGATTTGAACTCCCAGGTTGGCCCTCGCAATACTGAACTAGAACACGTCATGGGAAACCATGGTGACCATTGGGTTGACGCCTCATGACCTTGAATTGAGACACCTGAGAATGACGAATTATTTGTGGAGTTTTGCAATTCTCGGCAAATTATTATCGGACGAATCCTTTTCCATACAAGAATTAAACTTCAAGAAGGTCTGTATACCCGTATATATGGTTTCTACTCGCTTTCTATCATTCAGTCCACCATAACATCTGCAAATATTTGTCAGTAGCATCCAGTACAACTGAAAAATATACCAGCTTCACCACTCGTTAAGGTTGTTCTCACCCCCCTTCCCCTAACTTCCAAATCCCATCCCTTCCCTAAATGACTATGCTTGTGTATTGCACATAAAGCTCGAAACACAGGTCATTCTGTAAAAAAAAAATTACCACAAAACATCTTGGTTTTCGCCTGATGGTGTTATTTATATTTATTTATTATTATTTGGGGAACACGTGAGCACCTTCCCGGCCTATTGTGCGTTTATTGCCCCTTTACCCTATTAAATCTCGATGGCTTTGGTTAATCTAAAAGTCTTTAAAGGAGCCATGTTGGCTAGTTCCACGGTAGAAGGGAAACCTTTTCCTAGAAGATTGTGTCTTTTCTCTGCTTCTGCTTTACAGTGACATAGGTTCTGTTCTATCGTTTCGAGACAGAGGCGGCAGATGTTGGTTTCAGCTAAATTCATATTTTGGTGGTGGTTTACTCCACTGTGATACATGATTAGGCCGATTAGAGTACTAATATAACTCTTGCTGAATTTCAGAATATCCTCCACTTTGTTTTTTTGTGGCAGATTTTTTTTTTTTTTTGAGATTGATTAACCTGGAAGTCTATTGTGTGTGCCCTTTTGGTTTTGCGCAGAATGGCTCTGGTTCAATAAAATAGTTTGTAAGGCGATCAACCTCTTCACACCATGATGATTAGGGACTCACACCATGATGATTAGGTTTTGAAGTCAGTCCCAAACTATCCTCTATCCGAGTTTATTGAATGCTTTGGGAACCGCCTGACTGTCCGATAGAGTGTAAATAGTTTTGTTACGATGAGCCCTCCTTATATCCTCTTGGATGAATAGCTCCATTGCAATTAGCTTGGCCTTGAAGATTGTGGCTTCTTGGCCGAGTGAATTTGGAACCGAGACGTTAGGTCCTTTGACTCCGGCTCCAGTCCCTCAAAGGTGCGCGAGCCATCCGTATACGAGATGGTTGATTCCGCTTCCATTTCAGGTAGTATGGATTGCCAGTTCTTGCATTCTCTGACCATAACTTTGAAGGGGGTTTCAAAGTTGAATTTTGTCGGCATAATCATTCTTAATTATATTTATGAATTTTTTAGAATTCTTAGGTGACCTCTAAGATCCTCTGATTTGTATTTGTTCTCTCTCTGTATGCGTAACATCCCTTTGATCGCTATTCTTTTTTATTTGAAGATATATCGGACGGATGCTTAGGAACATTTCCATTGCCGCAGTAGAACAGGTTTCCATTGTTCCTGTGATACCAAGGCAAGCTAGACTTAGGATTTTTTGTAGCGAAAGCTCTGTTTTTTTTTGTAATATTTTAGTCCACGATATCGTTGTTCTATATGTGACTATTGCGAGGATGATTGTTCTGTAGTATCAGTATATCATTTTGGGCTGTATTCCCCATTTCTGCCAAATAAGCTTTTGCAGGACCAAAATGCCTTTAGTACTTTAGCATGAGTCCATTCTATATGTTTTCCAGTTGAGTTTGCTATCCTGTTTTACTTGGGTTGATGTTCAAGTTCTTAGACTGACACCAGTTCATTCTCAACTCTAAGGCAGATTATATCTTTTCCAATATTATTGAGTCATATTTGCCTCTTACGATAATGACGACATCATCGGCATATCCTATTATCTTGTATCCTTGTTCTTGTCCAGGAACTCATCTACTAAAATTGTTGAGATAGTTGAGATAGTACTCCTCCCTATAGGTCTGTGCAGTCAATATGCTGTCACCTAGATCCGCGGTTATAATTCAACTCTATAGCATGGCGTGAATCTATTTTATCGTGTTTGTTTCTAAACCTTTTTTCCTAGCTGCCGCTATTATGGCTTTATGGGGAGTGTTGTCAAATGCTCCTTCTATATCTCGGAAAGCGCAAAGGACAATTTCTTTACAACCTTTTGCCTTTTCGATTTGTCCCACCAAACCATGAAGGTCTGACTCTGTTGATTTGCCTTTTTGGTAGGCATCCTGATTTTTATTAAGACAGATCTTGCTAGGCCCTATTCTTATGTCTACTAACTTCTCCATCGTCTTAACGAAGAAGGAAGCAAGGCTTTTATGTCGATAAAATTTAGGCTGATCAATGGAACGATTCCTTGCCTTTGGTACAAATACTATCCGCTTAGGTTTTCTTCGAAAATGGAGGAAATCTCTTCCACGATCTGATCTTGCAGCCATCTGTAAGTCACACTTCAGGCCCCGACTCAATTACAATTCGCATATTTCGGCTGGGGCACCAATATTCATCCAACAGTACCGGACCAAACCAATTCAGAAATTTGCATAAAAACTTATGGGAGATGATGCCTTAGCGGCATCGATAGACTCCCTTAAATATTGTATAAATGTCGGAGTGCTCGCCATCTACTACAGATATTTCCATGGCTGTAGTGGAGAAATTAATCGTCTTATCACTCCATTATATAAACTCCCACGTATTACTCGTGCTATTAAACGTGCTTACCAATACACGGTCGAGCCACCCAAATTACGTACAATCGTTCCTATTTCGAACAAGCAAAATGTGGAATGCACCACCTGTGGCCCCTTTTCCCAGAGCTTAAAGCATTGCGAAATTTAAATCAAACATTCACCGAGTTGTTTTATGCTACCGTTCTTATTTAATTAACTGTTTGTTTTGTTCATTTTCATATTGTTTTAACTCTTCCTTAACTGACTGGACTGTACGCTATTGTATACTTTAGAGAGGCCCATAAGCTCAGCTTGAAAACCTAAAACTATTCCACATTTCATAGAAATTACTAAGTCTAAGAATCTAATATTCTGTACACAGACTTTGAACCTGATTCAAGTAATCAGATAAACAATTATTAACATCAACCCACCGCTTCAATCATTTACAAATCCAAACTTGCATAAATAAGCGAATGCAGTATTGATTCTATATACTGGAGCTATGGAATAAATAATTGACAATTGACCTGCCCCTGGCACCTCCATCCCCTTAGTCACTCATGTGTGCCACTACCCTAACCTGCATATCGACTTGCCACGCATCCTCAACGAATAATTAATTTGCAGCCGACTGGACTGGAAGATTTTTTTTAATATTTTAATAATTATAATAATAATAAACACGTAAATAAATTAAATTAATTCATAGAAAATCTAACAATTTCTTATCACTAAAATCCCTACATCGGCTATAGTATCGCACGATTAGGGCTTACCAGCTGTTGCAGTTTTGTTTGGTTGAACCAGCTTTTCCATACTCTATATAAAATTTTGTATGGTGTGGCCACGACCGTGTGACCATCTGGTCGTTGGGCTCTGTCTACAAAATAACGCCCGAACACTTTGAACTCAAAGCCAAAAAATGTTACTTATAATTTTTAGCAAAAATGTAATTGTTAGAATCACATTGCCCTACGCTTTTAACCCTCTGCCATACAAGTTTTTTGAAAAATTGAAATTTTAAAAAATCGTTATTTTCTTCGATACTATCAAAGCTTTAATATTAAGCAACCTCTTCCATCGAAGAAGAAAAAAGACTTTTAAGGTGTTGAAGAAAATCCTTCGTCTCGCTAGCAGATAATGGGGATTTCTCAATCTGGAGCAGCACGACTTTTGCCGGCGTCTCAGGAGCTTTGCGTGGATCATTGGCCCAAGAGACCCTCATCCTAGTACGTGCTGAAGTAAAAAAAAGATTGGAAAAAGGACCATGACGATTCCGTACTACCCCTAAGCGGTATATTGACCTAGCAGGATATTTTTTTCACCGCTGTCGTTCATTTGTTTCATAAACCGCGAAAAAACACACCCGCATAACAATCATGATTTCAATAAACATCCGAAAGAATTCCGCGAACTCTCTTATAAGCTCCTCAATCACTCATCTTTAACGATTTGTGCGAAAGAAAGAAAATTAAATCAACCTGTTCCTGAAAACATTCAGAAAATTAATTATACAAAGATAGAGCTATAAAATAATAAAAAAGATTTTGAAAGAAAAAAAATTAATTTAATTCACCTTTTTTTATATTTAAAAAAAAAAAACTTAAATTAATTACTTGGTGCTTCCGATGAGGCCCTTGCTGCTTCTAGTTGCTTTTTTTTTATTCTGCTTCACTGATGGTCGCTGTCCGGGATACCAATCGATGCACAAAGGATTTCACTTTTTTATTAATGTATTATTGACGGCTTGTGTTTTCTTTTATTGATTATAAATTTATGAACTTTAATTTTGCTTTTGACAATTTTATTCACTAAAAATTATTCCACACGAAATCTTTCATTTAAAATTCAATAAATTTTCATCGTTTATTTTTTCCTTATTTAAATCAAATCCTATTCCCCCGAACACAGTAATTTGTCGACTCCCCGAACAATTTTCACTTTCCCCTTTGGCCAACACACCAAAGAATCCAACTTTTTGCGATCTCTTCGAAAATTTTGGCGCCAAAATAAATTATCGTAGTGCTTTTTAATTGGATTAAATATTATTATTTTTTCCGTTTATAGTATTATTATCTTAGTAAATTTTATTATTAGCTAGCAAACGCCCGCGACTTCGTCCGCATAAAAATAGCAATAACAAGCAATTTTTGAGAGTGTAGTTAATAAAACATTATGTGGGATATATAATCTGCTTACTTCAATGGCTCTTTGAACACAATGTCTAGTATTTTATTGGATGATACGCGCATTTGAATGGGACAGACTCGTGATCAAATCAATCTCGTGATTTGAGCTCATATATGTACGTATTGAAGAGCATTAAGGAATTGTGAATAATTGTAGGTTGTGTTAATTAAAAAAAACCAAATAAAATAACATTAAGCTTAAGAACATAACAGGACTACGATTATGCTTAAAGCCCAATCATACGATACAATGTATAAATGAAATCGAAATTTTTGTGGTGTTAAGAAATTTTGAATGAGGAGTGGTAGAAGGAGTGACAACTAATTTGTTTCAGATCATGCTAGATTAGCTATAAAAATGTTTTGTATCAAATTTAAGCTTCAAAAATTGTGTAGATACTGAGTGCATTGAATTTAATAAAATTGTGCAATTTGTATGGGAGGTGGTTTTTTGTGATTTTTTGAGAAACAACTATAATTATCACGCAATTAATATATTTTAAATTTCAGATCTGTATCATTCACACTTTACAAGAAAATTGAATTGTTATATAGTTGTGGAGTTGTGTCTCATTGTATGGGAGGGGGTAGAAGGAGTGAAGCTACTCGGTTAATTTTTCCCCCGATATTAATAATAATGCTAACTAAGGATTAATTACATAATTTTAGCTCGAAGAAATTTATATGTACTGAGAAAATTGGCTTAGAGAATTTCATGAAATAGTGCGGTTTGTATGGAAGGTGGTGGAAGTCGCAGTCGTTTGCTAGTATACAATAAATGTCTATATCGTACTTAGGAGCAGTAAAAATAAACAAAAAATAAAACAATAAATCGCACCCAGAATGAGAATTGAACAATTTATATTCTAACTTTGAATGTATCATCAACTTCGTCCAACTCCCTCTACCACCTTCCATAAAAATTTCACGATTTTTTGAAATCTAGCGAAAATCATTTCTCTTCGAAACTATCAAAGCTATTGGTATGAAAAATTCATTAAAGTACTACAATGTAAATATCATCAAGGTAAAAAAAATCCCATAAAACACATTTTTGAAAAATACAGTAGGAGAGAAACTTCAAATTTTAACAGTATTTGCCTTTTGAAAATTGCAAAAAAAAATAACTACCAACTTTGCTTCACTCCTTCTAACTCCTCCCTTACAAATTTCCTTATTAGAAATTCAAGAAAAGCATTTCCTTTCGAACATGTAATAGCTACGTATCGACATTAAAATTGGAACACAGCAGAGTGTTTACAAGAAATTTCTTTCCCATTCCATCTAGATGGCATGATTGGCCATTACGCCCAATCATAATTCTGTTAAGTTGATATCTAAATGTCCGCGATTAAATACGGATATCAGGCCACCGATTAATAAAAAAAAAGTTAAAGTTAAAGATCGATTTCTTAGGAGTAATGATAAATAGGCGCCTAGTATCAAAATACCAACCGATTAACAATCAAAGAAAAAATAAAACATTTTCTCTAAAACTAGAATCGCCATAATGTGCCATTATGCTTAGGCATTTCAAAAAATCAATCGATCAATCACATTCGAATTAGTGAATTTATATATAAGCAACTTCCTGTTAGATTGATATACTAGAAATTCATGCTATACATATATTTGTTCTAGTTCAGTGATCTTTCAACAGCCTTGAGTATTTTTTGTTTCAAAACTAACACGCAAATACTTTGGAGGAACAAAAAAAAATATATTTAAATAATCCGTAAAACATTTTTTCGTTTTTTTTTTTAATGTGTGCTCTAAGTTGTCTGCACGGTGGATAAAATAGTACCATATGATCATCATTAATGATCAGCGGGATTAGTTTCTTCTCATTTGGAATACACAAGTCCAGTTTAGTTCACCTTACGTGATCGTCTCAAGACTAACTGCATATTTGATTTTACACGCTAATTAAATCGAAGCCTATTAATGAAAGCTCGATTTTTTTCACATGTAAATCTCAATCTCGACCTTTTGCACTGCCGTATATGATTAAACCATTATCGTACTTTTTACAAGAATGATTGTAGTTTGAATTTAATTGTAGTGCACGGTATCAACATAATTATTACATAAAATATAAATCTATACACCTAATATATTTCAATTTAAATAAACATCTTTAATATTATCTACCTATCAAAGCTGTGATCATGTTAAGTAGTATGCCGTCTAGTTCAAAGCTAACGATTATGTATTATGTAATAAACTATAAAACAAGCCAAAAAAAAGTGACATTTATTGACTCCTCAGATTTTTTCTTCAGATAAGCGTCTATTTAGAGAAATTCCTCCATAAATATTTTATGCTTAGTTACGATTTTACGAGAATTAGTTCAAGGTTTAGAGCTAAACGTAACTATTTAAGCGATGTAAAATAAATTGTATTTTCATGATAAGGCGATTTTTTCGTTTATTTGATGAAAAGTTCAATAATATCTAAGCTGTCGTTTATCAAGTTTAATAATATAAAATTTTATCGGATATATTGTTACAGTTCAAACATCATCATCATCAATGGCGCGACAGCCCAAATCGGGCCCTGGCCTCCTGAAGTCGTCGCCTCCAATCGTCTCGATCCAAAGACCGCGTCCTCCAGCTGCTAATTTTTAAAATGGCTTTGCTGTCTTCATCAACCGAGTCTTCCCATCGCTTGCGTGGTTTGCCTACTGGCCGGTTACCACTCGCTTTGCCTTTAAGAGCACGTTTGGGGATTCTTCTGTCTTCCATTCGCTCTACATGGCCAGCCCACTGCAGTTTACGTAGCTTGATGAACGTTGAAGCTTCTGGCTCGTCGTAGAGTTGATACAACTCATGGTTGTATCTTATTCGCCATTCCGTTCCTTCCTTCACAGGTCCCAAAATTCTTCGGAGGACCTTTCTTTCGAATGCGTTAACTGCTTTTTCGGAAGTTCGCGTTAATGTCCATGTCTCGCTGCCATAACAGAGCACAGGTCGTATAACAGTTTTATAAATCCGCAGCTTATTGTTCCTGTGCACTTTCTTGGATTTCATTATTGGAAGTACCGAATAATACGTCTTATTTGCAAGTATTATCCGTCGTTTGATTTCGTCTGTTTCATTACCGTCCTTTGCTAGATTAGCCCCAAGATATATGAAGTTGTCCACACTCTCCAAATTATATTCCGCAATTGTTATGTTTTGTCTGATTGGCGTTCTCCTTCTTGTTTGCGTCATTACTTTTGTTTTGCTTTCATTAATGCGCAACCCGACTTCTTTTGCGGCGGAGTCAAGATTGACAAATACCTCCTTCGCACTAGGGAAGGATCTTGCTAGAATGTTAATGTCGTCAGCGTATGCTACTAGTTGGGTGGACTTGAATAGTAGTGTCCCGTTGGTGTCGACTGGGATTTTTCGGACGACATACTCTAGTGCCAAGTTGAAAAGCATAGGAGCTAGACCATCTCCCTGCTTTAAACCACATTCCGTTCGAAAGCTGGTTGTGGAATCGGTTTGTATTCTCACCTGGGATTCAGTGTTCGTCATTGTGAGTCTTGTTAGTCGGACTAGTTTTGGAGGAATTCCAAAGTCAAGCATGATTTGGTACAGTACGCTCCTGTCGATACTGTCGTATGCTTGTTTAAAATCTACGAATATTTGGTGCACGTCTGTGTTATATTCCCAGCATTTCTCAAGCACCTGTTTCACCGAGAATATCTGGTCTGTTGTAGATCGTCCGGTTCTGAATCCGCCTTGGTATTCGCCAATTATTTGGTTAGTATAGGGCTTAATACGACGTTCAATTATTTTTGTCAGTATTTTGTAGGACGTACACAACAATGATATACCTCTGTAGTTCTCACAGCAGAGTTTGTCTCCTTTCTTGTAAATTGGACATATAATGCTTTTTCGCCAGTCGTCGGGTATGATTTCCTCTGTCCAAATTTTGCATATCATGTTGTATAGTATTTCAGCGACACAGTTTCCACCGTTTTTCAGAAGTTCAACTGGTATTTCGTCAATTCCCGGCGCTTTGTTTCGTTTTTGGTCACATAGGGCTGCTTTGATTTCAGGAAGCGTGGGTGGTGTCGATGATGGTTCATGTTCGTCAGTTGAGGCTTCAATTGAAATGTTGTTTGTCGTTATCGGTGCTACTGGGATGGGATTCAAAAGATGTTCAAAGTATGAAGCCCATCTCCTTTTGATTTCTTCTGTGTCGCTGATGATATTGCCCTCTGCGTCTTTGCAGAGACTGGTTTTTGGTTTATATCCCTTTTTTAAATCTTTTACTATGGCGTATGCGTCCCGCGTTTTATTTTTTCTCATGTCGTCGTCCATTTTTTGTATCTTGTCATTATGGTACTTCCTTTGTTTTCGTCTGCAGGTCTTTTTCGCATATCGCCTTCAAACAGCATTACTAAAATTTAGAGTACAGCGTTTTGATGATATAATGCACTGCTTCCATCAGCTCAAACACAAAACTGCCCTGTTCCACGAAATACAATAAATAAATTTTCTCAATAAGTATTCAATTTATCCCACTTAAATTGTGCACAAAATCTTCATTGTTAGTAAAAGCGAAAAAGAATTAATACGTCACCTTCACCCCTCCTATACCAACCATTCTAAATTATCCCAAATTTAAAGCCTGCTATTTTTAATAAATAATAATTATTTTATAGTTATTTCTGTAAGCTCCTACCTGTAACAAACTGCAGAGTTCCGCGAACTACAAAATAATAAATCTAAAAAGAACTGTGAATGTTCCTCAACAATCTTAAATTTTAATTAATCTGTTTGTTTTTTTGCTGTTGCCACTAGTTTAAGGTAAATAGTTTAATGTCTAGCAATTCAGCTTTTGTTTATATGTGAAACGACCTTGTGAGATTTGAAATCTGATAGAAGAATGATAACCAATGCAAAAGTATCTATTTACAAGATTTTAAGAAGTTTTACTTAGGGTTAATTCAGAAGAAGCTTAAACATTGAAATTTACTTCTTAATTGGTCTATTGTTAACTAATTGCTGTGGAAGACTTCACCTTTCGAAGGAAACAGGATACAACGATGTCTCACTTAATGTATACTACATACATCTCTAAATCTTCTTCTGAACTTTTGGCTTTGAAAAATTTCTTAGTGTTCTATTAGCTAGGCGGAATGGCAGCAATTTGCGACTTTTGTAATATCGAAATGGATTTATAGTATTTCGCGTTGACAGAGAATTGTAACAAATATTTATAACTAGCAGCCAGCACGTCATTGCCCCTGACTAGCTGTGGCATGAGACTTAACTAGTATTAAATAAACTTGGTTTGAATGAGAAACATTGACACCCGTTCGCACAGGAAAGCACTCGGACAGCTCTTCTCTATGCAAGACGCGACACCTTGCATCTTCGTAGATTCTTTAATCATTGCTATGACCTTATCTGGAATATCTCTCCTACGCAAAGCATTCCATGTGTAATCTCGCGTAACGCTATCGAAAGCCTTCTCGAAGTTCACAAACATGAGATGTAGTGGCGAACCCATTTCGGCTGACTGCTCTAATATTATCCGTAGGGGATTTGTGCGGTCGGTAGAAGATGACCCTTTACGGAATTCAGCCTGATAAACTTCGACAGTGCACTAGACGACATCACTAATCCTGTTGAGAATTAACTTAGCCATGATTTTCGATACGGCAGTAAGTAGACATATACCACGCCAATTACCACAATTCCGAAGGTCGCCCTTCTTCGGAATTTTCACAATGACGCCCTCCTTCCATTCAGTCGGATATCTTCCTTCATTCCATACGTCAGTAAAGAGTGGGAGGAGTATATCGGCTGATATTTCCGGGTCTGCTTTGAGGAGTTCGGTTGGTAGTCCGTCTATACCTGGAGCTTTCCTTCCCGCCATTGACCGAATGGCGGAAACTATCTCTTCCTTATCTGGGCGATCGTCCCTGATAGAGGATTGTTGTGGTTGGAAATTTGGTAATTGTTCTGTTTCTGGGATATCTTCCTC
Source organism: Chorisops tibialis (assembly GCA_963669355.1). NCBI lineage: Eukaryota > Metazoa > Arthropoda > Insecta > Diptera > Stratiomyidae > Chorisops > Chorisops tibialis. The sequence goes on along the minus strand of OY770262.1, from coordinate 262,000,121 downwards.
TAACAAGATGTTTAAAATATCAGAGAAGTATTCCTTCCATCGTCGCAACTGGTGTTCACTCATATTAAGGAGAGTTCCGTTGACATCTCTCGCCAGGTGGTTGGCGGTGAAATTCCTGTTCGTCAACTGTTTCATGATTTTGAATAGTGAACCCATATCCCCTAGGTAACCCGCAGATTCTGTTTTGTTGACCAGATCTTCAATGGCCTTTCTCTTGTCGCATCTAACAGCCATTTTAAGCTGTATATAAGCATCGCGGTAGTTCTGTCTCAAGTCGTGTGTTGGTTGGTTGACATCGGCTTGAGAGAGCCAATTTGGCTTTTTTCCGATCGCCAAACTTGTTCCATGTATCTTGCGACATCCAGGGTTTCTCTCACTGCTTTGCACATATCCCACAGATTCTTCAGCATTATTTATTTAAAACTTCATCAACATATGATTACTTACAAATTATATTATACAAAGATTACAGTGAAACATCATATTGTTTTTTTTAACAAAGCTGATTTTATCTGTTGCTATAATTAACGTTAAAAGCCCGTGAAATGGGAGTTATCAGTTCGTGCAGGCCGTAATTAGTTCGATGGAATGGAATGTCGAGAAGTACGTAGTCACTCAAGGATCGACAAGGTATTTTGAAGGAGAGAGCTCCTAACAAGGGCGGAGAGTCGATTCCACCTAAAATTAATTTTACTGCTACTGCTGCACTAAGAATAAATCGCCTAAGTTCGAGTGACTCCAGCGAAAGTAGTTGAAGTCGTTCTTGATAAGGAGGAAGACATATTAGATCTGACCAGGGAAGGCCTTTGAGAACAAATCTTAAAAATTTTCGCTGTACAGACTCTATCCTATTGTTATGAATATCATAATGCGAAGTCCAAACAGGGCAGGCATGTTCAAGAATTGAACGAACAAAAGCACAGTAAATTGTCTTTGTAATATGAGGATCATTAAAGTCCTTACATCATCGTTTTATAAAGTTCCAAATGGAGTTAGTCTTGATAACAACACAATCAACATACTTTGCTTAATTTCTGTAAGGCAATTCCCTCTAAAATATAGATAAATTCGAATGGACTATTTTTCCAGGAGAAAGATGCCATGGTGCACTTTCCAACATTCAAAGGCATACAGTTTAAGGTACACCCGTCAAAAAATAGCTTAATGTCATTTGGCAAAAGAAGATGTACAGCTAGGGTGTACCCTAGTGGGTAGCGTGTTGGTCTGCAATGCGAAGGCCGTGAGTTCAAATCCCGGTCGATGCATAATTCCAGCACACTGCTTGCTTGGGTATACCTTGGTTACCTCAATCTACGAAAATCGACAAATTCGTAGATCATCAGGCATCCGAAAAATTAATTAACGCCTTTGAAAGAAAGGTCGTCAGAAGAATCCTCGGACCTGTGCAGGAAGACTCGATCTGGAGAACGCAATACAATAGAGAATTTTATGTCACTTTCGACAATCCAGAAATGTCAACCCTCATAAAATTTAAGAAGCTACAATAGGCTGGTCATGAGGAGCGAATGGATGACAGAAAAATTCCCAAATGCGCACTAAAAGGAAAAGTCAATGGACAAAAACCGATGGGAAAACCACGGAAGCGCTGGGAGGACTCTTTTGACCTAGACAGCAAATCATTGCTAAGATTCTCAAACTGAATAACACGTTCACTAAACCAAGGTAGATGGAGGCGAAGTATACAGGGTATCAAAGCCCGATTAGGGATATAGCGCCATCGTTAGTAAGTAAGTACATAAGATGATTTTGGTGAATCTACATACCAAGTTATTGGTCCTAAAATATAATTTTTTTCTAGTAAGTAATTCCGAAGTTGAAATTATTTGCAAAAAAAATCGTCCGACAATTTGCTTTTAGCCCCCTTTTTCGAACCACAATAGATAACAAAAATGTAATTATTTTTGGAGTTTGTCCCACAACCCCTTCCATACGTATGATTTTCAGTTTCCCACCTAGAACCATAGCTGAGATATTTGAATTCTTTTTTTTCAGTTCTAACGATACCCCCGCTTCCCCCTTAGCTCCAACACCCTCTAGGTTAGGTTAGGTTCATGAAGAGGTTGGACGACACCTATGTACGTAGACTACCAGTAGGCCCATTATATGTATCTGTGGTTTACCATGTGGACCTACTTATCATTCAGTCAGTCTGCTCTGTCGGTGAAACTAATGAGCTTCATGCATTCGTGGTGGAGATATCAGTAAGTGAAGTTTTGGCTCTTTCTCTCCCCCTGCCTCCCTGACACCTGACACTCTCCAAAATTTAGATTATAGAGCTCACTTACCCAATCAACAATCCAGCCAAAAACGAACATTCTATCTTTAACGGTCTCGGAGATATGAGTCCAGATGTACGGCATACGTATTTTTTTTTGCATTTTACTTTATTATTTTAATAATAAAGTATTGTGATCGACTTGGGAAAAAAAAAAAATTTGCTACCCTGAAATTTTGTTTTTTCGCGTTTCGTGACTAAATTAGCCTAAAAATGCAAAAAAAAAAAATCCGTCTGTCTGTACGCCGTCCGCCGTACGCCGTCCGCCGTACGCCGTCCGCCGTACGCCGTCCGCCGTACGCCGTCCGCCGTCCGCCGTACGCCGTACGCCGGTGTGTACGCTCAGAGCACATTAACTCCCAAACCCTTCGAGATAGAAAGCTCATTTTTGGAGGGATTGTAGGTAGTTGCGGATCTCAGAAGGACACTCATTTTTGGAGGTGTAAGGGTTCAGGGGGAGGCGGGGGGAGCACTTAAACCGAAAACTAAGAATTCAAATATCTCAATCATGGTTACAGCTAGGAAGCTAAAAATCAATATACATATAAAAGGGTTTATGGGACAACTTTTAAAATTAATGTAATTTTTTTATCCATTGGGGTGCAAAAAGGGGGGGCTAAAAACCAATTGTCGGCCGAATTTTTTTTTCAAATGATTATATCTTCGAAATTACTTAGCATAAAAAATTTATAATTTTAGACCATCAAGGTGGCATACAGATTCACTGGAATCAGCTTACGTAGAGGCTAATTATTCTAAGGGGGAGAGTCAGGGGGGGTGCAAGGAAAAACACTTAAAAATCAATATCTCGGCTATTTGTTGAGCTACGCAATTGAAACTTGGTACTTATATTAAGCTATACTAAAGAAATACAAAAAAAAATATAATATTTGGACTAAATAGTAGTGGGGGAAAATGGGGAGCATTGAACTTTCCAAAATTTTAAACCATTATATCTCAAAATTCAGCGCAGATATCACATCAAAAATTTGTCAGATCATAGAACTATATAGTTTTTAATTTTGGTAAAAAAATTAAGTAAGGGGGTGTAAGGGGAGGGAGGTGGAAAGCAAAAATGTTGAAAATTTTGAGTAATTTTTTTAGGGCTCTGGTAAAAGATACAGAGTCTAAATTTTGCAGGTCAATATATCAATTTATTGTACATACATAAAAAATAATAAAAATTCTACAATTGTTATGCACCGACCCCCCTGGTCTAACGTGCACAAGGTGTTTCATGTGAAATGAAAAAACACATAAGCTGAAAATTTTTGAATGAAATCTTAAGGTAGAAACTTGAAAATTTGCGAAATACATTTAAAAAAAATCCCTAAAAGAATGAATTATTAACTGGTCGAAAATCTTTAAAACTTCTACCCCCTCCCATACAAAATTATTTTTTCGACCATTTTCAAGAAATCAATTATCACCTAACTATTAAAAGCTATCAATTTGAAATTTTGCATAAGAACTTACAAAAATAATTGAAATGAAATTACGTTAAAAGTTTTGAAATCGCGCTTACCCTTCTACCCCCTCCCATACAAAAGTATGATTTCGACCAATTTCATTAAATCAACTAATAACAAACAATTTGCAAGCTATGAACTTGAAATTTTGTACGAGCATCTTACAACTAAAAAGAAAGAAAATTGCATCACAAGTCTTACGATTCCCCTACCTCCTCTACCCCCTCCCATACAAAATTATTTTTTCGAACATTTTTATGAAATAAGTTATCAGCTAACTCTTAAAAGTTATCAATTTCAAATTTTGCAATGAAACTTATAAAAATAATTCAAATGAAATTGCTTTCAAAATTTTCAAATCGCGCTTGCCCTTCTACCCCCTCCCATACAAAACTATGATTTCGACCAATTTCATAAATCATCTAATAGCCAACAAACTAAAAGCTATGAACTTGAAATTTTATAAAAGCACCTTAAAAGAGAAGCGAAATAAAACTGCATATCCAAATTTACGATTCCCCTACCTACTCTACCCCCTCCCATACAAATGTTCGGTTTCGTGAATGTAAAATACACCGAATTTTATGAAAATTCTATGCAACTTCGTCTATGAAACACATTCTACACAGAGAATATTGGACGTGATTCAAGCAATTAATTAAAAAGCTATTAACATCCACCCACCCTTACTATTACCCCTCCTCCTTCCCTCCATAAAAACCCAAACTTGTAGAAACGAATGAAATATTGTTAAATAGACAACAGCCCTGCTCAAGAACTCCCTTTCACTTAGTCTTCCCTAACCACTCTTACTTGCATATTGACTTTCCACACATCCGCAACATGTCCCAAGAATAATAAAGTTTCGCCCGACTTGTTGGCAGTTTATTTAGGATAATTTAGTATGAAACACGAAAATAAACCATTTCAGGGTAGCAAAATTTTTTTTTTTTTTTCGGTGTCGATCACAATACTTTATTATTAGAATAATAAAGTAATTGTCTGCAACGAAATTTTCGGTCCATGAACTTTTGCCGACTGCAAAACCACATTACTATGCAATAATGCACATTGTTACAAATATCATTGAAAATTTGATTTTTTTTTCCAGCCTCTTTTTTATTTAAAATTCTGATGATTGTGTGAATAACGATTAAGTTGAGTGCGTGATTTATTTTAAGGACGAGTCAAGTACTTGCAAGTTAAACAAGTGAAAAGAAGAATTATAGGTAATGATGAACAGTTTATGATGCTACCTTGAAAGTCTGCCTTCCTACTTGTATATTTCTGAACAATTAACTATTCGACTGATAGCTGCACTTGCTTTGTATTATATTTTTTTTCGTAAGGCCAATATTGTGTAAAATCGAAATGCTGTTCGATTAACTCAACGCAATCGTAATTTTATTGTAATTTAAACCACAAAAGTTCCAGTGGTTTTATCAGTAAATTATAATTAAAGTGCATCCGACAGTAATTATCTAAAAAGCTCAATTAACACATTTACAAAACATTCGAATACATATTAAATGGTTAGCCTTCCTATTGAGTGCACTTTTCCATTTTGTAAATGGATCGAATTGATCCAGCCTCGATAATGGTTTTTATAATTGCAAAATAATAAAAACTACCCGAATAAAAATAAGTAGTAAAATCGTTCGGTATTCTGAATACCTTAGATATTTAAATGATAGCGACAGTTGGGTGATATACAACTTAATGAAACATCATTTTTCAATTTTCAGTTTGATACCACAGCATCATGCGAATATACTTTTACTGGGAGCTAAGACTGGGATATTTTTCATTTCATTATCAAGTGGCGATATAGCCTAACAAAATTTTACGTAATCGTAATCAATCAGATTAAACAAATTTGCAAGACAAATTTTTATAACAAAAACTGAAAAAGCTAAAATTGTTGTACCCTAGATAAAATCTATTTTCTTTACCGATTGTATCATTAAGAAATATTGCTCGCACAGATTTGCCAAAAACAGAAATATTTGTTGTCATTCAAAAGTCTCGATTTCAAGTGACCGTCTGTCTGTCCATCTGTCTACAAAATAACTTTCGAACGCTTTGAGCTATCGTGTTGTTAATGCTCTTATGTCATTTTTAGCAAAAAAAACTTTAAGCTCGTGAATGGGCTACATCCCCTCACTCCTTCTACCCCTCCCATTCAAATTTCATAAAATTTACAAGTTTAAAGAAATTGATTTTTCTCCGATACCATTTAAGCTATCGACTTGACTTAGTATAAGAATATGAATACCATTAATGTAAAAAATATTGATCCGATCCCTTCACTCCTTCTACCCCCTCCAATACAAATGCACAATTTTTAAAAATGCATTTATTCCATTTTGACTGTACCTAGTCCTGCCATAAGTTCTGTCACATAATTTCTCACATTGGCAACAACTTTATTTTATGAGTGACATTTCAATATCGGCCAGTTTTATAAACGTCATAATGTTGTTGACAGTTGATGGTCATTTAAAGTGTGTTCGTTAACGTGTGAAGATGGAATGGGGTGTAATAGAAAACCGAACTGCAGTGATTGCACTACATAAGTGTGGAAAATCCGCGAGTGAAATTTTCAAGTTGTTGTGCCCGTTAAAAATAACGCAAAGATTTGTGTATCGTGCGATCCAGAGATATAACGCGATCCAGACTATTGAAGATCGACCTCGTTCTGGACGTCCGCGTGATGTACGTTCTTCTGCTGCCATCAAAGCGGTCGAGAGTCGAATTCGTCGAAATCCGCTTCGTAAACAACGAATCATGGCTCGAGAGATGAACATCTCCACCCGAAGTATGTCTCGCATCATAAAATCTGACCTCGGGATGAGTGCCTTTCGACGATCAACGGGACATTTGCTGACTGAGCAGTTGAAGCAAATTAGGAGCACCAGATCGAAAGAGCTCCTTCGGCGGTACGGCAACAACAAACATCGAGAAATTTTATTTACCGATGAAAAAATTTTTACGGTGGAGGAACATTTCAACCGCCAAAATGATAAGGTGTATGCCCACAGCTCCGCAGAAGCCCGAGAAGTTGCCACTAGGGTACAACGAGGACATCATCCAGCATCAGTCATGGTATGGTGGGGTGTCAGCTACGAAGGGGTCACCGAGCTTCATTTTTGCGAAAAAGGCGTAAAAACTGCAGCGAAAAATTATCAAACGGACATCCTGGAGGGATGTGTGAAGCCGCTGAACTCTACGCTATTCAACAATCGACATTGGGTTTTCCAGCAAGATTCTGCGCCAGCCCACAAAGCTCGAACCACACAAGCGTGGTTGGAAACCAATATTCCACAGTTTATAAGGGCGACGGAATGGCCTTCTGGGAGCCCAGATTTGAATCCCCTGGACTACAAATTGTGGGCGGAGTTAGAGTCCATGGTGTGCACGAGACGACACCCAAATATCGAGAGCCTTAAGCGATCTTTGACAGAAGCAGTAGCTAATTTTCCGCTAGAAACAGTGCGTTCTGCTATCGATGACTGGCCCAACAGATTAAAGAGCTGTGTTAAGGCTAAAGGCGGCCACTTTGAATAATTTGTTGCTTATTTTACTTCCATTAGTATGCCAAAATAAAATATATTTTCCTTTGTCAAAAACTCTTTTTCATTTATACAAAAATTGCCCATATACGTGTGACAGAACTTATGGCACGACTAGGTAGATAGTAAAGCTGAAAGAACAAATTTTTGCCAAAATTAATTTTATTAGAATTGCAAGTGATTTTGAGAACACTATGATTTTCACTTCACTCCTTCTACCAAATCCCATACAAATTTCACGAAATTTCGTCATTTCGATTAAATCATTTTCCTTCGAAACCGTTAAAGCTAGTTTTGAGCAAAATATAATAGCAAATATCTTCAATGCCAAAAAAATTTTGTTTTGATCCGTTTACTTCTTCTACCCCCTTTCACACAAATGCAGAATTTTGGTAAATGCATTATATCGAATTTAATTGAAACTATAAAAAGTAGAAACTTAAAATTTGTAGCAATCAATTCGCCTGGCAGACGTAAAGCTTGACCGTATAAGATTTCAGCAGAAGAAATATTTAAATCTTCCTTAATTGCTGATCTTAATCCTAAAAGAATCCACGGAAGGTTGTCGTACCATTTAGCTGGGTTATTTGAGGCTCGAATCGCTACTTTAAGTTGACGATGAAATCGTTCTATAAAAGCATTTGATTGTGGATGGTAAGTAGTTGTTCGGATTCGCTGTGTGCCAAATAAGGTATTGATTTCTTTGAATAAAAGGGACTCAAACTGAGTTCCTTTATTAGTGGTTAGAGTCTTTGGTACGCCAAATCTAGCTATCCAAAAATTTACAAACACATGGGCAATGGTTGCTGCAGTGATATTTTTAAGGGGTATTGCTTCAGGCCAAAGGGAAAAACAGTCTTTCATAGTTAAAATAAATGTATGACCTTTAGAAGGTGGTAGAGGTCCTGCAATATCGATATGAACGTGTTCGAACCTTCCAGATGGAGTTGGGAACGTTCCATGCGGTGATTTGGTGTGACGTGTTATTTTGGACTTTTGACATGGTATACAGCATTTCATCCAATTATTTATATCTCTGTTCATCGAAGGCCAAAAATACTTAGCAGTTATAAGTTTTCTGGTGCTTCGTATACTTGGGTGATATAGAGAGTGAAATGAATCAAATACTGTACGACGAAGTATTTCAGGTAAATATGGTCGATTTGTTCCATTAGAATTTTCACACCAAATTTCACAATTATCACTCAATTGTACTTTTTGCAAATTGAACGATAGCTGTTTTGCAGTATGATCAAGAAGTGATTGAAGCTCGTCATCTCTTTCTTGTTCTAATTTAATATTCTGGTAGTTAATATTATCGAAATCTAACAAATCAACTTGCATCCTTGATAGGGTATCGGCAACAATATTGTATTTACCTTTGATATAACGTATATTATTTGTGAATTGTGATATATATCCAAGATGATTGATCTGCCGAGGAGATTTTTCAGTTTTCGATGTTATCGCCTTGGTTAACGGTTTATGATCCGTAAAAACTGTAAAGTTTCTACCTTCGATGAAGTGTCGAAATCTTTTAATAGCTAGTTAGATTCCAAGTAGTTCACGATCAAAAGTAGAATATTTTTGTTCCGTGGAACTTAGTCTTTTGGAGAAAAAACTTAAAGGTTTCCACCCTTCATCGTCTTTCTACTATAATACAGCTCCGACTGCAATATTTGAAGCGTTAACCATTAGGCTGACTCTTTCGTTTGGCTTTGGATGAACCAAAAGTGAGGCATTTACTAAAGATAATTTTATCTTGTCGAACGCTGAGCTTGCCTCTTCGTTCCAAATAAATATGATTTTATTACTGCCTTTTTTGGGTTGTGTTTTATCCAGATCGTACAGTGGTATTGCAGTTTCAGCTAAGTCAGGGAGAAAACGGTGATAAAAATTCACCATTCCTAAAAAACGTTGCAATTGCTTAACGGAGTTTGGAGTTGGAAAATTCGAAATATCTTTTACTCTAGAGTTCGATGGGCATATTCCTCGATGGTTTATTTTGTAACCGAGAAAGTCAAGCTCTGTAGTACCAAGAATACATTTCCTTGGATTAACATGTATGCCATAAGCCGCTAATTTCATAAAAAGTTGGCGTAGATGCTTTCCATGTTCTTCCACAGTCTTACTACCAACAAGAATATCATCTAGGTAGACGAAAATAAAATCCAAACCTTTAAGAACTTCATCTATAAGCCTCTGAAAAGTTTGAGCACTATTCTTCACTCCGAATGGCATACGGAGAAATTCGTATAAGCCGAAAGGTGTGATCACGGCCGTTTTGTAAACGTCTTCAGGTGCAACCGGTATTTGATGGTAAGCTCTTACTAAATCGATCTTAGAAAATATTGTACATTTGTGAAGGTGCAAAGAACAGTCTTGAATGTTTGGGAGCGGATAGTTGTCGAAAATGGTAACTGAATTAAGGAGACGATAGTCGCCGCATGGTCTCCAATCCGATGATCCTTTCTTGGGCACCATGTGTAAAGGTGAGGCAACGGATGACGAAGAGGGTCGACATGTTCCTAAACTTACCATTAAATCAAACTCTTTTTTTGCTAAATTATATTTTTCAGTATTCAGCCTTCTAGGTCAAGATGTGGGCAATTGTCCTTCGGTGTTGATACGATGCACAATGTTGTGTATAACAGGCGTGTTGAAATTTGGCGGAGCCTTGCCTGTAGGAAACTCATTGAGAATTGCGCCGAATTCGCCTTCTATCGTTTGTATTTTAGGTGAAAAAGATTTTACCCATCTCGAAATACATTGTGTTGATATTTGACTTTGTTTGTGCATTAATGTTTTTGTATATAAATCAACTGTAAGGTTGAATAAATACAGAAAGTCTGCACCAATAATGGCGTAATCTACTGATCAAATCAAATCAAATTCCTGTTAAGACCCCCTATAGGGGCATAGGACAGAAACAACTCTCTTCCACAAGGCGCGATCCTGAGCATCGGCTTTAAGCTGTTGCCAGGACTTGTTTATTCCTCTGGCCTCCTGCTCAACTGCTCGCTTCCATGTGTTACATGGTCGACCAACCCGACGTCTTCCTTGAGGGTTATAATCCAGAGCCTGTTTTGCGATGTTTCGCTCTGGTTTCCTCAAAGTATGACCGATCCACTGCCACTTTCGCCGTTGAATCTCAATACCTATTTTAGTCTGGCGAGTTGTACTCCAAAGTTCGTCGTTGGAGATTACTTCTGGCCAGAATATTCCTAAAATGCGCCGGAGGCATTGGTTTACGAAAGTCTGTAGTTTCTTGGTAAGTCGAACGGTCACTTTCCACGTAGTACAACCATACAACAACACGGATTTGACGCATGCGTCAAAAACTCGCAGCTTCGTGCGAAGGGAGATCTCTCTTAACCTCCAGAAAGGGGAAAGGATACCGAAGGCCTGACGAGCTTTATTTAGCCGTGCCTCAACATCCTTTTCGGCTCCGCCGTCCATGCTGACAATGCTTCCGAGATAGCAAAAATCTTGCACCTCTTCCACATCCTGTCCATCAAGAACAATCGGTGTGTTTGCGTTCGAACCCATGTGCATGTACTTGGTTTTACGCACATTTATTTTCAGTCCCGCCTCTTTGCATTTAGAATGCAACGAGCGAACATTTGACTCTAAGTCCGAACGGGTATGTGCAAGCAAACACACGTCATCAGCATAATCAAGGTGACTTAAGATGTTAAATAGTCTCCATTGAAGACCTTTACCTTCCCCACCTTCCAGTGCAGCTTTCAAGATGTCATTTATTACCACCAGAAACAGGGCTGGTGATAATATACAGCCTTGTCTGACACCCGTTCGCACAGGAAAGCTCTCGGACAGCTCTCCTCTATGCAAGACGCGACACCTTGCATCTTCGTAGGATTCTTTAATCATAGCTATGACCTTATCTGGAATACCTCTCCTACGCAAAGCATTCCATATGTAATCTCGCTTAACGCTGTCGAAAGCCTTCTCGAAGTCCACAAACATGAGATGTAGTGGCGAACCCATTTCAGCTGACTGCTCTAATATTATCCGTAGGGTATTTGTGTGGTCGGTACAAGACGACCCTTTACGGAATCCAGCCTGATAAACTTCGAGAGTGCTCTCGACGACATCACTAATCCTATTGAGAATTACCTTAGCCATAATTTTTGATACGGCAGTAAGTAGACATATACCACGCCAATTGCCACAATCCCGAAGGTCGCCCTTCTTCGGAATTTTCACAATGACGCCCTCCTTCCATTCAGTCGGATATCTTCCATCATTCCACACCTTAGTGAAGAGTGGGAGGAGTATATCGGCTGTTATTTCCGGGTCCGCTTTGAGGAGTTCGGTTGGTAGTCCGTCTATACCTGGAGCTTTCCTTCCCGCCATTGACCGAATGGCGGAAACTATCTCTTCTTTATCTGGGGGATCGTCCCTAATAGAGGATTGTTGCGGTTGGATGTTTGGAAGTTGTTCTGTTTCCGGGATATCTTCATCTGACAAGATGTTTAAAATATCAGAGAAGTATTCCTTCCATCGTCGCAACTGGTGTTCACTCATATTAAGGAGAGTTCCGTTGACATCTCTCACCAGGTGGTTGGCGGTGAAATTCCTGTTCGTCAACTGTTTCATGATTTTAAATAATGAACCCATATCCCCAAGGTAAGCCGCAGATTCTGCCTTGTTTGCCAGATCTTCAATGGCCTTTCTCTTGTCGCGTCTAACAGCCTTTTTAAGCTGTATATGAGCATCGCGGTAGTTCTGCCTCAAGTCGGGCGTTCGTTGGTTGACATCGGGTTGAGAGATGATTGCCAATTTGGCTTTTTTCCGATTGCCAACCTTGTCCCATGTGTCTTGCGACATCCAGGGTTTTTCACCGCTTTGCGCATATCCCACAGATTCTTCAGCACTAGTTAGAAAAGTGTTTCTGGTTGCCTCCCAATTGGCGTCCAGTGTGCGCATTTCATGTTCACCCAATGTGGATGACTTTTCGCGTAGAATGGTGGTGTATTCGAGTTTTTTGTTGGGATCTCTGAGTTTATCCACATTAAGCTTGCGCTTCATTTGAAGAATTTGTGGTCGTCGGATAGCTGCTGTACACAATCTCAAGCAGGCAACCATCAAGTGGTGATCGCTCCCCACGTCAGCTCCACGTTTCGCTCGCACATCGAGGAGACATCTTCTCCATCGGCGACTTATAGCCAAATGGTCGATCTGGTTCTGAGTAACACCATCAGGGGAAACCCAAGATGTTTTATGATGACTCTTGTGTGGAAAAAGGGTCCCTCCGATGACCATTTGCCGAGTACTACAGAACTCCACAAATAATTCGCCGTTTTCGGGTCTCTTAATCCAAGGTCGTGAAGGGTCGACCCAAGGGTCACCATGCCTCCCCATGACGTGTTCTAGTCTAGTGTTGTCTGATCCAACCTGGGCGTTCATATCTCCCGAGATGATAATAATATCACCTCTTGGAACACGTTCGAAGGTGGCACTTAGTTGGCTATAAAACTCCTCTTTGTCACCAGATGTTGCGGTATTAGTTGGCGCGTAGCACTGCAGAATTGTGACGACGATAATCCTATCCGAGATTGGTTCCCAGCTAATGAGACTGTTTCTCGCTCTCGGCGTAAGGACGAACGCCACGCCATTTCTGGCTTCACTTTCAGGGCCAATGTACAGAATAGTGTTTCCGCTAGGGCTTCGTTCTTTTCCTGATCCTGTCCACCTGACCTCGCTCAAGCCCAAGATTTGGATGTTATATTGCTTCATTTCACGGTCGATCACTGACTGGCGGTGCAAGGACCGAGTAACCCCAGCTCTTCCCCCGTCATTCAATGTTCGAACGTTCCAGAAGCCAATCATAGTCCGTTTTCGAATGCCAAAAGTCGTTACCGTTGGATCAGTCCGTATCCGAGGCGATGTATCCGTTTCTCGTATCATTTAGGTCTTAAGATCACGGGTGATAAGCCCATGATCCAGTGAGTGTCCATTTGCCATTTTTAGGGCAAGCAGGACTGGCTGTGGGTGAATTCTACAGCCCCCATCCCAGAGGGGGATAGTTAGCTCAGGTCCGTGGAGTCGCTAACTCCAAAGATAGTTGCAGGAATTGGTAAAACCTCATACTACAACTACCCCCTTGCGGGGACACATCTACATCTACTGATGCTACTATGAAATTGTAAGGAAATCGTTGATTTAAGTTTAAGTCAATGGTCAAAAGTTTCGATCCATATGTAGCTAATTTATTTTAGATTTTTGATCACGTACAAATAAACGGCAGGATTTAGAATTCATCCTCGTTGCCGCGGTCGAGGATAAACGTACTAGTTTTTTGTGTTGTGGAATTCACAAGGTGGAATATATTTCTTAGCATCTGCTTGATATCGTGCGTGATACAAGCACATGTTGTTTAGATATTTATACTCTAGATGGAATCTGAGAGTATTATAAGTTTGCTCTAAAGTTTGTAACGCCAAGAAATAAGGCTCAGAGAAAAAAATGAATGATACAGAAGTTAATATTATCACTCAAAAATCTCAAAACCGGATGTCCGTCCGTCTGTCCGTCCGTCCGTCCATCTGTGCGCGCTCTAGCTTGAGAACGCGTTGAGCTAGATAGTTCAAATTTTGTACACGTCGTTTTTCACAAAAAAGTAAGGTGAAGTTCGTGAACGGGCCAAATCGCTCCACCCCTTCTACCCATACAAAATGCCACAATTGCTCAATTTGACAATTAACGGATTTGCTCAAAAAGTATAAAAGCTATTGGCCTGAAATTTAAAATATATTACTTTTATGATAATATCGATCTACCATATAAAAATTATGCGTGTCCTCCCCGTCCTTCTACCACCTCCCATACAAACTGTACTTTTTCATGAAATACTCTAAACCAATTTACTCAGTGCCTATAAGATTTAGCGAACTGAAATCGTGCACCAAATATTAATTTAAAATTGTTAGTAAGATTAAAAAAAAATTATACGATTAGCTTTACCCCTTCTACCCCCTCCCATACAAAATGACACAATTTTGCAATTTGACAATAAATGAATTTACTCGAAAAGTATAAAAGCTATTAATCTGAATTTTAGGACATATCACTTTCATAATAGTATAAATCTACAGTAGAAAAATTATTTGCGTCCTCTTTCTCCTTCCACCCCCTCCCATACAAACTACACTTTTTCATGAAATGCTCTAAGACAATTTTCTCAGAACATATAATATTTATCGAGTTCATATTTTGTAATAAATACTTAATTAGTATTATCACTAAGATAAGAAAAAAATATTTGATTAGCTTCGCCCCTTCTACCCCCTCCCATATAATATGACACAGTTTCACAACTTCACAAAAAATCTATTTTCTTGAAAAGTATGAATGTTACTGGTCTAAAATTTAAGAGATGTCAATTTTATGATATTCTTAGTTATTTCTAAAAAAATTACTAAAATCTACCACCAATTTTATGATATTCTTAGTTATTTCTAAAAAAATTACTAAAATCTACCACCTCCCATACAAACTGCACATTTTCACAAAATCTAACACACTAATTTTTTCAGCTCCTATTCAATTTTTGGAGTAAGCATTTTGTATTAAACATTTTTGTAGCTACCTTAGCATGATGGGGAAAAAATTAGTTCAACGCTATCACCCCTTCTAACACTTCCCATACAAAATTTCTTGGGATCACAAAAAATTCTATTTCATCTAGAGTATAGTAAGATTGCGTTTTACGCGCAATCGTAGCCCTGTTATGTTTTTTATTATCGGTTTTTGATTTTGATCTAAATTTTGAATGATTTTGCGAGAAACTACGATTTTTATTTCGCGAATTTCTATTTTCTAGTTGAATAATTCGTTCAGACAAATTTTTAACGAGTGTTTCTAAAGAATTATCTGAAGACATAATTTTACAAGTTTGGTTTAGCTGTGTATTTACTGCAGAAACCTTAGGAAAATCATTGATTTTATCAGCGATAGAAAAACTTTCTTCAAATTGATGCGAACTTTCAATTGCAATGATACGAGCTTGAATATCTGATGGTAGCTTATTCATCCAAATTTTATGCAGCAGCTGCTGGTTAACTAAGCTATTTCCACCAGCTAAACTCTCCATTTATCTGAAAAGTTCCGATGGCTTGAGATCACCTAGCTCTACTCTGTGAAGAAGAGCGTCTAGCCGTTTCTCTTCTGTATCACAAGAACGTCTTAACAATATCTCCTTTAAATGTTCATACTTATTAATTAAAGGGGGATGTGTCAAAACATCTGCCACTAGTTCCATGGTTTCTGATTCCAATGCTGAAACCAGGTAATCGTATTTTGTAGTGGATTGTGTAATTCCTTTCAGTCGGAATTGTGTTTCCACTTTTAAAAATCATAAGTCTGGTCTGTTAGACCGGAATGGGGGTAATTTAATTGAAGACAATTGCTGAGAGCAAATGTCTTGAGTTCTAACTGAGTCTTGCAATGCATCCTCGTCAGCCTGATTTTTATTTTCTTTCGACATTATTTATTACGAGGATAATAAATTTCGCGTAATTAGTTCAGTCAAAATAGATAATAACTAACAATACTACTGTGTCCAAAAACTAGTCGGAATTTTTCGATTTAAACTACGCGGGTAAATATTTTCGCTCAATATATTTTTTTTTAGTTTGTACAACTGTTACTGACTTCCATGCCAAATTATATGTGAAAATATTCATTAGTGTTTGAGTTACGCTTGTTTTTGTGCGACACAAAAAGTGAATTTGGCGATTTTTAGAATGTCTGAAATTATTCAACAAAGAAGTGCGATCAAATTTTGTTTCCTGAATGGAATAAATGCTGCAGAAACGTTGAAAATGTTGGAGAAGGCTTACGGGGACCGAACTCTACCAAAATCAACAACATATGATTGGTATAAATTGTTCAAAGAAGGTAGAGAACGCGTTGAAGACGAAGAGCGCCTTGGTCGA
Organism: Chorisops tibialis; assembly: GCA_963669355.1. Classification (NCBI taxonomy): domain Eukaryota; kingdom Metazoa; phylum Arthropoda; class Insecta; order Diptera; family Stratiomyidae; genus Chorisops; species Chorisops tibialis. Next base: position 261,983,824 of record OY770262.1, on the reverse strand, counting down.
CCATCGACCTCAACTGATGATGCTCACATCCAAAAAGTAAAAGAATTAGTGCTTGCAAACCGTCGCTTAACTATAAGAGACATTGCTGATTTGGCGTATCAAAAGGATCAATTAATTCCATTTTGAAAGATGTTTTGGGCGGATTTATGGAAAGACAACTCTTGGTTTTTACACCATCTCACACTGCACTGATTCTTCGTGACTTTTTCGCCAAAAAAAGCAACCAATATCGTTCCGCGACTACCTTATTCACCTGATTTGGCTCCGTGTGACTTCTAGATATTTCCAAAATTCAAAAGACCACTCCGAGGAAACCGTTTTGAGTCGATTGAAGACATTCAACGAGAATCGGCGCGCGCTCTGAAGGCTATACCGGAAGAAGACTTTTTGGCATGCTTCGAGGACTGGAAAAAGCGGTGGCATAAGTATATTATATCAAGAGGGGACTATTTTGAAGGGGACGAAATTGATTTGAAAGAATAAATAAAGATTTTTTGATTTATAAAAAAATTCCGACTACTTTTTGGACACAGTGGTACAATAAAATATACATATACTAACATGATGTTGCTGCTATTCTTGTTATTCAAGTTCCGGCTTGCTGGTGATGATGTTGCTGTTCTTATTGTTGAGCTTGTTGTTAGACTTGTTGTTGAGCCTGTTGTTAGACTTAATGTTGAGCTTGTTCTTAGATTTGTTGTTGAGCCCGTTGTTAGACTTAATGTTGAGCTTGTTCTTAGATTTGTTGTTGAGCCCGTTGTTAGACTTAATGTTGAGCTTGTTGTTAGACTTGTTGTTGAGCCTGTTGTTAGACTTAATGTTGAGCTTGTTGTTAGACTTGTTGTTGAGCCTGTTGTTGCTGAACGTTCACAAAATTAATTTGAAATTTATCTGGCTTGAGGCCAGGTCGGGGTCATATTATATATATTTTTTCATATTCCGCTATTACAGCTTAATATACCTTGGAATAACTTAAAGTTCAGAACTTATTATATACATTTTACATAGAATTCATATTAATTTTATTTTTTATTGAAATTTATTACAAAATCTCGTCTATTGCACTCAAAGCAATAATTAGAAATATAATTCATTCATTTTTTAAACGCAAAGATTTTCGGATCTCTCACGATTATGCTTTATCAAATGTGTGGTTTCGGCCTTTGCAGAGACCTTCATCAAACTCTCAGCAGAGACCGAAACGTTACATTTGATAAAGCAATGCACTGTGAAATCATTCAACAAATCATTCGGGTTTCTCACACATAATTAATAACATTAGCCAACAGTCATTTTGCTACAGGGTAGGCAGAAACTGTTTTAGCGTAATTCGGCGAAGCAGATTTCAGAAATAACCATAATTTTGCTCAATCAGCTCTACTTTTTCTGATTTTGCAGAAAAAAGGTATTCCGATATGCAAACATTCAAATTATTATAGTTTTTCGTTTATTACGCACTTGGACCAAAAACCATTTGTAATATAGTTGTTGGGACCAGTGGAATTGGAAAACTTTAAATCATACACATCTATAAAGTTATTATACTTAAAAATCATGTTGAATAAAAAAAAATTGTTTAGCAAAAATTCGGGAATTCTTGAAATTCAAAGTGCTGTCACACCCACCATTTATGACCAAATATAACGAAATTAACTATATTGTAGCCTTACCTATTTTTTTTATTCTGTCAAAAATTCAAGCTAATCAAATCAAAATTAGCGAAATGTACTAAATTCAACCGTGAGTGTCAAAATCACTAGTCAGCGCTATTTCCACTCTTCATTAAAACTAGAGAAAGTACAAACTTAAGAATTTTTCCAGAATTTGTCCCTAAATAATTGCAATAAATGCTAAATAAATTATCAGCTTCGACTCACTCCTTCGACCACCTCCCATACAAATTTTTATACTATAAATTGAAGAAAAGCATTTCTCTCCCAAACAAAACGAGCTATCGACTTTGAAATTGAAACAAAACATGGTGATAAGGATATTGATAAGCAGTTTTTAAGTCATCATGAACGCTCCACTTCCTCCGCCACCTCTTACACAAATCCCGTAATTTCACGAAACTATGTCCAATTTTTTTGAAAAAAAAAAGAAACTACAAATTTTAAATTCAGCAAAAAACATTTTACATACCGCGTTCGGTTGCATACACAAAAATTACAAACCTCCTTCCTCCGTTTCAATCACCTCCCATACAAACGTCACTCTTCACTTTTCGAAAGAATTTGAGATGACATATTTTCCGGTACATTAAACTCTTTCTCATTTCATTTACAGTATCATTTGATTAGGCTTTACGTCCAATCTTAATTCTATTATGTTTATACTCTATATGAAATCTGAGAGTACATATTATAAGTTTGCTCTAAATTTTGTAACGCTAAGAAATAAGGCTCGGAGAAAAAAATGAATGATGCAAAAGTTAATATTCTCTCAAAAATCTCAAAACCGGATGTCCGTCTGTCCGACCATCCGTCTGTTCGTCCGTCTGTTTGCTCTCTAGCTTGAGAACACGTTGAGCGTGAACGTTCAAATTTTCTAAAGGTTTTTTCTGACAAAAAAGTAAGGTCAAGCTCGTGCGCGGGCCAAATCACTCCACTCCTTCTACCCCCTCCCATACAAAACGACACAATTTCGCAATTTGACAATAAACGGATTTGTTCGAAAAGTATAAATGCTATTTACCGGAAATTTGGAATATATTACTTTTATGATTATTTCAAACTATCTATAAAATTTATTTGAGTCCTCCCCTTCCTTCCACCACCTCCCATACAAATTGCACTTTTTCCTGAAAAACTATAAACAAAATTACTCAGTACGTATAAAATTGATCGAGCTGAAATTGTGCCCTAAATATTTATTTAGAATTACTATTAAGACCAAAAAAATTAGACGATTAGTTTCACTCCTTCTATCTCATACAAACTGACAAAATTTCACAATTTTACAAAAAGTCGATTTTCCTGAAAAGTATGCATTCTACTGATCTGTAATTTAAAACATGTCAAAAGCATGATGTTTATAGTTATTTCTGAAAAAGTCATTAAGAACTCACCCCTCCTTCTACCACCCCCCATATAATCCGCACAGTACCTATTAAATTTTTCCTACAACATTTTGATGGCAACTCTAGCGTGATGTGAAAAAATTAGTTAAATGTCGTCACCCCCTCCACCACTTCCTCCAAAAAATTTAACATTAAAAAATTTCTCTTTCATCTAGAGTATCGCACGATTGGGCTTTATGCACAACCGTAGTCCTGTTATGTTCTTTAAATAGAATAAATTTATTGATGTGTTTGATTTAAAATTTTTCAGTTCGACTACTACCCACAGCTACGTTCTTCTTCTGCAATGGCACTACAGTCCAATTGGGGCATTGACCTCCTGAACTTCAGGTTCCTTAACATTTTTCATTATTCGTTGTGGAAGGCTTGTTAGATCTTCGCACAACCCTCTATCTCCGAACTTTTCATTTTCGTAGGTAACAAGGCATACCCAAGCAGGCAGTATGCTGGAATTATGAATATATAGAAAGGAAATATTTCCCGATTCTACACAGTTACGCTTTATTATTCGTGACGATTCCGTATCTGCTGAGACCTTTATCAGTTTAATTATTTGAAAAAATCACGGTCTGTTTTTATCCAGCCTTTTCGGACCAAAAAATTAATGAATTTTTATAATTTTTCGTACAAACCGTTCTATTTTTGTGTCAATTTTCAGCTTTCTAGCTCGGACCATAGTTTAGATATTCAAATTTGTAGGTTTTGGCTTTTTCACTCTCCCCGCTTCCTGTTTAATCCCTACAACCCACCGAATTGGAGCTATATCGAGAGTTTCTAATTTTTATACATCGAATATTATTCTCTGCACGACTAAGTTTACATAATGAATACATAGTAATAACTAATTATTCACAATTGTTTTTTTTACTGAATCTCGTCGGCTTTCATCTAAAGATGGTACGCTCATTGAATTTAGAGTATCCTTTGCCATATTACGATGCATTTAGAATTGCTTGACCCGATGACCACTTTTCGTCTAGACTCTAGACTAGACACTTGAAAACTTTACTTTTCATAAATACGAATGAGTAAAATTAGCATACTTCACATTTTGGGACATTATTTAATTGGAAAGGTTTGTTTCATTTAATTGAGTATTCTGTGAGTTGACTTTCAATCAGTAGATTGAATTCAGGAATTTCGATCCTACGATTCTAATATATTATATGTCAAGTTAGCTACTTAATCAATCATCTTAGTTTTTCACTGCACGAGTACAGTTGGAGCCATAGCAATGTATCTTGTGCGACTAACTTAACTTTCCAGCAAACTTAGCTCGGCTCGCTTTGAGCATCATACCATATGAATTAAACATGGTACATGAGATCTAAGATATCAATCTTAAAACTAGTGAAGTATTTATTCCATACCGATTATTCGAACTCCAATTAAATTATCCTATGGACAGGTGTACGGGTATACAGCTGAATAATGGATTAATAGCGTGACGACTTATTTCCGCGACGATTTGCAATTTGCGTGGGGAGCAGCGCCACTAAGACGGCTTTTAATTTTGTTTTCATTGTGAATTTGGCAATAACACATCTCAAGATCTTAAATTAAGAGGCTTCGATTTCGAATCCGAATATGGCATGAGATGGACGTGATTCTCTGGAATCTAGTTAATTGGGCTTTTGAACCGCATAAGAAAACACCTGTTTCCAAAATCGATATGCAGTTCAATTAATGATTCATTCAATGATTTCTACATTACCAAATCGGGTCGTCATTAGCTCCCTACCCACTGAAAATTTCCAATAAGCAGGAAACAATTCCGGTAATCTATTTCTGGGATTTACCTGGCTTAGTGCGAAATACCTGGACTAAATTGGGAATCACATCCCACTTCCTTTATGAGCAATCAAGAGCTGCATCGTGTGTTCAAGTATTCATTCAACGTTGTGCTTAGATCGGTTTTTAATGATCTAGCCGAATTAACAAATTAATCGCTGATTGCAGAAACCACATGAGTCACATTTTCTTCAGAATGGTTTTATAATGTTTTCACATTCTAAAAGGGTACTTACATAATGTGTGCAGAAATGACATGAGTCTGGTTGTTACAAACCTCCAAATCCAGCGTACAAGGACTGGAATTAGTGTAGAAACTCCATGAAAATAATCAGTTTTTTTTTCAATGTCCCAACAATTTGAAATTAGTAACTCATATAGTTTCTACAATCAGCGATTCAAATGATCTTGTTCCTGGAATTTTCGGCGGAAAAAAAAATTCAAAATACTTATGTGATTTCAATTAATTTCCGCCTAAGATTCCAAGAATAAATAAATAAATAATCGTATTCAATTGAGTCTATTACGTTCTTTTCGATGTAATGTTTATCCATTAAGTGATATTTAATTATTTTAACTTCTTGAGACAGTAATTAATTTCTTGAATTACTGAAATTATTTGAAACGAATTTTATGAGTTGTACATTCGTTTGCTCGCCAAGGGTACAGAAATATCTGTTGTCGAAACCAGTTGTCCGTCTGCCTGTAGGTCCGTTCGCCCGCCAGTGCGTCCGTCCATTCGCTCTCTAGCTTGAGAACACGTTGAGCTAGAAAGCTCAAATTTAATAGAAGTTATTTTTGGTGAAAAGTAAGGTCAAGCTCTTGAACGGGCCAAATCGCTTCACCCCTTCTATACCCTTTCATACAAAATATCTCAATTTAGGAATTCGACATTAAATGGATTTTCTCGAAAACTATGGGAGCTATTGATTTGAAATTTTTAACGTATTATTTCTACAATAATATTAATCTATTTTATAAAAGTTATTTGAATCCTCCGACTCCTTCCACCACCTCCCATACAAACTGCACTTTTTCACGAAATACTCAAAACTAATTTACTCAGTACGTATGAAAATAATCGAACTGAAATTGTGCACTAAACATTTATTTAAAATGATTAGTAAAACAGAAAAAATTGATGATTAGCTGCACTCCTTCTACCTCCTAAAAGCATATTTTCTTGAAAAGTATGAATGCTTATTATTATTTTAAATATTGTTGCGAGCTAGGGATTCGCCGGGATTTCAAGAAAAACACAATTCGTTTAAAAATAAGAGATAATTTATTTATTCGCACTTTTATATAATTTCCCGATCACTTCGCCTTTATGACAACACCGTCGCGTGTTTTACTATCGCTTTCTTGCACCGGTTCGCGTCTCGATCATTAAAATGACTGACTGCTCGCTGACAGCTACCGTGGTTTTATACCATTTCCCCCTGTTCTAGAAGCTTCTGTCGTGGATGTTTTCGGGTGTATGTCTCGACTATTCTAGATGATTCTAGATGGCACTTTATACCATTTCCCCCTGTTCTAGAAGCTTCTGTCGTGGATGTTTTCGGGTGTATGTCTCGACTATTCTAGATGATTCTAGATGGCACTTTATACCATTCCCCCCTGTTCTATATAGTTCTGGCACTTTCGGGAAGATCAATATTGCGTGGTTGCCAGATCTATAACAATATTATAAGCTTTATTCACCCCAGCCTTGGGGGTAGCGTGTTGGTCAATGCGGAGGTCGTGAGCTTAAATCCCGGTCAACGTATAATTCCAGCACACTGTCTGCTTGAGTATACCTTGGTCACCGCAATCTACGAAAATGAAAAATTCATAGATACAGGTTTGTGTGACGGTCTAACAACCTTTCCACAATAAATAATGCAAAATGTTAAAAAACCTATAGGTCAGGAGGCCAAGGTCCGATTTGGGCTGTAGTGCCATTGATATTTTAATATTTTCAATTGTTTAGTGACTATTGTTAATTCTACAATATTATTTCTAATTCAATTAATATTATTGTTTTTACGTCAGTTATAATTGTTAAGTATCTATGACTATTACATGATATAAAAAAAGGAAATAAAGTTTTAATTTTGAAATAATTTTTATACTTGGCAAAAACTTCCCCTAGTGATTACCATAATTTTTTGTCGTGCACTTTTGTGCACCAGTTGGTTTTATGTTGTTGTATATCATCTTTCCATCGCTTGATGAGCCTTTCCGTTTATTTTAGGGTCCATAGGAATCCCTTCTGTTGAGAGTCGCGTCCATAAAAAAACATTGCACAGTCATCGTGTGCAGAGCGCTTTGTATTATTTAGTTTAATTTTAGCTTAATTATATTTTAATTTAATTTGTTGTTGTTTTATTTTATATTTATGTATATTCGTATTTATGCTTTCATTTCTAAATTTTGATGCAATGTGATTTAGTGTTTAAATTAATTAATTTTCTTTATGTGCGCGTCGGCATCGATCCCATAATTTAAGGCTAAGTATCAGCTTGCGATCCGGAATTTGCAGTGTTTTGTTGTTGCCCGTGCTAAGGACTAGTTCTGCACGGGTATATATAGGGTGTTTTTTTAGAGGCAGAGAACTTTAAATTGAAATAAAATACGGAGAAATCATTTTAATATCCATGAAATGCCTTTATTTGAATATGATTTCCGGCATGTGGCCGCTGCAGCTGGCGCATACATGGCATAATCTGAAAGCCTCTAAAAACACCCTATACTAGTTTAATGCTGTTGATTTCAAGCTAGCGAAATTGGTTTCGTTGTATTTCTGGTTGTGTATTGTTTTGATTTTAGTGTTACCAAAGCGCTGTTTGTTTTCATTTATTCTTTTTTTTTTAATAGCTTAACAGTAGTTTGATTTTACAATTTTTTTATTTCTATTATTATTTCAATTTTTTTTGCCCTAGACCAATTTAATAGCATATTTTTTTTCGTGTATTGTCCTAGGTTTTCTTATTAGCAAATTTTTCTTTTTGATGCCCTAGTAAAATTTAATATTTAAATTTTTTCGTACCTTGTCCTAAGTATTTTTTTTTCCTTTTCTATTCTTTTTGTTTGTCCTTCCATCCTTTTATGTTTTTTTCTTATATGTTTAATTTTGCTATTATTTTTATTACTTTATTTTTTTCTTTTCTTTCCCTAAAGTCAGAGTCTTGTTGCCAATGGTTAACTTCACTATTGATCAAATTAGTGTTCGGGAACTGAACTCTGCCTAACTCTCGCTGTATATCCATACCCAAACTGAAAGACCGGATATTCTAGCATTTGGCGAAAGTAAGATGTTACCGTGAAGTGAACAGTTTTATTCTGTGCTCGGATATCATTTTATTCCCGCATTTTTTCACCAACGGAGTGTTGCACTCTACATTCGCATATGTGTCTTCCCAATCAGTTCCCTATTTGGGGAACTGCTCCAATGCAGAATCTCATTATATCCGGATAAAACTGCTGATTCAAAGACATGTCATGTACTTCTGTTATGTAGCCCAGCAATAACTGCAGCGAACACTTTATTAGATCTGAATATGTAAACCGAATCTATCCAGTCAATAAACATTGGAAACCCTTACGCTGAAATCGTTATCGCGGGCGAATTTAATGTTCATAACATTGCCTGGCTGAAACTCTTCTCTACTACAGACCAGGACGGGCGTGACTCTGAGCTTTTTGCCTCTCTAAACGGGTTAACACAGCTAGTTGATTAGCCTACTCATTTACCAGATATTGCAGAAAATTTTTCCAAACTTTTTTACCTTTTCTTACCAGCCAGCCAGAGAAATATTCTGACTCTTTCAAATCACCATCGCCAATTGGAAATACGGATCATTTTTTTGATTCGTGCACAATTCTCAGTTGCAGCACTTACACCGCTGACAATCAAGGCACCTCGAAGAAATATTTGATATTTCAAAAAAGAGCCGACTGGGGCGGTAAATGGCTTCTTCAATGCCTTTAATTGGAAGTTTTGCTTCGATTGCAATGACAGCGATGAAGCTTGTAGAAGTGTCACCGAGATTATCCTGAAGGGCATGACGCTCTATATACCCTCCAGTCATAAGAGTGTCGGCCCGTTAAAGGACTCTTGGTTCAATAAAGAATGTCTCAATGCAATTCAGACCAAGAAACAAGGCAATAAAACACCTGCCAACAGAGAATTCTTCAATGCATCTAGAAATGCCTGCAAATCCACACCCAACCGTGCTAAATTTGAGCATGACCAAAACATTTCGACGGAAGATCCTTCAGTGCCCTGAATTCTCGAGATCTTACTGATCATTCCTCAACACGGTCAACAACAACTTTATTTGTTCTTCAGTGCCACCTCTTGTTAATGGCAACCGTACTGTTATTGATCCTGTCCAAAAAGCTAACTTACCAGCAGCATGTTTCGCTAGAAGCTCGTGCCTCTCGATTCTGGTTTCTCACTGCATAAGCTACATTTTCGCACGAGACTTACTTCTAGGATCCTTCAAGAGCACAATATTCGCAAATCTGCTTCCGGATGGTATTCCATTACCCTTAAAAAGTGCTTCTTTTCTCTGATTTATCGATACAGCTGTGCATTGCATTATAGGGTAACCCCCTAAGTTGTGTTCAGTTCCTTAAAAAAAAGCTAAGCCTTTTCGCAATCTTTTCTATCTTTCCTACTCTTCTGGGTGAATGTTCAGCCAAAGTGAATCCTCCAACTACCGCCCGATACTTTAGTGCTCACGAAAGTAACGGAAGCTGCTGCAAATCGCAAAATCGTTGAATATCTCGAAGATAATCAGCTAGTCCATGATTGTCAGTGTGGGTTCCATTCTGGAAGGTCGACGGGAGATCTTTTAGTCTACTTAACAGAAGGTTGGAGCTTATGCATATGTATGCATGTATATAAAAACGGTGAAGGTCAAGTTTTTGCACTTAGCATTCCAAAAGCTTTTGACAGAATTTGGCATGAATGTCTCATAGTTAAGCTTAGGGCCATAGGTCTTAATGCTACTCTTGTTCAATGGATTGAGCTTTTCTCTCGTATAGTGCGATACGAGTAGTACTAAATGACATTACTTCTTCCTCTTTCCCAGTTTCGCGGATGATAATACGTTATCTAACACCTATGAGTTTAACTCTTCTGCGGAATCACACAAGCATTCTAATGCTTCCAATCACATGGAGTTATTCCATTCGCTGAGCTCGGATCTCAGCTTAATCCTGAAATGTGGAAAGTGGAGCTTAACGCCTCCAAAACCCAGGCCTGTCGTCTATCCCTCAAACGTGATGTTCGACCTTTGGTGGTGCACAGCTTTGCACCTCGGATAACTTCACACTTCCTGGCGTTAAAATTAATGACCACCTGAATTGGGCCAAGCACATCTTTGATGTCGGCATCTCGAAACGTCTAGGTGTTCTCCGAAAGTGCGTATTACGTGTCCCATCCAATCCCATTTCAATTTCTTCGATTTCGCTTCCACATCTATGATTATACTCTAGACGAAATCTGAGAGTATATTGTGTTTGCCTTTCAGTTCATGAGCGGGCCACATCCCCCCACTCCTTCCCAAACAAATTTCATGAAATTCCGAAATATAAGGAAATTGATTTTTTTCCGAAACGACTTCAGCCATTGACTTGAAAATTAGGTCATAATATAATGATGTAAATATCATTAACGTCAATAAATATTGATCTGACCTCCTTACTCCTTCTACCCCCTTCCAGGCAAATGCAAAATTTTCAAAAATGCATTTTTCGGTTTTCATTGCAACTAGCAAAGCTGAAAGAACCAGTTTTTTTCATAATTAATTTTATTACAGTTGCAACCAATTTTGGGAAAACTATCAGCTTCAACTCACTCTTTCTACCCCCTCCCATAAAAATTTCGAAATTTCAATTGAATTATTTTTCTTCAAAACCGTTAAAGCTATAAACTTTAAATTTTGAGCGAAGTATACTATTATAACTATCATTGATGTCGAAAAATTTGGTATTTATTCGAATACTCCTCCTACCCCCTCCCATACAAATGCACAATTTTGGTTCATTTATTCGATTTTCGTTGAAACTAGAAAAAGCACAAACTTAAAATTTTGCTAAAATTTGTCCCTTATGTAATTATTAAATGCTAAAAAGAAATATTTACTTTGCTTTACTCCTTCTACCACCTCCACCTGATACAATTCTTTTGTTTTGGAAATTCAAGTAAAATACTTCTCATTCGAACATATGAGAGATATCGGCTTCAAAATTGTAATAAAGCAATGTGATTAGAATGTTGATAAGCAGATCTAAAATCATCCAAAAATCTTTCACTTTCTCTACCACCTCCCATACAAATGCCACAAGTTCAGACAAAAATTTATTAATTGCCTCGAAAATTATGAAATTATGAAACATTTAGCATAGTACATTCGGTATTATATATAAAAATTACAAACTTCCCCCTCTGCTCTTACCACCTCCCAAGCAAAACTTACTATTCAATATTCGAAGGAATTTGATATGAAAATTTTTGTCGGTACAATAAACTCTTTCCTATTTCAGCTAGAGTATCATATAATTAATAAATAATATAATATAATATATAATAAATAATTCTGTTATGTTTATTTGTTGATTTCTGTTCCGCAATTGACTTCTGGGGCTATGGCCGTACTTCCTCGCGGGGCTGTAGGTATGAATGCTACTGATCTGCAATTTAGAACATAGTTTTATAGTTTTTTAGGAAAAAGGCAATAAGAATTCCCTACTCCTTCTACCACCTCCCATACAAACTGCACAATTTACTAAATCCAATACACTAATTTTATCAGTAACTATAGTGTGTTCTAGACGATTTCAGAGGCCACCTAAAAATCCTAAAAGACCCACAATTAGAAATTCTAACCTTCTCACTATCGGACGCTATGCCGACAAAATTCAACTTTGAAATCTCCTTCAAAGTTATAATCAGTACACAAGGACTGGCAGTCTATGCTACCTGAAATGGAAAAGAAATCAACCATCTGGTATACAGATGGCTCGCGCACCTCCGAGGGGACAGGAGCCGGAGTCAAAGGTTCTAACTTCTCAGTTTCCAAACCACTCGGCGAAGAACCTATAATCTTCCAGGATCAACTAATTGCAGTGGAGCTATGCATCCAGGAGAATATAAGGAGAGCTCATCGCAACAAATCTACATATTTATATATATGCCAACAGATAGTCAGGCGGTTCTGAAAACCTCCAATAACCACGGATCGAGGATAGTTTGGGACTGCCTTCAAAACGTAATTATCCTGGGGAAAAAGGAACGATGTAACCTTAATATGGGTACCAGGACGTATGAGAATTGAGATAAATGAAGAGGCTGATCGCCTTGCAAAAAACGGCGCAGAAATAAATTTTATTGGTCCAGAGCCCGTTTGCGGGAAACCAAAAGGGCACTCCAACTCTATACTTAGAAAGTGGGTTGAACAAGAACATAAAATCTTTTGGAATAGTCTTCCAGGCTTATCAATCTCAAAAAAACTAATCCTACCATAAAAAACAAAGTGGAGGATATTCTAAGATTCAGCAAGAGTGATATTAGTACTCTAATCAACCTAATGACGGGGCACAGTGGAGTAAACCACCACCTCAAAAATATGGGCTTAGCTGAAACCGACATTTGTTGCCTCTGTCTCGAAGACTCAGAAACGACAGAGCACATCATATGTCACTGTGAAGCAGTAGCTAGGAAAAGACACAATCTTCTTGGGAAAGGTTTCTTTTCTACCGAGGAACTAGCCTAGATGGCTCCCTTAAAGATACTTAGATTCTTCTTCTTCTTCAATGGCGCTACAGCCCAAATCGGGCCTTGGCGTCCTGAACTTCAGGTTCCTTAACATTTTCATTATTTATTGCGGACGAGTTGTTAGCTCTTCGCACAACCCTCTATCTACGAATTTTTCATTTTCGTAGATTGAGCTAACCAAGGTATATTCAAGCAGGTAGTGTGCTTGGAATTATGCGTTGACCGGGATTTGAACTCCCGACCTTCGCATTGTAAACCAAACACGCTACCCACTAGGCTACACCCTAGCTAAAGATACTTAGATTAGCCAAAGCTATTGAGTTATGGTAGGGTAAAGGGGCAATAAACGAACAATAGGCCGAGAAGGTCGCAGTGCTCTCACGTGTTCGCCTAATTATAAAAAAAGGGTTCAAGAAGAACGTACCGCAAGTAATTCCTTTCTACCTGCTGAAACATTTATGTGTTATGGAAAATTATTTATGGCATACCGCTGCCAATGTCGCATTCGATTTATTTGGTCAGTACAGTTTGACTTTTCGTAAAGACTTTTTGAAATTGTTTTTCTGGTTACCCTTAAGGACCCAGAATGAGTGTGGGGCAGGCCGCAAAATATATCAAAACCAGTGCTTCGTATGCAAAGAAGTGGATTACGAGGTATATGTTATATATCATGGTGATGTCGATGATGAGCCAGGTAGAGGCCGTAAGCCTTAAGGTACATCAAAAAGAGATTCAGCTATTCAGAACCCGACATTAACTCTGCAACAGGTAAAGAAAAAACAGATTAAAAAAGGAGTTCCGGTGTCCATAAATACAATTCGACGCAGGCTTGAAGAATCTGGCATCAACAGCAGAAGCATAAGCCCCAGACCGCTGCCAACAGAAAACATGTACAAAAACGATTGGATTGGGCACGGGAAAATTTGTAACGCGATTGGAGCGACGTAGTATTTACCAATGAGATCCTTTATTATCTTCAATCACTGGAAAAAGACTTGCTACAATGTACCGTCAAACATCCTGCAAAGGTACATGTTTATGGGTTGTTCTCTGAAAAAGGATTCGGAAAGTTGATTGCTTTCACCAGAAATCTGAATGCTGAATTTATACAAGAAAGGATTGTTAAAGTCTGCATCGACGTCGCCTCTGCACATCGTGGGAGGCAGAAAATGGAATAAAAACTTTGGACTGGCCATCGTAGAGTCTCGTTTGGAAATCTCATTGTGAAAAAAATATCCACAAATTTGGAGAGGTCTAAGTGTGGATTACGCTAAAAAATTAAGCCAAAGTTGTCAAAGAAGATGCCAGGCAGTTATAGATATAGCATATATTGTTTTTTTGAGACACGTTCTTCTTGAACAAACTGCATTTAAATTTTGAAGCTTAATTTTTCTACTAAAAATTTTGATAGCAACTCTAGCATGATATGAAAAAATGAGATCAATACTGTCACCACTTCTTCCACTCTGATACAAAATTTCTTAAAATCGTTTCTTTCATCTATAATAGAATTTGGAATGAATCGTAGTCCTGCTATGTTTTTGTTTTTAATCTGAGATTATTTCACACATTCTTAGAGATTTCTGATGACGGCGGTTCAATTTCATTTTCGAATGGTTTTTAGTAGCTGAAATAACTTTAGCAAATTTTTAAATTGATAGCTAAAAAGTGATCGAATAAAAATTTTCCTGTTCCTTCAATCCCCTAAGAAAGTTATCAAACTAAGCTATAAATCCATAGAGGAATTGAACTATTTCTATTCCATTTTATTACTTCCAAATTTTATTTCAATTCCGGATTGTATTTTACATCATCCAAGTCCAAAAAGAGGTTGATCTAAGGTCATCAACGTATTTTTCATTCGTTTCAATGTGTCTATCATGCCATCAAAGTCATCAATTAACCATTCACTTTTCTGCAAGCTCTAAATACATAACTGCGCCGTAAGATAGTATTCTATTTCGAATAATTATAAACCTTGGACCATATCATTTTCTTATACCTGCAATTAAGTGCTTAGATAGATAGGCAGAATCATCATGTGAATTCAATTGCAAAAAAAAAAAAAAAACAGGAAAGTTCAATATCACACACTGGCAAATTTCGCACCTACCAGTCCTATGAGATCGAAATTTAATAGGCTTCTCATTAAAATAGGCATAAGCGAATATCGAAATCGTAAGTCGACCTTCACTCCCTTTTCTCTTTCCGATTGAAATGAATTTTATCTAATAATTTGACAACGCATCGCATTCTGCTGCTCACTAAATCTCATATGCAATATTACAATTTGTCGTATCGAATTTTTATGATAATAAAAATTTGGTTAAAAATTGAAAGGTCTTCTTGTTTACCTTGAAGGTATAACCTCACCTCCCATCGTTAATTCTTCTAAATATCTTAGTGATGGAAGAAATAGAGTTTTTTTCTATTTTGTTCCAAGCTAAGACTAAAATGACATACAGATTCATTGATGATTTTCGTTGAAATCTTGTCATCAGCATTGCAGATGGGAAATAAATTGATAGTATGTATTTATTTATTTATTTTTTTTTTGTAACGCGAGGAACTGCTGTAGGTCGCACAGTAGTTTTCTTATGCAAGTTTTTTTCTTATTTAAATGTTTGTTTCACAAGTTTTGGGTATCGTACAGTTTTATAGTGCTGATGGCACATTTGATTTGATTAAAACTGTTGACTATTAATTACAATCGAATAATTTAACATTTTCATTAAGCTGCTTTAATGATGCAATGGGAAATTAAACACGTTTATTTTGTACACGACAGCTGAATTAGTGGAAAAAAATGCTCTAGTTTGGGTTTTTCATTAGCATTGTACGTGTTCATGGCAATGGGGTCTTTTGACCAAACGAACATTTTTTTTCGTTGATTGTAACAACTTTCTGCTTCCTTGGAATTTGACTAAGGTCGATTTGATTTTATTAAGATCAGTTTTTTTTTATTGCTAACTAAAATTCACTAGCTCTACATTCAGTTTTGATTATTATAAACTTGTGGGCTGAATCAGTGCTTTTTTTCTTCTTCGAATGCTTCCTGTTTCTAGTAGGCGGCTAATTTCAAGTCTAAATCACTCTCGATGAATAGTCACAGAATAGACAGACCATACTTGACCAGACAGACAGTGTGTGAAATATCATAGGTATGTAGGTAGGTAAAAATTAGCTAACAAATGGCTCGATGTCGAATCAATTATTGTTTATGATAAGAGAGGCTTAATTGATTTCACTGTAGGTAATGATTACTCAATAAAGGTTATTAGCTTTTTCAGATTAATCGAAGTAAAAATTGTATAAGATTTGACACGTGTATGATTGATGAACTAAAATATCACAGTATCTGTGAGTGAGAATAAATTTCAAACATAAATTTAAATTTTAAATAACACATCAAAATCATTGCCATGGTACAAAAGCGGTTATAAAAAATTATAAAAAGGTTTTGATCTAAAAGAGGCGCTAAGCTTCAAGAAAAAAAAATATTTGTCACAATCAATCAAATCAATCAAATTCCTGTTAAGACCTCCTATAGGGGCAAAGGACAGAAAAAATTCTCTTCCACAGGGCGCGATTCTGAGCATCGACCTTTAGCTGTCGCCACGACTTGCTTCTTCCACTGGCCTCCTGCTCAACTGGACGGACAAGACGACCCTTTACGGAATCCAGCTTGATAAACTTCGAGAGTGCTCTCGACAACATCACTAATTCTATTGAGAATTACCTTAGCCATGATTTTCGATACGGCAGTAAGTAGACATATGTATACCACGCCATTTGCTACAATCGCGAAGGTCGCCCTTCTTCGGGATTTTCACAATGACGCCCTCCTTCCATTCAGTCGGATATCTTCCCTCATTCCACACCTCAGTAAAGAGTGGGATGAGTATATCAGCTGTTATTACCGGGTCCGCTTTGAGGAGATCGGTTGGTAGTCCGTCTATATCTGGCGCTTTCTTTCCCGCCATTGACCGAATGGCGGAAATTATCTCTTCCTTAGCATCCCTAATAGAGGATTGTTGCGGTTGGATGTTTGGTAGTTGTTCTGTTTCTGGAATATCTTCATCTGACAAGATATTTAAGCTATTGTGTAGTCTAGTGGGTAGCGTGTTTGGTTAACAATGCGAAGGGCGTGAGTTCAAATCCCGGTCGATGCATAATTCCAGCGCACTACCTGCTTGAATGTACCTTGGTTATCTCAATCTACGAAAATGAAAAATTCGTAAATAGAGGGTTGTGCGAAGAGCTAACAACTCCTCCGCAATAATTAATGAAAATGTTAAGGAACCTGAAGTTCAGGGGGCCAAGGCCCGATTTGGGCTGTAGCGCCATTGAAGAGAAGAGACAAGATGTTTAATATGTCAAAGAAGTATTTCTTCCATCGCCGCAACTGGTGTTCACTCATATTAAGGAGAGTTGCGTTGACATCTCTGACCATGTATTTGATGGTAAAATTCCTGTTCGCTAACTGTTTCGTGATTTGAAATAGTGAACCCATATCCCAAGGTAAGCCGCAGATTCTGCCTTGTTGGCCAGATCGTCAATGACATTTCTCTTGTCGCGTCTAACAGCCTTTTTAAGCTGTATATGAGCATCGCGGTAGTTCCGCCTCGGGTCAGGTGTTCGTTGGTTGACATCGGGTTGAAAAATGATTGCCAATTTGGCTCTTTCCCGATCGCCAACCTTGTCACATGTGGCTTGCGACATCCAGGGTTTCTCACCGTTTCGCACATATACAACAGAATCTTCAGCGCTAGTTAGAAACGTATTTCTGGTTGCCTCCCAATTGGCGTCCAGTGTGCGCATTTCATATCCGCCCAATGTGGATGACTTTTCGCGAAAAATTGTGGGGTACTCGCGCTTTTTGTGTGGGACTCCTAACTCCGTCTACATTAAGCTTACGCTTCATTTGAAGAGTTTGCAGTCATCGGATAGCTGCTGTGCACAATCACAAGCAAGCAACCATCAAGTGGTGATCACTCCCCACGTCAGCTCCATGCTCCACTCATTGCACATCGAGAAGACATCTTCTCCATTGGCGACTTATAGCCAAATGTACGATCTAGTTCTGAGTAACACTGTCAGGGGAAACTCAAGATGTGTTATGGTGACTCTTGTGTGGAAAAGGGTCCCTCCGATGACCATTTATCGAGTACTACAAAACTCCACAAAAAATTCGCCGTTTTCTTAATCCAAGGTCGTGACGGTCACCATGCTTCCCCGTAACGTGTTCTAGTCCAGCATTTTTAGAGCCAAGATGATAATAATATCACCTCTTGGAACACTGTCGAAGGTGGCATTCCGCTTTGTCACCAGGTGTTGGGGTATTAGTTGGTGCGTAGCACTGCAGAATCGTGACGTTGCTGATAATCATATCCTATTGCTTTTTAGCTGATGAGACTGTTTCTCGCTCTCGGTGTAAGGACGACCGCCACGCCAATTTCGGCTTCATTCTCAGGACCAACGTACAGAATGGTATTTCCGCTAGGTGTTCGTTCTTCTTCTGATCCTGTCTGTGCACCTGACCTCGTTCAAGCCCAAGATTTGGATGTTATGCTGCTCTTTTTCACGGTCGATTACTGATTGGCGGTGCAAGGACCGAGTGACCTTAGCCCTTCCCCCGTCATTCAATGTTCGAACGTTCCAGAAGCGAATCATAGTCCGTTTTCGAATGCCAAAAGTCGTTACAGTAGAATCCATCCGTACCCGAGGCACTGTATTAGTTTCTCGTATCAGTTAGGTTTTAGAATCACAAGTGATAAGCCCATGCTCTAGGAAGTGTCCATTTCCATGTTTAGGGCAAGCAGGACTGGCTTCTGAATTCTACTGCCCCATCTCACAGGGGGATGGTTAGCTCAGATCACTATTCTCCAAAGATAGTTGCATGAGTTGGTGAAACCTAATCCTACAACTATCCTGCGTGGTAGTGGTAAGCGGTATAAAAAAATTTTCAATTCCCCACGCCTTCAACCACCTCCCATACAAACTGCAATTTTTCATAAAATACGTTAAACCAAGTTTCTCAGCATGTATTATATTTGCCGAGCTCAAATTTTGCGCTTAATTAATTAATTTAATTAAATTAATTAGCATTACGACTAAGACTAGAAAAATCAGGTGATTAGTTCCACTGCTCTTACTCCGTCCCATACAATATGACACAATTTCACAACTTCACAAGAAATCGACTTTGTTGAAAAGTTTGAATGTAACTGATCCGAAATTTGAGAGATCTTAATTTCAGAGTATTCATAGTTATTGCTGAAAAATCTTAAAAACCCCCCACTCCTTCTACCACCTCCCATACAAGCTGCGCATTATCACTAAAACTTTTCACTAATTTTCTCAGTACCTATTAAATTTTTGAAGCTTACATTTTGTTTAAACATTTTTATAGCTACTTTTGCTGTATGCTGTTACTCCTTTTACCATACCCTATAAAAAATTTCTTGAGATCACAAAAACTTCTATTTCATCTAGAGTATCGTACGATTGTGCTTTACGCGCAATCGTAGTAATGTTATACATATTTATACTCTATATGAAATCCGAAAGTATAATAAGTTTACCATAAAGTTTGTAACGCTAAGAAAAAAGACTCGGAGAAAAAAATTAATGATACAGAAGTGCATATTATCACTCAAAAATTTCAAAACCTAATGTCCATCTGTTCGTTTGTCCGTCCGTCCGTGTCCTCTCTAGATTGACAACGCGTTGAACTAGAAAGTTCAAATTTTGTATACGTTCGTTTTTGACGAAAAAGTAAGGATAAGTTCGTGAACGAGCCAAATCGCTTCACCCCTTCTACCCTCTCCCATGCAAAATGACTCCATTTCGGAATTCCACAATAAACGGATTTTCTCAAAAGTTTGAAAGCTATCGATCTGAAATTTAGAAAGTATTATTCTTATGACAGGATCAATCCATAGAATAATATAAAATGATTTGCATTGCCCCACTTCTTCAACCACCTCCCATACAAACTGCACTATTCGTTGAAATACTATAAACCAATTTACTCAGTACGTATAAAATTTATCGAGCTGAAATTGTGCACTAAATATTTATTAAGAACTAGCGATCACCCGCGACTTTGTCCGCGAAAGAATCGCAAAATAAGCAATGATTTGATAATGTAGTTAGTAATATGTACATTATGTGAGATATATAATCTGTTTAGTTTAATGACTCGTTAAACACAATGGTTTGTATTTGGTTGGAATCAGAACCATAAATTATTAAAAATGAAATAACGATACTCGCATTTGTATGGGACAGGCTCGTGATCAAATCAATTCCGTGATTTGAGATCATATAAGCATGGAAGAGCGTTAAGGACATGTAAATAGTTGTAGCTTGTGCTAATTAAAAAAAAAGACCAACTAAAATAACGTTAAGCTTAAAACCATAACAGGACTACGATTGTGCGTAAAGCCTAATCATACGATACTATAGATGAAGTCGAAATTTTTGAGATGTTAAAAAATTTTGTATGGAGAGTGGTAGAAAGGGTGACAGTACTGAACTGATTTATTTCACATAATGCAAGTGTAGCTATAAAAATGTTTTGTACCAAATTTAAGCTTCAAAAATTGAGAAAGTACTGAGAAACTTAGTGCATTGGATTTACTGAAATTGTGCAATTTGTATGGGAGGTGGTAAAAGGAGTGGGGGTTATTGGTGACTTTTCGACAAACAACTATAATCATAATGAAATTGATATATTTTAAATATTAGATCGGTAACGTTCACACTTTTGAAGAAAATCGAATTTTTGAAAAGTTGAGGAATTGTGTCACATTGTATGGGAGGGGGTAGAAGGAGTGAAGCTAATCGGTTAATTTTTTCTCGATATTAATAGTAATGCTTGCTAAGGATTTGATATAAAATTTTTGCTCGATGAAGGTTATACGTATTGAGAAAATTGGGGTAGAATATTTCATGAAAAGTGCAGTTTGTATGGGAGGTGGTGGAAGGAGTGGGGGGATTTAAATAATTTGTAAGCTTAAAGATTGTATTTATAATAGAATTAATATATTTTAAATTTCAAATTAATAGCTCTTAGAGTTTCGAAAAAAAATCGATTATTACATATTTTTGAAACTGTGTCACTTTGTATGGGAGGGGGTGGAACGTGTTAGGGGAGTGTTTAAAAACCAAAATCAGATTACATCTCCGAGCA
This sequence comes from Chorisops tibialis, assembly GCA_963669355.1. Classification (NCBI taxonomy): domain Eukaryota; kingdom Metazoa; phylum Arthropoda; class Insecta; order Diptera; family Stratiomyidae; genus Chorisops; species Chorisops tibialis. The sequence continues at coordinate 261,962,989 of OY770262.1, read as the reverse complement.
TACCTAATATACTTTGAAAATTTCGTTACAATCAGTTCAGCCAGTTTTGCGTGAAAGCCGGACAGACAGACAGACGGACAAACAGAGAAGAATTTTGAAAACGCGTGTTTCTGCAAAGTTATTTCCAGCAAAAAACTAATTTATAGCTATTTCTAAACATATAACAGACAGACACTACAATTATTTATATATGTATAGATTATTCGTAGGATCGATAGAAATTAACGGATTAGTTTCACTCCTTACACCCCCTCCCATACAAAGTGAAACATTTACAGAAATTTATATAAAATCGATTTTCTTGAAAAGTATGAATGTTATTGGTTTGAAATTTGAGAGATATCATGATGTTATTACTGAAAAAAAACACTGAAATCCCCTGCTCCTACTACCACCTCCCATACAAACTGCACAATTTCACTAAATTTAATACACTAACTTTTTCAAAACCTATCAAATTTTTGAAGCTTAGATTTTGTATACTTACTTACTTACGATGGCGCTACAGCCCAAATCGGACTTTGATCTCCTGAAAACTTTGCCTCCATCCATCTCGGTTCAGTGACCGCGTCCTCCAGTTAGAAAATCTTAGCAGCGATTTGTTGTTTGCGTCAATCGAATCATCCCAGCGCGTCCGTGGTTTTCCGATCGGTCTTTGTCCGTTGACTTTCCCTTTTAGTGTGCGTTTGGAAACTCTTTAGTAATCCATCCGCTTCACATGACCAGCCCATTGTAACTTTTTAAATTTCATGAAAGTTGACACTTTTGGATTGTCGAAGATGGCATACATTTCTCTATTGAATCGTATTCTTTAGATCGAGTCTTCCCTCACAGGTCCGAGGATACTTCTGAGGACCTTTCTTTCAAAGACTTTCAAAGTAGTTTTTCGGACGCCTGAGTTAAAGTCCACGTTTCACTGCCATAGCATTGCACAGGTCTTATGATTTTGTACAGCTTAAATTTTGTTTTCCTATGTACGTTCTTCTTCTTTTGTTTTGTTTTCATTAATACGTAGTCCAACTTCCCTTGCTACCGAATCAAGGCTTACAAATACCTCCTTGGCACTCTCCAGAGATCTTGCAAGGATATCTATATCATCGGCATATGCTAAGAGTTGTGTGGATTTGAAGCATATCGTTCCCTTGGTGTCAACGGGAAGTTTCCTAACAACATATTCAAGTACCACTTTGAAAAGCATTGATGCGAGACCGTCGTCTATTTTAATTCTGGAAGTAAGATCGTTTTCTAGTCTGGCTCGTGACAAAGACTTGGTCATTGTCATTCTTGTAAGCCGAACCAGTTTCGGTGGGACTTCAAACTCCAACATGATTTTATACATTACGCGCCTGTCGATACTGTAGTATGCTTGCTTGAAGTCAATAAATATCTGGTGCACATCAATATTATATTCCCAACACCTGTTTAACTGAGAATATCTGGTTCGTGGTCGATCGTCCAGCTCTAAATCCGTCTTGGTATTCATCAATTATTTTGTCAGCATAGGGCTTAATTCTCTTTTCCAGAATTTTCGTCAAGACCTTATTAGACGTACACAACAAAAATATTCCTCGGTAGTTTTCGCAGCAGAATTTGTCACATTTTTTATAAATTGGACTTATGATTATCTTGCGTCAATCTTCAGGAAGTGTTTCTTGCGTCCATATGTCCGTGACTAATCTATGTAGGTGACGCGCTATGCAGGTGTCGCCGGATTTCAGAAGCTCAGCTGAAATTTGATCAGTGGCAGGCGCTTTGTTGTTCGGGTGGTTCTTTAGGGCCTTTTTACTTCTTCGAGTGTGGAAGGACTCATAAAGGATCCTTCATCAGCTATTACATCAGTTATGCCTGCCATAATGTCTGCTGCTGCTGTTCGTCGGGATGATGGGCTTGGATTGAGGAGATTCAAAGTATTCCGCCCATCTTTCTTTTATATCTTCCGCCTTACTTATAATGTGGCCTTCCATATCCTTACATACATAGGGTCGTCTTCAGTTGGTATCCCTCTTTCATTCTTTAAACTAGGAAATACGCAGCTCTTGTATTGTGTAATTTAAAATATTTGTCTATGTTTTTAATTTAGTCATTATTGTGCTTCCTTTTTTCTCTCTGCATATTTTGTTCGCAAACCATCTAAGACCATTATATTTGTCCCGTTTGGCGCGTATCGCCCGTTCATTCAATATTTTATTATAACCTTAACCCTTACACCCTCCAAAATGGGTGTCCGCCTGAGATCCGCAACCACCTACAATCCACCCATCTTGAAAGGTTTGGGAGTTTTCAAAGTCAACTTCTCCTTCTACTGAGTCAAGGTTTTAAATATATCTTTAGCACTCTCCACATATCTTGTTAGTATGTCATCGGCATATGCTACGAGTTGTGTAGATTCGAAGCGTAGTGTTCCCTGGAGCCAATGGGATTTTTTTCTTGTTCTTAAGATGGAAGTCAGTTCATATTCTACTCTGGCTTGCGACAAAGACTCAGTCACTGATATTCTTTTAAGCCGAGCCAGTTTCGGTGGGACTCCAAACTCCAACATAATTTAATCCATTAATTTCCCAGCACTTCTCCAGTACTTGATTAACCGAAAATATCTGCTCCGTGGTCGATCATGGTCTCACCTTGGTATTTACTAATTATTTTGCCAACATATGACTTAATTATCTTTTTCAAAATTCTCGTCAAGATTTTGTAAGATATTCCTCGGTATTTTTCGCAGCAGAGTGTGTCACCTTTTGATATAAATTGGATGTATAATACTCCTGCGCCAATCTTCCGGAAGTGTTTTTTGCGCCCATATGGCAGTGACTAATCTTTGTAGGAGATGCGATATGGAGGAGTCGCCAGATTTAAAGTATTTACGTCGGACAAAATCTGCACAATTTCATTTAGCCAAATATGACTTTCATTCCAAAAATGTAATTTCATTTTTAGTGTTCTTATAAAAAAGTGAATAGCTAATTTTAACATAATAAATTGCATAAAATGTATTGAAATTTAGCTAGTGGAGAACTACATCGGATCTAAAAGCTAAATAACATTTGAACCCCAATATTCAGTTCTATTATAATTATCTTTAATTGTTCACACTAAATGAGTTGCGAACAAATAAATTTAAAATTACTACAAAACTACCTTTTAGCTAAATCTAGATTTTTTATTTTTAGATGATCAGAAAAATCCAACCGTAACACCAATACAAGGTCCAATATTTTTAAAAAATGGAACCGTTCCAGTTGTGCCATTATTTTCCTATCCAACTATGAATAATGGAACATTTGTTCAGATACCGGTAAGTGAATTATTATCATATTTAACTAAATACCCAATAAATTTCATTTATTACACGAAATTCGCATCTTGTTCCATCTTCGAAATCATTAAACAAATAATAGGTATAACATTTAGCTAAACGAAAAGTCGCGAATTTTATTATGATCGACCTTCAGCGTTGCGCTAATTAAATAAATCTGGGAAAAAATGCCTTTTCTGTCTTGATGTTATTTTTTTATTATTTCATGTAGTCATCTAAGTTTTTTTTTTTTTGCTTAAGCCAATGGTTACAAAATTAATGTTATCTTTCTTATTATTTATTGAACATGACCGAAACTTTATTCATGTATTCCTGAAATTTCAGATAACTATCCAATCTAACATTTTGAAATATGATAATGGTTCATTCGAGGGATTGTAGGTTAAATTTTGACCTCTTTCATAATCGGTGGTTTCGTGTTGTTAGCATTTAAAATCAAAAAGTGACCTATGAATAGAGATCACAAATCAAAGTTAAGTTCAAGCTATTTGTCATTCCGGTAAAATTGAGGTCGAATATTAATAAAATAAATAATTTTTCGAAATTGTTTCTTATCTTAATAATTTTAGCAATTTTTTTTTTTTTACTTTTACTAAAGAATATTATTAGGTGTAATTATGTAGTTAGGTTGATCACAGTTAAAAAAAATTCTATGTTCTTCGAAAAGATTTAAATATAGTTTTATCAGTAAGTGTACTTGTATTTGGCACTAAGTGCCAAATCGAGTCTTAGACGCTTTTTCAAAAGCACATTACTGATAAGGATTACGGAGCACTTCCTTTGCCAGTGCCCATGACTGCGTACAATTCGAAGATAAATTCTCGGGGAGTACTTCTTTCCCGGGCTGGATGATCTCCGCTCCGTAGAACTGATGAAGCGCATTAGTTTCACCGGTAGAGCGGGCTAGTTGAATGATATGTAGGTCCACAGGGTACAAACACAGAGACATACAACGGACCTATGTACTAACCCAAGGTGCGAACTACGGGTGCATCAAAGGATACAGAGAACTAGTTGTTTCAACTTTCTTTATCATTCTTTCATTTCCTGCACATTTTCTCCTCATTCAGACCTCTTTGTTTCCTGTTTGTTATCAGTTTTATTTTTTTGCATTTTTCCTTCATCTTGTCTAATGATTAAGCAATCCCAATAAGAACTTATGTCTCTTTTATTTATTTATTTCAAATTCATCAAAACAATGATAACTTATAAATTGTTGTTTAAAAAAAATTACTTAACAAATACGTCATACGTGTATCAAATTTATTATACTCTAGATGAAATCTGAGAGTATATTGTGTTTGTCTTACCGTTTGTAACGCTAAGAAATAACGCTCGCACAGAGCCGCCAAGGGTACAGAAATATTTGTTGTCGCTCAAAAACCTCGATTCCATGTGACCGTCTGTCCGCCTGTCCGTCTGTGCGTCTGTCTACAGCATAACTCTCGAAAGCTTTGAGCTATAGCGCTAAAAAATTTTAGCAAAAAAGTAAGGTCAAGTTCGTGAACGGGCCAATCGCTCCACCCCTTCTACCCCCTCCCATACAAAATGACACAATTACGCAATTTGACAATAAACGGATTTGCTCGAAAAGTATAAAAGCTATTGGCCTGAAATTTCGAATGTATTACTTTTATGATAATATTAATCTACCGTATAAAAATTATGCGTGTGCTCCCCCTCCTTCTACCACCTCCCATACAAACTGTACTTGTCATGAATTACTCTAAGCCAATTTACTCAGTGCGTAGAAAATTTATGGAGCTCAAATTTAGCACTAAATATTTATTTAGAATTATTAACAAGATCAAAAAAATTAGATGATTAGCTTCACCCCTTCTACCCCCTCCCATACAAAATTACACAATTTCGCAACTCGACAATAAACAGATTTGCTCGAAAAGTATAAAAGCTATTGACCCGAAATTTGGAATATAATACTTTTAAGATAATTTTAGTTTACTGCATAAAATGTATGTGAGTCTTCCTCTCCTTTCCACTCCCTCCCATACAAACTGCACTTTTTCATGCAATGCTCTAAACCAATTTATTCAGTACGTATAAAACGTATCGAGCTGAAATTATTCAGTTATAACTTATTTAGAATTTTTATTCAGTTCAAGAAAAATTAGATGATTAGTCTTACCCCTTCTACCACCTGCCATACAAAATGGCGCAATTTTGGAATTCGACAATAAACGAATTCGCTCGAAAAGCTCTTGATCTGAAATTTTGAATATATTACTTTTATGATGATTTCAATATATCATATAAAAATTATTTAAGTCCCCCACTGTCTTCCACCACCTCCCATACAAACTCTACTTTTTCACGAAATACTCTAAAACAATAACTCAGTATGTGTAAAATCTATCGAGCTGAAATTGCGCACTTAATATTTATTTAGAGTTATTAGTAATCCCAAAAAAATTAAGCTATTATTTGTACCCCTTCAACCTCCTCCCATACAATCTGACACAATTTCACAACTTTACAAAAAGCGGATTTTCCTGTAAAGTATGAATGCTATTGATCTACAATTTAAAACATGTCAAAAGCATGATGTTTGTAGTTATTTGTGAAAAAGTCATTAAGGACTCGCCCCTCCTTGTACCACCTCCCATATAAACTACACAATTTGGATAAATCCAATAACCTAATTTTCTCAGCAACTATTAAATTTTTTAATCCTAAATTTTGTGTAAAACATTTTGATAGCAACTTTAACGTAATGGAAAAAAATTAATTCAATTTCGTCAACCTCTGCACCACTTCCCCTACAAAATTTCTTGAAATTAAAAATTTTCTCTTTCGTCTAGAGTATCGCACGATTGGGCTTTATGCCCAATCGTAGTCCTGTTGTTTTTTATTTTATTTAGGGAACACGTGAAAGCACCGCGACCTTCTTGGCCTATTGCGCGTTTATGGTCCCTTTTCCCTACCATAACTCGATAGCTTTGGCTAATAAAAGTTTGTCTAAGGGAGCCATGTTGGCTAGTTCATCAGTTGTAAGGAAACCTTTTCCCAGAAGATTGACTCTTTTCCTTGCTACTGCCTCGCAGTGATGTAGAACATGCTCTGTCTGTCGTTTCTGAGTGAGTCTTTGAGACAAAGGCGGCAGATGTTGGCTTCAGCCCAATATTCAAAGGCATACAGTTTAATATACACCAGTTAGAAAGACTTGCAAATCACTTTGAAGCAGTACGCAATCATTATGATTCTAAATATCACAAAACAATTTCGCGTCGTCAGCGTAGAGCAAAATTTTCGAATGTAAAATAACCGAACTCGCGTCGATAATAGATAAATAAATAACAGTGGTCCAAGATGGCTTCTCTGTGATACACCAGATATGTTGGGTATAGCAGAGGAATGAGCTCCTCGAAAAATCACTTTTTGGGTATGATTAGATAGGTAAAATCTGATCCAATCTATGAAAGTAAAAATAAATCCAAGTGCGTATAGCTTATAAGCAAGAATAGCGTGGTCCACTTTATCTAAAGCTTTGCTAAAGTCGGTATATACGCAGTCAACCTGCTTACCATCTTCAATCACTGGAATAGTGAAATTGAAATTTCCATTAGATTTGTTGTGGTCGACCTACTTTTGGTAAGCCCGTTTTGGCCTGAACTAATGATTGATTTATAATGAAAATTCATTATATCACAAACAACAGCCTCGAGCAGAAATGCCAGAAAGATTAGCTGTAGGTCGGTAGTTACACACATAAATTCTTTTTCTTTTCTTGAGCAATGATCTGATAGTGGAGTGTTTCCACAAACTAGGAAATATCACAATCTGAAAGAGGCGTTAAATATATGACATACAGGCAAAACCTCTCTCTACTCTCTACAACGGCGCTACAGCCCAAATCCGACCTTGGCCTCCTGACATTCAGGTTCTTTAACATTTTTCATTACTGATTGCGGAAGGGTTGTTAGCCCTTGGCAAAACCCTCTTTCTACGAGCACCCTCTTTACCAAGCAGGCAATGTGCTAGAATTATATATTGCGTCAACCGGGATTTGAACTCACGACCTTCGCATTACAAGACCAACACACTACTCACTAGGCTATACCCTAGCTTATAGCCTACAGGAAAAACCAGAGAAGTGCTATAGCGCTTCAATACGGCAGCAGAGATGCCATCTGGACCTCTAGAAAAAACTATCGGCAATTCTTGAAATAAACTTCAAAACGGTCGCTCCACAATATGAAGATCTTTCATTTCTAATGAGGTAGAAGGGAACATCGACATGTAATGGAAATCCTCCGGACTAATAATACGATTTGAGGTAGTGAAAGCCGTACGGAAATGGTCGGTAAAAAGTTGCTTATAACCAAAGGACAAAGGAGGGGAGGTCAAACATTTCGCGTAATGACAGGGAAGGGGGGTAAAATTAAACAAGTTATTATTTTTCCTTTTCAATATATTCTCTCTTAATTCTGAAACATTTCTCATATCTCTCACAGAGTTTATTAATTCCTTCTAAAAAAATGTTTTATCAAGGCCTTCAAAAAAAGGCTGAAATTGCCGACTTCACCTCTTCATCGATGGTAAATTTTCTTACCCGAAGTTCTTTCTTCTATTTTGGGAACAAATAGTAATCGGAAGGGTGGTGGTTCAATATTTCATGGCCGCATTTCTGTAGGGCAGCCACTGAAACGTGGCTCTTGTAAACAGGTGCTTTGTCCACTTTCCTTTTATTTTTTCTTTGATGACATCCTTTAATTTTTATAGCAGGTTGGCATTGTATCCCGCTGTGATATTTTGTCCTTTTTCTTTATAGTCATATAGATCATCGAAATCCCCTCTAAACCTCAAAAAATAGTAACCATGATTTTTTCAGTGGATTGTGAGACCTTTAACTTCTTAGTGGGAAGCGCCTTTACGGAGCCGCTGTTTTAACTCCTGCTTTGATTGGGACTCATAGCGATGAGCCCAAATTCCTTCTCAAGTAACAATCCGGGTCAAAATTGTATCCCCGTTCTCGCTACAGATATTCAAAAACTCGACGCGCTACTTTTCTAAACTGCTAAGAGCATTCTCGGTCAGCGCTAAATGGGCTGACTTTAGACATACCGAGATGATCGTGGAGAATATTCAAACTGGTTGTATCTGATACTCCAACCATTTGTGCGATTTGTTTCTTCTTTAAACGAACACCTTCGTCTCTCCACTATTTCGACGATTTATGAAGAAGTGGCCGCCCCGATAGTTCATCATCTTCAATTGACTCTCTGCCCTGCCTGGCATATTCTACCACTTCTAGATCATCGTTTTTCTAGGGCAAGAATCCTAGTAAACAGATTACATTTTTTCCAAAATGATTTGTGCGTTTTTCCTTGCTTGGTACGGAAATTGATGACAGCACGAAACTCAAATTTGTCCATAGTTTGCGTTTTCTTTCCTACTTGTTGATTTGGTGATAACTAAAATGTTACTGATACGATTTGACAGAAACTTTGTATTTATACCAGTATTGCGTATTAGAATACCTCCCAGTGAAAATATTTCCCCCTCCCTTGTCCATCCTCTTCATTCCACGAAATTTTTGACCTCCCCTCGTAGAAGCGGGATAACTGCTTAGGCTTATCCTTGATTTTACTAACGTAACTAGTATACACCGCATTAGACTGATAGAGCAATCGTCATCTTAGGACCGACACCATATCAGATAAAGTTTTTTTTACAGAATGACCTGTGTTATAGGCAATTTCGACCTTTATGTGCAATGCACAAACACAGTCATGGAGGGATGGAATGAGATTGGGAAGGTAGGGGAAAAGGTGTGAGAACGACCGTAATGAGTGGAGAAGCTGGTATATTTTTTCAGTTGTACTGGCTGCTACTGACAAATATTTGCAGATGTTATGGGGAACTGAGTATATAGGACCTTCTTGAAATGGAATTGTTTCAATTTTACACCGTTTGTCCATTTTATTTCGAATAATTTTTCATCGCCAGTAACAACTGAAAATTCGTGCTTAAAAAAATTTCACTGTCTGGAGTGGGAATCGAACCCAAGACCTATTGACTGTATAGCAAGCACGCTGCCCACTACGCCACGGAAGATTTAATAAGGTAGATTAAAATCTCCGAAAATAAGCATTTCAACAGAAGGACGCATAAGATCGCAGGTTCTCTCAGTAGCGTTATAGATGGACTCGTATACGCTACAATCGTTTGACGTTGAGATGTAGGTAGTGATGTAAAGCTTTTTCTCTCCAATTGTAAGAGCCACGCAGATAAATGCAATTCCACTGGATTCAAGAACCTCGATGGACGTAGCGGAGAATTTCTGATTAACAGCAGAGAGAACTCCGCCACGAACTGGTGCGTCAAGGAGATCGAGGTGACCATCATGACGAAAGACTTGATTATCGGAGTCAAAAAGTTCATGATCCTTAACACCATTGACACAAAGCCATATTTCAGTAATACATATGACATCAAATCAGGACGCAGCAGCTGCGGCGAAGTTGTCTCGTCTTTAAACTATTGAAGCGGCAGGAATTCACGTACAATTGCAGACGGTGGCCAACAGTTTGATCCTGCGACAGCGTCGAAGCAAGGCATTGGTAAAACAATCCTGAAAGAAGCAATGGCAGAACTGCCTTTTCGAGCGGCCTTACCGACTTTCTTGCATGATACTAATTCAAGTGTAACTATGATCAAGGATAATCGCGATATTATTTGAAACATCAGCTTCCGTTGTGTTCGGGTAAAACAAATGCACCTTTGGCCTTTCCACAGCTTTTAAAGTCCACAGCAGGTCCCGCGGAGAATCAGCATTAGAACTATTGTTCACTGCAGGAGAACTGTGACGTTGTTCAGCAACATTATAATTATACTCCCTGTGATTCGCCGCTCTTGTCTTGTTGATTATGTTGTTGTGTAGCTTTCACCTATTATTATTTTGTCTGTGAAAACAATCTCTTTCGGAACCGTAGTAGGTTCATCCGTCCGACGTGAAGCATGAACACCTCAACAAACGTTCTTAGATTCTTTTAAACGTGGAGACATGGTTCAAAGAGATTTATCCAAACTCTCCGCAATTAATTTTGCAACTTTAATATCATAGTGCATGATGTAGTTCATTAAACATCGTCTCGTGATCACAGAATTCGTCAATGCAATCGTTTAGAGCAGATATTGTGTCCGGCATTTTATTGACTTTATTTGCTATAAACGCACAGTCACTGTTCTATCCCCTAAGCTCGAAAGTTTGTAAAGCCAAGAAATAATGCTCGCACAGAGAATCCAAGGGTACAGAAACATTTGTTGTCGCTCAAATATCTCAAAACTGAATGTTCGTTCATCCGTTTGCTCTCTGGATAAAGAACGGGTTAAACTAGAAAGTTTAAATTTTGTACACTTTATTTTGATGAAAAAGTAAGGTCTAGTTCGTGAACGGGACAAATCGCTCCACCCTTCTACACAAAATGACTCATTTTCAATCATTTACATAAATCAAATCTTCTTGGAAACCATAAAAGCTAATGATCTAAAATTTAGAAAATATTATTTTTATCATAAATCTGATGTATGGTATAAAATTATTCCAATCCAACACTCCTTCAACCACCTGCCATAAAAACTGCACTTTTTCATAAAATACTATAAACCAATTTTTTCAGTACGTATAATATTTGTCGAGCTCAAATTTTGCACTAAATTCTTAATTAGTATTATAATTAAGATTAAAAACATAAAAGAATTATGATTGGGCGTAAAGCCCAATCATATGATACTCTAGATGAAATGAGAAAGAGTTCAATGTACCGGAAAATATGTCACCTCCAATTCTTTTAAATAATTAATAGTGGCTTTTGTATGGGAGGTGGTAGAAGGAGAGGAGGAAGGTTTGTAATTTTTGGATATGACACCTAATGTGGTATGTAAAATATTTCGTGCTGAATTTAAGGTTTGTAGCGTTCATTATTTTCAATTGGACAAAGTTTTCCTGAAATTGAGGCATTTGTGTGGGAGGTGGTAGTGGAAGTGGAGCGTTTAAGATGATTTTGAAACTGCTTATCATCATCCTTATCACCACGCTTTGATTCAATTTCAAATTCGATAGTTCTAATACATATATTCGAAGGAGAAATGCTTTTCTTGAATTTATAATACAGATATTTGTATGGGAGGGGGTAGAAGGAGTGAAGAGGAGCTGATAATTTTTTTAGAATTTATTGCAATTAATGAAAAACAAATTCTGGCAAAATTTTAAGTTTATACTTTTTCAAGTTTTAATGGAAATCGATATAATGCACTTACCAAAAATTATACATTTGTATGGGAGGGGGTAGAAGGAGTGTACGGATCAAAACACATTTTTTTCTCGATATTGATATTTTTATTTGTATACTTTATGCAAAATATCAAGTTGATAGCTTTAACAGTTTCGAAGAAAAATAATTTAATTTAAATTTCAAAATTTCGTGAAATTTGTATGGGAGGGAGTAGAAGGAGTAAAGTGAAGTTGATAATTTTTCTAATTCTGATTGGAATTATATTAAAATTAATTCTGGCAAAAATTTGTTTTTATAACTTTGCTAGTTTCAATGAAAATCGAAAAACTGCATTTTTCAAAATTATGCATTTGTATGGGAGGGGGTAGAAGGAGTGACGGGATCGAATCAATATTCTGTCATATTAATGACATTTATATCATAATAATTTGACCCAAATTTGAAATCGATAGCTTAAATAGTTTCAAAGAAAAATTAATTTCTGAAAATTTCGGAATTTCGTGAAATTTGTATGGGAGGGGGTAGAAGGAGTGGGGGGATGTGGCCCGTTCACGAACTTAAAGTTTCTTTTTTGCTAAAAATGACACACAACAAATTTCAGCATGATAGCTCAAAGCGTTCGAGAGTTATGCTGTAGACAGACGGACAGACGGACAGACAGCAACTCGGAATCGAAGTTTTTGAGCGACAACAAATATTTCTGTACCCTTGGCGGCTCTGTGCGAGCATTATTTCTTAGCGTTACAAACGGTAAGGCAAACACAATATACTCTCAGATTTCATCTAGTGTATAAAAACATACACTGATTAGCTTCACTGCTTCTAACCCTCCCATGCAATATGACACAGTTTCACAACTTCACAAAAAATCGATTTTGTTGAAAAGTTTGAATGTCATTGGTCTGAAATTTGAGAGATGTCAATTTCATAGTATTTATATTTTTTCAGAAAAAAATTACTAAAATCCCCCACTCCTTCTACCACCTCCCATACAAACTGCATATTTTCACTAAATCTTTTCACTAATTTTCTCAGTATCTATTCAATTTTTGAAGCTTAAATTTTGTATAAAACATTTTAATAGCTACTCTAGCATGATATGAAAAATTAGTTCAATGCTGTCACCCCTTCTACCACTCCCCATACAAAATTTCTTGAGATGTCAAAAATTTATATCTCATTTAGGGTATCGTATGATTAGGTTTTACGCGCAATCGTAGTTCGGTTATGTTTTCCAACGCTAAACTTATGAACTCTTATATTCAAAACATAAACACTAATAAAATAAATGTTTAAAATTAAACTACTAATATTTCTACTGTCTTTAATCGCATCTACATTGTTTGACCACCCAGTTTACTAGTTCGATCAATTCGCAATGTTATTATTTATGGCTCATTAATTCGACTGGCTGTCAAATATGTAATATTAATGTTCCAATCAGAATTGTATATTGCAAAATGCATGTTACTTTTAGTCAAACAGATTGCAGCGCATACGACATAAAATATCTACCAACAGTAATGCTATGTCTCAACATTGCAACGAAATCGTAACATTATTTTGTATTATTATTTATAACTTCTGTACAGTGCGGCCTACACACTTTTCAAATGCACGAAAAGACCGTGAAGATCAGTCCGAATAGTTAAAGATCTCTATAGAGCAAATTGCATAAGATCAAGATTTAAGATTTCTTATTCTTATTTGCACGTACATAGAACTAATATATTTATGCAATTTCACTCCATTAAGTTTCAAACTTAAAAACTGGAGACAATGTTTTGAGCATCATTTAAGAAAAAATGAAATATCATTCAGATCATCTGGTCATGATCATCATCATCCTGCATAAGAAGGCTTTCATAAAATGCAATTCCGTGATTGCAACATAAACTAGATACAAATATAAATGCATGAGCAAAGATCGTGCACACAGTATTGTTAAATTTTTAGCACGTTGGCTTTAAGATTTTCTCAATTTTGCAGAAAACGAAGTAAATGTTGCAAATTGGTAGGTAAATATAATTTTAAAGTGCAGCAATTCACTTAATGTATAGTGAATCTATTCAAGTACGTAACTTTATGTAAGATGTATGATGTACTCGTACTATCCGAACTCATATTATGATTGATCGTTCAAATTTATTTTCTAGTCTGTCGATGTGACAGACTTTACATAACTTTCGGCACAAGTGTACTGGCAGTAAGTCGAAAAGCAAGCTGATATTCCTTCCAACTAATGTTACTACTTTTGACGAAAGTAACATCTTTGTGTAAATTGTAGGACATAACATATCAGAGATACGAAATTTAGTGGCAAAATGATGTAACTTTGTCAGAAAGGCTGCAATCTGGCTTGGAAGTGATAATGAACTGGTGTCAGTCTAAGAACTTGAACATCAACCCGAGTAAGACTGAAATAGTACCATTTACGAATAGAAGCAAAATTTGCATAACACCTCCTTCTATAAATGGAACGTCAATAATCTTTTCAGATGATGTCAAATATTTAGATGTGATACTTGATAACAAACTCAATTGGAACAAATATATAGGATGGACTGACGCCAAACCATTAAAGGCGTCTTGGGACTGCAAAAAGCTATTTGGCAGAAAATGGGGCTTACAGCCTACTACAGAACAATCATCATCCCAATAGTCACATACGGATCAACAGTCTGGTGGACTAAAATGTTACAACAAAAAGCACAGCTTATATTACAAAAGATTCAAAGACTAGCGTATCTTAGTATCACCGGTGCAATGAAGACCTTCCTAAACATCCCTCCTTCAAGTATCACACCTAGATATTTGAGCTCATCTGAAAAGGGTATTGGCATTCCGTTTATGGAAGGAGGTGCTATGTAGATTTTCCTTCTATTCGTAAATGGTACTAGTTTCTAGCTTAAAATTTTATTCAAAAATGTTCAGTTTTTGTGCTTTTTTCATTGCACATAAAAAACCTTGTGAACGTTATACCAGGGAAGTCGGTGCATATCAATTGTGGAACAAATTATATTAATTATTCTATATATATCAAATAGATGTATCCACATGCAAAATTTAAAATTTGTATCTTTTACCAGAGCCCTAAAAATTCACTCATAGCTTTCGAATTTTTTGCTTAACACCTTCCTCCCCTAACATCATCCAACTCAAAATTTTTTACCAAAATTAAAGACTACGTAGCTCTACAATCTGACAATTTTTCAATTTGATATCTACTTAGTTTTGAGATATAAAGTTTTGAAATTTTGGAAAGTGCACCATTTTTGAAATGCTCCCCATTTCCCCCACTACTGCTATGACCAAATTTTATATTTTTCTTGTATTTTGCTAGTATAGCTTAATACATGTTTTAAGTTTCAGTTACAGACATAATAGATAGTTGAGATATTAATTTTTAAGTGTTTTTCTTTTCAATCATTATCCTCTCTCTAAGCTGATTCTGAAGGAACTGTATGTCGCCTTAATGGTCCCAAAATGTGAATTACTTTATTATTTTAATAATAAAGTATTGTGATCGACTTGGGAAAAAAAAATTTGCTACCCAGAATTTTTTTTTCGCGTTTCATGACTAAAATAGCCTAAAAATGCAAAAAAAAAACATAAAAGAATTATGATTGGACGTAAAGCTCAATCATATGATACTCTAGATGAAATACTTACTTACCTTTTGTTTGGGAGGTGATAAAAGTAAGTAGAACGGGAGGTTTGTAATTTTTGTATGTAATACTGAACGTAGTATATAACATAAAAGAATTATGATTGGGCGTAAAGCCCAATCATATGATACTCTAGATGAAATGAGAAAGAGTTCAATGTACCGGAAAATATGTCACCTCCAATTCTTTTAAATAATTAATAGTGACTTTTGTACGGGAGGTGGTAGAAGCAGAGGAGGAACGTTTGTAATTTTTGGATATGACACCTAATGTGGTATGCAAATTATTTCGTGCTGAATTTAAGGTTTGTAGCTTTCATTATTTTCAATTGGATATAGTTTTCCTGAAATTGAGGCATTTGTATGGGAGGTGGCAGAGGAAGTTCAGCGTTTAAGCTGATTTTGAAACTGCTTATCATCATCCTTATCACCACGCTTTGATTCAATTTCAAAATCGATAGTTCTAATATATTCGAAGGAGAAATGCTTTTCTTAAATTTATAATACAGATATTTGTATGGGAGGGGGTAGAAGGAGTGAAGAGGAGCTGATAATTTTTTTTAGCATTTATTGCAATTATTAAAAAACAAATTCTGGCAAAATTTTAAGTTTATACTTTTTCTAGTTTTAATGGAAATCAATATAATACACTTAACAAAAATTATACATTTGTATGGGAGGGGGTAGAAGGAGTGTACGGATCAAAACACATTTTTTTCTCATTATTGATATTTCTATTTTTATACTTTGTGCAAAATATCAAGTTGATAGCTTTAACAGTTTCGAAGAAAAATAATTTAATTTAAATTTAAAAATTTCGTTAAATTTGTATTGGAGGGGGTAAAAGGAGTGAGGTGAAGTTGATAATTTTTTCAATGCTGATTGAAATTATAAAAAAATTAATTCTGCCAAAAATTCGTTTTTATAACTTTGCTAGTTTCAATGAAAATCGAAAAACTGCATTTTTCAAAATTATGCATTTGTATGGGAGGGGGTAGAAAGAGTGACGGGATCGGATCAATATTCAGTCATATTAATGACATCTATATCATAATACTTTAACCCAAATTCCAAATTGATACCTTGAATAGTTTCGAAGAAAAGTCAATTTCTGAAAATTTCGGAATTTCGTGAAATTTGTATGGGAGGGGGTAGAAGGAGTGTGGGGTTATGGCCCGTTCACGAACTTAAAGTTACTTTTTGCTAGAAATGACACACAACAAATTTCAGCACGATATTTCAAAGCGTTCGAGAGTTATGCTGTAGACAGTCGGACAGACAGCAACTCGGAATCGAAGCTTTTGACAACAAATATTTCTGTACCCTTAGTGGCTCTGTGCGAGCATTATTTCTTAGCGTTACAAACGGTAAGGCAAGCTCAATATACTCTCGGATTTCATCTAGAGTATCAAAATCCGTCTGTCTGTACGCCGTTCGCCGTCCGCCGTACGCCGTACACCGACGAGTACGCTCAGCGCACATTAACTCCCAAACCCTTCAAGATAGAAAGTTCATTTTTGGAGAAATTGTAAGTAGTAGCGGATCTCAGGCGGATACCCATTTTAGGAGGTGTACGGGTTCAGGGGGAGGCAGGGGAGCGCTTAAACCGAAAAATACGAATTCAAATATCTCAACCATGGTTACAGCTAGGAAACTAAAAATCAACATACATATTGAGAAGTTTGTGGGACAACTTTAAGAAATAATTTAATTTTTTTATCCATTGGGGTGCGAAAAGGGGGGGCTAAGAAACAATTGTCGGCCGAATTTTTTTTTTCAAGTAATTATATCTTCGAAATTACTTCCCATAAAAAATATATATATATTTTGAGACCATTAAGATGGCATCAAGATCTACTAGAATCAGTTTAGATAGAAGCTAATTATTGTAAGAGGGAAGGTCAGGGAGGGTGCAAGGAAAAATACTTAAAAATGAATATCTCGACTATCTCTTACGCTATGTAATTGAAACTTAAAACGTATACTAAGCTTTACTAGCGACATATGAAAAAAATATAACATATGGACATAATAGTAGTAGGGGGAAATGGGGAGCATTTCAAAAATGGCGCACTTTCCAAAACTACAAATCACCAAATCTCGAAATTGAGTACAGATATTAAATCAAAAATTTGTCAGATTGTAGAGCTATATAGTCTTTAGTTTTGGTAAATTTAAGTTGGGGGTGTAAGTGGAGGGAGGTGGAAAGCGAAAATTTTGAAAATTTTGAGTGATTTTTTTATGGCTCTGGTAAAAGATACAACGTTTAAATTTTGCACGTCGACACATCTATTTAATGTACACAGAAAAAAAATAATAATTTGTTCCACAATTGTTATGCACCGAAGTGGGAGTCTAACGTGCACAAGGTGTTTCATGTGCAATGAAAAAAACACATAAACTGAAAATTTTTGAATAAAATTTTTAGGTAGATACTTAAAAATCTGCGAAATGCATTTAAAAAAAATCTAGAAATATTAACTAGTCGAATATCTTCAAAACTTCTACCCCCACCCATACAAAATTATTTTTTCGACCATTTTTAAGAAATCAATTATCACCTAACTATTAAAAGCTATCAATTTGAAGTTTCGCACAAAAACTTACCAAAATAGTTGAAATGAAATTACGGTAAAAGTTTCGAGATCGCAATTGCCCTTCTACCCCCTCCCACACAAAAGTATGATTTCGACCAATTTCATTAAATCAACTAATAACTAACAAATTAAAAGCTACAAACTTGAAATTTTGAAAAGAAATAAAACTGCATCACAAATTTTACGATCCTCCTACCTATTCTACCCGCTCCCAAACAAATGTTTGGTTTCGTGAATTTAAAATACACCGAATCCAATGAAAATTCTATGCAACTTCGTCTATGAAACTGACATTCTATACAAAGAATATTGGATTTAGTTCAAGCAATCAATTAAAAAACTATTAATATCCACCCACCCTTACTATCACCCTCCCCCCTCCCTTCATGAAAACTCAAACTTGCATAAATAAACGAATGATATATGGAGCTTTCGAACGTTTCCGGAAAGTGTTAAATTGAGAACTGCCCTGCCCAAGAAGCTCCTTTCACTTAGTCTTCCCTAACCACTCTAACCTGCATATAGACTTTCTACGCATGCTCATTTTGTCCCAAAAATAATAAAGTTTTGCCCGACTTGTTGGCAGTTTATTTTGTGCACCATACGTGATTGCTGGTTGGACTATAGTTTTAAACAAAAGCAGCTTATTTTCCTGAAACAGTTTCGATCGCCTATTGATCTGTGGATCCAATATTTTTATAGTTTTTGTGGCTTTAGATATTACCGATTCCATGTGTAGATGAAACGTGAGCTTGGGATCAAAGGTTATGACCAAGTATTTGAATGATTTAGCCCACTTGACAGGTTTTCCTACTAAATTCATGGTAGGAGCTGGGAGGTATCGTACAGCTCGTCGTTTAGTAAAATATACGCACTGTGTTTTGTTTGCATTTATGAATATCTTCAAGTTGAGCCAGAAGATTTTTTATTATGGTATTCGGGTCGGATGAAAAAGAATATATAGCAGTGTCGTCTGCAATAGAAGTGACTTGGCATTCTACTCTTTAAGGGATGTTAGTCATATAAATGTTGTATAATACTGGGCTAAGACAAGAGCCCTGGGCAACACCAGCGAGAATGTTTCGCTGGGATGAGTATTTGCTCTGGACTTTTGCAGTAAATGATCTGAGCGTGATAAATGATCGAATCAGTTGCACCATACACGTGGGAACAGCGAAATTGTGTTGTTTATAGATGAAACCTTCGTGCCATACTTCATCGAACGCTTTTTTGATATCGAGAGTAATCATCCCTGTAGAGTTTTTAGTTTCTTTTCTTGACGATATTAGTTTTAACTCTATTACGTTGGTGATTTGTGGAGTGCTTTGATCTAAGACTGAACTGAGAGTTAGGTATGATTTATAGATTTTCAATAATTACATTCGGGTGAAGCAGAATTATTTTTTCAAACAGTTTACTCATAACTGATAACAGACTTATAGGACGGTAGCTTATGGGTTGGGCAGGATCTTTTCCCGGTTTGAGAATGGGAATAATTACTGCATGCTTCCATTTTTCAGGGAAGTAGCTGATTTTGAAACAGCTGTTGAAGATGAAATTCATGAAAATTATGCGTAGAATCTGCCGAATTTCTTTTGGTTTGCTCAATACTTCAGGATTTAATTCCTGGGCTGTGTCAATTTCCATATCTGTGAATGCCTTTACTTTGGCTTCTGTAGCCGCATGAGTCAAATTTTGAGAGGTGGAATTTATGAAAGTTGACTGCTAGTGCATTTACTTGCTCTTGTTCAGTGAATGCAAATGTCTGGTTATAACTTTAAGGTGGCATGAACTTCTGGCCTTTTTTAAAGAAAGAATTCAGCTGCCAGAGTTTTCTAAAACCCTTAACCTGATCAGAAAGTATTTGATTTTTTTGACTATTCTGATTTTGCTTATGAGAGCTTACACAGTTTTACTTAGCTAATTGAGTTCCTGTTTGAGTACGGGATCACGAGATCTTTGCCAGTTACATTTTGCATTATTTCTGCGTCTGATTAAAGATTCAATGTGAGGCGTGAGTCTAAGTCCATTATCGGCGTTTTTTATTCTAGGAGCAGATTTATGGAAGGCTTTTAGACTTGTGCTAGGACATCAACGCGCCGATCTATTTCTGTTGATGTCTGGGGAATGGAGTGATCTAATTTCAACCCGCTAAAATCTTGTTTTTGAGATGTCGTCGGTACCTAAGCCAGTTTACATTTTCGATGCAAGGGAATGTGCGATGCGTTTTATTAAGATAGTAAAAATAACTGGAAGATGTATATATTTTACTTTACAGATCTTTTAATCGCCATCTTCTCTCCAAGTTGGTTTACTGTTCAGGATGAAATCTAGATACGATTATTAAATTTTACTGGTAATTCGAAGTTGCACTCTATGTATCGGTGGTAGAAAGTGTTCGCTCCATTTCCCTCTTATTATTAAGCATGCCCAGCTCCATCTTGCGACGATTAATGCATGTTGCACTTAGACCGTACCTAAAAACTTTCCATATAGCTGCGATAACACAGCAAAGATGACTATTTTTCTAGCACCATCAAAAGTTCGTCTACTTAAAGGCATCAGAGAAGTGAAAAAGTGTTGGTACTTCATTTTCCGGAAATTTTTTTGCAGAAATTAATCTTCATGTCTAGAACGAAAAATAACCCATAAATAAAGAACTAAAATTTTCACTTTGAATGTTAGTAAAATTCTCACGCTACTTCCGCGACTTCTCGTCCAAAATATCGAAAATAAGAGCAAGTCATTCCACTAAATATCCGTTAAATCTTTATGAAATGATTATCGATATCGCCTACAACATGCTATAAAAACAAAACCCTATTCAAATCATTATTATTATCGATTATATAAGACGACCACGTAAAGTTACAAAATTTCTTCGACAACATCTTTAAGACAATTATTTACCAATTCACTTATGCTTGAAATTATTTTCAAGACGATTCAATAAAAAAAAGATCAGAGGACAAAAACATACCGATCATCAAAAAATAATAAAAAAAAAAATGATAATAATAAAGAAAAAACTACGCTATATAATGTGAGAGAAATAAATTACCAAAAAGTGGGTCAGTGTCACGGTTTACGTAGTTAAAAACAAAAATTTAGGCAGGTGTAGTCTGTACCGCGCCAAAACACCATAAATGTTGACAAAACTTCGAAATGTTGACGAAAATTCAAAATACTAGCAGAAACATGTTTCGGAACGAAGCCCAATTAAATCATAGTCTTATTGATTGTCAATGACTTTATTTTATCTTCGTCTCTATTTTACCTGAGGTTTTTTTTTTCCTCTCTATTTCACCTGAAGTCTGAAGACGAAAACGAAATAACAACATCGTCAAGGTGTTAAGTGTGCACAAATTGCAAACCTTCGAGTAAATTTATTCGATAATTTGATTGATAGACGAGACAGGCTCAGTTATAGATATATATTTGGCGGGGGCAGTATTACATTTGGCGAATTATAAAGAGGCGACAATAATTATTGCATTTTGCGTATTTTAAATTGATTTTTGCTTTTATGTGGAACATATTCTATCATTATCGAGAGAGAAAGAGATATTTAATTTATTAACAGAAATAATATTGAAAATATCACTTAGAGACTAAGGTCTCACGAAGATAAATCTAAAGGTGTACTCGTTGTTTCCGGTCGGTACTTTACCAATTGGCAGTATGAAGGCGTAAGATAGTTTTTAGCTGTTCGGGGTTAGTCACGTTCGCACTTTTAGAAAGGTTTACAGATGGCAAATATGATTTTCAGGTTTACTTTGGAATTACAATAAGTGAGTGAACTAAGCAATTAAGTATTTATGAAAAGTTATCCATTTTGTTGAAAGTTACAAATAATGAGAGGCCTTGACTAGAATAGTTTTCTAATTAGTGCGCGTGTGGGAATAAGCTAGCTGTCAACAATTTGGATATAACTTTATAATTAGGCCTAAAGTTACTGTATACTCCTACGCTGAAAATCATTACATTTGACTGAAGCGGTTATTCTAGTCTAAAGGACATGCCCTTTAGTTCAGGTGTAACTTAACAAAAAACAAAATCGATTGCCATTTTGTGTTGATACTTGACTCCAGTTAGATGTGTAGTCTATAGGGTGTTGGAAGAGAACTACCAATAGCGGGAACAAACGGAGATATTTGACTAATATTTACCACTGAAAGCATACAAGGTCTTCTTTATAAAAAGTTTGCGTTAAATGAATTACGATTAAATCCAATGAACAATGGCTCATATTTGCAATGCTCTTAAATAGTTGTTAAAGAACGTGGTGCTTAGGAGTTCACGGAGTCATAAAATTGACGGTGAAGTGTTATCTAGTCAATGCTAGGCTACTCCTTAATTCAGCAGTCATAGTTCGATCGGTAAATAAAAATAAATAAATAAATAAAACAAATGTAAAAAATTATAAAACTTCTTCTACAATGGCGCTACAGCCCAAATAGGACCTTGGCCTCCTGGCATTCAGGTTCCTTAAAATTTTCCATTACTAATTGTGGAAGAGTTGTTAGCCCTTCGTACAACCCTCTCTCTACGAATTTTTCATTTTCGTAGATGGAGGTGATCAAGGTGTATCCAAGCAGGTAATGTGCTGGAATTATATATTGCGTCGACCGGGATTTGAACTCACGACCTTCGCATTACAAGACCAACACACTACCCACTAGGCTGCACCCTAGCTTAATTATAAAACTATCAACCTGGAATTCTTTTTACTAATCAAATTCCAGCTGAGCTTCTGAAAGCCGTTGACACCTGCATAACGCATCTCTTACATAGAGTAATCATCTATGGACGCAGAAAACACTGAAGATTGGAGTAAGAGCATCTTATGTGAAACTCTGCTGCTAAAACTTCCGCGGAATATCTCTGTTGTGTACGTCTTATAAGATATTGTCGAAAATTATGGAAAAGAGAATTGAGCCCTATGCTGACAAAGTAATTGGTGAATACCAAGGCCGATTTCTAGCTGGACGATCGACCACGGAACAGCTATTCTTAGTTAAACAATTGCTGGAAAAGTGCTGAGATTATAATATTGATGTGCACCAGATATTTGTTGACTTCAAGCAAGCATACGACAGTATCGACAGCCGCGTACTGTACAATCATGTTGGAGTTAGGAGTCCTACCGAGGCCGAGTCTTTGTCACAAGTCAAAGTAGAAAACGATCTGACTTCCAACTTTAAAACAGACAACGGCCTTAAGCAAGGGGATGGCCTCGCATCAATGCTATTCAACTTGACACTCGAATATGTTGTTCGGAAGCTTCTCGTTGACTCTAAGGGTACACTATGCTACAAATCCACACAGCTCTTAGCATATGTCGGCGACATAGATATCCTTGCAAGATCTGTGGAGAGTACTAAAGAGGTATTTTGTACACCTATAGCAAACCTATCGAAGGATGGAAGCGAACCCATCAAAAATAAAAGAAGAATAATGATGACGTATTATTTGGTACTTCCAATTATCAAAAACAAGAACGTACATCGGGAAACTAAACTAAAAAATCTAAGTCGGGTGCAACTTTATTACTCTTGGGACACGTTGAGGATGCGTGGAAAGTTATGAGCTATGTTGTAGACAGGCGGACATACGGGCGGACAAACGGACGGACAGACGGACAGACCGACAGACCGACAGACAGACAGACAGACAAACAGACGGATAGACAATCACTTGGAATCGAGGTTTTTCAGCGACAACATTTACTTTTGTACCCTTGGCGGCTCTGTGCGAGCATTATTTCTTAGCGTTACAAACGGTAAGGCAAACACAATATACTCTGAGATTGCCCTTCTACCCCTCACATACAAAAATATGATTTCGACCAATTTCAATAAATGAGCTAATAACCAAAAAATTAAAAGCTACGAGCTTGAAATTTTGTACGAGGAAATTTTTCGATTCCTTCAAAAAAAAAAAAATCGAATTTTATGAAAATTCTATGCAACTTTGACTATAAAACTGACATTCTATACAGAGAATATTGAACATGATTCAAGCAATCATTTGAAAAATTATTTACATCCACCCACCTTTACTATCACCCCTACCACTTCCACTTATAAAAATCCAAACTTGCATAAATAAACGAAACAAATATTGACAATATGTACTGGAATTGATCGTACCCGCAATTAGGTGTTAAATTGATAACACCCCTGTCCAAGAACCCCCTTTCGCTTAGTCTTCCCTAACCACTCTAACCTGCATATCGACTTTCCACGCATCCTCAACTTGTTCGAAGAATAATAAAGTTACGCCCGACTTGTTGGCAGTTTATTTTATATGCAGCAGCTGTAAAACATCTCATTACACCTTTAATCTCGCGCTTAATACCTTTATTAGATATTTAAGCTCAACGAATAGAAAAGGCAAGTGATACCCAATAAGTATCGAAGAAGTACATACTTTAGTGTAAGTACCTACTTCAATTCTTTTTTTCATTAAATCGAAATCTACGAGTGCGTATTGTAAATTACTCAATACACAAGAGATTTTATATAGACATTACTTTTTGCAATTTTCACAATGGCAATTTTCAAAAATTATATGAATTGACCTTCGACAATATTAGAAATACTTTCCCTGACACCCACTTCAAACGCAAGAGAATACTTCATTTGTTATTGAAAATGATCGTGCTGTGAAATTTTTGAAATTTTGACTTTATATCTTTATGTTGAAAATTTACAAGTATATTCACACTGACAGTGAAGAAATGAAATAATTGATATTCAATTTCGGAATTTTGAATTGAATAAGATTTAATACCAAATAATTAAATACATTTTAGAGGGAGCCATAGCTTGATTTACACTAGCTGTGTTTTTTTGTGGCTATATCCAGAGCAGATTAGCGTAACTACATTGAAAGCAACAACAAATCATCTACCCAGAGTAGGCAAGCTACCCCAGTAAGACCACTGGGATAGCTAATCTACTCTGGATAAATAGTTCCTGTATTCACTAATAGATGGCTCAAAAGTTTTTAGAACTTAGGGCTTTCATTTCCCACTCGTTGGCAGCAATGAACTTTGACATTTCTGACAAAATAACGTACTCTCATAACCTCAGTTATTTCTCGAAGATATGCAGTGAGAAATTTTTTTTTTTGTGAAAAATGGAAATCAATCCAAAAAATAAAAGGTAAAGTAATATCAATTTTTATTAGGTGAATAATTCGATTTTTTTCATAGATCTCGTCGTTGTTGAGGCCGAGGCGAAACCCTCGCATGATTCTAATAGATCCAATAAAAATATTTTCCTATTTGCACTCATAATTGGATCTGTAAGGAAAAATTTTGAATTATCGCCGAAAATTCACAATATTTTACAGAAATTACCTTTTATAATTCACAACTGGCAATTCGAAGTAAACTTGTCAAATTGTTTCCAGGTGCAAAAACTTACCAGTTTAATACTTTAGTACTGAACTTCTACTCTGGATCGCTCTTTTGAGGAGTATTTTAACCTGCTCTACTCTCGTTCGCAAAAAAACACAGCTACTATAGCATAGTAGAACAACTCTACATACACAATGTAATAGAATACGAGGTGCAAATACAAGTACGCATTAGCTGTGCCCAACAAACACAAACGCCACGAGTCTGTTTACTCTTGAAGTACAGAGCACTCATTATGAGGGTTCACTGAAAGCATTTTGTCATTGTATTCTGACAGGGAAGAATACAAGTATCGCCGAAATAATACATCATAAAGAGATTTACTCGAGTTTTACTCGAACGTGTATCGTCCACTATCGAATGGTATCTACTTCTTCTACAATGGCGCCACAGCCCAAATCGGACCTTGGCCTCCTGACATTCAGGTTCCTTAACATTTTTCATTACTTATTGTGGAAGGATTGTTAGCCCTTCGCACAACCCTCTTTCTACGAATTTTTTATGTTCGCAGATTGAGGTGACCAAGGTATATCCAAGCAGAAAATGTGGTGGAATTATATATTGCGCCGACCGAGATTTGAACTCACGACTTTCACATTACAAGACCAACCCGATACCCACTAGGCTATACCCTAGCTATCGAATGGTATCAGTACGTAGAATTAAACTGAATAGATGAATATAATAAAACTACTAACTTTCTTTAAAACACGCAGCATATTCAAATCATTTGTTGATTGGGTAAGTGAGCTCCAATTTCTAAATTTTGGAAA
Organism: Chorisops tibialis; assembly: GCA_963669355.1. Taxonomy (NCBI): domain Eukaryota; kingdom Metazoa; phylum Arthropoda; class Insecta; order Diptera; family Stratiomyidae; genus Chorisops; species Chorisops tibialis. The sequence continues at coordinate 261,936,958 of OY770262.1, read as the reverse complement.
GTGTTATGTGGAATGGGGAGGGAAAGAGTCAAAAACTACACTTGCTAATATTTCCACCAGGAATGCAGATAAGAAGCTGAAAATCAGCAGATATATAGAGAGGGTTGTGGGAAAAACGATACAAATAATTCAATTTACTTATCCATTGGCGTCCAAAGAGGGGGGCTAAGAAAAAATTGTTGGCCGAATTGTTTTTTCAAATGATTATATCTTCCAAATTACATATCATAAAAAATTCATATTTTCGGACCATTAAAGCGGCATATAGTTCCACCAGAATCAGCTTAGAGAGAGGCTAATTACTGCAAAGGGGAGAGTCAGGGGGGTTGGACCACTTAAAACACTTAAAAATGAATATCTCAACTATCTCTTAAGCTATGTAATTGAAACTTAAAACATGTATTAATTTATACTAGCGAAATACGAAAAAATATAAACTGTGGAAATAGTAATAGTAGGGGAAATGGGGAACATTTTTAAAATGGCGCACTTTTCAAAATTACAAATCAAAATATCTCAAAATTGAGTACAGATATTAAATTGAAAATTTGTCAGATTGTAGAACTACATAATTATTAATTTTGGTAAAAATTTTGTGTTGGGTGGTGTAAGGAGAGGGCGGTGGTAAGCAGAAATTTCCAAAATTTCTGAGTAATTTTCTTAGGGTTCTGGTGAAATATACAAAGTTTAAATTTTGCATTTGGATACATCTATTTGATATACATAGAAAAAAAATTATAATTTGTTCCAGAATTGTTATAAACCGATCCCTCCGATCTAACGTGCACAAGGTATTTCATGTGCATTGAAAAAAACACATAAACTTAAAATTTTTGGATGAAATTTATTATTAGAAGCTATCAATTTAAAATTTTGCATAAGAACTTCTAAAAATAGTTGAAACAAAATTGCCTCAAAAGTTCTGAAATCGCGCATGCCCTTCTACCACCTCCTATACAAAAGTATGATTTCAACCAATTTCATTAAATCAACTAATAACAAACAAATTAAAAGCTACGAAATTGAAATTTTGTACGAGCACCTTACAAGAGAAATGAAATAAAATTGCGCCACAAATGTTATTTTATGAAAATTCTATGCAACTTCATTTATGAAACACATTCTATACAGAGAATATTGGACATGATTCAAGCAAGCAATTAAGAAGCTATTAACATCCACCCACCCTTACTATCACCCCTCCCACTCCCCTCATAAAAACCCAAACTTGCATAAACGAATGAAATGTTGTTAAATTAATAACAGCTCTGCCCAAGAATTCTCTTTCACTTAGCCTCCCAAACCACTCTAACCTGCATATTGACTTTCCATGCATCCGCAACTTGCCCCAAGAATAATAAAGTTTCACCCGACTTGTTGGCAGTTTATTTGTTATACAAGTGTATCAGTAAATGGCACTAAGCTTCAACCGAAAAACCGAAGGTACCTTTCCTCGACCTATAAAAATTTGTTGGTTAAAATAGTGCAATATTTTTCTGGTACAGTAAAAATACCAAAATGTATCGGAAATTTTCATTACCGACTTTATTCGGAAAAATTGAGCAAAATCAAACATATGACACTGAAACCAAATTAGAAAATAGTTGTTTGTAAGGACCCGCGTTAGATAGAAATTTAAAAAACTGAAAAAAATAGCAAATAAATTGTGAAATATGGAGAAAAAACATAACTGGACTACGATTGCGCGAAAAGTCTAATCATACGATACACCAAATGAAACAGAAATTTTTGTGATCTTAAAAAATTTTGTATGGGGAGTGGTAGAAGGGGTGACAGATATATATCAGATAAATATCGCTATATGAATATTTTATACAATATTTAAACTTAAAAAATTGAATAAAGGTACTGAGCAAATTAATGTATTAGATTTATTGAAATTGTGCAGTTTGTATGGCAGGTGGTAGAAGATGTGGGGGTCTCATTGTTTTTTTTTTTATTAATAACTATTAACGTTATGCAATTGACATCTCTCGAATTTCAGATCAGTAATATTCATACTTTTCAGGAAAATTCATTTTTTGTAAGGTTGGGAAAATGTATTACATTGCATGGGAGTGGATAGAAGGAGTGAAGCTAATCAGTATTTTTCCGATCTTAATAATAATGCCAACTAAGTATTTAGTGAACAATTTGAGCTTGATAGATGTTATAAGTACTGAGAAATTTGGTTTATAGTAAAGGGTGTCTGACCAAAAGTTTTTGGGCTCGACGTACCTTTTATTTGACAAATGGTTACTTGCCAATTGCCAAATGTTGACAGTTGTCATTTTTAACCGTGGAAAATTTACTATGGAATACTACACAATCATTGAATTTTATTAGAAAAATGCACGTTCAATCGCAGTTACGATGCGCAAAATTCGATCAAATTTTGATCGTAATCATGTGCCTTCTAAGTCGCGTGTACGCAACTTACTCAAAAATTTCCAAAAGACTGGCTCAGTGCAAGATGTGCAAATACCGAAATGACTTTGAAACCGACATAAGACCGAAAACAATTTTGAAAACGACCCAATATTTATATTGACGATAGATTTGGATCTACATGCTTACAATGTCCAATTGACTCTAAAACTGGAGACGGCGGATCACCAGCAGTACCGTACCTGATTAGATAGTGGCAATAAATCTTTCAACTTTAGTTGATACACCCAAATTGCAGTTATATTTATGAAAAAATTAAATAAAATATTCCATATTTCAAATTACTAACTCCTCCAGTTTTCAAGATTATTGGAAACTAGTACATAAAAGCAATATTTTCAACTCCAGCATGGAATCAAAATTATTTGAAATTATGATACTTTTACTTTAGTCAAATCGTTAAAAAATTTTTTGGCGAGAATCAAACCCGTTTTTGCAATAAACCGAAATCGACTAAATTTTCTCACCACAGCTTAGTCACCTACTTCACGTGACTTCAAATATATGCACAGTTTTTGCTTATTATATGGATGATCTTATAGCTCTCATAATTTATTTGTGTTGAACTATTCGATGATTGGCTGAAATCCATGTGTTGGTCAAAATTCAGTGCTGTTTTAATTCCATATTTTGACATACCTTTGAATGACGTTCACTTAAGATACACTTTAATCACTATTTGTTCAGAAAATTACTGAAAGTTTTGATTGTAATGAAGAATCGCTTCGAGATAAACAATAGATAAAACCCTTAGCTCGATTTATATCATTTGATTGAGGCAACATGAGAGTCATGTGACTTTAACTATGTGCGCACTTATTTATATGGATTTGAAATTATGATATTTTGACTATCGTCAAATCGTAAGAAACAAATATTTTGGAAAAATTAGAAATTGAATGTACTAAAAAACTATTAAAAGCATGTTTCGTGGGCCGGCAATCGAACCCAGGCCGCACGCGTGGCGACCATTCTACCACCGAACACCCAACGCCAATGAACTTTCCGTTCAAAATTTAGCCACGATTTTTCGATCTACTTAAAAAGTAAGAGTCAAATGGATTCACTTTTAGACATCAAGTCGTTAGTTTTGAATTAAAAAAATTGATTTTATTTTCAACTCAAGCATGAAATAAAAAATATTTGGAATTCTGATATTTTTACTTTAGTCAAATCGTAACAAAAAATCCGGCCGCGATTTAAACCCGGGACCGCACGCGTGGCCTACGATTTTTTCCACTGAACCACCGCCGCTGTCGAGAGCCTTTTCGAAGTCCACAAAAATGAGATGTACCTATTTCGGCTGACTGCTCCAATATTATACGCAGGTTATTTGTATGATGTACCCTTTACGAAGAACAGCCTCCAAAATCAGTAATGCAATTGGTAATTACCTTATCCATCATTTTACTTTATTATCTTAATAATAAAGTATTGTGATCGACACAGAAAAAAAAAAAATTTGCTACCCTGAAATTTTGTTTTTTCGCGTTTCATGACTAAATTAGCCTAAAAAAGCAAAAAAAAAAATCCGTCCCGCCGTACGCCGTACATATGGACTCATATCTCCGAGAACGTTAAAGGTAGAATGTTCGTTTTTGGGTGGGTTATTAACTTGGTAAGTGAGCTCCATTTCCAAATTTTGGGGAGTGTGGGGTAGAAGGAGGAAGCGGGGGGATGGAAAAAGTCGAAATATACACTTGCTAATATCTTCACCACGAATGCAGATAGAAAAATGAAAATCAGCACACGTATAGAGAGAGCTGTGGGACATATTCTAAAAATAATTTAATTTTTTTATCCATTGGCGTCCGTAAAGGGGGGGCTAAAAACAAATTGTCGGCCGAATCTTTTTTTGAAATGGTTATATCTTTGAAACTACTTACCATAAAAAATTCATATTTTGGGACAATTAAGATGGCGTATAGATCCACCAGAATCAGCTTAGAAATAGGCTTATTATTGTAAGGGGAAGGGTCGGGGCGGGGTGCAAGGAAAAACACTTAAGAATTAATATCTCAACTATCTCTTAAGTTATGTAATTGAAATTTAAAACATATACTAAGCTATACTAGCGAAATACAAAAAAAAATAAAAATTGGTCATAATAGTAGTGGGGTGAAATGGGGAGCATTTGAAAAATGGTGCACTTTTCAAAATTAGAAATCATTATATCTCAAAATTGAGTACAGATATCGAATTGAAAATTCGCCAGATTATAGAACTACATAACTTAAAATTTTGATAAAAATTTTAAGTTAGGGGGTGTAAAGGGAGGGAGGTGGTAAGCAAAAATGTCGAAAATTTTGAGTGAATTTTTTAGGACTCTGCTCAAAGATAGAAACTTTAAATTTTGCATGTGAATACATCTATTTGATATACATAGAAAAAAAAAAAATAATTTGATCCACAATTGTTATGAACCGACCACCCCGGTCTAATGGGCACAAGCTGTTTCATGTGCAACGAAAAAAACACGAAAACTGAAAATTTTTGGATGTAATTTTAGGGTAGAAACTTGAAAATTTGGGAAATACATTTAAAAAAAATCCCTAAAAGTATAAAATATTAACTGGTCGAATACCTTCAAAACTTCTACCCCCTCCCATACAAAATTATTTTTTCGACCATTTTTAAGAAATTAATTATCACCTAACTATTAAAAGCTATCCATTTGAAATTTTGCATAAGAACTTATAAAAATATTTCCAAAGAAATTATTTTAAAAGTTTCCAAATCACACTTGCCCTTCTACCCCCTCCCATACAAAAGTATGATTTCGACCAATTTCATTAAATCAACTAATAACCAACAAATTAAAAGCTACGAACTTGAAATTTTGTACGAGCAGCTTACAAAAGAAAGGAAATAAAATTGCGTCACAAATTTTGCAATTCCCCTACCTCTTCTACCCCCTCCCGTACAAAATTATTTTTTCGAGCATTTTTAAGAAATCAGTTATCAGCTAACTCTTAAAAGCTATCCATTTCAAATTTTGCCTAAAAACTTATAAAAATAATTGAAATGAAATTCCTTTAAAAGTTTTGAAATCGCGCTTGCCCTTCTACCCCCTCCCATACAAAAGTATCATTTCTACCTATTTCATTGAATCAACTAATAACCATCAAATTAAAAGCTACGAACTTGAAATTTTGTACAAGCACACTACAAGAGAAAGGGAATAAAATTGCGTCACAAATTTTACGATTCCCTTACCTCCTCTACTCCTTCCCATACAAATGTTTGGTTTCGTGAATGTAAAATGCACCGAATCCTATGAAAATTCTATGCAACTTCGTCTATGAAACACATTCTATACAGAGGATATTGGACGCGATTCAAGCAATTAATTAAAAAGCTATTAACATCCACCCACCCTTACCCCTCCTCCTCCCCTCATAAAAACCCAAACTTGCAGAAATGAATGAAATATTGTTAAATTGACAACAGCCCTGCCCAAGAACTCCCTTTCACTTAGCCTTCCCTAACCACTCTAACCTGCATATTGACTTTCCACACATCCGCAACTTGTCCCAAGAATAATAAAGTTTCGCCCGACTTGTTGGCAGTTTATTTGATACGGTAGTAACTAATCATATACCACGCCAATTGACACAATCCCGCAGGTTGTTATTCTTCAGAATTTTGAAAATGGTGCCTCCATTCCATTCAGCCGAATATCCTTCATCATTTCACTCTTTAGTAAAGAGTGATAGGAGTATATTCGATGTTATTTTCTTTTACGGAATGACTTGTATTATAGACAATTTCGGCCTTTATGTGTAAAACACAAACACGGTCATGGAGGGAAGGAATGGTATTGGAATTTTGGGGGAGGGGAGTGAGTACAGCTGTAGCGTGTGGTGAAGCTGGAATATTTTTTTTGTTGAACTGGCTACTACAGACAAATATTTCCAGATGCTATGGAGGTCTGAATGAAAGAGAGCAAACAGAAACCATCTATTTGAGTATACAAGCCTTCTAGACGTGAAACTGTTTCACTTTAACATTGTTTGCTCATTTTATTTGGATTAATTTGTCATCATGCAGCAGCAACTGAAAAATTCGTGCTTAAAAAATCCTTCTTTCTGGAGTGGGAATCAAACCCACGATCTATTTCTTCCTTATCTCGGGGATAGTACCTATTGAATTACGACAGCTAATAATTTTTATTGATAAAAATTATAAAAACAATATTCAATAAAAACAAAGGTAACTACATTACATTTCGTATGTACAGTGTTTATTTCAACACCCCAACTCATCGTTCCAAATAAAAGAGACATTGATGCCAGCAATTTACTCTACTTGTTTTGAATGATGCCCATTTGCTGAACATTCGAAATAATTGCTGGTCCTACCAGTGCCTTAGTGAGACAATCAGCGGCATTTTTCTTCGATGTTACATATTCCAATGTGATTGCGCCAGATTTAATCACATCGCGCACATGATGATATTTCGTGTCAATATGTTTGCTACGAGCCCGAAACATCTCAACACTTGCAATCGCTATTGCACTCTGGTTGTCACAGAATAGCGTAGTTGGTTCGTCAAACTCCTTCAATCGCTTGCCAAGCATCCTTAACCAAATTGCCTCGCATGTTGCTGCAGAGATTGCCATGTACTCCGCTTCTGTCGAAGACAAAGCCACTGTTGGTTGGCGCCTGCTTGCCCAAGCGACAGCACCATCGCTCATTTTGAAAATATAACCAGTGCATGAGCGCCGTTTGTCGATATCGGATGCCCAATCCGAATCCGAGTATCCAACCAATTCACCACCGCCATACCGATATAAAATTTTATAATCAAGCGTCCCGCTGAGATAGCGCATGATGCGCTTGACCGCCGTCCAATGTGGCTGTGCATGATGGGAATTGAACCGACTTACATCATTCACAGCAAATGCAATGTCAGGACGCGTCCCCTGCACCAGGTACAACAAACATCCAACCGCCTGTTGGTACGGAATGTTCTCCAAAACGCCAGATCCTTCTTCGACCATCTTGATCGAGAGCTTCTGATTCGCGTCGCTTGGTGTCACTGCAGGTTTCGCGTTCTCCATGCCAAAACGTTTCAAAATCATCTCGATGTACCGCTTCTGGTGAATTGCAATTCCCTCTTGGGTATATTCGATGCTGATTCCAACGATGTTCACTGCCCGTCCAAGATCCTTCATATTGAATTTCGTACTCAATGCTGACTTAAGAGCACGTAACTGATTTTCGTCCTTCCAGAGAATCAATACATCGTCGACGTAAACAGCCAGAATCACTCCCATCTCGATCGAATAATACACACACGGGTCCTCCTTTGACCTGGTCAGCCCGATGTCTATCAGCGCTGCGTCCAGTTTCAGGTTCCACTGGCGACCCACCTGTTTGAGCCCGTACATAGCACGATTAAGTCGACATACTCGTCCCGTGTTGTCATCGAAGCCCTCGGGTTGATCAGCGTATATCTCCTCGTCGAGATCTCCTTGTAAAAACGCCGTGACAGCGTCCATCTGGTCTATTCTGAACTCATCTTTTGCCGCTAGTGCCAGTAAAAAACGAATCGACTCATACCTCACGACAGGTGAGAATGTTTCTTCGTAGTCTAGACCAAAACGCTGCGAACATCCTTTTGCTACTAATCTTGCCTTATAGCGAGTGATCTCTCCTGAATTTCCACACTTCAACTTGTAGACCCATTTGGTCTTAATAGTCTTTCGTTCGACCGGCAGATTTACTAAAGTCCAAGTGCCATTTTCCTCATGCGACTGCAATTCTTCCTTCATGGCGGCGATCCAATGCTTTTTGTCGCCCACCCCAGTTGCTTCACGAAACGTGACTGGTTCCTCACAACCCGCCAATTTAGCCGACAATGTGAATAGTTGTGTGGCCTTTCGTGTGCGATTCGAACGTCGAATTTCCCCAACTGGCGATGATAACTGTTCATCCGGCACATAATCATCATCCGAATCATCAGCATCAAAGAAAATGGACTCAGTTAGTTCACTTTCAATAGGTTCTTCTAACACCACCTCTGGTTCCGCGACCGCTGGTGTGGTTGGTGTGATCACTTGTGTCTCAGATTCCTCTGCCTTTTCATCTACAGTGGTAACAGATAAATCTATTAACGAGATATCATTTACTTTGGCATCTGGCATGGCGAGAAATGTGACATCACGACTGATCGTCACCGTGCGTTTTTCCGGGTCAAAACAACGCAATCCCTTTTGCGTCTCTGAGTAGCAGATGAAGACCATTTGCTTGGACTTCGCATCCAACTTCTTCCGCTTCTCCTTCGGGATGTGAACCATGACTGGCGTTCCAAACATCCGAATCATTGACAAGTTGATTGGCAAATCTGTCCAAAAATGCTCTGGAATTTTGTCCTTCAAAGATCGGTTCGGCGACCGGTTAATCACGTAGGCCGCTCGATAGATTGCTTCGGCCCAAAGTTGCTTGTCCATTCCAGCATCGAAAAGCATGCACCTTGCTCGTTCCACTAGCGTCCGGTTCATTCTCTCCGCAACGCCGTTCTGCTGCGGAGTATATGCACAACTAGTTTGATGAATGATGCCACTACGCTTACATTCTTTTGCTAAATCACCCATGTACTCACGGCCGTTGTCCGATCGCAACACCTTCACTTTGAGTCCAGTTTGATTTTCCACCATTGACTTGAATTCTGTGAAAACCCGCTACACGTCACTCTTGAATTTGACGAAATACACAAAAACTTTCCGTGAATGATCATCGATGAACGTCACAAAGTATTTGGCGCCCCCAACTGAATCTGTCTCCATTGGTCCGCAGACATCCGAGTGAATCAGCTCCAGGATTTTTTTTGACTTGATTTCGACTTCTGCTCGTCGAAACGGTTGCCGACTCTGTTTCCCTAGCATTTCCCTAGCAAGGTACACACTTCGCCAAAATACTGCAATCACCTTTGATTGCAACGCCATTCACCAATCCATTCAATTTCATCAAGCCATCATAGCCGAGATGACCCATGCGACGGTGCCACATCATCAAATCGCTTCCATCATCTGTGTGAGCCATCATACCGCAAGCATTTGTATTGTTGATTTTCCATGAGTTACTGCGCGCTGCCACATCAACGATAACATCACCTTTTTTATCACGCACCACGCAATGATTATTTGCAAACAATACACTGTTGCCGGTCTTCTGGATGTCATACACTGACAGCAAATTAGATGAAACACCTTCCACCAACAGTACGTTCTTCACCGGAATTATCTTTCCATTGGTATTCAAATTGATTGAACCACTTCCTGTGACCTTCAATCTTTGATCACCAGCCGTCACTATGTCTGGAAAATTTGAATTTTTTTTGAAACTCTCGAAAAGTTGACGATTACCAGTTAAATGGGTCGTAGCACCAGAATCGATGACCCACGAGTTGGATAACAAATCACAATTCGTCGCCGCCATGGCACTCTGCGCATTTCCTTTAGGCTTCTTGTTATCGGACTTTCCTTTTGGGCACTGAAAACTTTTGTGTCCTTTTTCATGACAATTAAAACATTCTATGTCTGCACTTTTTGTTTTCATGTTTTTCTTTTTGTTGTTCGCATTCGGCTTTGATGTCACTTGCTGTTGTGATGCCATTTTGAAAGCGACACTCATGTTATTTTCACCATTCAACAACAACTTCGCCTGTGCCGAATCAATTAACCGAAGTTTGAGAGTTTCTGACGTCATACACTGCTTCCCGTCATTAACAACCGTGCTACCATCAAGTCCTCCTACAAAGGATTCATACTCTGGTGTTAATCCATAGATTACTAATCCACAAATCACTTCGTCACTTATTTCAAAACCGGTTTCTTGAACCCGACACATTGCTGCCGTATGTTCTCTAACAAATTCTTCCATTGAAGCACAATTCGCTAACTTTAGTGTGGCCAGATTTCCAATGATACGAGCCTTGTGCATCCAGCTGTCATTTTGGTACAGCGTCGCACATCTCGCCCAAAGTGACTCAGCCGTTGAATGGTCCCCGATCTCATCATACAATCTCGGCTCAATCGTCATCATTAAACGAGCTTTAGCCTGTTTAGACTTCTTGATGCGCTCTGCTGAATTCGATGCATCGGCTGTTGCTGCTGCGACCGCAGCCGCCTCGGCAGCTATTGCCAACGCCTTCAGACTTGAATCATCTGGTTTATTTGATGCCGCCGCAGTTGCTGCCGCTGCTTTATTCGCTGCTGAAACTGCCACATTTCCCGTAGGATTCGCTGCGGTCAAATATGCATCCAGATCGTGCCATTCAAGCATCATTCGTGCACTTCTGCGCCATGAAATATAATTGGTTGAACCGATCAACTTCGTCACCTTCACGAAATCGCCACCTTTGTCGCCTAGATCCATCTCTTTGTAATAGATCAAAAAAATCAATACACTTTGCCCTTTCACTTAAATGAATTTGTTTTTCAATTTAATTTCCCACAGAAATAATTAAAGCAATTTGAAAAATTTTTCAAAAACTTATTTTTATTGCGCAGTTGAAAAACCTGGGTCCATAACCTATTGAATTACGACAGCTAATAATTTTTATTGATAAAAATTATAAAAACAATATTCAATAAAAACAAAGGTAACTACATTACATTTCGTATGTACAGTGTTTATTTCAACAGTACCTAATAACAAAATGTTGCGGTTTAATGTTTAGCCAATATTCTGTTTCTGGAACATCTTTCTCTGACAAGATGTCTTTTTTTTTTTTTTTTTTTTTATAGTATGGGGACTACGTGAGTGCACTGCGGTCTTTCCGACCTATTGTACGGTGATTGCCCCAATTCCCTACCATATCCCAGTAGCTTTAGCTAATTTGAGTATTAGTGAGGGAGCCATGTTGGCTAGTTCCTCGGTGGAAAGGATGCCCTTCCCAAGAATCTTGAGTCTACTCCTTGCCATTGCTTCGCACTGGCATAGGATATGTATTGTCGTTTCCGAGTCTTCGAGACAGAGACGACATATGTCGGTTTCAGCTAAGCCCATTTTTTTGAGGTGATGGTTTACTCCACTATGCCCCGTCATTAGCCCGATTAGAGTATTGATGTCCCTTTTGCTGAATCTCAGGATATCCTCCACTTTGTTTTTATGTGGTAGGATTAATTTTTTCGAGGTTGACAAACCCGGAAGTCCATTCCAGTGGATCATATGTTCTTCTTGGACCCACTTTTTAATTGAGGAGTTAAGAAATCCTTTTGGTTTTCCGCAGAAAGGTTCTGGGCCAATTAAGTTTTCTTCCGCACCGTTTTTAGCTAAGCGATCTGCCTCCTCATTTCCCTCAATTCCTACGTGTCCTGGCACCCACATTAAGGTTACGTCATTCCTTTTTCCCAGGATTATTAGGTCTTGAAGGCAGTCCCAAACTAGCTTCGATCCATGTTTGTTGGATGATAGGGCTTTTAGAGCTGCCTGACTATCCGAGAGGATATAAATTGGTTTGTTGCGATGAGCTCTCCTTATGTTTTCTTGGATGCATAGCTCGATTGCCACTAGTTCAGCCTGGAAGATTGTGGCTTCTTTGCCGAGTGATTTTGAAACCGAGAAGTTAGGTCCCTTAACTCCAGCTCCCGTCCCCTCAGAGGTGCACGAACCGTCTGTGTACCAGATGGTTGAACCCTCTGTCATTTCAGGTGATGTGGATTGCCAGTCCGTGCGTTCACCAATAATAACCTTGAATGGGGTTTCAAAGTTATATTTTGTCGGCATTTCGTCCGACAAAGTGGAGGCTAGAGCCTCCCATTTTGGGTTATTTAGGATTTTGAGGTGGCCTCTAAAATCCCCTGGTTTATAATTGTTTTCCCTTTGTAAGCGTAACACCCCTTTGATAGCTTCCCTTTTTATTTGGAGATGTATCGGAGGAATGTTAAGGAACATTTCCATTGCCGCTGTGGGACAGGTTTTCATCGCACCTGTGATGCCAAGACAAGCTAGCCTTTGGATTTTTTGTAGCGTGAGCTGTGCTTTTCTTTGCAACGTTTTAGTCCACCATACCGTTGATCCGTATGTGACTATTGGAAGAATGATTGTTCTGTAACACCAGTAAATCATTTTGGGCTTAAGTCCCCATTTCCTACCAAATAAGCTTCTACAGGCCCAAAATGCCTTTAGAGCTTTGGCATGAGTCCATTCTATATGTTTGTTCCAGTTGAGTTTTCTATCCAGTATAACTCCTAGATATTTTACCTCTTCTGAAAGGGGTATAATTGTTCCATTTATTGAAGGGGGTGTGATGTGGATATTCCTTCTATTTGTAAATGGTACCAACTCAGTCTTACTTGGATTGATGTTCAAGTTTTTAGACCGACACCAGTTCATTATCATATCTAAGGCAGATTGTGTTCTTTCCGATATAATAGAACCATACTTATCTCTTATAATAATGACGAGGTCGTCAGCATATCCTATAACCTCGTAACCCTGTTCCGCTAGATGGTCCAGGAGTTCATCCACTACAATAGACCATAGAAGTGGAGATAGTACCCCACCTTGGGGACATCCTCTATAGGTCTGTGCAGTCAGTGAGCTATCACCCAATTCCGTGATAGTCATTCGACTTCTTAGCATGGCATGTATCCATTTAATTGTGGCCGTTTCCAGCCCTTTTTTCCTAGCTGCCGCTATAATGGCTTCATGGGGAGTATTATCAAATGCTCCCTCTATATCTAGGAATGCGCAAAGCGCAATTTCTTTATAGTCTTTCGCCTTTTCGATTTGTCTTACCAAATCGTGAAGAGCTGACTCTGTTGATTTGCCCTTTTGGTAGGCATGTTGATTTTTGTTAAGACGAACCTTGTTAGGCCCTGTTCTTAAGTGTGCATCCACTAATTTCTCCATCGTTTTGACGAAGAAGGAGGTTAGGCTTATAGGACGATATGACTTGGGCTGATCAATAGGGCGATTGCCTGCCTTCGGTATAAATACCACCCTTGCTTTCCTCCATATTTTGGGGATGTATCCCCAACTATAACTGGCTTTAAAGATCCTTATCATTATTGGCAATAAGATCTCTAACCCCTTTTGCAATAAAGCGGGGAATATTTTGTCTACTCCGGCTGATTTGTAAGGCTTAAAGGTGTTAATCGCCCATCTTATCTTTTCCGGAGTGAAGATTTTTCCAGCAGCACTTTTGCTGGACGGAGTTTGACAATATGTCCTTTGCTCCGCTTCTAACTCTTCATTTCTGTTTATTATTCTGCAGCCTGGGAAGTGTGTTGCCAATAACACCTCAAGGGTTTCCATACTGCTTTTGGTAGAGGACCCGTCAGGTCTCTCTAGAAGTCCGATATCTATCGGGGTGTCTTTTGATAACACCTTTTGAAGTCTTGAGGCCGCTGGGAGATCGTCTATTTCTTCACAGAATCTACTCCACGACTCTTTCTTCAATTTTTTGAGAAGTTTGTTGTATTCGGTTAGGGACACTCTATATTCGTCCCAATTCCCGAAGGTTTTTGCTCTGTTGAACAATTTCCTAGTTTCCTTGCGTTTTTTCGCAAGTTCCTCGTTCCACCAAGGTGTTTGTTTGGCCCTTTTTTTATGTAGAACAGGACAGCTTTGTTCGTAAGCATTAATAATATTGTTTACGATTTTGTTCGCCATTTTATCAATGCAGTCTGGGCTACTTATTGATTCTTCTGCGATTCCTAGTTCATATTCTAGGACTGATTGGTACAGACTCCAATTGGTGCGTTTCGGATTTCTGTATTCCCTGATATATTCAATTGAAGTCTCAACATCAAAACAGATATGCCTATGATCTGATAGTGAGGCTTCCTTTGATACGTGCCAATTCACGCACTTGTCTACCAGGCAGGGGCTAGTAATGGTTAGATCCAGTACCTCCTGCCTAATTGAGTTTATAAAGGTTGGTGAATTACCTTTATTAATTACGTCTAGGTTGTTAGTAGTTATATATTCTAAGAGTGACTCACCTCGTTTGTTTATATCGCTGCTACCCCAGATCGTGTGATGGGCGTTCACGTCGCAACCAAGAATAACTGGTATGTTGTTTGCCTTGCTGTAACTTACCAGCTCCATGACTCCTTGTGGTGGAGCCTCTAGCTCCTCCCCTGGAAAGTAGGCCGAGGCGATTATAACCTTTTGGCTTCCTCCTACATTTGGTATATTCACCAATACCGCTACTAAATCTGTACAGATGAACATAGGTATATTTAGGTAATTTATTTCTGATGATATCAGAATTGCAGCTCTAGGCCTGTCACTTCTTCTATCAAAAATCAACTTACCCATTTTTTTAGGAATATCAAATATTTTCCCCATAGCGGCTCTTGGTTCTTGAATTAGGGCTATGTGATATTCCTCTTTTGCGAATCTCCATGTTAGAATATCCATGGCCGCCGCTGCGCGATGGAGATTCGCTTGAATTACTCTAATTTTCTTTAGAGTTTGGGCCATCTTTGTTCATCCGCGGCTCGCCGCTTTTGAACTCCTTGGCCTTAGGGCGAAGAGTGATACTGGAAAATTTATAGCATACTCTATGCCCCCTTTGTTTAAGCTTTTCCATCGATTGGCCGTCGATGGAAAAGGTTACAATGGTGTTTGTGCCCTCTACCTTTCTACTCAACACTCTCCAGTTGGAGGCGCACAAACCAGCGTTTTGAGCATCTATGAGGGTGGTTATCTCCTCTGGTGTTTTCTTTTCGTGAGGAAAATACCCCGTGATTATTTCTAATCGCGGGATATTCTCCTCTCGGACTGCCCGTATGTTCGTTGACTCGTCCGGCTTGATGCTTGCAGCTGTCTTTTCTAACCATGATGCTGTCTGCTCGTCAAGGCATATGATCAGCATCCAACCCGGCTTAAGGCTGAGTCCACCAAATTGTGGAATTATCCCTTCGGTTGTCGCTTTGGGAATCTCGTTCAGAATGAGTTCCTGAGTCGTAGCAAGTTGCTCTGCTATTAGGATTTTATGTGGATGTTCGGTATGTATAATACCGATCCTTATCCCTTTAACTGCGTCTCTATAGCTTGTTCCTGACGTGGAGGGCTGAGCCTCTGCTGCAGGTTCATGCACTACGCTTTTTATTGTGGTTTTGGGTCTTTTGAACCCACTTCCCACAGATGGCGGTGTTGTTGAAGAGGTTCTGCCTCTCTTTCTCGCCTGTATTTGCGCTGGTGATAGCGTCTTTTCGAGCGGCTGGCACGCAAGATCGTACGCTTCACTCACACTTTTCCCTTGATTACGATGGTATGAGTATCGTTTCCGGGCTGCTCCGCTTAGCCTTTTTTTCTTTTCGGCTAGAGTTAATTGTTTCAGTTCGGCTGATAACATTTGTTCGTCCACTAAAGGCTTGCTAGGAGTTTTCCTTTCCGCCTTAAGTGGTGGTCTTTTAATCTTTTGTGTGCTTGGAGGAATTGTCTCTTCTGTCTTTTCACACATTTTTTGTTGAGGGGTGGTTTTTGTTTTTTCATCCTCATTTACGACTTCGGCCGTTGTTTTTGATGCTTTAGGGGATGCATCTGCCCTTTCAGTTACTTTAGGTTTTTCCATATGGTTCCCACGAGTAGCGCGAGAAAGTAGAGTCACCCCCGGCAGAGCTCCGCATTACCAGGGGAAGGCTTGTTTAAACTGGAGGGCGCCTGGTATCCAGAGTTCGCATATTATTGGTTAGTTGCCCACTAACCATTCATCCATTGGCATATGCTGTTTCACCGTAGATTAGGGGATTTTTATATATGAGGTTAACTCCTCTAGCGTCATACTTTATAAAGGTCACCATATAGGTAGTACGTACACTTGCGAATCACTATAGGGATGAATCCCCTAGTAACCATCAATTTAATTTAAATCTACCTGAAACATGACCAGACCAGATCCCAATTTTATCGATGCTGCGGTAGGATACGGAATCGACAGCTAGCTGAGCGATTTGTTCCCCCCTACCACATCCGCCTTAGACCATAGATAGGTTACGGAGCTGAAAGCTAGCTTTCAGCTTGATCCCCCCTATCTTGATAGGATACGGAGCCGACAGCAAGCTGTTCGACTTTCTCCCCCCTATCCGTAGATCTTTTAGCGTTACCCAGTCTGCACCACGAGGAGGCGATCTACGCAACAGACCGACAAGATGTCTTAAATATCACAGAAGTATTCCTTTCATCACCGCAACTGGTGTTCACACATATTAAGGAGAGTTTTGTTGACATCTCTCACCAGGTGGTTGGCGGTGAAATTCCTGTTCATCAACTGTTTTATAATTTTAACCCATATCCCCAAAGTAAGACGCAGATTTTGCCTTATTGGACAGATCTCCAATGGCCTTTCTCTTGTTCCAGCTAATAACCTTATTAAGCTGTATATGATCATGACCATAGTTCCGTCTTAAGTTGGGAGTTCTTTGGCTGACATCGGGCTGAGAGATGATTGAAAATTTGGGTTGTTTTTCCGATCGCCAACCTTATTCCATGTGTCTTGCGACATTCTGGGTTTCTCACCGCTTTGCACATACCCTACCGATTCTTCAGCACTTACTTGAAATAAATTTATGATTGCCTTGCAATTGGCGTCTAGTGTGCGCATTTCATACCCAACCAATGTGGTTGACTTTTTGCGTAGAATAGCTGCTGTGCATCGAAGAAACATCTTCTCCATTGGCAACGGCCAAATGGTCGATTTGCTTCTGAATAACACCATCAGATACTTTATGATAACTCTTGTGTATGAAAAAGGGCCCTTTCAATGACCATTTGCCGAATACTACAAAATTTCACAATTAATTCGCTATTTTCGGATCTCTAATCCAAGTGCTTGGGTCCGTTTCTCGTGTCAGTTAGATTTTAAGATTACAGGTGATAAATGCATGATCCAGTGAATGTCAATTTACTATTTTTAGGGCAAGCAGGACTGTCTGTGAATGTATTCTACTACTACTATCCCATAAGGAGGTTTACAGCATTGAACTAATTTTTCTAGCATCATGCGTGAGTTGCTATAAAAAAATTTGTATACAGAACTAATGATCACCCGCGTTCGCGTAAAAATCGCAATAATAAGCAATTTGAGATCTTACGAAATTTTGTACCGGGAGTGGTAAAAGGGGTGACAGCATTGAACTAATTTATTTCACATCATGCTAGAGTAACTATAGAATTATTTAGTATCAAATTTATGCTTCGAAAAATGAATAGGTACTTAGAAAATTAGTGTATTGGATTTAGTGAAATTGTGCAGTTTGTATCGGAGGTAGTAGAAGAAGTGGGGGGTTTTCAGTGATTTTTTGAAAAACAACTAAAATCATCATGCAATTGATATATTTTAAATTGTAGATCAATAACATTTATACTTTTCAGAAAATCGAATTTTTCAAAAGTTATGAAATCGTGTCACATTGTATGAGAGGGAGTAGAAGGAGGGAAGCTAGTCTGTCTGCTTTTTTCCCCGATACTAATAATAATGCTAATTAGGGATTTAGTACATAATTTGAGCTCGATGAATACTATACGTACTGAGCTCATTGGTTTATATTATTTCATGAAAAAGTGCAGTTTGTATGGGAGGTGGTGGGAGATTCAAATAATTTGTATGCCATAGATCAAATTTATGATAAAAATAATATGTTCTAAATTTCAAATTATTAGCTCCTATGGTTTTCAAGAAAATTTGATTAATTGTTGAAAATTAGTCATTTTGTATGGGAGGTGGTAGAAGGTGTGGTGGAATTGAAATAAGACCAAACACAGATTACATATCGAAGCATACCTAATAACAGTGAAAGTTTCATTACAATCGGTTCAGACGTTTTTGTGTGAAAGCCGGACAGACAAACAGGGTGAGAAGTATTTTTAAACCTGAGTTTCTGCTTAGTTATTGCTTAAATAAAGCAAAATTTTTGTAAAGTTGTTTTTCTTCAAGCCTAATTTCTTAGCGTTACAAACTTAAAAGTAAACTTATAATACTCTCAGATTTAGCATGGAAATACATAGGAATTACATACAACCACTCCAAAATCTGAAAAATCTCCGCATGGGAATCTTGTGCAGCTTTCGAGGTAATATTCAATCGATTCAGCGCACGCTCCACCATCAGAGTAGCTCGTAACCCCAGGATCGAAAAAGTGCTTGACGAGGTATTATAATTACACCAAAGATATGGCAGATGCACTTAAAACACTGGTATACATAGTACCGTATGTGCTAGTAGTAACAAACGCAAATCGTATTTTTTAACTTTAACTTTAATGCTACTGCGACACCTATATTCATAGGTACTTGCTATATAACAACAAATAATAGTTTGATCCAAATGCACAGTATCAAATGTCATTATTCTCGGAATTATGGCACACTAAAGATGAAAAGATACAGATATGCATTAATAAATATAACATAACATAGAAGACCAAATATGTAAGTCACCTGAATAGCACTAAAGATCATGAATTAATAGCAATGAAATATTCCGATACAATTACGATGATATTCCATTCCAAAGCATGATCCCATTGAATTGTTCTCTCATCGTGAACCTATTGACATGCAATAACACGACAAGTTTAATTGATTATTCTTGTACTATATCGATTGGTGCATACCTTTGTGCGTCTACAGGTACAAAACTATTTACAAATGCTTAACACACATGTCACAAAGCTTGCCGCAACTAAATGCTGAAAGAAACCTAAGAATCCGACAAATATGTACCTGACACACGGAGCTGTGCATAGGCACAGCACCAGCCTAAACGACGTTTTCAATATTTCAAAGTGATTTCCAAGATGATAAATGTTATAAATTAGTTTGGTGTTGCTACTCGACACTCGAGGTTAATTCACTTGCCCGTGTGTGTATCTGTCATGCCGGACCGGACGATTAGGTGGACATTACGCTCGCCTTCGTGATATTCATAATAGACTTCGCTTGCATTTATTATCATTATAATGTCGCGATATCACCGAATAAGGAAGCAAGATGTGGAATATCATGCGTGTTCGGCGCATTATTTATGACCTGACAAGGAAGAAGTTACTGCATGTTGATGCTGTCGGGCAAGTAACTTTCGTCAGTCCAGTTCCGTTTCATTATCATTATTCAATATTGTTAATCTTGTTTTTAATTAATTTATCGTAAATTTTACATTTTAAATTGGTTTATTGGTCAGCAGTAGCACCTTATTGTTATTAGTTTCGACTAATTTTATTGCCTTGTATGGTGTTAATTCAATTTATTGATAAAATATTGAAGTGCGCAGAGGTCGCTAGATTTCAAGTAAAAATTAAATTAAATTGTCTTAATTTAAAATAACCGCAAACTTCTATTTAATCACATTCAACATTAACTTTAACACTTTTTGTTCACTATAGCGCTTTCGCAACTTCCACTCTTTCACTTCTAAGCTTCGACTTCGACTCTTAACTGCCCGCTCATCACAAACCCTCGCCTCTTTATATTGTTCTTGTCAACCCTGCCGGACATTGTCGGCCCCTATCAGACATTGTCGGCCCTTTTCATACATTGTCGGATATTTTCGGCCCTCGTCGGATATTTTCGGCCTCCGTTAGATATTGTCGTTGGACATTTTTTGCCCCAATCGGAACATTGTCGGCTCCCGTCGGACATGGTAGGCTCTCGTCGGATATCATTGACGTGAGTCTATGCAGGATTGTTGTTGTCGATAATAGTGGCAGAATGCGAACATGCGATGAGCGACTAGGACTGCCACATAGCAATAAATAGCCAAAACACAGAATCAACGCAACCCTGCGAAATCCTTCGGTTTGAATGCTCAACTCTATGATTTTAATGGTTGTCGATCACAACCAACGCGAAAACAACGCAAAGCTTAATCTTTTCGAACCCGTGCTTTGCTATCTACTGAGTTTTTATATTGTTCATAAAAGCATTAGTGGGGTTTAAATCCTAACCAATAGCATACTTTAAATTAAAAGAAATTTTGAAAAGCTTATTTTGATCGCATCATAATGCATTTCTTCGTCAGATTGTGAATATCTATAATCTGAATATTTAAACAAAATTCGAAATAGAATTGTTATCACAAATGAATACTGACCCACTTCTATTGTTCGATTATAAAAACTTGCTACTGTCACTGAACCCATAACAAAGCATACATAAAATTACCAAAAAATCACCAAAAATTTTGTTTAGAGCAATAATTCAGCCTTTTTTTTTTTGTTTGCCCATCTTTGGAAACTATTTTTTTTTATTTTATTTTTCGCTTTGGATAATGCTCAAGGTCATGTGAAAAAAAAATCTGGCTACACTAGAGAAGATGTCGATCGTGAAATGCAAATTGGCCTCCAGCATCCAAAGATAAATGCCATTTAAAGCTTTCAAGCAGTGACATTTAAAAGCGAATCGCTTAATTAGATCGTTTTTTTTTCTTAATTTTCATACATATAAAAAACAGTTAAAGAATGATAATCAATTGATTATGACGACACAGCAGCTTAAGCTCTCATGTTAAGCAAAATCTAATGTTTTATGATCAGATTTTGTGTGCTTCTTTAAAAGCTGGATATTCTGACATTTGTATTAGAGGCCATCGTCCGCAAGTACAATAAAAAAAACAATCTCGAAAAACAACCAGAAATTTTGCTGGCAGACAAAGCGGGGCGATATGACGTTTTTATCTTAAATTCGTAATAGTTTTTTTTACAGAATCTTTAAGTGGTAGACTTTCCGGTATCAAGTGATTTTATTTTTGGGTAAAAGCAAATAAAGATAATAAAGTTTAAAAAAAAAAACACAAAAGGAAATTTATGAATATTTTGTTATGTCTGTGCAATGATGATGCATGCCGATCGAATCTCATCAACTATCTTATAAAAATAGAATGTTGACAAATCGAGCTCTATGGAGTTTGAAAGAGTGGGTGGAAATCGGATTAGACTCTTTGTTATGTTAAATAATAGAATAATAAATTTTTATATTTTATGTAGTAGTGTGGAGCATTAAATTAGAGATTAGATATTTGGCGCGATTAAGGCATTCTTTAGCTAATTTTAACTTCGAAAAAGATTAGTTTTCAAATTAAATTTATGGGCAAGTAATAGATTGATGTGTAGCCGGTTTACAAAAGATTTCAAGTCCAAAAGAAAAACTTAACAGAATGGGAATTATACTCATTCTCTTGATGAAATAGGAAAGAATGAAATGCGCCAGAAAATATGATATATGATTTTTATTTGGGAGGTGGTAGAAGGAGTGGGTACAGTTTATAATTTTACTTTATTATTCTATTAATAAAGTGTTGTAATCGACACAGAAAACAATTTCTACCCTGAAAATTTGTTTTTTCGCGTTTCATGACTAAATTATCCTAAAAATGCAAAAAAATCACGCCGTATCTATGGACTCATACCTCCGAGTTTCTTAAAGATAGAAAGTTCATTTTTGAGTGAATTAAAGGTTGGGTAAAGGAGGAAGAGGGAGGAGGAAAGAGTAAAAAACTGCACTTGCTAATATCTCCACTACGAGTGCAGATAGAAAGCTGAAACTTGACATTCGGATACATTGGTTTATGTGCAAGAAAGCAAAAATAAATTAATTTTCTTATCCAGTGGTGTCCGAAGAGGGGAAGAGGTCCTAAAAACAAATTGGCGCCTTTTTTTTCAAGGAATATATCTTTGGAATCATTAAACGCATAAAGTTCATATTTTGGGACCATTTAGGTAGTATATAGCTCCATTATTATTGACTTTCAGAATCAGGGGGTGTGCAAAGGAAAACACAAAAATTTTGTACAAACACTTTAGAATATTTAAAACAAAATTGCGTCCAAAGTTTTGATGCTGTCATTCCACCCCCTTCCATACAAAACTTGAAATTTTGTACAAACACCTCTCAAGATAAACGAAATAACACTGCATCACAAAATTTAATGATTCCCTCAACTCCTCCACCCCTCCCATATAAATGTTTTAAATTCGTCTATGCAACTAACATTTTTTACAGCGAATTTTGAACGTAATTTGAGCAATCAGTTAAGACATTATTAAAATCCACTCATCCATTATATCAAACCTCTCCTCATTCTCCCACTCTCCCCGTAAATCCAAACTTGCATAGATAATCGAATGAAATATGTATTGATACTACGTACTGGAGTTTTTGATCGTTATGGCAATTAAGTGCTAAATAATTGACAACAACCTAAAATTCCATTCATTCCCTATTCACTCTAACCTGCATATTCTCTTCCCACGCATCCTCAACTTGTCCCAAGAATAATAAAGTTGCGCCCGACTCGTTGACAGATATTTCAAATATGTCAATGAACTTGGTGTGCACATTTTTCATTTGTAGCTTCCGTAATGTTGAGGAAAATACATACATTGCCTTTCTCAAAATTATTGCATTTGTATAGGAGGTGGTAGAACGCGTGAAAGGTCTTAGATGAATTGAAAACTGCTTTTCTGTATTACAGTTTTAAAAGCGATAACTCTCCCGTGTTCGAAGAGGAAATACTCTTATTGAATTTCTATTATAGACATTTTTATACCCTAGATGAAATCTGAGAGTATATTATGTTTGCCGTACCGTTTATAGCGCTAAGAAATAATGCTCGCACAGAGCCGCCAAGGGTACAAAAATATTTGTTGTCGCTCAAAAGCCTCGATTCCGAGTTACTGTCTCTCCGTCTGTGGTTATGTATACAACAAAACTCTCGTGCTGAAATTTGTTGTGTGTTATTTTAGCAAAAAAGTAACTTTAAGTTCGTGAACGAGCCACATTCCCCCACTCCTTCTACCCCCTCCCATACAAATTTCATGAAATTTCGAAATTTAAGGAAATTGATTTTCTCCGAAACCATTTCAGCTATTGATTTAAAAATTGGGTCATAGTATAATGATATAAATATCATTAACCTCAAGAAATACTGATCTGATCTCCTTACTCCTTCTATCACCTCCCATACAAATTCACAATTTTCAAAAATGCATTTATTCGGTTTGCATTGCAACTAGCAAAGTTAAATGAACCAATTTTTCATAATTAATTTTATTAAAATTGCAATTAATTTTGAAAAAACTATCAAGTTTACCTCACTCCTTCTACCCCGTCCCATACAAATTTTACGAAATTTCGGAATTTCAATTAAATTAGTTTTCTCCAAAATCGTCAAAGCTATCCACTTTTTTTTACTTTGAAAAATGTACACTATTTTAAATATGATTGATGTCAAAAAATTTGGTTTTGATTCAGATATTCCTCTACCCCCTCCCATACAAATGCAGAATTTTGGTAAATGCATTTAACCGATTTTCATTGAAACTAGAAGAAGTAGAAACTTGAAATTTTGTCAGAATTTGTCCCTTAATAATTGTAATAAATTCTAAAAAAATATCGCCTTCACCTCACTCCTTCTACCACCTCCCATACAAATTTTTGTATTGGAAGTTCAAGAAAAGTTTTTATCCTTCGAACATATGAGAGCTATCGACTTTAAAATTGTAACAAAGCAATGTGATTAGGATGTTGATAAGCAAATTAAAAATCATCCAAAATCTCCCACTTTTTCTGCCACCTCCCATACAAATGCCATAAATTCAGACAAAAATTGTTCAATTTCCTCGAAAATTATGAAAGCAAGAAACTTTAAATTCAGCATAAAATATTTTGTATAGTTCAGTGTTACATACAAAAATTACAAACCTCCCGCTCTACTTTTATCACCTTCCAAACAAAAGGTAAGTAAGTATTTCATCTTGGTATTCACCAATTACTTTGTCAGCATAGGGCTTAATTCTCTTTTCCAGAATTTTCGTCAAGATCTTATAAGACGTACACAACAAAGATATTCTTCGATAGTTCTCGCAGCAGAGTTTGTCACCTTTTTTAGAAATTGGACATATGATTCTCTTGCGTCAATCGAGAATGCAGGAGGCCATCCTTTTCTCTATTAGAAGGGTGGTCTATTTGGTTGTATGTTCTACCGTCGGGTGATGCTCATGTTCTCTTATGAATGTCACGATGCGGGAAGCATGTTGAGCTTACAATAAGATGTTTGCTGCTGGCAAAATCCGCCAGTATCTGGCCGTTGCCGTTACTAATATCATTAAGACTGTACCTTTTAATTGTCCCCATGAAAGCTTCTTCCTTGCCCACTTTCGCGTTAAGGTCATCGAATACTATTTTAATATCGTTCGACGGAAGGGAGTCGAATGTTGATTCTAAGGTGCTGTAGAAATCGTCTTTAACTTCGTCGTCTTTGTCTTCCGTTCCGACATTAATAAGCGAAACATTAATGCATTTGTTTTGATGCGGATTGCACACAATCGTTCATTGACGGATTTGAAGTTGGTAACTTGGTGTTTAAACTTCTTGTCAACTATAAACGCAACTGCAAACTCCCGGCTTCCCGATTTTTTTTCCCATTTTTGAAAATTGTGTGCGATTCAATGTCAGTAACCTCGGTACCTAGTAATTTAGTTTCTTGAAGTACTATGATGTTCATATTGAGTTCGCTTGCCTGTTTCAGAAGCTCTCTCACTGCTCCTGCTCTGTACAGGGCTCGCACGTTCCAAGATCCGAAGAAATAGTCCATTTTTCGTTTGCCGTTGAATCAATCCAGTCCGAGGCGGTGCTTCAAGTTTCGAAGCAAGTCAGGTTTTTCCGAGGATGAGTTGTAACACATCACCCAACCCCCAAACTTGAAGGGCCATATTATGATGATGCAATGGCGCTACAGCCCATATCTAGCCTTGGCCTCCCGGATGCACCTCCTCCAGTTGTTTCGGTCCAACGACTGCGTCCTCCAGTTTGAAAAATCGAGAAGCGATCTGCAATATGCGTCGACTAAGTCCTCCCTTCGCTTTCGTGGCTTCCCGTTCGGTCGGTTGCGTTGAACTTTGCTCTTGAGCACGCGTTTTCTTTTTTTACGGCACCGAGTAAAACTTAAGGGGACTCCCTTTAATGCAATGCACAGTTATGTCGGTATAGGAAGTGGAGGTATTAAGGTGGAAAGAGACGAAAATGACTGTGGACATTGTTCTTGAAGCACCGCAGGTTGTAGTTGTTGGGAAAATCATTCCAAAGTCTGAAATTCCCCGTGCATTCGCTCCACGTGGCTAACCCATTGTAGCTTGCGCAGTTTTATCACGATGATGCTGGTGGGTCATCAAATAGTTGATACAGCTCATAGTTGTATCGAATTCGTCAGTCATCTCCTTCCTTAACTGCTCCGTACACATTCCGAAGAATTTTTCGCTCAAACATGTCGACTCAATCAATCAAATTCCTGTTAAGACCCCCTATAGGGGCATAGGACAGAAACAACTCTCTTCCACAAGGCGCGATCCTGAGCATCGGCTTTAAGCTGTTGCCAGGACTTGTTTATTCCTCTGGCCTCCTGCTCAACTGCTCGCTTCCATGTATTACATGGTCGACCAACCCGACGTCTTCCTTGAGGGTTATAATCCAGAGCCTGTTTTGCGATGTTTCGCTCTGGTTTCCTCAAAGTATGACCGATCCACTGCCACTTTCGCCGTTGAATCTCAATACCTATTTTAGTCTGGCGAGTTGTACTCCAAAGTTCGTCGTTGGAGATCACTTCTGGCCAGAATATTCCTAAAATGCGCCGGAGGCATTGGTTTACGAAAGTCTGTAGTTTCTTGGTAAGTCGAACGGTCACTTTCCACGTAGTACAACCATATAACAACACGGATTTGACGCATGCGTCAAAAACTCGCAGCTTCGTGCGAAGGGAGATCTCTCTTAACCTCCAGAAAGGGGAAAGGATACCGAAGGCCTGACGAGCTTTATTTAGCCGAGCCTCAACATCCTTTTCGGCTCCGCCGTCCATGCTGACAATGCTTCCGAGATAGCAAAAATCTTGCACCTCTTCCACATCCTGTCCATCAAGAACAATCGGTGTGTTTGCGTTCGAACCCATGTGCATGTACTTGGTTTTACGCACATTTATTTTCAGTCCCGTATCTTTGCATTTAGAATGCAACGAGCGAACATTTGACTCTAAGTCCGAACGGGTATGTGCAAGCAAACACACGTCATCAGCATAATCAAGGTGACTTAAGATGTTAAATAGTCTCCATTGAAGACCTTTACCTTCCCCACCTTCCAGTGCAGCTTTCAAGATGTCATTTATTACCACCAGAAACAGGGCTGGTGATAATATGCAGCCTTGTCTGACACCCGTTCGCACAGGAAAGCTCTCGGACAGCTCTCCTCTATGCAAGACGCGACACCTTGCATCTTCGTAGGATTCTTTAATCATAGCTATGACCTTATCTGGAATACCTCTCCTACGCAAAGCATTCCATATGTAATCTCGCTTAACGCTGTCAAAAGCCTTCTCGAAGTCCACAAACATGAGATGTAGTGGCGAACCCATTTCAGCTGACTGCTCTAATATTATCCGTAGGGTATTTGTGTGGTCGGTACAAGACGACCCTTTACGGAATCCAGCCTGATAAACTTCGAGAGTGCTCTCGACGACATCACTAATCCTATTGAGAATTACCTTAGCCATAATTTTTGATACGGCAGTAAGTAGACATATACCACGCCAATTGCCACAATCCCGAAGGTCGCCCTTCTTCGGAATTTTCACAATGACGCCCTCCTTCCATTCAGTCGGATATCTTCCATCATTCCACACCTTAGTGAAGAGTGGGAGGAGTATATCGGCTGTTATTTCCGGGTCCGCTTTGAGGAGTTCGGTTGGTAGTCCGTCTATACCTGGAGCTTTCCTTCCCGCCATTGACCGAATGGCGGAAACTATCTCATCTTTATCTGGGGGATCGTCCCTAATAGAGGATTGTTGCGGTTGGATGTTTGGAAGTTGTTCTGCTTCCGGGATATCTTCATCTGACAAGATGTTTAAAATATCAGAGAAGTATTCGTTCCATCGTCGCAACTGGTGTTCACTCATATTAAGGAGAGTTCCGTTGACATCTCTCACCAGGTGGTTGGCGGTGAAATTCCTGTTCGTCAACTGTTTCATGATTTTAAATAGTGAACCCATATCCCCAAGGTAAGCCGCAGATTCTGCCTTGTTTGCCAGATCTTCAATGGCCTTTCTCTTGTCGCGTCTAACAGCCTTTTTAAGCTGTATATGAGCATCGCGGTAGTTCTGCCTCAAGTCGGGCGTTCGTTGGTTGACATCGGGTTGAGAGATGATTGCCAATTTGGCTTTTTTCCGATTACCAACCTTGTCCCATGTGTCTTGCGACATCCAGGGTTTCTCACCGCTTTGCGCATATCCCACAGATTCTTCAGCACTAGTTAGAAAAGTGTTTCTGGTTGCCTCCCAATTGGCGTCCAGTGTGCGCATTTCATGTTCATACAATGTGGATGACTTTTCGCGTAGAATGGTGGTGTATTCGAGTTTTTTGTTGGGATCTCTGAGTTTATCCACATTAAGCTTGCGCTTCATTTGAAGAATTTGTGGTCGTCGGATAGCTGCTGTACACAATCTCAAGCAGGCAACCATCAAGTGGTGATCGCTCCCCACGTCAGCTCCACGTTTCGCTCGCACATCGAGGAGACATCTTCTCCATCGGCGACTTATAGCCAAATGGTCGATCTGGTTCTGAGTAACACCATCAGGGGAAACCCAAGATGTTTTATGATGACTCTTGTGTGGAAAAAGGGTCCCTCCGATGACCATTTGCCGAGTACTACAGAACTCCACAAATAATTCGCCGTTTTCGGGTCTCTTAATCCAAGGTCGTGAAGGGTCGACCCAAGGGTCACCATGCCTCCCCATGACGTGTTCTAGTCCAGTGTTGTCTGATCCAACCTGGGCGTTCATATCTCCCGAGATGATAATAATATCACCTCTTGGAACACGTTCGAAGGTGGCACTCAGTTGGCTATAAAACTCCTCTTTGTCACCAGATGTTGCGGTATTAGTTGGTGCGTAGCACTGCAGAATTGTGACGTTTCTGACACTGGTCCTGAGCCTGACGACGATAATCCTATCCGAGATTGGTTCCCAGCTAATGAGACTGTTTCTCGCTCTCGGCGTAAGGACGAACGCCACGCCATTTCTGGCTTCACTTTCAGGGCCAATGTACAGAATAGTGTTTCCGCTAGGGGTTCGTTCTTCTCCTGATCCTGTCCACCTGACCTCGCTCAAGCCCAAGATTTGGATGTTATATTGCTTCATTTCACGGTCGATCACTGACTGGCGGTGCAAGGACCGAGTAACCCCAGCTCTTCCCCCGTCATTCAATGTTCGAACGTTCCAGAAGCCAATCATAGTCCGTTTTCGAATGCCAAAAGTCGTTACCGTAGAATCAGTCCGTATCCGAGGCGATGTATCCGTTTCTCGTATCATTTAGGTCTTAAGATCACGGGTGATAAGCCCATGATCCAGTGAGTGTCCATTTGCCATTTTTAGGGCAAGCAGGACTGGCTGTGGATGAATTCTACAGCCCCCATCCCAGAGGGGGATAGTTAGCTCAGGTCCGTGGAGTCGCTAACTCCAAAGATAGTTGCAGGAATTGTTTCGATTGACGTTCCTTGACCGCATAAAATGCTTTGTTAGCTATAGTGAATCTTCTTTGAATTTCATTTCGTTCATTGCCGTCCTTTGTAAGAAGGGCTCCCAGGTATACGAATTCATCCACCTGCTTGAGGTTATATTCGCCCATAGTAATGCTCTACCTATCTGGGACGGTCCTTCGTGACAAGGTCATGTATTTAGTATTCGTTTTATTGACCCTGAGCCCTACTTCACCCGCTGCTGACTCCAACTCCTGCAATACCTCCTTATCGCAAGGTATTGATCGGGCCAAAATATCCACGTCGTCTGCGTACGCCTCCAACTGGGCGGATTTCACGAGTAGCGTACCTCTGGTGTCCACTGATATTACTGAAGTTGCCTTCCTGATGACATACTCGAGCACCAAGCTAAAAAGCATGGCGGAGAGACCATCTCCTTGTTTGAGACCTGACTCCATTGGAAAACTTTAAGGCAACTCGTTTTAGATTTTTACTTGGCACTCCATCGTGGCTTTTACTAGAAGCTAGGGTGTAACCTAGTGGGTATCGCGTTGGTCTACAATACGAAGATCGTGAGTTCCAATCCCGGTCGACGCATAATTCCAGCACACAGCCTGCTAGGGTCATCTGAATCTACGAAAATAAAAAATTCGAAGATAGTGGCTTGTGTGAAGGTCTAACAACCCTTCCACAATAAATAATAAAAATTTTAAGGAACCTTAAGTTCAGGAGGCCAAGGCCCGATTTGGGCTATAGTGTCATTGTAGAAGAAGAATTATTGATATTATAGCGCTTGAATTTTTCTATTTTATTAGCAATCGAACTTATAAGTTCAACAAGTCAAGTCCGGATGGACAAGACCAGCTACCACGTGGAAGTATGATGAGCACAATTGATGTGTATATGATAGTTACAACACTGGGTGTCGCCTAATGACGCCAATCAGATGCCTACCTTATCTATACCCATCCAACCACCTGAAAGAGTTTACATTATGCATTTATTTTAACACAGCCGCGCCGTACGTACATGGCATCTTCGCGTATTGCAAATTCCCAATAAGATTCGTGTTTCCTTGGTTTAAATTTGAAAAAAATATAAAACTTCAGGAAATTAAGAGATATTTCAATTCAAATAATTCACGCTGCATCCGATATGTTAGTCAAGAAACCCATGTTTTTCTCATATTCATATAAATAAATTATGTATTCAGTTAGGATACCTAACTTCATTCGTATTCAAATCATTCCACTGATAAAATTGATGCACTTTGCAGCAATTTTGTCGTACAGCGAGAAGAATCAAACTGTCAAACTGAGAAACAACTCCCTTATAAAATCTTATGCGATTTATGTATTTCACATAAAGGGGCCTTGTTCGAACATTATGCAAACTCTAGACTAGAGTGCAAAATTTCCGATGAAAGTGACTTTTAATTTGATTTCTGTCTGGATAACGTTCTTGCATACCAATTATCAGGACAAGTCTGGTAGACATTATTACAGATATGTAGATACTTGCATATTTTTACAACAGTGATTACTTGTTACCTTTATAAACATGTTGTTGTTTTTATAGAAGTTAAGAAAATAAAAAGTGAAATGAGTCGCAACCGCGTCGAAAAGTCAATAACCATGAATTTTACTTTCAATTTTGTGTAAAGTAGGTCTTTTTTTCGGGGTATTATGCAGTGCACTTCATGCATTTCACTGGGCCATGTAATCGCATTTTGACCCACCCAAATGCATAGAAAGTAAAACGTGATTTGCAGACTGGAGAGCGTTATTGCTACAGGTAAAATTGTCGCAAGCGAAAGGTATTGACTGCATAATTTATGGAAATGCAAAAGAAAAGTTCAGAAATTACGAATGTCATATGGACAAAATCAATATAAAGTTATCAGGCTACTTTTTTTTTTTAAATTGTTACTGTAATTAGCAACCACCAAAGCTCGATAAATATGAAAAATTCATTCTATGCGCTAAAAATCAATGTAATCTGTATCGTGACACGAACAACAAGCATTTGGGTGGAGATTAGATGGTATGGCGCAGTAGTAGTATAATAGCGATTAAACCAGTTCCATTACTATATACAACATTTATATTGACTGGCATAAATTATTTTTCGACTTCCTAGTAAAATATCTGCCAACAAGTTGGGTGTAACTTTATTACTACGCGATTAATGTGCAGAATATGATGGTAGCAGATAAGGAAGACTAAGGGAATGGCGGTTGTAGGGTATGGTTGTAGTCAATTATTTTATACTTAAATCGGATTGCGATCAATCCTCCATATAAAATCAATATTCCATTCAGTTATTTATGCAGAATTGGGTAGATATAATCAATAGTTTGATTGATTGATTAAATTTACGTTCACAATTCTCTACACGCATAGATTTTAGTTCAACAGACAAAGTCAACAGACAAAGTCAATTGCATAAATTCGGCGCAATTTATAGTAATGAAACCAGTTTTTTTTTTGAAAATTCGAGCCTTTATTTTACAAGAACAGTTAAATATTTATTAATCAAAGAAACGCCTATCGCTAGCCACAACTATTTTTCCATCTTTCTGGTAGCATATGGATTCCGCGTCGAAAAAACTGCTCTTCTTTTGAGCAGATCCACGAATCGACCCAATTTTTGGCTTTTTCGTAGAAAACGAAGTGCTGCCCAGACGGACCATGTGTCATCGATCGGAATAGGTAGTAGTCGGAAGGGGCAATATATGGAGAATACAGCTGGGAGGGTAGGATGTCGCATTTCAGTGCTTCCAGGTAGGTTTTCCAACCTTAACAACATGTAGCCAAGCGTTGCCGCAAAATCACTTTGTCGTAACTCTTTTGGGATTATGGTCGTTTCTCCTTCAACGCTCGGCTCAAACGCATCAATTGTTGTCGATAGTGATATCCCATGATGGATTCACTTGGTTTCAGCAGCTCATGAGATACCACAAAAAATTTCTTTTCCATCATCATTCCGGTCCTCGATTACAAAATCACCGCTCTTGAAGCTTTAAAACCACTCACAACATGTTCTACCACTAAGAGCAGCCTCGGCGTAAATGCTTGGGAACATTCGACTCGCCTCTTCTTCTAAATGGCACTACATCCCAAAACGGGCCTTGGCCTCCTGTACTTCAGGTTCCTTAACATTTTCATTATTTATTGTGAAAGGATTGTTAGACCTTCGCACAGCCCTCTATCTACGAATTTTTCACTTTCGTAGATTGAGGTAACCAAGGTATATCCAAGCAAGCATTGTGCTGGAATTATGCATCGAACTCACGTCCATTTTAGGCCAACACGCTTCCCACTATGCTACACCCTAGCGCCTCAGCCGTTCAATTTTTTTTTAATTGAAGACAAAAAGCGAAATTTCCCGCAAATGATGCGAATTTGGCTCAAACTTTGACATATTGGATCACAAAAAACTGTATGACGCCGATAATACTTCACAAATCTTAAAATGTACAGTAGTTGATAGATGTCTTAACTTACCACGTGACGTTTCTGATCCGCTATTGTTGATCATCATTTACAGCTGGCGCCATCTATTAGGAAACGGTTTGAATTTGCAAACATGGGAGGTGGCAGAAGAGTCGGAGACAGCGTAAAATTTATGAAGCAGTTTTTTTTTCGTTTTTATTGGAAGATGACCGTACAAAATTCCAAGTTCGCAGCTTTTAATTTGCTGGTTATTATTATAGTTTATTTACTGAAATCGGTCGAATTTACACTTTTGTATAGGAAAGGGTCGAAGAAGTAGAGGAACTACGAAACTTTTATGCAACTTCGTTCACTTTTTACGTTTAAATTTTCAAGTTAATAGCTTCTAATGTGTTGGTGATAGTTGATTTACTAAAAATGCTTTAAATAATATAATACTTTTGTAGAGGAGGGGAGAAAAGAAGTTTTTAAGGCATGCGACTAGTTCATAT
Source organism: Chorisops tibialis (assembly GCA_963669355.1). Taxonomy (NCBI): domain Eukaryota; kingdom Metazoa; phylum Arthropoda; class Insecta; order Diptera; family Stratiomyidae; genus Chorisops; species Chorisops tibialis. The sequence continues at coordinate 261,904,089 of OY770262.1, read as the reverse complement.
CTTAGACTTTTAAGCATTTTTTTATAAGAGTAGTACAAATTTTCAGGTTTCAAACTTAACATTTCAATCAAAAACTTAGAGTTTTTCTTTTTTGGTTTTAATACACATGAAACAACTTGTGAACGTAAGTTCAAAACAGTTTTAGTTCAAATTATTTTCGTAACGTATTTCAGAATGCAAAATTCTAACTTTGTATCTTTCACAAGAACTCTAAAAAAATTATTGAAAGTGTTCGACATTTTGGCTCACCAACTCTCTCCCATTATACCGTCCAACTTTAAAATACACAGGACACCACCTGAACGGGAAGATTTGAAAAAATAAAAATAAAAAAAAGGCCGGCAATTTGTTTTTAGCACCCCTTTTCGCACCCCATAGGATATAAAAATTAATTTCGTTTATCTTTTTTTTCCCATAAATTAATAAATCCGGATGTCGAGTTTCAGCTTTCTATCTGCAATCGTAGTGGAGATATTAGTAAATATAGTTTTTTACTCTATCACTCCCTTTGCTTCTGCCTTCCACCTGCCACTCTCAAAATTTAGGTAATGGAGCTCACCAATCTACAATCCATAAAATTAATTTCACTCTCTATGGATCTTGGAGGTATAAGTCCGAGTGTACGGTGTTCTTTTGAAACGGATACATCGCCTCGGATACGGACTGATCCTACGGTAACGACTTTTGGCATTCGAAAACGGACTATGATTGGCTTCCGGAACGTTCGAACATTGAATGACGGGCGAAGAGCTGGGGTTACTCGGTCCTTGCACCGCCAATCAGTGATCGACCGTGAAATGGAGCACTATAACATCCAAATCTTGGGCTTGAGCGAGGTCAGGTGGACAGGATCAGGAGAAGGACGAACCCCTAGCGGAAACACTATTCTGTACATTGGCCCTGAAAGTGAAGCCAGAAATGGCGTGGCGTTCGTCCTTACACCGAGAGCGAGATACAGTCTCATTAGCTGGGAACCAATCTTGGATAGGATTATCGTCGTTAGGCTCAGGACCAGTGTCAGAAACGTCACAATTCTGCAGTGCTACGCACCAACTAATACCGCAACATCTGGTGACAAAGAGGAGTTTTATAGCCAACTGAGTGCCACCTTCGAACGTGTTCCAAGAGGTGATATTATTATCATCTCGGGAGATATGAACGCCCAGGTTGGATCAGACAACACTGGACTAGAGCACGTCATGGGGAGGCATGGTGATCCTTGGGTCGACGCTTCACGACCTTGGATTAAGAGACCCGAAAACGGCGAATTATTTGTGGAGCTCTGTAGTACTCGGCAAATGGTCATCGAAGGGACCCTTTTTCCACACAAGAGTCATCATAAAACATCTTGGGTTTCCCCTGATGGTGTTACTCAGAACCAGATCGACCATTTGGCTATAAGTCGCCGATGGAGAAGATATCTCCTCGATGTGCGAGCGAAACGTGGAGCTGACGTGGGGAGTGATCACCACTTGATGGTTGCCTGCTTGAGATTGTGTACAGCAGCTATCCGACGACCACAAATTCTTGAAATGAAGCGCAAGCTTAATGTGGATAAACTCAGAGATCCCAACAAAAAACGCGAATACACCACCATTCTACGCGAAAAGTCATCCACATTGGGTGAACATGAAATGCGCACACTGGACGCCAATTGGGAGGCAACCAGAAACACTTTTCTAACAAGTGCTGAAGAACCTGTGGGATATGCGCAAAGCGGTGAGAAACCCTGGATGTCGCAAGACACATGGGACAAGGTTGGCAATCGGAAAAAAGCCAAATTGGCAATCATCTCTCAACCCGATGTCAACCAACGAACGCCCGACTTGAGGCAGAACTACCGCGATGCTCATATACAGCTTAAAAAGGCTGTTAGACGCGACAAGAGAAAGGCCATTGAAGATCTGGCAAACAAGGCAGAAACTGCGGCTTACCTTGGGGATATGGGTTCACTATTTAAAATCATGAAACAGTTTACGAACAGGAATTTCACCGCCAACCACCTGGTGAGAGATGTCAACGGAACTCTCCTTAATATGAGTGAACACCAGTTGCGACGATGGAAGGAATACTTCTCTGATATTTTAAACATCTTGTCAGATGAAGATATTCCGGAAACAGAACAACTTCCAGACATCCAACCGCAACAATCCTCTATTAGGGACGATCCCCCAGATAAGGAAGAGATAGTTTCCGCCATTCGGTCAATGGCGGGAAGGAAAGCTCCAGGTATAGACGGACTACCAACCGAACTCCTCAAAGCGGACCCGGAAATAACAGCCGATATACTCCTCCCACTCTTCACTAAGGTGTGGAATGATGGAAGATATCCGACTGAATGGAAGGAGGGCGTCATTATAAAAATTCCGAAGAAGGGCGACCTTCGGGATTGTGGCAATTGGCGTGGTATATATCTACTTACTGCCGTATCAAAAATTATGGCTAAGGTAATTCTCAATAGGATTAGTGATGTCGTCGAGAGCACTCTCGAAGTTTATCAGGCTGGATTCCGTAAAGGGTCGTCTTGTACCGACCACACAAATACCCTACGGATAATATTAGAGCAGTCAACCGAAATGGGTTCGCCACTACATCTCATGTTTGTGGACTTCGAGAAGGCTTTCGACAGCGTTAAGCGAGATTACATATGGAATGCTTTGCGTAGGAGAGGTATTCCAGATAAGGTCATAGCTATGATTAAAGAATCCTACGAAGATGCAAGGTGTCGCGTCTTGCATAGAGGAGAGCTGTCCGAGAGCTTCCCTGTGCGAATGGGTGTCAGACAAGGCTGCATATTATCACCAGCCCTGTTTCTGGTGGTAATAAATGACATCTTGAAAGCTGCACTGGAAGGTGGGGAAGGTCTTCAATGGAGACTATTTAACATCTTAAGTCACCTTGATTATGCTGATGACGTGTGTTTGCTTGCACATAACTTAGAGTCAAATGTTCGCTCGTTGCATTCTAAATGCAAAGAGGCGGGACTGAAAATAAATATGCGTAAAACCAAGTACATGCACATGGGTTCGAACGCAAGCACACCGATTGTTCTTAATGGACAGGATGTGGAAGAGGTGCAAGATTTTTGCTATCTCGGAAGCATTGTCAGCATGGACGGCGGAGCCGAAAAAGATGTTGAGGCTCGGCTAAATAAAGCTCGTCAGGCCTTCGGTATCCTTTCCCCTTTCTGGAGGTTAAGAGAGATCTCCCTTCGCACGAAGCTGCGAGTTTTTGGCGCATGCGTCAAATACGTGTTGTTATATGGTTGTACTACGTGGAAAGTGACCGTTCGACTTACCAAGAAACTACAGACTTTCGTAAACCAATGCCTCCGGCGCATTTTAGGAATATTCTGGCCAGAAGTAATCTCCAACGACGAACTTTGGAGTACAACTCGCCAGACTAAAATAGGTATTGAAATTCAACGGCGAAAGTGGCAGTGGATCGGTCATACTTTGAGGAAACCAGAGCGAAACATCGCAAAACAGGCCCTGGATTATAACCCTCAAGGAAGACGTCGAGTTGGTCGACCATGTAACACATGGAAGCGAGCAGTTGAGCAGGAGGCCAGAGGAATAAACAAGTCCTGGCAACAGCTTAAGGCCGATGCTCAGGATCGCGCTTTGTGGAAGAGAGTTGTTTCTGTCTTATGCCCCTATAGGGGGTCTTAACAGGAATTTGATTTGATTGATTTGAATATTTTTATACTCTAGATGAAAACTGAGAGTATTATAAATTTGCCACAAAGTTTGCAACGCCAAGAAATAAGACACAGAGAAAAAAATAAATGAAACAGAAGTTACTCAAAAATTTCAAAACTGGATATCCGTCCGTCTGTCCGTACGGCCGTCTGTCCGTACGTCCGTTTGTCCGTACGTCCGTTAGTCCGTCCCTGTCTTTTCTAGCTTAAGAACGCGTTGAACTAGACAATTCGAAATTTTTACAAGTCGTTTTTGACAAAAAAGTAAGGTCAAGTTCGTGAATGAGCCAAATCGAATCACCCCTTCTACTCTCTCCCAAACAAAATTACACAATTTCGCAATTTTACAAGAAATGGATTTACTCAAAAAGTATAAATGCTATTGATCTGAAACCTAGAAAGTAATAGTCTTATGATAATTTCAATCTACTGTATAAAAATTAGTTGTAAAAATCATTTAACCTTTAAGACTTTAAGGTCTCAACAGAGACCGAAACGTCACGTTTAATAAAATGTAAAATTCAAAAATCTTTCATTTAAATTCAAAATGCTTTATGAAAATATTCACCAAAAACATTTTTTCACTAAATTATTGTTATTTTTTCCAGTATCCTTTGTTTTTCTTTGAAAAAAATATGGTCATGAATTTCTATGCCCCCTATAGGGGCATAGAACAGAAACAACTCTCTTCTTCAAGGCGCAATCCTGAGTATCGGCCATTAGACATTGCCAGGACTTGATTATAGTGCTCCATTTCACGATCGATCACTGATTGGCGGTGCAAGGACCGAGTGACCCAGCTCTTGCTCCGTCATTCAATGTTTGAACGTTCCAGAAGCCAACCATAGTCCGGTTTCGAATGCCAAAAATCGTTACCGTAGATTCCGTCCATATCCGAAGCACTGTATTCGTTTCTTATATCAGTTAGGTTTTAAGATTACGGGTAATAAGCCCATGATTCAGTGCCATTTTAAGGGCAAGAAGTGGGTGAATTCTACAACGCCCCTTCCACAGGGTGATGGTTAGTTCAGCTCCATGGAATCGCTATTCTCCAAAGAGAGTTGCATGATTTGGTGAAATCTCATCCTACAACTAAAAAAATTCATTTTGTGCTAAAATCATCTTCTACCACCCGACAGACCTACAATTAACATAATTTTTATAATTTTTGTATCATAAGCTAATGCAAGACACAATATATTTAAAGGAGCTCGTTATACATTTTTAGATTGCGCAAAAAAATATAATTTATTTTTCAAGCCTCTAATGTCTATGGAGTTTCCAGAAGGTACTTCAGAAACCCTACAAAAACGATGACGAGATTATTGATTAGCTAGATACAGTGGAGTCTTGAACAGACACTAAGATAATGTTTTTTGTATAATGGTTGAATCTTAGAGTTCCTGGCAGTTCAATGCTTCTTTAAAGAAACTGCGCTTGTTTTAAAATTAAATTTTTGCCAAAAATTTGAATCAAGAAATGTTAATTCATTGAAGAATTTTGAATCGATCGCCAAAAACTACTTCCATAGATTTCAATGATCTAAACGTTCTTTATTAGACTAGAGCCATTCTACGGAAAACCAAAAGAATATTTCAACCTAATACTGAGAAAGTGGATTGAACGGGAGCACAAAATCTACTGGAATATAATTCCAGACTTATCAATCTGAAAAAAAATCGTACCACACAAAATCAAAGTGAAAGAGATCCTTAAACTAAGTAACAGTGACATCAGTTCTCTGATTGGCCTCCTGACGTCCATCTCAAAGAAATAGGTCTTATAGGAACTCCTCTGTCTTAATAACTCCGAAACGACAGAAGATATTCTATGCAAAGATGTTCTATAGCAAGGAAAAGGCAAGCGTTTCCGTACAACTGATAAACTAGCCAACATGGCTCCCTTAGAGTTACTTAGATTAACCAAAGCTATTGTGATAGTATAAAGGGACAACAAACGCACAATGGGACCGAGAAGATCGCAGTGATCTCAAGTGCTCCCCAATATATAATAATAATAATAATAATTATCATTCCAATGTGAGTGATTCGGTGTTTGTACGCCAGATTTGGAAATGCCATTTCGAGAAAAACATCTTCAAAGTTCTGCTTATTGCTTGAATCCATTTTGTTTTTTTTTAACAGTTTTTAACATAATTTTTTACAATAATTAAACATTGAACTACTTTCCCTTGTAAGAATAATTCTTGTGAAAGGGGTGAGGAGTAATGGCTTGTAGATTAAAAAAATGTTGACGCTATTAGAGATACAATTATTATGTTAAACAAAATATAGGTATGTGAATAAAAATACAAAGTAAGTATACCTAAGAAATTAAAAAATCGAAAAAAAATAATAATAATAATAAGAAATGAAAAAGAATAAAAGAACACTCGAAAGTATCAGAAAAATCACTTTGATTAACCCGAATAATACAATTTCTTGACATTTGATTTAAAAATGGCCAGATTCCTACTTTCTTTAATAGAACTTGGCAGATCATTAAAAAATTTAATCCCAATGTAAGTGTAATGGCATTGCCCTATATCTGATTTTCTCTTTGGCAGCAGTAATTCAGCACGAGCGCCACCTCTGTACTTTGAATTAATTTCAATTACTCCAATTTTATATTCTTTGAAAATTTGGATATTTGTTATGAGTTTAAAAACAGTCTCAATGCAGAGAACAGACAACAAGGAAAATAAACTATTTTTTGGAAATCTTACCGGTTTGTACAATAGGATTTTCATAAGTAATTGTTGCCCTATCTCTAATGATTTTATTATTGAAGGTAAGGCTGAACCCCAGGCTATAATACCATACTGGATTACCGAATGGATGACAGCGAAGTAAAAAGATCTTATAGCAGCTCTGGTTCAAAAATTTCTTACCTCGAAATATATTGGTATTGGTTTTTTGAGTCTAGCTGCTACATTTTGTACCTGACTATCCCATTAGAGATATTGATCGAAAACTACTCCTAAATATTTTGTAAGAATTTTTTTTCTATCTGCTGACAGTGACAGTTTGAAGAACAGTTGATTGAATGAGCCTAAATTCGTGGGTTGTCCAAAATGGTTTGGCGAAAAGTAGATGTAGCTAGTCTTTTGTGTCAGTATATGAAAATTCATTCAATCTTTTAATATTAAAAGACCGTAATTGGCTTTGACACTTACGCCTTCTCAGGTATAAGTCCTCAATGAATAGAACTGTATCATCAGCATATGAGATAATTGTAATAATATGTTTTGTTAATGTAGATCGTCAACGTATAGCAAAAATAATATAGGCCCCAGACCAGTCTCCTGTAGTACACCAAAATCAAAAGTCAGCTCGTTGCTAAGGACATTATTTATTTTAACTACTTCTGGGCTTTTTGTAAGATGGCTTGACATCCAATTTATTAATGATTTATTTACGTTGATTTTGTGAAGCTTGGAAATAATTTTTGTGTGTGGAATCGAATGAAAAGCTTTGGCTAGGTCCAGAAAAACAGCACAAGATTTCAATTTCAATTATATTTTCGATATTAAAAATAATAGATATTGGATGATAGTTAGTAATATGCTCTTTGTTTCCTACCTTGAAGATAGCAGTTACTATTGCCTTTTTATATACTATATTTATATATTATGTAGGTATATATTATAACAGTTCTGTCTTAAGACTAAGGATTATTATGTGACAAAGAGGCTTTGTGATTTAAGTGCTAATATGTTTGATACATTCATTTGTTAATCCGTCGAACCCAGGAGATGTTCCTCCACCCATTTTTGAAATAATCAAGATTATTATATTCTTGTACAAAATATTTTTAACATCACAGCTTTGAAAACTACGGACAGTTTTGAAATAAATTGCGCAAAAACTCCAGAATCAAAGACTCAAAATATTCTACTGCACTGCACAGTTTTTTACTTTTGTAGAAAAGGAAACTTAAAAATACAGTCGTGGCAGCACTATTAAGAGACATCTATTGTTAGTAATGCTGCGTTTTTCAGACAACATGATCTATGAATTGAATAAAATTGGAATTATTATAACCATAAAGTAATTTCTGTCAGTGCTAAAACTTATTTATTATATTATATACGTATCAATTTATTGCAATGATTTATGTAATACACTCGAAAAGCATAAAATAGAAATGGTATCATATTGGTTCGGTGAATGTTTACACAATGTATTTCGAATTAAAAGAAAAGATTTAAGAATTCTACACTGTTACGCTTTATTATTAGTACCGTTTCGGTCTCTGTTGAGACCTTTATCACCTGTTTGATAAAGGTCTCAGCAGAGACCGAAACGTCACAAATAATAAAGCGTAACAGTGTGGAATCCGGAAATCTTTTCTTTTAAAAGTATCATATTTCTTTCGAAAAAATTCAAATTCTTCGTGGCAACAACATTATTTAACCTTTTTTACCACGTCATCGATGCCAAAGTTATCAAACCTAAATCACAAGCCAACATACATATGTTTCTCAGAAATGAATAAGCGGACACTTCTGGTGACAGTGAAAAGGAAAAAACAGTTTTTGCGATTAATTCCGCTACATAATTTAAAAATATATATATGTATATATGAACGAGTATATGAATATATGTACAATAAATGAAACGGTTTAATAAAAAAGTGAACCTCTACCGGTTCCCTTGAAACATTGGATAACAAGACGATCGACGATTTCCGTAAAGGAAAGACCCCAACATTCAAGACATGCCACACCTTTTGCCGGTAGTGTAACAGTTGAGGTAATAAAAAGTAAGGTATACCCATAGCCTTTGGCGTTACCTGGTACCAACCCAGCAATCATAATTTGATAACTGCGACTAAACTAGTGACCTTTCTCTACCGCTCCTTTCAACGTGTTTTGATAGTCTTATGATTTTTTTTTTGTCTTATAGAAGATTTAAGCCGAATTATCAACTTGCGGCAATTAAAATAAGAAATACAATATGTTGCAATTCTGGCTAAGCACTTCGATATCGGAACATTCAGAGCACTCTTAGCTATACTCGTAATACATGAATGTAGTTAGTAATTGGATTCGTGACTAATGAACCGAACCGAAGGACATGGAAGCAACATTCTAAATAGTAATGGTTCAAAAATTGTTAAATACAGAATCATAGAGATTTTCGCGAATGATGCACTTTAACTTATGAGAAGACACCAGTAATACTCTATGATAAAATCATGACCGATCAACATGCATGGAAATATAATCTTTCGGTAGTTTAAAATGCTATTGGACTTGGAAGGTTAAAATTAAATTTTTTTTTTTATAATTCATTTCATTCATTCATAGTTGAATAATACAAAATATATTTACGTACACAAAAACACCAACGCTATTAGAGAAGCAGTTTTAGATGGTCTACTTAAAGCCCCTCTACAACAGTTTACTGGAAATGACAGTCAAGTTTAAATAACTTGAAAGTAAATCACGCATTGTAGTTTTTTTTTTATTATGATTCATAAATGCTAAATTCTGGGAAAATCTATCGAAATTACCTTGAAAACAAAAAACTACATTGTATTGAAAAACCCATCAGATATCACGATCAGAATGGAATGTTAAATTGAAATTTTGTTTGAAATAATATTATATATACATATGTATTATATATGACATTGTGTCAATTTTTGCAGGTATTTTTATTCATATTTATTATTAATATTCTTGCACTGCCAAAAAAATATATTGATATTAGGTATACTTATATTATAAAACATAACAGAATTATTGTTATCCTCATGCGATACTCTAAATGAAATGGGAAAGGGTTTAATCCGGATTACCGGAATTAAGTCATCTCACATTGTTTAGAATAGTGAGTAGTGACTTTTGTTTGGGACGAACCAGAGAGAGGGATTTGTAATTTTTGTATATGACACCGACCGTGGTATGCACAAAACACGTACGAAATTCAAAGATTGCAAACTTCATAATTTTAAAGGAAATTCTATTTTGGATGATTTTCAAAATGCTTATCAATATTCTAATCACCAGACTTTGTTACAAATTTAAAGTCAGTAGCTCAGATATGTTCGAAGGAGATCTGCTTTTCCTGAATTTCTAATACAGGAATTTGTATGGTCGCACACCCCCTTGTACGGCGGAGTTGATATTTTTTTTAGAATTTATTGCAATCATTAAAGAAAAAATTCTGATAAAAATTGAAGCTTCCGCTTTTTCTAATTTTAATGGAAATCAATGGAGTGCATTTACCAAAATTGTGCATTCGTGTGGAAGGGGATAGAAGCTGTATTCGGATCAAAACCAAATTTCTCAACAGTAATGATATTTGCATTATTAAACTTTGCTAATTATTTCAAATTGATAGCAGTGGCGTGGCGTCCATTGATGCAAGGAAAGCAATGCTTCCCTTACGTTTTGCCCTTTATTCAGTTTAGAAAAGCTAAACTGAAATCAGCACGAATATGAAAATATATTAAAAAAAATTCTTTAAAAGAAAGCGCATTATTTTCGTCTAGGACTGTTTACAGCATTTACGTGCTCTGGACAGCTTTTTCTGACCAACGAAAGTTGAAAGGCTTCCAGGAAAAAGATGCGATTTTTAAAACTCATGTACAAGACCGCTGGTCAATACAAACAAAATTTTCTCTCGCGACGAGCGCAAGTTCGACTTCTGTAGGAAGGAGAGTTACGTTAACGCAATTGCTTCCAGCCAGTGCTTTCAGTCGCAAGCTCCAGTTCTCGATCAAAATATTGCCAGTATTGAAATTTCTGTACTGGCCGAAAAATGATCAGGAAGGAAAGTGTGAAGAGGTAGATCTGGCAATATTGCTCATATTTGTCGTACTTTGAGTGGAAACCAATCGGTTTAAACTTCGGCAGATCGGGTGACATCTTTTTTTGGACGCCTTTACTTTTTATACTCTAGATGAAATCTGAGAGTATTATAAGTTTGCTCTGAAGTTTCTAACACTAAGAAATAAGGCTCGAAGAACGGCTCAAATCACCTACTCTACCCTTTCTAACCTCTTCCATACAAAATGACACAATTTCGCGATTTCACTATAAATGGATTTGGTCGAAAAATATAAAAGTCATTGGTCTGAAATTTGAAATATACTATTATTATGACGATTTCAATCTACCGTATAAGAATTATGCATGTCCTTTCTCTCCTTCTACCACCTCCCATACAAACTGCACTTTTTCATGAAATGCTCTAAAACAATTTACTCAGTACGTATAAAATTTATCGATCTCAAATTGTGCACTAACAACTTCTTTAAAATTATTACTAAAACCATAAAAAATTAAACGATTAGCTTTACCCCTTCTACCTTTTCCCATACAAAATGACGAGATTTTGCAATTCGACAATAAACGGATTTGCTCGAAAAGGACTAAGGCCCTTGATCTGGAATTTGAAATATATTACTTTTATGATGATTTCAATCTACTATATAAAAATTATTTAAGTTCTCCCCTTTCATCCACCACCTCCCATACAAACTGTTCTTTTTCATGAAATATTCTAAAATAATTTACTCAGTGCGTATAAAATATATCGAGCTGAAATTGTGGGCTTAATATTTATTTAGAATTGTTAGTAAGGCCAAAAAATTAGACTATTAACTTTACCTTTCTACCACCTCTCATACAAATTGCACATTTTCACTAAATCCAATACACTAATTTTCTCAGTAGAATCCTAAATTTTGTAAAAAATATTTAACATGATAAGAAAAAATTAGCTTTACGCCCAATCGTAGTTCTGTTATATATTTATACTACTAATAAAATTTAAGATTATATTGTGTTTGCCTTGCCGTTTGTAACGCTAAGAAACAATTCTCGCACAGAGTCGCTAAGTGTACAGAAATATATGCTGCCGGCCAAAAACCTCTATTCCGAGTGACCGTCTGTCTGTCGGTCTGTCTACAACATAACCGTTGAAAGCTTTGACCTATCGTGCTGAAATTTGTAATATGTATTTCTTAGCAAAAAAGTAACCTTAAGTTAGTGAACGGGCCGCATCCCTCCACTCCTTCTACCCCCTCACATACAAATTTCATGAAATTTCATAATTTAAAGAAATTGAAACCATTTCAGCTATTAACTTGAAAATTAGGTCATAATATAATTATGTAATTATCATTAGCTAGAGTGTAACCTAGTGGGTAGCGTGTTGGTCTTGTAATGCGAAGGCCGTGAGCTCAAATCCCGGTTGACGCAATATATAATCCCAGCAAATTGCCTGCTTGGATATACCTTGGTCACCTGAATCTACGAAAATGAAAAATTCGTAGATGGAGGGTTGTGCGAAGAGCTAACAACCCTTCCACAATAAATAATGAAAAATGTTAAGGAACTTGGATGTCAGGAGGCCAAGGTCCGATTTGGGCTGTAGCGCCATTGTAATAGAATTATCATTAACGTCAATAAATATTGATCTGATACCCTTCTCCTTCTACCCCTCCCATACAAATGTACAATTTTCAAAAATGCGTTATTTGATTTTCATTACAACTAGCAAAGCTAAAAGAACCAATTTTTGTCATAACTAATTTTAGTACAATTGCAACCAATTTTGTAAAAACTATCAACTCACTCTTTGTACTAGTGTTGGGTTACTCATACAAGAAGTGGTACAAATGTCCCATTCATGCACTTCAAATGTCCCATCACTACAAAAAATATTTTTGTCCCACTTCAAAGTTTTTGTCCCACTTCAGAGCTTTTGTCGCATCTGAATTAAAGTCATGCATTTGTATGGCTGCTGTACCAACACATTTGTAACACTCAAATCGCACTCACTCTTCACCGGATTTTGTCCCATGCATTTGTATGACTGAAAGCAAAGCTCTCTAGAATGAAGCACGGGAACGGGACGGATATATTACGAACCGGACAACTCTGTGAACATGAATTACAGATTCTCTTCGATGGGAGAAACCGAGATTTGACTTTCAACTTTCAACAACTTGTTGTTGTTGGATTGACTTGCATAGTGTTTTAACCCTAGTGAAACCGAATAAGTGTAAACTTATGTATATTCAAAGCCCTCTAAAATTGAAACACATAGAAAACTGTAGAATTTTAGTTATTCCGCGACACCTCTTATCTCTCATTCTTGTACATGGCGTTCTTAAAGCTTGAATTTTAATTTTTAAAATTAAATAAGAATAACTGAAATAAATAAGACTATATTTTTTTTTGTGATATTGATTAAGGAGATCTTGAATTTTAATTTTTAAAATTAAATAAGAATAAGTAAAATAAAAAAGAATGTATATTATTAACACAACCCACAAATGCCACACACCTAATAATACGTCATTTTACAATCGCATCTCAAAAGAAACGGTGTTACTAGGGTTAACATACTCTACGCGCACACATAAAAGCGCAATATACGTCATTCTTCGCTCATTTACTACCATCGCTCCTCAAAAAGGCAAATTGTATGTATGGGACATTGTATGTGTGAATGGGACATGGAGCTTTTGAATGGGACATTTGAGGTGGGTTATTGTACCACCTCAAATTTCAAATAAGCCCCTCATACAAACATGGGACAAAAATTCTTGTCCTACCCAACACTACTTTGTACCTCCTCCTATACAAATTTTACGAAATTTCGGTATTTCAATTGAATTTTTTTTTTCCAAAGTCGTCAAAGCTATCAGCTTTAAATTTTGAGATAAGTATACTACTACAAATATCATTGATGTCGAATAGTTTGGTTTTAATTCGAATACTCCCTCTACCCCCTCCCAAACAAATGAATAATTTTGGTAAATGCATTTAATCGAACTAGAAAAAGTACTAACTTAAAATTTTGCCAGAATTTATCACTTAATAATTGTAATAAACCCTAAAAAAAACTATAAACTTCGCTTCACTCCTTCTACCACCTCCCATACAAACTGCACAGTTTCACCAAAAACAATGCAATAATTTTCTCAGTATCTATTAAAATGTTAAAGCTTAACATTTTTATAGCTACTAAAGTATTGTATGATTGGACTTTACGCACAATCGTAGTTTTTAAGCTTAATGTTATATTATTTGGGCTTTTATTATTTAATTAATACAAGCTACAACTATACAGCACATGTCCTTAATACTCTTCGATAGGTATGTATATGATCTCAAATCACGGGATTTATATCCCACATAACGTATTACTAACTATAATACATTCTCAAAAATTGAATATTATTGCGATTCCTACGCGAACAAAGTCGCGAGGGATCACTAGTAATAAAATATAATATTATTATAAACTGTGTACATACAGTGGCGGACAAAAGTCTACGGCAGCTACTTATATTGAGGTCCTGGTTAATTAGTAGCTTTAATCAAAAATCCATTTGTGCACATTTTTTCACATAACGTATATATGTTTATAAAAATACAAAAACAAAAACTTTTCATAACTAACTTAAAGAGAAATTCATGAAAACATAAAAAATTGAATGGACAAAAATCTACGGCAGTCAGTGCTGACTGACTTAAACACAAAAAATTTACAACTAAACGTATCGAATTTTTAAAATTATGTGCTGGCTTGATACTTGGTTGGACCCCCTTTAGCATCAATTACTGCTTGCAGTCTTCGGGGCATAGAGGCGACTAAATTACCAGTTTCTGCGGATGTAATTTTCTCCCATTTTGTAATGAGCGCTTCCTTCAACAAATTTTTATTTTTTATGCAACATTTCCGAATTTTCCGCTCCAGAAGCTCCTATACATGTTCTATTTGGGCTTAAATCCGGGCTTTGGGGAGGCGTATTCAGCTGCCTGGGAGCGTAGGACAACAACCAGTTCTTGACGAAAAGTGCTGTGTGCTTCGGATCATTGTCCTGTTGGAAAATCCAACTCCCTCCAAGGCACAACTTCTCAACTGATGGCCTTAAATGTTGTTCCAACAGGTTCTTGTAAACATAGCGGTCCATAGTAGCTTCAATGCCAATCTGCAACATGCAGCTATGGCTCCCCAAACCATAACATTACCTCAACTGTACTTGATAGTAGGAATCAAATTTTTGATCTCTATTCGCGTATTCTTTTTTCTACATATTTTACTGCGACCTTCACACCCGACCATGTTGTATTTCGAATCATTGGTAAAAAGGACTCGATTCCAAAAAGCATTGTCCTTGTTGATATGGGCCTTGGCGAACTCTAGGCGCAGGAGTCGGTTTTTGGCGGATAATGTTTTTTACGTGGAGTTCTGCTTTGAAGCCCATTCGAATTTAATGCTCTTGAGATTGTTCTTGCATGGACATCCTTTTTCCTTCCCGCAGCCACTTGTTTCGCCAAATCTGGAGCAATTATTTTTGGATTTTTGTTCACTTCTTTTTAAAATTGAACTAATATCTCTGCGCGAAAGCTTTTTCGGTCGGCCAGTTCGCGACTTATTTTCAAGGGAACGACTGGTATAAATGGTATAATGGTATAAACAAAACTTCGTTTTAGTTTCAGTAATTTCGCAATTTCCAGCACGATTTATTGTCTTTTTTTTACTGGACGACCAAATTTCGGACATCACTAGAAATTTCTTTTCGCGACAAAATATTGCGGCCCTTACAGCACGAAACTAGCGATAAACCTGTAATGGAGCAGCTGCACATGTACTGAATGGCAGTAAGTGGAAATAAACAAATTTCCAAGAAATATCGTTAAGTTTAGTTGAAAATTTTTTGTGTATAAGTCAGCCAGCACTGACTGACGTAGACTTTTGTCCATTCAATTTTTTATATTTTTATGAAATTCTCTTTAAGTTTGTTATGAAAAGTTTTTGTTTTTTTATAAATATATTTACGTTACTGAAAAAATGTGCATCAATGAATTTTCGATTAAAGCTTCCAATTAACCAGAACCTCAATATAAGTTGCTACCGTAGACTTTTGCCCGCCACTGTATATACTACAGTTCATAAATTCATCTCAATTTTCCTTATTTCCAATTGATTTTAGAACCTACATATGTATATACGAGTATCTATGTTTAAAACAACTCACGATCAAATTGCTCACATAACTTAATGACTTGATTCGAAATTGTCATTCACATCGTATTCATAATAAAACTAAAAGAAAATTGAAATAAAATGCAATAACTTATAATCTAACCTTAACAAGTTAAAATGTCGGACAGAGTATAACCGACAAGAGTAGTGCAGTCAATTCACTTTAGATGTTTACTTCAGATACGAGAATGTCGCATTCATAAAATTGAATGTTAAATTATGTTTTAATGATACGCTTAATAATAATTTGAAATTAATTTAAATAATTGATTCCGGTCAAGAAGTATGACACTAAAACTTTATTTATTAATTGAGAATGTTATTTATATTAATTATACCATATACATATACCTAGTTAATTTGAAAATTTCATTTTATTTTTCAGATATGGTGGACCGCTTTATCGGTAGCACTAGGATTAGATATTCGAGGTGATGTTATTAAAGGCGTGCCATGTGTTAAACGTTACCATCAGCTATTTTGTCCGACAGCTGGTAATAGTTACCCAATGTAAGTAGAAAGATATTTTACTGTATGGCTAAAAAAATTAGAATAAATTTTCGGTAGTGTGATAGATACAAAATTTTAGAAATTAATCTTTATTCAATCGCCTTAAAAGTCAAATCTTTCTGTTCTTAAGACCAAAGTACAATCAGGACGAGTGCGCGTCTATTACATTTGAGAAATGTATCTAAACGAATGTAAATCACTCCGGTAGAATACAATGAATACGGCTGCGTTTTCGTCATTATATGCGATTGTGGAAGAATCGTTCTAAGTTGAAATTTGACGTAAAGTCAAAATGTATTTTTTTTTGGCTCTAATCTATATAAATATAATTGTAGTGTCTGTCTGTTATTTGTTTATAAATGGCTATAAATAAGTTTTTTACTTCATTTTAGCAATAACTAAGCAAAATCAAACGTTTTTAAAAAATTTCTCTGTCTGTCTGTCTGTCTTTCCGCCTTTCACGCAAAAACGGCTGCACCGATTGCAATGAAACTTTCACAGATTATTAGGTCTGCCTCGAGAAGTAATCTGCTTTAAGTTTTATTTTTCTCCCCTCACGCCTTCTACCCCCTCCCATACAAAGTGACTAATTTTCAAAAACTTATAATAATCAAATTTTCATAGAAACTATTAAAGCTATTAATTTGAAATTTTAAATATATTATTTCTATTATAAATGCAATCTTCAAGTATATAAATAGTTTGAATCCCCCAACTCCTTCCACCACCTCCCATACAAACCAAGCTTTTTCATGAAATAATATACTCCAGTTTTCTCAGTACGTATAACTTTCATCGAGCTAACATTTTGTATTAAATCCTTAATTAGCATTGTTATTAATATCAAGAAAAAACTAACCAATTAGCTTTACTCCTTCTACCCCCTCCCATACAATCTGACACAAATCCACGACTTTGCGAAAACTCGATTTTCTTGAAAAGTGTGAATGTAAATGTTCTGAAATATAAAATATATCAATTCAATGATAATTTTAGTTGCTTCTCAAAAAATAACTAAAAACCCTCCACTCCTTGCACCACCTCCTATACAAACTGCACTTTTTCATGAAATATTCTAAGCCAATTTTCTCAGTACGTATAGCTTTGACCGAGCTAAAATGTTGTAATAAATCTTTAATTAGCATAATTATTATTATCGGGAAAAATTAACCAATTAGTTTTACTCCTTCTACCCTCTCTCATACAATGTGGCACAATTCCACAACTTTGCAAAAACTCGATTTTCTTGAAAAGTGTAAATCTAATTGATCTAAAATTTAAAACACACCAATTGCATGGTGATTATAGTTGTTTCTAGAAAAATTACCAAAAACCCTCCACTCCTTCTACCACCTCCCATACAAACTGCACTTTTTCATGAAATACTCTAAGCCAATTTTCTCAGTACGTATAACTTTGATCGAGCTAAAATTTTCTGATGAATCCCTAATTAGTATTATTATTATTATCGGGAAAAACTTATCGATTAGCTCCACTCCTTCTACCACCTCCCTTACAATATGACGCAATTTCACGACTTTGCAAAAACTCGATTTTCTTGAAAAGTGTGAATCTAACTGATCTGAAATTTAAAAGATACCAATTGCATGGTGATGATAGTTGTATCTAGAAAAACTACCAAAAACCCCCCACTCCTTCTACCACCTCCCATACAAATTGCACAATTTCACTAAATCCAATGCACTAAGTTTCTCAAGTTACCTATTCAGTTTTTTAAGCTTAAATTTGGTGCAAAATATTTTTATAGCTACTCTAGCATGGTGTGAAAAAAATTAATTTAGTACTGTCATCCCTTCTACCACTCCCCACACAAAAATTCTTAAGATTACAAAAATTTCGATTTCATCGGTACACTCAGAGAAATATTACCCTATTTCAAAGAAAAATAGCTTTAAAATAAAGAAAAATGGCAATGATTTAGCGCCAAAGAAATTTTTCTTTAAAATAAATATTGAAATTTCTTTAATTCTAAGAAAAAAATTGTATATCAGTTGAGTAAAAACTTCTTTGCTTTAATGAAAGTTTCTTAAAAACGAAGAAGTACACTCAAAGAAATTTTTCCTTATTTAAAAACAAATAGCTTTAAAAGAAAGAAAATTGGTAATGAATTAGCGCCAAAGAAATTTTTCTTTATAATAAATACAGGTTTTTCTTAAATTAAAAAAAAAAAAAAAATTTGGTAAAAATTTCTTTGAGCCAAAGAAAGTTCTTTCAAAATAAGGAATTACTCATGTCTTTAAATTAAAGGACATTTTCTTTCCATTAAAAAAAACAGTTTTTTGAACTAAAAAGCTTTATTTCTTTGCTTTTTTTCATTTATTTTTTTATTTTATTTTAACGTGCTATAGAGTCTCTAATCCCGAGATTGTGCTTCCGGCGTTTTCGAGATTGGGCGAAGCCATGATCCCTTGATTGAGGGCCCTAATACAATACCAAATTTAATTTATACATTACAAAAGAAATTAAGATTAGTTCTTTAAAAAAAACATTTTTTTAAAGAAAACTTTTGGTCTCAAAAGGTCTTGATTATTTACATTATATAGATGCACTGGTGGAAACTTTACATTAGTAGCATTTAATAAAATAAAATCTAATTTTTTGCTTATGACATATGATAAATAATGTTTTTTATAATGCAGTACTTCTAGTTCTTGGCAAAGTAATAGAATATTTTGAGGAGATTTCACAATTTCAATTATTTCAAATGCCCTAAAACTGGGATCGTAAATATAAATTATATATCCTGTCTTGTACAATGTTCCATCTCTCTCAAAACTCACGTAACAAGAATGTAATGTCAAATCTTCGTCAGGTAATTTTTCTCGTAATTTATCATAAAATTATGAACAACTTATATTCCATTGCTTCTTAAAAATACATGAAATATGACGAAAATTAATTATGAATTCAGCAAAAACTGAAGAATATTTCAATGATATTGAAAGAGCTATATTTTTTCTGGAATTAACATTTTTGGCGTACGCTTTCAATTGTCTGTGTTTTGATTGAAACGAGAAGGTCCACAGATATTTTAGTGGTCCCGATTTTCTTATAATTCCGCAATAATGATTTAGAAAATGATGTTTAGGCTTAAGCGAGTCCGAAAAAATTTTAGTATATTCTCTATTATGAAAAATGATATGGTCATTTAAATTTATAATATCTAAATCATTTAACTCAGGTAAAAGTAATAATTCTAATAGTTCTACTAAATTAATAACAAAGGGCCACACTAAGTCATCTTCTTCAATTAGATCACCAATTATTAAGGGGAAAAAATGTGCAAATGTCAACATTTCTCTCGCAGATAACTTGAGATTGAATTTTTTCAAGTATTGTAATTGTAATGGAGGCGATAAACTTCCCTTTTTCAGTTTCCCCGTAATTGAAAAGTTGTTTTCGGATATTTAATGATTCTAAATCAAATGTTTTGTTTTTTATGTAGAACATTATAATGTGACACAAATCATATTTTAGAAATCCTTCTAGAACATCATGTAGTATATCGACAGAATAGTTCTGCGTAACATGAAAATCGTTTATCGTATTGAAAACAGAATTTTCCCTTAGGCCTGTTAATTCTTGATTGCAAATATTTAAATCTTCTCGATAATTGATTTTATTGCGCAATGTGTCAATATTTTCTGCAAACGACAATTTATTGTTTTCTTTGCTATTTTTACAGAATTTACAATAAAAGTTTGATGAAAAAGAACGTGAAAATCCTAACATACTATTTAGAGCTAAATTCTCACCTATTACCAAACCTAAGATGAAATATATTTTTTTAACTTCTCCATTTGTTTCTATGTCAATGCCTTTCTGTAACTCATTCAAAATGTCTACAAGTTTATAAAAACATCTGTCATTACCAAAATTTTTAACGTCTTTTGAATTAAAGAGACCGGCTAAAAATATGTTTTCTAATTTGTGCTTAAGAGATATTGGAGCAATAGGAAATGAGTAATAAATACTTAAAAGCGAAGATGTGTGAGGTCCGAGAGGATTATTAACCTCAAAGTCATCAAAGTAAAGAAAGTATGGAATTACAATATCACCATCATATTTTCTTACTTTATTTTGCCAAATTTGACCATTGATAAAGTTTTTTATATCTGATTTATTATTATTCAAGACTTCATAATTTTTCATAAAAGCTTCCAAAACTCCTGGAATTTCAAAATATTTTTTTAATTGAAATTTAATAGGCATCAAAATACCTTTTGCGGCAGTTGCTTTAAGAGCATGAACATCGACTAAAAATGCGTTTCGTATTGAATTATCAATTTGAATTACTTGAGGATCTTCATAACTGTTGTCTTGTTTTAATTGCCTAATTAATTTATATTCTGTATTGAATTGTTGAAAAGGGTTGTCACAGAAATTGATGACTCCATTTAAAATAAGTTTGACTGATTCAGAATTTAAATTGTGTACTACTTTCTGCAATTCTTTCTTGATACAATGAGTAATTTTAATTTCGATATCTCTTTGTAAATTTAGTACTTCTTTTCGAGCAAAATTTTTTCTAACGTAGTATTTAAGGCAAAATTCTAAAGAACTATTACTTAGGGAATTTAAATCAATATTTGCATTATTTTTTAAAGAACTGTTTTCTAAATCATAGTTTGTACTGTTAATCGTTGTTAAATTCAATGTACCAGATGTTTTATTATAAAATTCTCTTGACTCAAATTCTTCGACTTTTATTTTTTTATTTTGAATGGCTTTTGGTTCATTGTCATATTTGGTTTTCTTTCTATTTTCATTTCTCATGTGTTTGCATAAAGATTTAAAGCTAGTAAAGGTTTGATTACATGTAATAAATCCACACGTATAGGTGTCATTTGAATTTAATTGATGCAAATTTTTCAAATGACTGAAGTAATGTTCACATTGTTTGAAGTTTTTCAAACAAAGAAAACATAAAATATTATCCATTACGAAGTAAGATACAAAATTAAAAATATAAGTTTAATAATTCATTTGATTAGAAAAATATTTCTGAAAAATAAGTGTATATCTGTTTTCAGTATTTTTTTTTTTGCAATATTCTATTTGTTATGGTTATTTTTTCTCACAAATTATATAGCTATTTATTTAGCTTAGTAATATCCGCTAGAAGAGCTGACAAAGAAGTTGATTTAACTTCACATTCTAGGTGTATGTTATAAAAATAATTTTGGATGAATGTCCAAACTAGTTTGCATTCATCTGGATATTTTAAATCTAAAACTTGAAAGGTTTTAAAACAAACATCAATGCATTTAACAATATTTTCTAGTTTGTAATATGTTTCGAAATAGTAAATATAATAATCTGTTATATTAAAAAAATCTGTACCTATAGCACAGATAAACGGTTCAATGGTGCCTTTACAAGTAAAATTATTATCTACCAAATTTTTAATTTTTGATTTCAATTCAATTTGTGTTGGCTTGCATAGAAGAAAGGCATTTCTGGAATCTGAGATAGAATATTTTTTAAGTTTCTTCTGCTGACTGTCGAAATTAAATTCATGTAGAAGAACTGTTATGATGTTATCTCTAATATCTGAATAAAGTTTAATAATTATAACATATAAAATATTGAAGATGTTTATTAAAATAGCTAACCTGATTGGAAATTTCCCTTCTGGAATTTATTTAAAATTTCTAAACTATTGAGGTCTTTTGTCCTCTCTTTCATTAATGGTAATATAACATCACCGAAACTGGCCCATTTTTCAAAAAGGCAATTTTCTTTGCCTGGGTACAGTTTTTTGAAGTCTTCGGCTATCTAAATCAATAAAAAAATTTATTAATAGTTTTTTCTAAGTCAAATGTTTGTCATCTACTTATTATACGTACCAAAGAATGACCAAAAGACTGCTTATGTAATGGCCATTCATTTAATATTTCAGTAATATTAGGTGCCGATTTCAAACACCGTTTTCTGATATCCAATGTTGACTCCCACTTTTTTTGCACTTCCTCAATAGGCTCAATGTTGTACTTCCACCAGTTCTTATCTCGTAACTCCTTTTCTTCTGAAAATTATTTTGTTTGTACGAACTATATTTTACATTAATCGAAATGAAAGTTTTTATTACCTGGTGTATAGTTTTCATTGCTTGGTGACCCATATTCTTCATAAGGTCTCTTTCTATTTTTATTTTCCAAAACTCCAGCCTTTTTTAATTGATGAATTGCATTATGATATTTTGAATATAAATTTCCGCCCGGTTTTCTTCCTTGTTTATGTATGTAATATATGTCCTATGGAATTGAAACGTGTTATTAATGTGTTATCGGTTGAATGAAATAAGTTGTACTTGGTTGTACATAGTACTTGCCTTTGATTCGGAAGAAAAATAATTTGAAATTTTTTCCGCTATAAGCTCAAATTTTTTGGGATTTGAAGTAATCTTATTATTCAATAAATATTCGGTGACACAGTTTGCTAGTTTTCTGCGACTTTTGTCATCTAAGCAATTGTTTTTTTCAAAAAAATTTAATATTTGTTTTCCATTCAGCGTTGCATTTAAAATTTTTTCGATGGAAAACTGAAATTCTGCAAATTATTCATTTGTATACGTCAGTCTTATCATCAAAAATACCTCATTAATATCTTCGACTGTTTCTTCAAAGCTTGTTGATGCTGACAAGGTAGATCCTGACCGAGAGTAAAACGTACAGATGATTTGCCATCCAAATGAATTCCCTTTAAATAATAATTGATTGACGATCAAGTCCAATAAAAATTATATACATAAATATGAAATATTACCTGCATTCGTTGCCATTGCTGTAAATTATACTCAAATATTATTCGCTGGCCATATAAAGCTTTTGGAAGTATGTCATCCAAGTACTCCTTTTTCGTATATTTTAAACTTTCGATTTTGAAACCATAATGTGTTAAGATATTATGAAACAATTCACCTCCTAAGTCTTGCAATACTTTAAAAAAATCATCCTTAATTTCACTGGTCGATTCAGAAACTGTTGCACTATTTATTTCATGTATTAATGTGGTGTCAAAACAAATCTTATTTGTTGATAAATCTGTAAAAACGTCACTTTCGTTGCAGTTTATATTTGCACCAGCAATATCATCAAAATTGCTATCAATATTATCCATAATTGCAATATAAATAATCAAATAACCGAATTGAATCCACAAATTACCGAAATGAAATTTATCAAGAAAACACTCCTAGCTGATCGACACCAAACAACTAATTAAACAAAAGGGCAGCGAAATTCAACTACAGCTATAATTTCATCAGATCAAGAAAAAATTTCTTTGTTTTTAAGTGATGCGAACTTAATTTATCCACTAAAATGAAATGAACCGTGCGTTCAACGATATCTGCACTGGACATCGTATGCAGTTGATGACCATCGCCTTAGTTCAAGAATGAGGAAAAATGCTTCTTTGAATTGAAGTCATTCTTATATTGATTTCTTTGAAACAAAAAAAATTTTGCTCCAATTAAGCAAAAAATCTTTAATTTGAAGAATATTTCATTGGCTTAAAGATTTTTGTGTGTTCTCAAAACAAATACATATTTTATTTGATTTAAAGACGATTATTTTTCTGAGTGTAGTATCATATAATGAGGCTTTACGCACAATTGAAGTCCTGTTATGTTTTTAAGCTTAATGTCATTTTATTTGGGCTTTTTTTAATTAACAGAAGCTACAACTATTCACATGTCCTTAACACGTATACATATGATCTCGAATCACGGGTTTGATTTGATCACGGGCCTGTCCCATACAAATGCGAGTATCATGGTTTCATTCTTAATAATTTATGGTTCTGATTCCAACAAAATACAAAGCATTGTTTTCAAAGAACCATCAAATTAAGCAGATTATTTATCCGACATAATGTACTACTAACTACATTCTCAAAAAATGTGATTATTGCGATTCCTAAGCGGACAAAGTCGTGGGCGATCGCTAGTCAGTAATATTTATCTAAAATCGCAGGATGCATCGATTGTGGTTTCGAGATAGGTCTGCTCACATTTTGCCGTAGATGCACCCGTATACGTCGTCGCAATGATTTTATTTAAGCCTCAAAATTATAAAAAAAAAAAATAACTAGCTGAACATATTCAACTGTGGTCTAATAGTTTATCGATAAATCTCCCTAATATTCCAAGCCAAAAGGCCGAAACAGTCAGTAATTGCGCTCCTAACATATGAGCATGTAATAAATTGACATAATCTTATTTATCTGATGACTATTTAAATTAATTGAATATGAAATTATAATTCGCTGACATATCGTTTCACAAATTCAACGTTAGATTGAAAAACATGAGTAAAGCGATCGGTTAAAAAGAGCGCTAAGCCGGTCAATAAGTTACAAACAGGCTCGGTCGCTGATAAATAAATCGATATATTTTTTTTAGTAATAAACGGTTGTACTTTAATTTTCCATTGGTTTTATTTAAAATGTTCTTTTTTCTTAGCAACCCGACTTGCTTACTGATCGAGAGTGCCCGCCCTTCTTCCTGGCATTTTTATCGAGCCATTCTCTTTTCCATTTCTGGGGAGTTGAACCGCATTGACCGCTAAAATTTAAAACTCAATTATTTTACCTTACCATTCTGTTGTTTTTAAAAGATACAATCGGCAGAAAAAGTTTGCGTACATACCCAACACATCCGACATATCTATAAAAAACATCGTTTCTAACATTTTATTCCGAAAAATTTTTTTTTTCCTCTTTTTCATTACTTTATTATGAACATAAAACAAAAACAAAATGAGAATTACTGTACTCTAAAACAACGGTAAAATTCGGAAACGAAAAATAGTCTGAAATTCCAGGAATAAAAAGTCTGCGTACAAAGCGTATAAAGGGAAGTCAAAGTCGCTGAGATGTAGTTAGATCAACAATAAAGTTTGTGTAGGAAAGTTGATAAACGTGTTTTTATCTAAGGTTTGCGTTAAAAATAATTGCTAAAAAAACGTTAAGTAAGAGATGTCTAATAAAGGAAAGGAAATTGAATTTGGGGAAAGGAAAATTATCGTGGATTTGTGGAAAAAAGGTACGTCATATCGTGAAATAGGTGCAATAGTCAGCAGAAGCCATTCATCTGTCCAACGAGTCGTGAACAACTTCAAAGACACAGGATTTTTGGTTTCAAAACCCAGATCTGGCCGCACTCCAAAGTTGAGCCCTCAGCAAACGCAGAGTTTGCTCCGAACGATGAAGGCTAATCCTAGATTAACTGCAGCTGATATGGCAAAGGACATCAAAGCAAAGTACCGCAAGTCCATTTCTGATGATGGTGCTCGTAAAATTCTTAGGAAATATGGGTATCACAGACGTGCCCGTAGAAAGCCATTTATAACAACAGTAAACAGACTCAAGCGGCTGGCGTTTGCTAAGGAACACATAAATAAGCCAAAAGAATTTTGGAAACAAGTTATTTTCTCGGATGAAAGTAAATTTTGTATTTTTGGAATCAAAGTTCGGAAGATTGTATGGAGAAAAACTGGCACGGCCTTCGACGTAAAAAATCTCTGTCCAACAGTAAAGCACGGTCGTTATGATATGGCGGTGTATGGCTAGTGGAGGAGTGGGAAAAATGGAGTTTATTGAAAGTATTATGAATAATATTGTCAAGCGCAATTTGAAGAAAAGCGCAGAACATTTGGGCTTAAGCGACAACTTTTACTACCAACAAGACAACGACCCTAAGCACACTGCGGAGGTAATAAGACTCTGGTTGCTGTATATTGCCCAAAATCAGCTTCGTACATCGCCCCAATCTCCTGACCTTAATCCAACAAAGCATTTGTGGCATCACTTAGAACAAAGGATTCGAGCGCACACAATAATGTCGAAGGTAATGCTCAAGGAAGTCCTGATCCAGGAGTGGAATTCAATAACCCCACTAAGAAGCTGGTAGATTCCATGCAAAAACGGTTGTGGGAAGTAATAAGGAGACGAGGATATCCCACAAGCTATTAACGAGGAAAAACAATTGTTTTATTTTGAAAAGAAATATTTGTACGCAGACTTTTTATTGTTGAAATTCAGGATTTGTTTTCGTTTTTTAATTTTAATATTTTTATGGAGTACAATAATTATCATTTTTGTTTTGTTTTATGTTTGTAATAAAGCCATGAAAAAAAAAAGAAAAAAAATTATTATGAAATAATTTACTTAAAACGATGTTTTTTATAGATATGTTGGATGTGTTGAATGTGTACGCAGACTTTTTCTGCCTAGTGTATATTTTAATCCTTAGCGGCTCCACACGTCTCTGGAGTTTTATAGAGCCTAGTAATACCACCACCAACTTAAATCAATAAGCATCAATGATTCCAAAACATGAGCTTGGCTATCAACATATGGTTACTCTCAATCTACATTTCAATTTTTAATAATACGTAAGAGAACCAGGGGCACAACGGGGTACTGGGCGGAATGAAATTCGACATTTTTCGGTGTCAAGGAGGTGCTGTCAGCGAGTGGCAACAAGTAGAACTAGAACAACCTATTACTGCTCAACTACGGCAACTATGTTAATCTAGTTTTCTAGTGTGTGAAGTTTTCGTTCTGTGTTTTCTTGAAACTTCTGATGATTTTGTAACCACGGTAAGGCAGACGTACTTGTTTACATTACAACTATAGTTAATACGTGATTGAAGTACTTTTAATTGTCTTTAGTTTCATGCAGTCAAACGTCTTTCTCAAGTGGCCTTACCTCCCTAAGCTGAATCGTATTCCTGAGGTGGAGCGGATGGGGCAGAATGGGGAAGTAGCCCATTCTGACTGTGAATGTTTATATTGCGGCGAATTTTTCTCATAGTAAGTTGAAGTTTGGGTCGCTTGCTCCATTTGCGAAAATTGGGCACACAATTCCACTGCGGGAATAGATAGGGAAAATTATGAGACTGTCCTAGTGAGTGAATTTTGTGAATAGGTTGAAGAAATGAACACAATCAATGAAAAAAGTAGTTAAATCTTTATATTCACCTAAAACCAAATAGCAAACTTATTTATTCTGCACTTCCTCTAGTCTTATCTGTTTTATAATTACTTGTCCTTCCAATCCCGTTCTGCTCCGAGCCCGGGGCAAAATGAGGCAATTTACATTATTGTATGGTTTTGAAAACAAAAATACTGGTCTTTTGTTTTCTTGCGATATTAACGTAGATATTTTTGTGATTCTTATATTATGATGTATTCATAGATAAATTTACAGTTGCCTCAATTAACCCTTTTGGGTTTTTAAAATATATTTTCAACTTAGTACCCCATTCTGCCCCGGGTTCCCCTATACTCCACGTAAGTGGTATAGGTTAAGTTTGCTTAAACTTTAGCCATAAAGCCTTTAAAATTATGAATGGCTGGGACAGATAAAGCGCAATTAGCGTCTACAATGGCACACAAAAAAAAAAAACCTTTAATACCAATTACAAAGGTGTGGGATACAGTCTTTTATTACTATATAGTCTCAGTGTGAAATTGGCAGATTCTCATAATGAATAATGATTAATTCAGGAACTAAAAAGTGCATTGAACAGACAATAATTTTTACAAGAAAAAAAGGAGTGTCCTAAAATGACATGGAATCAAATACAGGAAATGTTTCGAAAATTTTAACGAATATTCATTTCAACCTGAACTATTAGGAGACAATGTTTTTATTTAACGTATGTGTCGAAGGGCAAACACATGCGATTTATTTTATTTGTTGCGCAAAAGCTAAACAAAGTCAAGGTTAGTTGATGCCTATATAATGTCGGATGATGATTTAAACTGAAAAAATATTTCCTTGAATGATCACGGTAAGTGCTTGTGAGTAATACTAAATCGTAGTGTTGAGAAGTCGATGAAAATCTGAAATAGATTGCAACATTAGCACGAAAACATGTTAAATAATTTTTTTTTTCGATATCATTCACATTATTGGTGTTTATATCATATAGGTAGAGACATTTTGATTTTTAACTTAGCATAAACTGTTAATACAAATAAAAAATTTCAAATGCACATTGAATGGAGTTCGAAAAATTTCAAGTGAGAAGAAAATAAACTTTACTTCTATTTATTAGGTAGGTATGTAAGAGTGGCTGCCCAGACACAAGTCCGGGCGCATATAGACAATAAGCTGGTCCGTTGTAATGCCACTGGATCTCAGAAGAGACTCCTACTCGGTGAACCAACTGGAACTTCCTATGAAGCGTTACAGGCTCTTGGTGGCGTCTCCTTCTTTTAGAGAGAGCAGGACAAGTACATAACAGATGAAAAATCGTTTCTTCCTCTCCCTCATCTTCGCAGCTCCTGCAAAAACCATTAAACGGAAGGCCAAGCCATTTTTTTTAAATTAATTATATTTCAAAGGACCCCGGAAACTCTTCTTCCTCTCCCTCATCTTCGCAGACTCTGCAAAAACCATTAAGCCTCTGAGCATGTCTCCCTATCAGGCAGGGTCCTGTAACAACTCCTACTATAGAGTTGATCATCTGCCTGCTTAGCAAGATCAGTCTACCAGAGCGTTTTACATCCAGCTCAAGCCAAATCTGTCTGGTGGTATTACATGTAACTCCGTTTGCCTGTTCTGTTGTTGACCTTGCTAATCGCATCCAACTCATGGTGCAACTTACTATATACTATACTATATAGTCAGCTTCACTTTTTCAGATTGACTCTGCAATGTGGTTCTATGCCCTGTAGTTCCCCAGAGTCACCCTATGCCGTGGTACCCAGCATAGGCGAATGTTGAATTACTCAGCCATCTCCCTCAGAGACGCGCGATAATCATTTATGTAGACGTGACTGATTCCAGGGATTTAATAGTAGCCTCAAGATACCAATGTCCTTAGCAGATACTACATTTAACTTAAGCCAGGCCAAGGCTTCTTTTATCGCGATCACCTCTGCTTAGAACACACTAAAATTATCCGAAAGACGGAAAGATATACTTAAGTTAAACATTGCGGAAAAACACCACTTCCCACTCCACTTCTTGTTTTGATGCCATCAGTGTAGAACGATATGAACTCTTCCTCCCATATTCCATCTGCCTCCCAATTTTGTCTCGATAGGATGAAAATGAAGAAAGTATTATCAAATT
This sequence comes from Chorisops tibialis, assembly GCA_963669355.1. Taxonomy (NCBI): domain Eukaryota; kingdom Metazoa; phylum Arthropoda; class Insecta; order Diptera; family Stratiomyidae; genus Chorisops; species Chorisops tibialis. The sequence goes on along the minus strand of OY770262.1, from coordinate 261,874,748 downwards.
CAAAACTTGGTAGAGTGTAGTTTGTGTTTTCGGCTAGATTCTCAAAATCTTCCAAAAGTAAGGAGTGACCAGTTTGAATGCAGGTCCACTGGCGAGTTTCTTTAAGGCGGGCTAAGCTACACTTGTAACCATCTGTACCAATAATACCGAGAGGTAGCAGATAAAACAGTACTTCTACCCCACTAATGCATGAACATGCTGTCTCTGTACCTTGCTGAGTAGAGTGCGGTTTGTCTCTGACCTAAGGGCAGTCCACCACACGATCCCACCATAAATCAAGATGGATCTGAGGACGGCAACATAGAACCAATGCACTGCATTCCTTATTTCTTACCTATGGCTTTCTTACAGAAGTAAAGCGCAATCGTAGCTTTGTTTAAACTTTCCTGAATATTCGGATTCCAGCTCAGTTTCCTATCCAAAATAAAGCCCAGATATTATGCTCTATCTACGAAAACAAAGCTGGTACCATCTGGATTAGGAGGGTCAACATGGCGTTTAGTGTTTCCTTGCGAAAAGGACTTGCTCGGTTTTGTATGGGTCCACTTCAATACCACAATCACGAGATCATTTAGAGATTATTGAGAGGGCATTTTACATAGCTTCGCCCAGAGTACTCAAGTGCTTACCAGAGATGACTATAGCAACGTCGTCCCCTTAAGCAATCACTTTACAGCCTGTCTCTTCCAGTTTTAGCAGTAGTCCATTAACCGGGGAGAAAGGACCTCGCCTTGCGGAGTACCTCTACTAACAAACCTCCTAGCGGATGCAACGCCCAGTTTTGTGCTGATAATCCGTGATGTTAACATCAAATTAATCAGCACGCCAAGCAAGGCGTTCACCTTCAGAATTGAAAAAGCGTCCGTAATTGTTTCTGGTCTTACATTATTGGAAGCCCCTCGATATCGATGAAAGCTACCATATTGTACTTTTTAATACATAGAGATTTTTGATATGGCATACGAGTATGTGCAGGGCCGTTTCAACTGATTTCCCCTTCGAGTATGCGTGTTGGGTTGCTGACAACATTCGCTGATCGATGTTGCTGCGTAGATGGATGTCAATCAATCGTTCTAAGATTTTTAGAAGGAATGAGAGTAGACGTATTGGTCTTAGTCCTTTGCTTTGGGAATAAAAACCACTTTTATTTCATTTCATATTTTAGGAATATGATCAGTCGTAGACAACCTCTAAAAATAACGTCCAACCAGAAAAGGATGATATCAGAGGTGTTTTGAAATTCGACAGGTATTATAGCATCCGATCGCGGGGATCTATATGGTTTGAAACTGCGTATTGACCATAGGATTTTGTTCCGCAAGAACATAGCTAGGGTGTAGTCTAGTAGGTAGCGTGTTTGGTTTACGATGCGAAGGTCGTGAGTTCAAATCCCGGTCGACGCATAATTCCAGCACACTACCTGCTTGAATATACCTTGGTTACCTCAATCTACGAAAATGAAAAATTCGTAGATAGAGGGTTGTGCGAAGAGCTAACAACTCTTCCGCAATAAATAATGAAAATGTTAAGGAACTTGAAGGTCAGGAGGCCAAGGCCTGATTTGGGCTGTAGCGCCATTGAAGAAGAAGAAGAACATGATTTCAAAATCGTCCAAAATCGTGGAGGCTTGAGTTCATGCTCTTCTCGGTGCGGAGCAACTGTATAGCTACCCGGAAAGTAATTATTTCAAAGAAGATCTATGGTCTTATCACTCTAACAGGTTCATGACCCGTCGGATTTCTCCATGTAGCTGGGCATTGAGCGGAAAGTTGAGAGAATTTTGCGAATTCTTGACTATTCGGATGTCTCTTCTACCAGACTGCAAAAAACTGTCCAGGATTCGTGCTGCGCTTTACTCAAGTTCTAACAGCGAAGGGTTTCCTCATGGGATTCCCAATCTGAAGCTACTTTGGTTTGGTTTGCTTGGCATTAATAAAAACTCGTCGAAAGACTTTCCTGAGATCTCGAATTTCGTCGCTCTACCATAGTGGTTTCCTTTTACCTGGGCTTCCTAGTGGAAAAAACGCGTGACATTGCCCTATTTTAATCCCTTGTTAGGGTAGACACAACTCCATCAAGAACGACGGTGGTATCCGAAAGACTTGGCACTTCGGAGAGAAGCAGTTCCTTGACAGTATCCCTGTAATTGAACCAATTAGTCTTCCTGTAGTTCATGAAGACTTGTTGACCGGAACGATGGTAATCTAAACCAAATTGAAGATATCTATGGTCTGAGAAGGAATGTTCATTAGACCACTTCCAGCCCCTTATCAAACGCGCGATATTCTCTGAGGCAAAAGTTATGTCTAGGACTTCCGGGCTCTGTTTAGTAACAAAAGTGGTTTTCCCCTCTATTACAGAGCAGAAGAGGTATTCAAGCAAAACCTCGCCTCTTTCTTTGATGTCGGAGCTACTCCATACTATATGATTCGTGTTAGTACTACATCCAATAATGTTGTCTAATTTGAGGCTCCGTGCTTCAGACTTCAGACCTAATAGATTATTTGAGGGAGTGACCCAGGATGATCATGAGCCGGATAAGCCAAAATCAGCCAGTAGTGTTTTCCTCTCATTTCGAGGCAAGCTGCGCTAATATCCTGGTTACTGTAACAAAATATGTTTAATAGCAATATGCTTAAGGCGCTATTTGCAAGAATACAAGATCGAGGTCTATCTTTATTCCTTGCGTAGATGAGAGTATAGTTAAGAGTCTTGAGTCCTTAGATTAGGTTCCCAACAGCCCAAGGTTCTTGGATCAAGACAATGTCTTCTCCTTACTGATTCAGCCGGAGTAGTAAGGAGGCTGACGCCAATTTGGAGTGGTGAAGGTCAATTTGAAGAAACTTCAGTGTTCGAACCATTTCTGCGTTCAACTTCCACCACGGTGACATTAACTTCTTCCGGATCGGAAGCCAAAAGTTCATCCTCGTTGATTGGATACGATCTAAGGTGCTCGTTCTCCATCTCTGAGCCTGGCGACTGCAAGTCACCTTGGCCAATGGATAGACTAGCAATGTGAAGGGCTTGATTGGATTCGGATGTAGAGCTTTTCCCCTCCGTGTCCATCATAGGTACTGGAGGAACAAGATCCTGGGCTCTTTGCTCTGCCCCAATCTGTCATTTTATATACTTTCATTGTGATGGCAGCGAACCTATAATTAGTTATGCCTCCGGTTTCTGTCAAAGAAGTTAAGGACTCTTTGTTGATCACTATTACGGAGTATCAAGAGTTCCCTTTAATCTCTTCCAGCTTCCCAAGCCTTCAATTATGATTGGAAAGATTTGAGTTACTGGGCCGAATAATGCACAAAATTGCATCTGCAATGCTTGGCTCTAAAGGTAACCATACACGTGCTCGCGCACGGCTTGAGATCCCATCACTTGTCACAACCTCCAGTTGCCAAACTTCTCCCAATCTAGCGATTCCGATTTTACAAATCCGCGGACCTTTGATTGGCATACTGGATCAGTTTTACATGACCTCGGAGCCATCCGCCGTCTCTGCAAACCAGTGGAGAACCAGAATGGTCACGCATGATACTTAGGATATTGGCTGAAAGTATGAAAGCACCTTCCTCCAGCACTCATGAGTAATGCTTCCATCTGCATCACTCTTGTCGATGATCGCCACTACCAGCCTATCCTTCAGGACGTCGCTAAAGGACCTTAACTTACCCCGAAACCGTAGATTCTCTCTGCTTTTCTGTTCCGAAATGTTCCAGAATGCCCCAAGCGACTCAGAAACCTTTGGGGTCTACACCGCTCCCTGAAGAGCTGTTTTAAGGATACAATAACTCGATTCCGCCCTGATTTAACTACCGGTGATTTAGGTGGGTCTCCTTCACAAGTTCCAAAATGCACGCCGCTACTGGGTCCAAGTTTGGTACCCTTTGACTTCACCGGCTGTGTGCTGTCCGCAATAGGTATGGAGGAAACCGGCTTTTCCCCCTCGTGCCCTAAGCCAATAGATCCAGGTTTAGGGTCCAAAAATCTAGCTGCTTGCATGTTGGGAGCCTTACGTTTTTTGCTTCGACCAGGTTTGCAAATCATAGTTTTCGCATCGCCAATTTTGAGACCAGATTTGGTGGCAGAATCTTGCTTGGCTCCAAGCGAGTCTTGAAAGAAGCGTGATTGATTCTTTCCGGCATTTTAAGAGAGCCGATCTCTTAGGCTGGTTTTATATTTTTGGACATATGATCCCACGAGTAGCGGAGAAAATTGTCGATGTGCACAGAGATCGGCATTGTGCAGACAATTCTAATTTATCTGGAGGTTGTCTGGTATCCGAATCTTCCGCTAGTGAATGAGCTATTTAACTGCGCACTCAGCCCGAACGATTCTCCGCACGGGTGCCTTAATCCAGCCCACTTATTGTAGAAAACGATGAGGATTTTACGAAGAAGATGGATTTCATAATGAAGAAGGCTTATAGGAGGGGAAATTCGAAAAATACGACACAATGGGAAAAACATTCTCTTTTGCCGCGGTTGACTAATTGCATGCTTTTCTTATTCGACAAATAAGTCCGACCCAAGTCGGCCATCCACTATCCATAATCCGTGATTCGCGTGGTGACATACATTTCTGCCTTTCTTACAGGATACGATTGTCCCGGCGAACACTTCTCGACTTTCGCTTCAACGCTTGCAGTTTCCGGGGTCCTTTGAAATATAATTAATTTTAAAAAAATATCAAAATTCAGCTGATATGTATAACAAAATAATCAATCCATAAATTTCCAGTTAATACCCCTTTAGATGCTGTGGTAGCAGTCCTCATCCACAAGGCGCGATCCCAGGCATTACCGGCAGGATTTGTTCGCCTCCGGTCTACTGTTCAACTGCTCACTTCTGCTTCCACTTCATAAACGACCAATTTAATGCCTTCTTTGCAGGTTATAGTCCAGAACTTATTTGCAGACGTTTCGCTATGGCTTCCTCAAAGTGTGACCGATCCACTGCCACTTCTGCCTTTAAATGTCAATAAGCCAAATACACGACAAATTGGTGGTCACCATTCATGACATACTTGTATGTCACACATTTGGCAGCTACGATGACGTTCAAAGCTAAGCGAGGGGACAAAAAAACAAATGCGATGCGATCACGTTGTATGTTGTTTTGAGGACATGCCGCCACACAAACTGCCGAAGTTTCTTTGTTAACTAAACGGTCATATAACAACATACTAGCATCGTCGTACGATGCGATTTCTCTCTTAACCTTCAAAAAAGGTAAAGGATACCAAAGGCCTTACGAGCTTTATGCAACAACAGAAAATAAATTAAATCCTTCATGGATTAATTAAAATTAACTACACCTGACTACGCATTCACTTTAACCTATGTTTGAATTAAAACGCACACGCCATACCTGTTCAAGAACTACTAATAAAATTACATAATCAAAGTTATGCATAATTAAAGATAACAAAAAAAAAAAATATCCTAAAAGCATTTCCGAAAAACAACATATAGTTTGCTACCTAAGATTAAAATGTCATCTTCTATAACACCGAAATGATCCTCAAAGACCACCACGATCGCACGTTCCACAAGCTCCTCAGTAACTGCATCCGAAATGAAGACGATCTTTACGTTATAGCAAAATTCCACCCATCTAAATGTCTAGAATAACCGAACCAAGAACCTACTTTAGATTATCGACATTAGCAAGGTACCATAGGAATCCAGTCATCAATCCAGCAAATCTTGTAAATGTCTTAAGTAAATGATCTTGAACACATCACGATCGGCGAGACCATATAAAACAAGATCAGCTGCTGTAACTTGGCTACGCTACGAAAACAAGATCTGCCCATAGAAACGTACCTGTTGATCATCTCACCTGTTAGAATTCAACTGGAGGTTAAGAAACTGCAAATGATCAGATGAGATGAGAGTAAAAGTAAAACAACTTTTGTTTTCCTGCCCCTCAGGAACTACGTGACTGTAGTGGTGATGTTATTTATTATGTAAAGTTGAAAAAAAGCTTAATTAACAAGTTTTGTATTTAGTGGTAGAAATTCTAGAGCTACTTTAAGTATGTTATAATCAATGACTGATTGATTGCTATGGAATCTTGAAATTTTTTCTGTTTTATCAGCAACATTTCATTGTTTATACGAGAACGTTTATAATAATGCTAAGTTGATTTGGGCGCCCTTGTTTTGTATACTTTGTTGTAATTTAAATGGTTTATAATTAGATTACGGACAAGACCCTAGCATAGTCGGCTAAAAGTATCTATAACTTAACCGTATATTTAGGAAGAGAAAGCGGTATCTATATAGATATGTTGCTATTTTGTAACAATTCGCACGAAGATGAGGAATTCAGAAAATATCATCTTGCTTATTTATGATAAATAGGTGCTAGTTTACTTACAAATTAGACATTATCGTTTCTACTAGGAGTAAGCTATTTCTTAACTAAACTAGTGATATCTAAATCCTAATAGGTACAAGCTATATCTTAATATTAATGATAAAATTAACTGTTAAATTGGGAATTACATTTTAAAATGTCGTATCTACTGAAAAACCGTTTTCGTTGAAGATGAGGTAATTTCGAATCGAAAAATTTTGCGAATTACTCAAAATTGTTTTAGTAGTGATAAATTGGCTCAAAACTAAACCATCCGATTAGCTGGATGGCTAAAAGCTGTCAGGGAAAAAGTTGACTACAAGAATTCGATGTAGCTTTAAATGGTCATAAAATCTAATTGGTTGAGTAGATTTAATTATTTTTATACTCTAGATGAAATCTGAGAGTATTATAAGTTTGCCACAAAGTTTGTAACACCAAGAAATAAGGTCCGGAGAAAAAAATAAATGATACAGAAGTTCATATAATCACTTAAAAATCTTAAAACCGGATGTCCGTCCGTCTGTCTTTTTGTCTGTCTGTCCATCCGTCCGTCCATGTCCTCTCTAACTTGAGATCGCGTTGAGCTATATAGTTAAAATTTTGTACACTTCGTTTTTGACAAAAAAGTAAGGTCAAGTTCGTGAGCGAGTCAAATCGCTCCACTCCTTCTACCCCCTCCCATACAAAATTACACAATTTCGTAATTTGACAATAAACGGATTTACTCGAAAAGTACATATGTATAAATGCTATTGATCTGAGATTTGGAATGTAATACTTTTATGATGGTTTTAATATACTGTATAAAAGTAATTTGTGTCCTCCCCTTCTTTCCACCACTTCCTATACAAACTGCAGTTTTTCATGAAATGCGCTAGACCAATTTACTCAGTGCGTATAAAATTTATCGAGCTGAAATTGTTCACCAAATATTTATTTAGAATTATTAGTAAAACTTACGCTGGGCTTTACGCCCAATCGTTGTCCTGTTATGTTTTTTTTTTCATCTCAAAATAAATTGGTACTAATATAAAAAAATTTCATTTACATTCAAAGAATTCAAAATCAGAATCAAGCTTTTTCAGCAAAAAAAAGAAAGCTTTTTTAGAATGTTGTATTATTAATAAATGATGGAAGATATCCGACTGAATGGAAGGAGGGCGTCATTGTGAAAATTCCGAAGAAGGGCGACCTTCGGGATTGTGGCAATTGGCGTGGTATATGTCTACTTACTGCCGTATCAAAAATTATGGCTAAGGTAATTCTCAATAGGATTAGTGATGTCGTCGAGAGCACTCTCGAAGTTTATCAGGCTGGATTCCGTAAAGGGTCGTCTTGTACCGACCACACAAATACCCTACGGATAATATTAGAGCAGTCAGCCGAAATGGGTTCGCCACTACATCTCATGTTTGTGGACTTCGAGAAGGCTTTCGACAGCGTTAAGCGAGATTACATATGGAATGCTTTGCGTAGGAGAGGTATTCCAAATAAGGTCATAGCTATGATTAAAGAATCCTACGAAGATGCAAGGTGTCGCGTCTTGCATAGAGGAGAGCTGTCCGAGAGCTTTCCTGTGCGAACGGGTGTCAGACAAGGCTGCATATTATCACCAGCCCTGTTTCTGGTGGTAATAAATGACATCTTGAAAGCTGCACTGGAAGGTGGGGAAGGTAAGGGTCTTCAATGGAGACTATTTAACATCTTAAGTCACCTTGATTATGCTGATGACGTGTGTTTGCTTGCATATACCCGTTCGGACTTAGAGTCAAATGTTCGCTCGTTGCATTCTAAATGCAAAGAGGCGGGACTGAAAATAAATGTGCGTAAAACCAAGTACATGCACATGGGTTCGAACGCAAGCACACCGATTGTTCTTAATGGACAGGATGTGGAAGAGGTGCAAGATTTTTGCTATCTCGGAAGCACTGTCAGCATGGACGGCGGAGCCGAAAAGGATGTTGAGGCTCGGCTAAATAAAGCCTGTCAGGCCTTCGGTATCCTTTCCCCTTTCTGGAAGTTAAGAGAGATCTCCCTTCGCACGAAGCTGCGAGTTTTTGACGCATGCGTCAAATCCGTGTTGTTATATGGTTGTACTACGTGAAAAGTGACCGTTCGACTTACCAAGAAACTACAGACTGTCGTAAACCAATGCCTCCAACGCATTTTAGGAATATTCTGGCCAGAAGTGATCTCCAACGACGAACTTTGGAGTACAACTCGCCAGACTAAAATAGGTATTGAGATTCAACGGCGAAAGTGGCAGTGGATCGGTCATACTTTGAGGAAACCAGAGCAAAACATCGCAAAACAGGCTCTGGATTATAACCCTCAAGGAAGACGTCGGGTTGGTCGACCATGTAACACATGGAAGCGAGCAGTTGAGCAGGAGGCCAGAGGAATAAACAAGTCCTGGCAACAGCTTAAAGCCGATGCGCAGGATCGCGCCTTGTGGAAGAGAGTTGTTTCTGTTCTATGCCCCTATAGGGGGTCTTAACAGGAATTTGATTTGATTATTAATAAAAACTTTGAAATTTGGAACTTTCTTAACAGTTCCCGTCTCGAAAAGATTTATTTTTCAGTTATGGGAAAAATATTAACACTTCCTCACAAAATATCGGGTTTTCCAATAGGGACTTGACAACTTTGAATTCAATTTGTGAACGCACCCTTTCACTAATCATCAAACTGTCACTGTCAATTTATTCAGTAAACTTAACATTTTTATTATGGTAAATAATAAAGTTTTTGAAATATCTCAAATGGTTTGCATTTTATTTTGAAAAAAAGTTGTCAAGTCCTTATTGGAAAACCCGGTATAAATTCGTCTCAGTATGATGTCTGAATGATCCTTCTTCTAAAATGCCTAGGAATATACATAGTCATCTGATGACGTAGAGCAGGGGAGTAGTAACTGCTTCACGACAGCGTGGGTGAGTCAAGAGAGCTCGTCTTCTACAAATCTAAATTTTGTGCTCGGAATGTCAATAATAAAGACTCCAAAAGACTTCGTGCTACTCGCGAATGGACTGCTTCTGAAGCAGTTGTAACATAGACGTGCTACGATCAATTCAAAAACACAGTACCTGAACGCTTCGAAAAGAACATCAACAAATGTACGCATAAGAGCAGCGCAAAGCGATCAGTCGTTCCGATTAGTTGCAATGACAGGTCGCACCACCTTGACTACACGGACCAAAAGGAATATAGTAGAGAGATTTATCATGAAACTTTAACAGCTGATAAAGGATCCTTCTCGACTACCTGATGTTGCAGACCATTGTATAAGTCTCCTTGATCTTTTTCTCACAAAAAAAACCACACAAACATATGTATATAGCCTAAAAAATATAACATATCCGTTGCTGCATCATCGCCAATTGGTGATACGTTTCAGTTTCTGATTCGCGCATATTTAGTTTAGTTTTACTTAGTTTAGTTTATTTATTCATTTAGTTTAACACAATTAAGATACAAGAAGAAAAATTTGCGTAATAACGGCATATTAACTATTCAAATTAAGTGACTCATTTAAAATTAGTTCTACATTAATAACAATTAATCAAAAGAAGAATAGAGATAAAGAAAACAAAAACACATAAAAATTTAATTAGAAAAGTAAAAAAGAACAGCCTGGATTTGAACCTCCCAAGTATACTCTGAGCCTCCTGCAAAAAGTTGGTAAGTCCTGGAAGACCTGACGAACGTAATTCGTTTGAAAAGATACTCAGGCCTTTTGGAATGAATTATCTTGAAAAGAAATATCAAGCAGCGATATAGAATATAGCGTTCTAGAGAGCAACCAAATACATTATCGGCATAAGGAGAAACATGGTCAAATCGTCGAAACTATAGATATAACGGACAATTGAAAGCTGCATTTAGTCGATTTCTGCATATAGAATCAGGTCTACAGAAAATTTCATGCCCGTACAGCAAAATTGGTATTACTAAAGTTTTTAACAGCATAAGTTTAATATCTACTGGTGCATACTGACGTGTGCTAAATAAGGTTCGAAGAATCCCATAAACTTTTCCTATATTGGATAAAATATGATCACTCCACGTTAGGGTGCTGTTAAAAAAAAATCTCAAGATTCTTAATTTTTAACACATATTCGATAACAGAGTTGTTGAGGATAAGAGCAGAGAACTACGACAAATCAAGCTGCGTTTTGTATATTTTGTTAATGCGACTGGTTGCATATTCTACCAACCCAAACGGATAACTAAGCTGTAGTTGCACATCGTCAGCATACATGTTGATATCGCAGTATTTTATAAAGAACGGGAGATCATTGGTATAAATAGCAAAGAACAAAGGACCAATAATACTTCCTTGCGGTACACCACATTTTGTTTGCAAAAAGGGTAAAAATTGCTCATTGACTGATACGGCTTGTAGGCGATTAGTAAGGCATGATTTAATCAAAGCGGTTGAAGAAGTAGAAAACTGATAATAGATTAGAAGTTTGTAAGCAAGGATATTGTGATCAATTTTATCAAACGTTTTGAAGAAATCCAATAAAATAAACGTGGTCACACGATCATTGTCCATTTGCACTCTGATATTGTCAGTGACATTAAGTAGTGCAGTGATACAACTATGGTGGGGCCTTAAACCTGATTGTAAATCCGATAGTAGATTATATTCGCTGAAGTAGTATGATATTCGGCTATTCATAAGTTTTTCAAAAACTTTAGAAATATAAGGCAAGATGGCAATCAGTCTGTACACTCGTTGAACCGAATTAAGAAGTTTCTTGGGAGCAGGAATAATTTTAGATTTTTTCCACGCATCAGGAAAAGTTGAGATAGTGAAAATTGTGTTAAAAATGTGTGTCACAACGGGGAGTTCGGAAAATTCAGCAGAAAGCGTTGGCATAGATTCGATAAGAGGAGTTGACGATACGGAAGGAAACGATTTATTAATGGTTTCACAGTCTATGTTCAGATTAAGTTGGTCTAATCTATTTCCAATTTGTAGATCTTTCAGATTGGACCACAATTTTCTGGTTGAAAGACTGCCACGAAGTCTAGACTTGTAGTACATGAGTTTAGATTTCCGTATTTCTGAAACAACCTTATTCCGAATTACCTTGAATTCAGAGAACATAGAATTTAATCGAAATCGCATCCACCGCTGAAAAAGAACATCTCTAGCATGCATGGGACTGCGAATATAAGAAGTTAGCCAAGGAGACTTAGCACTTTGAACATGTTTAGTTTTCAATGGAAAGTTTTCGTCACGTAGATGAGTAATTTGACTTAAAAAAATAAATACTGTCTCGTTGACTGAGGATGACAGAAACAAACTTTCCCAGTTAATTTCCATAGTACGTGAGAGCAACATATGTTGATTAATAGCGTTGAAATCTCTATATTGGTAAGTCATTGGTCCATCACTGTTAGATGCCAAATCATATAAAAAATAATCCATATCACCGACCAAAAAGATATCCAAGAGTTTACTGCGTGCGATACTAAAATGAGCTCGGTTCGCTTAACAAAATATATTGAACTAATTAATATTGAACGATAGCATATTATTAATAAATGATTTCCAATATTGGCGTTAAAATCGCTGAAAACAAAAGTCCTAAAGAAAATCATTTGACTATGGGGAGGACTAAACGCATTCTTTAAAGCTTTTGATCGAAAGTTGTGCCTTACCCAATGATTGCGATGTAGCCTGCAATCTTATTACTGAGGCAATTTAAAAAGGAATGTGGCACTGTTTTTCCTTCAACTTCAGAAGATTTATATCATATTAGGAGTAGTGGTTTGCCAAAGATTATCCCACTCCAAAAATGGAAACTCTATAATATATTAGATCAGAACACAGTATGACCCAAACTAAGGTCGAAAGGTACTTGATACTAAAGAATTTAAATCTTTTTGATCAATTGCCATAGCCGTGAGTAATAACTTTACCTGATCGTCCGCAACTCCTATTTTTAATGGCAGGCGCTCAGTCGTTGACCCAAGAGAAAAATAAATTTATTAGCAGCGAGTTTTGCGAGAAACCGAACTCTACTATATCTGTAATGAGTCTCTCCCAAATGTATCGCCTTCTTCTTCAGTGGCACTACATCCCAAATCGGGCCTTGGACTCCGGACCTTCAGGTTCCTAAATTTTTTTTTAATTTTTTTTATTTGTTATTGAGAAAGGATTGTTCGCCTTCGCACAACTTTTTATCTACGAATTTTCATGTCCGCAGATTGAGGTGACCTAGATATACCCACGTAGTTAGTATGGCAAAATTATGTGTCGACCGGGATTTGAACTCACGAACTTCGTATTGTAGACCAATACGCTAGCCACTAGGCTACACCTAGGCTCTGTATCGCCTAAAGGCACCAGATTGCAGGCACTCACGTCGTGACCAAAATTCTTCAGGATCCCAATATTAATAAATACTCTGGTCCGGACAGTATTACTCTCAACAACCTTAAAAAGTGCTTCTCATTTTTGACTAAACCTTTTCGCAACCTTTCTTACTCTTCCGCAAAATTTCCACATACCTAGTAACAAGCGAATGTCCAACCTATACCCAAGAATAGAAGCGAGTGTAACCCCGTAAATTATCGCTCAATAGCCATAATTTCTGTGCTACCAAAAACATGGATGGGAAAAGTGGAACCACTCTATCAAAAAGGGTACTTTTACTTTATTATTATAATAATAAAGTATTGTGATCGACACAGAAAAAAAAATTTGCTACCCTGAAATTATGTTTTTTATATGATTTTTCGCGTTTCATAACTAAATTAGCCTAAAAGTGCCAAAAAAAAGTCCGTCCCGCCGTATGCTATACATATGGCCTCATATCTCTGAGACCGTTAAAGGTAGAATGTTCATTTCTGGGTGGATTGCTAATTAGGTGAGTGATCTCTATTATCTATTTGGGAGTGTCAGGTGGAAGGAGGAGGTGGTGGAGAAAAAGGGACAAAAACTACACTTGCTAATATCTCCACTCCGTATGCAGATACGAAGCTGAAAAACCAGCACAGGTATAAAGTACAGCACAGGTATAAAAGTTGTAGACAAACTCTAAAAAAATCAAGTTTCTTATCCATTGGCGTCCGAAAAGGGGTGGCGAGTAGAGAGGGAGGGGCTAAGAACAAATTATCGGCCGGATTTTTTCTTTTTTCAAATGATCATATCTTTGGAACTACTTGATCCAAAAAAATATTATTTCAAGACCAATTAAGTGGCATACAGTTCCACTATAATCTACTAAAAGGGAGGCCAATAATTGTAAGGGATAGGGTTAAAGAAAATACTTAAAAATTAATATCTCACCAATCTCTAAACTAGGTAATTAATCTTTAAAATATCTTTTAAGCTTTACTAGCGAAATACAAAAAAAATATAAAATTTGGTCATAAAAGTAGTGCGGGGAAATGGGGAGCATTTCAAAAATGGTATACTTTCCAAAATTTCAAACCGTTATATCTCAAAATTCGAATCAGGTATTAATTTGAAATTTTGTCAAATTGTAAAACTATATGATTTGTAGTTTTCGAAAAATTTAAGATAGGTGGTGTAGGGGAACGAGGTGGTGGGTGGGTGTCGAAAATTTTCACTAATTTTCGTAGGTCTCTGGTAAAAGATACAAAGTTAAAATTTTGCATGGGCATACATCCACTTGATATACATAAAGATAAAATATTAATTTAAATCAAAACTATTATTCACCAAAGGGGGCCCTAACCAGTACGAGGTGTTTCACGTCTATTGAAAAAAACACAAAAACTCGAAATTTTTGAGTAAAAATTTAAGCTACAAACTTTAAAATTTGTAAAATTCTTTCAAAAAACGCTTAGAAGTTAAAGACTAACTAGTGGAATACCTCCAAAACTTCCACCCCCTCCCATACAAAAGTAATATTTCGACCATTTTTAAGAAATCAATTAACACCAAACCATTAAATGCTATCAATTTGAAATTTTGTACAAACACTTCTAAAAATATTTTAAAAGTATGATTTCGACCAATCTCAATAAATCAAATAATAAACAACAAATTAAAAGCTACGATCTTCAAAATTTGTACGAACACTTTTCAAGAGAATCTTAACAAAACTGCATCACAAATTTTGCTCTTCCCTCACCTCCTCTATCATCTCCCATGCAAATGGATGGATGGTCTTAAAAATATAAAATATACCAAGAATATCATACAATTTACTTCGTCAATGACACTAATAATCTATGCAGCGAATTTTGATTCGAGCAATCATTTAAAATTTTATTGACATGTAGTCATTCCTTCTATTGCAACCTCCCCCGCACTCCCTCCCATACAAACTCAAACGAATTATTTATATTGATTAACAGCTCTAGTACATATACTAGAGCTGTTAATCAAAATCGCAGTTAAATATTAAATAATTGACAACAGCCCTGCCCTAGAACCCCCATTCACATATTCTTCCCTATCCACCCTAAGCTTCCTACGTATCCTCAACTTGTCCCAAAAATAATAAAGTTGCGCCCGACTTTTCGGCAGATTTTTTAAGTTTCAGTGTTGCTGTAGTACTTTCAGTTTACTTGTGCTACTTTTTAAGGATGACTTCTATTTAAATTTTTACCTAAATGTTGCATATTCATATGACAAGACCCTTTTCGGAACTCTTGCTTGCTGATCTGATATCTAGACATACAATTCGTAGTCAAATCTTCTTGTAATCTGTTAAATGAATAAATTCGACAATGCCACGAAGAAGGGAAGAAATCTGATCAGGTTATTACGCTGCCTGCTTGGTCACCTTAATCTACGAAAATGAAAAATTCGAAGATGGAGGGTTGTGCGAAGGTCTAACAATCCTTCCACGATAAATAATGAAAAATATTAAGGAACCTGAAGGTCAGGAGGCCAAGGTCCGATTTCGTCTGTAGTACCATTGTAGAAGGTAGAAGAAGAATACGGACAACAGGTGACAAAAACTAATATTTGGCATTTTCATATTTTATGTGATTGCATAAATAGGGCGGAAAAAAGTAGCAATCACGAACAGATATGAAAAATTCGAGAATTCCGTGAAGATGCTGACTTTGGAGAATGGTTAATTAGTGATCCTGCACAAAATACCAAGATATGCAAATTTTTCTACAATACCATTTAATGTGGCCGTAATCACATTGAATGGCATTCTAAAACAAAAGCCCATTCGAAAACCATTGAAGGTGCAAAACAAACTCCAAAATTAACCGAATTTACAGCCCCAACACACTTTAATATTTTGTCTAACTAAAGTTAACTTCATTTATTGTAGAACAAATTTTCCCTTTTAAATGTTTAGATCATTTAAATTTACTACTTAAAAAAATGTTGCTTTGAACAAACGTTTAAGCTTGGTTTAAGTACAATTTATAAAAAAAAAAATTGCGTCCAACCCCTTCTTCTTCTTCTTCAATGGCACGGCTGCCCAAATCAGGCCTTGGCCTCCTGATTTTCAGGTTCCTTAACATTTTCATTACTTATTGTGGAAGGGTAGTTAGCTCTTCGCACAACCCTCTATCTGCGAATTTTTCATTTTCGGAGATTGAGGTAACCAGGCAAACAGTGTGCTGGAATTATGCGATGACAAGAATTTGAACTCACGACTTTCGCATTGTAAACCAACACGTTACTCACTAGGCTACACCCACCCACCCCTTCAACCACCACCAATATAAATGTGAAATTTCCACAACTTACTTGTCTATCATGCACATTGGCTTGAGCTCAAGCATGTAAAAGTTTGTTAAACTAGTTTGATTTCCTAACAAGTTTTTACCAGAGACCGAAAAGTCACGAGCTAGGGTGTAGTCTAGTGGATAGCCTGTTTGGTTTACAATGCGAAGGTCGTGAGTTCAAATCCCGGTCGACGCATAATTTCAAGCACACTACCTGCTTGAATATACCTTGGTTACCTCAATCTACGAAAATGAAAAATTCGTAGATAGAGGGTTGTGCGAAGAGCTAACAACTCGTCCGCAATAAATAATGAAAATGTTGAGGAACCTGAAGTTCAGGAGGCCAAGGCCCGATTTGGGCTGTAGCGCCATTGAAGAAGAAAAGTCACGATGAATACGGTAGAACAGTATGAAATTCTAAAATCGTTCCTTTATGAAAGAAAAGATTTCCGGATTCTACACTGTTATGCTTTATTATTCGTGACGTTTCGGTCTCTGCTGAGACCTTTATCATCATTTCGAATCTCAGCAGAGACCGAAACGTCACGAATAATAAAACATAGCAGTGTAGAATCCGGAAATCTTTTCTTTCATTTCAAAATGCACTGTGAAAACATTCACCAAACCATCGTTCCTTTAATTCGAAATGCACTTTGGAATCATTCACCAAACCAAACCAGATATACTTAGCTCTTAAATCATCAGCCCAGAAGCTTTTAAAAACAATAAAATAAAAAAAAAATTAGTAAGTAGTACAAAAAAAATTTAAAAATTCGATACTGCAAATCATCAACGTCGCATTAAGATTGCAGTTTGAATAAATTCACACAAATTAATTAAAATAGTTGGAGGCCATTGTGACCATTTAATGTCGTAAATTATTCGAAATTGGGACCAATCAAATTAAAATAAACGCCTTTCGATAAATTTGAAATAAATCATTTAACAAGCAATATGTCAGCATGCTAAAAACCTTAAAAACTGCCCAATTTAAGACTCCACGAGTTGAATTAATGGCTGATTTCATCAGTGTATTGTAGATGAGCTTTCCAATGAGACTATTTAAAATGTGCTACTTTTCTTACCAAAAGGTTTACAACGTTGATATTTTCAAGGTATATATTTGAACTAATGATTAATGTCCTTGTTTGTTTTTTCATTTAATTCGAATAATTTCAATGACCGGCATTTAGAGAAGAAAATTCGAGTCTATTCAACTTCGACCCTCAAAAGACAACCAACAGTTAAATGATTCAAATTCAAAAATTAAAACAAATATATGGTACTCCTAATCGTATTTACTTTAAACTTTTCTGTACAAGTGTCTCACACTGATAGCGCCATTTTGCGCTCATCATGATTATGCTAAATATTTTGGATTTTTTTTTTCGATTAGGTATTTACGAGCATCTTGTACATATCGAGAAGAGAAGCAAAGATTTGGCCTCGTTTTTTAAATGTCGAACATAAAAGTTTTTTGGATTAAAGATAGCAGTATTAAAAAAAAAAAGAAGAAGCATTCGAAGGAAAGGTTCGCGCCAGTTTGTCAGGTTTTCTTTCTGATTGACTGGAAGTTTTTTTTATCATCTTAATTAAACACCGGTAGCACATGCTTATAATTTATAATTTCATTTTTATTCTATAGATTAGTCTAAGAATACTTAATTGGTTGTGAAAGACTATTGGCTTAATAATTTGTCATATGTACACAAAAGTTCTATTTTTTGTATCGAAATTTAATGCCGCTTATTTTATATAAGATTTCTTGTATTTAAAAATTATTCCAAACCGGACCTATCTATATTTAGCTTTATGTTGATCACTATTTAGAACTCATAAATCTAAAAAATGTCATTCGTGTTATATTTATTTTCCTGAAGATGTTGACTTTTATTTATCCGACAGGTTCATATTGAGCTCAAAATGTTGGATCTTCCGTATTAAATTCTTCTTTTCTTCTTCATTGCACCAAAGGCCGAATCGGGGACTTGGCTTCCTGACCATCAGATTACTAAACATTCATTTGTTATTTTGGAAGGGTTCTTAGACAAACCTTGGTGTCAGTTAGTGTGCTGGAATTATACATCGACTGGTATTGAAATTCACAACTTGCACTTAGCACACGCTAACCACTAGACTACACCCAGGCCATGATAAATCTACCACCTCTTCTAGATGGGGACCGAATTATAGTCCATCCTGTTGAGAAAGTCAATCGTCTTGCAGAAAGTTTCGCATGAAACTCCGGGCTGCTAGCGGCAAACCAGTCTCCCTCGCATGTAATACCATCTGGATTTTGTCTGGGATTCACTTTCGCACACAAATATCTCCAGAATTCTTCAGGAGCTCAATATACAAAAATCTGCAGGTCCCGATGGTATTTCCTCCTTAGTCCTTAAAAATGCTTTTTCTTCCCTGGCTAAATCGCTTTGCGATTTTTTCCATCTCTCTTACTCTTCTGGGCACTTTCCGCGCACGTGGAAAGTGGCGAATGTTCAGCCAATTCCCAAGAAAGGAAACGAAGCGTTACCCGCCAACTACCGCTCCATCGCCATTACTTCCGTTCTGTCGAAAGTGATGAAGACGGCTGTTAATCGCAACATAGTTCGCTATCTTGAAGACAACAAGCTTATCAATGATCGCCAATACGGATTCCGGACCTTCGACAGGTGACCTCTTGGTATATCTGACTGATCGTTGGAACTCTTGCCTCCATAAATTTAGCGAAGGTCAAGTTCTGGCTCTTGAAATCTCTACAGCGTTTGGCACAAATTTCTTCTAATAAAGCTTAAAGCAGTCAGCTTTAATAATAACCTTGTAGAATGGATTGAGAGTTTCTTATATGAACGCACCATATAAGTCGTGTTGGATGGCGTGGCATCTTCCCCTTTTCCATAGAGTCCAAATTCCCCAAGGCTCTGTTTTATCATTCACACTTTTTCTTATTTTTATTAATGACCTTCTGTCATCAACGCTCAAACCGATACATTGCTTTGTCGATGGCAGTACCCTGGATAACATATATTAATTCGACTCGATTACTAACGCTCACCTTGTCCCGGTAGCATCCAAACGTGATGAACTATTTGGATCATTGAACTCTGTCGTGAACATAACTTTAGAATGGAGCAGGATAAATAGAGTAGAGTTCAACGCCTCAAGAACACAGGCCTTTCACCTTTCCCTTAAGCGTGGTGTTCCTGCGTCGGTGTCTAATGTAACCTTCAGTGGTGCCCAACTAGACTCTTCCGAATACTTCTCACTCCTTGGTATTAAAATAAATAACCATCTTAATTGGAACCAGCACATACTCGACGTAGCACTTGATGCTTCCAAAATGCTTAGGAGTTCTCCGAAGATGTAAAAAAAATTTTACTCCCAGTGACCTAGCAAATATCTATAAGGTCTACATTAGACCACGCATCGAGTACAATTCACGTTTATGCCCTGGGGCACCCAAAACGCAACTTGCAATACTCGATCGTGTTCAGAGACAGGCGTTCTAACTAATTGTAGATGAAGCCAACACGGTTTCTATAGACTCCCTAGAGCATCGCAGAAATGCCGGAGTGCTAAGCATTTACTACGACTACTTTCATGATAAATGCAGTGAGCAACTTTCTAAACTTATTCCACCTCTTTACACATTTCCGAGAAATACTCGCCTAGCTTCAAGCGCAAACAATTTTTTTTTTATATATAATTTGGGGAATACGTGAGAGCACTACGACCTTCTTGGCCTATTGTGCGTTCATTGCCCCTTTACCCTACCATAACTCAATAGCTTTGGCTAGTCTAAATATCTTTAAGGGAGCCATGTTAGCTAGTTCCTCGGTTTCCTTACCTTTCCCAAGAACATTGTGTCTTTTCCTAGCTACTGCTTCACAATGGCATAGGATGTGTACTGTCCTTTCTGAGTCTTCGAAACAAAGACGACAGATGTCGGTTTCTGTCAACCCCATATTTTTGAGGTAGTGGTTAACTCCACTGTGCCCCGTCATTAGGCCGATTAGAGTACTAATACCACTCTTGCTGAATTTTAGAATATCCTCCACTTTGTTTTATTTTTTTGTGGTAGAATTTTTTTTTTTGAAATTGGTGGAAGTCTATTCCATTAGATTTATGTTCTTGTTCAACCCATTTTCAAAGTATAGGGTTAGAGTCTATAGAGTAAATATGGAGTTAGAGAATGGCTCTGGACCAATAAAATTTGTTTCTGCGCCGTTATTTGCAAGGCAATCAGCCTCTTCATTTCCCTCAATTCCCATATATCCTGGTACCCACATTAAGGTTATATTGTCCCTTTTTCCCAAGATAAGCCTCGATCCATGTTTATTGGATGCTAGGGCTTTCAGAACCGCCTGACTATCCGATAGGATATAAATAGATTTGTTGCGATGAGCTCTCCTTATATTCTCCTGGATGCGTAGCTACATTGCAATTAGTTCAGCCTGGAAGATCGTGGCTTCTTTGCCGAATGGTTTTGAAATCGAGAGTTAGGACCTTTGGCTACAGTCCTCTCAGAAGTGCGCGAGCCATCTGTATACCAGATGGTTGATTCCTCTTTCATTTCAGGTAGCATGGATTGCAAGTCCTTGATTTCTCTGATTATAACTTTGAAGGGGGTTTCAAAGTTGAATTTTGTCGGCATAGCGTCCGATAGTGAGGAAGTTAGAACCTCTACTTTTGGGTCTTTTAGGATTTTGAGGTGACCTCTGATTTGTAATTGTTTTCCCTCTGTATGCGTAGCAACCCTTTGATAGCCTCCATTTTTATTTGGAGATGTATCGGAGGGATGTTTAGGAACATTTCCATTGTCACCGTAGGACAGGTCTTCATTGCTCCTGTGATACCAAGACAAGCCTTTGGATTTTTTGTAGCGTTATCTGTGCTTTTCGCTGTAAAATTTTAGTCCACCATATCGTTGATCTGTATGTGACTGTTGGAAGAATGATTGTTCTGTAACACCAGTAAATCATTTTGGGCTTTAACCCATATTTTCTGCCAAATAAGCTTTTACAGGACCAAAATGCTTTTAGTGCTTTGGCATGAGTCCATTCTATATGTTTGTTCCAGTTGAGTTTGCTTTCCAGTATAACACCCAGATATTTTACCTCATCTGAAAAGGGTATTGGTGTTCCATTTATCGAAGGAGGTATGATGCGAATTTTCCTTCTATTTGTAAATGATACTATCTCAGTCTTAATTGGGGTGATGTTCAAGTTCTTAGACTGACACCAGTTCGTCATCGACTCTAAGGCTTATTGTATCCTTTCCGATATTAATAAGTCATATTTGCATATAATGATAATGAGGAGGTCATCGGCATATCCTATTATACCCTTGTTCTGTGAGCCGATCCAGGAGCTCATCAACTACAATTGACCAAAAACGTGAAGATAGTTCCCCACCTTGGGGACAGCCCCTATAGGCCTGTGCAGTCAATGAGCTATCACCTAGGTCCGTGGCTGTCATTCGGCTCTTTAGCATGGTGTGTATCCATTTTATCGTGGCCGCTATTATGGCTTCATGGGGAGTGTTGTCAAAGGACAATTTCTTTATAGCCTTTTGCTTTTTCGATTTGTCCTACCAAACCAAGAAGGTCTGACTCTGTTGGTTTCCCTTTTTGGTAGGCATGCTGATTTTTATTAAGACAGACCTTTTTAGTCCTTGTTCTTATGTGAATCCACTAACTTCTACATTGTTTTGACGAAGAAGGAGGTAAGGCTTATAGGGCGACTTAAGCTGATCAATGGGACGATACCCTGCTTTCGGTACAAATACTACCCTCGCTCTCCTCCAGATTTTTGGGCACACAAGTAACAGTTTACTGTTAAGCTTCCAACTTCCCGTACAATAAAATATACTTGCAGTCATTCATACCCAGAAATTCAAAGCCTTGGAATGCATTGCCAGAAGCTGTATTCCCATTGTCATACGATCTTCGACGTTTCAAACTCAACGTTCACCAGCATATTAGGCTTTTCCCTATTTATAATCCCATTTTATCTGAACTTCTTTTCTTCTCCCTTACAGAAATGAATTGATTAAAGGGTGACCCCCTAATTTGTGTTCGGCTACATAAAAAAAACCCAAATACTCCCGTTTACATAAACGAAAACATTCTCCTAATTGACCTTCCTATGCCAGTGCGTTGAGCTTTCGAATCTACAAATCTTCAAAATGCCCTCCCCCCCTCTTCGCTACTACACTACTACAATGGCGCTACAGCCCAAATCGGACCTTGGCCTCCTGACATTCAGGTTCCTTAACATTTTTCATTACTTATTGTGGAAGGGTTGTTAGCCCTTCGCACAACCCTCTTTCTACGAATTCTTCATTTTCGATCGAGGTGACCAAGGTATATCCAAGCAGGCAATGTGCTGGAATTATTTATTGCGCCGACCGGGATTTGAACTCAAGACCTTCGCATTATAATACCAACAAACTACCCACTAGGCTACACCCTAGCTAGCACCCTAGCACCCTTTGGAAAACCTTTCAAAAAAAAAATTTATCATTCATGAGGCCACTCAGAAAAATGAATTTTCATTCAACAGGTACAGGTACAATGGGAATAGAAATCTTTTTTGTTGACGAAAATCTCGATCTTGAGTGACCGTCTATCTGTCTGTCTACTTTTATGTCCGTGTAGTAAATAATTTTCGACAATTATGAGCTCTCTACTGGAAATTTTTTTAATGCGTCACATCCACCCATTTCATCTACCCCCTTCCATACAAATTTCACAAAATTAAAAAAAAAAAAAATTTATGATGTTGCTGCAAGTGCACAGCTGCCTCCTAGTCGCTACCAGCTCAAAGACACGACTTACCTCTGTCAATAGTGAGGGAGTAATATGTTGGCTTATAGTGCAACTCTACTAGGTTAAGATTGTGTGTCTCGAGAAGAGAACCACATTGCACTGGGACTATCTAGTTGGGTCCATTGTACTCCCCTTATAGGTAAGAATATGAGATGGATGTTACTCCTCTTGCTAAGGTTTGCAAACCAATGCGGGCTCGAATGCTTGGCGTCTCTTAGGTCGTCCAGTTCTGAGAAGAATCTAGAGCATAAATAAAGGAGACGACTGTTGGAGATTTGCGGACCGTGACAAAGATAATATTCGATAGATTCTTCGTCATCCTTGCAACCTCTATAAAGTCTGTTGCTCACGATCCGTAGCCTGAATGCGTGGAGCTTAAGCAGGCAATGACTTGTGGTCAGGCCGACAATAGTTCGCACGCTATAGCGACTACGTTGTAACAGCTGTGATGGTTAAATTCTGAAAAGGATTCGGTCGATCTATGGCTATCCAGCTGCCCCCATCTCAAAATAGTTTATTTGAAGCGAGTCTTCAGCACTGTTGGTGCTACATACACTGACTTCCCAATGGAGTTAATATTTACAGATCTTTGCTCAGCAAGTGTGTCCGCTGTTACGTTACGTAGCAGGTCGTTATGCTCCGCTATTCAAAATTACAATACTGTGGTTATAGCCGCTAGGCAATTCAAATTAGTTAGGATTGGAGCGCGAGAAGTGCAACCCTTCGGTCCGAAAAAATGTAACAATTTCCGAGACTGTTCTGCATATCTAAAATAATTTTTGTACACTCGTTTATAGCTAATACTTCCGCTTAGAACACTGTCGCGTATTCTGGAAGATGGTAAAAAGTTAATATTTCGTAGTCACATGTCCCCTGGTTAGTTTTAGATCTATCTATCTGTATAGATGATGAGGACCCCCGCTGGCGTTAAATAACTCTACTAACCGACTAAGCTGTGGGGTCCAGGTAGCTCGATCTTCAGCATGGCCGATTTGCAATTCAAAACCCCGGGTATAACCCAACTGCCTGCACTATATGCCCTTAGCATCTAAGACAGTGACTGCTTCCACCAGCCAGATTCCATAATCAGGTCTCGGCTTCAAAACCAATCAGAAAATAAGCCACAATCTTCCAGGCCGAACTAGTTGCAATGAAGCAATGTATCTTAAAGTATCACAAGAAAACTGTCTATCTTATTAGATGATCAGGCAGTTCTAAAAGCTCTAGCAGGTGATGGTGAGGTGATGTGAATGAGCGTGGAGATATCTGTTGGTGTGAGTTGATTCCCTATATACTAACCAACTGCACACTCATTCACATCACCACCGAAGTCAAAAAGCGGGCGCACTAAAGACCCTAATACACAGAGTTAGATGCATAACTGAAGAAAATCCACGCAGTCTACGAAAGGAAAAAGAACAGTTGAATAAACATAATGGTAGTGGAAGGAAATGGGGATCATTTCAAAAATGGTGCACTTTCCGAAATTTCAAACCATTATATCTCAAAACTGAGTACAGATATCAAATTGAAATTTTATCATATTGTAGAACTACATAGTTTTTAATTTTAGTAATAAATTTTAAGTTGAGGGGTGTAAGGGGAGGAAGTAGCAAGCAAAAATTTCGAAAATTTTGAGTATTTTTTAGGGCTCTGGTGAAAGGTACAAAGTTTCAATTTTCCATGTCGATACATCTATTTGATATACATAGAGAAAAAATAATAATTCCTTCCACAATTGTTGCACTGAAGAGTCTAGCGTGCGTAATGTGTTTCATGGGCAATGAAAAAAACAGAAAAACACAAAAACTATTTTTGAGTTAAATTTTAAAGTAGAAACTTGAAAATTTGCGAAATGCATTTAGAAAATCCCTAAAAGTATGGAATATTAACTGAATACCTTTATAACTTCTACCCCCTACCATACAAAATTATTTTTTCGACCATTCTGCCCTTTCACTTAGTCTACCCTAACCACTCTAACCTGTATATTGACTTTCCACGCATCCACAACTTGTCCCAAGAACAATAAAGCTGCGCCCGCCTTGTTGGCAGTTTATTTTTTGTTGTGTCGATTACAATGCTCTATTATTAGAATAATAAAGTAATTCGAGCTGAATCGCTGAACTGCATTGCCCAATTTTACTTAGCTCGATCCGATTTGGGTTGCAAGGAGATTTCCAATATGGCGCTCGATCTTTAAAAGTTGATAACGGAAATATTTGAAGACATGCAGCTATTAAATTTGGCAGTTATGATTATTAAGGTTCGACAAATCACCAAATATAACGTCGTTTGTACATTACATTAGTTAATATTCTAAATTCTAAATTAATATAACTTGACTTTGTAAACTTAACAAATAATTTAACTTTTCACTTTACAGAGAAAAAATTGAAAGTTTTATCGACGATAATAAGGCGTTAATGCGACGAATGTATGGCGATTTCGAAATGGTAGACGTCGGACCACCTGGAAATAAGAATCGAAAACGAAAGAGAAGCACGGACGAACCGGATTTTGGTGACGGTATGGTATTTATACCGGACCTAGTCGAACCTGGTGATACCTACTTTGGAAAGCTAAAGGAACGCAAGAAACGACAGAATACAAGCTTCCGCGGAAGTGCGGGAAACAATCCACGAAATCAGAAGCCAATGAATCGGAGTGGCGCAAACGGGCCAACTAATGCGAACGAAAGTAGTACCGGAAGGTGATTACACAAATACTAACCCCCGACTTTTTTCTTTGATAAATTTTACACATCCAAAGATATCTAGCATGGCAACTTCAAACTTAAGCTAGGGTGTAGCCTAATGGGTAGCGTGTTGGTCTACAAAACAAAGGTCGCGAATTCAAATCCCGATCGACGTATAATTTCAGTGCGCTGCCTGCTTTGATATACATTGGTCGCCTCAATCTACGAACATGAAGAAATCTACGAGAGTTGTGCGAAGAGCTTACAACCCTTCCACAATAAATAATGGAACTAAAATCTTAATGAACCTGAAAATTAGGAGTCCAAGGCTCTAGTGCCATTGTAAAATAGTAGAAACTTCAAACTTTTTAGTATGAACTTTACTACCCAAACGTGTAAAATTTAATAGCAAAAATAAGAACTCAATAACATATGTAACTTTTTTCAATTTACTTTTCATTACAGACTTGATGCCTGTGAATCAAAAATCGAAATAGTAACGCCTTACTGGGCATCAAATTCAGCCGGTAAAATTCGAGCCATCGTCAACACACAACATTTCGAGCAAGCAATTCATCAAGAAATTTGCACGTAAGATTTCGATATAATTTTGAAATAATCCATTCCTAAACCAAAAAGAAATCCATTTGATTTAAAATGGTGTACGTATCGATGCCCACCAATGTTACTTATTGTACGAAGGGAGGTCAAAAATTTCACGGATTATTATTAAATAAGTTATTTTTTTTTTTCCTTTTCAATATATTCTCCCTTAAACCGAACACATTTATCACATCTCTCACAAAGTTTATTAATTCCTTCTAAAAAAAATACTTCAAAACAGGCTGAAATTGCCGACTTCACCTCATCACAGTTGGTAAATTTTGTTCCCCGAAGTCCTTTCTTCAGTTGGGGAACAAATATATAGTAATCGGAAAAGGCCAGATCTGGACTATAAGGGCGGTGGTTCAATATTCCATAGCCGTAATTGCAACGTGGCTCTTGTGAACAGGTGCGTTGTCGTACAAAAGCAACACACTTCGAATCAACTTTTCACTTATTATTTCTTTGATGACATCCTTTTTTTTACGGAATGTCCTGTGTTATAGGCGATTTCGGCCTTTATGTGCAATGCACAAGCACAGTCATGAAGGGAAGGAATAGGGGAAGACGAGTGAGAACGATCGTAACCAGTGAAGCTGGTATATTTTTCATTTGTACTAGCTGCTACTGAAAAATATTTGCAGATGTTAAGGGGACTGAATGATAGAAAGCGAACAGAAACCATCTACTGAGTAAAAAGACCTTCTTTTATTTCGAATAATTCTTTCATTGTCAGTAGCAACTGAAAATTCATGCTTAAAAAATCCCATTGTCTAAAGTGACTAGAGTCACAATCCCACTGTCTAGAGTCGACGCCACAACCTTTAATTTTTGAAGGAGGTTTTACATAGAATCCCCCTGTGATATCCCAATATATAAGTCCCAAGAAATAGTGGTCATGATGTTTCCGGCTGATTGTGAGACCTTAAACTTTGTGGGTAGGAGGGGGAGCGACCACTTAGGCTTTATCCCCCCTATCTTAGTAGGTTTCGGAGCCGAAGACAGGCACTCCGACTTTTTCTCCCCCCCCCCCTTGATAGGTTTCGGAGCCGACAGCAAGCTGCCGACTTACTCCTCCCTATCGAATTATGAGGCTCAAGCAAAGTAGGAGTCAGTGCAGTGGCTTTGTAAAGGCGGCTCCGAAACCCATCTATCGCAGGGAAGAAAGTACTGGTAGAAAGCTTAGTGCGATTCCAGTAACTACTTTTGGGGTAGACCATCCCCACGAATCTGAGAGGTGTAACCAATCAAAGTGCAAGTAGCTCTGCTTCGGTTGCGGAGCCTGACCGGAGGTAATCTGGTACCTCGGGAGCTGGGGAGCCCATGGAAGTTTGCTTCCACCCCCAGCGATGTTTGAGGCCGTCTTGACGAACACGAGGTGGCTGTGGTGGTCCATATCACGAGCAGAGCTCTGCGGAGCTCGGCGTAAGGTTGCGTTCCTCAACCTATTTCCATAAACGAAAGACTGGCAGAGATTTAGATGAGTCTCGCATCCAGCAGTATGAATGCCGAACTTGCTGTAGGTATAAACTGCCACCTTCGGGGGCGTTAATGATTGTCATCTTATACAATTCGAGTTGCTAAAGACGACAGTGAGGTTAAACCTTAAAGGTAGTGCACTTCACTTTAAACAAATACTGACAATGAACAATGAGCGTCATAATGATGAGTCTACGTTTCGTCTCCAGAAATATACCATATCTAATTCGCTTTACGTGTCCAACCTGACGTTAAGCCGCAAGTTCACGGTTGTCTTTAGCAAGGCGTATTGTTTTTGTGACGACAATAATTAACGCCCCCGAAGGTAGCAGTTTATATCAAACGCAAGTTTTGCATTCATACTACTGGATGCGAGATTTATCTAAAGTCTCTGCCAATCTTGTGGCCATGGCACACGCAACTCCACGCCGAGCTCCTAGGATGTCTGCCCGCGATCTGCGCGGTAAACTACAGTCACCACGATACTCCCCGAAGGACTTTCTTTCATTGCTGAGGTGTAAAAAATCTTCCATGGACTCCCCGACACCCGTGGTACCAGAAAATCTCCGCTCAGGTTTCGCAGTTATGAAAAATGACCCCCAGTTTAGGTCTTTTTGCAAACCCGTGACTGGTGGTACTCCGCTTTGGTAACGTGGGGCCGGAATTAGTCGTTCATTCGGTATGTGATAACCAGCGTTATACCTTTCGTGCGTATAGGGAGAAGTAATTCCGTCCACCCGATTCTGAAATACTCTTGGCCCGATCCCCTTCAGTGGCCAGTCTCGGCCCTTCTTCTTTTGAATTCCCCGTGCGCGAAGACGCGAAGGCATTTACAACCTCCATGCCGTTAAGCTCTCTGAGGTCTGCACAATTTTGACATTCGGCAAAGATTTGCAGCCAGCTTTCTAGCGTATACGCAGCCCGCCGTTTCGCTCCAACCAATCCTGTGGTAAAACTCGTTCATGCTGCCGTGGCTCATCAAAAGATAGTCAAAACTGAGACAAGAGTCAAAGTCTCAGCTATCTCTCGCGACACTTGCGACCCCAATAAATTGATGCGTAACCCTACCCTTACCACTGCTGTCCCACCAGGCTTGCCACAATGACGTGACCTTAAGCGCGAGGAGTTCTTTGCATTCGCAAAGGCTCCTCTCTCTAACCTCCTCCGAGGTTACCCAATCGCTAACCAGCAATGGGAGTCCCTTCCGTGCTTTGTAGGTGATAGCACGACGCTTCACCTCCAACTACAATGGCAGAGCACCCATGAGTACCTGCATGGCCACGGTGGAAACCGTGCGGCATACAGGCAAGCATACACTCAAGACTACTCTTTGGCACGAGTTAATCGAATTGGTGCCTTCACCAGTTGCTAATGATTCGTACCATACCACCGATCATCACGTTGCGCAAGCAACGAAAAGACCGTCGTATATGATACGAATCGAGCGCCTGGAGAGGCCCCACTCACAGCGCAGCACTCTGCGGATCTGGTTCACACTGGTAAGGAGACGCCCCTGAGCTCTCGCAGGTGAGACTTAAAACTTTGATGCCCAGGTATTTGACTTCAGTCCCATACCTGAGCCCTCTTCCCTAAAACTTTACCGAAGGATGACGTGATTGTGTCAACGAGCCCTTCAGCATCATTGTCACCATTTTGTCCTTCGATATCGCCACGCCAACCCTCAATCCCCATTCCCGAACGGTTGTCGTCAAAGCCTCACCCTTGCGCTCGAGTTCAAGTCTGGAGTTTCCCTCCCAGTATTATCAGATCGTCAGCATATACCGCGACCCCGCATAAATCCGCGAGCTGCACCAGAAGGACATCCATCATTCAGTTCCATATAAATGGGCCACTGATGGAGTCTTGTGGATAGCCACGCTCCAGTGTATATAATGTGTCGCGCAAACCCCTAATATATGCTGAACTGCCAGAGAAATAGCTCCCTCACAGGGCTAAATCTTGACAGTCGCAAATCGTAGCTTACCAATCACTACATCCCCGCTCAAATAGTCAAACGGGCCCTTGACATCTATGAAGATGCCAAGGACGTACTTGCTAACACTCCTAGTGACGCAGTCTTTCACGTGCGTCCACGCAGCCTTCGTGCTTTTCCCGGCACGGAAGCCAAACTGCCATTGGGTCGCCAGATTGTTGATTTTCTCCTCCAGTCTACGAACCATAATCCTCTCCAAAACCTTACCAAAGACCGGGAGAAGAGACCTTATCTGGCGTCTCCAGTAACAATACGGGTGAAAATTGCATCCCTGTTCTCGCTACAGAGATTTAAAAACTTGCGTGAACACTCGACGTGCTGCTTTTTCTGAACCGCTGAGAGCATTCTCGGTTCCCATCTTGCGCTGACTTTAGACATGTCGAGATGATCGTGGAGGATATTCAAAATGGTTGTATTTGATATTCCAACCATTTTTGCGATTTGTTTCTTCTTTAAACTAGCATCTTCGAGAAGAAGTTCTTCACTTTTTCGACGATTTTTTAGGAAGTGGCCTCAATCATCTTCCATTGACTTTCTGCCTTGCCTGAATAAACTATGCCACTTATGAATCATCGTTTTTCTAGGACAAGAGTTCCTGTAAGCAGATGACATTCCTTCCAATATGATTTGTGGCGTTTTTCCCTGCTTAGTGAGAAACTTAAGGACTGCACGAAGCTCAATTTTGTCCATGGTTAGCGTTTTCTTTCCGACTGACTTGTTAATTTGGTGATAACTAAAATGTTAGTGATTAGATTTGACAGAAACTTTGCATTTATACCTGTATTGAGTGTTTGAATACCTCCAGGTAAAAATATTTGCCCCTCCCTTGTCCAGTGACTTCATTCCGCGAAATTTTTGACCTCCCATTGTATTTGATTGTAATTGGTCAGAGTGTTTTTGGAAACAGGATTGAATATTCTCTATAAAAGTTTAAAAGTAAACTAATTTCTAATAAACATTTTTTTTTTTCATTGTAAAAATTTATCATCTTAATTCGAACCTGGTAAGTAGTAAAGCACAAACATCACGCTGCGGAAACGATTGTGGCTGCGAACAAAAGTACAAATGGCATCGACTTTTAGCCTATGATCCAGATAATGATTGCAAGGGTATTTTCATGGATTGGTTCTTGTTTCCATCGTGCTGTGTTTGTAGATGTACTCCATAAAATGTATCGATGTCATTGTCATGTCTAAAATGCGTAGATATAAGTTGATGCCAACAAAAATTTCTAAAATTAGTCACATTCAACTCAAGAATCCGACTTATTAACGAGTTAATTAGCGTTCTCAATTTGATATGGGATTACTATTTAATGGAGCCTTACGATTTTATCATGAAATACAAACGTGTTTTTTGTTTCTATCCAAAAATATATAAAATCAACTCGGTTCAAAAAGTTGTACATGGCATTTAGATATTTACGTTATTTTATTATAACTTAGCGATATTACTAAGAGCCCTTAGGTATTACATAATTAATAAGTAGACAAAAGACAGAAAATTGGAAATTTTTCTTTTTTCTTAAATTAGTTTAAGACCAACAAATTAATGTGAATGTATTATTTAAAAAAAAATGAAGAATATAAAAAAAAAATATGAAAATAGTGTAAAATAATTCAAAACCATAAATGTTTAGTTTTTAAGATTGTAAAAAGATATTTCGCCGTATTTTCCCTGCTCCAAATATAAGGCTATCTTACCAGTTAGTAATTTATTACCCAATAAGCTATCATTCATTAAATCATCGACAAACTTTTTTTTCCGGTTGCTCTTCTTATTACGCGTTATCCTTTTTAAATTTGTGTGTGAACTTTTTTTTTAGATATCCTTAGAAGGGTTCTAACTCTATTTTCTTTAGTTTTTCAAATTCGACAAATTTTGATTTCTAATATTCATTATGAGTATCTGAAAATTAAATTAAATTGCAAAATATTTGACGGAGAATATTCATACATGTAAATAAGTAGCTACTACACTTTAATTGATAGCAATACTCGAATACATATCGAATGCTTCTAATTTTAATTAACTTCCTAAGCATAAAACCATTTTACAAATCGAGATTGATAGTTATTAAGTTCAGTTTAATATTCTTCGAAAATCGATACCAATATATGTACATACTCGAATTTTCTCTCTTTATGTTTTTCTTTTAAATATGAAAAAACTAATATTTGAAATTTTTTTCCTATACTCTTGTTATTTTTATTCGTGCTCAAATACATGCTAGTTTTTATTCTGAATACTATTTTTGCCATCTATTTACTATTCTTACATAATAATTGTTCTCATTATAGATTTAAGAACTTAGAAAAGATAAAAAAAAATGCTTTGTAAAAACTTCTTTAAAAAATAAAAATATTTTTAACTTTACACGTTTTTTTTTATTATTATTTTACTATAATATCGACGGTTGACAAGCAGAGGTGTTTAAGTCCAATTTTTTTTCGAATAAGCTTACTGCTGTCTTTAGAAAGTTCATATGTTCCGGCATGAAATTATTCAAAATGTGAAAAATATCGACCTATAATATCTTCGACCTTAATTATCATAGTGAATTTCGGTTTCAAACACAAACTAATGAAGAATTTTCATTTGTGATGGAATTTATAGATCATGTTATCTGAAAAACGCAGCATAACTATCAATAGGTATCTCTGCAAAGTCCTGCCACGACCTGATTTTGAAGTCTCCTTTTCTACAAAAGTAGAAAAATTATGCAGTGCAGTATGGTATTTGGAGTTTTGGGAAGTTTCAAATAGTTTATTTCAAAGCTGTTCTAACTTTTTAAAGTGTACAAGTTGTAAGTTGTACAAGAAAGTCCAAAATTCATTACAGCGATAAGTTTCAAACTCCAGGTTCTTCTTAATTGTTTCTGTAAATTATTACATTATTTCAAGGAAAGATGACACTGGATATGTAGGTTCGAAGAAAATTTTTCGTCTGCTTCAAATTTGAGTTTTGAAACTTTAAACCATAATTTCGTATGTTTTAGACCGAAATCTGAATTATTGTTATAAGTGCGGCATTTTACCGAAGGGCTTCCAGAGCGCCACAATCCGGATTCTATATAAAAATGAAAAACTGTGCATTTATTTGGAGTCACGTGAAGTAGGTCACTATGTTTCGCCGAGATAATTTCGTCGGTATCGATGGTTCAGTGAAAATACTCGCCTGCCACGCGGATGGCCCCGGGTTCGACTCCCTTCAATATTCCTTTTTTTCGAATTTTTTTTTTACGATTTAAGTACAGTAAAGGTATCATAATTTCAAATAATTTTTATTCCATGCATGAGTTAAAAATAAAACCGATTTTTTCAGTTCGAAACTAATGACTTGATGTCTAAAACTGAATCCAATTAAAATAGATTCAAAAATTGTGGATAAATTTTGGCGAAACATCGATGGTTATGTGGTGGAATGCTCACCTGTCACGCAGGTTCAATTTTCAGTAGAGAAACTTTTTTTTTAATATTTTTTTTAGCACATTACAAATTCGAATTTTCCCAAAATGATAATGTGTTTTCACATGGACAACTCTATGCCGCCATGACATGAGTCCAAACACACGAAAATTTCAAATTATTTATAAGCAAGAAGATTTGAAGCTATTTAATAAACATAACAGGACTACGACTGGGCATAAAGCCCAATCGTGCGATATTCTAGATGAAAGAGAATTTTTTCTTATTTTAATGAATTTTGTACGGGAAGTGGTAGAGGGGGTGACGACATCGAACTAATTTTTTCACATTACTTTAAGGTTGCTATCAAAATGTTTTATACAAAATTTAGGATTCAACAATTTAATTGGTACTGAGAAATTTAGTGTATTGGATGTAGTGAAATTTTGCAGTTTGTATGGGAGGTGGTAGAAGGATTGTGAATTTATTAATGACGAATTTATTAATTGACATATTTTAAATTGCAGATCAGTAGCTTTCATACTTTTGAGGAAAATCGACTTTTTGTAAAGTCGTTGAATTGTGTCAAATTGTATGGAAGGGGTAGAAGGAGTGAAGCTAATCGCCTAATTTCTTTTTGGTCTTACTAATAGTTCTAAATAATTACTTAGTGCATAATTTCAGCTCGATAAATTTCATGCGTACTAAAAAAGTGTATGGGAGGTGGTGGAAGGAAGGGGAGGACTCAACTAATTTTTATACAGTAGATTGAAATTATTATAGAAGTAATATATTCCAAATTGCAGATCAATAGCTTTCATGCTTTTGAAAAAATCCGTTTATTGTCGAATTGCGAAATTGTGTCATTTTGTATGGGAGGGGATAGAAGGGGTGAAACTAAATGTCTATTTTTTTTTTGGTCTTACTAATAATTTCAAATAAATATTTAGTGCAAAATTTCAGCTTGCTAAATTTTATACGCACTGAGTAAATTTATTTAGAGTATTTCATGAAAAAGTACAGTTTTTATGGGAGGTGGTAGAAGAGGGAGAGGACACGCATAATTTTTATATGTTAGATTAATATTATCATTTTTTTTTTTACGGCCGTCGAAAATAACTTAGGGGGTCACCCTTTAGTGCGCGATGCACAGTTAAGTCGACACGGGTATGGGGAAACAAGTGGATAGGGGAAAATTAGTAGGGAAACACAGGAGGGGAGATTTTGAAGTGGCGGTGAACGTTGTACTTAAATTGCTGGAGATTATATCCTGTCGGAAAGAGATTGCCTGGTAATGAGTTCCACAACACTGTCGTCCGAGGGATGAAGGACTGCCTAAACTTCACTGTTGTCCACAGCAAGGGCTTCACGGTGTACTCGTGTGAGCGTGCAGTTTGGCGAGTATTTCGGGGGGTATTGAATGTAGGTGGTATAAGAGCTTTTAGTTCCTTGCTGCATTTACCATGGAAGTATCTATAGTAAATGTAGAGTGCACCGATATTTCGACGATGCTCGAGAGAGTTAATTGAGGCCGATATAGCTTCATCTCCAATTAATCGGAATGCATATTTCTGGATACGGTCAAGAAGGGCCAGATGTGATTTTGGGCCCCAACCCAAACACGCGAGTTGTACTCCAGACCTGGTCGGATATAAGCCTTATAGATGGTAGCTAGTTCGGTGGCAGAGAAGTATTTCTTACACTCCCGCAGAATACCTAGGCGTTTCGAAGCATCAAGAGCGACTTCGTAAATTTGTTGGCTCCAATCTAGGCGATTGTTAAGTTTTACACCTAGTAATGTAAAATCTGCAGAAGGTGGAATCTGTACGCCATTCAAGGACATATTAGTGACCGACGTCGGAACGTTATGTTTAAGAGATAGATGACAGAACTGCGTTTTTAAGGCATTAAACTCTACTCTGTTGTTCCTGCCCCATTCCAGGATTAAACTGAGTTCAAAGTTCAATGACTGTATCGACTCATTACGACAAGAGGCCACCGATATCGGACGAGCGTCCGCGGGAGAGTCGAATTGGTAAGTGTTATCTAAAGTACTGTCATCTGCGAAGCAGTGAATAGGATTGAGAGTAGACGACATAAGGTCGTTTATGAAGACTAAAAAGAGAGTGGGAGATAAAACTGAGCCCTGAGGGACGCCGGAGTCAATAGAAAAGGGTGCAGAAGTTACTCCGTCTAGTAAGACTCAAATAGAGAGCTCGGAGAAGAAACTCTCAATCCATTGAAGAAATAAAGTGTTTAAACCAAAGGCCTTTAGTTTGGCTAGGAGGCATTTGTGCCAAACTCTGTCAAACGCTTTGGCGATCTCAAGAGCAAGAACTTGACCTTCACCAAATTTGTGGATGAAGGAATTCCAACGCTCGGTAAGATAGCTCAGGAGATCGCCTGTAGAGCGACCCGAGCGAAATCCATATTGGCGATCATGAATGAGATTTTTATCCACAAGAAAGTTGACTATCCTGCGATTGACAGCAGTTTCCATTACCTTTGAAAGTACTGAGGTAATGGCTATGGGACGGTAATTGGCGGGGTTCGCTTTGCTTCCTTTCTTTGGAATTGGCTGAACATTCGCGACCTTCCAGATCTTAGGAAAGCACCCTGAAGAGTATGAAAGATGGTAGAGATTACGAAGAGGTTTAGCAAGAGAGGAAGCGCAGTTTTTAAAGACAATGGGGGGATGCCATCAGGCCCAGCAGACTTGTGAATATTGAGCTCTTGCAGGATCCTGGAAATAACTCTCGTTCGAAACCGAAGAGGTGGCAGCGAGAAACCAGAGTCTGTTGTCTTTGTAGTCGGTGGATTTGCTGCTGTGATAGGAAACTGTGCTCGAATCATAAAATGGTCAGATGTTCCTACTGGAGCCAATAACGAGACCTCAAACTTTAGTGGGTGGGTGGTTAAAAAGAGGTCAAGCAAATTAGGAGACTGGCCAGCAATGTCAGGTAGACGAGAGGGGTTGTCTAGAAGCTGCACTAAACCGTTGATAGAAGCGAAGAGCTCAGCGTCACGACCCGGCTGGTCCATATGCGTGGAATGTTTAAGCCAGGCAACGTTATGAACATTGAAATCGCCCACGACAACGATCTCAGCGTCAGGTTGTGCAGCATATATAGCTTGAATAGCGCTTGATAACTTATCAAGTTCTATGGTGGTATTTGCTGCATTCATTGCCGGACTTCTATAAACATAGCAGAAATAAATGATGTGCTTTTGGACATTCATTTTTATCCAGTTGAAGTTGAATTCTGGATTGGAGCATGTTCCTAAATGCGGAACTGACTGAAAAGCGACATCATCGCGGATGTAAATAGCGATTTCCCGCTGGCGAAAAAAAGTAGGCAGAAGATGGTAATTAGGTATGGCATAAAACTACTCACTACCTGGCAATACTTTACTTTGGCTCAGTGCAAGTATGTCCGGTCTTTGTGTTTGTGTGTGGATGTATAGCGAGAGGTAAGCAGATTCTAGCCCTCGAATATTTGCTTGATCAATTACAAAATTGACCATTGCAAAAAACAGTATTGTGGAGTCAATATAAAAATTAAAAGTTAAAAGGAAATAAAAAGAACAATTAAAAAGTCAATATCAAGGTCAAAAGTATAAAAGTAAAAAATAATATGTAAATATAAATAAACAGACAATCTCTAACCCGAACAAAAAAAACAACAATAATAAATAAACAAACAACACCGCGAGTCGTAATCCACACGACCACCTCGTCCGAGCCAGGAACTAGGCCTTTAACACAAACAACGGTACTCGCTAGATTACTACCCGCTAGCCGGCCAACATAAACTTATCTGGGACAGACGCAATGAAGTTGCCGCTGTACGATGACACCGATGAAAAAAAGCGCGCACACTGGTTAAAACGGTTGTTCTGTTTTAAAGCGACTTTCGATTTCCACTTTTTTAGTAAACTCCGGGGCTTTTAATTATTGAATTAGTTAATTAACCGGCACTTTGGGATACTGCATGACCGAAAAAAACTCAACGCGCTTTGCTGTTTGATCCAGCACGAAATCCTAACAAATCTCGGTTAGATTACAAGCGCGCAAGCCCAATATATAATATGTTCCAAATTTCAGGTTAATAGCTTTTATACTTTTCGAGCAAATCCGTTTATTGTCAAATTGCGCAGTTGTGTCATTTTGTATGGGAGGGGGTAGAAGAGGTGGAGCGATTTGGCCCGTTCACGAACTTGTCCTTACTTTTTTGTCAAAAACGACGTGTACAAAATTTGAACTTTCCAGATCTACGCGTTCTCAAGCTAGAGAGGACACGGACGGACGGACATCCGGTTTTGAGATTTTTGAATGATTATAGATTATATGATTATGATTATTATTATTATGATTATAGGACTTCCTCTGGCCTCCCTGCTCTCTGTTTCCAACGTCCTGGCAGCATACGGATGCCCCGATCATAAAAACTGCGCGGTTTAGATTCGAAGAACGAAGACACGACTTTTTTAAGGCATCCAAAGAGTCAAGTTTTTTTCCATTTAAATGATTTTGCAATGACCGGAACAAGTGATAATCAGATGGTGCAATATCAGGAGAATACGGTGGATGAGCTAGGAAATCCCATTTCAGGCTGTTCAGTTTGTGCAGCGTCTATCTCGAAACGTGTGGTCTGACGTTGTCGTGATGAAAGTCTACGCCCTTGCGATTTGACAAAATCGGACGATTCTGTTTGATTTCTCAATTTAAATTGGTTAATTAGCGACAGTACTTGCCCGAATCAATCGTTTGGCCAGCTGGGAGAAACTCAAAATAAATTATTCCCTAATCCCACCAAACACATCGGGTGCAAACTGGCATTTGCCATTGCGTCACCATACTCACCTGCCTGTTTCCATGTGCGATTGTGCTGAACATTGTTGTACAGGGGGGTCCTGTCTCATCGCCCGTCACTAATCGACCCAAAAACGGCTTGTTTTTGAGCCGCCCGAGTAAAGAAACGGCAGCAGAAATTCGCTCGATTTTGTTCCTCTCGGTTAACAAATGGGACACCCATATATCGAATCGAATCCCATGTTTTTTAAACGTCGAAAACGGTTGATCAGTCAACGTTAAGTGCTGTAGCAACTTCCTCTGTTGAAATTCGCGAAGTATTCTGAACTAAAGTAAGCACAACATCGTCATCTATGTGTGAAGGTCGACCTGAGTCTGGCTCGTCTTCAAGGTTAAACTCTCCGCGGCGAAATTTCGTAAACCATTTTTCCACAGTTCGTTTAGCTGGTGCTTGATCTCGATAAATCTCTTGAATGTTTTTTACGGCTGCTGCAACGTTTATTCCCTTCCGAAACTCGTAAAGCATAACATGCCGTAAGTGCACCTTATCGACACTCATTTTGAAAGTAATCTTTCTCGAAGCAGTTTGTATCTACACAAATTATTTTGTTTCAAATGAAAGCTGCACACGTCACCTTTCCAACGATCTGTCTTACGTAGATGGCATTATTAATGACAATACTTTACGCCGCTTCTGGCGCCATCTATTGCACCTCCGCACGAACTTTTGCACTCACCCAATATTTCTAGTTTTGACATTTTTGTTGAAGGGCGGCACCGAATTACCGAGCTTCGCAATCAAGTTTCATGGGTATATCATTAAAGAGGTCATTGCGGATGCCATCGCCGCCACTGCAGGGCGCTACTATACATATATAGCATTTTGTTATATATTTTTTTCTTACTGTTTAATATTTTTTTTACAAATATACAATTATGCACGCCATGGGTCTGTGGCTGCCAAAGATAATGGCTACGCTGGCAAAGTAGAAGGTCATGTTCTTCTAGGAGCAGTACGAAGATTAGCGGAAAAGTACACCAAACCACGCTCGATCTGTGTTGAGTTCAATTACAATACATCTTCGCCAACAGACAGTCAGTGTGTTGAGTTCAATTAAGATAAAAAGGCTGATTTTTAGTTCCGGAGAATGCAAATAGTAAAGGAGCGGTCCCTTTCGTACGCCCAAAACAGAAACGTTCGGTGCATCTCTTCCCTAGTATATGGGTTTGTGCTCGCAGATGGGACGGACGAGCAGGTGAATGTATACAGTCATGAGGGTACTAAAATGGGGTTTTAATCAAAGTGTTGGGACGTTTGGTGCGGCTTTCGGAACGCCACACTTTTTGGCGGGCGATATTCCACTGCTTGAGTACGACGGTGGTAACGTGACCGCAACATATCGGCCAATAACACCTATGATCATCGTGAACGGTGTTAGATGTTATGTTATGTGCCAACATAAAAACGCGGCTTAGCCATTGATACCGTACTGCGAGGGATGCACAGTAGATAGGATTGGCGAAAATAAATACCTATAGGCTATGCGGTCGTCATAAGTGAGTTCCCACGCTAATTCAGGACAAGGGAACAAGCGCGTAAGACCAGAAAATCTAATACAAGGGAACAAGCGCGTAAGACCAGAAAATCGTATGCGCCGGACGAGTAAGTTATCGCAGCACTACAGAATCAAATTAATTCAAATTACTTCGATGATAAATTTCATTAACTTTGAAACCTTTCAGATCACATGACCATCTTCACCATTACTGTTCATATCCAGTCTCAGCATAATCATAGTTTCCATCTAAGATCGCGTAATAAAGTTCGGTTCCTGCGTTCGGCCTAATTTCGTAGTTTTCGTTGGCGTATTCAGAACGTGTCATTACTCTGCGCCGACCTACCTTGTATTTATGCATTCAAATTCTGCACCGTTAGAATCCCAACATCCGGTGATTTACCATCCGTTCCCGCCACAAATACCGAACGCATAAACTTTTCTCCCACGAATTGTGCAGACTGTGAACTTTTACGTGAGCTGGCGTCATGTTGCCGCACTTTTACGTGAGCTGGCGTCATGTTGTCGTACTTTTACGTGAACTGGCGTCATGTTGCCGCACTTTTACGTGTGAACCACAACAGAGAACTGTCAGAAATTACGTCACTACGTCACTCTGACATTGACGTTGCTTTGTGTTTTCTGTGCTGTTCTGTCCGCGAAAACCGAGCTCTGTTGTTATCATTGTCGTGTCATCGTTGTTCGCGACACGGAAAATCGAATTGTTTTGTCTTCGTTTATTTGTGGACTTTTCACGCTTTGACGTCCATCTCTCGGATAAGGAAGACAAAGACTCGCGAGTCGTCACGAAAAAAGCAATAAAATTCCCTCGTCGACGGTTGTTGTTGGCCCGTTGAGGTGGTGGTGGTGGAGGAGGACAGGTCATCGCTTTTGGCGTTTATTCATTTTTTATGTTGCTCTGTACGTTTGGAGCCCCATACGGCAAACGTGCATACGCCTCAGCGCCACGAGTAAAATTGATCGCGTAATAGAGTTGTACACAAATGTGGCGAGGAAAATGGACAGCGTTTTCGAATCCTATCTAGTCGCTGCGGACGGAAGCAGCCTGGTTTATGCCGAGCCCGACGATATTCCCAAAACGAATGCAATCGTTTGGATCTTGGGGAAGAGCTACAATTCAATTCAAGGTAGGGTCTAAGCTCCGTGATTTGACCTTGCGCTCTAATTTAACGGTTTCTTTGCAGAGTTGGAAATCATTCGTCAGGACATTCGTTCGAGACTCTGGTGCACATATAGACGAGGATTCGTACCTCTCGGAGAACCACAATTGACCACCGACAAGGGATGGGGATGTATGCTTCGCTGTGGTCAGATGGTACTTGGACAGAGTTTGATTGAATTGCATTTAGGACGTGACTGGTTCTGGACTGCTGAGACTCGGGATCCGACGTATTTGAAGATC
Organism: Chorisops tibialis; assembly: GCA_963669355.1. Taxonomy (NCBI): domain Eukaryota; kingdom Metazoa; phylum Arthropoda; class Insecta; order Diptera; family Stratiomyidae; genus Chorisops; species Chorisops tibialis. The sequence continues at coordinate 261,833,899 of OY770262.1, read as the reverse complement.
GTCAATCGATTCGAAGACACGCGGAAGAGTCCATTTTCGATCCATCAGATTGCTCTGATGGGTGACTCAGAGGACAAGAAGGTGGGGCAGTGGTTCGGGCCAAACACCGTAGCACAAGTTTTAAAGTGAGTACAGAAATATTGCGTACTGTTCAGGGAAAGTACGCTCGATTCACACTTTTATCGTAGGCTTATTTTATAGTTCTAATCGCAGTCCAAGTAGAGTTCACTCGTAGTCAGTCCTGCTAACCTTTAGAACGCTAAATGTAACCCATGGTTTGAAAACACTAACTGATGCGAGAAACAGATACAAACTGATGCGAGAAACAGATACAAGCAGATTCTTCTACAATGGCGCTACAGCCTAAATCGGGCCTTGACCTCCTGAACTTCAGGCTCCTTAACATTTTTCAATATTTATTGTGGATGGGTTGTTAAACCTTCGCACAACCCTCTACGAATTTTTCATTTTCGTAGTTTGAAGCGACCAAGGTATACCCAGGCGGGCATCGTGCTGGAATTATGCGCGACCGGGACTTGAACTCGCGACCTTCGCACTTTAGACCAACACGCTATCCACCAGGCTACACAAGCAGATTCTTGGATAACATAATTTAGCACTGAAAATGGGCTATAATTGGCTTCTGGTCGTTTGTACAACAGAAATCCCTGAAATAAAGCACTAGAACATCAAATGTAATGCTTCAGCGAGTTGAAATGGACTGGATCAAAAGAAGAACGACAATACCACAGTAACATCGATAACCTCTGCCTCTCTGGCTTTGGTAATAAAGGTATACTTGTTACCTCACTTGGATATCATCGTAATTGTCCCTGCTAGAAATTCAACAGGTGACCCACCTCTTTTATATGTATCTGAGCTCACCGTGTCCCAGTAGCATATAAACGTGCCGAACTATTCGGAACATTGAACTCTGAGATGAACCTAATCTTGGAATGGGGCAGAATAAATAGAGTAGAGTTTAGCACCTCAAAAACACAGGCCTGTAATCTTTCCCTTAAACGTAATGTTCCAGCGTCAGTCTCTAATGTAACCTTCGGTGGTGTCCAACTAGACTCTTCCGAATACTTCTCACTCCTTGGCATTAAAATAAATAACCATCTTAATTGGAACCAGCACATACTCGACGTAGCACTTGATGCTTCCAAACTCCTAGGAGTTCTCCGAAGATGTAAAAAATATTTTACTCCCAGTGACCTAGCAAATTTCTATAAGGCCTACATTAGACCACGCCTTGAGTACAATTCGAATTTATGGGCTGGGGCACCCAAAACGTAACTTGCGATGCTCGACCGTGTCCAGAGACAGGCGTTGCGACTAATTGGAGATGAAGCCAACACTGTTTCTATAGACTCCCTACAGCATCGCAGAAATATCGGAGTAGCAAGTATTTACTACCGCTACTTTCATGAATAATGCAGTGAGGAACTTGCTAAACTTATTCCACCTCTGTACACATTTCCTAGAAATACTCGCCTAGCTTCAAGCACTTTAGAATGCATTGCCAAAAGCTGTATTCCCATTGTCATACGACCTTCGACGTTTCAAACTCAACGTTCACTGACATTTTAGGCTTTTCCCTACTTTTAATCCCGTTTAACCTTAACTCCTTTTTTTCCCTTACCGACATGACTGCAAAGGCTGGCCCCCATAAGTTGTGTTCGGCCACGTAAAAAAAAATTTCCCAGAATGCCGGCACAGATCGGATGATGGTGTTGTTGGTGCACCCACCGTACGGAATGTAAATTTAGAGCAGGAGAACGGCTCGGTTGGATCCGTTTACTAGCCTATACCAAACTACAACCGTTTGATCCTCGCTGTAAAACTGAGAGGGCTTGATTATTGCTTGATGATTTCAATCCTTTCTTTGTTAACTATACATGACCGCGGCTTATCTGCTGCAGTGTCGTGGTAAACATTGAACATACTGGCGCTCCATCCAAGGATCGCACATGACACTTGGTTTAGCGCCAAATCACATCTACCCTGACATATATGGGACTGCAGATTCACAGTCGCGGCTGCACTGTGGTGGAGGTTTGTCTGCATCGCTACGCCATTTTTTTCCAAGATAAAGTGAATTCAGTACAGTGCTAAGAGCTAAGCTTCGGTGTATACCGATCTCCACTTTAACATCCTTCTCGGACTGCGTCATCTGACGGATCTTCCGGTTTCTCGTATCGAGGTCGTTCTGATTCATGATCCACCTCGAGAATCGCAACGACTCGATGTTCCGTTGTTTTACCGTAAGGCTAGCAAGGATCAGCCGGGGCATATTGCCTTATCGACTACGACCAGCCTTGCGTTTTTATTACACGTCTTCATTCTACTCGATCAGTGGTCTGTACTCGATATTCTAAAATTACCATGCACCCATTTGCTCCTATCGAACCTAATTTAGAGAACACCTCCTGCAAGTCACAAACTAGACGAACACATGGACGTTCGTCTAGTTTTTGACCTCCTCCTCAATAGCGGACTGATTTTTCCCTCGGGATCTGCTAAGTCTACGAGCGCCATCCTAAGACTATCCGCAGCTACGGCACTTAAAGGCCGAGCTACGGCTTTCTTCACAACAGAAATCGTTGCACTGTCGTCCAGTCGCTCCTTTCGTTTAACGCTTACCGATTCATATGACAATGAAGTAACCGCCTTTTGGTCTTCTTCGGCTTTCACTTCGAGTCGATACCTTCCTGATGTCCGAAGGCTCAGCTAGCATTGGCACAGAATCAAAGCATACTGCACTTAATTAAGACGTGGCACTAGCCGCAGCTTTGGCTTCCTCTCGTCTGCACATTCTTGCCCCATCACGTTGTCGTCTGCGTGCAAAAGTTCGTAAACTCGGTTTTTTTCTTGCCTGCCAGAGTCAGTCTTCTTCGCATCTACTTCCTCTTCAATGGCGGCCATTTATAGACAAAGACAATTGGCTCGAGAGTCAAGGACGATAGGCTTTGATGGTTCAAAGTCGCCTCATCACTTAATAAGTCATCCCCAGTCAGAGCGATGTTTTCCAGCGATTCATCGCTATCGAAGATGCCACCAAGGAGCGTACTCTCGCGCCTGTCCTCGCCATCAATCGAAGTAGTAGTAGTTTCCAATGCAACAGCCTGCTCGTTTACTGTTGCGCTGGGTGGATCAGTAACGTGATCACTTCCACGACCTGGTCCAAACGTCGTGAAGGCTATTCTGGTGGCGACTAAGGAGGTGTCATTACTTTCCGAACCCTCGCTGGTATTCGCAGCTCCTATCGACACTTGGGTAGACATCCCTACTCGTGTTTATACTCTAGATGAAATCTGAGAGTATTATAAGTTTGTAACGCCAAGAAATAAGGCCCCGAGAAAAAAATGAATGATACAGAAGTTCATATAATCACTCAAAAATCTCAAAACCGGATGTCCGTCCGTCCGTTCGTCCGTCTGTCCGTCCGTCCGTGTCCTCTCTAGCTTGAGAACGCGTTGAGCTAGAAAGTTCAAATTTTGTATACGTCGTTTTTAACAAAAAAGTAAGGTCAAGTTCGTGAACGGGCCAAATCGCTCCACCCCTTCTACCCCCTCCCATACAAAATGACTCAATTGCGCAATTTGACAATAAACGGATTTGCTCGAAAAGCATAATAGCTATTGGCCTGAAATTTGGAATGTATTACTTTTATGATAATATCAATCTACCGTATAAAAATTATGCGTGTCCTCCCCGTCCTTCTACCACCCCCCATACAAACTGTACTTGTCATGAATTACTCTAAGCCAATTTACTCAGTGCGCATAAAATTTAGCGGGCTGAAATTGTGCATTAAATTTTTATTTAAAATTGTTAGAAAGGTAAAAAAAAATTAGACGATTAGCTTCACCCCTTCTGCCCCCTCCTATACAAAATGACACAATTTCGCAATTTGACAATAAATGGATTTACTCGAAAAGTATAAAAGCTATTAATCTGACTTTTGGCATATATTAGTTTCATAATGATTTAAATTCACAGTAGAAAAATTATTTGCGTCCTCCCTCTCCTTCCACCCCCTCCCATACAAACTACACTTTTTCATGGAATGCTCTAAGTCGATTTTATCGGAACATTTAACATTTATCAAGCTCATATTTTGTAATAAATGCTTAATTAGCATTATCACTAAGATCAGAAAAAATATTTGATTAGCCTCACTTGCTTCTACCCCCTCCCATACAATATGACACAGTTTCACAACTTCACAAAAAATCGATTTTCTTGAAAAGTATGAATGGCACTAGTCTGAAATTTAAGGGATGTCAATTTTATAATATTCCTAGTTATTTCTGAAAAAATTACTAAAATCCCCCACTCTTTCTACCACCTCCCATACAAACTGCACATTTTCATTAAATCTAACTCACTAATTTTCTCAGTTCCCATACATTTTTTGGAGCAAGCATTTTATGTAAAACATTTTTATAACTACTTTAGCATGATGGGAAAAAAATTTGATCAATGCTATAATCCCTCCTAACACTCCCCATACAAAATTTCTTGGGATCACAAAAAATTTCATCTAGAGTTTCGTAAGATTGCGCTTTACGCGCAATCGTAGCCCTGTTATGTTTTTCCTTTTGCGTCCTCCACGGTGGGTTTCTCCGAATCGGTTTTCTTTTTCATCTGCCAACCTGCGAAAAAAATTTGTTTGGGATTTGATGTTATGGAGGATAAGGGAAATGGCCTACTGGGATTAGCAAATGGTTTTTAGGAAGAAACGGCATTATTTAGATGAAAAACATTCTTCTTGTCCGCGGCTGCTTCTTCACAATAGAGTTTATTTGTCAGCTGACCGGTCGTCCACTATCTGTAACCGATGGACGCGCGTGGTGGCATACAGCTTTGCAACCTTCAGGCGGGGAAAACATTACGAGTACCACGAGTTCAGTTAGACAGGCTACAGTCAAACAAAAATCACCGTCTCCATTAAACTCAAATTACTCCTTCCCGAATAAAATTACCACTTCACAGCGCAGAGCATTTCGCTCCCGATGAAACGTGAGATTTCGTGATTCATTATTATTTTGTCATATCTTAAGACGAGTACAAGGTATTACCGGGGAGTGAACGGTTTTACACTGTACCCTGGGATCATCTTATCCCAGCATTTTTTCATCAGTGTGGTGTCGCTCTTTACATCCGCGATGATATGCCCTTCCAATTAGTTCCGCATTTAGGTTCCTGCTCCATTTCGGAATTCAATTTTGTCTGGATAAAATTATTGATCCAAGGACACATTTCGTATATTTGTTACGTTTATAGAAGCCCGGCAATGAATGCAGTCAAAACAGCTAGTGAGCTGGATAGTTTGCTCGAATCTATCCAGACCATATACACTGTACACCCTGACGCTGGAATCAATGTTCACAACATTCCCTAGCTTATATATTCCGCCTTCACGGACCAAGAGAGACGTGATACTGAACTCTTTGCTTCGATAAACAGATTAAAACAACTTGTAAATGAGCCAGCTCGTTTACCAGAAATTGCAGGACAGTTTTTCAATCTTCTTGATTTATTTATCACTAACCAACCAGAGAAATACTCCCTTTCTGTAATATCTCCTTCGCCAATTGGAAATACGGATCACTTCCTGATTCATGCACAATTTTCAATTGCAGCATCAGTTAGGCACCTCGAAGAACTGTTTGGCATTTTAATAGAGCTAATGCGTAATTAGAAACTTTGCTTTGATTCCAATAACTGCGATAAAGCCTGTAAACTTATTACCAAGACTATCCTGAAAGGTATGAAGCTCCACATACCTAGTATAAAGAGAGTTCGGCCGTCAAAGGACTTTTGGTTTACAAACGAATGTCTTGTTGCGATTCAAGCGACGAAACAGTCGTTTCAAAATTTTAAAAATCATCAAACTTTAACAAAGAGCTTTATATGAAATCAAAAAATACCTGTGAATCTGTCCTTAATCGTGTTAAATTTGGTCACGAACAAAAACTTCGACGGAAGATCCTTCAGAGTCCAAAAGGCTCAAGATTTTTCTGGTTATTTGCGAAAACGGTCAACAATAATTTCATTTCTTCATCAACACCACCACTGTAGATGAAGACCGTACCGTAATTGATCCCGTTGAGAAAGCTAACCCATTGGCAGCAAGTTTCGCGAAAAACTCCACACAATCATCTTGAAACCCAGCCCCAACTATCACAACACCATCTGGTTTTTCGCTGCCTCCGCTACATTTTTGCACACGTCTCATATCCAAGATTCTGCAAAAGCTCAATTTCACAAGTCCGCTGACCCTAATGGCATTCCCCATCCCCTCCCTCCGCCCACATTATTTTTAAAATGTGCTCCTCTTCTCTGGCTAAATCTCTTCGCAATTTTTCTAATCTATCCTACTCTTCTGGATGCTTTCCACAATTGTGGAAAGTCGCGAATGTTCAGCCGATTCCGAAGAAAAGAAGCAAAGCGAACCCTACCCAATAGCCATTACTTCAGTGCTCTCGAAAGTGATGGAAACTACTGTCAATCGCAAAATCGTTAAATATCTCGAGGATAAACAGCTTATCCAAGACCGCCAATACGGTTTCCGTTCTGGAAGGTCGACGGGAGATCTTTTGTGTCTATCTGACGGAGCGCTGGAACTCTTGCTTGCACAAATACGACGAAGGTCAAGTTGTTGCGCTTGACTTTGCATAAGCTTTTGAGAGAATTTTTGGCACGAATGCCTTCTTGTTAAACTTACTGCCATTGACCTTGATGCTACTCTCATTCAATGGATTCAGAGTTTTTTTTATCCAAATGAGTAGTATTAGATGGCGTTACTTCTTCTTCGTTCCAATCAATTCCGGTGTCTCTCAGGGCTCTATCTTATCGCCCACTCTGTTCTTAGTATTTATTAACGACCTTTTGTCTTCTACTCTCAATCCAATCCATAGATTTGCGGATGACAGTACTTTAGATAACACCTATGAATTTGACTCTGCTGCGGAATCAAACAAGCATTCTATTGCTTCCAATCGCAGGGAGTTATTCCGTTCGTTGAACTTAGATCTCGATTTAATCCTGGAATGAGGCTGGAAAAATAGAGTATCGTGCAATGCCGCTAAGACACAGGCCTGTTATCTTTCCCTTACACGTGATGTTCTAGCGTCGTCTTGTAGTGTAGCCTTTAATGGCGTACAACTTTGGTCTTTCGAAGATTTGATACTTTTATGCGTAAAATTCAACAACCATCTCGATTAGAGTCAACACATCTTTGAAGTTGCCCTTGAAGCCTCGAAACGTATATGCATTCTTCGTAAATGCAAAAAATACCTTACACCTCACGACTCACCTACTATCTAAAGGGTGATCCAATGTTAATTGTAAATAAAACAAAAAGTTTTCAGAGAATTATCTTAAAATTTTTTAGTATGATAGAAGGATCTATGGCAATTATGTGTGAAACAAAATATCGCCCAAATGCTCGCCACGGCTACGGTGGCATACTTCTATCCGATGGTCCATATTTTCAATGACTCTGAGACATAATTAAGGTTCAATGTCGTTAATGTGCTGAATTATCTCATCCTTTAGCTCTTGAATTGTTCTTGGCTTATTGACGTACACTTTTTCTTTTAAATATCCCCAGAGAAAGAAGTCGAACGGTGTCAAATCACATGATCGTGGCGGCCAATTAACATCGCCACAACGTGAGATAACACGGCCATTGAATTTCTGGCACAAAAGAGCCATTGTTTCGTTGGCTGTGTGGCAAGTGGCACCATCCTTTTGGAACCACATATCGTCCAGGTCCATATCCTCAATTTCTGGCCACAAGAAGTCCGTTATCATCTCGCGATAGCGAACACCATTCACGGTAATTGCTTGGCCGTCCTCATTTTCGAAGAGTACGGCCCGATGACGCCGCCAGCCGATAAACCGCACCAAACAGTCACTCTTTGTGGATGCATCGGCTTTTCAACAATCACTCGTGGATTCTCATTTGCCCAAATGCGGCAATTCTGCTTGTTAACGAATCCACTGAGGTGAAAGTGTGCCTCGTCGCTGAAGATGATTTTCTTTGTAAAGTCACCATTCACTTCTGTCTGTTCAACCAACCATTCGGCGTATTGCCGACGCTTGAAATGGTCAGTTGGCTTCAGCTCTTGAGTCAATTGAACCTTGTAAGCGTGTAAATTCAAATCTTTATTCAAAATTCGCATCAGTGATGTTCGTGAGATGTTCAATAGTTGGGCACGGCGATGAGTCGAGGTTGACGGCTCTTCTGCCACACTATCGCGAACACCAGCAATGTTTTCCGGAGAACGAACTGGGCGAGCATGCACAGGTGAGTTCACATTTCCTACAGACCCGGTTTGCTGAAATTTGCGCACAATTCTCCCGATTGTGGACACATTTGGTCGATTATGCTGACCAAAAAAATCACGAAGTGCACGAAATGCATTTTGATTTTAACGCCCATTTTCGTAAAAGGCTTCAACAACCTTAACGCGCTGCTCAATTGTGTACCTCTCCATGGTTGAATTTGTCAAACACTGAAACAAAGAAATGTCAAATTAAGTTGGGTGAAAAACTTGACGTTATGGTGTGACTCACAATTAACATCATGCATTATGGTTGGACCACCCTTTACAAGGCCTACATTTGGCCTCGCTTAGAGTACAACTCGCTTCTTTGGGCTGAGGCACCCAAAACACACCTTGCGCTGCTCGGTCGTATCCAAAAACATGCGTAGCGACTTATTGGAGATGAAACCTTCACGGCTTCTATTAATTCCCTCGAGCATCGCAGAAATGTCGGAGTACTTAGCATTTACTATCGCTACGTCCATAGTAAATGCAGTTCGGAACTATGGAAGAAGTGCGTTCCTCCACTTTATACTTTTCCACGACATGCTCGTCAAACGGAACATGTGCACGAATATACTGTCAAACTTTTATCTTCCCGTACAGTGAAATTTAAGCGGTCATTCATTTCCCATTCATTTAACGTTATTCTAAACAGATATAACCTCCAGTCCTTCAAAAATAATCACCGTCATTTCCGTTTTTCTCCACCCGAATTTCCATAATAAACCAAATTTTAATCCACTTCCTCTACCGGCTGTACTGTCAAATCAATCAAATGCCTGTTAAGACCCCCTATAGGGTCATAGAACAGAAACATCTCTCTTCCACAAGGCGCGATCCTGAGCATCGGCCTTAAGCTGTTGCCAGGACTTGTTTATTCCTCTGGCCTCCTGCTCAACTGCTCGCTTCCATGTGGTTCATGGTCAACCAACCCGACGTCTTCCTTGAGGGTTATAATCCAGAGCCTGTTTGGCGATGTTTCGCTCTGGTTTCCTCAAAGTATCCACTACCACTTTCGCCTTTGAATCTCAATCCTAAAATGCGTCTGAGGCATTGGTTCACGAAAATCTGTAGTTTCTTGGTAAGTCGAACGGTCACTTCCCACGTAATACAACCATATAACAACACGAATTTGACGCATGCGTCAAAAATTCGCAGCTTCGTGTGATTGGAGATCTCTCTTAACCTCCAGAAAGGGGAAAGGATACCGAACACCTGACGAGCTTTATTCAGACGATCATCAATATCCTTTTCGGCTCCGCCGTCCATGCTAATAATGCTTCCGAGATAACAAAAATCTTGCACCTCTTCAACATCTTGTCCGTTAAGAACAATCGGTGTTCTTGCGTTCGAACCCATATGCATGTACTTGGTTTTACGCACATTAAACCGACTGTACTGTACAATGCATTAAAGGGTGACTCCCTAAGTTATACTCAGTGCCCTGGGAAAAAAAATCCGTAGATAAAAAGACAACTCCATCAATAGTCCATAATTTCATTCTACCAAAGAGTGGCTAATGTTACAACCCCGCAACTTGATCTCTCTCGAATTATGTAGAACAGCATACTCCACTATGTATAAAGACACAATTAAAGATCAAGAGCTTTCCAGTATAACACATACACACCGAAGGAAGCTTCGAGAACTGTTCACACATACCATAGTTGACACATACACATTGAAGAAAGCTTCGAGAACTGTCATAAATTGTATAAAAGCGCGAAAACTATAAGCGAGCAGTTGAGTTATTCAGTGACCTTTATTTATGGAAGACACGAACCAGGAAAGCGATAGAAAAGTACGCGGCGGTAGTGCCATATAGTGCGAATTAAGTTAAAGTGCGAATAAATAAATTATCACTTATTTTTAAACGAATTGTGTTTTTACTTGAAATCCCGGCGAACCCCTAGCTCGCAATACTAATATAACGAGAAATATGGACATGACGACGACTTACCATATTTCCTGTTACCCAACAAAATCTATATACCCCCCTCTGCGATTGTAATGCATTTTGGAGTACCCGCCGAATTGTGTGCACTTACTCGCTGGATTCAAATTAATTTTTATCTTATGTATACGTTTGCGATTCCAAAGCGCTTTTGAATAAACTAGAAACTGGGTTCAAATTTTCAACTAATTATGTATTCAAAATTTTTTCTCATTTTCAGAAAATTGGTGAAGTACGACGACTGGTGTTCCGTTGAAATTCATGTAGCCTTGGACAATATGATCGTGACAGATGATATTTGTAAGACAGTCAGTAATCTTTGCCATAAACTTAATCGAAATCGTTCATTCCATTCAACAGATTCCCTTTGTTCCGTCGAATCAACAAATTCATGGAAACCACTTCTACTAATCATTCCCTTACGGTTAGGTCTAAACGAGATCAATCCAATCTACATACCTGCCCTACAAAAATGCTTTGAACTAGTCGAAAGTGTCGGAATGATTGGCGGCCGTCCCAATCAGGCTCTATACTTTATCGGATACGTTGGCGAAGAGGTGATTTTCTTGGATCCGCATACAACACAACGATGTGGAAGTGTCGGTGATAAGACATCGTCGAACGAAATCGAATTGGATGAAACGTTTCATCAGAAATACGCGGCGCGAATCAATTTCCGACAAATGGATCCATCACTTGCATTGGTGAAAATAATTTTCGTTTCTTATCGAAAATGGATATAACTTCATTTTTTTTCTGATTAATTTCAGTGCTTTTTATGTAAAACCCGTATAAGTTTCGAAATTCTACTCGATAAATTTAAAAACGAAGTCAACTGCTCAGGAAGTAATTTATTTGAAATCACAAAAGCTCGACTCGCACCGTGGAAATCACAATCACAAAATGTGACAGACTTACGGAAAGGATCAATATCAGGCCAAGATGGTAAGTCTTATTACTCGAGCTATTTTTCAGTTGTAAATTATTTTGATTTTGTTAATTATCGATTGCAGATTTCGAGGAAATCAATGATAACATTAATGAAGGATCTGATGAAGATTTCGAGTTTATTGTGTAGTTTTAAATAAGATAAGAACAAATCTAAATTTATATTTACTCCTCTCATAAAAGTTTTCTTCGTATTTAAGATAATTCGTAATTTTTCTAAAAACTCATTTCTTAAGTTTGTATCGCATCAATCACTTGTTCCGTGTTTTTTATTATTATTCTAATAAAGTAAGTATAGCTATTGCGGCTCTGGTAATAGATCAAAGTGCTATCCTGCTCTGTTTGGTGATTTTGTCAAAAATAATTCGCAATAATTAAAAAAAAATTATATGAAGAAAGAGATTACATAATTATGAAGTAAGATATTTATAAATATGGTTTTTTGATTTGTCTCCTTAAAATACAAATTCGCTAACTAACCAAAATTTAAAATTTCAGAGGAGGGTAAGAAAACCGTGCGAAAATTATTTAAAATACGTTTTTTTTCCATTCTATTCTGAAAGATTAGAACTAAAAAAATCCTTTTTATTAATTAAAATAATAATAAGCCATTAATATGGCTATCGGAAACTGTAATCTCGAAGTGGAACGGTCAGAAAATCACTAGGGCTCATAACCCATTAATCAAAATTAAGAAGTCTTTTGTTTACTAGCGCCTCACATTTACAAATAATGTACTCTAGCCCTCCCCTTCTTCATTGTAAATTTTGCAAGAATTATCCTCTGAGAGTCAAATTCTAGAAAAGAGAATTAAGATATACTGACAAAGTAATTACTGAATCCACAGTCTGACGTTATGGTGGAGCGTTTCAAGAAGACACTCAACTCAAGTTTATCGAAACTCGTAAGCGAAAAACAATAAAATTGGTCAGCATATTCCGTTATTCTTGATGGCACTCAACAACCGGAGAAACACCATCTCGAGTCATCTTTGAGGGAAACATTCGGATCCCTGCAGATCTTATGTTTGGAACGCCACCAGATCAGCCAGCGCTTTCAAAGGATTACGTTTCGGACCTACGATAGCGACAACAAACAATCCACAAGCTCGTCAGGAATAGAACCCACCTCGCCACCGATCGCATGAAAACCCGGTACAATCTACGAGCCAACTCTACGGGTTTTCAGGAGTGCGGCGTGGTGTAGCTGTATAATCCTCGACGCCAGACCGAAAAAAATTAATGACGTAGAATACCGCATCCAACTAAACCAAAAACCACACACAAAAATGAAGATAGTGCATCTGTACAGATTGGCGAAATTCCATGGCCACACTGATGACAGTGACGGCTTTGTTCGGGAATGAACTGGACCGAAGGTGGGGGTAATGTTACATGTCAACACTATGCCGTTCATCGAATATTCGCGATCTTTAACTGTCTAATATTCTCAACACACAGAAGACATGAGCCAAAGCCAGTGTAAGGACCCTCACGCACCGTGCTATCAACGAGATTAAGGACGTTGATGAAGTGACCACAAAAGCAATGCCCTGTTTAGAGTCGAAAGAGTTTCGCAGGCAGACATTTTATCTCTGCGCAAGGCGTACGGCGAAATCCAAACATAAAACGCAAGAAAGTTGTTCGAAGCTGGAGGAATTAAGATCGGCTGATTTAACTACCGCATTCGCGAACGAACGTTACTTACAAAATGTTTTAAATGTCTAGAATTTGGTCACCTAGCCAGGCAGTGCAAAAACGGAGATAACCGCTCCAAGCTTTGTAGGAACTGGGGAACGGAAGGCCGCATTGCGAAGACCTTGCAACAAGGAGCCATCATGCATGCTCTGTATCTAGAAGTAGCCGGTCGCAACAAATCCCCAGTCTTCAGGAGGGCTATCATAAGAAAAATCATGAGGATAATATAGATTAATCTCAACCACTGTAGAACAGCTCGGAATAACCTGACACAAACTGTTAAGGCTGGATCTTTGGCAAAACAAAGCAAGCGACAGTATAGATATGTGGGAAACACGCCTTCCAAGAAACCGGCGGATGGCTTCGTACCAGTAAAAATAAATAGAATTCACCTCTACAGCTGTTATGCACGACCCAGCTAGACGAAGGGTGCTTACCAGACAATGGTAAATAATCTTATGGCTAACGCACAAAACTTCAGTGGTCATAGGCGGTAACTTCAATGCATGGTCAAAAGAGTGTGGTAGCAAATTCACCAATGCCAGAGGACGCATTCTGCTGGAAACCTTTGCACTACTAGAAATAGGGACTGCAAACAACGGGCGGCCAAAAACGTATCGCAAAACAGGAATGGACTCCATCATTGACAAAAACGTCGTAAGCAACTCCCTCCTACGTAATACGAAATTACGTTTTAGTGAGAAATATACATACAGCGATCGTCAGGCGATTATAATTGATTTAAAACAAAGAAAACCCATACGACGACCTAAATTAACAGGCGCAAAATGGAAAGACAAACTCTTCGACAAGAACACACTCGCAGCAAAACAGTAAAGATCCTCGCGGAACAACTCAACCACACTATCGTCACAGCGTGCGATGCAACTATGCCCGGAAAGACGAGTATTGGAAGAGGTACCATGCTACTGGTAAAACGAAGAAATTAGGGGCAAAGTGCTTATAAGCTCGACACAGAGTCCAACAATCATGGGGAAGAGCAGATTATCAAAGTGGCGAGACGAGGCCTAAATAAGGCAATTAAACAGAGTAAGAAAATGTATTTCAAACGTCTCTGTAACGAAGCGGATATTAATCCCTGGGGTATAGCATACAGGATGGTGGGTCTGTTATGTATAGGGTTATCCAATAAGAGGTGTTATTTTGAATAGCCCGCTATTTCGGTAGATGTCACTTTTGAAGCTGTCATTTTTTGATATTTGACAAGTAGAAACTACACCATTAATAAAAATGGAACGATACACGCTTCAACAACGCATTGAAATTATTAAAATTCACTATTCTTGACTGATGAGGCCCATTTCCACCTCGGTGGCTACGTCAACAAGCAAAACTGTCGCATCTGGGGCTCGGAAAACCCAAGAGTTATTGTTGAAAAGCCTCTCCATTCTCAACGTGTGACTGTTTGGTGCGGTTTATGGTCCGGCGGGGTCGTTGGACCTTTTTTTCGAAAATGAGGCTGGAGCAACAGTTACGGTGAATGGATTGCGCTATCGAGAGATGATTAATGATTTTTTATGGCCGGAATTGGATGATATTGGTCTGGACAACGTTTACTTTCAACAAGACGGCGCTACGTGCCATACATGCACCGAAACCATTGATCAAGTTTATAGATCGCCTCCTCGCGGTGCAGACTGGGTAATGCTGGGGGAAAAAGTCGAATAGCTTACTGTCGGCTCCGTATCCTATCTATGGCCTTCGGTGGATGTCGTAATCGTTCAGCTAGCTGTCTGTTCCGTATCCTATCACAGCATTGGTATTCTTGCAATCTGAACTGGTCATGTTTTAGGCAGATTTCAAGATATTGATGGTTACAAGGGGATTTATCTCTAAAGTGATTCGCAAATGTACGTACTACCTTAATGGTGACTTTTATAAAATACGACGCTAGAAGAGTAAACCTTGGAAATAAAAATCCCCAAATCTACGCTGAAATAGTATATGCCAAGGATGTATGGATAGTGGGCAACTAACCGCTAATATGCGAACTCTAAATACCAGGCGCCCTCCAGTTTCAATTAGCCTTCCCTTGGTAATGCGAAGCTCTGCCAGGAGTGACTCTACTTTCTCGCGCTACTCGTGGGAATCTAATGAATAGTCCAAGTGTAACCAAAAGGGCATATGCGACTCCTAAAGCATCACAAACAGCGGCTGATACCGTAAACGAAGAGGGAAACAAAACAACAAACCGTCCATAAAAAGTACGTGAAGCGACTGCGCTCAAAGCGGATAGAAAACCCCCTAGGAAGCCTGTAGTGGATGAGCAACTTTTATCAGCAGAGCTGAAACAGTTAACGCTCAAAGAAAATAAAAAAAGGCTAGGCGGGGCTGCCAGGAGACGGTATTCGTACCACCGTAACCAAGGTAAAACTGCAAACGAAGCGTACGATCTTGGTTGCCAGCCAATAGAAAAAACGTTATCGTCTGCACAAAATAAGGCAATGAAAAGAGGCAGAAGCTCATCTACAACACCGCCATCTATAGGAAGTGATAATAAAAGGCCTAAGACCTTAAGTAAAAGCGTAGTGTATAGACCTGCAGCAGAGGCTCAGCCCTTCACATCGGGTACTAGCTACAGAGACGCGGTTAAAGAGATCAGGATCGGTATTATACATACCGAACATTATCACAAGATCCTGACATCGGAGCAGCTAACTGCAACAAAAAAATCGATCTTGAAAGAGATACCTAAAGCGGCAAAAGAGGAGATAAACCCACAATTTTGTGGACTCAGCCTTAAGCCGGGATGGATGCTGATCGTTTGCCTTGATGAGCAAACCGCAGCATGGCTGTAAAGAACAGCAGGGAGCATCAAGCCGGATAAGTCCACGAATATCAGGGCAGTCCGGGAGGAGAATATCTCGCGGTTAGAAATAATCACGGGATATTTTCCTCATGAGACAACTTGACAGAGGAAATTACCACCCTCATTGATGCCAAAAACGCTAGTTTGTGCGCCTCAAATTGGAAGGTGCTTAGCAGAATAGTAGAGGGCACAAACACCATTATAACCTTCGATGGCCAATCGATGGAGAGGCTTAAACTAAAGAGGCACAGAGTCTGCTATAAATGTTCAAGCGTGACTCTCCACCCAATGATCAAAGAGCTCAAAAGTGGCGAGCCGCAGCTCAATAAAGATGGCCTAAACTCTAAATAAACTTAAGAGTTTTTCAAGCGAATCTCCATCGTACAGCAGCGGCCATGGACACAATAACATGGAGATTCGCAAAAGAGAAATTCCATATAGCCCTAATACAGGAACCGAGAATCGCAAAGGGAAAAGTTATTGGTATCCCTCAAAAAACGGGTAAGACAATTTTCGATAAAAGAAGCGACAGGCCAAGAGCTGCAATTCTAATATCAACAGAAAATAATTACCTGAATATGCCTATTTTCATACGAACAAATATAGTAGCGGTACTGGTAAAAATACTACAGGCAGGATGAAATCAAGACGTGATAATTGCCTCGGCCTACTTTCCTGATGAGGAGCTAGATACTCCACCTCAAGGCGTCATGGAGCTTGTGGAATACAGCAGAACCCACAAAATACCAGTCATTCTAGGCTGTGACGCTAACGCGCACGCCACTATCTGGTGAAGTAGTGATATCAACAAAAGAAGTGAGTACCTTACTACTAACAACCTAGATATATAAATAAAGGCGACACACCGACCTTCATAAATTCAGCTAGGCAGGACGTACTTGACCTAACCATAACAAGCCCCTGCCTGGTTGAGAAGTGCGAAAATTGGCACGTATCAATAGAAGCTTCATTATCAGACCATAGGCACGTTTTGATATTAAAACTTCATTTGGCTATATAGGACAATACAGAAACCCTAAACGGACCAACTGGAATCTGTATCAGTCAGTCCTAGAGTACGAACTAGGTATCGAAGAGGAATCAATAAGCAGCTCAGACTGCATTGATCAGATCACGAACAAACTCGCGAACAATATCATAAATGCTTACGAACAAAGTTGTCCCGTTCTACACGAAAAAATGGGCCAAACAAACTCCTTGGTGGAATGAGGAACTAGCAAACAAACTAGAAAATTGTTCAATAGAGCAAAAACTTATGGGAACTGGGACAATTACAGAGAGTCCGTTACTGAATATAACAAACTTCTAAAAAAGTTAAAAAAAAAGTCTTGGAGAAGATTTTATGAAGAGATAGATGATCTCACATTGGCCTCAATACTCCAAAAGGTGCTATTAAAAGACAGTCCGATATATATCAGACTTTTAGAGAGACCGGATGGGTCCTCAACTAATAGCAGCATGGAAACTCTTGAACTATTATTGGCAACACATTTTCCAGGCTGCAAGATAATTAACAACAACGAAGAATTAGAGATAGAGGATAAGACGTATCGTTAAACTCCGTTCAGCAAATGCATTGCTGGTAAAATCGTCACTCCGAAAGATCAGATGGGCGATCAACACCTTTAAGCCGTACAAATCAGCCAGAGTAGATAACATATTCCCCGTATTACTGCAGAAGGGGTCAGAGATCCTACTGCCAATAACGATAAGGATCTTTAAGGCCAGCTTTGTATGGGGATACATCCCAAAAATCTGGAGGAAAGTGAGAATGGTATTTGTACCGAAGGCAGGGAATGGTCCCATTGATCAGCTTAAGTCATATCGCGCTATAAGCCTTACCTCCTTCTTCGTCAAAACGATCGAGAAGTTAGTGGACATTCACATAAGAACAGGGCCTAACAAGGCCTGTCTTAATAGTAATCAACATGCCTATCAAAAAGGCAAATCAAAAAAGTCAGCCCTTCATGATTTGGTAAGACAAATCGAAAAGGCAAAAGACTATAAAGAAATTGCACTTTGTGCATTCCTAGATATAGAAGGAGCATTTGACAATACTCCCCATAAAGTCATAATAGCGGCAGCTAGGGAAAAGGGTTTGGAAACAGCCACGATAAAATGGATACACGCCATGCTAAAGAGCCAAATGACAGCCATGGATCTAGGTGATAGCACATTGACTGCACAGACCTATATGTCTATGTACTATCTCCACTTCTTTGGTCAATTGAATACTTTGCCTCCATCCATCTCGGTCTAGTCACCGCGTCCTCCAGTTAGAAAATCTTAGCAGTGATTTTCTGTCTGCGTCAATCGAATCCTCCCAGCACTTCCGTGGTTTTCCGACCGGCCTTTGTCCGTTGACTTTCCCTTTTAGTGTGCGTTTGGGAATTCTTCCGTCATCCATACGATCCACATGACCAGCCCATTGTAACTTCTTAAATTTTAAATTTTATGAGGGTTGATACTTCTGGATTGTCGAACGGCATATAATTCTCTATTGTATCGTATTCTCCAGATCGAGTCTTCCCTCACAGGTAAATGGAACACCAATACCCTTTTTTAAAATATCTAGGTGTCATACGGGATAGCAAACTCAACTGGAACAAACATATAGAATGGACTCATGCTAAAGCACTAAAGGCATTTTGGGCCTGCAAAAGCTTATTTGGCAGAAAATGGGGACTAAAGCCCAAAATGATTTACTGGTGTTGCAGAACAATCATTCTTCCAATAGTCACATACGGATCAACGATATGGTGGACTAAAATTTTACAACGAAAAGCACATCTTACGCTACAAAAAATCCAAAGACTAGCTTGACTTGGTATCACAGGAGCAATGAAAACCTGTCATACGGCGGCAATGGAAACGTTCCTAAACATCCATCCGATATATCGCCAAATAAAAAAGGAGGCTATCAAAGGGGTGTTACACATACAGAAGGAAAACAATTACAAATCAGGGGATTTTAGAGGTCACCTCAAAATCCTAAGAGACCCAAAAATGGAGGTTCTAACCTCCTCACTATCGAACGCTATGCCGACAAAATTCAACTTTGAAACCCCCTTCAAAGTTATAATCAGAGAACGCAAGGACTGGCAATCCATGCTACCTGAAATGGATGAGGAATCAACCATCTGGTATACATGGCTCGCGCACCTCTGAGGGGACAGGACCTGGAGTCAAAGGTTCTAACTTTTCGTTTTGAAAACCACTCAGTAAAGAAGCCACAATCCTCCAGGCTGAACTAATTGCAATTGAGCTATGCATCCAAGAAAATATAAGGAGAGCTCATCGCAGCAAATCTATTTATATCCTATCGGATAGTCAGGCGGTTCTAAAAGCCCTAGCATCCAATAAACACGGATCGAGGATAGTTTGGGACTACCTTCAAAACCTAATTATCCTGGGAAAAAAGGAGCAAAGTATTGTGGGTCCCAGGGAATATGCGAATTGAGGGAAATGAAGAGGCTGATCGCCTTGCAAAAAACGGCGCAGAAACAAATTTTATTGGATCAGAGCCATTCTGCGGAAAATCAAGGGAGCACTCCAACCTTATACTTAGAAAGTGGGTCGAACAATAGCATAAAATCTACTGGCTTACAAGGTTTATTAATCTCAAAAAAATTAATCCTACCACAAAAATACAAAGTGCAGGATATTTTAAAATTCAGCAAGAGTGATATTAATTAATCGGCCTAATGACGGGGCACAGTGTAGTAAACCACCACCTCAAAAATATGGGCTTAGCTGAAACCGATATCTGTCGCCTCTGTCTCGAAGACTCAGAAACGACAGAACACATCCTGTCACTGTGAAACAGTAGCAAGGAAAGGACACAATTTTCCAAGAAATGGTTTCATTTCTACCGAGCCAACATGGCTCCCTTAAATATGATTAGATAAGCCAAATCTATCGAATTGTGGTAGGGTAAAGGGGTAATTAACGCACAATAGGTCGCAGCGCTCTCATGTGTTCCCTAAATAATATAAAATAAAAAGTCACGAGCGAAGACTTCACCAATACGTCAATACCGAGGCGATTTAACTTCCAGACAATGAGACCATAGTGCGAAGGCTTAAGAGGGTTAAACCATTCGAACTAGTACAGTGTTGTGGAAATAATAGACAAAAATAATTAAATTTTAATGCACGATAAAAAAAGTGGAAAACATTAGAAACTAAGGCAATATCGATGGATAAGTGCTGAGCTTGAATTCTAAACCGTAATAAATTAAGTCAGAAACAAATTGCTTATTAGTTTTATGACTAGATCGTAGCATTAAACAATTTTAAGGCAGGTTGCCAAACTGCCGCTTCTGATGTCTCGGTTGAAATTGGATGTTTCGACGACTTCTCGTGATATCCTCTGGAAATTATGTTTCGTCTTGTCAAAAATTTGCAATTGCCGAAATGATCGATTAAGTGATCTTCTGTCGATGCTTGTTCCGCGATTCTGATGACAGTATCTGCTTTTTTCTCGTGCATCGTTGATACTCGTTAGAACTGTGCATTCCGTTTCTCCGTTGTATTTGCACACTGCTTCGGTTTTCATTGGTTTTTTTCCTCCTGGTTTTCCCGGAAGCTCCGACTAGTATTCGATGTTGGGAACATTGTTCTCATATTAGACTTCCGGAGGTTTCCCCTCTCTCTTATTCTCCGTACCCTAAATGTAGGTAAAACTTACCAAAATATCAACTTGAATTCAGAATTTTTTCGTTTAATAACTTATTTTCTCTAACGACGTTGCCTTATCACGAGTTCCAATAAAATTTAAAAAAAAAACAAATTATCGTGATGAAATTGAGTTGTAATTTTTTTAATTGTAATTTCACTTATACATAAACTATTTGTCCAATTAAGATATTTTATTATTAATTAATTGTTTGAAATTTTATTCCGGGTGAAAAATTTAACAACAAAAAACGATTTCAACACTGAGAAAGTTGAATTGAATAAATTCGAAGGCCAATGGACTACTTAAAACAAAAACAGTAACGCTATTTTTTAGAGTTTAACCTCAGTAAATCAGGAGTATATATATCGGAAATTTCTTTACTAAACGGAAAATCATAAGCTCGCAAAAAAATACGTTGAACAAAAATAATTTTAATGCTGCGACCATTGAATATTTTTCAAATCGATTCCTTCCTGTACCATTTCCCAGAGCGGCGACATATCGCGCAATCGTTCAACATGTTTTATGCATTTATCGGCCGTATAATCGATTTCTTCGACCGTCGTAAAGCGGCCTATTCCAAATCTGAAACGATTAGACGAGTACGTAATATTAAAGTTCAATTTCATAATTGCATAAATAAAAACTTACCTGATTGAACTATGTGCCAATTCTTCGTCAGTTCCGATCGCTCGTAGAACATACGATGGTTCCAGTGATGCAGACGTACAAGCCGATCCACTCGACAAGGCAATGTCTTTCAATGCCATTAACAATGATTCACCTTCAACATAGGCAAACGATAAATTCAGACATCCCGGATAGGTTTGTGTTGTATCACCGTTCCGAATGACATGCGGTAGAGCCGATAAAATCTTATCTAAAAGTCGATTCGACAGAAATTCCGTCCACTTGTGATCGTAGGACATTTCACGCTGTGCAATTTCGCACGCTGCGCCAATACCGACAGCCAGCGGTGCCGGTACCGTGCCACTGCGAAGACCACGCTCCTGTCCGCCACCACTCTGAATAGGTTCCAAACGGACACGCGGACGTCGACGACAATACAAGGCACCGACACCTTTCGGTCCGTAGATCTTATGTCCCGATATTGACATCAAATCGATATTCATAGCGTTCACATCAATTGGAATTTTGCCGACAGCTTGTGCAGCATCGGTGTGAAAGAAAACTTTCTTTGCGCGGCAAATTGCTCCGATATCAGCAATCGGTTGCTTAACACCTACATTCCCATAAATAAAAGTAATTTCTTATCCCGTCCAATCTAAATGATTGCTTACCTATTTCATTATTTACAGACATAACCGAAGCAATCGACGTTTGATCGGTTAGTGCACTCTCAAACTCCTTTATGTCGATTATTCCATTCGTTTGAACGGGCAAATATGTTACGCTAAAACCTTCGCCTTCTAATGCACGACACGAATCCAAAACACACTTGTGTTCGGTCTGTGTCGTGATAATATGCTTCTTTTTGATGCCGTAAAATCTAAAATTGGAAGAATGGTAAAATTTAAAGTGTTTTAGGCAATTACGAAATTTATGTTTACCTTGCAACTCCTTTCAATGCGATATTATTTGATTCGGTTGCACCCGATGTAAAGATGATTTCACGAGGATCAGCCGATATGAGTTTTGCTACTTGTTCACGAGCCTTTTCAACAGCCTGTTCAGTTTCCCAACCATACGCGTGGGTTCGTGAATGTGGATTGCCATAGTAACTTGTTAGGAACGGGAGCATGGCGTCAAGAACTCGTGGATCCTTTCAATAGAAATAAGATTTTAAGTAAAATTATAACTAGCTACAGAAAATGCACATCTCAACTTGAGAGCTTTCATTCCCTACACTAAGACCGCCCCGCGAATTTGTAGAGTAATTCGTGTCCTGGAATGTGAAAGACTCGGTGTATGTGTAGCGCATACATATATTCTTTGAATCAATCAATCCATTTCCTGTTAAGACCCCTCACAGGAGCATAAGACAGAAAAAGTGCTCCTCCACAAAGCGCGATCCTTAGCATCGGCCTTTAGTTGTCACCAGACTTGTCTTGTTCCACAGGCCTCCTGTTCAACTACACGCTTCTATATGCTACATGGTCGACCAACCCGACGTCTTCCTTGAGGATTATAATCCAGAGCCTGTTTGGCAATGTTTCGGTCTGGTTTCCTAAAAGTGTAACCACTTCCGCCTCCGAATCTCAATGCCTATTTTAGTCTGTCCAGTTGTACTCCAAAGTTCGTCGTTGGAAATCACATCTGGTCAGAATATTCCTCAAATGCTTCGGAGGCACTGGTTCACGCTAGGGTGTAGCCTAGTGGGTAGCATGTTGGTATACAATGCGAAGGTCGTGAGTTCAAATCCCGGTCGACGCATAATTCCAGCATACTGCCTGCTTGGGTACACCTTAGGTACCTCGATCTACGGAAATAAAAATTCGTCGATACAGGATTGTGCAAAGGGCTAATAACCGTTTCACAATGTCAAATGAAATGTTAAGGAACCTGAAGGTCAAAAGGCCAGGGCCCGATTTGGGCTGGAGTGCCATTGTAGAAGAAAAAGCATTGGTTCACGAAAGTCTGCAGTTTCTTGGTTAACGGTCACTTTCGATGTGGTACAATCACAATCACAAACACAGATTTGACGCATGTGTCATGTACTCACAGCTTCGTGAGAAGGGAGATCTCTCTCAACCTCCAGAAAGGGGAAAGAATGCCAAGATTTATTTATATGAGCCTCAATATCCTTTTCGGCTCCGCCGTCCATGCCGTCGTCAGCTCCGAGATAACAAAAATCTTGCACCTCTTCCACATCTTGTCCGTTAAGAACAATAGGTGTGTTTGTGTTCGAACCAATGTGCATATACTTGGTTTTACGCACATTCATTTTCTGTCGTGCCTCTTTGCATTTCGAATACAACGAATGAACATTTGACTCTAAGTCCGAACGGTTATGTGCAAGCAAACAAACGTCATCAGCATAATCAATGTGACTAAAGATGTTAAATAGTCCCCACTGAAGACCTTTATCTTCCCTACCCTCCAGTGCAGCTTTCAAGATGTAATTTATTACCACCAGACTGGTCATAATATGCAGCCTTGTCTTATACCCGTTCGCTCTCGGACAACTCTCCTCCATGTAAGATACTACACCTTGCAGCTCCGTAGGATTCTTTAATCATTGCTATGATCTTATCTAGAATACCTCCTACGCAAAGCATTCCATATGTAATCTCGCTTAACGCTGTCGAAAGCCTTCTCGTAGTCCACAAACATGAGATGTAGTGGCGAACCCATTTCGGCGGACTGCTTCAATATTATCCGTAGGGTATTTGCACGGTCTGTACAAGACGACCCTTTGCGGAATCCAGCCTGATAAACTTCGAGAGTGCTCTCGACGACATCACTAATCCCATTGAGAATTACCTTAGCCATGATTTTTAATACAGCAGTAAGTAGACATATACCACGCCAATTGCCACAATCCCGAAGGTTGCCCTTCTCCGGGATCTTCACAATGATACACTCCTTCCATTCAGCCGGATATCTTTCTTCATTCCTCTCCTCAGTGATGAGTGGGTGGAGTATATCGGCTGTTATTTTCGAGCCCGCTTTGAGGAGGTCGTTTGGTAGTCTGCCTATATCTGGGGCTTCCCTTCCCGCCATTGACCCAATGGCGGAAACTATCTCTTTCTTACCTGGGGGATCGTCCCTATTAGAAGATTGAAGATTGTTGCGGTATACATATATATTTTTTGAGGGCAGCCTCCGTATCGAATTATTTTTAAATGGTTAACGACGTTGTAAGCCGAAATAACCAGTTGCAATCGGTAAGGAACTCGCATCCGAGAACGAAATTCTCGGCGACAAGAATTACAGTAATTTTATATGGTTGTACTACATGGAAAGTAACCATTAGGCTTACTGCCAACTTTTGTGAACCAATGTATCTCTCGCATTTTAAGGATATTAAAGTGCGCTAGAGGTCGCTAGATTTCAAGTAAAAATAATAAAACTCACGCAAAACTTTATTTCTTCATCTTTCAACTACACTTTTCGCTCACAATATTTCGATTCAGCACTCGCTCTCATCGCTCTGTCGCTCACACGGCTCTTTCGCTTATCATTACCGTCGATCTTACGACGTATTCGCTAATCAATCTCCACCATCGATCACACGACGTAATCGATTACTGAATTCTGCCTGTCGATCCTGTGGCTTACTCGCTTACTGTATCATCACCGTCGATCCTACGACGTATTCGTTTATCAATATCCACCATCGATCACACGACGTACTCGCTTACTGGATTCTGCCTTTCGATCACAGGACTTACTCACTTACTGTATCTTCACCATCGATTCTACGACGTATTCGCTTACTGAATTTTGCCAGGAGTTACTCCCACCTGTCGATCACAGGACTTACTCCCTTACAGTAGCTCCACCGTTGATCCCACGGCGTATTCACTTATCAATCTCCACTATTGATCACACGACGTACTCTGCCTGTCGATCACAGGACTTACTCCCGACTGTCGATTACAGGACTTACTCGCTTACTGAACTCCGCCTGTGGTTCGCAGGACTCACTCTCTCCTGCCGACTCCCCTATGCGGTTACTGAACTACGCCTGTCGATCGCAGGACTTACTCCCACCTGCCGACTCCCCTATTAGCATACTGTTTTAAGTCTTCTGTCCAATTATCAACTCACAACTGACTGCTCCTCCAACGCTCGTCCTTTTTTTTATATCGTTCTTGTCGGCCGAATCAACATTTATCGTCCAAATCATTTCCTTGTCGTCCGAATCATTGCCTTGTCGACCGTTCGCTGACAGTTGCTTCTATTTATAAATCATTTCTTTGTCGGCCATCGTTTCCTTTACCGTCAATCACTGTCGGTCGCTTCTATACATCATTGTCGACGAGTAATATGTGCGCCCGTGTAATTGTTGTTGTTTTCTTGGTAAAAAAAATTTGCAGGTGTTGTTATTACTGAAAGATTGTTGCTGGTTGAAGACCTTGAACATTCCATGAGCGGCATAGTGTGGAAATGTGCATGATCGGAATTCGCGTGCGCATATAATTGTTGTTGCTGTTTTTGAGCAAACATCCGATGAGCGATTAGGACTTACGTGGAACAATATTCTGTTTAGATGTGATCTGAAATTTTCTGTCACAGCTCCCAGTTGTGATGCTCCGGACATGTCGGTTGTGATTTTGGTATTAGGAGGTTAAACTAGGGGCGGTGCATGAGATAGATACTTTGGTTGAATATTGAGTCATAATTTGGTACAATCAAATCTGAACAAACAGTAGATTTCTAAATATCTCAACCAAAAATTTATTTAGTCATAAAATTGAGAATAAAACATTGATAATTCAAGGTGTTCTGATCCCCACTGTCACAAATCATGACGAACATGAACGGTTTCGAAACTTCGTGCAGGACTATCAACATGCAAATAATTGAATGCTCAGTTTAGGTAATTAAACTCGATTACCCAATGTGCAATCCACCCAAAAATGACTTCTTAGCTTTGACGATCTCGGAAATATGAGTCTATATGTACGGCGTACGGTACAATATAATGCAACTGCATGATGTATTCTACATCGATGACAAATCAAATTATTTTGTTCCGAAATCGGCTGCGCTTTAGTCATCCAAATAAATGGTAATAATTAAAATCCACGAGCATCTTAGGTTTGTGCGGTGCGATCCAACTTGAAGTTTCGTTTGATTGGTCATCGATGTATCGACCGTGACCAGGATCATGAGTTATTTGCGGCCTATTCTTACCCAAAGTGAAGCCTAATTGCGGTGATTGAGATTAGAGATTAGATACTCATTTCTTTCTACAAACACTAATACTTTGAAAGCTCCCAAAAACGTCTTCAAAAACAGTCTAAATCTCAGATTTAGATAAACCAAATTGAACTATG
The DNA here is from genome assembly GCA_963669355.1 of Chorisops tibialis. Taxonomy (NCBI): domain Eukaryota; kingdom Metazoa; phylum Arthropoda; class Insecta; order Diptera; family Stratiomyidae; genus Chorisops; species Chorisops tibialis. Next base: position 261,807,458 of record OY770262.1, on the reverse strand, counting down.
CATGCTAGGGTTTAGTCTAGTAGGTAGAGCGTTTGGTTTACAATGCGAAGGTCGTGAGTTCAAATCCCGGTCGACGCACAATTCCAGCACACTACCTGCTTGAATAGACCTTGGTTACCTCAATCTACGAAAATGAAAAATTCGTAGATAGAGGGTTGTGCGAAGAGCTAACAACTCTTCCGCAATAAATAATGAAAATGTTAAGGAACCTGGAGGTCAGGAGGCCAAGGCCCGATTTGGGCTGTAGGGCCATTGAAGAAGAAATTGAACTATGTACCACTCAAATGAAAGGTCTAAATACCTGCAATCGAATCTCACTTTTAGTTTTTCAATTTGATCTAGTAGAAAGTTGAAAATCTAAAAAAAAAAAACTCCAAAACATGTGAAAATTTGCTATTTTTCGAGTTCTTAAAAGCATGTTCGCTTACAAATATTCACCGTCGATCACACGACGTATTCGCTTACTGAATTTTGCCTGACGTTCACAAGAGTTACTCCCTCTTGCCCCCCCCCCCCTCCCGTGTCTAGAATACTTCTATTGTAATCTACGCAAAAAAAATTATGAAGTTAAAAAAGACCAATATCGCAGCATTTCGGCAAACAGACGACTGAACTACTTCGGCACAGCTCCAGAGCCATCATTGTGTGGGACTAACATACCAGTCCTATGCCCCTATAGAGGGTCTTAACAGGAATTTGAATGATTGAACAAACCAGCACTGTTCCAGAGCAATCGCCGTACAGAAAATCACCATTTGGCACTGTCCTGTGATAGTGATTGCTCCGAAGCCTCCACTCACTGCGATTGAGCTGTGTTACACTTACAGTTCCGGATCAATCACTGCACAGCAAATCACCAGTTGGCAATGTGCTGTACTCATTGTGATGAAGCTGGGTCATTATATAATAGTTTCAGACATTCACAATGATTTTAATTAATCTATCACTACCAGTTCCAGGTCCGGGATTGTCAGACCGAAAAAATTACAGGTCGTCACATCACACCCCATCTCTAATTGAGATTCAAAGTAGCAGCGGATCGCCCACACTTTGAGAAACATATCTAAAACAAGCTCTGAATTTTAATCCTCAAGGAATACATACGTAAAGTTGGTTGACCATGTATCACATGGCACAAATCAGTTGATGTGGAGGACCGAGGAATAAACAAGTCATAACAACATTTAAAGGTTAATGCTCAGCAATGCCTCTTATCGAAAAGAACTGCTTCTGATCTATGCCCCTATATTGAGTCATATCAGGAAATTGTTAGATCAATTAGCATACCTATTATTACAATTTCAATAAATGGTTCTGCGAAAACGCATAAAACATTTCTTGTCTAAGTGCTAAACATACTTGTTCATAACACTCTATAGGAGTCGCATCAGAAGGGATTATTTCTTTCTAAAGATCATCATGGACGATGATCCATATCAACATAGGAAAGATCTTATTAGGACTACTTCCAATGCACTTTATCTGTAATCCCTGGTAAGCCTGCTCGAAGTCTACAAACTGGAAAAGTTCTGTGGATCACATTTCAGTGTAGGCTGTTTAAATGGCCAGCAAAATACAAACAGCTACACTGAAATCACTGTTATCGCTAATTTCGTGATAAATTTATTTTTTGATTTATTTATCATTCTTGTTACACTACGTAGTTGATAATGCCGTATCTAAATTACCGGTACTTAAATATGATCGATTTGATAATTACATTTCAAGTATTTTGTTATTCATTTGCTAAATTATGTTCAAGTGAAATTAATTGCTTCGACAATTAGAAATTCTAGAAATCCAAATGAAATAAATGTTCTTAAATTCTAAACCCAAGCAGCGACCTAGTGAAGTAAATATTTTCTACGTTGAGTTACAGTATAGCAACGAGCACCTCTTAAGTTGTGTTTGACTGTAGTGTATTACAATTTTACACATAATTATGATTATACACTGTTGGCCCTAGTCGTAAGCTAGGTTTGAAGCACTCTCAAAATAAATTGGTTAAGTGACGTTAGAAACATTTTTCTACTGTATGTTCTATGTGTACCCATGTAAGCTTTGCAACCATTTAAAATTTTCCATTTCCCAGAAGTTGTTGGCGTAACGCAATTAGTCAGGTCATCCGCGATATCATTTCCAGGTATATCCTTATGCTCTTATCACAATGGCTGAAGCAACTTGAATTGTAGGCGGAGTTCGCTTTTAGTGAAGCTTAGCTTGCTTCTATTTTCATAAAAGACCTGATGATCAATCCGTTGCTATCTATCGGATATCACTATTATAGCATGGAAAGAAGATTCTCTCCTGGTCCTAACCGAGATCAAACAATTTCTTGTTAAGACACAAACAGTTCTCTTCCGCAAGGCGCGATTCTGAGCATCGACTTTTCGTTGTCGCCAGGACTTGTTTATTAGGCTGGCCTCCTGCTCAACTCCTCGCTTCAATGTGCTACATAGTCGACCAGGATTATACTCCAAGACTTATCATGCGATGTTTCGCCATTTCCACCTTTGAATCTGAATATCTATTTCAGTCTGTCCAGTTGTACTCCAACGTTCGTCGTCGGAGATCTCCTATGTCCAGAATATCCCTAGCAATGGTTGACGAAAGTTTGCAGTTTATTGATAAGCGGAACTTTCTTTTTCAATGTGGTACAACCATATAACAACATGTACTTGACGCATGCGTCAAACACACGCAGCTTCGTGCAACGGAAGATCTCTCATAATCTCCAGAAAGGGGAGAGGATACCGAAGGTCTGACGAGCTTTATTTATATGAGCCTCGACATCCCTTTCGGCTCCATGGTCCATGCCGACAGCGCTTCCGAGGTACCCAAAATCTTGCATCTCTTCCACATTCTGTCCGTTAAGAACAATCAGTGCGCTTGTGTTCGTACCCATGTGCATGTACTTGGTTTTACGCACATTTATTTTCAGTTCTTCCTTCTCGCATTTAGAATGAAACAAGCGAATATTTAACTCTAAGTCCGAACGGTTATGTGCAAGCAAAAACAGGTCCTCAGCATAATCACAGTGTAAATCCACTCCACATCATCGAGTGCAGCTTTCAAGATGAATACGACGCCCGAAGGTCACCTTTCTTCGGGATTTTCACAATGACCCCCTCCTTTCATTCAGGTATCTTCCTTCATTCCACTCTTCAGTAAATAGTGGAAGGAATAGATCAGCTGATATTTCCAGGTCCGTTTTGCGGAGTACTATTGGTAGTCCGTCTATACCTGGGATTTTCTTTCCTGCCATTGACCGAATGACGGAAATTATTTCTTCTTTATTTGTTTCGATTAATTTTTTATTACCAGTAGCTACTGAAAAATTGGTGCTTAAAAAATCTTACTGCCTGGAGTGGGAATAAAACCCACGACCCATTGACTGTGAAGCAAGAATGCTGCGGAACCACCTTGCAGATTCAATCTGCGAGGATGAGGAAGAGACGATTCTTCATCTGCCATGTACTTGCCCTGTCCTCTCTATAGGAAGGAGACGCCACGTAGGCGCACACTTCTTCGATAGTCTCGGTAATCTGGCAAATGCGGAAACCTTCAAAACTTCATATAAAGCTCCAGTTGATTCACCGAGTAGGGGTCTCTTCTGAGATCATCACAACGGACTGGCTTATGGTCTGTATGCGCCCCGACTTGTGGTATGACTGCCACCTTTAAATACCAATCTAACTAAGAACGCTGCCACTAAGCCGCGGAGGCATCGTTGCATCTCTCACCAAGCCGGAGATCCCGTCTTATTGACCAGATCTTTAATGACGCTTCTCTTGTCGCGTCAACCTTCTTAAGCTACATATGAGCATTGCAGTAGTTCCGTCTCAAATTAAGAGTTCTTTGGTTGGCATCGAGTTGAGAGATAATGGTCAATTTCCGATCGCAAACCTTGTTCCATGTGTCTTGCAACATCCAGGGTTTCTCACCGCTTTGCACATATCCCACAGATTCTTCAGCACTTGTTAGAAATGTGTTTATGGTTGCCTCCCAATTAGTGTCCAGTGTGCGCATTTCATTCCCGCCCAATGTGGATGACTCAAATTTTTGTGACCGCCAAACAGCTGCTGTACCATGAAGTGGCGATCGTTCCCCACGTCAGCTCCACGCTTCACTCGCACACCGAGGAGACATCTTTTCCATTGGAGACTTACAGCCAAAATGTCGATCTGGTTTCAAGTAACACCATCAGGGAATGGGTGACTTCTGTGTGCAGAAAGGGTCTCTCAGCTGATCATTGGCCGAGTACTACAAAACTCCACTAACAATTCGCCGTTTTCGGGTCTCTTAATCCAAGGTCGTGATGCGTCGACCCATCAGTCACCATGCCTCCCCATGACGTATTCTAGTTCAGTGTTATCTGATCCAACCTGGGCGATCACATCTCCTGAGATGAAAATAACATCACCTCTTGGAACACGTTCGAAGGTGGCACTCAGCTGGCTATAAAACTCCTCTTTGTCACCAGATGTTGCGGTATTAGTTGAAGCGTAGCACTGCGGAATGTGACGTTTCTGACACTGGTCCTGAGCCTGACGACGATAATCCTATCCGATATTGGTTCCCAGCTAATTAGACTGTTTCTCGCTCTCGGTGTAAGGACGAACGCCACGCCATTTTTGGCTTCACTTTCATGGCCAATGTACAGAATAGTGTTTCCGCTAGGGGTTCGTTTTTCTCCTGATCCTGTCCACCTGACCTCGCTCAAGCCCAAGATTTGGATGTTATAGTGCTCCATTTCACGGTCGATCACTGATTGGCGGTGCAAGGACCTAGTAACCCCAGCTCTTCCCCCGTCATTCAATGTTCGAACGTTCCAGAAGCCAATCATAGTCAGTTTTCGAATGCCAAAAGTCGTTACCGTAGAATTAGTCCGTATCCGAGGCGCTGTATCCGTTTCTCGTATCAGTTAGGTCTTAAGATCACGGGTGATAAGCCCATGATCCAGTGAGTGTCCATTTGCCATTTTTAGGTCAAGCAGGACTAGGTGTGGATGAATTCTACAGCCCCCATCCATCATATTCAATAAAATTCTAAAACTTCCCACTAAAAACCAATCCGCAGGCGATATTTGTATAAACCACAATGATTACAAGTTTGGCCCCAGAAAATTTATTTTTAATTGCAATTCGGGAAATCACCATACAAGCCGGAGCGGTCATTGCGCCCTCAAATGCGGTTCGTCACTCCCAACGGCGTAATACCAAAATATAACTTACCAACGGTGTAGTAGCCTGTGCGTCCAAGTAAAGCGGCCGTCCTTCCATAATTTCATCTTTAATGCTATATTTCAAGTTATCTTTTCCGGTCTCTGCAAATTGAAAGGAAAATTCCCAAACTCACTCGGTGACATAACCAACAAAGTACGACAAATACGTTTACCATTTGTGTATTTCCGATTGAAATTACCGCCGGTCAACTGCGGTAAATTCCAGAGCCTTCTTGGCTGCAGCAAACACCTCGACAGCATTCTTGCGATATTTCTAACGATTTTCAGAATTTCTTTCACAAAAATTGAAAACCTTTCCCAGTTGCTGCGGAGTTCTGAGGTTTCACAACGAATAAAATAATTGCTCAAGTGTCAAAGTCATATGTCGGCGTCAACAACAAAACACACGTCACGCACACATCTGCAGACATTTCCATTCATTCCCTAGCAACAATTACGCCGGAGTTAGCAACAATTACGCCGAGTTAGCAACAATTACGCCGAGTTAGCAACAATTACGCCGAGTTAGCAACAATTACGCCGAGTTAGCAACATGTGAGCATTAAGCAGTTTAAATGACTGAATGAAAATATATATTCTAACTGTTAAAATAATTACATAGTTTGTTTCTTAATTCTAAGGCATTCGAGCTGGCTGTATGTTGGCATGATGAAAGGCGGGAGCGAAAGAAGAGGATGTCCTTCTTGCCTCCATTCTCCCAACTGTTCCAAGCCATTGTCATCAATCCAATCGCAATATTCTTGTGGACAATATGAATTATTTCGGGAAAAAATTATCCATCATAACAAAAAAAGCGTAACAGTGTAGAATCCGGAAATCTTTTCTTTCGACAGATTTTTAGTTAAAATTCGCTGTAATCTGCTTCATAAAGGTTCCAATTGCTGAGAACGATGGCAAATCGAGGTGTAAGGATTTTGGTTAACAAACAGCTGCAATGTTTCCATTACGGACAGGTCTTCTCTGGGCTTCGCCTCAAATTTCTGGATCAATCGGAACACTGTACGGCGATAAGATGCGTTATGGTAACCGAAAAAGCCACGATATTTTCTAGTCATCTCCGCAAAATTCTTACCGTTACGGTAAAGAATTTTCACAATTGCTATACGTTTTACGTCCGTGCAATTCTTCATGACTAAACCTCAATATTTATACAATTTAACCGTCAAATAAGAACGCTGCACGACCGACACAAAAAAAAAATGGGGCTAAATTCAAAATAGGCGGTCTTAATGGGACACCCTTTATTTATTATTGAAGATATTACATTATGCGAGTACAGGGAAAAAACTCTGAAAAACCTAGATTTCATTTACGGATAAAAAACAAAAAGAAATGGACAACACAAAACATAATTAGAAAGAGTGTGTTGAACGCCGCTGATGAGCATGGCATGAGAGTCATTTACGAGCAATACTGAAGTACCCTCTGCCATGTAATGCTAAAGATGTTCGTTCATTCCTATTTGGGCCTTGTTCGTATTTCAGACGATTTGTTCTGTCCTTCTCTCGTATTGCGCGACTACTTCAGAATCTGGTAAGGAAAGATGCCCCTTTTTAATTCTCTAAAATAGTGTTTTGACGCGTCCGAGCAATTCAAGAGCCTTCTGATCTCCGCGCCTGTCTTGATCATTTACAGTTCTTTACGTGAGACTGAACTTCATTGTGGAAATATGTAGAATCTCTTTTCTTATTCGTCCTTGCATGAAGTGTGACACTAGACCTAGCAACATTAATGAAGATTTTTGGTATATCTATACATATAAATATAATTGTTGTGTCTGTCTGTTTTTTGCTTATAAATTGCTATAAGTTAGTGTTTTGCTTTATTTGGGCAATAACTAAGCAGAAACACACGTTTTTAAAATTTTTCTCTGTCTGTCTGTCCGGCTTTCACGCAAAAACGGCTAAACCGATTGTAATGAAACTTTCATAGATTACTAGGTGCATCTCGAGATGTAATCTGCATTTGATCTTATTTCCATAACCCCCTCCCGTACAAAATGACTCATTTTCAAAAATATCTAATAATAAAATTTTCTTGAAAACCATAGAAGCGAATAATTTGGAATTTAGAAAATATTATTTTTACCATAAATCTGATCTATGGTATACAATTTATTTGAATCCTCCAACTCCTTCCGTCACCTCCCATACAAACTGCACTTTTTCATGAAATACATACTATAAACCAATTTGCTCAGTACGTATAAAACTTATCGAGCTCAAATTTTGTACTAAATCAATCAATCAATCAAATTCCTGTTAAGACCCCCTATAGGGGCATAGGATAGAAACAACTCTCTTCCACAAGACGCGATCCTGAGCATCGGCCTTAAGCTGTTGCCAGGACTTGTTTATTCCTCTGGCCTCCTGCTCAACTGCTGGTGGTACTAAATCCTTAATTACTATTATAATTAATATCGAGGATAACTAAGCAAATCAGTTCCTCCCCTTTTACCCCCTCTCAATCCATATCACATCTTTTCAAAAAATTGATTTTCTTGAAAAGTATGAAAGTTACTGATTATCAGTATCTATTCAATTTTCGAAGCTTAAATTTTGTACAAAACATTTTTATAGGTACTCCAGCATGATGCGAAACAAATTAGTTCAATGCTGTTACCCCTTCTACCATTCCCCATACAAAATTTCTTAAGATCACAAAAATTTCGATTTCATCTATAGTATCGCATGATTGGGGTTTACGCACAATCGTAGTTCTGTTGTGTCTTTAAGCTTAATGTTACTTTATTTGGGTTTTTTTAACTAACACAAGCTATAACTATTCACATGTCCTTAACGCTCTTCAATACGTATATGATCTCGAATCACGGGATTGATTTGATCACGAGCCTGACTCATACAAATGCGAATTAATAATTGATGGTTCTAATTCCAACAAAATACAAAGCATTGTGTTCAAAGATCAATTAAACTAAACAGATTGTATATCCCACATAATATATGTATTACTAACTACATTCTCAAAAATTACTTATTATAGCGATTCTTACGCGGCCAAAGTCGCGGGGGATCGCTAGTATATACAGTGGCGGACAAAAGTCTACGGCAGCACCTTATATTGAGGTTCTGGTTAATTGGAAGCTTTAATCAAAATTTCATTGATGTAGATTTTTTCAGTAACGTAAATATATTTATAAAAAAAAAAACAAAAACAAAAGCTTTTCATAACAAACTTAAAAAGAAATTCATAAAAACATAAAAAATTGAATGGACAAAAGTCTACGGCAGTCAGTGCTAACTGACTTATACACAAAAATTTCCAACTAAACGTATCGTATAACTCAGCCAAATATGCGGCTTGGTTTCGAAAACACACGTGCGTTTCCTCTCCCAGACACGTGTGTTGCCTCTTCCTCAAGCTTACAGTGAACATTTAATCTGATCTTTCTATTTCATTTTCGCAAAGATTTTTTTTTATTAGACAAGAGCAAGCGAAATTGTAAGAATCGCCGACCATGACCCGCGCACCTGCCGTCCAAGTTGAATACGAGACGCAAGCAAAAGCTTTAAGAACGCCATGTACCAGAATGAGAGATACGTGTCGCGGACTCGACAGGACACGTCACGAACGAGTCCGTCAGTACTTTTCTCTCCCTTCTTTTTCGGTGTAATGACGTCAAATTTCAGAGGTCTCTCATGAAAAATCTGTTAACCCAGGCAATATACACAGTTATTTTACTTGGTGGACTCTACTGTTGTATTTGTTTCACAATTTTTCTCTTAAATAGCATCATGAAGTAAAGCAAACAAATTAAATAAACAGTTCAGATTTTTACAGTTCAATTTTACACGACACTGTCACTATTTTTTTTCTATATTGTACTCATTCTTATTCAATCACTCAAGCAATTCAGTTCACATTACCTACATTCTCTCTGTTTAATATCACACATTCTCGTTTGCTTAGTTCTAACGCGTTAAGTGTATGCCAACACTTCTAACTTACCCGGTTCCTTCCCCTCTTCATGGAGTCTTACAAAGGAGATTTTTATGGAGAATGTATGGCTTAGGCAGGGTGGGCAGAGTAAGGCGTCACTCAATCTGACGCCATCGTCGATGCGTCTGATCGGGTCAACACCACGATAAGAGGAAGTTCTTTTCTTCTTGGAATACCTGTTCTAGGTAAGACAACGCGGTGAGCTCTAAATTTCTGTTGTTACAGGCCAAATGGGTTTCATGTCAGTTTCAATGCAATGACCCCCTCTCACCCTCGCGTCTCCGACTCCTGCAACTAGACCCGGCTAGCACCGAGACTGATAATGATATGGACGTAGGTGAATCCCAGCCCGCTTCAATTCCGAACCTTTCCTTTCCTTTCCTTTAGTTTATTTCGATATTTCGGTATCGAACTAAACACTCCTAGGGCCTCTGGCATGCAAGATTTCCTTATGTACTTCCGTGCAGCGGAGATCATTTACACCTTTTTGTTATTAATAACTTTATCACAATATTGTTTTGAATTTAATTTTTATTATTTTATTTTATTGGATTCATATTTTTATTATTGTTGTTAATTTACTGTTATTTGTTACGTGAGGACTTGGCAACACTGATTGATTTGCTGGAAAGTGGAATGTCAAGGAGTGGAAATTGGAAATGTTCGCTGTTTAAACGTGAGATTACAATGCCTTCTATAGTAGAAGGCCGAGTAACTGAATCCAACAACAACACGTTGGAGTCATAACAAACATGACAGTTCCATACAAATTCGCTCGCTTTTGTATGAAGCAGACACGGCGGGCTTCGTAAGAATCGCGTTTATTCTTAAATGCAGTGTTAAAGATAGTTCAGCTTTCTAAGGCACTTTATTGATAGTGCTCGGCATGTAATTATGACACGTTGATATTAGTGCAATGGATTTTTAATTGAAAAAAGTGCGATCAAAGTTAAATCTCGGCTTCTCACACCGAAGAAAATCTGTCACTCATATTGTGCAGAGTTCTCCGGTTAATTTTCACAAAGAAAATTGTAGAATTTTAGTTATTGCGAAAAAGTGTGCACTCGCGTAATATTTCCGTGCTTAATTTGATTTAATTAGGCTTTTGTGTTGGTTTCGGTAAAACGTGTTTTTACGACAAGTTCGTCAAAAATAATACAGGTGGTCCTTTGGAATGGAAAAATCCATGACGTCACACCCGCTGGAGTCATTTAAGATGGCCGCTACGTCAGTTCTGCCCAGCTTGAGATGTAGAAAGCATTGGAGATTATCAATGAAAAGTGACAATTTTTACGGTGAATGGGGGAGGCAAACATTACTTCCGCCTTCTTTGATGATTTCCAAATTTGCTTCCCAAAAATTGTAAAAATTAAATTCCCTCCCGAAGAATTACCGGAAATTCGAACTTTCTTGCCTAAGTCGACAAGAGGAGTCAATATGCAGATTGTATAAAACAATAATCGCCTTTATTCACTGGAGATATAATAAAATATTCTTCTTCAATTATTATGAAAAACAAAACAAAAAATACCAACCAACAGACATTAACGGCGAGATGCAATTTGCCGATTTGATTCTCCTGTTCTATATTCCAAATATAAACGTCCAAAAAAAATTAAATTGAAATTAAATTTTCGTCTGGCGAAAATTTACTACCGGATGACAGTTGCCAGGTTATTTGATGGAATAACAATGTTATTTGATGTGAGTGGGACACAAACCTTTAGTTGTTTGGTGTGAGTGGGACACAAACCTTTCGTTGTTTGGACACAAACTTTTTGTTATTTGATGTGAGTGGGACACAAACCTTTAGTTGTTTGGTGTGAGTGGGACACAAACCTTTCGTTGTTTGGACACAAACTTTTTGTTATTTGATGTGAGTGGGACACAAACCTTTAGTTGTTTGGTGTGAGTAGTCAATGCCTTCTATAGTAGAAGGCCGAGTAACTGAATCCAACAACAACACGTTGGAGTCATAACAAACATGACAGTTCCATATAAATTCGATCGCTTTTGTATGGAGCTGACACGGCGGGCTTCGTAAGAATCGCTTTTATTCTTAAATGCAGTGTTAAAGATAGTTCAGCTTTCTAAGGTACTTTAATAATAGTGCCCGGCATGTAATTATTACACGTTGATATCAGTGCAAAAGATTTTTAATTGAAAAAAGTGCGATCAAAGTTAAATCTCGGCTTCTCACACCGAAGAAAATCTGCCACTCATATTGTGCAGAGTTCTCCGGTTAATTTTCACACAGAAAACTATAAAATTTTAGTTATTGCGAAAAAGTGTGCATTCGCGTAATAGTTCCGTGCTTAATTTGATTTAATTGCGCTTTTGTGTTGTTTCCGGTAAAACATGTTTTTACGACAAGTTCATCAAAAATAATACAGGTGGTCCTTTGGAATGGAAAAATCCATGACGTCACACCCGCTGGAGTCATTCAAGATGGCCGCTACGTCAGTTCTGCCCAGCTTGAGATGTAGAAAGCATTGGAGATTATCAATGAAAAGTGACAATTTTTACGGTGAATGGGGGAGGCAAACATTACTTCCGCCTTCTTTGATGATTTCCAAATTTGCTTCCCAAAAATTGTAAAAATTAAATTCCCTCCCGAAGAATTACCGGAAATTCGAACTTTCTTGCCTAAGTCGACAAGAGGAGTCAATATGCAGATTGTATAAAACAATAATCGCCTTTATTCACTGGAGATATAATAAAATATTCTTCTTCAATTATTATGAAAAACAAAACAAAAAATACCAACCAACAGACATTAACGGCGAGATGCAATTTGCCGATTTGATTCTCCTGTTCTATATTCCAAATATAAACGTCCAAAAAAAATTAAATTGAAATTAAATTTTCGTCTGGCGAAAATTTACTACCGGATGACAGTTGCCAGGTTATTTGATGGAATAAGAATGTTATTTGATGTGAGTGGGACACAAACCTTTAGTTGTTTGGTGTGAGTGGGACACAAACCTTTCGTTGTTTGGACACAAACTTTTTGTTATTTGATGTGAGTGGGACACAAACCTTTAGTTGTTTGGTGTGAGTAGTCAATGCCTTCTATAGTATAAGGCCGAGTAACTGAATCCAACAACAACACGTTGGAGTCATAACAAACATGACAGTTCCATATAAATTCGATCGCTTTTGTATGGAGCTGACACGGCGGGCTTCGTAAGAATCGCTTTTATTCTTAAATGCAGTGTTAAAGATAGTTCAGCTTTCTAAGGTACTTTAATAATAGTGCCCGGCATGTAATTATTACACGTTGATATCAGTGCAAAAGATTTTTAATTGAAAAAAGTGCGATCAAAGTTAAATCTCGGCTTCTCACACCGAAGAAAATCTGCCACTCATATTGTGCAGAGTTCTCCGGTTAATTTTCACACAGAAAACTATAAAATTTTAGTTATTGCGAAAAAGTGTGCATTCGCGTAATAGTTCCGTGCTTAATTTGATTTAATTGCGCTTTTGTGTTGTTTCCGGTAAAACATGTTTTTACGACAAGTTCATCAAAAATAATACAGGTGGTCCTTTGGAATGGAAAAATCCATGACGTCACACCCGCTGGAGTCATTCAAGATGGCCGCTACGTCAGTTCTGCCCAGCTTGAGATGTAGAAAGCATTGGAGATTATCAATGAAAAGTGACAATTTTTACGGTGAATGGGGGAGGCAAACATTACTTCCGCCTTCTTTGATGATTTCCAAATTTGCTTCCCAAAAATTGTAAAAATTAAATTCCCTCCCGAAGAATTACCGGAAATTCGAACTTTCTTGCCTAAGTCGACAAGAGGAGTCAATATGCAGATTGTATAAAACAATAATCGCCTTTATTCACTGGAGATATAATAAAATATTCTTCTTCAATTATTATGAAAAACAAAACAAAAAATACCAACCAACAGACATTAACGGCGAGATGCAATTTGCCGATTTGATTCTCCTGTTCTATATTCCAAATATAAACGTCCAAAAAAAATTAAATTGAAATTAAATTTTCGTCTGGCGAAAATTTACTACCGGATGACAGTTGCCAGGTTATTTGATGGAATAAGAATGTTATTTGATGTGAGTGGGACACAAACCTTTAGTTGTTTGGTGTGAGTGGGACACAAACCTTTCGTTGTTTGGACACAAACTTTTTGTTATTTGATGTGAGTGGGACACAAACCTTTAGTTGTTTGGTGTGAGTAGTCAATGCCTTCTATAGTATAAGGCCGAGTAACTGAATCCAACAACAACACGTTGGAGTCATAACAAACATGACAGTTCCATATAAATTCGATCGCTTTTGTATGGAGCTGACACGGCGGGCTTCGTAAGAATCGCTTTTATTCTTAAATGCAGTGTTAAAGATAGTTCAGCTTTCTAAGGTACTTTAATAATAGTGCCCGGCATGTAATTATTACACGTTGATATCAGTGCAAAAGATTTTTAATTGAAAAAAGTGCGATCAAAGTTAAATCTCGGCTTCTCACACCGAAGAAAATCTGCCACTCATATTGTGCAGAGTTCTCCGGTTAATTTTCACACAGAAAACTATAAAATTTTAGTTATTGCGAAAAAAAGTGCATTCGCGTAATAGTTCCGTGCTTAATTTGATTTAATTGCGCTTTTGTGTTGTTTCCGGTAAAACGTGTTTTTACGACAAGTTCATCAAAAATAATACAGGTGGTTCTTTGGAATGGAAAAATCCATGACGTCACACCCGCTGGAGTCATTCAAGATGGCCGCTACGTCAGTTCTGCCCAGCTTGAGATGTAGAAAGCATTGGAGTAGTGAAAAGTGACAGTTTCTTTCCTATCGAGAAGTGTCATACGTACCCGAAGGTGTGCTTACAAAAATTTTTAGTCGCAATTTTAATTGAAATCGAAACCTTTTATTGCAGACGACGTTAACTATGGGTGTACGCGGTCTGACATCGTACATAGCACGCAATGCGGAGCGCTATTTACAGCCGCACGAGCTTCACGATTGCGATTTGGTCATAGACGGCGACAATTTGGCCTGCAATCTGTACAAGAACGTGTCCGGCAATTCTGCATTTGGCGGCGACTACGACTCCTATTATCGGTTCGTTATCGCTTTCTTCCAGCTTCTGATCGAGTGCAATATCCGAGCGTTTGTCCTCCTCGATGGCGGTTATGAAGCGAAAAAGCTGAAGGCAGTAGAAAATCGACTCCGCTCGAAAATCGGAAGGGTGAAGTTCTTGAATCCATCGCAGAGTGAACCGTTGTTTCCGCTAATGATGCGCGAAGTTTTCATCGATGCGGTTCGCGATTCCGGGATGCATGTTATGCGTTGTCTTTTCGAGGCGGACGATGAATTGGCCGTCCTGTCGCGCAAGCTAAACTGCCCGGTCCTGAGTTACGATTCGGATTTTTACATCCATAATGTCCAGTATATTCCGCTCGTAACGCTCACTATGAAAGTTCTCACAAAAGAAACGCGCGAGCAGCGTACCAAACGAAAACTACGCCAATGCGAGGCCAAGAATATCGGGAAACGAACGGAATTGAAAACGGCGCCAGACAATGCGATAGAAGTGAAAAAAATGAAGCGGAAAACCATAAAATACTTGGACTGCTGCCTGTACACAATCGAAAGCCTAACTGGAACATCGCTCTCGGCAGAAATGCTGCCACTTTTTGCAGCGTTGCTGGGCAACGATTATATCGAGCGGAGTCAGTTTCGCGTGTTCTACGGGCAGTTGGGACTTCGCGGCTCGAATAACACCCCTGCAAAGCAACAGAAACGTGTCAAGGCAATCTTAAAGTGGCTACAACACGAAACTAAAGAATCGGCATTGGCGAAAATCCTCGACAAAATGCGAAAAGATCAGCGCTTTCGTTTGCTGGCACAGATTCAAAGCGCTACTTCCGGCTACTCATGCGAAAGTAGCGAAGCTTTCGAATTTTTCGGTCTTGGCGAACCCGATTCCGTCGACGAAGAAGAGGACAGTGAACCCGATGAAGGTGGCGATTTGTGTAGCAGTGAAGCGGAGTTAATAACAACCAGCGAAGATGAGGAACTGGCGACTGAAGAAGAAGAAATCACCGCGTCCTCCGAATCAGATCAAGAAGATGGTGCGGCAGACTCTGTTTCCGAATCCGAAGAGGAGGACTCGACAACAATAATTGACACCGAACAGACTGGAACATTTCCCGATTGGCTCAAACGACGAATTAGTTCTGGCGAGTTGCCGCGGTATTTCACCGATCTGATCCATCTTCGCATGTACATCAACAACCCGCAAGTGGAGAACTTCCTCTTCGAAGACTGCAATGCGATATCGCTGAAGATCCTGCAGTACATTTTCACCGTAGTCAATCAACCGGAAACGCCTGAACTGCGTTATCTCACGCGAGTAGTACGCCTCACGAATGTCCATTACAAAACGATTTCACCGCTGGAGCTACAATCCACGTACGACCCCGACTCGGTCGATTTCGATAGCTTCAAAATGATCTTCCATGATCTACCCGCATGCGAACAACTTTTCACCGACATTACACGTATCCCGTCGCATCTTCAACTCTACTTTCTGGCAATCACGTACTGGGCACGAAACAGCAAAAACTCATCGCATCTGCACTTGCACTCGCTCATCATTTGCCTGATCCTGCTGTCCGTAATCGATGCAAAAGTCGAACCAATCCGCGATCCGAAAAAGTTCCAAAAGAAATTCGGAAAAATCGTTACGAAAACGCGAAATGCCCGAGCGAAGCTGGCTGTTTCGGGGGCGGACGACGACGATGCAATTTCTCTGGTCAGCAAGCATACGGATCGAAGCGTTCCGGAAAAAGTGAAATTCGTAACGAAGGTCGAATGCATGATGGTGATCGAAAGCAGTCTGAAGTACTTTCACTTGAACGAGTGCTTTCAAAAGCGCCACAACGACTTCTCCAGCACAATCTTGCACGGCTTCTCCGAATTCCAATCGGTTATCTTTCATTTGAGCGCGCTCAACGCTCTGTTCAATAAACCGTTCGAACCGATTCGGATTTCGCAATGCTACAACGGTCTGTTTTTGTACAACCTGTACACCAGTTTACGGACTCGAGCCGATCTCGAATACTACGTTCTACATTTCGTGTTCCACGAGTCGGAAATTCTAGCCGAATTCTATAAATATTTGATCGAATGGTGTGCGGACTTGTTGCCGTCGTTGCAGCAAAATGAAAAACATAAATCAAGTGCCAAAAAGTTAAGCAAGAAGAAAAGGACGATTGCTTCGTTAAAGGGAGTTCACCGAACGACGACAGAAGGATCCTGTGACGACCTTGTTGCAAGCGACAATAGCGATTACGATGATTTAAATAATAAGTTTTCGGTGCTGTTAAAAGTTAGGTAGGAAATAAATTTAATATGTGTTTAGTGACTTTCTATTCATATTTTAAATGTTTGCTTTTCAATCTAACAACCATTCAGGGTGTCACTATGGTCCTCTCGAACCAGGTTTAACATTTGAGTCTCATTCTAGATAGCAAATTATCCTGGAAGGTCAACATTCAAGAACGAGCAAAAAAGCTACCGTAGCCTTCTTCGATTGTAAAAAGACAATCGGCTTAAGATGGGGCGGCACCTATTTCGCTGGATGTATAGCAGCATTGCTACACCAATTATTTGCTATGACGCGCTGGTGTGATGGGCAGCGGTGGTATAAAAAACAACCTAGCACCTTTCTAAATAATCCAACGGATGGCATGTTTGTGTATAACTGTTGCTCTTAGACTCACACCAACTGCAGCCCTGTAGAAAATTCTCTCACTGCCTCCACTTGATATTTTTATAAGACAAACAGCAGGTCTAGCTACCAGATTTAAAACATCTAATTCGTGATCAGCACCACAAATTGGTCATGGCAAAATTTTAAAAGCCGTCCCCTTTTAGATTGTGAATACGATTGCATGAACCAACCACCGGTTAAGAAACAAAGGTTTCACATTAAATTTCCTGAACGGAACGAATGAGCACCAGACACGACTCCCAACGCCTGCGCAGATACTCATCTCTATACGGACGGATCTAAAACTGACTGGTCCCACGACCTCGATATTTACACTTCTTTCCATCATCCAGAACACGCGACTGTGTTTCAAGAGGAAGTATTAACCATTAACGATGATGATGGCGCTACAGACTATATCTAGTCTTGGCCTCCCAACCTCCTCCAGTTGTCTCGGCCCAACGACTGCGTCCTCCAGGCTAGAAAAAACGAGAAGTGATCTGCAATCTGTGTCGACTGAGTCCTCCCATCGCTTTCGTGTCTTCCCCTGCGATCCGTTGCCTTGAGCTTTACCCTTGAGCACGCGTTTTTTTTACGGCACCAAGTATAACTTAGGGGGTCACCCTTTAATGCAATGCACAGTTATTTTGATATAGGAAGTGGAGGTATTAAGGTGGAGAGAGACGAAAATTACGGTGGACATTTTTCGTGAAGCACCGCAGATTGTACTTGTTGGGAAACAAACTAGCTGGCAAATCGTTCCAAAGTCTTGAATTATTTCCTCGTCCATTAGCTCCACGTGGCCAGTCCTTTGAAGCTTGCGAAGTTTGATCGCGATAGATGCTGGTGGGTCGTCAAATAGTTGATACAGTTCATGGTTGTATCTAATTCGGCAGTCATCTCCTTCCTTAACTGCTCCACCTTCCCGCGTCAAGGTCCACGTTTCGCATCCTTATAGCACAGGACGAAATGATATCTTGTAGATGTGTAGTTTATTATTTCGATGGACTTTCCTTCATTTCATTATGAGGAGGACCGCATAAAATGCTTTGTTAGCTGTCGTAATTCTTCTTTGAATTTCATGTTCATTGTCGTCCTTTGTGAGAAGGGGCCTCAGGTAAACGAATTCATCCACCTGCTCGAAGTTTTGTGCGCTTATAGTAATGTTCTGCCTCTCTGGGACAGTCCTTCGTGTCTGGGTCATGTATTTAATTTTCGATTCATTAACCCTGAGCCGTACTTCACCCGCTGCCGACTTCAACTCCTGGAATACCTCCTTAACACAAAGTATTGATCGGGCCACAATATCCATGTTGTCTACGTTATTCCACCAGCTGTGCGGATTTTACGAGTAGCGTACCTATTCATATATCCCACTTTCGTTGTGTTGTCCTTCAGTCTATGCACATTGAGCTTAGGAGCCCAGCTTCTTTTAATGAGGCCCTTGTTAGTTATGCGAAAGCGGTATTTAACTCGAACAAAAAAATGGTCCGAGTCACAGTTCGCGCCATTAACGAGTTGCACAAATATTCTTTTAGATACGCAGAAAAGTTTCGGAAATTGTTACATTTTCCCGAACAAGTCCACACTTCTGCCACTAGATCCTAAAGCGCCGAGTCTGAACTAGTGTCTATTCGCGAACCTAATTTGGATACCGGGTCATAGCCAACTATTAGGTAACGACGTAGCAAACACGCTTGCCAGGAAAGGATCTGCAAATATTAACTCCATTAGGAAGTCAGTCGATGTAACACCGACAGTGCTGAAGACTAGCTTCAAACAAACTATTTTGGATTCTTTCTCGACGGGATGCTGGATAGCTGTAGAACGACCAAATCTTTTTCAGGAGAACCGAATTTAACCATCACACCTCAACTGTTACAACGTAGTCGATATAGCGTCCGAACTATTGTCGGCCTGACCACAAGTCATTGCCTGCTTAAGCTCCACGAACGGAATTACGAAAAATCCTCTCTGCTTGTAGTTTCACTATTCGAAAATGGTCTCTAGTAATCGAGCTGCTCTAGCCAACATTTCAGAAGAGCATCTCGAGACTGCGTCCATCAAGATTGTGGACGGCCATAATCACATCAAGACCTTAGGTATTATGTGGCAGCGTGCATGATGTCCTGACGAATGATGAATTACATCCAGTCTGCAAAAGGAGAATATTGTCGGACATTTCAAAGATCTTCGATCCTCTTGGTTGGTGTGCACCAATCACAATTACAGGAAAAATACTCATGCAAAAGCTGTGGATTACAGCAACATCCTGGGACGACGAAGTAACAGACGAAATTGCCCGAGAATGGTTTAAGTTTCGACAAAGCTTGAATGGCTTAAATCAGATAAAGTTACCTCGATGGATTGGACTTTGCTCGGACGCAACCAATGTTGAGATATATGGCTTTTCGGATGCGTCTATGAAAGCCTATGTAGCCGTAGTTTACATCTGTATAGTGAATAACGAGGATGAAAGAAAAATATCCTTAGTCGCTGCTAAAACTAAGGTGGCGCCTATAAAAACTATCAGTCTACCTCGCTTAGAACTATACTCTCTTAATTCGACTCGTCAATTACGTTCGAAAGTCACTGTCCTTGAAGTGTGCCTCTATTCATCTCTGGACGGATTCAACAATAGTACTAGCCTGGATCCGAGGCCATGCGGCCCGATGGAAAGTATTCGTAGCCAATAGAGTTTCTGAAATTCAAACTTTTAGTGAAGGTGCAACGTGGTACTATGTACCAACTTCTATAAACCCAGCTGATTGTGCTTCGCATGGAATGGATTCGACACAGCTAAAGGAATTCTCACTCTGGTGGAATGGCCCAACGATTTTACGTAGACCTTCATCTACGTGGCCAAAGTTAGACAACGATTCTCTTCAACGGGATATTGATGCAGAAACCAAAATAACCACTTGTAATGTCGTAAATGCGGATCAACGCGCTTGGGAACTATTTCTCCTCTTTAAGAAGACTGACTCGAGTAACAGCCTATTGTCAACGCTTCATTTTCAATCTTCGACAAAAGCAAAGGGCTCTTCGCACTAGTGATCATCTTCCCACGGTAACTGAGGAATTCCCTAAATTTCTGGATAAAATATACGCAGCATCGAGATTTCTCTCAAGAAATTAATTCTATCAGTCGAGGGCTTAATATAAATCAGCAAAGTAGGGTGAAGGCTTTCAATCCATTTCTCGACAAAGAAGCTATCCTCCGAGTTGGAGGTCGTTTAGGACTTTCCGAACTCTCCTACGATCAGAAGCACTCCGTAATAATTGACTCCAACGCATCACTTTGTTCACTTCTGATAGCGGACGCTCACCATCGAACTTTACACAACTGCTACTTTCATATCTTCGATCGCAGTATTGGATCATAGGCGCACGCAATAAAGTTCGCAGTTACGTGCAGCAGTGCCAACGATGTATACGTTTTCGTGCCAAGATAAAGCAGCAGTTGATGAGTATGTTACCTACGGAACGAGTAACACCTTCACGATCATTCGAGCATACAGGAGTTGATTATGCAGGCTCAATTAGTGTACGCACCGCTAAGGGACGAGGAAACAAATCTACCAAAGGTTACATTGCGATTTTCATATGCGTTGTGACTAAAGCGGTACACATTGAGGTTGTCAGCGACTTAACATCAAGCGCCTTTCTTGTTGCTTTTAGGCGTTTCGTATCACGTCGAGGCGTTTGTAAGCATTTATACAGTGATAATGGAACCAACTTTGTTGGCGCCAATAAGGAGCTTCGATCACAAATGCGTTTCTGAAAATTGCAGAGCTTTTGGCAAATGACAACACAGACTGGCATTTCATACCACCTGCCTCCCCACATTTTGGAGGATTATGGGAGGCAGGTGTTAAATCTCTTAAGCATCACCTACTACCTAGGCCACTTTATCCATTAAACAATGACGCAGAAGACTTGATAGCCCCCAAACCTGGGCACTTCCTTATTGGCACGGCGCCATTGACTGTTCCAGAGCCCACCACACTTAATATGACATTACATCGATTGTCACTTTGGCAATTGCTTCAGAACATGCTACAGAATATGTGGAAGAAGTGGTCATCAGACTATTTGATAACGTTGCAGCAGCGTTACAAATGGCAACATGCGACTAGATCCATCACCGTTGGCGATATTGTCGTAATCAAAGACGAGCGTCTCCCACCTGCTAAATGGATATTGGGAAAGGTCTCCATCATTCACCCTGGGCCTGATGGTATCGTTAGAGTCGCCACGGTCAAATGTAAGGACTCTACTATTCGTCGACCAGTAACGAAACTAATCGTGCTGGTTGCAGAGAAATCGTATACCCTAGATGGCAACGAAAACAACAGCTGCCAAGGCGGGCGGCATTCCAAACTCAACGCGGAGGATGCTTCATTGGACTGACGAGGCGGGCGGAATGTTTGGGTCTCTCAAAATCATATTCATCGAATTGTTTGTTATAATCACAATTTTTAATGTCCACAATTCTGGTCTGGCAACTCAGTCATATTCTTATACATAAATTCTAAACTCAGTTAGTTCTTTGGTTTTTTCTAGTTAAATTAAATTCAATCATGTACTGAGATAAGAACCGTTGCCCTTTTACATTGAATTCGGTATCTGTTGCTACTAGTTAGTTGCCGGCCAGTTCGCGGGTAGACGTCGAGAGCAGAACTTGAATTTGAATAAAATCTTGTCTTTCGTGGAATTCTTGCGTTTTTTTTTTTTGAATATCAGTTCACGTCCGATAGCCGCATTATTCCTGTATAGCTTGTACACAGCCATCAAATGGTGCAAAGAGCAAAACAACGGAATGGTTTGAAGACTTTCAAAAAGCAAAAAGCACCGAAAAGAAGTTCTGATCCGGAAAAACGAGCAATTAGGCGCTCAAGAAATCTCCACCGAAAATTGTTGACGAAAAAAATGTGCGTTATAATGGACAATGAAACATATTGCAAAATGGACTTTTTTGTCTTCCCAGTTTTTTACTGCAAATGACAAGAAATGTTAGTGAATCGGATAGAACAGTTTGCGTTGAAAAATTTGGAAAAAAATTATGGTTTGGCAAGCTCTTTGTGAATGTGGAATGAAGTCAACAGCGTTCTTTATAATAGGAACCATAAACGCCGAAGTCTACCGTAAAGATTGCTTGCAGAAAATATTATTGCCCATGATTAAAAGACACAAGACTCCAGTTCTGTTTTGGCCCGACTTGGTAACTAGTCACTAGCAACGGTAAACTGGTTAAATTCCAAAGGCATTGCATATGTACAAACAGCAGACAATCCTCCGAATACGCCGACATTTCGTCCAATCGAAAAATATTGGGCAATTATGAAGGGAAAATTAAAAAAAGAAGGAAGTGTAAAAACCATGGATGAATTCAAAAGACGTTGAGCATTAGCATCGAAAGCAGCCACAAAAAAGGATCAGAGAATTCACCAGAAAAATTAATAAACAAGTTCGGAATTAGGAATTCATAACTAGTAGGATATAAAGTAAATACAAATAAAATTTTATAAAAATCCTTTGAGTAGTTTTCAATTTATAACCACCTTGCGCACGACAGCACTTTTCGTCACAGGCTTTATTTACTGAATGGGCAAAGAAAAACCACGAAATTCAAATTGAGTAGACAAAAAAATACATTTCTTCTGTTATATTTAATTTTTAGTATAAAATAAATAAAAATAATTATTTAATTTAGGACGGCACCTCTAATTTTCAATAAAAAAAAAACGAAGTGAACCCACTTAAAGCTCAACGAAAGCAAACAAAGAGAGCACTAAACACACACGGGACATCTTGTCGCCTTCGAACTTAAATCCTAATTAAACATTTATCTAAGCCCTAAGACGAGAATTAATGGTTAACGTAAAAACAAGCAGCACTAAGAGTTATTTGTGAGTTATAAACGGAATACCGAGTTTTAGGAAAACGCGCCCACACCCGCAGGCCGCTGTACTAGCAAATACAAGTCGGATCAGTCGGCTCCTCCTCGCTCGATTCGATTTTGAAGCCGTGTTGCTCGAGCGCCTGCAACTCCATTCGCGAGCGATTCGATTCGACAAGAACGTTCGCAATGTCCTTGAACATTTCGTCGACACCGGCCCCCGTCCGGCACGACGTCTTGTACGTCGCACTAATTAAACTGTGACATTGCTCGCAGAACGCTTCCATTTCGGCCTCCGTTACTTGCGGCTCGCGACCTTCCAGATCCGATTTGTTGCCGCACAAGAAGATTTTTGCGTTTTCAGCGTACGTTACGATATCAAGGAGGTGCTGCGACAGCGAATGAAACGAGGAGGCATTGTCCAGCGCGAACACAAGAATGGCACCTTCCGCGAATTTGTAGTAGCTTGAGGTCACGGAAGCGACCCGCTCCATTCCACCGGTGTCCCAGAGCTGGAGCTGAAATTGTTGAAAGGTCACTTACGCGGCTGATTAGCGTGGAAATTTCAACTCATTACGAACTTTCACGTCCTTGTCGTCGACGGTGTAGACTTTTTCGTAGTGATCCAGGCCGAGGGTGGATTTCCGGTCGGTCGCAGTAACGAAAGTGTCGTTTGCATACCGACGGAATAACGAACTCTTCCCAACACCGTACTCGCCGCATAGGATCACCTTCTGTTCCGGCACTCGCACACTTGCCATTCGCACTGGACTTTGTCGAGCTTCCGGTATTTTTTTTTTTAAACTGACCAAATTGCCAAAGCAATCGTGAGGTCTGTGACGGCTGCTGACTAAGATAAATAACAGAGCTAATTGACATTTGACGCTTTTGGAAATGTCAAACTTGATTAGGCTGGGGTGCGTTTCGAAAAGCTTGTATGGAGAATAAAGCCTAACACAGAATGATGGAAAGGATTGCACCACAGCCTTCTCGGTATAAATATTCGGTAGGATAATTATCAAAATGCGATTATGTGCCTTGAAAAAGTTTGAAAATCTTAACAATGATTTGCTGTCTGCATCAATCGAATCCTCGCTTCCGTGATTTTCCGACCGGTTTTTGTCCGTTGACTTTCCCTTTTAGTGTGCGTGTGGGAATTCTTCCGTCATCCATCCATCCGCTCGATATGACCAGCCCATTGTAACTTTTTAAATTTTATGAGGGTTGCCACTTCTGGATTGTCGAAGATGGCATACAATTCTCTATTGTATCGTATTCTCCAGATCGAGTCTTCCCTCACAGGTCGGAGTATTCTTCTGAGGACTTTTCTCCAAAAAGCGTTAATTAATTTTTCGAACGCCTGAGTCAATGTCCACGTTTCGCTGCCATAGCATAGCACAGGTCTTATGATCATTTTATATATTTTTAGTTTAGTTTTCCTGTGTACGTTTTTGTTCTTGATTATTGGAAGTACCGAATAATACGTCTTATTTGCTATCATAATTCTTCTTTTAATTTCGATGGATTCGCTTCCATCCGTCGAGAGGTTCGCCTCTAGGCATACAGGGTGTTTGGTACTCCGTACATAACCTTGTAAGGGGTTATTCCTGGATATATTTTGAGCAAAAAATTCTTCTACGGAGATGGCCAATTTTCAATATCCACGGAGATACAGGGTGATCAAGAAAAGTTCTTCGGACCTGTACCTTCACTCACTCAAAACGCTATATCTTGAAAACCAATAATCGCATTTCAAAGAGTTATAGCTTGTTTTTTAGGGAATCAAATTATCTTTCATTTAGTGTAATAGTCCGTATTGTACCTGTACCCAATCCTGAGGTATTTCCTTCAGACCACAAATTTTTGATACTTTGACCCTCAAAATTCTGTGATCAATGTAGTTTTTCTCAAGAAAACGCATTATAAAAATGTCATTTTAATGTTGTTTTTTTATGTGCCATATTATTGCCTACAAAAGATGCACACATACTTATGACTTAGGTTTTCCCGTTTTCCAGGTAATAAGCGAAAATACATATGGCTTAAAAATAAAATATGCCATAAACCAACCCTCGTTCTAAAAAAACTACCTGTAATGTTGTTAAACTGAAATATTCTTTGTGTCCTTTAATTACTATTTAAATTATCAATGAATGTCCTTTAGGTAGTATTAAAATTATCGAGAAAATGAATTAAATTAAAATGAGTTTCAACACAACTAGGTGTAGCACTTTGCCCTTTTTAATGGGTTACCTAACAAAATGAAAAACCTATAAAAGCAAACCATACTTCATATTTTTATCAGTTTTAGTTAAATTTGTAAAAGAACAAGGTGTCACTAAAATTTAGAAAAGAATTTCGAAATGCCTGAGTTCACGAACGAAGAATATGCAGACATAATTTTCGTCTATGGAGAGTGTCAGGGAAATGAGCAAGCGGCGCGATTTTTGTATCATCACAGATTTCCCAATCGTCGAATACCTTACGCGAGAGTATTCCAAGACGTTTACAGAAGGATTAGGGAAACAGGCAGTGTTAGGACAAGCAGAGTGAATGCAAATCCTGCGCCGGTAATCGCTGTTTCAATTGATCAACGAATCCTAGCAGCAGTTCAAAATGATCCATCAACTAGTATACGACGCTTGGCATTGCGGTTTAACGTCTCTACGTGGAAAGTTTGGAGTGTCCTGAAAGCAGAACGTTTGCATCCCTACCACCACACACCAGTGCAGGAGCTGTTACCCATTGATTTACCCAAAAGGATGGAGTTTTGCAATTGGCTCATTGAACGACAAATAAGTGACGAGAATTTTATCAGCAACATTCTTTGGACGGATGAGTCCCAATTCACCAGGGACGGTATCACAAACTTCCACAACTTACACACATGGGCTGAGAGCAATCCACATACAAGAAGAGAGGCATCATTTCAGCACAGATTCAGTGTCAATTTATGGGCAGGTGTGAGTGGCAACGATTTTATTGGTCCTATTAGGCTTCCGCCTACCTTAAATAGTTCCAATTACTTGCATTTTTTGACAAATGATCTACAGGAGTTATTGGATGATATGCCACTGCAACGATTGGCTTCCATGTTTTACCAACACGATGGTGCTCCAGCTCATTACGGCCGACAATTCAGAGATTGGTTAAATTCCAATTATAGCAATCGCTGGATCGGTAGAAATAGACCGATACACTGGCCTGCAAGATCCCCTGATTTAACTATTATGGATTTCTTTGTATGGATACGGATGAAGGACCTTGTCTACGCAACGGAAGTAGTAACGTTGCAGGATCTAAACACCAGAATCGATGCGGCAGCAACAGAAGTAAGGCAGCAGTTGAGGAGTATGAACACAAAGAGAACACTGGAAAAACGAGCTTTAGCGTGCATTCAAAATGAAGGTAGCCATTTTGAACATTTATTGTAATTAAGGAAATTTGAAATAAACCATAAAAACCATTCTTAAGTTCTTTTAGTTCAAACGGAGAGTGTTGATCAACCTATTCTTGCTTTTTTGACAAAAGTGCTAAATTATTGGAATGATAATTTCTTCTAAACTATAAAAATTATGCAATGCAAGTGTATGCGTCTTTTGTAGGCAATAATATGGCACAAAAGAAAACAACAATAAAATGACATTTTTATAATGGGTTTTTTAGAGAAAAACCACATTGATCTTAGAATTTTGACGGTCAAACTGTCAAAAATTTGTGTTCTGAAGCAAATATCTCAGAATTGGATGTTACAATGCGGACTATTACACCAAATGAAAGGTAATTTGATTCCCTAAAAAACAAGCTATAACACTTTGAATTGTGATTATTAGTTTTCAAGATATAGCGTTTTGAGTGAGTGAGGGTACAGGTCCGAAGGACTTTTCTTGATCACCCTAAATCTCCGTGGATATTGAAAATTGACCATCTCCGTAGAACCATTTTTTGCTCAAAATATATCCAGGAATAACCCCTTACAAGGTTATGTACGGAGTACCAAACACCCTGTATAAAGTTGTCTACGTTGTCTAGGTTATATCTCCCACTGTAATATTTTGTCTGATTGGCGTTTTTTCCTAAAATTACGTTACGCGAGGAAAAAATCTTAAGTTATTATATGTATTGTACTTTTCGAGCAGCAAAATTTGCTAAATAAAAGCAAAAGAATTAAGAATACTGAGTGAGAATCTAGATCATGTTATCTGAAAAACGCCACATTTCAACCAATAGATGGCAATTTTCACTTTAAATTCTGCTGGAACAGATTATTTATTATTCATAAAGCTATAACGGTGATAAAATTGTGTATGATGATAGTTAAATATCATTTCATTTAACATTTTGTTCAAATTTATAAAACCCTCCACTTCTAATATACATATTTATGTACAAGGCCTACATTCGTCCCCGTCTTGAGTACGACTCGCACATATGGGCTATGGCACCCAAAATAGAACTTGCGGTACTCGATCGGATCTAGAAGAATGCGTTCCTTCTAATTAGTGATGAAGCTATAACAGCTTCCATTGACTACCTCGAACATTGTAGAAACGTCGGCGTACTCAGGATTTACTTATTATTATTTCCACGGTAAATGCAATGAAGAACTGGCTAACCTCATCCCCGACAACTATCCTAGGAAGGCTCATGAGTTCACTGCTAAGCCTCTACCATCGCGTATAGTGAAACATAGACAGTTCTTCATCACCCGAACATCAAGACTGCTAAATGCATTGCCGCCCCACGTATTCCCTACAGCTTACAACGGTAGTTTAGACTGTTCCCTCCTGAAACTTCCTTGTAACCCTATCGTTCTATACTGCCTTCTGCCGGGAATGAATATAAGAGAAACAAGACCTCAAACAAAAGCGTCACGCATAGACCTGCACAAGAGGCTAAGCCCTCCACGTTGGGCACTAGCTAAAGAAACATGGTCAAAGGAATAAGGATTGGTATCAAACATACCAAGCATCCACTCAAGATCCTGACTCTGGCGCAGCTAGCTGGTATCCAAAAGTCTATCTTGCTCGAAATCCCAAAAGCGGCCAAAGAGTGTACGAATT
This sequence comes from Chorisops tibialis, assembly GCA_963669355.1. Taxonomy (NCBI): domain Eukaryota; kingdom Metazoa; phylum Arthropoda; class Insecta; order Diptera; family Stratiomyidae; genus Chorisops; species Chorisops tibialis. The sequence continues at coordinate 261,779,545 of OY770262.1, read as the reverse complement.
GATAATTTAGTGGACTTAGCCTCAAGCCAGGTGTATGCTAATTGTTTGCCTGGTTGAGCAAACTGCATCTTGACTGGAACGAACAGCTGAGAGCATCAAGACGGACGACTCTACCAACATCAAGGTTGTCTGAGACGAAAATATTCCATGATTAGTAATAATCACGGGATATTTTCCTCACGAAGAAGGCTCGTCAGAGGATATAACCACCCTCATCGATGCTCAAAATGCTGGTTTGTGCGCCTCGAATTGCGAAGTCCTCAGTAGGAGGAAACCTTTTCCATCGATGCCCAATCAACGGAAAAGCTTAAACTGAAGGGGCACCGAGTCTGCTTCAAATTCTCGACTGTGACTACGTCCTAAAGCCAAGGAGGTCAGAAGCGGCAAGCCGCAACCTACCGAAGATGACCAAAAACCTAAATGACTTAAATTTTAGTCAGGCGAATCTCCATCGTGCGGCAATGACCATGGACGTACTAACGTGGAGATTCGCAAAGGAGGAATTCCGTGTTGCCCTCCAGCAAGGGCCGCGAAGGGTAAAATTTATTGGAATTCTTCAAAAAATTGGGTAAGGTGATTTATGATAAAAGAAGCGAAAGAGCTGCACATCTTGTGTCATCTGAAATTAATAATAAAAAAAAAATAATAGGGTTCAAGAGGCGATACTTGCCTCAGCATACTTTCCTGGTGAGGAGTTAGATGTTCCACCTCAAGGCGTCAAGGAGCTAGTGGAAATACAGTGAGATCCACAATATACCAGTCATCCTGGGCTGCGATGCTAATGCACACCACACTATATGGGAAAGTAGTAATATTAATAAAAGAGGTGAGTGTCTTTTAGAATATCTTACTACTAACAACCTAGAGGAGGCAGCACTCCGACCTTCATGAATAGTGCCAGGCAGGAAGCACTCGATCTTACCATAACAAGCCCCTGCCTAACTGACAAGTGCGACAATTGTCATGAATCCAAAGAAGCATCACTTTCAGATCACAGGCATATTTGTTTTGAGATAAAGACTTCACTTAGATACATAAGCCAGTATAGAAACCCAAAACGTACCGACTGGAATCTTCACCATTCAATCCTTGAGTACGAAGTTGGAAGTGCAGAAGAATCAATAAGCAGCCCAGACTGCATTGATCATATAGCGAACAAACTCGTTGACAATGTAATATATTATAATTCAATGGCGCTACAGCCCAAATTGAGCCTTGGCCTCCTGATTTTCAGGTTCCCTAACATTTTCATTACTTATTGTGCAAGGGTTGTTAGCACTTCGCACAACCCTCTGCGAATTTTTCATTTTCGTAGATTGAGGTAACCAAGGCATATTCAAACAGGTAGTGTATTAAAATGATGCGTTGACCGGGATTTGAACTCACGATCTTCGCATTGTAACGCTACCCACTAGGCTACACTCTAGCTCCTAAGTTATGTTCTATACAAAAAAAAGTTCATAGTAAGTCTAAAGGTACGACCAGACGATGCGCTTTTTCGCTCAATTTTGCGCATGCAGCAACGCAATAGAATCTTACCTCAAGCGCCAGCGCTTTTTATCTTGAAATTTGATGACTCATTCAATAGCGCAAGACAATCTGATGGAAAAGGGGATCACGAGCATTATTGAAAGCGATTTACTTGTACGCGGTATTTACTCTTTGCAAGCGGGTAGCTATCTAATTTATATAATAAGCAAAAACTGTGCATATATTTGAAGTCACATTGAGTATTTTAGTTTCTCTTCTACAATGGCGCTACAGCCCAAATCGCACCTTGGCCTCCTGATATTCAGGTTCCTTAACATTTTTCATTACTTATTGTGGAAGGGTTGTTAGTCCTTCGAACAACCCTCTTTCTACGAATTTTTCATTTTCGTAGATTGAGGTGACCAAGGTATATCCAAGCAGGCAATGTGCTGGAATTATATATTGCGTCGACCGGGATTTGAGCTCACGACCTTCGCATTACAAGACCAACACGCTACCTACTAGGCTACACCCTAGCTATGACATTTAGTTTACCCAAGATAATTTCGTCGGTATCGGTGGTTTAGTGGAACAACACGAGCGGCCCCGGATTCGATTTGCGGCCGAAATTTTTTTTCCGATTTCGGTAAAGTAAAAATATCGTAATTCCAAATAATTTATTCCAAAAATAAAATAAATTTTGTTAATTCGAAACTAACGACTTGATGTACCTAGTCGTGCCATAAGTTCTGTCACACGTATATGGGCAATTTTTGTATAAATGAAAAAGAGTTTTTGACAAAGGAAAATATATTTTATTTTGGTATACTAATGGAAGTAAAATAAGCAACAAATTATTCAAAGTGGCCGCCTTTAGCCTTAACACAGCTCTTTAATCTGTTGGGCCAGTCATCGATAGCAGTACGCACTGTTTCTAGCGGAAAATTAGCTACTGCTTCTGTCAAAGATCGCTTAAGGCTCTCGATATTTGGGTGTCGTCTCGTGCACACCATGGACTCTAACTCCGCCCACAGTTTGTAGTCCAGGGGATTCAAATCTGGGCTCCCAGAAGGCCATTCCGTCGCCCTTATAAACTGTGGAATATTGGTTTCCAACCACGCTTGTGTGGTTCGAGCTTTGTGGGCTGGCACAGAATCTTGCTGGAAAACCCAATGTCGATTGTTGAATAGCGTAGAGTTCAGCGGCTTCACACATCCCTCCAGGATGTCCGTTTGATAATTTTTCGCTGCAGTTTTTACGCCTTTTTCGCAAAAATGAAGCTCGGTGACCCCTTCGTAGCTGACACCCCACCATACCATGACTGATGCTGGATGATGTCCTCGCTGTACCCTAGTGGCAACTTCTCGGGCTTCTATGGAGCTGTGGGCATACACCTTATCATTTTGGCGGTTGAAATGTTCCTCCACCGTAAAAATTTTTTCATCGGTAAATAAAATTTCTCGATGTTTGTTGTTGCCGTACCGCCGAAGGAGCTCTTTCGATCTGGTGCTCCTAATTTGCTTCAACTGCTCAGTCAGCAAATGTCCCGTTGATCGTCGAAAGGCACTCATCCCGAGGTCAGATTTTATGATGCGAGACATACTTCGGGTGGAGATGTTCATCTCTCGAGCCATGATTCGTTGTTTACGAAGCGGATTTCGACGAATTCGACTCTCGACCGCTTTGATGGCAGCAGAAGAACGTACATCACGCGGACGTCCAGAACGAGGTCGATCTTCAATAGTCTGGATCGCGTTATATCTCTGGATCGCACGATACACAAATCTTTGCGTTATTTTTAACGGGCACAACAACTTGAAAATTTCACTCGCGGATTTTCCACACTTATGTAGTGCAATCACTGCAGTTCGGTTTTCTATTACACCCCATTCCATCTTCACACGTTAACGAACACACTTTAAATGACCATCAACTGTCAACAACATTATGACGTTTATAAAACTGGCCGATATTGAAATGTCACTCATAAAATAAAGTTGTTGCCAATGTGAGAAATTATGTGACAGAACTTATGGCAGGACTAGGTATAAAAGTGAATCCATTTGACACCAAATTTTTTAAGTGGATCGAAAAATTGTGGCTAAATTTTATCAAGTTCATTAGCATTAGTCCGACCCACCTGCCATGCGGGCGGCCTGGGTTCGATTCCCGGCCCACGAAACTTTCTTGTATCCATAATAATAAGCAAAAACTGTATATATATTTGAAGTCACGTGACTCGCTTGAAGTAAATGGAAAAAATTTTAGCTAAATAAGTTTGTCAGCATCGATGAATCAGTAGAAGAATGCTCACTTGAGACGTTCGTTTCCCGGCCGATATTTTTTTACGAATATATTTTTACGATTTGACTAAAGTAAAAATATCATAGCTAGGGTGTAGCCTAGAAGGTAGCGTGTTGGTCTTGTAATGCGAAGGTCGTGAGTTCAAATCCCGGTCGGCATAAATTTTAGCGCATTGCCTGCTTGAATATACCTTAGTCACCTTAATCTACGAAAATGAAAAATTCGTAGATGGAGGGTTGTGCGAAGGGCTAACAAACCTTTCACAATAAGTAATAAAAAAATGTTAAGGAACCTGAATGTCAGGAGGCCAAGGTGGCTGTACTGCCATTGTTGAAGTAAAAAAAATATCATAATTTCAAATAATATTTATTCCATGTATGAGTTCAAAATAAAATTTACTTATTAGTTCGAAACTAACGATTTGCTGTCTGAAAGTAAATCCATTTGACTCTAATTAAAGCAAATCCAAAAACTGAGGCTAAATTTTGGCGAGATAATTTCATCAGCATCGGTGGTTCGGTGGTGGAATGCTCGCCTGCCAACGCGGACAAATATTTCTTAAAGGAGAAAATATTTTTGCTTAATTATTTTTTGACTAATTCAGCTATAAAAATAAGGTGGATATTAGTTGTGTCACTTACCTTACTATTTTGCTAAATATCCTTCTTCAATCATACGATACTCTAGATGAAATAGAGATTTTTGTGATCTTACGAAAATGGAAGGTTTCGCGTCTTACATAGAGTAGTACTGCTTGAGAGCTTTCCTGTGTGAACGGGTGTCAGACAAGGCTGCATATTATCACCAGCCCTGTTTCGGGTGGTAATAAATGACATCTTGGAAGCTGCACTGGAAGGTGGGGAAAATAAAAGTCTTCGATGGAGACTATTTAACATCTTAAGTCACCTTGATTATGCTGATGACGTGTGTTTGCTTGCACATAACCGTTCGAAGTCAAACGTTCGTTCGTTTCATTCTAAATGTAAAGAGGCAGTACTGAAAATAAATGTGCGTAAAAACAAGTTCATGCACATGGGTTCGGACACAAGCACACCGATTGTTCTTAACGGACAATATGTAGAAGAGGTGCAAAATTTTTGTTATCTCGGAAGCATTGTCAGCATGGATGACGGAGCCGAAAAAGGTTATTGAGGCTCGTCTAAATAAAGCTCGTCAAACCTTCGGTATCCTCTCCCCTTGCTGGAGATTAAGAGAGATTTCCCTTCGCATCAAGCTGCGAGTTTTTGACGTCCGTGTTGTTATATGGTTGTACTACGTGGAAAGTGACCGTTCGACTTACTAAGAAACTACAAACTTTCGTGAACCAATGCCTCCGACGCATTTTAGAAATATTCTGGCCAGAAGTGATCTCCAACGAAAAACTTTGGAGTACAACTGGCCAGACTAAAATAGGTATTGAGATTCAACGGCGGAAGTGGCAGTGGATCGGTCATACTTTGAGAAAACCAGAGCAAAATATCGCAAAACAGGCTCTGGATTATAATCCTCAATGAAGACGTCGGGTTAGTCGCCCATGTTGCACATGGAAGCGAGCATTTGAGCAGGAGGTCAGAGGAATAAACAAGTCCTGGCAACAGCTTAAGGCCGATGCTCAGGATCGCGCCTTGTGGAAGAGAGTTGTTTCTTTCCTATGTCTCTATAAGGGGTCTTAACAGGAATTTGATTTTGATTGACTATAAACCACCTTCAAAATATTTTTCAAACGCATTTTTGTGTTTACTTTTAATAATATAAACAATATTATTCATACTCGTATTATTCAGTTTTGATAATGTAAACGAATTTTGGTTAGCACACTAGCGTAAGCTCTTTTTTGTTTACTTTATAAGTTAAGAATTATTGCTCACTGAAACGGCTGCGAGCCGAGCTTATTTTCTGAAGAGCTCTGGCTTAGTCAGTTCTTCTGAAGATCTCTTCCAGAGCAGACGGCTCCTAAATAAAATAAAACTTAATCAGTTTTTAATCTTTTTTTTTTATTATTAAACTTGTTCTACATTGTGACCATAAAGTATATGGACATTGTAATTAAAATGAGTTTGGGAAATGATTTTTCAAGGTAAGCAGGTAGAACTGTCCTTAATTATTATCCCACAAATTAGCGCGGTCTGGTAATCAGTTTGTTCACAGCAGCTGGTTGAATGGGTACACCTCAGTAGTCCATGGCGATTTTCGTTTTATGTCCTCGATCGACTGAAAACGGGTTCCACGGAGCGGTAATTTCAGTTTCAAGAATAGAAAAAAGTCACACGGGACCAAATCTGGTGAATACGGTGGTTGATTGATGGAATTTGTTGCTTTTTGGCCTCGAATTCGGTCACAATTGAGGCTCAATGCGATGGCGCATTATCATCGTGGAAAATCCATGAATTCTCCTTTCACAATCCCGGCCATTTTTGAAGGATTTGCTCACGCAAACGCTTTAATATGGTTAAATAGTACTTCTTATTGACCATTTTTCCCTCCGGAATGAATTCATGATGGATCAAACCTCGAATATCGAAAAAAGCATTGAGTATCGTCTTGATTTTTGAGCGGCTTTGGCGTGTTTTTTTTTCGGTTTCGGCTCATTTTTTTCCTCTATTCCGATGATTGTTGATTGGTTTTCATGTCAAACTCGTAGACCCATGTCTCATCCCCAGTTATGATAAATGTGGGATCAGAATTCGCTCGATCAAGAATGTCCAAAGTGACCTGATCACGGTACTTTTTTTTAAGAAAAATTCAGCTTTATTGGAACGAGTCGAGCAAGGACACGTTTCATGGCCAAAGTATCCGTCAAAATTAACGAACGGACTTGCAAGAGCTGTCGAGCTCTCCTTCTATCTCCATAATACTGACATGACGATTTTCGAGCACCATTTCCTTCACTTTTTGAAGGTTTTCGTCGGTTGAAGAGGTTGTCCAGAACGAGGCATGTTTCCAAGGATCGCTCGACCATCCTTAAAGGCATTGAACTACTCGAAAGCTCGTGTTTTTCATTGTACTCAATCACCGTAGGCCTTTTCCATCATTCGCAACGATTCTGCACACGAAATTGGGTTGGAAACACAAAATTTGAGACAAATTCTTTGTTCCATATTTTTATCCATTGAAAATTGGATTACTGAAGTGTCCGATTCAAGCAGCTACTGTAAACAAACTGATTAACAGACCGCGCTAATTTTTGGGATAATAATTAAGGACAGTCCTACCTGCTTACCAAAAAAAAAAATTTTTTTTTAAATCATATCCCAGACTCATTTTAATTACAAAGTCCACATACTTTATGGTCACAATGTATATTTCAGAACATATTGTTGCGAGCTAGGGGTTCGCCGGGATTTCAAGTAAAAACACAATTCGTTTAAAAAAAATAAGTGATAATTTATTTATTCGCACTTTAATTCAATTTCCCGCTTAAATCGCACTACATGGCAATATCACCGCGTGCTTTTCTATCGCTTTCACTGGTTCGCGTCTCCGTAATAAAAATTACTGAATGACTCTCTCGCTGAAAGCTTTCGTGCTTTTATACATCTCTTCATACTCATGACTGTTCTCGAAGCTTCCTTCGGTGTGTATATGTGAACTATACTGGAAAGCTCTAAATCTTTAATTGTGGCTTTCTACATAGTTGAGCATACTGTTCTACATAATTCTTGTCTATTCGAGAGAGATCGAGTTGCGGGGCTGCCAGGTCTGCATGTAACAATATAACAAACATGACACTCTACCTTTACACTTGCTAGCGGTCACACGCACTAAACGAAAACAAGACAGTCATTTTTTTAATAAATAAAGTTAACAGAATATTTTCTAATGAAAGTTTAGCGATTGTATTCGTTTATTCCTCCAACAAATTATTAAGATGAGTCAAGATACCATAACGTTCAAATTATCCGAAGACGAGTGATGATTAAAGTTCTGCTGAAGACGTGTGACAATGCTATGACGATTACGGCTCTGCCGAGGACGACAGCAGGATCAGGACGGCCGATTTTTTGTGACAACACTAGTAGTCGAGTTATGAGAGGACAATCAATTTAGAAAGGGAACGGGCATTGGATCGTCGCGTGGTGTGGAGTCGTCACCTTATTCTGAGTTCGATGAAAATAAAAATAAATAAAGAATTTGAATTTAGAAAAAACTACATGTATGTCAAAAAACCAAATTGTGTTGTAAATCGAATTAAGAAAAAGGGAAATAATGAAACAAGGAAGATGACAGATTTATTCTGACCTTAGTTGTGAACTGAAAAACAGTTCTTGAATTTTATTTGAAGAGTATATGTGGAATACCCAAAGGAAATATCCTGATATTACATTATATTAAAATTAAAAAAAAAAAACAATTTCGTTATAGAACTAAACATAAGTTGTGTATTTTCACATGAATTTCGTACCAAAAACAACAAAAATATTAACGAATGAGCACATCAAAATTATTCGAACATCTTTCAAAAGTAGTTCGACGCCAGGATTATTTATTGTAATTTTTTTATATTTATGTACAGTGGCCGACAAAAGTCTACATACGGCCCCTATTTTCGCTGCTTGATGAGCCCAACAGCACTATTTGAAAAAGTAACGATGTAGTCTTGATTATAATCTATTTTTATTGACATGTAACAAAAAAAATTTTTTCTCCAATATAAACTTAACAATCTATTCATAAAAACATAACAGTGCTACGATTGCGCGTAAAACGCAATCTTAAGATACTCTAGATGAAATAGAATTTTTTGTCATCCCAAGAAATTTTGTATGGGGAGTGTTAGAAGGGGTAATAGCAATGAACTAATTTTTTCCCCATCATGCTAAAGTAGCTATAAAAATGTTTTATACAAAATGCTTACTCCAAAAATTGAATGGGGAGAAAATTAGTGAGTTAGATTTAGTGAAAATGTGCAGTTTGTATGCGAGGTGGTAGAAACGGTGGGAGGATTTTAGTGATTTTTTCAGAAATAACTAAGAATATCATAAAATTGACATTTCTTGAATTTGAGACTGGTAGCATTCATACTTTTCAAGAAAATAGATTTTTTGTGAAGTTGTGAAACTGTGTCATATTGTATAGGAGGGGGTAGAAGCAGTGAAGGTAGTCAAATATTTTTTTCTGATCTTAGTGATAATTCTAAATAAGTATTTATTACAAAATGTGTGATCGATAAATGTTATATGTTCTGAGAAAATCGGCTTTGAGCATTTCATGAAAAAGTGTAGTTTGTATGGGAGGGGGTGGAAGGAGAGGGAGGACGCAAATAATTTGTATACTGTAGATTGAAATCATTATGAAAGTAATATATCCCGAAATTCAGACTAATAGATTTTATACTTTTCGAGCAAATCCATTTATTGTCGAATTGCGAAATTGTGTCATTTTGTATGGGAGGGGGTAGAAGGGGTGAAGCTAATCGTCAAATTTTTTTTGGCCTTACTAACAATTTTAAATAAATATTTGACGCTCAATTTCAGCCCGCTTAATTTTATACGCACTGAGTAAATTGGCTTAGAGTAATTCATGACAAGTACAGTTTGTATGGGAGGTGGTAGAAGGAGGGGGAGGACACGCATAATTTTTATACGGTAGAATTATATTGAACAATCTAGCTCAACGCGTTCTCAAGCTAGAGAGCGAACAGACGGACGGACAGACGGACGGACGGACAGACGGACATCCGGTTTTGAGATTTCTTAGTGATAATATTAACTTCTGTATCATTCATTTTTTTCTCCAAGTCTCATTTTTTAGCGTTACAAACCTTAGAGCAAACTTATAATACTCTCAGATTTCATCTAGAGTATAAAAACTAAAAAATGGCATTGACAAAAGTCTACGTACGATCATGAGATCCACGAAAAACTTCATTAAGGAATTTACATTTCATTTATAGAAGGCGGAAGCTTGACAGCTAGTTTAAATATTTAAAAAATAAAAATTTGAATTTAAAAAAAAAATTTGAATTTATTAAATATACTGTAAGACGGTGCAGACGTGCTCGCTTAGTCGATTTGAAATTTAATTATTCTGAAAATTGTGTGAAAATATCTGGAAATCGAAGAGTTGACATATAAGAGAATATTTGGTTTTGTGCGGTCGTTTTTCATCAAGGCTAAAACGCGAATTTCGATAAAAAAAAGTGTCTGAAATCAAGTTATTGTATGTAAAAATTGAAATTACTAAATCTTTGCATTTCGATGAGTTTTTCGGCAGCAAAAGTGAAGCACGGACATCGTAGCAGTGCCGTTCGCATTCCAGCGAGGGAGTTACCGTGAGCCCCAAAAAGTTGAAGCAAGAAGTTCAAAATGGCAGAAAGTATAAATGTAAATGAACTGAACATTACAAAGTGTATAAAATGCAAAAAATTTGGCGATAAGGACCTTGCAGTGGAAATCGAATGTTTTTGTGGTGGCTGGTACCACATTCAATGTGTGGGTATTACGAAAAATGGATTTAAACAGCTTCAGGAGCTAGGTGATTCTGTGACATGGATGTGCCCTGCAGACAAAGGTCTCTTTGCAAAACTAGTAAGAAGAGACTTCTTTAATAAACTAGAAAAAATGGGCCTTATTTTAGAGGAAGCGAATTAATCATAGATTGGATGCCATTGGGAAAGAGAAAGTCTCAAACTTGACACTTATGTATCAGTCGCGAAACAAGGGACTCATTCGGGTGCAAATGCAAAAAAAGTCCTTCAGTGGTGCAATAATTGTAATACCAAAAACACACCAAAATAATAATTGCACAATGAAGCTAATAAAGGACAGTATCAAACCTAAAGACACCAATTACGTACGCCAAGTCACTTCAGAATGGTAATATCTTGATAAAAAGTGACACTGAAAAAAACAATCTGAAACTTATGGCGGAAATGAAATCGAAACTTGGTGACACTGTTGACATTGAAAACACTAAACTAAAAACCCCTAGGCTGATAATTTGGAATCTTGATCGAAATTTCATAACTGAGGAACTAAACAGCGAACTTGCAAGTTTAAATCATGAAATAACAACGGAAGATGAGGTTAAAATTGTTATGGTCGAGGGCGCGTCGTGACCTAAGGGGAGGGAAAAAAAAGAAAAAAAAAAGACAAAAGAAAAAAAAATTTTTTTCTTTCATTTCAAATTACGCGCTAAGGCTGATTGGGATGAGTGGACCAGAATTTTTGCGCGCCACTATGGATGGGGTGGTCGGCGGCGTTGGAGCATCTCTGTTGGTATGGGTGAGGGAAAAGAAGGTTGCTCGCTGTGATGAAGCGCATAGTATACAGGGTGTTTGGTACTCCGTACATAACCTTGTAAGGGGTAATTCCTGGATATATTTTGAGCAAAAAATTGTTCTACGGAGATGGTCAATTTTCAATATCCACGGAGATACAGGGTGATCAAGAAAAGTCCTTCGGACCTGTACCCTCACTCACTCAAAACGCTATATCTTGAAAACTAATAATCACAATTCAAAGTTTTATAGCTTGTTTTTTAGGGAATCAAATTACCTTTCATTTGCTGTAATAGTCCGCATTGTAACTGTATCCAATTCTGAGATATTCGCTTCAGAACACAAATTTTTGACAGTTTGACCGTCAAAATTCTAAGATCAATGTAGTTTTTCTCTAAAAAACCCATTATAAAAATGTCATTTTATTGTTGTTTTCTTTTGTGCCATATTATTGCCTACAAAAGATGCATACACTTGCATTGCATAAGTTTTATAGTTTAGAAGAAATTATCATTCCAATAATGTAGTACTTTTGTCAAAAAAGCAAGAATAGGTTTATCAACACTCTCCGCTTGAACTAAAAGATCTTAAGAATGGTTTTTATGGTTTATTTCAAATTTCCTTAATTACAATAAATGTTCAAAATGGCTACCTTCATTTTGAATGCACGCTAAAGCTCGTTTTGCCAGTGTTCTCTTTGTGTTCATACTCCTCAACTGCTGCCTTACTTCTGTTGCTGCCGCATCGATTCTGGTGTTTAGATCCTGCAACGTTACTACTTCCGTTGCGTAGACAAGGTCCTTCATCCGTCCCCATACAAAGAAATCCATAATAGTTAAATCAGGGGATCTTGCAGGCCAGTGTATCGGTCCATTTCTACCGATCCAGCGATTGCTATAATTGGAATTTAACCAATCTCTGATCTGTCGGCCGTAATGAGCTGGAGCACCATCGTGTTGGTAAAACATGGAAGCTAATCGTTGCAGTGGCATATCATCCAATAACTCCTGTAGATCATTTGTCAAAAAATGCAAGTAATTGGAACTATTTAAGGTAGGCGGAAGCCTAATAGGGCCAATAAAATCGTTGCCAATCACACCTGCCCATAAATTGACACTGAATCTGTGCTGAAATGATGCCTCTCTTCTTGTATGTGGATTGCTCTCAGCCCATGTGTGTAAGTTGTGGAAGTTTGTGATACCGTCCCTGGTGAATTGGGACTCATCCGTCCAAAGAATGTTGCTGATAAAATTCTCGTCACTTATTTGTCGTTCAAGGAGCCAATTGCAAAACTCCATCCTTTTGGGTAAATCAATGGGTAACAGCTCCTGCACTGGTGTGTGGTGGTAGGGATGCAAACGTTCTGCTTTCAGGACACTCCAAACTTTCCACGTAGAGACGTTAAACCGCAATGCCAAGCGTCGTATACTAGTTGATGGATCATTTTGAACTGCAGCTAGGATTCGTTGATCAATTGAAACAGCGATTACCGGCGCAGGATTTGCATTCACTTTGCTTGTCCTAACACTGCCTGTTTCCCTAATCCTTCTGTAAACGTCTTGGAATACTCTCGCGTAAGGTATTCGACGATTGGGAAATCTGTGATGATACAAAGATCGCGCCGCTTGCTCATTTCCCTGACACTCTCCATAGAGGAAAATTATGTCTGCATATTCTTCGTTCGTGAACTCAGGCATTTCGAAATTCTTTTCTAAATTTTAGTGACACCTTGTTCTTTTACAAATTTAACTAAAACTGATAAAAATATGAAGTATGGTTTGCTTTTATAGGCTTTTCATTTTGTTAGGTAACCCATTAAAAAGGACAAAGTGCTGCACCTAGTTGTGTTGAAACTCATTTTAATTTAATTCATTTTCTCGATAATTTTAACACTACCTAAAGGACATTCATTGATAATTTAAATAGTAATTAAAGGACACAAAGAATATTTCAGTTTAACAACATTTCAGGTAGTTTTTTTAGAACGAGGGTTGGTTTATGGCATATTTTATTTTTAAGCCATATGTATTTTCGCTTATTACCTGGAAAACGGGAAAACCTAAGTCATAAGTATGTGTGCATCTTTTGTAGGCAATAATATGGCACATAAAAAAACAACATTAAAATGACATTTTTATAATGCGTTTTCTTGAGAAAAACTACATTGATCACAGAATTTTGAGGGTCAAAGTATCAAAAATTTGTGGTCTGAAGGAAATACCTCAGGATTGGGTACAGGTACAATACGGACTATTACACTAAATGAAAGATAATTTGATTCCCTAAAAAACAAGCTATAACTCTTTGAAATGCGATTATTGGTTTTCAAGATATAGCGTTTTGAGTGAGTGAGGGTACAGGTCCGAAGGACTTTTCTTGATCACCCTGTATCTCCGTGGATATTGAAAATTGGCCATTTCCGTAGAACAATTTTTTGCTCGAAATATATCCAGGAATAACCCCTTACAAGGTTATGTACGGAGTACCAAACACCCTGTATAGTAGGAACATTCAGCTAAAAATGCGACCCGGCTCCGAAAATTTGTCGAAAACACACTCGTGTTTCATCGTCGATACGTGTGCTTCCTCTCTCTCAAGCTTACAGTGAACATTTAATCTGATATTTCCATTTCATTCTCGCAAAGATTTTTTTGGGATCAATCAGACTGCACAGTTTTCTTACTAATGGCAATATTTACGAAATATAATTCTTCTGAGACTTTAGAAAAATTGTAAACCCTGAAAATCCGACGTCATGCAATAAAATTAATATGATTTGACAGGAATATTGAAGACCTTCCACTGTAGTGAAAATTTTTTTATTTCAATCGAGTAGGCTGCTTTTTTGAAAACAAAAGAATTTTTTCTTCAATTTTTATTTCACGTTCGGAAGCCAAGTAGGTAAGAGGTACTTGATTTTATTTTTATTAATTATTTCTAATTTCAATTTTTTTTTAAATTTCAGAGTTAACATGAGTATAAACATAAATTTTGGAGAATACAGGGCTGGAAGACGGAATGAGGTAAGTTAAAATCCGAGAAATAATACCTTTACCCGCATATTTAGATGGATTTTTTTTTTGAAATTCTTTCCCATTAATGGGCTTCCACTATTTGTACTCTCTCCATAACAGTTAAGAGAAGAAATCACCAATATCAAGAATCATCTTCCTCAGGAGCTCCGATTGCCATTGACCCAAGGAGATATACCACACCTTTACAAGTTAATGGAAACGAATGGGCAAATTGCAGAGAATTACGTCATATTCCAAGTTACTCTGCCTCTTGTTTCAATAGAGCCATTCGAATTATTAAAAGTGATACCAGTTCCAACAATAATTAACAAAACTCTCGTGGCTATAGAACCAACTACACCGATCTTAGCCATAAGCGCTCATCGTGACCAATATTACCCGATGGATGAACAAGAACTATTGGCATGTAAGCATTTCAATACAACGTATTTCTGCAGAGTATCTCATTCGGTGTATCGGAAAGGTGCGCCCTACAGTGCATGCGAAGTTAATTTAATAAACCAATTACCAATAACTTCAGTGTGTAAATTGAAAAGGCTAGAAGGAGATACAAGATGGATTGCGTTAAGTCAACCAAACGAGTGGATGTATAGTGTCAAGGAAAACAGTACAGTTAACATAGCTTGCAGCAATCAACTGTCGTCTTTAAGTTTGATTGGTTCAGGCATACTTAAATTGCAACATAATTGCATCCTCAAACAAGATGTCATCACGATTCACGGACAATATGCGTATCCAAGTATCAGAAGATCATCCTACACTCGATTAAGTCAACTTCCAAATTCAACAACAGTAGATAACCTGCACCCTCTTATACAGGAATCATCACTTTATGAGTCACATTCAAGGCAGTTGCAGGCAATTCAAAAACAACTCAATTCGCAAAGTATCGAAGAACTTCCGCAAATAGTAAACATCAAGGACCTGCACCAATTCACAATTGCCTATCTAGGATTAGCGCTGATAGTCATCCTCATTGCAGTTCTAGTATGGAAACAGATAACCAAGAAGGGCAAATGTACCATTAACAAGCCAACACCGCAACCAAGACAAAATCGGAACCAAGACTTTGATGTCGTCGTCAATTAATAAAGAAATATTGGGTTGAACTATGCGTTCAACAGGGGGGAGAATGTTCAATCGTAACAATAAGTTAGCATAAGTGCAATTATGTTATAAGAACGAAATATGCAATGTTAAGAATAATTGACCTTAAAGTAAAGTTACTTAATGAGAGTGGCATGAATTTGATTGCACATGACACAGTTCTTGTTGTAATCGCACATTATTCACTGTTTGCACTTTTGCGTGCATTAATTATTATTAGTCAATATTTATATTTTTTCTTGCACTAGTTGTTATTGTTCGATATTTTTGTTATTGTTTTTGTTATTAAGTAGTTCCGTAAGAAAATTAGTATATAAGATTGAGATTTTTAATAAAAAGTTAAGCATACGTAAGTTACGTTGTTTCAATTCATTCGAAATAAGGTTGATTGGTTTATGTGCCAATTCAGCAGTTAAGCAGCTAGTTACGGCAACAAGAGCCCTAATTAATAATTCAAAGACTCGATTTGGGTAAAAGAACCCAATTAAACATTTGGTGACCCCGACGTGATCTGTCGGTAAACTGGACCTAATCAAGTGGAACAGCGCAGGCAGAGAACATCAATCGTGAAATCAGCATTCGAACATCACCCAATGAACATGGAGGACTTGGCGTTGAAACAAACCGCAACGGGCAAGGAAATTCAACGTGTCATCGCGAATTTCAAAAAGGATTCCGAAGGAAGGAAGACATCCAAGAAATATTTCCAGGAACGACTGGACCTACTCGAAACCTTATGGTCCAATTTCGAGCGCGTGAACTGCAGTATTCAACTATCAGAAGGCTCATACAAGGATCATTCCTATTTTCTCCAAAATTATGGAGAAATAGCTCAACTCTATGAAAGATATCGAGATATCTTTCTACATGAAGTAAAAAAATTCGAGGACATCGAAACGCTGCTTGATGACACTTCGCAGCAGAATACTAGTGAGAAGGAAGCTGTAAGGAAGTTGCCGTCAAAGGTTGTAACTAGTCAGGACATAGAGTTACAACGAAACTTCCGGCGACAAAAGGCAGTCATTAGCTCCTTATCGCGACTCTTATCAACTGTTTCGTCGACACTTGGACCACAACCGGCTCAATATTATGAGATCACCATTAAGACAATTCAGCATCAATGGGCTCAAGTGGAAGAGCTCAATTATAGAATTTGGGAAGGCGCAGATGAACCAACCGATCACGGTTATGATGTCGACGAATATTTACAACTAGAAGAAAATGTTCAGAAGTGCATCATTCAGCTGTCAGCCGCAACAACACCAGACTCAACATATGCAACAGCAACAGCAACAATAGACGCTCCGTCAAGTCATCAGACAGTTCTACATTTGCCAAAGATTACTGTACCAAGCTTCGACGGAGATTATGCGAAATGGCGACAATTTGCAGACTTGTTTGAACAGTTAGTTCATCATCAGAACATTGCAAACTGTCAAAAAATGTGGTACCTAAAGTCTAATCTAACAGGAGAAGCAGAAAAACTGGTACGCCATTTATCATTATCAAATGAAAATTATCTGACAGCGTGGAAAATGCTGCACGATAGATACGAGAACCAAAGATTACTAGTTTCCACTTTGGTGAACAACTTTTGTCTCAGCCAACACACAATTTCGAGGCTGCGGCAAATTCAATAAAGAGTCTACATGATACGACTCAGGAATGCCTATTGGGACTCGAGAATCTAGGAGTTCCAACAGTCAATTGGGATCCACTATTGCTAAACGTGCTGATTAAAAAATTAGATAAAGTTACACATACTTTATATGAACAGTCGCTGGAAAATCCCAAGGCATTACAATCAATTGACCATTTTTTGAAGTTTTTGGAGATACGCTTTCAATCACTAGAAGCACTTGGATTGAAGGGTAACCGGTCAAATGATAAAACGACAACGAATAGATCAGCTAGATCACTTACATCGATATCGTCAACTCCAACATGCGTGGAATGCAAGCAAAATCATCATGTGTACAATTGCAAGATATTCCTCGAGTTGACTCCAAGTAACAGATTAAGTTTCGCACGGAAACACAATCTGTGCATTAATTGTCTCAGCCCAGGACATTACGCAAAATTCTGCACGGCTGGAAAGTGTCGGAAATGTGAGAAAAAACATAACACCTTGTTGCACATGGATGAAGTTTCCAAACCAAACACCCCATCCGCAAGGATTACCAGAATTGAAGGAAGACAACCACCACGTCAGCAGCCCGCATCCACAGGCAATACCAAGTCTGATCAAACTATGTCATTAGCAACACAGACTGAATATTCAAGGAGCGCTTATACATTGTTAAGCACAGCCAAAATTTTACTGACGGCTTCAAACGGCAAGACAATTACATGTCGAGCGCTTTTGGACTCCGGATCTCAAGTCAATTTGATAACAGAGAAAATTGTAAAAAAATTGGGAGTGGCATCAAGGACATCCACATTGGTCATTCATGGCATCGGGAACGGAAGCCAAGTAACACAACGCAGAGTAAATCTCCAACTACAATCAAGACTAATAGTACCACAACTACCAGCAGAATCGTTGAACATTTCGAACTGGCCGATTCCAAAGAACATCCAACTAGCGGATCCAGAATTTAACGAAGCTAACAACATCGATTTGCTCACCGGCGCAGAATTCTACAGCCAACTGTTGACAATTGGTCAAATAAAATTGGCAGAAGGATTACCGACAATGCAAAACACGGTATTCGGATGGATCGTGTCAGGCAAGGTCAACAATAGCATCATGGAGACGGCAATGTGTGGCGTTTGCAATGAAGATGATCAATTGAGTCAGAACATCGAGAAATTTTGGAAAATAGAAGAAGTCAACTCTGAAACGTCAACATTATCATCATCACAAAAGGAATGTGAAAACCACTTCAAGGAAATGACGAAAAGGTCGTCTGACAACCGCTTCATCACTGCTCTACCATTTGCTGATAACCCCAAGTGCCTCGGAGAATCCAGTAACATTGCCCTAAGAAGATTCTATTCATTAGAAAGAAGACTAGCGAAAGACGAGAATCTAAGGCCGCAATATGTAGAATTCATGAGAGAATATCTTCAAATGGGTCACATGGAAGAAATAGACAGCAAAACCATCGAGTTACCACATTACTTTCTACCCCATCATTGTGTCCTTAAGCCAGATAGCAGTACAACTAAATTGCGAGTAGTTTTCGATGCGTCTGCCAAAAGTTCTTCAAACAAATCCTTGAACGACATATTGCACGCTGGACCAACCATTCAACGTGAACTCTTTTCCATTTTGCTGCGGTTCCGGTTACCACGCTTTGTATTCACTGCTGATATACAGAAAATGTACAGACAAATTCTTATTCGACCGGAAGATCGTAAATTCCAATTGATTTATTGGAGGAATAATGCCAATCAGCCGCTCAAGTGTTATCAGTTAAATACCGTAACATACGGTACAACGTCAGCACCTTATTTGGCCATTAAATGTCTTCAGCGATTAGCCAACGAAAATCAGCAAAAATACCCAATGGGATCTAAAGTTTTGGGAGAAGATTTCTACGTCGATGACGTAATAACTGGTTTCGACAGTCTATCGAGCACCATGGAAGCTCGAGATCAGCTCATCACATTACTACAAGAAGCAGGATTTAAATTGAGGAAATGGTGTGGAAATCATCCACGTCTTCTACAGAATATTGCACCAGAAGATCAGGAACTTCAGCTTGACTTTTCAAAGGAGAGTGAGGAAGTGACCAAAACCTTGGGTTTGAGTTGGATACCAAAAACAGACCAGTTTAGCATCAAGGTCAATTGGACTGATCAAACAAAGATTACTAAACGAACAATTGCGTCAGACATAGCTCATTTGTTCGATCCGCTGGGACTAGTCGCACCAGTTGTGGTGAGAGCAAAAATCTTTCTGCAATCATTGTGGGAGTTGAAACTAGACTGGGATGCAGCTGTCCCAATGAAAACCTTTACGCGATGGTCGGATTTTCGAAACAAGTTGAAATTGTTAAATAAAATCCAAATTCCAAGACATGTGTTCGCTCATGAAGTTCCCGCAACAAAACAACTACACATTTTTGCGGATGCATCAGAACTCGCTTATGGAGCAGTGGCATACATCAGATCAACTGACAAGAATCATCGAGTTATAGTTCGTCTTTTATGTGCCAAATCACGTGTCGCACCTATCAAAAAATTAACGGTGCCACGATTAGAGTTATGTGCAGCGAAATTAGCAGCTGAACTCCTTGATCGAGTAAGAACCGACTTAGAGTTAAGAGATGTGCCAGCATGGTTATGGACGGACTCTGAAATAGTCTTGTCTTGGATTAACTCAAGAGCAGCTTGTTACAACACATTCGTTGCAAATAGGATATCTTCAATTCATAAAGTCACCATTCGTGAGCAATGGCGGCACGTCGGAACTAAGGATAACCCGGCTGACGTATTATCCCGTGGAATAAATCCTGAGAAGTTAGAAGGGTGCCTCATATGGTTTTATGGACCTCGATTTTTACATGGAGCCGAATCCATTTGGCCAGAGCCATTCCGTATGACAGAAGGTTCAGGTAATGTTGAAAGAAAACGCACAGCATTACCCATTACAAAATTTGAAGATAAAGGATGTTTTTTGGACAAAATCGATCACAAAAACTCTTTCAAGAAGTTACAACGGATAATCGCTTATGCATTGCGGTTTACAAATAATATTAATCCACGAAGGCGTTTAATTGCGGAGAAATGTTTGACTTCATCAGAACTAGAAAACGCACTTCAAGTCATCATTAGAACGATTCAGCAAGAAGAATTCAAAAATGAAATACATCAGCTAGATCAGCGCAAGGAAGTGGACAAGAATAGTCGAATAAGCTGCTTAGCTCCCTTTTTCGATAGAAAGGGGGTTCTGAGAGTAGGAGGGCGACTAGAAAACTCCAGTTTAACATACGATGCCAAACACCCCATGTTGCTGCCATACGCTTCTGACGTGACAAGGCTCCTGATGTTGAATCTTCACCTGGAGAATTCGCATGAAGGTCCAGATGCTTTATTAGCTAACACGAGGCAGAGGTTTTGGCCGCTTAAGGGGAAAACATTAGCCAGATCCATAGTACACCATTGCGTAATATGTATTAAGGCCAAACCTCAGTTACTAAATCAATTGATGGGCGATTTGCCAGCCACAAGAGTAGAACCAGCACGCCCATTCATCAATTCCGGTGTCGACTTTTGTGGTCCCTTGTGGATTCACTACAAAATCAGGGGAAAGAAACCTCAAAAGTGCTATCTAGCAGTGTTTTGCTACAAAGGCTGTTCACCTTGAATTAGTCTCGGACTTGACGACAGAAGCCTTCTTAGGAGCATTAAAAAGATTTATGGCCAGAAGAGGGCGATGCAAGGAGCTATACTGCGACAACGCCACGAATTTTGTAGGCGCAAGGAATAAACTAGTCGAGTTGCTTCCAGTTATACATTCCGAAGCGGCTCAAGAATCGATAAAAGCTGTAAGCAGTTCGAAAGGAGTGAACTTCAACTTTATACCTCCACGCGCACCACATTTTGGAGGATTATGGGAGGCAGCAGTTAAGTCAGCAAAATATTTACTTGTGAGGAACCTTGCATCAGCGTCATTAACGTACGAAGAGCTGGAAACCGTGATAGTTGAGATTGAAGCAATTCTAAATTCTCGTCCTATTACGCCTATGTCAGCTGACCCGAATGATTTGACCGCCCTAACGCCGGGTCATTTCCTCATTGGAGAGCCTCTTACAGCCTCGATAGACCTGCACGCAGAACAAAGAAAGGTCAGTCTACTCCAACGGTGGCAGCTGGTTACTCACCTCAAACATGAATTCTGGCGAAGATGGACCCAGGAATATTTAAATGAGCTCCAGTATCGACGCAAATGGAAAACTCAGTCGCAGAATGTGAAGCCAGGAATGATGGTTATTATTAAGGAAGATAACGTGCCAGTCTTGAAGTGGCCATTAGGGCGTATTGTGGAAGTGCATAAAGGAAGAGATGGACTCGTACGCGTAGCCGATGTTAGAACAAGTTCAGGAGTATTACGACGACCAATCCATAGACTTGCACCGCTATTCGGTGAAGAGGATGCACCTGTCGATACAACAGCACCTGTCGATACAACAGCACCTGTCCCGCAAGATGATATAGAAGAGA
Source organism: Chorisops tibialis (assembly GCA_963669355.1). NCBI lineage: Eukaryota > Metazoa > Arthropoda > Insecta > Diptera > Stratiomyidae > Chorisops > Chorisops tibialis. The sequence continues at coordinate 261,758,239 of OY770262.1, read as the reverse complement.
GCATCGATCAATCTAGGCAATCGCATGGCAACCTAACACGTCGAAAACATGCAGATCATAACTCAGAACACCGTCAAGAATCTAATTTAAATGTAACTTCCAATAAAAAAAGACGTATATCGTATGGATCGGCATTATTTTCATTGTTATTAGCACTCATTTTAGCACCAGCTGCCAACTCTCAAGAAACTCAAGTGGTACAGTTTGAAGCAAACCCAGGGTTTCATTTTGACAATTTGGGAACTGTGAACCTAGTAACAACAGACTGGAAACTAATTGTGTATTATGACTTACAGTCATTTTGGCTTGAAGCATCGAGCTTGGTAAATAGCACTAATGATCTAGATCGAATCTGTAAAGAACTTGTTCGACCTACCCTTTGTGAACCAATAATTGCAGACTTTCGGCAAATCATTGAAGAACTCAATGAAGACAATATATTCTTACAAGGACAAGCTAAAAGAAATAGACGCAGCGCTCTCGACATTGTAGGAAACGTCGCGAACTCTCTGTTTGGAGTACTCGATTCCAATTACGCTGAAAAGATGGCAAAAACCATACAATCCGTCAGAGAAAACGAAAACCATGCGCTGTCTCTATTAAGAAATCAAACATCATTAATTGATTCCACCATCAACATCATAAGGCAAGACGAAGTTGACAACGAAAAGAAATATCGGTCCATCGATGCTCAAGTAACCAATATAATTAAAAGAATCAATCTTGAAGGTGACGAAACACAGCAGCTAAAACTGTGGCAGTTATTCCAATCGAAATCTACACAATTGACACTCATTGCATCGAGATTAAAACGAATTCAGTCGACAATAATTGATGTCATCGCTGATATACACCAAGGAAGGCTTCCACTATTTGTACTCTCTCCACAACAGTTAAGAGAAGAAATCACCAATATCAAGAATCATCTTCCTCAGGAGCTCCGATTGCCATTGACCCAAGGAGATATACCACACCTTTACAAGTTAATGGAAACGAATGGGCAAATTGCAGAGAATTACGTCATATTCCAAGTTACTCTGCCTCTTGTTTCAATAGAGCCATTCGAATTATTAAAAGTGATACCAGTTCCAACAATAATTAACAAAACTCTCGTGGCTATAGAACCAACTACACCGATCTTAGCCATAAGCGCTCATCGTGACCAATATTACCCGATGGATGAACAAGAACTATTGGCATGTAAGCATTTCAATACAACGTATTTCTGCAGAGTATCTCATTCGGTGTATCGGAAAGGTGCGCCCTACAGTGCATGCGAAGTTAATTTAATAAACCAATTACCAATAACTTCAGTGTGTAAATTGAAAAGGCTAGAAGGAGATACAAGATGGATTGCGTTAAGTCAACCAAACGAGTGGATGTATAGTGTCAAGGAAAACAGTACAGTTAACATAGCTTGCAGCAATCAACTGTCGTCTTTAAGTTTGATTGGTTCAGGCATACTTAAATTGCAACATAATTGCATCCTCAAACAAGATGTCATCACGATTCACGGACAATATGCGTATCCAAGTATCAGAAGATCATCCTACACTCGATTAAGTCAACTTCCAAATTCAACAACAGTAGATAACCTGCACCCTCTTATACAGGAATCATCACTTTATGAGTCACATTCAAGGCAGTTGCAGGCAATTCAAAAACAACTCAATTCGCAAAGTATCGAAGAACTTCCGCAAATAGTAAACATCAAGGACCTGCACCAATTCACAATTGCCTATCTAGGATTAGCGCTGATAGTCATCCTCATTGCAGTTCTAGTATGGAAACAGATAACCAAGAAGGGCAAATGTACCATTAACAAGCCAACACCGCAACCAAGACAAAATCGGAACCAAGACTTTGATGTCGTCGTCAATTAATAAAGAAATATTGGGTTGAACTATGCGTTCAACAGGGGGGAGAATGTTCAATCGTAACAATAAGTTAGCATAAGTGCAATTATGTTATAAGAACGAAATATGCAATGTTAAGAATAATTGACCTTAAAGTAAAGTTACTTAATGAGAGTGGCATGAATTTGATTGCACATGACACAGTTCTTGTTGTAATCGCACATTATTCACTGTTTGCACTTTTGCGTGCATTCATTATTATTAGTCAATATTTATATTTTTTCTTGCACTAGTTGTTATTGTTCGATATTTTTGTTATTGTTTTTGTTATTAAGTAGTTCCGTAAGAAAATTAGTATATAAGATTGAGATTTTTAATAAAAAGTTAAGCATACGTAAGTTACGTTGTTTCAATTCATTCGAAATAAGGTTGATTGGTTTATGTGCCAATTCAGCAGTTAAGCAGCTAGTTACGGCAACAAGAGCCCTAATTAATAATTCAAAGACTCGATTTGGGTAAAAGAACCCAATTAAACAGAGAGTATTATAAGTTTGCTCTGGAGTGTGTAACGCCAAGAAATAAGGCTCGGAGAAAAAAATGATGAATACAGAAATTAATATTATCACTCAAAAATATCAAAACCGGATGTCCGTCCGTCCGTTCGCTCTCTAGCTTGAGAACGCGTTGAGCTAGAAAGCTCAAATTTCGTCCACGTCGTTTTTGACAAAAAAGTAAGGTCAAGTTCGTGAACGGGCCAAATCGCTACACCCGTTCTACCCCCTTCCATACAAAATGACACAAATGCGCAATTTGACAATAAACGGATTTGCTCGAAAATTATGAAAGCCATTGGCCTGAAATTTGGAATATATTACTTTTATGATAATATAAATCTACCGTATGAAAATCATGCGTGTCCTCCCTCTCCTTCTACCACCTCCCATACAAACTGTACTTGTCATGAATTACTCTAAGCCAATTTACTCAGTGCGTATAAGATTTAGCGAGCTGAAATTGTGCGCTAAATATTTATTTAAAATTGTTAGTAAGGCTAAAAAAAAATTAGACGATTAGCTTCACTCCTTCTACCCCCTCCCATACAAAGTGACACAATTTCGCAATTCGACTATAAATGGATTTGCTCGAAAAGTATAAAAGCTATTAGTCTGAATTTCGGGATATATTACTTTCATAATAATTTCAATATACAGCGTAAAAATTATTTGCGTCCTCCCTTTCCTTCCAACCCCTCCCATACAAACTACACTTTTTCATGAAATGCTCTAAGCCGATTATCTCAGAACATATAACATTTATCGAGTTCACATTTTGTAATAAATACTTATTTAGCATTATCACTAAGATCAGAAAAAAATATTTGATTAGCTTTACTGCTTCAATATGACACAGTTTCACAACTTCACAAAAAATGTATTTTCTTGAAAAGTATGAATGTTACTGGTCTAAAATTTAAGAGATGTAAATTTTATGATATTCTTAGCTATTTCTGAAAAAATCACTAAAATCCCCCCACTCTTTCTACCACCTCGCATACAAACTGCACATTTTCACTAAATCTAACTCACTAATTTTCTCCCCATTCAATTTTTGGAGTAAGCATTTTGTATAAAACATTTTTATAGCTACTTTAGCATGATGGGGAAAAAATTAGTTCAATGCTATCACCCCTTCTAACACTCCCCATACAAAATTTCTTGGGATCACAAAAAATTCTATTTAATCTAGAGTATCGTAAGATTGCGCTTTACGCGCAATTGTAGCGCTGTTATGTTTTTTTACTCTAGATGAAATCTGAGAGTATTATAATATTGCTCTAAAGTTTGTAACACTAAGAAAGAAGGCTCGGAGAAAAATATGAATGATACAGAAGTTAATATTATCACTCAAAAATCCCAAAACCGGATGTCCGTCCGTCCGTTCGCTCTGTAGCTTGAGAAATGAGAGGATTTAGCTGATAAATGGCCACTTTTTTTTTTGTAATTTAGTTAAATCGGTATATGATATACAGCAATTTAATGATAGTATAGGCCTTAATTATAATTTAGCTGCGCTATGTGTCAGTGGTATTATACAGCGCAGCATCAGCTAATGATCTGCCAATACAAGGTTGTATTTGGATTAATTGCTTGATGAACTACAGAAATAAGTAGATTGTTGTTATTGTCAAATCAACGACCCGACTAACAACCGACCCCAACGGAACCGACACCACTGACGAGAGAGGAAACAACGCCGGGAAGAAGGCATAAAGAGGGAGTCGATCGATAGACGCGAAGCCGGGCGGTTCTATTTCAATGCGAAATAAAAAGAGTAAAAACGAAACGTGTGTTTTAATTAATAATAAACAACCCCCCCTGACATTATTTAATATTTTAATTGACTGGTGAAATTTATTCACAAAATTTTTGAATTTAATACAAAAGAACAATAATAACGTACATTAAATAAATACATGAAAAATTTATAAAACGTATAAAAGTCCCAGCGATTCTCCCTTTCCCGCCCAACCGGCCCGAGAGACGACCTACCAAAAGGTGAGCTGATGTGATGATGTTACTAAGTGCGACAATAAAAATACAATTCTAACTTACTTTTCGCCCACAATTTGATACCTCGCAACGCCAAACGAAAGTTATCTATGTTCGGTACTAAGCTGAGTATTTCGTCGGTTACACGGCAACCGTTTAAACTCCGCACGGACTTTGGATCCAAATTTTTCAGCAGCATATCATCGACACATCGCGAACCCATTGCTTAACGAGCGTGTTAAGTTTCGCCAGAATTTCCATACGATGATTCAGCTCTGATTCGGATTCGAATACTTTATACGGTTCCAAAGCTTTCTCCAATTCTTTGGTCTTCAGAATATCCTCCGGTTTCGGTTCAGCAGTGCTTATCGCTGATGTCATTCCAAGAGTTTTTGTGTTTGCTGCAGTTGCGGACGCCGAACCTGCCGGCGACGGGAGAAGGCATTGACACTACACAAATCCACGGGCGGTCACAGGGAATACGAGTGGAGACCACACGGGAAGGCTGAGTTCAGAACTTGGTGGAATTCCCGGGAACCTGGTCAGCCGGGAGAGAACTAAGAACGTTTTCTTCCTCCAGGTAAGTGGTTTCATGTATCGGTTGGAAAAAGAAAAAAAAAGAAAACGGAAAGATTAAGTGCGAACACGTGTATCGTACGGCCATGCGGTGGCAAAACGAGTAGCGAGCAAGCGGCGCCGTAGCGGGATCCCGGCTTAACAGGACAAATACCGCTATATTGCTGACCACTAAAATTGATCTTGAACGAAGAAAAGGAAGTTACTAAATTTTCGTCACAACACAATCACTTTCGTGAGAGTCTCGGAACTTCTATTGAAAGGAGGAGCCGTAAAATTCGGTTAATTGCCCCAGGTTTTGGAGGTTCGTGGACATTTACATCCGAGAATGTAAAGACAGCGCCGTGGGTCGATAAGTATCCCGACACAGCATTTATCTACGAATTGTAGTCTTATTTTTTTAGTATAGTTTAGTTTTCATTTTTTTCTTTTCAAATATCGAAAACTCACCATTTGAATGAAGTGAATTTTCAAAAGAAATACCAATTGTATTCTGTTCCTGTTTTTTTATAAAAATAACGTCAAACGTTGACATCTCTTAAGGAATTGATAATTTAGTGGTTGCAATAAGTACGGTGTAATCATCTTCCTCGCAAGGACTCTATATGTGATCTTGAACGAAGAAAAGGAAGTTACTAAATTTTCGTCGCAACCCGATCACTTTCGTGAGAGTCTCGTAATTCTTTGGAAAGGAGGAGCCGTAAAATTCGTTCAATTACCAAAGGTTTTTATGAGCATGGACATTTAAAATCCGAGAATGTAAAGGCAGCGCCGTGGGTCGATAAGTATCCCGACACAGCATTTATCTACGAATTGTAGTCTTATTTTTTTTGTATAGTTTAGTTTACATTTTTTTTCTTTTCAAATATCGAAAACTCACCATTTGAATGAAGTGAATTTTCAAAAGAAATACCAATTGAATTTTGTTCTTTTTTTTTCAAATATCGTCAAACAGTGTCATCTATTAAGTTATTGATAATTTGGTGGTTGCAATAGAGTACGGTGTAATAATCTTCCTCTCAAGAACTCCAAAGTGGATCCTGGGCGAATGAAACGAAGTTACTAGTTCATCGTCACAACCTGATCACTTTCGTGAGAGTCTCGGAACTTTTATTGAAAGGAGGAGCCGTAAAATTCGGTTAATTGCCCCAGGTTTTGGAGGTTCGTGGACATTTACATCCGAGAAGGAAAAGACAGCGCCGTGGGTCGATAAGTATCACGACACCTCATTTATCTACGAATCGTAGTCACATTTTTTTTAGTTGAGTTTTGTCTACCTTTTTTTTTTTTCTTTTCAAACATCGAAAACTCCCCATTTGAGGGAAGTGAATATTCAAAAGAAATACCAACTGATTGTGGTTCCATAAACACTGAAAAATTGCGTGACTACTGATTTTATTTCTCGAGGCTTATGAAATTTTTCTTCTCGATAATTGCAGAAGACATTGCATTTGAAGTTCTTTTTGTTGGAGCGCAGAGCGTTTATATTCTCTCCCCCCATCAAAATTCATGAGTGTTGTTCTGCCGCCAACATGAATTGCTAAGTAATTACAGAACACGGGGGTTTGCCATGGGTATGAGAATGAACCCCAGATATTCCTGATTCCATCCGTGTGCTCTTCCCTTATGAGACTCATATCGACCATCTATATTGCTCACCTCAGTGGCTTCGCACGCCCTGTGCATACGATGAGTTCCACCTTCCTTTTTTTTCTCGTCTAAAACTTATTTCATTAATGGCAACCATGAAGAGGATAGGGCACGGGAAGCCCTATCTCCCAAAACCTCTTCGGCCAACCCCCTGGTGCATAAAAAATGTACAGTGAAGACAGTGATGACCAGAAACCCCCCCCCCCCCCCGCCGACGCGCTGAAAGCTAGATGCACCGTCATTAAATTGTCTTCACAACTGGTACACTCGCTGAGAGGTTGAATTTCGGCAATTCAATACTCGGTGAACTGGATCAGTAAGTCATGTTAAACTAGCACGGTTGACATACCAACACGTAAGATCTTGGCAGTCATCGGCGCAACAGGCTTACGTTACGTTACAGGGTCGTTCGATAGCCGCAACTTGTACCAGAGAAAAAGGTGAATTTTTTTGCCATTTCCGCAACAGCGGATCGGGAAGCATCGAAACTAGGCCTCGTGGGGCGCACGAGGGCCTTACCCGTTAGTCGACCGGTTAGAGGGAGCCGGCGGATGACGCTACTGTTACGCACCACCAACACACCCATGTATCATCGACGTCGTAACCAGAGTACAACAAAGAGTAGGAACATTCAACTAAAAATGCGACCCGGCTCCGAAAATTTGCCGAAAACACACTCGTGTTTCATCGGCGATACGTGTGCTTCCTCTCTCTCAAGCTCACAGTGAACATTTAATGTGATCTTTCCATTTCATTCTCGCAAAGATTTTTTTTTTATTAGACAAGAGCAAGCGAAAAATATCGAAAACATTGAGCGGAAAGAGAATCGTCGACCACCCCGCCGACCATCACCCGCGCACCCGCCGTCCAAGTTGAATACGACGCGAGCAAAAGCTGTAAGAACGCTATGTACTAGAATGAGAGATAAGAAGTGTCGCGGACTCGGCGGGACACGTTTCTCTCTTTATTTTCAGAGGTAAAAACCGGATTTTTCAGAGGTATTACGTCACAAACATGTTAACCCAGGCACTATAGAAAGTGTTCTTACTCTTTGTTGTACTCTGGTCGTAACTACGTCTTGATGTTGAATTTTGACATACGGAGTGTGATGACGCGGGTCTGGGGCATTGACCAAAATAACCATCGTTATCAGACAAACATTCGCTATCGCGGGGAAGGTCACGGTTCTGACGTAACTCATTCTCGAGGCATAAACAAAAAGCCATAACGCAACGTTATTACACTAGCATAATTTCGATCTCGAGCTGCATGCCTGTCGTTTGGTCACCTGATCTCTGTAAACAATGACAAGCGCTATGCCCGAGCTCGAGATCATGAGAATTTATATACAAAAATAAGAACAGATGCCCTCATGCGCATACTGTGTATGTATATCAGCATGTGCGGCTAAGAATGAGTCGTAAGAACATAAGTGCACCTTGCAATACGACAGAAAAACAAAATGTGTGGGTGCGAAGAAGAGGAAGACAATGAAGCGACGGTCAATGTACCTTATGGTTTCGCGTTATCACATTTTCTCGGGAGGAAGATGCACTGAAGATGATTCCAAATTTGCTGACTGGGAAAATCTTGCAGCGCATGCACTTTGCAATTGATGGTAACTAGCTCATCCGAGGCAGATATTGTTGATTAAAAAAATAGCTAGCCTCAGCAAAAATAAAGTATAAAATGAAGACACCGATCTAGAATCGGGGCCCTTTTTCTAGAGACCATCACCACAGAGCTTTCCTAGCGCTCTAAGAGTGAGGAGTTAAAAGAAAAAAAAAGGGGAATAAAAAAGTGTTAAGGACTAGTTTACTAAAATAAAGTGCAAAGTCAGAACGAGAGTTTTAAGTGTTAAGGACTAGTTTACTAAAATAAAGTGCAAAGTCAGAACGAGAGTTTTTTTCTTCAAATAAAAGTTTTGGTAACAAGAGGAAATATGGAGGTATTATTTGTGACTTTATCTAACTAATCTTCATCCACAGGTACCCATATCAAATCCTGGTCCGCCCATGGCCTCGTAAGGCTAAGCGAGCGACTGGCCCCTTGGGCTCGATGACTAGGTAGCCCCTGTCTTCGACGACGTTTGAAATCGCCCCTGGCTTCCTGAGAGCCAAGTGAGCGTTTGGCCCGTCGGGCCTCCCCTAGTCGTTCGACCCTACCCCTGTTTCCGACCATGAGTAGGCTCGTAGTCCGTCTCCATTTAGCAAACCTCTTGGGTGTCTGGAGGCTTACATTGGGTAACCTCACAGTACACATTTGCTGTCATATTTTCATAAGGAAACTTATATCGGGCAAACTCCCTTTTCGGCTATGAGTTTACAGTGAGTAGTCTCATAGCTCGTTCTACCACGTGGCTAAGAAAATAACAACAAGTTATGGGCTTATATTAAATGAACCCATGACGTGGCTTTTCATAATAACAATTAATTTCTTAGTATCACAATTGGCGCAGCTGGTATGCGAATCTCACGCATACCTTGCCACTTTGCCACGATTGATATATCTTTCGAAATAATTACTTACACAGTAATTATTTCTGGCGCAGTCAATTCATATAATTTTTTTGCATTTAATGCAAAACTGACCTTACTTTTGCGGGTACAACGGAAAACGTACGTTGTACCTATAACAACCCACGTATTATGTGTTTTTGATAAAGTTTTTTTTTTCTCTTTTTCGTTTTCAATAAAAAATAGAAACCAACACTAAAGGAAGAGATCTTAAGAAATCCGGAGAGTGGACCAAAGCCACTCACGTTGGAAGAATATAGAAAGAGGAACGAGTGGAGGAACCCCCCCAAATCACCGCAAAGCATCCCCAAACGAAAACATCGAGGAGATTCACCGCTACATCAATTTATCGGTGACCAATGAAGAAAAGAACCGGTTCCGCCAGAAACTCTCCACAATATCGAAAACACAAGAGAAAACCGACTATGACCAGAATTTCCGACAGCTGCTAATGAACGAATTCCACCAAGAATGGCAACAACGTTACAATGGATCAACATCTTAATCAACATTTTTCCACAATAAATAACAAAAAAAAATTTTTTTTTCTTATATAATACACAATTCAAATAAATTTTTTTTTCTGAATTATGCAAACGTATTTCAATTCTTAGTTTAGTTATTCGATTTAGAGTATGGACTCTGAATGTTTCTTCTTCTTTTCCTCTCAGAATTTTTTTGGTACACTCCTGCGATTTCTGTTTTTTAGGATAAGATTAATTCCAGTATAATATCATCAAAATACACATTACATGTGTGATGAACATAAATACCTCAGAAGAGAGGGAATTAACAAGAGACGAAATAAAGAACATTCTACTTTCGCAACAGGAACTAATACAAAAGAATGAAGAAATTGAAGAACTTAAGAAGTTCATTCAATTAAACGAAAGAAATTGGTCCTTCATAGCAGATAGACTGCATGAGGAAATTTTAAAAAGAGATTCGAAAAACGAATCCACCACAGGGGATAGTGCAGAAGCTGTCGATGAAATTCTAACAGAAGCACTAGATGTGATTAGAAATCACGAAAAAACACTAGAGAAAAAACTAGATGATAGCCATAAAAGGCATGAACATCTAGAAAAACTAGTGATATCTCTAAAACAACAACTTGAGTCTGCCGATTCCACTAACGCAGAGTTAGAGGAACAGCTCAAGGAAGAAAAGAAGTTTAAAGGAAAACCTTTGGTATACCCAAAGCACCTCCCAAGAAAAGTAATGCAAAGAGAGGTTCCGACAAACTCGAAAGAAGCAAGAAAATTAATATTAGATGCAAACAGACAAGTAAATTTCGGTGCCAACAGCATTCGAACAAGTATTGATTTACTAAGAACAATGTCGGGTACATATCCCCGTAGTCAATCAGTTTCGGATCTAACTGATTCAAGTAAGCAATCTATTACAAACAATACAGAAAAGCCAGCTCCAATCATGCCAACGGACAAATTGAACGTTAGCATGACTTCGTCATCGCTGAAGGAAATATTTGAAATCATTTCATCAATCATTTAAGGGAGAATCCAATCAGAACATTAATGTGGAGTTGGATAAATTTCTGGCACTATCACGAGCCGCTTATAATACTCTGTTAGAGGATGAACAAAAAACATTCCTCAACATTTTTCCGAAAATGGCTGTAAGCGGAGACGCTTACCAAACACTACGGAACCAAAATTTTGTAACATTTTCGGAAATAGAGGCCAAATTGAAACAGTTATATCTTCCAATAAAAGATTTAACTATACTACATGAGGAGTTGCGAAATATAAGGCAACTAAACGGGGAAAACATTCAACAGTACGCTACTAAGCTTGAACGCAAGTTGGCGGACTGCAAAACAGTTATTGGGATAAAATACCCAGACAATCCGAGTGCGTTACTCATGGAATATGAGAAAAACGCCGTCCTAGTATTCAGGACAGGCATAATCAGCCCATCATTAAAACGGTTCTCATTGACACTAAAAGATTCCACATTGAAAGAAATAACGCAAAAAGTCAGCGAAATGGAACGCCTGGAGAATACCACAGTAGGAGTCTCCACAGCAAAAACAGTTACTCCAGATTTAATTGCACAGATATTGAGTAGTCTCAACATGAATACAACTACTAATAATAATAATAACAGACAATATAATGGCAGAAGGCCAGACTATAACCAGCAACGTAACAGAAACGTTAGCAACAATGGAAGCCCCATGAATCAACAGAGAAACGGCTATACCAACAACCGTAACAATAACCAAAATCCGGTACAAAATAACCGACGATAAATAACGTGTTACACCTGTGGCAAACCAGGGCATACATCGAGAGAGTGCCGTTCCGGTATTAAATTCTGCAATATATGCCAAAAGCAAGGGCATTATAATAATGAGTGTCAGGGAAACAAACCTAGGATAAATAGATTAGAAACTCCCGTAGCCTCAACCTCGCAAGCAAGATGCGATTTCTGTTTAAGTTTGGAACATAACATTAATCAATGTTATGCAAAACATAGGTGGGAAACGAGAATGGTCCCGGAAAACCACGGAGGGTTGACCGGAGACACCTCGGCCAACCCAAAACATTAGAGAATAAAATAGAACGGTGTCCCCAAGGGGTCATAACCCCAATGGTTAAAATACCATTGGATGTAGGAAAAGACGACTCCGTAGAACTCCTAATAGATAGAGGAGCGGAGATAAATTTATTAAAAGAAAGAGCATTGAAAGACAATGCCACGATAAATACAACAGAAGCTATAACAATAAATAGCATGTATGGACAGGGAAGAACCAAAGGAACCTGTCACGGGAAAATTTTGATGAAAGGAAATATACCATGTAAATTCCATGTGATAAACAACACGCCGCATATACCTGGTGACGGCCTATTAGGAAATGAATTTCTATCAAGCAACTGTAACGTGTATGGACCATATCAACGTTTGGAATTTCCGCAAACAATAAACAACCCTCATGAGTTTAGCCTACCGATACTCAACGAGAAATTGTCTAGTGTCGCAGAGTCTCATCCTAGCAAAATGAGTACTTCTGTTACATCAATTTCGAAAGGCACGATCTGTGAAAACGAAGGAATCTCAGGTAAAGAATATACTTTACAAACTGAGGGAGTTCATTCGGTACAAACAGTCACGTCTATGGTTCTTGGACTGAACGACGAGAGCAAACTGATTAAAGCAATCGAGAGTCAATCTAGGCCCCTAAAACCTAGTCATGTTGACGCCTCGTTTGAATCAGCTCTCTCAGAACTCATGTCACATGACACCACGAAAACTCCTTTAAGAGTACAGCTAGACGAAAAATGTGGTGAGAAAGTTTGCAATAAATTGCTTAGTGTAATGGGTAATCAGAATGGGCCTAGCAAACCCATCACTGACCTGCCAATTACATCAATTTCCGCAAACCACCATAATGGGAAATTGCATAGTGCCAATGAAAAACAGATTAAATCTGTTAACTCTGGTCGAACTGAACAATCGTTAGCATCAGTTTCCGAAGAAATTTTAAACGAAATAACACCAAACGAAATCATCATACCAGCAGGAACAGAAAAACTGGTAAAATTTAAATGGAACGAAGAATTCTCGTGTCCAGCCCAAGAAATAAGAAAAGAAACATATTGCATTCTGAAGCCGGAAGATGATTCAGTAATGATTAACATTTTAGACAGGAATAACCCTGAAGAAATAATTGAGCCAATATTAGAGCCGATAAGGGAAGATATAGTTATCATACTTACAAGAAAACGAAAATTGGATAAAGAAAATAATGTAACGGATGAAATGACGACAAGAAATAAAGTTAATAGAACTGAGAAAAATACGAAATACGAAAATAAGCATGTAAGAGAATTATTTAAAACAGAAGAAAATGTAAACGAAGAGGAACAAGAGGAAGCAATTATAATTTATGAAGAGTTATTTAATTTACCCGGTACAGAATTAAACGATGCAATGAGATATAAAATACCAACATCAATGGACCATTTCCAGAAAAACCAGAAAAAGTACAGATTACATGAAAACAAAAGAAAATTGATGCAATACAAAGTACAAGAGATACTAAAAATGATAAACGATAAAAAACAATGCCGAATTAAGGCAAAAACATTTACTAACACAAAATTACTAACTACTAGTAAATTTTATAATGCTAATTTTAAAATAAAAAGTAAAATTTACGACCCACATTTTAAAATGAGAACTAAATTCTCGTAATAATAATACCAATTTTTTAATGTAAATTAGTAAATTAACATTAAACAATTGATTAAATTAATACAATTCTTGAAGTATTATTTTACTTATGATTTAAATGAATCGACAAAAATACAGAAATAATTTCGACTTAGAAAAATCACCGAGGAATATAAAATACAAAAAAAAAGAAATTGTTTAATTAATAGAGAAAATAAAAAGTTATATGTCACAAATCATCTATGTAATTATATCGAACTTAATATTTGAAATAGTAAAAAAAAATAAATTGTACAAAATGTAATTAAAATTGTAATGTACAATTATTACTTACTTACATCATACCACAATAAAATAATACATAAGAGATAAGATAATAGAAAAATATAACATTATAAAAAAAAGGGAGAGAAATGATGATATATGTATGAACGAATGTAAATTTGAAAGCAAAATATAATTTGTAATTTGAAAGAAGATGACAGATGTATAAGAAACCAACAAAAATTAATTATAGTTTGTAATTTTGAAATAATTTTAAATTATAACATGATTAAATATAATTTGTAATTTTGAAAATAATACTTAAGAAAGAAGATGATAGATGTATAAGAAACCAACAAAAATTCTATACTAAATAGAAAATTGTAACACTAAACATTATGAACACATATAAATAACCAAATATTAATATATAAATCATAGTTCTTAAGTTCGATTGCAAAATATAAATCATCCGAGCCCAATCTCCGGATGGGTAAATGTTTCCCGGCATATGCCGCGAAGTGCAAATTAAAATAAATAACAATTAAATAAATAAAGAAAATTGACAAAATAGGTATCGATATTTAAGACATTATGCTTATAAAAAAAAAAAATAAATAAATAAATAATTTGTACAAATTTAAAATGATATAAATAAATCTACGCAAAATTCGAATGTAAAAAAATTATTAATTATAAAACAATGTAACAAAAAAAAATAAAAGAGAGAAGCATTTACAATTTCATTATATAATGATTATGTAATGCAAATACAACAAGATATTTAACGAAAAAAAAAAAAACCACAAATTATGTACAAATAATTATATTTAACTCTTAATTATCCTGTATAAATGTAGAACTTGTCAAACATTCAAATAAAAGTAAATAATGTATGCAACAAAAAAAAAAAAGAAAAAAATTTTGTTTTCTCAAAAATTATTCAAACTCAAAATAAAATCAATAATATTATTTAAAAAAAAAAAAAAATTTTTGGTGATATAGTAATTAAAAAAAAAAATAAAATAATTATTTTGTCGATATAGTAATTAAAAAAAAAAAAAAAATATATAAAATAATAATAATATAAAATAATAATAATTTGTAACAAATAATAAAATAATTATATATAAAAGAAAATTGTTAACCAAAATAAATATGATAAGTACATAAAACACATCCAACATAACCAAACGACCCGAAGGATCACCCAAACTCAACTCAACGAATCATTGAAAAGCAGTCAAATAATACAAATAAAAATAATACAAAAAAATTTTTTTTTTATAAACAAATAATAAAACATCAATAAAACAAAGAACACAACACTCTTCGAAACCAGAAATTGACGCAATCTAGTTCAACCAATACCCAGTGACACATGCACATGCAACAATCCAGAAGCTATAGAGGAACGATACGACGAGTAAAAGCCTATCATCGAGTGCGTCTACGACACCATCACCGACCGTAACACAAAAATAGCAAACTAAACAAAAAAAAAAAAAATTTTTTTTTTAAAATTACAAAAAAAAAAAATGTTTTTATTTTAAATACAATATAAGAACAAACAGATACTAGAAAATTGTAAGTGCAAAGTATTAACTCATGTAAAATGATTGTAAACCAAAAAATGCAAAGATGCAGGCTAGAAATTAAATAACGACATAACAATACATTTCTCTTCTCATCATCAGTGTTGACACCCCGGTGCCTTAGAAATTTCTGCTTTCTTCGTACGCAGAAATTTCTCAATGAAGGGCGAAGGAGTGTGATGACGCGGGTCTGGGGCATTGACCAAAATAACCATCGTTATCAAACATTCGCTATCGCGGGGAAGGTCACGGTTCTGACGTAACTCATTCTCGAGGCATAAACAAAAAGCCATAACGCAACGTTATTACACTAGCATAATTTCGATCTCGAGCTGCATGCCTGTCGTTTGGTCACCTGATCTCTGTAAACAATGACAAGCGCTATGCCCGAGCTCGAGATCATGAGAATTTATATACAAAAATAAGAACAGATGCCCTCATGCGCATACTGTGTATGTATATCAGCATGTGCGGCTAAGAATGAGTCGTAAGAACATAAGTGCACCTTGCAATGCGACAGAAAAACAAAATGTGTGGGTGCGAAGAAGAGGAAGACAATGAAGCGACGGTCAATGTACCTTATGGTTTCGCGTTATCACATTTTCTCGGGAGGAAGATGCACTGAAGATGATTCCAAATTTGCTGACTGGGAAAATCTTGCAGCGCATGCACTTTGCAATTGATGGTAACTAGCTCATCCGAGGCAGATATTGTTGATTGAAAAAATAGCTAGCCTCAGCAAAAATAAAGTATAAAATGAAGACACCGATCTAGAATCGGGGCCCTTTTTCTAGAGACCATCACCACAGAGCTTTCCTAGCGCTCTAAGAGTGAGGAGTTAAAAGAAAAAAAAAAGGGGAATAAAAAAGTGTTAAGGACTAGTTTACTAAAATAAAGTGCAAAGTCAGAACGAGAGTTTTAAGTGTTAAGGACTAGTTTACTAAAATAAAGTGCAAAGTCAGAACGAGAGTTTTTTTCTTCAAATAAAAGTTTTGGTAACAAGAGGAAATATGGAGGTATTATTTGTGACTTTATCTAACTAATCTTCATCCACAGGTACCCATATCAAATCCTGGTCCGCCCATGGCCTCGTAAGGCTAAGCGAGCGACTGGCCCCTTGGGCTCGATGACTAAGTAGCCCCTGTCTTTGACGACGTTTGAAATCGCCCCTGGCTTCCTGAGAGCCAAGTGAGCGTTTGGCCCGTCGGGCCTCCCCTAGTCGTTCGACCCTACCCCTGTTTCTGACCATGAGCCTACACTGAGTAGGCTCGTAGTCCGTCTCCATTTAGCAAACCTCTAATAATCTGAATAATCAAGGACAATGATGGATGGCAATACACAATTAGGAGTAAGAAATGGTCGAGTATTAAAACTAGTAATAGCAGCAAAAATAATAAAAACGAGCAGGTACATCCAATTTTAAAAAAATTTAAAAATAATACTAATAGTAATAATAGTAATAGCAATTTCAAACAGATCGATTGAAATAAAAATAAGAGTAATAAAACTAGTAATAACAATAAAAATACTGGATATAAAAATTTTAGTAATAGTAAAAATGGCAAGATTAACAGTTTTGCAAATAATGTTAAAAATCCTCAATATGAAAATAAATTTAAAAGCAAAAACAAGAAAAGTTCCTCGAACCAAGTGGATCTTGCAATAATGAAGGGCAATAACATCAGATTGAAGCCAAATTATTCAACCAATAGCGCCAACAACATCAATAAAGTTCCCCAACGAGTTGAGAAATCTCTTCCAACCTCGAAGTCCTCTATTGGAGTTTATGATAATTTTGTTCGTGGGGACACAATTAACCCGTATCCACATACTTCAAACAGAAATCTACCCAAAGCTAATACCAGAGATAGTAATAACACTTATACTCCTTTCCTTGACCCGCTTCTTCCGCCTGTTGTGAAGCTTACAATAAACTCGGAGGTTTCCTCTGAAAATCGATACTTACTGTCGCGGTTAAGAGATCACAGAATTTTCGAAAACGTGCGGCTTTATCTTGCCTATCTGCACAACAAATCTGACACGACCTGCATCAATGGAAAAACTAAAACCAGTACGGTTCTGTCTATTCAACAAGAAGGACTCCCGACTGATATTAAGAGCTTACGTCAAATTTATACTCGCTTTCACGAACAATTTAGTCTTTCCCCTGAGCAGGTTCAGAAAGATCTCGATGCCTACGGCTCTCATGTGTCTTCTAGACACATCTCTGATCTCCAAAGAGCACGTGAAGATCATAACAGGTTTTTTTCGTGCCTAATGGCACTGTTCCTAATGAATCTAAAACTAATATTATTATTAACTCAGCTCATAATTTTGGCAGACATCAGCGCTGTCTAAAACAAGTTAAAACTAATCCTGACCTTTTCAGTAATAATACTGACTTGAATTTTTACTTTCATAATATATCAGGAATGAGAAGCTCTCTGCCCCAATTTCGTAACGATTTGGCAAACAGTCCTTATGACATTACAATGATCACTGAAACTTGGCTCCTCTCAACACACTTGGATGCGGAAATCATCCCGTCAGGATGGTCCATTTTTCGGATGGATAAATTTAAACCATCTCATTTGGTTGATCAGCGTGGAGGTGGTGTCTTTATTGCAGTAAGCAATAAGCTCTCTAGCTATCCCATTTCGGTTCAGTTG
Source organism: Chorisops tibialis (assembly GCA_963669355.1). Taxonomy (NCBI): domain Eukaryota; kingdom Metazoa; phylum Arthropoda; class Insecta; order Diptera; family Stratiomyidae; genus Chorisops; species Chorisops tibialis. Next base: position 261,740,361 of record OY770262.1, on the reverse strand, counting down.
CCGGTTAATGAAATTTTTCAGGTTTGCGCATGTAAAATTCAAATGCTAGATAGAAGTCTGGTATTAGTCTGTTTTTACATACCACCAGATTCTACTGAGCAGCACTATGCCGATCTCGCAGCATCCATAACTTTGATACATTCATCAATCCTTCCTGGAGACGATTTCTTGTTATATGGCGACGCAAACCTAAGTGGTATAAAATGGGAGACCAGTGAAATTTTTAATTCTGTGTTTGACCCACTTAACGTAAGCGACCATCAGATTACATTTTTAACTGAAATTCACTCACTTGGTTTGTTCCAAGTTTGTGATAAAATTAATGGTTTCGGAAACGTATTGGACCTTGTTTTCACTAGTTTTACTTCAAATTTTTCATTATCTGAAGCAACTTCCACTTTGACGAAAAAGACGAGTATTTTTCACAAAATACTTACATTAAATTATTTTTCCTCTAAACATGATTTTCGTAAGGACTCTAACAAGACCATAACATATGATTTTACTAATGCAGACTATGAAAAGATTAATTTTTAAATTTCTAATTTACAATTTTCAGACAATATTACAGATGTGAATGTGATAGCTGAAAACCTCATTGACTCTTTATTACATATAATAGATAAGCACACTCCTAAGCGCATTAGTACAAAGTTATCTTGTCCCCCCCATATGGATAAAAGTCTTAGAGTACTACGTAACAAGCGTAATAAAGCCTGTAGGAAATGGTGTAAATCTCAATCAGTAGAGGATCACACTGCATTCCTGCACCTTCGTGAACATTTCAATATTAGTGAAGCGGCAGCCCTAGCATTGCATAACCGCAAAATATTAAACAGCCTGATCGATCGTCCTAAAAATTTTTGGCAACACATTAATGACAAACGTGGAACTAAAGGCTATCCAGCTTCTATGAAGCTTAATGATAGTTCTTCTTCAGATCCAGTAAAAATTTCAAACTTATTCGCTAAACACTTTGAATCGAAATTTGCCAGTCCTTATAATTTTGATCCAGTTAATTTCTCACATATTCCTTTCCACGATCCGAAGTTAACTGATATGATCCTAACTAATGATCAAATAATTACTGGTTTGCTTGATCTAAACACTAATAAAGGTGCTGATCCAGACCTCATTCCCCCAATCTTTTTGAATAAAACCGCCTACACGTTATCTCGATTATTGCTTCCTCTGTTTAATCTGTCTCTTCAAAATTCCATTTTTCCTATGTGTTTTAAATTGGCACATATAACACCCATTTTTAAGTCTGGAGATAGATCGGACATTCAAAATTACAGAGGAATAAGCATTTTATCTTCTATTGGTAAGGTTTTCGAAAAACTGGTAGCTGAAGTACTAGTAAGTCCTATTATTCATCCATGTCAGCCTGGTTTTTTAAAGGGAAAATCTACTGTTTCTAATCTTTTAGAATATTCTGCGTTCATCAGATGTAATTTGGGCCACGGGAAACAGGTAGATTCGGTGTACACGGATTTTTCTAGCGCTTTTGATGTAGTGGATCACGGTCTGCTACTATTTAAGCTGGAGCGATATGGTATAAGAGGAGTTTTTTTGAATTGGTTGAAGTCCTACTTATCCGAACGTACACAAAAAGTAAAATTTTTATCGCATTTATCCAAAACAACCTCAGTTTCCTCGGGTGTTCCTCAAGGTAGCATTTTGGGGCCACTCTTATTCATAATTTTCATAAATGACGTACCATTAATTTTAAACGATTGCAAAGCATCCTTTTACGCTGATGACTTAAAAATCTTCAGAACAATTGACTCAAATCAGGATTGTCTTATATTGCAAAGCAATATTGACATTTTATCTGATTGGTGTTTAAATAACGCTATGCAATTAAACGTAAAAAAATGTGCAGCAATAACCTTCTCTAGGAAAAAAGCCAGCTCGTTGCAGTTTGACTACAATATCAGCAATGGAAAGTTAAAACGTGTCTCACAAATCAAAGATCTTGGGGTAATATTTGACTCAAAGTTGACTTTCAAGTCCCACATAGATAAGATTTCGAATAGTGGTATGGCTATGCTGGGTTTCTTAAAAAGGAGAGTCAAAGAATTCAATGACCCCCATTTGTGTAAGACTCTTTTCTGTACGCTGTTGTTGCCTCTGCTAGAGTATGCAAGTGTTGTCTGGTCACCCTCGACCCAGATTGACTCGTACAGGGTTGAAAGAGTACAAGTTCAATTTTTGCTGTTTGCTTTACGAAGCCTTCAGTTTAATAGCTACCGTTTGCCCTCTTACAAGTGTAGGCTACTTTTGCTGAATATGACCACGCTTGAGAAGAGAAGAGAACTTGCTTCGGCAACCCTTGCTTTCGACTTAATTAATTCCAACTTGATTTCGAGCGAGCTCCTCTCCCGCATTATTTTTGTTGATCACAGGTTTAGTCTTCGAAACGGCAGAATCCTGAAAATGGAGCATAATTCCTCTAACTTCATGATGAATGACGCTATTGTTTGTGCCATAAAAAATTTTAACTTGCATTCAGATTGCTTTAACTGTTCTGTAAGCAGAACTACTTACAGGGACAAAATTATGACTAAATTTAAGACATTATTTGCAAGATAATATTAAATTGCTTAGGTCTAGCATAGTCATTTTTTGTTTTTGTTTTCAGTTGTTTTAGTTTGCTTAGTAATTAGTTATTGTATCATTATATTGTTAACATTTTTGTTATTCTACATGTATTTTTCGATTTTATCAGAATCAGTCAAAGCGTTCACATCACAATATAGTGTTTACCAATCGTTCTCTCTAGCACAGTTAATTTAGTTCTGGTGCCTTTGTGAAAAAATCGTTTTATCTACATAAAATACTTTATTACCCGTATTTAACAAGGTAAGCCCCGGCCATGGATGTAGACTCCGGCGGGGAAACCCGCCGAAACTATTACGAGACACTCGATGCCGATCATCCAAGATATAGGAAAAAACCGAAACCATCCCAAGTACTCCTAGATAGCATTTCCCACTTTCCTTTTCCAGACCCCAAGAAAAATCGTTCATACCGGCCTACGCTAACCCAAAAAAATCATACGTCACATCAAATAAAAACGACCACTCGAAAAATCTACGATCCTAAATTTTTACTTATCAAAAACAAAGATCCCAATAAACCTTTAAGATCGCTAAACATCTTCCTAGTTCACAAAGCCCTAGAAACCATCTCCACTGAATTTCTGGATACTTCATTCGATCGCTTAGGAAACTTAATAGTCCTAGCGAAAAATGATGCACACGCTGAGAGAATACTCAAGCATACCAAGCTATCAAATCTTTGCGAAATTGAAATCCTCTTTCATCCAACACTTAATCAATGCAAGGGAATCATAAAATGTCGAGATCTCACTAACATACCAAAAGAAAGCATTGTTGACGAACTAAAAGAGCAACACGTCATTGATTGTTACAAGATAACCAAATTCAATCCCGAAACACACACTGCTCTCAATACCCCGGTCCATATACTCACCTTCAATACATACGAAGTTCCAAAAGAATTAAAAATTGGCTTCCTAAAAGTCGAAGTAGAAATTGATATACCACAACCAATGCAATGCAAAAATTGTCATCGTATAGGACACACAAAAAAAAGATGCACTCAAAATACAGCATGCGACATTTGCGCGGGTCCGACACACGACCCCTCAGACTGTACCATTGTAAAGTGCATTAACTGCAATGGAGAGCATAGATCCACAAACAAAACATGCCCCAAATACATCAAACAAAAAAGAATTCTTCAAATCTCCACTACTAATAAAATTCCATACCATAAAGCTACCGAAATCCTAAACGCGGGAACTGACGGGTTACCTCAAACACCCGTAGTTGAGACATTAAAAGACGCTTTGGAAATAAAAAAAAAACGTATATTGAACCAAAAACCTTCACCTCCAATACAACCAAACGCTACCAACAAAACCACACTAACAAACAACACGCTGTATACAAACAACACAGAAAACGTTAATAATACCATAACAGAAAGAACCACACCAATCAATCAAAACACTAACAATCCCTCACAGGAAATATCAAATCCTAAATCACTATACCAAAAATATGTAAAAACTAACAACGCAACAACATACGAAACTATACAACAGACGAATACTAACAATAAATCAGACACTATGGCAAAACTACATACATCCAAAGATATGTCAACATGAATAAATTCCGCATTTTACAGTGGAACATAAACGGCTTCTATAATAACTACAACTCTCTTGAATTAATAGCCAAAATTCACGACATAGATGTAATTGCATTACAAGAAACCCATTGCCCATATAACTCACACCCAAAATTTTTAAATAACTTCGACGCAGTGTTTCTAAACAAGCCATCAAATACTAGAGCAAAAAACGGTATCTCTTTAATGGTGAGAAAAGAGATAGCATATACCTTTATTGACCTACAATGCAAATTTATTTCTCTAGCAATTGAAGTTATTTCATCTCTCAAATTCACAATCATCTGCCTCTACATACACCCAGCTGAAAGTTTTTCAGTTGAAGATCTAAACAAAATTACCCAACAAATCCGTACCCCAATTTTTATCGTTGGAGACCTTAATAGCTGGAGCACCTTATGGAGTTCCGAGCAAACAAATAGTAGAGGCAAACTCATTGAAGATTGGTTACTATCTACTAACCTAATAGTTTTAAATGACGGATCTCCCACACATTATAGTACACACAATACCTTCACACATATAGACCTCTCGTTCTGCTCACCGATATTAAGTCCAATTAGCAAATGGCACACTTTGAATGACCTACATGGAAGCGACCATTTCCCATCAATAACAACAGTGAACATAAAAAAAAAATTTTGAGACCAAAACCCTTCCGAAATACAAAACGGATTTAGCTAATTGGGATAAATTTGCCGCCAAGGTAGACGAATGCCTACAAAATGCACAAATATCTTACAATATTAATAAGGAAGCAACTATAATCAAACGCTCCATACTCAACGGCGCTAACATAGCAATTCCTCATACTATATCAAAACCCAACAAAAACAAAAAGACTTTGCTTGGTGGAACCCGAATTTAGCTAAATTAAATGCAAAAAGGAAAACAGCGTGGAGTGAACTAAGAAAATCCCCTTCGACTAGCAATATTATCTCCTACAAAAGAAGCAATGCCATTTTCAAACGTGAAATGAAACTAGCAAAAAAAGAATCATTCCAAAAATTCACCGAATCCATTAATCCCAACTCTACCCCACAACTCCTATGGAATAAAATCAAAATACTCTCCGGCAACTACAACCAAAGATCAATCCCAAAAATCCACATAAACAATTCAATACTAAAAACGGCGGAAGAGATCGGTAATAGTTTCGGCGAGACGTGGTCCAGCTATTCCATTTCTAACTTCTCCAATGAGTTCAATAGCAGTAAAAGCGATTTTTTCTCCAATAGGCCATCCTTTAATCCCATTGCAAAAGCGCTACAAATCGAAACCGAAATCACCCCCTTGGAACTAGAATTCACACTCAAGTCACTCAAAGGAACCACTCCAGGTTTCGACAAAATAACTTTTAGCATGCTTACCAACCTACGTCAGTCACGTAGTAAAGACAGACTCTGTACACTTTACAACAATATTCTACACTCTGGACAAATACCTCATATATGGAAAACAGCAGTGGCAATCCCTATTCCGAAACCCAACAAGCCTAAAACCCTAATAGAGGGATACCGACCAATCTCTCTTTTGTCTTGTTTAACCAAGGTCATGGAAAAAATTGTAGCTCGTACACTGTCATGGTTCCTTGAGAACACAAATTCACTATGTGATGAACAAATGGGTTTTCGACCCAATAGAGGATGTGCGGAAGTACAACTCTACATTGATCATGCCATTAGTAATCAACTATCCAGCGGAAATCATCTATCAATAGTTGCTGTTGATTTCGAAAAAGCTTTTGACCGCATAGGCGCTCACACCATCCTATCAAGCCTAATAAAACTTGGCATTGGCCCAAATATATATCACTGGGTAGAAGACTTCCTAAAAAATAGACAATTTAAAGTACGTGTAAGTGATAAATATTCTAAAACCTTCCCTCTTCACAATGGTATCCCTCAAGGCTCACCAATCTCTGTCATTCTTTTCCTCATAGGATACAACTCATTATCAATCAAAATCAATAACACAAAACTCTGCAAACATATCTTCTATGCAGACGATCTATTCATTATAATGAAAAACACACACCCATCAGAAACAATATTAAAATTTAAAAAAATTTTTGATACAATAATGAAGTGGGCCAACACATCAGGCTCCAAAATTTCAATCAATAAAAGTAAACATCTGCACGTATGCCGGAAACACAACTGTAGCTCCCCTACGATCGCAATAGAGCAAGAAACCATCGAAAACGTGTCGAGTCTCAACATCCTTGGACTTAAGTTCAACCGAAGACACAACTGGAAAGACCATGTAATATCAACCCGCACCAACCTGATTCAGCGAACCAACGTCATAAAGTATCTGGGTAACAAAAACTCCGCTGCACAGGCGGACACACTAATAAACGTCACCAAAGCTCTAATTCTCTCAAAAATAGACTACGGGTTACCTATCTACGGCAACGGTCCTAAAAGTGCAATCCAACCACTCAAAGCTCCATACCATGCAGCCATACGAGCATCCTTAGGTGCATTCCGTACCACAACTATAGCTAGCTTACTAGCAGAAACAAACATGCCGTCGATTGAGATAAGAAGAGATTATCTTTCCACGTTAATCGCAAGCAAAATAAAACTAAACGGGAGCAACCTTTTAAAAAAAGAATTGGTAAACCTAACTAAAAGGAAACTACCACTTCGAATCCAATCAGCAATCCAATACTCGATAAAACTTGACAAAGATATAAACATCAACATTCAAACTTCACCGACCAAACTGCAAACAAGACCTCCATGGACACTCCCGGAAACCGTCATCTGCAAAGATCTAGCGGCCTATCGAAAATCAAATACACCAACCTACTTATTCAAGCAGCTCTTTGAAGAACTTTACGATAAGCTAAAAAAAGAGCGATGGAAATTCATCTATACCGATGGTTCTAAATCTGCTGACGGGATCGGATATGCGGTTGTCAACGAAACACAACGCATTCTTGCTATAAAAACAATGCATCAATTCACCTCCATATTTTACGCAGAGGCTAATGCAATCATGGATGCAATTGATTTTGCATCCAAAACAAAAGGAAAGCACTGTATTTTCACCGACAGTTTATCAGTTATAAACGCCACCCAAAACATAAACTCAAAAAACAAGATTATAAAAGACATACAACAAAAACTCAATATCACCAAAAAAAAATCAAACTATGTTGGATCCCAGGACACGTTGGAATAACCGGAAATGCGACAGCAGACGAAGCTGCATCCTATGCAACGAAATCTCCCCTCATAAAAAGCAACCTCGTCGCATTCCCAGATATAAAAAAGCTGGTTAAAGAACACCACATAAAAACCACATACTCCACATGGCCTGAGAGAAGAAATTTTTACTCTACAATAATCAATCCCAGAAAGCAAAAATTCAAATTACCAAGCGCACTTACGAGATCAGAAGCAGTAGCCATCACCAGATTGAGACTCGGTCACACCAGCCTCACACATAAACACCTTCTCAACAAGGAATCACCACCCGTATGCGATCACTGCAAAGTTTACCTAGATTTTAATCACCTTTTAACATGTCCACTAATTAATTTAAGATCACTATTATACAGTTGGAACGAAAATGAAATCTTAGAAAAATGTCACAAAATTATAAAAATACTTAAGGACACCAAAATAATAAAACTAATTTAAATTTAAGAACTCAATAATTAAACTTAAGTCGATGGTCCAAGTAACTAGTACTTAAGCAGTAATATTGTATATTCATATACTTATTAATGAAATATAATAATAATAATAATAATTTTCGATTTTATGATTAGTATTAAGAATTTTTGTATTTTTCCTTTTTGTTAAATGGACTTCAATTGTCTACGAGTAAAAATAAAAAAAAAAAAATAAATAAATAATGCGCATCAGTAGTGTATGCAAATACAGTGAAGAAAAAGAAATAGAGACAATAGTTTAAAGCTAGAATGACCAAATCATAAAAGGAAAATATATAAACCAACAAAAAAAAAAAATAAAAGTAAAGAAAACTTAATGTGTCGAAAAGCAAAAGGAGTAAAGAGAATTTAATTTCGGTTAGTGCGGGATACATCCTAAAGATATTGATTCCACTCATACATAGACATAAGATGGCGACAGCGATGATTTTCTGATCGTGAAGGATGTTATTTTTCTAATTATATATTTTATTTTGAGTTGCCTTCACTTTAATGGCGAGACATTATATATTGAAAGAGTTGTAATTTTTTATGCCAAATTGTCACAGCCATTCTCAGATTAATTTTAAAAATGAATTCAGTTTCTGTGAGAATCATTATAGAGTATTGATCGTGAAGGAAAAAGAATTATAGATTTCGATAAATTATATCATTGTAAGACCCTGAGTACTCGAGGTGAATAGGTAATTTTAAGACCATAGTCATAATTTCCTTTTATATTGCTGGTGGAATTGATATATATGAACGATTAATAAAGAAAAAAAAGGGAATGAAATTGTAAGACACCTTGTCTTCTGATTTCCTAAATCTACACCCCATCCTCCTCCTTTAGGGGCTAGGCGATGACCAAGAGGACGAGTAATTCCGCCTAGTCAAGGTTGGGAGGGCAAGGGCGCCTAAACCACCTGGGGGCGCCATTCGGAGTGCAGGCTGTCGTTGGTTTGGCGGCGAAAATGTATACAATGATCCCCTTTTCATAGGATAAGTCGGCGCGAGACCGAATGGCCAAATTTTGTTTTCAGGCAGAGGGTTTTATGTTTTGTTGTGGTGTAAGAACCCCCCCAACTTCTCTACTGCAGCGGGCCCGGCAGCCAGCGAGCGCGTCGCACCAGCTCCACACAAAGCACCAGTTTGGGAGATTTTCTTTTGAACTTGGCCCATTTCCATACCTCCATACCCGATCCCATCTACTTATCTTGTCTCTAGGGGCAAGATAACCTCCTCCTACTGCCTAAATTACAACAAAGTACTACACGCAAAGCAGAATATGAAAACTCGTTCCTGGACACTTTTTGCTGAAGCCACTGGCTCAATGTTTAAGAAATTAGTCAACAAAAATATAAACATTGAGTGAAAAAGCCACTACATAGTAGAGGACTTTCAAATGTCAAAAATTTGGACATACTGCAGCGAAGAACTAATAATCGCAGTTGCCCGTAGAAAAACGTCAGGAAAAAAAAAAAAATTAAAATAAAAAAATAAATAATAAAAATAATAAAAATAAAAAAAAAATAATAATAATAATAATAATAAAAATTGTGCAGTGTTTGTGTGCGCGTGTGATTTTTATGCAGCACATGACAACGGCGGCCTTCTCAAGTGGTGTCACAACGACCTCAACACAGAAAATCGTGCAGTAAAATCCGATTGGAATTTTTAGCAGAAGCAAAAATCAGAGAAATTTTCGTAAGTGCAGTTTTCTATTCGAAAGTGTTGGATTCGGAGATTTTGTTTCAGCGCAACGAGGACGGTAAGCCGTTGATAATATCCCGTCGCTATATTATTAAAAATAGCAAAACATGAAATGAAATAAAGAAGGAAAATACAAAATGTACAATATGCAAGAAAAAAGTTGGAGATAAAGATCTTACAATGGAATGTGAAGGTTTTTGTGGTCGCTTGTACCACATACAATGTGTGGTAATAACAAGAAACGGATATAAACAGTTTCAGGAGCTAGGAGACTTAGTGATGTGGATGTGCCTTGCGGATAAAGGTCTCCATACAAAACTGGTAAAAGGAGACTTTGTTAATAAAATAGAACTTATATTAGAGGACACGAAGCGTATTAGTCATAGATTGGATGCTATCGAAAAAGAGAAAACCCCAATCTTGTCTTACGCATCAGTTGCAAGACAAGTGACACACTCAGCTACAAATCAAAAAAAGTCCTTTAATGGTGCATTAATTGTAAAATCAAAATCTCACCAAAATAATGAGAACACAATGAAGCTAATTGTTGAAACGTAAATAGCATATTTTGTAACGTAACTAGCATTAACGCAAATAGCATAATTTGTATTTTTTTTCATAATGACCTAGTCGATAACTGTCTTGCAATATCATCAAAGAATTGCATATTTGTAGTTTATTTATTATAGTGACCTAGTCGATATTCATTTCAATATTACTAGGCCACAATATTGGCACTCATTAATATGCAGTGTCATAATAATTTTAAGTCTAGATTTGTACGATAAAATGTACACCTGTACGATATGCATTTTATCAACAAAGCAGAAAAATGCAGATGTGCATACATATAATTGTAGGAAATAACTTAACGTTAACGGTCATGTTTATTTACTATGTTATGGTTGCTTATGAAACTTTCAATGGGTACTAATGTATAAATAGACGTAAGTTATGTAAAAGAAATAAGAACCAGTTAATAAAGTTAAGAGCACATAAGCTCTGTCTTTTACATTGAGTTCTCAGTCTAACACTTGTCTTAAGGACTTGTATTTTTTAAATGGTCTAAGAACCGAACAATCGTCTTAAGGACTTTTGTATTTAAGTTGGAAAACCAAACATCCTTTTTCAACATTTTTGGTCCGTCGAGCCGGATAGTTATTAAGATAACTACAACCACACGATTTGAGAAGAATCCAGAGGAATCAGCGTAACGAACGAATACGTTGAATCGAGAGATAACCATCAAAAAGATGACTGAACCATCGGCAGAAATCCAGCAGCGGATGAACTTCGAAGACATCGCTCGGATGAAAACCAGCTTCCGCAAGGATTCAAAGGATCGGTACAGTTTACCATACTTTGAAGTTCGTTTGCAACGAGTGGAGGCAGCGTGGAAAAAATGTGAGGATTTACATCCTCGCGTCTATCAATTGAAGGTCCATATTAGCGAACTACTAAAGGACTACACAGGAAACTTCGAGAAAGTCGAGGAAGCAGTTCTTGAGATGCTGGTGGTGTTCAAGCAAGCTATCGCTAGATATAAGGCAGAAGAACGGGCTCAAGCAGAGGCTCAATCATCTACGATAGTTCAGCAGCCACCCCAAAATACAGCAGCCACGTCATACAATGACATGGTTCGACTGGAAAGTATTAAGATTCCAAAATTCGAGGGGAACTATTTGAAGTGGGCAACGTTTTATGAGCTATTTGTAATACTAGTTCATGAAAACAACCAATTGCGCACTGTCCAGAAGATGCAATATCTGATGACATCACTAGTAGGAGAAGCTAGACGATTAATTGAGAATCTAAGCGTCACAGAGGCCAATTACGAGGAGGCATGGAAAATCATAAAGGATCGATATAGCAACAACCGAATGATTTTATCGATGCATCTCCAAGCCTTTATGAATCTTTCCGCAATGAGGTCGGAATCCATAGAAGGATATAAAAAAATTCTGGATACAACCAATGAAATGATGACTGGAGTCAGCGGGTTAAGCATAAACACGCAATCATGGGATCCGATCATCGTCCACATGGCAACCCTTAAATTGGATCGTGAAGCAAGGAAGGATTGGGAGTCGAAATTGGGTTCGAAAGTTGATATTCCAACCTGGAATGAGTTCGCAGAATTTTTATCGACCAAGTTCCGATCACTGGAAGTAATGTCAGACGACACTACGAAGAAACATAGATCAGAGGTGCATATTTCAGTGGAGAATTGTAATCAAAGGTGTCCAGTGTGCAAAGGTGATCACAAACCATACAAATGTGCAAACTTGTTATAAATCACCATCTCGAACCTTTTTAATTAAATTATCAATTGAATGTAATAGAAAGAAAATCTTGAAAAAAAAAGTACCAGTAGTGTCAAAATTAACTAGAAGACATCGCGCCACTGAACAACGGCATTGAATGCACTTCGTGCTGAAAAACTGCAGTACCGCCACTAACTGCAAGCGATAGAAAAAAAATAAAAATTTTTGGCGGCAAGAAGAGGAGTCGGAATTGCATCTCGAGAGGGGACGGACGGTTTTTTTGTCTGGTTTAGTAGAGAAAAAAAAGGGAGGAATTTTGAAGAAAGAAAAAAAACATAGTGCCTTGACGGCATAGCAATTAAGGAAAACAGCACCGGGAAAAAGGAAATATCTGAGCGGACTTAAAGATCAGCATCGGAAAAGAAAAATTCGATCGCGATAGAAAAGAGCGGAATTAAAGATCAGCGTCGGCAGCAGAAAAATTCGATCGATAGTGAAGAACGAGATCGACCGTGTTATCACCGATGGGCCCCAACGAATAATATAGAATATGTAAAGATACATAAAATTTTTTTTTTGTTTGAATTAAAGTATTACTTTTTTAAATAAATTACTATAGTAAATTTCAATATTCCAAAGTGTACAGGTCGAGGAGTCGTGCATTTTTCCCGTGTTGCCTATGCATAAAAATGCGTCAAGATTAGACGGCTAATTGGAAGCCCTGGGGCTGCTAGCCGCCATTCGTTCCTCCGTCACGACCACTTACATTTTTTTTAGCACCCATCTAGGATGGTTGCTCCTTCGGGTCATCTTTTTCCACGCCCGGGCTCCTGAGCAGTCGGCAACAGGTGCTACCCGACCCGGAGGAGCCCCATTATCAAAAATCTGGACGGGAATGAAGTCTTCAGCTGAGTCTCCGTCACAGTTGGCGCCCAAAGTTCGGTTTTCCTTATTTTAATTTAATTAAATTCAATTGCAACGTCCTTACGGGTTTTTTTTCTCATTACTCAAAGTGTGCGGAGCAGATCATATGTGAGTTGTAGTGGTATTAAAGTACAGTGCTTTTTATTCGGTACATTTCATTCGGTACTTTAACACAAGAGTGTTATTTTTAGAAGCGTTTCGCTCGTTCGCACTGATTTTTTCTTGCCTGAACATTGCCATTAAAAATAATAAAAAAAAAAAAAAATCAAACTAAATATTAATTTTTTTTTCTTATCTTCTTAATAAATTTTCTTAGTGTTTGAATGTTCTAATTCATGTCGCGCGTTTCTTTCGGTTATGGGGCCCAGTGCATCTTCAATGCAAAGCTCATTTGGAGTTAAGCTGATTATGGGCAAATACCCCAAAGTAGAATACTGAGGGATGACGATCGCAATGGCTATCCGCAATACGCGTTGATGATCTTTGCTCATCCACTGAATGCCAATGCGTCCGATGTTATTCCTGAACGCCTCCGTTGACACCAAATGTGGTTGTCTTTTGAAAGAATTCGTTTGAAATAGGCATCAGATCACTGAAACATTAAACGATTAAAAATTTGTTCTAATGAATCATGGATTAGAATAGTCATACATACTACAAATATTTTATTTTCGTCCTACATTTATTTTATTAATTAAATTATTACTGGAGGTGAAGGAGTGCGAGTTGGCGTCTACGCAGTCTTAGGGAATCCTATAACTGAATTATTATTGTATATTTTACAACTAAATCGATATCTATACGCGTGTTTAGTTTTTTTTATTTTGTTTATTATTTTATTTCTTATAAATACAATCTGAGTTATATATTGGGTTATATGAATTGTAGAGAATAAACGCCAGTCTTAATCCAACAGTCAAGCGAATTAGTCGCCGCCATCCCATAGCCCGCCACCAGTACACAACATGGCGCAGCTGGTTTGTCAAATTTCAACAAGATAAAAGCGAAGTTAGGCGGTAAATTAAATAAAAACGTGATGAAGTACAATCGAAAAATTCAACAAAAAAAAAGTGTTGATGGTGCGCACATTGAGAAATAGAACAGTCCAATATTATTTACCGGAGCCGAAACAGCAAAGAAGACGAAGCAAAGTGAAACACGTGGTGAAAATTTTAAAGAAAAATCGAGAACTTAATACTGTATTCGAAACTAGTGGCAATATGAATCACGTTAAACCAGTGAAAAATTTAGTGCTCGATGGCAACATTAGTGAAAATTGGCGAAAGTTCAAACAGAACTTTCAAATATTTATGGTGGCCGCCTCTTTGGACAAGACGTCGGAGGAGGTTAAAATTGCCACGTTCCTAAATACGATTGGCGAAGAAGCGGTAGAGGTTGTGGCGGCGCCATTATGTTTAGTATATCAATTACTTTACGGTTAATTTTGATACTAAACGTAATTGCATCAAAGCAAGCCAGTTTTAATATTTGCTTTTTATAAAAATATTTTGTTTCAGTTTTATGTAAGGATTTATAAAAATAACAACATTACTCATTTAGATGAAGACGCTTTATCAATTCCCTCACACAATCAAATACCGGTTGCTACTATTTCATTTGATAGACTTCAACCTGCTTTGATTTTAAATAAAGAAATTTTTAATAATCAAAAGACAATGCGATCCGAAACTAAAAAAGTTTCATTTAAATTATAATTTAATAATTTAAAATTTAATTTTAAGTACATAATTTTTTTTTCAATGAGGGAGAGTACTGTGGCGGCGCCATTATGTTTAGTATATCAATTACTTTACGGTTAATTTTGATACTAAACGTAATTGCATCAAAGCAAGCCAGTTTTAATATTTGCTTTTTATAAAAATATTTTGTTTCAGTTTTATGTAAGGATTTATAAAAATAACAACATTACTCGTAACTTATAATAATTTCATAAATATTTAAATTAAAGAAATTATTATTATATTATTTAAATATTGTATTTTAAATTATTTGATGTCCTTACAGAGGTATTCAATACCTTCAATTTGACTGACGCTGAACGCAAGAAATTTGACAGCGTAATTAATAGTTTCGAGGAATTCTGTGCTCCGAAAACTAATGAAGTATACGAGAGGTTCGTTTTTTATAAACGAAACCAGGCAGAAGGGGAGCCCTTCGATAACTTCCTGATGGATATAAAGAGGCTCGTTCGATCTTGCGGATTTGGTGATCATGAAAACGTCATGCTCCGCGATCGCATAGTTCTTGGAATTAACGACCACAAGCTGCAAGAAAAACTGATCCAGATCGAAAAGCTGACCTACACGCAGGTAGTCGAAAAGTGTCGCGCTAACGAGGTAACGAGGGAGCAGGCATCAATTATGAAACAGCAAACGAATGCGAATCAGTCAACAATACATGAAATTAAAAACAAGTATACAACTAAACAAGTAAATGAGAATTCTAATACTAACAAAAAATTCTATATAAGTAATAAATCTAATCACAAGCTAACATACAACAAAAATAAACTAAAAGAGAATAACATGGTATGTACGTATTGCAACAAAAATCACCAGCCAAGAGAATGTCCAGCTTACGGCAAGCAATGCAGTAACTGTGCACGAATTGGTCATTTTGCGGTAGTGTGCAGAAAAAAAAATGTAACGGAATTAGTTCTGCATAGAAAAAATGATGAAATTTTAAATAAAAACGCTGACTTTTTTATTTACAGTTTGCATAGGAAGAGCGCCACTGCTCGTCAAAATCTTTCATTGAATTATTGGATGGAAAGAATAAATAAACTGCCAACAAGTCGGGCGAAACTTTATTATTCTTGGGACAAGTTGCGGATGAGTGGAAAGTCAATATGCAGGTTGAAGTGGTCAGGGAAAGCTAAGCGCAAAGGGGATTCTTGGGCAGGGCTGTTGTCAATTTAACAATATTTCATTCGTTTCTGCAAGTTTGGGTTTTTATGAGGGGAGGAGGAGGGGTAATAGTAAGGGTGGGTGGATGTTAACAGCTTTTTAATAATTGCTTGAATCACGTCCAATATTCTCTGTATAGAATGTGTTTCATAGACGAAGTTGCATAGAATTTTCATAAAATTCGGTGTATTTTATTTTCACGAAACCGAAAATTTGTATGGGAGGGGGTAGAGAATGTAGGGGAATCGTAAAATTTGATATGCAGTTTTATTTCGCTTCTCTTGTAAGGTGCTTGTATAAAATTTCAAGTTCGTAGCTTTTAGTTTTTTAGTTATTAGTTGATTTAATGAAATTGGTCGAAATCATAGTTTTGTATGGGAGGGGGTAGAACGGTAAGCGCAATTTCAAAACTTTTAAAGCAACTTCATTTGAATTACTTTTATAAGTTTTATAAATTGATAGCTTTTAAGAGATAGCTGATAACTGATTTCTTAAAAATGCTCGAAAAAATAATTTTGTATGGGAGGGGGTAGAGAAGGTAGGAGAATCGTAAAATTTGTGATGGAATTTTCTTTCTTTTCTGTTGTAAGGTGCTCGTACAAAATTTCAAGTTCGTAGCTTTTAATTTGTTGGTTATTAGTTGATTTAATGAAATTGGTCGAAATCATGCTTTTGTATGGGAGGGGGTAGAAGGGCAAGCATGATTTCAAAACTTTTACCGTAATTTTATTTTAACTATTTTTCTAAGTTTTTGTGCAAAATCTTAAATTGATAGCTTTTGATAGTTAGGTAATAATTGATTTCTTAAAATTGGTCGAAAAAATAATTTTGTATGGGAGGGAGTAGAAGTTTTAAAAATATTCGACCAGTTAATATTTCAAACTTTTAGAGATTTTTTTTAAATGTATTTCCCAAATTTTCAAGTTTCTACCTAAAAATTTCATTCAAAAATTTTCAGCTTATGTGTTTTTTTCATTCCACATGAAACACCTTGTGCACGTTAGACCCCCACTTCGGAGCATAACAATTTTGGAACAAATTACTATTTTTTTGCTATTTATATCAAATAGATGTGTCGACACGCAAAATTTAAACTTTGTATCTTTTACCAGAGCCATAAAAAAATCACTCAAAATTTTCAACATTTTCGCTTTCCAGCTCCCTCCCCTTACACCCCCCAACTCAAATTTTTTACCAAAATTAAAAATTATATAGCTCTACAATCTGACAAATTTTTGATTTGATATCTGTACTCAATTTTGAGATTTGATGATTTGTAGTTTTGGAAAGTGCGCCATTTTTGAAATGCTCGCCATTTCCCCCCACTACTATAATGTCCACATATTATATTTTTTTCATATGTCGCTAGTAAAGCTTAGTATATATTTTAAGTTTCAATTACATAGCATAAGAGACAGTTGAGATATTAATTTTTAAGTGTTTTTCTTTGCACCCCCCCCTGACCCTCCCCCTTTCACTAATTAGCTTCTATCTAAACTGCTTCTAGTAGATCTATATACTATCTTGATGGTCTCAAAATATCAATTTTTTATGGGAAGTAATTTCGAAGATATAATCATTTGAAAAAAAAAATTCGGCCGACAATTGGTTCTTAGCCCCCCCTTTTCGCACGCCAATGGATAAAAAAATTAAGTTATTTTTAGAAGTTGTCCCACAAACTCCAGTATATGTATATTGATTTTTAGCTTCCTAGCTGTAACCATGGTTGAGATATTTGAATTCGTATTTTTCGGTTTAAGCGCTCCCCCTGCCTCCCCCTGAACTCGTACACCCCCCAAAATTGGTATCCGCCTGAGATCCGCAACTAACTACAATTCCTCCAAAAATGAACTTTCTATCTTGAAGGGTTTGGGAGTTAATATGCGCTGAGCGTACACGTCGGCGTACAGACAGACGGATTTTTTTTTTTTGCATTTTTAGGCTATTTTAGTCATGAAACGCGAAAAAAAAAAGTTTCAGGGTAGCAAATTTTTTTTTTTTTCCCAAGTCGATCACAATACTTTATTATTAAAATAATAAAGTAAAATAAACAACACATTTATAAATTTCAAAGTCGACACGGGATCAGATGTATGTAAATGTAATATCTTATTCATTACTAAGGAAAATAGCACCAAACATTGGTATGTATTCAACGTCCGTTATTCTAAATGCATTTGGGGGAAGTCAAATAAAACCGAAAGGTGTGTGCGAGTTAATTACAGTCCATTAAAACGTCATAAGCAAAGAAACGTACGTCATTGTTGACAAAGAAACGTACGTCATTGTTGACCATGAAACAATTTCAATATTAGGGTTAAGTACCTGTAAAAAATTGGGCATCGTTAGAAAAATAGACTTGCTAGAAACTAGTGTCGTAAGCTTATGTAAAGAAGCGATATTGAACTCATACCCACTACTATTTGAGGGTGTAGGTAAATTCCCAACCAAGTATAAAATAGAGTTAAATAATGAGGCTAAGCCAATATGTAAGGCACCAAGAAGGGTACCTTTAAAATTGCATTCAAAACTTAAAGAAACTTTAAATAGATTAGAATCATGTCAAATTATACGAAAAGTTGACGAAGCTAGGGACTGGGTACACCACATATACTATGTTTATACGGAGAAGTTTCTATTGCGATTGTGAATTGCGATTGAAACTTGCGATTTGTTTATACGCAAGAGAAACTTGCAGTGCGAAAGTTCTGAATTAACATCGAAGTATTCTGACAGTTCCTTAACCTATAAAAATGGATATGCTGCTAATTTTTTCGTTCTTAACGGCAATTAATTGCTTTACAACAAAATATATTGCAAATTTAATTAGTTCGCGGGTGAATTATCATAACAAAGTAATTTCATATGTTGAAAAGTGAGTGAAAATAAAATATGATATATTTTTCATCAAGAAGTTCTATCAGACTTTTACGATTATAATTTTCTTTCTTGCAGACATGAAGAAAGAAGAATTAGGCGAATCTCCAAATACCGTCGTTATGGATTTCGCTCCAGAACCAGAAGGCTTAAGAGTCACAAGCGCTTCGATAACTGGTGGCAACATGTTGTAGAAAGTGATTATTGTGATAGAGACATGCTTGAAAATTTTCGAATGACTAAGAGTACATTCCACTATTTAGTCAACGTATTGACCCCAGAGCTTAAGTCTTCACAATTCGCATTTATGCCAACCTTGCCCGTCAATAAAATAGCGGCAATTGCTTTATTTAAACTGGCAAGCACGGCAGGATACCGAGTTGTTGGTATTGCTTTTGGAGTACATAAAGCTACTGTGCATAAGTGCGTCTACAGAGTTGTAAACGGTATCAATAAATTACTGCTTAGAGAAGTAGTATCCATGCCAAGTGGAACACAACTAAACAAAAATGTACAGGCTTTTCAAAGCAAAATGTAAGTTTGGACCTGTTATTGGAAGTATAGATGGTACGCATATTCCCATAACACCACCCGTCGAAAATTATAGAGATTACGTGAATAGGAAAGGATGGCCATCTATAATTCTACAAGCTGTGGTTGGTTCAGATCTTTGTTTTTTGGATATAAGTATCCGACATCCCGGAAGTGTTCACGACGCAACGGTATTGAAAGACTGACTCTTACATTTATAAAAATAGCCATATGATTCCGAAAATCTCCATGGCAATTGACGATCTGGAAGTAAACGCATTAGTTTTAGGGGATCCGGCTTATCCCTTATTGCCTTGGCTAATGAAAGGATTTACTCCAGCGAAAACACCAAAGAAGATTCTTTTAACGCATATTTAAGTTCTGGTCGCGTTGTCGTTGAGCAAGCATTTGGGAGACTAAAAGCACGTTGGTGCTGCCTATGTAAAAGAATGGATATACATTATAAAATGGTTCCCAATATAGTATCGGCTTGTTGCGTTTTGCACAACCTAGTGGAAAGACATAAGGAATATTTCAATCCGCAATGGCAAGTCGAATCAGAATTACTTCAAACTCTGCATCCACAACCGAATAAAATACACAATACTCGTGCTCGAAGTTTACAAGGCGATATTCTGAGAGAACATCTTTGCAATTTTCTAGAAAAAACGGAGCCGTTGCGGCAATCAAAATATTTTATTAAATAAAAATAACAATGATTCATTTCATTAAACAAAAAATCACAGAATTCAAAATAATTACTAGTTACTTAGTATTAAGAAATTCATTTCATTTATGTATTACAGATTATAATATTTAGGAATAAAAAAAAATAGTTAGAAATAACAGAATATTGCGAGTAATTCATCTTGGTGGTTTTAAATTAAAATTCATATCATCTATTTCGCAAAACCTTCTGCAGTTTCATTATTTTCCGAAGAAGTGCTTGCTAATGAATAAGACGGAGAAGAAGTTGGTGATGCAGAAGCTGCTATCGGTGCAAGAGGTGTCATTGTTCTGCAAATTCCAGCCGAATGGAGCGAAGCAGATGAAAAATCTTGAAATATGGATCTCATATCACTGCGGAAAGTTTCATGCAGATAAGTTTCATGCTGCCGTTGCTTCCAAATTCCTGGCTCCAAAATTCTTGAGAACTTTTCAATAGACTCTCCTCAATTTGAAGACAATCTTCTGCATTTTTTCTCAATTTTTTTGCTCGCGGTGGTCTTGGTTCGTTCAGGGATAGCAACTCATTATCCAATGAATATGTTCCACTTGTATTTTCATTAGATGTTAGCGGTGCTGCACTCTGAACGCCATCGTCATCAGAAACAATCACCGCTCTTGATCCGTAGATCTCATCCAATAAATCAAAAAAATCACATTCCGTTCGTTCTTCACCAGAAACAAGTTTTTTTTTTATTGAAATGAAATCTTTCTTCAGCGCTCGCAACTTGATCCTGATCTGTTCCGCTGTTCGAACATAGCCTGACTCCGCCATTTTTTTAACAATTTGGCCATAAATTTCCGCATTCCTATATCTTTTTCCGTCGATCAAGTTGACGATTTTATCTGAAACCAACATTTTATTTAAAGAATGCAAAAAGAAAATAATACTTATATTACCGTCTCGTACAATACACAGTAACATCTCAGTTTCTTCGTTCGACCAAATCACTCTTTTCAATTTTTTACGGAGACAATTTTCCTTTTCGGACATTTTTAATTTCAAAAAACAAATGGAACAAAATGCATGTAACTCCTTCACTTCTCGAATGCAAACTAAACGTCAACTAAATCCCATACTGTTTATACGATCTTTATAGTTCACAATTGAAGTTTCACTCACGTTTCAGATAGTGAGTGAACTTTAAGTTTCAATCGCCGTTTATACTATGATTTTACTTCGCGATTGAAGTTTCACTCGTGAAGTTTAGTGCTCGTATAAACATAGTAATAGTAATAGTAGAGAAGAAAGATGGTTCACTTAGGATTTGCCTTGATCCATCTGAATTGAATAAATCAATTAAAGAGGAAAATTATCTATTACCAACGTTAGAAGAACTAACCACTAAATTAAGCGTAGTAACTTATTTCAGTGTACTCGATATAAAAGATGGGTTTTGGCATATAGAATTGGACGACGAGTCACAGAAATTATGTACTTTTGCAACACCTTTTGGAAATTATGAATTTCTGAGATTTCCGTTTGGGGTCAAAACCGGACCTCAAGTGTTCCAAAAGAAAAACGTAGAAAATTTTGGAGACTTAGAACGCGTCGAAATATATATTGACGATCTTTTAATAATAGGTAAAACGAAAGACGAACATGATAGGAACTTAGAAAGGATTTTGAAAAGAGCCGAAGAGAGAAATGTAAAATTTAATAGTAAGAAAATGCAAATAGCAGTGTCAGAGGTTAAATACCTTGGACATATATTTTCTCCCGAAGGTATCAGGCCTGATACAGAAAGAATTGAAGCAATTAAGCAGCTAAAACATCCTTCGAATAAGACTGACCTGCAAAAATTTTTGGGTGTGGTAAATTACTTGAGGCCATTCATACCAAACCTCGCAGAAACTACGTCGCCATTGCGAGAGCTAATAAAGAAAAACATTATTTTTAAATGGACAAGCAAACATTCGGAAATAGTTGAGATGATAAAAAAAATGATTGTTGAGTCCCCGATCCTCAAACCTTTTGACATACAGAAAAAAGTTTGCATTCAGACGGATGCATCACAAAATGGCCTGGGTTGCTGTCTATTACAGGACAAATGTCCTATCTCATTTGCGTCACGTAGTCTAAGTCAAAGTGAAAAATTGTACTCGCAAATTGAAAAAGAGCTACTAGCTATCATATTTGCTTGCAAAAAATTTCATTTCTATACTTATGGAAGACCAATTTTAATATATAGCGATCATAAACCACTAGAATCAATTATGAAAAAAGAGATACACAAAATTCCATCATCTAGATTACAACGCATGAATTTAAAACTTTTAATTTACGATATTAAGTTAGAGTATATGCCAGGAAAATCATTGCACATAGCAGATTATTTATCAAGATATTTCATAGAAACAGGTGACAGTGAAGAAGATGAAACATTAACAGAATCAGTCCTTAGTATTAACTGCATTAATGAAAAAATAAAAATATTTAAAGATGAAACTGAAAAAGACCCAATTTTAAACATAATAAAGGAGTACTGTCTAAAGGGATGGCCCAAAGATAAAACGAAAATTCCAAATGACATTAGGTATTACTTCAAATTAAGACATGAAATTTTTCTAGAAAATGGGATATTATTTTATAATAGTAGAATTATAGTACCATCTACCCTTAAGAATACTATTTTAAGTCAACTCCATGAATCTCACTTAGGAATAGTTAAGACTAAAAAACGAGCACAGGAAACTATTTTTTGGCTAGGTATTAACGCAGATATAGAAAATGTCGTTGCAAGATGTGAGACGTGTCAGACTATTCAAAATAGAAATAGAAAAGAACAATTAATCCCGCACACTATTCCCGACCTCCCCTTTCAGAAGATAGCCTGCGACATAATGGAATACGCAAAGATAAGCTATCTGGTAGTAATAGATTACCACTCCAAATGGATAGAACTAAAAAAAAATAAGAAATAAGTCCTCTGGGGAAATTATTAGGAAGTGGTTAGAGATATTTTCTCAATTTGGAGTGCCGAACATAATAATATGCGATAACGTTCCGTTTAATTCATTTGAATGTAGAAAATTCGCCAAAGAATACGATATTAAAATTGAAACTAGTAGCCCATATTATCCAAGGTCGAATGGACTAGCAGAAAGAGCAGTTCAAATTTGTAAAAACATGTTAAAAAAATGTGAGTCTGAGCTTCAGCTTCAGTACGCTCTTTTGGAATACAGAAATACGCCTGTAAAAGACCTAGCAGTATCCCCGGCACAATTACTTCAAAATAGAGTTCTCCGTTCTAAACTTCCATCTCACATTAAGATATTTAAACCAAAATTAAATAAAAATATAAAAATGCAAATGAGTAAAAAAATTAATAATAATAGAAAAACTTATAATAAAACAACATCTCACAGAAATAGCTTTGCTCCAAACGATAAGGTTAGAATTAGAGAAGCTGGAAAATGGGTAAAGGCTAAAATCGTAAAGAAATGGCACACACCTCGGTCTTATGTAGTAGTAAAGGAAAACGACGCTGAATACAGAAGAAACAGTTATGATATCAGAAACGATACCAGCAACTCAACTCCAGTATCAAATCGCACATTCAATAATAGTAATGAAAGAGGAAAGACAAGAAGTGGACAAGTTTATCGTAAGCAATAATTTAAAATTTGATCAAAAAAAAAAAAAAATAGTCATATGAGAAAAATAAAGATATAATGAATTATTCTATCCTAATTTAATATTGTGCTAAAGAAATAATGAATTAAAATAATTGAATCGCAGATAAATATTAAAAATGAATTACAAATAATAAGAAAGTGTAAGTAAATTGTTGTGAATTAGATTATAAGAAATATGTTTATTTTGTAGAAAAAGGGAGATGTAGAGAATAAACGCCAGTCTTAATCCAACAGTCAAGCGTATTAGTCGCAGCCATCCCATAGCCCGCCACCAGTTTAAACGGGGGGGGGCTGAGAAAGTGATCGATAGATACAAAGAAGGTTTTTGTTATTATTGTCTCGATCGATTTGATTGTGCAAAGTAATTTCACACCTTTTTACAGAATCCCCCATATTGAACTTTCACTCATCGTCCCAGAACTTTCCATGGGTGAAAGTTCATCGTGGTGAATTGCCTAGGGCTTGGATGATCAGTTGGGAAGCCACAGCAAGGTGGAGGCGAGCTTTGTGGATTATTATTCATCTAGCCGTGACCGGAGGAGGTCGAAAAGTTCAGCACCAAATTATTATAGTGATTTTTTTGTACGGGCATAAAAACGTAGTTTTTTTTTATGAAGTATGAAGTTGTCCGTCCGCTCCATAGTTTTTTTTCTACCCGATTGTGAACATCCCGTGGGTTGGCGAATTGATTAATCGCGTCCTATCGGCATCAAAGGCTGGGCTCCGTTTTTGGAGTGGGGTGGATTTTCTTGATACCGTTAGACACGAGGAGTTCTGTGGACGACCTCCTCTCGAGGTAAGTGGGTATTTTCTTTCCCCATATTCATCTTGCGCAACTAAAAGTGAAACGAAAAGTACCTAAGAAAGTCGAAATTCAACCGGGTGGATCGGCATTGTCAAGCGCATCCACGTGCCGAAGCGCCAGGCTAACGGTACGACCGAGGAGGTCTTATCCGCTTATGCGTAATTTGGATTTCACCATAAATCAAATAATTTTTTCTATTTCAAAGTTAAGGAAATATTCATCGCTGCACTTTCCATGAACTTTTCTGTACATGACGCAGCCTAACGTACAACACAATCTAACCTTCATATTTTATTGGTCAAAGCGGAACAAGTTGAACAGCTCTGATATGTAGCTACACTAACGACCAAGGCAACTTCCAGTTTCATTCTTCCGACAAATCTAATTCGAACTTCCATACAGAAATTGTTCTTCCTGTAGATTGATAGCGGTGAATAAAAATTCAATTCCAAAAAAAATTCAAATCCCTTTCCCGCCACAGGGCACCGCAGTAGCGAGAAATTCACACGGAGTTGGTAACTCCTCGCCACGAAACCGCTAGTCAACGTACAGCGGTGTCAGAAAATTAATTTTCCCAACTCGCAGTTGCTGGAGTTGGTTTGAGTTGTTCAGTTGTTTCTCAGTTATTGTGGAAAAGAAAAAATTAGGTGTAATCTCCGTTAATTTATTTATATTGGAATAAATTTCTGCGATGTGATAATGAATTTCACGGTCCGTTTTTCCTAACTCGATAATAAATGTGGCGGGAAAATGGAAATTAGAAGGTGAGTAAAGTGCGATTTATTTTTTTTTTGTACGGCGCAGTGATTCTGTGGGGCAGTTTTGCGCATTCGGCGTTTTCGCAAAATGGCCGAATGCTGCCGAACGTTCGAGTCGAACTGCTGCTGGCGGGTCAGAACTTTAATTTTTTTGGTTATTACATTTATTTTAATATTTCAGGACGTTGTTATTAAAAGTATAAAACTATTGTTTGTTCCGGAGAATATCCTTGCGATCATTACGCATCACTCATTATTGTAACGCTGCTAATGACTGGTTGCCCACGTGTTGAGGTTCATTCAACAGCTTTACAACTTTTGCAAAAATTCTCGATAGACGTTTTTTCGGAACTGTCGGGCCATTACAAGTGGAAAGCGAAAAAGGTACGTTTGTATTTGATTAATTGTTGAAGCTAAAAAATATAGTTAATTAATTCTAACTGCAAATGAATTTATCTATATCAGATTTTAAATAAATACGAAATTTATCTTGAGTGTAGTAACAAAGTCATATTTTATTCAGTAAATTTATGATTTCGAAATTTACAGAGTGGATTAGGCAAGCTTTCTTGCATTGTTAATCTAAAAAATAATAATAATAATATGTTTTTTTTTGTTTGGCTGAAACTAAAAGGGCAATAAGTTATTTATCAGCGAATAAATTTATTTTAATATTTCAGGACGTTGTTATTGAAAGTATAAAACTATTTTTTGTTCCGGAGAATATCCTGGCGATCATTACACATCAGTCATTATTGTAACGCTGCTAATGACTGGTTGCCCACGTGTTGAGGTTCATTCAACAGCTTTACAGCTTTTACAAATTCTCGATAGACGTTTTTTCGGAACTGTAGGACCATTACAAGTGGAAAGCGAAAAAGGTTCGTTTGTATTTGATTAATTGTTGAAGCTAAAAAATATAGTTAATTAATTCTAACCGCAAATGAATTTATCTATATCAGATTTTAAAAAACTCGAATACACCACCATTCTACGCGAAAAGTCATCCACATTGGGTGAACATGAAATGCGCACACTGGACGCCAATTGGGAGGCAACCAGAAACACTTTTCTAACTAGTGCTGAAGAATCTGTGGGATATGAGCAAAGCGGTGAGAAACCCTGGATGTCGCAAGACACATGGGACAAGGTTGGCAATCGGAAAAAAGCCAAATTGGCAATCATCTCTCAACCCGATGTCAACCAACGAACGCCCGACTTGAGGCAGAACTACCGCGATGCTCATATACAGCTTAAAAAGGCTGTTAGACGCGACAAGAGAAAGGCCATTGAAGATCTGGCAAACAAGGCAGAATCTGCGGCTTACCTTGGGGATATGGGTTCACTATTTAAAATCATGAAACAGTTGACGAACAGGAATTTCACCGCCAACCACCTGGTGAGAGATGTCAACGGAACTCTCCTTAATATGAGTGAACACCAGTTGCGACGATGGAAGGAATACTTCTCTGATATTTTAAACATCTTGTCAGATGAAGATATCCCGGAAACAGAACAACTTCCAAACATCCAACCGCAACAATCCTCTATTAGGGACGATCCCCCAGATAAAGAAGAGATAGTTTCCGCCATTCGGTCAATGGCGGGAAGGAAAGCTCCAGGTATAGACGGACTACCAACCGAACTCCTCAAAGCGGACCCGGAAATAACAGCCGATATACTCCTCCCACTCTTCACTAAGGTGTGGAATGATGGAAGATATCCGACTGAATGGAAGGAGGGCGTCATTGTGAAAATTCCGAAGAAGGGCGACCTTCGGGATTGTGGCAATTGGCGTGGTATATGTCTACTTACTGCCGTATCAAAAATTATGGCTAAGGTAATTCTCAATAGGATTAGTGATGTCGTCGAGAGCACTCTCGAAGTTTATCAGGCTGGATTCCGTAAAGGGTCGTCTTGTACCGACCACACAAATACCCTACGGATAATATTAGAGCAGTCAGCTGAAATGGGTTCGCCACTACATCTCATGTTTGTGGACTTCGAGAAGGCTTTCGACAGCGTTAAGCGAGATTACATATGGAATGCTTTGCGTAGGAGAGGTATTCCAAATAAGGTCATAGCTATGATTAAAGAATCCTACGAAGATGCAAGGTGTCGCGTCTTGCATAGAGGAGAGCTGTCCGAGAGCTTTCCTGTGCGAACGGGTGTCAGACAAGGCTGCATATTATCACCAGCCCTGTTTCTGGTGGTAATAAATGACATCTTGAAAGCTGCACTGGAAGGTGGGGAAGGTAAAGGTCTTCAATGGAGACTATTTAACATCTTAAGTCACCTTGATTATGCTGATGACGTGTGTTTGCTTGCACATACCCGTTCGGACTTAGAGTCAAATGTTCGCTCGTTGCATTCTAAATGCAAAGAGGCGGGACTGAAAATAAATGTGCGTAAAACCAAGTACATGCACATGGGTTCGAACGCAAACACACCGATTGTTCTTGATGGACAGGATGTGGAAGAGGTGCAAGATTTTTGCTATCTCGGAAGCATTGTCAGCATGGACGGCGGAGCCGAAAAGGATGTTGAGGCACGGCTAAATAAAGCTCGTCAGGCCTTCGGTATCCTTTCCCCTTTCTGGAGGTTAAGAGAGATCTCCCTTCGCACGAAGCTGCGAGTTTTTGACGCATGCGTCAAATCCGTGTTGTTATATGGTTGTACTACGTGGAAAGTGACCGTTCGACTTACCAAGAAACTACAGACTTTCGTAAACCAATGCCTCCGGCGCATTTTAGGAATATTCTGGCCAGAAGTAATCTCCAACGACGAACTTTGGAGTACAACTCGCCAGACTAAAATAGGTATTGAGATTCAACGGCGAAAGTGGCAGTGGATCGGTCATACTTTGAGGAAACCAGAGCAAAACATCGCAAAACAGGCTCTGGATTATAACCCTCAAGGAAGACGTCGGGTTGGTCGACCATGTAACACATGGAAGCGAGCAGTTGAGCAGGAGGCCAGAGGAATAAACAAGTCCTGGCAACAGCTTAAAGCCGATGCTCAGGATCGCGCCTTGTGGAAGAGAGTTGTTTCTGTCCTATGCCCCTATAGGGGGTCTTAACAGGAATTTGATTGATTGATTGAGATTTTAAATAAATACGAAATTTATCTTGAGTGTAATAATTAAGTCATATTTCATTCAGTAAATTTATGATTTCGAAATTTACAGAGTGGATTAGGCAAGCTTTCTTGCATTGTTAATCTGAAAAATAATAATAATAATATGTTTTTTTTTTGTTTGGCTGAAACAAAGAGGGCAATAAGTTATTTATCAGTTTTGTTTGAAAAAGCAAATGACTCTCCTCCCGCAGCCTCCTTACCCACCAGACCTGGTTCCTTGAGATTTCTTCATATTTCCGAAATTAAAATCGGTTCGGAAAGGACGCCGTTTTGAGAACATTAAAGAAAATTCGTCACATAGCGACCATCTGAAATGAAGCTATCCAGGACTGCTTTGCGAAATGGAAACCCCGCTGGAAAAATTATGTGAATAGGGGAGTGAAGTAATTTGAAGGGGATACGGACAAATAATCTGTAAAATCAATAAAGACCTTCTACATTCTACAATGGCACTCCAGCCCAAATCTGGCCTTGGCCTCCTGACATTCAGGTTTCTTGACATTTTCCATTATTTATTGTGGAAGGGTTGTTATACCTTCGCACAACCCTCTATCTGTTGGTATACGAAGAGGATGAGATTCGGTAGCGCTAAAGGATTTTTGAGTGAGAGAGACGGAAATTATTTTTGAAGTGCTGAGGGTTATACTTGCTTACAAATATGCTTGCAGACAATGCGTTTCAAATTCTGGACGTTCGGGAGATGAATGGCAGTCTATATTCAACTGTACGACTGGGAATAAGCTTGTCGGTAAACTCGTGCGTGCATCACGATTTGGTCACCTCAGTCCACAAAAATTCGTGGATAGAGAGTTGTCCGAAGTGATAACAACCCTTCAGCAATGAGTTATGAAAAAATGCTGGGGAACTTGAATGGCAGGAGGCCAAGGCTCAATTTGGGCGATAGTGCTACTGTAGAAGTAGAAGGTATGGATATTGGAAAATCTTTGTATTACAGGGATAGTTCATTGTGCATCGAATTTATAATATAGTAGAAAAATGGATAGAAGAGCAAGAGGCAATGGATTAACTATTTTCTCGCCCGATTCAGGTACAGGATAACTGTGTGGCACAGAAGCAGAACCGGGAGTTCTTAAAAATTTAAATGTTAAGTGGTGAAATAAGGAGTGTTACATTTGGTGGTTTGGATTAGGTTGGGAGTAGGTAGCAAGAATACGCACACACCGTGACTGCACTTATATTTTTCATTTTGTTGGTAACATTTTACTACCCGACTGGGTAAAATAGATTAAATTGTTTGAATCAAACACTAATATCAAATTAATTTAAATAATAATAACAAATTATTTATCCAATTATAATATCAACACTTGGTTTCGATCAGTTCAACGTAAACTAAGAACTAGTCTCGGCGCATACGTGCACATCATTGATTTTACAAAATCATTTTCTTCGCCTAACTTTGACTATGTATTCTTTGCGTTTCAGTCCATTACACTGTCAGTGTTGTGTTGTGTTGGTTTTCACTACATTTTGGCTGCCGTATTGGCCAGCCAACAAAAAACAACGAAATGTACCGCAACATCAATTTTTTCTTTGGTGGACCACCAGGTGCTTCACAGAATGCAGCTTCCTCTCTCCTCAACGGCCGCAATCGCGGAGGAAACAGAGGGAACAGGAACGATGCAAATCGCACGACTGTAAGCGCAAGTAACAACGGCCGCAATCGCGGAGGAAACAGAGGGAACAGGAACGATGCAAATCGCACGACTGTAAGGAGAAGTTACAACGGCCGCAATCGCGGAGGAAACAGAGGGAACAGGAACGATGCAAATCGCCCGACTGTAAGCAGAAGGTACAACGGTCGTAACCACGGACCACAGGATCAAAACTGGAGCGGTCACACTAATCAAAATACGGTAAGCAGAAACAACAACGGCCGCAACCGCGGATCACAGGATGAAAACGTTGAAAACACTGCTAGCACAAAAACTCTTAAAAGGAGACTTCGAGCGATGAAGAAAAAGCAAAAGGTTACATGAATTAACAACTTCTTCAATGAAGATATTTATTTAATATTTATTGCAGAGAGCTGATGTCGAAAGACTGCTCAAAGCAACTGAGGAAAGACGGAAGAGAGGAACTCAGAGATTAATTCCGGATTTACCCGACCTCCAACCCCTAAATTTGAATTCGCCCAACCTTTGGGAACCGGGATCTTTCGATAGTAACCTGGACGCGGATATGTGGCCAAACGATTTCGTTTTGGCCCCAAACGTTTTAGATAATTACTAATGGTAAGTAGTTAAGAAAAATGAGGTGGCACTCTCAATAAAAATTTGAATTTTCAGTAATGAATGATTTCGTAAAAGTATTATGCACAAATTTCGCATTGAGAAAACTTTAAAAAAAAAACCCCTGACTCACATAGTGGTGTAAATCAATTGAAATCAATTTATTTAAAGATTCGATGGAGCAATATTTGCGCAGTAATATTATTCAGGTTTATTATTATTTAATAATAAACTTGTGATCAGTAATGCTTTAATTTTTAAAGCGTAAGCGATATTTTCAATTAGAAAAAAACGCCGAATTCTTTTAGTCACAAGACATAACTTGGAGTAATTCAATTGCAACACCTTTTATATTCCTCTGTTGGGTCTTCGGAATTTTTTTTCGGAAGCTTGTTAGGCTTAAGTACGGGTTTCTCTGCTTCGAGGAGCAGACGAGCAGTTAGAGTCTCATATTGACGCACTGCATCGCCAGTGATATCACGTATCAAACATTCAAATTGAAACTCTTCTGGATCTAAATGGTCTATATTCCAACAAGCCATAATGAGAGAATACGAATAATAAATTTAGAACCAAGCAACTTGTTAAAAGGAGTTTAAACTGTGTGAGTTAATAATATATATTAACTATATGTACCATGGAGCTGACGTGGGGAGCGATCACCACTTGATGGTTGCCTGCTTGAGATTGTGTACAGCAGCTATCCGACGACCACAAATTCTTCAAATGAAGCGCAAGCTTAATGTGGATAAACTCAGAGATCCCAACAAAAAACTCGAATACACCACCATTCTACGCGAAAAGTCATCCACATTGGGTGAACATGAAATGAGCACACTGGACGCCAATTGGGAGGCAACCAGAAACACTTTTCTAACTAGTGCTGAAGAATCTGTGGGATATGCGCAAAGCGGTGAGAAACCCTGGATGTCACAAGACACATGGGACAAGGTTGACAATCGGAAAAAAGCCAAATTGGCAATCATCTCTCAACCCGATGTCAATCAACGAACGCCCGACTTGAGGCAGAACTACCGCGATGCTCATATACAGCTTAAAAAGGCTGTTAGACGCGACAAGAGAAAGGCCATTGAAGATCTGGCAAACAAGGCAGAGTCTGCGGCTTACCTTGGGGATATGGGTTCACTATTTAAAATCATGAAACAGTTGACGAACAGGAATTTCACCGCCAACCACCTGGTGAGAGATGTCAACGGAACTCTCCTTAATATGAGTGAACACCAGTTGCGACGATGGAAGGAATACTTCTCTAATATTTTAAACATCTTGTTAGATGAAGATATTCCGGAAACAGAACAACTTCCAAACATCCAACCGCAACAATCCTCTATTAGGGACGATCCCCCAGATAAGGAAGAGATAGTTTCCGCCATTCGGTCAATGGCGGGAAGGAAAGCTCCAGGTATAGACGGACTACCAACCGAACTCCTCAAAGCGGACCCGGAAATAACAGCCGATATACTCCTCCCACTCTTCACTAAGGTGTGGAATGATGGAAGATATCCGACTGAATGGAAGGAGGGCGTCATTGTGAAAATTCCGAAGAAGGGCGACCTTCGGGATTGTGGCAATTGGCGTGGTATATGTCTACTTACTGCCGTATCAAAAATTATGGCTAAGGTAATTCTCAACAGGATTAGTGATGTCGTCGAGAGCACTCTCGAAGTTTATCAGGCTGGATTCCGTAAAGGGTCGTCTTGTACCGACCACACAAATACCCTACGGATAATATTAGAGCAGTCAGCCGAAATGGGTTCGCCACTACATCTCATGTTTGTGGACTTCGAGAAGGCTTTCGACAGCGTCTATTAGATGACGCTGCAAAAGTTCGCTTGCTGATAAGAAAACTAGATTCGATAGCTCATACAAGGTATGCAAATTATATTTTGCCACAGGAGCCACGCGATCTCAGTTTTAAAGAGACAAAAGTTAAATTGAGTGAGATTTTCGGCAAACAGATGTCACTCAACGCTCGCTATAACTGTCTTAAGTTGCAAAAGAAACACAGTGATGACTTTGATACGAAAGGCGCAATTGAATTTTTTTAATTTTTTTTTTTTTAATTTTGATCATTCTTTTTTTTTAAATAGCACTTCATTTTTCCTTGGTATTAATTCTTGTCTTCTTTAACTATTTTCATTTCGTTGCATGGATTTTTTTTTATTCCTCCATCCGTATCTGGACTATTGTCATTGTTTTCTTTTCTTTCAACTTCCATTTATTTTATAAAATATTGTTTTTTTATAATATCGAAAAATAATAATAATATTAACCATAAAGACACCGACATCTAGTGCTTCAAAAACAAAATAATTAACAATTTGTGCTGACGGTCACCATTTCGCGCGCACGAAATAGCAATGAAAGAAACCGTTGAGATGATATAAAACGCGAGGGCAGAAAAGAATCGGGGCTTTTTGGTTTTGATGGCTTTAGGCTTTTGGCGGGATTTTTTTTTTGATTTTAGAGATTCTAAAAATCGTTGGTTTTTTTTTTCTCTTCTTCGACACTGCAGAAAAAGTGGACTTGTGGATCTTTTTTGATAAAAAAAAATAAAAATTAAGAGTGAACATAAAAAAAAAGGATGTGAAAAACAGTGAAAACTAACTAAAATAATAACACAATAACGAATAAAGATCAGTGATTTAAACCAAACAAGACCTAACAATAAATAGTGAAGTGCTTCAGTATCGGCGAGTCGGCAACCATTCGAAAGAAGGCAGCATCCAGCATACGAGCGACAAGAACATAAAAAAGGAAGGACATCATAAAGGTACCCAACGATTTTTTTTTTTTCTTAGTGAAATTATATTAGGGATCAGACGCACTAAAATAAACCTTAAGATAAACACAAAGTTTCTTTTTTTTTCTTCTTTTTTTTTTATTAACGTGTTTCTAAATACTCTCACTCTGTAAGATATAGGTGCTGATACGGACGGAGTAAGTAAACGTTATCGATCAATTATATTTTTTTTTAGGAAGAGATTAATGGCTGAAAGAAATATGAAGTGCTAAGTCGCCCAAATGTGGCCTTGGTGCTCGTTATGCCTGAAAGGGCTCGATTCCGTCAATTTACGCCCCTTTGACCTTGTCGTACTGCCCTGGGGCCTCGTATAGCCTAGGTGGCCATATACGGAGCTCCGGGCCAAAATCACCGGCGATGCATTAGAGCCCACACATCGTACTGCGACAGCACCCTCAAGGATGAGTGCGACTCCAGGTCGAATTCCCCACCCCAAGCTCCTGAGTGGCCGGCAAAAGTGCTGTCCAGACCTGGAGGAGCCTCATTAATTCTGCATGCGGAATGGGCCCCCAGAGGCCCATTTCGTATCAACTTCATTACATATGCTGGAATAGTGAACAAACACTTCAAAAATTTCAATTTAAAGAATCTTACTAACGCGCAATTTAAATGTCTGATATTTGTGTGTGGATTAAGTGCAAGCTCCGAAGCAGATATTCGCACGCGGCTTCTATCCAAAATCGAAACGGATTCCGAAGTGACTATTCATGCACTTACTGAAGAGGCAAATCGTTTGATGTCTTTGAAACATGACACTAAGATGATTGAGAAGCAGTCACCCGCGGTTCAATGGGTAAAAAAGAACGTCCATAATCATGAAAAGTACTCAAACGAACATCAGAGTCCAAAAAAAAAACCATCACGCGCATGCTGGTTTTGTGGTGACATGCACTATGTTCGATTTTGTAAGTTTAAAACACACAAATGTACTCAATGCGGAAACATGGGACACAAAGAAGGTTTTTGCCAATCTTCCAAACGAAGAACCAGTACTGGGAATAACAAACCGAAGACTAACAAGTTTGTAAACAAACCAAAAACCAACAGCCTGTTTATGGTATCGAAGATAGACTACGAGAGACGCCGTAAGTTTGTCAACATCAGGATTAATTCTGTTCCTGTTCGATTGCAACTCGACACCGCTTCGAATATTTCCATCATTTCACGAACAACGTGGAAAACAATTGGCAGTCCAGCTCTTACGACGATTGACCAATCAGCAAGAAATGCATCCGGAGATATTTTTCAACTATCATTTTTGCTCAAATGTGAAATAGCTTTTGGCGAGAAGCCGTCATATGGCGAATGTTACGTTTCCGATACCAATCTGGACATTATGGGCATTAACTGGATCGAACAATTCGGGTTATGGGAGGTTCCGATAAGTTCAATTTGTAACAAAATCACGTCTGTTTCCAGTTACCCGTCTTCGTCAAGTGCTCAGAAGATTGTTAAAACATTAGAGCAGAAATATCCTGAAGTTTTTGAAACCACACTTGGTTTCTGCACAAAGTCGACCGCTGTACTTCATTTGAAAACTGGTGCTCAACCAGTTTTTCGACCAAAAAGAACGGTTTCCTACGCCGCTCTACCTATTGTGGAAAAAGAACTGCAGAGACTCGAAGATCAAGGAGTGTTAAGCAAAGTTGAATTTTCAGCATGAGCCGCACCCATCGTAGCAATTAAGAAAGCTAACGGGAATATTCGCACCTGTGCGGATTTCTCAACCGGTCTCAATAATATGCTGGAGTCACACAACTATCCGCTTCCTGCTCCAGAGGACATTTTCGCTACATTAGCTGGTGGTAAATTTTTTTCAAAGATTGACTTAGCTGATGCGACCAGTCGACGAAGCTTCACGCTCTCTACTTACAATCAACACTCACAAAGGACTATATCAATACAACCGACTTTGTTTTGGTATAAAGTCAGCTCCAGGAATTTTCCAACAAACAATCGACACTAAGTTAGCCGGAGTGACTGACGCTGTTAGTTATTTGGACGATCTGATTATAGTAGCTAAGACAGAGAAAGAACATGAAGAGAACTTATCGAAGGTTTTTCAACGTTTAAAAGAATGGGGACTCCGTGTCAAAGCAGAGAAGTGCGCACTATTTCTTCCTCGAATTAAATATCGAGGATTTATTATCGACCAAGAAGGAAGACGACCGGATCCTGAGAAGATTCAAGCCATCCAAAACATGCCACCGCCAACTGATATAACGACGTTACGTTCGTTTATCGGCATGATAAATTATTACGGACAGTTTGTACGACAAATGCGGGAACTTCGTTTTCCATTGGATAAACTTCTAAATAAAGACGCAAAGCGGAACTGGTCAGAAGAATGTCAACGGTCATTCGAGAAAACCAAAGCAATTCTGAATTCTGATCTGTTACTTACACATTTTGATCCGCAATTTGAAGTGAAAGTAGCATCAGATGCCTCGAACTATGGTCTCGGAGCGGTAATTTTACATCGTTATCCGGACACATCGGAAAAGGTCATCGCACACGCAGCGCGGGCTCTTTTACCCGCCGAAAAAAACTATAGCCAGATAGAAAAGGAAGCGTTAGCATTGATTTTTGCGGTAACCAAATTTCACAGGTTCCTGTATGGACGTAAGTTCACGTTATCAACGGACCATAAACCGTTGATATCAATTTTCGGAAGTAAGAAAGGAATTCCAACACATTCTGCTAACCGGCTACAACGTTGGGCGTTGATTCTTCTTTCTTACGACTTTATAATCGAACATATTGGTACCACCAAATTTGGTCATGCCGATGCGCTATCTCGATTATTGGTTCAACAACCAACGGAAGTTTCCGACACTGTCATCGCATCCACTTCCATGATTGACTCCGAGGTAAATCAAATCATCGTGGAAAATGTGCGTCGGCTTCCTGTCACGTTTTCGATGATCACTAAGGCAACATCCGAGGATGAATTACTGCAGAAGGTTTTACAATATATGCGTTCATCTTGGCCTACATTGATCAACGAACCGAATCTGAAGATGCTATTCAATCGGCGAGAGTCGCTTGC
This sequence comes from Chorisops tibialis, assembly GCA_963669355.1. Lineage (NCBI taxonomy): Eukaryota > Metazoa > Arthropoda > Insecta > Diptera > Stratiomyidae > Chorisops > Chorisops tibialis. Next base: position 261,704,043 of record OY770262.1, on the reverse strand, counting down.
CGAGTCAAAAGGCTGTATACTAATGTCGGATCGTATAATAATTCCGGATACATTACGGATGGTTGTTCTCAAATAACTTCATTCCAGCCATCCTGGAATTAACCGAATGAAGGCTTTGGCTCGAAGCCAAACATTGATCGACATATCGAAGATATGGTGGAGAAATGTTCGCGATGTGCTACCGCTGCCAAATCTCCAGTAAAGACTACGCTGTCATCCTGGCCGATAGCGATCAAACCATGGTCCAGAATACACCTAGACTACACCGGTCCATTCCAAAACTTAAACTTTTTGGTTATTGTGGATGCCTACAGCAAGTGGCCTGAAATTTTTATAATGCCATCTACTACCACGTCGGCAACGCTAAACAAACTGGAAGAAGTTTTTGCTAGGTTTGGATTTCCGGAAATACTAATTTCCGATAATGGAACACAATTTACATCACATCAATTCGAGGAATTTTGTACATCCAACGGAATTCAACACATTCGTTCACCGCCGTATCAACCTCAATCAAACGGTCAAGCGGAACGATTTGTTGATACTTTAAAGCGAGCTCTCTTAAAAGCAAAAGGGGAAGACATGACGGCTTCCGCGTTGCAACTCTTTTTAAGGTGTTATCGTACCACACCAAATGCAGCACTGCCAAATTCAGCAACACCTTCACAACAGATGTTCGGCAGGAACATATGAACGTTGTTGGATTTGATGCATCCAACAGAATCAACAGTTCCGTTGCAACGAAATACAGAGATGGAACAAAACTTTAACGATCGACATAGTGCTGTTTCTCGTACCTATCAATTTAATGATACTGTCTATGTGAGGAACTACAAGAATAACAAGATATTGTGGGTACAAGCCACGATTCTGAAGCGCATTGGAACGGTCAAGTACAAGGTTCGAGTGAATGACCAAGTTTGGATTCGACACGCAAACCAAATTCGGCGCCATCACTCAAATGCTACTGCACTGTCAACAGCAGAGCTTCCATTGGACATTGTTATGGTTGAAGGCCTGCGGGTGAATTTTTTTTAAAGCAATTCGCGCGATATTCGAATCTAACACTTCGCTACACGAAGGTCGAAGCAGTCAGCTGTGGATTCCGCGTGGATCATCACCCGCAGCCAACTTCATAAGAGACAAGCGGAGATACGTCAGTTTTTTTTTGATTCGGGTAGTACGTCCGGAGAAAAATAAAGAACGTGGTAGTACCGCTCGATTCTTCGATTCAAGGAAAAGCAGAAGAAGGAATACGGAAGAGGTGTTGTGTTAAGTTTTCGGTTGTGGATTTCTCGCCAGAAAGCGAAGAAGAAAATCGGTGGCATCGTTTTCTTTTCCCTGTGGAAAAAGCCCGAGAGTCTCCCAAAGTGCGTTTCCATACGCGAGTGCCAACGACAACAACAATGAACAGGTACTTTACTTTTATCATCCTTTTTACAAGGCGGACTATAATTCGCGCGTTAACTTTTCTCGCTCAAAAAAAAAAAAAGGTAAAATAAATTTCGCATGAAGCCAGGACTTGGGATGAAAATCGAACCGAATGACGCAATCCACAACATCATCAACAACCAAATACATTGCGAAAATCCGTGATTTACCGCCATCTTGCTGTCCCTGCTGTACGAAGGGAAAATTTTCTTTGAAAACCGAACGACGACGATCCTTTTTTGATTTGATTGGGGAAAAGATAGCAACGGAGCACACCCGCAGCAGCAACATCACCGGCAGCTCTGAATCGTGGGAAAAAAATAATTAAAAATCGTAGAGGAGACATGCGTAGCGACGAGTGCATTTTTTTTAAATCTCGCTCGCCAACAATAAATAGTTTCGGTAATCATCCTTATTTTCTTCATCACGTGTGTGTAAAATTGAGGTTAGGCGCCCACACTTCCCCAAGAAACATCGAAACGTCTTTTCGCGATTTCCCATAGTAATTCGGGAAGGAAAAAATAAAATAAAAGGAATGTCATTTCCATACATATTGTGCTAAAATCGTCGCGAGTTTTTTCTTATGAATAACACAAAATACGAAAATAAGCGGCGAGATTGTGCGACAGAAGTTAAAGAAAAGTAACCTCACTTTCAATCGCGAAACGAAAAACGAAAGAACAAGAAAAAATTTCCCTTCGGCAGTGCATTTTGCTGTGATTACTTGGAATAATTCGCATTAGTTTCCGGGGAAGGGAATCGAGTTGACTTTTCCGTAAAGAAGTATTTCGTGTTAAGAAGTCTCTTTTAAAATTTTATTGTTTGAAATCTTATCCGGGTTTTTCTTTTTTTTTTCCTTTAATTGGGCACTGGAATTTGCTCTCGGCCGGCATCGTGATTGGCGAAAACCGAGGGAAGGAGACTTTACTGCGTGAGACCGTGTAGCTGCTTCCTAATTACTTCTTATTGGAATTACGCTATCTCCAAAGCCCCAAAAATTAAGGGATATCCGCAGAAAACATCTTGTGTAGACATCGTGTTCCAGAAACAGTACTGTTACTGGAGCCTACTGATGACGAAACGCCCAAGCAATAATTTTTTGATAACTGGCCCTCATTCGACAAGAGCGTGAAGCTGGGAAAGAAGTGCAAGCTTCTTATGAGAAATTTACATGCACCTCCACTCGCATGGTACTCATCGCCGATATATAGTAGACAGTTGTTCTCGTACTCCAACGACTGTGAGGGCGTGAAATACATTAGGAGTGGTTGTCATCGATCCGCCCCAAATCGACACAGCGAAACGCCGCCGAAATACGAACACTCATCGGTTGGAATAGTTCTAATATCAAATTTCCTTTAGTATGTTTTTTTTTTCTGTTCAGCTTCGTTCGGAGTAATTCTTGAGTTGTAAGTCATTTTTTTTATTATTATTTTTTTTTGAATTTTCTTCTGTCATGGTTCTTGTTATATTGGAAAATTTTTTTTTATTCTTCGAGTAATTGCGCAGGACTCACCTCGATTCGAGGAACGCGATTCCTTCAGGTTATGAGAGGGTGAAAATATAGATCTATATTTTTAATTTTTTTTACCTCCTAATTTGAGGGTAGATTGAATTTGAAGGTTCAAGTAACTTGGACCAATTTGTAATCAATAAGTAAGAAATTGTTCCTTCATAAATAGCTGTGCAAGAGAAAAAACAATTTCTTCCTTTTTTCTTCTAATCTTTGACCAAAACGAAACCCAGAAAAAAAAAAGGGGAAAAGTAAAGTAATTCATTCATTGAAATATGATGTAAGGGATGAGACGAAACAGAATAAATTGAATTCAGATTGTTCACGAACACAAAAAATCTGTTATTGTGATAGATGGTGTCATAATTTCTTTATCACGTAAACTCTGGCTTGATAAACATTTTATGTTAACCTAAGATCTTGGGCCAGATAGATTTTTTTTTTGATCACCATAGATTTATTAGATGCTTACTTTAATATTTTTTTATATATTTTTTTTTTCTTTTTTCTCGCTGTGAATTTACTGCTAAATAGATAAGAAAATTAGAAATAAAGTAAAGAGAATTCTGCAGACGTTTGATGCCAGTAATTTAACTTTGAACACGAGCAATTAAGCATAAATTAGAAAGAAAGATTATTAGATTTGTATTCGGAAAAGGAAACAAAACCTGAGAACTTATAGGAACGACTAGTTAAGAATTATGAAAGAAAAAAAAATTAATCTTTGTTTGAATAGGAAGAAAAAGTTTGTTTGTTTAATTCTGAATAAAGAAAATTTATAGTACAATTGAAGCAATCCACTAAAATGGATAATTAGTTGTTATTGAATGAGACTTCTCTAACCTCCGCGTATCCTCATCCTCTCTCTTGGGGCCATACGATAGAGACTTAGTGGAAGATGTATGGCTAAGGTTGGGTGGGCAGGTTGGCGTCAAACCATCAGACGCCGTCGTCGAAACATCTGGTCGAGTCAATATCCGTGACCAGTTGTAGTTCCCTTTTTCTCTTTTCGTTGTCCTTCCGACTTGGATAAGTCGACGCGGCGAGCTCACTACTCGCGATTTATTTTTGTTATGACAGGCCAAATTGGGTTTCATGACCTTCTTGTGCAGCGAACCCCCCCACACGCCTACTGCAGCTAGACCCGGCATCAAGCTAGCGCGTCGCACCTGCACACAGATTGTCACTGAGATGGATGTAGGTGAATCTCAGCCCCGTCTATCCCGAACTTTATCTTTCCTTTTGAATTATTTTGGCTTTCGGGTCAAAATGATTCTCTCCTAGGCCTCCGCGACATAACAACATGTTGCTTGACACATTCGATGTTAAGGCTATCGCTAGCAATCGCAATCCACCAATATTGGAAGAACCAGTCGTTATTAACGCAGACTCCGTAACGGAAGAACCTATACAACCAACATTGGGGCAACATCAATATCCGAAACGTACTCGTACAGCTCCTAGACGACTTCAACCAACACACCACGGAAAAAGACATCCTTCAAGTTGAGACTCTTCACCAGATTTTGTTTAAAGGAGGGAGATGTTGGAAACGCTACTTGACAAGGAGAATTGATAGTCTAACGCAGGAGGCTAGGAATGTCGATAAAAAATAGGATCGACGAGAAAATAGTGTTATAAATCTGACAACCTCGACGTCCCCAGCAACATCCACAGAAGTCCATCAACATGTTAAACGCCATAAACATGTTTCTAGCAACCTCCAGTAAGCTCTTAGAATAATCTAGACACACACACACACACAACGACACCTGACGGAAGCTTCTAGAACTGGAGAAAAATTGTATATAAACACAAAGCTCTCAGACCAGCGCCAGTCATTTTTCTAATGATCGAAACGCGAACCGGTGCAAGAAAAGCGATAGTAAACACGCGACAGTGTTGTCATAAAGCGCAAAGTGATCGGGAAATTATATGAAAGTGCGAATAATAAAATTAGCTATTATTTTTAAACGATTTGAGTTTTACTTGAAATCGGCGAACCTCTAGCTCGTAACAATAGTTTGTTAGTTGTTGGGAACTGTTTTGGAATGTTTGTTGGTTGTCACGAGAGATTTAATTTAAAAATAAATAAAATAATTTATATGTTAATCCATAACAATTATTAATTTTCTTTTCTTTGGAATGATTTTTTTTAGTCCTTTAAGTTTCTTTTTCTTTGGAATAATTTTTTTTTTAATCGTACAAGAAAGTGTACAGGAATTAACAATACGAAGAAAAGATGAATTGTTGTTTCCGAGCACAATACAGACAAATTTACAAAAGGGGAAAAATAGATCTATTTTTGGCCATAATTTGAGGAATATAAATAATAATAAAAAGAAAAAAAAAAAGAAACGAAATTAATTAAAAAAGATGAATGTATCAAAATTAAAGTCAAAAGAATTAGAAAGAAGATGAGTAACTAATTTTATCATTTAAAGAGCCCCCTCTAACCTCCACAATTCCTCCTACTCTCTCCATACAAAAAAATATATGTTGGAGACTGTATGGCTAAGGCAGAGTAGGCAGGGTAAGGCGACATAACATCCGTCGCCATCGTCGAGGCATCTGATCGGGTCAACATCCGCGATCAGAGAAAGTCCTAATTTAATGTTGAATACCTATTCTGGGGTAAGTCGACGTGACGAGCTCTAAAGCTCGTTTTTATTGTAATAGGCCATGTTTTTATGGTCAGTATCGGAGCAACGAACCTCCCCACGACTCCCGTAGCTAAACCCGGCAACACGCTAGCACTTCGGTCGCTCCAGCCCGATACTGCCACCGAGATGGATGTTGGTGGATCTCGGACCAGTTTGTTTCCCGAACCGAAATTTTCCTTCCTATGATCACTTTCGATTATTTCGATATTTTGGTATCGAAATAATCCGTTTTTTGGCCAACCATCCTACATACAACAACAGTAGCATAAATAATGATTTACCTAGCTGTATGTAGACTTTTGTCTAGAGTTACTCAATGAAAAGAAATAACAAGACGTACTAGTGTTCGGCCAAGGTGATAACCAGCTTTTCCGTTAAATTTGAAAAAGCGACCTGCTATTTTCCAGCATGCGATAAGTAAGCAAATGTGATTGCAATCCGTTCATTAGTACGTGAAACCTATCAAATTAAATTTTCACCACTTAAAAGTACTGTAAATTAAAGATATTCACGAGTTAAAATCAGAAAAAGTTGCACGCACACATACGCATCAGAACTGTAATTTCGAATTTCGAACTTTAGTTTTGTTCTTTTTTAGTAAAGAAATGTCAAGAGAACTGTCACGATGACAATTCATTTTGTACATTCGGCGAAGGTAAGTGAAAAACTCTAATTATTTCCGCAAATTTTCATAAATTTAAGCATTCCAGGAAACCGAAATGGAGACCATCCGGAATTGATGGGGATCACCCCGCGAAAGTGGAAATCTGCTGCTGCGAAAGAGGAAATCTACATCGCGTCGAAGCTTCTCGCCGGTGTATCGACAAATATATTTTGGTTTTGGTATTTAGCTCGCGATGTGTGAAATGATATCTTTCCTTTAATAAATGTGTTGTAAATTCAGAATAAGCCTTTTATTAAAAAAACCCTATTGTACCCAAAATAGTTCATTTATTTTAAAGGTAGTGTTGTTTTAGACATCTCAATGCTGGAAATCGAGACGTTTTGGCCGTTGAACTATTTACAAATTAAACCACTAAGAGAACGTCACTAAGAATTTTCCAAAGCCTAGTGACATAACCGATCCCAGAAATATGAAGCTTGTGTTTGTTGTGCTAAAATTCGATCCGCGAGAGATCGAAGAGCCATCCTTTTTGTAACGAGTAAGGCTCTAGTATGCAGAACTCCCGAGGATGCCATTCGAACCGATTAACTAAATAAATAAATAAATATTAAACGTATATATGTTAAAGTAATAAGTGATGTGTTCTCTAATTTCGTCAGCAATATCACTCTAATTCAGGAAAAAACAACTAACTAATTGCATAAACCCTAACCCTAGCTGAAATGATTGAAAAAGCCCGCCAGATGTCAAATTTCGAAATTGCAACTACGCCAGCGACATTTGCGTCGAAATAAGGATCTACAAATAGTACTACACGCATTCTCACCCACACTTAAGTATCATTTTCGAACTCGAAAATAAAAAGCGCCCTATCTGACAAGGTGGCCCAACTCTTTTACCAGGTGCCTTGTTCCTTCTTTTTCATAGAGTGACTCTACTTTTGTCAATGCATTTTTATACTCTAGATGAAATCTGAGAGTATATTGTGTTTGCCTTACCGTTTGTAACGCTAAAAAATACAGAAATATTTGTTGTCTCTCAAAAACCTCGATTCTGAGTTGCTGTCTGTCCGTCTGTATGTCTGTCTACAGCATAACTCTCGAAAGCTTTGAGCTATAGTGCTAAAAAATTTTGTGTGACATTTTTAGAAAAAAAGTAACTTTAAGTTCGTGAACGGGCCACATCCACCCACTCCTTCTACCCCCTCCCATACAAATTTATTGAAATTTTGAAATTTAAAGAAATTGATTTTTCTCCGTAACCATTTCACCTAATAGTTCATAGTATAATGATATAAATATCATTAACCCCCAGAAATATTGATCTGATCCCCCCACTTCTTTTACCACGTCCCATACAAATACAAAATTTTCAAAAATGCATTTATTCGGTTCGCATTGCAACTAGCAAAGCTAAATGAACCAATTTTTGTCATAATTAATTTTATTACAATTGCAACTAATTTTGGAAAAATTATCAACTTTACTATCAACTTTAAAATTTGAAAAAGGTATACTAATTGATGTCAAAAAATTTGGTTTTGATTCGGATATTCCTTCTACCCTCGTCCCATACAAATGCAGAATTTTGGTAAATGCATTTAACCGATTTTCATAGAAACTAGAAGAAGTAGAAACTTGAAATTTTGCCAGAATTTCCCCTTTTATAATTGTAATAAATTTTTAAAAAAATATCGCCTTCACCTCACTCCTTCTACCACCTCCCATACAAATTTTTGTATTGGAAATTCAAGAAAAGTTTCTCCCCTTCGAACATATGAGAGCTATCGACTTTAAAATTGTAATAAAGCAATGTGATTCGGATGTTGATAAGCAGATTCAAAATCATCCAAAATCTCCCACTTTCTTTGCCACCTCCCTTACAAATACCATAAATTCAGACAAAAATTGTTCAATTTTCTCGAAAATTATGAAAGCAAGAAACTTCAAATTCAGCATGCAATATTTTATATACTACGTTCAGTGTTACATACAAAAATTACAAACCTTCCCTTCTGCTTTTACCACCTCCCAAGCAAAAAGTAAGTAAGTATTTCATCTAGAGTATCATATGATTGGGCTTTACTCCTTCTACCCCCTCCTATACAAATTTAATGAAATTTCGAAATTTAAAGAAATTGATTTTTCTCCGAAACCATTTCAGCTATTGACTTGAAAATTAGTTCATAATATAATGATATAAATATCATTAACCTCCAGAAATATTGATCTGATCCCCCCACTCCTTTTACCACCTCCCACACAAATGCACAATTATTTTAATGTTATAAATTATTTTTGTCCCAAACCGTCAAAGCTATCAACTTTAAAATTTGAAAAAAGTATACTAATTTAAATATGATTGATGTCAAAAAATTTGGTTTTGATTCGGATATTCCTTCTACCCTCGTCCCATACAAATGCAGAATTTTGGTAAATGCATTTAACCGATTTTCATAGAAACTAAAAGAAGTAGAAACTTGAAATTTTGCCAGAATTTCCCCTTTTATAATTGTAATAAATTTTTAAAAAAATATCGCCTTCACCTCACTCCTTCTACCACCTCCCATACAAATTGTTGCATTGGAAATTCAAGAAAAGTTTCTCCTCGAGCATATGAGAGCTATCGACTTTAAAATTGTAATAAAGCAATATGATTCGGATGTTGATAAGCAGATTCAAAATCATCCAAAATCTCCCACTTTCTCTGCCACCTCCCATACAAATACCATAAATTCAGACAAAAATTGTTCAATTTCCTCGAAAATTATGCAAGCAAGAAACTTTAAATTCAGCATGAAATATTTTATATACTACGTTCAATGTTACATACAAAAATTACAAACCTCCCCCTATGCTTTTACCACCTCTCAAGCAAAAAGTAAGTAAGTATTTCATCTAGAGTATCATATGATTGGGCTTTACGCACAATCATAATTCTGTTATGTTTTTAGTTATGTATCAATACCTTTTAAAGTTTATATTGGAGAAGAGAGTTTTTTGTTGAATATCAATTAAAATAGACTTAGAACTTAGAACATAACTTCATCATTACTTTTTTAATTAGTGCTATGGGGCTCAAGTAGCGAAAATAGGGGTCGTATGTAGACTTTTGTCAATCACTGTATATAAAAACTGGTCAAATTTTAAATTTTACCATTCGCAACAAATACATAAATGTTTGATTAAATAATCTTAAACTTTGCAATAAGTTTTACTTGTTAGACTCTAAAATTTATTTATTTTTTAAATAGCCTTTTAAAAAGTTCAAAATAATTTCTTTATGTGCTCAAATAAAAATTATTTAAATAGGCATAACTGCACGGTTTTATCATATATATGTTTCAGCTGTTCTGAATGCTTTCAATTTTCACATTAACATATTTTACAATCATATTTTCATCTTATCGCTATAACCAACATTTATTTTGATTTTGGTTAATATTTAAATAATTAAAAATAAAAAACAATAAACAACTTACTCAGATATAAATATACGTATAAATTAAACTATGGTTAATTGTTGCTGGAACGCTGCATCAATTCAACTATTTGGACATCGAAAAGTAAATACTCAGCATAACTATCACCACAAAGAAGACACCAACACCGTAAAGAAGAGCTTTTTCACGTAGCGCACGCATCATCATGGAATTCAATAGACGCGACGAACGTCCCAAATCTGCATTAGTTTCGCGCAATTTCGATCGTGCGCTCTGCATCGTTTCGCGCTGATGATGTAAATCTTGTAAAACTTGAGTACCGATTTGCTCAGTTTCGAGCACAATTCGATAGCCTTCGGTTAATTGATTACCGGTCCGTTCAATTCGTTCCGAATTGTTTAGCAGTCGCTGTTTTTGCTCATCGCGAATTCCAATATCTTCGAAATCATCGACAGAATCGTAACTGTTTGTAATTTTATCTTGAGCATTTTTATACTCGGTTTCGAGTCGTTTCAGTTCGGCTTGATAGCAATTTAATTTATTTGTCCAGCTAGCACGATTTGTTGGTTCGATTTCACGAATCTCGAGAGACATTTGTTCAATCTGAAAGAAAGGAAAATTTATTTTCAACGGAAGAGACCTAATTTGTAATCAATGCTTTGATACACAAGTCCGGGCGCACAAAGACCTATAAGCTGGTCCTTTGATAAGCCACAGGATCTCAGAACAGAAGAGACTCCTAAACGAACGGAAGTTTTCTATGAAGCGTTGAGGGTTCCTAGGTTCCGCATTTACCAGATTAACGAGGCTATCGAAAAAGTGTGCGCCGAGGTGGCGTCTCATTTTTCTAAAGAGGGCAGGGCAAGTTCGTAGCAGATGAAGAATCGTAACTTCCTCTTCCTCATTTTTGCAGTTTCTGCAAAAATCATTAAACGGGAGGCCAAGTATCTGAGCACGTCTCCCTATAAGGCAGTTTCCTGTAACGACTCCTATTACGGAGCCAATCGTCAGCCTGCTTAGCGAGATCAGTCTACCAGAGCGTTTTAGTTCGAGCACAGCCAAACCTGTCTGGTACTATTACATGTAACACCGTTTGTCCATCTGTCGTTGGCTTTGCTAATCACATCCAACTTAAGCTTATAAGTTGCGAGAGGCAAACTCACCTTTTCTTTCTCAGATTGAATCTGCAAAGTGGCGTTCGTCGGAATGGTCCTATGACCTGGTACCCAGCACCGGCGAATATTGAATTGTTCAGCCATCTCCCTCAGAGACACACGACAATCAAGAACAGTCTTGGATGCAGACATAACTGATTCCAGGCACTTAATAGCGGCCTGCTGTCAGATATCAATATCGTTACTAGAAACTACATGACTCTTAAACCAGGCCAAGGCTTCTTTTATCGCCATCACCTATGAAACAAAGTCAAATTTTCATTACACGTAAGCTCTGATCTTAGAAAATGATCGTAGGAACATTTGAATCCCACAAAGTTGTTCCTGGAATTTCATTGACGATTTTTTTTTTATTTTACTATGCACAAAGATCCGCATTATAGAGTTTTTGAAAATTCAGATTGCCAAGAGTCCTTCACGATTCTATCACCAACCCAGAGTACACGCGATAGCATTGGTCTTTAGTTGTTCCCAGGACTTGTTTCTTTCTCTGACTTCCTTTTCAACTGTTCGTTTCAGTATACTAAGCGTTCCAGCAACCAAACTCTTCTCCTTCGATGGCACCACAGGTCCCTTAACAATTTCATTTGTTATTGTGGAGGAGTTGTTATGGGGGGTGTAGCCTAGTGGGTAGCGTGTAGATGTACAATGCGAAGGTCGTGAGTTCAAATCCTAGTCGACGTATTATCTTTCGTGGGACACCTCCCACGCTTTACTGAGGTGTGGAATAAAGGAAGATATCCGGCTGAATGAAAGAAAGATGCCATTGTGAAAATTCCAAAGAAGGGCGACCATCGGGATAGTGACAATTGGTGTGGTATACAGTGTTGGAAAAAAAATTTGCAACCGAAGTCAGAAACAACATTTTTTGTTCAAAACTTTCTCAATTTTGAATTGAGCTTGAGAATTTTTTAACAGAATTATTTCCCGTAATGTACTAAACACAAAAGCTATAACAAATAATAATTTTAAAATCTTAGAAAAATAAAAAAAAAATATGTCAATTGAGCTTCACTTTTAGTGCTTGCTTCACAGTCAATAGGTCGTAGGTTCGATTCCCACGCCAGACAGTGTGAGTTTATAAGCAAGAATTTTCAGTTGCTACCAGCGATGAAAAATTACTCGAAATTGAATGGGAAAACGATGCGCAAAAGTGAAACAGTTCAAGAAGGTCTATATACTCAGTAGATGGTTTATGTTCGCTTTCTATCATTCAATCCTCATAACACCTGCAAATATTTGTCAGCAGCAGCCAGTAAAACTGAAAAATATATATCAGCTTCTCCACTCGTTAGGTCGTTCTCAGTCCTCTTCCTCTACCTTCCTAATCCCAATCCTTCCCTCCATGACTGTGTTTGTACATTCCACATAAATGCCGAAATATCCTATAACACAGGTCATTCTGTAAAAAAATACATTTGCAACTTCTGAGAATAACGGCATCATATGCGTAACAGTTTTACTGCTAAACTGCCTTTTTGTATTTTTTAATTTTGTTGTGTGCTTAGCTATCAGTACGTTTGTCATACGCGCTGGTCGAGCTAATTCGTTTTATCTACAGATCATTTCTCAGTTAGTTGGTATTGTCATTTGTCATTGTTGCAATAAAGTCAATATTCTGCGTGATTAGTGTGATGTTCTTTGGTAAATTTAAAACTAATGGCTGGGAACAAATATGGAAAAGAGCTAAAATCTAGAATTCTAAGTGATTAAAAAAGTGGATTATCGCAAAAAGAGTTCAATATGTTAAAGTCCACAGTTTGTAGAATAGTTCAAAGAGAAAAAGTAAAGACAATCAGACTTCTCCTATCACTTCAACAGTGCGTCCTTAGCCCGATGTACTAGCTTAGTAGAACAACGTAGGTACATGGTTCAGTCATTGAATGACGACTTGGCTAAAATTCTTAGTTGGGGGCAATAAGAATCAAGTTGAATTTAATGCTTTGAAAAACCAGTGCTGTCTTGTGTCCCACAAACGTGACTCTAACCTTGACCCAATCACCTTCGAAGGCCAGCTCTTCTTCAAGTGTTAAAATGTTAGGTATCCAAATCACAGATAACTTATCTTGGAACGATCATATATTTAACATCGCCAAGGAAGTATCTAAATGTTTGGGCTACCTAAAACGGTGTAAAAACTCCTTCACCCCTTCTGGGTTACTAACAATTTATAAGGCCTATATTAGACCACGTCTTGAATTTAATTCCCACCTATGGGCGGGAGCTCAAAAAACTTCTCTCTCCTATCTGGATAGTATCCAATCTCGGACTATTAAAATTATAGGAGATTCTGACATCACTTCTTCGCTCGATTCACTCGAGCATAGACGAACTGTAAGCTCCCTAACCCTTTTGTATCGCTACTACAATGGAGATTGTTCGGACGAAATCTCTAATCTCTTGCCCTCACGTATGCCCTTAACCCGTAATACTAGAGCTGCTTCGCGCGCTCATAAGTATTCTCTCAACCCCACCTTCGGTCGCACTGTCAAATTTCGTGATTCGTTTTTAAACCGGACTATTCGAATATGGAACTCGCTGCCCATCTCGGTGTTTCCGCATGACTACAACATTCAGCAATTTAAAGGAAATATTCATAGCCACTTCCGTCTCTATCCCCTTAATTCCCAAAAACCAATATCCTGCCCCCCTCACCGGAGCTGTGCTTCAGTACAAAAGGGCAACCGCTCTAGTTCCGGTGACACAAAAAAAAATCCACAAAGCAGGGCGACCTAGAAAAACTACCCAAAGAGATGATTTAAATATTAAAATAAAAATAAAAAAGGATCCTGAAATATCCAAACATTTAAAGAACGAACTGAATTTAAATGTAACCACTAAAACCATTCGAAGAAGAGCTTTTGAATTTGCACTTAAAAGCTACCGACCAGCAAAGAAGCCATTGATTTCTAAAAAAAACTGAAGGCCAGACTGGAATTTCCCAGAAATCATATCGATTGGAATTTACAAAAGTGGAAGACCGTGCTTTTTTCGGACGAAAGTAAATTTAATTTAAGAGGTACTGATGGGTTACGTCATGTAATACCATTGACACATAGCGCAGCTAAATTATAAATAAGGCCTAAATTATCGGCTGTGTATCATACGCTTATTTAGCTAAATTACCAAAATAGCAGCTAAATCATCTCGTTATGCTCTCAGCTAAATCATCTCATTTAGGTAAATCCTCTCATTTTTCTCATAATTTAGGCTATAACGATGAATAATGTAGTACTAGAGTTGGAGCTTTCATAAAAGCTTCGTCGTGCAAGAGAGAAGAAAAGTCATTTTCTGACAGCTCTGAATTATACAAAATCTTAGAATCGTGATTTAAACGCCTAGCCAGGAAAAATGACTCGCAAACGATTCTAAAACACGACAAAGGATCGTTTTTCTTCTTTTGTCGCCTTCCTTGCAAAATTTGATTGCCTATTGGCTATGCAATTCAACATTTTAAAATTATGACAGATGAGTGAGTGGCTCTTTTTAATTAGCAAAGTGCTGTGTGTCACCATATAGGCTTTGCCCTATATTAAACTAAATAAAACGCGTGCTCTTACGGTTAAATTGTTCTTACGACTTTTATTGGCATCAAGCTAAACACGTCTGTACATGTTGACATTTTGAAAACGAACTCTCTTCAATATGGATGTGCTATTGGTAATAATAGAGTTGACTGCTAGAGGCGTTGTTGTAGTTATGCTGGTCGCTACACTATCCCCCTCCAAGCAGCTTATTGTTTTGCTGTCACCTGGACAGCTGATTAATATGCTGCGATTATTTTTGTTTTTGAAAATGCACTTTTTTCTTAGGGCCGGGATACGTTTTCATGGTGCTTGAAAACGGTTGCTTGAAATTCGTTGGCTCTGTCTGACTGGTTGTGGTTGATGTTACAAAATCTGTGTCATCCTCGCGTACGGTGTATGCCGGTTTCAGACGTTCTGTTGATATTTTGATGTCCTTCATATTCACGCGAATGGTGAAGACCCTGTCGTTTGTTCGGTCGATAACCTTGTGTGGTCCTGAATACGGTGGTTGTAACGATTTCGTTTTGCCGTCTTCGCGGAGGAATACGTGAGAACATGTTTGTAATTCTTTGAAAGTGAACATGTTGTCTCTTCTGTGATGTGCAACCGGTGTGGCTCGTAGATGTTGCATGTCGGTTCGGAATTTTTCTACGAAAATTTGTGGATCAGCAGGTCTGTCGTTGTCGATGAAGAACTCGCCGGGAAGGCGAAGCGTCACACCATAGACTAACTCTGCTGGTGAACAGTTTAGGTCCAGTTTAACAGCTGTTCGTAATCCGAGCAGTACTGTCGGAAGTACTTCTACCCATCGCTGCGTTTCATGACACATGATTGCCGTTTTGAGCGATCTGTGCCATCGCTCGATCATCCCGTTCGCCGCTGGATGATATGGTGAGGATCGCGTTCTTTTACATCCAGTTAGCTGGATTAATGCCTGAAACAGAGCGGATTCGAACTGTGAACCCTGGTCTGTTGTCACGGTATGAGGCGATCCGAATCGTGTTATCCATGACGTGTATAGAGCGGTAGCCACTGTGTCGGCGGTGATATCGGCAATTGGCACAGCTTCGGGCCATCTCGTGTAGCGATCGATCATAGTAAGTATATACCGTTGGCCCTTCGATGGAGGAAGTGGACCTACGATATCGATGTGTATGTGTTCGAAACGGCTGCTTCTCTGATGAAATTGTTGAGGTTGATTCTTGACGTGCCGGTGGATTTTTGCCCGTTGACATTGATGACAAGTTTTCACCCATTCGGTAACGTCTTTATCCAAGTTTGGCCATATATATTTTCGACGGATTGACTTGCTAGTTGATCTCCCTCCAGGGTGAGAGGAACGGTGGAACACGTCGAATATTCTGCGTCTTAATTTATCGGGAATGTATGGTCGGATCACTTGAGTGGAAGTGTCGCAAAATAAAGGTCCTTTACGAAAAATTTCTTGAAGCTTAGCGATGAATTTGTTGACAAAAGAGTTCGTAGTTCCTGATCATTTTCTTGACCTTCTGCTATTTCTTTGTTGCCCACCGCGGATGGCATTGTGATGGCGTCCACACGCGACAGAGCGTCTGCCACCACATTGTTTTTGCCGGCAACGTGAACGATCTCGGTGGTGTATTGCGAAATAAATTGTAATTGTCTGCATTGCCGCGCTGATGCTTTCTCAGATTTTTGTCGGAAAGCGTATGTAAGCGGTTTGTGATCCGTTCGGATCGTGAAACTACGTCCCTCGACCATAAACCGGAAAGCTTTAATAGCCATATAAACAGCTAGCAATTCGCGGTCGTAGGTGCTATATCGAATTTGCGTTGGGCTGAATTTCGTGGAGTAGAATGCGAGTGGTCGCCATTCTCCGTCCTGGTATTGCTCTAAAACAGCTCCTGCAGCAGTGTCTGAAGCGTCTGTAGAAATCGCCAAAGGTACTCCAACCTTCGGGTGTGATAATAGAGTCGTTTTGGCAATCATTGTTTTGCTCGCTTCAAAGGCTTGTGAGGTTTCTGCTGTCCAAATGATGGGTCTTTTGTCGTTTTTGCGACTATCATGTAGAGGTGCGAGAACTGATGCGGCATTTTGTAGAAAACGTCTATAGAAGTTGATAATGCCCAGATATCGTCGGAGTTCAGCAATTGTGGATGGTTTCTTGTAGTTGATGATAGCTTCCACTTTGCTAGAGATAGGTTCGATACCGTTAGAAGTGATTTTATGCGAAAGGTATTCTATCTCGTTGACGCCAAACATGCACTTTAATTCTAGTCCGTAATTCCGTAGTCGGGAAAAAACTCTCACTCTCATGCTCCTCGATCGTCGAAGATGCGATGAGTATATCATCTAAGTAAACATGCGCGCAATTGATTCCGCGCAGCACTGTGTCGAGCAATCTTTGAAAAGACTGGGCTGCGTTTCTTAGCCCGAATGTCATCACACAGAATTCGAATAAACCGAACGGTGTTATTACCGCCGTTTTCGGTATGTCTTCGCTTGCGACCGGGACTTGATGGTAGGCCCGTGTTAGGTCTATCTTCGAAAAAATATTTTTTCCTGCTAGATGTTGTGTGATGTCGTGGATATGCGGTATGGGGTAGCTATCGGGTACTGTGACGGCATTCAGCCGGCGATAGTCCCCACACGGTCTCCATTCGGCATTTTTCTTCCGTTTCATGAGTAGTGGGCTGGCCCATGGGCTGCGAGAAGGCCGACAGATGCCTTGTTCAATCATAAACTCGAACTCTGCTTTGGCAGCTTTATACCTCACAGGGCTGAGTCTTCTCGAACGCTCAGATACTGGCGGCCCTTTGGTGAGAATGTAATGTTTTACAGTATGTTTTTGAACATCTTGCGATGTAAGTGATGTGGTCAATTCTGGAAACTCGGCGAGAATGCGATGGAATCTGTTGCTGGGATTGATTGTAGAAATCCGCATTCCTTCGTTGCTAAGATTGCTTGCTATCGTAAACAGTTTTGTTGTCTCGTCGATGAGTTTCTTGTGTTTAATGTCGACCAGTAATCCGAAATGTTTTAAAAAAACGGCACCCAAAATTGGATACGCGACGTCCGCGACACAGAACAACCATTTGAAACGGCGACGGAGTCCGAAATCCAAGATGAGAAGACGTTCGCCGTAAGTGTTGATGGTTGAGCCGTTTGCTGCATAAAGTTTGGCTGATGAAATCAGTTTTTCCCTTTTACTCCGAGGAATCACTGAAACATCTGCACCAGTGTCGACAAGGAACGTGTTGCCGTTTATATGATCGCGTAGTATTAAGCGGTTCTGTTTGTTCGCACCGTCGCTGACCGCTGAAGTTGACGACGGTGCGATCAGTTTTCCGCCAGTTTGAAAGTGCACGGCTTGGTACACTTACGTGCAGCTGCTCCAAAGCGTTGATGGAAGAAACACAAGCCGTTGTTTCTAATGTCTGATTTTGAACGTGAACGGGAACGTGATCGCGTTGGCTGGACTTTTCTTTTGTCTCTCGCCTCCAGATCTTGGATCCTTCTAGTTAAGGCCGCAATTACCGCGTCCTGAGATGCGACGGTTGGTTCAACTGCTACGACCGAAACGGAAGGAAATTCGCGGCTCTCTTCCAGTATCTTATCGGCCACCTCGGTTAGCGCCCCCATATCGATGTGGGAAGTAACCGACAAAATGGCTCGTGTCCGAGCCGGAAGCCGTCGAAGCCATAAGGACCGTACTGCGTCGAGGGGTAATTGGTCTCCGGCCGTGGATTTCATCTCCCTGAAAAGTTGGGATGGCTTCTTGTCACCGAGCTCCATTTCCGTTAGCACCTTCGTAAGCTGGCTGCTGGGTGTTTCCGAGAAACGTGCTATGAGTTGTCGTTTGATTTCTTCGTATTTGTTGGTTGGCGGTGGATGTTCCACGATGTCCGCAACCTGCTCGAGAATGGAAACGTCGATAGATCCGATGAGAGTGTTGAATTTCGCGGAATCCAAAAACACTCTATTGTTGACGAGCTGTGCCTCCACCTGTGCGAACCACAGAGACGGGCGCCGCGTCCAAAATGGCGGCAGCTTCACGTTTTGCATGGCTTCTACCCGTGTCCCGAGGTCCAGCAACCGACGCGAGAAATTTTGGTCGACCGGCGTTGATTTCGGCGAATCCGAAACTTCTGCTTGAACCGGATGAGTCTCGTCTTGTTCTGACATAATTGTTCGATTTCGCGGCGACTCGAAAACACAAAAATAGTCACTTGGCTTTGTTTTACGTCGATCCCGCTTGGAAAACTGAATCACCCAACTAAATTGTCCGTAATTTCGAGCAAATCACGTCGGGGTCACCACTTATAGGCTTTGCCCTATATTAAACTAAATAAAACGCGTGCTCTTACGGTTAAATTGTTCTTACGACTTTTATTGGCATCAAGCTAAACACGTCTGTACATGTTGACATTTTGAAAACGAACTCTCTTCAATATGGATGTGCTATTGGTAATAATAGAGTTGACTGCTAGAGGCGTTGTTGTAGTTATGCTGGTCGCTACAACCAATCTACAGGGTGCGCCATCTAAATGTGGTCGATGGAAATATTGAATAACTTGAACAATTCTCAATCGATTTTGGAAAACTATTTATTTTTATAAAATTTGAAGCTTTACAATTTTTTCCATTCAGTTTCCAAAAACAACGTCGATCAAATGACCACCTTTATTGCAGATACAAAATTCAGCTCTTTTTCTGGCATTTTCCATGACATTTGCCAGCATCTCGGGTGATATCGCAGTGATTTCGGCTCGAATATTGTCCTTAAGCTCGTCTAAAGTCTTCGGTTTGTTGGCATACACTTTGCTTTTTAAAAATCCCCACAAAGAAAAGTCCGGTGCCGTTAAATCGGGCGATCTCGGTGGCCAGTCAATATCCCCCCCTTTCGATACCACACGTCTTGGGAACTTTTGACGCAAGAAGTTCATCGTTGATTTCGCGGTGTGACATGTCGCGCCGTCTTGTTGAAACCAAAAGCCTTTAAGACCTTTTTCACGCATTTCTGGTAAAACAGAGTGTGCCAACATCCATCGATACCGATCCCCATTGACAGTTTCCCCAACTCTGAAGAAGAACGGACCAATGATGGTTTTTGAGCAGACACCGGCCCAAACAGTCACTTTCTGATCATGCAGTGGAGTTTGATGTATAGTATGAGGATTTTCTTTCCCCCAAATGCGACAGTTTTGTTTATTTACAGTGCCAGATAGCGTGAAATGGGCCTCATCAGTCATTAAAATTCGCTCCCAAAAATTGGGCATTTAATGAACATTGTCACTATTTCCGCGCGTTCTTTGGGCGTGAATCGATTCATGGTTAAAATTGTAATGCAATAACCTTTCCGAAATGTGTTCGACGACGTCAATCGGTTTAAATCTGTCAAAATTATTCAATATTTCCATCGACCACATTTAGATGGCGCACCCTGTACTAACGATGAAGACGAGCTAAATTACGAATTAGGCAAATTATAATTAGGACCGCTATGTGTCAATGGTATTAGAAGGCCTAAAGGTGAAAGACTGATATCGGTACACAAATAAGACAGTGAAATTTGGTGGAGGCAATTTAATGTTCTGGGGATGTTTTTCTGGCCCTGGCCTAGGACCTCTTTTTAAAATTGATATGGTATAATGGATTCCGCTAAATATAAAGAAGTTTGTCGTATGCTGATGATCATATGCCTTTATTGTGAACGTTTCAACATTACAACGATCCTAAGCACACTTCAAAATTGATGACGAGTTGAATTAGGAATAATGGAGTCAGGCTTTTGGATTGGCCAGCACAATCCGCAGACCTTAATCCAGTTGAGAATCTTTGGGAGATTGAAAAATATAATTTTACTTACTTACGATTGCGCTACCGCCCAAATCGGACTTTGGCCTCCTGAATACTTTGCCTCCATCCACCTCCATTCAGTGACCGCGTGCTCCAGAAAGAAAATCTTAGCAGTGATTTGCTGTCTGCGTCAATCGAATCCTCCCAGCGCTTCCGTGGTTTTCCGACCGGTCTTTGTCCTTTAACGTTCCCTTTTAGTGTGCGTTTGGGAATTCTTCCGTCATCCATACGATCCACATGACCAACCCATTGTAATTTCTTAAATTTTAAATTTTGTAAGGGTTGACACTTCTGAATTGTTGAAGATGGCATACAATTCTCTATTGTTTCGTTTTCTCCACATCGAGTCTTCCCTCACAGGTCCGAGGATTCTTCTGAGGACCTTTCTCTCAAAGGCGTTAAGTAGTTTTTCGGACGCCTGAGTTAAAGTTCACGTTTCGCTGCCATAGCATAGCACAGGTCTTATGATGGTTTTGTATAGCTTAAGTTTTGTTTTCCTGTGCACGTTCTTGTTTTTGATTATTGGAAGTACCGAATAATAAGTCTTTTTGCCATCATTATCTTTCTTTCGATTTGGATGGGTTCGCTTCCATCCTTCGATAGGTGCGCCCCTAGGTATATGAAGTTGTCTACGTTTTAGTCTCCTACCGTAATATTTTGTCTGATTGGCGTCTTTTTCCTAGTTTGCGTCATAATTTTTGTTTTGTTTTCATTAATACGTAGTCCAACTTCCCTTGCTACCGAGTCCTTAGCACTCTCCAGAGATCGTGCAAGGATATCTACATATATCATCGGCATATGCTACGAGTCGTGTGGATTTGAAGCATAGTGTTCGCTTGGTGTCAACGGGCAGTTTCCGAATAACATATTCGAGTGTCAAATTGAACAACATTGGTGCGAGGCCGTGTTTTAAAACTGGAAGTCCAATCGTTTCCTACTCTGACTCGTGACAAAGACTCGGTCATTGTCATTCTTGTGAGCCGAACCAGTTTCGGTAGTACTCCCAACTCTGACATGATTTTATTCAGTACGCGCCTGTCGATATTG
Organism: Chorisops tibialis; assembly: GCA_963669355.1. Taxonomy (NCBI): domain Eukaryota; kingdom Metazoa; phylum Arthropoda; class Insecta; order Diptera; family Stratiomyidae; genus Chorisops; species Chorisops tibialis. The sequence continues at coordinate 261,682,782 of OY770262.1, read as the reverse complement.
TCGTATGCTTGTCAACAAATATCTGGTGCACATCAATATTATATTCCCAGCATCTGTTTAACTGAGAATATCTGGTCCGTGGTCGATCGTCCAGCTCTAAATCCGCCTTGGTGTTCACTAATTACTTTGTCAGCATAGGGCTTAATTCTCTTTTCCAGAATTTTCGTCAAGATTTTATAAGACGTACCCAACCGAGATATTCCTCCGCAGCAGAGTTTGTCACCTTTTTTATAAATTGGGCATACGATGCTCTTGCGCCAATCTTCAGGAAGTATTTCCTGCGTCCATATGTCCGTGACTAATCTATGTAGGAGATGCGCTATGCAAGTGTCGCCGGCTTTCAGAAGTTCAGCTGGGATTTGATCAGTGCCCGGCGCTTTGTTGTTTGGGTGGTTCCTTAGGGCTGTTTTTACTTCTTCGAGTGTGGGAGGACTCAAAGCGGATCCTTCATCAGCTGTTACATCAGTTATACTTGCTATTGTATCTGCTGCTGCTGTTCGTGTAGGTGATGGGCTCGGGTTAAGAAGGTGTTCAAAATATTGTGCCCATCTTAATTTTATATCTTCCGCATTTCTTAGAATGTTCCCTTCTGCATCTTTGCAGAGGGTCGTTTTCGGTTGGTATCCCCCTTTCATTCTTTTGACAAGGGAATACGCGGCTCTTGTGTTATGTAATTTAAGTGTTCGTCCATGTTTTTAATGTCGTCATTATTTTACTTCCGTTTTTTTTTGTCTGCATATTTTGTTTGCGAATCGTCTAAGATCATTATATTTGTCCCGTTTGGCTCTATGTCGGCCATTCTGTTAATATTTTGTAAGCCTGATTTTTTCGGTCTAAGGCATCTTGGCATTCATTGTCGAACCAGTCATTTCTCTTGCGCCGGGGTTGTTGTTCTATCACCTCCTCTGCGACAGATGTAATACCATCTTTGATATTTTGCCAAATTTCTTCTATTGGCATGCTGGACGTTGTTGTTCAGTATTGGCGCGAAGTGCCTCTCTAAGGCTGATACGTACTACTTTTTCATCCTTGAGTTTTCCTATGTTGAATTTAGGAACCGATTGTGTTTTTGGGTGTTCTCGGTTTACGATTCGCCATCGGAGCTTGATCTTTCCCAAATAGTGGTCTGTGTCGCAATTAGCCCCTCGACATGTACGCACGTCGAGAATGCAGGAGGCCGTCCTTTTCTCTATTAGAACATGGTCTATTTGATTGAATGTTCTTCCGTCGGGTGAAGCCCACGTTCTCTTATGAATGTCACGATGCGGGAAGCATGTCGAGCTTACAATAAGGTTTTTGCTGCTGGCGAAATCAGTCAGCCTCTGGCCGTTGTCGTTACTAATATCATGGAGACTATGCCTTCTAATTGTCCCTATGTATGCTTCTTCTTTGCCCACTTTCGCGTTAAAGTCACCTAATACTATTTTAATATCATTCGACGGAAGGGAGTCGAATGTTGATTCTAAGGTGCTGTAGAAATCGTCTTTAGCTTCGTCGTCTTTGTCTTCCGTTGGGGCAAGGACATTAAAGCCAAATATTAAAGAATTTTGTCTTGATACGGATTGTACACAATCGTTCATTGACGGATTTGAAGTTCGTGACCTGGTGTTTGAACTTGTTGTCGACGACAAACACAATCCCAAACTCCCGGCTTCCCGATGATTTCCCACTTTTGAAAATTCTGTGCGATCTAATAACAATTTAGTTTCTTGGAGTGCAATTATGTTTATACTGCATTTGACTGCCTGTTCCAGAAGCGCTCTCACTACTCCTGCTCTGTACAGGGATCGTACGTTCCAGGATCCGAAGGAATAATCCATTTTTCGTTTGCGTGGTCGTTGCCGTAAAATCAATCCAGTCCGAGGCGTTGCTTCAGGTTTCGAAACGGGTGTGGTTTTTCCGAGGATGAGTTGTTAACACATCGCCCAACCCCAAACTTGGAGGGTCATATTATTATAGTGCTGGAACTTTTCTGTTTCATTAGCACTCGCGCCTATCAATTCAGCAAGTCAAGTCCAGATGGAGAAAACCAGTACCCGGTGGCTACCACGTGGAGGTATGATGAGAACAATTGATGTGTATATTATAGTTACAACACTGCGTGTCGCCTTATGACGCAGTTCAGATGGCTACTCTATCTATACACACCCAGCAAATATAATCTTCGTAAGCAAAATTTCCGGTTCTAAGAGCAAAAGAAAAAGAACTTGGAAAACTTCGAATTTTAGTCCAATCTTTACAAAAATGCTGACAGCAGGACTCTAAAAGAGTCAGTGCTAAATGGCTCCATGAACCAAGCCTTAAGTTCAGAGAGGCCCGGATCTGAAACGAGTTCGGGCTCTTGATAAATATATTCTGTTCGACAAAGGCACTACAGCCCAAATCGGGCCTTACCCTCTTACCTTCAGGTTCCTTAGCATTTAAACTACTTATTGTGGAATAGTTGTTAGCCTACGAATTTTTCATTTTCGTAGATTGAGGTGACCAAGCAGGCAGTGTGCTGGAATTATACGTCGATCGGGATTTGAGTTCACAATTTCGCATTGTAGCTTAGTGAGTAATGTATTGGTACATTACTCAATACGCTTTAGCCTAGCTCAGTCAAATAATTACCAGCTTGTGTCTTATAAATTTATTATTTTCGAAGAAACCGCCCGTATTAGCTCGAGTGCTACCTCTTTGGACTTCTTAGTTGGATTTGTACACTAATATGCAGAGATTGAGCCTGGCAACGACAATCAGTCACTTTTAAAATTACATTCTATAATGCGATAATTAAATTTTGTATTCATCATTTATCACTAGCAATTTAGGGATCGAAAAAAATTGTTGTTATTGCCGAGTGAGGAGGTTTGCCCCATTTTTCTCATTACCAATCAAAATCACGGCCTGGCCGGATAGCTTTTCAAAAACGAAACGAGCGCATGGAGTTTTGTTACGTTAGAAAAATAGTAATCCGCACAAGAAACTCCTTGTAAGGCCGCTTACCCTGCTGTTGTCTCAGCCCAAAGGATTTCAAAACAGAAGCTAACACGCATTAAAAATCTACTTACAAGTTCCTTCGCCTCGGTCACATTTGTGTCGATTTTCGAATGCAATTCTCGCCGCTCCGCTGTCAAACGAAAATTACACCGATTAGTTAGAAATATTCGCCGAAGCACTAGCAATCAACTTACCGCCACTGAAAATCAAGAGTCGGCCGATTTGGGCAGTGATTTCTGCAGTTAAAACTGCATATTGCTGCTCGTAGTCCCGAATTAGAGACATTTTTTACCGTATGCTTCTATTGTTTTTATTGCTGTATTGCAGACCGTACTTTTTGACATAATGAAAAGAGGCCAGAGGAAAGCTGATCGAGCGGTTGTCTTCTGAACGCACCCGAGTAAACAGCTGCTATGACTACACGTTAATTCAAATTTGTTGCGTTTGAACTCACGCAATCGTAATTTAAAATTTTTTATGTTTAAAACTAAAAAAAATAATTCAAAATAGACGTAATTATTCCTAAAAGCTGAATTGTTCTGTAATGGATGCTATGGATGCTATAACTATCTTTATAGACTAGCTATACGTACGCCCCCTAAAGGGGCCTAGGACAAAACCAACTGCCTTCCACAAGGCGCGATCCTGAGCATCGGTCTTTAGCTGTTGCCAGGACTTGTTTATTCCTCTGGCCTCCTGCTTAACTGCTCGTTTCCATGCGACATGGTCGACCAACCCGACGTCTTCCTTGAGGATTATAATCCAGAGCCTGTTTGGCAATGTTTCGCTCTGGTTTCCTCAAAGTGTGACCGCCACTTTCGCCTTTGAATCTCGATGCCTATTTTAGTCTAGCCAGTTGAACTCCAAAGTTCGTCGTTGGAGATTACTTCTGGCCCGAATATCCCTAAAATGCGTCGAAGGCATTGGCTCACGAAAGTTTGTTGTATTATAGTGAGGCCAGACAGATTATTTCGAACCAAAATATTAGAATAATCGAAAAGAGAAAGGAAAAATCAAGGTTCGGAAAACAATCTGGTCCGAGATCCACCAACATCCATCTCGGTGGCAGTATCGGGCTGGAGCGACGTGCTAGCGTGTTGCCAGGTCTAGCTACGGGAGTCGTGGAGGGGCTCGTTGCTCCGATACTGACCATAAGCCTGTAACAACAAATCGAGCTTTAGAGCTCGTCACGTCGACTTACCCCAGAGTATGTACTTCAACAGAAATTTGAACTTGCTCTGATCGCGGATGTTGGCCCGATCAGATGCCTCGACGATGGCGACGGATGATAAGTCGCCTTACCCTGCCCACTCTGCCCACCCTTAGCCATACAGTAAAAGAAGCAGCGGACCTGGCAGCCATTAGATTAAAAACCACTAAATCGTGGTCAGCGCCACAAATTGGTCATGGACAAATTCTAAACGTCATTAGAAACGCAAACTCCCTGTTAGACCGCGAGTATGATTGCATGAACCAACCGCAGGTTGAGAAACGGAAGTTTCACATTAAGTTTCCTGAACGAAACGAATGGGCAACAAATACGATACTCAGCACCTGTATAGGTTCTCATCTCTATACGGACGGATCTAAAACTAGCCAGGGGACAGGTGCAGGGATTTATTCCCACGACCTCGACATCCAAACTTCATTTAATCTTCCAGAACACGCGACAGTGTTCCAAGCAGAAGTATTAGCCATTAACGAGTGTGCAAAAATTATTCTTGATAAGCAGAACAGTCTTGGAAATTGTTACATTTTCTCGGACAGCAGGGCTGCACTTCAGGCACTCCAATCCTACAGGACTACATCCAAACTAGCGGCCATAACGGAAGTTTTTCTAATGTGGATACCGGGTCATAGTGACCTGCTAGGTAACAAGGCGGCAGATACGCTTCCACGGCAAGGATCTGCTAACATCAATTCCACTAGGAAGTCAGTCGATGTAGCACCAACAGTGCTGAAGACTAGCTTCAAATAGACTATTTTGGATTCTTTCTTGGCGGGGTGGCGGCAGCTGGAAAGCTGTAAAACGGCCAAATCCTTTTGGGAAGAACCGAACAAAAATATTACAGCTCAGTTGTTACAACGTAGTCGCTATAGTATCCGAACTGTTGTCGGCCTAACCACAGGCCATTGCTTGCTAAGCCTGCATGCATTTAGGATGCGAATCGCGAGCGACAGCTTGTGCAGAGGTTGCGAGGAAGACGAAGAATCTATCGAACATTATCTTTGTCATTGTCCGCAAATCTCCAACAGTCGTCTCCTTTGCTTAGGCTCTAGATTCTTCTCAGAACTAGACGACCTCAGAGGCGTCCAACACTCGAGCCTGTTAAGGTTCACAAACCGAACCAAGTGGTTAGAGCAAGAGGAGTGATTTCCAACTTATAACTATAGGGGGAGTACAATGGGCCCAACTAGATGGCCTCAGTGCTTGTGGTTCTATGCAACCACCCTCCTACAACCTAAACCTAAACCTAGCCATACAATCTTCAACATATCTTTTTATGTATGTTGGAACGGAATGAACTCTTGAGGACGTGGGAACGGCGTATGAAGCCGTTGGTTATCCTCACGCAGAGTTCCTTCCGCCAACATATTTTAGCGGTGTATTACTCGGCCAGAAGCGCGATTTTCGCCTGCTAGCTAGGAACGTGGGGGGGAGGAGGGAATGCCGAGGAATTGTTTTGCCGGTCTTGTAACGCACTACACATAATTAGGATACGACCGATCACCTGTTGAACTCACATCCTACTTTAATCCAACCGAACCAGAAAGCGATCCGAATTGTGCTTAGGTCACCATGAGGGGGCTCATTCTGCGGAGCCCCGGAGCGATTTCTTCACTCGCTATGTATAATCAATTTTTTTTCTTTTTTTTAAGGAAAACAAACTACGCCGCGAAACGAATACTTAATTTTATCATGGGTATCGCCGAGTTTGCGCCTACGAAAATATTACAAGAATCTTCACAAAAAAAAAGATATGAGGAAAAGAAATATAGACTGAATTCAAAATTTTTATTGATACATTTTCCTTTGTTAAAAAAACCTTAGTTGGGGCCCCTTTACGATGCAAAGCGTCTTCCCACGGATATTCGCTGCGCGAAGAGTTCCTTTCGCTTATCTTGTTCTGGATCAGCTGCGGCTGCTTGGGTCTGACTTAATACCTCACTTCACAATTTTTTCTATAGTTTTCTTAAAAAACAACACCGTTGCAACTTGCACAATTTGAAATAAACTCCACAAAATAAATCTCCGAGCTTTCACTTTTATGTTCTGCCTCGAACCACTTTCAAAATGCCAATTCTCTTTTTTTTTCTCCACAAATAGTTTGACGTTTTTGGGTCTCTTAATCCAAGGTCGTGACGCGTCGACCCCATGACATGTTTTAGTCCAGTGTTGTCAGAGTCAACCTGGGCGTTCATATCTCCTGAGATGATAATAATATCACCTCTTGGAACACGCTCGAAGGTGGCATTCAGTTGGCTATAAAACTCGTCTTTGTCACCAGGTGTTGCGGCATTACTTGTTCCGTAACACTGTAGAATTGTGACGTTTCTGATACTGGTCCTGAGCCTGAAGACGATAATCCTATTCAAGATTCGTTCCCAGCTGATGAGACTATTTCTCGCTCTCGGTGTAGGGACGACCGAACGCCGTTTTTGGCTTCACTCTCAGGACCAACGTACAGAATGGTGTTTCCGCTCGGGCTTCGTTCTTCTCCGGATCCTGTCCACCCGACCTCGTTAAAGCCCAAGATTTGGATGTTATAGTTCTCCATTTCACGGTCGACTGACGGTGCAAGAACCTAATGACCCCAGCCCGTCCCCCGTCATTCAATGTTTGAACATTCCAGAAGCCAATCATAAACCGTTTTTGAATGCCAAAAGTGGTTGCCGTAGAATCTCTCCGTATCCGAGGCGCTGTTCTCATATCAGTAAGGATTTAAGTTCATGGGTGATAGGCCGATGATCCAGCGAGTGTCCATTTGCTATTTTTAGGGCAAGCAGGACTGGCTGTAGGTGAATTCTACTGCCCCCGCCCAACAGGGGGATTATTAGCTCGAGTCCGTAGAGTCGCTAGCCTCCAAAGATAGCTGCAGGAATTGGTAAAAACCGTATCCTTCAATTAAAGGAGGGTTCTGTGGACAATTGCTGTATGGAAGTTTGAAGCTGGCGAACTTCTCTATAAGCTGTGTTACATTACGAATGACTTAATAGAAGTTCATACAACCTGCGTAGAGTTGTGAATGCACGGTTATTCTAAATTTTCGATTGGAATTATTTATCAATTCTTATCAAATATATCCAGAATTCATTATTTTTATCGCCATACACCCAATACCACAACCATCATCATTCCTCGGCGCCACTAACCCTGAACAAATTATTTGCATCCGTACCCAACTTCACTCCGGCGAACTGTAATATCAACTTCCTTTTGAAATCGCTTACCGAAGGTACGTGAATGTCGAAAATTTCGAATTAACCAAAATCTCAAATCATCGGCCTGAAAAATCGCAAAAAAATACGCCCGGGTGATCGGAAATATTGCGTGACTTTCATTCGAACCGATTTGTGATGGATTTCATCGAAGCTGTGCTTAATTTTCGTTTATTTTTTCCTGTTGCAGGTTTAAAAGATGGTGCAGCGTTTGACACTTCGTAGACGTTTGTCGTACAACACAAGATCCAACCGGAGGCGCATGTAAGTAGCTTCTTTCTTCGAACGGTGCAAAATTGTGTGGACTTTTCGTTGAATTGAGGAGCGTATGAAAAGAAGGCTTCGGTGTACTTTTATGAACCAGTGAGTTTATTTTGGTTGTCGGAGGTTAGAATTGGCTGTCAACACAAAATGGTAACCTAAAACAATATATCGGAGCAAGTGCTAATTAAGTGGAGTCTCAGACAATCGAAGGATTGGGCTTCTGTGGCTTTATTCGCGATGTGCTTTAAAAATTTGTGTTTCCCGATTTCGAAATAACCGTGAATTTAGTCTGTTTCAATAACCGCCGAAATTGGTACTACAAGCGCGACGATTTTTTAACTTTACCGCAAATACTTGGTCTCCCGTCTGTTTTCGGAACCTGCTGTGTTTGCAAGTATTTTCAATATCAACCCAAAGCTATGGTTGATATTGAAAATACTTGCAGAGCCTTCCTCCAACGAAAAGTGAGCAGCCAAATCATTCAGTGTTCGTTTTTCATCGCAGTTTTTTTAAGTGTACGTTCGGATTCACGCTTAGAGCGCTGTCAACACAGCTCCCAATGTTCAATTATACGGATGACGCGCTTACACTGCTGACGATTTAGAAGTAGAGCACGAATCTGAGCAGCCACAGGGTTTTTTTCCTTTTCGAGAAACCTATTTTACATGATTCAATCGAAACCATGCCCAAACAAGAAATATATCGTTCTGGTACCTTTTGGGGGGTAGCAACAACGTTCCTCTCCAAGGCATGTTCCTGAACTTTGATCTCTATTTGCCGGAAATCCTCCATATTTCTATTTAGTTTCCATTTAACTGCTGCCTTTATCGGCTTTTTCACAGACCCCTCAAAACGAAAATGCACAATGTTGATCGTCATGAAAAAATCTCCTCAATGACGAAAGTCCTGAAAATAGCGATTAGATAAAAATCAACATTTCACTAAAAATCTTTTTCGTTTATGTTTGCAGTGTTCGTACACCGGGCGGTCGTCTCGTCTACCAGTACGTAAAGAAGACTCCAACTGTACCGAAATGCGGTCAATGCAAGGAGAAGCTGAAGGGAATCCGGCCAACGCGACCATGTGAACGTTCCCGCCTATCAAAACGCCAGAAGACCGTACGTCGTACATACGGTGGTGTATTCTGTCATAGATGCGTACGCGAACGTATCGTTCGGGCTTTCCTCATCGAGGAACAAAAGATTGTTAAGGCTCTGAAAAACCAACACGTTGTCCCTAAAGTTGTCCCGAAACCAGCCCCAAAGGCAACGCAAAAAGCTAAGAAATAAATTCTAATAATTTTTTAGAAATAAAACGATTTTGTTTTTACTTTATTACATGAAGTGGTGCTTTTTTTGAGATGTGAGTTGATTGATAAGGTGCTGGAATTTGTTTAGGCGGTGATTTGATAAACCACGAATGTTCCATAAAACAGTGCGTCCTTAGCCCGATGTACTACGCAGTTCAGATCAACGTAGACCTTATGGTTAAATCATCGAATGACGACATGACTAAAATTCTGAGTTCGGGCAATAAGAATCAAGCTAAATTTAATGCTTCGAAAACTCGGTGCTGTCTTGTGTCCCACAAACGTGACTAACTCGGGTCCAATCATTTTCGGAGGCCAGCCATTATCCAAGTAAAAATAATTTATGTTGGAACGATTACATATTTAACATATCTAAGGAATCATTTAAATGTTTGGGGTACCTAAGACCCTGTAAAAACTTCACTTCTGGATTACTGACAATTTGGAAGATCTTTATTATACCACAGAAGAAGATATTCCAGAAACAGAACAACTACCAAACATCCAACCGCAACAATCCTCTATTAGGGACGATCCCCCAGGTAAGGAAGAAATAGTTTCCGCCATTCGGTCAATGGCGGGAAGGAAAGCCCCAGGTATAGACGGACTACCAACCGAACTCCTCAAAGCGGACCCGGAAATCACAGCCGATATACTCCTCCCACCCTTCACTAAGGTGTGGAGTGAGGGAAGATATCCGACTGAATGGAAGGAGGGCGTCATTGTGAAAATTCCAAAGAAGGGCGACCTTCGGGATTGTGGCAATTGGCGTGGTATATGTCTACTTACTGCCGTATCAAAAATTATGGCTAAGGTAATTCTCAATAGGATTAGTGATGTCGTCGAGAGCACTCTCGAAGTTTATCAGGCTGGATTCCGTAAAGGGTCGTCTTGTACCGACCACACAAATACCCTACGGATAATATTAGAGCAGTCAACCGAAATGGGTTCGTCACTACATCTCATGTTTGTGGACTTCGAGAAGGCTTTCGACAGCGTTAAGCGAGATAACATATGGATCGCTTTGCGTAGGAGAGGTATTCCAGATAAGGTCATAGCTATGATTAAAGAATCCTACGAAGATGCAAGGTGCTGTCCTGTGTGAACGGGTATCAGACAAGGCAGCCATGGTTCTTGTGGTAATAAATGACATCTTGAAAGCTGCACTGGAGGGTAGGCAAGATAAAGGTCTTCTGTGCGGACTACTTAACGTCTTAAGTTACCTTGATTGTGCTGATGACGTGTGGTTACTTGTACATAACCGTTCAGACTTAAGAGTGAAATATTCGCTCGTTGCATTCTAAATGCAAAGAGGCGGGACTGAAAATAAATGGGCACCGGTCCTCCAGGTCGGGGGTTAGGCGAGGCGCCGACAACGCATCACCGCAAAATTAACACTGTCCAGAAAACTGAAGAACAGCCTCGGAAAGGATGGACTCAACGGCACCGACCGCGCAAACAAAAAATGGACTACTCTAGTGGATCTTGGAATGTTCGATCCTTATTTAGGACAGGAGCTCTGAAAGAGTTGCAAAACACAACATCAACATAACTGCCATCGAAGAAACGAAATGGCTCGGTAACGAAATCATGGACATGAGAGCACACACAATCTATCCAAGTGGAAAATTGTGGGGAAGCAGAGAGTTTGGAGTCGCTTTTGTCGTTGACAAAAAATTTAAACAGCAGGTCACGAGCTTCAGACCAGTAAGTGAAAGATTGTGTGCAATCCGAATAAAGACTAAATTTTTCAACACTTGGTTGATCAACGTTCACGCATCAACAGAAGACAAGAACAATATAACTAAAGACGAATTTTATGCCACCCTAGAGACAACCTATGACTCACTGCCCTCGAATGACCTAAAACTTGTCTTAGGAGATTTTAATGCAAAAGTCGGAAAGGAGGAGGCTCATAGAGGAACAACAGGAGGGCACGATCTCCATGACATAACCAACGACAATGGCCAACGTCTTATTGATTTCCCAAGCAGCAAAAATACGATTGTGAGTTCTACGTACTTCCCACATCGCGATATTCACAAACGAACGTGGGCATCACCAGATGGTCACACCTTCAACCAAATAGACCACGTTCTAATTGAGAAAAGGGCTGCTTCCAGAATACTTGATGTACGAACTCTCCGCGGTGCGAATTGTGACTGATCACTATCTAGTCTGAGCTAGAGATACTCGATACACACTAACACTTCTGTCCTAATAGAGTTTGGACATGGGGTGTTTAAAGAAAGTACCATAATGACAAAATACAAAAAATGGATGACGACATGAGAAAAAATAAAACGCGGGACGCATACGTAATAGTAAAAGACTTAAAAAAGGGATATAAGCCAAAACCAGTCTCTGTAAAGACGCAGAGGGCAACATCATCAGCAACACACAAGAAATCAAAAGGAGATGGGCTTCCTACTTTGAACATCTTCTGAATCCCACTCCATTAGCTCCGATCACGATAGACAACATTTCAATTGAAGCCTCAACTGACGAATATGAACCATCATCACCACTACCCGTGCTTGCTGAAATCAAAGCAGCACTATGTGACCAAAAAAATGAACAAAGCGCCGGGAATTGACGAAATACCAGTTAAACTTCTGAAAAACGGTGGAAATTGTGTCGCTGAAATACTGCACAACATGATATGCAAAATTTGGACAGAGGAAATCATACCCGACGACTGGCGAAAAAGCATTATATGTCCAATTTACAAGAAAGGAGACAAACTCTGCTGTGAGAACTACAGAGGTATATCATTGTTGTGTACGTCCTATAAAATACTGACAAAAATAATTGCACGTCGTCTTAAGCCCTATACAAATCAAATAATTGGCGAATACCAAGGCGGATTCAGAACCGGACGATCTACAACAGACCAGATATTCTCGGTGAAACAGGTGCTTGAGAAATGCTGGGAATATAACAAATACGTGCATCAAATCTTCGTAGATCTTAAACAAGCATACGACAGTATCGACAGGAGCGTACTATACCAAATCATGCTTGACTTTGGAATTCCTCCAAAACTAGTCCGACTAACAAGACTCACAACGACTAACGCTGAATCCCAAGTGAGAATACAAACCGATTCCACCACCAGCTTTCGAACGGAATGTGGTTTAAAGTAGGGAGCCCCCATGCTTTTCAACTTGGCACTAGAGTATGTCGTCCGAAAAATCCCAGTCGACATCAACGGGACACTACTATTCAAGTCTACCCAACTAGTAGCATACGCTGACGACATTAAAATCCTAGCAAGATCCTTCCCTAGTGCTAAGGATGTATTTGTCAATCTCGACTCCGCCGCAAAAGAAGTCGGGTTGCGCATTAGTGATGTCAAGTTTCGTTACTTTTCGGTACCAGTAACTATTCGTTACTTTGAGGAAAGTAATCGTTACATTTTATTCGTTACTAGGTACTCGTTTATTTTAAATGACCGCCATATCATGTTGCAGGGATGGGCCAGTTTTGCAAATCAGAAATTCAAATAGAAATAAAAACTAGAGAGGAACCAAAATTTGTGCTGCAATGCTAAAAATATGAATTTAAATATGAAATAATTTTTTTTTACATTATTATATATAATTCCAATTTGAGATGTAAAGACATTTTAAAATATGTCAACTGATATATTTAATTAAAAAAAACATTTCGAATGTCCTGCTTGTTTTAACGCATTGCAGTAAACTTACTGAAGATATGAAATTTAATTTTTATTCCATTTTTGATATTGCTTATGTTACTTCACAAAAAAGGTTTTAATTTATATTTACGTATTTGTATGTACATTTCGCGAAGCGAGTATTAATTGCTATTATATGAGCCTAAAGCAACTAAGATTTTATGTCAAACCAAGTAAATATAAAACTAAATTAGTTGCTGATTACAATGAAAAAATAAAATTTTCTCGACGTGTTCTCCTTTCAACCAATTACGTCTTTTCGTTAATAATTGACCAGCTTTAGAAAAGAGTCTTTCAGATGGTGTTGAAGTAGCAACAATACTCAAAAATTTTTTTGCCAAAATACTCAATGTAGGGTAAATTAATTCCCTGCTTTTCCACCATTCAAGTGGATTTCGCTTTCTTTCTAGAGTTGCATCTTGAGTAAATATTCTGAGTTCAATTATTGCAGCGGCAGTTGAACTAACTGTTGATATAGTTCCAGCTGATCTATCAAATTCCTGCCAAACTAAATCTGTGTAGTCATTGCTATTAGCGCCGCATGCTTTGATGTTATCAGCACTCAACGAAACCTCAGTTTGTGGTAAATTTTCCGCCATTTTATATTTATTACAGATATTAATTCATCCTGGATTCGCTCTTTTACAATTTTTAACGTATTTTCTGTAGTGAAAGCCCTATTTTTAAACCTCTGGTCAAGGAAAGCGGCTTCGGCTAAATTAGCATTTAGTTCTAGGTTTGGCAATTTTTGATAAATTAATTCTAAAATTTTGTTAACCATATTTTTTGCTATACGTGTCGATGTTGTAGTACGAGTCTTTGTAAGCAGTGCAACTAATCCACGAACAATTAAACTTATTTTGGATAGAGTTACTGATTTTTCAGAACTCATTTTATTTGTGATTTGTTCAAACGGTATCAAAATTAAATATACCTTTTTTAATATAGTCCAACCGTTCTCTAATAGCAGATCGATGGGGTTATGCAATAAACCAATAGTTGCAGTAAGCGGTTCTTGAATTTTGATAATACGTTCAAACATATAATATGTTGAGTTCCATCGTGTAGCAACGTCATTAATTAATTTCAAGGAAATTTCATTTAGTAGAATTTGTTTTTGAGTTGCAAATAGTTTTGTATTAGCTTGTGTACTTCTGTGAAAATGTTGAACACTTTTTTTACTTTCGATCGAATTTCATCTATTTCTCTTACACTATTCTGCACGATTAAAGCAAAGAATGTGAGCATTATCTGGAGTTACTGCGAAAATCTTATCTTCTATATTCCATTCGTTTGCGACTCGTTTTAATTCCACTGATAAATTTTGAGACGTGTGTCTGCCCTCAAAGTGAAAGCACTCTAACATGCACGAATAAAGAACCCAATCGCGAGTTATAAAACGGGCAGTGACTCCTATATAACTTTCATTAGCGATCGACGTCCATGCATCTGTGGTTGGAGTTACGAACTCCGCTGTTTTAAGTAGTTCTTTTACACTTTCAGTAACCTATCAATTTTTTGAGGGAGACGACTGCTAGTAAATGTAGCTCGACTTGGGCTTTTATATGGGGGTTCAAGCTTCTTCTTTCAATTTCACAAATTTATCTTGTCCAATAAATTTTTTTTAAAACGACAGTGTTAAATTAAAATTTTCTTCAACAAAAATCTTTAAAATTTATAAAAAAAAATCCCCAAACATTAAAAAATTCTATAATCTGGTATCACTGATCCCTCAACCCTAACCCTAGCAATGACAGCCTGCCCCGCCGCTTGACCCGAGGGCCATAACTCCACTCAACGACTTTCTTGGTGTTGAAAGAAACGAAACGAAAAAAAAACACATTATTCTCTCATTAGACTTTGCTGAAAGGTAAAGTAAGAGTATTCCTTCTCGTTCTTGCTTTGGAATGGTGGTATGGCGTTATGGACAAGTGTAGGTTTCCCTCATGTGATCTAACGAAAAAAGTAATAAAACGTTACTTTCGGTGTAGGTACTTTTTTTTGTATCGGGAACGAATACTCGAGTAACGAAACGTTTTGACTGTCCAGTTACTTTTTCGCGAGCTCATTTAGTCACTTGAGTAACGAGTTTAAATTTGCGTCGGTACTCGTTACTTCGGATCTCGGTCAGTAACGAGTACTCGTTTAACGAATAGTTACTTTTTTGACATCACTATTGCGCATTAACGAAAACAGAACAAAATTGATGACGCAAACATGAAGGAGAGCGTCTATCAGACAAAACATAACAATATAATATAGGTATATATATATATAATATATAATATAATTTGGAGAGTGTGGACAACTTCTCATATCTTGGGGCTAATCTAGCAAAGGACGGTAATGAGACAGACGAAATCAAACGACGGATAATACTTGCAAATAAGACGTATTATTCGGTACTTCCAATAATGAAATCCAAGAAAGTGCACAGGAACAATAAGCTGCGGATTTATAAAACTATTATACGACCTGTGCTCTGTTATGGCAGCGAGACGTGGACATTAACGCGAACTTCCGAAAAAGCAGTTAACGCATTCGAAAGAAAGCTCCTCCGAAGTTTTGGGACCTGTGAAGGAAGGAACAACTCTACGCCAATCCAGAAGCTTCAACGTTCATCAAGCTACGTAAACTGCAGTGGGCTGGCCATGTAAAGTGAATGGAAGACAGAAGAATCCCCAAACGTGCTCTTAAAGGCAAATCGAGTGGTAACCAGCTAGTAGACAAACCGCATGCGATGGGAAGACTCGGTTGTTGAAGATAGCAAAGCCATATTAAAAATTAGCAGATGTAGGATGCGGTCCAACCTTTCTCAAACTGCAAACTCTCAGCAGAGACCGAAAGGTCACGAATAATAAAGCGTAACAGTGTGGAATCCGGAAATCTTTTCTTTCAATTCGAAATGCACTGTGAAAACATTCACCAAACCACATATCTAATATGTTATATGTTATTTACTTCACACCTCATTCATTTCTTCTTAACAAAAATAAATTCGTATTTAAGGATATGTGTGGGGAAAACCCAAAAATTTACCGATCTGTCAATCAAACTTCACAAATTTCTTTGACGTTCTACTTAATAACTTTTCTCTACTATCATCTATCAACAATCTAGGTATATATTAGGTGAAGTAAAAACTCTTTTCGTATTTTTCAATTAAATTCAACTGTATTTTTTCATTGCCTGAAATAAACGTAATTAATCGAAATATGTATTTTCCATTCTTATCGATGACCTTTCGCCATCTTTCTGGTAGAGCCATGATTCCATCTTCGTAGAACTTCTGTGGTTTATGGTGAAAAAACGCCGAAAAGTGGTTTTCGCATTCCTTTTTGGATGAGTCCAAAACGTACGCTACGCAGTAAAAGTTATTAATTTTTACTACACGAAGACCGTTTTAGAAGCTGAAAAATTAAATTTTAAAATGCAATTTTTCTTATCGAAATCATTGAAACTAGTGCCGAGCGCGCTCTAAAACCAATTAACCTATCGGTTTTACTACATAACAAATGCAGTTCAATTTATTTTAGTGCATTTTAAAAAGGTCCGTTATATGTGAATTTTTCACAAAAAAAACATTTTGTACCTATGCCATAATTTCATATTTGTGCCATAAATGGTTGACGTCACTACTAGACCACATATTCAAACCAAAAAAAAGGTTTGTGTCCCACTCATACCAAAAAACGTTTATTTACCGACGATTTTTGACACTTGCGCTTACTTGTGTCAGTAATCGAGAAAAATGGCTGAGATTGTCGGCTGCGGTGCCCGGAGCTTCTTTATTTTGTGTTTAGTGATGTTTTTCCAGCCAGTTCTTAACGGTAAGTGCACATCAATTATCGAGCTATAAATTCACCATTTAATTCAGCCCGTCGGATCTAACATCGCTGAGAAAATGCGGTGTCAAAAGGGCTGTCACTCTTCCCATTCCAGAGCGTAATTTTCTATGTTGTGTGTCTAGCTGTGATCTGTAATTTGATTATGTTCCGTAATAATTGCATTATCGCGCGTAAATTTCGCTTTGACTCCGCGAACGCCAGAATTCTCCGATTTTCAGCGTTGAATTGCAATTGTGCTGCGATAGTAGCGAATGGCAGACACAAGGTTAACATTTAGCAAAAAAAAAGTTGTGACGCAGTGGCTGTCACTGCATCATGGAATGCAGTGTCGAATGCTTCGAAATTGTGTGCTTATCAAACTGGCGCATTGGGGTGGAATAATAAATAGCGTTGAATGGCTTTAAGTTCTTCGAAAATAACTAAGAAAATGCCTGAACGCTGCTTCTTGCAAGTGGTGACTGCTATCCGACGTAACGTTCAGCTTTTGATAAAAGATGGCGGTATGAGTTTTGTTTATTTACCAAAATGTCAACACAATTGTTGTTGCGCGGCGACTACCCGCCGATTCCAATTGGATTTCAATATTCCTCCACCTGCAAACGATGCGCCCGTCTTATCTTGCGGTTTGTTTCTATTTATAGAAATTGTATAATTGATGAGATTTTCGATTGAGCTCTAAGAATAAAAGCAGATGAGCTTTAAACGAAAGGTCAACCGAATTAGGGAGAAACGAAAACAGAGCTTGAGATAATATGCTGCGGATTAATCTGTGAAAGCAAGACTGTAAACAAAGTTATCTTGCCATCACCGCATCGTATTTTATGAATTTGATGAATGAGCCAAGAAATTGCTTAAAGCTTATTTCTGGATTTGGGAAAGGATTTTCCGTGGCTTGATTTAATGAAAAATGTAGTACTGCAATACGGGTTCCTGTGCGTTTAGTTTAACGTGAATACTCGGACCGAGGCATTCCTCCATTACAGATTTACTCGACGGTTATCTTTGGCAGTAGGGATTGTTTTTTGACGACAATCATTAACGCCCCTGAATCGTTAGCAGTTCGGCATTCATACTGCTCGATGAGAGACCTTTCTAACATGTCTGCCTGTCTGAGGATCAAGGCGGCAACGCAACTCCATGACAATAAACGAGGAACAAGTTTCAAACTTCGCTGCACGCTATGTGGACGTAACCGTCGTCATGCTTGATGCGAGATCGTTCTAGCATCTCTGCCTGTCTGACGACCAAGGCGCCCGGTTGTAAAGAAACTTCATGTCAATAAACAAGGAACAAGTTCCAAGCTTCGCTGCCCGCGATGAGGACGTAACTATCGCCACGACGCACAGTGGTGCCAGAGCGGAAAAAATTCGATTTTCGAAAGCGCTGATTTCGATTATCTATTTTGTGATTCTCACACTATATAAGCTACAGGATCTAGGAACAGCGTGTTTTTTTTCCTGTTTCAAGGGTATTTCCATTAATTGTCAGTGTGTTCCCACTGTCAGAATAATGGAAGTTTAATCAAATTACACACTACTCTAAATAAGTGATATATAACTGTAAAAGAGGGAAAAAAAATTATCAAATTTTTTCCCTGCTCCACGATGGCCAACTAAGCCACACATCAGTCAAACTGGACAAAAAAAAAAAAAAAATTAGAGCGCTTTACAACATTATAAGTTACGAATTTTAAATAAGCATTGAGAACAGCTATGATTACAAAAAAAGCTACGGCTTCCTCCGAGGTGTGGAATATCACTTTTCAAACTAGACGTGTTAAAGTAAAGATTAGAACAAAAATCATCTGCCTTTATCTGCCTATCCGATCATAACAGCACAAAGAAAGGAAAGGATTAGAGTGCGCCTTTGTTTGTTGCACTTTCTTGTTTACCCAATTGGCTCAAATAATGCATGTCCCCAATTCAAAACACTTTTAATTCGAGTTCAGTTTAGTTGCTAACGTTGTCTAGTCATGAGCTCTATCAAAATTAAATACCGCGATTTGTGTGAGTGCTTGTGGGGTGGTACAAATTTCGACGTATTCCTTCGACAAAATCACCCTGAACTTGACGAGGAAAACATTTCTTTAATGCTGACAACTCTAAGCGAAGTTGTTTTGCCTCATTTTAATACAAAAAAGAAATGGTAAATCGGGAACGGGCGATGCTAAAAGCTTTGCTCGATCGTATTCAAAAACATGCGTTCCGACTGATTGGAGACGACACCATTACGAGTTCTGTTGACTCCCTAGAACATCGTAGGAACATTGCAGTACTCAGCATTTACTATCGCTACTTCCATGGTAAATGCAGTGCGGAACTAAGCACACTCATCCCTCCACTCCATACTTTTCCCCGGGATACTCGTCAAGCTGAACGCGCGCACGAGTACACCGTTAAACTATTGCCTTCTCGTACAGTGAAATTTAGGCAGTCATTCATTTCTCGAACGTCAAGACTTTGGAACACATTACCAGCCAAAGTGTTTCCTAGCAGGTACAGCCTCCATTGCTTCAAGGGCAATGTCCACCGTCACTTTCGTCTCTCTCCATTTTTTTTGTTAGCCTGTTTTTATTAGCTTTTCAATTGTTTTTTGTCCAATACCTACACTGACATAACTGTGCAAAGCATTATGGGGTGACCCCCTAAGTTATGTTCGGTACTATAAAAAAAAAAACCTTGGGAGCCATGTATTTCCAAGTTATAAAAAATTAATCCTCTCAAAGAAGCCGTGCTACCCTGAAAATGTGTCAATTAATGAAACATCCGCAATGGTGCCTTTGCAGAATATGCTTGACCATACTGCCAAATGAATTCTGGAAACAAAACCTCCAGAAGAACTAGAAAAATTAAATGAAATGGGGATTCGACGGTGCCTCAGGCCAAAGTGAATTTGCCCAAAAATATTCGATCGACAATAACGATATAAGTGACTCGAATTCATTCATGACGTCAATAGTTTCTTTGAAGCTCACAATCCCAATTGATGTTGATCAAAATGGATCGATTTGGGAAAATAACCGACCTTCCTCAACAAAACATTGCAGGCCCTTGACATACAGTTTCCAGAAAGAGACACTTGATTTGGCGCGAGCTGAAAAAAAACGGGTTGAAGAAGAAATAGAGAAGTTGGAAGCTACCGAAGTGGTGATCGGCATTAATGTCATCCGTATTCGACATATTCTGGTGATGACAATGTTGGACGGCAAGGTAGCACAAGCCATTACAAATACGAAGTCTGCAAGTGCCTGCTACATATGCACTGCTCCGAAATGAACGACTCGGCAAAAATCCAACAAAAACCTCTTAATGTGATGCACTCGAATTTGGTATCTCTCCATTACATGCCAGAATCAAGTGTATGGAATACATTCTTCATATTGCCTACAACAAAAATTTTGAAAAATGGAGGACTACAAAAAACACGTGAGTCATGCCCGAAAACGAAAAGAAACGTATTCAACAAGAGTTTCTTGAGAAAGTCGGCATCAAAGTAGACTTCGTTAAGCAGGGTTACGGATCTTCATATAATGGCAACACTGCCAGACGTTTTTTCAATGATTGCAAGGTCACAAGTGCAATAACGGGAGTCGACGAAACTAATCCACCGGATCGCTACCATACTGGAAGTCATAAATAGCAATGCAATGATCGACCCAGAAAAATTCCGGCTCTTCTCAAAAGAAACAGCAGAGATGGCCATTGAGAAGTATTTATGGTACTACATGCCGTCCACGGTACATTTTTTGTTGCATGGTGCTGAAATAGTGCAGAAGTCGATTCTCTCAGTCGAAATATTGTCGGAAGAGGCACAAGAAAGTAGAAATAAGGATTACAAGACTTTCAGGATCAGAAACTCGCGGAAAATCTCTCGTTTATCTACCAACGAAGACGTGTTCCACAAGCTATTGGAGACTTCGGATCCTTTTATCACGAACATGAGACCCGAACCAAAGAAAAAGCACCTGGAAATCAGTGATGCAGCTAAGGAGCTGTTAATCTAATTTCCTTGAATTTGAAATCGTAAGTATCTTTTCAAGTTGAACTACCTTTGTCTTTGAATACCTAGTTTTATTATTTACCAAATTCTCCAGTCTTTTAAGCTTTCTTGAATTTTTAATTATAAGCATTATTTAATTTAAATTTACACTCAAAATACTTGTTGCTACTTGTTTTGATGAGTACAGCGTATTACGAAAATTTCAGAAATTTTTATCATGCCAATAGGCTTTCATTTCCTCATTAGTTCTTTAATTTTCTTCAAAATTTCAATAAAAACAGTTGAACTTGATGTATTTTTTTGTTCTGAGACGAATGCCCCAGGTTTCTATGGTAATCCGTTCTCGAGATATTGAATTTTTTCCACTTTTTGGCCATTCGGCCCCTCTGTGCGACGTGTACCCCGAAGCGACCTCATCCATGAATGCTCCAATTCACCCAAGCAATGTCACATTAGTTCCTGATTTCATTCTTCTATGTACGACGCCAGATGTTTCATCATTTTTTTTATGGTGGTTTACTCCACTGTGCCCCGTCATTAGGCCGATTAGAGTTCTAATATCGCTCTTGCTGAATTTTAGAATATCCTCCACTTTGTTTTTTTTTGTGGTAGGTTTAGTTTTTTTGAGATTGACAAGCCTGGAAGTCCATTCCAGTAGATTTTATGTTCTTGTTCAACCCACTTTCTAAGTATGGGGTTGTAGTGCCCTTTTAGTTTTCCGCAGAATGTCTCTGGACCAATCAAATTTGTTTCTGCACCGTTTTTTGCAAAGCGATCAGCCTCTTCATTTCCTTCAATTCCCATATGTCCTGGTACCCACATTAAAGTTACATCGTTCCTTTTTTCCCAAGATGATTAGGTTTTGAAGGCAGTCCCAAACTATCCTCGATCCGTGTTTATTGGATGCTAGGGCTTTGATAACCGCCTGACTATCCGATAGAATATAAATAGATTTGTTGCGATGAGCTCTCCTTATATTCTCTTGGATGCGTAGTTCCATTGCAATTAGTTCAGCTTGCAAGATTGTGTGTAATGTTTCATCATACTATTATTGTCTACTACCATTCGATCCATCGGACACTACTTTCTTCAGCATGTCTACCATGTTCCACCGAGTTTACCATATACGACTAGACCAGTTCTACATTAGGTCTTCTGTTTTATTTCATCCATGTATGACCAGTAGTTGTTCGGTCCATACTACCATTTTTCTGAATCGGATTTTCTTACCTCGGGTCGCTACTTTACACTGTCGGTAAACGCAGCGTATTTCGATTTCCCAGTCGCCACTTTCGTCTGCATATCTGTTATGTTCTACCAATCTTAATGAAAGCATGAGATTTCACTTCCTTCGCTCGTAATCCCCAGGTTACTAAATTCTGCATTTACATGTAGTTCAACATTAAGTCTTCAATTTTACTCCATTTTCACTTCGTTCAGGTCTCTATTTTGTCGACCCACCCCAGTTTAGCCAGCCTGGGAGAGCATTTCGTTCGCTTCAGTCCGCTACTAATTTTGTACAACTCTTCAACAATAATGGTCCTCGATTTCGCTCCCCTTGGTTCGTATCAGGCTGCATTCCCTTCGGGTCGCTACTTTCATCATCGATTACTGTTTCGCTAGCTAAATCGGGCCTTGGCCTCCATATGTTTCGCCTCCATCCATCTCGGTTCAGTGCCCGCGTCCTCCAGTTTGAGAATCTTGGCAATGATTTGCTGTCTGCGTCAATAGAATCCGTCCAGTGCTTCCATGGTTTTCCCACCGGTCTTTGTTCATTGACTTTTCCTTTTAGTGTGTGTTTGGGAATTCTTCCGTCATTTATCCGCTCCACATGACCAGCCCAATTCATCTTCTTAAATTTGGGATCATCGACATGCTTTGGGTTCATTGAAACTTCCCCGTAGCACCAGCTTTTAGGCCTTTAGTCCGGCCTTCGTAGGAAACCCAATATAATTCAATTACTATTCTAGTATTTATCTCACTTTTAGTTTCCTCTATACTTCACTTTTGTAAGATTGAGTCCAGACGGTAAATGTTCACGACGAGCTTCTTTGTGTTTTCGTTAGCAAACCCTGCTGCATCGACCCGTCCACAGGTTCGCAAAACTCCTTTAGAATCTAGGTAGGGTGGTTGCTTTCGAATTGGACTATTTTTATCAAGTTGCAGCTGTTTCTCGGGTGAATGGTCACTATTTTTTTCGAGGATGGCGAGGTAGTACTTTAGTAAAGCCTTTGACAAAATTGACCATAATATTCTTGTGCATAAGCTCTGCCTGCTTGGTTTTCCTGATAATTTCGTCCTTTGGATTAAGTCGTATCTTAGTGATCGCATTCAGAAAGTATATTTTCGTGGAACCTTATCTTTTGAAATATTTAATACTTTTGGCGTTCCGCAAGGTAGCCATCTGGGTCCACTTCTATTCCTTCTCATTATTAAGCGGCCGTACCTACCATCGGTCGATATCGATTTCAAATCATTTTGCCTACGATTTAAAATCGAGAGAGTTTGTTCTCTCTGAACACTTTTTCGTGTCGTAATTTGCTCGACTTCTAGCCAGTCGTACATGCTGTGATGATTAGTTTTTCCACATCGATGCGGGAAGATGCGACTAAAGGAATGTGCAAGAATAAAGAGGAAGTGGAAATGAAAGCGGGGAAATAGGTCGCGAAGAAATAAGGAAAGAAAATGATGCATTGGAAAAAATACAAACACAAAGTTATCAACAAGCATAGGTCAATGGATTTCTCATCATTCACCACCTACGAACTTTGATCTGCGACAACACATACGAAGAATGCAAGCGATCATCGAAAATGCGAAGGGGAAAAGACAAATCTCTTGAGAGCGTACGAACATCTTGTAAAAGAGACCAACCGATTGAAAAATCGGCGCGGACCAACCTCTGCTTTGGTCACCGTCTCAAGGCATACTGAGCTTCAATTTTCCCTGCGAAATTTACTAATTGATTTTCAAACAATTATGATGTATTTTTTATGAAAACTAATACCGAACTTATTGAATAAGCTTAACAACATTCTATTCTTCGATATCAGTGTTAAAAAAATTACATAGTCATCAGTTTTAATACATAAATTCGAACAAAAAAATCAATAAGAAACGCTCTGGTGCTTACTTAACAATTTACATCTCAACATTAATAAGTGCACTGCTGTGCAGATCGTTAGAAAGGTGACGTGTGCAGCTTTCATTTGAAACAAAATAATTTGTGTAATTTGTAACTGCTTCGAGAAAGATTACTTTCAAAATGAGTGTCGATAAGGTGCATTTACGGCATGTTATACCTTACGAGTTTCGGAAGGGAATAAACGTTGCAGCAGCCGTAAAAAACATTCAAGAGGTTTATCGAGATCAAGCACCAGCTAAGCGAACTGTGGAAAAATGGTTTGCGAAATTTCGCCGCGGAGAGTTTAACCTTGAAGACGAGCCACGCTCAGGTCGACCTTAACACATAGATGACGATGTTGCGCGTACTTTAGTTCAGAATACTCCGCGAATTTCAACAGAGGAACTTGCTACAGCACTTAACGTTGACCGATCAACCGCTTTTCGACGTTTAAAAAACATGGGATTCGATTTGATATATGAGTGCGCCATTTGCTGACCGAGAGCAACAAAATCGAGCGAATTTCTGCTGCTGTTTCTTTACTCGGGCGGTTCAAAAACGAGCCGTTTTTGGATCAATTAGTGACGGGCAATGAGAAATGGGTCCTGTACAACAATGTTCAGCGCAAACGCTCATGGAAACAGGCAGGTGAGCATGGTGACGCAATGGCAAAGGCCAGTTTGCACCCGATGAAGGTGATGCTCTGTGTTTGGTGGGATTGCAAGAGCATAATTTATTTTGAGTTTCTCCCAGCTGGTCAAACGATTGATTCGGGCAAGTACTGTCGCCAATTAACCAATCTGAATCGAGAAATCAAACAGAAACGTCCGATTTTGTCAAATCGCAAGGGCGTAGTCTTTCATCACGACAACGCCAGACCACACGTTTCGAGACAGACGCTGCGCAAACTGAACAGCCTGAAATGGGATGTCCTAACTCATCCACCGTATTCTCCTGATATCGCACCGTCTGATTATCACTTGTTCCGGTCATTGCAAAATCATTTAAATGGAAAAAAACTTGACTCTTTGGATGCCTTAAAAAACGTCGTGTCTTCGTCCTTCGAATCTAAACCGCGCAGTTTTTATGATCGGGGCATCCGTATGCTGCCAGAACGTTGGAAACAGATTATAGAAAACGATGGAGAACATATCACTGATTGAATAAAGAACTTTGTTTGCCTATCACAGTGTGACTCTTACTCTCAAACTCCGCATGAACTTTTGCACTCACCCGATATTTAACATCTTAAGTCACCTTGATTATGCTGATGACGTGTGTTTGCTTGCTTATAACTGTTCGGACTTACAGTCAAATGTTCGTTCTTTGCAATCTAAATGCAAAGAGGCAGGACTGGAAATAAATGTGCGTAAAACCAAGTACATCCACATCGGTTCGAACACAAGCACACGGATTGTTCTTAACGGACAAGATGTGGAAAAGGTGCAAGATTTTTGTTATGTCGGAAGCATTGTCAGTATGGACGGCGGAACCGAAAAGGATATTGAGGACCGTCTAAATAAAGTTCGTCAGGCCCTCTGTATCCTTTCCCCTTTCTGGAGGTTAAGAGAGATCTCCCTTCGCACGATGGTGCGAGTTTTTGATGCCTGAGTCATATCCGTGTTGTTATATGGTTTTACTACGTGAAAAGTGATCGTTCGACTTACCAAGAAACTGCAAATTTTCGTAAACCGATGCCTTCAACGCATTTTAGGGATATTCTGGACAGAAGTGATCTCCAACGACGAACGTTTGAGTATAACTGGACAGACTAAAATAGGCATTGAGATTCAAAGGCGGAAGAGGAAGTGGATCGGTCACACTTTGAGGAAACCAGAGAAAACCATCGCCAAACAGGATCTGGATTAGAATCCTCAAGGAAGACGTCGGAGGCCAGAGGAATAATCAAGTCCTGGCAACAGCTTAAGGCCAATGCTTAAGATCGCGCCTCATGGAAGAGAGTTGTTTCCTAGAGGGGGTCTTAACAGGAATTTGATTGATGGATTGACATGCGTTGGTATTTCTGCGTAACTTCATTATGCGACAAGCGGTAATCATAGGTAACGGTTATATGTTAGTTTTATTGAAGAAAAGTAGAAGGCAAATACGAGGTTGTAACTTCATCAATTAAGATTTGAACTCACGACCTTCTCATTGTGAGACCAACACGCTTCCGACTGGACACTGACTTAGCCATATCCAGGAAAAGATATACTGCTACCATATCATTGTTTAGCTAGAGTTCGCACAACCCTCTTTCTACGAATTTTTCATTTTCTGAGATTGAGGTGACCAAGGTATATCCAAGCAGGCCATGTGCCGGAATTATATATTGCGCCGACCGGGATTTGAACTCACGACCTTCGCATTACAAAACCAACACACTACCTACTGGGCTATACCCTAGCTTTAAACGTCTTACCAGCCCATAAATAAACAATTGACATCTAACATAAATATAGGAAAATAATAATTACGGCAACAGTTATTTCTCTACTGTAGATTGTCCTTATGAGAAATAACATAATATGCGCTTTAATAACGACAGCGATTTAAAAAGCAGACAAACAGAAGCAACATCTTCAATTACATGAAATCATACATTTTCCATATAAATCCAGGCGCCAGTAAAACGAATCAATCCGAAATAATAATTGGAAATTGTCATGCCAGTAATAATTGTCATTTATCGGCAAAGTCTTCAGGGAACCCGTTCCTGATGTTCACATTTCCAGCGAATCAACGGCGAAAATGGCAATAATAATCGGCAACTCGGTAGTCGAACCAGTAAACAATTATATTTTCCCATAAGGCAAAACTCAGTATGGTAGCAATCGGTATGTTGTCTGCGCGAAATGCGACAAAACAACATTGGAAAAAAGTTATTCGTAGCTATAACTTGATCGTTGATGAAAAATATGTGCGAATGTCGTCTAGTTCTAGTGTGTAGTATGCTCGAGCCGAGCAATGTTAAACACATTAAGTTCATGTACGCCATAAAGCAGATTATCGTCTCATAGACAGTAGAAAATAAAATAAGAAATAAGTTCAGTACGTGGAAGAATAAGATCTTTTGATTAAAATGCACGCAGCTACATACTTCGCATTTAGAATAACTAATTGAATCGACGCGTTTAACGTTTGTGCAGCCAGATTGCGCATTACGTATGTGCACCGTTTATAGACGACTGTCTCATCCCGCTTTAGCACACTATCATCGGCCATAGTTTCTACAGATTTCTGTGAAATTGAACAAACATACTTTAATAATAAATATCTTGTGTATACAAGGTATAATCGGTTTCAGATGCTCCGCAGCACGCCAAGACCATATAGGAAAACCATAGTATGGACATCTATTTATGAAAAGCTGATAAGATACTCATTGCTATTGAATTTTCACAATAAATCATTTTGCCATTGGCTCAGACATGATGCCAATTTTTATGGTGACAGTCATAAATATCTTCCGAACATAATTATGCCTTCAGTTTGAAATATGAATACGATAAAGATTTGTCGGCGTAATGGGTAACGTCCATAGTACAGTAATTCTTGTGTGTACATTGCTGTTCATTCCTGTAATAAATAAAAATGAAGATTTTTATGTAAAAAGTTCTTCTATTCCCGGTAACATTACAATCGCGATAGATTGCTTCTCACGACTTCTAAGATTCATGTTGAAATTGTCCATTTATAATCTAAAAATTAAGATAAAAGACTCTTTACGTGTCAACAGCACTGGCGGCTCGTCAAGTACGGAAGGGTCGGTACATATTTTGAACAATTTCATTGCATTACTAGTTGTTTTACTGCCTATAATTTGAGGCATTGAACAAAATTTTTCATTAATAGTCTTTTCGAGCTATTTATCATTATTCAATTCCGATCACGCCAAAAATTACGCAATTCCACTCGAACGTCGCAGTGCGATGAATGACCCAACAACGATGCTCGCAGAATTATCGTTCCCACTCTTGACTTCAAAACTTGCGTATTTTTGTAGTGTACAAATGCCGAACCGAAAGCATCCCAGAAACCAACACCCAGATATGCTTTCATGGATTTCATCATACCACTATAAATAAGGAAGGTTTTTAAGCATCTGTAATGGTCGCGCAATCTCAGTACGCTGGGTGAGCGATTCGTACATGCGAGACACAAACCAATTTCAACTTCTATTGGAATATATTTCCTTACTCTTGGCGTTTGAGATACAGATGGAGCTGCGATCGTTGTGGAGACGATGCTCAACAGCCCTGAACGCGGCTGTCATTAAGTGTAAGGACCCGTTAATTTTGGTTAGAAAAATTCGAGAACAGAAGCTAGAAGTTTTGGCACGCGGTTTTTTTTTGGGAGTTGCATTTTGAACCTCACCCGACGAGGTGACAGTGAAAAAAAGAAAAAGGTGTTAGTTTTGTTAAAATTGGTCAGTTCGAAAAACGGGAAAAAACCAAATAGCGCGCAATTTTTTTCCAATTACTACTTAACGCTTGTGTATTTTCCTAATGGAGCAATGTGTGAAGAGAATCCAGTAAAAAAAAGAGGAAGAAATTGCAATACGTTTCGACAGGTCTCGTGAAGCAGGGAGTTTTTTTCTTGAAAATTTAAAGAAACGTGAGTAGGATATAAAACCATCGGACCAACGACAGGTACCATTTTTTTTTTTTGCTGTTATATATATTTTTGGTAAATTTTTCAGAAAAAAAAAAAAAGGCAAAGCCTTTAGTGAATTCATTTTAATCTGAAATTTTATTCGGCCGAAGCCGCGTTTTAGTTAAAAATTTTTTTTGGGAAAAGGCCATAACTCGATACTAGATTTTCTATTTCCACGCATGCGAAATACATAATAGAAATACATAGTAGTATCAAAAATCCAACAGTAAAAGTTAGCCATAAAAAAAAATGCAAGACAATTAGTGAATTTTTTTTTTGCATATTTATTCGAGTAAAGAACGTGTTTTCTTGGAAAAGTCCACAACTCTTTACGAAAGTTTTCTTCATCCATGCATGAGAAAGGTTTGTTTTGCCCAATAAATATTACCCACACATGATATTCACTGTGCGTGAATCCCGCAATTTTCCCAACGGTATTTCGGGACCGCATGGGCCAAAGTATAAATTTTTGGTTAAATTTTCAGATAGAACAAAAATCGAACAGCAAATTTAGCCGTATAGACAAAATGCAAAAATTTTAGTGAATTTTTTTTTGTTCGCATGTTTATTCGGTTAAGAGCATTTTTTTTTTTAAAAGGCCGAAACTCTATACAAATTTCTTCCCCTCTCATGCATGCGAAATAGTACGATTTTTTTTTGCACTATGAGGGGCTAAAAGGCAACCCTGGGGATGAGAGAGAGAGAGAGGAATGGCGTAAGCCACAGAGCAGAGAGACCAGCCCGACTGACTTTCCTTCCCCCCCCCATCTTGTATTTTCTTCAAGTATTAGTTCTGCCCGCTGATTACCTCACCAGGACCTCCCAAACCTGGTGGTCAGCCCCTTTTCGGTACATAACGTTTCACATGTCCATGAAGAGAAGTGACAAAACCCTCCCCGCCGACGAGCTAGCACGTGCGTGTGCTAGATGTACCACACGTCACTTCTAGGCACTTCGTGGGACACTGCCATGGTGGCGTGTCAGCAGGACGTCGATGAGCTGATTCCTCTGGGATCACTCATCGCGACTGTTACACATCCTAGTATATTACTCGTCAGACCGTTTGTCGAATGCTGATCTCTACATACAGTAGATTGCCTCCAGGTAGATGAAGCATTTACTTCAAAAATATTGTCTTCAGATAACGTCGAAGTTCCCAGCTTTTACTAGGGCTCCAGATTCCGACTGAAAGATTGAATAGGATCAGTCGAATTGTTCGGCTGAATCAAGCAGTATCCCCGCCTCGATAGTACATGTTCAGTTCGTTCAAGCTGGAAAGCGAACTGTTCCCGATTGCATCACACTCCTTTAAAACTTTCCCTGTAGGCGAGAACTGCACTGCAAGCATGTAGGGTTAACCGTGTCTTAAAAGACTTCTTCCCGCGTTTTTAGCCTGTTCCGTTGAAAAGTGTTTTGTTTCATTGCTCTACGCATAGCTAAGCTTTCAAGTAATACGCAAGTCCTCCCAAAAAGTTAGTGATAAAATCTTCTTTAATGGGATTACAGCCCGAATCGGGCCTTGCCCTCCTGACTATCAGGTTCCTCGTAACATGCATTTCTTTTTGTGAAATAGTTTTTAGATCTTTGCACAACCCTCTTTCTACGATTTTTTTATTTTCGTAGATTGAGGTGACCCAGATGTACCCATACATGCAATATGCGCGAACCGGGATTTTAACTCCCAACCTTCACATTGTAGACCAACACGCTAGGCTACACTTAGGCTCACTAATAACATCACAAATATTTAGAACCATATCTTGATCGTTTAACGTACACGCCAGACACTAGGTCGCTAGCGCACGGCTGTCTTTAGCAATCGCGGATTGTTTTTGTGACGACAATCATTAACGCCCCCGAAGGTAGCAGTTTATACCAAATGCAAGTTTGGCATTCATACTGCTGGATGCGAGACCTATCTAAATCTCTGCCAGTCTATCGGCCATGGCACCGGGTTGGAGAACGCAACTCCACGTCAAGCTCCGAGGAACTCTACCCGCGATGTGGGCGGTAAACCACAGCCACCACGATACTCCGCGAAGGGCCATCTTCCATTGCCGGGGGTGGAAGCGACCTTCCATGGGCTCCCCGACACCCGTGGCATATATGTAAAAAGAACCTTGACTACGGGTATTTAGATCTCTACGCCCTCCTAAACCTCTCCGTCTCAGCCCACCTTCTACTGAATGCCTCGTGCGCAAAAGCTTTGAGACATTCAAACGTTTATCGACTCGACAGACATCTGCTGACATCTAAATTGCTACCATTACGATTGATCCCCATATCAGTCAAATTCCTGATATCATCGTATCTTGGGCATTCGCCCAGTATATGCTGCCAATTTTCAAGCGCAACACCGCATAGGCAGCCCTCAGTTTCATTTCTGCCTACTCTTTGAAGGTAGACGTTCATTCTACCGTGGCTTGTCAGGAGAAAACCCAGACTAAGAGGAAATTCAAAGTCTAAGTTCTCTCTGGCATAGTTCGCGACTCCAATAAATTCGTGCGTCACCCTACCCTTTTCACTTTCTGTCCATCTGTTTTGCCATATCGACGTCACCCTGAGGTCGAGGAGTTCTTTGCATTCGCGAAGGCTCCTCTCCCTGATACCTTCAGAACTCTGCGGATCTGTCCCATAGTAGTAGTGAGACGTTCCCTGAGCTCTCGCAGATGCAGCTCAAACCTCAACCGCTCTGAAACTCTGATGCCCAGATACCTGACGTTGGTCACGTAACTGAGCCCAGATCCCTCAGCTTTACCAAGGGTGGACGTGAGAGCGAAAGATTGCCTTTCAGCAACATGATCGCTGTCTTCTCTCTAGATACCTCCACTCCCACTTTCTGTCCCCATTCCAGAACGGTTGTCATAAGAGCCGTTCCCTTATGCTCCAGCTAAGATCGAGAACCTCCCTCCACTAAAATGAGCAGATCG
This sequence comes from Chorisops tibialis, assembly GCA_963669355.1. Lineage (NCBI taxonomy): Eukaryota > Metazoa > Arthropoda > Insecta > Diptera > Stratiomyidae > Chorisops > Chorisops tibialis. Next base: position 261,651,530 of record OY770262.1, on the reverse strand, counting down.
TCAGCATACGCCGCGACACTACTTGTGCTCGAGAGCTGAGCCAAAAGGTCATCCATCATTAGGTTCCATATAAATGGACCATGTACGTCCTATAAAATACTGACAAAAAAAAACGTCGTCTTAAGCCCTATACTAATCAAATAATTGGCGAATACCAAGGCGGATTCAGAACCGGACAATCTACAACAGACCAGATATTCTCGGTGAAACAGGTCCTTGAGAAATGCTGGGAATATAACACAGACGTGCACCAAATCTTCGTAGATTTTAAACAACCATACGACAGTATCGACAGGAGCGTACTGTACCAAATCATGCTTGACTTTGGAATTCCTCCAAAACTAGTCCGACTAACAAGACTCACAATGACGAACACTGAATCCCAAGTGAGAATACAAACCGATTCCACAACCAGCTTTCGAACGGAATGTGGTTTAAAGCAGGGAGATGGTCTAGCCCCTATGCTTTTCAACTTGGCACTAGAGTACGTCGTCCGAAAAATTCCAGTCGACACCAACGGGACACTACTATTCAAGTCCACCCAACTAGTAGCATACGCTGACGACATTAACATCCTAGCAAGATCCTTCCCTACTGCTAAGGAGGTATTTGTCAATCTTGACTCCGCCGCAAAAGAAGTCGGGTTGCGCATTAACGAAAACAAAACAAAAGTAATGACGCAAACAAGAAGCAGAGCGCCTATTAGACAAAATATAACAATTGCGGAATATAATTTGGAGAATGTGGACAATTTCATATATCTTGGGGCTAATCTAACAAAGGACGGTAATGAAACAGACGAAATCAAACGACGGATAATATTAGCAAATAAGACGTATTATTCGGTACTTCCAATAATGAAATCCAAGAAAGTGCACAGGAACAATAAGCTGCGGATATATAAAACTATTGTACGACCTGTGCTCTGTTATGGCAGCGAGACATGGAAATTAACACGAACTTCCGAAAAAGCAGTTAACGCATTTGAAAGAAAGGTCCTCTGAAGAATTTTGGGACCTGTGAAGGAAGGAACGGAATGGCGAATAAGACTCGGGTTGATGAAGATAGCAAAGCCATCTTAAAAATTAGCAGCTGGAGGACGCGGTCTTTGGATCGAGACGATTGGAGGCGACGACTTCAGGAGGCCAAGGCCCGATTTGGGCTGTCGCGCCATTGATGATGATGCTGATGATAAATGGACCACTGATGGTGCCTTGAGGACAGCCTCTCCGTACATTTCTCCAGACTGTGTCACGTAATCCTCTAACGCATACCGACCTGCCAGAGAAATAGCTCTGCCACAAAGCCACTTCTTGACAGCCGCAGTCGCGTAGCTTATCAAGCACGACGTCCCAGCTCAAATAGTCAAACGCGCCCTTGAAATCTACAAAGATTCCAAGGACGTATTTGCTAGCACTCCTCGCCACCGAGTTCTTCACATGTCTCCACGCATCCTCCGTGCATCTCCCGGCGCGGAACCCGTACTGCCATTCCGAAGCCAGATGGGCCACTTTCTCACTCAATCTTCGTATCATAATCCTCTCCAGGACCTTGCCAAGCACCGGGAGAAGAGATATGCCCCGATAAGACCGAGGGTTACTTCTGACTTTCTCTGGCAACTTCAGGAGCACGACCACACGCCAATCTTCCAAGCTGCAGGAAAAACTCGATCTTGGAAGCATCGGTTGAAAACGTAAGTTACGTATTTAGGGATGGCGCGCCAAATGCTTTTACACATCTCGGGGATTTCTCCCTCTGCTGTTACACGATCATGATCATTTTCCCTCAGTTCAGGATCCGGAAAGAATTCTTCCTATAGTGCTTTGACACACTCATTCCATGTCGACTAAATGTTGCATCCAACATAAATGCCAGACATTTCAGGTCCTGATCGTTTTCCCCTGCAGATAACTTTAGTTTGCTCGGACGAAACGCTTCCAATCCTCCTCCTTGGATAACATGATCAGAGCTCGGTATTCGTACATGCCTCGCTGGTATTCAAATTTGAGCTGGTTCGTGTCAGCTTGACCTCTTATACGTGTCCTTTGGAATTTCTTCCTTAGGGCTCGTAGTGCGCTTCGCTGCAAGTTCTGCATTCCACCATTTAGCACGTTTTGGATTCACCTTTCGGATCCTCCTAAATGTGTCGTCGTTGACTTTTACCAGCCATTCTTGGATTTTCGTGATTTGAATATCCAAGTCGAGCAGCGCGAAGTCGCTCAGCGGAATCCTTTCTGCTTTTGCCCTCAAGCGTTCCCCATGGATCTCCCAGGAGCATTCTTTGGTTCGCCAAGCTGCTTCGCGCAGGGATCGCCTTCACACACAGCCCTATCGTATGACGACGATTAGGCTGTGATCGCTAGTCCCCCATCCTGTTCTGATGCTCCACCGTGCGTCAAATACCATCGCTGCACGATTGGCCAGACTGATATCGATATCGCTTACACCCCGCGGTCCGTCAAACGTGTAAGAGTCGCTCGGCTCATTCCAGACGAACATGTCGTTCGTTGCTATCCAATCGCAGATGGCCTCTCCACGGCGCAGTCCAAGACTACTAGACGTGCGTCCGGTAGTCTTGCTGAACCACAATGCAGAGAGGGCATTCGCGTCCATTCCAAATATGGCAGGAGTCCCGTTCACCTGTTGGATAAGCGCGGCCATGTAGTCTGGACATGGGTCGGGCGGCTCTCCAAACCTGCAGTATATGCTAACTAACACCTTAACGCACACTCCCCGTTCGGTGCTCAAGCCTAACACACTCAATACTGGAGTCGCAAACCACCACGGCAGCACCCCTCTCCTCACCCGAGAAAAATACTCTCGCCCCCGCCGGTAGTCCCCTTATGCAACCCTTTGTTGCGTAAGGGTCCTGCAGGAGAGCAAAAGCAAAGCTCTCTTCTTGAAGTAAAACGCCAAGTTCGCATATCACCGGGTAAGAACCGATCACAGATATATAATCCCGGTCAAGATCGCGATCTTGGTTACCGTTAGAATTTCTCAACCCTTTCGGCTGCTTTTATAACTGCTTATGTGAAATGCAGCCGCCATTTTTCTTAAGAATTATTACCCAGAGTTAGTTTAGCGTTGTTTCGCCCTGGCTTCCTCAACGTATAGCCAATCCAATACCATTTACGCCCTTAAGTTTTATCGTCTATCTTGAAATGCCCAGTTAATCTCAGAATAGTATAAAAACGTGTCGGAAGAAGGTGCACCAAAGTTTCTTGGTATGCTTATCGGTCACCTTCCACTCCGAAGATACTTTGCAAAATAATTTCTGATTGGTCATAGTCGCGAATGGCATTGCACACGTGCATTTATACTTTCTGTAATGCATCGAGAACTATCATTAGCGCACACTACTCGTACTCGATCATCACGAGAAAAAAGGGATGTCCTTCAACTCACTCCTCTACCTCATTAAATTACAAGAATTTCGAACGCTGTTCGTTTTTAATGTACAATCTACGAAAATCAATTTTCCATCACAATTATATTTGATCCTACACTCACTGTATACCGCGAGGTAGTATCATCGAGATCGGAATTAGTCAAGGCCAGGTTGGAACTAATTTGATTTACGTGTTGCAATGAGCAATCGTATACTCATTCGTGGGTCTTCGCGCCATCAAAGCTGGTAATAAATTGTACCTTATAGAAATTTCAGGGCAACGTCCCTCCAATGGACTACCTACGTACGTTCTTTGCTTTGCTGAATAATTTCAAGATTTCGTATACGTCTTGCAGACAAACCGTGAATTTCTTCACGTCGAGTTTTCCGCGCAATCCCTTAATCAAATGCCGTCTTTGAGCTCAGCTTTAACTAAAGAGAAATCTTTTAGGTTTTATTTATTTTTTTTTTTTCATTTTTGGAGGGAATTGTTTCGATCTTTAACACCACGTATATACAATTTTTTTTTCCATGTGTGTCACACTCAATTAGTGTACCTGTACAGCGGCTTCCTTTGATTTAGGCTTTTTTTTCTTACACCTGCGGTTTTGTACGTTCGGATTTCGTGTGGTTTTCGTATAGACAATGTTGGACATCAAGTCTCCTCTCAGACGTAGTAGATGTTATTGTGTTCCTTGTTTTTTTTTGCCTTCATATACCGCAGTCCTGCGGTTCTTGTGGTATTGTGTTGATCAGGGGCGTCGGAGCTTTTTGATTAGTTGAACTATGTGTGGTTTTTGTTCATTTAATTGGTAATTAGGTAGATGCTTCCAATGCAATTGATTTATTCGCGTTTAATGTCTTTTTTACGATAACGATGATTGTAGTTTTTCGTTCGAAAAATTAAAGATACTTCTACAGGTTGAATCAACTCTTAAGCTTTAACGTTTTATTCTCTGGCTCTTTTGGCTAGGATACAATTTCTAACATGTAATTCTTCTACAACTGCGCTCTAATGCACCTCTCTGTGATTCTTCGTGCTTCAAAGTTCACTATTATAATTTCTACGTAATATCGACGTTTATTTTTTAGATTTAACCTTTTGTAAGTCCGAAAAGTGCCTACTTCGAAGGAGAAGTAGAATTTCGAGGAGTAGGAAGTACCTACTCCTTCGAACTTGTATTTTCACTGATCAAAGTGATGGCATTGTACGTAAGTTAAATGCCGAAACACTTAAGCATACAGGAAGTTTCCTAAGATTAATTTTAATTCGATTTAAAACGATTTTTTATGTAATTTTTGGTCCCCATTTTCGTACGCCGCTGTATATGTGTTTGAGCTTACTATAATATTATAAATATTTCTTGAGGCCTCCCAAGAGTGGTTACCCTTTAGAGCGCAGCTTCGGTGATAATTGATTGTAGATTTAAGGCAAATTTCCTTCTCCTTGAGAAACTCGGTTAGCTTATCGATATCTGAACTCCTTTGATCGAAACTAAACATCAGCTAGCTAGGTATGATGTGTGATCTGTGCTATTTAACAAATATTCTATCTGAAGCTACTGTTTCAAATCGTCTCATTAGGGCGCCGAGAGGCAAACAGAAGGTACCATGGTGGAGCGAAAAAATTAAGGATCTCAGGAAAAGTTGTAGGCGTCTTTTTAATTGGGCGAAGAGCACCAAAGATGCCTTAGACTGGGAATCCTTTCGCTGTTATAAAAAGAACTTGAGGAAAGCGCAGCTCGAGTCCTGGAAAGTTTTTTGCGGTATATTAGAAGAGATAACCGAAGCGTCAAAACTGTGGAAGATTCTTTTTACCTTCACCTCAATGCTTAGCTATATAAAGAAATCCGACGGGTCATGGACGTGCTGGAGTGACGAAACCATTGACCTTCTCTTAAATACTCTGCTTAAGAGTACACTCCGCTTCGAAAAAAACACCAACTCAAGCTTCCAATGGGCGACTCTGAAATCATCATCTTGCGGAACAAAATCCTATGGTACGCAGCTTCAGCTCGTAAGAATTCCCTGGATCGGACGGCATAATACTTGCCGAATTTCAAAACACCTCTAATCTCATCCTTCCCTGGTTGGACGTTATTTTTAGAGGTTGCCTATGACTGGTCCACATTCCTGAAATATGGAAGTAGGTGAAAGTTTTTTTTTGTCAAAGCGGGAAGAAGCTCTCATACATGTCCGAAGGACCAAGACATATGTATAAGTCTATATTCATTTCTGCTAAAAACCTTAGAACGATTGATAGATATTCATCTACGCAGCATCATCGATCAGCGAATGTTGTCAGTAGGGGAAATGTGTTGAAAAATCTCTGAGTACTAAACAGTGCTCTATGGTAGCGTCCATCGATATCGGGAGTGCTTTCAACAGCGTAAGACCAGAAGCAATTACGAACGTACTTTCAAATCTGGAGGTGGATGTTTTGCTTGGTGTGCTGATTAATTTTATTTTGAAATCATTGACATTATCAGCACAAAACTGAGCGTCGCATCTGCTAGTAGGTTTGTTAGTATAGGTACACCTCAAGGCGAGGTCCTCTCTCCACTTCTTTGGAATGTGGCGGTCAATGAACAGCTGCAAAAACTGGAAGAGGCGGGCTATTAAGTGATTGCTTATGCGTACGACGTTGTTATAGCTATCTCTGGTAAGAACCCAAGTACTCGAGGTTATGCAAAATGCCCTCTCAATATTGTCAGGACTCGTGAATGTGTGATCCCATACAAAACCGAGCTAGTCCTTTTCACAACGAAACACAAAATTCCGCATGTTGACCATGATGATACGAGTCTTGTTTTCGCAGATGGACCAAATATCTGGGTCTTATTGTGGATAAACATAGCTACTATTGCGTTTTACTCCTGTAAGAAGGCCATAGGGGAATACAGCTCTACAGTCATTAGACCCATCTTGCTATGTTTTGTGATTGTGTGGTGGATTGCCCTAAGGACAGACAAATCGCACTCTCCTCGGAAAGGTGTTATTGGTAAACAAAAGGCTGCAAGTGCAGAGAAGGAAATACAGAAACTTACTGCTTGACCTGCATTCAAACTTGTCACTTCTTAATTCTAAGAGATTTCGAGAATTTATTCCAAAAAAACTGACTAATTTCTCCCGAGAGACAAGATTGGGAGGTTTTAACACTTCGTTTCTTCAATGGATTGAGAGTTTCCTCTCCGAGCGCTCTATTCGAGTCGTACTAGACAGAGTAACTTCTGTACCCTTTTCTATTGATTCCGACGTCCCTCAGGGATCAGTTCTATCTGCCACTCTCATTTTAGTCTTCATAAACGACCTTCTGTCATCTACTCTCAATCCTTTTCACTGTTTCACAGATGACAGCGCTCTAGATAACATCTACCAATTTGATTCTCCTGCGGACGCTCCTCCGACATCGGTGGCTTCATATCATAATAAGTCGATACAATCACTGAATGGAATGGGCAGGAAACCCCTCCCAGAACAGTGAAATTCATTACCAGGCAATCTCTTTCCAACAATTTATGAGCGACGTTCACCGCCATTTCAAAATCTTCCCTCCTGTGCTTTCCTACTAATTTTTCTATATCCACTTGTTTCCCCGTATCAATGTCGACGTAACTATGCATCGCGCATTAAAGGGTTACCCTCTAAATTATTTCCGATGGCCGTAAAAAAAGACATTTGAAATACGGGAGGAAGAGTCTGTATTGATTTATACTGAGGGCTCCAAAGCGAGAAGTGGGAGGAGGTGTTTTCTCCGCAATGCTTAACTTAAGCATAATTTTCCGTCTTGAGGATCGTTGTAGTGTGATCCAAGCAGAAGCGCAGAAGCCTTGGTCTGGCTGAAGTGTCATGTAGTATCACTAAGGATATTGGCATCTTCACTGATAACCAGGCCGCTATTAAATTCCTGGAATCAGTCATGTATACAACAAAGACTATTTTCGATTGTCTCTGAGGGGAGATGGCTGAATAATTCAACTTTCGCCAGTGCTTGGCGAACAATTCCGGGGAACGCAACCTTGCAGATTCCATCTGAGAAAGAGAAGTTGAGTATACCTCTCGCAACTTATAAGCTGCAAGTTTAGTTGGATGAGATTAGCAAAACCAACGACAGATGGGCAAATGGTGTTACAAGTAATACTACCAGACAGATTTGGCCTGTGCTGGATCTAAAACGCTCTGGTAGACTGATCTCGCTAAGCAGGCAGATGATCAAATCTGAAGGAGTCGTTACAGGACTGCCTGATAGGGAGCCATTTTCAGATGCTTGGCCCCCTCGGTTTAACGAATTTCGCAGGAGCTACGAAGATGGGGAAAAGAATGTTACTGGAATTGAACTTCCGATAAGTTTAGGCAGTGTACGAGTACTTACGATGGTGAACTAGCTTTAGCCTACTGAAAGGCAGTTTCAGTGACGGTTTCGGACGGACGGTTGTAATACTGAATACCATACGCTTCCTTAGTATTTGCTCACCCAACAGGGTATAACTTCATATGCTCAGTGAACATATCCATAACACACAGTGTTTTCTTGTACTTTAATCTGAAAGACAGAAGCGGGTTAAAGAGGTCCGAATGCAACGTATTGAATGGCACCGGTTCCAGGAAATAGTAAAGTTGAAAGGACGAAATTTTGTCAGAATTAATTCTACTATAATTGCAATTTATTTTCAAAATAATTATCAACTTCACCTCACTCCTTCTACCCCCATATAAATTTCACGAAATTTTGAAATTTAAATTAAATTATTTTTCTTCGAAACTGTTAAAGCTATCAACTTGATATTTTGTACAAAGTATACAAATAGAAATATCAGTAATGCGAAAAAAATTTGTTTTGATTTGTACACTCCTTCTACCCCCTCCCATACAAATGTATAATTTTTGTTAAATGCATTTTATCGATTTCCATTCAAACTAGAAAAAGTACAAACTTCAAATTTTGCCAGAAATTGTTTCTTAATAATTGAAATAAGTGTTAGAAAAAATTATCAGCTCCGCTTCACTCCTTCTACCACCTCCTATATAAATATCTGTATTATAAATTCAAGAAAATCATTTCTCCTCCGAATATATGAGAGCTATCGACTTTGAAATTGAATCAAAGCATGGTGGTAAGGATGATGATAAGCAGTTTCAAAATTATCTTAAACGCTCCACTTCCTCTGCCACCTCCCATACAAAATCCCCAATTTCAGGAAGACTACGACCAATTTCTTTAAAAATAATGAAAACTAAAAACTTTAAATTCAGCAAAAAACATTTTGCATGCCATGTTCGGTGTCATATATGAAAAATACAAACCTCCCCCTCTACATCTACCACCTAAAATGCAAAAGTCTCTATTCACTATTCGAAAGAATTTGAGATGACATATTTTCCGGTATATTAAAGTCATTTCCATCTCATCTAGAGTATCATATGATTGGGCTTTAAGCCCAATCATAATTCTGTTATGTTTTACTAATACTTTTGATTTGACCAAGGCGGCGTGTGCACTTTTAAATGAAACGATCCCCTGTATTTCTGGAACAGTTTTTTTTGCGATCTAAATGATCGATTTTCTCGTGAATGAGGTGTATAAGATTCTGATCCATTTCCTTCGAGATTTTAAACAGGAATGCTTTAGCTCGATTCTTCCGATAAACTAAAGACGATTGGAATACTTGCTGCCTTCTCAGCTCGGAAATAACAGAATCTCTACTCTGAGCTAAGTTGAGGTAAAAGTTCACATTTTTACTGTTGAGAATTCAAGCTTCGTCTAAACTCATTGGCATGGTCCATACTTCTTCCGATGATGGACAGCGATATGATGGTTAATGTTTCTTTTATTCAGCGTAAATGTCAGTGAGCTATATTCCGTAATTAACTTGAAAGGAATATTTTCTAAGTATCGCCGCAACGCAAAGATAATAGCGATGATCTCCACCAAAGCTATGTGTTTAGATTATAGAGCACTGACACTTTGCGAGAAGTACGCTGTTGGATGGGATTTGCCATTTACCCAAAGTGCTCGCATCACAATGTCCCGAGAATAAGGAATCACACCCAATCAGTCAATTTCTTGTAAGGACCCTTATAGGGCATAGGACAGAAACAGTTTTCTCCCACAACGCGATCGTGAGAATTGGCCTTGAGCAGCCGGCATGACTTATTTAATTCTCTGGCTTCCTGTTCAACTGCTCGGTTCCATTTACTATATGATCGACCTACCAGGCGCCTTTCTTGCGGGTACTTATCCAGAGCTTGTTTGGAGCTGTTTTGATCTGGTTTCTTGAAAGGGCGAATAATCCACTGATGCTTCCGTCTTTGAATCTCAATGACTATCTAATCTGTCCAGTTGCACTCCAAAGTGTGTCATTGGAGATGAGATCTGTCCAGAATATCCCTCAAAAAGGGTCGAAAGCATTGGTTCACAAAAATTTCCAGTTTCTTGGCACAAAACAGTCACTGTTCACGTTGTATAACCATATGGAAATACGGATTTGACTCATCCGTCAAGCACTTTTAGCTTTGTGCGAAGCAAGTTCTTTCCTAATCTTTGGAAATAGAAAGGATACCGAACGACGAATTTTATTTGTACGGCTGCGCTGTCTATCCTGACAATGCTTCCAAATTAACAAAAATTTTGCACCTTTTTTCATGTTGTGCTTTAAGGAAAATCTGTGTGCTTGTGCTCGAAACCCTGTACATGCACTTGGTTTTACACCCCTTTATTTTTATTCCAGCAGTGACATAAGATGTTCTATAGTACTCACGGAAAACATTTATCTCCCTAACCTTCCAGTGCAGCTTACAAGATGTCATTCATTACCAACAGAAACAGGTCTGGTGATAATATGCAGCCTTGTCTGAAACTACGCAAAGCATTCCATATCTAATCCCTCTTAACGCTGTAGAATGCCTTCTCAAAGTCCAGAAATATTAGATGTAGTAGCAAACCTATTTCGATAGACTGCTCAAATATTATCCGTAGGGTATTTGTATGCTCTGCACAAGATGACGCTTTATGGAATCCAGCCTGATAAACTTCGTCGTGGTCACACGATTTTTAATACGACAGTAAGTACACATTTTTGTTGGATTTGTGTGAGAACCTGTCGCGAAAACTTATTCCCTCAGTTCACTATAAACACGAATTGCTTTATTGACTGCAATCAGCGCTCCTTCATTTGCATGATAGTCCTAGTCTATACCTAATTGCAAGTTCGGCATTCACACTAATTCAGATCTCTGTCGTCTTTTGGATGACGGCATCCAATTCATGTCACATTTTTCACACTTTTCACGCTCAATTTTTGCGCAGGTTTTATCTCATTTATGGCCACACAACTTTCACCCAGCTAGGGTATAGCCTAGTGGGTAGTGTGTTGGTCTTGTAATGCGAAGGTCGTGAGTTCAAATCCCGGTCGAGGCAATATATAAGTCCAGCACATTGCCTGCTTGGATATACCTTGGATACCTCAATCTACGAAAATTGAAAATTCGTAAAAAGAGGGTTGTGCGAAGGACTAACAACCCTTCCACAATAAGTAATGAAAAATGTTAAGGAACCTGAATATCAGGAGGCCAAGGTCTGATTTGGGGTGTAGCGCCATTGTAGAACTTTCACAAAGCAGGCGCTCACGACTCGCCAAATGCGTTGCAATGTGACATGCCATTACGACACGTTCACCTCACAACAGCCTCACTCATACGTACTTTCATGGGCTTGCCCAAACCTATAGAGGATAGGTCATCATACACACATCGTTCATACAAACTGATGCGACATAGTTCGGAGTCCTCGACTCCACCCCGTAGTACCAGAAAACTTCTAGGGAGGCTGCACAAGTTTAGGCGCCTACGTTGATTGTATGAGCGCCACCACCCACTTCGGTCTAACCCTTGCAAGTATGATGATCGAATGACTCAGGTCTGAGGAGTTGTTAAGCTCCAAAAGCACTTAGTTACAAGCTAGTAATGTCAATGTTTTAACGTGAGTACCTGCCACAAAGGCTTAATTCCACGGCTGTCTTTAGCAACACGGATTGTTATTGTGACAAACAGGCAAATAGAACACATATTTGCGCATGCTAAACATACCTGCTAGAGACATACAAACTAAATACCTAATCGGTTCCAGTATACATCGTTTACTCCAGAACGGTGTACCTCTCTAAATCTCTTTCTATCTCTGTGTCAAGGTCCGGTTGTTACGCAACTCCACGCTGGAGATAGGATTACTCCCTGAGGAGGCTGCAATCCATAAACCCGAATACTGCTTACGCAGTGGACATCAACCATCAGCCACGACGTATACCCCGAAGTGACCTTATCATTCCCACTATTATTACGATTCGAACCATACACTGCAATCAGTGTCCTTTGTACACAAACACTAGCTCATCATCAAAATGCAAAGGACGACTACAGAGCACGAAATTGGCAAAGACAATCCGCCCCCGTGGAAGCATGTTTGTATCTCCTTCCATGCTTCCATCTAGCTCTGGGTAGCATGATACCGATCAAACAGCTCAGGTCCGTGGAGGCGCTAAACCGGGAACCATCAAGTGGGGATCGCTCGCCATATCATCTCCAAGCTTCACTCTCTCATCGAGGAGACATCTTCTGCATTGGCTAATTTGGTTCTGAGTAACACCATCATTGGAAACCCAAGATATTTTAACTCTATACTTCTCTTGTATACTTCTTCCACCCACTCTCATACAAATGTATAATTTTGGTAAATGCATTATTTCGAATTTCATTAAAACTAGAAAAGTAGAAACTTGAAATTTTGCAACAATTTATCACTTAAGAAATCCTATAAAAGCTAAAAAAAGTTATCAACTTCGCTTCACTCCTTCTACCCGCTCCCATACAAATTTCTATTTAAGAAATTCAAGACGAGCATCTCTATTTTCAACGTATTAAAGCTATTGGCCTTAAAATTGGAACAGAGCATGGTGATGAGGGTGCAGATAAGGATACTGATAAACAGTTTCAAAATCTTCCGGAACCTTCCACTTCCTCTGCCACCTCCCATATAAATCCCCGATTTCAGAAAAATAATATATATGAAAATTATGAAAGCTACAAACTTTAAAACATTTTGCATACAATATTAGGATGCATATACAAGAATTACAAAGCACTCTTCTCCTCTACTTCTACCACCTCCCATACAAAAGTCCCTAATCACTATTCGAACGAATTTGAGATTACATTATTTTTTCCGGTACATTAAACTCTTTCTCATTTCATCCAGAGTATCGCATGATTGGGCTTTATGCCTAATCCTAATTCTGCTATATTTTATGGTGACTTTTTTGTGGAAGAAGGATTCCTACCATGACCATTTGCCAAGTAATAAAAATTCAACAAACAATTCGTCGTTTTCGGGTTCCAAGCGTGACATTTTTTGCCCAGGACGTGTTTTATTATCCATGAAACTCCTCTTTGTCGTCGAGCTTTACGACATTGGTTGGTATTTAGCACTACAGGATCGTGACGTTTCTGACTTTGGTCCTGAGTCTGACGAAGATAATTCCTTCCGAGATTGGTTCCTGGCTAATGCCACTGTTTCTCGCTCTCGTTGTAAATACAAGGCTTCATACTCAGGACCAACGCACAGATTGATGTTTTCGTTCGGAGTTCGATCTTCTCTTGAACCAGTACACCTGATCTCGCTCAAGCCTGAGATTTGAACGTCATATTGATCACAGTTTGGTGTATGAAACGATTTCGCACACTCCTTCCACCGGCATTAAATGTTCGAACGTTCTACGAACCCATTGTATTCTGTTTTCGAATGGTCGTTGCCGTAGATTACGACCGTATCCGAGGCACGGTTTCCATTTGTTGTTTCAGTTAGTGCATTAAGATCATTGGTGATAAGCCCATGATCCGGTGAGTGTCCATTTTCCCTTCTTGGGTAAGGGGAACTGGTTGCTGGTGAACGCTACTCCCCCTTCGCACAATTGACCATTAGTTGCCTTTCATGATAAACAGGCCTGCTGTGGATTAATTCTAATTCCATTCCATTTGGAGATTGTAGTGTCCTAAAATTCGACAATTCCACTTATTAACAAAACCGCTCGTACGGGAATGCGCCACGTCGTTAAAGATTGTTTTTCGTTCAAAATCAGGGGTCACTTTCAACTGCATCCATCCATCCTGTCAGCGAATATACGGGGCCATGTACGGGTATTCCCTAAACGTTAATAAACATAACTATCAAATTTGGCAGATGTATCTTTCAAACTTAGCCGGTATCAACTGCCAAAGACCAAGCGCCTTCATTACAAAATCCTCCAGTTCTTACGAAAATTGATGATATGACTTTTCAAAAAAAGTCGCATTTGTATGGGAGGTGATAGAAAAAGCATCACGATTTAATAAAAGTTGTGTTGGTATTCATAACAATATACTTGGTGGCAATTTTCAGGTCGATAGCTTTTAAAGATTTGAGGAAAATTGGTTTTGTTAGAATTTGTTTTTTTTTGAAATTTGTATGGGAGGTGGTAGAAGGAGTGGAGGAATTCGACCCGTTTGATTCGAAAACTCGATGCGTTCCTGAGTTATAATGTGATCGGTAATCGAGAGTCGATTCGGTTTTGATCGAATACAAATACTTCTGGGTATCTTTTGAGAGCCTTAGCGCTACAAACGTTTTGTTAAACGCAATTTGCAACAGGCAGCACAAGTTTTATTAAATGCGCTGTTGTCTTGCGCTTCTTCTGCCAGACTTAAATTTTCGTTATCACTACTAATCTAGCTAAGCCTGAAAACAATTTCAGCCTTTCTTCGTCTAATATTGTCATAGTACTTCTACTTCATCTGCTGATAATCATTCGCGTTATCTATTATACTATGTAGAAGTCTCGAACCAACATTAATAATCCGCATAAGAAACAAATCCCATAGTGGATCTCAAAGTAGATAATCATATTTTCCAAGATTATTTTGATGGGTTGGCTCAAAAGCTAGCAGTGATTATTTTGATACAAAATGGCGGAATATCCAAGATCCAAGATTAAGAAAATCGAAGCCGACGCTACTGTTTTGATATATGAGAGGTGTACGAGTATATAACGAAAATGATATGAGCCTGATGAGATGCTTCTTGCTTTTTTTTTTTTTTGTTTACTTCACGCCTTTTCATTAAAACTAACTGGGCAACCTTAAAATGCATCGGCCGTCGTCTTCTATAGTCCGGAACGAAACAATTCCAGAGCATAAATCCTCGCCAGACTGTCTTAAATTTTTTCGGTTAAGCTATGGTCCATTGTACGTGTCGTCTTTTAAAAACTAAAGGGATTCCGATTAAAAAAAACAAGCAATAAAAAAAGATTATGAAGACGAGGGGGATAAGATGCAAAAGAGAAAACCGGGTGGAGAAATCAAGTAAAGACGGCAGCTTCTCGCAACGATGATGAAGAAAACAGGAAAAAATGAGGGTTTATTTTTAATGAACTGCCCATTGTTTCAGCCTATGGTTAGTTACCTTGCCACATAAGATTCAAGATTCATAGGCTCCATAGGCCCCCTTAAGATCCAACGCAACGGAGATACTTGGACATGTGTAGATGTCATCGCCAAAGAAAAACGAATTGAATTTAGATTACGCGTCATTTTGTCGCCTCTGTTTACCTGATGTAGTGTGCCCAGGTATTCAGCCAGCGTGGAAAAGAACCCGAGATCTTTTTTCAACTTTGTATCTTGGTTGTTTTTGTTGTTTCTTTTTTTGGTTCGAATGATTCTTCAGTGGCCAAGAAGCTATCTTCAATCGAATTTAAAGTTTAGCTTGAGTTGTATATCTCTCTACCTACCATACAGAGGTGTACATATTGCGTTAGCACGGTAAGCGTTTCATTTGACATTTTTGTCTTTAATTAGGGAACGAAGTCAGCACATCCCTCATTAGAGGCCGCTAAGATGGAACTCATGTTTCGGTTTTTAAATTAAAAACCATGAATTTTTCTTCCCAAATTAAATATTCTAAAAAAAATTGTAATACCAAAAAACGTCCTTATCCTTGACCTTTGCACTAAAAAACTAAGAAGATTTATGAAATTGCTCCGTCTAGGACTTTTCATTTTTATCTCTTATCGCATTTTACAACAATCGAATGTTGATCATAATGAGCATGCTCGCAGTATATTGCTGGAAATACTAGAATTGGAAATAATTCCGTTTTCAGATCGGGTCATTTAAATGATAAAACTAATCTGAATCTATAAATTATGATATCGCGGCTTTCTTTAGACCTTTCCTAATATATTTTAACATAAATATGGAAATGTAATCTTCGGAAAAATTCGAAATGAAGATTGATTATTTCTTGTTTTTATTTTTGTTATTTTGGGTTAGTTCTTGATTGTATAATATATTCTTTATTTATTATAATTTGCATACATTTTATTTAATGACTTTATTCTAATAGTAAAGAATTTTTCTTTAGCGGAGCAAAAATTAAACTTTCGTCTTAAAGGAGTCAGTCTATGTTGCTGCCAGTTCGTGATTTAAAAATTATAGGCTAATCTGTGATAATCATCACCACGACTTTTCATTTTAGATATTTATAAACATCATCTTACTGGTTCGACAAACAGAATGCAGTGAAGTACAATAGGCAAAGCAAATGAAGAAAAACAAAAAATGTTTCTGTCGAATTTTAAATCTCCTGGAATCCAAAAAAACACCCCTTGGTTGGTTATACTAAATCGGCCAAAAAAGTCGTTAAAAAAATCCTGGTCCGGCTAGCCGATCTTATGAAATTTCGTTTCAAAGTCTGGACTAAGAATGACTGCAATTTAGTGTTGGATTACTCATACCTGAGGAGGTACAAATGTACCATTCATGCAAGTTAAAATGTCCCATCACTACAAAAAATATTTTTGACCCACTTTACAGTTTTTGTTCCATACGGTCATGCATTTGTATGGCTGCCGTAACAAGACATTATTTGTACCACTCACTACACTGTTTCGAGAGAGTGGTGCGAATGAGAACTGAGGAATTGTGTGAAAGCGAATAAGGGCAATGACATAGCATGTATGTATGACCAGAAGAGCTGATGAGAGATGATGTGTCGCAATAGCGGCATACATACAATTTGTTTCACCTTAAATGAGGTATCACCTGAAATGAGGTATCACCTCAAATGGTACCAAATCAAATGAGGTATGATTGTGAAATTGTAGCAATTTATTTTATTGAGATGCGATAGTGGCTCCTTATACAAACTTGAGGCAAAAATTCTTGTTTTACCCAACACTACTGCAATTTCGCTATTGGGTAATCGCACCGAAAAAGACGCATAGGACACATATCGTTCTCTTCCACAAGGCGTGATTCTGAGCATCGGCCTTAAGTTGACGCCTTGACTTGTTTATTCCTCTGACTTGCTCAATTGCTCGCTTCCATGTGCTACTTGATATTATGCAAAACATTTTACCAGCGCAATTCACGGTTAACTCTACACCCTCACCTACGAAATTGCAACCTTCTGAGAACACTCGTCATCAATCGCATCTTTGGGACAAATTTAAGTTCTAAAACATAACAGGGCTACGATTGCGCGTAAAGAGCAATCTTACGATACTCTAGATGAAATAGAATTTTTTGTGATCCCAAGAAATTTCGCATGGGAAGTATTAGAAGGGATGACAGCTTTGAAATAATTTTTCCCCATCATGCTAAAGTAGCTATAAAAATGTTTTATACAGAATGCTTACTCCAAAAATTGAATAGGAGCTGAGAAAATTAGTGTGTTAGATTTAGTGAAAATGTGCAGTTTGTATGGGAGGTGGTAGAAAGAGTGGGGGGATTTTAGTGATTTTTTCAGAAATAACTAGGAATATTATAAAATTGACATCCCTTAAATTTCAGACTAGTGCCATTTATACTTTTCAAGAAAATCGATTTTTTGTGAAGTTGTGAAACTATGTCATATTGTATGGGAGGGGGTAGAAGCAGTGAAGGTAATCAAATATTTTTTTCTGATCTTAGTGCTAATACTAATTAAGTATTTATTACAAAATATGAGCTCAATAAATGTTATATGTTCTGAGAAAATCGTCTTAGAGCATTTCATGAAAAAGTGTAGTTTGTATGGGAGGGGGTGGAAGGAGAGGGATGAAGCAAATAATTTTTCTACTGTAGATTAAAATTACTATGAAAATAACATATCCGAAAATTCAGACTAATAGCTTTTATACTTTTCGAGTAAATCTGTTTATTGTCAAATTACGAAATTGTGTCATTTTGTATGGGAGGGGGTAGAAGGGGTGAAGCTAATAGTCTAAATTATTTTGGGCTTACTAACAATTTCAAATAAATATTTGGTGCACAATTTCAGCTCTCTAAATTGTATACGCAATGAGTAAATTGGCTTAGAGTAATTCATGACAAGTACAGTTTGTATGGGAGGTGGTAGAAGGAGGGGGAGGATACGCATAATTTTCGTACGGTAGATTGATATTATCATAAAAGTAACATATTCTAAATTTCAGGCTAATAGCTTTTATACTTTTCGTGCAAATCCGTTTATTGTCAAATTGCGCAATTGTGTCATTTTGTATGGGAGGGGGTAGAAGGGGTGGAGCGATTTGGCCCGTTCACGAACTTGACCTTACTTTTTTGTCAAAAACGACGTGTACAAAATTTGAACTATCTAGCTCAACGCGTTCTCAAGCTAGAGCGCGCACAGACGGACGGACGGACGGACGGACGGACGGACGGACGGACGGACGGACGGACGGACATCCGGTTTTGAGATTTTTGAGTGATAATATTAATTTCTGTATTCATCATTTTTTTCTCCGAGCCTTATTTCTTGGCGTTACAAACTTTAGAGCAAACTTATAATACTCTCAGATTTCATCTAGAGTATAAACATAGCAGAATTATGATTGGGCGTGAAGCCCAATCATATGAAATGGGAATGACTTTAATATACCCGAAAATATGTCATCTCAAATTTTTTCGAATAGTGAAAGGAGACTTTTGCATGGAAGGTGGTAGAAGTAGAGGGGGAGGTTTTTATTTTTCGTATATGACACCGAACATGGCATGCAAAATGTTTTTTGCTGAATTTAAAGTTTTTAGTTTTCATTATTTTTAAGTAGTAGCTCTCACATATTCGAAGGAGAAATGCTTTTCTTGAATTTGTAATACAGATATTTATATGGGAGGGAGTAGAAGGAGTGAAGCGGAGCTGATAACTTTTTCTAGCATTTACTGCAATTATTAAAAAACAAATTCTGGCAAAATTTTAAGTTTGAACTTTTTCTAGTTTTAATGGAAATCGATATAATGCATTTAACAAAAATGATGCATTTGTATGGGAGGGGGTAGAAGGAGTGTATGGATCAAAACAATTTTTTTTTCGCGTTATTGATATTTATATTTTTATACTTTACACAAAATATCAAGTTGATAGCTTTAACAGTTTCGAAGCAAAATAATTTAATTTAAATTTCAAAATTTCGTGAAATTTGTATGGGAGGGGGTAGAAGGAGTGATGTGAAGATGATAATTATTTTTAAAACTAATTGCAATTATAGTAAAATTGATTCTGGCAAAATTTCGTGTTTTCAGCTTTACTAAAATCGAAAATATGTATTTTTCAAAATAGTCCTTTTGTATGGGAGGGGGTAAAAGGAGTGAGGGATCGGATCAATATTCCGTGACATTAATGACATCTATATCATAATACTTTCACATAAATTTCAAGTCGATAGCTTAAATAGTTTCGAAGAAAAATCAATTTCTTAATATTTCGAAATTTTATGAAATTTGTATGGGAGGGGGTAAGTTACTCTTTTGCTAAAAATGACACACGCAAATTTTTAGCACTATAGCTCAAAGCTTTCGAGAGTTATGCTGTAGACAGACGCACAGATGGACAGACGGAGAGACAGACAGACGGTCACTCGGAATCGAGGTTTTTGAGCGACAGCAAATATTTCTGTACCCTTGGCGGCTCTGTGCGAACGTTATTTCTTAGCTTTACAAACGGTAAGGCAAACACAATATACTCTCAGATTTCGTCTAGAGTATAAAAATAAATTTTCTGGTTTTGATATTATCCCTGCCCTTGTACTCAAAAAAATCTGTTCCTCTCTTGCTTAGCCTCTGTGTACACTCCTCCATCTATTTCTCTTGACGATTTGTTTTTAAATCCTGAAAGACTGCAAACGTTCAGCCAATTAGTAGGAAAGGAGCCAGTATTAATGTCGTCAACTACCATCCAATTGCTATCACTTCACTTCTGTCTAAGGTCAAGGAAGTTGTTATCTACCAAAGAGTGGCTAAATATTTTGACCAACACAAAATTATAAATGACCACCAACGCGATCAACTGGGGACTACTAACTATACTAACTGAACGTAGGAGCAAAAACGTCATCAATGCGACGAATCTTGTAGTGCCGCTCTTGATATTTCGAAGGCGTTGGATAGCGTATAGCGATTAGTGATGTGAGCTAGGGTGTAGCCTAGTAGGTAGCGTGTTGGTCTTGTAATGCGAAGGTCGTGAGTTCAAATCCCGGTCGAAGCAATATATAATTCCAACACATTGCCTGCTTGGACATACCTTGGTCACCACAATCTACGAAAATGAAAAATTCGTAGAAAGAGGGTTGTGCGAAGGGCTAACAACCCTTCCACAATTAGTAGTATAAAAAAATTTTAAGGAACCTGAATATCAGGAGGCCAAGGTCCGATTTGGGCTGTATCGCCATTGTAGTAGTAGTAGATTAGTGATGCCAAGTTTCGTTACTTTTCGGTACCAGTAACTATTCGTTACTTTAAGGAAAGTAATCGTTACATTTTATTCGTTATTTGGGATGACTGTCATAACCTGTAGTTAGTTTTGCAAATCATAAATTCAAATAGAAGAAATCGCCAAGCAGTAATTACTAACAACAAGAAATCGCTTGTGAATCACTCTTGATTTCGTTGACCGAATACGAGTACGAACACAAAATTTTTCAAGTATCCCTCTTCTAAGTAGAAAATTCCTTTAAACACTAACGTAAATAACACAACAACGACAATGTTAAGGTAATAAATTTTATTAAATCAAAATTTTCTTCAACAAAAACCCCTTAAATTGATGAAAAAAATCCCATTATCACCCCAAACATTAAAAAATTCTACAGTCTGGTATCACTGATCCCACAACCCTGACACCACAGCCTGCCCCGCCGCTTGAGAGCCGAGCGCCACAACTTTCTTGGTGTTGAAAGAAACGAAACGGAAAAAAACACATCATTTTCTCAGTAGATTTTGCTGTACGGTAGAGTAAGAGTATTCCTTTTCATTCTTATGCTTTGGAATAGCGGTGTGGCGTTATGCACAAGTGTAGGTTTCCCTCCTATGATGTAAAGAAAAGGCAACTAAACGTTACTTTCGGTATAGGTACTTTTTTTGTATATGGAACGCATACTCGAGTAACGAGCAGTAACGAACGTTTTGACAATTCAATTACTTTTTCGGGAGCTTATTTCGTTACTTAAGTAATGAATATAAATCTGTATCGGTACTCGGTACTTCGGAATTCAGTCGATAACGAGTACTCGTGTAACGAATAGTTACTTTTTTGACAGTAATAGCGATATTTAGGAGCCAATATCTCCAAAGACAGCAATGAAATCAAAAGATGCATAATGGGAGCAAACAAGACATACTACTCGGTACATCCGATAATAGAATGTAAAGACGTGCACAGAAAAACGATAAACGATGCTGCGAATCTACAAAACCATAATAAGACTTCTGCTCGATCTGTATTCCTGTTGGCAAGGCTTCGAAAATCATAGCTAGGCTAATTCTCCATAGAAGTGCTGCAGAGAGCACACTCGAAGTTTTCCAGGCTGGACTCCGTAAATGATCGTCTTGTACCGACCACACAACATCCTACGGATAATATTGGATCAGCCCGCCGAAATGGGTTCGTCACTACCTCTGTTGATTGTGGATTTCGACAAAGCTTTCGACAGTGTTACGCGAGAGAGGTACTCCAGATATGATTGCAGCTATGATTAAATAGTCCTACAAAAATGTAAGATGTTTCGTCTTACATGAAGGAGAGAATTTGCCCGAGAATTTGCGAACGGGTGCCAGGCAAGGCTGCATTTTGGCAGGAGCCTTGTTTCTAGAGTTTTTCTTGAAAGCTGTACTGGAAGGTGGGGAAGTTAAGATCAGTCCGACTGTTTAACATATAAGGTCACCTAGATTATTCCGATGGCGTGTGCTTACTTACTGAGTGGACAAGATTTGAAAGAGGAGCAAAATTGTTACGTCGTACGTATTATCCTCATGAACTGCGGAACCGAAAAAGACATTGCGGACCGTATAAATATATCTTGCCAGTCCTTCAGTATCCTTTTCTTTCTCTGGGAGTTGGAAGAGATCTCTATATGGTTGTGCGGTATGACAGAGGACTACCAACCAATTTCAGCGCTCATTTTAGAGATATTCTGGCTAGTCGTCATCTCCAGCGACGATATTTGGAGTACAACTCTCTTCTATTCTACAATGACATATAGTATTCGCCTCCAGATCTTCAGGTTCCTTAACATTTCCATTGTGAAAGGGTTATTGTTACCCGTTTGCATAACCCACGATCCACGAATTTGTCATTTTCGTAGATTGAGGTGACCAAGTTTTACCCAAGTAGGCGATGTGTTGGAGTTATACGTCGATCAGGATTTGAACTCAGTACCTTCGCATTTTAGACTAACACGCTACACCGTAGCTTCTGAGTACAACTAGACAGACCAAAATAGGCATTAATATTCAAAAGCGAATGTGGTAGTGGATCGGTCACACTTTGAGGAAGCCAGAGCCAAACATCTTTAAACAGATGTTAAGTTGATCGATCTTTTAGTACGTGGAAACAATCAGTTGTTAAGTCAGTCTATAGAGTCCGGAGGAGGAATAAGCAATAATTAAAGATGGATGCTTAGGATCACTCCATGTGGAAGAGAACTATTTCTGTCGTACGTCCCTATAGAGGGTCTTACACGGAAATGTTGACAATTGAATTCAGTTAGTTTTGCTTAAAAAATTGAATTATTTTTAAAGACATTTCTTAAGTATTTGTAAAAAATAGTTTAACGTCCTTTAACATTATTGAAGTTAATGAGGCTAGTATCCATCTTTTGAACAATTCTGCTAACTATAAAGCTATTGATTTTAAAATTAAATTTTACAAATTTTGTGAAGAATCGAAGAATATTAATGACGAATTCTACTGTTTCTCTAAAGCAGATTATTTGGGTTTAAATATGTATTTTAGCTCAATCAATTGGTTACACTCTTTCGAAAATTTAAATTTAAATGACATTAACGCTCTTTTCACCTCTTTACTTAATGAAGGTATCTCTCGGTTCGTTCCTAAAGTGGAGAAGAGTTCTACTAAGCTACCCTGGCACAACTCTCGCCTCTCTAGGTTAAAAAATGCAAGAAATAAAGCGCATAAGCAGTTTCTAACCACGCATAGCATTGAACATCGTAATAACTTTTTTCGAATACGTAGAGAGTATGAGGTTCTAAATAAGTTCTTATTTCAGAATTACTTAATGAATGCTGAATCTAAAATAAAATCGGATAGTAGTTATTTTTGGATTTTTGTTAACTCGAAGCGAAAACACCTCGGTTACCCCTCTGATATGGAATATAAAGATCAAATTTCTGGTGACATATCGTCGTCTTGTGATTTATTTGCAGTTTTCTTCCAATCGGTCTATAATAATAATAATAGTATACCTTTTAATCCCAATCGATATGCTAGTATTAGTTCTATAACTGATATTGGCTTAATTAGATTATCTGATGATGTGTTTATGCCGCACTCTGTAAATTAAAAAATAATGCGAGTCCTGGCCCAGATAATATTCCTGAATCTATGTTAAAGTTTTGCCGCGATTCTCTGGTAATTCCATTAAAAACTATATTTAATCTCTCTTTGCAAAACGGTGAATTTCTAGACCAGTGGAAAGTTTCACAGTCATTTATAAATCAGGACCTAGACATCTAGTTGAAAATTATAGAGCCATCTCTAAACTATCTGCGATTCCCAAACTTTTTGAAAGTATTGTAAAGGACAAGCTTTATTTTTTAGTTCGAGAACACATCTCAACCCATCAACATGGTTTTGTTGCTGGAAGGTAAACTTTAACTAACCTTACTCTCTTTACTAATTTTTCCGCTAATTCACTTGAAGCACGGTGTCAAGTTGATCTTCTGTACACGGACTTCGTCAAGGCATTTGATAGAGTGCATGTTAATCTCCTTTTGTCTAAGTTATATGATCTTCGCTTTCATTCCAAAATGCTTGATTGGCTTACTTCTTACCTGAGCAATAGAACCCAATATGTGAAGATTGATTCTTTTCTATCTAGAAGTATTTGTGTCAACTCGGGGGTTCCTCAAGGTAGTCACTTAGGGCCACTTTTGTTCATATTGTTCATAAATGATGTCTTCTCTATTTTTCAGTATAGTTCTTGTTTGGGTTATGCTGACGATTTGAAGATTTTCATTCGAGTTAAAGAGCTAGAAGATTGCCAAAAATTTCAAAGTGAGATTGATTCATTTGCTGATTGGTGTAAATTTAATCTTTTGGAGTTAAGTTTTTCTAAATCTAAAATAATGTCCATTTATCGTTGTCTCTCACCCATTCTGAATTGCTATTTTCTGGATAATACAAAACTACATCGATCCCAGGAAGCAAATGATCTAGGTGTATTACTGGACCATAAATTAAGTTTTGTCGCTCATATTGATCACATGGTTGCAAGAGCTAATTCTCGTTTGGGTTTTGTTAAGAGAAATTCAGTTGATTTTCAAGATCCATATACTTTGAAATCACTCTTTTGCTCGCTGGTAAGGCCCCTTCTGGAATATTGTTCAGTTATTTGGGATTCAGAGAAGGTTCACTTGTTTTGCACTGAGAATGCTGGATTGGTCAAACGATATGCCATGTTATGAAAATCGTTGTAAGTTAATCGACCTGCAATTTCTAAATATTCGACGAAAACAACAGTCAATAGTGTTTTTGCGAGATATTCTTTGTAGCAGAATTAATTCTCCTGAGCTGCTTTATAAAATCTCCATTTATGTTCCTGAGAGACCTCTACGTATTCGTGATTTTTTGGCATATCCTGCTCAGACAGTTTATGGATCCAATGAGCCCTTAAGTCGCAGCATACTTAATTTTAATTCGGTTGCTAATTTTATTTATTGATATCAGCTTTAATTTTATTGTTTTATTGAATTGATATTTAATGTTTGATATAATTTTTTTATTTCTCAATTAATGTTAAATTGTATTTGGAATAATCTGGCCTGTAAGGACTTTGTACGGTAGGCTAAATAAATAAATAAAAATAAAAAAATAAATAAATAATTACAAAACGTATGCCATACTCCCCCATTTTATTAGTATACAAATTTTCTGAATTTAAAGTTTTTGTGGTTTAGTGAATGTTTTCACAGTGAATTTCGAATTGAAATGAAAGATTTCCGGATCCTACACTGTTACGCTTTATTTTTCGTTACGTTTCGGTTTCTGCTCAGACCTTTATCAAATTGATCGACAATTAAAGAAGATTATTATTTTATACAGAAGGGGATTAATTAGGTGTGGGAAGAGTAACCTAATTTTCCCGTGGTGTGAGTTCAGGTGTTTTTGAGCTCTTCTTTCCCACGTTGCCAAATGATGAAGGTATCATCCGCTACGTTATGCGAATGATATCTTCATCATACAATTTCGGTGTTAATGGAGCTGAGTCCCGGTGCGTTCTTTTTGAATTACTCCATGGAAATTTCCGCTACCACTGTTGAAATTGGAGATCCCATTGCCGCTTCTAGCGTTTGCCTGTAGAGTTTTTCCTAGAGCTGAAAAGAAAGTTATATTTTAATAAAATTCAATCAAATCATACCTGTTGCCTGGGATGAGTTTCCTGATGATAGTTAAGGTGTCCTTAATAGTGATGCTGGTGAACTTTGATTTCACGTCTAGGCTGAGTTAATTTTCTACAGAATCCCTACTAGATGACCGGAATTTTTAACAGCGCAATGTGCTACCTATTAGTAGGTGCAACTCAGTCCGAGAGCCTTAGACAGTTTTTGGATAAATGATTGTACCGAATTGACGATGCGTCGAAGCGGAGTATACTCCTTGTAAATTTTTGGAAGTCCGTACATTTTTGGTGTATGAGGATCTGAAGTGATTGGTTTGGCATATTTTTCCGCTAATATTAGATTTTTCTTGATGGATAGGGTTGATTTCCGGTGGAAGGCAGTGGTTGGATCTCTCTTTATTTCGGCATATGGTCCTGTTTGTAGAATATCTCGTATCTTCTCCTCGTATTGCTCCTTGTTCTAATTTATTATTTTATTTATTTTTTGGCCTATGAATCGATAGCTTTTGCTAACTAAGTAGGTCTAAGGGATGTTGGCTAGCTCATCAGTTGTAAGGAAAATCTTTTCCTAGAAGATTTAATCTTTTTTGCTCTGTCGTTTTTAAGCCTTTGAGATAGAGATGGCAGATGTCGGTTACAGCTAGACCCATATTTCTGAGGTAGTCGTTTACTCCACTATGCCCCGTCAATAGGCCGATTAGAGTACTAATATCACTCTTACTGAATTTTAGAATATCCTCCACTTTGTTTTTTTTTGTGGTAGGATAAATTTCTTTGAGATTAATAATCCTGAAAGTATATTCCAGTAGATTCTATGCTCTTGTTCAATCCACTCTAAGTATAAGGTTAAAGTATCCTTTTGGTGTTCTATAGAATGGCTCTGGTCTAATAAAATTCGTTTCTCCGCCATTTTTTGCGAGGCGGTCTGCCTCTTCATTTGCCTCAATTCCATATGTCTTGGGACCCACATTAAATTTTCTTTGTTCCTTTTTCCCAGGATGATTAAGATTTGAAGGCAGTCTCAAACAATCCTCGATCCATGTTTGTTGGATGCCAGGGCTTTGAGAACTGCCTGACTATCCGATAAGATATAGATATTTTTATTGCGATGAGCTCTCCTAATATTCTCTTGGATACATAGCTGCATTGTCATAAGTTCGGCTTGGAAGATTGAGGCTTCCTTATCAAGAGGTTGTGAAACCGAGAAGTTAGGACCTATGACTCCGGCTCCAGTCCCTTCCGAGGTGCGCGAGCCATCTGTGTACAGATGGTTGATCCCTCTTCCATTTCAGGTAGCATGGGGTTTCAAAGTTGAATTTTGTCGGCATAGTGTCGGACATTGTTGAGGTTAGAACCTAAATTCTCGGATTTCTAAGACTTGGAGGTGACCTCTAAGATCCCCCGACTTGTATTTGTTATCCCCACTGTATGCGTAACAACTCTTTGATAGCCTCCTTTTTTATTTGGAGATGTATCGGAGGGATGTTTAGGAATAGTTCTATTGCCGCAGTAGGGCAGGTTATCATTGCACCTGTGATACAAAGACACGCTAGTCTTTGAATTTTTTGTAATATAACCTGCGCTTTTTCTTGTAGTATTTTAGTCCACCAGACTGTTGATCCTTATGTGACTATTAGGAGGATGATTAGTAGATTATCTTGGGCTGTAATCCCCATCTTTTACTAAATAAGCTTTTGCAGGTCCAAAACGCCGTTTATTGCTTTGGCATGAGTCCATTCTATATGTTTGTTCCAGTTGAGTTTGTTTTCAAGTGTCACACCTAGATATTTGACCTCATCTGAGAAGGGTATTGGCGTTCCATTTATACATAGAAGGAGGTGTTATGTAAATTTTACTTCTATTCGTAAATGGTACTGAGTCTTACTTGGGTTGATGTTCAAGTTCTTAGACTGACACCAGTTCAGTATCACTTCCAAGGCAGATTGCAGCCTTTCCGACAAAGCTACATTATATTTGCCTGTAATGATAATAACAAGGTCATCGGCCTATCGTATTACCTCGTAGCCTTGTTCTGTTATACGGTCTAGAAGCTCATAAACTACGATTGACCAAAATACTGGAGATAGTACTCCTCCCTGGGGAAAGCCCCTGTTGATCTGTGCAGTCAAGGTGCTATCACCTAGATCCGTGGTTGTTAATTGGGTCCTTAGCATGGCATGTATCAATTTTAGCCTAGTCCTTTTTTCCTAGCTGTCGCTTTTATGCAAAGGGCGATTTCTTTGTAGTCTTTAAACTTTTCTATTTGTCTAACTAGACCGTAAATGGTTGACTCTGTTGATTTGCCTTTCTGAAAGGCATGTTAATTATTACATTATTAAGACATACTTTGTTAGGTCCTGTTCTTATGTGAAGGTCTTGAGGAGGAAGGAGGTGAGACTTATAGGGCGATATGACTGATCAATTGGACTATTTCCTACCTTTGGTACAAAGACCACCCTCGCTTTCCTTCAAATAATTGGGATATATCCCCATGTAAAATTTGCTTTACAGATCTTTATCATTGTTGGCATTATAAACTCTAACGCTTTCTGCAGTAAGGCAGGTAAGTTTTTGTCTACTCCGGCTGATTTGTAGGGCTTAAAGATGTTGATCGCCCATCTCATCTTTTCTGGAGTGAAGATTTTACCAGCAACTGACTCCTCACCAGGAAAGTAGGCTGAGGCAAGTATCGCTCCACCACTCCTGCTGTTGGAATTTTCGTCAGGACCGCTGCTAAATCTGTTTTGATGAAAAGAGGCATATTTAGATAATTAATTTCAGGTGACACAAGAAGTGCAGCTCTTGGCCTGTCGCTTCTTTTATCATAAGTCAACTTACCCAATTTTTTGAGGAATTCCAATAATTTTACCCTTCGCGGCCCTTGGTTCTTGTAGGAGGGCAAAATGGAATTCCTCCTTTGCGAATCTCCACGTCAGTACATACATGGCCGCTGTTGCGCGATGGTGATTCGCCTGAATAACTTTTAGGTTATTCAGGCTTTTGGCCATCTTCGGCAGGTTGCGGCTTTCCGCTTCTGACATCCTTGGCTTTAGGGTGTAGAGTCACACTTGAGCATTTAAAGCAGACTCGGTGCCCCTTCCGTTTTTATTTATTTTCATCGATTGGCCTTGTTCTTAACTATAGTTGCGTTTTCTTTGTCCTAATCGGTATCACCTTCATTTGTTTAAGCTCCTCTAAATCTTTCCGATGATATGAGAGACATCGTGTCTGATTTCAATCGCTTGCGGAAGACCTCTGATTGCCAGCTCTATTTGCTGAATGATTTACTCGGTTGGAACACTTCTAGGAGTAAGCGCGAAGTTCAATCCATTGTTGAACACATCATCCTATTCCTTGGTTAACTGCATTGATGAAAGGTTGACTACTACGTTGTTGCTTCTCGTCTGCGTTGGTTGCGCTGTTTTTCATGTTTATTCTAAACTCCTGAATTTTCCGTTTCTGTATCTGCGTTTTGAAATGAAAGCATCAAAATAATTAAAGGTATTCTTCGGTAGAAGGCTCCGAGATGGAGGTGAAGGGATAGGGCTTCTTTTTTTGAGGTAGTCAAGCTTAGCTCTCTTGAGTTTGATGTCATTCCTCAAGAGCTGCTTACTCGTTTGCTTCAAAATAGCCTTGATACGATGGTTATCCCTTGTGCACACGATTTTGAAGCCTTTAGGAACTAAGTTCTTGTCTCTGCATCGTTTTTCGAAGGTTATTTGGTTGAGAATGGTGTCCATTTTGAATTTTGTCGTTTCCAATCGCCGAGCTAATTGGAGAGTTTGGTTTCCGTAGAGCTCTTTAATGACTTGGTGAATGTTTTCACATTGCATTTCGAATTGAAAGGAAAGATTTCCGGATTCTACACTGTTATGCTTTATTTTTCGTGACGTTTCGGTCTCTGCTGACAATTTTATCAAACTGATCGACAATTACAGAAGACTATTATTCTATACAGAATAGGGTTAATTGGGTGTGGGAAGGGTAGTTTAGGGTTAAATTAGTTGATTAAGGATAGTTGGTATCAGGTAGTTAATTAGTTAAAGATTTTGTTAAATTTAGTTTATTTACGACGACCATTCCAACAGTGATTGTAGAAATACATAATAACAAGCATTTGTTTTCCTACTTCTCTTCAACAAAAATTTACCCAAAGCAATAAGATAGGTTGACTTAGCCTGATAATTTTTCGACAAGTTAACGATACCTGGCTGGATTTCATTTCAGAACAGTCTTCCATTTAACTCATGAACCATTTCAAACCTGTAGCTTCAGAAAAACGCTATTGTCCACCGTCTACGATTATTATGGTCTTTAAATTCGTAATAGTAAAAAATATTGATTTCGGTCATACAAAAGGCCACTTTAAAGTATTGTAGATGGGCCATAAACTACAGATGGCTTAGCCATTACTTTTGAATAGGATTTCGAATTGTAAACCTGTTTCTTTTGCAGTGTACTCAATTCTCTTGTGTACGATTCGTAAATAGAACAATTGAAATCCAATTTCTTGTCTAAAAATCATCCTGGGGTCAGATCGATGTAGAGAAAGGAACAAAAAAGACCCTTACACTTGTGGTGTTCCTTTTGTCCGATATATCGTATAGTGTATAAGGAACGGATCGAGTCGTTTGGGCTGAATTGAATAGGAGCCCTGCAACGGAGAAAACGATTCTTGACTGAGCGCACAATGAACCATCAGGTAAATTTACGGATTTTCTACGGTCGAAAATAAGTTAAAGGCGATGGAAGCGATTGAGAATGGAAGAAATCGAAAAGTATTATGTTGAGGTGCCTATATAGACGGTCGGTGCCTGCGAGATAAGTACCCAGCTTCCATCGTATCCCCGACCATACACATACGAGGCCCCATAGCCCCCGAGGAATAATCTGCGGGGTGTTGCATTTATTATAGTTTTGACACTTTATATGACCCCCAAATAGCCCAGGTATCGTATGGAGTTAGGACCATATAACCTGACTACATAGTCAGTTTGATTAACGTATGTGTACACCTCTGGGGTCTGAGATGTTGTTGTGTTTTTTTTTCTCTTGTTAATTTGACGCCAGCCAAAAGCTTTGGATGCTCCAAGATGGAATGATTTGAAGAAAATTCACGTTGATTAAGCGTACACCATTTCGTATCGTGTTGTTTTCTTTTTCGAGTATATTCCTTAAATATTTTCTCCTCGATTTTGTTAGGCGAAACGTATAAAGACTAGCGCCCCTGAGTATGGCTCGTGAAAGATTTACAAGATAACTGGCGCCTGCGACTAATCAACTGACGGTTATCGTAACAAGAAATAATTATTAAAAATTCAAAGATTTATCATTCAGTTGTGTTGTTACTTTTTTCATATTTGTTCCGGAGGAAAAAAGAACAAGAAAAATAAAGCCATAGCTTTAAGAAATTATGATCTCTTAAAATTTTGCTTGTTTTTTTTATTGATTATTTTTAAACGAATTGAATGAATGATATATGTTTATTTTTTTTCCATTATCAACAAAAATCTACATTTATATTCATTTATTTTCACTAGATTAACGTGTGATGTTGTCAAAATTAATTTCAAATAACAAATCATTCATGATGATTCCATGTGTCTGTTTACGGGTCGTTAGCACACTTGTTTTGGAAAAGTTCCTAAAAATATATTATATGAAATCAAATTGATTTATTGTCATTGATTTACGTCGGATGAGATTTAAAAATAAATTACATTGCAACGAAAACAAAGTTTAATTAAAATGTGATCTTAAGAAGTTTTGACAAGTCTGCATACTTTTTTGTTTAAACTGTAATTTAATTAACATGGGTTTGCAAATAATAATTTGGACCCTCCAAGAATATTACGTTCAAAGGTTTAAGACGAACACTATCCGCCACTTCCAAACTTCATCCTTGCAGTTTCTGATTCCTTTTTATCTCAACGGTACTAACGTAGGTATGTCTCTGTCCAAAAGAATAATTTCTCTACGAACTACGATTGCGGGTAAACACCGATCCTGCGATACTCTAGATGAAATGGGGATTATTATTATACTTTGTATGAAAGGTGGTAGTTGTTTTGTAATATATGGTTATTCTATAAGAGGTGTTATTTTGAATAGCCCGCTATTTCGGTAGATGTCACTTTTGAAGCTGTAATTTTTTGACATTTGACAAATAGAAACTACGCCATTAATAAAAATGGAACGATACACGCTTCAACAACGCATTGAAATTATCAAAATTCACATTATTAAAATTCACTATTCTTGACTGATGAGACCCATTTCCACCTCGGTGGCTACGTCAACAAGCAAAACTGTCGCATCTGGGGCTTGGAAAACCCAAGAGTTATTGTTGAAAAGCCTCTCCATCCTCAACGTGTGACTGTTTGGTGCGGTTTATGGTCCGGTGGGGTCATTGGACCTTACTTTCGAAAATGAGGCTGGAGCAATAGTTACGGTGAATGGATTGCGCTATCGAGAGATGATTAATGATTTTTTATGGCCGGAATTGGAAGATATTGATCTGGACAACGTTTACTTTCAACAAGACGGCGCTATGTGCCACACAAGCACAGAAACCATTGATCTTTTACGGGAAAAGTTTCAAAATAACACCTCTTATTGGATAACCCTATATATTACAGTTGCTACTATAAGTATTTCGAATTTGGTAGTACTACGTGACCACACTAAGCCATCATCACCATCATCATCACCAATGGCACCACAGCTCAAATCGGGCCTACGCCTCCTGATTTTCAGCTTCCTTAACATTTCATTGCTTATTGTGGAAGGGTTGTTAGCTTTTCGCACAACCCTCTACCTGCGAATTTTTCATTTTCGTAGATTGAGGTAGCCAAGGAATATCCAAGCAGGCAGTGTGCTGAAATTATTTGAACTCATGGCCTTCGCATTGTAAACCAACACGCTACCCACTAGGCTACACCCTAGCTTTCAACGCTAAGCCGTTCATCGAATATTCGCGATCCTTAGCTATCTACTGTTCTGCACCCATAATGACTCATCGACTCAGAGAAGGCCGCCAGCGAAACTGTAAAGACCGAAGGCCGAGATTTTTTTGAATTGAAGCCAAAAAGTAAAACTTATTTGGCTCACAAAAAAGTATTATGACGCCGATAAAACTTCATAAATTTAATACTGAAGAATTGTGGGCAGATGCCTAAGTTTACGTTTCTGATCCGCCATTGTTGATCAGCATTTACTGCTGGCGCTATCTACTGGGAAACGGCTGGTTGTACTCTTGATGCTCACGGAAGAAGGTTTCGCGGAAGATCGCTATCGACTACAATTGATGCGTTTAAGCCGAGCATTGAACTCCGCCATAGACGGTCCCAAGCCCGGTTGAGAAAGCAGGAGGGAATATGGAGTTAACCTGAATGGCCAGTAATACCAGTGCGTCTCAGGAAATAGGCAAAAGTATGACATAGTTGGACTCGCAGCATAGCTGTGATAACTCCAGCATGTCATAGTATGCTGAAAACTCCTACTCTTTTTCAACTAGGGTGTAACAAATAAGTAGGACCGGTCCTCCAGGTCGCGGGTTGGGCGAGGCGCCGACAACGCATCACCGGAAAAAAATTCACTGTCTAGAAACCTGAAGAACAGCCTCGGAAAGGATGGACTCAACGGAAACAACCCCGCAAACGAGAAATGGACTACTCTATTGGATCTTGGAATGTTCGATCCTTATTTAGGACAGGAGCTCTAAAAGAGCTCCTCGAAGAAGTGGCAAAACACAACACCAACATAACTGCCATCCAAGAAACGAAATGGCTCGGTAGCGAAATTATGGACATGAGATCGCACACAATCTATTCAAGTGGAAAATTGTCGGGAAGCATAGAGTTTGGAGTCGCTTTTGTTGTTGACAAAAAATTTAAACAGCAGGTCACGAGTTTCACACCAGTATGTGAAAGATTGTGTGCAATCCGAATAAAAACTAAATTTTTCAACATTTGGTTGATCAACGTCCATGCACCAACTGAAGACAAGGACGATAAACCTAAAGACGAATTTTATGCCACCCTAGAGACAACCTATGATTCACTGCCCTCGAATGACCTAAAAATTGTCTTAGGAGATTTTAATGCAAAAGTCGGAAAGGAGGAGGCTCATAGAGGAACAACAGGAGGGCAGTCTCCATGACATCACCAACGTCACTGGCCAACGTCTTATTGATTTCGCAAGCAGCAAAAATTTGATTGTAAGTTCTACGTACTTCCCACATCGCGATATTCACAAACGAACGTGGGCATCACCAGATGGTCACACCTTCAACCAAATAGACCACGTTCTAATTGAGAAAAAGGCTGCTTCCAGTATAATTGATGTACGAACCCTCCGCGGTGCGAATTGTGACTCTGATCACTATCTAGTCAGAGCTAAGTATTGATGCCGAATAGCTTGTCGTGGATATTCGAAAATGAGCACAGCTCGCAAATTCAATGTTGACAAGCTTAAAGACGAAACGGTGGCGTAGGCTTACATGTCAGCATGTAATAAACACCTGACACCAATATATGAAAATATCCAAAATATGCCAGTGGAGAATGTGTGGGTGAAAATGCGAGACGGCATCAAATATTCCGCAGAGGAGGTATTAGGATATCAAGCACGGCGAAAAAATAATGATTGGTTCGACCAAGAATGTCGCGATGTAATAGATAGAAAGAACGAGGCTTACAAAATTATTACTGAACGACCAACACGAGCCAAAAAAGAAAGATATGACGAGCTTAGACGATATGCGAAAAAGACCTGCAGGCGAAAACAAAGGAAGTACCATAATGACAAGATACAAAAAATGGACGACGATATGAGACAAAATAAAACGCGGGACGCATTCGCAATAGTAAAAGAATTAAAAAAAGGATATAAACCAAAAACCAGTCTCTGAAAAGACGCAGAGGGCAACAATATCAACGACGCACAAGAAATCAAAAGAAGATGGGCTTCCTACTTTGAACATCTTCTCAATCCCACCCCATTAGCATCTATCACGACAGACAACATTTCAATTGATGCCTCAACTGATGAAAAAGAACCATCATCGACACCACCCACGCTTGCTGAAATCAAAGCAGCCCTATGTGACCAAAAACGAAACAAAGCGCCGGAAATTGACGAAATACCAGTTGAACTTCTGAAAAACGGTGGAAACTGTGTCGCTGAAATACTGCACAACATGATATGCAAAATTTGGACAGAGGAAATCATACCGGATGACTGGCGAAAAAGCATTATATTTCCAATTTACAAGAAAGGAGACAAACTCTGCTGCTACAGAGGTATATCATTGTTGTGTACGTCCTATAAAATACTGACAAAAATAATTCAACGTCGTCTTAAGCCCTATACAAATGAAATAATTGGCGAATACCAAGATGGATTCAGAACTGGACGATCTACAACAGACCAGATATTCTCGGTGAAACAGGTGCTTGAGAAATGCTGGGAATATAACACAGACGTGCACCAAATCTTCGTAGATTTTAAAGAAGCATACGACAGTATCGACAGGAGCGTACTGTACCAAATCATGCTTGACTTTGGAATTCCCCCAAAACTAGTCCGACTAACAAGACTCACAATGATGAACACCGAATCCCAAGTGAGAATACAATCCGATTTCACAACCAGCTTTTGAACGGAATGTGGTTTAAAGCAGGGAGATGGTCTAGCCCCTATGCTTTTCAACTTGGCACTAGAGTATGTCGTCCGAAAAATCCCAGTCGACACCAACGGGACACTACTATTCAAGTCCACCCAAGTAGTAGCATATGCTGACGACATTAACATTCTAGCAAGATCCTTCCCTAGTGCTAAGGATGTATTTGTCAATCTTGACTCCGCCGCAAAAGAGGTCGGGTTGCGCATTAATGAAAGCAAAACAAAAGTAATGACGCAAATAAGAAGGAGAACGTCAATCAGACAAAACATAACAATTGCGGAATATAATTTGGAGAGTGTGGACAACTTCATATATCTTGGGGCTAATCTAGCAAAGGACGGTAATGAAACAGACGAAATCAAACGACGGATAATACTAGCAAATAAGACGTATTATTCGGTACTTCCAATAATGAAATCCAAGAAAGTGCACAGGAACAATAAGCTGCGGATTTATAAAACTGTTGTACGACCTGTGCTCTGTTATGGCAGTGAGACGTGGACATTAACGCGAACTTCCGAAAAAGCAGTTAACGCATTCGAAAGAAAGGTCCTCCGAAGAATTTTGGGACCTGTGAAGGAACGGAATGGCGAATAAGATACAACCATGAGTTGTATCAACTCTACGACGAGCCAGAAGATTCAACGTTCATCAAGCTACATAAACTGCAGTGGGCTGGCCATGTAGAGCGAATGGAAGACAGAAGAATCCCCAAACGTACTCTTAAAGGCAAAGCGAATGGTAACCGGCCAGTAGGCAAACCACGCAAGCGATGGGAAGACTCGGTTGATGAAGACAGCAAAGCCATATTAAAAATTAGCAGCTGGAGGACGCGGTCTTTGGATCGAGACGATTGGAGGCGACGAATTCAGGAGGCCAAAGCCCGATTTGGGCTGTCGCGCCATTGATGATAAAGCCGAGCATTGAAGGAGAAACGGTTACAGTACACGACAAAGTGATTTTGCTGCACGGCAACGTTCGGCCACATGTTGCTCACGTTGTGAAAAGTTATCTGGAAACACTGAAATGGGACGTCCACTGTAATTTCCAAACATCGCCTCTTCCGCCTACCACCTATTCCGTTCGATGATACACTTCCATTCTTACGAAGAAGTCGATTCGTAGATCGGCTCAGGGGAAGAGCTGTTTTTTCGACGCGAAATCCGTATGCTGCCAGAAAAAAGTTGTGGTTAGCAATGGGCATTTCTTTAATATATATAAATATAAATATTTAACCATTTTTGCACAATAAGGGATCGAATTTTTAAAGAAAACGGCGGTTTTCAATTTGTACTCCCAATGGTTCCCCTAATCTCTGGAGTTGTTAGGCTGGGCTTGGTCTTTTTAGACTGTGATCGAGGTTGGTTCTCCTCTTCCGAACCCTGCCTCTTGTTCCTTTGCTTCTACAACAGCACTACAGCCCAAATCGAGCTTTGGCCTCCTGACCTTCAGGTTCCTTAACATTTTCATTACTTATTTATTATGTAAGGCTTGTTAGCTCTTCGCACAACTCTCTATCAACGAATTTTTTATTTTTCGTTTATTGAGGTTACCAAGGTATACCGAAGAAAGCAGTGTGCTGGAATTATACGTCGATCGAGACTTGAACTCACGACCGTCGCATTGGAGACTATCGCGCTAGCCCACTAGGCTACACCCTAGCTCTTATTCCTCTTCGTCTCCGAACTTTTATGCGCGTTTCCCTCGAACTTATTGCAAAAACAACTGTTTTTATTCTTCAAGACTCTTTTTTCCCTTAATCTCCGCTCTGCTTTTGGTTATGGTTTCTTAGGCTAGGATAGATCCTGCATCTCTTTTGAAGTGAGTTCTTTTCTGATGACACCTGCCATTTCATACCTAAGCCCGGCTTCGTATTGGACGAGCAGCCTGCAGTTCTGTCCAAAGCGCTCTCTCAGATTTTGTATGTTTGTTCTTGATCAGTAGTTGTGTCTCCGGAACAGCATGATTCCCTCACTGCTCCGGATGTGCTAGCAGTAGTATAACCATCCACACGACCATTGTGGGGATCGCTCGTTTGTAACACTTTTACTTCCCCAAATCTTGTTTCGACATAATTAATTGGAATTTAGTTGCATACGAATTTTTAATTCTTACATATAAGTTTCACTTCCCTCCTTATAATTAAAAACAAAAATTTCCATAATTTTTGATCCTCAAGTTGTAAGTCAAGCAGCAATGTACGCCAATTGAAGTTTGGAAGATTTGGAGATTCCTGTTGTTGGTTTTTGTCTTCGATGAATACTTTCAGTATGCCGTCGCCTAATATTCGGCATTCATTAATTAGACACTTTTCCATTTCCACATTTACTGCTGAAAAGAGCTTGCGTAAAAGCTCAATGCAGTGTGCTGGATCTATCGGTACTCGTCCGATCACCGAAGTCAAGCAGCATTGCTCACGTGTAGTACTGAAATGGGATCTCGCTTTCATCTTCTCACTTTGTATCAAAACCTTAACGTCAAACATACAAACATAATTTTTGGATTGTGCACATCTATGGCATATTAGAGTTACTCTATGGAGAAGAAAGAATAAGACACCTGGTAATGGAGTTCGGTCAAGGTGATAAAAAAGCACCCACCTATTTTCCAGCATGTGTTAAATAAGCAAACCAACAATCAAATCATTAGTACGTGAAACCTACCAAACTGAATTTACATCACTTAAAAGTTCTGCAAATGAAAG
Organism: Chorisops tibialis; assembly: GCA_963669355.1. NCBI lineage: Eukaryota > Metazoa > Arthropoda > Insecta > Diptera > Stratiomyidae > Chorisops > Chorisops tibialis. The sequence continues at coordinate 261,613,836 of OY770262.1, read as the reverse complement.
ATATTTGCGAAATAAAACTACTAAAAGGTCACACGGACACGGTGCACGCATATACAGTACCGTGAAAAACTGAGTGGATGATTACTGCAGCTGTATGTTTTCTTCAGTAAAAACCTCAATACTGAACCAAAACGAATAAAACTTTCAAAAACTATTTATTTATTTATCTTGCAAAAAAAAATCATTCATAACATTTAAAAAAAATTAGAAGAAGGAAATTAATAGCAAAAATCAAATACAGCCGCATCCACTTAGTCTTGCACGTTTTGTACAATCTAAAGAGAACGACACTAGCGATGTTCAAGCTAACGGGTATTTACCGTTAATCGTTGGGGTTTTCAATGTAAATAATTCTTTATGCATATCCATTGTTTTCAGTTTGTATTCTTACTTTTTAAGAAGTGGTCGAAGTGATAATATTGTTATATGCAGACCTGGCAACCCCGCAACTCGATCTCTCTCGAATAGACAAGAATTATGTAGAACAGTATACTCAACGATGTAGAAAGCCATAATTAAAGATCTAGAGCTTTCCAGTATAGTTCAGATATACACCCCGACGGAAGCTTCGAGAATAGTCATGAATAGGGGGAGAAATGTATAAAAGAACGAAAGCTTTCAGTCGGGAACCAGTCATTTGATGACCGAGTCGCGAACCAGTGCAAGCGATGGAAAAAGTACGCGGCGATAGTGTCATATAGTGCGAATTAAGTTAAAGTGCGAATAAATAAATTATCACTTATTTTTAAACGAATTGTGTTTTTACTTGAAACCCCGTCGAACCCCTAGCTCGCAACAATATCAGTGAAACCGAATAATTAAATAAATATGAAGAAAATACCGTTTGAAGTCGAAAACACCATTGTGTTAATGACAGAAAATGGTAAGTCATCAAGGAAAATTGCACAAAAATTAAATATAAGTCAAACCACTGTGCTTGATGTGCGAAAGAGGCGAAATGCTATCAGAGCACCGAACTTAGGTGGCCGTCCAAAGTTACTTACGGACGCAGATGCACGCCTAATCATACGGGAAATGCAAAAGGACCCTAGAAAAACATTAAAGAAGGCTTCGGAAGGACTAACCAAGATTGTCAGTGAATGGAATGCGCGTAGAGCCTTAAAGAGAATCGGGTTTGAATCAGCAATAAAAAAGAAAAAAAAATGGCTTTGTCTGCCCAAAACATAAATGCTCGGTTAAAATTCTGCCAAAACCACAAAAATTGGACTCTTGATGACTGAAAGCGTGTGATTTGGTCAGACGAGGTCAAAATAAATCGTTTCCAGTCCGATGGAAAGTCGTATTACTGGCGACGACGTTACGACTCAATTCAAAAACACCATGTGAAGCAAACTGTTAAGCATGGTGGAGGCAGTTTGATGACGTGTGGTTGTTTTACATGATGGCACCTTGGGCCACTCCATAAAATCGACGGCATTATGAAGAAAGAGGACTATCTACACATACTGAAGACAAACTTGCCCGATTTCCTAGACAAAAGCGCTTACCCTGAAGAGGAAGTAGTGTTTCAGCAGGATGGTGACCCAAAACACACTGCAAAAATAGTGAAAGAATGGTTGACCAATCAAAAATTTTTGAGACTGGAGTGGCCAGCTCAAAGCCCTGATCTCAATCCAATCGAAAACTTATGGGCAATAATGAAAAGATGATTGGGAAACTACGAAAATTCACCCACAAACTTGGATGAGCTGTGGTAACGCGCTCAAGATGAATGAAAAAAATTCGAAATGAAATTATTGAAAACCTTGTCGAAAGTGTGCCCAAACGCATAAATAGCGTTATTAAAAATGAAGGACTTTGGACCAAATACTAAAATATACGAGTAATTGTCAAATTTTTGGACTAATCACGAAACGTTCAAAACTGAACAGATGTGTTTTATTTTTAATTTCTTCCTTGTTTAAAAAAAGTATTTGTTTTCTTTTTTGAAATATTACGTTTTACATTTCATAAGTGAATAAAAAATTAAAAATTATTGATTTTTTTTTAATTTACTTAAGTATTAAGCTTTTTGTAGGCTCAAACACGCAGCAGAAGCAATCATCCACTCAGTTTTGCTCGGTACTGTATATGAAAATAAAAACCGCCCAATCTCACAGGTTGATCTAACTACTTAACAACGAAATCAGCTGTGTTTAAAGCCATTTTGCATATAAATACTTTCACCCATTATGAAAATAAGAACGCCTACTTTGCCATTCAAAACAAATGGTTTTCAAGTATCGAATTTACGACTACGAGTATCGATTAAGATATTTCATGAAAATGAACAATACTGTACGATCCACAAATCGGTTAACGGATCAATAGCGTTTTGAATAAATAAATAAAATATCTTAGGGTAATAATATCGAATATTTATTTAATAGTTTGCTTAAGTTTCTCACGGAATTTTACGATCATTTTTACAACAAATAAGTACACCAAATTTGGCGTGTGCACATTATTTTTCGAAGAAACTATTTTCGAGCACAAATAACACCGCCAATATTGCGATCACCTTCTCTCTATAACTCTGTTTAATACCAAATCAATAAGTTTTCTCAAGCCGCGTTGCACTGTTTGGCGTATGCCCAAAAACGATTTTGTTAGGAAAACATAAATAAGGCTTAATAGCAAAAAGATATTTTTTTAATACTTGAGATTTAAGAGTGCCGACATACTAGTTGGTTGCCATTATACGATCCGATCCATAAAGAAGCTCGATTGCTGTTCGATGGCGATTACTGTAGCCTTGTTTAGTAGAAAGATATTTTCCGCGATGATCGTGGTGTGTTCCCTTTTAAAATAGTTGAGATGCAATTGAGGGGTTTTCTTTCCACCATAACCTTTTATGGACGGGAGGCACATAATAAGATAATGTGACTAGTAGCTAGTTCTTACCATTAATGGGAAAACGACTGTTTTTTTTTGTGCTGATTTGATATAATGAGCATCTTTCTCTATATGCGATATTATTTACATTGTTGTGTAGAAGGATTCCGATGAGAGTACTAACTGATTTGGTAAAGGATATCGCAATGTAATAGAAACAAATTAAAATGATAGCATTTTTTTTAAGAATTGAACAAAGAATGTTCGGTAGCAATTAAATATTTCTTTGCTAAGAAGAGAAAATAAATTGCCAACAAGTCGGGCGCAACTTTATTATTCTTGTGACAAGTTGAAAATGCGCGGAAAGTCAATATGCAGGCTAGAGTGGATAGGGAAGACTAGGTGAAGGGTATACGGGGTACGGGATAGGGAAGACTAGGTGAAGGGTATACGGGGTATACGCCGTAGTTCACAGTTCTTAAAATTATAACCGCAAACTTTATTTATCGCTTTAAAGATTAACTTTAACACACTTGATGGCCTTCATATTCGCATTGTCGTGCTCCGTCGTCAATTCCGACTCTAAACATCGACTGTGTCTCTCGCTTACGTCGTCGACTAACTCCATCGATTTCATTACGTGATCTCGACTCATTTGCTTTCAAATCTTAACTCGACTGCTGATCTCCGCCGTCAATCAGTTTACTTGATTTCGTCTGTCGATCACAGGACATACTCCGGCCTGTCGGTCACAGACAGGACTTGCTCGCATAGTGGAACTCCGCCTGTCGGTCACAGGATTTACTTACTTACTGTCTATTGTGACTTACTAAACTCCGCCTGTTGGTCACAGGACTTAATCCCGCCCGTCGATCACACTCGCCTGCTGACTCCCCTACTCGCTTCACACTTTTGATCCTCCCGTCCAAATATCAACTCACAGCTCACTGCTTTCACGAATGCTCACCCTTTTTATACATGCTGACTGTCGCCGGCCGTTGTTGGTCGTCGCCCATACAACGACGTGTTCCGGTGACTTTCGCCGGATGTCGCCCCACCGACGATGTGTTTCTGACTGTCGCCCATACAACGACGTGTTCTTGATTGTTGGCTTGGCCGTCGAACATTGTTGGCCCCCATCGAATATTGTCGGCGCTCGTTGAACATTGGCGGCCCCCGTCGGATATTGTCGACGAGTAATATGTGTGAGTGTGTGGGTGCAAGATTGTAGATAGCTGAAGATCGCGAATATTCAATGAACGACTAGGGCGACATTATTTTCATTTCGTTTTTATGTTTGTAATATTTTTTGATTTTTTCTTATACATATATTTTATGGAAAGTGATTTTTTTGTATTATTTATGTTGAAAACTCAATATCTATTCTATGCATTGCATTTTGCTGATTTTATGCAAGGGTATGCAACCCCTGGAAAAAGATTTCTTCTTTAAAATGATTTTTTTTACTCAACCAATTTTTTCAACTCAAGCATGGAATAAAAATTATTTGTAATTATGATATATTAACTCTAGTCAAATCGGTCGAGAAACGTACCTGGGCCGCACGCGTGGTAGGCGAGCATTCTTCCACTGAACAACCGATGTTGGCAAAATTCATCTCGCCAAAATTTACCCTAATTTACCCAACTACTTCATTTGAGTCACGTGACTTCAAATATCTACATACTTCTTTATCAATGGAACTAAAGCCCAAATCGGGCCTTGGCCTCCTGAACTTCAGGTTCCTTAACATTTATTCATTATTTATTGTGGAAGGATTGTTAGACCTTCGCACAACCCTCTATCTATGAATCTTACATTTTTGTAGATTGAGGTGGCCAAGGTATATCCAAGCAAGATGTGTGCTGGAATTATGCGTTGACCAGGATTTGAACACACGACTTTCGCATTGTAGATCAACACGCTACCCACTAGGCTACACCCTAGCTTAGTTCATATTGCTACCATCTTTTAAATTAAATTTTCAAATTTCCATGATGCTAATAAATTGTTTTCTATTTTTCTTTCAGGTAAGTGCCTCAATTTCAATTAAAATATTTGGTTGACAACGAGACAGTGAGTATTTGAACAGAAATGTCAAAATAATTTCGACATCAGCCGTCCGTTATGTTTGTGATTTTTTTTTGTTTTTAAATTTTAATAAATTATTTTCAGAAATTTGTCCGAAAATATTCCTCGTCATTTAAATCATCTTGACAAAAATCTCTCTAAATCTTAACCAGAAAGATCTTCCGACCAAAATAACGAAAAAAAAAAAAAAATGATTTCATCTTTTAGTCACAGTCGGTTTGTCATGTTTTTTTTTCTCTAAATTATTAAAAACAAAATTAAATCTCTGCGAATTTTTTAATTTTATTATTTAGATGAATTTTTCGACCTTTTCCTTAAGATTTATTTTTTTCTTTGCTTTTTTTTCGGTTTTGGTCTTTGGAGTTTAAATCTTAACCATACGTTATTTTTTTTTTACCTGCATCTAACTTTTGCAGTTTGCTTCAGTGTTAGTCTGGGTTTTCGGTTTCATTTTCAATGGTTTCGTATCATAAAAAGTAAATCAAGGAAACAAATTGCTTTCACACTTTGCTTTCTAAAGAATTCTTCGAATTTGGAAGATGATTTTCTGGGGTTCGGTATGTATTATGTGCCATTGTGGAAGATCTAATATTTCATGTATTTTTTCGTAATATGAAGAGTTATAACTCGGATTATACCGAATAAGGTTTGCATTGTCCTGTACGATTTGATTTATGATTATGAATCAGATATCTGGCGGATAACATGTGAAGATGTAGATGTTAATTAGGTTTTGGGGTTTTATTGGAGCTTACGGAGATTGGAGCTCACGTTATATTTATTTTGAAAAATTTTGGCCCAGATTGCACTATAAATTCTATTTAAGAAAAACTATGTCCAAGGAACAAGACATAGTTTTTCTTAAATAGAATTTATAGTGTAATCTGGGCCATCTATTAAAATCGATACTTGTCGATTCTCGAAGGCGAGTATCCAGCTATAGTTTCGCATTCGAGTCTCGAATTTCAGTCCCGATGTTAAATTTAATCTTGAAATAGCTTACAGTATCATACATATTACGTAGTAGATACATCTTTTTAAATTCTACAATAAAAAAATTAAAATTCTAGGGAAAATTTGAAAAAAATACTCTTAGATTTCCCACGCGATTTACGTCTAGTGTAAAATTTGCTGAATGCAAAACGTAAAGATTCATTAGCGTGATGAATACCAAGTTAAAAAGATCCATGTTTCGGAATACGATACCACGCCAGATATAAGTACATATACGAGTACTCAACCTCTAATAATATTGTACAAAACTTATGCGCACCTAGAGTTAAGACAAAACAACAACACTGCCAGAATTAATGTGTCGATATTAATTATTCAACACGGGACAATGAACGACTATACGATCTTATCAATTTTAAGTAAACATATCGCGACAGAACAGTAACAATGAATTATACATAATTTAATTGAAATGTACAAACCAACATCGATATCGTTATTTGCGTTTTCTTGATAAACGTACGTTTTAAAAGAAGAGTCGAATATATGTAGAGGTATTGATTACGATGCACTTTTTTTATTATTTCAAATGCATTTTGAATATTAAGCACAGAAATAGTAGACATACTTGACCAACGGTTGTAGAAAAATTGCGTGATAGACAGTTGTATGTCGCCACTTTGGTGGCTAAACGAAATAAATATAAAATAATAATAGGTATTATAATTTTGATTTAATTATAAAAATTATGTCGTATTTATTGTTTTTTTTTTGAAGAGTAGTTTAAGTTGCAATTAGTTGTTTTAAACTTTAACAGGGATCTTATATTATAATGAACGTTAATCTAGTATAAAACTAGAAGAAAACGGTGGTATAGTGTCCCAGTGGATATACCCTATGTGATATCTCTAAAAATTGGGTTTAACACCAACAGCCGTTTCCAAGAAGATTGTTCACTCGATCGAACACTAGTGATGTCAAAAAATTAACTATTCGTTACACGAGTACTCGTTACCGACTGAAATTCCAAGTAACGAGTACCGACGCATATATTCGTTACTTAAGTAACTGAACTGTCAAAACGTTTCGTTACTGTTTCGTTACTCGAGTATTCGTTCCACATGCAAAAAAGTACCTGTAACGGAAGTAACGTTTAGTTGCTTTTTTCGTTACATCACAGGAGGGAAATCTACACTTGTGCATAACGCCGTATCGCCATTCCAAAGCAAGAACAAGAAGGAATACTCTTACTCTGCTTTAGAGCAAAGTCGACTGATGTGTTTTTTTCGTTTCGTTTCTTTCAGCACCAAAAATGTCGTGGAGTGGAGTTGTGGCGTTCGGCGGCAGGGCAGTCGGTACTAGTTTTAGGGTTGTGGGATCAATGATACCAGATAGCAGAATTTATTTATTTTATCAGTTTTAGGGATTTTTGTTTGCAGAAAATTTCAATTTAATGAACGCTATTTCATTCACATTGTCGATTTATTTACTTTAAAAGGGTTTTCTACTTAGAAGAGGGATAATTAAAAAATCGGACTTGGCATCATTGCATTGATACACGAACAAGGCCAACCAAATGAAGAGCGATTCTCAAGCGATTTCTTGTTGCATGTAATTACTGATTTCTGGTATTTGAATTTATAATTTGCAGAACTGGCTAGTTTATTCCTGCAGCATGATATGGCGGTTATTTCAAATAAACGAATGTATCGAATACTTTCTTGAAAGTAACGAATAGTTACTGATACCGAAAAGTAACGAAACTTGACACCACTCGGGACCTCTTCGCATTTAGAGGGTCTGCTATGTGAGAGAAAGTGCATGCAAGTACGCAGCGCTTTAACTGACTCTACCATCAAATGTTTAGCTGGTCCTTCAGGTGGGGGGTTAGGCCATGTGTTAAGAACTCATCCTAGGAAAAACCAGACTTGTTTCGAAACCTGAAGCACCGCCTCGGACTGCATTGATTCCACGGTAACTATCACGCAAACGAAACATGAACTAATTCCTTCGGATCTTGGAATGTGCGATCCCTGTTTTGGAGAGGAGCAGTGAGCTTCTGGAACAGGTGATCAAATACAACATAAACATCACTGTACTCCAAGAAACTAAATTGTTAGGCAGCGAGATTACTGACATTAGATCGCACACAATTTTCAAAAGTGGTAAATTGTCGGATAGCCGGCGGTTTGTAGTTGCGTTTATCGTTTACAAGTTTAAGCATCAAGCTATCAACTTCAAACCCGTTAATGAACGATTGTGTACAATCCGCATCAAAACAAAATTCCTTAATGTTTGGCTTATAAATGTGTACACCCCAACGGAAGACAAAACGACGAAGTTTTTTTTTTTACGGAATGATTTGTGTTATAAGAAATTTCAGCCTTTATGTGCAATGCACAAACATAATCATGGAGGGAAGGATTGGGTTGGGAAGGTGGTTTAAGGGTCGTGATACCGACTGTAACGAGTAGTGAAGCTGGTAAATTGTCCAGTTGTACTGGCTGCTACTGATAAATATTTACAGATGTTATGGTGGACTGAATGATAGAAAGCGAACAGAGAGCATCTACTGAGTACATAGGCCTTCTAGAAGTGGAACTGTTTCGCCTTTACATCGTTTTCCCATTTTATTTCGAATAACTTTTCATTACCAGTAGCAACTGAAAAATCTTTTCTTAAGAAATCATACTGCCTGGAGTGGGAATCGAACCCACGACCTATTAGCATGCTTCTAATGATAATGACGAGGTCATCGCCATATCTTATTACCTCGTATACTTGTTCTGTTAGACGGTCCAGGAGCTCATCGACTACAATTGATCACAGAAGTGGGGACAGCCCGTATAGGTCTGTGCAGTCAGTGTGTTGTCACCTAGATCTGTGGTTGTCATTCGACTCTTTAGCATGGCGTGTATCCATTTTATCGTGACCGTTTCTAAACCCTTTTTCCTAGCTGCCGCTATTACGGCTTCATGGGCAGTGTTGTCAAATGCTCCTTTTATATCTAGGAATGCCTAAAAGGCCATTTCTTTATAGTTGTGCATTAGTCTTCTCGATTTGTCTTACCAGACCATGAAGCGCTGACTCTGTAGATTTGCCTTTTTGGTAGGCATGCTGATTCTTATTAAGATAGATCTTGTTAGGCCCTATTCTTATGTAAAAATTCACTAATTTCTCCATCGTCTTGACGAAGAAGGAAGTAAAACTTATAGGGCGGTGTGACTTAGGCTGATCATTCGGACGATTCTCTGCCTTTTGGTACAAAGGCCACCCTCGCTTTCCTCCAGATTTTCGGGATATAACCCCATAAATTGGCTTCAAAGATTATTGGCATTAGGATCGCTAACCCCTTCAGTAGTAATGCGGAAAATATTTTATCTACTCCGGCTGATTTGTAGGGCTTAAAGGTATTAATTCCCCATCTGACCTTTTCCTGAGTGAAGATTCTACCAGGAATGCTATAGCTGAATGGAGTTTGACGATACTTCCTTACCTCTACTTATAAATCTTCATTGTTGTTAATAATGTGTTGCCCATAATACTTCAAATGTTTCCACGCTACTTTTAGTTAAGGACCCGTCTCGTCTCTCTATAAGTCGGGATGTCTGTTTCCAGCACCTTTTAGAATCTTGAGGCCGTTGAGAGAGCATCTATCTCTTCACAAAATCTTCTCCATAGCTCTTTTTTTTAACTTCTTTAGAAGTTTGTTATATTCAGTAAGTGAATCTCTGTATTCATAATGAAGATGGGCAACTCAGGAGTGAGTCACTCGAAATGTGCCAGTTAGTTTACTGAGGCGACTGTTGCGACTCACTTCAAAAATGTTAGATCGCATCAATTGTGTCACCTTACTACACCAACTCGATGATTCGTTTGCATATGTCGTTAGTGTCCATGCATCAACCCAGTTACCAAAGGTTTTTTCTCTATTGAACAATTTCCTAGTTTCTTTGCGTTTTGTCACTAGTTCCTCGTTCCACCAAGGTGCTTGTTTGGCCCTTTTCTTTTGTAGAACAGGACAACTTTCTTCTAGGCATTTATAATATTGTAACCGAGTTTGTTAGCTATTTGATCAATGCAGTCTGGACTGCTTATTGATTCTTCTTCGCTAACTACTTCGTACTCAAGAATTGTCTGGTATTCATTCCAGTTGGTACGTTTTGGGTTTCTATAATTGCTAATATAGCTAATTGAAGTCTTTATATCAAAACAGATATGCCTATGATCTGTAAGTGAAACTTCTTTGAAAACCTGCCAATTTTCGCACTTTTCTGCTAGGCAGGGGCTTGTTATGGTAAGAGCAAGTACTTCCTGCCTAACAGTATTCATGAAGGTTCATGAAGGTGTGCTGCCTTTATTTATTATGTCAAGATTTTTAGTAGTAAGATAATCCAAAAGGAACTCTCCTATTTTGTTAATATTACTACTTCCTCAAATTTTGTGGTTTGCGTGAGCGTCCATACCCATTTTCCGAGGAATACCAATAATATTACCCTTTGCGGCTCTAGGTTCTTGTAGAAGGTTCACATGGAATTTCACTTTTGCGAATCTCCATATTAATACATCCATGGTCGCTGCTGCACGATGGACATTCGCATGAATAACTTTTAAGTTATTCAGGTTTTGGGTCATTTATAGTGTGCTGCGGCTTACCGCTTCTGACCTCTTCAACTTTAGGGCGGAGAGTTATACTAGATAATTTAAAATAGACTCTGTGCCCCTTCTGTTTTTACCTTTCCATTGATTGGCCGTCGTTGGAAAAGGTTATAATCGTGTTTGTGCCGTCTACCCTTCTGCTGAGGATTTTTCAGTAAGAGGCGCACAAACCAGCATTTTGAGCGTCTAGGAGGGTGATTAGCTCCTCTGATGAATCCTCTTCGTGAGGAAAATATCCCATGATTATTTCCAATCGCGTAATATTTTCCTCTCGGACGGCCTTGATGGTAATGGACTCGTCCGGGATGATATCCACAGCTGCTCGTTCCAACCAAGATATGGGTTGCTCATCTAGGCACACAATTAGTATTCATCCTGGCTTGAGGCTGAATTCATAAAATGGTGGCTTAATTCCCTCTTTAACTGCTTTTGGAATTTCGGCCTGGATGGATTTTTGAACAACAGCTAGCTGTTCTGGAGATAGAATCTTGAGTGAATGTTCAGTATGTATGATACCGATCCTCATCCCTTTGACCACGTCTCTGTAGCTAGTGCCCGACGTGGAGGCATGAGCCTCTTCTGCAGGTTTATGCACGACGCTTCTACTTAACGTCTTTATTATCCCTTCCGAAAGATGGCGATGTTATTGATGGGGTTCTGCCTCTTTTAATTACCTTATTCTGTGCCGGTGATAATATTTTTTGCATAAATAGGCATGCAAGATTGTACGCTTCGCTTGCCGTTTCAGCTCTGCTGATAACAGTTGTTCGTCCGATAGAGTCTTGCTGAGGGGTTTTTTTATCCGCTTTGAGTGGCGGTCTCTTGTACTTGATTGCGACAGAAGGATTGGCCTTTACAGTCACCTCACGTACATTTTCAGGAGGGTTTGTTGTTCCGATCCCTAGCCGCTATTTGTTGAAGCGTTAGGGGTCGCATCTGCCCCTTTGGTTACATTTAGTTTCTCCATAAGATTCCCATGAGCAGCGCGGGAAAGTAGAGTTCTGCATTACCAGGGAAGGTTGATTGAAACTGGAGAGCGCCTGGTATCGAGAGTTCGCATATTAGCGGTTAGTTACCCACTAACAATTCATCCATTGGCAAATTCTGTTCCACCGTAGATTAGAGGACTTTTATATACGAGATCTACTCCTCTAGCGTCGTACTTTACAAAAGTCACCATTATGGTAGAACGTACACTTGCGAATCACTTGAAATCTGCCTAAAACATGAGCAGTCCAGATTGCAAGAATACCAATGCTGTGATTGGATACGGAACTGACAGCTAGCTGAACGATTTAATTTCCACTACCACATCTGCCAAAGACCCCCCTATCTTGATAGGATACGGAGCCGACAGCATGCTGTTCGACTTGTTCCCCCCTATCTGTAGATCTTTTAGCATTACCCAGTCTGCACCGCGAGGAGGCGATCTATGCAACAGAATATAGGCTCCCTTGGTCCGTAGAGAGTCAAGAATTGAAAAATCATGGTTTGTGCAAAGTATCAGCAATCCATCTATTTGCTACAGGTCTGTAGCCGATGACCCAATTTGGCCTGTAGTGCCATTGAAAAAGAATTATGTACCATTATTTTAGTTCAATTCTAGAAAATCCATTTTAATTTTTATAAAATTCGTCGAATACTAATTTTGTAATGAATATTTGGTATTTTTAGGTTATTTATGTTCATAAATATTTCTATATTCGTAATAAAAATTATTTTTAATGAAAAGTCAATATTTTATAAATTTTTTTTTATGAAGGTCCAAGGTACATTGGATCGTTTTGGCTTTAGCTACACTTTGAGATTTATACCATTAAGACAATATACGCGAGAAATATCATGCATTAATATTTTGTGTGTTATAGCGCATTAAGTGAAATCCGGACAAAGATACATGTCCTTCCTCTATACGAGTATATAAATTTCTTAAAATTTGGAAAGTTTCGTGAAATTTGTATGAGGGGTGGTAGAAGGAATGGCGATTATGGATCATTGACGAAATTTCTGTTTTGCTAAAAATGACATGAAAATTTTTAGCTTGATAGCGGGTGACTTGGGGATTTTCTTCTAAGACCTTTTTCCATCGGGGCGTTATTTAGGAGAGGAGGTATATGGAAATGGTGGTAGATAAAATATAATCATTTAAAAACAAAATTTAACAAGCGCTTTTCATCAGAATTACGATCAGATGAAATAGGAAAAAGTGTGGTGCATCGAAAGACATATGACCTCATTTGTTTTAGAATAGTGAATAGTGACTTTTGTATGGGAGGTGGTAGAAGGGTTAAGGTGTATAATTTTTGAATATGACACTGAACATGGTATGCAAACTTTTTGCGCTGAATTAAATGTTTCTAGCTTTCATTTTAAAGAAAATTGATACATTGCCATTCTGAAATTATTTTGTTTGTTGCAGGTGTGGAACGTTTTGAAAGTGGTTAGTTCTAATATGTCCAAGGTACATTGGATCGTTTTGGCTTTAGCTACACTTTCCTTCATAACATTAATAATAGTACATTATATGAAAATATTAAGATAACATTGTGAAGCTGAGATTTATACCATTAAGACAATATACGCGAGAAATATCATGCATTAATGTTTTGTATGTTATAGCGCATTAAGTGAAATCCGGACAAAGGTACATGACCTTCCTCTATATATAAATTTCTTAAAATTTGGAAAGTTTCGTGAAATTTGTATGAGGGGTGGTAGACGGAATGGTGATTATGGATCATTGACGAAATGTCTGTTTTGCTAAAAATGACATGAAAAATTTTAGCTTCATAGCGGGTGACTTGGGGATTTTCTTCTAAAACCTTTTTCAATCGGGGCTGTATTTAGGAGAAGAGGTATACGGAAATGGTGGTAGATAAAATATAATCATTTAAAAAAAAATTTGACAAGGAACGTTTTGAAAGTGGTTAGTTCTAATAGGTTCTGGGAAAAAACGCTTCGGATATGAATTTTCTTGTCCTGCTGACATTCAACATTTACTCACTCTGCTCTAAATACATTCTGATTGTGTTATAAGTGTAGCCTAGTGGGTAGCGTGTTGGTCTACAATGCGAAGGTCGTGAGTTGAAATCCCGGTGGACGTATAATTCCAGCACACTGCTTGCTTGGGTATACCTTGGTCACCTCAATGTACGAAAATGAAAAATTCGTAGGTAGAGGGTTGTACGAATGTCTAACAACCCTTCCACAATAAATAATGAAAAAATGTTAAGGAACCGGAAGATCAGGAGGCCAAGGCCCGATTTGGGCTGTAGCGCTGTAGAAGGAGATGAAGATGAGATATGTTCTAAGTGTAATCCAAAGATTTCGTAACGCCAGAAAATATGTGTCGGAGCGAAAAAATGGATTAAGCAGAAGTTCATAGTCGCTAAAAATTTCAATTCCCGGATGTAGATTTTCGCCTATTCGCGTGGTAAAATAAGCCTCGCCTTGAACGTGTTAAGGTAAAGTGACTCAAACATAATCCAAACCAAGAAATTTGATAGACCAACTATGCATTATAAATGGATTGGCCATAAATTTATCATGTAGCTTAAAATCCAATTGATCTACTATATAATACAAATATACAAAAAATCTGTTCATCTATCATCCAGCGGTGATCTAAGCTGTAAAAAAATTCAAACTGAAAATAAATATCCGATCATCAAGATAACTATCTTTAAAATAAGAAATTTAAACGGCCGAAAATAAACACATTACTGTGCAGAATTCATTAAAATTTTTTGACATTATCGTTGAAATAGATAAAATTATTTTCGAAATGATCGACAGAATGATATATTGCATAGAAATGGGTATAAATGCAAAGAAATATTCGTATTTCGGACATTTAACAAAATCAGCATTTCCTTTATCTCTCAGAATAGTGCTGTGCTCATTGCAGACAGGAATTTATCGTATGTAATAAACGTTTCCTTGATTGCTTTCGGAGGTTAAATAAGTATGTTATTATTGTTTTTTTTATTGTTATTTTTAAGCCGCAGTATGCGTTATGATGGTAAAATGAAACGATGAAAATTATGCTTCAAAGATTTTTTTTTTATTTATTATCTTTAGAGGTTCGTATTGCAATTGACACTGAGCCAAATCGCTGGATTGAAGAGCTGTATAAACGTTTTTTTTTTATCTAAACAAAAAAACATTTTTTTTTTAATGTGATATCGCTCCAGATTAATCTCGAAATATTTCGAAATATTCGTTTAAGAAATTTCGCTTATGAAAAATGGAAAATTACGTTTTTTGTTGAATTTGTATTTTTCCTACTTTGATGAAATTTAAGCGCATGTGTGTGGTAGGTTGTAAAAGGAGTAGAAGGTGGTATAAGCAGCAGAAGGTTTTGAACGATTTTGAAACTGCTTATCAACATTCTTATCACTAAACTGTGTTCCAATAATTTATAGCTCTCATATGTTCGGGAGGAAATACTTTTCTTGAGTTTATGCTAAAATTTGTATGAGACGGGTTACAAACGAAAACTAAGCGCGTTCGAGAGGCGTATATTACGGTCCTTCGAAATGGAGGTTCTATAACGATAAGACGTCAGGCCTTCGGTATCCTTTCCCTTTCTGGAGGTTAAGAGAGATCTCCCTTCGCACGAAGCTGCGAGTTTTTGACGCATGCGTCAAATCCGTGTTGTTATATGGTTGTACTACGTGGAAAGTGACCGTTCGACTTACCCAGAAACTGCAGACTTTCGTGAACCAATGCCTCCGACGCATTTTAGGAATATTCTGGCCAGAAGTGATCTCCAACTGGCCAGACTAAAATGGGTATTGAGATTCAAAGGCGGAAGTGGCAGTGGATCGGTCATACTTGGAGGAAACCAGAGCGAAACATCGCCAAACAGATTCTGGATTATAATCCTCAAGGAAGACGTCGGGTTGGTCGACCATGTAACACATGGAAGCGAGCAGTTGAGCAGGAGGCCAGAGGAATAAACAAGTCCTGGCAACAGCTTAAGGCCGATGCTCAGGGTCGCATCTTGTGGAAGAGAGTTGTTTCTGTCCTATGACCCTATAGAGGGTCTTAACAGGAATTTGATTGATTGATAACGATAACAAATGTTTTTATACTCTTGTCGAATCTGTGCGAGCATTGTTCGCATTACAAATGCTAGAGCTAACACAGTATATTCTCAGATTTCATCTAGACCAGTGGCATGGCGCTATTGATACAAGAGAAGCATTGCTTCTTTTACATTTTGCTTTCTATTGAGTCTAGAAATACTAAATTCAAATCGGAACGAATTTTAAAATTGTTTAAAAAATTCTAGACAAAAGCGGGCACTCTTTTCGTCCAACACTGCAAACACACTTTACGTGCACAGGACAGCTTTTTATCTGACGCTTTTGCTGAACGACGAAAGCCCAAAGCCATCCACAGGCAAAAATCGGTCTGAGATGCAATTTAAAAATTGCATACACCGGACTGCCGGCCAGTACGTGGCAAAATTTTCCCTCTCGACTCGGTAAATTCGACTTCTACAGGACGGAGAGATACGTCGCGGTATTTGCTTTCAGAGGTTTCAGTTGCAAGCCATCGTACTCCTTCGTTCTAAGTATTGCCAGTATGGGAATTTTCTTATGATCAGGAAGAAAAATGTGAAAGAAAAAATCTGGCAATATTGTCTATATTTGTCGTGTTTTGAAGGGGAAACGAATCGGCTTAAGCTTTTGCAGATCGAGCGACATATTTTTTGTACATCCTTTCTTTTTTTTATTATGAAAATAAAAAAATATAAGTTCAAAATAAAGCCTATGTTAAATTTTAAAATTTTTAAAGTTTATATTTGACAAATTGAGGTTATCAAAGAAATATATTGCTAGATTTCTTCAAATTTCGACCCATTATCACCCTTGTCATAATTCAAAGTGCTATAGCTTGTTTTTTAGGGAATCGAATGTAGGCAATAATATGGCACATAAAACAAAACATTAAAATGACATTTTTATAATGCGTTTGTTCGAGAAAAACTACATTGATCCCAGAATTTTGAGGATCAAAGTATCAAAAATTTGTGTTCTGAAGCAAATATCTCAGGATTGGGTACAGTTACAATACAAACTACACCAAAGGAAAGGTAATTCGATTCCCTAAAAAACAAGCTGTAACACTTTGAATTGTGATTATTAGTTTTCAAGATATAGCGTTTTGAGTGATTGAGTGTACAGGTCCGAAACACTTTTCTTGATCACCCTGTATCTCCGCGGATATTGAAAATTGACCATAGAACAATTTTTTTCTCAAAATATATCTAGGAATAGCCCCTTACAAGGTGGCGCACGGAGTACCAAACACCCTGTATTTATAAAATTGATTAAAAAATTAAGTTAATAAAAATATTAAAATAAAGGACACTATTCCTACTCTCAGGTTCATGCCGTGCTCTCAACATTAAAAATGTTCCTAGCAGCTGACGGGAGAGGTTTCGGTAATATTGTATATTAAACATGTTACTTAATTGCATTAAGTGTAACAAACCAATATTTTTAAAAAGTAATTGCTTCCCCTGGCTATTATATTACGCCACGCCACTGATCCAGATTATAATCATTTCTCGCAAAAATTATAATTGATGTCTTACGCACCTTATTTCCGCTTCGAACTGGTGGATCCGGAAACAAAGATATTCTGACCACTCTGAAGCCAGATTTTTTTAAACTCTCAAATTTATTTAGATTAAAGATTATAAGTTTTTATCTCCCGTTAAGTTAACGAAAAAAATAGCATAAATAAAATTAATTTATCATAAATAAAATGAAGACCTTATTTTTTACACAATCAGGAATTAAAACGATCTGCGAAATGAGAGTGTGGGAAGTTTTTATTCACTCAATATTATGTAAATGATTATAAAAGTAAACATGAATTAGTAATTTACGATTTAGTGTGGTTTCGATTTTAAACGTTAATTTTTTTTTTGTTATTTTATACTCTATTTCCTATCAAATCAATATTTGAATAGTTAAATTTTGCCGAAAAAAAAACAGTCATTCATTAATATCTTGATTTCTTATTTCCGATTAGATTATAAATAAGGAATTAAATTTTAATTAAAGACTATACGATTTTATACAATAGCATTGATTAGTAACCAATTTGATTCTGTTAATCAGCTGGCTTGTGTTTTATATTACTATAGATTATACAATAAAAATAAATAATTATTGAAACAAAGAAATATGAAATAAACAAAATCTAAATTATTTAAAAAGCCAAATTTGAAATAAAAGAGATGTTAAACTGACCTAATCTTTCTAAAGAAGGTCTAGAAGGAACTCTAGATGAAATCTGTGAGTATTATAAGTTTGCCACAAAGTTTGTAACGCCAAGAAATAAGGCTCGGAGAAAAAAATTAATGATGCAGAAGTTCATATAACCACTCAAAAATCTCAAAACCGGATGTCCGTCCCTCCGTCTGTCGTCCGTTCGTGTCCTCTCTAGCTTGATAACGCGTTGAGCTAGATAGTTCAATCTTTGTACGCGATATTTTTGACAAAAAAGTAAGGTCAAGATCGTGAACGGGCCAAATCGCTCCACCCCTTCTACCCCCTCCCATACAAAACTACACAATTTCGTAATTTGACAATAAACGGACTTACTCGAAAAGTATAAATGTTATTAATTTGAAATTTGGCATGTAATACTTTTATGATGGTTTCAATCTACTGTAAAAAAATTATTCCTGTCCTCACCCTCTTTCCACCACCTCCTATACAAACTCCAGTTTTTCATGAAATGTTCTAGACCAATTTACCCAGTGCGTATAAAATTTATCGAGCAGAAATTTGTGTACCAAATATTTATTTAGAATTATTAGTAAAACCAAAAAAATTAGATGATTAGCTTTACTTCTTCTACCCCCGCTCATACAAAATGAAACAATTTCGTAATTTGACAATAAACGAATTTGTTCGAAAAGTATAAATGCTATTGATCTAAAATTTGGAATATACCATTTTCATGGTTATTCCAATCTACTGTATAAAAGTTCTTTGAAAGTTATTTCCCTCCTGCACCTCCCATACAAACCGCAGTTTTTCATGAAATACTATAAACAAATTTACTTAGTACGTATAAAATTGATGAAGCTCAAATTGTGCACTAAATATTTATTTAGAATTATAAGTAAGACAAAAAAAAAACTAGACGATTTACGCCCAATCGTAGTCCTGTTATGTTTTTTTTATTATCATTTATCTAAATCTATGAAAGCTATTCTTTAATAAAAAAAATGCTTGGAGTTATACAAATCAAGATGTTCTTAAATGTTTTTGTTGACAGTAAATCACGTTTAATCTAACGTTTCTAACGCTAATTGATACGACAGAACCGTGAAGAATACAGAAAGTTTTTTTTTTATTATGACGAAAGTCGCGAATCTGATTGACCGTCTATCCAGTCGCACTATAACTCCTGAACGTTTATGCTATCGAGTTTCAACTTTTCCATAGTTCTTTTTTTTCCAAAAAATTAACTGAAAGTTGGTACAATTCTCCACTTATCTAATTCCTTTCAATAAATAAGTATCCTATCAACACCGAAATTAGCAGCACTTAGTTTAGACAGAGAAGAGGAGCACATTTTAAATGGAGGAATGCCATCGGGACCAGCGGACTTTTACAATAGATATTAAGTTCTTGCCTGATTTTGGAAACAAGACGAGCCCGAAATGTAACGAAGGCAGCGAATATCAGATGGTTTACTAATGAGAGGAGTTTGGTTTGGTTGGGTATTAGTTTCTTGCAAAACTGGTTACCAATATTTTATCTTTCATCAATTACAGAACGGTCATGATCAACGAGAAGTGAATGAAGAGATGAAATTATTATTTAACGTTTTGTTAAATGGCCAGAAAGATGGTTTGTGAAATGTTTTCACAGTGCATTTCTCTCTCGGCGGAGACCGAAACGTCACGAATAATAAAGCGTAACAGTCTAGTTTCTTTCGACCAGAAAGATCTTGAGCCTCTTGCGCTCTGAAGGATCTTTCACATATTTGAAAAATTCTTTTTTTTTGTTTAGGTTGAGGTTATAGGAGGGTGGTTTCGCAGAAATACAGTGCACTGGGGCCATATGGTTGGACTCATTGTACTCCCCCTATTTATTATGAGATGAATTTTACTCCTCCTGTGCTAGCTACTTGGTTCAATTTGCGAACCGAAGAAGGCTCGAATGTTTGACGCCTCTGCGATCGGTTGCCTTGAGCTAAGCCTTTGAGCACTTGGTTTTGGTATTCGTTCCTCGTGCATTCGTTCCACGTGGCCAGCCCATTCTAGCTTGCGCAGTTTTATCACGATAGATGCTGGTGGGTCGTCAAATAGTTTATACAGCTCATGGTTGTATCGAATTCGCCAATCATCTCCTTCCTTAACTGCTCCGTACACCTTCCGAAGAATTTTTCGATCAAACGTGTCCATTACCTTCTCCGACATTCGCGTCAAGGTCCATTTTTCGCATCCATATAGCAGCACAGGAAGAATTAATATCTTGTAGGTGCGTAGTTTATTGTTTCAATGAATCTTCCTTGATTTCATTATGGGGAGGACCGCAGAAAACGCTTTGTTAGCTGCCGTAATTCTTCATTGGATTTCATGTCGCTCATTGCCGTCCTCTGTGAGAAGGGCTCCCAGGCAGAGGCGGCTGGCCTGTAGGCTCATTCGTTCAATGAACCCCCTAAACTTTAATGTTATAAGCTGCGCTAAAAGATCAAAAAGATATTGCAAACATACCATATTCATTTAAGTTATTTTTCAAACAAAAAAAAATTCATTGCCCGATATGCGACATAAAGCCTGGTGGCGGTGCAATTCAGATATCGCACACGAAAATTCTCTCAAATCCCTTACAAAAATGAATTTCAGTCCTACGCGTGAAAATTGAATTATGTAGGCACTTTATATAGGCCATCGGTGCAGCGCACCGATGAACACGACGGATGAATGGAACTGAGAAAGCTTAGATTGCTTTTGTTTTTTTTTTCTTGTTTTGATTGAATATTTGACATTTCACCTAATTTCGACGTCTTGTCTGATTAGAATTCGTGCGGATTGCGGATTGTGTTTATTTACTAATGAGAATAGTTTTGTCGCCACTTTTGTACGATTTAATTAATATATTGCACTGAGATTTGGTTAATAGATTGCGTGAAATTTTGTGGCGCATTTGAGCTCGCATTACACGGTCATGATGAAACTTCGGAATCATTAAATCGTGGAGTGTACAGAGGTCTTATTGATTTAGTATCGGAAATAGATATGGCCATGAAGCAACATTTGCAATCAAACTCTGCATTTAAAGGAACATCTAAAACTATTCAGAACGATATCTTAGATGCTATTATTGCAGTGTGCCACGAAGAAATTAAAATTCAGGTCGCAAATACTTCATATCTCGCGATTCAAGTTGATGAAGCAACCGAAGCAGCAATTAGTTTTAATTTTAAGTTACGAGCAAAATGGTCAGCTACATGAACGTTTTTGGAAATTCTTGAAACCAAATTCATACTCTGCCAAGGATATTGCAGCTAATGATTTCAGGTATCTCGCCCGAAAAATTAGTTGGTCAAAGTTATGATGGCGCATCTGTTATGTCCGGAAAAATTGGTGAAGTGCAAAGCATTATAAGATCAGAGTACCCATACGCGTTCTTCATACACTGCTACGCACATCAAATGAATCTGATTTTACAGAAAAGTTTATCAGTTAATAGAAACATTTAAAATTTCTTTGCCAATCTCCATGCTTTTCCTCCTTTTTTTCGCGATCCCCAAAGCGAATGTATATTTTAAATCTAGTTGTGAATAAACGAATTCCAACAGTCTCTCAAACAAGATGGAATTTCAATTCTCGTATAGTTGGCACAATTTTTGAAAATAAAGAAGCCCTAAAAGAATGTTTTCAGATCATTTTAGATACCGATGGAAATGATTATAATACAATAAATCAATCAGAATTGTTATTATCGCTTTTGAATGACAACATCTTTTTGTATTGGCTTAGTTTTTTTCTAAAGTTATGCCTCATTGTGAAATTTTATTTCAAGAATTTCAATCTCGTTCAATAGACCCTGTAAAAATGAACAATTTCGAACTAGCAATAGTCAAAATACGAGACAATTACTCCGCTGAATCACCTTTAAAAAAACGAAGACCAAACGATCTTCGATTTTCAGCGCAAATTAAAGAAGTCTTTGACATACTCATAAATCAAACAAGAGATCGATTTGAGTATAGAGATCATTTGATAGCATCAAAATTATTTTTCTCTGACAAATTTTATGCCTACAATAAATGTTTTCCAACATCTGATTTTGAATTAGTAGTCAAATTATACTCATTTTCGGACAAGCCTAAGTTAAAAAGTGAACTTTCGGTAATATATAGTAGAGATGATTATCATAGTGCTTCAACTGCTTTGGCGATTTTACAACTTTTCATTGAAAGAAATTTAGTCAGTTGTTTTTGTGAAACTGTTAAATTATTAAGATTAATTTGCACTATTCCAATGACAAGTGTTGAAAGTGAAAGATGTTTTTCAAAACTTAAACGGGTCAAAAGTTTCATACGAAATATTATGGAACTGGAAATGATCCAGGCGATCCCTCCACTTTAACAATAAAGTTATTGAAGTTTTCGCCCAATCGAAAAATAGAAGAATGGACTTTTTATATAAATAAGAAGACACCAAATACCATTTTTTTCTGAGTGAACACCCACTTCTAAGTTGGACGAGCCGCCACTGCTCCCAGGTATACGAATTCGTCCACCTGCTCGAAGTTGTATTCGCCTATAGTAATGTTCTGCCTCTCTGGGACAGTCCTTCGTGTCTGGGTTATGTATTTACTTTTTATTTCATTGACCCTGAGCCCTACTTCACACGCTACCGGTTGTACTAAAACCATCGTGCATTGATTTCGATAGCGTCGCTTATGATGTTGCCTTCTTCGTCCTTACAGAGGGTAGTTTGTGGTTTGTAACCTTGTCTCATTTCTTTCACGGTATTAAATGCTGCTCGCACGTCATTTTTCTTCAGGTTTTCGTCCAATAATAAAATTTGGTCATTGTTTATTTTCCGTTGTTTTCGTCTGCAGATCTTGGCGTCTTGCCTGAGCCGCTGATAGTTATCCTCTCTAGCTCGTATTCGTCTTTCGAGAAACAGTCGATAGGCTTCGTTTTTCTTGGTGATGGCTTCTTGGCATTCCTCATCGAACCAGTCGTTTCGTTTTCTCCGCTGTAAATGTCCTAACGTGTATTCAGCTGCTCGCTGAATACTATCCTTAATGTTCTGCCACATTTAGTCAATACTGAGGTAATGCCTCAATATGTGCTTTGATTGTGGTCATATCGTCCTAACCATGTCAAACTATCGAATGTGAAAAAGTCGTTTTTTCATATTCAATACCCTGCTCTTGCATTGGGGACGATTCGCCTTGTGGCAAAACCTCGAATCTGTAGCCCCTAAAGGAACGCTGGAAATGACATTTCCACAGATTCGAGATGCCACAAGGCGAATCGTTCCCAATGCAAGAGCAGGGTATTGAATATGAAAAAACGACTTTTTCACATTCGATAGTTTGACATGGTTGGGACGATATATTCCACATTCGTTGTGTCGTCCTTCAGTTTTTGCACATTGAGCTTCGGAGCCCAGCTGCGTTTATTGTGGACCTTGTTAGCTATGCGACAGCGGTATTTAGCTCGAACAAGAAAATGGTCCGAGTGACAGTTCGCGTCACGTAGAGTCCTGACATTTAGAATGCCAGAGGCATCCCTTTTTTCGATGAGAACGTGGTCAATTTGATTGAATGTGTGCCCATCTGGTGATGCCTACGTCATTTTGTGAATATTTTTATGCGGGAAGCAGGTGGAGCTTATGACTAGGTTCCTACTGCTGGCGAAGTCAATAAGTCTTTGGCCATTGTCGTTCGTTTCATTATGGAGACTATGACCTCCTGATATGTCCCTATGAAACCGTTCGTTGCCAATTTTACCGTTGAAGTCTCCTATTAGATTGTTGATGTCAATGGAGGGCAACCCATCAAAAGTGCTGTCAAGTCGGGCATAGAATTCGTCTTTAATGACATAATCTTTCTCCTCTGTGGGCTCCTACAGAGGAGAAAGTGGCAGTTAATGAGCCAAACGCTGAAGAACTTCAACTTGAAGCGGATTAAGTAGATTCGCTCGATGATCGGTGTAAATTTCGTTACGAGTTGTTTGAACGCATTATCTACCACAAAGGCGACACCGAATTCTCTGCTTCCTTGCTTTTAGATCCGTGTGATGGGCATTGGTATCACAACCTATTATCAAGTCCCCTGTGTTGGACTGGACAAGCCGGCACAGATCAGTCGTTGGAACATCCCTTGCTTCGTATGGATAGTATAGTGATACCAGCTTAACAATCTACCGTGTTCCGTTGAAGGATCTCTCCCAGAGCGTCTTTGTTTGGTCTGGATTGCTAATGTCAATTTTAGTGCTTTTTTTGTGCAACGACACATGTCCCTAGCTTACCTGGTTTGGGTCCAAGAAGGACTGTAAAAGTTTTGTTGCACCAACCTAGAATGTGGTTAGAGCCCCTTAACCACGTTTCCTGGACAAGTGCAACATCTCAATATCCTCCTAAGAGGTGTTGGAGAGTGGCACTAGTCTCTCTACTGTGATGTAGATGGCCTGAACTGCCCTGAGTTTGCGGGCTTCTGAGGTTCGCCGCATTTGGTTTCGGTAGTTTGAAGTGGACCTTATCGAGTCCACAATCCGCGAAACCTTTTGCTACAGATAACCTTTCCTTGAAGGTTTGGTCAATTCCGAGAATAAGAAGTTGGTCCTTGCCTTTTTCTTTTCTATGTTTTGCAGCTTAATGTCCTGCAATAGGAATCTAGGATCTTCAATGTTACCCGGGATCCACACAGACACTTTCGTTAGCCTCGGCACCTTCCACCACCTGTAGGTTGATGTCCTTCAAGAGCTCATTCATCTTGGGAACCGCCTCCTGAAGGAAGACCAGGCCTCACTGACTCTGGTATAATGCCTAGCAAGTCGTTGGTATTAATGACTGCTGCCTGGAGGGTACTCCTAGTGACGTCGCTATAGGTTGCTGATCTCGCCTGTTTCTTTTTTGCTGCAGGTATCGGCGTATTACTATTATCTGATCGGATGCGCTTGTGTTTCTGCTTCAGTGATTCGAGTTTATTACCGGCGACTGTGCACGCGGACGATGAGAGTTCTTTGGCATTTCCAGAGGTGGTGCCACGACCTGATCAGCCACAATAAATAAATGTTAAGGCACCTGAAGGTCAGTTACTCATTCCGAACATTATCAAATCGGACGAAAATTAATCGCTTTTCCGGTAATTACCCGCCAATTGGTAGCACTGTTTGTAACCATACGCAAAATCATTTTGAAAACCGGGCTTTAAATTATGTCAGTGGAATTGCGGCGAGTGAGTGAGAACGAGCGTACGCGATAGGGGAAGAAAGTAACGCAACCCAAATTATTTTTCGATCAATTTAGGCATAGCCGGCTATTGGATTTATTATAACAGAAGTACCAAAAGAGGATCAGAAATGATTACCATTTTGAATATGTCATTTCGAATTTTCGATTTCGACATCAAAAACGAGCGGCTCAGTCAATTTTGGATCATGAACTCCTACACATATGCGTCAAATGTTATCTGTTTTATCCTCAATATTAGATACGCCATATCGTTTTTAATGATTAAATATCAATTTTAGAAAATTAATCAGCGACTCAAAAACTCCACAAAAAATCACGAATTTATTGTATTCAATTTTAATAAATTAACCTTTTTTTTAATGTAAGAACTAGTCAATGATGATTTTCAATAGGGTGACCTTTAAACTAAACCAGCCGATTCTCTGAAAAACAGTTGAATGCAACAGAGTGCACAAAATAGCTAGAGATAAATTAAAACATAACAGGACTACGATTGGGCGCAGAGCCCAATCGTGCGATGCTCTAGATGAAAGAGTTTTTTTTTTATTTTAAGAAATTTTGTAGGGGATGTGGTAGAGGGGACGTCGACATTGAACTAATTTTTTCACATCACGCTAAGGTTGCTATCAAAATGTTCGATACAAAATTTAGGATTTAAAAATTTAATAAGTACTGAGAAAATTAGTGTATTGGATTTAGTGAAATTGTGCAGTTTGTATGGGAGGTGGTAGAAGGAGTGTGATTTTATTAATGATGTTTTTAGAAATAACTGTATACATCATTTAATTGACATATTTTAAATTGCAGATCAGTAGCATTCATTCTTTTCAGGAAAATCGGCTTTTTGTAAATTTGTTGAATTGTGTCAAATTGTATGGAAGGTGGTAAAAAGATTGAAGCTGATCGCCTAATTTTTTTTGGTCTTACTAATAATTCTAAATGATTATTTAGTGTATAATTTCAGTTCGATAAATTTCATACGTATTGAGTAAATTTATTTAGAGTATTTCATAAAAAGGTGCAGTTTGTATGGGAGGTGGTGCAAGGAAGGAGAGGACTCAACTAATTTTTATATAGGCAGATTGAAATTATTATAAAAGTAATATATTCCAAATTTCATATCAATAGTTTTCTTGCTTTTTGAAAAAATCCGTTTATTGTCGAATTGCGAAATTGTGTCATTTTGCATGGAAGGGGTAAAAGGGGTGAAACTAAATGTCTAATTTTTTTGGTCTTACTAATAATTTCATATAAATATTTATTGCACAATTT
Organism: Chorisops tibialis; assembly: GCA_963669355.1. Lineage (NCBI taxonomy): Eukaryota > Metazoa > Arthropoda > Insecta > Diptera > Stratiomyidae > Chorisops > Chorisops tibialis. The sequence continues at coordinate 261,587,546 of OY770262.1, read as the reverse complement.
CAGCTCGCTAAATTTTATACGCACTGAGTAAATTGGTTTAGAGTATTTCATGAAAAAGTACGGTTTGTATGTGAGGTAGAAGGAGGGAGAGGATACGCATAATTTTTATATGGTAGATGAATATCATCATAAAAGTAATATGTTCCAAATTTGAGAACAATAGCCTTTATACTTTTCGAGCAAATCTGTTTATTGTCAAATTGCGCAATTGTGTCGTTTTGTATGGGAGGCGGTAGAAGGGGTGGAGCGATTTGGCCCGTTCACGAACTTGTCCTTGCTTTTTTGTTAAAAACGTCGTGTACAGAATTTGAACTTTCTAGATCAACGCGTTCTCAAGCTAGAGAGGACACGGACGGACAGCCTTATTTCTTAGCGTTACAAACTTTGTGGCAAACTTATAATACTCTCAGATTTCGTCTAGAGTATAAAAATGCGAATAAAATGTAAATAAAAAGTTAATTGAAACGCATATTTTTTGTCAATAACATTCTATGTCAAATAGGTATCTCATTCAGAAAAAACCGTCAAGGACACTGAAACACCTGTAGACCTGTTCACATTTTAATATGAATTTCAGAATTCTCAAAATCACTTATGAAAACCTTAAAATAGTCGAATTAATTAATAATAAAAGTAAATTTCAAGGTTATTCTCACGATGACTAAATTTTTAAAACACCAAACCGCTATTTTTTTGGCAAAAATTTAAAGAAAATCGGTTTAAATTATAAAAATTACTTCATCCTCAACTGATAACGCTTATTTCATACTCATCGCCCCTAAAGGACTACCCACCAAGCTATTGCATATTTTATGGAAACTTGATATTTAAATTGAATTTTGATTATTAATACATGACAGTCAGGTGCATCAATATCACCGGATGGTGTTATCAATAGTAACCGATATCCGGGATTTTATGTTTCAAGTTTTTATTTTATCCGAATGTCTGGCACAATGCTTTTCGAAATTAAATGCAATGAATTTAAGATTAAAGCCCACGCTAAAAAAGATTTTATATCTCTTAATAAGCATTTATGGATTAAAATTAAGATTTTTCTTTTCTTTTAATTATTATATATTCATTTCTCCCTTGACATTCATATGAAATAAAAATCGTAATTTCTGAAACATATGTCATCGTCGTTTCTTAGGAAATTATAACACACTATCAATTTCTACTGAATTTGAAGATATGCAAATTTTAATAGATTTAAATATAAAATTAAGTACAAAAAAATGCCCGGAAGGTATGTTTTTTTTGTCAACCGTATATTTTAAATCAGCGCAAAGCAGTTTATTCATTCATAACATCCATTCATCTTATTTTTTATAGTTTTCTATCGTATATAATAGTTATCCAATTTGTTTAAAAGTTGAACGTGGGAATTTGTTTGTCGTCAATAACGACTTTTATACCTTCCGGTCATATACGAACCGAATATAAGAAGTGTCCCTTCTAAGAATTTTCTAATTAATACAAAGTAAAAATTTGCCTTAGAGCAATTTTAGATTAATTGAATTATTTTGTTTTTAAGGCGCCGAGTATAACTCAGGGGACTACCCTATAATGCTATGCACACTTATGTTGATATAGGAATTGGAAAAAAATTAAAGTTGGTCTGACTAGGGTGCAGAGATTCGAAAATGACGGTAGACATTGTTTTTGAAGCAGGTTGTACGAAGCAGAGGTTGTACGCGTTGGGAAAAAACTTTGGCTGGTAATGTGTTCCAAAGTCTTAACGATAAGGTAATGGTTTGATGGTGTAATCGTGTGCGCGAGCTTGACGAGACGAGTATCCCGAGGAAAAGTATAGAGTGCTGGAATGAGTGAGCACAGCATTTACTATGGAAGGACCGATAGTAAATGCTGAACACTCCGACATTTCTAAGATGCTCGAGAGAATCGATTGAAGACGTACTCAATCGTATTCAAAAACTTGCATTCTGATTGATTGGAGCAGTCCGAATGCAAGTTTTTGAATACGATTGATCAACGCGAGGTATGTTTTGGGTGCCCCCAGCCCAAACATGCGAGTTGTACTTTAAACGTGGTCTAATGAATGCCTTTCTAGGTCGTTCGGCGTGAAATACTTTTTGCACTTTCGGAGAATACCTAGACGTTTAGAGGCGTCGAGGGTAACATCAAAACTGTGTTGGGCCTAATTCCGGTGGTCATTAATTTCAACGCCTAGAAGTGGGAAGTTATCCGAAGTGCAAAGTTCTGCGCACGAAAGGTCACATTGTAAGATAACACTGGAACATTACGTTTGAGGGGTGCCTTAAGATTTAGTAAAGTCTACATCCCCACCTAAATTCCCCAAATAATGAATTATCCACAACTAACCAATTAGTATATTGAAACGTGGGCTTATCACCCGTGATCCTAAAACCTAGCTGATACAAGAAAGGGATACAGCACCTCAAATACGGACGTTCGGGATTCGAAAACGGACTAAGATTGACTTCTGGAGTGTTCGAACATTGAATGACGGTGGATGGGCTGGCGTCATTCTGTCCATACACCGCCAATCAACCGTGAAATAGAATACTATGACATCCAAATCTTGGGCTTGAGCGTGGTCAGATGGGCAGGATCAGGAAAAGAACGAACTCCGAGCGGAAACACTATTCTGTTCGTTGTTCCTTTGTCTGAAGCCAAAAATGACGTAGCGGTCGTCCTTACACTGCGAGGGAGAAACAATCTTATCAGCTGGGAACCAATATCGGATTGGATAGTCGTCGTCACATTCAGGACTAAGGTCAGAAACGTCACAATTCTGCAGTGACCAATGGCGTACCACATTCAAGCTTATTCAATAGATATACGCGCCTGGGTTGACTCTGACAACACTGGCCGAGAACACGTCATGGGGAAGTAAGGGGACCCTTGAGCCGCGGCGTCACGACCTAAGATTATGAGACCCAGAAATGGTGAATTATTTTTGAAGTTTTGTAGTACTCGGCAAATGGTGGAGAAATTATTTCCACCATTTGGTCAATGACAGGAAAGAAAACTCCACTCTTTACTGAGGTGTGGAATGAAGGATGATATCCGGCTAAATAAATGAAGGGCGCCATTGTGAAAATTCCAAAGAAGGGCGACCATCGGAATTGTGGCAATTGGCGTGGTATATGTCTACTTACTGTCGTATCGAAAATAATGTCGAATTATCAATAGGATTAGTGATATAGAGAGCACTCTCGAAGTTTATCAAGCTAAATTCCGTAAAGGGTCGTCTTGTACAGACCTTACAAATACTCTAAGAAGCAGTCCGCCGAATTGGGTTTGCCACTACATCTCAAGTTTGTAGACTTTGAGAAGGCTTTCAACGGCATTAAGCGAGATTACATATGGAATGCTTTGCGTAGGAGAGCTATTCCAGATAAGGTTATAGCTATGATTAAGGAATCCTACGAAGATGCAAGGTGTCGCATCTTACATAGAGGAAAGCTGTCCGAGAGCTTCCCTGTGCGAACGGGTATCAGACAAAGCTGTATATTATTACCAAACCTGTTTCTGGTTGTAATAAATGATATCCCAGGGTTTAAGGAAACTGAAAGCAAGTTATACTTGAACTTTGAGATCTGGGCTTCTCCTTAATAATCGTAAGAATGTTCTACCCACAAAAACGGATTTTTAATGTTTCTTCTGAAAGAACAATTTTCCACATTTTCTTGTTCCATTTATTTCGAATTTGAATCGTTTTCTTATAGTTTTTTGGCATTTCCATCGAGGAATTTTTGGTCTGTTATTCAGAATGTTCTAATTTTTTTTAACGCGCAATGCCAAATTGCGACTTATGCATGGGAGGTGGCAGAAGGGGTGCCGAAATTTCAAAGATTTTTCGCAAAACTATCTAAAATCGATAAAGAAATGAATTTAAATTTCAGATCAGTAACTTTTATACGTACCAAGAAAATCGACCTATTATAAAGTTATGAAATTGAAACGTTCTGAGTGGGAGGTAATAGAAGGGGTGGCAGGATCGAACGTTTTTTTCACATCCCATTATAATCACAAAATTACTTTTGTAATAAATTTGAACTCCATAACTCTGATAGGCACTGAACATATGGTATGGTACGTTGCATTTTATGAAATGGTGTAGTTTGTATCGGAAGGAGTGAGAGTGGTTTTTTAATTAAAATTAAATAATATCACTGAAAAATAGCAACTTTCAAATTTCAGAGCACTATCTTCATAGTTTCCAAGAAAATCAACTTATTATAAAGTTGTAAAATTGTGTCATTTTGTATAGGAGGTGATAGAAGGGGCGGTGTGATCAAACTAATTTCTTCTCATTTAAAATTATAGTTATACCAAAATATACACCAAATTTGAGAATCATAATTTTATACGTACTGAAAAAACCGTGTATTGTATTTCCTGAAATTGTGCAGTTTGTAAGGTAGGTGGTATAATTTCAGTTTTTCTTAAACAAACAAATGAATTTATCATTATAAATGATAAATTTCAGATCAGTAATATTTATATCATCCTAGAAAATTGATTTATAATAAAGTTGTGCGTTTTTTATGGGAAGGGGTAAAAGAGGTGACGCGGTTTGGCCTGTACACGAACTTCACCTTGCTTTTTTATCAAAAATAATGTTTACAAAATTTGAGTTTCCTAGCTTTACGCCTAATTTGTGTAGAGTGTCGGGTGAAAGTGGGAGGGGATTGTTAATAGCTGTAATTGTTAATATCTCCACTACGAATACAAATAGAAAGCTGTAACTCGACATTCAGGTATATTGATTTATGGGGAAAAAATAAAAATAAATTGATTTTTTTATCCAGTGCGATACCAAAAGGAGGGGAGGAGGACGAGTAGAGGGAGGGGTTAAGAACCAATTGCTGGTTGATTTTATTTTTTTCAAATGATTATCTTCGAAATTACTTAACAGAATGAGTTCATATTTCACAACCAAATATGTGGCTCATAGGTCATAATCAACTTAGACGGCCAACGATTTTAAGGGGTAGGATCTGAGGAGTGCAAAGAAAAACTCTTAAATATTAATATCTTGACTATCTCTCAAGCAATTTAATTGAACGTTGTGACATGTATTAAGCTTTTGACTAATTTTGACATAATGGTAGTGGGGGAAATAACGAGCATTTCAAAAAATCTGCGAACAAGTCGGGCACAACTTTTGGCTAGCATTGCATGTTGTGCTCCTTATATTCCTTCTTCTCAACTTTCTCTCTCGATCCTCCGAAGAGCCTTTTGCACATTTGTTACGAGTGTGCAAATTTTCATCCAATTTTCCTCTGATTTCATCATATAGTCTATGATTAATGGTGGACTCGGCATATTATTTCTCCATTCTGCGAAGCGATTGCAGTTGAAAACCGCGTGTTCTGTGTCTTCTTCTTGATCTGGGCAATTTGGACAAAGAGGCGAGTTATCGACCTCAATTGCGCGAATTAGCTTTTGTGGTGTTCTCCCACCTGGCTTGCCACATAGCTATTGATGTTGCCTTTTCCTCTTCTTTTATTTTTCTGGGAACAGCTACCTCTTGTTGGATCGAGAATCTTCTTTCGTAGATTCTCTCATTCGCGAGAATGTCAATGGGGATCATTCCGGCTATGACACAGGCTGCTTCGTCCGATATTGTTCAGAAATCGCTGATTGCTTTTATCTCACAGAGCCTATATCTCGATGACATCTTTTCCTTGTTTCCTTTGTCGCTAGCACAACTGCCCAAACCGGAGCAGCGTATAGGAGGACCGAGCTGACTACTCTGGAAAGTAGAACTCTCTTGGCATATCCTGGTCCACCGATGTTTGACAGTATTCGGTAAGGGTCTGCCTGCATTTGTGACACCTTTTTTGCTCGCGAAGTCCACGTGAACTTTAAATTTTAATGTATTATCGAGCATAACTCCTAGATATTTCATTGCTTCCTTGGATCTGACGGTTTGACTGCCGACCTGAATGTTCACGTGTTCAATTTTCTTTCGAATTGTTATTAGAATAGCCTCCGTTTTGTTGCCAGCGGACTCTAGCGAGTCTTGAATTTTTGATACTGCTTCGTTTGTTGCTGACTCTAGCCAGTCTCTAATTTTTGATATTGCTTCGTTTGTTGCTGATTCTATTTCGTGGATGTGCTTGGCCGCGATAACAACGGCGATGTAGTCAGCGAACCTGATTAATTTTACTCCTTGCGGCAACGATAGTCGAAGAACTCCATCGTAATATTCCACAGGAGAGGGCCTAGTACAGATCCTTGCGGAACTCCCGCGGTGACGTTGTAGTACCTTGCCCTCTCATCAGTTTAGCACCTTAACTTTCTGTTGGTCGAGTAGTTTGAAAATGTTCTCTACAAGTAGTATGGTGTATCCATCCTAGCTAACGACCTCGATATAAGTGACCAATCTGCCGAGTTAAAGGCATTCTTAATGTCCAGTTTCGGTACTGCACAATATTTCTTTTTCCCCCATCGCCATCTTTTTTCTTGTATGAGGCTTGTTTCCTTTTGGTAAAAGTACCATATGGTTGGAGCTGCCATGTTTCAGGAAAGACTCCTTCTTCGAAACACTTTTGCATAGTTGCCATAAAGATGTCGGGCCTCTTTCGAACAGCAATTTTTATTGCCATATTTGGGATGCCATCGGGTCCAGGGGCCTTGTTGTTTCTCATCTTCCCGCATGGCTCAAATAGTTCCTCCGACGTAATTGCAGGGATAGACTCTATGCTGATCTCTCTGGATATGCTACACATAGTAGTTGGCCTTTGGGGGAACAGGTGCTCTACTATTGATCTTAGCATTATCGGGCAAGTTATTTGTGGGACCTATGACCCTTCAGTCTTGTCATCACCATCCTGTATGCTATACCCCAGGGACTTATATCCGGTTTGTTACATAGATTTTTGAAACAAATTGCCTTACTCTGTTTAATCGTCTTGTTTAGGTCTCGTCTTGCCACATTGAAAGTGTTTAATCAGTCCTGCATCGCAGGCTTTGATGATAGTGTGGGTGAGTTGTTCCACGAGGATCTTTGCTGTTTCGCTTCGAGTTGTGGTGTCGGTGTTCATCATTTTTTCGAACGTGTCTCTGCCGATGAGCTTATCTTTCCATTTTGGGCCTGTTAATTTAGGCCATTGCATGGCTTTTCTTTGTTTTATATCAAATATAATTGCCTGATGATCACTGTGTGTATATTGTTCGCTAAGACGCCATTTCGTATTCCGTAGAAGGAAGTTGCTTACGAAGATTATGTCTATGATGGAACCCATTCCTGCTTTGCGATACGTTTTTGCCCAGCCGATGTTTGCAATTCCTATTTCCAGTGGTGCAAATGTATCCAGCAAACGTCCTCTAGCATTAGTGAGCCGGCTACCCCACTATGTTGCCCATGCATTGAAGTCACCATCTATGACCATTGAAGTTTTACCGCGTGAGTCGGCCGTTAGATTATCTAACATTGTCTGATATTCACTCGTCGTCCAGCTGGGTCGTGCGTAACAGCTGTAGAAGTGAATTCCATTTATTTTTGCGCCAACGAAGCCTTCAGCCTGTTCACTGGTTTCTTGGAACTCGTGTTTTCCACATATTCATATTGCCGCTAGCTTTGTTTTGCCATAGATATACCTAGTCGTGCCATAAGTTCTGTCACACGTATATGGGCAATTTTTGTATAAATGAAAAAGAGTTTTTGACAAAGGAAAATATATTTTATTTTGGCATACTAATGGAAGTAAAATAAGCAACAAATTATTCAAAGTGGCCGCCTTTAGCCTTAACACAGCTCTTTAATCTGTTGGGCCAGTCATCGATAGCAGTACGCACTGTTTCTAGCGGAAAATTAGCTACTGCTTCTGTCAAAGATCGCTTAAGGCTCTCGATATTTGGGTATCGTCTCGTGCACACCATGGACTCTAACTCCGCCCACAGTTTGTAGTCCAGGGGATTCAAATCTGGGCTCCCAGAAGGCCATTCCGTCGCCCTTATAAACTGTGGAATATTGGTTTCCAACCACGCTTGTGTGGTTCGAGCTTTGTGGGCTGGCGCAGAATCTTGCTGGAAAACCCAATGTCGATTGTTGAATAGCGTAGAGTTCAGCGGCTTCACACATCCCTCCAGGATGTCCGTTTGATAATTTTTCGCTGCAGTTTTTACGCCTTTTTTACAAAAATGAAGCTCGGTGACCCCTTCGTAGCTGACACCCCACCATACCATGACTGATGCTGGATGATGTCCTCGCTGTACCCTAGTGGCAACTTCTCGGGCTTCTATGGAGCTGTGGGCATACACCTTATCATTTTGGCGGTTGAAATGTTCCTCCACCGTAAAAATTTTTTCATCGGTAAATAAAATTTCTCGATGTTTGTTGTTGCCGTACCGCCGAAGGAGCTCTTTCGATCTGGTGCTCCTAATTTGCTTCAACTGATCAGTCAGCAAATGTCCCGTTGATCGTCGAAAGGCACTCATCCCGAGGTCAGATTTTATGATGCGAGACATACTTCGGGTGGAGATGTTCATCTCTCGAGCCATGATTCGTTGTTTACGAAGCGGATTTCGACGAATTCGACTCTCGACCGCTTTGATGGCAGCAGAAGAACGTACATCACGCGGACGTCCAGAACGAGGTCGATCTTCAATAGTCTGGATCGCGTTATATCTCTGGATCGCACGATACACAAATCTTTGCGTTATTTTTAACGGGCACAACAACTTGAAAATTTCACTCGCGGATTTTCCACACTTATGTAGTGCAATCACTGCAGTTCGGTTTTCTATTACACCCCATTCCATCTTCACACGTTAACGAACACACTTTAAATGACCATCAACTGTCAACAACATTATGACGTTTATAAAACTGGCCGATATTGAAATGTCACTCATAAAATAAAGTTGTTGCCAATGTGAGAAATTATGTGACAGAACTTATGGCAGGACTAGGTAGATATTTCCGTCGAGAGTTTTGTATGGTTCGCTAATCAAGACGATATCCGCTCCCACGTCCGTAGCAATTTGTGTCAGGATATTCTGCGCTGTCCTATAGTGGTTCAGATTAATCTGTATTATCTTCATGATTTTTACTTGTGATGGGTCTCCTAAAAATCGGGCATTTGCTGCTACTGGCTACGTGCTTCGCATTTTCTGGATGATCCTTCCTACAGAACATGCGTGATGGCTCCTTGTCGCAGTTTTTCGCAATGTGGCTTTCCGTTCCACATTTCCTGCAAAGCTTGGAGTCGTTTTCCCCTTTTTTACATTGATTGGATAGGTGACCAAACTCTAGACATTCAAAACATTTTGTAAGTAATGTTCATTCGCGAATGTAGCAGTTGACCCAGCCGATCTAAACTCTTCCAGCTTCTAACAACTTTCTAGCGTTGTCTGCAGGAAACTGACTGTTGCTGTTTGTGTTTCGCCGTACGGCTTTCGTAGAGATAAGTGTCTGGCTACGAAACTCCTTCGACTCTAAACTGGGTTTTGAATGCCTCGCTTATGTCATCTTTTCGCAAACCGAACCAAGTGATTAGAGCAAGAGGAGTGACTTTCATCTTATAATAAATAGGGGGAATACAATGGGCCCAACTGGATGACTTTAGTGCATTGTGGTTCTATGGAACCACCCTCCTACAACCTAAAACCTATGTCATCTTTTGTGGTGACTTCATCAACACCTTTAATTTCGATTGTAGAACGGTGCGCTTGCTCTGCTAAGGGTTCGCTAATGGCGTCTTTGAGTTCTGCAGTCATGTCTCCCGTCTCCCGTCTCCTTAAGTTGAATTAGGAGCTCTCCTTTTTGCGTCCTTCTGATTCCCGATACCGGCTTTCATACTGCTTCCAATTTAGAGTCTCTTACCTTTCGTAGTATCTGCGCATACGTAAGTTCACCCTTCGCTTCGATTACAATAGCGTCAGGTCTAGTTTTTTTTTGGCCCTGACGATCTTCTTCCTGACGGCTTTTGCCCCTCCATTCTCTCTTGTCGTCTGCTTCTCTCGCTGCTTTTTGGCAGTTTTCTTGTTAATGGCTGACCACTCATCTTCTCATGTTGTTTGCTCACTAGTCAGCGGAGCCTCAGCGAAGGTCATGGCATCCTTCTTCTTCCCCCTTATATAAACGAATGAATGATTAATCTAACGATTATATCTACTGGAACTGTTAACCGCGATCGCATTTAAATGTTATATAATTGACAACAGCCCTGCCTTAGAACCCCCATTCACTTATAGTGATTTCTATTCGCCAAAAAAATGTGACCCGTTTTTGCCCTTAACATTTTTTCTAGCAGTTCCTATGTTCTATTGGAAAAAAAAATTCTGCCCTGCTAGAAAAATGGTTTGCGCACTAGGTAAAACTTGACCTGAAAATGCACATTTCTTGCCCCGAATTTTTCGGCGGTGCAACTCAATTGACCTGTAATGTACAACAACATGAAAAAAATAAATCATCTGACAACATCGGTAACAGATTCTAACGGTTAGATCTTACTTAAAAGGACTTAAAACTTTACATGAAGTATGCAATATGAGTGCATACGTAACTTTTCTTAATTTTCCCAAAATCTTCACAGGACCATTTAGAGATAACAAGACAAATTAAAACGCTTTGTTTTGACAGTTTCGAAAGGCAATCAGCTGTTCGGTATACAGACAACATGATAAAAAAAATGCAAAAAACTTGCACTTAAAGTGTTCTATTGTAAATTGACCTGACCGACGGAACTGAGAAAAATGAGTGCAAAACTGCAATAATTTTGCATTTTAAAGGGCAAAAACGGGTCACATTTTTTTGGCGAACAGCAATCACTATTAGTTACGCTATTGCCGTGTAGCGAGCAGTTGACCAGGATTCTTGACATAGTTTTGTACAAAAATAGCCAACACAAAAAAAAAAAAAATTTCTGTCCTGAAATTTTGTTTTTTCGCGTTTCATGACTAAATTAGCCTAGAAATGCAAAAAAAAAACATCCCTCCGTACGCCGTACAAATGGACTCATATCTTCGAGACCGTTGAAGGTAGAATATTCGTTTTTGGGTAGATTGTTAATTGGGTAAGTGAGCTCTATTATCCAAATTTTGGGGAGTGTCAGGTGGAAGGGGGAGGCGGGGAAGGGAAAGAGTCAAAAACTGCACAAACATTGATGTCAGATAGGAAGCTGAAAATCATCATATGTATAGAGAGGGTTGTGGAAGCTGAAAATCATCATATGTATAGAGGGGGTTGTGGAACAAACTTTAAAAATAATTTAATTTTTTTAACCAATGGCGTTCGAAGGCGGAGGGGCTAAAAATAAATTGTCGGTCGAATTTTTTTTTTCAAATGATTATATCTTCGAAATTACTTAGCATAAAAAAATCATTTTTTGAGACCATTTAGGTGGAATACCGATCCACTAGAATCAGCTTAGCGAGTAACAGTTGAAAGGGGGAGGGTCAGGAGGGGTGCAAAGAAAAACTCTTAAAAATATATATCTCAACTATCTTTTAAGCTATGTAATTGATACTTCAACATATATTTAGCTATACTAGCGAAATACAAGAAAAATATAAAAATTGGTTATAGCAGTTGTGGGGGAAACAGGGAGCATTTCAAAAAAAGTTCACTTTTCAAAATTTCAAACCCTTATATCTCTAAACTGAGTACAGATATCAAATCGAAAATTCGTCAGATTGTAGAACGCTAATTTTGGTAAAAATTTTAAGTTTAAGTTAGGAGGTGTAAGGGGAGGTAGGTGGTAAGCAAAAATGTCAAAAATTTTGATTGATTTTTTTAGCGCTCTGGTGAAAGATACAAAGTTTAAATTTTGCATGCGGATACATCTATTTGATACACATAGAAAAAAAATAATAATTTCTTCCACAATTGTTATGCACCGGCTCCCCTGGTTCACAAGGTGTTTCATGTGCAATGAGAAAACATAAAAACTGAAAATTTTTGAATAAAATTTTAAGGTAGAAAATTGCAAATTTGCGAAATGCATTTAAAGAAAATTTTTTAAATGTATGAAATATTAAATGGTAGAATACCTTTAAAACCTATCCCCTCCTATACAAAATTATTCGTTCCACCATTTTTAAGAAATCAATTATCTCCTAGGTATTTAAAGCCATCAATTTAAAATTTTGCATAAAACTTTTAAAAATAGTTGGAACGTTTTTTTTTTTTTTTTATAGTATGGGGACTACGTGTGCGGTCTTTCCGACCTATTGTACGGTGATTGCCCCATTTCCCTACCATATCCCAGTAGCTTTAGCTAATTTGAGTATTAGTGAGGGAGCCATGTTGGCTAGTTCCTCGGTGGAAAGGATGCCCTTCCCAAGAATCTTGAGTCTACTCCTTGCCATTGCTTCGCAGTGGCATAGGATATGTATTGTCGTTTCCGAGTCTTCGAGACAGAGACGACATATGTCGGTTTCAGCTAAGCCCATTTTTTTGAGGTGATGGTTTACTCCACTATGCCCCGTCATTAGCCCGATTAGAGTATTGATGTCCCTTTTGCTGAATCTCAGGATATCCTCCACTTTGTTTTTATGTGGTAGGATTAATTTTTTCGAGGTTGATAAACCAGGAAGTCTATTCCAGTGGATTATATGTTCTTCTTGGGCCCACTTTTTAATTGAGGAGTTAAGAAATCCTTTTGGTTTTCCGCAGAAAGGTTCTGGGCCAATTAAGTTTTTTTCCGCGCCGTTTTTAGCTAAGCGATCTGCCTCCTCATTTCCCTCAATTCCTAAGTGTCCTGGCACCCACATTAAGGTTACGTCATTCCTTTTCCCCAGGATTATTAGGTCTTGAAGGCAGTCCCAAACTAGCTTCGATCCATGTTTGTTGGATGATAAGGCTTTTAGAGCTGCCTGACTATCCGAGAGGATATAAATTGGTTTGTTGCGATGAGCTCTCCTTATGTTTTCTTGGATGCATAGCTCGATTGCCACTAGTTCAGCCTGGAAGATTGTGGCTTCTTTGCCGAGTGATTTTGAAACCGAGAAGTTAGGTCCCTTAACTCCAGCTCCCGTCCCCTCAGAGGTGCACGAACCGTCTGTGTACCAGATGGTTGAACCCTCTGTCATTTCAGGTGATGTGGATTGCCAGTCCGTGCGTTCACCAATAATAACCTTGAATGGGGTTTCAAAGTTATATTTTGTCGGCATATCGTCCGACAAAGTGGAGGCTAGAGCCTCCCATTTTGGGTTATTTAGGATTTTGAGGTGGCCTCTAAAATCCCCTGGTTTATAGTTGTTTTCCCTTTGTAAGCGTAACACCCCTTTGATAGCTTCCCTTTTTATTTGGAGATGTATCGGAGGAATGTTAAGGAACATTTCCATTGCCGCTGTGGGACAGGTTTTCATCGCAGCTGTGATGCCAAGACAAGCTAGCCTTTGGATTTTTCGTAGCGTGAGCTGTGCTTTTCTTTGCAACGTTTTAGTCCACCATACCGTTGATCCGTATGTGACTATTGGAAGAATGATTGTTCTGTAACACCAGTAAATCATTTTGGGCTTAAGTCCCCATTTCCTACCAAATAAGCTTCTACAGGCCCAAAATGCCTTTAGAGCTTTGGCATGAGTCCATTCTATATGTTTGTTCCAGTTGAGTTTTCTATCCAGTATAACTCCTAGATATTTTACCTCTTCTGAAAGGGGTATAATTGTTCCATTTATTGAAGGGGGTGTGATGTGGATATTCCTTCTATTTGTAAATGGTACCAACTCAGTCTTACTTGGGTTGATGTTCAAGTTTTTAGACCGACACCAGTTCATTATCATATCTAAGGCAGATTGTGTTCTTTCCGATATAATAGAACCATACTTATCTCTAATAATAATGACGAGGTCGTCAGCATATCCTATAACCTCGTATCCCTGTTCCGCTAGATGGTCCAGGAGTTCATCCACTACAATAGACCATAGAAGTGGAGATAGTACCCCACCTTGGGGACATCCTCTATAGGTCTGTGCAGTCAGTGAGCTATCACCCAGTTCCGTGATAGTCATTCGGCTTCTTAGCATGGCATGTATCCATCTAATTGTGGCCGTTTCCAGCCCTTTTTTCCTAGCTGCCGCTAATATGGCTTCATGGGGAGTATTATCAAATACTCCCTCTATATCTAGGAATGCGCAAAGCGCAATTTCTTTATAGTCTTTCGCCTTTTCGATTTGTCTTACCAAATCGTGAAGAGCTGACTCTGTTGATTTGCCCTTTTGGTAGCCATGTTGATTTTTGTTAAGACGAACCTTGTTAGGCCCTGTTCTTAAGTGTGCATCCACTAATTTCTTCATCGTTTTGACGAAGAAGGAGGTTAGGCTTATAGGACGATATGACTTGGGCTGATCAGTTGGAACGTTATTGCGTCAAAAGTTTTGAGAGCGCACTTGCCCTTCTACCCCCTCTCATAAAAAAGTGTGATTTCGAGCAATTTCAATAAATCAGCTACTAAGCTACGAACTTGAAATTTTGTACGAGCACCTTACAAGAGAAACGAAATAAGACTGCATCACAAATTTTACGATTCCCTGACCTTCTCTAACCCCCTCCCATACAAATTTTTTTAATGAAAATTCTATGCAACTTCGCCTATGAAACTGACATTCTATACAGAGACTATCGGACGTGATTCAAGCAATCAATTAAAAAATTATTAACATCCACCCACCCTTACTATCACCCCTCCCTCCTCTCCTCATAAAAACCCAAACTTGCATAAACGAATGAAATATTGATTACATGTACTGGACCTATTGATTGTATTCGCAATTAAGTGTTAAATTGACAGCATCCCTGCTTTAAAGGGGGTTCCACTTGTGAAAGGGGATTCCATTTAGTCTTCCTTGACGACTCTAACTTTCCATGCTTCCTCAACTTGTCACAAAAATAATTAAGTAGCGCTCGACTTGTTGGCAGTTTATTTTTTATTGTGAGAAAGGTCGGTATTATTATTAACCCTTCAATTATTTATCAATCAATTGCCGTAAAGTATCCTTTCCATTTTCAATTAATCTTGTTCCTTATAAATATCATGGTTGATCAATTTGATAAAGTTCTTAGCAGAAAATTTATTCTACTTGTCTGGGAAATTCAATTCCTGTGGATTTCATTGCGTTAAACCACTTAATTTTTAAGTATCATTTATAACACCGTTTTTGATTACGAAAATTGACGCCAAAAACACCTTCTGGCTTTAAATTGATTGCTTTTTCCATTTTCAGAGATTTTGATCAAATTAAAAGTAATCTCCGAAAAAATTTGAATTGATTTCGCCTCCGGATATGTAAACGGGTTGATACGTTCCTATGTTTTCTGTCGAATAAATCTACCATGGGAATAATTTGATAATATTTTTCATCGAATTTAAATTTCTAAACTTTCGTCCCACGTATACTCGTTCTTATTAAATCTCATTTTTATTTTGTGCATCAATTGAGAGCTAGATAATGAATAACAAAAAGATTCATTTCGAATTAAATTTATTTTCCTTATGAAATCATTTCAAGTTGTTTGAATTTATTAAATATTTCGAAAAAAAAAATTAGGTTACTACACCCACATGAAATTTTGTTTGGGCCGTCAAATCTCCGAAATCAGATAAAATTCGTAACTCTTTTTGATACACATATCCAATTAAACTTTTTTTTTTTATTTAGTCCATGAGTTGGATATTAAGAAAATCCAATTCGAAGCGTCAATTCATATCGTGAATATGTGCGACAAAGAAATCTTCTATAGAGTCAAGAAGGTCTTTAACCGACGATTTTAACTTCGAAATCAACGATGACACGATCGCACCTTTTTCAAGGTGTCTTTAATGGATGATATCTGTTCTTGGATCGAGATAACTTGTCTTCTTACGAATAAGAAGAATTAGAAAAGGTTAAAAAAAAAGATACATCTATAATATTATACGCCCAAATTCAAAATGTAAAGATTTTGGAGATCTTGGGGATGTGATCGTGTCAACGATCACACAAGATTGGGTGTTGTTTAATTTTTATTATTTTCTTGGGATGCTTTGTGACATGTCAAACTGTCTTGGATAAAACTTTTTATTTATTTTTTTTTTCTTATTTTTTAAACGCAGAAAGAAAAGAAGGCAACCTTACAAGACATTCTAAAGGTACTTAAAAAGTATGAAGAGATCATTGAAGAAGAAAAAATTCGAATAAACTCGTTTCGTTTAACCGTCAACTGTGATATAAAACAACATTTCGAATCTTGGTTTAAGTGGAGTGTGGTTTTTCTAGAATACCACTCGGTTTTCGATTTGTGATGGAATTAAATTTGATATTCGCTGCATTGTTTGCCGCTTAATTTTTAAATAAGGTTCCAGACAAGTTTTTAAAGCCTTCGCTTTGGAATTGGATTCGTTTTGATTTTTTTTTTATGTTTTTCTCGAGAACATATAAGAGGCCCCAATCCTTATACGTGTCATTCTTCACACTTCCCTACACAATTCTCGGGTCGTTAAAGTGTGACCGTTTACAATGGAGACCTTTGATTAGTTCTCAAGTATAGGGAATTCTTTATTCTTTAAAGTTTTTATTTCTTAGTGAGGCAGAATAACAATTGTAAGGCGATCTGTAGATTATTTTCAAATCGTTTTATTTGTATTTTATTTTTATTTTTTCATTCCGAGTGGGACGTTCTGGACCTCTCTGTTTATATTTCTAAGTATTTTAGAGGCGTGGATGCGGTACATTTAAGTTTGTTATTTTATTTACACGATCAATAGAGAACTTATTGTATTTTGTTAAGAACATGTTCAATTTTTTTCTCTTCCAAATGCAAGGAGAGGTCGTTCGGTTTTTTTCCGTTTTCGTTTTCTTCTTTAAGTCTATAGACTCATAAACCTGTAATAAGACACTAGTCCGTAATGGTTTCGGCTTATTGATTTTTCAGGGTGTGTACGTTCAAGTGTCATATTGCTTGCTTACTTTTCATTCCGATGTTTGTTCCGTACTCGAACAAAATCCAATTTTGAAATGAATTCTCTCGTGACATTTTCAATTATTTAGTGAAGCTGCCAGCCTAAGGTGTGTTCGTTCACAAGTGCGTTCTAAAAATGATGTTTTCGAATGATTATCATTTACTTTTAGGCGGTCCATAATTATCTCCCCCTGGAACGTGCAGCACAAAGAGGAGCTAATTAACTGACAAAACTATTTTAGTGAGGCTCTTTTTGAAATAGATGGCTGTCATTTCGCAGATATGTGTTAATAAAATGTTGAATTGTTCATGACATTTAGTTATGGGCATTATTTTTCACGGGACAATGTAAGAATAGTTTTCTGTCTATGGTTATCTTTTTAAATGAAATGTTTGGAGATATTCATTGCTGTCAAAATTCTAAGTTGTGTCAATATATGTTAAGTATGTTTACGACTGGTTTAGCATTGTTTTCATGCAGGTCTCCGAAACCAGGGAAGTATCAATATTATACTGAGTTTATTTTATACAGATAAACAAGAAGATTTGGTATATACATTGTGACCATAAAGTATCGTGAATTTGTAATTAAAATTAGTCTGGGAAATGATATTTAAAAATTTTTTTTTGGTAAGCATGTAGGACTGTCCTTAATTATTATCCCAAAAATTAGCGCGGTCTACTTATCAGTTTGTTAACAGCAGCTGGTTGAATGAGTACATCTCACTAGTCCGCGGCGATTTATATATTCTAGATGAAATCTTAGAGTATATTGTGTTTGCCTTACCGTTTATAACGCTAAGAAATAATGCTCGCACAGAGCCGCCAAGGGTACTGAAATGTTTGTTGTCGCTCAAAAACCACGATTCCAAGTGACCGTCTGTCCGTCTGTCTATAACATAACTCTGAGATATCGTGCTGAAATTTGTTGTGTGTCGTTTTTAGCAAAAAAGAAACTTTAAGTTCATGACCGGGCTACATTCCTCCACTCCTTCTACTCCTCCCATACAAATTTCATGAAACTATGAAATTTAAAGTAATTGATTTTTCTTCGAAACTATTTAAGCTATCGACATGAAATTTGGGTCAAAGTATAACAATCTATACATATATTATTAACATCACAAAATATTGATCCGATCCCCTCACTACTTCCACCTCTCCCATACAAATGCACAATTTTGAAAAATACTTTTTTCCAATTTTCACTGAAACTAGCAAAGCTGAAAAAAAGAATTTTTGTCACAATTAATTTTATTATAATTGCAATCTGTTTTGAAAAAATCATCAACTTCACCTCACTCCTTCTACCCCCATACAAGTTTCATGAAATTTCAATTAAACTAACTTTCTTCGAAACCATCAAAGCTATCGACTTGAAGTTTCGTGGAAAGTCTAATAATATAAATGGCATTGACGATAAAGAATTTTGATTTGATCCGTATACTCATTCTCACCCCTGCCATAGAAATACATAATCTAGGTAAATGCATTATATCGATTTCAATTAAAACTACAAAAAGTACAAACTTAAAATTTCGCCAGAATTTGTCCCTTTATAATTGTAATAATTGCAAAAAAAAAATTTATCAGCTTCGCTTCACTCCTTCTACCCCTCCCATACAAATATCTAAATTATAAATTCAAAAAAGTATTTCTCCTTTGAACATATGAAAGCTATCGATTTTGAAATTGAAACAAAGCATGGTGATAAGGATGTTGATATGCAGTTTCAAAATCATTTAAAACCCTGCCACCTCCCATACAAATGTCTCAATTTCAGAAAAGCTAGGTTCAATTTCTTTGAAAATAATGAAAACTTCAAAGTTTAAATTCAGCACGAAAAATTTTGCATGTCACGTTGTGTGTGTTCACATACAAAAATTACAAACCTTCCCTCTCTGCTTCTATCACCTCTCATACAAAAGTCAATATTCACTATTCGAAAGTTTTAATGCCATCGTAAAAAAAAAAAAAATTCTAAAGTTTTTGAGATGATATATTTTCCGGTACATTAAACTCTTTTGAAATCTTGAGACTTCCGTGGCGTAGTGGGCAGCGTGCTCGCTTCTCAGTCAATAGGTCGTGGGTTCGATTCCCACTCCAGACGGGATTTTTTTAAGCGCAAATTTTTCAGTTGCTACTGGTGATAAAAAATTATTCGCAATAAAATGGGGAAACGGTGTAAAAGTGAAACAGTTCCACTTCAAGAAGGCCTAGATACTCAGTAGATGGTTTCTGTTCGCTTTCTATCATTCAGTCGCCCATAACATCTGCAAATATTTGTCAGTAAGCAGCCAGTACAACTGAGCAATATACCAGCTTCTCCACTCGCTGCGGTCATTCTAACTCCCCTTCCCCAACCTTCCCAATCCCATTCCTTCCCTCCATAACTGTGTTTGTGCATTGCACATAAAGGCCGAAATTGCCTATAACACAGGTCATTCTGTAAAAAAAAAAAAAATCTAAAGTAACATATAATTCTCTTATGTTTGTTATTATATTATCGATCGACTGAAAACGGGTTCCACGAAGCGATAATTTCAGTTTCGAAGTCAGACGGAGCCAAATCTGGTGAATGATTGATTGAAGCAATTTTTTGTTTTTTTGGCCTCAAATTCGGTCAAAAGGCTCAATGCGATGGCGCATTTTCATCGTGAAAAATCCATGAATTCTCCTTCCATAATTCCAGCCGTTTTTTACGGATTTGCTTACGCAAACTCTTCAATACGATCAAAAAGTAGTCCTTATTGACCTTCGTCCCTCCGGAACGAATTCATGATGGATCAAACCTCGAATATCAAAAAAAAAAAAAAAAAACAAAGAGCTTTGGCGTGGTTTTTTCAGTGGCGTGGCGTCTATTGACAGAGGGAGAGCAATGCTTCCCTTACGTTTTGCCTTTTGTTCAGTTTAGAAAAGCCAAGCTAAAATTAGCATGAATATGAAAATTTATTAAAAAAAAATTCTTTAAAAGAAAGCGTGCATTATTTTCGTCTTCTACTGTTTGCAGCATTTACGTACTCAAAATAGCTTTTTTTCTCACGCTTTTTCTGATCAACGAAAGTTGAAAGCCTTCAAGAGGGAAAAGATGCGATTTTAAAAACGTATATACAAGACCGCTGGTCAATACGAGCAAAATTTTCTCGCGCGACGAGCGCAAATTCGCTTTTAATAGGGACGAGAGATGCGTCGCATTAAAATGCTTCCACTTTTTCTCTGATTGCTTTTAGTCGCATATATAAGAGAACGACACCGCCAGCCAATGCAAGTTCGACTTCTATAGGAAGGAGAGATACATTAAGTGCTTTCAGCATTACAGCCAGTGCTTTCAGTCGCAAGCTTTGGCTCTCGATCAAAGTATTGCCAGTATTGAAATTTCTGTACTAGCCGAAGGAAAATGTGAAGAGGTAGATCTGGCGATATTGCCCATATTTGTCGTGCTTTGAATGGAAACGAATCGCTTTAAGCTTCGGCAAATCAGGCGACATCTTTTCTTGAACGTCTTTACTTTTTTCATTACAGGGTCCGGCACTCGAAGTGTAACCAACTTCAGACTGCTCGCGCAGCTGACGCACGAGCATCAGCTGTCTGTAAGTTGGCTAAATGACAGTTTAGAGTATTGTTTACAAGCGCGCGAAAGCATTTTGCCGAGAGTGAACGCGAAAAAAAGAAATCAGTAATGGATTTCAAACGTAATAGTGTGATTGCATTGTGATTTTCCAGCTAAATAGGAAAATCACAACCAGCGATTGTTCGTGAGCTCAAACACCTTAAAGTGAATAAAGTTTTCGTTTATCGTACCATAACTCGTTACAATGATACTGGTAGCATCGCAAAATGTCATGGAGGTGGTCATAAAAAGACTGCAACGTCACGTGAGATGGTTCAAAAAGTGAAGAAGCGACTTGAGCGAAATCCCCGACGAAGTGCCAATCAAATGGCGAAAGAACTAAAAATATCTGACCGTAGCATCCGCCGCATACTGAAAAATGATCTCAAGGTCAAGCCTTACAAGATCCAAAAGGCGCATGATCTCACACCGAAGCAGCAACAAGTCAGACTTGAGAGAGCGAAGGAGTTGCTTCGCTTGGCCGAAAGTGGTAAATTTCCGAACATTGCGTTTTCTGACGAGAAAATTTTTACAATTGAGCAATTCGTAAACTGTCAAAACGATAGGGCTTACTTGACGGACCGTTCATACGAGAATTTGAGTCATCGATTGGCCACCAGGAGGCAGCACCTGCCACAGATAATGGTTTGGGCCGCTGTAACCGCAGATGGGCGCTCTCCAATCGTTTTCATCGAGCCTGGCGTCAAGATAAATGTGCAACATTATCGGGAAAGTATTCTGGAGGTTGCTTTGAAGCCGTGGGCAGACAAACATTTTGGTGGCAGACCATGGACGTTTCAACAGGACTCGGCACCGTCTCATAAAGCTCGAGTGAATCAAGAATGGCTGAAAAACAACGTTCCGAACTTCATAACGTCCACACAATGGTTCTTGAATTCACCAGACGCGAATCCGATGGATTATTCTCTTTGGGCCATTTTGGAGAGCAAGGTCCAAACTAAAAGATACACTAGTCTCAAGGCGCTGAAAAAAGCCGTTGTCCGCGAGTGGGCCGAAATACCTGCAAGTCACATTCGGGCAGCTTGCGATTCGTTTTTGGACCGTCTCAAGGCCATAGTCAAGGCAAAAGGTGGTCATATCGAGCAAAAGTGAATTGTTTCTGAATTTTGTATTATTTTTTACACATTTTGTACTTTGAATTGAGTAAAAGTAATTTTCCAAACTGAATTTATGGCCTTTTTAATTGATTACACTTCGAGTGCCGGACCCTGTAAGAAAATAGAAACTAGAAGCTTAAACTTAGGCTTGAATTAATTAATTATTCAACATTTTTAAAGCTTATATTTAAAAAAAAAAAGGTTTAAGGGTCTGTCAAAGCAAGACGTCATTCAAATATTTATTCGAATTTCGTCCGTTACCATCCTATCAAATAAAATGCCATCTATGGAGGGTCTTGAACAATATGGATTGTCCGTTAAGGGCGCAAGGCGCTTTAAGCTCCTGTGTGCTAGTAGGGGTGAAAGTAAATCGTTTTTTTCTATCAAGTTCTTTATTCCTGGGTGATCTCAACATTAATAATGTTTCAAGGAGCTTACAAGTGAGGTTTTAGTAATATTTGTACTAAGCGTAATTAACCGATATATTTAAAAAATAATTGGGGTTTTTTCGGTTTCGGCTCATTTATTTTCCTCCATTCCGATGATTGTTGACTGGTTTGCATGTTAAACTCATAGACCCATGTCTCACTACAATTTATGATGCGCTATATGAATGTGGGAACAGAATTCGCACGATCAAGCATGTCGGTACTTTTTTTTAAGAAAATTCAGTTTTATTGGAAAGAGTCGAGAAAGGAAGCGTTTCATGGCCAAAGTATCCACCAAAATCGATCGAACGGACTCGCGAGAGATGTCGAGCTCTCCTGCTATCTCCCTAACACTGGTATGACGATTTTCAAGCACCATTTCCTTTACTTTTTTGAATGTTTTTGTCAGTTGAATAGGTCGGAGATTGTCCAGAACGAGGCATGTCTTCGACGATCTCTCGACTATTCTTAAAGGCAACTCGTATGATCGTGTTTTTGATATTACTGAATCCCCCTAAGCCCTTTCCAACATTCGCAGCAATTCCGCACACGAAATTTATTTGGAAACACAAAATGTGAGACAAACTCTTTGTTCCATTTTTTTATTTATTGTCGCCGTGGACTACTGAGGTGTACCAATTCACCCGGCTGCTGTAAACAAACTGTTTAACATACCGCACTAATTTTCGGGATAATAATTAAAGACAGTCCTACCTACTTATCAAAAATAAAAAATATTTTAAATATCATTTCGCAGAGTAATTTTAATTACAAATTTTCGATACTTGTTTGTCACAATGTATTATCTCCATTATCAATTCCCTAAATCTAAAGACCAGTGGTGGGCCTGATGGGATCCCCAATCTTTTTGTAATATCTGTCCCCTCGGAGCTCTCGGTGCCACTTGTTATCTTGTTCAATAAGTAACTTGAAAAAGGCTCTTTTTCGGCCCCGCCTAAGACGGCCCAAGCCCGGTATGAAAAAGAAGAAGGGAAAAAGACAGGCTTCCGTGGCGTAGTGTGCAGCGTGCTTGCTTCTCAGTCAATACGTCGTAGGTTCGATTCCCACTCCAGACGGGATTTTTTAAGCGAAAATTTGTCAGTTGCTACTGGTGATAAAAAATTATTCGCAATAAAATGGGGAAACGGTGTAAAAGTGAAACAGTTCCACTTCAAGAAGGCCTAGATACTCAGTAGATGGTTTCTGTTCGCTTTCTACCATTCAGTCCCCCATAACATCTGCAAATATTTGTCAGTAAGCAGCCAGTACAACTGAGCACTATACCAGCTTCTCCACTCGCTACGGTCGTTCTCACTCCCCTTCCCCAACCTTCCCAAACCCATTCCTTCCCTCCATGACTGTGTTTGTGCATTGCACATAAAGGCCGAAATTGCCTATAACACAGGTCATTCTGTAAAAAAAAAAACATACTGAATAGCCAGAAATACCAGTTGAGGGACTCGCGACATTTCTGAGAGAACTCCAACATATCATATTCAGATGAAGTTTTTCTGCTGTATCCATGCGGCTTAGCACACAGACTTGGTCCTCCAGGATGAAGGGTTGGGCAACGGGCGAACAACCCGTCCCCACTAAAAACAATATTTGTTGCGAAACCTGTGGGCTCAGATTGGGCGGATCCAACAGAAACGAACCGGCAAACGAAAAATTAAGCACTTTCGAAACCTGGAATGTGTGATCCTTGTTCAAACCTGGACCACTAACATTACACCAGGAACAAGTTGATAAATTTAACATTAATGTTGCCGCACTTCAGGAAACTGAATGGCTTGTCAGCCAAATAACGAACATCAGGTCGCACACAATTGGAGTAGCTTTTCTTGTCGGCAAAGCAAACAGAACATCACCAACTTCAAACCCATCAACGAAAAATTGTGAGCACTTTGCATAAAGACAACTTTTTTTTTAATATTTGGCTCATGAACACGCTCCAAGGGAAGACAAGAACGATGAGGATGAGTTTTTTAGTTACCTTGAAAAAATTTATGATTCATTGCCTTCAAATGACAATATCATATCAAGATATAATGACAACGGCTAACGTCTAGTTGACTCCGTCTACAGTAGAAACATCATTGTAAGCTCAACATCAACATGCTTCCCGTATCGGAACATCCACAAAAGAACTTGGGCGTCACACGATGCTGACGACGAAAGCATATTGAGTTTCCCGACAGTCACTTAAGGCATTTGGACTAGTTATTGGCCACCTCTAAAACTAGCGTCCAACCAAAGATGGATGATATCAGAGGTATTTTGAAATTCGGCAGGTATTATCCCATCCTGTCCTGGGGATTTACTGTTTGAAGCTGCCTATTGCCCCTGGAATTTTGTTACGCGCGATTACAATTTCAGAGTCGCCCATTGAAGGCTTGAGCTGGTGTTCTTCTCGCGGAGCGACTGTAGAGCTATCCGGAAAGCGAATATTTAAGAGAAGATCAATGGTATCGTCACTCGAGCAAATCCATGACTCGATGGATTTCTTCATGTAGCTGGGCATAGTGGGGAAGGTAGAGAGAATTTTGAACGCTTCGGATGTCTCTACTACCAAACTTATCAGAATTCGTGCTGAGCTTTCTCCAAGTTCTTTTTATGAAAGCTTCCATATAGGATTCCCAGTCTGAGGCCTCTATGGTTTGCTTGACCGTAATAAAAAGTTGCCTACAGCCTTTCCTGAGATCGCGAATTTCTTCGCTCCACCATAGTTGCTTTTGCTTACCTCTTGGTTTCCTAATGGGACAAGAGCGTGACATTGCGCTATTTAAAGTAATTGTGATGGTAGACACGATCCCATCAAGAGCATCCGTGGTATCCGTAATGATTGGAACTTCGGAGGGAAGCAGTTACTTGACAGTATCCCTGTAATTTAACCAGTTAAACTTCCTGTAGTTCCTGAAGACTGGTTTATCGAAAGGATGGTCATCTAAACCAAATTGGTGGTATCGATGATCTGAAAAAGAATATTCATTGGAAACCTTCTAGTCCCTAATCAAACCTAACTAATGTGTTTGAACCGAGCATTGGAGGACAAACAGCCGCAATACAAGGAGTGACACGACAAAGTGATTTTGCTGCACGACAACGCTCGGTCAAATGTTGTTGTGAAAACCTTTCTGGAAATATTGAAATGTGACGTTCTACCCAACCCGCCGTATTCTCCAGACATCGCCCCTTTCGACTACCACCTATTCCGATCGATGACGCATAACCTGGCTGAGCAGTACTTCCATTCTTACGAAGAAGCCAAAAATTGGGTCAATTCGTGGATCGGCTCAAAAGAGAGCAGTTTTTTCGACGCGGAATCCATATGCAGCCAGAATGATGGGTATTTCTTTGAATAATAAATATATTTAACCATTTTTGCACAATAAAGTCTGGAATTTTGAAAAAACGGCGGGTTCCAATTTGAACTCCAAATATATTTTAAAAAAAATATTGGTGTGGTTTACAGCTCTTGAATTATCTTCTCAAATTTTCTGCCACAGTTGCAGCTTTTTTGATCCAATGTCCAAATAGCTTTTCTCTCATTTCATGCTAAATTTTAATTAAACCTTGTGCCACAGAACGCAAGAGGATTATTCTCTTCTTTTGTTTATTGACGTTCACTCTATTAATTTCTCAAAGAAAGTTAACCCAATTGAAAATGAATTTATAATTCATCATAGAATGTAGCAGATGACCAGCTTCGTATTTCGTCTAATGCTTTTAAAACTTTCGATATATTTTTTAATAGGGCTTCGGCAGCCGGCTGATTGGTCGGCCATGTTGTCTGGCTGCTGGCTTTTAAGTTAGTTTTTGTACTTTTTTCATTGCTTCAAACATAGTGGTGGAAAGGAGGAAGAAGTAGTAAAAATTTTGCACAAGCCCAAATAGGCTAACTGCTTTCACCGGGTATATATAGTAAAATGGAACCACATAAAAAAAATGTTTGCCCTTTTAGGGCGTTGCAACCACCAACATTCGTAAAAACCATCTGCAAGGAAGACAAAATAGCTTTTTTCACTTATATTTTACATATCTTGAAAATTATTATAGATAGGGAAAAATTGCTGAGATCGATTACCCGGGACATTAGGTGAAACGGGTTGTCCCAATGTTTCAAGTTCATGGAATGGGGTACTGTGAACGGGCCATTATTCATTATTTCTAAAGTGTGTTAAGATTGCATTTTACTCCTTAGCTAAGAAGTTTGATGTTCGGAGTTTTAGGTGGCACAGATGTGTATATGCGCACAGCCACTGTGCTAGAATTATATGTTACGTCGATCGGGAATTGATCTCACAATCTCCGCATTCAAGACGCTACTCATATCCAGGTCATAAGCAAAACATATTATTTAAGTTTAAAACAGACTTTCAGGATTAAGGCTCAAACAATTTCCGTATAGACTCTCTTCTGATGTGCTTACGAAATTAAATAGCAAAAATAAAGAAAATTCATTTATGGCAGCGCAATTTACATTTTCCGCAAAATTATGGCCATAATAAAAATTAATATAGTTAATCATTTAAACTGCACTAATCCTAATGGACACACACACACACACACATCCTAAATTCAAAGACAGACTGCAAAGACATTAATTGCCCCCGTAAGAAAGGAGCCTCTTTTCTTTTCATCCCATTACTGAAATGGCGCCTACATTAGTTTATGATCGAGGGTTATAAACAGATTTTAGTTTCTATTTTTTCGTTTTAAAATGAGTTAAGTTCAAAGGTGATTAATAGCTTTCGACGTGTTTAATAAATGGCAACCATCCCATGAGCGGTTCTTTTTTCGTTTTTCCAAATTACTCTTACGTTCACGGGGCGTGTAAAATAGTTATAAGATGGTCTCGATATGTGGAGAAAATTTAACATAAGCCCATTATTGCAAAAATTAACGAAATAAGAAGAGGTTGAAGAGTGGCTTTAACACGCGGATTGTCTTATAGAGATGGACGCTGAAGATCACACGGTGAAGATCGTGATGGGTTTAACACACAGCATCCACCGGATTGGACTGACAAGGCGTCGAAGAGTCGCGTCTTTTCTTCCATATATTCCGATTCTTTTTTCTTCTTCTTAGCTTCATCGACGTACGTGCTCATATATGTTAGATGTGATGAAGAAGTAGTTCTTTTTGTTGTTTTACTTTTGAGACTTTCAAGTTGTTGTTATATGGCGCGGTGCTTCAAATTTAAAAAAAGAATTTTTTTTTTTGCTTTTTCTAATGATTTATAAATTTTTGAATCGTACGTAGAATTTTTTATTTAGTTAATTCTATTCAAGTGGCAGTTTTTTGTCATTTCATTTCAGTTTGTTTATTAATCGAATCATTAAATTAAGATAAAATAGAAATGTCTAAGTTTTATGTAAAACATATTGACAAATCCATTAAAATTGAGTGTTTTTGTCCTGATGCCAAAATCATAACCATAAATAAAGCGATAGGTAATTCTAAATGGGATAAATTATGCTGTAGAGTGCTTATTAGGCTAAATTAGGAAAAAGATCGTCTTGTACTGACTATAGAAATATTCTGCAGATAATATTGTAGTGGACTGCTGAAAGGGGTTCGCTATTAAAGGGTATTTTTTTAGAGGTGGAGACAGTGTGACAGCCGAATTGACAGTTCTCGGTTCTTTTGGGGTAAGTTTGGTTTGGCAAATCATCATGAATAGACTATTATAGAATAGAATGGGCTGAAGAAAGCACTGCTATTGATCCATAATTTCATTTGAAAATTTTGGCTTAATGGCTATGTCAATAAGCAGAATTGCCGCTTTGGTGCGATGATAATCTATAAGCCATTCTCGAAACACCATTACATCCAGAAAAAGTCACCGTTTGATGGGCCGATGGAATCATTGGTGGTCCACATATCTTCAAAAATGATAATGGTCAGAACGTTACAGTCGGTGAGCGGATCCCTGCAGCAAAAAATACCCGAGATCGGATACCTATAGCGACGTCACTAGGAGTACCCTGCAGACAGCAGTCATTAATACCAACGACTTGCTAAGCATTACACCAGAGTCGGCCTCAGATCTACTCTTCATTGAGCAACATTCTGAGAGAACACCTCTTAGGTAGTCCACCAGCTAAGCCAAGCTTTTTGGAGTACGGATTCGAACAAGGTTATCGTAGCATAACCAAAATACTCTGGTCTTCCTTCAGGAGGCGGTTCCCAAGATGAACAAGCTCTTGAAGGACATCGAGCTACAAGTGATGACAGGTGCCGAGGCTTCAGGAGTAACGAAAGTGTGTGTATGGAACCTGGGTATCACTAAAGACCCTGTGCTCTCCTATTGCAGGACATTAAGCTGCAAATCAGTGTAGAGATATAAAGAACAAAAAGACAAGGGCCTACTTAATGTTCTCGGAATCGACCAAAACTCCATGAAAATGTTCTCTGTAGTGAAAGGTTTCGCGGATTCTGGACTCAACAAGATCCACTTAAACTCCCGAAACTAAATGCGGCCAACCTCAGAAGCCGGAAAACTCAGAGTGGTTCAAGCCAATCTACGTCACAGTAGAGAGTCTACTGCCACTCTCCAATAACACCTCTTTAGAGGATATTGAGATGTTGCACTTGTCCAGGAACCGTGGTTAAGTGACTCTAACTACATTCTAGGTTGGTGCAACAAAATTTTTACAGTTCTTTATGGACTAAAAACAGGTAAGCTACGGACACGTATGTGGTATGCAAAATATTTCGTGCTGAATTTAAGGCTTGTAGCTTTCATTATTTTCAATTGGACATAGTTTTCCTGAAATTGAGGCATTTGTATGGGAGGTAGCAGAGAAAGTGGAGCGTTTAAGATGATTTTGAAACTGCTTATCATCCTTATCGCCACGCTTTGATTCAATTTCAGATTTGATAGTTCTAATATATTCGAAGGAGAAATGCTTTTCTTGAATTTATAATACAGATATTTGTGTGGGAGGGGGTAGAAGGAGTGAAGAGGAGCTAATAATTTTTTTTAGCATTTATTGCAATTATTAAAAAACAAATTCTGGCAAAATTTTAAGAGTATACTTTTTCTAGTTTTAATGGAAATCGATATAATGCACTTAACAAAAATTATGCATTTGTATGGGAGGGGGTAGAAGGAGTGTACGGATCAAAACACGTTTTTTCCTCGTTATTGATATTTCTAATTTTATACTTTATGCAAAATATCAAGCTGATAGCTTTAACAGTTTCGAAGAAAAATAATTTAATTTAAATTTCAAAATTTCGTGAAATTTGTATGGGAGGGGGTAGAAGGAGTGAGGTGAGGTTGATAATTTTTTCAATGCTGATTGCAGTTATAATAAAATTAATTCTGGCAAAAATTCGTTTTTATAACTTTGCTAGTTTCAATGAAAATCGAAAAACTGCATTTTTCAAAATTAGGCATTTGTTTGGGATGGGGTAGAAGGAGTGACGGGATCGGATCAATATTCAGTCATATTAATAACATCTATATCATAATACTTTGACCCAAATTTCAAGTTGATAGCTTAAATAGTTTGAAAGAAAAATCAATTTCTGAAAATTTCGGAATTTCGTGAAATTTGTATGGGAGGGGGTAGAAGGAGTGGGGGGATGTGGAACGTTCACAAACTTAAAGTTATTTTTTTGCTAAAAATGACACACAAAAAGTTTCAGCACGATAGCTTAAGGCGTTCGAGAGTTATGCTGTAGACAGACGGACAGACAGCAACTCGGAATCGAAGTTTTTGAGCAACAACACATATTTCTGTACCCTTAGCGGCTCTGTGCGAGCATTATTTCTTAGCGTTACAAACGGTAAGACAAACACAATATACTCTCAGATTTCATCTAGAGTATAAACAGCTTAGAGCCTTAGAACGAAATTTATGGAAGAGATTCTCTGATGAAATTGATAACTTCAACGATCTCGCTAGGATAAAGAGGATCCTATCCAAAGACCCACATACGCCTACATATTACTGGATAAAGGCTATGGTCTATGGATTGGGTCTAGCGGCGAGGCACAATTTTTAATACAAACGCATTCCGCCGGTTACTTTGAGCCCCAGGATAAAGAGGATCCTATCCAAAGACCCACATACGCCTACATATTACTGGATAAAGGCTATGGTCTATGGATTGGGTCTAGCGGCGAGGCACAATTTTTAATACAAACGCATTCCGCCGGTTACTTTGAGCCCCAGCCACATAGTTCATGTGTTGATCGTATTGTAGCTAACTCAGAACTGTATCTACTAGTTGTGATGCCAGAAAATATAGAAATTACGTTCAGTTCCTTTAAACCTTACAAATCACGAAGCTTATCCCGCAATGATCTAGAATGCGGATGAGACAATAATTCAGTACCTGGTCGACTTATGAAAAGCATGCATTAGTTTTTGCCATATCCCCAAGCTATGGCAAGAGGTTAAGGTGGTTTTTATATCTAAACCAGGCAGAGCGTCCCATAACATTCCGAAGGCTTTCAGCCTAACTTCGTTCCTTCTTACAGGTCTGGAAAGACTGGTGGACTGCTAGCTACGTGGAAATCTGAACCTCTCGGTCAGGTGCCCACACCAGCACGCATATCTGAAAAGTAGGTCCACTGACACCGCCTAACATGTAACGGTAGTTGCCATAGAGAGAGCTTTCCATCATAAAGAAGTTGTACTCGGTGCCTTTCGAGACGTGGAAGGCCCTTTTAACCACGTTAACATTGATGCCATACTTGAGGCCTTGCGCAGCCATAATGTGGAGCCTCTTCTGACTGCACGAATACTTAAGGTTCTTCGCTCACGAAAAATCGTAGCACGGATGGGAGAGGACACAAGAAAAGGGTCTGTCCACAAAGGAACGCCACAGGGCGGCATAATATCGACTCTCTTGTGGGTCCTAACCGTGCACTCCTTTCCATTCTAAATCGGAACGGTTATCCCATAGTAGCATATGCAGACGATCTTGTCATCATGCTAACTGGAAGACTGAGCAAGTTCTAGATGGTCTTATGTCATCCGCTTTACAACTGTTAGATAGTTGGGTACTAGATAAAGCTTACCATGAACCCTCAAAAAACAGGTCCGGTCCTCTTCTCCAGAAGAAGACCATATGTTTTCAACGTGATCTTAAGACCTAAATGATACGAGAAACGGATACATCGCCTCGGATACGGACTGATTCTACGGTAACGACTTTTGGCATTCGAAAACGGACTATGATTAACAAGTCCTGGCAACAGCTTAAAGCCGACGCTCAGGATCGCGCCTTGTGGAAGAGAGTTGTTTCTGTCCTATGCCCCTATAGGGGGTCTTAACAGGAATTTGATTGATTGATGAACCCTCAAAAAACAGGTCTGGTCCTCTTCTCCAGAAGAAGACCATATGTTTTCAATCCACCAAGCATTCGGGGTCCTCTCGCACCAACTTAAATATTGGTTTTATTCTTCTAATTTACTATCCAGGAAGGCGAGCAAAAAAACCTATTGTAGCCTTTTTTGCTTGCAAAAAGACATCCGGCATGAGATGGGGATGGACGTATACCAGCATTGTTAGACCAATTATTTGTTATGGCGCGCTTATGTGGTGGCCAGCGGTGGTACTAAAAACCAACTTAGCTCCTTTACAGCTAATCCAACGGATGGCATGTTTGCGTGTAGCAGGTGCGCAGGCCTTGTTGCTATTAGATTAAAAACCTCTAGTTCGTGTTCAGCACCATGTCATTAGAAACGCAACTTCCTTTTTAGACTACGAGTATGATTGCATAAACCAACCACAGGCTGAGAAACGGAAGTTGCCCATAAAGTTTCCTAAACGAAACGAATGGGCAACAAACACAATACTCAGCGCCTGTGCAGTTCCTCATCTCTATACGAAAGGATCGAAAACTAACCATGGGAAAGGTGCAAGGATTTATTCCCACGACCTCGACATTCACACTTCTTTTCATCTTCCAGAACACGCAACTGGGTTCCAAGCGGATATATTAGCTATTAACGAATGCACAAAAATTAGGTTAGATATAGTCTTGGAAATTGTTATATTTTCTCGAACAGCAGGGCTGTAGTTCTGGCACTCCAATCCTACAGGACCACGTCCAATCTAGTGTCCATTTGTAAACACAATTTGAATCGCCTAGCGGCTATAATCGAAGTATTTTTAATTTGGACACCGGGTACCTGTTAGGAAACGACGCAGCAGAGACGCTCACGTGGCAAGGATCTGCAAACATTAACTGCCCACAGGTCACTGCTTGCTAAAGCTGCACGAATTCAGGCTGTGGATCGCAAGCAACAGCTTTTGCAGAGATTGCGAGGAATACGCAGAAGCTATCGAACATAATCTTTGTCACTGTCCGCAAATCTCCAATATTCGTCTCCTTTGTTTAGGCCCTAGATTCTTCTCAGAACTAGTCGAACTCAGAGTCGCCAAACATTCGACCCTGCTTTGGTTCACAAATCGAACCAAGTGGCTAGCATAAGAGAAGTAAAATCCATCTCATAATAAGTAGGGGGGAGTACAAGAGCCCAACTAGATGGCCCAGTGCATTGTGGTTCTGCGAAAGCACCCGCCTGCAACCTAAACCTTGTCTCTGGTATGTTTTGATGGATCTACGATTGTGAAACGGCGCAGAAACTCATCTGGATTACGCGCAATCACTGCCAAACACTTCTTCGACATGGGCATACGGTGATTAGAGAGGCTATGCCCACATAGACCCCCTTGGATCCATAGTGTTTCGACATGAATTAAGTAAAACCCAATTTGTAAAATCCAGTGATGTTGTAAGTTCCTTGTTGAGCTCAAATGTTTTCGTTGCTGCGACGAAATTTTCTTTTCTTTGTTTGAACAAAGTATTTTTAATTGTTTTGGTGAATGTTTTTACAGTGCATTTCGAATTGAAAGAAAAGATTTCCGGATTCTACACTGTTGCGCTTTATTATTCGTGACGTTTCGGTCTCTACTGAGATCTTTATCAAACTGATCACATCTTTCAATATATCTTTAAATAATAAAAATATTTGTGTAAAACATTCTCACTGCAGCTGGTTTTATTGTTCATTGAAATAAATTGCGGGATAATCCGAAATTATTTTACTGCACAGCACAATTTTTGCTTAAAAAATGTCGTGGCAGGATTGGGCAGAAATATCTTTTGCTGTTTTCTAGGTGCTACCGTTTAGAATGGGAATGTTTATCAGTCACTTAAATGCGAGCATGTGTTGTATATTAGAGCAGAAGATGTTGGCCTTGAAACGCATAGGCACACCTGCTGCCGTGCTTCGCTGAAATTATAATATTTTTACTATAGTGAAATCTTAAAAAAAAAAAAATATTTATGACAAATACATTCATCTGGAATCGAACCCGGGTCTGCACGTCCGGCGAGCATTTTACCACTAAGCCACCGATGCTGATAAACTTATCTCGCCAAAATGTAGTCATCTACTTAATCTGCACAACCCTTCAATACCTTTTTGGAGGTTCAAAGTGTAATATTTTTTTTTGTATCTGAAAGTTTTTATAGTATTTTCATGTTTTAAAAAATTTAAGAAAAAAAAACTGCAAGTCTGTATGTGCTTTCTTTTGGTCTGTGGTCAGTCGACTGTTTTTTGTTCGTATTTCTTTTAAATATTTCGCACTGTTAAGAATCTTTTTGAACTTTATTTTTTTCCCATTACACTTTGCACCCGTCAAAAGAAATTCGTTCTAGAGTTGAATATACAATTTCTTCCAAGATCAAAAATATCAACCTCTAGGGTAAAATTTTAAGTACATTAATTTTCGTAA
The DNA here is from genome assembly GCA_963669355.1 of Chorisops tibialis. Classification (NCBI taxonomy): domain Eukaryota; kingdom Metazoa; phylum Arthropoda; class Insecta; order Diptera; family Stratiomyidae; genus Chorisops; species Chorisops tibialis. The sequence goes on along the minus strand of OY770262.1, from coordinate 261,553,740 downwards.
AACTGCAGAAAAAAAAAACACAGTAAAAAACTCGCACATCTTAAGAAAATGTTTACTTTATAAATCATGTTCTGAGTTTAGTGTTGATGCATTAATCTTGTAACCTGATAATTAATTGCTAATTGCCCTTCTCCCGCATCAGGAAAACAAGTTCGCCATATTGAACGTTTATAGGAGGGGAAAAAAGCATCTTCACCTCTTGCGGGTTCCTTTCATTATCGCTTGAACACATCTTGGTGCATTCTTCAACAAACGATTTGTACAATCTTTTCAGCGTAAAATATGAATACATGTTTCATGTCCTATGCATTTTCTCGCATAATCGCTTGCGAACTAAGAAAATCCTGTGCAACATATTAAGCACATAATGTTGTCTATAGGATAATCATGAAACGACGAATCTTACTGAATGGATAAAAAAAATTGTAATAATAAGAAAACGGATACGAACCATCAGATATTTAAATAAATTTATTTCCATTTTATTGGATTTTTCTGAAGGCATATACGAGAAGAGCGAGGCGCAGTCTTTTGCGTCGAGCATTAAGTTCTCAATATCATCGTCTGTCATCTTGGATTCGAGCCGGGCAATTTTCGAATTCGTACATATGAGATGAAGGAGATGTTGTCGTCTGATTCGATTCTGGTGGCGGCAAGGATCGTCGCCATTTTTTCCAAGCAATAAATGCAGAACCTTTTGTTATTCTTCTTCTTTATTATGCTTTCTGATGCGATTCCTTATGCCATATGCCCGTACCTACCTGTACATATTTGTTGCACATGCAAGCTTAGCTTCTTCGATTTTTTTCCGGTCGATTCATTCGATCTATCCCACCATAAGTCACGAAGTGAAAATCGAAGACAGAAAATAAGGCAAAAGAAGTTGCCATAATACCATAATCAGCTCTATCGCAAAATGCTCGAGCATTATGCTTAGTTTTCTTGTTGTATCTTATTGCTCAGTATGGATTCTACCTATTCCATACCTAAAGCTAGCTAGTACCAGCAATATTCCGTACAATGAACTATTCCCTTCGTGTAATGCCTTATCCACTTCCCTGTATAGGAAATACCGAGAACGAGTCGGATCAATTTGCTTTATTAAAGTTGCTTAAGTAACTTTCCTTATAGATAATTTGATTTATCTTCGGAATGGATTTGCTGTGTGCTGAAAGCAAAAAGGATTACGTGCCTTAGACGAACGTATCCCGTATCATATGCTGCTTTAATAATAGTTAATAGCTAGTTACTTTCTATGGCAAACTTGTGCACCATAGTGTGTGCGCTTATTGTCGCTGGATATCTTGTCCCTATTTAGTGAAACAGCAATTTATTGGCAACAGAGCTGCACAATGTCTTGAATTCGTTTACATCTCTTTAAAATTGTCCTGCTTGCATCTACCACCATAGAGGGACCTACTGGTTTTCGTCGTTTATTTTCCGATGTCGACTATCAATAGGTTCCGCGATAGCATCGCTTCTTTTCGTACCTATGGATTTCCTTTGTTACCTCTCTACTATAGTGTTACCTCAATCCCATTTTGCCTTGTTGGAGCCAAGCGCGCCTTTTAAATGTTGAATGCGAAATGCCTTCAAGTGTGAAATAAATAACGATTTGCAGAAATCGATAATACAAAAATACCGGCTGTCTCGAGACTCAAGACTGAATGCCCTTTTAAAGGTAGGTATGAACGCTACTTTCCTATATGCACATATACCTGCATATCATGTGTAGGTAATCTTCAGATTTCCGAAGTAGAGGATCTGCAGTTTAAGGCCTGCATCATTCATTCGAGCGATTTCATCGCTAACTTGTGCGGAATAATGGAAAATGCAGCAAAAAATAACAAAAAAATAAAAACGGCAAACCTTAAAAACTCTGCATAAAGGAATCGTTTTGTCTGCAGCTTCATATATGGATCGGAATTGTCGTTTTCTCACGTACGAATGAAGAAATTTATTCCATTTCACACTTAACCGATTTCAACGCAAGAAATAATTGTTTCTTTGGCATTCTGTTTTGAAAGAATTTTTCAGAAAAGGAAATCATTTTAATTTTATTACTCACCACGAAATGGAACTAATTTTTAAAATAGCGGAATGATTTTATGATCCTGATTTCGTCCTAAAGACATAAACTTTGTTACGTTCTAAGAATGAAAGAAGTAGCGCTAAAATTTTATAAATATGTTTGCGCGCCGAATTCGATTCCTTAACACATATTGCAGGAGCGAGTCAATTTGACTCATTTAGTCATTTTGAGTTTAATTATCATGCAAAAGAAATATAAGTTAGGGCGTCAGTGTTAAATATAATAAAAAAGTTTGCGGAAAACGTATTTTAAAAACGGAATTATAATGTAAAAGTTGTTGGGAATAAAGTTTCTTTAAATTGTTTTTTTTTTATGTTTGAGTCAAATTGACTCGTTTCAGGCAGGTTTCGTTGTATATCCAATATCCTGCAATTTCTTCTACAATGGCACTCCAGCCCAAATCGAGCCTTGGGCGCCCGACTTTCAGGTTACTTAACATTTTATTTGTCATTGTGAAAGGGTTGTTAGCCCTTCGTAGATTGAAGTAACTAAGGTATACCCAAGCAGGCAGTGTGCTGGAATTATTTTATTTTTTATTTTATTTTATTTACGGACTGAAGTCCAATAACGCAGTTTCTAATAAGAAAAGAAAACAAACAAAATAATAATTCTAATATAAAACATAATAGGAGTACGATTGGGCATAAAGCCCAATCGTGCGATACTCTAGATGAAAAAGAAATTTCTGTAGAGGAAGTGGTAGAGGGGTGACTCCATTGAACTAATTTTTTTACATGACGTTAAGGTTGCTATCATAATGTTTTATGCAAAATTTAGAGTTTAAAAATTTAATAGGCACTGAGAAAATTAGTGTATTGGATATAGTGAAGTAGGGCAGTTTGTATGGGAGGTGATAGAAGGAGGGGCGAGTTTTTAATGAATTTTCAGAAATAACTATAAACATCATGCTTTTGACATGTTTTAAATTACAGATCAGTAGCATTTATACTTTTCAAGAAAATCGACTTTTTATAAAGTTGTGAAATTGTGTCATTTTGTATGGGAGGGGGTAGAAGGGGTCAAGCTTATCGTCTAAATTTTTTCAGTTTTACTAATAATTCTAAATAAATATTTAGTGCATAATTTCAGCTCGATCAATTTTATACGGACTGAGTAAATTGGCTTAGAGCATTTCATGAAAAAGTGCAGTTTGTGTGGGAGGTGGTGGAAGGAAGGGAAGGACTCAAAAACCTTTTGTACAGCAGATTTATATCATCATAAAAGTAATATATTCCAAATTTCAGATCAATAGCAGTTATATTTTTCGAGCAAATCCGTTTATTGTGAAATTACGAAATTGTGCCATTTTGTATGGGAGGGGGTAGAAGGGGTACAGCTAATCGTCTAATTTTTTTTTGTCTTACTAGTAATTTTAAATAAATATTTCGTGCACAATTTCAGCTCGATAACTATTATACGTACTGAGTAAATTGGTTTAGAGCATTTCATGAAAAAGTGCAGTTTGTATGGGAGGTGGTGGAAGGAGGGGGAATGCACAAATTATTTTTTATAGAGTAGATTGCAATCATCATAAAAGTATTACATTCCAAATTTCAGATCAATGTCGTTTGTACTTTTCGAGCAAATCCGTTTATTGTCAGATTGCGAAATTGTGTCATTTTGTTTGGGAGGGGGTAGAAGGGGTGGAGCGATTTGGCTCGTTCACGAACTTGACCTTACTTTTATGTTAAAAACGACGTATACAAAATTTGAACTTTATAGCTCAACGCGTTCTCAAGCTAGAGAGGACACGGACGGACGGACAGACAGACAGACAGACAGACAGACAGACAGACGGACGGACATCCGGTTTTGAGATTTTTGAGTGATTATATGAACTTCTGTATCATTAATTTTTTTCTCCGAGCCTTATTTCTTGGCGTTACAAACTTAGTGGCAAACTTATAATACTCTCAGATTTCATCTAGAGTATAAAAATGTACGTAATAAAAAATTGATTATGAGTAGAAAATAATAAGAAATAAGAAAATTAATTACAAATTTGGAAAGAAAGAATGAAACGGGACACAAATAATGATGTAATAATGTAATATTGTAATATACGCTTGAAAAACGAACTTTTACCATTATGATAAATGATAAGTTAGAAAATATTTTTTTTTATTATTCCTTTAATTGATTATATTATATTTTTATTCGCTACTTGAAAGGACCATAAATAAATTTCTTCAGAGAAGGGATATTTTTGCTAAACAAGTCAATATCTGAGATATTGTTGCCAAGTTGTTGTAGTCTTGCTATTGGAGAACTAGAGCTGAAATTTGTTCTGCAAAACTCAATATGAAACAAGTCAAATGATCTAGTTACTCTATTAGGAATGCGTAAATAATTTCACATAAGAGATCTGGAGCATTTATATTACTATTTACGAGATTATATAGAAAAATTCTTCTAGATTCTAATGACGGAATCTTCAAAAACTCCATCATCTCAGAATATGTAATATTACAAGAATTTATTCCCATTTATAATCAATATAGATTAAGAATTTGTGCTGTACAGTCTCAATGGCATCGACATAGCATCTCTAGTACGGATTCCATAAGGTGGAAACATATTCCAGTTCGCTTCTGAAAAGCAAAAAGTATAATATTTTTAGGGTGCCAATCTCGAAGCATTTTGAATTTCTAATAATAAAACCAAGCATTCTTCGTTCTACTGCTATAATATTATTAATGTGAGGTATGAAACTAGCTAGGGTGTAGCCTAGTGGGTAGCGTGTTGGCCTACAATGTGAAGGTCGTGAGTTCGAATCCCGGTCGGCGCAATATATAATTCCAGCACACTGATTGCTTTGGGTATACCTTGGTCACCTCAATCTACGAAAATGACAAATTCGTGGATAGAGGGTTGTGCGAAGATCTAACAACCCTTCCACAATAAATAATGAAAATTGTTCAGGAATCTGAGGGTCAGGAGGCCAAGGCCAGATTTGGGCTGTTGTGCCATTGCAGAAGAAGAAGAAGTATGAAACTATGTGAAGTATCGAAAGTAATACCTAAGTCTCACACAGTTTGTATTTCCTTAACTGGAACATAGTTGATGAAATAAATATTATTTAAAGGTAATTTGGATCGGTTAAAGCAGATATAATAGCATTTATCAATATTAACTTAATTACAATTGCTTGTACAGTAATTATAAAAACTATCCATTTTATTTTAGCTGCTGATGTAATAGTTTTAATAATTTTACGATCATCTGCAAATAGTGAAAATTGAACTTCATGAAATACACTTTCAATGTCATTGATAAAGAGCGAAAACATTATAGGTCCAAGGTGAGACCCTTGTGGAACACCGGACGTTGGATAAAATGGTTCAGAAAATTTACCATTAAATTGAACTACAAGCGAACGGAAGTGAGTATAGTCATCAATCCAGCTCAGAAGCGGCTCATCGAAACCAATAACTCTCAGTTTGGCTGTCAAAAGGTCAATATTGACTTTATCATAGGCTTTCGCAAAATCGGTATAAATGGCATGAACTTGATGTGAAGAATCGAGTGACTTATTGATAAAGTTCTGGTAGCTAATAAGATTAGTACTAGTCGATTTATTCTTACAAAAGCCATGCTGGTTGGGAATAATTAGTGAACTAAAAGAAGGAGTGATAAAAACACAAAGTAAACTCTCGAGAATCTTAGGTATTGGATACAAATAAGACGATAATTTAAAATATTAGTTTTGTCACCAGACTTGAAAATTGGAACTACATAACTTGTTTTCCATACATTAGGAAATTTTCGAGAAGACAGAGATTTGTTAAAAATAAATAGTAATGGTAAAGCTAAGCTTTGAGCACATTTTTTTAAGAGAATTGGTAGAAGACCATCGGGGCCAGCAGTTTTAGATGTATCTAGACCAGACAGTTTATTAAGAAGTAATGCACATGTAACATAATATTTAGATGCATGAAATATTGAACTATAGGAAGAAGAGTAACAAAATTGAGTAGTTATGTTGTTATAGATTTTGGAAAAGTTTGAGGCGAATAGGTTAGCAATAATACTATAATCACTACTATGATCATCACCTAAATACATAGTTGATGGTAACAAGTTCTCTTTTCTGAAAGTATTAATATACTTCCTAAAGTATTTACTGTTCTCTGGAATTTGATGTTCAATCGTTTGCGTATAATTTTTCAAATCAATTCGAAGTTATGTTTTGCACTTCGCTCTTAACGCAGAGAAAAAATTATAGTCAATTAAAGATCCAGACTGTTTGAAGGAAAGATATGCAACTTTTTTCTGACTAATCGAATTTTTTAATTCCGTTGAACACCAAATAGGATAAAAAGACGATTTCAAGCGTATAGTAGGAACATTATTGGCCACAAGTTCATTTAAATGTAAATAAAAATTACCAACTGCTTCATCTATTGGCTTACCATTTAGTATAGCTAACCAGTTAAAGATAAAAATATTAAAAATATCATTCATTGGGTCACTTCCTATCATCAAACTTGGAAGGAACTTGCTTCTATAAGGAAATACCTCTATAAATGTATTTCAGTTGCTTCGAGCGTCCCTCAAGGTAGTCGCTTGGGACCTGTTCTCTTTCTTCCATTTATCAATCGTAATGTTAATTGAGTTGAACTCTTTAATAATAAAAGCATTCTTGATAACATAATTCATCGGAATTCTCCCTATCGAGTAAAATACCAAGCAAAAATACCAAGAATGGTTCAACCACTGGGTTATAAATGCTCTTCATAGGAGAAAACGTCTAAATAAAAAGTATGAACGATCTTCCGTCTTATCTGACTTATAATTTTCCATCTCAGTTTAAGTATGGAGACATTACAAATACTACTCTGCAAAAAATGTGTGAGCTTTTTGTCAGTAACTTTACCAAAGGTCATCTTATGACTTTTTCATCTCACCACAGAACTATCCCAGTGACTCCGTTAGCAATTCCCTAAAACCAAATATCAGTGGCGGCCCTGGTAAGATTTCTATTCTCTTTGTGAAATTTCTCTCGGTGCCACTTTCTCTATTGTTCAGTAAATCACTTGAGGAAGGCTCTTTTCCTTTTTGCTGGAAGTTAGCGAATCAATTATTTTCCTTTTCAGACATCCTATAGGGGCGTAGTCAGAAACAGTTCACTTCCACAAAAAGCAATCCTGAGCATTGACCTTTAGTCTTCGCTAGGATTGGCTTACTCCTCTGGCCTCCTACTCAACTGCTCTCTTTCATGTGCTACATGGTCGACCAACCCGACATCTTCCTTAAGTATTATAATTCAGAGTTTGCTTGGCGATGTTTCGCTCTAGTTTCCTCAAAGTGTGGCGGATCTACTGCCGCTTCCGCGTTTGAGTATCATTGCCTATTTTAGTCACTTCAGTTGTACTCCAAAGTTCGTCGTTGTAGATCGCTTCTGAACAGAATATCCCTAAAATGCGTCGGAGGCATTGGTTCAAGAAAGTTTGCAGTTTTTTGGCGAGTAGAACATGGATTTGACGCAGCTTCGTGCGAAGAAGGATCTCTTTTAACCTCCAGAAAGGGGAAAGGATACCGAAGGCCTGACGAGTTTTTTTTTTAAATGAGCTTCAATATCCTTTTTTGGCTCCGCCGTCCATGCTGACAATGCTGCCGAGATAACAAAAATCTTGCACCTATTTCAATCTTGTCCGTCAAGACCACTTGGTGTACTTGTTCGAACCCATGTGCATGTACTTGGTTTTACGCATATTTATTTTCAATCCCGCCTCTTTGCATTTAGAATGCAACGAGCGAACATTTGACTCTAAGACCGAACGGTTATGTGCAAGCAAACAAACGCCATCAGCATAATCAAGGTGACTTATGATATTAAATAGTCTAGTAGACCTTTATCTTCCCCATCTTTCAGTGCAGCTTTCAAGATCAGCCTTGTCAGACACCCGAACGCACATTAAAGCTCTCGGACAGCTCCCCTCTATTTAAGACGCGACACCTTGCATCTTCGTTGGATTCTTTAATCATAGCCATGACCGTATCTGGAATAGTTCCGTTTGCATCTCTCACCAGGTGGTTGGCGGTGAAAATTCGTCAACTGTTTCATACTTTTAAATTGTGAACCCATATCCCCAAGGTAAGCCACAGATTCTGCCTTATTGGCCAGATGTTCAACGTCCTTTCTCTTGTTGCGTCTAATAGCCTTTTAAGCTATATTGAGGCTTCCGTGGCGTAGTGGGCAGCGTGCTTCCTTCTCAGTCAATAGGTCGTGGGTTCGATTCCCACTCCAGACGGGATTTTTTTATGCGCAAATTTTTCAGTTGCTACTGGTGATAAAAAATTATTCGCAATAAAATGGGAAAACGGTGTAAAAGTGAAACAGTTCCACTTCAAGAAGGCCTAGATACTTAGTAGATGGTTTCTGTTCGCTTTCTATCATTCAGTCCCCCATAAGATCTGCAAATATTTGTCAGTAAGATGCCAGTACACCTGAGCAATATACCAGCTTCTCCACTCGCTACGGTCGTTCTCACTCCCCTTCCCCAACCTTCCCAATCCCATTCCTTCTCTCCATGACTGTGTTTGTGCATTGCACATAAAGGCCGAAATTGCCTATAACACAGGTCATTCTGAAAAAAAAAAAATATGAGCATTGCTGTAGTTCTGTCTCAAGTCGGATGTTTTTTTGTTGACATCGGGTTTAGAGGTGATTACCAATTTTTTCCGATCGCCAACCTTGTCCCATGTATCTTCCGACATCCAGAGTTTCTCACCGCTTTGCAAATATCCCACAGAATCTTCAGCACTAGTTAGAAACGTGTTTCTGGTTCCCACTCAATTGGCATCCAGTGTGCGTATTTCATATCCGCCCAATGAGGGTGACTTTTTGCGTAGAATGGTGGTGTACTCGCGCTTTTTGTTGGAGACCCCAAGTTGAATGGTGATGTACTCGCGCTTTTTGTTGGAGACCCCAAGTTTGTCCCCATTTAGATTGCGCTACATTTGATTTTTGGTCGTCGGATAGCTGCTGTGCACAATCTCAAGCAGGCAACCATCAAGTAGTGATTGCTCCCCACGTTAGCTCCAGGCTTCGCTCGCACATCGAGAAGACATCTTCTCCATCGGCGACTTATAGCCAAATGGTCGATCTGGTTCTGAGTAACACCATCAGGGGAAACCTCAGATGTTTTATGATGATTCTTGTATGGAAAAAGGGTCCCTGCGATGACCATTTGCCGAGTACTACAATACTCCACAAACGATTCGCCGTTTTCGGGTCTCTTAATGCGTCGACCCAAGGGTCACCATGCTTCCCCATGACTTGTTTTAGTCCAGTGTTGACAGAGTCAACCTGGGCGTTCATATCTCCTGAGATGATAATAATATCACCTCTTGAAACATGATCGAAGGTGGAACTCAGTTGGTAAAAAAACTCCTGTTTGTCACCAGGTGTTACGGTATTAGTTAGCACTGCAGAATTGCGACGTTTTTCACATTGGTCTTGAGCCTGACGACGATAATCTTATCCGAGATTGGTTCCCAGCTCTCGGTGTAAGGACGACCGCAACGCCATTTTTGGCTTCACTTTCAGGACCAACGTACAGAATGATGTTTCCGCTCGGGGTTTGTTCTTCTCCTGATCCTGTCCACCTGATCTCGCACAAGCCCAAGATTTTGATGTTATAGTGCTCCATTTCACGGTCGATCACTGATTGGCGGTGCAAGGACCGAGTGAACCCGGCCCTTCCTCCGTCATTCATGTTGCCATTTTTAGGGCAAGCAGGACTGGCTGGGGATGGCTAGCTCAGGTCTGTGGAGTTGCTATTCTTCTGCATGAATTGGTAAAACCTCATCCTACAACTACCCCTCTGCGGGGAAGGGTAATCAAGGTTAATTAATTAGTATGAGGTAGTTCTATTATTGCAGTTTTGCTCAGAACATATCCGCTCACCGAACATAATCTAATCTAACCGTCCTTTTAATAATTAATAATTCTGTAGGAAGACGTCGGGTTGGTCGACCATGAAGGCATGCAGTTCAGCATGAGGCCAGAGGAATAAACAAATCCTGGTGACAACTATAGGCCGATTCTCAAGACTACGCCTTGTCCTTTGGCCCTATAAGGTGTTTTAACAGGAAATTGATTGATATTTTGTAACTGTCCTTCGAAAAAGGATTATGTTTATCATTTTGAAATTACCGCATTTCTTCCACTGTTTCCATTATTTATTATAAGTATACTTTTCCGTAGTTGCTTGATTTATTTAAAAGTATTTCAAAAAGTGTGCGAAAGCTTTAAATGTTAGTGTTTTAGCCGCACGTGTCCTAAGTTAGTTATCATTCGAAAGGTCTTGGACCTTACTTAGTTCTATCACGTATGCTTTCCCGGTTCGGAATTTACCATTATGTTCATTATCTCCTTTTTAATACGATTTTCCAAAGTGTAACAAAAAGTTTCGCTAGTATCTTACCATATAAGAAACTCTTGTATAGGACTAGAGATTCACTATGAAAAGAATTATCATGGGTGGTCCTGGAAAAAAAAAGATCCGACACAGATCCCAGCACTAGTTCCGGATACTTGTCGATCTCCAAAAAATATTGCCGGATAACAGGCAATTACCGAGTTCCCGGCGTGTCATTAATTAAATTAGATATACATAGGTACCTTTTTGTTCTTATGATTTTTTCTGTGAAAATTTACTTGTTGCCAGGTTTAAGGGAAGCGGAATTAAAACAGAGTCCTGGAACTGAAAAGAGGCAAGAATTCAAGAAAGTTTATTTATGAAGATATTTTCAAAATTTGCTTATTAAATCTTCAATTCTTTTCAATATGCAAAAGTTGCTATATGTAGGTAATTAACTTTTTTGAAAAACAAATATTTTTCTAATTAATATTAAATTGTACTAAATTGAAAAAAAAAAACTAAAAGCTGTCTTTACTATGAACACAAACTTCAATTAGTGAGATTTTAACGTAGTCCTTGAACAGGTTTTTAGACAAGCACTTATTTATTGTTCTATTAAACTTTGTCGGAGATAACGTTTTAACAAATCGCCGCGCTATTTAAACCGTCAACATAAAACCTATTCAAATGCTATTATTTACCTTTCGCAAAATGAAATACGATATGCCTTGATGCTTTTTTCTTTCGTTTTTGTTTACAAATCCACTGGGGACTTTAAATTCCTTTTCAATTTTATTATTTTTGAGTTTAAATACATGGGTTTAATCAACATGAAAATTCAATTTTCTGTTTTAAACATTACTTAAAACTACATACACACAAAATCATTGAAGCTCAAACTACAGTTTGGAGTACACGAACTCGTACACCTCCGTATAAGGTGTTAACATACATTTTATTTATGGAAAATCTGTACATGAATCGCAACAACTTTAGTTGAATGCCCATGTTTTTCAAAAAGACTTTTACTCAAAAATTATACAACTACACCATGGATACTATCTACTAAATTAGGTTACGAGAAATTTCATAACATATCTATAAATATTAGAATGACAGTAACTAATACAATAGATTTGAAATTTTCTAGAATTTTATCAACAGTGAGCGGAAAACATAAAATCACCTAATGGACGGGGGCAATTATTTAAATTAATTATTAATTCATCGGAGCATGAAAAATGTCAGTAATATGAGACGTTGCTGTATCGCCGTAATCTTGGGTCTCAGTTCAATATTTCTATTTCTATTGGGCTAAGGATTGGTGCACGGCACTATCACCTTGTAAAAATCTTGGTTGTTCTTGTTGTAATCGGATCGTTTAATTTCGATAAATTTTCTTTAACAAATTCAATATAATGGCTAGATAAGTTTTTTGTATAAGCCTTTCACTAATAAAATGCAAACAAAGAACTTAAAGTCCATGTGCACATGTGTGCTTTCATTTTGTGTATTAAAATGTCACGATTTGTTTAGAAATAAGCGAACAATGAAGAAAGCATGCCCATATTGGCTAAATGCTAATATTGAAAAACGAAAGGAATGCAAGAAATTATAATTTTTAATATTTGTGGAATGCGCTTTAATCATATAAAAGGAATTTATGACCTTGCAGTTAATGTACAACTTTCGCGATAAATGAAAGGTTGATAAAGCATCTGTTTCATTTTCTAGTCAATCTGAGTTAGCTGAAATGTTGTACATAGTCTTATCCACAAAAAATAAATGAAATGAAGCATAAAGGAAGCCTCGATTTGAAATTCAGTGCTATCAAAGAAAAAATATTAAAACAAGAATAAGAAAGAAACTTGAATGAAACAATTCTTTTCTGTCTGCGTTTTGATATGCAAAGCTATCGATATTTTAAAGTTTTAAAAATTTTAATTATCGAATTAGTCGAAAACAATATGATGGCGTTCAGTATTATCCAGGCTGGCACCGAAATTAGCCTCAAGGCTTTTCTTATGACTTTTCTATCAATTTTACAAAATAGATCAAATCTTCATAGTTAAAAATAGTGTTGTTTTTTGTTTAAATACCATACCCTGAGGGCTGAATAGAAATCAATAGAATCGTTTTGTAAGAACCGTGGGAATTATTGGTGAATTTTGTCGTGATTTCAGAATTCAAAATCCAGTCGCTCAGAATATGTTTAGCTCTTAAGAAATTAACAGCCACTATAAGTTCAAAGATATTAAATAAGGTATTAAGTGTTTTTTTTTAACAACTTAAACCTATAAATTTATTATGGTGCAGGTGTTCCTTGATGAAGCTAATATAAGTGGAGTATGGGAATTTGATTTTTTTTTGTAAATTAAATAAAATTAAAGTTCTTGTGGAGCCCAAATCATATCCTAGGCTCTTGTAGACACAGTCCTTACTTAGATTTTGAATTTTACTCGAATCAAATTTTTTTGGTTGATTTAAAATATAAAAATTTTTTTTTTATAGTGTTGACATTTTTACGTTACTTACATTTTGTTTCATTTCTTTTTCAGGTAAGTTACAGAGCCAAATGGAAGGACTAATATGAATTGATCTAAATGCGTAGGCATAAAGCTATGTGTATATTTTTAATAATTAGCTAAACAATACAGCAATAATTTAAGGTGAAATTTGACAATAGAAATTAAATTATTACACAAACTGATTCAGAGTTTTTAAGCGTCTCTGCAGCTAATGCATCTGAATTGTTTTCATACATAAGTGTAATTTATTTTTAAACCAAAAAAATCTTTTTCCAGATCAAATAATTTTTTTTAATAATGACATTTCAACAATTTTAATTTATTTGAACTTTAAATGCAATGCATCATATCTAGCATTAGATTAGTACAGTCTTCTGGCGTTACATTATCACTTTTCGTTATCTACTTCGCAGACTGTGTTTTTTCATAACATGATTCATTGCACAAGAGTTTTTTATACTCTAGATGAAATCTGAGAGTATTATAAGTTTGCTCTAAAGTTTGTAACGCTGAGGAATAAGGGTCGGAGAAAAAAAATGAATGATACAGAAGTTCATATAATCACTCAAAAATCTCAAAACCGGATGTCCGTCCGTCCGTCCGTGCGCTCTCTAGCTTGAGAACGCGTTGAGCTATATAGTTCAAATTTTGTACACGTAATTTTTAACAAAAAAGTAAGGTCAAGTTCGTGAGCTGGCCAAATCGCTCCACCCCTTCTCTCCCCTCCCATACAAAATGACACAATTGCGCAGTTTGACAATAAACGGATTTGCTCGAAAAGTATAAAAGCTATTGGTCTCAAATTTGGAACATATTACTTTTAAGATGATATCAATCAATATCGTATAAAAATTATGCGTGTCCTCCCACCCCTTCCACCACCTCCCATACAAACTGAACTTTTTCATGAAATACTTTAAGCCAATTTACTCAGTGCGTATAAAATTAGCGAACTCAAATTGTACACCAAATATTTATTTAAAATTATTAGTAAGACCAAAAAAAATTAGATGATTAGCTTTGCCCCTTCTACCCCCTCCTATTCAAAATGACACAATTTTGCAATTCGACAATAAAAGGATTTGCTCCAAAAGTATATATGCTATTGATCTGAAATTTGGAATACATTACTTTTATTATAATTTCAATCTACTAAAATAAAAATTATTTAAGTTCTTCCCTTCTTTCAACCACCTCCCATACAAACTGCACTTTTTCATGCACTTTTTCTAAGCCAATTTACTCAGTGTATATAAAATTTATCGAGCTGAAATTGTGCACTTAATATAAATCTTGAATTACTAGTAAGGCCAAAAAAATATTAGACTTTTAGGTTTACTCCTTCTACCCCTCCCATACAATCTGACATAATTTTACAACTTTACAAAAAGTGGATTTTCCTGAAAAGTGTGAATGCTACGGATCTACAATTTGAATCATAACAAGCGTATGATGCTTATAGTTATTTCCGAAAAAGTCTTTAAGAACTCGCCCCTTCTTCTACCACCTCCCATATAAACTGCACAATTTTACTAAATCCAATACACTACTTTTCTCAGTACCTATGAAATTTTTAAATCTAAATTTTGTGTAAAACATTTTAGCGTGATAAGAAAAAATTAGTTCAATGTCGTCAACCCCTATACCACTTTCCCTACAAAATTTCTTGAAATCAAAAAATTTTCCTTTCATCTAGAGTATCACACGATTGGGCTTTACGCGTAGTCCTGTTATGTTTTCTTTCAACTTCTTTACAAAAAACAATTTCACCGTAAATCACAACTATTATTTTGAGTCACAGCTTACTTAAGATATAAGCTTAAACTGATTAAAAAAGGGTTAAATTAATTTGGAAGAAGGTTTAGGTTTAGCTTGTAGAAAAGTGGTCCCGGAAAGAGAACCACACTGGGACCGCACTGGGGCCTTATATTTGTGTCCATTGTACTCCTCCTATTTAGAAATATCAAATCGATGTTGTGCTTGCCATTTGGTAAGGTTTGCGAACCGATGCAGGCTCCAATGTCTGACGTCTCTGAGGCCGTCCAGTTCTGAGAAGAATTTAGAGCTTAAAGAAAGAAGACGACTGTTGGAGACAAAGTGACAAAGATAGTGTTCGATAGATTCTTCATCTTCCTCGCAACCATTGTAAACGCTGTCGCTCGCGTCCCGCAGCCTGAATGCATGTAGCAGACTAGAGATAATCGATAAACACTAACACTACTCTCTTAATAGAGTTTGGAAAATGCATGTACGGGAAATTTTATCCGAGATTTGAATTCTCCCAATT
Organism: Chorisops tibialis; assembly: GCA_963669355.1. Lineage (NCBI taxonomy): Eukaryota > Metazoa > Arthropoda > Insecta > Diptera > Stratiomyidae > Chorisops > Chorisops tibialis. The sequence continues at coordinate 261,538,464 of OY770262.1, read as the reverse complement.
ATTTTTCTTTTATAAAGTAAACACAATCATAATGAATTGTTATTTACAAATGTCATATATATTTTCGATTGTAAAGAGTAATTTGTAATTTAACGCAAGTTTGTGCCCTTGCACATACATTTGAAAACAGTCAAACTCAAGCAAACTACAAGTTTGACTGTTTTTCATATTCTTATGTTGCCTCTGTGTACTTCTAAACTCATGCTGAACTGTTGGTAATATTGCATTGTCCAAACTCTGTTAGGAGTCTAGTGTTAGTGCGTATCTCTAAAGCAGACAAATCGGAGGTAATGGCTATTACGAAGTGAGCGGAACAGGCCTTGCAGGCAGGAGTAAATGGTAAGCGAGTTAGTTTTCACTCGGACAGCCAAGCTGCACTGAAGACCCTCTTCGCTTACAGCCGCAATCCAAGATGCTTGAACCATTCTATGAACATGTTAGACGAATTGGGGAAAACCTGCACTTTGCGACATTGTTGGGTTTCGGGTCATCGGGATTTATCTGGAAACGATATGGCGAACAGGCTGGCCAGGAACGTATGTGCCGCTGCCACATTTGAGAGAACGGACAATGTTGGCATTGTTTTGTGAGTCATTAAGACAATCTACGCCAACGAAGTGTGGGGAAGGGGAAATCTCAAATGGAGACAAAGCGACTCGTGTTGTAGCACAAAGATAAAGGGTATCAATAAAAATATTGAGACTCGACACTACCTCCCTGCTGACTCTAGACTCTACTAGAAACACGCTCGAAGACTTCGCATTTCCTCTGCCATTGCTCATGCTCTCGACCCATTCGAAGACAAATTCTCTGAGAGTATTTATTCACCAGTAGAGCAGACTGGCTAAATGATATGCAGGTTCATATGATACAAATACGGAGGTGTACAATGGTCCCACTGATTGCCTACGTACATTGGAGTCCAACCCTTCCACAAATCTAATCTAACCTAAGCAGACCGACAATAGTACGGACGCTATAGCGACAACGCTGTAACAGTTGAGCTGTGATGTTTTTTACTCGTTTCTTGGCAAAGGGATTTGGTCATTCTGCAGCCATTCAGCTGCCGCTATCTCGTCAAGAAAGAATCTAAAATAGTTTGTTTAAAGCTAGCCTTCAGCGCTGTTGGTGATACATCGACTTACTTTCTAATGGAGTTAATGTTTACAGATTCCTGCTTGCTGCGTTGTTACCTAAGTTCAGTATACCTCGGTATTCAAATTAAAAATACTTAAGCTATATCCGCTAGGCGACTCAAATTGAATCTGCACTGCAACGGAGTAGAGCACTTTATTCCGCTAGCAGATAATCGGCTGCGGACCTCACAGCATGGTTGCCTGTAAGTCAGTGCTGAGGGCTGGGGGAAGGGATTTGGTCCGAGGAAGACACCATCCTTGTTGAGTTGTGTAATAAAGCTTAACAGGATTACGATTGCGATACTCTAGATGAAAAAGATTTTTTTTTCATTTTAAGAAATTTTATATGGGGAGTGGTAGAAGGAGTGACGGCATTGAACCGATTTTCAAATCATGTTAGAGTTGCTATTCAATAGTATTGAAAAAATTAGTGTATTAGATTTAATGAAATCGTGCAGTTTGTGTGGGAGGTGGTAGATGGAATGGGGAGTTCTTAATGATTTTTTCAGAAATAACTACAAATATCATGCATTAGATATGTTTTAAATTGCAGATCAGTAACGTCCTTACTTATCAGGAGAATCGACTTCTTGTAAAGTTGTTAAATTGTGTTATAATATATGGGAAGGGGTAGAAGCAGTGGAGCAAATCGTCTATTTTTTTCGGTCTTGCTAATAATTCTAAATTAATATCATATTTACTGCATAATTTGAGCTTGATAAATTTTATACGTATTGACTAAATTGGTTTAAATATATTTCCTGAAAAAGTGCAGTTTATATGGGAGGTGGTGGATGGAGTGAGAGGATATAAATAATTTTTGTACCGTAGATTGATATTATTATAAAAATAACATTTTCCAAATTTCAGATCAATATCTTTTACACTTTTCGAGAAAATCCGTTTATTGGGAAATCCCGAAATTGTGTCATTTTGTATGGGAGGGGGTAGAAGGGGTGGAGCGATTTGGCCCGCTCACAAACTGTTTTTTACTTTTTTTTTTGTTAAAAACGACGTGTACAAAATTTAAACTTTCTAGCTGAACGCGTTCTCGAGCTAGAAACGACACGGACGGACGGACATCCGGTTTTGAAATTTTTGATTGATAATATGAACTTCTGTATCATTAATTTTTATCTCCAAGCCTTATTTCGTATCGTTTCAAACTTAGTGGCAAATTTTTAATACTCTCAGATTTCAGAGTATAAATATAAACGATAGGGAGATTACGGAGGGCTCACACTACCTACCGATACGTCCTTATACAAAATCAAAGATGATCATTGCAAAACAGTCCTCAGAAGCAGAGTTTCCTCGCAACGAATAGCGAAGGCACACAGGGAATAACGCCTACCATGGCGAACTATAGACCTCTTTCTTTTTGTTAAAAATTCGCATGACTTGTGCTCTTCACAAACGACCTCCAACCACAATCCGAAAAAAACCACTCCAGGTCGATTCGAAAGGAAAACTCCTAATCAGCACGATGATCATAAGTTCTTCAGTTTGATTCCCGCTCAAAATAAATCGCCAAAAATCGCCAAAAATCGCCAAAAAACTCCAAAATCTCACTCCTCATCCGCTTGAAGCCAAAAACCCACTCGACAAAAACTGTATGACCATCCAGGAAAAAACCGGTTGCTGACACTTGTTTGGACGTGGTCCTGTAGAATTGGAGTGTGAGAAGCTCAGCCCTGCTGTCCGAGAAAATGTAACGATTTCCCAGACTATTCTTCATATCTAAAAGAAAATTTGTGCACTCGTTAATGGGTAACATTTTCACTTTGAACGCAGTCGCGTGTTCAGGAAGATGGTAAGTTATGATGGCAATGTGCCCTACTAGATGGCCCTAGTGCCTTGTGGTTCTACAAAACCACCCTCCTAAAATCTAAATCTAAACGTAAATCTAAGTTATGATGGCAGCTAGCGTCATACATAGTGAAGCGGGTCAGACTTTCACATAGTTAGTTGCCGGCCAGTCTTTCGAGGCCTTTAAGAAGGAGCGAAGCTAGGCTGATGGGTCGGAATGCCTTCAGGATGTTATGGGAGGCTCTCCCTGAAAACCGTGCACATCTTGCCATAACTTCGGTATGTGGCAAAAACTGATACATGCATATGTATATGTCAACCAGGTTCGACGAAGCTAGGGTATAGCCTAGTGGGTAGTGTGTTGGTCTTGTAATGCGAAGATCGTGAGCTCAAATCCCGGTCGACGCAATATATAATTCCAGCACATTGCCTGCTTGGATATATCTTGGTCACCTCAATCTAAGAAAATGAAAATTTCGTAGAATGAGGGTTGTGCGAAGGACTAACAACCCTTCCACAATAAGTAATGAAAAATGTTAAGGAACCTGAATATCAGGAGGCCAAGGTCCGATTTGGGCTGTAGCGCCATTGTAGAAGTAGTAGGTTCGCCGCATGCTGGCTTATAGTGGGAAAGACTTTGTTCAGTCCTGGTAGCGTGTAAAGTTTGAAAGAACTGAACGCAATTTTTTTTCTGTTTTTACGACTGTATACACTCGTTTCGAGTTAGCTAAAACTGGTGTTTTTATTGGGTAGAGAACTATTGCTTATTTGCTTCTGATGTATAACCCAATTCATTCTTGCTAAATTCCTGTATTCCGGCTATTTTATATCTTATCCCCTAACGGTCGGACAAGGATAGTTCTTTCAGAACCCTCCAGTTGCAGACCACTAGTGATTGAGAATTATCCTCATCACTAGATTTGTGAAGTTTTATTGGAGTCGTATACTTTTTTGTGCGCGAATATGTCGAAGTTTGAGCCAAATAAGCGTCATTTGCGGGAAGTTTTGCTTTTTGCTTTGCGGTGATTTTGAAGTCGAGGAGCGGCATGGCAGTGAAAGAGAGAAAAAATTTTTGTGGTGTACCATGAGCTGTTAAAACCGAGTGACACCATCACGAGAGATCACTGTCGACTGCAATTGATGCGTTTGAGTCGAGCATTGCATGAGAAACGGCCGCAGTACCAAGAGAGATACAACAAAGTGATTTTGCTGCACGACAACGTTTTGCCCCATGTTGCCTAGGTTTTGAAAATATATCTTAAAACACTGGAATGGGACGTCCCACACCCCCCCCCACCGTATTCTCTAGATGTCGCCCCTTCCGGCTACCACCTATTTCGATCGGTGACACATGGCCTGGTTGAGCAGCACTTCCATTCTTACGAAGAAGGCACGAATTGGGGCGATTCGTGAATCCGCTCAAAGAAGAGCAGTTTTTTCGACGTGGAATCCGTATGCTGCTAGAAAGATGAGAAAAAAGTTGTGGCTAGCAATGAGTATTTCTGTAACTTATAAATATTTAACCATTTTTGGAAAAAAAAAAAACGGTGGTTTTCAATTTGTACTCCAAATAGTGGAAATAGTTGGTCCATAACCTCGCTTTTTACTTTATTGATTAAGGGGGATTCTTACCGACATTACAGAAATTAGATTGTTCATGCTAAGTAAATCCAGAATTGAATTACCGTTATCGTAACAGTCTGTGAAACAGACGAAATCAAACGACGGATAATATTAGCAAATAAGACGTATTATTCGGTACTTCCAATAATGAAATCCAAGAAAGTGCACAGGAACAATAAGCTGCGGATATATAAAACTATTGTACGAACTGTGCTCGTTATGGCAGCGAGACATGGACATTAACGCGAACTTCCGAAAAAGCAGTTAACGCATTCGAAAGAAAGGTCCTCCGAAGAATTTTGGGACCTGTGAAGGAAGGAACGGAATGGCGAATAAGATACAACCATGAGTTGTATCAACTCTACGACGAGCCAGAAGCTTCAACGTTCATCAAGCTACGTAAACTGCAGTGGGCTGGCCATGTCGAGCGAATGGAAGACAGAAGAGTCCCCAAACGTGCTCTTGAAGGCAAAGCGAGTGGTAACCGGCCAGTAGGCAAGCCACGCAAGCGATGGGAAGACTCGGTTGATGAAGATAGCAAAGCCATCTTAAAAATTAGTAGCTGGAGGACGCGGTCTTTGGATCGAGACGATTGGAGGCGACGACTTCAGGAGGCCAAGGCCCGATTTGGGCTGTCGCGCCATTGATGATGTAACAGTCTGTGCTAGATACATTTTTTTGATGCAGTAGGTGTGATGGGCATTGGCATCACAATCTATTCACAAATCTGAATAAGCTGGTCTATATTTGGAACATCATTTGTTTCGTCAGCCGTATGTTCTATGTCACGTTAAAGACCTCTCCTCGAACGACGTTGTCTTGTCTGGACTGTGGACTTAATTGTGGAATTTTTAAATGTAGTGTTTTCTTTGCAACGATACATTTTCGTAGCTTACCTGTTTTGGGTCTGTTAAGAACTGTGAATGTTCTGTTACACCCGCCCTAAATGTGGTTAGATCCATTCAACCAGGGCTCTTGGACTAGTGCAACATCTGAGTGTCCTCTTAAAAGATGTCATTGTAGAGCGTCGGTAGCTGCTCTGCCATGATGTATTCTCTTGAACCATTCTAAGCATGCTTTGAAGAGGATCTTGTTGGGCTTACAATTCGCTAAATCTTTCACTACTGACAACATTTCCATGGCGCTTTGGTCAATTTCGAGAACACGAAGTTTACCCTTCTCTTTCTGCTCTTTACGTAAAGTTTTCACACTTTTTTTTTAAAGCATGAACAGTGCTATAGGCAATTTTGGCCTTTAAGTGCAATGCACAAACACGGTCATGGTGAGAGGGAATGGGATTGGGAAGGTAGGGGAAGGGGGGTGAGAACGACCGTAACGAGTGGAGAAGCTGGTATATTTTGCAGTTGTATTGGATGCTACTGACAAAATATTTGCGAATGTTTTGGGGGGATTGAATGATAGAAAGCGAACAGAAACCATCTACTGAGTATACAGACTTCTTGAAGTAGAACTGTTTCACGTTTACACTGTTTGCCCATCGCCAGTAGCAACTGAAAATTCGTGCTTAAAAAAATCCTATTATCTAGAGTGGGAATCGAACCCAGGACCTATTGACTGTGAAGCAAGGACATTATCCACTACACCACGGGACCTCCGTGGAAAGATTGTTTTGCATCTTATTGCAATAGGAACTCCGGGTCTTCGATGATACCCAGAATCCATACAGACACTTTCGTCAGCCTAGGAACCTCGGCACCTTTCACCACCTGCAGCTTCACGTCCTTCAAGAGTTCGTTCATTTTGGGAACCGCTTCTTCAAGGAACGCCAGACTGTTTTGGTAAGTACAAGTTATCCTAAGGTAACCTGGCTCGAAGTCGTACTTGGAAAAGCTCGGTTTAGGTTGTGGATTACCTAAGACGTGTTCCATCAAAATGTTTCTCAAAGAATAATGGATCTACATCCTCACTGACACTGATATGGCGCCTAGCAAGATGTTAGAGTTGATGACTGTTGCCTAGAGGATACTCCTAGCGATGTCGTCTTAGGTAGCCGATCTCGGCTGTTTCTTTTTCGCTGTAGGTAACGACTTGTTGTTATCATTCGATCGGATGCACTTGTGATTCTTCTTCAATGGTTCAAGCTTGTTACCGGCGACTGTACAAACGGACGATGAGGGTGTTTTGGCATTACCAAAAGCGTTACCAATCGCCCCGACGCAAGCGACGATGAAAGTTCTTGAACCACTTCAGCATATTGCTCTGATAGCTGCGAACTAGAAGTAGCAGCTGTTTGGGGACCCGGAGTTATGCTATGAGTTTTTCTCCGTTGGGCTGTCCTGAGCATGTTCCTTTTGGAATCAGAGCGATATCCGTGGCAATGTTTGATGCTACCTTCACCGGTGTGTTCGGGGCGGGGAAAGACTCCTTCGCAGAAGGCTGTAATACCCCGACCACATTCACTTCAGAAGTGCTAGTTTCGTTAGTCAAAGAAGTGGCTGAGTTACTGGCACCTTCCTTCTCAATTCTCACTACTTCGGCTGGCACGCTGGTTGGGCGTTAGACTTCTACAGCCCGCCTGGAGAACAGTCGACTCAAAAATGCAGCCACTTTAGCCTCTACCGCATCGTCAAACCTTCCATTGGCAGCTTTCCTTTAAGCTTGGTCTTAGCTCGGCGAAGGGCACGATTGCTAAGACCAATTTGAGGTGTTTGGATGGCCTCACTACTAAGGCCAGCAGTGGAGGATATTGTCGACGTCATCGGCTTACTTGGTTCTGAGTATTTATTCTGAAAGGGAAAACTCAGTGATCTAGGTGTTTGCCAGTAGCTTAGCATTAACCTCGTTGCAACTTTCCAGTAGCTCCCAAATCGCGTTAGGACCCGGTGGACCCTCTTTTTCTGGGAACAGACGACTATTACGGGAGACTCCATTACATCATTGTTTTGGGCTGGCTCGCGGTATGATTTTTACAGAAAGAATAATTGCGGCTATTACCTATTACAATTTAGGATAACAACGAGGCAGTTGCCGATGTATATCCAATGAGCATGTTGAGGAAAAAATAACTTAAATTCATGCTATTGCTATGCTAATCGTAGACGAGGGTCTTGCGATACACCACCTCAGGACGCGTCTGATAGGTTGTCAACCCACAGGAATTTTGAAGAATATTGGATTAATTCGACAAAATAGTAACTGACTGTAGAATTGACGTCATTTAATTCCACCCACATTTGTATGATATATGCATCTCGTTTAGTGCTTCATAGTTAACTTCCTTTACCTGACTAATAATAGCGACTAATTCCTATCAACTTGACGACTTCCATTCGTTTTAAACGTCTTCTGCGACACAGATGGGCACATCGGAAGTGGGCATGAGTTGATAATTGTGTCTTAAATCCTACGCTATCGCATTTCAATCGAATAAAACTAACTGAAACCTTCACATCTGGTTAAATATAAATAATTTTAAACATTCATACATACTAAAAAGAGAATAAAATATAAACTTAAGCTGTATCGTACTATCCCGAATCACTCGACGTAACGGAATACCGCGATAATTTATTTTATGAATAAATTCAAATTCATTTTCGAAGACGTCTCAAATTCGATTTGCAATGCAATCAATTTAATTTTCGGCCCACAAGAGACACCACACAATCAGAAAAATCCGTTTCTCTTTAGTTTTCTTCAATGCCGTGCTGCCAATGCAGTAGAAGAGACCACAACACATATGGCATTCAATTAATTAAAAATCAGTTCAGGTCCCTTTTGTCCGCCCCGAGTGATGCCATTCGTTCTTCACGAAATGGCGGAAAAAAAACGAAATTAAAGGAGCGAAGAAACGATGTGGGTATACCGCAGAGAAACAGTGATAGCGTACAAACGGGCTCCGACAATTTTTATCGTTCTTTCTGTCCACTAAAATAAATTACAATCTCGAGAAAAGTCAGAGCTTTACAGCATCGGGTTATGGTTAAGACCCTTGAGATTTAGTGGGCTGTTATGGTGAATTGGTGTCTGGTTGAAGAGATCCAATATCATAAAATGTAATATTTTTGGAACTGTTTCGAAAGAACTAACAAAGCTCTGTTGGTAAGAAGACAGTTTTTAAAAAATTCAGAATTCCTAAGACTTAAATCGACCAATGGCAGTTAAGTAAATAGTTTCTTAGATAAACTAAAAATGATTACCACTGCTATTCACCTTTTCAATTTAGAACAAGACAAAATTTAGAACAAGACAGTTTTCAACGTAAATTAACTTTAAGTTTACTACATTTAAAAAATCGACTGAAATATAACGCTTTCGACTTGGAAATTTCTTCAGTGCATTTTTTGATAGTATTCATTCTAGAAAAACACACAAAAAATTTCGTTGTACTGCGCTCAATCCACAAACTCCCATGTGTACGACAAATTTAGGGAAAACCTTATTGTAACATATGAATTTCCTTAAAATCTACATACATTGTGATCATAAAGTACCGGGATTTTGTAAATAAAATTACTGTGGGGAATGATATTTCAAATTGGGGGCTACTGACTGTACCCATTCAACTAGCTGGTGTAATCACGCTAAAGTTGACATCAAAATGTTTTATACAAAATTTAGGATTCCAAAATTGAATATGTACTGAGACAATTAGTGTATTGAATTTAGTGAAATTGTGTAGTCTGTATGGGAGGTGGTAAAAGGGAGGGGACGAGTTCTTAATGACTTTTTCAGGAATAACTATAGACATCATGCTTTTGATATGTTTTAAATTGTAGATCAGTAGTATTCATACTTTTCAGGAAAATCCACTTTTTGTAAAGTTGTGAAATTGTGTCATACAATCGGAGGGTGTAGAAGGGGTAAAGTTAATAGTCTATTTTTTTTGGCCTTACTAATAATTCTAATTCTAAGCTCGATAAATTTTATACACACTGAGTAAATTGGTTTAGAGTATTTCATGAAAAAGTACAGTTTGTATGGGAGGTGGTTGAAGTAAGGAGAGAACTTAAATAATTTTTATATAGTAGATTGAAATCATCTTAAATGTAATGTATTCCAAATTTTAGATCAATAGCATTCTTTTCGAGCAAATCCGTTTGTAGTCGAATTGCAAAATTGCATTATTTTGTATGGGAAGGGGTGGAAGGCGTAAACCTAATCGTCTAATTTTTTGTTGGTCTTGCTAGTAATTTTGAATAAGCTATGAGCGCACAATTTGAGTTCGATAAATTTTATACGTACTGAGTAAATTGGTTTAGATCATTTCATTAAAAAGTGCAGTTTGTATAGGAAGGGGTGGAACGAGAGCAGAAAGCAAATAATTTTTATACGGAAGATTGAAATCATCATAAAAGTAATATATTCCGCATTACAGACCAATAGCTTTTATACTTTTCGAGCAAATCCGTTTATTTGCAAATTGCGTAATTGTGTCATATTGTATGGGAGGGGTAGAATGGGTAGAGCTATTATATTTGGCCCCCTGACTTTTTTTTTTGTCAAAAACAATGTGTACAAAATTTGAACTATCTAGCTCAACGCGTTCAGCTAGGGTATAGCCTAGTAGGTAGCGTGTTGGTCTTGTAATGCGAAGGTCGTGAGTTCAAATCCCGTTCGACGCAATATATAATTCCAGCACATTGCATCCTTGGATATACCTTGGTCACCTCAATCTACCAAAATGAAAAATTCGTAGAAAGAGGGTTGTGCGAAGGGCTAACAACGCTTCCACAAAAAGTAATGAAAAATGTTAAGGAACCTGAATGTCAGGAGGCCACGGTCCGATTTGGGCTGTAGTGATATTGTAGAAGAGAAGCTCAACGCGGTCTTAAGCGCATGGGCGGACGGACGGACATCCGGTTTTGAAATTTTTGAGTGATTATATGAACTTCGACGCAACTACACTCCATCCTTGATGATATAATTCATCGGAATGTTCCCTATCTTGTCATTTCTAGTCGTGACTACCCTGAATGATTTAACCATTCTATTATTTGCGCTCTTCGTAAAAAAGCGCGTTTGCATAAAAAGTATAAGCGTTCGTCTCTTCTATCCGATTACCATAACTATTCCCTTCAGCGTAAACGGGTCAAATCGGACATCAAGAAGGCTTTCTCTGCATATATGTCTCAGCTAGCACTGTTGCGCAATGAGACCAAACCGTTTTGGTCGCATGTTAGAAAGCGTAGTAATAAACAATTTTTTCCTTCACAACTTAAGTTTGGTGATACTGCCACTACCTCTCCACAAGAAATGTGTGAGCTTTTTGCCAAATACTTTTCCTCTGTGCTTAGCCACTCGAGTAATGATCTGTCTTATGACTTCTTCATCCCACCCCAGGAGTTGATCTCTGAGATATCCATTAGTGAGAGGGACATTATATCAATCATCAATTCTCTAGATTCAAAAATCGGTGGCGGAACGGATGGGATCCCGAAACTTTTTGTGAAAGCTCTCTCCTCGGAGTTCTCAGTGCCACTATCTATTTTGTTCAATAAGTCTCTTGAGGAAGGCTCGTTTCCTGCATGCTGGAAGTTAGCTAACATAGTACCCATTTTAAAGAAAGAAGATACCGAAAATGTCTTGAATTATCGCCCGATTTCCACCCTGAACTGTTTTGGAAAGGCTTTTGAAAGATTAGTTCATAATGTAATATGGGAAAAACTTTATCACTTGATATCACCAGCCCAACATGGATTCGTAAAGGGTAGATCTAGTTCTACTAATTTATGTGAATTCACGAATTTCGTTGCTCAATCCTTAGATCGTCATAATACTGTCCAAGTCGTATATGCCGATTTTTCAAAAGCTTTCGACACTGTTAATTGTAAAATTCTAATCTCAAAACTCGAAAGGTACGGTGTCTCTGGCTCTCTCCTGAACTGGTTCAGTTCGTACCTTACAGACCGTCGTCTCCGAATTACGTTCAATGGATACTCCTCTACTGAGTTTCTTGCTAGCTCTGTTATCCCGCAGGGATCGATCTTTGGTCCTCTAATATTTACTCTCTTCATAAATGATTTGCCTCAATTTGTATCTTCGAACTGTCTCTTATTATCTCCGGTAAATTTCCTCCGTCTCTGATGGCATGATTCTCCAGACTGATTTGTCTGCTGTCTCTCGTTGGTGTTCAAACAACGATAACTTTTTGAACATAGAAAAGTGTTTTACTATGGAGTACTCGTATAAGATTGCCTCCTCTGTTCTCTCTTACTCTATTAATGAATCCATCCTTACAGCAGTAACCACAATAAAGGATCTAGGAGTGGTCTTTGATCGTAAACTTAAATTCGTCAATCATTTCTCCGAGATTACTAATAAGGCATACAGATTTGCTGGCCTCGTCCTCCGCACGACAGTCCAGTTTAACTGTCCAGGAACAGCTGCTCTCCTATTTTCCACACTCGTCCGTAGTATTTTGGAATACTGTTCCCCCGTCTGGAGCCCACACCATTCTTGCTATGTTCGGACCATCGAATCTGTTCAGCGTAGATTCACTCGAACCCTTTTCTACAGATTAAGGGAGCCTCATATCGACTACAATGGCAGACTTGAAGTATTTCACCTACAGCCACTGCATTTGAGGTGGACCGTCCTCGATGCTTACTTCCTCTTCAAGCTGTGCAACTACCTGCTCAATACCCACCTCTGTGACGACCTGAACTTTAGACCAGAAATAGGCTTAACAAGGAATTCAGACATCTTCAATCCTCCACGAGCCTATCTCGATGTATACCATCACTCTCCGATGCTAAGAATGCAAAGGAACCTTGACCGACTCCAATTTGGTTTTTTTTTTTTTTACACAAATGTTAATAAATAAACTGCCAACAAGTCGGGCGAAACTTTATTATTTTTGGGACAAAATGCGCATGCGTAGAAAGTCAATATGCAGGTTAGAGTGGTTAGGGAAGACTAAGTGAAGGAGCTTCTTGGGCAGGGCAGTTCTCAATTTAACACTTTCCGGAAAAGTTCAAAAGCTCCATATTTCATTGGTTTATTTATGCAAGTTTGAGTTTTCGTGAAGGGAGGGGGGAGGGTGATAGTAAAGGTGGGTGGATGTTAATAGTTTCTTAATTGATTGCTTGAACCAAATCCAATATTCTTTGTATAGAATGTCAGTTTCATAGACGAAATTGCATAGAATTTTCATTGGATTCGGTGAATTTTAAATTCACGAAACCAAACATTTGTATGGGAGGGGGTAGAGGAGGTAGGGGAATTGTAAAATTTGTGATGCAGTTTTATTTCTTTTTTTTTGTGAGGTGCTTGTACTAAATTTCAAGTTTGTAGCTTTTAATTTGTTAGTTATTAGTTGATTTAATGAAATTGGTCGAAATCATACTTTTGTGTGGGAGGGGGTAAAACGGCAAGTGCTATCTCAAAACTTTTATTTCAACTATTTTTGTAAGTTCTTGTGCAAAATTTCAAATTGATAGCATTTAATAGTTAAGTGATAATTGATTTCTTAGAAATGGTCGAAAAAAATTTTTTGTATGGGAGGGGGTAGAAGTTTTAAAGATATTCGACCAGTTAATATTTTAAACTCTTGGGGATTTTTTTTAAATGCATTTCGCAAATTTTCAAGTTTCTACCTAAAAATTTCATTCAAAAATTTTGAGTTTATGTGTTTTTTTCATTGCACATGAAACTCTTTGTGCACGTTAGACCCCCACTTCGGTGCATAACAATTTTGGAACAAATTATTATTTTTTTTCCATGTACATTAAATAGATGTGTCGACGTGCAAAATTCAAACTTTGTATCTTTTACCAGAGCCATAAAAAAATCACTCAAAATTTTCAACATTTTCGCTTCCCACCTCCCTCCCCTTACACCCCCCAACTTAAATTTTTTACCAAAATTAAAGACTATATAGCTCTACAATCTGACAAATTTTTAATTTGATATGTGTACTCAATTTTGAGATTTGGTGATTTGTAGTTTTGGAAAGTGCGCCATTTTTTAAATGCTCCCCATTTCCCCCCACTACTATTATGTCCATATATTATATTTTTTTCGTATGTCACTAGTAAAGCTTAGTATGCGTTTCAAGTTTCAATTACATAGCTTAAGAGACAGTCGAGATATTAATTTTTAAGTGTTTTTCCTTGCACCCCCCCTGACCCTCCCCCTTACAAGAATTAGCTTCTATCTAAACTGATTCTAGTAGATCTTGATGCCATCTTAATTGTCTCAAAATATCAATTTTTTATGGGTAGTAATTTCGAAGATATAATCATTTGAAAAAAAAATTCGGCCGCCAATTGGCTCTTAGCCCCCCCTTTTCGCACCCCAATGGATAAAAAAATTAAATTATTTTTAAAAGTTGTCCCACAAACTTTTCTATATGTGTGTTGATTTTTAGCTTCCTAGCTGTAATCATGGTTGAGATATTTGAATTCGTATTTTTCGGATTAAGCGCTCCCCCCGCCTCCCCCTGAACTCGTACACCCCCCAAATTGGGTATCCTCCTGAGATCCGCAACTATCTACAATCCCCCCAAAATTGAACTTTCTACCTTGAAGGGTTTGGGAGTTAATGTGCGCTGAGCGTACACGTCGGCGTACGGCGTACGGCGGACGGCGTACAGACAGACGGATTTTTTTTTTTTGCATTTTTAGGCTAATTTAGTCATGAAACGCGAAAAAACAAAATTTCAGGGTAGCAAATTTTTTTTTTTTCCAAAGTCGATCACAATACTTTATTATTAAAATAATAAAGTAAAATTAAAGATACAAACCCACATAAGCCAAAGCTTCTTCTTTTCCATTATTTAAGAATAGGGTTAAATCTATCATATTTAATGTTTAAATTTTTATCTTCACTATTCATTTATTTTTTAGCGTATATTATAAACTATCATCATCAATGTTTTCCTCTTTGCTACTCTTCTATTTTCCGCTTTTGTTTAATTGAAATTGTAATCCTTTTGTTCAAGATCCCAAATAAATAAATAAATAAATAAATAAAACTTCTCTATCATTCGTTTTTTCTCCAAACCTTACTTCTTAGCGTTAAAAGCTTTGAAGCAAACTTATAATACTCTCAGATTTCATCTAGAGTATAAAAACATCCTTTCCATTTTAATTTTGGGTATGGAGATAAATCGCATGAGGCCAAATCAGGTGAATACGGCAGATGATTCAACACGCAGATTTGATTTCGAGCCAAAAATTGACGAACAATGAGTGAGGTGTGACTCGGTACATTATCGTGCAACAGACACCAGTTGTTAAAACTTCGATTTTTTGGCTTGAAGTGAATTTTTCGTCTTCCATTCCGCACTTTGACGATTGGTTTTAGGGTCGTACTGAAAGCATCATGCTTCGTCATCCGTAACAATCGATTTCTGGAAGGATCCTGCAGGAGCTCAATACCCATAAGTCTGCTGGACCTGATGGCATCTCCCTTATTGTCCTTCAAAATCGCACTTCCTCTCTAGCTAAACCTCTTCGTAATCTCTATCATCTTTCTTACTCTTCAGGGTGCTTTCCTCAGATCTGAAAGGTCGCTTATATTCAGCAAATTTCTAAGAAAGGAAGCAAAGCGAACCCCGCCAATTATCGCCCCATAGCCATTACCTCAGTGCTTTCAAAAGTAATAAAAAAAAACTACTGCCAATCGCAGCCTAGTCAACTTTCTTGTGGATAAAAATCTCATACATAGCCGTCAATATCGATTTCGCTCGGGACGATCAACTGACGATCACAAATTCGGAGAAGGTCATATACGTGCTCTTAACATTGCAAAAGCGTTCGACAGAGTTTAGCACAAATGTCTCCTAGCCAAGTTGAAGACCTATGGTTTTAACACAGCTTAAATGGATTGAGAGTTTTCTCTCCGAGCGTTCTATTAGAGTCGTCCATCCTTTTCCTCCTCCAGACTTCACGTTACTAGGTGTAAAATTTAACAATCGCCTTGATTGGAGTCAACACATCTACGAATTTGCTCTTGATGCGTCGAAACGTCTAGGTATTATGCGGCGGTGTAAGAAATACTTTTCTGCCTCCGAACTAGCTACCATCTATAAGGCCGATCAAGTTTTGAGTACAACTCGCATGTTTGGGCTGGGACTCCAAAATATCATTTGGCTCTTCTTGACCGTATCCAAAAACATGCATTCCGATTAATTGGAGATGAAGCTATATCGGCCTCAATTGACTCCCTCGAGCATCGTCGAAATATCGGAGTACTCTGGATTTACTATAGATACTAACATAGTAAATACAGCAAGGAACTAAAAGCCCTAATTCAATCCCCGCCGAAATACTCGCCAACTGCACGCTCGTACGAGTACACTGTGAAGCTTTGCCGTGGAGAACAGTGAAGTTTAGACAGTCCTTTATCTCTCGGACGACAGTGTTGTGGAATTCATTACCAGGCAATCTCTTTCCCACTGAATACAACTTCCAGCAGTTTAAGAACAACGTTCACCGTCACTTCAAACTGTTCCCTCCTGTGTTTCCCTAATTTCCCTATTTCCACTTGTTTCCCTTATCCATGTTAAATTAACTGTGCATCGCGCATTAAGGGGTGACCCGCTAAGTTTATTTCGATAACCAAAAAAAAAAAAAAACTTCTGGCGGCTGCAATGACTTCTTTGGAATGATTGACATGCACCGATTTTTGGGCATCCGTCAAAGTGTGTGGAACTAATTTTGCACAGACCTTTGTTTTGCCCAAATCCTCGTGAAGAATGTTTCGGATCTATTCTCTGCTGATGCTCCTCTTCCATCATTTTCAGCGAAGCATTGCAATTATTTCCAATAAAATCACGTACTTTTTCGATAATTTCAGGTGTCCGAACTGAAATTGGCCTTCCTTTATGATTATCATTTTCTAACCTCTCTCTGCCTTCCAAAAAACGTTTATACCACGGAGAAACATTTGCTCTAATCAAATAATTATCGCCGTACACTTGCAGCATCAACCGGAATGTTTCTGATGCATTTTTACCAAGTTTTGCATGAAATTTAATAACTACTCTTTGTTCCATGTTATTATTTCAATCTCGACAAAAAATTTGTTTTGGGAGAACTGTCATAACTTTGCTATTTATCAGTCGATTGAAGCAAAATTGGTATTGGCGGAAAGAGGAATGTCACAGCTTTCAAAAGCCGGTCTTAAAACTTTATTTGTCGCTAAGACTTTTTTATTCCTCTGCTCAACTGCTTGCTTCAATGTGCCATGTGGTCGACGTCTTCCGTATAATCCAGTAGTTGTCTTGCGATGTGTTGCTCTGGTTTTCTCAAAGTGTGACCATTTCCGCCTTTGAATCTGTACTCCAAAGTTTGTCGCTGGAGATCACATCTGGCTAGAATACCCCTAAGATGCATCGGAAGTTTGCAGTTTCTCGGTAACCCTTGCAATAATTTTCTCAGTACTTATTCAATTTTGTTAAAATATTTTGCTTTGAAAGAAAGAAAAGATTTACTCATCATGTCGATCAGCTTAATAAAGGTCTCAGCAGAGACCGAAACGTCACGAATAATAAAGCGTAACAGTGTAGAATCCGGAAATTTTTCTTTCAATTCGAAATGCACTGCGAAAACATTTACCAAACCACATTTTGCTTTATTATTTTAATATTAAAGTAATGGGATCGACTTGGAATAAAAAAATTTGCTACCCTGTAATTTTGTTTTTTTCGCGTTTCATGACTAAATGCCTAAAAATGCAAAAAAATTCCGTCTGTCTACACGCCCTTTGCCGTGCGATCAACGCACATTAACTCCTAAATTATTAAAGATAGAAAATTGATTTTGGGTAGATTGTAGATGTTTGCAGATCTCAGGCGGACACCCATTTTGGTGGGTGTAAGGGTTAAGGGGGATGCAAGGGGAGCGCTAAAATCGAAAGCTAAGAATTCGAATATCTCTCATGGTTCTAGCTAGGAAGCTGAAAATCAACATATCTTTAGAGGGGTTTGTGGGACAAACTTCAAAAATAATTTTATTTGTTATCCATTGTGGTCCGGAAAAGGGGGGGGGCTAAAAACAAATTGTCGGCGGAATTTGTTAACCATAAAAAATCATATTTTTGGACCATTAAGGTGGCATAAAGATCCACCAGAATCAGCTTAGAGTATGGGTAATTATTGTAAGGGGGAGGGTCAGGGGAGGTGCAGAAAAACAGTTGAGAATGTATATCTCGACTATCTCTTAAGCTATGTTATTGAAACTTGGAACATACATATATTAAGTTATAATTGCGAAATACGAGAAAAATATAACATTGGACATAATAGTAGTGGGGGAAAATGTGGAACATTTCTAAACGTGCATAAGGTGTTTCATGTGCAATGAAAAAATCTCAAAAACTGAAAATTTTTGAATGAAAGCTCAAGGTAGAAACTTGAAAATTTGCGAATTGCATTTAAAACAATCTCTTAAAAGTATGGAATATCAACTGGTCTGAAAGTATTTGACCCCCCTCCTATACAAAATTATTTTTTCGACCATTTTTAAGAAATCAATTATTACCTAACTATTTAAAGCAATCAATTTGAAATTCAGCACAAAAACTTTTAAAAATAGTCGGAACGAAATTGGGTTAAAAGTTTTTAGGTCGCGCCTGGTCTTCTACCCCCTCCCATACAAAAGTACGATTTCTACCAATTTCAATAAATCAACTGATAACCAACAAAAGCTACGAACTTGGAATTTTGCACGAGCACCCTACAAAAAAAAAACACGAAATGAAATTTTACGATTCCTTTACCTTCTTTACCCCATCCCATACAAATGTTTGGTTTCGTGAATGTAAAAAACATCGAATTTTATGAAAATTCTATGCAACTTCGTCTATGAAACTGACATTCTATACAGAGAATATTGAACGCGATTCAAGCAATCAACTAAAAAAAATAGTTACGTCCACCCTTTCTATAACCCCTCCCCTCTCACTTCATAAAAATCCAAACTTGCATAAATAAACAAATGAAAAATTGGCGCTATTTATCGTATTCCCAATTAAGTGTTAAATTGACAACAGCCCTGCCCTACTCACCCTAACTACTCCAACCTGCATATTGACTTTCCACATATCATCAACTTGTCCCAAGAGTAAAAAAGTTGCGCTCGACTTGTTGGCAGTTTATTTGGCTTATATCCCGTTTCTAGGTCTCTTTTTGCATACGCAATAGGCTTCCCGCATGTCATTTTGTCTCATATCATCGTCCGTTTTTTGTATCTTGTCATTATGGTACTTCCTTTCTTTTCGCCTGCAGATCTTTTTTGTGCATCGCCTAAGCTCGTCATTTCTATCCTTTTTGGCTCGTGTTGGTCGTCCAGTAAAAATTTTATGAGCGTCACTCTTTCTAACTATTGCATCGCGACATTCTTGGTCGAACCAGCCATTATTTTTGTGCCGCGCTTGGTATCCTAATATCTCTTCTGCAGATGATTTGATGCCGTCTCGTACTTTCGTCCACTGGCATATTTTGGATGTTTTCTTATATTGGTGTCAAGTGTTGATCCAGCGCGGACATGTACGCCTGCGACACCGTTTCGTCTTTAAGCTTGTCGACATTGAGTTTGCGAGCTCTACTCGTTTTCGAAAATCCACGACAAGCTCTGACTAGATAGTGATCAGAATCACAATTTGCACCGCGGAGAGTTCGTATGTCAAGTATACTGGAAGCAGCCTTTTCCTCAATTAGAACGTGGTCTATTTGATTGAAGGTGTGAGCATCTGATGATGCCTACGTTCGTTTGTGAATATCGTGATATGGGAAGTACGTTGCGTTTACAATCATATTTTGCTGCTTGCAAAATCACTAAGACGCTGGCCATGGTCGTTGGTTATGTCATGAAGACTGTGCCCTTTTGCTGTTTCTCTATGAGCCTCCTCTTTTCCGGCTTTTGCATTAACATCCCTAAGACAATTTTGATGTCATTCGAGAGCAGTGAATCAGAGGCTGTCTCTAGGGTGGCATAAAATTCGTCTTTAATTATATCGTCTTTGTCTTTAATTATATCGTCTTTGTCTTTAATTATATCGTCTACCAACAGAAGATGGTGCGTGGACGTTTATCAACCAAACGTTGAAAAATTTAGTTTTTATTCGGATTGCACAAAATCTTTCACTTACTGCTTTGTAACTCGTAACCTGCTGTTTAAATTTTTTGTCAACAGCAAAAGCGACTCCAAACTCTCTTCTTCCCGACAATTTTTCACTTGGATAGATTGCGTGTGATCTCGTGTCCATGATTTCGTTATTCCATTCTAAATGCAAAGAGGAGAGTCTGAAAATAAATGTGCGTAAATCTAAATACATACACGTGGACTCGAACAAAAGCACACCGATTGTTTTTAAAGGACAAGATGTGGAAGAGGTGCACGATTTTCGTTATCTCGGAAGCATTGTCAGCATGGACGGCGGAGCCGATAAGGATATTCAGGCTCGTCTAAATAAAGCTCGTTAGGCCTTCGGTATCGTCTCTCCTTTCTATAGGTTAAGAGAGATCTCCCTTCGCACGAGGCTGCGAGTTTTTGACGCATGCCTTAAATCCGTGATGTTGTATTGTTGTACTACGTGGAAAGTGACTCTGACGTTTATCTTTTAGGGATATTCTGTCCAGAAGTGATCTTCAGCGATGAACTTTGGAGAACAACTGGCTTTGAGATTCGTTGGCGTAAGTGGCAGTGGATCGGTCACACTTTGAGGAAACCAGAGTGAAGTATCACCAAACAGGCTTTGGCTTATAATTCTCTAGGAAGACGTTGGGTTGGTCGACCATGTAGCACATGGAAACGAGCAGTTGAACAGGAGGCCAAACAAACAAGTCCTGGCAACAGCTAAAGGCCGATCGATTCGCACCTTGTGGAAGAGAGCTGATTCTGTTCTATGTCCCTAGAGGGGGTCTAAACGGAAATTTGATTGATTCATCTTATATGTATTTGTCCTGTTGTCTTTGGAAGAAGGAGACGCCACCTAGGCGCATACTTCTTCGAGGGTATCGATAATCTAACAAATTCGGAAGCCAGGAGCCTTTAACGCTGCATAAAAAGCTCAGGTTGGTTCACCAAGTAGGAGTCTCTTCTAAGATCCAGTGGGATCACAACGGACCAGCTTATGGTCTATGGACTTGTGTCTGGGCAGCCACATGTGCCTACCTACTGTTCAAAATGTTATTTCGTCCTATTTGAGAGTATTGTTCATTCATCTGGAGTCTGCCCTACGTAGATTCACTCGTTCCCTATTCCACCTTTGATCTTCCGCATGTTTAGTAGTAGTGCAGTTGGATTAGAATTTTGGGGAGAAATGTTGCGATCTTGATGTTTTTTTTTTTGGACCTCATTGCTTTTTGCGTGGACTCGACAAATAGTAAATAGTAGCAAATTTTCGCCTGTCTTAGAGGTTTTTTGAGAATTTTAGCTTTCAATTAAACTAAATTGAAAAACTAAAAATGAGGTTCGATTGCAGAAATTTAGACCTTTTATTTGAGTGGTACATAGTTAAATTTGGTTTATCTAAATTTGTGATATAGATTGTATCGTATTTGAAAACGTTTTTGGCAATTTTCAAGAAATTAATGTTTTTGGAAAGAAATGAGTATTTTACAAACTGTTTCAAAATTTCCGGCATTGTCTCCTAATAAACGAACTTTAAATAATTAAATCAAAATTGAGCTCATTTTTAGCCGGTTTCATAGAAATTTCATCTGATGAAGTTATTGCATAAGTACTTATTTATTTTGCCTTTTGTAATTACATCCTTTTAATCATTTACTAAGTTATCGTAATTGTTAATTTCTACTTTAATTTTCGCAGTACTTTTTATTAATGTCGGCTTTACATTATTGGAGCTATCAGTGTTAAAGCCGTAAATTAAATAAATCATTTATTATGAGTATGCTTTTGCGTAGTTGCTTGATTTGTTTAAAGGAATTACGAAATTGTTGTAGCTATAAATGTTAGTGTTTTAGCTGCACGTGTTATCATTCGAAAGATCTTGGCCCTTACTTAGTTCTATCACGTACGCTCTCCCGGTTCGAAATTTACCATTATGTTCATTATCTTCATACTAATGTGATTTTCCTAATGTGATTTTACAAAGTGTATCCAAAAGTTTCGCTAGTATCTCACCATATAAGAAACTTTTGTACATGACTAGAGATCCACTATGAAAAGAATTATCGCCAACTTTATGGGGTATAAGGCATAAGGACTCTACTCGGTTGTGTACCGCCGAACAAATTTCCGATAAAAATGTGTACAGTGAAGTTCATACGAGTTTCCTCGCCCGTACGTTCGTTCATTCATTTATTTGCGACTATGTTCACCGACATGACTCGATGCTAGAACTATACGTATGTGTTTTTTTTGTCAGTTTGCGTTTATCTTTAGGCCGAGATTTAATGATGTGCTATACAACGAACGGCCAGCCAGCAAACCAAATGGTTTAAAGTGTAGGCTGGACCAGTTCTCCTTCTTCGCTTTGTTTTGGTCTAAATTGCCCCAAGTTAATTTTTTTTTTTAAATTTGGCTTTCGCAAATTGCTCCACCATGGCACACGTTTTCCAGATGATGATGGCTCAGACCGAAAACCGCAACTCATTTTGACACTTCCGTGGAGAGTGTACAAGCCAAGCGGCTTACTTTAACAACTGGTTCCGTAAAGACGTCGGGCTTTGCTAATCCCCAGTCCATGGACACCTTCGATTTGAATTTACCTGGATAACAAAACGATTTGCATTTAAATGTGACTTGACATTTTCCAATTAAATTTAATTTCGATATCGGTTAGAATTATTGCGACCGAAATCGAATTAGTTATAGGTTTTAAAATTTTTGAAATTTTGGCGAAACTTAATACCGAACGATTCGGTCAGATTTACATATCATTTATGCGTTCATTGCTCGGCACAGTTCACTCCGAAACTTCTTAGAACAAACGAATTTTTATTTCGTGAAAAACGTGCAGCGAATGATAAAAAAGATTTTTGAATTTCGAGCGCCAGAAAACCTGGCGATGGTTCTATATCTCGAAGCGAGCTGTAATAAAACTGGTAGATTGTTTTGAAGAGATGGAAGCCAGATAAAGTTAAGAGTTATTGGCATGGCGAGCTTTTCTTATGAGCTAGTTTGATTTTTTTGGGAGATTTGAAAATGATCTCATCGGTTCGGCCGCCTTCGCTACGCGAACAAAAAAAAAATAACAACAACTTGTTACAAGCTTTGAGCGACATCAATGATCAATGTCTCGCGCGATTGAGCTCCTTTCTGGCTCCAAGTCAATCGTCTTTACCTGCCTACAAACTATCCGATCTGGGAGCCCGCTGCTGCCACTTCACTTCCACATTTGGTAAAGTGTTTTTGCTATTACTTTGCAATTTATCACTTTTTGTTAGGTGCCAATCTTACAGACACCAAAAACCGATATGAATCACATGTTATATGCTTTTGATTCTTGCGCGTTTTTTTTTACAATTTTCTTTTGTTCTCAGATAGAACCGAAACAAAAAATTTAATGTTTAATTGATTGATTGCTTGTTTGATTAAATTTACTTGTCCTCTTGTTTAGATTACTCCCCGTCCCAAGCGAAGATTTGTGTGGGTTGTTTCAGTTTAGAGGTGAAGAGGTACCTGAACTTCTTCACACGTCTCGAAATTTGAATAGCTCGTCTTCGTAGAACATACTATGTATATCGATTACACGACCATCCTAACACCTTAAACAACTAAAGATTTGATTATGGATGAGATTTCTTAGAAGAGGAACGGCCAAAAGCGTCTCATGTGTCCAATGGGAATGAGCGTGAAAGGTGGGTGGGATTATTATTTAAGAAGTGACAAAGCGAGAAAAATTTGACAATAGTAAAAATCGTGATTATGAACTCCAAGTGCGATGATAAATGATCAAGATCTCAATCAAATATTCTTCGATGGAGTTCAATTGAAAATTTAGGCATTTGGGTGTTTCAAGTGAAGTGGTATTTAACAGAAAAAATTGTTTTGTTATTTTCGTATTCTTCTAGATGACACGAAATTTTAAGCTGAATTCAATGGCACTTGAAAGTAACGCCTGAAGAAGAAAAAGTTAATTGCAGATGTAATTATAATTATTAATGATAAATATTATCCAAACCGGATACCTATTTGTTAGTATCGAGAATGCGTCAGGTTGAAATATAGTTTAGAACCAATAAATATTTCTGTAAGTGTATTTTTAGGTATCCTAAGAAACTGGTTTATAATTGTTTTGTAGTTGTGAATAGTTTCCCTCCTATGGGATGCGGGCAGTAGAATACACCCTCAGCAAATCCTGCTTGCCTATCACCAGTGATTTTAAAATCTAAATGATACGAGAAAAAGATACAGGGCCTCGGATACGAACGGACTCAACGGTAAGGACTTTTGGCATTCGAAAAAAGACTATGGACAAGGCTGGGGTCACTCGCTCCATGCACCAATCAGTGATCGACTGTAAAATAGAGCGCTGTATCATCCAAATCTTAAGCTTGAGCGAGGCCAGGTGGAAGGGATCAGAAGAAAATCAACACCGTGCGGAAATACTATTCTTTAAGTTGGTTCTTAGTGTGAAGCCAAATATGTCGTGGCGGTCGTCCTTACTCCGAAAGCGAGTAACACTCTCATTAGTTGGGAACCAATCTCGGATAGGATTATTGTCGTCATACTCAGGACAATGGTCAGTAACGTCACAATTCGGCTGTGCCACCAACACACCAACTAATATCGAAACACTTGATGTCCAACAGGTTGGCTCTAACAATACTGGACTGGAACGCGGCATGGGGAATCATGGTAACCCTTGGGTCAACGCGCCAGGAGCTTGTATTAAGAGACCCGAGTTTTGTAGTACTCTGCAAATGGTTTTTCTTTTTTCCACACCAGAGTCACCATGAAACATCTTGGATCTCCAGTGGCGTTTCAAAGGGAGGAGGGGGAGGTGTCTTCTTGTTTTTTACCTTTCTCGCTCTCCAATCGTGATGCAGTTGGCTCGCTCCTATGGGTTTCCGCAGATGGTTTTACTATTAACCAAATTAACCATTTGTCCATGAGTCACCGACGGAGAAAATGTCGATGTGCGAGTAAAGTGTGGAACTGACGTGGAGACCAATCACCACAAATAGTTGCCTGCTTAAGATGTGCATCCGACGGCTACAAATTCTTCAAATGAAACGCAGTCTTAATGTGGGTAAACTTGAAGACCCCAACAAAAAACGCGAGTATACAACCATTCTATGCTCAAACTCATCCACATTAGGCGGATACGAAATGCGCACACTGGACGTCAATTGAGAGGCAACCAGAAATACATTCCTAACAAGTGACGAGGAATTTGTGGAATTTGTGCAAAGCGGTAAGAAACCCCGGATGTCGCACGAAATTTGGGTAAAGGTTTGCTATCGGAAATATGCCAAATTGGCAATCATCTCTCAACCCGATGTGAATCAAAGAAGGCTCTTGAATATCGGACTTTGCAACTTTTCTTGGGCAAATTGATTCGGAGTTTAAAATTACGAAATAGCTATCGAACAGGAATTTCATCGTCTACCACCTGGTGAGAGATGTCAACGGAACTCTACTTAATATGAGTGAAAACTAGTTTTGGCTATGGAAATAAATACTTCTCTGATATTTTAAACATCTTGTCAGAGGAAAATATTCCAGAAACAGAAAAATTGCCAAACATCCAACCGCAAAAAACTTCTTTTAGGGACGATCACGCAGACAAGAAAGAAATACTTTCCGCCATTAGACGGATTATTATCCGAATTACTCGAAGGGGGTCTGGAAATAGCTGCCAATATGCTTCTCCCATTCTTTACTGAGGTGTGGAATGAAGGAAGATATCCAGTGGAATGGAATGGGAGGGAGGGGGTGGCGTCATTGTCAAAATCCCGAAGAAGGGCAACCTTTAGGATTCTAGCAATTGGCGTAATATATGTGTACTTACTGCTGTATCGAGAATGATGGCAAAGGTTATTCTCAATGGGATTAGTGTTGTTGTAGTGAGCACTCTCAAAATTTATCAGGCTGGATTCCGTAAAGGATGTCTTGTACCGACCACACAAATACCCTACGGATATTATTGGAGCAGTCAGCCGAAATGGGTTCGCCTCTACATTCCATGTTTGTGGACTTAGAGATGGCTTTCGACAGCTTTAAGCGAGATTACATATGGAATGCTTTGTGTAGGAGAGGTATTCCAGGTAAGATCATAACTGTGATGAAAAAATCGTAGGATGATGCTAGTGCCTTACATAAAAGAGAGCTCTCCGAAAGCTTTCCTGTGCGAATGGGTGTCAGAAATGGCTGCATATTATCACCAGCCCTGTTTCTGGTGGTAATAAATAACCCTGAATCCTGCGCTGGATCCTGGGGAAAACCATTCATTGGGAACTATTGAACATCTGAAGTCATCTTGATTATGCTGATGACTTGTGTTTGGGTCCACGCAACTGTTCGGACTTTGAGTCAAATGTTCACTTATTACAATCTAAATGCAGAGGCATAAGGATTTGAACACAAGTGCACCGATTATTCTTAAGCGACAAGATGTGGAAGAGATGCAAAATTTTTGTTACTTCGAAACCATTGTCCGCATGGAAAATGATATTGAAGCTCGTATAAATAAAGCTAGTCAGGCCTTCGGTATTCTTTCCCTTTTCTGGAGATGAACACAGATCTCCCTTCGTACGTAGTTGCGAGTGATTGACGCTTGTGTCAAATCGGTGTTGGTATATCTTTGGAAAGAGACCGTTAGGCTTACTAAGAAGTTTCGTCAACCGACACACTTTAGTGATGTCTTGTCCAGAAGTGATTTCCAGCGACGAACTTTTGAGTTCAACTGGACAGACTAAAATAGGCATTGAGATTCAAGAATCGCCAAATAAGCTCTGGATTATAATACTCAAAAAAGACTGTGGGTTGGATGGAAGTGTGCGGTTGAACCGGATCACTGAGTAATAGACCTGTCCTGGTGACAAATAAGGCCGATGCTCAGGATCGCGCCTTGGGGAAGAGAACTATTGCTGTGCAATTCCCCTATTAACATGGAAATGATAATAGTATGAAATATAGTTAGCTGAGTTGTGTGTTGGTCTTGTAATGCGAAAGTCATGAGTTCAAATCCCGGTTGACGTAATATATAATTCCAGCCTATTGCCTACTTGGATATACCTTGGTCACCTCAATCTACGAAAATGAAAAATTCGTAGAAAGAGGGTTGTGCGAAGGGCTAACAACCCTTCCACAATCAGTAATGCAAAATGTTAGGGAACCTGAATGTCAGGAGGCCAAGGTCCGATTTGGGCTGTAGCGCCATTGTAGAGTAGAGTGATGAAATATAGTTGAACTATCGGGATCGCGGGAAATTTCTACATCAGTTTTTGGCAGAAAAGCTGGTTTTGATGCGACGTTTGTCTGTGTGTCTTGACGATAACTTGTGTAAACCTCAACAGAAAAGGGTGCGAGTGATCGCAATAGATTGCTCACATCGTTAGACAGACCTGTTTTATTTTAGTGAATGATCACCAGTAGAAAGTGAAAGTTTAACCAAACAATCATAAGCAATTTTAGTAAGTTTTACATGAAAAGTAGAATAACATATCGGGGTCATAATATATGAGCTAATTAAAAAATATCTAGTAGTCAAAATTAAAAAAAAATATATAAACAATTTAAATTTACGACGTAAGTACAATCATATGCTCATGTATCAAGCTTGTTAGTGTTTCCATAAACACATCAAAAAAAAAAAAACTTGAGACCCAAACCGAGCAAACAATTTAACGAGCGCTCGTAAATAACGATCCAAAAACGAGCATGAAATGACGCAAGACAAATTAACTGCGTCAAGATCTTAGGCAAACCAAACAGTAGTGTAAACAAGAAGGGTCACACGACTTCGATCTTGTTATAATCTACAGTTTTCATCCCAAAATCCGCATTAACATAGCCAAAAATTATTTCGTGTTGATATCTCAAAACATTGCTAACGTTGGAGCGGTGGAAAACATAGACATTTAATTTGCAGAGGATCGTACTCGAGTGCGTACGTGCTTGTGTGTGAGCGCATCCGTGAAAAGTACAACGGCAGTTCAACAATTTAATGAGCGCTCGTAAATAACGATCTTAAAACGAGCATGAAATGCCATAAAACAAATAAACTGCGTGATAATCTTAAGCAAATCAAACAATATAGGTCGTTCAAAGTCGATCTTGTTATATACCAGCAGTTTTCGTTTCACAATGCGCATGAACAGAGCCAAAAAATAATTTCGTGTCGATATCTCAATTGCAAACGGTGGAAAATCTGGAGTTTGCAGAGGCGACCGTGTGTGTTTGTGTGTCAAGTTCTTTAATTAATCGTTAATCTTTCATGAAAATCTCGTTTATGAATCGCTAACGTTATTCATTAATGAATCAAAATAAAAATCATTAATGACACATTAATGATTCATTGATAAGGATTATATACTTGCTTATATACTCGTGTTTTGTAAGCATTTTACAATTCATTAATGAATTGTTAAAGGTAATTCATTAACGAATGTCCATTTAGTCCGCTTGATGAATCGTTAATGACTCGTTAACAACGCTTGTTAACAATTAAATCGCTCGTTAATATAATTCATTGACAATTCTTTAACGAATTAATTTGTTTGCTGGAAGGTGGTAGAAGGAGCGAAAAATTTTCTGTGTTTTTGCAGTAATAACTATGTAGATTATGCAATTGACATATCTCAAATTTCAGACCAATAACATTCATACTTTTCAAGAAAATAGATTTTATGTAAACTTCTGAAAATATATCATTTTTTTAGGGAGGAGGTGGAAGGAGTGAAGCTAATCAGTTAATTTTTTTTCGATCTTACTCATAATGCTAAATAAATAGATAAATTTTATACGTACGTAGTCAGGCATGTCGCTTCCTATAAACCAATTTACTCAGGTTTATAGGACGCGATATGCCTGACTTCCCATACTTTGCTTCAAAATTTGAACCTCTTCTCGTATTCCTAAAAATACCGGTTTGTTGTGTACTGTGTATAAATTAGTGTTGAGCAATAATATGAAATAAAAAAAAAATCGATTTCTTTTCAGAAATTTTGGGTCCATCCCCCTTAAAAAAATTTGTTTTTATTCGGTGTGTGTGTGCATTTTTTTTCATTTTGCCCCATGGCTGTCGAGATTAAATGATTTATCTCCTTCTTCTCTTCAATGGCACTACAGTCCAAATCGGTCTTTAGTCTCCTGATCTTCAGGTTCCTTAACATGTAATTTGTTATTGTGAGAGGGTTTTTAGCCCTTCGCACAACCCTCTATCCACGAATTTTCATTTTCGCAGATTAAAGTGTCTAAGATATACCCAAGCAGGCAGTGTGTTCGAATTATACGTCGACCGGGATTTGAACTCACGACCTTCGCATTGTAGGCCAACACGCTAGCCATTACCATTAGGCTATACCTTGGCTTATGAAATGATTCATACTAGACCCAAATGTCCAAGGAGTAAAAGTTGTAAAGTTATGGAAGCTATAAAATGTTTTTGCATAATTTCTTTAGTTTCCAATTTTACTTTATTATTTTAATAATAAAGTATTGTGATCGACTTTGGAAAAAAAAAAATTTGCTACCCTGAAATTTTGTTTTTTTGCGTTTCATGACTAAATTAGCCTAAAAATGCAAAAAAAAAAAACCGTCTGTCTGTACGCCGTCCGCCGTCCGCCGTCCGCCGTACGCCGTACGCCGACGTGTACGCTCAGCGCACATCAACTCCCAAACCCTTCAAGATAGAAAGTTCATTTTTGGGGGGATTGTAGATAGTTGCGGATCTCAGGCGGATACCCATTTTAGAGGGTGTACGGGTTCAGGGGGAGGCGGGGGAAGCGCTTAAACCGAAAAATACGAATTCAAATATCTCAACCATGGTAACAGCTAGGAAGCTAAAACTCAACCTACATATAGAGGGGTTTGTGGGACAACTTTTAAAAATAATTTAATTTTTTTATCCATTGGGGTGCGAAAAGAGGGGGCTAAGAACCAATTCTCCGCCGAATTTTTTTTTCAAATGATTATATCTTCGAAATTACTTACAATAAAAAAATTGATATTTTGAGACCATTAAGGTGGCATATAGGTCCACTAGAATCAGTTTAGGTGAAAGCTAATTATTGTAAGGGGGAGGGTAAGGGGGGGTGCAAAGAAAAACACATAAGAATCAATATCTCGGCTATTTATTAAGCTATGCAATTGAATCTTGGAATCTATATTAAGCTATCCTAGAGAAATACAAGAAAAATATAACATTAGGACGAAATAGCAGTGGGGGAAATGGGGAGCATTTCAAAAATGATGCACTTTCCAAAATTTCAAACCGTTATAATTTAAAATTGAGTACAGATATCAAATTCAAATTTTGTCAAATTGTAGAACTAGGTAGTTTTTAAATTTGGTAAAAATTTTACGACGGGAGGTGTAAGGGGAGGGAGGTGGTAACCCAAAATGTCGAAAATTTTGAGTGTTTTTTAAGGGCTCTGGTGAAAGATACAAAACTTAAATTTTCCACGTGGACACATCTATTTATTGTACATACAGAAAAAGTAATAAAAATTCCACAATTGTTATGCACCGACCCCCCTGGTCTACCGTGCACAAGGTGTTTCATGTGCAATGAAAAAACCACATAAGCTGAAAATGTTTGAATGAAATTTGAAGGTAGAAACTTGAAAACTTGCGAAATGCATTTAAAAAAAATCTTTAAAAGAATGAAATATTAACTGGTCGAAAACTTTTAAAACTTCTACCCCCTCCCATACAAAATTATTTTTTCGACCATTTTTAAGAAATTAATTATCACCTAACCATTAGAAGCTATCAATTTAAAATTTTGCATAAAAACTTATAAAAATAGTTGAAATGAAATTAATTTAAAAGTTTTGAAATCGCACTTGCCCTTCTACCCCCTCCCATATAAAAGTATGATTTCGACCAATTTTATTAAATCAACTAATAACAAACAAATTAAAAGCTACGAGCTTGAAATTTTGAACAAGCACCTTACAAAAGAACAAAAAGAATATTGCGTCACAAATTTTGGAATTCTTCTACCTCTTCTACCCCCTCCCATACAAAATTATTTTTTCGAGCATTTTTAAGAAATCAGTTATCAGCTAACTCTTAAAAGCTATCAATTTAAAATTTTGCATGAAAACTTACAAAAAGAATTGAAATGAAATTCCTTTAAAAGTTTTGCAATCGCGTTTGCTCTTCTACCCCCTCCCATACAAAAGTATGATTTCGACCAATTTCATTGAACCAACTAATAACCAACAAATTAAAAGCTACGAACTTGATATTTTGTACGAGCACACTACAAGAGAAAGGAAATAAAATTGCGTCACAATTTTTACGATTCCCCTACCTCCTCTACCCCCTCCCATACAAATGTTTGGTTTCGTGCCTGTAAAATACACAGAATCTTATGAAAATTCTATACAACTTCGTCAATGAAACTGACATTCTATACAGAGAATATTGGACGTGATTCAAGCAATCAATTAAAAAACTATTAACATCCACCCACCCTTACTATCAACCTTCACCCCTCCCCTCAAAAAACTCAAACTTGCATAAATAAACGAACGAAATATTGATTATATATACTAAAGCTTTTGAATGTTTCTGCCCAGCCCAAGAACCCCCTTTCACTTAGTCTTCCCTAACCACTCTAACCTGCATATTGACTTTCCACGCATCCGCAACTTGTCCCAAGAATAATAAAGTTTCGCCCGACTTGTTGGCAGTTTATTTAAAATTAGAGGTAAATGGTACTCTGGTTGGGAGTACTTCCGTCGTCGAGAAGCTTAACTATAAATGGGTTTACGCATATTGGAAATTCATACATACATACATAAATGCGAACTGACGGACACCTAGTTTTTTCCAGAATTTATCAGATAAAATATAATTGTATTATTAGTGTCTTTTTTGCAGAATCGCTTCAGCCCAAATTTTGGATTTTGTTGCTCTTCACATTCAACTTTTGAAAGTTATTTTTTATCTACGAATTTGTAGTTTTTCGTGTATTGAGGCAACCAGAATATACAATTGTGCCAGGATGTAGGTTAGTGAGTAGAGTGTTGGTCTACAACGCCAAGGACGGAAGTTCAAATTTCGGCCGACGCATAATTCCAGTACATTGCTTACGAGGGTATATCTAGGTCACCTCAATCTGCGAACTCGGCCAAAGTCCGATTTTTGTTATAAAGCCACGAAAGAAGAATATGCAATTGTAGACGACGCACTCAATTATATTAGGTTAGGAAGTGCTATGAAGTCAAATCTATGTTAAAAAATTATGAAAATTAATAGTGTCCTTAATCTTTTTTCCGCCCCAGAGAGACATTTGTCTTTTTTTTTTTATTAATAATGGAAGAAAAAATATAGTAATACAATAATATATACATTGTTGAATATTTCATTGGTATATAACAGCCAAACTTATAAGCACACAACTTCAAATAATTCAACATAAGTGAAGCTATACTCGTATATTATTCACCTATAACATAGTTTGTATATCGGAGCTTTGTTTCACTAAACTAATCGTTGTATGAAGTCTTACCTGTAGTGGATTTATGTCAGATTTGTGTCATAATTGACATCGTTTAAAGCCAATTTAACTAATTCGTATGAAGAGCGAAAAACGTTAATAAAAAATCTGAAATAAATTGCAAACATTTGGATATTTAATATTCCCAGAAAAGCGATATTATTTACCTGGTAGGCTTAACTAAAAAACCCATAGAACGAGTTTTTATTTGTACAGTATCGTAGTTAAACAACAATGTATCAAATTTTACAGGATTAAGTTAAAACGTAACGAAACGTATCAAGTGGACGAACGTATGTTAGTACCTTTCAAATTGTTTGAAAGTAAACGTCAATCGCTTATTTTAGATTATTTCAAACGTTTTATGTTGAATATTAAAATGTCTAAACCAATTTACTTTGACAATAATTATTTCACCGCGTTCATTTTACGGTTGTCGCCAGTAAAGAAAAGGTAACATTTCAAAAATGGTGCACTTTTCAAAATTTCAATCTGCTACACAGTAAAAAGTATAGTAGCTGGGATCCTGAAGGTTAGCCCAACAATCACTTTGACTTTTTTTTTTTAAATATTTGAATAAATAAAAATGTTATGTTATGAGTTATCAGTATGTTCAAAATTTATTCAGTTTTAATATGAAAAAATAAATAAATAAGTTTGAATAACATTTCTATAGCTTTGAGAAAAAGTCGAATCTCAAATTTTGTACGAACAAGAGAAATGAAATGAGGCGCTTAGATGCCAAGGGGTATAAGTGAAAAATTTCTGAAAATGGAGTTATGTGCTCTTTGTTAGATGAATGGTAGTTTTAGTTGATTGCCAAGGGATATGATTGTTTGGGAATTTTAAAAGCGACACAATCGGTCAGAAAATGTAGCATTGGATGAACAGCTGAATGTTTTAATTGACAAGGGGCACAAGTTCACTCTATCTTTTATTTTATATTTTCTGCACTTATATCCCTTGGCATCTAAGTGCTTCAAATACCATTATTATTATAATTACTATTAGGGGAACGCGTGAGAGCACTGCGACCTTCTTGGCCTATTGTATGTTTATAGCCCCTTCACCCTATCATAACTCAATAGCTTTAGCTAATTTAAGAATCTTTACGGGAGCCGTATTGGCTAGTTCCTTCGTAGAAAGGAAACCCTTTCCAAGATGACTGTGTTTTTTCCTAGCTACTGCTTCACAGTGACATAGGATGTGTACTGTCGTTTCTGAGTCCTCGAGATAAAGGCGACAAATGTATATTTTCGATCCGTGTTTATTGGATGCTAGAGCTTTAAGAACCGCCTGACTATCCGATAGGATATAAATGGATTTATTGCGATGAGCTCTCCTTATATTTTCTTGGATGCATAGCTCCATTGCAATTAGTTCGGCCTGGAAGATTGTGACTTCCTTTCCAAGTGGTTTTGATACCGATGAGTTGGGACCTTTGACTCCTGCTCCTGTCCCCTCAGAGGTGCGAGAGCCATCTGTATACCAGATGGTTGATCCCTCTACTGTTTCAGGTAGCATGGATTGCCAGTCCTTGCGTTCTCTGATTATAACTTTGAAGGGGGTTTCAAAGTTGAATTTTTTCGGCATCGCGTCCAATAGTGTGGAAGTTATAACCTCTATTTTTGGGTCTCTTAGGATTTTGAGGTGACCTCTAAAATCCCCTGATTTATAATTGTTTTTCTCCTGTATGCGTAACACTCCTTTGATAGCTTCCTTTTTCATTTGGCCTCAAATAATAATGTATCACAAATCTTACGATTTATCAACTCCTCTACCCCTTTCCATACAAATGTATAGTTTCAAGAATGCAAAATGCATCGAATTTTGTGGAATTTACTTCGTCTATGAAACTAACATTCTATACAGAGAATTGAAAATGATTCAAGTAGTCATTTAAAAAATGATTAACACCCCATTATACATACATAATCTGGATGTGTCCACTTTATAATGCAATAAAAATTTCAGAGCCATAGAAACAATTGTTCGTTTTATTTATTGTTTCTGACGAAGAAAGAAGGTAGAGGACTGAAGTCTTCTAAAATTTTTCATTTTTCGCCATCAGAATTATTTTAGCGGGTGATTTTTCTCCGAATAAAGCGCGATTTTGCCGACTAGTCCGGAACATGGGGGCGGCTGGACATGTTTCGAAGAAAAAACAATTTTTCCGCTCCTGTACGCCCTTGACAGAACTGACGACGGATAGTTACCTTTCTTTCTTTTATAGGGAATTTCGAGGTCGAAACGAGGCATTTTATTTTTTCGATGATGCTCCTGAGTAATTAATTTACTCGACTCCAAACATTTTATGTTGGGCGGAGCACATAAAAAATATAAAATAATCGCGATAAAATTACTCTGGGGGATGATATTTCAAACAATTTTTTTTGGTAAGCGGGCAGGACTGTCTTTAATTATTATCCCAAAAATTGGCGCGGTGGGTTAATCAGTTTGTTTCTAGCAGCTAGTAGTCCACGACGATTTTCGTTTTATGTCCTCGATCGACTGAAAACGGGTTCCACGGTAATTTCAGTTTCTAGGATAGGAAAAAGTCACATGAGGCCAAATCTAGTGAATACGGTGGTTGATTGATGCAATTTGTTGCTTTTTTTACCGAAAATTCGGTCACAATTGAGGCTCTATGCAATGGCGCGTTTTCATCGTGGAAAATCCATGAATTGGACTACCTTATATCTAATTTCAACTTTAATGAAATTCTTGACAATCCTGATTTTGAAGGTGCTGTAGTTGAGTTTTATCTGTTCTGTATCAATTTTTTGTTGCTACAGTTCCTTTTGCCTATCGCAGGTTCCCTTGGTATACTAGCGAGTTGCGCGTAATTCGCAATGCTTGTAATGCTGCCTGAAATAGGTATACTAGGACGAAGAATGATACTGATTTTTGTCTGTATGAGGAATATTATGACCTTTTTAAAGATTGATCTACTCGCTTATATTCTGAATATTTAATTAAAATGCAGTCGGATATTATTAGAGATCCTCTGAAGTTTTGGAAATTTGTTAATTGTAAGCCTAAATCAGATGGTTATCCAGCTTCTTTTCAATTCCTGGGCAACGATAGTAATGATCAATTTACTATTTGTAATTTTTTCGCCACATTCTTCAGTGGATCTTTTACTAGTAGTAGCTTTTTTTCTCAGATATGGCGTATTTTGATGACTTTAGAGATACTACTTCGACTACTTTGTCTGATTTACCAATTTTCTATAATGATATAGTCAATCACATCTCCCGCCTTAAAGATGTGTCTTCTCCTGGCCCAGATAGTGTTCCTGCTGTTGTCCTTAAGCGTTGTTGTCTCTCTCTTGCTGAACCACTCTCTCACCTCTTTCAAAGATCCCTAATAACAGGGATTTTTCCAAATGTGTGAAAGTCGTCCTTCATCATACCTACTCACAAGAGCGGTGCAAAATCTGTTGTTGAAAATTATCGGCCAATAGCTAAACTGTCGGCTATTCCTAAACTATTTGAGTCTATAGTGTATGAATGCATGTCGTTTCACTGTAAATCAATAATTTCGAATAAACAACATGATTTTGTTAGGAATAGATCCACTGTTACTTATCTGATGGAGTTTACGAATAAATCCATTTTGGCTATTGAGGATGGTAAGCAGGTGGATTGTGTATACACTGATTTTAGTAAGGCCTTTGATAAATTGCCCCATTCAATAATTTTGTTAAAACTAAGATTGTTGGGTTTTCCGACATGGTTTATAAATTGGATTAAGTCTTATCTATTTGATAGAACCTACCAGGTTATCTTTCGTGATTGTACGTCTAAGCCATTTACTGCGCTTTCTGGGGTCCCTCAAGGAAGTCATTTGGGACCACTTCTATTTATCCTGGCCATTAACGATGTAGCCTCTGTTTTTAAATTTTCGGAAGTACTCATCTATGCTGATGACATTAAAATCTTTAGATCTATTAGTTCTAACTCAGACAATCTTCTTCAGGAGGATTTGTTTAATTTTAGTAACTGGTGTCGCAATAATGGCCTTCGATTGAATTTGGATAAATGTCATGTAATGTCATTTACTCGAAAATTCTCACCGTTCGAAGTAACTTACAGTCTCAATGACTGTATTTTAGATCGTGTTAATTCAGTTATTGACTTAGGCGTTAAATTTGACCAAAAGATTGATTTTGGCTTGCATATTAATAAGATTGTACAGAAGGGTAATTCTATGCTGGGTTTCACCACTCGCTTATCCAAGGAATTTAACAATTCCTTTGTTACGTTGAGTCTGTATAACACCTTTGTCAGATCTCATCTTGAGTATGCTTCTCAAGTTTGGTCTCCCTATTATGATGTGCATATTGGCAGAATTGAATCTATTCAGCGCAAATTTGTGAGAATAGCATTATGTCACCTTAACTGGAATGACAGAGTTCGTCTTCCTCCTTATATTGACCGGCTTCAGCTACTAAATATGTCATCACTCTCGAGACGACGTGAAGTTGCTGACGTAGTTTTTGCTCATCAACTTCTCACTGGGGTGGTTGATTCCTCCTCACTTTTCGGTTTGATGTAATTTGCTGCTGGTCAATTTTTACCGAGGCATCCTAGATTGTTGCAGATTTGCTTTCACCGGACTAACTATGGTATGAGTGAACCGATTTCGCGTCTTGCAAGAGAAGTTAACGAGAATATTGATATATTCGACTTCTCTATCGATAAAGTATGTTTAAGACGCAGACTTAACGCTAGTTGACACTATTTTTTGTTAGTTTTTGTCTATTTCTGTTTATTACTGTGTTGGTGTAGGAATATTGACGTTTGTTTTGTCCCTTCACTAACTGATGAGCCAAAGGATAAAATGATTTCCATCTTTTTACTTGGAATCGATTTTATGCCAATTCCTTGCATTAAGGAATCCTGATAGTGATAATTCTGCTTCCATAATTTCGGCCGTTTTTTAAGGATTTGCTCCGGCAAATGCTTCAATATGGTTAAATAGTACTCCTTATTGACCATATGTCCCTCCGGAACGAATTCATGATGGATGAAACATCGAGTATCAAAAAAAAAAAAACAATGACCATCGTCTTGATTTTTGAGCAGGTTTTGGTATGGCTTTTTCGGCTCATTTTTTTCTTCTATTCCGACGATTATTGACTGGTTTGCATGTCAAACTCATAACATATGTCTCATCACTAGTTATGATGCGCTCTATGAATGTGGGATCAGAATTCACACTATCAAGCATGTCCAAATTGATCTGCTCACGGTATTTTTTTTTTAAGAAAAGTCAGCTTTATTGGAAAGAGTCAAGAAAGGACTTATTTCATGGCGAAAGTATCAACCAATGTCGAATGAATGGACTAACGAGAGATGTCGAGCTCTCCTGATATCTCCCTAACACTGGTATGACGATTTTGGAGCTACTTTTTTGTCGCGGTTGGCTTAAATAATTGCTCTGCCCTAGAAACCCCATTTACCTAGGCTTCCCCATCCACTCTAACTTGTATATTGACGTCCCACGCATCCTCAACTTGTCCGAAGAATAATAAAGTAGCGCCCGACTTGTTACTAGATATTTTTTTTTCTATAAAATTGCGTATACTTTATCTTGATTATTGCTTCCTTTGTTCAGTGCGTCGCTTCAGCAATCGCCATTTCCTTAAAAACGTTTTTATACTATAGATAAAATCTGAGAGTAGTATAAGTTTGCCACAACGTTTGTAACGTTAAGGAATAAGGCTCGGAGAAAAAAATGAATGATACAGAAGTTGATATAATCACTCAAAAATTTCAAAACCAGATGTCCGTCCGTCCGTCCTTCCGTGTCTTCTCTAGCTTGAGAACGTGTTGAGCTAAAAAGTTCAAATTTTATACACGTATTTTTTGATAAAAAAGAAAGGTCAAGTTTGTCAACGTTCCAAATCGCTCCACCCCTTCTACCCCCTTCCATACAAACTGACAAAATTTCGCAATTTCACACTAAACGGATTTGCTCAAAAAGCATAAAAGCTATTGATCTGATATTTAGAATATATTACTTTTACGATGGCATAAATCTACTGTATAAAAGTTATTTGAGTCCTCTACTTCCTTCCACCACCTCCCATACAAACTGCACTTTATCATGAAATACTATAAACAAATTTACCAATTACGTATAAAATTTATCGAACTCAAATTGTGCACTAATATTTATTTAGAATTATTAGTAAGACCAAAAAAAAAAAAAATAGACTATTGGCTTACACTCCTTTTACCCCCTCCCATACAATCTGACACGATTTCACAACTTTACAAAAAGTTGATTTTCCTGAAAAGTATAAATGCTGCTGATCAACAATTTAAAACAAGTGAAAAGCATAATGCTTATAGTCATTAAGAGCTCGCTCCTCTTTTTACCACCTCCCATACAAACTGCATAATATCATTAAATATAATCCACTTCTTTTCTCAGTACCTATTAAATTGTAGAACCCTAAATTTTGTATGAAACATTTCGATAGCAACTCTAGCGTTATGTGAATAAATTAGTTCAATGTCGTCACCCTTCTACCACTTCACCTACAAAACTTCTTAAAGTAAAAATTCGCGATAGATTCGGAATTTATTGCAGAGTAATAAGCATTTTATCATCTATTGGGAAGGCTTGTTAAATACTGGTCGCCGAAATGTTAGCAGAAACCGCGAATTCTATTATTTATATAAATATTTATAATAATTATAATTATTTATATATAATATTTATAATTATTTATATATAATATTTATAATAATTATAATTTATAAATATATTACAGAAACAATTTTCCCTGCCGAAAATCGAACCCGCGTGGCAGGCGAGCGTTCCACCACACAACCACCGACGCTGATGAACTTGTCTCGCCAAAATTTAGTCACAATTTTTGAATCTACTTAAACTAAATTCAAATGGATTCAGTTTTAGACATCAAGTCGTTAGTTTTGAACTAAAAAGATTAATTTTATTTTGAACTTATGCATTGAATAAAAATTATTTGAAATTATGACATTTTTTCTGCAGTCAAATCGTAAAAGATATATTCGTAACAAAGGATATAGGGTGGGAATCGAACCCGATATCGACGAAATTATTTCGGCAAAACTTAGTAATCCAATTAATATGAGTCACGTGACTTCAAATATATGCACAGTTTTTCATTATTATATAGATTTTTGAAAATGAGTCATTTGGTACGGGAGGGGATAAAAGAGATAGAGCAATTTGGACCGCTCTCGAATTTGACCTTTTTTTTGACGTGTACAATATTTGAACTTTCTAGCTCTTCTCAAGCTAGCGCACGGACGGACATCCTGCTTTGAGATTTTTGAATGATAACTGTGTCATTAACTTTTTTCTCCGAGCCTTATTTCTTAGCTTTATAAACCTTATAGCAAACTTATAATACATACTCACAGATTTCATCTAGAGCATAAATACATAAAGTCCTTTATTGAAAATGTTTTTTTTTCCACTTTGGGGGTTAGGCCACTGATGCTCTCAGAGGTTCAAATATAAACATGACATTTTACTAAAATTTCTTTTAGGTGCAATAATTGCAAAAAATGTGAATAGAATTATTATTTTCGCCTACTATTTTTATTACCTCCCATATAAATTTTTCATATTTTAGAAATTTATAATGTATGTGTATGTAAGAAATATTTATTTTGAAATTGGAGTACAGGATGGTGATAAGAAGTTTCAAAATTATTCAAATTCTTCCACTCCTGGTACCACCTCCGACATAAATGTCACAATCGCAGAAAACTCAATTTATCAATTTTTTTGAAAACTATTATGGCTAAAAACATCAAATTTTGTGCGACAAGTTTGCATTCGAAGTGTAGTGGTTCATTCAAAAATTATACACCTATCCTCACCCTCTCTACCACCTCTCATAAAAATGTCTCTATTCACTATTTTTAAAGAGTTTTAGATGAAAAATTTTCCGATGTCTCAATTTCTTTTCCATTTCATCCAGAGTATCAAATGGTTGTGCATTACTTTGAAGCAGATGGGTTATTTTCATTGATTTTTTTAAACTTTCCAACAATTACACATTAATCATTATTTCGGTTCATCCTATTTAATTCATATCTTCTCTTTATTCAGCACTATTTTCAATTGGTCTTTAAAATGCCTAAAATTAGTATTAAATATACGATTTTACTGTACAATAAATGTCAATTAATTTGACTTTTTTTCATCCTCTGCTTTGACTAGAATAGCACAAGTTCATACTAAAGATCTAAACTTGATCTAAACTAAAATGATTTATTCGAATTTAATTTAAGCCACATTATTTATTTTTCGCAAAACATTTCTACTCGTAACGCAGCTTAGCTTCACAGCCGACCATATGGTTATGTTAGCATTAAAAACAAACTCCGTATTATGCGGACTCGTTTCGGAAAACCGTAGGAAATGATGGAAAACATATTCCGACCTCACAGCTCAAACATATACCGTGCCCAAATTTAAAGATGCAGAAGGCAAACAACATCGTTGAGTTTCCTTCAAAGTCATAGCGATTTTCTATGCCGGGCATTTTATAGTGCGGACTTTATTAGTGTTTTTAGAACCCAGTTGAATGCATCAAGCTGCGCACACGTGTTAACCAGACGATTTTTCTTCTAGTTGGCATGCACATCAGGTAGAAACTGATGCTGCAGTGCAATCAGTTTTTTTTTGTTATTATTCGGCGATGCAAGATAGAGAAATGTGATGAGCCGGTGGAATAGACGAATGAATTCAGGGGTCAAATCCGATAAATTTGGACCTGCACTTTATAATGTTGCGTGCATATATGCAGAGACGTTTTTTTTTATCGTATTTCAATGGGGTAAAATTCAGTTTTATTTTCCTTTTTTTCCCGTAGTATAAAACATATGATTTTGGGATTTGGGAAAATCTAATCTGTGTCTTTGTCATTAAATTGTGGGTATTCACATTTTTATTGCTCCTAAATTTTATGGGTTCATAAGTGATCGTTTAAAAACACAATGAAATAATCATTTTTAGGATATATTTCCAAGCGCTCTTTATAGGTTCATTAAATGTTCGATTGCGAATCGTGAATTTAGTGGTTGATTGTCCTAATACACTCTTGGAAAAACGATCTTTATCTAACATCGGAGTCCTGTGGAGCTCATCACTTTTCGGTGTGAACAAACACTCACGCCACTTGAGGCGCGAAATCTCGACTATTTTGTAGGCTATTTAATTAAAACCTGGAACTATTAACCTATACTAGCAAATACGAGAAAAATATAACATTTGAACATAATAGTAGTGGGAGAAAATGGGGAGCATTTCAAAAATGGTGCACTTTCCAAAATTTCAAACTGTTATATCTCAAAACTGAGTACAGATAGGGATAAACACAAAAATTGAAAATTTTTGAATGAAATTTTAAGGTAGAAAATTGAAAATTTGCGAAATGCATTTAAAAAAAATTTCTAAAATTATGAAATATTCACTGATCAAATACCTTCAA
This sequence comes from Chorisops tibialis, assembly GCA_963669355.1. NCBI lineage: Eukaryota > Metazoa > Arthropoda > Insecta > Diptera > Stratiomyidae > Chorisops > Chorisops tibialis. The sequence goes on along the minus strand of OY770262.1, from coordinate 261,496,839 downwards.
ATCTTCTACCCATCCCATACAAAATTATTAGGAGTATCAATAAGTTTCCGCCGTTTTCTATCAAAAATTAGGAATGTATTGTGAAAGAACAGTACATTACCTTTTATTCAAAGTATTGTCCATCACTACCTTTTCCCATTTTTCTGGCAGCATTCGGATACCACGTCGGAAGAATTCTTCATCTTTTGTGGCTATCCACGAATCGACTAAATTTTTTGTATCTTCATATGATGTAAAGCGCTGCTTAGATAGGCCATGTGCCATCGACCAGAACAAGTGATAATCAGAAGGGGCCATGTCTGTTGAATACGGCGGGTGGGGTAGGATTTCCCAATTAAGTGTTTCCAAATAGGTTATGATCGGCGCCGCAACATGCGGACGAGCATTATCATGTAGGAGAATAATTTTGTCGTATCTGGAGAAGTAATGGGCGCGTTTTTCCTTGAGTGCTCGGCTCAATCTCATTAATTGTGTTTGGTAGAGAGCTCCAGAAATGGTTTCTTTCGCCCGGCTTGAGCAACTCATAATACACAACTCCAAGCTGATCCCACCAAATACACAGCATGAGTTTTATTTTCCATGAATGTTCAGTTTGGCTGTCGATGTTGAAGCATAGCCAGGTGGCCCCCACGATTTTCTCTTCTTTGGGTTATCGTATTAGATTCATTTTTCATCACCAGTAACTATACGATGCAAAAAACCCTTTCTTTTATGCCTGGAAAACAGCATTTCACACAAGAAATACCTGCAAATCCATTCTTAAGCGTGTTAAATTTGACGACCAAAAACTTCGGCGGAAGATCCTTCAGAGTCCGAAAGGCTCAAGATCTTTCTGGTCAACAATAATTTCATCTCTTCATCAACACCACCACTTGTTGATGGCGACCGTACCGTTATTGATCCGGTTAGCAGCAAGTTTCGCGAGAAACTCCACGCTACCTCCTAAGGCAACGACATCAGGTTTTTCGCTGCCTCCGCTACGTTTCCCCACGTGTCTCATATTCAGATCCTGCAAAAGCCCAATGTTCACAAGTCTGTTGGTCCTAATGGCATTCCTCTCATTACCCTTAAAATGTGCTCCTCTTTTCTGGCTAAGCCCCTTTGCAATCTTTTTCATCTGTCTTACTCTTCTAGGTGCTTTCCACAATTGGGGAAAGTCGCGAATGTTCAGCTAATTCCCAAGAAAAGTAGCAAAGCGAACTCCGCTAACTACCGCCCGATAGCCATCACTTCAATGCTCTCGAAAGTGATGGAAACTGCTGTCAGTCGCAAAATCATTCACTATCTCGAGGATAAACAGCTTATCCACGATCGCTAATACGGTTTCCGTTGTGGAAGGTCGATGGGTGATCTCTTGGTTTACCTGACGGAACGTTGGAACTGTTGACTGCATAAATACGGCGAAGGTCAAGTTCTTGACTTTGCAAAAGCTTTTGACACAGTTTGGCATTAATGTCTCCTTGTTAAGCTAACGGATATTTGCCTGGATGCTACCTACATTCGATGGATTGAAAGTTTTCTGTCCGAACGCACTTTACGAGTCGTATTAGATGGTGTTACTTCTTCCTCTTTCCCAACTAATTCTGGTGTCCCTCAGGGTTCTGTCCTATCGCCTACTTTGTTCTTAGTATTCATTAACGACCTTTTGTCTTGTACTCTCAATACAATCCGTAGTTTTGCAGATGACAGTACTTTAGATCAATCAATCAAATTCCTGTTAAGACCCCCTATAGGAGCATAGGACAGAAACAACTCTCTTCCACAAGACGCGATCCTGAGCATCGGCCTTAAGCTGTTGCCAGGACTTGTTTATTCCTCTAGCCTCCTCCTCAACTGCTCGCTTCCATGTGCTTTATGGTTGACCAACCCGACGTCTTCCTTGCAGTACTCAGCATCTACTGTAGCTACTTTCATGGTAAATGTAGTGCGGAACTTAGATCACTCATTTCTCCACTTTACAGTTTTTTTTCCCGAAATACTCGTCAAGGTAAACGCGCGCACGAGTTTACCGTCAACCCTATTCCTACTCGTACAGTGAAATATAGGCAGTCTTTCATCTCCCGAACGTCCAGACTTTGGAACGCATTGCCTCTTAGCATATTTCCAAGCAAGTATAACCTTCAGCGTTTCCAAAATAATGTCCATCGCCACTTCCGTCACTCTCCCCTAAAATTCCCATAACACTACCAAATTTCATGCTCTTCCTATACCGACATAATGTGCAATGCATTAAAGGGTGACCCCCTAAGTTATAATCGGTGTATTAAAAAAAATGTAAAATCGGCGTTCAACGTCTCTCGGCTTCAGTTCATATGAATCCAATTTCCTTGTTTTTTAAACATTTGCAACGGTTTTAAACGATGTGAAATTGCTTGTTGAGTCACTTCTAATGTAAGTGCAAGTTCTTCTTGCGTTTGGCACGAATCTTCCTCCAATAATGCTTTCAATCTCGTAAACTTTCGGCCTTCCACTACGTTCTTTGTCTTCCACGTCAAACTCACTGTTTTTATATTTTTGAAATCGCTCACGACAACTTCTCTCACTTAAGGGGGTAGTCAATGAAAAAGTTAGTATAGTATCAAAAAAGTAGTAGTTAGTAAAGTATAAAATTTTTTTTTTTTTTATTAGGGTTTATTAAAGTAGATTCAAATCTTTACTGAATGCGTAAAAACCCATGTTTCTGCGATGTCGGGAAGTGCCCTAAAAAATGCTTCAAAGGTGAGGTGTCAGGTACTAGTTCGAGCTCAAACTTTTTTTTTTTTGCTTTTCCTGAAAAATTGCATATTTTCAACTTTCGGTACACTTTAAAAAAAAACTACACAAAATATCGAGTTATTTGTTTTTCTACGAGGTTTTGGCAGCACTGTCTAGATTATGAAATTAACGTTTCAGCAATTCAACCTTCCCTTCCCGGCAAATTTTAAATAAAAGAACTAGGAAAATGTCAACGAATTTTTTTTTATTCTTGTCAAAAACTCTTTTTATTGGTTTTTTTTCTAAATGTCCTTATGAATAGCTTTATTATGTATCCAAAAAGAATACTGCAAAGTTTCATCGAGGTACGATTAGTAGGACAATTTCTTTGACTACCCCCTTAAAGCAGTCTCACCATATGCTTCTAGTGGGTAGCGTGTTGCTCTTGTAATGCGAAGATCATGAGTTCAAATCCCGGTCGACGCAATATATAATTCCAGTGCGTTGCCTGCTTGAATATACCTCTTGGTCACCTGAATCTACGAAAATGATAGAGATAGAGGGTTGTGCTAAGGGTTAACAACCCATCCACAATGAGTAATGAAAAATGTTAAGGAACCTGAATGTCAGGAGGCCAAGGTGCTGCAGCGCCATTGTAGTTATGCTTCTACGAGGGTCGTTTGATAAGTCCCTGGCCCAAGTAAGAAAAAAGCATTTTTTCCGGAAAATTTTTTTTTATTTTTCAACATAATCTCCCTGGAGGTTAATACATTTGGTCCAACGTTTCTCAAGTCCTTTCATACCGTTCAAAAAGAAATTTTTGTCACAGTCTGCAAAAAATTGGGAAACGGCGTCTTTCACCTCTTGGTTCGATGAAAATTTTTGTCCACCGAGGTGAGTTTTCAATTTGGGGAACAAAAAAAAGTCACATGGGGCCAAGTCGGGCGAATAAGGTGGGTGGTCAACGATCTCATACCGCAAATCGTGTAATTTTGACATGGAAACCGCGCAGGTGTGGACAGGGGCGTTGTCGTGGTGGACGTGCTCCATCGTTGACGATTCGCGTGACACGTCAACTTAGAATGGCTGCCAAAAACAAACTGTTACCTACAGAAACCTGAAAAAATTCATGAGACCGTTCGAAAGTGCCATCTACCTAGCGACAGCAAACACTTTTTCGTGAAACCACGTTTTGTCATTTGGGCCAGGGACTTATCAAACGACCCTCGTACAAGCAATCGATGCGCCTCAACTGCACATTTCTTCAAATTAAAGAAGTAAATCAAAAGTTTCCGCAAATGAAGCTTATTCGGCACAAAATTTGACACTTTCGCACGAACACAATTATGTGATGCTGATACGGAGTCACTAATACTTCAAGATTATGTTGTTATCAGATGTCCAAACTTATGATATTACGTTTTAAATCTGACAATTTCAACATAACCTCCTGGTGGGGCCATCTTTTGTCAAAAGGCGGAAACTTATTTGTACTCCTAATATTTTTTCAACCATTTTTAAGAAATCAATTATCACCTAACTATTAAAAGCTATCAATTTAAAATTTTGCACATAAACTTCTGAAAATAGTTGAAACGAAACTGCGTCAAAAGTTTTGAGATCGCGCCAGCCCTTCCACCCCCTCCCATACAAAGTATGATTTCGACCAATTTCAATAAATCAACTAATAACCAACAAATTAAAAGCTACGAACTAGAAATTTCGTAAGAGCTTCTTACAAGAGAAACTGCATCACAAGTTTTACGATTTCCTGACCTCCTCTGCAATGCAATGGCGCTACAGCCCATATCGAGCCTTGGACTCCCGGATGCACCTCCTCCAGTTGTCTCGGTCCAACGACCGCGTCGTCCAGTTTGAAAAATTGAGAAGCGATCTGCAGTCTGCGTCGACTGAGTCCTTCCATCGCTTTCGTGGCTTCCCCTGCGGTCGGCTACCTTGAGCTTTGCCCTTGAGCACTCGTTTTGGGATTCGTTCCTCGTGCATTCGTTCCACGTGGCCAGCCCATTGCAGCTTGCGCAGTTCCTTACCTCCTCTACTCCCTCCTATACAAATGTTTGGTTTCGTGAATGTAAAATACATCGAATTTTATGAAAATTCTATGCAACTTCGTCTATGGAACTGACATTCTATACAGAGAATATTGGACGTGATTCAAGCATTCAATTAAAAAATTATTGACATCCACCCACCCTTACTATCACCGCTCCCGTCTTCCCTCATAAAAACCCAAACTTGCATAAATAGACGAATGAAATATTGATTACATTATTGATGATTGATAACAGCCCTATAACATATTCTACTACTACTACTATGGCGCTACAGCCCAAATCGGACCTTGGCCTCCTGATATTCAGGTTCCTCAAAATTTTTTCATTACTTATTATGGAAGGGTTGTTAGCCCTTCGCATAACCCCCTTTCTACGAATTTTTTTCATTTTCGTAGAATGAGGTGACCAAGGTATATCCAAGCAGGCAAAGTGCTGGAATTATATATTGCACCGACCGGGATTTGAGCTCCCGACCTTCGCATTACAAGACCAACACGATACCTACTAGGCTACACCCTAGCTTCTATAACATATTATGTATATATGTATATTATATTATTAAATATATTTTATATTTATTTTATATTTGTATATATTGTAGTTATAGGTATGTATGTATATGATTTTGCATTTGGGAAATACATAGTAAACATTCTGTTGTAGTTCCAAAGTACTCGCCACAAATTGGCTTCTTGTATAAATAACAAGATTTTCTGGTGCCTTTTTATTGTAGATGGCAAACGGCCATTCCATTTTTCCACGTGGTGAGCTGGGTCAATTGAACGTATTTCGCCTGAGAAAACAGATAACTGCATTGGTTTTCTAAAAACACTTTATTCCACTATGGCTGTTGAAGTTTCTTATTATTGCAAGATTTTCTGCTTCGCGATTGATAATTGGTAACGCCAACTGTTCGCCAAGCACCTGGAGCAAAATTCTTCAACTTTATAACTACTTTCGCTATAAATCTTAAAGACAAGCCTCCTCCTCCTCTCAATGCAACTACAATCTAATTCGGGCCTAGGTCTCCTGAAAAGACAAGCCTCCTCCTCCTCCTCTCAATGCAACTACAATCTAATTCGGGCCTAGGTCTCCTGACCTTCTGGTTCCTTGATATTTTCACTACCTGTTGCGGCAGGATTGTTAGCCCTTCGCACAACCCTCAGTCTACAAATTGAGGTAACCAAGATATATCCAAGCAGGCAGTGTTCTGGAATTATACGTTGACCGAGATTCGAACTCACGACCTTCGCATTGGAGACCCACACGGTACGCATTAGACTACACCTCCGCTTGGGGCAAAGTACATCAATAATATTATACCTACCGTAGAAATGTGCCAGGAATGCGTTATTCTTTCTGTCATGTAGTGCCTGAATTTGTCAATTGTGTATATTTACCAGATCGATGTACTGAGAAAATTATGTTTTGGATTTAGTGAAATTATGCAGTTTGTATGGGAGGCGGTAAAAGGAGTGCGGGGTTATTAGTAATTTTTTGAGAAACAACCATATCATTGATATATTTTAAATTGCAGATTAGTAACATTCAGACTGTTCTAGAAAATCGATTTTTCGGGAAGTTGAGTAATTGTGTAATATTGTATGAGAGGTGGTAGAAGAAGTGACGCTAATCAGTTGATTTTAATAATAATAATATATAATATTTTATAAATTTTAAACTATGAGCTTTTATGGTTTGCAAGAAAACTTAATTAATGTAAATGATTGAAAACGAGTCATTTTGTATGGGAGGAGGTAGAAGGGGTGGAGTGATTTGGCCCGTTCACGAACTTCACTTTACTTTTTTGTCAAAATTTGAACTTTTTAGCTCAACGTGTTCTGAAGCTAAACAGCGACGGACATCCCGTTTTGAGATTTTTGTACCCTTGGCGCCTCGGTGCGAGCATTATTTCTTGCTTTTACAAAGTTTAAAGCAAACTTATAATACTCTCAGATTCCATCTAGAGTATAAATATCAGGAATTTTCATATAAAATAATGTGGCCAGGCATTGATGAGTGTATTTTTTTTTCTCATTAACACAAGTATTGAAAAACCTTGTCCCTGATTACAACTTTGTCTGGAATTATAATTCAGTTATGATTTTTTTAAGTGATGTTATTGATAATAGCAACATTTTCCTGTTGATGATTAATTATGACGAAATCGTCCAATATTGCAGCAAGTTGCTTAAGTGCCTCGACGGAAATCAAAATCATATTTTATTTTCAAGAATTTTGTAATATACGTACAAACAATTCAGCTGAGAATCATGAATCGTCACACTTTTACTCAGAAATTGATATCTTTGTATATATTTTTTGTTATTATGATAACAACCGATAAGAGTGTATTATGATAATACGTTTTATTAATATATAACATTTATTAATGCTTGAAAGTATGTATGTAGAATATGGTATATCATATCAGTACACAGGACATTTAATCGATAACAAAAAAACATTGTACCTACATGATTATTATTTTTTTTCAACATTTTTTATTTATCTTTGAAGTGTTTGTAAACAATAAACATCGATTCGCAAACTCAATACAAAAATGAAAAAAAAAACATAAATCAAAAGAATAGAAGAGTGAAGGAAGTGTGATTAAAAGAAAATTGATAAGTAAACAAATACAAGTTATATTTGATAACATAAGACTAACGTAGATGAAAAGAACAAATATAAAGCTAAGTTAAAGCGCGAACGAAATAAAAATATATATAAAAATTATAAAACGATATTACCGAAAGCAATCGTTATTTCAGCGAATTAATCTTAAAGCTCAGGTAATAGACTGCCTATAACTATCGTATCGTAGGCTGAGAAATTGTTTGACATTTTAAAAGATTTGACTATTCGTCGGTCGATACTTGATTTGCTCCATACTCCATCAGCTTAATTTCGAGAAAAACGACTTTGAAGTTTAATAGTCAGTATAAAAAAAGCTAGGGTGTAGCCTATTGGGTAGCACGTTGGTCTATAATGCGAAGGTTCAAATCCCGATCGACGCACAATTCCAGCACACTACGTGCTTGGGTATACTTTAGTATCAATCTATGAAAATTAAAATTCGTAGATAGAGGATTGTGCGAAGGGCTTACAAATCTTTCATGACAAATAAAAGATATTAAGGAACCTGAAAGTCAGGAGGCCAAGGCCCGATTTGGGCAGTAGTGCCATTGTAGTAATATAAAAAAAGAAACGCAATAAGTCCTTTTTTTTATATTTGAAAAAATGATATGTAGTATGTTAGTTAGGAGAACAATCATGCAAGTTTTCAGAGGGCTGCAAACAGTGACCTAGAATTTATTTCTATTTCAATTTTCGCTCAAAGGTAATAGGTCCATATTGCTCCATATCCACTTTTTCAAACAAGTTTGATTGTTCTTTACTCATTTGGCGAAATTTTCAGGATTTCGGTGAATATAGAACTTAGCGCAAAAATTGTAATTTGCAAGAAGTATGGTCATGTAAATAATAATAAGAACTAGTGATAAGTTTTTTCCAAATTTATGTAATAGGGATTACAGCATTCAACTAATTTCTTTCACATCATACTAGGAGTAGCTATAAAAATGTTTTATTTAAAGCTGAAAAAATTGAATAGGCACTGAGAAAATTAGAGTTTTGCATTTAGTGAAATTGTGCAGTTTGTATGGGAGGTGGTAGAAGAATATTCAATGGATACATCCGGGCTACTAAATACCGAGTCTTAATTTTCGCGCACAATTTTTGGACTCTCCAACTGATCATGGGGGCCATAAAATTTGCAACATAGACCAATCATCGATAAAAGTCAATATTTTACCACTTATTGGCGCCATATTTCAACAAAATGAATTACGACTGAGAATAAGAAATTATGATTGTAAAAAAAAAAATGGTTCGAGCAAATATGAAGAGATATACAGGTTGTCAAGTAAAATTAATCACCCATTCAAATGTGCAAGTTACATCAGAACCGTACCAAAAAAAGAATCGACACATGAAATAAAATAACTGGCATTTATATCAACTTTCGAAATCTAAATTTTAAATCTGCCGAAATATTGGCGACAATATTTAAGATCGATGAGCAAAATCCAACGTGTACCTCATATTACTTACAAACAAATATTTAGTAACCAAAAGTTGATAAGCGGTAACATTTATTTCTAAGCTAGAAAATCTGCCTGCCGGCAAAACACTGGTTACAAATAAATTCAAACATTTGAAAACAAAATTTGAATTGACACAATAAATAAAACATCTAGTTGAATGTTCGAGTTCTTGCTATTAAGGATATTTATACTCTAGATGAAATCTGAGAGTATATTGTGTTTGCCTTACCGTTTGTAACGCTAAGAAATAATGCTCACACAGAGCCGCCAAGGGTACAGAAATATTTGTTGTCGCTCAAAAACTTCGATTCCGAGTTGCTGTCTGTCCGTCTGTCCGTCTGTCCGTCTGTCTACAGCATAACTCTCGAAAGCTTTGAGCTATAGTGCTAAAAATTTTTGTGTGTCATTTTTAGCAAAAAAGAAACTTTAAGTTCGTGAACGGGCCACATCCCCCCACTCCTTCTACCCCCTCCCATACAAATTTCACGAAATTTCGAAATTTTCAGAAATTGATTTTTCTTTGAAACTATTTAAGTTATCAACTTGAAATTTAGGTCAAAGTATTATGGTATAGATTTCATTAATATGACTGAATATTGATCCGATCCCGTCACTCCTTCTACCCCCTCCCATACAAATGCATAATTTTGAAAAATGCATTTTTTCGGTTTTCATTGAAACTAGCGAAGTTATAAAACCAAATTTTTGCCAGAATTAATTTTATTATAAATGCAATCAATACTGAAAAAATTATCAACTTCACCCTACCCCTTCTACCCCCTCCCATACAAATTTCACGAAATTTTGAAATTTACATTAAATTATTTTTCTTCGAAATCGTTAAAGCTATTAACTTGATATTTTGCATAAAGTATAAAACTATAAATATCAATAACGAGGAAAAAATGTGTTTCCATCGGTACACTCCTTCTACCCCTCCCATACAAATGCATAATTTTTGTTAAATGCATTATATCGATTTCCATTAAAACTAGAAAAAGTATAAACTTAAAATTTTGCCAGAATTTGTTTTTTAATAATTGCAATAAATGCTAAAAAAATTATCAGCTCCTCTTCACTCCTTCTACCCCCTCCCATACAAATGCATAATTTTGAAAAATAAATTTTTTCGGTTTTCATTGAAACTAGCAAAGTTATAAATACCAATTTTTGCCACAATTAGTTTTACTATAAGTCCAATCAATATTGAAAAAATTATCAACTTTACCTCACTCCTTCTACACCCTCCCATACAAATTTCACGAAATTTTGAAATTTACATTAAATTATTTTTCTTCGAAACCATTAAAGCTATCAGCTTAATATTTTGCGTAAAGTATACAAATAGAAATATCAATAACGAGGAAAAAATGTGTTTTCATTCGTACACTCCTTCTACCCCCTCCCATACAAATGCATAATTTTTGTTAAATGCATTATATTGATTTCCACTAAAACTATAAAAATTATAAACTTAAAATTTTGCCAGAATTTTTTTTTTAATAATTGCAATAAATGCTAAAAAAAATTATCAGCTCCCCTTCACTCCTTCTACCCCCTCCCATATAAATATCTGTATTATAGCATTTCTTCTGCGAACATATGAGAGCTATCGACTTTGAAGAAACAAAGCGTGGCGATAATGATGTCGATAAGCAGTTTCAAAATCTTCGAAGCCCCTTCACTTCCTCTGCCACCTCTCATACAAATGCCCCAATTTCAGTAAAACTATGTCCAATTGAAAATAATGAAGGCTACAAGCCTTAAATTCAACACGAAATATTTTACATACCACATTAGGTGTCATATCCAAAAATTATAAACCTTCCTCTTCTGCTTCTACCACCTCCGATACAAAAGTCACTATTAATTTTTCAAAAGAATTAGTGGTGACATATTTTTCGGTACATTGAACTCTTTCTCATTTCATCTAGAGTATCATATGATTGGGCTTTACGCCCAATCATAATTCTGTTATGTTTTTAAGAAATAATTGCTACCGCGTTTTTGGGTAATTTTGAAGTCATTACAATAATTTTTAGAATTATTGTGTTTGTTTGTTCCAGCACCATGTAAAAACTACTGAGAGTTGTTTGATAAGCCTGTCACTATTAGACATATTCATGTCAGATTTTCGCATGCAATACTATCTAAGTGACTGTCAGGTGTTTTCGAGAGAGAAACAATAAAACAATGTTGTCTAGATTCGATTTTCAATGCATTTTCCGAAATTGCAAAATAAAAACAGCATGTTAAATGAACACTTGTTTTAGGTAACATCGAGACTGGAGGGACTACCATCTAAAAGAAGAAGGGAATAGGTGTAGATTATATAATAGGAGGGTGGTTTTGAAGATCCACATTTCACTTGGATCATCTAGTTGGGTCTATTATACTCCCCTTATTGATTATGAGGTGGATGTTACTCCTCTTGTGCTAGCAACTTGCTAAGGTTTGCGAACCGAAGCAAGCTCGAATGTTTGACGCCTCTGAGGTCGTCTAGTTCTGAGAAGAATCTAGAGCCTAAGCAAACGAGACGACTGTTGGAAATTTGCGAACAGTGACAAAGATCATGTTCGATGGATTCTTCGTCTTCCTCGCAACCTCTACAAAGGCTGTCGCTCGTGATCCACAGCCTCAATGTGTGCAGCTTTAGCAAGGAATGACCTATAGTCAGGCCGACAATATTTCGGACGCTATAGCAACTGCGTTGTAACAGCTGAGCTGTAATATTTTTATTTGGTTCTTCCCAAAAGGATTTGTTCATTTTGCAGCTATACAACTGCCGCCATCCCGTCAAGAAAGAATCCAAAATAGCTTGCTTGAAGCTAGTCTTCAGCACTGTTGGTGCTACTTCGACTGACTTCCTAGTGGAGTTAATGTGTCTCCTCCGTCGTTCCCTAACTGGTCGCTATGACCCGGTGTCCAAATTAAAAATACTTCGGGGATTCAAATTGTGTCTACAAATAGACACTAGTTTGGACGGGGTGCTATAGGATTGGAGTGCCAGAAGTGCAGCCCTGCTGTCTCAGAAAATGTAACAATTTCCGAGACTGTTCTGCATATCTACAAGAATTTTCGATAATGGCTAATACTTCTGCTTGGAGCACAGTCGCGTGTTCTGCCTCATCTGCTTACTTGTAAGGTTTGAAAGAACTGAACGCAATTTCTATGCTTTCTGGCGTCAAGACTGTAGTTACTAGTTTTACTTTGTGGCGAGGGCTCTAAGCATCTGGGGAAATGCATTTGTATTAAGAGTTCAAGAAATTCGCCGCTAAACTTCGTCTAGGAACAAACCTGCTCTCCTCTTTATCCTAGCGGTATCATTGGCATTATCGATTTTTTCGCAGAATCTCTTCTATGAATTTCGTTTGAAGGCTCTTAGCTGCTGTTTGTACAGTGTAAGTGCTGCTTGGTGTTGGTCCCAGTCTCCCAGTCTGTATTTCGTTTGCTGAATTAGCTTTGTTAAAGAGCTAGTACGTTATTTCACCAGACAGCGTTTTTACTATCCTTGGCGGTCTTCTGAGTCAGAACCTCTTGTAGGAGGTTGTCAGTATATTTGTTAGCATACCAACTCTTTTATTTGAAGAATCTGGTGTTTTTATTGGGGGTGGAGCTATTGCCTGTAGTTTACAGTTCATTAGCTTCTGATATTTAACCAAACCCATTCTTGTTGTATTCCTGTAAAACCTGCTACTTTTGTTGATTTTATCCATATGTGGTCCGACAAGAATGATTCTTTCGAAACCCTCCAGTTGTGGCGCACTAGTGATTTAGAATTAGTTGCACAAGTTAGGGCGATAACTATTTACTATTTTATTTACTATTTATGAAGTTGGCACTATTACCGACATTACAAAAATTTAGATTGTTCATGCTAACAATTTATGGAATTGCTTTACCGCGATTGTTATAGTCTGCTAGACCAGTAGGTGTGATAACCATTGGCACCACAACCTATTACCAAGTCGCCTATATTGGGCTGGAAAAGTTGGCACAGGTCTACTGTTGGAAAACCTCGTGACCGTTTTAGCCTGTTGTGCGTTTATTGTTCCTTTTGTCTACCATAACTCGCTAGCTTTGGCTAATCTAAGTATGTCTAAGGGAGTCATGTTGGCTAGTTCATCAGTTGTAAGGAAACCTTTTCCTAGAAGATTTAATATTTTCCTTGCTATTGCCAACGCAGTGACATAGGACATGCTCTGTCGTTTCTCAGTCTTCGAGACAGAGGCGGCAGATGTCGGTTTCAGCTAGATCCATATTTTTGAGGTGGTGGTTTACTCCTCTATGCACCGTCAATAGGCCGATTAGAGTACTAAAATCACTCTTGCTGAATTTTAGAATATCCTCCTTTTTTGGATGATTCGGTTTTGAAGGCAGTCCTAAACAAGTCTCGATCCGTGTGTTGGGTGCTAGAACTTTGAGAACTGCCTGGCTATCCGACAAGACATAGATATTTTTATTGCGATGAGCCCTCTTAATATTCACTTGGATGAATACCTCCATTGCAATAAGTTCGGCTTGGAAGATTGTGGCTTCCTTACTAAGAGGTTTTGAAACCAAAAAGCTAGGGCCTATGACTCCAGCTCCACTCCCCTCCAAGGTGCGCGAGCTATCTGTGTAGATGGTTGATCCCTCTGCATTTCAGGTAGCTTGGATTGCCATTCCTTGCGTTCTCTGATTAGTACTTTGAATGGGGTTTCAAAGTTGAGTTTTGTCGGCATAGTGTTGGACAGTGTTTAGGTTAGAACCTAAATTTTCGGATTTCTTAATATTTGGAGGTGACCTCTAAAATCCCCCGATTTGTATTTGTTATCCCTCTGTATGCGTAACATCCCTTTGATAGGCTCCTTTTTTATTTGGAGGTATATCGGATGGATGTTTAGGAATATTTCCATTGCCGCAGTAGGGCAGGTTTTCATTGCACCTGTGATACAAAAACACGCTAGCCTTTGAATTTTTTATAGTACAGGGTGGGCAATTAATTGGTTTCTTTTTAAAAATGCAATAAAATGAACAAAATAAATTTTTTTCCATGTATTATGGCTTCATTAGTAAGAGCAAACATTCCCATTAATGATGGAATACAACTTCGTTCAAGTGGCTGCCTCGGCTGGCTTCGCAGAAGCGCATTCTCTCACTCCAATTTTCCAAGACCATGTCGATGGTTTCGGGCTGTAGCTCACGGATTGCTTGGATGATATTGGCCTTAAAAGCTTGAATCGTTTCTGGATTGTTGGCATTACATCGGTCCTTCACGGTTCCCCAGAAAAAAAGTCCAAAGGGGTCAAATCGCAGCTCCGAAGCGGCCAATTGACATCGCCAAACGCCAAAATCCGCCAAAAAACGCACTGTTTGGGCTACACCTCACTCACTTTGGAAATAAGTTTTCAATATTTCCCAACGTTGTTCAAGTATAAGTGCAGTAGATCATCTTGGGCTGTAATCCCCTTCTTGTGCCAAATAAGCTTTTGCAGGCCCAAAACTTTAATTCTTCGGCATGAGTCCATTCTATATGTTTGTTCCAGTTGAGTATTTGACCTCATCTGAAAAAGTATTGGCGTTCCATTTATAGAAGGAGGTGTTATGTAAATTTTTCTTGGTATTATCTCAGCCTTGCTTGGGTTGATGTTCAAGTTCTTAGACTGACACCAGTTCATTATCATTTGTATGGCAGATTGTAACCTTTCTGACAAAGTTACATCATATTTTCTTCTAATAATAATAATAGGGTCATCGGCGTATGCCATTACCTCATAGCTTTCTTGTGCTAGACGATCTAGGAGCTCATCTACTACGATTGACCAAAGAAGTGGAGATAGTACTCTTCCCTGGGGAAGCCCCTATAGATCTGTGCAGTCAATGTGGTATCACCTAGATCCGTGGTTGCCAATCGGCTCCTTAGCATGGCATGTATGGATTTTATCGTGGCCGATTCAAGTCTTTTTTCCCTAACTGCCGCTATGATGGCGTCATGTGGAGTATTTCCGAAAGCTCCGTGAAGGGCTGACTCTGTTGATTTGCCTTTCTGGTAGCCATGTTGATTTTTATTAAACCAGCGACACATGTCCGTAGCTTACCTGTTTTGAGGACTCTAAAAGTTTTGTTGCATCAGCCTAGAATATGGTTAGAGCCACTCCTGAACAAGTGCAATATCTGAGTGTCCACGTAACTGGTGTTGTTGCAGAGTGGCTGCAGCCGCTCTACAGTGATGTAGATTGGCTTGAATTGCTCTGAGCATACCGGATATGAAGGTTGGCCGCATTTGGTTTCGGAAGCGTGAATTGAATCTTGTTGAGTCCACAGTCCGCCAAACCTTTTGTTACAGATAACCTTTCCCTGAAGCTTTGATCAATTCCGAGTACAAGAAGTTGGTCCTTGTCTTTTTGTTTTGAAAAGCTTCCTTACCTCAGTGGAAAGATTGTTTTGCAGCTTAGTGTCGTGAGGGAGGGTCTCCAATAATTTCTGGTATCCTTGCAAATACTTTCGTCATTCTAGGAGGATCGGCACCTTCCACCACCTAACCACAGTGCTTTGATTAGTACAAGTTTTCTTAAGATAGCCTGGCTCGAAGTCATACTTCAAAAAGATCGGCTTAGGCGGTGGAATACCTAAGAGATGTTCCCTCAGATTGTTCCTTTATGAAAAGTAGATCTGAAGCCTCACCGATTCTGGTATGATATCTAGCAAGTCCTTGGCGTTGATGACTGCTGCTTAGCGACGTCGCTGTAGGTAGCTGATCTCGGCTGTTTCTTTTTCGCTTTAAATAACGGCGTATTCCTATCATACGATCGGATGCGCTTGTGTTTCTGCTTCAACTGTTCACGTGGACGATGAAGGTTTTTTGTTCCATTGCTAGAGGTGGTTCAGCGAACCGATCGTCTTGACGAAAGCGGGGTTGAAATTGTTTGAACCACTTCGACTTTTTCCACTGACGGCTGCAAACTAGGAGTAGCAGCTGATTCTCGGAGTTCTTTCTCCGTTGGAATGCACCTCAGAACATATTCCTCCTTTTCGTTGCGGACAATTTCGTAACCACAGCGCTCTCCGGAGCAATGTTTGACGCTATATTCAGCAGTGTGTTCGGGGCGTGCAAAGACTGCTTCGCAGGTGGCTGTACTACCCTAACTAGACTAGCTTCAGAATTGCTGTCTTTGTTAGTCAGAGAAGTGGCTGGGATACAGGTACCCTTCGCCTCAATTCTGATTACTTCGGCCGGATTGCTGGCTGGTTGTGAAGCTCCTGCAGCCCGTGACTCTCTCGTCTCGGAGGATAATCTACTCAGAACTGCAGCCACTTTAGCCTTTACCGCATCGTTCAACCTTGCTTCGGCGGCTTTACTTTTTGACTTGCTTTTAGCTCAGCGAACCTGGTTGCTACGTTCTAGTAGCTCCCGAATTTGATTTTAGCACCCTTTTTGTCGGGGACCATCGGAGCGACTCCATCTCATCGTTTTTTAGGCTGGTTCGCGGCGTGGTGTTTACAGAAAGAATATTTGCTGCCACTTCAACGTGTTCATAAATTTAGGCTAACATCCAGGAGGTTGCCCACGTGTGGCCGATGAACACGTTAAGAAAAGAATAACCGTCAACTTAATTTCATTTTATTGCTATACTAACCGCGGACGAGGTCTTGCGACACACCGCGGCGTCCTCTGTCCACTACCTGGGGACGCGCCTGATAGGTTGCTCAGCCCACAGGCAAGAAGGGAATAAATGTTCGAGAGGGTTAAGTCGGAAGAGGCGATTGATATACGCCTTAAACTTCTGAAGGTTGTATTGGCTTGGGAACACGTTTTCGTGTTGATCGGTGTACGAACGAGCATCGAAATTTTTCTGTGCGACCAAAAATAGGTTTCAGATCTTACTCGTGCGTACAGCGATGGACGAGAGCGGCGAGGAGGCAAGAATTTGGAACAGACTCCATTTCAAATACAGATAAAAGTGGTCAAGGCAGCGGACGGATGGTGTTGTACTTAAACCTCGACCTTGTAAAAGGCTTGCAGTTAAAACACAAGTTCTCCTTGGCCAGGATCATCAGATTTGGCGACATAGGTAAAACCTGATTGCCAAAAGTCAAAGAGTCTAATTTCTTATTGCGCTGTGGGGCAGCTTTGTGTTTTGGACAAGTTTTTTTTTTCGGCCCATTCGAGAACATTTGAGAGATCTTTGTTGGTCGAATCCTGCGATGTATGTATGTCCGAGTTGGTAGAACACGCCATTTATATGTTGTTGAAGTGGTAGGAGAAATCGATGGTACTGTCATCAGTAAAACTGTGAATTGTGTTCGGTGTTGATGAACGCTTGTCATTTATAAAAAAATAAGAAGAGAGTCGGTGAAAGGACTGATCCTTGAGGAGCGTTAATTACATAAGGTGAAGAAAACACGCCATTCAATACGACATAAATTGAACGGTAGGTTAAAAAGTTATCAATCCATGCGAGCACTTTTAAGCAATATTAGTCATTGGATTTATGGGTCAGACAGGTATGTTACATTTCGAATGAGCACGTTTTTGAAAAATGAATTTTTGTTTTAACTACGCGTATGTAGCCCCTTAATCTCCTTGTATATTAAAATACAATATATGCAATAAGTATGTTATTCTCGTTTTAACTGCAATGCAATTGCTGTTTATCTCGCATTAATTGTAATATGATATTTTCAAAGTTCACAACATATTTATTCTACTATATGCACTCGCCATTTTTTAAGGCAAGTTTTATAAATTTTTTAAGTCAACATAAAGCAGAACAATTCAAGAGAAAATTCCTTATTACAACATAGTTGCGTACTATAACACTGCTGCCAACATTCGATACCTTCGACACCTGAATACGATGCACGCAGCAGGTATTCTCATTGAATTCGTATCAATGATGCGAATTTATTCTTTTTAAATACGAGCCCACAAGAAAACTCGTGCAATTCTTCAGAAAACAGAATCGACCACGTAATATAATACAAATGACATGTTTTACATTTTATTAACTTTTACCACAATTATTTTTTAATTTTTGTTGTTGTTTCGTCTGATTTTTGAGACGTGTCAAAGTAAATAAAATCATCGAAGCCGACAAAGCAACATATCGTTTATTTTCAAAGTGAAAGAAGTATGAAGGTAGAAAAATTAACTGACTGGACGGCACTATAAAAATGCACTTGCGGTTTTTTTTACGAAGAACCTAATCATATTTCATATCCACACTTTGTTGCGAAATATACGTACAGTACATAGTTTGGTCGATTCAAGAAATTCATATCTGATGGTTTTATTTTTGTAGATACAACCGTCTTCATTTAAATGTGGTTTTCATTCTTTTAGGGACTTGTACGGTATGGCTAATAAATCTGAGAGATCTAGAAAGATTAGTAATCGTGCGATTTGGATTGAATTTTTAATGTAAGGAAACACATTCGTACTCAAAAATTTTAAGAGCGAAAAAAAGGACGTTTTATTATACTCTAGATGAAATCTGAGAGTATATTGTGTTTGCCTTATCGTTTGTAACGCTAAGAAATAATGATCGCACAGAGTCGCCAAGGGTACAGAAATATTTTTTGTCGCTCAAAAACTTCGATTCCGAGTGATCGTCTGTCTGTCCGTCTATCTACAACATAACTCTCGAAAGCTTTGAACTATCTTGCTGAAATTTTTTATGTCATTTTTAGCAAAAAAGTAACCTCAAGTTCGTGAACGGGCCAAATCCCACTACTCCTTCTACCCCCTCCCATACAAATTTCATGAAATTTCGAAATTTAAAGAAATTGATTTTTCTCCAAAACCATTTCAGCTTTTGGCTTGAAAATTAAGTCATAGTATAACGATATGAATATCATTGACGTCAAAAAATATTGATCTGATCCTTTTACTTCTTCTACCACCTCCCATACAAATGAACAATTTTCAAAAATGCATTTATTCGGTTTTCATTACAACTAGCAAAGATAAAAGAACCAACTTTCGTCATAATTAATTTTATTATAATTGCAACCGATTCTGTAAAAGTTATCAAGTCCACCTCACTCTTTCTACCCCATCCCAATTTCAAGAAATTTCGGAATTTTAACTAAATTATTTTTCTCCAAAACTGTCAAAGCTATCAACTTTAAATTTTGAGAAAAGTATACTATTATAAATATTATTGATGTCGAAAAATTTGGTTTTGATTCAAATACTCCTTCAACCCCCTTCCATCGATTTCTATTGAAACTAGGAATTCCCAGAATTTGTCCCTTAATAATTGCAATAAATTATTAAAAAAATATTAACTTCGCTTCACTCCTTCTACCACCTGCTTACAATTTTTTTGTATTGAAAATTCAAAAAGTGTATTTCTTCTTCGAACACATGAGTAGCAAGGCAATGTGATTAAGATGTTGGTAAACAGATTCAAAATCATCCAAGACCTCCCACTTTCTCTGCCACCTCCCATACAAATGCCATAAATTCAGAAAAATTTGTCCAAAAATTATGAAAGCTACAAACTTTAAATTCAGCATGAAATATTTTGTATACTACGTTCAGTGTTCTATACAAAAATTATAAACCTCCTCCCTCTGCTTTTACCACCTCCCACACAAAAGTCGCTATTCACTATTCGAAAGAATTTGAGATGACATATTTTCTGGTACAATAAACTCTTTCCTATTTCATCTAGAGTACCATATGATTGGGCTTTACGCCCAATCATAATTCTATTATGTTTTTTAAATCAAATTTCGCCAACTGTTTCATAATTTTAAATAGCGAACCCATATCCCCAAGGTAAGCCGCAGATTCAGCCTTATTGGCCAAATCTTCCTTGGTCTTTCTCTTGTCGCGTTTAAAAGCCTTCTTAAGCTGTATATGAGCGTTACGATAGTTTCGTCTCGACTCAGAAGTTCTTTGGTTGAGAAATGATTGCCAATTTGGTTCTTTTCCGAACGCCCACCTTGTCTCATGTATCTTCCGACATCCAGGGTTTCTCACCGGTTTGCACATATTCTACAGGTACTTCAGCACTAGCTAGTGTTTTTGGCTGCCTCTCAATTGGCGTCCAGCGTGCGCATTTTATGTCTGCCCAATGTCGATGACATTTCGCGTAGAATGGTACTCGCGCTTTTTGTTGGGGTCTTCTTTATGCACATTAAGCTTGCGTTTTATTCGAAGAATTTGTGACCGTCAGATAGCTGCTCAATCTCAACCAGGCAACTATCATGTGGTGATCGTTTCCCACGTCAGCTTCACGTTTCGTTCGCACATCGAGGAGACATCTTCTCCATTAGCGACTTATAGCCAAATGGTCAATTTGGTTCTGAGTAACACCATAAGGGGAGACCCACGATGTTTCATGATGACTCTTGTATGGAAAATGGTTCCTCCGATGATCATTTGCCAAGTACAAAACAATCACAAAACTCAACAAATAATTCGCCGTTTTCAGGCCTCTTAATCCAAGGTTGTGGCGCGTTAACCCAAGGGTAACCATGCTTCCCCATGACGTGTTCTAATCCCATATTGTTAGAGCCAACATGGAAACTTATGTCTCCTGAGATGATAATAATATCACCTCTTGGAATACGTTTGAAGGTGGCACTCAGTTGGCCATAAAAGTCTTTTTTGTAGCCAGGTGTTGCGGCATTAGTTGGTGCTTAGCATTGCAGAATTGTGACGTTTCTGACACTGGTCCTGAGCCTGACGACGATAATCCTATCCGAGATTGGTTTTCAGCTTATGAGACAGTTTTATTTATTATTTATTTAAATAGGGGATCATGCGAGAGCACTGCGACCTTCTCGGCCTATTGTGCGTTTATTGCCCCTTCACCCTACCATATCTCAGTAGCTTTAGCTAATCTGATGATCTTTAAGGGAGCCATATTGGCTAGTTCTTCGGTAGAAAGGAACCCTTTCCCAGTAAGATTGTGTCTTTTCCTAGCTACTGCTTCACAGTGGCATAGAATGTGTTCTGTCGTTTCCGATTCTTCGAGACAAAGGCGACAGATGTCGGTTTCAGCTAAGCCCATGTTTTTGAGGTGGTGGTTTACTCCACTGTGCCCCGTCATTAGGCCGATTAGAATACTAATATCCTTCTTACTGAATTTTAGGATATCCTCCACTTTGTTCTTTTGTGGTAGGATCAGCTTTTTTGAGATTGACAAGCCTGGATGTATATTCCAGTAGATTTTATGTTCTTGTTCTACCCATTGTCTAATTATAGTGTTGAAGTACCCCTTTGGTTTTCCGCAGAAAGGTTCTGGACCAATAAAATTAGATTGAGCACCGATTTTTGCTAGGTGATCAGCCTCTTCATTTCCCTCAATTCCCATATGTCCTGGTACCCACATTAAGGTTACATTATTCCTTTTCCCCAGGATTATAAGGTTTTGAAGGCAGTCCCATACTATCTTTGATCCATGTTTATTGGACGCAAGAGCTTTGAGAACCGCCTGACTATCCGATAGGATATAAATAGATTTGTTGCGATGAGCTCTCCTTATATTTTCTTGGATGCATAGCTCCATTGCAATTAGTTCGGCTTGGAAGATTGTGGCTTCTTTACCGAGAGGTTTTGAAACCGCGAAGTTAGGCCCTTTGACTCCGGCTCCTGTCCCCTCAGATGTGCGCGATCCATCTGTATACCAGATGGTTGACCCTTCTTCTATGTCAGATAGCATGGATTGCCAGTCCTTGCGTTCCCTGATAATAACTTTGAAAGGGGTTTCAAAGTTGAATTTTGTCGGCATGGCGTCCGAAATAGTGGAAGTTAAAATCTCCATTTTTGGGTCCCTTAGGATTTTGAGGTGACCTCTAAAATCCCCTGGTTTGTAATTATTTTTCTCCTGTAAGCGTATCACCCCTTTAATAGCCTCCTTCTTTATTTGGAGATGTATAGGAGGGATGTCCAGGAACATTTCCATTGCCGCTGTAGGACAGGTTTTCATAGCACCTGTGATACCAAGACATGCTAGCCTTTGGATTTTTTGTAGCGTAAGCTGTGCTTTACGTTGTAAGATTTTAGTCCACCATACCGTTGATCCGTATGTGACTATAGGGAGAATGATTGTTCTGTAGCACCAGTAAAACATTTTGGGCTTTAGTCCCCATTTTCTGCCAAACAAGCTTTTACAGGCCCAAAACGCCTTTAGTGCTTTGGCATGAGTCCTTTCTATATGTTTATTCCAGTTGAGTTTGCTATCTAATATAATACCTAGATATTTTACCTCATCTGAAAGGGGTATAGGTGTTCCATTTATTGAGGGAGGTGTAATGTTGACCTCTCTTCTGTTTGTGAATGGTATTATCTCAGTCTTGCTTGGGTTTATGTTTAAGTTTTTAGACCGACACCAGTTCATTATCACCTCTAACGCTGATTGAATTCTTTCCGAAATTATTGAATCGTGTTTGCCTCTAATGATAATGACGATGTCATCAGCATATCCTATTGCCTCGTATCCTTGGCTTTCTAGATGGTCCAGAAGCTCATCTACTACCATTGACCAAAGAAGTGGAGATAGTACTCCACCTTGGGGACAACCCCTATAGGTCTGTGCAGTCAATGTGCTATCACCTAGATCCGTGGTTGTCGTTCGGCTCCTTAGCATGGCATGTATCCAATTTGTTGTTGCCGCTTCCAAACCCTTTTTCCTAGCTGCCGCTATAATTGCTTCATGGGGAGTGTTATCAAACGCTCCTTCTATATCTAGGAATGCGCAAAGGGCAATTTCTTTGTAGTCTTTAGCCTTTTCGATTTGTTTAACCAATCTATGAAGGGCTGACTCGGTTGATTTACCTTTTTGATAGGCATGTTGGTTTTTATTTAGACAGACCCTCTTGGGCCCCGTTCTTATGTGAATGTCCACTAACTTCTCCATCGTTTTGATAAAGAAAGAGGTTAGACTTATAGGGCGATATGACTTAGGCTGTTCACTGGGACGGTTCCCTGCCTTAGGTATAAATACCACTCTCGCTTTCCTCCAGATTTTAGGGATGTATCCCCATGCAAAACTTGCTTTAAAGATCCTCATCATTGAGACAGTTTCTCGCTCTCAGTCTATGGACGACCGCTACGCAACTTCTGGCTCCACGCTCAGGACCAACATACATAATGATGTTTCCGCTTGGTTCGTTATTCTCCTGATCCTCGCTCAAGCCCAAGATTTGGATGATATAATGCTCTATTTAACGATTGATCATCGATTGACGTCGTATGGACCGAGTGACCTCAGCCACACTGTCGTTCAATGTTCGAACATTCCAGAAGCCAATGATAGGTTTTAAGATCACTGGTGAAAGCCCATGATCCAGTGAGTGTCTATTTGCCATTTTTAGGGCAAGTAGGACAGGCTTTTCGTGTACTCTACTGCCCTCATCCCACAGAGGAGTGGTTAGCTCAGGTCCGTGGAATCGCTAAAAGTCTCCAAAGATAGTTGCATGAATTGGTGAAACCTCGTCATACAACTACCCCCCTGCGAGTACAACCAAAAATTCTAAGTACATATCAATTTGCAATCAATTAAATTTCTGTTGAGAGCCAATCCGAAGCCTTCTTTGAGAGTTATAATCTAGAGCTTGTTTGCAAATGTTTTACTTCGGCTTCTACAAAGTGTTACCGATCCACTACCACTTCCGCCTTTAAATCTAAATGCCTCTTATTCTGCTTGTGGCACTCCAAAATTAAAAGTAGCGATCGTGATAGTTTTTAGTTGGCAATTATCTTTCGATTAAGGGAGTGCTAAGAGTGCCGCCAAAAGCAAAAAAAATTAAAAAAATTATTAAAAAAAAAATCGCCACCTCAAAATTTTACCGATCTTTTACTTGTCGTCGATCAATTAAATTTTTTTTTCCCGGAAAAGAAATGCCTAATATACAATAAACAAGTATAAATCTCGATAAAACAGTATCAAACAGCAATAGGTATGGATGTGTTACACATTTATGTTACTATCGATTCGATAAATTACTGTGTGTATGATTGCTAACCTATTATCTCACCAAAGTTATAATTAAATGGGCATATATGAATATTTTCCTGTTATTTCTCACCAGATGCATACGTTTTGTTCATCGACAGGTAGATATCGACATCCATCGTCATACATATGTGTTGGTGTAACGACTACGGCATTCGGCATGAATAAAAGCTACAAGGGAGAATTGTGATATTCTCTCCACAAAATTAATAAGCAGTTTCTCCTTTCCAGGTATTGATTAGTTGCACCTTAAATTACGTACGAGTTTTAATGATAGCCGTTCCTTTTCTTTAATTTTTGTTGTTCTGATTGGCTATTTAATTTGATGAATGTGATTGATACATACATAGTGCCTTATTCGACGCACGACCTTCTATAATTCATAATTTCATTCTAAAGTACGGAGCAGGAAAAAAAACATTGCCAATTCGTAACAATTATTAATTTTTTGATTTAATTATTCCCGTTATTAGTTTCGAATTATGTTTGAAATCCGGGTGTTGATTTATGTGATTTAATTTGAGAGTTATGCTTTGCATCTGAGCATCGTTTAAGCAATTTAAGTAAGGCATTGAAAAATTAAAGGAAATTTTAACAACATATTTTGACTCTGTGTTATAGGCCAAACGAGTCTAGACAAATGAAAAGTCAAGGAGATCGGCCAGTCTGTAGACAAAGACTGGATGTATAATCCGCATATAGGTACCGTGCAATTTATATTAAAGCTCCACGACAATGAAAGTACTCTAACCTGAAAGCTACCAAAAAAGTACCAGTTTCCTCAGAAAATTAGAGAAACATGAAGAAAATATGCAATTATGGAAAAAAGGCTTATACCATTGACACATACCGGTCCTAATTATAATTTGGCTAATTCGTAATTTAGCTCGTCTTCATCGTTAGTAGATTGGTGACACACAGCACTTTTCTAATTAAGAAGAGCCACTCACTCATCTGTCATAATTTTAAAAAGTTGAATTGCATAGCCAATAGGCCATCAAATTTTGTAAGGAAGGCGACAAACGAAGAAAAACGATCTTTTGTCCTGTTTTAGAATCGTTTGCGAGTCATATTTCCTGGCTAGGCGCTTAAATCACGATTCCAAGATTTTATATAATTCAGAGCTGTCAGAAAATTACTTTTCTTCTCTCTTGCACGACGAAGCTTTTATGAAAACTTCAACTCTAGTACTACATTTTTCATCATTATAGCCTAAATTATGAGAAAAATGATAGGATTTAGCTAAATGAGATGATTTAGCTGAGAGCATGACGAGATGATTTAGCTGCTAAATGATCACTATTTTGGTAATTTAGCTAAATAAGCGTATGACACACAGCCGT
Source organism: Chorisops tibialis (assembly GCA_963669355.1). Classification (NCBI taxonomy): domain Eukaryota; kingdom Metazoa; phylum Arthropoda; class Insecta; order Diptera; family Stratiomyidae; genus Chorisops; species Chorisops tibialis. The sequence continues at coordinate 261,471,667 of OY770262.1, read as the reverse complement.
TTAATGATAATTTAGGCTTTAATTATAATTTAGCTGCGCTATGTGTCAAAGGTGTTAGCACAAAAGTTTTTAATTTTGAATGCTATACAACTTGGAATACTTACGCGCTAGACGTGTTAATATCAGTGATTCTTACGCGGAAAAACTTGCGGGGGATCGCTAGTTTTAATAATAAAATATTATGATCGGCTTGAAAAAAATTGCTACCCTGAAGTTTTGTTTTTTCGCGTTTGTTAGTCAAAAAATGCGAAAACAAACGTACGTTAACGAAAATGATGCACGTTCCAAAATTTCAAACTGTTATACCTCAAACCTTAGTACAGATATCAAATTGGAATTTTGTTAAATTACATACTACATAGTCATTAATTTTGGTAAAAGTTTTAAGTTAATGGGTGGAAGGGGAGGGAAGGTGGCAAACAAAAATGTTGAAAATTTGAGTGATTTTTGAGGGCTCTGGTGAAAGATACAAAGTTTAAATTTTCCATGTGACTACATCTATTTGATATAAGAGAAAAAATTATAATTTGTTCCACAATTGTTATGCAACCACCCCACTGGTCTAATGTTCACAAGGTGTTTAATGTGTAATGAAAAAAACACAAAATTCTTAAATGAAATTTTAAGATAGAAAATTGAAAATTTGCGAAATGCATTTAAAAAAAATCCCTAAAAGTATGAAATATTAACTGTTCGAGTACCTTCAATTTTAGACCCCTTCATATACAAAATTGTTTTTTTGACCATTTAAGAAATCACTTATCACCTAACTATTAAAAGCTACTAATTTGAAATTTTGTACAAAAACTTTCGAAAATAGTTGCAACGAACGACATGATATATACGAATGCCCTGTACGAAGGCAGTTGAAGCAAACACCGTGTTTGCTTACGAATGTACGTTTTGATTCTATATGAAGAGAATTAAACTCATCGTAGCGCATAAGAGAATGATTTTCCTAATATTTAAGACAAACTATGATGGTTGAAGAAAAATGGCAATACTTCGAGGTAGATTTCTTCTGACTACTCTTGTAAAGGATGAATGTGAGTTCTCAAGTATTTCATAGCGTCTCTTAAAAATTTCAAAAAGTTATTGAGAGAAAATCTTCTGTATTTTCCTCAGCCCAGTTATTTCGAGCTCTTTCGCCGATCTTGGTTAATAAGATATGGATTAACCAAATATCTCCGGTTTCAGCTCAAACTAATGCTCGAAGTCCACGAATAACTGATCAGTTGAATCGGAGAAGGTCCTAAGTGCCGCTGCTGATTTCGAGTTCGTGAATTGAAGCGATAAATGTTTATGAACGAACGCCTTGGCAATAGGATCATTTTTGTCATAACGCGCATTTATTTCGAGAGATAATTGGTATCCGAAATCGTTAAATGTTTAAATAGATTAAGAGCATCTCTCGACAGAAAACTCTTCAATTAATGCAATTTCTGCGAGCCCGAAAGGTTTTTATTATTATGAACCGAACTAATGTAAAGGTCTTTAAATGAACACAATTTTATTGAAATCACCGAAAAATGAAAGAATTTTTATTTTAGGTAATTGAATTTGAACAAGACAAGAGCCTTTAATCGATTTACTATTTGACCTATACACTACACTATAACCACGATTGTACGAATTTTGATTAACCCACACGACATTGAGTTCATGAATTTATCTCAATAAAATTTGTTTGAATTGAAGATATCGCTCTTCAAATTCGATAATGTCATTGTCATCAATAAATTCGCTAGGATCATCTGCCGTTTCCATCAAATTCGTATGGATTCTCCTTCCACGCGTCGTCTAATCTTTTATCACGCACAGTAAAATCTTGGATTGTTCGATTCCCGACGATTAAGTTCAGAAGGTAGGAATTTAATCATGTTAAAATTCCCTTAACATGTCCACGGTGGGTACTTAGCACAGATTTTTTTTTAAAATTTAATAACTCGCGAAATTAACGAAAATACCGCACAATCGCATTATTTTATGATCTAACTTTATACATATGTAACAAAAGAAGAAAAAATTATACTTAAATCAATATCCGGCTCGACGGACCAAAATGTTGCTGATTACTCTGGTTTATATTTAAGACAGACCAAATTGTTGATGATTAAATAATACTCTTACGTTTGCGAAAACGTTATAATATTTAATTTCTTTCGGTTCGACGATTGATATCGAAGTGAATTTATTGTGAAAAAGAAAACAAAATAATATTCGTAACATGAAAACTAGATTAATATTCAAATGTCTCCATTTATCGTGACGACTAGATTAATATTTTCAATTGTGTCCAATTCTACTTCCGCAATCACGAAATTTTTTATGTAATAATCGATGCAGCAGTGTGGTCGACGTTTACGTCATGATCTGGTTGAATGCTTTCGGTTGGCGATCAGTCCCAAAAACAATATAGTTCTGTCCGCTGACGTGGCCTATCTTTTGTGATCACTTCAATCCTTTTCTGTTGCATTTCACTGGATTTATTGTCGAGACAGACGTCCCACATAATCTATTTTCCGGATAAAAAAAAACCAATGTCGAGATTTTTCACAATAACTACCGTCCATCCTTATTTCAAAATATAAAGATCCAAAACAGTGTGCGCTTTCTCAGTTTTATCGGACAACCATAGCCTTGCCGAAATCTTTGTAAAAGCAGAAACTATTTTAAACAGAAATTCTAGTTCTGAGAGGGTACTAGTCATTTGAATGTCCGGATAGTAAGAGAGCATGCATGTGGGATTTAGAAACTCAGTTGAACTAAAACGCCACGACTTAATATTTAAAATATTTACTAATTCACTAGAGCAGGAGGCTAGAGGAATAAACAAGTCCTGGCAACAGCTTAAAGCCGATGCTCAGGATCGCGCCTTGTGGAAGAGAGTTGTTTCTGTCCTATGCCCCTATAGGAGGTCTTAACAGGAATTTGATTGACTAATTCACTAGTCATAACTTTTCGGCCTGATGGACCAACTCCGACTAAGCTTATCTAATTACCGTACCTTCCGATCAACTGCTCGAGAGTGTTACCACATGCATTACTCGAATTTTGCAAAATGTTTAAGTCTGTATAAGGTAAGATTTGTGTGCCGAAAACCAACCTTATCGCTTTTTTAAAAGCTTATATCTTAGATGAAATCTGAGAGTATTATAAGTTCGCTCTAAAGTTTATAACGCTAAGAAATAATGCTCGCACAGAGTCGCCAAGTTTACAGAAATAGTTGTTGTCGCTCAAAAATCTCAAAAATAAATTTTTCTCACATCATTCCAGAATAGCTATAAAAATGCTTTATACAAATTTTAGGCTTCAAAAATTGAATGAGTGCATTAAATTTAGTAAAATTGTGCAGTTTGTATGGGAGGTGCTAAAAGCACTAGGAAGTTCATTTCTTTTGTTTTTTTTTAGAAATAAATACGAACATTATTCAATTAACATATCTTATCCATATGTAACATTCGTACTTTTGAAGAAAATAGATTGTACGTAAATTTTTCAAATTGTGTCATTTTGTATGAGGGGAAGGTTAGGTTAGGTAGACGAAACTAAGCTAATCAGTTAATTTGATCTTAATGACAATGTCAATTAAGCATGATTGTTACAGTTTGCAGTTTGTATGGGAGGTGTTGGAAGGAATGAGGGGATGCAAATAATTCTTAGCAAATGAGAATAAGCTTGGTCTAGTTGGCAATACATCCACGTCGTCTTGTAACGCAAGCGAGTTCACATAATTGAATAGTAGTGATATAAAAAAGGCACGCAGAGTACAAAATAAGGGTAGTAGGTGTCATAACGTTAGTAACAAGCTCAGCAAGTAATTATATTTATTTATAATTATTATATAAAAAATAAAAAATAAATAAAAAAATAAACAAAACAAATCAGATTGTAAGAATAAAAAAATCAGCATAATTTTATTACAAAATGAAAAACAGATTTATATTTTTTGATTACAAATAAATATTACAAAAATATACGTAATATAGAAATGATTACGATTTGTAATTGCCAAGCGAGGAGTAGTCTACACGGCGACACATTAAAATTGAAATGGGAAGCAAGCGAAATGTTAAGTAAATTATATCGCGTTCACGTAGAGCGTTGCGTAGTGTGTTTTGAAAATTACCATGTGAACATTTCAATGTATCGTATTGAATTTTGTACTACGACAGAAATACTAAAGTTTGAAGAATTCTGTTTTATACTTTTGTGTTAAAAAAAATCATCATTCGTAAATGTCATCGAAAATAATTTTCTGTGAAATGGAAAACTAAATAAAAAAATAAATGTTCATGGGAATGAGAAGAGACGAACATGTTAAATATCTAAAACATCAAAATAAACTTAAATTGCAATCAATAAAACGAAGTTTAAGGATTTATGTTTTATATTCTCACAATTTCTGAAGATTTTTTTTAGCTAGGGTATAGCCTAGTGGGTAGCGTGTTGGTCTACAATGCGAAGGTCGTGAGTTCAAATCCCGACGCAAAACTCTAGCACGCTGCCTGCTTGGGTATACTTTCGTCACCTCAATCTAAAAATCAAAAATTCGTGGATAGAGGGTTGTGCGATGGGCTAACAACTCTTCCACAATACATGATGAAAAAAATCTGGAATTTGAAGGTCAGGAGGCCAAGGCCCGATTTGGGCTGTAGTGTCATTGTAGTCGTAGAAATAATTCTTATACCGCAGATCACATTTATGATCAAAATTACTAAGAGTACAAATAAGTTTCTGTCGTTATCAAAAATTAGAAATGTATTGTGAAAGAACGTTACATTACCTTTTATTCAAAGTGTTGCTCATCACTAGCCAATACTTTTACCCTATCTTTCCGGCAGCATTCGGATACCACGTCGGAAGAACTCTTCATCTTTCCTGGCTATCCACGAATCGACCCAATTTTTAGTATCTTCATATGATGTAAACCGCTGCTTAGACAGGCCATGTGCCATCGACTGGAACAAGTGATAATCGGAAGGGAAAATGTCTGGTGAATACGGCGGATGGGGTAGGACTTCCAAATTAAGTGTTTCCAAATAGGTTTTGACCGGCGCCGCAACATGCGGACTAGCATTATCTTGTAGGAGAATAATTATGTCGTGTCTTGTCGTGTGTTCAGCTAAATCTCATTAATTGTTTTCGGTAGAGAGCTCCAGTAATGGTTTCGCCCGGTTTGAGCAACTCATGATACACGACACCAAGCTGATCTCACCAAATACACACAGCATGATTTTTTTCCATGAATATTCGGTTTGGCTGTCGAAGTTGAAGCATGGCCAGGTGGTTCCCATGATTTTTTCTTCTTTGGGCCAACGTAGTAGATCCATTTTTCATCACCAGTAGCTATACGATGGAAGAAACCCTTTTATTATGCCTGGCAAGCAGCGTTTCACACATGCGAAATCGACGTTCAACGTCTCTTGGCTTTAGTTTATATGGAATCCAATTTCCTTGTTTTTGAATCATTTGCAACGATTCTAAACGATGTGAAATTGCTTGTTGAGTCACTTCTAATGAAAGTGCAAGTTCTTCTTGCGTTTGGCACGAATCTTCCTCCAATAATGCTTCCAACTCTGTGCCTTCGTTCAATTTCGGCCTTCCACTACGCTCTTTGTCTTCCATGTCAAACTCACCGTTTTTAAACTTTGGAAACCACCCACGACCACTTCTCTCACTTAAAGCAGGCTCACCATATGCTTCTACAAGCAATCAATGCACCTCAACTGCAGATTTCTTCAAATCAGAGAAGTAAATCAAAAGTTCCCGCAAATGACGCTTATTCGGCACAAAACTTGACAATTTTATTACGTTTTACGTCTGACAATTTCAACATAACCATCTGGTGAGGCCATCTTTTGTACTCCTAATATATATTCTAAATTTCAAGATATCAGCTTCCATATACTCCAAGAAAATTTGATTATTGTCAATTATTGAAAATATGTCATTTTGTATGGGAGGGGTTAGAAGCGGTGAAGCTATTTGGCCCGTTCATTTGACCTTACTTTTTCTCCAAAAATGACGTGTACAATATTTGAAGCGCACAGACGGACCACCACTTCTACCACTCTCCATACAAAATTACTTCAGATTACAAAAATTTCTATTTCATCTAGATTATTGCATGATTGGGCTTTACGCGCAATCATAGTCCTGCTATGTTTTTATTTATTTTCCAACAAGGGCATACAATCCGTTGAAATAAATCTTTCTTCTTTCAAATGAATTTTTTCTTATTAAATTTTTTCAACGCAAGCAAATGATTTGAAATTATGATAGTTTTACTCTAGCCAAAACGTAAAAAGATATTCGTAATAAAAATAATATCAACCGGGAATGGGGAATCGAACCCATGCCGTCTGCATTCTACGAATGAACGACCGGTGTTGATGAACTTATCTTGCCAAAATTTTGTCATTTACTTAAAGCGAGTTACGTGACTTCAAATATAAGCACAGTTTTACTTATTATTATGGAAAAAATCAATGTAATTAATTTTTAATTATTTCCGGTGCCTTCAAACACCCCTGCATTGCCAAACTCAGTCCAGAACTTGAAATCTGTATGATTTCCCATTGGATTTATTTGTAAATGGCTTCAAATCTTCTTCTTTATAAAAACTTCAAATCCTCTTGTACCTGCACTTATGACATGGCGCCATAGAGTTGTCTATGTGAAAATACTATTACTACGTTTATACGGATACCAAACTTCATAGGTGAAACTTCAATCGCGAAGTAAAACATCGTATAAACAGTGATTGAAACTCAAAATTCACTCGCAATCTAGATCCGGAGTGAAACTTCAATCGCGAACTAAGAATATCGTATAAACAGTAAGTGAAGTGATAGCCTACTATTCCAACACATGAATTCATTTGAAGTACCATTTTTATGCAATTTCCAACACGAATTAATGAAATTTGCAATTTGTTTTGAAATTACACAGCAAATTGCTAAACATAACAGAATTATGATTGGGCGTAAAGCCCAATTATATGATACTCTAGATGAAATACTTACTTACCTTTTGTTTGAGAGGTGGTAAAAGCAGAGGGGGAGGCTTGTAATTTTTGTATTGTAGAGGAAACTTAAAGCTGTAGATGTAGAGGAAACTTAAAGCTGTAGATGTAGAGGAAATTTAAAGCTGTAGAGCTTTAGAGAAATTAGCAGAGAGACAGAGTTCTTGTGAGTTCCCGAGAGGAAGAGTTTAGCGTGAATAAAAATGAAATCTTTTAAATTGTGAGACAGCATTTTAATTTCGATCATACTATAGTATGTAGTATTAAAAATATTTCATGCTGAATTTAAAGTTTCTTGCTTTCATAATTTTCGAGGAAATTGAACATTTTTTGTCTGAATTTATGGTATTTGTATGGGAGGTGGCAGAGAAAGTGGGAGAGATAAAATTCTGCATTTGTATGGGGGGGGTTAGAAGGAATTTCCGAATCAAAACCAAATTTTTTGACATCAATCATATTTAAAATAGTATACTTTTTTCAAATTTTAAAGTTGATAGCTTTGACGGTTTGGGGGAAAACTAATTTAATTGAAATTCCGAAATTTCGTAAAATTTGTATGGGAGGGGATAGAAGGAGTGAGGCAAAGTTGATAGTTTTTCCAAAATTAGTTGCAATTATAATAAAATTAATTATGACAAAAATTAGTTCATTTAGCTTTGCTAGTTGCAATGCAAACCGAATAAATGCAGTTTTGAAAATTGTGCATTTGTATCGGAGGTGGTAGAAGGAGGAAGGAGATCAGATCAATATTTCTTGAATTTATACTATGACCTAATTTTCAAGTCAATAGCTAAAATGGTTTCGGAGACAAACCAATATCTTGAAATTTCATGAAATTTGTATGGGGGGGGGAGGGGGTAGAAGGAGTGGAGGATGTGGTCTGTTCACGCACTTAAAGAACTGAACGTTACTTTTTTGCTAAAAATGACACACAACAAATTTCAGCATGATAGCTCAAAGCGTTCGAGAGTTATGTTGTAGACAGACGCACAGACGGACAGACAGCAACTCGCAATCGAGATTTTTGAGTGACAACAAATATTTCTGTACCCTTGGCTGCTCTGTGCGAGCATTATTTCTTAGTGTTACAAACGGTACGGCAAACACATCATACTCTCAGGTTTTATCTAGAGTATAATAAATAAACTGTCAACAAGTCGGGCGAAACTTTATTATTCTTGTTAGAGTGGTTAGGGAAGACTAAGTGAAAGGGGGTTCTTTGGCAGGGCAGTAGTCGCTCGTTTATTTATGCAAGTTTGAGTTCTTATGAGGGGAGTTGTGAGGGGTGATAGTAAGGGTGGGTGGATGTTAATAGTTTTTTAATTGATTGCTTGAATCACATCCAATATTCTCTGTATAGAATGTCAGTTTCATAGACGAGTTGCTTAGAATTTTCATAAAATTCGGTGTATTTTACATTCACAAAGCCGAACATTTGTATGGTAAGGGGTAGAGAAGGTAGTTGAATCGTAAAATTTTATATGCAGTTTTATTTCGTTTCTCTTGTAAGGTCGAAATCATAGTTTTGTATGGGAGGGGGTAGAAGGGCAAGCGTGATTTCAAAACTTTTAACGTAATTTCATTTCAAATATTTTTAAAAGTCGTTGTGCAAAATTTCAAATTGATAGCTTTTAATAGTTAGGTGATAATTGATTTCTTGAAAATAGTCGAAAAAATAATTTTGTTTGAGAGAGGGTAGAAGTTTTAAAGGTTTTCGACCAGGTAATATTTCGTTTACTTAGGGATTTCTTTTATATGCATTTTGCAAATTTTCAAGTTTCTACCTTAAAATTTCACTCAAAAATTTTCAGCTTGCCTTGTGAACGTTAGACCGGGGAAGGGGGGGGGGGTTGCGCCATTTTTCAAATGCTCGCCATTTCCCCCCACTGCTATTATCTCAACATGTCATATTTTTTTGTATTTTCCTAGTATAGCTTAATATACGTTTCAAATTTCAATTATATAGCTTAAGAGATAGTTGAGATATTCATTTTTAAGTGTTTTTCTTTGCACCCCCCTGACCCTCCCCCTTAAAATAATTAGCCACTCTTTAAGCTGATTCCAATGGAACTATATGCCGCCTTGATGGTCCAAAATTATGAATTTTTTACGATAAGTAATTTCGAAGATATTATCATTTGAAAAAACAATTCGGCCGACAATTTGTTCTTAGCTCCCCCCCCCTTTTCGGACGCCAATGGATAAAAAAATTAAATTATTTTTAAAGTTTGTCCCACAACCCTCTCTATATCTCTACTGATTTTCAACTTTCGATCTGCATTCGTGGTGGAGATATAAGCAAGTGTAGTTTTCGACTTTCTCCCTCCCTCCGCCTCCCCCTTCCATCTAACACCCCCCAAAATTTGAAAAATAGAGCTCACTTACCCAATCAAAAATCCACTCAAAAACGAACATTCTACCTTTAACGGTCTCGGCGATATGAGTCCATATGTACGGCGAGACGGATTTTTTTTCTTGCATTTTTAGGCTAATTTAGTCATGAAACGCGAACAAAAAATTTCAGGGTAGCAAATTTTTTTTTTCCTGTGTCAATCACAATACTTTGTTAGAATAATAAAGTAAAATTGTTATCATTTCCACTTTTATGGGTTGAGGAACTGTCATTATACTTGCGATCTTAATTCGGAACTTTTACAGTGGAAGTTTATCTTTCGTATAAACATATTGCAAGTGTCAATCACGATTCACAATCGCAATTCACAACCGTAATTCACAATTGCAATTTACAATCACAATCGCAATCGAAACTTCTCCATGTAAACATAGTAATTGTCATTTCGGGAAAATTCGTGTGGCAAGCAAGTTTTTCAAACCACCGTTGTCAACGAAATTATCTCGGCAAAATTGAGTAATCTACTGTGAGTCACGTGACTTCAAATATATGCACAGTTTTTGCTTATTATATAGAAACTTTTACTAATTAGGTATCATAGCTGAAATTTACTTGTCTAGCTTCAAACTAAACATGGCATCGTTAAAAATTTTATTTTCAACATATTCTCACGCGCCTACTAATGCATTTTATAGCGATCCTTGAAAACCCTTAGCCAGATTATAGATAAGTACTTTGCAATTTTATATACCCACTTGTAGATAATGTTCGAAAGTCGACTAGAATCTGTAATTTTTTTGTTTAGTTTTGTCTGTTAACAATTTTATTGGGTCCGTCGCGTCTCAAAGGCTTTTCAGTGTCGACACAGCTACTCGCCATATTATATTTGATGTCTCGCGGGAAAGGAGCCTAGTTTCGATGGCGACCCTTTTTCATGAAAGTTGCGTCTTTTCGGCAGGTCCTAAACCATGAAATCAGCCTTCATACTAACTCAACGGGCAGCTGTGATTCTTCATAGTCTTCTATTCAAACTCGTCTATCTTTTAGATCTCAAAGATAAATTATCGAACTTAATAAAATTTTCTTCGAGAAAAAAACTAATAAAAATCTATTTTTTTAAGCAAACATTGAAATCTTATGAAGAGCGCTGCACGATCACCACGATTTGAAGCAGAGCAATTGAAATAATCATGTCACCGGGCCTACAAGCGGTTCTATTTGCTTACGAAAAGTTTCGTAAACATTTTTATGAGAAATGTGATAAGATTCGAAATTTCGTTTGATTTTTTGTTCCCTTCCATTTCAATCGTTTGTACATTTTTCTTCAAAAATAGAATTTTCTTTTCGACCGAAAAAAAAAACTGAATACCTTCACATATCCACCATGCCAGTACAGTGGATTTCCTTCGCTCGTTTTTTTTTATGTCAACAAAATATTCGGAATATTCCGAGTTCTGTATATGATTGAATCCGACATATGGAGAAAAATTCATTACGGTTTCGTTGCAATGTTCTAGTTTTCAAATATCCCGCAGTACAGTGAGAAACCGCTTACCTACTTTATTATGAAGTGTATTGAAAGATGCCAATGAAAGTGCATCCATGAGATGCATGCAGAGCGAAGATGAATTTTTTCAAAAAGAAAAATCTGGTATAAGTCTCTTCTTGAAGAACAGGGCATATTCAGGGTCCACATTTTACCTGCTGCTTCTACTATGCACGTCGCGTATACGCGATCGCGCATACCCCAGGCTCTCGACGCAGCGGGCGTTTTAAAGAAACCCGAAAAAATGTCTTGAAGTGTTTTTAAGATCAGACCTTAACACCCGTTCCAATAGTCATGCCGTGACCATTAACTGAAAGGAGACGGTCTGATATAAACAAATCATTGCTATAGCATGTGTAGGAAAAGGATGGTTTCCTTTCCATGCGAGAGGTAGTATGTAAAGATCTTTACGACCAGGCCCGACTTTTATACGAGAAACCAGACTTGACTCGAAGAAAATTTTCTTCTAACGATATCTCGATCGTGTACTAAGCTCGATAGTCTAACAAGAAGATCGTCTGACTTGGAAACGAGCCGAGAAGTTTTAGTCGAGTACGAACGTTCGGTGTGTCTTAGCGTGTGTTGTTGCGGACACAATCGGTATATTCGGTGCATGATCGTAATAACGAGATTCAAGACAGAATCGATCATCGGAAGTTGTATGTAAAGAATTCGTTTTATTTTTGAAAAAAAAAAAGTGTCGATCGTTTTATTTTCAGTGTTATCTATCATTGAACCGAAGCCTTTAAGCTAATTGTTAATTTAAAACGCACATATGTTTTACTATATAATGGGTGATCGTGTTCTTATGTTTATTCAAATGGGAAAATATTTATAATTAACCGACGAAATATAAAAATAGACCGGACGGGCGCGATATTTTTACAAAAAAAAAAAAAAAAAATTGAAATGTGTTTTAGTGCGTCCGAGATTCATGTGTAGATAGTAGACTCTATGTCATTTATGGATTTTGCTAAATGTTTCTTACTTCATTTTTCTTCTCCATTTGGATTGTGTATTTTTAGAAAATAGATTTTCGGTTTGTTCTTGACGTAAGACTATTGCACGCAAGAAGATCTTTTCCACGCAGATATACGTTTTTGTGTATTTATTTGAATATTATTATTTGTTTTTCTCTCTCTTATTAATGTCGTCGAAAAATTTATGTTTACATTTATATTTAACATAAAATGTCTCGCGATTTGTGTAGTATGACGGCATGATCTCTACCAGACAGGCCGTTCTAAAATAAAATAATAAATGTCTTTCATTCCAAAGTGCATAAGTTGATTTATGTTGCTGCTATATTTCACAAAATTAATAATAAAAAGAGAAATATTCGAAAATCCTAAAGTTTTCATTAATACAATCAGAGAGAGCGAATGTTAAGTGAACAATAACAATTTTATTTATATGTCGGAGAAAATTAATTGACTTCAATTTCGCTGTACTTTGAATCCTACAACTATGCACATCGAAATGATCATAACGACTACTAATGATCAATGATGATCAATTATCTAATCATTTATCGGCTATCTGGATATTAACGATCGCAAGGAGGCGATCTTACTGTTGAAGATCGATTGCGATCGATTTGATTCCCGGATTACTACTGGCCAATAGTGTACTCTTAATAGTAGAAAAGGTAAAAAAAAAATAAAGTGTAGATCGCGCTCTTGTACACTATAGATTGGAAGATCGTCTTCCGCAGCATCGCATCGCTTAAGAACGTCGGGCCAGCCGCAGCACAAGTTGTCAGACAAATAAACGATCTCCAGACATGGCGCCGAGAACCAGAAAGAAGAAGGCACATGGTAAATAATAATTCGTTTTTTCTTTTCTTAATTTTATTTTGAGATTTGAGAAATATAAAGAAGAAGATAAAAAATAAAATGATCATCGAAACACTGAAGAACGAAAGAAAAATATGTTTTTTTTCGTTGTTGTTGCCTCTTTATGTCTTCGGTATCTTCATATCCTCTTTGGACTTCCTTTTGATGGTGTTTTCAATTTAATTCAGTTTCTTGCTGTTTGTTGGTTGAAATTCTTTATGCTTTTTGACTCGATTATATTGCTAGAACTTACAAGCTATAAAGGTACTTTAATGGACTTTTTTTTTATTGTTTTTTTTTTTTATTATTATTTTTTCCTTTGAATGTGCTTGGAATAATCAAAAAGAGAATGTTTTGAAAAATTAAAAAAAAAAAGTTATTATTGTTTTGATCGATTTGTTACAGATATGAATCAGGAATTTCATTTTATAGTAACTTCAGGAATTATAAAAATGAGGTCCTTTGGATGATCCGAATTCGATTTTAGATATTGATACTGTATCCGATTGGCAATGATAAAAAAGTATTGGCTTGGCAAGTCTGTATGAAATAATTCTCGTTTTCTGTTTTACTTTATTTCTATTCTAATAATAAAGTATTGTTATCGACACAGAACAAAAAAATTGCTATCCTAAAATTTTGTTTTCCTTCGTGTTTTATGACTAAATTAGCGTAAAGATGCAAAAAAAATCGTCCTGCCGTACGACTCTTATCTCCGTGACCGTTAAAGGTAGAATGTTCGTTTTTGGGTGGATTGTTAATTGGGTAAGTGAGCTCCATTATCTAAATTTTGGGAGTGAAAGCGGGAGGCAAAAAGTCAAAAAATACACTTGCTAATATCTCCACTACGAATGCAGATAGGAAGCTGAAAATTTGCATAGGGGACTCTAAGAATAACTTAAATTTTATACTCTAGATGAAATCTGAGAGTATATTGTGTTTGCCTTACCGTTTGTAACACTAAGAACTAATGCTCGCACATAGCCGCCAAGGGTACAGAAATATTTGTTGTCGCTCAAAATCCTCGATTCCGAGTGACCGTCCGGCCGTCTGTGCGTCTGTCTACAGCATAACTCTCGAAAGCTTTGAGCTATAGTCCTAAAAATTTTTGTGTGGTATTTTCAGTAAAAAAGTAACTTTAAGTTCGTGAATGGGCTACATCCCTCCACTCCTTCTACCCCCTCCCATACAAATTTCATGGAATTTCGAAATATAAAGAAATTGATTTTTTTTTTAAACTATTTAAGCTATCGACTTGAAATTTAGGTCAAAGTATTGTGATATAGATGTCATTAATATCACGAAATGTTAACCCCATTCCCTTACTCCTTCTACCACCTCCCATACAAATGGGCAATCCTGAAAAATACATATTTTCGATTTTCATTGAAATTAGTAAAGCTGAAAAGAGGAAATTTTGCCAAAATCAATTCTATTATAATTGCAATTAGTTTTAAGAAGAAATATTAACTTCACCTCACCCCTTCTACCTCCTCGCATACAAATTTCACGAAATTTTGAAATTTAAATTAAATTATTTGTTTTCGAAACCGTTAAAGCTATCAACTTGATATTTTGTACAAGGTATACAAATAGAAATATCAATAACGGGAAAAAAAATTGTTTTGATCCGTACACTCCTTCTATCCCCTTCCCATACAAATGCATAATTTTTGTTAAATGCATTACGTCGATTTCCATTAAAACTAGACAAATTACAAACTTAAAATTTTGCCAGAATTTGTTTTTTAATAGTTGCAATAAATGTTAGAAAAAATTATCAGCTCAGTTTCACTCCTTCTTCCCCCTCCCATATAAATATGTGTATTATAAATTCAAGAAAATCATTTCTCCTTCGAATATATGAGAGCTGTCGACTTTTAAATTGAATCAAAGCATGGTGATAAGGATGGTGATAAGCAGTTTCAAAATCATCTAAAACGCTCCACTACCTCTGCCACCTCCCATACATATGCCCCAATTTCAGGGAAACTTTGTCCAATTTCTTTAAAAATAATGATAGCTAAAAACTTTAAATTCAGCAAAAAACATTTTGCATGCCATGTTCGATATCTTATGCGAAAAATATAAACCTCCCCTTCTACTTCTACCACCTCCTATGCAAAAGTCTCTATTCACTATTCGAAAGATGCCATATTTTCCGGTATATTAAAGTCATTCCCATTTCATCTAGAGTATCATATGATTGGGCGTAAAGCCTGTTATGTTTTTTTGTCTCTTGGCGACCGAAAAGGGGGAGGGGAGCTAAAAACAAATTCTCGGGCGATTTTTTTTTTTCAAATGATTATATCTTCGGAACTACTTGATCCAAAATTATTTCATTTTAAGACCAATTAGGTGGCATATAGTTCCACTATAATCTACTAAAAGGAAGGCTAATAATTATAAGGGGGAGGGTGCAAAGAAAACATTTAAAAACTAATATCTTAACTATCTCTGAAGCTTTGTAATTGAAACTTAAAACATATATTAAGCTATATCAGCGAAATACAAGAAAAATATAAAATTTGTGCATAATGGTAGTGGGGGAATGGGGAGCATTTAAAAAATTGTGTACTTTTCAAAATTTCAAACCGTTGTATCTCAAAATTCAAAACAGATATTAAGTTGAAATCATGTCAAATTGCAGAACTATATGATCTAGGATTTTCTTAAATAAATTTTCACGAAGGTGGGTGGAACGAATTTTTAGGGCTCTGGTAAAAGATCAAATCAATGAAATTTTTGTTAAGACCCCCTATAGGGTGATAGGACAGAAACAGCTCTCTTCCACAGGGCGCGATCCTGAACATAGACCTTTTGCTGTTGCCAGGACTGGTTGGTCGACCATGTAGCACATGGAAGCGATTAGTCGAGCAGGACGTCTGCCTTGAGGATTATAATCCAGAGCCTGTTTGGCGATCTTTTGCTCTGGTTTCCTCAAAGTGTGACCGATTCACTACCAGTTCTGTTTTTGATTCTCAATGTCTATTTTAGTCTGGCCAGTTGTACTCCAAAGTTCGTCATTGTAAAATGCTTCGAAGGCATTGGTTAACGAAAAGTTGCTGTTTCTTCGGTCGAACGTTCACTTTACACGTAGTACAACCACATAACAACACCTTCTACCTTCTACAATGGCGCTACAGCCCAAATCGCACCTTGGCCTCCTGATATTCAGGTTCCTTAACATTTTTCATTACTTATTGTGGGTTGTTAGTCCTTCGCACAACCCTCTTTCTACGAATTTTTCATTTTCGTAGATTGAGGTGACCAAGGTATATCCAAGCAGGCAATGTGCTGGAATTATATATTGCGTCGACCGGGATTTGAAATCACAACATAACAACACGGATTTGACGAATGCGTTAAATAATCGCAGCTTCGTGCGAAGGGAGATCTCCCTTAACCTCCAGAAAGGGGAAAGGATGCCGAAGATTTGACGAGCTTTATTTAGATGAGCCTTAATATCCTTTCCCATGCTGGCAATGCTTCCCAGATAACAATAATCTTGCATATCTTCCACATCTTGTCCGTTTAAGAAAAATCGGTGTGCTTGTGTTCGAACCCATGTGCATGTACTTGGTTTTACGCACATTTATATTCAGTCCCGCCTCTTTGCAATTAGAATGCAACGAGCCAACATTTAACTCCGGCTATCTGCAAGCAAGCACACGTCATCAGCATAATCAAGGTGACTTAAGAACTTAAATAGTTTTCATTGAGGACCTTTATCTTCCCCACATACCAGTGTAGCTTTCAAGATGTCATTTATTTCCACCAGAAACAGGGCTGGTGATAATATGTAGCCTTGTCTGACACTCGTCCGCACACACTCTCGGCCAGCTCTCCTTTATGTAAGACGCGACAAATTGCATCTTCGTAGGATTCTTTAATCATAGCTGTGACCAGAGATAAGTGAAGACATAAAGATGTCTTACTCAGTACAAGAAAACAGTCATATGAAGAAAAAGCTCGCCGCATTCTCTCGCATCCAAGCGAATTCAGTACCGGTGCCAACACAAAGGGGAAACAAAGTTCAAGGCGAATGATGACGTAGTGTGGCAGAAATTGATAATGAACTGGTTATGACCAGGTCGAAAATACACGATCCTTAGAAAAGGGATACTTGAGCTGTGCGTGTTTTTTGTATGTCGAATTGAATTGAATTGATCTCCTGAACATTTTTGTTTCTTTTAGCAAAGCCAGTACCGTGGTTTTGTTTTTGATTTCATGAACCAATGTGAATCCCTAGTAAAGCGTAGATTTCGTATGATTTACGAATGAATGAAATTGTCTTTTGGACATTTTTGATTTTAGGATAAGTTAGAAACACGAGATTGTGCATAAAATTATTCAATACCCTTTGGACTGCAAGCTTTTTAATACATGCCCATGTGACGGTTGGCATGTATATTTGTTGGGAATATGTCGGACTTCCATTTCTCTAAAAGAATTAATATGGAATAATCTAGAGCCTCTAAATGATGTTTATAACACGAATTTTCAACAGAAAACCAAAATGATAAGTTAGAGGTATTTTGTACATTTAAGATATAGGATTCTGTTATAATTTGTTTTAAGCAATTGAGTGCTGGATTTTCTTCTAAAACTTTTTCGAACTGTTTAAGGTATATTTTTGAAATCTTAAATAAATATATCTGTTGGAGCCTTCAAACTGCCAAAATCACAATGTGCGGAATAATTCTTATGGAATATAAAAGACTCAGATGCAGATTCCAAACTAATTACTACTTCAGATTGGCACATGTCTTGTGAACATTAAAAACAATCATTCTTCGGAATCATTTAAAAGGCAATATAGCCTACAACCTACATACCTTAACGATGCGTCGTGAATTAAAATTTTTTCAGTAACATACTGTAAGTAATTTTGCTATATGTCTGTATTTTCTTCTAATCTATAAACATAAGGCTTCCGTGGCGTAGTGAGCAGCGTGCTTGCTTTTCTGCCAATAGGTCGTAAATTCGATTCCAACTCCAGAAGGGATTGTTTTAAGCACGAATTTTTCAGTTGCTACAGGGGATGAAAAATTATTCGAAATAAAATCGGCAAACGGTGTAAAAGTGAAACAGCTCCACTTCAAGAAGGCCGAGATACTCAGTAGATGTATTCTGTTCGCTTTCTATCATTCAGTCCCCCATAACATCTGCAAATATTTGTCAGTAGCAGCCAGTACAACTGAAAAATATACCAGCTGCTCCACTCGTTACGATCGTTGTCACTCCCCTTCCCCTACCCTCTCACCCCCATTCCTTCCCTCCATGACTGTGTTTGTGCATTGCACATAAGGGCCGAAATTGCTTATAACACAGGTCATTCCGTAAAAAAAAAACTGATATGTTCGGATTGTCTTTAGTGTCACAATTTGTTTCATTGACATCAGTTTGTGCGAAATTTGTATATTGAACCAAATAACTTTCATCGTCGTCTTCGCAATTATCATTTTGGTCCGATTTTAGAAATTTAATTTTATTTATTTTGAATCTTTGAGATGGATGTTTGGGGTGTGAAATGTGAGGTTTTTTCGTGCGATTTCAGCAAACAAAAGGATCATAATTTAAAATTTTTTTAAATTTCCCAATCGAGAGAAAAAGGCATCACAATTCGGAAAGTAACTGAAAGCCTGCGGGTTGATAAGTCCACCAACACGTGCAAATGCAAATGTTTGTGCGAAACATTTCGAACATAACCAAATTGGGAAAAAATATTTAAAAAAACATAATAGGACTACGATTGCGCGTAAAGCGCAATCTTACGTTACTCTAGTTGAAATAGATTTTTTTCTGATCCCAAGAAATTTTGTATGGGGAGTGTTAGAAGGGGTGATAGCATTGAACTAATTTTTTCCCCATCATGCTAAAGTAGTTATAAAAAATGTTTTATACAAAATGCTTACTCCAAAAATTGAATAGGAGCTGAGAAAATTAGTGTGTTAGATTTAGTTGAAATGTGCAGTTTGTATGGGAGGTGGTAGAAAGAGTGGAGGGATTTTATTGATTTTTTCAGAAATAACTAAGAATATTATAAAATTGACATCTCTTAAATTTAAGACTAGTAAAATTCATACTTTTGAAGAAAATAGATTTTTTGTGAAGTTGTGAAACTGTGTCATATTGTATGGGAGGGGGTAGAAGCAGTAAAACTAATCAAATAATTTTCTCTGATCTTAGTGATAATGCTAAATAAGTATTTATTACAAAATGTGAGCTCGATAAATGTTATATGTTCTGAGAAAATCGGATTAGAGCATTTCATGAAAAAGTGTAGTTTGTATGGGAGGGTTTGAAAGGAGAGGGAGGACGCAAATAATTTTTATACTGTATATTGAAATCATTATGAAAGTAATATATCCCGAAATTCAGACTAATAGCTTTTATACTTTTCGAGCAAATCCATTTATAGCCGAATTGGGAAATTGTGTCATTTTGTATGGGAGGGGGTAGAAGGGGTGAAGCTAATCGTCTTATTTTTTTACCCTTACTAACAATTTTAAATAAATATTAAGTGCAGAATTTCAGCTTGCTAAATTTTATACGCACTGAGTAAATTGGCTCAGAGTAATTCATGACAATTAGAGTTTGTATGGGAGGTGGTAGAAGGAGGGGGAGGACACGCATAATTTTTACATGGTAGATTTATATTATCATAAAAGTAATATATTCCAAATTTCAAGCCAATAGCTTTTATACTTTTCGAGCAAATCCGTTTATTGTCAAATTGCGCATTTGTGTCATTTTGTTTGGGAGGGGGTAGAAGGGGTGGAGCGATTTGGCCCGTTAACGAACTTGACCTTACTTTTTCGTCAAAAACGATGTGTACGAAATTTGAGCTTTCTAGCTCAACGCGTTCTCAAGCTAGAGAGCGAACGGACGGACGGACGGACATCCGGTTTTGAGATTTTTGAGTGATAATATTAATTTCTGTATTCATCATTTTTTTCTTCGAGCCTTATTTCTTGGCATTACAAACCTTAGAGCAAACTTATAATACTCTCAGATTCCATCTAGAGTATAAAGAGTGCAATGCCAACATTAAATATTTTTTCTTCACCTGAATTGGGGTCCGATTTTGAGTACATGCAAATTTAACCTTCCTTCGCTGCGTTCAATTTATCGGTGGTTTCCTTTTAAAAACTGTAGCCCTAGTATGTATCATCATCCACCCATCGGTGCACCATATACCATGCATCGATTTGAATGGGATGTTGAAGCGATAAAGTTTCACCATGTAGTCTGTGGTCATATCCATCAATTCTATTTGGGTGATATTTCGCAGGATATGTCCTTTTGTCTATGTCTTACTCCTATCTCCACCCTCCCATTTAGTGCTTCTCTCATTATGAATAGTTGTGGCTCTGACTAGATGAAGATGTGCAGCGGTGTGAAGTCCAAGGAAATCTCCATTGCTGCTGTGGGACATGATCTCATAGCTCCTGTAAAACTTAAAACTATTCCAGTTTAATTTTGCTGGTTGTTTGTGTTGTTTTCTGCCATTTTTGCGATCATTGGCCTTATGATCGCTGTGTATATTCGTAGTGCTATTTTCGGTCTTATGTGACTGCTTTCTCTGCAACTTTGATTTAATTTTTGTTCTGTAGAAGTTTTTAGTTTAATATTTCTCCTATTTAACTTCTGCCAAGAATTAAATTTCGGCAATTCCATTCCATTCAAGTTTTTTTTTCTGGTAAAGGGATCAATCACTGTCTTAGATGGATTGGTCTCTTTCTTGGCTCTATGATTCTGTCTTGCGGAGCGTCTCTTGTACAGAGGACTTCCTCAAATTTGCTGTTAATTGTTGTAACCAAGTCTTCCGCATATCCTTATAGCGTTAATATACTGCTGCTAAGAGGATTTAGTGGAGCATCTACCATGCCGTTGGGTGCAAGTGCTCCATTTGATATTTGGTAAGACCGGCCTTGGAGAAGATTTCTTACGCCGTAATTGAAGTTTAGGAGATTATATGTAGATAAGCCTTTGACTGCGTAGATCACTCCCTGCTAACTGATCGCCTATCTTTTGCTGGCATTTGCGACAACAGCCTGATAAGATTCAGGTCATATCTCAATAATCGGTCTCAATAGATGGAACTGATTGTGTACCCCAAGGTTTAATCTTGGGTTCACTATAAACTGTACGTAAGTTTGATTTTTCATGCAGCATTACAGTATAAATCCATCACTATTGATAGACTTGAAATGGAACAGGCTGATTTTTTGCCTTCAAAAAGCTTAAACTAAATTTGGATAAAAATTGTTTGATTTTATTTGAAAATAAGAAATCTCACAGTATTTCGCAAGAAATTAATTATGAAGATGAAAGAGTACATAAAGTGAAAATATTGTATTTATAATAGATTCTGGATTGAAGTGGAACCAATATATTTTACACATTAAAATTAACAGAAAGGAAGCAATCGTTTCCAGTTATCTAATGCGTTTTCATGGAAATCTTCTGGCCGTCAGGTTTCTTAATATTTATTTGTAACTAGCGATCCCCGCGACTTTTTGCGCGTAAAAATCGCAATAATAAGCAATTTTCGAGAATGTAATAAATTATGTGGGATATAGTTAGTTAGTTTAATAGCTTTTTGAACACAATTCCGATTGAAATTAGAATCATAAATTATTATGAATAAAACCATGATACAGGACCGTGCTCACGGGGGTGATTTGAGATCATATACGTATTGAAGAGTGTTAAAAAAATGTAAATAGTTGTAGCTCGTCTTAATTTTAAAAAAGAGTCTAAATAAAATAATATTAAGCTGAAAAACATAAGAGAACTAAGATTGCGAGTAAAACCCAACCATACATCATCCTGGAGTAGTTATAGAAATATTTTGTTCCAAATTTTAGCTTCAAAAACTGAATACGTACTGAGAAAATTAGTGTATTGGATTTAGTGAAATTGTGCATTTTGTATGGGAGCAATGGGGGTTTTTTAAGTAATTTTTTGAGAAAACACTATAATTATCATGCAATTGATATATTTTAAATTGCAGTTCAGCAGCATTCGTACTTTTCAAAAAATCGAATTTTTGAAAAGTTTTAAAATTTTGTCACATTGTATGAGAGGTGGTAGAAGGGGAGAAGCTAATCGGTTTATTTTTCACCGATATTAATAATCATGCTAATTAAGGACTAAATTTGGGCTCGATAAATGTTATACATACTGAGAAAATTTGGTTTAAAGTATTTCATGAAAAAGTGCCATTTGTGTGGGAGGTGGTGGAAGGAGTGGGGCATTCAAATAATTTGTATACTATAGATCACATTTCTGATACAAATAATATATTGTAAATTTGAAATTAATAGCTCCGATAGTTTCCTAATAAGTTGAATTATAATATTTTTTTGAAAATCAGTCATTTTGTATGGGAAGGGGTAAAAGGTGTAATGGGATTGAAATAAAACCAAAAGCAGATTACATATCGTAGTATACCTAACAAACTGAAAGTTTCATTACAATTGGTTCAACCGTTTTTGCGTGAAAGCCGGACAGACAGACAGACAGTGAAGAATTTCAAAAATTATGTTTTTATGCTTAGTTATTGTCTAAATAATGCAAAATATTAACTTAGAGCCATTTATAAACAAAATAGACAAACACTACATTTATATGTATAGATTGTGGAAAAGTTGTTAGGCCTTCGCACAATCCTCTATCTTCTTCTTCTTCGATGGCATTACAGCCGAGCTTTGACATCCTGCCCTTCAGGTTCCTTAGCATTTTAACTGTTATTGTGAAAGGATTGTTAGCCCTTCGCGCAACCCTCTATCTACGAATTTTTATTTTCGCAGATTGAGGTGGCCAAGATATACCACGCTAGTAGTATGCTGAAATTATTCGTTGACTAGGATTTTAACTCCCGACCTTCGCATTATAGACCAACACACTATCCACTAGGCTACACCCTAGCTACCTCTATCTACGATTTTTCATTCTCATGGACTTAGGTGGTCCAGACATGCGAACAGTGTGCTGAAATTATGTGTTGACCAATATATTACCAGCTAGGCTACATCTAGGCAATATTTGGATAGAGCGTATAAGTGTAGATCTGTAAAATTTTTAACCAGAGCTTTGATATTTTTTGTTTCACAGGCGTTTTTGCAACAATTTTCTTTGATTATTGATACTGAAATTAAGTTGCACACAAACGGAAAGTTCGTGTACATAATGTTAAGGCCATGATCTTTTCTGTTTTTCCACAACCACCAGCGAAATGAACATTTTTTGCTTGGAAATGACGATGAATGAAGAAAAAAAGCAATAGGTTGGAATCATCTACGAACTGTTTAATCCATCTATTATTTACTCAATTATAAATTAATAAAAAAAAACAATTCTAATTCTCTCCGTCCATAATAATAATAATAATTAAAATACACAAGCACATAGAATAGAACCTATACACCATTTCATTCAATTAACAACATTTTTGAATTATTAATTTCCTATTTATTTATTAATTCCAATCGCAATAAATAGCATATTTTGTAATCGAGAATAATAGTTTGCGTCTATCATTATTATAGATAATCTATCAGAAAGAGTTATACTTGGCATACTCCAATGATTTAATTGCAATTTAAACTACCATTATGGAAGTTGTTTTTGTAGGGATACCTGATGGTGGAAGGTAAACGAGATTTCTGTTCCATTTGTCATTTTGCAATGGTCGAGATTTTCTTTTGAGAAAAAAATGTAATAAAAGTAAATAAAATGGAAAGGTAAACGAAGAAAATTAAACTTAAAAAAAAAACCCCTACAGGAAAAAATACGAGTGTGGGCATCGTTTAAACATCACACATCCATCCCGTGTTAACAATCTTTTTCGATATTGAGAATAAGCCGGCTTTGATGGTAGAAATTTGCAATTAATTTGCTACGCAAACTGATTTACATTAAATTACACTTGTTATAAAAGTGGCTAGGGTTTTCTAATATACCGACGCGTCAGTCTGTACACTACCACATATCAACTTTTGTGCGTCTAAATATTAATTGCATTTGGCAATTAAATGTTTTGCATGCAGGATTTTATCAAGTGCTAAAATATGCGATGCATTTTACCTGCATATAAATTTATACATGCAAATTCCACTTTTTATTGGCCTTTTTTTTTGTTAATAAATAATTAAGCAAGAGTGTTTGCGACTACGAGTTTGAATTTTTACAGGGCGCTATATAATGCTCAAATGATGTTTTATACTAAATTATAATGTTGTTTTGACTATTGGTCGTCGAAGTATCACTCGTGTGGAGAATTTAAGAGCATTTTGATTGCATTTCCTCTTGTACAACATGCCAATTACCATCGGGTTAATTTTCATAAAGACTTTAACCTAATTGAAAGAGATATCGTGGTTTTCTTTTTATTGTAATTACTATAGTTGATGCCGTTCAGGTGGTAGTTAGTTTAATAAAGCAGCTATAAAAGAGATGTTTTATTAAGTTGTTTAACAACTTAATTTAATTTCTCTTTTAAGGATTCTCTGGGGCTACTATCGATTTAACATTGCGGTAAAATGACGTTGGATGAATGTTTTTCTTCTAGAATCGGTGATAATTGAATAAGTGGTTTACTTTTGTCGTAAATGAAGCACAGAAAATTCACTTTATTTTTCACCTACAGTATCCAGAATCCTGTAGTTATACTTTCCAGAGGCTTATACGCAGTGGCGTAGTCGTAAATGGAGCACAGCGTATCTAGGGCCCACTAATTATACTTTCCAGAGGGTATAATCAAAACCTATTAAAAAGCAGAGTGTATACGGCGTATACCCTAGTACTACATCCCTCTTTATACGCTAATTCTCACAAAAAAGCTGCTCTGTATTAGCTTGTATACAGCTAACGATATGTTAGTTGATAGATCAAATGAATTGCTCTCAAACATGCACAGTATTTCTGAATGGATTCTGATACGAGTGACACATAGCACAGCTAAATTATTAATTAGGCCTAAATTATCATTTACGGGCTATATGCCATACACTAATTTAGCCAAATTAATACCAAATTGCCAAATATTGATCATTTTCCAGATAAATGGTCTCAGTTAAATCATCTCATTTCTCACATTTAGGCTTTAATGATCAAGAAAATACAAGAACTGCTCATTTCATATGCGTGTTTTATTGCTGGAAAGAAGAAGAAGAGTCATTTTCTAATAGCTCTCACTTACGTCAAACATTTGAAGTGTGATTTTATGGTCCAGCCATGAAAGGTGGCTTGCAAACGACTCCAATACAGGACTTGGGATTCTTTTTCTTCTTTTTTCTTCTATGTAAAGTTTTATTACCTATAGTATTAGCTATACAATTCAACTTTCAAAATATGACAGATGAGTGATCGACTCTTCTTAATTAGCAAAGTGTCAACACTTTAATAATGATGAATACGAGCTAAATTAATATTTAGTAAATCAATAATTTAGTCTGCTACCAGGTGACACAACTGGTATAATATTCAGTGAGATACGATGTACTCCATGTCACTGTCGTGTCGAAATCACTTCACTATTGTTTAATCAGTTTCAATTTTTTGCAATATCTACTTCATAAAATAATCTCAGAAGTGGCAACCCTGCTTAAAAAGTTTGATCGCTACGGCATTAAAGAGAGCACTCCGTAAAGAATTGAAAAAAATCGATTTTTTCTTATTTCCGAGTAATAATGTAGGCTGGATACTAAATGGATTTCCGAAAACGGCACCCCTCTCGGATGAGTAGAAGTGTTTCAAATAATGAGGCAAACTTGTGGTGCAATGCATATTGACGTAGCGCGTGTAGCTTGGCGCTCGACTCACTCACCCGGTCGCGCCGTCCCATTGATCTAATCACCACCCCTCACAACCAGTACCACTACCCACTACCCCGGCAAAACAGGTTTTTTCTTTATAATCAATAATTATTTATATATTTACTTTTGCTAAATAAGCTAAAAAAAAACTTTTATTTGATTTTTTGCTTCTCTTGAAAAGTAGTGTTTTTATTTTTTGGTGCACTTTTCTAAAAATCTACACATTCTATCCACTTGTTTTTTTTTTGTTGGAAAGGTGGCACTACTGGCTGTCAACAGAGTGGCGGGTTTTCTTAAATTTTGATTATGATTTTTTTACAAGGTTTTTGCTTGCACGAGAAAATTACTAAACTTTGAAGCTTTATAGAAAATTTCCACATAATTTTTTTTTTAATCACCATTTATTCTATTTGCTAAGTTTCGGCCAAGTAGTTCCTGAGATACATGCACCTCAATTTGCACTGAAAATGCTGGTGAGAGTGCGCCCGTTAATTATTCCGTGAATTTATTGTTTGTATTTGAAACGTCTGCTTGCAAAACTTGCCTTCATATCAGTACACTGAGGACTGTGTAGTTTTTGATTTTGATGCTTCAAAGTACACAGTGCCAAAATCATTTAATACTGTTTATACTCTAGATAAAATCTGAATTATAAGTTTGCTCTAAAGTTCTTAACGCTAAGAAAGAAGACTCGGAGAAAAAATGGATTGAACTGAAGTTGCATCGCTCAAAAACTTTAAAACCGGATGTCGGTATGCTCGTCCATCTATTCGCTCTGTAGCTTGAGAACGCGTTTGAGCTAGAAAGTTATAATTGGATACGTGTGGTTTTTGTCGAAAAAGTAAGGTCGACTTCGTGAAAGAGTGGAATGGCTCATTCCTTTCTACACTCTCCCATAAAATAATCCATCCAATAATCAATTTAGTACAAAGCTGTATGATCTAATAATTTGAAATTTAGCACATAATGTTTTTATCATAAATGTGAAAAATTATTCGAATCCCTCCACTCCTTTTACCACCTCCCATACATACTGCGCTTTTTCGTGAAATATTTTAATTCAATTTTCTGAGTACGTATAACATTTATCCGGATCAAATTTTGTACTAAATACTTAATTAGCATTATTATCTAGATCGGAAAAAAATAACTAATTAGCTTTAATTCTTCTACCCCTCCCATATAATGTGACACAATTTTATGAAAAGAAATTTTTTAGGATTAACACAGGCTAAAACTATTTACTAGAGATGTGTAGTTCATGAACGAACTAGTTCATTTGAACTATTCACATCATTGAACTAAACGAATTATTCACTAAAATTGTCACATTTGCATGAGCTGAAGTTCTATAGAACGAACTGAATGTATGTTCGTACGATGTATTGTGGAACTAAAGTGATCAGACTGGTGCTCTGGATTGGATGTATATGTTTAATTCACGATCGGACTATGAACTCAATACGATCGTACCTCGCGAAGAAATGTAAGCATTTAGTTCGAAGATAGACTACAGAATTTTTTGTGGATCAAACTAGTCAGATTGGTACAATTTTCTTCAATTTGATACGTATAAATCACGAACGAACTTTCAGCTTTTCAGTTTTTTAACAAATTTTTCCGAATTCTTAAGTGAAACCCCTCGTTAAATATTGAATAATTTTATGCTCTAGATGGAATTTGAGAGTATTATAAGTTTGTAACGTCAAGAAACGATCGCACAAATTCGCCAAGGGTACAGAAATATTTGTTGTCGCTCAAAAATCTCGAAACTGTTCGTCTGTCCGTCCGTTCGCTCTCTAATTTATAGAACTAGGAAGCTCAAATTGTGTGCACGTTATTTTTGGTAAAAAAGTAAGGTGCAGGTCGAACGGGTCAAATTGAGCCATGTCTTCTAACCCTACCCATGCAACTTCTTCTACAATGGCGCTACAGCCCAAATCGGACCTTGACCTCCTGACATGCAGGTTCCTTAACATTTTTTCATTACTTATTATGGAAAGGTTGTTAGCTCTTCGCACAACCCTCTTTCTACGAATTTTTAGTTTTTGTAGACTGAGGTGACCAAGGTACATATATCCAAGCAGGCAATGTGTTGGAATTATATATTGCGCCGACCGGGGTTTGAGCTCTCGACCTTCGCATTACAAGACCAACAAGGCTGCATCCTAGCTCCTACCCATACAATCAATCAAATTCCTGTTAAGACCCCCTATAGGGGCATAGGACAGAAACAACTCTCTTCCACAAGGCGCGATCCTGAGCATCGGCTTTAAGCTGTTGCCAGGACTTGTTTATTCCTCTGGTCTCCTGCTCAACTGCTCGCTTCCATGTGTTACATGGTCGACCAGCCCGACGTCTTCCTTGAGGGTTATAATCCAGAGCCTGTTTTGCGATATTTTGCTCTGGTTTCCTCAAAGTATGACCGATCCACTGCCACTTTCGCCGTTGAATCTCAATACCTACCTAGTCCTGCCATAAGTTCTGTCACATAATTTCTCACATTGGCAACAACTTTATTTTATGAGTGACATTTCAATATCGGCCAGTTTTATAAACGTCATAATGTTGTTGACAGTTGATGGTCATTTAAAGTGTGTTCGTTAACGTGTGAAGATGGAATGGGGTGTAATAGAAAACCGAACTGCAGTGATTGCACTACATAAGTGTGGAAAATCCGCGAGTGAAATTTTCAAGTTGTTGTGCCCGTTAAAAATAACGCAAAGATTTGTGTATCGTGCGATCCAGAGATATAACGCGATCCAGACTATTGAAGATCGACCTCGTTCTGGACGTCCGCGTGATGTACATTCTTCTGCTGCCATCAAAGCGGTCGAGAGTCGAATTCGTCGAAATCCGCTTCGTAAACAACGAATCATGGCTCGAGAGATGAACATCTCCACCCGAAGTATGTCTCGCATCATAAAATCTGACCTCGGGATGAGTGCCTTTCGACGATCAACGGGACATTTGCTGACTGAGCAGTTGAAGCAAATTAGGAGCACCAGATCGAAAGAGCTCCTTCGGCGGTACGGCAACAACAAACATCGAGAAATTTTATTTACCGATGAAAAAATTTTTACGGTGGAGGAACATTTCAACCGCCAAAATGATAAGGTGTATGCCCACAGCTCCATAGAAGCCCGAGAAGTTGCCACTAGGGTACAGCGAGGACATCATCCAGCATCAGTCATGGTATGGTGGGGTGTCAGCTACGAAGGGGTCACCGAGCTTCATTTTTGCGAAAAAGGCGTAAAAACTGCAGCGAAAAATTATCAAACGGACATCCTGGAGGGATGTGTGAAGCCGCTGAACTCTACGCTATTCAACAATCGACATTGGGTTTTCCAGCAAGATTCTGCGCCAGCCCACAAAGCTCGAACCACACAAGCGTGGTTGGAAACCAATATTCCATAGTTTATAAGGGCGACGGAATGGCCTTCTGGGAGCCCAGATTTGAATCCCCTGGACTACAAACTGTGGGCGGAGTTAGAGTCCATGGTGTGCACGAGACGACACCCAAATATCGAGAGCCTTAAGCGATCTTTGACAGAAGCAGTAGCTAATTTTCCGCTAGAAACAGTGCGTACTGCTATCGATGACTGGCCCAACAGATTAAAGAGCTGTGTTAAGGCTAAAGGCGGCCACTTTGAATAATTTGTTGCTTATTTTACTTCCATTAGTATGCCAAAATAAAATATATTTTCCTTTGTCAAAAACTCTTTTTCATTTATACAAAAATTGCCCATATACGTGTGACAGAACTTATGGCACGACTAGGTATTTTAGTCTGGCGAGTTGTACTCCAAAGTTCGTCGTTGGAGATCACTTCTGGCCAAAATATTCCTAAAATGCGTCGGAGGCATTGGTTTACGAAAGTCTGTAGTTTCTTGGTAAGTCGAACGGTCACTTTCCACGTAGTACAACCATATAACAACACGGATTTGACGCATGCGTCAAAAACTCGCAGCTTCGTGCGAAGGGAGATCTCTCTTAACCTCCAGAAAGGGGAAAGGATACCGAAGGCCTGACGAGCTTTATTTAGCCGAGCCTCAACATCCTTTTCGGCTCCGCCGTCCATGCTGACAATGCTTCTGAGATAGCAAAAATCTTGCACCTCTTCCACATCCTGTCCGTTAAGAACAATCGGTGTGCTTGCGTTCGAACCCATGTGCATGTACTTGGTTTTACGCACATTTATTTTCAGTCCCGCCTCTTTGCATTTAGAATGCAACGAGCGAACATTTGACTCTAAGTCCGAACGGGTATGTGCAAGCAAACACACGTCATCAGCATGTTAAATAGTCTCCATTGAAGACCTTTACCTTCCCCACCTTCCAGTGCAGCTTTCAAGATGTCATTTATTACCACCAGAAACAGGGCTGGTGATAATATGCAGCCTTGTCTGACACCCGTTCGCACAGGAAAGCTCTCGGACAGCTCTCCTCTATGCAAGACGCGACACCTTGCATCTTCGTAGGATTCTTTAATCATAGCTATGACCTTATTTGGAATACCTCTCCTACGCAAAGCATTCCATATGTAATCTCGCTTAACGCTGTCGAAAGCCTTCTCGAAGTCCACAAACATGAGATGTAGTGGCGAACCCATTTCGGCTGACTGCTCTAATATTATCCGTAGGGTATTTGTGTGGTCGGTACAAGACGACCCTTTACGGAATCCAGCCTGATAAACTTCGAGAGTGCTCTCGACGACATCACTAATCCTATTGAGAATTACCTTAGCGATAATTTTTGATACGGCAGTAAGTAAACATATACCACGCCAATTGCCACAATCCCGAAGGTCGCCCTTCTTCGGAATTTTCACAATGACGCCCTCCTTCCATTCAGTCGGATATCTTCCATCATTCCACACCTTAGTGAAGAGTGGGAGGAGTATATCGGCTGTTATTTCCGGGTCCGCTTTGAGGAGTTCGGTTGGTAGTCCGTCTATACCTGGAGCTTTCCTTCCCGCCATTGACCGAATGGCGGAAACTATCTCTTCCTTATCTGGGGGATCGTCCCTAATAGAGGATTGTTGCGGTTGGATGTTTGGAAGTTGTTCTGTTTCCGGAATATCTTCATCTGACAAGATGCTTAAAATATCAGAGAAGTATTCCTTCCATCGTCGCAACTGGTGTTCACTCATATTAAGGAGAGTTCCGTTGACATCTCTCACCATACAAAGTGACTCAATATTACAACTGATCTGAAATTTTAAACTTACCATTATCATGATAAATTTATTTATTTCTTTAAAAAAAAACGAAATTTAAATCCTGCCACTCGTTCTACCAACTCCCAAACAAACTGCACAATTTCACGAAATACCCCTTTTTTCAGTACCCATACAATCCTCAAATTTGGTAACCTGACATTCTATTACCTCCCATACAAAATCACACAATTTTACAACTTTTTAATAAGTTTATTTTCTTGAAAACTTTCAAAGGTAGTGTTCTGAAATTGAAATATTATTTAGGTTTTATTAAAAAATTTGGGACTACTCCTTCTACTCCCTCCCACAAACTACACCATTTCATGAAATGTTCCAATGTACCAATTTTCTCCGTACCTTTCAAAACTCCGATGTTCAAATTTAATACAGCAGTATTTTAGCAGTGATTATAGCGAAATGGACAGAAATATTTTCGATTCCGCCACCCCTTCAATCACCTCCCACACAACACGGCACAATATCACAACTTATAATATGTCGATTTTATTGGAACGTAAAAATGTTTTGAGGCCTTCGTGGCGTAGTAGGAGCGTGCTTGTTTTTTAGCTAATAGGTAGTGGGTTCAATTCCCCGTCCAGCAGTAAATTTTTTAGGTAATGGAAAATTATCTATCCATATAAATATAATTTTAGTGTCTGTTATTTTTTTACAAATGGCAATAAGTTAGTGATTTGCTTTATTTAGACAATAACGAAGCGTAAAACCACTTTTTGAAATTCTTCTCTGTCTGTCCGGCTTTCCCGCAAAAACGGCTGAACCGTTGTACTGAAACTTTCACTTCTTGTTATAATGCTCGGAGACGTAATCTGCTTTTAGTGTTATTTCAATCCCCTCACGCCTTCTACCCCCTCATACAAAATGACTCATTTTCAAAAATATATTATAACCAAATTTTCTAGAAAACTATTTTAGTTTTTAGTTTAGTTTCAATTATTTATTTATTCATTTGGTTTAACACAATTAAGATACAAGAATCTTTTGTTTGCGTAATAACGGTAAATTAACTATTCAAATTAAGTGATTCATTTAAAATTAGTTCTATATTAATAACTGTTAATCAAAAGAGGAATAGAAAAAAAGAAAAAGAAAACAAAAACAAAAATTTAATTACATAGAATAGAAAAAAAGCCTCGATTCAAACTCTCAAGTATACGCCGAGCCTCCTGCAAAAATCACCATCCCCTCCTGATCTACGAATTTTGACTGGCAGCTGATTCCACTGTTGAATGACATAAACGAAGAATTGCCTCTGTGAGACTAGAGATAAGAACTCAGGTGTTATTAGTTGGTGAGTCCTGGAAGACCTGGCGAACATAATTCGTTGGAAAAGATACTCGGGCCTTTTGGAATGAATTATCTTGAAAAGAAAAATCAAGCAGCGATATAGAATATAACGTTCTAGACAGCAGCCAAATACATTGTCAGCATAAGGAGAAACATGGTCAAATCGTCGCAAACTATGGATATATCGAACAGTAGAGTTGAAAGCTACATTTAGTCGATTTCTGCATATATAATCAGGTCTACAGAAAATTTCATGCCCATAACGTAAAACTTTCATCGAGCTAAAATGTTGTACCAAATCCTTAATTAGCATTACTATTAATATCGGGGAAAATAAGCCAATTAACTGCTCCCCTTCTCCCCCTCTCATACAAAGTGACACAATATCACATCTTTTCCGAAATACGATTTTCTTGAAAAGTGTGAAAGCTACTGAAATTTAAAATATATCAATTGTATGCCCTCACTCCTTCTACTAGCTCCCGTACAAAGTGCACTAAAACCGATGCACTAAATTTCTCAGTATCTATTAAATTTTTGAATTACTAGGCACTGAAGGCCCTCTTCAGTGCCATTACTTCCGACTAAAAGATCTTGGCGTATTCTGGGATGCCTGGAGATGTACAGATAAAGGTTTTAAGGAAAGATACCACGACCTACAAGTACTCCCTCTTTAATATCGAATGAAAATTTAAACACTTTTAATCAATATTATTGATTGAACTTAGTGGCTTCACAGGTTAGTAAAAACATAATTTCGTTAACTCAAGTTTAATGAAAATGAAATTAAAGGGTTTTGAAAACGAACGCTTCATATGCATATTATATCAGTACTAATACAATAATCAATCAAATCAATCAAATTCCTGTTAAGAGCCCATATAGGGGCATAGGACACAACCAACTCTCATCCACAAGGCATGATCCTGAGCATCGGCATTTAGCTGTTGCCAGAACTTGTTTATTCCTCTGCTCAACTGCTCGTTTTTATGTGCTACATGGTCGACCGACCCGACGTCTTCCTTGAGGATTATAATCCAGAGCCTGTTTGGCGAAGTTTCGCTCTGGTTTCATCAAAATATGACCGATCCACTGCCACTTCCACCTTTGAATCTCAATACCTATTTTAGTCTGGCCAGTTATACTCCAAAGCTCGTCGTTGGAGATCACTTCTGGCAAGAATATTGCTAAAATGCGTCGGAGGCATTGGTTCACGAGTCGGAGACATTGGTTAACGAACATAACGCACTGAACAAATTCGAAATAATTAAGACTTAAGCAGGACTGGAGCATTACTTAACCGCAAATTAAGTTTCTGCGTTAACTTATACCGATCTCCAGTATTGAAACAGTAGTTGTCCTGTATTCAGATTCAAAATGGTGTATTTTTAGCTTTTTTTTTTATACAGATTTCCTAATCAATACATTTTTTTTAAGTTGGCGCCAAATTAATTAATCAAACACAAACCCATCCATATTCGATAAAACTGATATAAAAAGTTTATGAGCATGAAATTTCGGACGAATTTTGATTGCCATCTATAAATTTTTGATGGTGCCAAAAATTTTGAAAGTTAAAAACGTGCGATCTATTATTCTTCTTCGCGTTGGATTAAAATTGTTTAGAATGTTGCTATGTTGAAATTCCTCAACCATTCTTCTCCTCAACAATAATACCAAATATTAATGAATCATACTACCGAAAAAAAACCCAACTAAATCCAATCGATTCAGGTAATTTTCGAATATTTTTCATATTCAATCATCAAAAGTAGCACAATAAATCTTTCATAACCTAATAGTTCGTATACATCAAAGCTTTATTATACAAAGCACAGATTAACGATTTTTCATACTGCTTTTTTTTTGAATTTGAATAAAATTTTTTCGTGTTTTTTTTTTTATTTATAATTCTTCCTCAGCTAATGTCCAATTAAATTGGAGTGGTCAATGATTTCAATTAAAGGAATTGTTATGTTGGGCGCTGCTCGTTCGCTGATTTTCAACCATTTGTTGTGCATCTTAATAATATGTGGTTATGTACTTATTCGTAAACGTACTCCTTTATTTAGTATATTGCCAAGCGGATGTTTGTCTAAATTGTGACCATATTAAATAATTTAAAATGTTTTCTCGTAGAATGATGATGGTTGGTTTGCTGCTTCTTTTTTTTTTGCTGTGGATTTAAGCATTTCAGTGTGGAAAATTAAAGAAATTGATCAGATTAAAGTTGCTATTCAAATCTGTTTGAATAAATTTATGAATTGAATATGATGAGTTTAAGTTAATAGCTCTTAATATTGAGCTAAGCAGTATTCATGTGAAATTTAATATGAAATTCTTAGATAATTATGTTTTTGAGGAATTTTGGAGTCTTTTTTTGGCGGCATCAATTATGATTTGAGCGTTAGTACCCAGCTGATTAGTCATATTGGTACAAAGAATTTAGTTTGATAGAAATTAGAGGATTTCCAGTAATCATTTTACTTTGAAGGTTTTTACTAAATTTTTAGACTGAATCATCATCTAATATGATAACGTTATGAAAAAAACCTATTGCTTAATATTTTGTTTACATTGCTAAAATAGTAATTCTTCTTCTTCAATGGCACTACAGCCCAAATTCTGACCATCAGATTCCTTAACATGTATTTCGTTTTGTGGAAGAGTTGTTAGACCGTCTCAACACCCTCTAGCTACGATTTTTTATTTTCGCAAATAAGGTGGCACAGATACTACATCACTCGATAAGTTCGTAGGATGACATATAGATGAAATTACTATTGACAAATCAACATGATTTTTAGACAGTACCAACCTTTGGACGATGCGTGTCAAAATTTCATGATAAACTGACGTTTAGTTCAGAAGTTAAAGTGGTATAAGTGACGGTAATTTTGATATTTCCAAACTAATGGGAAAAACAATTTTTCGTGTGTTGATTAAACATTGCTTTTCGATGGGAGAAAATACTGTTCAAGCAAAAGTTCGGCTTGGTAAGTGTTATGGAGACTCTCATCATCATCATCATCATCAATGGCGTGATAGCCCAAATCGGGTCCTGGCCTCCTGAAGTCGTCGCCTACAATCGTCTCGATCCAAGGACCGCGTCCTCCAGCTGCTAATTTTTAAGATAGCTTTGCTGTATTCATCAACCGAGTCTTCTCATCACTTGCGTGGTTTGCCAACTGCCCGTTACCACTCCCTTTGCCTTTAAGACTACGTTTGAGGATTCTTCTGTCTTCCAATCGCTCTACATGGCCAGTCCACTGCAGTTCACGTAGCTTGATAAATGTTAAAGCTTCTGGCTCGTCGTAGAGTTGATACAACTCATGGTTGTATCTTATTCGCCATTCCGTTCCTTCCTTCACGGGTACCAAAATTCTTCGGAGGACCTTTCTTTCGAATGCGTTAACTCCTTTTTCGGAAGTTCGCGTTAATGTCCACATCTTGCTGCCACAACAGAGCACATGCCGTATAATAGTTTTATATATCCACAGCTTATTGTTCCTGTGCACTTTCTTGGATTTCATTATTGGAAGTACCGAGTAATACGTCTTATTTGCAAGTATTATGCGCCGTTTGATTTCATCTGTTTCATTGTCGTTCTTTGCTAGATTAACCCTGAGATATGCGAAGTTGTCATCTCCAAATTGTATTCCGCAATTGTTATGTTTTGTCTGATAGGCGTTCTCTTTGGTGTGTTTGAGGCAAGAAATTGCCAAAAAACGACCCAAATGAAGAAGAAAAAAGTGATCTTTCACCAAGATAATGCATCGTGTCACAAGTCGTAACAATGGCCCACATTGGTAACGATGACCAAATTGCACGAATTGAAGTTCGAATTGCTTCCACACTCATTGTATTCTCCAGATCTGGCCCCCACCGACTACTACATGCCTGTTCACAGGCCTTAAAAGAATGCTCCAGGGATAGAGATTTGCGTCAAATCCTGAAGATGTAGTCGAAAAAAAGTCATATTTTGAGGGTAAAGCTAAATCGTTCTACAAAAGGGGCATTGAAATGTTAGAGCGACACTGGAATGATTGTATCCCTCTAAAAGGAGACTATATTGATGAATAAAGTCGAATTTTGCCTTTTAGTTGATGCTTTATTAGTCATCCTACGAATTTATTGAGTGATGAGTTATACTCACGTAAGCATTGTAGACCAACACACTACTCACTAGGCTACACACAGGCTGATTCCAAATTATAAACCCCTTATTTTCTATTTTGACAAATTGTCCAAAAGAGGGCAAGTAAGTCATAACAAATTATTTTCAAATTACTCGATACTCTTTCAATTTGGCAACGAAAAGAAAAGATCAAAAGTGTCCTCATCCATTTGACGTTTTATCAAAATAGAAACCAGCGTTGAAATTCTAATTGATATTACATTTCTGAGTTCAAAAAAATAAATTATCTTTTATTCATTTTACAATGTTGTAAATTAGTTCTTCATCAAATACACCTCAACGATTAAAGAGTTTGTGAAAGATTAGTTTGCATTTCGAACCGGTCCTGAAGTTTTATTTAAGCATCAAAATTGTTTGATGATTTTTAAAAAATAAAACGAAATAAATCATTCGTTACTTTTTTTTTTTTAATTATGTTAATAAATCTTAATCTTTATAATTAAACCTTATTCATTGAATATAAAAGAAATACAGTCTAAAACTATGAACTAAAAAAAAATCCCCATTTTTTTTTTATTAAGTCTAAAACCACTCAAACCGACTATCGTAAATTATATGAAAAAAAAAGTTCGTAAATAATCGTTGCTCCGTCTACATAAAGTCATAGTCGAAATGGGGTTTTCAATTTTATCGGGATTTAGTGCATTTTGATTACACAACAGGCACGTCTCCAATGCATACAAGAGATCAGTTTTATGATGTGTCATAAAAAATTATTAGAGATAAATGCGCTTTGTCCTGAATACTTTTCAGTCGTATACCCTTACATTACTTACATACACGATGCATGTATGTTGTTAAGTTGTTGCTGAAGGGTCGGCACTAATTTCGGTAATTTATTGTCGCGAGACTGGGAATGATTTTCGAATAGTAGACAGGATTTTAAAACACGAAAAATATCAAAAGTTGTCATTGAGTAGATTTGGGCTTTGTGCCAAATTACGTAAATATGATTTAGTACCTATCAAATGTAATGACTGCTTTTTGTTGTTTTTAAGTAGATGTCTGATTTTTTAAATTTATACAAAATTACTTTTTAAATTAACTTAAAAAATTTATATTTGATGATATTTTTAACAATTGGTTTCTTTTTTTTAATCTAGCTATTAAAATCCAAGCAATGATAGGTTGTGTTTTCATACTGTTCGCCAATGTATTCGATGTTCGGTAATCTAAATGGCATTTTCGTGTTTACACGAATATTCGACATTTGAAACGAACGCGAAAAAGATTTTCACTGAAAGTCATTTGGAATTTGACTTCCAGCGATATTACTATTCGGAGTAATTATATTATTATAGTGGAACCTCGATAAATCGATCTTTAAGGGGAATGAGAAAATTTTGAATTATCGAGGATTTCGACATATCGAGGTGATTTTTGGCTGACCTCGACATATAGAGGATTTTATCAAAACAACTTCGATTTATAGAAGTTTTAATACTTCGATTTATTAAGGCATTCGATTGTATCGAGTTTCGATATGTCGAAGTTCCACTGTATTAAGATTATTTTAGCGGTAGATTAATAGGAATGAAAAGTATATTTTGAAATGTAGAATATTTGATTATCTTAGTATTTGATCAGACGGTATACGAATTATCGTAAAGTAAATAAAAAAAACCGATACTCGTATTGCAATAGTTCAATTGACATGATTTTTTTTCATAAATACTTGTTACACTATACTATGAGTATCTTGTACTAATTTCGAAATTCATCCAAACTCTATTTCGCGTAAAAAACTGCTTTAATGTTCTTCAAATTCTAAATTTCTTGGCTCAAATTTTATTTTATGAATACTGGGCTGCATTTTATTAATTTGAACTGATGATCTTTGAAATCTAAACGTTACCTTCGAGGCTATACCCAGATTCACCGAGTAGTGTCACACTCTTCCTATCTCTCGTTGTATATCCATACTCAAACTACAAAACCAGATATCTTAGCACGAGGCGAATATAAGGATTTATTCTGTTCCCTCTGACCTCATTTTATTCCAGCTTTTTTTTCACCAGCGGGGTGTCGAACTCTACTTCCGCGATATGTCTTTCCAATTAGTTCCTTGTTCTAGAAACTCCTCCAATCCTGAATCTAATTATATGTGGATGAACCTTCAAACATGCGTATACTGATGTTATTTCTATAGAAACCCAACAATTACTGCAAAAAATACTTTTTTAGAATTCGATGGGCTATCTCAACTTTTCCAGTTTATATACACTGCAAACCATGACGTTAAAATCATTACGGTTGGCGATTTAAATGCTTAGAACATTACGTAGATTGAACATTCGTGCACTACGCACTAGGGTACGTGATACTAAGCTTTGGTTTAACACAGCTAGTAGATGACATACAATACATTTCAGGAGATTTTTTCAATAAAGAATGTCTCGATTCCATCTAGGCCAAGAAAGTAGAGTTTCAAACATTTAAAGGCGATAGAACACCAGCCAACAGAGAACTTTTGAAAGCATCATGAAATGCCTACAAATCTGTACTTAAACGTATTAAATTTGATCATGACCAACGATTCTCCAGAGCCCACTAG
Organism: Chorisops tibialis; assembly: GCA_963669355.1. Taxonomy (NCBI): domain Eukaryota; kingdom Metazoa; phylum Arthropoda; class Insecta; order Diptera; family Stratiomyidae; genus Chorisops; species Chorisops tibialis. The sequence goes on along the minus strand of OY770262.1, from coordinate 261,432,802 downwards.
TCAGCCAATTCCCAAGAAAGTAACCAATGTTAAGCCCGCCAACTGCCACCCGATGACCCCGAAATTCCTCAACAATTTTATTTCTTCCTCAATACCTCGCCAATCCTAGATGATGACCGCACCTTTAGATAAAGCCAATTCATTGGGACCGAGTTTCGCGAGAAACCTTCTGATCAGTCTCCTCCCTCCCCCCCCCCACTCCATCTCGAGCTAATTTTTTACTGCTTGTTTACTTTCGCATTGTAGACCAACACGCTACCCACTAGGCTACACCCTAGCTGTTTTAGGTGCTTCCCACAAATGTGTTCGAATTTTTTGCCGATCCCCGTGAAAGGAGAAATACATTGATTTTTCGAAAGCTTTTGGTACTGTTAATAGTAAAATTGTTATTTCAAGGTACAGTAGCACAGGCTCTCTCCTAAATTGGTTTAATTCCTACTACACGGATCGTCGTCTGCGAATTACGAAACACATCCAGTAAGAGCCTAGCTAAATCGGGTGTCCCACAGGGATCGAACCTTGGTCCTCTACTGTTTGCACTCTTTATTACTGATCTGCCCTAATACTTATCTTCAAATTGTCTCTTATCGTTTCGTCCGTGGTATTGTAGAATACTGCTCCATCGTGTGGAACCCTTACCATTCATGCCATGTTGGGGCTATCGAATCCGTTCAGCTTAAATTTACTCGAACCATTTTCGACAGATTAAAAAAGCCTCATGTCAACTACAATGGCAGATTGGAACACTTCAACTCCAGTATTTATAATGATATAATAATGATCATCAAAGGATATTTGGGCACACAGTTCACGAATCTAGCCGAAGCTAGATGGCATACGACCACAACTTGTAGAACCACAAAATCAATGTGGAACAGGTATGATGCAAAGAAAACAAAACTCTTGTTATCACTACCCAGGAAGCAATGTGCGACAATGGTTGGCATCATCACTGGACATTGTCTTATAGGAGCACAGGCCTATAGGATGGGTTTGGTAACCCATGATCGCTGCAGGAATTGCAACCAGCCGGGAGTAAGAGAGACAATGGAGCACGTGTTATGTAAGTGTCCGGCGCTTGCTAGAAGAAGGCTTATAACCCTCGGCTCTCCGTTCTTCTCCGATCTCAAACAGGTGTCGAGCTGTAGTATGCGAAACGTTCTGAACTTTGCGGCAGCAGCGAAATCCTTTGAGCTCAACAAAGAACTCGCAATACCAGCGAACCATTAGGTTTTCCCTATTTTCCGATGTGGTATCACTATGGATCCCAAAGGGTCTATGTGGGCTAAGGCCGCCACTCTAACCTAACCTAACCTAACTCCAGTATTTGTATTTACGACAAACCTCCCTCGATGCTTGCTTCCTCTGCAAACTTTACAGCTACTTGATCAATACCTATCTGTGTAACGACCTGATTTTCGACCAGGAACAGTCTCAACCAGGTATTCAGATATTTTCTATCCTCCTCGGGCCTCGCTCGATATCTGCTTTTACTCTCCGATACTAAGAATTTCACTACGAGTTCAAATCCCAGTCGACGCATAATTCAAGTACACTGCTTGAATGGAAATACCTTGGTAACCTCAATCTACGAAAATGAAAAATTTGTAGATAGAGAGTTGTGCGAAGAGCTAACAACTCTTCCTCAATAAATAATTTTTTTTTTACAGAATGACCTGTGTTATAAGCAATTTCGGCCTTTATGTGCAATGGACAAACACGGTCATGGAGGGAAGGAATGGGATTAGGAAGGTAGAGGAAGAGGAGTGTAAACGACCGTAACGAGTGGAGAAGTTGGTATATTTTTCAGTTGTACTGGCGCTATTGACAAATATTTGCAGATGTTATGGGGGACTGAATGATAGAAAGCGAACAGAAACCATCTACTGAGTATCTAGGCCTTCTTGAAGTGGAACTGTTTCAGAAGCAAGCACGCTGCCCATTACGCCACGGAAGCCTCAAATGAAAATGTTAAGGAACCTGAACGTCAGGAGGCCAAGGCACTACGATCATCTTCAGCTTAAGTCCTCGGCTTCTTCTTTTTTATTATTTAAAAATAAAGCAAAAACTATTATCTCTAATGTTTGAATTCTTTTCATCCCTATTCTTATATTTTCGACTTTTGTATAATAGTGCAGTGCGCATCACTCGCATCCACTTTTTGACGTCACTGAGTAAATACCAATACTTTAAAGTATGCCTTTTAGGCTTAATATTACTTTCATTCAAGTTGGCGAATTTCGTTATATTAGTAGTGTGGACGCGGTGCCAAATAGACACATATCGTCGGTGCGATTCTAATTCCTCGTAACTCCCTTTTTCTGATCCTGAGGTCACGTGCCATTCCGATTGTGGAGGGTGCGCTGAATCGATTGGAAAATATCTCGAAAGCCACTAGAGATTCCCCTGCGGGTTTCGAAGTATTTTGCAACCGGTTCAGCACTCTCCCTCCCATAGTTGTATAATATCACTACTCACCACCACTGATAATATAAGAGTCCAAATGAACATGATCGGGTAGCAACATATGCGCTGTTAGATTTCTCTAAACATTGATTACGATATTCCTCTTCATAAACTTTTAAATTACTTTATATTATTGTCTTCCTCAACAGCCTTGGTAGAGTCTATCCTAAGAAACCATCTTTGCGAATGGTTTCCCTCAAGGAAGCGTATTGGGTCCTCTGTTCTTCTCAGCATACAGTATACTCCCGTTACACATAAAACATTGTAATGTTAACATTTGAGAAGATAATACCCAACTGCAGCTCAGCTATCCAATCGGTTTGGTTTTCAATTGGGCAGAGACTAATTGTCGCGAGTATTCCTCCGCAATTGCCTTTTAACCAATATTGTTGTGCTTATGAATTACGACGGTTCGATCATGTTTCCCCTGCAATTGACATTTTTGGATGCACCCTATTACGATTATCACCACTAAACAGTCAGGCTATCTCTGCAGCAATGTCTCGTTTTAAAGGTGTTCTAGAACAGTAGGTAACTCTCGAGCCTTGGATATTGGAGGCGTTTCTTTCTCCCTACTAGTATTTCGAGATTGTGATGCATACGTCAAACCCATGTTGTTACATGGTTGTACTACATGAAGGATGACCGATAAGCTTACTAAGAAAGTGTATATCTTAGGGGTATTCTGGCTAAACGTAATGTCCACGGACGAATTTTCTAGTCCAACTGAAAACGCTAAATAAATATTAAGCGATAAAGGCGTAATTGGCAATGGATCGGCCATACATTGATGCTACCAGTGCAAATTATTTCCAAACAGCTCTGCATTATTATCTATATTGCATATGCAAACAAGCAAATTAATAAACAGGCCCTGGCGACAACTGAAGACAGATGCTCAGGATCGCGCCTTTTGGAAGAGAATTGTTTCTATTCTATGCCCATTGGGGGGTCATAATAAGAAATTTATTGTACCCTCAATTAAACTGGTACTATTGTAATTGATCAAGCTTTCTTTAAGGGCCTTGACCTCAGCTATACTCGTTTGGTAAGGTTTCCTCTTTTGAGATTTGTTATTCAGTATATCCATCCTGCAATAGCTCTTGAATATTATGTTCAAAAGAAATTCTTCTGAATAAAATTTAATATCATCAGTTCAATTCCAATGGATAATTGTTCGCCGGAATCGATCTATTCCACAACATTAGCCATGGGTTAGAAAATCTTCGGAAATCCAAATAAGATACCATAGAAAATCGAAATTTTCTTAATCTAATTCCTAAGAGCTCTATTTATACACATACGTACAGAATTTTGTAATTTGAAACCATCAAAAAACTTTTGTACTCGAAAAAAAAAAAAATTGTACACAATCTTGAAATCCAGCACTAAGATCTTGCCTTTTGTTGAAATATTTTATTATCTCGTAAAATTTATAATAAACCTGAACGAAAGAGAATTTTTGATGAACTCTCTCAGCTTGATCGGAACAACATGCAATATGTTTTCAATTCTTCACCTTACATAGTATTTAAGAATTCTCGAGGCTTATTCTAAAGGTCGATTCCTATAGCCGGACACAACCGTCTTCATTGTAAATTCTGGCGCCCAAGACACCCGTAATCCGTCTCGCCTAGGATATAAAATACGCTTAAACGAATGAAGCAGGCACACACCTTGTTTCACATTTCTCGATCGTATTGTGTGCTACCTGCATTCGAAATTAGATTTGAAAATCTCAGACACTTTTCGTATTAGCTATGCTTGTCGTTGTATTAGTAGTAGGCTAGATTTTTTTTTTATTCAGGTAGAAAAATAGAAGGTCGTCTTTAAATCGGAGAGAAGTGTGTAAGAGATAATAGTGTCGTTTACAAAAGTACAATTAAAAGGCATTAATTCATGGGTTTAATAGGATTTGGGGATTATTGAGGAGAATTTTTGAATATCAAAGGAGATTTGGATAAGTCTTTGAAATAATAAAATGTTCATGAAAGTATTAGAGCGGGGCACTGAAGATCTATTTTTAAAATAAGAGAGCAAGGACTTTAGTTAGGTAAAATGAAAGAAGTATTGTAAAATTTAAAGTTTAAGTAACATGATGATTTATCAGATGGAAGAGGTATTAAAAATTTTTAAATGGTATTTGAAAATTTTTCGCTCCAGTTAAAAGAGACGCTTATTTCAGGAAGATTTTGACTTCCGGTTAACAACTGAAACTACTTATATACTGCTATTTTGGTCAGGCAGGGGTGCGATTTATTGAAAACTTTTTTGGCAGAAGTCTATTGCTGCCGAGCAGAGCAAATGGAGCAGTTGCACCGGACGGCTTGATTGAGGGGGTAACATCATCATAAGACTAAATGTTAAAATCAGTGTAACGTAATAACGGATTCCATGTCACCAACAGATAATGGGCTTCTTCTGGACGTCAGAGCGCGGATTTGGTCCGGCGAAGACACTATCCTTGAAAAGCCGTCATGAAAGGAGCGAAAAAAAGTAAGACGATTGGGGTTTGCCTACCGGTACAATCTTGAACCCCACGTTGGGCGCCACTGTAACGAAATGAAGAACTCCGTCCCACCAGTAGATAATAGGTCTTATAAGGACCTCTTAGTCGGGGGATATGAGGGACTGCGTCGCAGAACTTTCACACTTCTTCAAAGATGGTGCAAATTAAATCCATTCCTCTCCCCCACACACGCCTTAACTCCCAACTTGCCGTAGAATGTACCAAGATACAAATGGAGCAATTGCGCCGGACGGCATGCTTGAGGGGACAACATCATCATAAGACCTAAATGTTAAAATTATTGTAACGAAATGGACGATTTCATGCCACCAACTGATATTGGGCTTCTTCCGGACATCAGAGCTTGGATTTGGTCCGGGGAAGACAGTATCCTTGAAAATCTGTCATGAAAAGAGCAAAAAAAAAGTAAGTTGATTGGGGTTTGCCTACCGTTACAATCTTAAACCCCACGTTGGGCGCCACTGTAACGAAATGAAAAGATCTATCCCTCCAATAGATAATAGGTTTCATAAGAACCTCTTAGCATGATGAGAGCCCGCTTCACAGAACTTTCTGGCAATGGTTATCTTCAAGCTGGCTTGAGAATGTACCAGTAGGCAATATCAACCCCTACTCTCTAATCTTTTTTTCTCCCTTTCATCACAGCTCTTCAAAGATGGTGCCTTCCCGGCTTTCCGTACAATGTACCGAGATGCAAATGGTGCCATTGCACCGGACGGCATGCTTGAGGGAACAACATAATCGTAGGACCAAAAATGTAAAATCAGTGTAACAAAATGGCGGATTCCATGCCGCCAACAGATAATGTTCCTCAGAGCGTGGTTCGTGGAAGACATCATCCTTGAAAAGTCTTCATGAAAAGAGCATAGAAGAAGTAAAACGATTGGAGTTCACGCTGCCTGTCGGTACATTCTTAAGCCCCACGTTGGGCGCCACTGTTACGAAATGAACTCCGTCGTGGCAATAAATAATATGTTTCTTACCACGATGAGGGCATCGGAGGTGAGAGGGCCTGCTTCATTGGTCTTCCTGGCAATGATTTTCACAAAGCTGGCTTGGGAGTGTACCAGTAGGGATCGTCAACCCTTACTGTCTCCCTTTTTTCTCCCTTTCATCACAACTCTTCAAAGATGGTGAAATTTGTTGGCATAAGAAGCTACATCACCGTTGTATCCGTCTTACTGTTAGGGTTTTGTACTTCCATTAAAATATCGGCCGCCTTGTGTACAAAGCTTGTCATGACTTTTAAATGCGACACCTTTTCACACAATAGTGGTTCAGAATTTATTGTTCAGAAATTTGTCATAAAATTTAATTAATACATAAGTTAAAAAAATTCGGTTTTCTCATAGTCGCAGTTAATATTTTCGTGCTCCGACATTGTCATATTTTTTTCGCCATTTACTAACTCTGTAAAAATTCTGTCAAAAAATTTCGCCACAAAAAACGCTACAAATTTAATCTCAGATGTCACGCCTTCATACTCCTTAGTCACATAATTCTGTAAAAACATCATTTTTTGGTGTCGTTTCTGTCGACATTCAATGAAAAACTATGACGAGATCTGCGTCATACAGAAATGTTCCAAATTTTATTGTTATGGCTCTCTTTTTGGTGATTCAAAGAGATCTAACATTTGAGTACAACAAACTCTGAATGAAATCCGAATTGTTATGCGTAACATTGAATCACCTTGAAAACATAAAATGGGATCTCGGCTATAAGAAAATTAATTTTTAAGGGCCTACGGAGGAGGTATATATTTCATAGCTTGTTTCTATAATATTGAATACAACTGCTTAGATTTTTATTTTATTTTATATTTTTTTTATGTGCAATGCACAAACACAGTCATGGAGGGAAGGAATGGGATCGGGAAGGGGAGTGAGAACGACCGTAACGAGTGGAGAAGCTGGCATATTTTTTAGTTGTATTGGATGCTTCCCACAAATATTTGCAGATGTTATGAGGGAATGAAAAAGCGAAGAGAAACCATCTACTGAGTATACAGACCTTATTGAAGTGGTATTTAACTTTTACACCGTTTCCCCATTTTATTTCGAATATTTTCTCGCCAGTACGAACTGAAAATTCGTGCTTAAAAAAATCCCACTCTCTGGAGTGGGAATCGAACCCACGACCTATTGGCTGTGAAGCGAGCACGCTGCCCACTACGCCACGGAAGCCTCAATGTCCTCGGAAGTGTAAGTAAAATTTACAGCGTTATTCATGTCCAAATTGAGTAACTGGTGAACGGAAATTCCTAGTAAAGATGGCTTCCTCAGCCTGTGCACATTTCGGAACGACCGACCGAAATTGTCGAAATTCAGTCGATCGGGTCAATCTGTGCAGCTCCTTAGTATTAATTTTGGAAACATGGTTCAATATGGGCTTCTCAGTTCTTCCCTTCGCAGAAGTGTTCTGGATCGGTAAGGTTGGCTGAGCGTCATTCACTTTCCGTTTTGATTATGGTTTGGTTCCCTTCTCTGCATCGGCGCATCAAACACTCGGAAAGTTCTTTATTGAACCCAATTTTACTTACTTTTACTTTCCTTGACGTTCTTTCACTGGTTTCTTCTTCTTCGTCAACGGCACAACATCTCAAATCGGGCTTTCGTCTCCTGACCTTTAGGTTCCTTAACTTGGCACAACCCTCTATGTACGAATTTTCATTTTCGCAGTTTGAAGTTGCCCTGATGTACCCAAGCAAAATTATGCTGAAATTTTACGTAGACCGGGTTTCGAACTCACGAGCTACGAATTGTATACCAATATCTAGGCTACAACAAGGCCTTTCGAGTTTAGTGTATGTAAAACCCGAGTTTTTATTGCCCTCTAGAAGACTTTAAGAATGCCGATGTTCTTATTCGAATGTTTTTTTCGTGGATAATATCTATACATATGCAAATGGCATTTTCGATATCCTGATCCATGTTGTTTTGCATTCTCATTCAGCACCGGTTTAAGTTAATTTGCCGACTGGGTGATTTTAATCCAAATAACTTTTTTCTCAGCCGAGAGCCCATTCAATGGTATTTTGCTTTGCATCTTGAAGCTGTGTTGACGCTCATTACTTCTCGTGCCTCAAAATTTGTACATCCGTTGGTTACAATCGTAAAACAATAGGGACTTGATGCATAATTTGCACTCAATGGTTGATCTCATTTATTCCTTAGTCTTAGAGCCAAGATAAGCAATTTTTTGCAGGCATTGCTGCGGAACATTTGGTATATTTCCGATTTGATATTTAACCGACGCGGTTCTCGTCACAGTATTCGTATTGAACGTGTTCATAACGACAAATTTTCTTTCAATGTTTTAATAGGAAAGCCGAATAGTAAATCGTATACGATGCTGAGGGCGCAGAGTACGACCATAGAGGCTCAATTTGGTTACCAGTACATTCTTAAGCCTGCTTTGGGCAAATTATTGACAATACGTTCTGTGAAGCAGTTTCTCCTGGTAATGAGTGATGCCAGAACCAGGAACAAAACTTACCTCCCATGCCTCCACCATGGTGTGAAGTTCAAAGAAAGCTCATTATTTATTGGCAGAATGGAGTTCCAACGTGGGGCCTAAAATTATACCTGTGGGCAATGTCAACCCATATCGACGTCCTTTAATTCGCCCTCCTTTTCACGACTTTCCAGGAATGGTATGTTCTCCATACCAAATCCTCTCTACCTAGGTCTCGATCTGACGTGCCAGCAACCATGCTGTGTTTTGGCGGAGTCCTCAATTTCGTTATACTGGTCTTAACATTTCGGTCTTTTGACGATACTGCTCCTTCAAAAATGCCACCCAATGCAACTGTTCGATTTACATCTCGGTAGTACCGGTATTTTGAAGCTATATATTACCAGTATGTGACCTGTGTGCATGTCCAGCAAATCTATTATATTTGAATGCTGTTCTGAGTCCAAATATAACATTTTATTCATTTACTACTATCGCCATGTATTTCGTATTTCTCTCATCACGGTCAGATTTCTCTCCGATCCTCCTATGATCCATTGCTCCGTTGATGTGGGGTGCTCTAATTATAATGTTAACACAGTTTAACCTTTGGCGCTTCTCGAATATGTTTTTCAGTATTAGACTTTCAATGCCTCGATCATCTAGTCTTACAATTGGTGTGTTGGTCAATTGGGGCTTAAGCCTTTGTCCACGGTTTGACAACACAAAGCTAGGACTGTGGTTGCTTTTTCTTAGACTTTCTTTAAATGTTTATTTCCTAAAAGTAATTTTATTACTATCGAGAAGTTAATCTCGGTCTGATGCATCCCGACCGGTCTCATACTTTTTCTTGTGGAAGAAGCAACCATTGCCTTGGGTGGATTAAGTCTTCCACGTGGCAGTGTCTTGTGCAGTTCTTTTGCCTTATTGTTATGGTTAAATCTCCTGCTTACTGTCAGTTCACTGCTAATTAATAGACATGTTAGGTCAAAAAAGGTTGAGATAGCATTCTTCGCTTTGTCTGTGGTAGTTGTCTGAACTTCACGGAATATCAACATTTGGCTAATGCATCTCTCCATCGTTTCCCATTGCAAATATCATTTTGTTTAACCACGTGACCGAAGTGCTGAATTCCCAATGTTGGCCATATTTCTATGGTCGTACTGGCCTGATAGTAAAATTGGTTGCCAGGTGTTTAGGTGAAGTTAGTTTTGTGGAGGAGTTGGGCACCATTCACGTTGGCCACCATTGTTCCCAATGTATGACTCCGTATTAATACCATGTGGACATATGTTATTCATCCAGCTTGCTCTACCGGTGAAACTAATAAGTTTTATCGGTTCGATTGACCGAAGTCCATTCAGTTCGGCGAAGATGTATTCTCCGAGAGTTTGTCTTTGAATTGTTCGGTGGCATGAGCAATGGCTGGAGATATGCCCCTTAGAACTTCCTATCTAATCACAAAATTTGAATTGATTTCCCTCTATCAAACTAACCTCATAGCATCTTGGTAATGCTAAACGATTCACTTAGCAATTTGAAAATTTTAATTTCATTAATCGTGCTAGCGTACATTTTTTTAATGGCCCTCATTTTTTTAATAGTGGCAGCGGTGGATCGGCTTCTGGCCAGCCCATCTGTCGTTTCGTCTCCAGTTACATCCTGATGACCCGCATTCAAGGTTCTTTTTCCCAGGCAGGCACTATTGGGTTAATTTTTGGTGACATTTTTTCCCGAAAAAATTGATTTAACCATATAATCTTGCTGTAAGCCAGAAGCTGATAAGCGCGGTTTCTGTTAGATCTGTTTGCTCGCATGGATTTTAATAGTATTTCTATATCATTGTTTAGTTTTTGGAAACACTGGAAATATTAAATTTTATGTTACACATACAAGCTAGAGTGCAGCCTAGTGGGTAGTGTGTTGGTCTACAATGCGAAGATTGTGAGTTCAAATCCCGGTCGACGTATAATTCCAGCACTCTACCTGCTTGGATATTCCTTGGCTACCTTAATCTACGAAAATGAAGAAATTCGTAGATAAGAGGCTTAACAACCGTTCCACAAAAAGTAATGAAAATGTTAAGGTACCTGAAGGTTAAAAGGCCAATGCTCAATTTGGGCGGTAGCGCCATTGCAGAAGAATACCGATACACCGTTACTGTTCAGTACTGTCCCTCTGTGAACTCCTTGTAAGGTTTTTCAAGTGTGCCCACCTCATCACTTTTGCGTCTTAAAAAAATAATTTGTTGTCTTACTGTCTACAGAATTTCTTTGAATTCTTCAAAGAAGTCCTGTGCTTAATGGCTCTCAAGATATTTTTGTACTCTGTGAAGGTGGGCTTATAAGCGTCCCAATCGCCATCGCGTTTGACTTATTAAAGAACGTTCTGCTCTTCTCCAGTTCCATTCGTTTCGAGACAAAACGTCGAACTATCCGTGTGTGCTCCGGTGCAGATGATTTTGTGTGTACGGGTGGCTGACTCAGTCATTTTAATCAAGGACATATTCTAACCTTTATCAATAGCACATGACTCGGAGGGAAACTCTAAAATTTTAACAGGAGAACATCATAATAGGCCCACTAGAACCCGCAGTAATAGGGGAAACCAAAGCAACTCCAAATCGAATTAATTTTTTTTGGTTAGATCGTTAGGATGTGCGTGATCACTGATTCCAAATTTAATGTGGAAATGTGTTACGTTGTTCAATTTATAAATTTTTAGCAAAAGTATAAGTACCTATGTGTTTCGTTTAACGTGAATGCTCAAGTCGAGGCCTTGCTCCATTGCACGCCACTAGGTTGGCTGCAGTTCATACCTATTTTCAAGTTTGGCATTCATGGTACGGGATGCGAGACCTATCCAACACCTCTGCATCACCTCTGTTGCCTCGGGTCCCTACTCTACATTGTCGGTACACGCAGTGTATTTCCTTCTCAGCACCACTTTCCTCAAATTTCATTCCTGGGGTCGCTACTTTACAATGTCGACAGACGGAGTGTATTTCGATCTCCTTGTCACTACTTTCGTCCGCATATCTGCCATATTCTACCGATTCCATCGAAAACATCAGATCACTTCCTTCGTCCGTTCTGACCAGTTTGTTACTCACTTCCGCATTTTCATGCAACACCAGTTTACCCCATTTTCGCATCCTTGAGGTATTTACTTTCTCAATCCACCCCAGCCTGGGGAGGGAACCAGTCTGAGGGGCAGCAAATCGACCGCTTCAGTCCACAACTAATTTGTTAACAGTAAACGTCACCGAATTTCGCTTCCCTTAGTTCGTTCAGGCACCACTCCCTTCGACGCATAGTTTTAACGCACTGCCTGCGTGGATATATCTGGGTTACCTCAGTCTGCGAAAAACCTCATTGTATACCACTGATACGACATAATTCAGAGTCCTCGATATATCCACCGTAGTACCAGGCTTAAGACCTTAGATTCGGCCTTCGTACGTCGCCACAAGCACCCTTAACTTCAGTCTAATCTATTCGGGTCCGTGGTCCGCTCCAAAGGCAACTTTACTGGGATCTCCGAAGCTTTCTCGATCAGTAGCCTACCCCCTGAATAAATCAAAATTTGCAACTTTTTTTCCCGGAATTGCTGATTTTGAATCAGGAATTAAAAAAAGCGAATAAAATTAATTTGTAAAATTTTCCCTGGTTCTAGGTAAGGAAATTGTTAGATTCACTATTTCTGATAGTTTAATATTTGTTATTAAGCATGGCCGACGCAATCAATGAGCTTTCTCTGTTTCTTCCGGTGTTACTAATTTCAAATGTTCTGTCGATGAAGAAAATTTATATATTTCAAATTATGCCGCATGAGTTGGTGTTTTAGACAACATTTCTGATTTATTTAAAGCAATAAATTTAAGAATTTCGGCGATTTAATAGTTATTAACACCAACATTCTAAAATATAACACAATTTAAAGGTTGAACCCTACATTGGGCGCTCATTTCCATAACTGGTCAACAATTTTTTTCTAATAAGAAATTCATATCTCAACGACATCTTGATTAATCTTTCCTCTTCAGTTAAGCTCTAAGAGTATTCAGATAAAAAAAAAACGAAATCGAAAACCAGTAGATCTGCACACAATTTTGATTCCTACCGAAAGAACTTATCAAATCGCTTACATTAATTTCGGATTTAGGCAGATAAAGCAGTTAAAGACTCCTACATGCAATGTTTTCAGCGAGAAAGTCGTGGGAGTGATAGAGCTTGGGAGTAGGAACGCCCGCAATCATTAGAGAGCTAGGTAGCTCGCACAGTTCGCCTAAAGATAGTCGCCTATCATAAATACACAAGTTTTATAGTTTTTGATCAAACCAACATCTTCGTGTTTTTTTTTTATTTTGCTATTCCAGCTCGACTTCTACTTTGCACTATTGTGCATATGTGTGGAAGTTTTTTATTTGTCTTTGCCGGGCATATGGGGCAACATAAAATCCGATTTGTGTGTAGGTAGGACTCGCTTTTTAATGCCATTCACCATACCTTAGCAGCGGAAATACTTTTATTATTTTTCTTTTTTCCGTTAACGGAAACTCGATTAAAACTCAATGATGGCTGTAAGCGATTGCCTAAGACGCGATACACAATTTATCATTAAAATCCTAAGAGTTTAGTCGTTGTCTTGGGCCTTCTCCTCGAACCTCGATCCATGCATATGCTGTTTACATTTATTGCCACCCATTAATTAATGGTGGGTGTCACAGAGATTGTGTAGAAAATGCATAACTTGGAATCATAGCTAAACCGATTTGTAACTAGGGAGTTCTACTAACTAAAAAAAAATAACCATAGTTTTTCGCGAAGTTGTAGACACTCTTGCGATTTAATCGGATTCTTATCTTTCATCAAGCGGAACTGGCAATTTACATATGTTACATGCACCATACGTTATATATCACTAGTGCACTCTGGTTGCATTGTGTCGCCGCGCTCTCTTTTATTGTACTTCACTTAAGTGTGCTCGCACCTTTCGTAATTTATTTGCAATTTTATAGGTTCGAACAAGTTTTTGTGTGGGATATTTGTCGTCGTTGTTTTACAACTTTTCAAATGCCATAATTTAGTTAAATTTATTTAGATAAAAAGCGAGCTGAAAATATCGTAAGAAAAGTTTTACACAACAGTTAATTAACGAAAGTATTGTAGATAATAAATTTTCAGATTTTTGTTATTTGTATTTTCATTACTGATTGTTTTTTTTTTCTTCAATTTTGTATTTTATGGGAGTAAGTTAATTGCAGAATAGTCAGCTTGTAGAGAAAAACCTAATCAATGATATCGCCAATATGGCAGAAACAGAAATTCACCGAAGATCTAGTATTGGCACTTTACAGTGTAAAAGCGTTAGCTTAAAGCCTTTGAGTTGTCCTTTCTTAAATGGATTGAGAGCTTTCTCTTCGAGCGCTCTATTCGGATCGTGTTATGTGCAATCACTTCAGCCCACTTTCCAATTCATTCCGGCGTCCCTCAAGGTTCAGTCTTATCACCCACTCTCTTCTTGGTCTTTATAAACGACCTTCTGTCGTCAAATTTCAATACTATCCATAGTTTCAGTGATAAAAGTATTCTTGGCAACATCTTTGAATGGGACTCCCCAATTTGCGGATGCAGTAGTCTCATGCGATAATGAGGTTCATTGAACTCAGATCTAAACTTAATCCTGGCGTGGCGCAGGAAAAACAGAGTGTCTCAAAAACCCAGCCATGTTATCTGTCTTTTAAAAATAATGTTCTTCAATTGACTATATATCTTCTGCAAATTCGGTGTAAAATTTGACAATCACTTTGATTTCAGTCAACATATCTACGAAGTCGCTCTTGATGTCTCGAACCATTTAGTGATCTGTAAAAGTATGAAAAATCCTTTTCTGCGTCTAGACTAGATTCCTATGGCTTATATCTGGTTTTGTTTTGAGTACAATTTGTTTATTTAGGCTGGGGCCGTAAGATCACAACTATAATAACCCGTCTGCTTGAAAATGGAACCATGTTGGTTTCTGTAGACTCTGTCGTGCATTTATTTCATGGTAGCTGCAGTAAGAAATAATCAATTGTAATAACTTCTCTCTACTAGCTTAATAATCGCCTGCTGCTCGATCCTACGAGTATACTGTGAAGCAGGCGTCAATGATTTGTAATGAATTGTGCATGAGGTTTAGCCAGACTATCCTTAAAATGGAAAGCTTACAGTTTTCTTGTAACCTTTACGGTCACCTTCCATGTAACAATACTCGCAGCCTCGTGTGAAAGAATATCTCTGCGAAACTTAGGAAAGGGGAAAGAAGACCAAAGGCCTAACGAACTTTATTTACGAACCTCAATATCTTTTCTGGCTCCGCCGTCCATGCTGACAATGCTTCCGAGGTAACGAAAATATTGCATCTCTTTCACATCTTGCCCGTTAAGGTGGATGTGCAAATACTTGGTTTTACATACATTTCAGATGCATTGAGCGGTCATTTGAAAGCTAGGGTGTAGCCTAGTGAGTTGGTCTTCAATGCTAAGGGCGGGAGTTCAAATTCCGGTCGACGTATGATGTCACCACGCGTGAGTTCATATTTTCCACCTCAATCTGCGAAAATGAAAATTCGTAGGTAAGGGTTGTGCGAGAGGCTAATAACCCTTTCACAATAACAAATAAAGTGTTAAGGAACCTGAAGGTTGAGAGGTCAAAGTCTGATTTGGGTTATAGTGCCATTGAAAAAAAAGGAGCGCACATTTAAAACAAATAGACGTTATGATCATAATCAAGGTGACTGAAAATATTAAAGAGTCCTCAGTGAAGACCATTATCTCCCGTACCTTCCAGCTTTATTTCTACCAGAAACAAGGCTGGTTATAATATGCAGCCTTGTCTGACACCGGCTCATACATGGGAGCTATCCTTTATGCGACTTCTAGCAAATCCGTAACACACTACTTTATTAACTTTCAAATAATTCGGTTAATTTAAGTTGCGTTACAGTGGCAGCATTAGCCTCACATAGACCATCTAGGGTCCATAGCTATACCACTTGCAATTAAACAGAATAAACCTAGGTTGCCAGCGCTGGACACTTTTATAGCAGAAGATCTAGTTTTTCCTTCACCACAGGTTCTTAACAGTTTTTACAGAAATCGTGTGTGACTTAGCCCAATTAAGCAATAGCCGGTGGAAATTCCCATCATTGCAGCGCATTGTGATTTATGTTAGGTAGTGCTAACGAGAGTTTCGTTTTCTCTCTCATTCGTGTTACACATTAGTTGTGTGGCTCTCGAAATTGTAATGTGCTGCCACTTGCATTTAGCAGCAGTTATTGTGGTCACAAACATAGAGTTTTGAATGATCTGTAGAGGACGGAATACTTATAACCTTTCAGTAAAGACGTTTATAAAGCCTGAGGGATCACAGATTCTGGATTCTCAGAACTCCCTGGAGGGTATATTCATAGAGATTTTCTTTTCATCAATAAAGTATTGCGGTGTAATATGATCAGTACCTGTTTCGTACAATATGCTAGATTTCCGTGATGTGGCATGATTCATCTTACGAAGCCGTGAAAATTCAGTGCGTGCTTATCAAGTCCAGTCCCCACTTTCTACATCCTTTTATTTCTAGAACTACATACAATATTGAAAGAAAAGATTTCCGGATTCTACACTGTCACGCTTTGTTATTCGTGACGTTTCGGTCTCTGCTGAGATCTTTGTTGTCTCATCAGAGACCGGTCTATATAAATTATAATTTATTACATTATAACGGCTGTATTCACCGAGTTCCCTTTATTGTTCGTGTATTGGGCGCTTGATAGGTGTTCAGAATGTAAATTCTCTCTAATATATCCATCTAATATCTTTTCCACTGTTTCCAAAATCAAAGACGCAAAGCCGGTATTCGTTTGGGTTGCTGTGACTGCTTTCGGTACAAATACCACTCGAATCTCCCTCGAAGCACGTAGTTGGATTCATTTGTTTCTCTGTATTTTGAAGCATAGCCGGTACTATTCCTTCCGGTCCAGGCGAAAGAGTGAAAGGAGCTCATTGCCCACTTCGTTTGGTTTAGGGAAAGAAGTCCTGGAATGTTTTGTTGTTGCGTGAAGGTCTCAATATCTGGAAAAGAGAGTGTTTAGGAACGCTTCAAGTGTCTCCCCACTATCCTTAGTCCAAATACCATCCACATTATGAACCAGCATAGGAAGAGTATGGCTTTTGGATATGAGTTTCCTAATTCTGGATACGAATCTGAGGACTTTTCGACCTGACTACAGAAGTTTCTCAAGCTGTTTGGCTTAGCAGTTCTTAATGCCTGTTTAAAGATTTTTAGAGAATATTCGGACCAAGCCTCCGCTTCATTGGACCGTTTTACTTTATTGAAAGTTCTTTTTCGAGAGTTTTGCTGATAACTTTGCTCGACCAATGTGGTTCATCGATTGAAGGTATGATTGAAGGTAAGCTAATTTCGATGTAGATCAGCATCTTATCTAACAGCTTCATCTCCACAGACGTCCACTTTTCCATATGCATTCTTCCAAGTGGGTTATTATGGACGATGAGTGCGACGATGATTCTTAACGTCGGTTTTTTCTACGGTCTTGTGGGCAGCTTCGGGGTTTTTGATCGCGGTTCGGGTCTGTGCATTTTGATAACAATCTTACTAATAGTGTCTTCTTCAATCTTATTACAGATTGGATTTCCGCTGACAAAGCGTTTCGTCCTTCTAATTGGGCTCTGATTTTAGCGACTGTTTTGCCGATCTTTGATAGATCCACCATCTCCCTAGGAGTGAGGTCCCTCCTTTTGCCAAAATCCGCACAATTTCTAGGTGCGACCTTGTATCTGGAAAGAGTTTTTGATCACCTTTAGCAAGTCTGGACCTAAGGGTCGAGCGCAGCCTAGTCTACTTGCCTACCTCAGGTGACTGTAAGAATCTCTCCTCTTCGTTGAAGTGTCGAAGAGAATGCGTTGTTAGGAACAAACGGAAAACCTCTACAATAGACTGAATTACTTATGCTATCAGTAGCATCATCCCTCTCACGACCTGCTTCATTGTGAGGGCTGCTTGTTTGTGGTCGCTGAGGACTAGGGAAGTTTTTGCACTCACTTCTGAACTCACGACCTTCGCATTGTAGAACAATACGCTATCCAGTAGGCTATATCCTAGCTAAGTATATCAGCCTTGAAAATATTTTCCAGCAAAATATCACACATTCAAGCTGTCTGCGCCGTTAAGCTAGTGTATAGCTACTCTCAGCGAAAGTTCGCAATTCTTGTTAGTCAGCGTTTTTCGCAGGTTACTTGACATCGCCTACTCTGTAATCTAGTTTTCTGCCTCGAACGCGGTAAACAACCCCTTGGACTCACAATGTGTCAGTTAATACTAATTTTTATACTCTAGATGAAATCTGATAGTATTATAAGTTTGCCACAAAGTTTGTAACGCCAAGAAATAAGGTTCGGAGAAAAGGAACGATACAGAAGTTCTTATAATCACTCAAACATTTCAAATCCGTTTGTCCGTCCATCTTTCTGTTCATCTGTCCGTCCGTCCGTCCGTCTGTCCGTGTCCTCTCTAGCTTGAGAACGCGTTGAACTATAGAGCTCAAATTTTGTACATGTCATTTTTGACAAAAAAGTAAGGAACGGGCCAAATTGCTTCACCCCTTCTGCCACCTCCCACACAAAATGACAAACTGCACTTTTTCATTAAATACTCTAAACCAATTTACTCAGTACATATAAAATTGATCGAGCTGAAATTGTGCTAAATATTTACTAGTAAGTCCATAAAAAATTAGACGATTAGTTTCACTCCTTCTACCACCTCCCATACAATCTGACACATTTTCACAACTTTTCAAAAAGTCACTTTTCATGAAAAGTTTGAATGCTAGTGATCTGTGTTTAAAAACATGTGAAAAACATAATATATATATTAATGTCTAAAAAACTCACTCCCTACTCCTACTACCACCTCCCATACAAGCTGCACAATTTCACTAAATCCAACACACTAATTTTTTCAGTACCTATTGAATTTTTGAAGTTTAAATTTTCAATGAAACATTCTGACATGTTGTGAAAAAATTGGTTCAATGCCGTCACTCCTTCTACCACTCCCCATACAAAATTTCTTAAATTCAAAAAATTTTCTCTTTCATCTAGAGTATCGCATGATTGGGCTTTACGCCTAATCGTAGTTCTGTTATGCTTTTAATTAATAACGCCATGTTTTTTTTATTTCAGCTCGCACATTGATGTGTTATTGCGATGGACATTGTCCACCTAATTCAGAGAATGGTACATGCGAAACGAGACCCGGAGGATCATGTTTTAGTGCAGTCGAAGAAGTTTACGATGATGAAACAGAAACTTACGAAGTAGAAAGAACATTTGGATGTATGCCACCTGAAGATAACGGAGGACTACTAATGGTAAAATTTATTTTCGGTATTTTTCAACTCCGAGTCCGACTAATTCAACTCTTCTTCATTACAGTGTAAAGTTGCATCGGTGCCACATCTACATGGAAAAAACATTCTTTGCTGTGATAACGGCGATTTATGTAATCGCCATTTGTTGCCCGAATTCACACCAAAAACTACAACTGCCGTACCCGCGATACCCGAAGAAACGCCAATTCATTATTTCGCCCTGGTCGCATCGCTCATCGTTTGCCTATCAGTTTTTTTCGTCATAGTAATAGTTATCTATTTAACGTACAAACGCCGCGAACGGATTCGCAAACAGCATCGACTGATGGACGAAATGTGCGGCAGTCAACCGTTGGCCGAACTTGTTGAGCAAAGTTCCGGATCTGGTTCCGGATTGCCGTTGCTCGTTCAAAGGACAATCGCAAAACAAATTCAAATGGTTCATTCAGTGGGAAAAGGACGTTACGGTGAGGTATGGCTAGCGAAATGGCGTGACGAAAAAGTGGCTGTCAAAACATTCTTCACAACCGAGGAAGCTTCGTGGTTCCGCGAAACGACAATATATCAGACACCGCTAATGCGACACGATAATATTCTAGGATTCATTGCGGCCGACATTCAGGGTACCGGCACATGGACCCATATGCTTTTGATAACCGACTATCACGAACTGGGAAGCTTGTACGATTATTTGCAAACAAGCGTTCTTAGTCCGCAGAAATTACAAGAACTTGCCTACTCACTCGCTTCCGGTCTCACTCATCTCCATACCGAAATCTGTTGTCGCAAAACCAAGCCGGCCATTGCTCATCGCGATATTAAGAGCAAAAATATCCTGGTCAAACGTAACGGACAATGTGCTATCGCAGATTTCGGTTTAGCCGTACGATACTCGTGCGAACAGAACGAAGTTCGAATCGTTCAAAATGAGACGCGTGTCGGAACGCGACGCTATATGGCACCCGAAGTCCTTAATCATACCCTGAATCCGCAACAATTCGAAGCATTCAAAATGGCCGATATGTACTCAATGGCTTTGGTACTATGGGAGATGTGTCGTCGCTGTTACACTCCGATTCGCGGTACGAAATCGACTACTTGCGAAGATTACGCTCTACCCTATCATGATGTCGTACCATCTGATCCGAGCTTCGAAGACATGCATGCAGTCGTTTGTGTTAAAGAGATCCGACCACCAGTTCCGTCTAGGTGGCAGGACGATGAAGTTCTACAGAGTCTATCGAAAATCATACAGGAATGTTGGCACCCGAATCCAACAGTTCGACTGACAGCGTTACGCGTTAAAAAATCATTACAAAAACTCGATCCCGATCGTACGATTCCGATTGTGTAGCTGTAGCTTTATATTTTTATTGGTTAGTTTTTATTAAAAAAAAAAAAAAATTAAAAAAAAATAATAGCAGAGAATGTTTTTTTAGTTTCGATATTAAAATATTAAGTTATTTGTTATTCGATTTAAATTTATGTATAATTATATAAACGTCTATTAGATAAAAAAAAAATACTTATACTAGAGCTGGAAAAATATTTAGAAATAATTTTATTTCATTTTGTAAATAGTCAAAAACAATTTCCAATCGCATATTTTATTTTTTGTTTTATGAATTCTAGAAATTAAGAAAGAAAACATGCTCATGTGCGTGAATATCATTTCCTTTCAAAAAAAATTCGTAAAACTTTATTTTCATGATGCTATAACCATCGGTCTTATAACGTGCCGTCATAAATCAATTTTCGATTAACAAACAATTTAAATTTCTAGCAGCTTAAGTGAATTTCTCGCATATGAGCGTACGAATTATGTTCTATTATTTCAAAATTATTTACGATCAAATTCTGTTCACTGATCATTTTGAAGTACAAAAAAAAAAAAAAAATTGTCGTTAGTGCCAAATGGCGTAAACTGCAAAAATTTATTTTCTAAAGAGATAGGTCATGTCAGAGTGTAAGACTTTTAAATATGATGTGTTCATTTGTAGACATTCGTATCTTCTCTTAAACGTTCGAAAACTCCAAACTCTAATCCAGTTTCACAAAACTTTGCAACGCGATAAGATCCCAACTCAAAATGTTTCGAATATTTTCAGTTTGATCTCTTTATGTTTTAAAAAATTACATTTTTATTTTTATATAAATTTTTTTTTTTTTAATTTTCTGTTTTCTCTCGCATGTGATAAAATTCGTTTCGATGATTTATGATAAGTAAACTAGGCATCATTAGTTATTCTAGAAAATAAAAGAAAAATTAATAGAAAAAAAGTTATTAGATAAAAAACAAAAAAATATGAAAAGAAAAAACTTAAGTTTTGTCTTGATATTGTGCAAAGAGAATAAACATTAAATTTGTGATTGATATTTACAGTTATCCGATTGGAATGATTAATGGAATCTAGTTTACTAGTTTAGAACCAAAAATACAATGAACATTATTATTTTGTTATTTTTCTTTTTGTCATATAGTCTTTGAATACATCACACACACACAAACAAACAAACAAGCAAACACAATCATAACCGCAAAACACGCAATGTATAGTTTTTTTTTGCCATTCTCATTCAGATCATAAGAGTAGAAATTAAATTGCGAACGCAATTAAGTTTTTTTTTTACAATAAAAAAGACAAAAACAATTTAAAAACAACATTTTGAATTTATTTTTTATTATTTAGATTTTTTTTTCAACCATTTGTAGTAAATGATTGCATTACACTGTACGGCATGAAAATAAGCCCTTACACCATTCCAGCTGATTATTATGTAAAATGATCTCCTGAATTTCGAATGTGACCTCCGTCTTTCCCCATCACCCACCGCTTGTGGGGCGAGGTCCCATCCACCTATTTTTATCATTTTTCCATACTTTAGAGGGATGAAAAGGATTGTTTTTAATTTTAAATTCTTTTTGAGGAGCTAGAGAGGTGAAAAGATCAAAAACATGAACATTTCTCGGAAGAGGTAGATTTGGAAGGGTTTTGCCCCCTTACAATGTAAAAAAATCATTAAAAATGATCGATTTGTTCAAAAATTTTTCATTTATTTTGTACATATTCCAGTTTCCATATTCCATATCCACATATTCCATATCCACATATTCCATATCCACATATTCCAGCTTTGTTCTTACTTTATTTACCCGTTACTAATCTTACTTAATTAATTTAACCCTAAGTGCAGCCCAAATCGGGCCATGGCCTCCTAAAGTCGTCGCCTCCAATCGTCTCGATCCAAAACCACGTCTTCCAGCTGCTAATTATTAAAATGGTTTTGCTGTCTTCATCAACCGAGTCTTCCCATCGCTTGCGTGGTTTGCCTACTGGCCGGTTACTCGCTTTGCCTTTAAGAGTACGTTTGGGCATTGTTCTGTCCTCCATTCGCTCTATATGGCCAGCCCACTGCAGTTTACGTAGCTTGATGAAGCTTCTGGCTCGTCGTAGAGTTGATACAACGCATGCTTGTAACTTATTCGCCATTCCGTTTCTTCCTTCACAGGTTCCAAAATTCTTCAGAGGACCTTTCTTTCGAATGCGTTAACTGCTTTTTCGGAAGTTCACTGCCATAACAGAGCACAGGTCGTATAATAGTTTTATATAACCGCAGCTTATTGTTCCTGTGCACTTTCTTGGATTTCATTATTGGAAGTACCGAATAATACGTCTAATTTGCTAATATTATCCGTCGCTTGATTTGGTCCGTTTCATTACCGTCATTTGCTAGATTAGCCCCAAGATATAAGAAGTTGTCCACACTCTCCAAATTAAATTCCGCAATTGTTATGTTTTGTCTGATAGGCGTTTTCCATCTTGTTTGCGTCATTACTTTTATTTTGCTTTCGTTAATGCGCAATCCGACTTCTTTTGCAGCGGAGTCAAGATTGACAAGGGAAGGATCTTGCTAGGATGTTAAAGTCGTCAGCATATGTTACTAGTTCGGTGGACTTAAACAGTACGGTCCCGTTGGTGTCAGCTGGGATTTTTCGGACGACATACTGTAGTGCCAAGTTGAAAAGCATGGGGGCTAGACCATCTCCCTGCTTTAAAACACATTCCATTTGTAAGCTGGTTGTGGAATCGGTTTGTATTCTCACTTGGGATTCATTGTTCGTTCTTGTGAGTCTTGTTAGCTGGACTAGTTTTGGGGAAATTTCAAAATCAATCATGATTTGGTACAGTACGCTCCTATCGATACTGTCGTATGCTTGTTTAAAATCTACGAACATTTGGTGCACGTCTGTGTTATATTCCCAGCATTTCTCAAGCACCTGTTTCAGACAGAATATCTGGTCTGTTGTAGATCGTCCGGTTCTGAATCCACCTTGGTATTTGCCAATTATTTCATTAGTGTAAGGCTTAAAACGACGTTAAATTAATTTTGTCTTTATTTTATAGGACGTACACAACAACGATATTCCTCTGTAATTCTCACAGCAGAGTTTGTCTCCTTGTAAATTGGACATATGAAGCTTTTTCGCCAATCATCGGGTATGATTTCCTTTGTCCAAATTTTGCATATCACGTT
The DNA here is from genome assembly GCA_963669355.1 of Chorisops tibialis. NCBI lineage: Eukaryota > Metazoa > Arthropoda > Insecta > Diptera > Stratiomyidae > Chorisops > Chorisops tibialis. The sequence continues at coordinate 261,409,380 of OY770262.1, read as the reverse complement.
GTGTAGTATTTCAGTGATACCGTTTCCACAGTTTTTCAGAAGTTCAACTGGTATTTTGTTTAGTTTTTGGTCACATAGGGCTGCTTTGATTTCGGTAAACGTGGGTAGTTTAGATGATTGTTTTTCTCGTCAGTTGATGCCTTAATTTAGATGTTGTCTATCGTGATCGGTGCTAATGGGGTGGGATTGAGAAGATGTTCAAAGTACGAGGCCCATCTCCTTTTGATTTCTTGTGTGTCGCTGATGATGTTGCCCTCTGCCTCTTTGCAGAGAGTGGTTTTTGGCTTATATCCCTTTTTTGCGTATGCGTACCGCGTTTGATTTTGTCTCATATCGTCGTCAATTTTTTGTATTTTGTCATTATGGTACTTCCTTTGTTTTCGCATGCAGATCATTTTCGCATATCGCCTAAACACGTCGTATCTATCTTTTTTGGCTCGTGTTGGTCGTTCAGTAAAATTTTCGTTACCCTCGTTCTATCCATCTATTGCATTGGGACATCCTTGGTCGAACCAATCACTATTTTTTCGCCGTGCTTGATATCCTAACACCTCTTCTACGGAGGATTTGATGCCGTCTCGTATTTTCATCCACATATTCTCCAGTGGCATATTACTTTATTATTTTAATAATAAAGTATTGTGATCGACTTGGAAAAAAAAAAATTTGCTACCCTGAAATTTTGTTTTTTCGCGTTTCATGACTAAATTAGCCTAAAAATGCAAAAAAAAAAATCCGTCTGTCTGTACGCCGTCCGCCGTACGCCGTCCGCCGTACACCGGTGTGTACGCTCAGCGCACATTAACTCCCAAACCCTTCAAGATAGAAAGTTCATTTTAGGGGGGATTGTAGATAGTTGCGGATCTCAGTCAGATACTAATTTTAAGGGGTGTACGGGTTCAGGGGGAGGCAGGGGGAGCGCTAAGGCCGAAAAATACGAATTCAAATATCTCAGCCATGGTAACAGCTAGGAAGCTAAAACTCAACACACATATAGAGCGGTTTGTAGGACAACTTTTAAAAATAATTTAATTTTTTTATCCATTGGCGTCCGAAAAGCAGGGGCTAAAAACAAATTGTCGGCCGAATTATTTTTTCAAATGATTATATCTTCGAAATTACTTATTGTAAAAAATTCATATTTTGGGACCGTTTAGGTGGCATATAGTTCGATCGGAATCAGCTTATAGAGTGGTTAATTATTGTAAGGGGAAGGGTCAGGGGGGGTGCAAAGAAAAACACTTAAACATTAATATCTCAACTATCTTTTAAGCTATGTAATTGAAACTTTAAACTTATATTAAGCTATACTGGGAAAATTCAAAAAAAATATAACATTTTGATATAATAGTAGTGGGGGGAAATGGGGAGCATTTCAAAAATGGTGCACTTTTCAAAATTACGAATCCTTATATCTCAAAAAGGAGTACAGATATCAAATCAAAAATTTGTCAGATTGTAGAAATACATAATAGTTAAATTTGATAAAAATTTTAAGTTGGGAGGTGTAAGGGGAGGGAGGTGACAAGCAAATATGTCAAAAATTTTGTGTGATTTTTTTGGGGCTCTGGTGAAAGATACAAAGTTTAAATTTTGCATATGGATACGTCTATTTAATGTACATAGAAAAATAATAACAACTTGATCCATAATTGGTATAAACCGACCCCCCTGGTCTAACGTGCAAAAGGTGTTTCATGTGCATTGAAAAAAACACATAAACTGAAAATTTTTGAGTGAAATTTTAAGGTAGAAACTTGAAAATTTGCAAAATGCATTTAAAAAATATACCTAAATATACGAAATATTAACTGGTCGAAAACCTTTAAAACTTCTACCCCCTCCCATACAAAATTATTTTTTCGACCATTTTTAAAAAATCAATTATCACCTAACTATTAAGAGCTATCAATTTGCAATTCTACATACAAACTTATAAAAATAATTGAAATGAAATTACGTTAAAAGTTTTGAAATCGCGCTTGCCCTTCTACCTCCTCCCATACAAAAGTATGATTTCGACCAATTTCATTAAATCAACTAATAATCAACAAATTAAAAGCTACGAACTTGAAATTTTGTACGAGCATCTTACAACAAAAAAGAAAGAAAACTTCATCACAAGTCTTACGATTCCCCTCCCTCCTCTACCCCCTCCCATACAAAATTATTTTTTCGAGCATTTTTAAGAAATAAGTTGTCAGCTAACTCTTAAAAACTATCAACTTCAAATTTTGCAGAAAACCTTATAAAAATAATTCAAATGAAGTTGTTTTAAAAGTTTTGAAATTGCGCTTGCCCTTCTACCCCTCCCATACAAAACTATGATTTCGACCAATTTCATTAAATCAACTAATAACCAACAAACTAAGAGTTACGAACTTGAAATTTTATACAAGCACCTTACAAGAGAAGCAAAATAAAACTACATATCACATTTTACGATTCCTCTACCTTCTCTACCCCCTCCCATACAAATGTTCGGTTTCGTGAATGTAAAATACACCGAATGTTATGAAAATTCTATGCAACTTCGTCTATGAAACACATTCTATACAGAGAATATTGGACGTGATTCAAGCAATTAATTGAAAAGCTATTAACATCCACCCACCCTTACTATTACCCCTGCTCCTCCCCTCATAAAAACCCAAACTTGCAGAAACGAAAAAAATATTGTTAAATTGACAACAGCCCTGCCCAAGAACTCCCTTTCACTTAGCCTTCACTAACCACTCTAACCTGCATATTGACTTTCCACTCATCCGCAACTTGTCCCAAGAATAATAAAGTTTCGCCCGACTTGTTGGCAGTTTATTTTGGATGTTTTCATATATTGGTGTCAAGTGTTGATCCAGTTCTGTCATGTACGCCTGCGCCACCGTTTCGTATTTAAGCTTGTTGACATTGGATTTGCGAGCTCTACTCGTTTTCGAATATCCTCGACAAGCTATTCGGCATCGATACTTAGCTCTGACTAGATAGGGATCAGAGTCACAATGCGCACTGCGTAGGGTTCGTACATCAAGTACACTAGAAGCAGCCCTTTTCTCAATTAGAACGTGGTCTATTTGTTTGAAGGTATGATCATCTGAATATCGCGATGTGGCAAGCACGTAGAGCTTACTACTATGTTTGCGAAATCAATAAAACGTTGGTCATTTGCGTTGGTTAATCTTGGAACGGTGCAGGAAAAAGAGAGTAGAGCTCAAAGTTTCTAAAACACAGGCCTGTCATCTTTCTCTTAAACGTGATTTTCCAGTATCGCCGTCTAATTTAGCTTTTGATGACGTACAAAAATGCTCTTTATTTGAGTTTATCGTATTGGGCGTAAAGTTAAATAACCTTCTTGATTGGAGCAAACATATCTTTGATATTGCCCTTGATACCTCCAAACGCCTGGGTATTCTTCACAAATGCAAAAAAAATATTTTATGCCTCACGACTTAGTTACCATCTACAAAGTTTTTATTCGACCTCGTTTAGAGAACAATTCGCATTTATGGGCTGAGGCATCCAAAACACTCCTTGCGCTGCTCGATCTAATCCAAAAATATGTGTTCCGACTAATTGGAGATGGCACCATTACGATTTTTATTGACTCCCTCGAGCATCGTAGGAACGATGGAGTTCTCAGCATTTACTATCGCTACTTTCATGGTAAATGTAGTTCGGAACTTAGATCAGAAATACTGGTCAAGCTAGGCGTGCGCATGACTTATCGTTATCCCTATTCCTACTCGTACAGTGAAATATAGACAGTCTTTCGTCCCCCGAACATCCAGACTTTGGAACGCATTGCCTGCTAGCATATTTCTAAGCAAGTATATGAGCTCTCGACTATAAGAAAATTTATCTAGAAGGGCGCTGAAGAGATTAAGGACTGAAACCGGCGCAGCATCAAAAACCGGCGCTGCATCGACTTTCCCCTTCAGTTTTCATTTGGGAATTTCATCCATCCGCTCCACATGACCAACCCATTGTAGCTTTTTGAATTTTATTTTATTCCTTCCTCACAGGTTCGAGGACTCTTCTGAGGGCCTTTCTTTCAAAGGCGACGTTTTATTCGCCATAATTATTCTTCTGTTAATCTCGATGGGTTCGCTTCCATCCTTCGATAAGTTTGCCCCTAGGTATATAAAGTTGTCTACGTTTTCTAGGTTATTTTTCCCATTGGCGCCTTTTTCATAGTTAGGGTGATAATTTTTGTTTTCGTTAATACGTAGTAAAACTTCTCTGGGTACTACCAAGGTTTACCAACATTTCATTAGCACTCTCCAGAGATATTGTAATGTTTATGTCGTTCGCTTATGTTACAAGTTGTGTGGGTTTGAAGCATAATGTTCCCTTAATGTCAATGGGAAGGTTCTGAACAACATATTCGAGTGTCAAATTAAAAGGCATTGGCGACAGGCTGTCACCTTGCTTGAGGCCGCTACCTTGTTTAAGACTGTTGGCAGTGTTAAAGCTAGTGGTCAGATCAATTTCTACTCTGACTTGTGACAAAGACTCGGTCATTGTCATTCTTGTAAGCCGAACATATTTCGGTGGGACTCCAAACTCCAACATGATTTTATGCAGTACGTACCTGACGATACTGTTGTATGCTTGTTTGAAGTTAACAAATATCTGGTGACATCAATATTATATTCCCAGTGCTTTTCCAGTAGCTGTTTAACTGAGAATATCTGGTGGTCGATTGTCCAGCTCTAAATCCACCTTGGTATTCGCCAATTACTTTGTCAGCATAGGGCTTAATTCTCTTTTCTACAATTTTCGTCAAGATCTTATAAGACGTACATAACAAAGATAGCGTTCGGTAGTTTTCGTAGCAGAGTTTGTCACCTTTTTAATAAATTGGACATATGATACTTCTGAACCAATCATCAAGAAGTGCTTTTATCAGTACCTGGCGCTTTGTTGTTTGGGTGGTTCCCCATTATCGTTTTGCTTCTTTAAATGAGGGAGGGCTCAAAGATGATCCTTCATCAGCTATTACATCAGTTACACTTGCTATCATGCAAGCTTCGTTTTTTCTAGTGATTTCATTTAATTGTTTTGCTCCTATTTACAATTTTTTTTTTTCAAATTTTGTTGGTTGCCAAGACGATGGTAACGAGCCCCTCCAATTTTTTTTCCTGGATTTGTTATGGTTTTTTTTTTTTGGTTTTTAAGAATGTGTTTACCAGGATAATGGTTCCCGATCACCTGGGCTTTTTTCCTCGAATGTATGTGATTACCGCAATGAGGCAAGAATATTTTTTTCAGGATAATGGTGACTTCCACGGTTTTCTTGGTGGAGCACTGGATTTTTTCCTGGGTGTTTTTTAGAACCTCGTTGGTAGGGTAATGATGACATCCTTGATTTTTAAACTCACTTTTTTAGTTCCCCAATCGTGATAATTTTAAGTGTGTGTATCTCAAGGATAACTCGAGTAAATCCCAACAGGAAAGGGTGCAAGTGGCTGCAAAAGATCGGGCTCCGCTTCAGACAGGCCACAAATGTTTTTTGATGTGTCTGCTAACAGGAAACGGAAGCTATGCGTATAAGACCACACAATCTATCTACCTCCTCCCCCCTTTCCTACACACCATTTTGCGAAGGTCTAGAACTCACATCTTCACGATAACGAAGTGAATATCGACCCGCTAGGCCAAGAAGCTCCAGTAATTATCATGGTTTATTTCTTATTCTACAGATATTAAATTAGGTTATTTGGTTTTTTCTTAGAGGTCACACGGTTGGGACTCTTTCGCCATCTGATTTGGCCAATTGAAAGATCAAGGCAATCTTATAATATATCGCACAAACTTGCGGTTTTTTTTATTAAATTCTTTGAAACATGAAAGTACTATCGGGAGTACAAACTGAAACCCGCCGTTTCCCAATAGATGGCGCCAGCAGTAAATGCTGATCAACAATGGCGGACCAGAAACGTCACATGGTAAACTTAGACATCTGTCAACTACTTTTTGTCAGTAAATTTGTGAAGTTTTATCGGCAGTATATACGTTTTTGTGCGCGAATATATCGAAGTTTAAGCCAAATAAGCGTCAATTCAAAAAAATCCACGGCTGAGGCGAGTCGAATGATAGTTGAGACTTATGGTAAGGGTGCTGTCGCGAATGGTTTCAATGCTATAAAATGGGTGATTTCGTCGAGGAAGACAAAGAGCGTCCCAGAGTAGCTGGAATACGCAGAATTGGCGGCATTACTGGATGTAAATTCATGCCAAATACAACAATAACTTGCAGATTCATTGGGCGTGACACAATAGCCCATTTCATAACATTTGAAAAGCTTGGGAATGATGCAAAAGCAAGGAAATTGGGTACCATAGGAGTTTGAAGCCATGAAATGTCGAACGGCGTTATTTCATATGCGAACAGCTACTCCAATCGCAAAAAGGAGTGTTTTTTGCATCGCATCGGCACTGGCAATGAGAAGTGGATCCATTACGGCAATCCAAAGCGAAAACAATCGTGGGAATAATACGGCCATGCATGAACATCTACAGCCAAGCTTAACATCCATGGCTCGAAAATCATGCTCTGTATTTGGTGGGTTCAGCTCGGCGTGGTGCATTATGCATTTGAGCCGATCATTGAAGGAGAAATGGCCGCAATACGAGGAGAGAAACGAAAAAGTGATTTTGCTGCACCACAACGCTCGGCCACTTATTGCTCACGTTGTGAAAACCTATCTAGAAACACTGAAATGGGACGTCTTCATATTCTCCAGACATCGTCCCTTCCGACTACCACCTTTTCCGGTCGATGACGCATGGCCTGGCTGAGCAGCACTTCCATTCTTACGAAGAATCCAAAAATTGGGTCAATTCGTGAATCGGTTCAAAAGAAGAGTAGTTTTTTCGACGTGGAATTCGTTTACTACCAGAAAGATGTGCGATGTTGTGGATAGCGATGGGAATTTCGTTAATCATTTCTGCACAATAAAGGTTCGAATTTTGAAAAAAAATCGCGGTTTTTAATTTGTACTCCCAATAGAAGAGAATTTAAATGCGATAGTCCTGCGCGATAACTTACAACTGGTGTACAAAACCATCTTGGTAAAAATATATGTAATGAAAAAATGTGTGCTTCTAAAATTGCCATACTTCTCATCAATACCTTTTATCTCTGTAAAGTAATATGAAATTCACTATGAATTGATAATTATCGCTCATCGCTGATCGGTAATTGGAACCTCATACATATATAGGCAAAATCCTTCATCGGTGAATGGTTGGGGGACGTTCATGAATACTTATTAGTTATCGCATTTCACGGATATTCTGGCCAGAGGTGATCTCCAACGAAATACTTTGGAGTACAACTGGACTGATTAAATAGGCAGTGGATAGGTCACACTTTGAAGAAACCAGAGCAAAACAATCTCTAGACTATAATCTTAAAAGAAAGCGTCGGGTTGATCGACCATGTAGCACATGGAAGTGAGCAGTTAAGAAGGAGGAAAGAAAATTAAACAAGTCCTGGCGAATATTAAAGGCAAATGCTCAAGATCGCGCCTTTTGGATAAGAACGGTTTCTGTCCTATGCCTCTATGGAGGGTTTGAACAGGAAATTGATTGATTGATATACGAGTACACCAGTAGGACCGCATACACGACAAGCAGATGATAGTATACTGTTTGAAATTTTTAAAAGTGTACCATTTCTGAAATGCCCGCTACTTTTCCCCACTACTGTTATGTCCAAGTGCTATATTATTCTCATATTTTGCTAATGCAGCTTAATATATGTACATATTTCCCAGTTTCAATTGTATAAGGGATAGTCGAGATATTAATTTTTAAGGGTTTTCTTTACACCTGTCTGTCTCTCACCCATACAAGTATTGGCCTCTTCCAAAACCGATAATAGGGGAGCTTTTCACCACCAACGTGGTTCTCAAATATCAAATTTTTGTGGTAAATAATTCCAAAGATACAATCATTAAAAAAAAAATCGGACGACAAATTGCTTTTGGCCTCTGTTTTCCGGGCCGCACTGGATACAAACGTTAATTAATTTTTGCTTTTTTCCACATAAACCAACATATCCGGATGTCGAATTTCGGTTTTTATTCGTAGTGAAGACATTAGAAAATGTTTTTAACTCTATCCCTCCTCCCGCCTCCCCATTCCATTTGACACGCCTCAAAATTTATGCACTGGAACTCAGTTACCCAATATACAATCCACCCAATAATGAGCTTCATATTTCTAAGGATCTTAGGAAAGACCAAATTCGTGAACGGGCCAAATTGCTCAAACCCTTCTACCTCCTCCCACACAAAACGACTCAATTTTCGGAATTTCACAATAAACGGATTTTCTCAAAAAGTATAAAATCTATATGTTGATCTGAAATTTAGAACATATTTAATTTGTGATGGCATCAATCCATAGTATAAAAATTATTTGAATCACCTTACTCCTTCTACCACCTCCCATATAAAGTATAAAGTTACTTAGGACGCACAAAATTATCGAGCGGAAATTGTGCACTAAATATTTATTTAGATTGATTAGCTTCACTCCTTCTACCCTTCCCCATGAAAAGTGACCCATGTTCAGAACTGTACACAAATGCGATTTTTCTTTGAAAAGTATAAATGCTATTAGTTTGAATTTTGAGAAATGTAACGTGCATAATCTTCATAGTTATTAATGAAAACACTCCGCTCCTTCTACCACCTCCCATAGAACTTGCACAATTTCACTAAATTTAATAGACTAATTTTCTCAAAACCTATCAAATTTTCGAAGCTTAAATTTTGATAGCAACTCTATCATGATGTGAAAAAATTATTTCAGTGCCGTCACCCCATCTACTCTCCCCACACAATGTTTTTTTAAATCAATAAATTTCTCTTTCATCTAAAGTATCGCATGATTGCGCATTATGCCCAATCTTAGTCCTGTTGTTTTTGTTTTTTTTTTTGCATATTTAGACTTATTTAGTTATGAAACGCGGAAAAACGAATTGCATTTTTTTTTTCTGTGTCGATCACAATACTTTATTATTCTACTTCTACAATGGCACTACAGCCCACATCGGACCTTGGCCTCCTGACATTCAGGTTCCTTCGCACAACCCTCTTTTTGCGAATTTTTATTATTTTTTTTTAATTTTCGTAGATCGAGGTGACCAGGGTATATCTAAGCAGGCAATGTGCAGGAATTATATATTTCGTCGACCGGGATTTGAACTCACGACCTTCGCATTACAAGACCAAAACGCTACCCACTAGGCTACACCCTAGCTAATACTTTATTGTTAGAATAATAAGAAATTAATATCTTCTTGGCCGATCCACGGTTAATTAGTAGATTGAACGAATGGACAGATTTATTGACAGATTTTAGTGATGTAAACATCACTAAAATCACTAAAAACATTTTCGATGTGCCTAATTCTTCTACTTCTACAATGGCACTATAGTCCAAATCGGACCTTGGCCTACTGACGTTCAGGTTCCTTAACTTTTTTTTTTCATTATTTATTGTGGATGGTTTGTTGGCCCTTCGCGCAACCCTCGTTTTACGAATTTTTCATTTTTCGTAGATGGAGGTAACCAAGGTATATCCAAGCAGATAGTGTGCAAGAATTATATTGCGTCGATAGGGATTTGAACTCACGACATTCGCATTGTAAGACCAACACGCTACCCGTTAGGCTACACCCTATATGTCAGTTTTTTGTCCAACACGATGCCAAGGTACGTAAGGGTGTCAGACCAAGCAATATTATAACCTATAAAATTTATCTCGGGATATTTTCTTTTTCTATTAAACTTCCAACAGAACAAGACATGCGTTTTAGCTGGGTAGATTTCGATTTCGCAGCGGGGATAGTACTGGTACAACGATTCTAATTATGATTCCAGCCATAATAAAATATTGTTAGGATGATTGTCGCTTACATAGAAAAATGTACCATGGGCAAAGATCGCTAGCTCGCATCTTGAATGAATTTGTATATCGGCGGTATAAATATTGCATAGCGTTGGGCTTAGACAAGAGTCTTGTGGAACGCCCGCAGATATTTGTCAATCGGTAGAAAAGTTTGAATTTATTTTTACTGACAAGTTTCTATTGAATAAAAAGGATTGAATTAAGCACATTCCTCAAGGATCGGTAGCTCTAGCAGAGCGCGAAGATTTTGATCTTTTGATCCGTGAGAGCGGCAGAAGCAATTTTAAAACCGCATCTCGCTGGACAATTATCCTCTGAACCTCTCGCTCAACCTATGAATTTGACACTCCTAAGCTCTAGTCCTCAAGATCCAAGCTGCCTGGTTATCTTGACGCTAGGTTACTGACACAATTTGCTTTGAAAATTTTATGACCCTTGAAATCGTCGTCAAATCTAAATGGACATCAAGGAGGATATATAAAATGGAGTGCCTGATAGGCTGTCTCATGCGGGAATACTTTTTGATTCGGAAATTTTCGAAAATTGTGTCCAAGCTTAACATTGTCCCTTGGTTGCTAATATTCAATCGACAATAAAATAATTTTCAGTACAATGGAGTTTGCTGTTTTATTTCAGAAATCTTTATTTTTTAAATTTTTATTAGTTTTTGGTTCATGTCTAAGCTAAGCATTTTAGCAACGGGCAATTTAACGCGGAACAGAGATAGTTGCTTTGGGTTTAAATATGCCAAACAAGGATAGCGAAACAATTCTTTCGAAAATTTGACAACTGTTTCGAACAATTTATCGTGGGAAAGAGTTAGTTGCAATATTTTTAAGTGTGCCAGACAAAGATAGCGAAACGATTTTTTTCGAAAAATTTCGAGCATTTCGCCAGTAAGGGAGGGAAATACTTTCATTCCCATTTTCTTACAAGGCAAAGCATGCTCATAGTCACTCCTTATTATATATCCTCCTTGATGGACATTGAAAAAAAAATTCCTGCCAAGAAAATAGCTACGATTTTTTTAAATTTAATAACATTAACATTGTCGAAAAACGAAAAATTCATTTTGAGTAGTCTACAGTTATTGCCATCGTTTATTCTCATTGCATTTTCCAGGTTGAAAAGGATGCTTTTAGCAAATTAAGAAATCTATTACTTTCTAACAATAAAGTAGCTGCTGTTAATATTAATGAATCTTAAATGATAAAAAAACACATAATTCTTAAATGCTTGATATACAAAATTATGAAATGACGACAAAACAGAGAATTTTAAAGCTTTACAATATTATTAAGCTTATTTATAAAGTTAAATTACTTATGAAATTAAACCCCTATATGTATTAATATTTAAATTAGACATATGATCCCATATTAGTTATAACTATATTTAATTATTTGTGTAAATTAATTATATGCATGTATAATATTGTGATTTATATGTCAATATTATAAGCCTAACCAACAATGATAAACAACTAAGTGCATTTTCTTAACTAAGAACTACTACAAATCTATTTTTTAAATTAATTAAATAAATTAATATAACGTAACAAGCATAAGCGCCTTTAAACAATTACAATACAATCAAAAACTTTAATTCAAATAAAGAAATTGATCTTTGCAGTACAACAAGCGATCGGCTTTTGAGTCAGTAGTGTAGTTAATAATTACGTAAACACATAAACTACGAAATACTTGGTTTTAAATCATAGAAGATGCAATTCTGCTTTGTATAAGTTCAAAATGTGAAATTTGTCGTATTATATTTAAAACTAGCGTCCCCCGCCACTTTGTCCGTGTAAAAATCGCAATAATTAGCAACTTTTGAGGATGTAGTTAGTAATATATTGAACACAATGTTTTGTATTTTGTTAGAATCAGTACTATAAATTATTAAGAATGAAACCATGATACTCGTATTTGTATGGAATAGGCCCGTGCTCACGGGAGTGATTTGCGATCACATACATATTGAAGAGCGTTAAGAAGATGTAAATAGCTGTACCTTGTGTTAATTCTAAAAAAAATTTAAATAACATAACACTAAGCACAAGAATATAACAGGACTACGATCGTCTCGATCCAAAGACCGCGTCCTCCAGCTGCTAATTTTTAAAATGGCTTTGCTGTCTTCATCAACCGAGTCTTCCCATCGCTTGCGTGGTTTGCCTACTGGCCGGTTACCACTCGCTTTGCCTTTAAGAGCACGTTTAGGGATTCTTCTGTCTTCCATTCGCTCTACATGGCCAGCCCACTGCAGTTTACGTAACTTGATGAACGTTGAAGCTTCTGGCTCGTCGTAGAGTTGATACAACTCATGGTTGTATCTTATTCGCCATTCCGTTCCTTCCTTCACGGGTACCAAAATTCTTCGGAGGACCTTTCTTTCGAATGCGTTAACTGCTTTTTCGAAAGTTCGCGTTAATGTCCACGTCTGGCTGCCATAACAGAGCACAGGTCGTATAATAGTTTTATAAATCCGCAGCTTATTGTTCCTGTGAACTTTCTTGGATTTCATTATTGGTAGTACCGAATAATACGTCTTATTTGCAAGTATTATCCGTTGTTTGATTTCGTCTGTTTCATTACCGTCCTTTGCTAGATTAGCCCCAAGATATATGAAGTTGTCCACACTCCCCAAATTATATTCCGCAATTGTTATGTTTTGTCTGATTGGCGTTCTCCTTCTTGTTTGCGTCATTACTTTTGTTTTGCTTTCATTAATGCGCAACCCGACTTCTTTTGCGGCGGAGTCAAGATTGACAAATACCTCCTTAGCACTAGGGAAGGATCTTGCTAGAATGTTAATGTCGTCAGCGTATGCTACTAGTTGCGTGGACTTGAATAGTAGTGTCCCGTTGGTGTCGACTGGGATTTTTCGGACGACATACTCTAGTGTCAAGTTGAAAAGCATGGGGGCTAGACTATCTCCCTGCTTTAAACCACATTCCGTTCGAAAGCTGGTTGTGGAATCGGTTTGTATTCTCATTTGGGATTAAGTGTTCGTCATTGTGAGTCTTGTTAGTCGGACTAGTTTTGGAGGAATTCCAAAGTCAAGCATGATTTGGTACAGTACACTCCTGTCGATACTGTCGTATGCTTGTTTAAAATCTACGAATATTTGGTGCACGTCTGTGTTATATTCCCAGCATTTCTCAAGCACCTGTTTCACCGAGAATATCTGGTCTGTTGTAGATCGTCCGGTTCTGAATCCGCCTTGGTATTCGCCAATTATTTGATTAGTATAGGGCTTAAGACGACGTTCAATTATTTTTGTCAGTATTTTATAGGACGAACACAACAATGATATACCTCTGTAGTTCTTACAGCAGAGTTTGTCTCCTTTCTTGTAAATTGGAAATATAATGCTTTTTCGCCAGTCGTCGGGTATGATTTCCTCTGTCCAAATTTTGCATATCATGTTGTACAGTATTTCAGCGACACAGTTTCCACCATTTTTCAGAAGTTCAACTGGTATTTCGTCAATTCCCGGCGCTTTGTTTCGTTTTTGGCCACATAGGGCAGCTTTGATTTCAGCAAGCGTGGGTGGTGTCGATGATGGTTCATCTTCATCAGTTGAGGCTTCAAGCTATACAAATGTCTTGTATCAAATTTAAGCTTCAAAAATACTATTATATCTACTGGAATAGACTTCCAGGCAATCTCAAAAAAACTAATCCTATCACAAAAAAAAACAAAGTGGAGGATATTCTAAAATTCAATAAGAGCGATATTAGTACTCTAATCGGCCTATTGACGGGGCACAGTGGAGTAAACCACCACCTCAAAAATATGGGCTTAGCTGAAACCGATATCTGTCACCTCTGTCTCGAAGACTCAAAAACGACAGAACACATCCTATCTCACTGTGAAGCAGTAGCTAGGAAAATTCAGAATTTTCTCGGAAAAGGTTTCCTTTCTACCGAGGAGCTAGATAACATGGCCTCTTAAAGATACTCAGATTAGCCAAAGCTATTGAGTTATGGTAGGGTAAGGGGGCAATAAACGTACAATAGGCCGTGAAGGTCGCAGTGCTCTCACGTGCTCTCCAAATAATAAAAAAATGCTACAAGAATGGAATAGGTGCTGAGAAAATGAGTGTATTGGATTTAGTGAAATTGTGCAGTTTGTATGGGAGGTAGTAAGAGTGGGAGGTTTTTAGGGATTTTTTGAGAAACAACTACAATCATCATACAATTGAAATATTTTAAGTTTCAGATACTTTTCAAGAGTTCGAATTTTTTAAAAGTTGTGAAATTGTGTCACATTGTATGAAAGGGGGCAGAAGAGGAGAACCTAATTGGCTTATTTTTCACCGATATTAATAATAATGAAAATTAAGGATTTCGTAGAAAATTTGAGCTCGATAAATGTTTACGTACTGAGGAAATTGGCTTAGAGCATTTCATGAAAAAGTGCAGTTTGTGGGAGGTGGTGGAAGGAGTGGGGAGTCATTCTAAATTTCAAATTATTCGCTTCTATAGTTTTCTAGAAAATGTAATTATTATATGTATAATAATAATAGTTATATATTTATATAGTTAAGCTAGGGTGTATCCTAGTGGGTAGTCTATAATGCGAAGGTCGTGAGTTCAAATCCTGGTCGACGCATAATTCCAGCACACTACTTGCTTGGGTATACCTTGGTTACCTCAATCTACGAAAATGAAAAATTCATAGACAGAGGGTTGTGCGAAGAGCTAACAACTCTTCCGCAATAAATAATGAAATTGTTAAGGAACCTGAAGGTCAGGATACCAAGGCCCGATTTGGGCTGTAGCGCCATTGAAGAAGATATAGTTTTGAAAATGAGTCATTTTGTATGAGAAGGAGTAGAAGGCGTGGTGGGATTGAAATAACACCAAAAGCAGATTACGTCTCCGAGGATATCTAACAAACTGTGAAAGTTTCACTACAACGCCCTTTTTGCGTGAAAGCCGGACAGACAGAAGAATTTTAAAAACTTGGTTTTATGCTTAGTTATTGTCTAAATAAAGCAAAACACTAACTTATTGACATTTATAAACAAATAACAGACAAACACTACAAATATATTTATATGCATAGAATTATTGAATTTCTGATTTGGTATTAATCAAAGCCTATAGAATTTATAATACGGATTTTCTTATAATTTCGCTTGTTGTACTAAAAAGGATCTAGAGTCAACCGTTCCAGTTAAAACTGAACAAAAAGAAAAACTGCCTTATTTTGGAAAAAAAAAATATTATTATGCAGAAGCAAACCAAGTGCCGCAAAATTATAAAATAAAATTTCTCGAATAAATTATCGAAAATATAAAGTTCTTATAATTGTTAAAAATGTTTACATAAGAAAAAGAAAACAAAAATGAAATGAAATGGAAAGAACAAAGATGTGAAAAGACATATTTACAGAATAAAATGTAAAAGATTTATTTTATAAATTATACTTATTGTTTCTGGATGTATATAAATATAAATTATTATTATTATATAATTTAAGTTAATGAAATAAAACTAATTAAAGATATATATACTTACATGCTTAAGCTATTTTTTTTAACATAGTTATTGGAAATATAACAAATGAAATGATTCGATTTGTTGGAAATGTGGAACGCTAACGTTTGCAGTTCAAAGTATTTTTCCAGCAATCTTTGGAGAGGATTTTCTGTTATTGTGGCTAGAAAATATAGAGATCTTTATCATAACATTGCCTAGCTTAAGCACTCCTCTAACTAAGGACCAGGAGGGGTGTAATACTGAGCTTTTTGCCTCTATAAGGCAACTGATATTTTTTATTCAACTATAAATGATGTTATACAAAACTTGTTCCGGTAAATAAAAATATAGATTGCAGTTTTCCTGCTTGGTATTCTAACGAACTTAGACCATGTATTAAAATAAAGAAAATTTCTCATAGGCGTTATAAGGATACTGGATTGTTCGATGATTTTAAGGATTTCTTGTAGTTAAGAACGCGTTCCAAGATATTGCATGGCATTGACCATAAAACTTACATTTCCCCGGTCAAAGACTCTATTTGCGTAAATCCAAAATATTTCTGGAACAAAAAAGATCACCTACTACCATCTATTATGCATCTTGACGAAATGGTTAGTAATGATCCACAGGCTATTTTGAACTTGTTTGCATCTAACTTTTCGAAAACGTACGAGCCTCCCATATTCAATACAGGGTTCTACAATTGTTTTCCTAATTCCAATGTATTTCAAAATTATTTTTAACGACGCTTCATTTAACATGCAAGTTATTGTTGCTATAAGCTCTCACCTCTCAGTGATGTCGCAAGTGCTGGACCTCCCTCCATTATTTCTAAAACACTGCCGCTATAATATCTTTGCTCTACTTCTGACAATTTTTAAGTTGTTTATCAGTAGCGGAAATTTTCCAACATTATGGAAAAGTAGTTTTATTAAGCCTATTTAAAAAAGTGGTGACAAAGGCGACATCTGTAATTAGAGACCCATTTGCATATTATCAGCAATACCTAAGCTTTTGGAAAATATAGTAACTGATAAATTGTCAATTTTCATGATAAATTCAATCATACCAAATCAGCATGGATTTTGTATTGGAAGATCGACCTCAACTAATTTACTTGTCTACCAAAACCATATTAATAATTCTTTGGAAAATGTCTTTCGAGTAGACGCAATCTATACTGACTTAGCTAAGGCTTTTAATAAGCTCGATATTAAACTTTTTATCGGTAAACTTCAAACATTCGGTATTGTTGGCTCACTTTTAAACTGGTTTTCTGATTATCTTAGCAATAGGCAAATAATTGTGAATTGTCATCCTTTTGCTCCAACAGCCTTACAGCTCCTTCTGGAGTTCCTCAAGGTTCCCATTTAGGACCTCTTCTTTTTCTTATATTTCTTAATGATATAGGTGATATTTTCCATGACGTTGAATATCTTCTTTTTGCTGATGATTGCAAAATTTTTAAAAGAATATCTTGTCCCAACGATGTCAACGTTTTGCAAAGTAGTCTTGATTATTTCGAAGAATACTGCAAAAATAATAGCCTGCATATAAT
Source organism: Chorisops tibialis (assembly GCA_963669355.1). Taxonomy (NCBI): domain Eukaryota; kingdom Metazoa; phylum Arthropoda; class Insecta; order Diptera; family Stratiomyidae; genus Chorisops; species Chorisops tibialis. Next base: position 261,392,408 of record OY770262.1, on the reverse strand, counting down.
TATTAATAAATGTAAACAAATCTCGTTCTAACGTTCTAAAATTATTACACCATTTAATCACTCTCTTCGCCACGTTCCGATTTCCAAAACTGATTAAATTCGCGATCTTGGTGTGCTCTTAAATTCTAAGCTTACTTTTAATGAACATATTGAAAACATTTTTCGCGTCGAAGCTTTGGACTTATCATCAGAAATACTAAAAATTTCACTAACATAAGTGCCATAAAATTACTTTATATTTCTTTAGTCAGAACCACATTGGAATATGCATCAGTAATTTGGTCACCTAATTATAACATTCATATTTTAACTCTTGAAAGTGTCCAGAAAAAATTCTTGCGATATGTCTCATACAAACAAGTTATTCTCTGGGAATTAATTGACTACAATATGATCCTGTCATATATGAACTTATGTACCCTTGAAAAGAGAAGAACCTATTTTGATGCAGTAACTCTTATAAAGGTATTAAATGATCAACTTGACTGCCCTAATATTCTAAATGCTTTTTCATCACGTACTACTAGATCTAAAGAAATTTTCTTTCTTAATATCTTTATACCCATATTGAGCGTCTTGGGAACGAGCTCTATAAATTTACTGATATCTTTAATACCTCTCCATTTGTTATGAGAAATTTGATTTTGGGAGAAAACTTTACACCATAACTACATTGATTTGGGTAAATTTTTGAAATTTCGTGAACCATGTAAAGTAAATCACTTAGTTTTGAGCCTAAATAATAATTATTATTTTTTCACTACAATCTCATCTATACTTTTATTTAATACAATTTTAATTATTTTATAACAGTTGTTATTATTTAATTATATTATTATTTTTTTTTTTTTCTTGTATAAAATGTTTGTTATTAAGTTTGCTTATATCTATATTTATAAATATATATATGTAGGTATATATTTTTTAAATGTTTATTATTAAGTTTTTTATTTTCTTTTTGTAAAGGATTCATTCCGTAAATTGAATAATAAATAATAAATAAATAAAAGGTTTAATATAGCTGGAAGATGACCCCACTGGTTTACCAGATATTCCAACCTTCATGACATTTTTCTCAGCCAGAGAAAAATTCAGTTTCGTCGCCAATTGCAAATACGGATCATTTTACTTTATTATTTTAATAATAAAGTATTGTGATCGACTTGGAAAAAAAAAAAAATTTGCTACCCTGAAATTTTGTTTTTTCGCGTTTCATGACTAAATTAGCCTAAAAATGCGAAAAAAAAATCCGTCTGTCTGTACGCCGTCCGCCGTACGCCGTCCGCCGTACGCCGTCCGCCGTACGCCGTCCGCCGTACGCCGTACGCCGGTGTGTACGCTCAGCGCACATTAACTCCCAAACCCTTCAAGATAGAAAGTTCATTTTTGGAGGGATTGTAGATAGTTGCGGATCTCAGGCGGATACCCATTTTGGGGGGTGTACGGGTTCAGGGGGAGGCGGGGGGAGCGCTCAAACCAAAAAATACGAACTCAAATATCTCTACCATGGTTACACCTACGAAGCCAAAAATCAACTAGAAGGTTTTGTGGGACAACTTTTAAAAATAATTTTATTTTTTTATCCATTGGCGTCCGAAAAGGGGGGGCTAAAAACAAATTGTCGGCCGAATTGTTTTTTCAAATGATAATATCTTCGAAATTACTTATTGTAAAAAATTCATATTTTGGAACCATCAAGGCAACATATAGTTCCATTGGAATCAGCTTAGAAAATGGCTAATTATTGTAAGGGGGATGGTCAGGGGGGGTGCAAAGAAAAACACTTAAAAATGAATATCTCAACTATCTCTTAAGCTATGTAATTGAAACTTAAAACTTGTATTAAGCTATACTAGGATAATCCAAAAAATATATAACATGTTGAAATAATAGTAGTGGGGGGAAATGGAGAGCATTTCAAAAATGGCGCACTTTTCAAAATTACAAATCCTTATATCTCAAAAAAGAGTACAGATATCAAATGAAAAATTTGTCAGATTATAGAACTATATAATGTTTAATTTTGGTAAAAATTTTAAGTTGGGAGGTGTAAAGGGAGGGAAGTGATAAGCAAAAATGTCGAAAATTTTGAGTAATTTTTTTAGGGCGCTGGTGAAAGTTACAGAGTTTAAATTTTGCATGTGGATACATCTATTTGATTTTTATAAAAAAATAATAATAACTTGATCCATAATTGTTATAAACCGACCCCCCCGGTCTAACGTGCACAAGGTGTTTCATGTGCATTGAAAAAAACACATAAACTGAAAATTTTTGAGTGAAATTTTAAGGTAGAAACTTGAAAATTTGCGAAATGAATTTTAAAAAAATGCCTAAATATATGAAGTATTCACTGGTCTAAAACCTTTAAGACTCTACCCCCTCCCATACAAAATTATTTTTTCGACCATTTTTAAGAAATCAATTATCACCTAACTATTAAAAGCTATCAATTTGAAATTTTGCGTAACAGCTTACAAAAATAATTGAAATGAAATTACGTAAAAAGTTTTGAAATCGCGGTTGCCCTTCTACCCCCTCCCATACAAAAGTATGATTTCGACCAATTTCATTAAATCAACTAATACCCAACAAATTAAAAGCTACGAACTTGAAATTTTGTACAAGCACCTTACAATAGAAAAGAAAGAAAATTGCATCACAAGTTTTTCGATTTCCCTACCTCCTCTACCACCTCCCATACAAAATTATTTTTTCGAGCATTTTTAAGAAATCAGTTATCAGCTAACTCTTAAAAGCTATCAATTTCAAATTTTGCGTAAAAACTCAAAAAACTAATTCAAATGAAGTTGCTTTAAAAGTTTTGAAATCGCGCTTGCCCTTCTACCCCCTCCCATACAAAACTATGATTTCATCCCATTTCATTAAATCAACTAATAACCAACAAACTAACAGCTGCGAACTTGAAATTTTATACAAGCACCTTACAAGAGAAGCGAAATAAAACTACATATCAAATTTTACGATTCCCTTATCTTCTCTACCCCCTCCCATACAAATGTTCGGTTTCGTAAATGAAAAATACATCGAATTTTATGAAAATTCTATGCAACTTCGTCTATGAAACACATTCTATACAAAGAATATTGGACGTGATTCAAGCAATTAATTAAAAAGTGTAGTATAGAAACGATGAAAGGTATTAGTTTAGTTCTGAACCTTAGCTTAGACTCAAACTGCCGGCAACTCGGATCGCTTCTATGTACTAAAATGTAAATCCGAATTTCCGGCGGTGTTTAAGATCGAGTATATAGGCGAGAGAGTGAAAGAGAGAGAGAGAGACGCGGTGTGCGTCGAAAGAAAAAGTGATGATGTAATTAGTTAAGCAAGATCAGTCAAGCCGTGTGGAATGACTTAGCAAAATAATAAAGAGAATAGCCAAATTTCAAATAAATTGTGTCTTACTAAAAATCAGGTGTGGGGTAAAGATCCCAATCAAAGTGCAAGTAATTTAGAAAAGTGAAACCCTTATGGAATGCCGACGAAAAGCGGCAATAAAAAAAACCCCTGTGACTTCTGAGAAGACGGCTTCTGTTAAAAAGAAAAAAAAAGTGAGTGACTTCGGACCAGTTCGAGAAAGTGAAAGCATGTCGGAGCATGAAAAAAATGCAAACCAAGTGCCGGCTGTAAAGACCCCCGAACAAACAAAAAATAACGCCGCGAAATCTTCTGACATGAGCGACGATTTTTCCGCGATAAAGACCTCCGTGGACGCGGACACACTTCCGACAAACAAGAGTGAAACATGTGTTCCGGTCATTGAAGAAAGTGATAATTACGACGAGGAAATTAAAAAATTAAAAAAACAAAAAGAAATTTTGACGCTACGAGCCGAGTTAGCGCGGCTAAAAAACGAAGTGAGTGCTTCCGATCTTCCGAGGGCAGTGAATTTTAGTGACGTGGACGGAGTGGTGATCCCTTTTACGGGGGATGACTCTTACGGCGTGTTGAAATGGGTGCGTGATTTCGAGGATGTGGTCCGTTCATTAAATTACGATGACCATGCGAAATATTTGTGTGCGCGCCGCCTTCTGCAAGGCACAGCCAGACTATTCCTGCGAACAGCTTCCGTCATAAGCTGGGTGGAGCTGCGTGAAGCGTTAGTTAAGGAATTTCATCGCCCCGCTACAACGCAGGAGGTGTATGAGCAGCTTCGGGTTCGAGTGCGGCAGAAAGGAGAGAGCGTATTGCATTACGTCTTAACAATGCAGGAGATAGCCGAGCAAGCGGAAATCGAGAAAAGTGATCTTCTGGAGTACATCATCGACGGCTTAGGTGACAGAACAAGCAGTGTCACAATTCTATACGGGGCGAAAACGATAGATGAGCTTAAGGCGCTTCTGGGCCGCTACGAAAAGTGGCGGAGTAAGACGACTTCTGCGGACACTTCAGAGGATTGTAGAAAAAAGTCACCACCTCGTCCATACCGAGGGGAATCGTCACGGCAACCGACTTCTGGTTCAGCATCTACTTCCGGATATTCAGTCAGACGACCTTCAGAACCAACGAAAAAATATCCCAGCGACTCTTCTGCATTCGGCGGCGCAACCCAGGATAAGACACCCTTGCGCTGCTACAACTGTTCAGAGTATGGCCACATGTCATTTGATTGTCAGCGAAGCAGGCGACCACCAGGTGCTTGCTTTCAGTGCTTTAAGACTGGTCATGTTTTTAAGGACTGTCCGGACCGAAAGAGGCGAGCAAAAACAGTTTCTTCAGTTACACTGAAAACCGGCGCACCAGAATTGGATTCCGATGACGATTCAGATGAAATATGTAGCTTAAGCGCTTTACAGATGGTAAGTGTCACTTTCCCAGAGCTCAAATCATATATTAATTGTCACTCTCTTCTCGATACTGGTAGTCCGGCTAGTTTTATACGGTCCTCAGTAGTTCCTTTAGGTGTCATTCGCAAGCCGGCGACTTATGCAAACTACGTGGGCTTAGGCGGGAAAAAATTATACACTTATGGTAAAGTCTTAGTCAGTTTAAAAATTGGTCAAGTAGTAAGACCTGTTTCTTTTTTTATAGTTTCCGATGAGATCCTTCCGATAGCAATACTTATAGGCCGGGATATACTTTATGACTTCGGAATTAAGCTAAGATGGTGTAATAAAAATAAATTAAACAATGTAGACAATAAAACCTCTGTATCTAGTTTTAAGCATAATTTATCTTCTGTTTTAGCCGAAGAAATTAAATCTTTTCATGATACCACCATATCGACTTTTTTTTCCGATTTGAGCTCTTCTGTAAATGAATCTAAGATTGCTTCTGAAGGTGATGTTTTAGCTTCCGGGAAACTAGATAAGCGAACCAAGACTAGTAAATTAAGAAGAGAAATTTTGGCCCTTACGTCTATTAACGTGGAACCCTCTGAAACCCCCGTCAACATAGACGACAAATTGGATAGTAAGACTTCTGAAAAGTTGCGAAGAATTGTTTCCGGTACTTACGTTAGATTTGACCGCTCAGCTTCAGTGCTACCTAATTTTGAAATGTCCATCCGACTCAATTCAGACAAACCATTCTTCTGCGCACCCAGGCGTTTGTCCTTTTCGGAGAAAGGTGAAGTCAATAATATTGTGAAAGACTTACTAGAACAGGGAGTAATAAGAGCAAGCAATTCCCCTTATGCATCTCCAATAGTGTTGGTTAAGAAGAAATCTGGAGAAACAAGGATGTGTATAGACTACAGAGCATTAAACAAGCTTACTGTACGCGATAACTATCCGCTTCCGCTTATAGAAGATTGTTTGGAATATCTTGAGGGAAAGAAAATCTTCAGTTTGCTCGATCTAAAGAGTGGGTTTTACCATGTTAGAATGGCTTCCGATTCTATTCCGTATACTTCCTTTGTGACGCCTTCTGGTCAGTATGAGTACTTACGTATGCCTTTTGGGCTAAAAAATGCCCCTTCTGTTTTTCAACGTTTTATATCGCAAATCTTCCGAGACTTTGTTGAACGAAATGAGATAGTGATTTATATGGACGATATCCTTGTGGCCAGTGGGAATATGGATGAGCATTTGGAACTTTTGTCTCGAGTGTTAAAACGTATTTCAGCTAGCGGTTTGGAGCTTAAGTTAAGTAAGTGCTACTTCGGTTATTCAAACATTGAATACTTAGGCTACGCTGTTGATGAACATGGGATACGGCCAAGTAAGGGCCATTTACGTGCAATACTTAAATATCCTCTGCCACGTAATGCTAAAGAAGTTCATTCTTACTTAGGCCTCTATTCATATTTTAGAAGATTTGTCCCATCCTTTTCGCGCATTGCACGACCACTTCAGAACTTAGTGAAAAAGGATGTTCCTTTTGTCATGTCTAAGGAGTGTCTTGACGCCTTCGAGCAACTTAAGAGTCTTCTGGTTTCTTCGCCTGTTCTGGCCATTTATAGTCCTTTACGTGAGACTGAACTTCATTGTGATGCGAGTTCGCTCGGATTTGGAGCGGTTTTGCTTCAGAAACAGGATGATGGAAAATTTCATCCAATAGCTTACTTCTCGAAAAGCACCACCCCTGCCGAAGCTAAATACCATAGTTTTGAGTTAGAAACGTTGGCGATTATTTATGCTTTAAGGCGCTTTTCTGTTTATGTGAAAGGGCTTCCGTTTAAGATTGTAACAGACTGTAGCTCACTTACTCTTACGTTAAACAAGAAAAATGTGAACCCCCGGATTGCGAGGTGGGCTTTAGAATTAGAGAATTACGATTATACTGCCCAGCATCGTAGTGGTGCTAATATGGGGCACGCTGATGCTTTAAGTCGGTGTTTCGTGGTTGCTGTTGTAGATTCAGAAGATGTTGATTTTCAGTTACGGGCTGCGCAAAGCCGTGACCCGATTATCATGCGACTTAAGCAGGAACTTATGGAGGGGGAACACAAGTGGTATGTCATGGAAGATGGAATTGTTTTCCGAAAGATCGGGGAATGTCAGAAAAACTTTTATGTGCCTTCCGAGATGGAGACCAATATAATACGCCACGTCCATGAGAAGATTGGACATCTAGGAATAACAAAATGTTATGACCAACTTAAAATGCATTATTGGTTCCCAAGTATGGTGGATAAGATTTCGAAATACATAAGGAATTGCCTTAAGTGCATTATGTATTCAGCACCTGCCCGAACCAACGAACAGAATCTGTTTAGTATCCCTAAGGAACCTGTCCCCTTTCATACTCTGCATTTAGATCATTTTGGTCCCCTTCCGTCCCTTCAGTCGAAGAGGAAGCATATACTTCTGGTTGTGGACGCTTTCACAAAATTTACTAAACTCTATGCTGTTAATTCCACTAGTACAAAGGAAGTTTGTGGTGCTCTTGACAAATATTTCAGTTATTACAGCCGACCGTCCCGGATTATCACGGACAGGGGAACATGTTTTACGTCTTTGGAATTTTCTGCTTACCTTCTGAAACACAATGTCACTCATGTTAAAACGGCAGTGGCATCCCCACAGGTAGAGCGCGTTAATCGAACGTTAATGGGGATTTTGAGTAAGCTGAGTGAGCCTCTTCAGCATTCTGATTGGTCATTAAGGCTGGGACGGGTTGAATACGCCCTCAATAACACTGTACATAGATCCATTAATACCACTCCGAGTAAACTTCTGTTTGGTGTTGACCAGAGAGGTACAGAAATTGATAAGTTGACAGAATTTCTAGAAGAGAAAGAAATAAGTGCGGTAAGCCGTGACCTTCCTCAAATTAGGAGTGAAGCTTCCGAGAAAACACGCCAACTTCAGGACTACAATTTTAATCGTTTTAGTATATCACATAAGCCGGCGCGAGAATATTCTGTAGGCGACTTCGTAGTTATGAAGAATGTTGATACTTCAGTAGGAAAGAATAAGAAATTAATCCCACGATATAAGGGGCCATATGTAATTCACAGAGTCCTTCCGCATGATAGGTATATTTTACGAGATATTGAAGAATGTCAAATCACTCAGCTTCCTTATGACGGGGTGGTTGAAGCAAATCGTTTACGAATGTGGAAAGAGAAACCTTCAGAGGCAATCTGATTCAGAAAGTGACACTTAAGTACTACTAACGCCAATATTAAGATTTCAAAAAAAAAAAAAAAAAAAAAAATAGTAATAACAATGTATTCTTATATTTCCGTTCTGGGCCGAGGTCGGCCCTAATGTCAGATTGGCCGAATTGTAGTATAGAAACGATGAAAGGTATTAGTTTAGTTCTGAACCTTAGCTTAGACTCAAACTGCCGGCAACTCGGATCGCTTCTATGTACTAAAATGTAAATCCGAATTTCCGGCGGTGTTTAAGATCGAGTATATAGGCGAGAGAGTGAAAGAGAGAGAGAGAGACGCGGTGTGCGTCGAAAGAAAAAGTGATGATGTAATTAGTTAAGCAAGATCAGTCAAGCCGTGTGGAATGACTTAGCAAAATAATAAAGAGAATAGCCAAATTTCAAATAAATTGTGTCTTACTAAAAAAGCTATTAACATCCTCCCACCCTTACTATTACCCCTCCTCCCCCTCCCTCATAAAAACCCAAACTTGCAAATACGAACTAAATATTGTTGAATTGACAACAGCCCTGCCCAAGAACTCCCTTTCACTTAGCCTTCTCTAACCACTCTAACCACTCTAACCTGCATATTGACTTTCCACTCATCCGCAACTTGTCCCAAGAATAATAAAGTTTCGCCCGACTTGTTGGCAGTTTATTTTGATTCATGCACAATTCCCAGTTGGATCACTTGCACCGCTGACAATCAAGGCACTTCGAAGAAATATTTGGCATTTCAAAAGAGTCGATTGTGGGGCGCTAAATGTTTTCTTTAATGCCTTTAATTGGGTTTTATGTTTTATTTCCAATGACTGCAATGAAGCTTATAAGCTCGTCACCGAAATTATCCTGAAAGGTGTAAGGTTCTAAATACCTTCCAGTCATAAGAGTATCAGGCCGTCGAAGGACTCTTTGTACAGTAAAGAGTGTCTTGATGCAATTTAGACCAAGAAACAAGCATTTGAAACCTTAAAAAGCAACAAAACACCAGCCAACAGAGAACTTTTCAATGCATCAAAAAATGCCTCCAAATCCATGCTTACTTAGTTACGATGGCGCTACAGCTCAAATCAGATTTTGGCCTCCTAAATACTTGGCCTCTATTCTCCTCGGTAGGTGTAGGATGAGGTTTTACCAATTCCTGCAACTATCTTTGGAGACTAGCGACCTGAGCTAACTATCCCCCTGTAAAATGGGGGCTGTAAAATTCACCCACAGCCAGTCCTGCTTGCCCTAAAAATGGCAAATAGACACTCACTGGATCATGGGCTTATCACCCGTGATGTTACGACCTAATTGATACGAGAAACGGATACAGCACCTCGGATACGGACAGATTCTACGGTTACGACTTTTGGCATTCGAAAACGGACTATGATTGGCTTCTGGAATGTTCGAACATTGAATGACGGGGGAAGAGCTGGGGTTACTCGGTCCTTGCACCGCCAATCAGTGATCGACCGTGAAATGGAGCACTATAAGATCCAAATCTTGGCCTTGAGCGAGGTCAGGTGGACAGGATCAGGAGAAGAACGAACCCCTAGCGGAAACACTATTCTGTACATTGGCCCTGAAAGTGAAGCCAAAAATGGCGTCGCGTTCGTCCTTACGCCGAGAGCGAGAAGCATTAGCTGGAAACCAATCTCGGATAGGATTATCGTCGTCAGGCTCAGGACCAGTGTCAGAAACGTCACAATTCTGCAGTGCTACGCACCAACTAATACCGCAACATCTGGTGACAAAGAGGAGTTTTATAGCCAACTGAGAGCCACCTTCGAACGTGTTCCAAGAGGTGATATTATTATCATCTCGGGGGATATGAACGCCCAGGTTGGATCAGACAACACTGGACTAGAACACGTCATGGGGAGGCATGGTGACACTTTGGCAATTATCTCTCAACCCGATATCAACCAACGAACGCCCGACTTGAGGCACAACTACCGCGATGCTCATATACAGCTTAAAAAGGCTGTTAGACGCGACAAGACAAAGATCTGGCAAACAAGGCAGAATCTGCGGCTTACCTTGGGGATATGGGTTCATTATTTAAAATCATGAAACAGTTGACGAACAGGAGTTTCACCGCCAACCACCTGGTGAGAGATGTCAACGGAACTCTCCTTAATATGAGAGAACACCAGTTGCGACGATGGAAGGAATACTTCTCTGATATTTTAAACATCTTGTCAGAGGAAGATATTCCGGAAACAGAACGACTTCCAAACATCCAACCGCAACAATCCTCAACTAGGGACGATCTCCCAGATAAGGAAGAGACAGTTTCCGCCATTCGGTCAATGGCGGGAAGGAAAGCTCCAGGTATAGACGGACTACCAACCGAACTCCTCAAATTGGACCCGGATATAACAGCCGATATACTCCTCCCACTCTTCACTAAGGTGTGGAATGAAGGAAGATACCCGACTGAATGGAAGGAGGGCGTCATTGTGAAAATTCCGAAGAAGGGCGACCTTCGAGATTGCGGCAATTGGCGTGGTATATGTCTACTTACTGCCGTATCAAAAATTATGGCTAAGGTAATTCTCAATAGGATTAGTGATGTCGTCGAGAGCACTCTCGAAGTTTATCAGGCTGGATTCCGTAAAGGGGTTTCTTGTACCGACCACACAAATACCCTACGGATAATATTAGAGCAGTCAGCCGAAACGGGTTAACCACTACATCTCATGTTTGTAGACTTCGAGAAGGGGTTCGACAGCGTTAAGCGAGATTACATATGGAATGCTTTGCGTAGGAGAGGTATTCCAAATAAGGTCATAGCAATGATTAAAGAATCCTACGAAGATGCAAGGTGTCGCGTCTTGAATAGAGGAGAGTTGTCCGAGAGCTTCCCTGTGCGAACGGGTGTCAGACAAGGCTGCATATTATCACCAGCCCTGTTTCTGGTGGTAATAAATGACATCTTGAAAGCTGCACTGGAAGGTGGGGAAGGTAAAGGTCTTCAATGGAGACTATTTAACATCTTGACGTGTGTTTGCTTGCACATAACCGTTCGGACTTAGAGTCAAATGTTCGCTCGTTGCATTCTAAATGCAAAGAGGCGGGACTGAAAATAAATGTGCGTAAAACCAAGTACATGCACATGTTTTCGAACGCAAGCACACCGATTGTTGTGGAAGAGGTGCAGGATGTGGAAGAGGTGCAAGATTTTTGCTATCTTGGAAGCATTGTCAGCATGGACGGCGGAGCCGAAAAGGATGTTGAGGCTCGGCTAAATAAAGCTCGTCAGGCTTTCGGTATCCTTTCTCCTTTCTGGAGGTTAAGAGAGATCTCCCTTCGCATGAAGCTGCGAGTTTTTGACGCATGCGTCAAATCCGTGTTGTTATATAGTTTATAGTTTACTGACATTTATTGAAGCTATACATATTTACATTTGCGTTACAATAATAATGAACAATTATAGCAACAACTCACATAAGTCATTGTGACTTGTGTGTGAAAGTTCAGATTCTGTATTTTAAATAATTTTATTTGTAATATATCTTTTAAATTTTATTTATTTATTATCTATTATTAAGCATTTGCGTATGAGAAAATCAATAAATTAAACTAAAATTTTCTAAATTAAACTAAGAAATCTTAAATTCTAGTGAACTATATTTGTTTTATAATATTAAATAACTTAAGTGTGTATACTAATTACAGCTAATCACCATTATTTGAAAAGGCATTATTGAAATTTGGGTGATAATATAAATGTTTTAATTACCATTTTGTAGTTACGCGAATTTATTATATTTTTAATTTCAGCTGGTACTTTGTTGTACGCTTTGGGCCCTAAGAAACTAGGGTGCCTCTGTGTTAATGATTTTTTAGTTCTAGCTATATGGATAGTTCTAAGTGACTGACTTCGTAAATTATACCTTGTGTGAAATAAAGGAAAATCTTCTTGGCGACAAAAAATGTACTACGTGGAAAGTGACCGTTCGACTTACCAAGAAACTACAGACTTTCGTAAACCAATGCCTCCGGCCCATTTTAGGAATATTCTGGCCAGAAATAATCTCCAACGACGAACTTTGGAGTACAACTCGCCAGACTAAAATAGGTATTGAGATTCAACGGCGGAAGTGGCAGTGGATCGGTCATACTTTGAGGAAATCAGAGCGAAACATCGCAAAACAGGCTCTGGATTATAACCCTCAAGAAAGACGTCGGTTTGGTCGACCATGTAACACATGGAAGCGAGGAGTTGAGCAGGAGACCAGAGGAATAAACAAGTCCTGGGAACAGCTTAAAGCCGATGCTCAGGATCGCGCCTTGTGAAAGAGAGCTGTTTCTGTCATATGCCCCTATAGAGGGTCTTAACAGGAATTTGATTGATTTGATTGATTCTCCTCGGTTCAGTGACCGCGTCCTCCAGTTAGAAAATTTTAGCAGTGATTTGCTGTTTGCGTCAATCGAATCCTTACAGCGCTTCCGTGATTTTTCGACCGATCTTTGTCCGTTGACTTTCCCTTTTAGTGTGGGCTTGGGAATTCTTCCATCATCCCTCCGCTCCGTATGACCAGCTCAATGTATTTTTTTTTAACTTTAATGACACTTCTGGATTGTTGAAGTTGATATACAATTCTCTATTGTGTCGTGTTCTTCAGATTAAGTCTTCCCTCACAATTCCGAGGATACTTCTGAGGACTTTTCTCTCCCAGGCGTTAATTTTTTGGATGCCTGAATTAATGTTCACGTTTCGCTGCCATACCATAACACACATCTTATTATTGTTTTATATATCGGGTGTGTGCAAAAGTTCATGCGGAGTTTGAGCGTAAAAGTCACACAGTGATAGGAAAACAAAGTTCTGTATTCAATCAGTGATATGTTCTCCATTGTTTTCTATAATCTGCTTCCAACGTTCTAGCAGCATACGGATGCTCCGATCATAAAAACTGCGCGGTTTAGATTCGAAGAACGAAGACACGACTTTTTTTAAGGCATCCAAAGAGTCAAGTTTTTTTCCATTTAAATGATTTTGCAATGACCGGAGCAAGTGATAATCAGATGGTGCGATATCAGGAGAATACGGTGGATGAGTTAGGACATCTCATTTCAGGCTGTTCAGTTTGCGCATCGTCTGTCTCGAAACGTGTGGTCTGGCGTTGTCGTGATGAAAGACTACGCCCTTGCGATTTGACAAAATCGGACGTTTCGGTTTGATTTCTCGATTCAGATTGGTTAATTGGCGAGAGTAGTTGCCCGAATCAATCGTTTGGCCACCTGGGAGAAACTCAAAAAAGTTATGCCCTTGTAATTCCACCAAACACAGAGCATCACCTTCATCGGGTGCAAACTGGCCTTTGCCATTGCGTCACCATGCTCACCTGCCTGTTTCCAAGTGCGTTTGCGCTGAACACTGTTGTATAGGACCCATTTCTCATCTTCTTCTTCTACTTCTTCTACAATGGCGCTACAGCCCAAATCGAACCTTGGCCTCCTGATATTCAGGTTCCATTTCTCATCGCCCGTCACTAATTGATCCAAAAACGGCTCGTTTTTGAGCCGGCAGCAGAAATTCGCTCGATTTTGTTCCTCTCGGTTAGCAAATGGGGCATATATCGAGCTCCAAATCGAATCCCATGTTTTTTAAACGTCGAAAAGCGGTTGATCGACCAAAGTTAAGTGCTGTAGCAACTTCCTCTGTTGAAATTCGCGGAGTATTCTGAACTAAAGTACGCACAACATCGTCATCTATGTGTGAAGGTCGACCTGAGCGTGGCTCGTTTTCAAAGTTGAACTCTCCGCGGCGAAATTTCGCAAACCATTTTTCCACAGTTCGTTTAGCTGGTGCTTGATCTCGATAAACCTCTTGAATGTTTTTTACGGCTGCTGCAACGTTTATTCCCTTCCGAAACTCGTAAAGCGTAATATGCCGTAAATGCACCTTATCGATACTCATTTTGAAAGTAATCTTTCTTTTATTTCTTAGCGTTACAAGCCTTAGAGCAAACTTATAATATTCTCAGATTTCATCTAGAATATAAACATGCATTCCGACTAATTGGAGACGTAACCATTATGTCTTCTGTCGATTCTCTGGAGCATCGCAGAAATGTCGGAGTACTCATCATTTATTATCGCTACTTTCATGATAAATGCAGTGCGGAACTAAGCGCACTTATTCCCCCACTCTATATTTTTTTCCGGGATACTCGCCAAGCTGAACGCGCACACGAGTACACCCTTAAACCCTTGCATTCTAGTGCAGTGAAATATAGGCAATCATTCATTTCCCGAACATTAAGAACACATTACCAGCCAAAGTATTTCCTAATCCAGTACAACCTCCAGTGCTTCAAAAGCAAAGTCCACCGTCACTTTCGTCACTTCAGTTTTTTTCCCAATTCCTATACCGACACAGCTAGGCATAGCTTTATAGAGTGGTCCCCTAAGTTATATTTGGTTCCTTAAAAAAAAATCGAGGTATAATTCCAAACAATCCTTTATCTGCGGCAAGTATAGCGCTGGATTTTCCATTTGAACTTTTGCTTTTATTAAAATAAAAATTACATAACTAGGAGCAAATATTCTTAAAGATTAAGTAGATACCATTTTTTTAATTGTTTCTTGCTCTCATTCCTGCCCGATTTTCTTTAGACCAGCGAATTGGCATACAGCATGCATTATGGATATTGTACATTTCTTTTGAGTATATTTTTGTTGTATCAACTATCTAATTAACACCTGCTCCCTGCTACAGATTGAATACGATCCAAATAGAATCTTTCCAACTCGAATTCCACCACCCATCATTAACGCATTCAATTTTCCCGCTGACATTTATAACTCATTATAATATATGTGTGTCATCTGAGCGTACGCGAAACGAGCTATTAAAACGTTTTAAACGACGACCAACAGCTTCTTTCTACGGTTACCTTCGCCTAAAAACAATCCTATAGATTTCCAAAAATAAGAACAGAAAAAAAGTTCTTAAAAATAAAAACAATTGACAACATTTAACATTAGAAGATGACAGATTTCATGTAAAATTTTCCGTTGATTTCCCCGTACCTCACATGCATACGTACCGCGGACCGAATTTAGCTAAGGAACCCCATTGGCACGGACTTCACTCAGCCGTCAATCATTTTCCAATCGAGATTTTCTAGTGATTGCGCAACGGAAAATTGTTCAAGGCACATTTTGCTGCTGCTTGTTAGAAATGGAGAGGTATAATTATGTATAAGTTGTCGTTTTTTTCTTCTGCTTAAATCAATTTTTTTTTTGGTTTTTCTAAATTAGCGCTAATTTGGAGGGTTGAAGTAAGTGGGAGGAAGACATTACACAGATGATGTTTCTTCGCTGTAGCGATTTTCCGCCTTTGCTTGCGTCAAACACTTATGCTCTCAACCCTCTGTTATGTGAATATAAAACGGATGTTGAATCATTGCCCACACCATCCTCATTCTTAATACTCTTACGTCTAATGTAATACTTTTTATTATTATTTATTAATTTCAAAACAATAATATTTATTTAGTATTTATTTTTATTTTTATTTTTAGTATGCAGCTGGTGTAACTGATCGTCGAAAGTAAAGTTGTGGGTTTCAGCCCCAAAATAAAAATATCAAATTATTTTTAAAAATTGTGGCACAAACTTTTCTATATGTATGTATGTCTAGTTTTAGTCTTACATCTGTAACTCTTGTTATGATATTCGCATTTGTATTTTTCGGTTTTTCTTTCTTCCGGCCTCGCTCTTACCTAATAATTTGCAAAGCTATTACTTATTCATTTTGTGTAAAAGACAAAATTCAACGATATGAAAGGTTTGAAGGCGATGATCGAAATCTTATCAATCAAAAATAAATTAATATGAATTATACATATTTATAATATTGAAGTGCGCAAGGGGTCACTGGGTTCCACCTAAAGAAATAAAACCACCAGTTCACTTTAATTTAACCGTTAACTTTATTTACCTAGTCAAGTCATAAATATTGGTACACAGAAAAATCGACGCCAAATGAAAACGAATTAATATTTTTCAAAACTTTTTTTTTCTTTTTATTGGGCTCGATGGCTACAAATCTTAGAACAACTTAATAAATGACTTCCATTTGCTTTCCAGCATGACTTGAGACGATCTGGCAACTCATCGATCGCTTGAGGCACTTCATGCATAGGGGAATCGTCCACTGCACGGACAAGTGCTCGCTTCAACCACTCAATATTTGGGTGTCGAGTAGAGCAAGCCATGCCCTCTAATGCGGACTACAATTTGTAATCCAACGGGTTGAGGTCTGGACTACCAGCTGGCCAATCATCCGTTGATATGAAGTCCGGAACGTTGTTTTCGAGCCACAGTTGAGTTGTTTGTGCCTTGTGAGCTGCAGCAGAGTGTTGCTGGAAAGTCCACGGCTTGTTGGCGAATATTTATTGGTTGAGAGGTTTCACAATGGGTTCCAAGACGGTCGATTGATATACTTTGGCCGATGTTTTCACTCCTTTCTCGCAAAAATGGAGCTTGGTAACGCCATCGTAGCTCACTCCCCACCATACCATTACAGACGCGGGATGGTGGCCTCTTTGGACCCTCGGGATGAGTTTGGATGCTTAACCGAGCATACACACGGTCGTTCTGTTTATTGAACGATTCTTCTACGGTGAAGATTTTCTCGTCAGTAAACAGAATTTGTCTGTGAGCGTTCTTCGCGTACCGGCTGCGTAACGCTTTCGATTTTTGCTTGCGTTTTTCCTTCAACGCGGCCGTGACCAGGTGTCCAGTGTGTCACTTGTACGCGCTGAGTCCCAAATCTTCTTTGAAGTAACATCCAAATGTGAAGCGATTGACTTTATACAACCTCAAAGACAAGGAAACTGTAAAAAACTAAATTATTAGACTCATATCTATACATATAAATATAATTGTAGTGTCTGTTTTTTATCTGTTTAGAAATGGCTATAAATTACTTTTCTGCTTTATTTTAGCTTCTATCCCCTCCCATACAAAGTGATACATTTTTAATAATATGTTATAATCAAATTTCCTTGGAAACTATCATAGCTATTAATTTGAAATTTATAGTATATTATTTTTATTACAAATGTAATCTTTAAGTATACAAATTATTTAAATCCCTCCACTCCTTCGCCCACCTCCCATACAAAATAAATTTAAATACTATACACCAATTTTCTCAGTACGTTTAAATTCCATCGAGCTAAAATTTTGAACCAAATCCTTAATTAGCATTATTATTAATATCGGGAAAAAAACTAACCGATTATCTTCACTATTTTTACCCCCTTCCGTACAATGTGAGACGATTCCACGACTTTCTTGGAAAGTGTGAAAGTCACAGATCTAAAATTTAAAATATATCAATTGCATAATGATTGTAGTTGTTTTTCGAAAAATCACATACAACCCCGCACTCCTTTTACCACCTCCCATACAAACAGGCCCAAAATGGAAAGATAAACTCTTCGACAAGCACACGTTCGAAGAAATGATGAACACCTACGTCACAAATCGAAGCGAAACAGCAAAGATCCTTGCGGAACAACTCACCCACACTATCATCACAGCGTGCGATGCCCAGAAGGACAATTAGTGGAAGAGGTGCCCCATGCTACTGGTGGAACGAGGAAATAAAAACACTCAGGGCAAAGTGCTTGCAAGCCCGTCGCAGAGTCCAACGATCAAGAGGAAGAGTAGACTTTCAGGACCTATTAAACACTTTTAAAGTGGCAAGACGAGATCTAAACAAGGCCATAAAGCAGAGTATGGCAATTTGTTTCAAAAATCTCTGCAACGAAGCGGATATAAATCCCTGGGGTATAGCATATAGGATGGTGATGACAAAGCTGAAGGGTCATAGGTCCCCACAAATAACTTGCCCGATAATGCTAAGATCAATAGTAGAGCACCTGTTCCCCCAAAGGCCATCTACTATGTGTAGCATATCCAGAGAGATCAGCATAGAGTCTATTCCTGCAATTACGTCGGCGGAACTATTTGAGGCATGCGGAAGGATGGGAAACAACAAGGCACCTGGACCCGATGGCATCCAAAATATGGCAATAAAAGTTGCTATTCAAAAGAGGCCCGACATCTTTATAGCAACTATGCAAAAGCGTTTCGAGGAAGGAGTCTTTCCTGAGCCATGGAAGCTCCAACATTTAGTACTTTTACCAAAAGGAAACAAGCCTCCTGGAGAAGCATCGTCATATCGCCCAATATGTTTACTTGATACGTTGGGAAAGATCCTTGAGCGAATTATTAACAACAGACTGCTCGTAATAGCAGAGGAGAAAGGAGCACTCTCAGACCACCAGTTCGGATTTAGGAAATGGCGTTCAACTGTTGACGCCATAAAAGTGGTAGTCGATACTGCAGCTGAGGCGATACAAGAAGAAAGATGGCGATGGGGGACAACAAAATATTGTACAGTACCGAAACTGGACATTAAGAATGCCTTTAACTCGGCAGATTGGTCACTTATATCGAGATCGTTAGCTAGGATGGAGACACCACACTACATCTTGAGAATAATTGCAAATTACTTCACCAACAGAAAGTTGAGGTACCAAACTGATGAGGGGTTTAGGTACTACAACGTCACCGCGGGAGTCCCACAAGGATCTGTACTAGGCCCTCTCCTGTGGAATATTATGTACGATGGAGTTCTTCGACTATCGTTGCCACAAGGAGTAAAATTAATCGGGTTCGCTGACGACATCGCCGTTGTTACCGTGGCTAAGCACGTCCACGAAATAGAGTCAGCAACAAATGAAGCTGTATCACAAATTAGAGACTGGCTAGAGTCCGCTGGCTTAGAATTAGCTGATCACAAAACGGAGGCTGTTCTAATAACAAGCCGAAAGAAAATTGAATACGTGAACATTCAGGTTGGCAGTCAAATCATCAAATCCAAGGAGGCAATTAAATATCTAGGAGTTATGCTCGATAACAGATTAAAATTTAAAGTTCACGTGGACTTCGCGAGCAAAAAGGCGTCACAAATGCAGGCAGCCCTTTCCCGAATACTGCCAAACATCGGTGGACCAGGATATGCCAGAAAGATACTACTTTCGAGAGTACTCAGCTCGGTTCTCCTATATGCTGCTCCGATTTGGGCGGCGGCGCTAGCGACAAAGAAAACAAGGAAAAATATGTCATCAACATATAGGCTCTGTGCGATAAGAGCAATCAGCGGTTTCCGAACAATATCGGACGAGGCAGCCTGTGTCATAGCCGGAATGATCCCCATTGACATTCTCGCGAATGAGATGCTAAGGATCTACGAAAGAAGATCGTCGATCCAACAAGAGGCAGCCGTTACTAGGAAAATAAAAGAAGAGGAAAAGGCAATATCAATAGCTATGTGGCAAGCCAGCTAATCCCCGAAATTGAGGTCTGGATAAAGCGGGTGTATGGGGACTGCAATTATCACATCACGCAGTTCCTATCAGGTCACGGCGGCTACCGCAAATACCTACATAGGTTTGGACAGGATAATTCGCCTCTTTGTCCAAATTGCCCAGATCAAGAAGAAGACACAGTGCACGCGATTTTCAACTGCAGTCGCTTCGGAGAATGGAGAAATAATATTCCGAGTCCAACATTCATCATTGACTATATGATGGAATCAGAGGAAAATTGGATGGAAATTTGCACACTCGTAACGAATGTGCAGGTGTGTGAATCGTGCATGCCAATGGCACGGGCTATTGGTATCTAACGAAGATTCCACACCTCCCTTCCGTAACCAGAAAAAAAACCTCCCATACAAACTGCACTTTTTCATGAAATACTCTAAACCAATTGTTAAGACTCAAAACAGTCCCAACGATCAAAAAAGTCGAATTTTCAAAATTTTATTGTTTTTAAATTCCGTTGCTAATTTGAATTCCTAATATTACGGTTCTTAAATTCAATTTGCTAAATTTCATCATCATAAAATTGTATGACTACCCTTACGGTATATCTTGCCTATAATTACATTGTACTGTTTAATTTCGCTCGGCCGATGTTGGTCGCCAGTTTTGTATTCCGAAAATAATAGACATTGACTTAGTTTGCTGGAAAGGTATTTTCAGCAGTTGTTGCAAATTTAAGACAGTATTGAATGTCAGGAAGCAAGTCAAATAGAAACTCAGTATTGCATCGTAAAGGCGAAAATATTGAAGCTGAAACATTCGCCCGAGTTGTCGACGTCTAAATCTTCTCCGACGGGTGAAAATAGTCTTGATTTTACGATGTTTCCGTATACCACCAAGGTGTCAAATCTTCGAAAACTTACTTTGAAGACCTTTGCAGGCGAGTATATAGAATACACCAATTTAATGCTTGGTTTCAATAGTTTAGTGGATAAATGTACAGATTTGAGTAATGTCCAGAAATTCCAACACCTAATTAATAGCCTCCAAGGCCAAGCATTAAATTTAATAGAAGGATGGGAAATGACGGCCGAAAATTATGGAAAGGCGTTGGATCTTCGGATGTTAGAAATTTAGTTGATAAGATTAATGTCCTGTTCAAGGCACTTCGTTCGCTAGGAACAAATGATGATATCCTAAATACTATTATTCTTTACCTAGTTAGAAGTAAATTGGATGAAGAATCTCATATTAAATGGGAAGAGTCTCTGAATTTCGATGAACTACCAACGTGGAAGGAATGTGCTAAATTTTTGGAAAAGAGATGTCAACAATTCGAGTCAAGACCTTCTTCTCCGGCAAATTCTCGTCAAGGGAATTCATCTAAATCTGGAAATAAGGCTCATCGAAAATCCACTATCCTTACAGTGTCGAAGCCAACTTGCGTTTTCTGCAATCGCTCAAATCATAGCATTTATCGGTGTTGGAGTTTCGCGAGGTTACCTGTCAACAATCACTATCGAGAAGTAAAAAATTAGATTTCTGTCTGAGATGTTTCCAAAGGGGACATCTTGGTAGAAGCTGCTCCGCGGAATGCTGTAAGGTGTGTGGAGATAGTCATCATAATTTGTTGCATCGTTACGTATCGTCGGGCGATGTAGTATCTTCAACACAACCATCTGGCTCTAATTCGGTTCCTGAAATAAATGTCCAGCAAGCTGCTAGGCTTAACACTTCTCTGCATTCCCATATACAAGATTGTGAAGAAAATCAAGTGATTTTAGCTACCGCTGTCGCAGATATTCGAACCAACTCGAGAGCATTTATTCCTGGTCGAGTGTTATTGGACCCCGGTTCGACGCTCAACTTCATATCGGATGAATTTTGTAAGAAGCTACAGCTGAAATGAGTTCGAGATTCCAGAGATATTAGTGGGATTGGGAAACAAAGCTCTAAGTGCCAATTTAAGACAACTGTAACAATTCAATCCAGAGTTGGTACATTCTGCACGTCGTTTTAAGCCTGGATTCTTCAAAGTATCACCGGCTCCCAACCAGAAAAAACATTGAATATTACCGATTGGAATATTCCCTGCCAATTTCCCTTAGCAGATCCACAATTTTATCTTCCACGCAAAATTGATATTCTCTTGGGCTCTGATATTACGTATGATTGCTTAATTGAAGGAAAACTGAGAATATCCCCGGAACACCCAATTTTGAAGAATACCGCGTTAGGATGGGTTGTAGCTGGTCGTTGTCGTTCGACCACCGTTGCAGAAAATACTAATATCCTTCTAGCAAATGAAAACTCATTTGTCGATGCTAATGATGATACTTCTAGGATAATAGAGAGATTTTGGAGAGTCGAAACCGTTGAGTCTAAAGGTTCTAACTGGACTCAGGAGCAAATGGAGTATGAAGAACAGTTTAAAAAATACGTGTCACAAATAGATGGGTGTTTTAAGCTAAGGCTTCCGTTTCGCCGAGATCGTCACTTGCTGATTAAGTCCCATGAAATTGCAACTCGGAGATTTATGTTATTGGAGCGCAGACTGGAAAGACTTTAAAGAACTCCTTAATCCCGTACACGGCTCCCGAACATCGGAGCTGATAGGTCTCCAAACCTCCGACGAATGTCCACTGGATCCTCCAACGTTGGAAGAAGTCGAATTTGCCATCAGAAGCCAGAAAAGCAATAAAGCGCCGGGCATCGACGAAATTCCAGCGGAATTAATTAAATATGGCGGAAGCTGCACCCGAAATGCCATCCATAAAGTGATTCAGTACATCTGGAATCAGGAGCAAATACCTGAGGAGTGGTGCCAATGCATTATTTGCCCTATCCACAAAAAGGGAGACAGACTGCAGTGCGAAAACTACAGAGGTATCTCACTACTTTGCACGTCATATAAGATACTGACAAAAATATTAGAAAATAAGATTAAAATTTACGCTGACAATGTGATTGGGGATTACCAAGGCGGTTTTAGAGCTGGTCGATCAACGACTGATCAACTTTTTACGGGCAAGCAAGTGCTTGAAAAATGCTGGGAATTCAACATCGACGTTCACCAGGTTTTTGTGGACTTTAAACAAGCATACGACAGTATTGATCGAAACGTACTGTACAAAATAATGCTGCATTTTGGCATCCCAGCAAAACTAGTCCGACTGACCAAAATGACGATGACATCAACAACATCACAAGTCAGAGTCAACAACCAACTAACTGATGCCTTTGACACAAATGTCGGACTAAAACAGGGTGATGGGCTGGCCCCTCTGCTTTTTAACCTAGCTTTAGAATACGTCATCAGAAAGTTACCCGTTGACACAAGAGGTACGCTGCTTTATAAATCCAGCCAGATAGTGGGTTATGCGGACGATATCAACATATTATCACGCTCTTTCACATCCGCAAAAGAAATTCTACTAAGCCTCGATCAAGCAGCAAAAGAAGTTGGCTTGAAAATTAATGAAACAAAAACGAAAATAATGACACAAACAAGGAAAAGGACCCCCAATAGACAAAACATTACAATTGACGAATATAATTTGGAAAATGTGGACGAATTCATATATTTAGGCACAAAATTGACAAAGAGTGGAAATGAAACGAATGAAATAAAAAGACGAATCCAGCTCGCAAGTAAAACGTTTTATTCAGTCTTAGCTATTCTTAAGGCCAGCTGCGTACACAGGAAGACCAAACTCCAAGTCTACAAATCAATAGTAAGACCTGTGCTTTGCTACGGATGCGAAACATGGACCCTTACACAAGCATCCGCAAATATGTTGAACGCTTTCGAAAGACGGGTCCTGAGACGAATAATTGGAGCGAAACGTGATGGTGACCTTGTAACAAGATGAAGGGAATCCTTCATCAACCTATGGCGAATTAGATACAACAGTGAGCTGTATGATATATTCGACGAACCGGAGGTTTCCACTATCATCAGACTGCGGAAGCTGCAATGGGCTGGCCATGTACAAAGGATGGACGAAACTCGAATACCTAAAAAGGTATTCGAGGGAAAAACGGAGGGCCGGAGGCCAGTGGGAAAACCCAGGAAACGCTGGTCCGACTCTGTTGACGAAGACTGTTCATCGCTGCTCGGATTTAAAAATTGGAGGACGCGGTCACTGGACCGAGATCGATGGAGACTTCGGTTACGGGAAGCCAAGGCCCGAAAGGGGCTGTAGCGCTGCGACGAGACTGGAAAGGGATATCGATTTGAAATCCAAGTACGTAAGCTTCATGCGAGAATATGAGTCTTTAGGACATATGAAACTAGCTGAAATAGGTAATGATTGTGTCAGCTATTTTATCCACATCACCCAGTTTTACGGCCTGAAAGTTCCAGCGCAAAATTCCGAGTAGTATTTAACGCTTCTTGCAAAATGAGCTCAAATATATCGCTAAATGAGCTTCTTATGTGTGGACCAGTTGTTCAAAATGACCTGTTTTCCATTGTGGTAAGATTTCGATGCCATAAATTTGCAATTACGGCAGATATTCCTAAAATGTACCGGCAGATCTGGATTTCGGAGGAAGATTGGAGCTATCAAGCAATTTTGTGGAGAGAGTCTCCAAGTGACACGCTTAACACGTATTTCTTAAAAACAGTCACATACGTGACTACGTCTGCTCCATTCCAAGCAACAAGGTGCTTAAATTATTTGGCAGAGCAAAATGTTAATGAATATCCTGTTGGCAGTCGTGTGATCAAATATCAGATTTTTAAATGGATGATTTAATAACTGGCGTGGACACCTATGAAGAAATTATGCAGTTAAGGTATGAAACTGAGAAGATCTTGGAGCAAGGTCGATTTCAATTGAAGAAATGGTTTTCAAATGAGGAACGTTTTCGAGACAGCATTAGCGAAGCAGATAAGGAAACTCCATTAAGAATTAATGATGTGGATGTCATCAAAACTTTGGGAATAATTTGGGATCCATTTGAGAATCAATTTTGTTTTCGTTGGCCACTGGAAACAAACTCATCACGGGTAGCAAAACGTATTGTGCTTTCTAATATGGCCAGTTTTTTCGACCCATTAGGATTATTGAATCCTATAACTGTCTTGGCCAAGATTTTTATGCAACAGTTATGGACATTACAAGTAGATTGGGATCAATCTATACCAGACGATTTATCCGAGCAGTGGTATTCATTTCGCGAAGATCAAAAATTCGAATTCCGCGTTATATATTCGGTATCCATCCTCTTCACACTCGCGAGTTACACGGTTTCGCGGACGCGTCATGCAAGGCATATGGTTGCTGTTTATACGTTCGTAGTGTGGACTCTTATGGTAACATATCAGTTAATCTGATAAGTGGAAAATCCAAGGTAGCTCCTCTAAAATCGTTGTCGCTGCCATGGCTGGAATTATGTACTGCGTTGCTACTTTCAAATTTACACAAGGTAGTTCAGCCATTAGGTGGCTCATTATCCGCTACCTACCTTTGGACCGATTCAGAAATAGTGCTTCACTGGTTGCATGGGCATCCTTCAACGTGAACTACATTCGTATCAAATCGCGTGGTGGAAATTCAGGAGTTAACGCTACCAGATGTAATTTGGCGTTACGTTCCATCGAAGTCTAACCCTGCAGATATCGTTTCTCGAGGAACTCGCACTAAAGAACTCGTCGAGTCTATTTGGTTTACTGGGCCACAGTTTCTCAAAAATTCTGAAGACGAATGGCCTGCTACTAAATTCACTCAATTCATTTACCTGACAAAAGAAACGTAAAGCCAGTCTTGCTGGCAGTTGAAAATAATCATGATTTAATCGCAAATCATAAATTTGTCAACGATTTTTCGAAACTACGAAGAATATTTGCGTACGTCCTACGGTTTCATAGGATATTATCGATACGATGCAAGGGTTCATCTCATCATAAGGAAGAAATTAACAAGGAACTAACGGCTAAGGAATTGGGCAAGTCGCTGCACAGGATGATATTCGTCATTCAGCGTCAAGCATTTGAACGAGAAATTTCATTGTTGGAAAAAGATATGCAAGTCAGCCCAAGTAGTTCACTTAAAGGCTTGACTCCTTTTCTGGATGAAAGCACTCCTCAACTGCCTCGAGTCGGCGGCCGCTTGCAAAATTCTTCGTTACCATACCTTAGCAGGCATCCTATCCTACTTCCGAAAAATCATCCATTCGTATTTTGCTATGTAAACTACAATCATAAAATTTCTCTTCACGCAGGAGTTCAAGCCCTCATAGCGATAATTCGTCAGAAGTTCTGGGTCCTAAGCGCAAAATCGGTGGCAAATTGGTGGTTAGAAAATGTGTCCACTGTTTTCACTACCGCCCAAAAATACAAAATCAAATCATGGGACCACTACCAGCACTTCGCCTACAAGAAACTCGTGCTTTCGCTCATTCTGGTGTGGATTTCTGTGGACCGTTCTGGACAACCTTTAAGCACCGAGGCCAGATGCGCATAAAATCATACTTGATAGTAGAGAGAGGTGGTTAAAACGTTTCATAGGCCGTCGTGGCATCTGCTCAATGCTATCGTGCGACAATGCCACCAATTTCGTTGGTGCAAACTCAAAATTGAAGGAGTTTCGAAAGGGTTTTTACTCGCAGCAAAACAAGGAAGCAACTGTTAATTACTGCGCTGAGGTCGGAATCAATTTCCGATTTATCCCACCGAGGTCTCCCCACTTTGGTGTATTGTGGGAGGCAGCGGTAAAGTCGGCCAAATACCATATCGTTAGGACTGTTGGACTGGCTTCGTTAGCTTTTGAAGAACTAAGCACCGTGGCGGTGCAAGTAGAAGCGATACTTAATTCACGACCTATGGCTGCGATGTCCAATGATCTCAATGATTGTTTTGCACTTACGCCCGGTCATTTTTTAGTAAACGCTCCGCTCAACGCTATTCCGGAAATGGATTTTATAAAACGAGAATTGCATTACCTAAAATGATGGAAAATGGTTTGTGCCATACAGCAAAATTTTTGGCAAAGATGGTCACGGGAATATGTTCCTCAGCTACAACAGAAGGTAAAGTGGACGGCTGCTTCGTCAAACTTGAAGGAAGATACTCTGATCCTCTTAACAAATGAAGATTTACATCCCCAGAGATGGCTTTTGGGAAGGATTGTGAAGATCTTTCCTGGTTCAGATGGTCGCATTCGTGTCGTAGATGTTTAATTTCGCTCGGCCGATGTTGGTCGCCAGTTTTGTATTCCAAAAACAATAGACAATGACCCAGCGGTAAATTTGCTATTATAATATTAAACCAAATAGTATTCACTCTGAAATTTGTCGTGACCGTGATCAGTTGGTTGTTAGCGCGTTCAAGTCAATTTACTTAAACCTTAATAAATTGTAGATTTTGAGTTATTCGTTTCTTATTATTTAAATTCTAAATTAATTGAGAATGTCAGGAAGTTGTCCTAACACCAATTTTCTCAATACGTATAGCTTTCATCGAGCTAAAATTTTGTATAGAATCCTTAACTAGCATTATTAGTAATATCCATACAATGTGATACAACTTCACAAATTTCCAAAAATTCTATTTTCTTGAAAAGTGTGAACGTTACTGAACTAAAATGTAAAATACATCAGTTTTGTTTCTCGAAAAATCACCAAAAAACACTCCCCTCCTTCTACCAGCTCCCATAGAAATTGCACAATTTCACTAAATCCAATGCAATGCAAGTTTCTCAGTACCTATTCAATTTTTGAAGCTTAAATTTGCTACAAAACATTTTTATAGCTACTCTAGCGTGATGTGAAACAAATTAGTTCAGAACTATCACCTCTTCTACCACTCCCCATACAAAATTCTTAACATCACCAAAATTTCATCTGCAGTTTTGTATGATTGGGCTTTACCAAGAGTCATAGTCCTGTTATGGTTTTAAGCTTAATGTTATTTTATTTGGGATTTTTTTTTTAAATAAAACAAGCTATAACTATTCACATGTCTTGAGTGCTCTTCAATACGAATATGGTCTTAGATCACGGGATTGATTTGATCACGAGCCTGTCCCATACAAATGCAAGTATCGTGGTTTCATTCTTAATAATTTATGGTTCTGATTCCAACAAAATCGAAACCATTGTCTTCAAAGGGTCATTAAACTAATCAGTTTATATATCCCGGATAATGTATTACTACATTCTCAAAAATTGCTTATTTTGCGATTCTTACGCGGGCGATCGCTAGTTCCTAATAAGCTTGAGCGTCTTGAAGACAACATTAGAAATTTGAAGATGGTGTATACTCTTAAATAAAGTGGTTGCCAACGATGCCAATTAAACAGAATTTTCATAATCACTCTATCAACCCGAAAGAAAATGTACTTACAAACTAATTTCTCCATTCGAATTCATGTGTATCTTTCGCACCTTGGTCAATGACTTGTTGCAGCGACTCCGGATTAATTGGAATATGTACCGCTGAGACGTTTCTCTAACTAAGCACAAATGCATTTTACTTAAGATTCGTTGATGTTAATGGTTTTGTTTCTATTTTCCACTGTCGAGCGATGCACAAACCGCCAGATATGTAAATATCAAATTTTCGAATAAATCTTGTTTCAGACATCGCAGTGATATGCTTCTTGTTTGTCCCATCTCAACCCGACATCTCGTCATAATTCGTCTTGACAATTAATTAAAGTTTCAATACGACTGCCGTGATTTGCAGTTGCAAATGATTTTCTGGATGAGTCGGAACTCATTTTCGCCGATGAAAATTACTGAAATCCGAATTTAGTTTCGATGCGCAATGGGGTATAAATGCGAACGGGTTGGTACTGTTTTGTTTCCGATGGTAGAAGAATTGCATCTGTGAACTTGAATCGGGGCTAAAATAAACGCAGACCTCCAAAATTTTAGTTAGGCATTTGATTATGTAATTGAAAATGCGATTGAATCTGATTACCCAGAATCTTCTGGCACCGAATAATGCGATGAAAGCGCTTGTTATGGCCCAGTGACCTCATTGACGATCTCAAGTATCACGTTTGTGCAGTTTTTCGATCCGATGAGAGTTTTGATCGGTTCGTTTCAGTTGGCTCTAATGTAGAATCTAGGCACGTATAAATATTTTATTAAATCTCATAGAACCAATTAAAGCATTTCATGCGTTTCATGTGAAATGCGGCAGATCAAAGAGTTGATTAGATGTTTTAATTGTTTATGGAGGACTGCAATCTTTGGCAGAGGTTTATCAAATGCGTTTGGAGTTTTTGTTTCATATAATAAAGGAAAAAAATCGAATAACTTAATAATAATAATATTAAAATAATAAATTTCAAAAAAAATAGTTGACAGCTATAAGTAGGAAAATACTTGAAATTGGCAATATAAGGCCATCGGATGAGAAATAATTATTCGGAATGATTTATTCATCAAGCAATTAACACAATTATAATAATAATGAAAAATATAAAAGATTTACGATGACATGGTGCACTCCATAGCTCAAAAACAATTTCAAGATGAATACTAATGATTTTTATTTGGACTTTTCGGGGCGGAAACACTAGAGATATGAGAATTTAGTGAATTTTTAATTGATTAATAATTGGCACCGAATCGTTGAAAAATCTGATTTCGAATAGCTTCAGTATGGTGATAGGGTTTTTGCTACATATTATATGAAAGTAGATCATTAAGAGAATGTAGCTAGTAATACATTATGTGGGAAATATAATCTACTTAGTTTAATGGCTCTTTAAACACAATATTTTTTATTTTGTTGGAATCAGAACCATAAATTATTATGACTAAAACCATGATACTCGCATTTGTATAGGACAGACTAGTATTCAAATCAATCCGGTTATTTGAGATCACATACGCATTGAAGAGCCTTAAGGACATGTGAATAGCTTAGGCTTGAGTTAATTAAAAAAACAGCCAAATAAAATAACATTAAGCTTAAAAACATAACAGTACTACGATTATGCGTAAAGCCCAATCAAACAATACTCTAGATGAAATCGAAATTAAAAAAAAGGAGTGGGGGTTCTTAGCGATTTTTTGAGAAATAACCATAAATGAATATCATGAAATTGATATATCTTAAGTTAAAATTTTGTACATGCATGCATTCAGTTCATATACATAAAGAAAAAATATTAATTTGAATCGAAACTGTTATCCAACAAAGGGGGCCCTAACCAGCACTACGTGTTTCACGTGTATTGAAAAAAAAGCATAAAAACTAAAAATTTTAGAGTAAATTTTAAGCTACAAACTTGAAAATTGCAAAATTCATTTAAAAAACATAATAGAACTATGATTGGGCGTAAAGCCCATTCACACGATACTCTAGATGAAATGGGAAAGAGTTTAAATTACCAGAAAATATGCGATCTCAAATTCTTCGAAAAGTGAATAAAGACTTTTGTATGGGAGGTGTTACATGCAAAGGGAAGAGGTTTTCATTTTTGTATACGACACCGAACGTGGTATGCAAAATGTTTCATAATGAGCTTAAAGTTTATACCTTTCATAATTTTCGAGAAAATTGAAGTGTTATTTATTTATTTATTTGAGCTCTTGAACAAAAATATTACAATTTCAATTAAACAAAAGCGGAAAACAAAAGAACAGCAAATTTAAACATTGAAGATAATAGTTTATAATATACGCTAAGAAATAAATGAATAGTGAAGTTAAAAATTTAAACATTAAATATGATAGATTTAATTCTATTTTTAAATAATGGAAAAGAAGAAGCTAAAGAACCAAATTGGAGTCGATCGTGGTTCCTTTGCATTCTTAGCATCGGAGAGTGATGGTATACATCTAGAGAGGCACGTGGAGGATTGAAGATGTCTGAATTATCTTGTTGAGACTATTCCTGATCTAAAGTTCAGGTCGTCACAAGGATGGGTATTGAGCAGGTAGTTGCACATCTTGTAGAGGAAGCAAGCATCGAGAAAGGTCCGCCTTAAATGCAGTGGCTGTAGGTGAAGTACTTCAAGTCTGCCATTATAGTCGATATGAGGTTTTCCTAATCTGTAGAAAAGGGTTCGAGTGAAACTACGCTGAATAGATTCGATGGTTTGAACATGGCAAGAGTGGTGTGGGTTCCAGACGATGGAACAGTATTCCAAAATACTACGGACGAGTGTGGCAAATAAGAGAGCAGCCGTTCCTGGACGATTAAACTGGGCGGTCGTGCGGAGGACGAAGCCAGCAAGTCTGTATGCCTTATTAGTAATCTCGGAGAAATGATTGACGAATTTAAGTTTACGATCAAAGACCACTCCTAGATCCTTTATTGTGGTTACTGCTGTAAGGGTGGATCCATTAATAGAGTAAGAGAGAACAGAGGAGGTAGTCTTATACGACTACTCCATAGTAAAACACTTTTCAATGTTCAAAAAGATACAGAGACAGCCGACAAATCAGCTTGGAGAATCCTGTCATCAGAAACGGAGGAAATTTCCCGGAACAGTTTGAGGTCATCAGCGAATAAGAGACAGTTCGAAGATACAAATTGGGGCAAATCATTTATGAAGAGAGTAAATAATAAAGGACCAAGGATCGATCCCTGAGGGACGCCAGAGTTGGCAAGAAACTCAGTAGAGGAGTGTCCGTTGAACGTAATTCGGAGACGACGGTCCGTAAGGTACGAACTGAACCAGTTCAGGAGAGAGCCAGAGACACCATACCTTTCAAGTTTTGAGATTAGAATTTTACAATTAACAGTGTCGAAAGCTTTAGAAAAATCGGTATATATGACTTGGACAGTATTATGACGATCTAAGGATTGAGCAACGAAATTAGTGAATTCAGATAAATTAGTAGAAGTAGATCTACCTTTCACAAATCCATGTTGGGCTGGTGATACCAAGTGATAAAGTTTATCCCACATTAGATTATGAACTAATCTTTCAAACACCTTTCCAAAACAGTTCAGGGTGGAAATAGGGCGATAGTTCAAGACATTTTCGTTATCTCCTTTCTTTAAAATGGGTACTATGTAAGCTAACTTCCAGCATGCAGGAAACGCGCCTTCTTCAAGAGACTTATTGAACAAAATAGATAATGGCACTGCGAGCTCCGAGGAGAGAGCTTTCACAAAAAGGTTCGGGATCCCATCCGGTCCGCCACCGATTTTCGAGTCTAGAGAATGGATGATTGATATAATGTCCCTCTCACTAATGGATATCTCAGAGATCGACTCCTGGGGTGGGATGAAGAAGTCATAAGATAGATCATTACTCGAGTGGCTAAACACAGAGGAAAAGTAATTGGCAAAAAGCTCACACATTTCTTGTGGAGAGGTAGTGGAAGTATCACCAAACTTAAGTTGTGAAGGAAAAAATTGCTTATTTCTACGCTTTCTAACATGCGACCAAAACGGTTTGGTCTCATTGCGCAATAGTGCCGCCTCAAGCTGAGAAATATATGCAGAGAAAGCCTTCTTGATGTCCGATTTGACCCGCTTACGTTGAAGGGAATAGTTTTGGTAATCGGATAGAAGAGACGAACGCTTATACTTTTTATGCAAACGCGCTTTTTTACGAAGAGCGCAAATAATAGAATGGTTATACCATTCAGGGTAGTCACGACTAGAAATGACACGATAGGGAACGTTCCGATGAATAATATCATCAAGGATGGAGTGTAGTTGCATCGATGATTCATTAGAGCTTTTGCTGCTAAAAAGTTCAAACCAGTTAATATTACCGATGTCACAACTCATTTGCTCGTAGTTTCCCTTATAGAAATTGTATTTCTTATCCGTACAAGAAGTTTTGTCTGAATTTATGGCATTTGTAAGCGAGGTGACACAGAAAGTGGGTTTTTGAATCGGCTTATCAAAATCCTAATCACATTGCTTTGTTACAATTTTAAAGTCGATAGCTCTAATATTTTCTAAGGAGAAATACTTTTTAAAGAAAGGTAAAGTAAATTTATTTAGGTTAATCCATGAGCTAATCTTGTGCGGAAAGTAATTACATACATTTTTACAATATTGACAAAATAGTTCATAATATGGAAAAAAATAATAATTTTAATTCAGTATGACAAAAGTGGAGAAAAAGGATAAGTTAGTACGAAACTAAAATAAATAAAAATTTAATAATAATGAGAAGAATAAGAGAACATGAAACTCAGTAACTTTTAGAATAAAAGGTTTAAGATACATTAATAGAATTATTATATTCAAATATATTATTATATTATACTATATTCAAATATTATTATAATAACAAAAATTTCCTTAATTTGGATTTAAACTGGATTGTATATTCTTGAAGATCATCCGGTAGCTCGTTGTAGATCGAGATTGCCTTGTTTAATATGGAATTGAAACCGTATTTCGAGGTACTTATGGCAGATGGATATATTTTTCAGCTCAGCGCGTATTGTATAGATGTTTGTCGGAGTAGTAGGTAAACACTATGTCGCTGTTGGTATTAAGATGCTTAATGTTATGAATTTGAGCAGAAGCCACTAAGCGATATAGTTTATCAACAGTTAGGAACTGAAGTAATTCGTGAATCGTTTTCGTGCGCTCCCTCATGTTGATATTGTATAGGTTTTTTATTGGTTGGTTCTGAATTCCTTTGGATATATTGCAGTTTAGAATTGAAGGTGGAACCCCAGATTGTTATCAACCATCAACCATCAAATTCCTGTTAAGACCCCCTATAGGGGCATAGGACAGAAACAACTCTCTTCCACAAGGCGTGATCCTGAGCATCGGCCTTATGCAGTTGCCAGGACTTGTTTATTCCTCTGGTCTCCTGCGCAACTGCTCGCTTTCATGTGTTACATGGTCGACCAACCCGACGTCTTCCTTGAGGATTATAGTCCAGGGCCTGTTTTGCGATGTTTCGCTCTGGTTTCCTCAAAGTATGACCGTTCCACTGCCACTTCCGCCATTGAATCTCAATACCTATTTTAGTTTGGCGAGTTGTACTCCAAAGTTCGTCGTTGGAGATTACTTCTGGACAGAATATTCCTAAAATGCGCCGGAGGCATTGGTTTACGAAAGTCTGTAGTTTCTTGGTAAGTCGAACGGTCACTTTCCACGTAGTACAACCATATAACAACACGGATTTGACGCATGCGTCAAAAACTCGCAGCTTCGTGCGAAGGGAGATCTTTCTTAACCTCCAGAAAGGGAAAGGATACCGAAGGCCTGACAAGCTTTATTTAGCCGAGCCTCAACATCCTTTTCGGCTCCGCCGTCCATGCTGACAATGCTTCCAAGATAGCAATAATCTTGCACATCTTCCACATCCTGTCCGTTAAGAACAATCGGTGTGCTTGCGTTCGAACCCATGTGCATGTACTTGGTTTTACGCACATTTATTTTCAATCCCGCCTCTTTGCATTTAGAATGCAACGGGCGAACATTTTACTCTAAGTCCGAACGGCTATGTGCAAGCAAACACACGTCATCAGCATAATCAAGGTGACTTAAGATGTTAAATAGTCTCCATTGAAGACCTTCCCCACCTTCCAGTGCAGCTTTCAAGATGTCATTTATTACCACCAGAAACAGGGCTGGTGATAATATGCAGCCGTGTCTGACACCCGTTGGCACAGGGAAGCTCTCGGACTGCTTTCCTCTATGCAAGACGCGACACCTTGCATCTTCGTAGGAATCTTGGATCATAGCTATGACCTTATCTGGAATACCTCTCCTACGCAAAGAATTCCATATGTAATCTCGCTTAACCCAGTCGAAAGCCTTCTCGAAGTCTACAAACATGAGATGTAGTGGCGAACCTATTTCGGCTGACTGCTCTAATATTATCCGTACGGTATTTGTGAGTCGGTACAAGACGACCATTTACGGAATCCAGCCTGATAAACTTCAAGAGTGCTCTCGACGACATCATCTATCCTATTGAGAATTACCTTAGCCATAATTTTTGATGCGGCAGTAAGTAGACATATAGCACGCCAATTGCCACAACCCCGAAGGTCGCCCTTCTTCGGAATCTTCACAATGACGCCCTCCTTCCATTCAGTCGGATATCTTCCTTCATTCCATGCCTTAGTGAAGAGTGGGAGGAGTATATCGGCTGTTTTTTCCGGGTCCGCTTTGAGGAGTTCGGTTGGTAGTCCGTCTATACCTGGAGCTTTCCTTCCCGCCATTGACCGAATGGCGGAAACTATCACTTCCTTCCTTCCTTATCTGGGGGATCGTCTCTAATAGAGGATTGTTGCGGTTGGATGTTTGGAAGTTGTTCTGTTCCCGGAATTTCTTCCTCTGACAAGATGTTTAAAATATCAGAGAAGTATTCCTTCCATCGTCGCAGCTGGTATTCACTCATATTAAGGAGAGTTCCGTTGACATCTCTCACCAGGTGGTTGGCGGTCAAATTCCTATTTGTCAACTGATTTTGAATAGTGAACCCATACCCCCAAGGTAAGCCGCAGATTCTGCCTTGTTTGCCAGATATTCAATGGTTTTTCTCTTGTTGCGTCTAATAGCCTTTTTAAGCTGTAAATGAGCATCGCGGTAGTTCTGCCTCAAGTCGGGCGTTCGTTGGTTGACATCGGCTTGAGAGATGATTGCCAATTTGGCTTTTTTCCGATTGCCAACCTTGTCCCCTCTGTCTTGCGACATCCAGGGTTTCTCACCGCTTTGCACATATCCCACAGATTCTTCAACACTAGTTAGAAAAGTGTTTCTGGTTGCCTCCCAATTGGCGTCCAGTGTGCGCATTTCATATTCACCCAATGTGGATGACTTTTTGCATAGAATAGTGATGTATTCGCGTTTTTGTTGGGATCTCTGAGCTTATCCACATTGAGCTTGCGCTTCATTTGAAGAATTTGTGGTTGCTGCTGTATACAATCTCAAGCAGGCAACCATCAAGTGATGATCGCTCCCCACGTCAGCTCCACGTTTTGCTCGCACATCGAGGAGACAGCTTCTCCATCGGCGTGTGGAAAAAGGGTCCTCCCGATGCCCATTTGCCGAGTACTATAAAACTCCACAAATAATTCGCCGTTTTCGGGTCTCTTAATCCAAAGTCGTGACGCATCGACACAAGGGTCACCATGCCTCCCCATGATGTGTTCTAGTCCAGATTTTTCTGATCCAACTTGGGCGTTCATATCTCATGAGATGATAATAATATCAACTCTTGGAACATGTTCGAAGGAGGCACTCAGTTGGCTATTAAACTCCTCCTTGTCACCAGATGTTGTGGTATTAGTTGGTGAGTAGCACTGCAGAATTGCGATGTTTCTGACACTGGTCCTGAGCCTCAAGCCCAAGATATGGATGTTACAGTGCTCCATTTCACGGTCGATCACTGATTGGCGGTGCAAGAACCGAGTAACCCCAGCTCTTCCCCCGTCATTCAATGTTCGAACATTCCAGAAGCCAATCATAGTCCGTTTTCGAATGCTAAAAGTCATTACCGCAGAATCAGTCCGTATCCGAGGCGCTTTACCCGTTTCTCGTATCAGTTCGGTCTTAAGATCACGGGTGATAAGCCCATGATCCAGTGAGTGTCCATTTGCAATTTTTTGGGCAAGCAGGATTGGCTGTGGATGAATTCTACAGCCCCCATCCCATAGGGGGATAGTTAGCTCAGGTCCGTGGAGTCGCTAGTCTCCAAAGATAGTTGCAGGAATTGGTAAAACCTCATCTTACAACTACCGGCCGTCGCACACTATCACTTTATTACTGGATAAATTCGCAGGTTTGTTGCAAGGTTTACATAGTTTTTGGACAATAAGAAAATTTGCATGGGAGGTGGTAGAAGAAGTGAAGTTCACTGTTTTTAGCATTTATTGCAACTGTTATGGGATAAATTCTGGCAATTTTAAGTTTGTACTTCTTCTAGTTTCAATGAAAATGTATTAAATGCATTTACCAAAATTGTGCATTTGTATGGCAGGGAGTAGCAGGAGTATTCGAATCATAACCAAATTTTTGGACATCAATAATATTTGTAATAATATACATACTTTTCTTTAGATTTCAAATTGGTAGCTTTAACGGTTTTGGAGAAAAATTATTTAATTGAAATTCCGAAATTTCGTGAAATTTGTATGGGAGGGGGTAGGAAGTGTAAGGTAAGGAGTAAGTAAGGTTGATAGATTTTGCAAAATTGGTTGCAATTGTAATAAAATTAATTATTACAAAAATTGGTTCATTTAGCTTTGTTAGTTGCAATGCAAAGTAAATAAATGCATTTTTGAAAATTGTGCATTTCTATGGGAGGGAGCAGAAGGAGTAAGGGGATCAGATCAATATTTCTTGATGTTAATGATATTTGCATCATTATACCACGACCTAATTTCTAAGTCCATAACTGAAGTGGTTTCGGAGAAAAATGAATTCCTTTAAATTTCGAAACTTCATGAAATTTGTATGGGAGGGTGTAGAAAGAAGGGGATGATGTGGCCCGTTTACGAACCCAAAGTTACTTTTTTGCTAAAAATGGTATTTGATAAATTTCAGCACGATAGGTCTAAGTTTTCGAGATTTATGCTGTAGACAGACGGTCACTCGGAATCGAGGTGTTTGAGCGACAACAAATATTTCTCTACTCTTGGCGACTCTGTGCGAGCATTATTTCTTAGCAATGAGAACTGTAAGGCAAACACAATATACTCCCAGGTTTCAGCTAGAGTATAAAAATGCTTAAAAGTTTAAAATATTAACTGGTTGAATACCTCCGAAACTTCTACCCCCTCTCATACAAAAGTATTTTTTCGACCATTTTTCAAATTTTGAAATCCACTCTGCCCTTTCACTCCCTAACATGAAAAAGTATGATTTCGACTAATTTTAATAAATCAACTAATAACCAACAAATTAAAACTGACATTCTATACAGAGAATATTGGACGTGATTCAAGCAATCAATTAAAAAAACATTAACATCCACCCACTCTTACTATCACCCCTCCCCTCATAAGAACCAAACGATCACAAATGACCTTCAGATGCGTGCCTTCGGAGTGCACCAGGTCAGATGTTTGCACCAGATCTTAAAATCATACGAGCAAAAAGATCAAGCTAGGGTGTAGCCTAGTAGGTAGCGTGTTGGTCTTGTAATGCGAAGGTCGTGAGTTCAAATCCCGGTCGACGCAATATATAATTCCAGCACATTGCCTGCTTGGATATACCGTGGTCACCTCAATCTACGAAAATGAAAAATTCGTAGAAAGAGGGTTGTGCGAAGGGCTAACAACCCTTCCACAATAAGTAATATAAAAAAAAAATGTTAAGGAACCTGAATATCAGGAGGCCAAGGTCCGATTTGGGCTGTAGCGCCATTGTAGTAGAAGTAGAAAAAGATCAAGGGCATTGTTTGCTTCCATCTTGTTTTCTGATAAGAAAATCATAACGATCGAAAAAAATGTAACCGTCAAAATGACCGGGTCCATGCTATCACCTCTCGGGAAGCACGAGAAAACAGTTGAGCGGGTACAAAGGTTTCATAATCACTCATCAGTGATGGTCTGGTTGGGGGCAACTAGGAAGACAAAACTCGGACCAGTAATTATCAAGAAGATAGTTTAGGGCGTGTTGTGATGTCTTTGAACGAAACCATGTTCAGAGTACCACACTGAGTGTTCCAGCAAGATTTTGCACCCGCCAGATGAACTCAGCAGTGGCTTGAGGAAAATCTTCCTGTGTTCATAAGGGCGTCAGATTGGCTCTCTGGGAGCCCAAACCTCAATCCGTTGAACTATTCCTTACAGTCTGCTCTTGAGAAAATGGCGTGCCGAAGACGTTATCCGAATTTGGATAGCCTGAATTGTTGGTTTTTGCTTTAATAGTTTTTCATTATTTCTCTATTTATTTCACTTTTCCAACAAATCTCAATCCGTAATAATTATAATGTAAGCCTAGCTTTAGATTGAGTGCTTTTCCATCTGAACGATGTTTTAGCCCTCAACGAGGGAGTGCCTATGACTCCGTCTATTTTGATCTTTGATTTTCAAAACTCATTCCTCTTAAATCGGAGCTGAGACTGTTGATATCCAAGCCTTCGTCCTTTATGGTTTGCTTATGTTTCCAAATCATTTACGAATTCCAAAATTACTATTTTTGCAGAGGTACCCTTTGGTTGGATCACTGGTACTCCAGTGTGAACACTATGAAACTTTAGGGACGTTTGGGCGTTAAGAGTAAAAAAAGAGGGAATTTCAGCCTAGTAATTCCAGAGACATAAAACCTCTTCTGTAAAATCAATTAAAAATTACTTAATCGGTATAAGTTTCTAAACATCTGGATTATCGCGTGATACTTCTTCTTCTTCAATGGCACTACAGCCCAAATCAGGCTTTGGTATCCTGGCCACCAGGTTCCTTAACATTTTTATTTGCTGTTGTGAAAGCGATGTTAGCCCTTCGCACAACCCTCTGTCTACGAATTTACATTTTTGCAGATTCAGATGACCCACGCAAGTGGTATGCTGCAATTTAACGTCGACCGGGATTTGAACTCCCGACCATCGCATTGTAAACCAATACACTAAGCTATACCCTATTTTGGACCTTACGTCCAATCAATACTCGTATTCTGTTCAGATTCTAAAAGATTTTTATACTCTAGATGAAATCAGAGAGTATATTGTGTTTGCCTTACCGTTTGTAACGCTAAGAAATAATGCTCGTACAGAGTCGCCAAGGGTACAGAAATATTTGTTGTTGCTCAAAAATCTCGATTCCGAGTGACCGTTTGTCCGTCTGTCTACAACATAACTCTCGAAAGCTTTGACCTATCGTGCTGAAACGTTTCATATATCATTTTTAGCAAAGAAGTAACTTTAAGTTCATGCACGGGCCACATCCCCCCCACTCCTTCTACCCCCTCCCATACAAATTTCATTAAATTTGGAAATTTAAAGAAATTGATTTTTCTCCGAAAGCGTGTCAGCTAATGACTTGAAAATTAGTTAATAGTATTATAATGAGAATACCATTACTGTAAAAAAATATTGCTCTGATTTCCTTGCTCCTTCTACCCCGTCCCATACAAATGTACAATTTTCACAAATGCATTTACTCGGCTTGCATCGCAACTAGCAAAGCTAAAAAAACCAATTTTTGTCAAAATTAATATTATTACAATTGCAACCAATTTTGTAAAAATTGTTAACTTCACCTCATCCTTTCTAGCTCCTCCCATACAAATTTAACGACATTTCGGAATTTGAACAAAATTATTTTTCTCCAAAATCGTCAAGGCTATCAAATTTAAATTTTGAGGAAAGTATACTATTACAAGTATCACTGATGCCAAAAAATTTGGTTTTGATTCGAATACTCCTTCTACCACGTCCCATACAAATGCACAATTTTGATAAAATGCATTTAATCGATTTTTATTGAAACTAGAAAAATTATAAGTTTAAAATTTTCCCACAATTTGTTCCTTAATAATTGCAATAAATGCTAAAAAAAATATTAACTTCGCTTCACTCCTTCTACCACCTCCCATACAAATTTTTGTATTGAAAACTCAAGAAAAGAATTTCTTCTTCGAGCATATGAGTAACAAAGCAATATGATTAGGATGTTGAAAAGGAGATTCTAAATTATCCCAAGCCCCCCACTTTCTCTGCCACCTCCCATAAAAATGCAGATATTCAGGCAAAAATTGTTCAATTTCCTCGAAAACTATGAAAGCTACAAACATTAAATTCATCATGAAACACTTTGTATACTACGTTCGGTGTTATATACAAAAATTACAAACCTTCCCCCTCTGCTTTTACCACCTCCCGTACAAAAGTCACAATTCATTATTCGAAAGAATTTAAGATGACATATTTTCTGGTACAATAAACTATCTATTTCCTGTTTCATCTAGAATATTATACAGGGTGTTTGGTACTCCGTGCATAACCTTGTAAGGGGTTATTCCTGGATATATTTTGAGCAAAAAATTGTTCTACGGAGATGGTCAATTTTCAATATCCACGGAGATACAGGGTGATCAAGAAAAGTCCTTCGGACCTGTACCCTCACTCACTCAAAACGTTATATCTTGAAAACTAATAATCACAATTCAAAGTGTTATAGCTTGTTTTTTAGGGAATCAAATTACCTTTCATTTGCTGTAATAGTCCGTATTGTAACTGTATCCAATTCTGAGATATTTGCTTCAGAACACAAATTTTTGACACTTTGACCCTCAAAATTCTAGGATCAATGTAGTTTTTCTCTAAAAAACCCATTATAAAAATGTTATTTTAATGTTGTTTTCTTATGTGCCATATTATTGCCTACAAAAGATGCATACACTTGCATTGCATTAGTTTTATAGTTTAGAAGAAATTATCATTCCAATAATGTAGCACTTTTGTCAAAAAAGCAAGAATAGGTTGATCAACACTCTCCGCTTGAACTAAAAGAACCTAAGAATGGTTTTTATGGTTTATTTCAAATTTCCTTAATTACAATAAATGTTAAAAATGGCTCCCTTCATTTTGAATGCACGCTAAAGCTCGTTTTGCCAGTGTTCTCTTTGTGTTCATACTCCTCAACTGCTGCCTTACTTCTGTTGCTGCCGCATCGATTCTGGTGTTTAGATCCTGCAACGTTACTACTTCCGTTGCGTAGACAAGGTCCTTCATCCGTCCCCATACAAAGAAATCCATAATAGTTAAATCAGGAGATCTTGCAGGACAGTGTATCGGTCCATTTCTACCGATCCAGCGATTGCTATAATTGGAATTTAACCAATCTCTGATTTGTCGGCCGTAATGAGCTGGAGCACCATCGTGTTGGTAAAACATGGAAGCCAATCGTTGCAGTGGCACATCATCCAATAACTCTTGTAGATCATTTGTCAAAAACTTCAAGTAATTGGAACTATTTAGGGTAGGCGGAAGCCTAATAGGACCAATAAAATCGTTGCCAATCACACCTGCCCATAAATTGACACTGAATCTGTGCTGAAATGATGCCTCTCTTCTTGTATGTGGATTGCTCTCAGCCCATGTGTGTAAGTTGTGGAAGTTTGTGATACCGTCCCTGGTGAATTGGGACTCATCCGTCCAAAGAATGTTGTTCATAAAATTCTCGTCACTTAGTTGTCGTTCAAGGAGCCAATTGCAAAACTCCATCCTGT
The DNA here is from genome assembly GCA_963669355.1 of Chorisops tibialis. Lineage (NCBI taxonomy): Eukaryota > Metazoa > Arthropoda > Insecta > Diptera > Stratiomyidae > Chorisops > Chorisops tibialis. The sequence goes on along the minus strand of OY770262.1, from coordinate 261,350,918 downwards.
TGGGCAAATCAATGGGTATCAGCTCCTGCACTGGTGTGTGGTGGTAGGAATGCAACCGCTTTGCTTTGAGGACACTCCAAACTTTCCACGTAGAGACGTTTAACTGCAATGCCAAGCGTCGGACAGCGTCGTTGTGTTGAAACTTATTTTAATTTAATTCATTTCCTCGATAATTTTAATACTACTTAAAGGACATTCATCGATAATTTAAATAGTAATTAAAGGACACAAAGAATATTTCATTTTAACAACATTTCAGGTAGTTTTTTTAGAACGAGGGTTGGTTTATGGCATATTTTATTTTTAAGCCATATGTATTTTCGCTTATTACCTGGAAAACGGGAAAACCTAAGTCATAAGTATGTATGCATCTTTTGTAGGCAATAATATGGCACATAAAACAACAACATTAAAATGACATTTTTATAATGCGTTTTTTTGAGAAAACTACATTGATCACAGAATTTTGAGGGTCAAAGTGTCAAAAATTTGTAGTCTGAAGCAAATACCTTAAGATTGGGTACAGGTACACTACGGACTATTACACCAAATGAAAGGTAATTTGATTCCCTAAAAAACAAGCTATAACACTTTGAAATGCGATTATTAGTTTTCAAGATATATCGTTTTGAGTGAGCGAGGGTACAGGTCCGAAACACTTTTCTTGGTCACCCTGTATCTCCGCGGATATTGAAAATGGACCATCTCCGTAGAACAATTTTTTGCTCAAAATATATCCAGGAATAACCCCTTACAAGGTTATGCACGGAGTACCAAACACCCTGTATGATTGGGCGTTACGCCCAATCATAATTCTGTTATGTTTATACTCTAGATGAAATCTGAGAGTATATTGTGGTTTCCTTACCGTTTGTAACGCTAAGAAATAATGCTCGCACAGAGCCGCTAAGGGTTCAGAAATATTTGTTGTCGCTCAAAAACTTCGAATCCGAGTTGCTGTCTGTCCGTCTGTCTACAGCATAACTCTCGAACGCTTTGAGCTATAGTGCTGAAATTTGTTGCGTGTCATTTTTAGCAAAAAAGTAACTTTAAGTTTGTGAACGGGTCACATCCCCCCACTCGTTCTACCCCCTCCCATACAAATTTCACGAAATTCCGAAATTTCCAGAAATTGATTTTTCTTTGAAACTATTTAAGCTATCAACTTGAAATTTGGGTTGTAGTATACCGATATAGATGTCAATAATGTGACTGAATATTGATCTGATCCCGTCACTCCTTCTACCCCCTCCCATACAAATGCATGATTTTGAAAAATGCAGTTTTTCGATTTTCATTGAAACTAGCAAAGTTATAACAACGAATTTTCCTATAATTTCAATCAGGATTGAAAAAATTATAAACTTCAAATCACTCCTACTACCCCCTCCCATACAAATTTCACGAAATTTTGAAATTTAAATTAAATTATTTTTCTTCGAAACTGTTAAAGCTATCAACTTGATATTTTGCATAAAGTGTAAATAAACTACCAACAAGTCGGGCGAAACTTTATTATTCTTGGGACAAGTTGCGGATGAGTGGAAAGTCAATATGCAGGTTAGAGTGGTTAGGGAAGGCTAAGTGAAAGGGAGTTCTTGGGAAGGGCTGTTGTCAAATTAACAATATTTCATTCGTTTCGGCAAGTTTGGGTTTTTATGAGGGGAGGACGAAGGGTAATAGTAAGGGTGGGTGGATGTTAATAGCTTTTTAATTAATTGCTTGAATCACGTCCAACATTCTCTGTACAGAATGTGTTTCATAGACGGAGTTGCATAGAGTTTTCATAAAATTCGGTGTATTTTCACGAAACCGAACATTTGTATGAGAGGGGTAGAGAAGGTAGGGGAGTCGTAAAATTTGATATGTAGTTTTATTTCGCTTCTCTTGCAGGGTGCTTGTATAAAATGTCAAGTTCGTAGCTTTTATGGTTATTAGTTGATTTAATGAAATTGGTCGAAATCATACTTTTGTATGGGAGGGGGTAGAAGGACTAGCGCGATTTCAAAACTTTTAACGGAATTGCATTTCAATTATTTTTATAAGTTTTTATGGTAAATTTCAAATTGATAGCTTTTAATAGTTAGGTGATAATTGATTTCTTAAAAATGGTCGAAAAAGTAATTTTGTATGGGAGGGGGTAGAAGTTTTAAAGGTTTTCAACCAGTTAATATTTCGTATATTTAGGAATTTTTTTTAAATGCACTTCGAAAATTTTCAAGTTTCTACCTAAAAATTTCACTCAAAAATTTTCAGTTTATGTGTTTTTTTCAATGCACATGAAACACCTTGTGTACACTAGTCCGGGGGGTCGGTTTATAACAATTACGGATCAAGTTATTATTATTTTTCTATGTACATCAAATAGACGTATCCACATGCAAAATTTAAACTTTGTATCTTTCACCAGAGCCCTAAAAAAATCACTCAAAATTTTCAACATTTTTGCTTATCACCTCCCTCCCCTTGCACCTCCCAACTTAACATCATCATCATCATCAATGGCGCGACAGCCCAAATCGGGCCTTGGCCTCCTGAAGTCGTCGCCTCCAATCGTCTCGATCCAAAGACCGCGTCCTCCAGCTGCTAATTTTTAGAATGGCTTTGCTGTCTTCATCAACCGAGTCTTCCCATCGCTTGCGTGGTTTGCCTACTGGCCGGTTACCACTCGCTTTGCCTTTAAGAGCACGTTTGGGGATTCTTCTGTCTTCCATTCGCTCTACATGGCCAGACCACTGCAGTTTACGTAACTTGATGAACGTTGAAGCTTCTGGCTCGTCGTAGAGTTGATACAACTCATGGTTGTATCTTATTCGCCATTCCGTTCCTTCCTTCACAGGTCCCAAAATTCTTCGGAGGACCTTTCTTTCGAATGCGTTAACTGCTTTTTCGGAAGTTCGCGTTAATGTCCACGTCTCGCTGCCATAACAGAGCACAGGTCGTATAATAGTTTTATAAATCCGCAGCTTATTGTTCCTGTGCACTTTCTTGGATTTCATTATTGGAAGTACCGAATAATACGTCTTATTTGCAAGTATTATCCGTCGTTTGATTTCGTCTGTTTCATTACCGTCCTTTGCTAGATTAGCCCCAAGATATATAAAGTTGTCCACACTCTCCAAATTATATTCCGCAATTGTTATGTTTTGTCTGATTGGCGTTCTCCTTCTTGTTTGCGTCATTACTTTTGTTTTGCTTTCATTAATGCGCAACCCGACATCTTTTGCGGCGGAGTCAAGATTGACAAATACCTCCTTAGCACTAGGGAAGGATCTTGCTAGAATGTTAATGTCGTCAGCGTATGCTACTAGTTGGGTGGACTTGAATAGTAGTGTCCCGTTGGTGTCGACTGGGATTTTTCGGACGACATACTCTAGTGCCAAGTTGAAAAGCATAGGGGCTAGACCATCTCCCTGCTTTAAACCACATTCCGTTCGAAAGCTGGTTGTGGAATCGGTTTGTATTCTCACTTGGGATTCAGTGTTCGTCATTGTGAGTCTTGTTAGTCGGACTAGTTTTGGAGGAATTCCAAAGTCAAGCATGATTTGGTACAGTACGCACCTGTCGATACTGTCGTATGCTTGTTTAAAATCTACGAATATTTGGTGCACGTCTGTGTTATATTCCCAGCATTTCTCAAGCACCTGTTTCACCGAGAATATCTGGTCTGTTGTAGATCGTCCGGTTCTGAATCCGCCTTGGTATTCGCCAAATATTTCATTAGTATAGGGCTTAAGACGACGTTCAATAATTTTTGTCAGTAGTTTATAGGACGTACACAACAATGATATACCTCTGTAGTTCTCACAGCAGAGTTTGTCTCCTTTCTTGTAAATTGGACATAAAATGCTTTTTCGCCAGTCGTCGGGTATGATTTCCTCTGTCCAAATTTTGCATATCATGTTGTGCAGTATTTCAGCGACACAGTTTCCACCGTTTTTCAGAAGTTCAACTGGTATCTCGTCAATTCCCGGCGCTTTGTTTCGTTTTTGGTCACATAGGGCTGCTTTGATTTCAGCAAGCGTGGGTGGTATCGATGATGGTTCATCATTGTCAGTTGAGGCTTCAATTGAAATGTTGTCTGTCGTTATCGGTGCTACTGGGATGGGATTCAAAAGATGTTCAAAGTAGGAAGCCCATCTCCTTTTGATTTCTTGTGCGTCGCTGATGATGTTGCCCTCCACGTCTTTGCAGAGACTGGTTTTTGGCTTATATCCTTTTTTTAGATCTTTTACTATTGCGTATGCGTCCCGCGTTTTATTTTTTCTCATGTCGTCGTCCATTTTTTGTATTTTGTCATTATGGTACTTCCTTTGTTTTCGTCTGCAGGTCTTTTTCGCATATCGCCTAAGCTCGTCATATCTTTCTTTTTTGGCTCGTGTTGGTCGTTCAGTAAAAATTTTGTAAGCTTCGTTCTTTCTATCTATTGCGTCGCGACATTCTTGGTCGAACCAATCATTATTTTTTCGCCGTGCTTGATACCCTAATACCTCTTCCGCGGAGGATTTGATGCCGTCTCGTATCTTCATCCACGCATTCTCCACTGGCATATTTTGGATATCTTCATATATTGGTGTCAGGTGTTTATTACATGCTAACATGTAAGCCTGCGCCACCGTTTCATCGTTAAGCTTTTCGACATTGAATTTGCGAGCTCTACTCGTTTTCGAATATCCACGACAAGCTATTTTGCATCGATACTTAGCTCTGACTAGATAGTGATCAGAGTCACAATTCGCACCGCGGAGAGTTCGTACATCAAGTATGCTGGAAGCAGCCCTTTTCTCAATAAGAACGTGGTCTATTTGGTTGAAGGTGTGACCATCTGGTGATGCCCACGTTCGCTTGTGAATATCGCGATGTGGGAAGCATGTAGAGCTTACTATGATATTTTTGCTGCTTGCGAAATCAATAAGACGTTGGCCATTGTCGTTGGTTATGTCATGGAGACTGTGCCCTCCTGTTGTTCCTCTATGAGCCTCCTCTTTTCCGACTTTTGCATTAAAATCCCCTAAGACAATTTTTAGGTCATTCGAGGGCAGTGAATCATAGGTTGTCTCTAGGGTGGCATAAAATTCGTCTTTAGTTATATCGTCCTTGTCTTCTGTTGGTGCGTGAACGTTGATCAGCCAAGTGTTGAAAAATTTAGTCTTTATTCGGATTGCACACAATCTTTCACTTACTGGTCTGAAGCTCGTGACCTGCTGTTTAAATTTTTTGTCAACGACAAAAGCGACTCCAAACTCTCTGCTTCCCGACAATTTTCCACTTGGATAGATTGTGTGTGATCTCATGTCCATGATTTCGCTACCGAGCCATTTCGTTTCTTGGATGGCAGTTATGTTGATGTTGTGTTTTGCCACTTCTTCGAGGAACTCTTTCAGAGCTCCTGTCCTAAATAAGGATCGAACATTCCAAGATCCAATAGAGTAGTCCATTTTCCGTTTGCGGGGTCGTTGCCGTTGAGTCCATCCTTTCCGAGGCTGTTCTTCAGGTTTCTGGACAGTGTTCTTTTTCCGGTGATGCGTTGTCGGCGCCTCGCCCAACCCCCGACCTGGAGGACCGGTCCTACTTATTTATTACACCCTAGTAGAAAAAGGGTGGGAGTTTTGAGCTAAATATGACATGCTGGAGTTCTCACAGCTATGCTGCAAGTCCAACTATGCCATACTTTTTGCCTACTTCCTGAGACGCACTGGTGTTACTGGCCATTCAGGTTAACTCCATGTTCCCTCCTCCTTTCTCAAACTGGGCTTGGGACCGTCTATGGCGGAGTTAACTTAACATTCTTATCAAAATTAGCGATTTTGTAGTTCTACAATCTGACAAATTTTCGATTTGATATCTGTACTATTTTTTGAGAAATAAGGATTTGTAATTTTGAAAAATGCACCATTTTTGAAATGCTCCCCATTTCCCCCCACTACTAATATATCAACATGTTATATTTTTTTTGTGTTTTCCTAGTATAGCTTAATACACGTTTTAAGTTTCAATTACATAGCTTAAGTGATAGTTGAGATATTCATTTTAAAGTGTTTTTCTTTGCACCCCCCTCTGACCCTTTCAATAATTAACCACTCTCTAACCTGATTCTAATGGAACTATGTGCCACCTTGATGGTCCCAAAATATGAATTTTTACAATAAGTAATTTCGAAGATATAATCATTTGAAAAAAACAGTTCGGCCGACAATTTGTTTTTAGCCCCCCCCTTTTCGGACGCCAATGAATAAAAAAACTAAATTATTTTTAAAGTTTGTCCCACAACCTTCTCTATATCTCTACTGATTTTCAACTTTTGATCTGCATTCGTGGTGGAGATATTAGCAAGTGTAGTTTTTGACTTTTTCCCTCCCCGCGCCTCCCCCTTCCACCTAACACCCCTTAAAATATAGAAAATAGAGCTCATTTACCCATTCAACAATCCACCCAAAAATAGACATTCTACCTCTAACGGTCTCGGAGATATGAGTCCATATGTACGGCGTACGGCGGGACGGATTTTATTTTTGCATTTTGAGGCTAATTTATTCATGAAACGCGAAAAAAAAAATTTCAGGGTAGCAAAGTTATTTTTTTCTTGTGTCGATCACAATACTTTATTATTAGAATAATAAAGTACTTACAAACCTTCCTCCTCTGCTTCTACCACCTCCCATACAAAAGTCACTATTAATTATTTAAAAGAATTGGAGGTGACATTTTTTCCGGTACATTGAACTCTTTCTCATTTCATCTAGAGTATCATATGATTGGGCTTTACGCCCAATCATAATTCTTTTATGTTTTTTTTAATTTCAGATTAATTTAAGCGTAATTGTTGCTCAGATTTTGTATTAATTATTTTGGGCGAAGGGCTAACAACTCTTCCACAATAAGTAATGAAAAATGTTAAGGAATCTGAATGTCAGGAGGCCAAGGTCCGATTTGGGCTGCAGCGCCATTGTAGATAGAAAGAGATTTTGACACATATAGGATTGTTTTGACATCATATTCTCGATATAACCGGATACTTGAAAAATAAAACTGTGTCCACACTTTCGATATATTCATATTAATTAAGTCCTTTGCTGTATTATTTACGTGTTTCGTGTAATAAAAAGATTTGACGGACTTGTGTTGTATCCACTTACTTAGTCACACCTTGATATCGTTTTTTTTCAGATTCCCTAATGGATGTATCGGTATGTAAGTTGTGTGATGGTTTATCGCCGTGGTCATGACCTCGCACGGTCATGTGGCGCTTTTTTACGTGTTCGCCAATGAATCGCGTGTTCCGGTACAATTGGCATGAAATCCTCTAACGCCATGCACGTAGCCACTTAGTACGCCATAACTCGAATAATTGCCCAGTTCATCGTGTTTACAAAGTCCGGAATAGTTTTTACTCATCATCCTTAGAGACCGGAAGCACTAAATCAAAGCATTCCGCTGTCCGACACAGCGCTATAGATACTCAACAAAAGATACCGAGAAATAATTCCTCACCGACATTCGCAAGTGCCCGAGTGGCGGAGGTGGCATCTTACCGAGGCCCGGTAGTGCCTAATACTTTGGCCATAAATCGACAAACATACGCCAAGCGCACTTTTCAAGTACTTCGGCGAGCGATAAATTGAGTTGAGTGTGTGGGATCGGGACGGATCCACGCGACGGGGACGCTGATCCGGGACGAAGCGATGTGTTTATCTGCCGTTGGATTCCAATGATATCTGCCAGATATGCGAGATGAGTTCATTTGTCCGTGCGGAATGGAACAGCAATGTTTACTATGAGACGGAATTTTCGTTCTCAATCGAAATTCCAGAAGTGTGTCGATCATCTCCTGACACAGTAAACGAACAATTCGCCAAATGTTTAATTTTCAATAAACAGTTTCCGTGCGAGTACTGAATGGTCGGCCAAAACTCCCGAAACCATTTCCACTCCCGGGTGCTATTATGCCCATGTTACAGCAATGATAATTAGAAAATTTTCTTTAATGGACGCTCGTAAAATCGATTCATTGACCAAAATGATATTTTTGTTGGCTTACGTTCTTCTCAAATTTTGCATAAGATGGAAAATCTAAACATTATTCAGAAATGCTAAAGGAAAAAATTCCCATCCAATATTTGTGTACATTTTTGTGCTTAAGTATGCGCATCGTTCAAATTTCTGTTTTTTTTTTAGTAGAAAGAAATCTCAAGAAAATTTTGAAGAAAAACATTGAAAACAAGAAATCGTTCTATGAGCGGAATAAGAAAAAATAAAAAAAAAATCTTCAAATTTTCTAGTTGGTTAAAATCAATAGACAGCCGGCTATGAATATTTTTGGAAAGTTTTAAACATTTTCAATATTCAACTGTTTTCTTAAAGTGCTGTAATTCACTGTATGAAGCATCAGACATGACAGTCTACGAGTGATTTAGTGGTACAGAAGACGATCGTGAATTTCTTTCATTTGCTTTTTTGAGCATCGCTTTTTAAGCACAAATAAATATGAAATTCTGAAAATTATTTAGAGTGGCTAACTAATTGTTAGATATTCAAAACAGCGCGATTTTGAGCATTGACCTTCTAGCCTCCTTTTCATCGGTTTGATTACATGTGTAATACATGGTCGCCTATCGTCGTCGGCATCCTTGATGCCTATAATACTACGAAGCAGACATTTCGCCGCGAAAGAAACAAATACTGCTCCTTCTTCAATGGCACTACAGCCCAAACCGGACCTTGGCCTCGCAACCTTCAGGTTTCTTAACATTTATTTGTTATTGTGATAGGGTTGTTGGGCCTTTGCACAACCCTATTATCTACGAATTTTCATTATGGCAGATTGAGGTAGCTAATGTGGTGAAATTATTCATCGACAAGGATTTGAACTGCCGACCTTTGCATTGTAGACTAACACGGTACCCGTTAGGTTTATTACACTACATTAGTTTTGCTTGTTTTTGAGATACAGCATAATTCCCCTATTTGGGAATCTATACATATAAATATAATTGTAGTGTCTGTCTGTTATTTGCTTATAAATGGCTATAAGTTAGTTTTTTGAGTTATTTTAGCACTAACTAAGCATAAAAACACATTTTTGAAATTTTTGTCTGTCTGTCTGTACGACCGCTTTTCACGCACAAACGGCTGAACCGATTGTAATGAAACTTGCGCAGTTTGTTAGGTGTCCATCGGAATGAAATCTGCTTTTGGTTTTATTTCACTCTCCTCACGCCTTCTACCCCCTCCCATACAAAGTGACTCATTTTCAAAAATATATATTAATCAAATTTTCTTGAAAACTATAAAAGCTATTAATTTGAAATTTGGCATTTATTATTTCTATTATAAATGCAGTCTTTTGGTATACAAATTATTTAAGGTATGTCACTCCTTCTACCCTTCTAAACAAGTCCTGGCAACAGCTTAAAGCCGATGCGCAGGATCGCGCCTTGTGGAAGAGAGTTGTTTCTGTCCTATGCCCCTATAGGGGGTCTTAACAGGAATTTGACTCCTTCTACCACCTCCCATACAAACTACACTTTTTCATGAACCACTTTACATCAATTTTCTCAGTACGTGTAACTTTCATCGAGCTAAAATGTTCTATTAAATCCTTAATAAACATTATTATTAATATCGAGATAAAATTAACCGATTAGCTTCACTCCTTCTAACCCCTCCCATACAATGTGACACAGTTCCACGCCTTCACAAGAATTCGATTTTCTTGAAAAGTCTGAATGTTACTGATCTGAAATTTAAAATATATCAATTGCATGATGATTATAGTTGTTTCTCAAAAAATCACCAAAAACCCCCTTCTCCTTCCACCACCTCCCATATAAACCGCACTTTTCATAAAATACTCTTAACGAATTTTCTCAGTACATTTAAATTTCATCGAGGTAAAAATTTAAACTTAATCCTTAATTAGCATTATTATTAACAGCGGGAAGAAAATTAACCGAGTAGCTTCACTCCTTCTACCCCCTCCCATACAATGAGGCACATTACACGACTATGTAACAATTCGATTTTCTTGAAAAGTGTGAATGATGCAGATCTGAATTTTAAAGTGTATCAATTGCATGATAGTTATAGTTGTTTTTCGTAAAATCACCAAAAAACTCCCACTCCTTCTACCACCTCCCATACAAATTGCACAATTTCATTAAATTCAGTGCAAGTTTCTCAGTACCTACTCAATTTTTGAAGCTTAAATTTGGTACAAAACATTTTTATAGCTACTCTATCATGATGTGAAACAAATTAGTTCAGTGCTGTCACCCCTTCTACCACTCCCCATACAAAATTTCTTAACACCGCAAAAATTTCCATTTCATCTATTAATAATATCGTATGATTTGGCTTTACGCACAATCGTAGTCCTGTTATGTTTTTATGCTTGATGTTATTTTATTTGCTTTTTTTTTTAATTAACACCAGCTACAATTATTAACATGTTCTTAACGCTCTTCAACACGTATATGATCTCGAATCACGGGTTTGATTTGATCACGAGCCTGTCCCATAAAAATGGGAGTATCATGCTTTCATTCTTAATAATTTATGGTTCTGATTCCAACAATATACAAACCATTCTCTTCAAAGAGCCATTAAAGTAAGCAGATTTTATATCCCACATAATGCATTACTAACTACACTCTCAAAAATTGCTTATCATTGCTATTTGTACGCGGACGAAGTCGCGGGAGTTTGCTAGTATAACATAAATTAATAGGAATTTGTGTGCTTGAAACTACGAGGGTAAGTCAATTATTTTTTCATTACTTATTGTGGAAGTTTGTTAGCCCTTCGCCAAATCCTCTTTCTACGAATATTTTTAAGTTTCGTAGATTGAGGTGACCAAGGTATATCCAAGCAGGTAATGTGCTGGAATTATATATTGCGTCGACCAGAATTTGAACTCATGACCTTCGCATTATAAGACAAACACGCTACCCACTAGGCTACGACTAATGTTAAGGAAACTGAATGTCAGGAGGCCAAGGTCCGATTTAGGCTGTGGTGCCATTGTAGAAGTAGAAGTCAATTATTATCCGCAATGTACAATAGTTATATTTTTGTTTATGTTGGTAGTACTGTCGTAGATTATGCATGCGTGGTTTAATTGTTGCTATGTCTCTGCAGGTTTGATGCTGCTAGGTTAGTTCCATTATTGCTGCCCTGCCGTTAACCATGGCTGCTCCGCTTTCTGTTTGCACCAAAGAAGAGCAACGTCCAGTCATCCGTTTTTTGTGGTCAGAAGATGTATCAGGGGACGAAATTCATCGAAAACTTTCGGTACAGTACGGGAACAGTGTGTTGCCGCAACGGAGTGTTTACGAATGGATTGAAAAATTCAAAAATGGTCGCACAAGTGTTACGCACGGCAAAGGAGCCGGATGACCGTTTACCGTCACAAATGAGGAAAACATTGAGCGTGCAAGTGACATGGTTCTGTTAAACAGACGATGAAGTATTGGTGAAGTGGCACATTGTCTGCAAATTAGTCATGGTTCTGCCTACGAAATCATCCACAACCGACTTGGGTTTCATAAAGTCTGTGCAAGATGGGTCCCAAAAGAACTCACACAGTTGCATCCGTTGATTTTCTTTGGTGCAAACAGAAAGCGGAGCAGCCATGGTTAACGGCAGGGCAGCGATAATGGAGCTAACCTAACAGCATAAAACAGGGGGAATATCAACAATTAAACCTCGCATGCATAATCTTCGCAACACGACAGTACCACCAACATAAACAAAAATATAACTACATTGCGGATAATATTGACTTATCCTCGTATATTATAATTGAATAAATTGATTTTGGTAATTCAAAATTGTATCATGGGCCTATCATCCGCAATTTTGAAATCTAGTTGATACGAGGTACAGGTACAAGGGCAACGACTTTTGGCAGAACGTACTATGATTGGCTTCTGGAACGGTCGAACATTGAATGATGGTGTAAGGGCTGAAAAGGATCACAACAACATCCAAAGATTGAGCTTGAGTAAGGTCAGGTGGACAGCATTAGAAGAAGAACAAACCTCGAGCGGTAATACTATTCTTCAAGATCTTAAGTCTTAAGTGTGAAGCCTAAAATAGCGTGGCAGTCGTTCTTATACCGAGAGCGAGAAACAGCCTCATTAGCTGGGAACTAATCTCGGATAGGATTATCGTCATCGGGCTGAAGACCAGTGTCAGAAAATTGATACCGCAACACCTGGGGCCAACTGACTGCCACCTTCGAACGTGTTCCAAGAAGTGATATTATTGTCATCTCAGGAGATATGAACACCTAGGTTAGCTCTGACAATACTGGATTGAAATACGTCATAGGGAAGCAGGGTGACTCTTGGGTCGACGCGTCACAATCTTGAATTAAGGGACCCAAAAACGGCGTATTATTTGTGAAGGTTTGAAACACTCGGCAGGGAGAGGGGAGGGGCAATTCTTTTTCACACAAGCGTTAACATGAAACAACAGCATAATCGACGTGCGTGTGAAGCGTGGAGCTGACGTGGGGAGCAATTACTACTTGATGGATGCCTGCTTGAGGTTGTGCACATCAGTTGTACGATGGCCACAAATTCTTCAGATAAAGCGCAATCAAACAATCAAATTCCTGTTAAGACCCCCTATAGGCGCATAGGACAGAAACAACTTTCTTCCACAAGGCGCGATTCTGAGCATCGGTTTTTAGCTATTGCCAAGACTTATTTATTCATCTGGTCTCATGCCCACCTGCTCGCTTCCATGTGCTATATGGTTGATCAATCCGGCGTCTTCCTTATTTTATTATAATCCACAGCCTGTTTGGCGATGTTTCGCTCTGGATTTCTTAAAGTATGACCAATCCACTGCCACTTTCGTCTTTGATGCTCAATGCTTATTTTGGTCTGTCCAGTTGTACTCCAAAGTTCATCGTTGGAGATCACTTCTGGCTAGAATATTCCTAAAATATGTCGGACGCATTGGTTCACGAAGGTTTGCAGTTTCTTGGTAAGTCGATCGGTCATTTTCCACGTAGTACAATCATATAACAACACGAATTAGACGCACGCGTCAAAAACTCGCAGCCTCGTGCGAAGAGATCTCTCTCTTAACCTCCAGAAAGGGGAAAGGATACCGAAGGCCTGACGAGCCTTATTTAGACGAGCCTCAAAATCCTTCTCGGCTCCGCCGTCCATGCTGACAATGCTTCCGAGATAACAAAAATCTTGCACCTCTTCCACATCTTGTCCATTAAGAACAATCGGTGTGCTTGTGCTTAAACCCATGTACATGTACTTGGTCTTACGCACATTTATTTTCAGTCTCGCTTCTTTGTCCAGTGCGTATAAAATTTATCGAGCTCAAATTTTGTTCTAAATACTTAATTAGTATTACAATTAATATCGGGGATAAGTAATCCAATTAGCTCTTCCCCTTCTACCCCCTCTTATACAAAGTGGCACAAAATGACATCTTTTCAAACACTCGATTTTCTTCGAAAGTATGAAATTCACTGATTTGATTTTTAAATTATATCAATTGTACCTAGTCAAGTCATAAATATCGGTACACAGAAAAATCGACGCAAAATGAAAACGAATTAATATTTTTCAAAACTTTTTTTTTCCTTTTATTGGGTTATTCAATGGCTACAAATCTTAGAACAACTTATTCGAAATGACTTCCATTTGCCTTCCAGCACGACTTGAGACGATCTCGCCACTCATCGATCGCGAGACGCACCTCATGAGCAGGGAAATTGTCCACTGCACGGAAAAGGGCTCGCTTCAACGACTCAATATTTAGGTGTCGAGTAGAACAAGCCATGCCCTCTAATAAGGACCACAACTTGTAATCCAACGGGTTGAGGTCTGGACTACCAACTGGTCAATCATCCGTTGATATGAAGTCCGGAACGTTGTTTTTGAGCCACAGTTGAGTTGTTTTTGACTTGTGAGCTGGAGCAGAGTCTTACTGGAAAGTCCACGGATTGTTGGCGTATACTGATTGGTTGAGAGGCTTCACAATGGGTTCCAAGACGGTCGATTGATATACTTTGGCCGATGTTTTCACTCCTTTCTCGCAAAAATGGAGCTTGGTAACGCCATCGTAGCTCACTCCCCACCATACCATTACAGACGCGAGATAGTGGGCTCTTTGGACCTTCGGGATGAGTTGGGATGCTTCTCTGGATAACCAAGTATACACACGGTTGTTCTGTTTATTGAACGATTCTTCTACGGTGAAGATTTTCTCGTCAGTAAACAGAATTTGTCTGTGAGCGTTCTTCGCGTACCGGCTGCGTAACGCTTTCGATTTTCGCTTGCGTTTTTCCTCCAATGCGGCCGTGAGCAGGTGTCTAGTGTATCGCTTGTACGCGCTGAGTCCCAAATCTTCTTTGATAATGCGAGACATGGATTTTTGCGAAATTTGCATTTCTCGCGACATGATTTTCTGTTTTCGCAGAGGTTTTCGGTTGATTTGTTTCTTCACGGCTTTGATCGCTTTCGGAGTTCTCACAGTGCGCGGACGGCCGGATCTTTGACGGTCTCGTACTCCACCAGTATCCTCAAACAACTTCACAGCACGATTCACAAAATTGCAAGTGATTCCAAGCAGTCGCAACGTCCGAAAGATATTGCCTTTTTCCATGTTACATTTTAGTAGGCCAACTACAACAATACGATTTTCGATGTCGCCCCATTCCATGATTGTAAACTATTGATGCCAAAAACTTTTTACGTGGCAATGAAGCAGAAATGTCAACTGTCAAATCGCAGTCAAGACGAAATGGATGCGCCCAATATTGCATTCGTAATGAATGCGTTTAGTTGTGTACCAATATTTATGACTTGACTAGGTGTAATGGTTATAGTTACTTCTCAACAAATCACTAAAAACTCCCCCACTTCTTCTACCACCTCCCATACAAACTGTTCTATTTCACTAAGAACAATGCACTCATTTTCTTAGTATCTATCCAATTTTTATACTCTAGATGAAATCTGAGAGTATATTGTGTTTGCCTTACCGTTTGTAACGCTAAGAAATAATGCTCGCACAGAGCCGCCAAGGGTACAGAAATATTTGTTGTCGCTCAAAAACTTCGATTCCGAGTTGCTGTCTGTCCGTCTGTCCGTCTGTCCGTCTGTCCGTCTGTCCGTCTGTCTGTCTGTCTGTCTGTCCGTCTGTCTACAGCATAACTCTCGAACGCTTTGAGCTATCGTGCTGAAATTTGTTGTGTGTCATTTTTAGCAAAAAAGAAACTTTAAGTTCGTGAACGGGGCACATCCCCCCACTCCTTCTACCCCCTCCCATACAAATTTCACGAAATTTCTAAATTTTCAGAAATTGATTTTTCTTTGAAACTATTTAAGCTATCGATTTGAAATTTGGGTTCAAGTATTATGATATAGATACCATTAATATGACTCAATATTGATCCGATCCCATCACTCCTTCTACCCCCTCCCATACAAATGCATAATTTTGAAAAATGCAGTTTTTCGATTTTCATCGAAACTAGTAAAGTTATAAAAACGAATTTTTGCCAAAATTAATTTTATTATAATTCCAATCAGCACTAAAAAAATTAGCAACTTACCCTCACTCCTTCTACCCCCTCCCAAACAAATTTCACGAAATTTTGAAATTTAAATTAAATTATTTTTCTTCGAAACTGTTAAAGTTATCAATTTGATATTTCGCACAAAGTATAAAAATAGTAATATCAATAACAGGAAAAAAAATTGTTTTCATCCTTACACTCCTTCTACCCCCTCCCATACAAATGCATCATTTTTGTTAAATGCATTATATCGATTTCCATTAAAACTAGAAAAATTACAAACTTAAAATTTTGCCAAAATTTGTTTTTTAATAGTTGCAATAAATGCTGGAAAAAATTATCAGCTCAGCTTCCCTCCTTCTACCCCCTCCCATATAAATATCTGTATTATAAATTCAAGAAAAGCATTTCTCCTTCAACTACAAATATGAGAGCTATCGACTTTGAAATTGAATCAAAGCATGGTGATAAGGATAATGATAAGCAGTTTCAAAATCATCTAAAACGTTCCACTTCCTCTGCCACCTCCCATACAAATGCCTCAATTTAAGGAAAACTATGACCAATTTCTTTAAAAATAATGAAAACTAAAAATTTTAAATTCAGCACGAAACATTTTACACGCCATTTTCGGTGTCACATAGGAGAAATACAAACCTCCGCCTCTACTTCTACCACCTCCCACGCAAAGTCTCTTCTCACTATTCGAAAGAATTTGAGATGACATATTTGCCGGTATATTAAAGTCATTTCCATCTCATCTAGAGTTTCATATGATTGGGCTTTAAGCCCAATCATAATTCTGTTATGTTTGAAGCTTAAATTTGGTATAAAACATTTTTAGCATGATGTGAAACAAATTAGTTCAATGCTGTCACCCCTTCTATCACTCCATATACAAAATTTCGATTTAATCAACAGTATTGTACGATTGGGCTTAATGCTATATCACGGGATTGATCTGATCACGAGCCTGTCCCATACAAATAAGAGTATCATAGTTTTATTCTTAACAAAATAAAATAAAAACTTTCGTTCAAAAAGCTAGAAAGCAGATTATATATCCCACATAATGTATTACTAACTACATTCTAAAAAATGCAGTTCTTACGTGGACAATGTCGCAGGGAATCGCTAGTATTATATAAAAGTTAAAAAATTACACCCAAAAATTAATTATATTCATATTATTATGAAAAAAAAAACTATTTAATGAATTACAAACAATAATCAATTTTTTAATTTATATAATAATTATTATTATAATCAATCAATCAAATCAAGTTCCTGTTAAGACCCCCTATAGGGGCATAGGACAGAAACAACTCTCTTCCACAAGGCGCGATCCTGAGCATCGGCCTTAAGCTGTTGCCAGGACTTGTTTATTCCTCTGGCCTCCTGCTCAACTGCTCGCTTCCATGTGTTACATGGTCGACCAGCCCGACGTTTTCCTTGAGGATTATAATCCAGAGCCTGTTTGGCGATGTTTCGCTCTGGTTTCCTCAAAGTATGACCGATTCACTGCCACTTCCGCCTTTGAATCTCAATACCTATTTTAGTCTGGCCAGTTGTACTCCAAAGTTCGTCGTTGGAGATCACTTCAGAATATTCCTAAGATGCGTCGGAGGCATTGGTTCACGAAAGTCTGTAGTTTCTTGGTAAGTCGAACGGTCACTTTCCATGTAGTACAACCATATAACAACACGGATTTGACGCATGCGTCAAAAACTCGCAGCTTCGTGCGAAGGGAGATCTCTCTTAACCTCCAGAAAGGGGAAAGGATACCGAAGGCCTGACGAGCTTTATTTAGCCAAGCCTCAACATACTTTTCGGCTCCGCCGTCCATGCTGACAATGCTTCCAAGATAGCAAAAATCTTGCCCTCTTCCACATCCTGTCCGTTAAGAACAATCGGTGTGCTTGCGTTCGAACCCATGTGCATGTACTTGGTTCCACGCACATTTATTTTCAGTCTCGCCTCTTTGCATTTAGAATGCAACGAGCGAACATTTGACTCTAAGTCCGAACGGTTATGTGCAAGCAAACACACAGCATAATCAAGGTGACTTAAGATGTTAAATAGTCTCCATTGAAGACCTTTACCTTCCCCACCTTCCAGTGCAGCTTTCAAGATGTCATTTATTACCACCAGAAACAGGGCTGGTGATAATATGCATCCTTGTCTGACACCCGTTCGCACAGGGAAGCTCTCGGACAGCTCTCCTCTATGCAAGACGCGACACCTTGCATCTTCGTAGGATTCTTTAATCATTATCACCTCTCCTACGCAAAGCATTCCATATGTAATCTCGCTTAACGCTGTCGAAAGCCTTCTCGAAGCCCACAAACATGAGATGAGTGGCGAACCCATTTCGGCTGACTGCTCTAATATTATCCGTAGGGTATTTGTGTAGTCAGTACAAGACGACCCTTTACGGAATCCAGCCTGATAAACTTCGAGAGTGCTCTCGACAACATCACTAATCCTATTGAGAATTACCTTAGCCATAATTTTTGATACGGCAGTAAGTAGACATATACCACGCCAATTGCCACAGTCCCGAAGGTCGCCCTTCTTCGGAATTTTCACAATGACGCCCTCCCTCCATTCAGTCGGATATCTTAATTCATTCCACACCTTAGTGAAGAGTGGGAGGAGTATATCGGCTGTTATTTCCGGGTCCGCTTTGAGGAGTTCGGTTGGTAGTCCGTCTATACCTGGAGCTTTCCTTCCCGCCATTGACCGAATGGCGGAAACTATCTCTTCCTTATCTGGGGGATCGTCCCTAATAGAGGATTGTTGTGGTTGGATGTTTGCAAGTTGTTCTGTTCCCGGAATTTCTTCCTCTGACAAGATGTTTAAAATATCAGAGAAGTATTCCTTCCATCGTCGCAACTGGTGTTCAAACATATTAAGGAGAGTTCCGTTGACATCTCTCACTAGGTGGTTGGCGGTGAAATTCCTGTTCGTCAACTGTTTCATGATTTTAAATAGTGAACCCATATCCCCAAGGTAAGCCGCAGAGTCTGCCTTGTTTGCCAGATTTTCAATGACCTTTCTCTTGTCGCGTCTAACAGCCTTTTTAAGCTGTATATGAGCATCGCGGTAGTTCTGCCTCAAGTCGGGCGTTCGTTGGTTGACATCGGGTTGAGAGATGATTGCCAATTTGGCTTTTTTCCAATTACCAACCTTGTCCCATGTGTCTTGCGACATCCAGGGTTTCTCACCGCTTTGCACTTATCCCACAGATTCTTCAGCACTAGTTAGAAAAGTGTTTCTGGTTGCCTCCCAATTGGCGTCTAGTGTGCGCATTTCATATTCACTCAATGTGGGTAACTTTTCGCGTAGAATAGTGGTGTATTCGCGTTTTTTGTTGGGATCTCTGAGTTTAACCACATTAAGTTTGCGTTTCTTTTGAAGAATTTGTGGTCGTCGGATAGCTGCTGTACACAATCTCAAGCAGGCAACCATCAAGTGCTGATCGCTCCCCACGCCAGCTCCACGTTTCACTCGCACATCGAGGAGTCGTCTTCTCCATTGGCGACTTATAGCCAAATGGTCGATCTGGTTCTGAGTAACACCATCAGAGGAAACCCAAGATGTTTTATGATGACTCTTGTGCGGAAAAAGAGTCCCTCCGATGACCATTTGCCGAGTACTACAAAACTCCACAAATAATTCGCCGTTTTCGGGTCTCTTAATCCAAGGTCGTGACGCGTCGACCCAAGGGTCACCATGCCTCGCCATGACGTGTTCTAGTCCAGTGTTGTCTGATCCAACCTAGGCGTTTATATCTCCTGAGATGATAATGTTATCACCACTTGGAACACGTTCGAAGGTGGCACTCAGTTGGCTATAACACTCCTCTTTGTCACCAGATGTTGCGGCATGAGTTGGTGCGTAGCACTGCAGAATTGTGACGTTTCTGACACTGGTCCTGAGCCTGACGACGATAATCCTATCCAAGATTGGTTCCCATCTAATGAGACTGTTTCTCGCTCTCGGCGTAAGAACGAACGCCACGCCATTTCTGGCTTCACTTTCAGGGCGAATGTACAGAATAGTGTTTCCGCTTGGGGCTCGTTTTTCTCCTGATCCTGTCTACCTGACTTCGCTCAAGCCCAAGATTTGGATGTTATAGTGCTCCATTTCACGGTCGATCACTGATTGGCGGTGCAAGGACCGAGTAACCCCAGTTCTTCCCCCGTCACTCAATGTTCGAACGTTCCAGAAGCCAATCATAGTCCGTTTTCGAATGCCAAAAGTCGTTACCGTAGAATTAATCTCATAACATTTAGGTCTTAAGATCACGGATGATAAGCCCATGATCCAGTGAGTGTCCATTTGCCATTTTTAGGGCAAGCAGGACTGGCTATGGGTGAGCCCCCATCCCACAGGGGATAGTTAGCTCAGGTCCGTGGAGTCGCTAGTCTCCAGAGATAGTTCCAGGAATTGGTAACACCTCATCCTACAACTACCCCCTTGCGGAGGTATAATATAATAACGAAATGATTAATAATTTATGTAATTTGGTGAATGTTTTCACAGTGCATTTCAAATTGAAAGAAAAGATTTCCGGATTCTACACTGTTTCGCTTTATTATTCGTAACGTTTCGGTCTCTGCTGAGACCTTTATCAAACTGATCGACAATTACAAAACACAATTTTTATACAGAAGGAAGGGTAATTATTACTAATACTTTGACCCAAATTTCAAATCGATAGCTTAAATAATTTCAAAGAAAAATCGATTTCTGAAAATTTCCGAATTTCGTGAAATTTGTATGGGATGGGATAGAAGGAGTGGGGGATGTGGCCCATTCACGAACTTAAAGTTTCTTTTTTGCTAAGAATGACACACAACAAATTTCAGCACGATATCTCAAAGCGTTCGAGAGTTATGCTGTAGACAGACGGACAGACAGCAACTCGGAATCGAAGTTTTTGAGCGACAACAAATATTTCTGTACCCTTGGAGGCTCTGTGCGAGCATTATTTCTTAGCGTTAAAAACGGTAAGGCAAACAGAATATACTCTCAGATTTCATCTAGAGTATAAAAATAAACAAAAAAAATAATTCTCAATAGGATAATTGATATCGTGGAGAGCACTCTTGAAGTTTACCAGGCTGGATTCTGTAAACGGTCATCTTGTATCGACCACATAAATACACTTCGGATAATATTGGAGCAGTCAGCCGAAATGGGTTCGCCACTACATCTCATGTTTGTGGACTTCGACAAGACTTTCGACCGTGTTAAGCGAGATAACATATGGAATGGTTTGCGTAGGAGAGGTATTCCAGATAAGGTCATAGCTATGATTACAGAATCCTACGAAGATGCAAGGTGTCGCGTCCTGCATAGAGGTGAGCTATCCGAGAACTTTCCTGGGCGAACGGATGTCAGACAAGGCTGCATATTATCACCAGCCCTGTTTCTGGTGGTAATAAATGACATCTTTAAAGCTGCACTGGAAGGTGGGGAAGATAAAGGTCTTCAATAGAGACTATTTAACATCTTAAGTCACCTTGACAATGCTGCTTGCACATAACACGTCGGACTTAGAGTCAAATGTTCGCTCGTTGCATTCTAAATGCAAAGACGCGGGGCTGAAAATAAATGTGCGTAAACCTAAGTACATACTCGTGGTTCGAACACAAGCACATCTATTGTTCTTAACGGACAGGATGTGGAAGAGGTGCAAGAGTATTGTTATCTCGGAAACATTGCCGGCATGGGCGGCGTAGCCGAAATGGATATTTAGGATCGTTTAAATAAACCTCGTCAGGCCTTCGGTATCCTTTTTAAGTTAAGAGAGATCTCCCTTCGCACGAAGCTGTGAATTTTCGACGCATGCGTTATATCCGTGTTGTTATTTGGTTGTTCTACGTGGAAAGTGACCGATTGACTTACCAAGAAACTGCAATCTTTAGTGAACCGACGCATTTTTGGAATATTCTGACCAGAAGTGATCTCCAACGACGAACTTTGGAGTACAACTGGCCAGACTAAAATAGGTATTGAGATTCAAAGGCGGAAGTTACAGTGGATCGGTCGAAACATCGCCAAACAGGCTCTGGATTATAATCCTCAATGAAGACGTCGGGTTGGTCGACGATGTAACACATGGAAGCGAGCAGTTGAACAGGAGGCGAGAGGAATAATCAAGTCCTGGCAACAGCTTGAGGCCGATGCTCAGGATCGCGACTTGTGGAAGAGAGTTGTTTCTGTCCTATGCCCGTATAGGGGATCTCTTCACGTTATAAGCTTCTCACGTAAATCATCCTCATATCACCATGACTATGTCCTAAGTGAACTTAACTACACCGTGTTGATCAAATTGAGGACCTTGGCTTACTACTGGCCAACAAACAGTGCTTCAAATCTCACTAAAATCGAATAATTTCAAAAGCCAATAAACTTCTTGGGTTCATTAAGAGAAGAGCCAAAGAGCTTAAGAATGTATTAGTTACAAAATCTTTATTCTGTTCTTTTGTCCGCCCTATTCTGGAATATGTATGTTCCATTTGTGACCCTTTTTTTCCAGTTATACAGCAATAGAGTAGAGTTAATCCAGAAGCAATTCCTTCTTTTTGCTCTCAGGGACTTGTATGATCCTGGAGACTTTGAAAACCTTCCACCCTCCACAGTTAGGTTCCAATTGTTTAATCTTTTACCGCTTGGTTCCAGAAGAACTATGTTCACATCCTGTTTTACTTTAGATATTTTGAATGGCGATATTAAGGTTGACCATATCTCAAATAAATTCAGACTCAATGACAATGTCAGGCTGACGAGACATTCAAAACCATTTAAGTAATATCCCCATCGTACTGATTACGGACAAAATGAACCTATTAACAGATGCTGTAGAGTATTTAATAAATTCAGCGTAGACTGTACAATACCTCCAATAAGTAAGCTGACATATAAACTGAGACTACGCTCCGTTTAATAAGGTCCCCACACCCCGCTTGACCCATCCACCAGTGAATATCATACATCATAAATGTGTATCAAATTGTGTTTAATTAATTAAGGTTTAACTAGCTAGGGTGTAGCCGAGTAGGTAGCGTGTTGGTCTAAAATGCGAAGGTCGTGAGTTCAAATCCCGGTCGACGCAAAATTCCAGCACACTACCTGCTTGGGTATACTTTGGTTACCTCAATCTAAGAAATGAAAAATTTGTAGAGAGAGGGTTGTGCGAAGGTATAACAACCCTTCCACAATAAATAATGAAAAATGTTAAGAAACCTGAAGGTCAGGAGGCCAAGGCCCGATTTGGGCCGTAGCGCCATTGTAGTAGTAGAAATCTAACTATATTAGGATATATTCAAATAAATTAAATTAAGCAATTTATTATTATGTAAACTATCTTGTTATGTTAAATAAATAAATTAACAGGAATATGATTGATTGAACATTATTTTTCCAAGTCGATCACAATACTTTATTATTAAAATAATAAAGCAAAATCCTTTGAAATGTTCAAACAACTTTTTTAGTATTTTCGATTTTATGTGGACCAAAAGATAAATTGGCATATCTTCAGATTATGTTTAAAAATATTTTGGCTTGATCGGTTATTAGTAAAAAAACAAATTTTTGATAACCATGATAGTTTTCTGATTTCAGTAATAAGTTTTTAAGTGGTCGAGTGTCGCAAAAAGTGATTTTCTTTGAAAATAGCCTATTCTTGAACGATTATTTTTGATTAATGGTACAAGATAATTAAACCTTAATCTGTTCATTTTAATATTTAATAGATTTACTATGGTTTGTATTGAACAAATTTGAAAATTTGAAATTCAAATATGACCAAAAATTCCCTTACAGTTTTTTTAAAAAAAAAATGTCATTTACAAACAAATTTATTACCTATATTCCAAAAGATGATTTTTTTATTGCGATAAAAATGAACAAGGTTACGAAGAGAGTTTGTATGGAATATATTTAAATTTTTCTAATATTTATTAATAATTTATTAAATAAAAAAGACGTTTTATTTCGAAGTTTTTTATATTTTTGTAGTGCTAATTTTCTGTATAGTAGATTTAAAATTTATTTTTTACATAGTGAAATTTGATGTGTGTCTTCGGAAAAAATCAGGAACTAATTCGTACAATCAATTCGATTTTATGACCATTAAAATGTGCATCGAATTTTGAAAGATAATATTTTTATACTCTAGACGAAATTTGAGAGTATATTGTGTTTACCTTACCGTTTGTAACGCTAAGAAATAATGCTCGCACAGAGCCGCCAAAGGTACAGAAATATTTGTTGTCGCTCAAAAACCTCGATTCCGAGTGAACGTCTGTCTGTCTATCTGTCTGTCTGTCTGTCTGTCTGTCTGTCTGTGCGTCTGTCTACAGCATAACTCTCGAAAGCTTTGAGCTATAGTGCTAAAAGCTTTTGTGTGACATTTGTAGCAAAAAAGTAACTTTAAGTTCGTGAATGGGCTACATCCCCCCACCCCTTCTACCCCCTCCCATACAAATTTCATGAAATTTCGAAATAAAAAGAAATTGATTTTTCTTTGAAACTATTTAAGCTATCGACTTGAAATTTAGTAAAAGTATTATGATATAGATGTCACCAATATCACAGAATATTGACCCGATCCCTTCTACCACCTCCCGTACAAATGGACAATTTTGAAAAATACATATGTTCTATTTAGATTGAAACTAGTAAAGCTAAAAAGACGAAATTTTGTCAGAATTAATTCTTCTATAATTACAATTTATTTTAGAAATAACTATCAACCTCAACTCACTCCTTCTACCCCCTTCTATACAAATTTCACGAAATTTTGAAATTTAAATTAAATTATTTTTCTTCGAAACTGTTAAGGCTAGCAACTTGATATTTTGTACAAAGTATACAAATAGAAATATTAATAACTCAAAAAAATTTATTTTGATCCGTACACTCCTTCTACCCCCTCCCATACAAATGTATAATTTTCGTTAAATGCATTTTATCGATTTCCATTCAAACTAGAAAAAGTACAAACTTCAAATTTTGCCAGAATTTGTTTCTTAATAATTGAAATAACTGTTAGGAAAAATTATCAGCTCCGCTTCACTCCTTCTACCATCTCCCATACAAATATCTGTATTATAAATTCAAGAAAAGCATTTCTCCTTCAAGTATACATATGAGAGCTATCGACTTTGAAATTGAATCAAAGCATGATGATAAGGATGATGATAAGCAGTTTCAAAATAATCAATTAAACGCTCCACTTCCTCTGCCACCTCCCATACAAATGCCCCAATTCCAGGAAAGCTATGTCCAATTTCTTTAAAAATAATGAAAACTAACAACCTTAAATACAGCAAAAAACATTTTGCATGCCATGTTCGGTTTCATATACGAAAAATACGAACCTCCCGCTCTATTCACTATTCGAAAGAATTTGAGATGACATATTTTCCGGTATATTAAAGTCATTTCCATCTCATCTAGAGTATCATATGATTGGGCTTTAAGACCTGGCCATCCAGGTAATGGGGCGGCTCTTTGTCAGCCAACTTATCGCTAGGTGAACTATTTTTAGCTTTTCGCATAATTGTTCAATTCGAAATTAATTCACCTTCAACGAAAGCGCCCTTTTTTGGGCTCAGTACAATTTTTCACTTGGGCATTTACACTTTCTCAAGTGAGTTTGTATTGTTTTATGTCCTGTTGTTCCTTAACATTTTTAAAATACTGACAAATTTTAGAGTTTATGTTTGCTGAGGGTGACCAGAACCTGTTTACTATCCCAAGTACTTTTTCATAAGAACCTGCACCTTATGCATGGTGTGCTGATAATTGGTATTGTCAAAAACTATATAAAAGCTAAATTTATCACAATTTTTGTTCAAACTTTTAGTTAGAATTTTCTAGTGGGCAAATTATTCGGTGCCGACCGTTTGAAAGTGCGGGTGTTCGCATATATAAAAAGATCTTGTAAGAAAATTTTCGTCAGTGTCTCTTCGTACGGCTGACGGTTAATTAAAAGGCTTTCAAAATGATGGTAATTGGTTAAGTTTTGAATTTTTTTATTCTTGTATTTTTCCAATTTCATTTGAACGCAATTGGCCGATTCAAAAACTGGCGCCCAGTTGAATTCGCTGTGGCGGTTTTAATTCAAAAAAAAATCTGTGCCGTAAAGTAGTGTTGAAAGAAGTTGTTTGTCAGTTGTAAAGGATAGTCGTGTTTTTTTGTGGTTCTTGTAGTAGAAATATAAATTTTAATTTTAAATTTATCATGGATCAGTGAAGACATGAAGCATAGTGAAATCTGTAAGATGTTTGTCGGCCTATATGGAACATACGAGCGGAGTAGCTCGGACTAGAAGTCCTGGTGCAATTGTGAAGTAATTTTATCTGCTGGGAGGCTTTTTTGTTTGTGTAGTCTGCCAAAAAAATATTGACACGGTTTTATGAGTGCGCGGACTGGATGGAGCCAAAAATCCAAATTTTGCATGAAATTGCAATTAATGTAGAATTATGTAATAATTCGTTTGGTTTAATATTTTCCGCGGACTATTAATATTTGCGACCATAATGGAAATTTTCAGAATGCATCGAAACCAGTTACATATGGTGCGACCAGGAAGTGTTTTGGATTATGGCGAATTTTTCGCAAATTATCCGAAATAGTGAAGCTGGTAAAATAGAAATTATTTAGCTTTTATTGCGGATGTACAATCGTGATTCGGAAACACACAGCAATCATTGTGGTGTAAATCCGGTCAGAAGTAGATACGTCACAGAAGCTTGATGTCATATTTTTCCAATTTCAATGAAATCGATCGTCAGTCTTGACTATCGCATATCAGAGAGCCCATACGTTCCGGTAAAATGTTTTGTGAAAGTAGAACTAATGAACTATTTTTGGTTTGTACCTTGAAGCAAAAATGAAAAATTTCGGTTCGTAGAAATATTCATTGAGTCATCTCGTGAAATAACAAGTTGCACCTGGGTCCACTTGAACAATGCGAGAACCTACTTCCTTAGTATTCATTCATGCGAAGAAAATACGATTTTCTTGAAATATTTTTGGCCAATAGTGCGTTCAATTTCATATGAATTTATATTGAAAATTTTCCGAATAAAATTGCAATTCGGCTTAATATGGTTATAAAGTTTCTGAATACCTTGCATGAATTACACAATAAAAAAAGACTATCAAAAATATCGCAGCATTACTTCTTGGTACGTACGATGATTAGATTGAAGTAATGATAAATCTTTAAACTATAAAGTTTAAAACCATTTGGAATTAATTTTTAAGTTTTGAGGCTCTTGTGGTAAAAATCGAAAGGACTCTTTACATTTTTTTTAGAGTTCTGGAGTTGGCTAATTACATGGTTTTCAAAAGGATACTAAGTGCGGGAATCAAAATAAAAATAAAAATTACTTAAAATTAAATTTTATCATCCGCAAAACTTAAAAATTCATTCCAAACTTTTAAAATTCATAGTTAAAAGATTTATCCTCAACTCAATTAATTATTATTATTATTAAAAAAAAGTGAAAAATGTGATCAATTAGTTTAGCAATGTTGAGCCCTGCAGGGAAAACTATTTCATGAAAAGTAACCAGGAGGTATATTCTCGGAAAATTGATTAGAATAGAAGAAAATTCATGGAAAATTCTTTTATTATGTTCATCGAAAATATAACAGAGCTATGATTGGGCGTAAAACCGATGAAATGGAATTGAGGGAATTAGACTCGAAATTCTACCTACGTCATCTAAAATCCTTTGGAGTGACATTTGTATGAGAGGTGGTAGAAGGATTGAAAGAATTTTGACGATTTTGAAGCTACTTCCTTGAATTCTTCTCAACAAGGTATGCGGCAAATTTTTAATACGATCGCTTTAATAGAGAAGAGGTTCGTTATATATTTTAAATATAAAAATTTGAATGGGAAGGAGACCGGAGTAGTCGATAATTTTTTGAGCGCTTATAGCAATTATTCTGAAAAAAAGTCTGGCAAAATTTCAAGCGCCTTGCTTAACTATTACCAAACATTCAAACACAATAGCCCTCTATTAGAAACGATTCCCCAGATAAAGAAGAAATAGATTCCGCAATTCAGTGAATGGCCGAAAAGAGAACTCCAGGTATAGACGGACTACCAATCAAATTATCTTAATCCGATCCGGAACTGAAAACCGATAAACTTCTCTCACAATTTATTGAGGAATGGAATGAAGAAATATATCCTGATGAATGGAAGGAGGGCATTATTGTCAAAATTCCGAAGAAGGACGACCATCAGAATTGTGGTATCTGGCGTGCAATATTTATATTACTGCTGTATCGAAAATCATGGTATTCATTATCAATTGGATAAGTGGTGTTGTGTAGAGTAATTTTTAAGTTTATCAGTATATTTCATAAGAGGTCGCCTTGTACCAACCACATAAATCTTCTTCTTCTTCAATGGCTCTATAGCTCAAATCGGGCTTTGGGCTCCAGATACGCAGGTTCTTTAGCATGTACCATATTTATTATTATGGAGGAGTTTTTAGCCCTTCGCACAATCATCTTTCCATAAAGTTTGAACCCCAAACCCAAACAGGCTTTGGAGCACAATGAGACAGACTAAGGTAGGCATTGAGATTCGACGGCACGGAAATTGCACAGAATCAGTCAATCTTTGAGGAAGCTGAAGGAAAATAAGTTTAAGCGAGGTCAGGATTAAAATCCTTCAGGTAAACGCCGGGTTAGTCGACCATGAGCACATCAAAGAGTGCAGTTGAGAAGGGGGCCAGAGGATAATACAAGCACTGTCGACAACTAAAGGTCGATGCTGTGGAAGAGAAGTGTTTCAATTCTATGACCCCATAGCGGTTTGAGCAGGAAATTGATGGATAGTGTAGTTTGTAAGAAAATCGATAAAATCTATTTTTTGTAATTGTGTATGGGAGGAGTGGAGCGATTTGGCTTGTTTACTAACTCGACTTTAGTTTTCAGTCAGCAATGATACGTACAAAATTTGAATTTCCTAGCTCAACGCATTCTTGAGCATGAAAGGATACGAACGGACATCCGGTTTCCAGATTTTTGAGTGATTATATGAACTTTTGTATCATTCATTTTGTCCTTCGAGCTATATTGTGTAGTGTTACAAACTTTGTGGCAAACTTTTTTTTTACTGAATGACTTGGGTTATAGGCAATTTTGGCCTTTGTGTGCAATGCACACACACTGTCATGGACGGAAGGAATGGGATTGGAAAGGTAGGGGAAGGGGAGTGAGAACGACTGTAACGAGTGGAGAAGCTGGAATATTTTTCAGTTGTACTGGCTGCTACTGACAAATATTTGCAGATGTTATGGGGACTGAATGATAGAAAGCGAACAAAAACTATCTGACTGAGTATATAGGCCTTCTTGAAGTGGAATTTTTTCAGTTTTTACACCGTTTGCCCATTTTATTTCGAATAATTTTTCATCGCCAGTAGCAACTAAAAATTCGTGTTGAAAAAATCCCACTGTCTGGATTCGAACCCACGACCTATTGACTGTGAAACAAGCGCGCTGCTCACTATGCCACTGTATTATAAGTTTACTACAAAGTCTCAAATTTCATCTAGCGTGTAATTAACCATCTTGGACTCCCTACGAAATAACACATTTTCACAATTTTACAATAATTCGGTTTTCTTGGAAAGTACGGGACCTATTTATCTAAAACTCGAAATATTACGTTAATGAACAGGGAAAGATATTCAAATTCATTTACTCCCTCTACCACCTTCTATATAAACTGCACGATTTTTTTAGTAATAGTCAAAATTTTTTTAGCTCAAATTTTGTGTAAAATATTTTGTTAGCAACCGAAGCGTGATGTGAAAAAAGTAGTTCAATGATGTCACCTATTTTCTACTACCACCCATACAAAATTTCTTAAATTGACAAAAATTTATGTTTCATTTAAAGACTCGCACGATTGGGCTTTTCGGGTAATCGTGGCTTTGCTGTGAATAAATTTTTATAAATTTTCAAGCTTTCAGCTTCACGTCAATATCATAGTGCACAAATGTGTTAAGTGCTTTCTGTTGATTTAGAGATAAGCGCATTTGAAACTTTGATTTCTCTGAATGTTCTTAAATATGAAATAGAGGAATGTACTTTTACCACTTACTTTGCCGCAGGGGGGTAGTTGTGGGATGAGATTTAACCAATTCCAGCAACTATCTTTGGAAACTAGCGACTACACACACCTAAGCCAACCATCCCTCTGTGGAATGGAAGCAGTAGAATTCACCCACAGCCAGTCCTGCTTGGTCTAAAAATGGCAAATGGACACTCACTGGATCATGGGCTTATGGCCCGTGATCTTAAATCTTTACTGATATGAGAAACGGATACAGCGCCTCGGATACGGACGAATCCTACGGTAATAACTTGCATTCGAAAACGGACTATGATTGGCTTTTGGAACGTTCGAACATTGAATGGCGGGGGAAGAGCTGTCCTGTACACGGTCCTTGCACCGCCAATCAATGATCGACCGTGAAATGGAGCACTATAACATCTCAATCCTGGGCTTGAGCGAGGTCAGGTGGACAGGATCAGGAGAAGAACTAACCCCTTCCGGAAACACCATTCTGTACGTTGGCCCTGAGAGTGAAGCCAAAATGGCGTGGAGTTCGTCTTTTCACCGAGAGCGAGAAACAGTCTCATCAGCTGGGAACCAATCTCGGATAGGATTATCGTCGTCAGGCTCAGGACCAGTGTCAGAAAAGTCACAATACTACAGTGCTACGCACCAACTAATACCGCGATACCTGGTGACAAAGAGGAGATTCATAGCCAACTGAGTGCTACCTTCGATCGTGTTCCAAAAGGTGATATTATTATCATCTCAGGAGATATGAACGCCCAGGTTGGCTCTGACAACACTGGACTAGAACAAGTCATGGAAAGCATGGTAACCATTGGGTCGACGCGTCACGACCTTGGATTAAGGCACCCGAACACGGGGAATTATTAGTGGAGTTTTGCAAATGGTCATCGGAGGGACCATTTTTCCACACAAGAGTCACCAGAAAACATCTTGTGTTTCCCCTGATGATGTCACTCAGAACCAGATCGAACATTTGGCTGTAAGTCGGCGATGGAGAAGATGTCTCCTCGATGGGCGAGCAAAACGTGGAACTGACGTGGGGAGCGATCACCACTTGGTTGCCTGCTTGAGATTGTGCACAGCACCTATCCGATAACCACAAATTCTTGAAATGAAGCTCAAGTCTAATGTGGATAGACTTAGAGACCCCAACGAAAAGCACGAGTACACCACCACCATTCTACGCGAAAAATCATGCACATTGGGCGAATATGAAACGCGCACACTTGACGCCAATTGGCAGGCAACCAGAAATACGTGTCTAACTAGTTCTGAAGAATCTGTGGGATATGTGCAAAGTGGTGAGAAACCCTGTTGCAAGAAACATGGGACAAGGTTGGCGATCGGAAAAAAGCTAAATTGGCAATCATCGCTCAACGCGATATCAACCAACGAACAACAGACTTGAGACAGAACTACTACGATGCTCATATATAGCTTAAAAAGAATGTTAGACGCGATAAGAGAAATGCCATTGAAGATTCGGCAAACAAGGCAGAATCTGCGGCTTACCTTGGGGATATGGGTTCATTATTCAAAATCATGAAACAGTTGACGAACAAGAATTTCACCGCCAACCACCTGGTGAGAGATGTCAACGGAACTTTCCTAAAAATTAGTGAACACCAGCTGCGGGGCTGGAAGGAATACTTCTCTGACATTTTAAACATCTTGCCAGAGGAATATATTCCGGAAACAAAACAACTAGCAAACATCCAACCGGAACAATCCTCTATTATGGACGATCCCCCAGATAAGGAAGAGATAGTTTTCGCCATTCGGTCAATGGCGGGAAAGAAAGCCCCAGGTATAGGCGGACTACTTATCGAACTCTTCAAAGCGCACCCGGAAACAACAGCCGATACAATTCTCCCACTCTTTACTGAGGTGTGGAATGAAGGAAGATATCCGACTGAATGGAAGAAAGATGTCATTGTGAATATCGCGAAGAAGGGCAACCTTCGGGATTGTGGCAATTGGCGAGGTATATGTCTACTTACTGCCGTATCGAAAATCATGGCTAAGTTAATTTTCAATAGGATTAGTGATGCCGTAGAGAGCACTCTCGAAGTTTATCAGGCTCGATTCCGTAAAAGGTCGTCTTGAACCGACCATACAAATACCCTACAGACAATATTGAAGCATTCCACCGAAATGGGTTCGCCACTACATCTCATGATTGTGGACTTCGAGAAGGCTTTCGACAGCGTTAAGCGAGATTACATATGGAATGCTTTGCGTAGGAGAGGTATTCCAGATAAGGTCATAGCTGTATTAAAGAATCTTACGAAGATGCAAGGTGTCGCGTCTTACATAGAGGAGAACTGTCACAGAGCTTTTTTGTGCGAATGGGTGTCAGACAAGGCTGGTGGTAATAAATGACATCTTGAAAGCTGCACTGGAAGGTGGGGAAAATAAAGTTCTTCAATGCAGATCTTAAGCGCTTGCTTGCACATAGCCGTTCGAATTTAGAATTAAATGTTCGCTCGATGCATTCTAAATGCAAAGAGGCGGGACTGAAAATAAATGTGCGTAAAACCAAGTACATGTACATGGGTTCAAGCACAAGCACACCGATTGTTCTTAACGGACAAGATGTGGAAGAGGTGCAAAATTTTTGTTATCTTTGAAGCATTGTCAGCATGGACGACAGAGCCGAAGAGAATATTGAGGCTCGTCCAAATAAAGTTCGTCAGGCATTGGGTATCTTTTGCCTTTCTGGAGGTTAAGAGAGATCTCTCTTCGCACGAAGCTGCGAGTTTTTGACGCATGCGTCAAATCCGTGTTAATGTATGGTTGCACTACGTGGAAAGTGACGTACCAAGAAACTGCAAACTTTCATCAACCAATGCCTCTGATACATTTTAGGAATATTCTGGCCAGAAGTGATATGCAACGACGAACTTTGGAGTTTTACTTCTACAATGGCACTACAGCCCAAGTCGGGCCTTGGCCTCTTGACATTCAGGTTCCTTAACATTTTTCATTACTTATTGTAGAAGGGTTATTAGCCCTTCGCACAATCCTCTATCTATAAATTTTTAATTTTTCTAGATTGAGGTGACCAAGGTATATCCAAGCAGCCAATACGCTAGAATTATATATTACGCCTGCCGGGATTTGTACTCTCGAACTTCGCATTACAAGAACAATACGCTATCTACTAGGCTACACTCTAGCTTGGAGTTTCATTGGATGGACTAAAATAGGTATTGAGATTCAAAGGTGGAAATGGCAGGGGATCGGTCATACTTTAAGGAAACTACAGCGAAACATCGTCAAACAGGCTCTGGATTATAATCCTCAAGAAGATGTCGGCTTGGTCGACCATGTAGCTTATGGAAGCGAGCAGTTGAGCATGTGGCCAGAGGATACAAGTCCTGGCAACAGCTTAAGTCCAATGCTCAGGATCGCGCCTTGTGAAAGAGAGCTGTTTCTGTCCTACGCCCCTATAGGTGGTATTAACAGGAATTTGATTAATTGATTTGACTTACCACTACCGGCAAAGCATTGTATTGCCAGTTTATCACTTGCTACAACCATGCATTCGATAGTACATATAAAAAACTTAATTTTGTCACCTAGCCCGCTTTTCTGCAAATTTGTTACTTAACACATGTGTGTACTATAGTAACAATATGTTAGGTTGGCAATTTTGTGCCTTTCCTTCATATCATTGTGCAACTATGAAAAATGTAGTGCTGGTTAAAGCGCCACTACCGCGTAAAATTGTGTTGGTATAAATTATTACTCTTCTTTTATAAAAGTATGCACGTAAGCTTTAAAAGTTTTACCAGAGTCCCAATATACTATACTCTGCAACAGTTAGCAATCTATTCAACTTAACTACTGGGTATTTTTTTTAGAGGTGGGGAACTTTAAATTGAAATAAAATACAGAAAAGTGTTTTTAATATCCATGAAATTAGCTTTATTTAAAAGATAATTGCATTAAAGTTTGAATATAATTTAGGGCATGCGATCGCCGCGGCTGGCGCATACATGGCGTAATCTGGAAGTCCAATTTTCACACACTATTCGCAGTAAATCAGGCTGTATTTTAGTAATAACGCGCCAAATGTTGGCTTCCAAGTGCTCAATAGTTTCTGGTTCATCGGTGTAGATACGGGACTTTATGTCTTTATTAAAAAAATCGAATGGCGTCAAATCGCAAGAATGTGGTGATCAGTTAACAGGCCCATTTCAATTCTGACCAAGGTCATGGAAACAATCATCAATAATAGAGTAATAGAATATCTCAACATCAATGATATTATTGACGACAAACAGTATGGATTCCGTAAAAAACGTTCCACATGAAATCTTTTAACCACCCTCACTGAACATTGGAACAAGAGCATTCACCAGTTTGGTGAATTTTGTATTATCGCTCTTGATATTTCCAAGGCTTTTGACAGAGTATGGCACACTGCCCTTTTAATCAAACTTAAAGCTATTGGTTTGGGCGACTCTCTTATTTCCTGGATTGAAAATTTTTTAGCCAATCGTTCAATGCGTGTGGTATTGGATGGTGTGGTTTCCTCTTCTTATAAAATTAACGCAGGTGTCCCTCAGGGCTCGGTTCTTTCTCCCACCCTTTTTCTGATATTTATTAATGACTTGCTTTCTTCAACTTTCAATCCTATACATAGCTTCGCCGATGACAGCACTTTAGACTTCTCCTATCACTTCAACAGTGCGTCCTTAGCACGATGTACTAGCTTAGTAGAGCAACGTAGGTACATGGTTTAGTCATTGAATGTCGACTTGGCTAAAATTCTTATTTGGGGCAATAAGAATCAAGTTAAGTTTAATGCTTCGAAAATCCAGTTCTGTCTTATGGCCCGTGATCTTAAATCTTTACTGATATGAGAAACGGATACAGCGCCTCGGATACGGACGAATCCTACGGTAATAACTTGCATTCGAAAACGGACTATGATTGGCTTTTGGAACGTTCGAACATTGAATGGCGGGGGAAGAGCTGTCCTGTACACGGTCCTTGCACCGCCAATCAATGATCGACCGTGAAATGGAGCACTATAACATCTCAATCCTGGGCTTGAGCGAGGTCAGGTGGACAGGATCAGGAGAAGAACTAACCCCTTCCGGAAACACCATTCTGTACGTTGGCCCTGAGAGTGAAGCCAAAATGGCGTGGAGTTCGTCTTTTCACCGAGAGCGAGAAACAGTCTCATCAGCTGGGAACCAATCTCGGATAGGATTATCGTCGTCAGGCTCAGGACCAGTGTCAGAAAAGTCACAATACTACAGTGCTACGCACCAACTAATACCGCGATACCTGGTGACAAAGAGGAGATTCATAGCCAACTGAGTGCTACCTTCGATCGTGTTCCAAAAGGTGATATTATTATCATCTCAGGAGATATGAACGCCCAGGTTGGCTCTGACAACACTGGACTAGAACAAGTCATGGAAAGCATGGTAACCATTGGGTCGACGCGTCACGACCTTGGATTAAGGCACCCGAACACGGGGAATTATTAGTGGAGTTTTGCAAATGGTCATCGGAGGGACCATTTTTCCACACAAGAGTCACCAGAAAACATCTTGTGTTTCCCCTGATGATGTCACTCAGAACCAGATCGAACATTTGGCTGTAAGTCGGCGATGGAGAAGATGTCTCCTCGATGGGCGAGCAAAACGTGGAACTGACGTGGGGAGCGATCACCACTTGGTTGCCTGCTTGAGATTGTGCACAGCACCTATCCGATAACCACAAATTCTTGAAATGAAGCTCAAGTCTAATGTGGATAGACTTAGAGACCCCAACGAAAAGCACGAGTACACCACCACCATTCTACGCGAAAAATCATGCACATTGGGCGAATATGAAACGCGCACACTTGACGCCAATTGGCAGGCAACCAGAAATACGTGTCTAACTAGTTCTGAAGAATCTGTGGGATATGTGCAAAGTGGTGAGAAACCCTGTTGCAAGAAACATGGGACAAGGTTGGCGATCGGAAAAAAGCCAAATTGGCAATCATCGCTCAACGCGATATCAACCAACGAACAACAGACTTGAGACAGAACTACTACGATGCTCATATATAGCTTAAAAAGAATGTTAGACGCGATAAGAGAAATGCCATTGAAGATTCGGCAAACAAGGCAGAATCTGCGGCTTACCTTGGGGATATGGGTTCATTATTCAAAATCATGAAACAGTTGACGAACAAGAATTTCACCGCCAACCACCTGGTGAGAGATGTCAACGGAACTTTCCTAAAAATTAGTGAACACCAGCTGCGGGGCTGGAAGGAATACTTCTCTGACATTTTAAACATCTTGCCAGAGGAATATATTCCGGAAACAAAACAACTAGCAAACATCCAACCGGAACAATCCTCTATTATGGACGATCCCCCAGATAAGGAAGAGATAGTTTTCGCCATTCGGTCAATGGCGGGAAAGAAAGCCCCAGGTATAGGCGGACTACTTATCGAACTCTTCAAAGCGCACCCGGAAACAACAGCCGATACAATTCTCCCACTCTTTACTGAGGTGTGGAATGAAGGAAGATATCCGACTGAATGGAAGAAAGATGTCATTGTGAATATCGCGAAGAAGGGCAACCTTCGGGATTGTGGCAATTGGCGAGGTATATGTCTACTTACTGCCGTATCGAAAATCATGGCTAAGTTAATTTTCAATAGGATTAGTGATGCCGTAGAGAGCACTCTCGAAGTTTATCAGGCTCGATTCCGTAAAAGGTCGTCTTGAACCGACCATACAAATACCCTACAGACAATATTGAAGCATTCCACCGAAATGGGTTCGCCACTACATCTCATGATTGTGGACTTCGAGAAGGCTTTCGACAGCGTTAAGCGAGATTACATATGGAATGCTTTGCGTAGGAGAGGTATTCCAGATAAGGTCATAGCTGTATTAAAGAATCTTACGAAGATGCAAGGTGTCGCGTCTTACATAGAGGAGAACTGTCACAGAGCTTTTTTGTGCGAATGGGTGTCAGACAAGGCTGGTGGTAATAAATGACATCTTGAAAGCTGCACTGGAAGGTGGGGAAAATAAAGTTCTTCAATGCAGATCTTAAGCGCTTGCTTGCACATAGCCGTTCGAATTTAGAATTAAATGTTCGCTCGATGCATTCTAAATGCAAAGAGGCGGGACTGAAAATAAATGTGCGTAAAACCAAGTACATGTACATGGGTTCAAGCACAAGCACACCGATTGTTCTTAACGGACAAGATGTGGAAGAGGTGCAAAATTTTTGTTATCTTTGAAGCATTGTCAGCATGGACGACAGAGCCGAAGAGAATATTGAGGCTCGTCCAAATAAAGTTCGTCAGGCATTGGGTATCTTTTGCCTTTCTGGAGGTTAAGAGAGATCTCTCTTCGCACGAAGCTGCGAGTTTTTGACGCATGCGTCAAATCCGTGTTAATGTATGGTTGCACTACGTGGAAAGTGACGTACCAAGAAACTGCAAACTTTCATCAACCAATGCCTCTGATACATTTTAGGAATATTCTGGCCAGAAGTGATATGCAACGACGAACTTTGGAGTTTTACTTCTACAATGGCACTACAGCCCAAGTCGGGCCTTGGCCTCTTGACATTCAGGTTCCTTAACATTTTTCATTACTTATTGTAGAAGGGTTATTAGCCCTTCGCACAATCCTCTATCTATAAATTTTTAATTTTTCTAGATTGAGGTGACCAAGGTATATCCAAGCAGCCAATACGCTAGAATTATATATTACGCCTGCCGGGATTTGTACTCTCGAACTTCGCATTACAAGAACAATACGCTATCTACTAGGCTACACTCTAGCTTGGAGTTTCATTGGATGGACTAAAATAGGTATTGAGATTCAAAGGTGGAAATGGCAGGGGATCGGTCATACTTTAAGGAAACTACAGCGAAACATCGTCAAACAGGCTCTGGATTATAATCCTCAAGAAGATGTCGGCTTGGTCGACCATGTAGCTTATGGAAGCGAGCAGTTGAGCATGTGGCCAGAGGATACAAGTCCTGGCAACAGCTTAAGTCCAATGCTCAGGATCGCGCCTTGTGAAAGAGAGCTGTTTCTGTCCTACGCCCCTATAGGTGGTATTAACAGGAATTTGATTAATTGATTTGACTTACCACTACCGGCAAAGCATTGTATTGCCAGTTTATCACTTGCTACAACCATGCATTCGATAGTACATATAAAAAACTTAATTTTGTCACCTAGCCCGCTTTTCTGCAAATTTGTTACTTAACACATGTGTGTACTATAGTAACAATATGTTAGGTTGGCAATTTTGTGCCTTTCCTTCATATCATTGTGCAACTATGAAAAATGTAGTGCTGGTTAAAGCGCCACTACCGCGTAAAATTGTGTTGGTATAAATTATTACTCTTCTTTTATAAAAGTATGCACGTAAGCTTTAAAAGTTTTACCAGAGTCCCAATATACTATACTCTGCAACAGTTAGCAATCTATTCAACTTAACTACTGGGTATTTTTTTTAGAGGTGGGGAACTTTAAATTGAAATAAAATACAGAAAAGTGTTTTTAATATCCATGAAATTAGCTTTATTTAAAAGATAATTGCATTAAAGTTTGAATATAATTTAGGGCATGCGATCGCCGCGGCTGGCGCATACATGGCGTAATCTGGAAGTCCAATTTTCACACACTATTCGCAGTAAATCAGGCTGTATTTTAGTAATAACGCGCCAAATGTTGGCTTCCAAGTGCTCAATAGTTTCTGGTTCATCGGTGTAGATACGGGACTTTATGTCTTTATTAAAAAAATCGAATGGCGTCAAATCGCAAGAATGTGGTGATCAGTTAACAGGCCCATTTCAATTCTGACCAAGGTCATGGAAACAATCATCAATAATAGAGTAATAGAATATCTCAACATCAATGATATTATTGACGACAAACAGTATGGATTCCGTAAAAAACGTTCCACATGAAATCTTTTAACCACCCTCACTGAACATTGGAACAAGAGCATTCACCAGTTTGGTGAATTTTGTATTATCGCTCTTGATATTTCCAAGGCTTTTGACAGAGTATGGCACACTGCCCTTTTAATCAAACTTAAAGCTATTGGTTTGGGCGACTCTCTTATTTCCTGGATTGAAAATTTTTTAGCCAATCGTTCAATGCGTGTGGTATTGGATGGTGTGGTTTCCTCTTCTTATAAAATTAACGCAGGTGTCCCTCAGGGCTCGGTTCTTTCTCCCACCCTTTTTCTGATATTTATTAATGACTTGCTTTCTTCAACTTTCAATCCTATACATAGCTTCGCCGATGACAGCACTTTAGACTTCTCCTATCACTTCAACAGTGCGTCCTTAGCACGATGTACTAGCTTAGTAGAGCAACGTAGGTACATGGTTTAGTCATTGAATGTCGACTTGGCTAAAATTCTTATTTGGGGCAATAAGAATCAAGTTAAGTTTAATGCTTCGAAAATCCAGTTCTGTCTTGTGTCCCTTAAATGTGACTCTAACCTTGACCCAATCACCTTCGGTGGTCAGCCACTAACCACTTCTTCAAGTGTTAAGATGTTAGGTATCAAAATCACAGATAACTTATCTTGGAACGATCATATATTTAACATCGCCAAGGAAGTATCTAAATGCTTGGGCTACCTATAACGATGTAAAAACTTCTTCACCGCCTCTGGGCTATTAAAAATTTATAAAGCCTATATTAGACCTCGTCTTGAATTTAATTCCCACCTATGGGCGGGAGCTGCAAAAACTTCTCTCTCCTATCTGGATAGTATCCAGTCTCGGACTATTAAAATTATAGGAGATTCTGATATCACTTCTTCGCTCGATTCACTCGAGCATAGACGAACTGTAAGCTCCCTAACCCTTTTGTATCGCTACTACATTAGAGATTGCTCGGACGAAATCTTTAATCTCATGCCCCCATGCATGCCCTTACCCCGTAATACTAGAGCTGCTTCGCGCGCTCATAAGTATTCTCTCAACCCCACCTTCGGTCGCACTGTCAAATTTCGTGATTCGTTTTTAAACCGGACAGTTTGAATATGGAACTCGCTGCCCATTTCGGTGTTCCCGCATGACTACAACATTCAGCAATTCAAGGGAAATATTCATAGCCACTTCCGTCTCTATCTCCTTAATTCCCAAAAACCAATATCCTTCTCACCGGAGCTGTGCTTCAGTACAAAAGGGCAACCCCTATAGTTCCGACGTCCCATTTCTTTCAGTTAATTAATTGTATCGCGAGCTGTGTGACATGTGGAGCCGCCCTGTTGAAACAACATGTCTGCGACACTAATGCCTTCCAATTGAGGCACGAAAAAGTTAGCTATCATGTCTTTGTACCGCGCACCGTTGACTGTAACATTCTGACCATCATCATTTTCCAAGACATGAGGACCAATGATTCTACTGGCCCGTAAAGCGCACCAAACGGTGACTTTTTCTGGATGTAATGGTGTTTCGACCATGGCTTCTGGATTATCATCGCTCCAAATGTGGCAATTCTGCTTACCAACACAGCCATTTAGCCAAAATTGTGCTTAAACACTGAGCGAAATTTTCAAATGAAAATGTGGACTTCCAGATTGCGCCATGTACGCGTCATCCACGTGCCCGAAATCATATTCAAACATTAATGTTATAAAATTATCTTTGAAATAAAGCCAATTTAATGGATATTAAAAACATTTTTCTGCATTTTATTTCAATTTAAAGCTCTTCGTCTCTAAAAAATACTTCTACTTCTACAATAGCACTACAGCCCAAATCGGACCTTGGCCTCCTGATATTCAGTTTCCTTAATATTTTTTATTACTTATTGTGGAAGGGTTATTAGCCCTTCGCACAACCCTCTTTCTACGAATTTTTCATTTTCGTAGATTGAGGTGACCAAGGTATATCCAAGCAAGCAATGTGCTGGAATTATTTATTGCATCGACCGGAATTTGAACTCACGACCTTCGCATTACAAGACCAACACGCTACCCACTAGGCTACACCCTAGCTAAAAAGCTCTAAAAAATACACCCTGTAGTAATTAATATTAATATGATTCAAGTCTTTTCATCCTTGAATTCAAGAAAAAGTGTGATGAATTTTAAGAGGTAAGAAGGTACACCAGGAATTATCTCCTGGAAGCATACTTGCTAGTTTATTTCTGATATAATTGAACTAGACTTAATAAATCCTTTTCATAGAAATTTCGATGCTTAATTTTATTAATTTTCTTACAGGAAGATGATGAACAAAAAATTGCCATCTTGCGCAAAGCATTCCAAATGTTTGATACCACCAAATGCGGTTTCATCGACACCATTAAAATCTCGACCGTTCTGAACACCTTGGGTCAACTGTTTGATGAAGAAGAATTGCGCGAATTGATCGCCGAAGAAGATCCCGATGAGGTCGGACGCGTCAATTTCGATGGATTCTGTAATATTGCTGGTCACTTCCTGGAAGAAGAAGATGCAGAAGCAATGCAACAGGAACTGAAGGAAGCTTTTCGGTTATACGATCGTGAGGGTAACGGCTACATCACTACGAGTACCTTAAAGGAAATCCTGGGCGCCCTTGATGATAAACTTTCGAGCTCTGATTTGGATGGAATTATCGCTGAAATTGATACTGACGGTTCTGGTACTGTAGATTTTGATGGTACGTTGATTTTTAATAACTTTTTTGGGGCATTTATTAATAGTGTTTTTTTTCTCTCTAGAATTCATGGAGATGATGACTGGTGATTAAATAATTCGAAACCAACTAAAATTTCATTTAATTTGTAAGACACTCTAATTTGCAATAAGTAAATGTGAAATTCAAAAGTTTTTTTCATACTGCGGCCATAACGATTCTATTTAATTAAATTATTGTAATTCTTTGATTGTTATAAATGTATTTTTTTGTTTATAAATTAAAAAAAAAGAACGTTTTATAGACAATTATGAAATATACATGGTTTGATTATAAACTAATCCATTTATTATAATTGAATTGAAATGCTCTTTTTTAGATTTCTTAATTGCAATATCCGCAATTGTGAGTAAGCCGTCTAGTAAGTTTCAACATGAATACTACGTAGATGGTAAATTTCATTTCTCCCTATCAGATACGAGAACTGTAATACAGTTCTGTAACTAAGTAATTGATTACACTTAACAGCTAATGTGTTTCCATAGTCAAATGCAAAGTGCATAACGCAGATCTCGCAAATTGCATCCAGTTGGGCGTAAAAATTCAAAGTTAGCTTACAGAAATGTATAATGAACGAGTATATGTACAATGTACAGCACATGTATATATGATAAATTAGAACTTTCTACCGACAAAGTTATACCAGTGCCTAGTTTCGTTGGTTTTATCGATGTTGAACTTTCTTAATTATTTGAAAATGAAATATATGCATATTAGGGGTAAGTGAAGGATAGACGGAAAAGTAATATAATATAACATTTCGAGTACGATTTTAAATTTAAATCATATTTATCTTTTGCAACTATCTATGAAACATCGACCAAGAATTTGGTGTATTCTTTGAGCTTAGTGGGGGATGTATGATGGATAGGATATACACATCGGTCAATAAGTCCGTAGGATAACAAAGAAAATACAATTTTTTCGGTCTAATTTTGCTTTATTCTTCGACATGGTTTTCTTCAAAAGTGATACAATCCGTCCAACGCCTCTCTAGCTTTTCGATACCAGTTTTGTAGAACAACTTGTTTTTCGACTCAAAATGTGCCTCAGTTGCGGAAATTACCTCTTCATTTGAGCCATATCTTTTGTCAGCGAGCATTTTTTTCAGGTCTGCGAAAAGTCAGTAGTCGCTGAGGGCTAGATCTGGAGAATACGTTGGGTGCGGAAGCAATTCGAAGTCCAATTCCTGCAATTTTGCCATTGTTTTGATCGACTTGTGACACGGCGTATTGTCTTGATGAAACAGTATTTTTTCCTCTGCCTGTGTGGCCGTTTCGCAGCAATTTCTCGCTTCAAACGTTCGAGTAATGGTATATAATAATCGGTATTGATGCTCTTTCTCTTCTCAAGGTAGTCTATGATTAATATACCTTGTGCATCCCAAAAAACTGAAGCCATTACCTTGCCAGCCGAGTTGAGTTTTTGGTCGCCTTGGTCGCGGCTCTCCCGCTGCTGTCCACTCGGATGACTGCCGATTTGACTCTGGTGTGAAATGATGGAAGCAAGTTTCATCCATTGTCACATACCGCCGCAAAAAATCTTTTTTATTGCGTCGAAACAGCTTCATACAGGCTTCCGAATCGTCGACACGTTGTTGTTTTTGATCCACTGTGAGCAAACGCGGCACCCACTTAGAAAAGAGCTTCCGCATCGACAAATGCCCATGCAAAATTGTGTGCACACTGCCTTTCGATATCTTTAGAGTGTCTGCTAACTCTTGCAACTTCACTTTACGATCGGCCAAAACGATTTTGTGGACTCTTTTAATGTTTTCTGGAGTAACAGCTTCATTTGGCGTTCCACTGAGGGGCAAGTCTTCAGTCGAGCTACGACCACATTGAAACTCGGCAAACCACTTCTCAACCATTTGTCTCGACGGAGCAGATTCCAAATAACGCTTTTCAAGCCATGTTCTTGTTTCAACGGCGTTTTTTCCCATCAAGGAGCAATGTTTTATCAACACACGAAATTCGGATTTTTCCATGTTTTTAAAAATAACAAAAGT
This sequence comes from Chorisops tibialis, assembly GCA_963669355.1. Taxonomy (NCBI): domain Eukaryota; kingdom Metazoa; phylum Arthropoda; class Insecta; order Diptera; family Stratiomyidae; genus Chorisops; species Chorisops tibialis. The sequence goes on along the minus strand of OY770262.1, from coordinate 261,307,517 downwards.
AGCGTCACTTCGAGCACTGTAGCTTGTAAACAAAGAATCAGAATGTCATGAAATTTTAACGCATCGCTTCAGAAAGTTGGTACTCCCTGCCAATACAATTGGTTCGGCCACAGAGGTGCCATCTGTAGGTCATCCTACGGACTTATTGACCGATGTACTACATACACAGATACGTTAGTATTTCTTTTAACCTTTTCTTGAGAAATGCGGAGTGGCGTGGCGTCCATTGATGCAAGGGATGCATTGCTTCCTTTACATTTTGCCTTCTATTAAGTCTTAAAATACTAAACTAAAATCAAAACAAATATGTAAATTTATTTAAAACTTTCTAAAAGAAAGCGCGCATTATTTTCGTTGAACACTGTAAATACCATTTACTTGCACAGGACAGCTTTTTTGTACGCTTTTTCTAAACAAAAGCGTTTGGATGGTCGAAAGCCTTCTATTGAGAAGACTCGGTGAGATGCAATTTGAAAATTGCATACCCAACACTGCCGGCCAGTCTGTGGCAAAATTTTCGCTGCCGCCAAGCGCAAGCTCGCCTTGTATGGGATTGTATTTGTATTTTGAACAGCTATTGAGCTGGATGGCTTGTCCAAATCCATTCAGTCCATTTACACTGCACACCCTGACGCTGAAATCATTACCGCGGGCGATTCAAATGTTCACAACACTGCCTGGCTTAAATATTCCTTCTGTACGGACCAAGAGGGACGTGATACAGAGCTCTTTGCCTCGTTAAACGGTCTAACACAGCTGGTAAATGAGCCTACTTGTTTACCAGAAATTGCAGGTCAATTCTTTAATCTTCTCTATCTCTATCTCACCAACCAACCTGACCAATACTTTCTCTCTGTAATATCCCCATCGCCAGTTGGAAATACGGATCACTTCTTGATTCGTGCACAATTTCTTGTTGCTGAACGAGTTCTTCAATGCCTTCAATTGAAAGTTGTGCTTCGATTCTAATGATTGCAATGAAGCCTGTAAACTTAACACTGAGACCATCCTGAAAGGTATGAAGCTCTATATACCTTCTAGTCTAAAGAGAATTGAGCCGTCCAAGGACTCTTGGTTCACAAATGAATGTCTAGCGGCAATTCAGGCTAAGAAACAATCGTTTTAAAATCTTAAAAATTTTCTAACTCGAGCTAACAGAGAGACCGCTGGCCCTGATGGCATTTCCCCCATTACCCTTAAAATGTGCTCCTCTTCTCTGGCTAAGCCCCTTCGCAATCTTTTTCATCTATTTTACTCTTCTGGGTGCTTTCCACGATTATCGAAAGTCGCGAATGTTCAGCCAATTCCCAAGAAAGGAAACAAAGCGAACTCCGCTAACTACCGCCCGATAGCCAGCACTTCAGTGCTCTCGTAAGTGATGGAAACTACTGTTAATCGCAAAATCCATCACTATCTCGAGGATAAACAGCTTATCCACGATCGCTAATACGGTTTCCGTTCTGGAAGGTCGGCTGGAGATCTCTTGTCTACCTGACGGAACGTTGGAGCTCTTGCTTGCACAAATACGGCGATGGTCAAGTTCTTGCTCTTGAAATTGCAAAAGCTTTTGACAGAGTTTGGCATGAATGTCTCCTTGTTAAACTAAAGACCATTGGCTTCGATGCTACCCTCATTCGATGGATTGAGAGTTTCCTGTCCGAACGCACTTTACGAATCGTATTAGATGGCGTTACTTCTTCCTCTTTCCCAACTAATTCTGGTGTCCCTCAGGGCTCTCTCCTATCGCTTGCTCTGTTCTTAGTATTTATTAACGACCTTTTCGTCTTCTACTCTCAATCCGATCCATAGTTTTGCAGATGACTTTAGATAACACCTTTGAATTTAACTCTGCTGCGGGTTCTCACAAGCAATCTATTGCTTCTAAACGCAGGGAGTTATTCAGTTCGCTGGACTTCGACATCGACTTAATCCTGGAATGGGGCAGGAAAAATAGAGTAGAGTTCAACGGTGCTAAAACACAGGCCGGTCATCTTTCCCTTAAACGTGATGTTCCAGCGTCGTCGTCGAATTTCGCCTTTAATGGCCTACCAATTAGCTCTTTAGATGAATTTATCGTATTAGGCGTAAAATTAAATAACCATCTTGATTGGAGCAAACATATCTTTGATGTTGTCCTGGATACCTCCAAACGCCTAGGTATTCTTCGCAAATGCAAAAAATATTTTACGCCGCACGACTTAGCTACCATCTACAAGGCTTACATTCGATTTCGTTTAGAGTACGATTCGCATTTATGGGCTGGGGCACCCAAAACACACCTTGCACTGCTCGATCGAATCCAAAAACACGGGTTCCAACTAATTGGAAATGACACCATTACGAGTTCTGTTGAGTCCCTCGAACATCGTAGGAACGTTGCAGTACTCAGCATTTACTATCGCTACTTTCATGGTAAATGTACCGCGGAACTTAGATCACTTATTCCTCCACTTTACAGTTTTCCCCGAATTACTCGTCAAGTTAAACGCGTGCACGAGTTGATCGTCAAGTCTATTCCTACTCGTACAGTGAAATATATATAGTCCTTCATCCCCCTCCAGACTTTGGAATGCATTGCCTGCTAGCATATTTCCAAGCAAGTATAACCTTCAGCGCTTCAAAAATAATGTCCACCTTCACTTCCGTATCTCTCCCCCAAAATTCCCATAACACTACGAAATTTCATTCTCTTTCTATACCAACATAACTGTGCAATGCATTATAGGGTGATCCCCTAAATTATAATCGGTGCCTTAAAAAAAATTTGTCGAGCTTTGAGGGGAAATGAATCAGTTTAAACTTTTGCAGATCGGGCGACATCTTTCCGTCCTTACTTGATTGATCGAATTTCATCCCGTATTCACCCTAGTAAATATAAGGATATCTGTTGGTAAGGGATTGAAATGTCCGTTTATTTATGAATTCAATCGTTTATTTATTATTATTGTTTTGAAGTTGTATTATTTGTATTAAAATTTATTCAATCGCTTTTAGCTTAGCTGTCAATAAGGTACAATTTTTAGTGGGACTGTTTTACTTTATTATTTTAATAATAAAGCATTGTGATCGAATTGGAAAAAAAAAAAGTTGCTACCCTGAAATTTTGTTTTTTCGCGTTTCATGACTAAATTAGCCTAAAAATGCAAAAAAAAATCCGTCTGTCTGTACGCCGTCCTCCGTACGCCGGTGTGTACGCTCAGCGCACATTAACTCCCAAGCCCTTCAAGATGGAAAGTTCATTTTTGGGGGGATTGTAAATAGTTGCGGATCACGGGCGGAAACCCATTTTGGGGGATGTACGGGTTCAGGGGGAGGCGGGGGGAGCGCTTAAACCGAAAAACACGAATTCAAATATCTCAACCATGGTATCAGCTAGGAAGCTCAATATACATATAGAGGAATTTGTGGGACAACTTTTAAAAATAATTTAATTTTTTTATCCATTGTGGTGCGAAAAGGGGGGGCTAAGAACCAATTGTCATTCGAATTTTTTTTCAAACGATTATATCTTTGAAATTACTTACCATAAAAAATTTATATTTTGAGACCATTAAGGTGGCATATAGGTCCACTAGAATCAGTTTAGATAAAAGCTAATTATTGTAAGGGGGTCAGGGGGGTGCAAAGAAAAACACTTAAGAATCAATATCTCGGCTATTTATTAAGCTATGTAATTGAATCATAGAACTTATATTAAGCAACTGTACTAGAAAAATACGAGAGAAATATAACATTTGGACAAAGTAGTAGTGGGGGGAAATGGGGAGCATTTCAAAAATTGTGCACTTTCCAAAATTTCAATCCGTTATAATTCAAAATTGAGTGCAGATATCACATTCAAATTTTGTCAAATTGTAGAACTAGGTAGTTTTTAAATTTGGTTAACATTTTACTTCGGGAGGTGTAAGGGGAGGGAGGTGGTAACCAAAAATGTCGAAAATTTTGAGTGATTTTTAAGGGCTCTGGTGAAAGATACAAGATTTAAATTTTCCATGTAGATACATCTAGTTGTTGTACATACAGAAAAAATAATAAAAATTCTACAATTGTTATGCACCGACCCCCCTGGTCTACTGTGCACAAGGTGTTTCATGTGCAATGAAAAAACCTCATAAATTGAAAATTTTTGAATTAAATTTGAAGGTAGAAACCTGAAAATTGCGAAATGCATTTAAAAAAAATCTTCAAAAGAATGAAATATTAACTGGTCGAATACCTTGAAAGCTTCTACTCCTTCCCATACAAAATTATTTTTTCGACCATATTTAAGAAATTAATTATCACCTAATTAGTAAAAGATATCAATTTGAACTTTTTTGGAAAAAAATGTAATGAAATTCCTTTAAAAGTTTTGCAATCGCGATTGCCCTTCTACCCCCTCCCATACAAAAGTATCATTTCGACCTGTTTCATTGAATCAACTAATAACCAACAAATTAAAAGCTACGAACTTGAAATTTCGTACGAGCACACTACAAGAGAATGGAAATAAAATTGCGTCACAATTTTTACGATTCCCCTACCTCCTCTACTCCTTCCCATACAAATGTTTGGTTTCGTGAATGTAAAATACACCGAATCCTATGAAAATTATATGCAACTTCGTCTATGAAACTGACATTGTATACGAAGAATATTGGACGTAATTCAAGCAATCAATTAAAAAACTATTAACATCCACCCACTCTTACTATCACCCCTCACCCCTCCCCTCATAAAAACTCAAGCTTGCATAAATAAACGAACGAAATATTGATTATATGTCCTGGAGCTTTTGAACTTTTCCGCAAAGTGTTAAATTGACAACTGCCCTGCCTAAGAACCCCCTTTCACTTAGTCTACCCTAACCACTCTAACCTGCATATTGACTTTCCACACATCCGCAACTTGTCCCAAGAATAATAAAGTTTCGCCCGACTTGTTGGCAGTTTATTTTATACTCTAGATGAAATCTGAGAGTATATTGTGTTTGCCTTACCGCTTGTAACGCTAAGAAATAACGCTCGCACAGAGCCGCTAAGGATACAGAAATATTTGTTGTCGCTCAAAAACTTCGATTCCGGGTTGCTGCTTGTCCGTCTGTCTGTCTGTATGTCTGTCCGACTGTCTGCAGCTTTGAGCTATAGTGCTGAAAATTTTTGTGTGTCAGTTTTAGCAAAAAACATAACAGGGCTACGATTGCGCGTAAAGCGCAATCTTACGGTACTCTAGATGAAATAGAATTTTTTGTGATCCCAAGAAATTTTGTATGAGGAGTGTTAGAAGGGGTGATAGCATTGACCTATTTTTTTCCCCATCATGCTAAAGTAGCTATAAAAATGTTTTATACAAAATGCTTACACCAAAAATTGAATAGGAGCTGAGAAAATTAGTGTGTTAGATTTAGTGAAAATGTGCAGTTTGTATGGGAGGTGGTAGAAAGAGTGGGGGGATTTTAGTGATTTTTTCAGAAATAACTAAGAATATCATAAAATTGACATTTCTTAAATTTGAGACTGGTAGCATTCATACTTTTCAAGAAAATCGATTTTTTGTGAAGTTGTGAAACTGCGTCATATTGTATGGGAGGGGGTAGAAGCAGTAAAGCTAATCAAAAATTTTTTTTCTGATCTTAGTGATAATGCTAAATAAGTATTTATTACGAAATATGAGCTCGATAAATATTATGTGTTCTGAGAAAATCGGCTTAGAGCATTTCATGAAAAAGTGCAGTTTGTATGGGAGGGGTTGGAAGGAGAGAGAGGACGCAAATAATTTTTACACAGTATATTGAAATTATTATAAAAGTAATATATCCCGAAATTCAGACTAAAAACCTTTATACTTTTCGAGCAAATCTATTTATAGTCGAATTGCGAAATTATGTCATTTTGTATGGGAGGGGGTAGAAGGGGTGAAGCTAATCGTCTAATTTTTTTTAGCCTTACTAACAATTTTAAACAAATATTTGGTGCACAATTTCAGCTCGCTAAATTTTATACGCACTGAGAAAATTGGCTTAGAGTAATTCATGATAAGTACAGTTTGTATGGGAGGTGGTAGAAGGAGGGGGCAGACACGCATAATTTTTATACGGTAGATTGATATTATTATAAAAGTAATATATTCCAAATTTCAGGCCAATAGCTTTTATACTTTTCGAGCAGATCCGTTTATTGTCAAATTGCGTATTTGTGTCATTTTGTATGGGAGGGGGTAGAAGGGGTGGAGCGATTTGGCCCATTGACGAACTTGACCTTACTTTTTTGTCAAAAACGACGTGTACGAAATTTGAGCTTTCTAGCTCAACGCGTTCTCAAGCTAGAGCGCGCACAGACGGACGGACGGACATCCGGTTTTGAGATTTTTGAGTGATAATATTAATTTCTGTATTCATCATTTTTTTCTCCGAGCCTTATTTCTTGGCGTTACAAACTTTAGAGCAAACTTATAATACTCTCAGATTCCATCTAGAGTATAAAAATAACTTTAAGTTCGTGAATGGGCTACATCCCCCCACTCCTTCTACCCCCTCCCATTCAAATTTCACGAAATTCCGAAATTTTCAAAAGGCCATTGAAGATCTGGCAAACAAGGCAGAATCTGCGGCTTACATTGGGGATATGGGTTCACTATTCAAAATCATGAAACAGTTGACGAACAGGAATTCCTCTGCCAACCACCTGGTGAGTGATGTCAACGGAACTCTCCTTAATATGAGTGAACACCAGTTGCGGCGATGGAAGGAATACTTCTCTGATATTTTAAACATCTTGTCAGAGGAAGATATTCCAGAAACAGAACAACTACCAAACATCCAACCGCAGCAATCCTCTATTAGGGATGATTCCTCAGATAACAAACATATAGTTTCCGCAATTCGGTCAATGGTGGAAAGGAAAGCCCCAGGTATAGATGGACTGCCAACCGAACTCTTCAAAGCGGACCCGGAAATTATAGCCGATATTCTCGTCCCACTGAGGTGTGGAATGAAGGAAGATATCCGACTGAATGGAAGGAGGGCATCATTGTTTAAATTCGGAAAAAGGGCGACCTTCGGGATTGTGGCAATTGGCGTGGTATCTGTCTACTTACTGCCGTATCGAAAAGCATGGCAAAGGTAATTTTCAATGGGATTGGGAATGTGCTTCTCGAAGATGTTGAAGAGGTGCAAGATTTTTGTTATCTCGGAAGCATTGTCAGTATGGACGGCGGAGCTGAAATGGATATTGAGGCTCGTAAAAAAAAACTCGTCAAGCCTTCGGTTTTCTTTCCCCTTTCTGGAGGTTAAGAGATATCTCCCTTCGCACGAAGCAGCGAGTTTTTGACACATACGTCAAATCCGTGTTGTTATTTGGTTGTACTACGTGGAAAGTGACCTTTCGACTTACTAAGAAACTACAAACTTTCGTGAGCCAATGCTTCCGACGCATTTTAGGAATATTCTGGCCAGAAGTGATCTCCAACGACGAACTTTAGAGTACAACTGGAGAGACTAAAATAGGCATTGAGATTTAAAGGCGGAAGTGGCAGTGGATCAGTCACACTTTGAGGAAACTAGAGCGAAACATCGCCATACAGACTGTGAATTAAAATCCTCAAGGAAGACGTCGGGTTGGTCGACCATGTAGCTTATAGAAGCGAGCAGTTGAGCAGGAGGCCAGAGGAATAAACAAGTCTTGGCAACAGCTTAAAGCTGATGCTCAGGATCGCGCCTTGTGGAAAGGAGTTGTTTCTCTCCTGTGCCCCTATAGGGGGGTCTTAACAGGAATTTGATTGATTGATTGTTCCGAAGTTTTGAAGATATTCGCCCAGTTAATATTTTAAACTGTTAGAATTTTTTTTTAAAGCTTTTCACAAATTTTTAAGTTTCTACCTCAAAATTTCATTCAAAAATTTTCAGTTGATGTGTTTTTTTCATTGCACATGAAACACCTTGTGCACGTTAGACCCCCATTTCGGTGGATAGCAATTTTGGAAAAAAATTATTATTTGTCTTTTATGTATATCAAATAGATGTATCGACGTACAAAATTTAAAATTTGTACCTTTTACCAGTGCCTTAAAAACATCACTCAAAATTTTCAACATTTCTGCTTTCTACCTGTCTCCTCTTACACCTCCCAACTTAATTTTTTTACCAAAATTAAAAACTAAATAGTTCTACAATGTGAAAAACTTTTGATTTGATATCTGTACTCAATTTTGAGATATAAGGATTTGTAGTTTTGTAAAGTGCACCATTTTTGAAATGCTCATTTTCCTCCACTACTATTATCTCGACATCTTATTATACTCTAGATGAAATCTGAGAGTATTATAAGTTTGCTCTAAAGTTTGTAACGCCAAGAAATAAGGCTCGGAGAAAAAAATGATGAATACAGAAATTAATATTATCACTCAAAAATCTCAAAACCGGATGTCCGTCCGTCCGTCCGTCCGTCCGTCCGTCCGTCCGTCCGTCCGTCCGTCCGTCCGTCCGTCTGTGCGCGCTCTAGCTTGAGAACGCGTTGAGCTAGAAAGCTCAAATTTCGTACACGTCGTTTTTGACAAAAAAGTAAGGTCAAGTTCGTCAATGGGCCAAATCGCTCCACCCCTTCTACCCCCTCCCATACAAAATGACACAAATGCGCCATTTGACAATAAACGGATCTGCTCGAAAAGTGTAAAAGCTATTGGCCTGAAATTTGGAATATATTACTTTTATGATAATATCAATCTACCGTATAAAAATTATGCGTGTCCCCCCCCTCCTTCTACCACCTCCCATACAAACTGTACTTATCATGAATTACTCTAAGCCAATTTACTCAGTGCGTATAAAATTTAGCGAGCTGAAATTGTGCACTAAATATTTATTTCAAATTGTTAGTAAGGCTAAAAAAAATTAGACGATTAGCTTGACCCCTTCTACCCCCTCCCATACAAAATGACACAATTTCGCAATTCGACTATAAATAGATTTGCTCGAAAAGTATAAAAGTTATTAGTCTGAATTTCGGGATATATTACTTTTATAATAATTTCAATATACTGTGTAAAAATTATCTGCGTCCTCTTTCTCCTTCCAACCCCTCCCATACAAACTGCACTTTTTCATGAAATGCTCTAAGCCGATTTTCTCAGAACATATAACATTTATTGAGCTCATATTTCGTAATAAATACTAATTTAGCATTATCATTAAGATCAAAAAAAATGTTTGATTAGCTTTACTGCTTCTACTCCCTCCCATACAATATGACGCAGTTTCTCAACTTCACAAAAAATCTATTTTCTTGAAAAGTATGAATGCTACCAGTCTCAAATTTAAGAAATGTCAATTTTATGATATTCTTAGTTATTTCTGAAAAAATCACTAAAATCCCCCCACTCTATCTACCACCTCCCATACAAACTGCACATTTGCACTAAATCTAACACACTAATTTTCTCAGCCCATATTCAATTTTTGGAGCATTTTGTATAAAACATTTTTATAGCATGATGGGGAAAAAAATAGTTCAATGCTATCACCCCTTCTAACACTCCTCATACAAAATTTCTTGGGTTCACAAAAAATTCTATTTCATCTAGAGTACCGTAAGATTGCGCTTTACGCGCAATCGTAGCCCTGTTATGTTATTTTTTTCATATTTCACTAAAGAAGCTTAGTATACGTTTCAAGTTTCAATTACATAGCTTAAGAGAAATTCGAGATAACCATTTTTATGTGTTTTTCTTTGCAACCCCCCTGACTCTCCCTATTCCGATAATCAACCTCTTTCTAAGCTGATTCTGGTGGACCTATATGCCACCTTAGTTGTCCCAAAATATCAATTTTTTGTGATTAGTAATTTCGAAGATATAATCAATTGGAAAAAAAATTCGGACGACAATTTGTTTTTACCCTCCCTCCTTTTCGGACGCAAATGAATAAAGAAATTCAATTATTTTTAAAGTTTGTCCCACAATTCTCTTCATACCTTTGCTGATTTTCAGCCTCTTATCTGCATTCATGGTGGAGATATTAGCAAGTGAAATTTTTGACTCTTTTCCTCCCCCTTCCACCTGACACTCTCAAAAATTTAGATAATGGTGTTCACTTACCCAATCAACAATCCACTCAAAAACGAACATTCTACCTTTAATGGTCTCGGAGATATGAGTACGGGGGGAAAAATTTTTTTTTTTTGCATTTTTAGGCTAATTTAGCCATGAAACGCGAAAAAAAAATTTCAGGGTTGCAAATTTTTTTTTGAGTCGATCACAATATTTTATTACTGGAAAAATAAAGTAAAAAATTGGCCAATGGATTTCGGGTGTTTTCCAAAGTCCTGACGAGTCGACCCAAGGGTCACCATGCTTCCCCATGATGTGTTCTAGTCCAGTGTTGTCAGAGCCAACCTGGGCGTTCATATCTCCTGAGATGAAAATAATGTCACCTCTTGGAACAGTTGGTTATAAAACTCCTCTTTGTCACCAGGTTTTGCGGTATTAGTTGGTGCGTAGCACTGTTTGAATTGTGACGTTTCTGACACTAGTCCTGAGCCTGATGACGATAATCCTATCCGAGATTCACTCCCAGCTGATGAGATTGTTTCTCGCTCTCGGTGTAAGGACGACCGCCACACCATTTTCGGCTTCACTCTCAGGACCATCGTACAGAATGGTGTTTCCGCTCGGAGTTTGATCTTCTCCTGATCCTGTCCACCTGACCTCGCTCAAGTCCAAGATTTGGATATTATAGTGCTCCATTTCACGGTCGACTTGTGGTGCAAGGACCGCGTGACCCCAGCTCTTCCCCGTCATTCAATGTTCGAACTTTCCAGGAGCCAATCATAGTCCTTTTCGAATGCAAAAGTCGTCACCGTAGAATCCGTCCGTATCGGAGGCGCTGTATCCGTTTCTCTTATCAGTAAGGATTTAAGATCACGGGTGATAAGCCTATGATCCAGTGAATGTTCATTTGCCATTTTTAGGGCCACCATGACTGGCTATGGTTGAATTTTACTGCCCATAATTATAAATACGAAAGTGAAAAAAAATTGCTTTACTTCTAAATCATTTTTACTCATTCCCAAAAAACTCTAACAGGACGTATTACATCCTTTATCAATGTTTACTCACTGTATTTCAACTCCTTCTAATCTTAATAGCTTCAATTCCACCACTTGAAAATTCTAATTCAAATACCCTTCGCAAAGCACAACGTCCTAATTACCTTCGCGACGTTAAAATTTATATTCATTGCCCTTACCTACGTTCAAGCCTGCTATCACAATTTCGCACAATGTTTACACTCAAGCACAGCAGTGTTAAGCTCGAGAAAATCTTTCGCACATTCGAAATTGCCCGAACATTACAACTTCTCAGCCAAAGAGCAGCACGCAAAGAAGTCAATCCTCTTCGGCCTGTTTAAAGTTCATATCAAGAAAAACCAAGCCCACCCATGGGCGCCTTAAATATCCTTCGTCCATTTAATAGGAATCGAGACATGACAGCATCGAATCGGTTTTAATCTCGCAGAACGAGCCTATAAATCATGAGAGACTGTTCTATGATTTGACTCCGAGCTTTTATGGCGCTCATACATACATGCTCCCAGATATCAGCTCACAGGATATGAAGGATAATGCACTTGAAGCGATTCCCCAATTGCGAAATAGGACATGCCAAGTTTGGCCCAATTTTCTGTTGCGCCACGTTTTCGACCTGATTCCATCGCTTCAACTCCCGCACTATCCTGGCACGGAGCGGCCGCCACATTCCCGAGAGAATGAGTTTATCAATTCGTTTTGTGTTGGGGAAGTGGAATGTTGAAAAATAAAAATGGAAACCAAACATTTACGTCACACAAAGGAGAGCAAACATGTTTTCGAAATAAAGCAGGACATCTAGGGTTTGTTCATATTTAAATTTTTAGTTCAAAGGGTTTCGTCTGTGCGGAGCGCGGAGAGCGAATTTCATTGATTATTTTCTATAACTGGAGTAAAATGAGCATGGGCCCATGGAACTTATGAAATCGGAACACAGAGTAAATTTGAAAAGAATGTTCTACCGGATTTGAAGGATATTCGAAATAGGAAAACTTGGATTTGCATTGATTATAATTGCAAAAATTTTGGTGACTAATTTCATTATAAGAAAGTCTCCTTTACTTCCAGCATGTTACGATTGGGACGTCGAAGTACACTCGAGATGGAACGCAACGTTTCATCGAGTCCTTACTCGCATAATCGGAGAAGTGTTGTGGTGCGACTGAGCGGAAACTGAACTCCTCTCACGTTCGACTTCTGAGTTGGTGTAGGCTCGCTTTGCCGAGCTCGCTCTGCGATCCCCACATATTCGAACGCAAGGATGGAACGAATTTTCATTACTATCAACGCTGCAGTCGGGAGTACGTCGGTTTCGTGGCGTGCGTTTCAAGTGTGTCCTTTCTGTCTGCAATCAATATCTTGGCATAGTGTTTTCATCAATCTAAAGGAATTTCGTCGCCGTCTTACAGTTCTTTTCGTTTCGTGAAAAGTATCTCGCGCGGTATTTTCGATAATGCGGTGAATAGTGTCGATAAAGTGAAGTTGTAGTTCGAAATTAGTAGTGATTTCCATTCAGTATAGTGTTCAGTTCTCTCTAAGGATTTCAGCTTTCAACTCTGGGAAATATATTGCTTGGATAAGAGACAACACACGGGATGATAGTAAGGTAATGTAATTGTATGAGCTTCCTTTCTTTTTCTTTCCGAATAGCTCCGTATATCTACAGGTCATGTAGATACTTTGCCTTGGCTGCACTCCTCCATTCATTGAGACTGGTGGCATTCTTCTCGGTGAAAATGAAGTTCATGCATTGCATTACTAAGCATCGTATAGAAGTTCGTCCTGCAAGTATACATTAACATTGATGCTATTGCAAAGCACCTTAGTCAGATGGATTGCAGCCATGGAAAGCAGTTCCTAATGGAACTTTAGAGCCAGATGAGTGAAAGGACTTTTCCGTTTCGGGTCATTGGATGGATGGCAGCTTGTGTTGGCAATTGAGTACCTGAGTGTTTTATGAGCATTGAAAAAAGCAATGTACAGATTTTCTTTTCTTTCACCGCATGACGAGATTTTTTGCGCCCACTTGTGACTTGAATATTGCCGAGGCGTCTCTTTGTCTTCACGTTTCCAGTACGAGCAGCCTTACGAAGCATTTCAAAAATCTGCGACCTTTAACCTTTGAATAAAAAAACTGTTCCAGCCCACATGGTATAGCTGCCGCTCTTCTTCTTTTTTTTGCAAGCAGCCAAACACTGGCTACCACGAATTTGAAAGGTCATATATGGAGTGAATATGAAGCTTGTACCTTATCACCGAACTCACCGAAAAGGACTATCTGGCTGTTGCTTGTTGTATAAAGTCGAGCCTGTTCTACTGCATGTACTTTATCTTAGCTTTACTCTATGGGTTGGAGTAAAATGGACAATGAAAAGAAAAGCATAAAGAAATTTACTTATGAATTTTCTATAATGCCGGCCGAAATCGGCCTTGTGTCTTAGCCGCAGTAAGGCAAGTACAAGTTGAGGTTACCACAAAAAAAAAGTAGCTTAGAAGGAGTATAGCAAAGGTTATTGCGGCTTTTGCCGAAAGGTTGTACTGGTGGTGCGAAGGAATCGCAACTTAACTTCGAATTGCGGTGCCCAATTGAAGGTAAAGTTTCCAACATAAATAAGCGATATAATGTTGCCCGTGGGATATGTTACGAAAACTCCCAAAGGATGAAGAATAAGTTTCGCATCGTCTGGAACGGATTTAAATTTGCTCGTTCGAAAACTTATTCGCATAATAATAATTTGCTTGCGATTAGTTAGTCTGAGAATAGATAAGATCGCAGAAAAGGTTTAGGATTATATAAAACGAAAGGACTTTTTGCTTTCACGATATCTAAAATTTCATTAGGTAACTTCGATAGAATTTCGGAGAAGACATTTCCATGATACACTTTTTGGATCGCTTCCAAATTTGGTCCTGAATTAAGAGTATTATGTCTTATACTGTGTAATATGGTCATGTTGAAGTGAAATATTTTCTGGAGAAAATGTTTTTTACTAAGTTATGAAAAATATATCAAGGACTCTGTTTCATAATGCATACTCAACGAAAGTGGGTATGGAAGAAATCAAAAAGGTACATAAGAATTTATTTTTTAAATAACGGAATTAGCAATTTGTCCAAAATATAACTCGACAATGCCTAAAAATGGAGGAATTATCAACGAATCGTGAATAGATGAATTGCTAATGAATTAATCGTGTCGTTAACGAATTGTTGATTAGATAAATTGTCCATGGACTGATTGTTCTAAACGAATTATCAATAATACCTATACTACATTGCTGATATACAATATCTAGCATTGGAAACGTGGTATCGCATACTAGAAATGGTATTAGGTTTAGGTTGTAGGAGGGTGGTTCCACGGAAACCACAAGCACTGAAGCCATCTAGTTGGGCCCATTGTACTTCCCCTATTGATATAAGATGGAAGTCACTCCTCTTGCTCTAACCACTTGGTTCGGTTTGCGAGCCTTAACAGGCTTGAATGTTGGACGCCTCTGAGGTCGTCTAGTTCTGAGAAGAATCTAGAGCCTAAACAAAGGAGACGACTGTTGGAGATTTGCGGACAGCGACAAAGATAATATTCAATGGATTCTTCGTCTTCCTCGCAACCTCTGCACAAGCTGTCGCTCGCGATCCGCATCCTAAATGCGTGCAGCCTTAGCAAGCAATAGCCTGTGGTCAGGCCGACAATAGTTCGGATACTATAGCGACTACCTTGTAACAGCTGAGCTGTAATATTTTTGTTCGGTTCTTCCCAAAAGGATTTGGCCGTTTTACAGCTTTCCAGCTGCCGCCACCCCGCCAAGAAAGAATCCAAAATAGTCTGTTTGAAGTTAGTCTTCAGCACTGTTGGTGCTACATCGACTGACTTCCTAGTGGAATTGATGTTTGCAGATCTTTGTGCCGCCTCGTTACCTAGCAGGTCGCTATGACCCGGTATCCAAATTAGAAAAACTTCCGTTATGGCCGCTAGGCGATTTAAATTGTGTCTTCAAATGGACACTAGTTTGAACGTAGTCCTGTAGGATTGGAGTGCCTGAGGCGCAGCCCTGCTGTTCGAGAACATGTAACAATTTCCGAGACTGTGCATATCAAGAATAATTTTTGTACACTGGTTAATGGCTAATACTTCTGCTTGGAACACTGCCGCGTGTTTGGATGTCGAGGTCGTGGGAATAAATCTCTGCACCTGTCCCCTGGCTAGTTTTAGATCCGTCCGTATAGAGATGATGTGGGTTAACAGCTGTCTAACAGCTGTAAAGCGGATTGCATGAGGTCTCCTAGAACTTACTCAAAATTTACCAGTTAACATGATGACAAGATCGTTTGCATATGCTATTGTGGGGTAGCCGTTCGTATTTAAAATGGAAAGGGGTTCATTCACTGTTAGGACCCACAGGAGAGGCGATATTATACCGCCCTGTCGCGTTCCTTTGTGAACAGAGCCTTTTCTTGTCTCGTCACCCATTAGTGCTATGATTTTCCGTGAACGAAGAAGCTTTGCTATCCAGTAAATAGAGGTTCTACGCTATGGCTGCGCAAGGCCTCAAGTATGGCATCAATGTTGACATGGTTGAACGCGTTCCATGTCTAGGAAGGCACTGAGTGCAACCTCTTTTTGATGGAAAGCTTTCTCTACGGCGGCTACCGTCACATGCAAGGTGGTGTCAGTGGATCTACTTTCAGATAGGCGTGTTGGTGGGGGCATCTAACCAAGAGGTTCAGATTTGCCCGCAGATAGCTGTCCACCAGCCTTCCTAGGCCTTTAAGAAGGAACGAGGTCAGGCTCATCAAACCATCAAATTCCTGTTAAGACCCCCTATAGGGGCATAGGACAGAAACAACTCTCTTCCACAAGGCGCGATCCTGCGCATCGGCTTTAAGCTGTTGCCAGGACTTGTTTATTCCTCTGACCTCCTGCTCAACTGCTCGCTTCCATGTGTTACATGGTCGACCAACTCGACGTCTTCCTTGAGGGTTATAATCCAGAGCCTGTTTTGCGATGTTTTGCTCTGGTTTCCTCAAAGTATGACCGATCCACTGCCACTTTCGCCGTTGAATCTCAATACCTATTTTAGTCTGGCGAGTTGTACTCCAAAGTTCGTCGTTGGAGATCACTTCTGGCCAGAATATTCCTAAAATGCGTCGGAGGCATTGGTTTACGAAAGTCTGTAGTTTCTTGGTAAGTCGAACGGTCACTTTCCACGTAGTACAACCATATAACAACACGGATTTGACGCATGCGTCAAAAACTCGCAGCTTCGTGCGAAGGGAGATCTCTCTTAACCTCCAGAAAGGGGAAAGGATACCGAAGGCCTGACGAGCTTTATTTAGCCGAGCCTCAACATCCTTTTCGGCTCCGCCTTCCATGCTGACAATGCTTCCGTGCACCTCTTCCACATCCTGTCCATTAAGAACAATCGGTGTGCTTGCGTTCGAACCCATGTGCATGTACTTGGTTTTACGCACATTTATTTTCAGTCCCGCCTCTTTGCATTTAGAATGCAACGAGCGAACATTTGACTCTAAGTCCGAACGGTTATGTGCAAGCAAACACACGTCAAGATGCTAAATAGTCTCCATTGAAGACCTTTACCTTCCCCACTTTCCAGTACAGCTTTCAAGATGTCATTTATTACCACCAGAAACAGGGCTGGTGATAATATGCAGCCTTGTCTGACACCCGTTCGCACAGGAAAGCTCTCGGACAGCTCTCCTCTATGCAAGACGCGACACCTTGCATCTTCGTAGGATTCTTTAATCATAGCTATGACGTTATCTGGAATATCTCTCCTACGCAAAGCATTCCATATGTAATCTCGCTTAACGCTGTCGAAAGCCTTCTCGAAGTCCACAAACATGAGATGTAGTGGCGAACCCATTTCGGCTGACTGCTCTAATATTATCCGTAGGGTATTTGTGTGGTCGGTACAAGACGACCCTTTACGGAATCCAGCCTGATAAACTTCGAGAGTGCTCTCGACGACATCACTAATCCTATTGAGAATTACCTTAGCCATAATTTTTGATACGGCAGTAAGTAGACATATACCACGCCAATTGCCACAATTCCGAAGGTCGCCCTTCTTCGGAATTTTCACAATGACGCCCTCCTTCCATTCAGTCGGATATCTTCCATCATTCCACACCTTAGTGAAGAGTGGGAGGAGTATATCGGCTGTTATTTCTGGGTCCGCTTTGAGGAGTTCGGTTGGTAGTCCGTCTATACCTGGAGCTTTCCTTCCCGCCATTGACCGAATGGCGGAAACTATCTCTTCCTTATCTGGGGGATCGTCCCTAATAGAGGATTGTTGCGGTTGGATGTTTGGAAGTTGTTCTGTTTCCGGAATATCTTCATCTGACAAGATGTTTAAAATATCAGAGAAGTATTCCTTCCATCGTCGCAACTGGTGTTCACTCATATTAAGGAGAGTTCCGTTGACATCTCTCACCAGGTGGTTGGCGGTGAAATTCCTGTTCGTCAACTGTTTCATGATTTTAAATAGTGAACCCATATCCCCAAGGTAAGCCGCAGATTCTGCCTTGTTTGCCAGATCTTCAATGGCTTTTCTCTTGTCGCGTCTAACAGCCTTTTTAAGCTGTATATGAGCATCGCGGTAGTTCTGCCTCAAGTCGGGCGTTCGTTGGTTGACATCGGGTTGAGAGATGATTGCCAATTTGGCTTTTTTCCGATTGTCAACCTTGTCCCATGTGTCTTGCGACATCCAGGGTTTCTCACCGCTTTGCGCATATCCCACAGATTCTTCAGCACTAGTTAGAAAAGTGTTTCTGGTTGCCTCCCAATTGGCGTCCAGTGTGCGCATTTCATGTTCACCCAATGTGGATGACTTTTCGCGTAGAATGGTGGTGTATTCGAGTTTTTTGTTGGGATCTCTGAGTTTATCCACATTAAGCTTGCGCTTCATTTGAAGAATTTGTGGTCGTCGGATAGCTGCTGTACACAATCTCAAGCAGGCAACCATCAAGTGGTGATCGCTCCCCACGTCAGCTCCACGTTTCGCTCGCACATCGAGGAGACATCTTCTCCATCGGCGACTTATAGCCAAATGGTCGATCTGGTTCTGAGTAACACCGTCAGGGGAAACCCAAGATGTTTTATGATGACTCTTGTGTGGAAAAAGGGTCCCTCCGATGACCATTTGCCGAGTACTACAGAACTCCACAAATAATTCGCCGTTTTCGGGTCTCTTAATCCAAAGTCGTGAAGGGTCGACCCAAGGGTTACCATGCGTCCCCATGACGTGTTCTAGTCCAGTGTTGTCTGATCCAACCTGGGCGTTCATATCTCCCGAGATGATAATAATATCACCTCTTGGAACACGTTCGAAGGTTGCACTCAGTTGGCTATAAAACTCCTCGTTGTCACCAGATGTTGCGGTATTAGTTGGTGCGTAGCACTGCAGAATTGTGACGTTTCTGACACTGGTCCTGAGCCTGACGACGATAATCCTATCCGAGATTGGTTCCCAGCTAATGAGACTGTTTCTCGCTCTCGGCGTAAGGACGAACGCCACGCCATTTCTGGCTTCATTTTCAGGGCCAATGTACAGAATAGTGTTTCCGCTAGGGGTTTGTTCTTCTCCTGATCCTGTCCACCTGACCTCGCTCAAGCCCAAGATTTGGATGTTATAGTGCTCCATTTCACGGTCGATCACTGATTGGCGGTGTAAGGACCGAGTAACCCCAGCTCTTCCCCCGTCATTCAATGTTCGAACGTTCCAGAAGCCAATCATAGTCCGTTTTCGAATGCCAAAAGTCGTTACCGTAGAATCAGTCCATATCCGAGGCGATGTATCCGTTTCTCGTATCATTTAGGTCTTAAGATCACGGGTGATAAGCCCATGATCCAGTGAGTGTCCATTTGCCATTTTTAGGGCAAGCAGGACTGGCTGTGGGTGAATTCTACAGCCCCCATCCCAGAGGGGGATAGTTAGCTCAGGTCCGTGGAGTCGCTAACTCCAAAGATAGTTGCAGGAATTGGTAAAACCTCATACTACAACTACCCCCTTGCGGGGTCAGGCTGATGGGTCGAAAAGCCTTCGGGATGTTATGGGAGGTTCTACCTGGCTTAGGTATGAAAACTACCTTAACCTCTTGCCATAACTTCGGTATGTTACAAAGACTGATGCATGCTTTATATATGTCTACCAGGTACTGAATTATTGTTTCATCCGCGTTCTGGATCATTGCGGGATAGACTTGGTCCAGCCCTGGTGACTTGTAAGGTTTGAAGGAATTGAACGCAATTCCTATGTTTCCTGGTGTCACGACTGTATTTACTAGTTCTGAGTTAGCTAGAATGCGATCGGTACATGAACTTTGTGGTGGGGGCTCAAAGCAACCAGGGAAATGCGTTTGCATTAAAAGTTGAAGTGACTCACCGCTAGACCCCGTCCATGAACCATTGCCTATATCCAGTAATTCATGCATATATGGGTCTTTGGATAGGGTCCTCTTTATCCTAGCAGTTTCGTTGACGTTATCGATTTCTTCGCAGAATCTCTTCCATGAATTTCGTTTGACGGCTCTTAGCTGTTTTTTATACAGTGTAAGTGCTGCTTGATATTTGTCCCCGTCCGTGTCAAGTTTGTTGGAGTTAGCGTTATTAAAGAGTTTCCTTGCTCGTTTTTTCAGGATATCGAGATCGTTATTCCACCAGACAGTGTTCTTACTATCTTTGGCGGACTTCTGAGGGCAGGAACTCTTGTATGAGTTTGTTAGTATATTTGTTAAAATACCAACTCTTTTGTCTAAGGAATCTGTTGTTTTTATTGGGTAAGGAACTATTGCCGGTAGTCTTTGGTTTATTAGCTCCTGATATTTAACCCAATCCGTTCTTGCTGGATTCCTGTAAAACCGGTTATTTTTTGTTGATCCCACTATTTCAAATCTTATTCACATGTTGTCTGACAAGGATGGTTCTTTCGAAACTTCCCAGTTGTGGACCGTTAGTGATTTAGAGTTAGTTGCAAGAGTCAGGTCGATAACCTCGCTTCTTGATTTATGAAGGTGGGACTGTTACCAACATTACAAACATTTAGATTGTTCATGCTAAGAAATTCTAGAATTGACTTACCGCGATCGTTGCAGTCTGTGCTTGACCAGTAGTTGTGATGGGCATCGGCATCACAACCTATTACCAAGTCCCCTGTGTTGGACTGGACAAGCTGGCACAGGTCAGTCGTTGGAACAACCTTTGCGTCGTATGGCTGGTATGATGAAACCAGCTTAATTGGCTGCGGTATTCCGTTAACTGACCTCTCCCAAAGCGTCGTTGTTTGGTCTGAGCTGCTGAATTGTGGAATTAAAGTTAATTTTAGTGCTTTTTTCGCAACGGCACATGTCCGTACCTTACCTGTTTTGGGTCCGTGAAGGACCGTAAAAGTTTTATTGCACCATCCTCGAAAGTGGTTAGAGCCACTCAACCACGGTTCCTGGACAAGTGCAACATCCGAGTAACCTCTTAAGAGGTGTTGTTGGAGAGTGGCGGTCGCCGCTCTACTGTGATGTAGATTGGCTTCAACCGCTATGAGTCTTGCTTCGTTGGGCTGCCCTTCTGAGCGTATTTCTCCTTTTTGTTGCCGACAGTTTCGGAACCACAGCGCTATCCATTGCAATGTTTGATACTCCTTTCAGCGGAGTGGTCGGAGCTTGTGAGGAATTTTTCGTAGAAGGCTTTACTACTCTGTCCACATTCGCTTCGGAAGTACTAGCTTTATTAATCAGAGACGTTGCTGGGGTCCTAAGACCTTTCGCCTCGACTCTGATCACTTCGGCCGGCACGCTGGCTGGGCGTGAAGCTTCTGCACGTGGTTCGTCCGTCCCGGAAGACAGTCGACTCAAAATTGCAGCCACTTTAGCCTCTACCGCATTGTCAAATCGCTTTTGCAGTTTTTCTTATTAGGGTGGTTTTAGCACGGCGACGGGCTCGGTTGCTAATTCCGTCTTGAGGGGTTTGGATCGTCTCAGTAGCAAGGCCAGCCGAGATAGTTGTGCAGGATATTGTCGACGTCAAAGCGTGACCAACATCTATACTTATGTCCTCCGGCTTACTCGGTTTTGAGTCTGCATCCTCTAATGCCATTATCAAAGCAAGATCACTGAGCTTTGACATGGAAGACTCAGTGCGCTGGGTGTTTGCCAGTAGCACAGCACTACTAGAACCTGGTTGCACCGTTCTAGTAGCTTCTGAACCGCGTTCGGACCCGGTGATTTTAGAACCTTCTTTTGCCGGGGACTGAGACTCCATCTCATAGTTTTTTGGGCTGGTTCGCGGCATGGTTTTTACAGGAAAGATATTTGCCACCATATCCACCTCAACATATACATTCATTTAGGCTCACAACGTGGTGGTTACCTAAGTGTGTCCGATGAGCTTGTTGAAAAGAGTATAACTGTCAAACTTAATTCCTTGCTATTGCCATGCAATGGTATTAAACTGTCTACACTTGGAATATTTTGAAATCAGCTCTTCCTGAATTGATATGCAATTAAACCTCACAGCATATTTCTTAAAAATTGTGTATAAGTTTAAGTCTTGAAAAAATGTACATACAATGTTTAATTCCTAATACACTCCGCGAGTGAACACCAGTTGCGGCGATGGAAGGAATATTTCTCTGTTATTCTAAACATCTTGTCAGATGAAGATATTCCAGAAACGAACAACTACCAAACATTCAATCACAACGACCCCTCAGATAAAAAAGAGATAGTTTCCGCAATTCGGTCAATGGCGGCTTCCCGTCCCTGGTATAGACGCTCTACCAACCGAAATCTTTACCCGGAAATAACAGCCAATATACTCCTCCCACTCTTTACTGAGGTATGGAATGAAGAAAGATATCTGACTGAATGGAAGGAGGGCGTCATTGGGAAGAAGGGTGACGTTCGGGATTCCGGCAATTGGCGTGATATATGTCTACTTACTGCCGAATCGAAAATCATGGCTAAGGTAATTCTCATTAGGATTAGTGATGTTGTGGAGAGCACTCTCGAAGTTTATCAGGCTGGATTCCGTAAAGGGTCGCCTTGTACCGACCACACAAATACCCTACGGATAATATTGAAGCAGTCCGCCGAAATGGGTTCGCTACTACATCTCCTCTTTGTGGACTTCAAGAAGGCTTTCGATAGCGTTAAGCGAGATTACATATGGAATGCTTTGCTTAGGTGAGGTATTCCAGACAAGGTCATAGCTATGATTGAGGAATCCTACGAATATGCAAGGTGTCGCGTCTTGCATAGTGGAGAATTGTCCGAGAGCTTTCCTGTGCGAACGGGTGTCAGACAATGCTACATATTATCACCAGCCCTGGTGATAATAAACAACATCTTGAAAGCTGCACTGGAAGGTGGGGAACATAAAGGTCTTCAGTGGAGACTGTTTACCATCTTAAGTCACCTTCATTATGCTGATGACGTGTGTTTGCTTGCACATAATCGCTTGAACTTAGAGTCAAATATATAATCTCCTTTCAGCTCGGCCCATTTAGTCCAGCGAAATTCTAACTTTTTCAAGCCATCCAATAAATATGATTTGTCGAACTCCGCAAAATAGGCCTCTGTTGCGTCAATAGCCTCCTCATTCGAGCCGAATTTCTTTCCTGTCAACAATTTCTTCAAGTTTGGAAAGAGGAAAAAGTCACAGGGGGCCAAATCAGGGGAATATGGTGAGTGAGGCAGCAACTCATAGCGCAATTCGACCAGTTTTGCTGTGGCGATTGCGGACGAGTGAGCAGATGCGTTGTCATGGTGAAAAAGGACTTTTTTTTCGCCAAGTGAGGCCATTTTTTTATCATTTCGGCATTGAATCTATCCAATAAATCAGCATAGTACTGCCCCGTGATTGTTCTTCCTTTCTCCAAATGGTCGGTGAAGATGATACCTTGCTAATCCCAATAAACAGTGGCCATGACTTTTCCGGCCGATGGAACCGTTTTCGCCTTCTTTGGAGCAGTTTCGCCGGGTGAAATCCACTGTTTTGACTGTTCTTTCGTTTCTGGCGTGTAGTGATGGGTCCATGTTTCGTCAACAGTTACGAAACGCCGTAGAAATTCTTTCGGATTGCGCTTAAACATGACCAAACAGTGCTCCGAAGTTGTCATGCGATTCCGTTTTTGCTGCACTGTTAGCTAGCGCGGCACCCATCCCGCCGATAGCTTTCTCATGCCCAATTTTTCGTGTAGGATATTTTGCATGCATTCAATTGAGATGTGTATAGTGTCAGCAATCTCTCTGATCTTCATCCGACGACCTGCTACCACAATATCATGGATTTTATTAACCATATCCTCCGTAGTCACCTCAATCGGACGGTCTGGGCGCTCTTCATCAAAAATGGATGTTTGGCCACGCTTGAATTCATTAAACCAATATCTGATGGTAGTCATCGAAGGTGCATGGTCCTTATAAACGGCATGTAACTTCACTTTGATTTCCTCACACGTCTTCCCATCCAAAAAAAGAAATCGAATCACTGATCGATATTGCTCTTTCTCCGTGATTGCAAATAAACACGAACTTGATGAATTTCAACAGCTGTCAAAACAAAACTACTCGATAAATCTGTCTGAAATTCATTTGTCATTGTAAAGATGGCGCTACATGATGGCATAAACATTTTGCGTCAGTGTTGCCATCAGTCGGTAAGCACGGGTACTTATCATACAGCCCTCGTATGGTATAAAAATTATTTGAATACCCCACTCATTCCACAATCTCCTATACAAACTGCACCTATTCATGAAATGCCTTAAACCAATTTTCTCAGTACATATAACATTTGTTGAGCTCAAATTTTGTACAAAATATTAAATTAGCATAATTATACGGATCGAAAATAATTAACTGAATATTGTGACTGCTTCTAACCCTCACATACACTGTGACACGATTTCACAACTTATCAGTTTTCTTGAAAACTATGAATGTTACTGGTCTGAAATTTTAGAGAACTCAGTTGCATAATGTTCAAAGCAATTTTTAAAGAACTCAGTTAAAACGCCACACTCTTTCTACCTCTCATACATACTGGACAGTTTCTTTAAATTTAATACACTAATTTTCTCAGAACCTATTTAATTTTTGAAGCTATAATTTTGTATAAAATATTTTTGTTGCTACTCTAGCATGACGTGAAAAAAGTAGTTTAATGCTTTGAGTCCTTCTACCACACCTCATACAAATTTCATAATATTACAAAAAAATTCTATTCAATAGTCCTGCTATGTTTTTTAAATGCATTTCGCAAATGTTTAAGTTTCTAGCATAAAATTGTAAAGTTTGTTACGCAAAGAAATAAGCCTCGGAGAAAAAAATGAATGATACAGAAGTTCATATAATCACTCAAAATTCTCAAAACCGGATGTCCGTCCGACCGTCTGTCCGTGCGTGTCCTCTTTAGTTTGAGAACGCGTTGATCTCGAAAGTTCAAATTTCTTACATGTAATTTTTAACAAAAAGGTAAGGGCAAGTTCATGAACGCGCTAAATTGCTTCACCCCTTCCGGCCCTTCCATACAAAATAACACAATTTCGCAAATTGACAATAAACGGAATTTATTAAAAAGTATAATTACTATTGATTTGAAATTTAATATTTAACCATCACAATGGATTCATTGTAATGTGGAAAAATTATTTGTGTCCTCCCTCCCCTTCCACCACCTCCCATACAAACTGCAATTTTTTAATGTAATACTCGGAACCAATGTACTCGGTGCGTATAGAATTTATCGATTTGAAATTGCGCACTGAATATTAATTTAGAGTTATTAGTAAGACCAAAAAATTACCCTTCTACCTCCTCTCATACAAAGTGACACAATTTCGCAATTCAACATTAAACGGATTTGTTCGGAAAGCATAAAAGCTATTGATTTGAAATTTGGAATATATTACTTTTATAATGATTTCAAACTACTGTATAAAAATGAAGCTCGTCAGGCCTTCGGTATCCTTTCCCCTTTCTGGAGGTTAAGAGAGATCTCCCTTCGCACAAAGCTGCGAGTTTTTGACGCATGCGTCAAATCCGTGTTGTTATATGGTTGTACTACATGGAAAGTGACCGTTCGACTTACTAAGAAATCTAATACTGACTTTCGTGAACCAATGGCTCCGACTCATTTTAGGAATATTCTGGCCAGGAGTGATCTCCAACGACGAACTTTGGAGTACAACTGGCCAGACTAAAATAGGTATTGAGATTCAAAGGCGGAAGTGGTAGTGGATCGGTCATACTTTGAGGAAACCAGAGCAAAACATCGCCAAACAGGCTCTGGATTATAATGCTCAAGGAAGTCGTCGGGTTGGTCGGCCATGTAACACATGGAAGCGAGCAGTTGAGCAGGAGGCCAGAGGAATAAACAAGACCTGGCAACAGATTAAGGCCGATGCCCAGGATCGCGTCTTGTGGAAGAGAGTTGTTTCTGTCCTATGCCCCTATAGGGTGTCTTAACAGGAATTTGATTTGATTGATTTTGTATAAAAATTATTGAAGTGCTCCCCTTCCTTCCACCACTTCCCATACAAACTGCATTTCTTCATGAAATACCCTAAACAAATTTACTCAGTACGCATAAAATTTATTTTGCTGAAATTGTGCATTAAATATATATTTAGAATTATTAGTAAGACTAAAAAAAATAGACGATTAGCTTTACTTCCTGTACCCCCTCCCATACAATCTAACACAATTCAACAACTTCACAGAAAGTCGATTCTCCTGAAAAGTATGAATGCTACTGATCTGGAATTTCAAACATGTCAAAAAATGATGTTTATAGTTATTTCTGAAAAAGTCATTAAGAACTCGCCCCCTCCCCCCTTAGAAAAAAATAGAAGAAAATCCTGGATCTCAACTTACCAGGTGTACTCTAAACCTCCTGCAAAAATTTCCATCCCTTTTCTCATCTACGAATTTCCACTGGTAGTTGATTCCACATTGAATGACATAAATGAAGAATTGCCTCTGTGAAACTAGAGATAAAAACTGAGGTGTTATTAGTTGATGAGTCCTGGAAAACGTAATTCGTTGGAAAAGATACTCAGGGATTTTAGAATGAATTACCTTAAAAAAATATCAAGAAGCGAAATATAGCGTTCTAGAGAGCCACCAAATGCATTATCAGCATAATAACGCGTTGAATGTTGGCTTTCAAGTGTTCAATGATTTCTGGTTTATCGGCGTAAACATGAGACTTTACATATCCCCAGAGAAAAAATCTAATGATGTCAACGTGCACAAGGTGTGTCAAGTGCAATGAAAAAAACACATAAATTGAAAAATTTTTAAATGAAATTTTAAGGTTGAAACTTGAAAATTTGCGAAACGCATTTAAAAACATAACAGGGCTACGATTGCGCGTAAACCGGAATCTTACGATACTCTAGATGAAATTGAATATTTGTGATCCCAAGAAATTTTGTATGGGGAGTGTTAGAAGGGGTGATAGCATTGAACTAATTTTTTCCCCATCATGCTAAAGTAGCTATAAAAATGTTTTATACAAAATTCTAACTCCAAATTTGAATAGGAGCTGAGAAAATTAGTGTGTTAGATTTAGTGAAAATGTGCAGTTTGTATGGGAGATGGTAGAAAGAGTGGGGGGACTTTAGTGATTTTTTCAGAAATAACTAAGAATATCATAAAATTGACATCTCTTAAATTTTAGACCAGTAACATTCATACTTTTCAAGAAAATAGATTTTTTGTGAAGTTGTGAAACTGTGTCATATTGTATGGGAGGGGGTAGAAGCAGTAAAGCTAATCAAATATTTTTTTCTGATCTCAGTGATAGTGCTAAATAAGTATTTGTCACAAAATGTGAGTTCGATAAATGTTATATGTTCTGAGAAAATCGGCTTTTCATGAAAGAGTGTAGTTTGTATGGGAGGGGGTGGAAGGAGAGAAAGGACGCAAATAATTTTTGTTCTGTATATTGAAATCCCCGCAAGGGGGTAGTTGTAGTATGAGGTTTTACCAATTCCTGCAACTATCTTTGGAGTTAGCGACTCCACGGACCTGAGCTAACTATCCCCCTCTGGGATGGGGGCTGTAGAATTCACCCACAGCCAGTCCTGCTTGCCCTAAAAATGGCAAATGGACACTCACTGGATCATGGGCTTATCACCCGTGATCTTAAGACCTAAATGATACGAGAAACGGATACATCGCCTCGGATACGGACTGATCCTACGGTAACGACTTTTGGCATTCGAAAACGGACTATGATTGGCTTCTGGAACGTTCGAACATTGAATGACGGGGGAAGAGCTGGGGTTACTCGGTCCTTGCACCGCCAATCAGTGATCGACCGTGAAATGGAGCACTATAACATCCAAATCTTGGGCTTGAGCGAGGTCAGGTGGACAGGATCAGGAGAAGAACGAACCCCTAGCGGAAACACTATTCTGTACATTGGCCCTGAAAATGAAGCCAGAAATGGCGTGGCGTTCGTCCTTACGCCGAGAGCGAGAAACAGTCTCATTAGCTGGGAACCAATCTCGGATAGGATTATCGTCGTCAGGCTCAGGACCAGTGTCAGAAACGTCACAATTCTGCAGTGCTACGCACCAACTAATACCGCAACATCTGGTGACAAAGAGGAGTTTTATAGCCAACTGAGTGCCACCTTCGAACGTGTTCCAAGAGGTGATATTATTATCATCTCGGGAGATATGAACGCCCAGGTTGGATCAGACAACACTGGGCTAGAACACGTCATGGGGAGGCATGGTGACCCTTGGGTCGACCCTTCACGACCTTGGATTAAGAGACCCGAAAACGGCGAATTATTTGTGGAGTTCTGTAGTACTCGGCAAATGGTCATCGGAGGGACCCTTTTTCCACACAAGAGTCATCATAAAACATCTTGGGTTTCCCCTGACGGTGTTACTCAGAACCAGATCGACCATTTGGCTATAAGTCGCCGATGGAGAAGATGTCTCCTCGATGTGCGAGCGAAACGTGGAGCTGACGTGGGGAGCGATCACCACTTGATGGTTGCCTGCTTGAGATTGTGTACAGCAGCTATCCGACGACCACAAATTCTTCAAATGAAGCGCAAGCTTAATGTGGATAAACTCAGAGATCCCAACAAAAAACTCGAATACACCACCATTCTACGCGAAAAGTCATCCACATTGGGTGAACATGAAATGCGCACACTGGACGCCAATTGGGAGGCAACCAGAAACACTTTTCTAACCAGTGCTGAAGAATCTGTGGGATATGCGCAAAGCGGTGAGAAACCCTGGATGTCACAAGACACATGGGACAAGGTTGACAATCGGAAAAAAGCCAAATTGGCAATCATCTCTCAACCCGATGTCAACCAACGAACGCCCGACTTGAGGCAGAACTACCGCGATGCTCATATACAGCTTAAAAAGGCTGTTAGACGCGACAAGAGAAAGGC
Source organism: Chorisops tibialis (assembly GCA_963669355.1). Lineage (NCBI taxonomy): Eukaryota > Metazoa > Arthropoda > Insecta > Diptera > Stratiomyidae > Chorisops > Chorisops tibialis. The sequence goes on along the minus strand of OY770262.1, from coordinate 261,279,017 downwards.
CATTGAAGATCTGGCAAACAAGGCAGAATCTGCGGCCTACCTTGGGGATATGGGTTCACTATTTAAAATCATGAAACAGTTGACGAACAGGAATTTCACCGCCAACCACCTGGTGAGAGATGTCAACGGAACTCTCCTTAATATGAGTTGCGACGATGGAAGGAATACTTCTCTGATATTTTAAACATCTTGTCAGATGAAGATATTCCGGAAACAGAACAACTTCCAAACATCCAACCGCAACAATCCTCTATTAGGGACGATCCCCCAGATAAGGAAGAGATATTTTCCGCCATTCGGTCAATGGCGGGAAGGAAAGCTCCAGGTATAGACGGACTACCAACCGAACTCCTCAAAGCGGACCCGGAAATAACAGCCGATATACTCCTCCCACTCTTCACTAAGGTGTGGAATGATGGAAGATATCCGACTGAATGGAAGGAGGGCGTGATTGTGAAAATTCCGAAGAAGGGCGACCTTCGGGATTGTGGCAATTGGCGTGGTATATGTCTACTTACTGCCGTATCAAAAATTATGGCTAAGGTAATTCTCAATAGGATTAGTGATGTCGTCGAGAGCACTCTCGAAGTTTATCAGGCTGGATTCCGTAAAGGGTCGTCTTGTACCGACCACACAAATACCCTACGGATAATATTAGAGCAGTCAGCCGAAATGGGTTCGCCACTACATCTCATGTTTGTGGACTTCGAGAAGGCTTTCGACAGCGTTAAGCGAGATTACATATGGAATGCTTTGCGTAGGAGAGGTATTCCAAATAAGGTCATAGCTATGATTAAAGAATCCTACGAAGATGCAAGGTGTCGCGTCTTGCATAGAGGAGAGCTGTCCGAGAGCTTTCCTGTGCGAACGGGTGTCAGACAAGGCTGCATATTATCACCAGCTCTGTTTCTGGTGGTAATAAATGACATCTTGAAAGCTGCACTGGAAGGTGGGGAAGGTAAAGGTCTTCAATGGAGACTATTTAACATCTTAAGTCACCTTGATTATGCTGATGACGTGTGTTTGCTTGCACATACCCGTTCGGACTTAGAGTCAAATGTTCGCTCGTTGCATTCTAAATGCAAAGAGGCGGGACTGAAAATAAATGTGCGTAAAACCAAGTACATGCACATGGGTTCGAACGCAAGCACACCGATTGTTCTTAATGGGCAGGATGTGGAAGAGGTGCAAGATTTTTGCTATCTCGGAAGCATTGTCAGCATGGACGGCGGAGCCGAAAAGGATGTTGAGGCTCGGCTAAATAAAGCTCGTCAGGCCTTCGGTATCCTTTCCCCTTTCTGGAGGTTAAGAGAGATCTCCCTTCGCACGAAGCTGCGAGTTTTTGACGCATGCGTCAAATCCGTGTTGTTATATGGTTGTACTACGTGGAAAGTGACCGTTCGACTTACCAAGAAACTACAGAATTTCGTAAACCAATGCCTCCGACGCATTTTAGGTATATTCTGGCCAGAAGTGATCTCCAACGACGAACTTTGGAGTACAACTCGCCAGACTAAAATAGGTATTGAGATTCAACGGCGAAAGTGGCAGTGGATCGGTCATACTTTGAGGAAACCAGAGCAAAACATCGCAAAACAGGCTCTGGATTATAACCCTCAAGGAAGACGTCGGGTTGGTCGACCATGTAACACATGGAAGCGAGCAGTTGAGCAGGAGGCCAGAGGAATAAACAAGTCCTGGCAACAGCTTAAAGCCGATGCTCAGGATCGCGCCTTGTGGAAGAGAGTTGTTTCTGTCCTATGCCCCTATAGGGGGTCTTAACAGGAATTTGATATTGAAATCATTATGAAAGTAATATATCCCGAAATTCAGACTAATAGCTTTTATACTTTTCGAGCAAATCCATTTATAGTCGAATTGCGAAATTGTGCCATTTTGTATAGGAGGGGGTAGAAGGGGTGAAGCTAATCGTCTAATTTAGCCTTAAATAAATATTTAGTGCACAATTTCAGCTCGCTAAATTTTATACGCACTGAGTAAATTGGCTTAGAGTAATTCTTGACAAGTGCAGTTTGTATGGGAGGTTGTAGAAGGAGGGGGAGGACACGCATAATTTTTAAACGGTAGATTTGTATTATCATAAAAGCAATATATTTCAAATTTCAGGTCAATAGCTTTTATACTTTTCGAGCAAATCCGTTTATTGTCAAATTGCGCATTTGTGTCATTTTGTACGGGAGGGGGTAGAAGGGGTGGAGCGATTTGGCCCGTTCACGAACTCGACCTTACTTTTTTGCTAAAAATGACACACAAAAATTTTTAGCAAAGCTTTCGAGAGTTATGCTGTAGACAGACGCACAGACAGACAGACGGACAGACGGTCACTCGGAATCGATGTTTTTGAGCGACAACAAATATTTCTGTACACTTGGCGGCTCTGTGCGAGCGTTATTTCTTAGCGTTACAAACGGTAAGGCAAACACAATATACTCTCAGATTTCATCTAGAGTATAAAAATCCCTAAATGTATGACATATTCACTGGTCGAATACCTTCAAAACTTCTTTCTGTCCCATACAAAATTATTTTTTCGACCATTTTTAAGAAATCAATTATCACCTAACTATTAAAAGCTATCAATTTGAAATTTTGCTCAACGCTTTTAAAAATAGTTGAAACGAAATTCTATCAAAAGTTTTGAAAATTTTCTACCTCCTCCCCATACAAAAGTATGATTTCCACCAATATCAATAAATCAACTAATAACCATGAAATCATAAGCTAGGAGCTGGAAACTTCGTACGAGCACCTTTCAAGAGAAACGAACTTAAACTGCATCATAAATTTTATGATTCCCTTAACTCCTCTACCCGCCGTCCCAAATGTTTGGTTTCGCCTATATAAAATACGTCGAATTTTATGACAATTTTATGCAACTTCGTCTATGAAACTGACATTCTAAACAGAGATGGACGTGATTCAAGCAATCAATTAAAAAATTATTAACATCCACCCACCCTTACCATCACCCCTTCCTCCTCCTTTCATATAAACCCAAAGTTGCATAAATAAACGAATGAAATATATATTCAATGTACTGGAGTTATCGATCGTATTTGCAGTTAAGTGTTAAATTTACACCAGCCCCACCCATTTCACTTAGTCTTCCCTAACCACTCTAAATTCCATAATGTATTTCCACGCAACTTCAACTTGTCCCAAGAAAATTTAAGTTGCGCCCGACTTGTTAGCAGTTTATTTTCATATGTTTTGACTATGATGAATAATGATGTTATCCGTAACGTGGTATACTTCGAAAAATAACACTTCGTATACAATATTAATGTAAGCACTGGCTACGAATATCAAATAGAGTGCGAAAAAGCTGACTTTGTAGCAATCGGTTGCGAAAGTACTAACACTATTATTCATAGCAACAAACAAGTATGTAGACACTGAATTTTTTAACGCATAAAAATAATGAGGTAATTCATTGCCATACAAACTTGAATTCTTCCTTTACTAATTTAGAGAATCGCATTTTCTGCCAGTGAAAGAATCGATAAGTTTTCTCAGTTCGTAGAGGAGTACATATGTAGGACATAAAATAAGCAGCATTTTAATTGAAACTGACAAAATAAAACCCTACATATACCGATAAGTTTGTTTCTGGAGATGTAAAAGCCTAATGTAATAAGTATCTGTGGTTTGTAATGTGGAAAATTTGTGCCTACACTGAAATGCGCTCGGGGTCGCTAGATTTAAAAAGCAGTAACTTTATTATATCGCTTTGAAAAAATTTTTTAAACACTTTTTGCTTTATTATAAGCAGTTTTATTGCTGTTGATCACACGATTTACTCGCTTCCAAATTACGAATCTATCGTATTTAGCATACACTTCATCTTTTCTACTCGAACATTCGTTCCAAAAGGTTCTTCGCTATTCCGCTGAGCAATCTTTTTGATATGTTACTGTGTTTTTATACTCTAGATGAAATCTGAGAGTATATTGTGTTTGCCTTACCGTTTGTAACGCTAAGAAATAACACTCGCACAGAGTCGCCAAGGATACAGAAATATTTGTTGTCACTCAAAAACCTCGATTCCGAGAGATCGTCTATCTGTCTGTCTGTCCGTCTGCCTGACCGTCTGTCCGTTTATCCGTCTGTCCAAAACATAACTCTCGAAAGCTTTGACCTATCGTGCTGGTATATTATTTTTAACTAAAAAGTAACTTTAAGTTCGTAAGCGGGCCACATCCCCCTACTCCTTCTACCCCCTCTCATAGAAATGTCATGAAATTTCGAAATTTAAAGAAATTGATTTTTCCCCAAAACCCCTTCAGCTATTGGCTTGAAAATTAGGTCATAATGGAATGATGTGAATATCATTAACGTCAAAAAATATTGATCTGATTACCTTACTCCTTGTACCCCTAATACGAATGCACAATTTTCATAAATGCATTTATTCGGTTCTCACTGAAACTAGCAAAACTAAAAGCACCAATTTTAGTCATAATTAATTTTATTACAACTGCAACCAATTTTCGAAAAACTATTAACTACAGCTTACTATTTCTACCCCCTCCCATAAAAATTCCACGAAATTTCGTAATTTAAATTGAATTATTTTCCTTCAAAACCGTCAAAGCCATCAACTTTAAATTTTCAGAGAAGTATACTATTATAAATTTGGCTTTGATTTGAATACTCCTTCTACCCCCTTCCATACAAATGCACAATTTTGGTAAATGCATTCTATCAATTTTCGTTGAAACTAGAAAAATCACAAACTTAAAATGTTGCTGGAATTTGTCCCTTAATAATTGCAATAAATGCTAAAAAAATTATGAACTTCGCTTTACTCCGTATACCAACTCCTATACAAATTTTTGAAGTCGAATTCGAACAGATGAGAGCTATTGACTTTAAAATTGTATCAAAGCAGACTTGCGGAGTCAGCGGGGGCGCTATTTATGCCACTGTGCTGTGCATTTTGGTATGAATAAGTCTTACATCAATGGTTGATAATGCACAAAAGTTGCCAGCACCTACTCCTTGCTGTGATATCGTCATATCATTACTTTTACTATTGACACTTATTATCTACTACTTCTACAATGCCACTACAGCCCAAATCGGGCCTTGTCCTCCTGACCTTCGGGTAACATTTTTCACTATTTATTGTGGAAGGGTTGTTAGACCTTCGCACAGCCCTCTATCCACGAATTTATCATTTTCGTAGATTGAGGTGACCACGGTATACTCAAAGCAGGCAGTGTGCTGGAATTATGCGTCTACCGGGATTTGAACTCACGACCTTCGGATTGTAGACCAATACGCTACCCACTAGGCTACACCTTAGCTTGGCACTTATTATGGAGTTTTGTTTTTTTTATATTAGATAACATAGACTTGCTAATTCAAGTGCAACCTACAGGCAGCAGTTTCACAGTCGAAGTTTATATAAAATATAACAGAATTATGATTGGGCTTAAAGCCCAATCATATGATACTCTAGATGAGATGGAAATGACGAATAGTGAATAGAGACTTTTGCATAGGAGGTGGTAGAAGTAGAGGGGGAGGTTAGTGTTTTTCATATATGACACCGAACATGGCATGCATAATGTTTTTTGCTGAATTTAAAGTTTTTAGTTTTCATTATTTTTAAGGAAATTGGTTATAGTTTTCCTGAAATTGAGGCATTTGTATGGGAGGTGGCAGTGGAAGTGGAGCGTTTAAGATGATTTTGAAACTGCTTATCATCATCCTTATCACCATGGCTTGGTTCAATTTCAAAGTCGATAGCTCTCACATACTTGAAGGAGAAATGCTTTTCTTGAATTTATAATACAGACATTTGTATGGGAGGTGGTAGAAGGAGTGAAGCGAAGCTGATTATTTTTTCTAACACTTACTTCAATTAGTAAGAAACAAATTCTGGCAAAATTTTAAGTTTGTACTTTTTTTAGTTTGAATGGAAATCGATAAAATGCATTTAACAAAAATTATGGTAGAAGGAGTGTACGGATCAAAACGATTTTTTTTCAAATTATTAATATTTTTTTTTGTATACTTTATACAAAATATCAAGTTGATAGCTTTAACAGTTTCGAAGAAAAATAATTTAATTTAAATTTAAAAATTTCGTGAAATTTGTATGGGAGGTGGTAGAAGGAGTGAGGTGTAGTTGATAATTATTTTTAAAATAAATTGCAATTATAGTAGAATTAATTGTGGCAAAATTTCGTCTTTGCAGCTTTACTAGTTTCAATGAAAATCGAAAGTATGTATTTTTCAAGGAGTAAAGGGATCGGGTCAATATTCCGTGATATTAATGACATCTATATCATTATACTTTGACGTAAATTTCAAGTCGATAGCTTAAATAGTTTCAAAGAAAAATCAATTTCTCATTATTTCGAAATTTCATTAAATTTGTATGAGAGGGGGTAGAAGGAGTTGGGGAATGTAGCTCATTCCCGAACTTAAAGCTAAGTTTTTGCTAAAAATGACACAGAAAATTTTAGCACTACAGCTCAAAGCTTTCGAGAGTTATGCTGTAGACAGACGGACAGTCAGCAACTCGGAATCGAGGTATTTGAGCGACAACAAATATTTCTGTACCCTTGGCGGCTCTGTGCGAGCGTTATTTCTTAGCGTTACAAACGGTAAGGCAAACACAACATACTCTCAGATTTCATCTAGAGTATAAGCATAACAGGACTACGATTAGGTGCAGAACCTAATCATGCGATTATTATTATTTTATTTAGGGGAACACTTGAGAGCACCGCGACCTTTTTGATCTCGTCGTCGTCGCAGCGCTACAGCCCCTTTCGGGCCTTGGCTTCCCGTAACCGAAGTCTCCATCGATCTCGGTCCAGTGACCGCGTCCTCCAATTTTGAAATCCGAGCAGCGATGAACAGTCTTCGTCAACAGAGTCGGACCAGCGTTTCCTGGGTTTTCCCACTGGCCTCCGGCCCTCCGTTTTTCCCTCGAATACCTTTTTAGGTATTCGAGTTTCGTCCATCCTTTGTACATGGCCAGCCCATTGCAGCTTCCGCAGTCTGATGATAGTGGAAACCTCCGGTTCGTCGAATATATCATACAGCTCACTGTTGTACCTAATTCGCCATCGGTCACCATCACGTTTCGCTCCAATTATTCGTCTCAGGACCCGTCTTTCGAAAGCGTTCAACATATTTGCGGATGCTTGTGTAAGGGTCCATGTTTCGCATCCGTAGCAAAGCACAGGTCTTACTATTGATTTGTAAACTTGGAGTTTGGTCTTCCTGTGTACGCAGCTGGCCTTAAGAATAGCTAAGACTGAATAATACGTTTTATTTGCGAGCTGGATTCGTCTTTTTATTTCATTCGTTTCATTTCCACTCTTTGTCAATTTTGTGCCTAAATATATGAATTCGTCCACATTTTCCAAATTATATTCGTCAATTGTAATGTTTTGTCTATTGGGGGTCCTTTTCCTTGTTTGTGTCATTATTTTCGTTTTTGTTTCATTAATTTTCAAGCCAACTTCTTTTGCTGCTTGATCGAGGCTTAGTAGAATTTCTTTTGCGGATGTGAAAGAGCGTGATAATATGTTGATATCGTCCGCATAACCCACTATCTGGCTGGATTTATAAAGCAGCGTACCTCTTGTGTCAACGGGTAACTTCCTGATGACGTATTCTAAAGCAAGGTTAAAAAGCAGAGGGGCCAGCCCATCACCCTGTTTTAGTCCGACATTTGTGTCAAAGGCATCAGTTAGTTGGTTGTTGACTCTGACTTGTGATGTTGTTGATGTCATCGTCATTTTGGTCAGTCGGACTAGTTTTGCTGGGATGCCAAAATGCAGCATTATTTTGTACAGTACGTTTCGATCAATACTGTCGTATGCTTGTTTAAAGTCCACAAAAACCTGGTGAACGTCGATGTTGAATTCCCAGCATTTTTCAAGCACTTGCTTGACCGTAAAAAGTTGATCAGTCGTTGATCGACCAGCTCTAAAACCGCCTTGGTACTCCCCAATCACATTGTCAGCGTAAATTTTAATCTTATTTTCTAATATTTTTGTCAGTATCTTATATGATGTGCAAAGTAGTGAGATACCTCTGTAGTTTTCGCACTGCAGTTTGTCTCCGTTTTTGTGGATAGGGCAAATAATGCATTGGCACCACTCCTCCGGTATTTGCTCCTGATTCCAGATGTACTGAATCACTTTATGGATGGCATTTCGGGTGCAGCTTCCGCCATATTTAATTAATTCCGCTGGAATTTCGTCGATGCCCGACGCTTTATTGCTTTTCTGGCTTCTGATGGCAAATTCAACTTCTTCCAACGTTGGAGGATCCAGTGGACATTCGTCGGAGGTTTGGAGACCTATCAGCTCCGATGTTCGGGAGCCGTGTGCGGGATTAAGGAGTTCTTTAAAGTATGACGCCCACCTTTCCTTAATCTGATTATCCTCGGCGATGATAGTGCCATTTCTGTCTTTACAGAGGGTTGTCTTAGGCTGATATCCACGTCTTAGGCTTTTCACTACTTTGTAGGCTTGTCTTGTTTTATTGCTCGCAAGACTGTCATCGATATTTCTCAATTGGTCGTCATAATATTTTCTTTTCTTACATCTAATGACCTTGTTTGCTACTCGTCGGAGATTTTCGTATTTTTCTCTCTTCGTTCTGGTATTCCTTTCGAGAAACTGTCTGTACGCCTGATTTTTCTTATCTAACGCATCCTGGCATTCGTCGTCGAACCAGTCATTTCTTTTGCGCCGAGCTTCATACCCAACCACTTGTTCCGCAACGGTCTTTATGGTTGCCTTTATATCCATCCAAACTTGGTTCACAGGCTTCGGTATGTCATCCTGCAGAATCGGAGTGAGCTCTCTTTCAAGTGCTGCTGCGTAATTTTCCGCAACTGACGCCGTTTGGAGCTTTTCGACGTCGAACTTACGAAGAGGGCTGGTCTTTGTTTGATACGCCTTTGACATACGACATCGATATTTGGATTTGACCAAGTAGTGGTCCGAGTCACAATTTGCTCCTCTGAATGTTCGAACGTCAATGATGCTGGAGGCCCATCTCCGCTGGATAAGGACATGGTCTATTTGGTTAAAGGTATTGCCATCTGGTGATGCCCATGTTCTTTTATGGATGCGTCGATGTGGGAAGCATGTCGAACTTATAACTATGTCTCTGCTGCATGCAAAGTCTATCAGGCGCTGGCCGTTGTCGTTACTTTCGTCGTGGAGGCTATGCCCTCCAGTTGTTCCACGATGAGTCTCTTCATTCCCGACCTTAGCGTTGAGGTCGCCAAGTATTATTTTAACGTCGTTTGAGGGCAATGAGTCGAATAGCCTTTCAAGGCTCGTATAAAAGGCATCTTTCGTTTCCTCATCTTTTTCTTCCGTCGGGGCATGTACATTTATTAGCCATATTTTGATCTATTGTGCGTTTATTGCCCCTTTACCCTACCATAACTCTATAGCTTTGGCTAATCTTAGTATATTTAAGGGAGCCATGTTGGCTAGTTCATCAGTTGTAAGGAAATCCTTGCCTAGAAGACTGAATCTGTTCCTTGCTACTGCCTCGCAGAGACATACGACATGCTCTGTCGTTTCTGAGTCTCTGAGACAGAGGTGGCAGATGTCGGTTTCAGCGAGGCCCATATTTTTGAGGTGGTGGTTTACTCCACTACGCCCCGTCAATAGGCCGATTAGAGCACTAATGTCACTTTTGCTGACGTTTAAAATATCCTCCACTCTGTTTTTTTTTTTTTTTTGGGGTAGGATACATTTAGTTGAGATTGATAAGCCTGAAAGTCTATTCCAGTGCTCTTGTTCAACCCACTTTCTAAGTATAGAGTTGAAGTGTCCTTTTGGTTTTCAACAGAATGGCTCTGGTCCAATAAAATTTGTTTCTGCGCCATTTTTTGCGATACAGTCTACCTCTTCATTTCCTTCAATCCCCGTATGTCCTGGGGCACACATTAACGTTACTTTGTTCCTCCTCCCCAGGACGATTACGTTTTGAAGGCAGTCTCAAACAAGCCTCGATCCGTGTTGTAGCGTTCTTACCAAGAGGTTTTGAAACCGAGAAGTCAGAACCTGTAACTCCAGCTCCTGTGTCCCCTTCGAGGTGCGCGAACCATCTGTGTACCAGATGGTTGATCCCTCTATTTCAGGTAGCATTGATTACCATTCCTTGCGTTCTCTGATTATTAATTTGAATGGGGTCTCAAAGTTGAATTTTGTCGGCATAGTGTCTGACAATGTTGAGGTTAGAACCTCAATTCCCGGATTTTTTTAGAATTTGGAGGTGACCTCTAAAATCTCCCAATTTGTAATTGTTATCCCTCTGTATGCCTAGTACCACTTTTATAGCCTCCTTTTTTATTTGAAGATGTATCGGAGGGATGTTCAGGAATATTTCCATTGTCGCAGTAGAGCAGGTTTTCATTGCACCTGAGATACTAAGACAGGATAGTCTTTGGATTTTTTGTAATATAAGCTGTGCTTTTTGTTGTAATATTTAAGTTCATTAGACTGTTGATCCGTATATGATTATTGGGAGGATGATTGTTCTATAGCACCAGTAGATCATCTTAAGCTATAGACCCCATTTTCTGTCAAATAGGCTTTTGCAGGCCCAAAACGCATTTAATGCTTTGAAGTGAGTCCATTCTATATGTTTGTTCCAGTTAAGTTTGTTATCAAGTATCACACCTAAATATTTGACCTCATTTGAAAATGGTATTGATGTTCCACTTATAGAAGGAGGTGTTATGTAAATTTTCCTTCTATTCGTAAATGGTACTATCTCAGTTTTACTTGGGTTGATGTTCAAGTTCTTAGACTGACACCAGTTCATTTTTATTTCCATGGCAGATTGCAGCCTTTCTGACAAAGTTACATCATATTTGCCTCTAATGATAATAACAAGGTTATCGGCATATCCTATTACCTCGTAGTCTTGTTCTGTTGGAAGGTCTAGGAGCTCATCTACTACGATTCACCAAAGAAGTGGAGATAATACTCCTCCCTGAGAATAACCCCTATAGGTCTGTGCAGTCAATTTGCTATCACCTAGATCCGCGGTTTTCAATCCGCTCCTTAGCATGGCATGCATCCATTTTATCGTCGCCGACTCAAGTCCTTTTTTCCTAGCTGCCGCTAATATGGCATCATCTGGAGTATTGCCGAAAGCTTCTTCAATATCTAGGAATGCAGAAAGGGCCATATCTTTGTAGTCCTTAGCATTTTCTATTTGTCTAACTAGACCGTGAAGGGCTGACTCTGTTGATTTGCCTTTCTGGTAGGTATATTGATTCTTATTAAGACATACTTTGCTAGGTCCTGTTCTTATGTGAAGGTCCACTAGTTTCTCCTTCGTCTTGACGAAAAAGGAGGTGAGACTTATAGCGCGATATGACTGGGCTAATCAGTAGGACGATTCCCTGCGTTTGGTACAAATACCACCCTCGCTTTCCTCCAAATAATTGAGATATATCCTCATGTAAAACTTGCGTTAAAGACCTTTATCATTGTTGGCATTAAGATCTCTAACCCTTTCTGCAGTACGGCAGAGAAGATTTTATTTACTCCGGCTGATTTGAAGGGCTTAAACCTATTGATCGCCCATCTTATCTTTTCCAGAGTGAACCAGTGTACCAGTTTACGCCTGGTAAGGCTACACATCTGAAGCATAGATCCCTGCACTATTATCAGTTGCACCCCTCGGGTACGTGGGGACGGTAGGCCCCAAAAGTAGTTACTGGAATCGCCAAAGCTTTCTGGACCAGCACTTTCTTCCCTGTGAGATAGGTTGCGGAGCTGACGGACCATACGGTCTGTTCAACTTTATCCTCCTTATCGTTGTAGGTTTCGGAGCCGGTGATCTTAGTATGATTAAATTGATAAATCAATTTAATATACAACATCGACTTAGTCGCCTCTACTTGGGTATGATAGGCGGAGTTGACGGACCATTCAACTTTATCCCCCCCCCACCTAAATGGGCTACGGAGCTGACGGTCCATCAACTTTATCCTCCTATCATTGCAGGATCGAAGCCGATGCCAATAGTATGATTGAACTAGGTTCAATATACAAGACATCGGCTTTATCCGTCCTACAGTTTGTCGGGTTTCGGAGCCAGTGAATATAGTGTAAAAAGCCCTCTTTAAAAGAAGGCTCAATACACCAAACGCTGACTTGCTCCCCCCCCCCCCCCCGTTGGAAGGTTTCGGAGCCGACAGCAAGCTGCCGACTTGCTCCCCCCTATCCATTGCACTTCAATAGCATCAGTGTGCCGGCTTTATCAACTTCAGTTATTTTCATCTGTTGTTCGGACTTCCACTAATATCAACTTTGCCAATCATCCGTAAGCCTTGCTACTTTGCATCAGCGTTTCGCAGCTAGTTATCCTCGATTGCCTCCGTTTACAACCATTTGTGCTACCATATTATTCCGACATTTGAACGTCAGCAACATCGTGGCTCTTCGCACACTTGTTCTTCGATTCATCGATTTAATACCTCCATCTTTGCTCATTTGTGCACATGTTTATCTATGATAGGTTTCAAAGAAGATACAATGCGTTCAGGCACACGCTAGTATCGACCTTGTCCCCCATCATTAGATCTCAACTTTATCAACAGATTTGAACATCGTGGCGACTTTGCATTCCGCGTTTCGCACACTAGTCTTCCTCTAGTTGCATCAGTTTCTGCCTCGGTTTTTGACAACCAGTATTGCAGAACGTCAGCCAATGTCGCAGCCCGGCCCTAACAGGGCGCCACCTCAGACCTTCCAGTTGCTACTTTCCTTGCATTTTCATGCACAATTTTACACATACATTTAATTCCATGTTTTGCTCATTTCACATTCATACCCATTTACTCTTCGTTTATTCGTCCATTCACAGCCCATTCGCTTTACATCATATCTGGTATGCTCGGATTTTGCTTCCTTGGGACCACAGCGACACCTCGCAGGGCCATTGGCTACTAATTGACATCCGTTTCAGCAATTGATGGGTTGCGGAACCGGCGGAATATATTGCAATAAGTATTAACTCAAGGCAACTACCACCGATGGATTCCCCCCTATCTTTGATAGATTTCAAAGTCGACACAATGCTTCAGGACGGTCATCCCACCTAAGTGAGATGTGAAGCTAGTATGTGACTTTGTCCCCTATCTGTAGACCTCTTACCGTTACCCAGCCTGCACAACGTGGAGGTGGATCTACTTCGCAGGTCGGACAGACAGACAGACGGATGAACATCCGGTTTTTAGATTTTGAGTAATAATATGAGATTCTGTATAATTCATTTTTCCTCGAGCCTTATTTCTTAGCGCTATAAACTTTGTGGCAAACTCTCAGATTTTATCTAGAGTATAAATATTTGGTTGAAACTGGTGATTTTTTCAACCAGAAAGCATTAATTTGCTACAGCTACAATCATACGCATATGGATAAAGGAAAAGGAACGAACAGAATAATCAATAAATGGAATAAGAACGACAAACGACATAAAACACTTTAATTCCTCGACGACAATATATAAATAGAAAAACATATGTATGTAGATAGTAGCTAGTTGTCTATGTTGTTACGATGGAATCGAAACTTGATTCTGTTTGCACCTGATCTAGGATTAGAAAAACAAATTAATAGATGGGATCCTATCTACAATGTTATATTATTTTTAGATTGGTCTAGAATAGTTTTACTCAGGCAGTGTATTCGAGATTTGAACTCAAATCCTTCGCATTGTAGACTAGATTTTTTAATACGATTTTTTAACAAAGTTAGATTTTTTAACAAAGTAAAATGTGTAATGTAAACTCGTTTAACGAACGTATGCTTTACCATTACCATTTGTAGCATTTTAACCACTCCTCACGCAATAATAAATGCTTTTACTTTATTATTCTAATAATAAAAAATTGTGATCGATACAGAAAAAAAAATAAAAAAAAAAAATTTGATACCCTGAAATTTTTTTTTTCGCGTTTCATGACTAAATTAGCCTAAAAATGCAAAAAAATAAAATTAATCCGTCCCGCCGTACGCCGTATATATAGACTCATATCTCCGAGACCGTTAAAGGTAGAATGTTCGTTTTTGGGTTGATTGTTGATTGGCTAAGTGAACTCTATTATCTAAATTTTGGAGAGTGTCAGGTGGAAGGGGAGGCGGGAAGAGGGAAAGAGTCAAAAACTTCACTTGCTAATATCTCCACCACTAATACAGATAGGAAGCTGAAAATCAGTTCGAAAAGGGGGGGGGGGCTGAAAACAAATTGTCGGCCGAATTTTTTTTTTTCAAATAATTTTACCTTTGAAATTACTAATCACAAAACATTCATATTTTGGGACTAATAATTAGGCATATAGATCCACCAGAAGTAGCTTAGAAAGACGCTAATTATTGTAAGGGGGAGGGTCAGGGCAGGGTGCAAAGAAAAATATTTAAAAATGGATATCTCGACTGTCTCTTAAGCTATGTAATTGAAACTTGAAACTTATACAAGCTTTATTAGCGTAATTTGAAAAAAAAATATAATATGTGGATATAATAGGAGGGGAGAGGAAATGTGGAGTATTTCAAAAATGGCGCACTTTCCGAAATTGCAAATCATTATATCTCAAAATTGAGTACAGATATCAAATCAAAAATTTGTCACATTGTAGAGCTATATAGTCTTTATTTTTTATTAAAAAATTTAAGTTGGGAAAAAACTTACAAAAATGGTCGAAATGAAATTACGTTGTGGGGCATTATATAATTTACTATTTTAAAAATACTCCACTCAAAATTTAATAACTTATAAATTATAATAGTTTCATGAAACTTAATAACATTTTATTATTATAATGTTTGCTTGGCCTTTTAAATTCCAACTGAAAAACTGAATAATCGAAACAAAAGTTTTTAATGACAAAATATAAACTTGTTTACTAGGATTGAACTAACATTTAGTACCCAAAATTAATTCAAAGTTATTTTGTGTACTAAATGTGATTAAACTTTTGCTTGCGTCGCCACAGTACTCCCCCTCCAAATGAGAGTTTACAATATAATTGAAAATAGAAAGATAATGCTACTAATAATAAAACAATAATTATAATAATTTAATGATATATGTATGTATATTGTATTGTGTCTATTGAAATTTAAATGTAAACTTTTTTTCTTTTCGCATTGCTCTGGACTCATTGAAAATTTCCGAATTGGAAAGAAAAGCTGGTTTAATTCGGTCGATTGAAATCGTTTCCTCTTTTCCGTCTTTGTTGATATTAAATGTTTTATCGCTTTTTGTTATAACATGATATGGACCGGAATAAGGCTGACTAAGTGATGTTTTCAGACCTTCTTCTTTTACGAAAATATGAGTACAGGTTTCTAATGCTTGCGGAACGAAAATATTTTTTTGCTTTCTATGCTTACTTGGCTTGGGACAGATTTGTCTAATGTTCTCTTGAATTTCTATTGCTAATGAGTTTATCAATTTCGATTCATTTGTCGAATTTGTAGCAATCAATTCGCCTGGCAGGCGTAAAGCTTGACCGTATAATATTTCAGCAGGAGAAATATTTAAATCTTTAATTGCTGATCTTAATCCTAAAAGAATCCACGGAAAGTTGTCATACCATTTAGCTGGGTTATTTGAGGCTCGAATCGCTACTTTAAGTTCACGATGAAATCGTTCTATAAAACCATTTGATTGTGGATGGTAAGTAAAGGGTGGTCCAACCAAAACGCACGATGTTAATTGTTAATAAAACAAAAAGTTTTCAGAGAATTATCTTAATATTACTTTATTATAAAAAAAAAATTTGCTACCCTGAAATTTTGTTTTTTTGCGTTTCATGACTAAATTAGCCTAAAAAAGCAAAAAAATCCGTCCCGTCGTACGCCGTACATATGGACTCGTACCTCCAAGACCGTTAAAGGTAGAAGGTTGGTTTTTGGGTGGATTGTTAATTTGGTAAGTGAGCTCCATTATCCATTGGGGAGTGTCAGGTGGAAGGGGGAGGCGGGGGGATGGAAAAAGTAAAAAAATACACTTGCTAATATCTTCACCACAAATGCAGATAGGATGACGGAAATCAGCATACGTATAGAGAGGGTTGTGGGACAAACTCCAAAAATAATTTAATTTTTTTACCAATTGGCGTCCGAAAAGGGTGGGCTAAAAACAAATTGTCGGCCGAATCTTTTTTTGAAATGGTTATATCTTCGAAACTACTTACCATAAAAAATTCATATTTTGGGACCATTAAGGTGGCATATAGATCCACCACAATCAGCTTAGAAATAGGCTAGTTATTGTAAGGGGGAGGGTCAGGGGGTGCAAAGAAAAACACTTAAGAATTAATATCTCAACTATCTCTTAAGATATGTAATTGAAACTTAAAACATATACTAAGCTATACTAGCGAAATACAAAAAAAAATTTGGTCATAATAGTAGTGGGGGGAAATGGGAAGCATTTCAAAATTGGTGCACTTTTCAAAATTAGAAATCGAAATATCTCAAAATTGAGTACAGATATCGAATCAAAAATTCGTCAGATTATAGAACTATAAAATTTATAATTTTGGTAAAAATTTTAAGTTAGAGGGTATAAAGGGAGGGAGGTGGTAAGCTAAAATGTCGAAAATTTTGAGTGATTTTTTTAGGATTCTGGTCACAGATAAAAACTTTAAATTTTGCACGTGGATACATCTATTTGATATACATAGAAAAAAAATAATAATTTGATCCACAATTGTTACGAACCGACCACCCCGGTCTGACGGTCACAAGGTGTTTCATGTGCAGCGAAAAGAACACGTAAACTGAAAATTTTTGGATGTAATTTTAAGGTAGACATTTAAAAATTTGGGAAATGCATTTAAAAAAAATCACTAAAGTATGAAATATTAACTGGTCGAATACTTTCAAAACTTCTACCCACTCCCATACAAAATTATTTTTTTGATCATTTTTAAGAAATTAATTATCACCTAACTATTAAAAGCTATCAATTTGAAATTTTGCACAAAAAACTTACAAAAATAATTAAAACGAAATTACGTTAAAAGTTTTAAAATCGCGCTTGCCATTCTACCCCCTCCCATACAAAAGTATGATTTCGACCAATTTCATTAAATCAACTAATAACAAACAAATTAAAAGCTACGAGCTTGAAATTTTGTACGAGCACCTAAGAAGAGTACAAAAAGAAAACTGCTTCACAAATTTTGCAATTCCCCTACCTCTTCTACCCCCTCCCATACAAAATTATTTTTTCGAGCATTTTTAAGAAATCAGTTATCAGCTAACTCTTAAAAGCTATCAATTTAAAATTTTGCACAAAAAATTTACAAAAATAATTGAAATGAAATTCTTTTAAAAGTTTTGCAATCGCGTTTGCGCTTCTACCCCCTCCCATACAAAAGTATGATTTCGACCAATTTCATTGAAGCAACTAATAACCAACAAATTAAAAGCTACGAACTTGATATTTTGTACGAGCACACTACAAGAGAAAGAAAATAAAATTGAGTCGCAATTTTTACGATTCCCCTACCTCCTCTACCCCCTCCCATACAAATATTTAGTTTCGTGAATGTAAAATACACAGAATCTTATAAAAATTCTATGCAACTTCGTCTATGAAACTGACATTCTATACAGAGAATATTGGACGTGATTCAAGCAATCAATTAAAAAACTATTAACATCCACCCACCCTTACTATCAACCCTCACCCTTCCCCTCACAAAACTCAAACTTGCATAAATAAACGAACGAAATATTGATTATATATACTGGAGCTTTTGAATGTTTCTGCCCTGCCCAAGAACCCCCTTTCACTTAGTCTTCCCTAACCACTCTACCCTGCATATTGACTTTCCACGCATCTGCAACTTGTCCCAAGAATAACAAATTTTCGCCCGACTTGTTGGCAGTTTATTTGTTATTATGATAGAAGGATCTATGGCAATTATGTGTGAAACAAAATATCGCCCAAATGCTCGCCACGGCTACGGTGGCATACTTCTAGCCGATGGTCCATATTTTCAATGACTCTGAGACATAATTAAGGTTCAATGTCGGTAATGTGCTGAATTATCTCATCCTTTAGCTCTTGAATTGTTCTTGGCTTATTCACGTACACTTTTTCTTTTAAATATCCCCAGAGAAAGAAGTCCAACGGTGTCAAATCACATGATCGTTGCGGCCAATTAATATCGCCACAACGTGAGATAACACGGTCATTGAATTTCTCGCGCAAAAGAGCCATTGTTTCGTTGGCTGTGTGGCAAGTGGCACCATCGTGTTGGAACCACATATCGTCCAGGTCCATATCCTCAATTTCTGGCCACAAGAAGTCCGTTATCATCTCGCGATAGCGAACACCATTCATGGTAACTGCTTGGCCGTCCTCATTTTCGAAGAAGTACGGCCCGATGACGCCGCCAGCCCATAAACTGCACCAAACAGTCACTCTTTGTGGATGCATCGGCTTTTCAACAATCACTCGTAGATTCTCATTTACCCAAATGCGGCAATTCTGCTTGTTAACGAATCCACTGAGGTGAAAGTGTGCCTCGTCGCTGAAGATGATTTACTTTGTAAAGTCACCATTCACTTCTGTCTGTTCAACCAACCATTCGGCGTATTGCCGACGCTTGAAATGGTCAGTTGGCTTCAGCTCTTGAGTCAATTGAACCTTGTAAGCGTGTAAATTCAAATCTTTATTCAAAATTCGCATCAGTGATGTTCGTGAGAAGTTCAATAGTTGGGCACGGCGACAAGTCGAGGTTGACGACTCTTCTGCCACACTATCGCGAACAACAGCAATGTTTTCCGGAGAACGAACTGGGCGAGCATGCACAGGTGAGTTTACATTTCTTTCTTACAGACCCGGTTTGCTGAAATTTGCGCACAATTTGGTCGATTATGCTGACCAAAAAAATCACGAAGTGCACGAAATGCATTTTGATTTGAACGCCCATTTTCGTAAAAGGCTTCAACAACCTTAACACGCTGCTCAATTGTGTACCTCTCCATGGTTGAATTTGTCAAACACTGAAACAAAGAAATGTCAAATTAAGTTGGGCGAAAAATTTGACGGTAAGGTGTGACTCACAATTAACATCGTGGTTGGACCACCCTTTAGTTATTTGGATTCGCTGTATGCCAAATAAGGTAGTGATTTCTTTAAATATAAGGGACTCAAACTGAGTTCCTTGATCAGTGGTTAGAGTCTTTGGTACGCCAAATCTAGCTATCCAAAAATTTACAAACACATGGGCAATGGTTGCAGCAGTAATATTTTTAAGGGGTATTGCTTCAGGCCAAAAGGAAAAACGGTCGTTCATAGTTAAGATAAATGTATGACCTTTAGAAGGTGGTAAAGGCCCTACAATATCGATATGAACGTGTTCGAATCTTCCAGATGGAGTTGGGAAAGTTCCATGCGGTGATGTGGTGTGACGTGTTATTTTGGATTTTTGACATGGTATAACTCATTTCGTCGAATTATTTATATCTCTGTTCATCGAAGGCCAAAAATACTTAGCAGTTATAAGTTTTCTTGTGCTTCGTATACTTGGGTGAGATAGAGAGTGAAATGAATCGAATACTGTACGACGAAGTAGCTCAGGTAAATATGGTCGATTTGTTCCATTGGAATTTCCACACCAAATTTCGCAATTATCACTGCTTAATTTTACTTTCTCTTTCTTGTTCTAGTTTAATATTCTGGTAGTTAATATTATCGAAATCTAACAAATCAACTTGCGTCCTTGATAGGGTATCGGCAACAATACTGCATTTACCTTTGATATAACGTATATCATTTGTAAATTGTGATATATATCAAAGATGAATGATCTGCCGATGCGATTTTTCAGTTTTCGATGTTATCGCCTTGGTTAACGGTTCCTTCGATGAAGTGTCGAAATCTTTTAATAGCTAGATAGATTCCAAGTAGTTCGCGATCAAAAGTAGAATATTTTTGTTCCGTGGGACTTAGTCTTTTGGAGAAAAAACTTAAAAGTTTCCACCCTTCATCGTCTTTCTGCTGTAATACAGCTCCAACTGCAATATTTGAAGCGTCAACCATTAGGCTGACTCTTTCGTTTGGCTTTGGATGAACCAAAAGTGAGGCATTTACTAAAGATAGTTTTATCTTGTCGAATAGCTGAGCTTGCTTCTTTGTTCCAAATAAATATGATTTTATTACTGCCTTTTTTGGGTTGTGTTTTAACCAGATCGTACAGTGGTATTGCAGTTTCAGCTAAGTCAGGGAGAAAACGGTGATAGAAATTCACCATTCCTAAAAAACGTTGCAATTGCTTAACGGAGTTTGGAGTTGGAAAATTCGAAATATCCTTTACTCTAGAGTTCGATGGGCATATTCCTCGATGGTTTATCTTGTAATTTCCTTGGATTAACATGTATGCCATAAGCTGCTAATTTCATAAAAAGTTGACGTAGATGCTTTATATGTTCTTCCACAGTCTTACTACCAACAGGTATACGAAAATAAAATCCAGACCTTTAAGAACTTCATCTATAAACCTCTGAAAAGTTTGATCACCATTCTTCACTCCGAATGGCTTACGGAGAAATTCGTATAAGCCGAAAGGTGTGATCACGGCCGTTTTGTAAACGTCTTCAGGTGCAACCGGTAGTGTAAGCTCTTACTAAATCGATCTTAGAAAATATTGTAAACTTGTGAAGGTGCAACGAACAGTCTTGATTGTTTGGGAGCGGATATTTGTCAAAAATGGTAACTGAATTAAGGAGACGATAGTCGCCGCATGGTCTCCAATCTGATGATCCTTTCTTGGGCACCATGTGTAAAGATGAGGCAACATATTCCTAAATTTACCATTAAATCAAACTCTTTTTTTGCTACATTGTATTTTTCAGTATTCAGCCTTCTGGGTCGAGATGTGGGCAATTGTCCTTCGGTGTTGATACGATGCACAATGTTGTGTATTACAGGCGTGTTGAAATTTGGCGGAGCCTTCACTGTAGGAAACTCATTGAGAATTGCGCCGAATTCGCCTTCTATCGTTTGTATTTTAGGTGAACAAGATTTTACCCATCTCGAAATACATTGTGTTGTGATTTGACTTTGTTTGTGCATTAATGTTTTTGCATATAAATCAACTGTAAGGTTGAATTTATACAGAAAGTCTGCACCAATAATGGCGTAATCTACTGATGCTACTGTGAAAATGTAAGGAAATTGTTGATTTAAGTTTAAGTCAACGGTCAAAAGTTTCGATCCATATGTTGCTATGTGTGCACCGTTTGCAGCAGTTAATCTTAAATTTGATTTCTTATTCATGTAGGGAAACAATTTTTTGGGTAGAATTGATACTTCTGATCCGGTATCAATTAGAAAATTTATTTTAGATTTTTGATCACGTACAAATAAACGGCAGAATTTAGAATTCATCCTCGTTGCCGCGGTCGAGGATAAACGTACTAGTTTTTTGTGTTGTGGAATTCTCAAGGTGGAATACATTTCTTAGCATCTGCTTGATATCGTGTGTGATACCAACACATGTTGCTTAGATATTTTTTATTGTCGGTTTTTGATTTTGATCTAGATTTTGAATGATTATGCGAGAAACTACGATTTCTATTTTCTAGCTGAATAACGCGTTCAGACAAATTTTTAACGAGTGTTTCTAAAGAATTATCTGAAGACATAATTTTACTAGTTTGGTTTTGCTTTGTATTTACTGCAGAAACCTTAGGAAAACTTGAAGAATCATTGATTTTATCAGCGATAGAAAGAATTTCTTCAAACTGATGCGAACTTTCAATTGTAATGATACAAGCTGGAATAGCTGATGGTAGCTTATTTATCCAAAGTTTATGTAGCAACTGTTGGTTAACTAAGCTGTTTCCGCCAGCTAAACTCTCCATTTGCCTGAAAAGTTCCGATGGCTTGAGATCACCTAGCTCTACTCTGTGTAGAAGAGCGTCTAGCCGTTTCTCTTCTGTATCACAAGAACGTCTTAACAACATCTCCCTTAAATGTTCATATTTATTAGTTAAAAGGCGATGCGTCAAAACGTCTGCCACTAGTTCCATGGTTTCTGATTCCAATGCTGAAACCAGGTAATCATATTTTGTAGTGGATTGTGTAATTCCTTTCAGTCGGAATTGTGTTTCCATTTTTGAGAACCATAAGTCTGGTCTGTTAGACCAGAATGGAGGTATTTAATTGAAGACAATTGCTGAGAGCAAATGTTTTGACTTCTGGCTGAGTCTTGCAATGTATCCTCGTCTGCCAGATTTTTATTTTCTTTCGACATTATTGAACCTGTACTCATGAAAAACGTACGAGTGTAATAAATTTCGCGTAACGTGTTTTCAATTAATTCAGACAATATGCGTAGAATTACTTATTTTTATTTTGTTTTTATTTATTTTTATGTTTATTATGTTTAATTGTGCTAGAATCAGTTTAGATAGAAGCTAATTATTGTAAGGGGGAGGGTCAGGGCAGGGTTCAAAGAAAAACACTTAAAAATGGATATCTCGACTGTCTCTTAAGCTATGTAATTGAAACTTGAAACTTATACTAAGCTTTATTAGCTTAATTTGAAAAAAATATATAATATGTGGACATAATAGGAGGGGGGGAGGAAATGAGGAGCATTTCAAAAATGGCGCACTTTCCGAAATTGCAAATCATTATATCTCAAAATTGAGTACAGATATCAAATCAAAAATTTGTCACATTGTAGAGCTATATAGTCTTTATTTTTTATTAAAAAATTTAATTTGGGAAAAAACTTACAAAAATGGTCGAAATGAAATTACGTTGTGGGGCATTATATAATTTACTATTTTAAAAATACACCACTCAAAATTTAATAACTTATATATTGTAATCGTTTCATGAAACTTAATAAAATTTTATTATTATAATGATTGCTTGGCCTTTTAAATTCCAACTGAAAAACTGAATAATCGAAACAAAAGTTTTTAATGAAAAAATATAAACTTGTTTACTAGGATTGAATTAACATTTAGTACTCAAAATTAATTCAAAGCTATTTTGTGTACTAACTGTGATAAAACTTTTGCTTGCGTCGCCACATACATTAAACGTTTTGAAATCGCATTTGCCCTTCTACCCCCTCCCATACAAAAGTAAGATTTTGACCAATTTCATTAAATCAACTAATAGCCAACAAATTAAGAGCTACGAACTTGAAATTTTGTACGATCACCTTACAATTGAAAGGAAATAAAATTGCGTCACAAATTTCATTTCCTCCTCTACCCCCTCCCATACAAATGTTTGGTTTCGTGAATGTAAAATACACCGAATCCTATGAAAATTCTATGCAACTTCGTCTATGAAACTGACATTCTATACAGAGAATATTAGACGTGATTCAAGCAATCAATTAAAAAAACCCACACCCCTCCCCTCATTAAAACTCAAAATTGCATAAATAAACGAACGAAATATTGATTATATGTACTGAAGCTTTTGAACGATTCCGCAAAGTGTTAAATTAACAACTGCCCTGCCCAAGAACCTCCTATCACTTAGTCTGCCCTAACCACTCTAACCTGCATATTGGCTCTCCACGCATCCGCAACTTGTCCCAAGAATAATAAAGTTTCCCCCAACTTGCTGGTAGTTTATTTACTCTATGGCATAGCAACGAGCTAAGGTGTGGCCTCGTTACCTACTATAACGAGTTGGTCTACAATGTGAAGGTCGGGAGTTCAAATCTCGGTCAACGTATAATTTCAAAACACTGCCTGCTTGCGTAAAACTCGTAGAACTGTAAACAATCGTTTCACAATAACAAATAAACCTGAACGTCAGAAAGCCAAAGCCCAATGTGGGCTGTGGTGCCATTGAAAAAAAATAAAAGAAAAAGATAGCAATGAACTAGATTTATTCACAGCGATACAAATTACTTTAGCGCTGTCTCCCCAAATAACAAAATAATAACAAATTCTGAATAGAATATCAAACAAGCTTTGTATAAAATGGGTTAATGTTCAGTCAGATGCAATATCACTAATGGCTAATGAAATTATTTTGCACATGATTGTACCTCGAAACTTCTGTTTTCATACATACACATATATGTAGAATAATGAATGAAAATAACTCATGTAGTTTTCCATCCTATTAATGCTAATAGTAATTTCGATAATGTCCAGTGTTCATTGTTATAGCATTCGCACTTACAAATTACCTCATTCTCCATTACTACATAATTATATCCTACTGCAGGAAGTGGTGGACAGTAGGTACTCCCTGAACTGCGGATACACATAAAGCATGTCCTTCAAAAATGAAACAGAAGCTATCCATTTGCTCCGAATGAACTAAAAAAAAACTGAGCACATATCCACAATAAAGCAGATGCCATTAAATGAATTTCACCAAAGTCTCAACGGCCCAATAGAAAACAACATGACAACAATTTATAGTTTGTTTATTTTGTTATTATCGAGGCCCAAAAATGAGTTATTTGTCGTCAGCTACATTTTTATATACACGCATACGAGTACATGCTAAGAAATTTCTGCTAGATTTTGTCGTTTGGTTTTCGAAATGTTTTTAATCATAGTGAGTTCCAAATGATTTCTTAGAGCGTAGATACACGCATTCTATTAAATAAAAACCATCAACCGTTGAATAAATTTCAATTTCGCCTTATCTAACTCATCCTCAGACTTTTCGACTCCTTGTACCTAATAATAGCGTCTCCAAAAACAACTATACTACACAACTAGGCTCAATCAATACTTCAACTGTACAGAAAATGTACAGACTGTTGTCTACTCAGCTAACAAAGCCCGAACTGCGAAATAAATATAACGTCGTATTCCGGCAGTCGCCGCGATCGATATTAATAGACAAATATTCTTTTCGACGTATCATTGTTCAAAGTACGTATATCCAGTTAGCGTTGTCCTTCTTCTTATCCTTGGTTTTATGGGAATGGGTTTCTATTCGAGCTATTAAATTTTTTACTGGATTTTGCTCGAGAGTTTTTCTAACAGTAGGACAACGAAAACAGTTATCTTAATCTGTAAGGATTCTAAGGCTCGTAAATTTTTATATGCCAATCTGGATATGGAATTTGCGTAAATCGAAAGGCGTTCAAAGTTTTACGGTCAACATGTTCGTTGAAAATATTTCGAAGTCGTAAGTTAAATTATAAGCTAAACAATTACGAAGAGTAATAATGCTGGATCTTGGTAAGACACAATTTCAATGCAAGGCCATTCAAATTACAGCCAACCAAAGTTTTCAGTACATTTTTCTAGGTCCACTGAACCTAGTTACAATATATTTTACCAATGCTATATTAATTGTAAGTGATGTCAAAAAAGCAAGGGTGGTGCCTAGGGGGCAGCGTGTTGATCTACATTGCGAAGGTCGTGAGTTCAAATACCGGTCGACGCATAATTCCAGCATACTGCCTGCTTGGGTATACTTTGGTTACCTCAATCTACGAAAATGAAAAATTCGTAGATAGAGGGCTGTGCGAAAGTCTGACAACCCTTCCACAGTAAATAATGAATAAATGTTAAGGAACCTGAAGGTCAGGAGGCCAAGGCCCGATTTGAGTTATAGCGCCATTGTAGATGTTAAGAAAAATCTTCTAATTGAAGTGAAACGACATCGAAACATAACAGGACTACGATTGCGCGTAAAGCCCAATTATGCGATAAATTAGATGAGTTATAAATTTATGTGATCTTAAGAAATTTGATATGGAGAGTGGTAGGAGGAGTGGCGGCATTGAACTGATTGTTTCACAACATGCTGGAGTAGCTATGAAAATGTTTCATACAAAACTTAAAAACTCCAAAAATTGAATAGGAACTGAGATAATTAGTGTATTAGATTGAGTTGAATTGTGCAGTTTGTATGGGAGGTGGTAAAAGGAGTGAAGGATTTTTATTGATTATTTTAGTAATAACTACCAATATTATGCATTTAACATCTCTCCGAATTTTAGACCAAGAACATTCATACTTTTCAAGAAAACTAATTATTTGTAAAGATTTGAAATTGTTGCATTTTTTTTTATATCTTAATAATAATGCTAACTAAGTATCAAATCAAATCAAATTCCTGTTAAGACCCCCTATAAGGGCATAGGACAGAAACCACTCTCTTTCACAAGGCGCGATCCTGCGCATCGGCTATAAGCTGTTGCCAGGACTTGCTTATTCCTCTGGCCTCCTGCTCAACTGCTCGCTTCCATGTGTTACATGGTCGACCAACCCGACGTCTTCCTTGAGGGTTATAATCCAGAGCCTGTTTTGCGATGTTTTGCTCTGGTTTCCTCAAAGTATGACCGATCCACTGCCACTTTCGCCGTTGAATCTCAATACCTATTTTAGTCTGGCGAGTTGTACTCCAAAGTTCGTCGTTGGAGATCACTTCTCGCCAGAATATTCCTAAAATGCGTCGGAGGCATTGGTTTACGAAAGTCTGTAGTTTCTTGGTAAGTCGAACGGTCACTTTCCACGTAGTACAACCATATAACAACACGGATTTGACGCATGCGTCAAAAACTCGCAGCTTCGTGCGAAGGGAGATCTCTCTTAACCTCCAGAAAGGGGAAAGGATACCGAAGGCCTGACGAGCTTTATTTAGCCGAGTCTCAACATCCTTTTCGGCTCCGCCGTCCATGCTGACAATGCTTCCGAGATAACAAAAATCTTGCACCTCTTCCACATCCTGTCCATTAAGAACAATCGGTGTGCTTGCGTTCGAACCCATGTGCATGTACTTGGTTTTACGCACATTTATTTTCAGTCCCGCCTCTTTGCACTTAGAATGCAACGAGCGACCATTGGACTCTAAGTCCGAACGGGTATGTGCAAGCAAACACACGTCATCAGCATAATCAAGGTGACTTAAGATGTTAAATAGTCTCCATTGAAGACCTTTACCTTCCCCACCTTCCAGTGCAGCTTTCAAGATGTCATTTATTACCACCAGAAACAGGGCTGGTGATAATATGCAGCCTTGTCTGACACCCGTTCGCACAGGAAAGCTCTCGGACAGCTCTGCTCTATGCAAGACGCGACACCTTGCATCTTCGTAGGATTCTTTAATCATAGCTATGACCTTATTTGGAATACCTCTCCTACGCAAAGCATTCCATATGTAATCTCGCTTAACGCTGTCGAAAGCCTTCTCGAAGTCCACAAACATGAGATGTAGTGGCGAACCCATTTCGGCTGACTGCTCTAATATTATCCGTAGGGTATTTGTGTGGTCGGTACAAGACGACCCTTTACGGAATCCAGCCTGATAAACTTCGAGAGTGCTCTCGACGACATCACTAATCCTATTGAGAATTACCTTAGCCATAATTTTTGATACGGCAGTAAGTAGACATATACCACGCCAATTGCCACAATCCCGAAGGTCACCCTTCTTCGGAATTTTCACAATGACGCCCTAAGTATGAAGTACTTAAATTGGGCACGATAACTGTTATACGTACTGAAAAAAATTGGTTTATAGTATTTCATAAGAAAGTGCAGTTTGCATGAGAAGTGGTGGAAGGAGTAAGGGGAGTCGAAAATTCTTTTTGCTATAGATTACATTTACGATAAAAGTGATATGCTCTAAATTCCAATTATTTGCAAAAGCTATAACAATAGTTTCCGAGAAAATTTGATTGCTGTAAATTTTTGAAAATGAGTCATTTCGTATGGGAGGGGCGTGACGTGGGTTGACGAACTTGAAATATAATAAGTATAACAATCACAATATTAGTCATAAGAGTAAAAACAATAATGAAACTAAAAATATAAAAACAACTAATAATAAAAATAATAATAGTAATAATAATAATAGCAACAATATGATTACGAATAAGAAAAAAACAATTCTATGCGTCATAAAACTACTAGCACTATTACTACAGCTACAACTAATCGCGTTAATACCAGCAACAATTCATTGTCTCATTCCATCAACCTTCCTATTTCAATCCACAACTCAATTCGAATCTAGTCCCAGTTCCCACTTCGATATCACTTCCTACTTCGAATGTACCCCCAATTCCTACTTCGAATTCTGTCATAATTCCGGGTCCTAACAAAAATTTTGTGCGAGGCGACACAATCAATCCCTACTCTTCGACATCAGTAACATGTATTGAAGATAAAAATGAAAAGTTATCTTGCACAAATCTTGGTACTGCAGCCGTTGGTCACAATAACCCCCTTTTCCTTGACCCACTTGTTCCCCCGGTTGTAAAGCTTCCAAAGAATTCGGCAAGTTCCGAAGAGAACAGATATTTATTATCACGGTTGAGAGAGCATAGAATATTTGACAATGTGCGGCTGTATCTTGCTTATATGCACAATAAATCTGAATCGACCTGTATAAATGGCAAAACGAAAACCAGTCTGATACTATCCATTCAACAGGAAGGACTTCCAACGGATCTAGAAGCCTTACGACGGCTCTATACACGCTTTCACGAGCAGTTCAATCAAGTTCATTAAGATCTCCCCTCATACGGTTCCCATGTTTCCTCGAAGCATATATCTGATATGCAAAAAAGTTGTGAAGATCATAATCGGGATTTTCGTTCCTAATTCTAAAAATAACCCCACAACGGAGGTGGCATTAGAGGGAAGATGAATAATCACTTCATTGATGCGAAATCATGTCACTTTAATGTCATTATTTTTACGGAAACTGACCTAAATGACTGCTTCGAAAATGAAGAAATACTGGACAACAGCTGGACCGTATACAGAAATAATAGGAATTATAGCGCAACAGGTCTGTCAAAAGGAGGGGGTGTTCTAATTGCAGTTCACAAATCTTTATGAGATTGTAAACACAACACCAACAACATTTGTTGAACATAAATTTATCAGAATCAAACTTATAAATAGATATGTTAACATCGGTGTTGTATATATCCAGCCTAACTCTGAAGACCACAAATACCACGACATTTTTGAAATTTTTCATAGTGTTAATTGCTTCTTTACAGAGAATGACAATATCTTCCTTCTCGGCGATTTTAATCGCCCAAATATCTCCTTTGAGATTAATCATTCCGATAACACTATTATACAGGGGAATCTTTCGTCTGATATTTACACCACTATTACCGACACACTGTATAATAACGACTTACATCAGATAGTGAATGTTCCCAATAAAAATGGGAGATGGCTTGATATGATCTTTACCGACGCATATGATGTTCTTTAAGGATTGTTAGCCTGCCTCAGACGCGTGGAATTTTTTCTCTAATACACAACATCACTCTGCTATCATAGTAGAACTACCATGCAACAACATTAATTTTGTTCACTCTTATAATAATAATATTGTATTTGACTTTCGTGATGCTGATTTCAATTGCATTAATAACGAAATGTCTTCGATAGACTGGACATCCCCTTTCGCATGTAATGATTTTGACAATGCCATAACATCGTTCTATGATGGGATCTTTAAAATTGTCGATAATTATGTCCCTGTAATAAAGCAAATAGGTAAGTTTCAGAACCCTGGTCAGAAAAAAATCTCAGATCATTACGGAATAGAAGAAATAAGCTATTTAAAAAACTTAAGAAAACGGGCGCGATTATTCCTAATCTTCAGATCATATATGACACGCTGGCCTCAGAGTTCTCTTCTAAGTAAATTGGTGAAGATATCATAACAGATCCACAAAGATTTTTCGAATTTGTTAATAAAAAACGAAAAAGTTCGGATTATCCCGTAACCATGTTCAAAGGAATCCCGCAATTTTCCTGCCGGCGTAATATCTGCGATATGTTTGGTGACCGCTTTCAAGAAGTTTTCGGTGCCCAGTCAGATCACAGTGACCCGAGCATTTCGGTTCCTCCACTAGTTGACAATATCTCATTGTCTATTGAGTAGGTTCTTGATGCTCTAACAACTTTTGATATCAAAAACGGTTTAGGTCCTGATCATATCCCTTCCCTATTTTTATCAAGGTGTGCTCACCAACTTTTAACACCTTTACATTTTCTCTTCAACAAGTCGCTAGGCTTGGAAATCGTCGCATCTCACACCCATCCACAAGAATGGAGACAAATGCAAAGTTGAGAACTATAGAGGTATAATAATTTTATGAGCTATACCGAAATTATTCGAAAAAATTATCTGCGATAAATTGACCAATATGACCAATCCTATTCTTAATATACTGATACTGCCGTATCAAAAATTATGGCTAAGGTAATTCTCAATAGGATTAGTGATGTCGTCGAGAGCACTCTCGAAGTTTATCAGGCTGGATTCCGTAAAGGGTCGTCTTGTACCGACCACACAAATACCCTACGGATAATATTAGAGCAGTCAGCCGAAATGGGTTCGACACTACATCTCATGTTTGTGGACTTCGAGAAGGCTTTCGACAGCGTTAAGCGAGATTACATATGGAATGCTTTGCGTAGGAGAGGTATTCCAGATAAGGTCATAGCTATGATTAAAGAATACTACGAAGATGCAAAGTGTCGCGTCTTGCATAGAAAAGAGCTGTCCGAGAGCTTCCCTGTGCGAACGGGTGTCAGACAAGGCTGCATATTATCACCAGCCCTGTTTCTGGTGGTAATAAATGACATCTTGAAAGCTGCACTGGAAGGTGGGGAAGGTAAAGGTCTTCAATGGAGACTATTTAACATCTTAAGTCACCTTGATTATGCTGATGACGTGTGTTTGCTTGCACATACCCGTTCGGACTTAGAGTCAAATGTTCGCTCGTTGCATTCTAAAAGCAAAGAGGCGGGACAGAAAATAAATGTGCGTAAAACCAAGTACATGCACATGGGTTCGAACGCAAGCACACCGATTGTTCTTAATGGACAGGATGTGGAAGAGGTGCAAGATTTTTGCTATCTCGGAAGCATTGTCAGCATGGACGGCGGAGCCGAAAAGGATGTTGAGGCTCGGCTAAATAAAGCTCGTCAGGCCTTCGGTATCCTTTCCCCTTTCTGGAGGTTAAGAGAGATCTCCCTTCGCACGAAGCTGCGAGTTTTTTGACGCATGCGTCAAATCCGTGTTGTTATATGGTTGTACTACGTGGAAAGTGACCGTTCGACTTACCAAGAAACTACAGACTCCGACGCATTTTAGGAATATTCTGGCCAGAAGTGATCTCTAACGACGAACTTTGGAGTAAAACTCGCCAGACTAAAATAGGTATTGAGATTCAACGGCGAAAGTGGCAGTGGATCGGTCATACTTTGAGGAAACCAGAGCAAAACATTGCAAAACAGGCTCTGGATTATAACCCTCAAGGAAGACGTCGGGTTGGTCGACCATGTAACACATGGAAGCGAGCAGTTGAGCAGGAGGCCAGAGGAATAAACAAGTCCTGGCAACAGCTTAAAGCCGATGCGCAGGATCGCGCCTTGTGGAAGAGAGTTGTTTCTGTCCTATGCCCCTATAGGGGGTCTTAACAGGAATTTGATATTCTTAATAACCAGCAGCACGGCTTTAAAAAAGGTCGCTCGACCACAACGAATCTCATGATGCTTGTATCTGATACGCTCTGCGCATTTGAAAATGGGCATCAAATCGATACAATATACACCGACTTTAGCAAAGCGTTCGACCGAGTTCATCACAATGTCCTGATTTCAAAGGTGAAACAAATTGGTGTGAAAGGATCCTTACTTGACTGGCTTAAATCATACCTTAATAATAGAACTTAATTCGATAAGTTTCAAGGTTTTATTTCCAAGGAAATACTAGTGTCCACTGGTGTACCCCATGGAAGTCACTTGGGACCTCTCTTATTTAATGTTTTCTTCTCAGATCTATCAGAAGTATTGGAAAATGTTTCACATCGGATGTACGCTGATGATCTGAAAATATATCATGCCATAACCTAACAGAAGATGTCGCATTCCTGCAATCCAAGTTTATTGCGCTAGATCATTGGTGCAGTCAGAACAAATTAGAGCTTAATGTCAGTAAACGCCATGTGATAAGCTTCCCACGTAAACTATCCTATACCTTAAGTGGAACTCAACTACACCGTGTTGATCAAATTCAGGACCTCGGCTTACTACTGGACAACAAACTGTGCTTCAAATCTCATTATAATCCAATAATTTCAAAAGCCAATAAACTTCTTGGGTTCATTAAGAGAAGAGCCAAAGATTTTATGAATGTATGGGCTACCAAATCTTTATTCTGTTCTCTTGTCCGCCCTATTCTGGAATATGTATGTTCCATTTGGGACCCCTTCTTCCAGTTTTATAGTAACAGAATAGAGTCAATCCGGAAGCAACTCCTTCTTTTCGCTCTTATCTATTATGATATTAAATATTTCTTATTGTTATGCGGATATAATAATCATCACCGAAACAGGTCTAGGATGAAGTATTCACCAGTGAATTGGGTTTGAACAATTATAATGTATTTCGCTTGGACCGATGTCAAACCCGTAGTGCGAAGAAACGATTTGGTGGTTGCCTCATAGCTGTCGCGAGTAGTTATGCATCCAAGTTGTTGGTAACTACTTCTAATGACGTCGAGCAATTATTCATGGAATTGACCTTTGAACATCGGAAAATTCTCATTGGATGTGTTTACATTCCTCCGTCTTCTTCTAGCGAAAAATATGCAAGCCACTGCAAAGATGTCGAAAATATTATGAACAGCCTTCCATTCTCCGATATAATAATTACTGGCTATTATAACTTGCCGCTAGTTAACTGGGACAACTGGAGTGCTCCAACCACCTATCCGGGTAACATCGTTGTCGATGTGTTCTACGATCTCGATTTTCATCAGCACAATACGATTTTAAATCAGCAAGGTAGACTGCTCGATCTAGTTTTCTCCAAGTCATCTTCAGCACCTGATGTTCTTCGAGCTAATTTTGAACTACTCCCTCTGGATGCTATGTATCATCTTGCTCTAATTATCAGCATAAAAGTGCCATTAAATCGAAGTCAATAGCGGATTATGATGCTATCTGTGAGCGGCTTTCTCATATTGACTGGCAGGACTTGTTGGAAGGGTTGGAACTTAACGACGCTATTGCGTCATTCAACGCACGTATTTATAATATTATTGATGATCTCATTCCAATTCAAATAATTTCAAACTCTTCCTTCCCCCGCTGGTACAACAGTGATCTTAAACAAATAATTAAAGCTCAAAAAATTGCACACACAAAGTATAAAATGTCTAGCCATTACCATGACTACATTGAATTTTCTCGACTAAGAACTTTATTTAAAGCTAAAGCTCGGTCATGTTATTTAGATTATATTAATCATGTAGAAAGCATTATTTCTAATAATGCCAAGACATTCTGGAATTACGTCAATTCACTTAGGTCCGATAATGTTCTTCCGTCAGTTATGTTCCTTAACGATGAAGTTGCCTCAGATCCTCTTAGTGTTGTTGAGATGTTTGCTAAATTCTTCTCTTCAGTTTATTCTGAATCTGTTCCGAGTAACTCTAATGTTGCGTTATGCATCAGTTCTGACTTGAATCTTTCTTCTATTGACATTAATATTACCGATGTAAAATCATTATTGAATGATCTAGATCCTAGTAAAGGAATGGGACTTGACGGAACACCTCCATTGTTTCTTTGGTCTTGTCGAATGTTTCTAGCTCAACCATTAATGCTATTATTTAATCTTTCAATTCGATCTGGTATTTTTCCAGACCTATGGAAAATTAGCTTCACAGTCCCGATTTATAAGTCAGGAGATAAAAGTAATGTCAAAAATTATAGACCCATATGTATTCAATCGTTGGCAGAAAATGGGGACTAAAGCCCAAAATGATTTACTGGTGCTACAGAACAATCATTCTTCCAATAGTCACATACGGATCAACGATATGGTGGACTAAAACTTTA
Organism: Chorisops tibialis; assembly: GCA_963669355.1. Taxonomy (NCBI): domain Eukaryota; kingdom Metazoa; phylum Arthropoda; class Insecta; order Diptera; family Stratiomyidae; genus Chorisops; species Chorisops tibialis. The sequence goes on along the minus strand of OY770262.1, from coordinate 261,245,122 downwards.
CAAAGGAAAGCACAGCTTACGCTACAAAAAATCCAAAAGCTAGCTTGTCTTGGTATCACAGGAGCTATGAAAACCTGCCCCACAGCGGCAATGGAAATGTTCCTTCCCTCCAATACATCTACAAATAAAAAAGGAAGCTATCAAGGGGGTGTTACGCATACAGAGGGAAAACAAGTACAAACCAGGGAATTTTAGAGGCCACCTTAAAATCCTAAGAAATCCAAAAGTGGAGGTTCTAACCTGCACATTATCGGACGCTATGCCGACAAAATTTAACTTTGAAACCCCCTTCAAAGTTATAATCAGAGAACTCAAGGACTGGCAATCCACGCTACCTGAAATGGAAGAGGGATCAACCATCTGGTATACAGATGGTTCGCGCACCTCTGAGGGGACAGGAGCCGGAGTCAAAGGTCCTAACTTCTCGGTTTCAAAACCACTCGGCAAAGAAGCCACAATCTTCCAGACTGAACTAATTGCAATGGAGCTATGTATCCAAGAGAATATAAGGAGAGCTCATCGCAACAAATCAATTTATATCCTATCGGATAGTCAGGTGGTTCTCAAAGCCCTAGCATCCAATAAACACGGATCGAGGTTAGTTTGGGACTGTCTTCAAGACCCAATCATACGGAAGAAAAGCAACGACGAGACCTTAATGTGGGTACCAGAACATATGGGAATTGAGGGAAACGAAGAGGCTGATCGCCTTTCAAAAAATTGCGCAGAAAAAAACTTTATTGGTCCAGAGCCATTCTGCGGAAAATCAAAAGGGCATCAAAGCTCGACACTTAAGAAGTGGGTTGAACAAGAACACAAAATCTACTGGGATAGACTTCCAGGCTTATCAACCTCAAAAAAACTAATCATACCACAAAAAAACAAAGTGTAGGATATCCTAAAATTTAGAAAGAGCGATATTAGTACTGTAATCGACCTAATGACGGGGCACAGTGGAGTGAACCACCACCTCAATAATATGTGCTATATATGACATCTGCCGCCTCTGTCTCGAAGACTCAGAAACGACAATACATATCCTATGCCACTGTGAAGCAGTGGCAAGGAAAAGGCATAATCTTCTGGGGAAAGGTTTCATTTCCACCGAGGAACTAGCCAACATGGCTCCCTTACAGATACTCAGATTAGCTAAAGCTATTGAGTTATGGTAGGGTAAAGGGGCATTAATCGCACAATAGGCCAAAAAGGCCGCAGTTCTCTCACGTGTTCCCCTAATATAAATAAATAATAATAATTCAATCGTGTATTTCTAAATTGTTTGATAAGATTGTAGCGTCCAAGCTAACATCTCTATTTCGTCCAATTATCACTCTCAATCAACATGGCTTTCTTAAGGGTAGATCTACGTTAACGAAACTGTTACCTTATATCGAGACAATCTATGAAACTATGCAGCAGGGCCAACAAATCCATGCTGTTTATACTGATTTTTCGAAAGCGTTTGATAAAGTTAATCACTGCCTACTCATCTCGAAGCTCAGTGCCTATGGAATTGCTCGCAATTTGTTGCTCTGGTTGCGAGATTATCTGCACTATCGTACGTGTATTGTTAGCACCAAATGTTCTAAGTCGGAACCGTTTTTGGTGACATCAGGAGTTCCACAAGGTTCTCATTTAGGACCGCTGCTCTTTTTGTTGTTTATTAATGATATTTCTTTGGTTTTTCGGGATGTTAAATTTTTGTTGTTTGCTGATGATCTAAAAATCATTAAAGCAATTAAATCGACAAACGATTGCCAAACAATCCAAGATAATATTGACTTGTTTTTTGAATGGTGTAAGTCCAATCAACTCTCCTTTAATGTTACTAAATGTAATTATATCATCTTCAAAAGATCTCGCGAATGCATTTCGTATGATTATCACATTGATAATGTTTGTATACCTGAGGTTTCCACTGTAAAGGACTTAGGTCTTCTCCTTGATAGCTCTTTATCATTTGTTCCACATTATAGTTCAATATGTAATTCAGCCCGTAGAATGCTTGGATTTATTACTCGGAACACTAAAGACTTTTCCAGCATCCAATCCATTAGAACGCTTTATTGTTCGTTAGTTCGTCCGAACCTTGAATATCTGTCAGTTATTTGGAGTCCACATTATGGAATACACAGCAATAATATTGAGACTATACAACATAAATTCCTCAGATATATTGCGTATAAGATGCACATTCCGCTAGAGCAACTTGACTATCATTCTCTGCTCGTTGACCTCAATCTTGCCACCCTATCAAAGCGTCGAGATCAGTCGGAAGTTATAGCTCTTTTTCGAATTCTCCACAATTCCTTGAGGCCATAAACTTTCGTATTCCAAGCCGCCCAACAAAGTCAAACGATTTATTTTATATTTGTAATCATTATACATCATACGGACAAAATACTCCCGCAGATGATGAGAGCTGCTAACAGATTTGCTGATCTAATTGATATTTTCAATACTGATATCTCTCAATTAAAAAGAGTACAGTATTTGTGATTTTGTTTTTTTTATTACTTTAATTTTTAATTATTTCATATTATTGCTTTATTGTTATTTAAATAACTGTTTTTTTTTTAATTATTATTTTATTGTTATTTTTATTTGATTATTATTTTGTTGTCACTTTTTTTTCGTTCTTACATACTTATATGTTACATAAATATTTTATATTATATGTTCATACATCTTTGAGGGCTTGACCCGTAAATGAATAAATAAATAAATAAATGATCCTAGAGACGGTTTGGTGAATGTTTCCACAGTGCATTTTGAATTGAAAGAAAAGATTTCCGGATTCTACACTGTTACGCTTTATTATTTGGGACGTTTCGGTCTCTGCTGAGACCTTTATCAAACTGTTAAAGGTCTCAGCAGAGACCGAAACGTCACGAATAATAAAGCGAAACAGTGTAGAATCCGGAAATCTTTTCTTTCAATTCAAATTATCTATTAGCTTCACCCCTTCTAACCCCTCCCGTAGGATGTGACACGATTCCACGACTTTTCAAAAATTCGATTTTCTTGGAAAGTGTGAATGTTACTGATCTATTTAATATTTAAAATATATCAATTCCATTATGATTATAGTTGTTTGTCGAAAAATCACTGAAACCCTCCACTCCTTCTGCCACTTCCTATACAAATTGCACAATTTCATTAAATCCAATTCACGAAGTTCCTCAGTACCTATTCAATTTTTCAAGCTTAAATTTGGTACAAAACATTTTTATAGCTACTCTTGCATGATGTGAAATAAATTAGTTTAGTACTGTTACCCTTTCTACCACTTCATATACAAAATTTCTTAACATCACAAAAATTTCGGTTTCATCTATATTATCGTATGATTGGGCTTTACGCACAATCGTAGTCCTGTTGAGTTTTTAAACTTAATGTTATTTTATTTGTTTTTTTTAACTAGCACAAGCTACAATTATTCACATGTCTTTCAATACGTATATGAGCTCAAATCACGGGATTGATTTGATGACGAGCTTGTCACATGCAAATGCGAGTATCATGGTTTCATTTTTAATAATTTATGGTTCTGATTCCAACAAAATACAAACCATTGTGTTTAAAGAGTCATTAAACTGAACAGATTATATATCTCACATAATGTACATACATTCTCAAAAATTTGCTTATTTTGCGATTCTTCCGCGGACAAAGTTGCGGGCGATGGCTAGTCTCAAATAAATTCAGACTTAATGACAATGTCAGGTTGACAAGACATTCAAGACTACTTAAGGAATATCCGCATCGTACAGATTACGGACAAAATGAGCTTATTAACAGATGCTGTAGAATATTTAACAAATTCAGCGCACACTATACACATCCAATAAATAAGTTGACATATAAACTGAGACTACGCTGCGTTTTATAAGGTCCCCGCACCCCGTTTGACTCTTCCAGCAGTGCTTATCATACTTGTATCAAATTGTGTTTAACTAATTAAGGTAAATTTGACTATATTAGGTTATATTAAATTAAATTAAGTAATTATTATGTAACTAATTATCTTGTCATGATAAATAAATAAATAAATGACTTTAGTTTTTAGTTGAAATCGATGTGTACGAAATTGGCACTTTCTACCTCAACGCGTTCTCAAGCTAGAGAGCGAACAGACTGATAGAAGACTGAGAATTTTGTAGGGGAAGTGGTAGAGGGGCTGATGACATTGAACTAATTTTTTCACATTAGGCTAAGGTTGCCATCAAAATGTTTTATTCAAAATTTGGGATTCAAAAATTTAATAGGTACTGAGAAAATTAGTGTATTGGATTTAGTGAAATTGTGCAGTTTGTATGGGAGGTGGTAGAAGGAGTGTGAATTTATTAATAACGTTTTAAGAAATAACTGTAAACATCATTTAATTGACATATTTTAAATTGCAGATCAGTAGCATTCATACTTTCCAGGAAAATCGACTTTTTGTAAAGTTGTTGTATTGTGTCAAATTGTATGGAAGGGGGTAGAAGAAGTGAAGCTAACCGCCTAATTTGTTTTAGTTTTACTAATAATTCTACATAATTATTTTGTGCATAATTTCAGCTTGATAAATTTCATACGTACTGAGTAAATTTATTTAGAGTATTTCGTAAAAAAGTGCAGTTTGTGTGGGAGGTGGTGGATAGGAAGGGGAGAACTCAACTAATTTTTATATAGCAGATTGAAATTATTATGAAAGTAATATATTTTAAATTTCAGATCAATAGCATCCATGATTTTTAAAAAAATCCGTTTACTGTCAAATTGCGAAATTGTGTCATTTTGTATGGGAGGGGGTACAATGGGTGAAACTAAATGTCTAATTTTATTGGTCTTACTAATACTTCCCAATGAATATTCAGCGCACAATTTCAGCTCGCTAAATTTTATACGCACTGAGTAAATCGGTTTAAAGTATTTCATGAAAAAGTACAGTTTGTATGGGAGGTGGTGGGAGGAGGAAAAGGACATGCATAATTTTTATATGATAGATTGATATCATCATAAAAGTAATATGATTTATACTTTTTGAGCAAATCCGTTTATTGTCAAATTGCGCAATTGTGTCATTTTGTATGGGAGGGGGTAGAAGAGGCGATTTGGCCCGTTCACGAACTTATCCTTACTTTTTTTGTCAAAAACGACGTGTACAAAAGTTGAACTTTCTAGATCAACGCGTTCTCAAGCTAGTCAAGCAAGAGAGGACACGGACGGACAGACGGACGGACGGACATCCGGTTTGAAGATTTTTGAGTGATTATATGAATTTCTGTATCATTCTTTTTTTTCTCCGAGCCTTATTTCTTAGCGTTACAAACTTTGTGGCAAACTTATAATACTCTCAGATTTCATCTGGAGTATAAAAATTAAAACCTCAAATATTATCGATAACCAAATTACTAAGTTATTGCTCCTCTCAAAATTATTTTATGAAATAAGATTCCAAACTACCAATACAAAACAATAACTATACTCTATACATATAAAGTTTCAATATTGTGCACCTTCTGCCGTCTTTATGAAAATGAATAACGACGATCGATTATTGCGATTTTCACTTTGCTACCAAGCGACATTTTATATCATTAAAAATGTATTATGACCCTGTCGTTGCGAAGAAATTGTGATGTTATCGTTCGACATGCGACACGTTTTTAAGATTCATATCGGGAAATTTACGCGAATTTACCATTTCGAAAAAAAAAAAATTTATGTTGAATCATTAATAATAAAATAAAATTCAATGGTATAGCGCGATATGTCCAAGAAGAGTAGCAATTAAAAGCTTTAATTAAATTATTTTCACTAAACATAAAAGTCGGCCTTATACTAATTATTTCACATGGTTTTTTGAGTAGAGGTGAGATTTTTATTCCTAACCAGGTGAACTATTAAAATTACAATTGGACGCATGAGATATTGGAACCAAAAGTAGATCGATAAAACAGTCATAAATTAAAAGTTACAATATTGGTTGATATTTAGGATTTGGTCAGGGTTAGTCTTACTAATCCTAAAGACGAGAATCACTTCTTCCAGTTTACCCGATTCTACCTTTCAAAGTACTAAAATTATCCGCAAAACATAAGAGGACTACGATTGGGTGTAAAGCCGAATCGAGTGATATTCTAGAGGAAAGAGAAATTTTTTGATTTTAGGAAAGTTTTAAAGAGGAAGTGGTAGAGGAAGTGACAGCATCGAACTAATTTGTTTCACATCACGCTAGAATTGCTATCAAAGTGTTTTATACAAAATTTAAGATTCAAAAATTTAATAGGTACTGAGAAAATTTGGATTTAGAGAAATTGTGCACTTTTTATGGGATGTAGTAAAAGAAGGGGCGAGTTCTTTTCCCGAAATATAATAACTATAAACATTATGCTTTCGACACTTTTTAAATTGCACATCAGTAGCAACCATAATTTTCAGGAAAAACGACTTTTTTTGAAGTTGGAAAATTGTGTGATATTGTATGAGAGGGGGGTAGAAGGAGAGAAGCTTGTCTTCTAATTGTTTTTTTTGGTGTTTCTAATAATTCTAAGTAAATATTTAGTGCATAATTTCATCTCGATAAATTTCATACGTAAAGAGGCTCCATAAATTTTATACGCACTGAATAAATTGGTTTAGAGCATTTCATGAGAAGTGCAGTTTGTATGGGAGGTGGTGGAAGGCAAAACAAAAAATCCATCCCGCCGTACGCCGCACATATGGACTCATATCTCCGAGACCGTTAAAGGTAGAATGTTCGTTTTTGGGTGGATTGTTGATTCGGTAAGTGAGTTCTATTTTCTAAATTTTGGGGGTGTAAGGTGGAAGGGGGAGGCGGGGGAGGAAAAAAGTCGAAAACTACACTTGCTAATATCTCCACCACGAATGCAGATAGAAAGTTGAAATGATATGGAGAGGGTTGTGGGGCAATTCATTAATTTTTTTATACATTGGCGTTCGAAAAGGGGGGGGGGGGCTAAAAACAAATTGTCGGCCGAATTGTTTTTTTAAATGATTATATCTCCGAAATTACTTATCGTACAAAATTTATATTTTGGGACCATCAAGGTGGCATACAGCTCCATCGGAATCTGCTTAGAGAGTGGCTAATTATTGTAAGGGGAAGGGTCAGAGGGGTGCGAAGAAAAACACTTAAAAATGAATATCTCAACTATTTCTTAAGCTATGCAATCGAATCAGATATTAATCTATACTAGCGAAATACGAAAAAAATATAACATGTTGAAATAATTTGAAATTTTGGACAAAAACTTTGAAAAATAGTTGAAATAAAATTGCGTCAAAAGTTTTGAGATCGCGCCTGTCCTTCTACCCCCTCGCATACAAAAGTATGATGTCGACCAATTTCATTCAATCAACTAATAACCAACAAACTAAAAGCTACGAACTTGAAATTTTTTACAACAACCTTACAAGAGAAACGAAATAAAACTGAATATCAAATTTTACGATTCCCCTACGCTCTCTACTCCCTCCCATATAAATGTTCGGTTTCGTGAATCTTATGAAAATCGTGAATTTTCTGAAAATTCTATGCAACTTCGTCTATGAAACATATTCTGTACAGAGAATATTGGACGTGATTCAAGCAATCAATTAAAAACCTATTAACATGCACCCACTCTTACTATTACCCCTCCTCCTCCGCTCATAAAAACCCAAACTTGCAGAAACGAATGAAATATTGCTAAATTGACAACAGCTCTGCCCAAGAACTACCTTTCACTTAGTCTTCCCTAACCACTCTAACCTGCATATTGACTTTCCACTCATCCGCAACTTGTCCCAAGAATAATAAAGTTTCGCCCGACTTGTTGGCAGTTTTTTTTTGTGGGGATAGGTTGTTAGCCCATCGCCCAACCTGGAGAACTAGCTCTGTGTACTTAACTGCACAGACACGGCTAGACAATATCAGCAGAATAGAACATAACAGGGCTACGATTGCGCCTAAAGCGCAATCTTACGATACTCCAGATGAAATAGAATTTTTTGTGATCCCAAGAAATTTTGCGTGGGAAGTGTTAGAAGGGATGATAGCATTGAACTAATTGTTTCCCCATCATGCTAAAGTAGCTATAAAAATGTTTTATACGAAATGCTTACTCCAAAAATCGAATAGGAATTGAAAAAATTAGTGAGTTAGATTTAATGAAAATATGCAGTTTGTATGGGAGGTGGTAGAAAGAGTGGGGGGATTTTAGTGATTTTTCAGTAATAACTAGAAATATTATAAAATTGATATCCCTTAAATTTCAGACTAGTGCCATTCATACTTTTCGAGAAAATCTATTTTTTGTGAAGTTGTGAAACTGGGTCATATTGTATGGGAGGGGGTAGAAGCAGTAAAGCTAAACAAATATTTTTTTCTGATCTTAATGATAATACTAATTAAGTATTTATTATAAAATATGAGCTCAATAAATGTTATATGTTCTGAGAAAATCGTCTTAGAGCATTTCATGAAAAAGTGTAGTTTGTATGGGAGGGGGTGGAAGGAGAGGGAGGACGCCAATAATTTTTATACTGTAGATTAAAATCATTATGAAAATAATACATCCCAAAAGTCAGACTAATAACTTTTATACTATTCGAGTAAATCCATTTATTGTCAAATTGCGAAAATGTGTCATTTTGTATGGGAGGGGGTAGAAGGGGTGAAGCTAATCGTCTAAATTTTTTGGGCTTACTAACAATTTTAAATTAATATTTGGTGCACAATTTGAGCCCGCTAAATTTTATACGCACTGAGTAAATTGGCTTAGAGTAATTCATGACAAGTACAGTTTGTGTGGGAGGTGGTAGAAGGAGGAAGAGGACATGCATAATTTTTATAGGGTAGATTGCTATTATCATAAAAGTAACATATTCAAAAATTTCAGGCCAATAGCTTTTATACTTTTTGTGCAAATCCGTTTATTGTCAAATTGCGCAATTGTGTCATTTTGTATGGGAGGGGGTAGAAGGGGTGGAGCGATTTGGCCCGTTCACGAACTTGACCTTACTTTCTTGTCAAAAACGACGTGTACAAAATTTGAACTATCTAGCTCAACGCGTTCTCAAGCTAGAGCGCGCACAGATGGACGGACGGACGGACGGACATCCGGTTTTGAAATTTTTGAGTGATTATATGAACTTCTGTATAGCCTTATTTCTTGGCGTTACAAACTTTAGAGCAAACTTATAATACTCTCAGATTTCATCTAGAGTATAAATATATTGGAGTTCTCTAAGCTATGCCGCAAGTCCAACTATATCCATTTAAACCTAGGACGCGCTCATGTTTCTGGTCATTCAAGATGTCTTTTTCCCTTCCCTTCCCTTTTTCAAACCGTCCTTGGGACCGTCTTAGGTGAAGTTTCCATTGCGTTATGGCCAAGCTTAAATTCGTAAGCAAAAAGTAACCATTTCTGACTCGCTTTCATATTGTTGCGAGCTAGGGGTTCGCCGGGATTTCAAGTAAAACATAATTCGTTTAAAAATAAGTGATAATTTATTTCTTCGCACTTTAACTTAATTCGCACTATATGGCACTACCGCCGCGTATCGCTTTCCAGCACTGGTTCGCGTCTCCCATAAATGTCGCTGAATAACTGACTAGTTCCCGACTGAAAGCTTCGTGCTTTTATACATTTTCCCCCTAGTCTCGAACCTTCCGTTGTGTATGTCTCAACTATACTGGAAAGTTCTAGATCTTTAATTATGGCTTTTTACATATTGGGGGATACTGTTCTACATAATTCTTGGCTATTCAAGAGAGATCGAATTTGCGGGGTTGCCTGATCTGCATATAACAATATATTTTTCTTTCCGATCTCAATGAAGTCCAAAACTGAAATGATTTGATGAGTAAATGTAGGGGTTTTCTTATTATAATATCCAATTCCACCAATCGTAACTAACTTCACTTTATTGCGAAATCGGACATTTTATCTGCAACAATTTAATACATCAATGTAAAAATCGAAAATCGATTTAAAGAAATATATAATTGGAGGGTTAAGTGGATAAATTTTCAATGTTTTGCATGAATGTAACTTTTACAATGTATTAGTGATCCGAATCAAACTTTGTGGTGTTTTTTATATTTGTTTCTAGGCGTTAGATCGCTTCGTTTGTCAGTTGAAAACATAGTTTATAAGTCCACAGTTTAAACTGGTTAAAAAAGTAGAAATTCAAAAAATGTCGAATAACCCCTTAATCCACTTAACCTTTCAAATATATCGCACCAATTTATATATTCCAAAATTATCCCTGAAAGACTCATAAAACGAATTGCTGTTTGAAATTTCACGCTATCATAGATCGAATTTCAACAGCTAAAGCTTCTACAGTATTGTTTAAATAGCAGGCAACTATTTCCGGATTTTCTAGATCCTTTTACGGCACAAGAACTCGATTAAATTTTGTCAACACGAGCAAAATACGCGTACAAGCAAACAAAACAGGAACCAATTCCGAACGTATTCCGACAGTGCACTCTCATTCCATTATAAATCTAACTCCTAGGCTGCGATAGACAAAAGCACTGTGCAAATATTATATGGCCAACGCTATGCACTACTGTCGAACAAAATGCTATCTGCATGAAAAGAACTCATTTCCTTCTTATTCCTCCGTCATGATATTTGCATATCAGCGCAAAAGTCTTCGAAATAAAGCACACTATCGCAAAGGGCTATAGAGCCTGGGAGTAGAACAACTGCAGCCTTGGCAGTACATATAAATGTTAATTTAGTTCACGGCGAGGCACTTTTTACTGCTTCGGCTTCCACATACCATACATTGTTTGGTAAGCACAATTGTCGAATGGCAGAACGTACAAGTTCATGAATTCTGGAACTGGTCCTTCAGAATTCCTAGCGAGCGTCATTTCTATGAACTTAACCATTCACCTTAAGTATTGCACTTGTGTCTGAATTATGGGAGCTGTGGTGGTGAGAATTGTTTATGCAGTCGATATATGATTGCCTACTTATTAACATTTCGCAAGAAATTTATCGATTCTGCCATAAAAACTGGGCTGCTGACAAGTACTGAACAGAGCTAAATGCACAGTACAACGCTAAATGCATTTAAAAGTGCTTTGAAGTGGTTAAGCAGATTATTTGCATTACCATTGTTGCTCGGGGAAAAAACTGCTACTGTTATTGTTTCTAGACTTGAATGTGAGCTAAAATGTTAAGTGAAATATTTATAATCTAGATGAAATCTGAGAGTATATTGCGTTTCTTCTTCTTCAATGGCACTACAGCCCAAATCGGACGTTGGCCACCTGACCTTCAGGTTCCTTAACATTTTTTCATTATTTATTGTGAACGGGTTGTTAGACCTTCGCACAACCCTCTATCTACGAATTTTTTTATTTTCGTAGATTGAGGTAACCAAAGTATACCCAAGCAGGCAGTGTGCTGGAATTATGCGTCGACCGGGATTTGAACTCACGACCTTCGCATTGTAGACCAACACGCTTCCGGCTAGGCTGCACCCTAGCTATATTATACATATATATTGCGTTTGCCTTACCGTTTGTAACACTAAGAAATAATGATTGCACAGAGCCGCCAATGGTACAGAAATAATTGTTGTCGCTTAAAAACCTTGATTCCGAGTGACCGTCTATCCGTTTGTTAGTCTATCTGTCTCTCTGTCTGTCTGCAACATAACTCTCGAACTCTTTGAACCATTGAGCTAAAATTTGTTGTGTGTAATTTTTAGCGAAAAATTAACCTTAAGTTCATGAACGGGCTACAGCCCCCCACTCCTTCTACCACCTCCCATACAAATTTCATGAAATTTCGAAATTTAAAGAAAAATTTTTCTCTTCGAAACTAGTTAAGGTATTAACTTGAATTTAGGCCAGAGTATATTGATGCAAATGTCATTAACAGCACAAAATATTGATCCGATCCCCTCACTGCTTCTACCCCTTCCCATACAAATGTACAATTTTCCAAAATGTACTTATTCGATTTTCATTGAAACTAGCAAAGATAAATGAACAAATTTTTATCAGTGTTAATTTAATTATAATTGCAATAAAAAAAAAATCCTCAACTTCACCTCACTCATTCTACCCCTCCCATACAAATTTCACGAAATTTTGAAATTTCAATTAAATTATTTTTTCTGCGAAACTGTCAAAGCTATCGATTTGAAATTTTGTGGAAAGAATAATAATAGAAATACTATTAATGACATAAAATTTTGTTTTGATCCGTATACTCCTTCTACCCGGTCCCATACCTGTGTATAATTTTGGTTTACATCGATTTCTATTAAAACTAGAAAATGTACAAACTTAAGGTTTTGCCAGAATTTGTCCCTTAATAATTGCAATAAATACTAGCAAAATTATCAGCTTCGCTGCACTCCTTCTACCCTCCCATACAAATATTTATATTATAATTTCAACAAAAGTTTTTCTCTTTCGAACATATGAGAGCTATCGACTTTGGAGTTCAAACAATGCGCAGTAATAAGAATGTTGATAAACAAAAATTCAAAATTATATAAAACCCTCCACTTTCTCCATCACCTCCCATACAAACGCCCCAAATTTAAGAAAACTATGTCCAATTTCTTTGAAAACAATAAAGCAATAAATTTTAAATTCATCACGAAACATTTTGCATGCCACGTTGTATATACAAAAATTACAAACCTCCCCCCTCTGCTTCTACCACCTCCCATACCGAAGTCACAATACCCTATTCGAAAGAATTTGAGATGACATATTTTCCGGTACATTAAACTCTTTCTCATTTCATCTAGAGTATCATATAATTGGGCTTTATACCCAATCATAATTCTGTTATGTTTTTAATTGCATTTTATTTTAGGATCAGTCACTCATTTCAAATTTATTTACAAAATGGAGAATAAATTTAGGCTTCGTTATCGATCGCAAACATTTCAATTCTGGAAATCAGGTCACCAATGTATGATTATATGATTTTCTTATCATTTTCAATGATTTTTATTAGGAGCAAGGTTAATATTTTTCATTGATTTCATCAATGGCACTACAGCCTAAACGGGGTCTTGGCCTCCTGACTATCAGGTTCCTTAACATTTTGTTTGTTATTGTGAAAGGGTTTTCAACCTTTCGCACAAACCTCTATTTTCAAATTTTCATTTTCGCAAATTGAGGTGATACAGGTATACCCACGCAAGTAGTGTGCTGAAATTAACATTTCTGATAAAAGCTTATGACGAGTATGTAGAGAACTAGGAGATAAACTAAATATAATGAAATAGTTAAGTACTTACTAATTGCATAATTTCTACAATAAATACGGTCGTTCGGTTTGTATAAAGACTACATATTGAAATTTGGAGCTAATTAATGAATCAGAATTTAATTGATTGGGGAGCTTTCTCGGCAAACAATAATTGTAAATATTTACTTGATTATGCTTGGTAAATATTTTCACTGTGCAAATTTAGATACGGTCACGAGTGTACTCTCTTATGTTATACGAAAAGTAAGCATGATTTCATTAAATCGCTTGGTGTTCCGAGCGAAGGCACATTTTTCAGAGTTTGATATCAGATGGCAATTAGGCAATTAGAAATAATTTGTTTCGAAATTTCAGATCAGTAAGTATATTTTATGTTGTGCGAAGAGCTAACAACCCTTCCACAATAAGTAATGAAAAATGTTAAGGAATCTGAATATCAGGAGGCCAAGGTCCGATTTGGGCTGTAGCGCCATTGAAAAAGAAGTATATTTTATAGTTTGAAAGAAAATCGAACTTATTTCTTAGTACAAGAGCTTTGAAGCAAACCTTTCATACTTTCAGATTTCATTTAGAAGAGTATACATGGGCCCAATTACAGTGGTGGCCACAAATTTAGCACACTCGGTATCTGTAACTTTCGAGTGCAAATATTTTCTACTGTTTTATGCATTTCAGTCGACTTTTATTTCTTGAGTGTTGGCTATGATGGGTTGATCATGTCCCGTTAATTTAGTCTGGTTCCTTTGTTTCCTTTCTTTCCTATTCTCACTTAATTGCAAGTAGTACGTGATCAAGTTGGCCATGAATTTAGCACACCTTTGAAATCTTACAAATTTCGGGCTTTTGTTTGTGCTAAATCAAATTAATTGGTAGGATTTGGGTTTTTATACTCTAGATGAAATCTGAGAGTATATTGTGTTTTTAATTTCATTTATGATTGTTGTTTAAAAAATGTGTGTTTAGAAATGCGAAAGGTACATGGTGCACAGAGACTCAGCGGCAGGTAGTTCAGCAAATGTAATGGAAGTACCATTACGAAAATTGCTAGTACTTTAAGATGTTCCAGAAATATGGTGTACAATGCATTTAGCCATATGCAATAATATGGGAGCTCCAAAAATGTTAAACAGCGTCCTAGAGCACGAAAAACAACAATTAAAGTGGATCGTCTGATTTATAGAGCAACCCTTTTAATAGCTCGACCATTATAAGAAATCGTCAGAATTTGGCATTGACGTATCCTCAAGGACAATAAGACGACGGCTCAATCAAAAACAATTGCGTGGATGCATTGCACAGAACAAGCCACTTGTGTCAACAAAAAATTTTAAATCTCGGATTGCATTTGCCCGTGGGCCCTTGAGCCCTTGCAGCAACCTTTGACTTTTTGGAAAAATGTGCTTTGGAGTGACGAATCAAAGTTTTGTCAGTTCGGATCCGATGGTAAGCGGTACGTAGGGCGTCCTCCAAACATGCAGCACCATCCAATATACACTCATAAAACTGTTAAGCACGGTGGTGGGAGTGTGATGGTGTGGGCTGCGTTTTCTTGGTACAGCGTGGGCCCCATACATAAAATTGACACGTGAATGGATCAGCATGTTTCAAAAACATTATTGTAAACACAACGATGCCATTTGCTGATGATAACATGCCCCTTAAATGGCATTTTATGCATAACAACGATCCAAAACACATTTCGCTCACAGTGGAAAGTTGCTTGGAAGAGAACCGAATTGATGTTCTGAAGTAGCCAGCCCAATCACCGGATATCACTCCCATTGAGAATTTGTGGAATGATGTCGAAGAACATATTCACGTAGTCAAACCAAAAAAAATGGCTGATTTTTGGATCGAAATTAAAAAAGCTCGGTATGTAATTCCGAGAGAACGTTGTATGACCCACGTAGAGAGCCTACCGAGGAGATGCGCTGCTGTCATTAAAAATAAAGGATATCCGACAAAATACTAAATTCACACGTAGAAATTTGTTCTTCGTTATTTTGTTTTGCGCTTATAATAAACAGTTTTTCATTTAATGCTAAATTCGTGTCCAGCTTGTTTTCATCTTATTCACGATTAAACTGCAATAGAAATTAAGAAAATTTCTCCACGCAGGGGGCAAGTTGTAGGATGAGGTTTTACCAATTCCTGCAACTATCTTTAGAGACTAGCGACTCCACGGACCTGAGCTAACCATCCACAGTAGAATTCACCCACAGCCAGCACTGCTTGCCCTAAAACTGGCAAATTGACACTCACTGGATCATGAGGCCATCATCCATGAACTTAAATGATACGAGAAACGGATACAGCGCCTCGGATATGGACAGATTCTACGGTAATGATTTTTGGCATTCGAAAACGGACTATGATTAGCTTCTGGAACATTCGAACATTGAATGACGGGGGAAGAGCTGGGATCAGTTGGTCCTTGCACCGCCAATTAGTGATCGACCGTGAAATGGAGCACTATAACATCCAGATCTTGGACTTGAGCAAGGTCAGGTGGACAGGATCAGGAGAAGAACTAACCCCTAGCGGAAACACCATTCTGTACGTTGGCCCTGAGAGTGAAGCCAAAAATGGTGTGACGTTCGTCCTTACACCGAGAGCTAGAAACAGTCTCATTAGCTGGGAACCAATCTCGGATAGGATTATCGTCGTCAGGCTTGGGATCAGTGTCAGAAACGTCACAATTCTGCAGTGCTACGCACCAACTAATACTGCAACATCTGGTGACAAAGAGGAGTTTTGTAGCCAACTGAGTGCACCTTTGAACTTGTTCCACGAGGTAATATTATTATCATCTCAGGAGATTTGAACGCACAGGTTGGATCCGATAACACTGGACTAGAACACGTCATGGGGAGGCATGGTGGCCCTTGTGTCGACGCGTCACGACCTTAGATTAAGAGACCCGAAAATGGCGAATTATTTGCGAAATTTTTTACTACTGCGCAAATGATCATCGGAGGGAACATTTTTCCACAAAAGAGTTACCATTAATCATATTGGGTTTCCCCTGATGATGTTACTTAGAACCAGATCGACCATTTGGCTATAAGTCGCCGATGGAGAAGATGTCTCCTCCATGTGCGAGCGAAACGTGGAGTTGACGTGGGGAGCGATCACCACTTGATGGTTGCTTGCTTGAGATTGTGTACAACAGATATCCGACGACCACAAAGTTTTCAAATGAAGCGTAAGCTTAATGTGGATAAACTCAGAGATCCCAAAAACGCGAGTACACCACCATTCTACGCGAAAAGTCATCTACATTGGGCAAATATAAAATACGCTCAATGGACGCCAACTGGGAGGCACTCAGAAACACTTTTCTAACTATTCCTGAAGAATCTGTGGGATATGTGCAAAGCGGTGAGAAACCTTGGATGTCGCAAGAAACATGGGACAAGGTTGGCGATCGGAAAAAAGCCGAATTGGCAAACATCTCTAAACTCGATGTCAACCAAAGAACACATGACTTGGAAAGAACTACCGCGATGCTCATATACAGATTAAAAAGGCTGTTAAACGCGACAAGAGAAAGTCCATTGAAGATCTGCCCAACAAGGCAGAATCTGCGGCTTACCTTGTGGATATGGGTTCACTATTTAAAATCATGAAACAGTTGACGAACAGGAATTTCACCACCGACCACCTGGTGAGAGATGTCAACGGAACTCTCCTTAATATGAGTGAACACCAGTTGCGACGATGGAAGGTAGATGGAAGTAGTTAGTTACCAAACATCCAACCGCAACAATCCTCTATCAGGGACGATCCCCCAGATATGGAAGAGATAGTTGCCGCAATTCGGACAATGGCGGGAAGGAAAGCCCCAGGTATAGACGGACTACTAACTGAACTCCTCAAAGCGGACCCGGAAATAACAGCCGATATACTCCTCTCACACTTTACTGAAGTGTAGAATGAAGGAAGATATCCAACTAAATGGAGGGCATCATTGTGAAAATCGTGAAGAAGGGCGACTTTCGGGATTGTGGCAATTGGCGTGGTATGTGTCTACTTACTGCCGTATCGAAAACCACGGCTAAGTAATTCTCAATAGGATTAGCGATGTCGTGGAGAGCACTCTGGAAGTTTGTCAGGCTGGATTCCGTAAAGGGTCGTCTTGTACCGACCACACAAATACCCTACGGATAATATTGGAGCAGTCCGTCGAACTGGGTTCGCTATTACATCTCATGTTTGTGGACTTCGAGTAGGCTCTCGATTAAGTTCGTTAAGCGACATTGCATATGGAATG
The DNA here is from genome assembly GCA_963669355.1 of Chorisops tibialis. Classification (NCBI taxonomy): domain Eukaryota; kingdom Metazoa; phylum Arthropoda; class Insecta; order Diptera; family Stratiomyidae; genus Chorisops; species Chorisops tibialis. Next base: position 261,227,596 of record OY770262.1, on the reverse strand, counting down.
CTTTGTGTAGGAGAGGTATTCCAGATAAGGTCATAGCTATAATTCAAGAATCCTACGAAGATGCAAGGTATCGCGTCTTGCATAGAGGAGAGCTGTCCGAGAGCTTCCCTGTACGAACGGGTGTCAGACAAGGCTGCATATTATCACCAGCCCTGATTCTGGTGGTAATATATGACATCTTGAAAGCTGCACTGGAAGGTGGGGAAGCTAAAGGTCTTGAATGGAGACTATTTAACATCTAAGGTCACCTCGATTATACTGGATGACGTGTGTTTGCTTGCACATAACCGTTCGGACTTAGAGTCAAATGTTCGCTCGTTGCATTCTAAATGCAAAGAGCCGGGTCTGAAAATAAATGTGCGTAAAACTAAGTACATGAACATGGGTTCGAACACAAGCATACTGATTGAAGATGTGGAAGAGGTGCAAGATTTTTGTTACCTCGGAAGCATTGTCACCATGGACGGCGGAGCCGAGAAGGATATTGAGGCTCGTCTAAATAAAGCCCGTCGGGCCTTCGGTATCCTTTTCCATTTCTGGAGGTTAAGAGAGATCTCCGTTCGCATGAAACTGCGAGTTCTTGACGCATGCATCAAATCCGTGTTGTTATATGGTTGTACTACGTGTAAAGTGGCCGTTCGACTTACCAAGAAACTACAAACTTTCGTGAACCAATGCCTCCGACGATTTTTATGAATATGCTGGCCAGAAGTGATCTCCTACGACGAACTTTCGAGTACAACTGGCCAGACGAAAATACGTACCGAGATTCAAAGGCGAAAGTGGCAGTGGATCGGTCATACTTTGAGGATACCAAAGCAAAACATCGCCAAACAGTCTCTGGATTATAATCCTCAATGAGGACGTCGGATTGATCGAACATATAACACATGGAAGCGAGCAGTTAAGCATTAGGACAGTGAAATAAACAAGTCCTGGCGCAACAGCTTAGAACCGATGCTCAGGTTCGCGCATTGTGGAAGATAGATGTTCCTGTCCTATGTCCCTATAGGGGGTCTTAACAGTAGTTGAAATGATTGATTTATTTGAGTGCATTAAGTGAATGTGTAGTTCTTTCGAATACTTTTTTCCCTTTTTCTGCGGAATTTGGATAATACTGGCTGCAGAATAAAAACATAACAGGAGTACGATTGGGCATAAAGCCCAATCGTGCGATACTCTGGATGAAAAAGAAATTTTTGTCTGAAGAAATTTTGTAGGGGAAGTGGTAGAAGGGTTGACGACATTGAACTAATTTTTTCACATGACGCTAAAGTTGCTATCAAAATGTTTTATGCAAAATTTAATAGGTACTGAGAAAATTAGTGTATTGGATGTAGTGAAGTAGGGCAGTTTGTATGGGAGGTGATAGAGGGGCGAGTTTTTAATGACTTTTCAGAAACAACTATAAACATCATGCTTTTGACATGTTTTAAATTGCAGATGAGTAGCATTCACACTTTTCAGGAAAATCGACTTTTTATAAAGTTGTGAAATTGTGTCATTTTGTATGGGAGGGGGTAGGAGGGGTAAGCTAATCGTCTAAATTTGTTTGGTCTCATTAATAACTATAAATAAATAGTTACTACACAATTTCAGCTCAATCAATTGTATACGCACTTAGTAAATTGGTTGTGAAAAAGTGCAGTTTGTATGGGTGGTGGTGGAAGGAGGGGGAGGACCCATGTAATTTTTATTCAGTAGAATGAAATCATTATAAAAGTATTATATTTCAAATTTCATATCATTAGCATTTATACTTTTCGAGAAAAGCCGTTTATTAATAAATTGCGTAATTGTGTCATTTTGTATGGGAGGGGGTAGAAGGGGTAAGGCTATTCGTCTAATTTTTCTTGGTCTTATTAATAATTATAAATAAATAGTTACTACTCAATTTCAGCTCAATCAATTGTATACGCACTGAGTAAATTGGTTTAAAGCATTTCATGAAAAAGTGCAGTTTGTATGGGAGGTGGTGGAAGGTGGTGGAAGCTAGGATGTAGCCTAGTAGGTAGCGTGTTGGTCTTGTAATGCGAAGGTCGTGAGTTCAAATCCCGGTCGGCGCATAATTCTAACACACTACTTGCTTGAGTATACCTTGGTTACCTCAATCTACGAAAATGAAAAATTCGTAGATAGAGGGTTGTGCGAAGGGCTAACAACCCTACCGCAATAAATAATGAAAAATGTTTAGGAACCTGAATGTCAGGAGGCCAAAGTCCGATTTGGGCTGTAGTGCCATTGTAGATGTAGATGTAGATGTGGTGGAAGGAGAGGGAGGACGCAAATAATTTTTACACAGGAGATTGATACCATCATAAAAGTATTTCGTTCCAAATTTCAGATCAATAGCACTTATACTTTTCGAATAAATCCTTTTATTGTCAAATTGCGAAATTGTGTAATTTTGTATGGGAGGGGGTAGAAGGGGTGGAGCAATTTGGCCCGTTCACGAACTTAACCTTACTTTTTTGTTAAAAACGACGTGTACAAAATTTGAACAATCTAGGTAAACGCGTTCTCAAGCTAGAGAGGACACGGACAGACGGAAGGACAGACGGACGGACATCCGGTTTTGAGATTTTTGAGTGAGTTATATGAACTTCTGTATCATTCATTTTTTTCTCCGAGCCTTATTTCTTGGCGTTGCAAACTTTGTGGCAAACTTATAATAGTCTCAGATTTCATCTAGAGTATAAAGAGGGAGAGCAGTGAATGCTTATCATCGACGTGTAGAGTTAAATACTCTTGCATACTCCTCTCGTATATTTACTTGCAGCACGGATCAAGGATGAATACTTCTTCGGGTAAATTTTTGACCCACTCCAACGCTCCTGAGTGGCCAGCATGAGGTGCTGCCCGACTCGGAGAAGCTCCACTAGAAAACCAGCGACGAAAGTGCGTCTCTGCAGACGGATTTTCGTTACGAAATTTGTATGGAAGGGGTAAGAGGTAGTGAAGCGAAGTTGTTGTATTTTTTAACATTTATTGTAATTTTTAAGGCACAATTCTCGCGAAATTGTCGATTTGTACTTTTTCTGGTATTAATGGAAATCGATCCATGTTAATGCATTTACCAAAATTATACATTTGTATGGGAGGGGTAGAAGCAGTGAAGAGATCGGATCAATATAATTGGACGTTAATGATATCTACATCATTATATAGTAGTTTGACCCAATTTTCAAGTCGTTAAGTTATCGGAGTTTTGGAGAAAATAAATTTCTTAAAATCGCGTTGTGGGGCATGTAGATTGTTCATGAACTTGCACTTTCTTTTCTGCGAAAAATAACATAAAATAAATTTGAACAAGGTATATCTTAGCGTTTAAGAGTTATGTTATAGACAATCGGGAAGGCAGACAGACGGATAGATGAAATAAGACAGATGGATGGACTGGCGGACAGATGGAAAGACGTACATAGGGACAGTCGGACAGGCGAACAAACAGACAGACGGAGCGACGTTCACGTGCAATCGAAGTTTGTGGACAATAACACATATTTCTATAGCCTTGGCGACTTCGTGCGAGTATTATTTCTTAGCGTCGCAAACGGTAACGCATATGCAATTAATCTCCAATCTCATCAGTATAATAATTCGCAATCTGACATGGCAAACTTAATTGCTGATGTTTTGCAGTCAAAACCTGCATGCTTTTAAAACACCCGCAGTCAACTTTTCAACATATCGTAACAAAAGCACAATCATAAGAACAATAGGCATCTAACAATTATTTACAAACAATTAGGAATGAAGTTGAGCAAAATGCCTGAAGATTCCGCATCACTTCTTATTTTAACACTGTGAATCCTTTTTTCAGTCGCACATATCCTGTCGGCCACTTGTTCATGTTGTTCAGTCACACCCTACTCTTAGATCCAAGTGGCAGGAAATAAATAAAAAAACGTATCTACTCTACATGCATCATGTTTATTTCATATCGGGTTATAAAAATCGGACTGGAGAACTTTAGCATTTATGTACTGCCCATATCATGTTGAAACGTTGGCTCAGCTAAAAGAGTGTTATTTTACACAAAGGACCTTTCATCCGCCCACTTGATGTCGGGCAAATAATTTATGCAATAACATACTCGAACAAGAGAATAGGAACAGTCTGGCTAATTAATTCCTGGAACTATGATCTAGGAAACATTTTTGCTTTTTCGAAAACAGTCAGAAATGCTTTAAACGGAAAAGATTTAAAATGTTGTTTTATGTTTGTATTTAAAAATAAATTGCTCATGTTACAGGGTAAACTAAAAGCATCCTTTATTCAACAATCGTTGTCACTGGTGCTTCGCGGAAAGTGTTTGAAACTAATAATCTTGAATTTTTATACTGTTGATGAAATCCGAGGGTATATTGTATTTGGCTTTCCGTTTGTAACGCTAAGAAATAATGTTCGGACAGAGTCGCCATGGGTACAGAAATATTTGTCGTCGCTCAAAAATCTCGATTTGGAGCGACCGTCTGCCCGTCTGTCAGTCTGTCCGTCTGTCTACAACATAACTCTCGAACGCTTTGAGCTATCGTGCTGAAATTTATTGTGTCATTTTTAGTAAAAAAGTAACTTCGTAAACGGGCTGCATCATCCCACTCCTTCTAACCCCTCCCATACAAATTGAATGAAATTTAGAAATTTGAAAAAAACTGATGTTTCTCTGAAACTAAGGCATCGACTTGAAATTTGGGTCAAATTGTAACGATTTATATATCATTAACATCACAATATACTGATCTGATCCTCTCACTCCTTCTACCCCCTCCCATACAAATGCACAATTTCCACAAAAGTATTTATTTTATTTTCATTGAAGCTAGCGAAGCTAAATCAACAAATTTTTGCTAGTGTTAATTTCATTATAATTGCAACTCATTTCTTCTATCCCTCCCATACAAATTTCACGAAATTTTGAAATTTTAATTAAATTATTTTTCTTCGAAACTGTCAAAGCTATCGACTTGGAGTTTTATTGAAAGTATAACATTAGAAATACCATTGACGACGAAAAATTTTGTTTTGATCGATATACTCCTTCCACCACCTCCCATACAAATGCATGATATTGGAAAATGCATTATATTGATTTCCATTAAAACTGGAAAAAGTACAAACTTAAAATGTTGCAAGAATTTGTCTCTTAAAAATTGCAATAAATACGAAAAAAATTATCAGCTTCGCCGCACTCCTTCTACCTCCTCCCATACAAATATCTATGTTATAAATTCAAGATAAGCATTTCTCCTTCGAACATATGAGAGCTATCAACTTTTAAATTTAAACAAAGCACGGTGATAAGGATATTGATAAGAAGTTTCAGAGTCATCTAAAACCTTCCACTTCCTCTGCCACCTCCCATACGAAAACTATGTACAATTTCTTTGAAAATAATAAAAACTACAAATTTTAAATTCAGCATGAAACATTTTGCATCCCACAATCGGTGTCATTTACAAAAATTACAAACCCCCCTTCTCTGCTTCTACCACCTCCCATACAGAAGTCACAATACATCATTCAAAAGAATTTGAGACGCCACATTTTGTGGTGCATTAAACTCTTCCCCATTTCATCCAGAGTATCGTATGACATTATTCTGTTATGTTTACACTCTAGATGGAATCTGAGGGTATTATAAGTTTGCTCTAAAGTTTGTAACGCCAAGAAATAAGGCTCGGAGAAAAAAATGAATGATACAGAATTAATATTATCACTCAAAAATCTCAAAACCGGATGTCCGTCCGTCTGTGCGCTCTCTAGCTTGAGAACGCGTTGAGCTAGATAGCTCACGTCGTTTTTGACAAAAAATTAAGGTGAAGTTCGTGAACGGGCCAAATCGCTCCACCCCTTCTACCCCCTCCCATACAAAATGACACAATTGCGCAATTCGACAATAAACGGATTTGCTCGAAAAGTATAAAATTGATTGACCTGAAATTTGGAATGTGTTACTTTTATGATTATATCAATCTACCGTATAAAAATTATGCGTGTCTTCCCCCTCCTCCTACCACCTGCCATACAAACTGAGCTTGTCATGAATTACTCTAAGCCAATTTACTCAATGCGTATAAAATTTAGCGGGCTGAAATTGTGCACCAAATATTTATTTCAAATTGTTAGTAAGGCCAAAAAAAATCAGACGATTAGCTTCACCCCTTCCACCCCCTCCCATACAAAATGACACAATTACGCAATTTGATAATAAATGGATTTACTCGAAAAGTATAAAAGCTATTAGTCTGAATTTTGGGATATATTACTTTCATAATGATTTCAATCTACAGTAGAAAAATTTTTGGGTCCTCGCTCTCCTTCCACCCTCTCCCATACAAACAACACTTTTTCATGAAATGCTCTAAGCCGATTTTCTCAGAACATACATTTATTGAGCTCATATTTTGTAATAAATACTTATTCAGTATTATCACTAAGATCAGAAAATATATTTGATTAGCTTCACTGCTTCTACCCCCTCCCATACAATATGCCATAAAAAATCGATTTTCTTGAAAAGTATGAAAGGCACTAGTCTGAAATTTAAGGAATGTCAATTTTATAATATATAATATAATCACTAGAATCCCTTCACTCTTTCTACCACCTCCCATACAAATTGCACATTTTCACTAAATCCAACTCACTAATTTTCTCAGTTCCCATTCAATTTTTGGAATAAGCATTTTGTATAAAACATTTTTATAGCTACTTAAGCATGATGGGGAAAAATTAGTTCAATCATCCCTTCTAACACTCCCCATACAAAATTTCTTGGGATCACAAAAAATTTTATTTCATCTAGAGTATCGTAAGGTTGCGCTTTACGCGCAATCTTAGCCCTGTTATGTTTGTTTTATTAAACTCATCAATGCTAAAATTTGAGTTGAGCAATTTAAAAAAATTATAAACTGAAATCTGTTTACAGCAGTTGAAAGTTTACTTTTTTTGCCAAAATTTGAAATTACTCGCGAGCACTGTTTTTTTTTTAATTTTTCATTACTCTGATTGTAGTCCTTGATGCCACCTAATTAAAAAAATTAGCTTGATATCCTTTGTAGTTTAAGAGAAAATTAACATTGAAGTGAAAAAATGCAACTTTTCAGGGGAGCGAAAAAAGTAAAAAATTTATGTTTGTTCTTAATGTGGACCCTTCAAGTTTGGGTTGAAATCTCGATCACTTCCAATTTTGGCGTTCGGTGCAAAATACAGTCTAGGACAAAAAAATGCTACTTATCTTTTTTTGTTTTTGTTTTAAAAAAAAATACATTTTAAATGAAACAATTATAATTCATAAAAGTTGAATAACAATTATTTTGCATGAACACCGATTAACACCGACGACATTCTGGTTTATCTACGTGAACTATACCTAAACGAGGTAAAAATAAAGGAAATAAAAAAAACGTATCAGTTTACTGAATCCGAACAATTCGGTTGAACTGTCCATAAAAAGCCATCAGATCCATTCAATCGGAATAAAATTTTATGTTTCCAATGTTGTTTTCAGAAATGTAAAAGTACTGTGTTAAGGTCAATATTATTCACCACCTCGCTTTTATAACGCCCCGATAGCGTTTATTGTCTGAAAAGGGATGTGTACAAATGATATACCAATAAACCGGTTGAAATCTCTGACCAAAACACCATCATCACAATTTATAGAAATGTTAAACAATTCATCACTTCCATGAAATGTAAACAAATACGAAATGGGAAATATGATTTCAGTGATTTTCAGTGTTTTCGAACGCGTGAATAAGTGGGCCACGAAATTATTAAACTCATACTTAACACACATCGCCTCCCACTCTAGTACGGTTTCATTCCGACAAATTTCTCTATGACTTTATTTGTTACAATACGGAAAGGTAGAGTTAGTTGGTGTGCATAACACCGTCGAGCCAAAAAAAATGTACAGAGCATAAAACTTTAGAAGTGGAACTAATTCAAATGGTAGTTGAAGCCGAAAAATCTATACATATAAATATAAATGTAGTGTCTGTCTGTTATTTGTTTAGAAATGGCTATAAGTTAGATTTTTGCTTTCTTTTAACAATAACTAAGCAGAAACATGCGTTTTTATAATTCTTCTGTCTGTCTGTCCAGCTTTCACGCAAAAACGGCTGAACCGATTGTAACGAAACTTTCACATATAATGCTTTTCCGCCAGCCATCGGGTAATTTTTCAATTGACTCGATTTTGACAATTAATTTAAATTTTCGACTTGTGAGCTTTGTTCCACCTTCTTGCAGGAGAAGAGATGCAGGGATTCCGCTTTGGGCATCGGAATCAAATTGTGCTATCATCTGTAAAACAACGAATAGGATTGAGAGTAGGCGACAGAAGGTCATTTCTAAAAAAAAAGACGAAAAAGAGGGTGGGAAATGAAACTGCGCCCTCGGGGGCACTGGAATCAATGAAAAAAGGCGCAAAAGTTACTCCGTCTAGTACGACTTGTATCGAGTGCTAGAGAAAGCAAACTTTCAATCCATTTAAGGAATGATGTGTTAGAGCTATTGGTTTGGCTAAGAGATATTAATCCTAAGCCCTGTCAAATGCTTTAGCAATGTTAAGATCAAATACGTAGCCTGCATCAAATTTGTGGATACAGGAATTGCAGAGCTCGGTATAATAGACCAGGAGCTCGACTGTAGAGCACTCCGAGCGCTCCGGATGAGATTATTTCCACAAGGTTTACTTTGTTTTCTTTCTTAAGAATTGACTGAATATTCATGTCTTTCCAGATCTGGAGAAAGCAGCCGGAAGAGTATAAAAGATATTACGAAGAGGTTTAGCTAGAAAGGAAGCTCTCTATATGGTTCAGCTAACTTGCGAATATTGAGCTTCTGCAGGATCCTGGAAAAAACATTAGTTCGAAAACGAAGTTGTGGTAGCGAGAAGTCAGAATCGGGCAAGTACGATGTACTCTGGTTCGTCAGTGAAAGCTTGAAGTTTCTAACGAAGCTCACTGCCAAAAAGCTTTGCTATTCAACAGGATCAACAATGGCTCGGTCACCATAGAGAAGAGCAGGTGTTGAGGATGAGATGAAATTGTTATTGACCGATTTCACCAAATGAATTTCAATGATCTCGAGTCGAAATTTAGCACGATGTTTTTCGATACATTCATCAATTCTACGATTTCCTCAGTCAGATTGTTGTGAATTTTTTAAAAAGACTGTTTCTTGGCTGTAATTACTTTTGGTGAACCACGAATCTTTGAAGTTCTGATCCTTTTGAAGTTCTGATCCTTTTGAAGTTGTATGAAATCAAAAGCATCATACCTTCCATAATTGTCTCCGTTACAAGCTGCGAGATGATACAATTTCTGAACTTAAAACACAGCATCCAACCATAGATGTTGTAGAATACATCCCGACTGGCTTTCTTGCATTGACGTGGTGTCTTTGTATTCGGTGAATTTTTAGTCTAGATGGGAAACTGTGCTCCAATCACTAAATGATCAGATATGCGAACTGAAGTCAACAATGATATATCACACTTTAATGGGTGAGTTGTTAAGAAAATGTCAATCAAGTGTAAAGTATAGTCAGGGAAACGAGTAGGATTGTCTACCAGATGTACTAAAACATTGTTAGATGCTAAAACAATAGCGTCGCGACCCGTCTGGTCCATTTACGCAGAATGTTTAATCCTGGCAGTGTGACGAACATTCATACCGCCTGCGATAATGATCTTCGTGTCAGGCTGTGCAGCGTACCTATGTTATATCAGAGATAAGTGAAGACATAAAGATGTCTCACTCAATGCTAGAAAAAAGTCACACCACGAAAAAGCTCGCTCACTTTCCTCGCATCCGAGCGAATTTGATGCCGGTGCTAGCACGAAGGATGAAACAAAGTTCAAAGCGAATAATGGCGCAGTACGGCAATTTGGAATTCGACTTTGATAATGAACTGGTTATAAACAGGTCGGATACATATGATCGTAAGGATAACCCTGATAGCTAAACATCGATGAAACACCTCTGAAGAGTCGATGAACAATTTCGAAACCTTTTGGTTTTTCAGGATTCCCCTGATGGTGTTACTCAGAACTAGATCGACCATTTGGCAATAAGTCGCCGATGGAGAAGATGTCTCCTCGATGTGCAAGCGAAACGTGGAGCTGACGTGGGGAGTGATCACGACTTGATGGTTGCTTGCTTGAGATTGTGTACAGCAGCTATCCGATGACTACAAATTCTTCAAATCAAGCGCAAGCTTAATATGAATAAACTCAGAGATCCCAACAAAAAACGCGAATACACCACTATTCTACGCGAAAAGTCATCCACATTGGGTGAATATGAAATGCGCACACTGAACGCCAATTGGGAGGCAACCAGAAAAACCATAGCTAGTGCTGAAGAATCTGTGGGATATGTGCAAAGCGGCGAGAAACCCTGGACGTCGCAAGACACATGGGACAAGGTTAGCAATCGGAAAAAAAGCCAAATTGGCAATCATCTCTCAACCCGATGTCAACCAACGAACGCCCGACCTGAGGCAGAACTACCGCGATGCTCATATATAGCTCAAAAATGCTGTTAGACGCGACAAGAGAAAGGCCATTGAAGATCTGGCAAACAAGGCAGAATCTGCGGCTTACCTTGGGGATATGGGTTCACTATTCAAAATCATGAAACAGTTGACGAACAGGAATTTCACCGCCAACCACCTGGTGATAGATGTCAACGGAACTCTCCTTAATATAAGTGAACACCAGTTGCGGCGATGGAAGGAATACTTGTTTGATATTTTAAACATATTGTCAGAGGAAGATATTCTGGAAACTGAACAACTACCAAACGTCCAACCGCAACAATCCTCTATTAGGGACGATCCCCCATATAAGGAAGAGATAGTTTCCGCCATTCGGTCAATGGCGGGAGGAAACCTCCAGGTATAGATGGACTAACAACCGAACTCCTCAAAGCGGACCCGGAAATAACAGCGGATATACTCTTCCCACTCTTTACTGAGGTGTGGAATGAAGGAAGATATCCGACTGAATGAAAGGAGGGCGTCATTGTGAAAATTCCGAAAAAGGGCGACTTCCGGGATTGTGGCAATTGGCGTGGTATATGTCTACTTACTGCCATATCAAAAATTATGGATAAGGTAATTCTCAATAGGATTAGTGATGTCGTCGAGAGCACTCTCGAAGTTTATCAGGCTGGATTCCGTAAAGGGTCGTCTTGTACCGACCACACAAATACCCTACGGATAATATTAGAGCAGTCAGCCGAAATGGGTTCGCCACTACATCTCATGTTTGTGGACTTCGAGAAGGCTTTCGACAGCGTTAAGCGAGATTACATATGGAATGCTTTGCGTAGGAGAGGTATTCCAGATAAGGTCATAGCTATGATTAAAGAATCCTACGAAGATGCAAGGTGTCGCGTCTTGCATAGAGGAGAGCTGTCCGAGAGCTTGCCTGTGCGAACGGGTGTCAGACAAGGCTGCATATTATCACCAGCCCTGTTCTGGTGATTATGCTGATGACGTGTGTTTGCTTGCACATAACCGTTCGGACTTAGAGTCAAATGTTCGCTCGTTGCATTCTAAATGCAAAGAGGCGGGACTGAAAATAAATGTGCGTCAAACCAAGTACGTACATGTACATGGGTTCGAACGCAAGCACACCGATTGTTCTTAACGAACAGGATGTGGAAGAGGTGCAAGATTTTTACTATTTCGGAAGCATTGTCAGCATGGATGGCGGAGCCGAAAAGGATGTTGAGGCTCGGCTAAATAAAGCTCGTCAGGCCTTCGGTATCCTTTCTCCTTTCTGGACGTTAAAAGAGATCTCCCTTCCCACGAAGCTGAAAGTTTTTGACGCATGCGTCAAATGCGTATTGTTATATGGTTGTACTACGTGGAAAGTGACCGTTCGACTTACCAAGAAACTACAGACTTTCGTGAACCAATGCCTCCGACGCATTTTAGCAATATTCTGGCCAGAAGTGATCTCCAACGACGAGCTTTGGAGAACAACTGGCCAGACTGAAATAGGTATTGGGATTCAAAGCGGAAGTGGCAGCGGAGCGGTCATACATTGAGAAAACCAGAGCAAAACATCGCCAAACAGGCTCTGGATTATAATCCTCAAGGAAGACGTCGGGCTGTTCGACCATGTAACACATGAAAGCGAGCAGTTGAGCAAGAGGCCAGAGGAATAAACAAGTCCTGGCAACAGCTTAATGCCGATGCTCAGGATCGCGCCTTGTGCAGGAAAGTTGTTTCTGTCCTATGCCCCTATAGGGTGTCTTAACAGGCATTTGATTGATTGATTGGTGAATAGAGATTATCATATATATATCTCCCATCTATGAATATATGAGAATGTTTCCTCTTCTTTGTAACCTGCAGTGAACCACATCGCGATCTCTCTATTGCATTCATTGGTGCATCATAGTTTAAATCTCATAATTGAATAACAAAATCAGTGAACATGTTTGTTGCACTGAGCATTCATTAATAAGTTTCAATGAATTTTTCATTAACATTCATCGATGAAGGATATTGCCTAAATACGTATGAAGTTCCTATTACTTATCAGTTATAAGTGGTAATTGAGAATTCACAGTTGTTTTATTGATGTTTGGAAGGGTTTATTTCTTTGTAGATAAATGGTAGTCGCATAAGATATATAATGGATGTTGGCTTTATACATCAGAAAGAAATTTCGCTTTCTTACCGAGTACGTCTGATCAGACGAAGATTGATCTTCAAACTGCGGAACATTTTTAAGATCTAAAGTAAACATAATCCGAAAACAAAGAAATATTTTTTCTATTTACCGTTGAAACTGTTTATTCCATAAGGAGAAGACTTTTAGGGGAAAATATGAAATAGACTGAATTTAATTTTGTCCCTTTTTTAATCGAGTGTAAGCAAATTAGATATCTATGCTAATTGATGATTTGTTGCGTTTGCTTACATAGACATGCACACTTGCGAACTTTCGGTACCACTATAATATTGATCCGTACATTAGAAGGCATACCAGAAAACAAAATAATTCATTAAAGACTCGTTAATGAATTATATTAACGAGTGTTTTGATCATAAATGAGCGTCGTTAACGATACATTAACGACTCATCAAGCGGACTAAATGGACATTCATTACTGAATCAGTTTTAACTATTCATTAATGAATTGTAAAACGCTTACAAGAAACGAGTATATAAGCAAGTATATAATCGAATATCGTAATTGCTTCTCTGTTTCTGTTGTTTATGCTTTGAACATTTCACGCACAAACGAAATGTGCGATATGCCTATAGAGATAGCTATGCCGTCATCATTTTCGGACTCGCATATTGCACTTGTGATGTGAACACTGCAGAGTTTGACTTACATATGGTTTACATAATTTTATTTTACGCTCCTGCTCGGTTTTCGAATGTTTAGATTGCTCATCATGCTATTTATTTTGCAAGCATATTGCAGCTCGGGCATACAAAGCGATCGTTTTTCGATCATAAATTTATGAGCGCTCGTTAAAATGTTTGCTGGGATGATTTTTTCTGAATTTTGGCTATCAGGAAAAGGGCTTCTTAAGCGTAGTTGTTCATTTTCTTAGTATGCAGAATTGAATTGATCTCCTGATTGTATTTGGAACTTTTTTGCTTCTTTTAGCAAAGTCGGGAGCGCGGTTTTATTTTTGCGTTCGTGTTTCAATTAATCCCTAGGAAAGCATAGGTTTTGTATGGTTTATATAATAAATTAAAATTGTTTTTTGGACATTTTGGTTTCTTTCAACAGATCTTTCTTTGAGAATAATTTAACAATTTCCTTATTTCATTTAATAAAAAAAATAACGATTTAACAAAAAGGAGAAGAGTGTAAAGGGTAAGACGAAAAATAAGGTTGCACATGTTAAGTTCTCGACGGAAAGTGGGCCCTCGGGTTCATTCCTGAGGTCAAGGAAAGTTCCTGCTAAGGCCATTAGGGTGAACGAGAAAAGCAATGACTCCGATTTCAAGAACGAAGGCAGTGGCCGGGCTTCCCCCCGGTTAAATATTTTGGGCGGTCCTGACTGAGACCATGAAGGAGAGAGGGATAGAGGAGACTGCAGTGGAGAAGGCAGCTATCCTGAGCTCTGGGAAGTTGGTAGTGAAGAGACCGGTCCAACGGGCACCGGAAGCGAAGGAACCGCGTAAGAAGATGTCGATTCGGGGTGGGAAAAAAAGTGACAGACTCTGCGAAGTGGCAGGAAAAGTACTACCACGACACCGCTGAATTCGCCTCGGAGATAGATGATATCATCGTGAAGGAGAGTGGGATTTTGACGAAAGCCCTAAGAAGGACATCGAAGTATCTACGGCATCTGAATGCGATCAAAGCAAAACTGGTATTTGAGGCGGAGTTCTTCCGCGGCCAGGTGGTAGTCGCAGGAATAACTGAGTTGCGCTTAGTTGCGGGACAAAGTATCTCCAACGTCAATAGGCCTTCTCTTGGAGCTGCGGTACCAGATTTCTGACTGTCGATATGCGAAGCTATATATGCAGAGAGCACAAACGAAACCAAGAACATGCAAAACTGCTATCGATGCACTGACAATGGTTGTCCGATCAGATTGTAGATTTTCATGCTCCGGTTGGAATGGATTGTGATGAGTGGCGGTATCTAATCGATTTTTCAGTTTCGTATCACGGCGTCAAGCAGCTCATGGATTACGTTTGACGGAAATGTTGCTTGACCACTACCGGCTCGTGGAAAAAGCTTGGTAACACGAAAATTTTGGACCTTGCAGGCGGAACACGATAGCATCGATGTGACTATGAGGGCGGTAGCAATTAACGGCCATGTACTGTTGCGTTGCGGTGTCTCTCAATTGAATCCGACCGGATATTCTTGGGAAGATGTACCGAGCGATAAAATGCAGACCGTGAAAGAAAGTTTGAGCTATCAAAAAATTGGTTCGCTTTTTCTTCCGGCTATTGCCATTCTTGTAAGCCGAACCAGATTCGGTGGGACTCCAAACTCCAACATTATGCAGTACGCGCCTGTCGATATTGTCAACAAATATTTGGTGTACATTGATATTATATTCACAATTAAACAGGTAGCTGAGTACATCTGGTCCGTGCTTGATCGTTCAGCTCTAAATCCGCCTTGATATTCACCAATTACTTTGTCAGTAATTCTCTTTTCCAGAATTTTTGTCAAGATCTTATAAGACGTACACAACGAAGATATTCCTCGGTAGTTCTCGCAGCAGAGTTCGTCACCATTTTTATAAATTGGACATATGTATGATGCTCTTGGGCCAATCTTCAGGAAGTGTATCCTGCGTCCATATATCCGTGACTAATCTGTGTAGGAGATGCGCTATGAAGGTATCGCAGGTTTTCAAAAGCTCAGCTGGAATGTGATCAGTGTCCGGTGTTTTATTGTTCGGGTCGATTTCCAGCGCCGTTTTTACTTCTACGAGTGTGGGAGGACTCAAAGAGGATTCTTCATCAGCTGTTACATCAATTGTGCCTGCTGCTCCTGTTCGTGCGAATGATGGGCTCGGATTGATGAGATGTTAAAAATATTGCGCCCATCTTTGTATTATATCTTCCGCATTACTAATAATGTGGCCTCCTATCTTCTTGCAGATGGTCGTCTTTAGCTGGTATTCCTCACTTTAACCTTTCACGAATTTTTAAAATCGATCATTCCCTGTTTCTCAAGAAAATTCTAACTTTTTCCGCTAAATAATTTTCAAGGACTTATAACCCTTTCGCAAAAAATAATGAAACCTGAAGCTCAGGAGGCCAATGTTCGCTTTACTTGGGCTGTAGTGCAATTGTTGAAAGCGGCATAATGGTGCCATTTAATAGTTTAATAAACCATAAACTAATATTAAAAAATTAAAAATGTATAACAAAATCTAAACATTTTTTAATAAATCCATTCATTTGAATCTATGAACTACATACAAAGGTAGATAGCTTTCTGTCCTTTCTTCATAAAATACCCATAAAGTACATCAATTTTATAATAGATTATATAAAATTAATTTGCCTGAGTTCAAATTAAATAACTGTTTATAAAAAAAACACATTTATCTATTTAAAAGGACCTCCACCAATGTTGCCAGTAGAAACAAATTTGTAGCCCGTAATCAAAACTCATTTCTATTGAATCTTGACTACAAATCCGCCTTAATTGATCGTTGAAAAAGCCATTAAATCTTAGGATCATAAATTCTGTTCCCATACGCACAAAGAACATCCTCTACACCAAATGGGTTCTTTATAAATAGCACTAACCTTTGCCAAAGGCTGTTCTTGCCGCGTTTTCGTGACGTTATGAATAATAACATCAAAGTCAAGCATCAAAACATGATGACACTTTATTAATAAATTTGCATGTTCATTTCTACTTGCGATGCTGATAGTCCCTGGTTAGCTATCTATAAAAATGTCATTTTATTAGGTTCGTTTTTTATTTACGAGTAAAACGGAAATCGGTTGGTTGAAAACAAAAAAAAACAATTTTTCTAAAAAAAACAGGCACATTAAATTCAAGTTGAATTATTCTTGAATGTGAGAAATTATTATACAAAATGAAAATCTCTTAAATTCCTTAAATGCAATGATTGGTATCGCATTTCTGGACCATTAAACGACGATAAAAATGGTTTACTTGAAGGTATTCGACCATAGTTCTTATGCAATTCGATTGCGAGACGAATCGATTCTATTAAAGGAAGCAGAATATGAATAGCATCATTATCGAAGCAATAAATACTTAAAGGGTATGAACGTAAATAATGTGCTACGCTCTAATAGTACCCACTCGTGATAAAATAGTTCTAACTTAAATTCAAATAAATTTTTGATCCACCCATGGTAATCCATTACCACCATACGATAGTATGGTGTATAGATTTTTCATTTCAGAACAAATATTTCCAGGATTTCTTCTCTGAGTTTTAGCCTACCCTAGCTATCAATAAGGTCGCACACAGCCCAACTGTTGTAAATTTTCGTAAATATGGTGAACGGGAAAGTTACCTGAAAGGTGGCATCCTTATCTGCGAGACCTTCTGCTTTCGAGCTATTTCTCCTCGATATTCTTAATCTAACCTAGAACACTTGGAGTAAATTACATATTGTGCGTAGATTACGCAATCTTATGGCTATGTATCCAAAATAAAATGATGTCTAATACAACAGCGAGATTCGAAATTTTCATTTCAAGGATATCCTAAGGGCTAGGGAGAGACGAAAATGGATGAAATACTTTTTAACAACGACGAAGACGACGACAACATCTCGATAACACGCAAAAATAATTCGTTGAATCGAAAAGGATTCTCATACGACCTTTAAAATAGAATGCCATTGCGAATAATAATGGTGTTGTTGATGGTGGTGGAGGCATAGTGTTGAATCGAATCAATTTCTGCGACCTATCTTTACGGCAGCTTTAAAAGCCTGGAAGATACGTTAGGAGTTTCCTGTCGTTTGCGAGTTTGATAGGTACTTTCGATACGATTCTCCGTAATTTCAAGTTTTCAATGGAGCACGTGTATCCTATGCAATAAATCACCAGCATATCTATACATTTGGTTGCCTCAATCTGAAGATTTTCTTTTATTGCCAAACCGAATTAAAACGGTCTTCTTTTGCAGATGGATTTCAGTACGTCATGTGTCCATATAAAATCGAAGAATAATTTATTTTTATTGGCTGAAGAAGATGTACTCGTAGATGCATAGAGTGCTAAGAGAAATTGCTATTCGGATTTCGAAATGGTGATGTGAAGACTTACCGTTGATAAGATTTCAATTAAATTGGATTTTTATATCTTTTCGCAAATCAGATTTTATCATCGTATTAGGTAAATTATAAAAAAAATTCTGGCAATAAGTCAGGAGCTAGTTTATTATTCTTGGGACAAATTGAGCATGGATGGGAAGCTACTATGCAGGTTAGAGTGGCAATAGATAGGGAAGACTGACTTAGGGAATGGGAGTTTAGATTTTTTAGAATTCATTTACAACTAGCGATCACCCACGACTTCGTCCGCGCAAAAATCGCAATAATAAGCAATTTTCGAGAATGTAGTTAGTAATACGTTATGTGGGATATATAATCTGCTTACTTTAATGTTTCTTTGAATACAGTGTTTTGTATTAATAAACTGCCAACAAGTCGGGCGCAACTTTATTATTTGTAGGACAAGTTAAAGATGCGAGAAAGTCAATATGCAAGTTAAAGTGGTTAGGGAAGTCTAAGTGGAACACCCTTTCACAAGTGGAACCTCCTTTCACAAGTGGAACCCCCTTTCACAAGTGAAACCCCCTTTCATAAGTGGAACCCCCTTTGACAAGTGGAACCCCCTTTCACAAGTGAAACCCCCTTTCACAAGTGGAACCCCCTTTCACAAGTGAAACCCCCTTTCACAAGTGGAACCCCCTTTCACAAGTGAAACCCCCATTCACAAGTGGAATCCCCTTTAGGGCAGGGATGATGCCAATTCAACACAGTTGCAAATACGATCAATAGCTCCAGTACATGTAATCAATATTTCATTCGTTTATGAGGGAGGGAGAGTGGTGACATTAAGGGTGGGTGAATGTCAATAATTTTTCAATTGATTGCCTGAATTACGTCCAATATTTTCTGCATAGAATGTCAGTTTCATAGACGAAGTTGCATAGAATTTTCATTAAATTTGGCGTATTTTAGATTCACCAAACCAATCATTTGTATGGGAGGGGGTAGAGGAGATAAAGCAACTGTTCTTTTGTAAGGTAAAAAATTTCAAGTTCGTAGCTTTTAATTTGTTGGTTAGCAGTTGATTTATTGAAATTGATCGAAATCATACTTTTGTATGGGATGGGGTAGAAGGGCAAGTGCGATCTCAAAATGTTTGACACAGTTCTGTTTCAACTACATTCGAAAGTTTTTGTGCAAAATTTCAAATTGATAGCTTTTAATTTTTAGGTGATAATTGATTTTTTAAAAATGGTCGAAAAAATAATTTTGTATGGGAGGGGTTAGAAATTTTGAAGGTATTCGACCAATTAATAATTCATTCTTTTAGGAATTTTTTTAAATGCATTTTGCAAATTTTCAAGTTTCTACATTAAAATTACATTCAAAAATTTGCAGCTTATGTGTTTTTTCATTGCACATGAAACACCTTGTGCACGTTAGACCAGGGGGTCGGTGCATAACAATTGCAGAATTTTTATTATTTTTTCTGTATGTACAATGAATAGATGTATCGACCTGCAAAATTTAAACTTTGTATCTTTTACCAGAGCCCTAAAAAAATTACTCAAAATTTTCAACATTTTTTGATTTCCAGCTCCCTCCCCTTACACCCCCCAACTTCAATTTTTTAACAAAATTAAAAATTACATAGCTCTACAATCTGACAAATGTTTGATTTGATATCTGTACTCAGTTTTGATATATATTGGTTTCAAATTTTTGAAAGTTCAATGCTCCCCATTTTCCCCACAATTATTTTGTCTAAATGTTATATTTTTTTCGTATTTCTTTAGGATAGCTTAATATAAGTGTCAAGTTTCAATTACATAGCTCAACAAATAGCTGATAAATTGATTTTTAAGTGTTTTTCTTTGCAACAACCCCCCCCCCCCCCCCTCTTAATTAGCCTCTATGTAAGCTGATTCCAGTGAATCTATATGCCACCTTGATGTTCTACAAATATATATTTTTTATGCTAAGTAATTTCTAAGATATAATGATTTGAAAAAAAATTCGGCCGACAATTGGTTTTTAGCCCCCCCTTTTTGTACCCCAATAGATAAAAAAATTAAATTAATTTTAAAAGTTGTCCTACAAACCCTTTTATATGTATATAGATTTTTAGCTTTCTAGCTGTAACCATGGTTGAGATATTTGAATTCTTAGTTTTCGGTTTAAGTGCTCCCTCCGCCTCCCCCTGAACCCTTACGCTCCCAAAATGGGTGTCCGCCTGAGATCCGCAACTATCTACAATCCCTCAAAAAATGAACTTTCTATCTTGAAGGGTTTGGGAGTTAATGTGCGCTGAGCGTACACACCGGCGTACAGACAGACGGATTTTTTTTTGCATTTTTAGGCTATTTTAATCATAAAACGCGAAAAAACAAAATTTTAGGGTAGCAAATTTTATTTTTTTAAGTCGATCACAATACTTTATTATTAAAATTATAAAGTAAAATTCGGCCGACAATTTTTTTTAGCCCCCCCCCCCTTTTCGGACGCCAATGGATAAAAAAATTAAATTATTTTTAAACTTTTTCCCACAATCCTCTTCATACCTCTGCCGATTTTCAGCTTCCGATCTGCATTCATGGTGGAGATATTAGCAACTGAAGTTTTTGACTCTTTACCTCCCCCGCCTTCCCCTTCCACATGACATTCCCCAAAAAGTTAGATAATGGAGCTCACTTACCCAATCAACAATTAACCCAAAAACAAACATTCTACCTTTAACGGTCTCGGAGATATGAGTCCATATGTACGGCGGACGGCGTACGGCGTGACGGCGGAACGGATTTTTATACTCTAGATGAAATCTGAGAGTATGTTGTGTTTGCCTTAGCGTTTGTAACGCTAAGAAATAATGCCCGCATAGAGCCGCCACGGGTACAGAAATATTTGTTGTCTCTCAAAAACCTTGTTTCCGAGTTGCTCTCTGTCCGTCTGTGCGTCTGTCTACAACATAACTCTCGAATGCTTTGAGCTATCGTGCTGAAATTTGTTGTGTGTCATTTTTAGCAAAAATGTTTACTTTAAGTTCGTGAACGGGCCACATCCCCCACTCCTTCTACCCCCTCCTATACAAATTTCATGAAATTTCGAAATTTAAAGAAATTGATTTTTCTCCGAAACCATTTCAGCTATTGACTTGAAAATTAGGTCATAGTAGAATGATATAAATATTGTTAACCTCAAGAAATATTGATCTGATCTTCTTACTCCTTCTACCACCTCCCATACAAATGCACAATTTTCAAAAATGCATTTATTCGGTTTGCATTGCAACTAGCAAAGTTAAATGAACCAATTTTTGTCATAATTAATTTTATTAAAATTGCAACAAATTTTGGAAAAACCATCAACTTTACCTCACTTCTTCTACCCGATCCCATACAAATTTTACGAAATTTCGGAATTTCAATTAAATTAGTTTTTTCCAAAACCGTCAAAGCTATCAACTTTAAAATTTGAGGAAAGTATACTATTTTATATATGAATGTTGTCAAAAAAATTGGGTTTGATTCGGATATTCCTTCTACCCCTCCCATACAAATGCAGAATTTTGGTAAATGCATTTAACCGATTTTCATAGAAACTGGAAGAAGTAGAAACTTGAAATTTGGCCAGAATTTGTCCCTTAATAATTGTAATAAATGCTAAAAAAAATATGACCTTCGCTTCACTCCTTCTATCACCTCCCATACAAATTTTTGTATTGGAAATTCAAGAAAAGTATTCCTCTTTCAAGCATATGAGAGCTAACGACTTTAAAATTGTGACAAAGCAATGTGATTAGGATGTTGATAAGCAGATTCAAAATCATCCAAAATCTTCCACTTTCTCTGCCGCCTCCCATAGAAATGCCATAAATTCAGACCAAAATTGTTCAATTTCTTCGAAAATTATGAAATCAAGAAACTTTAAATTCAGCATGAAATATTTTATATACTACCTTCAGTGTTACATACAAAAATTACAAACCTCACCCTCTATTTTTAC
The DNA here is from genome assembly GCA_963669355.1 of Chorisops tibialis. Taxonomy (NCBI): domain Eukaryota; kingdom Metazoa; phylum Arthropoda; class Insecta; order Diptera; family Stratiomyidae; genus Chorisops; species Chorisops tibialis. The sequence continues at coordinate 261,205,860 of OY770262.1, read as the reverse complement.
CACCTCCCAAACAAAAAGTAAGTAAGTATTTCATCTAGAGTATCATAATAATTATTATGATTTTTAGAATAATAAAGTAAAATTGTTACACGAAGAAACAGATTTTTACCAAAAAAAAAGAAAGAAGTATATAAAAATATGAAATTGCACTAAATGAAAATAAATAAAATTCAAGATTGACTTAACACGAAATTTATCAAATCAAATTAATTTATATTTAAATAACGGAAATCAAAGATTAAGTTCAACTTTTAATTTTCTAGGAGTTTATCTTTTAATTATACTCTAGATCAGTGGTTCCCAACCCTTTGAAGTCTGCGAACTACTAAGCTAGTAATTGAATCTTGTGCGGACTTACCCCTTCCCCGACTTGGGGGATACAGGATGAACGTATTCACTTTTTCTTTCAACCTTGTTTTCAATCTTTAGAACATCCTTGCTTCGCACGCGTATTTTGTACAAAAACGAAAAATATAAGGCCCATCTTATTGTTGTTGCTGAACAAGTTAAAAAAAATTAATAAGTGAAAATAGTTTCTCTTTTGACAAATATTTGTTTATTCAATAAAATATAATTTTTAATTATTTCCGGTCCCTTCAAATACTCCTGATTTGCCAAACTCAGTTCAGAACTTAAAATCTGTGTAATGTAATGAAAGAAGTCGATATTTTATATTGGGGCTTCCTTATACACGATATTCTTTGTGATGATTTTCCCATTTGTTATATTTCTAAATGGCCTCATACCTTCTTGCTTATAAATAATTTCAAATGTTCTTGTGATTGGACTCATGTTCAGAGACGAGGCATCGAAGTTGTAGTTGGGGAGACAAAAATTAGCTGATTACCAAAGGTATAACAAAGAAAATATAATAATGTAAATTATAAATTCAAAATAATTTTATTTAAATTTTTTTATACATCAATTCTATGCGGCGCTGTTTTTTCTCCGCAAAAATATCGATTATTCGATTTTTGAATGATTGTGTCTGCATTAATTTTTTGACAATTCTTTTTCTCTAGATAATATAGAAAGATTGCACAAACGTTTGTCAGTCGATGCTCCATAAAGTCTTAACTCTTTTAAGAGCACTCATTGATCTTTCACTTAATGCTGTCGTTGTTGGTATTGTCAAAAATAAATCGATAAACTTTAGAGTTTCGGAAAAGACGTTTCCAGGCCATTTTCTATAATCTTGATTATAAGTTCGAAAGGTTATAAATGCTTATTTTTATCGCCATATATGATTTGCAAATTATTTTTTAGTTTTTCTTCTTCGAAAATATTTTTAATTTTTTTTTTTTATGGCACCGAGTTAAATCAAGGTGGTAATCTTTTAATGCAAAGCATTTTTTTAATTTGGGGAACACGTGATAGCACTGCGACCTTCTCGGCCTATTGTGCGTTTATTGTCCCTTTACCCTACCATAACTCAATAGCTTTGGATAATCTAAGTATCTTTAAAGGAGCAATGTTGGCTAGGTCCTCGTTAGAAAGGAAACCATTCCCAAGAAGATTATGTCTTTTCCTAGCTACTGCTTCACAGTGACATAGGATGTGTACTGTCGTTTCTGAGTCTCTTTACAAAATCTTCTCCAAGACCCCTCCCTGTTAAATTGACAACAGCCCTGGCCAAGAATCCCCTATCATTTAGTCTTTCCTAACCACTCCAACCTGCATATTGACTTTCCACGCATCCTCAACTTGTCCCAAGAATAATCATGTTGCGTTCGACTTGTTGGCAGTTCATTTATGATGATGTCATTCTACTTCGGCATTTTTGACAAATCGCTCCACCTCTTCCATACAAATTTTTATCGTATTTCAGGTCCCTAGGTATTCCTAGATTTAATTATTGGGAGTATAAATGGAAAACGATCGATTTTTTTTCAAAATATTGTTTATCACTAGCGACAACTTTTTTCTCATCTTTTTGGCAGCAGACAGATTCCATACCGAAAAACTGCTCTTCTTATGATTCGATGTACGAATCGACACAATTTTTGGTTTCATTACAAGAGCGGAAGTCCTGCTCAGCCAGGCCATGCGTCTTCGATCGGAATAGGTGGTAGGTTAAGTGTCTGGAGTTAACGGGCGTGGGGAACGATTTCCCATTTCAGTCTTTCTATGTAGGTTTCACAACCTAAGCAACATGTGGCCGTAGTGAGCTCCTGTGATTGCTTCATGGCCGCGGTATTCTCATGGTTTATTTTGCTTTGGATTATCGTAATAGATTCACTTCTCACTGCCAGTGCCAATGCGATGCAAAAATCCTTTATTTTTTGCCATTGAAGAAGCTGTTCGCAGGATGATAAAAAAACATAACAGGGCTACGATACTCTAGATGAAATAGAATTTTTTGTGATCTCAAGAAATTTTGTATGGGGAGTGTTAGAATGATAGCATTGAACTAATTTTTTCCCCATCATGCTAAAGTAGCTATAAAAATGTTTTATACAAAATGCTTACTCCAAAAATTGAATAGGAGCTAAGAAAATTAGTGTGTTAGATTTAGTGAAAATGTGCAGTTTGTATGGGAGGTGGTAGAAAGAGTGGGGGAATTCTAGTGATTTTTTCAGAAATAACTAGGAATATTATAAAATTGACATCCCTTAAATTTCAGACTAGTGCCATTCATACTTTTCAAGAAAATCGATTTTTTGTAAAGCTGTGAAACTGTGTCATATTGTATGGGAGGGGGTAGAAGCAGTGAAGCTAATCAAATATTTATACTCTAGATGGAATCTGAGAGTATTATAAGTTTGCTCTAAGGTTTGTAACGCCAAGAAATAAGGCTCGGAGAAAAAAATGATGAATACAGAAGTTAATATTATCACTCAAAAATCTCAAAACCGGATGTCCGTCTGTCCGTCCGTCCGTCCGTCCGTCCGTCCGTCCGTCCGTCCGTCCGTCCGTCCGTGCGCTCTCTAGCTTGAGAACGCGTTGAGCTAGATAGTTCAAATTTTGTACACGTCGTTTTTGACAAAAAAGTAAGGTCAAGTTCGTGAACGGGCCAAATCGCTCCACCCCTTCTACCCCCTCCCATACAAAATGACACAATTGCGCAATTTGACAATGAAGAGATTTGCTCGAAAAGTATACAAGCTATTAACCTGAAATTTGGAATATATTATTATTATGATAATATGAATCTAGCGTATAAAAATTATGTGTGTCCTACCCCTCCTTCTACCACCTCCCATACAAACTGTACTTTTCATGAATTATTCTAAGCCAATTTACTCAGTGCGTATAAAATTTAGCTAGCTGAAATTTTGCACCAAGTATTTATTTAAAATTGTTAGTAAGGTCAAAAAAAAATTAGACGATTAGCTTCACCCCTTCTACCCCCTCCCATACAAAATGACACAATTTCGCAATTTGACAATAAATGGATTTACTCAAAAAGTGTGAAAGCTATTAATCTGAATTTTTGGATATATTACATTCATAATAATATAAATCTACAGTAGAAAAATTATTGGAGTCCTCCCACTCCTTCCACCCCCTCCCATACAAACATCACTTTTTCGTGAAATGCTTTAAGACGATTTTCTCAGAACATATAACATTTATCGAGCTCATATTTTGTAATAAATTCCTAATTAGTATTATCACTAAGATCAGAAAAAAATATTTGATTAGCTTCACTGCTTCTACCCCCTCCCATACAATATGGCACAGTTTCACAACTTCACAAAAAATCGATTTTCTTGAAAAGTATGAATGGCACTAGTCTGAAATTTAAGGTATGTCAATTTTATAATATTCCTAGTTATTTCTGAAAAAATCACTAAAATTCCCCCACTCTTTCTACCCCCTCCCATACAAACTGCACATTTTCATTAAATCTAACTCACTAATTTTTTCAGTTCCCATTCAATTTTTGGAGTAAGCATTTTGTACAAAACATTTTTATAGCTACTTTAGCATGATGGGGAAAAATTAGTTCAATGCTGTCATCCCATGCGAAATTTCTTGGGATCACAAAAAATTCTATTTCATCTAGAGTATCGTAAGATTGCGCTTTACGCGCAATCGTAGCCCTGTTATGTTTTTTTCTTATCTTAGTTATTATGCTAAATAAGTATTTATTGCAAAATATGAGCTCAAGAAATGTTATATGTTCTGAGAAAATCGTCTTAGAGCATTTCATGAAAAAGTGTAGTTTGTATGTGAGGGGGTGGAAGGAGGATTTAGATCATTATGGAAGTAATATATCCCATAGTTCAGATTAATAGCTTTTATACTTTCGAGTAAATCCATTTATTACCAAATTGCAAAATTGTGGAATTTTGTATGGGAGGGGGTAGAAGGGGTGAAGCTAATCGTCTAATTTTCTTTGACCTTACTAACAATTTTAAATAAATATTTGGTGCACAACTTCAGCCCGCTAAATTTTATACGCACTGAGTAAATTGGCTTCGAGTAATTCATGACAAGTACAGCTTGTATGAAAGGTGATAGAAGGAGGGGGAGGACACGCATAATTTTTATACGGTAGATTGATATTATCATAAAACTAATATATTCCAACTTTCAGGCTAATAACTTTCATACTTTTCGAGTAAATCCGTTTCTTGTCAAATTGCGCAATTGTGTCATTTTGTATGGGAGGGGGTAGAAGGGGTAGAGCGATTTGGCCCGTGCATGAACTTGACCTTACTTTTTTGTCAAAAACGACGTGTACAAAATTTGAGCTTTCTAGCTCAACGCGTACTGAAGAGCGAACGGACGGACGGACATCCGGTTTTGAGATTTTTGAGTGATAATATTAACTTCTGTATCATTCATTTTTTTCTCTGAGTCTTATTTCTTAGCGTTACAAACTTTAGAGCAAACTTATTATACTCTCAGATTTCATCCAGAGTATAAAAACGCCGTTCGATATTTCTTGGCACCAATTTTATTGCTTTCGCATCATTTCCAAGGTTTTTAAACAATGTCAAATGGCTTGTTGAGACACGCCCAATTAATCTACAAGTTCTTCTTCCGTTTGGCATGAGTCTTCGTCCAGTAATGCCTACAATTCCGTATCTTTAGAACTCGTTTAGTAATGGCTTCAATTCCGCGCCTTCAAAATTTTCACCGGTCCGGGACGCGGGACCAATCTTGACTCTTTCGCTTTCTAAGCATCGACTGACTTGTCGACTGTTCATCAAAAATGCTCGCCTTTTAATATTTCTTTAGTCGGCCGAAACATTCCCCTTGTCGTACGAATCTTTTGCCTGTCGGCCGAGCCTATACTTGTGGTTGTTGTTGCTTTTTTGGTAAAGAGCTCACAGAATTAAATCTTTCTCGTCCTAATTATTTCCTCGTCGTACGATTGCTGACGGTTCAATTAATCAATCATTCAAATTCCTGTTAAGATCCCCTATAGGGGCATAGGACAGAAACAACTCTCTTCCACAAGACGCGATCCTGAGCATCGGCTTTAAGCTGTTGCCAGGACTTGTTTATTCCTCTGGCCTCCTCCTCAACTGCTCGCTTCCATATGTTACATGGTCGACCAACCCGACGTCTTCCTTGAGGATTATAATCCAGAGCCTGTTTGGCGATGTTTCGCTCTGGTTTCCTCAAAGTATGACCGATCCACTGCCACTTCCGCCTTTGAATCTCAATACCTATTTTAGTTTGGCCAGTTGCACTCCAAAGTTCATCGTTGGAGATCACTTCTGGCTAGAATATTCCCAAAATGCGTCGGAGGCATTGGTTCACGAAAGTTTGTAGTTTCTTGGTAAGTCGAACGGTCACTTTCCACGTAGTACAACCATATAACAACACTGATTTGACGCATGCGTCAAAAACACGCAGCTTCGTGCGAAGGGAGATCTCTCTTAACCTCCAGAAAGGGGAAAGGATATCAGGATACTTGCTGACGGTTGCTTCTCCACATCACCCGTGTAATTTGTTGTTGGTTGATTGAATGTTCAAGGTCTTCAGACCTTGAGCATTTGATGATAGCGTGTTCTTTCATTACTGTTTGTTGTGACCTTGATCATTCCGATCGAGTCGCATAGCGCTCATGCAGGCATTATAGTATTCTTACGCGCGCATTAATTCGCATCGGTGTTCAGTGACAAACGATGAGCAAGTAGAGCTGACATGTAACAGTAAAATTAACTATCCAAAAAACTACTCTTATTTACATAGAGAAAGTACAATCGACCAAACAATACGGTCTCAGTACTCTGCGCACTGTTTTTTTAGCATGAGTCCATATACCTATGTTATAAGTATTGCTACGAATGTCTTATACGAGTAGGAAACCTTAGAATTTTCCGAGTAAATATTGTTGCACATCACAACATTTCCCATATTAGGAATAAGATTTAGCATTTTGGCAAGGAAATGGTTAGATCCTAAATTTTTAAAAGTCGAAATGACGAGATCTCTCTATCTGAATTGACATAGATAGCCAATAAAGATAAATTATGAAATTTCTTCACCACATCATGTTCTAATGGATAGAAGGCACTCCACACTATTAGGACAAATAACTTGTTACAGAACCCAAGGTTATTGGAGCTGTTTCCGAGATCTGCACGGAAAATTTAATCCTGCAGAAAAATAGGGAGAAAATTTTCTATTTATATTTCATTTTAAATATTTTTATATCTAATTATTTTTATTATTAAAATTTTTTTCGATATCGTGTCCCAAGACCTCAGTCTGATCAAAACAGCCGTTTTCGATATTTCCCCGTAAAAAAATTAATTACGCAGTGGAATAGAGCGAAAATGTCACTTACGATGATTCGCTTATCAAATCCTGTTCCCATTCCCAAAAGGAGGAACATGAGACAAATAACAATACCCAAGAACCTAACCCGATCAGAGCAACCATTTGCGCGATATTGGCGCCAATTTACAAGACGAAAAATAAAATTGTTCGCAAAAATGATGAACATCTGGAAGAAACTTATCCTATCTATCATACTATCTATCGTTCAAATAATTTCACTAACTTATCAGTGTGTTCTTTTATCGAAATAAGGTATACTAAGAAACACAATATATTTACGTACGAATTTCTTAGTTTATGGCATAAATCAAATTTTCTACAGCACTATAATACGATTTCTTTTCAAAGTAAGTTTCGAAACTTCTTGTTGTGAAGCTCTCGAAAACAAGGACAGAAATTGTATTTGCTATCAGTACGAGTAGCACTATGTTCCTTCTCTAAAATATTTTGTAGCCCTGAGAAATTTCATATTATTCCCGGAACACTCTCTTCATTATTAGAGTATCGTACTTTATCTGTATGATATCACGTTCGTACTTTTACTTGGAAACCAATAAATAGCTTGAAATTAAACATGAGCAGTGAACCGCTTGACCTACAAATGCTTCATTTGTTTAAAACTTAATATGTAATGTTTGATATTCGATATTTACTCACCCAAAGTTCTGAAATTTAACAAGCAACAATAGTTTTCACAGGTTATTGTGAACTCAAAATTAGACACTGCTATTTGAACATAAGTTCGGAGCAGAGTGAAGGACATTAATTAAATATGGTCAACTAATAAAAGTAGATGGTATTCAATAATATCTCAATATTGCACAAATGTCGGAAATCGTCAACTTGTCGAATTTAAAAAGGAATAAATAAATAATTTTTCGCACTGAACAACTTGACGAATGAGCTTTTAGAAAATGTCGACAGTTATGACACAGAAAAAAAATCGTATGAAGTGCAATTCAAATCTATCATAATCTTTTAGTTTATGTACAAAAATCTCATTAAAGACCATTCAGTTGGAAATGAATTCGATATAAAATTATGTACACATCCTCGCATAACATTCTGAATTTGATTAAACTGTCAAGTTTGCGCGAGTACAGCTTCAACTTTGTGAAGATTGAACAAATGTATCTGTTTGCAATTAAAAACTTAGATTAGATTCCAGCCAAATTAGATATTCGACGATTCCCCATACTCATTAAAACGTGCTTCAAAGTGACACTAACAATTTCAATTTGAATTTGAAAATATCCGTTTTCTATTGTGTGGTAAGTGAAAAAAGAATCACGAAGGATTTAATGAAGCAGTCAGCAGATAAAGCTGGCGAAGAGCCAAAATTGGAAAATTGTATTTTTATCGATTCAATAGTGTTGAAGTATCTCGCTTTGCAAAGAACAATTTCGCCGTATTTGTGTATAAAATGTCTCGAGGATAGACTTTCAAGTTGGCGAAATTGCAAATAATGTCAAATGGTTAAATTAATTTATTTCAAATATGTGGTTTCTATGCACCATTTTTCCCTTCTTCAATGGCACTACAGTCGAAATCGGGCTTTGACCTTCTGATATTGAAGCTCCTTAACATTTGTTTGTTATTGTGAAAGAATTGTTAGCACTTTGTACAACCCTTTATCTAAGAATTTTCCTTTTCGCGGATTAAGATGGACAAAGTATACCCACGCAAGTACAGGGTGGGCCAAATACAAGTTTCTTTTTAAAAATGCAATCAAATGAACAAAATTACATTTTTTTCCACGTATTATGGCTTTATTAGTAAGAGCAAACATTCCCATTAATGATGGAACACAACTTCGTTCAAGTGGCTGGGGTCAAATTGCAGCTCCGAAGCGTCCAATTGACATCGCCAAGACGGCTGATAGCACGATTTGGGAATTTGGTTCGTAAAAGATCGATTGTAGCATGGGGTGTGTGGTATGACGCGCCATCCTGCATGAACCAGAGGTCGTCCAAATCCATGTTTTCAATTTCAGTAAAAAAAAGTCGGATAACATGGCTCTGTAACGTTCACCGTTGACCGAAATGTTGTTAACAGACTCATTTTCGAAAAAAAAATTGGTCCAATTATGCCACCACTCCACTCTGCACTCTGTGGATGCATTGGCTTCTCGACAATAACGTCAGGGTTTTGCAAGCCCCAGATGCGGCAATTTTGTTTGTTAACGTAGCCCCCGAGATGAAAATGCGCTTCGTCAGAGAAGATGATTTTTAGTCTAAAATCGTTGTCCATTTCAATTCCAATATTTCCCAACGTTGTTCAAGTGTAAAGCGACTTATTTCGTTCTGCGGAGGTATGACACTGACTTTCTGTCAAGATTTCGAGCGGGAAACAGCTTTCAGTGCCAAAATAACCGATGATTTAAAAAGAAACCACTATATAGCCCACCATGTAGTGTGCTGGAACGACATAACTAAAGACGAATTTTATGCCCCCTAGAGACAACCTATGATTCACTGCCCTCAAAAGACCTAAAAATTGTCTTAGGGGATCTTAATGCAAAAGTCAGAAAGAAGGAGGCTCATAGAGGAACAACAGGAGGGCACAGTCTCCATGACATAACCAACGACAATGGCCAACGTCTTATTGATTTCGCAAGCAGCAAAAATATCATAGTAAGCTCTACGTGCTTCCCACATCGCGATATTCACAAACGAACGTGGGCATCACCAGATGGTCACACCTTCAACCGAATAGACCACGTTCTAATTGAGAAAAGGGCTGCATCCAGCATAGTTGATGTACGAACTCTCCGCGGTGCGAATTGTGACTGATCACTATCTAGTCAGAGCTAAGCATCGATGCTGAATAGCTTGTCGTGGATATTCGAAAACGAGTAGAGCTCGCAAATTCAATATCGACAAGCTTAACGACGAAACGGTGGCGCAGGCTTACATGTTAGCATGTAACACCAATATATGAAAATATCCAGAATATGCCAGTGGAGAATGTGTTGGTGAAAATGCGAGACGGCATCAAATCCTCCGCTGAAGAGGTATTAGAATATCAAGCACTGCAAAAACTTAATGATTGGTTCGACCAAGAATGTCGCGACGCTATAGATAAAAAGAACGAGGCTTACAAATTTTTTACTGAACGACCAATACGAGGCAAAAAAGAAAGATATAACGAGCTTAGGCGATATGGGAAAAAGACCTGCAGATGAAAACAAAGGAAGTAATAATGACAAAATACCTAAAATGGACGACGACATGAGAAAAAATTAAATGTGGGACGCATACGCAATAGCAAAAACTTAAAAAAGGGATATAAGCCAAAAACCAGTCTCTGCAAAGACGCAGAGGCCAACACACAAGAACTCAAAAAGAGATGGGCTTCTTATTTTGAACATCTTTTGAATCCCACCCCATTAGCACCGATCATGACAGACAACATTTCAATTGAAGCCTCCACTGACGAAGATGAACTATCATCGACACTACCCACGCTTGCTGAAATCAAAGCAGCCCTATGTGACCAAAAACTAAACAAATTGATGAAATACCAGTTGAACTTCTGAAAAACGGTGAAAATTGTGTCGCTGAAATACTGCACAACATGATATGCAAAATTTGGATAGAGGAAATATACCCGATGATTGGCGAAAAAGCATTATATGTCCAATTTACAAGAAAGGAGACAAACTCTGCTGTGGGAATTATAGAGGAATATCATTGTTGTGTACGTCCTATAAAATACTGACAAAAATAATTGAACGTCGTCTCAAGCCCTATACTAATGAAATAATTGGCGAATACTAAGGGGGATTCAGAACCGGACGATCTACAACAGACCAGATACTCTCGGTAAAACAGGTGCTTGAGAAATGCTGGGAAAATAACACAGACGTGCACTAAATATTGGTAAATTTTAAACAAGCATACGACAGTATCGACAGGAGCGTACTGTGCCAAATCATGCTTGACTTTGGAATTCCTCCAAAATTAGTCCGACTAACAAGACTCACACTGACGAACATTGAAAACCCAAGTGAGAATACAAACCGATTCCACAACCAGCTTTCGAACGGAATGGGGTTTAAAGCAGGGAGATGGTCTAGCCCCCATGCTTTTCAACTTGGCACTAGAGTATGTCGTCCGAAAGTCCCAGTCGGCACCAACGGGACACTACTATTCAAGCCCTTATGCTAGTAGCATACGCTGACGACATTAACATCCTAACAAGATCCTTCCCTAGTGCTAAGGAGGTATTTGCCAATCTTAACTCCGCCGCAAAAGAAGTCGGGTTGCGCATTAATGAAAGCAGAACAAAAGTAATGACGCAAACAAGAAGGAGAACGCCTATCAGGGAAAGCAAATCAATTGCGGAATATAATTTGGAGAGTGTGGACAATTTTATATACCTTGAGGCTAATCTAACATAGGACAGTAATGAAACAGACGAAATCAAACGACGGATAATTATTATTATTATTTATATTAGGGGAACACTTGAGAGCACTGCGGCCCTTCCGGCCTATTGTGCGATTGCCCCTTTACCCTACCATAACTCAATAGCTTTGGCTAATCTGAGTATCTGTAAGGGAGCCATGTTGGCCAGTTCCTCGGTGGAAAGGAAACCTTTCCCAAGAAGATTATGCCTTTTCCTTCACAGTGGCATAGGATATGTATTGTCGTTTCTGAGTCTTAGAGACAGAGGCGGCAGATGTCTGTTTCAGCTAAGCCCATATTATTGAGGTGGTGGTTCACTCCACTGTGCCCCGTCATTAGGCTGATTAGAGTACTAATATCGCTCTTTCTGAATTTCAGGATATAATCCACTTTGTTTTTTTGTGGTAGGATTACTTTTTTTGAGGTTGATAAGTCTATTCCAGTAGATTTTGTGTTCTTGTTCAACCCACTTCTTAAGTATCGAGTTATGATGCTCTTTTGATTTTCCGCAGAATGGCTCTGGACCAATAAAGTTCTTTTCCGCGCCGTTTTTGCAAGGCGATCAGCCTCTACGTTTCCCTCAATTCCCATATGTCCATTAAGATTACGTCGTTCCTTTTCCCAGGATGATTAGGTCTTGAAGACAGTCCCAAACTAACCTCGATCCATGTCTATTGGATGCTAGGGCTTTGAGAACCGCCTGACTATCCGATAGGATATAAATTGATTTGTTGCGATGAGCTCTCCTTATATTCTCTTGGATACATAGCTCGATTGCAATTAGTTCAGTCTGGAAAATTGTGGCTTCTTTGCCGAATGGTTTTGAAACCGAGAAGTTAGGACCTTTGACTCCGGCTCCTGTCCCCTCAGAGGTGCGCGAACCATCTGTATACCAGATAATTGATCCCTCTTCCATTTCAGGTAGCGTGGATTGCCAGTCCTTGCGTTCTCTGATTATAACTTTGAAGGGGGTTTCAAAGTTAAATTTTGTCGGCATGGCGTCCGATAATGTGGAGGTTAGAACCTCCAATTTTGGGCTTCTTAGGATTTTGAGGTGGCCTCTAAAATCCCCTGGTTTGTACTTGTTTTCCCTCTGTACGTATGTACCCCGTTGATAGCATCCTTTTTTATTTGGAAATGTATCGGAGGGATGCTATGGAACATTTCCATTGCCGCTGTAGGACAGGTTTTCATAGCTCCTGTGATACCAAGACAAGCTAGCCTTTGGATTTTTTGTAGCGTAAGCTGTGCTTTTCTTTGTAAAGTTTTAGTCCACCATATCGTTGATCCGTATGTGACTATTGGAAGAATGATTGTTCTGTAGCACCATTAAATCATTTTGGGTTTAAGTCCCCATTTTCTGCCAAATAAGCTTTGACAGGCCCAAAATGCCTTTAGTACTTTGGCATGAGTCCACTCTATATGTTTGTTCCAGTGAGTTTTCTATCTAGCATGACACCTAGATATTTTACCTTATCTGAAAAGGGTATTATTGTTCCATTTATTGAAGGGGGTATGATGTACATTTTCCTTCTATTGGTAAATGGTACTAACTCAGTCTTACTTGGGTTGATGTTCAAGTTCTTAGACTGACACCAATTCATTATCACTTCAAAGGCTGATTGTATTCTCTCCGATATAATTAAATCATGTTTGCCTCTAATGATAATGACGAGGTCATCGGCATATCCCATAGCCTTGTATCCCTGTTCTGTAAGACGGTCTAGGAGTTCATCTACTACAATTGACCAAAGAAGTGGAGATAGTACCCCACCTTGGGGACAGCCTGTATATGTCTGTGCAGTCAATGTGCTATCACCTAGATCCATTCGGCTCCTTAGCATGGCAAGTATTCATCTAATCGTGACCGTTTCCAAACCCTTTTTTCTAACCGCCGCTATTATGGCTTCATGGGGAGTATTGTCAAATGCTCCTTCTATATCTAGGAATGCGCAAAATGCAATTTCTTTATAGTCTTTTGGCTTTTCGATTTGTCTTACCAAACCGTGAAGGGCTGACTCTGTTGATTTGCCCTTTTGGTAGGCATGTTGATTAGTATTAAAACGAACATTGCTAGGTCCTGTTTTTATGTGTATGTCCACTAACTTCTCCATCGTTTTGACGAAGAAGGAGGTAAGGCTTACAGGACGATATGACTTAGGCTGATCAATGGGGCGATTCCCTGCCTTCGGTACAAATACCACCCTCGCTTTCCTCCAAATTTTTGGGATGTATCCCCAAATAAAACTTGCCTTAAAGATCCTTATCATTATTGGCATTAAGATCTCTGACCCTTCTGCAGTAATGCGGGGAATATTTTATGTACTCCGGTTGATTTGTAAGGCTTAAAGGTATTGATCGCCCATCTGATCTTTTCCGGAGTGAAGTTTTTACCAGCAATGCTTTTGCTGTGCGGAGTTTGACGATATGTCCTTTCCTCCGCCTCAAAATTCTCATTATTGTTTATTATTTTGCAGCCTGGAAAATGTGTTGCCAATAACACCTCAGGGGTTTCCATACTGCTTTTAGGAAAGGACCCATCCGGTCTCTCTAAAAGTCCGATATTTATCGGGGTGTCTTTTGATAACCCTTTTGGAGTCTTGAGGCCGTTGGGAGATCATATACCTCTTCACAGAATCTTCTCCAAGACTCTTTTTTCAACTTTTTTAGAAGATTGTTATATTCAGTTAGAGACTCACTGTATTCGTCCCAGTTCCCGAAGATCTTTGCTCTGTTGAATAATTTCCTAGTTTGCTTGCGTTTTGCCGCTAGTTACTCGTTCCACCAAGGTGTTTGTTTGGCCCTTTTTTTTGTAAAACAGGACAAATTTGTTCGTAAGCATTAATTATATTGTTTACGAGTTTGTTCGTGATTTTATCAATGCAGTCTGGGCTGCTTATTGATTCTTCTTCAATACCTAGTTCAAATTCTAGGACTGACTGGTACAGATTCCAGTTGATGCGTTTAAGGTTTCTGTATTGTCCGATTATATTTAAATGAAGTCTCAATATCAAAACAGATGTGCCTATGATCTGATAATGAGGCTTCCTTCGATACGTGCCAATTTTCGCACTTGTCAGCCAGGCAGGGGCTTGTTATTGTTAGGTCAAGTACTTCCTGCCTAACTGAGTTTACGAAAGTCGGCGTGTTACCTTTATTTATTACGTCTAGGTTGTTAGTAGTAAGATACTCCAAAAGTGACCCACCTCTTTTGTTGATATCACTGCTTCCCCAGATAGTATGATGAGCGTTAGCGTCACAGCCCAGAATGGCTGGTACTTTGTGGATTCTACTGTATTCCACCAGCTCCATGACGCCTTGAGGTGGCGCCTCTTGCTCCTCCCCCGGAAAGTAGACCGAGGCAATTAATACCTCTTGGCTTCCTACTCCCTTTGGTATTTTCACCAGTACTGCTACTAAATCTGTTCGGATGAAAATAGGCATATTTGGGTAATTAATTTCTGATGATATTAGAATTGCAGCTCTTGGCCTCTCACTTCTTTTATCAAAGATCACCTTACCCATTTTTTAGGAATCCCAATAATTTTCCCCATACCGGCTCTCGGTTCCTGAATTAGGGCTATGTGGAATTCCTCTTTAGCGAATCTTCATGTTATTGTGGCCGCTACTGCACGATGGAGATTCGCTTGTATAACTCTAATTTTATTTAGAGCTAAGGCCATCTTTGTTCAGCTGCGGCTCGCAGCTTTTAAACTCCTTGACCTTAGGGCGGAGAGTCACGCTAGAGAATTTAAAGCAGACTCTGTGCCCCTTCTGTTTAAGCTCGACGGCCAATCGATGGAGAAGGTTATGATGGTGTTTGTGCCCTCTACTCTTCTGCTAAGTACCTTCCAGTTAGAGACAGGAACAATAAGCTGCGGATTTATGAAACTATTTACGACCTGTGCTCTGTTATAAACACGTGGACATTAACGCGAACTTGCGAAAAAGCAGTTAAGGGACTTGAAAGAAAGGTCCTCCGAAGAATTTTGAGACCTGTGAAGGAAGGAACGGAATGGCGAATAAGATACAACCATGAGTTGTATCAACTCTACGACGAGCCAGAAGCGTCAACGTTCATCAAGCTACGTAAACTGCAGTGGGTTGGCCATGTAGAGCGAATGGAAGAAAGAAGAATCCCCAAACGTGCTATGAAAGGCAAAGCGAGTGGTAACCGGCCAGTAAGCAAGCCACGCAAGTGATGGAAAGACTCGGTTGATGAAGGTAGCAAAGCCATCTTAAAAATTAGCAGCTGGAGAACGCGGTCTTTGGATCGAGACGATTGGAGGCGACGACTTTAGGAGGCCAGGGCCCGATTTGGGCTGTCGCGCCATTGATGATGATGAAGCAGTGTGCTGAAATTATACGTCGAAAGAAATTTGAACTCCCGAACTTCGCTAACACGCTAACGCACTAGACTACACCCTAGCTGGACTGTCTATTTGGGCCACATAATTTTGCGAAGCTTTCTATAATAAGATGTGAAGAGCGCCTCATAATTGTGTGAGATGGCTGGATTTAAAGTGTGACAGGATTTCAAAATAAACCAAATTTGATTGATGTAATGAACGGTATCTAAATACATCCTTAATTCTAGCTCTAGTTCTAAAACTATTACCAGAGCTCTTGCTTTTATTACTGTATTACCCTCGTTCTGTGAAAGGTCATTCTTACTAGTTCATTCTCCTTTTGAAAATAACACACCTTACTCTATGCGTATTTATGAGTAGGTATAACGTGCACCACTCCAACCTCCTTTAGTCAGTCTAACTATTCCGGGCTAGGACAGACACTCCTGCTTCGAAAAGTATTCCTTACTCATCCTTCACAGCTTCATAATACAGAAAAGTATAGTAGCTGTTTCCATAGCTGACATGTTTTAATCGCATAAAAGCTGAAAACGAGAAAAGTACTTTCCGCAGAAACGGTTTCGCGTGAAATTGTAAGGCTTCCTAAATTACGTGTCTGAAGCTGCTACTGCTTTTTGCCATCATCCGTCTGCACACATACGGATATACTGCTTCCGATGTTTCAGGATTTTTTTTTCTCCATGAATTTTCTTTTACTCTCATTTCATTTTCCTTTTCACCAGTGAAAATAGAGTGGAGCAAAAAAAAAATCGTTCAACATCTTTTCAGTCAGCACGAAATAAATTACGAAAGGAATGTAATTAAGACTTAAGAGTGGGTACCGCGGTGTGCTTATACGGAGTATTAAGGAAATGGGTGTAAGCCAATGAGGAAATGCGATGAAATCTTAGATTAGAAGTTTCTAAACATGCCAGAAAGGACTGTGCGACTTTATAACGATTTCCGGTTTTCGGGTTTTTATTTACGTTTTAGTGGTAGTTAAAAGGTTCGGAGTTACGTTTCGCGAATTACACTGTTTTTTAGGTTGTTTGCTAATAGCGCATAATTGGAATGGCTGTAAGTGCTTTGTAGGCACAGTAATAATTTTAATTAGTCGAATTTCATGACTGGCTGTCGTGGTGGCGGCTGTAAACGGTTATGTTAGCGAACCAGACTAGTTGTTTAATTTATGGTAAATTTTCATGATTTACAACTTATAAAGTACATAGCTAGCTAAAAGCAAAAAAACAGGAGCCAGGCTTATATAGAGAGTTGTAGCATAACTATATTTCGGGATAATACAATATTTTGTTGTTTCTGTTTAGGTAATGTTTATTGGTATATCTGAACCCCTCCCATACGAATACTTAAATATTTATATATTTATATTTATATTATATATTTAATAATCAAATTGCTCTCCCCAATTTGGACTTTAAAAAAAAATTCAATAATATATATGCCAGCAAGTACATACAAGTCATTAAGATAGCACCCGACACTGTATTATAACTATAATGTGTCCTTGAGAGTCAAAGGAAATCCTTTTCTATAGAAAGAAATATCTATACATATATGTAAATATAATTGTAGTGTCTGTCTGTTATTTGTTTATAAATGGCCATAAGTAAGTTTTTTGCTTTATTTTAGCAATAGCTAAGCAGAAACACACGTTTTTAAAATGCTTCTCTGTCAGTCTGTCCGTTTTTCACGCACAAACGGCTAAACCGATTGTAATGAAACTTCCACAGTTTATTGGTTATGCTTCGAAATGTAATCTGCGTTTGGTCTTATTTCAATACCCTCAGGCCTTCTACCCCCTCCCAAACAAAATGACTCATTTTCAAAAATATATAATAATCAAATTTTCTTGAAAAACACAAAAGCGAATAATTTGAAATTTAGAACATACAACTGAAAAATATACCAGCTTCTCCATTCGTTACGGTCGTTCTTATTCCCCTTTCCAATCCCATTCCTTCCCTCCATGACTGTGTATGTGCATTGCACATAAAGGCCGAAATTCCCTATACCACAGGTCATTATGTAAAAAAAATATTATTTCTTTCATAAATGCGATCGTTTAGCTTACAAATTATTTGAATCTCCCCACACCTTCCACCACCTCCCAGACAAACTGCACTTTTTCAAGAAATAGTATATGCCAATTTGCTCAGTACGTATAATATTTATCGAAATCAAATTTTGTACTAAATCCTTAATTAGTTTTATAATTAATATCGGGGAAAGTCAACCGATTAGCTTCCCTCCTTTTACTCCCTCTCATACAATGCGACACAATATCACATCTTTTCCAAAACTCGATTTTCTTGAAAAGTATGAAATTTACTGATTGATTAAAATATATCAATTGCATGATGATAATAGTTGTCTACCACCTTCCATACAAACTGCACAATTTCACTAAAAACAATACACTAATTTTCTTATCCATATTCAGTTTTTGAAGTTTAAATGTAGTTCAAAAAATTTTTATAGCTATTTCAGCATGATGTGAAACACCTTAGTTCAATGCTGTCATCCCTTCTACCGCACCCCATAAAATATTTCTTACGATCAAAAAAATTACGATTTTACCTATAAAGTCGAATGATTGGGCTTTACGCACAATCGTAGTCCTGTTATGTTTTTAAGTTTAATGTTATTTTACTTGGGCTTTTGTTTTTTAATTTTTTTTTTAATGGCACCGATTATAACTTAGGGGGTCACCCTTTAATGCATTGCACAGTTATGTCGGTATAGGAAGAGGATGAAATTTGGTACTGTTATGGAAATTTTGGGGGAGAGATACGGAAATGGCGATGGACATTATTTTTGAAGCGCTCAAGGTCTTTCTTGCTTGGAAGTATATCGGAGGCAAAGCGTTCCAAAGTCTGGACGTTCGGGAGATGAATGACTGTTCATATTCCACTGTACGAGTAGGAATAGTGTTGACGATGAAATCGTGCGCGCGTTTAGCTTGACGATATATATGTATAATTCGGGCAAAACTGTAAAGTGGAGGAATAAGTGATCTAATTTCCGCGCTACATTTACCATGAAAGTAGCGATAGTAAATGTTGAGTACTGCAACGTTCCTACGATACTCGAGGGAGTCAACAGAACTCGTAATGGTGTCAACTCCAATTAGGCGGAATTCGTGTTTTTGGAATCGATCGAGCAGCGCAAGGTGTGTTTTGGGGGCTCCAGCCCATAAATGCGAATTGTACTCTAAACGAGGTCAAATGTAAGCCTTGTAGATGGTCGTGAGGCGTAACACATTTTTTACATTTACGAAGAACACCTAGGCATGTAGAGGTATCAAGGGCAACATCAAAGATATGTTTGCTCCAATCATAAGAGTAGAAGACAAAAGGTCGTTCTGAATACTAAGAACAGAGTAGGCGATAGGACAGAACCCTGAGGGATACCAGAATTAGTTGGAAAAGAGGAAGAAGTGTCGCCATCTAATACGACTCGTACAGTGCGTTCGAACAGGAAACTCTCAATCCATCGAATGAGGGTAGCATCGAGGCCAATTGCCTTCAGCTTAACAAGGAGGCATTCATGCCAAACTGTGTCAAAAGCTTATGCAATGTCAAGAGCACGAAGTTGACCTTCGCCGTATTTGTGCAAGCAAGAGTTCCAACGTTCCGCCAGGTAGACCAGGAGATCTGCTGTCGACCTTCCAGAACGGAAACCGTATTGGCTGTTTATCCTCAAGATAGTGATTGATTTTGCGATTGACAGTAGTTTCTATTACTTTCGAAAGCACTGAGTAATAGCTATCGGGCGGAAGTTAGAGGGGTTCTCTTTGCCTCCTTTCTTGGGAATTGGCTGAACATTCGCGACTTTCCACAGTCGAGGAAAGCACTCTAAAGAGCAAGATAGATGAAAAAGATTGCGAAGTGGCTTAGCCAGAGAAGAGGAGCACATTTTAAGGGTAATGGGGAGAATGCCATCAGCTTTTGCACGATCCTGAATATGAGACGCGTAATGTAGCGGAGGCAGCGAAAAACTGGATGGTGTTGCGATAGGAGGGGTTTGAAAGTGGTAGCGTGGAGTTTCTTACTGCCAATAGGTTAGCTGTCTCAACCAAATCAGTAACCGTATGGTCGCCATCAACGAGTGGTGGTGTTGATGAAGAGATGATATTATTGTTGACCGTTTTAACGAAAGACTAGTAAGATTTTGAGCCTTTTGGACTCTGGAGGATTTTCCGTCGAAGTTTTTGGTTGTCATCAAATGTAACACGTTTGAGAATGGATTTGCAGGCATTTCTTCATGAATTATAAAGCTCTCTATTAGCTCGAGTTGAAAAAATTTTAAAATTTTAAGGCCATTGCTTTTTAGCCTGGATTGCCGCGAGACATTCATTTGTGAACCATGAGTCCTTGGACGGCCGGATTCTCTTTTGACTAGAAGATATGTAGAGCTTCATACCTTTCAGGATGGTCTCGGTTACAAGTTTACAGGCTTCATCACAATCATTAGAATCGAAGCACAATTTCCAGCTGAAGGCATTGAAGAGCTCGTTCAGGGCCCCCAATTAGCTCTTTTAAAATGCCGAACAGTTCTGCGGGGTGCCTTAACTGGCAGCGGTTTCAGTGCTGCAACAGGAAATTGTGCACGAATTAAGAAGTGATCCGTATATCCAATTAGCGATGGGGATATTACAGAGAGAGAGTACTTCTCAGGCTGGCTGATGAGAAATAAATCGAGAAAATTGAAGAATCGACCTGTAATTTCTGGTAAATGAGTAGGCTCATTTATCAGCTGTGTTAGACCGTTTAACCGTTTAATATTCCTCCGTACAGGAGGAATATTTAAGCCAGGCAGTGTTGTGAACATTGAAATCGCCCGCGATAACGATTTCAGTGTCAGGGTGTGCAGTGTAAATGGACTAGATGGATTCAGATAAACCATCTTTTAACTGCATTCAATGCCGGGCTTATATAAACGTAGCAAAAATACAAGCTATGCCCTCGGATTAAAAGTTTTATCCAGATATAATTAAATTCCAGATTGGGGCGGGTACCCAAATGCGTAACCAATTGGAAGGGCACACCATCGCTGATGTAGAGAGCGATCCCCCGCTGGGATAAGGTGATAACCGGGAACAGAACAAAACTGCTCAATTCCTGGTATCACCTTGCACTCGCCAAGTGCTAGTATTTCAGGCTTTGAAATTTTGGTGTAAATGTAAAGGGAGAGGTAAGCAGAGTTCAATCCCCGTACGTTGACCTGGTCGATCGTAAAAAAAAGGTGTACGAAAAATAAATGTATAAATAAGGAAAAAAAGGACTTGAATTAAAAATTAATAAGTTGAAAATAAACAGACAACAAATGTAAAAAGGGGAAAACAGAAAATTTAAAAGAAACAAAAAACTAAAAGTAGAGAGAGGCCAATACTTCCAAGGTGAAGGGTCAGCAGGAAAACACTGATAAATTAATATCTCGACTTTCTCTCAAGCTATATAATTGAAACTTGGATCATGTCTGTGGAATCAAAGTCAGGTTCAGATTTCAGCTCGCATATTCAGGTCGATTTACATCTACGATCTTTCAGTGATGCTTTCGGTTACGCTGTCGTTATCCAACTAGGATCGTTTACATATTCGATGTGGTGTTACTCGCTGTGGCATTGCAGATGTTGACATTATAGCTATAGGTTGATGAGCCCGATTCATTTCAGTAATCCACTCCACATATATTAAGCTGTACTAGCGAATTAAGAGAAAAGGATAACAGGACCGGAATCATCCAGATAAATATTTTTTTTATTTTTAATTTTAAGAAATTTTGGATGGGGATTGGTAGAAGGGGTGACAGCATTGAACTAGTTTTTTTTTACATCATGGTAGAGTTGCTATCAAAATGTTTTATACAACATTTAAGCTTCATAAATTTCAAACGTACTAAGAAAATTAGTATAACGGATTTTGTGAAATTGTGCAGTTTGTATGGGAGGTGATAAAAGGAGGGGCGAGTTCTTAATGACTTTTTCAAAAATAACTATAAACATCATGTTTTGAATTGCAGATCAGAAGCATTCATACTTTTGAAGAAAATCGACTTTTTGCTAAGTTGTAAAATGGATGTAGAAGGAGTGCACCTAATTATCTAATTTTTTCCGTTGCACTAATAATTCTATGTAAATTTCAGCTCGATGAACCTTAAACGTACTGAGTAAATTTGTTTATACTATTTCATGAAAAACTGCCGTAGATTGAAATTATCATAGAAATAATATTTTAATAATAAACTGGTTCAAATTAAAATATTTTCTTTATATATTTCAAATGAAAGCAATATTTTGACTGCGTATCTCTTACCAGAGCCTGTAAAATTCAATAGTTTAACCATTTTGTAATAAACCCTTCTGGTACCTTTTATAAAAAAAATCATTACGGCACAACTGTATTATAAAATAACCACACGGTCACATACAAATATGCTGAGGAGCAGTCATTCTAAGCTCTTTCACACTAAGAACAGCTCCTGGTCGGTCCTGAATTAGAATCATTCTATATTAAAACCTTGTGTTTTCATTTTTACCCGATACTCCCACCTCCTTTACGCGGCACTATACAACATAGTCTGCATTCAACCACTATCTCCTAAACTTCGCTACTTATGCCACGAACCGTTCACATGCCCCGTATAGAGCAATGCAATATATGCGTCCAACTAAAGGCCAAAGGAAGCCATAGGAAAGATAAACATAACATTGGCACACAATTAAAAGAAAAGGGAACCCATAGGAATGAAAAATGTAACATTGGCGCCCAACGTAGGGCCAAATGAAAGAGGAAGCTATAGGAACGAGGAAGCGAGCACATTAAAAAGCACTCAGCCCAAAGATAAAAGAAAGAATTAAGGGAGATCTGAACAAAATGATAGATTTATCGCTGGATTCGCGGAGATAGCTCATTTCCTAACTAATCTTACAAAAAAAAAGCAGCACGGGGATGGGCTAAGCCAAAACAAGACGCCTTTGTACATTAAAAAAGTGTTAAATAATTGCATCAATACTTCAACAAGCTGACGAAAGCAAACTCTACACGCTACGAACTAACGCAAGCCGATATACCTTAGGCGCGGCCTTACTTCTAAGAAAGGGAACAGGTGACACATTGTTAAGACTACCTGAAAACGATAACGAGAGCAATTCACTTGAAGTTTTCTCAACATCAGTCGATTTTCCTCATGACAGCGCTATCGACGTACGTCAACAGCAACTGAACGATTCAGAATTAAAGAAAAACATAATAGGACTACGATTGTGCGTAAAGCCCAATCGTGCGATACTCTAGATGAAGAGAAATGTTTTTATTTTTATGCAGCAGATTGGAGTTATTATAGAAATAATATGTTCCAAATTTCAGATCAATAAATTTTACACTTTTCGAAAAAATCCGTTTATAGACAAATTGCGTAATTGTGTCATTTTGTATGGGAGGGGGTAGAAGGGGTAAAGCTAATCATCTAATTTTTTTTGGTCTTACTAATAATTATAAATAAACAGTTAGTGCGCAATTTCAGCTCTATCAATTGTATGCGCACTGAGTCAATTGGCTTAGAGCATTTCATGAAAAAGTGCAGTTTGTATGGGAGGTGGTGGAAGGAGGGGGGGGACACAAATAATTTTTATACAGTAGAATGATATCATTATAAAAGTATTATATTCCAAATTTCATATCAATAGCATATATACTTTTCGATAAAAGCCGTTTATTGATAAATTGCGTAATTGTGTCATTTTGTATGGGAGGGGGGAGAAGGGGTGGAGCGATTTGGCCCATTCACGAACTTGTTCTTACTTTTTTGTCAAAAACGATGTGTACAAAATTTGAGCTTTCTAGATCTACGCGTTCTCAAGCTAGAGAGGACACGGACGGACAGACGGACGGACGGACAGACGGACGGACATCCTGTTTTGAAATTTTTGAGTGATTATATGAACTTCTGCATCATTATTTTTTTTCTCCGAGCATTATTTCTTAGCGTTACAAACTTTGTGGCAAACTTATAATAATCTCAGATTTCATTTAGAGTATAATAATCGAGGTGTTCAAAGTTGCTGCAAGAGAAATTTCGCAAGGTGGGCACATCGAGGATATATACTATCTGAAGGTATAATATCTAGATACGCTCCTGACCAAGACAACGAGCCATTCTACATTTTTATCATGATGAAACAAAGGCTGGTCATTACGGTGTAGAACGTACTCTACAACGCATCACACAACGTTTCCGCTCAATATATAACAATTTTGGAATAAGCCCTTCTGGTACCTCTTATAAAAAAAGCCCTTACGGCACCACTGTATTATAAAAGAGCCACACGGCCACATACAAATTTTGTTTATAAACCGTTGCCGGTGCCCTCAGCAGTCACTCTTAGCTCTTGCAGTGCACTAGGAACAGCTCTTGGTTGGTCTTGAAAATAGAATAATTTTATGTCTTTATTCACGCTCCGCATTAAATTAATACGTCTTTAAATTAATTAAAAATGCGAAAACTAATATTTCAATCTTCTTTTAATTTTCTATCAATTTAACTCTGACAGAGATCTACAAAAGTGTGAACATCCTTCTGTAGTCTGTTTCGGTTTTTATATGAATTTTCGCTGAATTACAAAAAAGGTTGCTGAGTTACAAAAGTGGTTGCTGAATTACAAAAGTGAACATCCTTCTGTGGTCTGTTCGGGTTTTTTACTGAATTACAAATTAGGTTTTACAAATCTTAAGTTTTATGGAGGGTTTTTATGGCCTGAATAAGTTATAGACAATTCCGTCCTTTTTATTGCCCCATGGTGCCATAGCAGATGGTATAGGTATATAATCCCTTTTTATTTGGGCTCTTGCTTGCAAGTTGTTGTTGTGCATGTTGGGTATGTAACTGAATCATTCTATATTAAAACTTTGTGATTTCATTTTTACCCGTTACTTTCACCTCCTTTACGCGGCACTATACATATATCATAGTCAGCATTCCGCCACTCTCTCCTAAATTGTCGCTACTTATGTCACGAACCGTCCGCACGCCTCGTAATGAGAAACGTAACAAGCCCTAACAAAATTAGTGACAACGAAAATATGCATAGCTCTGTAATTAGATAAAATTTCAACTTAATACCTGGTTTAAATTTTGAGGTATAACGGTTTGAAATTTTGAAAAGTACATCAACAAGTGACTATTTCCCACCCCTGCCTCCCTCTTCCAACTGACACTCCACAAAATTTAATTTATGAAGCTCACTAGCCCAATCAACAATCTCAGAGAAATGAGTCCATATGTATGGCGTATGGCCGGCGACGTACTGCGGACGGACGTACGGAGTTTTTTTTTTGCATTTTTAGGCTAATTCAGTCATAAAAAGCGAAAAAACAAAGTTTCAGGGTAGCAAATTTTTTTTTTCTGTGTCGATCACAATACTTTTTTTTATTAGAATAACAAAGTAAAAGTCACTTGAACAACAAATCTAAATACTGTATTAATGAAGGAATGTCCCAATTCAACCATGCAAAATTGAATCGATAATCTAAATCACAAAACTAAATTCAACTATAGTTCCAACAGGCAGACAAACTCATCGCACCGAAAACCCTAAAAACAGGCAATCAAAAGCTCCTTACCACATAATAAACACGAAGTTCGTGGGATACCATCCGTTGGTGGCTTCAATATTGACACTTTGCCAAACAGCATGCCTTTTCAAATATGCATTATTCATGGTACTTACGAATTACGATAAACATTTCAAGCACAAAATTAATAATCCTTTCAGAATAACGTCAACGTGATAGCTTTAATCTCAAGGCGTGGTGAACATATATACATTATCTCCACGCTGTACATTAATTAATTATAATTTCCAACATATTACCCGCCACAGAATAATGTAGTGATTCTAATTTTCACAAAGTTCGAGAAAGTTTGATTGATAAACTGACTTATGTAATAACAAGTACCCGAAAAATAAGCCAAATTGTCGGGAAAGAACCTTCCATACATTTCAGCCATGAATAACTTATGCTGTTCCTTTTGATTCATTTTCTGTAAAAGGAAAAAAATATACCCGATATGTATGTATGTGCGTGCTACAGAGACTTCCACCCCAATATACACCTACTACTCACCAGCGCTCACACTTTACCATCCAGAATATATATTAGATGAAATTTATTGTTTATTGTTCACCAGGCAGGTTCCCTATGCGATATGTCAAAGGTCGACCAGATGAAATTTGTTAAATCAAATCAATGGCTGCTCTCCAAGGATCTTAAACCTCTGGCTTTCTATATGGATTAGTACATAGTTATATGATGAAAGGGAAGTATTGTATATGTACATAATTTGTATTGCAGGTTCAAACCTTATTGTTTGCGCTTGATTCCTACAAACCACCTTAAAGCCATTATTAAAATTACAAATCTTCATCGAAGGAAACAATTATGGTATTTGCGATGCCCGTACATACGCACACAACTTCGTTGCGATATTATTCTTTGCGCTCTCTAAGGAAATACGTACTCTTAGCTGTGCACTTTAACCATGTCCTTATGTTTAAAGTCAGAGGTGCCTTTTCATATATACGAGTATTTTAAATAAGCTACGAGGGTGAATGAAATGTGTGTAAAACTTAATTTTCCTTTGTTATGAAAAAGTTAAGCACAAGAAGCTATAAATGCGGTTGAATTGACCGTGGTTCAAAAAGTGGAATTATGTTATTAAAATCTTCCTTAAACAAGATTGATATGATCAAACCCGATGTAGATACTTCTCCCAAAAATAAGATTTTATTCTTTCTTTTATAGTATTCAATATCTTTCTGCAAAGTGGTTACGGTCCTATAAAATTTAGAGATAATTATTCCTAGAGGAATAGCTTAGCTTTTGTTGTTGAGTAAAGTAAGTGAAATGATTAATTTAACATTCATATGTTACCTTGCCACCCGTTAGGGTATAGGAAGGAGTAGAAGACATCGTCTTATTATTTATTCCGAGTGTGATTCTGGACATCGCTCTTCAGTTATTTTCTTTGTCAACCAACCACCAACTCCTTTCTATTATTGTAAACTAAATCTCAAAGTAGTGACCACCTCTGAAGCTTTCGAATTTTAAAGTTTATCTTGCAATTTATTATCCTTATTTTCGTGGTAAATGTGCATCGATGCACCTCCTCTATCCCATACAAATGATTGGTTTCGTGAATGAAATTTAACAAATACAGTCATTCATATCCCAAAGTTCAAAACTTTGGTATGGACTGGCAGCACATTTGTTTCCAGTGCCACAGGTCTCAAACTTTCGGATTAAACTTTGCACTCTTGCCTGATTCTAATAAAACATATACCGCCACAACTATGTAAACTCTCTAAGTTGGGATCAATGGTTCAGCGATATGTTAAGAACTAACGACGAGGCGAGTGTGGAAAAATATCTCTTTGCTTACGCTTCTCCATATTTTAGGATGAAGTGTACTCTATTGCAAAAGTAAGAAGAATATGGATCGTAAATGGTATCAAATTTTTCGACAAAGGAGTGCCTAGAAATTTCTGGCGAACACTTCCTGGAAAACTACCGCAAGCCTTCTTAGTTTGGACAAGAAGAAGTCAAGAATAATAGTTGACCTTAGAGGGTACTAATATAATTCATTAGCAAAAATATTCCAAAAAAGGCGATAATACAGCTGAATTTGTCATATTGTGCAATACATGTCTTAAGCTTGGATATTTCCCAGCTGGTGTTCCACAAAGTTCATGTTTGAGCTCTATGCTATATAATGTTTACACAGCAGATGTAATAAAAGTTTGCAATTGTGAACTTGGTGTGTACGCTGATAACACTCCAATTTGCTCTTCTTCCGGAGATTCAAATAAAATATTGTAACAACGAATTTCCTAAAACAACTCAACGCCCTAGATTAAAGAAAGTCCAAGTAAAACACAAGCAATGCCCTCCACAAAAATACGAGATAAATGCAATCAGCCTAATTCTAAAATGGATATACTTGGTGAATATGTAGCGTAGTCGAAGTTTATGATATATTTCTTCCTTCACAGGTAATAAAATGCTTCGAAGGACCTTTTTATACTCTAGATGAAATCTGAGAGTATATTGTGTTTGCCTTACCGTTTGTAACACTAAGAAATAATGCTTGCACAGAGCCGCCAAGGGTACAGAAATATTTGATGTCGCTCAAAAACTACGATTCCGAGTTGCTGTCTGTCCGTCTGTCCATCTGTCTGTCTGTCCGTCTGTCTACAGCATAACTCTCGAACGCTTTGAGCTATCGTGCTGACATTTGTTGTGTGCCATTTTTAGTAAAACAGAAACTTTAAGTTCGTGAACGGGCCACATCCCCCACTCCTTATACCCTCTCCCATACAAATTTCACGAAATTCCGAAATTTTCAGAAATTGATTTTTCATTGAAACTATTTAAGTTATCGATTTTAAATTTGGGCCAAAGTATTATGATATAAAGTTCATTGATATGACGGAATATTGATTCGATCCCGTCACTCCTTCTACCCCTCCCGATTTTCATTGAAACTAGCAAAGTTATAAAAACAAATTTTTGCCACAATTAATTTTATTATAATTCCAATCAGAATTAAAAAAAGTTATCAACTTCACCTCACTCCTTCTACCCCCTCCCATACAAATTTCACGAAACTTTGAAATTTAAATTAAATTATTTTTCTTAGAAACTGTTAAAGCTATCAACTTGATATTTGGCATAAAGTATACAAATAGAAATATCAATAACGAGAAAAAAATTTGTTTTGATCCGTACACTCCTTCTACCCCCTCCCATACAAATGTACAATTTTTGTTAAGTGCATTATATCCATTTCCATTAAAACTAGAAAAGGGATAAACTTAAAATTTTGCCAGAATTTGTTTTTTAGTAATTGCAATAAATGTTAAAAAAAATTATCAGCTCCTCTTCACTCCTTCTACCCCCTCCCATACAAATATCTGTATTATAAATTCAAGAAAAGCATTTCTCCTTCGAATATATTAGAACTATCGAATTTGAAATTGAATCAAAGCGTGGTGATTAGGATGATGATAAGCAGTTTCAAAATCATCTTAAGCGCTCCACTTCCTCTGCCACCTTCCATATAAATGCCTCAATTTCATGATAACTATGTTCAATTGAAAATAATGAAAGCTACAAACCTTAAATTCAGCACGAAATATTTTGCATACCACATTAGGTGTCATATCCAAAAATTACAAACTTTCCTCCTCTCCTTCTACCACCTCCCATAAAAAAGTCACTATTAATTATTTAAAAGAATTGGAGGTGACATATTTTCCGGTACATTGAACTCTTTCTCATTTCATCTAGAGTATCATATGATTGGGCTTTACGCCCAATCATAATTCTTTTATGTTTTTTGAATGCGTTAACTGCTTTTCGGAAGTCATAATATCCACGTCTCGCTGCCATAACAAAGCATAGGTCGTATTAGTTTTCTTTATTCGCAACTTATTGTTCATGTGTACTTTCTTGGATTTCATTATAGGAATTACCGAATAATACGTTCTAATTGCTAGTATTATCCTTCGACTGATTTCGTCCGTTTCATCGCCGTCCTTTGGCCCCAAGATATATGAAGTTCTTCACACTCCCCAAATTATGTTACGCAAATATTACGTTTTGTCTGATAGGCATTTTCCTCCTTGTTTGCCTCATTACTTTTATTTTTCTTTCGTTAATGCGCAATCTGACTTCTTTTGCGGCGGAGTCAAGATAGACAAATATTTCCTTAGCACCAGGGAATGATCTAGCTAGGATGTCAGTTTCGTCGTAATGTCATCTTGTTTTATGGTGTGACTGTGTGTTGGAGTACACTTTCCTCGGAAAGGTGCAGGGAACAGCATATTTAAGCATAGGGGCTCTAAGAGCAACTCTCTCCGCAGCATTAGAAGTACTGTTTCATCTGCTAGGCAACCTCGGACAAAGATAATGTTTTCACAGTGTGCTATCGTTCAAACCTTCTTCATTATTAAGTTCATCTTCTTCCCAAAATACTCATCAATTAATCCTCTACAATTAATGTGCTGGATTAAGGTACCCTAGCCGAGAATCGACCAGGCATTCGAATAGTTCATTCGCAAATGAAAGATCTGGAACATACGGATAAATTAGCTTTGTCTACATAATGCAGATCTCTGTGCAGAGTCGAGAATCGACCAGGCTGAGGACTCACTCGAATAGCTCAGTCGCCAGCGAAAGATCCGATAACCAGGCGACATACGGATAAATTAGCTTTGTCTGCACAATGCGGATCTCTATGCAGATAGACCGTTTTTCTCCGCTACTCGTGGAATCTTATGTCTAATAAAGTAAATCAAACCAAAAAGACCGCCTCTCTAGAAATACCGAAAGGAATCAAGCACTCTTCCTCCAAGGCTCAATCGAAGCTAGCCCTTGACCACCAAACCTAGTCTCAAAATGGGCGATGTCAAGACTATGGCTTCCAAACTTGGTGCAAGCAAAAAATGGAGGGTCTCCTAGGGTATAGCCTAGTGGGTAGTGTGTTGATCTTGTAATGCGAAGGTCGTGAGTTCAAATCCCGGTCGACGCAATATATAATTTCAGCACATTCCCTGCTTGGATATACCTTGGTCACCTCAATCTACGAAAATAAAAAATTCGTAGAAAGAGGGTTGTGGGAAGGACTAACAACCCTTCCACAATAAGTAATGAAAAATGTTAAGGAACCTGAATATCAGGAGGCCAAGGTCCGATTTGGGCTGTATCGCCATTGTAGATGTGTAGAAGACTATGGCTACCAAACCTGGTCCAAGCAAAAAATGGAGGGTTCCGACGTCCAAGCAGTTGGATTCTTGGATCCTAAAACTGGATCTAGTGGATTAAGGCAGGGGGGAAAAATCTGCTTAAGCCTGTAAATCTATACTCAGGCGTGTTAAATTTGAGCATAGTCAAAAACTTCGACGAAAGACCCTTCAGTGCCCTAAATGCTCGAGATCTTACTGGTCATTCGTCAAAACGGTCAGCAGCAATTTGATTTCTTCTTGTTGATAGCGATTGTACCGTGATTGATCCTTTCGAAAAGGCTAACTTACTGGCAGCAAGTTTTGCGAGAAACTCACGACTTCCCCCTTCATATCAATCGCCTTCCGCTCGAAATGATTCTGGTTTCTCGCTGCCCACACTACATTTTCGCACGCGACTTATTTCTAGGATCCTTTAAGAGCTCAATATTCACAAATCTGCTAATCCGGACGGTATTGCCCTCATTACCCTAAAAAGTACTCCTCTTCTCTAGCTAAGCCTCTTCGCATTCTTTTCTACCTTTACTATTCTTTTGGGAGCTTTCCTCGTATGTGGATAGTTTTTTTTTTTTTTTTACAGAATGACCTGTGTTATAGGCAATTTCGGCCTTTATGTGCAATGCACAAACACAGTGATGGAGGGAAGGAATGGGATTGGGAAGGTTGGAGAAGGGGAGTGAGAACGACCGTAGCGAGTGGAGAAGCTGGTATACTGCTCAGTTGCACTGGCTGCTTACTGACAAATATTTGCAGATGTTATGGGGGACTGAATGATAGAAAGCGAACAGAAACCATCTACTGAGTATCTAGGCCTTCTTGAAGTGGAACTGTTTCGCTTTTACACCGTTTCCCCATTTTATTGCGAATAATTTCTTATCACCAGTAGCAACTGAAAAATTTTCGCTTAAAAAAATCCCGTCTGGAGTGGGAATCGAACCCACGACCTATTGACTGAGAAGCAAGCACGCTGCCCACTATGCCACGGAAGCCTCAAGTTCCGAATGTTCAGCCGTTTCCACAGAAAGGAAGCAAAGTGAATCCCATCCGATAGCCATTACTTCAATGCTCTCGAAAGTAATAGAAACTGCTGTCAAATGCGAAATCTAATATAAACATCCAATCCATGATCGTCAGTATGGGTTGCGTTCTGGAAGGACGACGAAAGATCTTTTGGTCTACTTGAGAGAACGTTAGAACTCATGCATATATAATCAAGGCGAAGGTCGAGTTCTTGCACTTGACATTGCAAAAGCTTTTGACAGAGTTTGGCATGAATGTCTCATAGTTAAGCCTAGGGCCATAGGTCTTAATGCTTCCCTTGTTAAATAGATTGAAAGATTTCTGTCTGAACGCACTAGACGAGTAGTGCTAGATGGCGCTAGTTTTTCCAGTTTCCCGATAGATTCTGGATTCCTTCAATGCTCTATTTTAAGTCCAACTCTTTTGTTACTTTTAATCAATGACTTTCTGTCATCTACTCTCAATTCAATCCATAGTTTTACAGAGGACAGTACTTTAGACAACACTCACTCAAATACCTGTTAAGACCCCCTATAGGGGCATAGGACAGAAACAGCTCTCTTCCACAAGGCGCGATCCTGCGCATCGGCTTTAAGCTGTTGCCAGGACTTGTTTATTCCTCTGGCCTCCTGCTCAACTGCTCGCTTCCATGTGTTACATGGTCGACCAACCCGACGTCTTCCTTGAGGGTTATAATCCAGAGCCTGTTTTGCGATGTTTTGCTCTGGTTTCCTCAAAGTATGACCGATCCACTGCCACTTTCGCCGTTGAATCTCAATACCTATTTTAGTCTGGCGAGTTGTACTCCAAAGTTCGTCGTTGGAGATCACTTCTGGCCAGAATATTCCTAAAATGCGTCGGAGGCATTGGTTTACGAAAGTCTGTAGTTTCTTGGTAAGTCGAACGGTCACTTTCCACGTAGTACAACCATATAACAACACGGATTTGACGCATGCGTCAAAAACTCGCAGCTTCGTGCGAAGGGAGATCTCTCTTAACCTCCAGAAAGGGGAAAGGATACCGAAAGCCTGACGAGCTTTATTTAGCCGAGCCTCAACATCCTTTTCGGCTCCGCCGTCCATGCTGACAATGCTTCCGAGATAGCAAAAATCTTGCACCTCTTCCACATCCTGCCCATTAAGAACAATCGGTGTGCTTGCGTTCGAACCCATGTGCATGTACTTGGTTTTACGCACATTTATTTTCAGTCCCGCCTCTTTGCATTTAGAATGCAACGAGCGAACATTTGACTCTAAGTCCGAACGGGTATGTGCAAGCAAACACACGTCATCAGCATAATCAAGGTGACTTAAGATGTTAAATAGTCTCCATTGAAGACCTTTACCTTCCCCACCTTCCAGTGCAGCTTTCAAGATGTCATTTATTACCACCAGAAACAGGGCTGGTGATAATATGCAGCCTTGTCTGACACCCGTTCGCACAGGAAAGCTCTCGGACAGCTCTCCTCTATGCAAGACGCGACACCTTGCATCTTCGTAGGATTCTTTAATCATAGCTATGATCTTATTTGGAATACCTCTCCTACGCAAAGCATTCCATATGTAATCTCGCTTAACGCTGTCGAAAGCCTTCTCGAAGTCCACAAACATGAGATGTAGTGGCGAACCCATTTCGGCTGACTGCTCTAATATTATCCGTAGGGTATTTGTGTGGTCGGTACAAGACGACCCTTTACGGAATCCAGCCTGATAAACTTCGAGAGTGCTCTCGACGACATCACTAATCCTATTGAGAATTACCTTAGCCATAATTTTTGATACGGCAGTAAGTAGACATATACCACGCCAATTGCCACAATCCCGAAGGTCGCCCTTCTTCGGAATTTTCACAATGACGCCCTCCTTCCATTCAGTCGGATATCTTCCCTCATTCCACACCTTAGTGAAGAGTGGGAGGAGTATATCGGCTGTTATTTCCGGGTCCGCTTTGAGGAGTTCGGTTGGTAGTCCGTCTATACCTGGAGCTTTCCTTCCCGCCATTGACCGAATGGCGGAAACTATCTCTTCCTTATCTGGGGGATCGTCCCTAATAGAGGATTGTTGCGGTTGGATGTTTGGAAGTTGTTCTGTTTCCGGAATATCTTCATCTGACAAGATGTTTAAAATATCAGAGAAGTATTCCTTCCATCGTCGCAACTGGTGTTCACTCATATTAAGGAGAGTTCCGTTGACATCTCTCACCAGGTGGTTGGCGGTGAAATTCCTGTTCGTCAACTGTTTCATGATTTTAAATAGTGAACCCATATCCCCAAGGTAAGCCGCAGATTCTGCCTTGTTTGCCAGATCTTCAATGGCCTTTCTCTTGTCGCGTCTAACAGCCTTTTTAAGCTGTATATGAGCATCGCGGTAGTTCTGCCTCAAGTCGGGCGTTCGTTGGTTGACATCGGGTTGAGAGATGATTGCCAATTTGGCTTTTTTCCGATTGTCAACCTTGTCCCATGTGTCTTGTGACATCCAGGGTTTCTCACCGCTTTGCGCATATCCCACAGATTCTTCAGCACTAGTTAGAAAAGTGTTTCTGGTTGCCTCCCAATTGGCGTCCAGTGTGCGCATTTCATGTTCACCCAATGTGGATGACTTTTCGCGTAGAATGGTGGTGTATTCGAGTTTTTTGTTGGGATCTCTGAGTTTATCCACATTAAGCTTGCGCTTCATTTGAAGAATTTGTGGTCGTCGGATAGCTGCTGTACACAATCTCAAGCAGGCAACCATCAAGTGGTGATCGCTCCCCACGTCAGCTCCACGTTTCGCTCGCACATCGAGGAGACATCTTCTCCATCGGCGACTTATAGCCAAATGGTCGATCTGATTCTGAGTAACACCGTCAGGGGAAACCCAAGATGTTTTATGATGACTCTTGTGTGGAAAAAGGGTCCCTCCGATGACCATTTGCCGAGTACTACAGAACTCCACAAATAATTCGCCGTTTTCGGGTCTCTTAATCCAAGGTCGTGAAGGGTCGACCCAAGGGTCACCATGCCTCCCCATGACGTGTTCTAGTCCAGTGTTGTCTGATCCAACCTGGGCGTTCATATCTCCCGAGATGATAATAATATCACCTCTTGGAACACGTTCGAAGGTGGCACTCAGTTGGCTATAAAACTCCTCTTTGTCACCAGATGTTGCGGTATTAGTTGGTGCGTAGCACTGCAGAATTGTGACGTTTCTGACACTGGTCCTGAGCCTGACGACGATAATCCTATCCGAGATTGGTTCCCAGCTAATGAGACTGTTTCTCGCTCTCGGCGTAAGGACGAACGCCACGCCATTTCTGGCTTCATTTTCAGGGCCAATGTACAGAATAGTGTTTCCGCTAGGGGTTCGTTCTTCTCCTGATCCTGTCCACCTGACCTCGCTCAAGCCCAAGATTTGGATGTTATAGTGCTCCATTTCACGGTCGATCACTGATTGGCGGTGCAAGGACCGAGTAACCCCAGCTCTTCCCCCGTCATTCAATGTTCGAACGTTCCAGAAGCCAATCATAGTCCGTTTTCGAATGCCAAAAGTCGTTACCGTAGGATCAGTCCGTATCCGAGGCGATGTATCCGTTTCTCGTATCATTTAGGTCTTAAGATCACGGGTGATAAGCCCATGATCCAGTGAGTGTCCATTTGCCATTTTTAGGGCAAGCAGGACTGGCTGTGGGTGAATTCTACAGCCCCCATCCCAGAGGGGGATAGTTAGCTCAGGTCCGTGGAGTCGCTAACTCCAAAGATAGTTGCAGGAATTGGTAAAACCTCATACTACAACTACCCCCTTGCGGGGTACAACACATATGAATTTAACTCGGCTGCGGAATCAAACAAGCAGTCCATTGCTTCCAATCGCAGGCAGTCACTTAGTTCGCTCAACTCAGATCTCTACTTGATCCTGGAATGGGCAGGAAAGTAGAATAGAATTTCTCTTTATCAAATTTAATCTGAAATTGAGGCCTTTGTTAAAAATTATGATGTTAAGCAGATCCCCGTGCTCAATGCTATCGAAAGCCGTTTCGAAATCGGAATACTCCAATAGTATCTATCTGTAGAGAATTTTGATGTTCGATGGCAGACTACCCTTAATGGTATCCAGCCTGACAACTTCGATATCATAAATCTTATTGAGAATTATCTTACCCATGGTCTGGTAGGAATACTATATATCGTTCCAATGGTCATAGTCTCGAAGGTCCCCTTATTCGGAATTTGAAGAATGAAGCCATCCTGCCTCTTAACCACGTACGTACTTTCTTGATCGCGCAATCAATAAAAATGAAATAAATGCAAACAATATATTTTATAAAAACAAACTTACTGAAATACCTCGGACTTGGCATTCCAAGTCTAATCCAACTTGAAACAATATCAAAATTTATTCAATGGATTCCCGCGAGTTGGAAATTGCATTAAAATCGTTTTGATGTCGGAAGTCGAGCTGGATTCAACGAAACTTACACAATGATGTAATCACAGCAAAATCACTGAATAAAATCTGACCTTCTGTTTCCCATTTCATTATCTACAGAGTTCATGTCATCGCAAACTGAGTCAATTAGTGACGATTCTTCGTTCATTCGACTCCTGCATCCTTCATCCCTGATTATTAATTACCACTCGATTTGCAATTCACAATGTCAAAAGCTAAATCTACGCCGGATTAACTTTATAGGCTACAGTTGAATAAATGCATCAAATTTATCATCAAAGAAAATAATTTCATCTGCACTGTTCAATCAATCATATCCCGATAACAATGGGATTATTAACGACGAGAATTGGTATTCACCCAGATTTGAATACATTCAGGACGTGGAGAAAAAATCAGATTAAAATAAAATCAATTATTCGTGAGCGTAGAAAATAATGAACGAGATATTTTCCATTCAACTTCTTAGAATTCACCTATTCTACACGGCTATATTACATTGATGGCAGAGCTTTAAGGACATGATTTTCTTGCTTCAGGTAAGAATGTTGCATCTTTCAGAGCACCACAATACAAAATAATCTCAATAAACTTGAGTGCTTGTGGGGCGGTAAAGTTGCATGACTTATGTACCTGACCTCATTGCATCTTGAAACAGTCGCAGAAGAAAATCTCTTCAGCAAAGTGCATCTACTCGTAAGTAAAGTCTGAAGAGGAATAGAATGCGAATCTGGTTTCGTGTCATTGATCTGTTGAAAGTCCTTTAAGACTGAGAAGTTTGTGTGCAAGACCGTATATGGTAATAGAAATTTAAATAAGCAGAGGACTATTCTTTGGACAAGCGATGAAAAATACATCGTTTGTGTAAACTAAAGAATACCCGATGAGAGATGACCCGTTTGTTATTATAGCTTGTGCCTTATAATGTGGATAATCTTGAGTATTTGTAGCAGGGTGGTTTTTCTAATTAAAAATTTTTCCTAGGCGAATAGAAATGTGTAAGTTTTTTCGGAGACTAGGTAAATAATAATCAAAAATAATTCGAATTTTTTTAAATTTTTTACAGAATGCGTATAATTATAATCTATAAAAAATACAATTACATAATCGCACTACAGAAATTCTAAGCTTTCTTCTACTTTTGCATTGGCGATTCAGCACAAATTAACCCTTGGCCTCCTGCCTTTCATGTTCCTTAACTTTTCTTTTTCATTACTTATTGTGGAAGGGTACTCAACTACGGCACCCACGTTTGTTTAGCAATCTTGAGTGTCGGTGCGTGAAATTTTCGTTCTATGTTTTTTTGCTCCTGTATTGAAACTTTTGATGATTTTGTAACCTCGGTGTACATACTTGACAGAAAAGATTTCCGGATTCTACACAGTTACGCTTTATTATTCTGCTGAGACCTTCATCAAACTGACCGACAATTACAACTATAGTAATTACATGCTGGAAGTACGTTTAATTGTTTTTAGTTTCGTGTAGTTAAACGTAAGTTTACGTATCTTTCTCGAGTGGCCTGAGCTCTCTAACCTAAATCGTGGCCCTGGAGCAGAATGGGGAAGTAACCCTATTTATTATTTATTTCTATAATTTGGGGAACACGTGAGAGTACTGCGACCTTCTCGGCCTATTGTGCATTTATTGCCCCTTTACCCTATTATAACTCAATAGCTTTGGCTTATCTAAGTATCTTTAACGGAGCGATTTAAGTTCCTCGGTAGAAAGGAAACCTTCCCCAAGAAGATTGTGTCTTTTCCTAGCTACTGCTTTACAGTGACAGAGGAAGTGTTCTGCTGTTTCTGAGTATTCGAGGCAGAAGCGACAGATATCGGTTTCAGCTAAGCCCATATTTTTAAGGTGGTGGTTTACTCCACTGTGCCCCGTCATTAGGCCGATTAGAGTACTAATATCACTAGAAGTCTATTCCAGTAGATTTTATGTTCTTATTCAACCCACTTTCTAAGTATCGGGTTGGAGTACCCTTTTGGTTTTCCACAAAATGGCTCTAGACCAACAAAATTTGCTTCTATGCCGTTTTTTGCAAGGTGATCAGAATCTTCTTTCCCTCAATCCCCTTATGTCCTGGTACCCACATTAAGGTTACATCATTTTATTTTTTCCCAGGATAATAAGTTTTGAAGGCAGTCCCAAACTATCCTCAATCCGTGATTATTGGATGCTAGGGCTTTCAGGACCGCCTGACTATCCGATAGGATATAAGAAGATTTATTGCGATGAGATCTACTTATCTTCTCCTGGATAGCTCCAT
Source organism: Chorisops tibialis (assembly GCA_963669355.1). NCBI lineage: Eukaryota > Metazoa > Arthropoda > Insecta > Diptera > Stratiomyidae > Chorisops > Chorisops tibialis. Next base: position 261,167,818 of record OY770262.1, on the reverse strand, counting down.
TGCAATTAGTTCAGCCTGGAAGATTATGGCTTCGTTCTTCTTCTACAATAGTGCTAAAGCCCAAATCGGACCTTAGCCTCCTGCCATTCAGGTTCCTTAAGACTTTTCATTACTTATTGTGGAGGGGTTGTTAGCCCTTCGCAGAACCCTCTATCTACGACTTTTTCATTTTCGTACATGGAAGTGACCAAGGTATATCCAAGCAGGCAATGTGATGGAAATATATATTACGTCGACCGGATTTGAACTCACGAACTTTGCATTACAAGACCAACACGCTACCCATTAGGCTATGTCCTAGCTGTGTGGCTTCTTTGCCGAGTGGTTTTGACACCGAAAAGTAAGGACCTTTGACTCTGGCTCCTGTCGCCTCAGAGGTCCGCGAGCCATTTGTATACCAGATGGTTGATTCCTCTTCCATTTCAGGTAGCATGGATTGCCAGTCCTTGCGTTCTCTGATTATAACTTTGAAGGGGGTTTCGAAGTTGAATTTTGTCGGCATAGCGTCCGATAGTAAGGGTGTTAGAACCTCCATTGTTGGATCGCTGAGGACTTTGAGGTGACATCTAAAAACCCCTGATTTGTAATTCTTTTCCCTTTGTAAGCGTTTGTATGCCTCCTTTTTATACTCTAGATGAAATCTGAGAGTATTATAAGTTTGCTCTAAAGTTTGTAACGCCAAGAAATAAGGCTCGGAGAAAAAAATGAATGATACAGAACATAATATTATTACTCAAAAATCTCAAAACCGGATGTCCGTCCGTCCGTCCGTCCGTCCGTCCGTCCGTCTGTCCGTCCGTCCGTCCGTCTGTGCGCGCTCTAGCTTGAGAACGCGTTAAGGTAGAAAGCTCAAATTTTGTACACGTCGTTTTTGACAAAAAAGTAAGGTCAAGTTCGTGAACGGGCCAAATCGCTCCACTCCTTCTACCCCCTCCCATACAAAATGACACAATTGCGCAATTTGACAATAAACGGATTTGCTCAAAAATTATAAAAGCTATTGGTCTGAAATTTTGAATATGTTACTTTTATAATAATATCAACCTACCGTAAAAAAATTATGCGTGTCCTCCCCCTCCTTCTACCACCTCCCATACAAACTGAACTTGTCATGAATTACTCTAAGTCAATTTACTCAGTGCGTATAAAATTTAACGAGCTGAAATTAAGCATCAAATATTTATTTAAAATTGTTAGTACGGCCAAAAAAAATTAGACGATTAGCTTCACCCCTTCTACCCCCTCCCATACAAAATGACACAATTTTGCAATTTGACAATGAAGAGATTTACTCGAAAAGTATATAAGCTTTTAGCCTAAAATTTGGAATATGTTATTTTCATGATAATATCAATCTACCGTATAAAAATTACGCGTGTCCTCCCTCTCCTTCTACCACCTCCCATACAAACTGTACTTGTCATGAATTATTCTAAGCCAATTTACTCAGTTCGTATAAAATATAGCTGGCTGAAATTGTGCACCAAATATTTATTTAAAATGGTTAGTACGGCCAAAAAAAATTAGATGATTAGCTTTGCCCCTTCTACCCCCTCCCATACAAAATGACACAATTTCGCAATTCGACAATAAATGGATTTGATCAAAAAGTATAAAATCTATTAGGCTGAATTGTGGGGTATATCACTTTCATAATGATTTAAATCTACAATAGAAAAATTACTGGCGTCCTCCTTCTCCTTCCACCCCCTCCCATACAAACATCACTTTTTCATGAAATGCTCTAAGACGATTTTCTCAGAACATATAACATTTATTGAGCTCATGTTTTGTAATAAATTCTTAATTAGCATTATCACTAAGATCAGAAAAAAATTTTTGATTAGCTTCACTGCTTCTACCCCCTCCCATACAATATGGCACAGTTTCACAACTTCACAAGAAATCGATTTTCTTGAAAAGTATGAGTGGCACTAGTCTGAAATTTAAGGGATGTCAATTTTATAATATTCCTAGTTATTTCTGAAAAAATCACTAAAATCCACCCACTCTTTCTACCACCCCCCATACAAACTGCACATTTTCACTAAATCTAACTCACTAATTTTCTCAGTTCCCATTCAATTTGTTGGAGTAAGCATTTTGAATAAAACATTTTTATAGGTACTTTAGCATGATGGGAAAAAAATTAGTTCAATGCTATCATCCCTTGTAACACATACAAAATTTCTTGGGTTCACAAAAAAATTCTATTTCATCTAGAGTATCGTAAGATTGCGCATTACGTGCAATCGTAGCCCTGTTATGTTTTACTTGGAGATGTATCGGAGAGATGTTTAGGAACATTTCCATTTATTCCACCCCCATTTTCTGCCAAATAAGCTTTTGCAGTCCCAAAATGCCTTTGGTGTTTTGGCATGAGTTCATTCTATGTGTTTGTTCCAGTTGAGTTTGCTATCCAGTATAACACGAAGATATTTTACCTCATCTGAAAAGGGTATTGGTGTTTCATTTATTGAAGGAGGTATGATCTGGATTTTCATTCTATTTGTAAATGGTACTATCTCAGTTTTACTTGGGTTGATGTTCAAGTTCTTAGACTGACACCAGTTCACTATCACTCTAAAACTGATTGTATCCTTTCCGATATAATTAAATCATGTTTGCCTCTAATGATAATGACGAGGTCATCGCCATATCCTATTGCCTCGTATCCTTATTCTGTTAAACTGTCCAGGAGCTCACCTACTACAATTGACCAAAGAAGTGGAGATAGTACCCCACCTTGGGGACAGCCCCTATAGGTCTGTGCTGTCAATATACTATCACCTAGATCCGTGGTTGTCACTCGGCTCTTTAGCATGGCGTGTATCCATTTTATCGTTGCCGTTTCCAAACACTTTCATGGCTTCATGGGGAGTATTGTCAAATGCTCCTTCTATATCTAAGAATGCGCAAAGGGCAATTTCTTTATTGATTTTTGCCTTCTCGATTTGTCTTACCAAACCATAAAGGGCAGACTCTGTTGATTTGCCTTTTTGGTAGGCATATTGATTATTATTAAGACATTCTTATGTTAATGTCCACTAACTTCTCCATCGTTTTAACAAAGAAGGAGGTAAGGCTTATAGGGCGATATAACTTAGGCTGATCAATGGGATGATTCCCTGCCTTCGGTAAAAATACCACCCTCGCTTTCCTCCAGATTTTTGGGATGTGTTCCCACACAAAGCTGGCTTCAAAGATCCTGACCATTATTGCAATTAGGATCTCTAACCCCTTCTGCAGTACTGCGGGGAATATTTTCTCGACTCCGGCTGATTTTTAGGCCTTCAAGGCTTAGATCGCCTATCTCATCTTTTCCGGAATAAAGATTCTACCAGCAATGCTTCTGCTGAACGGAGTTTGACGTTACTTCCTTTCGTCTGCCTCTAAATCTTCATTGTTTTTAATTATCTTGCAGCCTGGGAAATGTGTTGCCAATAACACTTAAAGAGTTTCCATGCTGCTTTGGGTTGAGGACCCATCTGGTCTCTCTAAGAATCCGATATCTATCGGGATGTCTTTTGATAACACCTGTCGGAGTCTTGAGGCTATTGGAAGACCATCTATCTCTTCAAAAAATCTTCTCCAAGACTCTTTTTTTAACTTTTTTGAAGTTTTTTATATTCAGTAAGGGACTCTCTGTATTCGTCCCAGTTCCCAAAGGTTTTTACTGTATTGAACAATTTCCTAGTTTGTTTGCATTTTGCCACTAGTTCCTCATTCCACCAAGGTGAATTTATCAATGCAGTCTAGGCTGCCTATTGATTCCTCTTCGATACCTAGTTCGATTGACTGGTTCAGATTCCAGTGGGTGTGTTTAGGTTTTCTGTATTTTCCTATATAGCCAAATGAAGTCTTATCAAAACAGATATGCCTATGATCTGATAATGAAGCTTCTTTTGACACGTGCCAATTTTCGCACTTGTCAACCAGGCAGTGGGTAATGGTAATTGTTAGGTGAAGTACTTCCTGCCTAGCTAAATTTATGAAGGCCAGGTTATTAGTAGTAAGGTCCTCCAAAAGTGACTTACTCTGACTCTTTTGTTGATGTTACTCCTTCCCCAGATAGTGTGGTGCGCGTTAGTGCCACAGCCCAGAATGACTGGTATTTTATGGATTCTGCTATATTCCACAACCTCCATAGCGCCTTGAGGTGAAGCATAAAGCTACTCACCAGGAAAGTAGGCCGAGGCAATTATCACCTCTTGAACTCGTCCTACTTTTGGTATTTTCACCAGTACCGCTACTAAATCTGTTCGGATGAAAATAGGCATATTCAGGTAATTAATTTCTGGTGATATTATAATTGTAGCTCTTACCCATTTTTTGAGGAATACCAATAATTTTTCCCTTCGCAGCTCTTGGTTCCTGTATTAGGGCTATATGGAATTCTTCTTTTGCGAATCTGCATGTTATTGTGTCCATGGCTGCTGCTGCACGATGGCGATTCACTTAAATAACTCTAAGCTAAGCTCTTTGACCTTTGCGCAGATAGTCACGCTTGAAATTTATAGCAGACTCTGTGCTCCTTTAGTTTAAGCCTCTCTATCGATTGGCCGTCGATGGAGAAGGTTATAATGGTGTTTGTGCAGTCCACACTCCTGCTAAGCACCTTTCAGTTTGAGGTGCACAAACCAGCATTTTGAGCATCAATGCGGGTAGATATTTGCTCTGACAAATCTCTTGAGGAAAATATCCCGTGTTTATTTCTAACCAAGGAATATTCTTCTTCCAGACTGCCCTAATATAAGTGGACTCGTCCGGCTTGATGCTCCCTGCTGTTCTTTCCAGCCATGCTGCGGTTTGCTCATCAAGGCAAAGGATCAGCTTCCATCTCGGCATAAAGCTGAGTCCACCAAATTGTGGATTTATCTCCTCTTTTGCCGATTTGGGTATCTCTTTCAAGATCAATTTCTGTGTTGCAGCTTGCTACTCCGATGTAAGTATCTTGTGAGGATGTTCGTTATGTATAATACCGATCCTGGTCCCTTTAACCGCGTCTCTGTACCTAAGATCCGACGTGGAGGGCTGAGCCCCTGCATGACGCTTTTATTTAAGGTTTTAGGCCTTTTGTTATCACTCTCTGTAGATGGCGGTGTTGTAGATGAGGTTCTGCCTCTTTTCGTTGCCTTGTTCTGTGCTGGCGATAAGGTTCTTTCTATTGGCTAGCAAGCAAGATTGTACGCTTCGCTTGCAGTTTTACCTTTGTTACGATGGTACGAATACCGTTTCCTGGCAGACCCGATTAGATTCTTTTTGTTCTCTTTGGATTCTCCAACTGTTTCAGCTCTGCTGATAAAAGTTACTCATCCACTAGAGCCACTAGAGGCTTACTAGGGGTTTTTCTATCCGCTTTGAGTGGCGGTATTTTGTACCTTGTTATGACCGGAATATTGGCCTCTGCAGTCACTTCACGTACTTTTTGTGGAGGGTTCGTTGTTTTGTTTTCCTCTTAGTTTACGATATCAGCCGCTGTTTGTGATGCTTTAGGGGTTGCATCTACCCTTTTGGATACACTTCGATTATCCATTTGATTCCCACGAGTAGCGCGAGAAAGTAAAGTCACCCCAAACTGGAGAGCGCCTGATATCCAGAGTTCGCATATTAGCGGTTAGTTGCCCACTAACTTGGCATATACTGCTTCACCGTAGATTTGGAAATTTTTATTTCCAAGATTTACTCTTCTAGCGTCATACTTTAGAAAGGTCACTACTAAGGTAGTACGCGCACTTGCGAATCACTTTAGGGATAAATTCCCTTCTAACCATCAATATCTTGAAATCTGCCTAAAACATAACCAGTCCAGATTACAAGAATATCAATGCTGTGATAGGATACGGAACCGACAGCTATCTGAACAATTTAATTCTCCAAGCACATCCGCCAAAGACCATAGATAGGATACGGAGCCGACAGCAGGCTATTCGACTTTTGCCCCCCTATCTAGATAGGATACGGAGCCAGAAGCAACTTATTCTCCCCTATCTGTAGATCTTTCAGTATACCCCATTCTGACTGTGAATATCTATATTGAGATGAATTTTATCGAAAATTAGTTGAAGGTTGAATCACTTGTTCCATGTGCAGAAAATTGGCATATAATTCCTGTGCGGTTATCGATAACGAATATGATGAGACTGTCCTAGTGTGCGAATTTTGTGAATAGGTTTAAAAAAGGACACAATCATAGAAAATTGCAGTTAAGCTTCTATAGTCACTTAAATCTAAATGAATATAGAGCAAAATTATTTTTTCTGCATTTCAACCAGTAGTTATTATTTGTTTTTATAATTACTTATCCTTATCACCCCGTTCTGAGCCATGTCCGGGGTAGAACGGGGCATATGAAATATTTTTCTATTTTTGAAATCAAAAATACTGTTCTTTTCTTTTCTTACCATATTAATCTATTTTTGTGATTATTATATTATAATGCATATTATAATAATTTGTAGCTCGTTTAATTAACCCTTATGTGTTTTCAAAACATATTTTCAACTTAGTACCCCGTTTCACCCCGGGTAACCCTACAGTTATTTTCTCTAAGATACGAATTTGGTTCTACTGTGTATAACACTCGTATTTCTCAGCTACAGGTCTTGGCAAAAACCTCAATATTCTCTACAATAATACAATAATAAAATTTATTCGAAAAAGAAATAGAAATTTTTTAAAGCTTTTAATGATTCTCTCTGTTTCTATTTTGCAGGATACCGCTACTGTGACGCTTGTTAAAGAGCAATGCAACTTGATTTCAAGAGTTCGGGATCGCACTTCTGGATTGTAAGTAAACATTCATGCATACATATGAATTGAAAGAAAAGATTTCCAGATTCAACACTGTTACGCTTTATTATTCGTGACGTTTCGGTCTCTGCTGAGACCTTTATCCAACCACCTTTGATAAAGGTCTACGGAAAGACCGAGACGTCACGAATAATAAAGCGTAACAGTGTGGAATCCGGAAAGCTTTTCTTTCAATTCAAAATGCACTGTGAAAACATTCACCAAACCGTTCAATCATATATTAAATTTAAGTTTCCATGAGTATACAAAACCACTATTTTCGGAGAATTTTGTTTAAAAAAAAATGGCCAAATAAAAATCCCCAGGATGAACATTAATGGCAATATAGTAACTATATTACTTCTCTTCGTCTTTAGCTTATTAACTAGACCAGAATTTTTCAAGATAAATAGCTAAGGATAAGACCGTTGTCGCCCTGATAGTTATACATTCCATTCCTTGTAAATGTAATCTAAACTACATATTACATTGCTTGGTTGGTGTGAATGGCAAAATCGTATAATTATATTAATTGGATATGTCATAGTCTTTAGATCAGGCTCGTGTAATGGAGGGATTACAACAATCTGATGATTTTCTCTCAGATCACCGCAAGGATGGTTTGACCAAACTATGACTGGCTAGACCTGGACACGAACTTAAGAAATGAATAAGAGTTTCTTTGCCGATCACGTCCTCTCAGCTAGGAATAACTGCATTATAAGAAATTCGCAGTCGAGACAATTTTATTTTATTTCCTGAAACTAGGAAACCAAACTATTTAACCATTTTTACCAACTATTGCTGGATGTAACTGGATGATGTCACATTAAGACCACCTATTTTGAAATTTAAAAAAAAACGCAGTGGTTATTTGAAAAGCTGTGACAATTTATTTTAATAACGAGCATAGATATGGAGGTTTTATATGGAATAAAATATTCGACAGATGCTGCACGACCGGCATAAATAAATGAGGCTAAATCTTAAATAAGTGGTGGTAATGGGACACCCTGTCCCATTAAGACCATTTATTTGAAATTTGAAAAATAAGCGCAGTGTTTATTTGAAAAGCTCTGATGTTTTTATTTCAGTAAAAAGTATAGACATGGAGATGATATATGAAATAGAATATCTGACAAATGCTGCACGACCGATACAAAAAAAATGGGGCTAAGCTCAAAATAATTGAAAATAGGCAGTCTTTATGAGACATCCCATCCCATTATGAGCAATACTAACATCAATTACTTATGCAATTTGAACAATATCATCAAGAAGGACATGAGATTGTTTTTTTTGGACGATAAACTGATCAGTTACGAGTTGTCTATTCCATTACAAGTACGATAAAAGAAAACCCTTCATAGTGTGCTGGTATATACGATAGAACAAGTATCATTGATTAGTCTATGCATATATACAAGGTTTCATTCCTTATACAGCAATGTCTTTCTCCGTCAAGCCGTCATAGTAGTCCATTATTTTCTGCACCGCTCATCGTTCACTATTTAAGTGCGCGATTCCAGCTAGTAGGACTGAACGGATGACAAACTATCAGCTATCAGCTCAGCAGATCAGAAGACAATCTACAACTAGAGTTGTGCGAAGGGCTAACAACTCTTCCACAGTAAGTAATGAAAAATGTTAAAGAACCTTAATGTCAGGAGGCCAAGGTCCGATTTGGGCTGTAGTGCCATTGTAGAAGAAGAAACTTTTTAAACACAGTTAAGCAATTGAGGAGGACGGTAACTTCTTAACAGCTGCGGTTATAACGAATTTTGATATGGTTTTCCCATGAAAAGGTCTAAAGTAAAAATGTAACAAACTCCTGACAGAATGGTAAGGTCTATGCAATTCGCCGCCGTAGAGCTAGGTAACTTCAAAATAAAGCACCAAATAGTAAGGAAGAAGCTGACTGGGAAGCTCATAAGACCGCACTGAGTGAATTCAACCACTCTGTAATAGCAGCAAAGAGGCAATCCTGGCGGCAGCTCTGCGCAACTATTAAGTCAGTAAATGAAGCAGCTACGCTAAGGAAAGTTCAATCAAAAGGCCCTTCCGTGGCCGGGTTCCTTCAAAGGAGCGATGGTACAAGGACCGAATCTCGAAAGAAACGCTAATCGAGCTGCTTCTGGATAGCCACTTTCCGGGACGTGAAAACTCAGACAAAACCCTGACGAGGCGAAGTTGCTTTGACTATAACCGCAGTATAGATAGTGACAATTTAGCTGCTACTCGCATAGTTGATGAAACTATAATAAAAAAAAAACACAATATTTTCAACAACCACCTCCAAGTCATTTAAGTTGGCGGGACCAGATGTAATAATTCCAGTGGTGCTACTGCATAACCTGGACAGCATGATTGTGAGGCTGGTTAACATTTTGAAAGCAGTTTCAGATAGGGTAACTTATCTAGGAATCGTGTTGGACAGCAAACTCAAATGGTGATTGGATATCGAGAAAGAATTAAGAAAACAAATAACGCCTTCTGGTTGCCGCGAGCCATCAAAGCGATCGGACGCGTTACTATCATCTTTCATAAGATACACATAGTAAGAAGTCCGGGCTGAGCTATCTAGAACCCATGGTTTAGTCTGCTAGTAGTGATGCACTATAATTCGCCACAGTACTCTTCCACCAGTGACAGTGGTGAGTCGTGCGTTTTAAGCTGGTGACGACTAAGAGGCAGCTGTACACGTGCAGCTCTGCGAGCGTGTTGCTTTGCAATGTTATTGTAAGAGCGTGGTTCTGTAGCGTGTTGCTGTACAAGCGAAGTATGAGTGAATTATGAATAAGAGTTCTGCTGAGAGTCAGCGAGACGAAAGTGTGATCGTGTTGATCACGTCGGGGTCACCAATGTAGCGAGTAAGCGGCTACTGCACTTCGTTACGTTTCTTCCCAGGCCTGCTTACGACGGACTTGTCAGAAAGGATTGTGTAAGCAGGCCCTGCCTTAGACGCTACGGTCGTACCATACAGGTAGTGGGATTTGAACCCGGGGATTTCGAGTTGCAAAGCAGCCGTGCTGACCACTGAGCTATCTAGACCCCACGGCTAAGTCAGTTTGTAGTTTTGCAGTATCAGCCGCCACAGACCTTCTAATTGAATTTAAGACAAAAACAACTAGAACTGACACGATGCAGTAATTATAAGTATGCACCCGATCCTGAATCATTCGCAAGGTTGCATATACTCCAGGACCACCACTGGTCTATTGAACAGGAGCAAGGAAAAAAACTGGAGGAACAAAGCATACTTTCAGTCTGGAATATTTAATGAAGGGACACAAAAGCACCTTCGCGTGACTTAATTTAATCATTTGAAGACATTTTACACTCCGAGTACATCAATCTGGGATAGAAAACAGTACCCTACGACGAATAGATTTTCAGCCCGATGAGATACATCGACTGTTAGGAGTTGGGTCACACTAAGCAGTGGTGTAAAAATCCTTCGAGATACCGAGAATGTTGTCAGCCTGAGCAACACGATGCTTGCTCTGTAACCAAGTGCCTCAATTGTCCTTCTGACGAACACAAGACTTACGACCAACTCAGCCCGTCGTTTCTCAAGTACAAGTCTGGGAACAAAATCATCGCTGACAGACGTGTCTCTACCAAAGCTGTATGGGCCATGCTAAGAGACTACCCAGAAACTCAGATTATATCCTTTTCGATATTATTAAGTCATATTTGCCTCTAATGATAATGACGAGGTCATCGGCATATCTTATTACCTATGTACACCTACCACCGATCCATCTACTTCACCCAATAAATGCAAATATCAATCTCGAATAAAATCACAGCTCTCCCTAACTTACTTATCCCACAATGCAACGTTCAAGGTTACGTTAATAATAAACATACCCTATACCCTCGAGCATCTTATATTTTTTTACAATGCAGACTTCATCGCCCTCCAAAAGATAAAAATTATTCATTCCACCATCCAACTCTTTCACCTCTCGCAATACCTATAAGACTTTTTACCACAACTAACCATGTTCCAATAACCGAAGTAGAATTTTCTTCCTAGCCAAAACCACTATTCCCGTCCTTCCCACAACCACTGCATCAACCTTTGAGCTCCTACACCTTACCATCACCATCCCTTTCTAAGCCGTATAAATAACATCTACAACGAGATAGGCGTAAGCGTTACACACTAAATACTCAATCATGTACTAAATTCTCCAGGAGCACACCACCTAGTGCTTGGTGACCTTAATACGGCAAATACTTTATGGGGCTCTTCGTATATCTCTCGCAATCACAGGACCTAAGAGAAATTTTTCGATGATCAAGGTTCACTGACCCATTTCAATACCAGGAGTACGATGACCGCTATAGATGTTTCTGTTGCCACTCCTGACATTGCCCTCCTCCTCGAATGGATGATACACAGAACAACAGAGTACCTAGCCATATTTATTCGAATATCCATCCCAATTCACAAAAAGCACATAACCCAATTCGAAGAAAACTTTGCCAACTGGGACCTCTTTCAATCGACTACCCAACACCTTTCGTATCAATCCACACATTCCGCCTATTCCAATTAAGAAGTGGCCAAACTTTGGAGAATACTTCGGTCTGCCGCCTATTTGTTTATACGTTTTTCTCAACCAGCCCAAACAGTTCAAACCATCTCCCACTCCCTCCAACGCTATTGCTTACCGTTACTTACAACCTTTACTACGACGGGAATCTAAAGTCGCCAAACGTATCTCCTGGAAAATGTTTGTTAACTCCTTAGAACCCCCCCCCCTCAACTCCTGCAGCTTCTGGAACAAAATAAAGTGACTGAGAATAGATTGAGCTCCTTCAAACTTCCCGCATAGTACTGGCCAATCCTCATTTATGTACGATCCCACCCAAATATGTATGTAATCTAATCGCCACGAAATGAAGTAAATACGTCTACAACTTATGCCTTCCTCCCCATCTAATCCAAAAAAAAAATTAATTTCAACATTGATCTACTTCCCCTCAACCAAACGCCTACCTGCTCCTATACAAAATGACACAATTTGACATTAAACGGATTTGCTCGAAAAGTATAAATACTATTGATCTGAAATTTGGAATGTAATACTATTATGATGATTTCAATCTACTACATAAGAGTTATTTGAGTTCTCCCATTCTTTCCATCACCTCCCATGCAAACTGCACTTTTTCATGAAATGCTCTAAACCAATTTACTCAGTACGTATAAAATTGATCGAGCGGAAATTGTGCACTAAATATTTATTTATAATTATTAGTAAGACCAAAAAAAATAGACGATTAGTCTCACTCCTTCTACCCCCTCCCATACAATATAACACAATTTTACTACTTCGCAAAAAGTGAATTTTTCTGAAAAGTGTGAATGCTACTGATGTGCAATTTTAAACATGTCATGATGCATGATGTTCATAGTTATTTCTACCATCTCCCATACAAACTGCACAATTTCACTAAATCCAATGCACTAATTTTCTCAGTACCTATTAAATTTTCGAATCTTAAATTTTGTATAAAAATTTTTGATGGTAACTCTAGCGCGATGTGAAAAACTTAGTTCAATGTCGTCACCCTCTCCACCACTTCCCCTAAAAAATTTATGAAAATCAAAAAAGTTCTCTTTCATCTAGAGTATCGCACGATCGGGCTTTACACCCAATCGTAGTCCTGTTATGTTTATTATACTCTAGATGAAATCTGAGAGTATATTGTGTTTGTCTTGCCGTTTGTAACGCTAAGAAATAATGCTCGCACACAGCCGCCAAGGGTACATAAATATTTTTTGTAGCACAAAAACCTCTATTTTAGGTGGCGGTCTGTCCGTCTGTACATAACTCTCGAACGCATTAAGCATTCATGCTGAAATTTGTTGTGTGTCATTTTTGGTAAAAAAGTAATTTTAAGCTCGTGAACGGGCTATATCCCGCACCCCTTCTACTACCTCCCATACAAATTTTACGAAATTCCGAAATTTAAAGAAATTGATTTTTCCTCAAAACTGTGTAAGCTATAGATTCGAAATTTTGGTCAAAGTATAATGGTGAATCTATCATTACCATCACAAAATATTGAGCTCGTCTCCTCACTCCTCCCACTCAAATGCACAATTTTCAAAAAATGCATTTATTCGAATTGCATTACCAACCAACAAAGCGAAAAAAAACCATTAATAATTAATTTTGTTACAATTGCATTCTATTTTGATAAATTATCAACTTTCTACCACCTCCCCTACAAATTTCACGAAATTTCGGAATTTCAATTAAATTATTTTTCTCCGAAACCGTCAAAGCTATACTTAAAATTTTGAAAAAAGTATACTATTACAAATATCATTGATATCGAAAAATTTGGTTTTGATTCGAATACTCCTTCCACCCCTTCCCATACAAATGCAGAATTTTGGTAAAATCATTTTATCGATTTTCATTGGAACTAGAAAAAGTACAAACTTAAGATTTTGCCAGAATTTGTCCCTTAATAATTGCAATAAATGCTAAAAAAATATGACTTTCGCTTCACTCCTTCTACCACCTCCCATACAAATTTTTGTATTTTAAATTCAAGAAAAGTATTCCCCTTTCGAACATATGAGAGCTAACGACTTTAAAATTGTAACAAAGCAATGTGATTAGAATATTAATAAGGAGATTCAATGTCATCCACCCCCCCCCCCCCCCCTCTCTCTGCCAGCTCCCATACAAATGCCATAAATTCAGACAAAAATTGTTCAATTTCCTCGAAAATTATGAAAGCTACAAACCTTAAATTCAGCATAAAACATTTTGTATGCTACGTTCGGTGTTATATACAAAAATTACAAACCTCCCTCTCTCCTCTGCTTTTACCACCTCCCATACAAAAGTCACTATTCACTATTCGAAAGAATAAGAGATGATTTTCCGGTACAATAAACTCTATTTCATCTAGAGTATCGTATGATTGGGCTTTACGCCAAATCACAATTCTGTTATGTTTATTATTTGTGATTAATTTGTTACTAATATTATTCTATTTTATTTATTTTCAGACTGCACTCTGGTGTGCGTTCGGTGCATTTATTTTAGGAGCCATAGCTGTCATTTCATACTGGATACGAAGATGCAGGTAAAACAGCATAATGAGTATTCATAGGTAATTGGTTTTGCCGGCAATTTATTGGAGGATCATAACTATGCCAAATAATGCCATAAAGCCAAATAAACAGCATATGTTACGTACATATTAAAACTATTCGGAAATGGCACCGACTTTAACTAATCCTTAGCAAATATTTAAGGAAAATATTCGAATTTTCGTATAATTGAATTCTGTCACAAGTTTAGGATCAGAATACGATGGCAATTATTTTTAATGCGACGGTTATAAGTATTATAAAAATCGAATAGTATTAAAATACGTCGGATGGAAGGCCAACCATTAGATTGTTTCGCCATTTCAAAGATTACCGGCATTGTGTCTATTCCATTCATTTAAATAATTCGCGCTATACTCATTACACATATGCATATTTTGTATATGTACATAGATGCCAAGCTAAAACAGAAAGAAACCGACCGAAAATATTATTAATTCCCGTATGACAAAATGGTAATAAAAACAAATATTTCAAAATAATTGGTATTGTTCTTGCGCGCATATGCACTCGAATCTGAGTAGGAAAAAATGGTTATAAAGAAGGCGATTTTCGTCCAACCTTCAACCCCCAACGGCCCACTTCACCCACATACTAAAAACACGTAGTAGGCGTAATTGGATTATGATGAGATACGAGTTTATGTAGAAGGACAGGGCAACGTGTATGACATAGTCCGGGAAACATTGAATCTACCACCACGGGGTAGTAGTTTGGCACAATTATGGCATTTTTTCGGGGAGTAATATGAATATTATTTCAATATATTCGCATGCGTTATAAGACGAAACGCGGTTTAGTTTAACGTTTCACTTCGATTTCTTTAGCCCTAATTTCTCGAGTCAGTTATCCAGAAGCCGCACTAAGGACGTGTTTTTCAATAAATATTTTACGAAAATGTGACTTACATATGAAGCAATCGAACAGAGCCGTAGTGTTGGATTGTCTAATTAATTTTCATAATTCGTGCTTTTCTTAGCTTAGTTCATATAACGGGCCATTATCAGTGACGAATAGGAGAAATTGGAAAAGTGTAGTGAATTTTTGATGACACAAAATTCGCCCAAAAAGTGATAAAGTGGTTATCGAAACATACGATTCCCAGAGATTCAGTAAATTTTATAATGAGAAAATCACGATAAAGGATTTGATTTTAAATTTCCATTAATGTCATTATCAAAAGGTAAACGGTATAAAATATCAAATCACTTTTTTTTCAACTCATACACACAAGCTGATTATTCTTTAATATTAATTTTATTCAATCAATCAATTATTGCACTGCTTCATTTTTAATTCCTCGCAACATAAGCAATACGATTACAACTTAAATAGCTTTTAAGTCAAATCCCTACATAATTAATGTACTGAGAACATTTTTTTTTTAAGTCGTGAAAAAGATAGTTTGTTCATTAAATAGATACACAGAGTTTACGAATGGGGCGTTCAATCTTTGACATTTGATAATGGTCATGTTTGAAAAGATATATTTGACAAATTTGACAGTAATATTTATTGAAATTCGACGAATCACTATCACTAATTACTGGGTCGAACAATACATAGAAGTAATCAAATTGGAGCAGTAAAATAAGATTCTTGACAGAAAAAATAAACTGCCAACAAGTCGGGCAAAACTTTATTATTCTTGGGACAAGTTGCGGATGAGTGGAAAGTCAATATGCAAGTTAAAGTGGTTAGAAAAGGCTAAGTGAAAGGAAGTTCTTGGGCAGGGCTGTTGTCAATTTAACAATATTTCATTCGTTTCTGAAAGTTTGGGTTTTTATGAGGGGAAGAGGAGGGGTAATAGGAAGGGTGGGTGGATGTTAATAGCTTTTTAATTAATTGCTTGAATCACGTCCAATATTCTCTGTACAGAATGTGTTTCATAGACGAAGTTGCATAGAATTTTCATAAAACATTTGTATGGGAGGGGGTAGAGAAGATACGGGAATCGTAAAATTTGATATGTAGTTTTATTTTGCTTTTCTTGTAAGGTGCTTGTATAAAATTTCAATTTCGAGCTTTTAGTTTGTTGGTTATTAGTTGATTTAATGAAATTGGTCGAAATCATAGTTTTGTATGGGAGGGGGTAGAAGGGCAAGCGCGATTTCAAAACTTTTAATGCAACTCCATTTGAATTATTTTTATAAGTTTTTATGCAAAATTTGAAATTAATAGCTTTGAAGAGTTAGCTGATAACTGATTTCTTAAAAATGCTCGAAAAAATAATTTTGTACGGGAGGGGGGTAAAGGAGGTAGGGGAATCGTAAAACTTGTGATGCAATTTTCTTTCTTTTCCGTTGTAAAATGTTCGTTCAAAATTTCAAGTTCGTAGCTTTTATTTTGTTGGTTATTAGTTGATTTAATGAAATTGGTCGAAATCAGACTTATGTATGGGAGGGGGTAGAAGGACAAGCGCGATTTCAAAACTTTTAACGCGATTGCATTC
Source organism: Chorisops tibialis (assembly GCA_963669355.1). Classification (NCBI taxonomy): domain Eukaryota; kingdom Metazoa; phylum Arthropoda; class Insecta; order Diptera; family Stratiomyidae; genus Chorisops; species Chorisops tibialis. The sequence continues at coordinate 261,151,424 of OY770262.1, read as the reverse complement.
CAATTATTTTTGTAAGTTTTTAAGCAAAATTTGAAATTGATAGCTTTTAACAGTTAGGTGATAATTGATTTCTTAAAAATGGTCGAAAAAATAATTTTCTATGGAAGGGGGTAGAAGTTTTAAAGGTTTTCGGCCAGTTAATATTTCGTATACTTTGGGATTTTTTTTAAATGCATTTCGCAAATTTTCAAGTTTCTACCTTAAAATTTCTTTCAAAAATTTTCAGTTTATGTGTTTTTTTCAATGCATATGAAACACCTTGTGCACGTTAGACCGGGGGGGTCAGTTTATAGCAATTATGGATCAAGTTATTAATATTTTTCTATGACCATCAAATAGACGTATCCACATGCAAAATTTAAACTTTGTATCTTTCACCAGAGCCCTAAAAAAATCACTCAAAATTTTCAACATTTTTGCTTTTCACCTCCCTCCCCTTACACCTCCCAACTTAAAATTTTTACCAAAATTAACCATTATGTAGTTCTACAATGTTTAAAAACCATATTAAATTTTTTTTGTATTTTCTTAGTATAGCCTAATATATGTTTCAAGTTTCAATTACATAGCTTAAGAGATAGTTGAGATATTCACTTTTAAATGTTTTTCTTTGCACCCCCCCCTGACCGTCCCCCTTACAATAATTAGCCACTCACTAACCTGATGCCACCTTGATGGTCCCAAAATATGAATTTTTACGATAAGTAATTTCGAAGATATAATCATTTGAAAAAACAATTCGGTCGACAATTTGTTTTTAGCCCCTTCATTTCGGACGCCAATGGATAAAAAAATTAAATTATTTTTAAATTTTGTCTCACCACCCTTTCTACATCTCTACTGATTTTCAACTTTCTATCTGCATTCGTGGTGGAGATATTAGCAAGTGTAGTTTTCGACTTTTTCCCTCCCCCCGCCTCCCCCTTCCACCTAAAATCCCCCAAAATTTAGAAAATAGAGCTCACTAACCCAATCAACAATCCACCCAAAAACGAACATTTTACATTTAACGGTCTCGGAGATATGAGTCCATATGTACGGCGTACGGCGGGACAGATTTTTTTTTTTTGCATTTTTAGGCTAATTTAGTCATGAAACGCGAAAAAAAAAAATTTCAGGGTAGCAAAGTTTTTTTTTTTTCATGTGTCGATCACAATACTTTATTATTAGAATAATAAAGTAAAACTATGGAATTTCGGGCAACCATATTACCTCAACAAGATTCAAAAAATGGCATAACATCAAAAAAAAAGTCACTGTTTGATGTTCGTTTCGATCCGGAGTCCTCATAATCTTTCAGAAAATGAAAAAGGACTTGTCGTCACCATAAATGGTGATTGAATCGAGCGATAAAGCTAATAATTTTTGATCCAAATTGGAGGCGATTAATCTAATAAACATGGGATTCCAGCAGAACGACGCTCACAGCGCGTGCAACCGTCAACATTTTGCACGAGAAGATTGTTACTTAACACCATCATCTTTTTAAATTCCATTTAGTCCTTCTGCCTTAAAAAAGGAGTTAAGAAAAAATTTACTCGAAAGTTCATTTTCAAATAAATTCATGAGGTGAAATTGTCAAAAACATCTTGAATAACAGTCTATATCTCGGTTTAAATAAACCGAATTTAACAATGTACCATTCAAATGAAAGGTCTAAGTGTCTGCAATCGAACCTCATTTTTAATTTTTCGATATTGTTTAGTATAACGTAGTAAAACTCAAAAAACCTATAAAACAGACGAAAATTTGCGAATTTTGCTATTTTTCGAGTCTTTCCCCCACTCCCCCAGTGGCCGCAATATTTTTATCAAATCTACGCAAAAAAACAATGAGGTTAAAAAAAAACATCGAGATCGCAGCATTTCGCCAAACAGACCTTTTTTGATCTAATCCGACTGGACTATATCCTCGGCGTTCATTCGTCAGATATTGTTTTCCGTATTGACAGATAGGCTTGCAAAATATCTCTTACATAATTATACTCCTAATGAATTCTGAGAGGAAATTGTGTTTACCTAATATAATAGTCACTCAAAAACTTCGGTTCTGAGTAATCGTATGTCCATGTGTCTTTTTGTCTGTATGTCTGTCCGACTGTCTACAGCATATCCCTCAAACGCTTTGAGCCAACGTGCTGAAATTTCGCTTACGGCATTTTTAGCGAAAAATTAACTTTAACTTCGTGAACGGACCATAAACCTCCCCTCCTTCTACCATCTCCCGAACAAATTTTATGAAATAATAAAAAAAAATTTTAAGAAAATAATTTTTCTCCAATTCTGTTTAAGCTATTCAATGGCACTATAGCCTAAATCGGACTTTGGCCTACTGACTTTTAGATGCCTTAGCATTTGTCATAATTGAGTGTGGAAGGGATGTTAGCACTTTGCACAGCCCATCTACCAATTTTTCACTTTAGTTGCTTGAGGTGACCAAGGTATAGGAAATATGTGTCGATCGGGATTTGAGCTCACGATTACGACTAATACGCTACCCACTAGGCTACACCCTAGCTTCTGTTTAAGGTATCGGCTTGAAAATAAGTTCACAGTATAAAGATGTAAATATCATTAACGTCACAAAATGTTGACCCAATTCCCTGAGAGAATAGACTCTCCAACACAAATATACAATTTTACAAAATATATTTTTTCGGTTTTCATTGAAACTATCAAAGCTAAAAGGACCAATTATTCCCACAATTGTTTCTATGATTCCTGTTAAAATCCCTTATAAGGTATAGTATAAAAACAGCTTTCTTCCACAAGGCGCGATTTTGAGCATCGGCCTGAAACTGTTGCTAGGACTTGTTTATTCTACTGGTCTCCTGCTCAACTGCTCGCTTCCATGTGCTACATGGTCGACCAACCCGACGTCTTCCTTGAGGATTATAATCCAGAGCCTGTTTGGCGATATTTCGCTATGGTTTTCTCAAAGTGCGACCGATCCACTGCCACTTCCGCCTTTGAATCTCAATACCTATTTTAGTCTGTCCAGTTGTACTCCAAAGTCCGTCGTTGGAGATCACTTCTAGCCAGATTATTTCTAAAATGCGTCGGAGGCATATGTTCACGAAAGTTTGCAGTTTCTTGGTAAGTCGAACGGTCACTTTCTACGTAGTACAACCATATAACAACAAGGATTTGACGCATGTGTCAAAAACTATCAGTTACGTGCGAAGGGAGATCTCTCTTAACCTCCAGAAAGGGGAAAGTATAACGAAGACCTGAGCCTTACTTATACGAGCCTCAATATCCTTTTCGGCTCCGCCGTCCATGCTGGCAATGCTTCCGAGATTAAAAAAAAATTTTGCACCTCTTCCACATCTTGTCCGTTAAGGAAAATCGGTGTGCTTGTGTTCGAACCCATGCACATGTACTTGGTTTTACACACAAAAAGCAGCCCTATGAATAATCTGTCTTTTCTCAAGCGACTCTAGAGAAAAGAGTTTAAGGCGTTGTTCGCAAGGAGGAAGACGCAACGTATCAGACCAGGGAAGGTCCCGTAGGTCAAACCTTAAGAACGTTCGCTTTTCTTATGCTCGTCGTAATACGAAGCCCACACCTGACAAACATACTCAAGAATAGAGCGTACAAAAGCACAGTAGAAGGTCTTGGTTATATAAGGTTCATTGAAGTCCTGGCACCATCCTTTAACGAAACCCCATATATACTGCACGATCTAGTACCTTGTCTGTTTGTTGCCTTCTAGGACATAATCGAAATGTAGGGGAGATTTATTCCTAAAGAATGAAATACTTGCACATTTACTAATATTCAAAGGCATACAGTTTAACTGGTGTATACCCGTCAAAAAAGCGTTGCAAAACACCTTGAAGCAGTGCGCAATCACTCTGATTCGAAATATCACGAAACAATTCCGAGTCGTCAGCGTAGAGCAAAACTTTCGAGTGGAAAATACCCGAACTCACATCTATATAAATATAATTGTAGTGTCTGTCTGTTATTTGTTTATAAATGGCTATAAATAAGTTTTTTGCTTCATTTTAGCAATAACTAAGCACAATCAAACGTTTCTAAAACATAACAGGGCTACGATACTCTAGATGAAATAAAATTGTTTGTCATCCCAAGAAATTTTGGATGGCGAGTGTTAGAAGGGGTGATAACATTGAACTAATTTTTTCCCCATCATGCTAAAGTAGCTATAAAAATGTTTTATACAAAATGCTTACACCAGAAATTGAGAGAAAATTAGTGAGTTAGATTTAGTGAAAATGTGCAGTTTGTATGGGAGGTGGTAGAAAGAGTAGGGGGATCTTAGTGATTTTTTCAGAAATAACTAAGAATATCATAAAATTGACATCTCTTAAATTTTAGACCATACTTTTCAAGAAAATCGATTTTTTGTGAAGTTGTGAAACTGTGTCATATTGTATGGGAGGCGGTAGAAGGGGTGAAGCTAATCAAATATTTTTATCTGATCTTAGTGATAATACTAATTAAGTATTTATTACAAAATGTGAGCTCTATAAATGTTATATGTTCTGAGAAAATCGTTTTAGAGCATTTCATGAAAAAGTGTAGTGTGTATGGGAGGGGGTGGAAGGAGAGGGAGCAAATAATTTTTCTACTGTAGATTTAAATTATTATGAAAGTAATATATCCCAAAACTCAGACTAATAGCTTTTATACTTTTCGAGTAAATTAATTTATTGTTAAATTGCGAATTTGCGTCATTTTGTATGGGAGAGGGTAGAAGGGGTGAAGCTAATCGTCTAATTTTTTTTCGCCTTACTAAAAATTTTAAATAAATATTTGGTGCACAATTTCAGCCCGCTAAATTTTATACGCACTGAGTAAATTGGCTTAGAGTAATTCATGACAAGTACAGTTTGTATGGGAGGTGGTAGAAGGAGAAGGAGGACACCCATAATTTTTATACGATAGATTAATATTATCATAAAAGTAATATATTCCAAATTTCAGGCCAATAGCTTTTATACTTTTCGAGCAAATCCTTTAATTGTCAAATTACGCAATTGTGTCATTTTGTATGGGAGGGGGTAGAAGGGGTAGAGCGATTTGGCCTGTTCACAAACTTAACCTTACTTTTTTGTCAAAAACGGCGTGTACAAAATTTGAACAATCTAGCTCAACGCATTCTCAAGCTAGAGAGCGAACAGACGGACGGACGGACGGACAGACGGACGGACGGACGGACAGACGGAAATCCGGTTTTGAGATTTTCGAGTGATAACATTAACTTCTGTATCATTCATTTTTTTCTCCAAGCCTTATTTCTTAGCGTTACAAACCTTAGAGCAAACTTATAATACTCTCAGATTTCATCTAGAGTATAAAAATTTCTCTGTCTGTCTGTCTGTCTTTTCGGCTTTCACGCAAAAACGGCTGCACCGATTGCAATGACACTCTCACGACACATTGTGCTCCGTTTTAGAGGCATTGGATTGGTCCACTTGACACCCCAATATCGCGTCTCTGAAACACGCCCTCGTCTCAGTGGAAATTTTCTCATGTGTGAGGTGCGTACTGCGATCGATGCGCAGACGGACAGACTTTGGGCGTAGTGCTGGAGAGCAAAAGGTGACCATTTCAAATAAGTTCTTTCACGATTTGTAGCTATGAAATAGAGCAATTTGTGGACAACATGCTGCTACTGGACTTTTCCAAGTGTGTCCAATTTCGAACGATCATGGAAGATTTCTGGATCTGATTTTCTCATCTGGTACCAGCCTTATAATGGTAGATAGATGTCACAGCCCTTTGCTGCTTGACATGCCAATTCATCCTGCGCTTCACGCAACATCCAACTCTCGGACAGAATTTGCGAACTCGAACTCTATTGTTAATAATTATTTTAATTTCGCCAAAGCTGATTTTGAAACTTTAAATCTTGACATATCCAATTGCGATTGGTCGCCTGTGTTAAATGAATCTGATATTGACAAAGCTACTTCTAATTTTTACACTATCTTAAATGTCTGCTTTCTACGTTGTGTCCCTGTAGTTTGTTCGAAACCTACCAGGAGATTTCCCTGGTTTGACGATGGTTTAATTAATTTGGAAAATCGAAAAACTTAAGCTTAGAAAATTTTATCGCTTTCCAGGAGTGATACGGACTATATAATTTACATAAACTTATGCAATTATTTTATAAGTCAGTTGCGAGCTACATAGAACCAATACCTTTTTATTGTTAAAAACTCTTTTAAAGATAAACCGAAATGGAGTTTTGTCAGCTATAAGAACTCTGATGGCTGTCCTTCCAGTATGTTTCTTAATGATGTAGTCAGTGCTGATCCAAGTGCAATAAGTAACATATTTTAACCATTTCCGTACCGCCTTCAATTGCAGTATGCCGCTAATATCCATTGGCAACTTTCAATATATGTCAAAATTTCCTTCTTCGTCCTTGGGTCCAAACGATCTTTTTATTGACAACTCCATTATTTTGAAATACATTGATAAACTTGCTAGTAATTTCTGAAGTGGACCAGATGGTGTTCCTTCTTCTGTAATTAAAAAGTGTAGTTCATCCCTTTTGCCTATTATTGGATATCTGTTTAACTCATTGTTCCGTAGTGGAGTTTTTCCTATGTCATGGAAATACGCAACTATGATTTCCTTGCTTAAGTCTGGTAAAATAGATAATTTAAGTAATTATAGGCTTCTAGCGAATCTTCCATGTGTTTCGAAGCTATTTGAATCCATTGTGTATGATGTAATTTGTTTTCATTCCAAGTCGATTATTGGATCATTCAAGCATGACTTTGTCAAAGTAGATTCACTGTAACTAATCGTATGGAATTATCGAACTTCTGTCTTTCTACTATTGAAAACGGGCAGCAAGTGGATTGCATATGCACTGGCTTTAATAAAGCCTGTGACAAAATTGACCATAATATTCTTGAACGTAAGCTCCGCTTGCTTGGTTTTCCTGATATTATCGTCCTTTGTATTAAGTCGTATCTTAGTGATCGCATTCAAAAAGTACACCCCGCGGAGCCTTATCTCCTGAAATATTTAATACTTCAGGCATTCCGCAAGGTAGCCGTCTGGGTCCACTTCTATTCCTTCTCTTTATTAATGACATGAGTGCGTTTATCTCTAACTCAAATATTTTCCTCTATGCCGATGACACGAAAATCTTTCAGATCATCTCCAGCAGCAATGATTGATTATTATTACAAAGTGATATCTCGCGCTTTCATGACTTACTTAACAATTTACATCTCAACATTATTAAGTGCACTTCTTCTTCTACAATGGTACTACCGCCCAAATCGGACCTTAGCCTCCTGAGTCCTGACATTTAGGTTCCTTAGCATTTTTTATTACTTATTGTGGAAGGGTTGTTAGCCCTTCGCACAACCCTCTTTCTACGAATTTTTTCATTTTCGTAGATAGAGGTGACCAAGATATATTCAAGCAGGCAGTGTGCAGGAATTAAATATTGCGTCGACCGGGATTTGAACTCACGACCTTCGCATTACAAGACCAACCCGCTACCCACTAGGCAAAGTGCTCTACTGTTTCCTATAAGAAGAGAATATCGCTTAATTTTGACTATGTTATAGATCGTCGGTTCTTAAGGTTTGTTCTTCAGGGCCTTCCCTGGTCCACTCAGGTTAACGCTATATGTTGATCGTTTGAATCTCCTGTATATGGATTCCCTTGAGAAAAGGCGGATACATGGCACATTAGTTTCTGGTTTTAAGGACATTTCAGGTAAAGCTGACTCTGACAAATTGCTGTCTATGATTAAGTTCAACGTTCCATGTCGTCCTTCGCGAAAATATGAGCTTTGCGGAGTCCCCCAGCATAGCACGAACTACGGGTCTTATGAATCGGTTTCATACACGTTAAGAGACTTCAATAACTACTTCTCACAATTGGATTTTTGCATCAGTATTCCACAAGTAACAAATCATCTTTCTTGAGGTTAATTATGTTTGATGCTGTAAAATGTTTAAATTTTTGTGTCTATCTAATGATTTTGATTCCTTTTCGTTATTTCTTATGTACATAAATGTAGTAATCAATTTCTTGATGAAATAAATTAAAATTATTATTATGAATGAATAGAAAAAAAAAGTTTCGAAAAATCTTTTGTCGTTTTCATTTTATCGCAAAAAATCCGTGTGTCAATTTTTATGCAAGGTTTAGGTATGTAGTACACAAACTCTAAATACCTAGTTTGGTATGCATTACGTAAAAAAAAATATTATCGATTTTTACAATATACAATTTTAAAAAAGTTTAACAAAGAATTATTTCTTTAAGGCGGAAAAAATATTTTCGTTCTTCCATTTATTAGCACACACGTACTTATTAGATTTGAACTATTTAATAGATTTTTTCAGTAAGCTTTTAATAGCTCCAAACAGTTCGATACTTAATTCATTACTAACTTGTATGTTTTCATTACATAAAAAGTATGGAGGAATATTTTGTGCCGGATAAATTGACCCATGACACGTTATTATTTTTAAGTAGACAAATACCGCCTGCATTAACTACCACTTAGTAGCCAGGGAAAATATAATTTCGATTAAATGTTTCTTCTGATAACCAATTACCGATTAGTATACCATTACATCTTTTGAATAATTTATATTAAGACTTATTGACATTTACGCTGGCCGGGTTACTTCAAACCCATAATGGTTACATGGTTACATATCAATAAACTGTCCTTACGCAGTAAATAGTTGGTATACGACACCCAACAGCTGCCATTTATCAAGGATTTCAAAACATTACCGTCACCGTAATTAATCTCAGAACATCGCATTAAAGTTAAATGAAATCAAGTTTTTTTTTTTTGTTATTTTTTTTTTTATCAAAAGGGCAAAACTATTTTTAAATAAAATAATTTTCATTAAAATTTTGTGCGTGCACGATAGGAATCCTTTCGGTTTAGTCCTACCTCAAACTTGTCGCGTGTTAAAGTACACCTCTCGAATACTTGAACGAGCTTACATTTTTTATTAAAATTAATATTGAAAGTTTAGTGCTTACGCGAACACTGCAGGACTATGAAGAGGATTTTATTCATAATGAAGGTGTACGTGTGAGAGCTTTTTTTACAATATTTTTCATTTATATGTGCATAAATCAGTGAATGAAAAGGCTCTTTGCATTATACGATAGTTTCTATGAATTTATGTATTTAGGTTCACTTGAATGCACTTGATTTCTTGCAGCTTGAACATTATTGAAATTATAAAGTCGAGAGTTGGGATAATAGGATGTAGATTAAGGTTAACTGCATTCAAATTAGATTAATAAAATAAGTAAGTAGGCAATTTAGAAATTGTGATTGCTCTTGAGGTTTTAAAATATTTATACTCTAGATGAAATCTGAGAGTATATTGTGTTTGCCTTACCATTTGTAACGCTAAGAAACAACACTCGCACAGAGCCGCCAAGGGTACAGAAATATTTGTTGTCGCTCAAAAACCTCGATTCCGAGTGACCGTCTGTCCATCTGTGCGTCTGTCTACAATATGACTATCGAATGCTTTGAGCTATAGTGCTAAAAATTTGTGTGTGTCATTTTTAGCAAAAAATTAAATTTAAGCTCGTGAATGGGCTACATCCCCCACTCCTTCTACCCCCTCCCACACAAATTGCATGAAATTTCGAAATATTAAGAAATTGATTTTTCATTCGAACTATTTACGCTATCGACTTGAAATTTATGTCAAAGTATTAAGATATAGAGGTCATTAATATCACGGAATATTGATCCGATCCCCTCACACTTTCTACCCCCTGCCATACAAAATGACACAATTTAGCAATTTGGCAATAAACGGATTTTCTCGAGAAGTATAAAAGCTATTGATCTGATATTTGGAATATAGCACTGTTATGATCATTTCAATCTACTGCGTAATTATTTGTGTCATCCCCCTCCTTCCATCACCTCCCATACAAACTGCACTTTTTCATGAAATGCTCTAAACCAATTTACTCAGTGCGTATGAAATTTATCGAGCTGAAATTGAGCACTAAATATTTATTTAGAAAATTTTAGTAAGATCAAAAAAATTAGACGATTAGCTTTAACCCTTCTACCCCTTCTACCCCTTCTCTATACAAAATGACACAATTTAGCGATTTGACAATAAACGGATTTTCTCGAAAAGTCAAAATGCTATAGATCTGAACTTTGCAATATAACACTTTAATAATGATTCCATTCTATTGTATAAAAATTATTTGTATCATCCCCTTCCTTCCACCACCTCCCATACAAACTGCACTTTTTCATGAAATGCTCTAAACCAATTTACTCAGTGCTTATAAAATTTATCGAGCTGAAATTGTGCACTAAATATTTATTCAGAGTTATTTGTAAGACTAAAAGAAAAACATAACAGAATTATGATTGGGCTTAAAGCCCAATCATATGATACTCTAGATGAGATGGAAATGACTTTAATATACCGGAAAATATGTCATCTCAAATTCTTTCGAATAGTGAGTAGAGACTTTGCATGGGAGGTGGTAGAAGTAGAGGGGTGGGTTTGTATTTCTCCTATGTGACACCGAAAATGGCATGTAAAATGTTTCGTGATGAATTTAAAATTTTTATTTTTCATTATTTTTAAAGAAGTTGGACATAGTTTTCCAGAAATTGTGGCATTTGTATGGGAGGTGGCAGAGGAAGTGGAACGTTTTTGATGATTTTGAAACTGCTTATCATCACCCTTATCACTATGCTTTGATTCAATTTCAAAGTCGACAGCTCTCATATATTCGAAGCAGAAATGCTTTTCTTGAATTTATAATACAGATATTTATATGGGAGGGGGTAGAAGGAGGGAAGCTGAGCTGATAATTTTTTCCAGCATTTATTGCAACTATTAAAAAACAAATTCTGGCAAAATTTTAAGTTTGTAATTTTTCTAGTTTTAATGGAAATCGATATAATGCATTTAACAAAAATTATGCATTTGTATGGGAGGGGGTAGAAGGAGTGTAAGGATGAAAACAATTTTTTTTCCTGTTATTGATATTTTTATTTGTATACTTTGTGCGAAATATCAAGTTCATAGCTAAAACAGTTTCGAAGAAAAATAATTTAACTTAAATTTTAAAATTTCGTGAAATTTGTTTGGGAGGGGTTAGAAGGAGTGAGGTGAAGTTGATAATTTTTTCAACGTTGATTGGAATTATAATAAAATTAATTCTGGCAAAAATTCGTTTTTATAACTTTACCAGTTTCAATGAAAATCGAAAAACTGCATTTTTCAAAATTATGCAATTGTATGGGAGGGGGTAGAAGGGGTGATGGGATCGGATCAATATTCAGTCATATTATTGGCATCTATATCATAATACTTCAACCCAAATTTCAAATCGATAGCTTAAATAGTTTCAAAGAAAAATCAATTTCTGAAAATTTCGAAATTTCGTGAAATTTGTATGGGAGGGGGTAGAAGGAGTGGAAGGATGTGGCACGTTCACGAACTTAAAGTTTCTTTTTTGCTAAAAATAACACACAACAAATTTCAGCACGATAGCTCAAAGCGTTCGAGAGTTATGCTGTAGACAGACGGACAGACGGACAGACAGCAACTCGGAATCGAAGTTTTTGAGCGACAACAAATATTTCTGTACCCTTGGCGGATCTGTGCGAGCATTATTTCTTAGCGTTACAAACGGTAAGGCAAACACAATATACTCTCAGATTTCATCTAGAGTATAAAAATCCGTCTGTCTGTACGCCGTCCGCCGTCCGCCGTCCGCCGTACGCCGACGTGTACGCTCAGCGCACATTAACTCCCAAACCCTTCAAGATAGAAAGTTCATTTTTAGAGGGATTGTAGATAGTTGCGGATCTCAGGCGGATACCCATTTTGGGGGATGTACGGGTTCCGGGAGAGGCGGGGGGAGCGCTTAAACCGAAAAATACGAATTCAAATATCTCAACCATGGTAACAGCTAGGAAACTAAAACTCAACATACATATAGCAGGGTTTATGGGACAACTTTTAAAAATAATTTAATTTTTTTATCCATTGGGGTGCGAAAAGGGGGGCTAAGAACCAATTGTCGGCCGAATTTTTTTTTCAAATGAATATATCTTCGAAGTTACTTATCGTAAAAAAATTATATTTAGAGACCATCAAGGTGGCATATAGTTCCATCGGAACCAGCTCAGAAAGCGGCTAATTATTGTAAGGGGGAGGGTCAGGGGGGGTGCAAAGAAAAACACTTAAAAATTAATATCTCAATTATCTTTTAAGCTATGTAATTGAAACTTAAAACGTATATTAAGCTATACTAGGCAAATACAAAAAAAAATATAACATATCGAAATAATAGTAGTGGGGGGAAATGGGGAACATTTCAAAAATGGCGCACTTTTCAAAATTACAAATCCTTATATCTCAAAAAATAGTACAGATATTAAATCAAAAATTTGTCAGATTGTAAAACTACATAATGGTTAGTTTTGGTAAAATTTTAAGCTAGGAGGTGTAAGGGGAGGGAGGTGATAAGCAAAAATGTCGAAAATTTTGAGTGATTTTTTTAGGGCTCTAGTGAAAGATAAAAAGTTAAAATTTTGCATGTGAATACCTATATTTAATGTTCATAGAAAAATAATATAACCTTGATCCATATTTATTATAAGCCGACTCCCCTGGTCTAACGTGCACAAGGTGTTTCATGTACATTGAAAAAAACACATAATCTGAAAATTTTTGAGTGAAATTTTAAGGTAGAAACTTGAAAATTTTCGAAAAGCATTAAAAAAAAATCCCTAAATATATGAAATATTAACTGGTCAAAAACCTTTAAAACTTCTACCCCCTCCCATACAAAATTATTTTTTCGACCATTTTCAAGAAATCAATTATCACCTAACCATTAATTATCAATTATCAAATTCAAATTTTGCAAAACAACTTACAAAAATAATTAAAATGAAATTGCGTTCAAAGTTTTAAAATCGCGCTTGCCTTTCTACCCCCTCCCATACAAAAGTATGATTTCGACTAATTTCATTAAATCAACTAATAACCAACAAATTAAAAGCTATGAACTTGAAATTTCGTACGAGCATCTAACAACAAAAATAAAAGAAAATTGCATCACAAGTTTGACGATTCCCCTACCTCCTCTACCCCCTCCCATACAAAATTATTTTTTCGAGCATTTTTAAGAAATCAGTTATCAGCTAACTCTTCAAAGCTATCAATTTCAAATTTTGCATAAAAACTTATAAAAATAATTCAAATGGAGTTGTTTTAAAAGTTTTGAAATCGCGCTTGCCCTTCTACCCCCTCCCATACAAAACTATGATTTCGACCAATTTCATTAAATCAACTAATAACCAACAAACTAAAAGCTCGAAATTGAAATTTTATACAAGCACCTTACAAGAGACGCGAAATAAAACTGCGTATCAAATTTTACGATTCCCGTATATTCTCTACCCTCCCATACAAATGTTCGGTTTCATGAATGTAAAATACACCGAATTTTATGAAAATTCTATGCAACTTCGTCTTTGAAACACATTCTATAGAATATTGGACGTGATTCAAGTAATTAATAAAAAAGCTATTAACATCCACCCACCCTTACTATTACCCCTACTCTTCCCCTCATAAAAACCCAAACTTACAGACACGAATGAAATATTGTTAACAGTCCTGCCCAAGAACTCCCTTTCACTTAGTCTTCCCTAACCACTCTAACCTGCATATTGACTTTCCACTCATCCGCAACTTGTCCCAAGAATAATAAAGTTTCGCCCGACTTGTTGGCAGTTTATTTTCATTGATTTTGCACATATTCCAGCTCCCATACCCACATATTCCAGCTTTGTTCTCACTTTATTTACCCGATACTAATCTTATTTAATCAATTTATCCCTAATTACCCTCCCCATACCCAATTTACCCCGTTGCCCATTTTACATATATGAAATCATAATTGTCGATGAGTTTGATAAACGCCTCAGCAGAGACCGAAACGTCACTTTTAATAAAGCGTAACAGTGTAAAATCCGGAACTCTTTCTTTCCAATTGATTCTCAGTGCAATTATGCCACGCGAGTGTATAATAACCACGATAGCTTCTGCTATTAGTACCTTTCAAAGCTCAGGCAGTCAACCCTGAAATTCTTTTTTCGGTACATGAAGGCTTAGTGTCCTGACCATAATTCAAATGCATTGATGTTACAACTGAAGATGCCATATGAGCCAGAAAAATGGAGTCTGCTTATTTCATCTAAGACAAGCTTGAAAGTTGTCTTGTTGGCCAATGAGCTAGCATCAGTCCCGCCTGCATACTCTGTGGATATGTACGTGTTGATAAAATCAGCTATCATGATTATAATTGGAAACTTTGTACTGACTTAAAAGTTGTTGTTCTACTCAAATGCTTGCAATCCGGCTTCACAAAATACTGCTGCTTCCTATGTGAAAGGGACAGCCGAGCGCAAGATAAATATTACATCGTTCGGAACTGGCCTCAGCAAGAAAGTTTTTTTAGTATATTGTGGCCAATGTAGCCTCATCTCCAATTAATCGGAATGCGTGTTTTTAAATACGGTCGAGCAAAGCTGATTTTGGAACCCCAGCCCAAATATGCGAGTTATATTCAAGATGTGAGCCGATATAAGCCTTATAGATGGTAGCTAGTTCGGAAACAGAAGTGTTTCTAACACTTTCGCAAAATACCTAGACGTTTCAAAGCATCAAGAGCGACTTCGTAAATGAGTTGGCTTCAATCTAGGCGATTGTTAAATTGTATACGTAGTATCGTAAAGAAGGTGAAGAAGGTGGAGTCCGTCCACCATTTAAGGACATATTAATGACCGACGTAGCTAGGGTGTAGCCTAGTAGGTAGCGTATTGGTCTTGTAATGCGAAGATCGTGAGTTCAAATCCCGGTCGGCGCATAATTCTAGCACACTATTTGCTTGAGTATACCTTGGTTACTTCAATCTACGAAAATGAAAAATTCGTAGATAGAGGGTTGTGCGAAGGGCTAACAACCCTTCCGCAATAAATAATGAAAAATCTTAAGGAACCTGAATATCAGGAGGCCAAAGTCCGATTTGGGCTGTAGTGCCATTGTAGACGTAGAAGAATGACCGACGTCGGAATGTTATGTTTAGGAGATAGATGACAGAACTGAGTTTTTAAAGCAATAAACTCTACTCTGTTTTTCTGCCCCATTCCAGGATTAAACTGAGGTCAAAGTTCAGTGATTGTTATTACGACAAGAGGCCACCAGTGTCGGAAAGTTGAATCGGTAGATGTTATCTAGAGTGCTGTCAGCTGCGAAACAGTGAATAGGATTGAGAGTAGTCGGCAGAATGTCGTTTATGAAGACTAGAAAAAGAGTGGGAGATAAAACTGAGTCCTGAGGGACGCCGGAATAAATAGAAAAGGTTGCAGAAGTTACTCCGTCTAGTACAAATCAAATAGAGCGCCCGGAGAGGAAACTCTTAATCCATTGAAGAAACGAAGTGTTAAAACCAAAGGCCTTTTGCTTAGCTAAGAGGCATTTGTTCCAAACTCTGTCAAACGCTTTGGTGATGTCAAGAGCAAGAACTTGACCTTCTCCAAATTTATGGATGCAAGAATTCCAACGCTCGGTAAGGTAGACCAGGAGATCGCTTTTAGAACGACCCGAGCGAAATCCATATTGGCGATCATGCACGAGATTTGTATCTATAAGAAAGCTGACTATCCTGCAATTGACAGCAGTTTCCATTACCATCGAAAGCACTTAGGTAATGGCTATGGGGCGGTAATTAGTGGAGTTTACTTTGCTTCCTTTCTTTGGAATTGGCTGAACGTTCGCGACCTTCCATATCTTAGGAAAGCACTCTAAAGAGTATGTAAGATGCTAGAGATGAGGCTTAGCTAGAGAGGAAACGCAGTTTTTAAGGACAATGGGAGTGACGCCATCTGGCCCAGCAGACTCGTGAATATTGTTTTACTCCCGGTCAGAAAATTGACGCTCACGATCCTCTGGTCCCGAAGTAAAATATTCACTTGTCGCCTTTGCACATCAAACTCGGATTAATCAAACAGTTTATGAAAGCAATGGACAAGACAGGTGGCGCATTCCAATTTTCGAAAACTAAATTTCCTCGGCTTAGTGAAACTAAAATCAGGGAAGGAGTTTTCGTGGGCCCCCAGATTAGATAGCTTTTCCGAGATTCGACGTTTATTAAACGCATGTATCGAAAAGAAATAAACTGCCAACAAGTCAGGCGTGACTTTTTTGGGACAAGTTGAGGATACATAAAAAGTCAATATGCAGATTAGAGTGGTTAAGGAAGACTTAGTGGAACCCACTTTCACAATCGGAACCCCCTTTAGGGCAGTGCTGCTGTCGATTTAACACTTAATTGCAAATACGATCAATAGCTCAGGTACATGTAATCAATATTTCATTCGTTTATTCAAGCGTGGCTTTTTATGAGGGAAGGGGGAGACAGTGATAGTAAGGGTGGGTGGATGTTAATAATTTTTTAATCACATCTAATATTCTATGTATAGAATTTCAGTTGCATAGACGAAGTAGCGTAGAATTTTCATAAAATTCGGTGTATTTACATTCACGAAATCAAACATTTGTTTGGGTGGGGGTAGAGGAGGTAAGTGAATCGTACAATTTGTGTTGCACTCTTATATAATTTTTCTTGTAATGTGCTCGTACAAAATTTAGCTTTTAATTTGTTGGTTAATAGTTGATTTATTGAAATTGGTCGAAATCATTCTTTTGTATGGGAGGCGGTAGAAGGGCAGGCGCTATCTCAAAACTTTTCACGCAGTTTCATTTCAATTATTTTTAAAAGTGTTTGTGCAAAACTTTAAATTGATACTTTTTAACAATTAGGTGATAACTAATTTCTTAGAAATGGCCGAAAAAGTAGTTTTATATGGGAGGAGGTAAAAGTTTTGGAAGTATTCGACCAGCTAATATTTCATACTTTTGGGGATTTTTTTTAAATTCATTTCGCAAATTTTCTAGTCATTCAAAAATTTTCAGTTTATGTGTTTTTTTCATTGCACATGAAACACCTTGTGCACGTTAGACCCCACTTCGGTGCGCAACAATTATGGAACAAATCATTATTTTTTTTTTATTTAAATCAAATAGATGTTTCCACATGGAAAATTTAAATTTTGTATCTTTCACCCAAGCCCTAAAAAACTCACTCAAAATTTTCGACATTTTTGTTTACCACCTCCCTCCCCTTACACCCCCATCTTAAAATGTTTACCAAAATTAAAGACTATGTAGCTCTTCAATTTGACAAAGTTTTAACTTGATATCTGCACTTAGTTTTGAGATATAACGGTTTGAAATTTTGGAAAAAGCACCACTATTGAAATGCTCCCCATTTTCCCACTACTATTATGTCCAAATGTTATATTTTTCTCGTATTTCGCTAGTATAGCTTAATATACGTTCCAAGTTTCAATTATATACCTTAATAAATAGCCGAGATATTGATTTTTAAGTATCTCTCTTTGCACTCCCCTCCCCTGACCATCCCCCTTATAATAATTAGCCTCTCTCTAAGCTGATTCTAATGGACATGTATGCTACCTTATTGGTCCCAAAATATGATTTTTTTATAGTACGTAATTTCGAAGAAATAATTATTTGAAAAAAAAATTCGGCCGACAGTTGGTTCTGAGCCCCCCTTTTTGCACCCCTTTGGATAAAAAAATTAAATTATTTTTAAAAGTTGTCCCACAAACTCCTCTATATGTATGTTGATTTTTAGCTTCCTAGATGGAACCATGGTTGAGATATTTGATTTCTTAGTTTTCGGTTTTAGCGCTCCTCGTGTCTTCCCCTGAACTCATACAACCCCCAAAATGGGTGTCCGCCTGAGATCCGCAACATCTACAATCCCCTTAAGAATTAACTTTCTATCGTGAAGGGCTTGTGAGTTAATGTGCGCTGAGCGTACACACCGGCATACGATGGACGGCGTACAGACAGACGGATTTTTTTTTGTATTTCTAGGCTATTTTAGTCATGAAAAAACCAAAATTTCAGAGCTGCAAATTTTTTTTTTTTTTCGATCAAATAAAATAAAATAATAAAGTAAAATGAGGTTGGCTTACATTCCAAAACGTGTGAGAGAACTTTTTGGGTAACAACCAAAGTGATGATTATAGCGCTCATGTCGAGGAATTAATGTCAGCGTACAAGGCCATGGCGTGTAGCATGTCTCTTAAAGTGTATTTCCTTAAATTACATCAATTTAGGAACAGTTTCGGATGAACAAGACATCAGCAAGTTCGTGAAAAGATTTTCAGGAAAGTGGAGTGTGAGAATGTTGGCAGATTACTGCTGGTTTTTGGCACGGGAAACTTCTACTTCAGGTTATAAAAGGAAAGCAAGCTCCAAATGAAAGTCCTTATATCATCTATTTATTATTCGAACTGTTGCTACATATTGTTATTATTGTTGCTATGTATTTTTGTTATTATCGACATATATTCTTGCCTTTTATTTTTATTACTTAGAGGTGTTTGGGGGAGGATGAATGGGGCTGGTAGCTGGAACATGTACAAAAGAAATGGAAAAATTGCGAAAAACCGGGAAAAATGTACTTTTTTCAATGTTTTTTTTAACAATTTAAAGGGGCGAATCCCCCACAAATCTACCTTCTTGCTAGAAATGTTTATTTTTTAGATATTTTCACCTCTCAAGCCCCTCAAAATTCAAGGTTAAAATAATCCTTTAATCTCTCTAAATTATGAAAAATTGATAAAAATAGTTAAGGGGCCTCCCACCGAAAAGGTGGGTGATGGAGAAAAACGTAGGTCATATTCGGATTCAGGATTTTACATAGGAATCAGTAAGTAATCAGTGTAATTTGTTCCGTAGGCTAATTAAATTGCAGTTCGATATTATTGATGGTTTTATACATTTAGCAACCTCGGTTACCGGTGAAAACTTGAGCCTTATAGCAGCGTATACCCTCTGCTGGACTAACGACTACAGTCCTGTGTCCAATCCCCCCACAAACCTAACCTAACCTAAACGACTGGTAACATGTTTTTCGATTAACAAACTGACAGAAAGGTTTACTGTGAGCAAAATTCGTGTAATGCTCAGTGGCGTGGCGTCCATTGATGCAAGGGAAGCAATGCTTCCCTTACGCTTTGCCCTTTATTCAGTTTAAGAAATCTAAACTGAAATCAGCACGGATATGAAAATTTATTTAAAAATTTCTTTAAAAGAAAGCGCACATTATTTTCGTCGTAACGTTATTAGGACAGCTTTTTCTCTCACGCTTTTTCTGACCAACGAAAGTTGAAAGACTTCCACAGGGAAAAAGATGCGATTTTAAAAACGCATTTATAAGACCGCCGGTGCCAATACGAACGAAATTTTCTGTAAGTTCGACTTCAATATGGAGGGGAGATGCGTCGCATTAAAATGCTTCCACCTTTTCTCTCATTGCTTTTAGTCGCATATACAAGAGAACGAGATCGCCGGCCAATACCAGTAAAATTTTCGCTCGCAGCGAGCGCAAGTTCGACTTCTATAAGATGGAGAGATGCGTTAATGCAATTGCTTCCAGCAGGTGCTTTCAGTCGCAAGCTATGCCTCTCGATCAAAATATTGCCAGTATTGAAGTTTCTGTACTAGCCGAAAATTGATCAGGAAGAAAAATGTGATGAGGTAGATCTGGAAATATTGCCCATATTTGTCGTGCTTTGAGTGTAAAGAATCGGTTTCGGGGAAGCACTACCTAAAAAATGGAAAAAATCGATGTTTCTTATTTCCTAATAATAATGTAGACTGGATTCTTAATCGATTGCCGAAAACCGCACCCCCCTCGAGTAGAAATGTTTCAAATAATGATGTAACCTTGTGCAGTCATGCATATTGACGCAGCGCTAATAACTTGACGAAAAATAATTGCTTCCCCTAGCTATAAACTCACGTCACGCCACTGGTCCTGCTTCAATACAATATTACTAAAGTATTACTGCACTTAATAAAATTTCAATTAATGCATAAAAACAAATATATTATCACTGAATTTTCAGAGTGCAGTTAAAACATTGCGTTAATTAACAAACAACACGCATAAAGCATCTTACATGTTATATCACATAATCTAATTGTGAAGTCCGCAATTCACTTCATGTTTGAAAAATATAATAATAACTTTAATTGTTTGCAAATTAAAAATATTTTTTTCCAATATATTTTTAAAGGATACAACGGGTCAACAACACAACTCACAGCACCAAAAACAAAAAGAACAACAACAACAACAATCACCTCCACCATCACAACAACGTTCTGTCTCGATTTTTGTTTATAAAACACTTAATACGGTTTTCAAAAGCAGTCGAAAAATCATAATTCGCGTTTGTGAGGTAGCTAGTGCCAAAAAATCGCTAAAAATGTTTAATTTATATTCGGGGATGAAGAAGGGTGAGTCTAATGATCCGACAACGGGTCATGATCGTTTTTGTCGGACTCGCCTGACCACCAAGTAAGTGACAAACATTTCTTAATTTCGATTCTTATACTCAACAAAATTTTATAAATATTTTTTTTTTTACAAATTTATTAAACAATCTACTGATTAGACCGAAAAAACGTAAAAATGTTCGGCGAACTAATTCGGCCACCGAAATTGATCAAAGCGTTTTAACAGCAGCAACGCGACGTCAAATTTTTAGTAGGTAAATAAAAATAAAAAGAAGTTCGTCTATCGGAATATTTTGGTTGTAAACTTTTCATTTTACATTAAAAGAAATTTTAATACTTAATTTTTTTATTTTTGTTTTTTTTTTTTATGTTACATGTAATATATATTTCAGTAATCGATCAGCCAGTTCGGAAAATTCTGATCAATCTGAACATTCGGAAAAATCGCCATTGGTTAGTGCAAGACTTGATACTTTGGCAAAAATCTTCTTTAATAAATCGGCACCAGACGGCTCTAGAGATTCAACTGATTCAACGAATACAAGGTTTTTATAATTTTAATTTTAATTTTCTACAGTTTTTTTCGATATTGTTTCTATTTTACTGGAAAACTATTTTATTGTTGATTGTAGTGTACGTATTTCATATGAATAATAACGTGTAATGTGGATATTAAAATCAACGCGTTTTTTTATTACAATTAATCGAAAATTGAAATTGTTACAAATACGGGGAATTATACAATTATTTAATTTCTGATGTCACCCTTATTAATTTTTAAAAATTTTGAAACTCGTAATGAAGAAAATTTATAATAAAGTTCAAAAAATAAATTAAAAATTTTATTGTTTGCAAGTTCTAAGGCCCACATCTCTGTTTCACAACGAATTTGATTAAATAATTCCATTCAAAATAGATTTTTTTTTGCTAATTTTGAAATTTTTCATAAAACAATTTATAAGCGAATATAACTTTTGGGATTTGTTGCTCGATTTTAATATAATGTGTTGAAAATACGCATTTATTAGTAGTGCCCAATTTATCCTTAAAGTTAAGCAATAAACCACTATAATAGTCCAGTCGAATTAGATGAACAAAAGTCTATTTGGCGAAATACTGCGATCTCGATTTTTTTGTTTTATCTCATTGTTTTTTTTCGTAGATTATGATAAAAATATTGCGGCCGCTGGGGGAGTGGGGAAAAGGACTCAAAAATTAGTACAATTTGCAAATTTGTCTTAGAGGATTTTGAGATTTATGACCTTGTACTAAACTATTTTGAAAAACTAAAAATGAGGTCGATTGCAGACATTTAGACCATTCATTTGAGTGATACTTAGTTAAATTTGGCTTATTTGAACCTGAGATATAGACTGTTCTTGAAGGCGTTTTTGACAATTTTCAAAGAATTTATGTCCTTAAAAGGAAATGGCTAGCTAGGATCAAGGTTAGAGTCACGTTTGTGGGACACAAGACAGCAATGGGTTTTAGAAGCATTATATTCGAATTGATTCTTATTGCCCCAACTAAGAATTTTAGTCACGTCATCATTCAATGATTGAACCGTGTACCTACGTTATTCTACTAAGCTAGTACATCCCGCTAAGGACGCATTGTTGAAGTGATAGCTATGTATAGGATTTAAAGTCGAAGATAGCAAGCCATTATTAAATATTAGAAGAAGAGTAGGAGTAAGAACCGATCCATGAGGGACACTAGGGTTAATTTTAAAAGAAGGGGAAACCACACCATTCAATACCACATGCATTGAACGATTGACTAAAAACCTTTCAATCCAGGAAATACGGTAATCGCCCAAACCAATAGCTTGAAGCTTAATTAAAAGGCCGCTGTGCCAAACTCTTTCAAAATCCTTGGAAATATCGAGAACGATAATACAAGATTCACCAAACTGTTGAATGCTCTTATCCAACGTTCAGTGGAGATGGTTAAAAATTATCCTTTGGAACGATTTTGTGGAATCCACACTGTTTGTCGTCAATAATATCATTAAAGTTGAGATTTGCTATATTGCTTTTTTGTGCAGTATTTCCTAAAATTTTTCCTATAAATGAGTATATTTTGATCAATTCGCTAGTTTGATTTTGAATCTGGTGTGGTAAGATGTTGTCTCCGATTGACTTGATCATTGCTACTGTGGGGAAGTGATTGCTACCATGCATGGTAGCAGGTCGTCCACAAATTGCCAGTCGCAAAGAAGAGCTAACTGCGATGAGCAAATACCCAAGTCAATATGAAAGCTATGGTGCGTAGATTATTTATTTATATTAGGGGAGCACGTGAGAGCACTGCGGCCTTTCCGGCCTATTGTGTGATTAGAGCCCCTTTACCCTACCAGAACTCAATAGCTTTGGCTAATCTGAGTATCTGTAAGGGAGTCATGTTGGCTAGTTCGCTAATCTGAGTATCTGTAAGGGAGCCATGTTGGCTAGTTCCTCGGTGGAAAGGAAACCTTTCCCAAGAAGATTATGCCTTTTCCTTGCCACCATGGGGCACCAGTGTTAATAACTATGAGGTCTGAAGATACAATCCAGTTTTCAACCAACTTACCTTTCGTGTTAGTAGAGCACAATCAATCAATCAAATTCCTGTTAAGACCCCCTTTTGGGGCATAGGACAAAAACAACTGTCTTCCACAAGGCGCGATCCTGAGCATCGGCCTTAAGCTGTTGCCATGACTTGTTTATTTCTCTGGCCGCCTGTTGAACTGCTCGCTTCCATGTGCTACATGGTCAACCTACCCGACGTCTTCCTTAATGATTATAATCCAGAGCCTGTTTGGCTTTGTTTCGCTCTGGTTTCTTCACTGAATCACTGCCACTTCCGCCTTTGAATTTCAATGCCTATTTTAGTCTGGCCAGTTGTACTCCAAAGTTCGTCGATGGAGATCACTTCTGGCCAGAATATTCCTAAAATGCGTCGGATGCATTGGTTCACGAAACTTTGCAGTTTCTTAGTAAGTCGAAGGGTGACTTTCCTCGTACAACCAAATAACAACACTGATTTGACGCATGTGTCAAAAACACGCAGCTTCATGTGAAGGGAGATCTCTTTTAACCTCCAGAAAGGGGAAAGGATACCAAAGGCCTGACGAGCTTTGTTTAGACGAGCCTCAATATCCTTTTCGGCTCCGCCGTCCATGCTGACAATGCTTCCGAGATAACAAAAATCTTGCACTTCTTCCATATCTTGTCCGTTAAGAACAATCGGTGTGTTTTTTTTCGAACCCAAGTGCATGTACTTAGTTTTACGCACATTTATTTTCAGTCCCGAGCCTTTGCATTTAGAATGTAATGAGCATTTGAGTCCGAACGGTTCTGTGCAAGCAAACACACGTCATAAACATATTCAAGGTGTTAAATAGTCTCCATTGAAGACCTTCATCTTCCTCACCTTCCAGTGCAGCTTTCAAGATGTCATTTATTGCCACCAGAAACAGGGCTGGTGACAATACGCAGCCTTGTCTGACAGCTCTCGAATAGCTCTCCTCTAAGCAAGACACGACACCTCGCATCTTTGCAGGATTCCCTAATCACAGCTATGATCTTATCTGGAATACCTCTTTTACGCAAAGCATTACGTAGGTAATCTCGCTTAACGCTGTCGAAAGCCTTTTGCAAGTCCACAATTATGAAATGAAGTGGCGAACCCATTTCAGCGGATTGCTTCATTATTATCCGTAGGGTATTTGTGTGGTCGGTACAAGACGACCCTTTACGAAATCCAACCTGATAAAATTCGAGAGTGCTTTCGATGACATCACTAATCCTATTGAGAACTACCTTAGCCAAGATTTTCGATACGACAGTTAGTAGACATATACCACGCCAATTGCCTTAATCCCGAAAGTCGGATATCTTCCTTCATTCCACACCTCAGTGAAGAGTGGGAGGTTTACTGTTTCATGATTTTAAATAGTTACCCCAAGGTAAGCCGCAGATTCTGCCTTGTTGGCCAGATCTTCAATGGCCTTTCTATTGTCGCCTCAAACAGCCTTTTTAAGCTGTATGTGAACATCGCGGTTGTTTTGTCTCAAGTTGGGTTTTCCTTGGTTGACATCGGGTTGAGAGATGATTGCCAATTTGGCTTTTTTCCAATCGCCAACCTTGTCTCATGTGCCTTGCGACATTCAGTGTTTCTCACCGCTTTGCACATATCCCACAGATTCTTAAGCACCTGTTAGAAACGTGTTTCTGGTAGCCACCCAATTGCATTTCATTTTCGCCCAATGTGGATGACTTTTCTCGTAGAATGGTGGTGTACCCTCGCTTTTTGTTGGGGTCTCTGAGTTTATCCACTTTAAGCTTGCGCTTCATTTGAAGGATTTGTGGTCATCGGAAAGCTGCTGAGCACAATCTGAAGCAGGCAACCATTAAGTGGTGATCGCTCCTCACGCCCGCTCCACGCTTCGCTCGCACATCGAGGAGACATCTTCTCCATCGGCGAATTATAGCCAAATGGTCGATCTGGTTCTGAGTAACACCATCAGGGGAAGCCCAAGATGTTTTATGGTGACTCTTCTGTGAAAAAAGGGTCCCTCCGATGACCATTTGCCAAGTACTAAGAAACTCCACAAATGATTCGCCGTTTTCGGGTCTCATAATCCAAGATCGTGACTCTTCGACCCAAGGGTCACCATACCTCCTCATGACGTGTTCTATTTTAGTTTTGTCAAAGCTTACCTGGGCGTTCATATCTCCTGAGATGATAATAATATCACCTCTTGGAACACGGCCGAAGGTGGCACTCAGTTGGCTATAAAACTCCTCTTTCTCACCAGGTGTTTCGGTATTAGTTGGTTCGTAGCATTGTAGAATTCTGACATTTCTGATACTGGTCCTGAGTCTGATGACGATAATCCTATCCGAGATTGGTTCCTAGCTGATGAGACTGTTTCTCGATCTCGGTGTAAGGACGAGCGCCCGCCATTTTTCGCTTCACTCTCAGGACCAACGTACAGAATAGTGTTTCCGCTAAGGTTTCTTTCTTCTCCTGATCCTGTCCACCTGACCTCGCTCAAGCCCAAGATTTGGATGTTATAGTGATCCATTTCACGGTCGATCACTGATTGGCTGTGCATGGATCGAGTGACCCCAGCCCTTCCCCCGTCATTCAATGTGCGAACGTTCCAGAAGCCAATCATAGTCCGTTTTCGAATGCCAAAAGTCGTTATCGTAGAATCCGTCCGTATCCGAGGTGCTGTAGCCCATGATCCAGAGAGTGTCCAATTCCCATTTTTAGGGCAAGCAGGACTGGCTATGGGTGAATTCTACTGCCCCCATCCCACAGGGGATGATTAGCTCAGGTCCGTTGGGTCGCTAGTCTCCAAAGATAGTTGCAGAAATTGGTAAAACCTCATCCTAGGAGACGTACACAGACGACTATAAACTTTATAGAAGCGTGTATTTCCACGGCACTGGCTAGGATGTTGCTAGATATGTTAACATGTTGAAAATGAAAGCTCTTATTAATGAAAAGGGCTGATCCACTTTTTGCGATATGTTTTATTGCGGTTGACAAAAATATTTTCGTATATGTTCGAAAATTAGGGATGAGTATTGTAAGCACTGTGCGTTTCTTGAAGAGCAATTATATCTGGGGATACATCTCGTGTTAATATTTGCAAATGGTTGTAATTATTGAAGAAACCTTTAATGTTCCATTGTAAAATCTTGAAATTGTTGTTGTTCTTTAAGTCACATAGGGGATTGACCAATTGAATCAAAAGTCTATGTTCGGTCCACATCGGTGATCGAAGATCTAAGTTCACTATGGGATTTTTTCTGGAAGTTTATTTCAATGGTTCCTTTGTTACGTCCTAATCTTCCTTTAGTTTCCTCTTTTGCACTAGCTGAAATCTCGAAGTCGGGTTGATTTGTTAGGGCTATTTGTGGGCTGCAATTAGAAATTATTGGTTCCATTTATTTTGGAGGGCATTTTTGAATATGGTGCAGTGCTTTTGGATTATTTTGTTCTTCGATGGCCCAAATTGGGCCAGGGTCGCCTGACCTTCAGGCTCCTTAGCATTTTTATTTGTTATTGTGGAAGGATTGTTAGCCCTTCGCACAACCCTCTATCTCCGAATTTTCATGTGCGTAGATTGAGGTGACCCAGATATACACCCACGTAGGCAGTGTGATGAAATTATGCATCGACCGGGATTGGAACTCACAACCTTTGCATTGTAGACTAACACGCTACCCCTTAGGCTACACCCAGGCTTATTTTGATGTTTGTTAGCAAGTATTGTTTTTGGTGAGGTAACTTTTGCATATGAAAGACCGGGAATAGGTTGCTTGGCTTTAATGGAATTTTTAGATTCGTGATATTTTTTACGTGATTCAAATATTGAGCATTTTTGTATGATTTCGATGGTCATGATCTCTTTATTTTCAATGTATTTGGGAAATAGTCGACCAGATAATATGTGACTTGAATCTTCACATTTCACGCAAAACTTAACGCTGTCTGTACAGGGTGCAAGTCTATGATCTGCTTTACCACAGTGAATGCATATTGGAGGAGATTTGCACCATTTAGCATTATGTCCGAGCTTCTGGCATGTTTTGAACCCGATTGGATTGGGAATGTATTCTTTATACTTCAAATCTTTGCCATCCAATGCAAGTCAGAAGGTGATACCTTTCAAAAGAGAGATGTCTCGGTTGTCTATTTTCTTCTTCAGTTTGATTGTGTTCGTGACCCAACAGCTTTCAAACCATCGACTATTTCTTCTTCAGAAAGTTTTGCAAGATCGCGACAAAAAATTATACCTTTACTAACATTAAACAGTTTACTTACTTCGGATTTTACTGGAATGTTATAGGCTAGCATTGAAATTTTTTGAAACCGATGAGCCACCATTAGGTTATCGCAAAGAATATATAAACTACCGTCCCTCAAGGGTGATACCTTAGGAATATTCGGTGGATATGCTTTTCTAAGTATGACAATTTTTTTTTTGGATCTGCGTGTGATATTGGAACGAATTTCTTTTGGATTTCATTACTATTCACTTTTCGAAAGCGTGGATTTTTTCTTCCACTTTGGGGCATTATTTGGCAGATCAACTTCGTCCAAAATATTGAAATTGCTTATGTATGCACTCCCTGAGGCCATATTGGCCAATAAATTCTTTTAAGCCAAGAAAAGTTAGGCTTTCACTGTTTAGTTACTACTTACTTACAACTTTTACTATGTTCTAACTTCATCACGACAAAAAAAAGAAAAAACACGCGAGGCAACGTCAATGAACTCTGATTAGTTAGAACTGTTCGTAACCTTCACCGACAACGATCACTGCAAGTTTAAAATATTAACTGGTCGAATACCTTCTAAACTTCTAGCCTTCTTCGTCTACTTTTACAATGGCACTACATCCCAAATTGGGCCTTGGCCTCCTGACCTTCAGGTTCCTTAACATTCTTTCGTTATTTATAGAGGCAGCGATGTTAGACCTTCCCACAATCTTCGAATTTTTCATTTTCGTAGATTGAGGTCACCAAGGTATAGACAAGCAGGCAGTGTGCTGGAATTATGCATCGACTGGGATTTGAACTCACGACCTTCGCATTGTAGACCAAAACGCTACCCACTAGGCTACACCCTAGCTTTCTTAACTTCTACCCCCTTCCTCATAAATCCCAAAAAACCTCTGAAACAGCCGAAAATTTGCAAATTTTGTTATTTTTCGAGTCCTTGCTCCCCTGCCCCAGAGGCCGCAATATTTTAATCGTAATCTACGCAGTTGAAAAAAAAAACATTGCGATCGCAAAATTTCGCCCCAAAATTCTAACCCGACTGGACTATAAAGTGGAAAAGGTGCTATCAAGAAAACTCTCACATTATTCAGAGTGCAATTGTTTAAAATTTTTTGTTTTCAAAATAATACTGAGAAATATTGACCATGACCGAAAACCTTCTGGTTATTTGAACTTGATTTTATACTCAAGCTAAATATGCGGCTGTGAGTTATTTTCATCAATATCAACCTTCCTGGAGACAAGAGCTTCCTAGTCAAGATTTAAACTCTACTTTAATTTAAACTGGCAATTATTTCGTAGATTAACAATAATATTATTGTTTCCGTGTCTTCTGTGTTCAACGTACAAACAGATCGATATTGTCTTGATCTGAATAATTAGTGATTTTACGCTTCCTGGAAATTAAATGGATTATTGTTTGAAAATTTCTCAACATGAATATAAAACGGATTATCGCAATCTAAGCTAATTTTGATATCAAGCTAATTAATCCACCTAATTCATAGTTGGCTTCACTCTTCTCGTTAGTATGTTTCACATTTCAATTGAATTAAATAAATCGATTGAGTAATGTTCGTTCAATAAACACCTCTAATTGCTTATAACCATAAAATTTTCCACATTACAAGAAAAATCTTTGCTTAATATCCTAAACATGAATCTGAAAATTCGAATAGCCTATTCCAAAGCCATTTATCCACCATAAAAAAGCCCAATACCCTAATGAAATATTAAACGAAAATTGGAATGTTGAAGAGGATTATTAAATATTTCGTTTGTAGTTTATGACGTGCGACTTTGGCCAACAGAGATATATCGAAAATGGAAAACCAACAATATGCTCAATATGTTAAAGTAAATTTTGAAAATAATTTCCTTGTTCGTTTTTAAGTAAACAATCGAATTGTAATGATGAATTTATACTGGAAAAATTTGCGCACATTACACGTTATTTTTGTTACATACGAGTATAATGCAAGATATAAAATAAAAATGATGTTTTAATTAAACATTTTTCGGCATTTAATTAGAAATAATATTTATTCGTTTTGTATGTAAATAATATAATAATCAATATCAAATTTATAATTCAGTTATGTATACGCTATTATGGGAGGATTTTCGCACGCCATTTTCACAAAGATATTCGATGATTAATTTTATCGCTATACCAATTGTCTCCCGAAGGCCATGGAAACAATCATCAACAATAGAGTAATAGAATATCTCAACATCAATGATATTATTGGCGACAAACAGTATGGATTCCGCAAAAAACGTTCCACAGGACACCTTTTAAACACTATCACTGAACGTTAGAACAAGAACATTCATCAGTTTGGTGAATCTTGTATTATCGCTCTCGATATTTCCAAGTCTTTTGACAGAGTAGGACACAGCGCCCTTTTAATCAAACTTTAAGCTATTGGTTTGGGAGACCACCTTATTTCCTTCCTTCAATGCGTGTGGTATTGGATGGTGTGGTTTCCCCTTCTTATAAAATTAACGCTGGTGTCGCTCAGAGTTCGGTTCTTTCTCCCACCCTTTTTCTAACATTTATTAATGACTTGCTATCTTCAACTTTTAATCCTATAGATAGCTTCGCTGATGACAGCACATTAGACTTCTTCTATCACTTCAACACTGCGTCCTTAGCCCGATGTAATAGCTTAGTAGAACAACCTAGCTACATGGTTCAACCATTAAATGACGACTTGGCTAAAATTTTGGGTTGGGGCAATAAGAATTAAGTCGAATGTAATGCTTCGAAAACCCAGTGCTGTCTTGTGTTCCACAAACGTGACTCTAACCTTGACCCAATCACCTGCGGAGGCCAGCCATTAACCAATTTTTCAAGTGTTAAGATGTTAGATATCCAAATCACAAATAACTTATCATGGAACGATCATATATTTAACATCGTCAAGGAATTATCTAAATGTTTGGGTACCCTAATACGTTGTAAAAACTCCTTCATTGCTTCTGGGATACTAAAAATTTTAAGGCCTATATTATACCACGTCTTAAATTTAATTCCCACCTATGGGCGGGAGCTGCAAAAACTTCTCTTTCCTATCTGGATAGTATCCAATCTCGGACCATTAAAATCATAGGAGATTCTAACATCACTTCATCGCTCGATTCACTCGACCATAGACGAATTGTAAGCTCCCTTAACCTTTTGTATCGCTTCTACAATGCAGATTGTTCGGATAAAATCTATAATAAATACCCCGTAATACTCTACAGCTTCACGCACTCATAATTATTCTCTGAACCCTACCTTCAGTCGCACTGTCGAATTTCGTGATTTGTTTTTAAACCGGACAGCTCGAACTCGCTGCCCATCTCAGTATTTCCCAAAAGAAATATTCATAGCCACCTCCGGCTCTATCCCCTTAATTCCCAAAAACCAATATCCTTCCCCCCTCATCGGAGCTCTGCTTCAATACAAAAGGGCAACCCCTCTAGTTCCGGTGTCACATAAAAAAGAAAAATAAGTGTAATGTAGTCGCTTTAACTTCAAGTCGGGTACAACTTTAATATTCACGAGACAAATTGGGGATGCGTGGGAAGCTAATATACAGTTTAAGATGGTAGCAAATAAGGAAGACCAAGGGAATGGAGCTTCTAATTTATGGCTGTTGTCAATTATTTAACACTCAAATGGAATTGCGATCAGTAGCTCCTTTACTTAAATTCAACACTTCATTCCTTTATTTATGCGAAGATTTGAACTGGGTGGCCGTTGATAATTGTTTAATTGATTGCTTGAATTACATTCAAAATTCTCTGTTTTTATTTACTTACTTACTTACGATG
This sequence comes from Chorisops tibialis, assembly GCA_963669355.1. NCBI lineage: Eukaryota > Metazoa > Arthropoda > Insecta > Diptera > Stratiomyidae > Chorisops > Chorisops tibialis. The sequence goes on along the minus strand of OY770262.1, from coordinate 261,120,371 downwards.
GCGCTATAGCCCAAATCAGACCTTGTTCTCCTGAATGTTTCACTTCCATCCATCTTGGTTCAGTGACCGCGTCCTCCAGTTAGAAAATCTTAGCAGTGATTTGCTGTCTACGTCAATCGAATCCTCCCGGCGCTTCCGTGGTTTTCCAACCGGTCTTTGTCCGTTGACTTTCCCTTTTAGTGTGCGTGAGGGAATTCTTCCGTCATCCATCCGCTCCACATGACCAGCCCATTGTAACTTCTTAAATTTTATGAGAGTTGACACTTCTGGATTGTCGAAAATGGCATACAATTCTCTATTGTATCGTATTCTCCAGATCGAGTCTTCCCTTCCAGGTCCGAGGATTCTTCTGAGGACCTTTCATTCAAAGACCTTAAGTAATTTTTCGGATGACTGAGTTAACGTCCACTTTTCGCTGCCAAAGCATAACAAGGGTCTTATTATTGTTTTATATATTTTTAATTTAGTCTTCCCGTGCACACTAAAAGTAACGAATAATACGTCATATTTGCCAACATTATCCTTCTTTAAATTTCGATAGGTTTGCTTCCATCCTTTGATAAGTTTGCCCCTGGGTATACAAAGCTGTCTACTTTTTTTGGGTTATAGTCTGCTACTGTAATATTTTGTCTGATAGGCGTCTTTTTCCTAGTTTGAGTCATAAATTTTGTTTCGTTTTCCTTAATTCGTAGTCCAACTTCTCTTGCTACCGAGTAAAAGTTTAAAAATGCTTGCTTAGCACTCTCCAGAGATCTTGCAAGAATATATATGTCGTCGGCATATGCTACGAGCTGTGTGGATTTGTTCCCTTGGTGTCAACGGGGAATTTCCGAACGACATATTCGAGTGTCAAGTTGAAAAGTATTGGTGCTAGACCGTCACCTTGTTTAAGACCGTTGTCAGTTGTAAAGCTGGAATTCATATCATTTTCTATGACTTGTGCCAAAGACTCATTATTATTCTTGTAAGCCGAACCAGTTTTGGTGGGACTCCAAACTCCAACTTGATTTTATACAGTACGCGCCTGTCGATACTGTCGGATGCTTGCTTGAAGTCACCAAATATTTGGTGCACATCAATATTATATTCCCAGCACTTTTACAGCACCTATTTAACTGAGAATATCTGGTCATTGGTGCTCTAAATCCGAGTTGGTATTCACAAATTACTTTGTCAGCATACTGCTTGATTCTCTGTTCCAGAATTTTTGTCAAGATCTTATAAGACGTACACAACAAATATATTCCTCGGTAGTTCTCGCAGCAGAGCTTGTCACCGTTTTAATAAATTTGACATATGATACTCTTGCGCCAATCTTCAGGAAATGTTTCCTGCGTCCATATATCAGTGACTATGCTGTGAAGAAGATGCGCTTGGCAGGTGTTGCCGGCTTTCAAAATCTCAGCTGGAATTCAATCAGTTCCCGGCGCTTTCTTTTTCAGGTAGTTCTTCAGGGCCGTGGGAGGACTCAAGGAGAATCCTTCATCCGCTGCTACATCAGCTGTGCGTGTTACCATGTCTGCTGCTGCTGTTTCGTACGTATGTATGTTTCGGGAAATTTAACTCGGAACAGAGATAGTTGCAATGAACTTAATTATGCCGGATAAGTATTGCGAAACGATTGTTTCGAAAAATTTCTAGCATTTTACCAGTAAGGGAGGGAAATACTTTCAGCTCCATTTTCTTTCATCAATATCAATCAAAACCCCCTATAGGGCGTGGGACAGAAACAGCTCTCTTCCAAAAGGCGCGGTCCTTGCAACAGCCAGGACTTGTTTATTCCTCTGGCCTTTGGCTTCTCAATTACTTAGTCTGTCCAGTTGTACTCCAAAGTGCGCCGTTGCAGATCACTTCTGGCAAGAATATTTCTAAAATTGGTTCATTGGTTGGTAAGTCAAACGGTCACTTTTCACGTAGTACAACCATATAACAACACGGATTTGACGTATGCGTCAAAAACTCGCAGATTCGTGCGAAAGGAGATCTCTCTGAACCTCCAGAAAGGAAGATGAATACTGAAGGCCTGACGAGCTTTATTTAGCCTAGCCTCAATATCCTTTTCGGCTCCGCCGTCCATGCTGACAACGCTTCCGAGATAGCAAAAATCTCGCACCTCTTCCACATCTTGTCCGTTAAAAACAATCGGTGTGCTTGCGTTCGAACCCATGTGCATATACTTGGTTTTACGCCCATTTATTTTCAGTCCCGCCTCTTTGCATTTAGAATGCAACGAGTGAACATTTGACTCTAAGTGCGAATGGATATGTGCAAGCAATCACACGTCATCAGCATATTCAAGGTGGCTTAAGATGTTAAATAGTCTCCACTGAAGACCTTTATCTTCCCCACCATCCAGTGCAGCTTTCATTTATTACAAACAGGGCTGGTGCTAATATGCAGCCTTGTCTGATACTGGTTCTACAGGAAGCTCTCGGACAGCTCTCCTCTATGCAAGACACAACACCTTGCATCTTCGTAGGATTCTTGAATCATAGCTATGACCTTATCAAGAATACCTCTCCTACGCAAAGCATTCCATATGTAATCTCTCAATATCGAGGGTCGCCCTACTTTGAAATTTTCACAATGACGCCTTCCTTCCTTTCAGTCGGATATCTTCCTTCATTCTACACCTCAATAAAGAGAGGGAAGAGTATATCGGCTGTTATTTCCAGATCCGCTTTGAGGAGTTCGGTTGGTAGTCCATCTATACGTGAGGCTTTCCTTCCCGCCATTGACCGAAAGGCGGGAACTATTTCTTCCTTATCTGGAGGATCGTTGCTAGCAGAGGATTGTTGCGGTTGGATGTTTGGTAGTTGTTCTGTTTCTGTTTCCTCTGACTGGTGTTTAAAATATCAGAGAAGTATTCCTTCCATCGGCGCAACTGGTGTTCACTCATATTAAGGAGAGTTCCATTCACATCTCTCGCCAGGTGGTTGGCGGTGAAATTCCTGTTTACCTACTGTTTCATAATTTAAAATAGTGAACCCATATCCCAAGGTAAGCCGCAGATTCTGCCTTATTGGTCAGATCTTTCCTGGCCTTTCTCTTGTCGCTTCTAACAGCCCTTTTCAACTGTATATGTCTGAAGTCGGGTGTTCGTTAGCTGACATCGGGTTGAGAGATGATTGCCGATTTGGCTTTCTCCAATCGCTAACCTTGTTCCACGTGTCTTGCGACATCCAGGGTTTCTTACCGCTTTGTACATATCCCACAGATTCTTCAGCACTAGCTAGAAACGTGTTTTTGATTACCTCTCAATTGGCGTCCAGTGTGCGCATTTCATATCCGCCCAATATGGATAGCTTTTCGCGTATAATACTACCTCCCTCGCGCTTTTTGTTGGGGTATCTAAGTCTATTCACATTAAGCTTGCGCTTCATTTGAAGAATTTGTGGCCGTCGGATAGCTGCTGTGCACAATTTTAAGCAGGTAATCATCAAGTGGTGATCGCTTTCCACATCAGTTCCACGCTTCTCTCGCACATCAAGGAGATATCTCCTTCATCTCCTGATAGCTAAATGGTCGATCTGGTTCTGAGTAACACCAGCAGAGAAAACCCAAGATGTTTTATGGTGACTCTTGTGTAAAACATAACAGGGCTACGATTGCGCGTAAAGCGCAATCTTACGATACTCTAGATGAAATAGAATTTTTTGTGATCCCAAGAAATTTTGTATGGGGAGTGTTAGAAGGGATGATAGCATTGAAATAATTTTTTCGACATCATGCTAAAGTAGCTATGAAAATGTTTTATACAAAATGCTTACTCCAAAAACTGAATGGGAGCTGAGAAAATTAGTGAGTTTGATTTAGTGAAAATGTGCAGTTTGTATGGGAGGTGGTAGAAAGAGTGGGGGGATTTTAATGATTTTTTCAGAAATAACTAGGAATATTATAAAATTGGCATCCCTTAAATTTCAGACTAGTGCCATTCATACTTTTCAAGAAAATCGATTTTTTGTGAAGTTGTGAAACTGTGTCATATTGTATGGGAGGGGGTAGAAGTAGTGAAGCAAATCAAATATTTTTTTTCTCATCTTAGTAATAATATTAATTAAATATTTATTACAAAATATGAGCTCAACAAATGTTATATGTTCTGAGAAAATCGGCTTAGAGCATTTCAGGAAAAAGTGTAGTTTGTATGGGAGGGGGTGGAAGGAAAGGGAGAAAGCAAATAATTTTTGTACTGTAGATTTAAATCATTAAAAAAAAATACATACCAAAATTGAGACCAATAACTTTTATACTTTTTGAGTAAATCCATCAATTGTCAAATTGCGAAATTGTGTCATTTTGTATGGGAGGGGGTAGAAGGGGTGAAGCTAATCATCTCATTTTTTTTGACCTTACTAACAATTTTAAATAAATATTTGGTGCACAATTTCAGCCCGCTGAATTTTATAAGCACTGAGGAAATTGGGTTAGAGTAATTCATGATAAGTACAGTTTGTATGGGAGGTGGTAGAAGGAGGGGGAGGACATACACAATTTTTATATGATAGATTGATATTATCATAAAAGTAATATATTCTGAATTTCAGGCCAATAACTTTTATACTTTTTGAGCAAATCCGTTTATTGTCAAATTGCGTAATTGTGTCATTTTGTATGGGAGGGGTAGAAGGGGTGGAGCGATTTGGCCCGTTCACGAACTTGACCTTACTTTTTTGTCAAAAACGACGTGTACAAAATTAGAACTTTCTAGCTCAACGCGTTCTCAAGCTAGAGAGCGCACGGACGGACGGACAGACGGACGGACAGACGGACGGACGGACGGACGGACGGACATCCGGTTTTGAGATTTTTGAGTGATAATATTAACTTCTGTATCATTCATTTTTTTCTCCGAGCCTTATTTCTTGGCGTTACAAACCTTAGAGCGAACTTATAATACTCTCAGATTCCATCTAGAGTATAAAAAGAGTCCCTTCGATGACTATTTGCCGAGTACTACAAAACTCCATAAATAATGCGCCGTTTTCGAGTCGCTTAATCTGAGGTCATGACGCTTCGACCCAAGGGTCACCATGCTTCCCCATGACGTGTTCTAGTCCAGGGTTACAACCATCATGGGCGTTCATATCTCCTGAGATGATTAATGAGATTAATATCACCTCTTGGAACACGCAAGAAGGTGGCACTCAGTTGGTTACAAAACTCCTCTTTGTCACCAGGTGTTGCGGTATTAGTTGGTGTGTAACACTGCAGAACTGTGACGTTTCTGACACTGCTCCTGAGCCTGACGACGATAATCCTATCCAAGATTGGTTCCCAGCTGATAAAACTGTTTCTCGCTCTCCGTGTAAGGACGATCGCTACGCCATTTTTGGCTTCACACTCAGGACCAACGTACACAATGGTTTTTTCGCTCGAGTTCCGTTCTTTTTCTTATCCTGTCCACCTGACCTTGCTCAAGCCCAAAATTTGGATGTTCTAGTGCTCCATGTAATGGCCGATCACTGATTGGCGATGCATGGACCGAATGACCCCAGAACTTTCCCCTTTCAATCTTCAAACTTGTGGAACGTTCCAATCACAGTCTATCTTCGAATGCCAAAAGTCGTTACCATAGAATCCGTCCGTATCCAAGGCGCTGTATCCGTTTCAGGTATCAGTTAGAATTTAAGATCACGGGTGATAAGCCCATGATCCAGTGAGTGTCGATTTGCCTTTTTTAGGGCTATTCTCCAAAGATAGTTGAATTAATTGATAAAAACTCATCCTACAACTACCCACCTGCGGGGTTTTATATGTATAAATTGTACAAATCATTAGAAATAGCGAAAATATGGGCTTTTCAATATTTTGTGGCAAACGAGTTAATAATTGAAGCAATTAGCTCTCAAAAAATGTAAATATACTCAAAGGTATTTATGGGTCCTAGTCATTAGATCCTTAAGTCAACTATTTTTACTGACTATCTAGATGTGAGCTTTAAATACCTTATATGTAGGTGGTTTTGGCGAAATATACGTATATCTTTATATTAACTGTTGAAATGACATGCTAAAATACTCCTTGGCTCCTAAGAAATTACACACATCATTTTTATTTTATAGATTCCTTAAATAGGTGCTTAAAACATTTGATTTTTAAATCATAGAATACGGTAGTTGATGGAGTTGTATTAGCTATGAATTACTATTGAATATACGCGTCTAAAATATTTAACCCAGAAGCGATTCTACCTTAGTGGGGCTAAGCTTCACCGCGATAAGGATTACTATTGTAATAAGTAAAGTTATAAGTAAAACTAAATAATTTTTTATATGACAAAAAAAAACTTCAAGAAATTAATAATTTCTCCGTCTTTAATATAAAGGAAGAGGTTTCTTTCATTAAAAACAATTCGGAAGAAATTGTTACCACGAGCCGCAACTGGCTTAACCATTTATATTGTCCTTCCATGTTATGAATTTAATGTATGATAGGAAGAACTTCCGGTGATTCTACAAGAAACTTGAAATAAATTAATTGTAAAAAGAAAAGATTTTTTTTTAAATATTGAAATAGGATTTTGATGTTATTATTAATTATTATTAATGCTTATTTATAGGACTAAAGAATTAAGTCATAGACGCGTTCTAAGAAATCAAATTTAATGAAACTTTTAAATATTATTTGTGTTTGATTGGATTTTATGTTTTCTTAAATTTGAACAGAATTGATTTAAAGATATCCGATGAAACTATTATAGTTTATTTATTTAAAACCTATACAATAGATTAGGGAGTTAGAAAAAATAGCAAATAAAATAATTAAATTTAATATTGATTACAAATTGTTTACAGTAAATAATCTTTGTGTTATTGACTGAGTAACTTTGTGTTGAATTTACAAGTTCAATAAATGTAGGCGATGAATTATAATCCTTAATTCAAGTTTCGTTAATTTGCACATATCATGTAATACGTACTCCATCAACTACGAGAAACATATGAAATTCTAGCAATCTAAAAAATCAAAATTTATCCCACTAATAATATCTCAATTATATATTATATATATTTATTTTCTTTCGTTGCAATCATTTTTCATTTTGCTTATTCATAAACTTATTTATTATTGAAAAATTACAATATAAAAAATATATTAATCCTATGTAATGTGAATAGTGTTGTCTATAAATATTTTAAATTATATATGAAATTATATTAAATTGTATGGAAGAAAAAATATTAAATAAATTTTTGTTACGAAAGTTTGTGCATTTTGTTTTTAACCGTCATCAATGTAGAATTTAGATGTTTAAATTTTAAGTGCTAATTTATGTATATTATCCTATTCTTATTATCCTATTATATGTAAAATCTTTATTTTAATATTCTTCTTGTTACTGTTAACTTGTTTCATTTTTTTCCATCTATTGTGTAAACCATTTGAACAATGAATTTATTGTAGTTTTCACTAAAACTCCTTCATAATAACTTTAGTACTTAAATTACAGAATAGTTTTGTTTTCATTGTTACTTAAAACTTGTAAACAAAGCCATGAAAATTAGCAATTAGCGTAAAAGAAAAGCATTACTTTTATCAAGTGTATGGTTTTAGTGAAAACTTAATTGGATGGTTTTTCTAAACTCATGCAAACACGAGTCCATTTATAGTTCCATTACGGAGAGCAGAAAGGATATACGTGTGTGTTTATGAATGTGCGAGATGTCTTTCAGTTACCTATTTTCTCGTTTCCTTCTAATAACGTATAATCCTATCTATTTTTCTTCTCTCTATTATATAGATGTGTACCTACTTGTCTACTATTATGTCCTATGTATATGTTTGTATCCTTTTCATTTTTATAAATGGTGGCCTTTAAGTGTGTGATCCACTTGTGAAAGATGATGTTGTGTTGATTGTGCATATTTCGCATTGTATAGGTATATGGTGAATAAAAATATTCTTTTCTAATTGGAGTTCTATGTATATCCTTAAACGCTGAGACATACTTGCAGTGTGTTATACATTTAGACAAGTATAAGCTGTTGGCGCTGTGTCAACCGGATTTATTTATGTTTTTGTTGTGACGTACTAACTATTGTGATGAAACTTTGGACAATAACTAGACTATTAACTCAATTCTTTTCAGATTAGAAGACAGGATGATAATGAAATTTGGTAATGGGTTTTCTTTAAAATCAATATAGGATGGTACACGTATCTAGTGCTATGTTTGTTAGTATTGCTATCGTCGAAAGTCAATTGTGTTTAATAGTTTTTTTACATAATTACTGCAAAAAATTAAGCAATTAGACATATCAACTGAATTTATATTGATATGAAAAAATTCTAACAGTTTCCCTGAAATTATTTTTATTATTTTAATAACGAATTCTAATGGGACAGTAAATTCATTATCCAGAAGGATCATTCAATCAATAAGATTCCTGGTAAGACCTCCTATAGGGGTATAGGCAGAAACAATTCTATACCACAAGGCGCGATCTTGAGTATCGACCTTAAGTTGTCGCCAGGACTTCTTTATTCCTCTGGTCTCCTACTCAACTGCTCGCTCCCATATACTACATGTTCCTTGAGTATTATAATCCAGAGCTTGTTTGGCGATGTTTCGCACTAGTCTCCTCAAAGTGTGACCGATCCACTGCAACTCAGTGACTATTTTAGTTTGTCCAATTGTACTCCAAAGGTCGTTGTTGGAGATCATTTGAGGTTAAAATATCCTTAAAATGTTTCAGAGGCATTGGTACAACAATGAAACAACACGGATTTCACGCACGCGTCAAATAGTCGCAGTTTCGTGCGAAGAGAGATCTATCATCATCATCAATGACGTGACAGCCCAAATCTCTGGCCTCCTGAAGCCGTCACCTACAATCGTCTCAATCCAAAGACCGCGTCCTCCAACTGCTAATTGTACTCTAGATGAAATCTGAGAGTATTATAAATTTATTCTCAGACAAAAAAACGAATGATGCATAAGTTAATATTATCACTCAAAATATTCAAAACCGGATGTCCGTCCGTACATCAGTCCGTCCGTCAATCCGTCCGTCAGTCCGTTCGTCAGTCCGTCCGTTCGCTCTCTAGCTTGAGAACGCTTTGAGCTAGAAAGTTCAAATTTTGTAAACATGATTTTTGACAAAAAAGTAAGAACAAGTTCGTGAACGGGCCAAATCGCTCCACCCCTTCTACCCCTCCCATACAAAATGACACAATTTCACAATTTGACAAAATTTGTTCAAAAACTATAAAAGCAATTGGTTTGAAATTTGGAATATATTATTTTTATGATGATTTCAATTATGCGTGTGCTTCCCTCCTCCCACCACCATAGAAACTGTATTTTTTCATGAAACACTCTAAGCCAATTTACGTAGTGCATATAAAATTTAGCTAGGGTGTAGCCTAATGGGTTGGTATTATATGCGAAGGTCGTGAGTTCAAATCCCGGTCGGCACAATATATAATTCTAGCACATTGCCTGCTTGAATATACCTTGGTTACCTCAATCTACGAAAATGAAAAATTCGTAGAAAGAGGGTTGTGCGAAGGGCTAACAATCCTTCCACAATAAGTTATGAAAAATGTTAAAAAAACCTGAATATCAGGAAGCCAAGGTCCGATTTGGGCTGTAGCGCCATCTTAGAAGTAGATATAAAATTTATCGAGCTAAAATTGTGCACAAGATATTTATTTTGAATAGTTAGTGAGATAAAAAAAAAAAATTAGACGAATATCTTCACGCGTTCTACCCCCTGCCATACAAAATGACTCAATTTCGCAATTCGATAATAAACGGATTTGCTCAAGAAGTATAAAAGCTATTAGTCGAAAATTTGGGTTATATTACTTTCATAATGATTTCAATCTACTCTATAAAAATTTGCGTCTTCCCTATCCTTCCACCACCTCCCATACAAACTGCACTTTTTCGTGAATTGCTCTAAACCAATTTACTCAGTACGTATAAAATTTATCGAGCTCAAATTGCGCATTAATAACTTAATCACAATTATTCGTATGACCAAAAAAAAAATTACACGATTAGCTTTACCCCTTCTACCCCCTCCCATACAAAATGACGCAATTTTGCAATTCTACAATAAACGGATTTCCTCAAAAAGCATAGATGCTATTGATCTGAAATTTGGAATATATTACTTTTATGATGATTTCAATCTACTACATAAAAATTACCTTAGTCCTCCCCTTCCTTCCACCACCTCTCATACAAACTGTAGTTTTTAATGAAATACTTTGAACAATTTACACAGTGCGTATAAAATTTATCGAGCTCAAATTATGCACTTTGTATTTATTTAGAATTATTAATAAGGTCAAAAAATATTAGACAATTAGCTTTACCCCTTCTACCCTCTCCCATGCAATCTGACACAATTTCACAACTTTACAAAAAGTGGATTTTCGAGAAAAGTATGAATGCTACTGATCTATAATCTAAAATATATCAAAAGCATGATGTTTATTGGTATTTCTGAAAAGTCTTTAAGAACTCGCCCCTCCTTCGACCACCTCCCATGTAAACTGTACAATTTTACTAAATATAATTATATATATGCGAATTTTCTCAGTACCTATTAAGGTTTTGAATCCTAAATTTTGTTTAAAACATTTTGATAGCAACTTTAGCGTGAAGAGAAAAAATTAGTATAATGTCGTCAACCCCTATACCACTTCCTCCGCAAAAATTCTTCAAATCAAAAAATTTCTCTTTCATCTAGATTCGTCCTGTTATGTTTGATTGATAGTTTCACCTAAAATGCATTTCAAGATTTTAAAAATGTTGTAAAAGTTAAAAAAGAAAACATCACAACAATGCTAATGTCGCCAACCATACCACGTTTTACAGTACTCCATTTACCTATAAAGGAGCCATTTAAAACCTTATACAATTTAATTAAATTCGTATGACTACGTCACTTAGCGTGCAAGCCTTATGGCAATTAATTACCAACCCTCGTTGAAAAGAGTGCAAGTCATATACCGTATCTGCCCCAAACAACGGATGTAATAAATTCGTCATTATTTCGTCATTATTTCGTCATGCAAGCTAGAACATTGAGCTGAACAATAATTGTAATGGCTCTGCGTTAAATCCTTTTAGTAACTAGGTCGGTAATTTTACCTCGGATATTGCCATGAAATGCATACTTCTTGTTGATTCAAAATATATTAATACAACCTTTAAGGACATTTTTATAGTCTTTGGATATTTCACTGATCCAAAATATATCCTAAGCTAGCGTGCTGGTCTATAGTGTTTAGTTTGTGAGTTCAAACTCCAGTGAACGTATTATTCCAATGTAGCGGGTCAACCCTTTTAGAATATAGTGAAACCTTAAGGTTTATTGGGTCAAAGTACGATTTCGAAAAATTATGTCTTTCCATAAAATAACAATGGAAAGGATATTTGACACTCTTAAGATCTTTTTCCTATCGTTATATGCAAAAATACACTTAAAGCATCATAGAAATCCACTTTACTTAAAGTTTTATCGAAACTCTTCATTACATGGTGATGACTCTTCAGTCCTGCGAGCAGGATAAGCTCCTTCACACAAAAATAATCACTTAATCATTAGTCATTCGAGATTATCAGGAGAGGTAGCAACTGTTGCATTCAGTATTGTTATACTCAAATGTTCATCAGGTTTCAGTTCGAATCCCGAGATGAGCATTTCGGTTATGTAAATTTTGAGATTTTGCCAGACAAGGATATTTTCAAGAGTTTAACTTTCCTCTTTTGTGTACTAAAATGTTACAGTTTTGATTCGAACTCTTTTGTTTTAGGCGACCATATTTAAAGTTATGAACTTAATAATTTTATGCCTTTTGAAGTTTTAGCATTGGACGATTGTTTTCAGTACTTTGTTCAGAATTAAACGATAAAAACATAACAGGACTACGTTTGGGCGTAAAGCCCATAGATGAAAGAGAATTTTTTTTTGATTTCGAAAAATTTTGTATGGGGCTGCATTGAACTATTCTTTTTTTCACATCATGCTGGAGTAGCCATAAAAATGTTTTATACAAATTTAAGCTTCAACAATTGAATAGGTACTGAGAAATTAGTGTATTAGATTTAGAGGATTTGTGCAGTTTGTATGAGAGGTGGTAGAAGGAGTAGGGTTATTCGGATACTTTTTATACCGTCGATCAAATTTAAGATAAAAATAAATAATATGTTTTTAATTCCAAATTATTAGCTCTTACGGACTGCAAGCAAATTTAATTATTGCATATTTTTGAAAATCACTCCTATTGTATGGGGCGAAGCGAATTAACTCGTTCACGAATTTGACTTTACTTTTACATGAAAGACGACGTGCACAAGATTTTGAACTTTCTGGGTTAGGTTAGGTTGGAGTGGTGGCGTTTGCAACGTAGACTACGTGGGATCCATAGTGATACCATGATATCATGAATTTAGGAAATCCTAATTTGAAAAATCCCTCGATATTGCGACGAAATTCAACATATTCCTCATACCGCCGCTCGAAACCTACCTGAGGTTTGGGGAAGAACAGCATGTCGAGGGTTTTAAGCCTTCTTCTAGTAAGAGTCGGGTAGTTACACAATACGTGCTCCACCGTCTCCTCTTTCCTGGCTATTTCAAATTTCTGCAGAGGTCATGTATTACCAAACCCATTCTGAATACGTGTGCTCCAATAAGAAAGTGGCCAGTAAAAATATCCATAAATGTCTCACATTTCTTCCTGGATAATGATAACAAGAGTTTTGTCATCTTTACGTTACTCACATTCCACGTTCATTTCGTAGTTTTACGAGTTGTGGCTCTTTCTACCTGGCTTCGGCTAGATTTATCATCTGCGCGTCTATGGAGTCATTGGCGATATGTATGGGCGGTGGTAAGTTTTCTGCGGAATTTAGCTCCAGGCTTACCTCTTGCTTTCTCGTCCGCTACTTTGTTTCCTGTTATTGCCGGAACCCAGCAAAGTTCGACCTTTCTTTTGGTACTGGGCATTTGCAGTGCGGGATGACAGCTGAATACTGTCTAAGACCTTATAGTACATGATTGCAGGGTCTTCAAGTTAACCTGACTATCTGTATTGACATTAATTTTTTCGGTCCGTTGCGTATTGCAAATTTTGGCTGCCTTTTGGATTGCTAGAACTCATTCGGCAACCAGAAGAACGAGCCCATTGGAAGATCAGCTAAGTACACTGCTGTACCCACTCCTCCTTTCATGATAGATTCGACAGTGAATAGATTCTTTAATGTCCCCGGTTCATCTTTCCTAGTGTTCCGTATTCGATATATGTATCGAGAATTTACTATCAAATCACAGACTTTGAAACCATAGAGTCCGTGGTTATTGCAAGTAGGCTTATCCTACTATGCCCGTACATGCGTGTTTTAAGTTGCTTGGCCTCCTCGGGTCGCTGAGCATAACTAGATGCCACGCTTTTTGCAAACAATTCGATTGGCCTTAGAGAGAGTAAGACATTCAGCAAATCTGATGATATAGTATTAAGAGGCCCAATAAATCCGCGCTAAGTCGCAACTTCCTAACGAACATCCATTTGTAGTAGAACGCGATGCTGGCCTTAGTTGATCGCTTCTCTATATTTTGTTTCCATGTTAGCTTGCTGTCTAAGATTACTCCCATATACTTTGCATAGTTGGACAGAGTCAATTCCGTTCTTCCTATTTTCGGTACTCTAATCTCTTAAGTTTTGGTTTTCCTAGTAAAGACCACGAATTCCTTTTTTACTAGTTTACGTTAATCCCGGCGCTTTTTGCCCAGTAGTGTAGTTTTTTGAGAGCTCCTTCCGTGAGATCGGATGTTATGTATTATGTGTATTTACCTGATAATAGTATCACTACGTCATCATCATAACCCACAACAATTACCCTCGAACTTCTCAGATCCTTGAGAATCGATACCCACAAAAGTGGAGATACGTCTCCTCTTTGTGGCGTTCCTCTACTCGTGCGCTTGCCATTCTAACGCCTATTCCCTCCTTACGAATGGCTGAATCTACCGATTTCCCTTTTATGGACGAGTGCTGAGCTTGTGAGAGATGGTCTGGGTCTCAGGTATCTCTGATGTCTAGTATCCTTTCTAGCGTTTTAAGAAAAAAGGACGTAAGAGTTATAGGTCGGTAGTCCTTAGAATTAACGTGACTACCCACGCCTGCTTTTGATATGAAAACCACTCGAGCTACCGTCCATATAAAGAGCACGTAATTTAGTTTCAGACAACCTGGATATAGTCTAGAGCGTAGCGTGTTGATCTACAATTCGAAGGTAGTGAGTTCAAATTCCGATCGACGTATAGCTCCAGTACATTGCTTGTGTGGGTATATCTGGGCCACCTTAATCTGCGAAAATGAAAAAATTTTAGGTGGAGGGCTTACAACCATTCCACAATAACAAATAAGTCTTAAGGAACCGGAAGGTCAGGAGGCTTAAGCCCGATTTAGGCTGTAGTTCCATTGAAGAAGAAGTTTAGTTTGAGACATCTCTTGAAGATCGTTATCAGCCACGAAATCACCAGCCCTTTTACATTTTGCAGTATGGCTGATATTATTCCAACCGGTCCCGACGACTTGTAAGCGTCGAACGAGCTTATTGCCCAGCTTTGTCTGATTTTGGTAAAAAGTGCTGGAGCGCTCTCCAGTCGCGTGTGGGGGTCCAAGAAGTACGTGCATAAAAGCACCTCAAGCGTTCTCTTGCCCTCCATTGTCCAGCTTTCACCTTAGTCTGTTTATAGTGAGAAGTCCTGGAACATTCTGCAGTCGCGTGTGGGGGGTCCAGGAAGTGAGTGCATAAAAGCACTTCAAGCGTTCCCTTGCCATCCATTGTCCAACTTTCACCTTAGTCTGTTTATAGTGAGAAGTCCTGGAACGTTCTACAGTCGCGTGTGGAGGTCCAAGAAGTAAGTGCATAAAAGCACCTCAAGCGTTCTCTTGCCCTTCTTTGTCCAGCTTCTATCCGTGTTCCTGAGTAAGGCTGATGAAGCAGAGTTCTTGGATATAAGTTTCCTAAGTCTGGAGGCTTCTGAGGTTTGCTTTATCTGGCTGCACAATTTTCTTCAGTTTTTTCTTTTAGCATTCCTCAGTTCCCTTTTAGCGAACGTTAAGAAACTCTTATATTTATCCCATGCTCCTGTTGGCCCAGTATGCTTTGTGGTGCTAAACAGTATATTAGTTTTCAGCTCTCAGTTTCACCATGGTAGTTGAGACCTTTGCTAGGGTGTAGCCCAGTAGGTAGCGTGTTGATCTTGTAATGCGAAGATCGTGAGTTCAAATCCCGGTCGGCGCAATATATAATTCCAGCACATTGCCTGCTTGGGTATACCTTGGTCACCTCAATCCACGAAAATTGAAAACTCGTAGAAAGAGGGTTGTGCGAAGGGCTAACAACCCTTCCACAATAAGTAAAAAAATGTTAAGGAACCTGAATGTCAGGAGGACAAGGCCCGATTTGGGCTGTAGCGCCATTGTAGAAGAAGAAGTTGAGACCTTTTAGGTGGGTTTTTAAGGGCATGTCTTTTCAAAAGCATGTTTAAGAGTGTAAGTTAGAAAGGCTGTGGTGTGTTCCAGCTTACGTATTATATATTCCAAATGTAGTCCAGCTTCCTATTCTCTAGTTTGCTTTTGATTATATTCGAGAACAGATTCCAGTCCGCTTTTGCTGGATTTCTGTACGGTTTTACACATTTGTTTGGAAGAAACGCCTAATCGAATCCTCTATATCAGTGGTCGAAGACTGATCGTTTGTCAAGGACCTTCCAATTTTCCGACCTACATTCGTTCGAGTCCTTATAAAGTATTTGGTCGAGAACACTTTCGCTAGAAGGGCTACTATAAGTTGGTATGTAGTGGCAATTATAGCGTAGTAGGTTAGTATTTAGTATAAGGAGCAGTAAAGACTCACCTCTTGTTAATATCCTTACCTCCACATATTGTGTGGTGAGAGTTCGCGTCCCCAACAATTACCAAGTTGAGCTTAGTCCATATCGCCTCCTCCGTTAGTGTCGGCAGCTAATCTGTTGGCGATGGCATGTCATGGGTCATGGAAATTGATGCGATTAACAGTGGCGGCTGTTAGTTTTCGCACTCAATCTGTGCCGCCGTTAAGTCGTTTGTGCTGTAATTTTACTTTAGAAAGATATTTAGGTTCTTTTTGGCCAAAATCTTCCTTTTGAGAAGTCAGTAGCTTGTAAGCCTGTGTGACGTCAGGCCCTTAATTCGTTTATTCCCGGAGATCCATGGCTCACGTATTAGTGCCTCATCGAAATTTCACTCCTCCAGAGTGAGGAGTAGTTCAGCTGAAGCTAACCTTCTGTGATGCAGGTTAATTTGAATCACTTTCAGCATTTTGTGAAGCCAGAGTCGGATTCAATATTGCGGACTGTGTAGGAGTAGCGTCTGGATCTGTTATCTCATTTCTGCTTTGCTCATCCATACCGATGGAAATCTTTTCAGCAGAGAAAGTGAGGGTTTCTATCTTTAAATCCTTTCCACTTCATTGTCCTCGAAAGTATTTTTGTTCCCGTCTTCGAGGTTTCGCTTTTGAAGGCGTACATAGACAGTCCCGATTCACCAGGCCGATTTTTCGAAGCTAGTCTAAAGTATTTCATTTAAAATGATATAAAAAACATAACGGCTGGGCGTAAAGCCCAATCGTGCAATACTCTAGATGAAAGAGAATTTTTTTTATTTTAAGGAATTTTGTAGGGGAGGGGGTGACGACATCGAACTAATTTTTTCACATCACTCTAAGGTTGCTATCAAAATGTTTTACACAAAATTGAGGATTCAAAAATTTAATTGGTACTGAGAAATTTAGTGTATTGGATTTAGTGAAATTGTGCAGTTTGTATGGGAGGTGGTAGAAGGAGTGTGAATTTGTAAATGAGGTTTTTAGAAATAACTTTAAACATCATTTAATTGACTAGGGTATAGTCTAGTGGGTAGCGTGTTTGGTTTACAATGCGAAGGTCGTGAGTGCAAATCCCGGTCGACGCATAATTCCACCACACTACCTGCTTGAATATACCTTGGTTACCTCAATCTACGAAAATGAAAAATTCGTAGATAGAGGGTTGTGCGAAGAGCTAACAACTCTTCCGCAATAAATAATGAAAATGTTAAGGAACCTGAAGGTCAGGAGGCCAAGGCCCGATTTGGGCTGTAGCGCCATTGAAGAAGAAGAAGAAGATCATTTAATTGACATATTTTAAATTGCAGATCAGTAGCATTCATACTTTTCAGGAAAATCGACATTTTGTAAAGTTGTTCAATTGTGTCAAATTGTATGGTAGGAGGTAGAAGGAGTGAAGCTAATCACCTAATTTCTTGATGGTCTTACTAATAATTCTAAATAATTATTTAGTGCATAATTTCAGCTCGATAATTTTCATACGTACTGAGTAAATTTATTTAGAGTATTTCATAAAAAAGTGCAGATTGTATGGGAGGTGGTGGAAGGAAGGGGAGGACTCAACTAATTTTTATACAGCAGATTGAAATTATTATAGAAGTAATATATTCCAAATTGAAGATCAATAGCTTTCATGCTTTTTGAAAAAATCCGTTTATTGGCGAATTGCGAAATTGTTTCATTTTGAATGGGAGGGGGTGGAAGGGGTGAAACTAAATGTCTAATTTTTTTCGTCTTACTAATAATTCCAAATAAATATTTAGTGCAAAATTTCAGCTTGCTAAATTTTATACGCACTGATTAAATTGGCTAGGGTATAGCCTAGGAGGTAGTGTGTTGGTCTTGTAATGCGAAGGTCGTGAGTTCAAATCCCGGTCGGCGCAATATATAATTCCGGCACATTGCCTGCTTGGAAAAACATACATTGGTCACCTCAATCTAAGAAAATGAAAAATTCGTAGAAAGAGGGTTGTGCGAAGGGCTAACAACCCTTCCACAATAAGTAATAAAAAATGTTAAGGAACCTGAATATCAGGAGGCCAAGGTCCGATTTGGGCTGTAGCGCCATTGTCAATGTAGAGTAAATTGGCTTAGAGAATTTCATGAAAAAGTACAGTTTGTATGGGAGGTGGTAGAAGGAAGGAGAGGACACGCATAGTTTTTATATGGTATATTGATATCACCATAAAAGTAATATGATCCAAATTTGAGACCAATAGCTTTTATACTTTTCGAGCGAATCTGTTTATTGTCAAATTGCGCAGTTGTGTCATTTTGTATGGGAGGGGGTAGAAGGAGTGGAGCGATTTGGCCCGTTCATGAAATTGTTCTTACTTTTTTGTCAAAAACGACGTGTATAAAATTTGAACTTTCTAGATCAACGCGTTCTCAAGTTAGAGAGGACACGGACGGACAGACGGACGGACGGACATCCGGTTTTGAGATTTTTGAGTGATTATATGAACTTCTGTATCATTCATTTTTTTGTCCGAGCTTTATTTCGTAGCGTTACAAACTTTGTGGCAAACTTATAATACTCTCAGATTTCATCTAGAGTATAAAAATGGAGTACAAAATTATTTACCAATGAAGTAGAAAAGAAAACAGAAAAGAAAAGAAAATGCAATATTGAAGAAGCCAAAAGTATGTTTTGAAGAAACTACAAGCTACAAAACAAATCAAAAGAAAATAAATTAAAACTCTAAACTCTAACAAATATATATGTACTATATCCCAAATCATCAAAACGCTGAAAATGGATCGGAAGATTGTTCGAGATTCTTATTGTCTGAACGAAAAAGGAATACTCACCAATCGTCTTAAAGAAACGCTGTTCACTAGTCTGTAAGATATTATGCACGCAAATTAGTGATCTGCGCTTCAGGAAAGAGGAAAAAGTGCACCCTAAAATGCTCGTCTATATTGTGATACAAGGTCATAACACCTTAGTGCAAAGACAAATCGGATACAATTATAGATATGCCTAGGAAATACTCTACTACCGTAAGTGAGGAAAGGTATGATTAGAGATTTCACGAGCATAAGCCTAGTATGCAAGGGAAGGACACTAGCACCCATAGTCTTCGCGGATTACCATATACCTTTTTTAGGACAGAAGCGACATTCTTACATTCACTCATAGACGAGTCAAGAGTTACTCCTAGATTCCTTATATAGGTTTGGAACAAGAGGAGTGTACCGTTGACTATTGGGTGGGGAAGATCCCAGGAATTTGGATTATCTAGTCCGGTGTAAAAAACAATGCATTAAGAGTTTTGCTCGTTGGGCGTAAGATGGTTAAGTTGAGACGAACTTAATATGCGAGCAATATCCTGATTTACGCGTTCAACGCTGTCTTCAAATAAACTAATCTGTCTACTTAAGTAGATGTGTGCATCATCCGCATACAAATGAAGGCTGCAGTCGTGCAATATATTCGGTAGATCATTAATATAAATGCTAAAAAGCAGTGGACTTAAGACTGACCCTTGGGGACACCACACTTAAGGGGTAAAGATGAGCATAGAACATGATCAATTCTGAATTGCTGGTATCTGTTGGCTAGGTAGCTACCAAGATGTTTGACTGTGCTCGTAGAAAAATTAAAAATAGACGATGGCTTGTCTAATCGTCTGCTATGGTCCACCGAGTAAAAGGCTTTCTCTAAGAGAACAAGGCAGGTTATTAGTTATTGTCCATAGCGGCTCTAACATCCAAGGTTACTTTAATCAGCACAGATTCGCAGCTGTGACGAGGCCGAAACCCTGGTTGAAAAGAGGATAACATTTTATTGCTCAATATATTTATATTCCTGCAATTGCATAGACATAATTTTCTCCAATACTTTCGAAAGGATGCAAAATATGCTGATTTGACGGAAATAATTAAAACTAGAAGGATTTTTATTTTTTGGGTTAGGCAAAATGGCGGCAACCTTTCAATCGAGTGGAAAATAGCTCATTGTTAAGCAAAAGGTCATACTCCGAAGAATATACTCGTATTGCCATAAGAATGGGAAAGGTATTCTTCAAAAAGCATGATACATTTTATCAGCGCCTATGAAGAGAGACTTAACACTATTATAAACAGAGAAAAGTTAATTTAGGCTGATACATCGAAAAGACGATTTCGTCCAGTAGCCTCATCTCTTCAACCTTTCCAGATTCATTTTTCCAAGTGGGTCACTATAGTCGACTAGAGCTACTAGGAGGTGTTTTTAAATTAAGTAGTTGTCCTAATCTCTGGAGCTGTAAGCCAATACTTGGTCTTTTTAGACTGCGATCTCCTCTTTTGATCTCTGCCAGTTAAGCCTCTTAGTTTCCACCCTTTCATACGCGTTTTCATCGACCTTGTTGCAATAAGTCGGGCTTTTGCTCACACCGCTCTGCCTTTGTCTAAGGTTTCTTTAACCCAGGAAAGATCCTTCATCTCCTTTGGAGTGAGTTTTTTCTTATTGCCAGGTCCCATTTCGTACCTAAGTACGGCTTCGTATTAGTCGAGCAGCCTTCGATTCTTTCGCGAGGCCTCGGATATTTTATATTTTTATTTCTCTAAATTAAAATGAAATCATTTCATCAACTCCCGTAAAAACTGAACGATTTTCTCAGTACTTTTCAAATTAATGGGGCTTAAATTTAGTCGGAAGCTAATATTTTACGAGTAGTATCTTTCTATCATCCCCCACAGAGGACGACACCATTTCCCAACCCTATAATAAGTCAATTTTCTTCGCATAAAATGGAAATATTAAATTTTAAACTCACCAAAACTTACGACTATATTTATTTTTCTGAAAAAATTTAGTATGTGCTAGTTCAAGAAATAAAATATTTATATTGATTGGTATGACCTTCTCCGAAACGTTCAGGAGTTTCAATATTATCTTCAAAAATCTGATCGATACTTAAAACAGATATCGTAATAAAACCATAAATCTCATCTTTTCGTCATTTTATCATCCCATTACGAACTTCATACTATCGCAATTCGTTCGATTGCGTCTTCCGAATTTCTGATGAGATGAGTTTCTAATGCCGACGAAAAACTTTCCAACCGAAACGGAATTTGTCTTTTTTTTTTCTTGTTTGTTTACGCCACAAACAAATCGATTTCTATATTAAGAGCTTATAGAAAGTTTAATACTGTATTTGATCATGTCTTCCTTTAAACTTGATATCTCCATATTACAATTTTCTTTCATCGGATCGAACATATATGCTGATGATACACTCTACATGCAAATACACACAGTGGTTCCAATATTAGGATTATGGTGCCATTCAGCTTTTCAACAGGATCCTTTTCGTGACGTGGAAATTTAAGAAGTTTTTTTTTTGCAAATAGATATTATCTATTGTAAGATAAATTGAAATCAACCAGCGAGAGGGGCTTGAATGAAAGCAACAGATTTTAGCTTTCATGAGTTTTTGTACAAAGTCAAAAGTTTAGATATTGTTATGGAAATTTAAGCGAAATTTCGCAAGGTGTTCTTTTTCCTGACATGATGTATGCTTATCCCGAAATAATCCCGTCTAAAGAAAAATTATTGGCAATCAGATTTTTCGCATCAAGAATTATATCTGATTTTCTTGTAAGTTTAACGAAGTTGATAAGTTACTTTCGGCTTAGACTAATTTCGAATTATCGGACCTCACTTTCGTAACACCAGTTTTTCATCAATAGTACACTTAATAGATTTAGTTTGATAACAATAATTAACTTGTATAGTTGTTACCTATGCAGTAGACATGTTCTTTCATCTAGAGTCTTTGTTTTTTTTTTAATAAACTTTAACATATGTACAATACATATAATCTAGCGATAGACCCATTTTAAAGTTGATTCTCTCACATGTGTTTCTCAAAATTCGAGTGCTTAAGTCAGTTATTTCGAATACATTTTAACAAGGAATTTATTTTATTTTATTTCCAGACCAAGCTTAAAATATCAATACACAGCTTTAGATAGCGGCAATGGAATCCAGGAGAGAAGTCCGAGAGAGCGTGCCGCACGTGATCGTGCATTGAGTGCCTGTCAAGAGTGGATACAAAATTCGAATGGTCGTTACGATATTATGGCCCACCTTGATGAGATCGGATCGAGGCATAATAAAAATTGGTTTTTGATCAATGATACTTCGGTAAGAAATTTTTATGATCCCTTAAGGAAAATCTTTCTTTACATTTTGGTCGATTCCTTTACACATTTATTTTATTTAGTAAGTTTTCTCTTACTGCAGCGAGAGCGTCACGTGATCTGTTATCGTGAGCGTCATAATAAATTGCTTTGTAACTTAGTTAGCTCCAAAACAATGGCTTATAAAGAAACTTCAGTAGCAGTAACATTTATAGGCAAATTATGAATAAAAAAATTAAATAGCGTTGGCCCAAGAATAGATCCTTGTGCTTCTCCAGCACTAACAAGAATGATTGTCGAAATGGAGTTCGCTATCTCTACGAAAAGCTTTCTGTCTGTCGGCAATAATTGTGATAAGAGCTTGCGGATAGCCTGTCATCATAAGCTTATGCATTAATCCATGCATCCACACAGAATCGCCTTTCCTAATAGTCCAAGAGCCTTGGAACAAAAAATAATAACGGAAAGTGACAAGGATACAAATTGCATATAGTGACAGAGCGCAGTGCAGCTAAGACAAAAGACGAAAAATAAATTTCAGAATCCGGTGCCAAACGGGTCCTGTGTAGTGGAACAAAAAAGTTATTCGTGGATGTCGACACAAACTAGATGTCATTGGAAAGCCCTTGAGAAGCTCTCCACAAACATCTCTTTTTTTCGCGAATTTATAAACAGTTTTTTAAAAATTTATTAAATTTAAAAAACTTATATACCAGCTAGGGTATAGCCTAGTAGGTAGTGTGTTGGTCTTGTAATGCGAAGGTCGTGAGTTCAAATCCTGGTCGGCGCAATATATAATTCCGGCCTAAAAAGAAAATGAAAAATTCGTAGAAAGAGGGTTGTGCGAAGGGCTAACAACCCTTCCACAATAAGTAATGTAAAATGTTAAGGAACCTGAATATCAGGAGGCCAAGGTCCGATTTGGGCTGTAGCGCCATTGTAGAAGAAGATATACCATTTTTGTGTCCCAGGCAACTTATTATTAGGAAACTAATTATATTGAAATGAAAATTTCCCGGTTACAAATAATAAGGCGTAACAGTGTAGAATCTTGAAATCTTTCCTCTCAATTTGAAATGCACTGTGAAAATATTCACCAAACCACTACACACTAACTATATTTTTGTAAAGTGCTCAGTGAGACCTTCCCAATGTCTGTACCTTCCAATTATTTTTCGTCCTTCGTCTTAGTTACACTGCCTTCTATCACAATATGCACCTCATATCCTTGTCGCTTTCCGTTGTTATTTTTTGTTCTAGGGCTCTTGTTCTATAAGTCTATTGAACACGCAACCGTACATTTTTTTCTGCCGAAGATTTTGTTATAATATTCTCTTGCAAGCCTAAATAAACTGCCAACAAGTCGGGCGAAACTTTATTATTCTTGGGACAAGTTCCGGATGTGTGGAAAGTCAATATGCATGTTAGAGTGGCTAGGGAAGACTAAGTGAAAGGGGGTTCTTGGGCAGGGCAATTGTCAATTTAACGCTTTGCGCAAACGTTCAAAAGCTCCAGTACATATAATCAATATTTCGTTCGTTTATTTATGCAAATTTGAGTTTTTATGAGGGGAGGGGTGAGGGGTGATAGTAAGAGTGGGTGGATGTTAACAGTTTTTTAATTGATTGCTTGAATCACGTCCAATATTCTCTGCATAGAACGTCAGTTTCATAGACGAAGTTGCATAGAATTTTCATAGGATTCGGTGTATTTTACATTCACGAAACCAAACATTTGTATTGAAAGGGGTAGAGGAGGTAGGGGAATCGTAAAATTTGTGACGCAATTTTATTTCCTCGTACGAAATTTCAAGTTCGTAGCTTTTAATTTGTTGGTTATTAGTTGATTCAATGGAATAGGTCGAAATGATACTTTTGTATGGGAGGGGGTAGAAGGGCAAGCGCGATTGTAAAACTCTTAAAGTAATATCATTTCAATTATTTTTATAAGTTTTTGTGTAAAATTTTAAATTGATAGCTTTTAAGGGTTAGCTGATAACTGATTTATTAAAAATGGTCGAAAAAATAATTTTGAATGAGAGGGGGTAGAAGAAGTAGGGGAATCGCAAAATTTGTGACGGAATTTTGCTTTCATTCTCTTTTAAGGTGCTCGTACAAAATTTCAAGTTCGTAGCTTTTAATTTTTTGGTTAGCAGTTGTTTTATTGAAATTGGTCGAAATCATATTTTTGTATTGGAGGAGGTAGAACGGCAAGTGTGATCTCAAAAATTTTGACGCAGTTCTATTTCAACTATTTTCAAATGATTTTGTGCAAAATTTAAAATTGATAGCTTTTACTAATTAGGTGATAATTAATTTCTTAAAAATGGTCGAAAAAATAATTTTGTATGGGAGGGAGTAGAAGCTTTCAAGGTATTCGACCAGTTAACATTTCATTCTTTTAAATATTTTTTTTAAATGCATTTCGCCAATGCGCAAGTTTCTACCTTCAAATTTCATTCAAAAATTTTCAATTTATGTAGTGTTTTCATTGCACATGAAACACCTTGTGCACCTTAGACCAGGGGGGTCGGTGCATAGCAATTGCGGAATTTTTATTATTTTTTCTGTATGTACAGCAAATAGATGTATCCACATGGAAAATTTAAATTTTGTATCTTTCACCAGAGCCCTTAAAAAATCACTCAAAATTTTCGACATTTTTCATTACCACCTCCCTCCCCTTACACCTCCCGACGTAAAATTTTTACCAAATTTAAAAACTACCTAGATCTACAATTTGACAAAATTTTAATTTGATATCTGCACTCAATTTTGAATTATAACGGTTTGAAATTTTGGAAAGTGCATCATTTTTGAAATGCCTCCCATTTCCCCCCACTACTATTTTGTCCAAATGTTATATTTTTCTCGTATTTCTCTAGTATAGCTTAATATAAGTTCTAAGATTCAATTACATAGCTTAATAAATAGCCGAGATACTGATTTTAGTAGTGTCAAAATATAAATTTTTTATGGTAAGTAATTTCGAAGAAATAATCATTTGAAAATAAAATTCGACTGACAATTGTTTCTTAGCCCCCCCCCCCCTGTTCGCACCCCAATGGATAAAAAGATTAAATTATTTTTTTATTTCTATATGTGTGTTAAGCTTTAGCTTTCTAGCTGTTACCATGGTTGAGATATTTGAATTCGTATTTTTCGGCTTAAGCGCTCCCCCCGCCTCCCCCTGAACCCGTATACCCCACAAAATGGGTATCCCCCTGAGATCCGCAGCTATCAACAATCCCCCCCAAAAATGAACTTTCTATCTTGAAGGGTTTGGGAGTTAATGTGCGCTGAGCGTACACACCGACGTACAGCGGACGACGTACAGCCAGACGGATTTTTTTATACTCTAGATGAAATCTGAGAGTATATTGTGTTTGCCTTACCGTTTGTAACGCTAAGAAATAATGCTCGCACAGAGCCGCCACGGGTACAGAAATATTTGTTGTCGCTCAAAAACTTCGATTCCGAGTTGCTGTCTGTCCGTCTGTCCGTCTGTCCCTCTGTCCGTCTGTCCGTCTGTCTGCAGCATAACTCTCGAACGCTTTGTGCTATCGTGCTGAAATTTGTTGTGTGTCATTTCTAGCAAAAAGGAAACTTTAAGTTCGTGAAAGGGCCACATCCCCCCACTCCTTCTACCCCCTCCCATACAAATTTTACGAAATTCTGAAATTTTCAGAAATTGCTTTCTCTTTGAAACTACTTAAGCTATCAATTTGAAATTTGGGTCAAAGTATTATGATATAAATGTCATTAATATGACGGAATATTGATCCGATCCCGTCACTCCTTCTACCCCCTCCCATACAAATGCCTAGTTTTGAAAAATGCAGTTTTTCGATTTTCATTGAAACTAGCAAAGTTATAAAAACGAATTTTTGCCAGAATTAATTTTATTATAATTCCAATCAGAATTGAAAAAATTATCAACTTCACCTCACTCCTTCTACCCCCTCCTATACAAATTTCACGAAATTTTAAAATTTTAAATAAATTATTTTTCTTCGAAACTGTTAAAGCTATCTACTTAATATTTTGCACAAAGTATACAAATAGAAATATCAATAATGGGAAAAAAAATTGTTTTGATCCGTACACTCCTTCTACCCCCTCCCATACAAATGTATAATTTTTGTTAAGTGCATTATATCGATTTTCATTAAAACTAGAAAAAGTATAAACTTCAAATTTAGCCACAATTTGTTTTTCAATAATTGCAATATTTGCTAAAAAAAATTATCAGCTCCTCTTCACTCCTTCTACCCCCTCCCATACAAATATCTGTATTATAAATTCAAGAAAAGCATTTCTCCTTCGAATATATTAGAACTATCGAATTTGAAATTGAGTCAAAGCGTGGTGACAAGGATGATGATAAGCAGTTTCAAAATCATCTTAAACGCTCCACTTCCTTTGCCACCTCTCATGCAAATGCCTCAATTTCAGGAAAAATTTGTCCAATTGAAAATAATGAAAGATACAAACCTTAAATTCAGCACGAAATATTTTGCATACCACATTAGGTGTTATATCCAAAAATTACAAACCTTCCCCCTCTTCTTCTACCACCTCCCATACAAAAGTCACTATTAATTATTTAAAAAAATTGGAGGTGACATATTTTCCGGTACACTCGAACCTGTTTTTGTGCGGTCTTTTTTTGTGCGATTTTTTATTTGTGCGATTTTTTTTAAGCGTTTTTTTTTTGTGCGGTTGAAGGTAAATTTATTATTTTTACTATTTAGATACAAATTTTTAGGATTTTTATTTTATGTTTATACTCTAGATGAAATCTGAGAGTATTATAAGTTTGCTCTAAAGTTTGTAATACCAAGAAATAAGGCTCGGAGAAAAAAATGAATGATACAGAACCGGATGTCCGTCCGTCTGTCTGTCCGTCCGTGTCCTCTCTAGCTTGAGAACACGTGGAGCTAGATAGTTCAAATTTTGTACACGTCGTTTTTGACAAAAAAGTAAGGTCAAGTTCGTGAACGGGCCAAATCGCTCCACCCCTTCTACCCCCTACCATACAAAATGACACAATGGCGCAATTTGACAATAAACAGATTTGCTCGAAAATTATAAAAGCTATTGACCTGAAATTTGGAAGATATTACTTTTATGATAATATCAATCTACGGTATAAAAATTATACGTTTCCTCCCCCTCCTTCTACCACCTCCCATACAAACTGTACTTGTCATGAATTACTCTAAGCCAATTTACTCAGTGCGTATAAAATTTAGCGAGCTGAAATTGTGCACTAAACATTTATTTAAAATTGTTAGTAAGGCCAAAAAAAATTAGACGATTAGCTTCACCCCTTCTACCCCCTCCCATACAAAATGACACAATTTGACAATAAATCGATTTTCTTGAAAAGTGTGAATGATACTAGTCTGAAATTTGAGGGATGTCAATTTTATAATATTCCTAGTTATTTCTTAAAAAATCACTAAAATCCTTCCACTCTCTACCACCTTCCATACAAACTGCATATTTTCACTAAATCTAACTCACTAATTTTCTCAGTTTCCATTCAATTTTTGGCGTAAGCATTTTGAATAAAACATTTTTATAGCTACTTTAGCATGATGGGGAAAAAATTAGCTCAATGCTAGCATCCCTTCTAACACTCCCCATACTAAATTTCTTGGGATCACAATAAATTCTTTTTCATCTAGAGCATCGTAAGATTGCACTTTACGCGCAATCGTAGCTCTGTTATGTTTAGGCATAATCCGTAAAAATGAATCAGGGCAAAAACAAAGCGAAAAGGAAGGTAATTTCCTTAGAAACTAAGACTACGATTTTAATACGAATAGCAGAAGGTGAAGGATCCCCAGCTCTTGGTAAAGAGTTTGGATTAAGTGAATCCACTAGAAGAGGCATACAAAAACATGCAGGTGAAAGAACTAAATCTAGTAATAGTGCCACAAATGAAAGCGCTAAACGAGCATCGTATTGAAGAAACATTTTGATAGAGAAAACGGAAAAGGTGCTCATATTGTGGATTCAAGAATTAACTCAAAAAAGCATCCCCATTGAAAAATGTTCGCATGTGTGTTTTCTAAATCAGATTCCATAAAGTTTGGCGAGATTTCAAGTAGCTGCAAAGCCTCGTGTCTTGATTTCCTTTAAAAAAGCAATTCCTAGTTATTTCGTAAATTTTTTAAGTTTTTTTCTATGTGAGACTTTTTTTATGCGGTCCCTATCCACCGCATAAAACAAAAATTTTTTAATTGTATTGCAAAAACTATTTTTTATAGCTACTTGTGAAGTTTTGTGCGATATTTTTTTATGCGTTTTTTTTTTTCATGCGGTCCCTATCCACCGCACAAAAACAGGTTTGAGTGTACATTGAACTCTCTCTCATTTCATCTAGAGTATCATATGATTGGGATTTACGCCCAATCATAATTCTTTTATGTTTTTTTTGCATTTTTAGGCTAATTTAGTCATGAAACGCGAAAAAACAAAATTTCAGGGTAGCAAATTTTTTCGTCGATCACAATACTTTATTATTAAAATAATAAAGTAAAATGCGTGCTTGGCAGAATCAGATTTCTCGAAACCGAACGTTCGAAATAAATTCACTGGAAAAATTATTTAATTTGACTTGGATGATTTTTTTCAAAAATTTCACCAGTATTTGATAGCATTGAAACGGCTTTCAGATTATATATATCATTAGACGAACTGCTTTCCAGAATAAGGTAAAGCTTCGAGAGAAATATCCATTGTTGATTCAATTATTGAAGATGATAGTCAGCTTTCCAGATAATTGATCAGAGCATTTGCGAAGAATATAATTGGGAACGCTATCCGGACCTGTAGATTTTTTCCCATTCGTGTAGTTTATTAGTTCTCTGTTGAAGAAATTATCTTTGTCGCTGACCACATTATTTGATCGATCTTCAGGGAAGAATATAGCTAAAACTGAATTTTTACTTCATTCGTAAAACTGTCCTACTCTTTCCTGAATGACTTAATTTAATTCCACATTAAACTGAGAATCCTTTTCCCTATACAATTACCGGTAAAAATCAATCCGTACACGCTTCTGGTTTGTCATTTTCTATTTTCATAAAAATTCCTCCCAACATTCAGTTTTTGGTATTTTCTGCCTGAAATCCTATCTATTTCTTTAAAGGCAAAAGGTGACGGAATAATTTTATTCTTTCTTTTTTTGTAAAGTTCATTCATCTCTTTACGAATTGTATTTCTATTATGGAATTGAGCAACTGAATTCTTGAATTAAGTTTCTGATATTCAGCATTCACGCAGTTGTAATTTCGAAAAATCTTTTTAATTGTTTTAGCCAAAGTTTTCTAGTCCTTAGAAGGTTTAAGGTACGTGCTACAAGATTTGTTTTTAACAAGGATGATCGAAAGGTTTTTTCGATGTAGGCCTTAATACCATTCGATATTTTAAATATGTACTCATAAATTTCTTCCGCACATAAGTTCCGATCAGTTATTAAGGGAAAGCCGAACTCTTCAGGCAAGCCATCCTTAAGTTCTTCCCAAATGATGTTTTTAAAAGATCTATAAGTTTCCCGAGGTTCCGTGAATGGATTAAATTGAGTACAATTAAGTTCAAGGCAAAAAAAAATGTTCGAAAGGGAACGGGAATGTTATGTAGGTAAAATTGGAGTCTTGAGGAAACTAAAATAAAATCTAAAACAGATGTCGAATGCGGAAAAGTTGGACCGTTTGCATTAACTTCATCCATCCCTAACAAAAAAATCTGCCAACAAGTCGACGCAACTTTTTTATTCTTAGGACATGTTAACGATACGTGGAAAGACAATATGCAGGTTTGGGTGGATAGGGAAGACTATGTGAATGGGAGTTCTAGGGCAGGGCGGTTTTTAATTATTTAACGTTTAACTGCGATTACGACCAATAGCTCCAGTACATAGAATCAATATTTCATTCGTTTATATATGCAAGTTTGGGTTAGTCTGGGGAGACGAGAGGGAGTGCGATAGAAAGGATAATAATTTTTTAATTGGTTGCTCGAATCGCGCTCAAAATTCGCTGTATAGAATGTAAGTTTCATAGACGAAGTAAATTCTACGAAATTCTCGGCAATCATACATTTGTATGGGAGAAATAGAGCAGGTGAGGGAATAGCAAAATTTATGATGCAGTTTTGTTCTTCTGAAAGGTGTTCGAACAAAATTTCAAGTTACTTTGTTGGTTATTAGTTGATTTATTGAAATTGGTCGATATCATACTTTTACATGGTAGGGGTGGAAGGGCAAGGGTTATTCCAAAATTTTTGATGCATTTTTATTTGAAATATTTTTAGAGGTGTTTGTCAAGTTGATAGCTTTTAATGGTTTGGTGATAATTGATTTCTTAAAAATGGTCGAAAAAATATTTTTATATGGGAGGCAGTTAGTTTTGGAGGTATTCGACTAGTTAATATCTTAAACTTTTAAGCATTTTTTTTAAATAAGCTTAACAAATTTTCCAGGTTGTAGCTTAAAATTTCACTCACGTTTTTGAGTTCTTTTCAATACACAATAACTCTGTATCTTTTACCAGAGTCCTAAAAAAAATTAGTGTAAATTTTCGATATTTTGGCCCACCAACTCGTTCCCCTTACACCCCACATCTCAAAACTTTTGCAAAAATTACAGATCATATAGTTCTACAATTTGTCAAAATTTCAACTTAGTACCTGTTTAAAATTTTGAAAAGTGCCCCATTTTTTAAAGGCTCCACCTTTCCCCACTAGAATAGCTTAATATATGTTTTTAGTTTCAATTACATAGCTTAAGAGATAGTTAAGATATTAGTTTTTAAGTATTTTTCTTTGCATCCCCCTCTGTGACCCTCCTCCTTACAAATATTGGCCTCCCTTTCAGTAGATTATAGTGCAACTGTATGCTACCCAATTGGTCTTAAAATAAGAATTTTGGGTGAAGTAGTTCAGAAGATATAATCATTTGGAAAAAAATTCCACACTCCTCTGTGTCGATCACAATATTTTATTATTCTATATTCTGTATTTATTTAGCAATTGAACAAAATGTACACTTCAATTAAACAATAGCGAGCGATACAAAATTTTCAATAATACACAAAATATATGATCAAAATTAAAAATTAAAATAATCAAAATAAACTGCCAACAAGTCAGGCGAAACTTTATTATTCTTGGGAAAAGTTGCGATTGCGTTGAAAGTCAATATGCAGTTTAGAGTGTTTAGGGAAGACTAAGTTAAAGCGAGGGCAGGGCTGTTGTCATTTAATACATAATTGCGGATACGATCAATAGCTCCAGTACATATTATCAATATTTCATTAGTTTATGCAAGTTTGGGTTTTTATGAGGGGGAGCGAGAGGGGTACTAATAAGGGTGGGTGGATGTTAATAGTTTTTTAATTGACTATATTTGAATCACATCCAATATTCTCTGTCTAGAATGTGTTTCATAACCGAAGTTGCATGGAATTTTCATAAAACTCGGAGTATTTTACATTCACGAAACCGAACATTTGTATGGGAGGGGGTAGAACGGAAAAGGGAATCGTAAAATTTGTAATGTAGTTTTATTTTGTTTCTTTTGTAAGGTGCTTGTACAAAATTTCAAATTCGTAGCTTTTAAATTGTTGTTTATTAGTTGATTTAATGAAATTGGTCGCAATCATACTTTTGTATGGGAGGGGGTAGAAGGGCAGGCACGATCCCAAAACTTTTGACGCAATTTTGTTTCAACTATTTTTAAAAGTATTCATGCAAAATTTTACATCCTTCTTCAAAATGGTCGAAAAAATAATATTGTATGGGAGGGCGTAGAAGTTTTGAACGACCAGTTAATATTTCATATATTTACCAATTTTTCTTAAATGCATTTTGCGAATTTTCAAGTTTCTACCTTAAAATTTAACTCAAAAATTTTCAGTTTATGTGTTTTTTCAATGCATATGAAACACCTTATGCACGTTACACCAGGAGGGTCGGTATATAACAATTGTGGAACAAATTATTATTTTTTCTTTATGTACATCAAATAGATGTATCCACGTGCAAAATTTAAGCTTTGTCGAGCCCTAAAAAAATCACTCAAAATTTTGGACATTTTTGCCCACTACCTCCCTCCCCTTACACCTCCCAACTTAAAATTTTTACAAAAATTAAAAACTATATAGTTCTATAATCTGACAAATTTTCGATTTGATATCTGTACTCGGCTTTGAGATATAAGGATTTGTAATTTTGAAAAGTAGGCCATTTTTGAAATGCTCCCCATTTCCCCCCACTACTGTTGTGTCCAAATTTTACATTTTTCTTGTATTTTGCTAGTATATCTTTTAAGTTTTAATTACATAGAAAGTTGAGATATTCATTTTTAAGTGTTTTTCTTTGCACCGCCCTCCCTCCCCTCCTGCTCCTACCCCTTACAAGCCTCTCTCTAAGATGATTCTGGTGGAGCTATATGCCACCTTAATGGTTCCAAAATATGAATTTTTTATGATAAGAAATTTCGAAGAAAGAAATTATTATATTTGAAAAAAGAATTCGGCCGACAATTGGTTCTTAGACCCCCCTTTTCGGACGCCAATGGATAAAAAAATTAAACTATTTTTAAAGTTTGTCCCACAACCCTCAATATATCTCTGCTGATTTTCAGCTTCGTAAGTAATTTTTGACTCTTTCCATCGCCCGCCTTAAGAAATTCGAAGGTCGAAGGCGGCAAGTCTATAGGCTTGGTTATTAATCTTCTCAAAATGTATAGTGAACTCAACTTCACATTAAAAGTCACACCTAGATCCTTCGTAATCGATACTTCTGATAGTCTAGTACCACCAATCAAATAAAGTAACTCGGGAGATTCCGTTTTAAGTATATACATTCCGTAGCATTTTTCAATGTTTAAGTCAAGGTCATTCGACAAACACCACTGGTATAGACGAACAAGGTCCAATTGTAAAATATCACGATCACTCGGAAAATTTTGAGGTCGTCCACAGGAGACAAGAAGAAGACAAAAACTGGAGTAAGTGATTTATAAAATAAACTGCCAACAAGTCGGGCGAAACTTTATTATTCTTGGGACAAGTTGTGGATGAGTGGAAAGTCAATATGGAGGTTAGAGTGGTTAGGGAAGACTAGAGTCACTCTATGAAAAAGAAAGAACAAGGCACCTGGTAAAAGAGTCTGGACACCTTGTCAGATGGGGCGCTTTTTATTTTCGAGTTCGAAAATCGGTACTGAAGTGTGGGTGAGAATGCATGTAGTACTATTTGTAGTTCCTTATTTCGACGCAAATGTCGCTGGCATAGGTGCAATTTCGAAATTTGACATCTGGCGGGCTTTTTGAATCATTCCAGCTAGGGTTAGAGTTTATGCAATTAGTTAGAAAGGTCGTTTATTTAAGCTAGCTCCCCACTTAGAACAATATATGCTCCAACCCAATACGTACCAAAAAATGCGAGTTGCTAACTCATATTACGTCATTAATCACGACGTGAGCGCAGCTTTAGAATTTCTGGCTAAGAAGCATGGTGATCGTAGCTTAGAGACAACCGCTTGGTTTTTAAGAGTTCTTAACAAATGGTTTTCCTTAGCTTCATCTGCAACAACCTAATTAATAAGGACAGTCCTACCTGCTTATCAGAAAAAAAATTTGAAATATCATTTCCCAAAGTAATTTTAATTATAAATTGCCGCTACTTTATGGTCACAATGTAAGTAGCGCCATCGGTATTGAAGCGCGGGTTTCAATCACATTCCGAATCTACTTCAATTTCTGTCTAGGCTGCTGTTTTTCAAATTAAAGGAGAAAAGATATTTCGCTTAACTACAACCTGTTTCCCACCATGAACAACTACTTATGCTGTAAGCTCCTGAAGCCTGAAACTTCCGGATTCTCAAAAAGGTTATAAAACTCTCACTGAAACCAATTCTTCATTTCGGTTCTGCTCACACATTACCGAGAATATTTCAAAAGCTCAACAACTTATTTACATATCTTGACTGCCTCTATTATAATCTTGATTTCATTTTCTTAAATTGTGTTGAGGCCCGTACCGGGTCTCCATTTCACTCCGGAAAACGCATCCTCTAACCAAACTATCAGTAGCGATTTCAGAAGAGGTACGTAATTCTTTTCTAAATGGCATCGGTGTTCACATCGCCTGTTCCTCTGTTGAATGTAGCAAAGACTGATTTCTCAACATTGCTGGCGTGTGACTGGACTATAGCTACCCAATTCATTTTCCTCGTAGCTGTTGATACCGTTCATGTTCTAAGATGTCCAGATTAGAACCGAAAAAGCAATCCGACGACATTCTCTCCACTAGAATCCATTTCACTGACAACCCTGCTCCAAAGTTCACTCTTCTTCGGAGTTCGTTCACTTGAAGACACTTGCTCTGTGCCCGAGCGAAAACAGTTTCCTTGCTGTGAACGGTAAAAACATTTAATTTTCCATGTATGACGAAAAACAAAATTGTTTAGTTAACAAACATTGGACCGCAAATTTCATCACATCAATCAACCGGAACAAAATGAATTGTCATCGTGACAGTTCTCTTGACATTTCTTTACCAAAAAAGAACAAAACTAAAGTTCGAAATTCGAAATTACAGTCCTGATGCGTATGTGTGCGTGCAACTTTTCCTGATTTTAACTCGCGAATATCTTTAATTTGTAGTACTTTTAAATGGTGAAAATTTAATTTGGTAGGTTTCACGTTCTAATGAACGGATTGCAATCACATTAGCTTACTTATCGCACGCTGGAAAATAGCAGTGCGCTTTTTCAAATTTAACGGAAAAGCTGGTTATCACCTTGGCTGAACTCTAGTACGTCTTGTTCTTTCTTTTTCATAGAGTAACTCTAGGGAAGACTAAGTGAAAAGGAGTTCTTGGTGCAGGGCTGTTGTCAATTTAACAATATTTCATTCGTTTCTGCAAGTTTGGGTTTTTATGATTGGTGGAGGAGGGGTAATAGTAAGGGTGGGTGGATGTTAATAGCTTTTTAATTGATTGCTTGAATCACGTCCAATATTCTCTGTATATAATGTCAGTTTCATAGACGAAGTTGCATAGAATTTTCATAAAATTCGGTGTATTTTAGATTCACGAAGCCGAACATTTGTATGAAAGGGGGTAGAGCGGGTAAGGGAATCATAAAATTTGTGATGCAGTTTTATTTCATTTCTCTTGTAAAAGTTACACGTATGTTACGAACAGATAAGTAGGAAGAAATCCAGTCTAGTAAATTTTTTGAGACGTCATATATTTTGAGTTTCTCAATTAGAATGTTGGGGTTAATTGTGTCGAATGCCATTGCAAGATCCGTATATACAGTGTGAACAGAATGATGAAGTTCGAAAGATTTGGCAATAAAGTTTGTAAACTCGCACCGATTGGTAGTTGTAGATTTTCCTTTAACAAAACCATGTCGACAGGGCGAAATCAGATGGCCACGCTTGTGGCATTACATTGTGAACGAGCCGTTCAAAAATTTTGCTAAAGCAAGTAAGATTGCATACAGGGCGATAATTCAAGACGTCTTCTGGGTCTCCTTTCTTGAAAATAGGGATAATATAAGCAAGTTTCCAGAGGAAAGTGATTTATTAAAAATAATTGAGAGGGGAAAAGAGAGATCTTCCGATAGTCGCACGAAAAAGTTAGGAATGCCATCGCAACCGCCGTTTGTTTTAGAATCTTTCGAGTTGATTACCTTTAAAACATCAATAGAGGAAACTTAAATAGGACTAATGGATTCATGGCTAAAAACATTAAAAGCATAATTTAGTTCCTTGGCCGGAATTTTAAAAATGGAAGAAAAATATTCAGCAAAAAGATCACACATAGCTTAGATATCGGAGGTAGTAATATTTTCTTATTATTAGAATAATAAAGTAAATGGACCATTCATAAACCACGAACGGAGATGCACTCTGTAAAAATTCCTTTGCGAATCTCTCCAGGCTTAGTGACGCGCGTTGAAATCCCCTCCGAATACATAGCTATCGAAGTATCTTTCTAAGTTAACCAGACTATCTATTTGACAGGATACGACTTCCCAAGCCATACGAAATGTAAATTGCTATTGCTAAAAATTTCTGTTCAATTCCTCCCACATACATAAATGGTATGCTCATAAGACTAACAGATACACAGTAGTAAGCGAAACTGCAGAACATGATAAATATTCTTCGATAAAAACAGCAGTACCACGGCCAAAATCACTTCTGAACATTTTGTAGTTTTAATTTATTTTTCTAATAATAAAGTATTGTGATCGACACATAAAAACAAATGTGCTACCCTGAAATTATGTTTTTTCGCGTTTCATGACTAAATTAGCTTAAAAATGCAAAAAAAAAATCCCTCCTGCCGTACTCCGAACAAATGGACTCATATCTCCGAGACAATTAAAGGGAAAATGTTCGTTTTTAGGTGGATTGTTTACTAGGAAAGTAGACTCCATTACATAAATGTTTTAGCAGTGTTAGGTGGAAGGGGGAAACGGGAGAGAGAAAGAGTGAAAAATTACACTTGCTAATATCTCCACTATGAATGCAGATAGAAAGCTGAAAATCAGCATAGGTATATAGAGGGCTGTGAGACAAACTCTAAAAATAATTTAATTTTTTTATCCATTGGCGTCCTGGGGGGGGGGGGGTAAAAGCAAATTGTTGGCCGTATTTTTGTTTTTCAAAAGATTATATCTTCGGAACTACTTGATATAGAATATTCTTATCGTAAGACCAATTAAGTGGCATACAGTTCCACTATAATCTACTAAAAGGGAGGCCTATAATTATAACGGAGGTCGCAAAAACACACTTAGAAACTAATATTTGGACCATCTCTTAAGCTATGTAATTGAAACTTAAAACATATATTAAGCTATACTAGTGGAATACAAAAAAAAATGTAGGATTTGGTAATAATAGTAGCGGGGAAAATGGGGAGCATTTCGAAGATGGTGAATTTTTCAAAATTTCAAACCGATATATCTCAAAATCCAAAACAGGTATTAAGTTGATTTTTTTTCAAATTGTAGAGCTATACGATTTAGAGTTTTCGTAAGAATTTTAAGATGAGGGATGTGAAGGGAACGAGGTGGTGGGCTAAAATATCAAAAATTTTAAATAATTTTTTTAGAGCTCTGGTAAAAGACACAAATTTAAAATTTTGCACGTGCATACATCCATTTGATATAAATAAAGAAAAAGTATTTATTTCAAACAAAACTGCGCAAGGTGTCTCACGGGTATTGGAAAAACACTAAAACTCAACATTTTTGAGTGAAATTTCAAGTTATAAGCTTGAAGATTTGTAAATATACCTTTAAGACTTCTACCTACTTCGATTTTTAAAGAATTAATTATCACCAAACTATTAAAAGCTATCAACTTGAAATTTTGTAAAAACAATGCTAAAAATATTTCAAGCAAAATTGCATCAAAAGTTTTTGAAATTCCTCTGTCCCTTCTACCATCTCCCCCACAAAAGTGTGATTTCGACCAATTTCAAAAAATCAACTAGTAAACAGACAACAAATCACTGCTAAGATAGCAAATCGCTACTAAGATTTTCAAACTGGAGGACGCGGTTACAGAACCGAGATGGATGGAGGCGAAATATACAAGGTCCGATTTGGCCTATAGCGCCATCGCAAATAAGTAAGTAAATAACAAATTAAAAGCTACGAACTTGCAGTTTTGTACAAAAACCGCTCAAAATAAACGAAATAATACTGCATCACAAATTTTACGATTCCCTCAACTCCTCTACCTCCTCCCATGGTTTCAATTATATAAAATACTCCGAGTTTCATTGAATTTACTTCGTCTATGAAACTAACATTCTATACAGTGAAATTTGAACGCGATTCAAGCAATCAATTAAAAAATTATCCCTTCTTTCGCCACTTTTCATATGCTGAAAAAAAGGTGACCCAACATTCTGTACTTTGTTTTAAAAACTAAAGTTTGCCAGTTGAACTATTGTGACCGTTTTCGGGGAAAAAATATTTGCGTTATCATTTCAAATATTTTTTATTTATTAATAGTTCACCTAAAATATTGTAGTATAACTTTCTATTTTATTTGAATAATAATTAATAATAATTTCTTTTTCTTTTATTAGGTTCGAACTGATCGCTTAATGACTTTACTTCCAATACCTCCAGACTGTATTGCCTTAGAAGAACTGCCGCCAAGCGAAAGTCCAAAGGGATTACTAATGGAACTTTTAGGATCCTTACATCATCCGTATATCTATCCAGTTTTAGATTTAGGATTTTTACATACCGAATCAATTAATTACGCTTGTCTTGTAATGCCATTCAATCCACGAGGGAGCCTTAAAGATCTAATTTATAAAGTAAGTGTAAGTAGATACCGAAATTTTAAATTAGGATTAGTAATTTACAAGATGATTTTTAAATAATATTTGATGAAATGTTAACGAAAACCGAATGAACAAAACTACTAAAATTACATTAAACAGAAATAGCGTGATAGCTGGAAAATGTTTATCAATCAGCTGAGATAAAACAAACCTTGCTTTCTATATACATATGAACCTTAAGTGAAATATTTTTTCTGCCCTGGGACGAATTTAGCATAGATATTTATTTATTATTGAAAACATAACAGAACTACGATTGTGCTTAAACTAACCCACACTTAAGGGAATGTGGGAACCTACGTTCATTTCCAGATGTTTTGAAAAATATATGCAAAGAAATCCTCCCTGTTATTTAGAGTCCCGACAAAAAGAACTGGGTTACTTCAAAGATATTCCGTGATTGATTTGATCAATATTTCAGTCCGAATTTATAAAATTATTTAGAAACTAATAATCTTTCTCGTAAGGCATTATTAAAAATGAATAACGCTCTAAGTCATCCCATCGGCAATGATAAAATTAAGGTGATTTTTTTGTCCGCGAACACTACCGCGATTCTTCAAACAATGGATCGAGACGTCATAGCCCCATTTAAGGCATATTTTTTTTATGGTGATAAAACACAAGTAACCATGTCAGATGAACATTGAAATTGAAAACAAATAAAAGTCCTTTAAATTACAAGTGAACATCTAGAAATCATCGGGAAGCCGGGAGTTTGAAGTTGCGTTTATCGTCGACAAGAAGTTTAAACACCAAGTTCCCAACTTAAAATCCGTCAATGAACGATTGTGCGCAATCCGCATCAAAAAAAATTCTTTAATGTTGGGCTAATTAATGTCCACGCCCCAACGGAAGACGAAGACAACGAAAAATACAATTTCTACAGCACCTTAGAATCAACATTCGACTCCCTTCCGTCGAACGATAAGAAAATAATATTAGGTGACTTTAACGCGAAAGTGGGCAAAAAAGGAACTTACATAGGAACAATTGGAAGGCACAGTCTCCATGATATTAGTAACGATAACGGCCTGAGGCTGACTGATTTCGTCAGCAGCAAAAACCTTATTGTAAGCTCGACATGCTTCCTGCATTGTGACATTCATAAGAGAACGTGGGCATCACCCGACGGAAGAACATTCAACCAAACAGTCCACGTTCTAATAGACAAAAGGACGGCCTCCTGCATCCTCGACGTTCGTACACGTCGAGGAGCTCATTGCGCCACAGATCACTATTTGGTAAAGACCAAGTTCTGATGTCGAATCGCAAAGCGAGAACACCCAAAAACACAACCGGTTCCTAAATTCGACATAGGAAAACTCAAGGATGAGGAAGTAGTTGCAAAATATGTATCAGCCTTAAAGAGGCACTTCGCGGCAGTACTGAATAACACCGCCAGCATGCCAATAGAATAAATGTGGCAATATATCAAAGATGGCAATGCATCCGTCGCAGAGGAGGTGATAGGACAACAATTCCGGCGCAAAAGAAATTCTTGGTTCGACAACGAATGCCAAAATACCTTAAAAAAAAAGCATACAAAATATTAACAGAACGGCCGACACGCGCCAAAAAGGACGAACATAATGTTCTTAGACGATTTGCAAACAAAATATGCAGACAAAAAAAAATGGAAGTACAATAATGACGAAATTAAAAACATGGACGAACATTTTAAATTAGACAACATGAGAGCCGCGTCTTCCGTTGTTAAAAGGAAGAAAGAGGGACACCAACCGAAAACGACCCTCTGCAAGGATGCAGAAGAGAACATTACAAGTAATGTGGAAGATATAAGACTAAGATGGGCGCAATACTTTGAACACCTCCTCAATCCGAGTCCATCATCCGCAGAAACAGCTGCAGTAGACACAATAGCAGGTATAACTGATGTTACAGCTGATGAAAGATCCAGTTTGAATCCTACCACACTCGAAGAAAAATAGCCCTGAGGAACCACCCAAACAACAAAGCGCCGGGCACTGATCAAATCCCAGCTGGGCTTCTGAAAGCCGGCAACACCTGCATAGCGCATTTCCCCCCTAGATTAGTCAAGGACATATGAACGCAGGAAACACTTCCTGAAGATTGGCACAAGAGCATCATATGTCCAATTCTTAAAAAAGGTGGCTAACTCTGCTGCGAAAATTAAAGAGGAATACCTCTGTTGTGTACGTCTTATAAGATCTTGACGAAAATTCTAGAAAAGAGAATTAAGCCCTATGCTGACAAAGTAATTGGTGAATACCAAGGCGGATTTAGAGCTGGACGATCGACAACGGACCAGATATTCTCAGTTAAACAGGTGGTGGAAAAGTGCTGGGAATATAATATTGATGTGCACCAGATATTTGTTGACTTCGAACAAGCATACGACAGTATCGACAGGCGCGTTATGTATAAAATCATGTTGGAGTTTAGAGTCTCACCGAAGGCTTACAATAATGACAATGATCGAGTCTTTGTCAAGAATCAAAGTAGGAAACGATCTGACTCCAGTCTTAAAACAACGGCCTTAGCAAGGTGACGGCCTCGCACCAATGCTTTTCAACTTGACACTCAAATATCTTGTTCAGAAACTTCTCGTTGACACCAAGGGAACACTATACTTCAAATCCACACAAGTCGTAGCATATGCCGACGATATAGATATCCTTGCAAGATCTCTGGAGGGTGCCAAGGAGGTATTTGTAAACCTTGACTCGGTAGCAAGGGAAATTGGACTACGTATTAATGAAAGTAAAAATAATGACAGTAACTAGGAAAAAGAAGTCAGTTAGGTAAAATATTACAGAAGGAAACTATAACTTAAGAAACGTAGACAACTTTGTATACCTAGGGGCGAACCTATCGAAGGATGGAAGCAAGCCCATCAATATCAAAAGAAGGGTAATGATGGCAAACAAGACGTATAAGCGGGTACTTCCAATAATTAAAAATAAGAACGTACACAAGAAAACAAAACTTAAGCTGTATAAAACGGTCATAAGACCTGCGCTATGCTATGGCAGCGAAACGCGGACATTAACTCAGACGTCCGAAAAACTACTTAATGCCTTTGAAAGAAAGGTCCTCAGAAGAATCCTCGCACCTGTGAGGGAAGACTCGATCTTGAGAATACGATACAGTAGAGAATCGTATGCCATCTTCGACAATTCAGAAGTGTTAACCCTCACAAAATTTCAATCAATCAATCAAATTCCTGTTAAGATCCCCTATAGGGGCATAGGACAGAAACAACTCTCTTCCACAAGGCCCGATCCTGACCATCGGCCTTAATCTGTTGCCAGGACTTGTTTATTCCTCTTGCCTCCTGCTCAACTGCTCGCTTCCAAGTGTTACATGGTCGACTAACCCGACGTCTTCCTTGAAGATTATAATCAAGAGACTATTTGGCGATGTTTCGCTCTGGTTTCCTCAAAGTATGACCGATCCACTGCCACTTTCGCCTTTGAATCTCAATACCAATTTTAGTCTGGCCAGTTGTACTCCAAAGTTCGTCGTTGGAGATCACTTCTGGTCAGAATATTTCTAAAATGCGTCGCAGGCATTGGTTCACGAAAGTTTGTAGTTTCTTGGTAAGTCGAACGGTCACTTTCCACGTAGTACAACCATATAACAACACGGATTTGACGCTTGCGTCAAAAACTCGCAGCTCCGTGCGAAGGGAGATCTCTCTTAACCTTCAGAAATGGGAAAGGATACCGAAGGCCTCAACATCCTTTTCGGCTCCGCCATCCATGCTGACAATGCTTCCGAGATGGCAAAAATCTTGCATATCTTCTACATCCTGTCCGTTAAGAACAATCTCTGTGTTTGCGTTCGAACCCATGTGCATGTACTTGGTCTTACGCACATTTATTTTCAGTCCCGCCTCTTTGCATTTAGAATGCAACGAGCGAACATTTGACTCTAATTCCGAACGGTTATGTGCAAGCAAACACACATCATCAGCAGAATCAAGGTGACTCAAGATGTTAAATGGTCTCCATTGAAGACCTTTACCTTCCCCTACTTCCAGTCCAGCTTTCAAGATGTCATTTATTACCACCAGAAACAGGGCTGGTGATAATATGCAGCCTTGTCTGACACCCGTTCGCACAGGGAAGCTCTCGGACAGCTCTCCTCTATGCAAGACGCGACACCTTGCATCTTCGTAGGATTCTTTAATCATAGCTATGACCTTATCTGGAATACCTCTCCTACGCAAAGCATTCCATATGTAATCTCGCTTAACGCTGTCGAAAGCCTTCTCGAAGTCCACAAACATGAGATGTAGTGGCGAACCCATTTCGGCTGACTGCTCTAATATTATCCGTAGGGTATTTGTGTGGTCGGTACAAGACGACCCTTTACGGAATCCAGCCTGATAAACTTCGAGAGTGCTCTCGACGACATCACTAATCCTATTGAGAACCTTAGCCATAATTTTTGATACGACTGTAAGTAGACATATACCACGCCAATCGCCACAACTCCGAAGGTCGCCCTTCTTCGGAATTTTCACAATGACGCCCTCCTTCCATTCAGTCGTATATCTTCCTTCATTCCACACCTCAGTAAAGAGTGGGAGGAGTATATCGGCTGTTATTTCTGGGTCCGCTTTGAGGAGTTCGGTTCCTTCCCGCCATTGACCGAATGGCGGAAACTATCTCTTCCTTATCTGAGGGGTCGTCCCTAATAGAGGATTGATGCGGTTGGATGTTTGGTAGTTGTTCTGTTTCTGGAATATCTTCCTCTGACAAGATGTTTAAAATATCAGATAAGTATTCCTTCCATCGCCGCAACTGGTGTTCACTCATATTAAGGAGAGTTCCGTTGACATCTCTCACCAGGTGGTTGGCGGTGAAATTCCTGTTCGTCAACTGTTTCATGATTTTGAATAGTGAACCCATATCCCCAAGGTAAGCCACAGATTCTGCCTTGTTTGCCAGATCTTCAATGGCCTTTCTCTTGTCGCGTCTAACTGCCTTTTTAAGCTGTATAAGAGCATCGCGGTAGTTCTGCCTCAGGTCGGGCGTTCGTTGGTTGACATCGGGTTGAGAGATGATTGCCAATTTGGCTTTTTTCCGACTGCCAACCTTGTCCCATGTATCTCGCGACATCCAGGGTTTCTCACCGTTTTGCACATATCCCACAGATTTTTCAGCACTAGTTAGAAAAGTGTTTCTGGTTGCCTCCCAATTGGTGTCCAGTGTGCGCATTTCATATTCACCCAATGGGGATGACTTTTAGCGTAGAATAGTGGTGTATTCGCGTTTTTCGTTGGGATCTCTGAGTTTATCCACATTAAGCTTACGCTTCATTTGAAGAATTTGTGGCCGTCGGATAGCTGCTGTACACAATCTCAAGCAGGCAACCATCAAGTGGTGATCGCTCCCCACGCCAACTCCACGTTTCGCTCGCACATCGAGGAGACATCTTCTCCATCGGCGACTTATATGGTCGATCTGATTCTGAGTGACACCATCAGGGGAATCCCAAGATGTTTTATGATGACTCTTGTGTGGAAAAAGGGTCCCTCCAATGACCATTTGCCGAGTATTACAAAACTCCACAAATAATTCGCCGTTTTCGGGTCTCTTAGTCCAAGGTCGTGACGCGTCGACCCAAGGGTCACTATGCCTCCCCATGACGTGTTCTAGTCCAGTGTTGTCTGATCCAACCTTAGTGTTCATATCTCCTGAGAT
Source organism: Chorisops tibialis (assembly GCA_963669355.1). Lineage (NCBI taxonomy): Eukaryota > Metazoa > Arthropoda > Insecta > Diptera > Stratiomyidae > Chorisops > Chorisops tibialis. Next base: position 261,076,244 of record OY770262.1, on the reverse strand, counting down.
GATAATAATATCACCTCTTGGAACACGTTCGAAGGTGGCACTCAGTTGGCTATAATACTCCTCTTTGTCACCAGAAGTTGCGGTATTAGTTGGTATAGAATTGTGACGTTTCTGACACTGGTCCTGAGCCTGAGGATGATAATCCTATCCGAGATTGGTTCCCAGCTAATGAGACTGTTTCTCGCTCTCGGTGTAAGTACGAACGCCACGCCATTTTTGGCTTCACTTTCAGGGCCAATGTACAGAATAGTGTTTCCACTAGGGGCTCGTTCTTCTCCTGATCCTGTCCACCTAACCTCGCTCAAGCCCAAGATTGGGATGTTATAGTACTCCATTTCACGGTCGATCATTGATTGACGGTGCAAGGACCGAGTAACCCCAGTTCTTCCCCCGTCATTCAATGTTCGAACGTTCCAGAAGCCAATCATAGTCCGTTTTCGAATGCCAAGAGTCGTTACCGTAGAATCAGTCCGTATCCGAGGCGCTGTATCCGTTTCTCGTAACAGTTAGGTCTTAAGATCACGGGTGATAAGCCTATGATCCAGTGAGTCTCCATTTGCCATTCTTAGGGCAAGGGTGAATTCTACAGCCCCCATCCCACAGAGGCATAGTTAGCTCAGGTCCGTGGAGTCGCTAGTCTCCAAAGATAGTTGCAGGAATGGGTAAACCTCATCCTACAACTACCCCCTTGCGAGGGGAGTTTAAGAAGTTACAGAAGGATGGATATAGGAAGAATTCCCAAACGCACACTGAAAGAAAAATTCAATGGAAAAAGACCGGTCGGAAACCACGCAAGCGCTGAGGGTATTCGATTGACGCAGACAGCAAATCACTGCTAAGATTTTTAATCTGGACGACGCGGTCACTGAACCAAGATGGATGGAGTCAAAGCATTCAGGAGGCCAAGGCTGTAGCGCCATCGTAAGTAAGTAAGTAACCCTGGATATCACAGTGTTCATGGGACAAGGCTGGGGATCAGAAAAAATCAAAATTGGCAATGATTTTTCAACCCGATGACAATCGAAGATCTCCCAACTTCAGACAGAACTACCGCTATGCTCATATACAGCTTAAGAAGGCTGTTTGGTGGAACAAGACAAATACCATTGAAGATCTGGCCAACAAGGCGAAATCTGTGGCTTACACTGAGTTCGCTCTTTCAAATTATAAAACAGTTAACAATCAGGAATATCACTGCCGACTAAATAGTAGGAGATGTCAATGGAACTCTCCTTAACATGAGTGAACACCAGTTACTCCCATAGAAGAAGTACTTCTGTGATATTTTAAATATCTTGGTAGAGGAATATATTCCAGAAACAGAACAATGCCAAACATCCAACCGCAACAATCTTCTAATAGAGACGATCCCCTAGATAAGGATGTGATAGCTTCCACCATTTAGTTAATGGCGGGAAAGAAAGTCCCGGGACAGACAACCAAACAAACTCCTCAAAGTGGACCTGAAACTAACGGCAGATAAACTCTCCCACTCTTTACTGAAGTGTAGAATGAAGGCTGAATGGCAGGAAGGCATCTTTATAAAAATCTTGAAGAAGTGCGACCTTCAGGATCGTGCTCCTCAATTGGGTTAGTTATGTCGTGGAGAGCACTCTCGAAGTTTATCTATTTATTTATTTAAGAATCCATCAACATATGATTACTTACAAATTATACTATATATATATATTATAATATATTACAAAAATTACAGTGAAAACATCATATTGTTTTATATTGTTTTTTTTTAACAAAGCTGATTTTATTTGAGCAATATTAAGATTGAAATCAATGCTGCCATAATTAATGTTAAAAGCCCGTGAAATTGAAGTTATCGGTTCGTGCTGGCCGTAATTAGTGCAATGGAATTGAACGTCGAGAAGTACGTAGTCTCTCAAGGATCGATAAGGTATTTTGAAGGAGAGAGCTCCTAACTAGAGCGGAGAGTCAATCTCACCTGAAATAAATTTTACTGTGACTGAAGACTCCAACGAAAGTAGTTGAAGTCGTTCTTAATAAGGAGGAATACATATCGGATCTGACCAGGGAAGACCTTTCAGAGCAAATCTTAAAAATTTTCGCTGTACAGACTCTATCCTATTGATATGAATATCATAATACGGAGTCCAAACAGGGCAAGCATATTTAAGTATTGAACGGACAAAAGCATAGTAAAGTGTCTTTGTAATGTAAGGGTCGTTAAAGTCCTTACACCATCGTCTTACAAAGCCCTAAGTGGAATTATGTCTTGATATCAATACAATCGACGTGGTCGTCGAAGGTAAATTTATCATTGAATAATACACATAAATCGCGTACTTTGCTTAATTTCTGTAAAGCAATCACCTCTAAAACATAGATAAATTCGAATGGATAATTTTTCCTGAAGAAAGATGCCATATGCACTTTCCAACATTCAAAGGCATACAGTTTAAGGTACACCAGTCAAAAAAGAGCTTTATGTCATTTTGCAAAAGTAGATAATCATTCGTAATATTTTCGCATCGTCAGCATACAAGAGAATATTTGAGTTGGAGATGACCGAACTCAAGTCATTAATAAATAAAATAAACAGAAGTGGACCAAGGTGACTACCCTGAGGTACACCAGAAGTGTTTGGAATAATCGATGAGACAGCATCTCGAAATTGAACTTGTTGGGTTCGATTAGAAAGATAAGATCCACGTAGTAAACTAGCAGAAAATCCGACTAAGCAAAGCTTTTGTATTGATTAATTTTATCGAATGCCTTACTAAAATCTGTAGATGGAAGGTGTTGCGTCTTATTTAGAGGACAGCTGTCGAGAGCTTTCCTGTGCGAACTAGTATCTGAAAAGGCTACCCTGTTTTTGGTGGTAATAAATGACATCTTGAAAGCTAGCCAGGAAAGTTGGGAGGATAACCTTCTTCAGTTAGGGCTGTTAGGACATCTTAAGCTACCTTGAAAATTCTGATGACGACTGTTTGCTTGCACATAACAGTTCGAACTTAGAGTCAAATGTTCGCTCGTTCTTAATGCAGAACTGAAAACAAATTTCCGCAAAACCAGTTACATGCACATGGGTTCGAACACCAACGCATCGATTGTTCTTAATGGACAAGACGTGGAAGAGCTGCAAAATTTTCGTTACCTCTGAAGCGTTATCAGCAAGGCAATCCACAAATCGAATACAAGGTCTTCAGCCTACAAAATTTTTTTTCAATTTTATATTTTAGTATTAAATAAAATGTATCCTGAAAATTTAGAACAGAACTACAAGAATAGTGCACTCAGTGAGGGCAGAACTGAATTCCAGAAATCCATATTAGTAACATTACACTAAAATATAGACGGAATAACTAATTGAAAAAAATATAACAAATAAAATAAATAAATGTCATTTTAACACTCTTGCACTTGATTTCTTCATCTTGTTTTTCAGGCTCAATGGAACGAACCGTGGAATCGTAAATACACCCGAAAACCATCTTGCCTCCCAATTTCCCAAGTACAACGATTAGGTAGACAAATTCTGGAAGCTTTACTATTTTTACGAGAACGAGGATTTCCATTACATGGACATTTACATAGTGGAAATGTTATTCTACAAAATGGTGTTGCAAGGTTTGATATAATTTAATTAATTTAGTTTTATACAAAATAAAAATATTTCAAATTATTTTAGTTTAAACTTCTTTACTTACGATGATGCTATAACCCAAATAGAGCCTTGTTTAATTTGCCCCACATCCTTCTCGATTCAGTGACTGTGTCCTCCAGTTTGAAAATCTTAACTGGTCTTTGTTCTTTATCCCTTTAGTGAGCTTTTGGAAATTCATTCATCATTTATCCGGTCCACATGACCAGCCCATTGCAGCTTCTTTCTCATTAGTTCGAGGATTCTTCTAAAGACATTTCTTTCAAGCGTGTTATGAAATTTTTTGTTCGCCTGAACTAAAGTCCATGGTCGTTGGAGCACTGGCTCTCCATATCTTAACTGAAATTTATACTTTATTTGAGTATCCTTATTATTTTGGTCAGATTATTCGTAATACTGAGTAGCTCACTCTTGTTGTTCTCACAAATTCGAAAAGTGTAATAGCATCTCTTAGTTCTTCATAAAAACCAAATAACCTTAAAGTGCTTTCACACCGACTTTCGAAATTCACGTAGTTCACGCCAAGCTCCTGTTAAGAATATTTGAAACAATGCATTCGAGCGTGATTCTGCGCCCCTAATACTTCGTGAATTGCGGTGTACAAAACGTAGTCACTTTCATCGAAAGTAGCGACTTTCGTTGTACGTAATACAAACAGCATACTTTCACTTACTTCCAGGAGATTTGCATACGTATTGCGAAATCCGTCGTACAGAATATATAGATACACAAAAGTCTTACATGGTATTGCTAGTTTTTCTAGGTAGCTCTAACCAGCTTCTACTTCTTTCTCTACTTTTTCATTATGTTTGTTTCAATTCAATATAATAATGTAAACGAAAAAAAATTTAGGCTTTCAGGTTTAGAAAATGGATTATTAGGTTTAAGTTCGCGTGTTAATGCCGTCATGTGGTCACGCTCAACTAGTGATGTAGAGAACATCGATATCATTTGTTTTGGGCATCTTCTTTATGAAATGTGCGTTGGAAGTGAACTGAATTCGCCTCAGCCGTCCATTGCTTTACTGGAAATGGAGTTGGATCGATATCCCCAGGTTGGTTCCAGCAAATTCCTCCGAAAAAAAACTCATAATAAATTTTTTTCTCTTTAGATCCTAGAGATTCTTCAGCTGATCTTCAATCCACCAAATGGATGCTATCTAACAGTTGAAGATTTGGTTCTTTGCGACTTATTTCGGAACATCGATTTAAGAGAACTGCGTGGTCCTTGCGTTAGTGTAAGACTAATTAATATTCAATTATTTTAAAAATTGAATTTACTTATTATCTTTTCAACTTTTATTTTTACAGACAATCAAACCGAGTTTGAGTAGATCAACTTTGAATCTTCTGCAAGCCGTTAAAAAACGACAAAGTGCCTCCTTAGGGGAATCCCTCAGCGAGACCAGTTCACCGTGTACGCCACCATCAACACCACGTGACCGTCGAACAGGGTTAGTCCGTAATTATAAAAAATAAAATTATTGAGTTGAAAAAAAAAATCCATTTTATTATTCAATAAAATAAAAATTTTGTTGTGACTTTGTTGTGTCCATAATTGAGTTTAAAGTTCAATGTGTTCTTGTCTCTCAATGTTAAAAGATTTTAATTTTTTTCAAAATAATTATTTTTTATATAATTTTTTAATTAATATTTATTCTTTTACGTTTTTCATAAGTATTTTTCTTTTCTTTTTCATTATTGATTTATGCATGCATGCAATATAATCAAAATTAAAAAAAAAAATGTAAACTAATAAAAATATTGAAAATGTGAACAACAGTCTTCTCCCTGCACACTCTGAAAAGTTTGATTATCGTTTAGTCTAATATTTTTTAGAACTAAAATATAATTCTATCTATTGATAAAAAAATATATGTTTAATGGACGTTTTACTATTTAATATTGAGGTAAGAATTGAAATGAAATGTTTTTAGTTAATTGAAATATTTTTTTTTTTTTGCTTGGAATTTTTATTACATTTATCATGATTGTGTTTGTTTTTGATAGTGAAGTGCTTTCATGTGTATGGAATATGGTAATGTTAGAAATTTCCTCGTAGTATTTTCATTTTTTAATTTAATTAAGTAGGCATTAATCTGTTATATAATTTTACTAACACATATCTATTGCACGAAAAACTAATTAATTTATTTCGGTATTGTGAAAGTAGTTCTGCTCGATTCTTTCGAATTCCTGAAACTTTGCACTTGAATTCATCAAATAATTTTTATCTGCGTTTTTCTATTGAAAATTCAGAAGCGTTTGCTCCAACCTATATCGTGAAGGGTACCATATCAACAACTGAAGTTAATCAATTCAAAAAGGGGCACTGGCAACCATTCATTCATTATGCCATAAATGGTGATGCATTTATATTTCGCCATGTCAGATATCTAAACCACGGGATCTCGATATATGTCGCAAGAAACCACCGCAGGAGAAAAAGTGACAAATATGGTGTTTGGATACTTTTCTTGATTTTTTTGGTTAAGGTGGCGAATTGTGAACGCTCCTTTAGTGTCTGTCATTCACAATGGCTTGTTTCAAACTCAAGTAATTTTCCCTGATTATTGACACGTATTTGACATGAAATTCAATGGAACATATAATACATTGAAGCTTCAAAGGATCCAAAAATGGTTTCAGACGAGTTTTTTTGGCACGACAAAACTTTATTTCTTGGCAATACTCTCAAAATCGGGGATTCGCCTCCTAAAACCTCTATCTACTTGTAGATTGCCTGTGAACCCATCGCTAAACCTCCGTTTTACAAAGATTGGTTTTCGCAGACGTAGTTAGGACCTTACAGAAAATAAACGGAAATAATACATTAACCGGGATATAAACAAGATGCTTGCTCGCGTCCTTGCAGGGTGGGGAGTTCTAGGATAATATTTTACCAATTCAGGCAACTATCTTTGGAGAATTGCGACTCAACAGACCCGAGCTAACCACAAGATGGCAGCAGTAGAATTCAACAACAGCCAGTCCCACTTACTATAAAAATGGCAAATGGACACTCACTGGATCACGGGTTTATCACCCGTGGTCTTAAAATCTACCTGATGAGAGAAACAGATACAGCGCCTTGGATACGGACGGATTTTACGGTAACTTTTGCCATTCGAAAACGGACTATGATTGGCTTCTGGAACGTTCGAACATTGAATGGCGGGGGAAGGGCTACGGTCACTCGGACCTTGCACCGCCAATCAGTGATCGAACGTTCCAGAAGCCAATCATAGTCATCAGTGATCGGTGAGAAACCCTGGATGTTGCAAGACGCATGGGACAAGGTTGTCGATCGAAAAAACGCCAAATTGGCAATCATCCCTCAACAGCAGTAGAATTCAACAACAGCCAGTCCCACTTACTATAAAAATGGCAAATGGACACTCACTGGATCATGGGTTTATCACCCGTGGTCTTAAAATCTACCTGATGAGAGAAACAGATACAGCGCCTTGGATACGGACGGATTTTACGGTAACTTTTGCCATTCGAAAACGGACTATGATTGGCTTCTGGAACGTTCGAACATTGAATGGCGGGGGAAGGGCTACGGTCACTCGGACCTTCATCCCTCAACCTGATGTGAACCAAAGAACTTCCGGCTTGACACGGAACTACAGCTTAAAAAGGCTGTTAGACGCGACAAGAGAAAGGCCATTGAAGATCTGGCCAACAAGACAGAATCTGCGACTTACCTTGGGAATATCGGCTCACTATTTAAAATTATGAAACAGTTGATGGACAGGAATTTCACCACCAACCCCCTGCTGAGAGATGTCAGCGGAACTCTTCTTAATATGAGTGAACACTAGTTGCGGCGATGAAAGGAATACTTCCCTGATATCTTAAACATCTTGTCGGAGGAAGATATTTCAGGAACAGAACAACTACCAAATATCCAACCAACAATCCTCTATTAGGAACGATCCCCCAGATAAGGAAGAAATAGTTTCCACCATTTGGTCAATAGTGGGAAGGAAAGCTTCAGGACTACCAACCAAAATTCTCAAACCGGACCCGGAAATAACCGTCGATATACTCCGCTCTCTCCTTATTGAGGTGTGGGATGTAGGAATATATACGACTGAATGGAAGAAGGGCGTTATTGTGAAAATCCTGAAGAAGAGCAACCTTAGGGATTGTGGTAATTGGCGTGGTATATGTATCGAAAATCATGGCACAGGAAATTCTCAATATGATTAGTGATGTCGTGGAGAGCACTCTCGAATCTTATCAGGTTGGATTCCATAAAGGGTCGTCTTGTACCGACCACATAAATACCCTACGGGTAATATTGAAGCAGATAGCCGAAATAGGTTCGCCACTACAACTCATGTTTGTGGACTTTGAGAAGGCTTTCGACAGTGTTAAGCGATATTACATATGAAATAGTTTGCATAGGAGAGGTATTCCAGATATAATTAAAGAAGGAGAGCGTGTCCGAGAGCTTTTCTGTGCAACAAGGCTGTACATTATCACATTGCTGGTGGTAATAAATGACATCTTGAAAGCTGCACTGGAAGGTGGGGAAGGTAAAGGTCTCCAATGGAGACTATTTAACATCTTAAGTCACTTTGATTATGCTGATGACGAGTGTTAGCTTCCATATAGCCGTTCGGATTGGTTGGTCAAATGTTCGCTCGTCAGTTTAAATGCAAAAAGACTATACTGAAACTAAATGTGCGTAAAATCAGGTGCATGCACATGGGTTCGAACACAAGCACACCGATTGTTCTTAACAGACAAGATGTGGAAGAGGTGCAAGATTTTTGTTATCTCGGAAGCATTGTCAGCATGGACGGCAGAGCTTAAAAGGTGGCTGGTCTAAATAAAGCTCGTCAAGCCTTAGGTATCCTTTTCCCTTACTGTATGTTAAGAGAGATCTCCCTTCGCACGAAGCCGCGAGTGTTTGACGCATGCGTCAATCCAGTGTTGCTATATAGTTTTACTACGTGGAAAGTGACTTACCCAGGAACTGCAAAACTTCCAACTTGAACCAATGTCTCCGACACATTTTAGGAATATTCTGGCCAGAAGTGATCTCCAACGCCGAATTTTTAGTACAACCAGACTAAAATAGGTATTGAGATTCAATCACATTGGAGTGTATTGCCACCTCACCACTAAAAGTCCAGCAATACTGGCACTTGGTGAAACTAAAGTTTCCAATGACGACAATTTGGATCAATTTTTTGTTCCAAATTATGTTCTGGTGCCGGTATTTCTTAGACAATGCGATATTGCATTGTACATTCGCAGCAATGTCGCTTACCAACTCCTGCAACAATACGGAAATTGTACGAATACCGAATTTAATATCATTTGGGTTAACTCTTCACCCAAAAGCGCATTATTCATCTTTGTTTTTTTTTTTTGTACCAAAGCCCTATTATTGGACACCATCAATGAATTTGAAAATATTTCAGATTCGAATTCGCTCCAAACACCCTAAATCCAAAAACGCAGTAGCGAGCGATTTTAATGTCCACAATATAAATTGGCTTCGACTTCCGTAACACATCTCCAGCCAGCCGATATTTTGAACTATCATCATCGAATAACCTATGCCAAATTGTTGACAGGGGTACTCGTATCACTGGCGTTGTAGGCCAATGATCTTATCTTTTTGATCTTTTCTTAACTTCAGACCCAGCTAAACACTCGAGTTATGTTAATTCTCCACTCGGAAGCTCAGACCTTCGCTCAATTTCCGCCAGCTTCCCAGTCTCCATCTCGACGCCAATCACGCTAACTCTAAAAAAGTTCTTATGGATAATAATAATAATTGGATTAATTTCAAAAAAGGAAGAAATCTCTGTAAATCCAGCTTTCAACGAAAAAAAATTTGCATGACTAGAAACTGAGGCAAAAAATTATGAGATGTCTTTGGGGCAGCAAAAGTTTCTGGTCTCTCGCTCGTTCCATTAGAGGTAGTTCTGTATCATCAAATCCATTTTTAATCTAAAGCAACGAGGTTATTACGAATCCTAACTTGAAGGCAAACATCTTGGCGGCTCGATTTGCTGCCAACTCCTGTTTGCCACCAACAAACTCTAGCCGTACTCTTTAGGATAAATTAACATTCGCCCAGATAGAATCCCTGCCCTTGTCCTTAAAAATTGCAGCGCTACACTTGCTAAGCCTCTATGCAAACTTTACCGTCTCTCCTTATCGTCCTCCAATGTCCCATCTTCATGGAAGCTTGCAAATGTTTAGCCAGTTCCAAAAAAAGGAGAACGCATCAATCCCGCTAATTATCGCCCAATAGCAATAACCTCACTTCTGTCGAAAGTCATGGAAACAGTCGTCAACAATAGAGTTATAGAACATCTCAACTTTAATGATATTATTGATGACAAACATTATAGATTCCGCAAAAAAACACATTCCACAGGAGACCTTTTAAGCACCCTCACTGAACGTTGGAACAAGAGCATTCACTTGTTTGGTAAATCTTGTATTATCACTCTCGATATTTCCAAGGCTTTTAACAGAGTATGGCTATTTTAATTAACAAGACTCACCATGACAAACACTGAATCCCAAGTGAGAATACAAACCGATTCCACAACTAGCTTTCGAACGGAATGTGGTTTAAACCAGGGAGATGGTCTAGCCCCCATGCTTTTCAACTTGGCACTAGCGTATGCCGTCCAAAAAATCCCAGTCGACACCAACGGGATACTATCATTCTATTCAAGCCCACCCAACTAGTAGCATACGCTGACGACATTAACATCCTAGCAAGATCCTTCCCTAGTGCTAAGGAGGTATTTGCCAATCTTAACTCCGCTGCAAAAGAAGTCGGGTTACGCATTAACGAAAGCAAAACAAAAGTAATGACGCAAACAAGAAGGAGAGCGCCTATCAGGCAAAACATAACAATTGCGGAATATAATTTGGAGAGTGTGGGCAATTTCATATATCTTGGGGCTAATCTAGCAAAGGACGGTAATGAAACAGACGAAATCCAACGACGGATAATACTAGCAAATAAGACGTATTATTTGGTACTTCCAATAATGAAATCCAAGAAAGTGCACACGAACAATAAGCTACGGATATATAAAACTATTATAAACCTTTGCTCAGTTATGGCAGCGAGACGTGGATATTAATGCGAACTTCCGAAAAAGCAGTTAACGCATTTCAAAGAAAGGTCCTCTGAAGAATTTTGGGACCTGCGAAGGAAGGAACGGAATGGCGAATAAGATACAACCATGAGTTGTATCAACTCTACGACGAGCCAGAAGCTTCAACGTTCATCAAACTACGTAAACTGCAGTGGGCGGGCCATGTAGAGCGAATGGAAGACAGAAGAATCCCCAAATGTGCTCTGAAAGGCAAAGCAAGTAGTAACCGGCCAGTAGGCAAGCCAATAGATGGGAATACTCGTTTGATGAAGATAGCAAAGCCATCTTAAAAATTAGCAGCTCGAGGACGCGGTCTTTGGATCGAGACGATTGGAGGCGACGACTTAAGGAGGCCAGGGCCCGATTTGAGCTGTCTCGCCATTGATGATGATGATGATGATGACTCTTTTAATCAAACTTAAAGCTATTGGTTTGGGCGACTACCTTATTTCCTGGATTGAAAGTTTTTTAGAAAATGGTCCAATGCGTGTGGTATTGGATTGTGTGGTTTCTCCTTCTTATAAACTTAACGCTAGTGTCCCTCAGGGTTCAATTCTTTCTCCCACTCTTTTTCTAATATTTACTCATGACTTGCTAACTTCAACTTTCAATCCTATACATAGCTGGATGACAGCACATTAGACTCCGCCTATCACTTCAACACTGCGTCCTTAGCGCGATGTACTAGCTTAGTAGAACAACCTAGGTATATGGTTCAATCATTGAATGACGAATTGGCTAAAATTCTCAGTTGGGGCAATAAGAATCAAGTCGAATTTAATGTTCCGAAAAAGTAGTGCTGTCTTGTGTTCCAAAAACGTGGCTCTAACCTTGATCCAATCACCTTCGGAGGTCAGCCATTAACTAACTCTTCAAATGTTAAGATGTTAGGTTTCCAAATCACAGATAACTTATATTAGAATTATCAAATATTTAATATCGCCAAGGAAGTATCTAAATGTTTGGGTTACCTAAAACGTTGTAAAAACTCCATCACCGCTTATGGGTTACTGACAATTTATAAGGCCCATATTGGGCCACGTGTTGAATTTAATTACCACCTATGAGCGGGAGCTGAAAAAACTTCTATCTCTCTCTCTCGATCTATCTGGATAGAAACCAGTCTCGGACCATTAAAATTATAGGAAATTCTGACATTAATTCATCGCTCGAGCATAAACGAATTGTAAGCTCTCTAAAGCTTTTGTATCGCTACTACAATGTAGATTGTTCGGACGAAATCTCTAATCTCTTATCCCCACGTATGCTTTTGCCCAATACTACTAGAGCTGCTTCACGCATTCAGAAGTATTCTTCCCACCTTATATTCAGTCGCACTGTCAAATTTCGTGATTCGTTTTTTGTTCGAATATGAAACTCTCTGCCCATCTCAGTATTCCCACATGACTAAAACATTCAACAATTTAAAAGAAATATTCATAGCCACTTCCATCTCTATCCCCTTAATTCTCAAAAAGCAATATCCTTCCCCCCTCACTGGAGCTGTGCTTCAGTACAAAAGGACATAAAAAGAAAAGTGTCCAATTTCGATCCCTTCGAGTCTTAGTTACTTTGCAAGCACCTCCCTCGCCTCAGTTCACTTTATTCTTCTGGAAAACTCACCATCCTGCCTTCCTCCAACGACATGTTTTCCCTCGCCTCCGTTTACTACTTTCTTCTGCAAGACCCACCCTCCGTCAATCTCCCATGCTATATTGCAACAGACCCGTTAGCCTCAAATTTCGCTCCCTTCAGGTCGCTACTATCTACCCTTCGCTCACTTTAGTTCCCTATTTCTTCCGGGAACCATACCCACGTGCATCTATCGTCCGTCTACGTATCCTGGATCCGATATCATCCGAGTTTTGCACCCTTGCTACTAATCTTCGATTCGGACCTACCTGTCATGCATGTCCCATTTAGATTTCGGTCACTTCAGTTACGCAGCTACCACCGTTACCTAATTTCTTTTCCCTCTTGCTACTAATACAGTACCCATAGTTGTACCATGCTTACGCGGATTCACAGCCCTATTGTTCATCAACGTACAGTTACCCTTCCCCTAGTTTACGACTAATCAAGCGCGTGTACCATCTTGTATACCAGCCGATACGATATGATGGGGGTCCTTAATACTTCCCCCGAAGTGCCAGGTTTTAGACCTTTGGTCCGGTCTTCGTGGGTCGCCGCAAGCGCCCCCACTTCAGTTTAAGTCGCAGCAAAAATTTGTTACTAATCGAACGGCTAGCTCTGTGGAATTGCCAAGCTCTAAACGGCAAAACTACTGAAATCAGTCTTTCTGGCCTTTCTCACCAAGTAGCTACCACCCTGCGCGGTACAAACTTTTACACCTCGCAATAAGCGAGGAAGGGCGCTCTGAAGTTTTCGCGGTGAGGCGCTCCTAGTTACGCCACTGCATAAGAGGAGTAATGCTGGATATAACGTCAGGTATTTTATGAAGTGCGGTGCAATTTCAAGAAGAAATTTCTCTTCACTTCTGTATAATGAAATCCTATTTATTTTATTTGCACTATTTCTCACTAACAAGCAACGCACTAAAAACTAAAAAGTTTATAACCATTTCAAATTTAAAAATATTGCTAACTAACATTTTCAACTCTAGAAAATTTGCACCAGTTATCCTTTAACGACGTAGAAGCATCTTGACCACCAATTAATGAAATCTAACAACCATTCTACTATTACTTTTCAGAGCTGCCGATTCATTCGACATTTCCAGCGATTCAGACGGCGGTCTAGATGAAGTAGTGATAACATCGAGCAGCTACGACTCCCATCACCATTACGATCCACTCAATTCTCCGATTCATTTTTGTGACAACAGTATACAATCAGACGACAATAGCAGTACTATAGCTGTGTCTGCGTCAACATCCCCGCGACCATATGACGACGTGGAATCAAGCAATTCCGCATGTACCTCATCCACTTCGAACAATCAGCTGACGACAGATATGTGTAATTACAAGAATTCGAAAAGTAGGCGCTTGGAATATTCACTGCGCTGCTTGAAATACGGCCGCAGTAATCCCTCGCAGGATTCAGCATTTGGCTCCTTGACCGATGGCGAACTCTCGATAGCATCGTCGAGTTTTCGGCTAAGTAGCTTCCAGTCAATCGGTTCGCCGATCGATGAAGGTGTCGAGGATATGATCGTTGCAACTACGATCGCTAACGAAACCAGTCTGGAGCTGTCGACGCTGCCGACACAAATTCAAATCGATTCGGCTGCGTCGACGCCAACTTGCGGTGAGGCCTCGCCAAATTTCGGCGGAAGCGGCGGCACAGATGATTCAAGTAGATCGCACTTCTCTCTATCACTTTCACCTAGGAAATGCACCGATTCACCTAGTCCCAATAATCTGCAATTCGATCCACCGAAAATTTTAGTTAACGACCAAAACTCAATTTACACAACATCACCGTCAAAACGATCCGGGACTATAGAGGTTTTCTCCCAAAAATATAGAGTGTGCTCGTTCGAGGACATGTCGCCCAGTCGAAAGCATTTACGAAGCGTGAACAAGTTGGCATTCCGATCGCTCGAGGACGAACGCCGTATCGATAGTGCATTCCAACCAATCAAGGATCGTACCAATTCCGAAAACAGGGTCTACATAAATAACGCCGAGAAATACCAGAAGCTCACGCATACATCCTTTAGTCATAAGATCAACAGTAACTGCAATGCGAATAGTTCGACGCGCGACCGTCACACAATGTGGCGCGACAGCATTTTCTACCGTAAAACTAGGATAGCTAAATCGAATGACTCGCTTCTGGAGTCATCGCCCAGTCCAAAATTCTCGACGCGAGATAATTACGAGCTTAGGAAGTCCTTGAATCGAGGCAATTCGGTCAACGAGATCGCCACCTGTACGAAGCGGGACTGTGACGATCTTCTAATCGGCGTTACCGAACATCTGCGAATCGATCCGCATCGGAAATCCCGATCCGAACGTCATCTTTTCAGCCTTTGCAAACTGAAACAGACAGCTATAAGCGATTGTTTCTCGGAAGACGAGAGTTTCCACGACAATAAATCCAGCTTTAGCCTAAGCTCGAATTCGATTAGCCATCAGAATGCTACCGGCGCCGGCTATAGTAGCAATTCCGTATTTCAAAGTTGCGACGAATTGATGGAATCGAATCGGGAAAGTTCGCAGGAATCGTCTCCGCTACATCATAATGTTTGTAAAATTATCGGCGGGATCGATGATCCGCCCAGTGCTAGCGAGGAAAAAACTCCCCTTCTGGAAAGTATGGAACTTTCACAAATTAGTCCCACGGATTCGGAATCGGAGCCACATTTGTGATACACCGCCAATAATTGAATTCAATAAAATCAGATTCAAAAACAAATTTAAAAAAAAAAATCCCTTAAATAACAAAAAAAAAAGCTTTAGCGTCCCTTTTTCGTGAATTATAAGATTAGAATGATTTTTGTGCATAGAAGAATTGTTTTATATTGCTGATAAAATTTAAATAACCGCCACTGTAAGGCTCTGTTTTAGATAAATGTGTAAATAAATTTTTTTTTTTTTTTGTAGAATATTTAGCGGAAAAATTTGAACTACATTTTTTTATTTTGCAAAATTTATTCTCATTTTGAATAGGCGATTGCTTCTTCCGCTAATTATAAAAATACATGTGCATTAAATTTTGATCCTTAAATAATTCATTAAGATAAAAATAATATTGAGCTTAATCTCTCATCATAAAAATATGTACCGATCTTCAAATGACACAAAACCGAGAGTTTCCAATAAAAAATTAACGCTAGGGAAAATCGATGGAAATATTCATTTAAAATAAGGATTTTTTTTTTTAAGTTTCCCTTATAATTGTGGCAATTGGAATTTCGGGAGAAAATGTGAAGATGAGTTTACGATTAAGAACACGTACAATAATGATTAGAATATTGGATCTGGGAAAAAAGTTCGTGGCGTTTTTTTAGTTTTTACTATAGTCTACAGTTTCTACAATGGCTCTACAGCCCATATCGGGCCTTGGCCTCCTGAACTTCAGGTTCCTTAACATTTTCATCATTGTAGAAGGGTTGTTCGCCCTTCGCACAGCCCTCTATCAACGAATTTTTTCGTAGAATGGGGTAACTAAGGTATACCCAAGTAGGTAGTGTGCTGAAATTATGCGTCGACCGGGATTTGAACTCAAGATCTTCGTATTGCAGACTAACACACTACCCACTAGGCTACACCCTAGTTTTTATTATAGTGTGAAAGTGGATAACCTAGGGTGTAGCCTAGTGGGTAGCGTGTTGGTCTACAATACGAAGGTCGTGAGTTCAAATCCCGGTCGACACATAATTCCAGCACACTGCCCGCTTGGGAATACCTTGGTCACCTCAATTTACGAAAAATGAAAAATTCGTAGATAGAGGGTTGTGCGAAGGTCTAACTATCCTTCCACAATAAATGATGAAAAATGTTAAGGAACCTGAAGGTCAGGAGGCCAAGGCCCGATTTGGGCTGAAGTTAAAGTGAATTTATTTAAACCAAATATGCTTCATTGTCATCGACAATGTTGCGCCATTTTTGGAGTAGAGCCATGATGCCATCGGTGAAGAGCTTCTGTGGTTTCTGATTAGAGAACTGAATTAAGTAGTTTTCACAAGCTTTTTTGTTCGGCAGAGATCGGAACAAGTGATAGTGCTATGTCTGGACTATACGGTGGATGCATCAAAACTTCCCTACCAAGCTCTCGCAAAATTTGACGGGTCATCAAAGAAGTGTATGGTCGGGCGTTATCATGATCGAAGACAACGCCTTTCCTATTATTCAATTCGAACTGTTTTCTTTCAATTGCCTGACGTAATCTCTCTTGCTATCCATCCACAGTAGGGTTGAGAATCAATCGTCTGATCAATTGGAAGTAGCTCACGGTGGACGATACCCTTCAAGTCCCACCATACACACAACATCACCTTTTTCGGCGTCAATCCTAGCTTCGCGAGCTCTTGTGATGGCTCATCATCCCTTGTCCACGATCTTTGATGCTTCCGATTGTCGTGCGTGACCCATTTTTCATTACTGGCTATGACACGTTTCAGAAACGGCTCGATTTCATTGCGTTTCAGCAGCGCAACGCGGATGTTAGTACGGTCTATCATGTTTTTCGCGCTCAACTCATGAGAAACGTATACATCGAGCTTCTTTTTGTAGCCAGTTTTGTGTAAATGGTTTAAAACAGTTTTATGATCAATACCCAGCTCCATACCAATATCGATACTGCTGATATGCTTATCTCGCTGGACTTTTTCAAGAATTTCATCAGCTTTTTCAGTGATTGGGCGACCAGAGCTTGACCCATTTTTCACATCCAAATAACCAGAACGAAAGCGAGGGAACCATTCCCGCGCAGTAGATTTTTATAAAATACTTTCACCGTACACAGCACAAATTTATTCACAAGCTTGAACAGCATTCTTCCCTTTGTCGTAATAATATTGCAAAATATAACGCAATTTTTCATTACTGTTCTCAATTTTCAAATGCAAACAACTTTCCAATCACTGCACCAATTTCGATGCTATACTTTTAACCAAGTGGTTAGAACAAGAGGAGTGACTTCCGTCTTATAATAAATAGGGGGAGTACAATGGACTCAACTAGATGGCCCCAGTGCATTGTGGTTCTATGAAGCCCTCCTACAACCTTAACCTAAACCCACATACTGTAATGAAAAGAATTCTGGAGGACTTGGGAACGGTGGATGAAGCCGTTGGTTTTACTCACTTTCTAGTGGTGTATTCCTCGGCAAGAAGCGCGATTTTTGCCGGCTAGCTAGGAACGTGGGAGTGGGAATGCCGAGGAATTTTTTCAGTCGCTCTCGTAACGCGCTACACATAGGTTCACGCAACTGATTACCTACCTGTTACACAATTTCACCTTGTAACTTGATCGAACATAAGATTAAGAGATCATGCTTGGATCACCATGAGTGGGCTAATTCCGCGGAGCTCCAGAGTGATTCTTCTACTCTACAAGCATTTTTCCACTTTCCGGGCTTTTCTTAAGAAACGAAAAGATCACAAATCAACGCGAAATGAAAAAACCTGCAAAACAATCACAAAAATTTTTACACAAAGTATACGCAGAATAAAAGCAAATATTTTAAATGAAATACAAATTTATAGAAAAACCCATAACAGGCGTAAAGCCCAATCGTGTGATACTCTAGATGAAAGAGAAATTTTTCGATTTGAAGAAATTTTGTTGGGGAAGTGGTGGGTGACGACATTGAACTAATTTTTACTCATCACGCTAAAGTTGCTATCAAAATGTTTCATAAAAAATTTAGTATTCAAAAATTTAATAGTTACTGAGAAAATTAGTGTTTGGATTTAGTGAAATTGTGCAGTTTGTATGGGAGGTGGTAGAAGGAGGTTCTTAATGACATTTTCAGAAATATACTATAAACATCATGCTTTTGATATGTTTTAAATTGTAAATCAATACCATTCATACTTTCCAAATCCACTTTTTGTAAAGTTGTGAAATTATGTCAGATTGTATGGGAGGGAGTAGAAGGAGTAAAGCTAATAGTCTATTTTTTTTTGGCCTTACTAATAATTCTAACTAAATATTAAGTGCACAATTTCAGCTCGATAAATTTTATACGCAATGAGTTAATTGATTTAGAATATTTCATGAAAAAAAGTAAAATTTGTACGTGAGGTGGTGGAAGGAAGGGGAGTACTTAAATAATTTTCATATAGTAGATTGAAATTATAACGAAAGTAATACATTCCAAATTTCAGATCAATAGCATCTATGCTATTTGTGCAAATCCGTTTATTGTCGAATTGTAAAATTGCGCAATTTTGTATGAGAGGTGGTAGAAGGGGTAAAGCTAATCGTCTAATTTTTTTGGTCTTACTAATAATTCTGAATAAGTTGTTAGTGCACAATTTGAGCTCGATAAATTTTATACGTACTGATCAAATTGGTTTTTCATGAAAAAGTGTAGTTTGTATGAGAGGAGGTGGAATATAATATGGTAGAAATAATTTTTATACAATAAATTGAAATCGTCATAAAATTAATATGTTCAAAATTTCAGACCAATAGCTTTTATATTTTTCGAGCTAATTCGTTTATTGTCGAATTGCGTAATTGCGTCATTTTGTATGGGAGGGAGTAGAAGGAGTGGAGCGATTTAGCACGTCCACGAACTAGACCTCACTTTTTTGTTAAAAATGACGCGTACAAAATTTGAACTATCTAGCTCAACGCGTGCTCAAGCTAGAGAGCGCACGGACAGACGGACAAACATCCGGTTTTGAGAATTTTGAGTGATTATATGAATATCTGCATCATTCATTTCTTTCCTCCAAGCCTTATTTCTTAACGTTACAAACTTAAGAGCAAACTTATAATACTCTCAGATTTATAACAGAAGTATGATTGGGCGTAAAGTGGGAAAGAGCTTAATGTACCGGAATATATGTCATATGTTCGAAGGAGAAATGCTTTTGTTGAATGTGTAGTACAGTTATTCGCATGGGAGAGGGTAGAAGGAGTGATTTTTTGCAGTTGCATTTATTGCAATTATTAAGGAACAAATTGCATTTACCTAAATCATGCATTTGTATGGGAGGTGGTAGAAAGAGTATATGGATCAAAACAAAATTTTTCGTCGTTAATCATATTTCTATTAGCTTCGACCGTTTCAAAGAAAAGTAATTTAATTAAAATTTTAAAATTTCGTGAAATTTGTAAGAAGTGAGGTTTCATGCTGAATTTAAAGTTTGTAGCTTTCATAATTTTCGAGGCAATTGAACAATTTTTGCCTGAATTTATAGCATTTGTATGGGAGGCGGCAGAAAAAGTGAAAGGTTTTGGATGATTTTAAATCTGCTTATCAACATCCTTATCCTTTGTTACAATTTTATAGTCGATAGCTCCTGTATCTTCGAAGAAGAAATACTTTTCTTGAATTTCCAATACAACAATTTGTATGGAAGGTGGTAAATGGAGTGAAGCGAATTGAATATTTTTTTAGTATTCATTGCAAATATTAAGGAACAAATTCTGGCAAAAGTTGAAATTTGTACTTTCCCTAGTATCAATGAAAAACGATTAAATGCATTTACCAAAATTGTGCATTTGTATGGGAGGAGGTAGAAGGAGTATTCGAATCAAAACAAAATTTTTTGACATCAATGATATTTGTAATAGTATACTTTTCTCAAAATTTAAAGTTTATAGCTTGTTTTGAAGAAAAATGATTTAATCGAAATTCCGCAATTTCGAGAAATTTATTTGTGAGGGGGTAGAAAGGGTGAGATGAAATTGACTATTTTTACAAAATTTGTTGCAATTGTAATAAAATTAATTATGACAAAAAATGGTCTCTTAGCTTTGCTAGTTGCAATGAAAACCGAAAAATGCACTTTTGAAAATTGTGCATTTGTCTGGGAGGAGGTAGAAGAGGTAAGGAGGTCGGATCAATATTTTTTGACTACTATGACCTAATTTTCAAGTCGTTTCGGAAAAAAATCAATTTCTTCATATTTCGGAATTTGAAAAATCATGAAATTTGTATGGGAGGGGGTAAAAGAAGTGGGGGAGTGTGGCCCGTTCACGAACTTAAAGTTACTTTTTTTCCTAGAAATGGCAAATTTCAGCGCGATAGGTCAAAGCTTTCGAGAGTTATGTTGTAGACAGATAGATAAACGAACAGACAGGTGAACCGACGGACAGACGGAATCGAGGTTTTTAAGCAACAACAAATATTTCTGTATCTTTGGCGAGCCTGTACGAGCGTTATTTCTTAGCTTTACAAACAGTCAGGCTACGGTCGTTCTCACTCCCCTTCCCCAACCTTCCCAATCCCATTCCTTCCCTCCATGACTGTGTTTGTGCATTGCACATAAAGGCCGAAATTGCCTATAACACAGGTCATTCTGTAAAAAAAAAAGTCAGGCAAACACAATATAGAGATTTCATCTAGAGTATAAACACAAAAACTAAAAATGTTTGAATGAAATTTTAAGCTAGAAACTTGAAAATTTTATGAAATGCATTTAAGGAAAAATCCCTTAAAGTATATTATACTAACTGGTCGAATACCTTCTTCACTTCTACATCCCCCCATACAAAATTATTTTTTCGGCCATTTATAAGAAATCAATTATCGCCTAACGATTCATCAATTTGAAATTTCGCACAAAAACTTTTAAAAATGGTTGAAATGAAATCGCGTCCAAAGTTTTGAGATCACACATGCCCTTTTACCCCCTCCCATTCAAAAGTATGATTTCAGTCAATTGGAATAAATCAACTAATAACCAACAAATTAAAAGCTACTAACTTGAAATTTTATACGAGCATTTTACAAGAGAAGAGAAATAAAACTGCATCACAAATTTTACTATTCCCTCCTTTACCCCCTCTTTTCGTTAATATACAATACACCGAATTTTATGAAAATTCTATGCAACTTCATCTATGAAACTGACATTCTATAAAGAGAATATTGGACGTGATTGAAGCAATCAATTAAAAAACTAATACCCCTTACTATCGCCCCTCACCCCACCCCTCATAAAAACCAAAACTTGCATAAACGAACAAAATATTGATAACATGTACTGGAGCTAGTTTCGCCCGACTTGTAGGCAGTTTATTTTAGAATATCCTCCACTTTGTTTTTTTTTTTTTTTGGTAGTATTATTTTTTTTTTTTTTGATATTGATAAGCCTGGAAGTCTAAGTCTAAATAAATAGTTTGGTTGCGATGAGCCCTCCTTGTATTATCTGGGATGCATAGCTCTATTGCAATTAATTCGGCCTGGAAGATTGCGGCTTCTTTGCCGAGTGCTTTGGAAACCGAGTAGTTTGAACCTTTAACTCCGGCTTCAGTCCCTTTGAAGGTGCGCGAGACATCTGTATACCATATGGATGATTCCTCTCCATTTGGAGAAGCATGGATTCCCAGTCCTTGCTTTCTCTGATTATAACTTCGAAGGGGGTTTCAAAGTTGAATTTTTTTTGTGTCCGATAATGTGCAGGTTAGAACCTCTATTTTTGGTTTTTTTAGGATTTTGAGGTGACCACTAAAGTCCCCTGATTTGTATTTGTTTTCCCTCTGTATGCGTAACACCTCTTTGATAGCCTCCTTTTTAATTTAGAGATGTATCGGAGGGATGTTTAGGAATAGTTCCATTGCCGCCGTATGACAGGTTTTCATTACTCCTGTGATACCAACAGAAGCCAGCCTTTGGATTTTTTGTGGCGTAAGCTGCGCTTTTGGTTGTAATATTTAGTCCACCATATCGTTGTTCCATATGGTGATATTGGGAGGATGGTTATTCTGTAGCACTAGTAGATTATCGTGGGCTGTAGTCCCCATTTTCTGCTAAATGCCTTTAATACTTTGGCATGAGTCCATTCTACATGTTTGTTCCAGTTGAGTTTGTTATCCACCTAGATATTTTACCTAATCTGAAAACGGTATTGATGTTCAATTTATTGAAAGAGGTATGATGTGGATTTTCCTTCTATTTATAAATGGCACTATCTCAGTCTTACTTGAGTTGATGTTCAAGTTCTAAGACTGACACCAGTTCGTTGTCACCTCTAAGGCTTTCCGTTATTATTAAGTCATATTTGCCTCTAATAATAATGAAGAGGTTATCGGCATATCTTATTTCCTAGTATCCTTGTATTGTTATACGGTCCAGGAGTTCATCTACTACAATTGACGAAAGAAGTGGAGATAACACCTCTCCCTGGGGACACCCCTATAGGTCTGTGCAGTCAATATGCTGTCACCTAGATCCATGGTTGACATTCGGCTCTTAAGCATGGTGAGTATTCATTTTATCGTAGTCGTTTTCCCAGCTACCGCTATTATGGCTTCATGGGAAGTATTGTCGAATGCTCCTTCTGTATCTAGCAATGCGGAAAGGGTAATTTCATTATAGTTTTTTTCTTTTCGATTGGTCTTGCCAAACCATGAAGGGCTCTAACTCGGACTCTGTTGATTTGCCTTTTGATTTTTATTAAAACAGACCTTGTTAGGCCCTGTTCTTATGTGAATGTTCTCCATCGTCTTGATGAAGAAGGAAGTAAGACTTATAGAGCGATATGACTTAGGCTGATCAATGGGACGATTCCTTGCCTTCGTTACAAATACGACCCTCGCTTTCCTCCAAATTTTTTGGATGTATCCCCATATAAAACCTGCTTTAAAGATCCTTCTCATTATTTGTATTAGGATCTCTAATCCTTTCTGCAGTAATGCGGAGAATATTTTATCTACTCCGGTTGATTTGTAGGACTTAAAGGTGTTAATCAGCCATCTGATATTTTCCGAAGTGAAGATTTTACCAGTATTGCTATTGCTGAACTGATCTACCTCTAAATCTTAATTGTTGTTAATATCTTGCAACCTGGGAAATGTGTTGCCAAAACACTTGAAGTGTTTCCACGTTGCTTATAGTTAAAGACCTATTGGGTCTCTCCGATATCTATCGGGGTGCCTTTTGATAACACCTCTTGGAGTCTTGAGACCGTTAGGAGATCATTTATCTCTCCACAAAATCTTCTCCATAACTCTTTTTTTAACTTCTTTAGAAGTTTGTTATATTCAGTAAAGGACTCCCTGCATTCGTCCCAGTTACCAAAGGTGCTCTATTGATCAATTTCCTAGATTCTTTGAATTTTCCCTCTAGTTCCTCGTTCGACCAACGTGTTTGTTTGGTCATTTTCTTGTGTAGAACAGGAAAACTTTGTTCGTAAGCATTTATAATGTTGTTAGTTATTTGATCAATGCAGCCTGGACTGCTTATTGATTCCTATTCGATACCTAGTTTGTACTCTAGGATTGACTGGTAAAGATTCCAGTTGGTGCAGTTAGGGCTTCTATACTGGCCTATATAGCCAAATGAAGTCTTAATATCAAAACAGATATGTCTATGTTTTGACAGTGAAACTTCTTTTGATACGTGCCAATTTTTACACTTTGCGAACTAGGCAGGGGCTTGTTATGGTTAGGTCAGGTACTTCCTGCCTAGCTGAATTTATGAATATCGGTGTGTTGCCTTTATTTATTATATCTAGGTTGTTAGTAGTAAGGTACTCCAAAAGTGACTCACCTCTTTTGTTGATATCACTACTTCCCCAGACAGTGTGGTGGGCGTTAGCGTCACAGCCCAGAATGACTGGTATTTTGTGGATTCTGCTGTATTCCACAAGCTCCATGACGCCTTGAGGTGGAGCATCTAACTTCTCACCAGGCCGAGGCAAATATCACCTATTGAGCCATTCCTGCCTTTGGTATTTTCACCTGTACCGCTACTAAATCTGTTCGGATGAAAACAGGCATATTTAGATGACTAGTTTCTGGTGATATTAGAATTGCAGCTCATGGCCTGTCACTTCTTTTATCGAAGATTAACTTACCAATTTTTTGAGGAATATCAATAATTTTTCCCTTCGCGGCTCTTTGTTGCTATATAAGGGCTACATGGAATTCCTCTTTAGCGAATCTCGATACCGTCCATGGCAGCTGCTGCACGATGGAGATTTACCTGAAAAACTGTCAGTTTAATTAGAGTTAAGGTCATATTCAGTGAGGTTTGCTGCTGTGCCCCTTTTGTTTAAGCTTCTCGATCAATTGGCCGTCGATGGAGAAGGTTATGACTGTGTTTGTGCCCTATACCCTTCTGCTAAGTATCTCCCGATTTGAGGCGCACAAACCAGCATTTTGGGCATCAATGAAGGTGGTTATTTCCCCTGACGAATCTGTCTCGTGAGGAAAATATCACGTGATTATTTCTAACCGCAGAATATTCTCCTCACGGACTACCCTGATAATTTTGGACTCATCCAGCCTGATGCCCGCTGCTGTTTTTTCCAGCCATGCTGCGGCTTTCTCATCAAGGCAAACGAGCAGCATCCATACAGCCTTGACGCTGAGTCCACCAAATTGTGGATTTATCCCCTCGTTGGCCGCTTTAGGTATTTCTACCAAGATCGATTTTTGTGTTATAGCTAGCTGCTCCGATGTAAGGATCTTGTGAGGATGATCGGTATGTATAATACCGATCCTCTTCTGCAGGTCTATGCATGACGCTCTTACTTAAAGCCTTGGACCTTTTGTTATCGCTTCTTACAGATGGCGGTATTGTAGATGAGATTCTGCCTCTTTTCATTGCCTTTTTCTGGGCTGGCAATAACGTTTGTTGCATTGGCTGGCAAGCAAGATCGTACTCATCGTTTGCAGTTTTGCTTTGGTTACAGTGGTACGCATACTGTCTCCCAGCAACCTCGCTTAGCCTCTTTTTGTTTCCTTTTAGAGTCACCTGTTTCAGCTCTGCTGATAACAATTGTTCGTCCACTAGAGGCTTACTGGGGGTTTTCGTATCCGCTTTGAGTGGTAGTCTTTTGTACTAAGCCGTGTCCGGAGGATTGGCCGCTGCAGTCACTTCACGTACTTTTTCTAGAGTGTTTGTTGTTCTGTTTCCCTCTTCGTTTACGGCATTAGCCGCTGTTTGTGATGCTTTAGGGGTCCCATCCGCCCTTTTGGTTACACTTGGATACCTATTGAATAATATCACCGATGAGCAGTTTATGAAAAAAAATACAATTTAGCACAATTTTAAAGATTTTTTTCCATAAAAAGAAGAAAATCGAACGAGCGGATCTCACAATCAAAGATCAGATGTTTCGATCACTCTCACTCGATTATATGCTTCCAAATGTTTCCTAAAACATAGCAGAAATTTGATTGGGCGTAAATCCCAATAACAGTTTCAAAGAAAAATAATTTAATTGAAATTTCAAAATTTCGTAAAATTTGCATGGGAGGGGGTAGAAGGGGTGAGGTGAAGTTGATATTTTTTTAAAACTAATAATAATAATAATAATTCTTGCAAGAACTCGCCATTTCAGCTTTGCTAGTTTCAATGAAAATAAAAAAAAATCATTTTTCAAAATTATGCATTTGTATGGGAGGTGGTAGAAGAAGTGTGGAGATCGGACGTGTGACTTTGATGAAATTTACATCATTATGCTTTGATTCAATTTTCAAATCGACAGCTAAAATAGTTTCGAAAAAAATATCAAATTCTTCAAATTTCAAAATATCATGAAATTTATATGGGGGGGGGTAGAAGGTGTGCGGGAATGTAGCCCGTTGTTTCTTCTCTACCAAAAATGATACACACAAAATTTCAGCACGATAGCTCAAAGGGTTCGAGAGTTATGTTGTAGACAGACAGACAGATCACTCGGAGTCGAAGTATTTGAGCGACAACAAATATTTATGTATCCTTGACGGCTCTGTGCAAACAATATTTCTTAGCGTTAAAAACGGTATGGCAAAAACAACATACTCCCAGATTTCATCTAGAGTATAAAAATTCTGAGGTAATGTCGTCAAAATTCGTAAAATTCAAGACAAAATTGTCAAATCAAGGGAAAAGCAGGAACTCTATCTTCTACCTTCATTAGTAAAGTCATAGAGAAGCTTTTCTTAGCATACTATATTTTATTGATTGATATTGATTTATTTTTGTTTGTATTACCTGTTTCCTAATCCACCATAAAGTCTTTAGGTCGACATAAGCTATGAAGCAGAATATTATCGCATGCACTAAATGCCGAATTAATTATTTCAAAGGATCATCACATATTTATATTTTAATTAGGTAATATTTTACAATAATACACCTGATATTCAAATTATTTACAAGCAATATAATTGAAGCAATCGCCATTAAATGCAATTTAACCATAAAATAAAAAAATTCAATAGCTCATAATTAATAAAATTAAAATAGCATTTAAAATTTACATTTAAAACTACAGTCTGAAAACAAAATTAATAATTGTGTAGGTATGTACGTCAGAAACTGCAATAAAACTAAACCAAAATTTATTAAGTCTACATAAATGTCAATCATTATAAAATAGTAAAAAATATATTAATAACGATGTTTCCGATTAACAATGATAATGATAACTCTTCTGCAGGAAAGCCTTGACTTAGGACGTGAATTCGATTCGAAGAAAACCAAGTTGGAAATACAAGAACACGAAAGAAACTTTATTATAGCGAAATGCGTATTTGTCTGTCTCATAGACAGACTGAGCTTAATTAGATAAAAATGTGAAGAAAAACTATTTAGGGAAAACAGATTTATCAAAGATTCCTGTATTCTGTCATAGATTTACTAACCTTTTGATGTGTACAAAAAAAATCATTAATTTCAGCATTTCCAGATAATTTTCAAAATAACAATAAGGGCATGTATTGTAAAAAAAAAATGTTTTAAAAAGCAACTTTATTCGAGAGATTTAAATTCATCTATCAGTCCTAAATTGAGGTGCGCCCAAAGGAAAATAATATCCTAATAGACTTTATCTCATACCTACAATGAACTTTTCATAAAAAAACGGGAATACTGTAGTTACTTCTCGCAAATTAAACACCATTAATTAAAAAGTCCTCTAAAATCACACATTTCCAAATTGTGCGTGTACAGTATAATAAAAAATAAAAATCCAATACAATAAAATTTTCAGTGATATGGGAAGTAAGTAAGTGAATTTCTCTAATTTAGGTATAAAATTTAACATTAATTAATAACAATTAAATCCTTAATTCAATATTCTTAACAAAAAGAAACCCTTGTATTCCGTTTTATTAAAATTAGCAATATTAATATTAAAGTAATATTCGAATTCACAATTAAATAATAGCGAAGAAATTTCAAATCTGTGATTCCGTCCTATTTTTCTTCCCCATGCATTAATTTTCTGTATAATGCACTTTATAAGAATTCGTATTCCTTGAACTCCGTTGTGTTGTTGTTTTTTTTTTTAACTAAGTATGGAATTTATAAATAAAAGCTCAATCAAAATTTGTATGCAGAGAACAAAAAATTATGAAATTTATTATGAAGTTTCCTAAAAGCTATTGTATCTTACATCTGATTACTGATTCATCAAATTCATTTTTCATATATTTTTTTCTAAAATAATAAAATCAATTATTAAAATTTTTTGGTTGCTTATTGGGGTCCAATAATATTTAAATATGTAAAATAAAAACCGTATAAATAATAATAAAGAAAAAGAGAAAACAAAATGATTATTTTTTATCTTAAACAATGACGTAATAAAAACAGATTTACATGAATTACTAATAAACCATTTTACGTTTAAAATATTAAGAAAAGGAACAAGTAATAATAAAATAATTCTACCAGAAGAAATTCTATTTGAGCCAAATAAATAAAATACAAAAATTAATAACAGACAAGAAAAATTGCATTAACATTATTGTCCAACCGATGAAATATAAATAAATTATGAATTATTGAAATGAATAAAACTTTCTTTGTAAGTCATATCAAACAAATAGCAATAAATTCTGTATTTTAACTTACTCAAGGTGTTTGGTATAATATATTTTTTTTTCTGTACAAAGGACTAAATCTACCCACTGTACAGTATACGCCCAATACTCTTTTTACACGGTAGATACGTTCCAACGAAAACTGTGAATAAGAAGAATTTTTATTATTCTAATAAAAACGTATTGTGATCGACACAGAAAAGAAAAATTGCAAAAATCCGTCTGTCTGTACACCGTACGTGTACGCTCCAACGACATTAATAGACCGATATCTTACTTACTTACTTACGATGGCGCTACAGCCCAAATCGGACTTTGGCCGCCTGAATATTTGCCTCCATCCATCTCGGTTCAATGACCGCGTCCTCCAGTTAGAAAATCTTAGCAGTGATTTGCTGTCTGCGTCAATCGAATCCTCCCAGCGTTTCCGTGGTTTTCAGACCGGTCTTTGCCCGTTGACTTTTCCTTTTAGTGTGCGTTTGGGAATTCTTCCTTCATCCATACACTCCACATGGCCCATTGTAACTTCTTAAATTTTATGAGGATTGACACTTCTGGATCGTCGAAAATGGCATACAATTCTCTATTGTATCGTATTCTCCAGATCGAGTCTTCCCTCATAGGTCCGGGGATTCTTCTGAGGACCTTTCTTTCAAAGGCGTTAAGTAGTTTTTCGGACGCCTGAGTTAAAGTCCACGTTTTGCTGCTATAGCGTAGCACAGGTCTTATGGTGGTTTTGTATAGCTTAAGTTTTGTTTTCCTGTGCACGTTCTTGTTTTTGATTATTGGAAGTACCGAATAATGAGTCTTGTTTGCCATCATTATCCTTCTTTTGATTTCGATGGGCTTGCTTCCATCCTTCGATAGGTTCGCCACTAGGTATATGAAGTTGTCTACGTTTTCTAGGTTACAGTCTCCTACTGTGATATTTTGTCTGATTGGCGTCTTTTTCCTAGTTAGTATCATTATTTTTGTTTTGTTTTCATTAATACGTAGTCCAACTTCCCTTGCTACCGAGTCAAGGTTTACAAATAACTCCTTAGCACTCTCCAGAGACCTTGCAAAGATATCTATCGTCGGCATCTGCTACGACTTGTGTGGATTTGAAGCATAGTGTTCCCTTGGTGTCAACGGGAAGTTTCCGAACAACATATTCGAGTATTAAGTTGAAAAGCATTGGTACGAGGCCGTCACCTTATATAAGGCCGTTGTCTGTTTTAAAACTGGAAGTCAGATCATTTTCTACTCTGACTTGTGACAAAGACTCAGTCATTGTCATTCTTGTCAGTCGGACCAGTTTCGGTGGGACTGTCTAAACTCCAACATGATTTTATACAGTACGCGCCTGTCGATACTGTCGTATGCTTGAAGTCAACAAATATCTGGTCCACATCAATATTATATTATCAGCACCTGTTTAACTGAGAATATCTGGTCCGTGGTCGATCGTCCAGCTCTAAATCAGCCTTGGTATTCACCAATTACTTTGCCAGCATAGGGCTTAATTCTCTTTTCCAGAATTTTCGTCAAGATTTTATAAGACAACACAACAGAAATATTCCTCGGTAGTTTTCGCAGCAGAGTTTGTCACCTTTCTTATAAATTGGACATATGATGCTCTTGCGCCAATCTTCAGGAAGTGTTTCCTGCGTCTATCTGTCCGTGACTAGTCTATGTAGGAGATGCGCTATACAGGTGTCGCCGTTTTCCAAAAGCTCAGCTAGAATTTGATCAGTGCCCGGCGCTTTATTGTTTGGGTGGTTCCTCAGGGCTGTTTTTACTTCTTCGAGTGTGGGAGGACTCAAAGCGGATCAGCTGTTACTTCAGTAATACCTGCAATTGTGTCTGCCGCTGCTGTTCGTGCGGGTGATGGGCTCGGATTAAGAAGGCGTTCAAAGTATTGCGCCCACCTTAATTTTATATCTTCCGCATTACTTAGAATGTTCCCTTCTGCATCTTTGCCGAGGGTCGTCTTCGGTTGGTATCCCCTTTCATTCTTTTGACAAGAGAATACGCGGCTCTTGTGTTGTGTAATTTAAAGTGTTCGTCCATGTTTTTAATTTCGTCATTATTGTACTTCCGTTTTTTTGTCTGCATATTTTGTTTGCAAATCGTCTAAGATCATTATATTTGTCCCGTTTGGCTCGTGTCGGCCGTTCTGTTAATATTTTGTAAGCCTGGTTTTTTCGGTCTAAGTTATCTTGGCATTCGTTGTCGAACCAGTCATTTCTTTTGCACCGGGGTTGTTGTCCTATCACCTCCTCTGCGACAGATGTAATGCCATCTTTAATATTTTGCCACATTTCTTCTATTGGCATATAGTGCTAGAATTTTTCTGTTTCATTAGCACTCGCGCTCAGTTCAGCAAGTCAAGTCCAGATGTACAAGACCAGTACCCGGTGGCTACCACGTGGAGGTATGATGAGCACATTTGATGTGTATGTGATAGTTACAACACTGGGTGTCGCCTTATGAGAGAGTTTCAAACGTTGAAAAATGACGGACGTGTTTTTTTGTTACTGTCATTTAATTTAATTTTATTTGTATTTTATCCACTTTTTTTTCCTCTTTTCGATCGATTAAAATCAATTAATTTCAAGTCGTTGTAGTTCAGTTTTTGCTACCTGAGTCGCGAGTGTTTTATTTATATTATCATGTGCGCGCTTCATCAGGGGGTCACGGCACCGTCATTCATTCCAACAAGCTAAGTGTCGGCTAGCGGGATCTTCAGTGTAGTGTTATTATTTGTGCCAGGCCTAGTACTGTACAGGTTTTAGCACTTAATTGCTTTTGATCCCGAGCTAGCAAAGTTGTTTTTGTTATTATTGCAGGTTGTATTTGTTTTTTTTCTTTTTTTCTTTCCATATTTTGACCCAGAGTGTTGCCAACGCACAGATTATTATTTTTTTTTTGTCTTCTTATTTTTACGAGATTTTTGTCAATTTTTTTTTTTTTTTTTTTTCATAGTTGATTTTTTTTTTTTTCGCAGATTTTAATTTGTTCATCTTTGCTTCTATTTTTGTTTTTTGTTTTCTGTTTCTTATTTAAAGTTTTATTTTAATTTTAAAATAGTTAAATTTTCCGCGTACTGTCCTAGGTATTTTTTTTTTTTTTCCGTGGTATAATTTATTTTTTTCTATCTTTCCTTTAGTACTTGTTTCTTTTTTTTTTGTTAGTCATTACTTAATTTTCAATTATCGTTCTTATTTTTCTTATTTGATCATGACTAACTTTACGATCGATCAGATTAACGTTCGGGGTCTGCACTCTGCCTATCTATCGCTATACATCCATACCCAAACTGCAAGACCGGATATCTTAGCACTTGGCAAATGTAAGGTGCTACCGGGAAGTGAACAGTTTTATTCTGTTCCCGGATATCACCTTGTCCCAGCTTTTTTTCGCCAGCGGGGTGTCGTACTCTACATCCGCGATGATGTGTCTTTCCAGTTAGTTTCCCATTTAGGAAATTGCTCCAATCCAGAGTTTAATTACATCTGGATAAAATTATCAATCCAAAGACATATCATGTACTTTTGCTATGTGTATAGAAGCCCAGCAATGACAGCAGCGAACACCTTATCAGAACTGGATGGGCTATCTAAATCTATTCAGTCTATATATACTGCAAACCCTGACGCTGAAATCGTTATCGCGGGCGATTTCAATGTTCATAACATTGCCTGGCTTAAACATTCCTCCACTACGGACCAGGGGGGACGTGATACTGAGCTTTTTGCCTCTTTAAACGGATTAACACAACTGGTGGATGAGCCTACTCGTTTACCAGACATCGCAGGTCATTTTCCTAACCTTCTTGACTTATTTCTCACCAACCAACCTGAGAAATATTCTGTCTCTGTCATATCCCCATCGCCAATTGGAAATACTGATCACTTCTTGATTCGTGCTCAATTCCCAGTTGCAGCAACTACACCGCTGACAGTGAAGGCACCTTGAAGAAATATTTGGCATTTCAAAAGAGCCAATTGGGGGGCGCTAAATAGCTTCTTCAATGCCTTTAATTGGAAGTTGTGCTTCGATTCCAATGACTGCGATGAAGCTTGTAGAATTGTCACTGATACTATCCTGAAGGGTATGAAGCTCTACATACCTTCTAGTCATAAAAGAGTCAGGCCGTCGAAGGACTCTTGGTTCAACAATGAATGTCTCATTGCAATTCAGACCAAGAAACTAGCATTTCAAAGATTTAAAGGCAACAGAACACCTGCCAACAGAGAGCTTTTCAATGCGTCAAGAAATGCCTGCAAATCCATACTCAATTTGAGCATGACCAAAAACTTCGACGGAAGATCCTCCAGTGCCCAAAAGGCTCGAGGTCTTACTGGTCATTTGTCAAAACGGTCAACAACAATTTCATTTCTTCCTCCATACCACCTCTAGTTGTTGGCGACCGTACCGTGGTTGATCCTAGCGAAAAAGCCAATTTACTAGCAGCAAGTTTCGCAAGAAACTCTCACCTTCCACCATCAAACCAATCGCCTCCCGCTGCAAATCCTTCTGGTTTCTCACTGCCTGCACTGCATTTTCGCACGAGACTTATTTCTCGGATCCTTACAGACCTCAATATTCACAAATCCGCTGGTCCGGACGGTATTCCCCTCATTACCCTTAAAAAGTGCGCCTCTTCTTTAGCTAAACCTCTTCGTAATCTTTTCTATCTTTCTTACTCTTCTGGGTGCTTTCCGCGTATGTGGAAAGTTGCGAATGTTCAGCCCATTCCCAAGAAAGGAAGCAAAGCGAACCCCGCCAACTACCGCCCAATAGCCATTACTTCAGTGCTCTCGAAAGTAATGGAAACTGCTGTCAATCGTAAAATCGTCAAATATCTGGAGGATAAACAGCTCCTCCATGATCGTCAATATGGGTTCCGTTCTGGACGGTCGACGGGTGATCTTTTAGTCTACTTGACAGAGCGTTGGAACTCATGCTTACATAAATATGGTGAAGGTCAAGTTCTTGCACTTGACATTGCAAAAGCTTTTGACAGAGTTTGGCACGAATGTCTCTTAGTTAAGCTTAGGGCCATCGGCTTCAATGATACCCTCGTCCAATGGATTGAGAGCTATCTCCAACTCTTTTCTTAGTATTCATAAACGACCTTCTGTCGTCCACTCTCAATCCAATCCATAGTTTTGCAGATGACAGTACTTTAGACAACATCTGTGAATTTAACTCTGCTGCAGAATCAAACATTCATTCTATTGCTTCCAATCGCAGGGAGTTGTTCAGTTCGCTGAACTCGGATCTCAACTTAATCCTGGAATGGGGCAGGAAAAACAAAGTAGAGTTCAACGCATCCAAAACACAGGCCTGTCATTTATCCCTCAAACGGGATGCTTCAGTGTTGTCTCACAATGTAACCTTTGATGGTGCACGGCTTACCACTTCGGAGAATTTCTCACTGTTAGGCGTCAAAATTAGTGACCACCTAAATTGGGCCCAGCATATCTTTGATATTGCCCTCGACGCCTCTAAACGCCTAGGTGTTCTCCGAAAATGCAAAAAATATTTCACACCCATCGACTTAGCAACCATCTATAAGGCCTACATTAGACCACGTTTAGAGTATAACTCGCATGTTTGGGCTGGGGCACCCAAAACACACCTCGCGCTGCTCGATCGTATTCAAAAACATGCGTTCCGACTGATAGGAGACGAAACCATCACGTCTTCTATGGATTCTCTTGAGCATCGCAGAAATGTCGGAGTACTCAACATTTACTATCGTTATTTCCACGGTAAATGCAGTACGGAACTAAGCGCACTCATTCCTCCACTGCATACTTTTCCCCGGAATACTCGCCAAGCTGAACGCGCACACGAGTACACAGTCAAACCCTTGCCTTCTCGTACACTGAAATTTAGGCAGTCATTCATTTCCCGAACGTCAAGACTTTGGAACGATTTGCCAGCTAGTTTGTTTCCCAACAAGTACAGAGGCTACGGTAGCCTCTTTTACTCGTTCTTGAATGTTGGCCTTCCAGGATAATTTACTATCAAGAATGAAAGCTAAATATTTAACTTGGTTCGAGAGGACCATAGTGATACCCAGAATGTTTGGTGGATTGTAAACATATGGTCTTCTTCTTCTGGAGTAGAGGACCAGATCTCTTTTTTGAGGGTTGATGGTAAGTCCTTTATCTAGTGCCCATTTCGGGGTCAACAATTTGTAGGTACTAATATTTAATAGTACACTTCAATATATTATCACAATACAAATTCATTTTATTTAAACATTTTTAAAAATGTATTTATTAAAATAAATTTTAGTTTTAAAATTAAATTAAAAAGCTAGTTATTTATTTTAAACTGATGAATAAAATAAAAGTTTTTATGATAAAAATTAAAATTGGTTTGCTTTGACTAAATTACATTTAGTATGAAAATTATTGCAAAGTAATTTGTATACTAAATGTAATGGCGTCAGCACATGCTATTGTGGGTTAGCCGTTCCGATTTAAAATAGAAAGGGGTTCATTCACTGTTAGGACCCACAAGAGAGGCGATATTATACCGCCCTGTGGCGTTCCTTTGTGCACCTAGCCTTTTCTAGTCTCGTCGTGCTACGATTATTCGTGAGCGAAGAAGCTTAGCTATCCATGCAGTCAGAACGGATTCCACAGGGGTTCTATGGCTGCGCAAGGCCTCAAGTACGGCATCAATGTTGACGTAGTTAAAAACCCCTTCCACGTCTAGGAAAGCATTGAATGCAACCTCTTTATGATGTCTCTACGGCGGCTACCGTCACATGCAAAGCGTTGCCAGTGGACCTACCTTTCAGATAAGCATGTTGGAGGGGGCATCTGATGAAGAGGTTCAGATTAATGTTATCCGTCGATTGATTTCGTCTGTTTCATTACCGTCCTTTGTTAGATTAGCCCCAAGATATATGAAATTGTCCACACTCTCCAAATTATATTCCGCAATTGTTATGTTTTGTCTGGTAGGCGCTCTCCTTCTTGTTTGCGTCATTACTTTTGTTTTGTTTTCGTTAATGCGCAACCCGACTTCTTTTGCGGCGGAGTCAAGTTTGACAAATACCTCCTTAGCACTAGGAAAGGATCTTGCTAGGATGTTAATGTCGTCAGCGTATGCTACTAGTTGGGTGGACTTGAATAGTAGTGTCCCGTTGGTGTCGACTGGGATTTTTCGGACATACTCTAGTGCCAAGTTGAAAAGCATGGGGGCTAGACCATCTCTCTGCTTTAAACCACATTCCGTTCGAAAGCTGGTTGTGGAATCGGTTTGTATTCTCACTTCGGATTCAATGTTCGTCATTGTGAGTCTTGTTAGTCGGGCTAGTTTTGGAGGAATCCCAAAGTCAACCATGATTTGGTACAGTACACTTCTGTCGATACTGTCGTATGCTTGTTTAAAATCTACGAATATTTGGTGCACGTCTGTGTTATATTCCCAGCATTTCTCAAGCACCTGTTTCATCGAGGATATCTGGTCTGTTGTAGATCGTCCGGTTCTAAATCCGCCTTGGTATTCGCCAATTATTTGATTAGTATAGGGCTTAAGACGACGTTCAATTATTTTTGTCAGTATTTTATAGGACGTACACAACAATGATATTACTCTGTAATTCTCACAGCAGAGTTTGTCTCCTTTCTTGTAAATTGGACATATAATGCTTTTTCGCCTCACCTCTGATCACTTCGGCCGGCACGCTGGCTGGGCGTGAAACTTCTGCAGCTCGTATGCCATCCGTCCCAAAGGACAGTCGATTTAGGACTGCAGCCACTTTAGCTTCTACTGCTTCGTCTTTTTAGGTTGATATTAGCTCGACGACGGGTACGGTTGCTAATACTACCTTGAAAGGTTAGGATGGTCTCAGTACCAAGACCAGCCGATATAGTTGTGCAGGATATTATCAACATCGAGGCATGAACAATATCTATACCCACCTCCATCGGCTTATTCGGTTCTGAGCAATGACATGGAAGACTTAGTGCGCTGGGTGTTTGCCAGTAGGACAGCACTACTAGAGCCTGGTTGCACTGTTCTAGTAGCTCCCGAACCGCAATCGGACCCGGTGATTTCAGCATCCTCTTTTGCCGTGAACTGAGGGCTAATACGGGAGGCTTCCATCTCATAGTTTTTTTTTTTTTTTGGGCTGGTTTTTGCAGAAAGAATGTTTGCTGCTATTTTCACCTCAACATGTTCGTCAATTAGACTAACAAAGAGGCGGTTGCCGACGTGTGAGCACGCTGAGGAAAGTACAACTAGCCAACTGAATTCCTTGCTATTGCCATGCTAACCGCGGGTGACGGTCTTGCGACACGCCGCGGTATCCTCCATCCACCACCTGAGGACGCGCCTGATAGGTTGGCCAACCCACATTTTCTCACAATGTATATAAAATTCCCTAAATAAACTGCTAATTTATGCACCCTGCACGGGGGTTAGTTGCATGATGAGGACTTTGCCAAATCATGCGAGTACCACTGGAGACGTTGGTGACTCCACGGACTCAAGCCTTCGCAGGGAAGTAAGTGCTGGTCCAGAGAGCTACGACAATTCCAGTAACTGCTTTTGGGGAGTACCGTCCCCACAAAACTGAGGGGTGCAAACCATTCACTAGTTGCAAGTAACTAAACTGCAGTAGCTTCGGTTACGAAGCCTGACCGGAGGTTATCTGGTGCCACGAGAGCCGGGAGCCCATGGAAAGTTACTTCCACCCCCGGCGATGGTGGAGGTCGTCTTGACGAACACGTGGTGGCGGTAGTGGTCCATATCGCGGACAGATTTCCTCGGAGCTCGGCGTAAGGTTACGTTTCTTCAACGTGATGCCATGACCGAAAGACTGACAGAGATTTAAATAGGTCTCGCATCGATCAGTATGAATGCCAAACTTGCTGTAGGTATAGACTGCCTCCTTCCGG
Source organism: Chorisops tibialis (assembly GCA_963669355.1). Taxonomy (NCBI): domain Eukaryota; kingdom Metazoa; phylum Arthropoda; class Insecta; order Diptera; family Stratiomyidae; genus Chorisops; species Chorisops tibialis. Next base: position 261,039,137 of record OY770262.1, on the reverse strand, counting down.
GGCGTTAATAATTGTCGACTTGAACAATCCGAGTTTCTAAAGATAACCCTGAAGTTAAACCTTAATGGTAGTGTACTTCACGTACAGACGATCTTCTACTTTATGCAATTTCGAATCCATTGCATATTTCTTAGGTCGAAATAAATGGTTTCTTGTATCGATAAGGAATCGATTGCATAAATTCCTATTGGGATGTTTTTCCGCCAAGTGTCAAACAGAATCGTAAACTGGGTGCAGGAAAATGCAAAGTAAAATCGAATTTTTGGCTGGTTCTAATTAGAGATACTCGATACACACTAACACTTCTGTCCTAATAGAGTTTGGACCATAGTATACACATAGTAGGACAACTCAGCTAAAAATACGACCCGGCTCCGAAAATTGCCGAGAACACACTCGTGTTTCATCTCCGATACGTGTGCTTCCTCTCTCTCAAGCTTACAGTGAACATTTAATCTGATCTTTCCATTTCATTCTCGCAAAGATTTTTATACTCTAGATGAAATCTGAGAGTATATTGTGTTTGCCTTACCGTTTGTAACGCTAAGAAATAATGCTCGCACAGAGCCGCCAAGGGTACAGAAATATTTGTTGTCGCTCAAAAACTTCGATTCCGAGTTGCTGTCTGTCCGTCTGTCCGTCTGTCCGTCTGTCCGTCTGTCCGTCTGTCCGTCTGTCCGTCTGTCCGTCTGTCCGTCTGTCCGTCTGTCTACAGCATAACTCTCGAACGCTTTGAGCTATCGTGCTGAAATTTTTTGTGTGTCAGTTTTAGGAAAAAAGAAACTTTAAGTTCGTGAACGGGCCACATCCCCCCACTCCTTCTACCCCCTCCCATACAAATTTCACGAAATTTCGAAATTTTCAGAAATTGATTTTTCTTTGAAACTATTTAAGCTATCGATTTGAAATTTGGGTCAAAGTATTATAATATAGATGTCATTAATACGAGGAAATATTGATCCGATACAGTCACTCCTTCTACCCCCTCCCATACAAATGCATAATTTTGAAAAGTGCAGTTTTTCGATTTTCATTGAAACTAGCAAAGTTATAAAAACGGATTTTTGCCAGAATTACTTTTATTATAATTCTAATCAGAATTGAAAAAATGATCAACTTTACCTCACTCGTTCTACCCCCTCCCGTACAAATTTCACAAAATTTTGGAATTTAAATTAAATTATTTTTCTTCGAAACTATTAAAACTATCAACTTGATATTTTGCACAAAGTATAAAAATAGAAATGTCAATAGCGAGAAAAAAATGTGATTTGATCCGTACACTCCTTCTACCCCCTCCCATACAAATGAATAATTTTTGTTAAGTGCATTATATCGATTTCCATTAAAACTAGAAAAAGTATAAGCTTAAAATTTTGCCAGAATTTGTTTTTTAATAATTCCACTAAATGCTAAAATAAATTATCAGCTCCTCTTTACTCTTTTTACCCCCTCCCATACAAATATCTGTATTATAAATTCAAGAAAAGCATTTCTCCTTCGAATATATATATTAGAACTATCGAATTTGAAATTGAATCAAAGCGTGGTGATAAGGATGATGATAAGCAGTTTCAAAATCATCTTAAACGCTCCACTTCCTCTGCCACCTCCCATACAAATGCCTCAACTTCTGGAAAACTATGTCCAATTGAAAATAATGAAATCTACAAACCTTAAATTCAGCACGAAATAGTTTGCATACCACATTCGGTGTCATATCCAAATATTACAAACCTTCCTCCTCTGCTTCTACCACCTCCCATACAAAAATCACTATTAATTATTTAAAAGAATTGGAGGTGACATATTTTCCGGTACATTGAACTCTTTCTCATTTCATCTAGAGTATCATATGATTGGGCTTTACGCCCAATTATAATTCTTTTATGTTTTTTTATTAGACAAGAGCAAGCGAACAATACCGAAAACATCGAGCGGAAAGAGAATCGTCGACCATCCGCCGACCATGACCCGCGCACTCGCCGTCCAAGTTGAATACGACGCGAGCAAAAGCTGTAAGAACGCCATGTACGAGAATGAGAAATAAGATGTCGCGGACTCGGCGAACACGTTTAACCAAAAGTAAAAACCTGAATTTGAAGAGGTGAAAACCTGAATTTGAAGAGGTAGCACGTGACAAACGTGTTAACCCGGGCAATACTGGGTGTTTGGTACTCCGTACATAACCTTGTAAGGGGTTATTCCTGGATATATTTTGAGCAAAAAATTGTTCTACGGAGATGGCCAATTTTCAATATCCACGGAGATACAGGGTGATCAAGAAAAGTCCTTCGGACCTGTACCCTCACTCACTCAAAACGCTATATCTTGAAAACCAATAATCGCATTTCAAAGTGTTATAGCTTGTTTTTTAGGGAATCAAATTATCTTTCATTTAGTGTAATAGTCCGTATTGTACCTGTACCCAATCCTGAGGTATTTCCTTCAGACCACAAATTTTTGATACTTTGACCCTCAAAATTCTGTGATCAATGTAGTTTTTCTCAAGAAAACGTATTATAAAAATGTCATTTTAATGTTGTTTTTTTATGTGCCATATTATTGCCTACAAAAGATGCACACATACTTATGACTTAGGTTTTCCCGTTTTCCAGGTAATAAGCGAAAATACATATGGCTTAAAAATAAAATATGCCATAAACCAACCCTCGTTCTAAAAAAACTACCTGAAATGTTGTTAAACTGAAATATTCTTTGTGTCCTTTAATTACTATTTAAATTATCAATGAATGTCCTTTAGGTAGTATTAAAATTATCGAGAAAATGAATTAAATTAAAATGAGTTTCAACACAACTAGGTGCAGCACTTTGCCCTTTTTAACGGATTACCTAACAAAATGAAAAGCCTATAAAAGCAAACCATACTTCATATTTTTATCAGTTTTAGTTAAATTTGTAAAAGAACAAGGTGTCACTAAAATTTAGAAAATAATTTCGAAATGCCTGAGTTCACGAACGAAGAATATGCAGACATAATTTTCCTCTATGGAGAGTGTCAGGGAAATGAGCAAGAGGCGCGATCTTTGTATCATCACAGATTTGCCAATCGTCGAATACCTTACGCGAGAGTATTCCAAGACGTTTACAGAAGGATTAGGGAAACAGGCAGTGTTAGGACAAGCAGAGTGAATGCAAATCCTGCGCCGGTAATCGCTGTTTCAATTGATCACCGAATCCTAGCTGCAGTTCAAAATGATCCATCAACTAGTATACGACGCTTGGCATTGCGGTTTAACGTCTCTACGTTGAAAGTTTGGAGTGTCCTGAAAGCAGAACGTTTGCATCCCTACCACCACACACCAGTGCAGGAGCTGTTACCCATTGATTTACCCAAAAGGATGGAGTTTTGCAATTGGCTCCTTGAACGACAAATAAGTGACGAGAATTTTATCAGCAACATTCTTTGGACGGATGAGTCCCAATTCACCAGGGACGGTATCACAAACTTCCACAACTTACACACATGGGCTGAGAGCAATCCACATACAAGAAGAGAGGCATCATTTCAGCACAGATTCAGTGTCAATTTATGGGCAGGTGTGATTGGCAACGATTTTATTGGTCCTATTAGGCTTCCGCCTACCTTAAATAGTTCCAATTACTTGCATTTTTTGACAAATGATCTACAGGAGTTATTGGATGATATGCCACTGCAACGATTGGCTTCCATGTTTTACCAACACGATGGTGCTCCAGCTCATTACGGCCGACAAATCAGAGATTGGTTAAATTCCAATTATAGCAATCGCTGGATCGGTAGAAATGGACCGATACACTGGCCTGCAAGATCCCCTGATTTAATTATTATGGATTTCTTTGTATGGGGACGGATGAAGGACCTTGTCTACGCAACGGAAGTAGTAACGTTGCAGGATCTAAGCACCAGAATCGATGCGGCAGCAACAGAAGTAAGGCAGCAGTTGAGGAGTATGAACACAAAGAGAACACTGGCAAAACGAGCTTTAGCGTGCATTCAAAATAAAGGTGGCCATTTTGAACATTTATTGTAATTAAGGAAATTTGAAATAAACCGTAAAAACCATTCTTAAGTTCTTTTAGTTCAAGCGGAGAGTGTTGATCAACCTATTCTTGCTTTTTTGACAAAAGTGCTAAATTATTGGAATGATAATTTCTTCTAAACTATAAAACTTATGCAATGCAAGTGTATGCGTCTTTTGTAGGCAATAATATGACACAAAAGAAAACAACAATAAAATGACATTTTTATAATGAGTTTTTTAGAGAAAAACTACATTGATCTTAGAATTTTGACGGTCAAACTGTCAAAAATTTGTGTTCTGAAGCAAATATCTCAGAATTGGATACAGTTACAATGCGGACTATTACACCAAATGAAAGGTAATTTGATTTCCTAAAAAACAAGTTATAACACTTTGAATTGTGATTATTAGTTTTCAAGATATAGCGTTTTGAGTGAGTGAGGGTACAGGTCCGAAGGACTTTTCTTGATCACCCTGTATCTCCGTGGATATTGAAAATTGACCATCTCCGTAGAACAATTTTTTGCTCAAAATATATCCAGGAATAACCCCTTACAAGGTTATGTACGGAGTACCAAACACCCTGTATACAGAGTGATCCTACTCGGTGTAATGTACTCTGGTTAAGACTGCGTTTAGAAGCACAAGAAGGCAAAATAAGAAATACGAAAATCAGCCAAACTTAAGTTTGACCGATGTCAAATGTACGGACACGAGCGAAAACTTGCGTTAAACTACAAGTTTTTGAATAGAATTCTCATTAAAACCGAAAATAAATATGACTTTCATAAATAACAATTCAATTTGATTGTGTTTACTTCATAAAAGAAAAAGAATTGAGAAAATTCAAATTTCGGGCGAAATTTCCCGCGCGATCGCTGTACATGCATTGTCCAAACTCTATTAGGACAGAAGTGTTGTGTGTATCGAGTATCTCTAGTTCTAATGAAATGGCAAAATGATATTAATTTTTCTGGCCACATAATCGCATCCCAAGAGCATTTTGATAATTATCTAACTGAATATTATTATACACCAAAAAATTTAAACTTAACGGTTTCAACCCTGTCAGACTGCTGCTCAGTTATACAGTGACTTAGCAAGAAATTATCATGAAACATTTGCAATATACAACAATTAATTCATAATAACATTAATCTTCCGTTTTTCATTGCAATAACATAAAATACTAAAATCAAAAAGCTTGAACAATGGAAATGGAGAAAAGCTGAAGGTAAAAGGCTCAAGTCAATTTCCAACCACTTGAAGTTGTGCACGAAACAAAAATTAAACCAATCGACTATGGCAGCACGGGAAAAAAAATTCTTGGCAGCTATCAAAAATCAAAAACATTTCCGCTGACAATTTCTTGGCGATTTTCAAAGCGACAGCTAACCGAGTGAATTCGTAAATTTTTTATTCTAAAGTTTTTAAAACTCGTGCTGAACGTCGCACATTTTTGCTTCAACCGTCTCGAAATTCGCGATAAGTTCGTTTGCTGTGCAGTTTTTCGCCGTTTCTAATTGGAAATCGTAGAAGAAAAATTCTGACCATAACCTTGTCGTTTCGATTTCAGCTCCTTTTTCATTTCATTTTTTTAATTTAAAGAAATTTTCCGGTGTTTTTCAAAGCGAAAATTTGGTAAAAGTGTTCAAAAACATCACAATATCCAAGAGAAAGATTCAAGGACGTGCAAAGTGCGTGTTTTGATGTTCGAAAGGAGAAAAGTTTCGAGCAAGTCGTGAATTGCGTAGTTTTCTTTTTTTTTTTGCCGCTTTAAAATTACATAACAAAAAGAGTACGGCAGTGATTCAATCGTCGAAGTAGAAGCAGTGAAGGATTTTCTTGTGACCGAAAATAAGCGGCCCAATTCAATTCAAGTTGACGACCGGTTGTTAGCCGGCTGGAGAAGTGTTTAGTGCTTGACCGGATTGCGATAAAAAAAAATCACTGGGTGCGTCGCAATTTCAACGGGTTCCGCTCGTCCCACCCCGGCCCATTTTTACTATGTAACTGCATGCCCAGAGGAAAAGGTGCACGTGATTTGTTTTTATTGCCGGCCCAATAAGTCCAGTTGTGCAGCGCCCAAGCGAAAACCGGAGTCGGTTCAGCGATGTCCAGACGGGAACGTGACACGGTAATTCACCTGGTAGCGGGCGGGTAAGTCGTAATTTTCTTCATAAGCCCTCAAACTTCTTCGCTCGTTTTCTTTTTCTCAATTAGCCCGGAAGTAAAACCGAAATCGTCCTGTCGCGGGCAGCCATGGCTAATTTTTCCTCATAACTTGAGTTCTCCTGGACCAATGAAATTCTTTCTTTTTAATGAGGTAAAAAAGGCGAGAACGCTATTTTTAGACTGTGCAGCGCCGCTGATACTTTGCTGCACACAATCAAGCCGAGCACACTCGCCGCTTGTTTTCGTTCCGTTCAAGTTTTGGCTGGCTCTTATTATTTTTCCCATATCACTTGCGTCGCATCGTCGTTCTCGTTTCCGTACAGGCAAAAAATTATGCAAATCGAAAATGTTTTCCTATCCAATTCATAATTTACTACGCCTCAAATTGTGGCGGACCCAGTCAATTTATTTATTTGTTTACCTTTTCGCTGTGCCTGCGCTTTCCCATCAGCTGTTCCATTCAACTCAGGGATTCCAGCCTTTCCGTGCAGTACGCACGAAATGCGTGGCAATTCGCACGTAGACATCATCCATTAAACCGTTTTTCGGTCACCATCGACCGAAATCCCAATTGCCCGCCACCACCCACTTTTCGGCGTCATTTTCTCCTATGAGATAGCAACCTTGAAGTTGTTTACGTTCGATAAAAAAAAAGTGAAGTCTTCACTATGCGGGGGGCACTGCGATAGAAATTAATTGCAAATAGAAAATACGAGCGAGCGAGAAAAGTTTCAGTTCGGAACGAAGTTCCCAGCTTAAGTGAAGGATCTCAGCAAATTGCTCGCATCGTATGAGTTTCCGTTGCAAATCCCTGCCGGACTGTCCCGATTAAAGGATTAAAGAGATGCGGGAGAATTCTTCCGATGCTTTGCGGTTAAATGCTTGTTTTCTTGCTCGTTGTTATTGATCAAACTTGAAATGGAGTTAAGCGCGTCACGAGATGCTATGTAATCTACGGTTGCTATAAAAAAAGGTCACAGCTCTTTTGGTTTGGACTGTTACGTACATATGTACGTGTTTCTGCGAACAGTTTTTGTCGTGAGTGAAGTTGATATTAAAACTAAATTTAGAGACTAATCAAGAAATTGTGAACAAAAATAGCAGTTCAGAAGACTGCAACATGTTAAGGACAAAGCGGCTCTCCCTCTTCGGTAGATAGAGATGAACTGTTACAGTTAGCATTTTTGCGGATAAAAAAATTCACCACGGTACTTCTGATGCAAATCTAACATGCAGGACCTACAATGAAAAGCTTAACCATCACAGTAACCCTCTACCAACCTCATTGGCGAAATTGGAAAAATCCAATTTGGCAATCATTTCCCAACCCGATGTCAAACAAGGAACTCCCGACTTGAGATGCTCAAAAGGCTGTTAGACCGGAGAAGGGCCATTGAAGATCTGGCCAAGAAGGCGGCTTACCTTGGGGTATGTTCTCGCAATTTAAAATTATGAAACAGTTAACAGTTAAGATGTCAACGGAACCAAGTATACACCGCTGTACTGAATAATAGGTACAAACACTAGGCCCATGCAAAAAGTATATTTTCTTATCAGTTGTTGACATCTTTTGTATATAATTACTGTTAAATGAATTACCGCTAACCCTCCTATCATTTAAAAGGAAAAACGCAATTAGAGCTCTCATTGTGGTTTTATTTTTGCCAGTTTGTGGGGCATTATATTATTTACTATTTTAAAAATACACCACTCAAAATTTAATAACTTATATATTATAATAGTTTCATGAAATTTAATTATTTTTATTATAATTTTTATAATTATAATCTATGTTTAGCATTTTAGTACACAAAATAACTTTGATTTAACTTTGGGTACTAAATGTTAATTCAATCACAGTAAGCAAGTTTATGTTTTTTCATTAAAAACTTTTGTTTCAATACTTAGTTTTCAGTTGGATTTTGAGTTATTAAATATTCGTCTACGAGAACAGTATGCAAAAAATAGGTGTGGAAGTACATGTAGTGTTACAGTCAAACTTCCATAAGTCGAACGTCTATAACTCGAATTTTCTATAACTCGAACTAAATCAGGTGTCAATAGCATTTAGAGAGCAAATTGTAAAAAATGTCACTTCCATAAGTCGAACTTCCATAACTCGCATTTCTCCATAAGTCGAGTAAAAAAACGCGTATTCAATAAGTCGAATAATTCGGGGAGATCCCTGCTAGCGGAGAAAATTTTTGTTCTTTTTTTTTTTGGGAAATCCCTCATTTTCTCACATCAAAGTAAGTGGTTTGTTGTTTTGGGTTTTTATAGTTGGGGAAGTCCCTATTTATAAAGAAATATTTTATGAGGTTGCCGCTTGGTGCACATTTCAGTTGCGCTTGTAAGTGAACACGAGTTCAGTTTACGTACTGCGGTATATTAACACAAAATCGGTTTTTCATGGCGTCGAAACGTGTTCTAAAAAGTTTGTCAATTGACGAAAAGTATAAATTAATTCAAGAAATAGAAAGTGGATTAAAAAAAAAGGATGTAGCTTTTATATACGGTGTTCCGGCGAGTACATTTTCAAAGATTTTAAAAAATCAGGACACAATTATCGCATCAGTTGAATCTGGTGCTGGATGCAGCAAAAGAATTAAAAATCCACTATTCAAAAATTTCAATAATGCAGTTTTCGATTGGTTTAAAGAAGCAAGAAACCAAAACTTGCCTATAGCTGGAGGAATATTAAAAGAGAAGGCATTGGAATTGGCGAAGCGGTTTGGAGAAAACGATTTTAAGGCAAGCACTGGTTGGCTTGATAAATGGAAGAAAAGGTATAGACAAATATTTAACTAACAAAAGGTTAACCAAATTGTGTGTCATACGTATGTATGTTAAATTGTAGGCATGGTGTGTGTCATAAAAAGGCATGCGGTGAAGGCAGTGATGTTCGTGACGAGGACTGCGATAAATGGAAAACCGACGTTTTGCCCCATCTATTAAAAAACTATAATGAACGCGAAATTTTCAATGCAGACGAGACAGAACTGTTCTTCAAATGCTTACCAGATAAGACACTGACTTTCAAGGGCGATAAACGCCATGGAGGCAAACATATTAAGCAGCGAGTTACATTATTGTTGGCAGAAAATATGGATGGAACAGAAAAATTGAAAATTCTCTTGGTTGGCAGAAGTTCCTAGTCAAGTTATAAATATTGGTACACAAAAAAATCGACGCCAAATGAAAACGAATTAATATTTTTCAAAACTTTTTTTTTCTTTTTATTGGGTTATTCAATGGCTACAAATCTTAGAACAACTTATTCGAAATGATTTCCATTTGCCTTCGAGCACGAGTTGAGACGATCTGCCCACTCATCGATCGCGAGACGCACTTCATGCATGGGGAAATTGTCCACTGCACGGACAAGGGCTCGCTTCAACGACTCAATATTTGAGTGTCGAGTAGAGTAAGCCATGCCCTCTAATACGGACCACAGCTTGTAATCCAACGGGTTGAGGTCTGGACTACCAGCTGGCCAATCATCCGTTGATATGAAGTCCGGAACGTTGTTGAGTCGTTTTTTGCCTTTTGAGCTGGAGCAGAGTCTTCCTGGAAAGTCCACGGCTTGTTGGCGAATATTGATTGGTTGAGAGGCTTCACAATGGGTTCCAAGACGGTCGATTGATAAACTTTGGCCGATGTTTTCACTCCTTTCTCGCAAAAATGGAGCTTGGTAACGCCATCGTAGCTCACTCCCCATCATACCATTACAGACGCGGGATGGTGGCCTCTTTGAACCTTTGGGATGAGTTGGGATGCTTCTCTGGATGACCGAGCATACACACGGTCGTTCTGTTTATTGAACGATTCTTCTACGGTGAAGATTTTCTCGTCAGTAAACAGAATTTGTCTATGAGCGTTCTTCGCGTACCGGCTGCGTAACGCTTTCGATTTTCGCTTGTGTTTTTCCTTCAATGCGGCCGTGAGCAAGTGTCCATTGTGTCGCTTGTACGCGCCGAGTACCAAATCTTTGATAATACGAAACATGGATTTTTGCGAAATTTGCATTTCCCGCGACAAGATTTTCTGTTTTCGCAGCGGTTTTCGGTCGATTCGATTCTTCACGGCTTTGATCGCTTTCGGAGTTCTCACAGTGCGCGGACTGCCGGATCTTTGGCGGTCTCGTACTCCACCAATATCCGCAAACAACTTCACAGCACGATACACAAAATTGCGAATGATCCAAGCGGTCGAAACGTCCGAAAGATATCGCCTTTTCCCATGTTGCATTTTAGTAGGCCAACTACAACAATACGTTTTTCGATGTCGCCCCATTCCATGATTGTAAACAATTGATGCCAAAAACTTTTTACGTGACAATGAAGCAGAAATGTCAACTGTCAAATCACAGTCAAGACGAAATGGATGCGCCCAATATTGTATTCGTAATGAATGCGTTTAGTTGTGTACCAATATTTATGACTTGACTAGGTAGCAAGCCTCGTTGCTTTCGTGGGATTAAGTCGCTACCCGTTGATTATAAATCAAACTCCAGGGCGTGGATGACCGGAAAACTTTTTGAAGAATGGATTTGCAAATTAGATAAACGATTTTTACGCGCTGGACGAAAAGTCTCATTATTCATTGTCCTGCCCATCCAAAAAACTTAAAAAGAAAATTGAAATCTATTGAATTGGCTTTTTTTTTCACCAAATATGACCTCCAAATTGCAACCGCTTGACCAGGGAGTAATTCAAAATTTAAAGTGTCACTATCGAAGCAGAATCTTCAAAGAAGCATTAAAGCGTTTAGAGACAAAGAGCAAACAAACCACATAACAAAAGCATGGGATATTGACGTCAAAAATCAAACGATTGCAAATTGCTTTAAAAAAGCTGGATTTGGTCAACATTCTACATGGGATGAAGAGGATAACATACCTTTAATTTTCTTAAATAATATTGATCAGGAAAGGAGCTTGATACAAACTGATTACGAAGCATGGATAACGTTGAATAATATAACTTCCAATGCTACTCTTGATGATTATATTGAGATGGACAATGAAATTTGTACAGAAGGTTTTCTTACAGATGATGCCATTATTGAGAATTATATTTCTGAATCATTGACTCAGACCTTAATTGCAGTGGAAAGTGATGACGAGGGTTCCGAAGAAGAGATTATTCAACAGCCTTGTACGAATGATATAGCGGCTTCCTTCAGAATTTTGAATCTATATTTATAAACGAATGAAAACGCAACTGATGAACACTGTAAGGCTTTAAATAAAATAAGCAAAAGGAAATTTTCTGCCACAAATTACTAATTATTTTAACCCACTGTAACTATGTAGTCTGTAGTACTTAATATGGAGTAAATAAAAACGTGAATTGAATACATGTATGTAGTAATTGTAGTGTCTTTTAATAAATCCCCTGTTTTGATAAACTGTTCTATAACTCGAAGTCTCTATAAATCGAACTATTTCTGTGGAGAATGGTGATTCGAGTTATGGAAGTTTGACTGTATATTATATTCTAGTTTTGTTTGTGAAAATGTAAGTAAACTCCTTATTGTTTCTATAGGTGACTAATTTAAGATAGGTTATTTATTTTCTTAATGACAAACCAATTCAGTTCAGAGAAAATGGGACGTAAACGGCACTGTACGGAAGAGGTGAGGGAAATCGACGGCAAACTGAGGAGAGAAGGCAAAATGTACAAAGTTATGCCGAAACAGTGGGTTGTTCACAGAATATCGTAAAAAATGCTTTAAAAAGGCGAAAGTAAGGGGCAGGCCACGGAAAATCTCGGAAAAGAGTGTTCGGCAGATAACAAGGTTGGTCAAAAGAAAGCTAGTTATCACTTCTGCTGAAATAAAAAAAAAAATCGTGGGCTCGGTGTTAATACGTCGACAATTAGAAAAAGGCTAGTAGAAGCTAATCTGTCAGCCAGAAGGCCTAGTAGGAGCCCATTGTTAGCATCTAAACATAGGCAACAGCGAAAATTGTTTGCGCAAGAGGATCTCAATTGGCCTAAAGAAAAATGGTGAAAAATATTATGGTCGGACGAGTCCAGATAAATTTATTTGGTCCAGATGGTATCAAGAAATTTGTACGAAGGCCTAGATTAAAGGAATTCTCTTCCGAGTACACCGTTAAAACAATAAAACATGGCGGTAGTAGCGTCATGGTTTGGCGATGTTTTTCGTGGTACGGTGCTAGTTCCATACACTAGACCAAAGATACTATGAACTCTTCACGATACATCGAAATATTGGAGACAACTATGTTTCCATTTGCAGAAGAGGAAATGCCAATTCGTTCGATCTTTCAACAGGACAACGATCCAAGACACACCTCAAAAGCGGCTAAGGTCTGGTTTGAGCGCAATAGCATCAACGTTATGAAATCCAAAACACACCTCAAAAGCGGCTAAGGTCTAGTTTGAGCGCAATAGCATCAACGTTATGAAATGACCAGCGCAATTGCCAGATCTTAACTCTATTGAACATCTTTGGGGTGATGTTAAGAACACGCTTGGCTACATTAGACACCGTAATAAAGAAGAATTATGGCAGTCAGTGAGAGCAGCTTAGGAGACTATACCTGTTGAAAGGTGCCAACCAAAGGTTGATTGACTAGATGCACAGAAGTTGCCAGGCTGTTCTAAAAAATAACAGATATGAAACTAGGTATTAGGTATTTATACATTTCTGAATGTTCTAAAGCAAAATTAAATATTAATTTGTGTCTTTTTAGAAATTTAAGAAATACACCAATTTTTTTGCACAGCCCATCAAACTAAAATAATATTTAGAAGTAACTTTCATTTTTCTTGAATTAAAGTTTTTATTTTGTTAGTTACATATTACATAAAAGATAAAAGAACAATTTTTTGTGGATTAAAAATACAAAAATATACCACATGGTTCAAAAAGTCCCGGGAATTTTGGTGGTATGGCGCCACCACTCTCAAATCGATATCATTTTCCGGAAGTGCCAACTCTTTAATGAAGAATGTCAAATTTTCATGGCATTTCATATAGTAGTTTGGAAGCTATCGCTGTATGAGTGACGCTACTTTTGGTATTTCGTAAGCAATGGAAAAAAGTGGATTTCGCATTTTGATAAAACATTGCTTTGTGATCGGAAAAAAACGAGAAGCAAACATTGGAATGGCTCCAAAAACATCACAGCACATCTGCTCCGTCGAAAACAACTGTTTACAGATGGTTTGCTGAATTTAAAATGAGTCGTAAGAGCACCAGCGATGCACCACGTTCGGGTCGGCCAAATGAGACTACCACTCCAGAAAACATTAAGAAAATCCATCTGATCGTTTTGAAAGAGCGCAAAGTGAGAGTGAGAGAGCTAGCAGACATAATGAAGTTGTCGATCGGCAGTTTTTTGAATATTTTACATGAGCATTTGGAAATGAAAAAGCTGTGCGCGCGATGGGTGCCGCGGTTATTGACAACAAAAGCAACATCGTGTCGGTGATTCGGAGGTCAATTTGGAGCTGTTTCGGCGTAATCCGAAAGGATTTTTGCGTCGATTCGTCACAATGGATGTAATATGGATCTACCACTACACACCGGAGTTCAATAAACTGTCGGCAACATGGTTACAACCGGGTGAGAGTCGTCCGAAGTGCCCAAAAATACAAACGTCGGCTGGGAAGGTGATGGCCAGCATATTTTGGGATGCACATGGCGTAATTCTCATCGACTATCTTGAGAAAGGCAGAACCATCACGGGCGACTATTACTTAGCGTTATTGGATCGTTTGAACAATGAAATGAAGACAAAACGGCCGCATATGGCAAAGAAAAAAGTGCTGTTTCAACACGACAATGCACCGGCTCATTCATTGCTCAAAGCAATGGCAAAATTGAACGAATTGCGATACGAATTACTGCCCCACCCACCGTATTCTCTAGACTTGGCCCCCAGCCACTATTATCTGTTTCCAAACTTAAAAGATGGCTCCGGGGAAAGAGATTTTACTCAAATGAGGAGTTTGAAACTGATGCCTATTATGAGAGCCTCAACGTCGACTACTATAAAAAAGGTATCGAAATGTTGGAGGATCGTTGGATGAAGTGTATCTCCCACGAAGGGAACTATGTTGAAGAATAAAATCGATTTGTACCAAAAAGTTTGTGTTTCCATCATTTTTCCCGGAACTTTTTTAATCATGTAGTAGTTGCTATACATAAAATTTACGTTTTTTAAGTTCACACGTATTATTTTGCACAGTGTTGTAAATTAACGAACAAAATATTGGTTATATGTACTGGAGCTATTAATCATATTTGCAATAAAGTGTTAAATCGTCAACAACCCTGCCCAAGAACGCCTTTTCACTTAGTCTTCCCTAACCACTCTAACCTGCATATTGACTTTTCACGCATCCTCAACTTGTCCCAAGAATAATAAAGGTGCGCCCGACTTGTTGACAGTTTATTTATTAATAATATTTTGACACTGATTCTCACTTAATAAATTACTATTGAACAAATTGTGTCATAAAATTACCCATTTTGATGCTCGTAAAATTGCTTTAATTTTCTCCAACGGTCATGTTTTTCAAGATAACTGCTTGTTGCAAGTTACTTTTAAATTACTTATACGACAATAATACCTTGAAAGTCCAGCGTTTTTCCAATTTTTGGATCCCTTCCAAATAATAAGATTTCTCTAACCCTTCAAAATATGCGTTGGTTTCATTGATGACGTCCCTATTCGTGGTGAATCTCTTTCCAGCAAGTCTTTTTTTCGAGTCTGGAAACAAGTCTGGGTGAGGAAGCAATTCGTAGCGTAATTTCAATAATTTTGCCACTGCAACAGCAGACGTGTGAGCTGGAGCGTTATCGTGATGAAACAGAATTTTTTTATTCGCCAAATGCGGCCGTTTTTCCTTGATTGCAGCATTTAGTCGATCCAATAACTGAGTATAATATGCTCCCGTTATTGTTCCTTTCACCAAGTTGTCGGTGAAAATTATTCCTTTGGCATCCCAAAAAACTGTCGCCATAACCTTTCCAGCCGATGGAACGGTTTTTGCCTTCTTCGGTGCGCTTGAACCGGCTTCCATCCATTGTTTTAACTGTTGTTTGGTTTCTGGAGTGTAGTGGTGGATCCACGTTTCATCAACAGTTATGAATCGACGAAGATATTCATTTGGATCCCGTTGAAACAGTTGCAAATTGTGCTGTGAAGTTGTCACACGATTGCGGTTTTGGTCGATTGTAAGCAAACGCGGCAGCCATCTTGCGGATAGCTTCCGCATGTCCAAATGATTTTTCAAAATATTACAAACATTTTCATATGAGATGCTTACTGCCTTAGCTATCTCGCGCATTTTCACTCGACGCTC
This sequence comes from Chorisops tibialis, assembly GCA_963669355.1. NCBI lineage: Eukaryota > Metazoa > Arthropoda > Insecta > Diptera > Stratiomyidae > Chorisops > Chorisops tibialis. Next base: position 261,023,596 of record OY770262.1, on the reverse strand, counting down.
TCCTAGCACGAGATCATGGATTTTGTCGATCATTTCTGGCATGGTGACCTCATTTGGACGACCTCGACTTTGTATGGTCTCTGTGCTCGTACGACCACGCTTGAATTCTAAAACCACTTGTAAATCATTGCAATCGATGGTCCAGAGTCCCCATATTATTTATCTAATTTTTCTTTGGTTTCTTTAGCTGTTTTTCCTTTTAAAAAGTTATGTTTAATCAACACACGAAATTCGTTTTTATCCATTTTTGAAATTTATTAAAAGTTGACTTGCTTAGACAGCAGTTTCACAAAAACTAAAAAAGGTATCAAGCTAAGCCTTTGCAAATAATCAATTTAAGGATGAAGCAGGTAAAGGAAAATACCAAACTCCTTACCTACCCCCTCCTTCTTCATTTTTACACGTCATTATCGATCCGCCCTCGTATATTGCTCAATTAATCGGGTTGAAACTATCGATTGCATTGCCTTTTTTTAAAAGAAATTAAAATCCGCAAGTTCTTACTCAAATAACTATTAAGTTTCGAGTTTTCATTCGAATAAAAACTCGATAGTTCATCATCATCATCATCATCAATGGCAAGGCAGCCCAAGTTAGGTTCTGGCCTCCTGAAGTCGTCGCCTTCATCGTATCGATCCAGAGACCGCGTCCTCCAGCTGCTAATTATACTCTAGATGAAATCTGAGAGTATTACAAGTTTACTCTAAAGTTTGTAACGCCAAGAAATAAGGTTTGGAAAAAAAAAATTAAATATTATCACTCAAGAATCTCAAAACCGGATGTCCGTACGTCTGTCCATGTCCTCTCTAGCCTGAGAACGCGTTGAGCTAAAGAGCTCTAATTTTGTCCACGTCGTTTTTGATAAAAACGTAAGGTCAAGATCGTGAACGGGTCAAATCGCTCTACCCCTTCTACCCTTTCCCATACAAAATTACACGATTTTGCAATTTGAAAATAAACGGATTTGCTCAAAAAATGTAAATGCTATTAATCTGAAATTTTAAATTTAATACTTTAATGATGATTCCAATCTATTGTATAAAAGGTATTTGAGTTCTCCCCTTCCTTCCACCACACAATACAAACTGAACTTTTTCATTTGAATACTCTAAACAAATTTTCTCAGTACTTATAAAATTGATCGAGCTGAAATTGTACACTAAATATTTATTTAGAATTATTAGTAAGAACAAACAAAATTAGCCAATTAGTTTCATTACTGCTACCACCTCCCATTGAATATGACACAATTTCACAACTTTACAAAAAGTCGATTTTCCTGAAAAGTTCAAATGCTACTAATCTGCAATTTAAAATATATCAAAAACATGATGTTTGGAGTTATTTCTGAAAAATTCATTAAGAACTCGCCCCTCCTACCACCTCCCATACAAACTACACGATTTCACGCAATCCAATACAATAATTTTTCCAGTACCTATAATATTTTTGGATCCTAAATTTTGTATAAAACATTTGATGGCAACTCTAGCATGATGTGAAAAAATTAGTTCAATGTCGTCACCCCCTCCACCACTTCTTCTTCTTCTACAATGGCACTACAGCCCAAATCGGAACTTGGCCTCCTAACATTCAGGTTCCTTAACATTTTTTTTTATTACTTATTGTGGAAGGGTTGATAGCACTTCGCACAACCCTCTTTCTACGAATTTTTCATTTTCGTAGACTGAGGTGACCAAAGTATATCCAAGCAGGCAATGTGCTGGAATTATATATAGCATCGACTGAGTTTTGAACTCACGACCTTCGCATTACAAGACCAACACGCTACCCACTAGGCTACACCCTAGCTACGCCACGACTTCCCCTACAAAATTTCTGAAAATCAAAAAAATTTCTCTTTCATCTTGAGTATCGCACGATTGGCTTTACGCCCAATCGTCCTGTTATGTTTTTTAAGATAGCTTTGCTGTCTTCATCAACCGAGTCTTTCCATCGTTTGCGTGGCTCACCTCAAGGAGGATATATATATAATAAGAAGGGACCATGAGCATGCTTTGCCTTGTAAGAAAATGGGAATGAAAGTATTTCCTTCCTTTACTGGCGAAACGCTCGAAATTGTTTGAAACAATCGTTTCGCTATCTTTATCTGACACACTTAACCCCAATGCAACTATGTCTGTCCCGCGTTAAATTATTCGTTGCTAAAGTGCTTAGCTTAGACACGAACTAAAAACTAATAAAAATTGAAAAAATAAATATTTCTGAAATAAAACAACAAACTCCATTATACTGAAAATTATTTTATTTCTGACTAAATATTAGCAACCAAGAGAGAACACAAATTATGGTATTTTTTTTTTTTTGTAAAATTTTGAAAATTGAGAAAGAAGTGATAGTCTGTTGGAGCAAGGTCTGGCGAGTATAGTGAGTGACGGACAGTTTTCAACTCCAACTCCTGTAGTTTTGCCACGACGACCAATTTTGGTTGTTTAACCGCAAGTTTTGTCATCATTTCGTCGAGTTGCTGACAGTAGACATTGGCAGTGATCGACTGACCAGGTTTCATGAATCTGTGGTGGATGACACCAGCGTCAGACCACTAAACAGTCATCATAAGCTTCTTCTGGTGGATCTATCGTTTCGGGGAGCGCTATGGTGGTTCATCTTTGTCCAACCACTGCGATGAACGCTTGCGATTATCATACATGCTCCACTTTTCGTAACACGTGACAGTTCCATTCAAAAATGGATCGATTTTGTTGCGGGAGAGGAGCGAAAGGCATGTCTCATGTCAACGTTCTATTTGAGCATCAGTCAAATCGTGCGGCACCCACTTTTCGAGCTTCTTGACCTTGCCCATTTCAGCCAATGAGTCAAGATTGTCTTCTTAGTTACACCGAAGATCGCTGATAATTCCTGTGCACTTTGGCCGGGATTCGCCTCCACCCTGGCATTCAGGGCATCACTATCCACCTTAGTGTCAGGTTGCCCACGAAGCTCATCGCCCAAGTTGAAATCACGAGATCTAAATTTTCTGAACCAACGTTGCACAATGCGTTCTGTAGCTACTTCAGTGGGGAACACATCGTTAATATTGCGAGCTGTTTGCGCCGCTGTGGTTCCACGGTGGAACTCGTACTTCATCAACACACGAATTTCCGATATTTCCATCGCTTCACGTTTTGCCTTCTAAAAAAAAAACCACTGAATATATTTTGACAATTCGACAAGATTTGATAAGAGAAAGAATTTACCTTTCAAACAAAAACAATCACCAAATGTCAAAACAGCATCAGCATGAAGTTATTCGCATTTGAAGTCGACGAAGTGACCTTCCCGACATTTCATATTACACGACCCGATACATGGCCAGCCCACTGCAGTTTACGTAGCTTAATGAACGTTGAAGCTTCTGGCTCGTTGTAGAGTTGATACAACTCATTGTTGTATCTTACTCGCCATTCCGATCCTCCTTTCACAGGTCCCAAATTTTTCGGAGGACCTTTCTTTCGAATGCGTTAACTGCTTTTTCGGAAGTTCGCGTTAATGCCCACGTCTCGCTGCCATAACAGCAGTTCTATCGATAGTTTTCATTCGAATAACTATCGATAGTTTATTTGAATAGCTATCGATAGGTTTTATTCGAATAATAATCGACCATTGTATTCGAATAAAAACTATAACTAATAGTTATTGGATAGTTCAGTTGACTATCGATAGGACTATCGATAGAAAAAACAATCGATAGTGCACATCACTAGATGAAGCAAAGAGTCAACATTCACAATTCAATTTTGTTTCAAATTGCGCAAAAATGCTTCAGAAACGTACGAAACATTAAGAAATGTCTACAACAGGGAGTGTTTGTTCCATGCACAGGTTTTCTATTTATCTAATCAATTCCGTGATGAACCTATGATGATGAGCGTTCGCCAAAACCCAAAAGAGTTCGATTCAACCCTTGTGTTTTCGTAGACGTAACTGAAGTGATAAGAGAAATTTGAAATCGCTTCCTATCCCTGACGTTCCTAGTTTTTAAACGTGCCTGCTCGTCAGCAATAGAATGGCGATAATTTGACTACTTACGTTGCGGTAAAAATATTAGCAATTCTACTTAAATAAATTCAAAATGAGTAATTAAAATCAAATATATCACGTCTACCGATGATGATTGTTACTAATCATAACGGACTTTCCTCCAAAAAAAAGTTCCAAATTTAAATTGCAGCTACTTAGAAATATTTTAATCTAAAGATCACGCGCAGTTCATATTCGACTACAGATTCCTAATGCGCGTTATCGAATTTTTTTTTTCAGAAGCAAACTTGATATCATTGTGGTGGCAATCAGGTATAACGCCATCTCAACCATGATTTTCATTTTGATATTTAAGTAGATTGCATTACGAGTGATTTGTACATATGTTGTCAACAAAACACAGAACACATTTTCATGATTATACAATTGAATTAAAGCCATCTGACTAGACAACTTGCGGAAACAGTGAGATATTTCTTAATTTAGTGACCACAAATCGAGTTGAATTACATGAAGATTAGAGGTCAAAATGTGTATTAATCTCGCTGCTAAGTTGGATTTAACCGGTTTCGATTACTCCAAATCTCATTTGTACCACTAAAGCAAAACCAATTCTGTTTAGTTTTCGCTTTATTTTCAATCAAATAAAAATACGATAAGTTTTGATTACCGCAATTGTTATCGCAAATTTCATTCGAATGGAGATAACCCTGCTGCTCTTTGGGGTTGTTGATATTTAACAGGATTTAAATCGAGTTTCTTTCTAATTAAAGAAGTTCTACATAAATAACGATAGCATGAACTTGTTTCCGACTATATACATATGTGTATTTTGCCCGTTATTTGATCGATCGTAATCAGCATTATTTAATGTTGCTAAACATGCAAGTTTATATTGTTGGAATTGCGACCTTCGAGCAATAGTAAAACCTTTTTGCAGTTATGCAAATTGGTATAATTATAATTGAAGTACGTATCGGGAGAGAATAATTGAACAGTGAAGAACAATATTTAATCTACATATTTAAAAGAATAAGCATTTTTTCGTAATCGCGCTACAGCCCAAACCAATGATCCAAAATAAACAAATTAGATACCATTGAAAATGTATTTTCGTCGAGGTGTGCCATTTCTGGGTTCTAGGTATCTACCTGTTCCGGATTTCTACTGAAATACGGTAACGTGATGAAAGACAAGGTGAAAGGAAAATTCATAACTGCTCCCGTACAAGAACTTCAAGCCGCCATTCAGTGGTACCGCATACCGATCTTTCATTTCATATCTATATCCTTAAATAGGCTGCAAGGGATTAGCCTGATACCTTTTTTAGTTTTTGTGAAACTGCTGTTTAGGGAAGTCAACTTTTAATAAATTTCAAAAATGGATAAGCACAACTTTTTAAAAGGAAAACAGCTAAAGTAACCAAAGAAAAATTAGATAAACATTATGGGGGCTCTGCACCATCGATTGCAATGATTTACAAGTGGTTTTCAGAATTCAAGCGTGGTTGTACGAGCACAGAGACCATACAAAGTCCAGGTCGTCCAAATGGGGTCACCATGCCAGAAATGATCGACAAAATCCATGATCTCGTGCTAGGAGATCGTCAAGTGAAAATGCGTGAGATAGCTAAGGCAGTAACCATCTCATATGAACATGTTTGGAATATTTTGAAAAATCATTGACATTCGGAAGCTATCCGCAAGATAGGTGCCGCGTTTGCTCGCAATCGACCAAAAACGCAATCGTGTAACAACTTCACAGCACAATTTGCAACTGTTTCAACGTTATCCAAATGAATATCTTCGTCGATTCATAACTGTTGATGAAACACGGATCCACCACTACACTCCAGAAACCAAACAACAGTCAAAACAATGGATGGAAGCCGGTTCAAGCGCACCGAAGAAGGCAAAAACCGTTCCATCGGCTGGAAAGGTTATGGCGACAGTTTTTTGGGATTCCAAAGGAATAATTTTCACCGACTACTTGGAGAAAAAAAAAACAATAACGGGAGCATATTATACTCAGTTATTGGATCGACTGAATGTTGCAATCAAGGAAAGACAGCCGCATTTGGCGAAGAAAAAAGTTCTGTTTCATCACGACAACGCTCCAGCTCACACGTCTGCTGTTGCAGTGGCAAAACTGTTGGAATTACGCTACGAATTGCTTCCTCACTCACCGTACTCTCCAGATTTGGCCACGTGTGACTTTTTCTTGTTTCCAGACTTGAAAAAGTGGTTTGCTGTAAAGAGATTCACCACGAATAGTGGCGTCATCAATGAAACCAACGCATATTTTGAAGGCTTAGAGAAATCCTATTATTTGGAAGGGATCCAAAAATTGGAAAAACGCTAGACTAAGTGTATCGAGCTAAAAGGAGACTATGTTGAAAAATAAAATAAATTTTTGCCGAAGAAATTTTGTTTTCTTCATTTTTACACGTCATTATCAATCCGCCCTCGTAAGACAATCCTTGTAAGCAGTTCTTCCATTTGTGCTTCGGGTTAATATTTTCAATTATTCTGCATCACTACTTCCATCAATAAGGAATGGACAGGATACGCAATTGGATACCTCGAGTTTCATCGAGAGGTATTGGATATTAGTTTTTAAGGATCTACTATGGCGGCTGGTACTTCTTTACTGCTTTCCTTCTAACTCCTTATCTTTCAAAATGTAAATAATAGAATTTGGCTAGAAAAGGCAGTTATCTAATCAAGCAAATTTCAAATGGATTTATTTAATTGTGAAGTTTTAATATCGAACTTTGCAAGTTAGCTTAATATTGGCAGAAGCAAGATGTTTTTCAAAAAGCAGACAATACGTTGCACGACGAGCAGTCCGAATGGAGTCGACTTATGCCTGGTGTACTCACAGAAGCGATTCTGCAATTGCCGAGCCATTACGGCCACATCGACGTACGTCTGGTGCACATTGCCCTCCAAATACTGGAAAAGAAAAACCCGTTACTGCAAAGGATTTTTAAAGTTTTGAGTTCTGTCCTGTGCCGAGTGCTCCGCAAACGTAACCTCAATCTGGCTTGGAAACCAACAACTCCGATCAGTCCTCGTGTACAGTTTATCTTCTTAACACACGGAATAATAAACGCGTCGATCATCAGCGGTCTGTGTTTTTTCATCCCGCATTTTTTTTCTATTTTTATTTTTGTTTAAACATACAAAAAAGTCGATATATGTACATATGGATCTTCACTGCAAATAGAAGTTTGCTGCATGCAAGACTTCCACAATAATCAAATCACCCATGAAACTTTTTAGCAGATAAACACACAAAGAGACAATAAATTAGGCATTTTAATAAAAATACATTAAGATTATTAACGTACTTACATTTATTTTAACAGAATTCATTTTATCACAACATTTTTTCAATATCAAAATTCGGACGTACTGCACTACGGAAGTTTCATTCACACATTCAGCGAATAATGATGCAATCAATCAATCAATCAAATTCCTGTTAAGACCCCCTATAGGGGCATAGGACAGAAACATCTCTCTTCCACAAGGCGCGATCCTGGGCATCGGCCTTAAGCTATTGCCAGGACTTGTTTATTCGTCTGGCCTCCTGCTCGCTTCCATGTGACACATGGTCGATCAAACCGACGTCTTCCTTGAGGATTATAATCCAGAGCTTGTTTGGCGATATTTCGCTCTAGTTTCCTCAAAGTATGACCGATCCACTGCCAATTCCGCCTTTGAATCTCAACATCTATTTTAGTCTGGCCAGTTGTACTCCAAAGTTCATCGTTGGAGATCACTTCTGGCCAGAATATACCTAAATTGCGTCGGAGGCATTGGTTCACGAAAGTCTGTAGTTTCTTGGTAAGTCGAACGGTCACTTTCCACGTAGTACAACCATATAACAACACGGATTTGACGCATGCGTCAAAAACTTGCAGCTTCGTGCGAAGGGAGATCTCTCTTAACCTGCAGAAAGGGGAAAGGATACCGAAGGCCTGACGAGCTTTATTTAGCCGAGCCTCAACATCCTTTTCCGCTCCGCCGTCCATGCTGACAATGCTTCCGAGATAGCAAAATTCTTGTACCTCTTCCACAACCTGTCCGTTAAGAACAATCGGTGTGCACATGGGTTCGAACGCAAGCCCATGTGCATGTACTTGGTTTCACGCACATTTATTTTCAGTCCCGCCTCTTTGCATTTAGAATGCAACGAGCGAACATTTGACTCTAAGTCCGAACGGTTATGTGCAAGCAAACACACGTCATCAGCATAATCAAGGTGACTTAAGATGTTAAATAGTCTCCATTGAAGACCTTTACCTTCCCCACCTTCCAGTGCAGCTTTCAAGATGTCATTTATTACCACCAGAAACAGGGCTGGTGATAATATGCAGCCTTGTCTGACACCCGTTCGCACAGGGAAGCTCTCGGACAGCTGTCCTCTATCCAAGACGCGACACCTTGCATCTTCATAGGATTCTTTAATCATAGCTATGACCTTATCTGGAATACCTCTCCTACGCAAAGCATTCCATATGTAATCTCGCTTAACGCTGTCGAAAGCCTTCTCGAAGTCCACAAACATGAGATGTACTGGCGAACCCATTTCGGCTGACTGCTCTAATATTATCCTTAGGGTATTTGTGTGGTCGGTACAAGACGACCTTTTACGGAATCCAGCCTGATATACTTCGAGAATGTTCTCGACGACATCACTAATCCTATTGAGAATTACCATAGCCATAATTTTTGATTCGCCAGTAAGTAGACATATACCACGCCAATTGCCACAATCCCGAAGGTCGCCCTTCTTCGGAATTTTCACAATGATGCCTTCCTTCCATTCAGTCGGATATCTTCCTTCATTCCACACCGCAGTAAAGAGTGGGAGGAGTATATCGGCTGTTATTTCCGGGTCCGCTTTGAGGAGTTCCGTTGGTAGTCCATCTATACCTGCAGCTTTCCTTCCCGCCATTGACCGAATGGCGGAAACTATCTCTTCCTTATCTGGGGGATCGTCCCTAATAGAGGATTGTTCCCCCACAGATTCTTCAGCACTAGTTAGAAAAGTGTTTTTGGTTGCCTCCCAATTAGCGTCCAGTGTGCGCATTTCATATTCTCCCAATGTGGACGACCTTCGCGTAGAATAGTGGTGTATTCGCGTTTTTTGTTGGGATCTCTGAGTTTATCCACATTAAGCTTGCGCTTCATTTGAAGAATTTGTGGTCGTCGGATAGCTGCTGTACACAATCTCAAGCAGGCAACCATCAAGTGGTGATCGCTCCCCACGTCAGCTCCACGTTTCGCTCGCACATCGAGGAGACATCTTCTCCATCGGCGACTTATAGCCAAATGGTCGATCTGGTTCTGAGTAATACCATCAGGGGGAACCCAAGATGTTTTATGATGACTCTTGTGTGGAAAAAGGCTCCCTCCGATGACCATTTGCAGAGTACTACAAAACTCCACAAATAATTCGCCGTTTTTGGGTCTCTTAATCCAAGGTCGTGACGCGTAGACCCAAGGGTCACCATGCGTCCCCATGACTTGTTCTAGTCCAGTGTTGTCTGATCCAACCTGAGCGTTCATATCTCCTGAGATGATAATAATATCACCTCTTAGAACACGTTCGAAGGTAGCACTCAGTTGGCTATAAAACTCCTCTTTGTCACCAGACGTTGCGTTATTAGTTGGTGCGTAGCACTGCAGAATTGTGACGTTTCTGACACTGGTCCTGAGCCTACCGACGATAATCCTATCCGAGATTGGTTCCAGCCAATGAGACTGTTTCTCGCTCTCGGTGTAAGGACGAACGCCACTCCATTTTAGGCTTCACTTTCAGGGCCAATGTACAGAAAAATGTTTCCACGAGGGGTTCGTTCTTCTCCTGATGACGCGTACTGTCCAATTGTTCTCCATGCTTTTTTTGTTATAAATAATAGATACAAGAAACCATGAAAGAAAAAAGCTTAAACCCAACGGAAAAGAAAGTGCTTCAAAATCATCACTCATATAAGGTTGTAGTTGCATTGATTGTTTTGTTTCGCATGATCCCAATCGTTTTATTCAACTATTCCAATTTTTTATTGACGCAATTTTAAAATTGTGCTACTTTTCTCCAATAAGAGCGTCTTGGTTTTAAATTTCTAAGCGCATATAATATTTTAAATTTAGCAATACTGAAGCATTTCTCCTCACTTTTAGAGTTTTTTTTATTTTTTTCCCGGTGGATAGGATGTATTTACAATACAACACTCTGTCAAAGTATATGAGAGCGGGTCTTACTAAGTAAATATTATGCGCTAATGTTTCACTCTTCAACTATCCGGGAAAAACAAGCGCTTGTGAAGTATTTTAAATGCGCTTTATTTTATCGCGAGAAAGTCCTTCGTGTCCGCTGAAGTAAGCTCTCCGCTTCATCTTTAATATAAGCAATTTTCAATAGTAGTTTTTGTATTGAGCAAAAAGAGGGATTTAGAGCTCATAAGTGTGTAACGAGTAAGCAAGTGATTTTTTTTTCATGTCGAGAAGAAGATTTGATCGCAGGATCCTAGATCGCGTTAACTACTGAGCAATCTTCACCCAACATTTAAGTCGGTCAAAAGAGTGTGACTATAAGCTGCTATTAAAGTGCTTTTTGTCTTCATCAACCGAGTCTTCCCATCGCTTGCGTGGTTTGCCTACTGGCCGGTTACCACTCGCTTTGCCTTTAAGAGCACGTTTGGGGGTTCTTCTGTCTTCCATTCGTTCTACATGGCCAGCCCACTGCAGTTTACGTAGATTGATGTACGTTGAAGCTTCTGGTTCGTCGTAGAGTTGATACAACTCATCTTCTTTAATGGCACTACAGCCCAAATCGGTCCTTGGCCTCCTGACCTTCAGGTTCCTTAACATTTTCATTATTTATTGCGGAAGGGTTGTTAGCCCTTCGCACAACCCTCTATCTATGAATTTTTCATTTTCGTATATTGAGGTAACCAAAGTATACCCAAGCAAGTAGCGTGCTGGAATTATGAGTCGACCGGGATTTGAACTCACGACCTTCGCATTATAAACCAACACGCTATCCACTAGGATACACCCTTAGATACAACTCATGGTTGTATCTTATTCGCAATTCCGATCCTTCTTTCACAGGTAGGAGGATCATAACAGCATTCACAGATCATTGGTGACTAATGAATAATGCGGTATTCTAGAGATTCATTCAGTCACTTAGGGTCGGCTGGTTGCTAGTCCAGTTTAATGAAATACTAATTTTGTAAGTACAATGCATTCACTTAGCGAAGCCATTGGCAAAAGAATCGTGGAAATGGTTGGGTATACTTCATGTGATTAAAACACATTTACGAAAGTGGCTTTTCTGGCTTAATATCTATGCCACTTGTTTTTTCGGCATCTTCTTCTTCAATGGCGCTACAGCCCAAATCGGACCTTAGCCTCCTGAACTTCAGGTTCCTTAACATTTTCATTATTTATTGCGGACGAGTTGTTAGCTCTTCGCACAACCCTCTATCTACGAATTTTTCATTTTCGTAGATTGAGGTAACCAAGGTATATTCAAGCAGGTAGTGTGCTTGGAATTATGCGTCGACCGGGATTTGAACTCACGACCTTCGCATTGTAAACCAAACACGCTACCCACTAGACTACACCCTAGCTGTTTTTTCGGCATATTGTTGTAAAAATAATTGATTGTTATATAAAAATATTTTGATCAGAAGTAACATCTTTAGGGATAGTCCATAACATTTTTTATATTCCTCCCAGAACTTTAACTATAAAACATAACAGGGCTACGATTGCGCGTAAAACGCAACCTTACTATACTCTAGATGAAATAGAATTTTTTGTGATCCCAAGAAATTTTGTATGGGGAGTGTTAGAAGGGGTGATAGCATTGAACTAATTTTTTCCTCATCATACTAAGGTAGCTACAAAAATGTTTTATACAAAATGCTTACTCCAAAAATTGAATGCGAACTGAGAAAATTAGTGTGTTAGATTTAGTGAAAATGTGCAGTTTGTATGGGAGGTGGTAGAAAGAGTGGGGGGATTTTAGTGATTTTCTTAGAAATAACTAAGAATATCATAAAATTGACATCTCTTAAATTTTTGACTAGTAACATTCATACTTTTCAAGAAAATAGATTTTTTGTGAAGTTGTGAAACTGTGTCATATTGTATGGGAGGGGGTAGAAGGGGCGAAGGTAATCAAATATTTTTTTCTGATCTTAGTGATAATACTAATTAAGTACTTATTACAAAATATGAACTCGATAAATATTATATGTTCTGAGAAAATTGTCTTAGAGCATTTCATGAAAAAGTGTAGTTTGTATGGGAGGGGGTGGAAGGAGAAAGAGGACGCAAATAATTTTTGTACTGTAGATTTATATCATTATGAAAGTATTATATCCCAAAATTCAGATTAATAGCTTTTATACTTTTCGAGTAAATTCATTTATTGTCAAATTGCGAAATTGTGTCATTTTGTATGGGAGGGGGTAGAAGGGGTGAAGCTAATCGTCTAATTTTTTTTTAATCTTACTAACAATTTTAAATTAATATTTGGTGCACAATTTCAGTCCGCTAAATCTTATACGCACTGAGTAAATTGGTTTAGAGTATTTCATGAAAAAGTACAGTTTGTATGGGAGGTGGTAGAAGGACGGGGAGGACACGCATAATTTTTATATGGTTGATTGATATTATCATAAAATTAACATTTTTCAAATTTCAGGCCAATAGCTTTTATACTTTTCGAGCAAATCCGTTAATTGTCAAATTGCGCAATTGTGGCATTTTGTATGGGAGGGGGTAGAAGGGGTGGAGCGATTTGGCCCGTTCACGAACTTGGCCTTACTTTTTTTTCAAAAACGACGTGTACAAAATTTGAACTATCTAACTCAACGCGTTGTCAAGCTAGAGCGCGCACAGACGGACGGACGGACAGACGGACGGACATCCGGTTTTGAGATTTTTGAGTGATAATATTAACTTCTGTATCATTCATTTTTTTCTCCGAGCCTTATTTCTTGGCGTTACAAACTTTAGAGCAAACTTATAATACTCTCAGATTCCATCTAGAGTATAAAAACTGCCTGGAATCAACGAGTGCCCCGGCATTGAAGAAAATCTATTTAGTACACGGCGGGATAAAAAGAATCAAACAATTCCTTTCCTTTTCCGACGGCATACTTCATTTCTGATATAGTCTTTATTTGATGATATTTTTTCCGATTGATCTAAAATTTGAAAGCTAACTTTGCGATATAATGCCGCTTTAACTTCATTTAATAATGCAACGACATAACATATACTCCAAACAAGCTACTATACTTCACTATCAGCCAGCTTATTATTCTGTATAAGATGCCTGATAGTGAAAACCTGCTGACAAACTTTGGTTGTTAAATTTTAAATTTTGGATCATAAAGGTTTCCGACACCAAAATAGTCCGGATCAATAAGATGAATTCGAAAATATCTTTCAAATCTTCCTATCACGATCTACAATTTTGAAAAGAACACTACATATACATATTTTATAAATATGTACAATAAATGATATTCTTCTACTTCAACAATAGCACTACAGCCCAAATCGGGCCCTGGCCTCCTGACCTTCAGGTTCGTTAACATTTTCATTACTTATTTATTGTGAAAAGGTTGTTACCCGTTCGCAGAACCCTCAATCTATGAACTTTTCATTTTCGTAGATTGAAGTACCCATGCGGACAGTGTACTAAAATTATACTTCGACCAAGATTTGACCTCACGACCTTCGCTTTGTAGACCAACACGCAACCCACTAGGCTACATCTAGAGAATAAATGATATAAAACTGTCATTTCATTTAAAATAAATTAATTGCAATCGTGACAAATAAACATTTTGCTATGTGAAAATGAGTAAACAACGAGAACAATGAAAAGATGCAATTAAAAAGCTCTTAATTTTAACTTCTCTATATTCGATTTACATTTTTAATTATGATAGAAATATCAAATGTGAATGCTTGTGTTTTCCCGGTCCAAGTTTTTTTTTCGAATTTTCAAAATGTTAAGTAGTTGCGTATACCATTCGAAAAATAATCGGCTTACTTCTATAATTAGAATGCTGATTAAAATATGAAATGTAAACAAATCGCTGTTGGTTTTCAGCACGTCATTTTAATTGCATAGAGGATTATGTTCTTAGTTGTTTCAGAGAGAAATTTGTGGCTTCCTATATTATTTATATCAAAGATTGGTTGATAATTATTGTTTGAGACGTTAACAATCAATTTTCGTAGTGGTAATTGCTACTAACATACATACTGTATTCTAGACGAAACTAGATGAAGTCAGAGAGTATTAAAATTGATTACTAGATGAAATATTAATTACATAAAATTAAAGATCTTACCTTTACATTTTGTACAGATGATTTTCTAAATAAATAACTTTCAGATCGAAAATAATAGAATTACATCTGTCCACTCGATGATAAGTAAATATCAAATTCGTATTAAGACCCCATGTAGGGACAAAGGGCAGAAACAGCTCTCTTCCACAAGGCGCGATCCAGAACATCAGCCCTTAGCTGTTGCCAGGACTTATTTATTCCTCTGGCCTCCTGCTGAACTGCTCGCTTCCATGTACTACATGGTCGACCAACCCGACGTCCTCCTTTAGGATTATAATCCAGAGCCCTGGAACCGATCCACTGCCATTTCCGCCTTTGAATCTCAATGCCTATTTTAGTTTGTCCATTTGCACTCCAAAGTTCGTCGTTGGAGATCACTTCTGGCCAGAATATCCCTAAAATGCGTCGGAGGCATTGGTTCACGAAAGTTTGCAACTTCTTGATAAGTCGAACGGTCACTTTCCACGTGATGTAAGTATATAAAAACACATTTTGATGCATACATCAAATGCTCGCAGCTTCGTGCAAAGGGAAATCTCTCTCAACCTCCAGAAAGGGGAAAGAATACCGAATACCTCAATATCCTTTTCGGCTGGAAGCAAAACATTCCATATGTAATCTCGCTTAACGCTGTTGAAAGCCTTCTCGAAGTCCACAAACATGAGATGTAGTGGCGAACCCATTTCGGCTGACTGATCCAATATTATCCGTAGAGTATTTGTGTGGTCGGTACAAGACGACCCTTTACGGAATCCAGTCTGATAAACTTTGAGAGTGCTCTCCACGACATCATTAATCCTATTGAAAATTTCCTAAGCCATGATTTTCGATACGGCAATAAGTACGCGTATCACGCCAATTGCCACAATCCCGAAGGTCGCCCTTCGGAATTTTCACACTGACGCCCTCCTTCTATTCAGTCGGATATCTTCTTTCATTCCACACCTCAGTAAAGAGTAGGAGAAATATATCGGCTGTTATTTCCGGGTCCGCTTTGAGGAGTTCGGTTGGTAGTCCGACTATACCTGGGGCTTTCCTTCCCGCCATTGACCGAATGGCGGAAACTATATTTTCCGCATCTGGGGGATCGTCCCTAATAAAGGATTGTTGCGGTTGGATGTTTGGAAGTTGTTCTGGTTCTGGAATATCTTCCTCTGATAAGATGTTTAAAATATCAGAGAAGTATTCCTTCCATCGCCGCAACTGGTGTTCACTCATATTAAGGAGAGTTCCGTTGACATCTCTCACCAGGTGGTTGGCGGTGAAATTCCTGTTCGTCAACTGTTTCATGATTTTAAATAGTGAACCCATATCCCCAAGGTAAGCCGCAGATTCTGCCTTGTTGGCCAGATCTTCAATAGCCTTTCTCTTGTCGCGTCTAACAGCCTTTTTAAGCTGCATATGAGTATCTCATTAGTTCTACCTCAGGTCGTGCGTTCGTTAGTTGACATCGGGTTGAGAGATGATTGCCAATTTGGCTTTTTTCCGAAGGCCAACCTTGTCCCATGTGTCTTGCGACATCCAGGGTTTCTCACCGCTTTGCACATATCCCACCGATTCTTCAGCACTAGTTAGAAAAGTGTTTCTGGTTGCTTCCCAATTGACTTCCAGTGTGCTTATTTCATATTTCGATGTTATCCGAGGCGCTGTATCCGTTCATCTCGTATTAGTTAGGATTTAAGATCACGGGTGATAAGCCCAAGATCCAGTGAGTGTCCATTTGTTATTTTTAGGGCAAGCAGGACTAGCTGTGGGTGAATTCTACTGCCCCCAGGCGGATTTCATCTAAGGTATAAAAATTGCAAAAAATATTGAAAAATTATCAACTTCACGAGATTTCGAAATTTAAGGAAAATCATTTTTCTTGGAAACTTTCAAAGCTATTGACTTTAAAATTTAGTCGAAGTAGAATGATGTGAATACCACCAACGAAAAATTCCGTTCCGATCAGCTCACTTCTTCTACCCCTCCTATAAAATGTACAATAGAATTTTGAAAAAAATTCATTATATAGGTTTCCATTAAAACTTGAGATGGTAGAGACATGAATTTTGGCCAAAATTTTTCTCTTAATAATTGCAGTAAACGATGAAAAATTATTAATTAGCTTTACTCCTTCCACCACCACTCCCATGCAAATATCTCATATTTAAGTAGATCATAATAAATTATCGAAAACCATTCACTCCTTCCACCTCCGTTATAAATTTCAAAATATTAGAAAGGCATCATAAATCGATTTATTAAATTATTGAGGCAAACGTTAAATTTGACTCGAAACGTTTACATACCAAATTCAGTGTAATTTTCCAACATTGAAGATCTTGTGGTGGTCGAAGGAGTGAGGCTTCTACCACCTCCCATACAAAGTTCATAATTTATTATCCGAAAGAATTTGAGATGACATTTTTTCCGGTGCATTAAACTCTTTTCCCTTTCGTCTAGAGTACCATATGATTGGACATAACTTTCTTACTTACGATGGCACTACAGCCCAAATCGACCTTTGGCCTCCTAAATACTTCGCCTGCATCCATCTCGGTTCAGTGACCGCGTCATCCAGTTTGAAAATCTTAGCAGTGATTTACTGTCTGCGTCAATCGAATCCTCCTAGCGCTTCCGACCGGTCTTTGCCCATTAACTTTCCATTTTAGTGTGCGTTTGGGAATTCTTCCATCATCCATCCGCTCCACATGACTAGCCCATTGTAGTTTCTTAAATTTTATGAGGCTTGACACTTCTGGATTGTCTAAGATGGCATACAATTCTCTATTGTATCGTATTGTTGCGAGCTAGGAGTTCGCCGGGATTTCAAGTAAAAACACAATTCGTTTAAAAATAAGTGATAATTTATTTATTCGCACTCTAATATAATTTCCCGATCACTTCGCACTTTATGACAAGACCGCCACGTGTTTTTCTATCGCACTTTATGACAACACCGTCGCGTACTTCGCTTTTCTGGTTCGCGTCTTCCATAAATGTCGCTGAATAACTAACTCCCGTCTGAAAGCTTCGTGCTTCTATACATTTTTCCCCCAATTCTCGAACCTTCCGTAGTGTATGTCGTCGGGTGTATGTCTCAACTATACTGGAAGTTCTAGATCTTTAATTATGGCTTTTTACATATTGCGGGATACTGTTCTACATAATTCTTGTATATTCGGGAAAGATCAAATTGCGTGGTTGCCAGATCTATAACAGTATTCTCCAGATCGAGTCTTCCCTCACAGGTCCGACGATTCTTCTGAGGACCTTTTCCTCAAAGGCGTTAAGTAGTTTTTTGGACGCCTGAGTCAATGTCCAAGTTTCCCTACCATAGCATAGCACATAGCTTAAGTTTTGTTTTCCTGTACACGTTCTTGTTTTTGATTATTGGAAGTACCGAATAATACGACTTCTTTGCCATCATTATCCTTCTTTTGATTTCGATGGGTTGGCTTCTATCCTACGATAGGTTCGCCCCTAGGTATATAAAGTTGTCTACGTTTTCTAGGTTATAGTCTCCTACCGTAATATTTTGTAGAAATCGTCTTTCACTTCGTCGTCTTTGTCTTCCGTTGGGATATGGACATTAATAAGCCAAACATTAAAGAAACTTGTTTTGATGAAGATTACACACAATCGTTCATTGATCGATTTGAGGTTGGTGACTTGGAGTTTAACCTTGTGGTCGAAGATAAACGCAACTCCAAACTCCCGGCTTCCCGATTTTTTCCCACTTTTGAAAAGTTTTTGCGATCCAATGTCAGTAACCTCGCTACCTAACAATTTAGTTTCTTGGAGTGCAATGATGTTCATATTGTATTTGCTTGCCTGTTCCAGAAGCACTCTCACTCAGTACAGGGATCACCTGTCCCAAGATCCGAAGAGATGGTCCATTTTTCGTTTGCTTGGTCGGTGTCGTTGAATCAGTCCAGTTCGAGGCGGCGCTTCAGGTTTCGGAACAAGTCTGTTTTTTCCGAAGATGAGTTGCAACACATCGCCCAATCCCCAACTTGGAGGGCCGTATTACATTGCTTGAATTTTTCTGTTTCAATAGCACTCGCATTTTCTGTTCAGCAAGTCAAGTCCGGATAAGACCAGTACTCAGTGGCTACCACGTGGAGGTATGATGAGCACGATTGATGTGTATATGATAGTTACAACAGTGGGTGTCGCCTTATGACACCGATCTAATGCTGACCCCATCTATACTCATCCAACCACCATGATTGGGCAAAATGCCCAATAATAATTCTGCTACATTAAAAAAAACATAAAAGAATTATGATTGGGCGTAAAGCCATATGATACTCTAGATGAAATGAGAAAGAGTTCAATGTACCGGAAAATATGTCACCTCCAATTCTTTTAAATAATTAATAGTGACTTTTATATGGGAGGTGGTAGAAGGAGAGAGTAAGGTTTGTAATTTTTGGATATGACACCTAATGTGGTTTGCAAAATATTTCGTGCTGAATTTAAGGTTTGTAGCTTTCATTATTTTTAATTGGACATAGTTTTCCTGAAATTGAGACATTTGTATGGGAGGTGGCAAAGGAAGTAAAGCGTTTAAGATGATTTTGAAACTGCTTATCATCATCCTTATCACCACGCTTTGATTCAATTTCAAATTCGCTAGTTCTAATATATTCGAAGAAGAAATGCTTTTCTTGAATTTATAATACAGATATTTGTATGGGAGGGGGTAGAAGGAGTGAAAGGAGCTGATAATTTTTTTTACCATTTATTGCAATTATTAAAAAACAAATTCTGGCAAAATTTTACGTTTATGCTTTTTCTAGTTTTAATGAAAATCGATATAATGCACTTAACAAAAATTATACATTTGTATGGGAGGGGGTAGAAGGAGTGTACGGATCAAAACACATTTTTTTCTCGTTATTGATATTTCTATTTTTATACTTTGTGCAAAATATCAAGTTGATAGCTAACAGTTTCGAAGAAAAATAATTTATTTTAAATTTCAAAATTTCGTGAAATTTGTATGGGAGGGGGTAGAAGGAGTGAGGTGAAGTTGATAATTTTTTCAATTCTGATTGAAATTATAATAAAATTAATTCTGGCAAAAATTCGTTTTTATAACTTTGCTAGTTTCAATGAAAATCGAAAAACTGCATTTTTCAAAATTATGCATTTGTATGGGAGGGGGTAGAAGGAGTGACGAGATCGGATCAATATTCCGTCATATTAATGACATCTATATCGTAATACTTTGACCCAAATTTCTAATCGATAGCTTAAATAGTTTCGAAGAAAAATCAATTTCTGAAAATTTCAGAATTTCGTGGAATTTGTATGGGAGGGGGTAGAAGGAGTGGGGGGATGTGGCCCGACCACGAACTTAAAGTTTCTTTTTTGCTAAAAATGACACACAACAAATTTTAGCACGATAGCTCAAAGCGTTCGAGAGTTATGCTGTAGACAGACGGACAGACAGCAACTCGGAATCGAAGTTTTTGAGCGACAACATATATTTCTGTACCCTTGGCGGCTCTGTGCGAGCATTATTTCTTAGCGTTACAAACGGTAAGGCAAACACAATATACTCTCAGATTTCATCTAGAGTATAAAAATAATTCAACTCAAATTATTAGATATCTGAGATTGCACACTTATGCTAATAAATTTGGTTGGCTGTAGTTCATAAAAAGCATTCTTGAAAAACGGCGAACTTCATTGAGTTCAAAACTAAAAGAATTGCTTACTCGCTCAAATTTTATACTCTATTCGTATATAAATTCCATTTACATATGTAAATCATTTTTAATAAATCAATCGGACATCTTGGCACCGAAAAGGACAAAATTATGTAACACATTGGGCATTATGTCGTATTTGGCCGATCCCCTCAGAAAACTTTCTTTAGATTTGTTCTAATGAATTTTAAATTAGCTGTATAACAAACGATCTAAGAGAATCAACAACCAGAAATATCTAATTTAAATTTGTCTGTTATCTAACTTCGAAAGAGAGAAAAAAATTAGCCACATAGTTCAAAACAAACCCGAGAGAATTCAACTGATACCGCAACATTTCAAACCGAATTTCGCGCTGCAAATAATCACAATAAAAATAAACTTGTTTACATTTTGATAGTGACGACAGCGTTTTAATTTATTCATTTCTTAGATGTTTTCTAGACTTTGCAAACAAATTTGAATATTTAGAGCGCGCGAGCTTTTCAGGGTCTTTATTTTTCATAGGTACGTTGCACTTTTAGCCCTCGAATTACTTGGTTTTGACCTAGATATCATTTAATTTTCTTTAATATCGATATTTAAAGAAATCGAACAACTGTGTTGTTGGTTGTTTTTAGCGAAACATTTGCACTTTTGTCGATGATTCAGGGGAAACGTCTTTAAATGATAAAAAAATTTTTTTTAATTGGCGAACAAACATGGCAGACATTTCTTTTTTTATTTGGCAAACTTTCAATTAAATGTGGCAACGTAATAATTAAATGTCAACAAATTTTAATCCCCATTTTTTTTGGCTTGAGTTCTAGTTCTCA
The DNA here is from genome assembly GCA_963669355.1 of Chorisops tibialis. Lineage (NCBI taxonomy): Eukaryota > Metazoa > Arthropoda > Insecta > Diptera > Stratiomyidae > Chorisops > Chorisops tibialis. The sequence continues at coordinate 261,002,678 of OY770262.1, read as the reverse complement.
TTTTAGTTCAATTACACGAATGTAAAGTAAGCATTTTGACCTTTTAGAAATCGCTTAGGTGTAGCGCCATTCGCAATTTTCATTGAAAAATATGTAATTAGAAAAGAACTAAAAAAAAAACAAAGTTTTGAATCTAACTAAAATTTATGTTAGGGGTTGGAATTAATTCGTAGCGTTTTACAAAAGGTGGCGTCACTCAAGTATCCGTAGTCACATATACAAAAGCGAATATTCTCCATAAAGCTACTGTCATGGCGCATCTAGTCCACTGAACGACATTTCTTTATCGAGTTTATAACATTTTGTTGTGCGTCATCAAACATGTCAACGTTCGTACCCGAAAATCTGTTTTTGCGGGAAGTGTTGCTTCATTACTTCCACATGAAGAAAAGTGCCGCGGAAAGTCATCGCATTTTAGTAGACGTTTATGGTGAATATGCTCTAGCTGAGCAAACGTGCAGAAAGTGGTTCGCTCGGTTCAAAAATGGAAATTTTGGCTTGGAAGACAAGGAGCGTTCCGGACAGCCGAAAAAGTTTGAAGATGAAGAATTGGTGACAATGCTCGATGAAGACCCGTGTCAAACGCTTGCTGGGGACCTCTACAGACGTCAACTGATGCGTTTGAGCAAAGCATTAAAAGAAAATCGCCCCCAATTTAAGGATCGACATGACAAAGTGATTTTGCTCCACGACAATGCCAGACCCCATGTTGCAAAAGTGGTGAATACTTGTTTAGAAACGCTGAAATGGAAAGTTTTATCCCACCCGCCATATTCACCAGACATCGCTCCATCAGATTTTCACTTGTTCCGGTCCAAGGCGAATGGCTTGTCAGAGCAGCACTTCGACAACTGCGAAAGTACCAAGAATTGTATCGATTCATTCATCGAATCTAAAGACGAATTCTTTCGACGTGGTATTCGAGGTTTGCCAGAAAGATGGAAAAAGGTAATAGAAAACGATGGACAATACTTTCAATAATACCACTGTAATAATATTTTCAGAATAAACCATCAAACTTTGCAAAATAACGCTACGAATTAATTTCAACCCCTAATAGAAAAACTAAAACTTTTGAAGATCGTTTTTTCTAAAGTGTGTTCTTTTTCGAGGCGGAGAACTTTAAATTGAAGTGAAACACAGAAAAATGTTTTTATTATCCGTGAAATTGGCTTTATTGAAAGATAAGTTTATGGCATTAATGTTTGAATATGATTTCGGGCCGCCGGGCTGGCGCGTACATGGCGTAGTCTGGAAATCCAATTTCGGCAATAACGCGTCAAATGTTGGCTTCCAAGTGCTCAATAGTTTCTGGTTTATCGGCGTAGACATGGGACTTTACATATCCCCAGAGAAAAAAATCTAATAGCGTCAAATTGCAGGAACGAGATGGGCAGTTAACAGGTACATTTCGTGAAACTAATCGATCATTAAATGTTTCCTTCAGTAAATTAATTATATCGCGCGCCATCTTGTTAAAACCACATGTCTGCGATATTAATACCTTCCAATTGAGGCACGAAAAAGTCAGTAATTATGTCTCTGTACCGCTCACCGTTGATTGTAACGTTCTGACCATCATCATTTTTGAAAACATATGAACCAATTATTCCACCGGCCCGTAAAACGCACCAAACGGTGACTTTTTCTGGATGTAATGGTGTTTCGACAATGACATGCGGATAATCATCGCTCCGAATGTGGCAATTTTGCTTATTGACATAGCCATTTAGTCAAAAGTGTGCTTCATCACTGAACAAAATTTTCAAATGAAATTGTGGATCAATAGCAATCCTTCCTTTGGTCCATTCACCAAATATGCCCCAGCGTGAGTCTATTCATGATGAATTGCCAAACTAATCCCAAAACAACCGGGAACTGTCAAAGCGGCTGTCACAGAAACAATGTTGCTAATTTAAAGTAGCTCTCCGCCTCTAGAAAAATACCCTTTATGTATGAGTGTCTAAAAGCAAAACTCACATTGTCCATCTTTGGAAATTTTTTAAAAACTGCAAAAAAGCTCTAAAATTAAGAAAATACTAATTTTGTTCAATTACCATACACTGGTCAACAAAAATCAATTTTTTTTTGTGACATGGACAAAACAAGTCGTTCATTATGTAAAATTTGCCGAAAAAGACGAAAATGGCCTTAGATTTATTCTTTCTCAGTTTCTTTACTACACGGCATTGTTGTTTTCTAAGAAAATATAACGATAGAAATATCATTATCACTCTTAAATGTACCTCAGAATGTTATTGTCGGTGTTTTATGGCGATATTTTGTTTTTGAAGCATCGCTTAACAATGTCCAGCAATAATCAGCAAGCAAGCTAATACTCCATTTGCCTTGATATAGTTTTTCCATCCCAAAAGTGTCCTGGTCCAGAAAGCGAGTTTTGATGGATATGTGACAACCTATTCCTTTATAAGCATTAACTAGTTCATTCAAAATATCCTTGTAATTGTCAGCTTTCACATTTCCAAGGTAATTCGCAACAATTGCCTCAAAAGCATTTCAAGCTCGTAATATTTCCTCTTTCGTTATTTCTCTTATTTGGGGACCAACAGATATGCCCTCTTTAAGTTTTGCTTCATTAATTCGCGAAAATTGTTGTTTTAGGTGCAAGAAACCTCTTTCACTCCAATCCATTGTTTTAACTAAACTCTTCATCAATCTCAATTTAATATGCAAAGGTGGAAGTAATACCTTTTTGGATTCAACTAGTGGTTCATTGGTGACGTTTTTTAGTCCCGGAGTTAGTGCCTGACGTAGTGGTCACACCTTCTGTACATAATGACGATCTCGCACACGGCTGTCTCATTCATAAAGGAAACAACAGTATTTGGTATACCCTAGTTGTATTCCAAGAAGAAGGGCTATCACTTTTAAATCTCCACACATGACCCTCCCATATTCATTTTAACGGATATGTTCTAAAAGAATTCGCATATTTTCGTATGAACTGCTAGAGCTAAAGGTACAGATGGCTTTTTATTACCGTTGCGAACCAATATCGCCTTTAAACTGAGTTTAGAAGAATCGATAAATAGGGGCCACTCATTTGGATCATGTTTTTGTCCTAGCGCGTGGAGAAAGCAATGTGTGAGGTTTTTTCGCGTTTTCGGTAAAAAATTATGTTCACGTCACTCTGGAGAAGATTCTATCCTTTTAATCTGGATGCTAAGAGTTCTGACTGCGATTTTGAGAGATGTAAATCTCGATCTAAGTCATTAAGTTCGCCCTGTGAAATCAGATGCGAAGTTTCCGAACATCCAGTTAAGTCAAATATAGGATCGATTTCCATTTCCTGTACGATGTCTGTATCATTACTTGAAAAATCAGTGGATACGAGTTCTTTTTCATCCAAAGTTCAAGATTTTGATCGCCTTGGGACAGGAAGTTCATCGCTATGTTTAACGAGCCGAAAGGCTCAAGGTACATTAGGATACTTAACAGTATGCTTGGATCTTGGTCCAATACCTTTAATATTCGTGAGGTAAAAATAGCCATCTGTGACATGGTCTTTCAGTTCGCTCAAAACCATTGGTACGGTAAAGGGCATTGTACGGTTTGCACCTCGTAAAGAACCTGTTAACAACGTTAAACAAGTCTTAAATCAAATATGCTTTGTCTTGCTCTCCAACTTTAACTCCGAAATAAAGTTCGTAAGCTTCTAGCTCAAGGACAGTAAAATTGCGTTTTTGCGGTTTAAAAGGTAGCACTCCGCACACATAACAAAATTTTCGGCACTTTTTACGCACTGCCTAGCCATTTTGTTTAAAGTTAGTTGCGGTCACAGTAGACTACAAAACAATTAAAAACGAGGATCTCAAAACCTTTCGCTGTTCAATACATTGAAAATGTAACACACATTCGGAAGCCGTTAGTCTACTGATAAACGCAATATGATTTCGCGACATGATGCAATACAAAAACACAATCATGCGATAACTCTGGATGAAAGAGATTTTTTTTAGATTTTAAGAAATTTTTTATAGGGAGTGGTCTAGAAGGGGTGACGGCATTAAACAAATTTTCTCACATCATGCTTGAGTTTCTATCAAAATGTTTTATACAAAATTTAAGCTCCAAAAATTTCATAGATACCTACTAAGAGAATTAATGTACTGAATTTAGTAAAATTCTGCAATTTGTATGGGAGGTGGTAGAAGGAGCGGGGAGTTCTTAATGATTTTTTTCAGAAATAACTGTAAACATCATGCAATTGACATGTTTTAAATTAACGAAAAGAGGAAAAAATTGTTAAATGGTGTCATATTGTATGGGAGAGGGTAAAAGGAGTACAACTAATCGTTTAATTTTTTTCGGTCTTACTAATAATTCTAAATATTTAGTGCACAGTTTCAGCTCGCTAAATTTTATACGTACTGAATAAATTCGTTTCAAAGAAATGTGCAGTTTGTATGGAAGGTGGTGGAGGGAGTGGAGGGATTCAAATAATTTTTATAAAAAATTATTATAAAAATTCCAAATTTGAGATCAATAGCTTTTACACTTTTCGAAAAAAAACCGTTTATTGTGAAATTCCGAAATTGTTGAGGGGATAGAAATGGTGGGGCGATTTGGATCGATCACCAACTTCATTATGCTTTTTTGTCAAAAATTACGTGTACCAAATTTGAACTCCCTAGCTCCACGCATTCCCGAGGTAGAAACGACCCCAGACGGATGGACGGACGGACATCTATGACTGATAGAAAAATTCTGTTTTCAGATTTGATTTCAGGGCATCAAAATACATGAGAAACACCTACAAATTCTCATGTCACAAATCCTGTTTCTATCAGTCTTTTGTTATGAATTGTTTCTTATTGCAATTATTTCACTATTACCAGCAATTTGAAAGAGTATTCACATCTATTCATATGTATATAGAAATATTAACACACTAAAAAAAGTGCCTACGTAAATTTTTACCAAAAAGCTTTTCCACATAATTCTGTATAATTATTGGGAGTACAAGTTGAAAACTGCTTTTTTTTTTTTTTTTTTAAATTTGATCATTTATTGTGCAAAATGGTGAAATATTACTCAAAGAAATGCCCATCGCTAGCCACAATTTTTCTCATCTTTCTGGCAGTATACAGATTTCGCATCGAAAAAACTGCTTTCTTTTGAGTCAATCCACGAATCGACCCAATTTTTGGCTTCTTCGTAAGAATGAAAGTGCTACTCAGCCAGGCCAAGTGTCATCGATCGAAATATGTGGTAGTCGGAAAGGGTGATTTCTGGAAAATACCGTGGGTGGGGTAGGACGCTTCATTTCAGTGTGTCCATGTAGGTTTTCACAACGTGAGCAACATGTGACCGAGCGTTGTCGTGCAGGAAAACCACTTTGTCGTGTTTCTCCTCGTATTGCGGCCGTTTCTCCTTCAATGCTCGGCTCAAACGCATTAGTTGCTTTTTGCAGTGATCTCCCGCGATGGTTTCACCCAGTTGCAGGAGCTCATAATACACCACGCTGAGCTGGTCCCACCAAACACACAGCATAATTTTCGAGCCTTGAATTTTGGGCTTGGCTGGCGATGTTGATGCACGATTTTGTTTGACAAGCTTGGGAAAAATGCAAAAGCAAGGAAATTGGGTACCATACGAGTTACATATGGAAACTTCATAGGCTGGTTCTCGCCTATGGAATAGTTACAATTCGAGTTGATGGTATCGATACGTTTGCAGTTTACAGAAATGAATAAACAAAATTAAATCAAATGCTGCACACTAAGCGAGTGCAAACCACAGTTTTAAAGTATTAATTCCAAGCAAAGCTTGTGAGCTATTTGTCATAAAGTCTGTTTTTTTGTTTTTTTTTTGTGGTATTATGCAATAGATAGAAAGAACGAGGCTTACAAAATTTTTACTGAACGACCAACACGAGCCAAAAAACCAAGATATAACGAGCTTAGGTTTTCAGTTTCTGCAAAGACGCAGAGGCCAACATCATCAGCGACACGCTAGAAATCAAAAGTCCATGGGCTTCTTATTTCGAACATCTTCTCAATCCCACTTAATTAGCACCGATCACGACAGACAACATCTCAATTGAGGCTTCAACTTGCCAAGAAGAACCTTATCGAAACTACCCCACTTTACGAAATCAAAGCAGCCCTAAGTTACCAAAAATTAGACAAAGCGCCAGGAATTGACGAAATACTGAAAAACGGTGCAAACTATGTTGCTGAAATATTGCAGAACATAATATGCAAAATTTGGACAGAGGAAATCAAACTGGACGATTGGCGAAAAAGCATCATATGTCTGAGGCTTCCGTGGCGTAGTGGGCAGCATGCTTGCTTCACAGTCAATAGGTCGTGGGTTCGATTCCCACTTCAGACTTAAACACGAATTTTCAGTTGCTACTGGCAATAAAAAATTATTCGAAATAAAATGGGCAAACGGTGTAAAAGTGAAACAGTTCCACTTCAAGAAGGCCTGTATGCGCAGTAGATGATTTCTGTCCGCTTTCTATCATTCAGTCCCCATAACATCTGCACATATTTGTCAGTAGCAGCCAATACAACTGAAAAATATACCCCTTCCAAATCCCATTCCTTCCCTCTATGACTGTGTTTGTGCATTGCACGTAAAGGCCGAAATTGCCTATAACACAGGCCATTCTGTAAAAAAAAAAATGAAGAAAGGGGACAAACTCTGTTGTGAGAATTACAGAGGAATATCATTGTTGCGTACGTCCTATAAAATAATGACAAAAATAATTGAACGTCGTTTTGAGCCCTATACTAATCAAATAATTGGCGAATACCAAGGCGGATTCACAACCGGACGATCTACAACAGACCAGATATTCTTGGTAAAACAGGTGCTTGAGAAATACTAGGAATATAACACAGACGTGGACCAAATCTTCATAGATTTTAAAGAAGCATAGTGGGTACTAAATCATGCTTGATTTTAGAATTTCTCCAAAACTAGTCCAACTAACGAGATTCGCAATGGCAAACACTGAATCCCAAGTGAAAAAACAGTCCGATCATTCAATCAGCTTTCGAACGAAATGTGGCTTAAAGCAGGGAGATGGTCTAGCCCCCATGCTTCACCAACTTGGCACTAGAGTATGTCGTCCGAAATATCCCAGTCGACACTAACGGGACACTACTATTCAAGTCCACCCAACTAGTAGCATACGCTTTTGACAATAATATCCTAGCAAGATCCTTCCCTAGTGCTAAGGAGGTATTTGTCAATCTTGACTTCACCGCAGAAGAGTCGGATTGCGGAATTTAATTTGAAGAGTGTGGACAACTTGATATATCTTAGGGTTAATCTAGCAAAGGACGGCAATGTAACGAACGAAATCAATCGACGGATAATACTAGCAGATAAAACATATTATCCGGTACTTCCAATAATGAAATCCAAGAAAGTGCTCAGGATCGCGAATATACAAAACTAATATACGACCTGTGCTCTGTTCTGGCAGCGAGACGCGGACATTAACGCGAACTTCCGTTAAGAAATTCGAAAGAAAGCTCCTCCGACGAATTTTGGGATCTGTGAAGGATGGAACGGTATAGCGAATAACATGCCATGAGCTGTATCAACTCTACGACGAGCCAGAAGCATTAACTCTCATCAAGCTACGCAAACTGCAGTGAACTGGCCATGTAAAGCGAATGGAAGATAGAAGAACCCCAAACGAAGAATCCCCAAAAACGAGTGGTAACAGACCAGTAGGCAAACCACGCAAACGATGGGAAGACTCGGATGATAAAGACAGCAAAGCCATCTTAAAAACTAGCAGCTGGGAGGATGCTGTCTTTGGATCGAGACGATTGGAGGCGACGACTTCAGGAAGCCATGACCCAATTTGAGCTGTCGCGCCATTAATGATGATAGAAGATACAGTATTGGACCGAGAACATTTCCTTGGGGACCCCAGCAAGAATTACCTTCAGTTCTGTCTTTTAAGTATGAAAAAAAATCTGTAAAATTATTTAATCTAAATTAAAATATGGACAATATAAATTATTAATTTATGTCCAGTAATCTGAAATATTTATCACCGTTCATTCAATCTCAAGTTCACCACATTGAACGAAATCTAAATTCGCTCTTGGCGTGTTCGATTCATGATCATGGTTTTTTAACGAAAACGCTATGAAACTTGCCATTTTCCGACTTTATCTCTACCAACAAATACTAGATAATTTCAAGATATCTCATCATTACCACCATGATAAGCCAATCTAATAATTATTTTATATATCATCTTATCTTTACACAAAAAAAAGTAAATGTTTATTTACGCACCACACGCTGTGTTGCCTCTCTGCTCTTTATCCTTTCACAAAAATTATCATATACAATCAGTTGTTTATTTATCACGTTATTCAATAATGTAAAATCATTTTTCACAATATGGTTAAGTTATTTCAATAATGCAAAATAAAAATGCGTTGAAAAAGAAAATATTTTTCTTTTCTTATTGGCATAACATCAAGATTTAAAAAAAACTGAAAAATATGCGGCCAACTCCCCTCAATCGCCTCCTCATTGTTTGTATTCTTCTTTTAGCATAAATAATGCAAAGTTCAAAGTCACGGTATTAATGGAATTTTGCGACTATTCTTTTTGTGCGAAAAACTAGATTTTTCTAGAATACTCTATAAATAAGAATCATGCTGTACGTATCTCTGGTTTATTTTAAATTTGTGTGCAAAAAATTTGCATGCATGCATTTGAAGCGTGCGTGAAACAATAAGTATTGATATGTTTTGAGGGGATACAATCGGTTCAAGTCATGTTCAATTGCTTCTGATAAAGCCAATCACGCATCGAGATGATGGTATTTTGAACATTTACGTGGATTTTATATATTTTTTTTAGATTTATTTTCTTTCATGAAACTTAGCACTGTCCTTAGCTATTACAATATCCTGGCTATACCCTCATTTTAATTTTGAAAAGAACAAGGAGAAAGAAAAACAATACAGGACTACGATTGCGCGAAAATCCCAACCATACGATACTCTAGATGAAATAGAAATTTTTGTAATTTGAAGTAATTTTGTATGGGGAGTGGTAGAAGGGGTGTGAACTAATTTTTTAGAGTAGCTATGAAAATGTTTTATACAGAATGTAAGCGTCAAAATCTTAATAGGTACTGAGAAAATTAGTATATTGGATTTGGTGAAATTGTGCAGTTTGTATGGGAGGTGGTAGAAGGAGTGAAGCGGATCAGTTAATAATGCTAATTAAGGATTTAGAACAAAATTTGAACTCGATAAGTGTTAGAAAATTGCAAGTTTTTTCAACAACTAATTTGAGACCGTACACCTATCGCACCCGGATATTCGTGCAAAGAAATCTCATAGTCTGAAAATACTTTTGACCAAGTATGAACAAGGACGTTAATACTTGGACAAGAAACTGTATCTTATGCTTATGTTGAAATTGGACTTGTTGGGCTTTCCTACTTGGTTTATAAATTGGATTACGTCATACCTAATTGATAGAGCTTGCCAAGTTCTTTTTCGGGGTTGCACTTCTAAGCCATTTACTGCGCATTCTGGTGTTCCTCAAGAAAGTTATTTGGGCCGCTTCTTTTTATTATAATTAACGATGTTGCCTCTGTTTTTAAATATTGAGAAGCACTCATTTATGCCGATTACTTTAAAATATTTAAGTTTCTTAATTCCGACTCTGACAATTTTCTTCAAGAGGGTTTGATTAATTTTAGTAACTGTGCCATAATGATCTTAAACTGAATTTGGATAAATGTTTTGTAATGTAATTTACTAGGAAAATCTCTCCGTTTGTGCTAATTTACAGTCTGAATGCCTGTATTTCAGATCGAGTCAGTTCCATTATTGAGATGTTACATTTGACTATAAAATTGATTTTGGTTTGTATGTTAATAAGATCGTGCAGAAGGGTAATTCTGTGTTGGGATTTACCACACGTTTATCCAAAGAATTTAACAATTCGCTTGTTTTTTTTTACTGAATGACCTGTGCTATAGGCAATTTCGGCCTTTATGTGCAATGCACAAACACAGTCATGGAGGGAAGGAATGGGATTAGGAAGGTAGGGGAAGAGGAGTGAGAACCACCGTAACGAACCCACGACCTATTGACTGAGAAGCAAGCACGCTGCCCACTACGTCACAGAAGCCTGCCCACGACGCCACAGAAGCCTTGACTAAGTCTCTCTAACACCTTCGTTAGATCTCACCTTGAACATGGTTCTCAAGTTAAATTTCCTTATTATGATGAGCACATTGGCAGAATTGAATCGATTCAGCGTAAATTTGTGAGAATAGCTTAATGGCTCGCGGAAATATGAAGAAATGAAGCAATAATCTTCTAGTTCTCTTAGGCATCCACACAACTCCAAAGAGGACGAAAATGGTTTTTGGTCAAACCATTCGAGTGCCCGGAATTTTTTTTCTCCGTAGAAAGATCATATTTCTATACCCGATCCCCACGCAAATCAATTTCAGAATTAAATGCAAGATCTCAAAGCGACGGAGAAAAAAGACTCTAGAAAACATCAAAATATCCATCTTCCCAAATTACTCGATTCATGTTTCGTAGATAAGAAAACCCCTGTGTTATTACGACGGCTCATACAAAATCGTACGAGGATTTCGAAAACATTTTGAATTAAGCATAAAAGTTAGAAACGCTTCCGTCTCTATATACAGACTCAAACCATCCTTGTCTGGCATACTTAAGCCCAGTGCAACTATCTCTGTCCCGTATTGAATTGTCCGTTGCTAAACTGATTAGCTTAGACACGAACCATCAACTAATAAATATTGAAAAATTCAAGACTTCTGAAATAAAATACCAGACTCCATTATATTGAAAATTATTTTATTGCTGAATGAATGTTGGCAACCAATCAAGATTACAAATTATGGTTTTTTTTTTGTTTGAAGCCAAGTTAAGCTTGGACACAATTTTCCGAATCAAAAAGTAGTCCCACATGAGACAGCCTATCAGGCACTTCATTTTATATATCCTCCTTGGCGGCAACTCTTTCGTCTAGCGCTTTCCGTTTCGCATTCTGTCAGCAAAAGTTACGTCAATTCGTTTGGTCGGATATCCAATCAAGTTTGTATGGGAGGTGGTGAAAGGAGTGGAGGGATTCAAATAATTTTTATTCCGTAGCTCACATTTGTGATAAAATATTATAATTGAAATTTTTAATTATTTTACTTACTATTTCTACGTAGGCCGCTATATAAGTTTTGAGCCTAATAATGAAACGACAGTAATTTCTTATTGGAAATGACTTTATTGTTTTTCAAAGTAGTCTCCATGATGATCGATACACTTTTGCATTCGCTTAAACCAATCTTCGTAACACTTTTTCCACTCCGATTGAGGTACCTCCAAAACATGGTTTTCGAATGCATCAACGGCTTCTTCAGGCCTCGAAAAACGTTGACCGCAATTTATTCTTGATATTCGGGAATAAAAAGAAGTCATTAGGTGACAAATCAGGGCTATACGGAGGATGACCCATCAATTCGACGTTTTGACCAGTCAAATAGGCGGTTGTTGCAGCCGATGTGTGAGAGCTCGCATTGTCATGATGAAGAATGATCCTTCGTTGCCGCTTCCTTTTTCGTATTTCGCCAAACACTTTTGGCAAACAAATGGTTGTGTACCATTCAGAATTAACCGTCCTTCGTTCCTCTAACGGTACGGTTGCCACATGTCCAGTTATTCCGAAGAAACAGGCGATCATTTGCTTCGAAGTGCTCCGCGCACGAACAACTTTTGTCGGATTTGGCTCGTCGTGGCAGACTTTGGATTGACGTTTTGTTTCAGGCTCATATGCATAGATCCAAGATTCGTCACCTGTGTAGATGTTATAAACAGCTGTTGACGCACCGCGATTGTATTTTTTGATCATTTCCTTGCACCACTTGACACGAGCATCTTTTTGATCTTGTGTCAATTTATGTGGGATCCAACGTGAACAAATCTTCTTCACAGCTAAATGTTTATGCAAAATCTTGTTGATGGTCGTCATACTAATGCCCACGGATGCCTCAATCTCCCGATAGATCACATGACGATCTTCCAATATTAGTTCGCAAATAGCAGCAATGTTTTCTGGCACAACAGCTAATTTTGGACGACCTGCACAATTTTCGTCCCTGATCGAACTACGGCCACGATCAAATTCGTTGTACCAGCGTTTCACAGTGGCCACGGATGGGGCTTCATAACCAAAAGTCGAAGTGAATTGATCAATGCACTCCCGTCGTGATAATCCACGTCGAAAATCGTAAAAAATCATCGCACGAAAATGTTCCCGAGATAATTCCATTTTTTCGCTGAGACAAAATTTTGAACAGACTGTAAACAACAGAAGTTATGCTCCAATGTCAAAACGCTCTGAAGTACGTTATGATTGAAAAGATCATACTTTTCATTTGAAACTTCAGATGGCGCCTATCAACACTGCGTATAGGTTAGGCTCAAAACTTAAATAGCGGCCTACGTATTGGTGTTTAAGCAAGAAGTTTAGGGTTGGAAAGGCCTATTAATTGGCAGCTGGTCGCTTGACATTTGTCATGTATAAACGCGGGAAATTTATGTGAGTCACGTGACTTCAGATATATGCACAATTTTTGCTTATTATTTAGATTATTGAAAATGTGTCGTTTTGTATGGGAACGGGTAGGATGGGTGGAGCGATTTGGCTCGTTCACGAGCTTGACCTTACCTTTTCGTCAAAAATGACGTGTAAGAAATTTTGAGTTCCTTGCTCAAAGCGTTCTCAAGCTCGAGAGCGCACGGACGGATGGTCATCCCATTTTGAGATTTTTGAGTGATAATATAAACGATTGTGTCATATATTTTTTTCTCCGAGCCTTATTTCTTCGCGTTTCAAAGTTTAGGCTCTCAGATTTCATCTAGAATATAAGAAGTACAATCTGATGTTGATTAAGTTACTTAAGTCAGAGAGCTGATGTACGAGGGGAGGTCAAAAATTTCGCGGAATGACAAGGAAGAACCCCTAAAGGAACGGTGGAAATGTCATTTCCAGCGTTCCTTTAGGGGCTACAGATTTGAGTTTTTGCCACAAGGCGAATCGACGACTTTTTCACATTCGATAGTTTGACATGATAGGGACTATATTCTCCCTTAAGCCTAATACATTTATCACATCTCTCACAAAGTTTAATAATTCCTTCTAAAAAAAATGTTTTATCAAGGTCTTCAAAATAGGCTGGAATTGTCGACTTCACCTCTTCATCGTTGGTACCTTTTTTTTCCCCGAAGTTCTTTCTCCAGTTTTTGGAATAAATAGTAATCGGAAGGGATCAGATCTGGACTATAAGAGGGCGGTTTATAATTTCGTAATTTCGTAGCCGCATTTCTGTACGGCAGCCAGTGCAACGTGGCTCTTATGAACAGGTGCGTTGTCGTGCAAAAGCAGCACACCTCGAGTCCGCTTTCCTTTTCTTTTTTATATCATGGCATCTTTTAATTTTTGTAACAGTGATATTTTGTCACTTTCTTTATAGTCGATCATCAAAAGTCCCTCTGAATCCCAAAAAATAGTGGGCCCCTTCCGGCAGATTATGAGATCTTGAACTTCGTGGGGGTAAAGCCTTTACGGAGCCACTGTATTGACTCCTGCTTTGATTCAAACTCATAATGATGAACCCAAGTTTCGTCTCCAGTAATAATCCGGGTCAAAATTTCATCCCTGTTGTCGGTACAGAGATCCAAAAACTCGAGTGAACGCTCGACACGTTGCATTTTCTGAACCGCTGAGAGCATTCTCGACAACCATCTTGCGCTGACTTAAGACATGCCGAGATGATCGTGGAGGATATTCGGAATGGTTGTATCTGATACTCCAACCATTTTTGCGATTTGTTTCTTCTTTAAGTGTGACATGGTGTCGCTCCGAAGAAGACGATTGCCTGATGCCATCTTTCACTGGAAAGTCTTCTCGGCAAGACCAACGTTTTTTAGACTGCATGCTATCGACAAGTTTATTTCAGTCCAATCATGAAGCCAACAGTTTTGGAAGGTACTTAGACCTAATTTTTTCTTCGAGTTCAAGCAGCATAACTATTAACCATTGTATTGCTCCACTACTGCCAGAATCCGCACTTCATCCTGCCCTTCACGCAATCTTTCATTTGGATTCAAGTGCAAAAATTAACGTTGCTAAAGAAGTATCATATCATTTTAATTTGATTTTACTGTTTTGAACCAGGACATACTATAATGCGCGTTCTTAAAGAACAAGATGCTGAGATAGCTACTTCAAATTTTTACAACACGCTTTGTACTTGCTTTACAGGGTGTGTACCGGTCACCCACGAGAAGCAGAGAAGCAGGTAAAACGATTTCCATGGTTCGATGACGATTTGACTCATTTGAAAAATTTTAAAATTAAAGCATGGAAGTCGTACTGTCTCTCGAGAAACGATGCGGACTACATTTTTTACTCTGAGCTACGTGATTTGTTCGTTAGTCAGTCTACTGCGGCGTATAATAATTACGTCAGTAAAATTAAACGATCAATCAAGGATAAGCCTAAGCAATTCTGGAATTTTGTGAATTCCAAAAGGCGCACTGACGGTTATCCCGCTTCTATGTCCTTCGACGGTGTAGTCAGTGATGACCCCTTAGTTATAAGCAACTTTTTTGCTGACCATTTCCGTATTGCTTTCACTACCTCAAAATCGTATGATTAGTCCTGAGGATTTCCATTACATATCGAAATTTCCTTCTACCTCATTAGAGATGAAAGATCTTCATGTTGAGGAAGCGACCATTTTAAAGTTTATTTCAAGCACTACGGACAGTTTTTCTAGAGGTCCAGACGGCATCCCTCCTGCCGTATTAAAGCGTTGTAGTACCTCTCTGGTTCTGCCTTTATGCCATATATTTAACGCTTCTCTCAGATCGGGGATATTTCCTAGTTTGTGGAAATACTCCACTATCAGACCATTGCCTAAGAAAGGTAAAAGAAGTGATGTGTGTAACGATCGTCCTAAGTTGTTCGAGGCTGTTGTTTGTGATATACTGAATTTTCATTGTAAATCAATCATTAGTCCAGCCCAACATGGGTTTATCAAAGGTAGGTCGACCACAACAAATCTAATGGAATTTTCCAATTTCACTATTCCTGTGATTGAAGGCGGTAAGCAAGTTGACAGCATATATACCGACTTTACTAAAGCTTTTGATAAAGTTGACCATACTATTCTTGCTACAAGCTATACGCACTTGGATTTCCTTTTACTTTCATAGGTTGGATCAGATCTTACCTATCTAATCGTACCCAAAAAGTGATTTGTCGAGGTGTTTATTCCTCTGCTATACCCAACACATCTGGTGTGCCACAGGGAAGCCATCTAGGACCACTGTTATTTATTTTATTTATTAATGACGTTAGTTCGGTTATTTCCCACTCGAAAATTTTGCTCTATGCTGACAACGCGAAATTGTTTCGCGATATTTCGAATCAGAATGACTGCGCATTGCTTCAAAGTGATTTGCAACGTTTTTTTGACTGGTGTACATTAAACTGTATGCCTTTGAATATTAGTAAATGTGCCAGCGTTTCATTTTTTAGGACCAAATCTCCCATACATTTCGACTATGTCCTAGGCGTTAGCACACTACAACAGACAGATAAGGTACTGGATCTCGGTGTATATTTTATTTCCGCATTTACGTTTGATGATCATATTGACTACATAATCAGCAAGGCCAACTCCGTTTGGGGTTTCGTTAAAAGATGGTGCAAGGACTTTAATGATCCTTATATAACTAAGACCTTATACTGTGCTTTTGTACGCTCTATTCTGGAGTATGCTTGTCAGGTATGGGCTCCGTATTACGAGGAACATAAGAGTAGGATTGAGTCTGTACAGCGAAGATTCTTAAGGTTCGCTCTAAGGGACCTTCCCTGGTCTGATACGTTGCATCTTCCTCTTTACGAACAGCGTCTAAAACTCCTTTCTCTAGAGTCGCTTGAGAATAGACGAATTATCCTTAGGGCTGCTTTTGTATTTAAATTAATCTTAGGAGAAATTGATTCCCCATATTTGCTCGGAGCCATAACTTTTAGTATTCCGCGTCGATCCTTGAGAAACTATGTGCCACTTCACATTTCTCATCATCGCACCAACTACGGACAAAACGAACCAATCGCATCTCTTTCGCGTATTTTCAACAATAATTACTACCGAATTGACTATAATTTATCTAGCATGCAGTTAAAGGCAGCTTTATGCGACAAATAATTTGTGATTGTTGATTGTTTTAAATTGGATACTCGTGTGATGTATTTTTTACGTACTTTTTTGTAACAATATTTTGTAAGTAATCATTGTTGTGATGAATTTTGAAATAAATAAAAAAAAAATAAGCGTCTTCGAGAACAAGTTTCTTCACTTTTTCGACGATTTTTGAGGAAGTGGCCTCAATCGGCCGGCCCGATCGTTCATCATCTTCAATTGACTCTCTGCCTTACCTGAATAAACTATGCCAAGGGTAAGAGCCCCGCTTGTACTAGCCAACTCTCATCGAATTTCTTTTTGCTGTAAAATTTTATTAACATATGGAGTATACGCAAGAGGTTTTCTTGAACGCACATAAGAACGCACAACGCAGTAATTTTCGAATGCGAAATATCTACAAAATGTTAAACACAAATACAAGGATCCAATTTACTTCAAAGTTAAAAGTGCTCTTGAAATGCAACCTTGATACTGGTTCACACTAATATTCCAAACTATTAACAAAATAAAAACCAAACCAAATTCAATCTAAAATAGATCGCCGAAAAATTTGAAATTATTTTTAATAATTTCATGTGATTATCACTCGCCAACGATCGATCATGTGAACTTGCATGATCATTAGCACAAAGCACGAGTCTCATTCTATACTATTTATTCTGGCTTAGTATCTGCCAGAATGAAAATGATAGCCGGCTTGAAATCTTAACAAATATCAAAAGAGACCGAACCATTTTTCTGACGTCAGTTTTTGCGCTACATTAAGAACGTATAATTCGAGATAAGTTGTTAAATAATTTCGGAATAAATTATCAATTTCCTCATATAGTTGCGATGATGATACCGATGTTTCTATTTTCTCTATTGCGCCATTCTAAATAATATTTATTGATTATTATTATTTCACTGTTAATCAAATTGTTTTGAAATAATCTGAATTGTAGTCGATGGATTAGAAGCTTTCTTTTAGAAATACACAAACATCGTTAGAACACAGAACGAGCACTTCAGTCTTTCATTATGTACGTCAGGAAAATTGTTGTCTTTCCAATTTTGCCTGAATTTATTTTTGGAACTCTGTAGCATTACATGCCATCGAGCTGAAGTGCTTTTCTTTCGACATTACTATTAGACGAGTATGTCAAGGAAGTTCTATAATAAGAGAAGATTCCGACATGACCTAAGTAAAATTCTCGTTTTGAGTCAGAAAACGAATTAGAAAAAATCGGATTCGATTGATTTAACTCGTTGTATTTCTGGGATAGAATGAATTTGTGGAGCTTGATGTGTTAATAAATTATGAATTTTCACCTTAAGATATTTTTGAATTAAACTTTCTTGAGTTATAGCCAATTGAAATGAGTACCATCCTTTGAAAAGCTTCACTTCAAGGTTGAAATCGATTTTTTTTCTTTAGATTTATTCGATTGGAAAAGCACTCAAGAATTCTTGTGGTATACAATAAAATCTAAAATGCTATCAATCTTCTATAGAAATCATATTTATAAAATGGAAACGTGAATGGAGACTATCCATGCACTTTGCTTTTTATATTCTAGTTTAGATTAAATCTCAACGTATTGAATTGACCATTTATAACGCTAAGAAATAATTACCCTGGAAATGAATCACACAAAAATGTTTCTTATTTCTCGAGAAAATTGATTTCTGTTGGCGACCTGCCAAATTGC
The DNA here is from genome assembly GCA_963669355.1 of Chorisops tibialis. Classification (NCBI taxonomy): domain Eukaryota; kingdom Metazoa; phylum Arthropoda; class Insecta; order Diptera; family Stratiomyidae; genus Chorisops; species Chorisops tibialis. The sequence continues at coordinate 260,984,714 of OY770262.1, read as the reverse complement.
TCGGTAACTCACAAAACGTATTATCAACCCGTGTAATTAATGTTCAAGAACTATGCTAAAGTTCATGAACAGGTCAAATTTCCAACTTTTAAAAACTCCGATAAAGATTGTATGAGCTCCTTACAAATTATTGATTACTTCTCAGTCTTTGCAACATAACACGAGTTCGATTAAAAAAAAAGCGAAAGCGATTAAGTGCGAAACAATGAAGAAAATTGAAAATTTTCATCCCACTCCTCAAACCACCTCCCATATAAAGGCCATGATTTCAGCCAAGAAATTATATCAATTCTTAAAAAAAAATTGATACAAATATTTCTCATCTCATTAGTATTCGTATTACCTTTCCCAATCTTTGGTAGCGATTTTCCGGACTGCGCCCAGTTATAATCTAATTTTCGATACTAAAGGCTTTTTCAAAACTAAAAACGTGGCGTTTGAAGACCTATCAATGGCACTATGTATGGAAAACAATATCTGTAAAATGACCGCCGCGGCTCTGCTTACAACATACGCTATGGATGATGCGACTGCATAAACCGTAAGGTCAGGTGGTCCTGGATGTATCCTAGTGGGTAGCGTGTTGGTCTACAATGAGAAGGTCGTGAGTTCAAATCTCGATCGACGAATTGTAATTCCAGCGCATTGCTTACCTGGGTATATCTAGGCCACCTCAATTTGTGAAAATGAATAATTCATAGATAAAAGGGTTGTGCGAATGACTAACAATCTTTCCATAATAACAAATAAATGTTAAGGAACCTACAGGTCGCGAGGCCAAAGCTCAATTTGGGCTATATTCCCATTGAAGAAGAATCTTGGTGGTCAGTAGATACCGTGGCTTTGTGAGATAACGAATCCCTCAAACTACTCTTGCAGAATGTTTTCGTGTGCAGTTCTGGCTAGAACCACATGTTGGTCAGATCACTGCCTTCAAATGTAATAATCAGCTATCATCTCTTGATCGCCAATTACAGTGGCGGAGAAACCTTCCTTTTCAAAAATATATGAGCCGATGCATTATTCTTTCTTGATTTTCGTGTGAATTGTCAATTAATCAATTTCCCTATAAGCTAGAACAGCTATAAGACAGGAACAGTTGTCTCCCGCAAGGTGCGATCCTCAGTATCCCAGCCTTTAGTTGTCTCCAGGACTTGGTTCAACTGCTCGCTTTTATTTTTAAGGGTTAAAATCCAGAATTTTGCTGGAGACGTTTTTCTCTAGTTTCCTCAAAGTATTGTTATGAATCTGGCAACTTCCCGAATGTACCAGAACAAATCCCCCAACATGTAAAAAGCTATAAACAAAGTCCCCGAACATTCTAGACGCACACCCGGCAACATGCACGATCGCAACTTCTAGAACTGGCAACAATTGTATATAAACACGAAGCTCTCAGACCAGCTGTCAGTTAGTTCAGCAACTTCTGCGAGAGAACTTGAACCGATGCAAGAACGCGATAACAGTGGTGCCGTATAGTAAAAGTGTAAACTAAATTAAAAGTGCGAATTAAAGTGAAACGTGCGAATAAATAAAATTATCTATTATTTTTAAACGAATTGAGTTTTCTTTGAAATCTGGCGAATCCCCTAGCTCGCAACAGTATGATCGATCCATTGCTATATTCGTCTTTGAATCTCAATGCCTATCTCAGTCCATCCAGCTACACTCCAAAGTTGATCGTCTGAAATGGCATCTGGCCAGAATATTCCTAAAATGCGTCGGTCACTTTTATGTAGTCCTACCACGTAACAATACAGATTTAACGCATTCATCAAACACTCTCAGCTTCGTGTGAAGGAAGATCTCTCTTAACCTTCAGAAAGAGGAAGAACACAGCAGGCCTGACGAGCTTTATTGTCAGGCTCAATATCTTTTTCGGTTTCACCGTCCATACATTCGAGTTAGAACAAATCTTAGACCTCTTTCACACACAGTAGTATTAGATACCTCTAATTCTTTGTCCTTGCCGATAGATTCGGGTCCCTCGTCCGTTTTATCTCCCACACTTTGCTTTGTTTTCATCAAAAACCCTCTGTAGTGTGTTCTGAATCCAAAACATAGCTTTGTAGATTACAGAACTCTAGAAAACGCATATAATTTCGATTGTACTGCGAAATCAATGAAGCATTTTATTATTGCCGATCGCTGGGAGCTGCGCAATTTGGTGTTTGGCAACACATTCATTGCAGTAAATTTTTTGCTTCAAATTTGGCCACTATACTCGCATCTCTCAGAGTCAAATAAACTCTGTTAAAAAAGATTGTTTATTTTGTATAACTTTATGGATGAGTAGCCTAGTGAGTAGCGTGTTGGTCCACAATGCAAAGGTTGGGAGTTTAAATCGCGGTCGACGTATAATTCCAATACATTCTATTTCTACAATGGAACTACAGCGCAAATCGGGCCTCCGTCTCCTGACCTTCAGGTTCCTTAACATTTTTCATTATTTATTGTGAAAGGGTTGTTAGACCTTTACACAACCTTCTATCTTCGAATTTTTCATTTTCGTAAATTGAGGTGACCAAGATATACTTAAGGAGGCAGTGTGCTGGAATTATGCATCGACCGGGGTTTGAACTCACGACCTTCTCTTTGTAGACCAACACGCTACCCACTAGACTACACCCTAGCAACATTGCTTGCTCGGTTTCACTTCCTTCAGATCACTGCGGCTGTGGAGGATTTTTACACTCACCTGTGGCCGCTGCAATTTTCCGCAAACCAATCACTAATCAGCCAAAATCTCAGATTTCGCTACACTTCGTTCCAGAGTTTCATTCCGGTTCTACCGAACCCTTTCGCTTCCTTCGCCTCACTACTCTCATCTTCAGCAATTTGATTCAGTAATTCCACCGATTTGTCACTTCATCACAATTTCTTCGGTTCATCTCAATTTCTTGGGTTCATCCCATCATCGCATCTTTCGTCGATTTCAATTCAACTCAACTGTACTTCTGTGTAGTTTCCGCTCTGTAGGTCCATATGCCTATAGTCCATAGAGCACGTATACCACTGATACGATATGATTTGATTACTTTTGGTCCGGTCTTCATGGGCTGCCATCCACTTCAGTCTAAGTTTCGTGCATAACTTTGATACTGATCTACAAATTACTGAATTCGGTAAAACATTCTAGACCAGCAACTACACCCCTGCGGGGACCCTACAGATATCGTAATTCTCTCGTGAATATGTTTTAGGGCCAAAAAAAGAGCTGACATATGCAGTGAACAGACTTCTAGCAACTCTAACATAGCATAAAGCCACAAGGAACGAGTTTTGTTAGTAGCTAAGTTGCGTGAACATAAATCTATTCTACAACAGCAACAACAATCTATATCCAAGTATGATTTGGTAACAATATTCAATCAAGACAGCGAAGAAATACTTGGTGTAATTCAGCCAGAAAAAAAAACTGAAGAAACAAGAAACCTAGTATTGCAAAGAAAAAAATTGAAACAATTGCTAAACACCAAATCACTTGCAGGCAATACAACACAGAAAGAAGAAATAATATGAATCAAGACCATCCAAGCGATGTATAACAACGCAGAACTCTCAGTACTACTCAACGGTAATCTTCAGTGAACCATTCACCTCCTGTTGATAATCATCCTGAATGAAATTATGAGAGAAGTCTGTTCGGAGAGGTGCGTAATAACGTGAGGAATCTCTCTTTCATTGCATGTGTTCAGCGACTTAAAGTTGGACTTTAGATAAATATCAACAAAATAAACCACGTAATCGTAAACCATATCATCCTAGATTGAAAATTCATAAAATACTGAAATACCGACTATCTAGAAAGTGTAAATTAAATGGCGGCGCTGAAAGGGACAACAACAATTCTGCATTAATAAAAGAACAATTACACGTTCTTTTCCTCGAACGAAAGCAACAATAATTACGCGCCAAAAGTCTGCAAATACGTCGGTTGTTGCTGGGTATAAAAAGGGCGAGCGCTTATGATGAACAGTCAGTGGAAAGTTTATAAATATTAAAATAGGAGAGTCGGCAGGCGAAGTTCAGTAAGAGTTAGTAAGCGAGCAAGTCCTGTGATCGACAGGCAGAATTCAGTAAGCGAGAACGCCGTGTGATCAACAGTGATGATTGGTAAGCGAATTCGTCGTGTGATCGACAGTATAGTCGAGTCGAAATGAAGAAAGCGACAATTGGTGAATGGAAAAAGTATTTGTAAGAGTTATTAAAAAGCGATAAATCGATAAATAAAGTTTAGGGGTTATTTTAAATCAAAAGCGACTTAGTTTTATTTTTAGTTGAAATCCAGCGACCCCCTGCGCACTTCAATGTATTGAAAATCATGTAGATTTTCAACAAGTCCTTACCTAAAAAAAATTTGGCAACGAATTTAAGCTGAGGAACTTACTGGGAGACTTACTTGTGTGTATACACTGGTGGTCGCCTGCGTTTTTTGGAAAACATCTATTTTTTCAGCTTTCAATACCTTGTAAGTTAAGCCAGTCTATTGAAACGATACGTTGAAATGTGTAGAACATATTAGTAGGAAAAAAAAGCGTCTTACCTGTTAAGGGTTTTATATATTCCGATTTGGATTCATTATCCTAATTATAGAGTGGACAATATAATAAATACAGTATGAGAAATTGTATTGAAAAATTTAATTCTTTTCAAGAGAAGTTTTCAGTTTTATTTTTTGTATAATTTCAACTTAGTAATTTATTGCGTGACCCTTATTTTTAAGAATTTCTTTGCAACGAGTCGGCATCGAATCCACTAAACGTTCACAACTTTCTTTTGAAATCAGGTGCCACTCTCTTTTTACTGCAGTCCACAATTCGAACTTATTTCTGGGTTTATGTGCATAAATCTGATCCTTGACTTGCTTCCACAAGTTCTCAATAGGATTACAGTCCGGTGTTCTAGCACTGATTTTAGCATTTTTTTCCCGCAAAATCAAGACCGAAGACGTGAAAGGGTTCCTTTTAGAGACGCGCACAATTTTTCGATCCAATGAAGGAGTGGTTTTCCGTGGTCGGCCGCGATTTTCTTTATCATTCTTCTCCTTCATGGCATTATGGACCATTCCCAAAGAGCAGTGAGAAATTTGTGCAATCTGTCGAAAAGAGTAGCCGTCGTCCCTTAAGGTACGTTTACATCTGACACTTCTCTCCGGACATAAGTGTCAAGTTTCCGACAGAAATTCGCTTTGACTGTTTACATCTGAGAGAAATTACCAGACACTTATGTCGTGGATAAGTGTCCGACAGTTCTCGCAATGCTGAAATTCGGAAGAAATGTCCGACCCGTTTACATACGGACACAAGTGTCGTACATATCTTCCATTCTGCAGTTCAGTTTATGTGGTCAAGATGAATTTTTTTTCATTTTAAGAAATTTTGTAGGGGAAGTGGTGGAGGGGATGACGATATTGAACTAATTTTTTCACATCACGCTAGAGTTGCCATCAAAATGTTTTTTACAAAATTTAGGTTTCAAAAATTTAATAGATACTGTGCACAATTTCAACTCGATCAATTTTATACGTACTGAGTAAATTTGTTTATAGTATTTCATAAAAAAGTGCAGTTTGTATGGGAGGTTCTGAAAGGAAAGGGAGGACTCAAAAAACTTTTATATAGTAGATTGAAATCATAATTAAAGTAATATATTACAAATTTCGGATCAATAGCATTTAAACTTTTCGAACAAATCCGTTTAATTTCAAATTGCGTAATTATGTATGGGGGTAAATAGTAAAATTGCGCCCGACTTCTTGCCAGTTTATTTTTTCATAGCCATTCTCGCACAAAACTTAAATTTACCAGAGCCCTACAAAAATTTCTCAAAATTTTACGATATTTTGGGCCATCACCTCACTCTCCTTATAGCCATCAAAATAAAAATTTTATCAAATTTATAAGTCATAGAGCTCGACAATCTCACAAAATTTCAACTTAATACCTGCATTGGATTTTTAGATATAACGGTTTGAAATTTTCAAAAATGCACCAATTTTGAAATGCTCCCCATTTCCCCCCACTGCTATTATGCCCAAATATTATATTTTTCTTATATTCCGCTTATATAGATTAATTTATGTTTCAAGTTTCAATTACATAGTTTAAGAGATAGTCGGGTTATTAATTTTTAAGTGCTTTGCTTTACGTTACAAAAGAACTGCATTGCATCCTACAGTTTTCCCGACACTTATTGCAAAAGTAGACGAGCAGTCAACTTCTGCAATAAGTGTCGAGAGAGCTTGAATTTACAAATAATCAGCGTTTACATCTGTTTGGACAGAAGTGTCGACACTTACTTCCGATAGTAGAATATAAGTGTCGGACATAAATTCATCTCCGTTTACACTAGTCACGATTTCTCTCGGACATAAATTCGGGCAATAAGTGTCAGATGTAAACGTACCTTTAGGCGTTGCATTTCGATCCTGTTTTCTGCGGAACAGTGCTAATTTCGGCCCATGTTTGAACTAAAGAATTATTACAAAATCAGATAATTTGAACGTGTTACAAAAGTTTTCACTTAACTTACTCGAAAGAAAATAAATTTGGAAAAAAAAATTAAAAAGTATCCCGAAAGTACTTATTTAAAAACACTGTATTTATTATTTTGTCCAATGTAAAAGTGGTCCTTTGACTATCAAATTCAAATTGACATGTCCGCATAAAACATATGAACAGGCTTGCTACTTAAAACAATGGCTTCCCAAGCTAATGGTTCATTGCAGTTGATTACGTCACTTGAAAAGCATTGCCAGCTGAAAAAATAGATGTTTTACAAGAAACTTATGGGTGTATTTATTATTTTGACCACTAGTGTATTTTCACTGAATAATTAAAACACCTTGTATCGCTTTTTTGCGCATAAATCAGTCGTATCATAAAAGTAATGCATAATACCAATATTTTGAATTTTCTATTATATAATCTTGTAAACAATACGAATTCATGTTAGGCGCAATATTTAAAAGATTATGCACTATACAATGCACACTTGATAGTAACATTTCGATAAGATAATCTTGTTAGTTTTATTTTTCAAATAACTCCCACTCCCACGCTAATTATAACCCACCTGATTTCATCTACTCACACGAATACGTATCAAAAAGAAACTCAATCAAAATACCACTCTCACGTTGATAAGAAAACAAATAGATAATAATGTTGAATGTATCTGATTGTGTACACTGCTCTTATCGAATTTAATAATGTTTATTATGTCGGTTTCATAATACTATATTTCAATCGCTCTTTCAATTATTCGTTCGTGCAAAATAGGGGTCAAAGAAAAGTCGACTAAACACGTAAATCAGGTTTTATGGATTCGTTTTTTCTTCCTATACCTTCCTTCAAAATCTATTTTTAGTAATTTTTATCAATTTTTCAAATGATTTCTATAAATCATAGCTAAATGCGTAAATAACACGCAAATTTTCCATTTCCAGTTATACGATACTTTGCGAAAATTTATATTCACGTGTATTTGCGTATTTAGGGAAATGGCATGTTAGTTAAATTGTCCATTTGTTCCGCTCGTTAAGTGCTTACTCTTGCGTTAATTATATTGGACAATTTAGTAATACTAATTTTTGTTTTTCTTTCTCTGCTTCTTTTAGTGTTGCTGGAACAGTAGGAGCTGTCGTAACATGTCCTTTAGAAGTTGTGAAAACCCGTTTACAAAGCTCTTCAGCATTTTTACAACCGCCACGGATAGCAGAATTACCAGGTGGAACAAATCCCACCTCGGAAGCCTTACTACGACCTGAACAACGACGAAAACTATGTACGACAATTTTAAGGAAAAGACCTCAGGTGATTTGAAATATGTATAAACAATTTATATCAAAACTATTATTAATTAAATTTAATTTTATATTCTAGATGTGAAATTATAGATTAGACATTTAAGAATGATCACCATTTTTGTTCAGTGAAGTTTGTTCAGTAAATCGTTTATGATAACAATGAACGAATTGTACGTTGCTTCAAAAATAGAACTCTAAAGGTGCGTTTACACCGAATGCGGTGGACTGAGTAAGAACTCTCCATATTGAGAACTGCGTAAGGAGAGTTTTTGCTTGGCTCTGCACTTCCAGTAAAATCGTACCTATTCCGGAACGGATAACCGGATCAATCCTGGACTCAAATTTTTATATAATAGGGATAGTACCTCTTGCTAGCTGCTCAGGAGCGATGGAGGAGGTAAAAATTGATCCATCCCAGTGGCGTGGCGTGACTTTATAGCTAGGGGAAGCAATTATTTTGCGCCAAGCTACAGGCGCTGCGTCAATATGCATGACTCCACAAGTTTACGTCATTATTTGAAACACTTCTACTCATCCGAGTAGGGTGCGATTTTCGGCAATCGATTTAGAATCCAGTCTACATTATTAATCGGAAATAAAAAAGAACGATTTTTTTTTAATTTTTTAGGTAGTGCTCCCCTAAAACCGATTCTTTTCACTCAAAGCACGACAAATATGGGTAATATTGCTAGATCTACCTCTTCACATTTTTCTTCCTGATCATTTTTCGACTAAAACAGAAATGTCAATACTGGCAGCACTTTGATCGAGAGCCAGTGTGACTGTGACTGAAAGCATCGGCTGGAAGCAATTGCATTAACGCAACTCTCTTTCGTATAGAAGTGGAACTTGTGCTCGAAAATTTTACTGGTATTAGCAGGCGGTCTCGTTCTCTTGTATATGCGACTAAGAGCAATGAGAAGAAGGGTGGACGCATTTTAATGCGAAGCATCTCACCTTCATATTGAAGTCGAAAATTTTGCTCGCATTGTCCAGCGGTCTTATATATGCGTTTTTATAATCGCATCTTTTTCCCTGTGGAAGGCTTTCAACTTTCGTTGGTCAGAAAAAGCGTGAGAAAGAAAGCTGTCCTGGTCACGTAAATGCTGTAAACAGTCGAAAATAGTGCTCGCTTTCTTTTAAAGAAATTTTTAAATAAATTTTCATATCCGTGCTGATTTCAGTTTAGCTTTTCTAAACCGAATAAAGGGCAAAACGTAAGGGAAGTATTGCTTCCCTTGCATGAATGGACGCCACGCCACTGATCCATCCATGATTAAATATTGAAAGAAAAGAATACCAATAAACTTTTGCAGGCCCAAAATGCCCTTAGTGCTGCGGCATGAGTCCATTCTATGTATTTCTTCCAGTTGAATTTGCTATCCAGTATATCACCTAAATATTTTACCTCATCTGAAAAGGGTATTGGTGTTCCATTTATTGAGAGAGGTATGATGTGTCTTACTTGGGTTGATGTTCAAGTTCTTAGACACCAGTCACTATCACCTCTAAGGCTGATTGTATCCTTCCCGATATTATTAAATCATATTTGCCTCTAATGGTAATGACGAGGTCATCGGCATATTCTATTACCTCGTTCATTGTTCTGTTAGACGGTCCAGGAGCTCATCTACTACAATTGACCAAAGAAGTGGAGATAGTACCACACCTTGGGGACAGCCCCTATAGGTCTGTGCAGTCATTGTGCTATCACATAGATCCGTAGTTGTCATTCGGCTGGCGTGTATTCATTTTATCGTGGCCGTCTCCAAACCCTTTTTCCTAGCTGCCGCTATTATGGCTTCATGGGGAGTATTGTCGAATGCTCCTTCTATTAGGTTGTTGCAGATGAAATGGCGACTTTGCTAGTGAAATTTCAAACAATTTTAACTCTTATAAAACTTAATTTTATTAATCAAAATAGGTACCAGCAGATGCAATACACTTCTCCCAACGATATACAAGTGCATTTATGCCAGTTTCGTAGAAGTGCGACTTTCTAGACTGAAAAAATTCCTCGAAGGCATTTTTGATGGCTGCTTCATTGTCAAATTGTTTCTCCGCCAAAAAATGATTCAAATGTTTAAATGTTGGCAAGAGGTCTGGTGAATATGGTGGATGAGGAAGAGTCTCATACTGCAACTCGTTTAATTTTTTGACCGTTATTCTTGATACATGAGGATGTGCGTTGTCATGAAGCAATATAGCTCCATCTCTGTTGATCAGAGTTGGCTACAATACTTCTCTGCTTTAATGGTTTCACCACATTGCAAAAAGGAATAGTGAATAACGCCAGCTGCAGACCACCAAACAGTCACCATTATCTTCCTCGGATGAAGACTTTGTTTCGGCATGTGTTTCAGAGCCTCATCACCATCGAGCCATTGTGCCGATCGTCGACGATTGTCGTACAATATCACCTTTTCATCACATGTCACTATTCTGTTCAGAAACGGATTGCTTCTGTTCCGGGAGAGCAAAGAACTGAAAATTTCCATTCGACGCGTCATGTTTTGCTCAGTAAGCTCATGCGGAATCCACTTATCAAGCTTTTTGACTTTTCTAAGCTGTTGTAAGTGCCGGGAAACTGTCGAATAGTGTACGTCAAGTTTCTCTGCAATGTCCCTTACAGTTTGGCGTGAGTCAGACTCCACTAGTAAACGCAGCCCGTCGCTGTCTATCGATGGTCCTGGGTGACCACATGGCTCGCTTTGCAGGGTCATATCTCCTGATCGGAATTTTTCGAACCATCGCTGTGTGCTTCGTTCGTTTACTGTGTCAGCTCCAAATGCCCTGTTGATGTTTTTGGTTGCCTCCCTTGCGTTGTGGCCAAGTTTGGACTCGTAAAGAAAAAGTAACCGTTTTTGATTCGATTCCATGTTATTTTTTTCTCTCCGATCTCAATAAAGTCCAAAACTGAAATGAGTCCATGACCAAATGTAAGAGTATTTATACTTCAATATTCATTACTACCAGAGCCACCTGGCGGCAGTTTGAGACGTGAAAATCGCAACTAACTTCACTTCCTCGCGAAAATCGCCATTTCATCTGCAACAACCTAACATATCTAGGAATGCGCAAAGGGCAATTTCTTTATAGTCTTTTACCTTTTCGATTTGTCTTACCAAACCATGAAGGGCTGACTCTGTTGATTTGCCTTTTTGGTAGGCATGTTGATTTGAGTTAAGACAGACCTTGTTAGGCCCTGTTCTTATGTGAATGTCCACTAACTTCTCCATCGTTTTAACAAAGAAGGAGATAAGGCTTATAGGGCGATATGACTTAGGCTGATCAATGGGACGATTCCCTGCCTTCGGTACAAATACCACCCTCGCTTTCCTCCAGATTTTTGGGATATACGATCTCTAACTCCTTCTGCAGTAATGCAAGGAATATTTTATCTAGTCTAGCTGATTAGTAGAGCTTAAAGGTGCTGACCGGAAATGTGATCTTTTCCGGAGTGAAGATTTTACCAGCAATATTTCTACTGAACGGAATTTGACGATACGTCCTTTCCTCTGCCACTAAACCTTCATTGTTTTTAATTATCTTGCAGCCTGGGAAATGTATTGCTAATAGCACTTCACGAGTTTCCTTGCTGCTTTTAGTTGAGGACCCATATGGTCTCTCTAATAGCTCGATATCTGTCGAGGCGTCTTTTGATAACACAACTTTTGGAGTCTTGAGGCCGTTGGGATATCTCTTCATAAAATCTTTTCCAAGACTTTTTTTTTAACTTTTTTAGAAGTTTGTTACATTCAGTAAGAGGCTCTCTGTATTCGTCTCAGTTCCCAAAGGCTTTTGCTCTATTGAACAATTTCCTAGCTTGTTTGCGTTTTGCCGCTAATTCCTCATTCCACCAAGGTGTTTGTTTGGCCCTTTGTTTGTGTAGAACGGGCCAACTTTGTTCGTAAGCATTAATAATATTGTTTACGAGTTTGATCGTGATTTCGTCAATGCAGTCTGGGCTGCTTATTGATTCCTCTTCGATACCTAGTTCTAGACTGGTACAGATTCCAGTTGATGCGTTTAGGGTTTCTGTGTTGTCCTATATAGCCAAATAAAGTCATAATATTAAAACAGATATGCCTAATCTGATACTGATACGGAGATTCACGCTTGAAAATTTATAGCAGACTCTGTGCCCCTTTAGTTTAAGACTCTCCATCGATTGGCCGTCAATAGAGAAGATTACAATCGTGCTTGTGCCCTCTATCCACCTACTAAGCACTTTCCAATTTGGGTAGTAGTTATATCCTCTGAAGAGTCTGTCTCTTGAGGAAAACATCCCGTGATTATTTCTAACCGCGGGATATTCTCCTCCCGGACTGCCATATATTCGTGGACTCGTCCGGCTTGATGCTCCCTGCAGTTCTTTCCAGCCATGCTGCGGTTTGCTCATCAAGGCAAAGGATCAGCATCCATCCCGACTTAAGGCTGAGTCCGCCAAATTGTGGATTTATTTCCCCTTTTGCCGCGTTGGGTATCTCTTTCAAGATCGATTTCTGTGTTGCAGTTAGCTGCTCCGATGTAAGGATCTTGTGAGGATGTTCGGTATGTAGTTATAATGCCGAACCTGAGCCCTTTAACCGCGTCACTGTACCTAGGATCTGACGTGGAGGGCTGAGCCTCCGCTGCAGGTCTATGCAAAAAAGCTACTTTTCAGGAGAAGTAAAAAACCAAATAAAAGTTTTTTTTTTAGTTTATTTATCAAACGTAAATATATAAATAATGAAGTAATATAAAATTATTGATTGTAAAAAAAAAACCTGATTTGCCGGGGTACTGGTTGTGGGGGATGGTGATTAGGTCAGTGACCCGGAGCGCCCGAAGAGTGAGCCGAGCGCCAAGTTCCAAGCGCGGCGTCAATATGCATAACTCCACAAGCTTACATAATTATTTGAAACACTTCTACTTATCCGAGAGGGGTGCGATTTTCGGCAATCGATTTAGAATCCAGTCTACATTATTAATCGGAACTCAAAATAAATCGATTTTTTTTAATTTTTTAGCGAGTGCTCCCCTTAATCGCCTTCTAAATTTCGACTGACTCTCTATCACAAGTGTATTATTTCGTTCTTTGCTGTTTCTGAGTATGCGCAAGCAGTTCGAAGTCATAAACAATTGATGATCGCGGATAGTCGATGAGTAATTAAATCTGTGTTTGTGTGTGCAGAATATTAGACAGCAGAAGACGCAAATATTCGGCGAACGACTAGGGCCGACATGTAACAATACGTTACTTTAATCTGCACAAATAAAAATATTTTTGAAAAATTGTTCAAAAATTTTGTTTTACTGTCTTGTTAGAATAATAAAGTAAGATCGAAAGAAGAAGTCCTTCAAATTATTCTGCTGTTATAAATAACCAAGCTTCCCGTTCAAAGCATAATTTAAAAGGTAACATTGAACTTTCGAAATGCTACACGAAGATATTAAATCCCAACTGAAATATCATTAAATTTCGTAAACAAACAAATTTAAAGTATAATGACACGTTCTTCTGCGCATTAATTTATTCAAATACACATTCCCACATTTCGTCATTTTAAGTATGCTTCATCATTTTTATGGATGCTGCAAACTGAATTTAATTTCGCACGCGACTCTCAACATGCTGGATCATTGACTTATAAATAATGATTAATTAATTATTTTGATTTGTATGTGTGTGTGTGTATGCAAACGAAACCTTAAAACATTATTTCCCGTAACCAATCATCCTTATCATTTCACAATTAAGCTATTGATTATGGTGATAGAAAACTGGATTGAAATCATTTAAATACAATGATGGATTGAGTTTTATCGATTTTCAATTTTAGTATATAATGCTTTTTAAGCCGGGCGATTATGATAATCCTAAGAATGCTGTGTTTCAAAAATAATGACTCTTAGGGATTCTAAGGTGAAAACATCTTTTTGATTGATGAGACGTGCGATTTATAGTGCTTTCAGAAAATTCATTTCTGATTAATAAAATCTGGTTTTGATATATTCGAATTTATCATTAATGAATTATTAATCATTGATTCATGGCTGATCATGATAATCAGGTGATCTTGCATTTTTGGAGAAAATTGATTGAATTCCCATGATAAATATTTGTGAATTCGGCCTAAATTATTCATGGTTACCGATCATCATCGAATCAAATGTGATTGCGATCATTTTCTAAACAATGCCCAGGCGTTTCAAGATATCTCTTGTTTTGGTCTATTTATTTAAAAAAAAATTTAAATGAGCGCACATCAAAACCACGAGGTAACTTAGAAATTCGTGACAATCATCAAATAAAATAAGTAGAACTTCATATCTTATCACAACTGATAAATTGTCAGTAGGTTTAACTGAAATGTCTTAAAATCACATACACATTCTTTTGATAACATCAATTTGCACATAAAAACAAGAATCGCCTGAATCGATTGAACTAAATTACATCGCCCAAAAACGATAGTCACAATCGTTAACTAAATGATTCATTTCTGCCATAATAAATTCTGTAATTCTACACGCAATAGCAATTTTGTAGGGTGAAAATAATTTCATGGTCTAGGACAAGCATGCCATGCCATGAATATTGAATGCGGAAAATATCCGTACCAACTAGAGTTGTTTTGTTGTATCCTTGTAACTTTAGTGACATTCAACTTGTTGCCATCTCGCGTATTTTGACGCTGCTGTCGGGAAATATTATAACATAATTTTTTATCTCTATACAAAACCCTAAACGCTTAGCATTTAAGCCGATTAAATGTTATTTTGTTATTATTCTATTTTAAGAAAAAATATTGTCAGTTTTGTTTCTAGATTGATTTCATCGCTATATGCAATATGCCAAATAAAATAGAAATAATATACTACTGGACAGAATGAGGACAATCGAGAATTAATTAATATCGAGTGATGAATGCTTCTAGTAATTTGATAACTTTACCATCATACAAATAAAAGTATAGTAAATAATATCGATAAAGACAAATGAAATAGATAAATAGCTATTTTGACTATTGATCGTTACTCTTTGTGGTTAAATTAATTAAAAATCATAAGCGATAGGGGAATACGGGTTACCAGGGCGGAATAAAATTCGTCATTTTTCGGCTAGCGAAAGGCAATAAGTACAACTACCATGTTAGTCTAGTATTCTTGTTTTAAAACTTATGATGATTTTGTAACCACGGTAAGGTTTGCATACTTGGGTACATTACAACTATATATAGTACATGTTTGAAGTACGTTTAATTGTCTTTAGTTTCGTTTAGTTAAACCTTAGTTTACGTATCTTCTCGAGTCGCCTTACCTCCCTAACCCGAATCATGTCCCTTGGGCGGAACGGGTTGGGCGCAATGGGGAAGTACTCCATTCTGACTATGAATGTCTATCTGGCAGTGAATTTTACTCCAAATCAGCTGAAGGTAGAATTCCATGTTCCAAAAATAGGCACATAATTCCTGCGCGGGAAACGGTAGTGAAAATGATGAGGCTGTCCTAGTGTTTGCATTTTCTGAATTACCTTAAGAAAAGGACTCAATCAATGAAAAGTTTGTTAAACCTTTATAATTACTTAAAACTAAATAAACATGGAGCACATTTATTTTTCCTGCATTTCCACTAGTATAAAATACTTGTCCTTACCACCCCGTTCTGGTCCGGTCAAATGCGATATTTTCCTTTTTTTGAAAAAAAAATTTTTGTTCTTTTATTTTCTTACAATATTATTGAATTTTTGTGTTTATTATACTATTAAGTCAATCAACTCAAATTCCTGTTAAGACCCCCTATAGGGGGCATAGGACAGAAACAACTCTTTTCCACAAGGCGCGATCCTGAGCATCGGCCTTAAGCTGTTGCCAGGTTGTTTATTCCTCTGGCCTCCTGCTCAACTGCTCGCTTCCATGTGTTACATGGTCGACCAACCCGACGTCTTCCTTGAGGATTATAATCCAGAGCCTGTTCGGCGATGTTTCGCTCTGATTTCCTCAACGTATGACCGATCCACTGAATCTCAATACCTATTTTAGTCTGGCCAGTTGCACTCCAAAGTTCGTCGTTGGAGATCACTTCTGGCCAGAATATTCTTGGTAAGTGGAACGGTCACTTTCCACGTAGTACAACCATATAACAACACGAATTTGACGCATGCGTCAAAAACTCGGGGAATGGATACCGAAGGCCTGACGAGCTTTATTTAGACGAGCCTCATTATCCCTTTCGGCTCCGCCGTCCATGCTGACAATGCTTCGGAGATAGCAAAAATCTTGCACTTCTTCCACATCCTGTCCCGTCCGAACAATCTGTGTGCTTGCGTTCGAACCCATGTGCATGTACTTGGTTTTACGCACATTTATTTTCAGTCCCGCCTCTTTGCATTTAGAATGCAACGAGCGAACATTTGACTCTAAGTCAAACACACGTCATCAGCATAATCAAGGTGACTTAAGATGTTAAATAGTCTGCATTGAAGACCTTCCCCACCTTCCAGTGCAGCTTTCATGATGTCATTTATTACCACCAGAAACAGGGCTGGTGATAATATGCAGCCTTGTCTGACACTCGTTCGCACAGGGAAGCTCTCGGACAGGTCTCCTCTATGCAGGACGCGACACCATGCTTCTTCGTAGGATTCTTTAATCATAGCTATGACCTTATCTGAAATACCTCTCCTACGCAAAGCATTTCATATGTAATCTCGCTTAACGCTGTCGAAAGCCTTCTCGTGGCGAACCCATTTCGGGTGACTGCTCTAATATTATCCGTAGGGTATTTGTGTGATCGGTACAAGACGACCCTTTACGGAATCCAGCCTGATAAACTTCGAGAGTGCTCTCGACGACATCACTAATCCTATTGAGAATTACCTTAGCCATAATTTTTGATACGTCAGTAAGTAGACATATACCACGCCAATTGCCACAATCCCGAAGGTCGCCCTTCTTCCATTCAGTCGGACATCTTGCTTCATTCCACCCCTCAGTAAAGAGTGGGAGGAGTATATCGGCTGTATTTCCGGGTCCGCTTTGAGGAGTTCGGTTGGTAGCCCGTCTATACCGCAATTGACCGAATGGCGGAAACTATCTCTTCCTTATCTGGGGGATCGTCCCTAATAGAGGATTGTTGCGGTTGGATGTTTGGTAGTTGTTCTGTTTCTGGAATATCTTTCTCTGACAAAATGTTTAAAATATCAGAGAAGTATTCCTTCCATCGCCGCAACTGGTATTCACTCATATTAAAGAGAGTTCCGTTGACATCTCCCATTAGGTGGTTGGCGGAGAAATTCCTGTTCGTCAACTGTTTCATGATTTTGAATAGTAACCCCTATCCCCAAGGTAAGCCGCAGATTCTGCCTTGTTTGCCAGATCTTCAATGGCCTTTCTCTTGTCGCGTCTAACAGCGTTTTTAAGCTGTATATGAGCATCGCGGTAGCTCTGCCTCAGGTCGGGCGTTCGTTGGTTGACATCGGGTTGAGAGATGATTGCCAATTTGGCTTTTTTCCAATTGCCAACCTTGTCCCATGTGTCTTGCGAGATCCAGGGATTCTCACCGCTTTGCACATATCCCACAGATTCTTCAGCACTAGTTAGAAAAGTGTTTCTGGTTGCCTCCCAATTGGCGTCCAGTGTGCGAATTTCATGTTCACCCAATGTGGATGACTTTTCACGTAGAATGGTGGTGTATTCAAGTTTTTTGTTGGGATCTCTGAGTTTATCCACATTAAGCCTGCGCTTCATTTGAAGAATTTGTGGTCGTCGGATAGCTGCTGTACACAATCTCAAACAGGCAACCATCAAGTGGTGATCGCTCCCCACGTCAGCTCCACGTTTCGCTCGTACATCGAGGAGACATCTTTTCCATCGGCGAATTATAACCAAATGGTCAATCTTGTTCTGAGTAACACCATCAGGGGAAACCCAAGATGTTTTATGATGACTCTTGTGTGGAAAAAGGCTCCTTCCGATGACCATTTGCCAAATACTACAAGACTTCACAAATAAATCGCCGTTTTCGGGTCTCTTAATCCAAGGTCGTGACGCGTCGACCCAAGGGTCACCATGCCTCCCCATGCCGTGTTCTAGTCCAGTGTTGGCTGATCCAACCTGAGCGATCATATCCCCTGAGATGATAATAATATCACCTTACTTACTTACTTACGATGGCGCTACAGCCCAAAGCGGGCTTTGGCTTCCTGCATGCTTTGCCTCCATCCATCTCGGTTCAGTGACCGCGTCCTCCAGTTTAAAAATCTTAGCAGTGATTTGCTGTCTGCGTCAATCGAATCCTCCCAGTGCTTTCGTGGTTTTCCGACCGGTCTTTGTCCGTTGACTTTTCCTTTTAGTGTGCGTTTGGGAATTCTTCCGTCATCCATCCGCTCCACATGACCAGCCCATTGTAACTTTTTAAATTTTATGATGGTTGACACTTCTGATTGTCGAAGATGGCATACAATTCTCTATTGTATCGTATCTCCAGATCGAGTCTTCCTTCACAGGTCCGAGGTTTCTTCTGAGGACCTTTCTTTCAAAGGCGTTAAGTAGTTTTTCGGACGCCTGAGTTAATGTCCACGTTTCGCTGCCATAGCAAAGCACAGGTCTTATGATCGTATTATATAACTTAAGTTTTGTTTTCCTGTGTACGTTTTTGTTTTTAATTATTGGAAGTACCGAATAATACGTCTTGTTTGCCATAATTATTCTTCTTTTAATTTCGATGGGTTCGCTTCCATCCTTCGATAGGTTCGCCCCTAGGTATATAAAGTTGTCTACGTTTTCTAGGTTATAGTCTCCTACTGTGATATTTTGTCTGATTGGCGTCTTTTTCCTAGTTTGCGTCATAATTTTTGTTTTATTTTCATTTATACGTAGTCCAACTTCCCTTGCTACCGAGTCAAGGTTTACAAATACTTCCTTAACACTCTCCAGAGATCTTGCAAGGATATCTATGTCGTCGGCATATGCTACGAGTTGTGTGGATTTGAAGCATAGTGTTCCCTTGGTGTCCACGGGAAGTTTCCGAACAACATATTCGAGTGTTAGGTTGAAAAGCATTGGTGCGAGGCCGTCACCTTGTTTAAGGCCGTTGTCTGTTTTAAAACTGGAAGTCAGATCATTTTCTACTCTGACTTTTGACAAAGACTCAGTCATTGTCATTTTTGTCAGTCGGACCAGTTTCGGTGGGACTCCAAACTCCAGCATGATTTTATACAGTACGCGCCTGTCGATACTGTCGTATGCCTGTTTGAAGTCAACAAATATCTGGTGCACATCAATATTATATTCCCAGCACTTTTCCAGCACCTGTTTAACTGAGAATATCTGGTCCGTGGTCGAGCGTCCAGCTCTAAATCCGCCTTGGTATTCACCAATTACTTTGTCAGCATAGGTCTTAATTCTCTTTTCTAGAATTTTCGTCAAGATCTTGTAAGACGTACACAACAGAGATATTCCTCGGTAGTTTTCGCAGCAGAGTTTGTCACCTTTTTTATAAATTGGACATATGATGATCTTGCGCCAATCTTCAGGAAGTATGTCCTGCGTCCATATGTCCGTGACTAATCTATGTAGGAGATGCGCTATGCAGGTGTCGCCGGCTTTTAGAAGTTCAGCTGGGATTTGATCAGTGCCCGGCGCTTTGTTGTTTGGGTGGATCCTTAGGGCTGTTTTTACTTCTTCGAGTGTGGGAGGACTCAAAGCGGATCCTTCATCAGTTATACCTGCTATTGTATCTGCTGCTGCTGTTCGTGTATGTAATGGGCTCGGGTTAAGAAGGTGTTCAAAGTATTGTGCCCATCTTAATTTTATATCTTCCGCGTTACTTATAATGTTCCCTTCTGCATCCTTGCAGAGGGTCGTTTTTGGTTTGTATCCTTCTTTCATCCTTTTAACAAGGGAATACGCGGCTCTTGTGTTGTGTAATTTAAATTGTTCGTCCATGTTTTTTATTTCGTCATTATTGTACTTCCGTTTTTTTTGTCTGCATATTTTGTTTGCAAATCGTCTAAGATCCTTGTACTTGTCTTGTTTGGCTCGTGTCGGCCGTTCCGTTAATATTTTGTAAGCTTCATTTTTTCGTTCTAAGGCATCTTGGCATTCTTTGTCGAACCAATCATTTCTTTTGCGCCGGGGTTGTTGTCCTATCACCTCCTCTGCGACAGATGTAATGCCTTGTTTGATATGTATTTTGCCACATTTCTTCTATTGGCTGGCTGGCGGTGGTATTCAGCATTGTCGCGAAGTGTCTCTCCAAGGCTGATACATATTTCGCAACTATTTTCTCGTCTTTGAGTTTTCCTATGTCGAATTTAGGAACCGGTTGTATTTTTGGGTGACCTCGGTTTGCGATTCGACATCGGAACTTGGTCTTTACCAAATAGTGGTCTGTGTCGCAATTAGCCCCTCGACATGTACGCACGTCGAGAATGCAGGAGGCCGTCCTTTTCTCTATTAGAACATGGTCTATTTGGTTGAATGTTCTTCCGTCGGGTGATGCTCACGTTCTCTTATGAATGTCACGATGCGGGAAGCATGTCGAGCTTACAATAAGGTTTTTGCTGCTGGCGAAATCAGTCAGCCTCTGGCCGTTGTCGTTACTAATATCATGGAGACTGCGCCTTCCAATTGTCCCTATGTATGTTTCTTCTTTGCCCACTTTCGCGTTAAAGTCACCTAATACTATTTTAATATCATTCGACGGAAGGGAGTCGAATGTTGATTCTAAGATGCTGTAGAAATCGTCTTTAACTTCGTCGTCTTTGTCTTCCGTTGGGGCGTGGACATTAATAAGCCAAACATTAAAGAAACTTGTTTTGATGCGGATTGCACACAATCGTTCATTGACGGATTTGAAGTTGGTAACTTGGTGTTTAAACTTGTTGTCGACGATAAACGCAACTCCAAATTCCCGGCTTCCCGATGATTTCCCACTTTTGAAAATTGTGTGCGATCTAATGTCAGTAATCTCGCTACCTAACAATTTAGTTTCTTGGAGTGTAATTATGTTTATATTGTATTTAGCTGCCTGTTCCAGAAGCGCTCTCACTGCTCCTGCTCTGTACAGGGATCGCACGTTCCAAGATCCGAAGAAATAGTCCATTTTTCGTTTGCGTGGTCGTTGCCGTTGAATCAATCCAGTCCGAGGCGTTGCTTCAGGTTTCGAAACGGGTGTGGTTTTTCCGAGGATGAGTTGTTAGCACATTGCCCAACCCCCAACTTGGAGGGCCATATTATTATAGTGCTAGAATTTTTCTGTTTCATTTGCACTCGCGCCCATCAGTTTAGCAAGTCAAGTCCGGATGGACAAGACCAGTATCCGGTGGCTACCACGTGGAGGTATGATGAGCACAATTGATGTGTATATGACAGTTACAACACTGGGCGTCGCCTAATGACGCCGATCAGATGCCTACCCTATCTATACCCATCCAACCACCAATAATATCACCTCAGTTGGCTATAAAACTCCTCTTTGTCACCAGGTGGTGGTGATTAGTGGTGCGTAGCACTGCAGAATTGTGACGTTTCTGACACTGGTCCTCAGCTTGACGACGATGATTCTATCCGAGATTGGTTCCCAGCTAATGAGACTGTTTCTCGCTCTCGGTGTATGGGCGAACGCCACGCCATTTTTGGCTTCACTCTCAGGGCCAATGTACAGAATAGTGTTTCCACTAGGGGTTCGTTCTTCTCCTGATCCTGTCCACCTGACCTCGCTCAAGGCCAAGATTTGGATGTTATAGTGCTCCGTTTCACGGTCGATCACTGATTGGCGGTGCAAGGACCAAGTAACCCCAGCTCTTCCTCCATCATTCAATGTTTGAACGTTCCAGAAGCCAATCATAGTCCGTTTTCGAATGCCAAAAGTCGTTACCGTAGAATCAGTCCGTATCCGAGGCGCTGTATCCGTTTCTCGTATCAGTTAGGGTCTTAAGATCACGGGTGATAAGCTCATGATCCAGTGAGTGTCCATTTGCCATTTTTAGGGCAAGCAGGACTGGCTGTGGGTAAATTCTACAGCCCCCATCCCACAGGGGCATAGTTAGCTCAGGTCCGTGGAGTCGCTAGTCTCCATAGATAGTTGCAGGAATTGGTAAAACCTCATCCTACAACTACCCCCTTATTAAGTGCTTAGAGAAAATTTGCAAGTCCCTAAATGAACCTTTTTATGATTGCAAAACATATTTTCAACTGCGTACTCTGTTCTGCCCCGGGTTCCCCTATTCGTATTTAGACATCTATATGCTATATGTGACAAAAGTGACCATATCTTGCCAGAGGTCAAAACTGAGTTTTTGATAGAGATAATGAACAAAATTTTAAAGAAAACGCCGTAAGAATCGCTCAAAAATCTCAAAAATTGGGGAAGTTTTGTTTTTGAAGTACAAAAAAAATAGTTTCGAGATAATCGAAGTTGTAGTTTCACTATATTTCCGGACGTATTAATTGTCAATATAATTCCAACAAATAAAACTCTTCCAAGCTCTGCTCATCATTTTCTCGCCGTCCATGAACCATCGCCTTCATCCAGTAATTCGGGCATGTATGAGTCTTTGGGTAGGGTCCTCTTTATCCTAGCGGTATCATTGACGTTATCGATTTCTTCACACAATCTCTTCCACGAATTTCGTTTGATGGCTCTTAGCTGTTTTTTATGCAGTATAAGTGTGTTGCTTGCTGTTTGTCCCAGCCTGTGTCACGTTTGCTGGAATTAGCTTTGTTAATGAGTTTCCTTGCTCGTTTTTTCAGAATACCAAATTCGCTTTTCCACCAGACAGCGTTCTTACCATCTTTGTCGGACCTCTGAGAGGAGGATCTCTTGTATGCGTTAGTTAGTATATTTGTTAACATACCCACTGTCTAAGGAAAGTGATGTGGGTAAGGTTTTTATTTATTAGCTCCTGATATTCAACCCAATCCGTTCTTGCTGGATTCCTGTAAAACCGGTTATTTTTTGCTGATCCCACTATTTCAAATCTTATTCACATATGGTCCGACAAGGATGGTTCTTTCGAAACTCTGCAGTTGCGGACCACTAGTGATTTAGAGTTAGTTGCAAGAGTCAGGTCAATAACCTCCCTTCTTACTCTAATTATGAAAGTGAGACTATTGCCAACATACATTTAGATTGTTCATGATAAGAAATTCTAGAATTGATTTACCGCGATCGTTGTAGTCTGTGCTGGACCAGTAGGTGTGATGGGCATTGGCATCACAACCTATTACCAAGTCCCCTGTGTTAGACTGGATAAAATGGCACAGGTCAGTCGTTCGAACATCTCTTGCATCGTATGGCTGGTATGATGTTCCGTTAAATGACCTCTCCCAGAGCGTCGTTGTTTGGTCTGGACTGCTATTGTGGAATTAATGTCAATTTTAGTGCTTTTTTTTGCAACGACACATGTCCGTAGCTTATCTGTTTTGGGTCCATGAAGAACTGTAAATTTTGTTGCACCATCCTAGAATGTGGTTAGAGCTACTAATCCACGGTTCCTGGACAAGTTCAACATCCGAATAACCTCTTAAGAGGTGATGTTGGAGAGTGACGTTAACCGCTCTACTGTGATGTAGATTGGCTCAAACCACTCTGAGGTTGGCAGCATTTGGTTTCGGTAGTTTGAAGTGGACCTTGTTGATTCCACAATCCGCGAAACCTTTTGCTACAGACAACCTTTCCATGGAGCTTTGGTCAATCCCGAGAACAAGAAGTTGGCCCTTGTCCACTTTCGTCAGTCTAGGGGCCTCAGTACCTTTCACCACCTGTAGCTTGATGTCCTTCAAGAGCTCGTTCATCTTGGGAACCACCTCCTGAAGATGATCAGAGTGTTTTGGTCAGCACAATTTATCCTAAGATAACCTGGCTCGAAGTTGTACTCCACTAAATTATAATAGTAGTGCTCAGTAAGATCTTCCAATTACATCAAGTTTGTGTCTGTACCTTTAAATTAATTTTTTCGTCTCACTACGCAGGACTCGTTTGGCACCGATTTTGAAAATTCATTTTTCTTCCTTCGCCTTAAGTACACTGCGTTCTATTATTATATGCACTTCGTTTCCTTGTTGCTTTCCGTTGTTATTTTTTGTTTCTTTCCGTTGTTATTTTTTGTTCTAGGGCTCTTGCTCTATAATAGTTTCATAGGTAATCACAATCGATTCGTTATTCTGTGGCTCCTAGCAATAATTCCTGTGGTATAAAAACAAAACGCATTTCTTAACTGTAGTGCTAATTTCGAACCTCCGGGAATTTTTTTAATTTAATTTCCCAAATTCGTATTTTAATCAAGTTATTATTGCAGTGCTAATCATTTAATTATGTTAATGTGAATTTCCATCAAGCGAAATTCCTAAAAAAAATTCAATTTACTTGATAATAAAATGTAAACAAAGTTCGTAACTGTGAAAATAACACGTTATGTGTGTGGAGTTATTCACAAATAAGTCTTCTGGCATTTTTTCTCAGTGGCTTCAAGCACTGGAATAATGTGCAAATTTAGAAATGTAGTTGCTTGTTTATATTTGATGTGCTAATTTTTTTTTTTTTAATATTTCAACTGCAATATCGCAAAAGAAAGTCGCAATTTTCAGGTTTGTAATAAAAATTATCTACGTAGTAACAACATCATTGTCGCTGGTTATTTCAAGGGGTCAAGCCTATAACTTTTACCTATGTATATTATTTAAGATGCTATTTTATATCTATGACTATCTATGTTCATCTGAATAAACCTTGAAAAAATTGGATTAGATTATAAGGTTCAATTAGGTTGTAGAATGTCTATTGTGTATTTTCGTTTTAACTAGGGAAATCAAATTTTGGATTTATAGCAGGGAGTTATTCCGTTCGCTGAACTCTGATCTCACCATAATTCTGGAATGGAGTGAGCAAAATAGAGTCGGGTTCAATACCACCAAAACACAGACCTATCATCTCTCACTCAAACGTGATGTTCCAGCGTCGTACAACTTTGCTCTTTCGAAAATTTTATCCTTTTAGGCGTTAAGCTCAACAACCATCTCGATTGGAGTGAACATATCTTTAAAGGTGCCCTTGACGCCTCGAAACGCCTAGGTATTCTTACCTTCCATCTATAGAGGGTTTTTTTAGAAGCGGAGAACTTTAAATTGAAATAAAACACAGAAAAATGATCTTAATATCCATGAAATTGGCATTATTTGAAAGATAATTTTATCGCATTAATGTTTGAATATGATTTCGGGCCTGTGGCAGCCGCGGCTGGCGCATACACACTCTTCGCAGTAGATCAGGCTGTATTTCGGCAATAACGCGTCTAATGTTGGCTTCCAAGTGCTCAATAGTTTCTGGTTTATCGGCGTAGACATGGAACTTAACATATCCCCAAAAAATCTAATGGCGTCAAATCGCACGAACGAGGTGGCCAGTTAACAAATCCATTTCGTGAAATTAATCGATCATCAAATGTTTCTTTCAGTAAATTAATTGTATCGCACGCTGTGTGGCACGAAAAAGTTAGTAATCATATCCCTGTACCGCTCACCGTTGACAGTAACGTTCTGACCATTATCATTTTTGAAGACATATGGACCAATGATTCCACCAGCACATAAAGCGCACCAAACGGTGACTTTTTCTGGATGTTATGGTGCTATTGACATTGCCATTGGCTATTGACATAGCCATTTAGCCAAAAGTGTGCTTCATCACTGAACAAAATTTTCAAATGAAATTGTGGATCAATAGCAATGCTGCCTTCAGCCCATTTACCAAATGTACGGCGCGAACGATGATCGTGTGGCTTCAATTCCTGTATAAGTTGAATCTTGTAAGCACGTAAACCAAAATTTTCCATAAAGTGGGTGGACACAAGTTTAATTGTTGAGCACGATGACGAATTGACACATTTGGATCATCATCAAGACTACGCTGCACACCATGAATCGCTTGTTGTGTGCGCACTGTACGACGTCTTCCGGGATGCGTATTATCGTTTAGAGTAAACGTATTGCGAAAACGACCCATAGTTTCCCGAATTAATCGCTCTGATGGACTATTACGAGCAACATAAAATGCACGTAATGCCCGATGAATGACTCGAATTGAACCATGGTTTTCAAAATAAATTAGAACAATTTGCAAACGTTGCTCCGGCGTTAGTCTATTCATGATGAATGGACAAACCAAACTAACCTCAAAACAATTGGGAACTGCCAAATTGGCTGTTACAGAGAATAGTGTTGCCAATTTAAAGTTCTCCGCACCTAAGAAAAACACCCTTTACAATGCCTACATTTGATCTCGCTTCGAGTACAATTCGCATCTTTGGACTGGGGGCAACCAAAACACACC
This sequence comes from Chorisops tibialis, assembly GCA_963669355.1. Taxonomy (NCBI): domain Eukaryota; kingdom Metazoa; phylum Arthropoda; class Insecta; order Diptera; family Stratiomyidae; genus Chorisops; species Chorisops tibialis. The sequence goes on along the minus strand of OY770262.1, from coordinate 260,958,586 downwards.
TTGCGTTGCTTGATCGAATAAAAAAACATAACAGGGCTAAGACTGGGCGTAAAGCCCAATCGTGCGATACTCTAGATGAGAGGAAATTTTTTTTATTTTAAGAAATTTTGTAATGGAAGTGGTAGAGGGGGTGACGACATCGAACTAATTTTTTCACATTACTCTAAGGTTACTATCAAAATGTTTTATACAAAATTTAGGATTCAATCATTTATTAGGTACTGAGAAAATTAGTGTATTGGATTAAGTGAAATTGCGCAGATTGTATGGGAGGTGGTAGAAGGAGTGTGAATTTATTAATGACGTTTTTAGAAATAACTGTTAACTTCATTTAATTGACATATTTTAAATTGCAGATCAGTAGCATTCATACTTTTCAGGAAAATCGTCTTTTTGTAAAGTTGTTGAATTGTGTCAAATTGTATGGAAGGTGGTAGAAAGATTGAAGCTAATCGCCTAATATTTTTTTGGTCTTACTAATAATTCTAAATAATTATTTAGTGCATAATTTCAGCTCGATAAATTTCATACGTACAGAGTAAATTTATTTAGAGTATTTTATAAAAAAGTGCAGTTTGTATGGGAGGTGGTGGAAGGAGCGGAATGACTCAACTAATTTTTATACAGCAGATTGAAATTATTATAAATGTAATATATTCCAAATTTCAGATCAATAGCTTTCATGCTTTTTGAAAAAAATCCGTTTATTGTCGAAATTGTGTCATTTTGTATGGGAGGGGTAGAAGGGGTGAAACTGAATGTCTAATTTTTTTTGGTCTTACTAATAATTCCAAATACATATTTAGTGCAAAATTTCAGCTCGCTAAATTTTATACGCACTGAGTAAATTAGTTTAGAGTATTTCATGAAAAAGTACAATTTGTATGGGAGGTGGTAGAAGGAGAAAGAGGACAGGCATAATTTTTATATGGTAAATTGATATCATCATAAAAGTAATATGTTCCAAATTTGAGACCAATAGCTTTTCTACTTTTCGAGCAAATCCGTTTATTGGCAAATTGCGCAGTTGTGCCATTTTGTATGGGAGGGGGTAGAAGAGGTGGAGCGATTTGGCCCGTTCACGAACTTGTTCTTACTTTTTTGTCAAAAACGACGTGTACAAAATTTTAACTTTCTAGATCAATGCGTTCTCAAGCTAGAGAGGACACGGACGGACAGACGGACGGACGGACATCCGGTTTTGAGATTTTTGAGTGATTATATGAACTTCTGTATCATTCATTTTTTTCTTCGAGCCTTATTTCTTAGCGTGGCAAACTTATAATACTCTCAGATTTCGTCTAGAGTATAATCATGCGTTACGACTTATTGGAGATGAATCCATTGCGGCTTCTATTGACTTCCTCGAGCTTTGAAGAACTGTCGGAGTACTCTGCATTTACTATCGCTACTTCCATGGTAAATGCAGTATGAAACACAGAGCACGTATTCATCCACTTTAAACTATTCCACGATATAATCGTCAAGGTGAACATGCGCACTAGTATAATGTCAAACTTTTATCTTCCCGTACAGTGAAATTTAGGCGGTCATTCATTTCCCGAGCATCCAGACTTTGGAAGGTATTGCCGGCTAAGGTTTTTCCAAACGTGTATAACCTTCAACTCTTCAAGAATAATGTTCACCGTCATTTCCGTCTCTCTCCACCCGAATTTCCATAATACACCCAATTTTAATTCCTTTACCGATTTAACTGTGCAATTCTTTGGGCCTTGAAACAACATAAAACTATTTCTCTTGTTGCCTGCACCAACTAGGTCGCCGGCTGCTGGGGGCATCCATCTCCTCCGCTACACAAAATTCCGTGAGGCGTCTCTTATCTGAAAGCAAAACAAAGTCGAAAGTATCGAAACGTGCGAGCTAAAGGTCCAGACGATATATCTGAAAAAAAAAATTTCAGCAGATCTCTTAAGATAAACTGCGTGGTAAAGCTAATGGGAAGAGAAGGGAATGAAGCTTAGCACAGAGGCTTCAACGCGACCGATAGAGGAATTTATGATGTCGCAGCGAGTCCTTCTGCTTAGAATATTATTATGAGGCGAAGGATCCATTTCTCAAGGCAGACTCTACTTCAAGATACTTTCTTTAGGGTAGTCCTAAAATTCATCATCTAATTTTATTTCCTCGAAGAATTGGATAATTTCAGCGGCTTCTAAATTTAAAATGGAGCTAGCATTTTTGAAGTGCACCTATGACGTTAGCAGGCTATTGCCTCGCCTTCCTTTTTCTTGGAGCAGAGCAGGTTGGAATCTCAGAGAAGGGTCATGAATCAATAGGATGGCTTGAGGATTCTTCCCATGCAAGTTGGTCTGCGTCTTTTTGCCTATCATCTAGAATATCAGAAAAGGGGATAATGTATAGCTTATATATCTTTTAGAATACTTGAAATTTGATTTGATTTTCAGTAGAGACCGAATCGTCACATTTACAAATCCGGAAATCTTTCCTTTTAATTCGACTGTGAAAACATTCACCAAATCAGTAAATTAAATACTTTGAGTGATTCCAAAAAAAAAAAATAGTTGTCATACCTCTCTTGTAGTCATCTTTCCCGCAACGAATTTATTCATGATGGTGCCTCCTGCATACTACGCATCCATCCTTTTTGGTTCAGTGACCACGTTGAAAATCTTAACAATGATTTGTTGTCTGCATCAATAGAATCGTCACAACGCTTCCGTGGTAATCCAATTGTTCTTTCTCTTTTCTTCAATGGCTCTCCTGCCTAAATCGGGCTTTGACTTCCTGACTTTCAGATTCCTTAACATTTTTTATTTGAAAGAAAAGATTTCCGGATTCTACACTGTTATGCTTTATTATTCGTGACGTTTCGGTCTCTGCTGAGACCTTTATCAAACAGTTTGATAAAGCATAACAGTGTAGAATCCGGAAATCTTTTCTTTCATTTCAAAATGCACTGTGAAAACATTCACCAAACCATTTTTTTTTTGTTATTGTAAAAAGGTTGTTAACCCTTCGCACAACCCTCTATCTATGAACTTTCATTTTCGCAGATTGAGGTGATTTGTCTCGCACTCGTCTATCCCAGTCACATAGGAAGCAGCAGTATTTTGTGAAGCCGGATTGCACGCCCGTGAGTCAGCGCAAAGTTTCCAATTATAACATGATAACTGATTTTATCAAGGATATGGCTGATGTTTTCGTACATCTCGTTCATATCCATAAAGTATGCAACCGGGACTGATGGTAGGACAACTTTAAAGCTTGTCTTAGATGAGTAGATAAACAGTCTCCATTTTTTGGCTCACATGGCATCTTCAGTTCTAACATCAATGCATTTGAATTAGGGCAGAACACTAAGCCTTCATCTTCCGAAAAAAGTAATTTCAGGGTTGGCTGCCTGATCCTGTAAGAGATTATTACGTAATTCTCTAAAGTCTGAAGTCGAGAAACAAAAAGTTTAGATTTTCTCTTGGGTAACTCCAAATCGCTGACAAGATCATTCAACTCCGACTGAGTAACGAGGTGAGGTTGTCGACGAACTGCTGAACACTCTTCATCATCGCTGGATGGATCATTAGATGGTGCAGGCTGTGGCTTAAAGTTTGTAACTGGGATTAGCAAAGATTCGCTGTGAGGAACTAGTCTCAGAGCTTAAGGGATATTTGGATACTGAATTGTATGCTTAGTTTTGCTAGAAAATAAATAAATAAATAAAAAATAAAAATCTGTGAGATGAGATCGCCAACTTCGCAATCAAAATACAAATTGTAGGCAACTTTAAGAAGCAGAGAAAGGCATTTTCGTTGCGCTTTGAAAGTTAATTCCCCGCAAACATAGCAGAAGCTATCGGGATGATTTTCACACTCGTGTGGCATAATTGCACAGTAAATCAATTGGAAAGAAAGATTTCCGGATTTCACACTGTTACGCTTTATTAAAAGTAACGTTTCGGTCTCTGCTGAGACCTTTATCAAACTGATCGACAACTACCGAAGATTATGATTTTATAGATGTAGAATTGGGTTAATGAGGTAAATTAGTAGCGGGGAAGGGAAATTACGGTTAAATTGCAATATGTACAAAATAATGGAAAAAATTGGGAAAAGAACCGGAAAAAATCGATAATTTTGTGTTTTATTTATTTTCACCTCTCTAGCCCCTCAAAAACAATTTAAAGGCTAGAATAATCCTTTTCGTCCCTCTAAATTATGGAAAATTGATAAAAATAGGGAGAGGGCTCCCCCGAAAACGGTGGGTTATGGGAAAAAAACGGGGGTCATATTAGGATTCAGGAGGTCATTTTAAATAAAAATGAGCAGGAATGGTGTCAGGGCTTATTTTCATGCCGTACAGTGATATCAGTGAGCGTTACCCAGTTTTTAAAGACTTCACGTACGGTATGATATCCCCTGTGATACTTTATACCACTTTAGCAAATATTTTGAATCCTCACGTCGCGAGATAATTCGGATGTCGTCTGATTTTTCGAAGCCACAGAATCAAAAACGAAAAGTAAAAATTGGAAATCCGTCCGGATATGTTGTAATTTCTTACAACAGGACACGCTTTTTTATTTGTTTTTGGAGTTAATATAAAATAACGGACTTTAACGATCACTACAAAATCTTTATTTTCCTTAAGTATTTCGAGTGTAGATATTTAACTTAGTCGAACTGTACGACTTAGTGGTTTGGCTCAGACTGCCTCGCCGGGATCAGTCCTCCTCCGCATTGCACCTTCGATGCTTACAATTTCTTGCCCAATCGCCCTCATTTCGACACAGTCCGGCATCAGCACTATTTCTTTCGTCGATTCAATAAATTCGATAATTTATTGCTTGTGCGGTCGTCGTTTCTTAGGCGGCGATCGTACTTAAAGAAAATTCGTATAAACAACAGAGCGCGATCCCTTTGAGGCAGGTCGGATATGGAAAGTCATAGCTCGTAGTGAAAATACGAGACTTAGAGAAATTGACATTGAAAAATGTCGAAGCGGGATAAGGGAAAGATGAGACTTTTTATTTTGGGACAAATAGGAGGATAGTAGATAGCGCTAGAAGTTAATAAATTCGATTAGGTGTGATCGAATTTATTACAGATGCAATGCAAATATGGTGACACGACATAGGCGATAGCCGAACTCTTAATTTACAATCGAACACTTTGAACACACTTCACCAACACTACCTTCTCTCATAGTATTTTTTTGTTATCTTCTCGACATCCACCTTGAATCGGTCTGAAGCATACCGCGTTTGCTGAAATCCTGTTTTGGATAGCCCTGTCAAATCGATCATTTCAAATTACAGTGCCGAAAAAAATACTCGAAATTTTCAAAAAAGTACTCAAAAAAATGTTAAGTGTAACATTTATTCAAAGAAAAATACATATAAATTGTTAATAAGCGCGATTCATCGTCATCTTTTCTTAGTAACATACCTAATTTTTTTTTACTAGAAACCTAGAGAAAGAGATTTGTTTTTGCCGACGCTTCAAAATTTGGTAAAAATGTGACACATGTGACAAATGTGAATAAATTTGTAGCGCGCATATCCACTGTCTTATTAGGGTGATGCTTCGCAATGTACGAAGCAACACTTTCCCATACTTTCAGGATTTCTCTTATTTCGCCAGAAGATTGTTGCTTTGTTATTACCTCCTCCTCCTCCACGCCTTCTTGCTGTGAAGTACAATGCAACTCCATAAGCTCTTCGGTGGTCAGCTTTTGACTGTGCTCTTCTATAAGCTCATCGATATCGTTGTGATCCACCTCCAGCCCCAACATATTAAACAGAGACACAATCTCATTGACTACATGGTCCTCAGATACTACAACTGTCTCAAACCCCACAACTGTCTCAAACCCCACAACGTGACATTCGACAACGCTTTCTAGTCAAAGCTTCTTCCAAGCAGAAATGAGAGTTCTCTTGGTAACTCCTTCCCTCGCCTTTTCGATCATCTTGAGGCAGGCAACAATGTGGAAGTGATATTTCCAAAACTCTGTAAGAGTGAAATTGGTTCCTTCTACATCTTCTACAATGGCACTACAGCCCAAATCGGACCTTGGCCTCCTGATATTCAGGTTCCTTAACATTTTTCATTACTTATTATGGAAGGGTTGTTAGCCCTTCGCACAACCCTCTTTCTACGAATTTTTCATTTTCTTAGATTGAGGTGACCAAGGTATATCCAAGCAGGCAATATGCCGAAATTATATATTGCGCCGACCGGGATTTGAGCTCACGACCTTCGCATTACAAGACCAACACACTACCTACTAGGCTATACCCTAGCTACGTATTCCTTTCAGTCACCTCAAAACAACGCTCAAAGAGTGCTTTAGTATAGAGCTTCTTCAAATTAGAAATAACCTGCTGGTACATTGGCTGGAGTAACGGAGTTGTGTTGGGAGGCAGAAACTGGATCTTGATGAAATTGTATTCTTCAAGGTCATTTTGTAGGCTTGGAGGATGAGCAGGTGCGTTGTCTATAACAAGCAAGACATGAAGTGGAAGATTGATCTCAAGTAAATATTTTTTCACAGAAGGACCAAACAGTAAAAATGTCGCGTGTCACCCAAGCCTTCTTGTTGGATCTCCACATCACATTTAGCTTGCTCCTCTAAACTTTACACTTCTTGAATGCTCGTGGAGTTTCTGAATGGTATTCAAGTAGCGGTTTAATTTTCAAATCATCGCTTGCATTGGCACAAAATATTTTGGCTTGTGCCCGGGCAATGCATTTTCTTCTGCTGTTATATATGTTCGCTTCGGCATCTTTTTCCAGAAGAGACCCGTCTCGTCACAATTAAAAACTTGTTGCGGCAGATAACCCTCAAAATCTACGATCTTCTTGAAATCGGCGACGAAGCTCTCTGCTGCCTTTGTGTCGGAGCTTGCTGCTTCGCCGTGCCTCACAACGCTGTGGATACCTGTTCTTCTTTTAAACTTCTCAAACCACCCACGATTTGCCTTAAATTGTACTTCTTCTCCGGCCGTTGATGATCCTGGCGTCTTCTTAACGAGGTCGGCGAAAATCACTTACGCCTTCTCATAAATTATGCTTTTGTTAATAATGTCGCATTGCAATTGCTTTTCGTTTATCCATGTGAGCAGCAACCTTTCAACAGCGTCGAGAATACGTAACCTTTGCGTAGATATTCTTGTCCTTCCCTTTGAAGCATCTACATCCATAATCTTGTCATTGTTCTTGAGAATAGTGCAAATGGTTGATGTAGACTGATTGTATGTGCGTACTAAATCATCCACGCTCACACCTCGTTTTCGTTTTTCAATGATTTCACGTTTCGTTTGTAATGTTATTTTTAGTCTCTTAAACAAGGTGCTCTCTTGCGGCTTTTTCTTCGGGGACATTTTTACAAGGATTATTAATCTTTGCACAAAAAAATCACAAATGTCTGAACACAAGTTTGGAAAATGTGTGATCACACGCGACACTAAGATGCTAGCGCAACAAGTTCTAAACAGACTGATGTAGCAATGGCACGAAAAGTTCCATTGCACATTTCGGGGATTCCCCGATCCACGTTATTGGGTGAGTGCAAAAGTTCGTGCGGAGGTGCAATAAATGGCGTTAGAAGCGGCGTAAAGTTTTGTCATTAATACTGCCATCTACGTAAGACAGATCGTTGGAAAGGTGACGTGTGCAGCTTTCATTTGAAACAAAATAATTGCAGCCGTAAAAAACATTCAAGAGGTTTATCGAGATCAAGCACCAGATAAATGAGCTGTGGAAAAATGGCGAAATTTCGCCGCGGAGAGTTTAACCTTGAAGACGAGCCTCGCTCAGGTCGACCTTCACACATAGATGACGATGTTGTGCGTACTTTAGTTCAGAATACTCCTCGAATTTCAACAGAGAAAGTTGCTACAGTACTTAACGTTGACCGATCAACTGCTTTTCAACGCTTAAAAAACATGGGATTCGATTTGAAGCTCGATATATGGGTGCCCCATTTGCTGACCGAGAGGAACAAAATCGAGCGAATTTCCACTGCCGTTTCTTTACTCGGGCGGCTCAAAAACGAGCCGTTTTTGGATCGATTAGTGACGGGCGATGAGAAATGGGTCCTGTACAACAATGTTCAGCGCAAAAGCACATGGAAACAGGCAGGTGAGCATGGTGACGCAATGGTGAAGGCCAGTTTGCACGCGATGAAGGTGATGCTCTATGTTTGGTGGGATTGCAAGGGCATAATTTATTTTGAGTTTCTCCCAGCTGGCCAAACGATTGATTCGGGCAACTACTCTCGCCAATTAACCAATCTGAATCGAGAAATCCAACAGAAACGTCCGATTTTGTCAAATCGCAAGAGCGAAGCCTTTCGTCACGAAAACGCCAGACCACACGTTTCGAGACAGAAGCTGCGCAAACTGAACAGCCTGAAATGAGATGTCCTAACTCATCCACCGTATTCTCCTGATATCGCACCATCCGATTATCACTTGTTCCGGTCATTGCAAAATCATTTAAAGGAAAAAAACTTGACTTTCCAGTTCTCGTCGGGCAACGACCGCGTTCAGACCGAATCTGTGCATAACCCACATTCTTGTCGTGCTCTTGTTCGATTTACGCAAAAATTAGATTTTTTCGCCATCGCGGCTGCCGCCCCATAAAGCGTACTTTTTCTGGGTGATAGGTGGTGATTCCCACCGCCCTTAGGGCGGTTAGTTTTTTCATTTAAAAGAATTGGACAAGTCCCCTGGGAGGGCAATTTGAATTCCAAGTAACGGTGCTTCTTTTTTTCGATTTTAAAAGTGAGATTAAAAACATATACATACATAGTTAGTGTAAGTGTACTTTGAACAATGTCTGCACAGGCAGAAAACCGGTTTTCGCTTCTATCGCGTTTAGACGATAACAACAAGAGAAAGAAAGCTTTCAAACGAGTTCACCCTGACGACTTCCCGTCGCTTCCAACAACATACACCAACGAGGAAAATCTTCCTAGATACCTTGTCGTTTCTTCATTGGAAAAATCAGAATCTGGTGAATCGATTACTATGGCCTCGTATAACCCGTTTCGTGTCAACAAAGGTATCCAGTACATCTCAAAAGACACCCTCGAAATAAAAGCAATGAGATCAGGCGATCTATTAATCAAAGCAAAAAATCAATCCACCGCCAATAAATTCATCAAGTCCATCAGGATTGACACCATTCCGGTTAAAATATCATCACTCTATCCAAGCTAGATTCTATTCGAGGAACATCATTTCACTTTCTGAAGAGCAACTTCATAGCGAACTTGCAGAGCAAAAGGTGACTAGCATTAGAAAGATAATGAGAAAAGACGGAGACATGCTAATTCCGACTGGAGCGGCTATAATCACCCTGGACCGCATTCGCCGACCTGAACACCTCTACATCGGTTGGGAAAGGGTTAAACTGGAAGAGTTTATACCCAACCCAATGAGATGCATTATCTGCCAAAAACTTGGCCATACCAAGAATCATTGCAAGAATGTTGAGATTTGCAAGGAATGTTGCCTCCCGCCTCATCAAAGTGACTGTACACGTAAGTACTGTGTTAACTGTAACCAGGATACACATACATCATACGATACGACATGCCCAAGCTTCCTCCGTTATAAGTCCGTCAATAAAATCAAGTCCGACAATCGCTGCACCATCCGAGAAGCATGGAAGATTTTAAATGAAAACCCAACACTCCACACTACTCTGCCACCACATTCCAGAGATACATTCAAGCCGACCCTATCAAATATAATAAAATCGGACAACATTAGCAATGCTATAGCAGATAAAAATAGCAATCTAATTAATACTGCAATACATCATTCTAAAGATAAAGAATCTGCGAGAGCAAACATAGCCGATAAAGCAAAAAAAGACGTCGCCCGCAACTTAACATCCTCTCAACAAACTCCTATCACAAATGCCCCTCCCTCAAAAATCCAACCTACACACATAGCCTACCTCGAAAAATCACAACCCTCATTAGATACAACAAATAATTCAAATTACTCTGATACCAATATAACTGCTACCGAAAGCACAGAAAACGAGTCCATGATCTTAGATCCATCAAATTTTAATTATCCACCTACCCCCAAAACCATATTTGACACTTCCTCCCACAAAACTCCAAACACACCATTATCCACATTTTACAATCAATTTCCAGATTTCAACGACCTAATGTCACCAAGCACAGGAAAGCGCAACTTAATAAACAGCACCCCAACAGACTCTAACACCTCCAACTAATCAACAACCCCCACAAATTAACCACAACCATTAATCACAATCTCACAAATCTAACCATCCTACAATGGAATATTCAAGGGTACAGAAATAACAAAACTTCACTTGAACGGATCATAGCCATCCACAAACCAGATATAATTGCCCTTCAGGAAACTAAGATCATAGACTCGTCCGCCCAGTTTTTTTCACTTGCGAATTACACTGCTTTCCATCACAACAAACCCTACCAAAACGCGCGCGGGGGAATTGGTTTCCTCATCAAAAACAATTTTTCGGCTATAGAATCAGCATCCACCTCATCACTCCTACACCAATCTATCACAATCCCACTCAACCCTCCCATCACAATAACCAATATGTACAGAGAAGACGGCATTCCGCTTACATCGGAAAATCTCGAAGAAATACCGACCAGCAGCAACCATCTTCTTGTTGGTGATTTCAATGCCGCAAATACACTGTGGGGATCAGCTTACAATAACACCAACGGTAGGAAACTAGAAGAATTTGCCAATGACCGACAACTCATTATATGAACGACGGAAGTGCCACTCATCTGAGTACGAGAAACACACTTACTGCTATAGATGTATCGCTAGCATCACCAGATCTGGCACCGTATTTGCAGTGGGACATATCACCTTCTCCAGAAAGCAGCGATCACCTTCCCATATGGATCCGTTGCGGTTTCATTCTAGCAGCACCAAAGTTTCATGCACGTTTTAAAGAGGAAATAGCTGACTGGGTAAAATTCCAGGCCAATAGTCTACAGCTCTCGCAGGACATCCCTGCATCTCAGAACGTCAACAAAGAAGCTGCTCAAATAAAGAGAATACTTCGAACAGCAGCAGCTAGTTCGATCCCAGTCTCTAAGAAACCTCCCAACGCACGGAACCCTGTTTGGTTTACTTCCGAAACGGCTATACTGGTCGCAGCCAAAAATAGGATGTGGCGAGAGTTCAAAAATCACCCCATCAACGCAATATGCATAGCGTACAAAAAAGCAAGATCTAAACTACAACGGCATTGCAAAGATGCAAAAAAGGCAAGTTGGGAACGTTTTGTGAACTCCTTCAACCCATCCCTCGACGCAAGAACACTTTGGCAAAAAGTTAAACTCATTCGGGGAAACAAAGCTCCTTTTAATTTTCCGCACATTGTACAGAACGTTGGTCTAATGACGGACCCTACAGATATCGCCAATTCTTTTGCTGAAACTTGGGCGAACTATAGTGCTGATTCGACTTATTCTACTATGCTCATCAGTGAGAAAAATAGTCTGGACGTAAAGCAGCTGCCCCCACAAAACTCTACATCGCAATGTCTTATCGACATAATTACACTTCGCGAACTTGACATGGTCTTACACTCAACTAAAGGTACTGCCCCTGGCGAGGATAAAATCACCTATAGAATGATTAAAAAAGCAGACCCAGCTATACGTCAACGTCTTGCCGATCTCTATAACCACATTATTACCACAGGGCACTTTCCACACAATTGGAAAGTGGCTCAACTCCGACCCATACATAAAAGGTCGAAGGATCTCCACTCTCTTGATGGCTACAGACCCATATCACTGCTCTCAGTACTTTCAAAACTATTTGAGAGAATATTTGCGAAAAGATTGAGCTGGCTCGTAGAGCAAAAATTGGAAGATGGGCAACACGGGTTCCGCACTGGCAGGGGATGCCATACGCTGGCCCAACAACTAGAGCATCGGCTAGTAAACAATTTACAAAACGCCCAATATTCGATTGTTCTATCAATAGATATAGAGAAAACGTTCGATAGGGTTCTTCTTAACCCCGTCATTAACCAGCTGAACGTTTGGGGAGTGCCTATCCTATTACTAGAAGTGATCCGCTCTTTTCTAGTCGGAAGGAGAATTAAAGTTATTGTCGACGGACACTCATCGATAACCACACGAGTGCAGAACGGCACTCCACAGGGCTCTCCTCTGTCGGTGGTTTTGTATAATGTATACGTTGATTCTTTAGTCGCAAAGATTTGCAGCCAAAATCATGGACTCGACTTTGTTGGAATTTATGCCGATAACATTTACCTTGTAGCATCAGGTGACATTGGTGAAGCGAACTACATCCTAAATAAGGTTTATCGCGCTATAGATATTTGGGCTCAAAATGCCGAGCTATTATACCTGTAAGCAAATGTGAGACACTTCATGTGTGTAGAAAGCTGAAATGCCAGGCAAAACATCTAGATATCTGCAATTCTCGTATTACCCTAAAAAGGGAAATGCGAGTTCTAGGTGTTCTTTTCACCAGCAAGATAAATTGGGGACCCCATACACAATCCATTGTAAAATTGCTTCAAGCAAAAAATAACGCCTTAAAAATGTTATGCTCTCGAAAAAAAGGTCCACACATAGAAACTGCACTTAAAATTGCGCGGATTTTGGTGGAGGGCACCATTCAACACTGTATATCTATTTACGCATGGACATCCTTAACCAACATAAGGCACATCAATACGAAAATGAACGATTGTTTTCGCACTGCTAGCGGTTCTCTTCGACCAGCTCCCCTTCCATCATTGCGAATGGAGGCACAATATAAAACATTCGAAATGGTTGCGAGTAATAGAGGCATCAAACTTTGCAGCAAGGCCTTAGCAGATTTCCGTCATCCACTGCATCTCTTAGTTTGGAGAGAGATGGAAGAGCCTTCCACTCATCCTGGTCGTCTTCACTGCAGTTTCACCTACCTCGCACGAGTAATGAAGGAAAATTTTCTTCCACTGCCCGATGGGTCATCAAACCTTGTCATTCATCATCAGGATTTATCACCACCGTGGACCTACAAATATCTAAACATCGATACCCGTCTTTCAAAATATAAAAAGGATGTAACTCCGCCGTCCATCTACAGGCAATTGCACAATGCGATACTCGTCGAAGAGTTCTGCGAATCAATACTTTATACAGATGGCTCCTACAGTGAAGAATCTGCTACATTTGCCGTGGTTCAAACAATAAATTCAGGTACCCATCGTATTATTCATCAAGGCTTACTACCCAGCTGCGCTGGCAGTTTCGTTGCTGAAATGACTGCACTACTCCATGCAATCGATTTCGCTGCAGTACAAAACAAAGCGACTTTAATTTGGTGTGATAACCTTGGTCTCTTGCAAGGTATCGCAAATCCAAACAACAAATGCTTATCGATAAGTCTTCTTCGTACCAAGCTAATGGCAAATAAAAATATAAAAATCGCATGGCTACCAGGTCACATAGGAATCAGCGGCAATGAAGCGGCAGATGCTGCAGCACGTGAAGCCCAACAACTCCCTTTAATAGCGGAAACTCCAAGGTTCTATCAACTAACTTGGGAAGCCTACAAAAACTGTCAGAATGCACTAATCCAAAGAGACTGGCGCTCAAACCAATCTTTTTTGAGCTGGCACAATACTGAAACAACGCGCCCAAAATATCACTCGGATTTATCTAGAGACGAAGCAATTAAGATATTACGAATACGGCTCGGTAAACCCCTATTTGCAGTCAAGCATTACTTCCTGGATCAACAGCCAGAAACATGTCCACATTGTAATACCACCAGGTCTGTATTACACCTACTGACTGAATGCCCACAATCTAGAATTCACAACAGCCCAACCAATGCTGATGTCGCGGTCATGTTGGACCCCAGCAATATTAACACAAATCGGACGATCAAACTAATTCTATCGTGCCATGGACTGTGGAACAACATCTAAAATAATAATATTCATTTAATAATAAAATAAAATAAAATATAGTATAAACGGTAATCTAAATTCCAATTTTTTATAACACGGTGTCAAATAGCCTTAGCTGCTCTGACGCCTTCAACTTTATAATTGTAAGAAATTGTATTACTTATAATTATTTTCATAAATAAATAAATAAATAAACTTGACTTTTTGGATGCCTTAAAAAACGTCGTGCCTTCGTTCTTCGAATCTAAACCGCGCAGTTTTTATGATCGGGGCATCCGTATGCTGCCAGAACGTTGGAAACAGATTATAGAAAACGATGGAGAACGTATCACTGATTGAATAAAGAACTTTGTTTGCCTATCACTGTGTGACTTTTACTCTCAAACTCCGCATGAACTTTTGCACTCACCCGATACTTGTTATGCGAAACGTCGTTCGTTAAGCGAGTCATTTTTTTACAATTTATATTGCTCGTTATGCGAATTACTTGTTTTGCGCGGTGCTCGTTAAACGAGGTTCCACTGTAAATCAATTTTGTTTGTCTTCCCTTCCAAAACCTTTTTTTTTATATTTTTGAGGGTGCTTAATACCGCAAAAATAGTGCTTAATGGAAATATTCGGATGATAAATTCGCAATCGACGACTTCAAATCTATAAAGCACATCCATTCCTATTTGCGGGAAGATTTCCATGCCGTTGAGTATTATTAGTAAGTCATTTTGTTACACACCGCATTCCCCGTATATTTTTCAATGTACGCTGTTTTAATGCATTATTTGACGAGATTAGCAATGAGTCCGACCCACCAGATAAAAATTTAATCTCTATAACTTATTTTTGGTCGGCGCGTGTCAGAAATGTGTTCACATTGGCAAATATTGTTTTTTTACTTATTAATACAATAAAGTAAAGTAATAAAATTTAACTTAAAAATTTTCTATTAATTTCAGATAATAGCAATATCGCATTGTGGGATTTCATCTTCAGCAAAATCAATGAGTATAATGCAATGCTTGAAGTAAGTTATTTTCTTTGTCAGTGCGTGCTAGCTTTAAACTCATATCTATTCTATTTCGCAGGCATATAGTACAAACAGAAGGTCCCCGAGCTTTATTTAAAGGACTCGGTCCAAATATAGTTGGTGTTGCCCCATCTCGTGCGATATATTTTTGTGCATATTCGCAATCAAAAGCAGCATTAAACAGACTAGGGTAAGTGCTAAATAAAAAAAAAACTTAAAAATTATACTCTTCAATCAGCTTAGGTAAACATTTAATGTTATTTGTTTTCAAATCGTTTAAACAGTAATCTCCCTCCGGACTCGCCAGTCGTACACATTATGAGTGCAACATGTGCCGGTTTCGCAGCATCGACAGCAACAAATCCGATTTGGTTCGTCAAAACACGCCTACAATTGGATTACAATTCAAAAGTTCAAATGAGCGTGCGCGAATGTATAAAACGAATCTATTCGAAATCGGGTTTTCGTGGCTTTTACAAAGGAATCACGGCTAGTTATTTTGGTATATCCGAAACTGTTATACATTTTGTGATTTATGAAGCTCTTAAAGCGAAACTTGTAAGCTTCATAAATTTTATTAATTATCGTTTCAAAAAATTTTTATTCATTCTGATTTTTCTTGATTTTTTTCTTCTTTTCTCTCTCTCTCTCTCGCTCTGTTAATTTCTTCGAACGCTCTGCGTCATCCGTAAACAAATGCGAAAATATTAATTAGGTTGAGCTACGTCAAACGCATCCTTTAGATGGTAAGACATCTAGAGATTTTCTAGAATTTATGTTAGCCGGTGCCATATCGAAGACTGTTGCTTCGTGTATTGCGTATCCGCATGAAGTTGCACGAACCAGATTACGAGAGGAGGGCAGTAAATATCAAACGTTTTGGCAAACGTTGTATACGGTTTGGCGAGAGGAAGGTAAAGCCGGAGTTTACCGGTAAGTTGTTGCGGATTATTATAAGTTATGAGAGTTAGAAAATCTCAATGTAAATTTGAAAGTTTTAATTGAAAACTTCTTTTTCAGAGGACTAGCAACGCAACTAGTGCGTCAAATACCGAACACTGCTATCATGATGGCAACATACGAGGCTGTGGTTTATGTTTTAACACGTCATTTCAACAGCGATTTCTACGACGCATCGTAAAACTTCATTTTTAAGTGGAACATGTCGTCGTCATCGAAATAAACCAGCACACATACACACTCGAAATGTAATTTTATTTATAATAGAAAAGACGAAAACAAACGATACATTTGTTTTCGTATTTGCTTGCTCGAGTTAAAAAAAAGAAAAAAAGTCGATAATAGTTTGTAAGCGAAAACAAAATTACAAGAATTAAGCAACCAAAAAAAAACAACAACATTAGTTGATCATAATTGTGATCGTAGATCTATAGGAAGCTTATAGATCTATATGCAAATTTATAAATGCAATTTTTGTTCATATCTTTATTGCATAAAAAACAAAAAACATCAAAAAATATTTTGAATATTTGTATTTTTGTTAATAAATTATAAACTCAGCACACGAGCATGAAATTATACTGAATATAATTATTAATCTAGTTTTTTTTTCTATTTTAGAAGTAGTTTTGTTGTCGCCCAAATATTTATTTATAATGAAAAAAAAACGATTGAAATATTGGTAAAAAAAATTATTTTACGAAGACATATCATTTTACTTTGCGATCGTTATGAGTGTCTTGTATTTCCTGATTGTATTGTGCGATCAATTGGATATTCCGAATCGAAAATATACTTTTGGTTGTCTAGAATTAAAACATTTTGACTACGAATAGAATTATTTTTTAGTTTTATTCAAGGAATAGAATCCAAATTTCTACGAAAAAAAAAATATTTAAATCGCATAAACTTATCGCAAATGCTGATTATGAGCAAGGCACTACCTACGAACCTAAAGTTAAATGAAATTTATATCTAATGAGAAAAAAAATATATAAAAAAAGCAAAGATTCAAATAAGAAGTTGATAAACGAAATTAAAAGGCTGCTGTTATTACTAAATAAATGTATATGTTTTGTAAATAGTAGTTAGTGAGTTAGTCAGAGTAAGCGTAAGAAAGAGATAGTTATTAGTATTGTAAGCGAAATTTTGTTAATCCTTTATTACATTCTGCCAATTAAAGGGTAAATCATGAAAAATATATATATAAAAAAAAATATTTCAAGCAACATTTTTTTTTTCACTCAATTTTCAGATGTGCGATATCTTCCACTTTGTAATGATCATTTCTAACCAAGAAAAAAATGTTTTGAATTTCGCGCGCCTATTCTCCATTCTAGACTAACGACTCCACGGACTATTCTCCTGTGGGATGGGTGCTGTAGAATTCACCCACAGCCAGTCGTGCTTGCCCTAAAAATGGCAAATGGACACTCACTGGATCATGGGCTTATCACCCGTGATCTTAAGACCTAACTGATACGAGAAACGGATACAGCGCCTCGCATACGGACTGATTCTACGGTAACGACTTTTGGCATTCGAAAACGGACTATGATTGGCTTCTGGAACGTTCGAACATTGAATGACGGGGGAAGAGCTGGAGTTACTCGGTCCTTGCACCGCCAATCGACCGTGAAATGGAGCACTGTAACATCCACATCTTGGGCTTGAGCGAGGTTAGGTGGACAGGATCAGGAGAAGAACGAACCCCTAGTGGACACACTATTCTGTACATTGGCCCTGAAAGTCAAGCCAAAAATGGCGTGGCGTTCGTCCTTACACCGAGAGCGAGAAACAGTCTCATTAGCTGGGAACCAATTTCGGATAGGATTATCGTCGAAACGTCACAATTCTGCACCAACTAATACCGCAACATCTGGTGACAAAGAGGAGTTTTATAGCCAACTGAGTGCCACCGTCGAACGTGTTCCAAGAGGTGATATTATTATCATCTCAGGAGATATGAACGCCCAGGTTGGATCAGACAACACTGGACTAGAACACGTCATGGGAAGGCATGGTGACCCTTGGGTCGACGCGTCACGACCTTGGACTAAGAGACCCGAAAACGGCGAATTATTTGTGGAGTTTTGTAGTACTCGGCAAATGGTCATCGGAGGGACCTTTCCACACAAGAGTCATCATAAAACATCTTGGGTTTCTCCTGATGGTGAACCAGATCGACCATTTGGCTATAAGTCGCCGAAAGAAAAGATGTCTCCTCGATGTGTGCGAGCGAAACGTGGAGCTGACGTGGGGAGCGATCACCACTTGATGGTTGCCTGCTTGAGATTGTGTACAGCAGCTATCCGACGACCACAAATTCTTCAAATGAAGCGCAAGCTTAATGTGGATAAACTTAGAGATCCCAACAAAAAACGCGAATACATCACTATTCTACGCTAAAAGTCATCCACATTGGGTGAATATGAAATGCGCACACTGGACGCCAATTGGGAGGCAACCAGAAACACTTTTCTAACTAGTGCTGAAGAATCTGTGGGATATGCGCAAAACGGTGAGAAACCCTGGATGTCGCAAGAAACATGAGACAAGGTTGGCAATCGGAAAAAATTGACCATCATCTCTCAACCCGATGTCAACCAACGAACGCCCCACCTGAGGCAGAACTACCGCGATGCACATATACAGCTTAAAAAGGCAGTTAGACGCGACAAGAGAGAGGCCATTTAAGATCTGGCAAGCAAGGCAAAATCTGCGGCTTACCTTGGTGATATGGGTTCACTATTCAAAATCATGAAACAGTTGACGAACAGTAATTTCACCGCCAACCGCCTGGTGAGAGATGTCAACGGAACTCTCCTTAATATGAGTGAACACCAGTTGCGGCGATGGAAGAAATACTTCTCTGATATTTCAAACATCTTGTCAGAGGAAGATATTTCAGAAACAGAACAGCTACCAAACATCCAACCGCAAAAATCCTCTATTATCCCCCAGATAAGGAAAAGATAGTTTCCGCCATTCGGTCAATGGCGTAAAGGAAAGCTCCAGGTATAGACGGACTACGAACCGAACTTCTCAAAGCAGACCCGGAAATTACAGCCAATATACTCGTCCCGCTCTTAACTGAGGTGTGGTACGAAGGAAGATAACGACTGAATGGAAGGAGGGCGTCATTGTGAAAATTTCGAAGAAGGGCGACCTTCGGGATTGTGGCAATTGGCGTGGTATATGTCTACTTACTGCCGTATCAAAAATTATGGCTAAGATAATTCTCAATAGGATTAGTGATGTCGTCAAGAGCACTCTCGAAGTTTATCAGGCTGGATTCCGTAAAGGGTCGTCTTGTACCGACCACACAAATACCCTACGGATAATATTAGAGCAGTCAGCCGAAATGGGGTCGCCACTACATCTCATGTTTGTGGACTTCGAGAAGGCTTTCGACAGTGTTAAGCGTGATTACATATGGAATGCTTTGCGTAGGAGAGGTATTCCAGATAAGGTCATAGCTATGATTAAGGAATCCTACGAAGATGCAAGGTGTCGCGTCTTGCATAGAGGAGAGCTGTCCGAGAGCTTCCCTGTGCGAACGGGTGTCAGACAAGGCTGCATATTATCACCAGCCCTGTTTCTGGTGGTAATAAATGACATCTTGAAAGCTGGACTGGAAGGTGGGGAAGGTAAAGGTCTTCAATGGAGACTATTTAACATCTTAAGTCACCTTGATTATGCTGATGACGTGTGCTTGCTTGCACATAACTTAGAGTCAAATGTTCGCTCGTTGCATTCTAAATGCAAAGAGGCGGGACTGAAAATAAATGTGCGTAAAACCAAGTACATGCACATGGGTTCGAACGCAAGCACACCGATTGTTCTTAATGGACAAGATGTTGAAGAGGTGCAAGACTTTTATCATCTCGGAAGCACTGTTAGCATGGACGGCGGATCCGAAAAAGATATTGAAGCTCGTCTAAAAAAAGTTCGTCAGGCCTTCGGTATCCTTTCCCCTTTATGGGGGTTAAGAGAGATCTCCCTTCGCACGAAGCTGCGAGTTTTTGACGCATGCGTCAAATCCGTGTTGTTATATGGTTGTACTACGTGGAAAGTGACCGTTCGACTTATATTTGCGAGCTCTACTCGTTTTCGAATATCCACGACAAGCTATTTTGCATCGATACTTAGCTCTGACTAGAGTCACTGTATAACTGAGCTACTCGGTAAAGGAGTCTGGCAGATGCGTATCAGAGTTGAAACCGTTAAGTTTGAATTTTTTGGTGTATATACATATTCGGTGAGATATTTATCAAAATGCAATTAGAATTCCATTATCTGCCCTGAAAAATTAATATCATTGTGCCATTCCATTAGAAACAGCCAAAAATTCAATTTTATTTTGCAATTTTCTGCACCCACACATCTTTACCAAACAGGTTTTTAGTCTAGTTTATGATTCTGTTTGTTGACACATGGCGGAAAAACATCCCAACAGGGATTTTTGCAATCCATTCCCTTTTATTGAAAATCATTCAAATCGACCTAAGAAATTTGCAATGCATTCTGAAGTAATGTGAAGGCATTACATAAAGTAGCAGTTTATTTAGGGAATTTGATATGCAATGAAAGGTAATGTGAGGAGATTGCATAAAATAAATGATCATCTTCAAAACGTGCCGCGCACAAAACGAAAGATTAATAATAGAAAACATTATTATTATCATAACCCGTTTGCTTTCTAATATTCCCGTAAAATTTTACAAGTTGTTCATTGCGAGAAAAAAAATCTTAAGTCGCATTTTTACCAGCAACAAAATTAGTTAAATTATAGCAACAGAATTTCAAATACTGAATTCATATCAAAAGCTGGATCCAATTTCATCACATTTTTCAATATTAATTCAAAATGAATCGCTCCCTCAATATTAGAATACCTTCTCAAAGATTAATTTGCTTTCTATTCTTTTATAACCATTCCATCGTAGATTCTATTGCGACCATTATATTGTCGATTTTTTTCCAATCATTACATTATTCATTCGTTTCCCTAGATTCCAATGTCGATTCTTTGTAATGCAGAAAGTAGAAAAAAACGAATGCTTGCCTATGACATTGCAATATTAAAATAATCTATGTTTTACGACAGGAAGTAGCTGTAATAGCTTCATGGTAAGAATCATCGGCGGGGTAATGATTCCACTCCCTACTGGGATATGTCAGAATGACTACACAGTCTACACTTATTTTCACCAACACTTTGATCTTTCGAACGTTCGATTTTTAGTACCAAATTTTTTAGCACGTTCGATTTTTGTACTAAAATAGCTATCTGCCAGACTCCTGGACCGAGTAGCTCAGTTATACAGTGACTCTAGCTCTGACTAGATAGTGATCAGAGTCACAATTCGCACCGCGGTGAGTTCGTACGTCATGTTCGTATGCTGGAAGCAGCCCTTTTCTCAATTAGAACGTGGTCTATTTGGTTGAAGGTGTGACCATCTGGTGATGCCCACGTTCTTTTGTGAATATCACGATGTGGGAAGCACGTAGAGCTTACTATGATATTTTTGCTGCTTGCGAAATTAATAAGACGTTGGCCATTGTCGTTGGTTATGTCATGGAGACTGTGCCCTCCTGTTGTTCCTCTATGAGCCTCCTCTTTTCCGACTTTTGCATTAAAATCCCCTAAGATAATTTTTAGGTCATTCGAGGGCAGTGAATCATAGGTTGTCTCTAGGGTGGCATAAAATTCGTCTTTAGTTATATCGTCCTTGTCTTCTGTTGGTGCGTGAACGTTGATCAACCAAGTGTCGAAAAATTTAGTCTTTATTCGGATTGCACACAGTCTTTCACTTACTGGTCTGAAGCTCGTGACCTGCTGTTTAAATTTTTTGTCAACGACAAAAGCGACTCCAAACTCTCTGCTTCCCGACAATTTTCCACTTGAATAGATTGTGTGCGATCTCATGTCCATAATTTCGCTACCGAGCCATTTCGTTTCTTGGATGGCAGTTATGTTGATGTTGTGTTTTGCCACTTCTTCGAGGAACTCTTTCAGAGCTCCTGTCCTAAATAAGGATTCCAAGATCCAATAGACTAGTCCATTTTTCGTTTGCGGGGTCGTTGCCGTTGATTCCATCCTTTCCGACGCTGTTCTTCAGGTTTCGGGACAGTGTTTTTTTTCCGGTGATGCGTTGTCGGCGCCTCGCCCAACCCCCGACCTGGAGGACCGGTCCTACTTTGTTATTACACCCTAGTAGAAAAAGGGTGGGAGTTTTGAGCTAAATATGACATCCTGGAGTTCTCACAGCTATGCTGCAAGTCCAACTATGTCATACTTTTTGCCTACTTCCTGAGACGCACTGGTGTTACTGGCCATTCAGGTTAACTCCATGTTCACTCCTCCTTTCTCAAACCGGGCTTGGGACCGTCTATGGCGGAGTTAAATTCTACTGTATAAGAATCCTCCCCCTCTTTCCACCACCTCCCATACAAACTGTACTTTTTTAGAAATGCTCTAAACCATTTTACCCAGTGCGTATACAATTTATCGATTTGGAATTGTGCACTAAATATTTATATAGAATTATTAGTAAGACCAAAAAAAATTAGACGATTAACTTTACCCCTTCTACTCCCTCGCATACAAAACGACACAATTTCGCAATTCCACAATAAACAGGTTTTTTCCAAAAGCATAGAGGCTATTGATCTGAAATTCGGAATATATTACTTTTATAATAATTCCAATCTACTGTATGTAGTGATTAATTCTTAGTTATTTAACTTCTCTTGTTGCTTTTTATTATTTTTTCTCCTTTTAAAAAACACAAACGTCTCTTCTTGCTTTTATTTTTTATTCTTCTTTTTTTTTCAAAAAAAACCAACGCCTACCTTTCTCCAATTTTTATACATTCACAATTGCAATGGCTACTACAGCTCTGCCATCCTGACATTACGACGACTCGGCGTAAAAGTATATTTAATCAGCTCAATTCAATTGTAGCAATAACTTCATCCATCATTTTCTCTTTTTTTTACAATTCAATTCAGTATTAACACTCTAAGCAATCAATTACATATCGCAATAATTATATATATATATATATTTTTTTTCTTTTTTTATGTAAACACAATTTACAGTTTTCCAAATTAAATAATATTCGGGGACTCTTCAACGTTATCATTAATACCTGACAAATCCATATCATTATGTACATCATTGCTTATCCACTTTCTAATATTTTCAGGGTCGAATACACCCTCAAATGGTATTTGTGTCATTTGAAAACCCTCTATATCAGTAATGAAATATCTATCGTTTGGTAAACATTTTTAACTGCATATGGTCCTTCAAATTTTGGAGCCAATTTTTTATTAGGTCCTGAAGAAACATTTCTTATCATAACATAGTCTCCTTCTTTAAATTGAACAATTCTATTACATTTGTTATTATAGTATTTTTCGTTTAGTAATTGGACAGATTCAATATTTTTCGCAGCATAGTCTCTTAACTGCTCAATGTTTAGCTTTAAATCAACATTGTTTTCAATAGAATCTTTTAAATAGTCATATCCCTGATATTAACTAACGTCGGATCTTTAGCTTGAGACACTGCCAAGACTAATTCAAGGGAATTATTCTGGAACTCTATTACACCAATACATCGACTCAAAGCATCAACATGGCACATTCGGCTACCTGCTCTATGAACTACTTCAAATGAATAATTCTGCAAAAATAAAGCCCATCTACTTATTCGAGGACTTATGTCTTTTTTATTCATTGTTAAAACAAAAGCATTACAATCAGTAACTATGTGAAATTTGATACTGTGTAAATAAATGTGAGATCTTTTTAATGCTTGTATTATGGATAATGTCTCCAACTCAAAGCTATGATACCGTGCCTCTGTACTTGTAGTACGTTTTGAGAAAAACATCCGTTTCAGCAGTTGGTGAATAAATTCGAAGTACAGGTGGAGACACCATTTTAGTTTTTAAAACCTGAAAACTTTGTTCTGCAGAGATTCCAAAATCAAAAATAGAATCCTTTTTTATCAGATCGTACAAAGGTTTAGCAAGCATTGATATTTAGCTCTAGTTTATTTTCTTTAAGAGTTAAGAACACTTTCCTTAATATATCAAAATGTTCTTCAACTGAAGCTGTTGCCACCATTATATCATCCAAATAAATGATAACTGCGTTACTAACCAGAAGATTATGAAAAATTGTCGTGATAAAGCGTTGAAAGTTAGCGGGAGCATTACAAAGTCCAAATGGTACTTGCTTATACTCATATTGCCCACAATGTGTTACAAAAGCTGTTAACGGCATTGATTCTTCACTCAACTTCATCTGGTGGAACCCACTTTTGAGATCTAATACACTAAAAACTTGTTTGCCTCGCAATTTACCAATGCAATCCTCAATAAGAGGTAAAGGAAACCTTTCCTTAATCGTGAACTTATTTAATTCTCGAAAATCTATGCACATCCTTATTTCCCCGTTTTTTTTCTTCACTAAAACGATACGTGAGGCACATGGTGATTTACTCGGACGGATGATACATTCATCCAACAACTTTGAAATAATGCCATTTACAATTTCTTTCTCCGAAAAAGACATTCGCTTAGGAGTAAAATAGAGGGATGTATTTTCTTTCAATTTTATCTCCATTTCAAAATTAACTTTAGGTTTCTGTGGTGTGTACCCATTAATATAGAATTTGTCAAATAAAAGTTCGAAATTTTTTTTATCGCGGTAGCACACATTACCGATATTTAAATCGTTCTTTTCATTTTCCGATACATAATCTATGCTCATAATGTTACCTGATTCTTCGATATTTTCGTAATGTTCACATAACCTTTCAATGTTGACGGTATTGCCACAAAATGAAACCACGGTATTTTCATATGAAGTAAAATCACGGCCTAGCAAGACGTCATAGCTCATCGTATCATCAGGAACAACCCTAAAATTTAAATGAAAAGAAATCTTGTTACAATAAATATTTTGGTTTGAAACTCCAAGAATTTTTAATTTTGACTCATTGATTCCTTCAAAACTGCCAAAACTTTGTTTAAGATTGAAATTTTTAGCTAAGCTTTTTTTAATTAGTGAAATTGGACTGCCGCTATCCACAATAGCATCTACTTTAATATTAAAAGATTCAAAAATTATTTCAACAAAATATTCGGCAACAATTGGCTTTATAGGTAAAACAGCTGCCTTTCGGGATGGCGTTCCTTTGCAATCATCTGTCTTCCGAGATAATGTTCCTCTGCAGTCTTTATAATTGTGTCCAGTTAGTCCACAGTTGTAGCATGCACCACGCTCTTTGGTTTGTTGACACTGGTTGTATAAATGACCTGCATCTCCACAGCTAAAACACTTCTTTGCGATCTTTTTTTCAGTTATCTGATTTGGCTTCGGCAAGTCTAGTTTAGTTAATGATCTTACGTCTTTTTGCTTCACCACATTCACCATGGACTGAAGCATCCTACTAGGACTTTAATATTGTTGCATTTTGGCCTGACTCTCCAAATAATGATCATCCAGACCGTCAATTAAATAATCGATTATCTCCTCGTCTTCTAATTTTAGCTTATTAGCTAAGACTAGTTTCTCTTGGAAATATATCGCAAATTTTTCTTCTCGTCCCCACTTACGATTTTCGAGTTGTTTTCTAAGTAAAACTTTGTCGAGTTTTACTGCGAACAGCTCCACTAATTTTTCGAACAAGTCTCGAAGATCAAGTATTAGGTGCTCCGGGCGAGAATAAAACCAATTTAGAACCCTACCTTTGAGTTTTCCTATCAGTATAATACGCAGCAGCTTCTCTTCTACCGCATACACCTTCTGAACCATTTGTATTTGGGAAATCCATCGTTGTACATCGTCATGTTCTGAGTATTCCGGAATCAGTGCCGAAAGTTGCGCTGCAGAAAAAGGCGAAGTCGGATTGCTTACCGGACTGCTCTCAAGATCATCCAACTGCAACGAATTCCTAGCGTTTCGTCTGCCCATATTAAATTCACCGCTAGAAAACTCCTTTTCTAGTATACAATATGGCTTCGAATGCAAGTTAATCGTGAAATTGTCTAAATCTTCTTTGTAATCCGTTAATTTTTCTCGGGTAATTTTTCTCCACTTCTGATATTTGTAGTGATTAATTCTTAGTTATTTAACTTCTCTTGTTGCTTTTTATTATTTTTTCTCCTTTTAAAAAAACAAACGTCTCTTCTTGCTTTCATTTGTTATTCTTCTTTTTTTTTTCAAAAAAAACCAACGCCTACCTTTCTCTTCAATTTTTATACATTCACAATTGCAATGGCTACTACAACAATGGCTACTACATGTATAAAAATTATTTTCCTTCCACCACCTCCCATACAAACTGCACTTTTTCATGAAATACTCTAAACAAATTTACTCAGTACGTATAAAATTGATGGAGTTGAAATTGTGCACTAAACATTTATTTAGAATCGTTCGTAAGACCTAAAAAAATTAGGCAATTAGCTTCACTCCTTCTACCCCCTTCTATACAATTTGACACAATTCAACAACTTTACAAAAAGTCGAATTGCCTGAAAAGTATGAATGTTACTGATCTGCTATGCCAAATAAATGATGTTTACAGTTATTTCTAAGAAAGTTATTAATAACTCCACCCTCATTCTACCACCTCCTATACAAACTGCACAATTTCACTAAATTCAATACACTAAGTTTTTCAGTACCTATTAAATTTTTGAATCCTAAATTTTGTATAAAACATTTTGATAGCAACCTTATCGTGATGTGAAAAAATTAGTTCAATGTTGTCACCCCCTCTACCACTTCGCCTACAAAATTTCTTAAAATAAAAAAATTTCTCCTTCATCTAGAGTATCGCACGATTGGGTTTTACGCTCAATCGTAGTCCTGTTATGTTTTTTTTAATGTTGCATTTATGCGAAAATTCTAGTGATTGACTGCGCCAGAAATAATTAGTTTGTAAGTAATTATTTCGAAAGATATTTCAATCATGGCAAAGCAGTAAGGTATGCATCAGATTTGCATTCCGACTGCGCAAGCTGTAGCGCTACGTATATTGTTTTACGGGTTTACTCACTGTAAACCCATAAAAAGAAGATGTTTTTAAACTTCAAAGTAAAAAGTAGCGATTACGTAAGTTTTGAGTTATAAGTTTGCCCAATGCAAGCTCATAACCCTGGAGACGGTGATCTGTGAGAGTGTAGGCTCACAGTCACTAAGAAGGTTGAATAGGTCTGAGAAAGAGAGGTTATGAGTCTACCCAATGTAGCCTCATAACCAGATTTACGCTTTATGGCGGTTGTGGGGCCTACTCTATGTAGAGCCACAATCGCACAGGGCCTCTAAGAATATGAGACATGGATGTACTATGAGCCTACCCAATGTAGTCTCATAGACATAAAAAAAAAGTGGCGGTTTGGGTCTAGTGTATTTAGGGTCCCAATCGCGAGTACGAGATTTAAATAGGTTCACCGGAACTTCGGGTCCAAAGCCACTCACTTGGCTCTAGGGAGCCAGGGGCGGTTCGGGCGTCGTTGCAGACAGGGGCTACCTAAACCGTCGCACTCTTAGCCTTGTAGGGCCAGGGGCGGATCAGGGTTTTTAAATGGTCTCTGAAAGAAAAAAATATGTCAAAATTTTAATAGTAATACCTCCATCACTTATTTATTGGCCACCTTCTTCGGTTAATTGATACTGTGTTTAGTCGTATCTAGAGCACTAGGTAAGCTCTTCGTCATTGACTAATAGAAAATACCTCGATTCTAGATCGGTGCCTTCATTTATACTTTATTTTTGCTGATGCTAGCTATTTTTTCAATATACAATATTTGCAATTGCAAAGTGCATGCGCTTCAAGATTTGCCTAGTAAGCAAATTTCGAAGCTCGAGTGTTGAACTCTCATCATCAATGTATCTTCCTCCCGACAAAAATTGTTGAGTGTGGTAACGCGAAACCATAAGTTACCTTGACCGCCGCTTCATGTCTTCCTCTTCTTCTTCTACATTTGTTTTCTTCTTTCGCATTGCAAGTTGCACTTACGTTCTTACGACTCATTCTTGGCCGCACATGCTGGTATACATACATAATATGCGCATGGGGCTTCTTTTTTTTGTATGCAAAATTTCATAATTTCGAGCTCGGGAATAACGCGTGTTATTGTTTACAGAGATCAGATGACCAAACGACAGGCATGCAGCTCGACATCGAAATTTTGTTAGTGCAACAACATTGGGTTATGGCAGATTGTTTATGCCCGCTGAATGAGTTACGTCAGAACCGTGACCTTCTTTGCGATAGCGAATGTTTGTATGATAACGACGGTTCTTTTGTTCAATGAACCGGTTTCGCGTGATCACAGTAGGCCTTGTAGATGGTAGCTATGTCGGCAGGCGTAAAATATTTTTTGCATTTGCAAAGAATACCTAGGCGTTTGGAAGTATCAAGGGCAACATCAAAGATGTGTTTGCTCAAATCAAGGTGGTTATTTAACTTGACGCCTAATAGAATAAACTCATTTGAAGAGCAAAGAGATACGTCATTAAAGGCTAAATTAGAAGATGACGCTGGAACATCACGTTTAAGAGAAAGATGACAGGTTTGTGTTTGGCGGTGGTTTTGCACTCTACTCTATTTTTCCTGACCCATTTTAGGATTAAGTCGAGGGCGGTGTTCAGCGAACCGAATAACTCTCTGCGTTTAGAAGCAACAGATTGCTTATGAGATACCGCAGCGGAGTCGAATTCAAAGGTGTTACTTAAAGTACTGTCATCTGCAAAACTATAGATTGGATTGACAGTAGAAAGCATAGTAATAAATACCAAAAACAGAGTGGGCGATAAAATAGAACCCTGAGGGACACCGGAGTTGATTGGGAAGGAGGAGGAAGTAACGCCATCTAATACGACTCGTATAGGGCGATTGGACAAGAAACTCTCATTCCATTGAATAAGGGAAGCATCGAGGCCAATGGCCTTGAGCTTAACAAGAAGACATTCGTGCCAAACTTTGTCAAAAGCTTTTGCAATGTCAAATGCAAGAACTTGATCTTCGCCGTATTTGTACAAGCAGGAGTTCCAACGTTCCGGTAGATAGGCCAAGAGATCTCCCGTCGACCTTCCAGAACGGAAACCGTATTGACGATCGTGGATAAGCTGTTGATCCTCGAAATAATGAATGATTTTGCGACTGAGTTTCCATTACTTTCGAGAGCACTGAAGTTATGGCTATTGAGAAGGGTTCGGTTTACTTCCTTTCTTGGGAATTGGCTGAACATTCCCAACTTTCCACAATTGTGGAAAGTACCCGGAAGAGTAAGATAGATTGCGTAGGAATTTATCCAGAGAATGAGGAGGGGAATGCAATCAGGGCCAGTGGACTGTGAATATTGAGCTGTTGCAGAATCTTGAAAATGAGACGTGTGCGAAAATGTAGCGAAGGCAGTGAAAAACCAGAAGGTGAAGCTGGTAGTGTGGATTTTCTCGCAAAGCTTGCTGCCAATAAGTTAGCTTTCTCAACAGGATCGACTACGGTACGGTCACCATCTACGAGTGGCGGTGTTGATGAAGAGACGAAATTATTGCTGACCGTTTGTTACACCGGCGGCGAGATGGCGCTGGCATTCGAAGAGGGCAATAAGTGCACAGGCGGTGCGAATGAATGCGAGAGAGAGAAGTAGGTGGGAGGGCGCGTCAGGAAGAAGCGAAGGAGTTGTTATTGAACCTCAAGGCGAGGCGGTGTGTTTAATATTGAATAAATAAAAGGATAAATTGAACAAGCGTGAAGAATTCTTATTATTTACTTGTAACACGTTTTTACAAAAGACCAGAAAGATCTTGAGCCTTTTGGACACTGGAAGATCTTCCTTCGAAGTTTATGGTCGTAATCATATTTAACACGTTTGAGGATAGAGTTGCAGATATTTCTTATTTAATATAGAGCTCTCTGTTAGCTGAAGTTCTAAAGTTTGAAACGACTCTTTGCCTGAATTGCAACAAGACATTCATTTGTAAACCAAAAGTCCTTCGACGGCAGGATTCTCTTTTAACTAGAAGCTAGAGCTTCATACCTTCATACCTTTCAGGTCTCGGTGACGAGTTTACAGGCTTCATCGCAGTCATTGGAATCAAAGTACATTTCCTGAACACCTCATTTAGCGCCCCCCATTTAGCTTTTTTAAAACGCCATACAGTCGTTCGAGGTGCCTTACCTGACAGCGGTTTTAGTGCTGCAACTGGAAATTGTGCACGAGTCAATAAGTTATCCGTATTTCCAATTGGCGATGGGCAAACGAGTAGGCTCAATTACCAGTTGCGTTAGTCTGTACCCTGCAAAGTGCTCGGTCTAATGTTCAATTTAAGCAGAAGTAAAGAAGCTAAAGTTCAACTTTGAAACAAAGCTGATGGCTTCTTCCGGATTTTGGCTCAAACGAAAAATCCTCAATTATTCGACTTTTTGATGTCTTTATAAGAGAAAAATTACCTGAAATAAAAGAAAATATTGTCGAATTTATTTCCGCAAATCAATCTTATAGCCTAACATGTACGATAACAACAGGAAAATCCAATAAGAGTAGATAACATTAAAATTTAGCACAGCAGTCTTTTAGGAACGAACCACTAAATCGATAACAAACTTTCTAAATCGCCTCCAGCTTTAAACCTGTAAAAATATCCTGGCATCCCGCAGCGCGAAATTATGGATACGTCGCGGTCTATCGATGTGCACCCGCCCGCGCAGTTGACACAAAACTCGCTCCGTAACATTCGGACAGCGCTGCACCATCAGCGATTCCAATTGGGAGCAGTGTGTTGCAATTGCACTGCAACCCGAAAACATTTCAAATAAAACCAAAAAAAAGATGCAAACAAACGGAAACTTACTCAATTCCGAGATCGGATATTTGATTGCAGCCGACCAGGTTCAAATGCCTGACCCTCGGGCAGAACTGCGCAATCTGAATGAGCACGTAGTCGGACACGCTGGGCGTGCAGGCCAACGACAGGATCTCGAGTTTGTCGAACATCCGGAAGAAAATTATGAGACATCGTTCGCCGATCGAATGGCAGTAGGAAATGTCCAGCTCGACGAGATTTCGATGATGCAAGGTCAGCGCGTCCACTGCTCCCGTTGTGAGCCACTCGCATTTCGAGAGTTTCAGGATTTTTAGCAGCTTGCAATCGACGATAAGCGGCTGCAGGCCCGCCGACGACATTGTCAAGCATTCGTTTAAATTCACAACTTTTAACTTTTTATTGTTTTCCAGTAACGGGACGAGCAGCTTATCGGTCAGCCAATTGCACTTCGCCAGATTTAAATCGTCGAGCTTCCGGCAATTGTGGGCGAGAACTCGGAAGGCGACATCGATATTCTGCGAGTTGCAACCAGACAAATTGATACTTTTCCGATGCGTAAAACTCTCTTCCACGAAAACTTTGCACAGTGTCGAGCAGCATCGCAGTGTAAATAGATCCTTCAACGACAGGTAAGGCACAACGTTCGGGAAGAGGATGTCAGCCCACGAGATTTCGAGCAGCGAAAGGGGTTTTTCGGATTCGCGACAGCCTGCCGAATCCATAGCTTTTTTTCATGAAGCAGCCCAAAACTTAAGGTAAACAAACTGGTTGTCAGTTTGTACGGAATTCCGAACGAAATAGAATAAGTTCGTTATGACGCCCTCCCCTAAAACGCACTAAAAAGTTATCAATGTTTTTTATTCAAAACCAACGGTACAATACTCATATAACTCGTCCCTCTTAATATGCACCAAAATGCATTTACAGTAGAACGCCGATTATCCGAACGCCGATTAACCGAATCGCCAATTATCCGTATCGGTCCTAAGCGTGATATAAAAAATTAAAACCAAGTAATTTTTCTTTTGTTTTGTTGCAACAAGCTGGAACTCGCTGGAGTCCAGATATATTTCAACTGTTATAGTTGAAAGCTAGAGGCAAGACACCACATGTTTTGCGTCGTGCGGTTTCCGTTGGAACGATCTATTGGACAATCGATTTCAGGACCAATTTTATGTGAAAAGGCGCGAATGTTCAGTGAAAAAATTGGTGTAGCTGATTTCAAGGCAAGCACTGGATAGATCCGCAATTTCAAAAATAGGCACGGCATTCGGGAACTGGATATAGCTGGTGAAAAACTTTCTGCTGATAGTGAAGCTGCTAATAAATTTGTGAACACCTTTAAAAAAGAAACTGAAAACTACGACCTTGATCTTGTTTACAATGCTGATGAGACTGGTTTGAATTGGAAAGCTTTGCCGAGAAAAACCCTAGCATCTAAAAGAGAACAGAGTGCTCCCGGCCACAAAGTCAGTAAAGATCGCGTCACCATAATGGTCTGCGCTAACTCTACTGGTACCCATCGCCTACCTCTATTATTGATTGGCAAAGCAAAGAAGCCGAGGGCTTTTAAGAACGTAGCCAAGTTACCAGTGACCTACACAAATCAGAAGAGTGCATGGATGGACAGCAGTATTTTTTGGAGTGGTATGATAAAACCTTTATTCCTGAAACAAAAAAGTTTAAAAAGGAACCAGAAAAAAAGGGGAAAGTTTTGCTAATTATTGACAATGCACCAACGCATCCATCACTTGAGCTTCTCGTGAGAGAAGAAGGGAAATTTAAGTGTCTCTTTCTACCACCCAACGTCACAAGTCTGCTGCAGCCCATGGACCAGGGTGTTATTGAGTGCACGAAACGTTTTTACAAACAACAGTTGCTTCGTAAATTGCTTCTGGCTGAAGAAAACGACGAAGAACGGGTTTTGGATTTGTACAAAAAAATCAACTTGAAAGACTGTTGCTACATTATTGCAGATTCCTGGAACATGGTTAAAAGTGTTTCACTGAAACGAGCTTGGAATAAAATAAACGGCACATCAACAAAAGAGCAACTTGAGTTAGAAAAGCAAGCGAAGGAACGAGAATCAACCGCTGAAGTTAATGAAGACGAACAGGAATTACCGTCAGTGGAAGAGTTTGTAAACATGGCTAATGAAATCGCGGGATGTTCGGCGTGTGATGTCGCTGATAAGGAAGAGTGGTTGCACTGTGATAAGAATGATCAAGGGTTCCAGATACAGACAGATGATGAAATCGCAGCAAGTGCCATGGACGAACAGGATAATGAAGAGGACGACAATGAGACCGAAGGGGAAGAGGCACAAGACCAAAGTGTACCATCTCACAGAGAGGCGTTTATGTGTTTCGATAACGCCCTCAAGTGGATGGAACGGTAACCCGAATGCGACGGTGTACAACTTCTTGCCGTCCGGCGCCTGCGTGACCTTGCCGCACGGAAACGAGCTCCAACGTCGAGGCAACTTACTCTGATCGAGATGTTAAAGTGACAAGATATTGTAGAACTGTGTTTGTTAAACTTAATAAAGTTTATTCTATGTGTTTTTCTTTATTACCAGTCTATGTCCGATTATCCGAATCAACGAATGATAACGAAGTTTTACCGAGCGAAATTTCATGCAATTTTTCCACCAGACTGTACATTTTGCTTTGACAGCATCACAGTAAAATGTCATCAGCGGTCAACAAATCTTATTAGTGGCCAAGAATCTCCGTTTTATTAGTGAATTTTGTCTTGTTTTTCGTAATTTCGTTAACCATGTCGAGTTCGAGCGCGAACCTAACGGAACAGCTCGAAGACGAAGAAGTGAAAGAAATCCTAAAGACCGGGACCGATCTACGCCAATATTCGCAGCAAATCGAAAAAGAATTCAAACATGTCGAGAACAAGTCGATCGAGGACTACATAAAAGAGAGCCAGAATATCGCATCGCTCCACAATCAAATCGGCGAATGCGACGAGATTCTCGAACGTATGGAATCGATGCTGATGAATTTCCAGAACGTGTTGAGCAACATCAGTTCGGAAATCACGACGCTGCAGAAGAAATCGGTTCTGATGTCCGTGCAATTGACGAATCGGCAATCGGTTCGCGTTCAACTCTCCCAATTCATCGAGGACATATCCGTGCCCGAGGAAATGATCACAACGATCATGGAAACGCCGGTTGTCGAGAAGGACTTTGTCGCCGAACTCAATCAGCTCAATCACAAATTGAATTTGATGAAGGAGTTGAATTTCAAGGAATCGAAGAGTGCGGGCGATGTCGGCGACGTACTCAACAAGCTGAAGATCAAGGCCATGGCCAAGATTCGCGGATACTTGCTCGAGCAGACATACAAGTTCCGGAAGCCGATGACCAACTATCAGGTGCCGCAGAATGCCATGCTCAAGCACAAGTTCTTCTTCGAGTTCATTCTGTCCAATGAGCGGCAAGTAGCGCAAGAGATTTGCAACGAGTACATCGATACGATGAGCAAGATCTATTACAGTTATTTTAAGGTAAGTGGAGGATTGAGGTCGAAGAGCTCTGTGGATGTTTCTCATTCTTTTTCCAATGGTGCTACAGTTAAAATCGGGCCTTGTTCTACTGGCTATGAGGTTCCTTTACATGCATTCTTTCTGTGGAAGAGTTTCTAGACCACAGCCCTCTACGATTTTTTTAGTTTTGCCAATTGAGGTGACCTATGCACGCTAGGGTTTAGCCTAGTAGGTAGCGTGTTGGTCTACAATGCGAAGGTCGTGAGTTTAAATTCCAGTCGGCGCATAATTCCAGCACACTGCCTGCTTAGCTATACTTTGGTCACCTCAACCTACGAAAATGAAAAATTCGAAGATGGAGGGCTGTGCGAAGATCTAACAACCTTTCCGCAATAAATAATGAAAAAAATGTTAAGGAACTTGAACGTTGGGAAGTCAAGGCCCGGTTTGGGCTGTAGTGCCATTGTAGAAGTAAAAGAAGATATGCCCGCGTAAGCAGTATGCGGGTATTATACGCCGACCGGGATTTGATCTTCATTGTAGAGCACCAGGCAGGATGTTTACAATTAATTAATTTATATAGCTACTGAATAATCTTTGATTTTCTTTCGATTTTCGCTCTTTTTATCTTTTATTGATTTTGTTTATGTGACACTGGAACTAGAGGGGTTGCCTTTCTGTTCTTAAGCACAGCTCCGGTGAGGGGAGTTAGGGGTAAAGAAGTCCGCCAAAGATAGTAAGAACGCTGTCTGATGATGGAATAACGATCTTGATATTCTGAAAGAAAAAACGAGCAAGGAAACTCTTAAATAAAACTAATTCCAACAAATGTTACACAGACTGGGATAAATACCAAGCAGCACTTACACTGTATAAAAAACAGCTAAGAGCCGTCAAACGAAATTCATGGAAGAGATCTGTGAAGAAATCGATAACGTCAACGAAACTGCTAGGATAAAGAGGACCCTATCCAAAGACCCATACATGCCTGAATTACTGGATAAAGGCAATGGTTCATGGACGGGGTCTAGCGGCGAGTCACTTGAACTTTTAATGAAAACGCATTTCCCCTGATGCTTTGAGCCCTCGCCACAAAGTGCATGAGTCGATCGTATTCCAGCCAACTCAGAACTAGTAGATACAGTCGTGACACCAGAAAACATATGGATAGCGTTCAGTTCCTTCAAACCTTACAAGTCAGCAGGACTGGACGAAATCGATCCCGCAATGATACATAATGCGGATGAAACAATAATTCAGCACTTGGTTGACATATATAAAGCATGCATCAGTCTTTGCCACATACCGAAGCTATGGCGAGTGGTTTTCATCCCTAAACCAGGCAGAGCATCCCGAAGGTTTTCCGACCCATCAGCCTAACTTCGTTTCTTCTGAAAGGCGTGGACAGCTGCCTACGTACAAAACTGAACCTCTCAAGTATCCGTGGTGAAGCGGAACTTCCTCTTAAACATGTGTCGGTAACGGCGAATAACTATTCGTCAGCCTGGGATTCGAAGCTATCCCGCTTCAACAATCCAAGGGCTTTAGTCAATACCAATTTAGACGCATTGGTGTTTGTGCCTACAATCAAGACCGAATCAGCCGATGAGATGATGCGTGTATTAGACAACTTCAGTCAACATGTGAACTCGCTCGAAAATCTGTCTCGGCCTGTTGAACATTTGGACGACTGGCTAGTTTATTTTCTGACAAATAAATTGGATGGTAACACACGCAAGGACTGGAAGACGTCACTGACACACAATACCAAATTACCATCCTGCAATGAACTTAAAAAGTTTCTTAAAAGCCGGATGCAAGCACTAAACGTCATCGACAGAGCACGAAGCTCGACCTCGCACACACCCCAGCTAACATCAACACAACCAGCTACCTCGTCGGTTAGAAGTTGCCACTGCTGCCGAGGTAGTTACTTACTTCTACAGGGTGGGCCAAATACAAGTTTCTTTTTAAAAATGCAATAAAATGAACAAAATTAAATTTTTTTTCCATGTATTATGGCTTCATTAGTAAAAGCGAACATTCCCATTAATGATGGAACACAATTTCGCTTGCTGGCTTCGCAGTAGTGATTTGTTATGTTATGTGATTTTTGGGCGAAAAATCATCTTTTCTGACGAGGCGCATTTTCATCTCGGAAGCTACGTTAACAAACAAAATTGACGCATCTGGGGCTCGGCAAACTCGCACGTTATTGTCGAGAAGCGAATGCATCCATGTTATCCGGATTTTTTTTTAACTGAAATTGAAGACATGGATTTGGACGAACTCTGGTTCATGCAGGATGGCGCGCCATGCCACACAGCCCATGCCACAATCGATCTTTTACGCACCAAATTCCCAAATCGTGTTGGCGATGTCAATTGGCCGCCTCGGAGCTGCGATTAGACCCCTTTCGACTTTTTTTCTGGGGAACCGTGAAGGACCGATGTTATGCCAACAATCCAGAAACGTATCATTCAAGCAATCCGTGAGCTACAGCCCGAAACCATCGACATGGTCTTGGAAAATTGGAGTGACAGAATGCGCTCCTGCGAAGCCAGTCGAGGCAGCCACTTGAACGAAGTTGTATTCCATCATTAATGGGAATGTTTGTTCTTACTAATGAAGCCATAATACATGGAAAAAAATTTAATTTTGTTCATTTTATTGCATTTTTAAAAAGAAACTTGTATTTGGCCCACCATGTATTCTGCCCGCGATTTCAAGCAAAAACTGTCGATCAACTTACCGCTATCGGTTAGCAAAAGGGCCTTTGCTTAAACTGCTTAAGAACCGGTCGTAACCAAGGAGGATATATAATAAGGAGTGACTATGAGCATGCTTTGCCGTGTATGAACATGGGAATGAAAGTATTTCCCTCCCCTACTAGCGAAATGTCCCGCGTTATATTGTCCGTTGCTAAAGTGCTTAGCTTAAACACGAACCAAAAACTAATAAAAATTGAAAAAATAATAATTTCTGAAATAAAACAGCAAACTCCATTGTACTGAAAATTACTTTATTGCTGACTGAATATTAGCAACCAAGAGAGAATACAAATTATGGTATTTTTTTTGTAAAAGTTTGAAGCCAAGTTAAGCTTAGACGCTATTTTCGAAAATTTCTGAATCAAAAAGTATTCCCACATGAGACAGCCTATCAGGTACTCCACTTTATATATCCTCCTTGGTTGTAACGCGACAAGCTGTCCGTCAGAAAAACGTTGCCAGCGGTATCAGCAACGTCATCACACTATGATACACACAGATGACCGAGTAACCTTTTCTCATTCAGCGTTATCATCGCTGACTGATCTGTTGTCGAGTGCGTCACCGACAGGTGTACTACTGTTGGCTACGGCGATAGTAGAAGTAATAGCCGCAAACGGTCGGCGATTAAAGGTACGTGCGCTGATCGATCAAGGTTCCGAATCAAATTTTGTATCGCAATCGCTAGCAAATTCTTTACGGCCTTCCAAGAAGCAAGTTAGCGTAACGGTGTACGGTGTCGGGTAAGTGAAGGCAGGGACTGCAAATTCCATCATTACTCATAATATCACTTCGATACATGATCCTTCAGTGTATTTTTCTTTACGATCGTTGGTGCTGCCGTCACTTAGTCAATTAATTCCATCCAAATGCATTGCGAAGCACGACTGGCCGCACATCGATGGTTTTAAATTGGCCAATCCGGAATTCGAAAAGCCATCCTGCATCGATTTGATACTTGGCGTGGAAGTTTACGTATCGATAATTGAAAGCGACATCCGCAGAGGGCTCTCCGGAACACCTATTGCACAGGCGACTAGTCTTGGCTACATTTTGTCAGGGCGAGCTGAACAGAGTCATCAGCTTCCAGGTACTGCTCCAAACACCGTTAGCTTTCATGCATCGGCAAGAGACCTAGATGATTTTCTACGACGCTTCTGGGGGATAGAGGAGCCGCCTAAGGCTTCAACGCTCTCACCTCACGAAGCCAATTGCGAGGAAATTTTCCTAAATACGTGGTCCAACTTCCACTAAAGAGTTTAGCAGAGGAACTAAGGTCCTCCAAGGAGGCTGTCACTCAATCTTTGCTACGCCTTGAAAGATGTTTTCAGAAGGACGAGCAATTGAAACGCTCCTTACGATGAAGCTATGGAGGATTACATCGAACTGAAACACATGGAGCTTGTTCATACGAACAAAGAAGCTTTAATTCCAGTATACTATCTTCTGCATGATGCGGTCCCACCAGACTGCGGGTTGTGTACAACGCGCCGCAAAAATATACTTCGGGTAAGAAGTCCCTGAACGATATTCTTCACACTGGGCCCAAGCTCCTGAACGACATTTTTACGATCCTCATACGTTGGAGACTATTTTCATTCGTCTTATGTGCTGACACAGAGAAATTGTTCCGTTAAATATGGATCGATAAGAACGACGTCAATCTACAGCGTCTCCTCTATAGACGCCACTCTTCTGATCCAATCCTCACCTTTCGAATACTCACCGTATTATTTGGATCAACGTGCGTTTCCTACTTAGCATGCAGAGTAATGTTGCAACTAGCCGAAGACTATGAAACATCACATCCCGCAGCAGCTCGAGTCTTCAGGGAAAACCTGTACAGCAACGACGCGTTATTTGGTTCTTTCGACGTTCAAACTGCGATTCAAATCCGAGACGAATTAATCGCACTATTGAGGGAAGGCTGACTCAAACTTTGGAAGTGGTTAGCCAATACCGGGAAACTTCTATCCAACATTGCACCGGAAGACCTTGAGAAGCGTGCGACTCCAAAGGTTGTTCACGATAGCGACATCAAGGCTCTGGGCTTAATATGGGACCCAGAAGCAGACTGTTTTCAATTTCATCAATCTTGAAACTTGTGAGACTCCTGCGTCATACGACCCGTTCGGATATACGACCAGTTGGGATATACGACCTGTTCGGATATACGACCCATTCGGATATACGACCCGTTCGGATATACGACCCATTCGGATATACGACCCGTTCGGATATACGACCCGTTCGGATATACGACCCGTTCGGATATACGACCCGTTCGGATATACGACCCGTTCGGATATACGACCCGTTCGGATATACGACCCGTTCGGATATACGACCCGTTCGGATATACGACCCGTTCGGATATACGACCCGTTCGGATATACGACCCGTTCGGATATACGACCCGTTCGGATGGTCAGCACCAGTTGCCTATCAAGTCGAAAATCTTTTTTCAACGCTTGTGACTGGAGAAAATTGACTGGGATGATAATTTGCCTGGGAAATTAAATGACTTTTGGTTAAAATTGCGCGCACACGATCAAGGTCAACCGCTGCATTGGCACCACCAAATCGTATTTGAGCCTGGAATTGCATGGTTTCTGCAACGCTTCTTTAAACGCATACGGAGCTGCCGTTTACCTACGAGTCGTAACCGACAGAAACAGCATTGAAGTGAATTGGCGGTCGCAGTTTAGTCAAGCAAACGATACGACATTGCGTAGTATGCTGTCGTCTACGAGCCGTTACGAGACAACAGCTTATGGCGGATCTTCCGAGCGTTCGAGTGACTCCTACGAAGCCATTCCTTCACTCAGGTATCGACTACGCTGGTCATTTTTCTTCGTAAAGCCACGAAAGGGCCGTAATCGAACGGTCCTTAAAGCCTAGGTGCATCTTCGTCTGTTTCGTCACTAAGTCCATGACATTAATGCCTTGACACCAGGGCATTTCTTAGTAGGGGAAAGCCTTTTGGCAGTTCCGACACCATCCACCATGGAGTACTCCGTTAGTCGACTAGAAAGATGGGAGTTAGTTTAAAACATGCACGAGAATACATATATGGCAATGTTGGTGACATGAGTACATGCATAATTTGCAACTGCGGCATAAGTGGCGAAAGGTGAAGGAAGAAGTCAAAATCAACGACTTGGTCATATTGAAGGACGAAAATCGACTACCCATTCGATGGGCTCTGGGTAGAATCATAAACGTACATCCTGGACCTCATGGACTATCACGTGCAGTAACCGTAAAATATGCTGGCGGTATTACGAAATGCGCAGCCACCAAGGTTTGCGTGCTTCCAGTCGATACTACAGCCAAACAGACGAATGTTTCACCAAGGACTGGTACATCGTCAAATTACTAAACACCAGAGCAGAAGCAGAAGCATCCCTCACGGCGAGCGGAATCTTCGCATTGCGCATTTTTCATGCTTCACATGAGGTGGGCGGAATGTTGAAGATGGCTGGGCGCAACACATCACAACATACACACACACAACGCGGACACCACTACACAGTCACAGCAAGTTGCGATTACAGGCAGTCTTACTCCGAACCTTGCTGCGGCCTGTCCGTCAGGGTTCGTCAGTGCGCTTGCACAACACTTATTATAACTAGACATTATTACAATAAATATTTTATAATTAAAGCTAAGTTCCTTTTTATCGATAACATCCTAAACAGACTCTGTCCACAAAGGAACGCTACAGGGTGGCATAATATCGCCTCTCCTTAGGGTCCTAACAGTGAATGAACCCCTTTCCATTTTAAATCAGATCGGTTACCCCACAATAGCATATGCAGACGATCTTGTCATCATGCTAACTGGTATGTTTGAACAAGTTCTAGGGGGCCTTATGCAGTCCGGTTTACAACTGTTAGAAAACTGAGCGCTAGATGAAGGACATACCATTAATCCTCAAAAAACAGATCTGGTTTTCTTCTCCAGAAGAAGAAGACCATATGTTTTCAATCCACCAAACATTCGGGGTATCACTATCGTTCTCTCGAACCAAGTTAAATTTTTAGGTCTTATTCTCGATAGTAAATTATCCTGGAAGGCCAATATTCAAGAACGAGCAGAAAAGGCTACCGTAGCCTTCTTCGCTTGTGAAAAGACATTCGGTTTGAGACGGGGTTATAAGCCGCACCTCACCCACTGGATGTATACCAGTATTGTCAGACCAATTATTTGATATGGCGTGCTGGTGTGGTGGCCAGCGGTGGTACTAAAGACCAACCTAGCACCTTTGCAACTAATCCAACGGATGGCATGTCTGTAGTGTTCTTAGAACCACACCAACTGGAGGTATTTCTCTCAATACCACTACCACTACACTCCACCTTATCTTTTTATAAAACAAACAGTGGGCCTAGCTGCTAACAACAAATTTGTCATGGATAAAGTTTTAACGTCATTAGAGACGCAAACTCCCTTTTAGACTGCGAGTATGATTGCATGAACCAATCGCAGGTTGAGAAACGGAAGTTTCACATTAAGTTTCTCGAACGAAACGAATGGGCAACAAACACAATATTCAGCACCTGTACAGGTCCTCATCTCTATACGGACGGATCTAAAAATAACCAGGGGACAGGTGCAGGGATTTATTCCCACGACCTCGACATCCACATTTCATTTCATCTTCCAGAACATACGACTGTGTTCCAAGCGGAAGTATTAGCTATTAACGAGTGTATAAAAACTATTTTAGATATGCAGAACAGTCTTGGAAATTGTCACATTTTCTCGGACAGTAGGGCAGCGCTTTTGGCACTCCAATCCTACAAGACAACCTACAAGACAAACTAGTGTCCATTTGTAGACATAATTTAAATCACCTAGTGGCCATAACGGAAGTTTTTCTAATTTGTATACCGGGTTATAGCGACCCGCTACGACGAGACAGCAGACACGCTTGCACAGCAAAGATCTGCAAACATCAACTCCACTAGGAAGTCAGTCTATGTAGCACCAACAGTACTGAAGGCTAGCTTCAAAAAACCTATTTTGGATTCTTTCTTGGCAACACCTTCAAATTTGACTCCCCTGCGGAGGCACGCCCAACATCAGTGGCCTCATGCCGTAATGAGTCAATACAGTCATTGAACTCTGACCTCAGTTTAATCCTGGAAAGGGGCAGAAAAAACAGAGTAGAGTTTAATGCCTTAAAAACGCAGTCCTGTCATCTATCTCTTAAACATAACTTTTCGACGTCGGCCGCTAATATGTTCTTAAAT
The DNA here is from genome assembly GCA_963669355.1 of Chorisops tibialis. NCBI lineage: Eukaryota > Metazoa > Arthropoda > Insecta > Diptera > Stratiomyidae > Chorisops > Chorisops tibialis. The sequence continues at coordinate 260,916,255 of OY770262.1, read as the reverse complement.
GGCGTACAAATTTCACCTTCTGCAGACTTCACGTTACTAGGTATAAAATTTAACAATCGCCTTGATTGGAGCCAACACATTACAGTGTAAGAAATACTTTTCTGCGTCCGAACTAGCTACCATCTATAAGGCTTATATCCGACCACGTCTTGAGTACAACTCGCATGTTTGAGCTGGGGTTCCAAAATCACATCTGGCTCTTCTTGACCGTATACAGAAAGATGCATTCTGATTTAATTGGAGATGAAACTATATCAGCCTCAGTTGATTCCTTCGAACACCGTTGAAATATCGGTGTACTCTGCATTTATTATAGATACTTCCATGGTAAATGCAGCAAGGAACTAAAAGCCCTAATACCACCTATATTCAATGCCACCAAAATACTCGCCAAGCTGCACGCTCACACGAGTACACTGTGAAGCCCTTGCCGTGGAAAGTGAAATTTAGGCAGTCCTTTATCCCTCGGACGATAGTGTCGTGGAATTCATTACCAGGCAATCTCTTTCCCACTGAATACAACCTTCAGCAGTTTAAGAACAATGTTCACCGCCACTTCAAACTCTTCCGTCCTGTGTTTTCCTGCTGATTTCCCTATTTCCTCTTGTTTCCCTTACCTATGTCGAGTTAACTGTGCATCGCGCATTAAAAGGCGACTAAATTAATTTCGACAAACATAAAAAAAGGGGTAGCGGCAGAACGGCCAAATCTTTTTGGGAAGAACCAAATAAAAATATTATAGCTCAGCTGTTACAATGTAGTCGCTATAGCGTCCGAACTATTGTTAGCCTGACCACAGGTCATTGCTTGCTAAAGCTGCGCGCATTTAGGATGCGGCTCGCGAGTGACAGCGTTTGCAGAAGTTGCGAGGAAGACAAACATTATTTTTGCACTGTCCGCAAATCTCTAGATTTTTCTCGGAACTAATCGACCTCAGAGGCGTGAAACATTCGAGCCTGCTACGGTTCGCAAATCGAACCATGTGGCTAGCACAGAAGGAGTAAAAACTGTCTCATAATGAATAGGGGAGGTACATTGGGCCCAACTAGATGGCCCCAGTATATTGTGGTTCTACGAAACAACCCTCCTACAACCTAAACCTTTAAAGCGAAAAATAAAGTTTTTGGTGATTTTAAATCAAAAGCGACTTAGTTTCATTTTTACATGAAATCCAGCGAACCCTAGCGCACTTCAATATTTATCCCTCTGGCAATTGTGAAGCAATCTTGGTGGAGAAATGAGGTGGTTGCGATTTAACGCCCGAATGCGAGTAGAGTTCGACTTTTTGAAAATTTCTTTTTTCCTTTTAATTTTTTTTAAATAATAAATAATTCTCAATTACTATAACGTAGTTAAGGTGCGTCACAACAGGACATTTACATAATTTTTCTCCGTACAGAGCTACTCATCACGGCTATCAGCCTTGAAATTTGAAGAATCCGTTACTAAAGATGACCTTATGGGTATTGAAGACACGGCATCGCGTGGACTATTTACGAAAAACACAGCATTAAAAAATAAGAGTACTGTTTTCACTATTGGAAAACGCGGCGATATTTTGAATCAACAGTTGGAAGCACCAATTATTGTGCCGCACGCCCAAGTCAAAAACCGGGTAAGTCACAGCCGTTTTCGTCAGGTATTTTAAAAATTTTTTAATAATTTTTGTTTTAAGTACACTTTTGAAGCACTTTTCCGATCGGAACAATACGCCCTAGTGGATAACGCCTGCAGAGAGTACCTTTTTGTGACGGAATTCTTCATGGTGAGAAGCACACAAGCACAAGATTTGTTCAATCAAATTTTGGGAAAGACTTTAACTTTAGTTATTGTGAGTAGTTTTTTGCTTATCTAGAAATTGTGTAGGCTTATTAAATATTTTGTTTTCTTAGAAAAACTTAGAAACATTCATTCAGGATTGCTACGATACAATTGCAATGTTTCTGTGCATCCAATTAATATTTCGCTATCAGTTGATGTGCCATAAGCGCTGCGTGCCAGCTTTAGACAAGTAAGTGAACCGTTTGGGTTGCACTTTTAATCATAATTGACTTATTGCAGATATTGGGATTCACTGCAATCGGTTATATGGCCACGTTTTGAACAGGTCTTCCGTTTGAACATTCAAAGTATACGCGATTGTGATCCAACAAAATTTAATAAAGAGCTCGGGCCACACTATGTAAGCTAATAAACACTACACGCAAACCTGATTCATTCAATTATTGATATCTTTCATAGATAACGCGACGCTATGCCGAATTTTCTGCAGCGATCGTTGGAATCTCCGAACACTTTCCGAACGAGTTGGTCAGTCGTCTTCTGCTCGAATTGCAAAACGAAGTCGAATGTTTCATTCTTCGAATGGCCGCGATTTTCCCGTCTCGAAAAGAACAATTGATTTACTTGATAAACAACTACGATTTAGTTTTGGGCGTGCTAATGGAACATACGCGAGATAATTCGAAAGAAGCCGAAGCATTCCGTGAGCAATTGTCGGCTCGAAGTACCGAATATGTTGAAGAAATCCTGGCACCGCATTTCGGCGGTATTATACAATTCGTCAAAGAATGCGAACAGTACTTCGAAAAAGATCAAATGGATGAACTGCGACGGCAGGAACGTCGCAGCTTATCGTTGGTTGCTAATTTCTCGGCCAACTGGAAAAAATCGCTCGAGGAATTGAATCGCGAAGTTTTGCTATCGTTTCCGTCGCTGTTGACAGGCTCGACACTGCTTCAGTTGGCCTTGGCTAGCCTAGTGCAATATTATCATCGTTTTCATAAACTGTTAACGCCGAATGCGCGCGCACAGTTAACGAATATTCATGTGATAATGGTAGAAATTAAAAAGTATAAAAATAATTATTGAAATTTTCTGTTAAAAGGGTAAAATGTGAGTGAAAATGAAAAATATTATAACAGTTTGTATAACGACTACAAATTTTACATTAAAGTATTGGATAATTTATAAAAACGCTGTTTTTGTTTTGGCTGCTTAGTTTACTCGAATTGAGCATCAAAATAGATTTTCCAGTGGTTTTGGTTGTATTTCGTCCAGCAGCACTCGAGGTAGAACATTTCTCTATTTTTTTTTGTTCAAACGTAATAATGCGTATTTTTTTCATATTCATTCCCGAAAGCAACACCATGCAAGGAAGACCTATAAAAAAGTTGCTATTAAATAGAAATTTCATAATTTCGAGTTGATCGTGATTGGTAATACCAGAACAAACTTGTAACGAACAAACACCAGAAACTCGACAATTTCGGATCATCAAATCAATTTTGTGCCGCGGAACGAGCAAAGCGCGCGGCATTTGTGAACGGACGAAGCACACAAATTGATCAAATCACTTAATAAAAAATTGGTAATTAATCAGTGCGATGCTGCTGCCCAAACCACATGAAATGCTGCTGTCCAAACCACATGCAATGCTGCTGCCCAGACCACATCGATGGTGCTCAGGGTACCACAAACATAGAACACAACAGAAAATTACAGAGTATTAGGATTTATTTCGACAAATCCGTAAAATCTCGAAAATTTGTAGCCAGCCGGCATCTGCACATTTTGCTGGAGTAAAAGAAGCAGAGCAACGCGCACGCCTACTGTGTTACTACGCGCGCTTGCCTACTGTGTTGTGTGTTTCGTTTCGAAGAAATTCGTTTAGCAGAAACAATAGAACACAACAGAATCAATTGGCTGCAAACTGGAAACGTGAAATTGATTCATGCATTCTTTTCATGAAAGTAGAAAATTACAGAATATTAAATTTTTTTCGGTGAATTCGTAAAAGTAAAAGTGGTTACACCTTTTAAACGAAGGATCTAATATTTTGCTGAACGACTCCACTTATAGTTTTCGAGCCATCGGTATAAAAGGACATGACGCTCGTAGTAGAAAAACGAGGCGTAAAGAAATTGGCATTGCAAAATGACGAATCTATATCAGGGATATGTGAGACCTTTTTGTGGGAAAATAACGAAACAATGAATACACTGGCACCAAGTGTAATAGATATGTGTGATCGAATTTAACACATACGATAGGGGTGCCATGATAGCAACGTAGAGCCAATGCACCACTTTGGGCTGCATTCTCCATTTCCCAGCTATGGCACGTTTCTGCATGTTAGGTGCTCCGTTCAGATTCCCATTCAAAACAAGATCATACACATTTTGACAAAACCTTGTTGTTGGGCATGTGACAAACATGGGTGGTGGTGGGGCCCTCGGTGTCCGGAACGGCGAGGCGCTCCTTACCCTTACGAGAAATAAATAAATTGTTCATCCCGAAACCACTGTTCTTAATTTCTTTTCGGTAATATCGCCCTACAGGTTGTAGTCCTTCATCCAACTCGGCTGACCCTAGGCCGCAAAGTATGCCCACGAGCACCGAGCAAGGCGCTGAGGCAGAAAGTTCGAAAGAGGAAGAAACAGTCCAATGTGCAACAGTTCTTACCCTAACCCCGCCGGGAAGGCCGAGTTGTCGGCCTGAACAAGATGGCCCTTGAAAAAGGTATCACTTTTGTCTTTGTGGCGGCGAAGTGCCAGTATAGTAATCATTTGCTTCTTAATTGGCTTAAGAAATCGCGCAAGTTCACGCTGTCGACGATTCTGCGCAGCGAGGGCAGCGACCCCAAAAAATACCTAGTTATGCTCCGTAGTGCATAAAACCCTATTCGACCACGCTTACAGGACAATTCGCATAAATGGGCTGGGGCACACATCACGCGTCCCTCGAACACAAAATCATTCGTTTCGACTAATTGGAGATGAAACCGTCACGGCTTTTAGTGACTTGCGGAGCGTACTCTACGCTTCGTCAATATACTGAGTATGCCGGTGCACTTTCACCTTTCCGTACCGTGAAATTTGGGCGATAATTCATCTCGCGAGCTTTCAGACTTCGAAACGCATTGCTGCCTAACGTATTTCCAAGGAAATGTAAACTTGTAACGATCGCACTGTAAAAATTTTTTTTTGGGGAGAATTTTTTTTATATTTTGGATCGACTAGGGAAGAAAAGGTGATAGAAAAATAAATTTTTTTTTTGGATGTCAGTTGAACTTTAGCTTTCAACGATTTTAATCGAATACTAATAATAATATTAATTAGTAATAATTTTATCAAAAATCAACTTTTACTAAATAAAAAAAAAAAAAATACAATTGATCGAATGTTAGTGATTGGTTGATAAGTCAAATTAAATATATGACTCAATAGCTTGCAACAAAACCGTGCTTAGATTAGCAGCATAAGGCGATATTGGCTACTTTATTTGGCCGAAGACAAAAGAATATTTCTACAATTAAAAAGGATAATCAATAGACTGTTTGGCTGAAGTCAAGAGAGAACTTCATCAATCAAAACAAACATTCTCAACAACTTGTTGGCGTAAGCTTTTGGGTTTGCAAAAGTTAAAAAAGGCGACGAGAAGTAACATACCAATTCTGGAGAATTAATTGTAATAAGCGATCATTTGCGAAGAGATGGATAAGTTTGAATCTTATAAAATTTGTTAGAAGCAAAAATTTTTACTTATATATACCTAGTCGTGCCATAAGTTCTGTCACACGTATATGGGCAATTTTTGTATAAATGAAAAAGAGTTTTTGACAAAGGAAAATATATTTTATTTTGGCATACTAATGGAAGTAAAATAAGCAACAAATTATTCAAAGTGGCCGCCTTTAGCCTTAACACAGCTCTTTAATCTGTTGGGCCAGTCATCGATAGCAGTACGCACTGTTTCTAGCGGAAAATTAGCTACTGCTTCTGTCAAAGATCGCTTAAGGCTCTCGATATTTGGGTGTCGTCTCGTGCACACAATGGACTCTAACTCCGCCCACAGTTTGTAGTCCAGGGGATTCAAATCTGGGCTCCCAGAAGGCCATTCCGTCGCCCTTATAAACTGTGGAATATTGGTTTCCAACCACGCTTGTGTGGTTCGAGCTTTGTGGGCTGGCGCAGAATCTTGCTGGAAAACCCAATGTCGATTGTTGAATAGCGTAGAGTTCAGCGGCTTCACACATCCCTCCAGGATGTCCGTTTGATAATTTTTCGCTGCAGTTTTTACGCCTTTTTCGCAAAAATGAAGCTCGGTGACCCCTTCGTTGCTGACACCCCACCATACCATGACTGATGCTGGATGATGTCCTCGCTGTACCCTAGTGGCAACTTCTCGGGCTTCTGCGGAGCTGTGGGCATACACCTTATCATTTTGGCGGTTGAAATGTTCCTCCACCGTAAAAATTTTTTCATCGGTAAATAAAATTTCTCGATGTTTGTTGTTGCCGTACCGCCGAAGGAGCTCTTTCGATCTGGTGCTCCTAATTTGCTTCAACTGCTCAGTCAGCAAATGTCCCGTTGATCGTCGAAAGGCACTCATCCCGAGGTCAGATTTTATGATGCGAGACATACTTCGGGTGGAGATGTTCATCTCTCGAGCCATGATTCGTTGTTTACGAAGCGGATTTCGACGAATTCGACTCTCGACCGCTTTGATGGCAGCAGAAGAACGTACATCACGCGGACGTCCAGAACGAGGTCGATCTTCAATAGTCTGGATCGCGTTATATCTCTGGATCGCACGATACACAAATCTTTGCGTTATTTTTAACGGGCACAACAACTTGAAAATTTCACTCGCGGATTTTCCACACTTATGTAGTGCAATCACTGCAGTTCGGTTTTCTATTACACCCCATTCCATCTTCACACGTTAACGAACACACTTTAAATGACCATCAACTGTCAACAACATTATAACGTTTATAAAACTGGCCGATATTGAAATGTCACTCATAAAATAAAGTTGTTGCCAATGTGAGAAATTATGTGACAGAACTTATGGCAGGACTAGGTATGTATCTACACATTTAACTATTTTCTTTTTTCTCCCGTGTTATAGAAAAAAAAGAAAAGAATCAACCGATTTTATTTTAATTAATAAATTATTAATTCACAGAATATTTGAACGGTGCGCACTTAGTACAATCATTTTCATATAAATGTAACCACCTCATACAAGGTGGTTAATTTATAAAACCTCCAAAATTTACGAGACAATTGTCCGTGACCACCCAACTCTGGCCAGCTCAGTCGAAGTTGGGTCGTGTCGTCACACCTCGTAAATTTGAAGAAAATTTTCTCCGGATTGGAGATGGAGAGGAGGATGAAGGAGAAAACCAATTTACCAACCAATTAGTGCTGCACTATCAAGCAACAGGACTCTCAAGAATTTATTTATTTATTTATTTATTCATTTAGAATTCATCAACAAATGATTACTTACAAATTATACTACCATACATATTACATACAAAGATTACAGTAAAAACATCATATTGTTATTTCAACAAAGCTGATTTTATCTGAGCATTATTAAGATTAAAATCAATGTTGCTATAATTAACGTTAAAAGCCCGTGAAATGGAAGTTATCGGTTCGTGCTGGCCGTAATTAGTGAGATGGAATGGAATGTGGAGAAATACGTAGTCTCTCAAGGATCGATGAGGTATTTTGAAGGAGAGAGCTCCTAACAAGGGTGGAGAGTCAATCTTACCTGAAATTAATTTTACTGCAACTGCAGCACTAAGAATTAATCGCCTATGTTCGAGTGACTCCAACGAAAGAAGTTGAAGTCGAACAAAAGCAAAATACAGTGTCTTTGTAATGTAAGGGTCGTTAAAGTCCTTAGACCATCGTTTTACAAAGCCCCAAATGGAGTTAGCCTTGATAACTATACAATCGACATGGTCGTCAAAGGTAAATTTATCATTGAATAGTACACCTAAATCGCGTACTTTGCTTAATTTTTGTAAAGCAATTCCCTCTAAAACATAAATAAATTCGAATGGATTATTTTTCCTGGAGAAAGATGTCATGGTGCACTTTCCAACATTCAAAGGCATACAGTTTAAGGTACACCAGTCAAAAAATAGCTTTAAGTCATTTTGCAAAAGTAGATAATCATTCGTACAGGTTATAGTACGAAATATTTTTGCATCGTCAGCATACAGGAGAATATTTGAGTTGGATATGAACAAACTCACGTCATTAATAAATAAAGTAAACAGAAGTGGACCAAGATGGCTACCCTGAGGTACACCAGAAGTGTTAGGAATAATCGATGAGACAGCACCTCGAAATTGTACTCGTTGAGTTCGATTAGAGAGATAGGAATTGATCCACGTAGTAAAAATAGTTGGAAATCCGAGTGAGCAAAGCTTATACATTAGTAAGTTGTGATTAATTTTATCAAAGGCCTTACTAAAATCTGTATAAATACAGTCAACTTGTTTGCCTGCTTCAATCGCTGGAATCACAAAATTTGAAAATTCCAGCAGGTTTGTTGTTGTGGATCTACCTTTGGTGAATCCGTGTTGGGTTGGGCTAATTATTGATTTGCAATGAAAGTACATTACGTCACAGACAATTGCCTCAAATAATTTTGGAACACTAGACAGTCTAGCTATAGGCCGGTAATTACATACATCATTCCTTTTGCCTTTCTTGAACAGGGGAGTTATTGTTGAGTATTTCCATAAACTAGGGAAAACCCCACAACGAAGAGATGCGTTAAATAAGGAGGTCAGTGGAGATAAAAGTGCAGAGGAGCACCTTTTAAGCACAATAGACGGTATACCATCTGGGCCGCTATTGACACTCTCAGAGATGTTCGTGATGAACTTCAATATAGTGGGCTCATCAATAAAAAGATCCTTCATCTCTAGTGTAGTAGGGAAATTTTGTCAAGTATTGAAAATTCTTAAAATTAATATCACAGTCTGGGGCGTCAAATGCAGCACGAAAATGAATTATTAATTAAATGAATTATCATCTATATACCATTAACATCACTACAGGCCTGGCCTAGATTAGTGGCTTAGGTTGACAGAACTCCTTGCGTTCTTCCCTGCATGATATAGCTGCTTATAGCGGCGGCGTTCATGGAAGAAAACTATTGCTGCGGCAGCCAGGAAACAGCTTGGCCAGCCACGCTAGGACCTTTCTAATACGCTGCATACTGACGAGATGTGGATGCTTATGTGGGCGTTCATGGAAGCATACTGTTACTACGGCGGCCAAGGAAACAGTTTGGCCAGCAACGCTAGAACCCTTCGAATACGTTGCATATTGATGAGGTGTGGATACTGAGGTGCCAAGTCACGTGAGCATCGTTTGATATATTTGTATATTGGGCATAGATTGCATCGACGTTGGCATCTGGATTAATTGCATCAATAGCTTCGAATACTGTTGCGGCTGTTGTTGAATCTCCACAGTTGGCATCGTCATTTGTCCCATTGGAGCTTGATATGGCGAAATCGTTGCACCACCAGCCATCATAGATATTCCCATCGACGATATGGTACCATATGCTGGTTGATCGTAATTCTGTGCGCAATTGACGTAATCTGCAAAACCATTTTTAGTGCTCACTGTGCCTTTCATATAACATTTGCTTCTGATATATCTATAAGCACTCTTTCTCTCGCTAACAGCCTTCATTTCCGAGTTTCAGCAATAAAAATTCTCCACTAACGAATTCGAGAAAACGTTCCTCAAAAAGATTTTATGCATACGCGTACTTCAAAATATGTTCGATAATTTTGACTTCTTTTTTATTTCCAGTAAAAAGGCAATATATAGTTTTGAAAATAAAAATTTTTCTTTAAGTTTTATTAACTTTATGATTTAAGCACATATTTTTTTTTACGTCGACATGAATTTTTCTCCTCAAAATCAAATTCTAAACTGACTAAAAAAAATAATTTTCTTTCTTTTTTTATATACATACATACATATACCCTACTCGATCAAAAAAAAAAATATTCACTAAATCTGCTCATGTCCCACCTCATCCCGACGAGATTGAAACTCAGAACAAAGTCCGCCAAACAAATCGCCGCCTACCAAGCAAAGTCCACCTCATTGACTACTTCGCACGTTCCATACCTCACCAATCAGATCATAAAACCCACCGATCAGATCAAAGTTCACTAAACAAATCGCAGTCGCACTTCACCTACGACCTGTTCACCTGTTCATTCATTACTATACTTTATCAGTGTAAAGCAATAGCACTGAGCACGAGCAGTTTGTAGATATCACCAAAGACTATCAATTAGGCTTATATTATTGATATTCTTTGATATCACTGAGCGCGAGCAGTGAACAGATGCAAAGAAAAACAATGGAATATAATAGTTGTCCCAAGCGGCAATCGAGCAAGGAAATAGCTTCCATATGAACGACGTTCATATGAAAGCTCTTCCGTTGCTCGATCGGTGAACTTAGAGCTGAAGCAAGCTGATTGATGCTCTATGAACAGGTCGATCGGTGAAATGGGACTGTGATTTGTTTAGCAAGCTTCGATCTAATCGGTGAGGTGGGACGTGCGAAGTGGTCAATGAGGTGGGCTTTCATGAGTAAGCGGTGATTTGTTTGGCGAGCTTTGTTCTGAGCTACGATCTCGTCGGGGTGAGGTGGGATGTGTATGTTGCGCGATTAATGAACGATTGCGAACAAAAACTCTAGGATTTGTTGCCATGATGATTTCGGCAATTTTCTTGGCGATAGACCGTAAGCAGTGTGCATTTGCTCTGCTCTTCTAATCGCAGCTCTTTTAAATTTTCAATCGCAATATGCGATTGCTATTTTAAAAGAGCAGTGAAAAAATCGCAGGTATGTAAAATAGTATACCATCTCTATTCACTACAGTGAATTTTGACACGATCGTTACAAACTCCAGTCCTTCAAGAATAATTTTCACTGTAATTTTCGTTTCTCTCCATCCAAATTTCCGTAAGATATCGAATTCCTTATACACTTCCTTAAACGAATTAATTGTGCAATGCATTAAAGCGTGGTACCCTAAGCTATACTCTCTCTTCTTCTTCAATGGCATAACAGGACTTTGGCCTCCTGACCTTCAGGCTCCTTAACACATTATTTGTTATTGTTTAAGGATTGTTAGCCCTTCGCGCAACCCTCTATCTACGAATTTTTATTTTCATATAATAGATAGAGCTGGTCAAGATATACTCACGGAAGTAGTGTGCTGAAATTATACGTCGACCGGGATTTTAACTCCCGACCTTAGCTTTATAGACCAACACGCTATCCACTAGGCTACACCCTCCTAAGTTGTACCACAATATAATAGAGAGCAAAAACCTTTGGTAACTGGGACGAATACAGAGAGTCCCTTACTGAATATAACAAACTTTTAAAAAGAGTTAAAAAAAAGAGTCTTGGAAAAGATTTTGTGAAGAGACAAAAGGTGTCGTCAAAATACACCCCGAAATATATGGGACTATTAGAGAGACCGGATGGGTCCTTAACCAATAGCAGCATGGAAACTCTTGAAGTGTTATTGGCAACACATTTCCCAGGCTGCAAGATAATTAACAACAATGAAGATTTAGAGGCAGAGGAGAGAATGTATCGTCAAATTTCGTTCAGCAAAAGTATTGCTGGTAAAATCTTCACTCCGGAAAAGATCAGATGGGCGATCAACACCTTTAAGCCCTACAAATCAGCCGGAGTTGATAAAATATTTCTCGCATTACTGCAGAAGGGGTTAGAGATCCTAATGCCAATAATGATAAGGATCTTTAAAGCCAGCTTTGTATGGGGATACATCCCAAAAATCTGGAGGAATGAGGGTGGTATTTGTACCGAAGCAGGGAATTGTCCCATTGATCAGCCTAAGTCATATCGCCCTATAAGTCTTACCTCCTTTATCAAAACGATGAAGACTTTAGTGGACATTCACAAGGTCTGTCTTAATAATAACCAACAGGCCTACCAAAAAGGCAAATCAACAGAGTCAGCCCTTCATGGATTGGTAAGACAAATCGAAAAGGCAAAAGACTATTCCTAGACATTGAAGGAGCGTTTGATAACACTCCCCATGAAGCCATAATAGCGGCAGCTAGGAAAAAGGGTTTGGAAACGGCCAAGATAAAATGGATACACGTCAGCCGAATGACAACCACGGATCAAGCACAATGACTGCACAGACTATAGGGGCTGTCCTCAAGATGGGGTAATTTTAGTAGATGATCTTCTGGACCGTTTAACAGACCAAGGACGACTTCGTCATTATCATTAGAGGCAAATATGATTCAATAATATCGAAAAGGATACAATCAGCCTTTTAGGTGATAATGAACTGGTGTCAGTCTAAGAACTTGAATATCAACCCAAGTAAGACTGAGATAGTACCATTTACAAATAGAAGGAATCCCCACATCATACCTCCTTCAATAAATGGAACACTAATACCCTTTTCAGATGAGGTAAAATATTTAGATGTTATTCTGGATAGTAAACTCAACTGGAACAAATATAGAATGGACTCATGCCAAAGCACTAAAGGTATTTTGGGCCTGTAAAAGCTTATTTGGCAGAAAATGGGGATTAAAACCCAAAATGATTTGCTGGTGTTACAGAACAATCATTCACCCAATAGTCACATACGGATCAACGTTATGGTGGACTAAAATTTTGCAACGAAAAGCATAGGTTACGCTACAAAAAATCCAAAGGCTGGCTTGCCTTGGTATCACAGGAGCAATGAAAACCTGTCCTACAGCGGCAATGGAAATGTTCGTAAACATCCCTCCGATACATCTCCAAGTAAAAAAGGAAGCTATCAAAGGGGTGTTACGCATACAGGAGAAAAACAATTACAAATCAGGGGATTTTAGAGGTCACCTCAAAATCCTAAAAGATCCAAAAATAGAGGTTATAACTTCCACACTATCGGACGCGATACCAACAAAATTCAACTTTGAAACCCCCTTCAAAGTTATAATCAGAGAACGCAAGGACTGGCAATCCATGCTACCTGAAACAGTAGAGGGATCAACCATCTGGTATACAGATGGCTCTTGCACCTCTGAGGGGACAGGAGCCGGAGTCAAAAGTCCTAACTTCTCGGTTTCAAAACCACTCGGCAAAGAAGCCACAATCGTCCAGGCCGAACTAATTTCAATGGAGGATATAAGACTATAAGAAGAACTCAGCGCAAGAAATCTATTTATATGAGTCAGGATAGTCAGGCGGTTCTCAAAGCCCTAGCATCTAATAAATACGGATCGAGGATAGTTTGGGACTGCCTTCAAAACCGAATGATCCTGAGAAAAAGGAACGATGTAACCATAATGTGGGTACCAGGACATATGGGAATTGAGGGAAACAAATTTTATTGGTCCAGATTCATTCTGCGGAAAACCAAAAGGGCACTCCAACCCTATACTTAGAAAGTGGGTTGAACAAGAACATAAAATCTACTGGGATAGATTTCCAGGCTTGTCTAACTCAAAAAAACTAATCCTACCACGAAAAAACAAAGTGGGGCATATTTTAAAATTCAGCAAGAAGGATATTAGTACTCTAATCGGCCTAATGACGGGGCACAGTGAAGTAAACCACCACCTCAAAAATATGAGCTTAGCTGAAACCGAAATTTTTTTTTTTTAAGGAGCCGAAAACAACTTAGGGGATTACCCTTTAATGCTATGCACAGCTGTGATCTGTCGCCTCTGTCTCGAAGACTCAGAAACGAATCCTATTTCACTGTGAAGCATTAGCTAGGAAAATACACATCTTCTTCCTCCTTTCTACTGGGGAACTAGCCGACATGGTTCCCTGAAAAATACTTAGATTAGCCAAAGCTATTGAGATATGGTAGGGTAAAGGGGCAATAAACGCACAATAGGCCGAAAAAGTCGCAGTGCTCTCACGTGTTCCCCAAATAATAATAATAATATAACCACAGGGAATACGTCGGCTTGGTCAACCACGTAGCACATAGAAACGGGAAATTGAAAACGAGCACAGTGTAACAAACAAGTCCAGGCTTGAGGCTAAGTCCACCAAATTGTGAATTTATACCCTCTTTGCCTGCTTTTCGGATTTCGGTCGGAATGGATATTTGGATTCCAGCTAGCTGTTCCGGAGTTAGGATCTTCAGCGGATGATCAGTATGTATAATACCGATTCTTATTCCTTTGATCGCGTTTCTATGTTTAGTGGCCGATGTGGAGGGTTGAGCCTCCTCTGCAGGTTTATGCATGACGCTTTTATTTAATGTCTTGTGACTTTTATTACCGCCTTCAACAGATGGCGGTGTTGTTGATGAGGTTCTGCTCGCGGCTTGCAGAAGAAAGTTGTTTTTGTTCTATGCCACTATAACAAGCCTTAATAGGATATTGATTACGAATCTTATGAGCGAAGATGGACACAAAACTCCATTTGTCTATTTGGTATCAGATTTATGTTCAACTTTAAGATAAATTAAAAAAATTTTTATATACATATTTTTTTTCTTTATTTCTCAGTAACTATTGAAATGTGAACCCAAAAAAAAATTATATTTTTTTAATTCTTGGTGTTTAGTTATTTTAATAAGCAAGTATGTCCTTAGTTTTAATCTTCGAAAAGCATTTCAACAAGATCCTTATTTGAACATCTTTCGCCGTCCAATCGTTGCGGTGATTTCCATCGGAGCAAAGTTGGTAGGAAAACCAAATGTGTGCGTGGATCCTTCCGGAACGGACAGTTCAGGTCTTTCCAACTGAAAATAGAAATCGTTACAATCGTTGTTAATAGATTTGGCAAAAATATTTCCGGTAAAATCTTTACTCCGAAAAAGGTTAGATGGGCGATTAACACCTTTAACACAAAAAAAAACCAATTAGATGAACAGCTGCTGTCAGCAGAGCTGAAGCATTTGAGTCTTACAGAAAACAAAAACAGGTTAAGCGGTACCGCTAGGAAACGATGTACGTACCATCGTAAACATGGCAAGACAACAAACGCGGCGCACGATCTTGCGTGCTTGTCAATGCAAGATAGCTTAGCACCGGCACAGAATAAGGCGATGAAAGCCAACATACCTACTAGAAAAACAAATCAACTGATTCAGCCCTTCACGGTTCAGTAAGGCAAATTGAAAAGGCTTCAGACTACAAAGAAATTGCCCTTTGCACATTCATAGGCATAGAAGAAGCATTCGACAACATTCCTCATGACGCCATAATAGCGGCAGCTAGGAAAAAGGATTTAGAATCGGCCACGAATGGATACACGCAATGTTAAGGAGCCGAAAGATAACTACGGATCTAGGTGATAGCACAGACCTTCAGGGGCTGTCGAGACAATTTTTGGCTTCTTCGTATGAACGGAAGTGTTGCTCAGCCAGCCAATGTGTCATCGATTGGATAGATTTTTTTTTAACGCGAGAAAAAGCATCAAAACCCTTGAACCCGCTAAAAATCCCTCGCCTAACCCACTACCCCCAGGACAACCGTTAAGTATTTCGTCAGGAGAGAGGAGCTTAAAGCTCAAACGTCAATTTACTGTCACATATAATGTCTAATGTCACCCTGTATATTTCACTTCCTATTTTATTCAACTGCCAACTGTTCTAGCTGTTGCAGGCCCTTCTGTCTTAGATAGTTCCCTACGTAGTCTTTCGAGTCTCCTCTGCTCGGTGAGAATTTTCTTTCACATCTGAGTCACCGCATTCCAGGTTTCGCTGCTGCTCAGCATATGTGGAACTATGTTATCGGGGTTAATATTTTCTCCAACGATGTCCTCGACTCTCCTTCAGTCCATTTCGTAGGCTGGGCAGTGAAAGAATGCACGCTCTGCATTTTCTATTGCATCTGTACAACTTGGACATGACGCATACGTTGTTAAGCTTCGGGGTAGATAGAAAACCAACTCACACCAATAGATATCTCCACACACATTCACATCACCACCCAAGTCAAAAAGCAGGCGTACTGAAGACCTAAATATACAGAGTCCGATGCATAACTAAAGAAAATCCACGCAGTCTTCGTAAGCTAGCGAAATAAATAAGGCCTGGAAACCGAAGCATCCGACGACAAGCGATGAGTAAAGTTACTTTACACACGACGGATAAGATCGGTGAAATCCTTCGCAAATCCAACATCAAGACAACATTCTCTACACTGACTACTATCTGGGGAATTTTAGGAAACTAGAAAGATAAAAACCATTGGAGACTGAAGGAGTGTACAAAGTGCCTTGCGGCTCATGCGATAAAGGGTACATAGGAGAAACGGAACGCACAGTCAAAACAAGGTTCAACGTACACAAACGATGCACACGGAAAAACCAATTACAGTCATCAGCGATCGCGGAACATACAACGACAGAGGAATATGCAATCGATTTCGACAATGTGCAAATTCTAGCCAAGACAAATCAATATTTTCAACGGATAGTACGAGAAGCCATCGAAATTTCCAAACATCCCCAGAACTTCAACCAAGATACAAGATATCAGCAGTTTGGCTGCCTTTCTCAAAATTTGGTAAGATCAAAATCCGTATCCATAAATTCTTAACTAATTTAACTACCTAATACTAATTAGTTAACCTTAATGAACAAATTTAACCCTAATTACCATTTCACACCCAACTAACTCTATTCTGTATAAAATAAGAATCTTTTGTGGTTTGTCGATCATTTTGCAGTGCCGATCCAATGGAAAGAAAAATATGACATCTTAAATTAAAAGAAAAAATTTCCGGATTCTACACTGTTACGCTTTATTATTCGTGACGTTTCGGTCTCTGCTGAGACCTTTATCAAATTAATTCAAAATGCACTGTGAAAACATTCACCAAACCAATATGACATCTTCATAAGCCGTTTATCAATCAAATTCCTGTTAAGACCCCCTATAGGGGGCATAGGACAGAAACAACTCTCTTCCACAAGGCGCGATCCTGAGCATCGGACTTAAGCTGTTGCCAGGACTTGTATATTCCACTGGCCTCCTGCTCAACTGCTCGCTTCCATGTTTTATATGGTCGACCAACCCGGCGTCTTCCTTGAGGATTATAATCCAGAGCCTGTTTTGCGATATTTTGCTCTGGTTTCCTCAAAGTATGACCGATCCACTGCCACTTCCGCCGTTGAATCTCAATACCTATTTTAGTCTGGCCAGTTGTACTCCAAAGTTGGTCGTTGGAGATCACTTCTGGCCAGAATATTCCTAAAATGCGCCGGAGGCATTGGTTTACGAAAGTCTGTAGTTTCTTGGTAAGTCGAACGGTCACTTTCCACGTAGTACAACCATATAACAACACGGATTTGATGCATGCGTCAAAAACTCGCAGCTTCGTGCGAAGGGAGATCTCTCTTAACCTCCAGAAAGGGGAAAGGATACCGAAGGCCTGACGAGCTTTATTTAGCCGAGCCTCAACATCCTTTTCGGCTCCGCCGTCCATGCTGACAATGCTTCCGAGATAGCAAAAATCTTGCACCTCTTCCACATCCTGTCCATTAAGAACAATCGGTGTGCTTGCGTTCGAACCCATGTGCATGTACTTGGTTTTACGCACATTTATTTTCAGTCCCGCCTCTTTGCATTTAGAATGCAACGAGCGAACATTTGACTCTAAGTCCGAACGGGTATGTGCAAGCAAACACACGTCATCAGCATAATCAAGGTTACTTAAGATGTTAAATAGTCTCCATTGAAGTCCTTTACCTTCCCCACCTTCCAGTGCAGCTTTCAAGATGTCATTTATTACCACCAGAAACAGGGCTGGTGATAATATGCAGCCTTGTCTGACACCCGTTCGCACAGGGAAGCTCTCAGACAGCTCTCCTCTATGCAAGACGCGACACCTTGCATCTTCGTAGGATTCTTTAATCATAGCTATGACCTTATCTGGAATACCTCTCTACGCAAAGCATTCCATATGTAATCTCGCTTAACGCTGTCGAAGCCTTCTCGAAGTCTACGAACATGAGATGTAGTGGCGAACCCATTTCGGCTGACTGCTCTAATATTATCCGTAGGGTGTTTGTGTGGTCGGTACAAGACGACCCTTTACGGAATTCAGCCTGATAAACTTCGAGAGTGCTCTCGACGACATCACTAATCTACACTATTGAGAATTACCTTAGCCATAATTTTTGATACGGCAGTAAGTAGACATATAACACGCCAATTGGCACAATCCCGAAGGTCGCCCTTCTTCGGAATTTTCACAATGACGCCCTCCTTCCATTCAGTCGGACATCTTCCTTCATTCCACCCCTCAGTAAAGAGTGGGAGGAGTATATCGGCTGTTATTTCCGGGTCCGCTTTGAGGAGTTCGGTTGGTAGTCCGTCTATACCTGGAGCTTTCCTTCCCGCCATTGACCGAATGGCGGAAACTATCTCTTCCTTATCTGGGAGATCGTCCCTAATAGAGGATTGTTGCGGTTGGATGTTTGGTAGTTGTTCTGTTTCCGGAATATCTTCCTCTGACAAGATGTTTGAAATATCAGAGAAGTATTCCTTCCATCGCCGCAACTGGTGTTCACTCATATTAAGGAGAGTTCCGTTGACATCTCTCACCAGGTGGTTGGCGGTGAAATTCCTGTTCGTCAACTGTTTCATGATTTTGAAAAGTGAACCCATATCCCCAAGGTAAGCCGCAGATTCTGCCTTGTTTGCCAGATCTTCAATGGCCTTTCTCTTGTCGCGTCTACCAGCCCTCTTAAGCTGTATATGGGCATCGCGGTAGTTCTGGGTTGAGAGATGATTGCCAATTTGGCTTTTTTCCGATTGCCAACCTTGACCCATGTGTCTTGCGACATCCAGGGTTTCTCACCGCTTTGCACATAACCCACAGATTCTTCAGCACTAGTTAGAAAAGTATTTCTGGTTGCCTCCCAATTAGCGTCCAGTGTGCGGATTATTATTCACCCAGTGTGGATGACTTTTCGCGTAGAATAGTGGAGTATTCGCGTTTTTTGTTGGGATCTCTAAGTTTATCCACATTAAGCTTGCGCTTCATTTGAAGAATTTGTGGTCGTCGGATAGCTGCTGTACACAATCTCAAGCAAGCAAACATCAAGTGGTGATTGCTCCCCACGTCAGCTCCACGTTTCGCTCGCACATCGGGGAGACATCTTCTCCATCGGCGGCTTATAGCCAAATGGTCGATCTGGTTCTGAGTAACACCATCAGGGGAAACCCAAGATGTTTTATGATGACTCTTGTGTGGAAAAAGGGTCCCTCCGATGACCATTTGCCGAGTACTACAAAACTCCACAAATAATTCGCCGTTTTCGGGTCTCTTAATCCAAGGTCGTGACGCGTCGACCCAAGGGTCACCATGCCTCCCCATGACGTGTTCTAGTCCAGTGTTGTCTGATCCAACCTGGGCGTTCATATCTCCCGAGATGATAATAATATCACTTCAGTTGGCTATAAAACTCTTCTTTGTCACCAGATGTTGCGGTATTAGGTGGTGCGTAGCACTGCAGAATTGTGACGTTTCTGACACTGGTCCTGATTTTGATTTGGATGTTATAGTGCTCCATTTCACGGTCGATCACCGATTGGCGGTGCAAGGACCGAGTAACCCCAGCTCTTCCCCCGTGATTCAATGCTCGAACGTTCCAGAAGCAAATCATAGTCCGTTTACACTTTTTTTATTATTAAGTTTCTCAGTTCGAACGCTTAGGGTTTCGTTACAAGGCATACTTGAACGCAAGGAATAATAAAGCTTCGCCTAGACATTATTTAATTGCTAAAATGGGCCTTTGTAAACACCATCTCGACTTAAACAGAAAACCAGAAATGAACTTTCGAAGAACCTTAAATCAAGCTTCGTGTTGACCGAAGTATACTACGAAATTTGACCATAATCCCATTGAAAATTGTTTTATTTCATATTTATGAAATATTACCGAATTCAAATCGTAGCAGCCATGCGATATATGCTCAATACTTTTTACATTAACAAGTTGAGATTACATAAGGGCAATAACTGGAAAATCTCGGCATGCCGAAGTGATTAATCATCAGCAAGTTAATTACCATAAAGATAAAGCGAAAATGGATCGAAGATAGGTTGCGAATCGAATAATTGTTCTGCGCTTTGGTGTCGTCTACCGTGCAAGGCGAGCTCAATAACAGAATTACCATAGTTAATCTAGATACGTTCTTGTAATCAGAAGTCGTAAGCGATAAAAGATAAGTAGATTGGGAAGTGACTAGCTAAATCCACACTGTGAGGTGGTCGTTATTGTTGACCTACTTGAACTTTTCTATTGGCATTTTCTGATCGGAGCTTAAGTCCAATACATCTAGAACTAAAATTATAAAATCTGAATACTTACTAGCTCCGCTCGCCTACGTCGACATGAATGAAATGACTGTTTTCTGTTGCGAGTGGAAGTGCGTCCTTGATGACAGGTTCGGCTGTGGAAGAGAAAACCCCCCTGAGTTCAAGAAATCATAGTTAAGATGAGAACTTACCTTTAACACAGTACGGGCACCAGCTCTGACCGTTCTCCTCCTTGCCGCCGCTAAACAGGACGTGGATCGGTTCGCCCGAAGTCTCTAAATCCTCGACCAATTTCGTAAACTCCTCGTAACCTTTCACGTGATGCTCGATAACCATTTTCGGAACGTTGCTACTGCCGTTGATGTTTCTCGATGTCGATCTGGCGACGTTTAAGAAATACTTTAAGAGATGCGTTTTGAAAGATTTCGCCAGTTGGAAAATTTATAGAGATAGCGCACAGTTTCTCGCAGTTTCTTATCGTGGAATGACGACGGTCTAAGTGACAGTGCTACAGTGGAGTGCAAAGTGTTTTACAACAACAAAACATATGGTGGAAGAATCCAATCAGAAGGCAGGGTTGGACAGAGATAGCGGCAAAGGCGAAACGGTTATGACGTCAATTTGAATATGATAAACTTCAAACTCATAAAAGTCTTAGATGCACGTCTTTGAGCAGTGCCTTAAATTTTTCTCACAATACTTTTAATGTTTGATGTTTGGGAATTCGAGTTTATAAGGAAATTCTGTATTGAAAATTTAGATCACTGAATTAGCTACATGTGCAGAATGTGCTTTGCGACTGAAGTCAAATGCCTGTGCATCAAAGTTTCAGAGTGGTTGGGGTTTAAGCCTCACCTGCGAGAGCTCAGGGGGCGTCTCCTCACCAGTGTGAACAATATCCGCAGGGCGCTGCGTTGCGAGTGCGGACTCTCCAGACGCTCGGGTTATGACATATATGGTCTTTTTGTTGCGCAACGTACGAATCATTGTGATAAGCCAGGTGGGACTGCAGTGACAAGGGTAGGGCTACACATCGATTTATTGGGGCCGCAAGCTTAGCCAGAGATAACCGAGACGTTAACTTCTGTCTTAGACTAGACTATCTCCTGAAGGTCCACGGCAGCATAAACGAATTTCTCGACAGGGTTGGTCGAAGCGAAGCGGCGGGATGCGAATACGGAGTGTAGCTAGAAAGCCGGCTGCATATTTTGGACGAATGTCCAACATATGCAGATCTCAGACAGCGTGATGGCACAGGTGTTATGGGGAGTGGAAAGTAGCTGGACGTAAAGAGCTTCGCGAGCAGAGACAGTTTTGAATGCCTTCTCGTTTTCGCACGCGAGGCATTCCAATTGGGGTGATTCAGAACAGAAGGTTTGAATTACTATCCCCTATACGCACGGAAGAGATAACGCTAGATATTACATACCGGGTGAACGACCTAGGTCAATTCTGGTATAACCTTCGGGGACTACCGACCCCACGTTCCCGAAGCAGAGTGCTACCAGTCACGGGTTTACAAAAGGACCTGAGCTGGGAGTAATTTTTCACAACAACAAAACCTGACCGTACTGGTAGCACAGGTGTCGGGGGCCCATGGAAGGTTGCTTCTATCCCCTGCAATGGAAGAAGGCCCTTCTGAGGGTATCGTGATGGCTGTGGTTAGTAGTTCGGCGTGCAGTTGCGTGTTCCAACCTAGTGCCATAACCATAATGGCAAAGATTTTAGTTAGGTCTCGCATCCAGCAGTATGAATGCCAAACTTGCATTTGGTATAGACTGCTACCTTCGGAGGTGTTAATGATTGTCGTCACAAATCACAATCCGCGAACTTTCGACTTAACGTTCAGGCTGTACACGTAAAACGAAACTGATATGGTATGTCTGATTTTTGAAAACCACTATAGTGCACAAATCCGATTAAATAATTGCATTAAAACCATTTTTTGATGGTTCTTCGGAAGATAGAATCTAAAATAGGAGCCGGTATACCAATAAGCGCCTTTTAAAACTACTACGCGAAGACCTGATGATGAATTTTCAATGATTGCACATTAATTACTGAACACGAATCCTTCGTTGAACCCAGTTATAAATTTTCAAAATATTAACGTAAACATTTAAGAAATAAATAAAAAAAAACATTTAAAAATTAATCGGAAACTAACTATATTCAATCGTTAAGTACTACTCGACATCATTTCATAGCTGACTGTTGTTAATAATTGATAAATACAAAATTAAAGTAACGACTTGAAACTATCACGAAAATAAGTTTATCAAAAACGTACAAACCTTTTGAATTGCAAATATGAAAAAAAACGGTTTTGTATATTTCTAAATTTGAGAGCTATTTCGAAGCTCACTACTTTTTAAAAATTCACTTCAACTCAAGTTTTCCATCTATTTTGAAACCAAGGCATGGTGCACTTTGATAATTTTGAAAATCAAATATACATGTATATAATCTCGGAACAGGGGAATGCATTACCAAGTAATCTCACCCAACGCAGTACAACGGAATCTTTCCTTCAGAGTTTGCAGGCTAACTTTTCTACATCCACTTGTTCCACTTACTTTAATCAACTTTACTGTAAATCTTACATTAAAGGGGAATCCTATCCTAATAGCCGTAAAGTATACAACAGTGGGTTTTGCGAAGAGCTAGTTTTCTGATACAGCAGGACATGCGTTCAAAAGCAAACGCTGCCAAGCTAAATTGAAATCAATTTCTGATAAGAATTTTGATTATATTTTACAATCTTCCAAAGTTTGTCAATTGGATTGAGATCTGGGGATTGTGCTAGCAAATCCAAAAGCCTGACCCTATTATTCCTAATCCAACTCTTCAACAATTTTGAGGTGTGCTTAGGATCGTTGTCATGTTGAAACGTCCACAATAAAGGCTATTCAGCATACGGCAGCATCGTTTCCTCTGGAATTTCTTTATATTTAGCGGAACCCATTATACCATCAATTTTAAAAAGATGTCCAAGGTCATGGCTAGAAAAATAACCCCAAAACATAACATTACCTCCATCATATTTCACTGTGTTATTTGTGTACCAAGTAATCAGTCTTTCACCTTTAGGCCTCCTTACGAAAACCATCAGTACCTCTTAAGTTAAATTTACTTTCGTCCGAAAAAAGCATGATCTTCCACTTTTGTAAATTCCAATCGATATGATCTCTGGCAAATTTTAGTCTAGCCTTCAAATTTTTTTTACAAATCAATAGCCTCTTTGCTGATCGGTAGCTTTTAAGACCAAATTCAATAGCTCTTCTACGAATGGTTCTAGTGGTTACATTTAATTTAGTTCGTTCTTTAACTGATTGGATGATAGTTCAGGTTCTTTTTTTTTATTTTAATATTCAAATCATCTGTTTGTCCCTACTTTTTCGCTTTTAACTATTCTACAAACTGTGGACTTTAACATATTGTTGCGAGCTAGGGGGTTCGCCGGATTTCAAAAGAAACGCAATTCGTTTAAAAATAATAGATAATTTATTTATTCGCAGTCTTTTTACTTAATTTTCACGTTAACTTAATTCGCCTTAAATCGCACTACCGATATTTCGCTTTCTATCGCTTTCACTACCGTTCGCTTTCAGATGTCGCTGACTGACTGACTCGGCTGTCTGAAAGTTGGCGGATATTTATACCAAATCTCCCAGACAGGTGTCGTTGTGTGTGTGTGTGTCTAGACTATTCTAGATTGCCTACATTATGGAGTTTACTGGAAGTTGTTAGAAACTTGTTTATGGCGTTTTATATGTTGAGGGACTTTTCTGGATGTTTCTGGGAACATCGTGGTTGCCAGATTTATAACATTACCCTCTCCTTAGTCCCTGTTCGTCCCGAACAGAGTTGTTCACTTCCTCAATGGCACCATGGTATTTCGTTAGTCGGTCGAGATGTACCACTTTCATTTTAGTACAGGGTTTTCGCTTATTCCATGCATCCTTTGGTTCGGTTGTTATCCTCTGAATGATTTTTCTGGCTTCTCTTTCCTTCTCACGTTCGCGTTCTTTCTCCATGCCCTTTTCACGCTCCTTCTCCTCCTTGGCAGTACGTTTACTTTCCTTTCTAAGTCCCACATTCCTCCTTTCACGATCTTCTCGATCCCATCGCTTCTCATGTTCGGCCTTGTCACGATTATTCGCATGAGGTACTTGACCGTCACGACTTCTAGCCGTTCGTTCGCGATCCTTATTCGAATGTCTATCTTTGTTTCCATGAACTTTCCCGATGTATTGTTCTTGTTGCAATCGATCTTGCCGACTCGGGGTTTTCGATCGACTCCGGCGTCTTTTATCAAAACCGTGTGTAAGATTTGAGCTCTGACGACTAGTTCTTGACCAAGATCTAACTGCCCGATCTCTATCTTCGCATTGTTTAGCAGCGCAGCCGGAACAATAGTTGGTCGCTTTTCGGCAGTCGGGTCTCAAGTGTCCTGCCTGTCCACAATTCTAGCATCGGGGGGCACCAAATCTTTCGTTCAATATCGCGTGCCAGCTCTTGAAGTGTTTCACCATTCTTTTGGGTTCGGTTGTACAGCTGTATTTTGTAGATCTCTCGCATGTGGTCACTACCGTAATGAAGATCCAATGTCTGGACTAACGTTGAAAAATTTTGTCGCTGCTCCTGCGGAATCGTTTGGAGAACCTCTGCTGGTGGACCTCTTAGCGCCAATATAAGAGCCGTTCCTCGTTCCAGATCATTCCAATGGTTGTTTCTTGCGGCAGCCTCAAATTGGATCTTATAAATCGCCCACGGTGTTTGTCCATCGAAGATTGGAGCTTCGAAACCCTTGTGCGTAACGGGTTCTGCCTTGATGACTCCAGTCGCTTTCACGTTATCGAAGTCCCTTTTTAGGCGTTCGACTTCCTCTACAATCCCGGATATCCTTTCCGTAATTTGTTCTTCGAGAATTCGAAGTTTCTTCTCTACGTTTTCTTCTATGGCCTTACCCATGGTGTCTATTTTATTATTCTGCAGCTCCAATTTTTGGTTGAGTTCCTTTGAGGTCTGGTCTAATTTCTGATTAATGTCCGCTGATTGTTGTTTAATGTCCACCGATTGTTGTTCAAATTTCTGATGCATGTCCGCTGATTGTTGTTTAATGTCCACTGATTGTTGCTCTAATTTGTTCATCATTTGTTGTATTAACTGTGTTAGAGCATCCGATGTACCAGAGCACTCATCTCCACGAGCTTCTTTGATTTGGAACTCGAAACTATCTGCATCCTCACCCTCAGCCTGGAGTGTCTCGATCATACGGCTGACAAGTTCAGACTTGCTCCCTGTCGTAGATAACTCGCGTCTACTGAGCTCTTCCTTCAGCTCCGTTAATTTTAAGTCCTTTAAATAATGCGGCATTTTCACTACCGATTATTTCAAGTTTTTCCGCGATTCGAATTCACAAAATTCTCACTATTCGTTCGAGAATTTTAGTTCCGCGATTTTACTTCGCTAATTAAAGTCACTGCTCACTAGAGCACTCGAGAATATTCGATTTCACAAAATTCTCACTGTCCGTTCGAGAATTTTAGTTCCGCGATCTTACTTCGCTAATTCACTAGAGCACTCGAGAATATTCGATTTCACAAAATTCTCACTGTCCGTTCGAGAATTTTAATTTCACTCGCGATTTTTAACCCGAATTTATCTTTGAAATCCCACTTCTGACACCAGTTGTTGCGAGCTAGGGGGTTCGCCGGATTTTAAAGAAAACACAATTCGTTTAAAAATAATAGATAATTTATTTATTCGCAGTCTTTTTACTTCATTTTCACGTTAACTTAATTCGCCTTAAATCGCACTACCGATATTTCGCTTTCTATCGCTTTCACTACCGTTCGCGTTCAGATGTCGCTGACTGACTGACTCGGCTGTCTGAAAGTTGGCGGCGGATATTTATACCAAATCTCCCAGACAGGTGTCGTTGTGTGTGTGTGTGTCTAGACTATTCTAGATTGCCTACATTATGGAGTTTACTGGAAGTTGCTAGAAACTTGTTTATGGCGTTTTACATTTTGAGGGACTTTTCTGGATGTTTCTTGGAACATCGTGGTTGCCAGATTTATAACAATATTCTACTTTTTGCAAATGTGTTTTTGTGATAATCCACTTTTATAATCACTTAGAATTCTAGATTTTAGCTCTTTCCAGATTTGTTCCCGGCCATTATTCATAAAATTTTTCTATTAGTTTTAAATTTACCAAAGAATGAGACACCAATCACGCAGAATATTGACTTTATTTCAACAATAACAAGTGAGAATACCAACTTACTAATAAATGTTCTTTAGATAAAACGAATTAGCTCGACCAACGCATATGACATACTAGAGTCACTCTATGAAAAAGAAAGAACAAGGCACCTGGTAGAAGAGTCTGGGGGTCAGATGGGGCGCTTTTTATTTTCATATGTATGCGTGCAACGTGTCGGTGTAACTTTTTAGTGGTTTTATTTCGCGAATATCTTTAATTTGTAGTACTTTTAAGTGGTGAAAATTTAATTTGGTAGGTTTCACGTTCTAATGAACGGATTGCAATCACATTTGCACGTTGGAAAATAGCAGTGCGCTTTTTCAAATTTAACGCACGTTGGCCGAACTCTAGTACATCCTGTTCTTTCTTTTTCATAGAGTAACTCTACTGATAGCTAAGCACACAACAAAATGAAAAATTACAAAGAGAAATTGTGATGTCGTTATTTTCAGAAGTTGCAAATGTTTTGTCCAACTAAAAGTGTGGATCAATTGACATTTTTATTTATTTGTTATAGCTTTTGTGTTTAGTGCATTACGGGAAATAATTCTGTTAAAAAATTTTAAGCTCAATTCAAAATAAGGAAAGTTTTGAACAAAAAATTTTGTTTCGACTTCGGTTGCAAATGTTTTTTCCAGCTATTTGGGTGTTTAATAACCGCGCAAGTTCTGAGGGTTAACCCCTAAGCCACAACGGCAACGCAAGCCGGCGCAGCCTAGCTGTCAAAAAGTTGAGCACAGTGTACTTCCACTGTGGTAGTCAGAACGAACGTACACCAAAGCATCATAGCGCAACCATCAAGAAATGTTCGCCAACTTTGAACTTTTTCGTTGCCCATAGTTAACCTCAAAATTTAAAATTTTCAAATACTTTTGTATTTATTGTTGACATATTAAATCGTCTTGTCTTGTCTTTAGTGATTTATATAATTATGATTTTTTATAATTTTTTAATGTAGAACTGCGAATATTTATTTTAAATTCGAAACACTTCTATCGCAAACTGTCAAACTGACGCAAACAATCAACTCTTATGTGACTTGATGTTTTACTGATTGCGTAAAGCTGCGCCGTGCTGCGTCATTCTACTTTGTATCTGGCTCAAGCATAAGCAATTCGTAATTTGCCAACAGTTCTTAATCAACACCAGAGAAAAGAGTATATACTGTAGAAGTCTATCTCCCTTGAAATCGAGACTAGCGCCACTTGATTCCAGATTTTGGTTCCTTTGGTTGTGTTAGTGAGTTTTATTCACGTACACTTCTTCTTCTTATTTTACCAAACCTTAATGACATTTCACCTAGAATCGCTGGAGAAATGTCATTGAGAAACGTCAGAGAATTGTCAATGAAGTAAACAATGCGACTGTTTACAGCATTTTCAACTATTATTAAGCCTTCTACACGAAAATAAAGAAGTGCAACTTTTCCGAGTGACCCGGGAGGTAGTTGCGACACTCGTTTTTTTTAATGGGGTATCCCCGTAGCCCTAATCCCCGAGAAATGATTGTATTACAGGCGCAACAATTTGTGCTGCAAAATGATTTCAATCGCTCACATTTCAAACACAAAAATTTAACTTTTTCCTACTCACATTCGAGAAGTTCTACTCCAAATTAATCCGCACACGGTTCTTTACGACTTGTCGTGTTCAGCGGAGCGCTTAACATGCCTAGATGACGCACAAGGAGATAAATCCACTCACTTTTTTGCGTGAGACTCCAAAGGCCGAATTTCCGTACTGTACTACCGTACCGCGCACCTCACACAAGACCCGAAGGCGGACGGAAAAACGAACGAAAGATAAAAAGCAACCGAAAAAACAAAGAACGAAGAAAACACTGGAATTTCGGCACCACACGAAAACGAACTGCGAAAAATTTTCATGCATTTTCGTTTTTCGGGGGCTCTTGATGTTCGTTCTTTTGCACTTTCTGAAAATCACTGCACTCGTTTTTCACTTCTTGTTTACGGGAATTGCTTTCACGAAAGGAAAGGCGAGAAACCACCACGAATCGAGCGTGTGGAAAATTCTTGTCCGTCGCGAAAATAACCAAAATATTTGACAGTAAGAATTTCTACGAACTGAATTGACAATAATCTTCTGAAAATTCAAAAGCGCCATCTCTTGATGCTGGTGAAATCTTCAAGAACTCATCAAAATTGCGGTGCGCCATCTGGTGTCACATGGTTAGAAAGAGAAAAGTGATTACCTCTCGCTCACGCATTTTGGTTCACGCAAATGTGTTAGTGAACCAAAAGTCACCAAGTGTTCTTATATGAAGTTGGCTCAAGGAGGATATATAAAAGGAGTACCTGATATTCTGTCTCATGTGGGAATATTTTTTGATTCGGAAATTTTCGAAAATTGTGTCCAAGCTTAACTTGGCTTCAAACTTTTACAAAAAAAATACAATAATTTGTATTCTTTCTTGGTTGCTAATATTCAGTCAGCAATAAAGTAATTTTCAATACAATGGTGTTTGCTGTTTCATTTCAGAAATTTTTATTTTTTCAATTTTTATTAGTTTTGGTTTGTGTTTAAGCTAAGTACTTTAGCAACGGACAATTTAACTCGGGACAGAGACTTACTTTGGGCTTAAGTATGTCAAACAAGGATAGCGAAACAATTTTTTCGAAAATTTGACAACTGTTTCGAACAATTTATCGTGGGAAAGAGTTAGCTGCAATATTTTTAAGTGTGGCAGACAAAGATAGCGGAACGATTTTTTTCGAAAAATTTCGAGCATTTCGGTAGTAAGGGAGGGAAATACATTCATTCCCATTGCGCTTACAAGGCAAAGCATGCTCATAGTCACTCCTTTTTATATATCCTCCTTGAGTTGGCTCAGCCTGATCAACACCCACAAACGTAACGTCTGGTAACTCCATTAACAGGTAACAGCTGACTTTTCGGTTTAGTTAGCCGCGCACAATTTTCGTGAAAGTCCAGTTTTGAAAATGTCAGTTTGTACGCAATCGGAAATTGCCGAAAAGAAAAGGATCGCCTTGGAACGGCTACGCGCTAAGAAAGTTGAAGCAGCGAAACCGCCAAATATCGTAGTGCCACCTCCTGCGAAAATCACCAGTTATGTCGCGCCGAAGCCCGTTAATAAAGCGTCCGAGTTTATGCGGGTCATGCAAGAGAACGTCAGAACAAATCATCGCAAACGGGAACAAGGACGAGCCTCGGCACAGCCTTATCTAAAAGAATCGCCGTTCAGGAAAAAGGGTCGTGAGCAAAGTGCTCCGCCAGAACAACACGTTTCCTCTAATGTCCGCGTCGTCACTTGCCGCTTGGAGATTATCGCTGCGGACCGTTTTGTTATTGTTCCTTCCGAGTTCCATTCGAAGGTTATCGATGTTTGCAAGAGTATTCCGTCCAGAATTTATGGTATTTGCGGAGTTATCAGATGGGAGAAATTGTCTTAATTCAATTTCTTTCAGATCCCGCCAAGCGAGTTTGGTCGTTCCACATCAAAGACTACGATTTATTGCAGGAGCGAATCGGAGCGCTGAAGCCGAACATCGTAATCGGAACTATTCCGAAAAATATTATGAAAATTTGTACATGTGATGAAATGGCGAATGAAGAGACGGCTCAATCCTGTTTGGTCTCAATTAATAAATCGCTGGTCGATACGCTGCTGCCTTTTCAAAAGGAGGGAGTTTGGTAAGTTTCTTGTTTTTTCAATTTCACTAGGAAGTCAGTCGATGTAGCACCAACAGTGCTGAAGGCTAGCTTCAAACAAACTATTTTGGATTCTTTCTTGGCGGGGTGGCGGCAGCTGGACAGCTGCAGAACGGTCAAATCCTTTTAGGATGAACCGAATAAAAATATTACAGCTCAGCTGTTACAACATAGTCGCTATAGCGTCCGAACTATTGTTGGCCTGACCACAGGTCATTGCTTGCTAAAGCCGCACGCATTTAGGATGCGGATCGCGAGCGACAGCCTGTGCAGTGGTTGCGAGGAAGACGAAGAATCTATCGAACACTATCTTTGTCACTGTCCGCAAATCTCCAACAGTCGTCTCCTTTGCTTAGGCTCTAGATTCTTCTCAGAACTAGACGACCTCAGAGGCGTCCAAGATTCGAGCCTACTACGGTTCGCAAACCGAACCAAGTGGTTAGGATAAGAGGAGTGACTACCATCTTATAGTCTATAGGGGGAGTGCAATGGGCACAACTAGATGGCCCCAGTGCATTGTGGTTCTATGGTACCACCCTCCTATAACCTAAACTTAAGTTTTTTTTTGTTTAAGCCTAAGAATACATATTGACCAACTAAACAGATACTTTTCTGACAAAAAACGGCGGACTATAGACAATTAGACATCAAAAGAAAGAAAGAAAGGAATGAATTCGGTAAGTTATTCTTGCGGAGCAATGAATTTAGCGGTTTTCGAAACAATCGCCTACAATTTTATAAACCTGTTAGTAACTGCTATTGCTCTGCTTCAATTGCAGACAGCAGTCTCACTTTATGATTGCTGAGCTTGAGTTATATACTTTGTACTTAATCTCTATTTGATTACATGGGAGCCTCCTAGACTATCTCTGCGCGAAGTTGGGAGTATGATAAATTGATAAGTTCAAGGAATTTCGGATGCCGCTGTGATTATTGAACAAGTATCCAATCCATTAATCCTGACGTTAAGATCTTTGTAGCGGGCAACCTCAATGTTCACCTATTGCCTAGCTTAAACAATCTTCACATGCGGACCAATCCTGATATTTTTTGCATCTATCAACGAATTAGCATAGTTGGTAGATAGTTCTACGCGCATACCGAAATTGCAGGCCAATATGCTGCTTTGCTTTTTCATACAATTCACCATTTAAAATATAATGTCTCTCTCCGATTCTTATCTGGTTTTCACACAGTTTCCATTATTTGACTTTTCAAGAGGTTGGATGTCATTTGGGTTTCAAACTGGAATTATTTTCAGGATTCTGCAGGAGCTCAATGTCAACGAGTCTGTTGGACCAGATGGCATCTCTCCCATTATCCTTAAGAAATGTGTGTTCTATCTGTGCTTGAAAGGTAATCGTAGAATCTTTGAGTTGGGGAGAGAAGGCTGATCAATGTTCGCCATTATAATTTGCACTCAGGACGCTTGACGCAAGATCTAACTGCATGATGGAACTGCAACTGCATACACAAATTCGGTGAAGGTCAAGTACTTGGATTTGACATTGCGAAGTTTCGCACAAAAGTTTAATGGCTTGGCTTAAAGCTTTACGGCGTCCCTCAGGGCTCCCTCTTATCAACAACTCTCTTCTTAGTCTATATAAAGGCTGAGTTTTTTTTTTAAATTATTACTTTCCACAACAGTAGTAAAAAAGACTCGTTTTATGGTTTTTTCTTTCCCACCGAAACCGTTCTTCATCAATTATTTGCTGGATTGTAGCTCCAAATGCTCTATTGAGCTTGCAAATATTAGAACTGTCCAGCGCAAAGGAGCCGTTGGGATAATTTAACTGTCCAGTTCTAGAAAGACTTTGACAGATCAAATTTAAATGCCGATGGGACAGCTCCGAAGATCCGAATAAAATTCTAAAACCAGTTCTAAGGCGCCGTAAGGCTCGACTGCTCAGTTGAAACGTTAAACAATAATACTTCCATTTTGATCTTAAGTTTTTATTGACAGTTAAAGTAAATTTCCTTTCGGGTATTCTGTTCGATAAATCTTCTCTCTGGGTATTGTATCGAGCAAATCCGTTTTCGGTGTGTGTTAGATATCGCTCAAAGATATTGGTCCGATAGTGACTGCAAATATGTTCTACAATGGCGTACAGACTTTCCGTTCTGCAGAATTAGCGTTACTTGGTGTAAAATTTAACAATCTTCTTGATTGCAGTCAACAACAAAGTCGCTCTTGATGCCTTGAAACGTCTCGGTATTCTGCGGAAGTATAAGAAAAGCTTCTCTGTGTCTGAAATAGCCACTATCAGTAAGGTTAGGAATCTGATCGGCGTCATTAGGCGACGCTCAGTGTTGTAACTATCATATAAACGTCACCATGCCTCCAAGTTGTAGCCTCCGGGTCTTGGTCTTGTCCATCCGCACTTCCAAACCGTCCGACAGTACAGACGTCTTTTTGTTTTGCTCCACGAAATAATTACTTTTTATCAACCAATTATTTCGTTCTACTTTTTAATTAATATTACCGGTCGTCTGTTTATATTTAATTATTTGTTGTTTACTGTGCTTTGCGTTGCGTTTTTGTTAACTTACAATTAGTGACTGATAAATTACATAACAGTGAATTATCAATAATTACCTGTGCAAACTTGACCTAATTAAAAACACTTAATATTATTAAAATTACTGTTCGCCGTGTGTTTAAATTACATAATCAGTGGATTATTAATAATTACTTCGGCAAACTTGACATTGTTCAATTAAAAACGCTGATTTTTGTGTTCTTTTGACCCAGTGACTACAGTTCTGTTTTGTGAAATGTCTTCTCCTTCACCAATGTCCTACGCACTATGCGGTGTCTGCCATAAGGCTATTAGAAATCTTGACAATATTACTTGTGATGGAATTTGTGATCAAAGCTCCCAAATCGATTGTATTAAAGCTCATCGGGTCTCGAACAATCCAAGCAGCTTCACATGTACCGAGTGTAGCGCTATAAAACCGTGTCATGTTCTTAAATTGTTTAAGCTAACTGCATCATGAATTGACTCTAGCAACGCTGCATTAGAGGATTTAAAAACCACTCGTTCTTTCATTGCGAATAAAGTCAATAGTCTCGTTGATAATATTACCAACTTAAGCGACTGTATTGACGAATTTCGTGACTACGGATCACAGCTGGACAAGTTACACTCATGTTGTGGTTTGATCCAACATGACGCATCGAAGTTGCAGAAAAAGTGGACACAATCAGACTCTAAACTAACTACTATTCTAGATAGTTTATCAGATAATATTTCTGCTAATGGTATCATCAATAAGAGACGTCTCGCTCGCGGAGGTGTTGCAAGCAAGTTCACCAGTATCCATGATGACGTCAGATCAGTTAAGCTACTAGTTACGAAGGCGGACAAATCTCTCGTGAAGGTATCAAGTCAATTGAGTCACACAACATCCAGGTCCGAAATCAGACAGGCAGACGATATAACAACGAAACTCGTTGATTTCGAACGCGAACTAGCAGTCTCCCGATTTGTTTTCGATCCACCTCAAAGTTCAAAGGAAAATCTGCATATTTCAAATGTTCTCGCTACCAAAGATACACTTACCTGGAAGAGTTCCTGACGCGCCGAAAAATTCGTTAATAAAATTCAACGCAACATGGACGCAAGCAGATTGGGATGCCAGAATTAATAAGCTGAATAGGATTAACAAGGTCAAAATTACAAATTCAACTGATTCGTTTGCTTATTTTGTTTCCAAACTCGGATGCATCGTGGCTATACAAAACACTTGCGGACCAATTTGCGATATAAGGCTGTAAGTGTGAAAAGTTACCGTCCCGCAAAGTTAGTGGGATTACACCGAAACACACGAGTTTTAAACTTTATATGCCCATGCAATATGACTGGCTTTTCTTCACCACGAAATCTGATGTCTTCAAATGGAACAACATACAAATCTGACACTGGAGGTCAAATTTAAAATATAATAAGTATACCACTAACAACCCCAATATTAGTTATAAGAGTAGAACCAATAACAAAACTAAAAATACTAATACAAATAGTAATAAAAATAACAATAATAATTATAGGAATAATATGAGTACGAATAAGATGACCTCTATATCGAACAAACAACACGCATTTGCAATCGCGGCTGCTTTTTTTCGAATTTTCTATAACTAACTAGATCTATTTCTTAGTTGTTTTAAAACATTAAAGTCAACCTAAAGTCAACCTAATTCTGTGTGTGATTAGTGTTTCATTTCCGAGTACAGTAATTGCTCAATTAAAGCAAAACGTTTGTAACCGTAGAACTCTAACTTTCTGCATATTAAAAATTTAAACGGTTCCGTAGTGTACAGTGCAGCATTATAGTTACGTTGACAACCAAAAATAGTGATTGTGTGCACTTCAACTGCGTTCTCATAGGCGTTTTAAGTCTATTTACATTACTATATTAGTTGTTACGTAGTTGCAGTTCATTAGGAGCAAATAATTTTACTTTTTTGCCCGTGTTAGCTTTTGGAAATCGAACATAGTGTGTATTACATTTCCGGTACAGTGCAGCATTATAGCTACCTTGACAACCAAAAATAGTGCTTGTGTGCATTCCAACTGTGTTCTCATAGGCGTTTAAGTCTATTTATATTACTAGTTGTAACGTTGTTGCCGCTCATTAGGAGTATACAACTTAACTTTTTTTGCCCGAGTTAACTATTGAAATTCGATCATGCTGTGCAAGAAATGCAAAACTGCAATTAACAATCCGGCTGTATCGGTCCGATGCAGCAGCATCTGTGCATGTGCATACCATGTCACCTGCATTGATGACTCTATTACTGTGCCGAAATTTTTCGCAGCAATGAATCTTCCTGGTATATCCTGGACTTGTGAAGATTGCCGAGCAACGGGCCTGTCAATAATTTATAAAAAAATGGAAAATCTGAAAACATCTATCTCTGAGCTGGCAGCTAGTGTGGCTGCGATCTCGCAGGGCCAGATCCATATGCTCCCATCCGTTTCTCTGCCGTCATCAGAGGAGGCTTTACATAGTGCTCGAATCACCAGGAGCGCTGCTGCTGCCACCGCATCTTCTTCTTCATCAAGTGCTGATGCAAGTACTAAATGTTCGAGAAAACTAGTTAAGACACCTGCCACTGCAAAACAGATACTTTCGCCGAATCCTGCAGTTATTCCGGAAGCTTTGTCCCTGCCGTCCACTAATACGTCTTCTAATGTGCGACCTAATTCGTTGGTGGTTGACATCTTCAAAAACTCATCGGCGAATGTACCGGCCGGTTCTAATTCATCAAATTCTAATTCATCAAATTCATCACCTACGCTACCTGTCGTTGAACCTCCCAGACAGCTATTTGTGTCTCGTTTGGCCTACGATACGTCTACCAGAGAAGTGTCTGATTACATCACGTCGAAGCTGGGCTATACTCCAGCTGTCATCAGCTGTACTAAGCTGACACAGGACAATCTTCCAGGTAAAATTATTGCGTCTTTCAAAGTTTGCTTGCCTGCAAACCTTACTGCTGCCAACTCTGCTGAATTTTGGCCACCAGGCGTCATTGTTCAGGAATTTGAACCTAGAAATAGCTCACAACGGAATTTTCGTCGAAGAAGCAATCAGCGAAAACCAGCATAAATACTTCATGTTTGACTGCTATCAATCCTTCATCATCTAATGTTCACAAGAATATATCAGGCTTTGTTAATAATAATAATAATAATAATAATAATAATCTCACTATTCTCTACCAAAATGTGCGTGGCCTTAGAACCAAGTTGGACGACTTCATGGTATCCCTTCTGGAGAGTATGCCTGATATTCTTTGCATCACTGAAACGTGGCTAATGCCTTCAATTCATAACTCTGAATTTTCCCCGAATTGCTACACTGTTCACAGGCATGACCGTGATCTTAGTCGCTCTATCAAAAAGGATGGTGGCGGTGTCCTCATCGCGGTTAAAAATACCCTGTCAACGTCGCGTTGTCCGGACTTTGATGCTTTTCCCATAGAGCACTTTCTCCTCAAGATTAAACTCTCTCATGGTCGATACCTATATATATGCTGTGTCTATATTCCTTGTTCCTGCGCAGTGGAAATTATTGAAAAGTTTTTTGACAGCCTTTCTGATATCGTCAACTCAGCTGGCGCTACCTCGACATTCCTTATCTGTGGTGACTTCAACCTCCCCGACTTACAATGGAAAGCAGACTGGTCACACCCTTTATTGCCTGTATCTAGCATAGACTTGTGTGTTGATCACTTTATGAACCTGTGTTCACTTACTCAACAAAATTCTTACACAAATCGTCGAGGGAAGATCCTAGACTTGATTCTTTCTAATGTCAGTGCTTCTCGGATCATCGTTGACACCTTTAGCGGATTAGTGCCACCCGACCCTTATCATCCTCCCCTTCAGATCAACCTGCAAATAGAGGTATGTAATCCATCTCTTATTTGTACGGATAAGAAATACAATTTCTATAAGGGAAACTACGAGCAAATGAGTTGTGACCTCGGTAATATTAACTGGTTTGAACTTTTTAGCAGCAAAAGCTCTAATGAATCATCGATGCAACTACACTCCATCCTTGATGATATTATTCATCGGAATGTTCCCTATCGTGTCATTTCTAGTCGTGACTACCCTGAATGGTATAACCATTCTATTATTTGCGCTCTTCGTAAAAAAGCGCGTTTGCATAAAAAGTATAAGCGTTCGTCTCTTCTATCCGATTACCAAAACTATTCCCTTCAACGTAAGCGGGTCAAATCGGACATCAAGAAGGCTTTCTCTGCAAATATTTCTCAGCTTGAGGCGGCACTGTTGCGCAATGAGACCAAACCGTTTTGGTCGCATGTTAGAAAGCGTAGAAATAAGCAATTTTTTCCTTCACAACTTAAGTTTGGTGATACTTCCACTACCTCTCCACAAGAAATGTGTGAGCTTTTTGCCAATTACTTTTCCTCTGTGTTTAGCCACCCGAGTAATGATCTGTCTTATGACTTCTTCATCCCACCCCAGGAGTCGATCTCTGAGATATCCATTAGTGAGAGGGACATTATATCAATCATCCATTCTCTAGACTCGAAAATCGGTGGCGGACCGGATGGGATCCCGAACCTCTTTGTGAAAGCTCTCTCCTCGGAGCTCGCAGTGCCATTATCTATTTTGTTCAATAAGTCTCTTGAAGAAGGCTCGTTTCCTGCATGCTGGAAGTTAGCTAACATAGTACCCATTTTAAAGAAAGGAGATAACGAAAATGTCTTGAACTATCGCCCTATTTCCACCCTGAGCTGTTTTGGAAAGGTGTTTGAAAGATTAGTTCATAATGCAATGTGGGAAAAACTTTATCACTTGGTATCACCAGCCCAACATGGATTTGTGAAAGGTAGATCTACTTCTACTAATTTATGTGAATTCACTAATTTCGTTGCTCAATCCTTAGATCGTCATAATACTGTCCAAGTCATATATACCGATTTTTCTAAAGCTTTCGACACTGTTAATTGTAAAATTCTAATCTCAAAACTTGAAAGGTACGGTGTCTCTGGCTCTCTCCTGAACTGGTTCAGTTCGTACCTTACGGACCGTCGTCTCCGAATTACGTTCAACGGACACTCCTCTACTGAGTTTCTTGCCAACTCTGGCGTCCCTCAGGGATCGATCCTTGGTCCTTTATTATTTACTCTCTTCATAAATATTTGCCCCAATTTGTATCTTCGAACTGTCTCTTATTCGCTGATGACCTCAAACTGTTCCGGGAAATTTCCTCCGTTTCTGATGACAGGATTCTCCAGGCTGATTTGTCGGCTGTCTCTCGTTGGTGTTCAAACAACGATATCTTTTTGAACATTGAAAAGTGTTTTACTATGGAGTACTCGTATAAGACTACCTCCTCTGTTCTCTCTTACTCTATTAATGGATCCACCCTTACAGCAGTAACCACAATAAAGGATCTAGGAGTGGTCTTTGATCGTAAACTTAAATTCGTCAATCATTTCTCCGAAATTACTAATAAGGCATATAGACTTGCTGGCTTCGTCCTCCGCACGACCGTCCAGTTTAATCGTCCAGGAACGGCTGCTCTCTTATTTGCCACACTCGTCCGTAGTATTTTGGAATAATGTTCCATCGTCTGGAACCCACACCACTCTTGCCATGTTCAAACCATCAAATCTGTTCAGCGTAGATTCACTCGAACCCTTTTCTACAGATTAAGGAAACCTCATATCGACTACAATGGCAGACTTGAAGTACTTCACCTACAGCCACTGCATTTAAGGCGGACCTTTCTCGATGCTTGCTTCCTCTACAAGATGTGCAACTACCTGCTCAATACCCACCTTTGTGACGACCTGAACTTTAGATCAGGGATAGTCTCAACAAGGAATTCAGACATCTTCAATCCTCCACGTGCCTCTCTAGATGTATACCATCACTCTCCGATGCTAAGAATGCAAAGGAACCACGATCGACTCCAATTTGGTTCTTTAGCTTCTTCTTTTCCATTATTTAAAAATAGAATTAAATCTATCATATTTAATGTTTAAATTTTTAACTTCACTATTCATTTATTTCTTAGCGTATATTATAAACTATTATCTTCAATGTTTAAATTTGCTGTTCTTTTGTTTTCCGCTTTTGTTTAATTGAAATTGTAATCTTTTTGTTCAAGAGCTCAAATAAATAAATAAATAAATAAATAAATAAGAAGAAAAAAACTTTTCCCAATTCTATGCACCATAAAACTAACACTAACACCATTACTACAGCCACGACTAATCGTGTTAACACCAGTTTATCTCATTCCATTAACCTTCCTACTTCAAATCCACTACCTAATTCGAATCTATTTCAGTTCCTACTTCGAATTCTGACATAGTTCCGGGTCCTTACAAAAATTTCGTGCGAGGCGACACAATCAATCCCTACCCTTCGTCAGCAGTAACATGTGTTGAAGATAAAAATGAAAAGTTATCTTGCACAAATCTTGATACTGCAGTCGTTGGTCACAATAATCCCCCTTTCCTTGACCCACTTGTTCCCCGGTCGTAAAACTATCAAAGAATTCGGCAGGTTCCGAGGAAAACAGATATTTACTATCACGGTTGAGAGAACATAGAATATTTGACAATGTGCGGCTGTATCTTGCTTATATGCACAATAAATCTGACTCGACCTGTATAAATGGCAAAACGAAAACCAGTCTGATACTGTCCATTCAACAGGAAGGTCTTCCAACGGATCTAGAAGCTTTACGACGACTCTATACACGCTTCCACGAGCAGTTAAATCTTTCTCCTGACCAAGTCCATAAGGATCTTGCCACATACGGTTCCCATGTTTCCTCGAAGCATATATCTGATATGCAAAAAAGTCGTGAGGATTATAATCGGTTTTTTCGTTCCTAATTCTAAAAATAATATACGAATTTTCTACCACAACGGAGGTGGCATTAGAGGGAAGGTAAATAATCTCTTCATTGATGCGAAATCATGTCACTTTAATGTTATTATTATTACGGAAACTGGCCTAAATGACTCCTTTAAAAATGAAGAAATACTGGGCAATAGCTGGACCGTATACAGAAATGATAGGAATTACAGCGCAACGGGTCTATCAAAGGAGGATGTGTACTAATTGCAGTTCACAAATCTTTATCTAGTGAGATTGTAAACACAACACCAACAACATTTTTTGAACATAAATTTATCAGAATCAAACTGATAAATAAATATATTTACATAGGTGTTGTATATATCCAGCCTAACTCTGAAGACTACAAATACCACGGCATCCTTGAAATTTTTCATAGTGTCAATTGCTCCTTAACAGAGAATGACAATATCTTCCTTCTCGGCGATTTTAATCGCCCAAATATCTCTTTTCAGACTAATCATTCCGATAACACTATAATCTTCTGTCTGATATTGACACCACTATTATCGACACACTATACATATAATAACGACTTACATCAGGTAGTGAATTTTCCCAATAAAAATGGGAGATGGCTTGATATGATCTTTACAGACGCATATGATGAAGTGATTGTTAGCCCTGCCTCTGACGCGGAGAATCTTTTCTCTAATACACAACATCACTCTGCTATCATAGTAGAAATACCATGCAACAACATTAATTTTATACACTCTTACAATAATAATATTGTATTTGACTTCCGTAATGCTGATTTCAATTGCATTAATAACGAACTGTCTTCGATAGACTGGACATCCCTTTTCTCATGTAATGATCTTGACAACGCCATAACAACGTTTTACGATGTGATCTTTAAAATTGTCGATAACTATGTCCCTGCAATAAAACAAAAAGACAAAAGTTTCAGAGCCGTGGTTAGATAAAAACCTCAGATCACTGCGGAATAGAAGAAATAAGCTATTTAAAAAACTTAAGAAAACAGGCGCGATTACTCCTAATCTTCAGAAAAGTTATGACACGCTGGCCTCAGAGTTCTCTTCTAAGTCCCGGGTTGCGTATGAGTGTTATGTAAAAAAAATTGGTGAAGATGTCATAACAGAACCAAAAAGATTTTTCGAATTTGTTAATACAAAACGAAAAAGTTCGAGTTATCCCATGACCATGTCTAATGGGATCACGCAATCTTCCTGCCGGCGTAATATCTGCGATATGTTTGCTGACCGTTTTCAAGAGGTTTTTAGTGCCCAGTCAGATTCAACCCACAGTGAACCCAACATTTCGTTTCCTACACTTATTGATAATATCTCATTTTCTATTGAGGAGGTGCTCGCTGCTCTCAAAACTATTGATACCAAAAAAGGTCCAGGTCCTGATATTATTCCTCCCCTATTTTTATCAAAGTGTGCCCATCAACTTTTAAGACCTTTACATTTTCTCTTCAACAAGTCACTGTCATTGGGAACTTTCCCCTCGGCTTGGAAATCATCGCACCTCACACCTATCCACAAAAATGGAGACAAAGGAAAAGCTGAGAACTACAGAGGTATAGCAATTCTATCAGCAATACCGAAATTATTCGAAAAAATTGTCTGCGATAAATTAACCAATATGATCAACCCTGTTCTTAATGACCAACAGCACGGCTTTAGAAAAGGTCGCTCGACTACAACGAATCTCATGATCCTTGTATCTGATACGCTCTGCGAACTTGAAAATGGGCATCAAGTCGATACAATATACACCGACTTTAGCAAAGCGTTCGATCGAGTTGATCACAATGTCCTGATTTTAAAGTTAAAAAAAATTGTTGTGATAGGATCCTTACTTGACTGGCTTAAATCCTATCTTAATAATAGAACTCAATTTGTTAAGTTTCAAGGTCTTATTTCCAAGGAAATATTAGTGTCCTCTGGGGTACCCCAAGGAAGTCACTTGGGACCTCTCTTATTTAATGTGTTCATCTCAGATCTATCAGAAGTATTGGAAAATGTTTCACATCTGATGTACGCTGATGATCTAAAAATATATCATGCCATAACCTCGCCCGCAGATGCCGCATTCCTGCAATCCAAGCTTATTGCGCTAGATCATTGGTGCATTCAGAACAAATTAGAGCTTAATGTCAGTAAATGCCACGTTATAAGTTTCTCACGTAAATCATCCTCATATCACCATGACTATGTCTTAAGTGGAACTCAATTACACCGTGTTGATCAAATTGAAGACCTCGGCTTACTACTCGACAACAAACTGTGCTTCATATCTCACTATAATCGAATAATTTCGAAAGCCAATAGACTTCTTGGGTTCATTAAGAGAAGAGCCAAAGAGTTTAAGAATGTATGGGTTACAAAATCTTTATTCTGTTCTCTTGTCCGCCCTATTCTGGAATATGTATGTCATTTGGGACCTTTTTTTCCAGTTATACAGCAACATAATAGAGTCAATCCAGAAGCAATTCCTTCTTTTTGCTCTCAGGGACTTGTATGATCCTAGAGACTTTGAAAACCTTCCACCCTACACAGTTAGGCTGCAATTATTAAATCTTTTACCGCTTGGTTCTAGAAGAACTATGCTCACATCCTGTTTTACCTTAGATGTTTTGAATGGCGATATTAAGGTTGACTATATCTCAAATAAATTCAGACTCAATGACAATGTCAGGCTGACGAGACATTCAAAACCACTTAAGGAATATGCACATCGTACTGATTACGGACAAAATGAACCTATTAACAGATGCTGTAGAGTATTTAACAAATTCAGCGCCCACTATACACCTCCAATAAATAAGCTGACATATAAACTGAGACTACGCTCCGTTTTATAAGGTCCCCACATCCCGCTTAACCCTTCCACCAGTGTCTATCATATATCATATATGTATATAAAATTGTGTTTAATTAATTAAGGTAAATTTAAATATATTAGGATATATTAAAATAAATTAAATTAAGCAATCTATTCGTAAACTATCTTGTTATGATTAATAAATAAATAAATTCAGACTCAATGACAATGCGAGGCTAAGAGATTGTGATTGTGACTGATTACGGACAAATTAATAATATATTAACAGATTCTGTAGAATATTTAACAAATTCAGCGCACACTATAGACCTCTAATAAATAATCTAACTTATAAACTGAGACCAACGCTCCGTTTTATAACACACACCCCGCTTGACCCTTCGACCAGTGCCTATCATATATCATATACATATGTATATCAAATTGTGTTTCATTAATTAAGGTAAATTTAACTATATTAGGATATAATAAAATAAATTAAATTAAGCAATTTATTATTATGTAAACTATCTTGTTATGATAAATAAATAAACAATGAATTGCTGAACTGATAAGTGCGAGAGTTAATGAAACAGAAAAGCACTATAATATTGTTATAGATCTTGCAATCACGCAATTTGGATGTTGCCAGAAACACCGAGAAAA
This sequence comes from Chorisops tibialis, assembly GCA_963669355.1. Classification (NCBI taxonomy): domain Eukaryota; kingdom Metazoa; phylum Arthropoda; class Insecta; order Diptera; family Stratiomyidae; genus Chorisops; species Chorisops tibialis. The sequence continues at coordinate 260,873,281 of OY770262.1, read as the reverse complement.
GTCCATCAACATGTAAAACGCTACAAACATGTTTCCAGACACTTCTACTAAACTCCATCTAGAATAGCCGAGACACACACACACAACGACATCTGTCTGGAGTATAAATATCCGCCAACTTTCAGACAACAGAGTTAGTCATTCGGTGACACCTATCGGTGGAAGAACGCGAATCGGTACAAGTAAGCGAAAGAATAAGATCGACGGCATTGCCAAATCGGCGAATAGAGTGCGAATTAATTAAAAGTGATCAAGAAATAAAGAAAAGCGCGATTAAATAAAATTATTCATTGTTTTTAAACGAATTGTGTTTTCCTTTGAAATCGGCGATCCCCTAGCTCGCAACAATTGGTGTCAGAAGAGTGGGATTTCAAGGATAAATTCGGGTTAAAAGTCGCGAGTGAAATTAAAATTCTCGAACGGATAATTTTGTGAGAGCGAAAAAGTGAAACTAAAATTCTCGAACGGACAGTGAGAATTTTGTGAAATCGAATATTCTCGAGTGCTTTAGTGAACAGTGACTTTAGTTAGCGAAGTAAAATCGCGGAACTAAAATTCTCGAACGGACAGTGAGAATTTTGTGAAATCGAATATTCCCGAGTGATTTAGTGAGCAGTGACGTAAATTTTGTGAATTCGAATCGCGGAAATAATCGGTAGTGAAAATGCCGCGTTATCTAAAGGACTTAAAATTAACGGAGCTGAAGGAAGAGCTCAGTAGACGCGAGTTATCTACGACAGGGAGCAAGTCTGAACTTGTCAGCCGTATGATCGAGACACTCCAGGCTGAGGGTGAGGATGCAGATAGTTTTGAGTTCCAAATCAAAGAAACTCGTGCTGAGGAATGTTCCGGTACATCGGATGCACTAACACTGTTAATGCAACAAATGATGAACAAATTAGATCAACAATCAACGGACATTAATCAGAAATTAGAGCAACAATCAGCTATGACAACGGACATTAATCAGAAATTAGAGCAACAATCAGCTGTGACAACGGACATTAATCAGAAACTAGAGAAATTAGACCAGACTTCAAAGGACCTTAACCAAAAATTGGAGCTGCAAAATAATAAAATAGACATCATGGGTAAGGCCATAGAAGAAAACGTTGAGAAGAAACTTCGAATCTTCGAAGAGCAAATTACGGAAAAGATATCCGGGATTGTACAAGAAGTCGAACGCCTAAAACGGGACTTGGATAACGTAAAAGCAGTCGGAGTCATGAAAGCAGAGCACGTTACGCATAAGGGTTTCAAAGCTCCAATCTTCGATGGACAGATACCGTGGGCTATTTATAAGATCCAATTTGAGGCTGCCGCCAGAAACAACAATTGGAATGATCTCGAACGAGGAATGGCTCTTATATTGGCGTTAAGAGGTCCACCAGCGGAGGTTCTTCAAACGATTCCGCAGGAGCAACAACAAGATTTTTCAATGTTAGTCCAAACATTGGATCTTCATTACGGCAGTGACCGCATGAAAGAGATCTACAAAATAGAGCTGTACAACCGAACTCAAAAGAATGGTGAAACACTTCAAGAGCTGGCACGCGATATTGAACGACTCAAACTATTATCGCTGCCTAATGCGCAAACAGAGCAACGCAACGATACGGCTGTTTTCGCATTTAACAATGCTGTACTGGACAGAGAGCTGCAACAGGCGTTGAAATTGGCAGGTAAGAAAACGATAGGCGAAGCCTTGGTATATGGGCTGACGTTCGAAGCTGCCAAGCAAAGCTCACGGAGTAATTATCGAGGCCGAGAAAGAGCAAAAGAGTGTATGTGTCAGAAAGCAGAGTACACCAAACGGAGCGAAAGATTTGGTGCCCCCCGATGCTGGAATTGTGGACAGGCAGGACACTTGAGACTCGACTGCCGAAAAGCGACCAACTATTGTTCCGGCTGCGCTGCTAACCAATGCGAAGATGGAAATCGGGCAGGTAGTTCGTGGTCAAGAACTAGTCGTCAGAGTTCAAATCTTACACACGGTTTTGATAAAAGACGCCGGAGTCGATCGAAAACCCCGAGTCGGCAAGCTCGATTGCAACAAGAACAATACATCGGGAAAGATCATGGAAGCAAAGATGGACAATCGAATAAGGATCGCGAACGAACGGGTAGAAGTCGTGACGGTCAAGTACTTCATGCGAATAATCGTGACAAGACCAAACATGGGAAGCGATATGATCGAGAAGATCGCGAAAGGAAGAATGCGGAACGAGAAAAGGGAAGTAAACGTGCCGCTAAGGAGGAGAATGAGCGCGAAAAGGAAACGGAGAAAGAACGCGAACGTGAGAAGGAAAAAGAAGCCGGAAAAACCATTCGGAGGTTAACGACCGAACCAGAGACTGGATGGAATCAGCAAGAACTGGAAGATGCCCAACGTAAAGATCCAGATATTTCACCGATCATGGCATGGAAGGACGAAATGAAACGGCCTGAGTGGAAAGACATCTCACAATTCAGTGAAACCTTAAAGTGTTATTGGGCACAATGGAACTCCCTTCACCTAGACGGCGGATTATTAAAACGGAAATGGGAGAACGCTGATGGAAAGTCGTATCACATGCAAACCATCGTCCCGCATTGTAAAGTCGAGGAGGTTTTGAAGGAATATCATGGAGGTACCTCCGGTGGGCATTTGGGAGTAAACAGAACCTTGGCAAAGATACGAGAAAGGTTCTATTGGATCCATCTCCGAGATGATGTCGAAAACTGGTGCCGTAAATGTACTACGTGTGCATCGAGTCAGGGCCCACACCGCAGATCAAAGGGAGAAATGCAACAATACAACGTGGGAGTCCCATTCGAGAGAATTGCTGTGGATATTGCTGGACCATTCCCGGAATCAGAAAATGGTAATCGCTACATTTTAGTGGTCATTGATTATTTCAGCAAGTGGCCTGAAGCTTACGCAATTCCAAACCAAGAAGCAGTAACCGTCGCAGAACAAATTATTACTAACTGGGTGAGCAGATTTGGAGCGCCACGTGAACTACACTCCGATCAAGGGCGCAATTTTGAATCTCAAATATTCAAACACGTGTGCCAAATGCTGGGAATAAACAAAACGAGGACAACTCCATTACACCCACAGTCCGATGGAATGGTGGAACGTTTCAACAGGACATTGAACTCAAACCTATCCAAACTCGTCAGCGAGAGGCAACAGGACTGGGACCAGCACATCCCTCTATTTTTAATGGCCTATAGAACATCGGTGCATTCAACAACAGGAGAAACTCCGTCCCGAGTCATTTTCGGAAGAAATATTCGCGTCCCTGCGGAACTAATGTTTGGAGTGCCACCAGACCAACCAACCAATGCTAAAGATTATGTCTCGGATCTTCGATGTCGACTAAAGACAATTTATAACCTGGTGAGAGATAAAATTGATTTGGCGTCCGACCGCATGAAGACGAGGTATGATCAACGGGCGAACTCATCAGGATTCCAAGAGGGCGATTTGGTTTGGTTATACAATCCCAAACGACAGAAGGGCAGATCGCCGAAACTACAGCGAAACTGGGAAGGCCCTTACCAGATCATCAACCGGTTAAATGATGTCGTCTATCGGATTCAACTACATCATAAACCCCGCACTAAAATGAAAGTGGTACATCTCGACCGATTAACAAAGTACCATGGTGCCATTGAGGAAGTGAACGACTCTGTTCGGGACTAACAGGGACTAAGGAGAGGGTAATGTTATAGATCTTGCAATCACGCAATTTGGATGTTGCCAGAAACACCGAGAAAAGTCCATCAACATGTAAAACGCTATAAACATGTTTCCAGACACTTCTACTAAACTCCATCTAGAATAGCCGAGACACACACACACAACGACATCTGTCTGGAGTATAAATATCCGCCAACTTTCAGACAACAGAGTTAGTCATTCGGTGACACCTATCGGTGGAAGAACGCGAATCGGTACAAGTAAGCGAAAGAATAAGATCGACGGCATTGCCAAATCGGCGAATATAGTGCGAATTAATTAAAAGTGATCAAGAAATAAAGAAAAGCGCGATTAAATAAAATTATTCATTGTTTTTAAACGAATTGTGTTTTCCTTTGAAATCGGCGATCCCCTAGCTCGCAACAATATGGACTTCTCATTTGGAGGTTGGGCGATGTGTTAACAACTCATCCTCGAAAGACTTCCTCCGAAACCTGAAACATCGCATCAGAATTGATTCAACAGCAACGATCACGCAAACGAAAAATGGACTATTTCTTCGGATCTTGAAACGTGCCATACATGAGTTTGGAGTTGCGTTTATCGTCGACAAGAAGTTTAAACACAAAGTTAATAACTTCAAATCCGTTTTGGTTTAGATTTAGGTTGTTGATTATAAGATAGATGTCACTCCTCTTGTTTTAGCCACTTGGTCCGATTTGCGAGCCGTAGCAGACTCGAATGTTTGACGCCTCTGAGGTCATCTAGTTCTGCGAAGAATCTAGAGCCTTAACAAAGGAGACGACTGTTGGAGATTTGCGGACACTGACAAAGATAATGTTCGATAGATTCTTCGTCTTCCTCGCAATCTCTTCTCAACGGCGTACAATCAAATTGAAAGGAAAGATTTCCGAATTGTACACTGTTGCGCTTTATCATTCGTGAAAATGCTCTGTGAAAACTTTCATCAAACCGGTGTACAATCACTTTCCCTCTTACATTTGACTTCAAACTTCTCTATTTCCACATGTTTCCCTTACTCATGCCGACTTAACTTGGTATCACGCATTCAGGGCTGACCCTTTATGTTATTTTGACGACCGTAAAAATAGGAATGAATAAAACAAATACAAATAAAATAGTTCTAGGTTTGATGAATTTGCTCACAGTGCATTTGGAATTAAACAAAAGATTTCCCGATTTCAGACAGTTCTACTTTATTAATCGTTATGTTTCCCTCCGAGACAGTTTGGTAAAGTCTTAACGGAGACCAAAACGTTACGATTAATAATGCAAAACCCGGAACACTTTCATTGAGAACATTTTTTTTTTCTAATTTTTTCAGCTTTGGAATAAACAAGCAAGGCCGTATCCTAATTGCAGACGAAATGGGTCTCGGAAAGACCCATCAAGCGCTTGCCATAGCAGATTTCTACAAAGAAGATTGGCCCCTACTAATTTCAACTACAGCTAGTACGAAGTAAGTATTTGAATTGCATATCTAGACCAGAATTACAGCTAAAAATCGAATTCTTTCATAAAATTTTAGAAGTGGCTGGGTGTCGCACATTCACAAACTTCTTCCGGATGTTGCCTGTCAGTATATTTTCAACATAAACGCTAGCCATGAATTTTTCGACGATGCAAAAATAGTGATCTGTAGTCATGCACTCATGGAAAAATGTCTGGATAAGTTGAAAGCGATGAATTTCGGTGTTCTAATAATGGATGAATCGCATGCATTGAAAAATCCAAAAGCAAAATGCACTATTGTGGCTAATACTTTAGCGAAAAAAGCCAAGCGGGTTATTCTATTATCCGGAACTCCGGCATTGTCGCGACCTGTCGAATTGTACTCACAATTGAAAATGTTGGATCCGAAATTTCTTAATTTCATGGAATATTGTAAGAGAAATTTTTCGTTTCTTTTTTTGTTAATCCATTAGAAATGTTTTTAATTAGCCGTTCGATATTGCAATGGGAAACAAGGACAATTCGCTTGGGACTCATCCGGTCAATCAAATTTCGAAGAATTGAATTTAATTCTTAGAAAAAAATTTATGATACGACGCGTTAAGGCTGATGTTTTGCCGCAATTAGCGGAAAAGAATAGGTAGGAAAAATTTATAAAAATAGCATTTTGTTTTTTTTTTTCAATTTATTTCGTTTCTTAGACAAACTGTTTATCTCGATCCGGCATTAATAAAAACTAATGCAGCGTTAGCTAATTTTCATTCAACATTTAGTCAATTGCGCGGTGGAGCGAGAGAAGAAATGCTTTTGCAATTTTATTCTGAAACGGCACATGTTAAATGTTCTGCTGTTTGGTTCGTTATTTTCATCGACTATTGTATCATTTTTATTTATCGTATATAATTTTTTTTTCAGTTCCTATTTAAAAAGTATTTTGAAAACCGAATCGAAATTTATTGTTTTTGCACATCATAAAATTTTGATGGATGCCATTTCGGACTGCTTTCAAAAACTTAATGTTCAACACATTCGAATTGATGGATCGACAAAAAGTGAGCATAGATCGGTAAGATTAATGTGTTGATATTTTTTATTGTAGTATGTAGATTTGCTTAATTGTGTTCGTGCGGATGATGGGGTTGTAGCCTAGGTGTAGCCTAGTAGGTAGCGTGTTGGTCTTGTAATGCGAAGGTCGTGGGTTCAAATCCCGGTCGGCGTATATAATTCCAGCACATTGCCTGCTTGGATATACCTTGGTCACCTCATTCTACGAAAATGAAAAAAATCGTAGAATGAGGGTTGTGCGATGGGCTAACAACCCTTCCACAATAAGTAAAAACAAAAAATGTTAAGAAACTTGAATATCAGGAGGCCAAGGTCCGATTTGGGCGATAGCGCCATTGTAGAAGATGTAGAACATCCTTGCAGAGGATTTTTTTTTTCTACATGACCAAACACAACTTAGGGTGTCACCCTTTAATGTAATTTACACAGTTAAAAGGGAAAAAAAGGAGTTAAGGTTAAACGGGATTAAAAGGAGGGAAAAGTCTAAAATGCCGGTGTACGTTGAGTTTGAAACGTCGAAGATCGAATGATAATGGGAATGCAGCTTGTGGCAATGCACTAAAAGGATTAGATGAATGAATTATTGCCTATATTTCACTGTACGGGTAGTTGGAAGCTTAACAGTAAACTCGTGTGCGCTTGAAGCTTGGCGAGTATTTCTAGGAAATGTGTGCAGAGGTTGAATAAGTTTAGTAATTCATCACTGCATTTACCACGAAAGTAAATTCTTAGTACTCCGACATTTCTGCGATGCTCTAGGTAGTCTATAGAAACCGTGTTGGCTTCATCTCCAATTAGTCGGAACGGCTGTCTCTGGACACGGTCGAGCATTGCAAGTTGCGTTTTGGCTGCCCCAGCCTATAAATGCGAATTGTACTCGACGTGTGGTCTAATGTAGGTCTTATAGATATTTGCTAAGTCTTTGGGAGTAAAATATTTTTTACATCTTCGGAAAATTCCTAGGCGTTTGAAAGCGTGAAGTGCTACGTCGAGCATGAGCTGGTTCCAATTAAGATAGTTATTTATTTGGAGTGAGAAGTATTCGGAAGAGTTTAATTGGGTACCACCGAAAGTTACATTCAGAGTCAGAGTTCAATGATCAAATAGTTCGGCACGTTTAGATGCTACCAGGACACGGTGAGCGTTAGTAATCGAGTCGAATTCATAGATGTTATCCAGGCTACTTTCATCTGCAAAGCAATGTATCGGATTGAGTGTTGACGACAGAAGGCATTTGATAAAAATAAGAAAGAGTGTGGGTGATGAAACAGAGCGTTGGGGGACTCCGGAAACTATGGGAAAGAGGGAAGATGCCATGCCATCCAATACGATGTATGGTGCGCTCATATAAGAAACTCTGAATCCATTTTACAATCAATCAAATGAATCAAATTCCTGTTAAGACCCCCTATAGGGGCATAGGACAGAAACAACTCTCTTCCACAAAGCGCGATCCTGAGCATCGGCCTTAATGCCAAAAGTCGTTACCGTAGAATCGGTCCGTATCCGAGGCGCTGTATCCGTTTCTCGTATTAGTTAGGTCTTAAGATGACGGGTGGTAAGCCCATGATCCAGTGAGTGTCCATTTGCCATTTTTAGGGCAAGCAGGACTGGCTGTGGGTGAATTCTACAGCCCCCATCCCACAGGGGGAGACTACAAGGCTATTATTAAAGCCGACTGCTTTGAGCTTCACTAGGAGGCATTTGTGCCAAACTCTGTCAAACCCTTTAGCGATGTTAAGTGCCAGTACTTAACCTTCGCCAAATTTATAGACAAAAGAGTTTCAACGATCAATCAGATATATCAAGAGGTCACCTGTAGAACGTCTGGAACGAAATCCATATTGGCGATCATTGATAAGTTTGTTATCTTCAAGATAGCGGACTATTTTGCGATTCACAGTCGTTTCCATCACTTTCGAAAGAACGGAAGTAAAGGCGATGGGGCGGCAGTTGGCGGGTAACGCTTTGTTTCCTTTCTTGGAAATCGGCTGAACATTCGCCACTTTTCACGTACGCGGAAAGTGCTCAGAAGAGTAAGAGAGATGGAATAAATCGTGCAGCGGTTTAGCCAGGGACGTAAAACAATTTTTAAGGACTAGAGGAGAAATACCATCGGGACCTGCAGATTTCTGAACATTGAGCTCACGAAAAATGCTGGAGATAAGTCGTATGCGAAAATGAATCTCAGGTAGATGAAATCCAGATGGTGTTACAAGCGGGGGAGACTGGTTTGTCGCTGGCAGCCTGGAGTTTCGTGCGAAACTTGCTACAAGAAGATTGGCTTTTTCAACAGGATGGACTACAATTCGGTCTCCATCCTCCAGAAGAAGTGGTGTAGATGTTTTTACATGGTTGCTGTTGACCGTTTTAACAAATGACCAAAAAGATTTTGAGCCATTTGGTGTTTCGAGAATTTTCCGTCGAAGTTTTTGGTTGTGTTGAAACTTAGCACTTTTCAAAATAAACTTGTAGGTTTTTCTTGACACGTTGTAAAGAGATCTGTTGGCAAACGTTGGGTTGCTCTTAAAAATTTAAAAACATTTTTTTTGTTCCGGATGACCGTAAGCCAATCTTTAGTGAACCACGAATCCTTCGACGCTTTGATTGGTTTATAGGTAATCGGCATGAAGAGTTCCATACCCTTAAGGATAGTTTCGGTTATAAGCTGACAAGCCGTATCACAACTATTAGACTCGAAACACAATTTCCAATTAAATACCCTGAAAAACTGGTTTAATGCTCCCCAGTCTGCTTTTTTTTAGCTAGGGTATAGCCTAGTAGGTAATGTGTTGGTCTTGTAATGCGAAGGTCGTGAGTTCAAATCCCGGTCGGCGCAATATATAATTCCGGCACATTGCCTGCTTGGATATACCTTGGTCACCTCAATCTAAGAAAATGAAAAATTCGTAGAAAGAGGGTTGTGCGAAGGGCTAACAACCCTTCCACAATAAGTAATAAAAAATGGTAAGGAACCTGAATATCAGGAGGCCAAGGTCCGATTTGGGCTGTAGCGCCATTGTAGAAGTAGAAGTCTGCTTTTTTGTAATACCAGATGGTTCTTCGAGGCTCTTTGTCTTTTAATGCATTAACCGTTGTAATCGGAAATTGTGCTCGAATCAGGAAGTTATCACTATTCCCAACTGGGGATGGCGATATCACAGAAACAGAATATTTTTCGGGATGATTCGTTAGAAAAATGTCAAACTAGTTTGAAGCATGGTTTCCTATTTCAGGTAATCGAGTTGGTTCGGTTACCCACTGCACTAGTCCATTTAATGAAGCGAAGAGCTCAGTGTCTAGACCCTGTTGGTCGTATTGGTAGAATGATTAAGCCAGGCATTATAATGAACGTTAGAATCGCCCACTATAACGATTTTAACGTCAGGGTTTGCATCATACAATGACTGAGAGAGTCAGACACCTTATCCAATTCTGTTCTTGTGCTTGCTACAGTCAATGTCGGACATCTGTAATCATAGCTAAAGAAAATAATTTGCCTTTGGATCTGAAGTTTCACCTAGGAGTAGTTAAACTCTGGATTGGAGCAGGTGCGTACATAGATGGGGAGATCGCCTTTGTATCCTTCTTTCGTCCTTTTAACAAGACATTATGCGGCTCTCGTATTGCGTTATTTAAAATGTTCGTCCATTTAATTTCGTCATTATTTTACTTCCGTTTTTTCTGTTTCCAAATTTGATTTGTTTGTAACATAAATCAGCTAAGATAAATATTGAAGTGACCTGGATTTTAAGTAAAAATAAAACTACTAGTTGAACAAGTTCACTTTAATTTTTATTTAACACAAAATAATCACTTCACACTTCAGACTTTTTCGCTTAGAAATTATAGCCTGCCAATCTTAACTCGTTTGCTTTCTAAACATTGACTGACTCGTCGATGATTCCAAACCAGTCTGACTGTTCATCAAAAACGTTCGCGTTTTTATATTGCTCTTATCGTACGAATCATTGCCCTTGTACAACTTTTCCTTCTCGACTGAGTGCTGTTCCTAGTTGCTTCTATAAAGCATTGCCTCGTCGTCCAAGTCTTTTCCCTGCCGCCCGAGTCTATACGTGTTCTTTATATGTTCGTACGCGCGCATTAATTTGTATCGGTGTTGAGTGGTAGATGATGAGCAAGTAGAGCTGATATGTAACGATGTGTTTGTCCTGTTTGGCTTTTGCCGGCCGTTGCGTTTTTATTTTGTAAGCTTTTATTTTCGACCTAATCCGTTTTCGCATCCGATTTTGAACCAGCCATTTCTTTTGCACCGGAATTACTGATATAATGCCATATTTCTTCTATTGGCATTCCGGTTTTGTTGTACAATATTGTTTTATTATTACAACAGAGTTGTATTTGGTACTAAGGATTCAGTAGGGATAATCCTAATGAGGATTATCCTAATCCTGTTGTGTCCTAACAACGGATTGATTGAGAGGACTATCCTGGTTTACAGCTTAATCCCAGTTTAATGGGGAGAGGAGAGGGGGGTTTTTGCCATCGTGCTAGGCAGCATCCAAGCGACGGAGTTCTCATTGTTGCACGAATGCGCAGCTACGCGAAGGCCGCCATCATCGTATCGGAATTTTTTTATTCATACTTACTATTTGTTTACTTCTGTGGTCCAATGACAAAAATCCGCTTTTATTCTTGGTATACTATTTTTATTGACTACTGTTTTTATATCGGGTTTTTTCTCCGTTTCTTAATTGTAATTCTTGCCCTGGATTTCTCTTGCTCTAGTACAGGGTAGGCCATTTAAAGTTAGCCATTTCTTTCTGAAAAAAGGAACATAAAAAAAACAATTTTTTTTGTCCATTTAAAAAATCATTTATTTTGGTCCAAGGATATTAGTTACAGCTAATTTTTAAAAATGATATCGCGTAAATGAGCACCTTTAGTTTTGGCAGCCAAATGCACTCTTTTTTCGGCATTTTCCATGACTTTGGCCAATGTTCCGGACGATATGGCGGCTATTTCACGTCGAATGTTGGCTTTCAGTTGAGGTAAGGTCTTTGGCTTATTAACGTATACCTTGGATTTCAAATAACCCCACAAATAAAAGTCTGGTGGCGTCAAATCTGGTGATCTCGGTGGCCAATCAAAATCACCATTTTTCGATATCAATCGCCCGGGGAACAACGGTCGCAATAAATTGATTGTCGCTCGAGCTGTATGGCATGTAGCCCCATAGTTATCCATGTCATTTTCACGAATAATGGGCATCGCAAATTCCGTCATCATGGCTCGATACCGCTCACCATTGACTGTTGTCGTGGCTCCATCATCGTCTTCGATAAAATACGGTCCGATGATCATATTCGCGCAAACACCGCACCAAACTGTAACTTTTTGATCGTAAAGAGGCTGTTCTTGAATTAATTGAGGATGTTCGGTGGCATAAAATCGACAATTTTGCTTGTTTACGCCTCCATTCAACGAGAAATGTGCCTCGTCTGACATGATGATTTTTCGCCAAAAGTCAAGTTCGTTTTCAGTCATTTCGATGGCACATTTGGCAAAATTAAGGCGTCGCGGTATAAATTGTCTTCGAATAACGCTTCCAACGCGGTATGACATTAGTCGATCAGTCAGCGCGGTCAAAAATGTCAGGGTTGCCAGATGGATCAACATTAAATGGCCTACCCTGTATGTAATTCTTACTCTAGTCACCTAAATCTACTTAACTTACCTACTTATATACTACATTCTGCCCTACCCGGCAAAATGAGTTTACAAACTTAAACTGAACAAATTTCACTTACCTAAATATTTCAATGCGACGATATTGCAACTTGCAATTTCGAGTCCGCGTTTAGAACCGGAAAGTCGGTCATACGATCTCGATTACCTAACTCGATGGCCGACTTTCTGGCCCATTGGCAGATGCCGACCTTTCAAGCTGTAAAAGCCCAGGCTAGCGATATTTTCTTACGACGGCTCGCATAGCATCAACTTGTATCAGTAAGTTTGATTTGTTTACCTTAACAAGTTGGCGCTAAGCTGCCGGCATTAGCAGGTGTACACCAGGTATTCTCAGCGGCGTTGAAGTCGGCGCTATGAATGGATTGCGTTGTTGCAGTATCGTGCATTATTTTGCTTGTTGCGCACAATCGGATTGTCTTATCCGCTATACAACATTACGTATTATAGCGAATTATCTGGTAATTATATTTTTAACCTTGAGTTTTGAATGTCGAGTTGTTTGCTTCGGTTTGCAATCGTCATATCTGTTAATTCATTAAATTCTTTGATCCAACTTGAAAATCTGCCACTGAACAGCGGTAAAAATGCGATAAGATCCTTGATGTACAAGCAGCTCGTACAATTCGCATCTTGTTTCGCACTTAACACCTTCGTACAAACGGATTTAACTTGGTTAATCTCGATCGATTATTTAAAATATTGAAGTGTGCTAGGGGTTGCTGAATTTCAAATAAAAATAAAACTAATTCGTTGTTAAGCTTAACACAACCGCAACCTCATTTATCAGTTTTTAAACTATTATTTTGGGCCTTTCCAGACATCTTCGCTCGTTCTTTTTCTTATCGCCTTTGGAATTCCGACTCGATCGGCTTCTCAATCCTCTTCGCTCGTTCTTCTTGTTATCGTCTTTTCCTACTCGATCGGCTTCTCAATCCTGACTCACTTTCCATCACAAATTATATCGTTCATGTCGGATGCTGTCGGCCCGTCATGCCGAATCATTTTTTGATTGCAATTTGTGTGTGTGCGTGTGTGATCAAAATAATAGACAGCTGAAGATCGCGAACACTCGATGAACGACTGGGCCGACATGTAACATTACCCCCTCCTTAGCTCCTGTTCGTCCTGAACAAAGTTTTCACTGAGGTGGTAATGGTATTTCGCAACTCTCTCTACTCCTTTCGTCTTTACGCTAGGTTTCCGGTGCTCCGCGTCACCCACTCCTTTGATGAATTGGTATGATCCTTCCCCATTTCGCTAAGACCTTGTCGATCTCTCCCCCTGGTATCGATGATTACAAAGCCGTACTAAATTACCTTTTCGGAAACTGTTCAGGCTATTTTTGCACTGGTGTCTTTTCATGTTATTGTTGCAGACTACGTTCCGTTAAGTGTCTCGTTGAGCACCATTCGATTTCTGGCAATTTGCTTCAACAGCTGTACTCGCCAGTATTTTATATTTGATGGCTATGCCTTCAGTTCTGCGAACCGAGATGATAAGTACATTCCAAATAGTCGTTCGGCGACTTTCTCGGATGGCGGCAGTCGTGCCTTAAATTTCCTACGCGTCCGCAATTTCAACATCGTGTAGCTCTGGGTCTTAAATTTTGCCTTGCTAGCTCCACTCTATGGTTTTCATTACCCTATTCATACTTTCCTGACATCGCCAATTATTTTGCCAAACTGATCTGGAGGCATATTCTGAGCAAGAAATTGATGATCTACTTCGCTTACAGCAGTCACGTCGTAAGTGTCCTATCTGTCTGCAATTCCAACATCGGGGAACTTTTTAGCTAACGCTCTTCTTATTGGGCTCTCCTTTCCGGCACCTTCTTTGCATCGCTCTGAACGTAACTCTTGCGACACATCCTGAGCAATTCATTCCTGTTGGCTTAGTTCTGCTGAACTCACGTCTTATGTGTCCGACGTTTCCAATTCGGGCACTCATGCATAAATCATTTTCATCGCGATGAAGTGGGGAGACGGCGATGATGGTTTTGGCGGTCGTCGTTTCCACCATTTTTTTTTGCGCTTGAAGGACTGGAGGTTGTACCTGTTGGGAAACACTTTGGCTGATAATGTGTTCCAAAGTCTTGACGTTCGAGAAATGAATAACTTTGTAAATTTTACTGTACGAATAGTTTAACGGTGTACTTGTGCGCGCGTTCAGCTTGGCGAGTATTCCGGTGAAAAGTATGGAGTGGAGGGATGAGTGCGCCTAGTTCGGCACTGCATTTACCAACGCGAGGTGTGTTTTATGTGCCCCAGGCGAAACATGCGAGTTGTACTCTAAACGTGGTCTAATGTATGCCTTATTGATGGTTGCATGGTCGTTCGGCGTGAAATATTTTTTACACTTTCGCACACCTAGACGTTTATAGGCGTCGAGGACAACATCAAAAATGTGCTGGACCTGCGATAGCAATAGAGTGCTTGTTTGATTCCGTAGCAGAGTTAAACTCATAGGCGTTATCTGAAGTACTGTGATCTTGCAAAATGATTAAGAGTAGATGACAGAAGGTCATTGATGAAAACTAAGAAAAGAGTTGGAGATAAAACAGAACCTTGATAGATGCCGGAATCTATTGGGAAGGAAGAAGAAGGAACACCATCTAGTACTACTCATGCAGTGCGTTCAGACAGAAAACTCTCAATCCATTTAACAAGGGTAGCATTAAGACCTATGGCCCTGAGCTTAACTATGGGACATTCGTGACAAACTCTGTCAAGAGCTTTTGCAATGTCAAATGCAAGAACTTGACCTTCGCCGTGTTTATGTATGCATAAGTGTTCGTCAATTAGACCAAAAGATTCCTTTCAGAACGGAACCCATACTGACGAAAATGGATTAGATGGTTATCCTCAAGATATTGAGCGATTTTGCGATTGACAGCAGTTTCCATAACTTTCGAAAGCACTGAAGTAATGGCTATCGGGCTGTAGTTGGCGGTGTTCGCTTTGCTTCCTTTCTTGGGAATGGGCTGAACATTCGCAACTTTCCACATACGCGGAAAGCACCCAGAAGAGTAAGAAAGATAGAAAAGATTGCGAAGAGATTTAGCTAAAGAAGAGGCGCACTTTTTAAGGGTAATGGGGGAAATACCGTCCGGACCAGCAGATTTGTGAATATTGAGCTCTTGAAGGATCCTAATCTCTGCCTCTTAAGGTTGGCTCTTACTCTCTTCCGGGGCTGTTAGCGAGTGAGGCGAACTGCTGTAAATTCGCGCTTCTTGTATCCCCCAGGGCAACCATTTGTGCCCGTCTGGTTTTGCGGTAATCACATCGTAGATGCTCTGCTTGTTCACAATTTCAGCAACGTAGAAATCCACGACCTTCACTCTGCTTTATAAACTGTGCCCTCTGGCAGATGCATTCTTCGGTCTCCACATTAATTTCTCGGACTCGATTGCTATTGCGCGAAATTTGTTTAGCAGCTTTGAAAGAAAGAGGGCTAATCCAAAACTTCCTTCTTCGTTTTCTTGCCTGTCAATCTCAATGCCTGTTGTAGCTCTCTATCTTGCAGAGCATCGATAAGTGCGTCCACTATCCGTTCATTGTGATTGTCCTGATCTATGTCAGGGAAGGATAATAGCACTAGGCGTTTAACGTCCTGTGAAAGCTGTTGTTGTACGCGGTTAAAGTCCCCGATCCTCGTAACGCCAATATCAAGGCCGTTGCTCGTTCCTGATCCGAAAATGATTTTTGGTGGCTGCCGCCTTAAATTGGGTCTTGTGAATAGTCCATACCGTTTGACTATCGAAGAATAGAGCCTTTAGATTTTTATGGACGACAATTTCGGATTGGATAACGTCGGTTGACTTCACCACCTCGAAATCTCTTTTAGTCTCTCTACTTCGCTGGAGATGCCCTCAATCTTTCCAGTATTTTCGGTGATCTTCTGTTCTAGAACCGTTTGGTGTTCCAGAAGCTTCGCATCCAGCTGTTCTTCGGTTTGCGAGTGCGTCAACCGCAACTTTATTTATCACTTTTTGAACTATTATTTTGAACTTTTTCATGCCATGAATCAATTCCTTGATTGTAATTTGTGTGTGCAGAATCGTAGATATCTGAAGATTGCAAATACTCGATGAACGACTGGGGCCGACATGTAACAATATGTTCCATTGTTTTTTGAACCCTCAAATGTACCCTTAAAACGACTGGTGTAATATTTATTCAATCTTCAAGAAGTTAAAAATTGTGAGGTCGACTGGCAACTGCACATCTAACTAAATAGTTAACAACAACCATGTCCCGTGCTCCGCATAAATCAATAATTTAAAGAGCCACTCGTCTTACGACAAGCAAGAATATTACACAATTTGCAATTTGGGCAAGCTGGCTTACAAAGACAAGATCATCCTCGACGCCCAAACATAATCAATGTCATTAAATCATGCTATTCTCAATTTCAGCGATTCGTCAAACAATTCCAAAAGGACGGAAAATGTCAAGTTGCTCTGCTTTCTCTAAAAGCTTGCAACTCTGGTATAACCCTCACAGCTGCTAAATTAATTCTTTTTGCTGAACTCGATTGGAATCCGAGCGTAAATATTTTATTTCAGAAAAACAACCCGATATTAATGAAACAATTTTATAGACCTTAGCACAAGCCGAAAGCCGAGCTCATCGTATAGGACAAGAAGGCACGGTAGTTTGTCGTTATCTTCTGGCGCGCAACACGGCCGATGATACAATTTGGGAAATGTTAAAGTCTAAGCAAAATGTTTTGGATAAGGCCGGCTTATGTTCCGAGAAGTTGCAAGATTCTGAGCATATAGCCGGACCAAATACGGTAAAACAATGGAAAATATAGATATATTTTTTTTTCGAACTTATATTTGCCATTTCAGGCTGAGAATATTGAAAAATATCTTGTTCGAACTCCAATTAAAAACCAATCACCAAATAAGCAACACACTAGTACCTGCGAAAATGCATCTAAGACTCCAAAGCGTGGATCGGTAAGTAGACAGAGGAATTTTTTGATTTACCATTTTGCTTTGATTTGAGAGAATTTGGGTTTTAGGGCGGTGATATTGAGAAATTCGTGGTCAAAACGCCGCGTAAAAATGATTTAACAAATTGTCAAGTGATAAATGGGCATAGACTGACCGATGATGTTCAGGATTTGTTGAACGATGATAATGATGATGATTTTGGAGACATTGAAGTATTTGTTTAGTTGTGTTTTCTATAAGTAAATTAATAAATGTAAAATAAATAATATTTTTGTAAACAAACAAATTTCATCTTATTAATTCGTTCTCAAAGGATGAAAGCTACTGCGTTTATTTTATTTGAGCCGCAGCAAATTTCCACACGATATAACGCTGGTTATACTTATATTTAAAAAATATGTTCAGTAACATAGAATGCGATGCATAATATTAAAAATCTCAAATGGAAAGATGATCTGAGTTACAAGTACTTTGGGTAACATAGATTGTACCACGTGGAAGGTAACCGATGCGAAGAAAAGGAAACTGCAAAACTTAGAGTAATGTTTCTGACGCCGTGGCGATAAGCTTTGGAGAACAACTGTGTCGGCCAATATGAACTTTGATGGTCAGAAGAGTACGTGAAGGAGTAAGAGTCAGACCACAAAAACTGCAAAAAAACGCAAATCGTGAGCGTAAAAGAACGGATGCAGAAGTCCTGGCGACCGCAGTTCAGCATCACACGTTGTGGAAAAAGAACTGGGAGGAATGTTCGTTTGGTAATCCGTCTATACCTGCGGCTTTCTTTTCCGCCATTGACCGGATGGCGGGAACTATCTCATCCTTATCCTCGTGGATTGTCCCTAATAGATTATTGATGCGGTTCGGTGTTCGGTAATGTTACTTCTGGAATATATTTATTAGGCAAAACATTTAAATTATCAGAGAAATATTCCTTCCATAGGCGCAACTGCTGTCCATTCAAATTGGGGAGAGCTCCGTCAAAATCTCTCTCATGTTCATAGTCACTCCTTAATATATATCCTCCTTGGTTTTTGGAGAAAAAAATGGATGTAGATAAAAAAAAATCAACCTAAATTATAAAGTTAATAAAACTTATAAAAAAAAATTATGATTTTCAAAATTTGAAATTGGCAGGCAATTTAATTTTTATACAGCATTGTAGTAAAAAATTCGTTCAGCTCACGTATCTACGATGTTATCAGGGCGTTCTGAAAAAGGCGACAACATTTACAACGTCCGGACCGGGAAGAAGGTGCAGATTTCGCGATTGGTGCGATTGCACTCGAACCAAATGGAAGACGTGACCGAAGTTTATGCCGGCGACATTTTCGCACTATTCGGAGTAGACTGCGCCAGCGGTGACACCTTCGTAACCGATCCGAAATTAAATCTGGCAATGGAATCGATCTATGTACCGGAACCAGTCGTTTCAATGGCCATTAAGCCAACCAATCCCAAGGATCGAGATAATTTTGCAAAGGCATTCGCACGATTCACGAAGGAAGATGCAACGTTTCAGTTCAATTATGATGCGGACGTCAAGGAGACAATCGTTTCCGGAATGGGTAGGTTTGGTTTCAGTTCTTAATTACGATACTAAAAAAAAAACTTCGTTCGAGGGCGTACATGGTGATCTAGAGTACAAGCTGAACGTGATGTTCGTATTTTCTTACTTTTCGGTTATTCGCATGGTCGCACTTTCGGGTATTCGCATTGTCGCGCTTTCCGGGTTATTGTATTGTTCGCGGGACATAGTTCGTTGTATCGATTTTATCGGGGTAAAACACGCAAATTATGGAACATACTTGCACAACATTTCATTGAAAATATCATGGGTATCGTAGGTAATTATGTGAATGCAGCGTTGCGCTAGCCGGTACACCCGCGTAACCCGCTTATAGGAGCTCGCTTTAACACTAGTCAAATTATAACTGACAACGTTTTTTTTTTTCAACTTTTTTTTTTTTTTTGTGCTTCGAGATTTTTGATAACGCATTTTGATGACGGTTTTTGATGACGATTTTCTTAACAGCCCCCGTAAAAGTATGTTCCATACTAAGAAATTATTGAAAATGAGCAATCTGGAGCGATTTTTTTTCGAATAATAAAGTTGCTGAAGAATTTCTGGATCCACTGAAGTCAGAGCTTTCTGCAATCAAACGGGAACTAATTGCCCGAAAGAAACAGGAACTGGGTCGACAAAAGAAACAACTTTTAGCTGAAATCGAATCTGCCAAGTCGGGACTAATTCAATTGGAATGTCGCAATGGGAAATTACCAATTTCCATTCCTACAGACGCTACACAAACCGATCCAATAAGTAAACCAAAAGCGTCATCCGAAGTACAACATTCGTCCCAACCGAACGATTCGAAATCAAATGCAAAGCCATAGAAACAGAGGGAAGAACACAATGAGTAATGTCAACCTACGCTACTAATCCTGGCCAGGCCGTAGTGATGTTAATGGTATATAGATGATAATTCTTGAGAGTTGTGTTGCTTGATAGTGCAGCACTAATTGGTTAGTAATTTGGTTTTCTCCTTCGTCCCCCTCTACAACTCCAATCTGGAGAGATTTTTCTTCAAGTGTTTGGGTTGTGACGACACGACCCAACTCCGACTGAGCTGGCCAGAGTCGGATGGTCACGGACAATTTGCTCATACAGCTGTAGAATTATAAATGTACAATCCTGAAAAGGTGGTTACACATTCGACTCCCTTCCGTCGAACAATATTAAAATAGTATTAGGTGACTTTAACGCGAAAGTGGGCAAAGAGAAAACTTAGGGACAATTGAGAGGCACAGTCTCCATGATATTAGTAACGACAACGGCCAGAGACTGACGGATTTCGCCAGCAGCAAAAATCTTATTGTAAGCTCGACATGCTTCCCGCATCGTGACATTCATAAGAGAACGTGGACATCACCCAATGGAAGAACATTCAACCAAATAGACCATGTTCAAATAGAGAAAAGCACGGCCTCCTGCATTTTCGACGTGCGTAAATGACGAGGTGCTAATTGCGACACAGACTACTACTTGGTAAAGACCAAGTTCCGATGTCGAATCGCAAACCGAGAAGAACAAAAAACTAAGCCGGTTCCTAAATTTGACATGGGATACGAAAGTAGTTGCGAAGTACGTATCAGCCTTAGAGAGGCACTTCGAGCGCGGCAGATCAGCGTCAAATATAACAACGTGCTCAGCAATCACGCGATTACAATCGCCTTGCGTTCCGGTACAATCCAGCTATTAATTGTAGTTTGAGCCAGCATGTTCTCATCGGCACTATGACGAAAGTGTGTCCTCATTGCAAAATTGCGAAATTTAATGGAGAAACGAAAGGAATGTGTTGCGCCGGCGGAAAAATTAAACTTCCTCAACTTGGAGAACCACCAGAGCCATTGAAAATTTTTCTTGCTGGATATACAGCCGAATCAAAGCATTTCCTATCGAACATCAGAAAATATAATTCATGCTTCCAAATGACATCGTTCGGTGCAGAAACTGTAACCGCTCAATTCATGCCAACTTTCAAAGTGAAAGGACAAATTTATCATAGGGCCGGCTCCCTGCTTCCGTTCTCAGATGATGAACATAAATTCCTGCAAATGTATTTTATCGGTGATGCCAATATTGAATTGAATACACGCTGCGGAATTACTACCGGCATAAAAAAGTCCATTGTTTCCCAATTGCAAGAGCTTCTTCACGAAAAAAATAATTTAGTGCGTTTGTTTAAAACATCAATTGACATGATGCCATCTGATGCACACAAGATTGTTATTCATGCTGACAAAACGCCTTCTGGAAAACATGTGCGAAGATTCAATGCTCCAACTATAGACGAAGTGGCAATTGTTATAGTTGGAGATCAATTTCAACCTAGAGATATTGTTCTTCATCGCAGAAATAACCAATTAACAAAAGTTGCAGAAACTCATCGATGTTACGATGTACTGCAATATCCAATCATTTTTTGGGATGGTGCCGATGGATATCACTTCAACGTTAAGATGATAAGTCCAGTCAGTGGCGAAGAAACAAATAAAAAATGTAGCGCAATGAACTATTATTCATATCGATTGAATGATTCGAGAGAATGATGAAAATCACATTTTGAAATGCCGTCAATTGTTTCACCAATACATCGTAGATGTGTATGCAAAAATCGAAACAGAGCGATTGACATTCATCCGTTTGAATCAAACGAAGCTTCGTTCTGAAGAATACGTTCATTTGCGAGATGCAGTTGTAAATGACGGTAATACAACTAATGTTGGAAGACTGATGATTTTGCCATCTTCATATACAGGAAGTCCGCGTCATATGCATGAGTATGCTCAAGATGCAATTGCGTATGTTCGTCACTACGGACGTCCAGACTTATTCATCACATTTACATGTAATCCAGCTTGGGACGATATACAAAAGCTCTTACTTCCTGGGCAATCATCGGTGGATAGGCATGACATCACAGCACGTGTTTTCAGACAGAAGCTGAAATCGCTGATGGATTTCATGATAAAACATGAAGTATTTGGGTCCGTTCGCTGTTGGATGTACTCAGTGGAATGGCAAAAGAGAGGATTGCCTCATGCGCATATATTAATCTGGCTGTATACCAAAATCACTTCAAACGAAATTGACGATGTAATATGTGCTGAAATACCAGATTTCAACATCGATAAGGATTTGCACGAAGTTGTGACGAAAAATATGATACATGGACCTTGCGGTACAATGAATCTAAACTCACCGTGCATGATTGACGGAAAATGCTCTAAGAGATATCTTCGAGCATTATTATCTCACACAGTTACAGGAAACGATGGATATCCCTTATACAGAAGAAGATCAGTAGAAGATGGCGGTAAATTAGTAACCATGCAAATGCGAAATGGTCCCATCGAAGTAGACAACCGGTGGGTTGTTCCATATTCGCCTTTGCTATCAAAAATATACAAAGCGCACATAAACGTGGAATATTGTAACTCCGTTAAATCAATCAAATACATCTGTAAGTATGTCAATAAAGGAAGTGACATGGCAGTTTTTGGCGTACAACCTGAAAAGTGATAGGAACGCGGTCGTACATATCGATGAAATCGCACAGTATCAGGCTGGAAGATACATAAGCAGCAATGAAGCTGTATGGCGAATTCTTTCATTTCCCATACATGAGAGAAGTCCAGCTGTTGTTCACTTAGCAGTACATCTAGAAAATGGACAACGCGTTTATTTCACAGCTGCAAATGTGCAACAAATTGCCCTGAATCCACCGGCTACAACGTTAACTGCTTTCTTCACATTATGTCAAAATGACGTATTTGCGAAAACACTGCTGTATTCGGAAGTGCCTACGTATTACACATGGAATGCGAGTACAAAATCATTTCAACGACGCAAACGGGGGGAGCGAGTCGACGGACAACATGGTATATTCAAAGAAACTACGATAGGCAGACTGTAAACCGTGCATCCCAGTCAAGATGAGTGCTTCTTTCTACGCATGCTGTTGGTAAATGTGCCCGGTCCAACGTCTTTCCAGCAATTGAAAATTGTCAACGGTGTCACATATGACACTTTCCGCAGTGCATGTCAAGCTCTGAATTTATTAGAGAACGACCGACACTGGGATGTATGCATTAGAGATGCGTGCAAGACGTCACATCCAAATCAAATTCGTGCATTGTTTGCAATCATATTAACCGCCTGCTCTCCTTCATCTCCAACAGAGCTATGGGAGAAATATAAATCAGCGATGGCTGAAGATATTTTGCGTCGAATACGCGAAGAAAATTCAAATATGAACATGGATTTCACAGCAGAAATCTATAACGAAGCGTTGATAATGATTGAAGATTTGAGCTTACAAATCGCGAACAAAGTTCTCAATCAATTGGGAATGAACTCACCGAATCGATCTGCTACTGCTTCGCTCCATATAGAATTGCGTCGTGAACAAAATTACAACACGGGTGATCTTCGGTCGTATGTGCAATCAAATATTCCTAAGCTAACGCTTCAGCAAAAAGGCATTTACGATCAAATAATGCAAACTGTCAATAATGGGTTGGAGAAATTCTCTTCTTAGATGCGCCAGGAGGAACAGGTAAAACGTTCCTAATTAAATTGATTCTGGCAACAATTCGATCCCAAAATGACATAGCCTTAGCTCTTGCGTCGTCCGGAATAGCTGCAACATTGCTACCAGGTGGAAGAACTGCTCATTCCGCTTTGAAATTACCGTTGAACATGCAATTCATCGAAAACCCTACGTGCAATATTTCAAAAGCATCCGGCATGGCAAAAGTATTGCAGAAATGCAAACTTATTGTTTGGGATGAATGCACAATGGCACATAGAAAATCTCTCGAGGCTCTTAATCGATTGTTGCAAGATTTTCGTGGAAACATTAGACCATTTGGGAACGTAATAATATTGCTTGCTGGAGATTTCAGGCAAACATTACCTGTAATTCCACGATCGACACCAGCGGACGAAATAAATGCTTGCCTCAAATACTCTTCTTTGTGGCGACACGTAAAGACGTTAAAATTAACTACAAATATGCGTGTCCACTTGCAAAACGATCGATCAGCTGAGATATTCTCACATCAATTGCTGGAAATTGGGAACGGAAAGATGCCGGTTGATCTAACCTCCGGACGAATTTCATTGCCTCATAGCTTCTGCAATTTAGTGATGTCAAAAGAAGAATTGGTTGAAAAAGTATTTCCAAATATTCAAACCAATTATAAAAACCACGATTGGCTGAGTGAACGAGCTATTCTTGCCGCCAAGAACAAAGGCGTGAACGAAATCAACAATATTACTCAGTTTAACATTCAAGGTGAGGTAGTAACATACAAGTCAGTCGACACTGTTGTGGAAGCAGATGAAGCGGTTAATTATCCAACCGAATTTTTGAATTCGCTCGCTCTGCCAGGAATTCCACCGCACGTACTGCAATTGAAAATTGGCGTGCCAATTATCATGTTGCGAAACATCAATCAACCAAAGCTTTGCAACGGTACGCGGCTTTCAGTAAAAAAAGTAATGACCAACGTAGTAGAAGCAACAATTTTGACAGGACCATTCAAAGATGTCTTCATCCCTCGCATTCCTATGATTCCAACGGATATGTCATTTCTATTTAAAAGATTGGAATTCCCAATTCGATTGGCGTTTGCAATCACCATCAATAAAGCTTAGGGTCAATCATTTGAATTATCCGGTTTAGATCTACGCACGGATTGCTTCTCACATGAACAATTGTATGTTGCGTGTTCTAGAGTCGGCAAACCAGATAATCTGTATATATGTACAAATAATGGGACTGTAAAAATATTGTTTACCCACAAGCACTGTCAAATTAAACATATGTATATTTTAAACGTGTGCTTTCTGTTTTCTTTCTTTTAATTTTAACTAGATTGAGCCACAGCAACGCGTGGCCGGGTACAGCTAGTAAAATATAAATAATGAAGTAGAAAAAAGAAACAGAAAAGAAAATACAATACTGAAGAAGCCAAAAGTATGTTTTGAAGAAACTATAAGTTACAACAAAAGAAAGGAAAATAAATCAAAACTCTAAGGAATACACAAATCGCCTGAATGTACCCGAATCATCAATACGCTGAATATGAGGCGGAAGATTGTTCCAGATTCTTATGGTCTGGACGAAAAAGGAACTCACCAAGAAATTTACGGTGTCTAATGGTTTTCAGAGGTATTAAGTAATCGCATAAATAAGGCGGTTCTCCGGCCTGTAAAATATTATGCAACAAAATTAGTGATCTGCGCTTCAAGAAAGAGGATAAAGCGCATCCTAAAATGCTCGTATGATATTGTGATACATGATCAAAACGGCTTAGTCCAAAGACAACGCGGATACAGTCGTTGAAAGCCACGTTTAGTCTCTGTTGACAATTAGATTCATATCTCGGAAATACTAGGCTACCGTAAGTGAAGAAAGGTATAATTAGGGACTTAACGAGCATTAGCCTAATATGCAAGGGTAGGACACTAGCAAATACCAATAGTCTTCGCAGACTACCGTAAACCTTTTTTAGGACAGAAGCGACATGCTTACTTCCACTCATAGACGAGTCAAGCATTACTCCTAGGTCCTTTACATAGTTTTGGAAAAAGAGGGGTGTGCCGTTGACCATTGGGTGGAGAAAATCCCAGGAATTTGGATTATCTAGTCCGGTATAGAAAACAATGCATTGAGATTTTTGCTCGTTGAGCGTAAGATGGTTAAGTTGAGACCAACTTAGTATGCGAGCAATATCCTGATTTACGCGTTGAACACAGTCTTCAACTAACCCAATAGGCCTGCTTAAGTAGAACTGTGCATCATCCGCATACAGATGAAGGCTGCAGTCGTGCAATATATCCGCCAAATCATTAATATAAATGCTAAAAAGCAGTGGACTTAAGACTGACCCTTGGGGGACACCACACACAAGGGGTAAAGAAGAGGAAAGAACATGATCAATTCTGACTTGCTGGTATCTGTTAGTTAGGTAGCTGCCAAGAAGCTTGACTGCACTTGTAGAAAAATTGAAAATCGACGATAGCTTGTCTAGGAGTCTTCTGTGGTCCACCGTATTGAAGGCTTTAGAAAAGTCTAAGAGAACAAGGTAGGTTATCATATTCTTGTCCATAGCAGGCACAATGGCTGCAGTCTTCCAAGCGAGAGGAAAATAACTCATTGTTAAGCAAGAGTTCATAATATGAAGAATATATTGCCATAGGTATGGAAAAAGTATTCTTAAAAAACCAGGATATATTTTATCAGCGCCAACGGAAAGAGCTTTAATACTATTATAAACAGAGAAAAGTTCGCTTAGACTGATACAACGGAAAGAGAAGGAGTTGGTGCTATTATTGATTCTTGGGCAGTCGGGCGATCTACTATTCAAAGAAGATGTGGCGGAACTAGATGCATTTACGAAATGGGCATTTAATTCGTTCGCATCTACATTAGTACCAGATCGCTCCTTGCCACATACCCCAACCCTCTTTAAATTGCTCCATAGACGTTTCGCGGGTAAATTTGGATCAAGCTTTCTGCTAAAATAGCAACGCTTTGCATTGCATATAGCACAAGTTGCTGCGTTACGTGCGGATTTATACAGACTACGAGCGCTATCTGATCTCCTAGTCATATAATTACGATAGAGGAACTCTCTTTCCGCAATGAGTCGAGCAACTTACCCCGAATACCAAGGACAAGAAATTTTAGTCGGTTTTAAAGTTCTGATGGGCACGTGTTTGTCGTGAAGGTATAGAACAAGACTGTTGAACAATTCTAGTTTATCATCGATGTCAGTAGTAACAAATAAGCTATCCCACGGAAGTGAGTGTAAATCAGCAATGAGATCGACAATGTTAACATTTTTATAGTCCCGAAAGGCAAACGATTTAGGTAAGTTATCAGTAAGCTGAACGTCATAGGACATAAAAATGATGTCATGATCCATTATACTGGGTGGAGATGATTGATGCAAGAGCAAAACACGATTGAAGTCAGAGACAAGAAATAAATCGAGCAGTGAAGGACGAGGAACATTACAAAAAGTAGGTTGAGAGTTAATTAAATTAAGATTCATAGTTTGAAGAAGATGTAAGAAATTATTGGTCCGACTATTTTCGCATAGTAAGTTAACATTAAAGTCACCCCCAACAATGACATTATTGTAACGATGAGTAATGTCTAACATGATTGTAGCGAAATGGTCAGCAACCTCTAGATTAAAAGCATCAGGAGGACAATAACATGACGAGAGGACAATTTTCTCAACCCCACAAATAACTTCAACACATATAAACTCAAAGGGATCCGATGGCGACACTGCAATGGTCTTGGAGATAAAGTGCTCTTTAATATAAATAGCAACACCACCTAAAGCACGATCTTTGCGATCATTACGGTATAGTGCGTAACCGGGAATGCACACTGCAGCACTAGAAACGTGGTCTTTCAAACCCGATTCACTAACCATAATAACATGAATATCTGGGGCAGAAAACAATGAGCATAGTTCCGTCATTTTGTTTCTCACACTTCTTGCATTAATATGACAAATATGGAAACCATTTGATTGGTCTCTGAAAGTAATAAGAGTTCCTGTTGCGTCCAGTTCCAAATCTTTAGCCATTTTCAATAATAATAAAAATAGCGTTACGATGAGCCGTAGAAGCACAGACAGACAATTTGTGTACATAGATTATATTGGTATGAAAAGTTACAGTAGAAAAATAATCATTTAAAAGAAATATTAATACATTAAAGTAAATAGTAGAAAGAAGAAAAACATAGAATAAAATTGCATACATGTAGGCCATAGTTCAGTTTCATTCATTTCTCGTTTCGAGCTCATAATTCACGTAGAGGATTCCTGCATCACGCTGTCCGGCAGATCTATTTCGTCGAAAACTTTGTAGAGCGTCTGGCAGCCGGTGCGACTGACATACACCATACCATTTTTAATTTTAACCGTAGACAGTATACCGGTATTACGCAGCTGACGAGCTAAATAATGTAGATGCGCATTATGACGATTCAGGCTGTCAGAGAAATATACTCGCAAGCCAGATTAGAAGCCGACGTCACTCAAAGTCACTGAAGACGCTTTTACGTGATGTATGAAACGACCTTTTTCATACGACGAGGCGAATTTGGCGATAATTGGTGGGGCTCTGGATGTAGAGTTTCTTGAAAGCGCGGGAATCCTGAATACATCAAGGCCCATATTGGATTTATACGCCAGTTTAGTACAGATCTTTTGAAAAAATTCTGGAATATTTTCCTTTTCGGCGAGCGGGATGCCACTAATCATGACGTCAGTCTCACGAGATTTGGCATCAAGTTCATGATTTCGTTGCCGGAGAATCTGCACTTCTTTCTCCAATGATGCAACGCGCTTTTCGTAGCGACCCTACAACTCTTTTAGGCGGAGGCCCATTTCTTCTTTCAGACCACGGATTTCAGCCGTTAAGCTCGCTTGTATAAGATCCAGCTTGCTGAGAATATCCCTATCATTTGACGGTGATAAAACAACGGCACTTGATGCCATTCCACAGTCGGCAGTATTTTTGCGCGTTATACGATTTTTATTCGGGTACATTATTACGGGAAGGTTGCGGGCGTATATAGAAAGAAAAAAATGGTATTAGAATGCGTTATGAGCTCGAGTATATGAAAATAATTTTATTATTTTGAAATTTGCCCGATGACGCGACGAGACACTTGTTTGAAATGCGTGTGGACTGGTCGAGTCTCTGCTGTGTCTTGCACAATCCAGGGTTTCTCACCGCTTTGCATATATCCCACAGATTCTTCAGCACTAGTTAGAAGCGTGTTTCTGTTTGCCTCCCAATTGGCATCCAGTGTGTGCATTTCATGTCCGCCCAATGTGAATGACTTTTCGCGTAGAATGGTGGTATAAACGTGATTTTTGTTGCGGTCTCTAAGTTTATCCACATTAAGCTTGCGCTCCATTCGAAGAATTTGTGGCCGTCGAATAGCTGCTGTGCACAATTTCAAGCAGGCAACCATCAAGTGGCGATCGCTTCCCACGTCAGCTCCACGCTTCGCTCGCATATCGAAGAGATATCTACTCCATCGGCGACTTATAGCCAAATGGTCGATCTGGCTCTGAGAAACACCATCATGGGAAACCCGAGATGTTTTATGGTGACTCTTGTGTGGAAAAAGGGTCCCTCCGATGACCATTTGTCGAGTACTACAAAATTCCACTCCATTTCACGGTCGATCACTGATTGGCGGTGCAAGGACCGAATGACTCCAGCTCTTCCCCCGTCATTCAATATTCGAACATTCCAGAAGCCAATCATAGTCCGTTTTCGAATGCCAAAAGTCGTTACCGTAGAATCAGTCCGTATCCGAGGCGCTGTTGATCATTTGCCATTTTTAGGGCAAGCAGGATTGGCTGTGGGTGAATTCTACTGCCCCCATCCTACAGCGGAGAGTTAGCTCAAGTCCGTGGAGTCGCTAAAAGTCTCTCTCGCTTGTAGCTGCTACAAATCCAATAACAGAAAAGCACTGAAGGAGATTGAGAGTGCTTCTTCAAAAATATTTGTATATCTTGAATTCGGACATTGTACTTATAAAGAGAAAACCGCTAAAAAAAATCTTCCAAGTGTGTTCGTAACGTTAAAGATTCTCTAGCAAAGCCTTATTAGTTCGTCCACGAAAACAAACAGAATTTGAAAATCTTTTATCAATGCCCGCACTTGGCAAAATGATTCTTTATTTCTTTTCGATTCCGATCTCACTTTTTGGTAATAAATCTTTGTTTGCATTTACTGTTTCTGGATTCTGATTTTACGACCAAACAAGTTATCACAGTTTAAAGAGTTACAATGTTTCACTCGCTATTAATTAAATTATTTGTAATGATAGTTATGTAAATTGTTTTCCTTCCGCTCTTCACTTTGCTTTTAAAATAGAAATTAAACTAGAACTGGATGTCTGGCCTTAATTCTTCTTCTTCTTCTTCTGATCCACATTAATGCCCTGCGATTCTTGATACGCTCGAATTAATTGATCTTGAATGTCGGGCAGGCACGGCGAGTATCGGCTGTATTCCATCGTGAATTCCCCTTTGCCTTGTGTGCTTGACCTGTACGAAATAACTGTGATCATGATCTTCCATAGGATTATTTTACGCTTACCTCAATTCGCCAGCATAGCCGAACATGTCATTCAATGGCACTTCTGCATAAACAGTGAACCAACCCTCTGCACCGTCCGTGCCCGTAATAATGCCATGTCGCTTATTCAATTGCCCCATAACGGCGCCTTGGAACTCATCGGGTGCCGTAACTTCGACTACCATAATCGGTTCGAGAATTTGCCACGATCCTTCGTTGAACATTTCTTTGATGGCACCGTGTGCCGCCATGTTGAATGCCAGCTCGCTCGAATCGACAATATGATGGGCACCGTCTTGCAATCGGAATTTAATACCGGAAAGCTTATGGCCGGTTAACAGTCCCTTTTCGCACATCTCTCTAAAGCCGCGCTCAACGCCGGGAATGAATTGTTTCGGAACATTCGTACCCATTGTTTCGTCGCAAAATTCGAGAGCCGTGTTCTGTTGCGGCGGAAGTGGTTCCATGATGCCGCTGATACGGGCAAATTGACCGGCACCGCCCGACTGTTTCTTGTGTAAGTAGTCGAACGCGCACGGAGCAACTAATGTTTCGCGGAACGCTACTTTCGGTTTACCGAGCGTTACCGGGCAACCATATTCACGCTCCATACGCTGAGCGTAAATTTCTAAGTGGAGTTCACCTGGAAAAGATTTTTTTTCTTGGTATCGTAATTAAGAAATGAAAACAAAACGTACCCATTCCGGAAACGATTGTTTCCTTGACGTCGGCATCATAATTAAACTGAAACGTTGGATCTTCCTTCGTGAATCGTGCGACTGCCTTTGCAAAATTATCTCGATCCTTGGGATTGGTTGGCTTAATGGCCATTGAAACGACTGGTTCCGGTACATAGATCGATTCCATTGCCAGATTTAATTTCGGATCGGTCACGAAGGTGTCACCGCTGGCGCAGTCTACTCCGAACAGTGCGAAAATATCACCGGCATAAACTTCGGTCACGTCTTCCATTTGATTCGAGTGCAATCGCACCAATCGCGAAATCCGCACCTTCTTCCCGGTCCGGACGTTGTAAATGTTGTCGCCTTTGTTCAGAACGCCCTGATAACATCGTAGATACGTGAGCTGACCGAATTTTCCCGCTTCCAACTTGAAGGCCAAACTAACAAACGGAGCTTTGCCATCTCGCGCCGGGTTCAGCACGATCTTGTCCGTGTCTTTGCCGTCTTTCTCCACCAAAGCGGTATTTTCGACTTCGCCGGGATTGGGAAGGTAGTCGATAACGGCATCCAAGAGTGGTTGGACTCCTTTGTTTTTCAGCGCTGTTCCGACAAGGACCGGGGTGAAGACGCGCTTGATGCATGCTCTGCGAATCGCCCCTTTCAAGTCGGCCTCTGTGAGCGGTTTCTCCTCGAGGAACAGCTCGCCCAGTTTGTCGTCCACGTTCGACAAATGTTCGATTAGTTCCTGACGTCGTTCGAGCGATTCTGTCCGCATGTCGCTAGGAATCTCTTCGAAGCGCAGTTCGTTGCCATACGCTCCTTCGAAGTAAATCGCCTTCTCTCCCACCAAATCGACGAGACCCTTGCAATTGCTTTCCAGCCCGATTGGCAGTTGGATGAATGCTGCGTTGTGGTGTAATTTCTTGCGCATGTGCGATAGAACTCGGTACGGATTCGAACCTGTCCGGTCCAATTTGTTGATGAATGCCAGGCACGGGACGTTGTAGCGCTTCATTTGTCGG
The DNA here is from genome assembly GCA_963669355.1 of Chorisops tibialis. Classification (NCBI taxonomy): domain Eukaryota; kingdom Metazoa; phylum Arthropoda; class Insecta; order Diptera; family Stratiomyidae; genus Chorisops; species Chorisops tibialis. The sequence continues at coordinate 260,841,981 of OY770262.1, read as the reverse complement.
TTGACGGTCAACGTTTGACTTTGCACGCCGCCGACAGCACACAGAACCAAAACAGCGCCGTCCAACACACGAAGCGCACGCTCCACTTCGACGGTGAAATCGACGTGACCGGGCGTATCGATAATGTTAACGTTGGTCTCCTTCCAGACGGTGTACGTGGCGGCCGACTGGATCGTGATTCCTCGCTGTCGCTCCAGCTCCATAGAGTCCATGGTGGCGCCGACGTTGTCCTTGCCGCGGACTTCGTGCATCTCGGCGATTCGTCCGGTGTAGAAGAGAATCCGTTCGGTCAGTGTCGTCTTGCCGCTGTCGATGTGAGCCGAGATTCCGATGTTCCGGATCCGCTCGATTGCCTTGTGCTCTGCGTATTTCGCGTGCGACGAGTATCCCTAAAACGAATGGAAACATTTTTCTTATATAATTTTCGCTCGAGACCCATGGACTTAACCTCAAAGTGGACGAGCTGTTTCCCTACGTACCTGTCGAATTTGCGTTACCGCCTTGCATCGATGCAGTAATGCTTGAATTCGCTGAGCACTAAATATCGTCATGATTTTAACAATTTGTGGCACTGGTTTTATGCAGAAAACTTATTAAAACAGACGTAAAACAGACCACAGCCGGCCGTGTCAAAGTTGACGTTTCGAAGAACGTGAGACGTTAGAAATGTCAGAAGGTGATTTTTTGCAGGGTTGTACAATATCTTGAACGAAAGTTGTGCCAGACTTGAAACGGTTATGGGACAAACAGAGCAGTTAAATAATTTTTATACTGTAGATTAGAGACTCGTATGATGTTAGCCGGCAAGTAACCACTTTTCAAACTTTTTTTTATTCCAATCGTTTGGAGTTCGTTTGAAGTGGTTTGGAGTTTCATCAGAATCGTTTGACGGTTAACGGTTTTTTTTTTAAAAATCATTCAAAATTCGACCATGATGTTGACCGGCGAGTAACGTTTTTTCAACATTTTTTTTTTGTAATCGATTGGAATTTATTCCCAAAGGTTTGGAGTTTTATCAGAATCGTTTGACGATCTGTAAGACAGAATTTAAAAATACCACAACTTGTTTTTTTTTTTTTATTATTATTTGTTATAGTTATAATTTAGGTACCACCGGGCTCGAGTTCCTGCCGCGAATCTGTAAATAATAGAAAGCAAGGGTGAGCAATTTGGTAAACTAGTACTGCGGTCTTTAAACTATGACTACACACAAATTACGATATAACGGAGTCGTTTATTCCTTACGGGGACGAGCGTGCAATGGATGACAAGGGAATATACGTGCGCACGAGTCATCCTGCTCCGACCAACCGTCATCACCAAGCCGAGCGTGCAATGATACAAGGGGAAATAGCGCGCAATGTATCTGCCCCATCCTTGATGGTCATGTGGATTTTCTTAGCGTTACTGAAAATCTGGAGACGAGCGTGCAATGGCATCAAGGGAAATAACGCGCGAGATAACCTGCCCCGACTCCGTGAATATCAAGCCGAGCGTACAATGACACAAGGGGAAATAGCGCGCAATGTGTCTGCCCCGTTCTTGATACCCTTACAAAATTGTCAAGCGTGCAATGGCGTTAGGGGAATATACGTGCGCTCAAAACGCCTGCTTCAAACAATTCGAAACATCTGTACAGGGACTCACTAATTGCACCACAGTATTGAGGAGAAATAACGAAACCTCAATACAGAATAAAAATAAAGATTTAACAAATCAAACAGTAAAATTCTCAATGCTTTAAATGAAAATTATGCAATAAATAGCTGCTCAAAACTCAACGAAAAACTCTAACGATTAGGAAGCCAAATTGTTGCTCACTATTCAATATGCAAATTTAAGTAAACTACTAGAAACCAAATTAAATGCTCAGTGAATACTCACTATTCAATATGAAAAACTACTAGAAACCAAATTAAATGCTCAGTGAATACTCACCCCCAATGCTTACTCCACGATACTTTTCCACGATACTTTTCACTGTACTTCACATTAATCCTCACAACATTAATAGCACTGATCAACTGAAGTTCCGATGTACATGCTAAGCATCGCGATCAGTAAAATCTACATCTACACACAAACACACTCAAAACATCATCCACATGTAATCTCTTATATATTTCACACTTCATATATTTCATCTTTTCATAACCATTCTCATAAACCCATTTATACTTAAGGATCAACGGGAAAACCCAAAACATTCGATCCTTTAAGAACAATCTTTCGCGTCTCATTTACAGTCGGTTTTATAGCCTACCGTCATAAAATCAGTCATACCTAAGGATCTTCGGGGAAAACCCAACAACATACTGTTTCAATTTAAGTAAAGACTTACAGATTCACGGTTTTTTTTCAATAAATCAATTAAAATTGAAATTTTTTCAATTTCGGTCACCTACGAAAGCGTTTTCTTGACGGCTACCGCCAAAAATAACTTTTTTTAAAACCCGGCTTTCGTATTCGTTTAAGGACCAATTCAAGAGGTTTGAAATTTTATCAGAATTGTTTGACGGTCCACGGTTTTTTTTTAATAAACCAATTAAAATGGAAATTTTTTCAATTTTGGTCACCTACGAAAGCGTTTTTTGACGGCTACCGCCAAAACTAACTTTTTTCAAAACCCGACTTTTGTATTCGTTTAAGGACCGATTCAAGAGGTTTGGAGTTTTATCAGAATCGTTTGACGGTCCACGGTTTTTTTTAATAAATCAATTAAAATGGAAATTTTTTCAAGTTCGGTCGCCTACGAAAGCGTTTTCTTGACGGCTACCGCCAAAAATAACTTTTTTTAAAACCCGGCTTTCGTATTCGTTTAAAGACCAATTCAAGAGGTTTGAAATTTTATCAGAATTGTTTGACGGTCCACGGTTTTTTTTTAATAAACCAATTAAAATGGAAATTTTTTCAATTTTGGTCACCTACGAAAGCGTTTTTTGACGGCTACCGCCAAAACTAACTTTTTTCAAAACCCGACTTTTGTATTCGTTTAAGGACCGATTCAAGAGGCTTGGAGTTTTATCAGAATCGTTTGACGGTCCACGGTTTTTTTTAATAAATCAATTAAAATGGAAATTTTTTCAAGTTCGGTCGCCTACGAAAGCGTTTTCTTGACGGCTACCGCCAAAAATAACTTTTTTTAAAACCCGGCTTTCGTATTCGTTTAAGGACCAATTCAAAAGGTTTGAAATTTTATCAGAATCGTTTGACGGTTCACGGCTTTTTTTCAATAAATCAATTAAAATTGAAATTTTTTCAATTTCGGTCACCTACGAAAGCGTTTTCTTGACGGCTACCGCCAAAAATAACTTTTTTTAAAACCCGACTTTCGTATTCGTTTAAGGACCAATTCAAGAGGTTTGAAATTTTATCAGAATTGTTTGACGGTCCACGGTTTTTTTTTAATAAATCAATTAAAATGGAAATTTTTTCAATTTTGGTCACCTACGAAAGCGTTTTTTGACGGCTACTGCCAAAAATAACTTTTTTCAAAACCCGACTTTTGTATTCGTTTAAGGACCGATTCAAGAGGCTTGGAGTTTTATCAGAATCGTTTGACGGTCCACGGTTTTTTTTTAATAAATCAATTAAAATGGAAATTTTTTCAATTTTGGTCACCTACGAAAGCGTTTTCTTGACGGCTACCGCCAAAAATAACTTTTTTCAAAACCTGACTTTTGTATTCGTTTAAGGACCAATTCAAGAGGTTTGGAGTTTTATCAGAACTGTTTGACGGTTCACGTTTATTATCGAAATTATTGAGAAAACTATTGCTGGGTTTGAAACAAAACAATAAAAGAGTTTCTAATCAATCACCGAACGACGTTTCCACTCGCTGCAATGGAAAAACACATGCTGTGAAAATGTCCGCACAAAATACAAGTCGAAAAATTTTATTACCTTTCCTTTTGCCTAAACGAGCAATTCATGTCGGATCTTCAAACAGCGGAAAATTCTTAAGATTACAATAATCATAAACCAAAAACAAGGAAATCCTTTTTCCATTTACCGGTGATACTTTGTTTATGCGGATAATGCAGCTGAAGTTTGGATAAAATATTTTGAGTCTATGCCAAGTGCATATCATATAAAAAACTGCAGGAATTGTGGTAGCATTGCAATAATGAGCTCAACTTGAATGCCTAATAATTACTAAAGAAGGTTTCGGCGCTTTGGAGAATGCATTAGCCTTCCGCCATCAAACCGTGCACTGTCAATGTGGTGAAGCAGGCTCCCAAACAATAAAATACAATTCTCATCTTTTCATAGAATTAAGTATCCGCCCGAATCTTCAATCACCTCAAATGTCCTACAACTTACGACAACTTCCAACGATATTAACATTGGAGAACAAATACAGGTTAGTGTTCTGAAATTAGAATACATTTTTTTTTTTTTTACGGAATGACCTGTGTTATAGGCATTTTCGGCCTTTATTTGCAATGCACAAACACAGTCATGGAAGGAAGGAATGGGATTAGGAAGGTAGGGGTACATTATATATTACTTTACTCTTAATTTGAAAAGAATCACAAAATAACATAATTAATACTTCAGATTGGTTGGGGCTATTGCGTGGATTGAAGGGCATTTCACTGCATATTGCCGACGAACTTCTGGACGATGGGAAGAGTATAATGACTTGTGCGCGAGGGTAAAAGTTCGCAATGAAGGGAACCTTATAACTCCAGCTGCCGCAATATACATTCGGAATGGAAACAACAATGAAGGATGTTTATATCAGTCAAACTATGTAACAATATTATAAATAAATGTAAATAATGTATACAACTATTTATATAAATATAATTGAAGTAATTGTTTGTTATTTGATCATAAATGGTATAACTTGGTTTTTGGCTTTATTTAGACAATAACTAGGCATAAAAACACGCATTTGAGACTTTCGTCTGCTTGTATGCATGTCCGGATTTAACTCAAAAACAGCTAAGCTGATTGTAATAAAGCTTTCGCAGTTTGTGGAGTATCCTAGAACCCATAATCTGCTTTTTGTTTTCAAATTTATTCATTCAGAACAATGATGCGCAAGACTTACAATCTTTTTTTATGCAAGATTAAAGAGAAAAAAACTAAATAAAATTAAATACAAAATAATAATAATAAAAGTTATAACTATTATAAGGTTTTATTTCAAAATTTGACTTGACGTAAGTCGAAGGACGTTTGAAAGGCGTTAGCTTTTTAAAACTCCAAAGCGCTTGAAACGGTTCTCAAATATTTAGAAAAGTCAGATATTGAAAAGGTATTTTTGGCGGTAGCCGTCAAGAAAACGCTCTCATAGGTGACCGAAATTGAAAAAATTTCAATTTTAATTGATTTATTGAAAAAAAACCGTGAACCGTCAAACGATTCTGATAAAACTCCAAACCTTTGGGAATAAATTCCAATCGATTACAAAAAAAAAATTTTGAAAAAACGTTACTCGCCGGTCAACATCATGGTCGAATTTTGAATGATTTTTAAAAAAAAAACCGTTAACCGTCAAACGATTCTGATGAAACTCCAAACCACTTCAAACGAACTCCAAACGATTGGAATAAAAAAAAGTTTGAAAAGTGGTTACTTGCCGGCTAACATCATACGAGTAGATTAGAGTCACTGTATAACTGAGCAACACTCGGTCCAGGAGTCTGGCAGATGCGTATCATAGTTGAAACCGTTAAGTTTGAATTTTTTGGTGTATATACTGTTGCGAGCTAGAGGTTCGCCGATTTCAAGAAAAACACAATTCGTTTAAAAACAATGAATAATTTATTTAATCGCACTTTTCTTAATTTCTTGATCACTTTTAATTAATTCGCACTATATTCGCCGATTTGGCATTGCCGTCGATCTTATTCTTTCGCTTACTTGTACCGATTCGCGTTCTTCCACCGATAGGTGTAGCCGAATGACTATCTCTGTTGTCTGAAAGTTGGCGGATATTTATACTCCAGACAGATGTCGTTGTGTGTGTGTGTCTCGGCTATTCTAGATTGCGTACATTATGGAGCTTAGTAGAAGTGTCTGGAAACATGTTTATAGCGTTTTACATGTTGATGGACTTTTCTCGGTGTTTCTGGCAACATCCAAATTGCGTGATTGCAAGATCTATAACATTACCCTCGTTCACTTCCTCAATGGCACCATGGTACTTGGTTAATCGGTCGAGATGTACCACTTTCATTTTGGTACGCTGTTTTCGCTGATTCCATCCATCCTCTGGTTCGATCGTTAACCTCCGAATGGTTTTTCCGGCTTCTTTTTCCTTCTCATGTTCGCGTTCTTTCTCCGTTTCCTTTTCGCTCTCATTCTCCTCCTTAGCGGCACGTTTACTTCCCTTTTCTCGTTCCGCATTCTTCCTTTCGCGATCTTCTCGATCATATCGCTTCCCATGTTTGGTCTTGTCACGATTATTCGCATGAAGTACTTGACCGTCACGACTTCTACCCGTTCGTTCGCGATCCTTATTCGATTGTCCATCTTTGCTTCCATGATCTTTCCCGATGTATTGTTCTTGTTGCAATCGAGCTTGCCGACTCGGGGTTTTCGATCGACTCCGGCGTCTTTTATCAAAACCGTGTGTAAGATTTGAACTCTGTCGACTAGTTCTTGACCACGAACTACCTGCCCGATTTCCATCTTCGCATTGGTTAGCAGCGCAGCCGGAACAATAGTTGGTCGTTTTTCGGCAGTCGAGTCTCAAGTGTCCTGCCTGTCCACAATTCCAGCATCGGGGGGCACCAAATCTTTCGCTCCGTTTGGTGTACTCTGCTTTCTGACACATACACTCTTTTGCTCTTTCTCGGCCTCGATAATTACTCCGTGAGCTTTGCTTGGCAGCTTCGAACGTCAGCCCATATACCAAGGCTTCGCCTATCGTTTTCTTACCTGCCAATTTCAACGCCTGTTGCAGCTCTCTGTCCTGTACAGCATTGTTAAATGCGAAAACAGCTGTATCGTTGCATTGCTCTGTTTGCGCATTAGGCAGCGATAATAGTGTGAGTCGTTCAATATCGCGTGCCAGCTCTTGAAGTGTTTCACCATTCTTTTGAGTTCGGTTGTACAGCTCTATTTTGTAGATCTCTTTCATGCGGTCACTGCCGTAATGAAGATCCAATGTTTGGACTAACGTTGAAAAATCTTGTTGTTGCTCCTGCGGAATCGTTTGAAGAACCTCCGCTGGTGGACCTCTTAACGTCAATATAAGAGCCGTTCCTCGTTCGAGATCATTCCAATGGTTGTTTCTGGCGGCAGCCTCAAATTGGATCTTATAAATAGCCCACGGTGTCTGTCCATCGAAGATTGGAGCTTTGAAACCCTTATGCGTAACGTGCTCTGCTTTCATGACTCCGACTGCTTTCACGTTATCCAAGTCCCTTTTTAGGCGTTCGACTTCTTGTACAATCCCGGATATCTTTTCCGTAATTTGCTCTTCGAAGATTCGAAGTTTCTTCTCAACGTTTTCTTCTATGGCCTTACCCATGATGTCTATTTTATTATTTTGCAGCTCCAATTTTTGGTTAAGGTCCTTTGAAGTCTGGTCTAATTTCTCTAGTTTCTGATTAATGTCCGTTGTCATAGCTGATTGTTGCTCTAATTTCTGATTAATGTCCGTTGTCACAGCTGATTGTTGCTCTAATTTCTGATTAATGTCCGTTGATTGTTGATCTAATTTGTTCATCATTTGTTGCATTAACTGTGTTAGTGCATCCGATGTACCGGAACATTCCTCAGCACGAGTTTCTTTGATTTGGAACTCAAAACTATCTGCATCCTCACCCTCAGCCTGGAGTGTCTCGATCATACGGCTGACAAGTTCAGACTTGCTCCCTGTCGTAGATAACTCGCGTCTACTGAGCTCTTCCTTCAGCTCCGTTAATTTTAAGTCCTTTAGATAACGCGGCATTTTCACTACCGATTATTTCCGCGATTCGAATTCACAAAATTTACGTCACTGCTCACTAAATCACTCGGGAATATTCGATTTCACAAAATTCCCACTGTCCGTTCGAGAATTTTAGTTCCGCGATTTTACTTCGCTAACTAAAGTCACTGTTCACTAGAGCACTCGAGAATATTCGATTTCACAAAATTCTCACTGTCCGTTCGAGAATTTTAGTTTCACTTTTTCGCTCTCACAAAATTATCCGTTCGAGAATTTTAATTTCACTCGCGACTTTTAACCCGAATTTATCCTTGAAATCCCACTCTTCTGACACCAATTGTTGCGAGCTAGAGGTTCGCCGATTTCAAGAAAAAGACAATTCGTTTAAAAACAATGAATAATTTATTTTCTTAATTTCTTGATCACTTTTAATTAATTCGCACTATATTCGCCGATTTGGCATTGCCGTCGATCTTATTCTTTCGCTTGCTTACTTGTACCGATTCGCGTTCTTCCACCGATAGGTGTCGCCGAATGACTATCTCTGTTGTCTGAAAGTTGGCGGATATTTATACTCCAGACAGATGTCGTTGTGTGTGTGTGTCTCGGCTATTCTAGATTGCGTACATTATGGAGTTTAGTAGAAGTGTCTGGAAACATGTTTATAGCGTTTTACATGTTGATGGACTTTTCTCGGTGTTTCTGGCAACATCCAAATTGCGTGATTGCAAGATCTATAACAATACATATTCGGTTAGATATTTATCAAAATGCAATTGGAATTCGATTATGTGCCCTGAAAAATTAATATTATTGTGCCATTCCATTAGAAACAGCCAAAAACTCAATTTTATTTTGCAATTTCCTGCACCCACACATCTTTACCAAACAGCTGTTTGGTCTAGTTTACGATTCTGTTTGTTGACACATGGCGGAAAAACATCCCAACAGGGATTTTTGCAATCCACTCCCTTTTATTGAAAATGATTCAAATTGAGAAATCATTCAAATTGACCTAAGAAATTTGCAATGCATTCTGAAGTAATGTGAAGGCATTACATAAAGTAGCAGTTTATTTAGGAAATTTGATATGCATTGCAAGGTAATGTGAGGAGATTGCATAAAATAAATGATCATCTTCAAAACTTGCCGCGCACAAAACGAAAGTTTAATAATAGAAAACATTAATGTCATAACCCGCTTTCTAATATTCCCGTAAAATTTTACAAGTTGTTCGTTGCAAGAAAAAAATCTCTCTCTTCTTTTTCCAGCAACAAAATTAGTTAAATTATAGCAACAGAATTTAAAATATTGAATTCATATCAAAAGCAGGATCCAATTTCATCACATTTTTCAATATTAATTCAAAATGAATCGCTCCCTCAATATTAGAATACCTTCTCAAAGATTAATTTACTTTCTATTCTTTTGCAACCATTCCATCGTAGATTCTATTGCGACCATTATATTGTCGATTTTTTTCCAATCATTACATTATTCATTCGTCTCCCTAGATTCCAATGTCGATTCTTTGTAATGCAGAAAGTAGAAAAAAAACGAATGCTTGCCTATGACATTGCAATGTTAAAATAATCTATGTTTTACGACAGGAAGTAGCTGTAATAGCTTCATGGCAAGAATCATCGGCGCGGTAATGATTCCACTCCCTACTGGGATATGTCAGAATGACTACACAGTCTACACCTATTTTCACCAACACTTTAATCTTTCGAACATGCTGTTTTTTGTACTAAATTTTTTAGAACATGCTGTTTTTGTACTAAAATAGCTATCTGCCGGACTCTTTTACCGAGTAGCTCAGTTATACAGTGACTCTACTCTAGATGAAATCTGAGAGCATATTGTGTTTGCCTTACCGTTTGTAACGCTAAGAAATAACGCTCGCACAGAGCCGCCAAGGGTACAGAAATATTTGTTGTCTCTCAAAAACCTCGATTCCGAGTTGCTGTCTGTCCGTCTATCTGCAGCATAAGTCTCGAAAGCTTTGAGCTATTGTGCTAAAAATTTTTGTGTGTCATTTTTAGCAAAAAAGTAACTTTAAGTTCGTGAACGGGCCACATCCCCCCACTCCTTCTACCCCCTCCCATACAAATTTAATGAAATTTCAAAATTTAAAGAAATTGATTTTTCTCCGAAACTTAGCTATTGACTTGAAAATTAGTTCATAGTATAATGATATACAGTTGGGGACAAAACTCTCCATACACCCTCAAAATTTCATAAATTTAGTAGAAAATGCAAATATTTATGAGAATTTTATATGCAACTTTACTGCAAATGTATTTTTATTAACATAAATTAAAAAAAAAAAATTACAATAATTTACTTATAACCGTAAAAACACAAAAAAAAACGAGATTCAGTAGGGACAAAAGTGTTCATACATTGATCAGATAGTGTACTCTGGTCTTCAATGCATTGCTTGACTGCTGTTTTTCTTCAAAGAACCGTTGTATTTTCTATGAAATGCGTGAATACGATCTAATGATTAGTTTGTTTTAGTAATCTGTGGGCAAAGGGAGTGAAAAATGAGCAAGCGTAAGGAAGTAAGTTTTGAAATAAAAAATTCAATTATCGCTGAGCACAGAAATGGAAAATCATACCGCGCAATTGGAGTTTTCTTTAATTTATCCCATGCCACTGTCCAATACATTGTTCAAAAGCATAAAAACACAGGATCAGTGGAAAATAAGCCAAGAAATGGACGACCAAAGAAACTTTCCAGGCGGGATATCAGCATGATCTTAACAGAGGTCGACAAAAACCCAAGGATCACCGGTCGGAAATTGGCGGAACATGTCGCTAATACTTCGAATAAGTGTGTTCACCCTAAAACCATCCGAAGAATCTTACGTTCCGATGGATATGTAGAGTTCCTCGTAAAAAACCGCTAATATCTGAAAAGAATAGGCAGCTTCGACTTGAATTTGCAAAGCGATATTTAGGAAAGAATTTAGAGTTCTGGAAAACTGTCTTATTTACTGATGAAAGCAAGTTCAACTTGTTCGGTAATGATGGCAAAGAAAGAATCTGACGAAAAAAGGCAACAGCATTGCAACTGAAGAATTTGATACCAACAGTAAAACACGGCGGTGGCAATGTGATGGTGTGGGGTGGAATTGCAGCTGGAGGGGTTGGCAGATTGGTCTTTATAGACGGTATTATGGACCAATACTATTATAAAAGACTGTTAGAAGAAAACTTGCAACCTTCCGTGGACAATTTGGATCTTGGCCGGCATTGGATATTCCAACAGGACAACGATCCCAAACATACTGCACGCTTTGTAAAGAACTGGTTGCTTTATTAAGCATCAACGCAGCTGTATTCTCCTCCTCAGTCGCCAGCCTTAAACCCCATCGAACATATTTGGGAACTTATGAATAGAAAAATCTCGGAAATTCACACCAGCAGCAAGGAATCACTCAAAACTGCGCTTCAACAAGCCTGGGGAGAAATAACTCCGGAAGTCCCTAAAAATTTGGTGGATTCAATGCCACGACGGTTGCAGGCTGTTATTGATGCCAACGGTGGCCCAACAAAATATTGAAATATAAAATTATATTAAATAATGTGGAATTTTCAGTTCAATTACATAATGTATGAATACTTTTGTCTATACTGAATTTCGTTTTTTCTGGTGTTTTTACGGTTATAAGTCAATTAATGTAATTTTTTATTTAATTTTTGTAATAAAAATACATTTGCAGTAAAGTTGCATATAAAATTCTCATAAATATTTGCATTTTTTACTAAATTTATGAGATTTTGAGGGTGTATGGAGAGTTTTGTCCCCAACTGTAAATATCATTAACCTCCAGGAATATTAATCTGATCCCCCACACCTTTTACCATACCTCCCATACAAATGCACAATTTTCAAAAATGTCTTTATTCGGTTTGCATTGCAGCTAGCAAAGCTAAATGAACCAATTTTTGTCATAATTAATTTTATTACAATTGCGACTAATTCTGGAAAAACTATCAACTTTACTTCACTCCTTCTACCTCCTCCCATACAAATTTTATGAAATTTTGGAGTTTCAATTAAATTATTTTTGTCCAAAACCGTCAAAGCTATCAACTTTAAAATTTGAAAAAAGTATACTATTTTAAATATGATTGATGTCAAAAAATTTGGTTTTGATTTGGGTATTCCTTCTACCCCCTGCCATACAAATGCAGAATTTTGTTAAATGTATTTAACCGATTTTCATAGAACCTAGAAGAAGTAGAAACTTGAAATTTTGCCAGAATTTGTCCCTTTATAATTGTAATAAATACTTCAAAAAATATCGCCTTCACCTCACTCCTTCTACCACCTCCCATATAAATTTTTGTTTTGGAAATTCAAGAAAAGTTTCTCTCCTTCGAACATATGAGAGCTATCGACTTTAAAATTGTAACAAAGCAATGTGATTCGGGTGTTGATAAGCAGATTCAAAATCATCCAAAATCTCCCACTTTCTCTGCCACCTCCCATACAAATACCATAAATTCAGACAAAAATTGTTCAATTTCCTCGAAAATTATAAAAGCAAAAAACTTTAAATTCAGCATGAAATATTTTATATACTACGTTCAGTGTTACATACAAAAATTACAAACCCCCCCCCCCCCCCCCTCTGCTTTTACCACCTCCCAAGCAAAAACTAAGTAAGTATTTCATCTAGAGTGTCATATGATTGGGCTTTACGCCCAATCATAATTCTGTTATGTTTTAATTATGCCATAAGAATTGATGATGAGACGAATTTTCATTTATAATAATTGCAGTTAAGTTTTAAATAATTAAAAGACAATAATTTGGTTTCACGACCCCGCAATAAATTATTTTATTTTATTTATTCAATTAACGGAATGAAATCTCTAAAATAAAAAAAAAATTTAATATTAAGCTTTTTAAAAAATTAGATAATAACAACTGTAATAAGATAATAAAAATTACATTAAAAAATATAAATGACATTGTACTTAATAATAAAAATAAGTTATTTACTTTATATGATTCATAGATTGGAAATACCAGCGAAACTCGTTCGACTGACAAGGCTCACAATGATGAACTTAAGAAAGGATCCAGAACGACTTGACAACAAGCTTTCAAACACTCTCCGGGCCGAAGCAAAGAGATGTTCTTACACCTTCACTTTTTAATCCGGCTTTAGAATATGTCGTAAGAAAACTCCCAGTTGACACCAGAGGGACGCTACTGCTTAAATCATCGCAGATAGTAGCTTACGCAGATAACATGTATATATACATACTAGACAAGTCAAGAACAGTGAAAATTTTCATGTCCGGCAATTGGCTGGTAAAGTTATTGATTGTAGGGATAAAAAAATGTTCGTGTTTAATTGCGTTATCCAACGGCTTTGGATCCAAACAAAGTCTTAATTTCCTGTTGGGTTTCTCAACTATCTGCAAATTGTTTACCCAATTCGTGGGATAGGTTACGGACGATATAATGCCGTTCTGTTCCATTTGCTTCAATTCTTTTTCCAACGGCTCGAGGAGACTGAGGTACTCGTTTTTTATAATGTAGAGCTGGTTCGGCGTTTTCCTTAAAAATGATTGTTTGCTTGCGAGGGAACTTACCCAGCCCCTCAAACACGATAAATTTCCACAAAGCTTTCTTTTGTTGGAGGTAAATATGCAATGGAGTCAATGTCCAAACGCTTAATTAAGTTAAAGTCAACAGACGTTTTCAACCTTATTATTGGTTCCCGATTGTTATCCACTACGAGAAATATGGACCTATTATTCGTTTTTCTTTTTCCAACAAAATAGTCCAATATTACTACCGAAAATTTTAATTTTATTATCGCTGTAATCGTAGACTGGATAATTTAAATTCTTATTCTCAATTTCTCTATTTAATCTTGCTATCAAAAAATGATTTTTCTTCTCTCTTGCACGAAACAACTTTTATGAAAGCTCCAGATCTAGCACAATCTTCATCGCGAGTTATTTAAAATATTTTCAATATGATCATTAAAAACAAGCTTAGAATTTAAGGGCACATAAACAATGCTTTCGAGGCAACTAAAATTTTGCATCTCTTTCACATCTTGTCCGTGAAGGACAATTGGTGCATTTGTGTTCGAACAAAAGTGCATGTACTTAGTTTTACGCACAGAATTTATGGGATGTGTATAAAATAGGAGATGTTGTATAATGTTACTACGTGCCTTATATTTTTACATCATGTAAGAGGTATTCTCAGAACATCCGCAATCACATGAGCAATCCATTCATGCCAAATAACATTTTTTGATCAATATGTAGGAGGCATTGTCATATCACCGATTTATTTTTAGTCGTACCTTTTTGAATTTAGAATGCAACGAGCGAACATTTCACTCTACGTAATAATCAAAGAGACTTAAGATGTTAAGCAGTCCCCACTGACAGCCTTAATGTTTTCCACTTTCCAGTGAAGCTTTCAAGATGTCATTTATTACCACCAAAAACAGGACTGGTGATAATATGCAGCCTTCTCTGACACCCGTTTGCACATGGAAGAAGCTCTAAGATGCGGTATCTTGCTATTACATCTATGAGTTTAATATTCTTATTACAAAGCATTTCAAATGTAATTCCAGTGATCAATTAAAATAAACTGCCAACAAGTCGGGTGAAACTTTATTATTTTTTGGGCAAAATGCGCATGCGTAGGAAGTCAATATGCAGATTAGAGTGGATAGGGAAGACTAAGTGAAAGGAGCTTCTTGGGCAGGGCAGTTCTCAATTTAACACTGCGGAAACGTTCAAAAGCTCCATATTTCATTCGTTTATTTATGCAAGTTTGAGTTTTCATGAATGGAGGGGGGAGAGTGATAGTAAGGATGGGTGGATGTTAATAGTTTTTTAATTGATTGCTCGAACCAAATTCAATATTCTTTGTATAGAATGTCAGGTTCATAGAAGAAGTTGCATAGAATTTGCATTGGATTCGGTGTATTTTAAATTCGCGAAACCAAACATTTGTATGGGAGGGGGTAGAGGAGGTAGGGGAATCGTAAAATTTGTGATGCAGTTTTATTTCTTTTCTCTTGTAAGGTGCTTGTACAAAATTTCAAGTTTATAGCTTTTAATTTGTTGGCTATTAGTCGATTTAATGAAATTAGTCGAAATCATACTTTTGTGTGGGAGGGGGTAGAGCAAGTGCGATCTCAAAACTTTTAACGTAATTTTATTTCAACTATTTTTGTAAGTTTTTCTGCAAAATTTCAAATTGATAGCTTAAAAATGGTCGAAAAAATAATTTTGTATGGGAGGGGGTAGAAGTTTTAAAGATATTCGACCAGTTAATATTTCAAACATTTTAGAGATTTTTTTTAAATGCATTTCGCAAATTTTCAAGTTTCTACCTAAAAATTTCATTCAAAAATTTTCAGTTTATGTGGTTTTTTCATTGTACATGAAACACCTTGTGCACATTAGATCCCCACTTCGGTCCATAAAAATTTTGGAACAAATTATTATTTTTTTTCTGTGTACATTAAATAGATGTGTCGACATGCAAAATTTAAACTTTGTATCTTTCACCAGAGCCCTAAAAAAATCATTCAAAATTTTCGACATTTTTGCTTATCACCTCCCTCCCCTTACACCTCCCAACTTAAAATTTACCAAAATTAACCACTATGTAGCTCAATAATCTGACAAATTTTCGATTTGATATCTGTATTTTTTTTTGAGATATACGGATTTGTAATTTTGAAAAGTGCGCCATTTTTCAAATGCTCCCCATTTCCCCCCACTACTATTATGTTTACATGTTATATTTTTTTCATATTTCGCTAGCAAAGCTTAGTATACGTTTCAAGTTTCAATTACATAGCTTAAAAGACAGTCGAGATATTCATTTTTAAGTGTTTTTCTTTGCACCCCCCTGACCATCCCCCTTCCAATAGATAGCTAACTGATTCTAGTAGATCTATATGCCATCTTAATGGTCTCAAAATATCAATTTTTTATGGGAAGTAATTTCGAAGATATAATCATTTGAAAAAAAAATTCGGCCGACAATTGGTTCTTAGCCCCCCCTTTTCGCACCCCAATGGATAAAAAATTTAATTATTTTTAAAAGTTGTCCCATAAACTCCTCTATATGTATGTTTATTTTTAGCTTCCTAGCTGTAACCATGGTTGAGATATTTGAATTCGTATTTTTCGGCTTAAGCGCTCCCCCTGAACCCGTACACCCCAAAAATGGGTATCCGCCTAAGATCCGCAACTACCTACAATCCCCCCAAAAATGAACTTTCTATCTTGAAGGATTTGGGAGTTAATGTGCGCTGAGCGTACACGTCGGCGTATAGACAGGCGTATTTTTTTTTTTTTTTGTATTTTTAGGCTATTTTAGTCATGAAACGCGAAAAAAAAATTTCAGGGTAGCACATTTTTTTTTTCCCAAGTCGATTACAATACTTTATTATTAAAATAATAAAGTAAAATTATTGGCATTCACTTACCTCTTCAACGACACCCATATATGCTCCAAACCAGGCATTTGTATGGGAGGGGGTAGAAGTTTCGAAGGTATTCGACTTTTTTTCAAATAATTTGTAGCTTAAAATTTCAACCAAAAATATTGAGTTGTCAGGTTTAAATGAGTGATGGATATCGTCAAAAAACTATACTTGACTAGACTATGCAAATAGAAATCTGAAACTCGACATTTGGATATATTGGTTTATGGGGAAAAATAAATTAATTTTTGTATCCTGTGGGGTCCGAAAAGAGGGTGCTAAAAACAAATTATCGGTCGAAGTTTTTTGTCTTTTAAATGATTTTATGTTCGGATTGTTAAATGCAAAAATTCGATATTTGATAAAATTTAGGTGGTGCACATCTCCACTATAATTGAATTGGAAGGAGGCCAATACTTGGCGCTCCCTCTTAGCGCCAGAGGTGCAAAGAAAAACATTAAAAATTAATATCTCGACAAGCTATGTAATTAAAACTTAAATATATATTAAGCTATACTTGCGGACTAACATTTGGTTAAAATAGTAGCGCTGGGAAATGGGGAATTTTAATAGTGATGCACGTTTAAAATTTTTAAAGTTTTATCTCTCAAAATGCAATACAGGTGGTAAGTTTAAATTTTGAGATTTTAATGCTATTTGACCTATAATTTTGGTGGTATAAGGGGAAGAAGATAGTGAGCCAAAATGTCGAAAACTTTCACTAACTTTCTTAGGGCTCTGGTGAAGTATACATATTTTAAATTTTGTACGAGCATACATCTGATATACATAAAGGAGGGGATTAAAAAAAACTCAAAATTTTTATGAAACTACTAAACTACTTTCAAAACTTATACCCGTTCCCTCACAAAAGTATTGTTTCAACCATCTACATATTGAAAAGAATGAGCGTTTTTTTTGTAAACGCACTACAGCTCAACCCAATGATCCGAAATAAACAAATAAAATTCCATTGGAAAGATAATTTCATCAACGTGTGCCTTTTCTGGGCTCCAAGTCTTTGCCTGTTTAAGTTTTCTGCTGAAATATGGCAATATGGCAACTCCCGTAATCAGATCGCAAGCTCCTACGAGCATATAGCAAATTAAAGCCAGAGCGAAAGTGAAATATAGAGCACGAGAGTCCTTCAGTGGTACCGCCTACCGATCCTTTATTCCAAATCTATACATACGACAAGCCCAGAAGTTCTTAAAAAGGGCAGGACAAAACGCAATATTTGTTTTGCGTACTCCAATGTTTTGTTTTTATATATTTACAGAGAAAGCACAGTGATCGACATCAAGAGTTGAACACTAAGGGTTCTTGCTTTGTTGTTAGCATATAACGTTACCTTTTCAGTTGCGCAATCGTTATACGTGCACATAATGCTTTCGCATCTTTATTGAATCACAAACAAACATTACTATGGCCCCTATTTCTATGACGGCACGCGTCAATCGCACAATTTGGTGTTAAAAGTCTGTTTCGTATTTACCGGTTAGTATCTGTCCAACATTTTGTAAAACGTACTGTCTATTCGTTCCCTATGCTTTTTTGTTGTTATGTATAAATACATAAAACCATGAAAGAAAAAAGTACAAACCCAACTTAAAATAAAGCGCTTCAAACTCATTTGAGACTTCCGTGGCGTAGTGGGCAGCATGCTTGCCTCAAAGTCAATAGGTCGTAGGTTTGATTCCCACTCCAGACAGTGGGTACCAAATAATACGTCTTATTTGCCAGTATTATCCGTCGATTGATTTCGTCCGTTTCATTGCCGTCCTTTGCTAGAATAGCCCCAAGATTTATGAAGTTGTCCACACTCTCCAAATTATATTCCGCAATTGTTATGTTGTGTCTGATAGACGTTCTCTTTCTTGCTTGCGTCACTACATTTGTTTTGCTTTGATTAATGCGCAACCCGACTTCTTTTGCGGTGGAGTCAAGATAGACAACATTGACAAATACCTCCTTAGTACTAGGGAAGGATCTTGCTAGGATGTTAATGCCATTAGCGTATGCTACTAGTTGGGTGGACTTGAACGGTAGTGTCCCGTTGGTGTCGACTGAGATCTTTCGGACGATATACTCTAGTGCCAAGTTGAAAAGCATGGGGCTAGACCATCTCCCTGCCTTAAACTACATTTCGTTCGAAAGCTGGTTGTGGAATCGTTTTGTATTCTCACTCAGTGTTCGTCATTGTGAGTCTTGTTAGTCGGACTCGTTTTGGGGGAATTACAAAATCAAGCATGATTTCGTACAGTACCATTCTGTCGATACTGTGGTATGCTTGTTTAAAATTTACAAAGATTTGATGCACGTTTGTGTTATATTCCCAGCATTTCTTAAGCACCATTTTCACCGTTCACAACAATGATATTCCTCTGTAATTCTCACAGTAGAGTTTGTCTCCTTTCTTTTTCGCCAATCATCGGGTATGTTTTCCTCTGTCCAAACTTTTTTTTTCATATCATGTTGCACATTTTTTCAGCGACACAGTTTCCACCATTTTTTACAAGTTTAACTGGTATTTCATCAATTCCTGACGCTTTTTTTAGTTTTTGGTTATATCTATAAGGCTGCTTTGATTTTGGTAAGCGTGGGTAGTATCGATGGTGGTGGTTCTTCTTCGTCAGTTGAAACCTCACTTGAGAAGATGTCCGTCATAATCGATGCTAATGAAGTGGGATTGAGAAGATGTTCAAAGTAGGAAGCCCATCTCCTTTTGATTTCTTGCGTGTCGCTGATGATGTTGCCCTCTGCGTCTTTGCAGAGACTGGTTTTTGTCTTATATCCCTTTTTTAGGTTTTTTACTATTGCGTTTGCATCCCGTGTTTTATATTTTCTCATGTCGTCGTCCATTTTTTGTATTTTGTCATTATGGTACTTCCTTTGTTTTCGTCTGCAGGTCTTTTTCACATATCGATTAAGCTCGTCCTATCTATTTTTTTGGCTCGAGTTGGTCGTTCATTAAGTGTTGTGGCATATGTTGGTGTATATCGCTGCAGGATTGTGACGTTTCTGGCCTTGGTCCTTATTTTGACGATGTTAATCATATCCGAGATTGGTCCCAGCTGATAACACTGTTTCTCGCTCCCGGTGTAAGGACGACCGCCACGCCATTTTTGGCTTCACTTTCCGGACCAACGTATAGAATGGTGTTTCCTGTCGGAGTTCGCTCTTCTCCTGACTCTGTCCAGCTGAACTCGCTCAAGCCTAAGATTTCGATGTTATAGTGCTCCGTTTTACGGTCGATCACTGTTTGGCGGTATATGGACTGAGTGAGTCCTTACACCGTCATTCAATGTTTGAACGTTACAGAAACCAAATGAATGTCAAAAGTCGTTATCATAGAATCCGTCGTAAATTTTATGACTATGTGTGTAAAACACATGATCTGGTAAGTGTCCCTTTGTTATTTTTAGGGCAAGTAGGATTGAATTCGGGTGTATTTTACTGCCCATCCCGCCAGGGGATCCAACTTTGTTAAACATTATATAATGGAATCCTAAAATGAGTTTGAATTAAAAAATCATTTTTTAGACATTCTATACGCTTGAATTCATTGTTGTGTACGTGTTACAAAATTTTAACGCTAATAACATCATCGGAGAATATCAAGGTGGCTTCAGATCCGGACGGTTGACAACGGACCAGTTGTTCTTAGTAAAACAGGTGCTAGCAAAATGCTGGGAATATGATATTAATGTGCACCAACTGTTCATCGATTTTTGTCAACGACGATAGTGTCGACCATAATGCTCTGTACAGAATAACAATTGAACTAGGTGTCCCACCGAAACTAGTTCGGTTAATAAAATCTACGATAGATAACAGTGAGTGCCAAATAAAAATTCAAAACGAGTTGACTTAAAGCTTTCCAATGGAGTCAGGTCTCAAACAAGGAGATGGTCTCGCCTCCATGCTCTTCAACTTGGTGCTCGAGTCGTCAGGAAGGCAACTTTAGAAACCTCAGTGGACATCAGACGCTACTCGTAAAATCCGCACAGTTTGCGTACGTAGACGACTTGGATATTCTGGCCCAATCAATACTTGGCGTTAAGGAGGTATTCCAGGAGTTGGAGTCGGCAGCGGGTGAAGTAGGGCTCAGGGTCAATGAAGCGAAAACTTAATATATGATCCAGTGAGCCAGAATATTACTATTGGCGAAAAAAACTTCGAGTAGGTGAATGAATTCGTATACCTGGGGCCCTTCTCACAAAGGACGGCAATGAAGGACATGAAATTCAAAGAAGAATCATTACAGTTAATATAGCGTTTATGCGGTCCTCTCCACAATGAAATCATGGAAGGTCCATCGAAACAATAAACTACGCATCTACAAGATATTAATTCGTCCTGTGCTCCTATATGGATGCGAAACATGGACCTTGACGCGGGTGTCGGAGAATTTAATCGACACGTTTGAGCAGAAAATTCTTCGGAAGGTGTACGGAGCAGTTAAGGAAGGAGATGACTGGCGAATTCGATACAACCATGAGCTGCCACCAGCATCTATCGTGTGAAGCGAATGCACGAGGAACGAATTCTAAAACGAGTGCTCAAGAGCAAAGCTCAAGGCACGCAAGGGAAGCCACGAAAGCGATGGGAGGACTCGATCGACGCAGATTGCAGACCGCTTCTCGATTTTTCACACAACTGGAGAAGATGCTTCCTGGAGGCCACGGCTCGATATGGGCTGTAGCGCCATTGCATCGTCATGTTTGTCCCTGTACCTAAAATATCGAAATGAGAAAAGGTCCTCTATTCAAATGAAAGATTTCTGGATTTTTCACTGTTTGATTAATTATGTGTGACGTTTCGGTCTCTGCTGAGACCTTTATCAAACTAGAGCGTTCACCGGTCCTTTATTGTTGTGAGTATCTCACGGTTTGCTCAAATTTAATAGTTACCGAGGAAAAGATTACGGACAGGTCTTTCATATAAATCAGTGCTACTGCTTAACCACAAATTCTTTATTAAATTTAATTAATTATTATATTTAGTTGTAAACAATTAATATTCGTTAAATTTTTTTGTTTTTGTATCAACATTAAAAGGATATAAAATTTAAATAACTTTACTTTTTATATATTTAATTCTGTTTTTTTTTCTACTTTAAAAGATACATACAATTAATAACATGATATTGATATTTACTACTGTTGTAATAATATTAATATTTTTTTTTACTTGAATAATATTAGACGGGTTGGTTTCTTTATGCTTTTAATAGCGTCTTGTAGGTTTTTTGGTTCAATTTTTTTATGACATATTTTACAATACGATTAATTTCCATGAAATATATGTGTCACATAATTTGTACATTATTTTGTAAATTTCTCTATCATTCACTTATTGCTTGGTAAATATTACAAACTCTATGGGGGAAAAAAAACTTTGAATACAATTAAAATAATTAATTTTTACAAAGTTTTTACCAAATAAGTTTCATAAAATTGCTACCAAAAATGATTATTTAGTTCTTAGCTAAAAGCAAAGACTATCAATAATATAAGATATCCAAAGTCTATGGAAAAAATTCACTCATTTCTCGCACAAAAGCTTCTCTTGCGATGCGTTCAGAGCGAAACTTTCTCAACGCTTTGCGGGCAGTCGCCGGTACTGGGCGCTGCTGGGCTCTTCAATTGTTCTATTGCAGTTGAACGTAGCCGCGCGGGTTGCGGCGAATGTTGTTGCCTGCCATTGAATATAAGCGCGCGGGTAGCGACGAATGAGCGGATTCAAGTAGTAGGAACAATTTTATGGTGTTGAGGTTCTCATACGTTTTGCAGTCAACGCGTAAAATGATGATTTAGATGATCGAGAAGTTCACGGAGTGGATTCTCTGTTAATTGAATGGGCCATATTTTCGATTTCTGATGAAAATTTGCAGATATGTTCTATCCTGTAAGATTTTTTTTTCGTAAATGAAGCTCTATCTATTTTCGTCTTCGATTTTGGATTTTGGTCGTGACCATATAGTTTTGTTGTAGGTGATTTCGGGCTTGCGAGGTTTGAGGGGTTGTTCCTCTGAGGAGTTTATGTGGAGGGAGGCGGAGTAGTACACGCGTTTATTTAGTTATATTTTTTTGCAGTTGAAGTGTTAAACAAAGCTACTTTATGGTTGATCTTAAGATGTAGGCCGCGCCCAGTGCAAAAAACATTAAATTTTATTCTAGGCTCCACTGGGGGTTCCACCTATACAGAACGGAGCTCCTTGCGTCAACTTGTGTCACATATATTTCCTCTACCCTCCTCTGTAGCGTTAGCTTGTTTTTGGCTAGTTCCTTCCGGTTTGGATTGGTCAGAGTTCAATGGTACCCATCATAAATAAAATTTCAGGATAGTTTCGAGGCCTTAGAAGTACATTAGCACCTTAGATTGTCTGGTGACCTGAGTGTGAAGCGTAATAACCGGTTAAGCAGGCATAATGATCACTGCGGTGCATTAATATAAAAATGAATCCTATGACCGCGGAACTATTACGCCACCAACGGCAAAATTTCTAGCTAGGCATTTGCATCGCAAAATTTCAGAATTAAGCGCCGAATACACGACGCTACATGTGTGACATACTTTTCATGTCGCCATACATGTATGCCGGTGTATATGGCAGTTTTCAGTGTCATCGCACTTGTGTAGAGATTTTCAAAATCTTTTGAACACTTGGGGGCGGAGCTTAAAGTGCGGTACGTAGCGCAGTTTGTGTGGCGGCATGATATATTTTCATACATTTGCCCAGTATCAAAACAGCATTCGATGTGATCGCATTGTGCTTGTTGTTTTTATTTTTTTGCTTGTCCGTCATCCCAATGGAAAGTTAATGAATACGTGACAATAGCAATGCGTGATTATATCGATGATTGGTGAGGTGGGGTGGTGAGCAAGGTGGAGGGGGAGGGGTAAACAAATTATGTGGAAAACTTTATTTGTTAGAAATATGTTGACAATTCATACGCTTGGAAACAGTGAAACTTGTACCTCAATTATGTGTTGTGCTGTGACCATTACTGTTCCTATTGGGATCTTTACCTTCAATGTTGTCTCATGTGTGGCATACAAGTACGTTGTGAATGGTGCATACTGAGTGTAGCTACATGTATACGATAAGTGTAGCTACATGTAGTTCACACAAGTAGCATCGTGCATTAAGTTTCAAGGCCCTGAAATGACACTAATATCCTTAATTCTCTGGTAACCTAAGAGTGATGTATTAGTACGCGGTTCTTCAACTACAATGGCGCTACAGCCCAAATCGGACCTTGGCCTCCTGATATTCAGGTTCCTTAACATTTTTCATTACTTATTGTGGAAGGGTTGTTAGCCCTTCGCACAACCCTCTTTCTACGAATTTTGCATTTTCTTAGATTGAGGTGACCAACGTATATCCCAGCAGGCAATTATATATTGCGCCGACCGGGATTTGAACTCACGACCTTCGCATTACAAGACCAACACAGGTGAAGCTTCCGTATCGTAGTGGGCAGCATGCTTGCTTCGCAGTCAATTGGTCGTGGGTTCGATTCCCACTCCAGACGGGACTTTTTTAATCACGAATTTTTCAGTTGCTACTGGCGATGAGAAATTATTCGAAATAAAATGGGCAAACGGCGTAAAAGTGAAACAGTTCCACTTCAAGAAGGCCTAGATACTCAGTAGATGGATTCTGTTTGCTTTCTATCATTCAGTCCTCCATAACATCTGCAAATATTTTCCAGTAGCAGCCAGTACAACTGAAAAATATATATCAGCTTCTCCACTAGTTACGGTCATTCTCACTCCTCTTCCCCTACCTTCCTAATCCCATTCCTTTCCTCCATGACTGTGTTTGTGCATTGCACATAAAGGCCGAAATTGCTTATAACACAGGACATTCTATAAAAAAAAACACTACCTACTAGGCTATACCCTAGTAGGTATAATGATCGCAATGGTGCCTCTATTCAAAAATAATTTAATAAAATAAATTAATAATTTTATTCGCTGCAGAGTCGACGTATACGGGCGCACTCTGCCATATGTTGCTTGGCCGCAGAGTTTCTTATGTTAAAAAAGTACCCGGAACTCGCAATTTACATGAAACGCTAAATTTTATTCAAAAAAGCAACGCAAATCTGTCGTTGAAGAGCCAATATTATCTCCCAAGCATCGCATCCACCGGATACAGCTCCGCGCGATCTCCTTTTCGTTACTTCTTCATGGAAAATGTTCCGAGACGACTGGAACAACAAAAGGGCATTCGCAAAGGGAGCCGAACGTCACAGCGAAACTAGCTAATGAAAAATGTCGTGAAGACTGGAAGAAACGCTTGCATCCGTGCATAGCATCCAATGGGCACAACTTTGAAAGGGAAAAAATAAACATTGATGAATAATCCAGCCACCGTTGCCCTGGCTACAAATTTCGGGCACCACGAGCGTGAGGTGCCATAAAAATTCTGTTAGGGTGCTTTAGCAGGCAGAACGTTGTAGGGAGGGAGGTTCAAGATTAGCTCTTCATGTATGGAAGATGCAGAGGAGATGAGGGCTTAGCCTAGTGGGTAGTGTGTTGGTCTTGTAATGCGAAGGTCGTGAGTTCAAATCCCGGTTGATGCAATATATAATTCTAGCACATTGCCTGCTTGGATATACCTTGGTCACCTCAATCTGTGAAAATGAAAAATTCGTAGAAAGAGGGTTGTCCGAAGGGCTAACAACCCCTCCACAATAAGTAATGAAAAAATGTTCTACTTCTACAATGGCGGCACAGGCCAAATTGGACCTTGGCTTCTTGACATTCAGGTTCCTTAACATTTTTTATTACTTATTGTGAAAGGGTTGTTAGTTCATCGCACAACCCTCTTTCTACGAATTTTTCATTTTCGTAGATTTAGGTGACCAAGGTATATCCAAGCAAGCAATGTGCTGGAATTGTATATTGCGTCGACTGGGATTTGAACTCACGACCTTCGCATTACAAGACCAACACGCTACCCACTAGGCTTCACCCTCATCTCCTCTGCATCTCCCATACATGAAGAGCTAATCCTGAACTTCCCTCCCTACAACATTCTGCCTGCTAAAACACCCTAAGAGAATTTTTATGGCACCTCACGCTCGTGGTGCCCGAAATTTGTAGCCAGGGCAACGGTGGCTGGATTATTCATCAATGTTTTTTCCCTTGAAAAAATGTTAAGGAACCTGAATGTCAGGAGGCCAAGGTCCGATTTGGGCTGTAGTGCCATTGTAGAAGGTAGAAGAAGAGGAGATGAGGGAAGCGCAAAATTAGGCCGTAAAGTGCACATAGACTCTGGGTTGGGTAGTCGTAATGTCTAAAAACTTAAATGTCAAACTTTGGCTTTGATTATCTCAAAACTAGCTTTTTGTACTTCGAAATTTTTGCCCGATTCTATCGGCGTTCTCTTCAAATTTAGACCCTTTATCCAATGATGTCTTGAACTCAATTTTGTCCTTTGGCGTGATGAGGTCAATTTTGTCAGCTTATGTCACAATGGAATAGATGAGTCCAAGTGAGAGTACGACATTGGCATTGAGGGATATCACTGTAATATCTAATTTGATACTAAGTATCTCAGTAAGTTATCGTTATGATTCTGGTAAGAAATCACTAAATCAATGTCTATTTGTTTTATGTTGTGCAGTTTCTCTGCACCTATACGGACGACTGCAGCAGTCTGTTCTCATCCTCTTCCATTTTCCCCAACATCCATAAATCGATATCCAAGTGTTTTTCATATTACAAGAACATACATAGCTGGACCTGGCCGTAGTCCAGGATGGGTGTAATGCCGGGCTATGCTCCCGAACGAACGAGTTTTTTTTTGTAAATGAAATTTTTGATTTTTGCTCTTTTGTGCACTGCAGAGTAAACTTCAAAAAATCATACCTGCTAAACTCCAACTGCAATTTTGCTGAAAATTGGACAAATTACAGATACTGAGATCACAATTTAGGTAAAAATAATAAAAAAACATAATAGAATTATGATACGCTAGATGAAAATATGTCATTTCAATGAATAACGACTTTTGTATTGTAGGTGGTAAAAGTAAAGGGAGGAGGTTTGTAATTTTTGTACATAACACTGAATGTAGTATGGAAAATGTTTCATGCTGAATTTAAAGTTTGTAGCTTTCATAATTTTTGAACAAATTTGTCTGAATTTATGGCATTTGTATGGGAGGTGGCAGAGAAAGTGGGAGGTTTTGGATGATTGATTGAATCCGCTTATCAAAATCCTAATCACATTGCCTTGTTACTTATACGAGGGTCGTTTGATAAGTCCCTGGCCCAAGTAAGAAAAAAGCATTTTTTCCGGAAATTTTTTTTTTTATTTTTCAACATAATCTCCCTGGAGGTTAATACATTTGGTCCAACGTTTCTCAAGTCCTTTCATACCGTTCAAAAAGAAATTTTTGTCACAGTCTGCAAAAAATTGGGAAACGGCGTCTTTCACCTCTTGGTTCGATGAAAATTTTTGTCCACCGAGGTGAGTTTTCAATTTGGGGAACAAAAAAAACGATCTCATACCGCAAATCGTGTAATTTGGACATGGAAACCGCGCAGGTGTGGACAGGGGCGTTGTCGTGGTGGAACAAGATCTTATTTTTCTTCAAACCAAAAACCAACTGCCAAAAACAAACTGTTATCTACAGAAACCTGAAAAAATTCATGAGACCGTTCGAAAGTGCCATCTACCTAGCGATAGCAAAAACTTTTTCGTGAAACCACGTTTTGTCATTTGGGCCAGGGACTTATCAAACGACCCTCGTATGTTCAAAGGAGAAATACATTTCTTGAATTTTCAATACAAAAAATTGTATAGGAGGTGGTTGGATGGGTATAGACAGGGTAGGCATCTGATCGGCGTCATTAGGCGACGCCCAGTGTTGTAACTGTCATATACACATCAATTGTGCTCATCATACCTCCTCGTGGTAGCCACCGGATCCTGGTCTTGTCCATCCGGACTTGACTTGCTGAACTGATGGGCGCGAGTGCTAATGAAACAGAAAAATTCTAGCACTATAATAATATGGCCCTCCAAGTTGGGGGTTGGGCGATGTGTTAACAACTCATCCTCGGAAAAAACACACCCGTTTCGAAACCTGAAGCAACGCCTCGGACTGGATTGATTCAACGGCAACGACCACGCAAACGAAAAATGGACTATTCCTTCGGATCTTGGAACGTGCGATCCCTGTACAGAGCAGGAGCAGTGAGAGAGCTTCTGGAACAGGCAGTCAAATACAATATAAACATAATTGCACTCCAAGAAACTAAATTATTAGGTAACGAGATTAATGACTTAAGATCGCACACAATTTTCAAAAGTGGGAAATCATCGGGAAGCCGGGAATTTGGAGTTGCGTTTATCGTCGACAAGAAGTTTAAACACCAAGTTACCAACTTCAAATCCGTCAATGAACGATTGTGTGCAATCCGCATCAAAACTAGTTTTTTTAATGTTTGGCTTATTAATGTCCACGCCCCAACGGAAGACAAAGACGACGAAGTTAAAGACGATTTCTACAGCACCTTAGAATCAACATTCGACTCCCTTCCGTCGAATGATATTAAAATAGTATTAGGTGACTTTAACGCGAAAGTGGGCAAAGAAGAAGCATACATAGGGACAATTGGAAGGCACAGTCTCCATGATATTAGTAACGACAACGGCCAGAGGCTGACTGATTTCGCCAGCAGCAAAAACCTTATTGTAAGCTCGACATGCTTCCCGCATCGGGACATTCATAAGAGAACGTGGGGTTCACCCGACGGAAGAACATTCAATCAAATAGACCATGTTCTAATAGAGAAAAGGACGGCCTCCTGCATTCTCGACGTGCGTACATGTCGAGGGGCTAATTGCGACACAGACCACTATTTGGTAAAGACCAAGTTTCGATGTCGAATCGCAAACCGAGGACACTCAAAAATACAACCGGTTCCTAAATTCGACATAGGGAAACTCAAAAACGAGAAAATAGTTGCGAAATATGCGTTAGCCTTGGAGAGGCACTTCGCGACAATGCTGAATACCACTGTCAGCATGCCAATAGAAGAAATGTGGCAAAAAATCAAAGATGGCATTACATCTGTCGCAGAGGAGGTGATAGGACAACAACCCCGGCGCAAAAGAAATGATTGGTTCGACAAAGAATGCCAAGATGCCTTACAACGAAAAAATGAAGCTTACAAAATATTAACGGAACGGCCGACACGAGCCAAACAAGACAAGTGCAAGGATCTTAGACGATTTGCAAACAAAATATGCAGACAAAAAAAACGGAAGTAAAATAATGACGAAATTAAAAACATGGACGAACAATTTAAATTACACAACACAAGAGCCGCGTATTCCCTTGTCAAAAGGATGAAAACCATATCGCGGACATATGGACGCAGGAAATACTTCCTGAAGATTGGCGCAATAGCATCATATGTCCAATTTATAAAAAAGGTGACAAACTCTGCTGCGAAAACTACCGAAGAATATCTCTGCTGTGTACGTCTTATAAGATTTTGACGAAAATTCTAGAAAAGAGAATTAAGCCCTATGCTGATAAAGTAATTGGTGAATACCAAGGCGGATTTAGAGCTGGACGCTCAACCACGGACCAGATATTCTCAGTTAAACAGGTGCTGGAAAAGTGCTGGGAATATAATATTGATGTGCACCAGATATTTGTTGACTTCAAACAAGCATACGACAGTATCGACAGGCGCGTACTGTATAAAATCATGTTGGAGTTTGGAGTCCCACCGAAACTGGTCCGACTGACAAGAATGACAATGACTGAGTCTTTGTCACAAGTCAGAGTAGAAAACGATCTGACTTCCAGTTTTAAAACAGGCAACGGCCTTAAACAAGGTGACGGCCTCGCACCAATGCTTTTCAACTTAACACTCGAATATGTTGTTCGGAAACTTCCCGTTGACACCAAGGGAACACTATGCTTCAAATCCACACAACTCGTAGCATATGCCGACGACATAGATATCCTTGCAAGATCTCTGGAGAGTGCTAAGGAAGTATTTGTAAACCTTGACTCGGTAGCAAGGGAAGTTGGACTACGCATTAATGAAAACAAAACAAAAATTATGACGCAAACTAGGAAAAAGACGCCAATCAGACAAAATATTACAGTAGGAGACTATAACCTAGAAAACGTAGACAACTTCATATATCTAGGGGCAAATCTATCGAAGGATGGAAGCGAACCCATCGAAATTAAAAGAAGGATAATGATGGCAAACAAGACTTATTATTCGGTACTTCCAATAATCAAAAACAAGAACGTGCACAGGAAAACAAAACTTAAGCTATACAAAACAATCATAAGACCTGTGCTATGCTATGGCAGCGAAACGTGGACATTAACTCAGGCGTCCGAAAAACGACTTAACGCCTTTGAAAGGAAGGTCCTCAGAAGAATCCTCGGACCTGTGAGGGAAGACTCGATCTGGAGAATACGATACAATAGAGAATTGTATGCCATCTTCGACAATCCAGAAGTGTCAACCCTCATAAAATTTAAAAAATTACAATGGGCTGGTCATGTGGAGCGGATGGATGACGGAAGAATTCCCAAACGCACACTAAAAGGGAAAGTCAACGGACAAAGACCGGTCGGAAAACCACGAAAGCGCTGGGAGGATTCGATTGACGCAGACAGCAAATCACTGCTAAGATTTTCAAACTGGAGGACGCGGTCACTGAACCGAGATGGATGGAGGCAAAGCATTCAGGAGGCCAAAGTCCGATTTGGGCTGTAGCGCCATCGTAAGTAAGTAAGTAAGTAAGTATAGGAGGTGGTAAGAGGAGTGAAGCAAAGCTTTTTTTAGCATACATTGAATTTATTAAGGGACAAATTCTGGCAAAGTTTGAAGTTTGTGATTTTCCTAGTTTCAATGAAAATCGATTAAATGCATTTGCCAAAAATTGTGCATTTGTATGGGAGAGGGTTGAAGGAGTATTTGAGTTAAAACCAAATTTTTCGACATCAACGATATTTATAATAGTATACTTTTCTTAAAATTTCCTATATCACAGCCATTTATAAATCAGGACCTAGACATCTAGTTGAAAATTATAGAGCCATCACTAAACTATCTGCGATTCCCAAACTTTTTGAAAGTATTGTAAAGGACAAGCTTTATTTTTTAGTTCGAGAACACATCTCAACCTATCAACATGGTTTTGTTGCTGGAAGGTCAACTTTAACTAATCTTACTCTCTTTACTAATTTTTCCACTAATTCACTTGAAGCAGGGTGTCAAGTTGATGTTCTGTACACGGACTTCGTCAAGGCATTTAATAGAGTGCATGTCAATCTCCTTTTGTCTAAGTTATATGCTCTTGGCTTTCATTCCAAAATGCTTGATTGGCTTACTTCTTACCTGAGCAATAGAACCCAATATGTGAAGATTGATTCTTTTCTATCTAGAAGTATTTGTGTCAACTCTGGGGTTCCTCAAGGTAGTCACTTAGGGTCACTTTTGTTCATATTGTTCATAAATGATGTCTGCTCTATTTTTCACTATTGTTCTTGTTTGGGTTATGCCGACGATTTGAAGATTTTCATTCGAGTTAAAGAGCTAGAAGATTGCCAAAAATTTCAAAGTGAGATTGATTCATTTGTTGATTGGTGTAAATTTAATCTTTTGGAGTTAAGTTTTTCTAAATCTAAAATAATGTCCATTTATCGTTGTCTCTCACCCATTCTGAATCGCTATTTTCTGGATAATACAAAACTACATCGATCCCAGGAAGCAAATGATCTAGGTGTATTACTGTGCCATAAATTAAGTTTTGTTGCTCATATCGATCGCATGGTTGCAAGAGCTAATTTTCGTTTGGGTTTTGTTAAGAGAAATTCAGTTGATTTTCAAGATCCATAAAGGTAAGGCCCCTTCTGGAATATTTTTCAGTTATTTGGGATTCATCATATGCCATTCATAGTAGACGAATTGAGGGTGTTCAGAGAAGGGTCACTCGTTTTGCACTGGGAATGCTGGATTGGTCAAATGATGTGCCATGTTATGAAAATTGTTGTAAGTTAATCGACCTGCAATTTCTAGATATTCGACGAAAACAACAGTCAATTGTGTTTTTGCGAGATATTCTTTGTAGCAGAATTAATTCTCCTGAGCTGCTTTATAAAATCTCCATTTATGTTCCTGAGAGACCCTTACGTATTCGTGATTTTTTGGCATATCCTGCTCATAAGACAGTTTATGGATCCAATGAGCCCTTAAGTCGCAGCATTAATTTTAATTCGGTTGCTAATTTTATTGATATCAGCTTGAATAGAAACTGCTTTAGAGAGATGGAATTAGACGCCTTAAATCGTACCTGATCGTACGTGTGGATTTATGTTTTAATTCTGCTTAGTTTGTTTTTTTTTCTATTTTTTTTAATTTTAATTTTATTTTAAGTTTTCTCCAATCTACTAATTTTATTGTTTTCATCATTATCATCAATGGCGCGACAGCCCAAATCGGGCCCTGGCCTCCTGAAGTCGTCGCCTCCAATCGTCTCGATCCAAAGACCGCGTCCTCCAGCTGCTAATTATACTCTAGATGAAATCTGAGAGTACCTTATATTGTGTTTGCCTTACCGTTTGTAACGCTAAGAAATAATGCTCGCACAGAGCCGCCAAGGGTACAGAAATATTTGTTGTCGCTCAAAAACTTCGATTCCGAGTTGCTGTCTGTCCGTCTGTCCGTCTGTCCGTCTGTCCGTCTGTCCGTCTGTCCGTCTGTCCGTCTGTCTACAGCATAACTCTCGAACGCTTTGAGCTATCGTGCTGAAATTTGTTGTGTGTCATTTTTAGCAAAAAAGAAACTTTAAGTTCGTGAAGGGGCCACATCCCCCCACCCCTTCTACCCCCTCCCATACAAATTTCACGAAATTTCGAAATTTTCAGAAATTGATTTTCCTTAGAAACTATTTAAGCTATCGATTTGAAATTTGGGTTGAAGTATTACTATATAGATACCATTAATATGACTGAATATTGATCCGATCCCATCACTCCTTCTACCCCCTCCCATACAAATGCATAATTTTGAAAAATGCAGTTTTTCGATTTTCATCGAAACTAGTAAAGTTATAAAAACGAATTTTTGCCAGAATTAATTTTATTAGAATTCCAATCAGCTTTGAAAAAATTATCAACTTCACCTCACCCCTTCTACCCCCTCCCATACAAATTTTACGAAATTTTGAAATTTAAATTAAATTATTTTTCTTCGAAACTGTTAAAGTTATCAATTTGATATTTCGCATAAAGTATAAAAATAGAAATATCAATAACAGGAAAAAAAATTATTTTCATCCTTACACTCCTTCTACCCCCTCCCATACAAATGCATAATTTTTGTTAAATGCATTATATCGATTTCCATTAAAACTATAAAAATTATAAACTTAAAATTTTGCGAGAATTTGTTTTTTAATAGTTGCAATAAATGTTAGAAAAAATTATCAGCTCAGCTTCCCTCCTTCTACCCCCTCCCATATAAATATCTGTATTATAAATTCAAGAAAAGCATTTCTCCTTCGAATATATGTATGAGAGTCGCCGACTTTGAAATTGAATCAAAGCATAGTAATAAGGGTGATGAGAAGCAGTTTCAAAATCATCTAAAACGTTCCACTTCCTCTGCCACCTCCCATACAAATGCTCCAATTTCTGGAAAACTATGTCCAATTTCTTTAAAAATAATGAAAACTAAAAATTTTAAATTCAGCACGAAACACTTTACACGCCATTTTCGGTGTCACATAGGAGAAATACAAACCTCCTCCTCTACTTCTACCACCTCCCATGCAAAGTCTCTTCTCACTATTCGAAAGAATTTGAGATGACATATTTGCCGGTATATCAAAGTCATTTCCATCTCATCTAGAGTATCATATGATTGGGCTTTAAGCCCAATCATAATTCTGTTATGTTTTTTAAAATGGATTTGCTGTCTTCATCAACCGAGTCTTCCCATCGCTTGCGTGGTTTGCCTACTGGCCGATTACCACTCGCTTTGCCTTTAAGAGCACGTTTGGGGATTCTTCTGTCTTCCATTCGCTCTACATGGCCAGCCCACTGCAGTTTACGTAGCTTGATGAACGTTGAAGCTTCTGGCTCGTCGTAGAGTTGATACAACTCATGGTTGTATCTTATTCGCCATTCCGTTCCTTCCTTCACAGGTCCCAAAATTCTTCGGGGGACCTTTCTTTCAAATGCGTTAACTGCTTTTTCGGAAGTTCATGTTAATGTCCACGTCTCGCTGCCATAACAGAGCACAGGTCGTATAATAGTTTTATATATCCGCAGCTGTGCACTTTTTTGGATTTCATTATTGGAAGTACCGAATAATACGTCTTATTTGCAAGTATTATCCGTCGTTTGATTTCGTCTGTTTCATTACCGTCTTTTGCTAGATTAGCCCCAAGATATATGAAGTTGTCCACACTCTCCAAATTATATTCCGCAATTGTTATGTTTTGTCTGATTGGCGTTCTCCTTCTTGTTTGCGTCATTACTTTTGTTTTGTTTTCGTTAATGCGCAACCCGACTTTTGCGGCGGAGTCAAGATTGACAAATACCTCCTTAGCACTAGGAAAGGATCTTGCTAGGATGTTAATGTCGTCAGCGTATGCTACTAGTTGGGTGGACTTGAATAGTAGTGTCCCGTTGGTGTCGACTGGGATTTTTCGGACGACATACTCCAGTGCCAAGTTGAAAAGCATAGGGACTAGACCATCTCCCTGCTTTAAACCACATTCCATTCAAAAGCTGGTTGTGGAATCGGTTTGTATTCTCACTTGGGATTCAGTGTTCGTCATTGTGAGTCTTGTTAGTCGGACTAGCTTTGGAGGAATTCCAAAGTCAAGCATGATTTGGTACAGTACGCTCCTGTCGATACTGTCGTATGCTTGTTTAAAATCTACGAATATTTGGTGCACGTCTGTGTTATATTCCCAGCATTTCTCAAGCACCTGTTTCACCGAGAATATCTGGTCTGTTGCAGATCGTCCGGTTCTGAATCCGCCTTGGTATTCGCCAATTATTTGCTTAGTATAGGGCTTAAGACGACGTTCAATTATTTTTGTCAGTATTTTATAGGACGTACACAACAATGATATACCTCTGTAGTTCTCACAGTAGAGTTTGTCTCCTTTCTTGTAAATTGGACATATAATGCTTTTTCGCCAGTCGTCGGGTATGATTTCCTCTGTCCAAATTTGTGTCATGTTGTGCAGTATTTCAGCGACACAGTTTCCACCGTTTTTCAAAAGTTCAACTGGTATTTCGTCGATTCCCGGCGCTTTGTTTCGTTTTTGGTCACATAGGGCTGCTTTGATTTCAGCAAGCGTGGGTGGTATCGATGATGGTTCATCTTTGTCAGTTGAGGCTTCAATTGAAATGTTGTCTGTCGTTATCGGTGCTACTGGGATGGGATTCAAAAGATGTTCAAAGTAGGAAGCCCATCTCCTTTTGATTTCTTGTGCGTCGCTGATGATGTTGCCATCCACATCTTTGCAGAGACTGGTTTTTGGCTTATATCCCTTTTTTAAGTCTTTTACTATTGCGTATGCGTCCCGCGTTTTATTTTTTCTCATGTCGTCGTCCATTTTTTGTATTTTGTCATTATGGTACTTCCTTTGTTTTCGTCTGCAGGTCTTTTTCGCATATCGCCTAAGCTCGTCATATTTTTCTTTTTTGGCTCGTGTTGGTCGTTCAGTAAAAATTTTGTAAGCCTCGTTCTTTCTATGTATTGCGTCGGGACATTCTTGGTCGAACCAATTTTATTGTTTTATTGACCTGATATTTAATGTTTGATATAATTTTTTTATTTCTCAATTAATGTTAAATTGTATTTTGAATAATCTGGCCTGTAAGGACTTTGTACGGTAGGCTAAATAAATAAATAAATAAAAAAAAAAAAATTTAAAGTTTGCCTTAGCTTTAGCTTTAACGGTTTTGGAGAAGAATAATTTAGTTAAAATCCCGAAATTTCGTGAAATTTGTATGGGAGAAAGAGTGAGGTGAAGTTGATAGTTTTCAAACAATCGGTTGTAATTGTAATAACAATAATTATGACAAAAATTGGTTCTTTTACCTTTACTAGTTGCAATGAAAACCGAATAAATGCATTTTAGAAAATTTTGCATTTGTATGGGAGGTGGTAGACGGAATAAAAGGGTCAGATCAATAATTTTTGACGTCAATGATATTCACATCGTTATACTATGACCTAATTTTCAAGCCAATAGCTAAAATGGTTTCGGAGAAAAATCAATTTCCTTAAATTTCGAAATTTCATGAAATTTGTATGGGAGGGGGTATACACTCTCAGATTTCATCTAGAGTATAAAAATGTTGGCCGCTATTTTTACTTTATTATTATTTTTTTTTAATTTTTGTTCAATCGCGGTATTTCTATTTTTATTTGCAAGCCTATGTCCCTATCTTCATTTCGAAGAATGGATTTTTTTTAAGGTGGACATTTTTATAGTTTTGAAGCAGCATATAATATAGTGAATCAAAAAATTCCACATTTTGACCGATTATTTAATTTGTCTGTATTTGAAGGTAAAAAAAAAAGAATTAGTAATTATTCTATTATCTTTCTTTCATCTGCAGTAATTTTACTTATATTTGAAGTTAAGGAATACCGCAGGCAACAACCTGATCCTTGCTCATTCGCCGCTAGCCGCGGGGCTACGTTCAACTGCAATAGAACAATCGAAGAGTCCAGCAGCGCCCAGTACTGGCGACTGCCTCTAAAACATTGAGGAAGCTTCACTATTGACGCATCGCAAGGAAAGCTTTTATGCAAGAAATGTGCGATTTTTTTTCCATAGGCTTAGGATATCTTATCTTATTGATAGTCTTTACTTTTAGCTAGCTTATGAGAATATTTTTTTTATTTTATTTTCACTTCACCCCTTATTTAAAAGAAAATCATAAGTTCATTATAATTTAATTACAATCATACAATTGATTATGCTAAATTATTAAATGCATTTAAAAAAAATGCTGGTTTTAATATTTTCTTTAAAATATTTATCAATAAATTTTTAATAATTATTATTATACGGTCGTTTCAGTTGATTTTACAATTTCTTTTGGACATGGCTTGTTTCCGCGCCAAAACTCTTTTCCTGTATTTTTCCCCGCTTTTTTCTGAAAATTCAAAGTGAAAAGAAAAGTTTAATTAATTAAAATATTGTATGGTTCATTAAATTCCAATTAAAATATAACAATTTATTTTATCTACGTAGTTTAATGTACGGTTTAAAGAAATTCATTTAGCTAGTTTCGAAAATACGATATAGAGTCGTCGATTATATTCACTCCATGGAAGAAGAAGGCACTCTAGTAGTGTTAAGTTGACTTTATGTTCCAAATCTCTGATTGAGTGGATTTAGTTTTACCAAACTATCACGCCTTTAGTATTCCATCGAGTAAAAATAATTAGAACTAGCATGTGCTCTCTAAATTGCTAAAATTTCTTTTTGTGTGTAAAATTTCATTGAGATAGTGAAACAAATGGTAGAGAAACAAATAGCTATACGGATAAACGGAAATTTTCTAGTAGATTTGAAATGAACCGATAATAAATTCAATGAAATTTTGAATTTGAAAATGAAATAAATGAATTTCCATTCACCATTGATACAAATTTACAATACTGATATAAGAATAGTTTTTCGTGCATTTGTTAGTCTTTCAACGAACATAAATTCATTCATGCAAAACTAATTAGATCAATTTTGAATTAAATAATAATTTCGAAAATCAATTGACTATTTTAAATGTTAAAATTAACAAACCTGTTTAATTCTAAATGATGTTCAATCCATATCAACTTTTATCACTAGATCTTAGACTATATGCATGGGTAGTGTGCGTGTGTTTGTGTGTGTTCTTCTTAAATATTGTAATTTAGTTTATACTGTCTTATAGCGTATTTTTTTTATATAGTTTCATTAAAAATTATTGAAATAAGTTCTTTTCATTATTATTACAAAAAATTAGCTTAAGATCTTTATTTCGGTAAATATTATTGCTAGAATAGAAGAAAGTTGAATGTTTTTATTCTTGACCATAATTTCAAATGGACAATGATTTTGAATATTTCAATATAGTAATCGTCTTCAAATCAATTTATTAAACATATTTAACTGAACAGCTCTATGCATTTAAAACAAAACTCGTAACAAAACGGAATAAATTAATTATTTTAAAATTTTAAGTAGAAATTTACAGATTGGATAATTATAACTTTTTTTTTATTGAATCGAATCTTAAATTCAAATTGAAAAATAACTTTCTAGGGCGAAAGATTTGGCTAAAAATTTATTTTAGTAATTATTGAGGAAATTTTATATATAATTTTTTGGAAATGAGAAAAGATCAATGTAGTTGTTTAAATTTTCGATATCGCATTACGCAGGAACTAAAATGTTCAACTCAATTTGATTAAGGCGCTTTTTTCTTAATTTGGATAATTTTTCATAATGCATCACAGTTTTTTTTAACGTTTTCCAATGTCAATTCAGTATTTTTCGTATTATGGTAAATGCATTTTCATTAAATCTTTTTTCTAATATGTATACAATATTTAATAATTTTAATATGTTTTTTTTTGTTTAATATGTTTTTACTATCTATGGTTGTTATGTAGTTTCTAAATAAAAGTTAAAATTTTGTTTGCAAAATATAGCTACAATTACAGTTACTAGTCATGTTTAACTTACTTAGGTTAATGAATAAATTTTCTAGTTAATTTCTAAAATTATGTTAGAATTTTTGTTTTTAGCTCTAGGTACACTAATTGTTATTGCTCTATTTTCTAAAGGACTAAATGAATTTGAAATAATATTTAGTCCAAATATTAATGAGTATTCCTTTTTTTTAAATCATTACTTGACTTGCAGCATAAAATCTAAATATCTAAGAATGGTAGCAGATGCAATTTTTTTTAAGTGCGTACCGAAACTCTTTTGTGCTGCTGATGAATCACGAAATTTTCAAGTGTTATTAAAGCGGGTTTGAGCGAATCTCCATGCGTACCTACACAAAACGAGTAGTACCATCTGTACTACAATAAATGTCAATAAATGTCAATATAATATTGTTTGCGCATTCCATACGTTTATTTATTTACGGCCTATGACGTAGAAAAGAATAACGCAAACTAGAAGGTTGTAAGTTTAAAGCCCGCATAATTCCTGCAAACTATCTGCATGAATCCATCTGGGCTATCTCAATCTGAGAAAATGAATATCCGTAGACTGAGTGTTATACGAAGGGTTGACAATACTTCCACAATCTATACACATAAATATAATTGTAATGCCTGTCCGCTATTTCTTTATAAACGGCTATAAGATAGTGTTTTGCTTTATTTAGACAATAACTAAGCATACAAATTCGTTTTTGAGATTCTTCTCTGTCTGTCTGTATGTCTGGATTTAACTCAAAAACGGCAGAACCGAATCATGTAAAACTTTCATAGTTTTTTGGGTATCCATAATCAGCTTTTGGTTTTTCTTCAATGGCCACATGCCTTCTACCACCTCCCATATAAATGTCACAATTTCACCATATGCAAACTTGTTTTTAAATGAAATTGTTATGTTCTGACTTAGTTGGAGTAGTACGGAGCAAGATTATTTAAATTTCTCTCCCTCTCCTTCTACCTCCCATATATAATGCGTCACTATGAGATTTATTTTTTAAATTTCTTGGAATGTGTTAAAGTTATTTACCTAAAATTTGGTGTATGGAGCCTTAGTATTAATTTGAGGGGAATAATCCAAATTCCCTCACGCCTTCTACCACCTCCCATATAATCTTAAAATTTCGTCACAAGGAAAAAATTTTTTTTTGTATGATTAATCTATTGGGCTTTGATTTAGTTTAGTTTAGTCTATTTATTTATTTATTTCTTCTTCTACAATAGCACTACAACCCAAATCGGACCTTGGCCTTCTGACGTTCAGGTTCCTTAACATTTTTCATTACTAGAGATTTGGTTTAACACAATTAAGATACACGAATCTTTTGTTTGCGTAATAACGGCATATTAACTATTCAAATTAAGTGACTCATTTCAAATTAGTTCTACATTAATAACAGCTAATCAAAAGAAGAATAGAAAAAAAACAATGAAAATTTAATTGGAAAGGAAAAAATTAGAAGAAAAGCCTGGACTTCAACCTCTCAAATATCCTTTGAGCCTCCCGCAAAAATCACCATCCCCTCCTGATCTATGGATTTCGACTACTAGTTGATTTCACTGTTGAATGACATAAACGAAGAATTGCTTCTGTGAAACTAAAGATAAGAACTTAGGTTTTTTTCGTTAAAAGATACTTTTTCGTCAAAAGATACTCAGGCCTTTTGGAACAAATTACCTCAAAAAGAAATATCAAGCTGCGATATGGAATATGGCGTTTTAGAGAGCAACCAAATACATTATCAGCATAAGGAGAAATATGGTCAAATCATTGCGAATTACAGATATAACGAACAGTAGAGTTGAACGCTACATTTAGTCGCTTCGTGCATATATAGAATTAGGTCTGCAGGAAATTTCATGCCCATACGTATATCAAAATTGGTATTACTTAAGTTTTTACCGGCATAAGTTTGACATCTACTGGTATATACCGACGTGTGCTAAATGAGGTTCGAAGAATCCCATAAACTTTTTCTATATTGAATAAAATATGGTCGCTCCACTGTTAAAAAAAACCCCAAGATTCTTAATTTTTATCACATATTCGATTAAAAGAGTTGTTCAGGATAAACAGCATAGAAATAGGACAAATCAAGCTGCGTATTGTTTTGGGTTGTTGCAGATGAAATGGCGACTTTCGCGATAAAGTGAAGTTAGTTGCGATTTTCATGTCTCAAACTGCCGCCAGGTGGCTCTGGTAGTAATGAATATTGAAGTATAAATACTCCTACATTTGGTCACGGAATCATTTCAGTTTTGGACTTCATTGAGATCGGAGAAAAAAAAACAACAAAATTATAATTGGGCTTAAAGCCCAATCATATGATACTCTAGATGAGATGGAAATGACTTTAATATACCGGAAAATATGTCATCTCAAATTTCTTCGAATAGTGAGAGGAGACTTGTGGTAGAAGTAGAGGGGGAGGTTTTTATTTTTCGTATATGACACCGAACATGGCATGCAAAATGTTTTTTGCTGAATTTAAAGTTTTTAGTTTTCATTATTTTTAAAGAAATTAGTCATAGTTTTCCTGAAATTAGGGCATTTGTATGGGAGCTGGCAGAGAAGGTGAAGCGTTTAAGATGGTTTTGAAACTGCTTATCATCATCCTTATCACCATGCTTTGATTCAATTTCAAAACCGATAGCTCTCATATGTTGCTTGAAGGAGAAATGCTTTTCTTGAATGTATAATACAGATATTTGTATGGGAGGTGATAGAAGGAGTGAAGCGGAGCTGATAATTTTTTCTACCAGTTATTCCAATTATTAAGAAACAAATTCTGGCAAAATTTGAAGTTTGTACTTTTTCTAGTTTGAATGGAAATCGATAAAATGCATTTAACAAAAATGATGCATTTGTATGGGAGGGGGTAGAAGGAGTGTACGGATTAAAATAAATTTGATTTGCATTATTAATATTTCTATTTGTATACTTTATACAAAATATCAAGTTACTAGCTTTAACAGTTTCGAAGAAAAATATTTTAATTTAAATTTCAAAATTTCGTGAAATTTGTATGGGAGGGGGTAGAAGGAGTAAGGTGAAGTTGATAATTATTTTTAAGATAAATTGCAATTATAGTGGAATTAATTCTGACAAAATTTCGTCTTTTCAGCTTTACTAGTTTCAATGAAAATCGAAAATATAATAATATATTATTTTTCAAAATTGTCCATTTGTATGGGAGATGGTAGAAGGAGTAAGGGGATGGGGTCAATATTCCGTAATATTAATGACATCTATATCATAATACTTTGACTTAAATTTCAAGTTGATAGCTTAAACAGTTTCAAAGAAAAATCAATTTCTTAATATTTCGAAAATTCATGAAATTTGTATGGGAAGGGGTAGAAGGAGTGGGGGGATGTAGCCCATTCACGGACAGACGGACAGACGGACAGACAGACGGACAGACGGTCACTCGGAATCGAGGTTTTTGAGCGACAACAAATATTTTTGTACCCTTGGCGGCTCTGTGCGAGCGTTATTTCTTAGCGTTACAAACGGAAAGGCAAACACAATATACTCTCAGATTTCATCTAGAGTATAAAAATAAGAAAAACATGGAATCGAGTCAAAAGCAATTACTTTTTCTTTACGAGTTCAAACTTAGCCACAATGCAAGTGAAGCAACCAAAAACATCAACAGGGCATTTGGAGCTGACACAGTAAGCGAACGAACCATACAGCGATGGTTCGAAAAATTCCGACCAGGAGATATGACCATTCAAAGGGAGCCACCCAGGACCATCAATAGACAATGACGAGCTGCTTTTACCAGTGGAGTCTGACTCACGCCAAACTATAAGGGACATTGCAGAGAAACTGGGTGTACACTATTCGACAGTTTCCCGGCACTTGCAACAGCTGGGAAAAGTCAAAAAGCTAAGTGGGTTCCGCATGAGCTTACTGACCAAAATATGACCTCATGTATCAAGAATAACGGTCAAAAAAATAAACGAGTTCTTCCTCATCCACTCTATTCACCAGACCTCTCGCCAACCGATTACCACTTTTTTAAACATTTAAATCATTTTTTTGGCGGAGAAACAATTTAACAATGAAGCAGCCACCAAAAATGCCTTCGAGGAATTCCTCCAGTCTAGAAAGTCAGGATTCTATAAAACATAAATAAATGCACTTATATCTCTTTGGTAGAAGTGTATTGCATCTGCTGGTACCTATTTTGATTAATAATATTAAGTTTTATAAGAGCTAAAGCAACGTCTTATAAGATTTTGACGAAAATTCTAGAAAAGAGAATTAAGCCCTATGCTGATAAAGTAATTGGTGAATACCAAGGCGGATTTAGAGCTGGACGCTCAACCACGGACCAGATATTCTCAGTTAAACAGGTGCTGGAAAAGTGCTGGGAATATAATATTGATGTGCACC
Organism: Chorisops tibialis; assembly: GCA_963669355.1. Classification (NCBI taxonomy): domain Eukaryota; kingdom Metazoa; phylum Arthropoda; class Insecta; order Diptera; family Stratiomyidae; genus Chorisops; species Chorisops tibialis. The sequence goes on along the minus strand of OY770262.1, from coordinate 260,799,429 downwards.
AGATATTTGTTGACTTCAAACAAGCATACGACAGTATCGACAGGCGCGTACTGTATAAAATCATGTTGGAATTTGGAGTCCCACCGAAACTGGTTCGACTGACAAGAATGACAATGACTGAGTCTTTGTCACAAGTCAGAGTAGAAAACGATCTGACTTCCAGTTTTAAAACAGACAACGGCCTTAAACAAGGTGACGGCCTCGCACCAATGCTTTTCAACTTAACACTCGAATATGTTGTTCGGAAACTTCCCGTTGACACCAAGGGAACACTATGCTTCAAATCCACACAACTCGTAGCATATGCCGACGACATAGATATCCTTGCAAGATCTCTGGAGAGTGCTAAGGAAGTATTTGTAAACCTTGACTCGGTAGCAAGGGAAGTTGGACTACGCATTAATGAAAACAAAACAAAAATTATGACGCAAACTAGGAAAAAGACGCCAATCAGACAAAATATTACAGTAGGAGACTATAACCTAGAAAACGTAGACAACTTCATATATCTAGGGGCAAATCTATCGAAGGATGGAAGCGAACCCATCGAAATTAAAAGAAGGATAATGATGGCAAACAAGACTTATTATTCGGTACTTCCAATAATCAAAAACAAGAACGTGCACAGGAAAACAAAACTTAAGCTATACAAAACAATCATAAGACCTGTGCTATGCTATGGCAGCGAAACGTGGACATTAACTCAGGCGTCCGAAAAACGACTTAACGCCTTTGAAAGGAAGGTCCTCAGAAGAATCCTCGGACCTGTGAGGGAAGACTCAATCTGGAGAATACGATACAATAGAGAATTGTATGCCATCTTCGACAATCCAGAAGTGTCAACCCTCATAAAATTTAAAAAATTACAATGGGCTGGTCATGTGGAGCGGATGGATGACGGAAGAATTCCCAAACGCACACTAAAAGGGAAAGTCAACGGACAAAGACCGGTCGGAAAACCACGAAAGCGCTGGGAGGATTCGATTGACGCAGACAGCAAATCACTGCTAAGATTTTTAAACTGGAGGACGCGGTCACTGAACCGAGATGGATGGAGGCAAAGCATTCAGGAGGCCAAAGTCCGATTTGGGCTGTAGCGCCATCGTAAGTAAGTAAAGTAAGAGCTAAAGTTTTTTGAAATTTCACTAGCAAAGTTGCCATTTCATCTGCAACAACCTAATATATTACGATACTCTTGGTCTTAGATGAGTTGAATTTTAGAAAATTCATTTGTGCCCAATTACTAATACGAGTCAAATCTTCGTTTATACGACTGCTTGCATCTTCCACCAACCCGATTTTCAGTGTACATCAATATGTTGTACCAATGTATCGCAGTGTTTTATAAAGAGTGGAATATAATTAATATAAATAGTGAAAAACAAAGGACAAACAATACTTCCTTGTGGCACACCACATTTTGTTTGCAAAAACGGTGAAAATTGCTCATTGACTGATACGGCTTGTAGGCAATTAGTAAGTTATGATTTAAACAAAGTGGGTTGAAGAAGCAGAGAACTGATAATACGAGGGTCGTTTGATAAGTCCCTGGCCCAAGTAAGAAAAAAGCATTTTTTCCGGAAATTTTTTTTTTATTTTTCAACATAATCTCCCTGGAGGTTAATACATTTGGTCCAACGTTTCTCAAGTCCTTTCATACCGTTCAAAAAGAAATTTTTGTCACAGTCTGCAAAAAATTGGGAAACGGCGTCTTTCACCTCTTCGTTCGATGAAAATTTTTGTCCACCGAGGTGAGTTTTCAATTTGGGGAACAAAAAAAAGTCACATGGGGCCAAGTCGGGCGAATAAGGTGGGTGGTCAACGATCTCATACCGCAAATCGTGTAATTTGGACATGGAAACCGCGCAGGTGTGGACAGGGGCGTTGTCGTGGTGGAACAAGATCTTCTTTTTCTTCAAACCAAAAACCAACTGCCAAAAACAAACTGTTACCTACAGAAACCTGAAAAAATTCATGAGACCGTTCGAAAGTGCCATCTACCTAGCGATAGCAAAAAATTTTTCGTGAAACCACGTTTTGTCATTTGGGCCAGGGACTTATCAAACGACCCTCGTAGCTTAGAAGTTTGTAAGCAAGGATATTGTGATCAACTTTATCAAACGTTTTGGAGAAATCCAACAAAGTAAATGTGGACACACGATCATTGTCCATTAGTACTCTGATATTGTCAGTGACATTAAGTAGTGAAGTGATATAGCTGGAGTGGGACCTAAAACCTGATTGTAAATCCGATAGTAGCTAGGGCATAGCCTAGTAGGTAGTGTGTTGGTCTTGTAATGCGAAGGTCGTGAGTTCAAATCCCGGTCGGCGCAACATATAATTCCGGCATATTCCCTGCTTGGATATACCTTGGTCACCTCAATCTACGAAAAAATTAAAAATTCGTAGAAAGAGGGTTGTACGAAGGGCTAACAGCCCTTCCACAATAAGTAATGAAAAATGTTAAGGAACCTGAATATCAGTAGGCCAAAGTCCGATTTGGACTGTAGCGCCATTGTAGAAGAAGAAGGAACAGGAATGATTTTAGATTTTTCGACGCATCAGGAAAAGTTGAAGTAGTGAAAATTGTGTGTAATATGTGTATCACAACGGCGAGTATGTAAGGAATAATAAGCTTAACAAATTTCGGATGAATAGTGTCCATACATACAACGACAGATTAACCTCTTTTAGCATATACGATTCCAAACCCGTGCGCTGGAATTACCTTAAGAGGGATGGAGCCTATATTATGCATATATCATGGTTTGGTTTCACAATTCAAATTAATACTGTTGCATGTCAGTCCTAGTCGTTCGTCGAGTGTTCACGATCTTCAACTGTTCTACACACACGCACGCGAACATATTGCTCATCGACTAGGCTTCTCGAAAGCGGCGAATAGCCGTAGAATAGTGGACAAATAGCTAATGAATAGTGACTGAATTGTTCATGATTCTTGGAAACAATATATAAAAGCGACCCAAAAGAACGATATGTAAAGGGCGAGCGTTTCTGATGAAAAGTCAGTTGTCGGTTGATGTTTGAGTAGGAGAGTCAGCAGGCGAGTGCGATCGACGGCCGGGATGAGTGAGCGAGTGTGTCGTACGGCCGACGGTCGGAGTGAGTGAGCGAGTAGTGATCGACATGCGGGAGTAAGTCTGGACGTAGCTTGGTAAGCGAGTAAGTCCTGTGACACGAAATTGGCACGTATCAAAGGAAGCCTCATTATCGGATCATAGGCATATCTGTTTTGATATTGAGACTTCATTTGAATATATCGGACAATACAGAAATCTTAAACGCACCAACTGGAATCTGTACCAGTCAGTCCTAGAATTTGAGGTAGGTATCGAAGAAGAATCAATAAGCAGCCCAGACTGCATTGATAAAATCACGAACAAACTCGTAAATAATATAATTAATGCTTACGAACAAAGTTGTCCTGTTCTACAACAGGTGGAACGAGGAACTAGCGGCAAAACGCAAGCAAACTAGGAAATTGTTCAATAGAGCAAAGACCTTTGGGAACTGGGACGAGTACAGAGAGTCTCTAACCGAATATAACAATCTTCTAAAAAAGTTGAAAAGAGAGTCTTGGAGAAGATTCTGTGAAGAGATAGATGATCTCACAACAGCCTCAAGACTTCAAAAGGTGTTATCAAAAGACACCCCGATAAATATCGAACTTTTGGAGAGACCGGATGGGTCCTCTACTAAAAGCAGTATTGAAACCCTTGAGGTGTTATTGGCAACACATTTCCCAGGCTGCAAAATAATAAACAACAATTAGGATTTAGAGGCGGAGGAAAGGACATATCGCAAACTCCGCACAGCAAAAGCATTGCTGGTAAAATCTTCACTCCGGAAAAAATCAGATGGGCGATCAACACCTTTAAGCCCTACAAATCAGCCGGAGTAGATAAAATATTCCCCGCATTATTGCAGAAGGGGTTAGAGATCTTAATGCCAATAACGATAAGGATCTTTAAAGCCAGCTTTATTTGGGGATACATCCCGAAAATCTGGAGGAAAGCGAGGGTGGTATTTGTAGTCGGGGAATCGTCCCATTGATCAGCCTAAGTCATATCGTCCTATAAGCCTTACCTCCTTCTTCGTCAAAACGATGGAGAAGTTAGTGGACATACACTTAAGAACAGGACCAGACAAGGTTCGTCTTAATACTAATCAACATGCCTACCAAAAGGGCAAATCAACAGAGTCAGCCCTTCACGGTCTGGTAAGAAAAATCGAAAAGGCAAAAGACTATAAAGAAATTGCCCTTTGCGCATTCCTAGATATAGAAGGAGCATTTGACAATACTCCCCATGAAGCCATAATAGCGGCGGCTAGGAAAAGGGTTTGGAAACGGCCACGATTAGATGGATAGATGCTAAGGAGCCGAATGACAACCATGGATCTAGGTGATAGCACATTGACTGCACAGACCTACAAAGGCTGTCCCCAAGGTGGGGTACTATCTCCACTTCTTTGGTCAATTGTAGTAGATGAATTCCTAGACCGTCTAACAGAACAGGGATACGAGGCTATAGGATATGCCGATGACCTCGTCGTTATCATTAGAGGCAAACATGATTTAATTATATCGGAAAGAATACAATCAGCCTTAGAAATGATAATGAACTGGTGTCAGTCTAAGAACTTGAACATCAATTCAAGTAAGACTGAGTTAGTACCATTTACAAATAGAAGGGAAATGTACATCATACCCCCTTCAATAAATGGTACAATAATACCCTTTTCAGATGAGGTAAAATATTTAGATGTTATACTGGATAGCAAATTCAACTGAAACAAACACATAGAATGGACTTATGCCAAAGCACTAAAGGCATTTTGGGCCTGCAAAAGCTTATTTGGCAGAAAATGGGGACTAAAGCCCAAAATAATTTACTGGTGCTACAGAACAATAATTCTTCCAATAGTCACGTACGGATCAACGATTTGGTGGACTAAAACTTTACAAAGTAAAGCACAGCTTACGCTAAAAAATCCAAAGGCTAGCTTGTCTTGGTATTACAGGAGCTATGAAAACCTATCCTACAGCGGCAATGGAAATATTCCTTAACATCCCTCCGATACATCTCCAAATAAAAAAGGAAGCTATCAAAGGGGTGTTACGCATACAGAGGGAAAACAAGTACAAACCAGGGGATTTTAGAGGCCACCTCAAAATCCTAAGAAACCCAATATTGGAGGTTCTAACCTTCACATTATCGGACGCTATGCCGACAAAATTTAACTTTGAAACCCCCTTCAAAGTTATGATCAGAGAACGCAAGGACTGGCAATCCACGCTACCTGAAATGGAAGAGGGATCAACCATCTGGTATACAGATGGTTCGCGCACCTCTGAGGGGACAGGAGCCGGAGTCAAAGGTCCTACCTTCTCGGTTTCAAAACCACTCGGCTAAGAAGCCACAATCTTCCAAGCTGAACTAATTGCAATAGAGCTATGTATCCAAGAGAATATAAGGAGAGCTCATCGCAACAAATCAATTTATATCCTATCGGATAGTCAGGCGGCTCTCAAAGCCCTAGCATCCAATAAACACGGATCAAGGTTAGTTTGGGACTGTCTTCAAGACCTAATCATCCTGGGGAAAAGGAACAACGTAACCTTAATGTGGGTACCAGGACATATAGGAATTGAGGGAAACGAAGAGGCTGATCGCATTGCAAAAAATGGCCCGGAAAAAAGCTTTATTGGTCCAGAGCCAATCTGCGGAAAATCAAAAGGGCATCATAGCTCGATACTTAAGAAGTAGTTTGAACAAGAACATAAAATCTACTGGAATAGACTTCCAGGCTTATCAACCTCAAAAAAACTAATCATACCACAAAAAAACAAAGTGGAGGATATCCTGAAATTCAGAAAGAGAGATATTAGTACTCTAATCGGCCTAATGACGGGGCACAGTGGAGTGAACCACCACTTCAATAATATGGGCTTAGCTGAAACCGACATCTGCCGCCTCTGTCTCGAAGACTCAGAAACGACAATACATATCCTGTGCCACTGTGAAGCAGTGGCAAGGAAAAGGCATAATCTTCTTGGGAAAGGTTTCCTTTCCACCAAGGAACTAGCCAACATGGCTCCCTTACAGATACTCAGATTAGCTAAAGCTATAGATTTATGGTAGGGTATAGGGGCAATAATCGCACAATAGGCCGGAGAGGCCGCAGTGCTCTCACGTGTTCCCCTAATATAAAATAATAAAAAATAAGTCCTGTGACCGACAGGCTGAGTTCAGTAAGCGAGTAAATCGTGTGACCGACAGGCGGAGTTCAGTAAGCAACTGGAAGCGAGTAAGTCCTGTGACCGACAGGCGGAGTTCAGTAAGCGAGAAAGTCCTGTGATCGTCAGGCAGAATTCATTGAGCAAATACGTCGTGGGATCGACGGTGGAGATTTGCAAGCGAATACATCGCATGATCGATGATTGAGATTAGCAGTTGAGTCGAAATTAGGGAAGCGACAATTGGTGAATGGAAAAAGTTTTTGTGAGAGTTATTAAAAAGCGATAGATAAAGTTTTGCGGTTATTTTAAATCAAAAGCAACGTTGTCTCGTTCTTACTTGAACTCTAGCGCACTTGAAGACAATATCTTGACTTATCTACTATAATTTTGCACGGAATACGAGTTAGCATGACGACAAAATTTCTTGATAACTGAAAAGCCCCTTTGCAAATCACTAGGAAAAACTTCTGGAAAAGTAGGCGTAAATTTAAATAAAAATAGTTTTACTCATGGGCCGCTATATATAGCATACTCACGGTTTAGTGGTTTCACCAATTTCTTAACTTACTTCTGATTCCAAAAAACACACAAAATATTGTGTACAAAGAGCCATTAAAGAAAGCAGATTGTATATCCTATATATTACTAAATATTCTCTTAAAAATTGCCTATTATTATGATTCTTGCACGGACGAAGTCGCGGGCGATTGCTAGTAAGAAATAAATGAGGGAATATCAGCAGGCCAAGGCGCGATTTATGGCGCTATTGCACTATTCTGGCCTAAGATGCTGGTTGCCTATCGCCTGCGTAAGTGGGACCTTCTGTTTTGTAAATTACCAAGGTCCGATTTGGTCTGTAAAGCCATTGAGAAAGAAGAAGAATATGTCAAATAACGACACAATGAATATTTAAAAAAAAACCCAAGCTATAAAGTATATAGGTGGGATGGGATATATAGAAATTTGAATTCCCAAATTTTTATCCCGAGTTCTATACCTAATTTGGCTCATATAAATTCTTAATGGGCATCAATATCCATTTTCTTCTCCTCTCGTAGTTTTTGCGAAAATTCATTCTTTTAATGTTAAAATGTGGACTTTTAGCGAGTCAGGCGCATTCTTATAATAATGATCAATCATTTGAGCTTTAAATTATTTCGAAGACAACAATCTTGAACCTTAAATTATAGCGATATGAATGGGTTTCGAGAAAATAAAAATACAACAAATTGTAAAAATGAAACACAAACTGAAAAAAGGAGAAGAACAAAGGCAATTGGATGAAGAAAACAGGAAGGATAACGAGTAAAACGAAACCAGGAAATGATTATGAGGAAAATCACTATCCAAGGAATAACGTAACAGGGCTACGATTTGGCGTAAGGCCCAATCATGCGATTCTCTAGATGAAAGAGAAATTTTTTGATGTTAATTAATTTTGTGTGCGGAGTTGGACTAATTTTTTCACAACATGCTGGAGTTGCTATCAGAATGTTTTATTGAAAATTTTAGCTTCAAAAATTGAACAGGTACTGAGAAAATTAATGTATTGGATTAGTGAAATTGTGTAGTTTGTATGGGAGGTGGTAGATATTTGACATGTTTTCAATTGCAGATCATTAGCATTCATACTTTTTCAGAAAAATCGACTTTTTGAAAAGTTGTGAAATTGTGTCATATTGTATGGGAGGGGGTAGAAGGAACGAAGGTAATGTTTTAATTTTTTCAATCTCACTAATAATTTTAAATAAATATTTAGTACACAATTTTAGCTCGATAAATGTTATATGTACTGAGTAAATTGGTTTATAGTATTTCATGAAATTCGTCTAAATAAAGCTCTTCAGGTGGTTGTACTACGTGGAAAGTGACCGTTCGATTTACCATGGCCAGAAGTGATCTCCAACGCGAACTTTGGAGTACAACTGGACTGACTAAAATAGGCATTGGGACTCAAAGGCAGAAGTGGCAGTGGATCGGTCACACTTTTAGGAAACCAGAGCGAAACATTGCCAAACAGGCTCTGGATTATAATCCTCAAGGAAGACGTCGGATTAGTTGACCATGTAGCACATGGAGGCGAGCAATTGATCAGGATGCTAGAGGAATAAACAAACCCTGGCAACATCTTAAGGCCGATGCTCAGGATCGCGTCTTGTGGAAGAGAATTGTTTCTGTCCTATGCCTCTATATGCGGTCTTAACAGCAATTTGATTGATTGATTTCATGAAAAAGTGCAGTTTATATGGGAGGTGATAGAAGGAGTGGGATATTCGAATAATTTTTATACCGAAAGATTGAAATTAGTATAAAAATAATATTTCCTAATTCCAGATCAATAGCTTTTATGCTTTACGAGAAAAATCGTTTATTGTCAAATTGTGCCATTTTGTATGGGAGGGGCTAGAAGGGGTGGAGCGATTCGGCCCGTTCATGAACTTGTCTTTACTTCTTTTTTTTTAATCAAAAATGACGTGTATAAAATTTGAACTTTCTAGCTACTTTCCACATAACTACCAAGTTTATAAGAAAAATATAAAAATTTAATTGAAATTTTATAATTTCGTGAAATTTGTATGGAAGGGGGTAGAAGAAGTGTGGTGAAGTTGATAATTTGCATTTATAATAAAATTAATTCTGGCAAAAATTCATTTTTTTAGCTTTCCTAGTTTCAATGAAAATCGAAAAAATGAATTTTTCAAAATTGCGCTTTTGGATGGGAGGGGTAGAAGTAGTAAGGATATCGGTTCAATAATTCGTGATGTTAATTATATTATATTATATATATACATCGTTCTTTAAGAAACAACCAAGCAGGAAATGGACATGGCAAGCCCCAAATGGGGCGACAAGGAACGAGATTGACCTGATCCTAACGAATAAAATAAGGACAATCAAAGACGTCTCCACGCTTAACAAATTCAAGATAGGTAGCGACCATCGTCTAGCTAGAGCAAAAATAACCCTAAACCTAAGATCTGAAAGGGCAAAATTAGTCAGGAAGCCAACAAAACCAGGCTTCAACAACGACAACATCAAAAATAACATTGATCGATACCAGTCAATACTAGAAGATGATATGAGAGACAGGGACGCTTCACACCTCGCAAATGCCATCTCGAAATGCGTCAAGGAAGTGGGCGGACCACGGACAGAAACCAGACATCACAAACTATCAAACGAAACAAAGGCACTACTGAAGAAAAGATGCGAAATGAAATCATCTTCAAACATCCAAATAATAGAGTACACGGAAGTGTGTAAAACAATTAGAAAGAAGATAACAGAGGACATCGCCAAGTATAACGAAAGATTAGTTGAGAATGCCATCGAGAACAACAACAGCCTAAGGAAAGCAAAGCAAGCGCTTATAATTGGCAAAAAACAGTGATAGCACTTAGACAAGGGAACACCAGGGTGACAGATAGGCTAAAAATAGTAGAAATGATAATTAACTTCTACAGCGACCTATACAAGTCCCCAGAAGAGGCTCCCAACAATACAACAACAACTGGGACAGTAGAGGATCCCACCCCTGAAGTTCTTATAGAAGAAGTGGAATCTGCGGTCAATTCAATGAAAACAGGCAAAGCGTTAGGCAATGATGGCATCACCGCTGAACTGTTGAAGTACGCTGGCAGAGGAATCTGGAAAATACTGGCCGAGGTATACACCAACTGCCTCAGAACCAGACACATTCCTGAAAATTGGAACAGCGCAAACATAACACTGATCCACAAAAAGGGTGATAAGGAAGACATCAAAAATTACAGACCAATAAGTCTGCTACCTGTCTTCTACAAGGTATTCACCAAAGTAATCAACAAACGAATACAAGCAGCTCTGGATGTTGAACAGCCACGAGAACAGGCTGGTTTTAGAAGTGGATACAGTACAATTGATCACATTCACACCTTGAGAGAGACCATGAGCAGGGCTAAAGAATACGAACTGCCCCTAGCACTGGCATTCATAGACTTTGAAAAAGCCTTTGACTCAATATACCCTGAGGCGATAATAAGAGCACTATCCAATCAAGGTATAGAGAAAACATACGTTGAAACGCTCTCAAACATCGACAGGAACGCCAAGGCAAAGGTCAAAGTGTTTGATGACACACCAGAATTCCCCACACAAAGAGGTATTAGACAGGGGGATGCAATTTCTCCAAGGCTATTCAACGCCACCCTGGAAAACATCTTTCGAGAACTACATTGGGAAGAGAAGGGTCTGCAAGTTGACGGGGAACGCATCAGTCACTTGAGATTTGCCGACAATATAGTCATAATTGCTCAGAGCCAAGATGAATTGCAACTACTATTAAATGAACTTAGCGAAGCCAGCGAAACAGTGGGCCTAAGAATGAACTTGAGTAAAACTAAGATTATGCCCAATGAACATCTAGGAAGTCAAGTTGAAATAACATTGAATAACACCAGGCTAGAAATAGTAGAGGAATATGTCTACCTTGGCCAGCTGATACATCAATCAGGAGATTTAATACCTGAAATTAATAGGCGAATCTAATTAGTGTGGAGCGCATTCGGGAGAAACTCCATCATATTCAAATCCAGAATGAAACTTCACTTGAAAAAGAAAACGTTTGATCAGTGTATCCTACCCGTCATGACATACGGCTGTGAGACATGGACGTTAACAACAGGAGTCACACGGAAACTACAGGTGGCGCAAAGAGCTATGGAAAGATGCATGCTAGGCATCACTAGAAGAGATCGTAAGAGACTGACTTGGATAAGAGAAAGAACAAAAGTGACAGATGTAATCCATAGAATTAGATCCTTAAAATGGCAATGGACCGGACACATAGCAAGGTTAACTGACAACAGATGGACAGCTAAGATAACACAATGGTACCCAAGAGGGATAAAACGACCAAGAAGACGCCCGAAATTACGATGGGATCATGACACCAGAAAACTAGCAGGCGTCACCTGGACAAGGATAGCTCAAAATAGAGAAGACTGAAGCAATGAGGAATCGATATGTAAGGGAGGCTACACCATAATACACATGTATATATGGTTGAACAAGCTGTAGATGATGATGACATACATCATTATATTTGGACCTAATTTTTAAGTCGATAGCTAAAATAGTTTCGAAGAAACATTAATTTCTTAAAATTTCGAAATTTTTTGAATTTTGTATGGGAGTAGAGGGACGTAGCCCGTTCACGAACTCAAAGTTTCGTTTTTGCTAAAAATGGCATACAAAAAATTTCAGCGCTTGAGAGTTATGTTGTATCAAAGCCCTCGAGAGTTATGTTTTAGACAGACGCATAGACGATCAGACGGTTACGCGGAATCGAGGTTTTTGAGCGACAAGAAATATTTCTGTACCCTTGGTCTTGCTCTGTTCGAGCATTTTTTCTTAGTGTTACAAACGGTAAGGGAAAAACAATATACAGTCAGATTTTATTTAGAGTATAATGACGATAAGGATACACCAAGGACAATGAAATGTTCAAAATACAAAAGAGTAAAAAAGAAAATTGAAGAAAATTATTCAAGATTTTGAACAAACAACCGAAATTGCCTATAACACAGGTCATTCTGTAAAAAAACAGCTGGAGGGCGCGGTTTTGGGATCGAGATGATTGGAGGCGAAAGCTTCAGGGGGCCAGGGTCTGATTTGGGCTGTCTTGCTATTGATGATAATGGAATGTACCACTCCGGAATAACCGCTGTATCAGAGGCGAGCCGGAAGTAAAAATCTTCTCATAAAAGGGGAGTACAATGGGCTCAACTAGATGGCCCCAGTGCATTGTGGTTCTACGAAACCACCTTCCTACAACCTAAACCTAAGTCTTGATTGAATACCAAACTGTCTCGGTAGGGTAGGGGTGATACTTTATTTCTACTTTTGCGCCAGCCGTTACTTTAATTTTTTTAACAAGGAAGCAGTGATTATGTTTTAAGTATCTGATCCAACTGCTTTTGTTCAAAATAGAACCTCTTTTTTTAACAATTTTGATCCTAACATTCAAAATATTTGGACTAAATAATTCATAGCATTAATTGAATCTTTAGGTTAAATTTCGTTTCATACACTGATTCGATTCTCTCTAATAACATAAATTATAATTTGTTATTGAAGTTTTCTAAACCTGCGTTATATCGGACTTAGCTGAGATTTTATTAAATCCTTCATCAGGACTTTTGGTTGTTACGGTGGTAGGTTCTTCTTCTTCGTTCATTGTAGTTAAACGATTTTCAGGTGATGTTGGACTATAATCTTTTATACAATTTTTATATTTTTTATCGTTTGAGCTGCAATTAAGTAAAGTAAACAATTTTTATAATTCTAAATTCTAATTAACAATGTACATGTTTGATGCTTATTTAATTTTCAACTACTATCAGGGTTTTCTTTGTTAAAATATAAAAAAAAATAGGCTTGAAATAAAAATACGATTACAACATAGTAAGGCACTAACTAATCAAAACCAAAGATCTAATTCTTGCATTTAGATTAATTTTATGTATTTTTATTTTTGGTTATTAAAATGTATATGTTATTGCAAAGAAAAAACTTACTGAGGATTTTTTCCATTCCTTTTCTGTGGTACCGAAATTGTTAATTGTCCCGATATTATTTCCGGGAATAAATTTTCCGCGGTTGCATTTTTAAGATCTTGACCACATTTCGCATTATTTACTTGTTTCCAAATTGAAGTTCTATTCACTTCTTCTGTGATATTAATTGGAACGTTCATTAGAGTGCCATTTGCAAGTGGTATACGAATTCCGTTTTGATCTGTTGCTCTTTGATAAGGATCATCCGGTTGATGACCGTTATTATCCTTTAGTGAAAGAAAGAAAAGAAAAAAAAGAAAAGAAAATATTTTTGTTTGGAGAAAAAGAGGAAGAAACTATTCATGAAATAGAAAAAAAAATTACTATAATGTTGTTGTGAGAAAGTGTTTTTATTGATTTTTGAAAAAAGGAAATTAAGTTTAAAATTTACTATCTTAGCACTGTAACGAGAATATTCCTTTCCAGTTATCGGATTATTAAAACTATTTGCTTATGGTAGGTTTACTGTATGGAACAGATTTTTCACTCGTCGAGTTTTGGAAATTTGGATTGAGACAGATTCTACCGAAAAATCGACTAAACTTTGCACTTTTACAAAAAGTATAAAATATCAGATTGGCGTAGAGTTGACAACATGAAAACAATCATAAATTGAAAATTTATACTTAAGGAGTCCTTAACGCCAGCTCATCGATGGTATTGTGTAATCCAAAATTATGCCTGTTTGGTGTCGATGTTTTCGGCATGTTTTTCAAAGGAACTAAGAGAAAAATAATGAATGACTATTTCTTATAAAAAGTTCCGAAACATAAAATTACTAACATGTAATAAAAAGAAATATTTCACCAGAAACGAAATATTAATTGACTTGGAGTTTGCTTATTTATTCTTAAAGACGACAATAACACATCGGTCTCCAATTTTGCCATATGGCAGCTGACACTTTAATCATTGCAACTCAGGGTTTTTATATCAAAGGCGGTAAACCGGTAATGGAAACCCTACAACAAGTTCTGCGTCTGCAGCAAATAATGGCGCATTGGTGTATCAACTGGAATCTTTACCAGTCAATCCTAGAGTACGAACTAGGTATCGAAATCAATAAGCAGCCCAGATTGCATTGATCAAATTACGACCAAACTTGTAAACAATATTATTAATGCTTACGAACATAGTTGTCCTGTTCTACACAAAAAGCGTCAAACAAACACCTCGGTGGAACGAGGAACTAGCGGCAAAACGCAAACAAACTAGGAAATTGTTCGATAGAGCAAAAACCTTTGGTAACTGGGACGAATATAGAGAGTCCCTTACTGAATATAACAAACTTCTAAAATAGTTAAAAAAACGAGTCTTGGAGAAGATTTTGTGCAGAGATAGATGATCTTCAAACGACCTCAAGACTCCAAAAGGTGTTATCAAAAGACACCCCGATAGATATCGGACTATTAGAGAGACCGGATGGGTTCTTAACTAAAAGCAGCATGGAAACTCTTGAAGTATTATTGCCATCACATTTCCCAGGCTGCAAGATAATTAACAACAATGGAAATTTAGAGGTAGAAGAAAGAACTTATCCTCAAACTCCGTTCAGCAATAGTATTGCTGGTAAAATCTTCACTCTGGAAAAGATCAGATGGGCGAGCAACACATTTAAGCCCTACGAATCAGCCGGAGTAGATAAAATATTTCCCGCATTACTGCAGAAGGGGTTAGAGATCCTAATGCCAATAATGATAAGGATCTTTAAGGCCATCTTTGTATGGGGATACATCCCAAAAATCTGGAGGAAAGCGAGGGGTGTATTTGTATCGAAGGCAGGGAATCGTCCCATTGATCAGCCTAAGTCATATCGCTCTATAAGCTTTACTTCCTTCTTCGTCAAAACGATGGAGAAGTAAGTGGACATTCACATAAGAACAGGGCCTAACAAGGTCTGTCTTAATAGTAATCAACATTCCTACCAAAAAGGCAAATCAACAGAGTCAGCTCTTCATGGTTTGGTAAGACAAATCGAAAAGGCGAAGACGTATTCCTTGATCTAGAAGGAGCATTCGACAACACTCCCCATGAAGCCATAATAGCGGCAGCTAGGAAAAAGGATTTAGAAACAGCCACGTTAAAATGGATACACGCCATGCTAAAGAGCCGAATGAGAACCATGGATCTAGATGATAGCACTTTGACAGCACAGATCTATAGGGGCTGTCCCCAAGGAGGAGTACTATCTCCACTTCTTTGATGAATTGTAGTTGATGACCTCCTGGACCATTTAGAAGAACAAGCATACGAGGCAATAGGATATGCCGATGACCTCATCATTATCATTAGAGGCAAATATGACTTAATAATATCGGAAAGGATACAATCTGCCTTAGAGGTGACAATGAACTGGTGTCAGTCTTAGAACTTGAACATCAACCCAAGTAAGATTGAGATAGCACTGTTTACAAATAGAAGGAAAATTCACATCATACCTCCTTCAATAAATGGAACATCAATACCCTTTTCAGATGAGGCAAAATATCTAGGTGGTATACTGCATAGCAAACTCAACTGAAACAAACACATAGAATAGATTCATGCCAAAGCACTAAAGGCATTTTGGGCCTGCAAAAGCTTACTCGCTTCGATAGCTAGGGTGTAGTCTAGTGGGTAGCGTGTTTGGTTTACAATGCGAAGGTCGTGAGTTAAAATCCCGGTCGACGCATAATTCCAAGCACACTACCTGCTTGAGTATACCTTGGTTACCTCAATCTACGAAAATGAAAAATTCGTAGATAGAGGGTTGTGCGAAGAGCTAACAACTCGTCCGCAATAAATAATGAAAATGTTAAGGAACCTGAAGGTCAGGAGGCCAAGGCCCGATTTGGGCTGTAGCGCCATTGAAGAAGAAGAAAAGCTTACTCGGCAGAAAATGGGGACTACAGCCCAAGATGATCTACTGGTGCTACAGAACAATCCTCCCAATAGTTACATGGTGGACTAAAATTTATCAATAAAAAGCATAGCTTACGCTACAAAAAATCCAATGGCTAGCTTGTCTTGGTATCACAGGAAAAATGAAAACCTGTCCTACGCCGACAATGGAAATGTTCCTAAACATGCCTCCGATACATCTCCAAATAAAAACGGAGGCTATCAAAGAGGTTTCACGCATACAGACGGAAAACAATTACAAATCAGGGGTTTCTAGAGATCACCTCAAAATGCGAAAATACCCAAAAGTAGAGTTTCTAACCTCCACACTATCGGACGCTATGACGACAAAATTCAACTTTGAAACCCCCTTCAAAGTTATAATCAGAGAACGGAAGGACTGGCAACCCATGCTACCTGAAATTGTAGAGGGATCAACCTTCTGGCATACAGATGGCTCGCGTACTTCTGAGAGGACGGGAGCCGGATTCAAAGGTCCTAACTTCTCGGTTTCAAAACCACTCCGCAAAGAAGCCACAATCTTCCAGGCTGAACTAATTGCAATGGAGCTATAAACACGGATCGATGATAGTTTGGGACTGCCTTCAAAACCTTATCATCCTGGGAAAAAAGGAACGACGTAACCTTAATATGGGTACCAGGACATATGGGAATTGAGGGAAATGAAGAAGTTGATTGCCTTGCAAAAAACCACGCAGAAACATATTTTATTTAAGCAGTGCCATTCTGTGGAAAACCAAAAGGGCACTACAACCCTATGCTTAGAAAGTGAGTTGAACAAGAGCATAAAATCTACTGGATTAAACTTCCAGGTTTATTAATCTCAAAAAAATTAATCCTAAGACAAAAAAACAAAGTGTAGGATATTCTAAAATTCAGCCAGAGTGAAATTAGTACTCTAATCGGCCTAATAACGGGGCACAGTGCAGTAAACGACCACCTCAAAAATATGGGCTTAGCTGAAACCGACATCTGCCGCCTGTGACTCGAAGACTCAGAAACGACAGTAGTAAGGAAAATACACAATCTTTTCGGAAAATATTTTATTTCTACCGAGGAGCTAGCCAACATGGCTCCCTTAAAGATACTTAGATTAGCCAAAGCTATAGAGTTATGGTATGGTAAAAGGGGCAATATATGCACAATAGGCTGGAAAGGTCGCAGTGCTCTCAAGTGTTCCCCAAATGATAATAGAAAAAAGTCCTAAACACAAATCAATACGAAAATATACGAATATACCAGATATTCTACGGACAGGACATTATACCGAAATACAATGAGAATCGACTGCAAAACTAATACCTCCCGACCATCATATCGCCAAAATATACGATATTTCAAAAATGAAACAACATAATGACAGCATTTACACAACGAGGCAGCACGCAGTTCGTGGAGTTTTTTTATGAGTTTAAATTGATTCGAAGCCAAAGCTGCTCCCAAACTCAACGCTGAAACACAGCTGAAGTCGAAGTTACTGGATTAAACGTAGAATGGCATCAATGCTCTCGCCACTGAGTTAAGATCACTAGTTGGTAGTACTTCAGACTTAAGGACTGGACGCGAAAGTTTTGCACATGTTTTACCTGCTAGTTATAAAATGAAGCAAAGTCTGGCAACCCTAACTGTGCACTGGGTTGTTTCAGTGATTCATGTGGTTTAATTATGAAATATGGTTCCTTTGACGTATTACTAGTCATAAGTTCGAATAGAGAAGACGTGCGTAAAGAAATTTTGCGAATTTTTTCGGAAAATAAGTGTTTTTCGTATTCCGCGATTGCAAAAAAAGTGAAATGTTCGCGATGGACGGTCAAGCGCGCTATAGACAAGTTCAACGAAGGGTTCTCAGTGAAAGACAATCCCAGAAGTGGAAGGCCAAAAGGTGCGAGTGATCCAAATTTGGAAAAAAAGGTAGTTGGCTTCATTAAAGGAATAGATCGATGTCAATTCGTGACTTGGCAAAAAAGTTCGGTGTGAGTCATTCTTTAATAAATAAAATAAAAAAAAGGAATAATATAAAGACATTCAAAAAACAAAAATGTGCAAAACGAACCGTCAAGCAAAAACAAGAGGCTGTTAGAAGGTCAAGAAAGTTGTATAAAAAAATTTGCGATGAAGACGCTTGCATTGTAATGGATGACGAATCATATTTTAAATATGATTTCAGTACACTACCTGGACCTCAATACTACAGTGCAAAAGACAATAGGGATGTTTGTGATGTCGATAAACACATCCAGGTTGAAAAATTTGGTAAAAAGGTGCTGGTGTGGCAAGCTATCTGCCAATGTGGGATGAGAAGCAATCCTTTTTTCATAGAAGGGACCGTTAACACTGATGTTTATGTTGAGATATGTCTGAAAAAGAGATTGATGCCTTTTATTAAACGTCATGACGGCAATATTATCTTTTGGCCTGATCTAGCAACATCCCATTACGCAAAAAAGACGCAGGATTGGCTTAAGGAAAAAAACATTAATTTTGTGGGAAAAGAGATGAATCCACCCAACGTCCCGGAGCTCAGGCCAATAGAAAGATATTGGGCTCTAGTGAAAAGTGTTTTACGGAAAGACGGAAGAAGTGCAACTTCACTGCGGAATTTTTTCCCGTTTGTGGTCCATAGCAAGCAAGAAAGTAGCGGATCGGGTTTTGCAGAATTTAATGTCTTCCATCAAGAAAAAATTGCGAGAATTTAGTCGACAAGCTATTAATTAAAAAAGTTAACTTGATTTTTTGTAATATATGTTGTGCTTCATTGTAAAAAAAAAATAAAATGAAAAAAACTTTATTCTACCTTTATTTATCATTGATCAAAAACCGTGCAGAACTTTCGTGTCCAGTCCTTACTTCAAAATTCCGCCCACCTAGTCACAAAGTTAACATGAAGCCCACTGATATTCTAGTCCGCTTATATGCATCCAGATTAAGGACGCATACCATCAGGGAACTGACATGACCTTTTAAACTTTTTGTGGTGAACATGTAGTTTTAGTATTTAACAAATGGCATTATGCAGTATTGAGAACTCGCCTCAGATTAGACGGAATGAATGACCCGGCAAAAGAAAGGTCGCGGAACCTGGAATGTAGGATCCTTCTTCAAACCTAGAGCACTGAAATCACTCCTGGAACAATTTGATAAATTCAACATTAGTGTTTTCGCACCCTTGGAAACTAAATGGTTTGGCAGAACATGAGATCGCACAGAATCTTTAAATGTGGAAACCGTGAGTTGAGAGTAGCTTTTGTCATCAGCACAGCATTCAAACAGCATATCACCAACTTCAAACCCTTCAACGAAAAATTGAGTGCACTGCGCATGAAAACAACATCTGGCTCGTTAATGTTCACGCCCCAGTGGAAGACAAGGTCGAGACAACTAAGGATGAGTTTTATTGTCACCTTGAAAGTACTTTTTTTGCTCTACATTATGACCATAAAGTACCGGGAATTTGTAATTAAATTTAGTCTGGGAAATTATATTTAAAAATTTTTGTTTTTTGTAAGCAGTTGTAAGTTGTGTTTCCAACCAAATTTCGTGTGCGGAATCATTGCGAATGATGGAAAAGGCTTACAGTGATTCAGTAATATAAAAAAACATAAGTCTTCGGGTAGCTTAATGCTTTTAAGGATAGTCGAGAGATCCTTGAAGGCATGCATCATTCTGGATAACCTCCGACCTCTTTAACTTACGAAAACATTCAAAAAGTGACAGAAATGGTGCTCGAAAAACGTCATACCAGTGCCAAGGAGATAGCAGGAAAGCTCGATATCTCTCGCGAGTCTGTCCGTTTTATTTTGGTGGATACTTTGGCCCAGAAACGCGTCCTTTCTCGACTCTTTCCAATAAAGCTGAATTTGATCAAGCGAATTCTCAACCCACATTCATGGAGCGCATCATAACTGGTGACGAGACCCCATGTGGGAGTTTGACAAGCAAACCAGTCAACAATCATCGGAATGGAGGAAAGAAATGAGCCGAAACCGAAAAAATCACGCCAAAGCCGCTCAAAAATCAAGTCGATGTTCATTGTTTTTTTCGTTCCGGAGGGACAGACGGTCAATAAGGAGTACTATTTATCCGTATTGAAGCATTTGCGTGAGTAAATCCTTAAAAAACCGCCAGAATTATGGAAGGAGACTTCGATAAAAATGCGCCATCGCATTGAACCTCAATTGTGACCGAATTTAAGGCCGAAAAAGCAACAAGTAGCATCAATCAACCACCGTATTCACAAGATTTGGCCCCGTGTGACTTTTTTCTATCCTCGAAACTGAAATTACCGCTCCGTGGAACCCGTTTTCCTGGAGTGTAGCCTAGTGGGTAGCGTGTTGGTCTACAATGCGAAGATCGTGAGTTCAAATCCCGGTCGACGCATAATTCCAGCACACTGCCAGCTAGGGTCACCTTGGTCACCTAAATCTAATAAAAAAATTTTTGATAGAGGGTTGTGCGAAAGTCTTACAACCCTTCCACTATAAATAACGAAAAATGTTGAAGAACCTGAAGGTCAGGACGCCAAGGCCCGATTTGGGCTGTTGTGCCATTTTAGAAGTAAAAGGAACCCGTTTTCAGTCGGTCAAGGACATAAAACAATAATCGTCGTGGACTACTGAAGTGTACCCATTCAACCAGCTGCTGTAAAAAAACTCATTAACAGACCGCGCTGATTTTTGGGATAATAATTAAGGACAGTCTTACCTACTTACCAAAAAAAATTTTTTGAAATATCATTTCCCAGACTAATTATAATTACAAATTACTTTATGGCCACAATGTAAAATGACATCAAGATCTTATTATGTGACTTTAACGCCAAGGGTGGGAAGGAGGAGACACATAGAGGAACAAGTGAAGGACGCAGTCTCTACGAAATTAGCAATGACAACGTCTAATGTCTAATTGTCTTTGCCTGCAGTATAAACATCATTGTAAGCTCAATAATTTCTGAGCATGTTCCGTTCTACTCCACTAAACGCAGTTCCTTTCCACAATGGTTCAACAATACCATTATTAAACTGTTACACATAAAAAACAAAGCACGAAAAATTTTTCTCAAGAACCGTAATCCTACAAATGCATTCCGTTTTGCTGATCTCAGAAGGCAGCTAAAGACGGAAATAAAGAAAGGTTTTCGTTCATATGTGAACAACCTAAATTTCTGTCTTTCTACTGGGAATCTTAGACCGTTTTGGAGTTATACTAATGCATCTCGAACGACTTTGTCCCACCCTTCCACTATTACACACTTGGATGTTACTGCTTCTACCCCATGTGGTATTGCTGAACTTTTCTCTCAATATTTCCAATCTGTCTACTCCACCAATTCACCATCATCTACTCCTTGTTTCATTGATAATCATGTCAATCTCTTGCCTGAGTTCGAAAGCCACGACGTTCTTTCTGTTATCAACTCTTTAGATAGTAATGGCACTGCTGGACCAGACGAAATTCCAAACATTTTTGTAATTAATCTTGGACATATCCTTGCTGAACCTTTGGCGAAAATTTTCACTTTGTCCCTCACTGAAGGAATCTTCCCCACTCAATGGAAGGAATCTTACGTTATACCTATCTTTAAGAGCGGTGAAAAACATAAGGTTGAAAATTACCGTCCAATCAGTTTACTTTCTTGCTTTTCAAAGATATTTGAAAAGTTACTTCATATACACATTTTTTCACGAGTCAGCACCCTAATTTCTATCAATCAGCATGGATTTTTTAAAGGACGCTCCACTGTGACGAATCTTGTTTCTTTCTCTAACTCAGTCTCATATGCGCTCGAAAATCGTTTCTCTGTCCACACGATTTATACTGACTTTTCTAAAGCATTTGACTCTGTTGATCACTCTATACTGCTTAATAAACTGCAATCGTTTGGAATATATTCTTCTTTGTTGCAATGGTTCTCTTCGTACCTAAGTGATCGTAAACAATATGTCATATTTAATGGTGCTCAATCCTATCCTTACTCTGCATCGTCTGGTGTTCCCCAAGGTTCCACCTTGGGCCCCCTACTTTTTGTTTTGTTTGTGAATGACCTTCTTATGGGTTTTCAATCCGATCATTTAATGTATGCCGATGATCTCAAACTATTTAGAGAAGTGAAGTCTATTTCTGACTGTAAAATCCTTCAAGATGACATTAATAAATTAAATGATTGGTGTAAGCTGAATAACCTCCGTTTGAACACTAAAAAATGTTTTAAAGTGATATATACAAATACGGATTGTAGCCTGAACTTTGACTACCATGTTGATAATGCTCTCCTCGTTGAAGTCTCACGCATAAAGGATTTAGGAGTAATGTTTGACAGCAGATTAAGGTTTGATCAGCACATAATCGAAGTCTGCAAACACGCATTTAGATTATGTGGTTTTATATTAAGAACTGCCCATACTTTCCATAATATGCATGTTTATACGAATTTATTTAATAGTTTGGTTCGGTCTCGTCTAGAGTATTGTTCTGTTGTCTGGAACCCTCACTACCAATATCTTGAGACTGCATTGGAATCAGTACAAAGACGTTTTACCAAATCTGTTTTCCGAAAACTGAACTTATCTGACACTTGCTACAAGAGTCGATTACAATTACTTGGCCTAACTAGTTTAAATGACAGAAGAATTTATTTTGACATGTTATTTTTATTTAAAGTAAATTTCGTTTTCAATACTAATCTTCAACGTGAACTTCAATTACGTTCTAATATAAGTAATACTAGATCACATACTCTATTCGTTGTACCACATGCGCGGCTGAACGTATATTTTCACTCTCCCTTACTCAGGCTGCCTCGAATGTTCAATCAATCTTGCCTTAGTTTTCATGACTTCAGTCTACAATCTTTCAAGGTATATTTAAAATTCAAGTTTTCTATTAAATAACTTTGTACATATATTGAATTTCTATTTAACTTTCATTTTTTCTATTATTAATATTGTAATTCACTTATATTTGTTTTGGACCTCTTGTATAATTGGAATATTTTACTTTCTGTTCATCAAGTCCTTAAATAAATAAATAAATAAATAAACATGCTTCCCGCATCGGAGCATTCATAAAAGTACTTGGGCTTCACCCGATGGAAGGGCGTTTAGTCAAATAGACAACGTTCTTATCGATAAAAGGATAGACTCCAGCATCCTAGATGTAACAACCTTCAGAGGTGTTAACTGACCACTATATGATCAAGGCCTCATTCCAATGTCGAATAGCCAACAGTGGACCTGCAAACCACCAACCGATACTTAAATTTTATATCGAGAAGCTGAAGGACAAGTCTATCGCAGCCGCATTCACATCAGCTTTCGGGAGACTTTTGGCCAAATATTCAGCCACCACGAAATAGCAATAGAGAATTTATGGCTTCCCATCAAAAATGGTATTAAGTCTGTCGCAGATGAGAGTATAGGTCACCAGACGAAGGAAGAATGATTGATTCGATGATGAATGCCGAGATGTTATAGACAAAAAGAATGCAGTTAACGAACAATTTACGGAGCGACCAACGAGAGCTAAGTATCTCAATTATCATAGAGTTCCGAATTAATCATGTTGGATTCACAGCGAATCAGGTGCTAGACGTGCACCAGTTATTCGTAGACAGTATCGATACGATTGTACTGTCCATCAAGAAAAATCTCATATTAGCGGAAAAATATGACAAATTAATCCCTTCAGACCCTCATACACCAAAAATCTACGGACTTCTAAAAATTCATAAGGAGAATACCGCACTTCGACACATCGTCTTTTCGGTGCAATCACTTACTCAAAAACTGGCTAAGGCTCTCGCGACTGAGTTCCGCCCAGCAGTAGGTAACACATCACGCTGTGTTGAAAATTAATCACTGTTCACCAACATCCCGATTAAGGACACCTTAAGTATCATCAGGAAACTCATTTCGGATAACAGGTGTGACTTAATAGAATTTTGTTTAAATAATACTTTCTTTTCAGCTCTAGGGAAACTCTTCAAGCTAACGGAAGGAGCGGCTATGGGATTTCCAATTTCACCGGTGGTAGCGGAAATTTTCATGGAGGAATTCGAAAAGAACGCATTGGAGTCAGCTCCATTAACACCAAAATTGTATCTACGGTATGTGGATGACACCTTCATCATTTGGCAATATGGCAAAGAAGAGCTCGACAAATTTTTAGCACACCTGAACTCACACCACGAGAGAATTAAGTTCGCCATGGAAACAGAACGCAACGGGAAAATGCCATTCTTGGATGTACTCGTAGAAAGGAATGATACGTCGCTAAGCTTTGGGGTACATAGGAAACCAACTTCAACCAACAGATATCTCCACGCTCATTCACATCACCACCCAAGCCAGAAAACAGGCGTCCTGAAGACCCCAATACATAGAGCTTGACGTATAACTGAAGGAAATCCGGGCAGTCTACGAAAGGAAAAAGGAACAGTTGAATCGGGCAATCACTGCAAATGGATACAAATCGAGCGAAATTAACAAGGCGTGGAAACCGAAGCATCCAAGGACAACAGAATGAGAAGAAGGAAATGGAGACAAACGATGGGCAAAACTACCTTACATCCAGGGCACGACGGGACGCACAGTTCAAACAAGGATCAACGATGCACATGGAAAAACCAGATACAGTCATCAGCGATCGCGGAACATGCAACGACAGAGGACCATACAATCGATTTCGACAATATGCAAATTCTGGCCAGGACAAATTCAATATTATCAACGAATAGTACGAGAAGCAATAGAAATTTCTAAACATCCACAGAACTTCAACCGAGACACCGGATACAACAGCAGTTATCAGCAGTTTGGCTAACTGCCTTAAAATTTGGTAAGAACAAAATCCGTACCCAGAAATCCTTAACTAATTTAACTACTTGATACTAATTAATTAACCTTACTTAACTAATTGAACCTTAATTACCCTTCCTTCTATATAATAATTGTGTTTTGTAATTGTCGATCAGTTTGATGAAGGTCTCAGCGGAGACCAAAACGTCACGAATAATATAGCGTAACAGTGTAGAATCCGGAAGTCTTTTCTTTCATTACTTATTATGGAAGGGTTGTTAGCCCTTCGCACAACTCTCTTTCTACGATTTTTTTCATTTTCATAGAATGAGGTAACCAAAGTATATCCAAGCAGGCAAAGTGCTGGAATTATCTATTGCACCGACCGGGATTTGAACTCCCGACCTTCGCATTACAAGACCAACACGCTACTTCTAGGCCGATGTTATCAAAGGTGTTTGAGAAACTGCTTCTAACAAGAATTAGGCCTGTAATTAGAGTAAGTCCCTAATCCGTGCACGTAGATTCGGGTTTAGACAACAACTTGCAATCAAAGAGCAGGTGCATAGGATAGGGATCCAAAATAAAAACGGGCCGATTCATCGAAGAAGACAACGATGATAATCAGAGTTACTTTCAATCCAAGCTGGCGTACCCCAAGGAAGAGTCTTATGACCTGTGTTGTACACTCTATATACTGCAGATCTATTAATTTTAGATGATATTATGTTTGCTAGGTTTGCAGATGACACGGTGCTCTTAGCGTCATGTACCAACCCGAATAAAGCGTTAAGATTATTACAGGAGCAATTTGAGAATAAAAAAAGATTTTGATAAGGAGAACATAGCCAATAGTGTAGCTAAACGAAATACGATTACCACAAACAAATGACACTAAATATTTAGGATTTCATCGCAAATAAACGAGATCAACTAAGAATCAAGCTAACACTACTGGCAGATAAGAAGGTATTCACAACTATCGCTAGAAAGCAAAGTCTTACTAACAATATATTATATACCCACAAATCTTTAACTAATTTAACTACCTGATACTAATTAATTAACCTTAATTAACTAATTTAACCTTAATTACTCTTCCTTCTATATAATAATTGTATTTTGTAATTGTCGATCAGTTTGATAAAGGTCTCAGCAGAGACCGAAACGTCGCGAATAATAAAGCATAACAGTGTAGAATCCGGAAATATTTTTTTTCATTTCAAAATGAACTGTGAAAACATTCACCAAACCAACATTATATAAGTCTATCATCAAACCATTATGGACCTGAGGTTTGGGGCTGCAACGTCGAAATCATCCATTCTAAGATATTTGACTAATGCGTGACTGCTATATGACTAATGCGGCTATCCACAATTACCTATGTACACCTTTCGTTAAAGAAGAAATCTTACGACTCTGAAGAGACACATCGGAACCACTTGGATTTGCCTGAAAGAGCCACAGTCTAGCTTACGGGGTAGAGTGTTGGTCTTCAGTGCGAAGGGTGGGAGTTCAAATCCCGGTCGAAGTATAATTTCAGCACACTACATGCGGGAGTATATCTTAGCCGCTTCAATCTACAAAAATAATAATTCGTAGGTGGAGGGTTGAGCGAAAACCCTTTCACAATAACAACTAAAATGTTAAAGAACCTGAAGGTCTAGCGGCCAGAACCCAATTTGGGCTGTAGTGCCATTGAGGAAGAAGACTTATAACGATATAACTGAAATGTTTTCTTATGAATGCAGGTTGGGGTGTAGCCTAGTGGGTAGCGTGTTGGTGAACAATACGAAGGTCGTGAGTTCGAATCCCGGTCGACATATAATTTCAGCACACTGGCTGCTTGGGTATACCTTGGTCATTTCAATCTGAGAAAATGAAAAATTCGTGGATAGAGGGTTGTGCGAAGGTTTAACAACCCTTCTAGATAAATAATGAAAAAAAAATGTTAAGGAGCCTGAAGGTTAGAACGTCAAGGTCCGATTTGGGCTGTATTGTCATTTTAGAAGTAGAAGAAGGAATGCAACGCTCTTCCCTAGCACGTCACAATTTCAAGTCAGGAATATTGTTAAACGGCTATAAAATTTTTTTCTAAAATACTTAATTAGAATCATAATCAATGGTTTATTTTATTTTATCTAACTGTAAACTGGTAAATTTTATACTCAGCGATAATAAATTAATAAAGTGTTATGTGGTTGTAGTGTATACTTTTAATGCAATGAAAAATTACGAATGGTTTTGTTGTATAGTAAAATAAATAGCACTGAAGCGGTATGAAAGTCGAAGTGAAATTGTGTTTTCATCTTATTTAAAGTTATTACAAGATTAACATGGAATTATTTTTTTTCTGTTTAAAATAAAACAAAAATTAAAACTGACTAGGTTTCTTATATTTTCTCCACATGCTGATTATACAAAAAATGTTGTTAATTTTTTTTATATTTAGGGAGTAGAATGACTTTTTTGCTTTATTGTCGGTGAAAACTGTTTTCGGATATTAGGATACTTTTTTCTTTTATCTTGATTCTTGTTCTTTTTAAATGTTTTGTTTTTAATTTTATGCAATTACACGAAATTGAAATTTTAAATTTATACAATAGGGTGAAACAAAAAATTATTTTATTTCTTTTTTAATCAAAGAATAATGGATAAAATATTTTCTACACAAGAATTATCGAAATAAACGTTCGAAAGGTATTTAGTGTAGTTTAGTTTGAAAAGAAGAAGAAATGATTTTCATAAAACAAATAAAGGAGCAAATGTTTAACGAGAGAAGTAATGCAATCTTTTTGAAAATCAAATATAATTCGCATTTCAAATCTTGTAATTAACAAAAAGCAAAAAATATTCATGTGAAAATGATGAAAAGTTAAGAACAAAATTTATTTTTAGAAACGACATGATTTATTATTTTATTGCATATTTTTTGGCACTTTCAATAATAGTTAAATTCTTAAATGAACGTTTCAATACATTTATATTTGTTTAAATTATTTAAATACATTTTATTATTTATATTATTTTCGGAATTGCAATTAAATAAATATGTGATCGGAAAACTTAAATTGAGAGTGGTACTAGAAAGAGGCTGAAGTTTTGATTTCAGAAATATCAGCTACTGGGTCGCTGGTTTTTGATAAATATTTAGAAAAAAAAATTGGGATACATGGATAAGAGACGATAATAGTAAGATGAAGATTGAGAAATATTCAATGGTATCTTGGGTGTAGTCCAGTGGACATTGTTTTGGTGTACAAAGCAAAAGGTGTTAGTTCAAATCCCAGTCGACGTATAATTTCAGCATACTTCCTGTGTGTGTATATCTGGGTTATCTCAATATGCGAAAAGGAAAATTCCTAAGTAGGGTGATTTTTGAAGGGCTAACAACCCTTTCGCAACAACAAATAAATATTAAAGATCCTGAAGATTAGGAGCCAAGATCCAATTTGGGCTGTGATGTCATTTAACAACAGATGCTCGTATCGGTCAATGCTATGCATTCTCAAATAACGCTCTGCGGAGCTATTAAGTGATCATAAAAGTCTGCTGTCCTATTGCTGGAATAATTACTCATACCAATGAGAATTATCGCAAGACGTCCACGTCCAAATCTGGGGCAGAAGTAACATCAACTAGAGATGGGTAAAATAGTTTCTTTTACTGAACTAGTTCACTAGTTCTTATTCACTAAAAGGACTAGTTCTTTGTGTTTGGTTTTTCAGTTCATTTTGTTTTAGGAGGTTTTGTATCTGTAGAACTCAGCTTTTTGTAGACATATCGTTGACAAAAAAGGAAAAAAATTACACATGACTAGATCCGAGCAGCCGTTCTCGAAATGTCTGTAGAAAATGCGAAATTCAGCTTTATGAAAGATATTTTGAGTCACAAAAGAGAAGGAATAAAAAAGAAAATCACCCGACTTAATATGAGCAGCTGTTCTTGAGAAAAAATCTACTAACACGGTTTTTTTGCGGACTTCCCGAGTAAAAGAGGAATAAGGTGGATAAAAAATACACTCGGCTCAAGCAGCTGTTCTCAAAATATCTGGAAAAAATGAATAATTAGGTTTTCTGCAGATACATTGAGTCAAAAATGGAAGTGATACGAAAAAAAATACACCTGACTCAGTCCGAGCAGCCGTTCTCGAAATTTGTGCAAAAAACTACAAAATAAATTTTTTTTTTTCAGATAATCGAGTCAAACTCTGAATCTCATAAAGATATCCCAAGTCGAAAAGGGGGAAAATGGTGCACCCGACTCAATTCGAACATCCGTTTCCGAGATGTATACAAATAAGTAGAGGAGGGTCATAAAAAAAGAAGAAAAAACTGAAAAGCTGAAAGTTCGTTACTGAATTAAATGTATTAGAAACGTATCGAATTGAAAAAAAAATGCCTGATTAGTTCGATCCACAAACAATTCTGTAGTCTGTCTTCAAACTAAATGCTGACATTTCTTTCCAAGGTACGATCATATTGAGCTCATAGTTCATTCATGAACTAAACATATGCATCAGTCTGATCAGTTTAGTTCCACAATACTTAGTACGGATAGTCATACAAGATACAATTCGCTTACTCAAAGTAAGAGGTGAGATACGATCGAATGGAATGAATGCTGCTTTTGTGGATGTGTTGAACGATAAGGTTATGTCTCTATGTGAATAATGAATTGTCAACCGAATACGCAGACTTTAAAATTTTACATTCAGCTCACTATCAGCTCATTTCGAACTAAATGTGAAAATTTTTACTGAATGATTCGTTTATTTCAATGATGTGAATAGTTCAAATGAACTAGTTCGTTCGTGAACTATACATCTCTAACATAAAAAAAAGAGGTCAGTGAGGAACTTTTTTAATTACTAGTCACGATAGCGAGAGAAGAGAGTTTGTCTGTAGAAACAAATTGAGCAGATACTTGAATAACTAATCGGTTCGATTCCAGCGCCGGTTTAAGTAAATTTACCGCCCGGATCATTTATTTGATAGCGTACCCTGAAGAGTAACTTTTCTTATAGCCGAGAATCCATTTTGTGGCTTGAAGCTATGTTGTGACTCATTCATTGTTAAGCACAACATTAAGGATCTTATGCACGATTTGTTGCACTCAAAGGTTAATCTCTCTTAATTGCCAGGAAGAGAGCAATAACAACAAAATTCATTTATTTTCTTCAATTACTACAGTCACAAAATTGATATGGAATGGTGAGTGCAGAGTCCATGCAAACATCTAATACGGCATTGTACGGCAAGTCAATGATGCGGCGTGTGTATGGTGGAGAGAAAGGAGGAGAGGGACTGTTTGTCTCCGTGAAAACACCAACTGTGGTGAAAGGGGGAGAAAAGGGAGGACGGTAGGGGTTCACGCTGCCTACTGGTACATTCTTAAGCCTGTTTTGGGAAAATCATTGCCAGAAAGTCCTTTGGAGCAGGCCCGCTTATACCCGACGCTCTCATCATGCTGCGCCTACTAACTATTTACGGAACAGAGTTCTTCATTTCGTTACAGTGGCGCCCAACGTGGGGTTGAAGTTTGTACCGGTAGGTAACCATTCATCACAGCTTTGGTATCCTCGCCACGCCCTGACTTGCCGGCAACCATGCTTTGAGGTCCGAAAGAAGCCCATTATTTGTTGGCGGCATGGATGCTTTCATTTTATTACACTGTTTTTAATATTGTCTTTTCATAATGTTGTTCGCTCCAAGCACCTTGGTAGGACCGGCCTTGTTAGTTTCCAATGACACCGCGACGTCTGTTCACAAGCAGTAGGTTAGGTTTGTGGAGGAGTTGGACACCAATGTACGTAGACCACCAGTGAGCCCATTGTACGCCTCCTTGTCTTTACCACGTGGGCCTACATATCATTAAGATTCATCGGTTCAAGAGGCCGGGGATCATTTAGCTCAGTGAAGAATTGTTCGTAGGCATGGGAAGAGGCAGAAGAAATGCTCTATAGTCTCATCCTCCTCACCGCAGTATCTGCAAATGTCCTTGGTTGCAAGGCTAAGTCTTCGAACGTGTTTTCTAAGAAGATAGTGGTCGTGACTAACTAGTGTCCGTAGGGAGTTTGTGTCTATTCTCAATATTTTTATTAATTTCCCTCTTTAAACCCCACTCCATAGCATTCTTCGTGGTGTTACACGACTCGCTTTGTGGCCATTTGAGATTTTCCTTTCCTCACACTTTGTTAGCGTATATTGCCTTAATGATTCTTAAGGCAATGCCAATATTGTCCGTTTCCTCAACGATGGCAGCGGCAGATCCGTTTCTGGAGAGGGAGGAATAAAAAAGTCCTGGTGACAACTAAAGGCCGATGCTCAGAGAATTGTTTCTGTCCTATGCTCCTATAGAGAATTTAAACTGTAAATTGATGAGAGTTTCTAAAGGTACGGAAATACCATACATGTGATTGCTCAAAAAGAAGATGGGAGAAGGAATTTAAATTCTCGTGGTGGGTAATATTGCTAATTTATACACTAGGACTTTCTACCCATTCTTCCAAGGGCTCTTGACTATTTTCAGCTTCTAAATTTAATTTAATATTTCACTTGTTTTTTCGCTACTACTTCAAATATTCCACTAGTCGTACGACGGCATTACGCAATTTCTGGATTGCTACGAGTGCTTTTTTACCATATTGTGAAAATATAAGTTTTCCCGTAGTTCCCATATTAGTACATCTACTTTAGCTAGCATTTTTAATGGGTGAAATAGTGAGCATCTACTTTACGCATGAACGATTCGATAAGAATCTTTTTAAATTTAGCATTTGAGTTTTTCAGTTTTCCAATAATCACACTGAATAAAAAAATCATATTATTAATGCAAAACCAAAAAACTGATTATAATTTATACTTCAATAATGACACAGAAAATTTTTTATATATATTTATACCTGATTATTAATTTCTTTTGTTTTCTTTTACACAATATTTGGAGTATTTCACAATATTTTTGTTAATATTTTATTTCAATTAATTTCGTTCTAAATACCAATTATTTTGTTGAGCTTTGTAGTTTTCATTTTTCTCATTACTTAAACATCGTTCATTATTGAAATTTATATGAAAATTAAATTTATCACCCAACGATATTTACTAATTGATTTTGTGCACAGCATTTTAATGAATTAACTTATGAATGCACATTTTATTGCATATGTTATGTTTTTTTTTGAATTATTTTACGATATATTGCATAATAAATTTATTTTAGCTTATAATAATGAAACTAAATACAAAAGAAAAAAAGAAATGAAATTTTCTACAAGAAGAATTTGAGAAAGCAGCAACTCAAATATTATATTTCTAGTAAGTACTCCACCAATTTATTAAAGGAGTAAAAATAAAAAGGTAAATTAAACATGATTGTTAATTTTGAGCCTACCTTTTCATCTAGTAAACAAATCTATATAACTGTGTAGAATTAAACATGTACTATAATGTGAGGTAATTCAGATAAATTGAGCTAAAAATTTAACCTATTTTATTTACAATAATAAACAAATTTAAATTATGTGTTAAAGAATAATAATTGATAATAACAATAAATCGGAATTTATTGCTATTAAATGAACATTAACTTAAATCTAAAACTGGGAGAACTGTTCTGTTGTAGAGTATTGAGTTCTCCAATTAAATAGAAATTACATTTAGCTAAGAATTAATAATAACAAAAATATAACTGAAAATCATGAAATAAATATTTAAATCACGAAATTAACATCAAAACAAATGCAACTAATTATTGATATACTAGAAGGAATGCAATTTGATTGTGTTGTTTTATTTTCGGTTTTTATTTTTGATTATATGATTGTTTATGCAAGTGTGAATTTAGAGAAAGATGAAAATAAATTTTGAAAAGATATCTCACATCATGCGATTAACTTGATAAAAAATATCTATAAGAATTTTTGTGAAAAAAAAAATAATAATTAAAACATTTAAAAGAAGATGATAGAAATTTTCATAGACAACAAAAATTACATATGATTTAGAAAAAAATGTTAACTAAAAATTTCGTTCTCTAACATGATGAAAGGATAAAGAAAAACTTTTTGTGTTTTCTCTCGATCGGTTTAATTTTTGCATACAAAAATAATGATGTTATATTGTAGTTTTGGAAATTTGTCATGTATCAAAATATGTGCGAAACTACGATTTCCTAAACCGATT
The DNA here is from genome assembly GCA_963669355.1 of Chorisops tibialis. Taxonomy (NCBI): domain Eukaryota; kingdom Metazoa; phylum Arthropoda; class Insecta; order Diptera; family Stratiomyidae; genus Chorisops; species Chorisops tibialis. The sequence continues at coordinate 260,766,689 of OY770262.1, read as the reverse complement.
GCGCCTTCTGCCAAAACAACAAGCGATAAATCTGCGATAAAATCCCACCTCTCCGGTTCCGTCATCCAATCGATGCAAATCTTCATGTTGTCGCTTCACAATTTCCGGCATTATATCATCGAGAATTTTTAGTTCACGTCGGGTGAACAAGAAATCCAATGATTTTCGTATTCCAATCATTACGACCAACATAAGCGGGAAAAGGATCGATGTCTTTTGAAACGATTTGATAAGCCAAAGACACACAAGACATGTAAATTGTATCAATGTGAAGAGATGAACACGTTTAAGAGGGACCTGTAAGAAGAAAAAAAAAATGTTGATAATAGATTTTATAGCTCTAGATGGAATATGAAAGTATAAATATATAGGTTTGCTGTAAAGTTTGTAACACCAAGATATAATGATCGCACAGAGTTGCTAAGAATACAAAAATATTTGTTTTCGCTTAAAAATATCGTCCTTCCGTCTGTCTGTTCGTTCGCTCTCTAGCTTGAGAACGCGTGGAGCTAGAAAGCTCAAATTTTGTATAAGCTATTTTTGGCAAAAAAGTAAGGTCAAGTTCGTGAATGGACCAAATCGCTCCACTCCTTCTACTCCTCTCTCATATAAAAAGATCTAGTGAAAAATATACGATATCGGAGAAAACGCTAAAATCATCTGATGATGTTATGATTCGAGCACAGTTTCCCATCTCAACATCAAATCCACCGACTACAAAGTCACCACGTAGAATGGTATGGCTTTAAAAGAAAGCCAATTGGGAGACTCTTAACGCATTCTACCGCACCTTTGATTGGAAGCTCTGCTTGAGTCCAGAAATGAGATGTCATCGCGCAGCTTGTCGCCGAAATGATCATAAAGGACAGGAGGCTTTTTTTCCATGCAATATAAAAAGGATCAAACCCTCGAAAGATTTGTGGCTTACCAATTAGTGCCTCAAATCAATTCGAACCAAGAAGTACTCTTTTCAAGCTTTTCACAATAATTCGACTGTACAAAGTAGAGACTAATTAAAAGTGTCAAGAAACACCTGCAATAAAATCTTAAAACGTGCTAAATTTGAACATAACCAGAAACGTCGACTTAAGATCATTGAGAATCCGAAAAACTCAACATCTTTCTGGTCGAAAGAAAAGATTCTTGGATTATACACTGTTACGCTTTATTATTTATGACGTTTCGGTCTTTGCAGAGACCTTTTTCAAACTGCTGGTCTCAGCAGAGACTGCAACATCACGAATAATAAAGCGTCAATCAATCAAATGCCTATTAATACCCCCTATAGGGGCATAGGACAGAAACAACTCTCTTCCACAAGGCACGATCTTGAGCATCGGCCTTAAGCTATTGCCAGGACTTGTTTTTCCTCTGACCTCCTGCTCAACTGCTCGCTTCCATGTGTTCATGGTCGACCAACTCGACGTCTTCCTTGAGGATTATAATCCGGAGCCTGTTTGGCGATGTTTCGCTCTGGTTTCGTCAAAGTATAACCGATTCACTGCCACTTCCGCCTTTGAATCTCAATACCTATTTTAGTCTGGCCAGTTGTACTTCAAAGTTCATCGTTGGATATCACTTCTGGCCAGAATATTCCTAAAATGCGCCGGAGGCATTGGTTCACAAAAGTTTGTAGTTTCTTGGTAAGTAGAACGGTTACTTTCCACGTAGTACAACCATATAACAACACGGACTTGACGCATGCGTCAATAATTCGCAGTTTCGTGTGAAGGGAGATCTCTCTTAACCTCCAGAAAGGGGAAAGGATACCGAAGCCCTGACGAGCTTTATTTAGACGAGCCTCAATATCCTTTTCCGCATAATAAAGCGTAACAGTGTATAATGCTATAATAAATAAAATAAAACTTTTCTTTCAATTCGAAATGCACTGTGATCATCTTTCTGGTCATTTGTGAAATCTGTCAATAACGACTTCAGCACGTCTGCAATACCTCTTCTTCGCGATGGGTTGATCCAGTTGAAAAGCCAAACCTTTTGGCAGCAAACTTCGCAAGAAACTCCAAGCTTCTATCTTCGAGTCAGAGCCCTCCGTACTTACCGGACTCGGCCTTCTTGCCGCCATCACTTCGTTTTCGAACTAGAGTCATTTCCAGGATCCTGCAAGAGTTCAATTCTCACAAGTCTGCAGGGCAAGATGGCATCCCCTCATTTTCTTTAAGAACTGCGCTTCCTCTCTAGCTAAACCTCTTCGTAATCTCTATTATCTTTCATACTCTTCAGAGTACTTTCCTCAGATCTGGACATTCGCGAGTGTTCAGCCAATCCCAAAGAAAGGAAGCAAAGCGAACCCCGCTAATTATTGCCCCATAGCCATTAGCTCAGTGCTTTCAAAAGTAATGGAAACTGCTGTCAATCGCAGGCTAGTCAACTTTCTTGTGGATAAAAATCTCATACGTCGCTAATATGGATTTTGTTCGGGACGATATACTGGCATCTTCTTGTCTATCTTACCGAGTGTTGGAACTCCTGTATCCGAAAATTTGGAGAAGGTCATGTACTTGCTCTTGATATTGCTAAAGCGTTCGACAGAGTTTTGCACAGATATCTCTTAGCCAAGCTGAAGGCCTATGTTTTTACATAGTTTTTCTTAAATGGATTAAGAGTTTTCTCTCCGAGCGCTGCATTGGAGTCGTGATAGATGAAGTAACCTCTACACCCTTTTTCATTGATTCCGTCGTCCCTCAGGGCTCAGTTTTCTCTCCTCCCTCTTTTTAGTCTTCATAAATGATTTCCTGTCATCTACTCTCAATCTTATTCATTGTTTCGCAGATGACAGAGCTTTGGGTAACACCTTCCAATTTGACTCGCCTGCGGAGGCACGTCCAACATCAATGGCCTCATGCCGTAATGAGTCAATACAGTTATTGAACTTTGACTTCAGTTTAATCCCGGAATGGGGCAGGAAAAACAGAGTAGAGTTTAATGCCTTAAAAACTTAGTCTTGTCATCTATCTCTTAAACATAACGTTCAAACGTCCGCCACTAATATGTCCTTAAATGGCGTAAGGATTTTAACTTCTGCAGACTTCACGTTACTAGGTGTAAAATTTAGCAATAACCTTGATTGGAGCTAACACATGTAAGAAGTTGCTCTTGATGCTTCGAAACGTCTAGGTATTCTACGAAAGTGTAAGGAATACTTTTCTGGCTCCGAACTAGCTACTATCTTTAAGGCTTATATCCGACCGAGCTCCAAGATCACATCTGGCTTTACTTGAACGTATCCAGAAACATGCATTCCGATTAATTGGAGATGAAGCTATATCGGTCTGAATGGACTCCTTCGAGCATCGTTGAAATATCGGAGTACTCTGCATTTACTATAGATACTTCCATGGAACCAAAAGCCCTAATACCACCTATGTTCAATGCCCCCCGAAATACTCGCCAAGCTGCACGCTTATACGAGTACACTGTGAAGCCTTTGGCATGGTGAACAGTGAAGTTTAGACAGTTCTTCATCCCTCGGACGACAGTGTTGTGGAATTCTTTACCAGGCAATTTCTTTCACAGTGAATACAACCTTCACCAGTTTAAGAACAAAGTTCACCGTTACTTCAAACTCTTTCCTACTGTGTTTCCCTGCTAATTTCTCTATTTCCACTTGTTTCCCGTACTCATATCGAATTAACTGTGTATCGCGCATTAAAGGGTGACCTCTAAGTTTATTTCGATAACCATAAAAAAAAAATCTACGAAATCTGAGACAAGAGCATTATGCAAAAAATAACCAAAAATAAAAAACGCTTGCGAATGACTTTGCGTTTTACAGTATGATAGTGCAAATACATATTGAAGTGCGCATTTCAAGTAAAAATAAACAAATTTGTTTTTAATTTGAAAATCACGATAAATTTTATTTTTCGTTTTAAACGTTACATTGAACAATTCTCGTTGACTGTTGCCACTTTCGTGTTCAATTCACTCCGTCGACTGCTCGATTTCGACTGTCACTTTTGCGTTATACTCTACAACTCAATCCCGTCGATTGCTCAATCTCGAATGACTATCGCGTTCCAATCTCCAACTGCTCATCTCAACCGGCGATCTCACGACGTACTTGCTTACTAAATTCTGCCTATATCACAGGATATACTCCTGCCTGTCAATCCCAGGACTTAATCGCTTACTGTCGCTTGCTGAACTCCGGTTGTCGATCATAGGACTTACCCACTTACCGTCGCTTGTTGAACTCTGCCTGTCGATAATAGGACTTACTCTTGGTCGTCGATCAAGGGACTTACCCGCTTACTTAACTTCGCCTGTCGATCTCAGGACTTACTTCTGCCTGTCAATCACAGGACTTTTTATTATTATTTTTATTATAAGTATTTATTATTTTTATTTTTTAGCGTTACAAACTTTAGAGAAAACTTTTAATACTCTCAGATTCCAAAATTTTGTACACGCCATTTTTAACGAAAAAGTATGGTGAAGTTCGTGACCGGGCCAAAGCGCTCCACCCGTTCTATCCCCTCGCATACAAAATGACTCATTTCCAAAAATGTACAGTAATCAAATTTTAAGAGCTATTAATTTATAATTTGGGATATATTATTTTCATCATAAATATGATCTACGGTATAAAAATTATTTGAATCACTCCTTTCCTTTCACCACCTCCCATACATACTGCACTTTTCATGACATGGAAATACAATAAATCAAATTTTCATTACGTGTAACAGTTGTCGTGCTCAAATTTTGCACTTAGCACTTAATTAGTACTAGCGATCGCCTGCGAATTTGTCCGCGTAAGAATCGCAAAATAAGAAATTTTCGAGAATGTAGTTAGTAATACATTATGCGGGATATATAATCTGATTAGTTTAATGGCTCTTTGAAGATAATGGTTTGTATTTTGTTTGAATCAGAACCATAAATTATTAAGAATGAAACCACGATACTCGCATTTGTATGGGACAGGCTCGTAATCAAATCAGTCCCGTGACAGATCATGTTCGTCTTGAAGACCATTAAGGACATGTGAATAGTTGTAGCTTGTGTTAATTAAAAAAAAACCCAAATAAAATAGCATTAAGCTTAAAACCATAACAGAGCCACGACTCTGTATAAAACCCAATCATACGATACTACAGATGAAATCGAAATTTTTGTAATATTATGAATTTTGTATGGGGAGTGGTAGAAGGAGGGGGGTGTTTTTTGATGATTTTTAGAGAAACAGAACTGATATATTTTAAATTTTAGATCAGTAACGTTCACACTTTTCAAGAAAAACGAATTTTTGAAAAGTTGTGAAATTGTGTCACATTGCTAGGGAGGGGGTAGAGGGAGTGAAGCTAATCGGTTAATTTTTTCCCGATATTAATAATAATGCTAATTAAGGATTTGGTACAAAATTTTAGCTTAGATTTCAGATCAGTGACACTCACATTTTCCAAGAAAATCGAATTTTTGTAGTCGTGGAATCGTGTCACATTGTACGGGAGGAGGTAGAAATAGTGAAGCTAATCGGTTAATTTTTCCCCGGTATTAATAATAATGCTAATTAAGGATTTGGTACAAAATTTTAGCTCGATGGAATTTATACATACTGAGAAAATTGGTGTATAGTATTTAATGAAAAAGTGTAGTTTGTATGGGAGGTGTAGGAAGGAGTGGGGTGATTTAAATAATTTGTGTTTTAAAAGATTGCAATTGTAATAGAAATTATATATTCTAAATTTCAAATTAATAGCTCTTGTAGTTTCGAAGAGAATTCGATAATTACATATTTTTTAAAATGAGTCACTTTGTATGGGAGGGGCTAGAAGGCGTAAGGGGAGGGAAATAAAATCAAAAGCAGATCACATCTCGGAGCTTACCTAATTAATTGCGAAAGTTTCATTACAATCGGTTCAGCCGTTTTTGCGTGAAAGCCGGCCAGACAGACAGACAGACAGAGAAGAATTTTAAAAACGTTCGATTCTGCTTAGTTATTGCTAAAATAAAGAAAAAAACTAATTTATAGCCATTTCTAAGCAAATAATAGACAGACGCTACAATTATATTTATATGTATAGATTATTATAAAGATTGAAAAAATTAGCTGATTAGCTTTACTCCCATACAATCTGACTATGAAAATTCGATTTCCTAGAAAAGTATGAATGTTAATGGTTTGCAATTAAAGAGAAGTCATATGCATAATGTTCACAGTTATTTCTGAAAAAAACTACGAAGCCCGCACTCCTTCTACCACCTCCCATACAATACGACACAATTTCCGTCAATCAGTGATCGACCGTGAAATGGAGCACTGTACCATTCAAATCTTGGGCTTGAGCGAGGTCAGGTGGATAGGATGAGAAGAAAAATGAACCCGAGCGGAAACACCATTCTGTACGTTGGTCCTGAGAGTGAAACTAAAAATGGCGTGGCGGTTGCCCTTACACCGAGAGCGAGAAACATTCTCATCAGCTGCGAACCAATCTCGGATAGGATTATCGTCATCAGACTCAGAACCAGTGTCAGAAATATCACAATTCTACAGTGGTACGCACCAACTAATACCGCAACACCTGGTGACAAAGAGAAGTTTTATAGCCAACTGAGTGCCACCTTCGAACGTGTTCCAAGAGGTGATATTATTATCATCTCAGGAGATATGAACGTCCAGGTTGACACGTCACGACCTTGGATTAAGAGGCCCGAAAACGGCGAATTATTTTTGGAGTTTTGTAGTACTCGGCAAATGGTCATCGAAGGGACCCTCTTTCCACACAAGAGCCACCATAAAACATCTTGATTTTCTCCTGATGGTGTTACTCAGAACCAGACCGACCATTTGGCTCCAAGTCGCCGATGGAGAAGATATCTCCTCGTTTGGGTGCGAAGCGTGGAGCTGACGTGGGTTGCCTGCTTGAGATTGTGCACAGCAGTTATCCGACGACAACAAATTCTTCAAATGAAGCGGAAACTTAATTTGGATAAACTCAAAGATCCCAACAAAAAGCGCGAGTACACAACCATTCGACGCGAAAAGTCATCCACATTGGCCGAATATGAAATGCGCACACTGGACGCCAATTGAAAGGCAACCAGAAACACGTTTGTAATCAGTGCTGAAGAATCGTGGGATATGTGCAAAGCGGTGAGAACCCCTGGATGATGGCGATAGGAAAAAAATTGGCAATCATCTCTCAATCCAATGTCAACCAACGAACACTCGACTTGAGGCAGAACTACCGCGATGCTCATATACAGCTTAAAAAGGCTGCTAGACGCGAGAAGAGAAAGGAAATTGGAGATCTGGCCAACAAGGCAGAATCTGCGGCTTACCTTGAGAATATGGGTTCACTATTTAAAATCATGAAACAGGTGACGAATAGGAATTTCACCGCCAACCCCCTGGTGAGAGTTGTCAACGGAAGGAAGATAAGGAAGAGAGTTTCCGCCATTCGGTCAATGGCGGGAAGAAAAGCCCCAGGTATAGATGGACTACCAACCGAACTCCTCAAAGCGGACCCGGAAATAACAGCCGATTTACTCCTCCCACTCTTTACTCAGGTGTGGAATAAAGAGAGATATCCGACTGAATGGAAGGGGGCGTCATTGTGAAAATTCCGAAATAGGGCGACCTTCAGGATTTTGGCAATTGGAGTGGTATATGTCTACTTACTATCGTGTCGAAAATCTTGGCTATGGTAATTCTCAGTAGGATTAGCGTTGTTGAGCACTCTCTCTACATTAACGGAAAAACTAGTTGTAGCACCAGTTTTTCAGTAAATGTAGAAAAGATACGACAGGGTAAAAAATTCAAAATTAAACCAATTGATGTGTGAAAAAAAGAAAAAAAAAAAAGAAAATATTTATTTAATTGATAATGTGTGTTTTTTCCCTTGTTTTTTATTACTTCTATCATTCGGTTAGGTGAAGATTTAAATAGACTTTTTATATACAGGGTGTAACAGAATAGATGTGACAAAAAAAACATGGTGATAGGGGACCTCGTGGTGCACAAAAAAATATTCTACGGAAGACTTCTAGCTCCAACCTCTAGCGACTTAGGGGCGATTTTCTAGTTTTTGGTTCGTGGAGGAGGTTGTCGAACTAAAAGGTCAATATCTCGGAAACTTTTTGAGATAGCTCGATGTGTAATAGCTTGTTGGAAAGGTTATTAATATACCTTTACACCAAGGGAATCAGCCACTGAGTTGCTAGAGTGGTTTGAACATGAAAAATTTTTGTTTTCCAAAAATGTTCTTCAACTTTGAAGGCTTTTTGTTCAAAATTTTCACTAAGTTTTTTTCTGAGTTTACCCGACACATTTATTTTTCTTTAAAAAAAAAGTCTTAGCTCGTTTTTTGATCAAGTTATGACCAAAAAACCGAAACTAAACCATCAAATCCAAAATTTTGGCAAAGTGAAAAAACTTAAAGTATCTGGATTAAAATATTATACATAAGAACCCATAAAGTATGGGTACCTGTTATTTATCTTTTTAAAGTAATAAATCTGAAGGATATGTGTCTGGATTAAATTATTGAAAATAGTCATAATATGCGGGTACCTGTTAATTAGTGTTTTTAAGTAATTAATCTAAAGGATGTGTATCTGGATTAAATTATTGGAAAAAGCCATAAAATATGGATACCTCTCAATTATTTGTCTTAACTAATAAATTTAAAAATATCTGGATTCATTGTAGGTACCTGAATTAGTATTTAAGAAGCAATTATTTCTACAAACACTTCAGTAACTACAATTTGATTAAGCAGTTCAAAATGAAATAATTAAAATAAAGTGAAATCTTACAAGTTTGAAATGGCTGAACAATACAGTGATCAAGAACTAGCTGATATAATTTTTTTTATGGTGAATTCCTAATGCCATGGTAATGCACGTGAAGCTTTCAGACAATATGCAAACCAATATTCTAATAGAAGACATCCAAATCACGCAACTTTCACAAAAGTTTATCAGGCACTTCGTGAAACGGGCAGCTTTACACAACGCAGAGAAGGTCGAGGCACAGCAAGTAATACATACAGAAGAGATGAAAGGATGTTGGAGGAAATAGAAAACGACCCAAATTTGAGTACAAGGTCAGTTGGAAGAAGACTGGGGGTGTTACATATGGCAGTACACAGAACCTTAAAAGCAGACCATCAGCATCCATTTCACTACACTCCAGTACAAAGCTTAACTGAAGAGGACAAAGTACATCGTAGATATTTTTGTGAAATTATGTTATTGCGACACCGGGAAAATCGTGAATTTTTATCTTCAATTTTATGGACAGATGAAGCGCAATTCACCAGAGATGGAGTGACCAATTTTCACAATCTGCATACTTGGAGTCATGAAAATTCGCATGACAAGAAGCAAGTTAAGTCCCAGCACAGATTTTCGATCAATGTTTGGATGGGAGTTATTGGACAAACACTTGTTGGCCTCTACATCATACCTGGCAATATGACAGGTGATGTGTACATGGACTTCCTACAAAATCATTTTCCCAACATGTTAGGCGATGAAGTATCATTCAACCTTCGAAACAGGTTATTTTTCCAACAAGACGGAGCACCACCTCATTTTCGTAGGGATTTGCGAAATTACTTAGACTATAACTATCCTGGACGATGGATTGGACGTGGTGGACCAGTAGGTTGGCCAGCAAGATCACCTGATCTAACACCACTGAATTTCTACATATGGGCACACATGAAGGATTTAGTATACGAGATGGAAATACTTTCAAGAAAACAACTGCAGCAGAGAATTATGAACGCAGCAGTCCAAATAAGGGAAAATTTAGCTTCTGAAAGAAAAGATTTCCGGATTATACACTGTTATGCTTTATTATTCGTGACGTTTCGGTCTCTGCTGAGACCTTTATCAAATTAGCTTCTGTTAATCTTACGCAAGCAGTTGAAAAAAGATTGAAGAAGTGCAGGGAAAATAATGGTGATCACATAGGAAATTTAAATTTACGCGCAGCCAGTTAAAAAAAGATTGAAGAAGTGAAGGAAAAATAATGGCGATCACACCCACTTTTTATGGCTTTTTCCAATAATTTAATCCAGATACACATCCTTTAGATTTATTACTTTAAAAAGGTAATTAACAGGTACCTGTACTTTATGGATTCTTACAATATTTTAATCCAGATACTTTAAGTTTATAATTAGAAAAAAGATATTATTTTCCAATAAATTTTACTTTTAAATTAAATTATTAAGTTGTTTTTCAATTTGCAATGAAAAAATCCACAAAAAAAGTGTTTTTCACATTACCGAAATTTTGGATTTGATGGTTTAGTTTCGGTTTTTTGGTCATAACTTGGTCAAAAAACGAGCTAGGACAATTTTTTTTAAAGAAAGATAAATGAGTCGGGTAGTTTTTAAGATCACAAACTCAAAAAAAAAATTAGTGAAAATTTTGAGCAAAAAGCCTTCAAAGTTGAAGGACATTTTTGGAAAACAAAAATTTTTCATATTCAAACCACTCTAGCAACTCAGTGGCTGATTTGCAGACAGAATGGTACATTAATAAGCTCTCCAACAAGCTATTACACATCGAGCTATCTCAAGTAGTTTCGGAGATATTAGCCTTCTAGTTCGACAACCTCCTCCACGAACCAAAAACTAGAAAATCGCCCATAAGTCGCTAGGAGTTGGACCTAGAAGTCTTCCGTAGAATATTTTTGTGCACCACAATGTTATCTATCACCATGTTTTTTTGCCGCATTTATTCTGTTACACCCTGTATTTTTGAGGAAGTATCACCCAAGCAGTTGTAATTGCTTTTTCACGCTCTCCCACTGTTGCATCCTGCTTGTTTCCTCGATATACAGTTCGTGATAATTGTCCCCAGATATTATCAACGATATTGAGGTCTGGTGATCTCGCCGCTCATTCGAGGACGCTTATATTTTTGGCGACGAATAAGTCCTTTACTGCGCGAGCTGTGTGTGCTGCTGCATTATCCTGTTGGAAAATATAATTTCTTCCGGAAATTCTCTCCGCATTGTTCGGTATTTTTTCATCCAATAATATCATGTATTCTTTGCTGTTCATTTTCCCCTTTATAAACCGTATATTCGTATTTCCGTTGCAGCCAATAGCAGGCCAAATCATTATTCCACCACCTCCCATTTGTCTTCGTTTAATATAGAGTTCATCTTTCCGCAAATCGTGAAAATAATAACTCCATCCATCTGGTCCATCCAATGTAAATCTCTTTTCATAACAAAAATTACTTGTCGCCACCGCTTTTTCCATCTAAGGTGTTGTTGTGCAAACTTCATTCTGTTTTCTATGTGTTGCTTTGCGGTTTTCTTTTTAATTTTTTTCCGTTTAAGAAGCTTTGCGTTTTGTATGACGCGTTGTACGTTGTGTACATTGTATTATTTGTCTCGCAGTTCCTGCAGAATTTGACACTATTCTCAAAATTGCGCGTGAATCCCGATCATTAATCGCTCGAGGTCTTCCAGGACTTTTCTTCTTTCTATAATTTTCGGGGTCTTGAAGTAAAGCCGCAATAGCTCTCCTACTTCTGTTGAATATTTTTGCTATTTTAGCAATACTCATATTTTCACTTCTTAATTTTATAACAGTTTGTATTTCACTGCCAGTAACTTTTTTTCCCACGACCCATTTTAATCAAATATTTAGCACAAAAAGAATCCTTAATTCTGAAAACACTGTACAAAGATGTAATTTACAGAAGAAATACTGATAACACTTGTAAATCTGTTGACTTTTTGAACACTAGATGTGAAATGCACCAGCTACCTCTCCTGTCGTATCTTTTCGTCGCACTAGTTTTTCAATAGATGTAGAAGAATTCTTGGAAAAATGAATCGATTGGTAAAAGGATCACTCATATAGATTTCTTAGTAAAGGTTCTTTTCAATAGCTAAACGAATTTCGGAAAAATTTCAGAGGTGTCGTATCTTTTTGTCGCGGAGTATATGTAACGATTGGTAGCATGAACCTGATATATGTACATCCACTTAACCATATTTGGTTTCAGTCGCCATTTTTTACTAAAATGTTTTTTATATTTGATTAAGGCATTATCGGCCTTCTTAATTTTTTTTTCAATTTAGCTGTCAACAAACAAGATGATTCCCAGATATTTTACTCTATCTGACACTTAGAGAAATTTCACCAATGGGTGGCAGAATGAAGCTTTCATCGTCTTCAAGTGAGTAGTATGAGCGTAGTCCATGTCCATGTCATAATTCCATTCGGTGAACATTGAATTTGAGTGCATACATTATTAAACGCATCCTATAAATCCAACAACCCCTATACTAATGTCACTAATCAATATTTTAAAGAATTTAAGATAAAATATTTTCTACTGCATTAAAATTTTTCCCATTTCAACTAGATATCGCATGATTGGGCTCATAATTCTGTTATGTGTAAAATTCTATTTTGTATCTATAATAAATTTGAAATATGTAGATCTTTTCGATATCCTTTCCTAGGAATGAGCACAATATTGTACAGCTTCGTGATAAAATGGAAAGCGAATTCAAGGGAATATCGACTTGCAATTTACGCCTGAATTCGTTGTGGATGTAAAAGGATTCAAGGAATACCAAATAGAAAAATTTAATTTATAAATTTATTAATAAAAAAAAAAACTAATACACTTACTTGTCTCAAGAACATGTAGTCGGGTTGATACTTGACTGGCATGAATATAATCAGCAGTCTATCGAAAAATTGCAATCCTTTGAGCGAAGCAACGCCCATATACAAAAATACACCGAACAGGACGGGCATGGGGATATGGCTTAGTAGTGGTGTAAGTAGTACCGAGCATCCGATCATTAAAAATATTAAAATGTGTGTTACGCGTTGTTCTCGAACTCCAAGAAATTGTGGTTTCTCGCCAGGAGCAGCACATTCTGATTCCAATTTCAATGAATTCACATGATTAATACTAAGAACAGTGGCCGCAACAAACCTGAAATAAACAACATTTGAACCGACCAATCGATTTAACTAATTAATTTCATCCTTACCACGGAAGCCCCATAATTGAACAGATCTGAATCAAAATGGCCAGAACAAACAAATCCAGATGATAGCCGCATCCCTTTTTTAACTTATTCTCCTTTCGATTAATAATGACGGCAGTAATTTGCTGATCCATGAAAATCAAAATGGTACCGAGAAGTGCTGGAAAAACTGCTATAATCGCAGTATACCATGGATTTCGACTGAATGGCGAAATAACCCATCCGCGTGATGGTAAAGTCGGCTTAAATTCGGCGGGAACTTCAAGTTTCGGAGTGGCAATGTTAACGAAATAGTCCAAAATGGACATGGAAAAAATTGCAATAATAACGGAAAAATCGCTAATAACTTGTCGGATATTTGACGGAAAGAAGAGAGCATTCTTGAAATCTTTTAATATAATTGACATGGTGAACGTTCCTATAAATAATATGGTCGACATAAGAAAGACATTTGATGATTCCGGTTTCGAACAGTCCGACCCGATTAGTGTTCCGTTGAAGTTCTGTAATGACATACGGGTTGAAATTAAGAATATGTAATTCTGGAGAAGTAGATATGTATTTACCAAACACTGAGCCTTATCGTATCGAGCCCATTCTAGTACTGAATCGTTTCTACCTATCGGTGGAGTACATATGCAGTCATATACAGTCTTTGGATTAATCGGAAACTTTGTTTGAATCGAAAGCACATTTTCAACAGCCTGAATATACGAGTCGAGAGGAAATATTTAGTTGATTAAATCGTAGAGAATTTGTATAAAATAACCTCACTTACCTTATATATAAATATGAACGCAATTAGCGTTGCGAAATTCTCCTCGGTGAATCGTGTTATATAACACACCAGTGCACTAGCATCAACGGCAACTAAAATCAATAAAATCACTGCTATCCAAGTTCCTATCCAAAGCCTGAAGGACATGTAGTCCCAATCGCGATCCTGACAGAACGTATAGACAATCGTTTCGAAAACAAGCACAGGCCCTGTCGATCCCAATACTGTGAGCGGTTGTCCCGAAAAGAATCCATACCCAATGCCACAAACAAATCCGGATACCAAAGATTCCATAGCAGCCATATTCTTCCCGGTGGCTTCACTCAGCAATCCACCGAATGTTATAATCGGCGATAGGCAAGCAAAATACAAAAATATCCACGATGCAATGCACTGTAATGCCAAGGCATCCTTAAAGTCCGAAATGTAGAATGGCGCCTTTCGCTTGAAATCATTTATCAGGCCCCCAAACATGCGTCCCGTTCGCGAAAGTCCTGATTCTTCTCGCAGTCGTTGTTCTTCTTCCTCTTCGTCGATTTCATCCTTTTTGGGATTTTCAGGCGGCCTTTTTCGGACTTCCTGCGACGGAATGGCTGCCGGTGGTTCGATTCGAATTGTCGGATCCCATTCGCCGGGCGGTAAAACTGTAACAGCGTCCAGGAACTCATCGATACCGGCCAATAGATGGTCACGTTTTCGGGCACGATAAGCAACCTCGTGGAAGATTTCGTCGGACATTAAAGTTGCCATCGCTCGCCCAATTTCATGAAAGCTGCCGTGGCTTCCGGGCGGTCCCAATAGAATAAACAGGAATCTATCGGAGAGAATGACAAAAAAAAAAGGTTTCATCGATTGACTAATACAGAATTAATGGCACACAGTTCGGGGAGTATTACCTTGTGGGAACTGGGACTTCAGTTAAGTCTCCCATAACCGAAGCTTGTTTAAGTCGAATGAAGCCCGAAAGAGTTTTTTCTAGGAAGTCCACTTCACCCACCAAAATATTACTGGCTTCTGCTCCGTGGGGAATTTTTCTCATAAATTGTGTATTAGCTCTATGATCGCCGATATCCGTGCCGCTTGTAACTCGCATCATTGATTGGCTGCTGGGACTTTTCACCATGTCTGCTTCTACATTTCATTTATTTAACGGAAAATCAGAATTTAGTAAGCTTGAATTTTGAAATGGAAATTATAGAAAGGTTTCGAGAACGTTTTTTGTAATCATTAATAATTTGTTCAAAAATGAAAATCTGTGATAACTATTTTTCATCTGAAGTTTACGAATCTTGTAGCGGGAGTACAAATTGAAACCCACCGTTTCCCAATAGATGGCGCCAGTAGTAAATGGTGATCAACAGTGGCGGATCAGAAACTTCGCATGGTAAACTTAGGCAACTGGCAACAACTCCTCATCTCTAGATTTGTGAAGCTTTATCGGCGACATATACTTTTTTGTGCGCGAATATGTCGAAGTTTGGGCGAAATAAGCTTCATTTGCGAGAAGTTTAGCTTTTTGCCTTCAATTAAAAAAAAAATATAGCGCGTCGAATGATTGATGAAACTTATGGTGAGGGTGCTATTAGTGTAAGAATGTGTCTTGAGTGGTTTCAATGTTTCAAGAGCGGTGATTTTTCGTCGCGGACCGGCATGACGGTGGAAAAGAGAAAATTTTTGTAGTATGTCATGAGCTGTTGCGACCGAGTGAAACCATCACGGAAGATCACTATCGAATATAATTGAAGTGTTAACGCAAGGAAGAGATAACGATAGTTATCATATACGGGTGAACGACCAAGGTCAATTCCAGTATAACCTTTTGGGGAGTACTGTCCCCACGTTTCCCGAAGCTGAGTGTCACCATTTTGCAAGGAACCTAACTGATAGTAATTTTAATTATGAAACCTGACCGAAAGTTTTCTGGTACCACGGGTGTCGGAGAGCCCATGAAAGGTTACTTCCACTCCCGGCAATGGAAGAAGGCCCTTCTGAAGGTATCGTGGTGGCTGTGTTTACTGCCCATATCGCGAGCAGAGTTCCTCGGAGCTCGACGTGGAGTTGCGTTTTCCAACCCGGTGCCATGACCGAGAGGCTGTCAGGGATTTAGATAGGTTTCGCGTCCAGCAGTATGACTGCCGAACTAGAATTTGGCACAGGCTGCTACCTTCGGGGGCGTTAATGATGGTCGTCTTAAGCCATCCGTGTCGTTAGAGGCAACTATGTAGCAATTCTCTTATAAAGCCCTGACATCTCTCTACTATTATAGTAAGACATCAGTTCACTATACCATATTCATATTTGAGGCGTTGTTTATTATAAAATGTGTTAATAGTAGATTCCGAAGAACATTTCAAATCGATCTTCTGACCATGACATTTCGAAATACTTTCTTGTTGAGATCGGGTAACCAAATTCACCCAGTAAGGTTTAGGTAAGTCTAAGCAGAGTACTTTTACTTTGCAGTAATAGTTGATTGAAATGCCAATCAGAACTGATGTCTAACTTTAATTGAATTTAAATTTCAGATCAGTTTAATTAAGTTTACAAAAACGTTCTAAAAACCATTTTAA
Source organism: Chorisops tibialis (assembly GCA_963669355.1). Lineage (NCBI taxonomy): Eukaryota > Metazoa > Arthropoda > Insecta > Diptera > Stratiomyidae > Chorisops > Chorisops tibialis. The sequence goes on along the minus strand of OY770262.1, from coordinate 260,750,335 downwards.
TTTTTAAAAACTGAAAAGATTCATTCAAGCAGGCAAGGATTTAGCAAATACAATATATACATTTTGATAACATGCGTTAATATGAGCGTTTTTGCACATCTAAAGATTGAATCCTTCTACAAAAAAAAAATTGGCATAAAATAGTTGTAAATCATGCAAAATTAAAAGAATATGCGTCCATATTGCTAAAGCCATATTTATTTATTTATTTTTTTTATTTTTTAAATATCTCTCAAGGCGCCGATAATATTATAATTCTACCAAAACAATGTCGTTTCAAAGTATTTACATAAAAAAACAAACGATAAATTTCGAAAACGGCAATTTTTTTTTTTAAAAAATGTTTCAAAATTTTGATTATAATTCTTATTTCCAAATAATTTGATTAAAATTCATTTTTTTTTTAAATATTAATGGAAAGTTACCAGGAGTTGGTAATAGCATTGTGTTGGACTTTCCAGGCACTGAGAGATACTTTCCGTTTCCGTTGTCATTATTTGGTGGTCTACTTGGACAGCCCGAAAATGAGTTCGGTGCTGGCGTTAAACCATGATGATCTTCCACTGGAAGTATTTTAATAATAGAAAACAATAACAATAGATAAATCTAAAGATGAATTTTGTAAATTAACAACTATAGTTTGAATTTTCTATTTAATTGGACATTTATCTAACAGAAAAGATATAGTCGAAATAATAAAAATGTTTTAATATCTAGTTTTACTTTTTTTTTATTTTAATTATTAAATATTATATTTTTATTAAATTATATCTTCAAATAATAGGGTTTTGATTTTGAATATTTTATAACCATTTGAGTGAAATGATGGACTTCAGAATGAATTCTAAATTCATTCTATACAATGAAAACTATGTACAATTTGAGATTCGCAAGTTTTTCAGTAAGAAAATCAATCCAAAATTTCTAAACTATACTTTTTTCGTCTAAATTCTGAAATATTTTTGCATCCTGAGTTAGAGTGGTTAGGGAAGTCTAAGTGAAAGGTAGTTGTAGGGCAGGGCTTGTGTCAATTTAACACTTAACTGCGATTACGATCAATAGCTCCAGGTTTGGATGTCTTTGATGTTAATAATTTTTTAATTGATTACTTCAATCACGTCGACTATTATTTGTATAGAAAGGTGCATGGGGGGTGTTTCATGTGCAATGAAAAACATACAAAAACTGAAAATTTTTCAATGAAATTTTAAGGTAGAAATTTGAAAATTTTCGAAATGCATTTAAAAAAATCTCTAAAAGTAAGACGTATTAACTGATCTTTCAAAACTTCTACCCACTCCCATACAAAATTATTTTTTCGACCATTTTTAAGAAATGAACTATCACCTAACTATTAAAAGCTATCAATTTGGAATTTTGCATAAAAACTTGAGATCGCGCCACCCACCCTTACTATCTCCCCTCCCCCTCCCCTCATAAAAACCCAAACTTGCATAAATAAACGAATGAAATATTGATTATATGTACTAGTACATATAGCTCTAGAGCTATTGATCGTATTCGCAATGAAGTGTTAAATTGATAATGTCCCTTCACTTAGTTTTCCCTCACTACTTTAACCTGCATGTTGACATCCTCAACTTGTCCCATGAATAATAAAGTAGCGGCCGACTTGTTGGCACTTTATGTTAAGATAAGTTGTACATTATTTGATAGTACTCGGGCTGGGAGTACTTCCGCCTTCGCGAAGCTTTGATTAAAATGTGTATTTGGTATATATTACTATAGTTTTCCCAAATGCGCACCTTATTATATTTGTTGATAATAAGAAATAAATTTTCAAAAATCAACCGATTTTGGAAATAAATGGCTAAGCCGGCAACTTCTAAATTTTTGAGCGATATCAAAAAATTCTGTACGCTTGGTGATTTTGAACGAGCCTTATTTTATAGCGTTGGAATAAACACAATATACTCTCAGATTTCATCTAGGGTTTAGAAATTGAAAAATGGAATTGAATTTTTTTGAAAACTACGAATTAGGAGTGGAGCAGGAGGCCAGAGGAATAATCCTGGCAACAGCTTAAGGCCGATGCTCAGAATCGAGCCTTGTGGAAGAGATTTATTTCTGTTCTATGTCCCTATTTATAGGAATTTGATTGATTTGACGATTTAGAAAACTTTTTCTTCGGAACCGAATCGTCTTTATAAATTGAAATATTCTTCGAAGAAACTTAATTGAAAATAAGCTTCTTGGCACTATTGGAATCCTCAGACATGGTGATAGGTTAGGTTAGGTTTGTGGAGGGGTTGGACACCAATGCACGTAAGCCACCACCGTACTTATACGATGTGGACCTACCCCATTAGGACCGGTTATGCTTACGGAAACGATTAGGAAATCATTACCGATAGGCGATCATGGTTTTCTTAGGCATTAAAGAATCGAATACTTATTGTGATGTCCTGGGCAGAAGGCTTACTGGATCTGTTTTACATGACTCGGAATCAGCTACGAAATCGATGGTATGGATTCACATTGCCTACTGCAACATTTTTAAGCCTCACGTTGAGCGATACTGAATCGGACCTCTGGACCTCACAGCATGATGAGGGTGTTGGAGATAAGTGTTGTTCTTGGCCCCATCATGGAGACCATACTTCACTTCAGGACGCTCTGGCCATGATTTTCCAAAGTAAGCTTGAAAAACATAACAGAATTATGTAAAGCCCAATCATATGATACTCTAGATGAAATGAGAAAGAGTTCAATGTACCGAAAAATATGTCACCACTAATTCTTTTGAAAAATTAATAGTGACTTTTGTTTCGGAGGTGGTAGAAGCAGAGGAGGAAGGTTTATAGTTTTTGGATATGGCATCTAATGTGGTATGTAAAATATTTTGTGTTGAATTTAAGGTTTGTAGCCTTCATTATTTTCAATTGGACATAGTTTTACTGAAATTGGGGCATTTGTATGGGAGGTGACAGAGGAAGTGGAGGGGCTTAGAAGATTTTGAAACTGCTTATCGACATCATTCTCGCCACGCTTTGTTTCTTCAAAGTCGATAGCTCTCATATGTTCGCAGAAGAAATGCTATAATACAGATATTTATATGGGAGGGGGTAGAAGGAGTGAAGCGGAGCTGATAATTTTTTTAGCATTTATTGCAATTATTAAAAAACAAATTCTGGCAAAATTTTAAGTTTATACTTTTTATAGTTTTAATGGAAATCAATATAATGCATTTAACAAAAATTATGCATTTGTATTGGAGGGAGAAGGAGTGTACGGATGAAAACACATTTTTTCTTCGTTATTGATATTTCTATTTGTATATTTTACGCAAAATATCAAGCTGATAGCTTTAATGGTTTTGAAGAAAAATAATTTAATGTAAATTTAAAAATTTCGTGAAATTTGTATGGGAGGGGGTAGAAGGAGTGAATTGAAGTTGATAAGTTTTTCAATATTGATTGGAATTATAATAAAACTAATTGTGGCAAAAATTGGTTTTTATAACTTTGCTAGTTTCAATGAAAACCGAAAAAATTTATTTTTCAAAATTATGCATTTGTATGGGAGGGGGTAGAAGGAGTGAAGAGGAGCTGATAATTTTTTTAGCATTTATTGCAATTAATAAAAAACAAATTTTGGTAAAGTTTTAAGTTTATACGTGTTCTAGTTTTAACGAAAATCGATATAATGCATTTAACAAAAATTATGCATTTGTATGGGAGGGGGTAGAAGGAGTGTAGCGATGGAAACACATTTTTCCCTCGTTATTGATATTTATATTTTTATACTTTATGCAAAATATCAAGTTGATACCTTTAACAGTTTCGAAGAAAAATAATTTAATTTAAATTTCCAAATTTCGTGAAATTTGTATGGGAGGGGGTAGAAGCGGTGGGGTGAAGTTGATAATTTTTTCAGTATTGATTGCACTTATAATAAAATTAATTCTGGCAAAAATTTGGTTTTAGAACTTTGCTAGTTTCAATGAAAACGAAAAAAATGCATTTTTCAAAATTATGCATTTGTATGGGAGGGGGTAGAAGGAGTGACGGGATCGGATCAATATTCTGTCATATTAATGAAATCTATACCGTAATACTTTAACTTAAATTCCAAGTTGATAGCTTAAATAGTTTCAAAGAAAAATCAATTTCTGAAAATTTCGAAATTTCGTGAAATTTGTATGGGAGGGGGTAGAAGGAGTGGGGGGATGTGGCCCGTTCACGAACTTAAAGTTTCTTTTTTGCTAAAAATGACACACAAAAATGTTTAGCACTATAGCTCAAAGCTTTCGAGAGTTATGCTGTAGACAGACGGACAGACGGACAAACAGCAACTCGGAATCGAAGTTTTTGAGCGACAAGAAATATTTCTGTACCCTTGGCGGCTCTGTGTGTGAGCATTATTTCTTAGCGTTACAAACGGTAAGGCAAACACAATATACTCTCAGATTTCATCTAGAGTATAATGAACCGATATGCAATGTAAACTTCTACAGTATTCTTTTTTCCTCCATTTCATGGATGGTGTCCTCTCCGCAAACTGCATCGCCCGCCTTCCTACGCCCCCAATACTTCCATTTTCGTATAATGCCTAGTGGCGTGACGTCCATTGATGCAAGGGAGGTATACAAGCAAAATTTTCTCGCGCGACGAGCGCACGTTCGACTTCAATAGGAAGGGACGATGGGTCGATTAAAATGCTTCCACCTTTCCTCTCATTGCTGTTTGTCGCATATACAAGAGAACTAGACGGCCGGCAAATACGAGTATAATTTTTGCTCATGGCGAGCGCAAGTTATACTTCTATAGGAAGGAGAGATGCGTTAACGCAATCGCTTCCAGCCAGTGCTTTCAGTCGCAAGCTCTGACATTCGATCAAAGTATTGCCAGTATGGAAATTGCTATACTAGCTGAAAAATGATTAGTAAGGAAAATGTGAAAAGGTAAATCTGGCAATATTGCCCATATTTGTCGTGCTTTGAGTGGAAACGAATCGATGTAAATTTCGGCAGATCGGGCGACATCTTTTTTTGAACGTCTAACTTTTTTTATTAAGAAAATATAATAAAAACTAGAAGCTTAAACAATATGCCAAAGAAATCCCTTAAAAATGAATATCTCGATTATCTCTTAAGCTCTGTAATTGAAACTTGGAACATATATTAAGCTGTGCTAGCAAAATATGAGAAAAATATAACGTTTGGACATAATGGTAATGGGTGAAAATGGGAACATTGCAAAAATGGTGCACTTTCTAAATTTTCAAACCGTTATATCTCAAAACTGAATACAGACAAAAATTGAAATGTCAGATTGTAGAACTACATAGTCTTTAATTTTATTAAAAATTGTTATGCTGGGTGGTAGAAGGGAAGGGAGGTAGTAAGCAAAAATGTCGAAAATGTTGAGTGATTTTTTTGGGCACTGGTAAAAGATAGAAAGTTTAGTTTTCCATGGGGATACATCTGTAGGGTGCCTAGTGGGTAGCGTGTTGGTCTCGTAATGCGAAGGTCGTGAGTTCAAATCCCGGTCGACGCAATATATAATTCCAGAACATTGCCTGCTTGGATATACTTTGGTCACCTCAATCTATGAAAATGTAAAATTCGTAGAAAGAGGATTGTGTGTAGGGCTAACAACCCTTCCACAATAAGTAATAATAAACATAATAGAATGCTTTAAGTTCAATCATATGATACTCTAGATGAGATGGAAATGACTTTAATACACCGGAAAATATGTCATCTCAAGTTCTTTCGAATAGTGAATTGAGACTTTTGCATGGGAGGTGGCAGAAGTAGAGGGGGAGGTTTGTATTTTTCGTATATGACACTGAACATGGCATGCAAAATGTTTTTTTGCTGAATTTAAAGTTTTTAGTTTTCATTATTTTTAAAGAAATTGGACATAGTTTTTCTGAAATTGGGGCATTTGTATGGGAGGTGGCAGAGGAAGTGGAGCGTTTAAGATGATTTTGAAACTTCTTATCATCATCATTGATTCAAAGCATGGTGACAAACCATGCTTTGAATCAATTTCAATGTCGATAGCTGTCATTTATTCGAAGGAGAAATCCTTTTCTTGAACTTATACTACAAATATTTATATAGAAGGGAGTAGAAGGAGTCAAGCGGAGCTGATAATTTTTTCTAGTGTTTATTGCAATTATTAAAACATAACAGGGCTACCATTGCGCGTAAAGCGCAATATTACGATACTCTAGATGAAATATAATTTTTCGTTATTCCACGAAATTTTGTATGGGGAGTGTTAGAAGGGGTGATAGCATTGCACTAATTTTTCCCCATCATGCTAAAGTAGCTATAGAAATGTTTTGTACAAAATGCTTACTCCAAAAATTGAATAGGAGCTGATAATATTAGTGTGTTAGCTTTAGTGAAAATGTGCAGTTTGTATAGGAGGTGGTAGAAGAGGTGAAGCTAATCGTCTAATTTTTTTTGGCCTTACTTAGAATTTCAGCCCGCTAAATTTTATAAGCACTGAGTACATGACAAGTATAGTTTGTATGGGAGGTGGTAGATGGAGAAGGACGACACGCATAATTTTTATACGGTAGATTGATATTATCATAAAAGTAATATATACAAATTTTAGACTAATAGCTTTTATACTTTTTGAGTAAATCCATTTATTGTCGCATTGCGAAATTTCATGGTTTTGTATGGGAGGGGGTAGAAGGGGTGAAGCTAATCATCTAATTTTTTTTGGTCTGACTAATAATTCTAAATAAATATTTAGTACGCAATTTCAGCTCGCTAAATTTTATACGCATTGAGTAAATTGTTTTAGAGTATTTCTTTAAAAAGTGCAGTTTGTATGGGAGGTGGTGGAAGTAGGGGGAGGACACGCATAATTTTTATACTGTAGATTGTTGTTATCATAAAAGTTGCATATTCCAAATTTCAGTCCAATAGCTTTTATACTTTTCGAGCAAATCCGTTTATTGTCAAATTGCGGGTAGAAGAGGTGGAGCGATTTGGCCCGTTCACGAACTTGACCTTACCTTTTTGTCAAAAACGACGTGTACAAAATTTGAACTAGCTAACTCAATGCGTTCTCAAGCTAGAGAGCACACGAATGGACGGACGGACGGACAACCGGTTTTGAGATTTTTGAGTGATTATATGAACTTCTGTATCATTTATTTTTTTCTTCGAGCCTTATTTTTTTTTTTTTTTACAGAATGACCTGTGTTATAGGCAATTTCGGCCTTTATGTGCAATGCACAAACACAGTCATGGAGGGAAGGAATGGGATTGGGAAGGTTGGGGAAGAGGAGTGAGAACGACCGTAGCGTTACAAACTTTAGAGCAAACTTATAATACTCTCAGATTTCATCTAGAGTATAAAAACAAATTCTGGAAAAATTATAAGTGTGTACTTTTTCTAGTATTATTGGATATAATGCATGGATTAACAAACAAATGGATTAACAAAAATTATACATTTGTATGGGAGGGGGTAGAAGGAGTGAGGTGAAGTTGAAAATTATTTTTAAAACTAATTGCGATTACAGTAGAATTAATTCTGACAAAATTTCGTCTTTTCAGCTTTACCAGTTTCAATGAAAATCGAAAAAATGTATTTTTCAAAATTTTCCATTTGTATGGGAGGGGGTAGAAGAAGTGTTGGGTTCGGATCAATATTCCGTGATGTTAATGACATTTATATCATAATACTTTGACCTAAATTTCAAGTCGATAGCTTAAATAGTTTCAAAGAAATTTGTATGGGAAGGGGTAGAAGGAGTGAGGGGGTGTAGCCCATTCACGAACTTAAAGTTAATATTTTGCTAAAAATGACACACAAAATTTTTTAGCACTATAGCTCGAAGCTTTCGAGAGTTATGCTGTAGACAGACGCACAGACGGTCACTCGGAATCGAGGTTTTTGAGTGACAACAAATATTTCTGTAACCTTGGCGGCTTTGTGCGACCGTTTTTTCTTAGCGTTACAAACACAATATACTCTCAGATTTCATCTAGAGTATAAAAAAAAACACAAAAACTGAAAAATTAGTGAAATTTTATGGTAGAAACTTGGAAATTTGCAAAATGCACTTAAAAAAAACCCTTAAAAGTGGTCGAATACCTTCCAATCTTTTACCACCTACCATACAAAACTATTTTCCGATCATTTTTAAGATACCAATTATCACTTAACTATTAGAAGCTATAATGTTTGGTTTCGTGAATGTAAAATACACTGAATTTTATGAAAATTCTATGCAACTTCTTCTATGAAACTGACATTCTATACACAGAATATTGGACGGGGTTCAAGTAATCAATCAATAAAAAACTATTAACATCTACCCGCCCTTACTATCACACCTCCCCCCTCCCCTCATCAAATCCCAAACTTGCATAAATAAACGAATGAAATTGATCGTATTCGCAATTAAGTGTTAAATTGACAACAGCTCTGTCGTAGAACCCCCTTTCACTTAGCCTTCCCTATCCACTCTAACCTGCATATTGACTTTCCATGCATCTTCAAATTGTCTCAAGAATAATAAAGTTGCGCCCGACGTGTTGGCAGTTTTTTTTTTATAGTACCAAGCTGAATTTAGGGGTAAACTTTTAATACTGGAGCGTACAGTCCAGTCGGTTTAGGAAGGGATAAATCAAAATTAAATTAAACGAAACATACAGTTAACTGAGTAAGGATGGACAGGATAAGAAGTCGATGAATGTTGCTATAATCTGCGGGTAGTGCATTTCACATTTTGTTTATTTGAGATAGAAACGACTGCCTGTACGTGATTTGGGTGACTTGACCATATGCTTGTGAGCGCGTTCAGCAGTGCGAGCATTACGCAGGAATTTATACAAAGGAGGGATAAGATGACTAATTTTCCGGCTACAGGGGTCATGGAAATATCTATAGTAGAAAGTGAGTACTTCAGCATTTCTGCGATGTTCAAGGGAGCCTATGGATGCTGTGATGGCATCATCCCCAATAGGTCGAATTGTTATGTGGTTGCACTATATGGAAGGTAACCGATATGTTTACCAAAAACCTCCATTTTTCCGAACCAGTGTCTCCGACGCATTTTAGGGAAATTTTGGCCAGAGGTCATCTTCAGATGAACTTTAGATAACGAGTGGACAGACTAAGAGAGGCATTGAGATTCCAAGTCAGAAGTTGCAGTGGATTGGTCAAAGGTTAGACGAAACCAGTTCAAAAACATAACAGGGCTACGATTGCGCGTAATGCGCAATCTTACGATACTCTAGATGAAATAGAATTTTTTTGTGACCCCAAGAAATTTTGTATGTGGAATGTTAGAAGGGATAGCATTGAACTAATTTTCTCCCCATCATGCTAAAGTAGCTATAAAAATGTTTTATTCAAAATGCTTACTCCAAAAATTGAATGGGAACTGAAAAAATTAGTGAGTTAGATTTAATGAAAATGTGCAGTTTGTATCGGAGGGGGTAGAAAGAGTGGGGGAATTTTAGTGATTTTTTCAGAAATAACTAGGAATATTATAAAATTGACATACCTTAAATTTCAGACTAGTGCCATTCATACTTTTCAAGAAAATCGATTTTTGTGAAGTTGTGAAACTGTGCCATATTGTATGGGAGGGGGTAGAAGCAGTGAAGCTAATCAAATATTTTTTTCTGATCTTAGTGATAATACTAATTAAGAATTTATTAAAAAATATGAGCTCGATAAATGTTATATGTTCTGAGAAAATCGTCTTAAAGCATTTCACGAAAAAGTGATGTTTGTATGGGAGGGGGTGGAAGGAGAGGGAGGACTCCAATAATTTTTCTACTGTAGATTTATATTATTATGAATGTAATATATCCAAAAATTCAGATTAATAGCTTTCACACTTTTCGAGTAAATCCATTTATGGTCAAATTGCGAAATTGTGTCATTTTGTATGGGAGGGGGTAGAAGGGGTGAAGCTAATCGTCTAATTTTTTTTTGGCCTTACTAACAATTTTAAATAAATACTTGGTGCAAAATTTCAGCTAGCTAAATTTTATACGCACTGAGTAAATTGGCTTAGAATAATTCATGAAAAGTACAGTTTGTATGGGAGGTGGTAGAAGGAGGGGTAGGACACACATAATAACGGTAGATTGATATTATCATAATAGTAATATAGTCCAAATTTCAGGTTAATAGCTTATATACTTTTCGAGCAAATCTCTTCATTGTCAAATTGCGCAATTGTGTCATTTTGTATGGGAGGGGGTAGAAGGGGTGGAGCGATTTGGCCCGTTCACGAACTTGACCTTACTTTTTTGTCAAAAACGACGTGTACAAAATTTGAACTATCTAGCTCAACGCGTTCTCAAGCTAGAGAGCGCACGGACGGACGGACGGACGGACGGACATCCGGTTTTGAGATTTTTGAGTGATAATATTAACTTCTGTATTCATCATTTTTTTCTCCGAGCCTTATTTCTTGGCGTTACAAACCTTAGAGCAAACTTATAATACTCTCAGATTCCATCTAGAGTATAAACATTTCCAAAGGAGCTCTGGACTATAACCTTTAATCAAGCATACGGGCTAGTCGGCCACCATAGCACATGGATACGAGCATTTGAAAAGGAGGACAGAAGAATAATTGATCCTTGTGGAATAGAACTATTTTTGTTCTATGCCCCAGTAATGGATCTTCCGTGTTACATGCATAAAATGCCTAATTAATTTATTTAATTTTAAATTAATTTCCGAAAAGTTGAAATATTGCATGTTTCGTTTAACTTCCAGTAACGTAAAAGTTAAGAGGGAGCCAATACCAACACGCTAATGAAAATGTTTCCAAACAAAAAATGTTTACATTGAGAAAGGTTAAGTGTACCTAGTCCTGCCATAAGTTCTGTCACATAATTTCTCACATTGGCAACAACTTTATTTTATGAGTGACATTTCAATATCGGCCAGTTTTATAAACGTCATAATGTTGTTGACAGTTGATGGTCATTTAAAGTGTGTTCGTTAACGTGTGAAGATGGAATGGGGTGTAATAGAAAACCGAACTGCAGTGATTGCACTACATAAGTGTGGAAAATCCGCGAGTGAAATTTTCAAGTTGTTGTGCCCGTTAAAAATAACGCAAAGATTTGTGTATCGTGCGATCCAGAGATATAACGCGATCCAGACTATTGAAGATCGACCTCGTTCTGGACGTCCGCGTGATGTACGTTCTTCTGCTGCCATCAAAGCGGTCGAGAGTCGAATTCGTCGAAATCCGCTTCGTAAACAACGAATCATGGCTCGAGAGATGAACATCTCCACCCGAAGTATGTCTCGCATCATAAAATCTGACCTCGGGATGAGTGCCTTTCGACGATCAACGGGACATTTGCTGACTGAGCAGTTGAAGCAAATTAGGAGCACCAGATCGAAAGAGCTCCTTCGGCGGTACGGCAACAACAAACATCGAGAAATTTTATTTACCGATGAAAAAATTTTTACGGTGGAGGAACATTTCAACCGCCAAAATGATAAGGTGTATGCCCACAGCTCCATAGAAGCCCGAGAAGTTGCCACTAGGGTACAGCGAGGACATCATCCAGCATCAGTCATGGTATGGTGGGGTGTCAGCTACGAAGGGGTCACCGAGCTTCATTTTTGCGAAAAAGGCGTAAAAACTGCAGCGAAAAATTATCAAACGGACATCCTGGAGGGATGTGTGAAGCCGCTGAACTCTACGCTATTCAACAATCGACATTGGGTTTTCCAGCAAGATTCTGCGCCAGCCCACAAAGCTCGAACCACACAAGCGTGGTTGGAAACCAATATTCCACAGTTTATAAGGGCGACGGAATGGCCTTCTGGGAGCCCAGATTTGAATCCCCTGGACTACAAACTGTGGGCGGAGTTAGAGTCCATGGTGTGCACGAGACGACACCCAAATATCGAGAGCCTTAAGCGATCTTTGACAGAAGCAGTAGCTAATTTTCCGCTAGAAACAGTGCGTACTGCTATCGATGACTGGCCCAACAGATTAAAGAGCTGTGTTAAGGCTAAAGGCGGCCACTTTGAATAATTTGTTGCTTATTTTACTTCCATTAGTATGCCAAAATAAAATATATTTTCCTTTGTCAAAAACTCTTTTTCATTTATACAAAAATTGCCCATATACGTGTGACAGAACTTATGGCACGACTAGGTATATTATCGCTTTAGTATTTACTTCATTATGTGCAAATTTCCTGCTTTCGTCTTTAATCGAATATTAAGGCATCGGAAATCGATTGTGTGAAGATGGTATTTTCGCATAGAACCATATTTTATTTATTGAGAGAGCTAAGAAATTTGGATTCAATTTTCAGAATATCTAAAGTACACAATTTATAAATCATATAATTCAATCAACTGCCTTTTCTGATTCTATTTCGGTCAATGATGATATTCTGTTTGTCTAGAGAAGACGTGGCATATTCATTACAATTCGACATATGTTACAAGGACGTGGTTATTTTGTGAAAACAGTTTATTAACATATCACGTAAAGGACGAAGACGATAATTTCAAGAGCATAGAACAATTGGATAGACGGAGACTGCGTACTCTTCAGATAATTGAAAAATTAGTATTTTAATTTTAATGAAACGATCTTAATTAGTCATATAAATTGGGAAAGTAGCCAAGTTTAATAGATTACAGATCTAGAGGATGAATTTTTCAAGGATACTTTAGCAAATCTATTTGTTATTTGCTAATGCATTATGCAATGATCTGCATTCTGCAACCTTTTGCATGATCAACCACAATTATCAGGCATATAAGTTAATGAAGGGAACATTTTAATTACATTTTATGTTCTATTTAAATTTTAAGTTTAATGAAATAAATGAAAATTCAATCGAGCATTAAAATAAACACATATACATGTAAGCTGTTTTTTTTAGTTTGGTAATGCAATATTTTTTTATGTCATAAAATACACAACTAGTTATCTAGTTACAATGATTGAAAATATTTGTAAAATTTTGTAGTGATTGATGATGAAATGAAATTATCGAAAAATTTAATTGCTTTTTTATAATTTATTAGAAAAATCAAAAATACATATGAATGCAACATGTCCAAGTAGATAAGTCAAATGAAAGTGAGCAAGTAATGATGAAGTTCGGTATGAAAAAAAGTGGAGCAGTTTTTTGTTGTTCTTTTGAAATTATCGAGGCAGAATAAATAAATTGCATAATTTCATTTAAAGATATATATATATATAGAAAGAGTGATAGAAAATTTAGTCTTATACGGTTATTAATTGCTTTATGTAAACCTCGTGTAGTGGTTGGACAATTAAATGATGAAGCACCAGCATGAAACCATGTTGTAACACCAACATCACCTGATTGAAATGCTGTTTGTGCAATTTCACCTATTTAGTAATGATGCAAAAAAATAAAACAAAAAACAAATATAAATAAATTTAAAAGAATGAATCAATGTTAATTTATCAAATGAATTTACTTTGAATAAAATCTATAATTAATTTTATGCTATCTTAACCAATTTCTTATTTTTAATTTTTAGCTTAATAATTTTTCGATGTTGCGTTTCACTAAATACATATTTCGAAATTTAGTCCTAATTTTTAAAATTTCTGTTGAATGATGAACGAAAATGCTATTGTGCTGTACAAATTGTGCTCAAATTCCAGTTGATAAAGTTTTTCATTTATTTGTTGTGCGTAAATATTGATTAGCCAGATTATTCTTAATTGTCGTATAAGAGCAAATTGTGTTTGAGTGAATAGTTTTAATAATCCTTAAGCACATTAATTTTGTGTATAAAACACACATTTAGCTATTATGGCACCCACTATCTAGTACCCTAATATCTCAATATTTAATAAAAATATTAATTAGTAATAAAATAAATTTTTATTTAGTAAATTTAAAAGCACATGATGTATGTAGCTGATGAAAAAGCGTCTATTTCGGGAAGGATATTGCATTAATTTATAGGGAATTCAGTAAAAAAAAAATATTATGAATAAAAAATGTGCATAAGTTTTTCTATATCATAAAAAAAAAGTCCTGATTTCGATGTTATGTACCTGTTGGAACCGCCAGGTAACAGCCACGCTGATCTTTATTAGATCCACTTAAAAGTGCTGTTTGCGGCGACGGTGAACGATAATCACTTAAACCCAATGATGATGAGGTTACATGCAGTGAATTCGGTGATGTTGCATGTTTTGCTGGTAGTGTTTGTTGCTGTAGGTCTAAGTATTTTTAGGTTATTTTATTAATAATGTTGATAAATTAACGTCATTAAACTGATTTATTGTTGATTAGAGCTACATCATTACATGATCCTATTCGCAGACAAAAATTAATAAATTTCATCACACAATTATGAGATGGTATACCACTATAAATAAGTATATGGATTCGTTTGATTGCTTCCAATTTCTTATCCTAAAAATCTTCCACCCCAAAAATAAATATGAAAAAACCAGGAATTATTCTATACTCACTTTTTGATGAGGAATGATTTCTTCCAATTTCCGCCAAGGATCTGATTATTGGAAGTCGACTCATGTTATTATCCCTTCGTTTCGAATAATTTTCATGCTGATGTCGATGCCGTCGCAGCAAGGCATCGCGAACTTTGTCTCGTGCGTCCGCCGGCAATGTACCGGCATTAACCATATTTTCGCAAACTAAGTCAGCAATCACCTCCAGAGTACATGCCTCCATGTCGAGCATTACGGTGCCATTCAGAATAAGACTTCGTAGCTCGAACAGGGAATGTAATGAGAGGGTTGCAACGTGTGGTTTTGACCATCGGTTACCGCCCTCTTCGACATCTTCCTCGAATTTTATCCACCGTGCCGTCTCCTTCCATTCAATTTCGTCGCCTTCCTTAACAAGTTCCTCCATTTCGGAGAAAAGCGGATGGGATTCGTGTGTTCCATCGTCAATGTCCTCGCCAAGGATGAATTGTACTCTTTGTGCCGGTGGGGTAACTGCAATTGTTCGGAAGAAAATTAGATTTTAGCTTTAGAAAATTGGGTTGTAGTGTTTTATTTGTACTTCGGTGCACATAGTTCTAAGTTTGCTTTCAGAAGGTGTGTTTGCTATGTCTGTCCTATTAAAATGTTAGTTATGTGCTTTAATAAATAATTATAATATTTAAGAGTATTTTTTTTTAATTTTGGACGCTAAGAACTATTATCGTGGCCACAATGCCTTTAAGTATTTGTAAGTTAATTGCACACAGATGACTAAACAACACTATTTTCGTATAATTTATGAAAAAGCAGAAGGTCAATAAAGACAATCTAAATGAGCAATTCCATTTCAAGATAGGGGAAATCTTTATTCACAATCTCCACTAGATGAAGTAAAATCATATAAATATGACAGTCGATTCGGTATCCTTCCGATCTACGTGGTACTCGTCAGGTTATCCTTGCCTGAAGGTTGCAAAGCTATCTGCCACTAAGCGCGTTGCGGATAGGCTTAGGTAATAGGAAGGTGGTTTCGAAGAACCATATTGGGCCCACTGTTCTCCCCCTATTAATCTATACATATAAATATAATTGTGGTGTCTGTCATTTGTTTATAAATGGCTATAAGCTAGTGTTTTGGACAATAACTAAGCAGAAACACACGTTTTTAAATGTTTCCTCTGTCTGTCTTTCCGGCTTGCACCTAAAATCGGATGAACCGATTTAATGAATTTTTCACAAATTATTAGGTGTACCTCGAGATGTAATCTGCGTTTGGTCTTATTTCAATAACCCCTCGCCTTCTACCCTCTCCCATATAAAATGACTCATTTTCCAAAATATGCAATAATAAAATTTTCTTGAAAACCACAGGAGCGAATAATTTGAAATTTAGGATATATTATTTTTACCATAAATCTGTACATGGTATACAAATTATTTGAATCCCCCACTCCTTTCATCACCTCCCATACAAATTGCACTTTTACTTTATTATTTTAATAATAAAGTATTGTGATCGACACAGAAAAAAAAAATAATTTGCGTTTCATGACTAAATTAGCCTAAAAAAGCAAAAAAAAAAAATCCGTCTCGCCGTACGCCGTACGCCGTACATATGGACTCGTACCTCCAACACCGTTAAAGGTAGAATGTTGATTTTTGGGTGGGTTATTAACTTGGTAAGTGAGCTCCATTATCCAAATTTTGGGGAGTGTGGGGTGGAAGGGGGAGGCGGGGGGATGGAAAAAGTCGAAATATACACTTGCTAATATCTTCACCACGAATGCAGATAGAAAAATGAAAATCAGCACACGTATAGAGAAAGCTGTGGGACATATTCCAAAAATAATTTAAATTTTTTATCCATTGGCGTCCGTAAAGGGGGGGCTAAAAACAAATTGTCGGCCGAATCTTTTTTTGAAATGGTTATATCTTCGAAACTACTTACCATAAAAAATTCATATTTTGGGACAATTAAGATGGCGTATAGATCCACCAGAATCAGCTTAGAAATAGGCTTATTATTGTAAGGGGAAGGGTCGGGGGGGGGGGGGTGCAAGGAAAAACACTTAAGAACTAATATCTCAACTATCTCTTTAAGCTATGTAATTGAAATTTAAAACATATACTAAGCTATACTAGCGAAATACAAAAAAAATATAAAATTTGGTCATAATAGTAGTGGGGTGAAATGGGGAGCATTTGAAAAATGGTGCACTTTTCAAAATTAGAAATCATTATACCTCAAAATTGAGTACAGATATCAAATTGAAAATTCGTCAGATTATAGAACTACATAATTTATAATTTTGATAAAAATTTTAAGTTAGGGGGTGTAAAGGGAGGGAGGTGGTAAGCAAAAATGTCGAAAATTTTGAGTGAATTTTTTAGGACTCTGCTCAAAAATAGAAACTTTAAATTTTGCATGTGAATACATCTATTTGATATACATAGAAAAAAAATAATAATTTGATCCACAATTGTTATGAACTGACCACCCCGGTCTAATGGGCACAAGCTGTTTCATGTTTCAACGAAAAAAACACGAAAACTGAAATTTTTTGGATGTAATTTTAGGGTACAAACTTGAAAATTTGGGAAATACATTTAAAAAAAATCCCTAAAAGTATAAAATATTAACTGGTCGAATACCTTCAAAACTTCTACCCCCTCCCATACAAAATTATTTTTTCGACCATTTTTAAGAAATTAATTATCACCTAACTATTAAAAGCTATCCATTTGAAATTTTGCACAAGAACTTATAAAAATATTTGCAAAGAAATTATTTTAAAAGTTTCAAAATCACACTTGCCCTTCTACCCCTTCCCATACAAAAGTATGATTTCGACCAATTTCATTAAATGAACTAATAACCAACAAATTAAAAGCTACGAACTTGAAATTTTGTACAAGCACACTACAAGAGAAAGGGAATAAAATTGCGTCACAAATTTTACGATTCCCCTACCTTCTCTACTCCTTCCCATACAAATGTTTGGTTTCGTGAATGTAAAATGCACCGAATCCTATGAAAATTCTATGCAACTTCGTCTATGAAACACATTCTATACAGAGGATATTGGACGCGATTCAAGCAATTAATTAAAAAGCTATTAACATCCACCCACCCTTACCCCTCCTCCTCCCCTCATAAAAACCCAAACTTGCAGAAATGAATGAAATATTGTTAAATTGACAACAGCCCTGCCCAAGAACTCCCTTTCACTTAGCCTTCCCTAACCACTCTAACCTGCATATTGACTTTCCACACATCCGCAACTTGTCCCAAGAATAACAAAGTTTCGCCCGACTTGTTGGCAGTTTATTTCATTAAATACTCTAAACCAATTTGCTCAGTATGTATAAAATTTATCGTACTCAAATTTTGTACTAAATCCTTAATTAGTATTATAATTAATAAAGGGGATAAGCAAATCAGCTTCTCTCCTTTTACCCCCTTTCATATCTTTTCAAAAATTCGAGTTTCTTGAAATGTATGAAAGTTACAGATCTGAAATTTAAAATACATCAATTGCATGATGATTATAGTTGTTTCTCAAAAAATCACTAAGACCCCCCACTCCTCCCACCACATCCCATATAAATTGCACAATTTCATTAAATACAATGAACTAAGTTTCTCAGTACCTATTCAATTTTTGAAGCTTAAATTTGGTACAAAACATTTTTATAGCTACCCTAGCATGTTGTAAAATAAATTAGGTCAATGATGTCACCTCTTGTACCAACCCCCCCCCCCCCCCCCATAAAATTTTTTTTAAGATTACAAAAATTCCATCTATAATTTCGTAGTATTGGGCCTTACGCACAATCGTAGTCCTGTTATGTTTTTAAGCTTAATGTTATTTTAATTGGGATTTTTGTTTTTTAATTAACACAAGCTACAACTATTCACATATCCTTAACGCTCTTCATACGTATGGAATTATGATATATGATCTCGAATTAGGGGATTGATTTGATCATAAGCCTGTCCCATACAAATGCGAGTATCATGGTTTCATTCTTAATAATTTATGGTTCTGATTCCAACAAAATACAAACCATTGTGTTCAAAGAGCCATTAAACTAAGCATATTATGTATTCCACATAACGTATTACTAACTATAATATATTCTCAAAAAATGCTCATTATTTCGATTCTTACGCGGACAAGGTCGCGGGGGATCGCTAGTTATGAAATAGATTTCACTCCTCTTGTGCTAGCCACTTGGTACGGTCTTCGAACCGAAGCAGGCTCGAATGTTTAACGCCTCTGAGTTCTTCTAGTTCTGTGAAGAATCTAGAGCCTAAACAGAGGAAACGACTGTTGGAGATTTCCGGACAGTGATAATGTTCGTTAGATTCTTCGTCTTTCTCACAACCTCAGCAAAGGTTGTAGCTCATGATTCGCAGCCTGAATGCGTATAGCTTTAGCAAGCAATCACTTGTGGTCAGGCCGACAATATTTCGGATGTTATAGTGACAACGTTTTAACAGCTGAGCTGTGATATTTTTATTCAGTTCCTCCCAAAAGGATTTGGTCGTTCTACAGCTGTCGAGCTACCGTCATGTTTATTTGAAGCTAGTCTTCAGCACTGTTAGTGCTACATCGGCTGATTTCCTAGTGGAGTTAATGTTCGCAGATCCTTGCCGTGCAAGCGTGTCCGCTGCCTTGTTCGCTAACAGATCGCTATGACCCGGTATCCATATTAAAAATACTTCGGTTATAGCCGCTAGGCTATTCAAATCGTGTCTACAAATGGATACTAGTTTTGACATGGTCCTGGTGCGTCAGAAGTGCACCCCTGCTGTCCGAGAGTATGTAACTTACGAGACTGTTCTGTATATCTAAAATAATTTTTGTGCACATTAATGGCTAACACTTCCGCTTGGAATACAGTCGCGTGCGCTGGAAGATGAAAAGAAGTGTGGATGTCGAGGTCGTGGGATAAGATGCACCTGTCCCCGGTTAATTGCATTTTACTAAAAATCAGTTGAAAGATGAATCGCTTAGTCCATGTGCAAAAAATTGTCACATAATTCCTCTGCGGGAATCTATAACGAAAATGATGAGGCTGTCCTGGTATGTTAATTTTGTGAATAGGTTTAAAAAAAGGATGCAATCAATGAGAATTGAAGATAAACCTTTGCAGTTAAATAATTATAGAGCAAACTTATTTGTTCTGCATTTCGACTAGTATTATGTGTTTCTACAATTAGTTGTCCTTACCCCGTTTTCCCCCTGACACGAGGCAGAACTGAAAGAGAAAGAGAGCTCACTCCGATTCTGCAGGATGACATACCGAAGCCTGTGAACCAAGTTTGGATGGATGTAAAGGCAACCATAAAGACCGTTGCGGAACAAGTGGTTGGGTATGAAGCTCGGCGCAAAAGAAACGACTGGTTCGACGACGAATGCCAGCATGCGTTAGATGAGAAAAATCAGGCGTACAGACAGTTTCTCGACAGGAATACCAGAACGAAGAGAGAAAAATACGAAAATCTCCGACGAGTAGCAAATAAGGTCATTAGATGTAAGAAAAGAAAACAAACAGGGTCATACCCTCTGTAAGGATAGAAATGGTACTATCATCGCCGAGGATAGTCAGATTAAGGAAAGATGGGCGTCATACTTTAAAGAACTCCTTAATCCCGCACACGGCTCCCGAACATCGGAGCTGATAGGTCTCCAAACCTTCGACGAATGCCCACTGGATCCTCCAACGTTGTAAGAAGTCGAATTTGCCATCAGAAGCCAGAAAAGCAATAAAGCGCCGGGCATCGACGAAATTCCAGCGGAATTAATTAAATATGGCGGAAGTTGCACCCGAAATGCCATCCATAAAGTGATTCAGTACATCTGGAATCAGGTGCAAATACCGGAGGAGTGGTGCCAATGCATTATTTGCCTTATCCACAAAAAGGGAGACAAACTGAAGTGCGAAAACTACAGAGGTATCTCACTACTTTGCACGTCATATAAGATATTGACAAAAATATTAGAAAATAAGATTAAAATTTACGCTGACAATGTGATTGGGGAGTACCAAGGTGGTTTCAGAGCTGGTCGATCAACGACTGATCAACTTTTTACGGTCAAGCAAGTGCTTGAAAAATGCTGGGAATTCAACATCGACGTTCACCAGGTTTTTGTGGACTTTAAACAAGCATACGACAGTATTGATCGAAACGTACTGTACAAAATAATGCTGCATTTTGGCATCCCAGCAAAACTAGTCCGACCGACCAAAATGACGATGACATCAACAACATCACAAGTCAGAGTCAACAACCAACTAACTGATGCCTTTGACACAAATGTCGGACTAAAACAGGGTGATGGGCTGGCCCCTCTGCTTTTTAACCTAGCTTTAGAATACGTCATCAGAAAGTTACCCGTTGACACAAGAGGTACGCTGCTTTATAAATCCAGCCAGATAGTGGGTTATGCGGACGATATCAACATATTATCACGCTCTTTCACATCCGCAAAAGAAATTCTACTAAGCCTCGATCAAGCAGCAAAAGAAGTTGGCCTGAAAATTAATGAAACAAAAACGAAAATAATGACACAAACAAGGAAAAGGACCCCCAATAGACAAAACATTACAATTGACGAATATAATTTGGAAAATGTGGACGAATTCATATATTTAGGCACAAAATTGACAAAGAGTGGAAATGAAACGAACGAAATAAAAAGACGAATCCAGCTCGCAAATAAAACGTATTATTCAGTCTTAGCTATTCTTAAGGCCAGCTGCGTACATAGGAAGACCAAACTCCAAGTCTACAAATCAATAGTAAGACCTGTGCTTTGCTACGGATGTGAAACATGGACCCTTACACAAGCATCCGCAAATATGTTGAACGCTTTCGAAAGACGGGTCCTGAGACGAATAATTGGAGCGAAACGTGATGATGACCGATGGTGAACTAGATACAACAGTGAGCTGTATGATATATTTGACGAACCGGAGGTTTCCACTATCATCAGACTGCGGAAGCTGCAATGGGCTGGCCATGTACAAAGGATGGACGAAACTCGAATACCTAAAAAGGTATTCGAGGGAAAAACGAAGGGCCGGAGGCCAGTGGGAAAACCCAGGCAACGCTGGTCCGACTCTGTTGACGAAGACTGTTCATCGCTGCTCGGATTTCAAAATTGGAGGACGCGGTCACTGGACCGAGATTGCAGGAGACTTCGGCTACGGGAAGCCAAGGCCCGAAAGCAGCTGTAGCGCTGCGACGACGACGACGGGGCAGAACGGAGCAAATGACATATTTTTCAACTTTTGAAAACCGAAATACGGTTTTTTTTTACTATATTATTGTATTTTTGTGATTATTATCTATAATAATAAAATCCAAAGTTTGCAAGTCTTTTTTTACCTATATGGGCGGTCTCCAGACATATATAGAGCACGCAGAGATCTTGAAAACTTGAACCTAGAAGCCTACAAGTTAATGCATGTCAGTGTCAAATTTTTAAAATTTGAATTATTTTTTAATATCAATGGCTTTTAATTTTTAGTGGTTTTTGCCTCGGATAGCTTAGAAGGAGTTTATTTAATACAAATTAATTCTCATGCCACAGCGGCTCACGGACAACGCCGTGCGGGACTGCTAGTATTAAAGTATTATACAAAAATTTGCAGCTCCTTTAATAAACCGTTTTGTGTTTTTAAAACATATTTTCAACTTAATGCCCTGTACTGCTCCGGTTTTCCATACCTACTAAAAATTCCAAATTTCATTTATATATCTTATAGTAACCATTTTGTCCCTTTTACAATCTATAATTGCATTTGATATTAGCAAATTGATTATGATGAAATCATTCGTAGACTATTTCTCATTTTCATATAATTTTGAAATACATATCTTTTTTGGTACGTTGCGATAAGTCTCGTTGGATAAAAAAATGTAAATTTATTTATATACCATGCCTATAAAAACATGATCCATCAAATTGCCATTCAATATGAAATCAAAAGAAAATTTGCTGCTATGAGATGTATATTTTGTATGAATATAAAGTAGAGTAATACTAACATTATTCAAATATTTGTGTATATAATCAAATAAAAAATTTTCACAAATGTACTAGCATAAGTATAGTATGTTTTCAATTGAAGAGAGAAAATTCGTCTAAGTAGTTCTTTTGGAGGCCTTTAATTCTATCAGTAGCTTAATTTTCGATGTTCTACAACTTTATCCATCATAATTTTTTTTTTAAATTAATCTAGAATTGAATTTTTATTTAGTCTGCAGCGTTATTTGATAGGAGGCCAACTTGGATATACCTTGGTTTCCTTAATCTACGAAAATGGAAAAATTCGTAGATAGAGGGTTGTGGGAAAAACTAACAACCCTTCCACAATAAGTAATGAAAATGATAAGGCACCTTAAGCTCAGGAGGCCAAGGCCCGTATTGGGCTCTACTGCCATTGTAGAAGAAGTTAATTGATAATGAAATAAAATTATTTATTCCAGTTTAAGCCATGGTAAATAATTTATCTGATAGTGAGAGCCATTTGAAAATTTGTTCAGTTTTTGCGTGAAGCTGTTACAAACAAATAGACAAGTAAACACAGAAGACTTGGGTTGATACAGGAAAAAACTGAAAATATTTTTTAGGTCCTTGATGTTCTAAAAAGTAACAAGGGTTGTTTGTTATTTCTACCAATTTCATAATTAAATTATCTTTAATTACCTTATAATCACAAAAATGACTCCCATTTTATTCATTATGTCTGAGGATCGATTATAGAGGACATTCTAAGGAATTTTTTTCTCTTTGACGTCAAGTCTATCTTACATTTTTCGCTATCTGTTTCAGATATTGAAACCTAACGAACAAAAAATTTCGAAATTGATGAAATGGATGCAAAAAATGTTATTCCGTATAGTTAGCAAAAATTTCCATTCTCTTAAAAATCCTGGGTCTGTGGACAAGTGATAGCGATCGAGCTTATAATTTTAGCAATCGGAGCGCGTTTTTCTGAAAAGCAAATTTTTCGAGAAGGAAAAGTTCGATCGTTTCCAATTGTTCCGAGATCAAAATCTTTTCCGGGTATCATAATTTTCGCTCATTGCGGTCTAACACGTTTATCCCTTCTTCCATTGAATTAAAAATTTTGGTTTGACTCTTCTGAAATTTATAAATAACACGTAATACACGTCATCCCATATTTATGTGAAAATGTAGTGTTTTAATTACGAACAATTTTGCCCAAGCCGTTGAAAACTAACAAAAGTTGAAGAAAATTGCAGAATATCCTTAAGTTCAAACCTGGCTGAGGGAACTGGTCTAATGGCAATACGATTGGTTGATTGGTTTTGAAGTTATTAACACTTTCGTTCTGGAAGTTTTAAAAATAAAATACAAATGTAATTTAATAAACAAACATTTTTTTATATTTTAAAACTGAAAAATAAACCTTTCCACGGAAGCAACTGGTGGAAAGTTTTACAAACTTTAAAGTTTTTATTAATAATATTATATTCTGAAATAGCTCTATTTTACTGCAAAAACTTGATTTTGATTTTAAATTCTTTGCATGTACATGCTATTTTTTCGACCCTCTTTCTTTATTATTATGCCCATTAAGATCGCCTATTTAGAATTTAGCCCCATGTTTTTGTGTCAGTTGTAGAGCGTTCCTCGTTCCATATATAACCTCCATGTCTATACTTTTTACTAAAATCAAAAACATCAGAGATTTTCAAATAAACTTTTCGTTTTTTTTTTTGCCAATTTCAAAATAAGCGGTCTTATAAGGACACTCTTGGGTATTCCATTGAGACCGCCTATTTTGAAATTTTTCACATTTCAAAATACGAAAAAAATTGGGCTAAATTCAAGTACACTTTAAATTAAAATAACCAGAAGTTTATTTTTCTCTTCTCACTTTCAACACTTCTCAATTTCAACTCTTTCTATCGCAACTTTCCATGCGACCACTCGATCTCGAACCTTTCGCTTCTGAGTCTCAACTGCTTGGTTTATGAATGCTCGCTTCTATTTATACACGACGCAATCAACCATCGCCCCATACCGCCATCGACTCTACAACGATCCTTGTCATCGTCGTCACCTATATCGTTGCCATTCATAGCGACTCCACAACGACCATTGACGTCGTCGCCATTGTCTCGCGAGTTTGCATCGTCGCCTACGTACTTTTCATTGCTTGGATGAATCCTTAAGGCCATGCACGTGTTCTTTCATTAGTGTGGTGAAAGATTGCGAATATGCGATGATTCAACAGGATTGGAATTTGTGTGGCCGTATATTTGTTTTAGGTTGAAATATCTGAAGAAGAAATTATGCGGCGAGCGACTAGGGCTAATATGTAACAATACTATTTCTATTATCCGTGCGTTTCGATTGTTTGGCATTTCTATAACCGATGGTAGGCACGGAAATATGTTAAATTTTTCGGCGTTTTTTAATACAGAGATGATATGGTCAGTTCGCGAGCAACTTACTGGGAAACGAGCGTTCTAGTGACGAGACCCTCTCAAGAGATGAAAACGTAATAAAAGAAAACGTACTAATATCATTTAACATTAGTAACTAAACAATCTTCATTTAAAATTGCCTGAAAATAAATTTATATGTAATTGAGTAGAGTTCAAAATAATTTAAAAATATTTAATAAAGCACATAATAAACTTATACAGTTGTGTGTAATATTGATTGAGAATGTGTTTTCGTAGCAAAGAGTGACAGAACATATATTTGTGGAGATTGGTGGGGGATTACTTTTAAGAATATGAAAAAAATTCTTCCTTACAAATTTCTCCGTCTTCAGAAATACTTATCCTACGACGACTCACAAGAACGGCGCCATGTCCTGATCATGATTCGAAGCATACACAGAAAATAAAAAATTTATGGAAAATGATCGTATGTGCTAATAAGCTAAGTTAATTTAGTTGATTATGTTATCGTAATAATTTTATGTTAATTTCTAACTAATTTTTACATAGATGTTTATTTTTTGAAAATTATTATTAGAACTGATATGTTTGAGTATTGTTCTTAATTTTAACCCTTATAATCATCTCTTATGTTGCCCATAAGTTATCAATTTGAAAAGCTATTTGTGTTATATAGGAGACAAGAGTATACTCTTTGATCAGTATGACAATCTTCCCTTTCAGACTACAGTATACAGTCTGAAAGTTAAAACTATTGTACTGTATACAGAGCTGGGATGTAGTCTAGTGGGTAGTGGGTGTACAATGCGAAGGTCATGAGTTCCAATGCCGGTCGACGCATAATTCTAGCACACTGCCTGCTTGGGTATACCTTGGTCATCTCAATCTACGAAAATGAAAAAAATCATAGACAGAGGATTGTGCGAAGGTCTAACAACCGTTCCACAATAAGTAATGAAATATGTTTAGGAACCTGAAGGTCAGGAGCAGAGCGAAAGAGGACAGAGTACGAAAACTAGCTATGTTGCCCATAGATCAAAAAATTTTTCGCAGTATGAATTCGAGAGGTATGAATTTTCATATCATACCTCTCAAATTCATGAACAGCTGATTATTAAGCTTATCTTTACACGTAGATTGTTCGCATGTGTGCAAGAAAATTGCACGGGAATTGATGAGTTCGATTCGAGAAGCTCTCTCCAGTTTGCCAACTGTTTTACGTATAATTAAACTGTGGTCAGGAGTCTTGGTCCCGATTTGGGCTGTAGTGCCATTGTAGAAGTACTGTATGCAGGACAATGATTTACTAAACTAAAACGCATGTTATAAAAAATTGTTGAATGCATTTTTTGTATTCTACGCGACGATTACTTACATACTTTCCGTTGAAACTTATGAAATTTCATTAGTTTTGTAGGATCATGTCGGTGTATAATGTGTGTAAATCTCGCGAAAGCTAAAGGCTCAAGGAACATCTATAAATATAACAGCTTTACGCCCAATCATATGATACTCTAGATGAAATGGGAAAGATTTTTATGTATCGGAAAATATGTCATCTCAAATTACTTCGAATAGTGAATAATGACTTTTGTATGGGAGGTGGTAGAAGTAAAGGGAGAGGTTTGTAATATTCGTATATGACTCCGAACGTGGCATGCAAAATGTTTCGCGCTGAATTTAAAGTTTGTAATTTTCGTAATTTTCAAAGAAATCGGATTTTGTTTTCCTGAAAATGGGGCATTTGTATGGTAGGTGGCAAAGGAAGTGAAAGGATTTGCATGATTTTGAAACTGCTTATCAACTTCCTTATCACCATGCTTTGTTTCGAATTAAATGCGATAGTTCTCATATGTTCGATGGAGAAATGCTTTTCTTGAATTTCTAATATAGATATTTGTATGGGAGGGGTGAGGTTGATACTTATTTTAGCATTTATTGGTATTAAGGAGTAAATTCTGGCAATATTTTGAGTTTCTGCTTTTTCTAGTTTTAATGGAAACCGATTTAATGCATTTACCAAAATTATGCATTTGTATGGCAGGGGTTAGAAGGAATATACGAATCAAGACAACATTTTTTCGACGTTAATGATATTTACATTATAATACTGTGGCTAAAATTTCAAATCGATAGCTTTGATAGTTTCGAAGAAAAAATATTTAATTTCATGAAATTTGTATGGGATCGGGTGGAAGTAGTGAGGTGAAGTTGGTAGTTTTTTTTAAATTCGATGCAATTGTGAAAATAGCATTTTTTGCTGCCCCTTTTTGATAATAAAATTACTGTTTGAATTTCCCCAGGAAACCATAACATTTTTTCCTCCCCCCTTTCCCCCCACCCCCCATCCCGCTCCTCCTGATGGGCATATAATTGACATGCACCCCTTATTTCACTGAGGGACACAGGCCTGACAGATGATAGCTCAAGGAGAAGATTCCAGTTCTGTCTTCTGCGGAATAGTTTTCTATTAATCAAATAAACAATTATACAGCAAGCCAGTGTGTAATAATTGCATACAAATCAGATTTCGATATTTGCTATTCATTGCATTATTCTTGCAATATTCGCATATTCGGTAGGTGCGCTTATCATGATGGCTAGGTGATTGGACAACGTGTTGGTCCTTGATATTGGAGAGTAATATCATTAAGTCCGTGTATTTGTTGTGGTAATGATTAAGGCTATGTGAATGTGTTATGATTGTTCTTTTTTTACGACCTCCACGGGCATTGTAATCTGAAGCATTGGATTAGGGTGTTTTTCTCCCGTTTCTCGTATTCTCATAGTTTCTGGCATAATGAGTGATGTTTACATCTTCTAATACTGGCCAACCCTCTTCAAGAGCATCCGCTAATAAAAATTTTGCACCCTTAAAATCTACCCTAGTTTCTTCGAATAGTTCTCGATTGCCTCTTACTGATGCTAATTCCATTGGGTCTTCTTCTTCCTTAACAACACGACCACATCTGCTTACTATTGTACCTCGTCCAAAAGCCATTTTCATTTCTCGACTTGATCCCTGAACATCTCCGGATGATGTCTTAAACTATTTGATTTCAAAAAAATTTATTTCAACGGGATCAGCAGTTAAATGTAAGAAAATTAGTAGAGATAGTAGTTCTATTGCTTCCTTTAAAATTGTTCTGACCAATACTGAACTTTTCAATCAATTGTTAGATAATAATTCATGGCCCCCTGGAGTATTCCTTAAAGAATTTATTTCTCGTCGGAAGAATGCAATTGGTTCTGGTCCAAAAAACTTAGACAATTGTCCATTTACTATCAAAACGTAAATGGACTGCGCACTAAAACTCAGGCGCTATTTGCATCAAGCCAGAATTCTTCTTATGATGTGATTGCTTTTACTGAAACGGGACTAAACTGTAGCTTTACTGACAGTGAACTCTTTAGTTCAGACTTCCAAGTCTTTCGTAGGGATCGTTACGTTTCCGATTTGAGATTGAAAAGTGGTGGGTTGTTATGAGCAGTCCGAAGCTGCATTAATTGTGTAGTTGTTGACGTGCCGAACCCTCAATGTCTGGAGATCCTATGTGATAAATGTGTGTTTAACAATAAGGATATTTATGTCTTTTTTGAGTCCTATTACTTTATATGAAAGAACAGTTGACTGTATAATATTTGTTCATAGAACTATGAATATGTCTGACGAACTCATTTTATTGAGTGATTTTAATATGTCAGGTCTTTCTTGGTCATTTTCTGACGATAATTCTACTCTCTTAGTTTCTGATGCTTCGTCCTCGCTTGAATGTTTTTTTTAGATAGTATATGTGCACTTGGTCTCCACCAACTTAGTCTTGTTCGGAATTCCTATGGAAGACAGCTTGACCTGATTTTTTATACTGACTACTGTGCTTGTTCCGTGGAAGAGAGCTTATCACCAATTTCAAATATTGATGTTTTACACCCTCCGATTAATATATTTCTTATTATTGACGAGGAGCATATTTTCAATCCTGGTGAGAAAGAGCTATCTTTTGATTTTATCAAAGCAGATTTTGTGCAGTTGGACTACCTTATCTCTAATTTCAACTTTAACGAAATATTTGACAATCCCAATTTTGAGGGTGCCGTTGTTGATTTTTCTTATATTCTGTACCAATTTTTTGTTGCTACAGTTCCTTTTACTTATCGCAAAAATATCTCATTGTCTTATCCCTGATACACTAGTGAGTTGCAATTCGCAATTCTCGTGCAATTCGCAATTCTCGTAATGCTGCCTGGAATAGATATACTAGGACGAAGACTGACACTAATTTTCGTTTGTATGTAGAATATTATGACTTATTCAAAGATTTATCTACTCGCTTGTATTCTGAATACATACTTAAAGTGCAGTCGGATATTATTAGAGATCCCGTGAAGTTTTGGAAATTTGTTAATTGTAAGCGTAAATCTGATGGTTATCCAGCTTCTTTTCAATTTCTTGGCAGCAATAGTAATGATCAATTTACTATTTGTAATTTTTTGCGACATTCTTTAGTGGCTCTTTTTCTGGTAGTAACTTTATCTCTGACATGACGTACTTTGATAACTTCAGAGGTACCGCTTCAACTACTTTGTCTGCTATACCGATTTCTTATAATGATATAGTTAGCCATATCTCTCGCCTTAAAGATGTTTCTTATCCTGGCCCAGATGGAGTTCCTGCAGTTGTCTTGAAACGCTGTTGAGTCTGTAGTGTATGAGTGCTTGTCGTTTCACTGTAAATCCTTGATTTCAAGTAAACAACATGGTTTTGTCAAAAATAGGTCAACAGTCACTAATTTGATGGAGTTTACGAATAAATCCATTGTGGATATTGAGGAGGGTAAGCAGGTGGACTGTATTTCTACTGATTTTAGTAAGGCTTTCGATAAACTACCCCATTCCATTATTTTGTTGAAGTTAGACATGTTGGGTTTTCCTACATGGTTTATTAATTGGATTAGGCCATATCTATTTAATAGAACTTATCAAATTCTCTTTCGTGACTGTACTTCCATGCCATTTACTGCGCATTCCGGTGTTCTTCAAGGAAGTCACTTGGGGCCACTTTTGTTTGTCCTAGCCATTAATGATGTTGCATCTGTTCTCAAACACTCGGAAGTACTTATTTATGCAGATGACATTAAGATCTTTAAGTCTCTTAGTTCCAACTCCGACAATTTTCTTCAAGAAGATTTGATTAGTTTTAGTAATTGGTGTCGCCACAATGATCTTCATTTGAATGTGGATAAATGTCATGTTGTGTCATTTACTAGGAAAGTCTCACCGTTTGTAATAATATACAGTCTTAATGACTGTATATTGGATCGTGTCAAATCAATAATTGACTTAGGTGTTACATTTGACCGTAAACTTGATTTTAGCTTGCATATAAACAAGATTGTGCAAAAGGGTAATTCTATGTTAGGATTTACCACACGCTTATCCAAGGAATTTAACAATTCCTTTGTTAAATTGATTCTTTATAACACCTTCGTTAGATCTCACCTTGAATATGCTTCTCAAGTTTGGTCTCCTTATTTTGATGAGCACATTGGCAGAATCGAATCAATTCAGCGTAAATTTGTGAGAATTGCCTTATGCCACCTTAATTGGAATGGCAGAGTTCGTCTTCCCCCTTATATCGATCGACTTAAGTTATTAAATATGTCATCACTCTCTAAGCGACGTGAGGTAGCTGATGTAGTTTTTGCTCATCAAATTCTTACAGGGTTAGTTGATTCTTCCACGCTTTTGGGCTTAATGCAGTTTGCAGTTGGTCAATTTTCATCCAGGCAGCCTAGACTTCTTCAGATTTGCTTTCACCGGACAAACTATGGTATGAATGAGCCGATTTCGCGTCTCGTGAGAGAAGTTAATAAGAATGTTGATGTACTCGACTTTTCTATCGATAAGATGTACTTAAAGCGTAAACTTAATGCTGGTTGATACCAATTTTTTTTTGTCAATTTTTTGTTAATTTTTTGTTATTTTTATTTATGTACTTGTTGTAGGGATGTTCTTGTTTGTTTCGTCCCTTCACTAAATGATGAGCCAGAGGATAATTTGGTTTCCATCTTTTGAATTTGGAACCGATTTATGGCATTTCCTTGCATTAAGGAATTCTGAATTCTGATAGTTATTCTTCTCATTATTGTCACCAGAATGGGTGATAGTTTGCAATCCATTCTTAGGCATGAGTAATGGCCTTCTCCCCAAGCCGCATACTTTATGTTTATACTCTAGATCAAAATCTCGAAACTGAGTGTCCGTTCGTCTGTCCGCCCGTCCGTTCGTCCGTCCGTCCGTCCATCCGTCCGTTCGTCCGTCCGTTCGCAATCTAGCTCGAGGAAGCGTGAAGTAGGTAAGTTGAAATTTTGTACACGTCGTTTTTGATGAAAAACTAAGATCAAGTTCGTGAATGAGCCAAATCACTTCACTCCTTCTACCTCCTCTCATAGAAAATAATTCATTTGCAATCTTTCACAATAATCAAATTTTCTTGGAAACCATAAAAGCTAATAGTTTGACCATAGTTTTTAGAAAATATTATTTTTATCAGAAATGTAATGTATGGTATATACATTTTTCGAATCCCTCTCCCCTCCTTCCACCACCTCCCATACAAATTGCACTTTTTTATGAAATACTCTAAGCCAATTTTCTCAGTACGTATAACATTTATCATGCTCAAATTTTGCATTTAATACTTAATTAGCATTATTATTACGATCCAAAAAAAATTAACTGATTAGTTTCACTGCTTCTACTCCCTTACATACTATTCGACACAATTTCACATCTTCATAAAAAACAGATTTTCTTCAAAAGTATGAATATTACTAGTCTGAAATTTGAGAAATGTTAATTCCATTAGATTCGTAGATATTTCTGGAAAAATTACTAAGAACCTCCCCACTCATAATGAGTGATGGTGTTCTCCTCTTTATTGCCCGGTGGTATTGGGTGATGGTCTGCTCCTCATTTTTACGTATGTGTGACGGTTTTCTCCTCGTGCTATCTCCTTTTGTTAAATCTTAGTGCCGTCATTTGTGTTTATGACGTGTTCTCCGTGTTGAGTCTGAACCGCTTGAGGGATGTGTGTTCGAGTATTGAAAGAGTATACTGTGCTTAAAGGGATTTTCTCTATAATTTCAGAGCCAACTGACCGTAACAACACAGGAGAACACCGCACAAGGGTATGTCGTTCAGTTTATTAAAAAATTGTTTGTTATAATTGTAATAAAAATTATTTTGGCAAAAGATCGTCTTTTTAACTTTGCTATTTTCAATGAGAATTGAAGAAATGCATTTTTCAAAATTGTGCATTGTATGGAAGTGGAGTGAGGGGATCGGATCAATGGAAGTTGGTGATATTCATGTCAATATACTTTGACCTAATTTTCAAGTCGGTCGATATCTTAAACAGTTTCGGAGAAAAATCAATTTTTTTAAATTTTCGGAATTTCATAAAATTTGTATGGGAGGGGGAAGAAGGATTGGGGGCATGCAGTTCGCGAACTTAAAGTTTCTCTTTTGCTAAAAATGACATAAAACAAATTTGAGCATGATTGACCAATGCGTTCGAGAGTTATTTTGTAGACAGACATACTCTTGTGGCTATGTGGGCTCATTATTTCTTAGCGTTATAAACAGCATGGCAAATACAATATGCTGTCAAATTTTATCTAAAGTATAAATATATTTGAAAGATGTTTTCTTAATTTGGCTAATATTCATGTCCATTAGTTCTAATAATAATTCTTTTTTCAAATTTACAAAATCAAATTATATTGAATACATGTTTCAATATAGAAAAAAACAATTGATTGATCAATATATAATTAATTTAACTATTCTGTAGAAGAAATTCAATTTTATTGTAGTCTCGTTATAGCATAATTAAATTAAAATTTTGGCTAATACAAAATTAAGCGATTATAATTGTGATTACTGTGACATTTTTAATTTTACCTAAACTTATGTGTCTAATTTTTAAACAAGGAGTTTTCGATTTCTTTTAAAGTTAAGTTTAATTATAGAATAAAAAAAATGATCCCCGTTTTAATTAGATTCATCTGTGTTCATTAAAAGCTTTTTTATTCTGCGGAAAAGTATTAGAAAGTCGATTTTTTAATTTTTTTGCTGTGTCGCGATTTTGAGAAGCCATTGGATAGATATTTAAATATTTTCCTTGAATTTCTGAATGTTGTAGTCCTTGGAGAATACTGAAGTTGATAAAATAAAAAAAAATTTTACAGTACGGCTTGAAGTGGGTTAGAGTGAAAGCCTGTGAAGGTGGTGCAAGAATTATGGAAAAAGGCAAGCATGGAGACAAGAGTTTGAAGAAACTTTAACGATCGTATTTTTTCGATGAAAATAATCGTCATGTTACGGTCAATAGAGTTCGCTATCGTCCCATGTTTGGAAGACTATTCTTGGCCAGAACTAGTTAGACTTGACATCAGTGATATGTGGTTACAACAAGATGGCGCCACATGCCACAAAGCTGGTCAAACATTTGATCTATTGAAGGATAAGTTTGGTAATCGTGTAATCTCGAGAAATGGTCCAGTCGAATGGCCACCTCGTTCATGCGATTTAACGCCGTTGGATTTCTTTTTTTTAGCGGTGACGACTTTTCGTTCGTTTATGACAACAAGCCAAAAATGTTAGAGGAACTCAGGAACAATATTGAACGCAAAATTGCCAACGTTCCGACCGATATGTGTATTGAAGAATTGGCTTTAAAGAATCGATCTCTGTACACGTGGTCACGGTGTTTTTTTTACGGCCATCGAAAATAACTTAGGGGGTCATCCTTTAATGCGCGATGCAAAGTTAAGTCGACATGGGCACGGGGAAACAATTGGATATAGGAAAATTAGAAAGAGGGAAGATTTTGAAGTGGAGATGAACTCTCAAATTCTTGGAGGTTGTATCTTATTGGAAAAAAAATTGTTTAGTAATGTAAATTCCACATCACTATCGTCCATGGAAAGAAGGACTGCCTAAATTTCACTGCTCTACACGGCGAGGCCTTCATAGTGTATTCGCGTGAGCGTGCAGCTTGGCGAATATTTCGGGGAGCATTAAATGGAGGGGGTGTTATGGCTTTTAGTTCCTTGCTGTAATTACCATTGAAATATCTACAGTAAATGCAGAGTGCTCCGATATTTCGACAATGCTCGAGGGAGTCCACTGAGGCCAACATAACCTCATCTCCAATTAATCGGAATGCATGTCTTTGAATACGGTGGAGCTAGTTGTGATTTTGGGGCCCCAGCTCAAACATGCGAGTTATACTCAAGATATTAGCGGATACAAGCTGTGTAGATGGTAGCTAGTTTGGACGCAGAAAAGTATTTCTTACCCTTCCGTACCTAGACGTTTCGAAGCATCAAGAGCGACTTCGTAAATATATTGGCTCCAGTCAAGGCGATTGTTAGATTTTACACCTAGTAAATTAAAGTCTGCTGAAGGTGAAATCTGTACGCCATTTAAGGACATATTAGCGACCGCCGTCAGAATGTTATATTTAAGGGATAGATGACTCTACTTTGTTTGTCCTACTCCATTCCAGGATTAAATCGAGGTCAGAGTTCAGTGATTGAATCGACTCATTACGACATGAGGCCACTGATGTCGGCCTCCGCAGGATAGTCAAAATGGTAGACGTTATCTAGAATGCTGTTATCTGCAAAACAGTGAATAGGATTGAGATTAAACAATAGAAGGTCATTTATGAAGACTAAAAAGAGAGTGGAAGATAAAACTGAGCCCTGATGGACGATGGAATCAATGGAAAAGTGTGCAGAAGTTACTCCGTCTAGTACGACTCGAATAGAGCTCTCAAAGAGTAAACTCTCAATCCATTGAAGAAACAAAGTGTTAAAACTAAAGGCCTTTAGCTTGGCTAAGAGGCATTTGTGCCAAACTCTCTTTTAAATGCTTTGGCGATGTCAAGAGTAAGATCTTGACCTTCACCAAATTTGTGGATGCAGGAATTCCAACGCTCGGTAAGTTAGACTAGGAGATCGTCTGTAGAACGACACGAGCGAAATCCATATTGGCGATCATGAATGAGAAAGTTAACTATCTTGCGATTGTCAGCAGTTTCCATTATTTTGGAAAGTACTGAGCTAATGGCTATTGGGTGGTAATTGGCGGGGTTTGCTTTGCTTTCTTTCTTTGGAAATGGCGACCTTCCAGATCTGAGGAAAGAAGCCTGAAGAGCATGAAAGATGGTAGAGATTACGAAGAGAGGTGGAGAGGAAGCGCAGTTTTTAAGGATACTAGGGCGGATGCTATCTGGCCCAGCAGACTTTTGAATATTGAGCTCCTGCAGGATCCTGAAAGTAATCCTAGCTCGAAAACGAAGTGGTGGCAGCGAGAAGCCAGAGCTTGGTCATTAAAAATCAATAAATTTCAGCCAGATATCTCAATTATTCTGCGTTTTATTTAAATACAAAATTGTTATATCGTTATTGAAAAACCCGATAGATACTGGAATTATCAGAGAACTGCAATGTGCTCCACAGTAGAAATTGGTCGTGTAGCCCTTGGGCAATTCTGTTAATTAAAAATTGAATTGCAGTTCCACAGAATTATTAATAAAAATGGAACAGGTATTTTTTTTCCTTCCTATCATAAACAATTGGTGAGTTGAGCTGAAGATAAGCTAAAGATAAAACTACAATATGATTGCTTTTCTAAAGCCCGAAAAGGTCCAGAATAAAAAACGCTTTAAAAATGAAATATGTATCATTGAAAGAAAATATTTTCGGATTCTACACTGTTACGCTTTATTATTCGTGACGTTTCGGTCTCTGCTGAGACCTTTATCAATTGATTATTTTCGCAAATTTGATTTTGAACCACTGCCGAGCACTATTGTATATACAGGGTGTTTGGTACTCCGTGCATAACCTTGTAAGGGGTTATTCCTGGATATATTTTGAGCAAAAAATTGTTCTTCGGAGATGGTCAATTTTCATTATCCACGGAGATACAGGGTGATCAAAAAAGTGTATCGGACCTGTACCCTCACTCACTCAAAACGCTATATCTTGAAAACTAATAATCACAATTCAAAGTGTTATAGCTTGTTTTTTAGGGAATCAAATTACCTTTCATTTGCTGTAATAGTCCGCATTGTAACTGTATCGAATTCTGAGATATTTGCTTCAGAACACAAATTTTTGACAGTTTGACCGTCAAAATTCTAGGATCAATGTAGTTTTTCTCTAAAAAACCCATTATAAAAATGTCATTTTAATGTTGTTGTTTAATGTGCCATATTATTGCCTACAAAAGATGAATACATACTTATGACTTAGGTTTTCCCGTTTTCCAGGTAATAAGCGATAATACATATGGCTTAAAAATAAAATATGCCATAAACCAACCCTCGTTCTAAAAAAACTACCTGAAATGTTGTTAAACTGAAATATTCTTTGTGTCCTTTAATTACTATTTAAATTGTCGATGAATGTCCTTTAAGTAGTATTTAAATTATCGAGGAAATGAATTAAATTAAAATGAGTTTCAACACAACGACGCTGTCCGACGCTTGGCATTGCAGTTAAACGTCTCTACGTGGAAAGTTTGGAGTGTACTAAAAGCAGAGCGGTTGCATTCCTACCACCACACACCAGTGCAGGAGCTGGTACCCATTGATTTGCCCAAAAGGATGGAGTTTTGCAATTGGCTCCTTGAACGACAACTAAGTGACGAGAATTTTATGAACAACATTCTTTGGACTGATGAGTCCCAATTCACCAGGGACGGTATCACAAACTTCCGCAACTTACACACATGGGCTGAGAGCAATCCACATACAAGAAGAGAGGCATCATTTCAGCACGGATTCAGTGTCAATTTATGGGCAGGTGTGAT
This sequence comes from Chorisops tibialis, assembly GCA_963669355.1. NCBI lineage: Eukaryota > Metazoa > Arthropoda > Insecta > Diptera > Stratiomyidae > Chorisops > Chorisops tibialis. Next base: position 260,713,542 of record OY770262.1, on the reverse strand, counting down.
TGGTGACAATTTGATTGGTCCTATTAGGCTTCCGCCTACCCTAAAGAGTTCCAATTACTTGCAGTTTTTGACAAATGATCTACAAGAGTTATTGGATGATGTGCCACTGCAACGATTGGCTTCCATTTTACCAACACGATGGTGCTCCAGCTCATTACGGCCGATAAATCAGAGATTGGTTAAATTCCAATTATAGTAATCGCTGGATCGGTAGAAATGGACCGATACACTGGCCTGCAAGATCTCCTGATTTAACTATTATGGATTTCTTTGTATGGGGACGGATGAAGGACCTTGTCTACGCAACGGAAGTAGGAACGTTGCAGGATCTAAACACCAGAATCGATGCGGCAGCAACAGAAGTAAGGCAGCAGTTGAGGAGTATGAACACAAAGAGAACACTGGCAAAACGAGCTTTAACGTGCATTCAAAATGAAGGGAGCCATTTTGAACATTTATTGTAATTAAGGAAATTTGAAATAAACCATAAAAACCATTCTTAAGTTCTTTTAGTTCAAGCGGAGAGTGTTGATCAACCTATTCTTGCTTTTTTGACAAAAGTGCTACATTATTGGAATGATAATTTCTTTTAAACTATAAGACTTATGCAATGCAAGTGTATGCATCTTTTGTAGGCAATAATATGGCACATAAGAAAACAACATTAAAATGACATTTTTATAATGGGTTTTTTAGAGAAAAACTACATTGATCCTAGAATTTTGACGGTCAAACTGTCAAAAATTTGTGTTCTGAAGCAAATATCTCAGAATTGGATACAGTTACAATGCGGACTATTACAGCAAATGAAAGGTAATTTGATTCCCTAAAAAACAAGCTATAACACTTTGAATTGTGATTATTAGTTTTCAAGATATAGCGTTTTGAGTGAGTGAGGGTACAGGTCCGAAGGACTTTTCTTGATCACCCTGTATCTCCGTGGATATTGAAAATTGACCATCTCCGTAGAACAATTTTTTGCTCAAAATATATCCAGGAATAACCCCTTACAACGTTATGCACGGAGTACCAAACACCTTGTATAATTAAGCTTGCTTTACACGTTCGAGACAATTAACAAATTTTAATACAAAAACTTCGATGATTTTAGCGTCGCGAAATTCGATCGTATAAAGCAGTCTTTAGAATGGTAGCCAAAATTAAAGTTTATGTTAAGCTAGGATTAATTGTTTTTTTTTAAGATTTTTATTTTAAATTGATGAAAATAATTTTTTTCCAAAAATGATGCTGAAATTAATTTTCTTTCTTTAAAAGAGATTTTGAATTTCTATACACAGATAATCAATCCGTAATGAAATGATCTACCATCTAACTAAGTTTGGGCCTTAAATCAATCGAAAACTTTTGAAATGTTAACGTTGTTTACTCAAAATCAATGCTAGTAATGCTGTTATGAAGCGAATTAATGTTTTTAAATGAGAATAACCGACAGCTATTTTATCAATTCAATAAAATTGGTTGTTTCCGTTGCATAACTTTTTCTTTTATTATTATTATTATTATAATTTATTGTTCAATCTCGTCAGGAGATGCTGCTATAAGAGTACATATCGATTTTTCCTGCATACTTAATAGAATTTATTCTGCGTACCTACCAAGTAGGTCGTAGATATAGGTACGAATGAAAATTGTAAATAGATATTTTATCTACATATATATGTATGTATGGAAGTTCCATAGAATTCTTAGATGTATAGTAGTTTTACTTACTCGGTCGCTCAATGTCTGGTAGCTTGTCATCATTTTCCCTGTGATGATGTTTGTGTCTTCTATGAGAGTGTCGTCGACCTCCTGGCACATGAACTCCAACGAAAACGGTATGTGCTCTGTGTCCTTAAATGAAAAATAAAAATAAGGAAATATTATAAATAGTTGTTTTTAAATAGCATTACGAAGCTTGGATTTTTTTTTTCAGATTGAATATTAGTAAATTCCTTTATAAACAATTTATATTGTATACTTCAGATTAAGTCTCTTCTATATGTTTCTTCTTCTTCCTTGGTGTTTTTTTTTTACTTTTAAAATTTAAAGGTGAACTTTCGGCTAGCCGAAGTGTTCTTTCACTAGTTATGAAAGTTTTGTAATTTAATTCCCAGCTAAAGCTCAATTAACTGCTACGTAATTTTAAATTTAGAAAGCAAATAATCTCAATTTCTAATTTTCAAATTAAATCCGGGAGACTTCTTCTGGTATGATTCAAACTATAAATAGTCCGTATCTAATTTAAGAATGCGTACAACTAGACGAAAGTATAAATCTAAATATTAGACATGTAATATTTTGCAATAATACTAAAGAAGAAGAAGATAGAAGTATCAGAGACACTTGATAGCCGCTTGGGTAAATTATGGAAAAAGGATCTTCTGGCTTTGTGGGGGTCAAAAATCCGAATGTGCTTCTTTCAGTGTCCCTAGTAGCTGCAGTATGTGAGAAATACCCAAAACGGCCGGGAACAGTCCTGGACCCTGTAGCCTAGTGGGTAGTATTTTGGTCTACAGTGCGAAGCTCGGGAGTTCATACCCCGGTCGATGCATAATTTCAGTGCAATGCTGCTTGCATATACCTTGGTTACTCCAATCTACGAAAATGGAAAAGAAATCATAGATAGATGGTTCTGTGAAGGCCCAACAACTTTTCCACATTAAGTAATGAAAAGGTTAAGGAACCTGAAAGTCAAGAAGAAAAGGTCCGATGTGGATTTTAATGCCATTGTAGAAGAATATATCATGATTTTCTTGAAAATTATTTTAGTGCCTATAGATAAACTTCCACTTTTGTACGGTAAGTGGCAGAGGGAAGGATTTACAGAAGTATCTAAAATCGATATAGAAATGGATTTAAATTTCAGATCATCATCATCATCAATGGCGCGACAGCCCAAATCGGGCCCTGGCCTCCTGAAGTCGTCGCCTCCCATCGTCTCGATCCAAAGACCGCGTCCTCCAGCTGCTAATTTTTAAAATGGCTTTGCTGTCTTCATCAACCGAGTCTTTCCATCACTTGCGTGGCTTGCCTACTGGCCGGTTACCACTCGCTTTGCCTTTAAGAGCACGTTTGGGGATTCTTCTGTCTTCCATTCGCTCTACATGGCCAGCCCACTGCAGTTTACGTAGCTTGATGAACGTTGAAGCTTCTGGTGCGATTTCAATTATTTTTATAAGTCTTTTTGCAAAATTTTAAATTTATAGCTTTTAATAGTTAGGTGATAATTGATTTCTTAAAAATGCTCGAAAAAATAATTTTGTATGGGAGAGGGTAGAGGCCCCTACCTCCTCTGCTCCCTCCCATACAAATCGTAAAATTTGTGACGCAGTTTTCTTTCTTTTCTCTTGTAAGGTGCTCGTACAAAATTTCAAGTTCATAGCTTTTAATTTGTTTGTTATTAGTTGATTTAATGAAATTGGTCGAAATCATACTTTTGTATGAGAGGGGTTAGAAGGGCAGGCACGATCTCAAAACTTTTGACGCAATTTTGTTTCAACTATTTTTAGAAGAATTTATGCAAAATTTTAAATTAGTAGTTTTTAATAGTTAGGTGATTTCTTAAAAATGGTCGAAAAGATAATTTTGTATGGGAAGGGTTGGACACTTTGAAGGTATTCGAATAGTTAATATTTCGTATATTTAAGGATTTTTTTAAAAAACATTTTGCAAATTTTCAGGTTTCTACCTTAAAATTTCATTCACAAATTTTCAGTTTTTGTAGTTTTCTCAATGAACAGGAAACACCTTGTGCACGTTAGACCAGGGGGTCGGTTTATAACAATTGTGGAACAAATTATTATTTTTTTTTCTATGTACCTATATTCAATAGATGTATTTACATGCATAATTTCAACTTTGTATCTTTTACCAGAGCCCTAAAAAAAATACTCAAAATTTTGGAGATTTCTGCTAACCACCTCCCTTCCCTTACACCTTCCAACTCGAAATTTTTACCAGAATTAAAGATTATTTAGTTCTACAATCTGATAGATTTTCGATTTGATATCTGTACTCAGTTTTGATATATAACGATTTGTAATTTTGAAAAGTGCGCTTATTCCCGCCTGTCGATCATACGGCTTACTGTCGCTTACTGCTGATCACAGGGCTTATTCCCGCCTGTCGATCACAGCACCTACGGCGGTCGATTGCACTCGCAAGCCGACTTCCCTCCTCGCTTACAGTTTTGAGTCTCCCATCGAAATATCAACTTACAACTGTCTGCTCCTTCACCTACGATCCCCATTTTTATACCGTTTTTGTCGACCGCTTTCGGCCAAATCATTTCCTTATCGGCCGACCGCTATTGGCCGAATCATTTTCTTGACGGGCGTTTACTATCTGTTGCTTTTACAAATCATATTCTTGTCGGTCGGATCATTTCCCTGTCGGCTCAATCTGCACATCATTTCATTTTCGGCCGATCACAGCTGGCCGATTCTATATATCATTGTCGATGAGTAATATGTGTCCCCGTAATTATTGTTAGCAAAGGTGTAGCCTATTTGGTGGCGTGTTGGTCTACAATGTGAAGTCGTGAGTTCAAATCCCGGTCGACGCACGCTGCCTGCTTGGGTATACCTTGGTCACCACAATCTACGAAAATGAAAAGTTCGAAGATAGAAGATTGTGTGAACGTCTAACAGTCCTTCCACAATAAATAATGAAAAATGTTAAGGAACCTGAAGGTCAGGAGGCCAAAGCCCGATTTGGGCTATAGTACTATTGTAGAAGGTCGAAGGTAATTTTTTTGATTTCTGGTTAAAGAGTTTGCAGGTGTTTTTAGTACTAGAGAATTGTTGTTGGTTGAAGCCACTGAACAGTCGATGAGCGGCATGGTGTGGGAATCGGAAAGTGCAAGCGCGTGAATTTGATATTGCTGCGAACATACGATGAGCGACTAGGGCTTACATGTAACAAAATTATATTTAATGCTTATTTTGTTTATGAATAATATAGAATTTGGCCGCCACGGCTGCTACTTGGAAACCTTCCCTGTTTTTGGTGGAATCCCAGGCTTCTACGGAATCCGCTTTGAGGATGCATGATTGGACTTTACCTCCAATCTTAACTCTGTTATGTTGTTAACATTCAATTTAATAATGATTATTTTTGCGGTGTGAAAAGAATAATTGTATATAAACTATAATATTACCACGACAGCTTGGATATAAAACGTTTCAGCCGTTATAGCGTGATTGATTCATAACAAACATTGAAATATTTTTATTATTTAGGATTAGAATGGCTCCCAAAACCCATCTTGCAACTCGACCTGACTTGATAATTGAAAGAAACCTCAGCAATTTATACCTGCCCCCTGGATGTTAATGTATACAAAAGAAACTAGGTATATTGTTATTCTACATTTCAGATTGATATGTTGTACTATATAAAATTATTGAGTGCCTCGCGAACCAAGCATATCTCTTATGTCAAGTCCTGATTATAATCTAAGCATGTCTCTCCAGCTAGTCGTCACGAACATTTAATTATTTATATACCAATGTTGTTTTATCTGGCTTAAAGTTTTTATTATTTTTTTTTCATGTCCTTGTTTCCAATTATCAGGAGTTTTTTTGTTGTTTTCTGAAGTTTACGTTCCCCCATAAAAATAAGTTTAATTTCATTCTAACTAAAAATCCAAACTTTAGTATTTATTGTTCTTTATTTGCTGAACTTTTCTCAGTAAGAAAATAGAAATTTCATCTGTTAATTTTTTATGTTGAATTTTAAGGCAACGAATACGAATTCAGATATGATGTGCATTTATAATTTGTTTCGAATCATGGAAATGTGTTGCTATATATGTGAGTTGAATAGATCTGTCTAGGGTGATAAGGAATTTGGGATAACTTCTTAATCAACTTATAATATTATTCGAAATTACAGCAGTCAGCATTCTGTATAAATCTACAATAAGAAGTTTTGAACCAATCAAAAAAATTCTCGTAGTTAAAAACAGTGGAAAAGGTCCTCTAAAACTTTGGGGTCGAAAAATAAGAGTTGGATTATGTATGCGACCAATTTAAAAATTGTTTCGAGTAAAAAGCCGAATAGAGATTGAAAATTGTACTTTTTATATACCTAAGCGGTCCAAGACCTGTACATTGTTTTTAGCTGCCGGACCTCTTATAGTTTATTCTTATCAATCTAAAGTATCAATTGAAAAAATAAATAAACTGCCAACAAGTCGGGCGAAACTTTATTATTCTTGGGACAAGTTCCAGATGTGTGGAAAGTCAATATGCAGGTTAGAGTGGTTAGGGAAGACTAAGTGAAAGCGGGTTCTTGGGCAGGGCAATTGTCAATTTAACACTTTGCGGAAACGTTCAAAATCTCCAGTGCATATAATCAATATTTCGTTCGTTTATTTATGCAAATTTGAGTTTTTATGAGGGGAGGGGTGAGGGGTGATAGTAAGAGTGGGTGGATGTTAACAGTTTTTTAATTGATTGCTTGAATCACGTCCAATATTCTCTTAATAGAACGTCAAATTCATAGACGAAGTTGCATAGAATTTTCATAGGATTCGGTGTATTTTACATTCACGAAACCAAACATTTGTATTGGAAGGGGTAGAGGAGGTATGGGAATCATAAAATCTGTGACGCAATTTTATTTCCTTTCTCTTGTAGTGTGCTTGCTCGAAATTTCAAGTTCGTAGCTTTTGGTTTGTTGGTTATTATTTGATTCAATGAAATAGGTCGAAATGATACTTTTGTATGGGAGGGGGTAGAAGGGCAAGCGCGATTGCAAAACTCTTAAAGTAATATCATTTCAATTATTTTTATAAGTTTTTGTGCAAATTTGAAATTGATAGCTTTTAAGGGTTAGCTGATAACTGATTTCTTAAAAATGGTCGAAAAAATAATTTTGTATGGGAGGGGGTAGAAGAGGTAGGGGAATCGCAAACTTTGTGACGGAATTTTATTTCCTTTCTCTTGTAAGCTGCTCGTACAAAATTTCAAGTTCGTAGCTTTTAATTTGTTGGTTATTAGTTGATTTAATGAAATTGGTCGAAATCATACTTTTATATGGGAGGGGGTAGAAGGGCAAGTGTGATTTTGAAACTTTTAAAATAATTTCTTTGCAAATATTTTTATAAGTTCTTGTGCAAAATTTCAAATGGATAGCTTTTAATAGTTAGGTGATAATTAATTTCTTAAAAATGGTTGAAAAAATAATTTTGTATGGGAGGGGGTAGAAGTTTTGAAGGTATTCGACCAGTTAATATTTTATACTTTTAACGATTTTTTTTAAATGTATTTCCCAAATTTTCAAGTTTCTACCCTAAAATTACATCCAAAAATTTTCAGTTTTCGTGTTTTTTGCGTTGCACATGAAACAGCTTGTGCCCATTAGACCGGGGTGGTCGGTTCATAACAATTGTGGATCAAATTATTATTTTTTTTCTATGTATATCAAATAGATGTATTCACATGCAAAATTTAAAGTTTCTATCTTTGAGCAGAGTCCTACAAAATTCACTCAAAATTTTCGACATTTTTGCTTACCACCTCCCTCCCTTTACACCCCCTAACTTAAAATTTTTATCAAAATTATAAATTATGTAGTTCTATAATCTGACGAATTTTCAATTCGATATCTGTACTCAATTTTGAGATATATTGATTTCTAATTTTGAAAAGTGCACCATTTTTCAAATGCTCCCCATTTCACCCCACTACTATTATGACCAAATTTTATATTTTTTTTGTATTTCGCTAGTATAGCTTAGTATATGTTTTAAATTTCAATTACATAGCTTAAGAGATAGTTGAGATATTAATTCTTAAGTGTTTTTCCTTGCACCCCCCCGACCCTTCCCCTTACAATAATAAGCCTATTTCTAAGCTGATTCTGGTGGATCTATACGCCATCTTAATTGTCCCAAAATATGAATTTTTTATGGTAAGTAGTTTCGAAGATATAACCATTTCAAAAAAAGATTCGGCCGACAATTTGTTTTTAGCCCCCCCTTTACGGACGCCAATGGATAAAAAAATTAAATTATTTTTGAAAAATGTCCCACAGCTCTCTCTATACGTGTGCTGATTTTCATCTTTCTATCTGCATTCGTGGTGAAGATATTAGCAAGTGTATATTTCGACTTTTTCCATCCCCCGCCTCCCCCTTCCACCCCACACTCCCCAAAATTTGGATAATGGAGCTCACTTACCATGTTAATAACCCAACCAAAAATCAACATTCTACCTTTAACGGTCTTGGAGGTACGAGTCCGTATGTACGGCGTACGGCGGGACGGATTTTTATACTCTAGATGGAATCTGAGAGTATTTTAAGTTCGCTCTAAGGTTTGTAACGCCAAGAAATAAGGCTCGGAGAAAAAAATGAATGATACAGAAGTTAATATTATCACTCAAAAATCCCAAAACCGGATGTCCGTCCGTCCGTCCGTCCGTGCGCTCTCTAGCTTGAGAACGCGTTGAGCTACAAAGTTCAAATTTTGTACACGTCGTTTTTGACAAAAAAGTAAGGTCAAGTTCGTGAACGGGCCAAATCGCTCCACCCCTTCTACCCCCTCCCATACAAAATGACACAATTACGCAATTTGACAATAAACGGATTTGCACAAAAAGTATAAAAGTTATTGGCCTGAAATTCTGAATATATTACTTCTATGATAATATCAATCTATCATATAAAAATTGTGCGTGTCCTCCCCCTCCTTCTACCACCTCCCATACAAACTGTACTTATCAAGAATTACTCTAAGCCAATTTCCTCAGTGCTTATAAAATTCAGCGGGCTGAAATTGTGCACCAAATATTTATTTAAAATTTTTAGTAAAGCTAAAAAAAATGAGATGATTAGCTTCACCCCTTCTACCCCCTCCCATACAAAATGACACAATTTCGCAATTTGACAATAAATGGATTTACTCAAAAAGTATAAAAGCTATTTGTCTCAATTTTGGTATATGTTACCTTTTTAATGATTTAAATCTACAGTACAAAAATTATTTGCTTCCTCCCTTTCCTTCCACCCCCTCCCATACAAACTACACTTTTTCCTGAAATTCTCTAAGCCGATTTTCTCAGAACATATACCATTTGTTGAGCTCATATTTTGTAATAAATATTTAATTAATATTATTACTAAGATGAGAAAAAAAATATTTGATTTGCTTCACTACTTCTACCCCCTCCCATACAATATGACACAGTTTCACAACTTCACAAAAAAACGATTTTCTTGAAAAGTATGAATGGCACTAGTCTGAAATTTAAGGGATGCCAATTTTATAATATTCCTAGTTATTTCTGAAAAAACCATTAAAATCCCCCCACTCTTTCTACCACCTCCCATACAAACTGCACATTTTCACTAAATCAAACTCACTAATTTTCTCAGTTCCCATTCAATTTTTGGAGTAAGCATTTTGTATAAAACATTTTCATAGCTACTTTAGCATGATGTCGAAAAAATTAGTTCAATGCTATCATCTCTTCTAACACTCCCCATACAAAATTTCACAAAAAATTCTATTTCATCTAGAGTATCGTAAGATTGCGCTTTACGCGCAATCGTAGCCCTGTTATGTTTTTTTTTTTGTTTTTTTAGGCTAATTTAGTCATGAAACGCGAAAAAAAAAATTTCAGGGTAGCAAATTTTTTTTTTTTCTGTGTCGATCATAATACTTTATTATTAAAATAATAAAGTAAATTCAAGAAATAAAAAGTGGAATGAAACTCTCTTACATTTTCCTAAAGGATCAATAAAACTATGGCAGTTGAATAAGTTCTTCAAAATCCGTAAAAAAGTGATGCCACCTTTAAACTTTAATGGTCAGCCAGTTTACTTAGGCGATATTAGAACTGAGGGTGCAGTTAACGAATTTATTACCAACTCGTTACCTCAATCTCCTGCAAACATTAATCCCAGTGACCTATGTAAACCAAAGGACATTAGAAGAATAGTGCGCCGCCTTAAACCAAAAAAATCTCCTGGCATCGATGGCGTAATCATGTCAATGATTAAAAACCTTCCAAATAAGGCTATTGTATTCCTAAATTATATTTACAATTCCTCTTTTAAAATAGGCTATTTTCCTCAGGCATGGAAGCAGGCTATTATAATTCCTATTCTTAAACCAGGCAAAGATCCGACTCAAAGCTCCAGCTATCGCCCTATAAGCTTACTGCCCACAATGGGAAAAATATTTGAAAAGATCATCTTGGTTTATGTAAGAAACATTTCTGAAGAACGTAAACTAATACCCAACTTTCAATTTGGTTTCCGTAGCAACCATAGCACGATCCATCAGCTAGCCAGAGTTAAATGTGACATAAAAAAGGCCTTTGAAGAGAAAAAGTCTACTGGTATGATTCTTCTAGACATCGAAAAAGCTTTCGATACTGTTTAGCATGAAGGACTAATTTACAAATTAGCAAAATATTCATTCCCAAAGTTTCTTATTAATATCATCTGGTCATTCCTATCGTACAGAAGCTACGCGGTAAAGATTAACAATAATTTCTCGAAACCTCGTAATATCCCTGCTGGTATTCCCCAGGGATCATGCCTAAGTCCGACCCTCTATAATCTTTATACGTCTAACATTCCTGACCCCATAAACTGCAAGATCGCTACATTCGCTGATGATACTGCCATTTACACTTTTTCAATTGATCCCAGTTTAATAGTGAACAACCTGCAGACTCAAATGGATATAATTCATTCTTATTATAACAAGTGGAAAATAAGAATTAACACCGAAAAAACACAAACCATATTTTTTACCAAGCGCAGAGCTGCCCGTTATTTGCCTCCTGTGGCAATCAATATCTTAGGCCAACAAATTTATTGGTCAAAGTGTGTTAAATACTTAGGCGTACTGCTTGATACAAAGCTTATATTTCACACTCATGTCGAGTCTGCAGTATGTTAGGCCATTAATAGCATTGGCATCTTATATCCACTGATTAATAGAAAGTCACAGCTTTCCCAGGTTAATAAGCTGCTATTATTTAGAATGGTCATACAACCTGCACTCACTTATGGTGCTCCTATATGGAATGAATGCGCGGCCAAATCACTCAAAACAAATGGTTGAAAATTATTTTGAACAAACCCTGGCATTTTTCAACAAAAATCATTCATGAAACAGCTCAGGTGGAATTAATTACAAATGAGTGCAAAAAACTCCATTATAAGTTCATGAATAGAATCAAAAATTGCGAAAACCCTCTCATTTTAGAAACTGTCAGTAAGAACTATCAATGATTATTATTATATTTCGTTATATGTAGGTTAAGTTAGGTTAAGTTAGTATAAGATAGTTTAAGTTAACTCATAGGGTTTTTGTAAATTTTTTACTCCCTGAATTGTATACACTAAAACTTTCAAACAAAGTTGAAAAGATTTTAATCTGAACACTTAAGCGATGTAATAATAAGCAAATAATTGTTGGTACTAAAAAGAAATAAATATATCTATCCATCTAATTCTCTTGAAAGAAAAGGAGCTTCTGATTTGATATCTAGATGAAATCTGAGAGTATATTGTGTTTGCTTTACCGTTTGTAACGCTAAGAAATAACGCACGCACAGAGCCGCCAAGGGTACAGAAATATTTGTTGTCGCTCAAAAACCTCGATTCCGAGTGATCGTCTATCCGTCTCTCTGTCTGTCCGTCTGTGCGTCTGTCTACTGCATAACTCTCAAAAGCTTTGAGCTATAGTGCTAAAAAATTGTGTGTGTCATTTTCAGCAAAAAAGTAACTTTAAGTTCGTGAATGGGCTGCATCCCCTCACTCCTTCTTCCCCCTCCCATACAAATTTCATGAAATTTCGAAATATAAAGAAATTGATTTTTCTTTGAAACTATTTAAGCTATCGACTTGAAATTTAGGTCAAAGTATTATAATATAGAGAAGCTAGGGTGTAGCCTAGTGGGTAGCGTGTTGGTATTGCAATGCGAAGGTCGTGACTTCAAATCCCGGTCGACGCAATATATAATTCCAGCATATTGTCTGCTCGGATATACCTTGATCACCTCAATCTATGAAAATAAAAAATTCGTAGAAAGAGGGTTGTGCGAAGGGCTAACAACCCTTCCACAATAAGTAATAAAAAAAAAATGTTAAGAAACCTGAATGCCAGGAGGCCAAGGTCCGATTTGGGCTGTAGTGCCGTTGTAGAAGAAGTAGATTATAATATAGATGTTTTGTTAAATGCATTATATCGACTTCCCTTAAAACTAGAAAAATTACAAACTTAAAATTTTGCCAAAATTTGTTTTTTAATAGTTGCAATAAATGCTAGAAAAAATTGTCAGCTCAGCTTCACTCCTTCTACCCCCTCCCATATAAATATCTGTATTATAAATTCAAGAAAAGCATTTCTCCTTCGAATATATGAGTGCTATCGACTTTGAAATTAAATCAAAGCATGGTGATAAGGGTGATGATAAGTAGTTTCAAAATTATCTAAAATGTTCCACTTCCTCTGCCACCTCCCATACAAAGGCCCCTATTTCAGGAAAACTATGTCCAATTTCTTTAAAAATAATGAAAACTAAAAACTTTAAATTCAGCAGAAAACATTTTGCATGCCATGTTCGATGTCATATGCGAAAAATATAAATCTCCCCTTCTACTTCTACCACCTCCCATGCAAAAGTCTCTATTCACTATTCGAAAGAATTTGAGATGACATATTTTCCGGTATATTAAAGTCATTCCCATTTCATCTAGAGTACCATATGATTGGGCTTTACGCCCAATCATAATTCTGTTATGTTTTTTGTTGAAATTTAAATTTATTTATTGTAATGTTACGATAGTACTGCGTTAGTGACAATATTAAATCAGTTATATGTTTGTTTGTTTGCTTCTATACCTCTCTCAGTCAGTAACTGAGGGGCAATATCTAGGGTAACACCTAAAAAAGAGTTATACAATCCCAATAAATATTTCCCGTGAATCGCATTTTATCACATTTTTCAGTTCAATATAAAAATCTTACGATTTGCTGTAACCCCATGTTATCTTATCAACAGTTTAATTGGGTTAAATTGAAAATCTTTTAATCAGAGTAAAAATAAAGATTTAGAAAAATTAAATATCATTTCACGAATGGGATGAACAAGTCCAATAAAATTGGTATTCTATTTATTTTGGAATTCAGTGAAACTACAAGCGATTTTTCGTAAACAAATGATTTGACAGAAATAAAGATATCGGAATTTGTCAACGTGTATTAATCGATTTCCGGGTACTTCATTTTATTTTGTTACACCAAGTACACAAACCGATAATCGCAGTAAAATGTTGTAAAATTTTTATTAGCTGCGTGAAATCACTTTCTATACCACTGCAGATAAATATGTCTAACATCTCATGACAAAGCTGAATAACAAGTTTGTATTTAACCTATGAATAGGTTTGATTTTTATAATTTAACTCGTCGTGTGCTACCGGGAAAGGCTTTTAACTTAATAAGCCAGAAAATATGAAAAACGAGATTCGGACGTAAATTTTAACATTTAAAAATTTGATAATATGGCAATAAAATTCAGAATGAAATAGTATGTAAATGTGGTAGTCGTAATTCCTTAAACATCGAATAAATCAGTTTGCAAATTGAGTGGCTTATCTAGTAGCTTTTGAAATATGCCCTGGGAATTCTTACCCCATTCTTTTTTTCGTTTGATTCAAGGAGGATATATAAAATGGAGTGGAGATAGGCTGTCTCATGTGGGAATACTTTTTGATTCGGAAATTTGCGAAAATTGTGTCCAAGCTTAACTTGGCTTCAAACTTTTACAAAAAAAAAAAACCATAATTTGTATTATCTCTTGGTTGCTAATATTCAGTCAGCAATAAAATAATTTTTAGTAGAATGAAGTTTCCTGTTTTATTTCAGGAATCTTTATGTTTTCAATTTTTATTGATTTTTGGTTTGTGTCTAAGCTAAGCACTTTAGAAACGGACAATTTAACGCGGGACAGAGATAGTTGCATTGGGCCTAAGTATGCCAGACAAGAATAGCGAAATAATTCTTTCGAAAATTTTACAATGGTTTCGAACAATTTAACGTGGAAAAGAGTTAGTTGCAATATTTTGAAGTGTGCCAGACAAAGATAGCGAAATGATTTTTTTCGAAAAATTTCGAGCATTTCGCCAGTAAGGGAGGGAAATACTTTCATTCCCATTTTCTTACACGGTAAATCATGCTCATAGTCTCTCCTTATTATATATCCTCCTTGCGTTTGATTATACTAATTAATATGTCATGGAGTTCCCGTTTAATATTACCATCGTTTAGAGCACTCGAAAATTAAATGGCAGACTACTGAACGTATTACGAACTTTGATGCAAAAATACCACATCACAACGCACAAACTTTTACCGACCACGAGTGCCATTCTCAAATTTGTGCCTCTGGTCGCCTGCTCAACTGCTCACTTCCATGTGCTACATGGCCGATCAATCCAACGTCTTCCTTGAAGATTATAATCCAGAGCTTGTATTGCGATATTTTCCTCTGGTGAAAATATCACTAAGATGCGTTGTAGGCATTGATTCAAGGCCACTTTGTATGCAGTACAACCATGCGTCAAACTCTCGCCGCTTCGTGCGAAGGAAGATCTCTCTTAACCTCCAGAAAGAGAAATGTTACCGAAGGCCTGATGAGCTTTATTTAGCTTTTCATTTATATGAGCCCCCATATCCTTTTCGGCTCCGCCGTCCATGCTTTTATTACTTCCTAGGTAACAAAAATCTTGCGCCTCTTCCATATCCGTTAAGAACATTTGGTGCGCTTGCTTTATGCTTTCGTACGTAAATATTTTTATTTTTGTACACAAAGACGTTTCACTTTGTACGGTCACGAAAAACTCAACTCATCGCCGACGACCACAAATTCCTCAAATAAAGCGCAAGCTTAATGTGAATAAACTCAGAGATCCCAACAAAAAACGAGAGTACACCACCATTCTATGCGAAAAGTCATCCACATTGGGCGGACATGAAATGCGCATACTGGACGTCTATTGGGAGGTAACCAGAAACACTTTTCTAATTAGTGCTGAAGAATCTGTATGATATGTGTAAAGCGGTGAGAAACCCTGAATTTCGCATGACACGTGGGATAAGGTTGGCGATCGGAAAAGAGCCAAATTGGCAATCATCTCTCAACCCGATATCAACCAACGAACACCCGACTTGAGGCAGTACTAATGCGATGCTCATATACAGCTTAAAAAGGCTGTTAGACACGACAAGTGAAAGCCTATTGAAGATCTGTCCAACAATGCAGAATCTGCGGCTTACCTTGGTGTTATGGGTTCACTATTTAAAATTATGAAACAGTTCACGAACAGGAATTTCACTGCCAACCACCTGGTGAGAGATGGCAACGGAACTCTTCTTAATATGAGTGAACACCAGTTGCAGCGATGGAAGGAATACTGCTCTGATATTTTAAACATCTTGTCGGAGGAAGATATTCTAGAAACAGAACAACTACCAAACATCCAACCGCAACAATCCTCTATTAGGGACGACCCCCCAGAAAGGAAGATAGTTTCCGCCATTCGGTCAATGGTGGAAAGGAAAGCTCCAGGTTTAGATGGACTACCAACCGAACTCCTCAAAGTGGTCCCGGAAATAACAGCCGATATACTCCTCCCACTCTTTACTGAGGTGTGGAATGAAGGAAAATATTCGACTGAATAGGAAGGAGGGCGTCATTGTGAAAATTCCGAAGAAGGGCGACCTGCGGGATTTTGGTAATTGTCGTGGTATATATTTACTTGGCGCCATATTGAAAAGCTAAGGTAATTCTCAATGGGATTAGTGATGTTGTGGAGAGCACTCTTGAAGTTTATCAGGCTGTGTTGTCTTGCACCGACCACACAAATACCCTACGGATAATATTGGAGCAGTCAGCCGAAATGGGTTCGCAACTACATCTCATGTTTGTGGACTTCCAGAAGGCTTTCGACAACGAATGGAATGCTTTGCTTAGAAGAGATATTCCAGATAAGCTCATAGCTATGATTAAAGAATACTACGAAGATGCAAAGTGTCGCGTCTTGCATAGAGGAGAGCTCTCCGAGAGCTTTCCTGTGCGAACGGGTATCAGACAAGGCTGCATATTATAGCCCTGTTTCTGGTGGTAATAAATGACATCTTGAAAGCTGCACTGGAAGGTGGAGAAGGTCAAGGTCTTCAATGGAGACTATTTAACATCTTAAGTCACCTTGATTGAATATGCTGATGACGTGTCTTTGCTTGCACATAACCGTTCGGACTTAGAGTCAGATGTTCGCTCGCTTCATTCTAAATGCAAAGATGCGGGACTAAAAATAAATGTGCGTAAAACCAAGTACATGCACATGGGTTCGAACGCAAGCATATCGATTGTTCTTAACGGACAAGATGTTGAAGAGGTGCAAGATTTTTGTTATCTCGGAAGCATTGTCGGCATGGATGGCGAAGCCGAAAAGGATGTTGAGGCTTGTCTAAATAAAGCTCGTCAGGCCTTCGGTATCCTTTCCCCTTTCTGGAGGTTAAGAGAGATCTCCCTTCGCACGAAGCTGCGAGTTTTTGACGCATGCGTCAAATCCGTGTTCTTATATGGTTGTACTACGTGGAAAGTGACCGTTCGACTTACCAAGAAACTAAAGAATTTCGTAAACCAACGCCTCCCACGCATTTTAGGAATATTCTGGCCAGAAGTAATCTCCAACGACGAACTTTGGAGTACAACTGGCCAGACTGAAATAGGTATTGAGTTTCAAAGGTGGAAGTGGCAGTGAATCGGTCATACTTTGAGGAAACTAGAGCGAAACATCGCCAAACAGGCTCTGGATTATAATCCTCAAGGAAGACGTCGGGTTGGTCGACCATGTAACACATGGAAGCGAGCAGTTAAGCAGGATGCCAGAGGAATAAACAAGTCCTGGCAACAGCTTAAGGCCGATGCTCAGGATCGCGCTTGTGGAAGTGAGGTGTTTCTATCCTATGCCTTTATAGCGGGTCTCAACAGGAATTTGATTGTTTAATAGGGACGAGGGAAGGGCATGGAGGATTCAAAAACTTTTGATGCATTTTTATTTGAAATATTCTTGGAAGTGTTTGTCCAAAATTTTAAGCTGATAGCTTTTAATGATTTGGAGATAATTGATTTTTTAAAATGGTCGAAAAAATACTTTTGTATGGGAGACGGTAGAAGTTTTGGAGGTATTCAGCTAGTTAATATTTTAAACTTTTAAGCATATTTTTTTAAATGAATTTCACAAATGTTGAAGTTTCACTCAAATGTTTTAAGTTTTTGTGTGCTTTTTTGTTCTATGTATGTGAAACACCTGGTGCAGGTTAGGACCCCCCTTTGAGGTTGGTTCAAATTAATGTATGTGTGCACGTGCAAAATTTTAACTTTGTATCTTTTACTACAGCCTTGAAAAAATTAGTGAACATTTTCGACATTTTGGCCAACCACCTCGTTTCCCTTACACCTTCCATCTTAAATTTTTTTCGAAAATTGTAGATATATAGCTCTACAATTTGACAAAATTTCAACTTAATACCTGTTTTGAATTTTGAAATGTAACGGCTCCTCATTTCCCCCCCACTACTATTATGACCAAATTTTATATTTTTCTTGTATTCCGCTAGTACAGCTTAATACATGTTTTTCAATTTACGTAGCTTAAGAGATAGTTGAGATATTAGTTTTTAAGTGTTTGTCTTTGCACTCCCCCTTCTTTTTAGTAGATTATAAAGGAAGTGTATCCCACCTAATAGGTCTTAAAATAATTTTTTTTTGGATCAAGTAATTCCGAAGAAATAATCATTTGCAGAAAAAATTTGGCTGAAAATTTGGTTTTAGCCCCCCCTCCCCTTTCGGATGCCAATGGATAAAAAAATTAAATTATTTTTCGAGTTTGACCCATAGTCTTCTCTATACCTATGCTAATTTTCAGCTTTGTATCTGTAGATATTAGCTACAAAAAAAATTATTTTTTTTCTGTGGCGATCACAATACTTTATTAATACAAGGGTAAGCCAATTATTATCCGCAATGTATTACAGTTTTCATTTATGTTGGTAGTACTGTCGTGTTGCGTAGATAATGTACCCGTGGTGTAATTGTTGATATGTCTCTGCAGGTTTGATGCTGCTACGTTAGTTCCATTATCGCTGCCCTGCCGTTAACCATGGCTGTCCCGCTTTCTGTTTGAACCAAAGAACGTTTAGTGATCCGGTTTTTGTGGTCGGAAGATGTATCAGTGGCCGAAATTCATCGAAGGCTTTCGGTACAGTACGGGAACAGTGTGTTGCCGCAACGGAGCGTCTACGAATGAATTGAAAAATTCAAAAATGGTCGCACAAGTGTTACGCACGACGAAGGAGCCGGATGGCCGCTTACTGCCTCAAATGAGGAAAACATTGAGCGTGCACGTGACATGGTTCTGTTAAAAAGACGAATAACTATTGATGAAGTGGCACATCGTCTGCAAATTAGTCATGGTTCTGCCTACGAAATCATCCACAACAGACTGGGGTTTCATAAGGTCTGTGCAAGATGGGTGTTGCTGATTAAGCTGTTAACGATAAGCTGGTTTTGTGAAGGGCCAAAATATTGAATTAAAAACTCTTGAGTTGATTAAACGTTATAATATTTATTGAATTAATGTGCTTGAGTCGACGATTGATACAGAACGAGAACTGAAAAAATATTGACATCTTGAATATTCAATTGTTTCCGATGGCGACTAGATTGATTTATTTTCTCAATTGTGTCCAATGGGTCCCATAACAACTCACACAGTTGCATAGACAAACGAGCTTGGACATCTGCCAAAAACATTTGGATCTCTATGATAACGAATGTGACATCTTCTTAGACAAAATTGTCACAGGTGACGAACCTTGTATCCATTATTACAAGCCGGAAAGTAAACGGCGGAGTATGGAATTGAAACATCCAAATTCGCCCTGCAAGAAAAAGTTCAAAAGCCAACCATCCGCAGGAAAACTGATGCTTACAGTTTTTTGAGACTCACAAGGCGTAGTACTGGAACATTATCAGGAAAAGGGCACAACAATAAACAAGCACACTAACAAATTGAACCCTACTTTTCGAAGCAGACGCTGGGACTGCTGTCAAAAGGTGTTGTGTTGTTTCACGACAATGCCCGTCTACATACTGCTGCCCACACTGCTGAAACGCACCAGAAACTAAACTTTGAAGTACTGGCTTATCCTCCGTATAGTCCTGATCTTGCCCCTTCTGACTACCACTTGTTTGGTCCACTCGAAGAGGCATTAAGGGGCCATAGATTTACCTCGGATGAAACAGTGAAAGAAGCGGTGCATTCCTGGTTCGCAGCTCGAACGAAAACCTTCTTTTATGAGGGCATCAAGAAGCTTGTGCAACAATGGACCAAGTGCGTTGAAAAACAAGGCGACTGTATTGAAAAATAATGTACATATAAGTTTCCTATTTGTATTGCAATAAAATTTATAACTACATTGCAGATAATAATTGACTTACTCTCGTGGAATAATAAAGTAAAAGTGGTAAACAGACATTAGTCGGAAGAGAGTAATAGCGTCAGGTTGTTGTGTTTGGGTGGTTTGCGATTCGTTGTAAGCAAAGTGCATCCCAAGGGTGGTAAAAACTAATATCATTGCAATAATCACCGTCTTATTTCAGCTTTTCTAATAGCGATCTTTGCTGCTCGCTTACACTCTGAGGAAAAAAATTGCAAAAGCATTTGTATTAACATTGCTATAAGGTACTTACTGCCGTATCAAAAATTATGGCTAAGTAATTCTCAATAGGATTAGTGAAGTCGTCGAGAGCACTCTCGAAGTTTATCAGGCTGGATTCCGTAAAGGGTCGTCTTGTACCGACCACACAAATACCCTACGGATAATATTAGAGCAGTCAGCCGAAATGGGTTCGCCACTACATCTCATGTTTGTGGACTTCGAGAAGGCTTTCGACAGCGTTAAGCGAGATTACATATGGAATGCTTTGCGTAGGAGAGGTATTCCAAATAAGGTCATAGCTATGATTAAAGAATCCTACGAAGATGCAAGGTGTCGCGTCTTGCATAGAGGAGAGCTGTCCGAGAGCTTTCCTGTGCGAACGGGTGTCAGACAAGGCTGCATATTATCACCAGCCCTGTTTCTGGTGGTAATAAATGACATCTTGAAAGCTGCACTGGAAGGTGGGGAAGGTAAAGGTCTTCAATGGAGACTATTTAACATCTTAAGTCACCTTGATTATGCTGATGACGTGTGTTTGCTTGCACATACCCGTTCGGACTTAGAGTCAAATGTTCGCTCGTTGCATTCTAAATGCAAAGAGGCGGGACTGAAAATAAATGTGCGTAAAACCAAGTACATGCACATGGGTTCGAACGCAAGCACACCGATTGTTCTTAATGGACAGGATGTGGAAGAGGTGCAAGATTTTTGCTATCTCGGAAGCATTGTCAGCATGGACGGCGGAGCCGAAAAGGATGTTGAGGCTCGGCTAAATAAAGCTCGTCAGGCCTTCGGTATCCTTTCCCCTTTCTGGAGGTTAAGAGAGATCTCCCTTCGCACGAAGCTGCGAGTTTTTGACGCATGCGTCAAATCCGTGTTGTTATATGGTTGTACTACGTGGAAAGTGACCGTTCGACTTACCAAGAAACTACAGACTTTCGTAAACCAATGCCTCCGACGCATTTTAGGAATATTCTGGCCAGAAGTGATCTCCAACGACGAACTTTGGAGTACAACTCGCCAGACTAAAATAGGTATTGAGATTCAACGGCGAAAGTGGCAGTGGATCGGTCATACTTTGAGGAAACCAGAGCAAAACATCGCAAAACAGGCTCTGGATTATAACCCTCAAGGAAGACGTCGGGTTGGTCGACCATGTAACACATGGAAGCGAGC
Organism: Chorisops tibialis; assembly: GCA_963669355.1. Taxonomy (NCBI): domain Eukaryota; kingdom Metazoa; phylum Arthropoda; class Insecta; order Diptera; family Stratiomyidae; genus Chorisops; species Chorisops tibialis. Next base: position 260,692,607 of record OY770262.1, on the reverse strand, counting down.
AGTTGAGCAGGAGGCCAGAGGAATAAACAAGTCCTGGCAACAGCTTAAAGCCGATGCGCAGGATCGCGCCTTGTGGAAGAGAGTTGTTTCTGTCCTATGCCCCTATAGGGGGTCTTAACAGGAATTTGATTGATTGATAAGGTCAGTGATCTGGCTTTGCTGTTATCCTGCTTCAGTGCCTTATACGCGATCTTTAGTTGAGTTTAGTATGACCGTATGAAGAATTATCGCAATACAGCAGTATTTCGGCTTTGCTGTTCTCCTTATTCAGTTTCTTGTGCCGTATAGCCATAGTGATATTTTGTTTAGTGTAAGGTACTTTGATGCCTCCGCATTCTATTGCTGGCATACTAGCCCTGCAGGTTTGATCTAAATATCTTGCAGCATCTTGTGTTGTGTAGCAATCTTTTATTTTCCCCTCCAAATGGAGCCTGGGCGGCTGCAACAACCCTAACCATCCTTTCCCCCTCTTTTCCCCTTAACACGACAAGTATGAGTGAAGTGCATATTGAGTTCGTCAGCACCAGTACACATGATAAATAACTAAAGCAACTACAATGTATACACATATTTACTTAAAAGTATATTGTACCATATAATTAGGAATCTTTTTAGCTTATTCTATCGATTTTTATAATTCGCAGCATAATACTCAAAATTTTTCCTATACGAAATAAAAAAGTAATCTACAAATTAGGATCTTCGCAAAAAAAATAAATAAATTGCAATAGTCCCTCCGAAAATCATTGTGGCTTACCCTGAAATTAATTATTAATTGATTATATGTAGTTGGTCTATGACAGAATTTTCAGTAATAAGTAATATAGGGAATATTCAGGAACGCAGGTGAAAGGTCGGGGCCTGGACTATATCCTTTGTAAATGGTACAAGAAAGACTTTCAAGGCTTTTCGTACTTCACAGGCTTTGAATAATAATAATTCTTAATTCGCCTTTTCTTTCACTACCCACCGATATTATGCTCTTGCACAGAAGTGTAAGTCCTCTAGTTCCGATGTAACATGCAATAACAAAAACGAATGGGAACCAAGATTAACAAGCTGCCTGTTCTGTTCAACTAATCAGAAAGTACATATTCGAAAATGTATGGGGTGTATCAAAAAGAGGTGTAAAATTTATTTACAGACCCAATTTGAGAACGTACAGTCCTGCTGGTGGTCCGCCGGCTACAGTGCTTGAGTCAATTGAAACTTATACGTGTGACGAGCCAAATCTTTCGTCCATATTCGCTGCATTGTGGACGTGGAGAAGTCGAGTTCTTGAGTATGGTAACGAGTGGAGGTGTTTGGGTCGTTTTCAACACTGTTCTTCACTGTGGCGATATTTTCGACCCAACGTCCGAGGCAAAGTCGTTTCGGTATCTTCACATCTTGCACTGAACCAGTCTCTTGGAATTCTTTGAGTAGGTTGCGCACACACGTCTCAGAAGGCACAAGATTACGATCAAGTTTTGCGCATGGTAACTACGATTGTTCGCAAATTTTCAACAAATTCAACGACTTGTTCCATGGTATATTTCATTTGACAAATGATAACATTAGACAACTATCAAGCGTTCAGCTGTCATTTAATAGGCATTTCCAAACCTATACCTCTGTATATTGATATTATTGCTATATTAGTAATATTATTGGTCCCTTCCACAATGGTTAGCAATGCAACTCCAACTAGATATTGACTGTCTTAGATTTGAATTGTAACATTATAAAGCAAGAATACGATAAAGAATATTACAACTACATTCTTCAAATAGTACCAGAGATTTCAGGATATAGGAATCCATTAATTAATTTGCAACAAAGCGAAAACAGAAATATATTAATTAGATAAGAATGATTAAAGATTCCGTGTATGACTTCTTGATAAGTTTATTGATTTTCAGTTCATTACGGCGAGTAAATCAATCTTGTACAGATTTTCTCCTAATTTAATTAGCTCGTATTTGCGGTGTGTCTACCATATACGAGTATCTATTGTGGAAGAAAACATTAATTAAGGCTTTTATTGAAATGTTTTGCCGGATACATATCGCAAATTTTTGGAAGATATGTAAGTGTGAACTCAAATTCCGGTCGACTTATAATTCCAGTTGAGCAGGAGGCCAGAGGAATAAACAAGTCCTGGTAACAGCTTAAGGCCGATGCTCAGGACCGCGTCTTGTGGAAGAGAGTGGTTTCTGTCCTATGCCCCTATAGGGGGTCTTAACAGGAATTTGATTGATTGATAATTCCAGCACACGCTTACGTGGATATATCTGGGCCACCTCAATCTGGGACTATGAAAATTCGTAGATAGAGGGTTGTGCGAAAGGTTAACTTCGGTTTCGCAATAGGTAATAACAGAAATTTTTTTTTGAAAAGCATGAAAGTTAGGAGGCCAAGGCCCGATTTCGGCTGTAGTGCTACTGAAGAGAAGAAAAGCCAATCATAGTCCGATTTGGAATACCAAAAGTCGTTACCGTAGAATCCGTCCGTATCCGAGGTGCTGTATCTTTTTCTCGTATTAATTCGGTTTTAAGATCACGGGTGATCCAATGAGTGTCCATTTGCCTTTTTTTGGGCAAGCAGGACTGGCTATGGGTGTAATCTACTGCTCCTATCTCACAGGGGCAGACGAGTTAGAATGCTTGTCACAAATATTAAATATGATTTCAATTTTTTAGAACTATTTATTAATAAAGCTTACCTTCAAAATCTTTTTCTGTAAACTCTTGATGACTTGGCTGACATATTCCGGGATCTATCGGGGCCTCGTCGTCTATAGGTTGAGCCTGCATTGTCCACGGTCTGCAAATTTAAGGAAATATTGAACAATTTAGTACTGTTGTACATGATTCCATATTACAAATCTTAATACTATAAAGGTTTTACACAAACTGATAAATACTTACTTACTAAGATCCATTTTGGCGGTATCTATCTAATAGTTTTCTCTAAAGTGAATCTAACAGATTTATTTCAATATATAAATTCGATGACTATAAGGGTTACGTTCATTATGTAACAGCTATCTTTTTTGCTATAATATATGCATTCTGTCCTTTGAAATTGATTATTTTTTTATTTTATTCCAGGCACAATTTTGGCATCTACGAAACGCAGTAAGTTTATAAACGAGATGTTTTTATTTAATTTTTTTTATTGAACCAAGAAAGCAACTCAAAGTCGATATAATCAATAAATTCTGTCGAGAGTTTTGCAATAACAACCCAGATAAGAAGCTCAGTAGTAACTGCTCAGTTTTATTCGAAATTAACTTTTATATTTATAAATTATTCAGATCATAACCCATATCTCAAAATAAATCAAAAATGCTTTGTTTTAATTTTGTTATTGTGTAAACTAATAATTTTTAAAAAACTAAATCGTGAAAATGATGGAAAATTTAAGTATACCGATATGTAGTCAATTTTTTTTTATTTTGAGAGGTGACGGTGAAATTGCAATACCCATATATAACGAGCTTGATAATGCTAAATCATCTAGTTATTACGGATAAACTATGTAATTTAGCTGTACATGTGATTAACGTGTCCTTAATGAATTGTCCTCAGTCTGAAGTTTCAATGAAAACCGTAAACGTTGATTATTTTAAGTTAAGATAAGCCAGTATTGTGCGATTAGCATCTTTTATGTGGGCAGCACTAGACTTAGTACCAATTGTGACTATTTCTGGATAGCAATTATATTCATGGCATAATTGCTAGAATAAACTGCGGTATTCTGCTGTTATTTTCACATTATGATAGGTAATTTTCAATTTAATGATGAATTAAATGTGCTTAAGATTACACGGGTGGGTAGTCTTCTGATATGGTTTAAACAATAAACTAGTGATGGCATTCATTTGTAAGATTCTCATGATGATTAGAGTGTTGCACTTGAGCTGGTGCATCAGTGTGCCTATTTATAATAATTAACTTCTTGTCTTGTAATTTTAGTCAAAGGAAGTGGAGCTCTTGCTTTTAATAAGTGAAATTTTGGACAGACAGTCTACAGAAGAAGTTTACAAAGTATCTTTTCCTTCTTTTTAATTAAGTCGCACTTTAACTTTTAAGAAGTAAATAGTGTTATCTTTTAGATTTTGAGTTACAGAATTTGTCGGTCTGTATTCGAAGTGATTTAAAGTTCAAAAGTTTACTAATTGATATTTTATGAGAATCTACGTGACTCACTTAAAGTGGACTTTAAAAGTGAAATATTGCGCAAAATTAAAAAAAGAAGATGTTAGTGCCAATGCTTCTTAAAATTTTTCATTGAAAAAGCTGTAAATGAAAGTAGAACTGCTGGAGACTTAGGATCGGATCACAGCCGAAGTTTAAACCGAATATTTGGTTTAAACTGCCGCTAAAACGAAAGAAATCTGTAAGCGTTCGATTAAAATTATACATCTACAACTACACTACAGCCCAAATCGGGTTTTGGCGTCCTGATCTACAGGTTCCTTAATATTTTCATTATTTATTGTAGAAGGGTTCATAGCCCTTCGCACAATGAATTTTTAATTTTCGTAAATTGAAATGACTAAGGTATACCCAAACAGGAAATGTGCCGGAATTATACTTCGATCGAGATTTGAACTTACAACCTTCGCATTGTAGATCTACACGCTACCCACTAGGCTATACCCTAGCCTTGATTTAGATTGCAACTATAAATTTGGCTCTACGAGAAATTAACTACATTTTTCTATTTCTATTTTTATGCTCTAGATGAAATCTGAGAGTATATTGTGTTTGCCTTACCGTTTGTAACGCTAAGAAATAATGCTCGCACAGAGTCGCCAATGGTACAGAAATATTAGTTATCGCTCAAAACCCTCTATTTCCAATGACTGTCTGTCTGTCCATCTGTCTACAACATAACATTCAAACAATTTGAGCTATCGTGCTGAAATTTGATTTATGTTATTTTTAGCGAAAAACAAAAAAATCTTTAAGTTCGTGAATGTTCTACTATATGCCCCTACACCTTCTTCCCCCTACCATACAAATTTCATGAAATTTCGAAATTTACAGGAAGTGAGTTTTCTCCGATACTATTTCAGCTATCGACTTAAAAATTAGTTCAAAGTATAATGATACGAATACCATTAAGATCAAAAAGTATTGATCCAATCTCTTCTTCAATCTCATACAAATGCACAATTTTCAAAAAAGGCATTTCTTCGATTTTCATTGTAACTATTAAAGCTAAAAGAACGAATTTTTGCCAGAATTAATTTTATTATAATTGCGACTAATGTTGAGTAAAACTATCAGCTTCACCTCAATCTTTTTGCTCCTTCCTATACAAATCTCACGAAATGTCGTAATTTCAATTCAATAATTTTTCTTCAAATTCGTCAAAGCAAAGTGGCAATGTAAAAATTTTTGTTTAATCCGCATACTACTTCTACCACCTCCCATACAAATGCACAAATGCATAATTTTGGTAAATGCATTATATCGAATTTCGTCAAGCCTAGAAAAGGAAAAATCTTAAAATTTTGCCAGAATTTGTCGCTTAATCATTGTATGTATGTTTATATAAGAAATTTAAGAAGAGTATTTTTCCTTCGAACATATGATAGCTATCGACTTTAAAATTGGAACAAGGCATAGGGGAGGATACTGATAAGCAGTTTCAAATTCATTCAAAACCTTCCACTTCCTCTGCCACCTACCACAAAAATCCCCCGGTTTCATAAAAACAATATTTAATTTCCTTGAAAATTATGAAAGCTACAGAAATATTTTGCGTACAATATTCGGTGGCGCATGCAACGATTACAAACATTTTTACTGCTGACCGCCTTACACGACTATACCCCCCCCCGTCCGTTCGTGCATCCTTGAGAACGCTTCGAACTAGAAAGTGTAAAATTGTGTTCGCTTCGTTTTTGACGAAAAAGTAAGGTTAAGCTCATGAACAGTCCAAATCGCTCCACCACTTCTGTCCTCTCCCATACAAAATAACTCGTTTTCAAAAATATACAATGTAACCACCTTTTAGGAGTGTACATTTATAATTCTACACTTGTATGAGCAAATTCGACCTTCGGGATTGTGGCAATTGGCGTGGTATATGTCTACTTACTGCCGTATCAAAAATTATGGCTAAGGTAATTCTCCATAGGATTAGTGATGTCGTCGAGAGCACTCTCGAAGTTTATCAGGCTGGATTCCGTAAAGGGTCGTCTTGTACCGACCACACAAATACTCTACGGATAATATTAGAGCAGTCAGCCGAAATGGGTTCGCCACTACATCTCATGTTTGTGGACTTCGAGAAGGCTTTCGACAGCGTTAAGCGAGGTTAAGCGAGATTACATATGGAATGCTTTGCGTAGGAGAGGTATTCCAGATAAGGTCATAGCTATGATTAAAGAATCCTACGAAGATGCCAGGTGTCGCGTCTTGCATAGAGGAGAGCTGTCCGAGAGCTTCCCTGTGCGAACGGGTATCAGACAAGGCTGCATATTATCACCAGCCCTGTTTCTGGTGGTAATAAATGACATCTTGAAAGCTCCACTGGAAGGTGGGGAAGGTAAAGGTCTTCAATGTAGACTATTTAACATCTTAAGTCATCTTGATTATGCTGATGACGTGTGTTTACTTGCACATAACCGTTCGGACTTAGAGTCAAATGTTCGCTCGTTGCATTCTAAATGCAAAGAGGCGGGACTGAAAATAAATGTGCGTAAAACCAAGTACATGCACATGGGCTCGAACGCAAGCACACCGATTGTTCTTAATGGACAGGATGTGGAAGAGGTGCAAGATTTTTGCTATCTCGGAAGCATTGTTAGCATGGACGGCGGAGCCGAAAAGGATGTTGAGGCTCGACTAAATAAAGCTCATCAGGCCTTCGGTATCCTTTCCCCTTTCTGGAGGTTAAGAGAGATCTCCCTTCGCACGAAGCTGCGAGTTTTTGACGCATGCGTCAAATCCGTGTTGTTATATGGTTGTACTACGTGGAAAGTGACCGTTCGACTTACCAAGAAACTACAGACTTTCGTAAACCAATGCCTCCGACGCATTTTAGGAATATTCTGGCCAGAAGTAATCTCCAATGACGAACTTTGGAGTACAACTCGCCAGACTAAAATAGGTATTGAGATTCAACGGCGAAAGTGGCAGTGGATCGGTTATACTTTGAGGAAACCAGAGCCAAACATCGCAAAACAGGCTCTGGATTATAACCCTCAAGGAAGGCGTCGGGTTGGACGACCATGTAACACATGGAAGCGAGCAGTTGAGCAGGAGGCCAGAGTAATAAACAAGTCCTGGCAACAGCTTAAAGCCAATGCTCTGGATCGCGCCTTGTGGAAGAGAGTTGTTTCTGTCCTATGCCCCTATAAGGGGTCTTACTAGGAATTTGAGTGAGTTGATTTAATGAAATTGGTCGAAATCATACTTTTGTGTGGGAGTAGGTAGAAGGGCAAGTGCGATCTCAAAATTTTAACGTAATTTTATTCAACTATTTTTTAAGTTCTTGTGCAAAATTTCAAATTGATAGCATTTAATAGTTAGGTGATAATTAATTTCTTAAAAATGGTCGAAAAAATAATTTTGTATGGGAGGGGGTAGAGGTTTTGAAGATATTCAACAAGTTAATATTTCAAACTCTTAGAAATGGATTTCGCAAATTTTCAAGTTTCTATCTAAAAATTTCATTCAAAAATTTTCAGTTTATGTATTTTTTTCATTGCACATGAAACACTTTGTGCACGTTAGACCTCCACTTCGGTGCATAACAATTTTGGAACAAATTATTATTTTTTTTCTGTGTACATTAAATAGATGTGTCGACGTGCAAAATTTAAACTTTGTATCTTGTAGCAAAGCCATAAAATAATCACTCAAAATTTTTAACATTTTCGCTTCCCACCTCCCTCCCCTTACACCCTCCAATTTAAATTTCTTACCAAAATTAAAGACTATAAAGCTCTACAATCTGAAAATTTTTTGATTTGATATCTGCAATCAATTTTAAGATTTGGTGATTTGTAGTTTTGGAAAGTGAGCCATTTTTGAAATACTCCCCAATTCCTCCCACTACTATAATGTCCATATATTATATTTTTTTCATATGTCGCTTCGTTTCAAGTTTCAATTACATAGTTTAAGAGACAGTCGAGATATTAATTTTTAAGTGTTTTTCTTTGCACTTCCCCTGACCCTCCCCCTTACAATAATTAGGTTCTATCTAAACTGATTCTAGAAGATCTTGATCCCATCTTAAAGGTCTCAAAATATCATTTTTTATGGGAAGTAATTTCGAAGATATAATCATTTGAAAAAAAAATTCGACCGATAATTGGTTCTTAGCCCCCCCTTTTCGCACCCCAATGGATAAAAAAATTAAATTATTTTTAAAAGTTGTGCCACAAACTTCTCTATATGTTTGTTGATTTTTAGTTTCCTAGCTGTAACCATGGTTGAGATATTTGAACTCGTATTTTTCGGTTTAAGCGCTCCCCCTGCCTCCCTCTGAACCCGTACACCCCCCAAAATGGGTATCCACCCGAGATCCGTAACTATCAACAATCTCCCCAAAAATGAATTTTTTATCTTGAAGGGTTTGGGAGTTAATGAGCGCTGAACGTACACGTCAGAGTACGGCGTACGGCGCACAGTGAGGCCGAATGGCGAAAAATCGGAAAAAATTCAATATCTCGAGAACGGATTAACATAGAAACCTGGGGCCGATCTCATTCGACTCAGAACAAAAAAATACATCAAGTTCAACTGTTTTTATTGAAGAAAATGGTAGAACTAATGGGGAAATGCAAGCCTATTGGCAAGATAAAAATTTCTGAAATTTTCGGAATAGGTTGTACTCATCAAAACAAGTAGCAACAAGTATTTTGAGTGTATATTTAAATTAAAATAATTAAATTATAATAATAAATAATTTAAAAAAAAATAATTACAATTAAAAATTCAAGAAAGTTTAAGAGACTGGAGAATTTGGTAAATAATAAAACTAGGGATTCAAAGTCAAAGGTAGTTCAAATTGAAAAGGTATTTACGATTTCAAATTCAAGGAAATTAGATTAACAGCTCCTTAGCTGCATCACTGATTTCGAGGTGCTTTTTCTTTGGTTCGGGTCTCATGTTCGTGATAAAAGGATCCGAAGTCTCCAGTAGCTTGTGGAACACGTCTTCGTTGATAGGTAAACGAGACATTTTCCGCGAGTTTCTCATCCTAAAAGTCTTGTAATCCTTATTTCTACTTTCTTGTGCCTCTTCCGACAATATTCCGACTGGGAAAATCGACTTCTGTACTATTCAGCACCATGCAACAAAATCTTATGTACCGTGGATTGCATGTAGTACCATGAATGGCCATCTCTGCTGTTTCTTTTGAGAAGAGCCGGAATTTTTCTGGGTGGATCGTTGCATTGCTATTGACTTCCAGTCTGGTAGCGATCCGGTGGATTAGAGTTTCGTCGACTTCCGTTATTGCACTTGTGACCTTGCAATCATTGAAAAAACGTCTGGCTGTGTTGCCATTATTTGAAGATCCGTAACCCTGATTAGCGAAGTCTACTTTGATGCCGACTTTCTCAAGAAACTCTTGTTGAATACGTTTCTTTTCGTTTTCGGGCATGACTCGCGTGTCTTTTGTAGTCCTCCATTTTTCAAAATTTTTGTTGTAGGCAATGTGAAGAATGTATTCCATACACTTGATTCTGGCATGTAATGGAGAGCATTCACATTAAGAGGTTTTTGTTGGATTTTTGCCAAGTCGTTCATTTCGGATGGTAGAGCACTGCATATGTAGCAGGCACTTGCAGACTTCATATTTGTGATGGCTTGCGCTATCTTGCCGTCCAACATTGTCATCACCAGAATATGTCGAATACGGATGACAGTAATGCCGATCACCACTTCGGTAGCTTCCAACTTCTCTATTTCTTCTTCAACCCGTTTTTTTTCAGCTCGCGCCAAATCAAGTGTCTCTTTCTGGAAACTGTATCTCAAGGGCCTGCAATGTCTTGTTGAGGAAGGTCGGTTATTTTCCCAAATTAATCCATTTTGATCAACATCAATTGGGATTATGAGCTTCAGAGAAACTATTGACGTCATGGATAAATTCTAGTCACTTATTTCGTTATTGTCGATCGAATATTTTTGGGCAAATTCACTTTGGCCTGAGGCACCGTCGAATCCCCATTTCGTCGTCAATATTAATTCGTGATTATTTAATTTTTCTAGTACTTCTGGAGGTTTTGCTTCCAGAATTCGTTTGGCAGTATGGTCAAGCATATTCTGCAAAGGGACCATTGCGAATGTTTCATTAATTGACACATTTTCAGGGTAGCACTGCTTCTTTGAGAGGATTAATTTTTTATAACTTGGAAATACATGGCTCCCAAGGTCTTTTAGCGCTTGTCGAATCACCTCGTACTGATATTTTGTCAGGTTGGCCTGGAGAAATATAGCTAATGCCTGATCGGCTGACAAAGCTTCGGGTTTATCGTGGTCTTCATGTGTTGCAGCTGCGTTAATCAAGCTTTGTGGGTACAATGCTTGAAGGCTGCGTATTTTATTCCTCTTGTTTCTTTCACCACAATCATCAAAGTCTGTACTTGGTCTCTCAACACATGCAGTGAATTCCTGGTCTCGTATGTTAAAAACATATTCATTTTCCATCCACTCGCTGAATTTTTTTTTTAACCTCGCCCGGTCCCGATTTACCATTTCTTTTTTTTATTAAAATGAGGCAAAAAACTCTTGCTTAGAGTTGTCAGCATTGAAGAAGTGTTTTCCTCGTCAAGTTCAGGGTGATTTTGTCGAAGGAATACGTCGAAGTTTGTACCACCCCAAAAGCACTCACACAAATCGCGGTATTTAATTTTGATAGAGCTCATGACTAGACAACGTTAGCAACTAGACTGAACTCGAATTAAAAGTGTTTTGAAGTTGGGACATGCATTATTTGAGCCAGTTGGGTAAACAAGAAAGTGCAACAAACAAAGGCGCACTATGATCGGATAGGCAGATAAAGGCAGATGATTTTTGTTCTAATCTTTACTTTAACACGTCAAGTTTGAAAAGTGACCTTCCACATCTCGGAGGAAGCCGGAGCTTTTTTGTAATCATAGCTGTTATAGCTGCTTATTTAAAATTCGTAACTTATAACGTTGTAAAGCGCTCTAATTATTTTTTTGCCCAGTTTGACTGATGTGTGGCTTAGTTGGCCATCGTAGAGCAGGGAAAAAATTTGATAATTTTTTTCTCCCTTTTTTACAGTTATATATCACTCATTTAGAGTAGTGTCTAATTTGGTCAAACTTCCATTATTCTGAGAGTGGACCTAAATTAATGAGAATACCCTTGAAACAGTAAAAAAAACATGCTGTTCCTAGATCCTGTAGCTTATATAGTGTGAGAATCAAAAACTAGATAATCGACATCAGCGCTTTCGAAAATCGAATTTTTTTCGCTCTGGCACCACTGTGCGGCGTACAGACAGACGGATTTTTGTTTTGCATTTTTAGGCTATTTTAGTCATGAAACGCGAAAAAAAAAAATTTCAGGGTAGCAAATTTTTTTTTTCCCAAGTCGATCACAATACTTTATTATTAAAATAATAAAGTAAAATTAGTTCAATGTGGCCACCCCTTCTATTACTCTCCATAAAACTTTTGTTAGGATCTCAAAAATTTAGCTTTCATCTAGAGTTTGTATGATGGAGCTTTACGCGCAATCGCAGTCTTGTTATGTTTTACACGAAATTTGACCATAATAAATTTCAAAGGCACTGAGAAAATGGGTAAGTTGTATTTTGTGGAATTCTGCAGTTTGAATGGTGGAAAGGGTGGAGTGGGGGTGGAAGGACTTGAAGGGTTTGAATTATTTCTTAAATAAATATATTTATTATAAAAATGATAAATTCGAAATTTCAATTTATAGTAAAGTTGTGAAATTGTGTAATTTTGTGTGGGAGAGGATAGAAAGAGGTGGACTTAACTTCACTTTTTTAGTAAAAATTACGTCAAGAGAAGAGAGCCAACAAACGAGTGGACGGTGAGACGAGTGAGTGGTCAGACGGAGGGATATCCGACTTCGAGATTTCTTAGGGTATTCTCATATTTCATCTAGAGTATAAAAAATTATATGGGAGGACTTAAAAGGAGTTAAGCAAAGTTCACAATTTCTTTTTTTTTTTAATTATTGCTACTATTAAAAAACAAATTCCTCAAAATTTTAACCTCTTATAGTTTTAATTGAAATGCATTTTTCAAAATTATGCATTTGTATCGCGGGTGTGACCGGATTGGAACGGACGTAAATAGCATTCACATCGTTATAATTTAGTCAAGTTTTGAAGTCGATAGCTTTAATGATGTTGGAGAAAAAAAAAAGTTCCTTAAAATTTCGAAATTTCGTGAAATTTATATTTGAGGTGATAGAAGGAAAATGTGACTCCTTCATGAACTTAAACTTTATTATATTCTAGACGAAACCTGAGACGATATTGTGTTTACCTTTCCCGTTTATATCGCTAAGAAATAATGCTCGCACAGAGTCTCTAAGGGTATAGAAATATTTGTTGTAGCTCAAAAACCTCGATTCCGAACAACTTCTTCCGGTTTTGAACTAGCAACGCAATAAGATATCACTGAGTTTAGCTTGAAATTAAAATTAAAATAAGAGAAATCAAGTAATCATCAGCATCATCAATACCATGGAATATTATAAAAATTGTGAACCAAGGAACAGAGTTTATAAATAAATAAGTCCACAATGGAATTACGTTAATTGCTTTGTTTTTAATAAAAGCACGCGCTTATACAAATATATATTCCCCAACACGTAGGCTCGAATCGTTTCGAATTTCTACTCTGAAGCTATTTACTTGTCATATTACGTGGGAACTTCAATATTTTCTTAAGATTTCGTAATATTTAAGTACGTTATTCAGAAAGAGTGCAATAATTTTTTTTTTGCGTGCCCATATCTCATGCGTATCGTACCATTAACGTTGAACAAATCGTACAGATTGGAATTTTTCCAGTGGAAAAGTTATTTTTGTACGCAATGTCGTACCTTGATGGTTCGTTTTAAATGTTGTAGCATAACTTTTAATATACAAATATGTTCCTAATTTGTTGAGTTGGAAGCTTTTGTAAATAGTAAATATTTAAAATAGGTCGAAAATCACGTACAGTGACTACTGAAGCTTCTCACTCTAGTAGGCAGAATACGCTATCCACAACAGTTTTCTTTATCCGTTTCTAATCTCAAGATAGAAAATACCCTGTGACGTTGGTGCTTTTTAAAAAAAAGTTAGGGTAATTTGAAACAATCAGAAGGAGTTAACATTTTAAAAATAACTTATATAGTGCTTTTCATATAGGTTTCAAATGAGTACTTCTCTAATTTTAATCACTTATAATTGCTGATACCTGCCAGCTTAATTGTTAGGTTGTGTAGCACATTGGTAGTGAATTTTAAGATCGAGGCACGCAATCGAAAAACAAATAGATATTTTAGGGACAAAAAATCAGTTTTTACAGTAGAAAATACGTGACTTATATAGAATAGGAAGTAAATATTCCCCAGAATAATGTTCATGCAATGATTATAAATAATGCTAGCAAGCTATTTGCTTAGGATATGGAATGAAAGTAATTGTGATGGAAGCGAATAGTTGAAGTTGGAGGCCAGAGAAATAGCCAAGTCGTGGTGAAAACTAAAGCGTGATCCTCAGAATCGCACGTTGTAGAAATAAACTGTATCTGTCTATCCTTATAGGATGTCTTAACAGGAAATTGATTGTTTGAAAATTTAATCCGCGCCTCCTAACAGCTTCCACATAAATTACACGCAATTTAAGGGAAATAATTTTTCTTGGAAAATACCAAAGCCATCGACTTGAAAATTTGTCTCAAGTACAACAATATAAATTCCGTCAAAGTCATTCAGACCCCTTTTACCCCTTCCCATACAAACAGACTCAATTTCGGAATTTCACAATAAACGAATTTTCTCAAGAAGTATTAAATCCATAGATCTTAAATTTAGAATGTTTTTCACGAAGGGATCAATCCATAGAATAGAAATAATTTGAATCAGCTCACTCCTTCTTCCAAATCCCATACAAACTGCACTTTTTGTTGAAATACTATATATAAACCAATTTTCTCAGTACGTATAAAATTTAACGAGTTGAAATTGTGCACTACATATTTATTTAGAGTTATTAGAAATATTGATAAAAATTAACTGACTAGCTTCACTCCTATCCTCCTATATAATTCCAGCACATTGCCTGCTTAGATATTCCATGGTCACCTCAATCTATGAAAATGAAAAATTCGTGGAAAGAGGGTTTTGCGAAGGACTAGCAAACTCTTCCACAATAATTGAAAAAAAAAAAACAAAAATGTTAAGGAACCTGAATTTCAGGAGGCGAAAGCCCGATTTGGGCTGTAGCGCCATTGTAGTAGTAATAGTAATTTTCTCAAAACCTATCAAATTTTTGAAGCTTAAATTTGGTATAAAACATTTCGATAGAAACTCTATCATGATGTGAAAAAATTAGTTCAAAGCCATCACCCCTTCTACCACTCCCCATACAAAATTTCTCTTTCATCTAGAGCATCATATGTTTGGGTTTTACGCCCAATCGTAGTCCTGTTGTCTTTTTAATTAATTTTTGTATGCCTCTCAATGCAAAAGACGTTATCACCTGCATAAATTAAGGCAATGAAAAGGGGCAGAACCTCATCAACAGTACTGCCATCTGTCGGAAGTGATAACAAAAGACACAAGACCTTAAGCAAAAGCGTCGTACATAGACCTGCAGAAGAAACTCAGATCTCCATGTTCGGCACTAGCTACCGAGATGGGATTAAGGGGATCAGGATCGGTGTTATACATACCAAACATCCGCGTAACCTATAACCCAAAAATCCATCCTGGTCGAAATCCCAAATGCGGTCAAAGAAGAAATTAATCCTCAGCTTGGACGATTATGTCTCAATCCAGAATAGATGTTTAGGTTTAGGTTGTAGAATGTATTAATCGTTTGCCTAGATGAGCAAACCGCTTTATGGTTAGAGCAAGCAGCTACGAGCATTAAGCTGAATGCGTCTACTAACAGAGCCGTCTGGGAGAAAAATATCCCACGATAAAAAATAATCACGGGAAATTTTCCTCACGAAGAAGATTTGTCTAAGGAGATAACCAGCCTCATAAAATGGTGGCTTGTGCGCCTTTGATTGGAAAGTCCTTAGCAGAAGGATAGAGGGCACCAACCTTCTCTATCGACAACCAATCGATCGGAAAGCGAAAAAACGGGCACAGAGTCTGCTATAAATTCTCAAGCGCGACTCTCCGCCCTAAGGTCAAAGAGGCAGCAGACCGCAGCTCACCGAAGATGACCGTAAACCTGAATAGCTTAAAAGTTATTCTTGCGAAACCCCAACGTGCAGCAGCGGACCTTATAACATCGAGATTTGCAAAGGAGGAATTCCATGTAGCCCTTTTACAGGAACCACGAAGGTAAAAATTATTGATATTTCACGAAAAATGGGTAAATTAATTTTCGAAAAAAGAAGCGAAAGTCCTAGAGCTGCGCTTCTAATAACATGTCACTTAATAGCAGACCTGGTGAAGGTATCCAAGGCAGGAGGGGCTCAAAAGCCTATAATTGGCTCGGACTACTTTCCTCATATGGAGTCAAATTCTCCACGTCAAGGAGCTAGTGGAATATAGTAAAATCCACAACATGACAGTCATCCTGGGCTGCCACGCTAATGCACTCTACACTATATGGGGAAGTAGTGATACCAATAAAGGAGGTGAGTCACTATAAGAGTATCTTACTACGAACAATCTAGATATAATAAATAACAAGGCCAACTGCTAAGCAGTTGTACTTGACCTTACCATAATAAGCCTCGACCTTCTTGACAAGTGCGAATATTGGCACGTATCTAAAGAAGCATCACTTTCAGATCATAGGCATATTTCGATGTAAAGATTTCATAAACAAATATAGAAACCCTAAGCGTGCCAAGCTGGGGTGTAGCTTAGTTAGTAGCGTGTTGGCTCACAATGCGAAGGTCGTGAGCTCAAATCCCGGTCGACGCATAATTTTAGCACACTACCTGCTTGGTATACCTTATTATTATTTATTATTATTATTATCTACAAAAATTAAAATTTGTAGATAGAGGGTTTTGCGAAGGGCTAACAACCCTTCCACAATAAGTAATGAAAAATGGTTTGGTGAATGTTTGATAAAGGTCTCAGAAGAAACCGATATGTCACGAATAATAAAGCGTAAGAGAGTAGAATCCGAAAATCTTTTCTTTTAATGAAAAATGTTAAGGAACCTGAAGATCAGGAGGCCAAGGTCCGATTTGGGCTGTAGTGCCATTGTAGAATAGAATAGAAACGTGCCAACTGGAATCTTTACCAGTCAGTCCTTGAGTATGCAGTAGGCAGCATCAATAAGTAGCTTGGACTGCATTGATCAAATAGCTAACAAACTCCTAAAAAATTCAATAAATGTCTACGAGCAAAGCTGTATAATTCTACATAAGAAAAGAGCAAAGCAAACACCTTGGTGATTCGAGAAACTGGCGGTAGAGTGTAAGGAAACTAGAAAATTGTTCAGTAGAGCAAAATCCTTTGGTAACTCAAGACTTCAAAAGGCGTTAGCAAAATACTTCCCGATTGATATTAGACTCTTAGTGGGAGCAGATGGGTCCTTGACAAAAAATAGCATGGAAACGCTTGAAGTGTTATTGGCAACACTCTGCCCAGTCTGCAAAATAATTAACAATGAAAATTTAGAAGAAGAGCAAAGGACATATCGCCAAACTTCGTTCAGCAATGTCATTGCTGGTAAAATTTTCTCCGGAAAAAATCAGATGGGCGATTAACATCTTTAAGCCCTACAAATCAGCCGGAGTAGATAAAATATTTCACGTGTTACTGCAGAATGGGTTCGAGGATCTAATACCAATAATCATAAGGACTTTTAGGCCCATTTTATGTGAGGGCATATCTCGAAAATCTGGATGAAAAGGAGGGTGGTTCTTGTACCAAAGGCAAGGAATTGTCCCATTGATCAGTCTAATTCATTTCGCTCTGTAAGTCCTACTTCCCTCTTTGTCAAGACGAAAGAAATTAGTGGACTTTCACATAAGATCAGTACCCAAAGAAGATATTTTAATGAGAACCAACACGCCTATTAGAAAGGCAAATCAACAGAGTCAGCCCTTCACGTTCTAGTAAGACAAATTGAAAAGGCTAAAAACCACGAAGAAATTGCCCTTTGCGCATTCCTAGAAATAGAAGAAGCGTTCGACAAATCTCCTCATGATGCCAAAATAGCTGCCGCTCGGCAAAAGGGTCTAGAATCGTCCTCAATAAAATGGGTATGCGCCATGCTAAAGAGCCAGACGTTCCAGGAGCTCTCGATTATAATTGACAACGGAAAAAGGATACGAGGTAGAAGGATACGCCAATGACCTCGTCATTATCATTAGAGGTAAATATGACGTAACAATATCAGAAAGGGCACAAGATGTCTTAGAGGTGATAAAGAACTGGTGTCAGTTTAGAACTTGAACATCAACCCAAGAAAGGCCGAGATTGTATTATTCACTAAAAGAAGTAAAATTTACACAACACATCCTTCTGTAAATGGAACATGAATACCCTTCTCCAATGATGTTAAATATTTAGCTGTTATATTTGAAAATAAACTCAACTAGAACAAACATGTAGAATGGACTCATGTCAAATCATTATAAGCGTTTTGAACCTGCAAAAGTTTGTTTGACAGGAGATCATGATTACAGCCCAAGATCTGGTGTTACAGAATAATCGTACTTCCAATATCACATACGGATCAATAGTCTAGTGGACTAAAATATTACAACAAAAGGCACAGCTTACGCTAAAAAAAATTCAAATATCTGTCTTGGTATCACAGGCGCAATGAAAACCTGCCCCACCGCTGCAAAAGAAATCTTCCTTGGCATCCCGCCAATATATCTCCAAATATGGGAAAACAAATACAAATCGGAGGATTTTAGAAATCACATTAAAATCCTAAAAAAACCCGAATATAGAGGTCCTAACATTATTGAACACTATGCCGACCGAATTCAACTTTGAAATCCCCTTCAAGGTTATAATCAGAGACGCAAGGGCTGGTAATCCATACTACCCGAAATGGGAGAAGGGTCAACTAAGTATCTGGTATACAGGTGGTTCATTTTCTTCAGAGGGAGCTGAAGCCAGAGTTAAATGTCCCAACTTCTCGGCTTCAATACCACTTGGTAAGAAAGCCATAATCTTCCAGGCCGCACTGATTGCAATAGAGCTATGCATCCAAGAGCATAGCAGAGCTCATCGCAACAAAAACATTTATGGGATGGTTAGGCAATTCTCAAAGCCATAGCATTCAACAAATACGGACCGAGGCTGGTTTGGGACTGAATTCAAAACCTTCTCGTCCTGGAAAGAAGTAGCAAAGTTATCTTAATGTGGGTCCCAAGAAAATTTAGAGATTGAGGCGACTAAAGAGGTAGACCGCCTTGTAAAAACAAATTTTTTTGAACCACAGCGATACTGCGGAAAGCCAAAAGGACATTGCCACTATTTTTTGGGTTTTGATGATCGACTATAAAAAAAAGGAGAAAATGTCACAAGAGGATACTGTCCCAACCTGCTACAAAAATTAAAGGATGCCATCAAGGAAAAAAGAAGAGGATAGTACTTGAGGTGTGCTGCTTTTGCACGTAAACGCCCTTTTCACAAGAGTCTCATTGCATTGACTGCCCTTTATAAATGCGACTACTGAATATTGAACCACCCCCTTTATAGTCCAGATCTGGCACCTTCCGATTACTATCTATTCCTAAAACTTAAAAAAGAACTTCGGGGAAGAAAATTTACCAACGATAAAGAGGTAAACTCGGTAATTTCAGCCGAATTTTAAGGCCTTGATAAAACATTTTTTTTAGAAGGAATTAATAAACTTTATGAGAGATGTGATCAATGTATTAGGCTTAAGGGAGAATATATTGGAAAGAAAAAATAATAACTTGTTTAATTTAACCACCCTTCCCTGTCATTCCGCGAACTCTTTGACCTCCCATCGCAGGTACATAAGGTAAGTTTCATGTTTGAAAATTACATTTATTTAGAGAAAATGTAATATTCCAGACTCCTTTTAACGTTTATAACACTAACCTGTAAAACTTGTATTATATGTTATTTTCGTTTAAATTGGTTGCTTATTCATAACACGTATTTTTTTTTTACTCTAAGTACTATTGGTACGTAAAGTTTTTTATTTGTTTCTCGCAATTCCATTGAATTTTACTATTATCCACGATTCAAGAAATTTCCAGTTCCACATTATACATACATCTCCTGGATCTATATTAGGGGAAGCAAAATTGTATACGGCAAGTTCTGTGCTTCAAAGTTATATCTCCTTCACCATTTTTCGCGATTAATAAATAATTCACATCTGTTTTTGGCTCATTGCTTGTAGTTCCATCTGCCATCTTAGTATCATGTATATATAATACTTGTATCTCGTATTGTGGAAAAGATATGGTCATCTTTGCAGATAGAAATTCTTTTCGGTTCTTTGTTCGGTATGGTGAAACGGATTTAGGATTGCTTAATAAAACCAATTTAACACAACTAGATATTAAAATATTAATTAATTTGTTATTGAAACTTTTACTGTTGACTTTTTGTAACAAATGTAGTATGTATATGTAAATCAAGTCATAAATGGAGTAGATATAGAGTGAGTATTTAACCAACATGATTATTCATTCTGCGAAAAGCATACCTCGTAATTACAATAATTTGTACAGCAGAACAGCGGAGTAAAATTCATAAGTATTGTTCGCATTGTCAGAGTTATTATTAATATGTGCTCACTTTGCTCTTGACAATGAGGACATTTTTATAAAACATAACAGAATTATGATTGGGCTTAAAGCTCAATCATATGATACTCTGGATGAGATGGAAATGACTTTAATATACCGGAAAAAATGTCATCTTAAATTCTTTCGAATAGTGAATAGAGACTTTTGCATGGGAGGTGGTAGAAGTAGAGGGGGAGGTTTGTATTTTTCGTATATGACACCGAACATGGCATGCAAAATGTTTTTTTGCTGAATTTAAATTTTCTAGTTTTCATTATTTTTAAGGAAATTGGTCATAGTTTTCCTGAAACTGAGGCATTTGTATGGGAGGTGGCAGAGGAAGTGGAGGGCTTAAGATGATTTTGAAACTGCTTATCATCATCCTTATCACCATGCTTTGATTCAATTTCAAAGTCGATAGCTCTCATATACTTGAAGGAGAAATGCTTTTCTTGAATTTATAATACAGATATTTGTATGGGAGGTGGTAGAAGGAGTGAAACGGAGCTGATAATTTTTTCGAACACTTATTTCAATTATTAAGAAACAAATTCCGGCAAAATTCTCAGATTTCATCTAGAGTATAATTAAGAAAGATTCGGAAGAATTGAATAATGTGGATTGTGATATATTACCTTGCGACTCATGCGAAAAAATCTACAGAGGAGAAACTGGAATTGAATTCGAATGATCATCGTCTATCTACTAAATAACTCTCAAATGAGCTATCGAGCTGATATTTTTTGCATGTATTTTTTTAAGAAAGAAACATTAAGCTCGTGGACTGGTCACATTTTCCCACTTCTTCTACCACCTCCCATATTCGCTATACAGTAATTTAAAGAATTTGAGTTAACATAGAAAATGTTTGCGCTGACGGGGTTTCAAGGAAAAACTGCCAAAAAATCTAAAGGTATTTAGATACTTGACGGTTGGAGAACGTACTCATGTTAAGGAAAATGGTACACATATAAAAAAAACAGTCAAATATTTAGCAAAATATTTGATTAGAAATGGCAATAAAACAAAGAGTTTTTGCTTCCATAGACTTAGTTGCTAAGTGTTTCGTTCAAAAAAATCATTTCGTGAAAGAAAACCCTTTGAAATTTTTTTTATTAGCTGGCTGAATCAGGCGCTCTTGAGGTCCTGTAAAAAATCGACTCACGATCTATTTCTCTTTTCATTTCATTTAGCATCCTCGTAAAACTATTCTTTCATACAAACCACAAAATACCTAATGTCAACCTTCTAACCAATTAAAGGGTGTTTTTTAGAGGCGTACTTTAGGGGAGAGGGTACTTTAAATTGGCAGCACTGTTTTCTGTGTCAGCCGATTTGAAAGATTCTGGTGTTTTGGGGTTAGTTTGGTTTGGGAATTCATTATGAATAGACTCACGCCGGAGCAACGTTCGCAAATTGTTACAGATCCGCAAGTTCATTAGAAAATTTCGTTCAGTGATGACGCACATTTTTAGTTAAATGGCTATGTCAATAAACAGAATTGCCACATTTGGAGCGATGATAATTCACAAGGCATTGTTGAAACACCATTACATCCAGAAAAAGTCACCGTTTGGTGCGCTTAATGTGCCGGTGGTCCATATTTCTTTAAAAATTATAATGGTCAGAACGTTACAGTCAACGGTGAGCGGTATAGAAACATGATTACTAACTTTTTTGTGCCTCAATTGGTAGGCATTAGTGTCGCAGACATAAGGTTTCAACACGATGGCGCCACATGCCACACAGCGCGTGATACAATTGATGATCGCTTAATTTTACGAAATAAACCTGTTAACTGGCCACCTCGTTCATGCGATTTGACGCCATACGATTTTTTTTTCTCAGGGGATATGTAAAGTCCCATGTCTATGCCGATAAACCAGAAACTTTTGAGCACTTGGAAGCATTCGATGCTTTATTGCCGAAATACAGCTTGATTGTGTGAAAATTGCACACTGTTACGCCATATATAGGCCAACCGTGGCGGGCGCATGCCCAAAATCATATTCAAACATTAATACCATAAACTTGTCTTTCAAATAAAGTCAAACTCATGGATATTAAAATCATTTTTCTGTGTTTTATTTCAATTTAAAGCTCTCTGCCTTTTTAAAACATCCCTGTACAAATACCGACCAACAACAAAACCACAATTGCACCTACACCGCTCATATATCACGTCGTAGTGCATCTAAATAAACATGACAGCTAGATCAGGCTACTCGAGATTAGATATACTTTAACACTAACACTACTCCCCTGACAGAGTTTGGACAATGAAATAATACCAACAGTTCAGCGTGAGTTTAGAAGTACAAGAAGGCAACATAAGATACGAAAAACAGGGAAACTTGTATTTTGCTTGAGTTTGACGGTTTTCAAATGTTTGGACACGAGCACAAACTTTAAACGATAAAGTACAAGTTTTTTGATAGACTACTCATTACAATCGAAAATAAATATGACTTTTATAAATAACAATTTAGTATGATTGTGTTTACTTCATAAAAGCAAAAGAAATTGAGAAAATTCAAATTTCGGCCAAAATTTCCCGCGCAGTCGCTGTACATGCATTGTCCAAACTCTATTAGAAGAGAGAAGTGTTAGTGTGTATCGAGTATCTTTAATTCCCACCTATGGGCGGGAGCTGCAAAAACTTCTCTCTCCTATCTGGATAGTATCCAGTCTCGGACTATTAAAATTATAGGAGATTCTGACATCACTTCTTCGCTCGATTCACTCGAGCATAGACGAACCTTAAGCTCTCTAACCCTTTTGTATCGCTACTACAATGGAGATTGTTCGGACAAAATCTCTAATCTCTTGCCCTCACGTATGCCCTTACCTCGTAATACTCTACTCTCGCGCTCATAAGTATTCTCTCAACCCCACCTTAGGTCGCACTGTCAAATTTCGTGATTCGTTTTTAAACCGGACTGTTCGAATATGGAACTCGCTGCCCATCTCGGTTTTGCCGCATGACTACAACATTCAGCGATTCAAGGGAAATATTCATAGCCACTTCCGTCTCTCCCCTTAATTCCCAAAAACCAATATCCTTCCCCCCTCATCGGAGCTGTGCTTCAGTACAAGAGGGCAACCCCTCTAGTTCCGGTGACACATAAAAAAAAAAATCTCTTCTCGAGATAAGACGTAAGAGATTGGCTTGTGGTTTGAATAGGTGATAGATTGTGGTTAGCGAATTGTGCGGACTTTGACCATTACATAATTTAATGCAATTTATAGCATTTTTCGTTTTTGTGTGACATTTTTGTTTTGTCATCCCGAATATTCAAGGTTATCTCTAAGATGATTCCAGGAAATTATTGAATATTTGATGATCCATCTCTTGGAAGTGTATAAATGAGGAGAACCTTAGAAGAGACCTCAGGGCAGTTGGTTGTTATCAGTAACCCCGTTAGTAAGAGAGTGGTACCATTTTTTATTCGTTTGTAATCCATCGTTTTAAGAAAGTTTATTAGTAATTTTTTTATATATTTGTTAAAGTATCAATATGTGACCATAATCACCAAGTGAACAAAGTTTTAATGTATTAAAAGTAAAATCAATATATTTTAAATTATCAAACGATGGAGTCAGTCATCCTTCCAGGCCTGATGACATCCTAGTCGTAACAGCCATCGGTAACATGCTTCTTAGTGTGGAAATAAATGAGATTTTCTCTAAGACCTTTATCTAAACTAATATATATGCTCGGATGTAAGTGCCAGATAAAAATTCCCAGACCAAACGGTAGCACCTGTAGACTTTCAGTTTTCCTTATTAATTTCTATGAAACATGAATGTACTATAGAAACGATCAGATCCAAAAAAATATTACACCTTAAATCTCAGAAAAAGTTTTTCCGCATATAAAAATTGTGCAGTTTATATAAATGGCAGAGTAGCCTTTTCAGCGTCGGTGGCTCAGTGGTAGAAATTGATAAATATTTGTTTTTTAAAGAAATACCCATCGCTAGCCATAACTTTTTCCCCCATCTTTCTGGTAGCATACGGAATCTGCGTCCAAAACAATGCTCTTCTTTTCAGTCGATCAATGAATCGACCTAATTTTTGGCTTCTACGCAAGAGTGGAAGTGCTGATCAGCCAGGCCATGCGTCATCGATGTGAATAGGTGGTAATCGGAGGGGGCGGGTGGGGTAGGGCGTCCCGTTTCAATGTTTACAGGTGGGCTTTCACAACGTGAACAGCTTGTAGCCGAGCGTTGTCAGGCAATAAAATCACTTTGTCGTATCTCTCCTCGTTTTGCAGCCGTTCCTCCTTTAATGCTCGGCACTGACGCATTATTTGTTTTTTGTAGCAATCTCCCGTGATGGTTTCATCCGGTTGCAACAGCTCATAATACACCACGCCGTGTTGGTCTCACTAAATACACAGCACGATTTTCGAGCCTTCGATGTTGGGCTTGGCCGTCGATGTGTATGGCCGCGGTATCCCCACAGAGACAATCAATCAATCAAATTCCTGTTAAGGCTTCCTATAGGGGCATAGGACAGAAACAACTCTCTTCCACAAGGCGCGATCCTGAGCATCGGCCTTAAGCTGTTGCCAGGACTTGTTTATTCTTCTGCCTCTGCTCAACTGCTCATTTCCATGTGTTACATGGTCGACCAACCCGACGTCTTCCTTGAGGATTATAATCCAGAGCCTGTTTGGCGATGTTTCGCTCTGGTTTCCTCAAAGTATGACCGATCCACTGCCACTTCCGCCTTTGAATCTCAATACCTATTTTAGTCTGGCCAGTTGTACTCCAAAGTTCGTCGTTGGAGATCACTTCCAGAATATTTCTAAAATACGTCGGAGGCATTGGTTCACGAAAGTTTGTAGTTTCTTGGTAAGTCGAACGGTCACTTTCCACATAGTACAACCATATAAGAACACGGTCAAAAACTCGCAGCTTCGTGCGAAGGGAGATCTCTCTTAAACTCCAGAAAGGGGAAAGGATTCCGAAGGCCTGACGAGCTTTATTTAGCCGAGCTTCGACATCCTTTTCAGCCGTCCATGCTGACAATGCTTCCGAGATAGCAAAAATCTTGTACCTCTTCCACATCCTGTCCGTTTAGAACAATCAATGTGCTTGCGTTCGAACTCGTGTGCATGTACTTGGTCTTACGCACATTTATTTTCAGTCCCGCCTCTTTGCATTTAGAATGCAACGAGCGAACATTTGACTTTAAGTGGCAATGCGATGCAAAAATTCCTTCCTTTCTTAACGTTGAAACAGCTGTTCCCATGTGTAAAAACGCCGGTCGACATTCCATAGTTTCAACTCTTGTGGTCCCCAATTTTCTTGCTTGTGCATCATTTCCAAGCTTTTGAAACGATGTGGAATGGCTTGCTTAGTCATGCGCAATGAATCTGCATGTGGTTGTTGCGTTTGACATGAATCTTCTTCCAGTAATGCCTCCAATTCTGCGTCTTCAAACATTTTAACTGCTCCGCGATGCTCCTTGTCTTCCACGTTGAAATCACCCATTTTATTGCTTTAAAACTTTTCGCGACACGTTTCTTTGCTAATAGCACCCTCGTCATAAGTTTCAACAATCATTTGACGTGCCTCAGCCGCAGATTTTTTGAATTGTAGGCAAAAAGCAAAACTTCCTGCAAATGACGCTTATTTGGCTCAAACTTCGACATATTCGCGCATAAAAAACTATATGATGCCAATAAAATTTCACAAATCTAACGATGAGAAATTGCTCAGAAATCCCTAAGTTTACCTTGCGACGTTTCTGATCCGTCATTGTTGATCGGCACTTACTGCTAACGCCATCTATTGGGAAATGGCGGGTTTCAATTTGTTTTACCGATATCATAATTTCAGCGAAGCATGTCAGCAGATGTGTCCGTGCGATTCAAAGCCAATAATAATTAATAATCGGTAATTAAAAATAGCCCCTATGAGTTTTGTACATTCGCCTACGTAGACGCAAGACCTGGCGAGGGCCGGTGTTGGAGTACGGCTTCTGTAACATATTTCATAGCCCTAAAACTAGTAAAAATACATTTTTTCTCTTTAGTGTCATCCTCCCTTAAGGATAATAACTGCCAAGTTTTATTGCTCGAACATTTTTAATTAAATTTGACACTCTCAAGCCAGAAGGAATAGTTTGTTTTTAATCCAGAACTATTAAAAGTTATTTTGCAGTTGTTTTGGCCATTGATCTATTTTCGCATTGAGCGATTCCAAGCACTTTCTAAATTTTAAGTTCTGGATTTTACTGTTTTTAAAGTTAAGCAAATGAAATAAAGGGCTGTCACGTCATTAAATGAGTAGACGAACGTTTTCTCTAAAACGATCTACTCCCGGCTTATATTAAATACTCTATCAAATTAATTAATTAATTAAACTCTAAGCAAATTTTCTAATTTGTTCCAAATCGCTAGAGAATTTCATATTTCAAGTGACAATTATGAGACATTGTATGTTGTTCGGATTTCGCATTAAAAAGCTTTTGAATTAATAGAGTTAGGTAATTATTCCAGTAGAAGAGCAAATTTAATTAGCTACGCTTTTTGTGGAACGAAAATTGTTTGCAGTTACTTAGATGCTTTTCATTTACTCACTAAATATTAATAGGGCTCAGGATAATTTGAATTATTTTCATATTTTTATTAAATGAGAAGTCGTAAAAGTTTTACTATAATTCAACTCTTATGGTTTACTTTACGTTAAGAGGTAAAGAATAGACCAATTTTCGGTTTGGTTTTGATTCTTTCTTAAGGGGGGACATCTGAGTAACTAAAAAAAAAAGCGGATTTTCTGGAATTTTTTTTGGCCAAATGAAAGAGCCAATCAAAAATTTGTAAAGTAGGTTTTATAGTAGTAGGCACGAAGTACAAAATATAATTTTTCCAAATAAATCCAAAACAAAATTGCGGCTGTGCAGCATTTCTTCGTAGGCCCTTTTTTTTGGAAGGGGATCCATGGCCGGATAGCTAACGTCCTTAATTTTTGATCTAGAACAAAAAATCAAGTTTGGTTAGTTTCTATACACCAACAGCTATTGACACACGCAGAATTTTTGCGACATATTGATTTTTCGCAAAATGGTGAGTGATCGAATAAAAAGTTACAATTTTCACGAAAAAAAAACGTCACCAAATTTTTGATAAAAAAAAAAGTAAGCAATATAAAAAAAATCTTACGTGTGTCGATAGATTAAGGTATTTTGAATATACTGTCAAAATTTCAGATCGATCGGTTAAGATTTATTCGAGTTATGTATCCGGCCGTCCCAAAAAAAGTGGTTTCGAGAAAAACGCGATTAAAGTTTTAAGTACTGTAAAATATACCTGATATACCTGTGAGGCATCGCCGCAGAATGGAAAATTTGGACATTTAGACACTTTTGCCGGATTCTATCTTATGGTATATTGTTTTCAAGACCCTAAAGCATTTTTTAAGCGAAACAAAAAATTTTTGATTTTTTCAAAATTTTACTCAGATGTCCCCCCTTAAAGGACTTATGCATAATAGAGCTATGACCTCCACATCTTCTAATACCGCTACCAAAACCACAAAATTTCTAGATACTCGTAACTCGTATTAACTTAATATAAATGATTTTGGTTTTAGTAAGTTATGACATTTCTTTCTTTGTTATTCTAATAATAAAGTATTGTGATCGCCTTGGGAAAAAAAATTTGCTACGCTGAAAAACTTTATTTTTCACATTTCATTACTAAATTATCCAACGATGCAAATAAAAACCGTGTGTACGTCTTTGAGATAGAAAGTTCATTCTTAGCTGTATTATAAATTGGGAAGTAGGGGTGGTTGGTAATCTAAGCCCGACTTCAATTTTTGTAGGTGTGCATCCAAATCTTAGACATGAGCGAGGTCAGGGGGACAGGATCAGGAGAAGAACGAACCCCGATGGGAAACACCATTCTGTACGTTGGTCCTGAGAGTGAAGCCAAAAATGGTGTGGCGGTCGTCTTTACACCGAGAGCGAGAAACAGTCTCATCAGCTGGGAGGCAATCTCGAATAGGATTGTCGTCGTTGGGTTCAGAATTGGGTTTCCTCCGATGGTGTTACTAAGAACCAGATCGACCATTTGGCTATAAGTCGCCGATGGAGGAGATATCTCCTCAATGTACCAGCGAAGCGTGGAGCTGACGTGGGGATCGATCACCACTTGGTTGCCTGCTTGAGATTGTGCACAGCAGCTACCCGACGACCACAATTTCTTCAAATAAAGCGCAAGCTTAATGTGGATAAACTCAAGATCTCAACAAAAAACGCGAATACATCACTATTCTACGCGAAAAGTCATCTACATTGGGTGAACATGAAATACGCACACTGGAAGCCAATTGGGAGGCAACCAGAAACATGTGTCTAACTAGTGCTGAAGAATCTGTGGGATATGCGCAAAGCGGTGAGAAACCCTGAATGTCGCAAGACACATGGGATAAGGTTGACGATCGGAAAAGAGCCAAATTGGCAATCATCCCTCAACTCGATGTCAACCCAAGAACACAAGACTTGGAAATAACTAACGCGATGCTCATATACAGCTTAAAAAGGCTGTTAGACGCGACAAGAGAAAGGCCATTGAAGATCTGGCCAACAATGCAGAATCTGCGGCTTACCTTGGGGTTATGGGTTCACTATTTAAAATCATGAAACAGTTCACGAACAGGAATTTCACCGCCAACCACCTGGTGAGAGATATCAACAGAACTCTCCTTGATATGAGTGAACACCAGTTGCGGCGATGGAAGGAATAGTTCTCTGATATTTTAAGCATCTTGTCAGAGGAAGATATTCCAGGAACAGAACAACTACCAAACATCCAACCGCAACAATCCTCTATTTGGGACGATCCCCCAGATAAGGAAGAGATAGTTTCCGTCATTCGTTCAATGGCTGGAAAGAAAGCCTCATATATAGACAGACTACCAACCGAACTCGATATACTCCTCCGACTCTTTACTGATGTGTGGAATGAAGGAAGATATTGAATGGAAGGAGGGCGTCATTGTGAAAACTCCGGAGAAGGGCGACCTTCAGGATTGTTGCAATTGGCGTGGTATATGTCTATTTACTGCTAGAAGGCTTTCGGCAGCGTTAAGCGAGATTACATGGGGAATACTGTGCGTAGGAGAGGTATTCCAGATAAGGTTATAGCTATGAGTAAAGAATCCTAAGAAGATGCAAGGTGTCGCGTCTTACATAAAGGAGAGCTGTCCGAGAGCTTCCCTGTGGGAACGGGTGTCAGACAAGGCTGTATATTATCACCAGCCCTGTTCCTGGTGGTAATAAATTACATCTTGAAAGCTGCACTGGAAGGTGGGGAAGGTAAAGGTCTTCAATGGAGACTATTTAACATCTTAAGCCACCTTAATTATGCTGATGACGTCTGTTTGTTTGCACATAACCTTTCGGACTTAGAGTCAAATGTTGGCTCGTTGCGTTCTAAGTGGAAAGAGCTCGCCTCTTTGCATTTAAAAAATCAATGCTCGTAAAACCACATGCAAATGGGTTCGATTGTTCTTAATGGATAAGATGTGGAAGAGGTGCAAGTTTTTTGTTATCTCGGAGGCATTGTCAGCATGGATGGCGGAGCCGAAATGGATATTAAGGCTCGTCTAAATAAAGCTCGTCAGGCCTTCGGTATCCTTTTCCCTTTCTAGAGGTCGAGGGAGATCTCCCTTTGCACGAAGCTGCGAGTTTTTGATCATGCGTCAAATTCGTGTTGTTAGTATAGGCTTGCCAAGAAACTGCAATCTTTCGTTAACCAATGCCTCCGACGCATTTTAGGAATATTCTGGGCAGACGTAGTCTCTAACGACGAACTTTGTACTACAACTGGCTAGACTAAAATAGGCATTGAGATTCAAAGGCGGAAGTGGCAGTAGATCGTTTATACTTAGAAGAAACCAGTGCGAAACGTCGTCAAGCAGGCCCTGGATTATAGTCCTCAAGGAAGACGTCGGGTTGGTTGACCATGTAGCACATGGATGCAAGCAGTTGAACAGGAGGCCAGAGGAATAAACAAGTCCTGGCAACAGCTAAAGGCCGTTGCTTAGGATCGAGCCTTGTGGAAGACAGTTGTTTCTGTCCTATGCCCCTATAAGGGTCTTAACTGGAATTTGAATGATTGATTGACCAATTGACTGTGAGGCACACTCACTACTACGCCACGGAAGCCTCAATCTGTCATGAGACAGCGAGGCCGATACTGCAACATTATAACCTCTTAGCTGTTTAAATTTTGGAGAAGGAAAGCCAATAATAGTGGTTAGCATTATCTTCGATTCGTTTTGACTTATACTAGTATCGCCGGTGGTCGAAACTCGACCAATTGTGTGTGTAACGTAATGAAAATCATACTTTCAATATGAATTTGCCTAATATCAGGCATTCTTTAATTAGACACATTTCCATTTCCATAGTGCATTGGATTTACCGATGCTTGTTCGATCACCAAAGTCAAGCAGCAAAGAAGAATTGTAGGTCTGGAATGAGATCTCATTTGTATGTTCCCACTTTATTGTACCTGCCTTAACGGCAACATACACACACGATTTTTTGGTTTATGCACATCTATGGCACAGCATCTTTTTAATGATATAAGTTTCATCCTCCTCCTTTTATAATAAATAAAAAAAGTTACCAATAATTTCAGATGCTTACATAAAAATTTCTACCAAGATGGCTGCACCTATTGTAAATATGTATTACGGGAAGAAATAGTTCTGGATGTGCGCACATTTCTTTGAAAAGTGGTAAGAGGATCTGGTCATATGCGCTAAAAATTTGCGGTATTAAGAATATTCAGAAATTTAGTTAAGGTCTCTTAGCAACTATTTGAAAATAACTTAAATTTTTGCATGTTGATGTAATTATTTGGCTGAGAGAACTCAAACAAAAAATTCTTATGAACCTTTTCTCAACCATTTTCCTTATACAAAAAAAGGTTTATGCCTCATATTTTGCAAATGTAAAGGAATTATACTGTTGCTCTCATAAATTGTTATTCAAATTTTCTTTTCCGTAACGCTTTATTGCCTTTTTTTTTCTTCAGAGATATATTACTTATTCATAAATCTGTAAATGGGTGTGATTTTTCCATAGAATCTTTAATGAACAAGGATTTACGTTTAATCAGTAATTAGATTGCTTGATTACGCTCTCACTTGTTCAATTGGAAAGTAGCTTCAGTTTATTTTCTCCATAAAAGAAAATACAATTTCAAAAAGTTATAGGGAAAAAGATTTGTAAGGCTTTACTTCAAGGATTTAAGTTATTATCGCTCGTTACTTCGGTGAAATATGGGAGTGTATCTGTTTGTTCAATATGAAATTTAAAGGTAAAAAACGTAGCAGAGTTATGATTGGGCGTAAAGCCCAATCATGTGTTACTATAGATGAAATGTGAAAAAAATGTAATGTGCCGGAAAATATGTCATCTCAAATTTTTTCGAATAGCGAATAGTGACTTTTGTATGGGAGGTGGTAAAAGCTGACCGGACAGGCTTGTTTTTTTTTGTATATGACACCGAACGTGGTATGCAAAATGTTTCGTGCCGAATTTAAAGTGTGTAGCTTTCATAATTTACAAGGAAATTGGATATTGCTTTTCTGGACCTGGGTCATTTGTACGGCAGGTGGCAAAGGAACTGGAAGGTTTTGGATGATTTTAAAAGTGCTTATAAGCACCCTTATCACAATCTACTTTTACAATGGCGCTGCAGCCCCAAATCGGGCCTTGGTCTTCTAACCTTCAGGTTCCGTAACATATTTCATTACTTATTGTGGTTTTTAGACCTTTGCACAATTACCACAACACTTTGCTCAAATTTTAAAGTCGATAGCTCTCATATGTTCGACGGAGAAATCAATCAATCAAATTCCTGTTAAGACCCCCTATAGGGGCATAGCACAGAAACAACTCTCTTCCACAAGGCGCGATCCTGAGCATCGGCTTTAAGCTGTTGCCAGGACTTGTTTATTCCTCTGGCCTCCTGCTCAACTGCTCGCTTCTATGTGTTACATGGTCGTCCAACCCGACGCCTTCCTTAAGGGTTATAATCCAGAGCCTGTTTTGCGATGTTTCGCTCTGGTTTCCTCAAAGTATGACCGATCCACTGCCACTTCCGCCGTTGAATCTCAATACCTATTTTATTCTGGCGAGTTGTACTCCAAAGTTCGTCGTTGGAGATTACTTCTGGCCAGAATATTCCTAAAATGCGTCGGAGGCATTGGTTTACGAAAGCCTGTAGTTTCTTGGTAAGTCGAACGGTCACTTACAACCATATAACAACACGGATTTGACGCATGCGTCAAAAACTCGCAGCTTCGTGCGAAGGGAGATCTCTCTTACCCTCCAGAAAGGGGAAAGGATATCGAAGGCCTGACGAGCTTCATTTAGCCGAGCCTCAACAACCTTTTCGGCTCCATCGTCCATGCTGACAATGCTTCCGAGATAGCAAAAATCTTGCACCTTTTCCACATCCTGTCCATTAAGAACAATCGGTGTGCTTGCGTTCGAACCCATGTGCATGTACTTGGTTTTACGCACATTTATTTTCAGTCCCGCCTCTTTGCATTTAGAATGCAACGAGCGAACATTTGACTCTAAGTCCGAACGGGTATGTGCAAGCAAACACACGTCATCAGCATAATCAAGGTGACTTAAGATGTTAAATAGTCTCAATTGAAGACCTTTACCTTCCCCAACTTCCAGTGCAGCTTTCAAGATGTCATTTATTACCACCAGAAACAGGGCTAGTGATAATATGCAGCCTTGTCTGACACCCGTTCGCACAGGGAAGCTCTCGGACAGCTCTTTTCTATGCAAGACGCGACACCTTGCATCTTCGTAGGATTCTTTAATCATAGCTATGACCTTATCTGGAATACCTCTCCTACGCAAAGCATTCCATATGTAATCTCGCTTAACGCTGTCGAAAGCCTTCTCGAAGTCCACAAACATGAGATGTAGTGGCGAACTCATTTCGGCTGACTGCTCTAATATTATCCGTAGGGTATTTGTGTGGTCGGTACAAGACGACCCTTTACGGAATCCAGCCTGAGAAACTTCGAGAGTGCTCTCAACGACATCACTAATCCTATTGAGAATTACTTTAGCCATAATTTTTGATACGGCAGTAAGTAGACATATACCACGCCAATTGCCACAATCCCGAAGGTCGCCCTTCTTCGGAATTTTCACAATGACGCCTTCCTTCCATTCAGTCGGATATCACCTTAGTGAAGAGTGGGAGGAGTATATCGGCAGTTATTTCCGGGTCCGCTTTGAGGAGTTCGGTTGGTAGTCCGTCTATACCTGGAGCTTTCCTTCCCGGCATTGACCGAATGGCGGAAACTATCTCTTCCTTATCTGGGCGATCGTCTCTAATAGAGGATTGTTGCAATTGGATATTTGGTAATTGTTCTGTTTCTGGGATATCTTCCTCTGACAAGATGTTTAAAATATCAGAGAAGTATTCCTTCCACCGCCGCAACTGGTGTTCACTCATAATAAGGAGAGTTCCGTTGACATCTCTCACCAGGAGGTTGGCGGTGAAATTCCTGTTCGTCAACTGTTTCATGATTTTAAATAGTGAACCCATATCCCCAAGGTAAGCCGCAGATTCTGCCTTGTTTGCCAGATCTTCAATGGTTTTTCTCTTGTCACGTCTAACAGCCTTTTTAAGCTGTATATGAGCATCGCGGTAGTTCTGCCTCAAGTCGGGCGTTCGTTGGTTGACATCGGGTTGAGAGATGATTGCCAACTTGGCTTTTTTCCGATTGCCAAACTTGTCCCATGTGTCCTGCGACATCCAGGGTTTCTCACCGCTTTGCACATATCCCACAGATTCTTCAGCACTGGTTAGAAAAGTGTTTCTGGTTGCCTCGCAATTGGCGTCCATTGTGCGCATTTCATTTTCACCCAATGTGGATGACTTTTCGCCTAGAATAGTGGTGTATTCGCGTTTTTTGTTGGGATCTCTGAGTTTATCCACTTTAAGCTTGCGCTTCATTTCAAGAATTTGTGGTCGTCGGATAGCTGCTGTACACAATCTCAAGCAGGCAACCATCAAGTGGTGATCGCTCCCCACGTCAGCTCCACGTTTCGCTCGCACATCGAGGAGACATCTTCTCCATCGGCGACTTATAGCCAAATGGTCGATCTGGTTCTGAGTAACACCATCAGGGGAAACCCAAGATGTTTTATGATGACTTTTGTGTGGAAAAAGGGTCCCTCCGATGACCATTTGCCGAGTACTATAAAACTCCACAAATAATTCGCCGTTTTCGGGTCTCTTAATCCAAGGTCGTGACGCGTCGACACAAGGGTCACCATGCCTCCCCATGACGTGTTCTAGTCCAGTGTTGTCTGATCCAACCTGGGCGTTCATATCTCCCGAGATGATAATAATATCACCTCTTGGAACACGTTCGAAGGTGGCACTCAGTTGGCTATAAAACTCCTCTTTGTCACCAGATGTTGCGGTATTAGTTGGTGCGTAGCACTGCAGAATCGTGACGTTTCTGACACTGGTCCTGACCCTGATGAGATTGGTTCCCAGCTAATGAGAGTGTTTCTCGCTCTCGGCGTAAGGACGAACGCCACGCCATTTCTGGCTTCAATTTCAGGGCCAATGTACAGAATAGTGTTTCCACTAGGGGTTCGTTCTTCTCCTGATCCTGTCCACCTGACCTCGCTCAAGCCCAAGATTTGGATGTTATAGTGCTCCATTTCACGGTCGATCACTGATTGGCGGTGCAAGGACCGAGTAACCCCAGCTCTTCCCCCGTCATTCAATGTTCGAACGTTCCAGAATCCAATCATAGTCCGTTTTCGAATGCCAAAAGTCGTTACCGTAGAATCAGTCCGTATCCGAGACGATGTATCCGTTTCTCGTATCATTTAGGTCTTAAGATCACGGGTGATAAGCCCATGATCCAGTGAGTGTCCATTTGCAATTTTTTAGTACAAGCAGGACTGGCTGTGGGTGAATTCTACAGCCCTTATCCCACTGGGGGACGGAGAAATACTTCTCTTGAATTCCTAACATAAGGGGAGGGAGTATAAAGATTGAAACGAAGTTGACATCGTTTTTTTATCATTTATTTTAATTGTGAAGGGACAAATTCTGGCAAAATTTTAAGTTTCTACTCGTTTAGTTTTAATGGAAATCGATATAATGTATTTCCCAAAATTGTGCATTTGTATGGGAGTGGAGAGAAAGAGTGAACAGATCAAAACAAAATTTTTAGATGATACTTCGTTAGAAATTTCAAGTCGATTGCTTCGACAGTTTCAAAGAAAAATAATTCAATTGAATTTTCAAAATTTCGTGACATTTGTATGGGACGGGGTAGAAAGAGAGTGGTGAAGTAGACAATTTTTCCAAAACTAATTGCAATTATAAAAAAAATAATTCTGGTAAAAATTCTTCTTATTAACTTTGCTGGTTTCAATGATAATCGAAGAAACGCATTTTTCAAAATTGTGCATTTGTGTGGGAGGGGATAGAAGGAATGAGGAGATCGGATCAGTATTTTTTGACATTAATGATATCAACATCGTTATATTGTGACCTAATTTTCAAGTCGATAGCTTAAATAGTATCAAAAAATAAAAAAAAAAAAAAACAGTTTATTTAAATTTTGAAATTTCATGAAATTTGTATGGGAGTGAGGGGATGTGGCGCGTTCACGAACCGAAAGTTACTTTTTTGCTAAAAGTATGAAAAAAAAATCAGTGCGATAGCTCAATGCGTTCGAGAGTTATGTTGTAGACAGACAGACAGACTGACAGCAAGACAGACAGACGGTCACTCGGAATCGAGGTTTTTGAGCGACAAGAATTGTTTCTGTACCCTTGGCGACGCTGTGCGAGTATTATTTCTTAGCATTACAACAAACACAACATAATCTCAGATTTCATCAGTATAAAAATCATAAAAAACAAGTCTGCCGATTGTGATACTCACATGTGCACTATTCCCGTGCTAACTTATCCTAATCAATTGAAATACCTTTACGAAATATGCCATAAATTACCTTTTATCACAATTTGATTATTGTGTTTTCATTCATGTTGGAATAAATAATTCCTTGCAGGGTGATTTAGATTGAAAAATCTGGAATATTTTTGAATAATAAAATACTCTCAACTTACAAGTAGTATTGAAATTCAAGAACTTAGGAAGTTTCAATGCCATTTTTGTTTACGAAAGAATCAAAACAATATTCTACTACTCGAGTAAGAAAAATACAAAACAGGAATATAATTCTTAGCGATATATGTAACTCATATAAAAGGGATTTTTTTTTCATAAAAATGGGGTCGTTTGTTTGCCTAGTTTTTCAGTGTACTTATTAAAAAACAACGAAGAGAAGAATATAAATTCAACGAAATTTTTAATGGCCTATTTTGGTCCACATCCAAAATAGGCCATTAAAAATTTAAGAAATTGGAAAAAACTTGGAACTCTTTTTTTAATAATACAGATGCTGTAGATAAACTGAAGTTAGGGTATAGCCTAGTAGGTATTGTGTTGGTCTTGTAATACGAAGGTCGTGAGTTCAAATCCCGGTCGGCGCAATATATAATTCCGGCACATTACTTGCTTGGATATACCTTGGTCACCTCAATCTAAGAAAATGAAAAATTCGTAGAAAGAGGGTTGTGCGAAGGGCTAACAACCCTTCCACAATAAGTAATGAAAAATGTTAAGGAACCTGAATATCAGGAGGCCAAGGTCCGATTTGGGCTGTAGCGCCATTGTAGAATAGAGAAGATAAACTGAAATTTTATTTAGCGAAGCGTTCAAAGTTTATTTTTTAATAACTAACAGTCAGTATTAACTTATATATGTTTTTCATTATTTATTATTGACAGCAATGTTTTCTTTTGTGTTGTAATAGAGAAAGTAAAATTAATTTGAAAATTTATGTTCTGATGGTTCATTGATTTTGTCCCATTATTGTATCCGGGTTCCGGGACACGCGAGTTTTTTTCGGGGATAAATTGTTAGCGTTTCGCCCAACCCCCAACCTAGAGGGCCAGTCTGGATAGCAGTTCCGATTAGAGACGCGGAACACTCGCCTTCCGTCTGCTGTTTTCAACAAAACACCCGGTGGCCATAGTCCTGTGGTGGTGATAGTCCTTTGACTAAAATACCATTTTCCGGTACTTTAAACTCTTTCCCATTTCATCTAGAGTATCTTATGATTGGGCTTTACGCCGAATAATATTTCTGTTATGTTTTTGGATCCGATTGAAAGTACGGCAAATCAGGGTCCAAGTAACAAAAAAAAAAAAAAAATATTTTATAACGACTGTCGACAATAAGTAAAGAACATTTTTTTTTTGTTTAATGCTCATAATTTTTGCTTGCTGTTGGCGCTGGTTCCCAAAAACAATACAAGACCGTCCAGCAATATACTCGATATTTTGCAATTACTCCTTACTTTTTCTGCTGAGGTTTACTTGAGCTAATGTCGAGACATACAGAAAAATGGCTCAACGAAACTTATTTTCTTGGATTTCTGGGTGAAAGGCCATAAAAAAAAGTCCCAATTATTCGAGATCACAATAGTTTTCATTTCATAACATGAATAACTAAAAACACAGCTCCCTGGCTCTTGCATTTAGGTGACGATATTTTAAACTTGAGAAATACACGATCATAGAATTTGCGTTGGCAGTATCGGCCTGAATCATTCTGTGTTTGGAATATTTAATAACTGTCCGTAACAATATAATAATCCTTCATTAACATAAGCGCTTATCGCAAAGTCAAGTCTGACAATTTCATCGTAATTTACTTTCAGAAATATTTCATAATCTGCGATTATCGTAAATTCATCGATGATAATAAATCTCTCGATACGAGTATGTGATTATACTTTAGGTACGGTTTGGTGGATACACGTTTGGTAATTTTAATCATCTAATTGTTTTCAAAGTTTGTGATAGCTCACTATCGTATACTTGATTATTCTAATATTTTGTTTCAGACTTAATAAAACTAGCGAGATGTCAAATTCTTGTTAAGACACCCTATAGGGCATAGGACAGAAACAGCCCTCTTCCACAAGGCGCGATCCTGAGCATTGACCTTTAGCTGTTGCCAGGACTTGTTTATTCATCTGGCCTCTTGCTCAACTGCTCGCTTCCATGTGTTATATGGTCGACTAACCCGACGTCTTCCTTGAGGATTATAATCCAAAGTGTGGTTTTTTCAAGTGTGACCGATCCACTGCCACTTCCACCTTTGAATCTCAATGCCTATTCTAGTCTGTCCAGTTGTAGTCTAAAGTTCGTCGTTGCAGATCACTTCTGGCTAGAATATTCCTAAAATGCGTCGAAGGCATTGGTTCACGAAAGTTTGCAGTTTCTTGGTAAGAAGAAAGGTCATTTTCCACGTAGTACAACCATATAACAACACGGATGCGTCAAATACTCACAGCTTCGTGCGAAGGGAGATCTCTCTCATCCTCCAGAAATGGGAAAAGATACCGAACGTCTACCGAGCTTTCTTTAGACGAGCCTCAATATTATTTTCGGTTCCGCCGTTCATGCTGACAATGGTTACGAGATAACCAAAATCTTGCACTTCTTCCATATTTTGTCCATTAAGAACAATAGGTGCGCTTGTGTTCGAATCCATGTGCATGGTTTCTCGCACAATTATTTTCAGTCCCGCCTCTTTGCATTTAGAATGCAACCCTCGAACATTTGACTCTAAGTCCGAACGGCTATGTGCAAGCAAACACACGTCATCAGCATAATCAAGGTGAGTTAAGATGTTAAATAGTCTCCATTGAAGACCTTTATCTTCTCCACCGTCCAGTGCAGCTTTCATGATGTTATTACCACCAGAAACCGAGAAAAACACTTGAAATTGAATATCTAAACTATCTCTTAAGCTATACAGTTGAAGCTTGGTATATTTAATAGCAGCGGGACAAAATGCGGAGCATTTAAAAAATGGCGCACTTTTCAAAATTTCAAACTGTTATATCTCAAAACTGAGTACAGATATCACATTGAAATTTTGTCAGATTGTCAGAACTACACAGTCTTTAATTTTAGTATAATTTAAGTTATAGGGTCTAAGGGGAGGGAGGTGGGAAGCAAAAATTTCGAAAATTTTGAGTCATTTTTTTAGGGCTCTGGTGAAAGATATAAAGTTTAAATATTCCATGTGTATGCATCAATTTGATATACAAAGAGAAATAATTTGTTACACAATTGTTATGCATCTCTAACATGCACAAGGTATTTTATGTGTAATGAAAAATACACAAAATTTGAAAATTTTTGAATGAAATTGTAAAGTAGAAGCTCGAAAATTTACGAAATGCATTGAAAAAAAAAATCCGTAAAAGTTTGATTTATTAACTGATCGATTACCTTCAAAACTTCTACCCGTACAAAATTATTTTTTCGACCATTTTTAAGAAATCAATTATCACCTAACAATTAAAAGCTATCTGTTTGAAATTTTGCACAAAAACTTTTAAAAATAGGTGTAACAAATTTTGTCAAAAGTTTTGAGATCCCGAATGCCCTTCTCCTCCCTCCCATACAAAATTATGATTTCGACCAATTTCAATAAATATCCAAATAACTAACCAATTAAAAGCTATAAACTCGTAATTTTGTACGTGCTCTTTAAAAGAGAAACGAAATAAAACTGCATCACAAATTTTACGATTCCCCTATTACCCCCACCCCCTCCCATACTAATGTTTAGTTTTGTGAATGTAAAATACACTGAATTTTACGAAAATTTTAAGCAACTTCGTCTATGGAACTGACATTCTGTACAGAGATTATTAGACGTGATTCAAGCAATCAATTAATAAATTATTAACATCCTCCCACCCTTACTATCCGCCCTCATCCGACCCCTCATAAAGACCCAAACTGGCATAAATAAAATCAAGTGTTAAATTTACATCAGCCCTGCTCTAGAACCTCCTTTTACTTAGTCTTCCCGAACCACTCTAACCTGCATATTGATTTTACACGCATCATCAACTTGTTTCAAGAATAATAAAGTTGCGCCCGATTTGTTGGCAGTTTTTTTAATTTATTGCTTAAATCACGTTCGATGGTATAGAATGTTAGTTTCATAGTCGAAGTAAATTCCATTAAATTCAGTGTTTCTTATATTGATGCTCATATACAGGTTAAAAAGGCAGTTAGACGCGACAAGAGAAAGGCCATAGAAGATCTGGCAAATGAGGAAAAATCTGTGGCTTACCTTGGGGATATGGGTTCACTATTTAAAATCATGAAACAGTTGACGAACAGGAATTTCACCGCCATCCACCCGGTGAGAAATGTCAACGGAACTCTCCTTAATATGAGTGAACACCAGTTGCGGCGATGGAAGAAATACTTCTCTGATATTTTAAACATCTTGTCAGAGGAAGATATTCCAGAAACAGAACAACTACCAAACATCCAACCTCAACAACTCTCTATTAGGGACGATCCCCCAGATAAGAAAGAGATAGTTTCCGCCATTCGGTCAATGGCGGGAAGGAAAGCTCCAGGTATAGACGGACTACCAACCGAACTCCTCAAAGCGGACCCGGAAATAACAGTCGCTATACTCCTCTCACTCTTTACTGAGGTGTGGAATGAAGGAAGAATGGAAGGAGGGTGTCATTGTGAAAATTTCGAAGAAGGGCGACTTTCGGGATTGTGGCAATTGGCGTAGTATATGTCTACTTACTGCCGTATCAAAAATTATGGCTAAGGTAATTCTCAATAGGATTATTGATGTCGTCGAGAGCATTCTCGAAGTTTATCAGCCTGGATTCCGTAAAGGGTCGTCTTGTACCGACTACACGAATACCCTACGGATAATATTAGAGCAGTCAGCCAAAATGGGTTCGCCACTACATATCATATTTGTGGACTTCGAGAAGGCTTTCGACAGCGTTAAGCGAGATTACATATGGAATGCTGTGCGTAGGAGAG
This sequence comes from Chorisops tibialis, assembly GCA_963669355.1. NCBI lineage: Eukaryota > Metazoa > Arthropoda > Insecta > Diptera > Stratiomyidae > Chorisops > Chorisops tibialis. Next base: position 260,651,683 of record OY770262.1, on the reverse strand, counting down.
GTATTTCAGATAAGGTCATAGCTATGATTAAAGAATGCTACGAAGATGCAAGGTGTCGCGTCTTGCATAGAGGAGAGCTGTCCGAAAGCTTCCCTGTGCGAACGAGTGTCAGGCAAGGCTGCATATTATCACCAGCCCTGTTTCTGGTGGTAATAAATGACATTGACACATTGAAAGCTGCACTGGAAGGTGGGGAAGGTAAAGGTCTTTAATGGAGACTATTTAACATCTTAAGTCACCTTGATTATGCGTGTGTTTGCTTGCACATAACCGTTCGGACTTAGAGTCAAATGTTCCAAGTACATGCACATGGGTTCGAACGCAAGCACACCGATTGTCCTTAACGGACAAGATGTGGAAGAGGTGCAAGAGTTTTGCTATCTCGGAAGCATTGTCAGCATGGACGGCGGAGCCGAAAAGGATGTTAAAGCTCGGCTAAATAAAGCTCGTCAGGCCTTCGGTATCCTTTCCCTTTCTGGAAGTTAAGGGAGATCTCCCTTCGCACGAAGCTGCGAGTTTTTGACGCATGCGTCAAATCCGTGTTGTTATATGGTTGTACTACGTGGAAAGTGACCGTTCGACTTACCAAGAAACTACAGACTTTCATGGACCAATGCCTCCGACGCATTTTAGGAATATTCTGGCCAGAAGTAATCTCCAAAGACAAACTTTGGAGTACAACTGGCCAGACTAAAATAGGTATTGAGATACAAAGGGGGAAGTGGCAGTGGATCGGTCATACTTTGAGAAAACCAGAGCGAAACATCGCCAAACAGGCTCTGGGTTATAATCCTCAAGGAAGACTTCGAGTTGGTCGACCATGTAACACATGAAAGCGAGCAGTTGAGCAGGAGGCAAGAGGAATAAACAAGTCCTGGCAACAGTTTAAGGCCGATGCTCAAGATCGCGTCTTGTGGAAGAGAGTTGTTTCTGTCCTATGCCCCTATAGGGGGTCTTAACAGGAATTTGATTGATTGATTGATTGATCGTTCACCAAAGTGCTACAATTATAAATAATTTTGGCTCATCACCTCCCTCCCTTCATACCCCCAACTTAAACGTTTTACCAAAATTATAGATCATATAGCTCTATAATGACAAAATTTCAATTCAATAGCGATATTAAAATTCAAATTTTTTTCAAAAATTTCAGCATACTTTTAATCTAATTTTATTTGCTCTAAATTATAACTTATTATTAGTTTAAATTTGATTTATTTGAAAAAAAAAAAAACAAAAAATAATGATTTGGCACAAAGCCCGATCACATGGTACTCTAGATCAGGGTTGCCCAAACTATTTTGATTGCGGAACCCTCAGAATTTTTTCCAAAGATCGTGGAATCCTTATTTCTTAGCAATAGCTCCCCCAAAATTTAATGACATATTTAATGAAACAAATATTGTTTTGTTACTTCCATCTTTATTCAATAATATAAATCTAATTTATCATAGACCGGCTTATGCGTTTTCGCATATAAAAAAAAATACATGCCGTCTATGCCTTTTAAGTGAGAGAATTTTGATTCGTTCAGATATTTGACCGTTGTACGATATGACCGTTGAAAAAAATAAAAAATAGAGTGAACTAATACCTATTGAAATGATCAGATTTTGGTTTATTGTAAAGTGTCAATGAGGGAAGGCTTGAGACACTCAGAGAACAAATTATTGCATGTCAGCTCAACTTGCTTATCATTTACCATTGAACACTGAAGGAAATTAATGTGCGCGTACGAAAAACTATAAGCATCACCTACATGAACACTATGCGACTCGATTGGCAAATTTAAGGTCTATAATAGCAAAAACACAATGAAGAACATCTGCCATCAAATGCGACTCGATCGGAATGTTCAATAATAACAACTACACGAGGGCACGAATTCCGATCATGAACGTTTCCACACTATGTCACTCATCAAACGTTCGAGGCCTTCAATCAGCAACAGTTACGCAGTAGTAACAGAACACCTGCACTATTTTCCCCGAATGAAAACAATAACAACTTCACGCGGGCACGAATTCCGATCATGAACATTCCCACACTATGTCACTCATCAAACGATCGAAGCCTTCAACTAGCAGCAGTTCTGCAGTAGTGACAGAGCACGAATGAAAACAATAACAGCTACACGCGGGCATGAATTCCGATCATGAACGTTCACATACTATGCATGATTCGGCCGACAAGAACGGTATAAAAGAAGAGTGAGCATTGGTGGAGGAGTCAGTCTGGTTTTGGAGCCGTCGACGAGTCAGTCATTGCTTAGAGAGCGAACTGATTCAACTGGTGGTTTAATTTTTACTTGAAATCAGGCCACTCCCTGCGCAATTCGTTATTATATATAACTAGTTTCGCCTGTGGTCGAAATTCGATCAAACGTGTGTGTAAAATAACGAAATTCATCTTGTTTTTGACATAAATAATTGGAATTTAGTTGTATACGAATTTTTAATTCTTGCATATAAGTTTCATTATCCTCATTTAATTACTAAAAATAATTACCACAATTTTCGATTGTCAAGTTGCTACTCAAGAAGCAATAGAAATCAATAAAAGTTCGGAAACTTTGGATATTGCAGTTTTTGGTTTTTGCAGTTTTGCCGTCGATGAATACTTTCATTTTACATCGCCTAATATTAAGCATTCATTAATTAGACACTTTTCCATTTCAACATTTAGTACCAAAAAGAGCTTACGTAAAAGCTCAGTGCAGTGCATTGGATCTACCGGTAGTTGTCCGATCATCGAAGTCAAGCAGCATTGGACACATGTAGTACTGAAATGGAATCCCGCATGCCTATTCTCACTTTATTTTACCTGCCTTAAAGGTCGTGGCCTGGGTGAATAGCTTCCCCCGTTTCGTCTTCGCCGTCTGTTGCAAGGAAGCCCTGCTTCTCAGGACTTTCTTGCAATGACCACCTCTGATTTGGCGTAAAGACGTACCGGTAGGTAGCGTGAACTCCCCGTCCTCTCCATTTCGTTTATTTTCCCCCCCTTTAACACAATTCAACTAGGATGGTGTCTTCCTTGGTCCAAATCCTTCCTCCATGCCCTCAGCCCTGACTTGAAGGCAACCATGCTGTGAGGTCCGGAGAAAGCCCATCATTAAAAAGTTGAGTGGAGTTTTCCATTTCGTAACACTGTATTCGGACCTCACAACATGGTTGCCGAAAAGTCAGGGCTGAGGGTGTGGGGAAGAATTTGGTCCAGGGAAGACACCATCCTGGTTGAACTGTGTTAGAGGGAAGAAAAATAGACGAAGAAAAAAATAAACAGAATGGGGAGGACGGAGACTTCGCGCTACCTATCAGTACGTCTTTACGCCGAATCAAAGGTGATCATTGCAAGAAAGTCCTGAGAAGGAGGGCTTCCTTGCAACGGACGGCGACGACAAACCGGGAGGGCCACTCAGCCAGGCCATGGCGGACTTCCACAGCGCCCTACGGAGCTCTACTTCATTCTACCTACCCCACTACTGTGTTGGCAATGAAATACGAGACGCGTCTAAGGCGGTATGATATAAGTTTCATTCCCCTCGTTTTATAATAACTAAAATAAGTCACTGAAAATTCTCGATGCTCACGTGTTAATATGTAAGATTCTTATTTATTGGGAATAATATAAAATTTGGCCGCTAGGGCTGTTACGTGGAACCCACTTTGGGGACAACTGCTCTAGATGAAATGGGAAAGAGTTTAATGTACCGGAGAATATGTCATCTCAATTTCTTTAGATCAGTGAGTAGTGACTTTTGTATGGGAGGTGCTGGAAACAGAGGAGGGAGGTTTACAGTTGTTGTATGTGGAAACGTGGAATGTAAAATATATCGAGCTGAATTTAAAGATTGTAGTTTTCATAATTAAAAGAAAATTGCACAGTGGTTTTCTGAAATTAGGACATTTGTATGGGAGGTGGCAGAGGAAGGTTTTCGCTGGTTTTGAAACTGCGTATCAATGTTATAGTCAACATGCTTTCTTACAAGTTTAAAGTCCATAATTTTCATAATGTTCGAAGGAGAAAGGCTTATCTTGTATTTTTCATAGAGAAATTTGTTTGAGAGAGAGTAGAACGAGTCAAGCAAATCTGTAATTTTTATACTCTAGATGAAATCTGAGAGTATATTGTGTTTGCCTTACCGTTTGTAACGTTAAGAAATAACGCTCGCACAGAGCCGCCGAGGGTACAGAAATATTTGTTGTCTCTCAAAAACCTCGATTCCGAGTTGCTGTCTTTCCGTCTGTCTGTCCGTCTGTCCGACTGTCTACAACATAACTCTCGATAGCCTTAATCTATCGTGCTGAAATGTGTTGTATGTCATTTTAGCAAAAAAGTAACTTTAAGTTCGTGAACGGGCCACATCCCCCCACTCCTTCTACCCCTTCCCATACAAATTTCATGAAATTTCGAAATTTAAAGAAATTGATTTTTCTCCAAAACCATTTCAGCTATTGACTTGAAAATTAGGTCATAGTATAATGATATAAATATCATTAACCTCAAGAAATATTGATCTGATCTCCTTACTCCTTCTACCACCTCCCATACAAATGCACAATTTTCAAAAATGCATTTATTCGGTTTGCAATGCAACTAGCAAAGCCAAATGAACCAATTTTTGTCATAATTAATTTTATTATAATTGCAACTAATTTTTTTAAAACTATTAACTTTACCTCACTCCTTCTACCCCCTCCCATACAAATTTTACGAAATTTCGGAATTTCAATTAAATTAGTTTTCTTCAAAACCGTCAAAGCTATTAACTTTAAAATTTGAGAAAAGTATACTATTTTAAATATAAGTGATGTCAAAAAATTTGGTTTTGATTCGGATATTTCTTCTACCCCCTCCCATACAAATGCAGAATTTTGGTAAGCATTTAACCGATTTGCATAGAAACTAGAAGAAGTAGAAACTTGAAATTTTGCCAGAATTTGTCCCTTAATAACTGTAATAAAAGCTAAAAAAATATATCGCCTTCACCCCACTCCTTCTATCGCCTCCCATACAAATTTTTATATTATAAGTTCAAGAATCGACATATGAGAGCTATGGACATTAAAATTGTAACAAAGCAATGTGAGTAGAATGTTGATAAGCAGTTTCAAAATCATCCAAAATCTCCCACTTTCTCTGCCACCTCCCATACAAATACCATAAATTCAGACAAAAATTGTTCAATTCCCTTGAAAATTATGAAAGCAATAAACTTTAAATTCAGCATGAAACATTTTGTATAGTACGTTTGGTGTTATATACGAAAATTATAAAACTCCCCCCTCTGCCTTTACCACCTCCCATACAAAAGGTAAGTAAGTATTTCATCTAGAGTGGGCTTTACGCCCAATCATAATTCTGTTATGTTTTTTAAATTGAGTTATTTGTATGAGAGGTGACAGAAGAAGTGGAAGGTTTTGTATGATTTTGGAACGGCTTATCAACATTCGTTGGAATTATTAAGGGACAAATCCTGGCAAAATTCTAAGTTTCTAATTTTTTTATTTTTTTGTGCAAATCGACATAATGGATTTATCAAAATAGGTCATTTGGAGTAGTATGGAAGGTGTATGGTGTATTGAAGGGGGTGTATGGAAGGGGGTAGTAGATGGATTAAATCAAAATTTTCCTTTGGAATTGATATTTGCAATATTACACTTTGCTCAAAATTTCAAGTCGATAGCTTTGAAAGTTTTGAAGGAAAATAATTGAATTCTTCCCACTGCCAGGAAGTAGGAGTGAGGTGAAGTTGATAATTTTTTTCAAAATGGATTGCAGTTATAATAAAACTCTGACAAAAATTCCTACTGTTAGCTTGGTTAGTTTCAATGAAAATCGAAGAAATTCATTATTTTTAGGAATAAGTTGAAGGAGTGAAGGGTTCAAATCAATATTTCTCAATGTTAATGGTATTATTTGTAAAGGGTGTTTGTTTTAGATGCAGAGAGCTTTAAATTATGAACACTGTTTTTTGTGATAGCCGATTTGACAATTCTCAGTTGTTTTGGGGTTAGTTTTGTTTGGCAATTCATCATGAATAGATTCATGCCGGAGTAATGTTTACCGAAGGGAAGGAAGCATTGCTATTGATCCACAATTTCATTTCAGCGATGAAGCACACTTCGGGATAAATGGCTATGTCAATAAGCAGAATAGCCGCATTTGGAGCGATGATAATCTATAAGCCATTGTCGAAACACCATTACATCCAGAAAACGTCGCCGTTTCGTGCGCTTTACGGGCTGGTGGAATCATTTGTCCATATGTCTTCAAAAATGATAATGGTCAGAACGTTACACTCAACGGCGAGCGGTACAGAGACATGGTTACTAACGTGCCTCAATTCGAAGGCATTAATGTCGCACATATGTAGTTTCAACAGGACGGTGCCACATGCCACAGAACACGTGACTCAATTAATTTGCTGAAAGGAATATTTGATGTTCGATTAATCTCACGAAATGGACTTGTTAACTACCTTTTTCGTGCGATTTAACGTCATTAGATTTTTTTCACATTTGTAAAGTGCCAGGTCAACGCCGATAAACCAGAAATTACTGAGCACAAGGAAGACAACATTCGACGCGTTATTTCCGAAATACAGCTTGTTTGAAAATTGAACATCCAGATTACACGATGTACGTGCCAGCCGCGGCAGCCACATGCCAAAATCACATTTAAATATTAATGCCATAAAATTATCTTTCAAATAAAGCCAATTTCGTGGATATTAAAAACATTTTTCTGTGTTTTATTTGAATTTAAAGTTTTCCGCCTCTAAAAAAACACCCTGTACCTTGTAATGCTCAATAGGATTAGTGATGTCGTCGAGAGCACTCTCGAAGTTTATCAGGCTGGATTCCGTAAAGGGTCGTCTTGTACCGACCACACAAATACCATACGGATAATATTAGAGCAGTCAGCCGAAATGGGTTCGCCACTACATCTCATGTTTGTAGACTTCTAGAAGGCTTTCGACAGCGTTAAGCGAGATTACATATGGAATGCTTTGCGTAGGAGAGGTATTCCAGATAAGGTCATAGCTATGATTAAAGAATCCTACGAAGATGCAAGGTGTCGCGTCTTGCATAGAGGAGAGCTGTCCGAGAGCTTCCCTGTCCGAGAGCTTCCCTGTGCGAACGGGTGTCAGACAAGGCTGCATATTATCACCAGCCCTGTTTCTGGTGGTAATAAACGACATCTTGAAAGCTGCACTGGAAGGTGGGGAAGGTAAAGGTCTTCAATGGAGACTATTTAACATCTTAAGTCACCTTGATTATGCTGATGACGTGTGTTTGCTTGCACATACCCGTTCGGACTTAGAGTCAAATGTTCGCTCGTTGCATTCTAAATGCAAAGAGGCGGGACTGAAAATAAATGTGCGTAAGACCAAGTACATGCACATGGGTTCAAACGGAAGCACACCGATTGTTCTTAACGGACAGGATGTGGAAGAGGTGCAAGATTTTTGCTATCTTGGAAGCATTGGACGGCGGAGCCGAAAAGGATGTTGAGGCTCGGCTAAATAAAGCTCGTCAGGCCTTCGGTATCCTTTCCCCTTTCTGGAGGTTAAGAGAGATCTCCCTTCGCACGAAGCTGCGAGTTTTTGACGCATGCGTCAAATCCGTGTTGTTATTTGGTAGTACTACGTGGAAAGTGACCGTTCGACTTACCAAGAACAGACTTTCGTAAACCAATGCCTCCGGCGCATTTTAGGAATATTCTGGCCAGAAGTGATCTCCAACGACGAACTTTGGAGTACAACTGGCCAGACTAAAATAGGTATTGAGATTCAACGGCGGAAGTGGCAGTGGATCGGTCATACTTTGAGGAAACCAGAGCAAAATATCGCAAAACAGGCTCTGGATTATAATCCTCAAGGAAGACGTCGGGTTGGTCGACCATGTAACACATGGAAGCTGCTCAGGATCGCGCCTTGTGGAAGAGAGTTGTTTCTGTCCTATGCCCCTATAGCGGGTCTTAACAGGGATTTGATTGATTGACCGTGACCTTATATTCAAATAGTTTCAAAGAAAAATCAATTTCTTAAAACTTCAAAATTTCATAAAATGTGTATAGGAGGGAGTAGAAGGAATGGGGGTATATAGACCGTTCTTTTTTACTAAAATTTACATAAATGAAATTTCAGCACGAAAGCTCCAAGCATCCGAGAGTTATTTTGTACACAGACGGACATACGGTCACCCGGAATCGAGTTTTTTGAGCAACAACAAATATTTCTGTACTGTTGAAGAATCTGTGGGAGCATAATTTCTTAGCGTTAGAAACGGTAAGGCGAACATTGTTTATCTTGCGCTCAGATTTCATCTAAATTCAAAATTTGAATGAATTATAAAGCTTATTTAGTTACTATCATCACTGCTTGAAAATATGTACACACGATTATTGCTGTGTAATGAGATTGAAGCTATTGAAGATTCTCGTTCGTTAATAACGTCTTCTGATGTTGGCTATCTTTTTCTTATAAAATCTTTTATCAGATTCTGCTTTTTGGCTTTTCAAATTTCTTATAGATTTCTTGGTACCCAGTGCTACAAACCTGCATATTACGTTGGAACTGTAATGCACGTTCTACGTCGGTATCATGATTGAGATAATGATGCGCCACACTTGTAGCAAATTTTAAACCGTTGCGAATTAAACAAGGACCATGTAGAGAAATGTAAAAACAACTGATATAATGAAATTCGGGTATTCCCCATCAGTATTTTGTTTTTGTATATATTTTATGTAAGACACTGAAAATTTGCATTTGTTTTTGCAAACGTGTTATCGCAGTATTTCGGGGAAAAAGTGGTATTTGTTCATCTTCGATGAACTTGTTATTTCAAAATCATGTAAAAAAAGAAGAGTTGGATGTAATATAAACAGATTAGGTTGTGCTTCTTAAAATTCGGTGGTCTAAAATTCCCAACACGTGGCTCGGTCAACAAACAGAACATACATTGTGAAAAAAAGATATAACGAAAAAACTAATCATATAAACCAACTAAATTCCTTTTTAAACAACAACTCTATCATTACATCATAATTACAAAAAAGTTCCAGTACACACAATTTATTATTAGCGAGTTAACAATGAACATAAAACTTAGAAATTCAACCGATATGTTCATTTTGCTGGCGACTGTAACTATCAGTCGCCATCGATAAAAGGAAACAACTTTATTTAAGGAAGTGTCTCGAATGGCGACAATCTTCGTTCCTTGCAGGAGCCAAACATTGCGGTTTGAATGGCCCGTAACAACTTTTGTACGGTTTACGAAGGATATGAGTACTTGGGAAATTCCTTATTTCCTTTGGCACCTAAACTTACAGCCATAACAAGGGTAGTTCTGTTTGTTATTAGAAAAGTCTTCGGTGGAAATTAAAGGGGAACTAGAACTATCCTTGCGCAGTTAACACTCTCATGACAGAACTCATCGGGAAGGATTCATCGGCACCACCCACTTTCACATAAAAGAAGAATCGGAATGCTCCTGTTATGGAGATATCTTGCACTTTGGATTTTATTGCTAAAATAGATTCACGTTGATTTCACTGTTGCCAACAGATTTGATTAATTAAATCATAAACGGAATTCGAGAGCCTTGTGTGCAGCTACTGGGGATGATGTTGTGTACAGCCCCGTACATAAAGCTTTCACATCGTGGAATCATTCCCGGCCATGTTATTGACCTGTCGAATTTTTGGGGGTGGGTTCAAGGTGGCGCCGCACTTTAAAGTGAGCTCATTGCACTGAATTTTAATTGAGCTTGAGTTGATTTCTTGGATAGTTTCAACTTGAGTTTTTAACTCCATTGCACTCTTATCACGTTCATATTCAATTTCATTTCATAACTAAACACACCCGTATTCTTATAGGACCGGAGGTGGAGAATCACGAAATGATTACCACATCGAATATTTGCGATACCTTTTTCCACTTTTCGAGACGTTTTAACTCTTTCCGCGACGAATTTATCACTTTTACTGTGCGAGAGACTTTAAGGTCGCGTTTCGTCTTATCGCAGGGGTCACGCGTGGTGGCCGACTGAAGTTAATTTTGCCGCCGGAGACAACAAAAACAGGGGGCAGCAGATTTTACTATACGACAGAAGCGGCGAGAAGCTCAATAAAAGCTTCGAAAAATATACAATAAGTTGCCGGAGAACTCCACAAACGAATATGTTATTCAGGAATAGGTATGTGGCGCGTACAGAATTAACTAAATATTCTTGGAACCTTATCGCTATCGCACTATCGGCATCCACTGCTTCGGAATTCGAGCTTATAATCAACTCATTTAAGAGAGATATAATATTGCTGCTGGACGATTAAAAAGCTTATTGGAAGTCAGGTAAAAATTAATGTTCCAGCTGTAGGAAAAATATTAAAACCAGTTTCAAAAAGTTGGATTTTCCGCAGACTTTTCAATTTATTCTAATTGGCATTCTTTTGAAAGTGATCGCGCAGCACCAGTGGCGTAATTACTGGAGTAAGGAGTTCGAGCCCCTCTCATACAGCTTATTTTTACGGATATTAAAAAAGCTCGATTATCAAAATTTTGAGATATTTACGTAAATATACAAATCAAAATTATGAGTGAATTGGAGAACCAAAAAATTGCGATTTTTGGACATTACGAGTATTTCAAGCCTGGGTATAACCTAGTGAGTAACGTGGTGGTATACAATGCGTAGGTCGTGAGTTCAAATCCCGGTCGACGCATAATTTTACCACACTGCCTACGAGGCTATATCTGGGTCACCTTAACCTAAGGACATGAAAATTCGTCGATCCCTCAATAACAAATAAAAATATTAAGGAGCCTGAAGGCCCGATTTGGGCCATAGTGCCATTGAAGGAGAAGAAGAGTGTTTCATTAGCGAAGATTGTTTGTCAAAAACGCATTCATTTCCAAATTCCAATAATAAATATGAATTTACTTGTTCGTTACATCAGTATTCCTGAAACATTGAAAAATTCGAGTGAGCTTAACTAAAATTTAATAAAGCAATAGCTCCCACTTATTTTCATGAAATTTTTGAAAAAACATAACAAGACTACAATTGGGCGTAAAACCCAATCATGCGATACTCTAGCTGAAAAAGTTTTTTATTTTTTTTATTTTAAGAAACTTTGTATGGGGAGGTGTTGGAAGGGGTGACTGCATTGAACTAATTTTTTCACATCACTTTTGCTACCAAAATGTTTTAAACAAAATTTAGGATTCAAAAATTTAATAGGTACAGAGAAAATAGGTGTATTGGATTTAGTGAAATTGTTGTCCAATAGCTTTAACGCTTTTCGAGCAAGTTCGTTTATTGTTGAATTGCGAATTTGTGTAATTTTGTATGATAGGTGGTAGAAGGGGTAAACCTAATCGTCTATTTTTTTTTAGTCTTACTAATAATTCAAAATTAATATTTAGTGCACAATTTCAGTACGATAAATTCTAAACACACAGAGTAAATTGGCTTAGAACATTTTATGAAATGTGCAGTTTGTATGGGAGGTGGTGGAAGGAGGGGCAGGACACGAATAATTTGGATATGGTAGATTGAAGTCATCATAAAAGTAATATATTCTAAATTTCAGATCAATATATTTTATAATTTTCGAGCAAATCCGTTTATTATCAAATTGTGTCATTTTGTATGGGAGGGGGTAGAAGTAGTGGAGCGATTTGGCCTGTTCACGAACTTGACAAAAAAAAATTTTATGCAATTTGAATTTCCTAGCTTAACGTGTTCTCACTCTAAAGCGTGCATAGACGGACGGACGGACAGATGGACATCCGGTTTTGAGATTTTCGAGCGACAGAAAATATTTCTGTATCCTTGGGGACTTTACGCGAGCAGTATTTCTTGACGTTATAAACTTCAGAGCAAACTTATAATACTTTCAGATTTCATCTAGAGTATAAATATTTGCCAATAAGGCAAGTTGAGAAACCGTTGCAAGTCAATATGCAGGTTAGCGTGGTAGCAGATAAGGGAATATATGTAGGGTTATTGTAAATTATTTAACTCCTAACTGCGATTACTATCGATAGACTCAGTATATGAGTATTCAAAATTTCATTAGTTTGATTTATACATGGAGGAGATGATACAAGATGTTAATATTTGTTGAAACAATTTTCCTTCAAACATGTTCAACGCAAATAGTGCCTTCGAATAATTCGAAGACTAACTTTGCCGGAATATATCTTCAACTAGCTTAACGAAGCTTATTAGAACAGGCTGGCTGCATGCTCTCTAGATCCAGATAGATATTCTTACAACTTCGAAAATTCCTCTTCAACTAAATCACCTTATAAGTTATCCGCACAATTAATTAAAATGTGATGATAAGAATAGTATTTTTAATTTCTCACCTAAACTTGAGTTCTTAATGTTCCAGACAAATCCATTCAAACTGTATTGCGCTCTACTTAAAATTCGATTCTAGCTACGGCTCTGTAATTAATTTCAATAACATGAATGATGTTATTAATTTTTCATTTCAACTTTCAGCTACGATATTATGCAAAACAATTTTTTTTTTGTTTCTTAATTTAATAAAATCACGTGGTTGTTGATTATTGCAAAATTATTCAGATTAAAAAAAAAAACAGTTGCTATTTTGAATCACATTAACCAAGTAGTGACTATTAATATGATTTGTTATTAAAATTATTTACAAAATTTAATACTATACTCGTATATGATAAACAAATAAGCATTCGTAAATACTTTGAAATTATAGAATGTGTGGTGGAAGTGAAAATGACTTTAAATTAATTGAATAATAACAAGATGAGTCGATGACTTGTAAACAATTTTGTTAATTATAAGTTGCAGCTTTAAATTATAGCTTAATTTGTTGATAATTATAGAAGAAGAAAGAGCACTTAGAGAAATATCAATGCAATATAATCAGAAACGTGAATGATTTTATACGTTTTGCAATTCGCATTTTTTATAAAATTTGCATTGAGAAATGCAGTGAGGAACACACAATGCAAAATTTATATTTTTAGCGATAAACGATATTGGAACAAGTCGGGCGCAATCTTATTATTCTTGGGGCAAGTTGAGGATGAGTGGATAGTCGATATGCAGATTAGAGTGGTTAGGGAGGACTAAGGGCTAAGGCATGGCTGTTGTCAGTTTAATACTTAATTGCGAATACGATCAATAGCTCCAGTACATGTAATCAATATTACATTCATTTATCATAAAAACCCAAACTTGCGGGTTTTTATGAGGGGAAAGGTGATAGTAAGGGTGGGTGGATGTTAATAATTTTTCAATTGATTGCTTGTCAGTTTCATAGCCAAAGGTTCATAGAATTTTCATAGAATTCGGTGTGTTTTACATTCTCGAAACCAAACATTGGCTTGGGAGGGGGTAGAGGAGGTAAGGGAATCGTAAAATTTGTCATGTATGGTTATTTCGTTTCTCCTGTAAGATGCTCGTACAAAATGTCAAATTCGTAGCTTTTAATTTGTTGGTTATTAGTTAATTTACTGAAATTGGTCGAAATCATATTTTTGTATGGGAGGGGGTAAATGGGCATTCGGGATCTCAAAACTTTTGACGCAGTTTCGTTTTAACTATTTTTAGAAGTTTTTGTGAAAAATTTCAAATTGATAGCTTTTAATAGCTTGGTGATAATTGTTTTCTTAAAAATATTCGAAAATAGTATTTTGTATATCAGGGGGTGAAGGTATTCGATCAGTTAATATTTAATATTTTTCGGTATTTTTTTCAAATGAGTTTAGCAAATTTTCAAGTTTGTACCTTAAATTTCTTCAAAAATTTTCAGTTTTTTATTTTTTTTTTCATTGCACATGAATCAGTTTGTGTACGTTTGACCCATCCTTCGGTGCATAACAATTGTGGAATAAATTATTATTTTTTCTCTGTGTCTATCAAATAGATGTATCCACATGGAAAATTTAAACATTGTATCATTCATCGGAGCTCTAAGAAAATCTCTCAAAATTCTTTTGCTTACCACCTCCCTCCCCTTACACTTATCAATTTCAAATTCTTACCAAAATTAAAGACTATGTAGTTCTACAATCTGACGAAATTTCAATTTGATATCTCAACTCAGTTTTGAGATTGAGATTTGACCCTCCCCCATTTCGTTGTGGAGGTGTGTGCGCAAGCGCTTTTCATGCAAAATATATTGACGATTCTATAACTGCTCCAAAGTTGTTCGCTACGCTAAGTTTGCCATGATTTGGTATAGCGTCGACTGCCGTGAAACTGGTTTGTCGTTAATAAATCTCAAGCTTGATGCTCTGACATCTACAGTTTCGAGTTTATTTTTGAGTGTTGCCAAATTGACATGGCATTGAACAACGGACATCAGTTTCGCCGGGTAATAATGTAGCAGCGGTACGTTTCATCCACTAAACGCGAAGCTCCACTGTGGCTGCTTTTTCTGCCTCGGTTGTAAGATCATCCGCAAATGTTTCCGCTGCAATAAAGAAACGCTCCAATATTTCTCGTAAGTCACCTGCTGCTCCTTCGTCATCTGATGCACCGTTGATCACCAAGATCATATACGAATCGCCCAATATCATTGCCTAACGTCGATTCCATTCATGTTAGCAGTAATGTGCAACATGGAAAAACCCGTCGTATTCACAAGTGTATATCCGGCACGGACACCTCTCTTTGCAGTGCATTCAAGGTCGTGCCTTCTTTGAAATGGTTACATCTATCTCCAACTCACGTAGATACAACAGCCGAATTGATAAGAACTTTCATTGCCTCTAAACTGCAACTCAGGAAGGGAGACGTGGATATGTCTTCTATGCGATTCGTCAACCCAAGCTTGGCGTTCCTCAGCAGTTATTACCAATGCTCTGGGTCCGTCTACTTGGACAGCCATGGTCAATATCAAGGAATTCATATTTTTCCAAGAATTGAAGTCGTTCCGGCCGCAACGTAATTCCGAGCTCGGTTTCTCGTGATGTATCCTCCCACGTTTCAGTCTGCTATCAGAATGCGGGTGGTACTCGCTCGAATACTACTAAACTTTTCTCATCATCTTCATCACTTGATTACGACGTCATCGTCTAGCCAGAGACTTGGCTGCTATCGAATTTTCTTTCCGCTGAACTTTTCGACTCCGACTATGTATCGAGGCGATCGTTCTTCTCGTGCTACCGGCAAGCTACGTGGCGGCGGAGTACTATTGGAAGTACATACTTCGTTGAAACAAGTTCCCCTTGTGGGATGGGGGCAGTAGAATTCACCCACAACCAGTCCTGCTTGCCCTAAAAATGGCAAATGGACACTCACTGGATCATAAGCATATCACCCGTGATCTTAAAACCTAACTGGTATGTGAAACGGATACTGTTTCTCGGATACGGACTGATTCTACGGTAACAACTTCTGGCATGCCAATCATAGTCCGTTTCGGGACAATGATTGGCATCTGGAACGTTCGAACACTGAATGACGGGGAAAAGTCTGCGGTCACTCGGTCCTTGCACCGAAAATTAGTGATTGACCGTGAAATGGAGCACCATAATATCCAAATCTTGGGCTTGAGTAAGGTCAGGTGGACAGGATCGGGAGAAGAATGAACCCCGAGCGGAAACATCATTCTGTACGTTGGTCCTAAGAGTGAAGCCAAAAATGGCGTGGCGTTCGTCCTCACACCGAGAGCGAGAAACAGTCCCATCAGCTAGGAACCAATCTCGGATAGGATTATCATCGTCAGGCTCACGACCAGTGTCGCAACTCTGCAGTGCTACGCACCAACTAATACTGCAACACTTGCTGACAAAGAGGAGTTTTATAACCAACTGAATGCCACCTTCGAGCGTGTTTCAAGAGGTTATCTCAGGAGATATAAGCGCCACATCATAGGGGTGACCCTTGGATCAACTCGTCACGACCTTGAATTAAGAGACCCGAAAACGGCAAATTATTTGTGTTTTGTAGTACTCGGCAAAGGGTCATCGCAGGAAACCTTTTTCTACACAGGAATCACCATAAAACATCTTGAGTTTCCCTAGATAGTGTTTCTCAGAACCATTTGGCTATAAGTCGCCGATGGAGAAGATGTCTCCTCGATATGCGAGCGAAGCGTGGAGGTGACGTGGTAGGGATCACCACTTGATGGTTCCCTGCTTGAGATTGTGCACAGCAGCTATCCGACGAACGCGAATTACTCACATGAAGCACAAGCTTTATATGGATAGAATTAGAGACCCCAACAAAAATCGCGAGTACACCACCATTCTACGCAAAATGTCATCCACATTGGGCGAGCATTAAATGCGCACAGTGGACGCCAATTGGGAGGTAACCAGAAACACGTTTCTAACTAGTGCTTCAGAATCTGTGGGATATGTGCAAAGCGGCGAGAACTTCTGGATGTCACAAAATACATAGGACAAGGTTGGCGATCGCCAAAAAAAAAAAAACAAAAGTGGCAATCATTTCTCAACCCATTTTTGCATTTAGATGCAAAGAGGGGGGACTGAAAATAAATATACCAAGTACATGTATAGTAAGGCCAAGTACATGCATATGGGTTCGAATACAAGCATACCGATTGTTCTTAATGGACAAGATGTTGAAGACGTGCAAGATCTTTGTTATCTGGGAAGCATTGTCTGGAGCCGAAAAGGATATTGAGGCTCATCTAAATAAAGCTACTCAGGCCTTCGGTATCCTTTCCCCTTTCTGGAGGTTAAGAGAGATTTCCCTTCGCACGAAGCTGCGAGTTTTTGATGCATGCGTCGAATCCGTGTTTTTATATGGTCGTACTACGTTCGGCTTACCAAGAAACTGCAAACTTTCGTGAACCAATGCCTCCGACCCATTTTAGGAATATTTTGGCCAGAAGTGATTTCCAAAGACGAAATTTAGAGTACAACTGGACAGACTAAGATAGGTACTGAGATCCCAAGGCGAAAGTGGCAGTGGATTGGTCACACTTTGAGGAAACCAGAGCAAAACATCGCCGAACATATCCTCAAGGAAGACGTCGGGCTGGTCGACCATGTAGCATGGAAGCGAGCAGTGGAGACGGAGGTCAGAAGAATAAACAATTGCTGGAGACCGCTAAAAGCCGATGCCCAGAATCGGGCCTGGTGGAGGAGAATTGTTTCTGTAATATGGCTCTTTAGGGGGTCTTAATAGGAATTTGATTTTGAATGATTTGAGAAAACAAGTTATGTTCGAGCAGTTCTCCATCTTGCTTTAACTTTTTTAAAGTCGATTTTTTGTATTAGATCAATCGAGTGATTGGGACAGTATTTTCTTTAATTTAAATTTCAATCTAGATTGACGATGGCTCTTGATTTATTCGTCCCCGTGTGTTGACGCCTCAGTAATCTAAATAACTGTAAAAACAAGGTATATGAGTGGTTCAAAATAATAAAAAGCATAAATGACTACATCATTTTTCTGCGTCTTAGGAAGGAATTCGATTTTCTGAATCGTTTTCTTTATGGTCGGTACTTACTCTTGACGAAATCAAATATTCAACATAATAGTAGCTTCTTCTGGATGTATTTAAACTCTAAGCGCAAATCATCTCAGCTCCCGAAGTTGATGGAATTCTCAGGCATTTTATCCAATGACATCGGAGAAACTTCTGATCGTTTTGCGTCGTACTTTAGGTCAGTATCCAATTCAGATCGGACTGAAATGTTATATCACAGTTATACTCGTATTATCAAACTTAATATCAGTAAATTGTTTTTCTTCGCTTATAGATGTCTCAACCTTTTCTATTCAAGCATAAAATTGGAGTTGACGATCTGCAGCGAGTGGTTGAAGTCATAGATCTCGGTCTTTTAATTGATACTAAATTACTTTATTATAAAGTATTGTAATCGACACGGAAAAAGAAATTGTTACCCTGAAATTTTGTTTTTTTGCGTTTCGTGCCAAAATTAGTCTAAAAATGCAAAAAAAAAATTCGGCTCGCCGTACGCCGTACATATGGAAGGGGGAGGCGCGGAGAGGGAAAGAGTCAAAAACTACACTTGCTAGTATCTTCACCACGAATGCAGATAGGAAGCTGAAAATCAGCATACGTATAGAGAGGGTTGTGAGACAAACTCTAAAAATAATTAAATATTTTTACCCATTGTCGTCCGAAAAGAGGGGGCTAAAAACAAATTGTCGGCAGAATCTTTTTTTCAAATGATTATATCTTCGAAATTACTTTTCGTAAAAAATGCATATTTTGAGACAATTAAGGTGGCATATCTAGATCTACTAGAATCAGCTTAGTGATAGGCTAATTATTGTAAGGCGGACGGTCAGCGGGGTGCAAAGAAAAACACTGAAAAATTAATATCTCACCTATCTCTTAAGCTATGTAGTTGAAACTTGAAACGTATATTAAAATGTACTGGCAAAATTAAAAATAAAATATATAAAATTTGGACAAAATAGTAGTGGGGGGAAATTGGGAGCATTTAAAAAATGGTGCACTTTTCAAAATTAGAAATCGTTATATCTCAAAATTGAGTACAGATATCTAATCAAAAATTCGTTATATTATAGAACTACATAGTTTTTAATTTTGATAAAAATTTTAAGTTAGGGGATGTAAGGGGAGGGAATGTGGTAAGCAAAAATGTCGAAAATTTTGAGTGATTTTTTTAGGAGTCGGGTGAAATATATAAAGTTTCAATTTTGCATATGGATACACTTATTTAATATACATAGATGAAAATAATAATTTGTTCGACCATTGTTATAAACCGACCCCCCTGGTCTAACGTGCACAAGTTGTTTCATGTGCATTTAAAAATATACATAAACTGAAAATTTTTGAATGAAATTTTAAGGTAGAAACTGGAAAATTTACAAAATGTATTTCAAAAAAATCCCTAAATATATGAAATATTAACTGGTCGAAAACCCCCTTATTTTTTCGACCATTTTTAAGAAATCAATTTTCACCTAACTATTAAAAGCTATCAATTTAAAAATTTGCATAAGAACTTTTAAAAATAGTTGAAACAAAATTGCGTCAAAAGTTTTGTGATCGCGCCTGCCCTTCTACCCCCTCCCACACAAAACTGTGATTTTGATCAATTTCATTAAATCAACTAATAACCAACAAATTAGAAGCTACGAACTTGAAATTTTGTACGAGCACCTTACAAAAGAAATAAAATAAAACTGCATCACAAATTTTAAGATTCCCTTACCTCCTCTACCCCCTCCCATATAAATATTCGGTTTCGTTAATGTAAAATACAAAATTCTATGCAACTTCGTCTCTGAAACACATTCTGTATAGAGAATATTGGACGTGATTCAAGCAATCAATTAAAATTTTTTACATGTACCCACCCTTACTATCACCCCTCCCCCTCCCCTTATGAAAACCCTAACTTGCATAAACGAATGAAATATTGATTTTTTGTACTGGAGCTATTAATCGTTTCCTCAATTAAATTGACAACACCTCTGCCCAAGAACTCCCTTTCACTTATTCCCTAACCTCTCTAACCTGCATATTAACTTTCCACGCATCCTCAACTTGTACCAAGAATAATAAAGTTGCGCCCAACTTGTTGGCAGTTTATTTACTTTTATGCCTCATACAGTTGCTAAAGCTAATTCAATGCTTGGTTTCATTAAACGGATCTCGACGGAATGTAAAAACCCTTGTACTTTGAAGGCTCTTTTCACATCTCTGGTTCGACCCCATTTGTAGTATATAGGATCCGGTCTATTTAGTACACATCAATCGAATTGAACGCATCCAGCGTAACTTTACGAGATTTTCACTTCTAAGTTAAACTGGGATTCCGATATTCCATCTTATTACGCTATACTTCTGCTGATTGATTTAGAATCCCTATCCGACAGGAGGAAAATGATTGGCATCATGTTATGTCTTATCGTATTAACTGTCCGGAGTTGCTTTTTTTCATTCCGATATATATTCCAGAGCGTCCGCTCCGTCGAAGGATTCTATTTCGCATGTAACTAATTATGGATAGCATGAACCAATGCATACAAACTGCACATTTTCACTAAATCCAATAAACTAATTTTTCTCAGTTCCTATTTAAATTTTGGAGCTTAAATTTTGAATAAAACATGATTATAGATGCTCCAGCATGATGTGAAAAATATTAATTTAATGCACTTCCCATGTAAAATTTCTTAAGATTACGAAAATTTTTATTTCATCTTGAGTATCATATGATTGGGCTTTACGCGCAATCGTAGTCCTGTTATGTTTATTATATTATTTTTTTCGCCTCGTAAGAAACAGGACCATCATTTACATACAAAAAATTGAAAATGAATACCTTACTTTTTCAGTAAAAATTAATTAATGAAAACTTTGAAATTTGGAAAATTTTTGACTCTGCGTGGAAAGGTTAGTTTTCCAACTATGACAAAAAAAAACATTTCCTCACAAAATATAAAAAAATGTTCGTTTATCAAATTTGAATAAGTTTTTATAAACTTTCTGCGCAAAAGTGCTAATTATTTCCAAACTAATCACGATGCCATTAAACCGCTTCCTTCACCAAGATTTTGATTTATAAATATTCGAAAAAAAAAACGTTCGAGTTTTCAATGGCTTCGGCAAAGTTATTTATTTATGAAACACTACATTTTCACTCGAATTTACAATTTCGTGTTAAGATCGATAGCGACAGTTCGCTTCTGTTCCATGTTGGAAAAGCTGTAAAAAAAGTAGTGTTCGTATATTGGAAAAACAATATCTCAAATATTATTAAAAATACGAAAATATGGTGGTATATAAAAAATGCAAAGAGAATAAATAAAATACGTTTGTTTTTCACTTCACATGTTTTGGAGAGATTTTAATATTTAAATTATGAAAACGTATAAAAATTTAATTAAATATTAAATGTCACTTCAAATTGCTCAAAGCCCAATTACAATTAAAAACATAAAAGAATTATGATTGGGCGTAAAGCCCAATCATATGATACTCTAGATGAAATGAGAAAGAGTTCAATGTACCGGAAAATATGTCACCTCCAATTCTTTTAAATAATTAATAGTGATTTTTGTATGGGAGGTGGTAGAAGCAGAGGAGGAAGGTTTGTAATATTTGGATATGACACCTCATGTGGTATGCAAAATATTTCGTGCTGAATTTAAGATTTGTAGCTTTCATTATTTTCAATTGGACATAGTTTTCCAGAAATTGAGGCATTTGTATGGGAGGTGGCAGAGGAAGTGGAGCGTTTAAGATGATTTTGAAACTGCTTATCATCATCCTTATCACCACGCTTTGATTCAATTTCAAATTCGATAGTTCTAATATATATATTCGAAGGAGAAATGCTTTTCTTGAATTTATAATACAGATATTTGTATGGGAGGGGGTAAAAGGAGTGAAGAGGAGCTGATAATTTATTTTAGCATTTATTGGAATTATTAAAAAACAGATTCTGGCAAAATTTTAAGTTTATACTTTTTCTAGTTTTAATGGAAATCGATATAATGCACTTAACAAAAATTATACATTTGTATGGGAGGGGGTAGAAGGAGTGTACGGATCAAATCACATTTTTTTCTCGTTATTTATATTTCTATTTTTATACTTTGTGCAAAATATCAAGTTGATAGTTTTAATAGTTTCGAAGAAAAATAATTTAATTTAAATTCCAAAATTTTGTGAAATTTGTATGGGAGGGGGTAGAAGGAGTGAGGTAAAGTTGATCATTTTTTCAATTCTGATTAGAATTATAATAAAAGTAATTCTGGCAAAAATCCGTTTTTATAACTTTGCTAGTTTCAATGAAAATCGAAAAACTGCACTTTTCAAAATTATGCATTTGTATGGGAGGGGGTAGAAGGAGTGAAGAGGAGCTGATAATTTTTTTTAGCATTTATTGCAATTATTAAAAAAAAAATTCTGGCAAAATTTTAAGTTTATACTTTTTCTAGTTTTAATGGAAATCGACATAATGCACTTAACAAAAATTATACATTTGTATGGGAGGGGGTAGAAGGAGTGTACGGATCAAATCACATTTTTTTCTCTTTATTGATATTTTTATTTTTATACTTTATGCAAAATATCAAGTTGATAGCTTTAACAGTTTCGAAGAAAAATAATTTAATTTAAATTCCAAAATTTCGTGAAATTTGTATGGGAGGGGGTAGAAGGAGTAAGGTGAAGTTGATAATTTTTTCAACTCTGATTGGAATTATATTAAAATTAATTTTGACACAAATTCGTCTTTATAACTTTGCTAGTTTCAATGAAAATCGAAAAACTGCATTTTTCAAAATTATGCATTTGTATGGGAGGGGGTAGAAGGAGTGACTGTATCGGATCAATATTCCCTCATATTAATGACATCTATATCGTAATACTTTGACCCAAATTTCAAATCGATAGCTTAAATAGTTTCAAAGAAAAATCAATTTCTGAAAATTTCAAAATTTCGTGAAATTTGTATGGGAGGGGGTAGAAGGAGTGGGGGGATGTGGCCCGTTCACGAACTTAAAGTTCCTTTTTTCCTAAAAATGACACACAACAAATTTCAGCACGATAGCTCAAAGCGTTCGAGAGTTATGCTGTAGACAGACGGACAGACGGACAGACGGACAGACGGACAGACGGACAGACGGACAGACGGACAGACGGACAGACGGACAGACGGACAGACGGACAGACGGACAGACAGCAACTCGGAATCGAAGTTTTTGAGCGACAACAAATATTTCTGTACCCTTGGCGGCTCTGTGCGAGCATTATTTCTTAGCGTTACAAACGGTAAGGCAAACACAATATACTCTCAGATTTCATCTAGAGTATAATTACCTCTATTAAAGAAAGTTATATTACGATAGTATAATAGGCTATACAACTCAAAGCAAATTTAAATAAAATTCACTCTATTGTTATCCGCACAGTTGGGATAAAATTAATCATGAATTGAAAGCGATAATTTAATCCATTCGAGATTTATCTCTTTATAATGGTGCCGACTGATAAAAATTTCAATATCCTGTAAAGAAAAAAGCTGAGATATTTTCAGATAAGCTTAATAAAACCGTTTCGATTTACGATTGAATTTCCCATTGTGAAAGCAATTAGCTCGTAAATTTAGTTGTAAAATATAGTTTTTTCGTTAAATATAAAGTGTATAATAAATGAAATACACTTGCGAATCCATAAAGATTTTTAATTAATCTGCTTGAAATTTGTGTGATCAATAGATTTGAAAATTTGTATAAGGAAAGGAACTAAGATTATCAAAATCAGAAAAAAATCTACAAATTTCTAAATTTTAGAAAAGCCAAATATCAAATTTCAATGAAAATGATAAAAACGACATACATGAAATTTAGCATAAAATACTCATAGATAATTTGCAACTAAGCATTTAATAATCAATAATTTTCCTCTTCGCATACAAATTGCTCAAATTATCGTATTGTAAATATTAGAATTTGGAGGTAGGGTGTACCCTAGTGGATACCGTGTTCGTCTGTAATGCGAAGATCGAAAGTTTAAATCCTGGTCGACGTATAATTTCAGCACACTAATTGCGTGGGTGTAATCTTGTCCACATCAATCTGTGATAATCAAAATTCGTAGATAAAAGGTTGTGCGAATGGCTACCAACCCTTTCAGAATAATAATGAAAAATGTTACGGAGCCTGAAGGTCAGGATGTCAAAGCTCAATTCGGGCTGTAGTAGTTAAAGAAGAAGAGATATTGAAATTTATATCGTAGTATATAGGACGAAAACTAATCGCAATCTCAAGAAAAAGAAATATTCTAAAAATTGATTTTCATTCAAAATTTAATATGAGGAACGGAAATCTAGATTACGTCGGGAAAGGCAAGCAATAAAAGCTTAGCGAAATAATTGAAGTAGAATCTTTTGGGTCAAAAAGGAAACTTGATTTCATTTTTTTTTGCTTACCGAATGTATAAAGAAAGAAAGAAAGTAATTTGGCGGAGCCGGTGATACCAACAGTATTTTATGTGTCTACTTGTTTCCACAAATATTATCTTAATATAAGAGGGGAGAAAAGGTCTTTTTCCCTTATCTAGAATTCTTTCCTATAATTTTGAAAGTTATGAAGTTAATTATATGTAGCTTGGAAAGGTTGTTTTTATTGTGTAATAAAAAGTTATTTGTTTTTCAAGACATGTATTATGAACATTTTTCATTCCATCCATGTATGTTAGGTGTACTATTTTTCGTCCAGATTAGTTATGGTAGTAATTATGTAAGTAAGTGTTATCATAATCTACTCCTTCTACAATTGCACTACTGCTCAAATCGGACCTTGGCCTCCTGTTGTTCAGGTTTCTTTACATTTTCAATAATTATTCATTGTGGAAGGGTTGTTAGCTTTTAGCACAACACTATATCTATACACGAATTTTTCATTTTCGTAGGCTGGGGTAAGCAAGGTATTTCCAGGCAAGCAGTGTACTGGAATTATGCATCGACCGGGACTTGAACTCACGAGCTTCGCATTGTACACCAACATGATACCAATTGGGCTATACCCTAGCTTTGTTATCATGTTAATCATGTACAGTTTATACTCTAGATATAATCTGAGAATATATTGTGTTTGCCTTACCGTTTGCAACGCTCTCGTTGTCGCTCAAAACCTCGATTCTTAGTGACCGTCTGTCCGTCTGTTCGTCTTTCCGTCTGTCTGTCCATCTGTCTACAACATAACTCTCGAAAGCTTTGACCTATCGTGTTGAAATTTTTCATATACCATTTTTAGCAAAAAATTAACTTTAAGTTCGTGAACGGGACACTTCCCCACACTCCTTCAGGAGGTAGAAAGACAAATTACATGAAAATTCGAAATTTAAAGAAATTGATGTTTCTCCGAAACTGTTTCAGCTATTGACTTGAAAATTAGGTTATAATATAATGATGTAAATATCATAGACATAAAAAAAAAATAAATAAATATTGATCTGATCCCTATACTTCTTGTAGCCCCTCCCATACAAATGCACAATTTTCAAAAATGCATTATTCGATTTGCATTGCAACTACCAAAGCTAAACGAACCAATATTTGTCATAATTAATTACTTTATTATTCTAATAATAAAGTATTGTGATCGACACAAGAAAAAAAAAAACTTTGCTACCCTGAAATTTTTTTTTTCGCGTTTCATGACTAAATTAGCCTAAAAATGCAAAAAAAAAAATCCGTCTGTCTGTACGCCGTCCGCCGTCCGCCGTACGCCGTACGCCGACGTGTACGCTCAGCGCACATTAACTCCCAAACCCCTCAAGATAGAAAGTTCATTTTTGGAGGGATTATAGGTAGTTGCGGATCTCAGGCGGGGGGTGTACGAGTTCAGGGGGAGGCAGGGGGAGCGCTTAAGCCGAAAAATACGAATTCAAATATTTCAACCATGGTTACAGCTAGGAAACTTAAAAGCAACACACATATAAAGGAGTTTGTAGGGCAACTTTTAAAAATAATTTAATTTTTTTATACATTTGGGTGCGAAAAGGGGGGGCTAAGAACCAATTGTCGGCCGAATTTTTTTTTCAAATGATTGTATCTTCGAAAGTACTTCCCATAAAAAATTGATATTTTGAGACCATTAAGATGGCATATGGATCTACTAGAATCAGTTTAGATAGAAGCTAATTATTGTAAGGGGCAGGTTCAGGGGGGGTGCAAAGAAAAACACTTAAAAGTTAATATCTCAACTATCTCTTAAGCTATGTAATTGAAACTTGAAACATGTACTAAACTTTATTAGCATAATATGAAAAAAATACAACATGTGGACATAATAGTAGTGGGACGAAATGGGGGGCATTTCAAAAATGGCGCACTTTCCAAAACTACAAATCACCAAAACTCAAAATTGAATACAGATATCAAATCAAAAATTTGTCAGATTGTAGAGCTATATAGTCTTTAATTTTGATAAAAAATTTAAGCTGGGGGGTGTAAGGGGAGGGAGTTGGAAAGCGGAAATGTTGAAAATTTTGAGTGATTTTTTTATGGCTCTCGTAAAAGATACAAAGTTTAAATTTTGCACGTTGACATATCTATTTAATGTACACAGAAAAAAAATAATAATTTGTTCCAAAATTGTTATGCACCGAAGTGGAGGTCTAACGTGCACAAAGCGTTTCATGTGCAATGAAAAAAACACATAAACTGAAAATTTTTGAATGAAATTTTTAGCTAGAAACTTGAAAATTTGCGAAATGCTTTTAAAAAAAATCTATAAGAGTTTGAAATATTAACTGGTTGAATATCTTTAAAACTTCTACCCCCTCCCATACAAAATTATTTTTTCGACCATTTTTAAGAAATCAATTATCACCTAACTATTACATGCCATCAATTTGAAATTTTGCACAAGAACTTACAAAAATAGTTGAAATAAAATTACGTTAAAAGTTTTGATATCGCACTTGCCCTTCTACCCCCCCCCCCCCCACACAAAAGTATGATTTCGACCAATTTCATTAAATCAACTATTAACTAACAAATTAAAAGGTACAAACTTGAAATTTTGTACAAGCACCTTACAAAAGAAACGAAAAAAAACTGCATCACCCCGCGTCCTCCCATACAAATGTTTGGTTTCATGAATTTAAAATACACCGAATCCAATGAAAATTCTATGCAACTTCGTCTATGAAACTGACATTCTATACAAAGAATATTGGATTTGGTTCAAGCAATCACTTAAAAAACTATTTACATCCACCCACCCTTACTATCACCCTCCCCCTCCCTTCATGAAAACTCAAACTTGTATAAATAAAGGAATGAAATATGGAGCGTTTCCGGAAAGTGTTAAATTGAGAACTGCCCTGCTCAAGAAGCTCCTTTCACTTAGTCTTCCCTAACCACTCTAACCTGCATATTGCCTTTCTACGCATGCGCATTTTGTCCCAAAAATAATAAAGTTTCGCCCGACTTGTTGGCAGTTTATTTTATTACAATTGCAACCAATTTTGTAAAAACTATCAATTTCACCTCACTCTTTCTACCTCCTCCCATACAAATTTCACGCAATTTCGGAATTTTAACTAAATTATTTTTCCCCAAAGCTACCAACTTTAAATTTTGAGAAAAGTATACTGTCATAAATATCACTGATGTCGAAAAATTTAGTTTTGATTCGAATACTCCTTCTAACCCCTCCCATATAAATGCACAATTTTGGTAAATGCATTTATTCGATTTTAATTGAAACTAGTAAAAGTACAAATTTTAAATTCTGCCACAATTTGTCCCTTCATAATTGCAATAAACGCTAAAAAGAATATGATCTTCGCTTCACTCCTTTCGCTACCTCCCATACAAATTTTTGCATTAAAAATTCAAGAAAAGTATTTCTCCTTCGAACATATGGGTATCAAAGCAATGTGATTAAGATGTTGATAAGCAGATTCAAAATCATCCAAAAACTCCCTCTTCCATGCCACCTCCCATACAAATGCCATAAATTCGGACAAAAATTGTTCAATTTCCTCGAAAATTATGAATGCTACAACTTTAAATTCAGCATGAAACATTTTGTATACTATGTTCGGTGCTATATAAAAATTACAAACCACTCCCATCTGATTTTACCACCTTCCATACAAAAGTCACAATTCACTATTCAAAGGAATTTGAGATGACATACATATTTTCGGGTATCATATGATTAGGCTTTACGCCCAATCATAATTCTGTTATGTTTTTGAAATAAATTTCGCAATTAAACAAAAATGGTCTCTTGTCCTTGATTTAATTGAGATGATGGAAAGTAAGTAATATTTGGGATTTGAGTAAGTATGGTGCTCATTATTACAAACAACGTATGTTTTTCAAGCTTTAATAGTTCTAACCGCTTTATATTAAAAGGTTGTAATAAATTTAATCGTATTTACGTGTAGGTAGAGTAATGTAGTGTAGTATAGTATTTCAAAATCCACCACGCGAACTCTTCACTGTAGTATATCATAGAGGAGTGCATGGAGTGCAAGAAGGAGACACTGTATAAGAGTTTGGCAGAAATGTCATAACCGACACCTGCGAATTCACCATTCCCAATTCATCATTCGTGGTGTGGAAAGTTTAGTGGCTTTCTTTTGCCAATTCCATCTACCCTAAGATAAATTGTTCCTTCAACATTTTTGCTTGCGACTTTCTAGTTACGTATTAAAAGCTTCGCACAGTTCTTGATATTATGAATGTTTCAAAAAAAGTCGGCACAAATTTCGCTCCAAATATCGGGCTTCACTTTTGCCAAACTATGGTAAAGCGCCTCTAGTGTCCCATGGAGTAACTATAGTGTATCATATGTAGTGAATTTTGCACATCAACAAAAAAAAGTTTAAGGAATCCGGTTTTATGCTTTTCTGTCATGAAAACAACATTTCCAAATGTCATAGAAAATTTAAAGTTTTTCAAGCTTTCAATAAAACGAAGAAGTTTGAGGAGTTATGTTTTATATTCGAATAATTTCTTAGGATTTTCCATTTTCAGGATTCTTAATTTCTAAAGACATTTTCTGCGAACACTTTGTACTGCAAGGTTTCATTATTAGTTATGGTCAATTATCCTTCAACTCAATTCAATTCCACTACACTACATTACGACGCCAGGTGAACATTCATGTAACAGGCGTATTTTAAAATCCACTACACTACAGTACGCTCCACGTGAATGAGATATTAATGAAAGAATAATTAAACTGAAGAGATCTCCCGATAGTTGTTGGCTGTGTAGTTCCAAAACGCACTGAGTTAGAAAAATAATTTTTAAACACGATACTTTTTTAAAAATCACTTCACATTTCGTGATAAAACAAAATTTCTTCAATGAAAGGCACAGAAATCAATTTTTTGAATTATATGTTTTTCGACCATTTTATCTTCTTTACTGCAAATTTTCATAACATTCTAGAGAAGTGGTTCTTAAATTATTTCATCTCACAGAACATTTAACAATAGTATGGGCGCAATAAATGGGCTACAAAAGATCACTCATAAGAAGATAATACTGAAAAATATTAAATTGAAATCTTCATTACTATTTTTTCACACCGTAATAAAGATGCAACCAAAATGTTTTACACCAAACTTAAGCTTCATAAAATTGATATATGATTGGCGGTGCATTGTAAAAATGCGGGCATAAAAAAATACAGAATTTTAAAAATTTTCTAAATGACATATCATAATGAAGCATTAAAATTTAAATTTCAAAAAATCATAGCTGGGTTATTCCTGGAAATACCGAACATAGCTCTGGGTTGTCGGAAATCAAGTAAAATAAAACCAGTGCACTTTAAAATTAACAAAACACAAACTTTATTATTTCGTGAGTTTGTACGCTGATAAGAATTGCTAAGAGAATTTACAAGTATCGCCACATAAACCTTAATCTTCCAGTTCTTAAAAATTGGTAAGGAGTCTGAAGGCCAGGAGACTGGCTCGATTTGGTATGTAGTGCCATTGTGGAAGAAGAAAAATAACTACTAATACGTTATTTACTAAATTTTTCGGTGCATAACTTTGAAACAATCCAAGAAAGTGGTCTCTTAAATTGTGAAAATTTAAAATTGTTTATGGAGGTGCAAGAAAAGGGAGGAGATTTAAAATAACATTGTTATACAACCAAATCAAAACAGATTAGTTTCCTGAAATAAAAAAAAAAAACTAAATTGTAACATTTGTATGGGAGGTGGTAGAAGGCGTGTGGGAATTTAGATTCTCCCCCCCTCCCAGTTATTGCTAAGATGTCATATACGAAATTTTAGGTGAACAACTTTGACATATTCCAAGAAAATGATAAAAAAAAATTGAAAATTACGTATTTTGTATGGAAGGTGGAAGCCTTTCCTTCCTCCTCCCATACAAAATATGCCATTTTCGAAAAGGAAATTTAAACAAAATTTTCAACCAGAGCACCAACATTTCATTAAAAAAAAAAAAAGTTTTCATGTGGTGAAATTGTGATATTTGTATGGGAGTTGATAGAATGTATGGTTGGATTAAGCAGATTATGGCTCCGAGTATACCCATAAAACTATTTAATTAGAAGCCGCTTTTAAGTGAAATTCGGACATGCAGACAGACAGGTAATGTCGATGTGTAAATGTTAACTGCTACCTCAAGGGTTCAAGCATATGGTTTTCTTCAAACTCGAATTGGAATTATCGCGAAGCTAAAACACGTCTGTCGTATTCGACTGTCAGATCAAGAAGAAGGTCTTGACGTTTATTATTATTATGTCATTATAATTGTATAGCAGTTTGTGTTGCCACATGTTTGGGGCTGCCACAGTACTTCCCCTTTGGGAAAAGTTCTTACTTACTAACTTAAATTTCTAGTTGGAATGTATTTATTATAATTTATTTTTTTTCTATGTATGGAAATTGTATAAAATTTAATGTTAGTTATTTGTTATTGCTAGTTACATGAAATTGAGTATTTTTATTTTTACTTGTTAAATTAAATTTTAAAGTTTTAGGATCAATCTAAATTGCATTACATTGCAGTATATAAAAAAAATGTTATTAATGGTTTTTTTTTTTTTTTTTTTTTTTTTTTTTTTTTTTTTTTGATGTATTAAATTTGGTGTTTATACTGAAAATGTAACTTTTTTTATTGGATTTGAGTTATGGTTGGATTGGGAGTTGTCAGGATTTAGGATAAAAGCAGGTTTAAGTCTATCAATGTTAATTACTTGTGGTTTGCCATCTAAAAGTACTTTGAAGACTTTATCACGTTTCTCTAGAACTTCATGAGGTCCTGTGTATGGTGAATTCAAAGAGCTTTTATATATAGGGTCTTTGACGAAAATGTGGGTGCATGTTTTTAACTGTTGTGGTACGAAAGTGTAATTTTGTTTACGTGTTTTGTTTGTAGGTGGACGAATATTAATGATCGTATCGCGAATCTCTTTTGCTAGTTGGGCTGAAGGTTTAGTATGTGCAGAAGTTTCATGCGTTACTAATTCGCCCGGAAGACGTAAAGTCTGTCCAAAAAGGAGTTGTGCTGGACTACAGTTGAGGTCTTCTATCAGTGTTGAGCGTAGTCCTAGTAGTATCCAAGGTAATTCATGGTACCAATTTTTAGGATTTGCTGAAGCTCGAATTGCCACTTTCAATTGTCGATGAAATCGTTCAATTGAACCGTTGGCTTGTGGGTGGTAGGGTGTTGTTCTAATTCGATTGCATCCTAATATGTTTGAAATTTGTTTGAAAATTGTGGCTTCGAATTGCGTGCCTTGGTCTGTGGTCACTGTTCGTGGCACTCCATATCGCATTATCCAGTTATTGATGAAAGCGTTGCAGATGGTATTTGAAAGTATGTTTCGTAGTGGGATTGCTTCGGGCCAGTGTGAAAAACGGTCTTTTATGGTTAGTAAATAGCTATGTCCGTTAGATGGAGGTAATGGACCTACCAAATCCATGTGGATGTGTTCAAATCTACCTTTTGGTGCATCAAAATGTCCGTGTGGGGATACTGTGTGACGTGATACTTTAGCTTTCTGACAATTAATACAGGTTCTTGACCAAATGTTTAATTCTTTGTTCATATTTGGCCAAAAATATTTTGCGGTTATTAATTTTCTGGTAGTTTTTATGCTTGGGTGGGACAGGTTGTGTATTTTGTTGAATAAAACACGACGCACGAACGTATGGTCTTTTTACATCTGTGGAGGTTTCACACCAAATTTCAAAGTCTTCTAGTGGAATTAGTATTTTCTCGAGCTTATACAAGGCGCTTGAGGGTTTTTTCCAAGTGTCTGCTGTAATTTGTTTTAATTGTTCGTCTGTGGCCTGTTCTTTTTTTAATATTTCGAAATTTATTTTATCGGAGGAGGCAACGGTTTCTATGTAAACTCTTGAGAGGGCGTCTGAAACTATGTTGTGGCAACCTCTAATGTATCTTATGTCATTCGTGAATTGTGATATGAAGGATAGATGGTTTGTTTGTCGTGGAGATTTATCTCCTTTGGAGGATATTGCTGTGGTGAGTGGTTTGTGATCTGTATAAACAGTGAAATATTTTCCTTCCACGAAATAGCGGAAGTGTTTTATGGACAAGTATAATGCTAGAAGTTCTCTATCAAACGAAGAATATTTCTTTTGGGGTGGTTGTAATCTTTTGGAAAATAAACCAAGAGGTTCCCATTTGTCTCTATTATATTGTTGTAAAATGCTTCCCACGGCGTCGCTGGATGCGTCAACCCATAAGCTTATATTTGCGGATGGATTGGGGTGTGCTAGCATTACGCAAGTTTGAAGGTTTGATTTAAGTTTGTTAAAAGATTCCTCGTGTTGTGAGTTCAATTTAAATGGCAATTTTATCTTTTTTTGATTTTCCTTCTTTAAGAGATCGTATAAAGGTGCGGCTAAGATAGCGAAATTGGGAATGAATCTGTGGTAAAAGTTGGTCATGCCTAAGAAACGCTGTAGTTGCTTAATTGTTTTAGGCGCTGGAAATTCGACGAGAGCTTGGACTTTGCTTTTAGGTGGAGAAATACCATTTTTACTTATATTGTGACCTAGAAATTCTAATTGCGTAACACCGAGAATGCATTTGGTGGGGTTAATTTTAATGCCATATTTCTGAAGTCTTTCGAATAAGAGTGTAAGGTGAGTTTTATGTTCATCTGGGGATTTGCTTCCGATGAGGATGTCATCGACGTAAGCAAAAGTGAAAGTTAAACCATGTAGTACTTCGTTGATGAATCTTTGGAATGTTTGTGCTCCATTTTTTACACCAAATGGCATTCGCAAAAATTCAAAGAGTCCGAATGGAGTTATGACTGC
This sequence comes from Chorisops tibialis, assembly GCA_963669355.1. Lineage (NCBI taxonomy): Eukaryota > Metazoa > Arthropoda > Insecta > Diptera > Stratiomyidae > Chorisops > Chorisops tibialis. The sequence goes on along the minus strand of OY770262.1, from coordinate 260,618,885 downwards.
GGTTTTATATATATCTTCGGTTGCTACTGGTATTTGATTGTACGCTCGTACGAGATCTATTCTTGAAAATATCGTACAATTATGTAAGTGCATAGTGAAGTCTTGCATATTTGGTAGAGGATATTTATCAAAAACGGTTGCGGTATTAAGGTGTCTGTAATCACCACATGGTCTCCAACCATTGGTATTTTTCTTGGGAACCATATGCAGTGGTGATGCTACAGGTGACGAGGAAGGGCGACAAATGCCTAGTCTAAGCATTACATCGAATTCTTCTTTTGCTATTTTATATTTTGTAGGGTTTAGTCTTCTCATTCGTGCGGATGGTAATTCGCCTTGAGTGTGGATGTGGTGAACTACGTTGTGATTAACTTCTGATGTAAAATCGGGTGGTGTTTGAAGGTTGGGGTATTTATTTAGAATGGCTCCGTATTCGCCTTCAACTGGGTAGAGTTTAGGGCTGGTGGAGCTGAAATTACTCATGCTACAAAGCACTGAGATTTGTGTATGTTGGTCAATCAGTTTTCTCTGCCGAAGATTGATTGCTAGGTTGAATTTGTAAAGGAAGTCTGCTCCTATGATAGCATGATCGACTGCAGCGATTATAAAATTATGCTCAAAAGATCTGCGTAAGCCTAGATTTAAAGATAGCTGTTTGTATCCGAAGGTTGTGATTGGTGAGCCATTTGCAGAGATCAGGCGTCTGTCACATAGAACTGCGCGTTTTGAGAACATTTTCTTTGGGACTATTGAAATATCCGCGCCTGTGTCGATGAGAAATGTTATTTTGGTGCTATTGTCTTGAATGAATAGGCGGCGAGAAGTGTGGATCGACTCCGCTGCCGCAAGCGGAGTGTCTACTTCAAGTTTTTTGAAGAGCTACTTTTTTGGTTTGTTTTGTATTGGCAGGGTTGAATGCATTTTCGTGCATTGATACCAAACTTTTGGTGATACCAACATGTCGAATTATTATTTGAAGATGTGGATCTGTGATGGGATGAATTGCGGAGTGACCGAATGCTAGGATTACGGTGTCGCGATCTGGATCTAGATATGTTTTCCAGGTGACAGATTTTTTGTGTCAATTGGTGTATTTTACTGTTGAGGTTGTCAAGTGTGTTGTTTTCTTTAAAAGTTTTATTAACAGGAAAATATTGCATTTCATGTAAATGAGATTGACTGGAAGTTTCAAAAATTTTATCTGCTATAGCTAATAATTTATCATTGGATGTGTTTTCTTCTAAAATGGTTATGCAGGCTTGAATTGGTGATGGCAATTTGTCCATCCATAATTTTTTAAGTAACAATGGGTTTACTAGTCTATTGCTGCTTGCAAGGGATTCCATTGATCGAAACAGATCGGATGGTTTTCCATCTCCGAGTTCGACTTTGTGAAGAAGAGTGTTGAGTCTAGACTCTTCGGAGTCTGTGGTTCTTGAAAGAATAGCTGTTTTTAGTATCTGATATTTTTCATCTTGCGGTTGATTTCGTAAGATGTTGCTGACCATTCTCATGGTTTCTTGTGGCAGGCAAGCTACCAAATGTTGATACTTAGTGTTTGAGGAGGTAATGCCCTTAATGTGAAATTGGTTTTCTATCTGGATGAACCAAAGGTCCGGGTCACTACTCCAAAAGAGAGGTAACTTTAGTGTATCTACTTGAAACGAGTTATCGACGGTCGTTTTTGTTTTTGAGTTAGTTTTGTCGGAGGGGTTTGTTTCTTCTGTCATATTTTGATTTTTTGTTGTCTTTGAGGAAATAAGGAGGGAAAAAGGGAAGTGGAAATGATCCAGTACTAATTTGAAAATGGAAAGATCCAATAATATGATTCGAATATGTAAATGATATGATTATAGTTTTGAATTTGAAAATGTTGCAAGTATATGGCTTGAATGTGAAAATGATTTGATAATATGATTTGTAAATGATCCAAAAATTGCTTTTAAGGCTTATTTCAAAATGACGAAAAATTAAATCTATAAAAAAATTAAACAAAAAGAAATAAATGTAACCTAACCTATGTTTTTTTTCTTGATGATGGTGAATCGTTTTCTTCGTTGCGAAAATGCTGAGAAAAGAAATATAGCTGGTCTTTGTATAGTTTGTTGAAACTTGCTGGCTGCTGCTAATTGCTGCTTTTCGATATGTCCGTTTTCCACATGTGTGTGTGGCTTGAAAAAATGGTAGAAACGTGCGCTTGGCTCTAGTTTCCACGTGTAAAAACTGCTGCTCTTTCGCCCGCTTTGGCGCTTCGTTGTTGTTTTTTAGGTTAAGCGATGTGCTTTCGATGTGGCCGTCGAAGGGGCGGCGGTTGATGGGAAAACGATATCTCGTCGGCTGATGCGTGTCCTTTCCGGGTACCTTGTTTGCGACTCGATCAAATAAGACTGTGGGCAAACTTAAGGAAACACAGCACATGCGTTATTCGCGGATCCGTCTCAAGACGGTGACGGCAATCACGATTTTGAAAGTGTGAAAAATTGTATGCGAAGGGAAAAGAACAATTTTTGTCTTCTACCGGAGGAGCAGCGAAGAAGAATTTTGCACAGAAGAATTTTAAATTCACTACGTTGCTTTTGTTGAGTGCGTTTTTGCGTTCACCGTTTAGCGATGATTTCACTTTTTTTTTGATTAGTTTTAATTGTCGAAGTTGAAAACTGGGCGAACGATAATTGCGAAAAATGCTAATGTGAACGATGACTTCGTCGTCGTAGCGGCGATTGTGCGGTTATGTCCTTGTCGGGGTCACCAGTTATCGCGAAGCTAAAACACGTCTGTCGTATTCGACTGTCAGATCAAGAAGAAGGTCTTGACGTTTATTATTATTATGTCATTATAATTGTATAACAGTTTGTGTTGCCACATGTTTGGGGCTGCCACAGGAATTATATGTGACGCGGTAATGGCCACATTCATTATGCTTAACGATAAATCCCAAGGCCGATAAATCGTACCATAATGAAAAATTCTAGTCTATACTGACTTACTAGATCAGTAATAACACACTGGTAGGTGTAAAGCCTATCTAAATCTTTTCCAGTATATAGATCATAGTACCCGGTTAATAGACAACTCCACCCTGAACACACTATGTCCCTATACAAGGCGCTAGCTTGTATCCTTACACGACGCTAGGATAAACCGGATACTGCATAAAATGCAGAGCATCACGGTAAGCTCTCTGTCCGCGATATGAACTTCAACCACTCACCACTACGTGTACCTCAACAAGCCCAGGCTCATCACACAATTAAACATTTATTGTCAAACTATGAGTGCATATAATTGCTATGGTCTTATTTACCACATTCACCCATCTAATCTTGTTCTGATTCAATTCTGCCATCCCCTTCGCCCTTTAAGTTGTAGCAGGTTCACAGTTTTGCCACTAAGGATATTTACATATTTGCAGAACTTCCGAAAAGAAAGAGATTTTGAGCAAAGTGTGCCTTCCAAATAATTTAATTTTTTATGGTAAAAATTTAAATATCCAATTTGAAATCTTCATTTTAATTAAAAATACTGCCTGGTGACCCCGCAGCTGATAATTAGCAACAATGTGTTGTCTAGCATATTACTTAGCTTCGCTTCAAAATGAGATGGCACCACTATTTCCAATTTATTATTCACGTAAGGCAGAAATATACACATCCCACTCCAAGTGAAGACCTAAATGATACGACAAACGGATACAGCGCCTCGGATACGGACTGATTCTACGGTAACGACTTTTGGCATTCGAAAACGGACTATGATTGGCTTCTGGAACGTTCGAACATTGAATGACGGGGGAAGAGCTGGGGTTACTCGGTCCTTGCACCGCCAATCAGTGATCGACCGTGAAATGGAGCACTATAACATCCAAATCTTGGGCTTAAGCGAGGTCAGGTGGACAGGATCAGGAGAAGAACGAACCCCTAGCGGAAACACTATTCTGTACATTGGCCCTGAAAGTGAAGCCAGAAATGGCGTGGCGTTCGTCCTTACGCCGAGAGCGAGAAACAGTCTCATTAGCTGGGAACCAATCTCGGATAGGATTATCGTCGTCAGGCTCAGGACCAGTGTCAGAAACGTCACAATTCTGCAAGGCTACGCACCAACTAATACCGCAACATCTGGTGACAAAGAGGAGTTTTATAGCCAACTGAGTGCCACCTTCGAACGTGTTCCAAGAGGTGATATTATTATCATCTCGGGAGATATGAACGCCCAGGTTGGATCAGACAACACTGGACTTGAACACGTAATGGGAGGCATGGTGACCCTTGGGTCGACGCATCACGACCTTGGATTAAAAGACCCGAAAACGGCGAATTATTTGTGGAGTTTTGTAGTACTCGGCAAATGGTCATCGGAGGGACCCTTTTTCCACACAAGGGTTATCATAAAACATCTTGGGTTTCCCCTGATGGTGTTACTCAGAACCAGATCGACCATTTGGCTATAAGTCGCCGATGGAGAAGATGTCTCCTCGATGTGCGAGCCAAACGTGGAGCTGACGTGGGGACCGATCACCACTTGATGGTTGCCTGCGTGAGATTGTGTACAGCAGCTATCCGACGACCACAAATTCTTCAAATGAAGCGCAAGCTTAATGTGGATAAACTCAGAGATCCCAACAAAAAACTCGAATACACCACCATTCTACGCGAAAAGTCATCCACATTGGGTGAACATGAAATGCGCACACTGAACGCCAATTGGGAGGCAACCACAAACACTTTTCTAACTAGTGCTGAAGAATCTGTGGGATATGTGAGAGACCCTGGATGTCACAAGACACATGGGACAAGGTTGGCAATCGGAAAAAAAGCCAAATTGGCAATCATCTTTCAACCCGATGTCAACCAACGAACGCCCGACCTGAGGCATAACTACCGCGATGCTCATATACAGCTTAAAAAGGCTGTTAGACGCGACAAGAGAAAGGCCATTGAAGATCTGGGAAACAAGGCAGAATCTGCAGCTTACCTTGGGGATATGGGTTCACTTTTCAAAATCATGAAACAGTTGACGAACAGGAATTTCACCGCCAACCACCTGGTGAGAGATGTCAACGGAACTCTCCTCAATATGAGTGACCACCAGTTGCGACGATGGAAGGAATACTTCTTTGATATTTTAAACATCTTGTCAGATGAAGATATTCCGGAAACAGAACAACTTCCAAACATCCAACCGCAACAATCCTCTATTAGGGACGATCCCCCAGATAAGGAAGAGATAGTTTCCGCCATTCGGTCAATGGCGGGAAGGAAAGCTCCAGGTATAGACGGACTACCAACCGAACTCCTCAAAGCGGACCCGGATAAAACAGCCGATATACTCCTCCCACTCTTCACTAAGGTGTGGAATGATGGAAGATATCAGACTGAATGGAAGGAGGGCGTCATTGTGAAAATTCCGAAGAAGGGTGACCATCGGGATTGTGGCAATTGGCGTGGTATATGTCTACTTACTGCCATATCAAAAATTATGGCTAAGGTAATTCTCAATAGGATTAGTGATGTCGTCGAGAGCACTCTCGAAGTTTATCAGGCTGGATTCCGTAAAGGGTCGTCTTGTACCGACCACACAAATACCCTACGGATAATATTAGAGCAGTCAGCCGAAATGGGTTCGCCGCTACATCTCATGTTTGTGGACTTCGAGATGGCGTTCGACAGCGTTAAGCGAGATTACATATGGAATGTTTTGCGTAGGAGAGGTATTCTATAAGGTCATAGCTATGATTAAAGAATCCTACGAAGATGCAAGGTGTCGCGTCTTGCATAGAGGAGAGCTGTTCGAGAGCTTCCCTGTGCAAACGGGTGTCAGACAAGGCTGCATATTATCACCAGCCCTGTTTCTGGTGGTAATAAATGACATCTTGAAAGCTGCACTGGAAGGTGGGGAAGGTAAAGGTCTTCAATGGAGACTATTCAACATCTTAAGTCACCTTGACTATGCTGATGACGTCTGTTTGCTTGCACATAGCCGTTCGGGCTTAGAGTCAAATGTTCGCTCCTGCGCATTCTAAATGCAAAGAGGCTGGATTGAAAATAAATATGCGTAAAACCAAGTACATGCACATGGGTTCGAACGCAAGCACACCGATTGTTCTTAACGGACAGGATTTGGAAGAGGTGCAAGATTTTTGCTATCTCGGAAGCATTGTCAGCATGGACGGCGGAGCCGAAAAGGATGTTGAGGCTCGGCTAAATAAAGCTCGTCAGGCCTTCGGTATCCTTTCCCCTTTCTGGAGGTTAAGAGAGATCTCCCTTCGCACGAAGCTGCGATTTTTTGACGCATGCGTCAAATCCGTGTTGTTATTTGGTAGTACTACGTGGAAAGTGACCGTTCGACTTACCAAGAAACTACAGACTTTCGTAAACCAATGCTTCCGGCGCATTTTAGGAATATCCTGGCCAGAAGTAATCTCCAACGACGAACTTTGGAGTACAACTCGCCAGACTAAAATAGGTATTGAGATTCAACGGCGGAAGTGGCAGTGGATCGGTCATACTTTGAGGAAACCAGAGCGAAACATCGCAAAACAGACTCTGGATTATAACCCTCACATGGAAGCGAGCAGTTGAGCAGGAGGCCAGTGGAATAAACAAGTCCTGGCAACAGCTTAAAGCCGATGCTCAGGATCGCGCCTTGTGGAAGAGAGTTGTTTCTGTCCTATGCCCTTATAGGGGGTCTTAACAGGAATTTGATTGATTGTGCCTCCCAAATAATTTAATAAGCGCTGATTTTGATAGTAAAAATTTAAATATCCAATTTGAAATCTTTATTTTAATTAAAAATACTGCCTGGTGACCCTGCAGCTGATACTTAACATCAATGTGTCTCTCTAGCATATTACTTAGCTTCGCTTAAAAATGAGATGGCACCACTATTTCCAATTTATTTTTCACGCAAGGCAGAAGGAGACAGATATACACATCCCACTCTAAGTGAAAAAGAAGACAAGAGATCTTACACGTATTCCTATGTAGGCCAGGTGAATAATAGAGCTTCTCCTTTGCGGCAATATGCTTTCAGGGAAAGATTTATGATGAGTGCTCTGTACTTCGGAAGTAACAGATTCATGACGTTTGTGTTTGCTGGGGATCACATCCAATACATTAACATTACTCTTTTAATAGAGTTTGGACAATGCAATAATACCAACAGTTCATCGTGAGTTTAGAAGTACAAGAAGGCAACATAAGAATGTGAAAAACAGTCAAACTTGTAGTTTGCTTGAGTTTGACAGTTTTCAAATGTGTGGACATAAGCACAAACTTGCTTTACAAGTTTTTGTATAGATTCATTTATTACAATCGAAAATAAATATGACTTTTATAAATAACAATTCAGTAAGATTGTGTTTACTTTATAAAAGCAAGAGATTTGAGAAAATTCAAATTTCGGACAAAATTTCCCGCGCAATCGCTGTACATGTATTGTCCAAACTTTACTAGAAGAGTAGTATTAGTGTATATCGAGTATCTCTAGCCTGCATCAAGCCGCATATATACATCACTCACTCCATATGATTAGATGTTGCCCTCATCTCCGTTTACTACTTTCTTCCTAGAAGCACCAGCCCGAATATCGCATCCTTTTCATGTACTTTTCATGTATATTATGTGATGACTTAGATGTTTTGTCATATTTTTGTTTGCTTCGGATAGCAATTTCCTCAGGTCACTACTCTGATCACCCACTCCGAGGGGTTCCATGTACGGGTGGCATTTCGATCCACCGATATTGATAATAGTTTCATCAGCCTAATTACCATAAATGAACTTACTACTAATATTTAGCTTTATCCCCTTTTTTGCATCAAATTTTGCTTCTTGCCGATCTCTACTTAGATTTGCTCGCCCAGGGGCACGCCTCTCCACCCCGTTTATCACGCCTTTGGATAGCCTCAATAGTTTGGGAGAAAAATAAATTTCTTGAAATTTTTAAATTTTGTGTAATTTGCATGGAAGCTGGTAGAAAGGGAGTGGGATATATGGCCCGTTCAGGAATTTAAAGTTTCTTTTTTTTTAAAATGTTATAAGAAAAAATTTCAGCTCTTTAGCTCAAACCGTTCGAGAGTTATGTAGTAGACAGTCAGCCAGAGAGACAGACAAACGGACAGACGGCCACGTAGAATCGAAATTTATAAGCAACAACAATTATTTTCCCTTGGAGACTCTGGAGACCCTTGGAGACTCTGTGGTAGCATTATTTCGTAGCGTTACAAATGGTAAGCCAAATTCAATATACTCTTGAATTTCATCCCGAGTTCAAAAGATTCGCTATCCGAATTCAAAGATACCTATAATTTACAAAATCATGCAAGTGCCTACACTACTTATCGTCGTAAAGATAGTCCGTGAACTATTTCCAAAATCGCTTCCCCTTGAATATTTAAACTCTGAAAAAGCAATGCGAAAAAAATTGAATGAACACTAATCCACATCGCTGCTTATCAAGCATAGTGACACAATTCGCACGTACTTTAACATACATGGGAGTTATGTAATTATTTTTAATAATCAGCGATATGCTTGTTGCTTATGCGGCTTTTCTATGGACCAAAACGAAATTTAATGTTTTCTCGCTAAAGTCGAGCTTTGTAAATTAGGCAATGTTAGTTCTTTTTGCACTCACTACTTCCATTCTTGCACACGGCATTTCTCATGTAATTGGTGTGATATATTTCCTCTTGTCTTATATATGACAAACAGTCGAGATTTTGTCTTTTTCCAGATAAGATTTTTTTTTTGATGAAGTAGTTTTCGTTTTTTTTTGTTTCTTAATTGATTAGGTATTGTTTTACTATTTAGTATATTTAAGTTAACATCATATCAATTTTTGGATAGTGTCTTATTTTACCCATGATTTTATTGGTTGATCATATTAATTACCAATATTCGAGACTGCGTCCTATTTACTTATAGGAGTCCTAATTACATGCAAATCAAGCAATGTCAATGGGACTTAGGAATATCTACCAGCGCTGATGAAAGATCATTTAGTTGTCCTCGGGGATTTTTCGGAGTTTTTGAAAATCGGTTCAAGTACCAACATATTACTACAAGCCGCCTGATAAAGAATAAAACAAATATTTTTTTGAAGATAGTAGCACTAACTGATAATAGTGTAATATATATTTTAATGAAAATTCAAAAATCTTTTTATGCCATAGTTTCGATAAGAATTGTACGCCAGGCTTTTTAAAATTATCATGTACCTTTAATTCGGAGCACCATTTTGCATAATTGTAAGCTAAGGTATCACATTTTTTTTTAATAATTATTTCAATTTTATCCATTTAATCCGTCGCTAGTGTGGTGCGGCCTATATCCTAGCTGGTATTTGCCTGGCGATAAAAAATTAAGTGTGTAGCGTGCTTGCTTCACAGTCGAAAAGGCTTGGGTTTGAGTTCCACTCCAGGCAGTAGGATTTTTTAACGAATTTTTCAGTTGCTACTGGAAATGAAGAATGATTCGAATTAAAATGGGCAAACGACGTAAAAGTGGAACAGTTCCATTTTTTGAAGGTCCATATGCTTCCATCATTCAGTTCCTCATTAATTAAATTCCTGTTAAGACCCACTATATGGCATAGGACAGAACCAGCTCTTTTCAGCAGGGCGCGATCCTGAGCATACGGCTTTAACTGTTGTTTATTCTCTTCGCCTCCTGCTCAACTGCTCGCTTTCATCTAACCCGGCGTCTTTCTTGAGGATTATAATCTAGAGCTTATCTAGTTATGTTTTGCTCTGGTTTCCTCAAAGTGTGTCCGATCCACTGCCACTTCTGCCTTTAAATCTCAATGCCTATTGTACTTCAAAGTTCGTCGTTGGAGATCACATCTGGCCAGAATATTCCTAAAATGTTTCAGAGGCATGGGTTCATGAAAGTTTGCAGTTTCTTGGTAAGTCGAATGGTCACTTTCCACGTAGCACAACCATATAACAAGACGGATTTGACACATGCGTCAAATACTCGCAGCTTCGTGCGAAGGGAAATCTCTCTTAACCTCCAGAAAGGAAAAAAAAATACCGAAGGCCTGACGAGCTTTATTTATTCGAGCCTCAATATCCTTTTCAGCTCCGCCGTCCATGCTGGCAATGTTTCCGAGAAAACAAAACCATGCACTTCTTCCACATCTTGTCCGTTAAGAACAATCGGTGTGCTTACGTTTGAAACCTTTTGCATGTGCTAGGTTTTACGCACATATAGTTTCAGTCCCGCCTCTTTATTTAGAATACATCCAGCGGACATTTGACTCTAAGTCCTAATGGCTATGTGCAAGCAAATACACGTCATCAGCATAATCAAGGTGACTTAAGATGTTAAATAGCCTCCTTTATCTTCCCCACCTTCCAGCGCAGCTTTCAAGCAAGATGTCATTTATTACCACCAGAAACAGGGGGATGATAATATGCAGCCTTGTCTGACACCCGTTCGCACAGGAAAGCTCTCAGACAGCTCTCCTCTATGTAAGATGCGATACCTTCGTAGGATTCTTTAATCATAGCCTTCTCAAAGTCCACAATCATAAAATGTCATGGCGAACCCATTTCCATCCGTAGGGTATTTGTGTGGTCGGTACAAGACGACCCTTTACAGAATCCAGCCTGATAAACTTCGAGAATGCTCTCCACAATATCACTACTCCTATTGAGAAGTACATTAGCCATAATTTTTGATACGGCAGTAATGTCTATACCACGGCAATTGCCATAATCCCGTAGGTCGCCCTTCCTCTGCATTTTCACAATGATGCCCTCCTTCAATTCAGTCGGATATTTTTCTTCATTCCACACCTCAGTAAAGAGTGGAACGAGTATATCGGCTGTTATTCCGGGTCCATTTTGAGGAGTTCGGTTGGTAGTCCGTCTATACCTGCGGCTTTCTTTCCCGCCGTTGACCCAATGGCAGAAACTCTTCCCTATTTGGGGGATCGTCCCTAATAGAAGATTGTAGTGGTTGGAGATTTGGTAGTTGTTCTGTTTCCTATATATCTTCATCTGGCAAGATGTTCAAAATATCAGAGATTGCCGGAACTGGTGTTCACTCATATTAAGGAGAGTTCCGTCGACATCTCTCAACAGGTGGTTGGCGGTGCAATTTCTGTTCGTCAATTATTTCATAATTTTAAATAGTGAACCCATATTCCCAAGGCAATCCGCAGATTCTGCCTTGTTGGCCAGATCTCCAATGGCCTTTCTCTTGTCGTGTCTAACAGCCTTTTTAAGCTGTGTATGAGTATCGCGGTAGTTCTCTCTCAAGTCGGGACTTCTTTGTTTGACATCAAATTGAGAGATGATTGCCAATTTGCTTTTTTTCCGAACACCAACCTCGTCCCATGTTTCTTGCGACATCCAGGGTTTCTCACCGCATATCCTGCAGATTCTTCAGTACTAGTTAGAAACGTTTTTCTCGTTACTCCCCAATTGGCTCCCAGTTTGCGCATTTCATATCCGCCCAATGTGGATAACTTTTCGTGTAGAATAGTGGTGTACTCGCCCTTTTCGTCTCTAAGTCTATTAGCATTAAGCTTGCGCTTCCTTTGAAGCCATCGGATAGCTGCTGTGCACAATCTAAAGCAGGGAATCATCAATAGTGATCGCTTCCCACGTCAGCTCCTCGCTTCGCTCGCACATCGAGGAGACACCTTCTCCATCGACGGCTTCTAGTGAAATGGCCGATCTGGTTCTGAGTAACACCATCGGGGGATACCCAAGATGTTTTATGGTGACTCTTGTTTGTAAAAAGGGTCCCACCGATGACCAGTTGTCGAGTACTACAAAACTTCATAAATAATTCGCCGTTTTTGGGTCTCTTAATCCAAGGTCGTGAAGTGTCGACCCGAGGGTTCCTAGCTGATGATTGTTTCTCGGTTTCGGTGTAGGAATGGCCGCTCCGCCATTTTGGCTTCACTCTTAGGACCAGCGTACAGAATGGTTTTTCCGTTCGGGGTTCGTTCTTCTCCTGATCCTATCCACTTGACCTCACTGAAGCATAAGGTTTGGATGTTATGGAGTTCCATTTCACGGTCGATCACTGATTGGCGGTGCATGGACCGAGTAACCCCAGCGCTTCTCCCGTCTTTATATATACGAACGTTCCAGAAGCCAATCGTAGTCAGTTTTCGAATGTCCAAAGTCGTTACCGTAGAATCCGTCCGTATTCGAGGCGCTGTATCCATTTTTCGTATCAGTTAGGTTTGAAGATCACGGGTGACAAGCCCATGATCCAGTGAGTGTCCATTTGCCATTTTTAGGGCAAACAGTACTGGCTGTGGGTGAGTTCTCCTGCCCCCATCCCACAAGGGGCTGGTTAGCTCAGGTCCGTGGAGTCGTTGCATGAATTGGTAAAACCACATCCTACAAACTCCCTCCCCCTCCGCGGCGTCGCCCTTAGCATCTGCAAATAAATATTTGTCAGTAGCAGCCGGTACAACTAAGAAATGTTCCAGGTTCACCACTCGTTACGGTCGTTCTCTCTCACCTCCCCGATCCCCAGTCTTTCCCTCCACGACTGTGTTTGCACATTGCACATCACGGCCGAAATGGCCTATTCCATAAGCCATTCTGTAAAAAAATGTATCTTAATGCAGCAAAAAACGATCATACAAAGTGTAAATTTATAAGGGAAGAAAGCTGATATTTTATATTTTGTAATATTAGCATTCACTACATGCAACGCATTTAGTTTTTGATACAGACTCCTGCATTCTTCTCCTTCTTCAATAGTAATACAGCCCAAGCCGACCCTTGGCCTTGCAACATATAAGTTTATTAAAATTTTGATTTTTTGTAATGGAAGATTAGACCTTTGCGCGATCCTCTATCAATTTTATTTTCGTAAATTAAGGTGGCCCACGCCGGTAGTGTGCTAAAATTATACGTTGACCGGAATTTGAGCTCATGACCTTCCAAACCAACACGCTCCCACTAGACTGCAAAAATTATTCGACATCATATAAAGAATAAGCATATGGTTTTTGTGATAAGTAAGATACGGCTTCTTTTGTTTAAATCGATCATTAATAAGTGGCTAAGCTGAATAATATTTATATTTGAGAGTATTATAAGTTTGCTCTAAAGTTTGTAGCGTAGAAATAAGCGTCAAAAAAAAATATGGATTGGACAGTAGTTCGTTTCATCGCTCGAAAACTTCAAAACTGGATATCCGGTCGTCCGTCCACTCTCTAAATTCAGAAATTTTGATTAGAAAGTTTAAAATTTTTACACGTCATTTTTGGCAAAAAAGTAAGGCCAAATCACTTTGCCCTTTCTACCCCCTCCCATACAAATTGACACAATTTGGCAATGTGACAAGAAACTGATTTTATCAAAAAGTACACCATAAAAGCTAATTATCTGAAATTTGGAATATATTATTTTTAAAATTTAAGGAAGAAAAATTACTTAAATCCCCCTACTCCTTCCACCACCTCCTATACAAACTGCACTTTTTCATGAAATGTATTAAATCAATTTTACGTATAGAATTTATCGATCTGAAACTCCGCACCAACTAATTATTTAAAATTAGTAGTAAGTCTGAAACAAATAGACGTTTAGCTCCACTACTTCTACCCGACTTCTAGAATTTTTAAAAAGTAGATTTTTTACTGATCTGTAATTTAAAACATGTCTATTGTATAATGTTTATAGTTATTTCTAAAAAAAATCATTAAGAACTTCCTACTACTTCTGCCACCTCCCATACAAACTGCATAATTTTATTAAATCCATACCACTAATTTTAAACCTATTAAATTGTTGAAGCTTAAATTTTGCATAAAACATTTTGATATCAGCTCTAGCATGATGTGAAAAAATTAATTTAATGGCGCCACCCTTCTATACCTCTCTCCATACATCGCTTTAATCTAGAGATTCATGATTGGGCTTTAAGCCCAATAGTTGCCCTGTTATGTCAATTGTCTGTGTTAATTTTCTTTTTCAATTTATAATATACTCCATTTTCGATTAATTTAAATCAATTTAATTATTTATTTTCTTTTCTAAAATGAATATTGTGATGTTATTATGCTTATCCTTGACATCACCATCAAGTTAAGCGACGTAAGGGAAGAAATATAGCAAAAACAAACAAAATTTGATGAAATAATTGAGGAGCCCAGGGCTTAACATTGTCTTAAATTGGTATAATTTTTCTTGACTTCTTTTTTTCATGTATCTCGCATATTCCTTGTTTGCTTTTTTATTGTTTTTAATTATTTTCGAATTGAATTCTTTTTGTGTTTTCAGGAAATGCTTGTGGGTAGTCTGAATGTATATAAATAATTTAACTGTGGTTAAAGGAACAAATTAATTCTTGATTTTAAATTATAAAACCCGATAAAATGGGTCTGGTTTTTTGTTGGAAGAAATCTTTGAGATAAAATAAATTTATTTTGAAATTTATTAATTACTGTATATATGAAAAAAGTTTATAGTGCAATTTCTTCTTTGTTGAATCGAAGTTATTTTCGTTATTTTTTCAATATCTATTTTCTATGCAAAATGATATGATGATGATGATATATCTGATACACACGGATGGAAATGTAGCGAAAGCATGTCGAATGTAGATTTTGCATAGAACGAAAGTCACTACTTTCAACGGAAGTGACTACTTTGGGCATATTTCAAAGTATTAGTCGTGCAGAATTCAATCTGCTGAAACAAATTTATTCATTATTTTCAATTCGTTTGCAATTCATTGTTTCAAATATTTGCAACAGAAGCTGAGTATAAAATAAGTGAATTAGATAAATTCAGATTCTTTCGACAGCTGGTATGCACATGCTGCTTGAGTATCTTGCACCAATGGTTAAGGTATAACATTCTTGAATTAATTTTTTAATTTGAAATCAAATTTTATTTTTAAAAATTTTTAACATATTATCAACATTTAAATTTTCACAAATATTTATTTATCTTGTCTTGTGCTTAATTATGTTAATATTAAAATTATAATTCACGCGTATATATTTTATTTTTTTATTTAAATAAAAAAAAACAACAGAATTGAGAAAGAGTTTATTGTACCGGAAAATTTATCATCTCAAATTCTTTTGAATAGTGAATTGCGACTTTTGTATGGGAGGTGGTAAAAGCAGAGGGGGAGGTTTTTTGTATATAACACCGAACGTAGTATACAAAATGTTTCATGCTGAATTTAAAGTTTGTAGCTTTGATAATTTTCGAGGAAATTGAACAAATTTGTCTGAATTTATGACATTTGTATGGGAGGTGGCAGATAAAGTGGGAGGTTTTGGATGATTTTGATTCTGTTTATCAATATCATAATCACATTGCTTTGTTACTCATATATTCGAAGGAGAAATACTTTTCTTGAATTTTCAATACAAACATTTGCATGGGAGGTGGTAGAAGGAGTGAAGCGAAGCTCACATGTTTTGTAGCATTTATTGCAATTATTAAAGGACAAATTGTTTCAAAATTTTAAGTTTGTACTTTTTCTGGTTTCAATGAAAATCGATTAAATGCATTTACCAAAATTTAGCATTTGTATGGGAGGGGGTAGAAAAAGTATTCGAATCAAAACCAAATTTTTTGACATCAATGATATTTGTAATAGTATACTTTTCTCAAAATTTAAAGTTGATAGCTTTGACGGTTTTGGAAAAAATAAATTTTATTGAAATTCCGAAATTTCGTAAAATTCGTGTGGGAGCGGGTGGAAAGGGTGTGGTGACAGTCGACTAATGGTAAATTTATCACCCTGCAGGTTAGTAGCAGTAGAGTTCCCGCCAATTCTACTTGCCCTAAATATGTTAAATGGACAGCCACGGGGATTATGGGCTTATCACTCGTGTTTTAAAAAACTAACTGGTATGAAAAATGGATACGGGCGGATTCTATGGTAGCGACCTTTAGGCATTCGAAAACAAACTACGATTGGTTTCTGTAATGTTTGAATACTGAATGACAGTGGAAGGAGCCCGATAATTTGGTTGCAGCACTATACATACAAAGATAGGTGGGCTGGATAAAGAGGACAACGAACTTCTATTGAAAGATATAAATATGACGATCCTCCTTTCAACGTGAGCGAGGAAAATGACCTTGCTTTCAGAGATCCGAAAACATAATTTTTTTTGCTGAATTTCGTAATAATCGGCATTTGTCTATCGGAAGGAGAGATCATATGGTTTCCCATGATGATATTACTCAGAACAATATGGACCATTTGGCCACATGGAGAAAATTTCTTCTCGATGTGGAAGCGACGCGTGAAGCTGACGTGACGAGCGATTATTATCTGATGAAGTAGCAGTGGATTAGTCATCTCAGATCAAACCATCTCCAAATAAGTTCGGGATTATAGCCTACAAGGAAGACATCAGGACTGCCTCCTTGATCAACACAAATACCAGCCCTGGCGCCAAGTGAAGTTGTATAATTAGGATTTGTTTTTGTTCTATGCCCTTGAAAGACGTCTTAATACAAAATCGATTGATATAACATATGTATAAGAGATGAAAACTTTTTTCGTTCCATTTTACACGCCCAAATTAATTTTTGCATTCTTAAATACGTTTAATTAAATTCATGATAAGCTTTCCAAAGTTCGACTCGTGAATTTTAAAGAGATTAATTCAGTAAATAATTTACAAAAAGGTGAAAGCACGAGAGCCTTGTGCTCACAGCTTACACAAATTCGGATGTAAGTAGATCCTTTAACCACACCTAATGGAACAGTAATGCACGTCCCACCAAGCAATCTTCGATTTTGCTAATTGAACCTTAATAAAACCCTGCATGCAAAAAATTTTAATTTTTTTTTCTTAATAAAATCAACTCCCAAAACAGAAATTGATTTTGCAAGGGAAGGATAATTCAGGGACAATCTTACAAAATAGTCCTTGAATTACCCTTTCCGCAATAAAGTTCTATTCTAGGATTTTTAATTAAACAACTTTAATTCAGCCCAGTCTTATCCTAGCTTAAAGAATGTGATTTATTATGTATTATGTGTGTTTTTTCAGATAGCTCCATTGAAAAAATATAAACTCCCGTATTTTCTTAATTAGGCTTTGATTTGATTCCTTCCAACAAACGTGACTAATCTAATGCTTTCTTGGCTAATCATTCTGAACGTGTCGTAGTCTTGGCATGTCAAGAAGACATTAAATTAGCGATAATGAATCGTATTATTATGCCATTGTAAAAGTATCTAATTCCAGATTTAATTACATTAGTTTAAGTGGCTTTCTGCATATCAACCTGGAATTTAACTTAACATGAAAATTTGAAATTCTCCAGGATTTTCACGAAATTAATCTTCATCCTGCCGTAATCGTTAATGAAACACGCCGTAAACTTTTTTGTGATGGAGTATTTAAATCGTACCGAAATTGTAATTTCCTTGCTAACAGTTCACAATTGGTGTAATTGAACTTTTTTATTATTTAATTTTTGGGATTTTCAACACAAAACGTTATTTTAATCTGAGAGTATATTGTGCTTTACCGTTTGTAAGGTTTAGAAATAATGTTCGCATAGAGCTTCCAAGGGTGCAGAAATATTTGTTGTCGCTCAAGAACCTCGACTCCGAGTGACCGTCCGTTCATCAGTCTACAATATAAAACTCGAACGCTTTTAGCTATCGTGCTGAAATTTGTTCTCTGTCATTTTGAGCAAAAAAGAAACTTTAAGTTCGTGTACGGGCTATATCCTCCCACTTCTTCTACTCATATCACAATATATTGATCCAATCCTCTCACTCCTTATAACCCCTACCAAACAAATGCATAATTTTGAAAAATTCATTTTATTATAATTGAAATTAATTTTGAAAAATTATGAACTTTACTTCACTCTTTCTACCCCCTCCCATACAAATGCATGATTTTGGTAAATGGTTATATCGATTTCCATTTAAACTAGAAAAAAACACAAACTTAAAATTTCGCCAGAATTTGTCCTCTGATAACTGCAATAAATGCTAAGAAAACTATCAGTTTTGCTTCACTCTTTCTATCCCATCCCATACAAATATATATCTATTTTATAAATTCAAGTAAAGCACTTCTGCTTCGAGCATATGAGAGCTATCGACTTTAAATTTGGAGCAAAGCATGGTGATAAGGATGTTGATAAGCAGTTTCAAAATCATCTTAAACTCTCCACTTTGTGTGCCACCTCCTATACAAATGTTCCAATTTTAGGAGAATTTTGCCCAATTTCTTCGAAAATAATAAGAACTACAAATTATAAATTTAACACGAAACATTTTGCAAACCTCGAAACCGGATGTTCATCTGTCTGTCCGTCCGTTCGCTCTTTTGCTTGAGAACTGTCCAAATCGCACGACCTCTTCTACTCCTTGCCATACAAAATGACACAATTTCACGACGTTATTAGAATTTCATTCTTGTAAAATATAAATGCTACTGATCTTATAAATTTCTAACTTTCTATTTTCATGATGAATACACTTATTTATTAAAAAAAAATTTAATTACTGAATTCCTTCTACCACCTCCCATACAAACTGCACAAATTCACGAAAAATAATAAACTATTTTTTCATTACCTATAAATTAAATTATGCTTAAATAAGGTTTAAAATATTTTGGTAGTATATATAGAGGTTGAATGAACATTATTTTGAGCATACCGTCCCTTCTATCACCTCCCATATAAATTGGCACAATTTTATAACAAGCGGATAATAATAATAATAATAATAAGTGTTTAACAATAAGTCAACTGTGTTTAACAATAAGTCAACTGAGTAAAGGATTCGTACGAAGAGTGTAAGGGATTATTATGAAAATTTACAAAAAAAGATAAAAAAAAACTCTTAGAAGTTGCTGGTACTAGTGAAATATTTGTTAAAATTTAAATACTTCGAAAGCTAATAATTATTAATTATGTGTAAGAAAAAAAAAATGAATTTATATTTTTTTTATAGCTATGAATGCCATGAACGAAATTTTGTAATAAATTTCAATAAAACATAAAATTAATATTTGTTTATTTATTTATAAACGGACAAACTGCCCATAATCTTAAATATTATTACATGTGCTTGTTATCTATACATATAAATATAATTGTAGTGTCTGTCTGTTATTTGTTTATAAATGGCTATAAATAAGTATTTTGCTTTATTTTAGCAATAACTAAGCAGAAACAAACGTTTTTAAAAATTTTCTCTGTCTGTCTGTCTGTCCGTCTGTCTTTCCGGTTTTTACGCAAAAACGGCTGAACCGATTATAATGAAACTTTCACAGTTTGTTAGATGTGCACCGAGATGTAATCTGCGTGTGGTCTTATTTCAATACCCCCATGCCTTCCACCCCCTCCCATACAAAATGACTCATTTTCAAAAATATATACTAATCAAGTTTTCTTCAAAACCATTGGAGCAAATCATTTGAAATTTAGAACATACTGTTTTTATCAGAAATGCGATCTATGGTATACAAATTATTTGAATCCCCCTGCTCCTTCCACCACCTCCCATACAAACTGCACTTTTTCATGAAAGGCTATACACCAATTTTCTCAGTACGTGTAACTTTCATCGAGCTTAAATGTTGCACTTTATCCTTAATTTGCATTATTATTGATATTGTGAAAAAATTAACCGAGTAGTTTCACTCCTTCTACCCCCTCCCATACAATATGACACAATTCCATGACTTCACAAAAATTCGATTTTCTTGAAAACTGTAAATGCTACTGATCTGAAATTTAAAATATGTAAATTATAAATTAATTATAGTTGCTTCTCTAAAAGTCACTTAAGACCCCCTACTCCTTCCACCACCTCCCATACAAACTGCACTTTTTCATGAAATATTCTAAACTAATTTTCTCAGTACATATAACTTTCATTGAGCTCAAATTTCGTACTCTATCATAAATTAGCATTATTAATATCGGAAAAAAATAAGCGAGTAGCTTCACTCCTTCTAACCCCTCCCATACAATGTGACACAATTCCACGACTTTACAAAAATTCGATTTTCTTGAAAAGCGTGAATGATGCAGATCTTAAATTTAAAATATATCAATCGTGTAATGACTATAGTTGTTTCTCAAAACTTCACTTAAAACCACCTACTCCTTCTATCACCTCCCATACAAACTGCACTTGTTCATGAAATGCTATACACCAATTTTCTCAGTACGTGTAACTTTCATTGAGCTTAAATGTTGTACTTAATCCTTAATTTGCAATATTATTAATATCGGAAAAAATTAACCAATGTGACACAATTCCACGACTTTACTTAAATTCGATTTTCTTGAAAACTGTAAATGTTACTGATCTGAAATTTCAAATATGTCAATTGCAAATTAATTATAGTTGCTTCTCAAAAAGTCACTTAAAACCTCCTACTCCTTCCACCACCTCCCATACAAACTGCACTTTTTCATGAAATATTCTAAACTAATTTTCTCAGTACATATAACTTTCATTGAGCTCAAATTTCGTACTCTATCCTAAATTAGCATTATTAATATCGGAAAAAAAGTAAGCGAGTAGCTTCGCTCCTTCTACCCCCTCCCATACAATGTGACACAATTCCACGACTTTACAAAAATTCGATTTTCTTAAAAAGCATGAATAATACAGACCTGAAATTTAAAATATATCAATTGCATGATGATTATAGTTGTTTCTCGAAATATCACTAAAAACCCCCCTTTCCTTCTACCACCTCCCATACAAATTGCACAATTTCATTAAATTCAATGCACTAAGTTTCTCAGTACTAAATTTTTGAAGCTTAAATTTGGTACAAAACATTTTTATAGCTACTCTAGCATGATGTGAAACAAATTAGTTCAGTGCAGCCACTTCCCATACAAAATTTCATAATATCACAAAATTTCGATTTCATCTATGGTATCGTATGATTGGGCTCTACGCACAATCGTAGTCCTGTTAGGTTTTCAAGCTAAATGTAATTTTATTTGGGATTTTTTTTTAATTAACACAAGCTATAATTATTCACATGTCCTAAATGCTCTTCAATACGTATATGATCTCAAATCACGGGATTGATTTGATCACGAGCCTATTCCATTCAAAGGCGAGTGTCATGCTATCATTCTTAATAATTTATGGTTCTGATTCCAACAAAATACAACACATTGTGTTCAAAGAGCCATTAAAGTAAGCAGATAATATATCCCCATATAATGCATTACTAACTGCTTTCTCAAAAATTACTTATTAGTGCGATTTTTATGCGGACGAAGTCGCGGGCGTTTGCTAGTAATTCAATATAAAGATAAGATAATTATTTCTTCTTCTACAATGGCGCTACAGCCCAAATCGGACCTTGGCCTCCTGACATTCAGGTTCCTTTACATTTTCTTTTATTACTTATTGTGGAAGGGTTGTTAGTCCTTTGCACAACACTATTTATACGAATTTTTCATTTTCGTAGATTGAGGTAATCGAGGTATATCCAAGCAGGCAATCTGCTGGAATTATATATTTCGTCGACCTGGATTTGAACTCACGATCTTCGCATTACAAGACCAGCACGCTACTCACTAGGCTACACCCTAGCTAAGACAATTAATTACAAAATTTAAATTAAATTGAATGTTCATATTACTTAATTAATAAAATTAGATTCACCGCTTTGCAATGTTATTTTACAATTTTAACAATTTTTATCGCTGGTTAAGCGTATAGTTCCTAATTTCAAATTTAGATGTATTAAATAGATCAAAAGAAATAGAATGCTTGTTTCCCAAGCGCATTAGTCTGTCAATTATAGAGTTCCTACCGTAATTTGTTCTATGATGTTCGATTCGAAGTAATTCATTTGATCTCGTAGGGTATGTAGGGATTTTTAATGACGTTCGCTTAAATTATATAGGAAAATAATATCAAAATAGCATCATCTTCTTTCTAGGGATGTAAAATTTACTAATTCCATTAAAGCTTTTTAGTCAATGTTTTCTACAGGTACGCCTAGTTAATATGCAATAAGTCTGAGAAATTTATGTTAAACCGTTTCCAATGAATGACTATGTATATTATAACAGGGATTTCATATGACTGATGAATACCTAGTTTGCTTCGTACAAAAGATATGTAAGGATGTTTACTAGCCCTGATATTATTAAAATTATAGGAGACTCGCTTAATGAAACCTAACACTCTGTTGAAATTATCGGTAGTATATCTAATATGCTAAGAAAACGATAAAGATGTGTCCAGCAATATACCTAAGTCTCGAACAAATTTAACTATACTTATATCGTGGGTGTCTAATTTATAATTGAAGTCTATGGAAAATTTTTGATCGAGAAAAGGTAATTGCATGACATTTTGGAGTATTGATCTCCTAACTGTTTTCTGTGCAAAATTTGAGAGATGTAATAGCATTGTATATTTTGCAGTCATCAGTAAACAGAAAAAATTCATTTCCATCCAAGATAGAATCTTAGTCATTAACCAACAAAGTAAAAAATATGATGAGATCCTTGGGGAATGCCTGAAGTAGTAACAAAAGGGTCTGATATGTGACACTTCAGTTTCACTTGCATTTCACGACTCTGAAGGTAAATTAATTAAAATTTATGAAAAATTTTAAACTTTAAGTCATTAAAAAAAAGTTAGTGGTAGTAGTATACATGGTATACTGAGTAGTATACATAGTATACAGAAGCCCTGAACAAACCTGGTAACCCCAGGATACTGTCCCCTTGGAATATGGAGTGCTTAACTCCTCCCTCACCATTGGAAAATAAGCTACGTATTATCTTTTCAGTTGAGCAGAAGGCCAAAGGCTAGCTAGGGTGTAGCCTAGTGGGTAGCGTGTTGCTCTTGTAATGCGAAGGTCGTGAGTTCAAATCCCGGTCGACGCAATATATAATTCCAGCGCGTTGCCTGCTTGAATATACCTTAGTCACCTCAATCTACGAAAATGAAAAATTCGTAGATAGAGGTTTGTGCGAAGGGCTCACAACCCTTCCACAATGAGTAATGATAAATGTTAAGGATCCTGAATGTCAGGAGGCCAAGGTCCGATTTGGGCTTCAGCGCCATTGTAGAAGAAGTAGAAGAAGGCCAAGGGAATAAACAAGTCTTGGCAACAGCTTAAGGCCGATGCTCAGGATCGCACCTTGTACACCTTGGTACAGAGGTGTTTCTGTCCTATGCCCTATAGGGGGTCTTAACAGGAATTTGATTTGATTGATTATCTTTTCAATAATGGGGCAAATCTCTGTTTCGCTTTCTTTCCACCAATTTATACTTTTTGTTTGCTTTCAGCAAAATAGGTAAGCACAATAGACAAGATGTGGAAGAGGTGCAAGATTTTGGTTATCTCGTCTGCGTGAATGGCGAAGCCGAAAAGGATATTGAGGCTCACCTAAATAAAGCTTGTCAGGCCTTCGGTATCCTTTCCCCTTTCTGGAGATTAAGAGAGATCTTCCTTCATACGAAGTTGCGAGTTTTTGACGCATGTGTCAAATCCGTGCTGTTATATGGATGTACTACGTGGAAAGTGACCGTTCGATTTACCAATAAACTACAAACTTTCGTGAACCAATGCCTCCGACACATTTTAGGTGCTGAGTATCGTGTTTGTTGCCCATTCGTTTTGTTCAGGCAACTTAATGTGGAACTTCCGTTCCCCAACCTGCGGATGCAATCATACTCGCAGTCTAAAAGGCAGTTTGTATCTCTAATGACGTTTAAAATTTTGCGATGACCAATTTGTGGCGCTGACCACGAATTATTGATTTTTAATTTCATAGCAGCTAGGCCAGCTGTTTGTTTTATAAAAAGATCAAGTGGAGGTAGTGAGAGAATTATCTCCAGGGCTTCAGTTTTTTTTTACACAATGACTTGTGTTATAGGCAATTTCGGCCTTTTATGTGCAATGCACAAATACTATCATGGAGGGAAGGAGGTGTGGTTCTGGTTGTGGCACCAGTAGTAGTTTTTTAGTAGTTTTTAGTACCACGGCTGGCAACCACACCAGCGCGCCGTTATAAATAATTGGTCTGACAATACTGATATACATCCAGTTGATGAGGTGTGGCTTAAGGCCTCATCTCAAGTCTAATCTTTTTTTGCAATCGAAGAAGGCTACAGTAGCCTGTTTTGCTCGTTCTTGAATATTGACCTTCCAGGATAATTTAGTATCAAGAATATGACCCAAATATTTAACTTGGTTCAAGAGGACTTTGGTCTTGTGAATACTTTGCCTCCATCCATCTCGGTTCAGTGACCGCGTCCTCCAGTTGGAAAATCTTAGCAGTGATTTGCTGCCTGCGTCAATCGAATCCTCCCAGCGCTTCCGTGGTTTTCCGACCGGTCTGTGTCCGTTAACTTTCCCTTTTAGTGTGCATTTGGGAATTCTTCCGTCATCCATCCGCTCCACATGACCAGCCCATTGTAACTTCTTAAATTTTATGAGGGTTGACACTTCTGGATTGTCGAAGATGGCATACAATTCTTTATTGTATTATCCTGTGTAATAGTCAAGTTTTTATGGGAGGTGGTGGAAGGTGAAGAAGAGCACTTTCCCAATATTTGTGCCGTAGACGACTAAATTTGACTTAACATTTTCGACGAAAATAATGAGTAGAAAATTTAATCCTTTTAGTATCGCGCATTCTCAAGCGGACGGGCTGACATTTGCCTTTAAGTTTTCTAAAAATGCAAATGTGCAGGTAAATCAAAATTAATTGAACAATCGAAAATGAGTAAAATTTATAGCCTTCTGTGAAAATCACTAGGCTGAAAAATACTAAATACTTCGACTTTCAGGACAGATAAAAAGTCATAGCAAGCAAAAAAAAAAACATATCGTCCATATAGAACCAAAAGAATGTATCTCTAAAATGACAAAATTTAAGATTTGGATAAATGTGTTTAGAAAATATGAATATAATAAACTTCGATGTACAAAACGAACGTAATTTGTTATAGATTTAGTGCATACTAAACTGAAAATCGGATATTTAAACAGCTAATTGGCAGTTTTCAGTAATGATAAAATAAGATGCTATTATGTAGAGCTGTTATACAATCAGCTATCATATGCGGTGCACCAGTTTGGAACTCTTGTGCAAATGGTAACAAGAAAAAGCTGAATAAATGGCTGAAAATTCTTTTAGACAAACCTTGGCAATTCTCAACAAGCAAATTACACCAACTAGCGAAATTAAAACTGGTCCAAGAAGTAGCAAATGAACTTACCGAAAAGTTCAAATCTAGACTAGAGTTTCGCGATAACCCTCTAATTCGAAGCAATTCGGATAAACTAGTTATTATTAATTCTAACAATAGTACAATTTTATAGTTAAGGTAGGTTAACTTGAGATAAGTTTTACATTAATTAAACATTTGGTTTTTGAATATTTTTTCCTTAGCACTACAATACATGTGTCCTCTGCTTCAATGGCCTTTCTGGAGCAAAAATTGGGAGATAACTGATCAATTCAGGGCTTTTAATGCGATAGAAGATAACATTTTTTATAAACATCATGCATTACAACTTTCTTCGATGAGCCAAAGATTTCAAGCCAATTAATTGGCATCTGGTTTCATACGTGGGAATGTCAGCGCTCTAGTTAAACTTACGAAGAGCATATCTAGAGAAATTACGTTAAATTCGCTTGATTCGCAACACATGAATCTGATATACAGGATCCCAAACCACACAGCAATATTCCAAAATAGGTCTCACAAGAGAAACATAGAGTGCTTTGACAGTGTATGGGTCAATGAAATCCTTAGCATTACGTCTTATAAATCCCAGATTAGAATTAGCTTTAGAGATTATGTAGTCGGTATGAGAATTAAAGTTAAAATTAACTAAAGATTATTGTTGCACATAAAATCGATTTATTCTATGTACTAGAGCTATTGATATTAATTCCAACTAATTGAAAAAATAGTTAAAGCATTTGAAAGAAAGGTCCTCCGAAGAATTTTGGGACCTGTGAAGGAAGGAACGGAATGGCGAATAAGATATAACCATGAGTTGTATCAACTCTACGACGAGCCAGAAGCTTCACGTTCATGAAGCTACAAAAACTGCAGTGGACTGGCCATGTAGAGTGAATGGAAGATAGAAGAATCGTTAAACGTGCTCTTAAAGGCAAAGCGAGTGGTAACCGGCCAGTAGGCAAACCACGCAAGCGATGGGAAGACTCGGTTGATGAAGACAGCAAAGCCATATTAAAAAACATAACAGAATTATGATTGGGCTTAAAGCCCAATCATATGATACTCTAGATGAGATGGAAATGACTTTAATATACCGGAAAATATGTCATCTCAAATTCTTTCGGATAGTGAATAGAGACTTTTGCATGGGAGGTGGTAGAAGTAGAGGGGGCGGTTTGTATTTTTCGTATATGGCACCGAACATAGCATGCAAAATGTTTTTTGCTGAATTTAAAGTTTCTAGTTTTCATTATTTTTAAAGAAATTGATCATAGTTTTCCTTAAATTGGGGCATTTGTATGGGAGGTGGCAGAGGAAATGGAGCATTTAAGATGATTTTGAAACTGCTCATCATCATCCTTATCACCATGCTTTGATTCAATTTCAAAGTCGATAGCTGTCATATACTTGAAGGAGAAATGCTTTTCTTGAATTTATAATACAAATATTTGTATGGGAGGTGGTCGAAGGAGTGAAGCAGAGCTAATAATTTTTTCCAACACTTATTTCAATTACTAAGAAACAAATTCCGGCAAAATTTAAAGTTTGTACTTTTTCTAGTTTGAATGGAAATCGATAAAATGCATTTAACAAAAATTATGCATTTGTATGGGAGGGGGTAGAAGGAGTGTACAGATCAAAACAATTTTTTTTTTGTATTATTAATATTTCTATTTGTATACTTTAGACAAAATATCAAGTTGATAGCCTTAACACTTTCGAAGAAAAATAATTTAATTTAAATTTCAAAATTTTGTGAAATTTGTATGGGAGGGGCTAGAAGGAGTGAGGTGAAGTTTATAATTTTTTCAAAACTTATTGTAATTATAAAAAAAAAATTCTGGCAAAATTTTGTGTTTTCAGCTTTACTAGTTTCAGTGAAAATCGAATATATGTATTTCTCAAAATTGTTCATTTGTATGGGAGGGGGTAGAAGGAGTGAGGGGATCGGATCAATATTCCGTCATATTAATGACATCTATATAATAATACTTTGACGTAAATTTGAAGTTGATAGCTTAAACAGTTTCAGAGAAAAGTCAATTTCTTAATATTTCGAAATTTCATGAAATTTGTATGGGAGGGGGTAGAAGGAGTAGGGGGATGTGGCCCGTTCACGAATTTAAAGTTACTTTTTTGCTAAAAATGACACACAACAAATTTCTGCACGATAGCTCTAAGCGTTCGAGAGTTATGTTGTAGACAGACGGACAGACGGACAGACGGACAGACGGACGGACAGCAACTCGGAATCGAAGTTTTTGAGCGACAACAAATATTTCTGTACCCTTGGCGGCTCTGTGCGAGCATTATTTCTGAGCGTTACAAACGGTAAGGCAAACACAATATACTCTCAGATTTCATCTAGAGTATAAACATAACAGGACTACGATTGGGTATAAAGCCCAATCGTGCGATACTCTAGATGAAAGAGAATTTTTTTGATTTCAAGAAATTTTGTAGGGGAAGTGGTACAGGGGTTGACGACATTGAATTTTTTCCCATTACTCTAAAGTTGGTATCAAAATGTTTTACACAAAATTTAGGATTAAAAAATTGAATAGTTGCTGAGAAAATTAGGTTATTGGATTTATCCAAATTGTGTAGTTTGTATGGGAGGTGGTACAAGGAGAGACGAGTCTTTAATGACTTTTTCACAAATAACTATAAACATCATGCTTTTGACATGTTTTAAATTGAAGATCAATAGCATTCATACTTTACAGGAAAATCCGCTTTTTGTAAAGTTGTGAAATTGTTTTAGATTGTATGGGAGGGGGTAGAAGGGGTACAGATAATAGCTTAATTTTTTGGGCTTACTAATAATTCTAAATAAATATTAAGTGCACAATTTCAGCTCGATAGATTTTATACACACTGAGTTATTGTTTTAGAGTATTACATGAAAATTTAGAGTTTGTATGGGAGGTGGTGGAAGACAGGAGAGGACTTCAATAATTTTTATATGATAGATTGAAATCATCATAAAAGTAATATATTCCAAATTTCAGATCAATAGCATACATGCTTTTCGAGCAAATTCGTTTATTGTCGAATTCCAAAATTGCGCCATTTTATATGGGAGGTGGTAGAAGGGGTAAGACTAATCATCTAATTTTTTTCGGCCTGAATAATAATTCTAGATAAGCTATAAATGCATAATTTCAGCTCGATACGTTTTATACGTACTGGATAAATTGGTTTAAAGCATTGCATGAAAAAGTGCAGTTTGTATGGGAGGGGATGGAAGGAAGAGGAGGACTCGAATAAATTTTATGCAGTAGATTGAAATTATCATAACAGTATTATATTCCGAACTTCAGAGCAATAGCTTTTATACTTTTCGAGCAAATCTGTTTATTGTCGAGTTGCGAAATTGTGTAATTTTGTATGGGAGCGGGTAAAAGGGGTGAAGCTAATCATCTAATTTTTTTTGGTCTTGCTAATAATTCTAAATAAATATTTGGTGCTAAATTTGAGCTCGATAAATTTTCTACGCACAGAGTAAATTGGTTTAGAGTATTTCATGAAAAAGTACAGTTTGTATGGGAGGTGGTGGAAGCAGGAGAAGGACACGCAAATTTTTCATGGTAGATTGAAATTGCCATGAAAGTAATGTATTCAAAATTTCAGACTATTGGCTTTTATACTTTTTGAGCAAATCCGTTTATTGTCAAATTGGGTATTTGTGCCATTTTGTATGGGAGGGGGTAGAAGGGGTGGAGCGATTTGGCCCGTTCACGAACTTGACCTTACTTTTTTGCTAAAAATGACACCCAAAAATGCTTAGCACTATAGCTCAAAGCTTTCGAGAGTTATACTGTAGACAGACGCACAGACGGACAGACAGACAGACGGTCGAGGAATCGAGGTTTTTGAGTGACAACAAATATTCCTGTACCCTTGGCGGCTCTGTGCGAGCGTTATTTCTTAGCGTTAGAAACGGTAAGGCAAACACAATATACTCCCAGATTTCATCTAGAGTATAACTAGCATTTGGAGGACGCGGTCTTTGGATCGAGACGATTGGAAGCGACGACTTCAGGAGGCCAGGGCCTGATTTGGGCTGTCGTGCCATTGATGATGATGAGGTGGGAGGGGGAAACTGGGGGAGGGAAAGAGTCAAAAACTACACTTGCTAATATCTCCACTACGAATGCAGATAGGATGCTAAAAATCATCATAGGTGTCGAGGAGTTGTAGGACAAACTTTAAATCATTCATTGGCGTCCAAAAAGGAGGGAGGCAAAAAACAAATTGTCGGCCGATTTTTTATTTTATATTTTCAAATGATTATATCTCCGGAACTACTTCATCCAAAAAGTTCTTATTTTAAGACTAATTAGGTAGCATGCAGTTCCACTATAATCTACTGAAAGGCAGACCAATAATTTAAAGGGGGAGTGCAAAGAAAATCACTTACAAACTAATATCTGAACTATCCCTCAAACTATGTAATTGAAACTTAAAACATATATTGAGTTATACTAGCGGAATGCAAGAAAATTTGGTCATAATTGTAATGGGAGGAAATAGGGAGCATTTCCGAAATGGTGCACTTTTCAAAATTTCAAACAGTTTTATCTGAAAATTCGAAACAAGTATTAACTTGAAATTTTGTTAAATTACAGAGCTATATAATGTATAATTTTCGTAAAAATTTTCAGATGGGGGGTGTAAGGGGAAGGAAGTGGTTGGCCAAAATGTCGAAAAATTTCACTATTTTTTTTAGGGCTCTGGTAAAAGATACATAATTAAAGTTTTGCACGTGCATGCATCAATTCGATATATGTAAATAAAGAAAAAATAGTAATTTGAACCAGAACTGTTATCCAGGAAAGGGAGGCCCTAACCAGTACTAGGTGTTTCACGTGTTGTGGAAAAAAACACAAAAACTCTTAGTTTTTGAGTGAAATTTTAAGCAATAAACTTGAAAAATTTGTAAAATCTATTGAAAAAAAAATGCTTAAAAATTTAAGATATTAACTGGTCGAATACCTTCAAAATTTTCTACCACCTCCCATATAAAAGTATTTTTTCGACCATTTTTAAGAAATCAATTATCACCAAGCCATTAAAAGCTATCAAGATGAAATTGTTTCTGAACGTTTCTAAAAATATTTCAAATAAAAATGCCGTCCATCCCCTCTCATACAAATGTATGATTTCGACCAATAAATCAACCACCAATAAACAACAAACTAAAAGCTTCGAGCTTGCAATTTTGTATGGATACTTTTCAAAAGAAATTTAACAAAACTGCATAACAAATTTTGCTATTACCTCACCTCCTCTATCACTTCACCTCCTCTATATTCTCCCATACGTATGTATGCTTTTATGAATATTAAAATTTACCGAAAATTTCATGAATTTACTTTGTCTTTGAAACTAATATTCTATGCAGCGAATTTTGAGCGAGATTCGAGCAACAATTAAAAAGTTATTGACATGTAACCATCTCTTCTATCGCACACACACCCCCCCCTCCCCTCATCCAAATCTAAACTTGCATATGTAAACGAATGAAATATTGATTCTATGTACTGAAGCTATTGATCGTAATCGCAGTTAAGTGTTAAATAATTGACAACAGCCCTGCCCTAGAGCTCCATTCACATAGTCTTCCCTATGCACCCTAACTTGCATATTGTCTTCTCACGTATTCTCAAGTTGTCCCAAGAATAATAAAGTTGCGGCCGTCTTGCTGGCAGATTTTTTTTTTTTAAATAAGTTGATAAAAAAAATCTTATTAACAATTGCTGAACAATTTTAAAACCATGTCTAGGCACATTTGCAGCAGGCACGTGTTCTGAATGATTTCATTTCGATTTTTTTTAACATTATGCAGTTTATAGGTTTTTTTTTTATAGTAGGATCATACAAAAACACAATTGACATTTTAATAAACATTGACCGTCATTATAGTACTATTTCAAGGCGTCTGTACATAGTTACATGTGTGCTTATTTTCGAGTAGCTGCATGACAGAAAATTGGTATTCACGCGATATAATCGATTTGTTTATAAGTAGCTTTGCAATCGTTCTGCTTTAAGTAAAGACTGCCGTCCCGTCTGTCAGTACTCCATAGTATGCTTCGGTAAATTATGCTACACTTAGCGACATTCGTACATTATGTAAATATGATATATACCTTCATACATATTTTCTATATAATTTAATGTGGAAAAATGAAACGTAATGAAAGCGATTTTTTAAAAATCTTTTTACTTTGATTTATATCTCGGCATTTGCGAAAGGGACCCAAAGTAGGACAGGAAAAATGTATTATGTATTATGCTATTTTCAACTGGCGCTGATTTTAAATTCACAATTAGAACAATTTCTTAGTAACCGAGAGTAACAAGCATCTAAAACGAGCAACAGCTTTACTGAAAGTGCTGAAATCCTAATCCCTCGTAATATCAAAGTGTTCAGAGGTGCTAGGGTATAGCCTAGTAGGTAGTGAGTTAAAATCCCGGTCGGCACAATATATAATGCCGGCACATTGCCTGCTTGGATATACCTTGGTCACCTCAATCTAAGAAAATGAAAAATTCGTAGAAAGAGGGTTGTGCGAAGGGCTCACAACCCTTCCACAATAAGTAATGAAAAATGTTAAGGAACTTGAATGTCAGGAGGCCAAGGTCCAATTTGGGCTTAAGCGCCATTGTAGTAGCAGAGGTGCATTGTTTGGTTATGTTTTAATAAGATAAAGACATAAATACTATTGAATACGTTGTGGAGAAATAAACTTGTCTTATTGAGAAAGATGATACATGTAATTGATAGCTCTCGAGGTTATAATTGAAAGTGTATTTGATCGATTAGAATCAATTGCAAAAGAATA
Source organism: Chorisops tibialis (assembly GCA_963669355.1). Classification (NCBI taxonomy): domain Eukaryota; kingdom Metazoa; phylum Arthropoda; class Insecta; order Diptera; family Stratiomyidae; genus Chorisops; species Chorisops tibialis. The sequence continues at coordinate 260,586,853 of OY770262.1, read as the reverse complement.
TTTATCCAATGTGTTTGATAGATCGACTGTTTTGAGACGAGAAAAGAAAAGTTTAATGGAGCAATTCTATGAATTTATAAGATTAATTTGCTTGAAATACATGTTGATGAATTAAGGGGCCGTATATACCGAAAAGGCGTTTTCGTTGATGTTATTTCGAATCGAAAAATTATGCGAAAAGCTTAAAATAGTTGCACTAGCTGAAAAGGAGCCACTCAATTAGCTAGATGGTTAGATGGAATTAAGTCAATATGCTGCTGCAGTTTTCATAGATCTCTCCAAAGCGTTCGACGTGTCGACCATCATATACAGCGAAAAAAACATAACAGGACTACGGTACTCTAGATGAAATAGAATTTTTTCATTTTAAGAAATTTTGTAGGGGAAGTTGTAGAGGGGGTGACGAAATTCAACTAATTTTTTCACATCAGGCGAAGGTTGCTATCAAAATGTTTTATACAAAATTTAGGATTCAAAAATTTAATAGGTACTGAGAAAATTAATGTATTGGATTTAGTGAAATTGTGCAGTTTGTATGGGAGGTGGTAGAAGGAGTGTGAATTTGTTAATGACGTTTTTAAAAATAACTGTAAACATAATTTAATTGACATATTTTAAACTGCAGATCAGTAGCATTCATACTTTCCAGGAAAATCGACATTTTGTAAAGTTGTTGAATTGTGTCAAATTATATGGAGGGGGGTAGAAGGAAGCTAACCGCCTAATTTTTTTTAGTCTTACTAATAATATTAAATAATTATTTAGTGCATAATTTCAGCTCAATAAATTTCATATGTGCTGAGTAAATTTTTTTAGAGTATTTCGTAAAAAAGTGCAGTTTGTATGGGAGGTGGTGTAAGGAAAGGGAGGAATCAACTAATTTTTATACAGCAGATTGAAATTATTTTAAAAGTAATATATTTCAAATTTCAGATCAATAGCTTTCATGCTTTTTGAAAAAAAAAGTTTATTGTCAAATTGCGAAATTGTGTCATTTTGTATGGGAGGGGGTAGAAGGGATGTAACTAAATGTCTAATCTTTTTTGGGCTTACTAATAATTCCAAATAAATATTTCAGCTCGCTAAATTAATAAATTGGTTTAGAGAATTTCATGAAGTGGAAGGAGGGAAAGGACACGCAAAATTTTTATATGATAGATTGATATCATCATAATAGTAATATGTTAGAAATTTGAGACCAATGGCTTTTATACTTTTTGAGCAAATCCGTTTATTGTCAAATTGCGCAATTTTGGCATTTTGTATGGGAGGGGTAGAAGGGGTGGAGCGATTTGGCCCGTTCACGAACTTGTCCTTACTTTTTTGTCAAAAACGACGTGTACAAAATTTGAACTTTCTAGATCAACGCGTTCTCAAGCTAGAGAGGACACGGACGGACAGACGGACGGACGAACGGACATCCGGCTTTGAGATTTTTGAGTGATTATATCATTCTTTTTTTTCTCCGAGCCTTATTTCTTAGCGTTACAAACTTTGTGGCAAACTTATAATACTCTCAGATTTCATCAAGTGTATAAAAACTTTTTCCTATTCGTGGCATTCCTTACGGAAGCATTTTAGGGCCGACCCTGTATAACATTTATACTGATTCAAAAACAAAGAAAGAACTGTTCAAAAACATTTCACTATATGCTGACGATTTAACTTTATTGTATTCCGCAAAGGAATGAGAACTTTCGCAAAACCAAATCAATCAAGATTTGCATAAGATCAATAGCTAGACAGATAAGCACAAATTATCTGTAAATGCTCTTCAACAAATCAACCTCACACCAGTTACACATAACCTACGGAAATAACACCATCGCAAAAGTCGAATGTTTCAAATATTTAGATATACATCTGGACTCACGACTAAGCTGAGATGTTAACCTAATTAATTTTATTTAAAATTTGCACCAATAGTAGGAGTTTTCAGGAAATTCAGCAATCTTGTACCTGACGACACAAAACGGGAAGTTTATTTCTTGCTATTCAACAGCCAAATCTAATACGGAGGATTGCCTGGGATTCTGCTTTGAAATCAAAATTTGATTGCATTCAAAAAATTCGAAATAAAGCAATCAAAAACCGTTACAACCACAACATGAGGGAGCAAACTAGGACAATTCATCAGACGCATTAAATTATTACGGTTGACCAATTATTTTTCCTTGAATCACATCAACCTAATAAAACATTAATTAACAAATACCTATACCATCCTGAATTACCATAGAGACAACCACGATTACAATACACGAACAACAACCCACATCTATTCATTCATAAGGCGCTCCACGAGACAAGATTTCAATTCGATTTTGGCAAAGTCAACTAACAACTACAATCAACCCTCAGAAGAAATGAAAAAAATCATCACAAATTTAAAGTAAAATTAAAAGACTCCTGCAAAACTAAATTTTTCAACTTAATTTTTGAATGTCGTCATTTAAATAATTTTATTTGTTTTAATCAATATCGTTCAATTTTCAAACTTCAATTTTATACCTATATACTACTAGTGATCGCCCGCGACTTTGTACGCGTAAGAATCGAAAATAAGCAATTTTTGAGTATATGGTTAGTAATACATTGTCCGGGATATAGATACTGATTAGTTTAATGGCCCTTTGAAGACAAAGGTTTCTATTTTAAGAATGAAACCACGATACTCACATTTGTATGGGACAGGCTCGTGATCAAATCAATCCCGTGATCTAAGACCATATTCGTATTGAAGAGTACTAAGGACATAAGAATAGTTATAGCTTGTGTTAATTAAAAAAAAAGCCTGAATAAAATAACTTTAAGCTTAAAACCATAACAGGACTACGACTCTGTGTAAAGCCCAATCATACGATACTAAAGATGAAATTTTTGTCATGTTAAGAAGTTTGTATGGGGGAGTGGTAGAAGGGGTAGCTATAAAAATGTTTTGTACCAAATTTAAGCTTGAAAAATTGAATAGCTACGAAGAAACTTAGTGCATTGGATTTAAAGAAAATGAGCAATTTGTATGGGAGGTGGTAAAAGGAGTGGGGGTTTTTGGTGGTTTTTCGAGAAGCAATTATAATCATAATGAAATTGATATATTTTAAATTTTAGATTAGTAGCGCTCGTACTTTTCAACACAATCGAATTTTTGAAAAGTTGTGAAATTGTGTCACATTGTATGGGAGGGGGTAGCAGGAGTGAAGCTAATCGGTTAATTTTTCCCAATATTAATAATAATGCTGATTAAGGATTCTATACAAAATTTTAGCTCGATGAAAGCTATACGTATTGAGAAAATTGGTTTGGAAGGAGTGAGGAGTTTTTAGTGATTTTTCAAAAAAAAACTACAATCATTATGCAATTGATGTATTTTAAATTTTAGATCTGTGACTTTCACACATTCTAAGAAAATCGAATTTTTGTAAAGTGGTGGAATCGTGTCACGTTGTACGGGAGGGGGTAGAAATAGTGAAGATAATCGGTTATTTTTTCCCGATAATAATAATAATGCTAATTATGGATTTGGTACAAAATTTTAGCTCGATGAAATTTATACATCCTGAGAAAATTGGTGTATAATATTTAATAAAAAAAAGTAGTTTGTATGAGAGGTGGGCGAAGAAGTGGGGGGATTTAAATAATTTGTATACTTAAAGATTGCATTCGTAATAGAAATAATATATTCTAAATTTCAAATTAATAGCTCTTATAGTTTCAAAAAAAAATTGAGTATTACATATTATTAATAAAACTAAAAGCAGATTACATCTCGGAGCATACCTAATAAACTATAAAAGTTTCATTACATTCGGTTCAGCCGTTTTTGCGTGAAAGCCAGACAGACAGACAGACAGACAGCCAGAGAAGAATTTAAAAAACGCGAGTTTCTGCTTAGCTATTGCTAAACTAATGCAAAAAAGTAACTTATAGCTATTTCTAAACAAATAACAGACAGACACTACAATCATATTTATATAGATTACTTAGTGGTGTTACATATTTTTAAATTTTTCTTTTTTCTTAGTATAATCTGTTTCTTCGCGTAACTATTGATACTCTTGATGAAATCTGAGAGTATATTGTGTTTGCCTTACCGTTTCTAACGCTAAGAAATAACGCTCGCACAGAGTCGCCAATGATACAGAAATATTTGTTGTCGCTCAAAAACCTTGATTCCTAGTGTCGTCTGTGTCATTTGTAGCGAAAAATTAATTTGAACTTCGTGAACCACCTACAACCACCTGCCATACAAATTTCGTGAAATATCGAAATTTAAAAAATTAATTTTTCTCCGGAAGCTTTTCAGCTATCGAATTGTAAATTAGGCCATAGTATAATGATGTAAATATCATTAATATCAAAAAATATTGATCTGACCCCTTTACTCCTTCTACCTCCGCCCATACAAATGCAGAATTTTCAAAAATGCATTTATTCGATTTTAATTGCAACTAGTAAAGCTAAACGAACCAGTTTTTGTCATAATTAATTTTATTATTATAATTTTTTTTTTTTCGCCCGACGAAAATAACTTTAACCATTTAATGCGCGATGCACAGTTCAGTCGACATGGGTATGGGGAAAGAGATTGCTTGGTAATGAATTCCACAACACTGTCGTCCGAGAGATGAAGGATTGCGTAAATTTCATTATCCTCCGCGGCAAGAGCTTCACAGGGTGCTCAGGTGAGCATGTAACTTGGCGAGTATTTCAGGAGGCATTGAATAGAGGAGGTTTTAGGGCTTTCAGTTCCTTGCTGCATTCACCGTTGTAGTAAATGCACAGTACTGCGATATTTTGACGATGCTCGAGGGAGTCTATTGAGGCCGGTAGAGCCTTATCTCCAATTAATCGGAATGCATGTTTCTGGATACGGTCGAGTAGAGCTAAATGTAATTTTAGGGCCGCAGCCCAAACATGTCGAGTTTAGATATAAGCTTTAAAGATAGTTGGTAGTTCGAAGTCACAGAAGTATTTCCTATACTTCCGCAGAATAATTAGAAGTTTCGAAGCATCAAGAGCGACTTCGTAAATATGTTGGCTCTAATCAAGGCGATTGTTAAATTTTATGCCTAATAACGTAAAGTCTGCAAGAGGTGTAAACTGTACGTCATTCCGGAAAATTAGTGGCCGACGTGGGAATGTTATGTCTAAGAGATGGATGATAGGGCTGCCTTTTTAAGGCATTAAACTTTTCCCTGTTATTCTTGCCACATTCCAGGATTACACTGAGGTCAGAGTTTAATCACTGTATTAACTCATGACGGCATGAGGCCACCGATGTCGGACGCGCCTCTGCAGGGGAATCAAATTGGTAGATGCTACCCAGACTGCTGTGAACTGCGAAACAATGATTAGGATTGAGATTAGACGACAGAAGGTTGTTTATAAAGACTAAAAAGAACGTAGGAGCTCTGAGGAACGCCGGAACCAATGGAGATGGGTGCATAAGTTGATCGGTCTAGTACGACTTGAATAGAGCGCTCGAAGAGAGAACTCTCAATCCATCTAAGAAAAGCTGTGTTGAAAACATAATCCTTCAGCTTGGCTAGAAAACATTTGTGCTAAACTCTGTCGAACGTTTTAGAATGTCAAGAATAAGTACATGACCTTCTCAAAATTTGTGGATGTAGTAATTCTAATGCTCGGTAAGATAGACCAAGAGACCACCTGCAGAACTGAGGTACTGAGGGCTATAATTAGCGGAGGTCGCTTTGCTTCCTTTCTTCGGAATGGACTAAACATTTGCAACCTTCCAGATCTGAGGAAAACATCCTGAAGAGTTCGAAAGACAATGTACTAAAGATTACGAAGAGGTTTGGCTAGAGATCAAGAGGTTTTTTGGACAATGTGGGGATATCATATTGCCCAAATTTGTGAATACTGAGCTCCTGCAGTATCCTTGAAATAATCCTAGTTCGAAAACGGAGCCGGAATCCGGTAAGTATGGAGGAGTCTGCTTCAGCGAAGTTTGCTACAAAAACGTTCACTTTTCAACTGAATGAACAACGGTTCGTTTGCTATCGAGAAGAGGAAGTATTGCAGACGTGCTGAAATTGTTATTGATAGGTTTTACAAATGACCAAAAAAATCTCAAGCTTTTGAGATTTACTATGATCGTAAGTCGATGTTTCTGCCCTTGTTCGAATTTAGCACGCTTTAAGATTTTATTGCTGGTGTTCCTTGACACTTTTAATGCGTTCCTATTTTGTACAATCGAGCTAATGTGAAAAGCTTGAAAGACTGCTCCGTGGCTCTTACTTCGAGGTACTCATTGGTAAAACACGAATCTTTCGAAGGTCTGATCTTTCTTAGATTGCATGAAATAAAAAGCCTCAAGCCTTTTATGATTGCCTCGGTCACAAGTTGTGGGATGGTCACAATTTCCGGACTCAAAGCGCAGCCTTCAATCAAACGCGGGTTAAAATACATAAAAACCCTCCAAATTGTCTTTCTTGTAACGCCATACCGTTCTATATGGTGCCTTTCATCATCATCAATGACGCAATAAGCTTAGGGTGTAGCCTAGTGGGTAGCATGTTGGTCTACAATGCGAAGGTTGTAAGTTCAAGTCCCGGTCGATGCATAATTCCAGCATACTGCCTGCTTGGGTATACATTGGTCACATCAATCTTCAAAAATGGAAAATTCGTAGATAGAGGGTTATGCGAAGGTCTAACAACCCTTCCACAATAAATAATGAAAAATATTAGGGAACCTGAAGGTCAGGAGGCCAAGGCTCGATTTGGACTGTAGTGTTATTGTGGAAGAGGAATAGCGCGACAGCCCGACGGGTACTGGCCTGGAATCTTCGCCTCCAATCGTTTCGATGGAAAAAAGCGTGCCATTGCCCCATTTAAAGCCCTTGTGAGGGCAGCTACGATCTCATCAAGAGAGCGTAAGTAATTATAAAGAAGCTAAAAATAATTCTTTACCGATTTATATCAGGAGTGCAAATTGAAATCTGCTGTTTCCCAATAGATGGCGCCAGCAGTAAATGTTGACCAGCAATGGTGGATTAGAAAAATCACACGGTAAACTTAGGTATATTTCAACAACTCCTCATCATTAGATTTGTGAAGTTTTATCAGCATCATATACTTTTTTGTGCGCGAATATGTCGAAGTTTCAGACAAATAAGCGTTATTTTGCGAGAAGTTTTGCTTATTGCCTTCTGAGGTGCATCGAATGATTGTTGAAACTTATGCTAGTGAAAGAACGTATCGCCAATGGTTTCAACGCTATAAAATGGATGATTTTGGAGTGGAAGACAAGGAGTGTTCCGGAGCGGTTACAAAGTTTGAAGACGCAGAATTGGAGGCATTATTGGACGAAGAATGCCAATGCAACAACAACTATCAGATTCATTAGGCGTGACTTAACCAGCCATTTCATATCGTTTGAAAAACTTGGGAATGATGTAAAAGCAAGAAAAATGAGTTGAAGCCGAGAAACGTCGAACTGCGTTTTTTCACTTGCGAACAGCTGCTCCAACGGCAAGAAAGGAAGGGTATTTGCATAGCATCGCCACTGGCGATGAGAACTGGATCCATTGCGATAATTTAAGTGAAAAAATCGTGGGGGTATTGCGGCCATGCATCAAGATCGGCGGCCAAGCCCAACATCCATGGCTCGAAAATCATGCTGTGTACTTGGTGGTACCAGCTCGGCGCGGTGTACTATGAGCTGCTGCAACCGAGTGAAGCCATCACCGGAGATCGCTACAAAAAACAACTAATGCGTTTGAGCCGTGCATTGAAGGAGAAACGACCGCAATACGAGCAGAGACACGACAAAATGATTTTTCTGCACGACAATGCTCGGCCACATTTTGCTCACGTTGCCAAAACCTACATGGAAACACTGAAATGGGACATCTTACCCCACCTGCCGTATTTTCCACACTCCGTTCCTTCCGACTACCATCTATTCCGATCGATGACGCATGGTCTGGATGAGCAGCACTTTCATTCTAACGAAGAAGCCAAAAATTGGGTAGATTCGTGGATTGGCTCAAAAGAAGAGCAGTTTTTTCAACTCGAAATCCGTATGCTACCAGAAAGATAGGTAAAAAGTGGTGGCTAGTGATGGGCATTTCTGTGAATAATAAATAATTCGCCCCTTCCGAGAACCATCTATTTCGATTGATGACGCATTGCCTGGCTGAGCAGCATTTTCATTCTTACGAAGAAGCTAAAAATTGGGCCAATTCATGAATCGGCTCAAAAGAAGAGTTTTTTCAACGCTAAATCCGTATGCTGCCAGCGAGATGGGAAAAAAGTTGTGGCTAGCGGTGGGCATTTCTTTGAATAATAAAAATCTCGCCACTTTCGACTACCATCTATTGCGATCGATGACGCATGGCCTGGCTGAGCAGAACTTTTATTCTTACGAAGAAGTCAAAAATTGGGTAGACCGGCTCAAAAGAAGAGCAGTTTTTTTCAACTCGAAATCCGTGTGCTACCAGAAAGATGGGAAAAAAGTGGTGGCTAGCGATGGGCATTTCTTTGAATAATAAATATTTAACTATTTTTGCAACTATTTTTGAAAAAAAAACCGCGGTTTTCAATTTGTATTCCCAATATTTTCCAATGAATAATTTATTTGATAAAGTAATGAATTGAATTTTCGCTAAAAGTAAAATTTTCAAATTCGTGCTGCGAAAAAATATTAATAATACCGAGTTTTTCAGCTATTTTAAAAATTTATTCTGTCTAATAATCGCTAATCAACATACTATTTTGCATAAATAAATGGTATTTTCATTTAATTATAGAGAAAAACTTCAATTTTACCCCAAAAGATCGGATTGGTGTCATGGTCACAAAAAAAAAAAAATTAATAACTACTTAAATTAGCGATTTGGTGTCGATAGAATTTCGTATAGAATTTCACACCAAGCTCCGTGTCAATTTGATTCATTTTATTTTAAAAAAGTTTCAAAATGTTTGAAATCATACTATGCCTGTTCCGGGACCGATAATATCACTGTACATAGCTATGGATAAAACTAAAATACAAATTTTATTAGTTTAAATTTATACACATCGACCTAAATAACACCACAGCTCCATAGACAATATTTCTACTAAATTTAGCAATGAAAAAAAAAAACCCCCCTTCCTCGATCTCAAAACCCACCTATTTACGATTATCCTAGCAAGACATCGATCTGTTTAAAATATCCTTATTTTTATTTTTAGAGATTCAATTTTTCTTTCGAATCGATGGGCTTTAACACACAAAATTGCCTCTAGATCCACATGACCATTATCATCGATACCACCCCCCAGTGTCGATATCAATCATTTGGAGTGGTTGATAAAGGACATATTGACTTACTAAAATTTCAACAGGCATTTTGTCTGATATTATTTCTATCTATTTTAAGTTTTGGTTTTATCTACAATAATAGAAAGGGTTCTTCTAGGAAGAAGCTGTACGTAAATAGCCAAATGAGATTTTTGCAGAATTCCTATTCAATTTTTCAAAGCAATACATCGGACATAGCTGACACAATTTGAAGCTATCACGCAATGTCATATACAGGGACTTGTAGAATTCGTCTTGATACGGACGTATGATTATTGCTTAGACGAGAGCCACACTATGGGAATTTAAACACACGAGAAAATCAATAGGTGGATAGAAAAGGGTGGCGTATACGTACATAATATAGAGTTTGAATTACACGCGGCCTTCTTTTCCGTTGTGTAACCAAATAATTCCCTTCCTAAAATCGAGTTAAACGAGAATTTTATAATTAACTTACTTTTTTTTTGCTATTAATTGGGTTGATTTGATTGTCTAGAGGACGAAAAATCTATGTTGTATTAAATTTCGTGGCAGTGGCACTCCTTAAATGCAACACTATAGCACACTATTTGCTTAAAAATTCTATTAAAGTGTATACAATTTCACTAGTAACTTTACTAAAAATTTGACTAAATGCATTAAACACTCAACTTTCATTTAAATTTTACTATTTGCGCGCACACACATTGAACCGGTCGGTATAAATAATTTATCTAAAAAGCACACATCGTGATTAAGCACATGTAATTTTTTTGATTTATAATTTATCAACTTTAAGCTAATTTAAATTTTTTTTTTTTTTAATTTCGTTGAGAATTTCACACACGAATTGGAATGGGTTGTTGTAGCCCGATATCAAATTGGGGGAAAAAAAAAATAGGCAATCGTATATTTCTTAATTCACTGGCTACACTGTCTCAAACACGAAAACAAAAATATGTGTTGGTATATATTGTATAGAAATTTTCGAGCCGGAATAATCGATAAGATTTCTTTGCAAGAATCCTTACAGAGTTCGCTTTAGGTTAAATGAAAGGAAACTTTCGAGATATTTTTTCCGCATTCCGGATGGAAACAAGACACTAATTAACACTAGTTCTAAGAGCAACACTAGAATTTACTCCAGTACACAGCCCACTGGCTTTGATGTGTAAAGCGATGGACACGCTCTACTTGGCTCGAACTTACACCGTTCTTATCGAGTATCTGAAAAGCAACTGAAGAAAAGCTTGCAAATATTAATCCCGGAAATATTTTATCATAAAATACAGTTCTGTGTTGAAATATGTTTAGTGGGTGGCACTTGTACGCAGAAGCTCTCACATGCCGGTAGTGCGAATTTGAAGCGAATTCGCCTCGCGAGGACGAAGTTAAGGCCGATTCGTTCGACACCGCGTGTTTTAACTTTCAAAACATCCGACCGTACCGAACTTATGTTTCGAAATGCTCCAAATTGAGTGTTTAACGAATGCTCGTCGTCTTCTAAATTGAGCACTTGTTTTGAAGACAGTCGTCCTCATCTTATTGAGTATTTTAGCTTCGTCGTACGGCACATGTGCCAAGTCGATAGCGTAGAGGTCAAATAGAACTGGCGAAAGCCTATGCTAACCATTAACTTCTTCTGTGTCAATCATCCCACTTCTAGAGTGCTCCACTATGAACAATATTATGCGTACGTACCGGACAGCATTCCATTTCTTTAACACTATTGCCCTGTAATTTACCGGCGAATTAAATTGTGTTTACAACTTGTCCAGCTAGCAACTACGAAGCCCTTGTCTGCCAAGGAAAAAATGAACAACAACTTGTTATTTCGTCGTCTACTTTACAAAATAATCGTCTCCATTGTATTCTAATAAAGTCGATATTCAAAGGAATACGAATATGAAAAGCTTAAGGATTGCGTTACTTTATTTATTATTATTATTATTTTTACACTTCGTATTATTCGAAGTGACATATAAAGGATACATAGATAGCTAAATTTCGTTAACAACCTGTTCATATGATTGAGATTGATTGAATTCACTGGAGACTTGTGGGCGGTGGCAGCGTTAATACTAGTGAATTGACCAGACCGCAGTTATCACTTTTCTATGAACAATTAGTGTCTGAAGTTTATTTGTGCAGAATGCTTATTGTGATTTGTAGAAGTCACTGATCAATAGATACTACTCCATAAAAATGTCAGAACCGAATTGTGAAATGTTTAGCTATTATAGATGGAATAGCTATTAGTGTTAAGTATGAATGATTGTAACAAGGTAGTTAATAAATATGTGCCAGGGAAATGGAGATAAGAATTTATAAATTTAAAAATGTTATCTTGTTCATATAATTCTTAGCTGAATGCTTGGAATTGTGAAGTCAAAGTCAATAGAGATATACGAAGAAATATTGTTGTAATATTGAAGTGTTTTAAAATTCAGAAAGGGTCAAGATGTAGGTTTAAAAAGTTATACGGAGCCGAAACAGAAGTAATTGAATTAAAACTTATAGGGACCATTAAGGTTTAGGTTTGATATAGTATTGAAAAAATAAGCTTTAAAATATTTTATCGAACCCATGCAATTGAATTAGAGGTTGGATTCTTTATGCTAGATCACATAAAGAAAAGGCTTAGGTTACATTTTATGAAAGAATCTAAAAGTAATAAAAAGAAATTAAATCAGATATTCAGTAGCTTGAAAGCTTCATTTAAGCAATTCTCTCTAGAATCGAGAGCAACAATGATTACAAAAATATTAGTATACTTAAATTAGAAAGACAGTAAGCCATTACTTACCTACGAGAGCGCTACAGCCCAAAACAGATTTTGGCCTCCTGTGTACTCCGCCTAAATCCTTCTCAGTTCAGTGACAGCATCCTCCAGTTTGAAAATCTTAGTAGTGACTTGCGTCACTACAATTTTTTCAGTGCTTCCGTGGTTCTCCAACTGGTCTTTGATAATAATAATTTCGAAATGCACAAGGGGTCGCTGGATTTAAACTATAAATTTATCAAGTTTACTTTTATTTAACCGCAAAACTTTATTTAGCCTTTTTCGCTCACAAATTATTTTAATATTTCGTATGAAGAATTTTATTATAAAAATTCCTCACAGGGTGTTTGGTTACAGACGCAATTGATGCAACTTACAGTCTGAGCCATGAAATTTGCCTATAAAAATCTGTACACGAGCCTATACGTGCAGTTGTTGTTGCTTCTCTGCATTGCCCGTGCAATTTGTTGTTGGTTTGTTGAATGTTCAAGGCCTTGAACATTCGATGATCGCACTTACCGAGTTTACGTGTTATTTCATTACTGAATGTTGACACCTGGAATAATTTGATTGAATTCACGCAGGTGTTCCTTATGGTGTTTGTACGCGTGAATTAATTTGATTCAGTGTTGAGTGGTCGATGATAAGCAAGCAGAGCTGACATTTAACAATATTGATTTATTCATCAACTACCTGATTAGTACAAATCTATATACTAAACATAACAGGACTAAAATTGGACCTAAAGTCTAATCGTGCGATACTCTAGATGAAAGAGAAATTTTTTGATTTCAAGAAATTTTGTAGGGGGAGTGATAGAGGGGGTGATGACATTGAAATAAATTTTTCACATCACGCTAGAGTTGCTATCAAATTGTTTTATACAAAATTGAGGATTCAAAAATTTAATAGGTGCTAAGAAAATTAGTGTATTGGATTTAGTGAAATTGTGCAGTTTGTATCGGAGGTGGTAGAAGGAGGCGCGAGCTCTTAATAATTTTCGGGGATCGAAGGAGTGAAGCTAATCGTCCAATATTTTTTTGGTCTTACTAACGATTCTAAATAAATATTTAGTGCATAATTTTAGCTCGATAAATTTTGTACGTACTAAGTAAATTTGTTTAGAGGATTGCAAAAAAAGTGTAGTTTGTATGGGAGGTGGTGGAAGGAAGAGAAGGACGCGAATAATTTTTAAAACAGATTGAAATCATCGTTAAAGTAATAAATTGCTTTTCGAGCAAATCTGTTTATTGTCGAATTGCGAAATTGATTCATTTTGTATGGGAGGAGTTAGAAAGGGTAAAGCGTCTATTTTTTTTTTGATCTTACTAATTTTAAATAAATATTTAGTGTACAATTTCAACTCAATAAATTTTATACGCATTGATTGAATTGATTTAGAGCATTTCATGAAAAAGTACAGTTTGTATAGGATGTGGTAGAAGGAGAGGAGGATACGAATAATTTGTATACGATAGAATGAAATCATCATAAAAGTAATATATTCCAAATTTCAGATCAATAAATTTTATATTTTTCGAGCAAATTCGTTTATTGTAAAACTGCGAAATTTTGTCATTTTGTATGAGAGGGGGTAGTAGCCTTTGAGCGATTTCGCACGTTCACGAATATGTTCTTACTTTTTTGTCAAAACTGACGTGCTCAACGGACATTTGGTTTTGAGAGTTTTGAGCGACGACATATGTACAGGGTGGGCAATTAATTGATTTCTTTTTAGATCATAGGTTATTTTGGCACTAAAAGCTGTTTCCCGCTCGAAATCTTGGCAGAAAGTCAGTATCATACCTCCGCGGAATGAAATGAGTCGCTTTACACTTGAACAACGTTGGAAAATATTGAAAACTTACTTCCAAAGTGAGTGAGGTGTAGCCCAAACAGTGCGTTTTTTCACGTTTTTTGGCGTTTGGCGATGTCAATTGGCCGCCTCGGAGCTGCGATTTGACTCCTTTGGACTTTTTTTCTGGGCAACTGTGAAGGATCGATGTTATGCCAACAATCCAGAAACGATTCAAGCACTTAAGGCCAATATCATCCAGCTATCCGTGAGCTACAGCCCGAAACCATCGACATGGTCGTGGAAAATTGGAGTAACCGAATGCGCTACTGCGAAGCCAGTGGAGGCAGCTACTTGATCAAAGTTGTATTCTATCATTAATGGGAATGCTTGTTCTTACTAATAAGACCATAATAAGTGGAAAAAATTTAATATTGTTCATTTTATTGCATTTTTAAAAAGAAACCAATTAATTGCCCACCCTGTATATCTCTGTACACTTGGCGCCTCTCTACGACCATTATTTCTTGGCGTTACAAATTTTAGAGCAAACTTATAATATTCTCAGATTCCTTCTAGAGTATAAAAATGAAATGGTTTTTGTTGGTAGCCGCATCACTTGAGAATGTCTGGATCGATTTGGCTATTTTGTTTTTAAAAATGTTGGTAATAGTCCGAATAAGGTTTGTAAGAAAGAAAAATTGAAAAAGTTTCACGGAAAATTGGAAAATTTTAGGAAAAGCTGAAAGTGATTTCTCCTATATAAATAAAAATTAAATGTTGTTCGATGGTAAGCACATCTTTTGAGAACGGCTGGACTGGTTTAGCTAATTTATTTTAAGGTTTTTAAAAAATTGAAAATTTGGAAAAAAATTAAAGTCCTTTTTTCTACTCATGATTCGAACGATGGATATGCCTGATTATTTTTCTTTTTTTGTTTGTTATGGTCCTGCAAAAATTTTCAGAAAAAAAAACGAACAATTACTAATGAAAGTCGGAAAATTTAGACAAACTGCAAAAATTATAATTTTTGTATGCATTCACAATTATATCAGATGTTGTTTTATTCGTTATGCTCCCGGGATGGAAATATTTTAATTGAAAGGGCAGTCATTTTGTGGCATTAACTTTGAAAATCCATACTTCTAATATGGTCAATTGTATATCGCCTGTTCCCGTGTCGGAAAACCATCAGCTTTGTTTGTTTACTCGACCGGACAACAAAACAAAAAATCTGCCAACAAGTCGGGCACAACTTTATTATTCTTGGAACAAGTTGAGGATACGTGGGACGACAACATGCAGGTTAGGATGGATAGGGAAGACTATATGAATTGGGGTTCTAGGGCAGGGCTGTTATAAATCATTTAACACTTAACTCCGACTATGATCAATAGCTGCAATACATAGCACAAGAATATGCAAATTTGGATTTGTATGGTGGGAGGAGGAGGAGGGGGGGGGGTGCGATAGAAGGGATGGTTATATGTCAATAATTTCTTAATTGAATGCTCGAATCGCGCTCAAAATTCGCTGTATAGAATGTTAGTTTCATAGACGAAGGAAATTCCCGGTGCATTTTATATTCTTGAAAACATACATATGTATGGGGGGGGAGGGGGTGGATAGAGAAGGTGAGGAAATAGCAAAATGTGTGATGTAGTTTTGCTAAGTTTGTTTTGATAGGTGTTCGTACAAAATTTCAAGATCGTAGATTTTAATTTTTTGTTTACTACATGATTTATTGAAATTGGTTGAAATCATACTTTTACTTGGGAAGGGGGTGGAAGGGCAAGGGGGATTTCAAAAATTTTAATTCAATTTTATTTGAAATATTTTTAGAAGTGTTTCCACAATATTTGAAGTTGATAGCTTTTAATGGTTTCATGGTAACTGATTTCTTAGAAATGGTCGAAAAAATACTTTCGAATGGGATCGAGTAGAAGTTTTGAAGATATTCGATTAGTTAGTACCTTAAACTTATGAGCATTTTTTTTAAATGAATTTTTCAAATTTTCAAGCTTGTACCTTGAAATTTCACTCAAAAATTTTGAGTTTTTGTACTTTTTTTGCAAAATTTTAACTTTATATCTTTTACCAGAGCCCTAAAAAAATTAGTGAAAATTGTCGACATTTTGGCCCACCACCTCGTTACAGACCTTATAGCTCTACAATTTGACAAAATTTAAACTTTTTTTTTTACGGCCGTCGAAAGTAACTTAGGGGCCACCCTTTAATGCGCGATGCACAGTTAAGTCGACACGGGTACGGGGAAACAAGTGGATAGAGGAAAATTAGTAGGGAAACACAGGAGGGGAGATTTTGAAGTGGCGGTGAACGTTGTTCTTAAATTGCTGCAGGTTGTATCCCTTTGGAAAGAGATTGCCTGGTAATGAATTCCACAACACTGTCGCCCGAGAGATGAAGGACTGCCTAAACTTCACTGTTCTCCACGGCAAGGGCTTCACGGTGTACTCGTGTGAGCGTGCAGCTTGGCGAGTATTTCGGGGGGCATTGAATGTAGGTGGTAAAAGTGCTTTTAGTTCCTTACTGCATTTACCATGGATGTATCTATAGTAAATGGAGAGTGCACCAATATTTCGACGCTGCTCGAGGTAGTCAATTGAGGCCGATATAGCTTCATCTCCAATTAATCGGAATGCATATTTCTGGATACGGTCAAGAAGGACCAGATGTGATTTTGGGGGCCCGAGCCCAAACATGCGAGTTGTACTTCAGACGTGGTCGGATATAAGCCTTATAGATGGTAGCTAGTTCGGTGGCTGAGAAGTATTTCTTACACTTCCGCAGAGTACCTAGGCGTTTCGAAGCATCAAGAGTGACTTCGTAAATGTGTTGGCTACAATCTAGGCGATTGGTAATTTTTACACCTAGTAATGTAAAATCTGCAGAAGGTGGAATCTGTACGTCATTCAAGGACATATTAGTGACCGACGTCAGAACGTTATGTTTAAGAGATAGATGACAGGACTGCGTTTTTAAGGCATTAAACTCTACTCTGTTGTTCCTGCCCCATTCCAGGATTAAACTGAGGTCAGAGTTCAATGACTGTATCGACTCATTACGACAAGAGGCCACCGATATTGGACGAGCGTCCGCAGGAGAGTCGAATTGGTAGGTGTTATCTGAAGTGCTGTCATCTGCGAAACAGTGAATAGGATTGAGAGTAGACGACATAAGGTCGTTTATGAAGACTAAAAAGTGAGTGGGAGATAAAACTGATCCCTGAGGGACGTTGAAATTAATAGAAAAGGGTGCAGAAGTTACTCCGTCTAGTACGACTCGAATAGAGCGCTCGGAGAGGAAACTCTCAATGCATTGAAGAAATGGAGTATTTAGACCAAAGGCCTTTAGCTTGGCTAGGAGGCATTTGTGCCAAACGCTGTCAAACGCTTTGGCGATGCCAAGAGCAAGAACTTGACCTTCACCAAATTTGTGGATGCAGGAATTCCAACGCTCGGTAAGATAGATCAGGAGGTCGCCTGTAGAATGAACCGAGCAAAATCCATATTGGCGATCATGAATGAGATTTTTATCCACAAGAAAGTTGACTATCCTGCAATTGACTGCAGTTTCCACTACCTTTGAAAGCACTGAGGTAATGGCTATGGGACGGTAATTGGCGGGGTTTGCTTTGCTTCCTTTCTTTGGAATTGGTTGAACATTCGCGACTTTCCAGATCTTAGGAAAGCACCCTAAAGAGTATGAAAGATGGTAGAGATTACGAAGAGGTTTAGCTAGAGAGGAAGCGCAGTTTTTAAGGACAATAGGGGGGATGCCATCTGGCCCAGCATACTTGTGAATACTGAGCTCTTGCAGGATCCTGGAAATAACCCTAGTTCAAAAACAAAGAGGTGGCAGCGAGAAACGAGAGTCCGGTAAGTACGGAGGACTCTGGCTCGACTGTGGAATAGCTGTTTTGAATTTTGAGATATAATGGTTTGAAATTTTGAAAAGTGCATCATTTTTGAAATGCTCACCATTTCGACCCATCGCTATTATCACCAATTTTATATTTTTTTTTATTCCGCTAGTATAGCTTAAGAGATAGTTGAGACATTAGTTTTTAAGTGTTTTTCTTTGCACTTCCCCCCCCCCCCCGCCTGACCCTCCCTCTTACAATTATTTGCCTCTCTTTCATTAGATTATAGTGGAATTGTATGCCTCCTGTTCTGTTGTTTTTGTCCTATGCCCCTATAAGGGATCTTTACAGGAATTTGTTGTTGATTGATTGGTATGCCTCCTAATTGGTCTTAAAATAAGAAGTTTGTGGATCAAGTAGTTCCAAAGATATAATCATTTGAAAAAAAAAAAAATCCGCCGACAATTTGTTTTAGCCTCCTCCCCTTTTTGGACGCCAATGGATAACAAATTTTAATTACTTTTACAATTTGTCCGACAACCCTCTCTATACCTATGCTCCAATCCAGCTTTCTATCTGGATTCGTAGTGGAGATATTAGCAAGTGTAATTTAAGACCCTTTCTCTCCCCTCACCTCCGCCTTCCACCTGCACCTGATGACACAATACGTGTACATAGTACATATATATAAATAAATAAACTGCCAACAAGTCGGGCGAAACTTTATTATTCTTGGGGCAAGTTGCGGATGTGTGGAAAGTCAATATGCAGGTTAGAGTGGTTAGGGAAGGCTAAGTGAAAGGGAGTTCTTGGGCAGGGCTCTTGTCAATTGAACAATATTTCATTCATTTCTGCAAGTTTGGGCTTTTATGAGGGGTGGAGGAGGGGTAAGGGTGGGTGGATGCTAATAGCTTTTCAATTAATTGCTTGAATCGCGTCCAATATCCTCTGTGTATAATGTGTTTCATAGACGAAGTTGCATAGAATTTTCATAGGATTCGGTGCATTTTACATTCACGAAACCAAACATTTGTATGGGAAGGAGTAGAGGAGGTAGGGGAATCGTAAAATTTGTGACGCAATTTTATTCCCTTTCTCTTGTAGTGTGCTTGTTCAAAATTTCAAGTTCGTAGCTTTTAATTTGATGGTTATTAGTTGATTCAATGAAATAGGTAGAAATGATACTTTTGTATGGGAGGGGGTAGAAGGGCAAGCGCGATTTCAAAACTTTCAAAGGAATTTCATTTCAATTATTTTTATAAGTTTTTAGGCAAAATTTGAAATGGATAGCTTTTAAGAGTTAGCTGATAACTGCTTTCTTAAAAATGCTCGAAAAAATAATTTTGTACGGGAGGGGGTAGAAGAGGTAAGAGAATTGCAAAATTTGTGACGCAATTTCATTTCCTTTCTCTTGTAAGCTGCTCGTACAAAATTTCAAGTTCGTAGCTTTTAATTTGTTGGTTATTAGTTGATTTAATGAAATTGGTCGAAATCATACTTTTGTATGGGAGGGGGTAGAAGGGCAAGTGTGATTTTGAAACTTTTAAAATAATTTCTTTGCAAATATTTTTATAAGTTCTTATGCAAAATTTCAAATGGATAGCTTTTAATAGTTAGGTGATAATTAATTTCTTAAAAATGGTCGAAAAAATAATTTTGTATGGGAGGGGGTAGAAGTTTTGAAGGTATTTGACCAGTTAATATTTTATACTTTTAGGGATTTTTTTTTAATGTATTTCCCAAATTTTCAAGTTTCTACCCTAAAATTACATCCAAAAATTTTCAGTTTTCGTGTTTTTTTCGTTGCACATGAAATAGCTTGTGCCCATTAGACCGGGGTGGTCGGTTCATAACAATTGTGGATCAAATTATTATTTTTTTTCTATGTATATTAAATAGATGTATTCACATGCGAAATTTAAAGTTTCTATCTTTGAGCAGAGTCCTAAAAAATTCACTCAAAATTTTCGACATTTTTGCTTACCACCTCCCTTACACCCCCTAACTTAAAATTTTTACCAAAATTATAAACTATGTAGTTCTATAATCTGACGAATTTTCAATTCAATATCTGTACTCAATTTTGAGATATAATGATTTCTAATATTGAAAAGTGCACCATTTTTCAAATGCTCCCCATTTCACCCCACTACTATTATGACCAAATTTTATATTTTTTTTGTATTTCGCTAGTATAGCTTAGTATATGTTTTAAATTTCAATTACATAGCTTAAGAGATAGTTGAGATATTAATTCTGAAGTGTTTTCCTTGCACCCCGACCCTTCCCCTTACAATAATAAGCCTATTTCTAAGCTGATTCTGGTGGATCTATACGCCATCTTAATTGTCCCAAAATATGAATTTTTTATGGTAAGTAGTTTCGAAGATATAACCATTTCAAAAAAAGATTCGGCCGACAATTTGTTTTTAGCCCCCCCTTTACGGACGCCAATGGATAAAAAAATTAAATTATTTTTGGAATATGTCCCACAGCTCTCTCTATACGTGTGCTGATTTTCATTTTTCTATCTGCATTCGTGATGAAGATATTAGCAAGTGTATATTTCGACTTTTTCCATCCCCCCGCCTCCCCCTTCCACCCCACACTCCCCAAAATTTGGATAATGGAGCTCACTTACCAAGTTAATAACCCACCCAAAAATCAACATTCTACCTTTAACGGTCTTGGAGGTACGAGTCCATATGTACGGCGTACGGCGGGACGGATTTTTTTTTTTGCTTTTTTAGGCTAATTTAGTCATGAAACGCGAAAAAACAAAATTTCAGGGTAGCAAATTTTTTTTTCTGTGTCGATCACAATACTTTATTATTAAAATAATAAAGTAAAATTACAGATATAAGCCCACAGAAGCCAAAGCTTGTGAGTGGGAGCACAAAAGCTAACAGAAAAACATAACAGGGCTACGATTGCGCGTAAACCGCAATCTTACGATACTCTAGATGAAATAGAATTTTTTGTGATCCCAAGAAATTTTGTATAGGGAGTGTTAGAAGGGGTGACAGCATTGAACTACTTTTTTCCCCATCATGCTAAAGTAGCTATAAAAATGTTTTATACAAAATGCTTACTCAAAAATTGAATAGGAGCTGAGAAAATTAGTGTGTTAGATTTAGTGAAAATGTGCAGTTTGTATGGGAGGTGGTAGAAAGAGTGGGGGGATTTTAGTGATTTTTTCAGAAATAACTAGGAATATTATAAAATTCATATCCTTTATATTTCATACTAGTGCCATTCATACTTTTCAAGAAAATCGATTTTTTGGGAAGTTGTGAAACTGTGTCATATTGTATGGGAGGGGGTAGAAGCAGTGAAGCTAATCAAATATTTTTTTCTAATCTTAGTAATAATGCTAAATAAGTATTTATCACAAAATGTGAGCTCGATAAATGTTATATGTTCTGAGAAAATCGGCTTAGAGCATTTCATGAAAAAGTGTGGTTTGTATGGCAGGGGTTGGAAGGAGAAGGAGGACGCAAATAATTTTTATACTGTATATTGAAATCATTATGAAAGTAATGTATCCCGAAATTCAGACTAATAGCTTTTATACTTTTCGAGCAAATCCATTTATAGTCGAATTGCGAAATTGTGCCATTTTGTATGGGAGGGGGTAGAAGGGGTGAAGCTAATCGTCTATTTTTTTTTAGTCTTACTAACAATTTTAAATAAATACTTAATGCACAATTTCAGCTCGCTAAATTTTATACGCACTGAGTAAATTGGCTTAGAGTAATACATGACAATTACAGTTTGTATGGGAGGTGGTAGAAGGAGGGGGGGGACACGCATAATTTTTATACGGTAGATTGATATTATCATAGAAGTAATATATTCCAAATTTCAGGCCAATAGCTTTTATAGTTTTTGAGCAAATCCGTTTATTGGCAAATTGCGCATTTGTGTCATTTTGTATGGGAGGGGGTAGAAGAGGTGGAGCGATTTGGCCCGTTCACGAACTTGACCTTACTTTTTTGCTAAAAATGACACACAAAAAATTTTAGCACTATAGCTCAAAGATTTCGAGAGTTATACTGTAGACAGACGCACAGACAGACAGACGGACAGACGGACAGACGGTCGCTCGGAATCGATGTTTTTGAGCGACAACAAATATTTCTGTACCCTTGGCGGCTCTGTGCGAGCATTATTTCTTAGCGTTACAAACGGTAAGGCAAACACAATATACTCTCAGATTTCATCTCGAGTATAATTATTTCTCATATTACTTACTTACTTACTTACGATGGCGCTACAGCCCAAATCGGACTTTGGCCTCCTGAATGCTTTGCCTCCATCCATCTCGGTTCAGTGACCGCGTCCTCCAGTTTGAAAATCTTAGCAGTGATTTGCTGTCTGCGTCAATCGAATCCTCCCAGCGCTTTCGTGGTTTTCCGACCGGTCTTTGTCCGTTGACTTTCTCTTTTAGTGTGCGTTTGGGAATTCTTCCGTCATCCATCCGCTCCACATGACCAGCCCATTGTAATTTTTTAAATTTTATGAGGGTTGACACTTCTGGATTGTCGAAGATGGCATACAATTCTCTATTGTATCGTATTCTCCAGATTGAGTCTTCCCTCACAGGTCCGAGGATTCTTCTGAGGACCTTCCTTTCAAAGGCGTTAAGTCGTTTTTCGGACGCCTGAGTTAATGTCCACGTTTCGCTGCCATAGCATAGCACAGGTCTTATGATTGTTTTGTATAGCTTAAGTTTTGTTTTCCTGTGCACGTTCTTGTTTTTGATTATTGGAAGTACCGAATAATAAGTCTTGTTTGCCATCATTATCCTTCTTTTAATTTCGATGGGTTCGCTTCCATCCTTCGATAGATTTGCCCCTAGATATATGAAGTTGTCTACGTTTTCTAGGTTATAGTCTCCTACTGTAATATTTTGTCTGATTGGCGTCTTTTTCCTAGTTTGCGTCATAATTTTTGTTTTGTTTTCATTAATGCGTAGTCCAACTTCCCTTGCTACCGAGTCAAGGTTTACAAATACTTCCTTAGCACTCTCCAGAGATCTTGCAAGGATATCTATGTCGTCGGCATATGCTACGAGTTGTGTGGATTTGAAGCATAGTGTTCCCTTGGTGTCAACGGGAAGTTTCCGAACAACATATTCGAGTGTTAAGTTGAAAAGCATTGGTGCGAGGCCGTCACCTTGTTTAAGGCCGTTGTCTGTTTTAAAACTGGAAGTCAGATCGTTTTCTACTCTGACTTGTGACAAAGACTCAGTCATTGTCATTCTTGTCAGTCGAACCAGTTTCGGTGGGACTCCAAACTCCAACATGATTTTATACAGTACGCGCCTGTCGATACTGTCGTATGCTTGTTTGAAGTCAACAAATATCTGGTGCACATCAATATTATATTCCCAGCACTTTTCCAGCACCTGTTTAACTGAGAATATCTGGTCCGTGGTTGAGCGTCCAGCTCTAAATCCGCCTTGGTATTCACAAATTACTTTATCAGCATAGGGCTTAATTCTCTTTTCTAGAATTTTCGTCAAAATCTTATAAGACGTACACAACAGAGATATTCCTCGGTAGTTTTCGCAGCAGAGTTTGTCACCTTTTTTATAAATTGGACATATGATGCTCTTGCGCCAATCTTCAGGAAGTATTTCCTGCGTCCATATGTCCGCGACTAATCTATGTAGGAGATGCGCTATGCAGGTGTCGCCGGCTTTCAGAAGTTCAGCTGGGATTTGATCAGTGCCCGGCGCTTTGTTGTTTGGGTGGTTCCTTAGGGCTGTTTTTACTTCTTCGAGTGTGGGAGGACTCAAAGCGGATCCTTCATCAGCTGTTACATCAGTTATACCTGCTATTGTATCTGCTGCTGCTGTTCGTGTAGGTGATGGGCTCGGGTTAAGAAGGTGTTCAAAATATTGTGCCCATCTTAGTTTTATATCTTCCGCGTTACTTACAGTGCCGGAAAAAAGTTTGGAAACATGGTCTCTCAACCCACAATCATAGGCTCTGAAACAAAATTCCTTGTGCACACATCTATGAAACTTTGCATAGAATTGCAGTGCCGCATTTCTTATAAGTCTTCAAAGCTAAATTTGTTTATAACAACGCTAAAAAAAATTGTGACGACAGTTTCGATTTTATCTGGTATTATCCGTGGAAAAAAGTATGGAAACAAAACGGTTTTTGTCGTCAAAAAGTTAATTAGAACCGTTTACTTAGAATTTGAATGTCATTAGTAGTTATTTGTTGTGCGACAGAATTAAATTTAACTCCAATTAAAGTTTTTTTTATGAAACATAATTAAAAATGCCGAAGTGTAAGTTGTACTCAATGGATTTGAAGGAGAAAATCGTTTCTATGAACAATAACGGAACAAAACAAATTCAAATTTCACAAAAACTTGATATACCAATAGGAACAATTTCGGAAATTATTGAAAACTTTCATCAGCGAGGGGCAGTCAAGTGTGCTCCAAAGTCAGGGAAGCCTAGAAAAACAACAGCAACCACCGATCGCATAGTTCAAATGATGTCTAAACAAAACCCAGGACAAACGGCCACTGAGATCAACGCCGAGTTAAAGAACAGAGGTATTTCAGATGTGACAGATCGGACAATTAGAAATAGATTGATGGAAAGTGGCCTTTTTGGAAGATCTCCGCTGAAGAAGCCACTCTTATCAAAAGCTAATATTGCAAGAAGACTAACATTTGCCAAAGAACACATTCTTTCGACTCCCAGCAAATGGAATACAGTTCTGTAGAAGCGATGGAAAACATAACGTTAGAAGACCACGGGGTGAAAGGTACAATGCAAGGTATCAATTACCAACAGTTAAACATGGCGGAGGATCGATAATCGTTTGGGCATGTTTTTCACGTTCTGGAGTTGGTCCAATTTTTCGGATAGATGGGATAATGGATCGGTATCGGTATTTGGAAATATTGTAAAACAATATGCTTCCATATGCTGAAGAAGAAATGCCGTTATGTTGGATTTTCCAACAGATAACAATCCGAAGCATTCTTCGCGTTTAGTTAAGGATTGGTTCCAACAGGAAAAAGTGAGTGTTATGGAATGGCCTTCACAATCCCCAGATCTGAATCCAATCGAACACCTATGGGAACACATGTAAAGCGTAAAATTCGACACACACAAATTTCTAATAGGAATGCACTGTACGATGAAATCATCAGAGAATGGCAAAATATCCCGGTTTCATTTTGCGAAAAGTTGGTGGACTCAATGGAGAGGAGATGCAAGGCTGTACTAAAAGCAAAAGGGAGAAGCACTAAATACTACGAAAAACATGTTATTTCCTTTAAATAAACTCGAATTATATGAAAAAGATATGTGTTTCCATACTTTTTTCCACGGATAATACCAGATAAAATCGAAACTGTCGTCACAATTTTTTTTAGCGTTGTTATAAACAAATTTCGCTTTGCAGATTTATAAGAAATGCGGCACTGCAATTCTATGCAAAGTTTCATAGGTGTGTGCACAAGGAATTTTGTTTCAGAGCTATGATTGTGGGTCGAGAGACCATGTTTCCAAACTTTTTTCCGGCACTGTATAATGTTCCCTTCCGCATCCTTGCATAGGGTCGTTTTCGGTTTGTAACCTTCTTTCATCCTTTTGACAAGGGAATACGCGGCTCTTGTGTTGTGTAATTTAAATTGTTCGTCCATGTTTTTAATTTCGTCATTATTGTACTTCCGTTTTTTTTGTCTGCATATTTTGTTTGCAAATCGTCTAAGATCCTTGTACTTGTCTTGTTTGGCTCGTGTCGGCCGTTCCGTTAATATTTTGTAAGCTTCATTTTTTCGTTCTAAGGCATCTTGGCATTCTTTGTCGAACCAATCATTTCTTTTGCGCCGGGGTTGTTGTCCTATCACCTCCTCTGCGACAGATGTAATGCCATCTTTGATTTTTTGCCACATTTCTTCTATTGGCATGCTGACAGTGGTATTCAGCAATGTCGTGAAGTGCCTCTCCAAGGCTAACGCATATTTCGCAACTATTTTCTCGTTTTTGAGTTTCCCTATGTCGAATTTAGGAACCGGTTGTATTTTTGAGTGTCCTCGGTTTGCGATTCGACATCGAAACTTGGTCTTTACCAAATAGTGGTCTGTGTCGCAATTAGCCTCTCGACATGTACGCACGTCGAGAATGCAGGAGGCCGTCCTTTTCTCTATTAGAACATGGTCTATTTGATTGAATGTTCTTCCGTCGGGTGAAGCCCACGTTCTCTTATGAATATCACGATGCGGGAAGCATGTCGAGCTTACAATAAGGTTTTTGCTGCTGGCGAAATCAGTCAGCCTCTGGCCGTTGTCGTTACTAATATCATGGAGACTATGCCTTCCAATTGTCCCTATGTATGCTTCTTCTTTGCCCACTTTCGCGTTAAAGTCACCTAATACTATTTTAATATCAATCGACGGAAGGGAGTCGAATGTTGATTCTAAGGTGCTGTAGAAATCGTCTTTAACTTCGTCGTCTTTGTCTTCCGTTGGGGCGTGGACATTAATAAGCCAAACATTAAAAAAACTTGTTTTGATGCGGATTGCACACAATCGTTCATTGACGGATTTGAAGTTGGTAACTTGGTGTTTAAACTTCTTGTCGACGATAAACGCAACTCCAAATTCCCGGCTTCCCGATGATTTCCCACTTTTGAAAATTGTGTGCGATCTTAAGTCATTAATCTCGTTACCTAATAATTTAGTTTCTTGGAGTGCAATTATGTTTATATTGTATTTGACTGCCTGTTCCAGAAGCTCTCTCACTGCTCCTGCTCTGTACAGGGATCGCACGTTCCAAGATCCGAAGGAATAGTCCATTTTTCGTTTGCGTGGTCGTTGCCGTTGAATCAATCCAGTCCGAGGCGTTGCTTCAGGTTTCGAAACGGGTGTGTTTTTTCCGAGGATGAGTTGTTAACACATCGCCCAACCCCCAACTTGGAGGGCCATATTATTATAGTGCTAGAATTTTTCTGTTTCATTAGCACTCGCGCCCATCAGTTCAGCAAGTCAAGTCCGGATGGACAAGACCAGGATCCGGTGGCTACCACGAGGAGGTATGATGAGCACAATTGATGTGTATATGACAGTTACAACACTGGGCGTCGCCTAATGACGCCGATCAGATGCCTACCCTGTCTATACCCATCCAACCACCTATTTCTCATATTATTAAATTCAAATGAGGTTTCTTATTTTTTATGCTTCGAAATAAAATAATTGAAAATGATTTTAAAAATAAATAAATGAAATTAAAACGGAGAAAAAAAATTTAAAGTACATCTTTAAAAAAAATAATCAAGAATAGTAGTAGTAGCCAAAGTAAAACCAAATAAAATTAAAGAATTCGCAAAAAGAAAAAAATTAAAAAAAAACAATTAAGAAAACGGAATTTTAGAAACAATATCATTGAAGAAGTTCAGATTATCGTAAACAAATTTTGTTAGGACAATTTTGTGGATATTATCTAAGATATTTTTTACCAAATATGAAAAAATCTTAAAGGCTCTAGGTCCAAGAATACATTCATTCCTTTGAAACATAGTCTTATTGCATTTTTCTATAAATAATAAGTTCTGTACTAGACTCCTTGTCGAATAGTTCGTAACTTTAACAAAGCATAGACAAAGAGTTGTCTCAAATTCAGAAAACGCTTGAGTTGTACAATAAAATTTGGACTTCAACAAACATATTTTAATTATCATATTTTTCAAATTTATTAAGGAGTATTGAATGATACTCTGTACTAAAGAGAAATATACGGTTCTAATTAAATGTCTACGAGAAATCCTACGTAGACTAAAGTTTTTTTTAATCTGTTGCACAAATACAATATATGACAATCCCATTTTCAATTATTATCTATAATAACACCAAGATATTTAACTGCCTTCGAATCCTGAATTGGTTCGTTTAGAATTTTGATATTTGGGTTGTTGGGACTGTCTTTACCAAACATCATGAGCTTGGGTTTGCTTAAGTTATGTGACTTTTTATGAGCCGTTAGCCAACCAACTACACTTTGTATGCCTGCATTTGCTTTTACAAAAGTGTTTTCCCAAATATTACTCTACTACTGTATCATCTGAAAAAGTGATTATACGTCCATTTACTTCAAGTTCACTCATTTTGGAGAGATAATTTACGTCGATGTTGAATAAGATTGGCCCTAACACAGACCCTTGCGGAACACCACATCTTATTGTTAAAGGTCTACTAATAGTATCGCCAATTTTTGCCACTTGATTTCGATTTTTTAGGTATGATCGAAAAAAGCAACGATTCCAATCGAGTTAAGTTTCGAAAGATGATTAACACTGTCAAATGTTTTTTTTATATCTAAATACACAGCAACTACTTTTTCATTTATATCTGTAGAGTGGTATATATATTCCGTTAGATCTGTGAGATCGTATATATATTGATTTGCCGCTATAATTTTATTTTGCTCAAAGTATTTTAATAATCTTTTTTAACCAGTTCTCAAATAGTTTCGCGATAGTAGAAAGCAACGAGATTGGCCTAAAATTGCTTGAAATTACAACGGCAAATTTCAATTTGGAAGTGGAAATTCCTTGAGATAAACATGTGTTAAAAATATGTGAAAGTGAATCCATTAGATTTGAATCTGATAAGATATCTTTATTTTTATCAAATATGTGAGTAACGTTCACCAGATACTTCTTATTTTTGCGCCCAGAATTTTCATTGATTTTCTTTCATAACCTCTTTGGAACAAAGTTACAGTCCCGAATTTGCTTACTGTAGAATGAAGTCTTAGCTGCTTTAATAATTGAATTTAGTTCATTTCTATATGTTTTGTACTTTTTCAATATGATTGCGTTTCTGGGTTGTTTTTTAAACTTGTCTGGTTAATCTATCTCTGTGTCTTATTGAAATGACTACACCTTTGGTTGCCCATGTTTTTATCGGTCTAATTTTTGAGCCGACATGCTGAGCGCTACTGGTATATGTTGATATGATATTCAAGGATTTCTGAAAAATTATTGAAAGTCTCTTCGCTATCAGACATATTGTAAATTGAACTCCAATCTTGATCATGTAGCTTACTGGAAAATTTACATAAATCAACTTTAAATTTTCCCTTAATTTTGATCGCGTCATGATCCGTAATATAAGTTTCATGGATACAACATTTGCATTTGAATCCTAGTAAGATTGGTCCAGGTGATGATCTTAGGCAAACCAGATAATAGGTCGTCTAAATGTGTAAATAAATAGGGTCACTTAACGTTGATCTTGTTAAACAAAAGTTTACATCTAACCACAAGAATGGACATAACCAAAAATTAGTTCGTACTGATATCTCAAAATATTCAAATCACAAATGGTGAAAAACCACGAGCTTTAGTTTGCAGATAAGTTGGAGCGTACTTGTGCTTCTATCAAAAGTTGAAAGTTATGAACAACAAAAGAAGAAGCAACTGCGATATTTTGTTGCGTAGCATTACAAGTCGAGTTCCTTAATAAATCGTTAATGTTTCATAAATAATATCGTTAACGACATTCGTCAATGAATTAAAACAAAAATCATTAATATAAAATTAAAAAAAAACATGATAGTACACCAGAGGAAACGGCCCTCATTCTCCGTAGGCCCGAGTGGACCTAGGATAGGTAGCTCCAAGGAATCATCCGCAAGGGCAGAGGGTGCTAAGAATCCGCGGGGGTTAAACCGCTACCAACAACACCTGACAACGCTACACATAGCGACATAAAATTGCCGATCGCTATCGAGCCAGGTATGACTAATTGAACTTGAAGAAGAAACAACTAAGATTAAATGGGACATTATTGGTCTGAGCGAAACCAGACGCAAAGAAGAAAACATGATTATACTAGAATCGGGCAACATCCTATATCACCAAGGGACTCAATCAGGTAGAACGAGCGGAGAAGGGTTCCTAATTAACAAAAAATGGGCAGACAAGATAGTCAACGTCACAGGTATCTCAGATCGATTAGCCAGCTTAGCACTCAGGCTCTCCCAGAGATACACAGTGCAAATCATCCAAGTCTATGCACCAACAAGTAGCCACACAGACGAAGAAATTGAAGAGTTCTATAATGAAATAAACCAGGCTTGGGACAACAACAACAGCCACTTCAAATATCTAATAGGCGACTTCAATGCTATCATAGGAGGAAAGAAGGACCACGAAACTCTGGTAGGAAAATTTGGTTTGGGCACAAGGAACGAAAGAGGAGAAAGGCTGGTCCAATTCGCCCACCAGCATAACCTCTACATAGCAAACTCGCTCTTTAAGAAAGGCCGAAATAGGAAATGGACATGGCAAGCCCCAAATGCAACCACCAAGAACGAAATTGACCTGATCCTAACCGACAAAATAAGAACAGTTAAAGATGTATCAATAATTAATAACTTCAAGGCAGGAAGCGATCATCGTCTGGCTAGAGCAAAGATTGCCCTAGATCTAAAAGCAGAAAGACTCAGATTAGTTAGAAAATCAAGAAGACCAGGTATTAACACAGACAACATCAGAAACAACGCCAGGCCCTACCAAGAAATGCTAGATTTTGAAATGCGCAATAAGGACGCAACGTGCCTCGCAGCCGTCATCTTGAAATGTGCAGAAGAAGTAGGTGGACCAAGCATAGACAATAGACACCGAAAGCTCTCAAACGAAACAAAGGCTCTACTCAGGAAACGCAGGGAAATGAAATTATCCTCGAACACCCAAAGGATTGAATACACCGAAACCTGCAAAACAATCCGAAAGAAAATAACAGAAGATGTGAGGAAATATAACGAAAAACTAGTAGAGAACGCCATCGAGGGTAACAGGAGCCTCAAAAAGGCGAAAAGAGGAACTATAGACCGATAAGTCTGCTCCCTGCGTTCTATAAAGTATTCACTAAAATCGTCAATAACAGAATGCAATCAGCCCTAGATGCAGAACAGCCACGAGAACAGGCTGGCTTCAGGAGTGGCTTTAGCACTATAGATCACATCCACACACTGAGAGAGATCATGAGCAAAGCGAAAGAGAACGAACTTCCCCTCGCCCTGACATACATTGACTTTGAGAAGGCCTTCGACTCAATATACCCCGAGGCAATAATAAGAGCACTTATAAGCCAAGGTATTGAGAAACCATATCTAGAAACACTGACCAACATCTACAAGAACGCCAAAGCGAGGGTCAAGGTGTTCGACGACACGCCAGAATTTCCCACACAAAGAGGTGTTAGACAGGGGGATACCATATCACCAAGACTCTTCAACGCCACCCTGGAAGAAATCTTTCGAGGCATAGAGTGGGACAATAAAGGCTGAATCATAGATGGAGTCCTTATCGCCCAAAACCAAGATGAACTACAAACGCTATTCGAAGACCTAAGCGCGGCTAGTGAGACAGCAGGACTGAGAATGAACCTCAATAAAACAAAGTTTATGTACAACGAACTCATAACGACAGGCCAGGATAAAATATCAATTAATAACACCGAATTGGAAGTGGTAGACGAATATGTGTATCTGGGCCAAACAATAAGCAACTCAGGATCGCTACTACCCGAAATAAACAGAAGAATTAAGCTAGCCTGGAGCACATTTGGGAGATGACCTATGGCTGTGAAACATGGACTCTAACAGCAGATACAATCAGAAAACTCCAGGTTGCCCAAAGAGCAATGGAAAAATGCATGTTGGGCATCACAAGAAGAGATAGATAGAGACTAACCTGGATAAGAGCAAAAACACAGGTCACCGATGTGATCAATAGGATCAGAAGCCTCAAATGGCGATGGGCCGGGCACTTAGCAAGAATGTCGGATAATAGATGGACCACAAAAGTCATCAATTGGTACCCAATGGGAGTGAAAAGACCAAGACGGCGCCCGAAACTTAGATGGGACCATGATATAAGAAAGCTAGCCGGCATAACCTGGACACGAATAGCCAAAGACAGACAAAAATGGAAGGCAATGAGAAGCCAATACTTAGGAGAGGCTACACCATGATCTATATACATACATGGTTGACAAGCTGATAATGATGATGATGATGATAAAATTAATGAATAATTGATAACGATTTTGTACTTGCCTACATACTCGTTTTTGGTAAGAGTTTTAAAATTCATTAATGAGCCGTTAAAAGTAACTCATTATCGAATGTCCATTTAGTTCGCTTGATGAATCGGTAATGTATAGTTAACGACGGTCGTGGGCAATTAAATCGCTCGTTAACATGATTTAGTGACGATTCTTTAACAAAATATTTTGTTTGATGCGAATAGTTCTTCATGTAGATATAAAAATAGAGCCCATAAAAAGCAATTTCCATAGTTTTATTTTTCGCATGAATTTATCGATTGTTTTCAAACATTTACGCTTTCGTTTCTAGACAACAACGGGCTATTTACAATCTAATGTCTCAGTACTATTCATCATAAAGAGAAGAGCTACTTATGCATGTCCATAAATAATTTATATCCGCAGATGAGTTCGGTTATATGGCAACATATTCTAAGCAATGACATACTCATGATAAGCTTATTTGGCCTAGTTGCCTATTATCATGAATTTTCACAAAGTGTGTAGCCTTCAAATCGGACGGTAACTGGTCATTTTCATGCCAAGAAAAGCGAAAACGAGTGGACAGTGATGAAAATGATTTTTCAAGAGGTGTTTGTGTGACTTATGTAAATTGATTTAACTTAATTGAAATGCCGTCAGAGTTGCTCATTAATTTGTCCAGTACATATTTGTTACTTATACGTACGTTGATTTATTATAAAACGTGTGAGGAGCCAATCTTGCCTCTATTTGGTGCTGCCATTCAGCATAGTCATTACATTACAATTATTTATCCAATCGATTATACATGAGAATATATGCAGTCCGAGTAGTTTAAAAGTAACATTTTGTTCTATGCTTATTATTTTAATTCTAGTTTTTATAATCTGAGAGTATATTGTGTTTCTAACGCTAAGAAATAATGCTCGCACAGAGCCGCCAAGGGTACAGAAATATTTGTTGTCGCTCAAAAACCTCGATTGACCGTCTCTCCGTCTGTGTGTCTGTCTACAACATAATGCTCGAACGCATTGAGCTATCTTACTGAAATTTGTTGTGTATCATTTTTAGCAAAAAAGTAACTTTAAGTTTGGGAACGGGCTACATCCCCCATTCCTTCTACTCCCTCCCATACAAACTTCACGAGGTTCCGAAATTTTAAATAATTTACTTTTATTCGAAACTATTTAAGCTATTGCCTTGAAATTTGGGTGAAAGTATAGTAATGTATATGTTATTACTACCGTCACAATATATTGAACCAATCACCTCGCTCCTTTTTCCCCTCCCATACAAATAATCAATTTTGAAAATTCACTTTTTTGATTTTCATTGAAACTAGCAAAGTTATAAGGACGAATTAGTGTGAGAATTAATTTTATTATAGTTACAATCAGTTTTGAAAAAATTATCAACTACACCTTACTCCTTCTACCCCTTCCCATACATATTTCGCGAAATTTTGAAATTTCAATTAAATTAGTTTGCTTTGAAACTGCCAAAGCAATCGACTTGAAGTTTTGTGGAAAATGTCATTGACGAAGGAAAATTTTGTTTTCATTCGTATACTTCTTCTACCCCCTCCCATACAAATGCATAATTTTGACAAATGCCTTATATCGATTTCCATTAAAACGAGAAAAAGTACAAACTTTTGCCAGAATTTGTTTTTTAAGAATTCCAATCAATGATAGAAAAAATTATAAGCTTCGTTTCCCTCCTTCCACCCCCTCCCATACAAATATCTATATTATGAATCGATGGAAAGCATTTCTTCTTCGAACATACGAGAGCCATCGATTTTGAAATTGAAACAAAGCATGGCAATAAGGATGTTGATAAGCAAATCAAAATCCCATACAAATCCCCCAATTTCATGGAAAATAATGAAAGCCATAAACTTTAAATTCAGCACGCATTATTTTGCATACCACGTTAGGTGTCTTATCCAAAAATTACAAAACCTTCCTCCTCTGATTTTACCACCTCCCATACAAAAGTTACTATTAACTATTCGAAAGAATTTTAGGTGAGAAATTTTACGGTACATTAAACTCCGTTTCGTTTCAATCATAATTCTGTTATGTTTTTCCCTGATTTCGATTTAATTGATTAATTATGAATGAAGTCGGATGCAAATTTATTATTCTTGGAACAAGTTGAGGATGCGTGGGTTGTCAATATATAGGTTAGAGTGGATAGAGAAGACCAAGTGAACGTGGCAGGGCTGCTGTCAATTATTTAATGCTTAACTGTTATGACGATCGATAGCTCCAGTACATATCTATCTATAAATATAATTGTAGTGTCTGTCTGTTATTTGTTTATAAATGACTATAAGTTCTTCTTCTATTTCTACAATGGCGCTACAGCCCAAATCGAATCTTGGCCTCCTGCAATTCAGGTTCCTTAACATTTTTTGTTATGGTTTGGTGAATGTTTTCACAGTGCATTTCGAATTGAAAGAAAAGATTTCCGGATTCTACCCTGTTACGCTCGTAACAGTGTAGAATCCGGAAATATTTTCTTTCAATTTTTTATTACTTATTGTGGAGGGGTTGTTAGCCCTTCGCACAACCCTCTTACTACGAATTTTTCATTTTCTTAGATTGAGGTGACCAAGTAGGCAATGTGCCGGAATTATATATTGCGTCGACCGGGATTTGACCTCACGACTTTCGCATTACAAGGCCAAAGCACTACCCACTAGGTTATACCCTAGCTAGACTATAAGTTAGTGTTTTACTTTATTTGGACATAACTGAAATTCTTCTCTGTCTGTATGTCTGTCTGTCCGGGCTTTCACGCAAAACGGGCTGAACCGATTATAATGAAACTTTCACAGCTTATTAGGTGTGCTTCGAGATGTAATCTTTGTTTGGTCTTATTTCAATAACCCACGCCTTCCACCCCCTCCCCCTCAACCCTCCCAACCCATACAAAATGACTCATTTTCGAAATAAATCAAATTTTCGTGAAAACTATAGGAGCGAATAATTTGAAAATTAGGAAATATTATTTTTATCACAATTATGATGTATGGTATACAAACTATTTGAATCCCCGCACGCCTTCCACCAACTTCCATACAAACTGCACAATTTCCCTAAAACCAGGCACTAATTTTCTCAGTATATTTGCAATTTTACTTTATTATTCTAATAATAAAGTATAGTGATCGACACGGAAAAAAAAATTTGCTACCCTGAAATTTTGTTATTTTTGCGTTGCATGTTAGTCATGCCTAAAAATGCAAAAAAAAAAAATCGGTCTCACCGTACGCCTTCCATATGGACATCTTCGAGACCGGTAAGGATAGAATGTTCGTTCTTGGGTGGATTATTAATTGGGTAAGTGAGCTCAATTATCTATTATTTTTGGAGTGTCAAGTGGAAGGGAGAGGCGGGGGAGGGAACGAGTCAAAAACTACACTTACTAATATCTCCATTACGAATGCAGATAGGAAGTTGAAAATCAGCATAAATATAGAGAGGGTTGTGGCAAAAAAGTCTAAAAATAATTTGATTATTTTATCCATTAGTGTTCAAAAAATAGGGGGGGGGGCAGAAACCAATTGTCGGCCGATTTTTTCTATATTTATTATAACTTCGAAATTACTTACTATAAAAAATTCGTACTTTGATACCATTAAGCTGACAGAATAAGCTTAGAGGGATTGTGAGGGAAAGGTTCAAGAGGAGTACAAAGAAAATACTTAATGGTTTATGATTTCGAGCAATTTCAATAAATCAACTAATAAGCAACAAATTAAAAGCTATAAACTTGAAATTTTACGTGAACACCAAAAGAAAATGAACAAAACTGCATCATAAATGTTGCTATCCTCTATCCCCTCTCGTACAAATGTATAGTTTTAAGAATATAAAATACACCGCGAATTTTATAGAATTTACTTCGTCTATGAAACTAACATTTTATAAAGCGAACTTTGAGCGCGATGCTAGCAATCAATTAAAAAATTATTGACATGTAATCATCCCTTCTTTTGCACTCCTCCCTGCCTCCACACAGAAACCCAAACTTGAATATATAAACGAATGAAATAATGATTATATGTTCTGGAGCTATTGGTCGTTATCGCTGTTAAGTGTTAAATAATTAACATTAGCCCTTTCCTTGAATTCACATTCAAATAGTCTTTCCTATCCACCCTTCTCTGCATATATTGACTTCCTACGTATCGTCAACTTGTCCCAAGAATAATCAAGTTGCACCCGCCTTGTTATCAGATTTTTTCAAGCTTAAATTTGGCACAAAGCATTTCTATAGCTACTCTAGCATGATGTGAAACAAATTAGTTCAATGCTGTCACCCCTTCTACCACTCCCCATATAAAATTTCTCAAGATCACAAAAATTTCGATTTCATCTATAGTATCGCATGATTGGGCTCTACGCACAATCGTAGGTCTGTTATGTTTTTAAGCTTAATGTTATTTTATTTGGTCTTGTTATCGTCGTCGTCGTCATCGTCAATGGCGCTACAGTCCAAATCGGACCTTGGCCTCCTGATATTCAGGTTCCTTAACATTTTTTCATTACTTATTGTGGAAGGGTTGTTAGCCCTTCGCACAACCCTCTTTCTACGAATTTTTTCATTTTCTTAGATTGAGGTGACCAAGGTATACCCAAGCAGGCAATGTGCCGGAATTATATGTTGCGCCGGCCGGGATTTGAACTCACGAC
Organism: Chorisops tibialis; assembly: GCA_963669355.1. Lineage (NCBI taxonomy): Eukaryota > Metazoa > Arthropoda > Insecta > Diptera > Stratiomyidae > Chorisops > Chorisops tibialis. Next base: position 260,550,320 of record OY770262.1, on the reverse strand, counting down.
CTTCGCAATACACGACCAACACACTACCTACTAGGCTATACCCTAGCTGGTCTTGTTATACTCTAGATGAAATCTGAGAGTATTATAACTTTGCCACAAAGTTTGTAACGCAAAGAAATAAGGCTCGGAGAAAAAATGAATGATACAGAAGTTCATATAATCACTCAAAAATTTCAAAACCGGATGTCCGTCCGTCCGTCTGTCCGTCCGTCTGTCCGTCTGCCTGTCTGTCTGTCCGTCCGTGTCCTCTCTAGCTTGAGAACGCGTTGAGCTAGAAAGTTCAAATTTTGTATACGTCGTTTTTAACAAAAAAGTAAGGTCAAGTTCGTGAACGAGCCAAATCGCTACACCCCTTCTACCCCCTCCCATACAAAATGACACAATTTCGCAATCTGACAATAAACGGATTTGCTCGAAAAGTACAAATGACATTGATTTGAAATTTGGAACATAGTACTTTTATGATGATTTCAATCTACTCTATAAAAATAATTTGTGTCTTCCTCCTCCTTCCACCACATCCCATACAAATTGCACTTTTTCATGAAAAGCTCTAAACCAATTTACTCAGTGCGTATAAGAGTTATTGAGCTGAAATTGTGTACGAAATATTTATTTAAAATTATTATTAAGGCCAAAAAAAATTAGACGATTAGCTGTACCCCTTCTACTCCCTCCCATACAAAATGACACAATTTCGTAATTTCATAATAAACAGATTTGCTCGAAAAATATAAATGCTATTGATCTGAAATTTGGAATACATTACTTAAATAATGATATAAATCTACTGTACAAAAGTTATTTGAGTCCTTCCCTTCCTTCCACCACCTCCCATACAAACTGCACTTTTTCATGAAATGCTCTAAGCCAATTTACTCAGTGCGTATAAAATTGACCGAGCTGAAATTGTGCAATAAATATTTATTTAGAATTATTAGTAAGACCAAAAAAAAATTAGTTGATTAGCTTTACCCCTTCTACCCCCTCCCATACAAAATGACACAATTTCACAACTTTATAAAAAGTCGATTTTCATGAAAAGTATGAATACTACTGATCTGCAATTTAAGACATGTCAAAAGCATGATATTTTTAGTTATTTCTGAAAAGTCATTAAAAACTCGCCCCTCCTTCTATCACCTCCCATACAAACTGCACTACTTCACTACATCCAATACACTAATTTTCTCAATACATATTAAATTTTTAAATCCTAAATTTTGTATAAAACATTTTGATAGCAACCTTACCGTCATGTGAAAAAATTATTTCAATGTCGTCACCCTCTCTTCCACTTCCCCTACAAAATTTCTTCAAGATACAAAAATTTCTCTTTCATCTAGAGTATCGCACGATTGGGCTACTATCGTACTCCTGTTATGTTTTTTTAATTAACTCAAGCTAGTTGTAGCTCAAATGATCTTAATGCTCTTCAATACGCATATGATCTCAAATCATTGAATTGATTTGATCACGAGCCTGTCCCATCATGCGAGTATCACAGTTTAATTCTTAATAATTTATGGTTCTGTTTTTAACAAAATGTAGGGTGTTTTTTTAGAGGCGGTGAAATTTAAATTAAAATAAAATACAGAAAAATATTTTTAATATCCATGAAACTGACTTCATTTGAAAGATAATTTTATACTATTAATGTTTGAATGTAAATTCGCGCATGTGGACGCCACGACTGGCGCGTACATGGCGTAATCAGGAAGTCCAATTTTCACAAACTCTTCGCAGTAAATTTGGCTGTATTTCGGCCATAATGTGTCGAATGTTGGCTTCCAAGTGCTCAATAGTTTCTGGTTTATCGGCGTAAACATAGGACTTTTCATATTCTCAGAGAAAAAAAATCTAATGGCGTCAAATCGCACGAACGAGGTGACCAGTTAACAGGTCCATTTTGTGGAATTAATGAATCATCAAACATTTTTTTCAGTAAATTAATTGTACCGCGCGCTATGTGGCATGCGGCGCCGACCTGTTGAAACCACATGTCTGCGACATTAATGCCTTCCAATTGAGGCACGAAAAAGTTAGTAATGATGTCTCTGCACCGCTCACCGTTGACTGTAACGTTCTGACCATCATCATTTTTGAAGACATTTGGACCAATGATTCCACAGGCCCATAAAGCGCACCAAACGGTGACTTTTTTTTGGATGTAATGGTGTTTCGACAATTTCTTGTGGTTTATCATTGCTCCAAATGCGGCAATTCTGCTTACTGACATAGCTATTTAGCTAAAAGTATGCTTCATCACTGAACAAAATGTGTGTGTAAGAATTGGACTTCCAGATTACGCCATGTACGCACCAGCTGGGGCGGCTACATGCCCGAAGTCAGGCTATAAAATTTTCTTTCGAATAATGCTAATTTCATGGATATTAAAAATATTTTTCTGTGTTTTATTTCCATTTAAAGATCTTGCCTTTAAAAAAATACCCTATTCAAAGCATTGTGTTCAAGAAACCATTAAACTAAGCAGATTCTATATCCCACATAGTGTATTACTAACTACATTCTCAAAAATTGCTTATTATTGCGATTTTTATGCGAACGTCACGGGGGATCGCTAGTGTTAAATATTTTTTGTTCAGTGATGATTTCAATGTTTTATTTCATAGTTTTTAGCTTTTCAAATTTATGAAGGCCGTGAGGTTCAATTAGAAATGGGGTTCTAAGACCGCAAAGCGATCGCAAAGACCACTGAGTTATCTAGAGCTGACGCTGACTGAGATTGAATTGATTAACTATAAGACGCCAGATCACTCGTATCAAATTCAGTTGGCTCATAAACCTGCATGCTAATTTTTCCCTTGTTCGCCTTGAACATTTGCTGAAATTAATGATATTGTTATAGATCTGGCAACTGCCCGAATGAACCAGAACAATCTCCCTATATGTAAACAGCCATAAACAAAGTTCCAGAACATTCTAGTTGAGACACACACCCACCCGACAGTATACTCCATAATGTAGGCAATTAAAGATCTAGCATTCTCCCGAATAGTCCCAACGACACCTGACGGAAGCTTCGAGAACTGGGCAAAAATTGTATATAAGCACGAAGCTCTCAGACCAGCAGTTAGTCATTCAGCGACGTCTGTGGAAGAACACCAACCGGTGTAAGAAAGCGAAATATCGGCGGTATTGCCAGATAGTGTAAATTAAGTTAAAGTGCAAATAAGTAAAAAGTGCGGATAAATAAATTATCTTTTATTTTTAAACGAATCGTGTTTTACTTGAAAGCCGGCGAACCCTAGCTCGCAATAATATGATGCCATTGAAAATTGGACGCTTATGAAAATTGGCAATCCTAGGCATCAGCCTATGCGTAAATCTATCGCTGAAGATCAATCAATCAATTTCCTGTTAAGAGCCCCCTATAGGGGCACAAAACAGATGCAGTTCACTTCCACGAGGCGCGATCCTGAGCATTGGCCTTTAATTGTTGCCAGGACATTTATTTATTTATTTAAACGCTTTGAACAAAAAAGATAACATTTTCATTTATACAAAAGCAGAAATATTAGAGCAGTGATGATAAGATTTCAAACATTAAAGATTATAGTTTTTACTCTATTTTTAAATAAAAAAAAAGAAGTAGCTAAAGATCCAAGTTGAAGTTGATCGTGGTTCCTTTGCATTCTCAACATCGAGGAGTGGCAGTAAATATCGAGTGCAGCTCGAGGAAGATAGAAAATATCTGAATTCCTGTTTGAGACTGTTGACTGATCGTTGCAGAGGTAGATATTAAGCAAGTAGTTGTAAAGTTTATAGAGGAAGTAAGCATCAACTGCGGACGAGAGTGGAAAATAGCAGGGCTGCTGCTCCTGGACGCTTAAACTGGACTGTCGTACGAAGGACGAACCTAGCAAGTCTGTATGCCTTCTTTGTAATCCCAGAATAATGATTGACGAATTTAAGCTTGCGATCGAAAGTCACTCCTAGATCCTTTATTGTAGATACTGCTACACGGGTGATTCCGTTAATAGAGTAAGTGAGGACAGGAGAAGTAGTCTTATACGAAAACTCCATAGCAAAACTCTTCTCAATTTTCAGACAAATATCATTCTTAGAACACCAACTGGACAAAGTAGACAAGTCAGTCTGGAGGTCCAAGCAGTCAGAATAAGAAGAAATTTCACGGAATATTTTGAGGTCGTCCGAGTATAAGAGACAATTTGATGATAGGAATTGGGGCAGATCATTAATGAAGAGCGTAAATAGCAGTGGACCAAGAATAGATCCCTGTGGAACACCAGAGTTAGAGAGAAACTCAGCAGAAGAATGTCCATTGAACGTTATTCGCAGACGATCCGTGAGGTAAGAATCAAACCAATTCAGGAGAGAGCCAGTGACACCGTACCTTTCAAGCTTTGCAGTAAGAATTTTTCTATTAACAGTATCAAAGGCTTTCCAAAAATCAGTGTATATGGCATGAACAGTGTTATGATGATCTAAGGATTGTGCGACGAAGTCAGTGAATTCACATAAATTCGTAGTAGTTGACCTTGCTTTAACGAATCCATGCTGGACGGGTGATATTAAATGATTAAGTTTCTCCCAGACGCATTGTGGACTAATCTTTTAAAAAATTTACTGACGCAGTTTAAGGTAGAAATTGGGCAATAGTTGGCGACATTTTCGGTTTCTCCTTTCTTTAAAATGGGAACAACATTAGCTAACTTCCAGCAAACAGGAAAACAGTCTTTCTCAAGTGATTTATTGCACAAAAGCGAAAGCGGCACCGAGAGCTCCGAAGAGGCAAATTTCACAAAGAGATTAGGAATCCCATCAGGACCGCCACTAGTCTTTGGATTTAGGGAGTTGATAATGGAGATAACATCACTCTCGCTAAAGGACAACTCACTGATGTAGTTCTGTGGTGGGGTAAAAAAGTCATATGATAGGTCTTTGTTGGAAAAGGTAAACACAGAGGAAAAGTTTTTGAAAAAAAGTTCACACATTTCTGGCGGAGTGGAAGTTGTAATATCCCCAAACTTAAGTTGGGAAGGAAAATAATGTTTTTTGCTACGCTTTCTAACGTGTGACCAGAATGGTTTGGTATCATTACGTGATAGAGACGCCTCAAGCTCAGAAATGTATTCAGAGAAAGCTTTCTTGATATCCGATTTCACCTGTTTACGCTGAGAGGAAAAGTAATTATAATCAGATAAGAGAGAAGTACGCTTATACTTTTTATGCAGACGTTTTTTCTTATGGAGAGCTTTAATAACCGAGTTTGTAAACCATTCTGGGTATTCTTGTTTAGAAGTCCCTCGATAGGGAACATTTCGATGAATTATGTCATCAAGAATTGAATATAGTTGAATAGAAGATTCCTCAGAGCTTTTATTATTCAATAGTTCGACCCAATCGACATTACTATTTCACGACAGATTTGTTCATAATTACCCTTGCAGTAGTTGTATTTTTTGATCGCACTATTAAGAGAGGGATTCGATAATTCAATCAGCACATTAATCTGGAGAGGAGGATGATAAGGGTCGGGTGGCACTAATCCAATGGAGGTGACAACACTGACTTGGGAAGCACTAACATTGGAAAAAATTAGGTCAAGAATCTTTCCACGATGATTAGTGTTTTTATTATGTTGAGTTAATGAACATAGGCTCATAAAGTAATCGACACATAAGTCTGCGGTAGACAAAGGCAGTGCAGGGCATGTCCAATCAGCATTCCAAATTAAGTCAGGAATATTGAAGTCCTCACAAATAAGAAAAGTGGAGCTAGGACCAGTTTAGTTGGCGAAATCGGAAAGGTTATCAAAGAACTTTTCGATAGTTCCCACATCGCAGCAGCATGGGAAATAGACACAACAAATATAGAGGTACCGACCACGAGAGACCTTAATTTGAAGAAGAAGGTGCTCAATAGGAAAAGCATCGAAGTCCGAAAAACGTGACATGGTTATTCTTCTTCTGTTCAACTGCTCGCTTCCATGGTCGAGAGAGATTTCTCTTAATCTCCAGAAAGAGGAGAGCATACCGAAGACCTGACGAGATTTATTTTTACTCGCTTTAATATCCTTTTCGGCTCCGCCGTCCATGCTGACAATGGTTCCGAGGTAACAAAAGCTTTGCACCTCTTCCACATTTCGTCCTTTAAGAACCATCCTTGCGCTTGTGTCCGAGCTCATACGGATGCCAAGTACACGCACGCTTATTTTCAGTTCTGGGTGTTTGTATTTAGAATGCAACGTGCGAATATTTGGCTCTCAGTCCAAACGTTTATTTGCAAGCGAACGTACGTCATGAGCATAATTAAGGTGTCTTAAGATGTTAAACAGTCTCCACTGACCATCCATATCTTTCTCACCAGTGGAGCTTTCAAAGAATCAGTTATTACCACCAGAAAGAAGGCTGGTGATATTATGCAACCTTGTCTTCGCACCGGAAAGCTCTCCTTTATGTAAGACACTATATCTTGAATCTTCGTAAGAACATATAATTTACATACTATGTAATCTATATACATATCTATTCATAAGCCATAAGTTCACTTCTCTCATGTTTCTCCCCTAAAACTTCTTGATTCAAATTTTTTATTTACTTAATATACGGTCTTAAATGTGCATTGAAGGAAAAGGAAGGTATAATAAAAAGAAGAATCGGCGGTTGTCAAAACTTAATCTTTGCAATATGATTTTGTCACGAACATTTTATGATTTCACATTTTCGATTAGGCAGGTACTTTGCCTTTTGAACGGATTTATGTATAATAATATGCGATATTTATTACTTAAGTCCAGCGCCTTCATGCTGAAAATATTGTGAATTATATTTCTCGGATTTGCAACGTTGCGAAATCTAATTTCTAAAATTATCGAATTATTATAATCTTGTCTAAAGTATCAGATAGGTTTGTTCAAGGTTTAATTCATCATCCTTGACCTATGCCTTCATTATACGGATCACTTTCAACACTTTTCTATTCGACCGTGAATTTAACTATTACGTGATAGCTTTCGAGATATTCTCGTGTACTTAGGAACTAAGTCGGATAGCTGTAACACACATGCTCTGACAAGAATGCTGAGTAAGGATAATCATGAGCGGCTTGATGATGTGAAGAACTAAAGTGGCGAATCGATTTAATCTCAAAAGGCAAACTCAAAGATATGCAAAATATAAAGACTTTTTTTTATGCATCTTTTCATCATTTTATTTCTTTCATGTAATGTATTAAAATGTATCTTAAAAACCTATTTACAAAAGTATCGATCTTCAATTCTTTTACAGGTATCACAGGTCACCTGAAAGCTACCTCGTTCCTTAAATCGGCAGCGACATTTCTCGACGTAGCGCTCTATGAACGTTGTATAACCTCTTCCGCAGCATAGACTTGAACAATTGTCGGGATGTAAGCATCGACGTCCTTTTGTTACAGCACAAAATGTTGGCGATGTTTCCAAGTAAAGAAGTGTTGTATAAGCGGATAACTATATGAAATGAAAGAGAAAAGAAGAAACAATGAAAATTCTTAGCGGATAAAGTGAAAAGTTTTCAATCGGACTATCGAACAGAGTGTAGTGAGTGAAAAACTGGGTATTTGGGGCACAGTTGTTAGAAATTACATTTTATCGTAAAAGTTTGCCTAATTTGTTTGGTTTTGGCTCTAACATGTGTAACCATAAGCTTATGATTTATAAGGCTAAGCTTTGTAAATACTTCCAAAGCGCCTTTCAAAAAGGATAACTGTGCTAAAAAGGATATGTTTTGCTTTACAGATGTATCTTATGAACCGTGACCAAAACATTCATAAGGAAGCGGTTGGTTTTGTATCTAGCGAGAGAGTTCTTTTACAACGGAGTAATTATACTCTAGATGAAATCTGATTGTATCATAAGTTGGTTCCAACGAATTTTGTATCGTAAAGAAATAAAGTTCAAAGAAAAACATAACATAAATACAATTATTGGTGAGCCGTAATTACACTAGATGAAATAGCTGTTTTTGTGACTTAGGTAGGTACTAAGAAAAATGTTGATGATGATGAGATGGCGCTACAGCCCATATCAAGCATTGGTCTCCCGGGTATACCTCCCCCAGCTGTTTCGGTCGTTGCGTGCGCCAGTTTGAAAAATTGAGAAGCGATTTGTAATCTGCGTCAACTGAGTCCTTCCATCGCTTTCGTGACTTCCCCTGCGATCGGTTGCATTGAGCTTTGCCCTTGAGCACTCGTTTTAGAATTTGTGCATTCGCTCCACATGGCCAGCCCCTTGAAGCTTGTGGAGTTTGATCACAATAGATGCTGGTGGGTCGTCAAATAGTTGTTACAGCTCATGGTGGTATCGAATTCGCCAATCATCTCCTTCCTTAACTCCTCCGTACAACTTTTTCGCTCAAACGTGTCAATTGAATTCTCCAACGTGGACTTTGATGAGGTCAAAGTCCACGTTTCGCATCTATATAGCAGCACAGGACGAATTAATATCTTGTAAATGCGTGGTTTATTGTTTCGATGGAACTTCTTTGATTTCATCATGGGGAGGACCACGTAAAATGCTTTGCTAGCTGTCGTGATTCTTCTTTGAATTTCATGTCGTTCATTGCTGTTTTTTGTGAGAAGGATTCCTAGGTATACGAATTTATCCACCTGCTCCAAATTATATTTGCCCATAATAATATTCTACCACCCTTCGTGTTTGGGTCATGTATTTAGTTTTCGCTTAATTGACACTGAGCCCTACTTCACCCGCTGCCGACTCCAACTTCTGGAATTACTCCTTGACACAAGGTATTGATCGGGCCAGAATATACACGTCATCTGCGTACGCCATCAACTGTGCGGATTTTACGAGTAGCGTACCTCTCGTGTCTACTGAGGTTTCCTTCCTGAAGACATACTCGAGTACAAAGCTAAAGAGCATGGATTCGAGACCATCTCCTTGTTTGAGAGCTGACTTCATTAGGAAGCTTTGAGTCAACTCGTTTTGGATTTTACTTTATTATTTTAATAATAAAGTATTGTGATCGACTTGGAAAAAAAACATCTGCTACCCTGAAATTTTGTTTTTTCGCGTTTCAAATCCGTCTGTCTGTACGCCGTCCTCCGTACGCCGGTGTGTACGCTCAGCGAACATTAACTCCCAAATCCTTCAAGATAGAAAGTTCATTTTTGGGGGGATTGTAGATAGTTACGGATCTCAGCCGGATACCTATTTTGGTGGGTGTACGGGTTCAGAGGGAGGCGGGGGGAGCGCTTAAGCCGAAAAATACGAATTCAAATATCTTAACCATGGTACCAGCTAGGAAGCTAAAACTCAACATACATATAGAAGGGTTTGTGGGACAACTTTTAAAAATAATTTAATTTTTTTATCCATTGGGGTGCGAAAAGGGGGAGCTAAGAACCAATTGTCAGCCGAATTGTTTTTTCAAATGATTATACCTTCGAAATTCCTTACCATAAAAAATTGATATTTTGAGACCATTAAGGTGGCATATAGATCTACTAGAATCAGTTTAGATAAAAGCTAATTATTGTAAGGGGGAGGGTCACGGGGGTGAAAAGAAAAACACTTAAAAATCAATATCTCGGCTATTTATTAAGCTATACTAGAGAAATACGAGAAAAATATAACATTCGAACAAAATAGTAGTGGGGGGAAATGGGGAGCATTTCAAAAATGATGCACTTTCCTATATTTCAAACAGTAATAATTCAAAATTGAGTGTAGATATCAAATTCAAATTTTGTCAAATTGTAGAACTAGGTAGTTTGGCAAAAATGGGGAGGTTTAAGGGGAGGGAGGTGAAAACCAAAAATGTCGAAAATTTCGAGTGATTTTTTAAGGGCTCTGGTGAAAGATACAAAATTGAAATTTTCCATGTGGATACATCTATTTGTTGTACATACAGAAAAAATAATAAAAATTCCACAATTGTTATGCACCGACCCCCCTGGTCTACCGTGTACAAGATATGTCATGTGCAAAGAAAAAACCACATAAACTGAAAATCTTTGAATGAAATTTGAAGGTAGCAACTTGAAAATTTGCGAACTGCATTTAAAAAAAATCTTTAAAAGAATTGAACATTAACTGGTCGAATACTTTGAAAGCTTCTGTTCCCTCCCACATAAAATTATTTTTTCGACCATTTTTAAAAAAATTAATTATCATCTAATTACTAAAAACTATCAATTTGAAATTTTGCACAAAATCATTGAAAAATAGTTGAAATGGAACTGCGTCAAAATTTTTGAGATCACACTCGCCGTTCTACCCCCTCCCATACAAAAGTATGATTTCGACCAATTTCAATAAAACAACTGCTAACCAACAAATTAAATGTTACGAACTTAAAATTTTGTACGAGCACCTTAAAAGAGGAAAAAAAAGAAAATTGCGTCACAAATTTTGCGATTCCTTTACCTCTTCTACCCCCTCCCATACAAAATTATTTTTTCGAGTATTTTTAAGAAATCAGTTATCAGCTAACTCTTAAAAGCTATCAATTTCAAATTTTGCACAAAAACTTGTAAAAATAATTGAAATGAAGTTGTTTTAAGAGTTTTGAAATCGCGCTTGCCTTCTACCCCCTCCCATACAAAAGTATCATTTCGACCTGTTTCATTAAATCAACTAATAACCAACAAATTAAAAGCTACGAATTTGAAATTTTGAACGAGCACACTACATGAGAAAGGAAATAGAATTGTGTCACAATTTTTACGATTCCCCTACCTCCTCTACCGCATTCCCATACAAATGTTTGGTTTCGTGAATGTAAAATACACCGAATCCTATGAAAAGTCTATGCAACTTCGTCTATGAAACTGACATTCTATACAGAGAATATTGGACGTGATTCAAGCAACCAAATAAAAAACTGTTAAGATCCACCCACTCTTACTATCACCCCTCACCCTTCCCCTCATAAAATCTCAAACTTGCATAAATAAACGAACGAAATATTGATTATATGTACTGGAGCTTTTGAACGTTTCCGCAAAGTGTTAAATTGACAATTGCCCTGCCCAAGAACCCCCTTTTACTTAGTCTTCCCTAACCACTCTAACCTGCATATTGACTTTCCCCATATACGCAACTTGTCCCAAGAATAATAAAGTTTCGCCCGACTTGTTGGCAGTTTATTTACTTGGCACTCATTATTTTCTATTGTGGCCGAATCGAACTAGTTTCGGTGGGACACCTAGTTCAATCATTATTCTGCAGAGAGCATTACGGTCAACACTATTTTATCAATCAATCAATCAAATTCCTGTTAAGGCCTCCTATATGGGCATAGTATAGAAATAACTTTTTTCCACAAGGCGCGATACTGAGCATTGGACCTTAGCTGTTGCCAGGACTTGTTTATTCCTCTGGCCCCCTGCTCAACTGCTCGCTTCCAGGTGCTGATGCAGATTTTGATTATATTCCAGAGACTGTTTGGCGATGTTTCACTCTGGTTTTCTCAAAGTGTGATCGATCTACTGCCACTTCTGCCTTTGAATCTCAATGCCTATTTTAGTTTGTCCAATTGTACTCCAAAGTTCGTTGTTGAAGATCACTTCTGGCCAGAATATTGTTAAAATGCGTCGGAGGCATTGGTTCACGAAAGTTTGCAATTTCTTGATAAGTCGAACGGTCACGTAGGACAACCATATAGCAACACGGATTTGACGCATGCGTCAAAAACTCGCAGCTTCGTGGGAAGAGATCTCTCTCTTAACCTCCTGAAAGGGAAAGGATACCGAAGGCCTGACAAGCTTTATTTAAACGAGCCTCGATATCCTTTTCGGCTCCGCCGTACTTGCTGACAATGCTTCCGAGATAACAAATATCTTGCAGCCCTTCCACATTTTGTCCGTTAAGAACAATCGGTGTGCTTCGAACCCATGTGGATGTACGTAGTTTTTTCGTTTATTTTCAGTCCCGCGTCTTTGCACTTAGAATGCAACGAGCGAACATTTGACTTTAAGTCCGAACGGTTATGTGCAAGCAAACACATGTCATCAGCATAATCTAGGTGTCTTAAGGTGTTACATAGTCTCCATTGAAGACCTTTATCTTCCCCACCTTCTAGTGCAGCTTTCAAAGTGTCATTTTTTACAACCAGAAACAGGACTGGTGATATTATGCATAACTCTCCTCTATGTAAGACGCTACACTTTGCATCATCGTAGGATTCTTTAATCATAGCTATGACCTTGTCTGGAATAACTCTGCTAGGCAACGCATACCATATGTAATCTCGCTTAACGCTATCGATAGCCTTCTCGAAGCCCACAAACAAATTTTAGCTAGGGTGTTGCCTAGTGGGTAGCATGTTGGTCTTGTAATGCTAAATCCCGGTCGACGCAATATAAAGTACCTCAACTTTTTGATCATATGTTAGACTAACCTGATTTATTTTGTTTTTTACTGACTGAAAAGTGTTTAATTTTAGTAAATTTGTTTTTAATTATTTATACATACATCAATAAAACTAATATACCAAAAAAAATTAGGTTCACTTATGGTTTATTTATTTTTTTAATTTTACTTTTAAAATCCACTGGATCAATGAGTTGTCATTAAATTTTAAGAAGCTTTTTCATTTTTTAATATGTCTTGGCCAAGGAGGATATATAAAAGGAGTACCTGATAGTCTGTCTCATGTGGGAATATTTTTTGATTCGGAAATTTTCGAAAATTGTGTCCAAGCTTAACTTGGCTTCAAACTTTTACAAAAAAAATACAATAATTTGTATTCTTTCTTGGTTGCTAATATTCAGTCAGCAATAAAGTAATTTTCAATACAATGGTGTTTGCTGTTTCATTTCAGAAATTTTTATTTTATCAATTTTTATTAGTTTTGGTTTGTGTTTAAGCTAAGTACTTTAGCAACGGACAATTTAACGCGGGACAGAGACTTACTTTGGGTTTAAGTATGTCAAACAAGGATAGCGAAACAATTTTTTCGAAAATTTTACAACTGTTTCGAACAATTTATCGTGCGAAAGAGTTAGTTGCAATATTTTTAAGTGTGGCAGACAAAGATAGCGAAACGATTTTTTTCGAAAAATTTCGAGCATTTCGGTAGTAAGGGAGGGAAATACATTCATTCCCATTGTGCTTACAAGGCAAAGCATGCTCATAGTCACTCCTTTTTATATATCCTCCTTGGTCTTGGCATGCTCAACACGTTTCCATAGCTCAGCTACATTTTGGGAGTCATTATTGTAGTTGGCCAAATCTCGTTTCCGCTCACCCCAAAGGTGTTCAATTGAATTTAAGTCAGAAGATTGTGGAGGCCAGTCCAAAGCCTTAAATCCCTTAGTTTGGAGCCCCTGCTTTGAGATTTTACTCGTGTGTTTGGGGTCGTTATCTTGTTGAAATTGAACATCTTGAACACTTTTGCCCCATTTCTCCAAATTTCCCAACAATTTAGTATCAAGTATGTTGATATAATCGTGAACTGTCATACGTCCTTCAATTTTTTCAACCATTCCAACCCCTGCGGTGATCATGCAACCCCATATCATAATTGAACCCCCACCAAATTTTAAAGTGTCATGTCGTTCCACCAAAGGTTCATTTTTCCACGTCCATTGACGCCCGTCGGATCCAAACCGATTAATTTTTGTTTCGTCCGACCAAATAACATTACACCAGTCATTCTGGTCATAGTTTTTGTTCTTGGCAGCAAACGCCAATCTCAATTTTCAGTGCCGCTTAATAACCAGTGGTTTTTTTCTTTTGATGGACCTTTATAGCCAGCCTTTCGCAAGTGTTTTCGAATCGCCTCGTTACTAGCGACAATATTTTCAGATTGGCGAAATGATTTGTTTTTTTGAGCTGCATTATCATGCACACCATGGCGGATTTCACGTAAAATTCGGCGCCTATGATGCTCCGTAATGGCGGGTTTTCGTCCTGGCTTATTTGGCGGATTAGATAATTTCATATTTCGGACATTACCCATACTTCCAAACGAGCTGCCTACTTTAGCAGCAATTTTACGATGCGTCCAGCCCAACCAATATCTCGATTCCTTTCATGAAATTCGCACTTAATGGGCGCATTTTCGTGATTTTTAATTTAATCTACAAAACCATAAATTATTGTAACAATTCTTCATAATTAATTTATTTCTTACCGTGTATTAAGAATAAAAAAAATTTGTAAAGAAAATAGACACAACAACTTTTTTTTGGTGGTGTTATCGCCGCAGGTCACTTAAATCAACTAATTGATGAAATGCAATTTTTGAAAGACTACGCATTACCTGACGCAACACTTCGTTAAATTGCGAAATGTATGTTGTGTTATGCTTACTATACATAGTGTAGATGTATGCAAAATAAACTAAAGCAATCATGTTTAATCATGATTGCAATTGAAACAATACATTTATTTGATCAAAAAGTTGAGGTACTGTATAAGTCTAGCACATTGCCTACTTGGATATATGTACCTTGGTCACCTCAATCTGCGAAAATGAAAAATTCGTAGAAAGACGGTTCAGGGCTAACAGCCCTTCCACAATAAGTAATAAAAAATGTTAAGGAACCTGAATGTCAGGAGGCCAAGGTCCGATTTGGGCTGTATTGCCATTGTAGAAATAGAAGAAGTTTGAGGAGTTTAGTTGGTAGTCCGTCTATACCTGGGGCTTTCTTTACCGCTATTAATCGAATGGCGGAAACTATCTCTTCCTTATCTGGGGGATCGTCCCTGATAGAGGATTTTTGCGATTGGATGTTTAATAGTTGTCCTGTTTCCGGAATATCTTCCTCTGACAGGATGTTTAAAATATCAGAGAAGTATTCCTTCCATCGCCGCAACTGTCGGTCACTCATATTAAGGAGAGTTCCATTGACATCTCTCACCAGGTGGTTGGCGGTGAAATTCCTGTTTGTCAGCTGCTTAATAATTTTAAATAGTGCACCCATTATTGGCCAGATCTTCAATTGCCTTTCTCTTGTTGCGTCTCACAGCCTTTTTAAGCTGTTTATGTGCATGGCGATAGTTCTGTCTCAAGTCACGTCTTCTTTGGCTGAAATCGGGTTGAGAGATGATTAACAATTTGACTTTTTTTCGATCGCGAATCGTGTCCTATATTTCTTGCGACATCCAGAGTTTCTCACCGCTTTGCACATGTCCCACAGATTCTACAGCACTAGTTAGAAAGATAAAATGTTCCACGCATTACTTCAGAAAGTATTAGTGATCGTAATGCTAATACTGATAAAGATCCTTAATGCCAGTTTTGTATGGGGATACATCCCTAAAATCTGGAGGAAAGCAAGGGTGGTATTTGTACCGAAGACAGGGAATTGCCCCATTGATCTGCCTAAGTCATATCGCCCTATAAATCTTACTTCCTTCTACAATGGAGAAGTTAGTGGACATTCACGTAAGAACAGAGCCTAACAAGATCTGTTTTAATAATATTCAACATGCCTACCAAGAAGGCAAATCAACAGCCCTTCATGGTTTGGTACAACAAATCGAAAGGCAAAAGACTATAAAGAAATTGCCCTTTGCGTATTCCTAGATATTGAAGGAGCATTTGAAAATACTCCCCATAAAGCCATAATTGCGGCAGCTATGAAAAAGAGTTTGAAAACAGCCTCGATAAAATGGATACACGCTATGCTAAAGAGTCGAATGACAACCATGGATCTAGGTGATAGCACTTGATTGCACTGATCTACAGGAGCTGTCCCCAAGGAGGGGTACTATCTCCACTCCTTTGGTCAATTGTGGTAGATGAGCTCCTGGACCGTCTAACAGAACAAGGATACAAGGCAATAGGATATGCTGATGACCTCGTCATTATCATTGGAGGCAAATATGATGTAATGATATCGAAAAGGATACATTCAGTCTTAGAGGTTATAGTGAAATGATGTCAGTCTAAGAACTTGAATATCAAGTAAGACTGAGATAGTACCATTTACAAATAGAACGAAAACCCATATGATACTCCTTCAATAAATGGAACACCAAAACCCTTTCCAGATGAGGTAAAATATCTAGGTGTTATCCTGGATAGCAAACTCAACTAGAAGAAACACATAGAATGGACTCATGCCACAGCACTTAAGGCATTTTGGGCCTAAAAAAGCTTATTTGGCAGAAAATGGGGATTACAGCCGAAGATGATCTACTGGTGCAACATAACTATCATCCTCCCAATATTCACATACGGATCAACGATATGGTGGACTAAAATTTTGCAACAAAAAGCACAGCTTACGCTACAAAAAAGTCAAAGGCTAGCTTATCTTGGTATCACAGGAGCAATGAAAACCAGTCCTATGGTGGCAATTGAAATTTTCCTAAACATCCCTCCAATATATCTCCAAGTAAAATAGGAGACTACCAAAGGAGTGTTACGTATGCAGGGGGAAAAGAATTACAAGTCAGTGGATCTTAGAGGTCACCTCAAAATCCCAAAAGACCCAGAAATAGAGGTTCAAACCGCTCTCTAAACTAATGCTTCCACAAAAAAAAAGCAACAAAGTGGAGGATATTCTAAAGCTCAGCAAGAGTGATATTAGTACTCTAATTAGCCTAATGATGGGGCGTAGTGGAGTAAAGCACCACCTCAAACGACATCTTCCGCCTCTATCTCGAAGACTCAGAAACGACAGAACACATCCTATGTCATTGTGAAGCAGTACCTAGGAAAAGACACAATCTTCTCGGAAAAGGTTTCCCTTCTACCGAGGAATTAGCCATCATGGCTCCCTTAAAGATACTTAGATTAGCCAAAGCTATTGAGTTATGGTAGGGTAAAGAGGCAATAAACGCATAATAGGCTGAGAAGGTCGCAGTGCTCTCACGTGCTACCCAAATTATAAAAAAAATGCTTTTAATATAACACAGACGTGTACCAAATTTTCGTTGATTTTACTCAAGTATCGACAGGCGGGTACTGTACCAAATCATGCTTCATTTTGGAATTCCTCCAAAATAGTTATACTGCGTTCAGTCATTATTCACTCTTTGTATCCTTATCGCTTTCAGGTATTATTTTTTCTTCTAGGGCTCTTGGACTACAATAAGAATGTTGCGATATAGCAGAAAGATAGTATAGCCTACTGAGTAGCGTGTTGGTTTAAAATGCGAAGGTCCGTGAGTTCAAATCCCGGCCGAAACATGATTCGAGCACATTGCCTGCTTGAGTATACCTTGGTCACCTCAATCTACGAAAATGAAAATTCTTAGCGGGTTGTGCGAAGGTCTAACAACCCTTCCACAATAAATAATGAAAAATGTTAAGGAACCTGAAAGTCAGGATGCCAAGCCCTGATTTGGGCTGTAGTGCCATTGTAGAAGAAGTAGATGTACCAGAAAAATTATTCCTTTGCTAAGTTTTTGGATACGAATGAATATAAGAACAAATATAGTCGCTAGAATGTTTGTTACAGTTAATACAAATTTTGTATGCTGTACGAAAAACAACTAAATTATACGAAATAAAAATCTTTGTTCTCGAAACATGTCAAAGAATTGTCGCATTTTTCGATCAAATCTTTAAAATATAGATTTCGTCCTCAGACAATCGTGAATTTTTTTGTTTTTTTTTTTTTTTTAATAATATCACGATGTCCTGTTGCATATCGAAAATCGGATAAGTCCTGCCACAGATTTTGTCGAGAATTAAAATTTTTTGACTCAATTTTTTGACTCAATTTTTTGACTCAATTTTTTGACATCTGGATGTCTGCACATTGCCAAGCAGCTAGTCATGGAAGAGCTTTAAATATGGATTGAAAACATTATTTTCTCTTCGTTAGATTTAATTCGAACATCGATTGAAAGCAATGAATTATTCATTACTAAAATTTGGTTGTAAACAAAAATTCCTGTCTCAGATACGATTAAGCATATGAGCAAAAAAGTGTGAATAATATAGATCTAGATATGCTATGTTATTTTAGCTAACTTTCAATGTTGTTTTGAGAAAAATTATTAAATTTTCCAAGTTGCCCCGGACTCCCCTAAAGTTTAACTAGAAATCCGACACTGAAATACACTCTTACCTTTTTTCTTTTATACTTTCGAACTTTTGAGATTTTCTTTCTCGACGTTCGATTGCTAGCCGACTTTCTTACTGCTTGATAGTACTTCTTCCGTAAGAGCTCTGCGGTAATATTGAAATTCGATAATTTCCTCCAGCACGTTTTCATTGAACAGGATCCCGAGATTCCATGGCATTTACACTTATCGCCCATTGTCGTTGAAACTGCTTGAATGCCGACCTTAATGTCGATTTGATGGAGCGTTGCCAAGTGATAGAATTGAAAAAAAAGCAATAACAATCATATCATTTTTAATGTCTATTTAACAACTTGTTCATGCAAATTTTTACGGACAACTTACCTCGGCATTATGTCTGAGCATTTCGGCGACTTGGTCACCCTGTTGTTTGCCCTGAAGCTCGAGAAATACCCTAGTGACACGTTTGCCGTGCTTTAAATTGTCATTACATTCGCCCCAGCGCCATGCCATCGGCGTTATCCTTTGGGGCGTACGACCTGTACCACACGAACACTTGGTCATTTGTCCTTCGGAACAGGCGCGTGTAACGGAATGGGTCATAGCTGCTGCCGTCAGAGCGTGCACGAAAGCCGTCTCCTTGTATAATTTCTTGAAAATGTTGCGCTTGCCGCGTGTCTCCACCGAACAGTTCCAGCGGTCATAGCGAAACTGCTCCGCACATTGAGTTACTGCCAGCTGACTGGCATCGTTAATTGCTCGAGGAAGTCCGACGTCCTTACGGCACTGGTGGTTTTGTTTTCGTGTTGCTGGCACATATTTGCATGGTCCCGGGTATAAGGATGTGGGACTAAATATGGACATGATGGCGCTTTTGGCCAGGTATTTTTCACTGAAACGGGAAAACAGAATATTTTTGAATATCAATTAAAATGCAGTCATCTGTAATTATCGTTAACGAAAGAGGTATGCAAACGCTTTCATCTAGCGAATATTCCATTGATATTTTATAGTATTTTGCTCGTAACATAATCCACTATCGAATTGAAGCTGTTGATTTCGCTCAACAAGTGGCTAAAGATGATAATATCCCCAATAAAGATAATACAACAAGCAATTAGGGTGAAACCTAGAAGTATGAAGATAGCTTTTGTAAATCCTTTACTTCTTTGGGCTCAATAATTGGCTCGCCGCTATGACTCGTACATTAAGTTTTGAGGAAGGTTATTAGACAGTAGTAGTAGACCTCCTAGGACATCTGCCATTTTCCTTACAAGAACAATTACTTGCATTTGAACATTGCTTCCTTTTCGCGGAACATAGAATTATTCCAAGAAGTGCAAGGATATCTCGCAATTTTATAACCTCAAACAAATCAAAAGTTTTGAGTATTAGATTTAATGAACTTCGCAAAGACTTTTTCCTGCTTTCCTTTTACGGTTTTCAAATCCAGGATAAACTTCGTTCTTATACGGTTTCCTGTGAATTAATTGAAATGTCGTATTCGAGTTAAAGCGAATTGTCTCAGCGGTGCTATATTGCAATTTCCGATTAATGCATCAGATCTTACTAAGTTCTTGCAGGGAAATTTTCTTTCGATTACGATATTCTTATTATTACTGGCTTGCTAGTAGATTTACCTCCTCGTGGTGCAAGCTGGATAGCGCTAAGAGGTCTACAGGTAAGGGGGACTAAGTCGAATGGTAGGTATTTTGAATTGAATTTAAGACAATTTATTATACTATATTACCATCAGCTCCGAAACCTACATAGGTAGGGGGGAATCAGTTGAACACACCGTCAGCTCCGAAACCCATTTAGGTGGGGGGGGGGCATAAAGTTGAACAGTCAGTCAGCTCCGAATCCTATCGATCACAGGGAAGTAAGTGTTGGTCTAGAAAGCTACGGCGATTCCAGTAACTTCTTTTGGAGCGTGGCAACTCCATGAACCCGAGCTGTTCGATCGGTATCAAGTTGTGACCGAAGTGAAGCCCGCTTCACGAAGGTCCTCACCAAGGACTTGAAACTTGGTACTACGGGAGGAAGTATTGGCAGCCCTGTACCAAGTTGTATCGATCATGTCTCAATGAATGAATGAAGAATATACGATCTAAGCATCAGAAAGCCGCCGAGAGTAGTAGCTGACTGAAGGAGGCGAAAAGCAGGTGTCCGGTATAGCCGGCACGGTTTAGTAACTGACTGAAGGACTTGAAAATTGAAGCAATACAGAATATATGATGCAAAAAGTTGAATGAGTAATGTTGTTGCGGTATGTGTGTTGCGGTAGCAACTAGTAAGCCAGGTGAAATGCGGAAGTCTGGACAAGCCAGCTTGGAATGAGTAACCAGCCGAAAATTGCGAAAAATGAAGCAAAAAGAATGTAAGGCAATGGATGTATGTTGGTATATGGGTGAAAGTAGTAGCAGACTGAGGGTATATCCTAGTAGGTAGTGTGTTAGTCTTGTAATGCGAAGGTAGTGAGTTCAAATCGACTCATGATTCCAGCACACTACTTGCTTGGGGTATACCTTGGTTACCTCAATCTAAGAAAATGAAAAATTCGTAGAAAGAGGGTTATGCAAAGGGCTAACAACCCTTCCACAATAAGTAATAAAAAAAAATGTTAAGGAACCTGAATATCAGGAGGCCAAGGTCCGATTTGGGCTGTAGCGCCATTGTAGAAGATGTAGAAGTAGCAGACTGAGGAAGGCGAGAAGTCATAGGTGGACTGTGTAACCGACCGAAGGAAGTGAAAATTGATCCTTAAATATGGATATTAGGCTGGCTGTAGGTGAGTGAGGGGCAGGAGCTCGGTTTAGCCGGGACGGCCGTCGTAGCAACCTGACGAAAGCTAATTGAAGCAATGATTAAGCAGAACTGACATTGTATTATTGATAGATTTGAATTGGTAGTACATGGTATTTTGCGTAAGAAAGTAGCGATCTTATGTTCGAGGTGACACATTGGACCTCAGCCCCACCGGTGTCATAGTAGAACATAGGAGAGCAAAATCTTACACAGCACTGACGGTGTGAATCGAACATCGATTGATTATACTAATGAGCATGAATGATTTGAGACTGATCGATGCGACGGGGTATGGGCAATACAGCCATGGATGAGGTCCCTTCGGGGTACACGTAGTGGCTGTGGTCTACCACCTACATCGCGGGTAGAGCATCTACTGTTTTGCTGTACTTGTACAGTACACAGGTTCTTGGAATGCCCAGTGCAAACCTTGTGCTCGACGTGGAGTTGCGTTTCAACCGGATCCCATGATCCAAAGATAGGCCTTGCTCTTACCAGTGTGATTGCAGAACACACGAAGAAGCATAGACTGGTATCATATGCCGAGATACGTTGGTCAATGACTAGTTTGGAGGATGCAGGCGTTAATGATTGTCGTCAGAAACAATCCGTGACTGCTAAAGACAGCCGTGAACTCGTGGCTTTCTGTCGGTACTTTCTCGTTAAGCGTTCAAGGTATGGTCCTATTACTGCACAGTAGCGACAGACTTTTTGATCGTCTATTACTTTCTTATTCTAAAGTATTGTGATCGACACAGAAAAGATAAAATTTCCTACCCTGACAATTTGTTTTTTTGACGTTTCATGACTATATTCAAAAATGCAATAAAAACATAATAGGAAATTGGGCGTAAGGCCAATCGTGCGATAGTCTACATGAAAGATAAATTATTGTGATCTTAAGAAATTTTGTATGGGGAGTTGTAGAAAGGATTAAGGCATTAAACAAATTTTTTCAATCATGTGACAGTTGCAATTAAAATGTGTTATACAAAATTTAAGTTCCAAGAATTTAATAGGTAGGTACTAAGAAAATTAGATTGTTGAATTCAGTGAAAATTTGCAGTTTGCAAGTGAAGTGGTACAAGGAGTGGGAGGTTTTCAATTTTTCAGATATCTATGATCATTATGCAATTGGCATGTTTCGAATTGGAGACCAGTAGCATTGATTCTTTTCAAAAAATTCGGTTTATCCTAAAGTTATGAGATTGTGTCATATTGTATGGGAGCGGACAGATGGAGTGAAGCTAATCGTCTAATATTTTCGACCTTTATAATATTTCAAAAGGCTTATATTTCAAATGGTTTATGAAATTTCAGGAAAGGTTGCAGTTTGTATGGGAGGTGGTGGAAGGGGTGAAGTGATTCGAATAATTCTTATATCGTAGATTAAAATCACCCTCAGAACAACTTTTTTTTATTTTAATGTTTTTTTGTAAGGTCGTAACCTAGAGTTAGGGGTGATGGATCAATTCATACTTCCAAATTTCATAGAAAACACTTAGGCTGTCGACACACGATAGAGATCAAATCGTATTAATTCACTTATCGATATTAACTCACGTTAATATATATTAACTTCGATATTAAGTCCCGAGTTAATATCGTTCTGTAATCTATATTAACTCGGCTAGCATATACTCGATCCAAAAGAAACTTTCAACCGGGGAATTTACAATAATAAAATAGAAGGAAATTTCGAGGAATTTACGTTACAATGACGTCATATTTCAACATTACAAAAATGAGACAAAAAACTTCACAGAAAGACAATGTAAAGAGTTTAACGGTGCGTCTATGATTTATTTGCGATACGGAATTTGTCATGATTTCACAAGGCGTAATACAAACAATTCCAAAATTTAAGTTTGACGTTTAAATTTGAAGCTTCACTCTGACGTAATGCTTAGAGCTTTCTTAGATTGATTTAATACGGTATTTAAAAAAAAACTGTTGTATGTCACATACAAAAGCTGTAGATTAAGCTTCCATTTTAATACGGTCTTATCTCTATCGAGTGTCGACAGCCTTAGACTACCGACACACTATGCGAGTTAATATATATTATCTCGCTTTTCGATATTACTAGTGTCATTATCCTATACATAATTCGGCCAAATTCAAAATAGGAAGTTAATATATATTAACTCGCATCGTGTGCCGGTAGCCTTAGGTAGAGATAATATGAATATTAATAATAATAAAAAAAAACATGGGTATTAAAAAAATTATTGCTAGCAACATTTACAAATTGTGTATTGTAAAAATAATAAGTAATAATATCAATGTAAATAAAAAAATAAATAGCAAACATCATTGAAGCATAATAGTAATTTTCAATACTTCTTATTTTTAAAAGTGTTTGTACAAAATTTGAAGTTGATAGCTTTAAATCATCAATGGCGCGACATCCCAAATTGGGTCCAGGCCTCCTGAAGTCGTCGCCTCCAATCGTCTCCATCCAAAGACCGCGTCCTCCAGCTGCTAATCATACTCTAGATGAAATCTGAGAGTATTATAAGTGTGCCACAAAGTTTGTAACGCTAAGAAATAAGGCTCGGAGAAATATTCTAAACAAATTTACTCAGTACGTATAAAATTGATGGAGTTGAAATTGTGCACTAAATATTTATTTAGAATTATTCGTAAGACCAAAAAAAAAATTAGGCGATTAGCTTCACTCCGTATACCCCCTCCTATACAATTTGACACAATTCAACAACTTTACAGTTATTTCTAAGAAAGTTATTAATAACTCCACCCTCCTTTTACCACCTCCCATACAAACTACACAATTTCACTAAATCCAACACACTAATTTTCTCAGTACTGTAGCAAATCATATGACGTAGCAAATCTTATGATGTAATAAATCATATGATTTGCTACATCACATAAATTGTATTAGAGTAAGTTATCAAATAAGTGTTAGCCTTAAGCTAGGTTATAAGAATAAAATAAAATAAAAGTCAGTCGATCATCAACTCTCGTTTTGTATACTCAACCTGGCAGAAGTCTAACAAGTACATATTAAATTTTCGAATCTTAAATTTTGTATAAAACATTTTGATAGCAACCTTATCGTGATGTGAAAAAAATAGTTGTATGTTGTCACCCCTTCTACCACTTCCCCTACAAAATTTCTTAAAATAAAAAAATTTCTCCTTCATCTAGAGTATCGCACGATTGGGCTTTACGCCCAATTATGGTACTTCCTTTGTGGTCATTATGGTACTTCCTTTGTTTACGCCTACAGTTCTTTTCGCATATCACCTAAGCTCGTCATATCAATTTTTTTTGGCTCGTGTTGGTCGTTCAGTAAAAATTTTGTAAGCCTCGTTCTTTCTATCTATTGCATCGCGACATTCTTGGTCGAACCAATCATTATTTTTTCGCCGGGCTTGATATCCTAATGCCTCTTCTGCGGAGGATTTGATGCCGTCTCGTATTATCCTCCACACATTCTCCACTGGCGTACTTTGGATGTTTCCATATATTGTTGGTGTCAGGTGTTTATTACATGCTGCGCCATCGTTTCGTCTTTAAGCTCGTCGACTTTGAATTTGCGAGCTCTACTCGTTTTCGAATATCCACGACAAGCCATTCGGCATCTATACTTTATTCTATTCTACAATGGCACTACAGCCCAAATTAGACCTTGGCCTCCTGACTTTCAGGTTCCTCAACATTTTCCACTACTTATTGTAGAAGGGTTGTTAGCTCTTCGCACAACCCTCTATCTACGAATTTTGAATTTTTCGTAGATTGAGGTGACCAAGGTATATCCAAGCAGGCAATGTGCAGGAATTATATATTGCGTCGACCGGGATTTGAACTCACGACCTTCGCATTATAAGCCCAACACGCTATCCACTAGGTTACACTCTAGCTCATCTATACTTAACTCTGACTATTTAGTGAGCAGATTCACAATTCGCACTGCGGATGGTTTGTATATCAAGTATTGTGGAAGCAGCCATTTTCTCA
The DNA here is from genome assembly GCA_963669355.1 of Chorisops tibialis. Classification (NCBI taxonomy): domain Eukaryota; kingdom Metazoa; phylum Arthropoda; class Insecta; order Diptera; family Stratiomyidae; genus Chorisops; species Chorisops tibialis. The sequence goes on along the minus strand of OY770262.1, from coordinate 260,525,551 downwards.
AGTAGGACGTGGTCTATTTGGTTGAAGGTGTGACCATCTGGTGGTGCCCACGTTCGTTTGTAAAAATCGCGATGTGGAAAGCACGTAGAGCTTACTATGATATTTTTGCTGCTTGCGAAATCAACAAGACGTTGGCCATTGTAGTTGGTTATTTCATGGAGACTGTACCATCCTGTTATTCCTCTGTGAGCCTCCTTCTTTCCGACTTTTGCATTAAAATCCCCTAATACAATTTTAAAGTCAATCATAGGTTGTCTCTAGGATGGCATCAAATTCGACTTTAGTTATATCGTCCTTGTCTTCTGTTGAAGAACCTTGAAAAATTTAGTCTTTATTCGGATTGCACACAATTTTTCACTTACTGGTTTGAAGCTGCTGTTTGAATTTTTTGTCAACAACAAAAGCGACTCCAACTCTCTGCTTCCCGACAATTTGCCACGTGGATAGATTGTGGGTGATCTCATGTCTCACATCTACCGAGCCATTTCGTTTCCTGGATGGCAATTAGGTTGATGTTGTGTTTTGCCATTTATTCGAGGAACTCTTTCAGAGCTCATGTCCTAAATAAGGATCGAATTCCAAGATCCAATAGAGTAGTCTATTTTTCGTTTGCGGGGTCGTTGCTGTTGAGTTCATCCGTTCTCAGGCTGTTTTTCAGGTTTCTGGACAGTTTTTTTTCCGGTGATGCGTTGTCGGCGCGCCGCCCAACCCCCGACTTGGAGGACCGCTCCTACTTATTTATTACACCTTAGTAGAAAAAGAATGGGGGTGTTCAGCTGAACATGACATACTAGAGTTCTCACGGCTATGCTGCGAGTCCAACTATGTCATACTTTTGCCTACTTCCTGGGACGGATTTTGTCTTGGGCTTTACGCCCAATCATAATTCTGTTATGTTTATATACTCGTACAGTCCTTGTTTAATTCGTGAGGTTTTGAAATTTGCTACAACTATATCGCATCATTTTGTCACTCATGATACTGCATTAGTTTCAACGTAATTTGCCCGTTTGTACCACTGCGTACCAAGGACTGTACTTAGTCCTATCATAAGTTCTGTTCTTGGGCTTTGCTAATTCAATCAATGACATGTTCTTTCCCCGGTTGCTTACCTTCCATGTCAAGCTTACAAAACCAACCCCTCCAGTTCAGCTTTTGATCGCGAGATATAGATGGATTGAATGGATAGAAGGATCAAAGGCGTTGTTTACTCGTTACGCGGATAGTCAGCATCTTATTTTCTGATGAGAAAATCTTCACGGTCGATGAAAAATTTTTACTGCTACCAGCTCTCGGGATGCACAGGAAAAAGTGGAAAGACATTTTAGAGCGTAAAGTGATGCCTTTGTGCGTGGGGGACGACAATGGGTATTCTACTAGGATTTCGCTCCGACCCGCAAGGCCAGATCAACTTAGTTTGAGACTTGAGGAAACCTTTCCTGATCTCATAAGGGCTTCAGGTTGGCTCCCTGGGTGCGCAGGCCTGAATCCGTTGGACAACTTCTTATTGTTTACCCTTAAGGAAGTAGCTTGCCAAAGACGGAACCGAATTCGGAGAGCCAGAAGAGGTCCCTAATCTATGCGAGGGACGAATTCCCGCGGAAAAAGGTGCGTAATTCAATTGACAACTGTTCACATAGACTCCGGGCTTGTTTTGACATGGAAGTAGGTCATGTTGAATAATTTTGCTTTATAGCAATTTCCTGAAAATAGAAATTTGCAAAGTGAAGGTCTTCGTTTTCTATTGAAAATTTCCTTGTAACAGATAACACGACTAGGTACAAGCTACTTGAAACCCCACCTCTTCATTCTTCTATCTCATCCCATATAAATGTATGATCTTATGTCCAACGATTACTCCGAATTTCTTGGAATATACTTACCTTTGAAATTAATATTTGGTTAAGGGAATTTTGAGTACGAATCAAGCGATCAACTAAAAAATTAAATTCATTAAGTCCATCTTAATCTGCATATTTAACAAACAATCTATTAAAATCAAACAAAAATTTACGAAGGAATAAAGCTAGTGAGTGAAAATTCAGCAAGTTGCAATCTAAGGACACAGTGCCGTTTTTAACACTGAAAAAAAAAAGAATAAAATAACAAAATCAAAGAAACCGATAGCAGAATTTAGTATGAAATTAATATCACTGCAAGTCCAGATAAACCAGACAAAAACACAGATAAGTGGAGGGGCTTAGAGGATTTTGAAACTGCTTATCGACATCATAATCGCCAGGCTTTTCAATTTCAAAGTCGATAGCTCTCATATGTTCAAAGAAGAAATGCTTTCCTTGAATTTATAATACAAATATTTATATGGGAGGGGGTAGAAGGAGTGAAGAGGAGCTGATAATTTTTATAGCATTTATTGCAATTATTAAAAAACAAATTCTGGCAAAATTTTAAGTTTGTAATTTTTCTAGTTTTAATGGAAATCGATATAATGCATTAACCAAAATTTATCTATTTGTATGGGAGGGGGTAGAAGGAGTGTACGGGTCAAAACACTTTTTTTTCCCCTTATTGATATTTCTATTTTTATACTTTATGCAAAATATCAATCTGATAGCTTTAACAGTTTCGAAGAAAAATAATTTAATTTAAATTTCAAAATTTCGTGAAATATAAGATAAGGTCATTAAAGAATCCTACGAAGATGCAAGGTGTCGCGTCTTGCATAGAGGAGAGCTGTCCGAGAGCTTTCCTGTGCGAACGGGTGTCAGACAAGGCTGCATATTATCACCAGCCCTGTTTCTGGTGGTAATAAATGACATCTTGAAAGCTGCACTGGAAGGTGGGGAAGGTAAGGGTCTTCAATGGAGACTATTTAACATCTTAAGTCACCTTGATTATGCTGATGACGTGTGTTTGCTTGCACATACCCGTTCGGACTTAGAGTCAAATGTTCGCTCGTTGCATTCTGAATGCAAAGAGGCGGGACTGAAAATAAATGTGCGTAAAACCAAGTACATGCACATGGGTTCGAACGCAAGCGCACCGATTGTTCTTAATGGACAGGATGTGGAAGAGGTGCAAGATTTTTGCTATCTCGGAAGCATTGTCAGCATGGACGGCGGAGCCGAAAAGGATGTTGAGGCTCGGCTAAATAAAGCTCGTCAGGCCTTCGGTATCCTTTCCCCTTTCTGGAGCACGAAGCTGCGAGTTTTTGACGCATGCGTCAAATCTGTGTTGTTGTATGGTTCTTGTACATGCTATCTCACGTTTTCTTTTATTATAAAGGTGAATTTTTATTTTAAGATGAATGGTTCTTGTACATGCTATCTCACGTTTTCTTTTATTATAAAGGTGAATTTTTATTTTAAGATGAATGGTTCTTGTACATGCTATCTCACGTTTTCTTTTATTATAAAGGTGAATTTTCATTTTAAGATGAATGGTTCTTGTACATGCTATCTCACGTTTTCTTTTATTATAAAGGTGAATTTTCATTTTAAGATGAATGGTTCTTGTACATGCTATCTCACGTTTTCTTTTATTATAAAGGTGAATTTTTATTTTAAGATGAATGGTTCTTGTACATGCTATCTCACGTTCTTTTATTATAAAGGTGAATTTTCTTAAGATGAATGGTTCTTGTACATGCTATCTCACAAAAAAAAGTGTTGAATTGTCAGCAAAATTATAGAGATGGTGCTGGCCATCTAATACATGAACCACATGTAACCTTGCTCCAAGTTGAATAAATTTTAGTAAATGTCTCAGATAATCCGGTTCGGACTTATGCTGTGTGTAAGCGTGTATTAAGTTTTCACATTTCCATAGTTAAATTCAGGTCGATTGCGTTTTTTTTTTTAATTCAATTTATTTATCATTATTGACCAATTACCTCGTTTATACATCAATAACAGTAATCATAAAATTAAATAAGAAAAAAAAATTATAAATAAATAACAAACTAGAAGGAAAAACATTCTTTTCGAGTAATAACAAAATCCAAAAGCAAGAAATATTACAATAATGATAACAAAAAAGAAAAATGTTTCTGAAATAATAACAATCTAAAAACAAATAATAATATAATAATGAAAACAAGAAATAAAAGAGTAGAAAAATATTTAAAAGCCAAGTCTTTGCAACCAACAACTGTTTTCTGATTTCTAATTGATATTGGAATACTATTCCAGTATAAAAGTATAAAAAAAAAATATAACATAACTTTGCTTGCATCTGTGGCGGGATGGAATAGGATGCTGGGTTCTAGTGGAAGGGGTAAATTGAAGCTTCGAAAAAAGATGTTCCGGAACCATTTTATTTACCACTTTATACATAACCAAAGCAAGTCGATATTTTAGATAGTTGAAAATTATTACGTTTAAAAGCGCATAGCTATACGAGGAAATATTTTCCCCTCTTCGAATATTAAATATATTTTTATTTAGCACATGAATCATAAGCTATTTTAATTTTAGGACAAGATTTTCTATCCAGTCCAATAACACATACACCATAAGTAAGTAGAATTAGAATTAGTGATTTTACCAAACGTTTTAAAGTATTTTCTGATGTATAATACGCTAAACCATTAAGTGTTCCAGTGCAGTACCTAATATGATCACCTCAGGTTAGCGTATTATTGAATATTACACCAAGATTTTTAACTTTTTTTTCGTATTGAATTGCGATTTGTTGAATATTTATTTCAGCAAAAAAACACAACTAGAACCAATAACAATAGCCTGAGACTTCCGAAGATTTATCATTCTCATTAGCCCATTTAGAAATATTTTCCAAGTCTTTATTCAGTTTACTTATAACATCTGCTATATCGTAGATGTTCATCTCTATTAATAATGTAATATTGTTATATGCAGACCTGGCAACCCCGCAACTCGATCTCTCTCGAATAGACAAGAATTATGTAGAACAGTATACTTAACTATGTAGAAAGCCATAATTAAAGATCTAGAGCTGTCCATATAGTTCAGACATACACCCTGACGGAAGTTTCGAGAATAGTCATGAAAAGGGGGAGAAATGTATAAAAGCACGAAGCTTTCAGTCGGGAACCAGTCATTTGATGACCGAGACGCGAACCAGTGCAAGCGATAGAAAAAGTACGCGGCGGTATTGCCATTAAAGTGTGAATAAATAAATTGTCACTTATTTTTAAACGAATTGTGATTTACTTGAAATCTCGGCGAACCCCTAGCTCGCAACAATATCTGCATATAAGGATATGTTGCTGTTACAGTTCACTATATCATTAAGATAGAGATAAAAGAGAGGTGGTACGAGTATAGATCCTTGCGTCTCATTTTTTATTTTTATTCCAGTACTTAAAAAATTATTCTCGCTGCCAAGTTTTGTTAATAGCTTACCATGATTTATGGAATTAAAAGCCTTTCAATAGTCAAGTAACACAAGTGCGCTAATTTTTCGATTATTCAATCTAATTCGCAGGCTCTCGACAATGTTAATTAATATCGTTTCAATGCTGTGTTGGGATCGAAACCCAGATTGTGGGCTATCTAAGAGATTATTCGACCGGTAGGTATTAATTTGATCAAAAAGAATTCTTTCCAGAACTTTGGATAAAACAGGGAGCACGCTAATCGGCCTGTAGTCTTCTACCATCTTAGCATTACTAACTTTAGGTACGGGAATAACCTGTGCTCTCTTCCATTGATCCCGAAATCTTGATGTTGTTATCGAAGTATTTATTAGATACACGAGAACAGAACGTTTGTAAATGGCTGTACAAATGCTCCGAGCTTAGTGCGATTTCAAAATTCGGAAAATACGTCCACAAACATGATATACAGTGGCGAACCCATTTCGGTTGTCTGCTTCAACATTATCCGTGGGGTATTTGTTTGTCTGTACAAGACGGTCCTTTACAGATAAACTTTGAGATTGCTTTCCACGATATCAGTAATCCTATTGAGAATTACATTAGCCATTATTTTCGTTACAGCAGTAAGTAGATATATACCACGCCAATTACCACAATGCCGAAGGTTGCCCTTCTTTGGGATTTTCACAATGATGCCCTCCTTCCATTCAGCCGGATATCTTCTTCCATTCCACACCTCATTAAAGAGTGGGTGGAGCATTTCCGCTGTTATTTCCGCGTCCGCTCGATTGGTAGTCCGGAAACTATTTTTGACTTATCTGGGAATCGTCACTAATAGGGTCCACGTATAAGCTAAGCAGAACATGCTGTACTCAAATTTTTTTATGCGTTTCTTGTTGTAACATCTAAATAATCCGGCTACTTTATTTTGATTTGCAACTTCGTAGTTCTGGCGGTGGATTAACGCCAAAACATATTTTGCATGTGCGTCATTAAACTTAATGCATGCACTTTTATTGTAGAAAGCATGCACTTAGCGCACGAAAATGAGGCATTGTGTGGACGTAGGTCTTTTATATTAACTCCCAAGTGTTAATAAAAATGTACGTGACAGAACAAAATAATTGACTTAGCGAACTCGAACTCAGCCATTTTATGTATTAAATTCATCCAACACTTGATAGGAGAAAAAAAAAAATTTATTTTAGTTATGCAGTATTTTGCTGACGATTGTGGATATATCGTTTGTTCAGTCATCTAAGACTAAGAAAATTTATTTAAAAAAAGTACAAATAACTCATAAGACACATTTTAGCGACTGAGTGAATTCAATTTACTCCATTAATGATAAAAATTAAACACAGCGAAAGGAACATCTACCAACTTTTTTCGACAAAACATATATTTTTTAATTCAATCAACCAAACAAAAAATTTGCAGTCCGTAGGATTTTTGGTTACTAATTGTTCTTTAGTCAAGCTTTATTGTCTAAAATTAAAAAAAATAAAATTCTAAAATGTTAAGAATCGCCCACAAGGTCATTTGATTTGAAAATTTCTGGGTAATATTTGCTCAGATCGGTGTAGGCAGCAAGCAACCGGATTCATAGTCAAATACCATTTTGAACGCGGTTCGAGATTTTGTCAAATCGAAAAGCAATTAACACCTCTGATGCACTTAATAAACGAACTAATTAACCCACCCGGACAGCAACAGAGAAGACTTTATCCACTTATGGTAATGTCTGATGTGAGTTTTATTAGCGTGAAGGAATTCGTCTCCTGTTAAGGTACTTTACCTCGTGCAAGGTCTTAACTTCACACCGTCTCTTCGCTCTTTCTTTCTGGCTTTGTTTTTCTAAATCATACAAAATCCAAGAAAAATAATAAATTTATGCTCTTTCATAGCGCGCAGGTAACTTGTCGCAGGAATTAAAATCTTCGAGTAAAATTTTCAACAAGGCAAAATTAGAAGATTTCTTTTTTCATATTTTCTGCCGTGTGAGTGTAAAATTTAATTGCGTAAACAAACACAAACCGTCCATGAACATGAGACAAGCAATTAAAAGGTAATTCGCGCTTAACCGTTTAATCACGTCTTTGTTAAGTGAACAGAATTCCTTACGTTTTCAACACTGAGAAGCAATTGCCATTTTTCCAAGACGTTCAAAAGACAAACGAATTCCATAAAACTGCCATATCTCCACAGTCCATTAAATTTCATCAGAGCCTTTCGTACGGACGGATAAGCTCATCGTAAGGCTTATCTTCTTCGCATCGCGTTATGACTTAAATAATTAGAAATTAAATCGTAGCACTTGACCGAAAATTATGATGTATGATTGCGGCCGGCTATTCCTCAACAGGCGGTCTAGGCCGGTCCTATGCAATTATTCTATAATTCTGGAGAATTTTCACAGATTATTAAATCGCTTAACGGGCTCCAAATGGTATTCGAGGGGTCCTAATAAAGATCTCCAGTATTCGTTTCTGTGGTCGCATTTGAATTTATTTTCACAGAATTATTATATTCATTTGACACAAGAGCCGGACAAGTGCTAGGCTGCTAACTTTATCGAGCATAAAAATTAGATATAATTTTACGGAAAGAAAAGATTTAACATTGTTCGTCATACCTTGGAATTTCCTTTTCTAAATTACCCACATTTTTTGACTTGAGTTATTGTATTTAGAATTTTTTCGGATTTTTTGCTCTGAATTTTTAAAAGTTATGAATTTCGCAATACAGGAAATATTAGATACAAAACGAGTGTAATTAAGAAAGCCGAAATTTATGTGGTTCGGTGTGATTTATATCTTGTTTATTTTATATAAAAAAAAAAATTATTAAGTTTTTTTTTTTAAATGCTAATTTAAAAGCTTTTAACGGATGTAATTGAATACTTAAATAATATGCAGCCAATATTATTCTCTTCAACTTCTTTGAAACTGAAAATATCTGACAAGAAATTGGGCGAAACTTTTTTAAGTTTGTTATCTTTGGGTCTTAGGTTTCCATTGGCTTATTTAGGTAATTTTAATTGGCTTGTGGATTGTTGAAGCTTAGTAAAAATGCTCTGTAGAGTTTCATAGTTAAAGTCATAAATTTGTAAGGGAGGTGGTCGCATGAGGGAATAGCAAAATTGTTAATGAAATTTTTTCATTTACAAAAAAGTTCATATGAAATTCCTTTCTTTGCTTTCAACATGTTGCTTATAATTGAGTTTTTGAAATGGGTCAAAATTGATTTGTTTCAGATACCACCCGGGGAAAATGAAGTGCCCTCCATTGGATAATTAACTAAATGTTATCTCTTCAATAGTGAATCAAATCTCAATTTCGTTATCTTTCGACCAAATTATACTTTTTGTAGGTTTTCGCCAAAGAAGTAAGCAAGTATCGGAAAACTTGACCTCCGTCCCAAAAATGAAAACTACTTACATTGACTTTCTGCTGTAGTAACAAATGCATTTGTAAAAAGAGTTGACTAATAAAGCATACATTTTCGTCACATACAATAATCTTTTCTAGAAACCCTTTATAAACTGGTCGCACCATGGAGCAGAAGGATGCTAAAATCCTACTTGGATTTGCTGTGAATCGGGCATTCACAGCAAACGAATACAAAGTGAGCGAAATTAATAAGGCGTGGAAACCGAAGCATCCAAGGACAAAAGAACGGGAAGATACTGAAGAAGAAAATACAGACAAACGATGGGTTAAACTACCTTACATCAAGGGCACGACGGATAAGATAGGAAAAATCCTTCATCAAGACAAAAATCACTCCCCGGCTACTATCCGAGGAGGTTTAGGAAACCGGAAGGATAAAAAACCGTTAGAGACTGAAAGAGTATACAAAGCACCATGCGGTTCATACTATAAAGTATACATAGGAGAAACGGGACGCACAGTTCAAACAAGGATCAGCGATGCACACGGAAAAACCAGATACAGTCATCAGCGATTGCGGAACATGCAACAGAGGACCATACAATCGATCTCGACAATGTGCAAATTCAATATTATCAACGGTACGAGAAGCAATAGAAATTTCTAAACATCCACAGAACTTCAACCGAGACACCGGATACAAGCTATCAGCAGTTTGGCTACCTGCCTTGAAATTTCTCCTACAATGGCGCTACAGCCCAAATCGGACCTTGGCGTCCTGACATTCAGGTTCCTTACCACTTTTTTTTTCATTACTTATTGTGGAAGCTCTTCGCACAACCCTCTTCCTACGATTTTTTTCATTTTCGTAGATTGAGATGACCAAGGTATATCCAAGCAGGCAATGTGCTGGAATTATATATTGCGCCGACCGGGATTTGAATTTACGACCTTCACATTACAATAGCAACACGCTACCCACTAGGCTACACCCTAGCTTAAAATTTGGTAAGAACAAAATTCGTACCCAGAAATCCTTAACTAATTTAATTACCTGATACTAATTTAACCTTAATTACCCTTCCCACAAACAATTAACCCCTCCTTTTATATAATAATTGTCTTTTATAATTGTCAATCAGTTTGATAAAGGTCTCAGCAGAGACCGAAACGTTACGAATAATAAAGCGTGTAGAATCCGGAAATCTTTTCTTTCAATTCGAAATGCACTGTGAAAACATTCACCAATGCATCCTATTCGATTAGGGGAATTGACGAAATACCAGTAGAACTTCTGAAAAACGGTGGAAACTGTCGCTGAAATACTGCACAACATCATATGCAAAATTTGGAAAGAGGAATTCAAGTAGTTTATTGTACCAAATCATGCTTAACTTTGGAATTCGCTCAAAACTAATCCGACTAACATAACTCACAATGACGAACACTGAATTCCAAATGAGAATGCAAACCGATTCCACAACCAGCTTTCGAACGGAATATGGCTTAAAACAGGGGGATGGGCTAGCCCCCATGCTTTTCAACTTGGCACTGGAGTATGTCATCCGAAAAATCCCAGTCGACACCAACGGGACACTACTATTCAAGTCCACCCAACTAGTACCATACGCTGACGACACTAACAACCTAGCAAAAGATCCTTCCTTAGTGCTAAGGAGGTGTTAGTTAATCTTGACTCCGCCGCAAAAGAAGTCGGGTTGCGCATTAACGAAAGCAAAACAAAAGTAATGACGTAAACAAGAAGGAGAACGCTAATCAGACAAAACATAACAATTGCGGAATATAATTTGGACGTTGTGGATAACTCTGTTATGTTTTTTTTAATGTCTTTGCTCTGTTTAAAAAATAAGTTTTCCTTAATAGTGACGCCAATACAATTTCAATGGAATCCCAAACTTCTTTGAATCAAATTTGTGTAAATTTTACTTTAGAAAAATTTTGTATACTCTAGATAAAATCTGAGAGTACATTGTAACGCTAAGAAATAATGCTTGCACAGAGCCGCCAAGGGTACAGGAATATTTGTTGTCGCTCAAAACCTCGATTCCGAGTGACCGTCTGTCTGTCTGTGCGTCTGACTACAGCATAACTCTCGAAAGCTTTGAGCTATAGTGCTTAAAATTTTTGTGTGTAATTTTTAGCAAAAAATTAACTTTAAGTTCGTGAATGGGCTGCATCCACCCTCCCCCTCTCCCATACAAATTTCATGAAATTTCGAAATATTAAGAAATTGATCTTTCTTTGGAACTCGACTTGAAATTTAGGTCAAAGTATTATAATATAGATGACATTAATATCACGGAATATTGACCGGATCCCCTTACTCCTTCTACTTCCTCCCACACAAATGGACAATTTTGAAAAATACATATTTTCGATTTTAACCTGAAAAGACGAAATTTTGTCAGAATTAATTCTACTATAATTGAAATTTATTTTAAAAATAATTATTAACTTCGCCTTACTCCTTCTACCCCCTCCCTTACAAATTTCACGAAATTTTGAAATTTAAATTAAAATATTTTTCTTCGAAACTATTAAAGGTATCAACTTGATATTTTGTACAAAGTATACAAAAAGAAATATTAATAATGCGAAAAAAATTTGTTTTGATCCGTACACTCCTTCTACTCCCTCCCATACAAATGCATAATTTTTGTTAAATGCATTTTATCGATTTCCATTCAAACTAGAAAAAGTACAAACTTCAAATTTTGCCAGAATTTGTTTCTTAACAATTGAAATACGTATTAGAAAAAATTATCAGCTCCGCTTCACTCCTTCTACCACCTCCCATACAAATATCTGTATTATAAATTCAAGAAAAGCATTTCTCCTTCAAGTATGAGAGCTATCGACTTTGAAATTGAATCAAAGCATGGTGATAAGGATGATGATAAGCAGTTTCAAAATCATCTTAAACGCTGTACTTCCTCTGCCACCTCCCATTCAAAAGCCCCAATTTCAGGAAATCCATGACCAATTTCTATAAAAATAATGAAAACTAAAAACTTTAAATTCAGCAAAAAACATTTTGCATGCCATATTCGGTGTCATATACGAAAAATACAAACCTCCCCCTCTACTTACTTCTACCACTTCCCATCCAAAAGTCTCTATTCACTATTCGAAAGAGTTTGAGAAGACATATTTTCCGGCATATTAAAGGCATCCCCATTTCATCTAGAGTATCATATGATTGGGATTTAAATTTAAATTTGGTTCTTACCAACAATTTTTTTTATAGACTCAGTTGATTTGATAACAATAATTTTATTGATTCATTTTACATATGTACATTCCGATTTAAGGATGCGAATGGAATTACTAAAAGGAGGAAAATCCCCAAAGACGCCGAAGAGGGGTTAGTTTTGCATCTTTTCTCAGTTAATGATTATCAAAATAAGATAATCGAGAAACTTTAATGTTGCTTTGGGAGTTCAACTATTTGTAATAGTTGTTGGGCTGTATTCATATCAGACTGATGGCATATATTTATATTTTGCCAGCATTTTAAGTAAGCTCGATAATTTTTCAAAATTTGTACATTGTGATCAAAAAGTAAGGGCACTTTATAATTAAAATGATTGTAGGAAATGATATTTCAAATTTTTTTTTTTTTGATAAGCAGGTAGGACTGTAATTATTATCCCAAAATTTAGCGCGGTCTGTTAATCAGTTTGTTTACAGCAGCTGGTTGAATAGGTACACCTAACTAATCCACGGCGATTTTTACACTGGATGAAAATATGGAACAAAGAATTTGTCTCAATTTTTGTGTTTCCAGCCAAATTTTGTGTGCGGAATCATTGCGAATATTAGAAAAGGCTTCAGTAATATCAAAAACACGAGCCTTCGAGTCGTTCATTGCCTTTAAGGACAGTCGAGAGATCTTTGAAGACATGCCTCGTTCTGGACGGCCTCCGACCTATTCAACTGACGAAAACATTCAAAAAGTGAAGAAAATGGTGCTCGAAAATTATCATGACCGTGTTATGGAGACAGCACAAGAGCTCGACATCTCTTGCGAATCCGTTTGTTCGATTTTGGTGGATACTTTGGCCATGAAACGCGTTCTTTCTCGACACTTTTCAACAAAGCTGAATTTAAAAAAAAAAAAAAAAGTGTCGTGAACAGGTTACTTTGAACAAGCTTGATTGTGCGAATTCTGATCCCACATTTATGGAGCGCATCATAACTGGTGATGAGACATGGGTCTACGAGTTGGACATGCAAACCAGTCAACAATCATCGGAATAGAGGAAAAGAACGTGCCGAAACCGAAAAAACCACGCCAAAGCGGCTTAAAAATCAAGACGATGCTCATTGTTTTAATCAAAATCAAATCAAATCGCCGTGGACTACTGCAGTGTACCCATTTAACCAGCTGCTGTAAACAAACTGATTAACAAACCGCGCTAATTTCTTGGGATAATAATTCATAACAGTCCTACGTACATACCAACAAAAGAAAAAAAATTTGAAACATCATTTCCCAGACTCATTTTAATTACAAAATTTAATTCCGCCCAATCATATGATACTCTTGATAAAATAAGAAAGAGGTTATTGTACTGGAAAATATGTCATCTCAAATTCTTTCGAATAGTGAAAAACAACTTTTGCATGGGAGGTGGTAAAAGCAGAGGGATGATGTTTTTAATTTTTTAATATCACACTGAATGAATTATACAAAATGTTTCATGCTGAATTAAAAGTTTGTAGCTTTAATAATTTTCGAGGAAATTGAACAAATTTGTCTGAATTTATGACATTTGTATGGGAGATGACAGAGAAAGTGGGAGGTTTTTGATGATTTTGAATCTGCTTATCAACATACCCGCAAGGGGGTAGTTGTCCCCGCAAGGGGGTAGCTGTAGTATGAGGTTTTACCAATTCCTGCAACTATCTTTGGAGTTAGCGACTCCACGGACCTGAGCTAACTATCCCCCTCTGGGATGGGGGCTGTAGAATTCACCCACAGCCAGTCCTGCTTGCCCTAAAAATGGCAAATGGACACTCACTGGATCATGGGCTTATCACCCGTGATCTTAAGACCTAAATGATACGAGAAACGGATACATCGCCTCGGATACGGACTGAACCTACAGTAACGACTTTTGGCATTCGAAAACGGACTATGATTGGCTTCTGGAACGTTCGAACATTGAATGACGGGGGAAGAGCTGGGGTTACTCGGTCCTTGCACCGCCAATCAGTGATCGACCGTGAAATGGAGCACTATAACATCCAAATCTTGGGCTTGAGCGAGGTCAGGTGGACAGGATCAGGAGAAGAACGAACCCATAGCGGAAACACTATTCTGTACATTGGCCCTGAAAGTGAAGCCAGAAATGGCGTGGCGTTCGTCCTTACGCCGAGAGCGAGAAACAGTCTCATTAGCTGGGAACCAATCTCGGATAGGATTATCGTCGTCAGGCTCAGGACCAGTGTCAGAAACGTCACAATTCTGCAGTGCTACGCACCAACTAATACCGCAACATCTGGTGACAAAGAGGAGTTTTATAGCCAACTGAGTGCCACCTTCGAACGTGTTCCAAGAGGTGATATTATTATCATCTCGGGAGATATGAACGCCCAGGTTGGATCAGACAACACTGGACTAGAACACGTCATGGGGAGGCATGGTGACCCTTGGGTCGACGCTTCACGACCTTGGATTAAGAGACCCGAAAACGGCGAATTATTTGTGGAGTTCTGTAGTACTCGGCAAATGGTCATCGGAGGGACCCTTTTTCCACACAAGAGTCATCATAAAACATCTTGGGTTTCCCCTGATGGTGTTACTCAGAACCAGATCGACCATTTGGCTATAAGTCGCCGATGGAGAAGATGTCTCCTCGATGTGCGAGCGAAACGTGGAGCTGACGTGGGGAGCGATCACCACTTGATGGTTGCCTGCTTGAGATAGTGTACAGCAGCTATCCGACGACCACAAATTCTTCAAATGAAGCGCAAGCTTAATATGGATAAACTCAGAGATCCCAACAAAAAAGGCGAATACACCACCATTCTACGCGAAAAGTCATCCACATTGGGTGAACATGAAATGCGCACACTAGACGCCAATTGGGAGGCAACCAGAAACACTTTTCTAACTAGTGCTGAAGAATCTGTGGGATATGCGCAAAGCGGTGAGAAACCCTGGATGTCGCAAGACACATGGGACAAGGTTGGCAATCGGAAAAAAGCCAAATTGGCAATCATCTCTCAACCCGATGTCAACCAACGAACGCCCGACTTGAGGCAGAACTACCGCGATGCTCATATACAGCTTAAAAAGGCTGTTAGACGCGACAAGAGAAAGGCCATTGAAGATCTGGCAAACAAGGCAGAATCTGCGGCTTACCTTGGGGATATGGGTTCACTTTTCAAAATCATGAAACAGTTGACGAACAGGAATTTCACCGCCAACCACCTGGTGAGAGATGTCAACGGAACTCTCCTTAATATGAGTGAACACCAGTTGCGACGATGTAAGGAATACTTCTCTGATATTTTAAACATCTTGTCAGATGAAGATATTCCGGAAACAGAACAACTTCCAAACATCCAACCGCAACAATACTCTATTAGGGACGATCCCCCAGATAAGGAAGAGATAGTTTCCGCCATTCGGTCAATGGCGGGAAGAAAAGCTCCAGGTATAGACGGACTACCAACCGAACTCCTCAAAGCGGACCCGGAAATAACAGCCGATATACCCTCCCACTCTTCACTAAGGTGTGGAATGAGGGAAGATATCCGACTGAATGGAAGGAGGGCGTCATTGTGAAAATTCCGAAGAAGGGCGACCTTCGGGATTGTGGCAATTGGCGTGGTATATGTCTACTTACTGCCGTATCAAAAATTATGGCTAAGGTAATTCTCAATAGGACTAGTGATGTCGTCGAGAGCACTCTCGAAGTTTATCAGGCTGGATTCCGTAAAGGGTCGTCTTGTACCGACCACACAAATACCCTACGGATAATATTAGAGCAGTCAGCCGAAATGGGTTCGCCACTACATCTCATGTTTGTGGACTTCGAGAAGGCTTTCGACAGCGTTAAGCGAGATTACATATGGAATGCTTTGCGTAGGAGAGGTATTCCAGATAAGGTCATAGCTATGATTAAAGAATCCTACGAAGATGCAAGGTGTCGCGTCTTGCATAGAGGAGAGCTGTCCGAGAGCTTTCCTGTGCGAACGGGTGTCAGACAAGGCTGCATATTATCACCAGCCCTGTTGCTGGTGGTAATAAATGACATCTTAAAAGCTGCACTGGAAGGTGGGGAAGGTAAAGGTCTTCAATGGAGACTATTTAACATCTTAAGTCACCTTGATTATGCTGATGACGTGTGTTTGCTTGCACATACCCGTTCGGACTTAGAGTCAAATGTTCGCTCGTTGCATTCTAAATGCAAAGAGGCGGGACTGAAAATAAATGTGCGTAAAACCAAGTACATGTACATGGGCTCGAACGCAAGCAGACCGATTGTTCTTAATGGACAGGATGTGGAAGAGGTGCAAGATTTTTGCTATCTCGGAAGCATTGTCAGCATGGACGGCGGAGCCGAAAAGGATGTTGAGGCTCGGCTAAATAAAGCTCGTTGGGCCTTCGGGATCCTTTCCCCTTTCTGGAGGTTAAGAGAGATCTCCCTTCGCACGAAGCTGCGAGTTTTTGACGCATGCGTCAAATCCGTGTTGTTCTATGGTTGTACTACGTGGAAAGTGACCGTTCGACTTACCAAGAAACTACAGACTTTCGTAAATCAATGCCTCCGGCGCATTTTAGGAATATTCTGGCCAGAAGTAATCTCCAACGACGAACTTTGGAGTACAACTCGCCAGACTAAAATAGGTATTGAGATTCAACGGCGAAAGTGGCAGTGGATCGGTCATACTTTGAGGAAACCAAAGCGAAACATCGCAAAACAGGCTCTGGATTATAACCCTCAAGGAAGACGTCGGGTTGGTCGACCATGTAACACATGGAAGCGAGCAGTTGAGGAGGAGGCCAGAGGAATAAACAAGTCCTGGCAACAGCTTAAAGCCGATGCTCAGGATCGCGCCTTGTGGAAGAGAGTTGTTTCTGTCCTATGCCCCTATAGGGGGTCTTAACAGGAATTTGATTGATATCAACACCCTAATCACATTGCCTTGTTACTCATATGTTCGAAGAAGAAATATATTTCTTGAATTTTCAATACAAAAAATGGTATGGAAGGTGGTAGAAGGAGTGAAGCGAAGTTCATATATTTATACTCTAGATGAAATCTGAGAGTATATTGTGTTTGCCTTACCGTTTGTAACGCTAAGAAATAATGCTCGCACAGAGCCGCCAACGGTACAGAAATATTTGATGTAGCTCAAAAACTTCGATTCCGAGTTGCTGTCTGTCCGTCTGTCCGTCTGTCTATCTGTCCGTCTATCCGTCTGTCCGTCTGTCTACAGCATAACTCTCGAACGCTTTGAGCTATCGTGCTGAAATTTTTTGTATGTCATTTGCAGCTAAAAAGAAACTTTAAGTTTGTGAACGGGCCACATCCCCACACTCCTTCTACCCCCTCCCATACAAATTTCACGAAATTCCGAAATTTCCAGAAATTGATTTTCCTTTGAAACTATTTAAGCTACCAATTTGAAATTTAAGTCAAAGTATTATGATATAGATATCATTAATATGACAGAATATTGATCTGATCCTGTCACTCCTTCTACCCCCTCCCATACAAATGCATAATTTTGAAAATTGCAATTTTTCGATTTTCATTGAAACTAGCAAAGTTACAAAAACGAATTTTCGCCAAAATTAATTTTAATATAATTGCAATCAGTATTGAAAAAATTATCAACTTCACCTCACTCCTTCTACCCCCTCCCATACAAATTTCACGAAATTTTGAAATTTAAATTAAATTATTTTTCTTCGAAACTATTAAAGCTATCAGCTTGATATTTTGCATAAAGTATAAAAATAGAAATATCAATAACGAGAAAAAAATGTGTTTTGATCAGTACACTCCTTCTACCCCCTCCCATACAAATGCATAGCTTTTGTCAAGTGCATTATATCGATTTGCATTAAAACTAGAAAAAGTATAAACTTAGAATTTTGGCAGAATTTGTCTTTTAATAATTTCAATAAATGCTAAAAAAACTATCAGCTCCTCTTCACTCCTTCTACCCCCTCTCATACAAATGCATAATTTGGAAAAATGCATTTTTTCGATTTTCATTGAAACTAGCAAAGCTATAAAAATTAATTTTTGCCAGAATTAATTCTAATACAATTGCAATCAGTATTGAAAAAATTATCAACTTTACATCACTCCTTCTACCCCCTCCCATACAAATTTCACGAAATTTTGAAATTTAAATTAAATTATTTTTCTTCGAAACTGTTAAAGCTATCAACTTGATATTTTGCATAAAGTATACAAATAGAAAAATCAATAACGAGAAAAAAATCTGTTTTGATCCGTACATTCCTTCTACTCCCTCCCATACAAATGTATATTTTTTTTTAAGTGCATTATATCGATTTCCATTAAAACTAGAAAAAGTATAAACTTAAAATTTTGCCAGAGTTTGTTTTTTAATAATTGCAATAAATGCTAAAAAAAACTATCAGCTCCTCTTCACTCCTTCTACCTCCTCCCATACAAATATCTGTATTTTAAATTCAAGAAAAGCATTTCTCCTTCGAATATATTAGAACTATTAAATTTGAAATTGAACCAAAGCGTTGTGATAAGGATGATTTGATAAGCAGTTTCAAAATCATCTTAGATGCTCCACTTCCCCTGCCACCTCCCATACAAATGCCTCAATTTCAATAAAACTATGTCCAATTGAAAATAATGAAAGCTGCAAACCTTAAATTCAGCACGAAATATTTTGCATACCACATTAAGTGTCATATCCAAAAATTACAAACCTTCCTCCTCTCCTTCTACCACCTCCCATACAAAAGTCACTATTAATTATTTAAAAGAATTGGAGGTGACATATTTTCCGGTACATTGAACTCTTTCTCATTTCATCTAGAGTATCATATGATTGGGCTTTACGCCCAACCATAATTCTTTTATGTTTTTTTAACCATTTATTGTAATTATTAAGAAAGAAATTCTGGCAAAGTGTGAAGTTTGTAATTTTCCTAGTTTCAATGAAAATCGATTAAATGCATTTGCCGAAAATTGTTAAGTTGATAGTTTTCACAAAATTCGTTTTTAATTGTAATAAAAGTAATTATGGCAAAAATTGGTTCTTTAAGCTTTACTAGTTGCAATGAAAACCGATTAAATGCATTTTTGAAAATTGTGCATTTGCATATTTTTTGACGTCGATGATATTCATATCGTTATACCATGACTTAATTTTCAAGCCAATGGTTTCGGAGAAAAATAAATTTCCTTAAATTTCGAAATTTCATGAAATTTGTATGGGAAGGGATAGAAGGAGTGGGGGGATTGGGCCCGTTCACGAACTTAAAGTTATTTTTTTACTAAAAATGATATACAAAAAATGTTAGCAAGATAGGTTAAAGCTTTCGAGAGTTATGTTGTAGATAGATGGATAGATGAACAGACAGATAGACGGACAGACAAACAGATGGTCACTCGGAATCGAGGTTTTTGAGCGACAAATAATATTTCTGTATCCTTGACGACTCTGTGTGATCACATTTCTTAGCGTTACAAACGGTAAGGCAAACACAATATAGTCTCAGATTTCATCTAGAGTAGAAAACCCTTACTTTATGGTCACAATGTATGTACTTGTTTTAAATTATTTCAAGTTCTTGACTTAAAACATCCCGAGTCTTGTTAAGGTCCTCGCATTCAAAAATATCGTACCTTTATGGAATTCATACTCAAAAAATTCTATTCCAGACATACTCTTATACAGGACTTAAAAACTATGTACACACTTTCCAGCAAATACTTGTAACTATTCCGCAGTGTTTACAATCGAAACTTTCTTTTATTATTTTAAGAAACAAGACAATTTAAATTGCAACAACAAAATGAAATTTTTACATTAAAACTGTAGTTTTGATTTTATTTAACTAATCAGCTAATTAGTTAAATCAGTAAAATAGTTAAAATAAAGTGGTATAGCAGCAAAATAAGGAATTTCAATTCAATTAATGATCTTTAAATCACAGATAATTCCATTGGATATAATATACAGTGCGTTTTATTATTAAAAAAGCATAATTTTAATTCTGTTATGCCTCCGACAGACGATGCAAGCTAATATATATTAACTCCCTATTTCGATATAATTAGGCCGAATTATGTATACAATAATGACACTAGTAATATCGAAAAGCGAGATAATATATATTAACTCGCATCGTGTGTCAGTAGCCTAAGGAGCTACTTTGATTTAACTACGTTCAATTTTAATTTAAAAAGAATATATTTCATATTAAAATGTATTATTTGAAATTTTGCAACTTTAATTTGATGCTGGTTACTTTTGATTTGAAGTGGCATGTTTTCATAGTAACTATGATCCTTTTAATTTAAAGTTAAATGCATACGAACTCAAATTAAATCGAATTTACTTTCATTTATATATATATATTTTTTTTTGAATTTAACAATGGTTTTTTTCTCGAAATCCCAATAATCTTAATTCTTAGGATAAAGAAGTTCACGGAGTTCACCACAAATGGAAAGAGGGAGCGGTCGGAGGCTTAAGCCCCCGTGAGCACGGGACTGTCCCATATGGACATCATGGTTTTATTCTTAATAATTTATAGTTATGATTCCAATAAAATTCAAAACATTGTGTTCAAAGTGCGATTAAACTAAGCAGATTAAACAAGCCATACAATGTAATACTTACTACGATCTCAAAAGTTGTTTATTATTGCAATTCTTACGGGAACGAAGTCGGGGACGAACGCTAGTTTAAAAACTAGTGAATTATTTCTTGTTATCGCGTAATTTTCATTTGAACAAAATGCCTAGAGTTTCATTTACCTCCCCACCCCTACCCACCCTAAGTCAGAAAGTCTAAATTGAGCATTGGGTAGAAGTATCTCCTCCGACATAGGAGATCTTCATCACATCTAAATTTCTTACTTCATTCAAGTGACAAAAAATAATAAAAAGTGTGAATACGTTTTACTACTATAATTCCTACGAACGGTACTAAAAAAGAACGCATTTTTCGTTTTCGAACTCGCAGATCCTAATTTTTTTTAGTCGATGATTATCGTCTAAAATTTTATGTGATTACTAAAACAATGCAACGTCGAGATAAAATAGTGTTGTAGCTCTAATTTGTTTGTAATTTTTATTCAAAATCATAATAAGATGCGTTTTTATAAGGTAGAGCAAACATTTAAAAATGGCACTGTGTCTGATCATATGACCGAAAGTTAAAGAAGCAGTTCGCAGTTTAATTATCATTAAAAAATTATTTATTAAGGCTCGTTAATAAGATTTTGCGACAGTCTATGGAATTAGTAATTTTCTTTCTATGTTCATGCTCTAGATATGTATGAATAACATTACAAAACGTTCCTGACCCCGTGTAAAAATCGTGAAATATTATGCTTTAGAAGACTGGAAATTCAATACTGTCTATCGACTAATGAATATTACATAAAATTAGATCGAACTCTGTAAAATTCCAGTAATATCCATCTACAGAAGCTGTTAACAATAAAAACGAACAAGTTCCCATCATAAATATAAACAAGGTAAATATGAATAATAGTGAATACGTTAATTGTTTCTAATCTTCACGGTTCATTTAGCGAGTGTGACAAAAATTTGTCACACTTTGTTGACATTGCCAACTTCTAACCTACGTCTTCGATACTTCCTTTTAGGTAATGTTTACTTGTGAATGTCGTCACCTAAACCAATGTAGCACTTAGCCGTCCGGATATTTAAGTAATATTGTTTAGAACAAAAAAAAAATTGTTGTTTATAAATGATAAAAATTCACTGCGATGAAAGCACCATATTCATAGAAGAAATTGTTTTAAGCGAATTGATGTCATCTACTTACCCGTTGACGATGTCTCCGCAAACAATCGAACTTAAGATGACACTGATGAAATTCAGATAAAATATAAACGGTAGCATAATTACTAGTCTTGTCAGGTATTTTGAGAATAAAAGAGAGGCACGGTAGCAAGGCTTTACGTTAATAGTCGAACTTAATATTAATGTTTATGCTATGACAACACAAATTAATGACTCAGTTTTTTTTTTTACCATACTACTATATAGTTAAGTAAATTAAATTTGGATGAAAAAAAATCCTACTATAAACCGAATTGTTCGAATGATAAAAACATAATGACAGGCTTATCCTATGTTCATATACTCATGTATGAATATGTATTTTAACTCGAACATACAATATACATAGGTATCTACAAATGATTTTTAAAAAGCGAGAATTTTGCTTTGCGGGGCGTTGCACAAGATTAAGGCATTCCATTTATTTTCAGTTGAAAAAAAGAAAACCATCAACTCCAGAAATTATGGGCAGGGCTGACTTCTCGATATATCGCGCTAGCCTACACCACCACCCAGCGTGAGAAAGTAAATGAGTTCAACGATGCACTTGTTCAGTATTTACAGTGTCAACAAGGTGATTTTTCTAAGTTTAAAAGACACGGTTATGACTCGGACTATGTTGCTTCCCTATATGCATGGGTTTGGTGAACTCCATTTATTTTATTTCAGAGATAATTTTACGTTAATAATGCGGTAATTGGCTGACGTTTTATTGCTTGGAATAGTGATAAGAGTTTGATTAAAAATGTATTATGTTGTATTGGGAGTGTCTTTTGTATAATAATAATAATTTGTCGTGCATTTTGGTTTTTAGTAGATAATATATTTTTTATATATAACATATGGTAAATTTTCATATTAAAGGCAAAAACACGTTTGGCGGAATTGTCGGTAGTTAGATCAACGAGGTCCATTGTATGTTATCTTTAACTGTTTTATTTGGAACCAAAAG
Source organism: Chorisops tibialis (assembly GCA_963669355.1). Lineage (NCBI taxonomy): Eukaryota > Metazoa > Arthropoda > Insecta > Diptera > Stratiomyidae > Chorisops > Chorisops tibialis. Next base: position 260,502,811 of record OY770262.1, on the reverse strand, counting down.
AGCTCTGTAACTAATGATTGTGATACAGTTCTTCGAAAGATTATCGAAACAACCCTTTGGGGTATGAGGGTCGTCATACCTTCCAGCCACAAAAGAATCCAACTATCGAAGGATACAAAAACTGGCTTCCTTGGAATTTTGTTTTTTCACGTTTCATGACTAAATTAGCCATCAATGCAAGAAAAAAAAACTTAAAGTAGTAAGTTCATTTTTGAGTGGTTTGTTAATTGTGTAAGCGAACTCCATAGCTTAAATTTTGGAGAGTGACAGGCGGAAGAGGGGGGAGGGGAGGGGGAAGAGAGCCAAAAACTATATTTGCTAATACCTCAACTAAGAATGCAGATAGGCAGCTGAAACTCGACATTCAGATATATTGGCTTATGGAGAAAAATTAATTAATTTTTGTATCCAGTTGGGTTCGGAAAAGGGGGGCTGAAAACTAATTGTCGACCAATTTTTTTTTTTCATAATAATATATCTTCGGAAATACATGATACGAAAAATTTTAATTTTAGGACCAATTAGATGGCATACAGATCCCCTACAATCAACTAAAATGATTTTAAAAGAATTACCTCTGTTATAGGCAATTTTGGCTTTTATGTGCAATGCACAAACACAGTCATAACGGGAAGGAATAGGATTAAGAAGAAAGGACAAGGGGAGTGAGAGCGACCGTAACGAGTCAAGAAGCTGGTATATCTTTCAGTTGTACTGGCTGATACTGACAAATATTTGCAGATGTTATGGGAGACTGAATGATAGAAAGCGAACACAAACCATCTACTGAGCATATAGACCTTCTTGAAGTGGAATTATTTCACTTTTACATAGATTGCAAATTTTATTTCAAATTTTTCATTGCCAATAAAAACTGGAATGGGAATCGAACCCACGACCTATTGACTGTGAAGCAAGCATGCTGCCCACAATGCCACGGAAGTCCTCAAACTAAAAATGAGGCTAATAATTGCGAAGAAAAACGTTTAAAAATTAATATCTTTAGTATCGCTTATGCTATCTATGGGCACAAATAGCATCACTCTTTAATAAAAGCATAACTTTAGAACGATAAAAAATTTTCCAACAAGTCGGGCGCAAATTTATTGTTCTTGGGACTATATGGAGGTTAGGGTGGATAGGGAATACTATGGTGAAAGGGAGTTATGGAGCAGGGCTGTTGTCAATTATTTAACACTTAACTGCGATTACGACGGTACATAAAATCAATATTTCATTCGTTTGTATATGCAAGTTTGGGTTTGTATGGGAGGGAGAGGAGGGAGGAGGGTGCGATAAAAGGGATGGTTATATTTCAATAATTTTTTATTTGATTACTCGAACCGCGCTCAAAATTCGCTATATAGAATGTTAGTTCCATAGACAAAGTAAATTCCATGAAATTCTCTGTGTATTTTATATTCATAAGACCATATATTTGTATGGGAGGGGGCAGAGGAGATGAGGGAATTGCAAAATTTGTGATGCAGTTTTGTTAAGTTTTTTTTGAAAGGTGTTCGCACAAAATTTCAAGTTCATAGCTTTTAATTTATTGCTTATTAGTTGTTTTATTTAAATTGGTTGAAATCATACTTTTTCATGGAAGGAGGTGGAAGAGCAAGAAGGATTCCGAAACCTTCGATGCAGCTAGCTAAAATCGAGTCCTGTCCTCCTGAAGTCGTCGCCTCCATTCGTTTCGATCCAAATACCACGTCCTCCAGCTGCTAATTATACTCTAGATGGAATCTGAGAGTATTATAAGTTCGCTCTAAGGTTTGTAACGCCAAGAAATAAGGCTCGGAGAAAAAAATGAATGATACAGAAGTTAATATTATCACTCAAAAATCTCAAAACCGGATGTCCGTCCGTCCGTCCGTCCGTGCGCTCTCTAGCTTGAGAACGCGTTGAGCTAGAAAGTTCAAATTTTGTACACGTCGTTTTTGACAAAAAAGTAACGTCAAGTTTGTGAACGGGCCAAATCGCTCCACCCCTTCTACCCCCTCCCATACAAAATGACACAATTACGCAATTTGACAATAAACGGATTTGCTCAAAAAGTATAAAAGTTATTGGCCTGAAATTCAGAATATATTACTTTTATAATAATATCAATCTATCGTATAAAAATTGTGCGTGTCCTCCCCCTCCTTCTACCACCTCCCATACAAACTGTACTTATCATGAATTACTCTAAGCCAATTTCCTCAGTGCTTATAAAATTCAGCGGGCTGAAATTGTGCACCAAATATTTATTTAAAATTTTTAGTAAGTTCAAAAAAAACCCCCTCCCATACAAAATGACACAATTTCGCAATTTGACAATAAATGGATTTAGTCAAAAAGTATAAAAGCTATTGGTCTCAATTTTGGTATATATTACTTTTTTAATGATTTAAATCTACAGTACAAAAATTATTTGCTTCCTCCCTTTCCTTCCACCCCCTTCCATACAAACTACACTTTTTCCTGAAATGCTCTAAGCTGATTTTCTCAGAACATATAACATTTGTTGAGCTCATATTTTGTAATAAATATTTAATTAATATTATTACTAAGATGAGTAAAAAAATATTTGATTTGCTTCACTACTTCTACCCCCTCCCATACAATATGACACAGTTTCACAGCTTCACAAAAAATCGATTTTCTTGAAAAGTATGAATGGCACTAGTCTGAAATTTAAGGGATGCCAATTTTATAATATTCCTAGTTATTTCTGAAAAAATCATTAAAATCCCCCTACTCTTTCTACCACCTCCCATACAAACTGCACATTTTCACTAAATCAAACTCACTAATTTTCTCAGTTCCCTTTCAGTTTTTGGAGTAAGCATTTTGTATAAAACATTTTCATAGCTACTTTAGCATGATGTCGAAAAAATTAGTTCAATGCTATCATCCCTTCTAACACTCCCTATACAAAATTTCATGGAATCACAAAAAATTCTATTTCATCTAGAGTATCGTAAGATTGCGCTTTACGCGCAATCGTAGCCCTGTTATGTTTTTTAAGATGGTTTTGCTGTCTTCGTCAACCGAGTTTTCCTATCGCTTGCATGATTTGCCTACTGACCGGTTACCATTCGCTTGGCCTTTAAAAGCACGTTTGGGGATTCTTCTGGCTTCTATTCGCTCTACATGGCCAGCCCACTGCAGTTTACGGAGCTTGATGAATGTTGAGTTTCTGGATCGTCGTAGAGTTGATACAACTCAGGGTTGTATCATATTCGCCATTCCGTTTCTTCCTTCACAGGTCCCAAAATTCTTCGGAGGACCTTTCTTTCGAATGCATTAACTGTCTTTTCGGAAGTTCGCGTTAATGTCTCCGTCCCGCTGCTATAACAGAGCACAATTTTATATACTCGCAGCATATTGTTCCTGTGCACTTTCTTGGATTTCATTACTGGAAGTGCCGAATAATATATTTTATTTGCTTGTATTATCTGTCGATTCATTTTGTCCGTTTTACTGCCGTCCTTTGCTAGATTAGCCCCAAGATATATGAAGTTGTCCACACTCTCCAAATTATAATTCGCAATTATTATGATTTGTCTGATAGGCATTCTCCTTCTTGTTTGCGCCATTACTTTTGTATTTGATGTAACTTTAAATTTAATGCGCAACCCGACTTCTTTAGCGGAGAAGTCAAGATTGACAAATACTTCCTTAGCTGAGTGTGATCTTGCTAGGATGTTAATGTCGTCAGCGTATGCTACGAGTGGTGTGGACTTGAACGGTAGTTTCCCATTGTCTAGTGCCAAGTTGAAAAGCATAGGGGCTAGATCATCTCCTTGCTTTAAACCACATTCCGTTCGAAAGCTGGTTGTGGAATCGGTTTGTATTCTCACTTGGGATTCGTCATTGTGAGTCTTGTTAGTCGGACTAGTTTTGGGGGAATTCCAAAATCAAGAATGATTTGGTACAGTACCATCCTCTCGATACTGTAGTATGCTTGTTTAAAATCTGCGAAGATTTGGTGTACGTCTGTGCTTATTCCTAGCATTTCTCAAGCACATGCTTGACCGAGAATATCTGATTTGTTGTAGATCGTCCGGTTCTGAATCCACCTTGGTATTCGTCAATTATTTCATTAATGTAGGGCTTAAGGCGACATTCGTTTATTTTTGTCATTATTTTATAGGGCGTAAACAGCAATGATATTCCTCTGTAATTCTCACAGCAGAATTTGTCTCCTTTCTTGTAAATTGAACGTGTCGATGATGGTTCTTCTTCGTCAGTTTTGGCCTCAATTGAGATGTTGTCGGTCGTGATCAGTGCAAATGTGATGAAATTGAGAAGATGTTCTAAGTAGGAAGCCCATATCGTTTTAATTTTTTGTGTGTCGCTGATGACGTTGCCATCTGCGTATTTTTAGATACTAGTTTCTGGCTTATATCACTTTCTGATGTCTTTTACTATTGCCTATGCGTCCCGCGTTTTATTTTGTCTCATATCGTCGTCCATTTTTGTATCATGTCATTATGGTACTTCCTTTGTTTTCGCCTGCAGGTCTTTTTCGTATATCGCCTAAGCTCGTCATATCTATCTTTTTTGGCTCGTGTTGGTCGTTCAGTAAAAATTTTGTAAGCCTCGTTCTTTCTATCTATTGCAACGCGACATTCTTGGTCGAACCAATCATTACTTTTTCGCCGTGCTTGATATCCTAATATCTCATTTGCGGACGATTTGATGCCGTCTCGTATTTTCATCCACATATTCTCCACTGGCATATTTTGAACGGTTTCGTTTGCTGGAGGTAGAACTAGGAAATTATTTTAAGTTTTGATTTAGTTCTGACATGTAAGCCTGCGCCACCATTTCGTCTTTAAGCTTGTCGACATTGAATTTGCGAGCTCTACTCGTATTCGAATATCCACGACAAGCTATTTTGCATCGATACTAAGCTCTGACTAGATAGTGATCAGAGTCACAATTCGCACCGCGGAGAGTTCGTACATCAAGTATGCTGGAAGCAGCCCTTTTCTCAATTAGCACGTGACCATATGTAAATATCGCGATGTGGGAGCATATAGAGCTTATAATGAAATTTTTGCTGTTTGCAAAATCAATAAGATGTTGGCCATTGCCGTTGGTTATGTCATGGAAACTGTGCCCCTGTTGTTCCTCTATGAGCCTCCTTCTTTCCGACTTTTAGTTTAAGTCTTGTTTGTATCTAGGGTGGCTTAAAATTCGTCTTTAATTATATCGTCATTGTCTTCTGTTGGTGCGTGGACGTTTATCAACCAAACATTGAAAAATTTGTTTTTTTCATTTTTCACTTACTGGTTTGAAACTCGTGACCTGCTGCAACATTAATGTTAAATTCATCAACTTGTTCCAGGATTGATTTTAGTGCTCCAAGTTTGAACAAAGATCGTACATTCCAGGTTCCGAAAGAGTGTTCAGTTTTTCGTTTGCCAGGTCGTTTCCGTTGAATCCGTCTAATCCGAGGCGAAGCTTCAGATTTCGTAACAGGTGCTTATTTTGGAAACAGGTTCGTAGCCCATTGTCCTGCCCCCAACCTGGAGGACCAGATCTGTGTACTGAACCGCACAGTCACGGCTGCATAATTTCAGCTGAATAGGATATGTTGGAGTTCTCTCAGCTTTACCGCGAGTCCAACTATATCCATTCTTTGCCTGCTTCCTAAGACGCACTGGTGTTTCAGGCGATAAAATTGAGGATGTCTTCTACCCTCCTCCTTTCTCAAACCGCCTTGGGACCATCTTAGGCGGAGTTCTAAGGGTCGTTTCGTTAAGAAATGCTACATTGGAAGACATCACTTTAAAAGGACAGATGACATGATTGTATATGGTGATATTGAACCCTACACTGTCGTATAAGCTCTGCTCTCATCACTGGCAATTGAAAGTTAAACTTGATTCAAATAAAATAAAATTTATAGATTTCATTATAATTATTCTACAATATTACTTTAAATCACTTTTTAGATATCAAACATAAAATACCAGCATGTTACAAAATAAATTTCACTTAAATTACTCGAAACTATCTCGATAATTTGCCAATTATGAAATTGAAATTCTAAATTTATGTTTTTTCCGATGGAAAATCTTCTAGAAATTCTATATTTTTCATTTCTTTACCTGCAAGACATTACACGGCTTCTGTGCATTCCTTTACGGGAAAACAGGATTTCATATCAGATGACTTACAAAATCGGATTGGAAATAGAAAGCTTTTATTTATTAAGTGCAATCAGCAACTACAACAAAGTTCAACAGGAACCATAAATTAGCATTAATTTCACCTGTTTTAATTTCAAGAAGTGCTTCGCACCTGAAGGTCTTTGGTAGAGTGGGCATACCATGCGCTAAGCGATAACACACTTTTAACTATGCACCGTGTGGTTTTTGCGTCATGTGCAGATGAGATAAAGTGTGTTACGTAGCCGCAGCTAGCTAGTTGTTGCAAAATAGAAAACTCGCGAATGGTCCAGAGATAGAGCGGTGATCTGTGCGATGGTGCATTACAAGCAAATCGCCCATTAACTCCAGATCAGGACCGTAAATTCCAATTAAAAAATATTCTCTTTTTCGTAGTGCACTAATAAAACTGTCCCCGCGGACGGTTCTCACTCTAAAGCACCGTCATATCGACATCTACACAAACATATTTAACCTCTAATGGACTTATATGATAAGGAATGTTTTTTGTGGTATACACCTGTCCGTTTTTTATCAAACTACAACCAGAAGTTAAAAAGGAGATCATGTTTAATATTATGGAGTTTTTAGTATATGTAAGTAAATACGTACGATGGTCTCTCTTCTTAAAACGTCTTTGGCTCGAAATTAAGATCGGCGATCGTTCTGGTAAGTCGAATGTCCAACGCGATAGTGTTCAAGAGGAATCGACTACCTAACATATCCACCTTAAGAAAAAAACAAAACAAAAAATAAAAAACGAATTAAATTCGGATAAAGTGGATAAGAGTTAATCAAGGGAGCTTGCTGGAGGTAGAACTAGGAAATTATTTTAATCGACTGGTGATAAGGAGCTTGACATTCGGTGGATATTAAGTGGGACAACTCGCGATAGCAGGGGCAGTTAATATGTTCATTGATTACAAGAAAGCCGAGAAGGTTTTGTATATTACGGTGAGCGCCACTCAATGCAGATGAATTGAATTCTGAGATCGGCTCGATGGTATTTAAGACGATGGGAACTGAATTTTGTGTTTTAACGATTCGAAAGAGGTCTCAAAGAAATCGATCGGACTCACTTTACGAGAAATTTTACGTGGGCGATCTTAATACTATGCTGATGGTATGCGGGTTTATTAGTAAACGCATCTTAACTTTTAAGACATTTTAATTATTTCTTACTGATAATCGATGATGATGGTGTTTTGGCATCTGTAATCGATTGAAAATTTAAATATCGATAGTATATTATGATTAAAGATATGTGTTCAATTATCGCGAACGTAAAGGGAAGAACGGTGAATAAATTAATGAGTTTTGAAATTTACGAATGGCTTATTATTGCTAAGTTTTTTTTTTTCATAGTCTATGCGGAATAGTAGCGAAGAATTGGTAAGTGATCAAGATTATTATTTTGTTTTACAATGACCCATTGTTGTAAATATTCCTTTTCGGATTAATTAAACTGGTAAATAAAAATTAGCTGATTTTTTTTGACATGAACAAAAAAAAAATGTCGAAAATGGCCTTAGATTTTTTCTATCACCCATAGTTTTTTTGCTGCAAGATATTGTTGTTTTCTAAGAAATAAAAAATATTAATCATAAATATACCTCAGAATGGTATTATCCATGTTTTACGGCGATCCCTTGACAATGTCCATCAATAAGCAGCAAGCAAATTGGTACCCCATTTGCCTTGATATCGTTTTTCCATTGCAGAAATAGTGATGTCAAATTTCGTTACTTTTCGGTACCAGTAACTATTCGTTACTTTAAGGAAAGTATTCGTTACATTTTATTCGTTACTAGGTACTCGTTTATTTGAAGTAACCAGGGATAAGCTCGCCAGTTTTGCAAATCATAAATTCAAATAGAAGAAATCACCACCAGTGCCGCATACAACAAGAAATTCCTTGTGGATCGCTCTTGATTTCGTTGGCCTAGTTTGTGTATCAACGAAATGAGGTTAAGTCCTTTTTTAATTCAGAAAGATTATGGCTGTTTAGGATATTGTTAGCTAGTAGCTCGATTTTCTTTTTATCATTCGCGAATGTAAAGTTATTATGGCTTAGTGGTGACATCATATGTTTGCCTTTTTTGAAAAGCTTCTTCGGCTGCCACAATTTTGCTGACCCTTTTTCAAGACTTAGGAGGGTATTATTCTAGCGGTAATTTTTTATTTGGCTTAAGTTTTTTCGAATGCGTTTATTCAGATTGTTCACTATTGTCTTTAACAGAGAGTGTCTGGATCTCTGCCGTGATGTCTTGTTCGATTTTTTATTTAAATCAATACTAGAGTATCTTTATTCATTAAGGGTAGTGTAACATTAGATTTGAAAAGAGGTGTTGATTTGGTCGCATCATAAGCTGCTTGTGGTGAGGTTATCAATTTTATCTTCAATTTCAGTGTGGCTGCAAGGGTTGGATAAGTCGAGTTTTAGGCTAGCAAACTTTGTTTTTAGAAGGTATTGGAACTTTAGTCAATTGGGTTTTGAGAAGTTAGGTTTGGTGTTTAAGCTTCTATCAATTGGCTATTTCGTTAGAATGGAAAAAGTTATTGGAAGATGAGTAGGAGATAGCTCATTCAATGTACATTGATCTGTTACTGCTGTTAGCCCATTAGTGAACAGTAGGTCAATTTTAGAGCATCTGCCTTTAGAATGGTAAATCATGGGCGAAGAAGGGGGATGTATTCCAAAAGTTGTTTTGATTGTTTGCCCGTAACAAATTTTTTCCCGCTTTGTTTGAAATAGTTCCAGTTACGGTGCTTTGCATTAAGATCACTACCTATAATTACGCTTGAATTTATTTTGAAGAGCTTCTTTAAGACGTTTTTGAAAAATTTAATTTCGTGGCATTTAATTTTGTCCCTGTAAAATAAGCAGCACGTACTTTAATTTTCATATCTCTTACATCTACGGCTACTGTTTCTATAATTTTGGTGAACAGAATCAGCTAATTCTTTTCTAATTCTACAATGGCACTATAGCTCAAATGGCACTGTAGCCCCTTGGCCTCCTGATCTTCAGGTTCCTTAACATTTTTCATTATTTATTGTGGAAAGGTTGTTAGATATTCGCCCAACCCTCTATTTGTAAAGTTTTCAGTTTGGTATATTGAGTTCACCAAGGTATACCCAAGCAAGCAGTGTTATGCGTCGACCAGGGTTTGAACTCACTTTATAAAATAAGAAAAAATAATGAATAAATTTCAGCATCAACTCACATAAGTCATTGTGACTTGTGTGTGAGAGCTCAGATTCTGTATTTTAACTAATTTTTTTAACAATATATCTTTAATTTTTATTCATTTATTATCTATTATTAAACATTTGCGTATAGAGAAATTGATAAATTAAACTAAATGTTTCTAAAACAAACTAATAAATCTTAAATTCTATTAATCTATATACATTCTTTTTTGTAATATTAAATAACTTAAGTATATACACCAATTGCAGCTAAGCACCATTATTTGAAAAGGCATTATAGAAATTTGGGTTATCGAATATAAATGTTTTAATTACCATTTTGTAGTTATGTCAATTCATTATATTTTTAATTTCAGCTAGTACTTTGTTGTATGCCCTGGGCCCAAAGAAACTAGGGTGCTTCTGTGTTGATGTTTTTTTAGTTCTAGCTGTATGGATAGTTCTAAGTGACTGACTTCGTAAATTATACCTTGTGTGAAACAAAAGAAACTCTTCTTGGTGACGAAAATGAAAATGTACTTCAACAAAACAGATGCGAACAGTTGTCGAACATTCATTACATTAAATTTTAGGAAAGCTTGTGTAGTAGAGTAGAATTTATTATGATTTAAGCATATTTTAATAATTGTATTATGAATGTTACAAAAAGGCGATAGCGTAGGCGTGAACGAACTTCCCCAAACTAGTATCCCATATTGTAAAATGCTCTGAAATAGCGCAAAATACACTATTCTTAATTGTTGTACATTTAAGTCTTTTGCTAATACATGATACGTGTTTGTCCCATTTTAATTTACGATCAATTACTACCCCTAGATACTTAACTTCTGAGACACACTCTAAATTACAATTATGAAACTTCATGGAATGATGGGAATTGTCCGAACTTGCAAATTCGCCGAACCTGATGAATTTCGTTTTATTTAGGTTCAGTGGCATTTTATAAAGTGTTAACCAGTCATATACGGGTTTTAACCCGACGTTTGCTTTATTAAAAGTGTGAGTCCAATTGTTACTTTTAAAAATGAGGACTGTATCGTAATCAAAGGTCGCTATGTGTCCTTCTATAACGCTTGCATCCAACTTACATAGCTCAATAATATAAATTAAAAATAAAATTGGATCTAACACTGTACCTTGCGGAACTCCATATTTAACGTATATTGGACTACTTACATTTTCATGTATTTTCAGAACTTGAGTTCTGTCGGTCAAATAAGATTGGAACAAGAAGTATACATTACGACTGAACCCGAAAGATCTAAGCTTAGCAAGGAGGAGAGAATGATCAACAGTATCGAAAGCTTTTTTAACATCTAAAAACAAACCTAAAACTTTTTCATTTTGGTCAAGTGCATTAGTAATGTCCTCTGTAACATCGTAAATAGACAGAAGTATTAGTGCCAGCCCTGAAACCATATTGATTTGCAGCTAATATCTGATTTTCATCAAGGTATTTCACTAAACGTTTTTTTTATGGATTTTTCAAAAAAATTTTTTTTGTGTAATTATCTTTAACACTGCATTTAAGAATAAACGCGATTATTATGAAGCCAGCCCGCCGTGTCTGCTCCATACAAAAGCTAGCGAATTTGTATGGAACTGTCATTTTTGTTATGACTTCATTGTGTTGTTGTTGGATTGACTAACATGGCTTTCTACTGTAGAGGGCGTTGATTGATCTCGTTTTGATTGGCAATTAAATAAGTTAGTGATTAATTCATGCGACAGCGAAATGAGTTCGCTTGTATAGAATATACAATAGAATAGACCATTACTACTAGTGTTAGAAATGTGTTGATTAAAACTATAAGTCAACCTAGAGCTAGAGGTACAGTACTGCATTCGGAGCGTTTGTTAACGACCGCATATCAAATACTTAGTTGGCAGATAGCAATTTGATGATCCGTGTCATTTCGACACTGTGTTGGTTGGTTCTCGTGCTTACTGTAATATTGCCAGTGAACGAATATGCATTTTTTTTATAATTTGGGGAACACGTGAGAGCACTGCGACCTTCCCGGCCTATTGCACGTTTATTGCCCCTTTACCCTACCATAACTTTGGCTAATCCAAGTATCTTTAAGGGAGCCATGGCTAGATCCCCGGTGGAAAGAAAACCTCTTCCAAGAAGATTGTGTCTTTTCCTTGCTACTGCTTCACAGTGATGATGTATTCTGTCGTTTCTGAGTCTTCGAGACAGAGGCGGCAGACGTCGGTTTCAACTAAACCCATATTTTTAAGGTGGTGGTTTACTCCACTGTGCCACGGCCTAACGAGGCCGATAAGAGTACTAATATCACTCTTGCTGAATATCCTCCACTTGGCTTTTTTTTTGTGGTAGGATTAGTTTTTTTGAGATTGATAAATGTGGAAGTCTATTCGAGTAGATTTTATGCTCTTGTTAAACCAACTTTCTAAGTATAGGGTTGCAGCGCCCTTTTGGTTTTCCGCAGAATGGCTCTAGTCCAATAAAATTTGGTTCTGCGCCGTTTTTTCAAGGCGATCAGTCTCTTCATTTTCCTCAATTCCCATATGTCCTGGTATCCATATTAAGGTTACGTCGTTCCATTTTTCTAGGATGATTAGGTTTTGAAGGCAGTCTTGTAGGCAGTCAGTAGATCATCTTGGGCTGTAATCCCCATTTCCTGCCAAATAAGCTTTTGCAGGCCCAAAATGCCTTTAGTGCTTTGGAGTGAGTCCATTCTATATACTTGTTCCAGTTGAGTTTATTTATTATTTATTTGTCCACAATAATGATTGTTTTCCTGACAGCTACGAGCTGATATAAAGGAAATTTTCGTAATATCTTGAAAACGTTATATAATTAATAGTGGGTAATGTATAGTAATTTAGTATATTCACGATTTCTGAATGAACTTCTTTGCTGAGATCTTGACGCACTTGATGTTCTTCGCCTGTCGAATAAAGATTGGCAAGGAGTTGTAATAACGTATTGCTTCGTAGATGGGATCCTTCTTTATTCGATTCATCCTACAATTTCGATTTCTTATCAAGGTTGCATTCCGTGTATTGAAATTGTGAATATCTGCGTTGTACGATATGATTATTGAAGATTTTAGTCCTTGGTTTATTAAATTGTACATTAATTTTGTCCTCTCCAGGTTTAATGTTTGCTGCAAGTTTAGCTTATTATTATATACGGCCTTAATGCCCTTGTTCGTAATCCTCAGTATTCTTTCCATGTAATACAAAGAGGTTTGGCTCCATATTAAAATTCCATAGGTTACGTTTGATAAAAATAAATGCGTTATACAAAATTTGTTTTATTGGTTTTGGTAGAAACGTTAGTAATGTGCGGAATCCATGTTAGTTTTCGATTGTTATTCCTAAAATTCCTAAATACTTGGTTTGTTTTGTTCTATGTAAGGCAATTCCATCTACGTTGAGTTTTAGATCAATATCAGCTTTGTTTATTTGGTTAAATATCATGAAATTGGTCCCCGATGCATTTAAGGTGTTGATAAGATATTCCAATTTTGGCTGATTTCTTGCTTTGTAGAGCAATAGTGTGTCATAAGCATATACTATATATTTTGCTCTTAGACCTATGTACTGGATGTAAAGTAGGTAAAAGGTGGGGCCGAGAATTGAACCCTGTGGAATTCCAATGTTGATGTGCTTAGAATCATTAAATTTGTCCACGTTTTTTGTAATGTAATTACGTCTTAGGAGACAGTTTTTTATTATATCGTTAGCTTTTCTTCTTATAAAGGGTTTTCCAATAAGGACTTGACAACTTTTTTTCAAAATAAAATGCAAACCATTTGAGACGTTGTTCCTTCGTGTACTTTACCATGATAAAAATGTTAAGTTTATTGAATAAATTGACAGTAACAGTTCGATGATTAGTGAAAGGGTGCGTTCACAAATTGAATTCAAAGTTGTCAAGTCCCTATTGGAAAACCCGATACTACCTAGTTCATTTAGACCTTGTAGCAATATTCTATGGTCTACAGTATCGAATGCTTTCTTAAGATCTATAAACACTGACGTAACGTAGAAGCCTTTTTCAAGACCATCATTGATGAATTGCATCGCGTAGATTAGTGCTAAAGTAGTGTTGCTCTTTTCCTGGAAGCCATACTGATTCCGATCAAATCCACCATTTTTGCTTATAAATTTTGTGATTCTTTTGTTGATAACTTTTTCGAAGATTTTGCTGATAGAGCTTGTCAGAGCGATCGGCCCATAATTGTTTGGGTCAAAGATGTTTTTAAGCAGGATGTAAATGTTCCATCAGTCAAATGAACGTTAATTACTTAAGATAGTGGCGACGATATAAACGATGCCAAAATTTTTAAGTCATTTGTTGTTAGGTATTGACGATACCTGTAGTTATGTTGTTCATAAGGTCTGCTATTATTGTACTTATTTCTTTTGTACAGGTAAGATATAGAAACATGGTGTTGGTAGTTACAGGACAGTCGTATACGAATATACGAATTTTGTAAGTCTTTCGCAAGGGTTTCTGCTATTGAGACGAAGTGATTGTTGAGCCGATTTCCAATTACAGCATGTTCAGTCGTTAATCCTGAGTTCGTGTCCAATTCATGGATTCCCAGTTGGTAATGGGAGATGTCGTTTTGACCGGGGTCTCTTTGATAAGAGCCCATAGTTTCCTGGGATTACCAGCTGTCGTTTTGACCGGAGGTCTCTTTGATAAGAGCCTATAGTTTCCTTGGATTACCGGCTGTCGACATAAAGCGAAAATTATAAAACTTCTCTTTGGTTAGCCGTATCATTTTGGTCGTCTCATTTTTGATTCGTATGTATTCTGCTCTTAAGATTTGATTTAAAGGGTCTTTCACCCTTCTCTTGTATGATCTACGTTTCTTATCTATTTGGGATAACACCTCATCCGTTATCTACATAGAATTGCGTGACCGCCTCGTTTTGAGTCTGGTTGCTTTTTCCGTTGCTATTCTAATAGAGTTGATTATCGCTTCTATTGATAAATCATTTATTTTTTGATATTCAAACTTGCCTCAATTTTAAAAGCTTCAATACCAAGTAATTTTATGTGATTTTTTCCATTTTAACCCTTTCAAATTTTAGTATGCTTGATTGTCAGTGTCAGCACTTTGAGGTCAATGTGGCAGTACTAATAGCATAGATAAAAACACTTATACAACACTTATATGTATAACATTTATATATAAAATAAAACGTCAGGTTCTTCTTGGCGGGATAGCCGAAAAGACAAGACGTGTTTCATTTCGGTCCGAAAGATAAAATAATATCGGCCACCATAACAGCCGATAGTTAAGTTCTGGCCAGTCATCATATTGGATGCTATGATTATTAATAATTTTTAGAATGTTTGTTCTAGTAATGTGCCAGATTGTATCGTGCATCTTGTTGGAGAGACCCGATTTTGAATCTCAATGGTGTTGATCTTCAGCATTTCGTGATAGTTTTGTAATGTCTGGTTCTCTTCTAGTATATCAATATTAATGTCAACTACTGATAGGATCCTTGGATATTTTGAGTAGATTGCATCAAGGTATTCAACAAATGGATCCTTTGAGGCAGAAGGTGGATCATAAAAACTCGCTAGTGTTAATGGTGAGTTGTCATTAATTAGCTCGACTATTATTGTATGGTAAGCATTATTAATCAGGATAGTTCGAAATTTGATATCTTTCCTAATATAGATAGCAGTGCTCCCTCCTTGACCAGAATCCCGGCAGTAGTGTGTAGCAGTGAAATCCTTTAGATTAAAGTATTGCTTCTCTGAGTTGTAATTCCAATTTTTTAGCGAATATTAAAACCTGGATGTCTTTGTTTTGCAAAAGGTGTATTTCTAATTCTGTCATTTTATTTCTGATGCTTCGGAGATCAGCGTATATGATTTTCATGTATTTATTCATATTTACAATTTTATACAGAAATAATCAGTTTTATTTTGCACAACCTTTAAAGCTTTTTGATATTCCGGACATTCTACACTGTCGGCTCTGTGGAGACAATTGCTATCCAGTATAACGCCTAGATATTTTACATCATCTGAAAAGAGTATTGGTATTCTATTTATTGAAGGAAGTATGATGTCTTCTATTTTTAAATGGCACTATCTCAGTCTTACTTGGGTTGATGTTCAAGTTCTTAGATTAACACCAGTTAAGGTAAGACAAATCAGATTGTATCCTTATGTTATTAAATCATATGTGCCTCTAAAGATAATGACGAAGTCATCGGCGTATACTATTGCCTAGTGTCCTTGTTCTGTTAATGGAGCTCATTTACTACAATTGACCAAAGAAGTGGAGATAATACCCCTCCTTGGGGACTGCCCCTAAAGGTCTGTGCAGTCGATGTACTCTCACCTAGATCAGTGGTTGTCAATCGGCTCTTTAGCATAGCGTGTATCCATTTTATGGTAGCTGTTTCCAAACCCTTTTTCCTAGCGGCCACTATTATGGCTTCATGGGGAGTATTGTCAAATGCTTCTTCTATATCTAGGAAGATGTTTGAATAATTTCCTAGCTTGTTTGCGTTTTGCCGCTAGTTCCTCGTTCCACCAAGGTGTTTGTTTGGCCCTTTTTTGAGTAGAACAGGACAACTTTGTTCGTAAGCATTAATAATGTTGTTTACGATTTCTAATTTGATTTAATATGCCATTAATTGCCTTAATTTTTCGAAGATCGGGATTTTTATTGGTTCCGCGATCAAAATATATCAAGTAGATAGCTTGATTATCGTAGTGTTTTTACTTTAAGTGGAATTCCTTGACATCAGTGCAGTTGACACCAGCTGACGAAGGTTGCACTTTTACCTCCTTTACACGTCGTGTAAGCCAGAAAGGACAATTTACGTGGGCCCACCCTCCTCAGATTGATGAGTGAAGAAGTGAACTTTCTTCAAATTCAATGTGGTTTTGTAGCCGTCTAACGATGATATTATTAGTTTTTGTCCTGTTGACATCATTTTTATTGAATAATTAAGTAATGCTGATCATATGCATTATTAGTTTAATCGACTTCTAGTCGAGCTGTGGAATGTGGAGTTGGTGTTACTTTATTTTTCGTTTTTGCCTGCGATGGTGTATCGTTTCCGATATCGTTGTCGTTTGCTGCATCGGTCAGGATTGCGAATCGATTCGGCTGCACTAAGATATTTTTAGTGTTAGTAATATAAGATGACTTTTGAATTTTTAGCACTTTTAGTTTAACTTCATTTAATACATTCGAGGAGTCCTCATGGACCCTTTTCAGTTGACCCGAACCACTTTCACTTATTTTGGCAAAATTCCATGTTTCTACATTATTTAGCTTTTACATTAATTAAATCAAAATAATATACGATATTTTCTAAAGTCATTCATTTATATGGAAGTTTGTAAAAGAGGCAGCAGGCCGAAACAGGAGCTCGTTTCGAACGAGTAATAACGTTTTTCGTGGTGTTGAATTGGATGGTCGAAAAGATCATAAAATTCTGATATTCCAAAGACTTGCGCCATTACAAATTGATCGCAATGAATGGCTTGAAATTGTGTACGTAAATACTAAATTTAAAAATCTATACAAACTTCAAGCTATGCAAATAAAACTTCGATTATTCATGATTTATGTCGGTAGCGAAAAAATTAATTTCACTTCGATTAATGAACTTTGTTTGACGGACAACAGGTAAATTCATGGTCTAATATTTACACAACTTAACAACTTTACGACATTCCGAGAAGCTTAAGATGCCCAGATCCAAAGAAATAGTCAAAGAAGGATAAAAAGTCGTTGAGATGTGTGACAAGACCGCGCAGTTGAGTGCAATTTGTTTACAGAGTTTTATAATCTCATCTACAAGATGAGCGCCATGTCTGCCGCTTTTACCAATCCTTCTAGAGTTGATGGCCGACCGTTTTCGTCTTGCACTCTGGTACACACGTATCGAAAAATGTCGGAAATCAAATATCGTAAAGATGATAGTTGTATGCTCCTCCGCGTTGTTTTAACTTTCCATGAGAATTCTCAATTCCCATGAATGTTTTTCTTAACAACAGAAAGTCATTAGATATTATTTATCTTCGTTCAGGCATTTTATTCCACTGTGTTATGTGAAATTCTAATGAACAATTTCCGAATTCTAAGTAGGAGATAGTGTAGCGATAGCATTCTTAAGATTTACAATTATTTATGTTTACATGATTATTTTCTTTGTTAACACAAAGATGGCGCTTTCAAAGTATAAAACCGTTTTTTTGAAATATACGATCTTAATCAGAAAAATTTTATCAAAGTGAGGGAAGCGCAGTATCGATCTAATAAAGATATAACAATTACAATCAAGTTGTTGGAGCTCTACTTTTTTCAGCAGTATTAGGAAGAGGAAAGCTAGGAGGAACTTATTTTGGCAGGACAAGCGTAACGTCAGAAAGGATGGCATATTTTCAAAATTTTTGTTTGCTTGCCGTGAAAATGTGGATAAAAACATAACAGGACTACTTCAATACCCAATTGTGACCGCATTTGAGGCCAGAAAAGCAACAAGTTGCTTCAACCATCTTATTTACCACATTTGACCCGTGTGACCTTATCCTATCCTCAACACTTTCACTTCGTGAAACCCGTTCACAGTCGATCGAGGACATAAATCAGGACTATTGAAGTGTACCCATTCAGCCAGCTGCTCTAAACAAACTGATTAACAGACCGCGTTAATTTTTGGGATAATAAATAAGAACAGTCCTTCCTGCTTACCAAAAAACAACTTTGAAATATCATTTCCCAGACTAATTTTAACTACAAATTCCTGATACTTTATGGTCGCTATGTATAGTATAACGATTTAAACGAATCTATAGTTCAAGGAGATTGCTGCTTACTGAATGTTTCAGAGATAAGCCATTTTCACAAAGAACTACAAATTTTAATTGCAAATCATAACAGAATTATGATTGGGGTTAAAGCCCAATCATGTGATACTCTAGATGAGATGGAAATGACTTTAATATACCGGAAAATATGTCATCTCAAATTCTTTCGAATAGTGAATAGAGACTTTTGCATGGGAGGTGGTAGAAATAGATGGGGATGTTTGTATTTTTCGTATATGACACCGAACATGGCATGCAAAATGTTTTTTGCTGGATTTAAAGTTTTTAGTTTTCATTATTTTTAAAGAAATTGGTCACAGTTTTCCTGAAATTGGAGCATTTGTATGGGAGGTGGCAGAGGAAGTGGACGGTTTAAGATGATTTTGAAACTGCTTCTCATCATACTTATCACCATGCAATTTCAAAGTCGATAGCTCTCATATACTTGAAGGAGAAATGCTTTCTTGAATGTATAATACAGATATTTGTATGGGAGGTGGTAGAAGGAGTGAAGCAGAACTGATAATTTTTTCTAACACTTATTTCAATTAT
Source organism: Chorisops tibialis (assembly GCA_963669355.1). NCBI lineage: Eukaryota > Metazoa > Arthropoda > Insecta > Diptera > Stratiomyidae > Chorisops > Chorisops tibialis. The sequence goes on along the minus strand of OY770262.1, from coordinate 260,484,043 downwards.
TAAGAAACAAATTCTGGCAAAATTTGAAGTTTGTACTTTTTCTAGTTTGAATGGAAATCGATACAATGCATTTAACAAAAATTATGAATTTGTATGGGAGGGGGTGGAAGGAGTGTACGGATCAAAACAATTTTTTTCGCATTATTGATATTTCTATTTGTATATTTTATGCAAAACATCAAGTTGATAGCTTTAACAGTTTCGAAGAAAAATAATTTATTTTAAATTTCAAAATTTCGTGAAATTTGTATGGCAGGTGGTAGAAAGAGTAATGTGAAGTTGATAATTATTTTTGAAATAAATTGCAATTATAGTAGAATTAATTCTGACAAAATTTCGTCTTTTCAGCTTTACTAGTTTCAATGAAAATCGAAAATATGTATTTTTCAAAATTGTCCATTTGTATGGCAGATGGTAGAAGGAGTTAGGGGATCGGGTCAATATTCCGTGATATTAATGACATTTATATCATAACACTTCGACGTAAATTTCAAGTCGATAGCTTAAATAGTTTCAAAGAAAAATCAATTTCTTAATATTTCGAAATTTCATGAAATTTGTTCACGAACTTAAGGTTACTTTTTTGCTTTAAATCACACACAAAATTTTTAGCACTATTATTTATGCTGTAGACAGACGCACAGACGGACAGAAGGTCACTCGAAATCGAGGTTTTTGAGCGACAACAAATATTTCTACACCCTTGGCGGCTCTGTTCGAGCGTTATTTCTTAGCGTTACAAACGGTAAGGCAAACACAATATACTCTCAGATTTCATATAGAGTATACTGATGCATTATTAAATTTTTATTACTTTATTATTCTAATAATAACGACACAGAAAAAAAAATTGCTACCCCGAAATTTTTTTTTCGCGTTTCATGACTAAATTAGCCTAAAAATGCAAAAAAAAACAAAATCTGTCCCACCGTACGCCGTACATATGAACTCATATCTCCGAGACCATTAGAGGTAGAATGTTTATTTTTGGGTGGATTGTTGATTGGGTAAATGAGCTTCATTACCTAAATTTTAGGAAGTGTCGGGTGGAAGGGGGAAGCGGGGAAGGGAAAGAATCAAAAACTTCACTTGCTGATGTCTCCACCACGAATGCAGATAGGAAGCTGAAAACAAGCAGAGATATACAGAGGATTATGGGACAAACTTTAAAAATAATTTCATTTTTTATTCACTGGCGTCCGAAAAGGGAGGGTGGCTAAAAACAAATTGTCGGCCGAATTTTTTTTTCATATGATTATATCTTCGAAATTACTAATCACAAAAAATTTATATTTTGAGACCATTAAGTTGGCAAATGTACACTCACTGAATCATGGGCTTTTCACCCGTGATCTTTAGACCTAACTGATACGAGAAACGGACACAGCGCCTCGGATACGGACTGATTCTACAGTAACGACTTTTGGCATTCAAAAACGGACTATGATTGGCTTCTGGAACGTTCGAACATTGAATGATGGGGGAAGAGCTGGGGTTACTCGGTCCTTGCACCGCCAATCAGTGATCGACCGTGAAGCACTATAACATCCAAATCTTGGGCTTGAGGGAGGTCAGGTGGACAAGATCAGGAGAAGAATGAACCCCGAGTGGAAACACTATTCTGTACATTGGCCCTGAAAGTGAAGCCAAAAATGGCGTGGCGTTCGTCCTTACACCGAGAGCGAGAAACAGTCTCATTAGTTGGGAGTAAATCTAGGATAGGATTATCGTCATCAGGCTCAGAACCAGTGTCAGAAACGTCACAATTCTGCAGTGCAACGCACCAACTAATATCGCAACATCTGGTGACAAAGAGGAGTTTTATAGCCAACTGAGTGCCACCTTCGAACTTGTTCCTAGAGGTAATATTATTATCATCTCAGGAGATATGAACGCCCAGGTTGGATCATACAATACTGGACTAGAACACGTCATGGGGAGGCATGGTGACCCTCGGGTTGACGCGTCACGACCTTGGATTAAGAGACCCGAAAACGGCGAATTATTTGTGGAGTTTCGTAGTACTCGGAAAATGGTCATCGGAAGGATCCTTTTCCCAAACAAGAGTCATCATAAAACATCTTGGGTTTCCCTTGATGGTGTTACTCAGAACCAGATCGACCATTTGGCTATAAGTCGCCGATGGAGAAGATGTCTCCTCGAAGTGCGAGCGGAACGTGAAGCTGACGTGGGGAGTGATCACCATTTGATGGTTGCCTGCTTGAGATTGTGTACAGCAGATATCTGACGACAACAAATTCTTCAAATGAATCGCAAGCTTATTGTCGATAAACTCAGAGATCCCAAAAAAAAAAAACGCGAATACACCACTATTCTACGCAAAAAGTCATCCACATTGAGTGAATATGAAATGCGCACACTGAACGCCAATTGGGAGGCAACCAGAAACACTTTTCTAACTAGTGCTGAAGAATCTGTGGAATATGTGCAAAGCGGTGAGAAACCCTGGATGTCGCAAGATACATGGGATAAGGTTGGCAATCGGGAAAAGCCAAATTGGCAATCATCTCTCAACCCGATGTCAACCAACGAAAGCCCGACTTGAGGCAGAACTACCGCGATGCTCATATACAGCTTAAAAAGACTGTTAGACGCGACAAGAGAAAGGCCATTGAAGATCTGGCAAACAAGGCAGAATCTGCGGCTTATCTTGGGGATATGGGTTCACTATTCAAAATCATGAAACAGTTGACGAACAGGAATTTCACCGCCAACCACCTGGTGAGAGATGTCAACGGAACTCTCCTTAATATGAGTGAACACCACTTGCGGCGATGGAAGGATTACTCCTCTAATATTTTAAACATCTTGTCAGAGGAAGATATTCCAGAAACAGAACAACTACCAAACATCCAACCGCAACAATCCTCTATTAGGGACGATCCCCCAGATAAGGAAGAGATAGGGAAGGAAAGCTCCAGGTATAGACGGACTACCAACCAAACTCCTCAAAGTGGACCCAGAAATAACAGTCGATAACTCTTTACTGAGGCGTGGAATGAAGGAAGATATCCGACTGAATGGAAGGAGGGTGTCATTGTAAAAATTCCGAATAAGGGCGACCTTCGGGATTGTGGCAATTGGCGTGGTATATGTCTACTTATTGCCGTATCAAAAATTATGGCTAAGGTAACTCTCAGTGGGATTAGTAATGTCGTGGTGAGCACTCTCGAAGTTCATCAGGCTGGATTACGTAAAGGGTCGTCTTGTACCGACCACACAAATACTCTACGAATAAAATTGGAGCAGTCAGCCGAAATGGGTTCGGCACTATATCTATATCATGTTTGTGGACTTCGAGAAGGCTTTCGACAGTGTTAAGCGAGATTACATATGGAATGCTTTGCGTAGGAGAGGTATTCCAGATAAGGTCATAGCTATGATTAAAGAATCCTACGAAGATGTAAGGTGTCGCGTCTTGCATAGAGGAGAGCTGTCCGAAAGCTTTCCTGTGCAAACGGGTGTCAGACAAGGCTGTATATTATCACCAGCCCTGTTTCTGGTGGTAATAAATGACATCTTGAAAGCTGTAATGGAAGGTGGGGAAGGTAAAAGTCTACAATGGAAACTATTTAACATCTTAAGTCAGCTTGATTATGCTGATGATGTGTGTTTGCTTGCACAAAGCCGTTCGGACGTGGAGTGAAATGTTCGCTCGTTGTATTCTAAATGGAAAGAGGCGGGACTGAAAATAAATGTGCGTAAAACAAGTACGTGCGCCTAGGTTCGAACGCAAGCACACCGATTGTTCTTAACTGACAAGACGTTGAAGAGGTGCAAGATTTTCGTTATCTCGGAAGCATTGTCAGCATGGACGGCGGAGCCGAAAAGGATATTGAGGTTCGTTTAAATAAAGCTCGTCCCCTTTCTGGAGGTTAAGAGAGATCTCTCTTCGCACGAAGATGTGAGTTTTTTACGCATGTTACACTGGTGGTCACGAAAACCGCACCACCCCTAAGCAGTGAGGAAATTAGAAGATATGTAGTTTTGTGCAAAGCCTGTAGGTTCAGTTACCTTACTTATGGGTTTGACCATACTTATCACCTTTTTGAGAAAAATATCTCCTACCTGTGTGCATTTTTTCAGAATATATTGAATGTTTTCAAAAACAAGGTCAATTTGCATGCAACTTGGGATTTCCTACAGTAAAAAGTAAAAAATTCTAATTCAGGTTTTATTGACTTATTTTATTTAAAACTGATTACATAATGATCTTATAGTCATAAAAAATGTTTTGGTAATTTTTCCTTCGCTTTTATAACCTCACTTATTCTAGAAGGCATCGAATCAGCAAGGACTTCGAGAATTTCGACTGAAATGTCTTCAGTCCATACTCGATCCAACTTCCTAACTGCCACTTTCCGCTTTAAAAAGTACCACAGGTGTTCAATAGGATTGAAATCCGGAGAATTTCCTGTCCATTCTAACCGCTTTAATCCGAGGTTCGCAAAGACTTCATCCAACTGTAAAAAAAAACAGGAAGTTAATAAATTTAATTTGTTTTTAAAGAGAAACGGTCAAACCTCAAATTTTAATCCGTTTTTGACTCTAAACTTACCGATTTAGCTCTGTGGCAAGGCGCAGAGTCATCCTGGAAGATGACGTCATCAGTGTAGCCTAGATGCTCCTCAACTGCTGGCAACAAAAAAGTGTTTATCCGCATACTTTTTAGCATTCATTGTGCCTTCAATGAAGTGTAGTGGTCCTTTCGTGAAAAAGGAGAAGCATTCCCGGACAACTAGCTTGACGCATTCTTCTGCGTCGCGATAGTGCAGCCACCGCTGTATCGTTCTCCACTTTTTCTTCGAATATTCGGCCGATTATCTGCACACAGGAAGTTAAACTTGCTTTCGTCAGACCAAACGATGTTTCGACAGTCATCAATCGTCCAGGTTTCATGCCGTTTTGCACATTCCAAGCGAGCCAGCTTCATTTTTTGGGTGAGAAGTGGCGTTTTCGCAGGTCGACGTCCGTACAAGCCGGCTTCTCTGAGTCTTCTACGGACGGTTTCCACGCTGAATTGTACGCCGTGATGGGTAATAAGGTCATTTCTAATCGTTGGAGCACTTTTGAAGCGTTCCTTTAGGCTTATCCGTCGAATCGTCGTATCTACCCTGCTGGTAGTCTTCCTCTTGGGATCATACCCTTTGGACAGTTCCAAAGGGTCCAAATTTTCTTTTTTCTGCAAAAGGCGTACAATTGTAGAATGGCTACATCCTATTTTATGAGCCATAGCGCGAGAAAATAGTCCTTCCTCCGCCAAAGTAAAAAGTTTTACTTTTTCGTCGCGTGACAACTGCTTATAATTATATATACTCATACTGCACTTTTCACTGATTAGGTTCTGTGGATTTAAAAACACTAAACTAAATATTCCAATTGGCACCCTTTTATACTTAAAATCTAACGAACTTTTCAGATACAGGTAGTATATTTTATTGCCACCCCCGATCCCGAACATATTTAGGTGAAATCTCACGACTAGGTAGGTGATGCGGTTTTCGTGACCGCCAGTGTATATGATTGCACTACGTGGAAAGTGACCGTTCGACTTACCAAGAAACTACAAATTTTCGTGAACCAATGCCTGCCACGCATTTTAGGAATATTCTGGCCAGAAGTGATCTTCAACCACGAACTTTGGAGTACAACTGGCCAAGCTAAAATAGGTATTGAGATTCAAAGGCGGAAGTGGCAGTGGATCGGTCACACTTTGAGGAAGCCAGAGCAAAACATCGCCAAACAGGCTCTGGGTTATGATCCTCAAGAAAAGCGTCGGGGTGGCCGCAGTTGGAGTTGGAGCAGTTGAGGATTAGGCCAGATGAATAGACATTTCCTGGCAACAGCTTAAGGCCGATGCTCAGGATCGCGCCTTGTGGAAGAGAGTTATTTCTGTCCTATAACCCTATAGCGGGTCTTATCAGGAATTTGATTGGAATTTCTTTTTCAATGTCCATAGTTTTTACATACGAAGCACTTTCCGGGTTTAACATTTTTATAGTTATTGCGAAATTGTGGCTTACCTTTTGAACACGACTTTCTTGCAACAAGAGCTTTATTTACTTCATTACTTGATGATGTTTGGCTTGTCATCCGCGACTCCTCCATTAACAACCTTGCCGTTCGATTTTTCAAGATTTGCTGGTCTTCTACTGTTGATTCTCAGGCACTAGGTATAAAAATGAATATGACTGGAAAAAAGAGTCATCAAAATTTTGGCTATAACCATAGATTCTGATATTGTTGCTTCTCGAGCATAGATATACACTCGGCAGAAAAAGTTTGCGTACATACCCAACACATCCGGCATATCTATAAAAAACATCGTTTCTAACATTTTACTCCGAAATATATTTTTTTCCTTTTTTTCATTACTTCATTATGAACATAAAACAAAACAAAAATGAGAATTACTGTACTCTAAAACAACGGTACAATTCGGAAATGAAAAATAGTCTGAAATTCCAGGAATAAAAAGTCTGCGTTCAAAGCGTATAAAGGAAAGTCAAAGTCTCTGAGTTGCAGTTTAATCATTAATGATAATAAAGTTTGTGTAGAAAAGTTGATAAACGAGTTTTTATCTAAGGTTTGCGTTAAAAATAATTGCTAAAAAAACGTTAAGTAAGAGCTGTCTAATAAAGGAAAGGAAATTTAATTTGGGGAAAGGAAAATTATCGAGGATTTGTGGAAAAAAGGTACATCATACCGTGAAATAGGTGCAATAGTCAGCAGAAGTCATCCATCTGTCCAACGAGTCGTAAAAAATTTGGAGGCCGTCCTCCAAAGTCGAGCCCTCAGCAAACTCGGAGTTTGCTCCGAACGATGACGGCTAATCCTAGATTAACTGCAGCTGATATGGCAAAGGACATCATCAGCAAAGTACCGCAAGTCTATTTCTGATGATGGTCTTCGTAAAGTTTTTAGGAAATATGGGTATCACGGATGCGTTGCCCGTAGAAAGCCATTTATAACAACAGTAAACAGACTCAAGCGGCTGGCGTTTGCTAAGGAACACATAAATAAGCCAAAAGAATTTTGGAAACAAGTTATTTTCTCGGATGAAAGTAAATTTTGTATTTTTGGAATCAAAGGTCGGAAGATTGTATGGAGAAAAACTGGCGCGGCCTTCGACGTAAAAAATCTCTGTCCAACAGCAAGGCACGGTGGTGGCGGTGTTATGATATGGGGGTATATGGCTAGTGGAGGAGTTGGAAAAATGGAGTTTATTGAAAGTATTATGAATAAAATAGACTACCTTAATATTCTCAAACGCAATTTGAAGAAAAGTGCAGAGCATTTGGGCTTAAGCGACATCTTTTACTTCCAACAATACAACGACCCTAAGCGCACTGCGAAGGTAGTAAGACTCTGGTTGCTGTATAATGCCCAAAATCAGCTTCGTACACCGCCCCAATCTCCTGATCTTAACCCAATTGAGCATTTGTGGCATCACTTGGAACAAAGTATTCGAGCGCACACAATAACGTCGAAGGTAATGCTCAAGGAAGTCCTGATCCAGGAGTGGAATTCAATAACCCCAGAGTTCACTAAGAAGCTGGTAGATTCCATGCAAAAACGGTTGTGGGAAGAAATAAAGAGACGAGGATATCCCACAAGCTATTAACGAGGAAAAGCAATTGTTTTATTTTGAAAAGAAATATTTGTACGCAGACTTTTTATTGTTGCAATTCAGGATTTATTTTCGTTTTTTAATTTTAATATTTTTGTGGAGTACAATAATCATTATTTTTGTTTTGTTTTATGTTTGTAATAAAGCCATGAAAAAAAAGAAAAAAAAACATTATGAAATAAATTACTTAAAACGATGTTTTTTATAGATATGTTGGATATGTTGAGTGTGTACGCAGACTTTTTCTGCCGAGTGTATGTATTGACATGCTATCCATCGAATCTTTAGAAAAATTATAAATAGAAACAAATGAATGCAAGTCTGAGACTTTTGTTCATTGATGCTCTCGAGGTAAGACCACTTGTCATGCGCGGTTTCAGCGTTCATGATATGAATTATAGCTTGCTGGCTCACTGTAGTTGCAATCACCCTTTGCGCTCAAGAGTAATCTTTTTTCTGAGCCAGTTCCACTATTTTCATCTTTGAGATGTTGTTCAAAAGCTCCTACCACGACATCTAGAATATCATCAGATCTTAAAGATACCTTTACCAGGAACTTCTATATCAGCCAATTGTCGTCCCACTGCAATTTTTCAACTTTGAAAAGATCAGTGTCCGTTCTCCGCAAAGATTGAAAAAAAAAAATCAAAATCCGTTTTCTTTATTCCGCACTATATTGAAAAAGTTAATAAATAATCTGTGCAACACAGTTTATTTTCTCACCCACTAGCAGTTCCACGTGTTCTCCACAATTTTTCTTATTTTGCACGTACAAAAAGTCCCTAGAAAAATTTTAACACGCAGTTTGGTTTCCGCGAAAAAAAAAAGATTAACTCAGTCAGCACACTTTAACTTTGCTTCACGGTACATTTTTTTTATACTCTAGATGAAATCTGAGAGTATATTGTGTTTGCCTCACCGTTTGTAACGCTAAGAAATAACGCTCGCACAGAGCCGCCAAGGGAACAGAAATATTTGTTGTCGCTCAAAACCTCGATTCCGAGTGACCGTCTGTCCGTCTGTGCGTCTGTCTACAGCATAACTCTCGAAAGCTTTGAGCTATAGTGCTAAAAATTTTTGTGTGTCATTTTTAGCAAAAAAGTAACTTTAAGCTCGTGAATGGGCTACATCCCCCCACTCCTTCTACCCCCTCCCATACAAATTTCATGAAATTTCGAAATATTAAGAAATTGATTTTCTTTGAAACTATTTAAGCTATCGACTTAAAATTTAGGTCAAAGTATAATGATGTAGATGTCATTAATATCGCGGAGTATTGACCCGATCCCCTTACTCCTTCTACCCCCCATACAAATGGACAATTTTGAAAAATACATATTTTCGATTTTCATTGAAACTAGTAAAGAGAGCTATCGACTTTGAAATTGAATCAAAGCATGGTGATAAGGATGATGATAAGCGGTTTCAAAATCATCTTAAACGCTCCACTTCCTCTGCCACCTCCCATACAAGTGCCCCATTTTCAGGAAAACTATGACCTATTTCTTTAAAAATAACGAAAACTAAAAACTTTAAATTCAGCAAAAAACATTGTGCATGCCATGTTCGGTGTCATATACGAACAATACAAACCTCCCCCTCTACTTATACCACCTCCCATGCAAAAGTCTCTTTTCACTATTCGAAAGAATTTGAGATGACATATTTTCCGATATATTAAAGTCATTTCCATCTCATCTAGAGTACCATATGATTGGGCTTTAAGCCCAATCATAATTCTGTTATGTTTTTTATAAAAAAAATTTTAGTATACAAGTTATAAGTAGTCACAATGGTATAAAATTACACTTTCGAGTTCAGGTTTGCATAATGCAATTCAAAGTAAATAATGCGCATGATAACAATTCAAATTTTGTTTTACACTGACTCTTACAAATCATTGAACGCTTCATTTTGTGTTGCAATAAAATGCTTGCATATATATATTCATTTACTTTAACATTTAGTTACTGCTTGAATTTGAGGAAACCTTCACCTATTGATATCTCGGTTGCAGGTCAACTGTTGTTTTAATTCGGAAAAGATATTGGTTTAAGACAATGTTTACTGGCTGAGCCCCGCTCCCCCAGACGGAAATTTCTAGCTATCATGGTTCTACAATTCACATTATTAAAGTTTTACTACAATTTTAAACCAATCGCTAAAAATGTTAAAAATTAAATTTGTAGAAAATGGAATGGCTCAACTTGGTATCTAATTTTAGCATGTTTGGTTCGTTTGTTCAGTTGGGATTTGCTCCGTTGTGACTGAGCTTTGACCAATTTCCGCGTAAATGAAAACTCATAAAGTAGGATAATGTTAAAGTAATTTTTGCAACTATGTAATGTACCTGTCTATAACACTTTGTTATTCTTTTCCCGCGGGTAAATGTTGTTGATTTTTTTCAGGGAGATCTGCGAAAAATGTAACATACACTACTTGAGTACTGTAGGGCTGTATTACACCTAAAACTACAACAGTTAGATGGACATTTGGTAATGCAACCCCTAATAAACACGTACCGAGAGTGGTATATTTTCATACGGTGTGGGTCGATCTGCATGGCATCTCGACAACCCCATAAAACAATAAAACAAGAGAAATGAAGACCGAGGCCTATTCGCACCTCAAGAGGGATCGATATGCATCGCACCTGGAATAACAAATATTAATTCGGGTTATTCTCACAATCTTAGAGTTTTAGGAAGACCTTTTTTGTTGAAAATCAGTAGTTTTTATTTTTTCTCCCTTCACGTTCGAAAGGAAAGTTTTCTCAACTAGAAAAAAACGGTGGAGTGTGCGTCTGTATGGTCGACGTTCTAACTTATTCCGAAAGTGGTGGTGTATGATGTATCTATACCTCTTCACCAGATAGTTATCTGCCAAAATCAGCAGATTTCGCTGTTTCACATACTTGGCTCAAAATATAACTAAGTAACACTGAAAGGTTCGGATCTTTGATTTTTCAAATTCGATCAATGAAATCATTTAACACAATCAATACCACATTTTGTAAAACTTTCAACTTCATCTTCCAATTTGTGCAAAAATTCCACAATCTATTCTCTCAACATATTTAAAACTTGTCCCTATATAGCTAGAATTTTATTGAAAACCAACTGACAACCCAACAATTAGAGCCTTTTAAGTTACCGGACAGACAGAAACGCATTAAGAATCCCGTCCAAACGTATAAAGGAAATATTTATATAATGGGATGGACGGTGTGGACCTCCTTTTCACGCTGTTAAAAATTCCAAAAAGATCGGGGATCCGATAAGAAAAACCAGCGCCCAGCAATATTAGACTTGCGATCACCGATCATTATTCCTTCAAGATCTTTCTTCTCATCTTATTCTGTCTTTCGATCGCGAAGACCTTAATGTCTCTGGTCTTTTTTCCTTTTTGTTACCTTTAGCACCTTTTATAGAATGTCTAAGCGCCACATAATACACATACATGGAATGATCTTAAATTGATCGACTTGAAATGAAAACCAATGAACTAAAGATTGCTTAGACTGACAAAAAAATGAACAAGTCTAGCATGTACGTATGTATGTATGTATGTAGCTATTGAGTTGAAATTGAAAGAAAAAGAAGCCGTGGCTAACATCTTAAAGATCCTAATCAACAATTATCGTTATTATTGTTTAAGTCCGACCAATTAGAGATGATCCCTGGAGATAGGTAACACGCTGAACCTGAGCGGTTAAGTCCATACAAGAATTTGCCTTTTTTATTTCTTCATTATAGTGAATGAGTGGTGCTGAGGATCTCCTTTTTTATGTATGTTATTATCAGGTGTATATAATTAAATTAGCAGGCAGTGAAGATGAGACGACTTTCTTTTATCCGTCACCGGTCAAATGAATGGGAACTTCAATCCAATGACTTTATTGAAATTGATCTTATTCAATTTGCATGATTCATATGTATACTTCTAATTGAGATTTGATGGTGGTGCCTTTTTTGCAAATGTCATTAGTTTGCCATATCGTATTGCGCTAATTACTTGGTAATCGAAGTTTACCTCCCTTAACGAAATCTAATTTTATGACTAAGTGTAATGAGTTTAAGTCGTTACGATGTTCGTCTCTAGGTGTTGTGATCATGTTCATACTTCAAAATGTCATGCAATTACCATTTCATGTTCAAAAGATCCTATAGACTTCAATTCACGCTATAAGTAAAGTAAAAGTCGATGGAGAATTAGGTATATTGCTGGACTCATCTTTATTCTCTGCTGATCATATTAGACATATCACCAACAATTCCAAAACAGCACTAGGTTTCATTAAGCGGGTTTTTTATAATTTTAATAATATCAGGACTATTGAAACTCGATATGCTCTATATCTTTTGTACGAAGCAAAGAGTACTTATCAGCAGTGGCGTGGCGTGACTTTATAGTTAGGGGAAGAAATTATTTTTTTTAAATATATTGATTTATTACTGTTAAGCAATGTATTATATATATTATTAAGACCTTTCTCGTTAGCTGCTGTAATAATTACATTACGATCTAACAACAAAAATACACTTGCACAAAAAAATTTATATATATAAAAAAAAACGATCGACATTCACCTGTAGTACAGGAATACCTCTCCTACGCAAAGCATTCCATATTTAATCTCGCTTAACGCTGTCGAAGTCCACAAACATGAGATGTAGTGGCGAACCCATATAATATATATGGAGCTTACATTTTGTAATAAATACTTATTTAGCATTATAATTAATGGTTTGGTGAATGTTTTCACAGTGCATTTCGAATTGAAAGAAAAGATTTCCGGATACTTCACTGTTACGCTTTATTATTCGTGACGTTTCGGTCTCTGCTGAGACCTTTATCAAACTGATCGACAATTACAAAGCACAATTATTATATAGAAGAAAGTTCTCCGGTGTCTCGGTTGAATGGAGCTTAAAGCGTTTGAATTCATAAATTAACGAACAATTCATATTATTCAATTTCCTACAATAGATGGCATCTTATTTGTTACGGTGGTAACGGGCCTAAATTCAAAGAAATCTTATAGTGACGTCTTGCTTTGATAGACTTCTTAACCATATTTAATAATTGTAAATTAAATCTAACACAAATAAAACATTTTTTCTAGGTTCGATTTAAAAATTCCCGAATCAGCGATCCGACTCTGTTTTTTTACCCTTTGCCTTCCATGCAACAGGAGGAGAACAAACTTAAAGAAAAAAATTCAGAAGCGCTAGGTCAGCAAGGCGCGAGCTTGCGAATGAATGCTATCCCCTTCCTAAAGAAGTCGAACTTGCGCTCGTCGCGCGCGAAAATTTTGCTTGTATTGGCCGGGGCCTCGTATATGCATTTTTTAAATCGCATCTCACAAGTTTTTTTTTTTGCTGTGGAAGGCTTTGAACTTTAGTTGGTCAGAAAGAAGCTGTCCTGAGCATGTAAATGCTATATACAGTGTTAGACAAAAATAATGCGAGCATTTACTAAAATTTTTTAATACTTCTGATTTCAGTTTAGTTTTTCTCAACTAAGCATTGTTTCCCTTGCATCAATGGACGCCACGCCACTGCTTACAAGTCATATTTATTTATTCGAAAAAATTCATCAACACAATGATCACTTACAAAATATTGTCAAAAAAGCAAGTATGTCAAAATTACAACATGCGAGTATTAAATTTAAAACCATTAACAATCAAAAAATTATTTATCGCATAAAACCGAGTTCAACTGCATGCTAGATAAATTATAGTTAATTCGGCAGTAATTATTGTTGAAAATACGCAAAAAAGATGCTATTGGTTCGTTTTGTCCATAGTTAGTGCGATCACAAGGAATGTGAAATGACATATAGTTTCTCAAGGATCGACGCGGAATACTAAAAGTTATGGCTTCGAGCAAATATGGAGAATGAGTTTCTCTTGAAATTAATTTAAATGCAAAAGCAGTTCTAAGGATAATCCGTCTATTCTCAAGTGACTCTAGAAGAAAGAACCTTCGCTGTACGGACTCGATCCAACTCTAATGTTTCTCGTAATACAGAGCCCACACCTGACAAGTATATTCAAGAATAGAGCGTACAAATGCACGGTATAAAGTCTTTGTTATATAAGGATCATTGAAGTCCTTGCACCATTTCTTAAGGAAACCCAAACGGAGTTGGCCTTGCTGATTACGTAGTCAACATAATCGTCAAACGTAAATGTGGTGATAAAATATATACCGAGATCCACATAGTATCTCTGTTGTAATGTGCTACCATTTAGGATATAATCAAAATGTAGGGGAGATTTATTCATAAAGAATGAAATGCTTGCACATTAACTATTATTCAAAGGGATACAATTTAATGTACACCAGTAAAAAAAGTGCAAATTACATTGAAGCAGTATGCAATAATTCTGGTTTGAAACATCGTGAAACAATTTCACGTCTTCAGCAGAGAGCAAAATTTTCAAGTGGAAAATAACCGAACTTACTTCGTTAATAAATAAAATTAATAACAGTGGTCCAAGATGGCTTCCCTGTGGAACACCAGATGTGTTGGGTATAGCAGAGGAATGAACTCCTCGAAAAATCACGATTAGATAGGTAAGATCTGATCCAATTTATGAAAGTAAAAGGAAATCCAAGTGCGTATAGCTTCTAAGCAATGATAACATAGTCCACAAAAGCTTTGCTAAAATCGGTATATATGCAGTCAACCTGCTTTCCGCCTGCACTGGGATAGATTTGTTGTGATCGATCTAACTTTGGTAAACCCGTGTTGAACTGGACTAATGATTGATTTACAATGAAAATTCATTGTATCACAAATAACAGCCTTGAACAACATAGGAATGCATATGGAATCCCTGTTACAATATACATACATAGTCAGGTTTGAAAATATCGATGCTACCAACTGGTATGCTCTAGCAGTCTTGCAAAGCGAGCTTTTTCTGTAGAGATAGCCTGGCTTTTTAGTGTTGACAATCTAAAATAGTAATATTAAAGAACGAGAAAGTTAATAGTTTTGAAAAGAGCATCCAAGAATGCCATTGGCGTAAGAGGAGAAAATAACATAAACAGTCATAATCCATAGACATAACCATAGCCAATTGTAATCGAGTACTCGACACATAATCAGTCTTACAAAAAATTTCGTGACCATAAGTAAGAATCGGCATGACGATAGTCTTTGGTATCATCAGTTTAATATGCTCAGGTATATATGATGAGATGAATTACTTACAGCACGAAGGGTCCCATACATTTTTCCAATGTTAAATAAAATTTGATTGTTCCTAGCTAAGGTGGTATTCAATGTAACTCCCAAATTCTTTATTTTATTGACATATTCTACTATATTTCATTTGGGTTAAACTCCACATTCAAAAGCGCATTATTCATCTTTGTTTTGTGTATCGAAGCCCTAATATATCGGACGAAGACACAATCAATGAATTTGAAAATATTTCAGATTCAATTGATCTCCAAACACCCTGAATCCGAAATTGCAGTAGCGGGCGATTTTAATGTTCATAATATAAATTGGCTTCGTCACTCCCGTAACACATCTCCAGCCGGCCGATTTGTTGAACTATTCGCATCATCAAATAACCTATACCAAACTGTAGACAGAGCTACTCGTATCCCTGACGTTGCAGGCCAAGGATCTTATCTTCTTGAACTTTTCTTAACTTCAGACCCAGCTAAATACTCGACTTCTGTTAATTCTCCACTCGGAAGCTCTGACCATTGCTTAATTTCCGCCTGTTTCCCAGTTTCCATCTCGACGCCAATTACACCAGCTCTAAAAAAGTTGGCATGGCATTACGGAAGTGCCGTCCGGTCCAGATGGAATCCCTGCCCTTGTCCTTAAAAATTGCTGCGCTTCTCTAGCTAAACCTCTATGCAAACTTTACTGTCTCTCTTTATCGTCCTCCATCTTCATGGAAGCTTGCAAATGTTAAGCCAGTTCCAAAAAAAGGAGAACGCACCAATCCCGCTAATTATCGCCCAATAGCAATAACCTCAATTCTGTCCAAGGTCATGGAAATAATCATCAACAATATAGTAATAGCATATCTCAACATCAATGATATTATTGACGACAACAGTATGGATTCCGCAAAAAACGTTCCACAGGAGACCTTTTAACCACCCTCACTGAACGTTGGAACAAGAGCATTCACCAGTTTGGTGAATCTTGTATTATCGCTCTTGATATTTCCAAGGCTTTTGACAGAGTATGGCACACTGCCCTTTTAATCAAACTTAAAGCTATTGGTTTGGGCGGCTCTCTTATTTCCTGGATTGAAAGTTTTTTAGCCAATCGTTCAATGCGTGTGGTATTGGATGCTGTGGTTTCCTCTTCTTATAAAATTAAGGCTGGTGTCCATCAGGGCTCGGTTCTTTCTCCCACCCTTTTTCTGATATTTATTAATGACTTGCTTTCTTCAACTTCGCCGATGACAGCACTTTAGTCTTCTCCTATCACTTCATCAGTGCGTCCTTAGCCCGATGTACTAGCTTAGTGGAACAACGTAGGTACATGGTTCAGTCATTGAATGACGACTTGGCTAAAATTCTTAGTTGGGCAATAAGAATCAAGTTAAGTTTAATGCTTTGAAAACCCAGTGCTGTCTTGTGTCCCACAAACGTGACTCTAACCTTGACCCAATCACCTTTGAAGGTCAGCCATTGACCTCTTCTTCAAGTGTTAAGATGTTAGGTATTCAAATCACAGATAACTTATCTTGGAACGATCATATTTTAACATCGCTAAGGAAGTATCTAAATGTTTGGGCTACCTAAAACGGTGTAAAAACTCCTTCACCCCTTCTGGGTTACTAACAATTTATAAGGCCTATATTAGACCACGTTTTGAATTTAATTCCCACCTATGGGCGGGAGCTGCAAAAATTCTCTCTCCTATCCAGATAGTATCCAGTCTCGGACTATTAAAATTATAGGAGATTCTGACATCACTTCTTCGCTCGATTCACTCGAGCATAGACGAACTGTAAGCTCCCTAACCCTTCTGTATCGCTACTACAATGGAGATTGTTCGGACGAAATCTCTGATCTCTTGCCCTCACGTATGCTCTTACCTCGTAATACTAGAGCTGCTTCGCGCGCTCATAAGTATTTTCTCACTTTCGGTCGCATTGTCAAATTTCGTGATTCGTTTTTAAACCGGACTGTTCGAATATGGAACTCGCTGCCCATCTCGGTGTTCCCGCATGACTACAACATTCAGCAATTTAAAGCAAATATTCATAGCCACTTCCGTCTCTATCCCCTTAATTCCCAAAAACCAATATCCTTCCCCCTTCACCGGAGCTGTGCTTCAGTACAAAAGGGCAACCCCTCTAGTTCCGGTGACACATAAAAAAAAAAAATATTGTTGTCAAGTAAAACAGATGGGAAAGACGACAAATCTGGCTTTGTTTTATACATTATAATGCTTTGGTCTTGGAGGGGGTTAGCTGCAGACAGTGTATGTTTGTGCCCAATTGGAAATACTAATAAAGTCCTCGTTGATAAGATGAGTTACATGTTCGACCATACCATACGGATAGCTTAGCTGGAGCTGGACGTCATCAGCGTAAATGTTAGCTATACAATATCTTACGTGGGACGGGATATCATTAAGAGACCCCACTATATTTCTCTGAGGAACACCACAATTTTCTGCTCGAAATGATGATAAAATACCGTTGGCAAAGACGGCTTATTGACGGTTTGTTAGGAAAGACTCTACCAAAGCTCTTGAGGAGGACGAAAAAGTATAGAACTTTATA
Organism: Chorisops tibialis; assembly: GCA_963669355.1. Classification (NCBI taxonomy): domain Eukaryota; kingdom Metazoa; phylum Arthropoda; class Insecta; order Diptera; family Stratiomyidae; genus Chorisops; species Chorisops tibialis. The sequence goes on along the minus strand of OY770262.1, from coordinate 260,466,611 downwards.
ATTTGGAACTACTTGCTTGACCAGCGTCAAAAATTGTAAAAATAACATTCCAAAACGATGAATTTATTTATTTATTATTTAATTTTATTAATTAAGTTATATGGATACTGAACTTAACTTGAATTTCAAATTTAATTATTTTATCTTATATTTAGCATTTGTTAAAATCATTTGTCAAAATATTTAAGATTACGAACAGTCCGTATGTTTATTATTAATAAATAAATAAATGTCGTCTTTTCTCTTTAAAATTCCTTCCTAATACCATCGTCGTAATTCTATTGATACTTCCTTGGTTACGCTTGCTGGTAGTGTCCGGAACAGAAAGTATTCTCCACATTATCCATAAACACTTAATTATAAAAAACCTTCGGTTTCTGGGGTTTGAAGATTATTGGTTTTGAGATTTTATAGGATTAAACAATTCTATTTAGAAGTTACGATACTAAATCCCATTGAAAAGCAATACCACTATGTCAAACATATTGAATTGCGCAACGGGTCACTAAATTCTGAATAAAAATAAAACTACTAGTTTAACAAGTTCATTTTAATTTAAAAACGCAAGAATTTTTTTAATTATATTTCAACTAATCGCTTTACAGATTTTTACTTAAAACTTTTTTTTTCGCCCACAAATCATCGCATTTCAATCTTAAATCTTTCGCTTTCCAAACATCGACTGACCCGTTCAATCCGTATTGACTGTATACCAAAACAATCGCCTTTTTATATCGCTCTTGTTGGCCCAATAATTTCCTTATTAATATAATAATAAAGGTCTCGGCAAAGACCGAAACGTCACGAATAATAAACCGTAACGGTGTAGAATCCGGAAATCTTTTATTTTAATATAAATCTCTTACGAACTATTTCTCTGTCTTCCGAATCATTTTCTTTCGGCCGGCAAAGAACTCACAGATATTCTTTTATTAGTAAAAAATTATTTCTTTTTCGGCCACTCGCTGTTAGTTGCTTTTATAAAGCAATTTCTCGACCAAATTATTCTCTTGTCGTACGATCGCAGTCGGCTACTTCTCTATATCTCCCTGCTATTTACCGACCAAAACCCAATAGACATCATATTTCGAGGACATCATATTTTGTCATCGCCTCAGTTGGAGGACATCTCAACAAGTAAAACCTGCAGTGCTTCAAGAACAATGTCCACCGTCATTTTCGTCTCTCTCTACCTTAATACCTCGACTTCATATACTGACATAACTGTGCATTGCATTAAAGGATGATCCCCAAGTTGCCGTAAAAAAAATCGAATTTTATCGCCTCAGTTGGAGGACATCATAATTTATCATCGCATTAGTTGGAGAACATCTTATTTTGTCGCCTCGGTTGGAGAATATCTTATTTTTCCATTCCCTCAGTTTTGTTATCGTCGCCTTTTTGAAAGAAGTTCTGCGCATCATCTTAAAATGATCCTGATCATGTTGTGGCTGTAATTAATATTACTTTTAAACTTTGATGCAGTGAAAAATTTATTATCTTATTTTGATTTTATCGAATAAGTAGTTTTATTACCTTTTCATGGCGATAGAGATCGACATATACCATATTTAAATACGTTCACATTCGATATTGCTAGTAATGAACAGGCAGAGGTTCTCCTGGTTTATATCGAAGTTTAGTTAACTGGTATGGCTGAGACAGCATGCTCTAATAGAGTGTTTAGAACATGGAAAATCTAAACGATTATTTAAGAAACATATGTATGGATGTAGCCTAGTGGGTAGAGTGTTGGTCTAAAATGCGAAGGTCGTGAGTTCAAATCCCGGTCGACGCATAATTTCAGCATGAAGCCTGTTTATGCATACCTTGGTCACCTCAACCTACAAAAATGAAAAATTCGTAGATAGTGGGTTGTGCGAAGGGCTAACAACCCATCCACAATAAATAATGAAAAATGTTAAAGAACCTGAAGATCAGGCGGCCAAGGCCCGATTTGAGCTGTAACACCATTGTAGAAAATTTAAAAAACATGTATGCTAACAAAAACCATCATGGTCATTTGCTTCTGGAACTTTTATGTTGCAAGCAACTTTCAGACGAAAGCATTTCTCAATTCTTGTGCAGATTGGAAGGTACTAGTCCTTACTACAATGCAACAAAATAACAGTGATCCTAAGGAGCTACCGGGTAGACTCGCTGGAATGATTGACCTCGCTTTACATACTTTTATTCTCAATTTAAAAATGGATATTAGTTCAATGCTGAGAGCGAGGAATGTAAATTCGTTTAATAAAGCATTTGACATAGCAATAGAAGAAGAAAAAGTTCAGTTTCTCATTCGAGAACAGCGTTCTAACCGTAAGGTTTGCAACTTTTGTAAAAAGGTTGGTCATACTGCTTCGAATTGTTATCGAAGACAATCGCGAAACCCTTCTCAAAATCCTAATAATCCGAAGTCCGAATCAAAAAAACACAGCAGTTTTCCATACTACTAGTTCAAAATTTTGCAAATATTGTAAGCGTCCGGGTCACGAAATCGCAGACTGTTGGAAGAGATAAAACCGAAATTCTTTCCAGCCAAAAAACACCTCAACTCCAAAGCAGGAGTCGCGAAACGTGAAGGTTCTCAACGTATCTGCAGCAGCAGTTGAAGCGAATCGCTGCAATTCAGATGAATTGATATTTTCAACAGAAAATACTAACTTTATTAACACTATCTGCAATCAAACTAAAACTAAATTCTTAATTGATTGCAAGGTCTTCAGACCTTGAACTTTCGATGATCACACGTACATTTTGTTTTGTTTTTTTCTTTTATTTGTCCTGTGGGCAGTTTCGGCCTTAATGTGCAATGCACAAACACAGTCATGGAGGGAAGGAATGGTAAGTGAGAATGACCGTAACGAGTGGAGAAGCTGATATATTTTTCAGTTGTACTGGCTGCTACTGGCAAATATTTGCAGATGTTATGGGGGACTAAATGATAGAAAGCGAACAGAAACCATCTACTGAGTACATAGACCTTCTTGAAGTGGAACTGTTTCACTTTTACACCGTTTGCCCATTTTATTTCCAATCATTTTTCATCGCCAGTAGCAACTGAAAATTCGTGCTTAAAAAAATCCCACTGTCTGGAGGTGGGAATTGAACCCACGACCTATTGACTGTGAAGCAAGCACGCTGCCCATTATGCCATGGAAGCCTGTTTGTCACAGGAGCTCTCTATTTCATAGCATAGTGTTAGTACACGTAGACTCATTTACATCGGTGATTCATGCGATGAACAAGTAGAGCTGACATGTAACAATATTTTGGAATGTCTAATTTCGTTAAGTGTTCATAGTATCGACTTCAACAGCTCTCTCCAGGTGTACCATAACACACGATTCAATCAACAAATTTTCATTTTTGTAGATTGAGGTGTCTCACAAATATATCAACGCGTGTAATAAGCTTGTTTTGTAATTATGCGCCGGCCGAGATCAAGACCTTCGATTTGTGGATTCACTTCGTACGCGTTCTTTACGCTATACATAGGTATAATACTAAAATATATTTTTTTTATTCACAAAACCAAAGAATAATAATATTTTGTAGAATAACGGCAAATTCTTCACATTTCAAAACAACATTTTTAAATGACATAGCTATTTATTTACTTAAACTGGATGTTGTTATGTTTCATAATTTAATTTCAATTATCTAAATATTAACTAAAATTGTATAATAAATCAATAATTAAATTCATTTGCAGTATTACTTAACATTTCGATAATATTTAGTATTATTTCAATATCTCTAACATGTTAATCGTATCTTTATTTAACTGGCGAGGCCTGTCAGATGTTATAAAATAATAATCAAAATTTAAGTGAAAATCTTCAGCATCTGAGTATAGTATAAAGCTATCTTATGCTAATTAGGGTCTATCATTAACGACTAATCCCCATAATATTTAAATTAATTGTGCATACAACCATACGAGTATGGAATAATGAATTGAAAACCGGTCAGAAACGCATCATAAATCGTTCGAAAAACCAATTTCGTTTTAGGCTAAAATAATCACTGAGATATTTTTTTTTCACCAAATTAAAATTATTAAGGTTTTTAATTGAAAATTGATGTAATTTTGTATATTTATACTATAGATGAAATCTGAGAGTATATTGTGTTTGCCTTACCGTTTGTAACGCTACGAAATATTTCTTCCACAGAGCCATCAAGGGTACAGAAATGTTTATTGTCGCTCAAAAACCTCGATTCTGAGTGACCGTTTGTCCGTCTGTCTACAAAATAACTCTCGAATGCTTTGAGATATCGCGCTGAAATTTGTTGTGTGTCATTTTTAGCAAAAAAGAAACTTTAAGTTCGTGAAGGGGTTACATCCCCCACTCCTTCTACCCCATGGAAATTTAATGAAATTTTAAGATGTTGATTTTTCATCTAAACTATTTAAGCTATCGACTTCAAATTTGGGTCAAAGTATAACTTACTAGTAGCAAGTTTCGCAAGAAACTCTCGCCTTCCACCGTCAAACCAATCGCCTGCCGCTGCAAATCCTTTTGGTTTTTCACTGCCTCCTCTGCATTTTCGCATGAGACTTATTTCTCGGATCCTTAAAGAGCTCAATAGCCACAAAACTGCTGATCCAAACGGTATTCCCCCCATTGCCCGTAAAAAGTGCACATCTTCTTTAACCAAACCTCTTCGCAATCTTTTCAATCTTTTGGGTACTTTCCCCATTACTAGGGGGAAATGGGGAGCATTTCAAAAATGGCACACTTTCCAAAAGTACAGATCGGTATATCTCAAAATTGAGTACAGATATCAAATCAAAAATTTATTAGATTGTAGAACTATATAATTTTGGTAAAAAATTTAAGTGTGGGAGTGCAAGGGGAGGGAGGTGAAAAGCAAAAATGTTGAAAATTTTGAGTGATTTTTTAGGGCTCTGGTAAAAGATACAAAGTATAAATTTTGCACGTCGATACATCTATTTGATATACATAAAAAAAAAAATAATTTGTTCCAAAATTGTTATGCACCGAAGTGGGGGTCTAACGCGCACAAGGTGTTTCATGTACAGTGAAAAAAACACATAAACTGAAAATTTTTGAATGAAATTTTATGGTAGAAACTGGAAAATTTGCGAAATGCATTAAATAAAATCTCTAAAAGGTTGAAGTATTAACTGGTTGAATGCCTACTATCACCCCTCAATGAAAACTCAAACTTGCATAAATAAACGAACGAAATATTGATTATATTTACTGGAGATTTTGAACGTTTCCGCAAAGTGTTAAATTGACAATTGCCCTGACCAAGAAGCCCGTTTCACTTAATCTTCCCTAACCACTGTAACCTGCATATTGACTTTCTACGCATCCACAACTTGTTCCAAGAATAATAAAGTTTTGCCCGACTTGTTGGCAGTTTGTTTATTTTATAGTTTTTCTATTTATTGTTTATTTGCTTATCTTGTTTTTCTTTCCTTATTTTTCTTTTTGGTTTTCTTTTAGTTTTTATATTTTTTATTTATTTTGTATTATTCTTGATTGTTATTTTATTTTTATTTTTATTTTATTTTATTTATTGTTTTCTTAGTTGTTATTTTATTTTTCATTGCTTTATAGTTTTGCTTTATTAATTTTTATTGTATTCTTTGTAGTAATCAGGCAGTTTATGAATAAAAGAATATTGTTATTATTATTACTTGAGTGCTCCCGCAAGGAATGGAAACTGCAGTCAATCGTAAAGTCGTTAAATATCTGGAGGATAAGCAGTTCATCCATGATCGTCAGTATGGGTTTCGTTGTGAACAGTCGACGGGGGATCTTCTAGTTCACTTGGCATAGCGCTGGAGCTCATGCTTACATAAATATGGCGAAGGTCGAGCTCTTGCATTTGACATTTCCAAAGCTTTTGACAGAGTTTGGCATGAATGTCTCTTAGTTGAGCTAAAGGCCATAGTTCTGAATGATGCCCTTGTTCAATGAATTGAGAGTCATCTCTCTGAACGAACTTTACGAGTAGTATTAGATGGCGTTACTTCTTCCTCCTACCCAATTGATTGCGTCGTCCCAAGGTTCTGTTCTATCTCCGACAAATTTATTACATTTCTTAGCTTCAGAAGGTTGTTTCTGTCATCTACTAGTTTTGCAGATGACAGTACTTTAGATAACACCTATGAATTTAACTCTGCTGCGGAATCAAACAATCATTCTATTACCTCCAATCGCATGGAGTTATTCAGTTCGTTGAACTCAGATATCAGCTTAATCCTAGAATGGGACAGGAAAAATAGAGTAGAGTTTAACGCATCCAAAAAACATAACAGGAGTACAATTGTGCGTAAAGCCCAATCGTGCGATACTCTAGATGAAATAGAAATTTTTGAATCTTAAGAAATTTTGTAGCGGAAGTGGTAGTGGGGGTGACGACATTGAACTATTTTTTTCACATGACGCTAAGGTTGCTATTAAAATGTCTTATACAAAATTTAGGATTTAAAAATTTAATAGGTACTAAGAAAATTAGTGTATGTCTAATGTAGTGAAATAGTGCAGTTTGTATGGGAGGTAATAGAAGGAGAGGCAAGTTTTTAATGACTTTTCAGAAATAACTATAAACATCATGCTTTTGACATGTTTTAAATTGAAGATCAGTAGCATTCATACTTTTCAGGAAAATCGACTTTTTGTAAAGTTGTAAAATTGTGTCAGGTTGTAGGGGAGAGGGTAGGAGGAGTGAATTTCATCATCTAATTTTTTTCGGTCTTACTAATAATTTTCGTGCACAATTTCAGCTCAGTCAATTTTATAAGCACTGAGTAAATTGGTTTAGAGCATATCATGAAAAAGTGCAGTTTGTATGGGAGGTGGTGGAAGGAAAAAAAAGACTCAAAGAGCTTTTATATAGTAGACTAGCGATCGCTCGCGACTTTGTCCGCAAAATAAGCAATTTTTGAGAATGTAGTGTAGTAATACATTATCCGGGATATATAAACTGATTAGTTTAATGGCACTTTGAAGACAATGGTTTCTATTTTTCTTGGAATCAGAACCATAAAATATTAAAAATGTAGCCACGATACTCGCATTTGTATGGGACAGGCTCGTGATCAAATCAATCCCGTGATCTAAGAACATATTCGTATTGAAGAGCACTAAGGACATGTGTTAATGAAAAAAAAGCTCAACTAAAATAACATTAAGCTTAAAACCATAACAGGACTGTGACTCTGCGTAAAGCCGAATCATACGAAACTGCAGATGAAATTTTTGTGATGTTCAGAATTTTGTATGGGGAGTGGTAGAAGGGGTGATAGTACTGAACTAATTGATTTCACATCAGCTAGAACAGTTACAAAAATGTTGTGTACCAAATTTAAGCTTCAAAAATTAGAGCATTGGATTTAATGAAATTGTGCGATTTGTACGGGAGGTGGTAGAAGGAGTTGGGGTTTTTGGTGATTTTTCGAGAAATAACTATAATTATCATGCAATTGATATACTTTAAATTTCAGATCTGTATCATTCACACTTTTCAAGAAAATCGAATTGTTACATAGTCGTGGAATGTGTCTCATTGTATGGGAGGGGGTAGAAGGAGTGAAACTACTCGATTAATTTTTTTCTATATTAATAATAATGCTAATTAAGGAATCCATACAAAATTTTAGCTCGATGAAAGCTATACGTAGAAAATTTGGCTTAGAGTATTTCATGAAAAAGTGCAGTTTGTATGGGAGGTGGTGGAGGGAGGGTGGGGGGGTTCTTAGTGATTTTTCAAAAAACAGCTGCAATCATTATGCATTATGATATATTTTAAATTTTAGATCTGTGACTTTCACACTTTCCAAGAAAATCGAGTTTTTGTAAAGTCGTGGAATCGTGTCACGTTGTACGGGAGGGGGTAGAAATAGTGAAGATAATCGGTTAGTTTTTTCCCAATATTAATAATAATGTTAATTAAGGATTTGGTACAAAATCGATGGACTTTATACGTACTGGGAAAATTGGTGTATAGCATTAAATGAAAAAGTGTTGTTTGTATGGGAGGTGGGCGAAGGAATAGAGGGATTTAAGTAATTTGTATCCTTAAAGATTGCATGTGTTGTAGAAATAATATATTCTAAATTTCAAATTAATAGCTCTTACAGTTTCCAAAAACATTTGGGTATTACATATTATTAAAAATGAGTCACTTTGTATGGGAGGGGGTAGGAGGCTTGAGGGGAGGGAAATAAAGCTAAAAACAGATTGCATCTCGGAGGATACCTAATAAATTGTGCAAGTTTTATTACAATCGGTTCAGCCGTTTTTGCGTGAAAGCCGGACAGACAGACAGACAGAGAAGAATTTTAAAAACGTGAGTTTCTGCTTAGTTATTGCTAAACTAAGGCAAAAATTTAACTTATAGCCATTTTTAAGCAAATAACAGACAGACATTACAATTATATTTATATAGATTTATATTATCATAAAAGTATTGCATTCCAAATTTCAGATCAATAAAATTTATATTTTTCGAGCAAATCCGTTTATTGTGGAATTGCGAAATTGTGTCATTTTGTATGGGAGGGGGTAGGAGGGGTATAGACAATAGTCTAACATTTTTTTGGTCTTACTAATAATTTTAAATAAATATTTCATGCACGATTTCAGCTCGATAAGTATTATACGCACTGAGTAAATTGAATTTAGAGCATTTCATTAAAAAGTGCAGTTTGTATGGGTGGTGGTGGAAGGAGGAGGAAGATACAAATTATTTTTATAAAGTTGATTGAAATTATCATAAAAGTAATTTATTCCAAATTTCAGATCAATATCGTTTATACTTTTCGAGCGTTTATTGTCAGATTTCGAAATTGTGTCATTTTGTATGGAAGGGGGCAGAAGGGGTGAAGCGATTTGGCCCGTTCACGAAGTTGACCTTATTTTTCTGTTAAAAACGACGTATACAAAATTTGGACTTTCTAGCTCAATGGGTTCTCAAGCTAGAGAGGACACAGACGGACATCCGGTTTTGAAATTTTTAAGTGATTATATGAACTTCTGTATCATTCATTTTGTTCTCCGAGCCTTATTTCTTGGCGTTACAAACTTTGTGACAAACTTACAATACTCTCAGATTTCATCTAGAGTATAAACAGGCCTGTCATCTATTCCTCAAACGTGAACCTGTAATGACCTGTAAAACGAATGTAACCTTTGATGGTGCACAACTTAGCACTTCGAAAAATTTCACACTGCTAGGCATCAAAATTAATGACCACCTGAATTGGGACCAGCATGTCCTTGATGTTACCTTTGATGCCTCTAAACGTCTTGGGGTTCTCCGAAATTGCAAAAAATATTTCACACCCATCGACAGAGCATTTATAAGGCCTACATTAGACCACGTTTAGAGTGCTACTCGCATGTTTTGGGCTGGGGCACCCAAAAGACACCTCACGTTACTCTACCGTTCTTGAAATATGCGTTCCGACTCATTGGAGACAAAACCATCACGTCTTCTGAAAATTCTCTCGAGCATTGCAGAATGTCGGAGTATTCAGCAATTACTATCGATACTTCCATGGTAAATTCAGTAGGGAACTAAGCGCACTCATTCATCTACTCTATATTCTTCCCCGGAATACTCCCTAAGTTGGACGTCACACGAGTATACGGTCAAACCTTTGTCTTCTCGTAAAGTGAAACTACAACAGTCATTCATTTCCTGAATATCACGATTTTAGAACGATTTGGCAGCTAGTTTGTATTAACAAGTACAATCTACGGTGCTCCAAGAACAACGCCTCTCTCCGCCTTAATACTTCCATTTCCTATACCGGCTTAACTATGCATTGCATTAAAGAGTGACTCCCTAAGTAATACTCGGTGCTGTAAAAAAAAAATGCTAGCAGAGCGATGATTCCATTCCCGTAGAACTTCTGTGGTTTTTCGCCAAAAAACGCCCGACAAATTGTTTTTGCAGTCTTTTTTCAAATTAAATTTTTTCCTCTGTAGGGAGTTTTGAAAAGACTGGAATAAATAGTAGACCGAAGGTGCAAGGTCAGAGCTATAAGGTGGATGAATTAAAACTTCCCAACCAAGCTAATCTAATTTTCCCTGGGTCACTGATTGCATTCGTAAATTCGATAGACAAAATTTTTCGCACTCAATGCATGTGGCTCCCACTCATCAAGCTTCTTGATAAGCCGCACGCAAGTGAGTCAAACCAGTTTTCTGGGCAAAGTTTAGCTCCGCACCAATCTCCATAAATGGCAGAATGTGGATTTTCATTGACTTTTTCAAGAATTTCGAAGATTTTTTCCAAAATTAGATGGCCACCAGGAAGTGCATTTTTGACTTCAATAATTCCAGAACGAAATCGCTTGAACCATTGTTGTGCTACACTTATCGATAGAGCATCATCTCCATAAACTGCATATATTTTTTCACGAGTTTGCATTCCTGCCTTTGTGGAAGTAAGTAGTTGATTAAAATTGCGCATTTTCTTGACAAAAAATATTTTCTGAAATGTCACATTGCTAACATGTATTTATTTCTGTTTGGTATTACCAGAGATAATCAACTTCAAAGACATCTGTCTGCAAAATACGGAAAAAGTTTTTACTTCACCTATTAATTTTTTTTTTTTTATATTTTATTTTTTTATTAATTTTTTTACATTTTTATAGAAGCACTACTCCCCCTTTTAAGGTAAGCCTTGTGTTAGGGGTGAGTAGTCGTGTTGAATTTCAGAAAATAACAATCAATAATTCAATATTAATTTTAAAAAATAAAAAAAAATTATTCTGACAAATATTCATTTTTAATTAATTTTTTTGACATAATATGAAATATCGATTACTTTATATGATTAATTGTAAAAAAATTGTTTAATTCTTTTCTTAAAAATGACGAGATTTTCGCTTCGTTTTACATGATATGGCAGAGAATTAAATAATTTAATGCCTTTATAGGAATAATGAGCTTGCCCAATATTCGTGAATCTGGAAGGCAGACTGATTTCCTGCTGGATTCCACCGCGAGTAAGATTTGTGTTGATTTTCAATATTCCATTTTTAAGCTCTTTAAATATTTGGGTGCTAGCAATGATGCTAAAAACCTTATCAATGCTTAGAACATTAAGCAGTGGAAATAGAAGACAGGAAGGGTATCTACGTTTTTTTTTAATAAAATTTTTAGTAACATTTTTTGGGCAACTAAAAGTGTATTTATCAGAGTTTGTGTGGCTACACCCCATGCAATAATACCATATTGTAGAATGGAGTGAATAGTTGCAAAATAAAACATTCTTATATTTGTTTTGGATAAAAAAGCTCTAACTTCAAGACATACTGGTATTAGTTTTCTTAATCTATTTATAACACTATTTATATGACCTTTCCGTTTTAGGTGTTGATCGAATATTACTCCTAAATATTTTAATTGAGATACTTTATTCAAAGATGAACAATTGCAGTTTAGCAGACACGATGCCGAATGTATTTTCAATTTCAAGTCTATCGGTTGACTACGTTCTGATAGAGAGAAAGTCATGTAGTTACTTTTGCTAATATTTAGAGTTAACGAATTATAATTCAACCACTCTTTTAATGATGATAAACTATAATTCGCTTTCAGTGTAACACTTTCCCAATCATTGTCTTCAACTATTAAAACAGTGTCATCTGCAAATGATATTAATTCACCTTGAATTGGTTGGGAATACAAATCATTTACATATAACAGAAAAAGCAATGGTCCAAGAACAGTTCCTTGAGGAACACCATGAATAAAAGTAAGCTCGTCGCTACAAATATCATTTATCTTAACCATTTGTTTTCGATTTCTTAAATAGCTAGATATCCAATCAATCCATTTACTATTAAAATTTAGCTTATGCAGTTTTTGTTCAATATTTGTATGTGGAATAGAATCAAAAGCCTTAGCAATATCTAGAAATACTGCGCAAGATTTTTTTCCTGCATCAAGTGCTGTTACAATTTTTTTGCTAAGTAGGGCAACGGCATCATGTGTACTACTTCCAGTCCTGAAGCCATATTGACAATCAGAGTTTATTCTATTACGACTTATGAACTGCATTATTCTGTTTTTGGCAACTTTTTCTATAATTATAGCAATGTTAGATATTAAAGATATAGGTCTATAATTATTAACAAGCTGTTTGCTGGATCCTTTGTGCACTGGCGAAACTGTTGCAATCTTGTAGATTTGCGGGAATATACCTTTTTCGAAGCTAGGGTTAACTAAATGATTCAATGGTTTTATAATAAAAGAAGATATTTTTTTTAAACATTCAATAGTAATACCTTCGAAACCTGGACATGAACCACCAATAATAGACCTAATTTCAAGTTCACTACCTAGATCAATATCTTCAGTCAATGATGTCTTAGGGGTTGGGTGAATTTGTAGAAGTAGTAACTATTTTGTCTGCAATATTTTTTCCGACTTTTGTGAAATAATCGTTAAAAATTTTTGCAATTTCTTTCGCATGTTCGTCAGTATTTAGTTTCTTTTCCTCAACGGTTAAGCATGTTATTGGTGTATGTCTACTTCTTTTCCCTATACTGAGATTGATAGCATTCCATATTTTTTCCCATCGCTACCGGCGTTGTGTAGTAGCGTAGCAAAAAAATAATTTTTAGTAACAGTTATAAGTGTAGTTAATTTATTTCGATATTTTTGGTAATATGACCTCAATCGTTCATTTTGGGGACTCTTCTGAAGAGCCCTACTTAATTTATCCCTCTTTCTAATTGAAATTAGTAAGCCCATGGTGATCCAGGGCTTCAATCTTTTGTTTTTACTTGATGGTGTCTTATAATTTAAAGTACTTCTTTTAATTAGTTCATTTAACTTATTATAAAATAAAATGGCACTATCTTCATCCTTATTCAATAGTATATTATCCCAAGAGGTGGTTCTAAGCTTATCAATTAATAAATCGTAACTCAATATTTCGTAATACCACTGTTTTGGTTTATTTCATTCATGGTATTGAAACATGTATAGTCAGGAAGTTGGAAATGACGTTGATTACATGGATTCCATGATTCGGACAGTGCTATGACGTCAAAGTAGTTGTATTGTTCTAGACACAACACGAGATCAAAAAAATTTTTATTTAAGCTTCGTATGTTTGTATGGAAAATCATAAAGAAAGAATTAATTATTATCATTTTTAATTAGCAAATTGAAATTATCTGCACTATGACAGATTTTTTCGTTGTATAACGCGTAACAGTCAATATTGTTCATCAAATCAATGACCATTTTTGAAAAATAAAGAATTATTAAAAAAAAAGTAACATTTTAGCAAGTTTGAGTTGCTTTTACATTGTTCATTTGAATCTATAACAGAAATTCTAGTCATTGTAATCGATATTTTAACATAAAATTGTATGTATAAGTTTAAACAATTATAATATTTTAAAAATGAAAAGTTATACCTACAGTAACATAAAAATATGAAATTGTAATGTGAAATCACGCAAGTGCTAAGTAATGTGTATGAAATGTATTGAATATGCATTGATACATGAAAAACTGTATTTTTGTATAAAAAGAACCATGAAAATTGTAATATAAAAATGGAAATAAGAGTATGATGAGTCGTAATGCAAAAAAAAATTAATAATTGATAAATTTACGATAAAACATAACAGGGCTACGATTGCGCGTAAAGCGCAATCTTACGATACTCTAGATGAAATAGAATTTTTTGTGATCCCAAGAAATTTTGTATGGGGAGTGTTAGAAGGGATGATAGCATTGAACTAATTTTTTCGACATCATGTTAAAGTAGCTATGAAAATGTTTTATACAAAATACTTACTCCAAAAACTGAATGGGAACTGAGAAAATTAGTGAGTTTGTTTTAGTGAAAATGTGCAGTTTGTATGGGAGGTGGTAGAAAGAGTGGGGGGATTTTAATGATTTTTTCAGAAATAACTAGGAATATTACAAAATTGGCATCCCTTAAATTTCAGACTAGTGCCATTCATACTTTTCAAGAAAATCGATTTTTTGTGAAGTTGTGAAACTGTGTCATATTGTATGGGAGGGGGTAGAAGTAGTGAAGCAAATCAAATATTTTTTTCTCATCTTAGTAATAATATTAATTAAATATTTATTACAAAATATGAGCTCAACACATGTTATTTGTTCTGAGAAAATCGGCTTAGAGCACTTCAGGAAAAAGTGTTGTTTGTATGGGAGGGGGTGGAAGGAAAGGGAGGAAGCAAATAATTTTTGTACTGTAGATTTAAATCATTAAAAAAGTAATATATACCAAAATTGAGACCAATAGCTTTTATATTTTTTGAGTAAATCCATTTATTGTCAAATTGCGAAATTGTGTCATTTTGTATGGGAGGGGGTAGAAGGGGTGAAGCTAATCAACTCATTTTTTTTGACCTTACTAACAATTTGAAATAAATATTTGGTGCACAATTTCAGCCCGCTGAATTTTATAAGCACTGAGGAAATTGGCTTAGAGAAATTCATGATAAGTATAGTTTGTATGGGAGGTGGTAGAAGGAGGGGGAGGACACGCACAATTTTTATATGATAGATTGATATTATCATAAAAGTAATATATTCTGAATTTCAGGCCAATAACTTTTATACTTTTTGAGCAAATCCGTTTATTGTCAAATTGCATAATTATGTCATTTTGTATGGGAGGGGGTAGAAGGGGTGGAGCGATTTGGCCCGTTCACGAACTTGACCTTACTTTTTTGTCAAAAACGACGTGTACAAAATTTGAACTTTCTAGCTCAACGCGTTCTCAAGCTAGAGAGCGCACGGACGGACAGACGGACGGACGGACGGACGGACGGACGGACATCCGGTTTTGAGATTTTTGAGTGATAATATTAACTTCTGTATCATTCATTTTTTTTTCCGAGCCTTATTTCTTGGCGTTACAAACCTTAGAGCGAACTTATAACACTCTCAGATTCCATCTAGAGTATAAAAAGTTAGACTTGCTTCTGATGTTATGAGAATCACTTTTCCGTCTTCGTCTTTTTTACAAAGCACTTTGCCATTCCTGCACCAAACATATTTATAATTTGTTTCATGAGCTCTTACCTTCGTAAGCCAAAATAGTTTACGAGTGTAAGGTGTGAGACTTTCATTTATGTAGACTACCTGTTCATTAATATTGTGCATCCCACGCTTTGATAGACACTCATTTGCCAATTTTTTTGAATTGAATTCAATGACCATACTTCTACCCTTCTTGTCCTTTCCACGCCGTCTGTATATTCTATTGATGTTTTCAATGTTGTTGGATATATGTAATTTGCGGAAAATATCCTGGACCAAGGTGTTGTTTTCTTCATCTCTCACATCAGGTAATCCCGAAATTTCCACCGTGCAATCAAGTTGTTTTTGTTGCAATCCATTTAACTTGATCTCAAGTTCGGCAATTTGTTTATCCTTTTACATGTTCTCGTTCTGTAGTGGGATTATTTTAGAATTTAATAATTTTAGTTCCGAGGTAGCTGCTTTAAAGTCCTTTATAACATCTTCATACTGTTGCGCCATACATATTAAAAATATTCTTAGCATTTTAGGTGGAGCTTATTAAAAGTCAGCCTAAGAATTTTGCTGATTGAACACCCACTGCGCTAGTTAGTACTGTACATAATCATCTATGCAGTACTTTACCTATATTTGGTCGATACTGAATAAGTACTTATTCGGCAACTGTTAGATCTTTGCGGTACTACATAGGTACTGCATCGATATTGAAAGGATACTTATTCATTAATTGGTACATATGGTATTCAGAGCTAATTCTAAATTACTCTTACGCATTATTCTTGTACTGGTTTTATATGAAAAAGCAATTCAAGAGTATTGATAGAATGTAACTTTCCTGAGTTCTTAGGTTCTGTCAAATGTCCGAAATACACTGCATGTTTCGGTACTGTAAAGTGAAATAAGTAAGTATGGGCAGAATTGTGGCGGAATTCGGCTATCGGGTCGCTCTAGTTTTCATATTGAAGACTCTTACTATATCAAATACGAGTACTGTCGTATTATAAAGCAGAACTTAGTGATGTGCGATGCAATGCATTCTACAGTAATACTACAGCCCAAATCGGGCCTTTGGTTACCTTCAGGTTCCTTAACATTTTCATTACTTATTATGAAAGGGTTGTTAGTTCTTCACCCTCTATCTACGAATTTTCATTTTCGTAGATTGAGGTGACCAAGGTATACCCAAGCAGGCAGTGTGCTGGAATTATACGTCGATCGGGATTTGAAGTCACGACCTTCGCATTGTAGACAAACACGTTACCCATTAAGATACACTCTAGCTGACGATGTGCTAACTTTATTTGTACTCCAAGATTTTTAAATGATTTTTGAGAATTTAGTATCCGCTTAGCCGATCTAGATATTTTAGCTGAATATTTATCAATAAATCAATCAATTTCCAATGGAAGTGAATTAAATAAAATTAAATCATCATAAAAAAAAAAAATCAATTGAAACTCAAATGCAAAAAGTTAAGTTAAAAATGATATTATGTCGTTGAACCGATTCGAAATATAGATAGCAATCTCCTAAATAAATTAACTGTTAAGATCATATACTATTATTAATATTATACAAACATAAAAACTATAAAGAAATCTCTTAATCTTTTCATAACACACAATGTGTGAGGCCAAAAATTATCAATAAATAATTTCCGTATCGATCGAAGAAAAAACTACCCAAAACACATTTTAAATGGCGTGATACGACCTAATCCACTTCTCCAATCAAACAACTTACTTAACTCCCCGAAATCATCTCCTAATGACTAAGGCTTACCGCTCATTTTCATTTTATTCACCTTTAAACCTGTTAATTATCACAAATTTCAATGGTGACGTGACAACACACTAAAATCACCTGAGGAATGGCATTAACCCCAATCCGGCATGCTATTCCCTTAAGATATCCGCACTTAAAAAAAAAAAAAAAACAAATATCTAAAAATGTCTTAAAGAATTCCATATACCACCTAGAAAGCGAATGGTCATTGATTAAATTACGTCGATCGGACCACCCCGGATGATATGCTGATAAAAGCTTAAAATCTAAGATTTAGTTTCTGTTTTTTTTACCCTTAATGAGTTAATTATTAAATTCTCGATGAAAAAAAAACTCTTTAGCAAATCACCAGAAACTTGAAATATTTTCGATAAATGGACACCATGATCGAACGAGCGAATAACCACATTCAAAATCTCATTATCAATTCGAAAAAATTCGAAAATAAATTTGTCAATTCATAATTAATCGACCACCATCGTTGGACGCAATTAAAAACGGAAAAAATTTAACAAAAAGCTTAGCTCACGGTTAAAATATAAAATAAAACGAAATAAATTTAATAAATCGATGAAATTCAATGTGATTTTTCAAATATTGTTGAAAGTTGAATTGCTTAACATAAATCGATCGTCATTCATTAATTATGCTTTTTACCAACTGAAATTTTGGGAAACAAAAACAAAAAACAAAAAAAATGTCAACAAAACTAATCGGAAAATTAAGAAAAACGATAAATCGCGAGATACTACACGGGTTGAAAGCAAAATGGTAAGATATTAAAAAACTCACGAAAATTTTGATAAAATCTTTAAACTAGTGGTCATAAAATTTCTTGATTTGTTTCTTACTTTTTCCATTTCAGATTCATGCAAATTTTTATTGAGAAACACCCACGGCAGCTCGATTGGTCAGTAATTAAGACCTCAAGTTATGGTCCAGGTCTCTCTTATTCACACGGTTATGCTAATTTCGATGGACGGGTCTTGTGTGAAGAATTTTTCTCTTATTATTTTCGATTTTGGTTTTTTTTTTTCTTGAATTTTTCAAAGCAGCCAAGAAGTTGCTGGACGATGAATCTTAGTGATGTCGTAATTTTCACTATTACAAAGCGTTGATAGTTGCAGTTGTTAAACATTAAAAAAATAACAGACGAAATACAGGTAAACGTATGACCTGCTCGTATGTTTAGTGGTAGTCAAGAAGATTCATCGCGGAAGAGGGGGTGTCGTAGAAATTTGAGGGTCTGAAACGAGTTTGCTAGCATTGTTCAGTGTGTGGTATATGTTTTATGTTTGAATAAATTGAACTTGTCTACAAGAGGACGATCTGCTGACAGCACTATTATCATTTCAAGTTTATGATGCGGTAGCTTAATCAAGAGAAAATCTTCTACGTAAATTAAGAACAATTTTTATAGAGGTCGTCACAGCGGGCTATTCAGTGGACATCATAATTTCTTTTTATCGGTTATATCTTGTAAGCTTTTGTGTCGTAAATTTAAAATAGTCGTTTAATAGCAAATGTGTCAAACCGATGATTTTTGGATTTGGTTCGAAAATTTTGTTGTTTCGTGTTCGATTTTCATATCAATTTCAACAATAAACTTTTTTTTACTGTAGATGAAATTTGGGAGTATTATACATAAGTTCGGTCCAATGAATTTTGTAACGCTAATAAATAAGGCGCGGAGATAATATCGGGTTGAGCAGAAACTTATATCGTCACTCAGAAAGTTCAAGTCTGGATCTCAGTCCGCTCAGTTTGTAGCTTGAGAAAGTGTTGAACTATAGGTAGATTGTTAAAATTTTGAACACGTTAATTTTGTCACAAAAGTAAAGTTTTATTTGAAAATGGGATAAACCCCTCCACTTTCTACCTCCTACCATTCAAAATAACACATTTTCGCAGTTAAGTAAAAATCCTCGGTATAAAAATGATTAAAATTCATCCTGTCTTTCCACCACCTACCGTACAAACTGAAATATTTCACGACAAAGAACCCTTTTTTCAATAGGTACAATATGAGTACAAAAAAAATTTTGTTTCAATATAATTAAGAAAAAAAAAACTCCTTCCACACATCCCATATATTGGAGAATTAAACAATTTCACAATTCTCTAATAGGCTCTGAAGATTTCAATTTACATCGAAAAACCATGAGATACTCTCCATTCCTATCACGATCTCCCATAAACAATTTCACGAAACATAATACACCAAGTTGAAATTTGGCACAACCTAATTAAACAGTAACTTTTGTGAGATGTGAACAAATTAGTTCGATAGCAAACGTTTAATGCGAAATGTTGTAATTCTTTCTGCAACCTTCCACAAAATATCTCTCTTGAATTCAAGCTAACGTCTAAGTTTACTTTAAGTCTGATCTCAAATAATAGGTTGTTAGTTTTGCTCTGTTCAATCTTTGCCAAATAAAGAATTTTAGTAGGGCAGTTTAGTTGGATTGTTTCGGCGATAGCTTCGGTTAGATTTGTTGTCAAAACACATAAGGAACTAGTTTTACTTAAGTATGAATTGCCCAGTTGCTACTGGCAATGAAATTTATTGAAAATCAAATGGGCAAACGATTTAAGAGTGACTTCTAGAAGAGGTTTATTGTACTTGGTAGATGGTTTCTGTACTCTATGGTGTAGCATTGTAGCATAGAGGGTAGAGTGTTGGTTTACAATGCGAAAGTCGAGAATTGAAATGCTGGTCGACGTATAGTTTCAGCACGATGCCTCCTTAAATTAACTTTGGTTACCTCAATCTACAAAAAATCTGCCAACAAGTTTTTTTTTGCATTTGTAGGCTAGTTTAGTCATGAAGCGCGAAAAAACAAAATTTCAGGGTAGGAAACATTTTTTTTTCTTTTTCCATCACATACTTTATTTTAATTTTTTTATTATTTCTTTAAGGAACCGAACACAGCTTAGGGGCTCACCCTATAATGCTATGCACAGCTGTGTCGGTATAGAAATTGGAGAAAAAAAACTCAAGTTAGATCAGTTTAATTTGGGTGGAGAAAGACGAAAGTGACATTGCTGAGTACTCCGACATTTCTACGATGCTCGAGAGAATCGATAGAAGACGTGATAGTTTCGTCTCCACTCAGTCGGAACGCATGTTTTTGAATACGGTCGAGCAACGCGAGGTGTGATGTGGGTGCCCCTGCCCAAACATGCGAATTATACTCTAAACGTGGTCTAATGTATGCCTTATAGATGGTTGCGAGGTCGTTTGGCGTGAAATACTTTTTGCACTTTCGGAGAACACTTAGACGTTTAGAAGCGTCAAGGGCAACATAAAAGATATGCTGAGCCCAATTCAGGTAGTCATTAATTTTAACGCCAAGAAGTGTGAAGTTATCAGAGGTACAAAGTTGTGTGTCACATTTTGAGATAATACTGGAACATTACGTGTGAGGGATAGATGATTGGCTTGTGTTTTAGAGGCATTGAACTGTACTCTATTTTTTCTGCCCCATTCCAGGATTAAGCTGAGGTCCGAGTTCAGCGAACGGAATAACTCCATGCGATTCAATCAATCAAATTCCTGTTAAGACCCCTTATAGGGGCACAGGACAGAAACAACTCTCTTCCACAAGGCGCGATCCTGAGCATCGGCTGTAAGCTGTTGCCAGGACTTGTTTATTCCTCTGGCCTCCTGCTCAACTGCTCGCTTCCATGTGTTATATGGTCGACCAACCCGACGTCTTCCTTGAGGGTTATCATTCAGAGCCTGTTTTGCGATGGTTTGCTCTGGTTTCCTCAAAGTATGACCGATCCACTGCCACTTTCGCCGTTGAATCTGAATGCCTATTTTAGTCTGGCGAGTTGTAGTCCAAAGTTCGTCGTTGGAGATTACTTCTGGCCAGAATATTCCTAAAATGCGCCGGAGGCATTGGTTTACGAAAGTCTGTAGTTTCTTGGTAAGTCGAACGGTCACTTTCCACGCAGTACAACCATACAACAACACAGATTTGACGCATGCGTCAAAAACTCGCAGCTTCGTGCGAAGGGAGATCTCTCTTAACCTCCAGAAAGGGAAAAGCATACCGAAGGCCTGACGAGCTTTATTTAGCCGAGCCTCAACATCCTTTTCGGCTCCGCCGTCCATGCTGACAATGCTTCCGAGATAGCAAAAATCTTGCAACTCTTCCACATCCTGTCCAATAAGAATAATCGGTGTGCTTGCGTTCGAACTCATGTGCATGTACTTGGTTTTACGCACATTTATTTTCAGTCCCGCCTCTTTGCATTTAGAATGCAACGAGTGAACATTTGACTCTAAGTCCGAACGGGTACGTGCAAGCAAACAGATTATTAACAGAGTTAAATAGTCTCCATTGAAGACCTTTACCTTCCCCACCTTCCAGTGCAGCTTTTAAGATGTCATTTATTACCACCAGAAACAGGGCTGGTGATAATATGCAGCCTTGTCTGACACCCGTTCGCACAGGAAAGTTCTCGGACAGCTCTCTTCTATGCAAGACGCGACACCTTGCATCATCGTAGGATTCTTTAATCATAGCTATGACCTTATCTGGAATACCTCTCCTACGCAAAGCATTCCATATGTAATCTCGCTTAACACTGTCGAAAGCCTTCTCGAAGTCCACAAACATGAGATGTAGTGGCGAACCCATTTCGGCTGACTGCTCTCAAATTATCCGTAGGGTATTTGTATGGTCGGTACAAGACGATCCTTTACGGAATCCAGCCTGATAAACTTCGAGAGTGCTCTCGACGACATCACTAATCCTATTGAGAATTACCTTAGCCATAATTTTTGATACGGCTGTAAGTAGACATATACCACGCCAATTGCCACAATCCCGAAGGTCGCCCTTCTTCGGAATTTTCACAATGACGCCCTCCTTCCATTCAGTAGGATATCTTCCCCCATTCCACACTTTAGTGAAGAATGGGAGGAGTATATCGGCTGTTATTTCCGGGTCCGCTTTGAGGAGTTCGGTTGGTAGTCCGTCTATACCTGGAGCTTTCCTTCCCGCCATTGACCGAATGGCGGAAACTATCTCTTCCTTATCTGGGGGATCGTCCCTAATAGAGGATTGTTGCATTTGGATGTTTGGAAGTTGTTCTGTTTCCGGAATATCTTCATCTGACAAGATGTTTAAAATATCAGAGAAATATTCCTTCCATCGTCGCAACTGGTGTACACTCATATTAAGGTGAGTTCCGTTGACATCTCTCACCAGGTGGTTGGCGGTGAAATTCCTGTTCGTCAACTGTTTCATGATTTGAAATAGTGAACCCATATCTTCAAGGTAAGCCGCAGATTCTGCCTTGTTTGCCAGATCTTCAATGGCCTTTCTCTTGTTGCGTCTAACAGCCTTTCTAAGCTGTATATGAGCATCGCGGTAGTTCTGCCTCAAATCGGGCGTTCGTTGGTTGGCATCGGGTTGAGAGATGATTGCCAATTTGGCTTTTTTCCGATTGCCAACCTTGTCCCATGTGCCTTTCGACATCCAGGGTTTCTCACCGCTTTGCGCATATCCCACAGATTCTTCAGCACTAGTTAGAAAAGTGTTTCTGGTTGCCTCCCAATTGGCGTCCAGTGTACGCATTTCATGTTCACACAATGTGGATGACTTTTCGCGTAGAATGGTGGTGTATTCGAGTTTTTTGTTGGGATCTCTGAGTTTATCCACATTAAGCTTGCGCTTCATTTGAAGAATTTGTGGTCGTCGGCTAGCTGATGTACACAATCTCAAGCAGGTAACCATCAAGTGGTGATCGCTCCCCACGTCAGCTCCACGTTTCGCTCGCACATCGAGGAGACATCTTCTCCATCGGCGACTTATAGCCAAATGGTCAATCTGGTTCTGAGGAACACCATCAGGGAAACCCAATGTTTTATGATGGCTGTTGTGTGGAAAAAGGGTCCCTCCGATAAACATTTGCCGAGTACTACAGGACTCCACAAATAACTCGCAGTTTTCGGGTCTCTTAATCCAAGGTCGTGATGCGTCGACCCAAGGGTCACCATGCCTCCCCATGACGTGTTCTAGTGCAATGTTGTCTGATCCAACCTAGGCGTTCATATCTCCCGAGATGATAATAATATCACCTCTTGGAACACGTTCGAAGGTGGCACTCAGTTGGCTGTAAAACTCCTCTTTGTCACCAGATGTTGCGGTATTAGTTGGTCCGTAGCACTGCAGAATTGTGACGTTTCTGACACTGGTCCTGAGCCTGATGACGATAATCCTATCCGAGATTGGTTCCCAGCTAAAGAGACTGTTTCTCGCTCTCGGTGTAAGGACGAACGCCACGCCATTTCTGGCTTCACTTTCAGGGCCAATGTACAGAATAGTGTTTCCGCTAGGGGTTCGTTCTTCTCCTGATCCTGTCCACCTGACCTCGCTCAAGCCCAAGGTTTGGATGTTATAGTGCTCCATTTCACGGTCGATCACTGATTGGCGGTGCAAGGACCGAGTAACCCCAGCTCTTCCCCCGTCATTCAATGTTCGAACGTTCCAGAAGCCAATCATAGTCCGTTTTCGAATGACAAAAGTCGTTACCGTAGAATCAGTCCGTATCCGAGGCGATGTATCCATTTCTCGTATCATTTAGGTCTTAAGATCACGGGTGATGAGCCCATGATCCAGTGAGTGTCCATTTACCATTTTTTTAGGGCAAGCAGGACTGGCTGTGGGTGAATTCTACAGCCCCCATCCCACAGGGGGATAGTTAGCTCAGGTCCGTGGAGTCGCTAGTCTCCAAAGATAGTTGCAGGAATTGGTAAAACCTCATACTACAACTACCCCCATGCGATTGGAAGTAATAGAATACTTGTATGCTTCCGCAGCAGAGTTAAATTTATAGGTGCTATCTAAAGTACTGTCATCCGCAAAACTATGGATTGGATTGAGAAAGGACGACAGAAGGTCGTTGATGAAAACTAAAAAAAGAGCTGGAGATAAAACAAAGCCTTGAGGGACGCCGGAATCTATTGGGAAAGAGGAAGAAGTAAGTATTATTAGAATAATGAAATAAAATGAATAATTCGTAGATAGAGGAATCTGAAGGTATGGTGGCTAACGTCCAATTTGTAGTATTGTAGAAGAAGAAAAAATAGTTTATGTTTGCTTTCTATATTCAGTCCTCAATAACATCTGTAAATTTTTGTCTGTAGCAACCAGTTCAACTGAAAAATAAACCAGCTTCACCATTTGTTACGACTGTCATCTCTTCCCTTCTTTTACCGTCTCGTTCAAATGAAATTGTCCAAATGTGTTTCTGCATTGCACATAAAAACAGAAATTGCCTACAATATATTTCAAAGTGTAAAAAAATAGCAGAGAAGTTTGACCAGTAGAGTTGCAGTTAAGGGTGAATTGTGGATTCGTCAGGTGTTATCTTGCCGGACGCTCGCCATCACTGGTTAATGATAGTGGATGGCCGACCTGAGTCAACTAGCTGCTGATAAAGAAAAGAATGCAAATAAGAAGCCACGAAGGAAATGAATGTACATATCTTCCGCTCTGTTAGCTTAATTTCCTATCTATAAATCCTCACACCCACCATCTGGAGTGTTATGCAATCCGTGCTTTACGAAGAATGTCGCATCTGATCTAGCCTTACTGCGGTAAAGCAGGACACAGGCATAATAGCTTACCCCTTCTCTAGCTTTTCGTGGAAAATATATAAGTTCAAATACAGAAACCAAACTAAATCTCTTTTTATCTGGGTTCGGAATATGGCGTAAGAAATGCACCAGTTGACTCTAGAGGAACGCTACTGTTTTAATCATCGCGATCACAACTGTACGACGAAGGAAGCTTTCGTTAACATACCAGCAAGAGAAGTATAGCTGCTCATAGTGGTAGTAAACAAGACAGATCATTCGCAACTTCCAATAACAAAATGCTAAGACCTGGATGGAAAAACGAAGCTGCGAGTCTACAAAACTATAACCAGCAATGGCATAAGACATAAGAAGAATGGTTAATGTCTTTGAGTGGAAGGTATTACGATGAATCATCGGACCGGTGAGAGAACAAGGTGCATGGCGAATTCGATACAATCTTTGAGGGTCCAGAAGTCCTTACTTTTATCAAACTTCGAAAGCTACAATAGGCTGTGATCCAGCGAACGGAGGTCAGAACGTAAATAAAAATGAAAGGCGGAAGAAAAAAGGCCTGCCGGAAACTAAGAATATACTGGAAAAATTCAATCGACGAAGGCAGCAAATTGCTTCTGAGTTTGGACTGATAAAATTGAAGATGAAGCATATAGAATGCCAAACCACGACTTGGGCTTTGGTTTCATTAGTAATAATGACAGTAGAGAGAGTAATTGAGGTAGCGGTACAGTACGGAAAATAATGAAATAAAAGGTGTCTGAAAAACCCCATAACCTTGGAACACCCGTAACTCACGAACAATAAAAGTCCCCAGGAGCGAATGTGCAGCTTACCACCATGGGAAATCTACTGTGTAACGATATTACTGCAATTTGCAGTTGTTGTTGTAGAGAGTTTACGGAGACAGCGTACGAAATAGCAACAGTGCTACATGTTACACACTTTCTGGGTTACGACATACTGAACAGTAACACAGAAGCATTATTAGCGTCATTGCGTCAGGGGATTTTAGAGGTCACCTTAAAATCCTAAAAGACACGAAAATAGAAGTTATAACTTCCACATTATCGGACGCGATGCCGACAAAATTCAACTTTGAAACCCCCTTCAAAGTTATAATCAGGGAACGCAAGGACTGGCAATCCATGCTAACTGATATTGTAGAGGGAGCAACCATCTGGTATACAGATGGTTCCCGCACATCTGAGGGGACAGGAGCCGGAGTCAAAGGTCCTAACTTCTCGGTTTCAAAACCACTCGGTAAAGAAGCCACAATCTTCCAGGCCGAACTAATTGCAATGGAGCTATGCATCCAAGAAAATATAAGGAGAGCTCATCGCAATAAATCCATTTATATCCTATCGGATAGTCAGGCGGTTCTCAAAGCTTTAGCATCCAACAAACATGGATCGAAGATAGTATGAGAATGCCTTCAAAACCTAATCATCCTGGGAAAAAGGAATGATGTAACCTTAATGTGGGTACCAGGACACATGGGAATTGAGGGTAATGAAGAGGCTGATCGCCTTGCAAAAAAAGGCGCAGAAACAAATTTTATTGGTCCAGAGCCATTCTGCGGAAAACCAAAAGGGTACTTTAACCCCATACTCAAAATGTGGGTAGAAAACGAACATAAAATCTACTGGAATAGACTTCCAGGCTTGTCAATTTCAAAAAAACTGATCCTACCACAAAAAAACAAAGTGGAGGATATTTTAAAATTCAGCAAGAAGGATATTAGTATCCTAATCGGCCTAATGACGGGGCACAGTGGAGTAAACCACCACCTCAAAAATATGGGCTTAGCTGAAACCGACATTTGTCGCCTTTGTCTAGAGGACTCAGAAACGACAGTACACATCCTATGCCACTGTGAAGCAGTAGCTAGGAAAAGACACAGTCTTCTTGGAAAGAGCTTCCTTTCTACGGAGGAACTAGTCAATACGGCTCCCTTAAAGATTCTCAAATTAGCAAAAGCTATTGAGTTAAAATAGGGTGAAGGGGCTATAAACGCACAATAAGCCAAGAAGGTCGCAGTGCTCTCGCGCGTTCCCCTAGTAATAATAATAATAATAATAGCGTCATTGAGATCAAACAGCTCCAAGAGGGTAGCCTGGTACCACGCTTCTGAAATTTTCACGTAAAGCAAGATGATCAGCTCATTCCAATCCTAGTAATAGATTTTTTTTACGTTCTTCTCCATCTACACGTACTAAGAGTCCCTAAAGTGAGCTATGATTTGGGTTACATTCTCAGATATTTCAAAAGCCAAAGGTGATCTGTATCCCGAAGATGAGCAAAAGTCCGAGATTGGATCCCAAATCCTAGTGACCCATCTGACTCATCTCTTGAGCTTCTAAAAATATTGTGAAACCAATCCTCGAGAACTACTTTGAACATCTTCTCAATCCCATCCCACCGATCACGACAGAAAACATTTCAAATGAGACCTCAACTGATTAAGAAGAACCATCATCGACACTACCCACGCTTGCTGAAATCAAAGCAGCCCTATGCGACAAAAAACTAAACAAAGCGCTGCAAATTGACGAAATACCAGTTGAACTTCTGAAAAACGGTGGAAACTGCGTCGTTGAAATACTTCACAACATGATGCAAAATTTTGGCATAGGAAATCATACCCGACGATTGCCAAAAAAGTATCATATGTCCAATTTACAAGAAAGGAAACAAACTCTACTGTGTGAATTACAGAGGAATATCATTGTTGTGTAAGTCATTTAAAATACTGACAAAAATATTTGAACGTCGTCTTAAGCCCTATACTAATGAAATAATTAGCGAATACCAAGGTGGATTCAGAACTGAACGATCTACAAAAGATCAGATATTCTCGGTGAAGCAGGTGCTTTAGA
This sequence comes from Chorisops tibialis, assembly GCA_963669355.1. Taxonomy (NCBI): domain Eukaryota; kingdom Metazoa; phylum Arthropoda; class Insecta; order Diptera; family Stratiomyidae; genus Chorisops; species Chorisops tibialis. The sequence continues at coordinate 260,439,300 of OY770262.1, read as the reverse complement.
AATGTTGGGAATATAACACTGACGTGCACCAAATCTTCGTAGATTTTAAACAAGCATACGACAGTATCGACAGGAGCGTACTGTACCAAATCATACTTGAATTTGGAATTCCTCCAAAACTAGTCCGACAAACAAGACTCCCAATGACGAACACTGAATCTCGAGTGATAATACAAACCGATTCCACAACTAGCTTTCGAACGAAATGTGGTTTAAAGCAGGGAGATGGTCTAGCCCCCATGCTTTTCAACTTGGCACTAAAGTATGTCGTCCGAAAAATCCCAGTCGATACCAACGGGACACTACTGTTCAAGTCCACCCAAGTAGTAGGATACGCTAACGACATTAACATCCTCGCAAGATTTTCTCAGTGCTAAGGAGGTATTTGTCAATCTTGAATCCGCCGCAAAAGAAGTCGGGTTGCGCATTAATGAAAGCAAAACAAAAGTACTGGCAAAACATATCAATTGCGGAATATAATTTGGAGAGTGTGGACAACTTCATTTATCTTGGGGCTAATCTAGCAAAGGACGGCAAATAAAACGTATTATTCGGTAGTTCTAATAATAAAATCCAAGAAAGTGCACAGGAATAATAAGCTGAGAACATGTAAGACTAATATACGACCTGTGCTTTGTTATGGCAGCGAGACGTGGACATTAATGCGAACTTCCAAAATAGCAGCTAACGCAAATGAAAGAAAGGTCCTCCGAAGAATTTTTGGACCTGTGAACGATGGAACGGAATGGCGAATAAGGTACAACCTTGAGTTGTATCTACTCTACGACGAGCGAGAAGCTTCAACGTTCATCAAGTTACGTAAACTGCAGTAGGCTGACCATGTAGAGCTAATAAAAGAGAGAAGAATCCCCAAACGTGCTGTTAAAGGTAAAGCGAGTAATAACCGGCCAGTAGGCAAACCACGCAAGCGATGGGAAGATGGGGTTGATGGAGACAGCAAAGCCATCTTAAAAATTAGCAGCTGGAGGATGAGGTCTTTGGATCGAGACGATTGGAGACGACGGCTTATTGAGGCCGAGGTCCGATTTTAACTCGGATTCCTTCGGTCTCTCTGTGACCTTTATCAAACTGATGCAGTTGATACAGTTATACAGATACAGTTTGATAAAAGTCTCAGCAGAAATCGAAACGTCACGAATAATAAAGCGTAACAGCGTAGAATCCGGAAATCTTTCCTTTCAATTCGAAATGCACTTTGAAAACATTCACCAAACCAAACTCTTTGTATTGGGGGGTAGTTTCTATACGTTTTTATGCGCATGTCTACTAGTTTCACTTTATTATTTTAATAATAAAATATTGTGATCGACTTGGGAAAAAAAAAATTTGCTACCCTGAAAAGTCCGTCTGTCTGTACGCCGTACGCCGGTGTGTACGCTCAGCACACATTAACCCCTTCAAGATAGAAAGTTCATGTTTTGGGGGATTGTAGATAGTTGCGGATCTCAAGCGGACACGCATTTTGGGGGTGAAAGGGTTCTGGGGGAGGCGGGGGGAGCGCTTAAACCGAAAAATACGAATTTAAATATCTCAACCATGGTTACAGCTAGGAAGCTAAAACTCGATACACATATAGAACAATTTATGTGACAACTTTTAAAAATAATTTAATTTTTTTTATCCATTGGGGTGCAAAAAGGGGGGGCTAAAAATCAATTGTCAGCCGAATTTTTTTTCAAATGATTATATCTTCGAAATTATTGACCATAAAAAATTGATATTCTTAAACCATCAAGGTGGCATGTAGATCTACCGGAATCAGCTTAAATAAATGCTAATTATTATAAGGAGATGGTCAGGGGGGTGCAAAAAGAAACACTTAGAAATCAATATCTCGAATATTACTTGAGCTGAAACTTTGAACTTATATTAAGCTATACTAGAGAAATATGAGAAAAATATAACATTCGGAGAAAATAGTAGTGGGGGGAAGTGGGGAGCATTTCAATAATGGGGTACTTTCCAAAATTTTAAACCGTTATATCTCAAAACCGAGTGCAGATATCAAATTCAAATTTTGTCAAATTGTAGAGCTACATAGTTTTTAATTTTGGTAAAGGGGAGGGTGGTGGTAAGCAAATGTCGACAATTTTGATTAATTTTTTTAGGGCTCTGGTGAAAGATTCAAAGTTTAAATTTTCCATGTGGATATATCTAGTTATTGTACATACAGAAAAAATAATAAAAATTCCACAATTCTTATGCATCGAGCCCTCTGGTCTAACGTGCACAAGGTGTTTCAAGTGCAGTGAAAAAGGCACATAAACTGAAAATTTTTGAATGAAATTTTAAAGTAGAAACTTGAAAATTTGCAAAATGCATTTAAAAAAATCTCTAAAAGAATTAAATATTAACTGATCGAAAAGCTTTCAAACTTCCACCCCCTCCCATACAAAATTATTTTTTCGACCATTTTTATGAAATCAATTATCACCTAACTATTAAAAGCTATTAATTTAAAATTTTGCACAAAAACTTCTGAAAATAGTTGAAATGGAACTGCGTCAAAAGTTTTGAGATCGCCTTTGCCCTTCTATCCCCTCCCATACAAAAGTATGATTTCGACCAATTTCAATAAATCAACTGCTAACCAACAAACTAAAAGCTACGAACTTGAAATTTCGTACGCTCACCTTACAAAAAAAATGAAGTAAAACTGCATCACAAATTTTAAATTTCCCTTACCTCCTCTACCCCCTCCCATACAAATGATTGGTTTCGTGAATTTAAAATACACCAAATTTTATGAAAATTCTATGCAACTTCGTCTATGAAACTGACATTCTATGCAGAAAATATTGGACCTAATTGAAGCAATCAATTGAAAAATTATTGACATTCACCCAACCTTAACACTCATAAAAACCCAAACCTGCATAAACGGATGACATATTGATTACATCTACTGGAGCTTTTGTTTCGCAATTAAGTGTTAAATTGGCAGCATACCTGCCCTAAAGAGGTTTCCACTTGTGAAAGAGGGTTCCACTTGTAGAAAATTTCATTCATCATTCAAATTCCTGTTAAGACCCCCTATAGGGGCATAGGACAGAAACAACTCTCTTCCACAAGGCGCGATCCTGCGCATCGGCTTTAAGCTGTTGCCAGGACTTGTTTATTCCTCTGGCCTCCTGCTCAACTGCTCGCTTCCATGTGTTGCATGGTCGACCAACCCGACGTCTTCCTTGAGGGTTATAATCCAGAGCCTGTTTTGCGATGTTTTGCTCTGGTTTCCTCAAAGTATGACCGATCCACTGCCACTTTCGCCGTTGAATTTCAATACCTATTTTAGTCTGGCGAGTTGTACTCCAAAGTTCGTCGTTGGAGATCACTTCTGGCCAGAATATTCCTAAAATGCGTCGGAGGCATTGATTTACGAAAGTCTGTAGTTTCTTGGTAAGTCGAACGGTCACTTTCCACGTAATACAACCATATAACAACACGGATTTGACGCATGCGTCAGAAACTCGCAGCTTCGTGCGAAGGGAGATCTCTCTTAACCTCCAGAAAGGGGAAGGGATACCGAAGGCCTGACGAGCTTTATTTAGCCGAGCCTCAACATCCTTTTCGGCTCCGCCGTCCATGCTGACAATGCTTCCGAGATAGCAAAAATCTTGCACCTCTTCCACATCCTGTCCACTAAGAACAATCGGTGTGCTTGCGTTCGAACCCATGTGCATGTACTTGGTTTTACGCACATTTATTTTCAGTCCCGCCTCTTTGCATTTAGAATGCAACGAGCGAACATTTGACTCTAAGTCCGAACGGGTATGCGCAAGCAAACACACGTCATCAGCATAATCAAGGTGACTTAAGATGTTAAATAGTCTCCATTGAAGACCTTTACCTTCCCCACCTTCCAGTGCAGCTTTCAAGATGTCATTTATTACCACCAGAAACAGGGCTGGTGATAATATGCAGCCTGTGGAAACTTAGTCTTCCCTAACCACTCTAACTTGCATATTGACTTTCCATGCATCTTTAACTTGTCCCAAAATTAATAAAGTTGTGTCCGACTTGATAGCAGTTTATTTGATATTATATGCCTCGTTTGCCGCGAAAAAATGTTCGCTAAACACTGAAGCCAAAGGGACTTGCCTAAGCTACCCTGGGGCGGTACAACTGTTGCACTTTTAAAAATCGCATGATATCTGCAGCGAAGTTCACTTGGATTGATACGTGATGCCAACAATAACTGCTCGGTTGCAAGCTACTAGCTACTTGTAACAAAATAATAAAAAAAAAAATTATTATATATGTTTACTATATACTAGCAAACGCCCGCGACTTCGTTCGTGTAAGAATCGCAAAATAAGCAATTTTTGAGAATGTAGTTAGTAATACATTATCTGGGATATATAATCTGCTTACTTTAATGGCTCTTTGAACACAATGTTTTGTATTTTGTTGGAATCAGAACCATAAATTATTAAGAATGATACCATGATACTCGCATTTGAATGGGACAGGCTCGTAATCAAATCAATCCCGTGATTTGAGATCATATACGTATTGAAGAGCATTTAGGACATGTGAATAATTATAGCTTGTGTTAATTAAAAAAACCAAATAAAATAACATTAAGCTTAAAAACATAACAGGACTACGATTGTGCGTAAAGCCAAATCATATATGATCGAAATTTTTGTGATGTTAAGAAATTTTGTATGGGGTAGAAGGGGTGACAGCGCTGAACTAATTTGTTTTACATTATGGTAGAATGACTATAAAAATGTTTTGTACCAAATTTAAGCTTCAAAAATTGAGTAGGCTGCTGAGTAACTTAGTGCATTGAATTCAATGAAATTGTGCAATTTGTATGAGAGGTGGTAGAAAGAGTGAGGGGATTTTGGTGATTTTTAGAGAAACAACTATAATTATGATGCAATTGATATACTTTAAATTTCAGATCTGTATCATTCACACTTTTCAAGAAAACCAAATTGTTATATAATCATGGAGCTGTGTCTCATTGATTGGAAGGGGTAGATGGAGTGAAGCTACTCAATTAATTTTTTTCCCGATATTAATAATAATGCTAATTGAGGATTAAGTACAAAATTTTAGCTCGATAAAATTCATATGTACTGAGAAAATTGGTTTAGAATATTTCATGAAAAAGTGCGGTTTGTATGGGAGGTGGTGGAAGGAGAAACAACTATAATCATTTCGCGGTTGATATATTTTAGATTTCAGATCAGTAACATTACCACTTTTCAAGAAAATCGAATTCTCGTAAAGTGTTGGAAATGTGTCATATTATATGGGAGGTGGTAGAAGGAGTGAAGCTAATCCCTTAATTCCCGATATTAATAATAATGCTAATTAAGGATTCAGTACAGCATTTTAGGTCGATGAAAGTTACAAGTACTGAGAAAATTAGTGTAAAGTGTTTCATGAAAAAGCTTAGTTTGTATGAGAGGTGGTGGAAGGAGCGGGGGAACTCCGATAATTCGTATACCGAAAGACTGCATTTGTAATAAAAATAATAAATGCCAAATTTCAAATTAATAGCTTTTGTAGTTTCCAAGAAAATTTAATTAATATATATTTTTGAAAATGAGTCACTTTGTATGGGAGGGGTTAGAAGGCGTGAAGGAAGTGAAATAAAACCAAAAGCAGATTACATCTCGGAAGACACCTAACAAACTGTGCAAGTTCCATTAAAATCAGTTCAGCCATTTGTGCGTGAAAGGCGGCCGGGCAGACAGACGAAATTTTCAAAATCGTGTTTTTATGCTTAATTATTGTTAAAATAAAGCACTAAACTAACTTATAGCCATTTATAAGCAAATAACAGACAGACACTACAATTATATTAATATGTATAGATATTTATTTTGTGTTACGATTTAAATTAAAAAGTGCATTATTCGTCCAGATTCTTCCTTCATCAAGATCATTTTAAACTGTCCTATTTTTTTTCGATATCCCTGTTTTATCTGTTTCATTTCTATTTGGCCCTGTACCACACTTAAGAATAAATTGTTGGTGTTATCTTGGAATGACAGTCGGTAAGAGATAGCGAAAAGAACAAAACCGTATTGACAAGTGCAAAGTAAATTGTGGCTCTCTGATGTCTGAACCGCATTTTATGCACCTGCTTTTCTGTTAATTTACTGCACAGGAAAACTACAGGTATAAGTAGCGTATCCCTTATCAGTTGATAATGTTGTTCACCGTGAAGTGTTTAAGGAGGCCACACTGAAACCGTAATCATATTTAGTGGCTTCTGTGCTATAAAAATTCTGAACGCCTAAAATCTTTTGTTTTACCCTTCGAACTCTAACAAGGACGAACTTTAGTTTCACAATTGTTCTAGATAAAATAATTTTAAGCCTCTTACTAAGTTTACAGTAAGAAGGTTTTGAAAATTTTCGTTTAACTATAAGCACAATCCTTCATCTTCTCAAAGGATAATCTTAACATCTCAACCATAAGAGAGAGTACAAGTTTCATGGCAAACTAATTTCGAGGACAAATGATCGTATTCATTCTGGTTTCCTGCTTGCGGATTATATTAGGCATGTATAACGACATTTGACCAGTTACAAGCCCTTTACCACTTTATTCTGAACTATAGAGTTTTTTATCCAGACCTTTCTCCTATGTCATACGCGTGTTTCAATAGTGCAGAACGAGTACGAAATTGCAAATTACAACTAATCTGCCTACTTAATTTCGGTTCATTAATCCCGAGTAACATCTTAGCAGAAAAAGGACATGAGGTATTGCAATATTACAGAGTATTCCTCCACTACTGTCAAGTACCCTTCGTTCTGGATGCTTGATGTACGAAAGTATTTTGAGCTCATAATCCTATGTCAATGATAATTAAATATTTTTCAGCCTCGAAGAAGATCAATCTGAACTATGCTTAAGGCTTAGGGAGTTTGCTTGAATGTTTACAAAGAATTGTCCTAAGAATGTAACTTAAATGGAGTTAGCCATGCAAATAATGTACAAGGAGTTAGGGACAAAACGGATCAATGGATCTTTTAAATCATTTTTTTTTCTTCGATTTCTTACCTAAGTGAAAAAAAGGTATGGATTTCTCGTGATGTGCCAAATAAAAGAGAACAAACAGTTTTCTTTTTCCAGTGATTAATTTTTAAGAATCAAGAGGATATTAGAGGAGAAGAAACATATTTAATTTCTGTTATCATAAAAGAAAAATCTCCGCGAAGTTGAGATTTTGATCATCTATGGATTGATTTTTGGATGTTGTACAATAACTATAAACTGCATTTGGACAGGCGTTTTTAAAAGTGCCGATCCTTAATGAAATTGTAAGATATCTTTTTTCAAAGATCAAAATAGATAAAAGATTTAAAGGGATCTAAAATTCATTCATTGGATTTCTGGATGTTACCTTTTGGAGAATGATTAGGTCTTGTAGCAGGCAAAAGTAGTTTGTAATTCATATTCTCACAAAATATTGCAGATCGCTAAATTACAAGATAATATAATAACATATTCCATGATTCAAGAAAGATTTCTTTGTTGCTATTTAGGACTACTAACAAATTTTTCGAACTTACTTAATATTAACTGACATTTCAGTTTCCTAATGGAATATAATTATTATTATGAGTATGCTCGTTTGAAACAATAAAATTAAAATTATTTTTTTCTTGAAATATTGTTGCGATCGCCGATTTCAAAGGAAAACACAATTCGTTTAAAAATAATGAATAATTTTATTATTTCGCACTTTTCTTTATTTCTTGATCACTTCACTAAATTCGCTCTAAAACTTAATTCGTACAACCCAGGAACACTGCCAATCTATCACTTGTACCGATTCGCGTTCTTCCACCGATAGGTGTCGCCAAAAAATGACTAACTCGTTGTCTGAAGGTTGGCGGATATTTATACTAAGTCTCCCAGACAGGTGTCGTTGTGTGTGTGTGTCTAGAATGATTGCCTACATTGTGGAGCTCGGTAGAAGTGTCTGGAAACATGTTTATAGCGTTTTAAATGTTGATGGACTTTTCTCGGTGTTCCTGGCAACATCCAAATTGCGTGATTGCAAGATCTATAACAATATTATGCATCATTTCTAAGTTCACATTGGTAGTAATAAATGCAAACTCTTCTTCTTTTTATTTAAGTGTGTGAACAGATAAAATAGTTAAAAGCAAGTGACGTTATGCAAGCGATCGTAGCTTGCGATAGATTAGCCGCTTATAATCTATGTGTAGAATATTTTTGAGTATCTATAATAATATTTAACTAGGATGTTGCGTAGTGAGTAGCGTGTTGGTTTACAATGCGAAGGTCGGAAGCTTCAATCTCGGTCGACATTAAATTTCAGCGCATTATTTGCGTGGTTGTGGCTACCTGCATTTTAAAAAATGAAACTTCGTAGATGAAGGGTTGTGTGCAGGGCTTACCCTAAAAATATCAAATGGACACTCACTGGATTATGGGCTTATCACCCGTGATCTTAAAATGTAACTTGTACGAGAAACGAATAGAGCGCCTCTGATACGGATGGATTCTACGGTAACAAGTTTTGGCATTCGAAAACGGACTATGATTGGCTTTTCGAACGTTCGAATATTGAATGATGGTAGAATAGGTGGGGCACTTAGTCAGTACACAGTCACTCAGTGATAGACCGCGAAATGGAACACTACAACATTGAAATCTTGGGCCAGAGCGAGATTAGGTGGACAAAACCCGGAGAAAGACGAGCCCCGAATGAAAGCACCATTTTGTACGTTATGAATATGAAACTAAAAATAGATTGGCGGTCGTCCTTACACCGAGAGCCAAAAATAATCTCATTAGTAGAGAACCAATCTCGGACGAAATTATTATCATCAGACCTAGGCCGTAGCCCAGAAGCATCAACTAATGCCGCAACATCTGTTGATAAAGAGGAGTTTCATAGCCAACTGAATGCCACCTTCGAGCATGCTACAAGATCTGTGCGCCCAGGTTGGCTATGAAAATACTGGACTAGAATACATCGTGTGGGAGCATAATGATCCATGGTTCGACGCACTGCAACCTTGGATTATGAGATTCAAAAATAGTGAATTATTTATGGAGTTTTGTAGTACTCGGCCAATAGTTATCGCAATCAATCAATCGAATTCCTGTTAAGACCCCTATAGGACCATAGGACAGAAAAAACTCTCTTCCACAAGGCGCGATCCTGGGCATCGGCCTTAAGCTGTTGCCAGGACTTGTTTATTCCTCTGGCCTCCTGTTCAACTGTTCGCTTCTATGTGCTACATGGTTGATCAACCCGACGTCTTCCTTGAGGATTATAATCCAGAGCCTGCTTAGCAATATTTCGCTCTGGTTTCCTCAAAGTGTGACCAATCCACTGCCACCTCCGCCTTTGAATCTCAATGCCAATATTGAGAGATCACTTTCCACGTAGTACAAACATAAAGCAACATGGATTTAACGCATGCATCAAAACTCGCACCTTCCTGCGAAGAGAGATCTATTTTAACCTCCAGAAAGATTCAAAAATAGCAAATTTGGAGTTTTGTAGTACTCGGCAAATAGTCATCGGAGGGACCCTTTTTCTGCACATAAGAGCCCATAGAACATCTTGAGTTCCACGTGCTGGTGTTACTTAGAGCCAAACTTTACTATAAGTCGCCGATAGATAAGATGTCTCATCGACGTGCAAGCGAAGCGTGGTGCTGACGAATCTGGCGATCACCACTTGATGGATGCCTGCAAGAGATTGTGCACAGCAGGTGTTTGACGGCCATAAATTCTTCAAATGAAGTGCAAGCTTAATGTGGATAAGCTTGGAGATCGCAACAAAAATGCGAGTATGGTATACCACCATTCTACGCGACAATTCATCCATATTGGACGGATACAAAATGCTCACACTGGACACTAATTGGGATCCGAAAGAAGCACATTTCTTACAAGTGCAGAAGATTATGTGGGAGATTTGCAAAGTGCTGAGAAACCTTGGGTGTCAGACGACACATAGAACAAACTAGGAAGAAAGCCAAATTGGCAATCATCTCTCAACCGGATATCAACCAAAGAACTCTCGACTGTAGATGGAACTACCGCAATACACAGCTTAAGAAGGCTGTTAGACGTGAAAAGAGAAGGGCAATTGAAGATCTGGCCTATAAGGCAGAATTTGCGGCTTGAATTGGGGTATGGGTTCGCTGTTTAAAATTATGGAACAGTGGATGAACCGAAATTTCACCACTACCACCTTGTGAGAGAATTCAACGGAACTCTCCTTGTAAAAGTGAACATCAGTTGCAGGAATACTTGTCAGGGGAAGATATTCCAGAAACAGAACATTTGCCAAACAACCACCCGCAACAATTTTCCATTAGGAACGATTCCAAGATAAGGAAAAAATAGTTTCCGCCATTCGGACAATAGCGGATAGGAATCTCCAGGGATACACTAATAATTGAACTCCTCAAAGCGGACCGTGTTATAACTGCCGATATATATACTCCTCCTCCTCTTTATTGAAGTGTGAAATGAAGGAAGATATCTGGGTTAGCGGAAGGAAGGCGACATTCTGAAAATACAGACAATGTGGCGTTTCTGCCACATTAGCAAAGATAATTTTCTATAGGAATAGTGATGCTGTAGAGAGCAAAACTCTCTTTATTATCCACTCATTCAGAAGTTTATAAATTTTTATGGAATATTTCTGAATTTAGTAAATACTCTAAACTAGAGCAGCTCAATTTATGTCAAAATAAACTGCCAACAAATCGGGCGCAAATTTATTATGTTTAGGACAAGTTGAAGATGTATGAAAAGTCAATATGTAAGCTAGAGTGGTTAATGAAGACTAAGTGGGACCCCCTTTCACAACTGGAACCCCTTTTCACGAGTAAAACCCCTTTTTAACAAGTGGACCCTCATTAGGGTAGGGCTGCTGTCGATTTAACACTTAATTGCGATCAATAGCTCCAGTATACATGTAATCAATATTTTATCTGTATGTATAACAAATAGATGTATCCATGTGGAAAATTTAAACTTTGTATCTCTTACCCTACTACTACTACAATGGCGCTACAGCCCAAATCGGACCTTGGCCTCCTGATTTTCAGGTTCCTTAACATTTTTCATTATTTATTATGGAAGGGTTGTTGGACCTTCGCACAACCCTTTTTCTACGAATTTTTCATTTTCTTAGATTGAAAGGACCAAGGTATACCCAAGTAAGCAATGAGCTGGAATTATATATTGCACCGACCGGGATTTGAACTCACGACCTTCGCATTACAAGACCAACACACTACCTACTAGGCTACACCTGTTACATCTCTTACTCTCTTAGCCCTACAAAAATCACTCAAAATTTTTGACACTTTTGCTTACCATTTCCCTCCCCATACACCTCCCGACGTAAAACTTTTACCAAAATTCAAAACTATGTTGTTTTATAATTTAACAAAATTTGATATGTGCACTTAGTTTCGAGATATAACGGTTTGAAATTTTGAAAAATGCAATGATCACCATTTTCCCCACCACTATTTTGTCCAAATGTTATATTTTTCTCGTATTTCTCTAGTATAGCTTAATATAAGTTCCACGTTTCAATTACATAGCTCAACAAATAGCCGAGATACTGATTTTTAAATGTTCTTTTCGGGTCAGATGCCTTTATGTAAGCTGTTTCCAATGGACCTATATACCACCTTGATGATCTAAAAATATAATTTTTTTATGGAGTGTAATTTCGAAGATATGATTATTTGAAAAAAAAAAAAAAATTCGGCCGACAATTGGTTTTTACTTTTCGAACATTTATATCGCTTTACCAATTTTATTAACCGTTCCAGTCTCAGTAGCTGTTGCAGAGCTATCATTATCAAAATTGAAAAAAATCAAAAATTGCCTACGATCTACTATGGGCTAAGAAATAGTGGAAAATCTTGCGATTAATTCTATTGAGAGTGATATTTTGCAAAAATTAAATAGGCATTTACTTATAAATCAATTTGTCAAAAACAGCCCGAAAAATCAATTTATGTAATCTACTATTATGTCAATGTGTAATTTAATGTTAATAAACACAAAATCCATACTATTATTATGCGTTACTATTATTTTATTTATTTATTTTATTTTCAGTGTAAGTAGAACCATAAGCTATTTTTCCCAATATAATATTATCGTTAGGCCAGCCAGTCCCCTCCTCCACTTCATTGGAAACTAACGAAAAAATTTCAGACCTACTATGTGCTATTTATGCGCTCTCGAAACACACAATGAAAAAAATTATCTACTCCTTTTAATAGGAATTAATTATTTTAAGTTGGGGGGGCCGAGTAGGAGGCAAGCCAGCCCCACCACCCCTGAGAAATGATATAATTTAAAAACTATATACATAGGAATTATGCGCTATTTATACGCTCTCAGAATCCGGTAAAATCAATTTTTGCGCTATGTCCTTTCAAGGACCTCCAATACAACTCGAATGTTCCGAAAACAGTAAAACGCAAATGCGTGCTCGAACAATGAAAAATCGTACCAATTAATGATGTACTATCGATGTATGATTTATGCGCTCTAAGACTCCAGTATTTATAAGGTAGCCGCTGTCAAGGACCACCCATATAACTCGCAAGTCGCAATTCTCAAAATAAAAAAAATACTTCAAGCAACTATTCTGGGTAAATGCATCTCGATTTACTTTATAAGTTTTGTTTATGATTATAGTATTTCTAGTAAAAATAAGCAATATTCTTTCACGCCTTGTACCACCTCCCATGCAAATGTCACAATTTTACTAAAATATTGTCATATATATCTTTTTTTATACTCTAGATGAAATCTGAGAGTATATTGTGTTTGCCTTACCGTTTGTAACGCTAAGAAATAATGCTCGCACAGAGCCGCCAAGGGTACAGAAATATTTGTTGTCGCTCAAAAACTTCGATTCCGAGTTGCTGTCTGTCCGTCTGTCCGTCTGTCCGTCTGTCCGTCTGTCCGTCTGTCCGTCTGTCCGTCTGTCCGTCTGTCCGTCTGTCCGTCTGTCCGTCTGTCCGTCTGTCTACAGCATAACTCTCGAACGCTTTGAGCTATCGTGCTGAAATTTGTTGTGTGTCATTTTTAGGAAAAAAGGAACTTTAAGTTCGTGAACGGGCCACATCCCCCCACTCCTTCTACCCCCTCCCATACAAATTTCACGAAATTTTGAAATTTTCAGAAATTGATTTTTCTTTGAAACTATTTAAGCTATCGATTTGAAATTTGGGTCAAAGTATTACGATATAGATGTCATTAATATGAGGGAATATTGATCCGATACAGTCACTCCTTCTACCCCCTCCCATACAAATGCATAATTTTGAAAAATGCAGTTTTTCGATTTTCATTGAAACTAGCAAAGTTATAAAGACGAATTTGTGTCAAAATTAATTTTAATATAATTCCAATCAGAGTTGAAAAAATTATCAACTTCACCTTACTCCTTCTACCCCCTCCCATACAAATTTCACGAAATTTTGGAATTTAAATTAAATTATTTTTCTTCGAAACTGTTAAAGCTATCAACTTGATATTTTCATAAAGTATAAAAATAAAAATATCAATAAAGAGAAAAAAATGTGATTTGATCCGTACACTCCTTCTACCCCCTCCCATACAAATGTATAATTTTTGTTAAGTGCATTATGTCGATTTCCATTAAAACTAGAAAAAGTATAAACTTAAAATTTTGCCAGAATTTTTTTTTTAATAATTGCAATAAATGCTAAAAAAAATTATCAGCTCCTCTTCACTCCTTCTACCCCCTCCCATACAAATGCATAATTTTGAAAAGTGCAGTTTTTCGATTTTCATTGAAACTAGCAAAGTTATAAAAACGGATTTTTGCCAGAATTACTTTTATTATAATTCTAATCAGAATTGAAAAAATGATCAACTTTACCTCACTCCTTCTACCCCCTCCCATACAAATTTCACAAAATTTTGGAATTTAAATTAAATTATTTTTCTTCGAAACTATTAAAACTATCAACTTGATATTTTGCACAAAGTATAAAAATAGAAATATAAATAACGAGAAAAAAATGTGATTTGATCCGTACACTCCTTCTACCCCCTCCCATACAAATGTATAATTTTTGTTAAGTGCATTATATCGATTTCCATTAAAACTAGAAAAAGTATAAACTTAAAATTTTGCCAGAATCTGTTTTTTAATAATTCCAATAAATGCTAAAATAAATTATCAGCTCCTCTTCACTCCTTTTACCCCCTCCCATACAAATATCTGTATTATAAATTCAAGAAAAGCATTTCTCCTTCGAATATATATATTAGAACTATCGAATTTGAAATTGAATCAAAGCGTGGTGATAAGGATGATGATAAGCAGTTTCAAAATCATCTTAAACGCTCCACTTCCTCTGCCACCTCCCATACAAATGCCTCAATTTCTGGAAAACTATGTCCAATTGAAAATAATGAAAGCTACAAATCTTAAATTCAGCACGAAATATTTTGCATACCACATGAGGTGTCATATCCAAATATTACAAACCTTCCTCCTCTGCTTCTACCACCTCCCATACAAAAATCACTATTAATTATTTAAAAGAATTGGAGGTGACATATTTTCCGGTACATTGAACTCTTTCTCATTTCATCTAGAGTATCATATGATTGGGCTTTACGCCCAATCATAATTCTTTTATGTTTTTGATTTGAAATGAAAAAATTGAATTGCTGTATTCTGATCTAGTTGCAGTAAAACAAAACAAACCTTCTCTCTCCTTGCGATCAACCAAATTGATATACCATACAAAAACATCCAACATGCAACATATATTTTATTTACTTCACATTTCATTCATTTATGCTTTTCAAAACTACCATCATAAACTCATTCGTGAAAGAAAAGATTTCCGGATTCTACACTGTTACGTTTTATTATTCGTGACGTTTCGGTTTCTGCTGAGACCTTTATCAAACTGTTTGATAAATGTCTCAGCAGAGACCGAAACGTCACGAATAATAAAGCGTAACAGTGTAGAATCCGGAAATCTTTTCTTTATCAAACTGTTTGATAAAGGTCTCAGCAGAGACCGAAACGTCACGAATAATAAAGCGTAACAGTGTAGAATCCGGAAATCTTTTCTTTCATTTCGAAATGCACTGTGAAAACATTCACCAAACCATCAAACTCATTCGTATTTAAGGATCTGCGGGAAAACCCAAAAATATATAACGATCTGTTCAAGTAATCTTTACACATTTTATATCTTTCGCGTTTTATTTAATTAATTTTCCCTAGAATTTCACCATAAAATCAGTCATACGTAAGTATCTTTCGGGAAAACCCATCATGTAACAAAGCTTGATTTACGCGCTTGGTGACTTTGGGCTCGTGCCTATCTTTATGCGTAGTGCAAGCATGCTGAAGTCAGTTTTTGTTTGATGACAATCAAACTCCACAATAGAAATAG
Organism: Chorisops tibialis; assembly: GCA_963669355.1. Classification (NCBI taxonomy): domain Eukaryota; kingdom Metazoa; phylum Arthropoda; class Insecta; order Diptera; family Stratiomyidae; genus Chorisops; species Chorisops tibialis. Next base: position 260,423,833 of record OY770262.1, on the reverse strand, counting down.
GCAGTTTTGCGGCTAGAATCTTACTTGTTATGAAATTAAAGTAGTTAATTTTACTTTATCATTTTAATAATAAAGTATTGTGATCGACTTGAAAAAAAAAACAATAAAAGTTTGCTACTCTGAACTTTTGTTTTTTCGCGTTTCATGACTAAAATAGCCTAAAAATGCATAAAAAAAAACAAAAAACAAAAATCGTCTGTCTGTACGCCATACGCCGGCTGCCGTCCATCGTCCGCTGCCCGCCGTACGCCATACGTGTTCACTTAGCGCACATTAACTCCCAAACACTTCAAGCGGACAACCATTTTGAATGGTGTACAGGTTAAGGGAAGTAGGGGGGAGCGCTAAGACTAAAAACTAAGAAATCGAATATATCAACCATGGTTCTAGCGTTCTAGCTAGGAAGATCGAAACCAACATACATATGGAGGGGTTTGTGAAATAATTTAATTCTTTTATCCACTGGTGTTCGAAAAGAAGGAAGGCCTAAAACGAATATTTGATTATATCTTCGAAATTACTAACAATAAAAAATATTATTATTTTGGGACAATTAAGAAGATGCACAGATCCACCACAACCAGCTTAGTGGAAGGCAAGTTATTGTAAGAGGGAGGACCGGAACACTTAAAAATGAATATCCCAACTATCTCTTAAGCTATGAAATTGAAACGTGGAAAAAATATTAAGCTATGCTAGCAAACTACGAGAAAAATATAACATTTGGGCATAAAAGTAGTTGAAGAAAATGGGGAGCATTTCAAAAATGGTGAACTTTCGAAAATTTCAAACCGTTATATCTCAAAACTGAGTACAGATATAAAATTAAAATTTTGTTCGATTGTAGAACTACATAGTCTTTAATTTTGGAAAAGATTTTAAGTTGCGGTGAGATGTAAGGGGAGGGAGGTGGTAAGAAAAAATGTTCAAAAAGGGCTCTGTTATAGAAATTAGATACACAGTTTAAATAATCAATGTGGATACATCTATTTGATATACATAGAGAAAACATAATAATTGGTTCCACAATTATTATGCACCGAAGGGGGATCTAACGTGCACAAGATGTTTCATGTGCAATGAAAAAAAACACAAAAACTGAAAATGTTTGAATGAACTTTTAAGGTAGAAACTTAAAAATTTGTGAAATGCATTTAAAAAAAATCCCTAATAGTATAAAATATTAACTGGTCGAATATCTTCAAAACTTCTACCCCCTCCCATAAAAAATTATTTCTTCGACCAAAGAAGTCAATTATAACCTAACTATTAAATGCTATAAATTTGAAATTTTGCACAAAAACTTTTAAAAATAGTTGAAACGAAATTCCGTCAAAAGTTTCGAGATCGGGCCTGTCCTTCTACCCTATCCCATACAAGAGTACGATTCCGACCCATTTCAAGAAATCAAGTAATAACCAATCCTGACACTTTAATTCAATATCTGAAACACTGGTAGTGAAAAATCGCTTCGGATTAAAGGAGAACATTTTAAATAACATTGAACTTAGTGGTACTCGTACCCAAAATAGTTTACATGATTTAAGTGTAAGTAACTACTTATCCAGCAGCTGTAACCCAAGAAGAGTGATGATTCTTCAAAACAATTAAAATATTTTTTGGAAAAAGTGAGCTGGACGATATACTTATTACGAAATAATATATCCTTTCCGAAAAGTGTCGCCTCAGAATAAGATTTCGTCAGTTCGAAATACAACCGGGCGTATGGCAACAAATTGTAACCGAAAAACTTTGGAACGCAGAAAAAATCCAGTGTGTATACAATTTTAAATGCAACCCAATTTGTAATAACTCGATCACAATTGAAACAAAATGAAATTGTGTATCAATAATTAATGGCATTGTTAATAGTATCAGACTCGACAGCGATAATAGTCAAATTGTTTAGCGGACAATTGGAAATGGCTTGTGGGAAGTATGTAAAGTGTTATGGGATATATGTACACTTAAGTGCTTAGGTTTATATAGGGTGGTCCAACCATAATGCACGATGTTAATTGTGAGTCACACCTTAACGTCGAGTTTTTCGCCCAACTTAATTTGACATTTCTTTGTTTCAGTGTTTGACAAATTCAACTATGGCGTCGTCAATACGCCGAATGGTTGGTTGAACAGACAGAAGTAAATGGTGACTTTACAAAGAAAATCATCTTCAGCGACGAGGCACACTTTCACCTCAGTGGATTCGTTAACAAGCAGAATTGCCGCATTTTGGCAAATGAGAATCCACGAGTGATTGTTGGAACGCCGATGCATCCACAAAGAGTGACTGTTTGGTCCGGTTTATGGCCTGGCGGCGTCATCGGGCCGTACTTCTTCGAAAATGAGGACGGCCAAGCAGTTACCGAGTTATCTCGCTATAGCAAGGTGATAACGGACTTCTTCTAGCCAGAAATTGAGGATATGGACCTGGACAATATGTGGTTTCAACAAGATGGTGCCACTTGCCACACAGCGGCCAAAAAACTCCAAACCGTCAAGCAGGAATACAACAAAAATTTGTGTTGTGACAAGGATCTCATCCAATCTTTGTTAATTGCACTAGATAGTGCTTATCAAAATATGATTTATAACTTGGAATTAAATCCGTTTTTTGTCCATTATTGGTAAAATCACCAAATTTCTCTGTATAGAATCGCTTCGCAGAACCCTCCTTTTTCATTTTCGTAGATAGGAGTGACCAAGGTATTCTTAAGCAAGCAGCGTGCTGGAATTATACATCGATTGGGATTTGAACTCAAACCCTTCGCATTATAGGCCAACACGGTATCCACTAGGCTCTAGGCTTCAACAATTACTGTATTGTAAAATCGAAATTTTGAATCCATGAAGTCAAAAGTTCTAGAAAATCCAAGAGATATATTTTTCCTAAATATTCAAACGAAAAAGAATTGCGTTTGCAGGTAACGTGTTGGTAGGTCTGCGCCAAGCCTAATCGGCGCCGTCGTGCATATACCTAATGATCGACGTCAGGCCAGCTAGCCCTCCTCCCCCACTTCACGGAAAATTAGTGAAAAATTACACATTTGTACGCTATTTATGCGCTCTCGAAAACACAAAGAAAAAAATTTTGCGCTCCTTTCATTAAGTAGGAATTATTTATTTTAAGGTGGGGAGCTAGGGTGCAGCCTAGTGGGTAGCGTGTTGGTCTTGTAATGCGAAAGTCGTGATTTCAAATCCCGGTCGATGCAATACATAATTCTAACACATTCCCTGCTCAGATATACCTTGGTCACCTCAACCTACGAAAATGAAAAATTCGTAGATAAAGGGTTGTGGGAAGGTCTAACAACTTATCTACAATAAGCAATGAAAAATGTTAAGGAACTTGAATGTCAGGAGGCTAAGGTTCGATTTGGGCTGTAGTGCCATTGTAAATGAGAGGAGTAGGCAATCTAGCCATTCCACCCCTAAAAAATGATATAATTGAAAAACTAAATACCTTGGAATTATGAGCTATTTATGCGCTCTCAGAATCCGGTAAAATTGATTTTTGCGCTATGTCCTTTCAGGGATCTCCCATACAACTCGAAAGATCTGAGAACAGGAAAACAGAAAACAGAAATCTGACTCGAATAACGAAAAATCGTACCAAGTAATGATGCACGATCGATATATAATTTATGCACTCTCAGTATCCGGTAAATTCAATTTTCGAACTGAGTACTTTGAAGGACCTCCTGTACAAATCCAAAACTCCGTAACAGTAAAATAGAATTGCCTACTCGAACAATGCAAAATCCTGCCAAGTAATGATACACGATCGATACATCCAAAATATCTAATTGTTACAATTCAGCTTTTTTTTCATTCTCATCAAATCAATCAATCAAATTCCTGCTACGACCCCCTATAAGTGCATAGTACAGAAACAACTCTCTCCCACATGGCCCTCCCTATAAGTGCATAGTACAGAAACAACTCTCTTCCACATGGCGCGATCCTGAGCATCGGCCTTAAGCTGTTTCCAGGACTTGTTTATTCCTCTGGCCTCCTGCTCAACTGCTCGCTTCCATATGTTACATGGTCAACCAACCCGACGTCTTCCCTGAGGATCATAGTCCAGAGCCTGTTTGGCGATGTTTTGCTCTGGCTTCCTCAAAGTATGACCAATCCACTGCCACTTCCGCCGTTGAATCTCAATACCTATTTCAGTCTGGCCAGTTGTACTCCAAAGTTCCTCGTTGGAGATCACTTCTGGCCAGAATATTTCTAAAATGCGTCGGAGGCATTGGTTCACGAAAGTCTGTAGTTTCTTGGTAAGTCGAAAGGTCACTTTCCACGTAGTACAACCATATAACAACACGGATTTGACGCATACGTAAAAAACTCGCAGCTTCGTGCGAAGGGAGATCTCTCTTAACCTCCAGAAAGGGGAAGGATACCGAAAGCCTGACGAGCCTCAGCATTATTTTCGGCTCCGCCGTCCATGCTGACAATGCTTCCGAGATAGCAAAAATCTTGCAGCTCTTCCACATCCTGTCCGTTAAGAACAAACGGTGTGCTTGCGTTCGAACCCATGTGCATGTACTTGGTTTTACGCACATTTATTTTCAGTCCCGCCTCTTTGCATTTAGAATGCAACGAGCGAACATTTGACTCTAAGTCCGAACGGTTATGTGCAAACAAACACACGTCATCAGCATAATCAAGGTGACTTAAGATGTTAAATAGTCTCCATTGAAGACCTTTACCATCCCCACCTTCCAGTGCAGCTTTCAAGATGTCATTTATTACCACCAGAAACAGGACTGGTGATAATATGCAGCCTTGTCTGACACCCGTTCGCACAGGCAAGCTCTCGGACAGCTCTCCTCTATGCAAGACGCGACACCTTGCATCTTCGTAGGATTCTTTAATCATTGCTATGACTTTATCTGGAATATCTCTCCTACGCAAAACTTTCCATATGTAATCTCGCTTAACGTCAGCCTGATAAACTTCGAGAGTGCTCTCGACGACATCACTAATCCTATTGAGAATTACCTTAGCCATAATTTTTGATACGGCTGTAAGTAGACATATACCACGCCAATTGCCACAATCCCGAAGGTCGCCCTTCTTCGGAATTTTCACAATGACGCCCTCCTTCCATTCAGTCGGATATCTTCCCCCATCCGACATCTTAGTGAAGAATGGGAGGAGTATATCGGCTGTTATTTCCGAGTCCGCTTTGAGGAGCTCGGTTGGTAGTCCGTCTATACCTGGAGCTTTCCTTCCCGCCATTGACCGAATGGCGGAAACTATCTCTTCCTTATCTGGGGGATCGTCCCTAATAGAGTATTATTGTGGTTGGATATTTGTTAGTTGTTCTGTTTCTAAAATATCTTCCTGTGACAAGATGTTTAAGATATCAGTATTCCTTCCATCGCCGCAACTGGTGTTCACTCATATTAAGGAGAGCTCCGTTGACATCTCTCACCAGGTGGTTGGCGGTGAAATTCCTGTTCGTCAACTGTTTCATGATTTTGAATAGTGAACCCATATCCCCAAGGTAAGCCGCAGATTCTGCCTTGTTTGCCAGATCTTCAATGGCCTTTCTCTTATCGTGTCTTACAGCCTTTTTAAGCTGTATATGAGCATCGCGGTAGTTCTGCCTCAGGTCGGGCGTTCGTTGGTTGACATCGGGTTGAGAGATGATTGCCAATTTGGCTTTTTCCGATTGCCAACCTTGTCCCTTGTGTCTTGCGATATCGAGGGTTTCTCATCGCTTTGCACATATCCCATAGATTCTTCAGCACTAGTTATAAAAGTGTTTTTGGTTGCCTCCCAATTGGCGTCCAGTGTGCGCATTTCATATTCACCTACTGTGGATGGCTTTTCGCGTAGCATAGTGGTGTATTCGCGTTTTTTGTTGGGATCGCTAAGTTTATTCACATTGAGCTTGCGCTTCATTTGAAGAATTTTTTATCATCGGATAGTTGCTGTACACAATCTCAAGCAGGCAACCATCAAGTGGTGATCGCTCCCCACGTCAGCTCCACGTTTCGCTCGCACATCGAGGAGAGATCTTCTCCATCGGCGACATATAGACAAATGGTCGATCTGGTTCTGAGTAACACCATCAAGGGAAACCCAAGATGTTTTATGATGACTCTTGTTTGGGAAAAGGATCCTTCCGATGACCATTTTCCGAGTACTACGGAACTCCACAAATAATTCGCCGTTATCGGGTCTCTTAATCCAAGGTCATGGCGCGTCGACCCAGGGGTCACCATGCCTCTCCACGACGTGTTCTAGTTCAGTGTTATCTGATCCAACCTGGGCGTTCATATCTCCTGAGATGATAATAATATCACCTCTTGGAACACGTTCTAAGGTGGCTATAAAACTCCTCTTTGTCACCAGATGTTGCGATATTATTTGGTGCGTAGCACTGCAGAATTGTGACGTTTCTGACACTGGTCCTGAGCCTGACGACGATAATCTTATCCGAGATTGGTTCCCAGCTAATGAGACTGTTTCTCGCTCTCGGTGTAAGGACGAACGTCACGCCATTTTTGGCTTCACTTTCAGGGCCAATGTACAGAATAGTGTTTCCACTAAGGGTTCGTTCTTCTCCTGATCCTGTCCACCTGACCTCGCTCAAGCCCAAGATTTGGATGTTATAGTTCTCCATTTCACGGTCGATCACTGATTGGCGGTGCAAGGACCGAGTAACCCCAGCTCTTGCCCCGTCATTCAATGTTCGAACGTTCCAGAAGCCAATCATAGTCCGTTTTCGAATGCCAAAAGTCCGTATCCGAGGCGCTGTATCCGTTTCTCATATCAGTTAGGTCTTAAGATCACGGGTGATAAGCCCATAATCCAGTGAGAGTCCATTTACCATTTTTAGGGCAAGCAGGACTGGCTGTGGGTGAATTCTACAGCCCCCATCCCACAGGGTGATAGTTAGCTCAGGTCCGTGGAGTCGCTAGTCTCCAAAGATAGTTGCAGGAATTGGTAAAACCTCATCCTACAACTACCCCCTTGCGTGGAAATTCTCATAAAAAACTTAAATTTTAATTCATTATTTAAAAAATATCAAATCTTCTACAATAACAATATGGAGCCTGAAGGTCAGGAGGCCAAGACCTGATTTGGGCTGTTGTGCCATTGATGAGAGAAATTTATAAAGCGTAAAGACGAAAGAAATTTGATGGCATTATATATGAAACTTAGTACATATGAAATTTTTGTCAAAATTATAGAAAAAATTAAACTTCGGCAAACCGAAATACTTGTACTAATGTAAATTTCTTTATTTTCAGGAATGATCATGTTGATACTTCCATCCGTTTAACATCATTCCAATCTGAACTAGCTGATCTATTTTCGAACCATTATAAAATTTAGATTTGATTACCGTAAGGTTCAATAAAAACCATTCATAAATTGCAGATTATGATCCGATTAATTTCTTGAAAAGATTTCGAAAAAATTTATGAAAGCAATTCAAAGTCATGCCATGTGAGAGGAGTTTCATCTTTTTAAAGTTGCACTAGGTAACCATAAACTAAACAATTTCACTTTCAAAATATTTAATTTTACCGTTTCGTAGTAAATTAATGAATGGCACTAAAACAACAACTTTATTGCGGAAGTCGACTCAACAAGTATCTAATAATACCAATAAACAGTTGATTTTTAGATACTTTTGTCAGTTGTAATCGCGTGCAACACATCCGATCAAACATCGCGCAACTCCTGCCACGCCGCCGCCAAGAGAGCATTACAAACATTTTTATTATTAATAGAACATTATTTTGATAATTTCAAAGGCGAAAGCGAAAAGAACGTACGGTCTTTAGAAATTGAAATGAGATCCAAAATCGATGATTTTGGTTATCATCAGCTGCACCATGGTGATCATCCTAAAAGGCCATTCACGGTCGTATATCTTCCTTTATCTATAGGGTTCTTCAATGCGAGAACGTCCGATCGTTTTCTTTTATATATACTGCATCTTAAGATCTGACCTAATCGTATGCATACCTCCACGGAAGCGTAACCAATTCGTAAAGGTAACAAAATTTAAATATTTTCGTATCTATAGATGTGATTATTGGATCTAAATTATAGATTTTTTTTTCAATATTTAATATTATTGGATTCTATTTAATTTATTTTTCTTCTTCTTGCTCAAAGACATCACACGGTCCAGCTTAATGATGATGTACCTTCGTTTCGAACTTCTTCATCTCCAGCTGGTGGCAACTAACAAATTGCTTTTTGACCCAAAAACTCGAACAACGGTTGAATATTCGGAATGTGTCAACAAATTGAAGGTTTCGGTAAAATATGGTTTCGGAATCCTTTTGTATATTGTGTTTCCCATTGGCTAGAGTTGAGAGCGATGGGTGGTCTTTGGCAGCGATATTTTCAAAATTAATGATATATTTAGACCATAGCGAGTTATTAGTTTCACAGGTAGAGTGGCCGGCGGTAAAGATATCTTTCTTATACTTTCGTCTGGAATTAATTTATTAAATACTGGAAGCTGAAATTTGCAAATTAAATTTAGCAAAATAATAATTAAACATCTTTGGAAATTGTGTGCCTAAGACTTATGAATAGATCGAAAAGAATTTTCAAAATTAATTAAAAAAAAACCTCCTAAGTCTGCGGCCATCGTGGGAGGCCATACCACAAAAATTCCATCGAATACGACTTAACCGAAAAGCGGGTATCTTGCACGCGAATCAAAAAAAATATTTTTTTTTTGCGATATTAAACTTTTTATGGTGGCCTTATGGCATTTTAATGCATAGGTATGATCTAGAATTAACCGCAGAGCGTACCGGTAACAAAAGATTGACCACAATGACATGATAATCCTGCATTAAATAGTTATACCACCGTGAATGATTTGATGACAACTGTCTATGGAATTCATTAAGATATTTGTTAGTTCCCCTGCGAATTTAACGATTTGCTTTTCATCTCAGATTCCTGCCAATTTATTAATTTAGATATTTCGTTGAATTGTTGAATTTTTAATTTATTACCTGGTTTAATCGAGTTGAGATTTTATATGAATCAATAAATTTATTAAGATTTTATCAGTGAATTTTATTTTCATTAAAAATAAAGAAAGATTTATAAATGGATATTAGAAAAAGATTGGTCCTTAGGAATAATTTCAATATTTTTAATGCGCGCTAAGCATTAAGTATTCATTTTGGAAGAAAAAAAATTATATCTTTTATGTTATATTAAGACATGACTAATATCAGAATCTAAGATTGGAGTAATCTTCTTCACAGCCTAGACAAATCTTTACCGTTTCGGAATATTACGAAATTCTTAAAAAGAAAAAAAAATCCTTGCCTTGAAGGACTCACATAATAAATATGTTGGAAATTGTGAAAAGTCGAAACTCTATCCCAACAGTTCCAATAATCATTCAGACCCATACACCGAACAAATAATTCATTCATCAATAGTTAGGACTGGTAATGACCCAAATTAATACTAATGACTTTACTACTCACAGTATGGTCAAAAATTTTATTAATTGTATGAAAAAAAAATCACCTGGACTGGACGGTTTTAACAATATTTATTGTTAAACTCGCTATACTTAAAACGTCTCCCCAAAATTGGAATCCAATACACTACGTTTATAATAAACTAATGCCTGAAAATAAGTTACTTCCCGGATTGTTGGGAGCAAGCAGAGGTTATCACGATAATTAATCCTGGGAAAACTCCCCAATGAGTCCAGTTCGTATCTACCAATAAGCTTGTTGAACTCCATCTGCACACTGCTTGAAAAGGTGATGAAAATCCAAATTAACGAGATTGTGGAAGATAAAAACTTTATACCTAAACAACAATTCAATTTTCTTACAGGTCATAACACAATTCAACCTCTCAGACGTATTAAGGACATTATGAAAATTAACTTTTCTAAGAGAAATCTACAGGTGTGTTTACCCTTGATATTAAAGCTGCTTTTGATTCCTTTTGGAGCAAAAGTCTCCTACGTAAATTATTATTGATAGGAATCGAAATTCAACTTATTAAATTTATTCAAAGCTTCCGTACCAAACAATGTTTTGAAGATCAAATCGGAAATAGTTCGTCAAATCTGTATGAAATTTGCCTTGGGTTGCCTCAAGGCTCATATTTATCACCCACTCTCTATAATATATGTACCCACGATTTTCCAGCTTTTGCATCCTGCGAATCATCGATATTTTTGCCGATGATACTGCAATATTTAGTTCTGACACGCTTGCAATCGAAATCTTATGAAATCTGCAGTTAACACTGTATATACTACCTTAGCAAGTGGAAAATTAGTGTTAATGCCAATAAAATGCAGGCCATCTTCTTTAGAAGGAAACGAAAATCTAAGTTTTTACAACAAGCGGATCTACAAACGTTAACAGAAAAATAATGTCAAATATCTGGGAGTGAAGACAAAAAAATTACCTTAAACATGAAATCAATGTTTAATATAGACAAAAAAATGCTCATTTTAAAAGTTATATTATATATGCAATTCTTTGTTATGCTGCACGTGTTTGGTTCGATTGTGCAAAAACTCATATTCAGAAGTTGCGAATTTCTCAAAACAAATTACTTAAAATAATATTCAAACATTTCTCAACAACTCTAATAGCAAATGTAGACCAGATTAAAGAAAACATCAATGCAGTATGAAAATTATTATTATTAATATTTTTTAGAAAATGTAGAAACTTGTAATCCTGAAAAATATACCAGCTTCACCACTCGTTATGGTCGTTCTCACTCCCCTCCTCTAACCTCCCAATCCCATTTCTTCCCTGAATGGATATTTTTGTGCATTGCACATAGAGGCCGAAATTGCATATAACACAGGTCATTCTGTAAAATGGAATAAGGGAATTATATTTAGACTAGTAATTCACCATAAATATATATCATTACTTTTTTTTTATTTTTAATTAGTTCGTGAGTTGTTGAGTTGAGGTTTTGGCGGTGTTTCACTTTACTCCACATAATATTTAAATCCCGTAATCTAATTTATTTCATATTGTTACATGCAGACCTGGCAGCCCCGCAACTCGATCTCTCTCGAATAGACAAGAATTATGTAGAACAATATACTCAACTATGTATGTAGAGAGCCAGAATTAAATATCTAGAGCTTTCCAGTATAGTTCACATATACACACCGAAGGAAGCTCCGAGAATAGTCATGATCATGGAGAGAGATGTACAAAAGCACGAAAGCTTTCAGCGAGAGTGCCAGTCAGCAAGTAATTTTTATGACGGACGCGAACCAGTGAAAGCAATAGAAAAGTACGCGGCGGTATTGTCATATAGTGCGAGTTAAGCGGAAATCGAATTAAAGTGCGAATAAAAATAAATTATCACTTATTTTTAAACGAATTGTGTTTTTACTTGAAATCCTGGTGAACCCCTAGCTCGGAACAATATTATTAATAATTCAGTAGAAAAGATTCAATATTAAACTCTGTGTAAATAGATGTAAGTAATGTAAGCAGTCAAAAATGGAAGCATAATAAATCTACTCTAATCTTATAATAATAAACAATACAGTACATATACTGTATTGTTTATTATTATAAGATGCAATGGTGAACAAACTGGCAGGGCAACGACTGAGTATGGGTAATACCAAATTTTCTTTTGAGGAAAGCAACTCTGAAAATAAAGCGCCCCGAAAACCGCAAAACTGTGCAACATAATGTAAGAGCCGTGACAAAGCTCCGCTACGACGAAAAATGAAACTTCCAACGCCAAATGCATCAGGCGACATGATCCACTGCGGTGTAGACCTAGCGGCGCAGCAGCCAAGTGTTACCAATGATTTCTCAAGGAAGGGTATGAACTCTGAAAAGCACGGAAGCTAACATCTAAAATACCTATCCATGCCGCCTCATCACAAAAGTCAACGGTCCGGAGAGCTCACAGAGGACGATCTGTAGATCAAATTCCAGAGCTTTTCAACCAGCAGTGGAAGCAATTCAGCTGCGGAGTTGGCAAGTATTAAAAAATGTACATGTGAGAACTATTCTTGACGAATTCCCGAGCACACTTCTTACCACAGACTAGATAACTCTAGTTTAGGATACCATCCATGATTTTATCTGCAGCAGAAACAGCGATATCTATCTGAAATTTAAAGGCAATTTCTTCATGTCAATCGATTGCAAAGATAGCGACAGTTCAAGATTGCCACGAAGCTTTATTCCAACCATATATACATGGGACGAAGTCTAACTTACTGCGGTGAGGAGAACCCTATAGGCATGTCGTCACGGCCTTTTTCTCCAAAATTGAGGGAATAAGCCTCGAAATTTTTACGATTATATAGAATGACAAGTCAAAGGTTTGCACACAGCAGAGAGGAATATTTTGAGGATCAGGATGTCCAAGGATTAACCCTAAAAATAGGTGTGGACTTCAAGTCAACCGATAAAATATCAGCCACAATCCATCAGAAAATCGTCTGCACTGAGGCATGAAGGCTCTAAGGAAGCTACTGTGAAGACAAACACTGCGGTGTTCGTTCCAGAAAAATTGAATAGAACCCCGTGGTAGAAAACATCAGTAGTTCCAGAATCTACAATGTCTAATGACATTGAATTAATTCAAGTAGACTTCTATCATGCCAACGCTGCCTCGGACACATTTTGCTTGAGATTTACCATTGAAGAACCGAGCGTAGCACTGGCTTAAGAGCCGTGGGCTTACTAAGGCGTAATCAAAGGACTCACGGCCAGGAACTGTAATGTATGACACGGCAGGAAATCAAATTGCTCAGTCTTACCAATTACTTAGCCACAAACCTAGTGGTAATAGCTGCTCAAATCCCTTGCTCCCCTATCATCAGGAGGCTACGATCGCCTCTACCTACTTTCCAGGAGACAAAAGCAAAGCTCCAACTAAGGAAGTAATGAGATTAGTAAGGTACTGGATAAAATGGCAAATAGCTCCTGTTAGGCAGCGACATTAATGCTCATCACACAATATGGGCAAGCCCTTACCTCAAATTTCCGCCATTCGACTGACGCATCGAAAACCATGAGTAAGATAGTTCTAAGTGGGATTAGCGATGTCGTAAAGAGCACCTCCGAAATATAGGGCTGGATTCCGTAAAGGGTCATCTTGTACCTACCACACACATACCTCACGGATAATATTCGAGCAGTCTGCTGAAATGCGTTCGCCACTTATTTCATGTTTATAGACTTCGAGAATGCATTAAACAGTGTTAAGCGAGATTACATGTGGACTAGCTAGTGTGCAGCCTAGTGGTAGCGTGTTGGTCTTGTAATGCGGAGGTCGTGAGTTCAAATCCCGTTCGACGCAATATATAATTCAAGCACATTGCCTGCTTGGATATACCTTGGTCACCTCAATCTACGAAAATGAAAAATTCGTCGAAAAATGGTTGTGCGAAGGGCTAACAACCCTTCCACAATAAGTAATAAAAAATGTTAAGAAACCGGAATGTCAGGAGGCCAAGGTCCGATTTGGGCTGTAGCGCCATTTTAGAAGTAGAAAAAGACATATGGAATGCTTTGCATAGGAGAGGTATTCCAGATTTGATCATAGTTATGATCAAATCCGTGTTGTTATATGGTTGAACTACATGGAAATCGATTATTCATGTAGCAGAATTTCGTGAACCAATATTTCCAATGCATTTTAGGAATATTCTGGCCAGCTGAACCTTGGAGTACAACTGGACAGAATAAAATAGGCATTGAGATTCCAAGGCAGAAGTGCCAGTGGATCGGTCAAATCTTAAGGAAACCAGAGCGAAACATCGCCAAACAAGGTCGGGATTGTAATCCTCAAGTAAGAAGTAGGTCGATTATATAGCACATGGAAGCGAGCAGTTGAACTGAGGACCAGAGGAATTAAGAAGTTCTTCTGGGAACTAAAGGTCGATGCGCAGGATAACGCCTTGTGGAAGAGAACTGTTTCTGTTCTATGCCCATACAGGGAGTCTTAACGGGAAATTTATTGGTTAATTAAACTGGAATCAATTGAAGACGTGAAGAAGTTGCCGATTATGGGATCCGGAATGTCAGACAAATGAAGATTATAGAGGATCGGCATGATCTTTCTGGAACTCCAGTATGGATGTTACGAGATTTCGAAACGATTTTATTAATCTTTACAATTAAGCTTCTTTAAGATAGGAACGACTTGATATTAATAAGGAACGATGAAAATGAATATTTTACTAGTTTGCAAATTAATTCCTTATGCCAAATAGTATCGAAAGCATCTTCGGTGTCGAGCCCGTATGAAATTTACCTTGGGTTGCTAAATCACCAAATCTCTATAACATATGTATATACTCACGATTTTCCAGATTTTGCATCCTGCGAATTATAAATATTTGCCTATGATACAGCAATATTTAATTCTGGCACGCTTCCAGTAGAAATCTTATAAAATCTGCAGTCATCACTTGAATGTATATAGCGACTTTAACAAGTGGAAAATTAGTGTTAATGCCAATAAAAGGCTTTTTTACATCACTCTTAAAGCTCGTTTGCTGATTATTTGTATTGCGATTGCTACGGAAATCAAAGTGAAAGTTCTAAATCGGGCTTTGGCCTCTTGACTTTCAGCCTCTTTAATATTTTATTTGTTATTGTGAAAGGGTTGTTAGTCATTCGCTTAACCTTCTATCTACGAATTATCATTTTCGCAAAATGAGCTGGCCATTTTCATACTCTAGATGAAATCTGAGAGTATATGTATTTGCCTTACCGTTTGTAACGCTAAGAAATAATGATCGCACAGAGTCGCCTAGGGTACAGAAATATTTGTTGTCGCTCAAAAACCTTGAGTCTGAGTTAATGTCTGTCTATCTGTCTGTCTATCTATTTATCTATCTGTCTGTCCGTCTGTCTGTCCGTCCATCTGTCCGTCAGTCCGTCCGTCTACGACATAACTCTCGAGAGCTTTGGCCTATAGTGCTGAAATTCTTCATATATCATTTTTAGCAAAAAACTAACTTTAAGTTCGTGAACGGGCTACATTGCCTAACTCCTTTTACCCACTCCCATACAAATTTCATGAATTTTTGAAATTAAAAGAAATTGACTTCTCTCCAAAACCATATCAGCTATTAACTTGAAAATTAGGTCATAGTATAATAATGTAAATATCATTGACGTCAGAAAATTTTGATCTGATCCCTTTACTCCTTCTACCCCCTCCCATACAAATGCACAATTTTCAAAAATGCATTTATTCGATTTCATTGCATCTAGAAAAGCTAAAATTACGAATTTTTGTTATAATTAATTTTATTACAATTGCAACCAATTTTGTAAAAATTATAAAATTCGCGCCACTCTTTCTATCCGTCCCATACAAATTTCACGAAATTTTGGCATTTTAACTAAATTATTTTTCTCCAAAACCGTCAAAGCTATCAACTTTAAGTTTCGTGAATAGTATACTATTACAAATATCATTGTTGTCGAAGAATTTGATTTTGATTCGAAAACTCCTTCTACCCCCTCCCATACAAATGCACAATTTTTTCTAAATTTATTTAATCGATTTTCATTAAAACTAGAAAAAGTACAAACTTAAAATTATGCCACAATTTGTCCCTTAATAATTGCAATAAATGCTAAAAAAATATGAGCTTCGCGTCACTCCTTCTACCACCTCCCATACAACTTTTTGTATTGGAAATTCAACAAAAGTATTTTTCCTTCGAACATATGAGTCACAAAGAAATGTAATTAGGATGTTTATAAGCAGATTCAAAATCAGCCAAAATCTCCCACTTTCTCTGCCACCTCCTATACAAATATCGTAAATTCAGACAAAAATTGTTCAATTTTTTCGAAAATTATCAAACCAGTAGACTTTAAATTCAGCATGAAATATTTTGTAAACTACGTTCGGTGTTATATACCAAAATTACAGACCTTCACCCTCTGCTTTTACCATCTCCCATGAAAAAGTCACGATTCGCAATTCGAAAGAATTTGAGATGACATATTTTCCGGTACAATAAATTGTAAGTAAAGTTTCGGTAGTAAATTCATTCACTGCAGTCTCAGTTTAGATATCACTTAAGTTCAGAGACGAAATGTGGTACGATGAAAAGCTGCCAGTTAGTGTTTCAGTTTTATCCTCACTTTCGTAAATTGCCAAACTATTAATATTTAAAGGTGCGATCAGATTTTGACGATTTTTGAAAAGCTTATTCAACTGCCATGGTCTTATTCGTCCTTTCTGTAATCGTAACTCAGGATCATTCTATTTTTTATTCCATGGATTATAGAATTGAGCCTATTGACATATTGCTTGGTTGAAGTATCTCTAGTCCTCTGCCAGTTACGTATAACTAAATTCGTCTTTTTAATGAATAATATGGTTTTCTCCCTTAGCTTTCGGCTACCGACACACGATGCGAGTTAATATATATTATTTCGCTTTTCGATATTACTAGTGTCATTATCCTATACATAATTCGGCCTACTTATATCAAAATAGGAAGTTAATATATATTAACTCGCATCGTGTGTCGGTAGTCTTAGGGTGTTTTCTGAAATATTTATTCTAATTGCGGCTTTATGGGGTGCTTCGAACATTCCGTTAATAAATATATCAATTCGTTCATCAATGACATATATATGCATATGGCATGCTTTGGCACTCCAAATATATAAATTCTTTTATGATATCATTTAGAGAGAAGGAAAGATGGGATGAAGAGAACTCATGAATTTTTCATGTTTGTGGTATAGTTGTAAGGCCGTTGCGAAGGAGAAGATGTATTTTCGAGGGGCTGCCAATTACTGAATTCACAGAGGTAGTGTGAACTTTCATAAGATCTTAGTTTAAGGAGTAATGAGAGAAAGAGTAAAAAAAATAAATCGATTTTTTGAATAATAAGAAACTACATATTATATAAATATTAATTATTCCCCATATTCGGCATATTAGTAAAAGTAATTGAGAAACATATCAGGAATCGATTTAGCGTTAAGCCCAATTGTGCGATACTCTAGATGAAAGAAAAATTTTTTGATATTAAGAAATTTTGTAGGGGAAGTTGTGGAGGATGTGACGACATTGAACTATTTTTTTTACATCACGCTAGAGTTGCCATCAAAATGTTTTATGCAAAATTTAGGATTCAAAAATTTAATAGGCAATAAGAAAATTAGTGTATTGCATTTAGTGAAATTGTGCAGTTTGTGTGGGAGGTGGTAGATGGAGAGGCGAGTTCTTAATGACTTTTTCAGAAATAATTAAATGCATCGTGTTTTCATCATGTTTCAAATTGCAGATCAGTATCATTCATACTTTTCAAGAAAATCCACTTTTTGAGAATTTGTAAGATTATGTCACATTGCATGGGAGGGGGTAGAAGGAGTAAAACTAATCGTCTAGTTGTTTTTGGTCTTACTAATAATTTTAAATAAATATTTATTGCACAATTTCAGCTCGATAAATGTTATAGGCACTGAGAAAATTAGCTTAGATCATTTCATGAAAAAGTGCAGTTTGTATGGGAGGTGGTAGAAGGAGGGGAAGACACAAATAATTTTCATGCAGTAAATTTAAGTCATTATAAAATTATTACAATCCAAATTTCAGATCAACAGCGTTTATACTTTTTGAGTAAATCCGTTTATTGTCAAATTGCGAAATTGTGTAATTTTGTATGGGAAGGAGTAAAAGAAGGGGGGAGGAGGAGCGATCTGGTCCGTTCATAACTTGACCTTACTTTTTGCCAAAAATTACGTATACAAAATTTGAACTATCTTGCTCAATGCGTTCTCAAGCTAGAGAGGACATGGACGGGCAGACAGAAAAAAGAAAGAGCGCACAGACAGACGGACAGATCTTTGAGCGACAACAAATATATCTGCACCCTTGCCGCCTCTACGCGAGCATTAAATTTAGGCATAGCAAACTTATAATCCTCTCAGATTCCATCTAGACTTTCAAAACAAAGAGTTTTAATTCTCGAATGGATGGATATAAAATTACAACAGAAATAAAGGTGGATTGAAAGAGTTTGGATATAGTCGGAGATTCTGAACTTCGAAATTTCTATCGTTTGAATATTTTGTGTAGTCATCAATGGTCATCACTAGAAAGATGACTCCATAGAGATAGAAACGATAATATTTGAATTTTTTCATAAATTGGAATGACAATAATTTGGAAAGGGACACAACCGAGATTCTTATTTGACCCTAATCTAGCTTTCAAACAGTATCTAACATCGACAACCCTGTAATTAAATTCCTATTGTTCAATTATTACATTCGTATTGAATTCAAATCCTCAAACAAGTAAAATTTGCCTTGTCATTTCCAAATTAAATCAATGTCGACACGCACACATTCCCAACAGCTAATTCGCTGTTGTTTTCGAACATTAGTTCCGGGTATCACCTTCGGTGCCTGTCATCAAAGTGTGAAACTACTTTTCCTGTACAATAAGCCCGAATCGGTCTCCTCCATGGTCTATGGTATTCCAGTTCCGCTCTTGACTTGCAACTTTCCATATCGCATTACCCACTATACGAGCCCTCAACTAAGTCTCTAATGCATGTTGTAAATCAATCGAACAGCAAGCATATGCTCAATTATCAGCTTGGTCGGATTGGGTAAAATATG
Organism: Chorisops tibialis; assembly: GCA_963669355.1. Classification (NCBI taxonomy): domain Eukaryota; kingdom Metazoa; phylum Arthropoda; class Insecta; order Diptera; family Stratiomyidae; genus Chorisops; species Chorisops tibialis. Next base: position 260,405,192 of record OY770262.1, on the reverse strand, counting down.
TGCTCCTTTTTGGCGTGTACAAGTAAGTTTTGTATTCACATTTCAATTTCAGCCTGGGCCCCTTTCTAACGAAAACACTTATCCCGAATCAGCAGAGCATTGAACAACAAATTGTCGGAAATTAAGCATGTTTCCACTTTGCTTACAAGAATAGAAGATTGGCCCACCCAAATTTCGATGGCAGCCGCTTCTGCCGAGGATCAAAAGATAACCGGGTGTTCTACTGGATAGAAAGGACACGGAGCCATCCAAACTGATCTTTCTTCCGAATAAGAATTCGACATCTTCTTCATCTCACGAGTTCTATTACGGAATCCAAAGATGCTCGGCTGCTGAATGACATCGGGAGTTATATTTTATGAAAAGGTCAGCGAGACTAATCCGACAGTACAGACCAGAGCTCGGATCTGTTCTGTTCAGATTTTGTTGAAAACCTTTCCACTATCTACCCATAGTGTACCTGACCGATTGGGCTGAATATCGTAGCATCTTCAATATGGAGGGTTTTCCTTGAAAGAAAAAGAACACATACCTATTTTTTTGATCATCGCAGTTTTGAAACCTTTAGTTACGCTCTGATGACACAGTGATTTGGAGTCCCGAAACACAGTGTTCGGTAGTAGTCGGAAAAAAAAAACAGAATTTTCTATGCATAATTATCAATACTCATCACTTGAATAGCGCTATTGTGTCGAATGTATATCTATTTTCAGTTAAGCTCATCATTAGTGTAGATTTTGTAAGGCTAGTTATGAAAAGATGACATGTTAGCACTCCGGTAGATGGTTTCAATTCGATTCTAAGAATTGCTCGCCGTGAGATACCCTTCCGAGAGGCTCATTCAAATAATAAAAGTATAGGATACACGCGTGTCACTGTGCCTTCATAAACTTTTTATTGCCTCACAACAACAACTAATTATTTCATCACCAGTTTCCATATAATGTAACAATTGCTATGGTAGATACCTTAGTTTCTTTTTTTTAACTTTTTTTTTGTGAACGTCTCAGTTCAATGTGACTAAGCTTATCTTAAAGATAAATTCGAAATGTGTACGTGTCATTAGTTCTCGGAGTACCGTGGGATCGGTCATTATGACACGGAATTTCCAATCCATATAAAGCCTACTTCACAATCTTTTCAATTCGCGCATTCCAAAAATGTGACTCAAAATTTAGTGTTCTCAATTATCTCCTTTTTTACAATATCGCCATAACTGTTGGGAACTTCTTTTTATTGGAGCATGACAATTCTTAATAAAAAGTATCTTTAAGGCCTAATAGCAAGTAATAATTTCGATTTTAAACAAAATTTGAGCTGTAAAGAAATAAATTATTATTATTGGAAAGTGTCATATGTTTGGATGTATGGTATAGAGAAAATTGAGATTAATTGACATAAACAAATATTTAGTATAGTTTGTATTAAGGCTTTGCGTGATTTCCAGTCATACAATTTGTTTCATTACAACCTCTAATTTCAATTCAAAGTTGACGTCATTTTATATTTGCCATTAAAAAAAAAATCAATCACTATTTGTCTTAGGAATGTAATAACCTTACTCAATCCTTCTGGAAATCAGAGTAATTGTTTAAAGGAATTTAATATTGAATTCACTGATTCTACTATTTTTATTTGCCATATATCTCAATGATTTATATGTTTTTTCTTAAATTTATTTATAGCTAGCGATCTAGAGAATAAACAAGTCCTGGCAACAGCTTAAGGCCGATGCTCAGGATCGCGCCTTGTGGAAGAGAGTTGTTCCTGTCCTATGCCCCTATAGGGGGTCTTATCAGGAATTTGATTGATTGATTGATTTCTCCTTCAATTATATGAGAGATATCGACCTTTTTTTTTACAGAATGACCTGTGTTATAGGCAATTTCGGCCGTTATGTGCAATGCACAAACACAGTCATGGAGGGAAGGAATGGGATTGGGAAGGTTGGGAAAGGGGAGTGAGAACGATCGTAGCGAGTGGAGAAGCTGGTATATTACTCAGTTGTACTGGCTGCTTACTGACAAATATTTGCAGATGTTATGGAGACTGAATGATAGAAAGCGAACAGAAACTCTCTACTGAGTATCTAGGCCTTCTTGAAGTGTAACTGTTTCACTTTAACACCGTTTCCCCATTTTATTGCGAATATTTTTTTATCGCCAGTAGCAACTGAAAAATTTGCGCTTAAAAAAATCCCGTCTGGACTGGGAATCGAACCCACGACCTATTGACTGAGAAGCAAGCACGCTACCCACTACACCACGAGAGCCTCAAATTGAATCAAAGCATGGTGATAAGGAGGATGATAAGTTATTTCAAACTCATCTTAAACGCTCCCCTTCCTCTGCCACTTCCCATACAAATGCCCCAATTTCAGGAAAACTATGACGATGATAAAAATAATGAAAACTAAAACCTTTAAATTCAGCAAAAACCATTTTGCATGCCATGTTCCGTGTCATATACGAAAAATACAAACCTTCCCCTCTACTTCTACTACCTCCCATGCAAAAGTCTCTATTCACTAATCGAAAGAATTTGAGATGACATATTTTCCGGTGTATTGCTGCTTTTGAAAAGTTGAAATCAATTCATTTCTTAATTCAAGCATTGGTTTTTTTAGACTTTCTATGATGAAAAAGATTTTTTTTTTGAAAATTGGAACACCACCAAAAAACAGTGGTAAATTTGAAAAGTCGAGGTGAAGAGTAATAGCGTCAGGTTCTTAAGTTGTGTTTGAACAGTTTGCAATTCGTTGTAAGTAAAGTGCACCCCACGGAGGTAAATCTAATAGCTAGTGGCGTGGCGTGATATTAGAGCAAAGGGAAGCAATTACAATTACTGAATGGTATTTAGCTAACAAATTTACTAGTTCAATATAATTTCGCCCATTTGAAGAAGTTATATTCTTATTGTGACCAAGGAATCCCTCTTCTTGGCATAAAAAGCTACTTACTTAGTTACGATGGTGCTACAGCCCAAATCGGAGGTTGGTCTCTTGAATACTTTGCCGCCATCCATCTCGGTTTAGTGACCGCGTCCTCCAGTTAGAAAATCTTAGCAGTGATTTGCTGTCTGCGTCAATCGAATCCTCCCAGCGCTTCCGTGGTTTTCCGACCGGTCTTTGTCCGTTGACTTTCTCTTAAAGTGCGTTTGGGAATTCTTCCGTCATCCATAATCTCCTCATAACCAGCCCATTGTAACTTCTTAAATTTTATGAAAGTTGACACTTCTAGATTGTCGAAGTTGGCATAAAATTCTCAATTGTATCGTATTCTCCAGATCGAGTCTTCCCTCATAGGTCCAAGGATTTTTCTGAAGACCTTTCTTTCAAAGGCGTTAAGTAGTTTTTCGGACGCTTGAGTTAAAGTCCACGTTTCGCTGCTATAGCATAGCACAGGTCTTATGGTGGTTTTCTATAGCTTAAGTTTTGTTTTCCTGTGCACGTTCTTGTTTTTGATTTGGAAGTACTGAATAATAAGTCTTGTTTGCCACCATTATCCTTCTTTTGATTTCGATGGGCTTACTTCCATCCTTCGATAGGTTCGCCCTTAAGTATATGAAGTTGTCTACGTTTACTAGGTTATAGTCCCCTACCTAATATTTCGACTGATTTGCGTCTTTTTCCTAGTTTGTGTCATAATTTTTGTTTTGTTTTCATTAATACGTAGTCCAACTTCCCTTGCTACTGAGTCAAGGTTTAGAAATACCCCCAGAGATCTTGCAAGGATATCTATATCGTCGGCATATGCTACGAGTTGTGTGGAATTGAAACATAGTTTTCCATTGGTGTCAACGGGAAGTTTCCGAACGAAATATTCGAGTGTCATGTTGAAAAGCATTAATGCGAGGCCGTCACCTTGCCTAAGGCCGTTGTCTGTTTTAAAACTGGAAGTCCAATCATTTCCTACTCTGATTCGTGACAAAGACACGGTCATTGTCATTCTTGTAAGCTGAACCAGTTGCGGTGGGACTCCAAACTCTTACATGATTTTATACAGTACGCGCCAATCGATACTGTCGTATGCTTGTTTGAAGTCAACAAATATCTGATGCACGTCAATATTATATTCCCAGCACTTTTCCAGCACCTGTTTAACTGAGAATATCTGGTCCGTGGTCGATCGTCCAGTTCTCAATCCGCCTTGGTATTCACCAATTACTTTGTCAGCATAGGGCTTCTTTCTCTTTCCCAGTGTTTTCGTCAATATTTTATAAGACGTACACAACAGAGATATTCCGCGGTAGTTTCCGCAGCAGAGTTTGTCACCTTTTTATAAATTGGACATATGATACTCTTACGCCAATCTTCAGGAAGTGTTGCGTCCATATGTCCGGGACTAATCTATGTAGGGGATGCGCTATGCAGGTGTTGCCGGTTTTCAGAAGCTCAGCTGGAATTTGATCAGTGCCCGCCGCTTTGTTTTTTGGGTGGTTTCTCAGGGCTGTTTTTACGTCTTCTAGTGTGGGAGTATTCAAAGTGGATCCTTCATCAGCTGTTATATCAGTTATACTTGCTTTACACGGTGTGTACCGGCCACCCACGAGAAGCAGGTAAAACGATTTCCATGGTTCGATGACGATTCGACTCATTTGAAAAATTTAAAAATTAATGGATGGAAGTCGTACTGTCTCTTGAGAACGGAAGCGGACTACTTTTTTTACTCTGAGCTACGTGATTTGTTCGTTAGTCAGTCTATTGCGGCGTATAACAATTACGTCAGTAAAATGAAGCGATCAATCAAGGATAAGCCTAAGCAATTCTGGAATTTGGTGAATTCCAAGCGGCGCACCGACGGTTATCCCGCTTCTATGTCCTTCAACGGTGCAGTTAGTGATGACTCCTTAGTTATAACCAACTTTTTTGCTTGCCATTTCTGTACTGCTTTCACTACCTCAAATCGTATGATTAGTCCTGAGAATTTCCATTACATATCGAAATTTCCTTCTACATCATTAGAGATAAAAGATCTTCATATTGAGGAAGCGACCACTTTAAAGTTTATTTCAAGCATTGCGAATAGTTTTTCTAGAGGTCCAGATGGCATCCCTGCTGCCGTATTAAAGCGTTGTAGTACCACTCTGGTTCTGCCTTTATGCCACATATTTAACGCTTCTCTCAGATCGGGGACATTTCCTAGTTTGTGGAAATACTCCACTATCAGACCATTGCTTAAGATTGGTGAAAGAAGTGATTTGTGTAACTATCGTCCTATGGCTAATCTTTCTTGCATTCTTAAGTTGTACGAGGCTGTTGTTTGTGATATAATGAATTTTCACTCTAAATCAATCATTAGTCCAGCCCAACATGGGTTTACCAAAGGTAGGTCGACCACAACAAATCTAATGGAATTTTCAAATTTCACTATTCCTTTGATTGATGACGGTAAGCAGGTTGACTGCATATATACCGACTTTACCAAAGTTTTTGATAAAGTTGACCATACTATTCTTGCTTACAAGCTATAGGCACTTGAATTTCCTTTAACTTTCATAGATTGGATCAGATCTTACCTATCTAATCGTACCCAAAAAGTGATTTTTCGAGGTGTTTATTCCCCTGCTATACCCAACACATCTGGTGTGCCACAGGGAAGCCATCTAGGACCACTGTTATTTATTTTATTTATTAACGACGTGAGTTCGGTTATTTCCCACTCGAAAATTTTGCTCTATGCTGACGACGCGAAACTGTTTCGCGATATTTCGAATCAGAATGATTGCGCATTGCTTCAAATTGATTTGCAACGTTTTTTTGACTGCTGTACATTAAACTGTATGCCTTTGAATATTAGTAAATATGCAAGCGTTTCGTTCTTTAGGACCAAATCTTCCATACATTTCGATTATGTCCTAGACAGTAGCACACTACAGTGATGTCGTGGTTTGTTTAAAGTGTAACATCTATCTCAAAGACTTGATCACACTGTTGCCTTTAACAACACGAATTGTATTGAGACGACAATCATCAACGCCCCCGAAGGTAGCAGTTTATACCATCTACAGGTTTAGTATTCATACTGCTGACTGCGAGACCTATCTAAATCTCTGCCAATCTTTCGTTCATGGCAACAGGTTGTTAATCTAAATCACGCAACCTTACGCCGAACTATTGCTCTGCCCGCGATATGGGCACCACAGCCCCCTCGTGTATGTCGAAGACATCCTCAACCATCACTGGGGGTGGAAGTAACCTTCCATGGGCTCCCCAGCTCCCGAGGTACCAGTTTACCCCTGGTAAGGCTACACATCTGAAGCATAGATCTCTGCAATATGATCAGTTGCACCCCTCGGGTACGTGGGGACGGTCGGCCCCAAAAGTAGTTACTAGAATCGCCGAAGCTTCCTAGACCAGCACTTTCTTCCCTGCGTTGACAGGTTTCGGAGCTGATGGACGATCCATTCAACTTACTCCCTCCTATCATGTAGGATTCGGAGCCGATTTATAGTGTATTTACGTTGATAAAATCAATTCAGTACACAACATCGACTTTTTCCCCCCTACTTGCATCCACTTTCACTGCTTAGAGAACTCATACAGTTACCAGTTTCAGCATTGGCAAACAAATAAAAATCTACTTGCCGATAATGCTCTATAGTAGATAAGTTTCAAAGCCGACACAATCGCGTTCAACTTTATCCCGCCCCCCACCTAAATGGGTTTTGGAGCTGACGCTAGTATGCAACTTTGTCCTTTATCCACAGAGCGAGCGATAGGTTGCAGAGCTGACGGACATAGTCCGTTCAACTTTCTCCCCCCCTATCTTAGATTTGGAATAAAGGACGTAAAAACTTTATCCTCCTCTGTAAGATAGAGATGACCATGCACTTATCCTCCCCTATCTGATGGGTTGCAGAGTCGATGTAATATAGTGTAATAAATCGAAATTCAATACACCTACCTCGACGTGCTCCCCACCATCTGTAGACCTCTTAGCGCTATCCAGCTTGCACCACGAGGAGGTGGGTCTACTTCGCAAGCCGGTAGCACACTACAGTAGACAGATAAAGTCTGGATCTCGGTGTATATTTTATTTCCTCATTTACGTTTGACGATCATATTGACTACATAATCAACAAGGCCAACTCCGTTTGGGGTTTCGTTAAAAGATGGTGCAAGGACTTCGATGATCTTTATATAACTAAGACTTTATACTGTGCTTTTGTACGCTCTATTCTGGAGTATGCTTGTCAGGTATGGGCTCCGTATTACGAGGAACATAAGAGTAGGATTGAGTCTTTACAGCAAAGATTCTTAAGGTTCGCTCTAAGGGACCTTCCCTGGTCTGATACGTTGCGTTTTCCTCCTTACGAACAGCGTCTAAAACTCCTTTTTCTAGAGCCACTTGAGAATAGACGAATTATCCTTAGGGCTGCTTTTGTATTTAAATTAATCTTAGGAGAAATTGATTTCCCATATTTGCTCGAAGCCATAACTTTTAGTATTCCGCGTCGATCCTTGAGAAACTATGTGCCACTCCACATTTCTCATCATCGCACCAACTACGGACAAAACGAACCAATCGCATCTCTTTCGCGTATTTTCAACAATAATTACTGACTTTAATTTATCTAGCATGCAGTTAAAGTCAGCTTTATGCGACAAATAATTTGTGATTGTTGATTGTTTTAAATTGGATACTCTTATGATGTATTTTTTACGTACTATTTTTGTAACAATATTTTGTAAGTAATCATTGTTTTGATGAATTTTGAAATAAATAAATAAAGTTTTAAATAAATAAATTGTGTCTGCTGCTGCTGTTCGTGCGGGTAATCGGTTCGGATTAAGAAGGTGTTCAAAGTATGATGCCCATCTTAATTTTCTAATTTCCGCATTACTGAGAATGTTTCCTTCTGCATCTTTGTAGATGGTCGTTTTCGGTTGGTATCCCAACTTCATTCTTTTGTGTTGTTGTTCAGTATTGGCGCGAAGTGCCTAAGGCTCAAACGTACTTCGCAATTACTTTCTCATCCTTGAGTTGTCCTATGTCGAATTTAGAAACCGGTTGTATTTTTGGGTGTTCTCGGTTTGCGATTCGACATCAGAGCTTGGTCTTCACCAAATAGTGATCTGTCAATTACAGCGATATGTACGCTCGTCGAGAATGCAGGAGGCCGTCCTTTTCTCTATTAGAACGTGGTCTATTTGATTAAATGTTCGTCCGTCGGATGATGCCCACGTTCTCTTATGAATGTCACGTTGCGGGAAGCATGTCGAGCTTACAATAAGATTTTTGCTGCTGGCGAAATCCGTCAGTTTCTGGCCGTTGTCGTTACTAATACCTATCTATACATATCCAGCAACCCATAAATATGTACACAGTGTCAATAAAATTTTTAATAATTTTTCTATTTTCTTTAAAATTACTGATCCATGTTGGTTACTTAACAAATACTTCAGTTCTGGGACCTGAACCAAATTTGGAACACAAAAGTACTGAATTCAAATGATCCACGCTTTTTGGGCCATGCCTGAATGTAATTTCTTTAAGACACAAAATTCGGTGTCTCGCCAAACATTTATGTTATTAGAAAACAATGGAAATGGCGAACAAAATAAATTTTTTTTGGTTTTACAATCGGCAACAGGTTTCATCTCTTCGTAAATTTTACTTGTAGAATGCTGAAAGCATTTCATTGTACTGGATATTGTCCTCACAACAGGTTTTGGAAATAATAATAATACATTTTTGTTTCCGCGAAAAATAGGGATCCAAAAAATAACTCGAAAAAGTTATAAATAATGCAGCAATGATCCACCATGTTAAGCCAAAATATGCATTTTAAAAAAATTACATGCACCAGCAAAAAATAAAAAGAAATAAAAAAAATTAAAATTAGACAACAGTCAATTACAGTTCACGGCACACCACACTAAAAATTGTATCTTATTGATAGCTAAGTTAAAAGCGATTGAATAAATTTTAATACAAATAATACAACCTGAAAACAATAAGAATAAATAAACGTTTGAATTCATAAATAAATGGACATTCCAATCCTTTACCAGCAGATAGCCTTATATTTACTTGGGTGAATATGGGATGAAATTCGATCAAATCTTATCTATCTGTTTTTTGTTTTTTTATTAAATATAAGCTTTAAAAATGTTGCACAATTAATATAAAATAATAAACTTCTATTCAATTTATTAAATAGCAAAAAAAAAGTAAGGACGGAAGGATGTCGCCCGATCTGCAAAAGTTTAAACTGATTCGTTTCTCCTCAAAGCACGAGAAATGTTAGCAATATTGTCAAATCTATCTTTTCACGCTTTTTTTCCTGATCTATTTTCGGCCAATACCGAAATTTGAATACTGGCAATACTTTAATCGAAGGAATAAGCTTACGACTGAAAGCACTGGATGGAAGTAATTGCCTTAACGCATCTCCCCTTCCCATAGAAGGCGAACTTGCGCTTGGAGTGCGCGAACATTTTGCCAAAGACTGGCCGCAATATCATGTATGCATTTTTCAAATTGCGTCTCGCCGTGTGTTATCTATTGAAGGCTTTCGACTTTCATCCAAACGCTTTTGTTTAGAAAAAGCGTAAAAAAAAGGCTGTCCTGTGCAAGTAAATGTTATTTACAGTGTTCGACAAAAATAATGCGCGCTTTCTTTTAGAAATTTTTGAATAAATTTACATATTCGTTTTAATTTCAGTTTAGTATTTCAAGACTTCATAGAATGCAAAATGTAAGGGAAGCAATGCTTTCCTTAACAATGGACGTCACTCTTGGATCTTGGGCTTAGCTAAGTATGATAGATAAGGAACTTTGGTGCCCCCAGTATCTTGAATTTGCTGTTCTCCTTTTAAAGTTTTTTGTGACTTATACTTATATCAATAAACAAGTCCTGGCAACAGCTAGAGGCGGATGATCAGGATCGCGCCTTGTGGAAGAGACTTGTTTCTGTCCCATGCCCCTATAGGGGGTCTTAACAGGAATTTGATTGATACTTATAACAATATCTAGGACGGCACGAGGAACTTTGTTGCCATCATATTGCTCGTCGCTTTTGACTCGTTTATAGCCTGACGAAAAAAAATCGCTGAAGCTAAAGTTAGTTATCAGGCTTTGCTGTTCTTCTGTTTCCTGTGCCATATGTGCGATCTTTGGTTAAGTTTAGTATAGTAGAACTTCGGCGCCACCGTATTACTATCACAATACGGCAGTGTTTTGGCTTTGCTGCTCGCCTTATTAAGTTTCTTGTGCCGTACAGCTCTAGCAATATTTTGTTTAGTGTGAGAAACTTTGACGCCCCGAATTCTATTGCAGTACGCCAGTGGTACAGGTTTGGGCTGTGTATTTTATAGCAGTTTGTCTTGTGCAGCGATCGTTTATGACATTATCAGGAACATTGTCGCCCCTGTATTTTGGTTGCAATAAGTACTTTTTCTGTTCACGTTACCTATGCCGGGGCCCCTCCCCCCTCCAAACGGCACTCGGGGCGGTCGCCCTCTTCGCACTACCCCACTTAACTCGGCCCTGCACTTATGCATAGCTTGTGATTCGATTTCGAACTAATAGAAAGATCGTAAAATGGTTTGCATTGTTTGCAGCGCGGAAACGTATGGGGATAATGAAAGAAATGTGCAAACTAGAAGTGTTGCCATACGGCACCACAAAACCGAAAGGGTTAAGAATTGCAACTATACACTGTTCGAAATTTTACTGAAATTAGAAAACAAATTGGCAATATCATAGTGCATAACATTATTTTTGGGTTTATAATCCAACCATAAAACAAATAATGTATATTCTACAAACAAATGAATAATACGAAATACGATTCAACCTTTGAATTTAATAAGGCGAGTCCACTAACCCAACATACCAACCGCTAAGATATCTTAATATTAATCAAACATGGCTGTCCGTAATGCTAATAAATTATCCAGCTGCTATTTCGGTTACAACTTATCTAACCCCGAAACATTTGGTTAAAATAATGCCATGAAAATTCCATCGTCGAGTGAAAGAGGGCTGCACTCGTCGACACAGCATTCCTTATTCCATGTAAAAGGAAGTACAGTGCAACTGTTTTGTAATTATTTACGCCCCATAAAAGTGTTAGTAGTGGTCATAATACAAAAGAAGGAAACCTCGTATTCTTACGTGGGAGGTCACAGCCGTATTATTCCCACACTGTGTGCAAGAACTTAGACAATACCCGGTTACGGATGACTTCTGTCTTCAGTCTTACCTTACTGGAGTCGATCCTAAACGCGAGACCACTTTCCCGGCGTCCTCCATTACAGCAATGGCCGATAAAACGTCTCTCTTTACGATTAGATAAATGCCATTTTAGTGACTTAATTTGGTTATCACGCAGCACGTTATCTTTATAACTCTCGAAATGAAAGCCACTGGACAATGCAAGAACAAAGCAATAATAGAGAGAGAGGAAAAAAACCGTCGGACCTCAGCCTAGACCCGAAACAGCGAAGGGAATTTTTTGGTCCAAGACAGTAAATAAAAATGACCACCCTCACGTTTGAGTTCACTGATTACCGACAAAGGGTGCCATGAAAGCCGGCTCCTTTTAAATTCCATTGTAAAATGATTTTTTTTTTGTTCGCCGTCCCTCCGGCATCGTTCGATCCGTTAATACATCGCACTATATTTCTTTTACACACCTCTATCATCATTCGAAAGGTAAAAGTATACGAAATCGATGCACGGATGCACCTTACATGATCCCAGCATCTTACATCGACCGGATCCATCTTTAAGTGGGAGACATGAGCCGCTAAGACCTCTAATATGGGAAATATGCCAGCAATTTTATTTTATGGTTCGAACATTTGTCAGAATTAAAATGTTGAGCCGTAAAGTCCTGCTCGCTGACACGAGCGTTGATTGGTATTAGGTGGTAATTTCGGAGGCTTTTCGGGCTACAGACCGAATAACATGCTGTAAAAAGTATCAGAAACCAGACCCTGCCATAAGAAAGTAAGCTATTAGTCGTAAGAGTGTCGACTTGGGAATAGGACAAAGGTGAGTTATTATTAGTCGCCTTCAGGTAAGCGGCAAGACCCACCGGATCGAGCCATAAACAAATGAGAATGAGTCCCGATGCTGCATTCGACGTGAATCCTTTACCGAGAAATTGATGATATGAAAAGGTGGAATGCCGGAACTGATAAGGAATTGACTCAACCGAAGTTAGAAGAATTGCATTTACGATGTATGCTTAGGACCGGAGCTAAGATACGTTTGAACGCTGGGAACGGATACTTTTATTAGACCATTGCGTACTCGTAAGAAAATGCCAAAGTGCTAAAGAAAATATTTAAATTTTCAATTTTTACCAGGAAGTTCATTTTTATTATTTTTTTGTTTTTTTTTTTTTTTTTTGAGTTATGGATTTTTAAATTTGCATACAAATTATTTTTATTATAAAATATTTTTAAATAGAATTTTTTTCTTTTTTAATTATAAATTGCGAATGAAGTTTTATAGGTTGTACAATTATTTTTGAACTATTCTTTTAAAGGCGTAGTTTTTCTTTCTCTAGCACAAATGAACTATGAAAAAAATTGAAATATTTTATTTTAGCAAAAATTTTACAATTTTTGTTTTAATAATCGATAAATTTCATAAATTCTGACGAATATCTCTAGAATAAGTGCACTTAGAGTCAGTATTGAGTCTAAATTTCAAAATAGCCCATGCGAACCAAATTAATAAACTTTACGGGATATGTGTGAAAAATTAGGTTTGAATGTTTTAAGTCCGGTGCTTTGTACATAACAAAAATTGTAAATGGTAGTAGATGTTGCCATTTCCAGGAAAAACGGCATTCGGTTAAATTGACGAGTTCAATATTTCAGAAAAAAACAATAAAACTTGGTGAATAGAGATTTTTGTGTTTACTGGTTTCTTGCCTCCTTTAAAAGTCCGCAAATTCCGAAAAGCGAAAACAATTTAATTGGTAACAATTGCTGACTCCAGAATAATCTATCATCGATGTAACCTATTGGGTAAAGAGTTGATCTACAATGTTGAGGTTGTGACTTCAAATTCCGGTCGCAGTATAATTTCTGCGCATTGCTTGAGTTGAAAAAAACTGAAAAAATGTAAATTATATATATAATATATATTATTTGAACAAGAGTTGTAAATCTAAACAAGAGGAGTAGAGTTTGTTTTTTTTTCATAAAACGAACAATTGCAGCCCTTTGAGAGACATTGTGTTGTTGTACGCGAATTTTGCATGTCAGCAAGTGTATTCTTAGTTTTAGTCTTCTTCCACCATCCCTTTCACGGGTCACTTAAAAACAAAATTCAAAAAAGGGTTTTCTTAAGCTTAAGAGTTTCGGTTTTTTCGCCTATAGCATCAAATTTTGGTTTTAAGGTACATGAAAAAAATTTCAATTAAATTTGCGTAGTCAATTAGTTTCTAGGACATTTTCGAAGTCGTTATCGCCCAATTGTGAAATATCTAGAACTATTTTAAACCATTCGTAAAACTTTCTTGATTCTAACTTACCGCATCTGCAACAAATTCGCTATTGTGAAGTCATATCACCTTAGTCGAAAATCGATTGTTTGTTCCTATTTATAGATAATTCTAGAACGAGTAATTTCTTGGATAAGAGATAATTTGTTTAAAAGAGTATTGGGTATAAATATAAACAATTTATTAGATATCAAAACATCATTATTAGTTTCGTTTTAAGAACACTGCAATAAAAAAACTATTACATTATCATTCCTTCAACTAATTTTATTAGCAATAATAAAGTTTCTAAGAACCTATACTGTTCATGTTTCATAATTTCGACTCAACCTCGTACACATACCTATACACATACACTCCGCGCCACTTGAATAGCACACCCTTTATGATGATCTCAATGCAACTGACAAGAACTTAAAAAACATAACAGGACTACGATTGCGCGTAAAGCGCAATCTTACGATGCTCTAGATGAAATAGAATTTTTTGTGATCCCAAGAAATTCTGTATGGGGAGTGTTAGAAGGGGTGATAGCATTGAACTAATTATTTCCCCATCATGCTAAAGTAGCTATAAAAATGTTTTATACAAAATGCTTACTCCAAAAATTGAATGGGAATTGAGAAAATTAGTGAGTTAGATTTAGTAAAAATGTGCAGTTTGTATGGGAGGTGGTAGAAAAAGTGGGGAGATTTTAGTGATTTTTTCAGAATTAACTAAGAATATCATAAAATTGACATCTCTTGATTTTTAGACTAGTAACATTCATACTTTTGAAGAAAATAGATTTTTTGTGAGGTTGTGAAACTGTGTCATATTATATGAGAGGGGGTAGAAGCATCGAAGCTAATCAAATATTTTTTTCTGATCTTAGTTATAATGCTAAACAAGTATTTATTACAAAATGTGAGCTCGATAGATGTTGTATGTTCTGAGAAAATCGGCTTAGAGCATTTCATGAAAAAGTGTAGTTTGTATGCGAGGGGGTGGAAGGAGAGGAAAGACGCAAATAATTTTTATGCTGTAGATTGAAGTTATTATATAAGTAATATATCCCGAAATTCAGACTAATAGCTTTTATACTTTTCGAGCAAATCCATTTATTGTCGAATTGCGAAATTGTGTCATTTTGTATGGGAGGGGGTAGAAGGGGTGGAGCTAATCGTTTAATTTTTTACTAAAAATAAATATTTAGTGCATAATTTCAGCCCTTTAAATTTTATACGCACTGAGTAAATTGGCTTAGAGTAATACATGACAAGTACAGTTTGTGTAGGAGGTGGTAGAAGGAGGAAGCGGACATGCATAATTTTTATTCGGTACATTGGTATTATCATGAAAGTAATGCATTCCAAATTTCAGGTCAATAGTTTTTATAGTTTTTGGGCAAATCCGTTTATTGTCGAATTGCGAAATTGCATCGTTTTGTATGGGAGAGGGTAGAAGGAATGAAGATAATCATCTATTTTTTTTGGTCTGACTAATAATTCTAAATAAATATTTAGTGCAAAATTTCAGCTCGCTAAACTTTATACAGACTGAGTAAATTGGTTTACAGTATTTCCTTAAAAAGTGCAGTTTGTATGGGAGGAAGGAAGGGGAGGACACACATAATACACACACATTATACGGTAGATTGATATTATCATAAAAGTTATATTTTGAAAATTTCAGTCCAAAAGCTTTTATACTTTTTGAGCAAATCCGTTTATTGTCAAATTGCGCAGTTGTGTCATTTTGTATGTGAGGGGATAGAAGCGGTGGAGCGATTTGGCCCGTTCCCGAGCTTATTCTTACTTTTTTGTCAAAAACGACGTGTACCAAATTTGAACTTTCTAGATCAACGGGTTCTCAAACTAAAGAAGACACGGACGGACAGACAGACGGACGGACGGACGGACGGACGGACGGACGCACGGACGGACGGACGGACAGACGAACGGACATCCGGTTTTGAGATTTTTGATTGATTATGTGAACTTCTGTATCATTAATTTTTTTCTCCGAGCCTTATTTCTTAGCGTTACAAACTTTGTGGCAAACTTATAATACTCATAGATTTCATCTAGAGTATAATCACTATCAGCTACAGGTTAATTTTTTT
The DNA here is from genome assembly GCA_963669355.1 of Chorisops tibialis. Lineage (NCBI taxonomy): Eukaryota > Metazoa > Arthropoda > Insecta > Diptera > Stratiomyidae > Chorisops > Chorisops tibialis. The sequence continues at coordinate 260,389,618 of OY770262.1, read as the reverse complement.
TATCGATTTTTATGTTTATTTTGGCTCTCTCTCTGAAACAAAATTTGTGCACAGGAAATGTACTGTTATTCATTTGTTGCTTTGTTGATATAAAACAATGGAAAAATGTTGCACCACTTGAATAGAACATCTACTGAAATCAATAGTTTTCTCTTGGCATTGGACATGTGCGGTTGGTTAATCGCGTAACTAAGTGAAATTGTGCTATTTTAATTGGAAAAAGCAAAAATGGGGCGAGGAAAAGCATTAACACAGGAAGAAAAGGGAAAAATTAAAGCCTACAAGGATATGGGCCTATCTGTTGCGAAAATATAGAAAAAAATCGAAAGAACTAGAAAAGTCATATCCGCGTTTTTGTCTAAAAAGTCCAATTATGGGAAAAATATGAAAGGCCGTACACATAGTGTGCTCTCTAGTGCGGACAGGCGACATATTTTGAGAAAAGCTTTAAATTCGTGCAATTCAATTATAAGGGATAAAGCTGGAGTTAAAGTGTAACCACTGTCCGTCGTGTTATTTCGAAAGCTGAACACATAAGGAGAATAAAATTAAAGAAAAAACCACCACTTAATCCTGTATGTAAGGCGCAACGCCTCAGTTTTTGTCGCACTAACATGTCCTGGACCACGGAGTGGCATCGTGTTGTCTTATCAGATGAGAAAAACTTCAATTTGGAATGCTCCGATGACTACAGCTATAATTTGCACGAGTTACGAAAGGAAAACCATCATTTGGACCGCTTACATAGCCGAGTGGGAGGTATCATAGTGTGGGGAGCGATCTCGTATTGTGTTACTTGCGAGCTGCAATTTTTAAACTCAACAATGAATGCAACGGCATACAGTGGCGTATTGCAAACGGCTTTCCTATTGCTTAACAACCTTTTTGGACCTCTGTCGTGGCAATTTCAACAGGACAAAGCACCCATCTACACTGCCCGAATCGTGAAATCGTTTATAGAGAGCCAAAACGTAACTCTGCTAAACTGGCCTCCATACTCACCGCACCTAAACACTATCGAAAATGTTTGAGGATAGTCAACCCGAAAACAATATTCCACCAATCCTGAACTTACCCAAGCCATCGAACTTTCTTGGAGCTCCATTCGACTTAATTATATTGGAAAATTGTATGAATCAATTCCAAATAGGATTTATGTTCTTGTCAACAAAGGGGGTGCAACCCCTACTAATGTATTTTTTTTTACTTCAAATGTTCAAATTAACGTGAAATAAAATTAATAATAATATTTGAGACACAAACGTTTTCATAAATGATTTTTTTGGGAGGTGTTCTATTCAAGTGGCGTAAAATTCAAGGTAAGCTTTTTTGAGCCGATTTTCATAAAAATTCTTATAAAATCATCTGTTACAGATATTAGAACCTCTATTCCTGCATTGGATTTAAAATTAAATAAACTGCTAACAAGTCGGCCGAAACTTTATTATTTTTGGGACAAGTTGCGGATGCATGGAAAGTCAATATGAAGGTTAGAGTAGTTTGGGAGACTAAGTGAAAGAGAATTCTTGGGCAGGGCTGTTGTTAACTTAACAATGTTTCATTCGTTTATGCAAGTTTGGGTTTTTATGATGGGTGCGGGAGGGTTGATAGTAAGGGTGGGTGATTTCTTGAATCATGACCAATATTCTCTATATAGAATGTGTTTCATAAACGAAGCTGCATAGAATTTTCATAAAATTCGGTGTATTCTACATTCACGAAACCGAACATTTGTATGGGAGCGGGTAGATCGGGTAAGGGAATTGTGATGCAATTTTATTTCATTTCTTGTAAAGTGATTGTACAAAATTTCAATTTCGTAGCTTTTAATTTGTTTATCAATAGTTGATTTAATGAAATTGTTCGAAATCATACTTCTGTATGGGAGGTGGTAGAAGAGCATGCGCGATTTCAATTTTTTTGAGGCAGTTTTGTTTCAACCATTTTAAAAAGCTCTTATGCAAAATTTTAAATTGATACCTTTTAATATTTAGGTGATAATTGATTTCTTGGAAATGGTCGAAAAAATAATTTTGTATGGGAGGGGGTAGAAGTTTAAAAGGTATTCAACCAGTTAATATTTAATATATTTAGGGATTTTTTTTAAATACATTTTGCAAATTTTCAAGCTCCTACCTTATAATTTCATTCAAAAATTTTCAGTTTATGTGTTTTTTTCAATGCACTTGAAACACCTTGTGCACGTAAGACCGGAGGGGTCGGTTTATAATAATTGTGGAACAAATTATTATTTATTTTCTATGGATATAAAATCGATGTATCCACATGCAAAATTTAAACTTTATGTCTTTCACCAAATCCCTAAAAAAATTAATCAAAATTTTCGACATTTCTGCTTTCCACCTCCCTCCCCTTTCACCTCCCAACTCATAATTTTTACAGAAATTAGCGATTACTTAGTTATACAATCTAACAAATTTTCAATATAATATCTGAACTCAATTTTGAGATATAACGATTTGTAATTTTGAAAAGTGCGCCATTTTTAAAATGCTCCCCCTTTCCCCCCACTACTATTATTTCCACAAGTTACATTTTTTTCGTATTTCTCTAGTATAGATTAATATATGTTTTAAGTTTTAATTACATAGCTTAAGAGATAGTTGCGATATTCATTTTTAAGTGTTTTTCCTTGAACCCCACCTGACCATTCCCCTTACAATAATTAGCTTCTATCTAAACTGATTCTAGTAGATCTATTTGAAACCATTAAGATTAATGGTTTCAAAATATCAATTTTTTAAGGTAAGTAATTTCGAAGATACAATCATTTGAAAAAAAAAATTCGGCCGACAATTGGTTCTTAGCCCCCCCTTTTTGCACCCCAATGGATAAAAAAATTAAATTATTTTTAGAAGTTGTCCCACAGACTCCTCTATATGTATGTTCATTTTTAGCTTCCTAACTGCAACAATGGTTGAAATATTTGAATTCTTATTTTTCGGCTTAAGCGCTCCCCATGCCTCCCCCTGTACCCGTACACCCCCAAAATGGATATCCGCCTGAGATCCGCAACTATCTACAATCCCACCAAAAATGAATTTTCTATCTTGAAGGGTTTGGGAGTTAATGTGCGCTGAACGTACACGTCGGCGTACGGCGGACGGCGTACAGACGGATTTTTTTTTTTTTTGCATTTTCATCTTAGTCATGAAACGTGAAAAAACAAAATTTCAGGGTAGAAAAATTTTTTTTTTTGCCAAGTCGATTACAATACTTTATTAATAAAATAATAAAGTAAAAAGCTTAATTTTAAAAACAAAGTTTAAGTTTCTAATACCATTGACACATAGCGCAGCTAAATTATAATTAAGGCCTAAATTATCATTAAGCGGCTGTGTGTCATACGCTAATTTAGCTAAATTACCAAAATAGTGATCATTTATCAGCTAAATCATCTCACCATGCTCTCAACTAAATCATCTCATTTAGCTAAATCCTCTCATTTTTCTCATAATTAAGGCTATAACGATGAAAAATGTAGTACTAGAGTTGAAGCTTTCATAAAAGCTTCGTCGTGCCAGAGAGAAGAAAAGTCATTTTCTGACAGCTCTGAATTATACAAAATCTTGGATTCGTGATTTAAACGCCCAGCTAGGAAAGATGACTTACAAACGATTCTAAAACAATACAAAGGATCGTTTTTCTTCTTTTGTCGCCTTCCTTGTAAAATTTTATTGCCTATTGGCTATGAAATTCAACTTTTTAAAAATATTACAGATGAGTGAATGGCTCTTCTTAATTAGCAAAGTGCTGTGTGTCACTAATCTACTAACGATGAAGACGAGCTAAATTACGAATTAGCCAAATTATAATTAGGACCGCTATGTGTCAATCGTATGACGCTCCAGGTTCGGGGTATATTGAGCTTTAACAATTTTTTTAGGGTGTGCTATTCAAGTGGCGTGGAATGTATCTCACTTCTTAAATTTGTTCTTTTTATATATGTACTCGTTTATGTATAAATGTTCATCAGCATTGCGTAAGTTACTAAAAAATAATATATGATTTTATACCTGGCATTTCGAGAAAAATATTGACGTAATGGCAATTGAATCGGACTTAAATGAAATAATCATTTTGATTTTCGAGGTGTAATCCATGTAAAATTGCTTAAGATGTGCGAACGAGTTATTTATTGGTTTAGATAATCGTAGGTTTGAAATTCAACATGATTTCTTAATAAAAACGAGAGAACGAAGTTCATAGTGAATCAGAGACTTAGATTAGATTTTTGAATAATAACCACAAAGAAAGACGAAAACGATTTTTGAATGAAATTTAAACTTTTGGCCATAAAAGATTTAACGATTTTACTTTATTATTCTAATAATAAAGTATTGTGATCGAAAAAGGAAAAAAAAGTTTGCTAACCTTAAATTTTGAATTTTCGCGTTTCATGATTAAATTAGCCTAAAAATGCAAAAAAAAAATCCGTCCCGCCGTACGCCGTCGCCGTACATATGGACTCATATCTCCGAGACCGTTAAAGGTAGAATGTTCGTTTTTGGGTGGATTATTGATTGGGTAAGTGAGCTCTATTTTCTAAATTTTGGGGGGAGTTAGGTGGAAGGGGGAGGCGGGGGCAGGGCAAGAGCCAAAGAATATTTTTGCCACTATCCACCACGAATGCAGATAGGAAGTTGAAAATTAGTAGAAATATTGAGAGGGTTGTGGGACAAACTCTAAAAATAATTTAATTTTTTTATCCATTGGCGTCCGGAAAAGGGGGAGGGTCAGGGGGGGTGCAAAGAAAAACACTTAAAAATTAATATCTCAACTTTCTCTTAAGCTATGTAATTGAAACTTGAAAAATATTTTGGCTATACTAGAAAAATATGGCAAAAATATAATATGTTCAAATAATAGTAGTGGGGGAAAATGGGGAGCATTTCAAAAATGGCCCACTTATCAAAATTACAAATCGCGATATCTCGAAATTAAGTACAAATATCAAATCGAAAATTTGTCAGATTGTAGAGCTATATAGTCGCTAATTTTGGTAAGAATTTTAAGTTGGAAGGTGTAAGTGGAGGGAGGTGGTAAGCAAAAATGTCGAAAATTTTGAGTGTTTTTTTTAGGGCTCTGGTAAAAGATACAAAGTTTAAATTTTGCATGTGGATACATCTATTTGATATACATAGAAAAGTAATAACAACTTGTGGCATAATTGTTACAAACCGACCCTCCCGGTTTAACGTGCACAAGGTGTTTCATGTGCATTGAAAAAAACCCATAAACTGAAAATTTGGGAAATGCATTTAAAAAAGCTTAAAAGCTTAAAAGCTTCACTCCTTCTACCCCCTCCCATACAATCTGACACACTTTAACCGCTTTTCAGAAAGTCGATTTTCTTGAAAAGTATGAGTACCACTGATCTGCAATTTAAATTATGTCAATTGAACGATGTTTATAGTTATTTCAGAAAAGTCATTAAGAACTTGCCCCTCCTGCTACCATTTCTCTACAAACTGCACACTTTTACTAAATACAATACACCAATTTTCTCAGTGCCTAAAGACAATTCAAGAATCCTAAATTTTGTATAAGACATTTTGATAACAACTCTAGCTTGATTTGAAAAATTAGTTCGATGTTGTCACCCCCTCTACCACTTCGCCTACAAAATTTCTAAAAATCAAAAATTTATCTCTTATACCATTCAGCGTGTGGATATTTAACACTTAGCAGATGGAGAAAGCCTGGATAATTTATGACCAGGCTGATCATAACCAACTTAAAACTCAAACGCAAAATTGTTGTTCGTAAACTTTTAAAAAATTTGGCAGTTCCACAACTCCTCTATCCCCTCAAATACAAATGTATCGATATATGTACATATGAATATAATTTACACCGAATATTGCAAATATACAACACAATTTCAAAAGAACAAAATGGTAAATGTGGATTGAAAAAAATCATCTGCGCAATCGGGACCATTTGCGGGGTATTCAGGCTGCAAATTTGAAAATTTTCTGATTTTCACTTAGGACTAGTCTACAATGGAGCTTTGGCTTCGAATTTGCGCATATAAATTTGTATGCAATTTAACAAGGTAGTTATTGGATTCAAAAAATTCTCCTAAAGAATTCAAAGAAAACTGTTAAGGTAACGTTGGTAAGTTGCATACAACTGAATTTTCGCTAAGTCGAAGCCGAATCTGCTGTTTTGAATATAGTCCGGCTCGAACTTTGCCTAATGAAAAATGTTTGTGTAAGACGTACATAAGTACCAGGGTGGATCAAATATAAACAAGATTTTCTTGTTTTTTTCTTTATTTTAACAAGTAAACGTTACCGTAGTATCTATCAGTTAGAATTGAAGATCACGGGTGATAAGGCCATGATCCAGTTAGCGTCCATTTGCCATTTTTAGGGCAAGCAGGATTGGCTATACACACAGCCATTCTACCGCACTTATCCTACAGGAAGAACTATAACGTAGTTAATTTTAGCATAATGTAATGGTCAATTTATTTACTAATAAGAGGATTCAAAACAAGACAAACTTGCAGGATGAGAGAATCTGCAGAGGAAGAAGTCATGAAACTTCGCTTAGCAATAATACTTTTGACGCCAATCAATTATTCCATTCTCTCCTGTGCGAACTAAATGCTTCTTTAATAGGTTGATACTCGTATAAAATAAATGGGCTTAAAATTGAAAACTATTTTCCGAAACGTTATTAAATTCTTCAAAACAGTTACAGGACCGAGGTACAAAAAGCCTAAGTTAGATGAGCTTCCTTTTTATTTCGAAATTGCGGCAATTAAAAAAAAACTATCAAAATGAATTTGTAGACTTTCGAAAAACATATTTTCACAATTTCCGATTTGTTTTACTACACTGTGTAAGCTATCCAGTTTCAAAGTTATCATTAATAAATTACTTCTTATTAACAAATAAATAGATTTTCAATAATAAATAAAACTTCCAACATAAAATATTCATTGGAGTATGCGGTGTACTTGCACAGTTCGCACACAAAGTGAACTGCTGCATTCTCTAGTGTTTTTCAATAATTGCGAGTCATAATCAATGAATGAATTCCAAACATATGCATTCGAAAAACGCAATAAAACCGTATGTCCATCATAAATCTTCTTAATAAATAGAGTACGGCTTGTGATTCCATGATCAAATGCACACAAAGCATAACATAGGCATATTATCGACGCATTCAATTCATGTTGGGCCTTTTTTCTATAGATTTCTCTGTTTTATTGGATCGATAAAGGTATCATGTGCTGCTGGCAATAACTAAGCCTATAATTGGAGAAAATATTTACGTTTCGATTTGTCGATATTAATATAATTTATATTTCAATTTATTGCAATGTATTGCGATCATTCTCAGCAATTATGTGTTTTGGTTGATTGCTGTAGAATGTATCTATAACTTCCTTTGAGATATATTTTCATGCCAATCACTTGAATTTTTTAGTAGTAATAGTAAAAAAAACATAAAAGGACTACGATTGGGCGTAAAGTCTAACCATGCGATACTCTAAATGCAAGAGAAAATTTTTTAATTTTAAGAAATTTTGTATGGGGAGTGGTAGAAGATTGATTGCATTGAACGAATTTTTTAACATCATGCTATAAGTGTTATTAAAATGTTTTATACAAAATTTAATCTTCAACTATTTAATAGGTACTGAGAAAATTATAATAGTATATTGGATTTAGAGAAATTGTGCAATTTTAGGAGGTGGTAGAAGGAGTAGGGAGTTCTTAATGGCTTTTTCTTAAATAACTATAAACATCATTCAATTGACATGTTTCAACTTGGAGTACAGTGGCATTCATACTTTTGTAAAATTGTAGCAAATTATATGGGATGTAGGAGTGGAGCGATTTGGCTCGTTAGCGAGCTTGACTTTAGTTTTTTGTCAAAAATGATTTGTACAAAATTTTGACTTTTTAGCATAACATGTTTTCGAGCTAGACAGTAAAAGGACGGAAAAACATCCGGTTTTGAGATTTTTGAGTGCTAATATGAACTTTTCTAGCACTAATTTTTTCCTCCAAGCCATATTTCTTAGCGTTACAAACTTTGTGACAAACTAATAATACTTTCAGATATCATCTACATTTTTTGAAATTTCGATCTCTGTTTCTTTGTACAAGAATAATGGTCAATGTTTTCCCTCCTTCGGTTGTACAGTGAAATTTCTCTCGCTTCTTATTAACCATTGCTAGTCTTTTTTAATGTTGTAGTCTCAATCATTGTGTGACGATTTTGGAATGTTACTGATAAAAATTAAAGTTTATGGAAATATGTATTTGACTGCCTTTGCTTGAATCGTTAGATATTAATAATTCGTCTTCACTGGCTCTAAATAGGACCGCGGTTTAGGTTAAAATTACTGCATATGTGTATCATATTTTCCCCTATAGTAATTACATCTTGGGATCCATCTAATTGTAAAGAGTGAATTTCGCCTAGATATTCTGGAGGTAGGAATTAACCACTTTGAACACAGAACCTTTACATTGACCAAAATGCTACCTACTTCGCTTTACAACGACTTTTTTTTAATTGCTCCTTGCCTTTTTTTCATGGTCCGAGTAATATACTCATAATACTCCACCCTTAAGTACAAAGATTGTATAATCTAAACCATTTCTACCGAACCGAAAAAATTTACCCAACATTTTTGACCCGTCAAATTAGTTGAGTTTTGTTACCGCCATGTCGACACAGCACCTCGACCGAAACGAAGATTTATTGATTCAATTTACAACACGATTCACACGGGCAAGTCAGGTGAAAAAAATACACGTAACCTTTCTGTAATCGGTGTGTGTGGGAAATTTGCATCCTTTGTAAATAAAAATCTATTTACCCTCAATAGTGCCCTTAAACATCGAGACCAATAAAATGCTCTGCAATATCGCCAGGCGAAAAACAATTCTCAGAACGACTGCCGAGGCAGTAAAGTGCAACGGCTAAGAAACAAAACGGTCGCAATATCGAACCTCGAAACCGAAGAACAGAAGTTTCACTGAAATAAAAGTGAACAAACACTCAGCATAAATTAGCACTAAGTTAGTAATTTTATTGTGTTCAAATACAATAAAGTCGTGGCTGGGGATTCGTTTCACTCGCATCTTAAAGTTATAAGAAGTTGCGATGTTACCTTGGCATCCTCCGCTGTACCCAGGCAACTAATTTTCCGATATTTCAAAAAAGAAAAAAATATTTCTGTAAATTCTTGACAAAAGGAGTAGTAGGATTTCTCATCTGTGTTGCACTTAATGACCATTAAAATCCAAATATAATGTGGTAGATGGGAATATTCTTTATTCGAATCGTTTCTGAAAAGGGTAGCTTGTAATTAAGACATCACTAGCACTTAAATTGTGACGTGTGAAAGCGAGAAAAATATCTGTTTTAAATTTCAAAGCTGTCACTCATAAACATTATTGAAATTCATGTCGAATTAATTTTACTTTATTATTTTACATATAATAAGAATAAAATATTGTGATCGACTTGAAAAAAAAACATAACAGGGCTACGATTGCGCGTAAAGCGCAATCTTACGATACTCTAGATGAAATAGAATTTTTTGTGATCCCAAGAAATTTTGTATGGGGAGTGTTAGAAGGGATGATAGCATTGAACTAATTTTTTCCCCCATCATGCTAAAGCAGCTATAAAAATGTTTTGTACAAAATGCTTACTCCAAAAATTGAATGCGAACTGAGAAAATTAGTGAGTTAAATTAAGTGAAAATGTGCAGTTTGTATGGGAGGTGGTAGTAAGAGTGGAGGGATTTTAGTGACTTTTTCAGAAATAACTAGGAATATTATAAAATTGATATCCCTGAAATTTTAGACAAGTACCATTTATACTTTTCAAGAAAATCGATTTTTTGTGAAACTGTGTCATATTGTATGGGAGGGGGTAGAAGCAGTGAAGCTAATCAAACAGTTTTTTCTGATATTAGTGAAAATGCTAATTAAGTATTTATTACAAAGTATAAGCTTGATAAATGTTATATGTTCTGAGAAAATCGACTTAGAGCATTTCATGAAAAAGTGAAGTTTGTATGGGAGGGGGTGTTAGGAGAGGGAGGACGCTAATAATTTTTCTACGGTAGATTGAAATCATAATGAATGTGAAATATCCCAAAATTCAGGCTAATAGCTATTATAGTTTTCGAGTAAATCCATTTATTATCAAATTGCGAAATTGTGTTATTTTGTACGGGAGGGGGTAGAAGGGGTGAAGCTAACCGTCTAATTTTTTTTACTAACAATTTTAAACAAATATTTGGTGCACAATTTCAGCCTGCTAAATTTTATACGCACTGAGTAAATTGGCTTAGAGTAATTCAAGACAAGTACAGTTTGTATGGGAGGTGGTAGAAGGAGGGGGAAAACACGCAAAATTTTTATACGGTAGATTGATATTATCATAAAAGTAATATATTCCAAATTTCAGACCAATAACTTTTATACTTTTTGAGTAAACCCGTTTATTATGAAATTGCGCAATTGTGTCATTTTGTATGGGAGGGGGTAGAAGGGGTGGAGCGATTTGTGCCGTTCACGAACTTGACCTTACTTTTTTGTTAAAAACGACGTATACAAAATTTGAACTTTCTAGCTGAACGCGTTCTCAAGCTAGAGAGGACACGGACGGACGGACGTCCGGTTTTGAGATTTTTGAGTGATTATATGAAATTCTGTATCATTCATTTTTTTCTCCGAGCCTTATTTCTTGGCGTAACAAACTTTGTGGCAAACTTATAATACTCTCAGATTTCATCTAGAGTATAAAAATAAAATAAAAATTTGTTACCCCGAAATTTTGATTTTTCGCATTTCATGACTAAAACAGCCTAAAAATGCAAGAAAAAAAATCTGTCTCTCTGTACGCTCACCGCACATTAACTCCCATCCCTTTAAGACAGAAAGTTCATTTTTGGGTGGATTGGATGGTTGCGGATCTCAGGCAGACACCCATTATTGGGAGTACAAGGGTTAAGGAGGAGGTGGGGGAGCGCTAAGACCGAAAATTAAGATTTCGAATATCTCAATCATGATCATAGCCAGGAACTTGAAAATCTTCACATGTATAGAAGGGTTTGTGGGACAAATTTATTTTTTTTTATCCATTGGGATCCGAAAAAAGGAGGCGAATTGTCGGCCGTACTGTTTTTTTTTTAAATGATTATATCTTCGAAATTACTTACGATAATAAAATTCATATTTCGAAACAATTAAGGTACCATACATATCCACTAGAATCAGCTTATAGGGAGGCTAATTATTGTAAGGGGGAGTGTCAGAGGGGGTGCAAGGAAAAACATTTAAAAATCAATATCTCGGTTATTTCTTAAACTATGTAATTAAAACTTGGAACGTATATTAAGCTATACTAGCAAAATACGAGAAAAATATAATATTTGGACATAATAGCAGTGGCGAAAAATGGGGAGCATTTCAAAAATGGTTGACTTTTCAAAATTTCAAACCGTTATATCTCAAAACTGAGTACAGTTGTTAAATTGAAATTTTTTCAGACTATAGAAATGTATAGTGTTTAATTTTGGTAAATATTTTAAGTTGGAGGGTGTAAGGGGAGGGAGGTGGGAAGAAAAAATGTTGAACATTTTGAGTGATTTTATAGGGCTCTGGTCAAAGATACAAACCTTAAATTTTCCATGTGGATGCATCTATTTGATATATGTACATACAGAAAAACAAAGAAAAACACTTAAAAATTAATATCTCAACTATCTCTTAAGCTATGTAATTGAAACTTGAAACGTATATTAAGCTATAGTAGGAAAATACAAAAAAAATATAACATATTGAAATAATGGTAGTGGAGGGAAATGGAAAGCATTTCAAAAATGGCGCACTTTTCAAAACTACAAAAACTTATATCCCAAAAAGCTAGGGTATAGCCTAGTAGGTAGTGTATTGGTCTTGTAATGCGAAGATCGTGAGTTCAAATCCCGGCCGTCGCAACATATAATTCCGGCACATTGCCTGCTTGGGTATACCTTGGTCACCTCAATCTATGAAAATGAAAAATTCGTAGCAAGAGGGTTGTGCGAAGAGCTAACAGCCGTTCCACAATAAGTAATGAAAAAATGTTAAGGAAGGCCAAGGTCCGATTTGGGCTGTAGCGCCATTGTAGAAGGATATCTCAAAAAAGAGTACAGATATCAAGTCAAAAATTTGTCAGATTGTAGAACTACATAATGGTTAATTTTGGTAAAAATTTTAAGTTGGGAGGTGTAAGGGGAGGGAGGTGATAAGGAAAAATGTCAAAAATTTTGAGTGATTTTTTTAGGGCTCTGGTGAAAGATACAAAGCTTAAAATTTGCATGTGGATACCTCTATTTACTGTTCATACAAAAGTTATAATACTTTGGTCTATAATTGTTATAAACCGACCCCCCCCCCGGTCTAACGAGTACAAGGTGTTTCATGTGCATTGAAAAAAACATGTAATCTGAAAATTTTTGAGTGAAATTTTAAGGTAGAAACTTGAAAATTTGCAAAATGCATTTAAAAAAAATCCTCAATATTAACTGGTTGAAAACCTTTAAGGCTTCTACCCCTCCCATACAAAATTATTTTTTCGAGCATTTTTAAGAAATCAGTTATCAGCTAACTCTTAAAAGCTATCAATTTCAAATTTTGCACAAAAACTTATAAAAATAATTAAAATGAATTTGCTTTAAAAGTTTTGAAATCACGCTTGCTCTTCTACCCCCTCCCATATAAAACTATGATTTCGACCAATTTCATTAAATCAACTAATAACCAACAAACTAAAAGCTACGAACTTGAAATTTTACACAAGCACCTTACAAGAGAATCAAAATAAAACTACATATCAAATTTTATGATTCCCCTACCTTCTCTACCCCTCCCATACAAATGTTCGGTTTCGTGAATGTAAAATACACCGAATTTTATGAAAATTATATGCAACTTCGTCTACGAAACACATTCTATACAGAGAATATTGGACGTGATTCAAGCAATTAATTAAAAAGCTATTAACATCCACCCACCCTTACTATTACCCCTCCTCCTCCCTCATAAAAACCCAAATTTGCAGAAACGAATGAAATATTGTTAAATTAACAACAGCCCTGCCCAAGAACTCCCTTTCACTTAGCCTTCCCTAACCACTCTAACCTGCATATTGACTTTCCACTCATCCGCAACTTGTGCCAAGAATAATAAAGTTTCGCCCGACTTGTTGGCAGTTTATTTCTCATAATTTAGGCTATAACGATGAAAAATGTAGTACTAGAGTTGGAGCTTTCATAAAAGGTTCGTCGTGCAAAAAAGAAGAAAAGTCATTTTCTGACAACTCTGAATTATACAAAATCTTGAAATCGTGATTTAAACGCTTAGCCAGGAAAAATGACTCGCAAACGATTCTAAAACAGGGCAAAGGATCGTTTTTCTTCTTTTGTCGCCTTAATTGCAAAATTTGATTGCCTATTGGCTATGCAATTCAACTTTTTAAAATTATGACAGATGAGTGTGTGGCTATTCTTAATTGGCAAAGTGCTGTGTGTCACCAATCTACTAACGATGAATACCAGCTAAATTACGAATTAGCCAAATTATAATTAGGACCGCTATGTGTCAATGGTATTAGCCTTCCTTAATCACTCTAACATGCATATTAACTTTCCATGCATCCTCAACTCGTCCGAAAAATAATAAAGATGCGCCCGACTTGTTGACAGTTTATTATTATAACTAACAATATCAATGCTCTGCACGAGAATTATTTTGGAAAGACGGATTTATATAGAAGTAGTACGCTTTACATTTTTCTAAAATGGGCCTTCTAATTACTTCAAATGATCTACAGCAGTCATCTTTTTTATTTTCGGTACATTCTTGTAATAAATTATTGCATAAAAAAACATTATCATCGCAAAAGTAGGATTCAGTAGTATATTTGGTGCATATTTATCAGATTTCTCTCATCCCTTTAACTATTAGAATAAATCTATCTTGCCACATTTCAAAGCAATCTGATCGAAGATTTTTGTAACGGCTAATTGTAACATAGAACTAGAAAAATTATTAAATTCTTGCCATACACGTCTTTTCTCTGTGACTTAGATAAGTGTCATTTTGTTATCGTCCGTTCGTTTTGTTGCGTCTAACTTGAGAACGCCTTGGGCAAGAAACATCAAATTTTCTACACGCTATTTGTACACAAAAGGTTTTTTTTTGTACGAAGCAAACTATAGAACATTTCAGTCATATGGAATCCCTGCATAAAGAAACAGGGATTCCATATGACATAGTCGTTCATTAGAATCGGTTCAACATAAATTTCTCAGATTTAAATCGTCAAATATCGTCGGTGATATAATAATAATAATTTGTTCGATAATATACATAAGATTACAATCTTTTGTTTGTATATACATTAAAGTTGAAGATGATTTAGTAATAAATTTTGTAGAAGCAAAAAAATAAAATGCTAATTACAAGTATGCTTTTGATTATTTTATGGCATAAAGCTGATACTGTGTTTCAATAAATGAGAAAATACGAGTTTTCTGAAGAATCTTAGATATTTCGTGTTACTTACATCATTTGGAAGTGTATTCCACATTCTTACTCATCATCATCAACAGCCCTACGTTGACCTCCTATATGCTTCGTACCCAATTTTCTCGATCCAATGACCGCGTCCTCCATGTTGGGAATTTCAGAAGCGATTTGCAGTCTTCGTCTGTTGAATCCATCCAGAACTTTCTTGGTTTTCCGACTGGCCTTTTTCCTTCTGACTTTCTTTTTTGTACACGTTTGGGTATTCTTCGACTCTCCATTCACTGTACGTGACCAGCACACTGTAGCTTCCGAAGTTTGATGGAAGCAGAGACTTCTGGGTCCTCAAAAACGGTATCCAATTCCTAATTTTATCGAATTCTCCATTCGCCTTGTTCTCCAACCGGTCCGAGGATACGTCGTGATACCTTCCTCTCGAAGGCATTAACCATTTTCTCTGATATCTGTATTAACGTCCACGTTTCATTGCTATAGCAGAGTACAGGTCAGGTATTCTTACTACCTGTGCGAAAAATGAGCGCTCACCGATTATAGTTTTGGTACATGGTAAAGGTATTGTAGGATTCCTAGTCGTATTAAGGAAAACGAATTCGTCAAATAGGTATCTAGGCATTTTAGTAATTATGATTTTCTGCAAATAAACTAGACTTATTAATTTTAAGTAGTCTGATATGACAGTACCTCCTATCTTATTAATGTAAAATTTTAAAGTCAAAAAAACTGTTGTAGTTCAAAGCATTTACAAAACTTATTGCAATTATTCCATAATTATGAATAGAATTGGGATACAACAAGAGCATTTCGAATTATTTAGCACGTGCAATTACATTAGCAATCTTTCATGCCAAATACCCTCTTTCGGTCAATATGTCAGAATGGAGGTTTTATCATATAACCGACGATTTTAGGGGAGCTAGGGTGTAGCCTAGTGGTTAGTGTGTTGGTCTACAATGCGAAGGTCATGAGTTCAAATCACGGTCAACGTATAATTCCAGCACACTACCTGCTTCGGTATACGGATCTTTACGAAAAGCATGCCATAAAAGTTAACTCGTTATTCTACGATGCATCGCAGAATATTTATGCCTTATTGGTGATTTTAATCTTCCAGATGTCCACTGGACTTTTTCGCATGACGCTGATTGTCTCCTTCTTATATCACGATATGAAAGCTTAGTAATTGACACTGCCTTTAGTTTTAATTTGAATCAGGTCAATCACTTTAAAAATTATAAAGGTAGAACTCTAGATTTAGCATTTATAAGTCCAGAACTAATTTGCAATATTGAAAAAGTAATTTATCCTTTATCGCTAATTGACCTATATCATTTACCATTTATTCTTAATATTAGTTTCTATAAGTTTGATCATATTAATATTGTCAATTTTAAGTATGATTTTCGTAAGTGTGATTATGTCATATTTAAGAATTATTTAGCGCAAATCGATTGGAACTCAGAATTTGAAAGCAACTTTTCCGATCTTGGTTATTTTTATTCAAAGTTGCTAGATTTGGTTCAAGTGGGAATTAATAGTTTTATTCCCCACACCCATTTTTCACCATCTAATCATCCTTCATGGTTTAATAGAGGGCTACTGAGACTGAAAAATATCAAAAATAAGGCATATAAAGCTTTTAAGTTATTTCCTAGTGAATATAATCGGTGTAACTATAAACTACTTCATAAAGAGTATCACTGTATCTGATGAAAATCATCAATTCTTGTTTCGAAATTATATTTCGTCGGTTGAGAATAATATCAAGAATGATTCTAAAGCTTTTTGGAGTTTTATTAAATTGAAGCGTTTTAGTTCTGCGATACCTAGCTGTATAGAATATAATGGTGTGACCTCTCACAATTTGCAAAAAAGTTGTGATCTATTTGCTGATTATTTTGAGTCGGTATATGGAAGAGCTCGCAACTCTCGCTAGCTTAATATTGGTAATGCTTATTTTAATGCCGATCTGGGGCTTGTTCAGTTTGATTGGGAAGAAATTGAACTTAATTTAGGTAAGTTGAATGATGACACATTTTATGGACCCGATTTATTTTGTGATTTAATGTTGAAGATGTGTAAAGTAGTGCGCTTACAATAATTTTTAATCTTTCATTAAAACTTGGAATATTTCTAGATACTTGGAAATTTTCATTTATTAAGCTCCTATTGAAATCTGGTCGTCGTAATCAAGTCATGAACTACAGGGTTATTGCAAAATTACTTCCCTTACCTAAATTTTTTGAAAGTTTGGTACAACACAATTTTATTATCAGCCATTAATAATGGTATATGCGATGAGCAACATGGTTTCATGTCGGGCAATTCTATACTACAAATCTAGTAATTTTGAAGAACTTTTCACTTAATCCGATTAAATAGGGTGCTCAGGTCGATGTCATTTATACGAAAGCATTTGATCGTGTTGATATTGATCTTTAGTGGAAAAACTTAGTGCTTTCGGAATTCATTCATCACTTCTTAAATGTGTTTTCGTATTTGAGCGGTCGTAAGCAGCAAGTATTAATTGACTCATTCAAGTCTAAAATTATAGAGGCGAGGTCGGAAGTGTCCCAAGCAAGTCATTTAGGACCTCTTCTATTCCTTATATTCATAAACTAGTGATCGCCCGCGACTTTGTCCGCGTAAGAATCGCAAAATAAACATTTTTTGAGAATGTAGTTAGTAGTAAATTATGTCGGATAAACAATCTGCTTAGTTTATTGGCTCTTTGAACACAATGCTTTATATTTTGTTGGAATCAGAACCATAAATTATTATGAATGAAATCATGATACTCACATTTGTATGAGATAGGCTCGTGATCAAAGCAGTCCCGTGATTCGAGATCATATACTTAAGTATTGAAGAGTTTTAAAGACATGTGTAGCTTGTGTCAATTAAAAAAAGCCAAAATCAAATGACATTAAGCTTAAAAACATACCAGGACTATGATTGTTCGTAAAGCTCAGTCAAATGATACTATAGATGAAATCAAAATTTCTGTGACCTTAAGAATTCTTGTCTGGGGAGTGATGGAAGGGGTGACAGCACTGGAATAATTTATTTCACATCATGCTAGAGTAGCTATAAAAATGTTTTGCACCAAATTTAAGCTTGAAAAATTGAATAGGTACTGAGAAATTTAGTATTTTTTAATTTGTAGCTATTTTTGAAATAGCCATTAAGAACTCGCCCCTCCTTCTACCCCTTTCATACAAATTGCACAATTTCATTTAACCCAATACACTAATTTTCTCAGTACCTGTTAAATTTTTGAATCCTAAATTTTGTATGAAGCATCAGGATAGCAACTCTAGCGTGATGTGAAACAATTAGTTCAATGTCGTCACCTCGTCTACCACTTCCCCTACAAAATCAAAAAATTGTCTTTCATCTAGAGTATCGCACGATTGGGTTTTACGCCAAATCGTAGCCTTATGCAATTGATCAAATTTCTGTCCCAGGCTCCCATAGGGGGCAACAGAAACAACTCTCTTCCACAAGGCGTGATCCTGAGCATGGGCCTTTAGCTCTTGCCAGGACTTGTTTATTCCTCTGTCCTCCTGCACAACTGCTCGTTTCCATGTGCCACATGGTCGACCACCCCGACGCCTTTCTTGAGGATTATAATCCAGAGTCTGTTTTGGGATATTTCGCTCTGGTTTCCCCAATGTGAGACCGCATTGAATCGCAATGCCTATTTTAGTCTGTCCAGTTGTACCCAAAAGTTTGACGTTGGAGATCACCTCTGGCCAGAATATTCTCAAAATATGTCGGGGGAATCGGTTCACGAAAGTTTACAGTTTCTCGGTAAGTCGAACGGTCACTTTCCACGTAGTACAACCATACAACAACACGGACTTCACGCATGCGTCAAAAACTCGCAGCTTCGTGCGAAGGAGAGATCTCTCTTAGCCTACAGAGAGGGGAAAGGACACCGAAGGCCTGACGAGCTTTATTTAGACGACCCTCGATATCCTTTTCGGCTCCACGGTCCGTACTGAAAATGCTTCCGACATAACAAAAATCTTGCATCTCTTCCATATCTTGTCCATATTATTACAATCGGTGTGCATGTGTTCGAACCCATGTGCATGTACTTGGTTTTACGCACATTGATTTCTAGTCCCGCTTCTTAGCATTGAGAATGCAACGAGCAAGCAAACACTCGTCATCAGCATAATCAAGATGACTTAAGATCTTAAATAGTCTCCATTGACAACCTTTATCTTCCCCACCTTCCAGTGCTTTCAAGATGCCATTTATTACCACCAAAAACAGGGCTGGTGATAATATGCAGCCTTGTCTGACACCCGTTCGCAAAGGAAAGCTCTCGGACAACTCTCGACTATGCAAGGTGCGACACATTGCATCTTCGTAGGATTCTTTAATCATTGGTATGACCTCGTCTTGAATACCTCTCCTACATAAAGCATTCCATATGTAATCTCGCTTAACGCTGTCGAAAGCCTTCTCGAAGTCCACAAACATGAGATGTAGCGGCGAACCCGTTTCGGCTGACTACTCTAGTATTATCCGTAGAGTATTTGTGTGGTCGGTACAAGACGACCCTTTACAGAATCCAGCCTGATAAACTTCGAAAGTACTCTCCACGACATCACTAATCCTATTGAGAATTACCTTAGCCACGATTTTCGATACGGCAGTAAGCAGACATATACTACGCCGATTACCACAATCCCGAAGATCGCCCTTCTTTGAAATTTTCACAATGACGACCTCCTTCCATTCAGTCCGATACCTTCCTTCATTCCACACCCCGGTAAAGAGTGGAAAAAGTATATCGGCTGTTATTTGCGGATCCGCTTTGAGGAGTTCGGTTGGTAGTCCATTTATACCTAGGGCTTTCCTCCCTGCCATTGATCGAATGGCGGAAACTATCTCTTCCTTGTCTGGGGATCGTCCATAATAGTGGATTGTTGCGGTTGGATGTCTGGTAGCTGTTATGTTTCTGAAATATCTTCCTCTGAAAAGATGTTTAAAATATCAAAGAAGTATTCCTTCTGTGGCCGCAACTGGTGTTCACTCATATTAAGGAGAGTTCCGTTGACATCTCCCACCAGGTGGTTAGCGGTGAGATTCCTGTTCGTCAACTGTTTCATAATTTTAAATAGTGAACCCATATCCCCAAGGTAGGCCGCAGATTCTGCCTTATTCGCCAGATCTTCAATGGCCTTTCTCTTGTCGCGTCTAACACCCTTTTTAAGCTGTATATGAGCATCGCGGTAGTTCTGTCTCAAGTCGGATGTTCGTTGGTCGACATCAGGTTGAGAGATGATTCCCAATTTTGCTTTTTTCCGATCGCCAACCTTGTCCCATGGGTCTTGCGACATCCAGGGTTTCTCACCGCTTTGTGCATATCCCGCAAATTCTTCAGCACTAGTTCTTCTCTTCTACAATGGCGCTACAGCCCAAATCGGACCTTGGCCTCCTGAAATTGGGGTTCTTCAACAGTTTTTTTTTCATTACTTATTGTGGAAGCGTTGTTAGTCCTTCGCACAACCCTCTTTCTTCGAATTTTTCATTTTCGTAGATTGAGGTGACCAAAGCAATCCAAGCAGGCAATATGCTGGAATTATGTATTGCGTCGACCGGGATTTGAACTCACGACCATTACATTACAAGTCCAGTGGCGTCCAGTGTGCATATTTCATATTCGCCCAATGTGGATGACTTTTCGCGTAGAATGGTAGTGTACTCGCTTTTTTTGTTGGTGTCTCTTAGTTCATCCACATTAAGCTTGCGTTTCATTTGAAGAATTTCTATTAGTCGAATAGTTGCTGTGCACAATCTCAAGCAGGCAACCATCAAGTGGTGATCGTTCCCACGTCAGCTCCACGTTTCGCTCGCACATCGAGGAGACAACTTCTCCATGGGCGACTTATAGCCAAATGGTCGATCTGGTTCTGAGTAACACCATCAGGGAAGCCCAAGATGTTTTATGGTTTGTCAAGTACTACAAAACTCCATAAATAGTTCGCCGTTTCCGGGTCTCTTAATCCAAAGTCGTGACGCGTTTACCCAAGGGTCACCATAATTCCCCATTATGTGTTCTATTCCAGTGTTGTCAGAGCCAACCTAGGCGTTCATATCTCCTGAAATGATAATAATATCACCTCTTGGAACACGATCGAAGGTGGCACTCAGTGGGCTATAAAACTTCTCTTAATCACCAGGTGTTGCGGTATTTGTTGGTACGTGACACTGCACAATTGTAACGTTTCTGATACTGGTCCTGAGCCTAACGACGATAATTCTATCTGAGATTGGTTCCCAGCTAATAAGACTGTTTCTCGCTCTCGGTGTAAGAACGAACGTCACGACATTTTTGGCTTCACTCTCAAGGCCAACGTACATAATGGTGTTTCCGCTCGGGACTCGTTCTTCTTCTGATCCTGTCCACCATACCTCGCTCAAACCCAAAATTTGAAGGACAAGGACCGAGTGACTCCGCTCTTCCTCTGGCATTCAAAGTTCGAACGTTTCAGAAGCCTATCATAGTCCGTTTTCGAATGCCAAATGTCGTTACCGTAGAATCCGTCCGTATCCGAGCCGTTGTATCCGTTTCTCGTATCAGTTAGGATTTAAGATCACGGGTGATAAGCGCATGATCCAATGATTGTTCATTTGCCATTTTTGGGGCAAGCAGGACTGGCTGTGGTTGGATTCTTCTGGCCCTATTCCACAGGGTGATGTTTAGCTCGGGTCCGCGGTGTCACTATTCTCCAAAGATAATTGCATGAATTGGTAAAACCTCATCCTACAACTACCCCGATGCGGGGGTAGTCCTATTATGTTTTTTTTTTTTAGTTTTCGTTGATAAATGGGACAGATCGGTAACTCCATTATCAGTCCACGTATCATTAATATCAGCAGTGTTATTATTAAAAATTAATTATGAGGAACAGAATAGCGAATATAATTTTTCACATCCACATATTGTAGTGGATTAAAATAACTTTTTATTTTTATATTTAAGAATATTTCCGGCCTTGGAGGTTTTCGATTTTTCATTTCTAATTTATCCGAAACATTTTTGTGGTGATTCTTAATAAATTCCACCGAAAACGTTTCCATTTTAAAACTATTGTTAACACTTAGCCTGTTGATAGTTTCTGAATAAACTTAAAGTAACTTGGAACAAATCGCATTGCCAAATAAACTATTATAAAATCGTACAAAACTGGCGATAAAACTTTTTTTATTCAGAATTATACACAAATCGTACTGGAATAAGAACAAACTAAATATTTTTTAAAAAGATGTTTCGCACACAATATGTATGTACATATAATTTAAAGAATGCAAGAGAAACACCGCACGAATTTTAATCAGAGAAGACATCGAGATTAGATAAAATGTCAAATATTCAATCAATCAATGATGTGGTGAATGTTCACAGTGCATTTCGAATTGAAAGAAAAGATTTTCGGATTATATACTGTTACGCTTTATTATTCGTGACGTTTCGGTCTCTCTGATACTAATTAACTAATTTAACCTTAATTACCCTTCCCACACTCAATTAACCCCCCTTTTCTATACATATAATGGTAGTCTTTTGTAATTTTCGATCAGTTTGATAAAGGTTTCAGCAGAGACCGAAACTTCACGAATAATAAGGCGTAACAGTGTAGAATCCGGAAATATTTTCTTTCAATCAATGATGATTTGATGATTTTGTAAATTTAGCAACATCGTTGGTGACTACTCTAGCCTTGCAACAGCGTATACCCTCTACTGGACTTACGACTGCAGCCCTGGTCATAGGGCAGTACTTCTTCGAAAATGACGACGGAAGAGGCGCTACAGTCAATAGAGTGTGCTACAGATGTATTCTAAGGAATTTTTTGGTAGCTGGAGATGGAGTATATGAACACAAGTTTAGTTAGATTTCTTCACTTAGGGTTATGTTAAGAGTAAGGTCTATGCTAACCATCCGCAGACAATTCCAAATCTCGAAGCGAACATTGAAGCCGCCATCGCCGAAATAAATCCCCAATTACGCGAAAGGGTGATTGAAAATTTTTGAGAAATGACTGAGGTCTGCAAGCAAAGCCGAGGCGGCCATATGACAGATATTGTGATCCATACATAATTCGCATGTGTCTACTTTATATTGCAATAAAAAATTTAAAGACATCCAAACAATTGTTTGTTTTATTCAAAAAACAAATTTTACACATCTTGTTGGTACACCCTTTAATATCGTGACGAAGTGCTCTAATGAAAATGTCATAACTTTAGCATGAATAGCCCCTTAAGGCAATGAAATCTGGAGCAAATGAATTATCGAGATTTTCTCAGAACGAACATTCTCATTTTTTACGCAGAATATCGAACTAATCACCCAGGTGAGAGGAAATCTACTGAATCATGGTCCTTACCCATTCCATTATCAATTGCGTCCACACACAGGTAAGTAATTGAAGAGTCATCGAATTTCATGTGAAGCATTTTTGCCGGCCATACTCGTATATCACACACATACCGGATGATTGTGTCCATCAAGAAGTCAGAAATGCGAACAATGGATCCATCGAAATAAATCACAAAATCCACTTGAAGCATATAAAAAGCCAAAGCTTTGGAGAGCGCATTAGCTTGGCCGATGATTCGTACGTTTTCGCATAGATTGTAAGGTATTCGAACAATTCAAGCATCAGTTAATCGGTTCGAGCCAATTAAGCGCCTTGACAATCTTCACTATGCAGACAGAACAATCTTCCTTCGGAAAAATATAAAGGTACGTATGTACATTTCGGATTCAATTATATCCTACGAGTGGATGGTTGGGTTGAAATACTGACGGACAACTGAAATAGCCTCGAAGGCATCATAAATTTTCCATCACAATCTTCTTATATTCTACTTATGCCTAATGCGGCCATCACACGATCATCCTTCCGAGACAACACAAACTGTTGAATGAAGTAAAGAAGCGATTAATGAAATGAAGCAATGGAATTAGATGTGTGAATGCAATCCAAAAAAAAAAAATCCTGAATGAATACTGCGCTGAATAGCTGAAATCCCATAAAAATTAGTTAATGGCTCAAGTAAGTGGTCGGACATGTAAGAAAATGTTTTCTTCTCATGGGATCTCCTCGACAAGATCATCTACTGTCTATATAGATACATCTATGGATGTGATGCTTTTATTGCTTCTCCACGTGCTTTTTGCTCGAACAGCATCTCTAAGAGGTATGTAATCTGAAAACGCCGAACACAAGCAAAAACCGATGATGCTCGCAAAATTTTCTCATCGGCAAGATTACCAACATACTCATACATTTGTGTATATCTTAGTTTTTTTTTTTAATGTTCTGGGCGGTCTCATATGTTGTGTGTTGTCCGATTACACCGAAATTACCTGTGCTGTTTCACATTCACAAAAACCGTTTAAATTAACGCCTCTTCTCTCTATACCTTTTATACCTGCCTTTTCATCTCATTTGCACCCATGTACAGTTTACACTCTATACTCTACACTACACGACGTTTTTATAGTATCGCACCGATAAACATACACGGCACGATCACTTCATATACCCGAATGTTGTACATAAATATTAGCCTACTATACGAATGTTTGTTTTTTTTTTTTTGTATACGATCGTTCTACTTTACACGTTTTGTAATTAGAGAAATGGAGAAAAAAATCAGTGTTCTTCAACACGCTCAGTAAATTCGTATGAATGTATGTGGCGCCAAGAAAAAGCCAGTTTTATTTGTATGTATATAAGATACATAATAAAACCGGATCGTTTAAGACTCTGATGATGATCAAGATCAAGTATGGTTTAAGCTCCACCTACCTTTCACGGGACTACCTAACCTCTCTGCACAATTTGTGCAATCTCCATATGTACGATCGGATGGATCTACCTGGCTAGGTTAACTTTATATGTACCTTATGTGTACGATCGGTACCTACCTTTTCGCTACAATATTCTTTCTACCAGCCAGCATAAGATCAGTCAGTCTTCCCGGTTAGTCTATAAGAAAGCCATAGATTTTGTTGTTGCGTTTTGGTATATTTTACCTACCCGATGAGAAATAGTGATCTTATGGATTGTTTGTTGTTGTTTTTCGGTGCTGTCGTGGATGAGCCATTCCGAGCCTCCTCGTCTTTTAGTCTTAAATACGAGATTTTGTATTATATGGTTGCGCTACCTACCTTTAGTTTGTTACTGATCTCTTAGGCTAGTGGGTATCTGTTTTCGTCGGAGGAGATATTTTTCTCGCTTCTTCGTTTAAACGATCGATATTTTTACTTTCGAAGGTGATTGTACGACCAATAACTAAACGATATTCAGTTAAGCATAAGCATTGAACCGGGCAACAATATTACATTATTAACATATTCGTTAATATAATAAACACTTATCTATTATACGAAAAAAAAAAAAAAATTATTTGAAGAAGCAAAAAGTCCGAGATCAGTTTTCCATTAAAATAATAATTCTCAAAGTGAAGTGTGTTTATTATTATTATTTTTTTTTTTTTTTAATCATTATCTACAGATTGAGATTTCTTCTCGATATAGTGCGCAAAAATCTTCGAGTGACACAATCATTGATATCAAGTGGTCTTGTCAAATTTCATAATCAATTATCACTGATTATAATTTAAATGTATAAATTTTTTCGGTTGTTAATTTGAAATTCAAAATAACAAGTGAAGTTTTTAATGTGAATAAGTTAGTATATTTGACATACATAGGAAATATGTTAATCGACATGAAAAGAAAAATTATGATGATCGTTTTAAGGTGTTAATTGATCGTGTGCTCCAGTACTACGCGGATGTATGTAAATATTATAACGCATCAATATCGTGTGTGACTTAAATTTTAAATTAAAATTTTGCTTTTAATTTATTATTAGTGCATAAATTACACGGAAAAATTAAAAATGGATTTATCAGTTTATGTTTTTATGTGCCTAGTGGCATTGAGCACATGTCTAAAAGTGGAAAGTAAACAGAAGCCAGGACGTGGACGAGGATCGATGTGGTGGTATGTAATAAATATTGACCATTTTTTTTGTTTTTTTTTTTGTAATTTATGCGGTTTTTTGCACGATCTCAATATTTTATATGGATTCGATTTATGGGTTTTTGATTGACTCGAAATGGAATTGATATTAAAACTGAAACTATAACACTGTGTTTCAATACGAACAGTTCTTTTATGACTTAATTATTCCTTGATCATGATAACAGAATTTTATGATCGGACGGAATATTATGTATGTTTGAGAGGAATGCATAGCACTGAAGGGAATGGTATCACGAACTGGGACCATATTTCTTAGTTAATTACCCTAACATAATCTAGTTGTGGATTTTGTTATGAGATTTTTCAAGTTTATTTCATTATTGAGAATGTCGGAGATTTTATTGAGCGGTCGTAACCATTTAGCTTTAAGGGTTTACTAGTTCGGGACGGCTAGAGGACACTATGAAGATCGATAAGGTGGTCTGAAAGTATAATGGAAACTGTTGTGGAGTAATGGTCAGTGGCGATCTTGTGCGGTTTTTTCTGCCCGGTGTACTTTACTCTCATTAGTGTGTCCCGCATTGTTCTTTGTTTTTACTATCTGGTTGGTTATTAATTTGTGTGGAATTTACAATGAATAAGGTTCAAATGTGTTGAGAGGGAAATCAATTAGTTGAACTCGTTATTATTTAACTCTATTGATGTTTGAAGTGAGAAGATACAATTTTCATTCAAAAATATGAACATTTTTGTATAACTGCGATCTTAAGCAAACCCTGGCAATAGCTTAAGGTTGATGCTCAGGATCGTGCCTTGTGGAAGAGAGTTGTTTCTGTTCTATGCCCCTATAGGGGTTCTTAACAAGAATTTCATGTGATGAATCTAAAGAAAACTTATTGGAGATATTGAATTCAATCAATGCCAGCCGAAAAATTTTATCGCTAAAATTTCTAGTCTAGTTCTATCATTACCAAATCTATTATCTATTATTCATATACTCTTACACTCAATTTTTTGTTATTTTTAAAATTCGCAACAGTGCTGATATCTCAGACCAATTCCGTTTTCGTCCTTCTGACATTCAGGTTACTTAATTTTTACTTGTTAGAGTTGTTACGAACTATTTACGAATTTTTCTTTACGCAGATTGGCAGTGCCCTAGAATTATGTGTACGTTGATTTGAACGCGCAACATTTGTATTGTAGGGAAATACCTCATTTTCGGAGAAACTTGGCGATATAAAGCAAGACCATTGCTGGATTTTTCAGGAAGGTGGAACAAAATATGTTAAGAGCAGTGTAACGCAAGGATGTCAGATTGGGCGATTTCTTGCCAATAATAATAGATAGCCCACTATTATTCGAATGTGGCGACAAAACTTAAAATTTAAAATTACAATAAAACAGAAAGTTCTCCTAGTCAAGTATTTTCATTCGAAAATGTACGCTCAATTCTCCTTTTATAATATATTTCAACACAGAATTTGTGTAATAAGATTTGTAAGGAAATGGCACCAAATTACTGCGACTTCCAAAACGTTAGCACAATAATGGGTCTCCTCCCGGTCCGGGCAACACAATTTGCTGGCATTCAGGATCGTGGGAGTTAGGGAAAACACGAACCGGAGGAGCGACCATCCTTGAATGTGCTGCGCGAAATAAAGGGTCAATAAAAATGAAGAAAAGGGAAAAGGAACTGTAGGTTCTTGCAAATATCGTTATATGTTAGGTTCTTTAACGAAATGGTGCCTCAATGCTGCGGTTTCCAAAACGTTAACAAAATAATATGGCTCCATTTTGTTACAGATTTTAGAAGAGTTATATTATCCTGTTCTTTTAGAAGCATTAATTACAGATTTGTAGTTTTTAATTATTTTTGATGCTTCAACAGATGCTAGCATAAAAATAGAAAATAGATTACTAATAAGGCATACAGACTTGCAGGCTTCGTCCTCCGTACGACCGTCCAGTTTAATCGTCCAGGAACAGCTGCACTCCTATTTTCCACACTCGTCCGTAGTATTTTAGAATACTGTTCCACCGTCTGGAACCCACACCATTCTTGCCATGTTTGAACCATCGAATCTGTTCAGAGTAGTTCCACTTGAACCCTTTTCTACAGATTAAGGAAGCCTCATATCGACTACAATGGTAGACTTAAAGTACTTCACCTACAGCCACTGTATTTAAGGCGGACCTTCCTCGATGCTTGCTTCCTCTTCAAGCTGTGCAACTACCTGCTCAATACCCACCTCTGTGACGACCTGAACTTTAGACCAAGAATAGTCTCAACAAGGAATTCAGACTTCTTCGATCCTCCGCAAGCCTCTCTCGATGTATACCATCATCACTCTCCGATGATAAGAATTCGAGTCGGTCAGGGTTCCTTTGACCGACTCCAATTTGGTTCTTTAGCATCTTCTTTTCCATTATTTAAGAATAGAATTAAATCTATCA
The DNA here is from genome assembly GCA_963669355.1 of Chorisops tibialis. Taxonomy (NCBI): domain Eukaryota; kingdom Metazoa; phylum Arthropoda; class Insecta; order Diptera; family Stratiomyidae; genus Chorisops; species Chorisops tibialis. The sequence goes on along the minus strand of OY770262.1, from coordinate 260,361,535 downwards.
TATTTAATGTTTAAATTTTTATTTTTACTATTCATTTATTTTTTAGCGTATATTATAAACTATCATCTTCAATGTTTAAATTTTCATCTTTGCTATTCTTTTATTTTCCGCTTTTGTTTAATTGAAATTGTAATCTTTTTGTTCAAGAGCCCAAATAAATAAATAAATAAATAAATAGATATCGATAGTTGTAAAATATTTCTTAAAAAATACGATTAGATTAGCCATATGCACTGATTTTTCAAGTATCATATGTACAATATATGCTCGTATATTGGTGGCTGGATGGAAATTCCCAGACCAAACGGTAGCACCTAAAGCCTTGCGGATTTTTTTGATAAAATCTTTGAAACATGAAAGTAGTATAAAAGCTTTCCTCCGAAAAAAGGTTAAAAGGGTCCCCGATATAAAAAAAAACTATCAACGTTGAGAAGATAAATATATTTTGGCAAGACAAGTTTATCAGAATCGATGACTTAGTGGTAGAATCAACGTGCGATGTAGGGTTCACCCGGGTTTAGATTCCAGATACATTTATAATACATACATAATTTTTTTTAAGACTAGAGTAAAAATATCATAATATTAGCAAAGCACGGCAGCAGAGGTTCCTGTGCGATTCAAGGCCAACAGTAATTATTGGTAATTAAGCACCCTTATGGTAGTTTGATAAAGGTCTCAGCAGAGACCGAAACGCCACGAATAATAAAGCGTAACAGTGTAGAATCCGGAAATCTTTCCTTTCAAACCTTATGAGTTTTATACATTCGACTATATGTAGACGTTAACAAAGACCGGCCGAAGGCCGATGTTGGAGCACGGCTTGTAGTTAATATTATTGAAACGAAAGCAATGAACATTTTCAATGCAATGAATAATTTCTTATGAAGTATTTCCTTAAAGGTAGTTGCAAACATTTTTCAAAATCGCTGTCCAAATGAATAATAATAGTATCCTAAAAGTATATTAAATATTTCTAAATCTCTTACTACATGAATTAAATTCTTTAAACCTTTACTTTCAAAATAACGACGTTCATTCTTACGCAGCACACAATATATCTCCAATATCCAATTCCGTTTAAAACTTCTACTTCTACAATGGCGCTACAGCCCAAATTGGACCTTGGCCTCCTGACATTCAGGTTCCTTAACATTTTTTTCATTACTTATTGTGGTAGGTTTGTTAGCCCTTCGCACAGCCCTCTTTCTACGAATTTTTCATTTTCGTAGATTGAGGTGACCAAGGTATATCCAAGCAGGCAGTGTGCTGGAATTATATATTGCACCGACCGGGATTTGAACTCACAACCTCCGCATTATAATACCAACACGCTACCTTCTAGGCTACACCCTAGCTTTAAAACTTAATGAAGTAGATTATGGGTCAGAGTGTTTAGGAGAACTAATTTCGATTTCTTAAATTAAATTAAATTTCTTAGCACATGTAAAAGTTTTTATTGCTGCCTTGTACAGCAGTTAATTATGAATGTTGAACAAGCAAATCTTTTGGCAGCAAACTTCGCTAGAAACTCGAAGCTTTCACAGTCGAAACAGAGTCCTCCGTACTTACCGGACTCTAACTTCTCGCTGCCATCACTTCGTTTTCGAACTACGGTTATTTCCATGATCCTGCAGGAGCTCAATATTAACAAGTGGATGGCATCTATCTTATTGTCCTTAAAAACTGCGCATCCTCTCTAGCTTAATCTCTTCGTAATCTCTATCATCTTTCATACTCTGCAGGGTGCTTTCCTTAGGTCTGGAAGCTCGCGAACGTTCAGCCAATTCCCAAGAAAGGAAGCAAAGCGAACGCCGCTAATTACCGCTCCATAGCCATTACCTCAGCCTGTCCTTAAATGACGTACAGATTTCACCTTCAGCAGACTTTACGCTACTAGGTGTAAAATTTAGCAATCGCCTTGATTGGAGCCAGCATATTTACGAAGTCGATCTTGATGGTTCGAAACGTCTATTCTGCGGAAGTGTAAAAAAATACTTTTCTGCCTCCGAACTCGCTACCATCTATATGGCTCATATCCACCCACGTCTTGAGTATAACTCGATTATTTGGGCTGGGGCACCAAGACCATACCTAGCTTTGCTCGACCGTAATCAGAAACATGCATTCCGATTAATTATATCAATAGACTCCTTGGGCATCGCCGAAATATCGGAGCACTCTGCATTTACTATATATATGTCAATTGTAAATGCAGCAAGGAACTAAAAGCCTTAATGCCTCCTCTATACAGTGCCCCCGAAATGCTCGCCAAGCTACAGGCTCACACGAGTACACTGTGAAGCCCTTGCCTTGGAGAACAGTGAAATTTAGGCAATTATTTATTTCTCGGACAACAGTGATGTGGAATTCATTACCAGGCAATCTCTTTCCAATGGAATACAACCTCCAACAATTTAAGAACAACGTTGACCGCCACTTTAAAATCTTCTCTCCTGTGTTTCCCTACAAATTTTCCTGTAACCACTTGTTTCCTCGTATCCATGTCGACTTAACTGAATATCGCGCATTAAAGGCTGACTCCCCAAAGTTTTTTTACGACCATCGAAAAAAAGAATAATATGATGCCCTCGCATATATACGTTTTCAAAAGAGAGAGTGTATTCTCTCCAAATATTTGCCTAAATCTGATTAGATTCAGTATTTTGTAACTTTCACTATACTTTGCCGAACCAAATACAATCCAAAAAATTGAAATACAATCAATCAATGAATCAAATTCCTGTTAAGACCCCCTATAGGGGCATAGGACAGAAACAACTCTCTTCCACAAGGCGCGATCCTGAGCATCGGCCTTAAGCTGTTGCCAGGACTTGTTTATTCCTCTGGCCTCCTGCTCAACTGCTCGCTTCCATGTGTTGCATGGTCGTCCAACCCGACGCCTTCCTTGAGGGAAATACAATACAAGAAATTAATATGTACAGCTTGGAGTCCGATATTTGGAAATAATATTCTAATGGATTCAACTGTATTTTGTATCAAAATATTTACTATTGGTGATAAATTATTTCAAGAAGTATCTAAACTTATGCTGACAATTATAGAAAGATGCTTCTGCACTATAAACATAATCAAAATAAAATTAAGATATAAATTGGCTCTTGAAGGCCCTTTGTCATTATTAAGATTACATATTCATTTCAGCTTATTAAATTCAAGTTCCAAAGAATGCAAAATTCCAAATGCCATGAAAAATATTATGAATTCTTCTATTTACGACAAGAGTAACGCTACTAATAATGAAGAATTAAGTGCAATTTGTGAATTAGTAGATGTTTTCAATGAATAATATTATAAACATTGTAAGGCATATACGCATCATGTAATGGTTTTCACAAGAGGAAAAACCACAAAAACTTAGACCCAAGGCCGACAGTCATCTACTATTTTTTTTTCTTCTAAATTATCGTTAACCGGAATTTGAGGTTATTAGTATTTAATGCAAAAAAAAAAAACTTAGGTGATTAAATTAGCATTAGTATACTTTTTGCCAATGTGGGCGATTTTGTGCTACTTAGTACACATTTTCTGGCGAAATGTTATGAAAACAATTCTGATCATGTATTTTCATCGCACTTCACTCAAAAACATCGTTCTTTAATACTCGATACTAGTGAAGCAACGAATACGAATACTGATATTTGTTTTCGCCGAATATCAGTTATCTAACAAATATCCGTATTCATTGAATACCTTTCAATCAAATTCCTGTTAAGACTCCTTACAGGGATATAGGACAGAAACAACTCTCTTCCGCAATACGCGATTTTGAGCGTCGACCTTTAGCTGTTGCCAGGACCAACCCGACGTCTTCCTTGAGGATTATAATACAGAGCCTGTTTAGCGATGTTTCGTTCTCGTTTCCTCAAAGTGTGATCGTTCACTGCCACTTCCGCCTTTGAATCTCAATATCTATTTTAGTCTGTTGTTGTACTCCAAAGTTCGTCGTTGGAGATCACTTCTGGCCAGAATATTCCTAAAATGCGTCGGAGGCATTGGTTCACGAATGTCTGTAGTTTCTTGGTAAGTCGAACGGTGACTTTCCACGTAGTACAACTACATAATAAGAATACCGAAGGCCTGACGATCTTTATTTACCTTTGCGAATGTCAAGTTTAAAATTAGAGCTCTTATGACTTGTTCCGAATAGCGACGTGAAGCATGACTCTACTCTCTAATCATAGCGCCTGTATTGTAGATATAACTGAAATGATTTCACAATTATTAAGGAGTTAGGTAACATAAAAAACAGTTCATATTACCGGCGTTTCCTGTAAAGAATAGTCGTTATAAATACTAATGATACTCTAGTAATAATTACATATCGTCGGTAAAATTCTAATACTTCGTAACCCACTTTTTCGATCCTCTGAGATCGCAGGCTGTTTACATGGTGGAGGTTGTGCTGAATCTATTAAAAAATACCTCGAAAAACGCAGGACATTCCCTTGTGGCTTTTGAGATATCGGTTCAGCGCACCCTCTACCATGAAAATGAACCGCGATCTCCAGGATCGTAAAAGTAAATTACGAGGTATTAGAATCGCCGATATGTCACATAAGGCTGTTGTTGAGTGCTAATAATATTCACATTCACGTACAAATACGATTTAAATTGCACCAATCTTTTCTATGACTCAGAAGAAGGACTGAAAAACTGCTTGGTTGATAATGAAGTTTTTGGCTTATATCACAATAAAGAAACTTTAAAAATGTGTTTTAAAGGAGGGGGAAGTGTGAAATATTTAAATAAAAAGAATTTCCCTAGATGCATTATCTTTATAAAGAATTGTATTTCACTCCAGCTCTAGAAACTATGACAAATAATTTTAATTTAATAAAATAATTCATAGTACTGAAAATCAAATTCTCTCGAAAAACGTTAAACTGCAAAAATTATTCGTCCTAGAAATAATTATAAAGCAAATTCAGCGAAGTGAAATCTGTAATTTGTAATCACGTCAGATTGTTCATGACGAATCGATGAAATTAATTTGATTACGAACAATTTTAAACGAATAAAGAATTTGTTCAATTGCTTTTTATTTGTTTCATATCTACAGATTTTTTTTTATATTTTCTGAATTTCGACTAAAATATGATTAGCAATGTATATACAAATGCTTCGATTCGAAATTGAACAGCTTTGATCGAGAATTACTGAGAAAATTAATAGGCAAGTATGTCACATATTCTAGATGTCAACAAACACTCGCTTTCTTTTGCATATGGAAAAATTAAAGCTGGAAAAAAGTTGTTAGATTTTTTGTATAGAAGAGGTATAATTTTCGATATTAAAATAAATTCCAATAAAATCACGCTAATTATAGGTTTCGGTCTTAAAATCACCCTATACCACATATAACGCGTTCATTCAGAGGTAAAAGTGGTCCAAACCACAAATTTTCCAATTCGAGATCTCTACTTTAAAGAGCGCAAAATAAGCATTACTATGTGTAGAAAAAAGATCCAATCGCACAAGGTTTTGGTTTTGATGCAAAACTTCCATTTTTGTATTAAAAATAAATTCACTGTTTTAATCCCATATTTCTTCTTTTTCAATGGTACTACAGCTCAAATCGGACTTTGGTCTCCTGACCTTACATTTTATTTGTTTTAAAAGAAAGATTTCCGGATTTCTGTTATGCTTTATTAAATGTTATATTTCGGTCTCTGCTGCAATCGTTATCAAATGGTTTGATAAATGTCTCAGCAGAGACCAAAACGCCACATTTAATAAAGCATAACAGCGTAACATCCGAAAATCTTTTCTTTTAATCCGAAATGTACTGTGACAAGATTCACCAATGCATTTTATTTGATATTGTGAAAGGTTTGTTAGCCCTTCGTGCAACCCGCTATCTACGTATTTTCATTTGCGCAGATTGAGCTGACCAAGATTTACCCACGCAAATAGTGTGCTGGTTGTGAGTTCAAATCCCGGTCAACGCAATATATAATTCCAGCACATTGCCTGCTTGGATATATGAACCTTAGTCACCTCAATCTACGAAAATGAAAAATTTGTAGTAAGAGGGTTGTGCGAAGGGCTACCAACACACAATAAGTAATGAAAAATGTTAAGGAACCTGAATATCAGGAGGCCAAGGTCCGATTTGGGCGGTTGTGCCATTGTAGAAGAAGAAGTAGTGTGCTTAAATTATGCGTCGGCCGGAATATGAAATTCCGTTTTTCGCATTATAGACTAACACTCTACTCACTAGACTACATCCTAGCCACATTTGTCAACATTCTATTTATGTTGGACTTTTTTTCTATTGAGCTTTTGATGATCATTTTCAGTATTTTATAATTTAAAAAGCAACAAACGAATTTATAATTCAGAATGTTTCTTTTCGGGTTGGACCAGTTTTTTTTTAAAAGCCTCATAAGTGAAACACATTTTTTAGGTTTTGACTAAAACTCAAATCAGTGGCTTAGAGAAAATTTTGAGACGTGAAATACTAAGTACACATAGTTATGGTCTTTAATTCTTCAAAATCTTAGGATGTCACTAATAGATAAACACATTTGCTCCTTGCATGCAAAGCTTGCAGTCAGTGTTGCCTCAAGGGACAGAACAATTCCCGTTTAGCCATACTTTTAGCTATGGGGCGACTTTCTTATTCCTTATTGCTACAGCCAATCGTTCAATACGTGTCATACCTATGATGTGTTTTTTTCTTGTTACGATTATTATATTAATGCAGGTGTCTCTCAGAGTTTGGTTGTATCTCCCACCCTTTCTTTCTTTTTATTAATGACCTGCTGTCTTCTACTTTCAACCCTATATATTACTTCGCAGATTAAAACACACTACATTTTACATACAACTTTAATGCTGCGTCTTTAGCAGAGTAAGTCAAGTTTATGGTTCCATCATTGATGACGGCTTGTCTAAAATTCATAGTTGAGGAAAAATTAAGCTTAATTATATGCTTCGAAAATTCGAAAAACCAATCCAACACCGATCACCTTCGAAAGTGAGTCATTATCAAATTATGCAAGTGTCAACATGCTTGGTATCCAAATTACGAAAAATTATCTTGGAACATCGACAAGGAGGCATCTATCTATTTAGGTTACATAAAGCGTTGTAAGAACTCCTTTATCGGTTTTTCCATTCTCAGTATGGACGATGATCAATATTCCATGCGCATCCCAAACCCTTAGTCCAAAACCTTACCTGCGGACATTTGAGTTTTTGGTCACTTTGGACGTCTTTCACCGGCTGCTCTCCACTCAGCTGACTGCCGATAGGATTCCCGAGTGTGGAGATGGATCGATGCTTCATCAATTATCACATAGCGATGCAAAAAATCCTATTAATTCCGCTTAAAAAGCTCCAAACTGCGTTCTAAATCACGGACGCGTTGGTGTTTTTGGTCCACTGTAGGCAAACGCGTAATCCACTTTGAACACAACTATTTCATGAACAAATGTTCATCCATACTACCTTTTGATATCCTTAGGGTGTCAACTATCTACAGCAACTTCACTTTACGGTCTTCCGAAATGGTTTTGTGCACTTTTTTATAGTTTCTGGAATAACAGCCTCGTTTGGATGTCCAGAGCGTTCAGCATCATCGGTATATTTACGACCACGTTTAAATTCAAAACCAACGTTTGCTTATTGCTTTCTCTGGAACAGAGTCCAATACTAAGCTAAACTTTTGCTTGAAAGATATTTTTTCCATCAAAAAGCAATGTTAAATCAATATATAAAATTGTTTTTTCCCATGTATTTGGGAATATCAAAAGTTGTGTCACTTAAACTATTGTAACTTGAAAATTATTCGCCGAAGTATCATAAAATCATCCTTGAAAATCATAAGAATTTGTCAAAAAATATGTTTTTCTTAGTTAACCTCGAGACTTTTTGACGGACGTGTTATTGGTCATATCAGTTCAATAATTTGGACCAAAAATACTCAGTTATCGTCGCTCAATCTCGATATGATATGAATACATAGTGCCAGCAAGTCTTTCCTCATTTATACAAAACACTACGGACCAAAATGCGTAACAAACATTGAATTTTTTCAAATTTATTACCTTTTCTTGAATCTCGTATCGATAGTGTTCTGCTCAAATTCGAAAATTTTGTTTCTTAATGATGGGCCTTCATAAAATTTTTGCTTTTAGTTCTGGCTACCGTATAATATATCCGGAATTTAAATCCTATTTTATCCAAATGCATTTGCATATTCTCAAGTCCCACTCTTCATTCGAATTTTTTAAAACCAAATTTGTGCTTCGATATTAACACATGATAATTCGAAATTTAACTGCAAATTTTTTTACGTTCGTTACTTAACGCCTTCAAAATACTCTTATCGATTTTTTTTTTCTAATCAAATTTTTATATCTTTTTTTTCTTCTTTATTTTCCAATATAATTTTCTGGCATTTCCTATCTCATAAAAATCTTAGCAAATTAAAAAAAATTAAACCGATAAAACTCCACTCAATTCAATTTTTGCCCACTTAAAACGTTTTGCTGAAAGTTTTCTAACAAATTACCAATGTCAAAATAGGTGTCACTACGATAAATTTTTTTTTCAGTTTTAATTTCCAATAAAGACAAAAACTAAAAGAAAAAAAAATCGATCCAAGAAATTAACTAGTTATCATAATATACTTTCGATTTATAAGGAAACTCGTGCTACATCTCCATTAAACGTCCATCGATCTTTTCCGATCATCTAATTTAAACTATACATATCTATATATCTAAAGCTTTGTAAAATCTTACATAATTTCTATAAATCAATTAAGTTTCAATGTTGCATATTAACTAAGTCTTTAAAAGAATATCAAAATGAATAAAAAATGATTATAACCACATCTGGTTTATCTACATGTCATCATAAAATCCGAAATATTCCAATTTTCAGACTAATAAAAAGTTTCAAATTTGGTAATTTTACAACGTAAATATTTGGCCCACCATCAGCGACTCTTCTAGAAACAATATATTTATTTATTTTCTGATTAAAATTTTAAAATACGAAATTCTTAGTATCTTTTCAAACGAAAAACTAGTCACACTCATCATCTTCTTCTTTTTGTTTTATCCAACACGTTAATTAAAATTTTCTGCTCTGTCTTAGAGAGTAAAATAATCTGCAAAATCATTTTCAAAATGGTAGTGAATTAGCATTTTTTACGCCTTTGCAAAAATACCTTTAATTTTTAATTCTATTCGTTGATCAACAAAAAAAAAATCAATGTTTGACCTGTTGCTATCGCTTTAGTAGCTTATGTGGGAGTATTAATCGAACAGAAATATTTAAAACCTATTAGAAAAAAAAAAACAGAATCCAATCATTAATTTTTCATGAAAACAATTTTACTAAGTCACCATACAGACCGCACAGTAATTTTTAAGGCTGGACTTATATATCATGTTTTTTTTTTCTTTCTTTTGCGTAGACCACACATCTACAATGAATTTTGTTCTATATTTAAGATGGATAAATTCGGTTTTGATTAATAGGATCAAAAATCATGAATGACTTAAAACCAACGAATAGTCTCGCATACTTCGTCCGAAAATACGCCGCGAACCATATCGAATTGGAATTATTGAATTCGAAAATTTTTGCATACGAAACGAGGCAATGTGGTATGGCAAGGGACCAGCTACTTCCCAAAGTTAAATCATTATTATTGCTTCTCAAATAGAAAGCTAATCAGCCTTATGTTAATGAATAATGGCATTATAAAGAGTTTGTATTTGCGTCTCTCGCCCTCTAAAATTGACAGGGTGCAACCTGGAAACTTAATTAAGAGCTGAGTGATAGTGCAGTTTCAACAGATTATCTTCCCATAAGGCTCGAGTTGGTGGTATTTTAAAGCTGATTGATAAATTTAAGTAGTTTAGTTTTTTTTTTCGAATAAAAAAAACTGAAAGAGATTATTTCGCTTCTATTTTGGTTTGAAAATATTTGTACCAGACGGGATGGCAATCGTGTATATTGATTGCTGATTTTTGGATTTATATCCAAATTATGGGATATAATGGATTAGAAAATTCATAAAATAGTAAATTTCATCAGGAAGTTACTAGATTTATACATGCAATAATTAAAGATTTTGTTGACTATTTCCGACTTTTTTTTTTTTTGTGAAAAACTTGTGGCGACTAAACAAAAATTCGTCATGGAAAAGTAAAAGCAACCGCCCTGGGATTGAGAGAGACTAGATTGGATTACACAATCGGGCTGATTTGGTTTCTTCTATCGAGATGCTAGAAAATATTTAATTGAGGGCTTTCTTAGTATTGTGTTCTTTCAGGAATGATATGAAAAAAGAAATGTACGAACAGCATTAAGAAATTTTCTACTCTGCTCGATTCGCGTTACATACTCTCGTTCAATACAGATTTAAATTTATTGTACTCCAGATGAAATAGATTATATGTATTGTTGCGAGCTAGGGGTTCACCGGGATTTCAAGTAAAACACAATTCGTTTAAAAATAAGTGATAATTTATTTATTCGCACTTTAACTTAATTCGCACTATATGGCACCACCGATATTGTTCTATCGCGTTCTTGCACCGGTTCGCGTTCTTCCACAGATGTCGCTGAATGACTGCCTGCCGTCTGACAGCTTCGTGCTTTTATACCATTCTCGAAGCTTCCGTCAGGTGTCGTTGGGTGTGTGTCTAGACTATTCGGGAAAGTTCTAGATCTTTAATTGCCTACATTTTGTAGTATACTGTTCCGTCGGGTGTATACTGGAAGGTTCTAAATCTTTGATTATGGCTTTTTACATATTGGGGGACTATTCTGACATATTCGGGAAAGCTCAATATTGCGTGGTTGCCAGATCTATAACAGTATATTATGTTTCCAGTAATTTAAAATAAAGCTCGTACGGTGCAAAAATATTTGTTGTTTTTCAAAAATCTCGAATTCGCGTGACAGTCTTTCCGTTTGTTTGCTTCATAAAAAAAAACTTTTGAACGCTCTTAGTTATAGAGCTGAAATAGGACAGAAAAAGTTCTCTTCTACAAAGCGAGAAGCTCAGCATCGACCTCTAGTTATCGCCGATACTTGTTTATTTCTCTGGCCTCCTGCATAATTGGTTACTTCCATGTGCTACATGGTCGACCAACCCGCCGACTTCCTTGAAGATTATAATCCAGGGCTTGCCTGGAAATGTTTTGCTTCAAGTTCCTCAAAGTGTTACCGATCTACTGCCACTTTCGCTTATGAATCTTAATGCCTACCTTAGTCCAGTTGTACTACATACAATGTTCGTCATTGGAGATCACATGTGGAAAAAATATCCATATAATGCTTCCGATGCATTGCTTCACAAAATTTTGCAGTTTTTTTAGCTTGTCAGTCACGGGTTTGACGCATTTCTCAGGTAATTGCGACTTTGTGGGATAGAAGATCGCTCTTAATCTACAGAAAGGAGAAGACCTAACGAGCTTTATTTCTCATTATCATTTTTTTCTCGCTGGCAATGCTTCCAAAATAACAAACATCTTACACCTCATTAGATTATATTTGTTTGCTGCGATCTGGTTACTCCTTTGACTCCCTCCTATACAAATGCAAAAATTTGTAAGATACATTTTATCGATTTTCTGCATTAAAGAAACATAATAGGACTACGATTTTCTGCGTAGCTTGAAGCGATTTTCTGACATCACGCTAGAGTTGCTATCTAAATATTTTATAAAAAAATTCATGGAGTTTGTATGGGCTTTCGAAGGAGTGGGTTGTTTTGATTTTTTTCAAATAACTAAGATTATCATGTTTAAATTGCTGATCAGTACCATTCATACTTTTCAAGAAAATCTAATTTTAGTAAAGTAGTGAAATTGTGTCATATCGTATGGGAGAAGGTTGAAGGAGTATATTAAGCGCACATTTTCTTTTTCAATGGCACAAAATCCCAAAACTGGCTTTGGCCTCTTGACCTTCAGGTACCTTAAGTTTTATTGTTGAAGAGTTATTAGCCCTCCGCTTAATCCTCTATCCACGAGCTTTCATTTTCGCGGATTGAGGTAATCCACATATACCCTAGTTTGCTAAAATTTTACGTCGACCGAAATTCGAACTCACTTCCTTTTTATTTATTTATTTATTTATCATAACAAGATAGTTTACATAATAATAAATTGCTTAATTTAATTTAATATATCCTAATATAGGTTAATTTACCTTAATTAATTAAACACAATTTGATATACATATATGATATACGATAAGCACTATTGGAAAGGTCAAACGGGGTGTGGGGACCCTATAAAACGGAGCGTAGTCTCAGTTTATATGTCAGCTTATTTATTGGAGGTGTAAAGTGTGCGCTGATTTGTTAAATACTCTAAAGCATCTGTTAATAGGTTCATTTTGTCCGTAATCAGTACGATGTGCATATTCCTTAAGTGGTTTTGAATGTCTCGTCAGCCTGGCATTGTCATTGAGTATGAATTTATTTAAGATATCTTCTGTAATGGCGCTACAGCCCAAACCGGACCTTGGCCTCCTGTTATTCAGGTTCCTTAACATTAATTAATTATTTGAGATATGGTCAACCTTAATATCGCCATTCAAAACATCTAAGGTAAAACAGGAAGTTCTTCTAGAACCAAGCGGTAATAGATTTAATAATTGGAGCCTAACTGTGTAGGGTGGAAGATTTTAAAAGTCTCTAGGATCATACAAGTCCCTGAGAGCAAAAAGAAGGAATTGCTTCTAGATTGACTCTATTCTCTTGCTATATAACTGGAAAAATAGGTCCCAAATGGGACATACACATTCCAGAATAGGGCGGACAATAGAACAGAATAAAGATTTGATGACCCATGCAATCTTAAACTCTTTGCCTCTTCTTTTAATAAACCCAAGAAGTTTATTGGCTTTTGAAATTATTCGATTATAGTGAGATTTGAAGCACAGTTTATTGTCCAGTAATGAGCCGAGGTCCTCAATTTGATCAACACGGTGTAGTTGAGTTCCACTTAAGACATAGTCATGGTGATATGGGGATGATTTACGTGAGAAACTTATAACGTGGCATTTACTGACATTAAGCTCTAATTTGTTCTGAATGCACCAATGATCTAGCGCAATAAGCTTGGATTGCAGAAATGCGGCATCTGCGGGCGAGGTTATGGCATGATATATTTTTAGATAATCAGCGTACATCAGATGTGAAACATTTTCTAATACTTCTGATAGATCTGAGATGAACACATTAAATAAGAGAGGTCCCAAATGACTTCCTTGGTGTACCCCAGAGGACGCTAATATTGCCTTGGAAATAAGACCTTGAAACTTAACAAATTGAGTTCTATTATTAAGATAGGATTTAAGCCAGTCAAGTAAAGATCCTGTCAAACCAATCATATACATATATCCTTAATTTTTAATATTTTCAATCAGTAAAATACAATAAAATATTTTATGACAATCGGTTTGGTTTTTGATTAAGATCCAGATAAAAGAAAATAAACTGCCAACAATTCGGGTGCATCTTTATTATACTTGGGACAAGTTGAGGATGCGTGGAAAGTTAATATGCCTATTATAGTGGTTAGGGAATATTAAGTTGGGCAAGGCTGTTGTCAATTACTACACTTAATAGCGGATACGATCAATAGCTCCAGTACACACATATAATCAATATTTCAATCGTTTATTTATGCAAGTTTGGGGTTTTATGCGGGTGGGGGTGAGAGAGGCTTAACGGAGCGTACACATAAAATCGCCAATTTATGTGGGAGTGGAGTGTTTTATAAAGAAAGAATTTTTTGAAAAGATGGTAAAAGCTTACGATTTCACCAGGAATGACTTGAAACGTAGTTCTCGGGAGTTCAATATACAGTAAGTCTAATCACTACTTCAACTATTTTGAATTATTGCATAATTTTTCGATTTGAAATTGCTTCATATTCTGCGGAAACACCTTTTCAGTATATACGACCCCTTGAGCTTATATAAAAGTTGTTGCAAAACCATACTGATGAAATTTTAAAGAAAAAATCATTTAATGAATCAATAGCTGCCTTGAAAATCGTCCATAAAGGGTTGAAATCAATGAAAAAACATAGTTCTAATCTTCATAGTCTTCCATTTCCTTTCGGAATTCTACAAGGAAGTATTGTGGGTCCTCTTCTATATATTATTTATGTTAATGACATGCACGCTAAGCAAATACAAGTACAACTGATATTATTTGCTTTCGTCAGGGGGTATATTATTAAATGTTGGGTGGAGTAAAAACTATTTTCATATTGTTCGATTAAATTCAACTGTTTTTTTTTTATTGCTTGAAATAAACATAATTATTCCAAATATTGTCCATTCTTATCGACGAGTTTTCGCCATCTTTCTGAAAGAGCCATGGTTCCTTCCTCGTTGCACTTCTATGGTTTCTGGCCAAAAAACGCCGACAAGTTGTTTTTGCAATAATTTTTTAAATGAAATTTTTCTCCTGTGGGGAGTTTTGAAGAGAGCGGAATAAATGGTAGACTGAAGCTACAAGGTCAGAGCTATAAGGTGGATGAATTACAACTCCCCAACCAAGCTCATCCAGTTTTCCCGGGTTACGGATTCTACAGTAGCATTTCAGCCAAATCAGGCATTGGTCTTCTGACCTTCAAGTTCCTTAACATTTTTTTACTTGCAATTGCGAAACGGTTGTTAGACCTTCGCACAACCCTCCATCTACGAATTTTTCGCAAGTTGAAGTAACTAAGATATACCCAAGCAGAGAGTAGGCTGGAATCATGCGTCGACTGGAATTTGAACTCATGACCTTTGCATTGTAGACCAAGACGCTACCCACTAGGCTACACCCTAGCTAGGGTCACGGATTGCATGCACAAATTAGATAGAGTAAATTTTTTTCACTCAATTCATGGAAAAACCACTCATCGATCTTCTTGACAAATTCAATCGGACGCAAATGAGTGAAAATAGTTTTCTGAGCAATGTTTAGCTCCGCACCGATCTCATAAGTGGCCGCATGTGAATTTTCATGAAGTTTTTAAAGAATTACGCCGACTTATTCCATAATTGGACGTCCAGCACGAGAGGCATTTTGGACTTCAAAATTTCCGTAACGAAATCGTTTCAACCATTGTTGTGCTACACGTATCGATAGAGCATTGTCTCTATAAAGTGCTCAATTTTTTTCATGAGCCTGCGCAACTTTTTTGGCTTTGCGGAAGTAAAACTTCGAAATGGCACGAATTTGGAGAGACTTCCTTTTTCAAACTTCAATAACTTTTAAGCATTTGATCGAAATTGCGCACTTTCTGGACAAACAATGTTCTCTGAAATGTTATATTTCACGTATTATTTTCTAAATTCAGTTTGGAATTACCAGTGATAATCGACTTCAAAACATCTGTCGGCAAAACATGAAAAGATTTTTTATTCCACCCTATATTATAAGGGATTCGCTTAACTCCAACTCATTAACCTTAAATACTAAAAACAAACAAATTTTTATAGTATTTCTATTAACAAATTAATAGATATTAATGTAAATTTTAAATAAGAAATTCATATATGTTAACTGTGAAGTTCGTAGGGTAACTGGGTAAATCTACATATACAGGGTGGGCAATTAATTGGTTGCTTTTTAAAAATGCAATAAAAAGAATAAAATTAAGTTTTTTTCCATGTATTATGGCTTCATTAGTAAGAGCAAACATTCTCATTAATGATGAAACACAACTTTGTTCAAGTGGCTGCCTCGGATGGCTTCGCAGTAACGCATTCTTTCACTTCAATTTTCAAAGACTATGTCGATGGTTTCGGGCTGTAGCTCACGGATTGCTTGGATGATATTGGCCTTAAGTGCTTGAATCGTTTCTGGATCAGTCCTTCACGGTTCCCCAGAAAAAAAATCGAAAGGGGTCAAATCGCAGCTCCGAGGTGGCCAATTGACATCGCCAAACGCCAAAAAACGCACTGTTTGGGCTACACTTCACTCACTTTGGAAATAAGTTTTCAATATTTCCTAACGTTGGTCAAGTGTAAAGCGACTCATTTCATTTTGCGGAGGTATGATACTGACTTTCTGTTAAGATTTCGAGCGGGAAACAACTTTCAGTGTCAAAATAACCTATGCTTTAAGAAGAAACCAATTAATTACCCACTTTGTATACATATGTAAAGTTGGTTAGCAATTTTGCGTTTGGACAATACTGGGTAGACTATTTTGGCATATCCACTTAAAAATTCTCGGAGAATTTGTGATCCGCAAAAATGTTTTGAAGCAAATTTTTGGCAAATGTTTTTTTTTTTCATTTTGGATATCAAAACAAATACAAAATGTAGTATGCAGTGCAGTTGTTAAAATGATAAAACTATAAAGTTTAACGTATCATACAAAATAAAAGAAAATTAAATTGGAATTTTTAAAATGCTAACTTTTGCATACTATAATGTTGTAAGCAGTTATGAAATATGAGAAATATGTAGGTATTACGATTTTGTAATTCATAAATTTGAAGCCAGAATTTACAAAAATAAAGCTAAGTCTCTACCAATCGAAAGATCAAAAATAAAAGTAACTCTTAGAAATTTTTTTCTCATGAGGTAATGAAACATAAAAATTTAGTTCGCTAAACATTTCTAGAGTGTAGAAAAGGCATATTATTTATTCTTAATGCCCATTTGTCGTAAAGTTTCAATGTTATAACTTAAAGCAAAAAGAAATTTCGATTTCTTCGCATCTACCCAGAATCATCTTCCAATGTAATAATGGATAATTCACAGATGATATATTTGCTAACTATTGTATAATTTAATTAATAGTTCTGAAATATTCGGAATGCTTAAAACAAATTTCAAAATTCATTCAATTCATGAATCTTAAGCTATAATTATCCAAAATATACCTACGTCTCTGACGTTCTCACAACTAATGTAGCATACAAAATATGCATTTTGTGGAAATGGCCTTCTTTTAGAAAAAAATAAAATTTTCTCCAAAAATGCTAATCACAAAATGTAAATAAAATTAAGAGAATCAATTGACAATAGCTACGATACTTCTATAGATTTGAATATTTTAAATGTCATCCAAAAATTTTGAGTGAACCGGGATGGTAGATTCTATTCTACGCCAGGTTCGGAAATCCAATTTTGAGAAAATTGTATTTTTGTTATTGGCTGAAATGGGCGTAGCGCTTTGAGGGACTTTCGGTAGAATGCTTGTCCTATACAAATACCATAATTCAGTATTTGCTCTAAGCCCTGTTAAATAAAATATATTTTCAAGGCTACAATTAAAGAGTATTTTTCCAGCCCTCTCATCTTCCCTTGTGATAATGTTATAATTAACGCAATAAATCAAGAAAACTATCGCTGACAATGCATTTTGTAATTCACGGTTTTGATGTGAATTGCTCGGAACACACAAGATGTTAAAATGTTCAAAATTTAAATTATTCTACAGCTCTGCACAATATTTTTTTAAGTTTTTTAGAAAAGGAGACTTAAAAATAATGCCGTGGCTGCACTTCGCAGAGACATCTTTTAGTATTTATGCTGTGTTTTTCAGATAACATGATCTATGTATGTGCAAAAATAGCTTTCCTTGTTTTGCATTGAATAAAGTTTACACAAAAAAAAAAATGTTTGGTGTTAGCTTTCTTCTTCTTCTACAATGGCACTACAGCCCAAATCGGACCTTGGCCTCCTGATATTTAGGTTCCTTAATATTGTTCATTACTTATTGTGGAAGGGTTGTTAGCCCTTCGCACAACCCTCTTTCTACGGCTTTTTTTTCTTCATTTTCGTAGATGAGGTGACCAAGGTATATCCAAGCAGGCAATGTGCTGGAATTGTATATTGCGCCGACCGGGATTTGAACTCACGACCTTCGCATTACAAGACCAATACGCTACCTACTAGGCTATACCCTAGCTAGTGTTAGTTTTAACCAGTATTTAAAATAAGACATTCAGATTCTAAGTGGTACAAGTATTGCAGATTAAAGAAATTTTTATATATATAAAACAGCGACAAGAACCTTCTATTTTGCAGTAGTGGGCTCAATATTGCAGCATGGAGTTTCGCGACACAATCTATTAAATGAAACACTAGTGGCCATGCGGAAAACCCACTTCTTAAACATTGACAGTTTCCTTTCAAATTCTTTAGCTTACTTCTTCCTCTTTTTCAATGGCACTACATCGAAAATCGTGCTTTAGGTTCCAGGTTCCTTAATAATTATTCGTTATTGTAAGTTGTTGTTTTCCTCCTTGGTCCAGATATACCCACGCGAAGGCAGTGTGCTAGAATTATGCATCGGCTGGGATTTGAACTCCATGCTTTCTTCTTCGATTTGTTTTCGAACACTCGAAGACTTGCACTAAAATCCTAGCATCCTTTTTAGGTGCAAGCCGTCACATATTCTTTTCAGTTCATCTGCCATGCTGATAATACTGCCACACTGGCAGATCTAAATAAAACATTCATAGAAAATGTAGAAGAATTTGCATTGTGCTATAACAAAATCTTTTAATATACGAAATTATCTTCAAACCTATGTATACAAATTCCGACATTTCTTCTTGCAAGCTATTCTTTCGCAATCAGTTATAACAATAATAATAATTCATCAATATTTACTTTTTTTTCCTTACGATAATCTGAACTAAATTTACTAGGTTCAAATCAGCACACTTTTTTATGGTTTAGTCGTAAATATATTATTGCAGAATAAGAGAATGAGAATTGTCGTCAATATTAAATTTTTATTGCATTTCGTTGGTATGATGTTATGTGTTATGAGTTGGCTTGTTTATACTTAGTTATACACAGGATAGCCGACCGGAATTATATTATTAATAATACTCGTTTTTTTTTTAGTATCTCTAAAGATTACTAATTGAGGGATTTTCATTGCGTTATCGTTTATATTGGTATAGCAATTTTTTAATAGGTTTTTTATGGAATAAAATTTTGTCTGAAGTGAAAAATTATCCGTAAATTGCGGCCTAGTAAAAGTTTTTATGGCATATCTATGATGATGATTGTGATGACTTGACGTTGATAAATTTTAGGGTTGAAATAATTTAATGGTAGTTCCGAATTATTTTTATGCTGTTGATTTTGACAACATTTATCTATAATGGCAGTTCATCGGCATGTGCTCAATATGATGCAATAGCTGACGAGGAGAGGTTGTTACTGACATTATTTCGTACTGAGCGACAATTTTTATTCTTCAAATAACAACTTGACAAATGCAAACAGCAAAAGTTTGATAAGAAATTATTGTGTATTATGTTCCAATTTTTGAAAGGTGATTTACTTCTCCGATTGGTCTTTAAAAATTTGATATTGTTCTCATACTATTGACTGACGACTGTACTTAACACGCATTAAATTCATGTTGACGCACATGAAAAATTACTTTTTAGCATACCTCACCAGTGAAGCATTGACTCGTAATTGTTTTTGGCAGCTTTACTGGCGATGTTTTTGCAGCTCAAGTGCAAATATGAACAATCTCCTCTTTCTTTTACTATGTTTTAAAATGCATTAAAATTCTCCCTTCATAACCACTTTCCCATTACTAACCTATAACTCTCAGAAATCCATTAAATATTCAACAATAAAACTGAAATACTCGCCGATCAATACCTGCATATCAACGATATTTTATTTATTACACCTCAATCGATGAATTTGTTGCAGTCAATTAATACAATTAACATCGTTTAAGTGCACATACTATACTCGTATGTTGGGCTCTTTCAATGAATTTCAATTACCATTTTATGTATGGCATCAGCAACAAATTGACTTAGTATTCAAAACGTTGCATCTAATTATTACGCCTATTTAACAGAGAGATACATTGGTATCCATTTTAACAAACAGTATTTTTTTTTCTCTTGATTTATTGAAGTCGCATTATGATGATAGCTATTTACATAATTAGTAATTGGTATATTTGTTGTCACCACAGTGTATGAAGAACGTGGGAAAAAAAATAGAAAAGAAAACTAGTGAATAATTTTGTGCAAATATTTGCTATGATATGTGGGATTACACAACGTCTGCCAAGAGAATAAGGTCGTTACAACTATGACAGAAGAGCTGTTAGCTGTTAGATAGGTTACTGGGTACTAGCTACTTAAATGGATTTGAATACAGAAATGCAATGAAATGGGAAAGGAACTTTCGATCTAGTAATGTGTGATTTGAGTTAGAAACATAACAAGACTATGATTGGGCGTAAAGAACAATCGTGCGATACTCTAGATGAAAGAGAAATTTTTTGATTGAAAGAAATTTTGTAGGGGAAGTGGTGGAGCGAGTGGCGACATTGAACTACTTTTTTTCACATCACGCTAGAGTTCCCACAAAATTGTTTTATAGAAAATTTGGAATTAAAAAATTTAATAGGTACTGAGAAAATTTAGTGAAATTGTACAGTTTGTATGGGAGGAGGTAGAAGGAGGGAGTCTTAATGGCTTTTTAGAAATAATAAATATTGACATCTTTTAAATTGTAGATCAGTAGCATTCATACTTTTCAGGAAGAACGACTTTTTGTGAAATTGTTAAATTGTGTCAGATTGTATGGGAGGGAGTAGAAGGAGTGAAACTAATCGTCTAATTTTTTTTGGTCTTAATTATAATTCTAAATAAATATTTAGTTCACAATTTAAACTCGATCAATTTTATACGGTTATTGTCAAATTACGAAATTGTGTAATTTTGTATGGAAGGTGGTAGAAAGGGTGAAGCGATTTGGCTTGTTCACGAACTTGACATTACTTTTTGTCAAAAAGAACGCGTCCAAATTTTAAACTATCTAGCTCATCGCGTTCTTAAGCTAAAGGGGACGGACGGACATCCGGTTTTGAGATTTTAGAGTGATTATATGATATGTATTGGAAACAACTACCATCTCCCGTATAAACTATACGGGAGATGGTAGAAGGGGCGAGTTCTTAATGACTTCAAGAAATAACTACATATAACATCATGCTTTTAACATGTTTTAAATTGCAAATTAGTAGCATTCATACTTTTCAGGAAAATCGACTTTTTGTAAAGTTGTGATATTATGTCAGATTTTATGGGAGGGGGCAGAAGGAGCGAAACTAATCGTCTAATTTCTTTTTTCTTACTAATAATTTTAAATAAATATTTAGTGCACAATTTAAGCTCGATAAATTTTAAACGCACTGAGTAAATTTGTTTAGAGCATTTCAACGTGCAGTTTGTATGGGAGGTGGTGGAAGGAGAAGGAGGAGATAAATAATTTGCATACTGTAGATTGAAATTATCATAAAATTCATTCCGAACGGACGGACGGACAACCGGTTTTGAGATTTTTGAGTGATTATAAGAAGTTCTGTATCATTCATTTTTTTCTCCGAGCCTTATTTCCTGGCGTTACAAACTTTGTGGCAAGCTTATAATACTCTCAGATTTCATCTAGAGTATAAAAATTCGTTGTCTTCAGAATGTGAATTTGATTTTAATTAATTTTATCACAAAAAAATTTGTAATAATTTTTAATTTACCAGTCGTACGTAGAGAATTTCCTGGCCACTCTCGAGTGCGATATTTCAAAATAACTATTAGTTTATTTTTTTGGTATTCAATTCGAAAATTTGTCGAATTATTGAACCAATTTTTTTTTCCTCCAAGTTCTCACAAACATCCATCACAAATACTTGTGACATTATTGTCGTTTTCAATGGGAGCACTCGACCTTTGGTAGTTGTTAACGATTATTTTTGAAAGGTACGCCTATACAATTTGATAATTTGAAAGTTCTTTATCACTGCTTTCTCAGCTCTTGATTGCACATGTCGGAAACACTCATCTCCTGACAACTTGATAATCCTCAAATAACGTTCAGAAGTCTACACATTGACCAAGTTCTAAACTATTGCAATTTTAATGACAGTCAAATAGTTTAAAACTAGGTCACTGAGAGAACTTATCTCAAACCTAAAGCATATTTTTGGAACCTTTGATACATAGGTATTTATACTCTAAATGAAATCTGAAAGTATTATAAGTTTGCACATAGTTTGTATTGCCAAGGAATAAGGCTCGGAGAAAAAAAATCAATGATACAGAAGTTCTTATAATCACTCAAAAATCTCAAAACCGGTTGTCCGTCCGTCCGTTCGGAATGAATTTTATGATAATTTCAATCTACAGTATACAAATTATTTATGTCCTCCTTCTCCTTCCACCACTTCCCATACAAACTGCACTTTTTTTGAAATGCTCTAAACCAATTTACTCAATGCGTATAAAATTTATCGAGCTGAAATTGTGCACTACATATTTATTTAGAATTATTAGTAAGAAAAAAGAATTAGATGATTAGTTTCACTTCTTCTACCCCCGTCCATAAAATTTGATATAATATCACAACTTTACAAAAAGTCGATTTTCCTGAAAAGTATGAATGCTACTAATTTGCAATTTAAAACATGTCAAAAGCATGATGTTATATGTAGTTATTTCTTGAAAAGTCATTTAGATCTCGCCCCTCCTTCTACCACCTCTCGTATAAACTGCACAGTTTCCAATACACTAATTTTCTCTATTAAATTTTTGACTCCTTAATTTTGTATAAAACATTTTGATAGCAACTCTAGCGTGATGTGATCGAATTAGTTGAATGTCGTCACCCCGTCCACCACTTCCCCTACCAAATTTCATAAAATCAAAAAATTTCTCTCGCATCTAGAGTATCGCACGATTGAACTTTACGCCCAATTGTAGCCATATTATGATTTTAATTTAACTACCTGCAGAGCCGTACCAACTTAGAAATGGGGCAAGAAGCAATCTGCTCCCTAGATTTGAAAGTGTTTTTACATGATATCTATGTATCTTCTCTAGCATCCTTCTTTCCCAGTCTTGAATAAGTTGCCTCGCTCCTGTCTCCTGCAATTTTTCTCGAGCAATGCAAATAATTGTACTTCATTATTCTGATAATAAAGTATTGTGATCGACTTAAGAAAAATTTCCAAGAAAAGTCTGTCTGTTCGCGTTTCACCATCAAAACAATTGCCTCCCGCTGTAAATTTATCTGGTTTCTCAGTGGCTGCACTAAATTTTCGCACAAGCCTTATTTGTCAGATCCTTAAAGTACTCAATATATTCAAATCTCTTGGTTTGGACGGTATTCCCCCATTACCCTTAATAAGTGAGCCTTTTCTTTAGCTAAAACACTTCGCAATGTTTTCTATCTTCTTTACTCTCCAGGGTGCTTTCTACGTATGTGGAAAGTGGCGAATGTTCAGCTAATTCCCAAAAAAAGAAGCAAAGCGAACCCCGCCAACTGTCACCAAATAGCAATTACTTCAGTGCTATCGAAAGTAATGTAAGCTGCTGCTCGTAAAATCGTCAAATATTTGGAAGATAAACACCTTATCCATGATCGTCAGTATAGGTTCCGTTCTGGATGACCGAATGGAGATCTCTTGGTCTACTTGACAGACCGTTGGAGCTCATGCTTACATAAATACGGCGAAGGTCACGTTCTCGACTTTACATTGCAAAAGCTTTTGACAGAGTGTGGCATGAATGTCTCTTAGTTAAGCTTAGGGTCATAGGCCTAAATGATACACTTGGTCAATGGAAAGTTGTATTAGATGGCGTTCCTTTTTCCTCCTACCCAATCGATTCCGGCATCTTTCAAGGTTCTATTTTATCTTCAATACTTTTCTTAATTTTCAAGAACGGCCTTCTGTCGTTTACTTTCAACAATCCATAGTTTTGCAAATGACAGTACCTTAGATAACACCTATGAAATTACTATGCTGCGGAATCAAACCATCATTATATTGCTTCCAATCGCAGGGAAGGAGAATAGGGAGTTATTCAATTCGCTGACCTTGGATCTCAACTTAGACCTGGAATGGGACAGGAAAAATAGAGTAGAGCTCAACGCATCCAAAACACAGGCCTGTCATCTATCCCTCAAACGTGATGTTCCAGTGTAGTCTCACAATGTAACCTTTCATGGTGCATAGTTTAGCAGATCGGACAATTTCACATTGTTAGGAGTTAAATTTAATGACCACCTGAATTGGGACCAGCATATCTTTGAAAGTGCAAAAATATTTCACACCCATCGACATCATTTATAAGGCTTACATTAGACAACGTTTAGAGTACAACTCGTATATTTGGGCTGGGGAACCCAAAACACACCTCGCGTTGCTCGAGTGTATTTAAGAACATGCGTCCTTACTGATTGAAGACGAAACCATCACGTCTTCTATAGATTCACTCGAGCGTCGCAGAAATGTCGGAGTACTCAGAATTTACTATCGATACTTCCGTGGTGAATGCAGTACGGAACTAAGCGCACTCATTCCTCCACTCTAAATTATTCCCCGGAATATTCGCCAATCTGACGCACGTACGAGTAAAATTTTTGCCTTCTCGCACAGCGAAATGTAGGCAGTCATTCATTTTCCAACGTCAAGACTTTGTAACGATTGCCAACTAGTTGGTTTCCCAACAAGTACAACCTGCGGTTCTTCTAGAACAATATCCATCATCATTTTCATCACTCTCCACCTTAATAATTCCAGTCCCTATACCAACATAACTGTGCATTGCATTAAAGGGTGATCCCCTAAGTTATACCCGGTGCCATAAAAAAATTAAATTTCATATTTTAGGACCAATTAGGTGGTACATTTCAAATTAGACGGAAGGCAATACCTGTAAGAAGGAGGATAAGAAGGGTGCAAAGAAAAACACTTAAAAATTAATATATCGAATCTTTCTCTGAAGTTGTACTAGCGAAATCTTAGAAAAATATTTTATTTCAACATAATAATAGTGGGGGAAAATGAGAAACATTTCAAAAATTGTGCACTTTTCAAAATTTCAAACCGTGATATATGAAAAAAAAAAATGCAGATATTAAATTGAAATTTTGTCCGATTGTTGAGCTATATACAGAAAAAAATGAATAGACAAACTGACTAAGTTTTTAGCCTACTAATTAATTTAGACAAATCGACTAATTAAATCGATGCATCAACTATTGTATTATACGATAATACAAAATGTTTAGGAGACAGAACTATTTTAAGTAGTCAATTTGTCTAAATCAAATAGTAAGCTAAAAATCATTTAATGTTTAGGTAGTTTTTCTATTCATTTCTTTCAGAGTATGCTCTATGATTATGGTAAATTTTAAGTTTAGGGAGGGGGGGGGGAGGAGAGTTGTAAGTGAAGAAATCCAAAATGCCCACAATTTTGAGTAAATTTGTTAGAAATTTGATAAAAGGTAAAAAGTATAGATTTTGCAGGTGCATACACCCACCTGATTATTACTTAAAGAAAAATTAATAATTTGAACCACAACTGTTAAGCACCGAAGTGGGGCCTTAACTTGCACGATGAATTTCATGTGAATTAAAAAAAAAAACACAAGACTTCAAAATTTTTACTTGATGTTTTCACCTAAGAATTTGAAAATCCATTTAAAAAACAGTATGAAAGTTTATCGTGAATATCTTCAAAACTTCTGCCCACTCTCATACATTATAAAAAAACATCCTCGATATTTGTTCTCATGCAGGCTCTGTAATTACTTTATTATTATAATAATAAAGTATTGTGATCAACTTGGAAAAAAAAAATTTGCTACCCTGAAATTTTGTTTTTTCGCGTTTCATGACTAAATTAGCCTACTACTACAATGGCACTACAGCCCAAATCGGACCTCGGCCTCAAGACCTTCAGGTTCCTTAACATTTTTCATTATTTATTGTGGAGGGGTTGTTAAACCTTTGCACAATCCTCTATCTTCGAATTTTTCATTTTCGTAGATTGAGGTGACCAAGGTATACCCAAACAGGCAGTGTGCTGGAATTATGCGTCGACCGGGATTTGAACTCACGGCCTTCGCATCGTAGACCAACACGCTACTCACTAGGCTGCACCCTAGATAATTAGCCTAAAAATGCAAAAAAAAATCCGTCTCTCTGTACGGCGTCCGACGTCCGCCGTACGACGGTGTGTACGCTCAGCGCACATTAACTCCCAAAACCTTCAAGATAGAAAGTTCATTTATGGGGGGATTGTAGATAGTTGCGGATCTCAGGCGGATACCAATTTTTGGGGGTGTACGGGTTCAGGGGGATGCGGGGGGAGCGCTTAAACCGAAAAATATGAATTCAAATATCTCAACCATGGTAACAGCTAGGAAGCTAAAACTCAACATACATATAGAGGGGTTTGTGGAACAACTTCTAAACATAATTAATTTTTTTTTCCATTGGGGTGCGAAAAGGGGGGGCTCAGAACCAATTTTCAACCGATTTTTTTTTTTTCAAATGATTACATCTTCGAAATTACTTACCACAAAAATTGATATTTTGAGACCATTAAGCCGGCATATAGGTCCACTAGAATCAGTTTAGATAAAAGCTAATTATTGTAAGGGGGAAAGGGAATTGAGGGAAACAAAGAGGCTGATCGTCTTGCAAAAAACGGCGCAGAAACAAATTTTATTGGTCCCGAGCCATTCTGCGGAAAACCAAAAGGGTTCTCCAACCCCATACTCAAAAAGTGGGTTGAAAAAGAACATAAAATCTACTGGAACAGACTTCCAGGCTTGTCAATTTCAAAAAAACTGACCCTACCACAAAAAAACAAAGTGGAGGATATTCTGAAATTCAGCAAGAAGGATATTATTACTCTAATTGGCCTAATGACGGGGCACAGTGGAGTAAACCACCACCTCAATAATATGGGCTTAGCTGAAACCGACATTTGTCGCCTTTGTCTCGAGGGCTCAGAAACAACATTACACATCCTATGTCACTGTGAGGCAGTAGCTAGGAAAAGACACAGTCTTCTTGGAAAGGGTTCCCTTTGTACGGAGGAACTAGCCAGTACGGCTCCCTTAAAGATTCTCAAATTAGCTAAAGCTATTGAGTTATAATAGGGTGAAGGGGCACAATAGGCCAAGTAGGTCGCAGTTCTCTCACGCGTTCCCCTACTAGTAATAATAATAAGGGGGAAAGTCGGGGGGGGGGGGGGGCAAAGAAAAACACTTAAATATCAATATCACAGCTATTTATTAAGCTATGTATACTAGAAAAATACGAGAAAAATATAACATTTGAACAAAATAGTAGTGGAGGGAAATGGGGAGCATTTCAAAAATGGTGCACTTTCCAAAATTTCAAACCGTTATAATTCAAAATTGAGTGCAGATATCAAATTCAAGTTTTGTAAAATTGTAGAACTAGAAAGTTTTTAAATTTGGTAAACATTTTACGTCGGGACTTACACCTCCGGGAGGGAGGTGGTCACCAAAAATGTCGAAAATTTTGAGTGATTTTTTTAGGGCTCTGGTGAAAGATACAAAATTTAAATTTTCCCTGTGGATACAACTATTTGTTTTACATACAGAGAAAATAATAAAAATTCCACAATTGTTATGCACCGACCCCCCTGGTCTACCGTGCACAAGGTGTATCATGTTTCATGAAAAACTACATAAACTGAAAATTTTTGAATGAAATTTGAGGGTAGAAACTTGAAAATTTGCGAAATGCGTTTTAAAAAAATCTGTAAAAGAATGAAATATTAACTGATTGAATACCTTGAAAGCTTCTACCCCCTCCTATTATTTTTTCTACCATTTTTAAGAAATTAATTATCACCTTATTAGTAAAGCTATCAATTTGAAATTTTGCACAAAATCTTTTCAAAATAGTTGAAACGTAACTGCGTCAAAATTATTGAGATCACACTTGCCGTTCTACCCTCTCCCACACAAAAGTATGATTTCGACCAATTTCAATAAAACAACTGCTAACCAACAAATTAAAAGCTACGAACTTGAAATATTGTACAAGCACCTTAAAAGAGAAAGAAAAGAAAATTGTTTCGCAAATTTTGCGATTCCCCTACCTCTTCTACCCTCTTCCATACAAAATTATTTTTTCGAGCATTTTTAAGAAATCAGTTGTCAGCTAACTCTTAAAAGCTATCAATTTCAAACTTTGCACAAAAACTTATAAAAATAATTGAATAATTGGAATTATATTATTTTAAAAGTTTTGCCATCGCGTTTGCCCTTCTACCCCCTCCCATACGAAAGTATGGGAGGGGTACAAGAGAAAGGAAATAAAATTGCGTCACAGATTTTATGATTCCCATACATCCTCTATCCCTTCCCTTACAAATGTTTGGTTTCGTGAATGTAAAATACAACGAATCCTATGAAAATTCTATGCAACTTCGTCTATGAAACTGACATTCTATATATATATTCAAGCAATCAATTAAAAAACTATTAACATCCACCCATTCGCACTATCACCTCTCACCCCTCCCCTCATAAAAACTCAAACTTGCATAAATAAACGAACGAAATATTGATTATATATACTGGAGCTTTTGAACGTTTCCGCAAAGTGTTAAATTGACGATTGCCCTGCCCAAGAACCCCCTTTCACGTAGTCGTCCCTTACCACTCTAACCTGCATATTGACTTTCCACACATCTGCAACTTGTCCCAAGAATAACAAAGTTTCGCCCAACTTCTTGGCAGTTTATTATATTGAAATTTTGTCCAATTGTTGAGCTATATAGGTACAGAAAAAAATTAATAGACAAATTGACTAATTTTTTAGCCTACTAATTAATTTAGACAAATTGACTAATTAAATCGATCCATCAACTATTGTATTAGATGATAATACAAAATGTTTAGGAGATAGAACTATTTTAAGTAGTCAATTTGTCTAAATCAAATACTAGGCGAAAAATCATTTAATGTTTAGGTAGTTTTTTTATTCATTTCTTTCAGTGTATGATCTATGATTTATGTAAATTTTAAGTTTAGGGAGGGGGGTGGGGGGAGAGTTGTAAATGGAGGAATCCAAAATGCCCACAATTTTAAGTAAATTTGTTAGAAATTTGATAAAAAGTATAAATTTTGCAGGTACATATTATTACCTAAAGAAAAATTAATAATTTGAACCACAAATGTTAAGCACCGAAGCTGGGCCCTACTTTGTACGAGGAATTTCATGTGAATTGGAAAAAAAAACACAAGACTTCAAAATTTTTACTTCATGTTTTCACCTAAGAATTTGAAAATCCATTTAAAAAATGAACTCCGCCATAGACGGTCCCAAGCCCGAGTTGAGAAAGGAGGAGGGTACATGGAGTTAACCTGAATGGCCAGTAACACCAGTGCGTCTCAGGAAGTAGGCAAAAAGTATGACATAGTTGGACTTGCAGCATAGCTGTGAGAACTCCAGCATGTCATATTTAGCTCAAAACTCCCATCCTTTTTCTACTAGGGTGTAATAAATAAGTAGGACCGGTCCTCCAGGTCGGGGGTTGGGCGAGGCGCCGACAACGCATCACCAGAAAAAGAACACTGTCCAGAAACCTGAAGAACAGCCTCGGAAAGGATGGACTCAACGGCAACGACCCCGCAAACGAAAAATGGACTACTCTATTGGATCTTGGAATGTTCGATCCTTATTTAGGACAGGAGCTCTGAAAGAGTTTCTCGAAGAAGTGGCAAAACACAACATCAACATAACTGCCATCCAAGAAACGAAATGGCTCGGTAGCGAAATCATGGACATGAGATCACACACAATCTATCCAAGTGGAAAATTGTCGGGAAGCAGAGAGTTTGGAGTCGCTTTTGTCGTTCACAAAAAATTTAAACAGCAGGTCACGAGCTTCAAACCAATAAGTGAAAGATTATGTGCAATCCGAATAAAGACTAAATTTTTCAACACTTGGTTGATCAACGTTCACGCACCAACAGAAGACAAGGACGATGTAACTAAAGACGAATTTTATGCCACCCTAGAGACAACATATGACTCACTGCCCTCGAATGACCTAAAAATTGTCTTAGGGGATTTTAATGCAAAAGTCGGAAAGAGGAACAACAGGAGGGCACAGTCTCCATGACATAACCAACGACAATGGCCAACGTCTTATTGATTTCGCAAGCAGCAAAAATATCATAGTAAGCTCTACGTGCTTCCCACATCGCGATATTCACAAACGAACGTGGGCATCACCAGATGGTCACACCTTCAACCAAATAGACCACGTTCTTATTGAGAAAAGGGCTGCTTCCAGTATACTTGATGTACGAACTCTCCGCGGTGCGAATTGTGACTCTGATCACTATCTAGTCAGAGCTAAGTATCGATGCAAAATAGCTTGTCGTGGGTATTCGAAAACGAGTAGAGCTCGCAAATTCAATGTCGACAAGCTTAACGACGAAACGGTGGCGCATGTAATAGCATGTAATAAACACCTGAAACCAATATATGAAGATATCCAAAGTATGCCAGTGGATAATGCGTGGATGAAAATACGAGACGGCATCAAATCCTCCGCGGAAGAGGTATTAGGATATCAAGCACGGCGAAAAAGTAATGATTGGTTCGACCAAGAATGTCGCGACGCAATAGATAGAAAGAACGAAGCTTACAAAATTTTTACTGAACGACCAACACGAGCCAAAAAAGAAAGATATGACGAGCTTAGGCGATATGCGAAAAAGACCTGCAGACGAAAACAAAGGAAGTACCATAATGACAAGATACAAAAAATGGACGACGACATGAGAAAAAATAATATGCGGGACGCATACGCCATAGTAAAAGACTTGAAAAAGGGATATAAACCAAAAACCAGTCTCTGCAAAGACGCAGAGGGCAATATCATCAGCGACACAGAAGAAATCAAAAGGAGATGGGCTTCATACTTCGAACATCTTTTGAATCCCATCCCAGTAGCACCGATAACGACAGACAACATTTCAATTCAAGCCTCAACTGACGAAGATGAACCATCATCGACACCACCCACGATTCCTGAAATAAAAGCAGCCCTATGTGATCAAAAACGAAACAAAGCGCCGGGAATTGACGAAATACCAGTTGAACTTCTGAAAAACGGTGGAAACTGTGTCGCTGAAATACTGCACAGCATGATATGCAAAATTTGGACAGAGGAAATCATACCCGACGACTGGCGAAAAAGCATTACACGTCCAATTTACAAGAAAGGAGACAAACTCTGCTGTGAGAACTACAGAGGTATATCATTGTTGTGTACGTCCTATAAAATACTGACAAAAATAATTGAACGTCGTCTTAAGCCCTATACTAATCAAATAATTGGCGAATACCAAGGCGGATTCAGAACCGGACGATCTACAACAGACCAGATATTCTCGGTGAAACAGGTGCTTGAAAAATGCTGGGAATATAACACAGACGTGCACCAAATATTCGTAGATTTTAAACAAGCATACGACAGTATCGACAGGAGCGTACTGTACCAAATCATGCTTGACTTTGGAATTCCTCCAAAACTAGTCCGACTAACAAGACTCACAATGACGAACACTGAATCCCAAGTGAGAATACAAACCGATTCCACAACCAGCTTTCCAACGGAATGTGGCTTAAAGCAGGGAGATGGCCTAGCTCCTATGCTTTTCAACTTGGCACTAGAGTATGTCGTCCGAAAAATCCCAGTCGACACCAACGGGACACTACTATTCAAGTCCACCCAACTAGTAGCATACGCTGACGACATTAACATTCTAGCAAGATCCTTCCCTAGTGCTAAGGAGGTATTTGTCAATCTTGACTCCGCCGCAAAAGAAGTCGGGTTGCGCATTAATGAAAGCAAAACAAAAGTAATGACGCAAACAAGAAGGAGAACGCCAATCAGACAAAACATAACAATTGCGGAATATAATTTGGAGAGTGTGGACAACTTCATATATCTTGGGGCTTATCTAGCAAAGGACGGTAATGAAACAGACGAAATCAAACGACGGATAATACTAGCAAATAAGACGTATTATTCGGTACTTCCAATAATGAAATCCAAGAAAGTGCACAGGAACAATAAGCTGCGGATTTATAAAACTATTATACGACCTGTGCTCTGTTATGGCAGCGAGACGTGGACATTAACGCGAACTTCCGAAAAAGCAGTTAACGCATTCGAAAGAAAGGTCCTCCGAAGAATTTTGGGACCTGTGAAGGAAGGAACGGAATGGCGAATAAGATACAACCATGAGTTGTATCAACTCTACGACGAGCCAGAAGCTTCAACGTTCATCAAGTTACGTAAACTGCAGTGGGCTGGCCATGTAGAGCGAATGGAAGACAGAAGAATCCCCAAACGTGCTCTTAAAGGCAAAGCGAGTGGTAACCGGCCAGTAGGTAAACCACGCAAGCGATGGGAAGACTCGGTTGATGAAGACAGCAAAGCCATTCTAAAAATTAGCAGCTGGAGGACGCGGTCTTTGGATCGAGACGATTGGAGGCGACGACTTCAGGAGGCCAGGGCCCGATTTGGGCTGTCGCGCCATTGATGATGATGATTTAAAAAAATTTATAAAAGGTTATCGTGAATATCTTCAAAACTTCTGCCCATTCCCATACATTACAAAAAAATACCCTCGATATTTGCGCTCACGCAGGCTCTGTAATTTTTTGGAATAGTGAAATTTTTAATTGTTGGTGACTCTATAGCTAAAGACTATTTTCTTTAACCATTAAATTTTAATCGTATCCGAATTTGAAGATAATCACATATTTCATCAACTCCAAAATAATACACCAGCAATCACTAAAAATTTTCGAACCAAAAACATCGTATTGATCCATGTAAGACCTACTTAAAACTCAGGAAGCTCTAAACCATAACGTGACTGTTTTAACTATTGGTCACATACATAATTCAATATGTAGATAATATTTGCCATATCTAGAGACGAGAATTGAGTGCAAATATTGATTCAAGTCAGGCGGATAAATGGACATAATTGAGCTTATGTTAAGTGCTGTCCGCGTAAACTAGTAAAGTACCAACAGTGCTATTTATATTTGTTTTTAAGTTTTTAAGTTGATGCTAGATTGGTGAATTCTATTTTGATGAAGTCGTCTCTTTTCGAAGTTGTTAATTCAGAGGCCTTTCAGTAAACTGTTCATGGATAAATGGAAAACAATAATGTTCTTTCCTTGATTACAATTACATACAATTCTTTATTCCAAAAAAAAATAATAAAGAAAAACAAATTGTGATCGAAATGAAAATTGCTTACATACCACAACATCACCATATAAAATAGTACGACAGATCATTAAAATCGCTCCGTAAAACTTCATTGTATTTCGATCGTTAACGTTCTACGTATATATCTGATATATACTTAAGATACAGTCGACTTAACGCGTCTTATAGCTTAAATATATAGAAAATGAATAAAATGCAGAATGGCACCTTTAGTCTCTGATCGATCGTGAAAGAAAACTATGCCACACGCATTCTATAGATGCATGTTGCGGCACATGTCACTCCAACTTCTTGTTTCTGTCTTCTCGCTTGCCATAACAATCAAATACCGATCATGTTACTACTGCTTTATGCATTGAATGCGAAATGTTTAGGTTACCCATAGTATTTCCAACAACTTCGGACCGATCTGCACTTAGGTGGCTATGATCATGCCATAGTCATCGCCCCAAGAAACACACCGCACCGCATACACTCGATCACTGATCTGATCACTTAAGATCCAGAAGATCGGTCAAACATTGACAGTGGATACGAACATCAACTTACCAGAAATGGACATCAGATTGTAGACTTATCGTAGGGTTTTTTCTCAAAAAAAAAAAAAAAAAACACTCAAGAAAAATAAAACTAAAATAGTCGCGCCGTAACAGCTATTGTAATTGTATGGCGCTAAGATCACCTCTAAAAGGTATTAGATGAGTTACAAGTTTTGTCTAGCTTCGTGTTTCTCGAGCCTAGGCTGGCATCGACTCAACGAAAGGACATAAGACAATTAAATTCACAGTAACATTGTTTGTGCGCGATCTCTCTTTTAGGTGTTTTTTTGCTATACCTACCTTTTTTGGTGACCGTAAATTTTATTCTGTACGATACAAAAAAAACATTTTTATCCATTTTTTTTCCAATATTTATTTATGTCCACCAAAACTTTTCGATTCCCAAAAAAAAAAAAAAAATTGATTTTGAACCACGGAATATTTTCAGTGGTTTTTTGGTATTTGCCCTAAATCAGTCAGCAACATAAAAACCATGAATTCGAAACATGTGCGAAAAAACCATAATGTGATCTCGAAAAAATTTTCGATCAGTTTTCTATCTACGAAACAACTGTACGAAAGTTGAACGTAAAGAGGAAAATATATAAATTGAAATCAGTTAAGAAGATCAAGACTTAAGTCTTTTGTTCTTGTGCGTTTTCTCAAAAAGCATATAATAAGACGATCGAGAGACGAAAATCAAAAAGACGACGATGAAGACGATGAGTCTGAACGAAAAACGAATGATTGTAAGGAGTGCTCGCGCGCTGATTAGTATTACCAAAACGTTTCGATCTTACGTGATCTTTGAGTATCACAAGCAGAGCGCATCATCGTCGCAGATCACATACTTGGGTGGAATATTATAGGAGGTATCTAGAAAAATTGTGTGCGTTTGTGTGGATCTCATACGCATTTCGTTTCATATATTTTATGCGAACGATACGCTTTTTTGAAAAAGTCCAACTGAGAAAAACAAAATCAGCAAATGTTTCGGTACGGAAAAGGCATCGCGCTGAGCATCGAAATAAAGCTGCAAGCCGCGATCTGTACTCTAGCACAGCTAGCTGCTAGTGTCACGTTAAGGAATTTCTTGTAGATTCGTTTTTATGCACCTGCAATTTTTCTGTTTTGCAATACATGTACGTATAAAATGAACATATGTACGTATAGTGCACGCGCGATCATCTTTAACGTTTGTATTTTTGCGGCTCGGTAGAAAATGTTTCTTTACCGAACGATAAAAATTTTAATTGTAAAATAAGATACTCGGTTGCCGGTTGTTGTTGAGTAGTGTGATAAAAACCGAAGCACTGCAAAAATTTCGTTGCTGCTTTATTATAGAAGTTTAACCGTGTTTTCGTTTTTCGATGCGATTGATCGCACAACACAAAAATTTCACACTATATCGCAATCTTCGGCAATCTTTAAGTAAACCGAGGGGGTAGTTTGTATCGAGATTGGCGAAAAGTGTGATCGGTGTAACATACCGTAAAATCCGATCGTTTGTTTGACACATAACACAAAAATTTTTTTCTGGTTTTTTGATTTAATAACAAATTGAAACATATAAATTTCAATGGAATTTGGTTTTTATAGTGTGGCCGTACTGAATCTTGAAAAATACGCTCGTTGTGTAGGTTGTATGTTGAACACACTCGAAATATGTATGAATGTTTAATTTTTTCGTCTTTCGTTGAAATAAAAACTTCATACTTTTACGATTTTGATCAGCACGTACGTGAAAATATCACTTTAGATGAGGATCTGCTGTTTTGTTTTTTTTTGAGTTTAAAGATATATATCTTTTATTTTCTCAACTGTTGGTTTTTTTCTGTTTTCAAAAACTTGTCCATTGTTTTAATTTAACGCTCATCACACAGTTGTGTTATGTGTCTTCGATTAAAATGATGGCCAAAATAGCTATCTGGATATTTCGAGAAGAAATTTTTCGACAAATTCGGTAAAATTTATTTTGTTTTTCTGCTCGAGGATGAAATATCGTAAACGATATGGTGGTCTTTTTCTCGTATAATTACTGTTGATACACACCACGTTTAATATAAATGAAAAAGAGTTCCTTGTTAAGTGGGTTTCTTTTTCATTTGTCTGATAATCGTGGACGATCTTCTGACTTTAATAGGTTTTTCTTTCGGCCGGTAGACAAGTTTTAAGTCAAGTTTTGATACAGTTCTGTCGGTGATTGATTTATTTTCTTGCTGTGAAATAATGAAGAGTTATGGATTAAGTTTTGATTTTTATTGAATTGGAAGCAAGTAACGTATAAGTTGTTTTGGTATCTTTTAATGTGGAAAAGAATGAGAAAACTTGATGCCGTTATTGTTATATGTATCTGAATGGATATAATTATGATGGAATGTTGATTGGTGAGTTTCTATCATAAACAACATTGTACCTACTTCAATATTTGTAATAAAAGTGTATAAGCGATCGCCAAAACCATACCGGAGTTTTAATGCAGTACTTTTCTTAGCGTTATTCAGATAGTTCCTAGTTAGTAATATCTTCGTTTTCAAATCGTGGTCGATATACGTAGTCCTGCCATAAATATTGATACAAATTTTTTTAAACACAAAAATAAAACTACTGGTCGGATTTGAATAATTTTTTCAGTTTTTAATGTGAATAGGCTACATCCCCCACTCCTTCAACCCCCTCCCATATAAATTTCATGAAATTTCGAAAGAAATTTTTTTTGATCCATACACTCCTTCTACCCCATCCCATACAAATGCATAATTTTTGTCAAATGCATTTTATCGATTTCCATTACTTTTCGGATAATGATGAATCGGTACATCGTTTTCCAAACGGATCTTCATTTCAAAATCGCACTCATCTGGTATGTCTTCAGGCTATAAGTATTCGTCTGCTATCATCTGCTTAATGTTTAATACTACTGCTTTTCCAAGAAATGGATTTATATCGATCGAATCCTGAGACGTTTCATAGTCAATCGCCATCATATTTTCTACTTCTTCCACCGGCGGGCTAACCGACTCAGAGTTTTCTTGGTGTCCATTCGATACAACCGCGGGTATTTCTCTACCTATAACTTTTTTATCTACAGATTCGTTACACGGTGACAGAGCAGAGGGTAACAAGGCAACATTCGCTAAAGGTACTCCTTCCAAAATGCCACAATCAAGCGAACAGAAACACAACTTCTCCCTATCAGATTCCGCTGTTCCATTTCTTTTATTAAATGTTCTATTGGAAATTACATTTAACACTTTTTCATTGATCATTTTCAAAACAATTCCGAATCTTGATAACGCAGCTCGTCCCAAAAGTAATGGCGTAGGTGTCATATCATCTGGAACAACCAATAAATTTATTTTCTTGCAACGATTTCGAATAGTTATGTGACATTCGACCTTACCGAAAGTTCTGATAGGGACTTTGCCCAAACCACGATACGGCGTTTCAAGTAACTCATCCTTCATAGTAAATGGAACAGCGGATCTTTTAATTAAATTAGCGGGACTACCCGTATCGAAAATAGAAAGGACAATTATATCCCTATTACACTCACCCCCGGCATTAATGAAGGCAACACTTACCATTGTTAGCGCGCTAAGCGAATTAGCACCCTCGTCATCTTCCTCGGGCTCGGCTTCGATGTTCTCGTTGACAATAGCTGCCACCAAATTCGACTTCTTCAGCTTTTGATAGTATTTCGGGTTCTTGCACGATCGGCGCTCGTGTCCGGGTTTCCAACAATTATAGCATACATCCTTCGGTCTTTCTTCGTAGGGGCAGGTCGGCTTGCGGTGTCCAACGCGAGAGCAGTTGAAACATCGGTCGCTGTCGGTAGCGGAGGCAATTCTTATAGCGGGGTGATCAACCTGGTTCCTCTGTTTTACTGCGGCCACATTACCGTCTAAACCACGCATCGCCTGTCGGTGTTCGAGCATGTCTACTGATTTCTTCACATCCTCCATAGTTCTGGCGGTGACAAAAATAGCGTAATCGGTCGTGCGATTGTTAAGACCTTATAAAATGAAAGTCACTAACTCCACTTCGGTGACGCGAAATGAAATGGACTCCATTTCCATCACATAACGGCGAACACTTTCGTTTGACTTTCTGACACGGTGGCGAAGAGTCTGATATACCTCTTGTCGGCTTATAGAACGTCCGAATTCCATAATCAAATTTTCCTTCAGCTCGGCGTACGTTAAAGCGCCTCGAGCGAGCAAGAGTCGAGCGGGATCCATGAGCGAATTTCGTAGCGTCAAGAACATTAATAATTCATCAGCGTTTACCTGTCGAAAAATCTGTTCCAGGTGTCGGAAGAAATTATGCACACTATACCTCCTATCTTCGCCACTAAACTTGATAATGGCGTGTTCCAGGTCCTGGAAATGTACTACTCTCGGTCGTGACTCACTCGGGGTGGCTGCGGCGTTTCTTTCGGGAACTCTTGCTTCCAGAACCGTTTCTCCACTCTCCATTCTAGCGATCTCGTTTTTTAATCTCCAGATTCCGTGCCGGCGGCGCAAATTGGCGAGTACTCGCTCCAAATCTTCCGCCTCCTGATCAGTCGGTGATGCTCTATTGGCCAACAGTGATACTTTGGGATATTGTTGCGAATCATTCGCCAGTGACTCCCCGTCAGTTTGCCGCGGTTTTTCTACGGTTTTCGTCGGTGATTTCATCTGACTGTGCTGCAGTAGTTGATTTCCTAATGCCGGTTCACGAGTCTGCGGTGCAAGGTTTTCTGTTTTCGGCGGTGTTGGCACGATTATGGTATCCTCCGAAATGTCTGCGTCACTTTCGTTTGTGTTGTTTTCTGCGGCTGCATCCTCCAGCGTGTTTTCATCCGTAACTTTGTTCATTTCTAGCTGCTGGCTTCTAGTCACGCGTTTGGTCATCTTTTCCAAATAGCGGGTGTTATATCCCACTTCTGAGTTGTAATAACAATCTTTTTATTTAGTAAAACAAAATGGTGTTCCACGAAAATAATCACGCGCGCTCTTCTTCTTTTTTATTTTCTTTTTTTTTTACAATCTTCTCCACATAAAAAATGCCAATTCACAATGGTTTTTCTTTACAGCGGTTTTTATTATTTCAAATATATTACATTCCCAATGGAATGTTTACAATTTCTTTTAGAAAATCCTACAAAATTTTGCCAGAATTTGTTTCTTAATAATTAAAACCACCTCGCGTACAAATATCTGTATTATAAATTCAAGAAAAGAATTTCTCCTTCAAGTATATGAGAGCTATAGACTTTGAAAATGAATCAAAGCATGGTGATAAGGAGGATGATAAGCAGTTTCAAAATTATCTTAAACGCTCCACTTCCTCTGCCACCTCCCATACAAATGCCCCAAAAAACTATGGAAAACTATGACCAATTTCTTTAAAAATAATGAAAACTAAAAACTTTAAATTCAGCAAGAAACATTATGCATGCCATGTTCGGTGTCATATATGAAAAACACTAACCTCCTCCTCTACTTCTACCACCTCCTATGCAAAAGTCTCTATTCACTATTCGAAAGAATTTGGGATGACATATTTTCCAGTATATTAAAGTCATTTCCATCTCATCTAGAGTATCATATGATTGGGCTTTAAGCCCAATCATAATTCTGTTATGTTTTATTGTTTCAATAGTAAACTACAAAATTTAAAAAAAAAATTGCCTTCATGAAGCGCCGAAATCTGTGAGGCCACTCATCGATCGCCTTACGGACGATATCCTTGGAAAAATGGCCCACAGCTGCTGCCAATACCTGCTTCAATGACTCCAGGTTGTGGTGGCATCTTTTATAGACCATGTGCTCTAAAATTGACTACAATTTGTATTAAATAAACCAAGATACATGATTCGCAAGCCAGTGTTGAGTTGTTTTGGCTTTTGGCGGACGCAAAGTATTATTGGAATATCTATGGCTTGTTTTGGAACATGGTTTGATTCAAAGGCTCCACTATATTCCTTAAAATTTCTCGCTGATAGTTTTCTGTTGCTGTTTCAACACCCTTTTCACCAAATGTAAGGAAGTGACGCCATTATAAGACACTCCCATCACTGATGCGGGATAATGACCTCGTTCAGTCCTTGGCACCAGTTCACTGGCTTTCTAGGAGGATTGTCCACATATCTTATTATTTTGCTTATTAAAAGATTCCTCCACGGCAAAGATTTTTTCGTTAGTAAACAGGATTTTTTTGTAATTCTCTTTATCGTACAGCGATAACAGGTGTCTTGATTTTTTTTCTCGATTCCAATGGTAAGGTGCAGTCCTCTTTCTTGTTTGAAAGCCTCAAGTCTCAAGTGTTGGTTAAAGATGTGGCTCATGGTTCTCGGCGCTAGATCCACTTCACGAGCCATGATTTTTTGACTGTGGACAGGATTTCGATTGATTCGCGACAACATTGATGGCGTGTGGCGAGGCCGGCCGGATCTTTTACGGTCGTTTATATTGCCAGTGTTAGCAAAGAACTTTATTGTGTGATACACAAAAACGCACGTGATATTGAACGATTTTAATAAATCAGAAATACGAGCCCTTTCTATTCCACACTTTTGAGGAGCAATAACAGCAATACGATTCTGTTTATCGGACCATTCCATCATGACGGCTTAAGCTATACTGAAATAGTTTGGCTCGTCAGAACTTGCAACATAACATTTGGCTGCGTTTAGGTTATCAGACGCAAAAGTCGCGTTTACACTTCTATCAATAGGCAGGACTAGGTATAAATCATATGACTTAGCTCAGTTTGTAAACATTACCCATTAGTTGATAAGTTAGACACAAAGCCAAAAGGCAACTCATAATTTCTTTTACCAGAAAGTTTTCTTAGATGGTGTTCTTTGAAAATAGTATTTCATGTCCTCAAATACAAAGGGTAGATCATCTAATGGTTTCTGTTCATGAGTTATTTTGACACTGGCAACTTTATCACGCTCAAAGTGTTGTCAGAAAGTCAGTATTATACCTTACGCTGGATGAATGTTGGGGAAATATTGAAAATTTATTGGACAATAATTTTGCTCAAAAAATCATCTCTCCTATTGGGACGCATTTCCATCTTGGCGGCTTTGTAAACAAGCAAAACTGCCATATTTAGTGCTCGAAGGCTTGTAACGCATCCTCAGAGAGTAACTGTTTGGTGCGGATTGTGGAAGGATGGCATCGTTTTTCAAAAATGCTGCTTGGAACGACGTTTCAGTCAACGGGGAGCACTACAGAGGCATGCGAACTGACCATTTGCGGCCAAAACTTAAGGACATGGATTTGGGCAACCTTTGGATCCAGCGACGTGCCATACAGACCATCAAGCAATCGATCTTTTGCGCACTAAGTTTGGTAATCGTGTAATCGCGTCTTGGCAATGTCTATTGGCTTGCTTGGAGCTGCGATTTGACGCCGCTGGACTTCTTTTTGTGGAATTTCACGAAAGATATTGATCTTTCGCGGAATTCGACAAAAATAAGATCAGCGGCGTCAAATCGCAGCTCCAAGCAGGCCAATAGGTGTGGAAGATGCACAAATGACTCTTAAGTTCAATATTGACCGAACCATACGTCAGATGGAAGCCGAAGTCATCAACAACGCGCTTAAAAATTGCGCTAAGAGGATGAGCTACTGCGAAGCCAGCCGAGGCTGCCACATGAATGAAGTTTTAGTCCATAAAATTATTTGAATATTTGATGATGATGCAATGGCGCTACAGCCCATATCGAGCCTTGGCCTCCCGGATGCACCTCCTCCAGTTGTCTCGGTCCAACGACCGCGTCCTCCAGTTTGAAAAATTGAGAAGCGATCTGCAGTCAGCGTCGACTGAGTCCTCCCATCGCTTTCGTGGCTTCCCCTGTGGTCGGTTACCTTGAGCTTTGCCCTTGAGCACTCGTTTTGGGATTCGTTCCTCGTGCATTCGTTCCACGAGGCCAGCCCATTGCAGCTTACGCAGTTTGATCACTATAGATGCTGGTGGGTCGTCAAATAGTTGATACAGCTCATGGTTGTATCGAATTCGCCAATCGTCTCCTTCCTTAACTGCTCCGTATACCTTCCGAAGAATTTTTCGCTCAAAAGTGTCGATTAACTTCTCCGAAAACCGCGTCAAGGTCCACGTTTCGCATACATATAGCAGCACAGGACGAATTAATATCTTGTAGATGCGTAGTTTATTGTTTCGATGGACGTTCCTTGATTTCATTATGGGGAGGACCGCATAAATTGCTTTGTTAGCTACCGTGATTCCTCTTTGAATTTCATGTCGCTCATTGCCGTCCTTTGTGAGGAGGGCTCCCAGGTATACGAATTCATCCACCTGCTCGAAGTTGTATTCGCCTATTGTAATGTTCTGCCTCTCTGGGACAGTCCTTCGTGTCTGGGTCATGTATTTTGTGTTTTCGCTTCATTGACCCTGAGCCCTACTTCACCCGCTGCCGACTCCAACTCCTGGAATACCTCCTTAACGCCAAGTATTGATCGGGCCAGAATATCCACGTCGTCTGCATACGCCACCAACTGTGCGGATTTTACGAGTAGCGTACCTCGGGTGTCCACTGAGGTTACTGAAGTTGTTTTCCTGACGACATACTCGAGCACCAAGTTAAAGAGCGTGGGGGCGAGACCATCTCCTTGTTTAAGACCTAACTCCATTGGAAAGCTGTGAGTCAACTCGTTTTGGATTTTTACTTGGCACTCATTGTTTTCCATCGTGGCTTTTATTAACCGAACTAGTTTCGGTGGGACACCTAGTTCAATCGTTATTCTGTACAGAGCATTACGGTCGACACTATCGTATGCTTGGCAAAAATCGACGAACAGTTGGTGCACATTAATATCATATTCCCAGCATTTTGCTAGCACCTGTTTTACTGAGAATAGCTGGTCCGTTGTCGATCGTCCAGGTCTCAAGCCACTTTGATATTCTCCGATGCTGTTGTTAGCGTATTCACTGAGTCGTTCGATATTTTTAGTCAAGATTTTGTAACACGTACATAGCAATGAAATTCCTCTGTAATTTTCGCAACGCAAACGGTCACCCTTTTTGTATACCGGACATATAATGCTTTTCCGCCAGTCGTCGGGTAATATTTGAATATTTCCCCTCTTCCTATAAAAATGAGCTTCGAAAAATATTGATCAATGTTCATTTTAATGCATTAATAAAAAAAAAATTGTATTTGGCTCACCAATAACGATTAGAGCGAGCAATTTTTTCTTTTTTTTGGTAAACCAACTTACAATACCTCTAATAAATTCAAATCCCTAAGTAATCACAAATATTTCAAAACTCATAGTAAAACCATGCAAAAATCGCCTCCAATTCATTAAAAAAACGAAAGACTTCGACGCATCATCAGACAAGTAACTCGATTTTATTTTCCGACGCCCCGTACTCGTTAATACCACAACAA
Organism: Chorisops tibialis; assembly: GCA_963669355.1. NCBI lineage: Eukaryota > Metazoa > Arthropoda > Insecta > Diptera > Stratiomyidae > Chorisops > Chorisops tibialis. The sequence continues at coordinate 260,318,471 of OY770262.1, read as the reverse complement.
AAGATCTAATCACAATCGTAAATATCCTGGTAAGATTGACATAAAAGTGTTTAAATAAACTTCAAAATATGCGAGAAGAAAAAAGTCTTTTAAATACGAAACATGCATGTTCTATTTTTTTTCTTCTCGAAGAAAAAAAAATCCATTTTACGCCTTGTTTCCTTCCAAAATCCATGAAAAGAATGCATCGAAAAGAAAGGTAAGTATGCAACGTGTACATTCTTATAAAAATAAAATGATTCAAAAAAAACTATTTGTTATTAGTCATTTTCCAGTCAGGATATTTACAATTCGGTTTGTTTTTTTGTCCGGTTAGTGTTCTGCTGATGCGAGTAAAGAAAGCATTCTTAAAGAAAAAAAAAAATAAATAAATGTGAGTATAAATATGAGAATCACATATGCGCTTTTCCTGACCAAAACTTGTCACCTTTTTTTAGTTGATACTTAATCGGTTCGGTATATTTACAAAGCCATCAGCACACTAAACTGATGATATATGTCCTAGAGTTTAGTGGCCATCAAGCACTTCCTGATTTGTGTTCGTTAAACCCATTACTTTTTTCATCGTATTTTTATTTGTAGAAGTGTGGCCAGGTTGTGGACAAACATACATTTGAAAAATCAACAATATTTTAAGTGTTCTAACTCTTTGTTCTTTTTTTTTTTTTTTGTATTTTCCAGGGGTCTAGCAAAAATCGGTGAACCGAATAACATATCACCCTTAACGTCGGGTATAATGTATGTCGATCCGGCAATTCACACAACATTACGGCGAAAACAACGACGCTTAGTACAAGAAAATCAAGGTGTCCTGAATGCTTTGGTGAACGGTGCGAATTTAGCGATATCAGAATGTCAGCATCAGTTCCGAAATCGTCGATGGAATTGTTCGACGCGAAATTTTCTCCGTGGAAAAAATCTATTTGGGAAAATTGTCGATCGAGGTGAGTAGACTGATTTTTCGTTTATCTAAAGATAGCGTGTAATCTAAAAATGCATTCATTCTCTACGATTGAAAGTAATTTGAGTCCTGTTTAAGAGGCTTTATCGCTAGCCGAAAATCTTAAATTGACATGCGATTGAAATGTACCTCGGGATCCCTCTTGACATGGCGTGTATACTTAACGCATCGTATACATCATGTAATAAAGGATGTAACAACTTAACTAGCCCTCTTATGTTGCCTCTTTTTGTTAACACGTGCTTTATATTGTAACATCTGTCCACTTTGTATGAGGGATGGGTTTTTTTTTTCTCTCTCTTTCTTATTTTTCTTTCTCCGAGCCGAAAAATCTCGACTAATGGTTCGCTCTACTATTTTAAGGGATTTCGAGTGGATTTCGAAAAGGTGCAAGAAATTTATGGTATGTCTTCATAAAAAAAAAACATATTTATGCAGTACATTAAGTCATTAAATAAATTCTTTAAATAATTTTACATCTATTTTTCGATAAGGTAAAACAACTTTCTATCGTTGGTTGGAAAATCCGAACCAAGTTACGAACAATCCTATAATTTTAAATTGAATAGGAGAGAAAACGATTTTATTCAGTTGTCAAGGGGTCAATAAAATAAACTGAATGAAATGTGAATACAACAAGAATATAATACAAGTGTGTGCATAACTTATGTGTGACGTTGGGTGTACAAAACAGTTTGTGGCAAAATGGCGGGCACTATTAAACTTTCACTAGAGCCAAAGTTAATGTGTTTTATATTCGTAAAATAAATTCAAAACAACTTGAAATTGTTTTGTGAAAAGAAAAAAAAAACAACAAGTGACCATTTCATGGTGGTCTCTTTGATTTAAGTTTTTATTAGATTGAGATAATTAAAATTTATTTAGTACATGTGAAACGGTTATTTTTTTGTATATTATTTCACAGTACGTGTGACAAATATCTTGCTAAATTTATTATAAACATGCAATTCATATTGCAAGAAAATTTTTCATTTTTTTCAATGAATATTTATATTGTCAGCAATAGTGCAATATTTGTACATCATACAATTTTTTGTACTTTTTTGTTTTCTGCTCTCATATTTCCTGTACTCCGACGAGGTGGCTTGTGATATGTTCAACTCGTAGGATATGCACACGATATAGATATCCTTGCAAGATCTATGGAGAATGCTAAAGAGGTATTTGTAGATCTTGATTCGGTAGTAGGGGAACTTGAACTACGTATTAATGAAAACAAAACAAAAATTCTGACACAAACTAGGAAAAAGACACCAATCAGACAAATATTACAGGAGGAGACTATAACCTAGAAAACGTAGACAACTGTATATACCTAGGGGCGAACCTATCGAAGGATGGAAGCGAAATCAAAAGAAGGATAATGATGGCAAACAAGAGGTATTATACGGTACTTCCGATAATTAACAACAAGAACGTTCACAGGAAACACAAATACCTTCCCTTATAGGCTTAAATGCAGATATTATGCAAATTGTGATAATTGATGGGAATAACTGCTTCATGAAAATCTGAAAAATTATAAATGACTCATTTTTACCGCAGTCCCTTAATAACAAATGTACTAATCCAAATTTCGCGAAACATGCTTTTAACGTAAGACGTAATATTTGCTCCTTATTCCGCTCTGACGTCCCCTTAAATATTTGCCTGTACAAATCATAATGAAAAAAATATTACTGGGTACTGGACACCGGTTTCTTTCTCGTTCAATTGCATCCCGAATTGGTTCTGCGCCTCCACAAATTGAAATTTTGATTTTTGGATGGAGAATATTTGAAAACTTATCCACATTAGGTAAAGTTTTGTACTTATTCCCTAAAAGTTTCATATCTCCATCACAAAAGCGTTTCGAAAACAAATCGAATGTAAACTGCCAACAAGTCGGGCGAAACTTTATTATTCTTGGGACAAGTTGCGGATGTGTGGAAAGTCAATATGCAGGTTAGAGTGGTTAGGGAAGGCTAAGTGAAAGGGAGTTCTTGGGCAGGGCTATTGTCAATTTAACAATATTTCATTCATTTCTGCAAGTTTGGGTTTTTATGAGGGGAGGAGGAGGGGTAAGGGTGGGTGGATGTTAATAGCTTTTAATTAATTGCTTGAATCGCGTCCAATATCCTCTGTATAGAATGTGTTTCATAGACGAAGTTGCATAGAATTTTCATAGGATTCGGTGCATTTTACATTCACGAAACCAAACATTTGTATGGGAAGGAGTAGAGGAGGTAGGGGAATCGTAAAATTTGTGACGCAATTTTATTCCTTTTCTCTTGTAGTGTGCTTGTACAAAATTTCAAGTTCGTAGCTTTTAATTTGTTGGTTATTAGTTGATTTAATAAAATTGGTCGAAATCATACTTTTGTATGGGAGGGGGTAGAAGGGCAAGTGTGATTTTGAAACTTTTAAAATAATTTCTTTACAAATATTTTTATAAGTTCTTATGCAAAATTTCAAATGGATAGCTTTTAATAGTTAGGTGATAATTAATTTCTTAAAAATGGTCGAAAAAATAATTTTGTATGGGAGGGGGTAGAAGTTTTGAAGGTATTCGACGAGTTAATATTTTATACTTTTAGGGATTTTTTTTAAATGTATTTCCCAAATTTTCAAAATTACATCCAAAAATTTTCAGTTTTCGTGTTTTTTTCGTTGCACATGAAACAGCTTGTGCCCATTAGACCGGGGTGGTCGGTTCATAACAATTGTGGATCAAATTATTATTTTTTTTCTATGTATATCAAATAGATGTATTCACTTGCAAAATTTAAAGTTTCTATCTTTGAGCAGAGTCCTAAAAAATTCACTCAAAATTTTCGACATTTTTGCTTACCACCTCCCTCCCTTTACACCCCCTAACTTAAATTTTTTATCAAAATTATAAATTATGTAGTTCTATAATCTGACGAATTTTCAATTCGATATCTGTACTCAATTTTGAGATATAATGATTTCTAATTTTGAAAAGTGCACCATTTTTCAAATGCTCCCCATTTCACCCCACTACTATTATGACCAAATTTTATATTTTTTTTTGTATTTCGCTAGTATAGCTTAGTATATGTTTTAAATTTCAATTACATAGCTTAAGAGATAGTTGAGATATTAATTCTTAAGTGTTTTTCCTTGCACCCCCCCCCCCCCGACCCTTCCCCTTACAATAATAAGCCTATTTCTAAGCTGATTCTGGTGGATCTATACGCCATCTTAATTGTCCCAAAATATGAATTTTTTATGGTAAGTAGTTTCGAAGATATAACTATTTCAAAAAAAGATTCGGCCGACAATTTGTTTTTAGCCCCCCCTTTACGGACGCCAATGGATAAAAAAATTAAATTATTTTTGGAATATGTCCCACAGCTTTCTCTATACGTGTGCTGATTTTCATCTTTCTATCTGCATTCGTGGTGAAGATATTAGCAAGTGTATATTTCGACTTTTTCCATCCCCCCGCTTCCCCCTTCCACCTCACACTCCCCAAAATTTGGATAATGGAGCTCACTTACCAAGTTAATAACCCACCCAAAAATCAACATTCTACCTTTAACGGTCTTGGAGGTACGAGTCCATATGTACGGCGTACGGCGGGACGGATTTTTTTTTTTGCTTTTTTAGGCTAATTTAGTCATGAAACGCGAAAAAACAAAATTTCAGGGTAGCAAATTTTTTTTTTCTGTGTCGATCACAATACTTTATTATTAAAATAATAAAGTAATAATAAAAAGGTGTGTTAGAAGCCTTGAGGCATCTTTCTGTCTATTAAGTTTTAATTCCCCTACAATCTTAAAAACACAAGAAAATCAGACCCGGCTAACCGATCTTGGTCTACAAAATTTCATAATCTCGATCGAAATTCACGGACCATTCAAACATCTTCAATTCCCATATTATTTCTGAAATTTCGGTCGTCAGCCTCTCATTTACTGTGTCGCATTATGTCTTGATGTAAAAGACACGTGTGTGTATTTTGAATTCAAGAGTGGGGCCGACAATTTTTTGCCAGGACTGAGCGAACTACTTCATCATTGGGTCGAGGGTGAGAAAGCTAAAAACAAGAAGATACATAGACATTGCATAGGAATCGATCAATAATTTGTAAAATCTGGTAGGCAGCCGCCATCACTTGCCCCTCTCGGTTGACGCACCTCTTTCTTTGGAGTTTTGCTACTACTACATCGTACATAGTGCTGTTTGAGTGAAAGTGAGCTATTTCTAATACAATCACACTGAAGTAATAATTAATAGCTATAAAGAACTACTAATGGATAAGCATTTTGACAAATTCTTTGAATTATACGCAGTAAAAATTGCATTATGAGTCGGTAGTGCTGAAAATGCTGTACTCGACGAGCCGCCACTGATTTCGTCTTACATAGTGTTAACCGTTTTAGTCGATTTTTTACAATTTTCGAGCAACTGTTTTTTCGGTTAGACCAATTAATTAAATTTTCATGAAATTAAAAGTATTTTGAACAAAAAAGTTGGTCCCCTTGGAGGAAGTTGCTTAATAGTCAGGACAAATTTACTGAAATGAGATAAACGATTTAATTAGTCGAGATAAATTCAAATAAAACATAACGGAATTATGATTGGGCGTAAGTCCCAAACATATGACACTCTAGATGAAATAAGAAAGAGTTTAATGTACCGGAATATATGGCACCTCTAATTCTTTCGAATATTTAATAGTGACTTTTGTATGGGAGGTGGCAGAAGCAAAGGGAGAAGGTTTGTAATTTTTGGATATGACACCTAATGTGGTATGCAAAATATTTCGTGCTGAATTTCTAGCTTTCATTATTTTCAATTAGACATAGTTTTCCTGAAATTGGGGCATTTGTATGGGAGGTGGCAGAGGAAGGGGCTTAGAAGATTTTGAAATTGCTTATCATCATGATTATCGCCAGGCTTTGTTTTAATTTCAAAATCGATAGCTCTCATATGTTCGAAGAAGATATGCTGTCCTTGAATTTATAATACAGATACTTGTATGGGAGGGGGTAGAAGGAGTGAAGAGGAGTTGATAATTTTTTTTAGAATTTATTGTAATTATTAAAAAACAAATTCTGGCCAAATTTTGAGCCCTCTTCTAGTTTTAATGGAAATCGATATAATGCATTTACCAAAATTATGCATTTATATGGGAGGGAGTAGAAAGAGTATACGGATCAAAACAAAATGTTCCGTCGTCAATGACATTTTATTATTATATTTTCCACAAAACTTCAAGTCGATAGCTTTCCAGGTTCAAAGCAAACCAATTTAATTGAAATTTCAAAATTTCTTGTAATTCTTATGGGAGGGAGTAGGAGTGAGGTCGAGTTGATAATTTTTTTAAAACTGATTGAAATTATAATAAGATTAATTCTCGCAAAAATTGGTTTTTACAACTTTTCAGTGAAAATCGAAAAATTCATTTTTCAAAATTGTCCATTTGTATGGGAGGGTGTAGAAGGAGTGAGGGGAACGGCTTAATACTATGTGACGGAAATAATATATACTTCATTGTACTTTAACCCAAATTTGAAGCAACAGCCTAAGCAGTTTCGAAGAAAAATCAATTTTTTTTGAAATTTCGGAATTGCGTGAAATTTGTATGGGAGACGGTAGAAGGAGTGGGGATGTAGTCCGTTCACGAACTTAAAGTTACTTTTTTGCTAAAAATGACACATAACAAATTTCAGTACGATAGCTCAAGCCGTTGGAGAGTTATGTTGTAGATAAACGCACAGACAGACAGACGAACAGATGGACAGACAGCCACTAGAAATCGAGGTTTTTGAGCGACATCAAATATTTACCCTTGGCGGCTCTGTGCGAGCATTATTTCTTAGCGTTACAAATGGTAAGGCAAACACAATATACTCTCAGATTTCATCTAGAGTATAACCAGTGGAGTAATTATTTACACCAGCACCACTCTGCGGAACTCTAACTTTAAATTAAAATATCAAGGTCTTGCAAATAATACAAGATCTGTGTAGATTTCTTTTTTGAAATGAACTTTTAGCTTTCACGAGGAATACACTAAAATGATCATACGAAATTAGCCGAATTTCAAGTTTCATCGAAAATTATGCTTATAAAGTAATAATTGCATAGAATACATTACATTGTATACAAAAATGTTATTTCTCCTATAATGGCACTACAGCCCAAATCGGGCGTTGGCATCCTGACCTTCCGGTTCCTAAACATATTTCATTACTTATTGTGAGAGGGTTGTTAGACCTTCGCACAACCTATCTATGAATTTTTTCATTTTCGTAGATTGAAGTAACCAAGGTATACCCAGGCAGGCAGTGTGCCGAATTGTGTGTCGACCAGGGTTTGAACTCACGACTTTTGCATTGTAGACTAACACGCTACCCACTAGGCTACACCCCAGCTGTTATTTACATAAATAAAAGTGGGTTTAAGAAATTTAATAAATCATTGTCCTGTATACAGTATAAAAGTCTGAAAGGGTTAAACAGCAGACAGCCATAAGCCATGTCCGTGAAAAACGCAGGTTGTACCAAAAAAGAAAAAACAATTTATATGACCGAATTTCTTAGATTTATCTTTCACAACCGCAAATCGAAAGTTCAGTATTCTTAAAAGTCAGTAGTACTCTTGAGGAACGACGCTTTATAGATGTTGTAACTAACTATAGAATTTAGAAGAGGGTAGATTGGGTAAATAGTTTCGAGCCGATAGTCTTCAAACATATCCTGCTAATATAATTGTGAATGGGTTGAAAGACAGTCTTGGAAATTTTGTTCATTTTAAAATTAAAGCCGAGATAGACGCTATTTATGGGAATTTGCAAAATGATTTACCTGCCTGAAATACTGTATTTAAACCTGGGTGTATACTAGTGGGTAGCATGTTGCCAATGGAGGAAATAGTACCCCGCTAGTGGTGCCTAAAGGAAGTTGAAAGCAACTTAATCTCAAACTTTGAGATCGGAGTTTTACTTCGATAAAAAAAAATTGTCTTTCTTTTGAAAGAATAATTTTCATGATATTTTTTTTTTTTTTGTAACGAAAATCCGATCGGGAACCGCACTTTCATCACAGATTCTGTAATGAAGTTTCTCCGAGTCGGGCAGTGCCTCCTTCTAGCTGCTCAAGAGCGTTGGGGTGGACTGGAAATGAACCCTTTTTGCTTAGTGCTGCAAGAAACAACCGAAAGAATTATGGGAGGTGAGTGAACTGTATATGATGTTGAGCAGCAGCGAAAGGAGAAGCTATATGTGGATCTGCACCCAATTCATCTCATCTAAATATAAAAGATTGATTCGAAAAAAAAAACCATTAGAGGAAACCGGGGCACAACGGGGTACCGAGGCGGAATGAAGTTCGACATTTTTCGGAGTCAAGAAGTTGCTCCAAATGAGCTGCAATAAGTTGTACTAGACCATCCTGTTACTGCTCAACTACGCCAACCATGCCACTCTAGTTTTCTTGAGCATTGGTGCGAGAAGTTTTCGTTCTGTGCTTTTTTGCTTCTGTATTGAAACTCTTGATGGTTTTGTAACCACGGTAAGATATACATACTTGTTTACATTACAACTGTAGTTAATACATGCTTGAAGAACATTTGATTGTCTTTCGTGTTGTTAAACGTTAGTTTACGTATCTTTCTCGAGTGCCCTTACCTCCTTAATCTAAATCATATCGCTGGGGCGAAACGTGTGGGGCGTAATGGAGAAGCACTTCGTTCGGACTGTGAATGTTTATATGGGGGTGAATTTTCCTCCAAATCAGTTTTAGGTGGGGTCAATTGTTCCATGTGCAAAAAATTGGCGAACAATTCTTGCACTGAGGTAGTCCTGACAGAGTGGACATTTGAAAAAGACATAATTAATAAAAAGTGCTTCCTTGCTATATCATAACGATATATAAAAAAAATTCAAAAAAAAACTTAAAGGTGGGAAACTAAATCTAAGACAAAATTGCTGCTTTGGAGCACTTACTACTTATTTTCTGCTACTTACCGGCTTTCTTCCATCTTCTGCTGTCGTATTATTTTATTTGTTGTCTTTATTATTACCAAACATTTTTTATACTAATTATTTTTTTTTGTAGTATTATTATTTCTTTTTAAATATTATTGAGGCTTCCGTGGCGTAGTAGGCAGCGTGCTTGCTTCTCAGTCAATAGGTCGTGGGTTCGATTCCCACTCCAGGCAGCAGATTTACTCAGCATGAATTTCCTAGTTGCTACTTGCAATGGAAATTATTCGAAATAAAATGGGCAAACGATGTAAAAGTGAAATAGTTCCACTTCAAGAAAGTCTGTATACTCAGTAGATGGTTCGCTTTCTATCATTCAGTCCTCCATAATATCTGCAAATATTTGTCAGTAGCAGCCAGTACAATTGTAAGAAAATACTAGCTTCACCACTCGTTGCGGTCGTTTTTCACTCCTCTTCCCCTACCTTCCTAATCCCATTCCTTCCCTCCATGACCGTATTTGTGCATTGCACATAAAGGCTGCAATTGCCTATAACACAGGTCATTCTGTAAAAAAAAATAATCCACGAAGAATTTAAATAAAGACGAGGGTGGTTCAAACATATACGGTAATTTAGCTATAAGCAGATCCGAACTAGATGGAAGTGGGGTATTGAAGCTCGGCGCGTTAGAGAGGAGTATCCATCTTGGTTAGATGCTCCACTCTGTTCTGTAGTCAGTCCAGCCATCAGTGAGTAACACGTTTCTTTGTTGCACAACGTACTATCATAATGCTTTGGCATGGATTTCCATAATAGCTTCGTAACAGTGCGTTATCTCTCTAAGAGTTGCACATACTCTCAACCGAGCAGTAAGCGAAATAATGTCGACCAACGCAAAATGTTCGTTCGAAAAAAAACGACCAGAAATTTCAAAATTTTCATTCCGAATGGAGTCTGAGCATCCCGGCGACTATAACTCAGCAACTAGCAACCGAAGCTCGAACCGTTCTCCTCTCTCTTTCTTCCTTATGAAAAATATTCAGTCCATTCGCTGCGCATGCGCTCACAGCCGGCCGAAAAATCTGCATTTTTTCCTTACCGAACTGAATCCGAAATACCAGGCTCGCGGAACTATGGTCGCCGGGTTGCTCAGATCCCATTCCGTTTGAAAATTGCGAAATTTTTGGCCGAATTTTTTTCCCAAGTTCATCGAAATTTTTTACGGGCGTCTGTTGATCGGAGCTCGTTTTGTGGGATTTTCACTTATCAACTGCCCGGGTTTTGTGTTCTGTGTCGTTGTCTGTTATACTCAGCGTCATCGACAACGTAGCGACAAGCAAAAAAAAAAAAATAATAATATGTACATACATAGTTTCAGTTAATATTCGCCCACTGTTCAATAGGAATTATTGGCGCATGTTGGATAGAGTTCGTTCTGTGGGATTTTCACTTGTTGGTTGACCGGGTTTTGAGTTTTTATTGTTGATGTTGGATTGTGCGTCATCGGGATGTTCGACCGCGTCTTCAATTTGCTCGCTTACAGCCCAAAGCTTAAAAATTTGTTTAAGGAACTTGACGAACATCGGTATTATGAAATGCCGATAATTTTCGGAGCTGCTACTCTTAATTGCACCACTTCGAAGGTCTTGAGCTGAAATCTCGATCAAGGTATAATTCTCAATGCTCCATTTGCTGCTCCTTGTAAGGATCGGATCTGTCGAGTACGAATGAGGCGCTCTAACTTTTGGTCACCATTTTATATTCAAGAGTCGTTTGGAGAATTACCTTTAAATTTCAGACAGCAATACATCGAACTCATCCTGCGTTCTAGAAGAAAATTTCAATTTTGTATATAGCTAGTGATAGGTTTTTTACTAACGATACATGTATCACTACAGTGACTCCTGTACCTGCAACATTTAACTGAGAAAATTCATCAAGAAAAATCCGATAAAATTGCGTAATTGTCTTAATTCGAATCATGTTCACCGGTGATACACACCCAAAAACCACCATCTATTCCATTTTTTTTTCTGTCGCAACATAGCAAGTTACATTTAAACAGAAAACCGGACTAGCAATTAATGCTACTCTATAAAAACAATAACGCCATAAAAATTTCGTTAGTGTTGTTATGGCATTGAATCATATCTTGAAAAATTCTCACGACTTAGAGGTCATCGTGCGCTGACCGGAGCCCAGTAGCCCGGTTCTCCGGCCACAGCGATTCAGTTCCACATTTTTACTGTAAAAACCAGTTTATCGACATAATATTTTAATCTAGTGTATCTATTCTTGTGTTGTTTTATTTTCCTTACACATTTCCTTCCGTATAAAAATCTGTCTTATAAATTCTTTTTTTTTTCATCTTAGATAGAAAGATATCAATCTTAGCCCCAAAAAATATGATTCATGCTACAAATTTTATGAGACAGCATAGAGCGAATGCCGTCTCATAAAATTAAAGATCGGGAGCAGGTATCTAGCTCCGGTAGTCGTCTGGGGTATAGTGTTACTAAGCGCAATTTCACAGTTGCGTAGCTTAAGATTGAGGGCACCCGCTCCTCAACGAAAAAAGAAAAAAAAAATTAAATTAAAATTGATCTTGTCCAGAAATAGATTCAATCAAAATTAAATCTGCAGCTTTAGATAGGTCTGTTATAGACAAAAGGATTCAGCTATCGTCTAACGAATGACATGGATACTCCCTAATAATGACATAGGTCAATAATAATAAATGTGCCTATTTGTCGAGTGTTAGTCCAGTTTTCGGATTAACTGTCGCCTTCTGGAACTACCACCCCGAAAAACACACTTCACTCTCTCTCTCACTCTCTGTTATAACTTATTAGATTTAATGGGATTGCTGTGGTTACCGTTGCTGGCTCCTCGAGCCCAGCTTGTATGCCTCGTGACAGATGAATTGAAAGACAAACCGTGAATGACATGGCTCCTTATGTCGATATGCTCGTCGTTACTCTCTGCAGGTACCTTCCTCGATCTCTATCCGAGTCATATACCCCCTTTTTTCCACCACGTTATCTTCGGTGCTACCTTTAATAAATGACAGTAATCTGTCAGTGAAACGATATCTGGAGGACAAACATAGTCGTGGAATTCCATAACATACCAGAGCGAAAGATCACTAGAAGTTTATATGACAAATGACATGGGATTCATGGGAAACAAGATCACCACGTAGGCTACGATCGTAAAAAAAAACGACAACAAATGGTGGCGTACTATCTTAAAGATGTTGGATATGGTAAGATAGCCATACACGAGGATGATGAAGATGAATAAAATTTCGGAGAAGTGTCTGGGGCACTAATACAATAATTATTTCATTCGAATTATTTGCATAGAGTATAATTGGGACCGCTGATAACAAACGATTCAATGGAAACGGATTATTATTAGCTTTGATCTGAGGGCGACTAATAATCATAATGGACTGCATGAAAAGTTCCTTTTGCATCGGGGTAATTAATCGGCTGCGTAATAAAAGCAGTGGGCGTGCATTAAACCCCTTTCAATCTCCTTATAATACCCGATAATTTTGGATTCGTATTTTAAAGGATACCATGCTGCGCTAATAACAACCTTCAGCCTGATTCACATATGGAGCGGATATCCGTTTCGATCTAGAGTGAAATTTGTTTTTTTTTTTTTTTTTAAGGCGTGGTACGACGGACAGTCTTTTCAGTTGTTCTCCTCTTAGGGCAAACAAAAAATACCTTGTCGAGCACTTAAATAGCAAAGTGTACGGGGCGGTATACACGTCAATTGTCTATTATAAAAATATTGTGAAAACTACACCGATATTATCCACTCCCAAAAAAAAAATGGTTTTTGTTCTGGCATAATGCTGCTGCACAGCGATAAGACCTAAAAGGTGCCCTCTTTCGTCTCATCTCGACAACATTCCACAGAATAACACTCGTTTCACATATGCATGTGATTTAGAAGATAAGTACCGCGCCATTCATCAGAAAGTTGAATGAATCGAAATCACAATCAGTCTGGTGGTGAAGATTATTTGCGCATTGGACGTTTTGTTGAGATTTGAGATTGCCAGGTATTTTTCAAGACGATACTTAAGCCTAAGTACTACTTGGCCTGGTAGGTAAGTGTGAATTAAAGGGCAGGCTTTAAATGTGTGTGGCAGCCACCTACCTGTTTTCTTCGAAGATGACTCTTCTATTTCAATATGGAGACCATCATGTTGGAAAATTGACTTGGAGAATAATGGAAATAACGCAACACTGCTATCGAATAGTAGATAAGCTAAACTATTGCTAACGAATTGCCCTGCAACACACGTTCCAGTAAAGTTTTCATGCATCTCCTTTTGACGTTATGTTTCGAAGGTACTAATTGGTCTGCGATGAAAAGTAGTATCGAGCCATCGATCAGAATTTTAGTTATATTTTTCGAAATATCCTTCAATTCTCATATTTTTCGAGTCGAACCTCAAACCACCAATCAAATATTGCGCTTAGCAAAAAAGTTTGAAATGCAAAATAGATACAAAATGCAAAATTTGTTTCCTTAAGATCGTTTTCGCATGTCGATCATTTGCAAAAACAATAGAGGTCTGTTCTGTGAGGAGCCCGATCTTTTATATTGTTTGTGCTGAGGTCCGGATGTCAGCGGCATAATTAGGATATTTTCTGAAAGTACGCAGTACCAGGAAATTTTTTCTTACCGACTTTTTTGAACCATTTCGGGATATTAGAATAATTACAATTTTGTTTATTAATGAGGTAAATGGAATATAATTACTTCTGGGGTATTCTGAGGGTGTGTAGAAGGGTTTCCACACTTTCAACACTTTTTATCTCAGTAGGTATTTTCGGTCGATTTATGTGGCGATTGGCCGATTTATTAACGTTTTCGTTTTTTACAGGTTAAATCGTTAAAATTGCGAAACGAACAGCATTTCAAATCCGAATTTTGGTGAAAAACTTTTTTCCGATGGACATGTCTGACATCTACACCTTACAGCAAATTAAATTTCTCACCGAATCGAGGAGCATTGCAATTTCCAATTTGAGTGGCATGTCGATTTCTAGTCCTACCAACTTTACCTGTATGTACCGAAAATACCAGCATGTTATCCAAATTGGAAATTGCCACACTATTTGAGTCGGACCAAAATGTTGGAGGAGACATTTACAGTGTTTGGATACTCTCTCACGATTTAGATAGTTGCCGCTCCTTTATGCTACGGCACACGCCTTAATAATACGCCCAACAATGGTTGGGAGAGATGGTGGGTTCGTTTTCGGGACTTCCAAGAAAACCTAGAAAGATTTCTCCGGACTTTTGATTGAACGAGTTGTCCCATCGTCGCTTGGTTCATGCAGTGGAGTACTATCAACGGGCTAGAACTTTGCTCATACTCTGACATAGTTCAAGTCATATGGTATATTTTGCTGTTTTTATGTCCAATTAAATTGGTAGCTCATATACTAATTTTGAATTAAAAATTGGTATGTTCAAAGACGATTTATTTTGCGCTCTGGTATGTTGGGCAATGTTAATTTAAGTTTAACGTAACTACTATTCCACAAATAGATCGTTCTAACATTTTTGGCAGCTTGTTATGCAAGATTCGTCAGATTGATGAATACCTTCTCTTCCAACACTATGTGAGAACAGTTCAAAAATCCCGAGTGGAGTATTTTAGCCAAAATCGATTAGCGATTAGTGCCGCTAGCTTCACGTTACAACCATCGAAGCCGTGCCTACTTAATTATACGTAGCTAAACTCCTTCTTAGGACAAATCACCATCCGATACCAAGTTCTAAAAAATCTTAATGACAGTAAATCTGCTCACCCTGATGGAATCCCGCCCAAGTTCATATAAACTGCTGTTCTATCCTTGGTCCTCTTGGCAAGTTCCTCCGATTGGAGTAAAGGCAGATTTCCACGAAGACAGTACAGTCCCATCTGTACGAGGAAGGGCACTGAACTCTCATTGTGGAAATTTACAAATGTTCAGCCTATTCTTGAAAAAAGGTGAACGAAGTAGACTCCCCCATATTGCAATTAGCTCAGTCATCGACTACAATGTAATAAAGTATCTCGAGACTAATGATATTATTAGCCATTGACAATATAGATTCTGGCAAAACTACTCCACTCGAGATCTTTGAACCTTTTAATCTTGATAGTCGCATCAGTAATAAGGTGAAATTGACGAAGCACAATTATTTACTAAAGTTCGATTGACTCGCCTATGCGGATGATTTAGTCATCCAAATTAGTAGGAAATACCCTAAAACTGTGGGCGAACTGATGTTAAGTGCATTACATTTTTTTGCCAGTGAGTCTAATTCGTGTGAATTGAGAATCAGCCCTGACTTCACTAGAAAGTTTTAATCTGCCATTCATTGGGGGTGTTACTCTAAGCCTTTCAAATAGAGTAACTATTTCGGGAATCATCTTGGGCAGCAAACACAGATGGTAAGTGAATGTCGAAGAAAGAATTAAAAAAGCAAATAATGCATTTTTCTTCTGTAAAAATAAATTGAAACTGAAACCAAATCTGGTAAGGTGGATGTATATCATTATCATACTATCAATCGTTACATATGGTGCATTGGTATGGTGGCAAATTACCGAACTGAAATATATCTTATCACAATTGATTCATATTCAGAGAATCATCTGCAAAGGCCTAACGGAGGCATTGCGTACAACAACCACAGCAGGACTGGAAGCCATTTTAGGTCTTGTTCCGCTGAATGCTGTAATTCTGGAGAATGCCTACCTTCTCCAAAGTGGAGGGAGACTTGAAATTGTTGTCTTGGAACCAATTAAACCCCACCACCATCCTGGAGCCTAAGAAAAATTAATATTTTTTCCCAAGAGATAGTAGTAATACAATGCTATCAAAGGTACTCTTTCTGCAACACTATGAAGTCATTCTACTAAACAGACAACAATGGAATGACAACCATCTCATGCACGAATATCGAGATTGCGATATTTACGGATGATTCGAAAATTGAAGAAGGAATAGGTTATGGCATCTAAAGCCTTGATCTGAAAATCACCAGGCATCTACCAGTATATTCCACTATCTTCCATTCGGAAGTAATGGGTATTGCGAAGTTAATAGTAAGCGAGTTAGTTTTTACTCAGAGACCCAAGTTGTACTGAAGACCCTTTCTACTTACAGCTGCAATTTAAGGTTCTTGAACCATGGTATGGACATGTTGGAAGAATTGTGGAAAGCCTGCATTTTGTGACTTTGTTGGGATGCGGGTCATCAGGATTTACCTGAAAACTGGCTGGCCAGGAGGGGATCTGCATAGTAGAGGAAAGGGACAATATTGGCATTGCTTTGAAACTAATTAAGTGAATATACGCCAATAAAGTATGGAAAATCCCAAATGGTTCCAGAGCGACTCGTGTAAAACCAAGAAGATGCTAAGGGGTGGGTTTGATAGAAATCGATTAAAATTTTGAGACTCAACAAAAACTCCGTCACGGGCCACTGTCTTCTTTCAAAGCACACTCGAAAACTTTGCCTTTCAACCGATGGCATTTGCGGAGGTGGTGGTAAGACGGATGGCACAGTTCAGCTTTTTCGTTGAAAAATTCTCGGAGAGTTCTTCTCCGCTGATCTGAATGTTCTCCAGTCCCTTGAACTGATGAAGTTGATTAGTTTCACCAGTAGAGGGTGCTGGCTAAATGGTATGATGGTTCACATGGTACAAATGGACTCATTGGTGGCCTACGTAAATTGATGTCCAACTCCGCCACAAATCTAACCTAACCTAAGCTGCCTCCCTGGCGCAGTTCTACATTTTCAATTAAACCGCACCTTTGACCACGTTCCTGAATGGGAGTCTGCCCATATTCAGCGTATCACTTCTTCTTCTTCGATGGCACGACAGCCCAAATTGGACCTAGGCCTCCTGATTTTCAGGTTCCTTAACATTTTCATTACTCATTGTGGAAGGGTTGTTAGCTCTTCGCACAACCCTCTATCTGCGAATTTTAAATTTTCATAGTTTGAGGTAACCAGGGTATATCCAAGCAGGCAGTGTGCTGGAATTATATTTTAAACCAACACGTTACCCACTAGGCTACACCCTAGCTAACATATCACTTGACGTTTCCAAATGCCTCCGGAATAAATATTTTACTCCCATTGACCTAGCCAATATCTATAAGATCTTTTGGTGAATGTTTTCACAGTGCATTTTGAAATGAAAGAAAAGATTTCCGGATTCTACACTGTTATGCTTTATTATTCGTGACGTTTCGGTCTCTGCTGAGACAGTTTGATAAAGGTCTCAGCAGAGACCGAAACGTCACGAATAATAAAGCATAACAGTGTAGAATCCGGAAATCTTTTCTTTCATCTATAAGATCGTTTTTTTTTTTTTTAATTTGGGGAACATGTGAGAGTACTGCGACTTGCCCGGCCTCCTTCACAATGAAATAGGATATATTCTATCGTTTCTGAGTCCTCGAGACAGAGGCGGCAGATGTCCGTTTTAGCGAATCCTATATTCTGGAAGCGGTGGTTTACTCCACTATACCCCATTATTAGGGCGATTAGATTACTAATATCACTCCTGTTAAATTTTAGAATATCCTCCTCTTTTATTTTTTGTGGTAGGATTAGTTTTTTTGAGATTGATAAACCTGGAAGTTTATTCCCGTAGATTTTATGCTCTTGTTTAACCCACTTTCTAAGTATAGGTTTGGAGTGTCTTGGACCGTGCCTAGAGAATGATTTGCATAAAATGGACTGGAATTTTCGATGATCTACCGAAACAGAAACAGACTTTTCGACCGACTGGAGATCATCTCAGAAATGACGAAATGTTAAGCATTTATTAGCGTTGCTTTCATTTAAAATGCTACCCCGATCATATATGTTTTCTTGGAAACGAAGCTGCAATTGCAGCAATTAATGTCTTTAGTTTAAAGTAAATGCTCAAGCCGAGGCCTTCCTCCATTACTTCACGGTTGTCTTTATTAATTTGCGTTACGATTGTTTTTGAGACTACAATCCTTATTTGCCCTGGCTTGGTAGCAGTTTCTACCTATTTGCAGTTCGGTATTAATACTGCTGGACGCAACACTTATCAAACATCTCTGTCTAGAAACAAGGTGGCCGGTTTTAATGCAAACCCACGGAAAACGAGTAACAAATTTAAGCCTTTGCTCTTCGCCATGTGGACTAACCGTCGCCACTACTTGTACCCCGAATTGGATCCCATCCATGGATGTGTCAATTCGCCCAAGCCATGTCGCATCAGTTCCTGACTCCACTACACTATGTACAACGTCAGATGTTTCATCATACCACCATCTCAAGCTGCAGTGCATTTCGGTCAGCTCAGTTACTACTCCCTTTAGCATATCTACCATGTACTACCACTTCTGCTTTAAGTGGACATTTTATGAACGCTACTTGTTCGGACCATGCTCTCGACTTGTGCATCGGGTTTTGCTACCCCGGGTCCCTACATATGTTGGTACATGCAGTGCATTTTGATCTCCTTAGCATTACTCTCCTCAGATTTTGTTCCTGACGTCCCTATTTTACTCTGTCAGTACACTCAGTTTATTTTGATTTCCCAGTCAATACTTTCTTCCGCGTGCTGCCATGTTCTCAACATTCATCTACATCATCGCTACATCTTTTCCAAATTTCGGTTCCTTTGATGTCTGGTTTAGTCCAAGCTCGCACATAGCTTTGATATTGATTGATTAACTCGGGTCCGTGGAGTCGGTAGGCTACAATGAAAATATTACTGGAATCGTCGAAGCTTCCTGGACCACTAACTACCTGCCTTCGACCTCAGTACAGTAATGTTTGGTACACCTTCCGAAGAATTTTTCGCTCGAACGTGTTGATTAACTTTTCCGACACCCGCGTCACGGTCCACGTTTTGCATCCATATAGCACCAGAGGAGGAATTAATATCTTGTAGATGCTTAGTTTATTGTTTCGATACACCATCGTTGATTTCATTATGGGGAGGACCGCATAAAATGCTTCTTTAGCTGTCGTGATTCTTTTTTAAATTTCATGTCGCTCATAGCCGTCTAATTGTGAGAAGACCTCTCAGATATACGAATTCATCCACCTGCTACGAGTTGTATTCGCCCATAGTAATGCTATGCTAGGGTGTAGCCTAGCGGATAGCGTGTTGGTCTACAATGCGAAGATCGTGAGTTCAAACCCCGACCGATGCATAATTCCAGTACACTGCCTGCTTGGATATACCTTAGTCACCTCAATCTACGAAAGTGTAAAAATTTGTAGATAGAGGGTTGTGCGAAGGTCTAGTAACCCTTCCACAATTAATAATGAAAAAAAAATGTTAAGGAACCTGAAGGTCAGGAGGCCAAGGCCCTATTTGGGCTATAGCGCTATTATAGTAGTAGAAGATAGTAATGTTCTGCCTCTTTGGGATAGTTCATCGTGTCTGGGTCATGTCTTTAGTTTTCGCTTCATTGACCCTGAGCCCTACTTCACCCGCTGCCGACTCCAACTCCTGGAATACCTCCTTAACGCAGAGTATTGATCGGGCCAGAATATCAACGTCGTCTGCGTACGCCACCAATTGTGCGGATTTTACGAGTAGCGTACCTCTGGTGCCTACTGAGGTTATTGAAGTTACCTTCCTGACGACATACGCAAGCACCAAGTTAAACAGCATGGGGGCAACACCATCTCCTTGATTGAGACCTGACTCCATTGGAAAACTTTGAGTTAGCTAGTTTTGAATTTTTATTTGGCACTCATTGGTATCCATCGTGGCTTTTATTAACCGAACTAGTTTCTGTGGGAGACCTAGTTCGATCGTTATTCTATACAGAGCATTACGGTCGATAGTATCGTATGCTTGACAAAAATCGACAAACAGTTGGCGCATATTCCTAGCATTTTGCTAGAACCTGTTTCACTGAGAATATGGTCCGATGTCGATCGTCCGGATCTGATATTTTCCTATGATGTTATTAGCATATTTACTGAGTCTTCGCTCGATAAATTTCGTTAAAATTTTGTAATACGCTCACAACAATTATATTCATCTGTAATTTTTGCAACGCAGACGGTCATGTAATACTTTTCCTCCAGTCGTCGAGTAATTTTTCAGTTGTCTAGATTTTAAGAATTAATTTAAATATTCGACTGGTAAGCTCTGTTCTACCTTCTTTCAAGAGCTCTGCAGGGATTCCGTCAATTCTGGGCATCTTATTTGAACTTAAATTATGTGGAGCTGTCTCTACTTCATCATAGGTTGGAGCAGTGGGCAGTTGATCTCCATCTGGATCTTCCGGAATTATGAACGGTTCAGTCTGTGATGTCGTTCTATTTAACCATGTTCGGAAGTACAACCCATCGTGCATTGATTTCGATAGCGTCGCTTATGATGATGCTTTGTTCGTCCTTACAGAGGGTAGTTTGTGGTTTGTGACCTGGTCTCATTTTTTTTACGGTACTCAATGCTGCTCGCACGTTATTTTTCTTCAGTGATAAAATTTACACCTCTCCTTGTTTATCATAATACTCTCCTAGCTTCCGTGTACCAGAAGCTAGCAGAGTGTTACGATACATCTCTCCTTATTTATCATAATACTCTCCTAGCTTCTGGCACACACGAGTTTATTGTTAAGCCTCAAATCTATCGTACAGTGAACAGATTCATAATCCGATCTACGAAGCTTTGGCATTGTGAGCAAATGTATTCCCCTCAACATTTATTTATATTTAAAGGTCTTCTCTTATTTTAATCACACCTAGCCTTCAATTTGTATTTTTTTCGACATACTGTATAAATTACATTAAAGGATATCCCCTAAGTTGTGTTTAGCGTCGTTAAAAAACCTTGCAGGAGTACAAATAATTTAATTCAATTCATTCGAGTAACACTTGATAAGAATGAAAAATAAAAAAAAAGAACCTTTCTGGTTGGGACGTAATTACGCTAGTGACAGCAGTCACCGAATATCCAGCTTTTCTGGGCTCCTATGATCTTGAATAGTGGGCTTTTGTAAATTTTTCATTACACTGATGATTCACATTGAAACTCAAAAATCCATAAATTTACCCGTAAAATTAGCTTAACACCAAATCCATTCAAACAGTCCTTCAATCAACAGATCACCATTATATTGGCCATCTCCGGCGATCTATACATCTCAGACAAAACGGCATGTCAAATCAAAACCCCAAAGAAGTGATCATTTTAACTAACTTACTTCCAAAATTCTCTCATCTCTACTTTGGAAATACGACATAAAATTTCAACAATAAGACACCCAATCGATTGATCATATATCAAGTGAACAATCTTACCATCTTTTTTTTCGAGATCATGCTGTGCCATTGTAGAATGCTGATCCTCTCAATGAGCACCGTTTAACAAGGTTGTAAATCTAATAAGTTCCGTTCGGTAAAAGATATCTTGCCAGTTTTATGCACATTTTAGAAATAAATGACAAAAGATGTTCACATCCTGGAGCTACTGAAAATTTTCCAACATAGCGTCCTTGTATCGAATATAGCATCGTAAAAATTGTAATTTATTATGTTGGATAGTTTTCGAGATAAAAATGAGAATACTGGTGACTCGTGTTCGATTCGAAGGTGGCGACCCTTAACATTATAAATTAATATCTCAATTAAATTGTAAGAAGCGACAAGCGTCGACTATTACAACCGGATTGATTTAATGAGAGATAAGTATGTGAAATAATTAAATTGAATTTAATGTACAAAGTGCACGCCGTACACACTGATGATGATGATGATGGTGATTATGTTGTTGAAAGGACCATCGCGGGCACCCCCTTGGTGTTTAACAACAAAATCTGTCGACAAGATCCGGCGATAAGAGGGCACCCTGCAACGTTATAAATGTTTATTTCATGCACGAGAGAAACATGTCCGAGTGTGGTTATGATCGCAGAAATCTTAATTTGTTTTTTTTTTTTTTTGTGCTCAGCAAAAAACATCTTAACTTCGTTTTGGTATATTACAGAAGATTTCCTATGGCGAATTTCATAGGAGCATCTTCGTCTTTTCCGAAAGATTTCTGTAATTGTAACGTTTTGTTCGTTGACCTACCAGTTGTCCTCATCCCGGACCATACGGAAGGTGATCGGGCTTGGTGAAGAAAAAGGTATACCACCATTGGAGGTCTCTTCGACTTTTTTTTTCAATTATACTTGTATATACCTAGATTTAATGAAGAAGAAGTCGGTTTTTTTTATTACCATTTTGTTGTCTAATTGGTGACACCTTAAGGTATATTACTGAAAATGTATGACATCTTTTTAGGTTTTTTTTTTTGAATGACGAATTCAATGCGCACCGTGTCACGCTTCGATAGGGTCTTAGGTAGAATAAAGAAAGGATTTCGTCTAAATTTCATTCCATGCAGGCTATGAATTTTGGTGAAAAGTCGCATGATTGAGACGATGATGATGTCAAAAAGAATCTTGTTCAAATTTACATTCCGTAACGAATTTTATTTTTACGCCATTATCGGTTTTTTTTTAGAAATCCATTTTGTTTGGAAGCAGATTTATAGAAGTATGACGTGATGGCATTAGTGTCAGGTATAAAATAATAGTAAAGAAGAGCCATTAATAAATTGTACAAAATTTTCCGAAATGATTACACCGGAAGGCGGCAAAGATCTCTTTACATCCGAAGACAACTTCCTCAAAACTTAACTGATATGTAATTACTCCAAATATCATACTACCTCGTCGTCTTCATCGGTAGACAGGAAATGTGTTCAATGGAAATTATGAAAAATATTGCGAGGTCATCTCTTAATAA
Organism: Chorisops tibialis; assembly: GCA_963669355.1. Classification (NCBI taxonomy): domain Eukaryota; kingdom Metazoa; phylum Arthropoda; class Insecta; order Diptera; family Stratiomyidae; genus Chorisops; species Chorisops tibialis. Next base: position 260,295,719 of record OY770262.1, on the reverse strand, counting down.
AAAACAAAAAAAAACACAAAAACTAAACTAAATTAAAATTTCTGTTGATTTGTTTACTTTGCAATTAGCCAAGTGCATAACCAAGTGATAGTCCTTCCCGAAGCACTCAAAAACTCACAGGTAAGTGCGAAGAGATAAACATAGAAGAGATATAGTCATAAGTACCGAAACATAACGTACAATGATAAAAGTGCACGTACCACATACGTACGACACATATATGGTGAATAAAGCGCTAAATCGAATCGACTGAGAAAAAAAAAGACTCATCGAACGTCTACACTTGTGCGTTACAAAACGCTTTTTAGTATTTTTCTATATCAACTGTGACATTGTAGAGTGTAGTACTCTGGCATCCACTTGAATTGCTACAACATTTGAATGCCCTCATTGTTCCTATCATCCTTCTTAAGATGGACCGTTGACGGCTTGTTGCTGCCTCTGTTGCGGATGATGGCTGCAACTTCATGCCGGAATACACCTCAGACCTGAAGATCATGTAAGAGTGATAATCGAATGTGGCTGTGTATACTTTGAAAATACTTTTCAACAATGTCTTAAGAGGATACTAGACATTAATCGGAGTACATTCGTGGTTGGTGGCTTTTTCACTATTCGAATCACTGATGCAACTAAAGTAAGCAGAAATTTAAATCATAATTTCAATAATTTATCTGTAATTTGGTTTTTTGATCCACGAAGTTTGTAGATACTTTTACAAGAAAACTATAAGAACACATAATTTGATTTATAAAATATGAAGAAAAAAGTTTCTCATTAACTTTTTCAGTCGTACAGTGAAGTTCGCGAATTGTTGCATACAGATATGGAACAATATAACGACTGAAAATGTTTTCAAACAAATGAAATATGTAATCAAAATGAAGGAACGCTATTAACTATAGTTGTAGTGCCTGCTGATGTAAATTCTGAGGAGGCTGGCGAAGATCTTAGTATAGATGAAACCTTAAGGGCTATAAAAGTTGATCGATTTTCCACGACGTGGTCCAGAGCGGAAAATATTACTCTAAATGTATTCAAAATCACTGTCAACGACAGCAATATATTGCGCAAGCTCCTTTCGATCAAATTTATCCTGTACCAAAGAACTTTCTGGGGAAAACCAAAAACAAAGGGCATTGTTCAATGTTTTCGGTGGCAGCGTTTTGAACATGTCGCTACCAACTACGCACATGATCATCGCTGTGTAAAACGCGATACGGATCACGATGGGAAAATTCTTTGCGAACGGCAGAAAGTTGGTCCGGAGCCAACTGACGCCCTCTTCTATAAACTGCTGAAATGTGAGATCTTTGAAAGACACGTAAATAAATATGTGGAACGGAAGACATATCGCCAACAGAGTCTCCAGGTCTTGAAGGACTCCATTAGTAAAAAGAAATAGTATCATCTGTGAGAACAGGTCAATCCTTTGCAGGTATTGTAAGAGACGGTGCCATGTTTTAGAGCAATGAACAAATTTACGAGAATGAAGGATTGATTTGTACTTTAATCGGCAAATATACTATTTGGGACCTCTTTAGCAACATAAAGGAACGAAGTCACAAGTTTTTGGCCTAGCTATCAGAAGATCAAAGACCTTGACGATAAAATTATGGCATACTTAGACTTCATTGCTAAACTTTCACTGAGAATACGAATCCCCTTAAGTTACTTAGTCTTAATGTAAGTAAGTTGATTAGAAGGCAAAATGCTACTTAAGCCACTGCTCGCTTTAATTTCAGAAACCCGTCTAAAAGGATGAGGAAATAGAATAATAAGAAATAGCTGATTAAAAATAATTAAATAATAATAAATTTACTCCAATTTCAGCTTCATTAAATACAATAGTGTGTCTATTGCACTGCCAAGTATAGCAATTAAAGATGTAACCGGAAACATAAAAAACATTTTATTTGGCTCAATGTACATCCCTTACTAAATACGAGGTGCTATGACAAGAGACCTTAATAAGTTTTACACTATCCTAACTCAATAGCTTTAGCTAATTTGAGAATCTTTACGGGAGCCGTATTGGCTAGTTTCTCCGTAGAAAGGAAACCCTTTCCAAGATGACTGCGTCTTTCCTAGCTACTGCTTCACAGTGACATATGATGTGTACTATCGTTTCTGAGTCCTCGAGACACAGGCGATAAATGTCGGTTTCATCTAAGCCCATATTTTTGAGGTGGTGGTTTACTCCACTGTGCTCGGTCATTAGGCCGATTACAGTATTAATATCCTTCTTGCTGAATTTTAGAATATCTTCCACTTTGTTTTTTTGTGGTAGGATCACTTTTTTTGAAATTGACAAGCCCGGAAGTCTATTCCAGTAGATTTTATGTTCTTGTTCTACCCACTTTTTGAGTATGGGGTTAGAGTACCCTTTTGGTTTTCCGCAGAATGACTCTGGACCAATAAAATTTGTTTCTGCGCCGTTTTTTGCAAGGCGATCAGCCTCTTGATTTTCCTCAATTCCCATGTGTCCTGGTGCCCACATTAAGGTTACATCATTTCTTTTCCCCAGGATGATTAGATTTTGAAGGCATTCCCATACTATTTTCGATCCGTGTTTATTGAATGCTAGAGCTTTGAGAACCGCCTGACTATCCAATAGGATATAAATGGATTTATTGCGATGAGCTCTCCTTATATTTTCTTGGATGGCATTGCAATTAGCTCGGCCTGGAAGATTGTGACTTCTTTTCCAAGTGGTTTTGACACCGAGAAGTTAGGACCTTTGACTCCAGCTTCTGTCCTCTCAGAGGTGCGAGAGCCATCTATATACCAGATTGTTGATCCGTTTACTGGTTCAGGTAGCATGGATTGCCAGTCCTTGCGTTCTCTGATTATAATTTTGAAAGGGGTTTCAAAGTTGAATTTTGTCGGCATCGCGTCCGATAGTGTGGAAGTTATAACCTCTATTTTTGGGTGTTTTAGGATTTTGAAGTGACCTTTAAAATCCCCTGATTTATAATTGTTTTTCTCCTATATGCGTAACACTCCTTTGATAGCTTCCGTTTTTATTTGGATATGTATCGGAGGGATGTTAAGGAACATTTCCATTGCCACTAGCGGACAGGTTTTCAATGCTTCTGTGATACCAAGGCAAGCTAGCCTTTGGATATTTTGTAGCGTAAGCTGTGCTTTCCGTTGTAACATTTTAGTCCACCATATCGTTGACCCGTATGTGACAATTGAGAGAATGACTGTTCTGTAACACCAGTAAATCATTTTGGGTCATAATCCCCATTTTCTGCCGAATAAGCTTTTGCAGGCCCAAAATGCCTTTAGTGCTTTGGCATGAGTCCATTCTATATGTTTGTTCCAGTTGAGTTTACTATCCAATATAACACCTAGATATTGAAGGAGGTACAATGTCGTTTTTCTTTCTATTTGTAAATGGTACTATCTCAGTTTTACTTGGATTAATGTTTAAGTTCTTAGACTGACACCAGTTCATTATCACCTCTAAGGCTGATTGTATTCTTTCCGATATTATTGAATCATATTTGCCTCTAATGATAATGACGAGGGCATCAGCATATCCTATTAGGACTGTTCCTTAGTCTGGATATTGTCAATGCCACAAATCCAACACTTCTACGTACATCTTCGTTTTTGAGGTTTTACGTGGCCTCAAATGAACTTCTTCAAGAGTAACAGGGCATTGTGTTTAGGTGTAATATATTATCTAGTTTCTCGGATCATTACGCAGTCAGCTTAGAGATCTATCTGCAAAGCTATTACCCATTTCTCGCATCACTTGAAAGTTTTAATCTTTTAAAAATACTCACTAGAGAGAATTTAGAAAGGATCTAGAAAACCTGTTTGATTTCAATATTCCAGTACAGAGAATCCTTAGCAATAATGAAATCGACGAGTAAGTTGTAAAAAATATCTATTGTAGTCCAATCTTAGGCTCAACCATATTATCAGAGAAAATGTTATTCTTGAGATGAACGAAATGTTTAGAAAAAGATTAAACGGAATGAAACCATCACCCATTGCTTTCAAGGCGATTGAATCTCGAGTAGAAAAACATCTCGGGTTGATATATCCAAGGACAAACTAACCTACAACGAGACGGAGTTCTCTTCAATAGAAGAAAAACTTATAGGGATCCTACTGTTGAGCACGGTACCAATACCTTTCGAGCAGAGCACAATCTCTCCACATCAATTCCACAGGTAGAACAGCTAATTCTCTCCTCCTACAATAGCACTACAGCCCCAATCGGACCTTGGCTTCCTGAATTTCAGATTCCTTAATATTTCATTCGTCATTGTGAAAGGGTTGTTAGCCCTTTGCACAACCCTCCACCTACGAATTTTCATTTTCGTAGATTGTGATAACTAAGGTATACCCAAGCAGGAAGTGTGCTGGAATTATGCGTCGACCGGGATTTGAACTCACGACCTTCGCATTGAATAGCTACTAGCTAGCTGCAATTGGAGAAAATCGAGTTTTGTACTAAGAAAGTGTGCAACGCCACTAGCCGGTAAACTCATGATAATATTGAACAACTACATCAACAATGTATATTTTCCAAATTAATGGAATACTGCCAAGTTAATTCCCATTCCAAAGAATCGTTTGTCTAGTGACATAGCCAAATTGAGACCTATTTCAAGGAAAGAATTTTAAGGAAAATACTGGAAAAAAAATTATGCTATGCAGCTTAGAAAAATTTTGTAAAACACTTATCCTACCACTTCAGTTTGGCTTGGAAAGAGCGCATTCAGCGGAACATGCACTATTATACCTCCACAATAAGTTGCTACAAAGCCTGTGGGAGAAAAATGTACCGTGGATTATGCTTTTGGTTTAGAGAAGGCATTTGATTTAGTATGAATTAAAGGCCTAATCTTAAAGCTTATTCAAAACCGCTACCCTAAAACATTTTCCAGAATTTCGACTGATTTTCTCAATAATTGGAAACTGTTCATACAAGTCGATATCGTAAATTCTGAGCTAGTTGATGTACATTTAGGTGATGTGCAAGGTTCACAGACCTAAGTTTTTTTTTTTAAGTAGCCGAACACACAAGGGGGTCAAACATATTCTTAAAAGTATGCTTTTAGTTCAGAATTCGGCAATTTTCTGGATTATTAATATACATAGTACTCCCGCAACAAGTTTTTTGAAAATCTTGCTAATAGATGATAAAATCAGTAGCGTGGCGTGACATAATAGGTAGGGGAAGCAATTACTTTTTAAAATATTGGTTTATTATACTTCAAACAATATGTTTCATATACATATTTTCTCTTCCGTCAGCTACTAGGAACATTTGTAATATTGAAAGCATACAAGAATCATAATCAATATTAGTACGCTTTTAAGTAGCAATAAGACCTGATCTGAAATGAAATACGATAAACATTCACCCTACTATTCATAAATTAACGGACATTAAAATCCTCTACCAACACATGGCGACATCGGGCCGAAATTTGCAAAATCTTATTGCGACATCTTTCAAGGAAAGACGTTTCAGCCTTCATTTATCAAATAGAAACTTTAAAAATGTTAAAAAACGAATATAAGCTTTGGTTTAAATTGATATTTTTTATTCTCATAGCATAAAAAGCAAGGGAGTACAAAAAAGATGTCGCTCGATCTGCAAAAGCTTAAACTGATTCGTATCCCCTCAAAGCACGACAAATATAGGCAATATTGCCAACTTTAATTTTTCACATTTTTCTTCCTGATAATTTTTCGGCCAGTACAGATATTGTCATACTAACAATACTTAGAGCGAAGGAATGCGATGGCTTGCTACTGAAAGCACTAAAACAACGGTGGAAGCAAATACCAAAACGCATCTCCCCTTCCTATAGAAGTTGAATTTGATTGAATCGAGCGAGAAAATTTGGCCAAGTACTGACCGGTAGTCTCGTGTATGCATTTTTTAAATCGCATCTCATAGATTTTTGCCGAAAGGCTTTGCGCTTCCGTCGTTTGGAAAAAGCAGTTGAAAAAGCTGTCCTGTGCACGTATATACACTTTCAGTGTTGGACAAAAATAATGCACACTTCTTCCAAGCATTTTTTAAAGAATGTTACTTATTCGTTCTGATTTCAATTTAATTTTTCTGGACGACTCAATAGATGGCAAAATATAAGGGAAGCAACGCTTCCCTTGCATTAATGGACGCCACCCCACTGGATAAAATGCTTATTTCTCTGTAATTACGAATGTCAGATCTATCTCCTGACTTAAAAATAGGTATTATATGCGCCAATTTAAAATATATAAGAAAAATGAATTGCTGAAGCGACACACTAAACAAAGGAAGCAATAATCGAGGTAAAGTAGAGGCGGTCTTATTCAGAAAAATGAGATCAGGTCCAGCACCTTTATGAATATTTATATCAAGCAGTGCAGAAGTTATTTGGTCAATAGTCAGGATCACGTTAGTTAATTTCGGATCCTGAAAAGGTATATGGAAAACTTACCAGGATCAAACTTGAAAGACTTGGAAAATTTGGAATCAAAGTAAAGTGGTTAGCGAAAAAGTTTGCAATTTCTTCAGGATCAGAAGATGAGCGATCACCAAATTTCATAGAATCCAAAAAGCCACTTGTACGGTATCATTAATGTGTTGTTAAAACATTTCAGAGCGATCAATCAAGCTGTTTACTATGTTACGGCTATGGAGTTTTATGGCATCCTTTTCACTAACATCGAATTGTTCGTGCAAATGCAGAAATGCAGTATGATTCTCGACTAATTTAGATTTAGACCATTTCCTGTAGGAGTTGTAACGTAATATTCTAAGGCTTTTATCTGTATGCGGGAGACACGACAACTTGGTACTAATACGTTTAGGGGTTTGCTTATCTATTATAACTATTAAAGAGGCAACAAGATTTTCGGCGCAATATATAATTCCAGTACATTGCTTGCTTGGGTATACCTTGGACACCTCAATCTACGAAAACTAAAAACTCGTAGAAAGAGGGTTGTGCGAAGGGCTAGCAACCCTTCCACAATAAGTAATGAAAAATGTTAAGGAACCTGAATGTCAGGAGGCCAAGGCCCAATTTGAGCTGTAGCGCCATTGTAGAAGAAGAAGATTTGCGTCGCCATACAACAAGAACTCATCACCTGGAAGAATAGATGAACGTATCAGTGTGATGGATTCCACAAGATCAGCATACTGCTGCTCAGTAGAATCATGTGGGATGTAGAAACAGACTATTACCAAATTTCTATCCACCATTTGGATTCTACATGCGCAAATCTCAAAAAACGCATAAATGCGCAACTGAACATGGGATAGCTAGAGAGTCTATTGTTTACAGCAATGAAAACTCCTCGCTGATCAACCAAGTGCGTCGGATTAAATTTATCTTTCCGAAAAATAGACCATCCAGGAGGGATGATTTCCGTATGTAAATGCGACTGTAGGTGTTATGTTTCTGTAATCATTGCAATGTCATAGGGGCAGTTAGCCAAATCATTACGAAATTGAGGCAGAGAACTTCTCATCCCTGACATATTGTAGAAATAAAAATTTAATTTTTTGACATTATTAAAAAGATCGGGTTTAGTTCCTACATGCTTTAGGTTACACAAATTCCTGCCAAAATTATGATGTAGGTCGTGAGGCGAATCAATAATCATAGAAGGGTGCGGGTGCAATATTCGAATTAGCAAGACCTTTAGGCACGAAAAAATATGTTACACTGTTACTTCACGACTTCTTTGAAGATCGGAAATATCCCTTGAAGAAACATGCGAGGTGAAGCTTCCAGATCTATATGAAGCTACTCAGGAGAAAGACTAAATTGCTCATGAAAGCGTGTATAAATTTGTCGTAAGTTCTTAATGCCAGTTGGAAGTCCTTCTTGTTGAATAGACAAAATTGTACTGAGCCTAGTTTTGCCATTTGCGCAGGTCGTGTCAGATTTGCTATGCAGATAAGCAAGATATAGCCGCACATTGTCGAAAATTCGGTGTTCTCTTAACCGCGATAGTAAGTATCTGTTTTCGGAGGATCCCTCTGAGTTTATTCTAAGCTTCAAAACTGGTGGAAAAAGAGTGTCATGGAATGAAGTATTATTAGGACTGACAGTAACATCTGTTGTTTCGCTCGTAGGTTTATTGCTTTCGCTGATGTTAACGTGTTCTGTTATGGATTGTTTAATTTTAAAAAAAGTCTCAATAAATGTTTTGAATCTTGCCTGCAGGGTATTCGATCAATTCGGTCAATGCAGAGCAAAAATTTTGCAGAGTACACTGCAATGTGTCAATAGTTTTTCGTGAGCTAAACGCAAGTCGGATTACTCGGGTTGGGATTACTAACGAGGCCTGCATACCATTTTTAAAAAGGACACCTTACTGGACGTGTACGAACGGTCAAATCAAGATAGGGAGGATACGGTGATTTCATTTTAAATACCATAGAACGGACAGGATATACCACAGAACGGACAGAAATCGTCTTAAGGTTATAAACACGTTATAAGGCTATGTTCGAGGGAGAAACACCTGTCTGTTTTTCACTGTAAGGGATTCGCTTAGCTCAATCCTATGCACTCAAGTGAATTTAGCAGAGCGAGTATAACAGATGACAGTTGATGCATTGATGGAATGGATAAGACGATTAATTCCACCACTAATGTGGTTATGCAAATATTTTAGCACTCCGTTGTTTTTGCGATGTGGCCTGATCTCCAAATGTTGAGGAGAGGACATACATATCTCATTTAAGCCCCGCTATGATTCTTCTACTTCTAAAATGGCATTATAGCCCAAATCGGGCTTCCTAACCTTCAGGTTCCTTAAAAATTTTTATTATTTATTGTGGAAGGATTATTAGACCCTCGCACAACCCTCTATCCACGAATTTTTCATTTTCGTAGATTGAGGTGACCAAGGTATACCCAAGCAGGCTTCTTCTTCTTCTTCAATGGCGCTACAGCCCAAATCGGGCCTTGGCCTCCTGACCTTCAGGTTTCTTAACATTTTCATTATTTATTGCGGAAGAGTTGTTAGCTCTTCGCACCCAAGCAGGCAGCGTGCTGGAATTATGCGTCGACCGGGATTTGAACTCACGATCTTCGCATTGTAGACCAACACGCTACCCACTAGGGTCACACCTTAGCTCCCTCATTCTAGTGGTCTTCAAATTACAGAAATCGAATTCTTCAGAAGTTAAATGATATTTAATGATAACATAATTATTTAATTTTCTTAATTTTTAAAAGTTTCCACTCAAAAACAATATGTTAATAAAAAAAATTATTTTATCTTTACAGGATGTCGCGAAACAGCATTCATCTATGCAATTACAAGTGCAGCAGTAACCTATTCGGTTGCTCGAGCATGTAGCGAAGGTTCAATTGAATCGTGCACTTGTGATTACAGTCATCAGACAAGCTCCCCGCAGCCGGCAGATCACGGTAATGGTGAAGTGGTGGGCGTTCGCGAATGGGAATGGGGTGGTTGTTCCGATAATATTCAATTTGGATTTAAATTTTCGCGAGATTTTGTTGATACTGGCGAACGAGGTCGAAATCTCAGGGAGAAAATGAATCTTCATAATAATGAGGCAGGAAGAGCTGTAAGTATATTCTGTTTTTTACTATTTTCAATTTTTTTTTTACTGTAGTTGAAAATAGGGATATAGTATTGTAAGACGGCATAAAAGTTTTCTGTGGTCTGGGCTAACTTGGCCATATTTCATTCTGTTGAGGTTTCGTGCCACAGAATGTTCGCTCCCCAAGAAATAGTCACTTCATTAGTGCTTAGATAATGTGAATGGCTGGTGATTAGCAGCCTGATCCAAGAGCGCTATAAATATGGGGTATACTTAACGAAACGTTGGAATCCCTGCATCCATCAAGTACTTGCTTCACAAATTTTTAGTTATTTTTGGCCCATTCCATTGAATTTGACGTACCACAGGGCTCAGTTTTGCCTATATGCTCTTCTTAGATTTTTTTCCCCTCCCATCTCTTTCCAGTCTTATCCATAGTTTTGCAGATAACAGAACACTAAAAAATTTCTTTTTTAACTCCTCTCACCTCCTTCCAAAATCATAACAATTTGCATGGAAGGTAGAACAAGGAGTGGAGTCGTTAATGGAATTTCTTTTCTACATTTCTTTTCTTCAACCAAATTAGCTTCCGAGATTTTTCTAAACTTTCTTAAAAGAACATTTTTCAATTTTTTTTTTTTTAACATTAAACTCTCTCATAACAAGGAAACTGATCTTGATCGATTGAGGTCTTTTGCTATTTAAAAGATCTTACTTTAAAAACAGCATGCGGGATGATGATAGGTGAGCTTATCCAGTTTACAACTAACTGCATCTTCATTTGAATGGTTTTTGTTTTGTTCTATTAACTCACAGTATCTATTCCACAATCCACAACTTCCGCATAAAAATAATGACCTACAGTTGTGCGCGCAGAGTTCACAGCCAAGAGCAAAGGTATCAGATATCGATAATCTTGTACAATCTCACACAGCTTGAGGTCTCTGTTCATTATTACGAACTCATGAGAAGAGTTACCTTATATGTTATTCGCTCCTTGCTCTAACCTATACGATAATATGGCGGCGTCCGAGCCCAGATAGAGGCGAACATCAAACGAATCAATTTTTCTTCGCTTGGGTCTTAAAACGATGTCACCTGTATCTGTCGCGATATTGAAGATACTTTTTTTTTCTTTCGATGAAGGAAAATTGTGTCGCTTAATTACATCCATGTAAAACGGTACTAAAATATATTTTCGTTGTTGACTTTCGATTTATTAGCTCTGTAATTGTTTTCCCCAATCCGAATGCCAAAATGTTATCATATTATGTACAGTAGTAGTTGTTGATTCAATCATAAACCATTCATTTTCGATTTTCTCTATCTCATAGTTCCCTTAATGATTTTATTATACTTTTTATCGAAGCTGTCAGTAAATTTAATATACGACTTAAGAACTAGTTTGACGCGAAATTTTCTGCAACTTGTGCGGTAACTGGCTTTCAAGTTAGGTTATATATCTTTGCGATATTCATAAGCATAATATATAAATCTATAGCTAGCTCTTATAAGTTTTAGATACATCATTCGGAGCCATAACTCTGTTACAATTTTATTTATTATTGTTTGGCGCGATCTGATAGATCGATCGAGTTTAAGATGGAAAGGTGGAAATGGGCAGTTAAGGTGATTTATGAGAGTTTGATGGAGAAATGTCGTTAATTGTCGATAGGATATAAAATTTATAATAAATGACAGTCTGGCAGTTATTTATGTATGATATTGTGAAAAAATGTGTCGTAATGTTTGTTTGTTTGTATTGTAGTCAGGTAGTTGGATTGAGATTATAAGCATAGGTAATTAAATCTTACACGATTTCAGTATTGGGAGAACAAAAACATATAAAATTAGAAATTTCCGGTTGGTGTTCCCTTCTCTATCGATTACAATTACTTAGTTACTTACGTAAACACGAATGTTTTGGTTTAATTCTTGCTCAACCGTTTATAATCAACCATACTTATACCATTATTATTATTATTATTACTATTAGGGGAACGCGTGGGAGCACTGCAACCTTCTTGGCCTATTGTGCGTTTATAGCCCCTTCACACTATCCTAACTCAATAGCTTTAGCTAATTTGAGAATCTTTACGGGAGCCGTATTGGCTAGTTTCTCCGTAGAAAGGAAACCCTTTCTAAGATGACTGTGTCTTTTCCTAGCTACTGCTTCACAGTGACATAGAATGTGTACTGTCGTTTCTGAGTCCTCGAGACAAAGGCGACAAATGTCGGTTTCAGCTAAGCCCATATTTTTAAGGTGGTGGTTTACTCCACTGTGCCCCGTCATTAGGCCGATTAGAGTACTAATATCCTTCTTGCTGAATTTTAGAATATCCTCCACTTTGTTTTTTTGTGGTAGGATCACTTTTTTGCAATTGAAAAGCCCGGAAGTCTATTCCAGTAGATTTTATGTTCTTGTTCTACCCACTTTTTGAGTATGTGGTTGAAGTACCCTTTTGCTTTTCCGCAGAATGGCTCTGGTCCAATAAAATTTGTTTCTGCGCAGTTCTTTGCAAGGCGATCAGCCTCTTCATTTCCCTCAATTCCCATGTGTCCTGGTACCCACATTAAGGTTACATCATTCCTTTTCCCCAGGATGATTAGGTATTGAAGGCATTCCCATACTATTTTCGATCCATGTTTATTGGATGCTAGAGCTTTGAGAACCGCTTGACTATCCGATAGGATATAAATGGATTTATTGCAAAGAGCTCTCCTTATATTTTCTTGGATGTATAGCTCCATTGCAATTAGTTCGGCCTGGAAGATTGTGATTTCTTTTCCAAGTGGTTTTGACACTGAGAAGTTAGGACATTTGACTCCGGCTCTTGTCCCCTCAGGGGTGCAAGAACCATCTGTATACCAGATGATTGATCCCTCTACTGTTTCAGGCAGCATGGATTGTCAGTCCTTGCGTTCTCTGAATTCTGAATGGGGTTTCAAAGTTGAATTTTGTTGGCATCGCGTCCGATAGTGTGGAAGTTATAACCTCTATTTTTGGGTCTTTTAGGATTTTGAGGTGATCTCTAAAATCCCCTGATTTATAATTGTTTTTCTCCTGTATGCGTAACACTCCTTTGATAGCTTCCTTTTTTATTTAGATATGTATTGGAGGGATGTTAAGGAACGTTTCCATTGCCGCTGTCGGACAGATTTTCATTGCTCCTGTGATACCAAGGCAAGCTAGCCTTTGGATTTTTTATAGCGTAATCTGTGCTTTCCGTTGTGACATTTTAGTCCACCATATCGTTGATCCGTATGTGACTATGGGGAGAATGACTATTCTGTAGCACCAGTAAATCATTTTGGGCCTTAATCTCCATTTTCTGCCGAATAAGCTTTTGCAGGCCCAAAATACTTTTAGTGCTTCGGCAGGGGTCCATTCTATATGTTTGTTCCAGTTGAGTTTACTATCCAGTATAACACCTAGATATTTTACATCATCTGAAAAGGGTATTGATGTTCCATTTATTGAAGGAGGTACAATGTGGTTTTTCTTTCTATTGTAAATGGTACTTTCTCAGTCTTACTTGGATTAATGTTTAAGTTCTTAAACTGACAGTTCGTTATCACCTCTAAGGCTGATTGCATTCTTGCCGATATTATTGAATCATATTTGTCTCTAATGATAATGACGTGGTCATCAGCATATCCTATTACCTCTTATCCCTGGTCTGTTAGATGGTCCAGAAGCTCATCTACTACAATTGACCAAAGAAGTGGGGATAGTATCACACCTTGGGGACATCCTCTATAGGTCTGTGCAGTCAATGTGCTATCACCTAGATCCGTGGCTGTCATTCGGCTCTTCAGCATGGCGTGTATCCATTTTATCGTGGCCGTTTCCAACCCCTTTTTCCTAGCTGCCGCTATTATGGCTTCATGGGGAGTATTGTCAAATGCTCCTGCGCAATGGGCAATTTCTTTATAGTCTTTTGCCATTTCGATTTGTCTCACCAAACCATGAATGGCTGACTCTGTTGATTTGCCTTTTTGGTAGGCATGTTGGTTGTTATTAAGACAGACCTTTTTAGGCCCCGTTCTTATGTGAATGTCCACTAATTTCTCCATCGTTTTGACAAAGAAGGAGGTAAGACTTATAAAGCGATATGACTTTGGCTGTTCGCTGAGACGGTTCCCTGCCTTCGGTACAAATACCACTCTCGCTTTCCTCCAGATTTTTGGGATGTATCCCCATACAAAACTGGCTTTAAAGATCCTTATCATTATTGGCATGAGGATCTCTAACCCAGCAATAATGCGGGGAATATTTTATCTACTCCGGCTGATTTATAGGGTATAAAGGTGTTGATCGCCCATCTGATCTTTTCCGGAGTGAAGATTTTACTAGCAGTACTTTTGCTGAACGGAGTTTGACAATACATCCTGTCATCTACCTCTAAATCTTCATTATTGTTAATTATCTTGCAGCCTGGGAAATGTGTTACCATTAGCATTTCAAGATTTTTCATGCTGCTTTTGGTTAAGGCCCATCTGGTCTCTCTAATAGTCCGATATCTGGCGGGGCATCTTTTGACAACACATTTTGGAGTCTTGATACCTTTGGAAGATCATCTATCTCTTCACAGAATCTTTTCCAAGACTATTTTTTTTAACTTTTTTAGAAGTTTATTATATTCAGTAAGGGACTCTCTGTATTCGTCACAAGTACCAAAGGTTTTTGCTCTATTGAACAATTTTCTAGTTTGTTTACGCTTTGCCGCTAGTTTCTCGTTCCACCAAGGAGTTTGTTAGGCTCTTTTTTTGTGTTCTTTGTTCATAAGCATTTATAATATTGTTTACGAGTTAATTTGTAATTTTATCAATGCAGTCTGGGCTGCTTATTGTTTCTTCCTCGATACCTATTTCGTATTCTATGACACCCATTGCAATTTAGACGTTCAAAGGATTCTTGTTCAATTCTAAGTCTGGCAATTCATTTCCTCATTCTCTATAAAAAAAAGTTGAATATTTACCACTCAATTTATACTTAAGCTTAAATATTTCTAAACCAGTTTTTTCTACCGTTTCACAATCTACAATTCCATGAAAACATGCCCGAAAAGATCTAATCTTTTGTAGCATAGTTTTCCGTCGTCTCATATATTATTTTCTTTTATTTTTTCTTTTTTTTTACGCTTATTCAAGCTATGAAAACAAAATCACTAAATAATTTTTTTTTTTTTCTATTTAATTTTCAATTTGCAGCACGTTCAATCGGAAATGCGAAAGGAATGCAAATGTCACGGAATGTCTGGTTCATGTGCAATGCGAACATGTTGGATGCGATTGGCCCCTTTTCGTACGATCGGCGATAAACTGAAAGACCGCTTTGACGGTGCTTCACGTGTTATGGTCACTAACAATGTCCGAAGTAATGGTAATGGCGGTGTCAGTAACGGCGGCAGTACAATTCTCAGCGAAAATTCAATTAAACATCATTCAACTGGATTACAATCGAACAATATTGCGACGAGTTCGAATAGCATATCAAGGAATTCGGTACGGGGTCGAAATCGTCATCATAAGAAGGATAAAAGGTAAATGAAATGCAAAAGAAAAAAACGGTTATCAATTAATATCTGAAATTTATTATAATAATCTGTAAAGTGATATCAATTGCCCATTTGATATTGTCCCTTCGCAAGGATCTAGCAAGGACTGGGTCTTTGCTTACGTAGTATGTTTAACTAAACCACGAAGTAACGAACCCCGATATTCCCTCAACGAAATCGACGGGAGAGCTTTTGTTTTACTTGATTAAATGTTGAAATTCAATATGGTGAAGGTGAAGATCTTTGGCTTAACATTTCAAAAGCTTTTGACAAAGTTTGGCATGAATGTCTCTTAATTTAGCTAGTACCATTATTTATTTTAAGTTTTCTTCTAGTTGATTCCACTGTCCCTCAAGGATCTGTACTATATCCCACTTTTTTCCGAATTTTTATCAACAGCCTTTAGTCGTTCACTATCAATCAAATCAATAGTTTTGCAAATCACACTACTACGAATTTTACTCTGCTGTATCACGCAAGCATTCTGTCGCTACGAAACAAATAGAGTTATTTGGTTTTCTGAGCTTCGATGTATCCTCACCTTAAATGGAACAAAGTAAATAGAGTAGACTTTAACCTCTCTAAGACACATCCATCCATTCACTAAACTTTCAGACAACCAGAATTGACGAATCGTACTAATTTTAAACAATATCTGTCTGAGGTGGAACAATACAAAATAAAAACACTAAGGCTGCCGTAACTACTTATTTAGCTCAGTTACAACCAGAAGCGTTCCTTCCACCAAGCTCAGAGGAAAAACAAGAATACTCTTCAGTAAAGCAAAACGAGCTGGATGGTGCGATCCATACATAAAAGTTCGAACAGAGTATAACCAGCAAAATATATAGAAGAGCCAAGAACAAATCCTGGAAATCGTTCCGCAAGAGTATTAAGGATTTAATCAGTAGCGCGAGATTGCACAAGACATCTTAGGAGTGCCATACTAATAAAAAGGGGTTATTAGAGAAACATGACGATTTTATCACAAAAATGGGAATTATACGTTGGAGCTCTTAGCACAAACTCAATTCCCAGGATCCGTGTCCATTGAATCAGTACGACAAGACAGTTGTAGTATTCCGAACGTTATCAGTTTTTACCGAGCTTACTAGGCAATTGCAGCAAAATTCTTCAAAGTAAAATTGGAAATAAACAGTTCCAGACCACCTAAATCTCTAGGAGAAAACGGGATATTTCCTGAACTTCTGCAGAGAGGTATGGAGCTACTTATTCCAACAATAATAAACATTTTAAGGGCGGCCCATACCTGGAGTTATATACCCGAATCATGGCGAAGAGTCATGGTAATTTGCATTCCTCAAGTAGGGCGCAGAACAAGTAATTAACCTAATTTGTATCGATCAGCTTAACATCCTTTTTCTAAAAGACTATGGAAAATTTGTTTGGATGGGCACATATGAGACAAGGAATTGAAATCGAACGCGCTTCATATCAGTCAATACGTCTATCAAGCAGGAAAGTCCGCTACCTAGTGACAAAAATCGAGAAGTCGATGAAAGGCAAGGAAATCGCAGTATAGTGGTTTCTCGACATTGAAGGGGCATTTGCTTGTATCTACCAAGCTGCAATAAGACATGGCAATAGTTGAAAAACCTACTACAGAATCATGGCTATGCTTGAAGGTAGAATTATAAAATCGACACTATCAGATACAGTTTTAACTGTGACCGTTGCTGAAGGGTACTCGCAGGGTTGAGTACTTTCATACTACTTGTGGTATCTGGTAGTTGACGATCTTCTTTTAGAACTTAAAAACGCTGGATTTGAAGTCTTGGAACATGCATATAACCTAGCCATCCTAATTAGTTTCAAGTTCGAAGAAACTCTGAGCCAGGTGACAATCTAGTGCACAAATGTAGGATTGGGTATTTTTCCGAAAAAAATGCAATTGTAGATTTTACCAAAAAATGATTCAAATCCGAATTGATATAGCCCAAACTTTTTGATGAAATACTGGAATATTCTGGTGAAGTTAAATTTCTATTAGTAATTCTAGATGAGAAACCCACGTGCAATGTTTATCTATAAAATGTTCTAGAAAATTCCAAAATATCCCTTTGGACTTGTAGGATCCTTCTGGATAAAACATGGGCAATCAACTCAAAGCCTATATACTGGATGTATACCTCTGTTGCTAGGCCCATAGTATCATATTCAGCACTGGCATAGTGGGTTAGAGCTCTGCAAAAAAACTACTCAGCATAAACTGCCAAAAATATCAAGGCTTGCTTTCATTGGTAGAACTTTAGCAATGAGTAACACTTCCACTGCAGCAATTGAGGTACTTCTCAATCTGGCTCCCCTTTACCTGGAAATACAGAAAGGAGTCCCGTAACACGACATACAGACTACTCAGCACTGAAGACGGGGGACAGGACACTAAATTACGTGCCCTTGTATCTCTTTGGAAATTGAAAAAAAAAGTTCTTATGGTACTTCTATGGTACCAAGACATAGTTTCACAAACTTTTTAAGTGACCAGGACGTTAAGACTGTGTTTTCAATAGACCCAATCTAAGAACTATCAATCATTTGGTACATAGATGGTTTTAAATCAGAAAAAAGGAGTAGGTGCTGGAGTATGTAGAGTACGTTCCAGTATTAGTATCTAAGCCTGCATGCATGAGTTCTCTTCTGTGGGAAAATAAAAACAGAGCATACCGTAATCAGGACATTTACATTTTGTCGGACAGCAAAGCAATCCTAAGTGGATTTAAGGGTAATGAAGAAGCTGATTCATTAGTCAGGAAAGGGTCTGAAAGTGATTTCGCAGGTTCTCTTCATTTTTGCGAGATACCACTCCGTACTGCAAAAATGAATATTCAAATATCGCTGTAGGCACAGTGCGCGCTTTACTGGAACTCGGTACCAGGCAATAAGCATGCTAAGCTTTCTATGCCAAAACATTCGATTAAAAACACTTCTGAATGTAGGCCACTAAACAAAAATCAGACAAAACTTTGATGGGTGTCCTTACTGGACACTGTCACATGAAGAAACATCTTCCTAGAAAAAAAAAAACGAACTAGAGGCTCCCTACAATGCATTAAAACCTTAAAATCAAAAAAGTACGAACTACAGACTCTCTACATTAAAACCTTAAAATCAAACATAACAGAATTATGATGATACTCTAGATGAACTACTTACTTACCTTTTGTTTAGGAGGTGGTAAAAGCAGAGGGGAGGTTTGTAATTTTTGTATGTAACACTGAATGTAGTATATAAAATATTTCATGCTGAATTAAAAGTTTCTTGCTTTCATAATTTTCGAGGAAATTGAACAATTTTTGTCTGAATTTATGATATTTGTATGGGAGGTGGCAGAGAAAGTAGGCGATTTTGGATGATTTTGAATCTGCTTATCAACATCCTAATCACATTGCTTTGTTACAATTTTAATGTCCATAGCTCTCATATGTTCGAAGGAGAAAAATTTTCTTGAACTCCCAATATAAAAATTTGTATGGGAGGTGGTAGAAGGAGTGAGGCGAAGGCGATATTTTTTTTAGCATTTATTATAATTATTAAGGGATAAATTCTGGCAAAATTTCAAGTTTCTACTTCTTCTACCTAGTTTCTATTGAAATCGGTTAAATGCATTAAACAAAACTCTGCATTTGTATGGGAGGGGTAAAAGGAATATCCGAATCAAAACCAAATTTTTTGACATCAATTATATTTAAAATATTATACTTTTCTCAAATTTTAAAGTTGATAGCTTTGATGGTTTTGAAGAAAACTAATTTAATTGAAATCCCGAAATTTCGTAAAATTTGTATGGGAGGGGGTAGAAGGAATGAGGTAAAGTTGATAGTTTTTCCAAAATTTGTTGCAATTATAATAAAATTAATTATGACAAAAATTTGTTCATTTGGCTTTGCTAGTTGTAATGCAAAACCGAATAAATGCATTTTTGAAAATTGTGCATTTGTATGGGAGGTGATAGAAGGAGTAGGGAAATCAGATCACTATTTTTTGAGGTTAATGATATTTGTAGCATTATACTACGACCTAATTTTCAAGTTAATAGCTGAAATGGTTTCGGAGAAAAATCAATTTCTTTAAATTTCGAAATTTCATGAAATTTGTATGGGAGGGGGTAGAAGGAGTGGGGGGATGTGGCCCGTTCACGAACTTAAAGTTACTTTTTTGCTAAAAATGACATACAACAAATTTCATCACGATAGGCCAAAGCTATCGAGAGTTACGTTGTGGACAGACGGACAGACAGCAACTCGGAATCGAGGTTTTTGAGCGACAACAAATATTTCTGTACCCTTGGCGGCTCTATGCGAGCATTATTTCTTAGCGTTACAAACGGTAAGGCAAACACAATATACTCTCATCTAGAGTATAAAAATGAACGAACTACAGGTTGCTTACAATGCATTAAAACCTCCAAATCAAAAAAGGACGAAGTACAGGCTCCCTACAATTAATTAAAACTTAAAAATAAAAAAATCACGAACTACAGGCTCCCTGCAATGCATTAAAACCTAAAAACTCAAAAAAGGACGAACTACAGGCTCCCTACAATACCTAGTCGTGCCATAAGTTCTGTCACACGTATATGGGCAATTTTTGTATAAATGAAAAAGAGTTTTTGACAAAGGAAAATATATTTTATTTTGGCATACTAATGGAAGTAAAATAAGCAACAAATTATTCAAAGTGGCCGCCTTTAGCCTTAACACAGCTCTTTAATCTGTTGGGCCAGTCATCGATAGCAGTACGCACTGTTTCTAGCGGAAAATTAGCTACTGCTTCTGTCAAAGATCGCTTAAGGCTCTCGATATTTGGGTGTCGTCTCGTGCACACCATGGACTCTAACTCCGCCCACAGTTTGTAGTCCAGGGGATTCAAATCTGGGCTCCCAGAAGGCCATTCCGTCGCCCTTATAAACTGTGGAATATTGGTTTCCAACCACGCTTGTGTGGTTCGAGCTTTGTGGGCTGGCGCAGAATCTTGCTGGAAAACCCAATGTCGATTGTTGAATAGCGTAGAGTTCAGCGGCTTCACACATCCCTCCAGGATGTCCGTTTGATAATTTTTCGCTGCAGTTTTTACGCCTTTTTCGCAAAAATGAAGCTCGGTGACCCCTTCGTAGCTGACACCCCACCATACCATGACTGATGCTGGATGATGTCCTCGCTGTACCCTAGTGGCAACTTCTCGGGCTTCTATGGAGCTGTGGGCATACACCTTATCATTTTGGCGGTTGAAATGTTCCTCCACCGTAAAAATTTTTTCATCGGTAAATAAAATTTCTCGATGTTTGTTGTTGCCGTACCGCCGAAGGAGCTCTTTCGATCTGGTGCTCATAATTTGCTTCAACTGCTCAGTCAGCAAATGTCCCGTTGATCGTCGAAAGGCACTCATCCCGAGGTCAGATTTTATGATGCGAGACATACTTCGGGTGGAGATGTTCATCTCTCGAGCCATGATTCGTTGTTTACGAAGCGGATTTCGACGAATTCGACTCTCGACCGCTTTGATGGCAGCAGAAGAACGTACATCACGCGGACGTCCAGAACGAGGTCGATCTTCAATAGTCTGGATCGCGTTATATCTCTGGATCGCACGATACACAAATCTTTGCGTTATTTTTAACGGGCACAACAACTTGAAAATTTCACTCGCGGATTTTCCACACTTATGTAGTGCAATCACTGCAGTTCGGTTTTCTATTACACCCCATTCCATCTTCACACGTTAACGAACACACTTTAAATGACCATCAACTGTCAACAACATTATGACGTTTATAAAACTGGCCGATATTGAAATGTCACTCATAGAATAAAGTTGTTGCCAATGTGAGAAATTATGTGACAGAACTTATGGCAGGACTAGGTACATTAAAACCTTAAAATTACAAAAGTAAGAGCTCCAGGCTCCCCACAATATATTAAAACCTTAAAATCAAAAAACGACGAACTACAGGCCTCCTCCAATGCACTAAAACCTTAAAATAAAAAAAAAGACGAATCTGTGTAGAATGTACAGTGAAGAGGAGGAAACATCCGAGCATGATCTCTGAGAATGTGAACCACTGGTGAACAAAAGATTTCATCATTGTATCAAGGATTCATGAACCCAAGTGAAATTTTAACCATTCCTCTAAGTGATATTCTAAGCTTTATCAAGAGGAACTCAGCAGTAATAGAGAAAACCAAATCTACACCATCGTGAAATCTAATCTTAACGTGATGTTAATGTTGCAGCGTTTTCTTTTAGTGTAACATTTAGTGTCGCTCAACTGCATCCTTCTGAAGATTTACTCTATTAGGCATAAAAATAGTGGATTGGATCCGTTTTTAAAAAATGCAAATAGTACTTTATCACATCTAGAATACCTTCCGCTTCTTCTAACCACGACACACAAACGTATCTTGCGTTTCACGATCATATCCAAAAATACGCGTTTCGATTGCAGATTAAGCTATTACGGCTTGTTTAGACTCATTCGAGCTTCGCAGAAATATCAGAATACTTAACATCTACTGTAGCTAATTCCATGGCAAATTTAGTGCAGAACTTAGGCTAAGGTTGTAGGATTCGTCGAACCACAATGAACTGGGGTCATCTGATTGGGCCCACTGTACTCCCCTTATTTAGTATGAAATGGTTTTTATTCCTCCTGTTCTAGCCATTTGATTCCTTTTGGGAACCAAAGCAGGCTCAAATATTTGACACCTCTGAGGCCGTCTAGTTCTGAGAAGAATCTAGAGTCTAAACAAAGGAGACGACTGTTGAAGATTTGCGGTCAATGACAAAGATAATGTTCGATAGATTCACCGTCTTCCTCGCAACCTCAGCAAAGGCTGTTGCTTTCGATCCGCAGCTTGAATACGTGCAACTTTAACGAGCAATGACCTGTGGTTAGGCCAACAATTGTTGGGACGCTGTAGCGACTGCGTTGTAACAGCCGAGCTATAAGATTTTATTCGGTTCCTCCCAAAAGGATTTGGCCGCTCTGCAGCTGTCCAGCTGCCACCACTCCGCCAAGAAAGATTCCAAAATAGTTTGTTTGAAGCTAGTCAGCGACTGACTTCCTAGTGCTTTCGTT
The DNA here is from genome assembly GCA_963669355.1 of Chorisops tibialis. Taxonomy (NCBI): domain Eukaryota; kingdom Metazoa; phylum Arthropoda; class Insecta; order Diptera; family Stratiomyidae; genus Chorisops; species Chorisops tibialis. The sequence continues at coordinate 260,273,512 of OY770262.1, read as the reverse complement.
TGCAGATCTAGTGCAGAGCTTAGCAGACTCAGCCTTTCATTTCATACTTTTCCCCGAAATACCCGTCAAACTTAACGCGCGCACGAGTATGCCTTCAAACTTAAACTTACCCGCACAGTGAAATACGAACAGTCATTCATTCCCTGGGACTTTAATTTCCAAGCAAGTGTAACCTCGATCAATCAATCAAATTCCTGTTAAGACCCCCTATAAGGGCATAGGACAGAAACAACTCTCTTCCACAAGACGCGATCCTGAACATCGACCTTAAGCTGTTGCCAGGACTTATTTATTCCTCTGGTCTCCTGCTCAACTGCTTGCTTCTTTTTGTGATATGGTCGGCCACCCCGACGTCTTCCTTGAAGATTATAATCCAGACTCTGTTTGGCAATTTTTCGTTCTGGTTTTCTTAAAGTATGACCGATCCATTACCACTTCCGCCTTCGAATCTCAATGCCTATTTCAGTCTGGCCAGTTGTACTCCAAAGTTCGTCGTTGAAGATCACTTCTGGCTAGAATATTCCTAAGATGCATCGGAGGCATTGGTACACGAAAGTTATCAGTTTCGTGGTAAGTCGAACGGTCACTTTCCACGTAGTACAGCCATATAACAATACGGATTTGACGCATCAAAAACTCGTAGCTTCGTGCGAAAGGAGATCTCTCTTAGCCTCTAGAAAGCGGAAAGAACTAGCTTTATTTAAACGAGCCTCAATGTCCTTGCCGGCTCCGCCGTCCATTCTAATAATACTTCCGAGATAACAAAAATCTTGCACCTCTTCCACATCTAGTCCGTTAAGAACAATCGGTGTGTTTGTGTTCGAACTCATGTGTAACCTCAAGTGCATTAATAATAATAATTTTTGTCCGATTCTACTCACTTATGTCCCATAGAGATTCCGAGTGGTATTTGGCCGAGTGATTGTTTATGTTCAAGGAAAAATTTGAATTTTCACTTGTACCCCTCTGATTCTCAGCCCGTCAAATATAATTGAGCGTTGCTCAGTTATTAGAGATATCACATGGGGAAGATACCCTCTGGAAAGCCACAACCCAACAAATTAACAGTCAAACGCATCTCATTTAGCCTTATGCGATTCTCAATTGATTCAGACCAATTTTTGGCTACTCAAAGAATCCAACAATTTCACCATCCTTCGCCAGACTTTATCGCAAATATGCCACTGCTAATACTCATTTAACATTTTAATTAAAATTTATAATAACGATCTATTCTCTTCTCTTCACTTTCAGATATAGCTTCCAACTGAAACCGTTCAATCCGGATCACAAACCGCCCGAAACTAAAGACCTTGTTTACTTCGAACCATCGCCAGGCTTTTGCGAACGTAATCCACGCCTGGGTATCCAAGGAACGCACGGACGTCAATGCAATGATACATCGATGGGTGTCGATGGTTGCGATCTATTGTGTTGCGGACGAGGCTATCGAACACAAGAAATTATCGTTGTGGAACGATGCTATTGTCGATTTCATTGGTGCTGTCAGGTGAAATGTCAAATATGTCGAAATAAGAAGACAATTCACACATGCTTATGAGTTTGTAATAAGGATAATAATAGCAACGATAAAAACAAACTAACTGATGATAGTCAAGACGAGAAACGCGACTCTATCCTCGAATTTTTACTACTTCTCAATTATTCGTGTGCCTGTGTATATATAATTTTATATTTTGGATATTTGTATGCGTGTAAATTGACCCTGTAAATATAAACATTATGAAACGAAATCGATAAAACGACGACGATGAAAACACCAAAAAACATTACTTATTACACATTAAAAAAAAAACATAAATAATAAGTGATCAAAAAACTGTTAGCTGTTAAACAAACAATTTCAATCACAATTTGATTTTTTCTATTTATTTAAAATTGAAAAAAAAAAAAAAATCAAAACTGTTTTATTTTGGCTTTAAACTAAATTATTCTATGAAAATAATAAAATTGTAAATTATTAAAAAAAAACGAAACACGTATGAAATCGATGCCTCAGTATTAGAACCCAGTTTTTTATAACTCTATAATAAAATAAAACAAAAAACTTTTTATGTAAGTTTAATTCTAAGATAAAATTAATCAAATTAAAATAAAACAAAAAAAGAAAAACGAAAAAAATATTTAAAACTGTTGATAGAGTCAACAAAGACTGACTTTAGTACTTAATCGATAAAATATCACTGCTTTTAATATTATTTTTTTTTAGACAAATATTTTTCATATTCGTCAATTGCCTAATTATTTTTCTTTTTTGTCTTCTTCATAATCATTTTTGTTTTTCTTAATTCTTGTAAATACAATTGTGTTTTGATTATTATTATTTCCTAAACAATAATCTTTTAGTTGAATAAAAAAAAAATTGTAATATTAGACTAAAGTAATATTTATTTATGTAATGTAAAAGTTTTAGTAATCCTTCGATTTGTAAATATTTATTAAAATAAATTTTGATCTGTAGACGTTTTTTTTTTATCAAAAGATAATCAGTTTCTGTTTTGTCAGTTACTCATCTCATGTAATGACCATCTTTTTTTTTAAGAATATTATAAATAAATTTCTTTAAATTATTCATTTTATTTTTGCCATAATTAATGTATTTCTGATACTTTTATTAACAATTTTTCATTCTTTGCCAGTATTTCATTTTCATCTTAAGATATTTTGTTTCTTAAACATTGTAAAATAAGAATTGTTTTGCAAATAAAAAAAAAATAGGTATTCGAAATTATTTTTGTAATAAAATTATAATGCCATCAATGAAAAATCTACTCTGTTTTATTTATTTATCAAAACGAGAATTATTAGAAGTACACAAATAAACTGCCAAGTCGGGCGCAACTTTATTATTTTTGGGACAACTTAAAGATGCATGGAAAGTCAATATGCAAGTTAAAGTGGTTTGAGAAGACTAAGTGGAACCCCCTTTACGGCAGGGCTGCTGTCAATTTAATATTTAATTGCGACAACGATCACTAGCTCCAGTACATGTAATCAATATTTCATTCGTTTATGTAAGTTTGGCTTTTTATGAGGGAAGGGGTGATAGTAACGGTGTAAGTTTTTAATTGATTGCTTGAATCACGTCCAAAATTCTCTGTATAGAATGTCAGTTTCATAGACCATGTTACATAGAATTTTCATAAAATTCGGTGTCTTTTACATTCACGAAACCGAACATTTGTATGGGAGGGGGTAGAGCGGGTAAGAGAATCATGAAATATCTGTGATGCAGTTTTATTTCATTTCTCTTGTAATGTGCTCGTACGAAATTTCAAGCTCTTAGCTTTTAATTTGTTGGTTAGTATTATTGATTTATTGAAATTTGTTGAAATCATACTTTTGTATGCGAGGGGGTAGAAGGGAACGCGCGATCTCAAAACTTTTGAAGCAGTTTCGTTTCAATTATTTTTAAAAGTTTTTGTGCAAAATTTTAAATTCATAGCTTTTAATAGTTAGGTAATAATTGATTTCTTAAAAATGGTTGAAAAAATAATTTTGTATGGGAGGGGGAAGAAGTTTTGAAGGTATTTGACTAGTTAATATTTCATATTGAGAAAAGGGCTGCTTCCAGTATACTTGATGTACGAACTCTCCGCGGTGCGAATTGTGACTCTGATCACTATCTAGTCAGAGCTAAGTATCGATGCAAAATAGCTTGTCGTGGGTATTCGAAAACGAGTAGAGCTCGCAAATTCAATGTCGACAAGCTTAACGACGAAACGGTGGCGCAGGCTTACATGCTAGCATGTAATAAACACCTGACACCAATATACGAAAATATCCAAAATATGCCAGTGGAGAATGCGTGGATGAAAATACGAGACGGCATCAAATCCTCCGCGGAAGAGGTATTAGGATATCAAGCACGGCGAAAAAGTAATGATTGGTTCGACCAAGAATGTCGCGACGCAATAGATAGAAAGAACGAAGCTTACAAAATTTTTACTGAACGACCAACACGAGCCAAAAAAGAAAGATATGACGAGCTTAGGCGATATGCGAAAAAGACCTGCAGACGAAAACAAAGGAAGTACCATAATGACAAGATACAAAAAATGGACGACGACATGAGAAAAAATAATACGCGGAACGCATACGCCATAGTAAAAGACTTGAAAAAGGGATATAAACCAAAAACCAGTCTCTGCAAAGACGCAGAGGGCAATATCATCAGCGACACAGAAGAAATCAAAAGGAGATGGGCTTCATACTTCGAACATCTTTTGAATCCCATCCCAGTAGCACCGATAACGACAGACAACATTTCAATTCAAGCCTCAACTGACGAAGATGAACCATCATCGACACCACCCACGCTTCCTGAAATCAAAGCAGCCCTATGTGACCAAAAACGAAACAAAGCGCCGGGAATTGACGAAATACCAGTTGAACTTCTGAAAAACGGTGGAAACTGTTTCGCTGAAATACTGCACAGCATGATATGCAAAAATTGGACAGAGGAAATCATACCCGACGACTGGCGAAAAAGCATTATATGTCCAATTTACAAGAAAGGAGACAAACTCTGCTGTGAGAACTACAGAGGTATATCATTGTTGTGTACGTCCTATAAAATACTGACAAAAATAATTGAACGCCGTCTTAAGCCCTATACTAATCAAATAATTGGCGAATACCAAGGCGGATTCAGAACCGGACGATCTACAACAGACCAGATATTCTCGGTGAAACAGGTGCTTGAGAAATGCTGGGAATATACACAGACGTGCACCAAATATTCGTAGATTTTAAACAAGCATACGACAGTATCGACAGGAGCGTACTGTACCAAATCATGGTTGACTTTGGAGTTCCTCCAAAACTAGTCCGACTAACAAGACTCACAATGATGAACACTGAATTCCAAGTGTGAATACAAACCGATTCCACAACCAGCTTTCGAACGGATTGTGGTTTAAAGCAGGGAGATGGTCTAGCCCCTATGCTTTTCAACTTGGCACTAGAGTGTGTCGTCCGAAAATCCCAGTCGACCCCAACGGGACACTACTATTCAAGTCCACCCAACTAGTAGCATACGCTGACGACATTAACATCCTAGCAAGATCCTTCCCTAATGCTAAGGAGGTATTGGTCAATCTTGACTCCGCCGCAAAAGAAGTCGGGTTGCGCATTAACGAAAACAAAACAAAAGTAATGACGCAAGCAAGAAGGAGGGCGCCTATCAGACAAAACATAACAATGGCGGAATATAATTTGGAGAGTGTGGACAATTTTATATATCTTGGGGCTAATCTAGCAAAGGACGGTAATGAAACAGACGAAATCAAACGACGGATAATACTAGCAAATAAGACGTATTATTCGGTACTTCCAATAATGAAATCCAAGAAAGTGCACAGGAACAATAAGCTGCGGATTTATAAAACTATTATACGACCTGTGCTCTGTTATGGCAGCGAGACGTGGACATTAACGCGAACTTCCGAAAAAGCAGTTAACGCATTCGAAAGAAAGGTCCTCCGAAGAATTTTGGGACCTGTGAAGGAAGGAACGGAATGGCGAATAAGATACAACCATGAGTTGTATCAACTCTACGACGAGCCAGAAGCTTCAACGTTCATCAAGTTACGTAAACTGCAGTGGGCTGGCCATGTAGAGCGAATGGAAGACAGAAGAATCCCCAAACGTTCTCTTAAAGGCAAAGCGAGTGGTAACCGGCCAGTAGGCAAACCACGCAAGCGATGGGAAGACTCGGTTGATGAAGACAGCAAAGCCATTCTAAAAATTAGCAGCTGGAGGACGCGGTCTTTGGATCGAGACGATTGGAGGCGACGACTTCAGGAGGCCAGGGCCCGATTTGGGCTGTATCGCCATTGACGATGAATATTTCATACTTTTAGGGATTTTTATACTATAGATGAAATCTGAGAGTATTATAATTTTGCCACAAAGCTTGTAACGCCAAGAAATAAGGCTCGGAGAATAAAATGAATGATACAGATGTTCATATAATCACTCAAAAATCTCAAAACCGGATGTCCGTCCGTCCGTCCGTCTGTCCGTCTGTCCGTCCCTGTCCTCTCTAGCTTGAGAACGCATTGAGCTAGAAAGTTCAAATTTTGTATACGTCGTTTTTAACAAAAAAGTAAGGTCAAGTTCGTGAACGGGCCAAATCGCTCCACCCCTTTTACCCCCTCCCATGCAAAATGACACAATTGCGCAATTTAACAATAATTGGATTTGCTCGAAAACTATAAAAGCTATTAGCCTGAAATTTGGAATATATTATTTTTATGATAATTTCAATCTACAGTATAAAAATTATGCATGTGCTCTCCCTCCTTCTACCACCTCCCATACAAACTGTACTTGTCATGAATTACTAAAAGCCAATTTACTCAGTGCGTATAAAATTTAGCTGGCTGAAATTGTGCACCAAATATTTATTTAAAATTGTTAGTATGGTCAAAAAAAATTAGACGATTAGATTCACCCCTTCTACCCCCTACCATACAAAATGATACAATTTCGCAATTTGATAATAAATGGATTTACTCGAAAAGTATAAAAGCTATTAGTCTGAATTTTGGGATGTATTACATTCATAATGATTTAAATTCACAGTAGAAAAATTATTTGCGTCCTCCCACTCCTTCCACCCTCTCCCATACAAACTACACTTTTTCATGAAATGCTCTAAGACGATTTTCTCAGAACATATAACATTTATTGAGCTCATATTTTGTAATAAATACTTAATTAGCATTATCACTAAGATCAGAAAAAAATAATTGATTAGCTTCACTGCTTCTACCCCCTCCCATACAATACGACACAGTTTCACATCTTCACAAAAAATCGATTTTCTTGAAAAGTATGAAAGGCACTAGTCTGAAATGCAAGGGATGTCAATTTTATAATATTACTAGTTATTTCTGAAAAACTCACTAAAATCCCCCCACTCTTTCCACCGCCTCCTATACAAACTGTGCATTTTCACTAAATCTAACATAATAATTTTCTCAGTTCCCATTCAACTTTTGGAGTAAGCATTTCGTATAAAATATTTTTATAGCTACTTTAGCATGATGGGGGAAAAATTTGTTCAATGCTGTAATACTTTCTAACACTCCCCATACAAAATTTCTTGGGATCACAAAAAATTCTATTTCATCTAGAGTATCTTAAGATTGCGCTATACGCGTAATCGTAGCCCTGTTATGTTTTTTAAATGCATTTCGCAAATTTTCAAGTTTCAACCTTAAAATTTCATTCAAAAATTTTCAGTTTATGTGTTTTTTTTTTTCCTTATATGTATTCCAAGTTTCAATTACATAGCTTAATAAATAGCAGAGATATTAATTTTTAAATGTTTTTCTTCGCACCCCACTGATCCTCCCCTCTTACAATAATTAGCCTTCCTCTAAGCTGTTTCTAGTGGATCTATATGGCGCTTTAATTGTTCCAAAATATGAATTATTTAAAGTAAGCGATTTCGAAGACATAATCATTTGAAAAAAAAATTCGACCGACAATTGAGTTTTTTAGCACCCGAATGGGTAAAAAAATTTAATTATTTTTAAAGTTTGTCCCACAAACCCTTCTATATGTATGTTGATTTGTAGCTTCCTAGCTGCAGTCATGGTTGAGATATTTGATTTCTTCTACTACTACAATGGCGATACAGCCCAAATCGGACCTTGCCCTTGTTCCTTAACATTTTTCATTACTAGTTGTGGAAGGGTTGTTAGTCCTTCGCACAACCCTCTTTCTACGAATTTTTCATTTTTGTAAATTGAGATGACCAAGGTATATCCAAGCAGGCAATGTGCTAGAATTATATATTGCGTCAGCCGGGATTTGAACTCACGACCTTCGCATTAAAAGACCAACACACTACCCACTTAGCTATACCCTATTTGGTTTCCAAGTTTTCGATTTTAACGCCTGCCTCCCCCTGAACCCTTACACCCACCGAAATGGGTATCCGCCTGAGATCCGCAACTCATATCCCAAAAATGAACTTTCTGTCTTGAAGGGTTTGTGAGTTAATGTGTGCTGAGCATACACACCGTCGTACGGCGGATGGCGGACAGCGTACAGCGGACGGTGTACAGATAGACGGATTTTTTTTTTGCATTTTTAAGTTATTTTTGTCATGAAACGCGAAAAAACAAAATTTGAGGGTAGCAAATTTTTTTTTTCCAAGTCGATCACAATACTTTACTATTGAAATAGTAAAGAGAAATGAATGATTCAGAAGTTCATATAATCACTCAAAAATCTCAAAACCGGATGTGCGTCCGTCCATGTCCTCTCTAGCTTGAGAACGCATTGAGCTAGAGAGCTCAAGCTTTGTACACGATTTTTTTTTACAAAAAAGTAAGGTCACTTTCGTAAATGGGCCAAATCGCTCTACCCTCTATCTCTCTATTCCTCCCATACAAAATAACACAATTGCGCACATTGCGAAAAGTATAAATGCTGTTAATCTGAAATTTGGAATGTAAGACATTTATAATGATTCTAATCTACTGTATCAAAAATATTTATGTCATCCCGCTCCTTTCAACACCACCCATACAAACTGCACTTTTTCGTGAAATGCTCTAAACCAATGTACTCAGTGGTGTATTAAATTTATCGAGTTGAAATTGAGCACTAAATATTTATTTGGAATTATTAGTAAGACTAAAAAAAATTAGACGATTAGTTTCACTCCTTCTTCCCTCTCCCATACTATCTGACGCAATTTTACAACTTTTCAAAAAGTCGATTTTCCTGAAAAGTATGAATGCTACTGATCTACAATTTACAACATGTCAAAAGCATGATGTTTATAGTTATTTCTCAAAATATCATTAAGAACTCGCCACACTTTCTATCACCTCCCATACAAACTACACAATTCCACTAAATCCAATACACTAATGTTTTCAGTACCTATAAAATTTTCGAATCCTAAATTTTGTGTAAAATATTTTGATGGCAACTCTGGCGTGATGTGAAAAAATTAGTTCAGTGTCGTTATCCCCTCCTCCTATAAGTCGCCGATGGAGAAGATGTCTCCTCGATGTGCGAGCGAAACGTGGAGCTGACGTGGGGAGCGATCACCACTTGATGGTTGCCTGCTTGAGATTGTGTACAGCAGCTATCCGACGACCACAAATTCTTCAAATGAAGCGCAAGCTTAATGTGGATAAACTCAGAGATCCCAACAAAAAACTCGAATACACCACCATTCTACGCGAAAAGTCATCCACATTGGGTGAACATGAAATGCGCACACTGGACGCCAATTGGGGCGCAACCAGAAACACTTTTCTAACTAGTGCTGAAGAATCTGTGGGATATGCGCAAAGCGGTGAGAAACCCTGGATGTCGCAAGACACATGGGACAAGGTTGACAATCGGAAAAAAGCCAAATTGGCAATCATCTCTCAACCCGATGTCAACCAACGAACGCCCGACTTGAGGCAGAACTACTGCGATGCTCATATACAGCTTAAAAAGGCTGTTAGACGCGACAAGAGAAAGGCCATTGAAGATCTGGCAAACAAGGCAGAATCTGCGGCTTACCTTGGGGATATGGGTTCACTATTAAAAATCATGAAACAGTTGACGAACAGGAATTTCACCGCCAACCACCTGGTGAGAGATGTCAACGGAACTCTCCTTAATATGAGTGAACACCAGTTGCGACGATGGAAGGAATACTTCTCTGATATTTTAAACATCTTGTCAGATGAAGATATTCCGGAAACAGAACAACTTCCAAACATCCAACCACAACAATCCTCTATTAGGGACGATCCCCCAGATAAGGAAGAGATAGTTTCCGCCATTCGGTCAATGGCGGGAAGGAAAGCTCCAGGTATAGACGGACTACCAACCGAACTCCTCAAAGCGGACCCGGAAATAACAGCCGATATACTCCTCCCACTCTTCACTAAGGTGTGGAATGATGGAAGATATCCGACTGAATGGAAGGAGGGCGTCATTGTGAAAATTCCGAAGAAGGGCGACCTTCGGGATTGTGGCAATTGGCGTGGTATATGTCTACTTACTGCCGTATCAAAAATTATGGCTAAGGTAATTCTCAATAGGATTAGTGATGTCGTCGAGAGCACTCTCGAAGTTTATCAGGCTGGATTCCGTAAAGGGTCGTCTTGTACCGACCACACAAATACCCTACGGATAATATTAGAGCAGTCAGCCGAAATGGGTTCGCCACTACATCTCATGTTTGTGGACTTCGAGAAGGCTTTCGACAGCGTTAAGCGAGATTACATATGGAATGCTTTACGTAGGAGAGGTATTCCAAATAAGGTCATAGCTATGATTAAAGAATCCTACGAAGATGCAAGGTGTCGCGTCTTGCATAGAGGAGAGCTGTCCGAGAGCTTTCCTGTGCGAACGGGTGTCAGACAAGGCTGCATATTATCACCAGCCCTGTTTCTGGTGGTAATAAATGACATCTTGAAAGCTGCACTGGAAGGTGGGGAAGGTAAAGGTCTTCAATGGAGACTATTTAACATCTTAAGTCACCTTGATTATGCTGATGACGTGTGTTTGCTTGCACACAACCATTAGGACTTAGAGTCAAATGTTCGCTCGTTGCATTGTAAATGATAAGAGGCGGGACTGAAAATAAATGTGCGTAAAACCAAGTACATGCACATGGGTTCAAACGCAAGCACACCGATTGTTCTTAACGGACAGGATGTGGAAGAGGTGCAAGATTTTTGCTATCTTGGAAGCATTGTCAGCATGGACGGCGGAGCCGAAAAGGATGTTGAGGCTCGGCTAAATAAAGCTCGTCAGGCCTTCGGTATCCTTTCTCCTTTCTGGAGGTTAAGAGAGATCTCCCTTCGCACGAAGCTGCGAGTTTTTGACGCATGCGTCAAATCCGTGTTGTTATATGGTTGTACTACGTGGAAAGTGAGCGTTCGACTTACCAAGAAACTACAGACTTTCGTAAACCAATGCCTCCGACGCATTTTAGGAATATTCTGGCCAGAAGTGATCTCCAACGACGAACTTTGGAGTACAACTCGCCAGACTAAAATAAGTATTGAGATTCAACGGCGAAAGTGGCAGTGGATCGGTCATACTTCGAGTAAACCAGAGCGAAACATCGCAAAACAGGTTCTGGATTATAACCCTCAAGGAAGACGTCGGGTTGGTCGACCATGTAACACATGGAAGCGAGCAGTTGAGCAGGAGGCCAGAGGAATAAACAAGTCCTGGCAACAGCTTAAAGCCGATGCGCAGGATCGCGCCTTGTGGAAGAGAGTTGTTTCTGTCCTATGCCCCTATAGGGGGTCTTAACAGGAATTTGAATCCCCTCCTCCACTTCCTCTACAAAAATTCTTATAATCAAAAAATTTCTTTTTCATCTAGAGTATCGCACGATTGAGCTTTACGCCCAATTGTTGTCCTATTATATTTTATTGCATTTTTAATCTATTTTAGTCATGAAACGCGAAAAAACAAAATTTCAGAGTAGCAATTTTTTTTTCCAATTCGATCACAATACTTTATTATTAAAACAATAAAGTAAAATTTCAGGCGATGGTCTGGTGATGTAATAAAAATATCTGGCAGCAAGTCGGGTGCAACTTTATTTTTATCTTATCTTTTTTTGCTATGAGCTGTGAAAGCATCATAGGTGAATTATGACGGTTTCAATATTTTTCTCGAAAACAATGCACATTCCTATCTTCATGTTCAAGGATCGATTATAGAGAATAGTCTAAGCATTAATTTTGTCTTCGGGTTAAGTTCCTATCTTGTCGTTTTAATATGAATTCCGGCAGTTTTAGATGTACTCCACACATCGATAATCCCTATTATGGTGGAAGAGTTGAGAAAAGTATTATACCGTAGTGGACAATAATCTTTGTCCTTTAAAGAGACTTTGGGTTTGCGAACAAGTAGAAGTGATCATACTTTTCGTTTACGAAAAATTCTACACACAAAATTCAAAATTTTCACTTATTCCCAAAAAATTCCATGGATTAGCAATCCAATGGTGCAAGTTATCAGCAGTGCAACGATGCAAGTTATTATTTTCATGTGTGAAGATCAACTGAAGGGAATATTTGAGTGAATGATTTTGTTCTTAAGGGTTTTCAATACTCAGCGCATTATTGAGAGTTGACTCTTTCGCCATGCGAAAGTGCGAAGTGCTTGTAAGAAATTCAAATAGCTTTTCATGGTTTAGTGATAAATTATTTCTTGAAAATGGTCGAAAAAAAACTTTTGAATGGGAAAAGCTAGATATTTTAAAGGAATTCGACCAGTTAATATCTTAAATTTTTGAAAATTGTTTTTAAAGGAATTCCACAAATTTTCAAGTTCCAACACACATTTTTTTATGTTTTATTTAATACTAGCAAATGCCCGCAACTTCGTGTGCGTAAAAATCGCAATAATAAGCAATTTTTGCAGTTAATGCAGTTAGTAATACATTATGTGGGATATATAATCTGCTTACTTTAATAGCTCTTTGTACACAATGTTTTGTATTTTGTTGGAATCAGAACCATAAATTATTAAGAATGAAACCATGATACTCGTATTTGAATGGGAGAGGCTCGTGATCAAATCAATCCCGTGATTTGACCTTATATACGTATTAATGAGCATTACGGGCATGTGAATAATTGTAGCTTGTGTTAATTAAAAAAAACTAATTAAAATAACATTAAGCTTAAAAACATAACAGGACGTAAAGCTTAATCATACGATACCATAGATGAAATCAAAATTTTCGTAGTGCTAAGAAATTTTGTATGGAGAGTGGTGGAAGGGTTAATTTAATGAAGTTGTGCAATTTTTTATTGAACTGAACTAATTTGTTTCAGATCATGCTAGAGTAGCTGAGTAGCTTTAAAAATGTTTTGTACCAAATTTAAACTTCAAAAATTGAGTAGGTACTGAGAAACTTAGGGCATTGAATTTAATGAAGTTGTGCAATTTGTATGGGAGGTGGTAGACGGATTGGGGTATTTTAATGATTTTTCGAGGAAAAACTATAAACATCATGCAACTGATACATTTTAAATTTCACATCTGTATCATTCACACTTTTTAAGAAAATCGAATTTTTGTAACATCATGGAATTATTTCAAATTTCAATTGGGGGTAGGAGGAATAAAACTACTCGTTTAATTTTTCCCGATATTAATAATAATGCTAATTAAGGAATCGGCACAAAATTTTAGCTCGATGAAAGTTATACGTACTAAGACAATTAATATATAGTATTTCATGAAAAAGTGCAGTTTGTATGGGAGGTGGTGGAAGGAGTGGGGGATTCAATTAATTTGTATAGCAAAAGATTGTATTTGTAACAGAAATAATATATTCTAAATTTCAAATTAAAACTCTTATTGTTTCCAACGAAATTTGATTAATACATATTTTTGAAAATGAGTCACTTTATGAGGGAGAGGGTAGAAGGCGTGAGGGAAGTGAAATAAAACCAAAAGCAGATTACATATCGGAGTACACCTAACAAACTGTGCAAGTTTCATTACAATTGGTTTAGCCGTTTGTGCGTGAAAGACGGCTGGACAGAGAGACAAAAATTTAAAAAACGTGTTTATACTCTAGATGAAATCTGAGAGTATCATAAGTTTGGTCTAAAGTTTGTAACGCCAAGAAATAAGACTTGGAGAAAAAAATTAATGATACAGAAGTTAATATTATCACTCAAAAATCTCAAAACCGGATGTCCGTCCGTCCGTGCGCTCTCTAGCTTGAGAACGCGTTGAGCTAGATAGTTCAAATTTTGAACACGTCGTTTTTGACAAAAAAGTAAGGTCAAGTTCGTGAACGGACCAAATCGCTCTACCGCTTCTACCCCCTCCCATACAAAATGACACAATTGCGCAATTTGACAATAAACGGATTTGCTCGAAAGTATAAAAGCTATTAGCCTGAAATTCTGAGTATGTTATTTTTATGATAATATCAATCTATATAAATATAATTGTAGTGTCTGTCTGTTATTTGTTAATAAATGGCTATAAATAAGTTTTTTGCTTCATTTTAGCAATAACTAAGCAGAATCAAACGTTTTTAAAAAATGTCTCTGTCTGTCTGTCTTTCCGGCTTTCACGCAAAAACGGCTGCACCGATTGCAATGAAACTTTCACAGATTATTAGGTCTGCCTCGGGAAGTAATCTGCTTTAGGTTTTATTTTTCTCCCCTGACGCCTTCTACCCCCTCCCATACAAAGTGACTCATTTTCAAAAATTTATAATAATCAAATTTTTATGGAAACTATGAAAGCTATTAATTTGAAATTGAAAATATATTATTTCCATTGTAAATGCAATCTTCAAGTATATAAATAGTTTGAATCCACCAACTCCTTCCACCACCTCCCATACAAACTAAACTTTTTCATGAAATACTATCTCCAATTTTCTCAGTACGTATAACTTTCATCGAGCTAAGATTTTGTATTAAATCCTTAGTTAGCATTGTTATTAATGCCAGGAAAAAACTAACCAATTAGGCTTATTCCTTCTACCCCCTCCCATACAATCTGACACAAATCCACGATTTTGCGAAAATTCGATTTTCTTGAAAAGTGTGAATGTTACAGTTCTGAAATATAAAATATATCAATTCAATGATAATTGTAGTTGCTCCTCAAAAAATAACTAAAAATCCTCCACTCCTTGCACTACCTCCTGTACAAACTGTACTTTTTCATGAAATATTCTAAGCCAATTTTCTCAGTACGTATAGCTTTGATCGAGCTAAATTTTTTTAATAAATCTTTAATTAGCATAGCTATTATTATCGGGAAAAACCAACCGATTACCTTTACTCCTTCTACCCCCTCCCATACAATGTGGAACAATTCCACGACTTTGCAAAAACTCGACTTTCTTGAAAAGTGTGAATCTAGCACATCAATTGCATGGTGATTATAGTTGTTTCTAGAAAAATTACCAAAAAACCTCCACTCCTCCTACCACCTCCCATACAAACTGCACTTTTTCATGAAATACTCTAAACCAATTTCTCAGTACGTTTAACTTTGATCGAGCTAAAATTTTCTGATGAATCCCTAATTAGTATTATTATTATTATCATCGGAAAAATTAACCAATTAGCTCCACTCCTTCTACCCCCTCCCTTACAATATGAAACAATTTCACGACTTTGTAAAAACTCGATTTTCTTGAAAAGTGTGAATCTAACTGATCTGAAATTTAAAAGATATCAATTGCATGATAATTATAGTTGTATCTAGAAAAATTACCAAAAACCCCCCACTTTTTCTACCACCTCCCATACAAATTGCACAATTTCCCTAAATCCAATGCACTAAGTTTCTCAAGTTACCTTTTCAGTTTTTCAAGCTTAAATTTGGCGCAAAATATTTTTATAGCTACTCTAGCATGGTGTGAAAAAAATTAATTTAGTACTGTCATCCCTTCTATCACGCCCCACACAGCTTAATGTCATTTTATTTGGGCTTTTTTCAATTAACACAAGCAACAACTATTCACATGTCCTTAACACGTAGACATATGATCTCGAATCACGGGTTTGATTTGATCACGAGCCTCTCCCATTCAAATGCGAGTACCATGCTATCATTCTTAATAACTTATGGTTCTGACTCCAACAAAATACAAAACATTGTGTTCAAAGAGCCATTAAAGTAAGCGGATTATTTATCCCATATAATGTTTTACTAACTACATTCTCAAAAATTGCTTATTAATGCTATTTTTATGCGGACGAAGTCGCGGGCGTTTGCTAGTCTACTATAAAAATTATGCGTGTACTCCGCCTCCTTCTACCACCTCCCATACAAACTGTACTTGTCATGAATTACTCTAAGCCAATTTACTCAGTGTGTATAAAATTTAGCGATCTGAAATTGTGCACCAAATATTTATTTAGAATTGTTAGTAAGACCAAAAAAAATTAGACGATTAGCTTCAGCCCTTCTACCTCCTCCCATACAAAATGACACAATTTCGTAATTTGACAATTAATGGATTTACTCAAAAAGTATAGAAGCTATTAATCTGGGATGTATTACTTTCATAATAATCTAAATCTACAGTAGAAAAATTATTTGCCTCCTCCCTCTCCTTCCACCCCTTCCCATACAAACTACACTTTTTCATGAAATGCTCTAAGACGATTTTCTCAGAACATATAACATTTATCGAGCTCATATTTTGTAATAAATACTTAATTAGTATTATCACTCTGATCAGAAAAAAATATTTAATTAGCTTCACTGCTTCTACCCCCTTCCATACAATATGACACAGTTTCACAACTTCATACAAAATCGATTTTCTTGAAAAGTGTGAATGGCACTAGTCTGAAATTAAAGCGATGTCAATCTTATAATATTCCTAGTTATTTTTGAAAAAAATTTCATTTTCATTTCATCTAGAGTATCGTAAAATTGCGCTTTACGCGCAATCGTAGCCCAGTTATGTTTCTTTTTTATTTTTAACTAATCGTTAGGAAAAAATTTGTTGAAAAGAAAAAGAATTTTTTTTGCATGCCAATAGCAGGCTTCCGTGGCGTAGTGGGCAGCGTGCTTGCTTCTCAGTCAATAGATCGTAGGTTCGATTCCCACTCCAGACGGGATTTTTTTAAGCGCAAATTTTTCAGTTGCTACTGGGGATAAAAAATTATTCGCAATAAAATGGGGAAACGGTGTAAAAGTGAAACAGTTCCACTTCAAGAAGGCCTAGATACTCAGTAGATGTTTTCTGTTCGCTTTCTATCACTCAGTCCCCCATAACATCTGCAAATTTTTGTCAGCCAGTACAACTGAGCAATATACCAGCTTCTCCACTCGCTACGGTCATTCTCACTCCCCTTCCCCAACCTTCCCACTCCCATTCCTTCCCTCCATGACTGTGTTTGTGCATTGCACATAAAGGCCGAAACTGCCTATAACACAGGTCATTCTGTAAAACCAAAAAAAAAAAATTTTAGGAATTTTGAAATATAAAAGTTTTTAACCAAACAATTAATTGATTATTTTGAAATTTAATTTTAATGGTTTTTTTTAGAAATGAACGTAAGAATCGTACATTTATAAAAATCTGAACATAGGTATAATTATAGAATATATATTTTGAACACAATTATTATTAACGGTCCTTAGAATAGGATTAGAGGGGAAAAAAACAAAAAAGAGATAAAAAAGCGAAGTTTGTTATTTGAGCAGTTCTCTTTTGCCCCAAAGCATTCTTTTTACTCAACACTTTAGTGCAGGAAATTTTGGTAGTATTAACAAATTTGCGGCTTTCATTTCATTACCGCACAGTCGTCAATAATTTAATTTTTGATTCTGGCTCTAATTTTTGTAATTGCAAGAAACCTAAGCAGAACACCTACCAACTTCGAGAACGTGAAGGTTTAGAGAGTTTTGCTGTAGAGGGGTTGTTGTGAGGAAAGATGAGGAGACTGCCTGGCACTGCTAATTCCCTTAAGAATTGGGAGAACAACTTTTCACGCCCTTATACGAGGTACACCACCTAGTCCTCCCTAATTTGTGCTAGGGAATATCTCCCCTTGTATTTTTTTTTGACCTTGGCTACCTCGAAGAGGATAGGGTTTGGAAACCCTATATTCCACCACTCTTCGGCCAACCCATCGATGCACAATATTGTACCGTGGAGATCGAGTGACAAGAACTCCCCCCGCCGACGAGCCAGCACGTGCTGAATGCTTGGTGCATCACAGTCACAAGAAGATCTTTCACACCTGGTACACTCCATGAGAAGTCTCGATCAGGCATCATGACCCTCATGGATCTGTTCCAGTTAGGGTTACATAAAATCAACCCGATTAACAGCCACCTTATTCTTGCTGGCAGTTATCGTGCTCTACGGCCTTTCGTTACAATTCATTCTTTCCCTTTTTCCTTATCTTTCTTCGCTCAATTTTGTTTTTTCGCGGTATTTTTAGGGTGCGAAGAATATTTCGTCGGGCGTTAATTCGTCACACACAACAAACTATTATTTATTTTGAGATAGCTTAGATTATTAAGGTGCTTTGCAGTGATATTTGTCATGTCCGTATATGTATCCATCTGAAGAACGATTTACTTTTGTAATAATAAACGGACTAACAACACCAATCTTGAAAATAAATTGTATAGGTTACGAATAACAGAAGAGGAGACTCTCGGTTAGATTTAAAAGTCAGGGAACATAAGCCTGTTATCAATTTTTTTTTTTCAGCGTTCTTAAAAATCTCAAAAATCCAAAAATTTTACAAAAAACAAAACTGGATAAAATTTATTGCTCTGGTGACATGGACTAATAATGATTTATTCATTTCTGTTTTGCGATTCCAACGTTCGCCGCGTTATTTTCACGATCATTTAATTCTTTAATTGGCGAATATAAAAGTCGCTGATCGCACATGATCACTGCATCCATTAACATATGTCTTAATTATAAAAGCCACCCAAGAAGAGAAGTTGGCCATACCAAAAATGGTATAATGACAATATATTGAGTGAACAATTACAAGAAATTGCGATCGCCGTTCATCGGTTTTATTATTTTTTTTTCCATACATTCATTTCTTTTTATAATTTTTTTCCTGAAACGGTGTCTTAATTTTAAAACAGTCGCGGCGCAGTTTGCCATGATCGGCAGATTCGATCGCAAAAACTGTCAGCACAAATGAGGATCACTTGGAAATTTCTATGGTCAGGGAATGGCATCTTGCTGCATGAATTGATAGGACGGATAAGATAGGTTGATTTTGTGGCGATCGCGACTTCAGCAATATGGACATGTGATCGCGAGGACATGTTTTATAGCGTTGCGAACGTGTGGCGTCTTCAGTACGATTAGAAAACTGTAGTAAGCATTAAAAAATTTTACAGCGTGGTTTTTACATGCTGTTGGCGAGCAGTACGTCACGTCAGTCGTCAATAGTCTGGGCCCGCAGCAGTTAACTGGATCCTGTAAAGTGCGCGATTGTCAGCTCTAATCAAATGTAAAACGTGGCGGTTTTGCGACCGATCGATCGCAATGAATTTGTAATGCTACGCTCCTGTACTCGACTCTAATCTCGCCTTATAAGCCGCGGATCGTGGATAGAAATTGTCGCTGGTGTCGCCTTTCATATCCATATAAGCGCGAGTGCGATGTGAAATCGGCTCGCAGATCGATCCATTTGGCACCACGTTTATTCAATCGATCACAAAAACCGATAAATTATTTATTTCGATGTATCGATTCGATTGATTTAAATCTGTCGCTTAGGATCGGACTCGGCTAGTAGAGTGCAAAGCTCACGAATGACAGCAACTACCTGTTAGGTACGATTTTTGTTGTTTAATGAACACAGAGCATGAGGGTAGGTAGCATAGCCTCATAGCTGCGCGATCAATGATCATCGCCGGAATGAATTTAGAAACCAGTTTGCGAAGACTATGCCCAAATTGATGTTGAATTTTCGCGATTGTCTTACTGTTTCTGGGGCAGAACTTACCGCCGGCATAGGCCGAGAAGTATTCCATTATTTCGAATGGGCAATCTGGAGGATACGCTTCACTCCGCTTTGTGGCAGCGAGCTGAAAAAATGTGCACTCATCATTATGCATACCGTGGCTCGGTGTTGGTGACAGCTAGCGAGATATTTCGTTTTTAAGCTGCTGCACTGGATGCTGCACGAGCAGAAGAAGAGACGACAATGACAATCTTAACGGCAGGCTGTAGAACAAAGCTATAAAAACACAAATAACATTAAGAAAGATCACGGAACCGTGGCCAGGAGCTGGACTGCCACACAAGACACAACGAACAACTTTAACAAGATCAGCTTTGGTGCGACTGTAAAAAAAATCGATCTTAAACGCTCCTCAGGAATGATCTTTGCTGAGATCCATCATGTCTTGAAATGTTGTGTGTAGGTTGTTGTTTTTTGTTTTTTTTTTGTAGTTATGCCTCGCTTTTTGTTAGCAGAGAGCGTTTTGGCTTGATCGCTTCAGATTTGAGTCCGCGATCGCGCCGATCTTGCCGCTCGTCCTCCCGCGGCTCCGGCCTGTTTGTTTTATTAAATTAAGTCATTCGGGACATTTATTTTCGGTTATGTCGGATTTAAATCTCTTGACGTTTTTGTTGACTTCCAGATAGGTAGATATGGCAGACTGCGATCGTACCTATAACATGTCTGATGATCGCGAGATATCCTGAAGGCTGCAGATTCTGCAGTATGCGCATGCATGGAGTTGGGTTCTGCCCGCATATATGGCATATAGAGGTGCCTATACGCGAAATTGTGGTCGATCTTGATCCTCGCGTTCAAATGTCAGATTCGGTGCTCATGTCAAATGCAAATGACGGGTGGCATTTTGTCATGACCAAACGACGATTTCGATTCGAATGAACCTCTTGAAATCGTCAGCGTTGTCAAATAGATTTTTTTTTGTTTGCTAATCGGCTCGTCATCAAAAATCTTGACTGGTATACTAAGAGTAAGCATGGCCCCCTTAATGTGTCAGACAGTGGTCACATAATTCGTTTAAGCTGATCCCAATAAAATCGAATAGACACTCTTCAGGCGACAGTCTTAAGGTCGTATCTCATAATCCAACAGGAAAAAAAATTTTTCTAGCTTAAAATCTCGAATTGAAAAAAGAAAACGTACCTCACGTCTTCCAGACGCTTCACATTAAAATGAAGCTGTCAGGTAGTCAAATTGTTAAATGTCAAAGTCATTTACCTTCTTTATTTCTTAATTAACATACTGGCGATTACACTGTTCGAAAATTTATCGTATGTCCTCGTAGCGATGTGTGACTTTTCGGTCAGGAGATGACATTCGTGGGCACAAAATTGTGTCAAAAATGACAAGAACATTTTCGTTTGAATCTTCAGTTCGCTTTTGCTGGAGGTCACTTAGTTCGGTGCTAATTTACGTCGTCGTTTAAATCATTCTGTAATATATATATATTTTTTTTCTTCGTTCGATTGCAAATATTGAATGTGTCACAATGATTTTAACATGGGGTTTCGAATTAATGAGTTTTATTCGGATTGGCTTTTGGGTAATAAGAAATTTCAAGCTTGTCAATTGGGTTATTGGGAGTACAAATTGAAAACCGCCGTGTTTTTTTTTTTTTAAATCGGGTATTCAGAGTAAACGGATACCAAACTAGCGTTGAGCGAAGGGCTAGCAAGCCTTCCATAATAAATAATGGAAAAAATGTAAAGGAACCTGAAAGTCAGGAGACCATGGCCCGATTTGGGCAGAAGAAAAAGGACTGCATTCACGTCTAATTCTTGTTATTCTCCTGCACGTTTATTTAGGTCACTAGTCATTTTCGGTATAAGGTTCATAAAGATCTTCGATCGCTTTACTGAAATCTTCTTGCCACTTACTTTAGCTTTTTATACTCAAGATGAAATCTGAGAGTATATTGTGTTTGCATTACCGTTTGAAACGCTAAGAAAAAACGCTCGCACAAAGCCGCCAAGGGTACAGAAATATTTGTTGTCGCTCAAAAACCTCGATTCCGAGTGACCGTCTGTCCGTCGTAGCTAGGGTATAGCCTAGTGGGTAGTGTGTTGGTCTTGTAATGCGAAAGTCGTGAGTTCAAATGCCGGTCGACGCAATATATAATTCCAGCACATTGCTTGCTTGGATATACCTTGGTCACCTCAATTTAAGAAAATGAAAAGTTCGTGGAAAGAGGGTTGTGCGAAGGACTAACAACCCTTCCACAATAAGTAATGAAAAATGTTAAGGAACCTGAATATCAGGAAGCCAAAGTCCGATTTGGGCTGTAGCGCCATTGTAGAAGTAGAAGTATGTCTGTGTGTGCGTCTATATACACCATAACCCTCTTCGAAGGCATCCGTTAATAAAAATTTTGCACCATTGAAATCTACCCAAGTTTTCTCGAATAGTTCTCAAACGCCTCTTACTGATGCTAATTCCACTAGGCCTTCTTCTATACCAACACAACCACATCTGCTTACTATTGTTCCTCGTCCAAAAGCCATTTTCATTTCTAGACTTAATCCCCGAACATCCCCGGATGATGTCATAAGCTATTTGCTTTCAAAAAAATTTATTTCAACAGGATCAGCAGTTAAATGTGATAAAATTAGTAAAGAAACTAGTTCCATTGCCTCCTTTAAAATTGTTTTGACTAATACTGATCTTTTCAATCAGTTGTTAAATATTGATTCATGGCCCTCTGGAGTATTTCTTAAAGAGATTATATCTCGTCGTAATAATGCACCTGGTTCTGGTCCAAAAAACTTAGACAATTGCCCCTTTAATATCAAAACGTCAATGGACTGCGCACCAAAACCCAGGCGATATTTGCCTCGTCTCAGAATTCTTCCTATGATGTTATTGCTCTAACTGAAATGGGGCTAAATTGTAGTTTCTCTGACTGTGAACTTTTTAGTTCAGACTTCCAAGTCTTTCGTAGGGATCGCTATGTTTCCGATCTGAGATAGAAGGGTGGTGGAGTGTTATTAGCAGTCCGAAGCTGCATTAATTGTGTAGTTGTTCCTGTCCCGAACCCTCACGGTCTGGAGATCTTGTGTGTTAAACTCGTGTTTAATAATAAGGATATTTATGTCTTTTTGACATTCCTCCGTCGAGTCCTTGTATTTTATACGAAAGAACAGTTGACTGTATAACTTTTGTTCATAATAGTATTGTTGCGAGCTAGGGGATCGCCGATTTCAAAGGAAAACACAATTCGTTTAAAAATAATAAAGGATAATTTATTTATTGCACTTTATACACAATTTCCCGATCACTTCACTAAATTCGCTCTAAAAACTTAATTCGTACAACCCAGGAACACTGCCAATCTATCACTTTCGCTTACTTACACCGATAGGTGTTTTCCATGAAACTGTCACTGAGTAACTGGATTCCTTGTCGTGAGCTCTGGCTATTAATAATGGATTTATCCGGGTCTCGAACCTTCTCTGGTGTATGTTTTTCTGCTGGGTCTGGACTATTCTGGAAGTTACTAGATGGCGTCGGGTGTCATTGTTTGTGTCTTTGAGAAATTACTAGAAGCCCTCTACATGTTGGAAGAATATTCTAAATAGTTCTGGCAGATTTGAGAGAGATCATTGCCAGATCTATAACAGAATGAATATCTCTGACGAACTCATTTTGCTGGGTGATTTTAATATTCCAAGTATTTCTTGGTCTCTCTCTGACGATGATTCTACTCTCTTAGTTTCTGATTCTTCGTCCTCGCTTGAATGTTTTCTTGTAGATAGTATAACTGGACTTGGTCTCCATCAACTTAGCCTTGTTCGGAATTCCTATGGAAGACAGCTGGACCTAATTTTTTATTCTGACTATTGTGCATGTTCCGTGGATGAGAGCTTAACTTCAATTACTACCATTGATGTCTTGCACCCTCCTATTAATATTTTTGTTATAATTGACGAGGAGCATATTGTTAGCCCTAGCGAGAAGGAGCTTTCTTTTGATTTTAATAAAACAGATTTTTCTCGGTTGGACTACCTTATATCTAATTTCAACTTTAATGAAATTCTTGACAATTCTGATTTTGAAGGTGCTGTAGTTGAGTTTTATTATGTTCTGTATCAATTACTTTATTATTTTAATAATAAAGTATTGTGATCGACTTGGGAAAAAAACAATTTGCTACCCTGAAATTTTTGTCAAAATTTCAAACTATTATATCTCAAAATTGAGAGCAGATATCAAATCAAAAATTTCTCAGATCGTAGAGCTATATAATTTTTAATTTTGGTAAATAAATTAAGTTGGGTAGTGTAAGGGGAGGGAGGTGGGAAGCGAAAATGTTAAAAATTTTGAGTTTTGAGTAAATTAAATCAACTAATAACCAACAAACTAAAAGCTAGGAACTTGAAATTTTATTCAAGCACCTTAAAAGAGAAGTACAATAAAACTACATATCAAAATTTACGATTTCCCTACCTTCTCTACCCCCTCCCATACAAACGCTCGGTTTCGTGAATGTAAAATACACCGAATTTTATGAAAATTCTATGCAACTTCATCTATGAAACACATTCTATACAGAGAATATTGGACGTGATTCAAGCAATTAATTAAAAAGCTATTAACATCCACCCACTCTTACTATTACCGCTCCTCCTCCCCTCATAAAAACCCAAACTTGCAGAAACGAATGAAATATTGTTAAATAGTCAACAGCCCTGCCCAAGAACTCCCTTTCACTTAGTCTTCCCTAACCACTCTAACCTGCATATTGACTTTCCACTCATCCGCAACATGTCCCAAGAATAATAAAGTTTCGCCCGACTTGTTGGCAGTTTATTTTTTGTTGCTGCAGTTCCTTTTACCTATCGCAGGAACATCTAATCGTCGTACCCATGGTATACTAGCGAGTTGCGCGCAATTCGCAATGCTCGTAATGCTGCCTCGTATTAGGACGAAGAATAATACTGATTTTTGTCTGTATGAGGAATATTATGACCTTTTTAAAGATTTATCTACTCGCTTATATTCTGAATATTTAATTAAAATGCAGTCGGATATTATTAGAGATCGCCTGAAGTTTTGGAAATTTGTTAATTGAAAGCGTAAATCAAATGGTTATCCAGCTTCTTTTCAATTCCTGGGCAATGATAGTAACGATCAAGCTACTATTTGTAATTTTTTCGCCACATTCTTCAGTGGATCTTTTACTAGTAGTAGATTTTTCCCTGATATGGCGTATTTTGATGACTTTAGAGATACTACTTCGACTTCTTTGTCTGATTTACCAATTTTCTATAATGATATAGTCAATCATATCTCCCGCCTTAAAGATGTGTCTTCTCCTGGCCCAGATAATTTTCCTGCTGTTGTCCTTAAGCGTTGTTGTCTCTCTCTTGCTGAACCACTGTCTCACCTCTTTCAAAGATCCCTAATAACGGGGATTTTTCCAAATGTGTGACAGTCGTCCTTCATCATACCTACTCACAAGAGCGGTGCAAAATCTGCTGCTGAAAATTATCGGCCAATAGCTAAACTGTCGGCTATTCCTAAACTATTCGAGTCTATAGTGTATGAATGCATGTCGTTTCACTGTAAATCAATAATTTCGATTAGACAACATGGTTTTGTTAGGAATAGATCCACTGTTACTAATCTGATGGAGTTTAATAATAAATCCATTTTGGCTATTGAAGATGGTAAGCAGGTGGATTATGTATACACTGATTTTAGTAAGGCCTTTGATAAATTGCCCCATTCAATAATTTTGTTAAGACTAAGATTGTTGGGTTTTCCGACATGGTTTATAAATTGGATTAAGTCTTATCTATTTAATAGAACCTACCAGGTTATCTTCCGAGATTGTACGTCTAAGCCATTTACTGCGCATTCCGGGGTCCCTCAAGGAAGTCATTTGGAACCACTTCTATTTATCCTGGCCATTAACGATGTAGCCTCTGTTTTTAAATATTCGGAAGTACTCATCTATGCTGACGACATTAAAATCTTTAGGTCTATAAGTTCTAACTCTAACTCTAACTAGATAATCTTCTTCAGGAGGATTTGTTAAATTCTAGTAACTGGTGTCGCAATAATGGCCTTCGATTGAATTTGGATAAATGTCATGTAATATTATTTACTCGGAAATTCTCACCGTTTGTAGTAACTTACAGTCTCAATGACTGTATTTTAGATCGTGTTAACTCAGTTATTGACTTGGGCGTTACATTTGACCAAAAGATTGATTTTGGCTTGCATTTAAATAAGATTGTGCAAAAGGGTAATTCTATGCTAGGTTTCACCACTCGCTTATCCAAGGAATTTAACAATTCCTTTGTTAGGTTGAGTCTGTATAACACCTTTGTCAGATCTCATCTTGAGTATGCTTCTCAAGTTTGGTCTCCCTATTATGATGTACATATTGGCAGAATTGAATCTATTCAGTGCAAATTTGTGAGAATAGCATTATGTCACCTTAATTGGAATGACAGAGTTCGTCTTCCTCCTTATATTAACCGGCTTTAGGTACTAAATATGTCATCACTCGCGAGACGACGTGAAGTTGCTGACGTAGTTTTTGCTCATCAACTTCTCATTGGGGTGGTTGATTCCTCCTCACGTTTGGGTTTGATGCAATTTGCTGTTGGTCAATTTTTACCGACTACTACATCTTGCCACTCCTTCTACCCCCTCCCATACAAATTTCCTGAAATTTCAAAATATAAAGAAATTGATTTTTCTTTGAAACTATTTAAGCTATCGACTTGAAATTTAGGTCAAAATATAATGATTATAGATGTCATTAATATTGCGGAAAATTGATCCGATCCCCTCATTGCTTCTACCCCCTCCCATATAATTAGACAATTTTGGAAAATACATATTTTCGATTTTCATTGAAACTGGTAAAGCTGAAAAGACGAAATTTTCCCAGAATTAATTCCACCATAATTGCAGTTAGTTTTAAAAAGCATTATCAACTTCACTTCACTCCGCTTACCACCTCCCATACAAATTTCACAAAATTTTGAAATTTAAATTAAATTATTTTTCTTCGAAACTGTTAAAGCTATCAACTTGATATTTTGTATAAGGTACAAAAATAGAAATATTAATAACAGGAAAAAAAATTGGTTTGATCCTTACACTCCTTCTACCCCCTCCCATACAAATGCATAATTTTTGTTAAATGCATTATATCGATTTCCATTAAAACTAGAAAAATTATAAAATTTAAAATTTTGCCAGAATTTGTTTTTTAATAGTTGCAATAAATGCTAGAAAAAATTATCAGCTCAGCTTCACTCCTTCTACCCCCTCCCATATTTTTTATTTTTTTTTTATTAATGCTTTTTGGTTTTTACAATTTTAGTATAATATATTTTTAATTCAATTTGCACTACTCCCCCTTGTAAGGTTGTTGCCTTGAGTTAGGGGTAAGGAGTCGATCGTTACTTTGATGTTTCATTCATATTTCTTAGACTACCGACACACGATGCGAGTTAATATATATTAACTTCCTATTTTGATATAAGTAGGCCGAATTATGTATAGGATAATGACACTAGTAATATCGAAAAGCGAGATAATATATATTAACTCGCATCGTGTGTCGGTAGCCTTAGGATAATAACAATAAACTTAAAAACTATGATCTATGATCAATAAAATGTTAATAAAACAAATAATCAAACATTAAAAAGATTGTTAAATTATGTGAAATTTCTATGGTATATATGGCATGCTTAAATATTGATTATTAATATTACATAGCTTAATTGCTTACTACGAATTATGTAGATACATATAATTGACAAAATATAATTTAGAACGTATGAAAAATCAGAATATCTGTTCACAATTTGCTTTACCTCTTAGTACAACCAATTAATTCTTAGAATTTTAGTTCTATTCAGTTTTCTAATTGTAGTAAATTTTTTTCAGTACTATTTTAAATATTCTTAAATTCTGGCTTTTTTTTTACTACAGTTGGCAAGGCATTGAATAGTTTTATTCCTTTATAGGAATAGAGTTTTTGGCCTATATTAGTCGTTCGGAAGGGAAGACATAGTTCTTCTTTTGTTCCACCTCTTGTACGATTTCTGTTTAACTCTATCAATCCGCTCTTATACTCCTTAAATATTTGGATGTTGGCAATAATATTGAATATTTTATCTGCACTAATGACGTTCATGATTGGGAAAAGTTCAATGTATGGGAATCTACGAGGTTTATGCAGTAGTATTTTAATTAGTAGTTTTTGAGTTACAAGTAAAGGTTTTAATATAGTATCTCCCGCAGATCCCCATGCAATTATACCATATTCTAATATGGAATTGATTAAAGCAAAGTAGAACATTCTCGTTACTTTGTTGGTAAGGAAAGTACGAACTTGCATACAAATTGGTATCAATTTTCTCAATCTTGATACTACACTTTCTATATGAAAATTCCATTTAAGATGCTGGTCGAATATTACGCCTAAATACCTCGTGTGAGTAACTCGTTCTAGGGAGTTGCATTTACAATTTACTGCACATTTTCTGTTATGAATTTTCAAGTTTAAATGTAAGTTTGATCCATATTTCCTTGATGAAAATGCTATATAACAGCTTTTCTTTATGTTTAATGTTAGGGAATTAACATCGAGCCATACTTTTATGTGCTGTAGACTGTAATTTGCCTTATCCTGAACCTCTTCCCAATTAGTATTCTCAATAAACAATACCGTATCATCTGCAAAAGAAAGTAGTGTGCATTCTAGTTGCTGATCATATAGATCATTTACGTATAGTAAGAATAATATGGGTCCTAATACTGTCCCTTGCAGTACGCCATATTCGAATGTCATTGAATTACTGAATTCACTATCTACTTTTACTACCTGTTTTCGATTTTCCAAGTAACTACTTATCCATTTAATCCAACCTAGTTTTATATTTTCTTTATGCAGTTTAATTATAATTTTTTTGTGTGGTATGGAGTCAAATGCTTTCGCTAGGTCCAGAAATATCGCGCATGGTTTATTGCCTTTGTCTAAGGAAGTGGAAATAAGCGTGCTTAACATTGCAATGGCATCATGTGTACTTTTACCTTTTCTGAAACCAAACTGATTTTCATGGATGCTGTTGCCTTGTTCAATATCATCCACGATGGATTTTTTTGCAGCTTTCTCAATTATTTTAGCGATATTAGAGATCAGGAAAATAGGTCTATAGTTGCTGACAATTTTCTTGTACCCAGCTTTAAATATAGGAGATATTACTGCCTGCTTATATATGTCTGGGAAAGTTGCAGTTTGAAAACTTAAGTTGACTATATGAGTAAGAGGCTTAGCTATAAAAGTTTTGATAGATTTTAGACACTTGGAATTTATTCCATCAAAGCCTGGACTGGTACCTCCTTTCATATTCTCTATGATGGCCAATATGTCGTCTTCAGTCACTCTACTAATTTGTTCTGTATTCGTGGATATGTAACAGCATCTGTCTATTGCTCCTCCAGTTTCTTTAGTTATGGTGTCTGCTAAATTTTTCCCTACATTACTGAAATAGTTATTGAAGATATTTGCTATAGTTTTAGAGCTTTCTTTAGTATGATATAATACCCCACTATTTATTACATTGTGTAATGGAATATTATCCCTCTTCGTACCTATTGCTGTGTTTATAGTTTTCCAAACCTGTTTACTGTAATTTCCTGCGTTTTTTAACATATTTTCAAAGTAATCTGACTTGGTTTTATTTATGATATTATTTAATTTGTTTCGATAGTTTTTGTAGTAGGTTTTTAATTTGTGGTTCTAGGGAGAGTTTTTCAATGCTTTACTTAACCTATCTCTTTTTCTTATGGAATTAAATAGCCCTTGAGTAATCCATGGTTTTAATTTTTTATATTTTGTACTGGTATACGTAGTTATTTCTAAGCTCTCATTGATTATTTCGTTTATAGTATGATGAAATTCATTGGCACTTTCATTGGCGTCTGTTTTAGTCAGGATGTTTTCCCATTTTAGAGTATTAATTTTGGTTTTCAAAGTACTATAATTAAGATTGTAGATGCAGTGGCTGTAGTTTCCGTATTATGGGTTTGTTTCGAGTTAAGAATAATCGCTGTGCTTTTATGGTCAGTAATATTCGTGTTTAAGATTGCAGATTGTACCTTATTATACGCATTTGATTTGATCTTAGCAAAGAAGTGATCAATACAAGTCGTGTCCCTGGTTTCTGGATTTATTAACGATATAAAGCCCTTTCCATTTAATATATTTAAATAGGTCCAGGCTTTGCTATTATTTGTATCTTTGATGTTAATATTTATGTCTCCCACTAAGAATATATTTTCCCCTTTTACTTTGTGTAGAAGTTTATCGAGATCCGAATTAAATATATCAACGCAGAAATTAGGAGACCTATATAGCGCTATCAATTTAATTGGTATATGTGTGTATATGCTAAAATCAACTACAATACAAGTAGCCCCACTAAATTGTATTTCTTGAACCGAAATGGTTTTACATTTCTTGCTTATGTAAACTATAACACCACTATTCTGATTTATTTTATTAGTGGTAAAATAGCCGTGGTAATCTGGTATACTATAACTACGAAGATTGGTTGGGTTCCAGCATTCAGTAAGTATAATGATATCGAACGGATTGTATTGCGAAAGACTTACTACTAGTTTGTCAAAGTTTTTTCTTAAGCTTCTTATATTTGTGTGGAAGAATTGTATTTGATTTTTATTTTTACTCGCGGCTGCTAGTAACTTGTAATCTTGTGCACTACTGCATAAAACTTCCTCGCATTGAACTTTAAAATTTCGGTTGCTGCTTCTTTTGATTCGCATTTTACGATTACGCTTGAGTTGGAATTATCTCTTTTCTTTCGTTTGTAAACATTTTGTATATCCACAATATTGGTAATTCCGAGCTGCTTGAATAATGTTCCACATCGGCTTTCAGACTTGACTCACCGGTAGAATGTAAGCCAATAAGTTCCACTTTATAATTTTGTTGAGTTTGCTCGAAATTGTTAATTTTCAATTCCAGAGCCAAAATACGTAGGTCCTTTTTCTTACCTTCGTTTTGTAGCTCAGTTATTTTCTGGTGGAGTAACTTCATTTCTCGCGTTGCATCTTTCAATTTGTTATTTATTTCTTGGTGTTGTTGGGCCAAAAAATTGTTGCTCTCCAAAAGGTCACTAATTTTCTTTAAAAGTTCGCTAAACTCTTGCGGTTGATTTTTGGTTGTATCGTCAATTTTTATTGGAGTACCATCAAGACGTGATTCTGATCGAATTTTGATTGAACACTTTTTGCACTTCCAACTTTTAATTTTGTTCTGTTCTTTCAAAAAATTAACGTCGGCGATACTTAGGCTTAAACATCTGTATTATAAATTCAAGAAAAGCATTTCTCCTTCGAATATATGAGAGGTATCAACTTTGAAATTGAATCAAAGCATGTTGATGAGGATGATGATAAGTAGTTTCAAAGTCATCATAAACGCTCCACTTCCTCTGCCACCTCCCACACAAATGCCCCAATTTCAGGAAAACTATGTCCAATTTCTTTAAAAATAATGAAAACTAAAAACTTTAAATTCAGCAAAAAACATTTTGCATGTCATGTTCGGTGTCATATACGAAAAATACAAACCTCCTCCTCTACCTCTACCACCTCCCATGCAAAAGTCTCTATTCACTATTCGAAAGAATTTGAGATGACATATTTTCCGGTATATTAAACTCTTTCACTTTTTTCACTTTCACATCTAGAGTATCAAACGATTGGGCTTTCCGCCCAATCATAATTCTGTTATGTTTTTTATGTGACACCAGAATGAAAGGGGTTGCCCTTTTGTAATGAAGCAAAGCTCGGGTGTGGGGGAAGGATATTGGTTTTTGGGAATAAAGGGGATAGAGACGGAAGTGGCGATGGATATTTCTTTTGAATTATTCAACATCTTAACACTTGAGATTTGGTTAGTGGCTGGCCTCCGAAAGTGATTGGATTAAGGTTAGAGTCACGTTTGTTGGACAAAAGATAACACTGGGTTTTCGAAAATTCGACTTGATTCTTATTGCCCCAACGAAGAATATTAGCCACGTCGTCAGTTAATGACTGAACCGTACACCTGCGTTGTTCTACTAAGCTAGTACATCGGGCCAATGACGCAGAGTTGAAGTGATAAGAGAAGTCTAATGTGCTGGCATCAGCGAAGCTATATATAGGATTGAAAGTTGAAGACAGCAAGACATTAATAAATATTAGAAAAAGGGTAGGAGAAAGAACCGAACTTTGAGGGACACAAGCGTTCTTTTTATAAGAAGGGGGGACCACACCATCCAATACCACACGCATTGAACGATTGGCTAAAAAAATTTCAATCTATAAAATAAGGTAGTCGCGCAAACCAATAGCTTTAAGTTTGATTAAAAGGGCGCTGTACCATATTCTCTCAAAAGGCTTGGAAATACCGAGTGCGATAATACAAGATTCAAAAAACTGGTGAATGCTCTTGTTCAACGTTCAGTGAGGGTGGTTAAAAGTTCTTCAGTGGAACGTCTTTTGTATCTAAGGCATAACACAAATATTATTATTATTTAAAGACATTTTCAGAGACATCAATTTTAAGCAGCCTTTTCAGATAACGTAATGATTCCATAAAGGTTGCCAAGGTTTGCCATACCGAACTAGTTTTCTTTAGGTGCTGCTATCCATTACAACAACAATTATTTATTGATATCATTTTATTGACTCTCCATAATGTTCGTGTAATTTAAGTATCCACAAAAAAAAATCGAAAGATTTAATAAAAACAAGAAAGTTAGGGAAGATGAACTTCTGCGAAAGATTTGCGAATTAATTAACTCTTCAACCAATCAATCAATTTCCTCTTATAGCCACTATAAGGGCAACAGTTCTCTAGCACAAAACGCGATCCTGGACATGGGCTCTGACTTGTCGCCAGGACTTGTTTATTCTTTTGGCCTCCTGTAGATGAGCAGATGCTATTATTAGCCTCAAACAGCTACTGACAGTATTAAATTAAACATTACATTTAATTAAATTTCCAATAATTTTAAGATGAATTGAAATGAAAGAAAAGATTTTCGGATTCTACACTGTTACGCTTTATTATTCGTGACGTTTCGGTCTCTGCTGAGACTAATAAAGCGTAACAGTGTAGAATCCGGAAATCTTTTCTTTCATTCCGAAATGCACTGTGAAAACATTCACCAAACCAATTTTAAGATACTTGTTTTTGTCGTTAATATTATTCATTACACTGTGATGAATTGAATTTTCATGCAAAAAGATTTAACGGATTGGAAGCAACAAAAAAAAATTGAATTAATTCTGAAATTTCATGAAATTTATGGGAGAAGTGGTAGAAGGAGGAGCGGAGTGTGGCTCTTTCACGTACTTCAATTTAATTTTTTTCTTAAAAATTAAATGGGAAAAATCAGGTTCATACTTTAAAGCATTCGAAAATTTTGTTGTAGACAGACTGACCAACGGACAGACAATACACAGGGAATCGAGGCTTTTGAGCGATAACCAATATGTACCGCTAGCGACTATGCGCGAAAATGATTTATTAGAGTTAAAAACAGAGTATGTATATCGCAAAAAAAAATAATAATGATAATAATATTAATATAAAATACTTTCGCCATTTTGTACGAAACCGCGGCAAAAGTTAAAACCAGGTGTCAATCTTTTTATGGACTAAATAACGCTTTAATATTTCTAAAATTGAAAGTTATGCAACGCTGCGTTTCAGATCAAGATTAAACATCGAGTAATCGCACATCTATAAACCTTACCCTTTATGTGAAAACTTCACGTTAAGAAAATTGGAAGAGAAAAATATATCTTAATTACTGACAACTCATACATATGAGCCAAATTTTCCCAGAGCGTTGATTCAACTACAAATAAGCCGATCTGAAGGCCAGTAAATCCTCGAAACTCAAAGAATGGTCAATGTGTGGTATAACAAAAACAAGCATGGCAAGAAAAAACCAACTCGAAAATCTCTCCCAGAGATTGAAGGTATGCTTCAAAGTATCGTGGCAATTAGTGCTCTGCTAATTGATTTCAGGTATTTCCTTTTACTTATGTGCACAATCTTACAGGCCATTATGCGTTTTTTCGCTTAAACAGCCACAACGGGATGGCGCGGTATGTGAAAAATTCATGGCACGCATGCAAGTCATGAGACGCAATAATTAAAACCCTCCACGGATTCAAGAAGAACTTTTATACAAAACATACATCAAAAGCGAAGGGAAACTAAATCGTAACATTCAAGAAACATTACTTGGATTATCGGAGGAGTAGAGGAGACTCTGTGAAAGTATTTTGTTCCGATTTGTGATTCGCGTTGAACTTTTGAACCAAATCATGTTTTTCCCTTCCGCGGTTTAATTGGCACTTCCAATTAAAACATAAATATTAATGACCGATTTATATCAAGAGCACCACATGATTTCTGGAAATAGTTTAAGTTTCATCTCAAGTTACTCTACGGAATAAGGATTGGTGAAATGCATGGATCTTCATACACCAAGTAATTGGTCCAAAAATATTATTACGGACGCTGAACCCCAATGTGTGAACTGTCATCGCGAATTTTAGAGGCCGTCCCTTGTATCGCCGACGGAAGAAAAACCTAGAAATTAAAAAACGGTTCAAACCAAACTAAGAGAGCGAAGACAAGAGGTTACAGATAACGAAGTTTCAAATTATCGAAAGCAAAATGTTACTTAAAGCAGCCTTTTTAGAAAGGACTATGCACCAGAAAGACCCAAGAGCAATAATGCTGGCACATTTTTTCAAGAAGCTGAGCATCTTTTTGGAATATCATTTGGAGAACTTATTCAAAGAATTAATGAATTCGTTTCTAAATATAAGTGCTAAAGAACACCTGCAAAAAAGCAAGGAAAGTATTTCCAATTCTTATACTCTAGATGAAATCTGAGAGTATATTGTGTTTGCCTTACCGTTTGTAACGCTAAGAAATAATGCTCGCACAGAGCCGCCAAGGGTACAGAAATATTTGTTGTCACTCAAAAACTTCGATTCCGAGTTGCTGTCTGTCCGTCTGTCCGTCTGTCCGTCTGTCTACAGCATAACTCTCGAACGCTTTGAGCTATCGTGCTGAAATTTGTTGTGTGTCATTTTTAGCAAAAAAGAAACTTCAAGTTCGTGAACGGGCCACATCCCCCCACCCCTTCTACCCCCTCCCATACAAATTTCACGAAATTTCGAAATTTTCAGAAATTGATTTTTCTTAGAAACTATTTAAGCTATCGATTTGAAATTTGGGTTGAAGTATTATGATATAGATACCATTAATATGACTGAATATTGATCCGATCCCATCACTCCTTCTACCCCCTCCCATACAAATGCATAATTTTGAAAAATGCAGTTTTTCGATTTTCATCGAAACTAGCAAAGTTATAAAAACGAATTTTTGCCACAATTAATTTTATTAGAATTCCAATCAACTTTGAAAAAATTATCAACTTCACCTCACCCCTTCTACTCCCTCCCATACAAATTTCACGAAATTTTGAAATTTAAATTAAATTATTTTTCTTCGAAACTGTTAAAGTTATCAATTTGATATTTCGCATAAAGTATAAAAATAGAAATATCAATAACAGGAAAAAAAATTGTTTTCATCCTTACACTCCTTCTACCCCCTCCCATACAAATGCATAATTTTTGTTAAATGCATTATATCGATTTCCATTAAAACTAGAAAAAGTACAAACTTAAAATTTTACCAGAATATGTTTTTTAATAATTTCAATAAATGCTGGAAAAAATTATCAGCTCAGCTTCCCTCCTTCTACCCCCTCCCATATAAATATCTGTATTATAAATTCAAGAAAAGCATTTCTCCTTCGAATATATTAGAACTATCCAATTTGAAATTGAATCAAAGCGTGATGATAAGGATGATGATAAGCAGTTTCAAAATCATCTTAAACGCTTCACTTCCTCTACCACCTCCCATAAAAATGCCCCAATTTCTGGAAAACTTTGTCCAATTTCTTTAAAAATAATGAAAACTAAAAATTTTAAATTCAGCACGAAACACCTTACACGCCATTTTCGGTGTCACATAGGAGAAATCCAAACCTCCCCTCTACTTCTACCACCTCCCATGCAAAGTCTCTTATCACTATTCGAAAGAATTTGAGATGACATATTTGCCGGTATATCAAAGTCATTTCCATCTCATCTAGAGTATCATATGATTGGGCTTTAAGCCCAATCATAATTCTTTTATGTTTTTTAGCTTGTTTTCAAATTAAAAAACATAACAGAATTATGATTGGGCTTAAAGCCCAATCATATGATACTCTAGATGAGATGGAAATGACTTTGATATACCGGCAAATATGTCATCTCAAATTCTTTCGAATAGTGATAAGAGACTTTGCATGGGAGGTGGTAGAAGTAGAAGGGAGGTTTGTATTTTTCGTATATGACACCGAACTGGACATGCAAAACAATTTTTGCTGAATTTAAAGTTTTTAGTTTTCATTATTTTTAAAGAAATTGGTCACAGTTTTCCTGAAATTGGGACATTTGTATGGGAGGTGGCAGAGGAAGGGGAGCGTTTAAGATGATTTTGAAACTGCTTATCATCATCCTTATCACCATGCTTTGATTCAATTTCAAAGTCGATAGCTCTAATATACTTGAAGGAGAAATGCTTTTCTTGACTTTATAATACAGATATTTGTGTGGGTCGTGGTAGAAGGAGTGAAGTGGAGCTGATAATTTTTTTTAAAACTTATTTCAATTATTAAGAAACAAATTCTGACAAAATTTGAAGTTTGTACTTATTCTAGTTTGAATAGAAATCGATAAAATGCATTAACAAAAATTATACTTTTGTATGGGAGGGGGTAGAAGGAGTGTACGGATCAAAACAAATTTTTTTCGTATTATTAATATTTCTATTTGTATACTTTATACAAAATATGAAGTTGATACCTTGAACAGTTTCGAAGAAAAATAATTTAATGGTTTGGTGAATGTTTTCACAGTGCATTTTGAATTAAAAGAAAAGATTTCCGGATTCTACACTGTTACGCTTTATTATTCGTGACGTTTCGCTCTCTGCTGAGATCTTTATCAAACTGATCGACAAATACAAAAGACAATTATTATATAGACAAGGGGGTTAATTGAGTGTGGGAAGGATAATTAAGGTTAATTAATTAGTATCAGGTAGTTAAATTAGTTAAGGATTTTTGGGTACGAATTTTGTTCTTACCAAATTTTAAGGCAGGTAGCCAAACTGCTGATAACTTGTATCCGGTGTCTCGGTTGAAGTTCTGTGGATGCTTCGAAATTTCTATTGCTTCTCGTACTATTCGTTGATAATATTGATTTGTCCTGGCCAGAATTTGCACATTGTCGAAATCGATTGTATGGTCCTCTTTCGTTGCATGTTCCGCGATCGCTGATGACTGTATTTGGTTTTTCCGTGTGCATCGTTGGTGCTCGTTGATCCTTGTTTGGACTGTACGTCCCGTTTCTCCTATGTATACTTTATCGCATGAGCCGCATGGTAGCTTGTATACTCCTTCAGTCTCCAATGGTTTTTTGTCCTTCTGGTTTCCTAAAATTCCTCGGATAGTAGTGGGGGTAGTGAATGTTGTTTTGATGTTGGATTTTTAAAATTTTATCCGTCGTATCTTGGATGTAAGGTAGTTATACCCATCGTTTGTCTGCATTTCCTTCTTCAGTGTCTTCTCGTTCTGTTGTCCTCGGATGCTTCGGTTTCCACGCCTTGTTAATTTCGCTCGCTTTGTATCCATTTGCTGTGAATGCCTGATTCAACTGTTCCTTTTCCTTTCGTAGACTGCCCGGATTTCCTTCAGTTATACGTCGAGCTCTGTGTATTAGGGTCTTCAGTACGCCTGTTTTCTGGCTTGGGTGGTGATGTGAGTGAGCGTGGAGATATCTGTTGGTGTGCGTTGGTTTCAATGCAGAGATAAGAACCTTGTTCCTAAAGACTTCAAAATCGTAGGCACATGGGACAACCATCGTAGCAAGGCAATTTTGAAGAAAGCGAGTCAGCAGCTCTTGAGGAATGACATCAAACTCAAGAGAACTAAGCTGGACTACCTCAACAAAGAAGCCCTATCCCTTCACCTCCTCCTCCTTACCGAAGGATACCTTTAATTATTTTGATTCTTTTATTTCAGAACGCAGAGAAGCAGAAATCATCAAGAAGACAACGATACAGGAACGGAAATTCAGGAGTTTAGAATCAACATTAGAAGCAGCGCAACGGATGCCAACGGAAAGCAACAACGTAGTAGTCAACCTTTCATCAATGCAGTTAACCAGGGAGCAGGAGGATGTGTTAAGCAAAGGATTCAACTTCGCGCTTACTCCAACAAGTATTCCAATCGAAGAGATCATTCAGCAAATAGAGCCGGCAATCAGAGGTCTTCCGCAAGCGATTGAAATCCGACACGAGGTCTCTCACGTCATCAAGCAAGCAGTGCCACCTGCGACGAATATCCCCCGAAAGAACGAAAAGCTTTAAAAGAGCTTAAACAAACGAAGGAAATATTGATGATGCGAGCCGACAAAGGAAACGCAACGGTAGTCATGGACAAGGAACAATACGAGGAGAAGATACGAGATATTCTAGAAACAGGACCATATACAGAAATGAAGAGAGATCCAACCGCTGCCCTCCACCGGAAATTAACACTATTCATCAAGAGAAATCCCATGTTAGTGGAAAAATATGCCAAATTAATCCCGTCAGACCCTCATACACCAAAAATGTACGGACTTCCGAAAATTCATAAGGAGAATACCCCACTTCGACCCATCGTCAGTTCGGTACAATCTCTTACGCAAAAACTGGCTAAGGCTCTCGCGACTGAGATACGCCCACTAGTAGGTAACACATCACGCTGTATTAAAAATTCCGCTCATCTAGTAGAGATTCTTCAGAAAATCAACCTGGAACCAATTGATATTTTAGTCAGCCTAGACGTGGAATCACTTTTCACCAACATCCCGATCAAAGACACCTTAAGTATCATCAGGAAACTCATTCCGGACAACAGGTATGACCTTATAGAATTTTGTTTAAATAATACTTTCTTTTCAGCTCTAGGGAAACTCTACAAGCAAACGGAAGGAGCGGCAATGGGATCTCCAATTTCACCGGTGATAGCGGAAATTTTCATGGAGGAATTCGAAAAGAACGCCCTGGACTCAGCTCCATTAACACCGAAATTATATCTATGGTATGTGGATGACACTTTCATCATTTCGCAACATGGGAAGGAAGAGCTCGACAAATTTTTAGCACACCTGAACTCACACCACGCGAAAATTAAGTTCACCATGGAAACAGAAAGCAACGGGATACTGCCATTCTTGGATACACTAGTCGAAAGGAATGATACGTCGCTAAGCTTCGGGGTATACAGGAAACCAACGCACACCAACAGATATCTCCACGCTCATTCACATCACCACCCAAGCCAGAAAACAGGCGTACTGAAGACCCTAATGCACAGAGCTTGACGTATAACTGAAGGAAATCCGGGCAGTCTACGAAAGGAAAAGGAACAGTTGAATCAGGCATTCACAGCAAATGGATACAAAGCGAGCGAAATTAACAAGGCGTGGAAACCGAAGCATCCGAGGACAACAGAACGAGAAGACACTGAAGAAGGAAATGCAGACAAACGATGGGTAACACTACCTTACATCCAAGGTACGACGGATAAAATTGGAAAAATCCTTCGAAAATCCAACATCAAAACAACATTCACTACCCCCACTACTATCCGAGGAATTTTAGGAAACCAGAAGGACAAAAAACCATTGGAGACTGAAGGAATATACAAGCTACCATGCGGCTCATGCGATAAAGTATACATAGGAGAAACGGGAGGTACAGTCCAAACAAGGATCATCGAGCACCAACGATGCACACGGAAAAACCAAATACAGTCATCAGCGATCGCGGAACATGCAACGACAGAGGACCATACAATCGATTTCGACAATGTGCAAATTCTGGCCAGGACAAATCAATATTATCAACGAATAGTACGAGAAGCAATAGAAATTTCGAAGCATCCACAGAACTTCAACCGAGACACCGGATACAAGTTATCAGCAGTTTGGCTACCTGCCTTAAAATTTGGTAAGAACAAAATCCGTACCCACAAATCCTTAACTAATTTAACTACCTGATACTAATTAATTAACCTTAATTAACTAATTTAACCTTAATTACCCTTCCTTCTAAATAATAATTGTGTTTTGTAATTGTCGATCAGTTTGATAAAGGTCTCAGCAGAGACCGAAACGTCACGAATAATAAAGCGTAACAGTGTAGAATCCGGAAATCTTTTCTTTCATTTCAAAATGCACTGTGAAAACATTCACCAAACCATATTGATATATTTTAAATTTTAGATCTGTGATTTTCACACTTTCCAAGAAAATCCAATTTTACTTTATTATTCTAATAATAAAGTATTGCGATCGACACAAGAAAAATAAACTGCCAACAAGTCGGGCGAAACTTTATTATTATACTCTAGATGAAATCTGAGAGTATATTGTGTTTGCCTTACCGTTTGTAACGCTAAGAAATAATGCTCGCACAGAGCCGCCAAGGGTACAGAAATATTTGTTGTCGCTCAAAAACTTCGATTCCGAGTTGCTGTCTGTCCGCCTGTCTACAGCATAACTCTCGAACGCCTTGAGCTATCGTGCTGAAATTTGTTGTGTGTCATTTCTAGCAAAAAAGAAACTTTAAGTTCGTGAATGGGCCACATCCCCCCACTCCTTCTACCCCCTCCCATACAAATTTCACGAAATTCCGAAATTTTCAGAAATTGATTTTTCTTTGAAACTATTTAAGCTATCGATTTGAAATTTGGGTCAATGTATTATAATATAAATGTCATTGATATGACTGAATATTGATTTGATCCCGCTGCTCCTTCTACCCCCTCCCATACAAATGCATAATTTTGAAAAATGCGGTTTTTCGATTTTCATTGAAACTTGCAAAGTTATAAAAACGAATTTTTGCCAAAATTAATTTTATTAAAATTCCAATCAGAATTAAAAAAAATTATCAACTTCACCTCACTCCTTCTACCCCGCCCATACAAATTTCACGAAATTTTGAAATTTAAATTAAATTATTTTTCTTCGAAACTGTTAAAGCTATCAACTTGATATTTTGCACAAAGTAAAAAAATAGAAATATCAATAACGAGAAAAAAATGTGTTTTGATCCGTACACTCCTTCTACCCCCTCCCATACAAATGTATAATTTTTGTTAAGTGCATTATATCGATTTCCATTAAAACTAGAAAAAGTATAAACTTAAAATTTTGCCAGAATTTGTTTTTTAATAATTACAATAAATGGTAAAAAAATTATCAGCTCCTCTTCACTCCTTCTACCCCCTCCCATACAAATATCTGTATTATAAATTCAAGAAAAGCATTTCTCCTTCGAATATATTAGAACTATCGAATTTGAAATTGAATCAAAGCGTGGTGATAAGGATGATGATAAGCAGTTTCAAAATCATCTTAAACGCTCCACTTCCTCTGCCACCTCCCATACAAATGCCTCAATTTCTGGAAAATTATGTCCAATTGAAAATAATGAAAGCTACAAACCTTAAATTCAGCACGAAATATTTTGCATACCACTTTAGGTGTCATATCCAAAAATTACAAACCTTCCTCCTCTGCTTCTACGACCTTCCATACAAAAGTCACTATTAGTTATTTAAAAGAATTGGAGGTGACATATTTTCCGGTGCATTGAACTCTTTCTCATTTCATCTAGAGTATCATATGATTGGGCTTTACGCCCAATCATAATTCTTTTATGTTTCTTACCACAAGTTGCGGATGAGTGGAAAGTCAATATGCAGGTTGGAGTGGTTAGGGAAGGCTAAGTGAAAGGGAGTTCTTGGGCAGGGCTGTTGTCAATTTAACAATATTTCATTCGTTTCTGCAAGTTTGGGTTTTTATGATGGGAGGAGTAGGGGTAATAGTAAGGTGCTTGTATAAAATTTCAAGTTCGTAGCTTTTAGTTTGTTGGTTATTAGTTGATTTAATGAAATTGGTCGAAATCATAGTTTTGTATGGGAGGGGGTAGAAGGGCAAGCGCGATCTCTAAACATTCAAAGCAACTTCATTTAAATTATTTTTATAAGTTTTTATGCAAAATTTGAAATTGATAGCTTTTAAGAGTTAGCTGACAACTTATTTCTTAAAAATGCTCTAGACTTGATAGTTTTAACCTTTTGAATATGCGCTGAATATGCGCCTGATGAAAGTAAGTGTGAGAGCAGTAGCAGCAGCAATTCGCATACATATATCACGAAAGTTGATAACGAGTTCCAAGAGATTTGACTTGTTGATAAATTCAGTCATATTTACTTGACTTAAAACTTCTTTTAAATATGTTCCACTCATTTTACATTCACAAATTCACAGATTCAAAAACTCACAAATTTATTTATTAAACTTTATACGTTCGGTGGAACAGGAACTGTAGCTACTGGCTAATGATAATGAAATGATGGGAACAGATGGCGTTGCATAGTAGTGCTGTGCAGCAAGCCTGCTCGAGTATATTCTAAAAATTGTTTGAATTATTATTTAGTTTTTGGGAGCAAGACCGTGCAATGGGGAATATCGGTGCAAATCTATGTCACATTTCGTTAAAAACTTGTGTCAGTAAAGTAGCAGATCGGTTGGGTTGACTTCCTAAATTGTGTAGACATTTCATTGCTTTTTATGGAGCGAGACGCAGTAGGGTAAATTTAGTGAAAATTTTTGGCAAATTTCGCTTAAAAATGTAAAGGAATTTTGTGTTTAGATAAACAGGTTAGCGAAAAATAAAACGGGAGAAACTGCGAAAATTTTCAATACGATTTCTTTATTTTTGCCGGCTTACATTATGGTATACTTGAAGGGCTTGTACCACTAAAGTATTATGGGAAAATGCTTAACTTTTTGGGAGTATGTATACGGATTGAATGTCTCACCCAATTTTTACAGGGGCGCTATTTTTGTGGTAAAAATTTGCTAATTAGATAAGGAGAAGAGTTCGTAAAATGGTTAGGGATATCCACTGGCCAAATTTCTTTCCGTGCGGGACTTCTGATTATCTTATAGCGTTTACCATCCACATCCTGTTGAAAATATATAACAATAAATAAATTTGTAGTAATGATTTTGAAATTATAATATTATTAAATATGATAGGAGAGTTCATTTTACGAGTATCGTACTTCTTGACCTTGATGTAGACTAGTGTGAGAAGGTCATGAGTTTAAATCCTGGTCGACGTATAATTTCAGCACACGACCCGCTTGGGTATATCTCGGTTATCGCTATCTGCGAAAATAAAAATTTATAGATAGAGTGTTTTGCGAACGGCTAACAACCCTTCTACAATAGCAAATACAAGTCAAGCAACCTGATGATCAGCAGGCCAAGTTTTGATTTGGGCTGTTGTACAAATGAAGAAGTAAAAGAAATTGAAGCAACTAATAATGAAATAATGAAATGTCCTCGTTAAAACGTAACTCCACATGCCTTGAACTAAAAATTTTTGAATCTTTTCTAAA
This sequence comes from Chorisops tibialis, assembly GCA_963669355.1. NCBI lineage: Eukaryota > Metazoa > Arthropoda > Insecta > Diptera > Stratiomyidae > Chorisops > Chorisops tibialis. The sequence goes on along the minus strand of OY770262.1, from coordinate 260,230,335 downwards.
TTTTGCCAACATTAATCAAAATACCGAAAGTGGATTAAAAGATTCAACGTAGCCATTTAATGGGGCGGAAGCAGAAAGTATCGATTTCACGAGTTAAACACGTGCGATCTTAAACGGTTTCAAATTTTGATCCTCTTTCTACAATCGAATGTCTTCTCCATTCAGTGCATAAAAAAAGATTTGCATCAAAACCACTTGAATCAAAGCTCGGATTAATCATGCTTGTAATGCGAATTTACAAAAAAAAAAATTAATTGAAATAAAAATAAGAACTTAAAGAAATCTCCAGCCTCGATGCAAGAAGTCCCCCTACTCCGCACGCCGCGCAACAGAAACCCAAGCGAAGTATTAAAAGAATCAGCCCTGAAAGGATAATGTACTTGGAAACTGAATTATGTTGGTCTGCGGAGCCTGGGAGCGTGTACATTGGACCCTGAATTGTCGAAAGTACCACAAAACGCAATTAATTCAACTAATGGGCACTTGTGGACATGAGCACAACCGGGCGCCCAACACACAACAACTCCACCGGTGTGTTGTTAAAGACGAACATAACTACCGCAGTCGGAGGTGGACAAAAGCAAGGAAGGCGAGCGCGGCGCGGCTTAAGATCACCTCAATCGCACGGGATTTTCTTCGCTTGCCGATCCAGTTATTCGCCTGGTTGACGTCGTATAGGTGCGCATACTTCACCCAAACTGTGTGCGCATTGACCGTGGGAACATCAAATAATGTGAGGAATTGCCATTTAAAGAATTTCGTTTTAGGATCGTCAGGCATCTCTTTGAATCATCGTCAGAGGAGCGGAATTTGATATGCTGGCCGATCGCGCTTGATCTCCGGCTAGAGCGCGTTCGATTCTATCCCATCCTCGAGGGACGTCACACACGATCAGCGATCGCATCCACTAAATCGGAGCGATGGGAAATTCGCGGTGACAAAGTGCTTCCAAATAAAAGTTCGCTGATTCAGGTCGTCGCATTGCGAATTTCACGTACAGCTGTGAGTTCTAACTACCTGGCGATTCACCGGATGATGCACCACTTTCCATTATAGAGGAGAAGAATCGCGTGAAGGTGGAATCAAGTTCGGTAAGTCACATCGCTTGATTGTGACGTCGGGAGGTAATTCTTCGGTCTTTATTCTCGAATTAGCATCCAAAACACGTGTAAATGATGTTTACAGCATCCGAAACACGAATCTTGGCACGACTTGACAATAAAATATCACATCATGCTAATAAAAATTGTTTTATTTTTGCCATACAAGAGGACAATAAACACGACTGGCTCTACGCTACGGAGACAATCAGGTATGCTGTCTTTTACAACAAGATGTATGAGGTGGTTAAAGATTTTCGTATATATTTATATTTTTTTTTTTACTTTCATGATCAAATTTTTATTTCTTTTTTGCTTCAAAGTACGTGTTCTAATTAACAGAATTCAAAAGAACAAGGACACCTTTCCAGTTATTGTCACATCAATAATATTGCAGATGTAAAAGACACAAAAACTTTAACTTAACCATAATCAAACCGACATGTGCCTTGAACCACATTTTTGATTTTAATGTGGTATGTAAAAACAATGAAACAATTCACTTAGTACATATGTGATTTGCAATTTATTGTAAGACCTCCAATAAGGCCATTGGACAAGAACAGTTCTCTTCCACTATTCTGAGCATCGGCCATTAATTGACGCCAGGACCTGTTTATTCCTCTGTTCTCCTGCTGACTTGCTTGCTTATATGTGCTACATGGTCAACCAACCTGACATCTTCCTTGAGGATTATAATCCCGAGCTTGTTTGGCGATGTTTTGTTCTGGTTTTCAGTTGTACTCCAAAGTTCATCGTTCATCTAACCATAATATTCATAAACTTTGTCAGAGGTATTGGTTCCGGAAAGCTTGCAGTTTCTTGGTAAGTCGAACGGTCACCTCCCATGTAGTGCAACCATATAACAGAAAAATATCAAAATGTACATGGTCTAAGAACCAAGTTGAATGACTTCCAGTTGTCCACTCTCAGAAGTATGAAAAAACATATTCTATGTGTTACGGAATCCTGGTTGGTCCCTTCTGTGCTTCATTCTGAATTTTCCCCAAATTGCTGCACAGTTTTTAACAAAATTGTCTTCAACGAAATAATATTATGACCAAAATTACTTTTATTATATAAATTATATTTATATTTTTTGTCAAGTCTTAATATTTTGTATTTGCTCTACTTTTCAAAATAACTTCTTGAAGTCGCCGTGACTTTGAACCGATTAGATTTTGGATGATTTTTTAAATTTTGTACACGCCGTTTTGACGAAAAAGTAAGGACAAGCTCGTGAATGGGACAAATCACTCCACCCAAAACGACACAATTTTAGAATTTGACAATAAACGGATTTTCTCAAAAAGTATTAAAGTTCAACTCAAATTCAGTAGCATGTTCAAAGTAAGGAAATATTAGCTGATTCAACTGAAATAAAATGTTTGGTAGGTGGACATAACTACTTGATTCAGATTTTGCCATAATTGAGTCACATGCGAAAAAATTCAAAACAGTAAAACGAAAGCGCCATTTAGTGTGATACAAATGACTCTATTGTTATTGTTATTACAATGGCACTACAGCCCGAATTGGGTCTTGGCCTGCTGACTTTTAGGTTCCTTAACATTTTTTAATTGCCTTTGTGAAAGGGCTATTAGCCCTTCGCACAACCCTCTATCTACGAATTTTTCATTTTCGTAGGTTGAGGTAACTAAAGTATACCCAAGCAGACAGTGTGCTGGAATTATGCTTCGACCGGGATTTGAAATCACGACCTTCGCATAGTAGACCAATACGCTACCCACTAGGCTACACCCTAGCTTAATCTATGATTCACTAAGATTTATTCGCAACAAAATCTTTACAAAAAATTAGTTGTTAACAGAAAAGTAACCGTTACAAGGTTTCTAGTAAATTGGCTTAAAATGCGCTGGATTAAGTTAGAAAGGTCCAAACCACACCTCATACATTTTAAATCTGACTATAATTTAAAGCTGTGATGACACGAAATCCAATCACCCATTAATATCGTAATATACAGATGGCAAAATCAAATCGTAACCTGCCCTAATCTGTAATTCAATGCCAAGACGAGTATACATGTAGTAGATATGCATACTCGTCTTGGCATTGAATTACAGATTAGGGCAGGTTACGATTTGATTTTGCCATCTGTATATTACGATATTAATGGGTGATTGGATTTCGTGTCATCACACTCCTTTGCCCTTTAATGAGAAATTTCTGCGTATGAAAAAGCAGAAATGAGATAACTAAATGTAAATAAATATGTAGAAGGTAGACCAAAAAGTCTGAACAATGTAGATCAGCCTTTATTTTTATCCTGAAGGTCGAACTGTGACAAGGGAAGAAAGGAAAGACATGATAAATCAGCTAAAATTCATTCCTTCTGTTAAACATGGTTACTATAAAAACTTGAGAACAAATCGAAAAAACAGAACCTCACATATGGCTGATGAAGGAGACATTATTTATATTGCTGAAAGAATAATCACACATAATATATTATAATAAAGATTGTGAACGTCTAGTTACTGACACATTATACAGCCTTGAATTATTTCAAATTAACTTTATTAAAAATAGTCGTAATCGGATCTTAGATTTAGTGTTTGTTAACAATGATTTCAGTACAAATTTATTTAAAGTAACTTGTCCAATTTTGAAGAACTCAATAGATCATAAGGCCATTGGTATTAGATTCGAATTTTATATTTTCCGAAATAATTGTTGTAATGAAGTAATAAAGGTATTTGATTTCGCTAAAGTCAATTATGTCACTGTAAACAACTATTTATTGACAGTAGATTGGTACGCGCTTTTTTCCGACTTGAACCTACTCGATTCTTATTCAGCTTTCCGTGAGAAAATATATGAACGATTTGATAATATGGTCCCGTTAATAAAAGAGAAAGCACGTTCTATGCAACCATGGTCGAACTCAAGACTTGTTAATTTAAAAAACCGTAAAAATAAAGCGTTTAAACAGTACAGGAAAACTAATTGTATCTACGATAGATCAAATTATCTCTACATTATGACGGAATATACCTACCTTAATTCCTTCTTATATAAATCATACATTGCATCTTTCGAGTTGAAAATCAAATTAGATAGCAAACTATTCTGGTTGTTTCTTAATTCAAAGAGAAAACAATCATATTTTCCAAAGACCCTTGAACTTGATGGAGTGATGTCCAATAACATTCAAGACACTTGCGAACTTTTTGCTACTTTTTTTAAATCCGCTTTTAATTGCGACACGCTTCATAATCAAGATGTCTCAGAAAGATATCGTTCACTGCAACCAATCGTTGATATTGGAAATATGAGTGTAACATTAGAGGAAGTTCGTACTACGATGAATAGATTAAATGATAGTACTAAAGCTGGATGTGACTTAATTCCAGCCATATTTCTAAAAAATTGCTCGTCTTCATTAGCACAACCTCTAACCATCGTCTTTAATAAATCGCTTGAGACTGGTGAATTCTTAGATGAATGGAAAATATCCCATGTCACTCCAGTATTTAAATCAGGTCAGAAGCACTTGTTGAAGAATTACCGCCCAATATCCAAACTTGCAGCAATTCCCAAACTTTTCGAAAGCATAGTTAAAGATCAGCTTTATTTTCGACTAAAGGAATCTATAGCGTATCAACAACACGGCTTCATAAAAGGACGATCAGCTGCTACCAACTTAGTGCTCTTTACCAAATTTTGTAATAATGCCATTGAAAATGGTCATCAGGTTGATGTACTTTACACTGACTTCCATAAGGCCTTTGACAGAGTTCACCACAAGCTACTTGTTCTAAAATTACAAGCTTTTGGGTTATTTTCAAGCATTCTTTTGTGGATATCTTCTTATCTAACTAATAGAAAACAGTTTGTGAGAATAGATAATTGTAACTCCTCGACCTTTGATGTAGTCTCCGGAGTTCCTCAAGGAAGTCATTTGGGACCACTCCTATTTCTCCTTTTTATAAATGATGTTCCTTCGATATTAAAATTTTCAAAATGCCTATTATACGCAGATGATTTGAAAATGTTCAATAAAATCAGTACTAAAGAAGACTGTCAAAAACTCCAACACGATATTAATGCGCTCTCGGAGTGGTGTGTAGATAATCTACTGACTCTTAGTCTCCCTAAATGCAAAATTGTCTCAACGTATAGACGTCATAACGCTATTATCTTCAAATATACTATGAATAACATTGCCTTCTTAAGAACGGATGAAATTAAAGATCTTGGTATTATCTTTGATGTTAAATTATCATTTAAGCCTCATATTGAATTCATCATTGCCAAGGCATACTCGATGCTGGGTTTTATAAAAAGAAACTCCTCTGATTTTCATGACCCTTATACACTGTTATCGTTATTTTCCTCTCTAGTAAGGCCGATCCTTGAATATTGCTCTATCATCTGGAGCCCATCATATAACATTCACATTGCTCGGCTAGAACGCATCCAACGAAATTTTACCAGGTTTGCATTGCGCAGAATTAATTTTTCATCTGAATTGCCTAGTTATAATGATAGATGTTCTTTAATTGGGTTACAAACTCTCTCCATCCGTAGAGACTTACTTTGCATAATGTTTGTAAGAGACATTCTTACGTATCGTATTAATTCTTCTGAGCTTCTTTCGATTTTTAAATTGCGGGCTCCAGAGAGATTAGTAAGACACAAGTGTCTCCTATTCCAGGAGGCTCATAGAACAAATTATGGCCTTAACGAGCCAATCACGAGATGTGTGCTGTTATTTAATTCTTATAATGACAAAATTGACTTTACTTTAAGTAGAGATATTTTTAAGAGAGATTTGCGAATGTTGCTTTAGCACATTCCCTTTATATTTTTGAATTTATTTTTATTTCTTAGTTTTAAGTTTTCTGTAGCCTGTACATTTTTTTTAGTAGGCGATAAATAAATAAATAAATAGAACTGATAATATTAATTTTTATGAAAAATCTGTATTAAAAATATAAAATAATTTATTTTTATTGTAATAAAAACTTAAAATTTCAATACTGAATTTGTCTTTATTACTTTTTTCACTTACCAAATCGATTAACCCCTCCAATCACATAAAAATTGTAACATTACTAACGATTACTTTTTGGTTATTCTTTTTTATTAATTTTATATATAAATTAGTTATTTGAATTTGTATTATGAAGGAAATTTTAAAAAACAATGTACATTTCTCCACTTTTCGTTTTATGGAGTTAATCGATTTGTGCAGTGAACGGTTCATATATTCCCCCTTCGATTCCTTGTACTTTATACGAAATAAACTGCCAACAAGTCGGGCGAAACTTTATTATTCTTGGGACAAGTTGCGGATTAGTGGAAAGTCTATATGCAGGTTAGCGTGGTTAGGGAAAGCTAAGTGAAAGGGAAATCTTGGGCAGGGCTGTTGTCAATTTAACAATATTTCATTCATTTCTGCAAGTTTGGGTTTTTATGAGGGGAGGAGGAGGGGTAAGGGTGGGTGGATGTTAATAGCTTTTTAATTAATTGATTAAATCACGTCCTATATTCTCTGTATAGAATGTGTTTCATAGACGAAGTTGCATAGCATGTTCATAAAATTCGGTGTATTTTACATTCACGAAACCAAATATTTGTATGGGAGGGGGTAGAGAAGGTAGGGGAGTCGCCAAATTTGATATGTAGTTTTATTTTGCTTCTATTGTAAGCTGCTTGCAAAAAATTTCAAGTTCGTAGCTTTTAGTTTGTTGGTTATTAGTTGATTTAATGAAATTGGTCGAAATCATAGTTTTGTACGGGAGGGGGTAGAAGGGCAAGCGCGATTTCAAAACTTTTAAAAGAACTTCATTTGAATTATTTTTATAAGCTTTTATGCAAAATTTGAAATAGATAGCTTTTAAAAGTTAGCTGACAACTGATTTCTTAAAAATGCTCGAAAAAATAATTTTGTATGGGAGGTGGTAGAGGAGGTAGGGGAATCATAAAACTTGTGATGTAATTTTCTTTTTTTTCTATTGTAAGGTGCTCGTACAAAATTTCAAGTTCGTAGCTTTTAATTTGTTGGTTATTAGTTGATTTAATGAAATTGGTCGAAAACATACTTTTGTATGGAAGGGGGTAGAAGACCAAGCGCGATTTCAAAACTTTTAACGTAATTTAATTTCAACTATTTTTGTAAGTTTTTCTAAAAAATTTCAAATTGATATCTTTTAATAGTTAGGTGATATGTAATTGATTTCTTAGAAATTGTCGAAAAAATAATTTTGTATGGGAGGGCGTAGAAGTTTTAAAGGTTTTCGACCATTTAATATTTCGTATATTTAAAAATTTTTTTTAAATGCATTTCGCAAATTTTCAGTTTTCTACCTTAAAATTTCACTCAAAAATTTTCAGTTTATGTGTTTTTTTCAATGCACATGAAACAACTTGTTCACGTTAGACCGGGGGGTTCGGTTTATAACAATTATGAATTAAGTTATTATTATTTTTCTATGTACATCAAATAGACGTATCTACAAGCAAAATTTAAACTTTGTATCTTTCATCAGACCCCTAAGAAAATCACTCAAAATTTTCGACATTTTTGCTTATCACCTCCCTCCCCTTACAACCCCCAACTTAAAATTTTTACCAAAATTAACTTTTGTATAGTTCTACAATCTGACAAATTTTCGATTTGATATCTGTACTCCTTTTTGAGATATAAGGATTTGTAATTTTGAAAAGTGCGCCATTTTTAAAATGCTCCCCATTTCCTTCCACTACTATTATTTCAACATATTATAATTTTTTTTGTATTTTCCTAGTATAGCTTAATACACGATTCAAGTTTGATTACATAGCTTAAGAGATAGTTGAGATATTAATTTTTAAGTGTTTTTCTTTGCACCCCCCTGACCCTCCCCCTTACAATAATTAGCCACTCTCTAAGCTGATTACAATGGAATTATATGTCACCTTAATGGTCCCAAAGTATGAATTTTTTTCAATAAGTATTTTCGAAGATATAGTCATTTGAAAAAACAGTTCGGCCGACAATTTGTTTTTAGCCCTCCCTCTTCGGACGCCAATGGATAAAATAACTAAATTATTTTTAAAGTTTGTCCCACAACCTTCTCTATATCTGTACTGATTTTCAACCTTCTATCTGTATTCGTGGTGGAGATATTAGCAAGTGTAGTTTTCGACTTTTTCCCTCCCCCCGCCTCCCTCTTCCACCTAACACCCCCCAAAATTTAGAAAATAGAGCTCACTTACCCAATCAACAATCCACCCAAAAACGAAGATTCTACCTTTAACGGTCTCGGAGATATGAGTCCATATGTACGGCGTACGGCGGGACGGATTTTTTTTTTGCATTATTAGGCTAATTTAGTCATGAAACGCGAAAAAAAACATAACAGGGCTACGATTGCGCGTAAAGCGCAATCTTACGATACTCTAGATGAAATAGATTTTTTTGTGATCCCAAGAAATTTTGTATGGGAAGTGTTAGAAGGGGTAGCATTGAACTAATTTTTTCCCCATCATGCTAAAGTAGCTATAAAAATGTTTTATACAAAAAGCTTACTCCAAAAATTGAATAGGAGCTGAGAAAATTAGTGTGTTAGATTTAGTGAAAATGTGCAGTTTGTATGGGAGGTGGTAGAAAGAGTGGGGGGATTTTAGTGATTTTTCCAGAAATAGCTAAGAATATCATAAAATTGACATCTCTTAAATTTTAGACCAGTAACATTCATACTTTTCAAGAAAAGAAATTTTTTGTAAAACTGTGTCATATTGTATGGGAGGGGGTAGAAGGGGTGAAGCTAATCAAATATTTTTTTTCTGATCTTAGTGATAATACTAATTAAGTATTTATTACAAAATATGAGCTCGATGAATATTATATGTTCTGAGAAAATTGTCTTAGGGCATTTCATGAAAAAGTGTAGTTTGTATGGGAGGGGGTGGAAGGAGAGAAAGGATGCAAATAATTTTTCTGCTGTAGATTTATATCATCATGAAAATAATATATCCCAAAATTCAGACTAATAGCTTGTATACTTTTCGATTAAATCCATTTATTGTCAAATTGCGAAATTGTGTCATTTTGTATGGGCGGGGGTAGAAGGGGTGAAGCTAATCGTCTAATTTTTTTTGGCCTTACTAACAGTTTTAAATAAATATTTGGTGCACAATTTCAGCCCGCTAAATTTTATACACACTGAGTAAATTGGCTTAGAGTAATTCTTGCCAAGTACAGTTTGTATGGGAGGTGGTAGAAGGAGAGGGAGGACACGCATAATTTTTATACGGTAGATTGATATTATCATAAAAGTAATATATTCCAAATTTCAGGCGAATTTCTTTTAAACTTTTCGAGCAAATCTCTTCATTGTCAAATTGCGCACTTGTGTCATTTTGTATGGGAGGGGGTAGAAGGGGTGGAGCGATTTGGCCCGTTCACGAACTTGACCTTACTTTTTTGTTAAAAACGACGTGTACAAAATTTGAACTATCTAGCTCAACGCGTTCTCAAGCTAGAGAGCGAACAGACGGACAGACGGACGGACGGACGGACGGACGGACGAACGGACAGACGGACATCCGGTTTTGAGATTTTTGAGTGATAATATTAACTTCTGTATCATTCATTTTTTTCTCCAAGGCTTATTTCTTGGCGTTACAAACCTTAGAGCAAACTTATAATACTCTCAGATTTCATCTAGAGTATAAAAATTTGAGGGTTGCAAAGTTTTTTTTTTCTTGTGTCGATCACAATACTTTATTATTAGAATAATAAAGTAATAACAGTTAACTGGAAAACATTTGTTCATAAAACTATGAATACTTCTGACGAACTCATTTTAGTGGGTGATTTTAATATTCCAAGTCTTTCTTGGTCTTTTTCTGAGGATGATTAAACTCTCTTCCTTTTTTTTCCTGTAGATAGTATAATTGCACTTAGTCTCCACCAACTTAGTCTGGTTCGTAATTTCAATGGAAGACAGCTTGACCTAGTTTTTAATTCTAATTACTGTGCATATTTCGTGGAGGGGATCTTATCATCAATTTCTATCATTGATGTCTTATACCTTTCTATTAACATATTCCTTATAATTGACGAGGATCATAATTTTAGCCCTAGCGAGAAAGAGCAAAATTTTGATTTTAATCAAACCGATTTTTCGCGGTTTATTATACTCTATACGAAAACTGAAAGTATTATAAATTTGCCAAAAAATTGGTAAAGTTAAGAGGCTCGGAGAAAAAAATGAATCATATCGTTCTTAAACGGGCCAAATCGCTCCACCCTTTCTACCCCTCCCATACCAAATGTTACAATTTCGTAATTTGACAATAAACAAATTTGATCAAAATGTATAAATGCTATTGATCTGAAATTTGGAAGATATTACTTTTATAATGAATTCAATCTTTCGTATAAATTTATTTAGAATTTTTAGTAAGGTAAAAAAAATTAGACTATTAACTTTACTCCTTCTATCCCCTCCCAAAAAAGGTACGACATATCGTGAAATAGGTGCAATATTCAGCAGAAGTCATTCATCTGTCTAACGAGTCGTAAACAACTTCAAAAACACAGGAGTTTTGGTTTCAAAACCCAGATCTGGCCGTCCTCCAAAGTTGAGCCCTCAGCAAACTCGGAGTTTGCTCCGAACGATGAAGGCTAATCCTAGATTAACTGCAGCTGATATTGCAAAGGACATCAAAGCAAAGTACCGCAAGTCTATTTCTGATGTAAAATTCTTAGGAAATATGGGTATCACGGACGCGTTGCCTGTAGAAAGCCATTTATAACAACAGTAAACAGACTCATGCGGCTGGCGTTTGCTAATAAGCCAAAAGAATTTTGGAAACAAGTTATTTCCTCGGATGAAAGTAAATTTTGTATTTTTGGAATCAAAGGTCGGAAGATTGTATGGAGAAAAACTGGCGCGTCCTTCGTCGTAAAAAATCTCTGTCCAACAGTAAAGCATGGCGGTGTATGGCTAGTGGAGGACTTGGAAAAATGGAGTTTATTGAAAGTATTATGAATAAAATAGACTACCTTAATATTCTCAAGCGCAATTTGAAGAAAAGTGCAGAACATTTAGGCTTAAGCGACAACTTTTACTTCCAACAGGACAACGATCCTAAGCACACTGCGGAGGTAGTAAGACTCTGGTTGCTGTATAATGCCCAAAATCAGCTTCGTACACCGCCCCAATCTCCTGACCTTAATCCAATAGAGCATTTGTGGCATCACTTGGAACAAAGGGTTCGAGCGCACACAATAACGTCCAAGGTAATCTTCAAGGAAAGCCTGATCCAGGAGTGGAATTTAATAACCCCAGAATTCACTAAGAAGCTGGTAGATTCCATGCAAAAACGGTTGTGGGAAGTAATAAAGGGACGAGGATATCCCACAAGCTATTAACGAGGAAAAACAATTGTTTTATTTTGAAAAGAAACATTTGCACGCAGACTTTTTATTGTTGTAATTCAGGATTTGTTTTCGTTTTTTAATTTTAATATTTTTATGGAGTACAATAATCATAATTTTTGCTTTGTTTTACGTTTGTAATAAAGCCATGAAAAAAAAGAGAAAAAAAGTATTATGAAACAAATTACTTAACACGATGTTTTTTATAGATATGTTGGATGTGTTGAGTGTGTACGCAGACTTTTTCTGCCGAGTGTATATTAGATTATGTCTTATTTAAAATATTAAAACTAAGCAAAGTCAGAATTTGTTTTAAATACATTTTTGTCATTTATTTATACATATTCGAATTCTCTTAAGTGGTATTCGCTGCAACGCGGCCGTATAGTCTTTGCTGAAAATTGTTTAAAATACGAGTAAAAAAAAAAATTGCAATTCTTCAATTGACGAGGGAAATTAAATTTCTCATCGAAATTCATTGAAAAACTTATTAATGAAGCTATCAATCGTTAAGTACGATGGAGACAAATAAATCGATTGCGCCATGTAAAAAAAAAAAAACATGAGAATTTCGTGAACATTAAACGTGTATCGCGTGAGATGTGGCCCTTAATATGCCACGTATCTTCCTTTTGTACCGATATAAGAGCACGGAACCACTATATAAATGATCAATCTGACAGCTTACAGGGCGATCTTTTATTACACTGTACAAAATGATGATAGCCTACAGGCAACAACTAAATTTGTCTGTATACACACTACATAGGAATATAGGAATGAGTGCGGGACGAAATGGACCCACATTAGGATATCGGGAAGGCTGAAGGATTTTCTCCTTCCTTGTCTGGTCAACGATCACGATCGCCTTTCATCCGAGGCCAGGCCCAATTTTACCACGATCATCATTTCAAGATCGCTCGATTACTACGCGGCCGCGGAGGAACAAGAGAGCCGGGACGTGGACCACGCGCATCGAAATACCATAATTTTTGTGTTCGGTGCGAAAATAAGACTAATAACCAACATTTTGAAGACCACTAAAAGTCACGAAACATCTTCATTCCATGGGTTAGACCTCCGGCGAGTTCCCTATATCGGTACATATATGAATACGTATGTATGAAGAGTAATCTTCTCGCTGGATTACGTTTGGATCGGATCGTGTGCGTGTGGCTTACTCGATGGAAACAGATCGGATCACTGTGGATACCAGAGAGATTATCTACCGGGTTTATGCCGCCTACCCACTGTACACTGTGTGGTACACCTAATAATTGTTTACTTCAAATATTGTAACAATCGTGCATTGATGAACTCTTGTGTTGATCTTCACGATCTTATGGCGATCGATCCTCGATCTCGCACCGTACTTACCTATGAAATCCGATCGCTTTAATTCGACGAGCCAGCACAGAACCGTGAAATATTTTCGACATTAGGGTTCCCATACATCGCGATCCACCTATCATACGCGATCAGCGATCGTCAGTGTGATGTTTGGTATCTTAGAGCTTTTCACTGGAAATATTTGCTTGGTCATTTCGAATAATACGTCCGTAACCGTCAACGATTGAATTTATTGACCTCTGATTGCTCCGTAATGAAATACCACACAATCGAGATCCGTATTTCAAATCGTGCACCAGTTGATCAGCCTTATTAGGGTCAAGACAAGACGATGTCTTAGGAAGCATTTTGCCACAGCGAGTGGACGAGCCCGGGATTGCGATCGGTGTAAAATGTCTTCGATCGACGTACATATATATTTACCCCGTTTCATTGATCGATACGTCCCGTAATTAACTATTAAACCATCAGCTGTCAAATTTACATAGGCCAAATCGGATCGGGTTAAACAATGACGACAATTGCCGTCATTCAGCCATCAGCATCAACAGAGGATCCATGAATATCGAGAAGATGATCTTGCTATGCGGAGCTTAAGAACTGATCGATATCATCTTAAGCGATCGAAACGGATCGAATCGAATGGAATGGGCTTGGATATTATCTGAGTCACCTCGCATTCTTCATTGTACGTACCTTCAGGAATGCATCTCGCATTCCCCTCCGATGATCGAAATCAATTGATCACGGACTGATCATTCAAAGTATTTATCGTGACATTTGGTGATTGCTGCCATACGTTAAAGGTAATTTCAGTTAATGGACGTGTCAAAAAGTTTCGAAATTTTTTAAATGGGCATATTGACAGCTTTTATTGGTTTGTTAGCATGTTATTTTTGGCGGGCAATATTTCGAATGGATATTTCTCTTAGTCATTTTATTGATACAGTTTATTGAGGAGTGAAATGGCTTATGAATATAAGAAATATGGAATCTCTGTGGATGACTAATGAAATGGTGCTGGTTCAATTGAAGTGGTTACTTGGTTGTTCTATTAAAATGATATTTAGAATTTATTATAAGCATATCCATGAGCGAGGCTCGTTAGGCTAGTAAGTAATTATGATACAATTAATGAGTGAAAAAGGCGAAAACAAAAGCGAAAAGCAGCAACAAAAATAGTTACACGAATATACTAACAAAAAAGAATCATATAAAAATATAAGATACCTCTAGATAATAGTAAATTAAATTGAAGCTTGAAAACGAGAAGAAATTGATTAAAACAAATTAAATTACTTAAACCGTTTTGTCGAAAGTGATAGAAATGGCTGTGAATCGCAAAATCGTCCGCTATCTTGAAGCTAAACTTATCGATGATCCAATACGGATTCCGTTCCGGACGTTCCACAGGTGACCTCATGGTATATCTGAATGATCGTTGGAACTCTTACATCCATAAATTTGGTGATCGTCAAGTTCTAGCACTTGACATCGGTAAAGCGCTTGACAGATTTTGGCACAAATGTCCTAGTGAAGCTCAAAGCATTCGACTTAAATAGTAACCTCGCAAAATGGATGAAGACTTTCTTAAAAGAATGCATCATTCAAGTCGCATTGGATGGCGTGACATCTTCCCCCTTTCCCATAGATTTCGGAGTCCCCAAGGCTCTGTTTTATCAACGACACTCTTTTTTATTTTTATCAATGATCTTCTGTCGTCAACGCTCCATCCGATAACCTTGCTTTGCAAATGACAGTACCCTGGATAACATTTATGAATTCGAATCGATTACTAACGCTCACCGTGTCCCGGTAGCATCTAAACGTATCAAACTATTTGGATCATTGAACTCTGACCTAAACCTAATCTTGGAATGGGGCAGGATAAATAGGGTAGAGTTCAACACCTGAAAAACACAGGCCTGACATTTTTCCTTTAAACGTGATGTTCCAGCGTCGGTCTCTAATGAAACCTTCGGTGGTGTCCAGCTAGACTCTTCCGAATACTTTTCAATCCTTGGCATTAAAATAAACAACCATCTTAATTGGAACCAGCACATACTCGACGCAGTATTTGACGCTTCCAAATGCCTAGGAGTTCTCCAGAGATGTAAAAAATATTTTACTCCCAGTGACCTAGCAAATATCTATAAAGCCTACATTAGACGCCTCAAGTATAATTCGCATTTACGGGCTAAGGCACCCAAATGAAACTTGCGATGATCGACCGTGTCCAGAGACTAATTACAGATGAAGCCAACACGGTTTCTATAGAACATCGCAGAAGTGTTGGAGTCAATCAAATTCCTGTTAAGACCCCCTACGTGGCATAGGACAGAAACAACTCTCTTCCACAAGACGCGATCCTGAGCATCGGTCTCAAGCTGTTGCCAGGACTTGTTTATTCCTCTGGCCTCCTGCTCAACTGCTCGCTTCTATGTGTAACATGGTCGACCAACCTGACGTCTTCCTTGAATCTCAATACCTATTTTAGTCGGGCCAATTGTACTCCAAAGTTCGTCGTTGGAGATCACTTCTGGCCAGAATATTCCTAAAATGCGTCAGAAGCATTGGTTCACGAAAGTCTGTACATTCTTGGTAAGTCGAACCGTCGCTTTCCACGTAGTACAACCATATAACAACACGGATTTGACGCATGCGTCAAAAACTCGCAGCTTCGTGCGAAGGGATATCTCTCTTAACCTTCGGAAAGGGGAAAAGATACCGAAGGCCTGACGAGCTTTATTTAGCCGAGCCTCAACATCCTTTTCGGCTCCGCCGTCCATGCTGACAATGCTTCCGAGATAGCAAAAATCTTGCACCTCTTCCACATCCTGTCCGTTAAGAACAATCGGTGCTTGCGTTCGAACCCATGTGCATGTACTTGGTTTTACGCACATTTATTTTCAATCCCGCCTTTTTGCATTTAGAATGCAACGAGCGAACATTTGACTCTAAGTCCGAACGGGTATGTGCAAGCAAACACACGTCATCAGCATAATCAAGGTGACTTAAGATGTTAAATAGTCTCCATTGAAGGCCTTTACCTTCCCCACCTTCCAGTGCAGCTTTCAAGATGTCATTTATTACCACCAGCAACAGGGCTGGTGATAATATGCAGCGTTGTCTGACACGTTGTCTGTTCAGACAGGGAAGCTCTCGGACAGCCCTCCTCTATGCAAGACGCGACACCTTGCATCTTCGTAGGATTCTTTAATCATAGCTAAGACCTTATCTGGAATACCTCTCCTACGCAAAGCATTCAATATGTAATCTCGCTTAACGCCGTCGAAAGCCTTCTCGAAGTCCACAAACATGAGATGTAGTGGCGAACCCATTTCGGCTGACTGCTCTAATATTATCCGTAGGGTATTTGTGCGGTCGGTACAAGACGACCCTTTACGGAATCCAGCCTGATAAACTTCGAGAGTGCTCTCGACGACATCGCTAATCTTATTGAGAATTACCTTAGCCATGATTTTTGATACGGCAGTAAGTAGACATATACCACGCCTATTGCCACAATCCCGAAGGTCGCCCTTCTTCGGAATTTTCACAATGACACCCTCCTTCCATTTAGTCGGATATCTTCCTTCATTCCACACCTTAGTAAAGAGTGGGAGGAGTATATCGGCTGTTACATCCGGGTTCGGTTGGTAGTCCATCTATACCTGGAGCTTTCCTTCCCGCCATTCGGTTGGTGGTTCGCGGTGGAATTTCTGTTCGTCAACTGTTTCATGAATTTGAATAGTGAACCCATATCCCCAAGGTAAGTCGCAGATTCTGCCTTGTTTGCCAGATCTTCAATGGCCTTTCTCTTATCGCGTCTAACAGCCTTTTTAAGCTGTATATCAGCATCGCGGTAATTCTGCCCCAGGTCGGGCGTTCGTTGGTTGACATCGAGTTGAGAGATTGGATTGCCAATTTGGCTTTTTTCCGATTGCCAACTTTGTCCCATATGTCTTGCGACATCCAGGGCTTCTCACCGATTTGCACATATCCCACAGATTCTTCAGCACTAGTTAGAAAAGTGTTTCGGTTGCGTCCCAAATGGCGTCTAGTGTGCGCATCTCACATTCACCCAATGTGGATGACTTTTCGGGTAGAAAAGTGGTGTATTCGCGTTTTTTGTTGGGATCTCTGAGTTTATCCACATTAAGCTTCCGCTTCATTTGAAGAATTTGTTTTCGGATAGCTGCTGTACACAATCTCAAGCAGGCAACCATCAAGTGGGGATCGCTTCCCACGTCAGCTCCACTTTCTCTCGCACATCGAGGAGACATCTTCTCCATCGGCGACTTATAGCCAAATGGTCGATCTGGTTCTGAGCAACACTATCAGGGAAAACCCAAGATGTTTTATGATGACTCTTGTGTGGAAAAAGGGTCCCTCCGATGACCATTTGCCGAGTACTACAAAACTCCACAAATAATTCGCAGTTTTCGGGTCTTTTAATCCAAGGTCGTGACGCGTCGACCCAATGGTCACCATGCCTCCCCATGACGTGTTCTAGTCCAGTGTAGTCTGATCCAACCTGGGCGTTCATATCTTCCGAGATCATAATAATATCACCTCTTGGAACACGTTCGAAGGTGGCACTCAGTTGGCTATAAAACTCATCTTTGTCACCAGATGTTGCGGTATTAGTTGGTGCGTAGCACTGCACAATTGTGACGTTTCTGACACTGGTCCTAAGCCTGACGACGATAATCGTATCCGAAATTGGTTCCCAGCTAATGAGACTGTTTCTCGCTCTCGGTGTAAGGACGAACGCCACGCCATTTTTGGCTTCACTTTCAGGGCCAATTTACAGAATAGTGTTTCCACTAGGGGCTCGTTCTTCTCCACGTGGACAGGATACTTGACCTCGCACAAGCGAAAGATTTGGATGTTATAGTGCTCCATTTCACGGTCGATCACTGATTGGCGGTACAAGGACCGAGTAACTCCAGCTCTCCCCCCGTCATTCAATGTTCGAACGTTCCAGAAGCCAATCGTAGTCCGTTTTCGAATGCCAAGAGTCAGTACCGTAGAGTCAGTACATATCCGAGGCGCTGTATCCGTTTCTCGTATCAGTTAGGTCTTGAGATCACGGGTGAAAAGCCCATGATCCAGTGAGTGTCAATTTGCCATTTTTAGGGAAAGCAGGACTTGCTGTGGGTGAATTCTGTAGCCCCTATCCCACAGAGGGATAGTTAGCTCAGGTCCGTAGAGTCGCTAGTCTCCAAAGGTAGTTGCAGGAATTGGTAAAAACCTCATCCTACAACTACCCCCTTGCGGGGAGAAGTGTTGGAGTACTAAGCATTTACTACCGCTACTTCCATGGTAAATGCAGTGAGGAACTTTCTAAACTAATTCCACCTCTTTACTAATTTCCGAGAAATACTCGCCTAGCTTCAAGTGCACACGAGTTTACTGTTGAGCTTCTAACTTCGCGTACAATAAAATATAGGCAATCATTCATGCCCGAACTTCAAAGCTTTGGAATGTATCGCCAGACGCTCTATTCCCATTGCCATACGGCCTTCGACGTTTCAAACTCAACGTCCGCCGGCATTTTAATTCAATTGATGTCTTATTAGGTTATGTGATTCGCAGATTCAAGGAAAAATAATTGGCCATAAGAATTTGATGCTTCTGATGAATTGTCCTAGTTCGCTCCATCATATTGTGGTTGTCAAGATTTTTGATTGCTTTATTTTGAATTTTTTGAATACAATCAAGTTTTGATATGAAAGCAGAACCCCAGATAATCACTCCGTACTGGATTTAACTGTTGAATGGCGAGAAATAAACTGCCTGTTTTGGGTCGTCAGGTACAAGATTGCTGATTTTCCTGAAAATTCCTGCTATAGGTCCCAATTTTTTCCTTAAACTATTTAGGTGAACATTTCAGCTTAGTCACGAGTCCATATATATGCCTAAATATTTGAAATATTCGACTTCTTCGATGGTCTTATTTCCGTAGGTTATGTGTAACTGGTGTGAGGTAGATTTATTGAAGAGCATGTACTTGCTTTTTATGGCATACAGATAATTTGTGCTTATCTGTCTAGCTATTGATTTTATGCAAATCTTGATTGATTTGGTTTTGCAAAAGTTCTGGTTCCTTTGCTGAATACAATAAAGTTATATCGTACGCAGATGTCTCCGATGCTATTGAACGCAGCGTTCCTCAAAGAAGCGTTTTAGGACCGACGCTGTATAACATTTATACTGATTTAATAACAAATATAAAACATATTATAGAATTTATTTATTATAATATAGAAAATATTTGTTATTAAATCAGTATAAATGTCACACAGGGTCGGTCCTAAAATGCTTCCTCTAACTTTTAATATCATCTTACTCTACACACATTGAAACCTCGAGTTAAGGTAGCTGTTAAACCAAGCAAGACTTCTCTAATTTCAATAGCGAAATTTTTCTTAGCAGTATCTGATGACCGATGCTATCGAACACTTTGAATAGATCTATAAAAACTGCAGCAGCATATCGATGGCTATCACATGATGACAACAGCTTCATGACAACACCAAATAAGGCTCTCTTTGTGTCGGAGTTAGTTCCAAAACCATATTGTTTGTTGAAGTTTATATTATTATGAGTCGGAAACTCTTGTATTCGAGATTTTACTGTAATCTCCGAATTTTTGTTTAAGGCTGATAAAATGCTGATGCTGTTAAAATCGTTAACGGAACTGATCCCTCATTGGGGGAGGCATTGATGATCGGGGTAATGGGACCCGCAAGACACTGCTTGTACTCTTTAAGCATTTTGATAGAAATTTTGCCATGTCCTTTGATTCAATGGACAACAAAGCTGGTGTTGAGAGATATTTGGCATAAAATGCATTGCTGAAATGGTTATTGATTTTATTTACTAGATTGACTTTTGAATGGGCATGCGTTACTTTCAGGAATAAAAATGATGAGTTTACAGGGATGATACTATTATAAATACATTCTTTGACTCTATACCATGCAGCCGTGTGCGTATGTCCATATAGTTTGATAACTTGCGCCCCATCACGAAGATTAAACATTTAAACTGGTCTAATGTTGATTTCGAAAGCCGAAAATTTTCGCACTGTCTGTTGACAAGACCGGTGTATATGATAGTGTGATTGGGCGTAAAGCCCAATCGTGCGATACTCTAGACGAAAGAGAAATTTTTTGATTTTAAAAAATTTTGTAGAAGAAGTGGTGGAGGGGGTGACAACATTGAACTACTTTTTTCACATCACACTAGAATTGCCACCAAAATGTTTTATAGAAAATTTAGAATTAAGCAATTTAATAGGTACTGAGAAGATTTAGTAAAATTATGCAGTTTGTAAGGGAGATGGTAGAAGGAGGGAGTTTTAATGGCTTTTTAGAAATAACTGAAAACATCATGTTTTTGACATGTTTTAAATTGCAGATCAGTAGCACTCATACTTTTCAGGAAAATCGACGAAGTTGTTAAATTGTGTCAGATTGTATGGGAGGGGGTAGAAGGAGTAAAACTAATCGTCTAATTTTTTTTTGGTCATATGCAAAATTCTAAATATGTATTTAGCGCATAATTTGAACTCGATCAGTTTTATACGAACTGAGTAAAATTGTTTACAGTATTTCATAAAAAAGTGCAGTTTGTATGGGAGGTGGTGGAAGGAAGATGAGGACTCAAATAACTTTTATACAGTAGATTTAAATCATCATGAAAGCAGTATATTCCAAATTTCAGATGAAGAGCATTTACACTTTTCGAACAAATTCGTTTATTGTCAAATTACGAAATTATTTCATTTTGTATGGGCGGGGGTAGAAGGGATAAAGCTAATCATCTAATTTTTTTTTTGATCTTACTAATAATTCTAAATAAATATTTGGAGCTCAATTTTAGCTCGATAAATTTTATACGCACTGGGCAAATTGGTCTAGAGCATTTCATGAAAAACTGCAGTTTGTATGGGAGCTGGTGGAAGGAGGGTGAGGACAGAAATAATTTGTAAACAGTAGATTGAAACCATCACAAAAGCATTACGTTCCAAATTTCAGATCAATAGCGTTTACACTTTTCGAGTAAATCCGTTTATTGTCAAATTACGAAATTGTGTCATTTTGTGTGGGTGGGGGTAGAAGGGATGAAGCGATTTGGTTGGCCCGTTCACGAACTTGACCTTACTTTTTTGTCAAAAACGACGTGTACAAAATTTGTTCAACGCGTTCTCAAGCTAGAGAGGACACGGACGGACAGACAGCCAGACAGACAGACGGACGGACATCCGGTTTTTGAGATTTTTGGGTGATTATATGAACTTCTGTATCATTAATTTTTTTCTCCGAGCCTTATTTCGTGGCGTTAAAAACTTCGTGGCAAACTTATAATACTCTCAGATTTCATCTAGAGTATAAAAATTTTGAGTTTCAGTATTTTTTCAATACACATAAATCAGATCGTGCAGGTTAGAGATACTTAATATACACTAACACAGTGATTGCGCAGGAAATTTGAATTTTCTCAATTCTTTTTCTTTTATGAAGCAAACTCAATCATACTTGATTGTTATTTACGTAATCATATTTATTTTCGATTGCAATGAGTGAATCTGTGCAAAAACTTTTAATTTAATGCAAGTTTGTGCTCATATCCATACATTTGAAAACAGGCAAACTACAAGTCTGTTTAATGCATTTTTGCCGTCTTGTACTTTTAAACTCACGCTGAACTGTTGGTTTTATTGCATTGTCCAAACTCTATTAGGAGATTAGTGTTAATGTGTATCGAGTATCTCTGGTGCAGGTTAGTAGCCCACTTCGATGCAGAAATGTCCTGGTTCAAATTATTTTATTTGAACTTTTTATCTTTTACCAGAGCCCTACAAATATACGCATAATTTTCGACATTTTGGTTTCAAGTTTTATCTATATATAAAGCTTAATAGATTGTCGAGACATTAGTTAAGTGCTTTTCTTCCCCCTGACCCTCTTCCTAACAAGTATAAGACTCTTTAAAGTCAATAATAGTGTTGTTGCATACCACCTGACTGTTCCTACAATTGGAACTTTTAGCGTTAAGTAATTCCGAAGAATAATAATTTGAAAAAAAAAATTCAAGTTTCATCGTGTTATCTGTAGTTTTGGCTCCGGCGCTCACTTAACCTCCCCCTTCCACCTTTCACTTCACAAAATTTAGGTAATGAAACTCACCTAATGAACAATTTACCAAAAAATGATATTCCTATCTTTAAGATCTCCGACATATGAGTCTGTATGTGCGACGTACGGCGAATGGACAGACATATATTTTTTTGGATTTTTATGCTAATCTCGTCCTAATATGCAAAAGAACAAAATTTCAGGGTAGCATTTTTTTTGTGTCCATTAATACTTTATTATTGGAATAAGAAAATTAATAAATGTTTTCATGGTCTGGAAAATAAAAGCTCTTTTTTTTGCCATTTACCTATCCAAATTTTATTTTACCTATAATATAAATAGAAGCTATGGTGTAGCCTAGTAGGTAGCGTGTTGGTTTTGTAATGAAAAGGTCGTGAGCTCAAATCCCGGTCGACGCAATATATAATTCCAGCGCATTGCCTGCTTGGATATACCTCGGTCACCTCAATCTACGAAAATGAAAAAATTCGTAGAAAGAGGGTTGTGCGAAGGGCTAGCAACCCTTCCACAATAAGTGATATAAAATGTTAAGGAACCTGAATATCAGGCGGCCAAGATCCGATTTGGGCTGTAGCACCATTGTAGAAGTTGTAGATAATAGAAATAGATTTAAGTAAATCTACGTAATACTTTTTGGGCTGTTTAGAGGTTTCTTATGGATAATTTTAGGTATCATCAACTTCAAATACGTTTTACGTAAATAACGTTCCAAAAAACAACAAAAATTTAATTCAAAAAGTGTCTCTACCAAACTGTACTTAATTAAGGTAGATAGCTTTTAAAATCAAAATTGTGAAAAAATGAGCTTAACATAATTTTATTAGCCGCTACAGATTTACGTGAAACAAAACATTAAGCCATACGGTCATTGGTTCGGACCACCACAAGAAATTCCATAATCCTTCATTATCAACTAATCACCGGCGATAATATCAACTGGTGTGGTCGCCAAAATGCAAATCGATTGCACAAACAGGCTCCGGCCATAACCGAAGCCCCCAAATAACTGCGCCCGACCGAGACCCAAATCGAAGGTCTTTGCAATCGTCCCATAAACCAGGGGGACAAAGATAATAAATGGCGTCGTAAAAGTTTCTTTATGAACAAACAAATTTCCGAAAATGGAATTTCTCACAAAAGCCCGATAACTAATTAACTCCGAAATACGCTGCTCGCCCCATTCAGCGTCCAACCGAAGAAGAAAACGGTAGAGGCTCCACAGGTCTACCTTGAGACTTGTGATGATCTCGGATGATACCTGAACGTATTAAAGTACCCTGAACACAAGACAAAACACCGTACGATCGTCTTCTCGACAGCTCAGCGTGCGGAATAAAAAGTCACTGCGTTTTCATAATAATTACCAGAATACGTGAGTTTTGTGTTTAAAACCACAGAAATGTGTTCCAACAAGGATTAAAATGTCAAGACTCCATTCGTCACTCCACGAAGATTAATAACTTGAAATTTGCGGTCGGCATTATGCCCATCTCTCTGTCCCGGACCCATATTATCGCCTGGCTGGGACTGGGATACGACAGCATTCCCTAGCAATCGTAGCCTCTAGCCAGACGGCCGTAATGCGAAAGGCAACAAAGTGGCGTGCCAACGATCCAACGCTCGCAAAAACGATCGCCCAGCTCAAGCCAAAGGTCTAAAAACTGACCAGTGCGTCCCGATCGCCTACCGCTTCCACTATCCTGGTCCGTGTAAGATGGCACTATGCCACCTTTTTGCGCTTTCCGTTGCTTGTTTTGGCACTAAAGTAGCCAAAGACCTTACAAAAACTTGCCCGAAATAAATGCGAGCAGGGTGGATAACTAATAGCCTTGTAATTTGGCCAAATTAGTTATTTATGTCGCGTTAATTTCGTTCTCAATTTGTTTGAAAAATTTAAGGTGGCTCTCGATAGCCGCAGAGCACAACCATTAGCCTCTGTTCTTGCGGTTTGGGCTCCAGCAAGGTCGTCGCTGAGCCTAATTAAGATCCGTGAACGAAGCAGCGAAATATCTGAGGAAATGATTGGAGAAGATCTACAAATCGCTGAATATTTTTTTTTTTCCTTTTTTTATGCTAATACTTGTATGTTTTATTGTTCCATTTGAATTTCGAGGAAGAATTAGTTTTTTTTTTGTGTTTATTTCTCTCTTGAACTTTAACTAATTATTGGTTTTGGAATTAATGTTCGGTGACTGAGTGCCTAAATTGTGCAAGCGAGTGAAATAAATTATGGGGTTTGGTACAGAGATGGTGATATGATTAAAGAGTAGTGAAGGTGGTAATTATAGAATGCTATGAAGTAAATTTACAAAATGCAAGCTATTTAAACTAAAAAAAAGCGTGAAACAGATTACAATCTATTCACTTTTATTTTAGGTTTTCGAATCAAAATCCAGAGAAAAATTAAAAATTGTATACATGCAAAATAACCTGGAGAACATAAAATCTGTAAGGAGTGAAAAGTAAAAGTATTATACATTGCCTGCATCAAATTATTATCATTTAAATCTAATAACAGTGACACATAGCGGTCCTAATTATAATTTACCTAATTCGTAATTTAGCTCACCTTCATCGTTAGTAGATTGGCGACACATACCACTTTGCTAATTAAGAAGAGCCACTCATTCATCTGTAATATTTTTAATAAGTTGAATTGCATAGCCAACACATAGACAATACAATTTTGCAAAGAAGGCCACAAAAGAAGAAAAACGATCCTTAGTCCTATTTTGTAATCGTTTGCAAGTCATCTTTCATAGCTGAACGTTTAAATCACGCTTCAAAGATTTCATGTAAGTCAGAACTGTCAGAAAATTACTTTTTTTCTTCTTTGTAGTACGAAAAATCTGATATGAAATGGCAGTTTTAGTACGTTCTTCATCGTTATAGTCCAAATTGTCAGAAATATTAGAGAATTTAGCTAAATTAGATGATTTAGCTGAGAGTACTTAGCTGATAAATGATCACTATTTTGGTAATTTTGCTAAATTAGTATGTGACACATAGCCGTTTAATGACAATTCGAGATTAATTGTAATTTAGCTGCGCTATTTGTTAATGGTATAAGCCTTGATAACATATTTGTTAAATATTATACTAATCGTTTGGAGCAAAAAGTCAATACTTTGAAGAAAAATTATTAAGGACTACGTTTGCATTGTAGAGCTCGATGAAACTGAAATTGGAATTTTTGTCTATTTGATTGTCCGATATTCCTGTATTCTTATTCTTTAGTGTTTGTTTTGCTAAATTTTACACTTGGTGGCTTCTCTTCCAAAGTTTCGAAGCCGATGAAAAATCTACGCCGAAAATTATTATCAAGGAAAATAGTATCACTCTCCCAAATGAAATTAAAAACCTAATTTCAATTTCAGTTCATTTCATCCAGAAGGAGATAAAATATGAAATAATACAGATGCGAAATAAAAACTGGAATTTTATTCTAGAAGGCTTAAGCAAAGGCTCCACAAAATTGTGAAAAGTCAGCAAAGTCTTGAAAAATAGAGAAAGAAGTGTATCTTATCTCAAACTCAACAATAAAAATATTCATGCTGACAGCGAAAAGCAGAAATACTTCCATTCCTCTCATGATATCGTAGGCTCAAACTCCACCCATGATCAATTCACTAAGGATTTCAATGATCAAATTAATAATCTGCTCTCGGCTTCCTTATCAAAATTCGAGCCAAACCCGGATTCTGCTGTTCAGACTACAATTATATAATTCTTAAACCATTTATATGTTAAAAAAATTTCTTATGGAGTGGAAAGAAATTTCGATAAAGGTCTCAGCAAGGACCAAATGTCACGGATAATAAAGCGTAACAGTGTAAAATCCGGAAATCATTCTTTTCAACTCGCAATGCCCTTTGAAAACATTCACCAAACCGAATTTACTTAGTATATCAATAATCTTACTTACTATACAAATTAGAGATTAATTAAAAAGAAAAAGAAAAAAAAAGAAAATTAATTTAATAATTAAAAAATTTGAAGTATAATGACCAAAGTGTTGGCTGGTCCAACATTGTGTAACCCATAGTATGCGAACGTTCCCGCTTCACTCTCTGATGAATATTTCTTATGCAGGATATAGAAGAGCCTTAATCCGTTTGACTGTAACAAAACCAATCAGAAACGATTGACCGGATATTGATCTGGATTTCATTATTAGCTAACAAATTAATCTGTACTTAACCTGGAATACATGTCTTACAACGAAAGATTTCCGGATTTTGAACTGTTTGACTTATTATGTGTGACGTTTCGGTCTCTGCTGTGGCCTTTATCAAGCATTCTATTATTCTAATAATAAAGTATTGTGATCGACACAGAAAAAAAAGTCTGCTACCCTGAAATTTTGATTTTTTTCGCGATTCATGCCTAAATTATCCTAAAAATGCAAAAATAGAAAAGCCGCCGTACGCCGTAAGTTTATGCCCCAACGACTCGAAACTATTGAAGCTATCAACTTGAAAATTAGTAAGTATAATGATGTGAACAATCGGTTAGCTAATAGTGAAATCCACATCAAAATCCGTTCAAAAGGTTTTGTTACAGTCAAACGGATTAATGTGCTCCCAGTGCAAAATAAAGTCCATGTGATGCCTAAAGGGTTCTCAATTATGTATTATATGTATATAAGAACTCCGCCATAGACGGTCCCAAGCCCGGTTGAGAAAGAAGGAGGGAATATGAAGTTAGCCTGAATGGCCAGTAACAGCAGTGCGTCTCAGGAAATAGGCAAAAGTATGGCATAGTTGGACTCGCAGCATAGCAGTGAGAACTCCAGTATGTCATATTTAGCTGAAAACTCCCACCCTTTTTCTACTAGGGTGTAACAAATAAGTAGGACAGGTCCTCCAGGTCGGGGGTTGGGCGAGGCTCCGACAACGCATCACCCGAAAAAATCACTGTCCAGAAACCTGAAGAAGAGCCTCGGAACGGATGGGATCAACGGCAACGACCCCGCAAACGCAAAATAGACTATTCTATTGGATCTTGGAATGTTCGGTCCTTATTTAGGACAGGAGCTCTGAAAGAGTTTCTCGAAGAAGTGGCAAAACACAACATCAACATAACTGCCACCCAAGAAACGAAATGGCTCGTTAGCGAAATCATGGACATGAGATCACACACAATCTATCCAAGTGGAAAATTGTCGGGAAGCAGAGAGTTTGGAGTCGCTTTTGTCGTTGATGAAAAATTTTGTCAGCAGGTCACGAGTTTCAAACCAGTAAGTGACCGATTATGCGCAGTCCGAATAAAGACATAATTTTTCAACACTTGGTTGGTCTACTAAAGACGAATTTTATGCCACTCTAGAGACAATCTATGATTCACTGCCCTCGAATGACCTAAAAGTTGTCTTAGGGGATTTTAATGCAAAAGTCGGAAAGGAGGAGGCTCATAGAGGAACACAGGAGGGCACAGTCATGACATAACCAACGACAATGGCCAACGTCTTATTGAATTCGCAAGCAGCAAAAATATGATTGTAAGTTCTCGTGCTTCCCACATTGCGATATTCACAAACGAACGTTGGCATCACCAGATGGTCACACCTTCAACCAAATAGACGACGTTATAATTGAGAAAAGTGCTGTTTCCAGTATAATTGATGTACGAACCCTCCGCGGTGCAAATTGTGACTCTGATCACTATCTAGTCAGAGCTAAGTATCGATGCAGAATAGCTTGTCGTGGATATTCGAAAACGAGTAGAGCTCGCAAATTCAATGTCGACAAGCTTAACGACGAAACGGTGGCGCAGGCTTACATGTTAGCATGTAATAAACACCAATATATGAAGATATCCTAAATATGCCAGTTGAGAATGTGTGGACGAAAATACGAGACGGCATCAAATCCTCCGCGGAAGAGGTATTAGGGTATCGAGCACGGCGAAAAAATAATGATTGGTTCGATCAAGAATGTCGCGACGCAATAGATAGAAAGAACGAGGCTTACAACATTTTTACTGAACGACCAACACGAGCCAAAAAAGAAAAATATGACGAGCTTAGGCGACATGCGAAAAAGACCTGCAGACGAAAACAAAGGAAGTACCATAATGACAAAATACAAAAAATGGACGACGACATGGGAAAAAATAAAATGCGGGACGCATACGCCATAGTAAAAGACTTAGAAAAGGGATATAAGCCAAAAACCAGTCTCTGCAAAGACGTGGAGGGCAACATGGTATGGGCTTCCTACTTTGAATCCCACCCCATTAGCACCGATCACGACAGACAACATTTCAATTCAAGCTTCAACTGACGAAGATGAACCATCAAGACACTACCCACGCTTGCTGAAATCAAAGCAGCCCTATGTGACCAAAAACGAAACAAAGCACCGGGAATTGACGAAATACCAGTTGAACTTCTGAAAAACGGTGGAAATTGTGTCGCTGAAATACTGCACAACATGATATGCAAAATTTGGGCAGAGGAAATCATACCCGACGATTGGCGAAAAAGCATTACACGTCCAATTTACAAGAAAGGAGACAAACTCTGCTGTGAGAATTACAGAGGAATATCATTGTTGTGTACGTCCTATAAAATACTGACAAAAATAATTAAACGTCGTCTTAAGCCCTATACTAATCAAATAATTGGCAAATACCAAGGCGGATTCAGAACCGGACGATGTATAACAGACCAGATATTTTTGGTGAAACTGGTGCTTGAGAAATGCTGGGAATCTAACACAGACGTGCACCAAATCTTCGTATATTTTAAGCAAGCATACAACAGTATCGACAGGAACGTACTGTACCAAATCATGCTTGACTTTGGAATTCCCCCAAAACTAGTCCGACTAACAAGACTCACAATGACGAACACTGAATCCCAAGTGAGAATACAAACCGATTCCACAACCAGCTTTCGAACGGAATGTGGCTTAAAGCAGGGAGATGGTCTAACCCCTATGCTTTTCAACTTGGCACTAGAGTATGTCGTCCGAAAAATCTCAGTCGACACCAACGGGACACTGCTATTCAAGTCCACCCAGTTAGTAGCATACGCTGACGGCATTAACATCCTTCCCTAGTGCTAAGGAGGTATTTGTCAATTTTGACTCCGCCGCAAAAGAAGTTGGATTGCGCATTAACGAAAGCAAAACAAAAGTAATGACGCAAACAAGAAGGAGAACGCCAATCAGACAAAACATAACAATTGCGGAATATAATTTGGAGAGTATATCTTGGGGCTAATCTAGCAAAGGATGGTAATGAAACAGACGAAATCAAACGACGGATAATAATTTATTAAAAATTAGCAGCTGGAGGACGCGGTCTTTGGATCGAGACGATTGGAGGCGACGACTTCAGGAGGTCAGGGCCCGATGTGGGCTGTCGCGCCATTGATGATGATATCTCAAATAAATTCAGACTCAATGACAATGTCAGGCTGATGAGACATTCAAAACCACTTAAGAAATATACGTCGTACTGAATACGGACAAAATGAGCCTATTAACAAATGCTGAAGAGTATTTAACAAATTCAGCGCACACTATACCCCTCCAATAAATAAGCTGACATAAAAACTGAGTCTACGCTCCATTTTATAAGGTCCCCACATCCCGATTGAGCCTTCCACCAGTGCCTATCATATGTCATATATGTATATCAAATTTTATTTAATTAGCTAGCAAACGCTCGCGACTTCGTTCGCATATAAGTCGCAATAATAAGCAATTTTTGAGAGTGTAGTTAGTAATACATTATGTGGGATATATAATCTGCTTACATTAATGGCTCTTTGAATACAATGTATTTTGTTGGAATCAGAACCAGAAAGTATTAAGAATGATAGCATGATTCTCGCATTTAAATGGAAGAGGCTCGTGATCAAATCAATCCCGTGATTTGAGATCATATACGTATTGAAGAGCATTAAGGACATGCGAATAATTATAGCTTGTCTTAATTTAAAAAAAAGCCCAAATAAAATAACATTAAGCTTGAAAACCTAACAGGACTACGATTGTGCGTTGAGCCCAATCATACGATACCATAGATGAAATCGAAATTTTTGTGATATTATGAAATTTTGTATGGGAAGTGGTAATTTGTTTCACATCATGCTAGCGTAACTATTTCGAGAAAGAACTATAATCATCATGCAATTGATATATTTTAAATTTCATGTCTGTATCATTCACGCTTTTCAAGAAAATCGAATTTTTGTAAAGTCGTGGAATTGTGTCACATTGTATGGGAGGAAATAGAAGGAGTGAAGCTACTCGGTTAATTTTTTCCCGATATATATAATAATACCAATTAAGGATTCGTTACAAAATTTTAGCTTGATGGAAGCTATACGTACTGAGAAAATTGGTGTATAGTATTTAATGGAAAAGTATAGTTTGTATGGGAGGTGGTAGAAGGAGTAGGAGGACTCAAATAATTTGTAAGCATAAGGATGGTATTTGTAATAAAATTAATATATTTTAAGCTTCAAATTAATAGCTTTTATAGTTTCGAAAAAAATCGATTATTACATATTTTTGAAAATGTGTCACTTTGTATGGGAGGGGGTAGAAGGCGTGAGGGGAGTAACATAAAACCAAAAGCAGATTACATCCTGCAGCAGGCCTAATAAACTGTGCAAGTTTCGTTACAATCGGTTCAGCCGTTTTTGCGTGAAAGCCGGACAGACAGACAGACGGACAGACAGAGGACAATTTTAAAAACGCAAGTTTCTACTTAGTTATTGCTAAGCTAAAGTAAAAAACTAACTTATAGCCATTTCTAAACAATTAGCTATTGTTAGATTTATTAAAAACGTGGATGTAGTCTAGTGGATAGAGTACTGGTCTAAAATGCGGAATTCGTCAGTTCCAATCCCGGTCGAAGCATAATTCTAGCAGACTGCCTGCGTGGGTATATTTGGGTTACCTCAATCTGCTAAAATTAAAATTCGTAGATGGAGGGCTGTGCGAAGGGCTAACAGCCCTTCCACAATAATTAATGAAATGTTAAGGAACCTGGAAGTTAGGAGGCCAAGGCCGTTTGGCTGTAGTGCCATTGAATGAAATTGAATGAATATTACTTTATTATTTTTTAATAATAAAGTATTGTGATCGACACAGAAAAAAAAAAAATTTGCTACCCTGAAATTTTGTTTTTTCGCGTTTCATGACTAAATTAGCCTAAAAAAGCAAAAAAAAAAAATCCGTCCCGCCGTACGCCGTACATATGGACTCGTACCTCCAAAACCGTTAAAGGTAGAATGTTGGTTTTTGGATGGATTGTTAATTTGGTAAGTGAGCTCCATTATCCAAATTTTGGGGAGTGTGGGGTGGAAGGGGGAGGCGGGGGGATGGAAAAAGTCGAAAAATACACTTGCTAATATCTTCACCACGAATGCAGATAGAAAAATGAAAATCAGCATACATATAGAGAAGATTGTGGGACATACTCCAAAAATAATTTAATTTTTTTATCCATTGGCGTCCGAAAAGGGGGGGCTAAAAGCAAATTGTCGGCCGAATCTTTTTTTGAAATGGTTATATCTTCGAAACTACTTACCATAAAAAATTCATATTTTGGGACAATTAAGATGGCGTATAGATCCATCAGAATAAGCTTAGAAATAGGCTAATTCTTGTAAGGGGGAGGGTCAGGGGGGTGCAAAGAAAAACACTTAAGAATTAATATCTCAACTATCTCTTAAGCTATGTAATTGAAATTTAAAACATATACTAAGCTATACTAGCGAAATATAAATATATATATAAAATTTGGTCATAATAGTAGTGGGGGGAAATAAGGAGCATTTCAAAAATGGTGCACTTTTCAAAATTAGAAATCGTTATATCTCAAAATTGAGTGCAGATATCGAATCGAAAATTCGTCAGATTATAGAACTATATAATTTATAATTTTGATAAAAATTTTGAGTTAGGGGGTGTAAAGGGAAGGAGGTGGTAAGCAAAAATGTCGAAAATTTTGAGTAATTTTTTTAGGACTCTGGTCAAAGATAGAAACTTTAAATTTTGCATGTGGATACATCTATTTTATATACACAGAAAAAAAATAATAATTTGATCCACAATTGTTACGAACCGACCAGCACGGTCTAAGGGGCACAAGGTGTTTCATGTGCAGCGAAAAAAACACGAAAACTGAAAATTTTTGGATGTAATTTTAAGGTAGAAACTTGAAAATTTGGGAAATACATTTAAAAAAAATCCCCAAACGTATAAGATATTAACTGGTCGAATACCTTTGAAACTTCTACCCCCTCCCATACAAAATTATTTTTTCGACCATTTTTAAGAAATTAATTATCACCTAACTATTAAAAGCTATCAATTTGAAATTTTGCATAAGAACTTATAAAAATATTTAAAATAAAATTATTTTAAAAGTTTCAAAATAGCACTTGCCCTTCTACCCCCTCCCATACAAAAGTATGATTTCGACCAATTTCATTAAATCAACTAATAAACAACAAATTAGAAGCTACGAACTTGAAATTTTGTACGAGCACCTTACTAGAGAAAGAAAAGAAAATTGCATCACAAATTTTGCAATTCCCCTACCTCTTCTACCCCCTCCCATACAAAATTATTTTTTCGAGCATTTTTAAGAAATCGGTTATCAGGTAACTCTTAAAAGCTATCCATTTCAATTTTTGTCGGAAAACTTATAAAAATAATTGAAATGAAATTTTGTTAAAAGTTTTGCAATCACGCTTGCCCTTCTACCCCCTCCCATACAAAAGTATCATTTCTACCTATTTCATTGAACCAACTAATAACCAACAAGTTAAAAGCTGCGAACTTGAAATTTTGTACGAGAAGACTACAACAGAAAGGAAATAAAGTTGCGTCACAATCTTTACGATTCCCCTACCTTCTCTACCCCCTCCCATACAAATGTTGGTTTCGTGAATGTAAAATACACAGAATCTTATTCTATGCAACTTCGTCTATGAAACTGACATTCTATACAGAGAATATTGGACGTCAATTAAAAAACTATTAACATCCACCGACCCTTACTATCAACCCTCATCCCTCCCCTCAAAAAACTCAAACTTGCATAAATAAACGAACGAAATATTGGTTATATATACTGAAGCTTTTGAACGTTTCCGCAAAGTGTTGACAACTGTCCTGCCAAAGAACCCCCTTTCACTTAGTCTTCCCTAACCACTCTAACCTGCATATTGACTTTCCACGCATCCGCAACTTGTCCCAAGAATAATAAAGTTTCGCCCGACTTGTTGGCAGTTTATTATTAAATAGTGACTACATTATAGAACGTGAATTTTGCTTAATTCAGTTACTATCTCGTTGATGTCCGATAGCTTTTGAAATGATTTCTCGTAATCGAATATTTGCTATTTGATATTTTTTATAAATTGTTTTTAATACGAATAAATTTTAAATATAATTGCATGTCACCACAATGAAAAAAAAAGCTACTGGCACCCAGGTGAGTTTGATTTTGGTAATTCCGCAGCGTCCAGCAAGAGATCTGCACTAAAAGACACGATCGCTGACTGAAAATATAACAAATGTTTATGTTGAAATGATATATGAAAGCGACTTGTTAATAACATGCTTAGTGAATACACTTAACAATAATTTGCGGGGGTGTCCCAGTGAGTTTGTAAATGCGCACGCACCATGCCACGTTCATCATCATGGTCTTCTCCAAAGCTGCTCCACACAATCCGGCATAATACTCACATACGCCGTATGTAATCTTGGACTTATGCTGATCATGTTCTTATGGTGGTCATTTGCATCGCGTTTTATTTTTTCCCATAGTTTTTGCTCAGATGGACGTTGGTCAGCATGAAACAGTTTCATATTTTCTCGCTGAAAGGCTCGAATATTTTATTTCGCGAAGAAGTCTTTATTCCGCGAAATATCGCGAGCGAGTTACCTACACGGGTACTCGATGGTTCCGTGGTGAGCCTTGGCGCAATTTTTTTTTTTTTTTTTAAATATTCACCTTCCCAGATAGTCAATCCCCCTTTACGCGGGATCACATGAGTGCGCAAGAAGTGATATTGCAGGTTTCATAGCAAAGCAAGCTCCTCTCGTTTTGCAGTCCAGCGATGGAAAATGTTATAGCGATGCATAAATTATGGGAATATGCGTGCATGTAAATACCAAATTATTGCCTTTTATGCACGAACCACTATTTATGTCTTAATAAATATTATTGATATTGTTCTTGGAGTTTTTGCCACATGCCCATGTTGTCAAGAATTAAATTGATTGTAATGTGCTTATGATATAGTTCTTTTTTATGGATGGATTTTTGAATTAAACAGGTAAAATTTTGATGGTAATAATTAGAAATTGTAATAACAAAAAACATGTAATGAGAAAGGTAGTTAAATGAAGAGCAGGATATTATGAAACAGTGTGTCGAAAAGGTAATTAGTATTGTGAGATTCTCAAGTCTACCGCCGTCAAACCTATACTGGATTCTATTCTCGTCGATATACTTCAAAACAGCGTCTTCTTCGAATGAACTTCTTCACATTTCTTTCCATTTTACTAATTGGATATGTCGAAATTTGCAATTTTTAACAAATTCATTCCCTTGAACGGAAGCAAAGTGGAGCTCACTTACTACCGCTCGATAGAAATTACGTTGTCCTTTTGAAAGTAATTAAAACTGCCGATATGGGTTTCAGCCTAGTAGGCCGACGATATATTGATTTATCCAACAAAATAAATACGATGAATAGATGATTCCACTTGTATCTTCTTATCTCCCATCGATTTCGATATCCCTCAAAGTTACACTCAATCCAAATCATAATTTTTCTGGGAGCAATTCTCTAGAAAAATAGCAAATTTATGTTCTCGCATTTTTCGTATCTTCGAATTTTAAATGCATAAAATTTGACCCATTGAAAGTCAAATATCTATTATTAAATAATAATAATTAAAATAGATTATCTTCAATCATTTTATGTGCAGAATTAAATTAAATCCAATTTATTTTCAAGACAGACACTAAGCTACGACGATAAAATATACAACAATTCCCGACCATTACACTCGTCAAACCGAATGAAATGTCGAAGAATAATGAGAACACCAGCGATGATTATTTTATCATCCGAAACGATTGTATATTTCATAGAAATTATCTAATAAATATCCCGATCTATTTTATGGTCGATCTCGCGATCTCCAGTCGAGACGTCCAGACTACGACGACGACGCATTGCATGGGCAGGAAATCAGAGAAAACGATTGAAAATATCCTCCACTAAAAACTGCAAAGTGACTGCACGACTTTTCCATAAAAATGTTGACAACAAAAAGTTTTATGTATCCGATGATCCTGACATCAGAGCGAAGGTGAAATGTGATGCTAACAAATGCGATTGTCCGCATCTAACGCTTATTTTCAAGCATTAGAACTCGAGGCCTTAATCGACGTTAATTAATTGCCCATCATGTGTGTCCAACGAATTTCGCATAATTAAGCCGCATAATCGTATACACGGGTGAAGTTAATCCGAACGCCTCGAGAAGGTGCGCTGGTTCTTCCTATCCAGAGAATTCCATCGCAAATCGTACGGATTTGATCAACGCGATCATTCACTCAACCATAGGCGGATCGGATCTACGATCTACCGAGCAATCCTCATAAAGACATAAATAATGCTGGACCCTAGCAAATTACAGGTTAGCCACAGGTAGTTCCTTCAGGATCGCTCGTTCAGCCACGGTTGCGGAGTTGCGGTGCGTGTGTGCGAGAGCGGTTTCCTAAATTAAATAAATAATAGTTTCCGAAACACCTTTCGAGCGGCAATTTGTGATGCTACAACGCATTAAATATAGACATCATAAGCGGACGGTACCGATCGTATACGATCCGATTCTCTGAAGCGCTCCGCATCGATGAAGAGCGCATCCCCGCTTACTAAAAGGTAATCTTCCTGCATATGGAGAGGTCCAACTCGGTCAGGTATCCGAGATCGGCGATATTGTATATGGGAGGATATGCATTAGTTTGGCTAATTTTTATGTGTGAGAATAACGCAAGAAGTTACAAAAGGAACAACTAATAGAGGTATTAATGGGACGCGAGCCAATCTCAGAGCCTTCTGGGCTATTGTGTGTGGTCCGCATGAAATTAAATTTTTTTAAGGTGTCATGGGACATGCACTTCTATGGTGCGGACTGGCTACTAATATGAGCCACAAATACTTTTCTGGCTGACCTCTAATCCTGTACCACGTAGAGTGCATTTAGAAGTTTCGCATAGAATTTAAGAATACAAATTTTGAATTAGTTACATTCGCTACTTAAAAGGATCATTCAGAGTAGAGAGTTTGTGGAATGAGACACTAGCTAGGGTATAGCCTAGTGGGTAGTGTGTTGGTCTTGTAATTCGAAGGTCGTGAGTTCAAATCCCAGTCGGCGCAATATATAATTCCAGCACATTGCCTCACCTCAGTCTACGAAAATAAAAAATTCGTAGAAAGAGGGTTGTGCGAAGGGCTAACAACCCTTCCACAATAACTAATGAAAAATGTTAAGGAACCTGAATGTCAGGAGGCCAAGTTTTGATTTGGGCTGTATCGCCATTGTAGAAGTAAAGTAGAAGTTTGTGGAATGAGAAAAAATTACTTTAAGCCATTGAACAACAGCTCCGTAGAGTATAATCGTTTCTTAAAAAGAGAAATGCTTAGGGGAGCGAAAATATTAATTTAGTTCCTTCATCCCATTTTCTTTCTTACTCATACCTCAGAATCCAAACACGAATAGTGGCGTAATCCACAGAAATAGTGTTATGCCCTCGAGTTAAAATACTTTAACTCTCGATTTTGATTGAAGTAGGCTGAATTATGTGTTGGATAGTAAAATTGGTAATATCTACAGGCATTTTACAATTTTTTTTAACTCTCTTTTATGTGTCGAGAATCTTATACCCTTATAAGTGTAATATAATGTGATTAGTATGCATAGAAACCTGAAAAGAATTATAATTAGAAGTAAGTAATAATCATCAATCAATCAATTTCCTGTTCAGACACCCTATGGGTGCATAGGACAGAAACAGTTCCAGAAGGTGCGATCCTGAGCATCCGCTTTGAGTTGTCCCAGGACTTGTTTATTTCTCTGACCCCCTTACTCACTTCCATATATTATGTGGTCGACCAACCCGACGTTTCCTTGGGGATTACATCCAATTGCGATTGGTCGCCTGTGTTGAATGAATCTGATGTTGACAAAGCCACTTCTCATTTTTACACTATTTTACATGGCTGCTTTCTGCGTTATGACCCTGCAGTTTGTTCGAAACGATGATTTAATTAATTTGAAAAATCGAAAAACTAAAGCTTAAAAAACTTGATCGCTCTCAACGAGTGATACACACACATTCCTGTTAAGACCCCCTATAGGAGCATAGGAGAGAAACAACTCTCTTCCACAAGACGCGATCCTGAGCATCGGCCTTAAGCTGTTGCCAGGACTTGTTTATTCCTCTGGCCACCTGCTCAACTGCTCGCTTCCATGGTCGACCAACCTGACGTCTTCCTCGAGAACTATAATCCAGAGGCTGTTTGGCGATGTTTCGCTCTGGTTTCCTCAAAGTATGACCGATCTACTGCCACTTCCGCCTTTGAATCTCAATATCTAGTTGTACTCCAAAGTTCGTCGTTGAAGATCACTTCTGGCCAGAATATTCCTAATATGCGTCGGTGGCATTGGTTCACGAAAGTCTGTAGTTTCTTGTTAAGTCGAAAGGTCACATTCCACGTAGTACAACCGTATAA
Source organism: Chorisops tibialis (assembly GCA_963669355.1). NCBI lineage: Eukaryota > Metazoa > Arthropoda > Insecta > Diptera > Stratiomyidae > Chorisops > Chorisops tibialis. The sequence goes on along the minus strand of OY770262.1, from coordinate 260,192,529 downwards.
CAACTCGGATTTGACGCATAAGTCGAAAACTCGCAGCTTCGTGCGAAGGGAGATCTCTCTTAACCTCCAGAAAGGGGAAAGGATACCGATGGCCTGACAAGCTTTATTTAGCCGAGCCTCAACATCCTTTTTGGCTCCGCCGTCCATTATGACAATGCTTCCGAGATAGCAAAAATCTTGCACCTCTTCCACATCCTGTCCGTCAACAATCGGTGTGCTTGCGTTCGAACCCATGTACATGTACTTAGTTTTACGCACATTTATTTTCAGTCCCGCCTCTTTGCATTTAGAATGCAACGAGCGAACATTTGACTCTAAGTCCGAACGGTTATGTGCAAGCAAACACGCGTCATCAGCATAACCAAGGTGACTTAAGGTGTTAAATACCTTCACCACCTTCCAGTGAAGCTTTCAAGATGTCATTTATTACCACCAGAAATAGGGCTGAAACGTCTCGGGTAGCTCTCCTCTATGCAAGACACGACACCTTACATATTCGTAGGATTCTTTAATCATATCTATAACCTTATCCTCTCCTACGCAAAGCATTCCATATGTAATCTCGCTTAAGGCTGTCGAAAGCCTTCTTGAAGTCCACAAACATTAGATGTAGTGGCGAACCCATTTCGGCTGACTGGTCTAATATTATCCGTAGGGTATTTGTGTGGTTGGTACAAGACGACCCTTCACGGAATCCAGCCTGCTAAACTTCGAGTGTGCTCTCGACGATATCACTAATCCTATTGAGAATTACCTTAGCCATAATTTTTGATACAGCAGTAAGTAGACATATACCACGCCAATTGCCACAATCCCGAAGGTCGCCCTTCTTCGAAATTTTCACAATGACGCCCTCCTTCCATTCAGTCGGATATCTTCCTTCATTCCACACTTCAGTAAAGAGTGGGAGAAGTATATCGGCTGTTATTTCCGGGTCCGCTTTGAGGAGTTCGGTTGGTAGTCCGTCTATACCTGGAGCTTTCCTTAGCGCCATTGACCGAATGGCGGAAACTATATCTTCCTTATCTGGGGGATCGTTCCTAACAGAGGATTGTTGCGGTTGGATGTTTGGAAGTTGTTCTGTTTCTGGGATATCTTCCTCTGACAAGATGTTTAAGATATCAGAGAAGTATTCCTTCCGTCGCCGCAACTGGTGTTCACTCATATTAAGGAAAATTCCGTTGACATCTCTCACCAGGTGGTTGGCGGTGAAATTCCTGTTCGTCAACTGTTTCATGATTTTTAATAGTGAACCCATATCCCCAAGGTAAGCCGCAGATTATGCCTTCCTTGCCAGATCTTCAATGGCCTTTCTCTTGTCGCGTCCAACAGCCTTTTTAAGCTGGATATGAGCATCGCGGTAGTTCTACCTCAAGTCGGGCGTTCGTTGGTTGACATCGGGTTGAGAGATGATTGCCAATTTGGCTTTTTACCGATTGCCAACCTTGTACCATGTGACTTGCGACATCCAGGGTTTCTCACCGCTTTGCACATATCCCACAGATTCTTTAGCACTAGTTAGGAAAGTGTTTCTGGTTGCCTTCCACTTGGCGTCCAGTGTGCGCATTTCATATTCACTCAATGTGAATGACTTTTCACGTAGAATGGTGGTGTATTCGCGTTTTTTATTGGGATCTCTGAGTTTATCCACATTAAGCTTGCGCTTCATTTGAAGAATTTGTGGTCGTCGGATAGCTGCCGTACACAATCTCAAGCAGGCAACCATCAAGTGGTGATTGCTCCCCACGTCAGCTCCACGTTTCGCTCGCACATCGAGGAGACATCTTTTCCATTAGAGACTCATAGCCAGATGCTCGATCTGGTTCTGAGTAGCACCATCAGGGGAAACCCAAAATGTTTTATGATGACTCTTGTGTGGAAAAAGCGTCCCTCCGATGACCATTTGCCGAGTACTAAAAAATTCCACAAATAATACGCAGTTTTCGGGTCTCTTAATCCAAGGTGGTGACGCGTCATTATGCCTTCCCATGACATGTTCTAGTCCAGAGTTGTCTGATCCAACCTGGGCGTTCATATCTCCTGAGATGATAATAATATCACCTCTTGGAACACGTTCGAAAGTGGCACTCAGTTACCAGATGTTGCGGTATCAGTTGGTGCGTAGCACTGCAGAATTGTGACGTTTCTGACGCTGGTCCTGAGCCTGATGACGATAATCCTATCCGAAATCGGTTCCCAGCTAATGAGACTGTTTCTCGCTATCGGTGTAAGGACGAACGCCACGCCATTTTTGGCTTCACTTTTAGTGCCAATGTACAGAATAGTGTTTCCACTGGGGGTTCGTTCTTCTCCTGATCCTGTTCACTTGACTTCGCTCAATCCCAAGATTTGGATGTTATAGTGCTGCATTTCACGGTTGATCACTGATTGGCGGTGCAAGGACCGAGTAACCCCGTCATTCTATGTTCGAACGTTCCAGAAGCCAATCGTAGTCCGTTTTCGAATACCAAAAGTCGTTACCGTAGAATCCGTCCGTATCCGAGACGTTATATCCGTTTCTCGTATCAGTTAGGACAAAAGATCACTGGTGATAAGCCCATGATTCAGTGAGTGTCCATTTGCCATTTTTAGGGCAAGCAGGACTGACTGAGGGTAAATTCTACAGCCCCCCATCCCACAGGGGGATAGTTAGCTCAGGTCCGTGGAGTCGCTAGTCTCCAAAGATAGTTGCAGGAATTGATAAAACCTCATCCTACAACTACCCCTTTGTGGCCGGAGTGATACGGACTACATAATTTACATAACCTTAAGTAATTGTTTCATAAGTCAGTCTCGAGCTGCATATAAACAATACCTTTTTACTGTTAAAAACTCTTTTTAGGATATATCATTGTTTCGGTTTATCTTTAAAAGAGTTTTATCAACTCTAAGAAAAACTCTGATGGCTATCCTTCCAGAATGTTTCTTAATGATTTAGTCAGTGCTGATCCTACTACCACTGCAACTTATTTTCTAATCATTTCCGTACCACCTTCAATTGCAGTACGTCACTATTATCCGTTGGCAATTTTTAATACATGTCAAAGTTTCTTTCTTCGTCTTGATTCCAAAAGATCTTTTTATTGACGACTCCACTATTTTGAACTAAATTGATAAACTTGTTTATAATTTCTCCAGTGGACCAGATGGTATAGCAACTTCTGTGATTAAAATTTTTATTTATCCTTGGGTATCTGTTTAATTCATCGCTTCGTAGTCGAGTTTTTCCTATGTCATAGTAATACTCAACTATAATTTCCTTGCTTAAGTCTGGTAAAAGAGATAATGTAAGTGTGGCTGTCTTAATAAAATACTTTGCATTATATTAATAACACAGTAAACTTTATCATAGATAACTACTTTAAAGAAAAGAAAATATTTGTTTCTTGACGTAAAATAATTGTTTTTTTCAGATGCATTCTTATCTGTATTGTAATTATAGGTCTATAGCGGATCCTTCATGTGTTGCTAAGCTATTTGAATCCATTGTGTGCAATGTAATTTATTTTCATTCCAATTCGATTATTGGATCATTCTAGCATGGCTTCGTCAATGGCAGATCCACTGTGACTAATCTTATGGAAGTCTTAGTGATTGCATTCAGAAAGTACACTTTTGCGGAGCCTTATCTTCTGAAATATTTAAGACTTTAGGCGTTCAGCAAGGTAGCCATCTGGGTCCACTTCTATTCCTTCTCTTTATTAGTGACGTGAGATCGTTTATCTCGAACATTCTTCTCTATACAGATGACGCGAAAATCTTTAAGATTATCTCCAGCAGCAATGATTGTTTATTAGGGTATATGGCGTTTACCCCGTACTCCCTAGGACGACAGCCCTGATGGTAGTTGGCAGAAGGAGCATAATTATAGAGGCATCTGAAATCGATATAGAAACAGATCTAAATTTTAGATCAATGTCCTTTATACTTTTCAATAAAAAATAAAATAGTTTTTTGTAGGAGGGGATTAAAGTGGTCGCATTTTCACATCTCACTGTATTCACTACGAAAATATTTTTGTATTAAATTTGAGCGTTATAAATTTGATAGGTACTGACAATATTTATACATTGTAACTCATGAAACGGCGCAGTTTGTATGGGAGGGGCAGAAGTGAGAGGATTTAATTTTTTTTTTTTTTAATATAAACTGAAAAAGTTTTAATTTTCGTCGGTTTTGGGATTTTCCAAGAAATTCGATTTATTACAAAGTTGTAAAATTGTTTCATTTTGTATTGGAGGTAATGGAAGGGGCAGTGCGATCAAACTAATTTCTTCTCATTGCTATCAAAATAATATATAATTTGAGAATCGTACATATTAGAGATAATGAAAATAAACTGCCAACAAGTCGGACGAAACTTTATTATTCTTGGGACAAGTTGCAGATGCGTAGAAAGTGAATATGTAGGTTAGAGTGATTAGGGAAGACTAAGTGAAAGGGGTTCTTGGGCAGGGCTGTTGTCAATTTAACACTTTGCGGAAACGTTCAAAAGCTCCAGTACATATAATCAATATTTCGTTCGTTTATTTATGCAAGTTTGAGTTTTTATGAGAGGAGGGCTGAGGGGCGATAGTAGATTGCTTCAATCACGTCCAATATTCTCTTTATAGAATGTCAGTTTCATAGACGAAGTTGCATAGAAATTTCATAAGATTCGGTGTATTTTAAATTCACGAAACCGAACATTCTTATGGGAGGAGTAAAGGAGGTAGGGAATCGGAAGACTTGTGGCGCAGTTTAATTTCCTTTCTCTTGTAACGTGCTCTTACAAAATTTCAAGTTCGTAGCTTTTAATTTGTTGGTTATTAGTTGATTTAATTAAATTGGTCGAAATCTTACTTTTGTATGGGAGGGGGTAGATCGCAAGCGCGATTTCAAAACTCTTAACGCAATTTCATTTCAACTATTTTTGTAAGTTTTTATGCAAAATTTAAAATTGATAGCTTATAATAGTTAGGTGATAATTAGTTTCTTAAAAATGGTCGAAAAAATAATTTTGTATGCGAGGGGTAGAAGTTTTGCAGGTATTCGACCAGTTAATATTTTTAGATTAGATTTTTTTTTTTTTTAATTTTCAAGTTTTTATCTTAAAATTTTGTTCAAAAATTTTCTGTTTATGTGTTTTTTTCTTTGTACATCAAACACCTTGTGCATGTTAGACCCCCACTTCGGTAGATAAAAATTTTGGAACAAATTATTATTTTTCTTCTATGTACATCAAATAGATGTATCGACGTGCAAAATTTAAGCTTTGTATCTTTTACCAGAGCCCTAAAATAATCACTCAAAACGTTCAACATTTTTGCTTTCTGCCTCCCTCTCCTTGCACCTCCCAACTTAAATTTCTTCTTAAAATTAAAGACTATAAAGTTCTACAATCTGACGAATTTTTGATTTTATTCTGTACTCAATTTTGGGATATAACGATTTGTAATATTAGAAAGTGCGCCATATTCGAAACACCCATTTCTCCCCACTAGTATTATGTCCATTTTTTCATATTTCGCTAGTAAAGCTCAGTATACCTTTCAAGTTTCAATTACACAGCGTAAAAGACAGTCGAGATATTCATTTTTAGGTATTTTCCTTGCAGCCCCCTTTGACTCTTCCCCTTACAATAATTAGCTTTTTTCTAAGCTGATTCTGGTGGATATATGTGCCACCTTAATGGTCCCAAAACATTTATATTTTCGAAGATATAATCATTTGAAAATAAAAAACGATTCGCCCGACAATTTGTTTTTAGCCCCCCCCCCCGTTTCGTACGCCAATGGATAAAAAAATTAAATTTATATTTTTTTTAAAGTTTGTCTCACAACCCTCTTCATACCTCTGCTGATTTTCAGCTTCCTATCTGCATTCGTGATGGAGATATTAGCAAGTGAAGTTTTTAACTCTTTCCCTCCCCCGCCTCCCCCTTCCACCTGACACTCACCAAAATGTAGATTATGAAGCTCACTTACTCAATCAACAATCCACCCAAAAACGAACATTCTACCTTTAACGGCGATATGAGTCCATATCTACGGCGTATGGCGGGACCAATTTTTTTTGCATTTTTAGGCTAATTTAGTCATGAAACGCGAAAAAAAAAAATTTCACGATAGCAAATTTTTTTCACAATAAATAAAAATGGTATCTTGTATTTCGTGCAATTGCGCAGTTTGTGTGGGAGGTGGTAGATTGAGTAGAGCGATTTCAGGTTGTGTTTTTAAAGAAATAAATAAATGGTAAGTTTGAAACTTAAGATCAATATCACTAATATTTATCTTCCAAGAAAATTAACATAATAAAGCAATGAAATAGTTTCATTTTGTACGGAAGGAGGTAGAAGAAGTGATGCGATTGGACTGTTTTTTTTTTCTTATTTAGAAGAAATAGTAAATATGAAATAATTTAAAGTTCTTCAACAGGTATCAAGGGATTATTCCTTTTTTAAGTTTTCCCTCCAAATCACAACTACTTCTGGTATTGAGTTCTTTTACTATTTTCATGGGTTTACAACATTAAGAATTAAAAATGTATTTTTATTTTTAAATAGGCAAAATAATAGGGTGGATCAATTCTTTTGCATTTTGGGTAGTATACGATAAACGAAATGTTGTGATAAATTTCAAGACGTTGGTGTGTAAAAAACCAAGGTTCTACTGCGTCCATAAGAACAACTGCTAACCCTAGTTCGAACGCAAGCCACTTTATATTCTCACTTTTCGCCAGTATTATGTTCATATATCAATAGCTTATGGCTCATTAACAATCAATGGTTACGTATCATTTGTGAAAACGGTGAAAAATCGCTCCTCTTTTTCGATGTCAGCATTGGAGATAATAAAAAAAATTGTCCCACCAAATTTCTATTACACCACTGATATGCTCAGTAGCAACCAAAGTATTCGGAATACTCCTCCCCTGTTTTGCAATAATTTGGCAGAAATCTGAAACATATAAAATGAAATATGTGCAAAATTTTTGCACCATTCAACACGAAAAATCTCACAGTGCGAGTTGATTGTTAATGGTGTTACCCGAAAAAAGCGACGTGGTCTGCCTATGTTGCGTGTATTTGTGATATGCGCAGGAACAGCCAACATTCCTGGGTAATTTCGAGGCGTGAAGAACACCAACGTAGATAATTACAAATGAAGATTTAAAGAAAGAAAATGATCCAACGGATCGCCCCTAACAGATTTTTGGTGTTGGCCTTCTTAAGTTTATTTGAATTTTTTTTTCTTTTTTTCTCCATTTTCTTTCGCGGGATATCACCGTAGCCTCCAACGAATAATTTCGTATATGGCCGAAGGAATGAAGATGATCGTCGGACGTGTTTTTCTGGAAGAGGCACCTCTATTCCTACATACCTACCTACCTTACAACGAAAGAGACTGACCTAAACGTGATGGGCAATAACACACTGAATTCGGTGGTTTTTCAGATTCTGGCTCGTCGACTTTTTTTGGAATTCAACGCCCGGTTTTTTCGTTGTATGCTTTTCCATCGCATTGCAATCGACCTCAAACGGAAATTAAGTAATTTACTAGTTTACAGAATTAAAACATCATTGGCCTCACCTGGTGTTCTCTTCTGAGGGGAGGTAAATTTAAATTTAATTTCTTTTCTGGTTTTTAGGGTTAAGTGTATTTTTCAAATTACCTGGTTGTTGTTGTTTTTTTCTTCGTTGAGTTAATGGGTTTCGAAATGATTTGTTAACATGATGCATGTGCAAAAAAAGAGACTAAACGCATAGGTAAATAATTATTGTTGTTTGGTTTTTATTCTAACTAAAATATAGAAGTGAATTTAACTGGAGCTGGAGAAGAATACTGATATAGGGAAAAGGCATTGTACTTTTTAGCTTACTAATTCAGTTGCGTAACTAGAAGCAACAGTGCCCCCGCGAAATGTTCAGAGCGCTCCCTCCCCCTCAGAGCCACGCTTATTGCGATAAGATTCTATGTGCAAGATTATACCCCGAAGGACAAGAATGGCCGGAAAGGCTGATTTCAGTAGTTTTGCATTTGGAGTTTGGCAACTCCACGCACCTCACCATTTGATCAGTAACAAAGTTTTGCTGGGACTTGAACTGAAGTGGAGGCACTTCCGGCGACTCTCGAGCACCGAACCAAAGGTCTAAAACCTGGTAATACGGGGGAGGTGTTGAGGATCGATCCCCCATCATATCGTTTCGGTTGGTATACGGGGTTGATTTGTCACAAGCTAAGGGTAGGGTAAATGGATTTTGAAGGGCAGGACTGGGAATCTGCGAAAGCACGGTAAAACTGAGCGTACTGTGCAGTAAGAGGGAGAAGAAAGCAGGCGGTGGCTGCACAATTAAACTGACTGAAATCAGAATGGGAAATGCATCGTAGTTGGGTCCTAACCGAAGATTAATAGCAAGGGAGCAAAAGTCAGAGGCGTATGGTGTCAGATGCAGGACACGTAGACGGACGGCAGATGTATGTAGGTATGATTCTCGGAAGAAGTAGCGAACTGAAGTGAACGAAAAATTTGGCAGTGGTGAAATCTCATGGGATGTAAGCGGGTGGTCGACTTTCCAGAAGTAAGCAGTGAACTGAGGTAAGGGACCAGCTATTCTTCGGTAATTCGGGCGAAAAAGGAAAAGTGCCGAAGATCCAATGGAATCGAAATTGGAGCAAAACATGTCGTTTGAGGAAGGTAGGATGGTGGGTTTTTCCTGAACATCGTAATGAACGAAGGCAATTAAATGCTTAGCAAAGTAACTAAGGCCCAAAGGAATCGAAATCAGAAGTAAACGCTACGTTGTGGATTTGACGGGTGAGCTTTAGAAGTAAAGGAAGAGATCCAAGATTTGACAGATGATTGGATTCGATTGATGGATTGACTGATAAAACCTGGTGCGTACAAATCTGCAGAGGTATGACTGAGGTCCTTTGAGGTACATGTACTGCCTGTGGTTGATGTCCATATCACGGGCAGACCAACAAATGGAATTTAAGCTACATTTGGTATCTGGTTTGTTGACTTAAAGCTAAGACAATCGATTACTTGACGTGAACCTGGCTGTTCCATGGCCTAAAGATTGGAAAAGATTTTAGAGAGTTCTTGCACTTACCAGTCTAAATGCTGAGCGACTTCGTATTAGTCGTTTTGTTATAATTCATGCCTGAAATTTATAAGATTCTTAATTGCATACCAAAAAATCGACGGGGAAAGGAAATGCCGAAAACTAAACGAAAACGATTCATATTCAAATTAAGTTAAACAAAATGTACAAAAATGTTCATTCATAAGAAAATCCGTTTTTTATGGAAAGAAGAATCTTACGCTTGTTAAAGATAAATCTCAAACTCAAAGTTCGAGTATAAGTTGCCTTCAACTTCCTTTAGGCAATACTCCCCTTCGACGTCCTTGGACCCTAGCACCCTCCTCGCAACGGAGGGTCGGAGGGAGGACTATATGTATACGTCACTATCTAATTGAAGGGTTAATAACAAAAACGTCCTTTGTCACAATTAAAAATTTACTATTTTTGTATAAAACTAGATCAAGAATCAGTGGCGTAACTAGAATTCTTTCTGGGAGTGGCTCAACTTGTACAAATTTTTTCTAGCCATTTTTTTTTTTAATTTAGAGTCTACTGACCTGCAACCGAGATGTGAATAGATGAAGGCTTCCCTAAACTAAAGCGATATTTTTTCGTCAGAGTATACGAGTATTGAATAGATAATACGCTACTCGTAGCACCTCTTCCGGTAAGTACCATCAATTCAAAACAAAATTGCAACTAATCCAATGAAGCTTACATTGTCAACCATCATAATTTAGCCTTAAATATAATTTATAACGTTTATTAGAAAGCAATTTAATGAAAAATTTAAATAGATCCAAATTTAAAATTTGAGAATATATTATTATTCTTGAATGTATTTGAGATTTTTCTAAATAATTGAAATGCACAATCGATAACCTTAGCAATTTATATTGGGCCATAGACAGTGTGGTAACAATCTGGGCTTTACGATCATCTCTGATTTCGTTGATCCCCTTGCTCAGTACAGCAAAAATGTACACTCAAATTTGGTTTAAATCAGATTGTGTTCTTCACTGGAACTAGGAACTAGGTTATAAACATGCTCAAATTTGTGTGCCAAACATGCGGTACAACTAAATAGAAATTAGAGTAGACCCTTACTTCAAATATCTTAAAAGGCCAATCATATGCCGCAGTGAAATAGGAAATAAAACCAACCAAATTGCGGAATCTAATCTATATTGAAATATTAGATTGGCATATTGTTAATGCAGCAATTTATGTTTTATATCAAGGGATTCTTTTTTTATCGTAGTTATGCATCTCATCCTGATCCACTTCTTCCTTAAATTGAAATACGTCATCCTCATTTCGTGAGATTGAAAATAAGAAGAGGGGAGGGGAACCCCTATTGGCTTAATTACTATACTACAACAACACTTTAACCTACCAATATGAAATATCGCTAAAATCTTCCAAACGAAAGTGGTTACTGCTTATTTTCTTCATCACCAATATATAAATTGGGGAAATACTTCTTTTTGTGGAATCACTGTATCTTCGCAACGCTTTAGTTTAAGAAACCCCTTATAAGAAATTTATGTTATGAGCTCCTTTTGGGTACTAGGCCCATGAAATTTTGGAGTTTTGTAAACTTTCTCATTCTAAATAGAACGAAAACAGCTGAATGAAAGAAACCAGAGATCATTCACAATGTCTTTAACTAAGAGCAGAATTTTCACACAACTAATCAAATAAAGTCGATCTTTCCCTTTTCCGGGTTTTTTCAAATATTGATCCTTACTACTTCTGATTCAGAATCGATTTATAATTTCTAAACAGCACTACTGATATTAAAAAAAAAAACAATTTTCATAAAGCAGTTTAAGAGTACCAGGAGAGCAATTTTAATAAATATCCTTCCTTTTCGTAAAATATCAGATGTTTTCGTGCGGACTCAGGTATGAAATATACACATTGAAGTTCAAAATTAAAATAAAATGCACTTTTAAATTATCTACAATGGTTAGGTTTAATTCAAAAGCTGGCACAAATTTAGCTACAGTTCAGAAATACGTATATACGAAGCTAAAGAAACCAAAGAAAAATTAGCTAAATATTGTGGAGACTCTGCACCATCGATTGCAAAGATTTACAAGTGGTTACAGAATTCAAGCGTGGTCGTATGAGCACAAAGACCATACAAAGTCCAGGTCGTCCAAATGAGGTCACCATGCCAGAAATTATCGACAAAATCCATGATCTCGTGCTAGGAGATCGTCGAGTGAAAGTGTGTGAGATAGCTAAGGCAGTAAGCATCTCATATGAATGTGTTTGGAATATTTTGAAAAGTCATTTGGACATGCGGAAGCTATCCGCAAGATGGCTGCCACATTTGCTCACAATCGACCAAAAACGCAATCTTGTGACAAACTTCACAGCACAATTTGCAACTGTTTCAGCGTGATCCAAATGAATTTCTTCGTCGATTTATAACTGCTGATGAAACGTGGATCCACCACTACACTCCAAAAACCAAACATCAGTCAAAACAATGGATGGAAGCCGGTTCAAGTGCACCGAAGAAGGTAAAAACCGTTCCATCGGCTGGAAAGGTTATGGCGACAGTTTTTTGGGATTCCAAGGGAATAATTTTCACGGACTATTTGGAGAAAGGAAAAACAATAACGGGAGCATATTAAACTCAGTTATTGGATCGACTGAATGCTGCAATCAAGGAAAAACGGCCGCATTTGGCGAAGAAAAAAGTGTTGTCCCATCACGACAACGCTCCAGCTCACACGTCTGCTGTTGCAGTGGCAAAATTATTGGAATTACGCTACGACTTGCTTCCTCACCCACCGTATTCACCACGAGTAGTGACGTCATCAATGAAACCAACGCATATTTTGAAGGGTTAGAGAAATCTTATTATTTGGAAGGGATCCAAAAATTGGAAAAACGATGGACTAAGTGTATCGAGCTAAAAGGGGACTATGTTGAAAAATAAAATAAATTTTTGCCGAAGAAATTTTGTTTTCTTCATTTTTACACGTCATTATCGATCCGCCCTCGTATATCTGTGCCGTGGTAAAAGAACAACCAAAGTTATTTTTGCTAGAGACCAAAGTAAAGTTTGGTTCTTCTTATAACTAACATTTATGAACATTACATTGGTTTGTTTGTTGAGCTTCACAACAAAGTCTAGTTTGTATTATCGCATTGGTTTTTATTGCATTAAACAGAGCAGGCGTCAGGGACACTGTTGAGCCCCTCACCCAATGGCGCTCACAAGGGAGGGCAAAGCGGGCATCTGCCCTTCCCCCATGAAGGTCGACTTCAACATATTATTATTATTTTAAAAACATAACAGGACTACGATTGGGCATAAAGCCCAATCGTGCGATACTCTACATGAAAGAGAAATTTTTGATTTCAAGAAATTTTGTAGGGGACGTGGTACAGGGGTTGACGACATTGAAGTAATTTTTTCTCATTACGCCAAAGTTGCTATCAAAATGTTTTACACAAAATTGAGGATTAAAAAATTTAATAGTTGTTAAGAAAATTAGGTTATTGGATTTATCCTAATTGTCTAGTTTGTATGGAAGGTGGTACAAGGAGGGGCGAGTCCTTAATCATGCTTTTGACATGTTTCAAATTGTGGATCAATAGCATTCATACTTTACAGAAAAATCCGCTTTATGTAAAGTTGTGAAATTGTGTCAGATTGTATGGGAGGGGCCGAAGGGGTACAGATAATAGCTTAATTTTTTTGGGCTTACTATTAATTCTAAATAAATATTAAGTGCACAATTTCAGCTCGATAGATTTTATACACACTGAGTTATTGTTTTAGAGTATTTCATGAAAAAGTAGAACTTGTATGAGAGGTGGTGGAAGACAGGGGAGGACTTAAATAATTTTTATATGATAGATTGAAATCATCAAAAAAGTAATATACTTCAAATTTCAGATCAATAGCATCCATGCTTTTCGAGCAAATCCGTTTATTGTCGAATTCCGAAATTGCGCCATTTTGTATGGGAGGTGGTAGGAGGGATGAGACTAATCTTTTAATTTTTTTGGCCTAAATAATAATTCTGAATAAGTTATTAACGCACAATTTCAGCTCGATACGTTTTATACGTACTGAGTAAATTGGTTTAGAGCATTGCATGAAAAAGTGTAGTTTATATGGGAGGGGGTGGAAAGAACAGGAGAACTCAAATAAATTTTTTGCAGTAGGTTGAAATTGTCATAAAAGTATTATAATATAAATTTCAGATCAATAGCTTTTATACTTTTCGAGCAAATCCGTTTATTATCAAATTTCGTAATTGTGTCATTTTGTATGGGAGGGGTGAAGCGATTTCGCCCGAAAGAGTCAAAAACTACACTTGCTAATATTTCCACAAGGAATACAGATATTAAGATGAAAATCAGCAAAAGGTATAGAGAGGGTTGTGGGAAAAACTACAAAAATAATTTAATTTTTTTATCCATTGGCGTCCGAAAAGGGGGGCTAAGAACAAATTGTCGGCCGATTTTTTTTCAAATGATTATATCTTCGAAATTACTTATCGTAAAAATTTCACGTTTTAGGACCATTAAGGCGGCATATAGCTCCAACAGAATCAGCTTAAAGAGAGGCTAATTGCTGCAAGGAGGAGGGTCAGGGGGGGTTCAAAGAAAAACACTTAAAAATGAATATCTCAACTATCTTTTAAGCTAGGTAATTAAAACTTAAAACATATATTAATATGTACTAGCAAAATACGAAAAAAAAATAACCTGTGAAAATAATAGTAGTGAGGAGAAATGGGGAGCATTATAAAAATGGCGCACTTTTCCAAATTACAAATCGTTATATCTCAAAATCGATTACAGATATGAAATTAAAAATTTCTCAGATTGTAGAACTAAATAATTATTAATTTTGGTAAAAATCTTGAGTTGGGAGGTGTAGGGGAGGGAGGTGGAAAGCAAAACTGTCCAAAGTTTTGAGTAATTTTTTTAGGGCTCTGGTAAAAGGTACAAAGCTTAAATTTTGCATTTGGATACATCTATTTGATATACATAAAAAAAAAGTAATTTGTTCCACAATTGTTGTGAACCGACCGGGCGGTCTAACGTGCACAAAGTGTTTTATGTGCATTGAAAAAAAGACATAATGTGAAAATTTTTGAGTGATATTTTAAGGTAGAAATGCATTTAAAAAAAATCCCTAAATATATTAAATATTAACTGGTCGAATACCGTAAAAAGTTCTACCCCCTCCCATACAAAATTATTTTTCAGACCATTTTCAAGAAATCAATTATCACCTAACTATTAAAAGCTAGTAATTTAAAATTTTGCTTAAGAACTTCTGAAAATAGTTGAAACAAAATAGCCAAAAGTTTTGAAATCGCGCATGTCCTTCTACCACCTCCCATCCAAAAGTATGATTTCGACCAATTTCATTAAATCAACTAATAGCAAACAAATTTAAAGCTACGAAATTGAAATTTTGGACGATCACCTTCAAGAGAAATGAAATAAAATTGCATCACAAATTTTACGATTCCCTTACCCACTCTACCCGCTCCCATACAAATGTTCGGTTTCGTGAATGTAGAATACACCGAATTTTATGAAAATTCTATGCAGCTTGGTTTATGAAACACATTCTAGGTATACAGAGAATATTGGTCATGATTAGCACGGTCTGTTAATCAGTTCGCTTACACCAGTTGAATCGGTACACATTGGTAGTCCACGGCGATTTTTAAGATGGATAAAAATATGGAACAAAGAATTTGTCCCAAATTTTGTCTTTCCAACCAAATTTCATGTGCGGAATCGTTGAGAATATTGGAAAGGCTTACGGGGATTCAGTAACATCGAACGCATGGGCCTACGAGAGGTACAATGCGTTTAAGGATGGTCGAGAGATCGTTGAAGACATGCCTCGTTCTTGATGACCTCCGACCTCTTCAACTGGCGAAAACATTCAAAAAGTGAAAGAAATGGTGCTCGAAAATAGTCATTCCAGTGTTAGGGAGATAACAGGAGAGCTCGGTATCTCTCGCGAGTCCGTCCACTCGATTTTGGTAGATGCTTGTCCGACAATTTCCAATAAAGCTGAATTTTTTTTAAAAAAAGTACCTTGGTCATTTTGGACATGCTTGATCGTGCACATTCTGATTCCATATTCATGGAGCGCATCCCAACTATTGAAAAAATATGGGTCTGTGAGTTTGATATGCAAACCAGTCAATAATCATCGGAATGGAGGAAAAAAATGAGCCAAAACCGAAAAAGCCACGCTAAATCCGCTCAAAAATCAAGACGATACTCCTTGTTTTTTCGATATTCGAGGTTTGATCCATCATGATTTCGTTCCGGAGGGACAGACGGTTAATAAGGAGCACTATTTGACCGTATTGAAGCGTTTGCGTGAGCAAATCTGTAAAAAACGGCCGGAATTATAAAAGGAGAATTCATGAGTTTTCCACGATGAAAATGCGCCATCGCATTGAACCACAATTGTTACCGAATCGAAGGCCAAAATATAACAAATTCTATCAATCAACCACCTTATTCACCAGATTTGGCCCCGTGTGACTTTTTCCTATCCTCGAAAATCAAATTACCGCTTCGTGGAAACCGTTTTTTGTCGATCGAGGACATAAAACAAAAATCGCCGTGGACGACTGAGGTGTACCGATTCAACCAGCTGCTGCAAACAAACTGATTAACAGACTACGCTAATTTTTGGGATAATAATTAAGGCCAGTCGTACTTGTTAAGGAGATCAATTCAATTCTGCATACGAAAAAAACGCATAGCTCATGTATCTAAGTATCGTGTATTTTCGACCTGGTCATAACCAGTTCATTATCAATTTCTGCCACACTACGTCATCATTCGCCTTGAACTTATTTCCGATATTAGTGACGTGAAGTTTCGTTACTATTCGGTACCAGTAACAATTCGTTACTTTAAGAAAAGTAATCGTTACATTTTATTTGTTACTAGGTACTCGTTTATTTGAAATGACAGCCATATCTAGGGATGGGTAAGCCAGTTCTGCAAAACATGAACTCAATTAGAAGAAATTGCCTCTATTCCTCAACTACATATATGTAACAAGAAATCGCTCTTGTTCAACACAATGATGCCAAAGCCTCTTTCCTAAGTAGAAAATCCCCCCTTTAAGCACGAACGTAAATAATACGACAATGTGAAGGAAATAGCTTTTTTTAAATCGAAATTTTCTTTAACAAAAATTCCTTAAATAGATAACGAAAAATCCCTTTATCACCCTGAACATTAAAAAATTCTGCAATCTGGTGTCATTGATACCACAAGCCTAACACTAGTAACGACTGCCTGCCATGCCAATCGAGCCGAGCGCCACAACTTCCCTCGACAACATTCTTGGTGTTGAAAGAAACGTAAAGGAAACAAACACCATTTTCTCAGCAAACTTTACTGTAAGGTAGAGTAAAAGTATTCCTTGTTCTTCTTTCTTTGGGATGGCGATATAGGTACTTTTTATTGTATATGGAACGATTGCTTAAGTAACGAACCGATTTGACAATTCAGTTACTTTTTCGGGAACTTATTTCGTTACTTAAGTAACGAATTTACATCTTCGTCGGTACTCGTTACTTCGGATGTCAATCAATAACGAGTACTCGTGTAACGAATAGTTACTTTTTTGACAGTAAGGAAATTGTAGACGTAAAATATTTAAAAAAATTTTCGAGATAAAACGTGAGGATTATTAAAATCCTCTCTTGTTTCGTTTAATAATAATTTATTTAGTCCAGCATACATTCGCAAAAATTAACATCTGACACATACATGCACATTAATACTAAAAGACGTAAGCTTTAAAATTTAAATCAATAACAAATTGTTTTTTCCTAAGTAGATTTTAGTTTTTTTTTTTTTAAATCGTTCAGCACAAATCTTAAAAATTACAATTTTGAAAATAAAAATTAAGCAAAAGTTCGTATATAAGTAAAGCGTTTGATTTTCAAATATCACCAGTTTTAATTTAATTGTCACAAAGTGCATCCATCAGTCGCGTCCGTGCACGCACTATTCTTAATTAATTTCTATTAATTTTTATTTTTGATAATAAAATCATCATCATCATCATTAGACGCAATAATTCTCGGTAACCCTTTGCGTACACGTGTCGCACTGAATATCACAGCAATTCTTCAAACGGCAATTACACGTGACCTGCTGATAAACTGTTCGCCTATAGTGGCCACGATCACAGCACAGAAGGTCACATCCGTCCACGCCTTCTGAGGTGGCATTGCAACTACGTCCCACGGTTCCTAGCGATCCGGTTTTGGAGTTGCTAGTGCAAAAGTCCGGCGATTCATCTGTATAAACCAAATCGTACTTGGATGGCGGTTTGATTGTGGCCGGTCCTTCGGGCATGAAGCTGATGCCATCGTTTCGAGCGATAACCTTGGTTGCACCCTCGTACCGTTCCATCAGGCGAACTCCTATTTCCCGGAAGGATGGTAAGGCACGCCAGCAGAACTTCATCACGCAACTGCCGGATAGACCGTGGCACTTGCAACGTTTCTGCATGTGATCGCGAACTGCCTGGTGGTTTGAGAAAAAAAGCTCGTTAAGTATTAACGTGTGAATGAATTTCCAACTTTCTTACCAGTCTTCCGACTTTGTTATTGTGGAGTTTAACTTGTGTCTTAATATCGCTTCTTCGTCGACGATATCGGGCATCGAGGAATTCGCGTGATTTGCGAAAACCAAAGTTAACATTTTCGTCTCGTCCATCCCACTTCCACTGATCTCCGGGATGTCCTGGTTGCTTGCCGAAGGGCTTTTTATGACGACCGGTTCTACCGTCGCCTCGATTTCGATGTCTCCGCTCCTGGACATGATCCCTATTCGTTTTGTCTCGTATACTGGGCGTTTCGTTTAAAGTCGTACTATTATTAAAATTTCGCTTCTGAATTGACGTCCGCTTATTTGGTTGTTGTTCATGGATGTTGCCCATTGTATAGGCCCTAGTCACGGAATACGTAACACCAGCTGCTGTTATTGCATTAACAAATGCCGTCTCTCGCGTATCTGAAATTAAATGAAAATAAAAAACGTTAAATGACTGCACTGTTCACGTACACAAATGAATCGAGAAAATGCAATCCTGAGCGAAGAAAGGCATTCGTAACTAAACAACAACACGATTCATAAAATGAAAAAGAGTTTTAAAAATGAAATAAATTAAATTTAAGCTGCTTCAATTTTACTTGAAATCTACTGGCTTTGAGCTTCAATATTTCTGAAAAGTTAAACAGATGAATTCCATGAACCCGATTCTTCACAAACCTCCATCTACACTAAATGATGAAAAAATAAAATCGAGAGCAAACGTCGGATATATCGGACAAATTCAAGTCAATGGCATCAACGATTTCTGTGTATCTTTCGTTTGACAATAAATGCGCCAAATCGTCTCGCAATCAACCGTAACTGGCAGCAGAAGGTCGACCCAATGTTTATCCAACTCAAACAATTTTGTATCAGTTTACCAAAATTCTATAAGTGATAATTGACGCTAATTGGTCTTATACCAAAATTGTCAAATAATGAATCAAATAGAGCCCTACGTGCTACCGTGTTGTGTAATTTGGTTGTTGTTGGAAAATACAATGAAAATACGCAGCATTGTGGAAAAAATTCGAGTAATTTGCATTCGGGTCTAAGTGAATAGTTCAAGTCAACAGGTATTTGCTGGCTAAAGGAAAAATATTAACTTATTTCTTGTTCGAAGATAATCGGAGAAGAAAAAAAAATTTAAATATTGCGTGTTGATCGATTGTGAGATATTGATAAATTCTTCAGAAATCTGTGAAAGACTTAAAATCTAAGATGACATCAATTCCAATTTTATGACCTATTTAATGAACTACTTTCACATGGGTCTGTTAGTTTTAATATCTCGAAATGATTGAGTTTTAAAATTTAGTGTTTAGATTTATTATTTTATGACGATTTGAAGCAACAAAATCGATGAATTGTTTCATCGTGCCTTGGCTTTGTCATATGGGGTCGGAAAATTGGATGTGGGGGTTTCAAAAAATGTTGCTCAATTTTCTTCCGAATTCACAATGAAATACTTTACTGTTTAACTTTGTGATTCATTTTAATTTATATTCAATATTATTTTCAGTAATTTCTAACTGAATTGCAACAAGAAACAAGTTAGTAAACATTCATTGCATTAATAATGTTCAATCGGAATTGTAATTCGTCACACATAAGCTACATGTTAATTTAAGCTAAGAATAAATTTAATTTAACACTAATCTCACGGCTTTAGGTCATATGAAGGCTTTGATGAGAACATTAATTCAAAATTATGAGTAACAAATCATTCGCCGCCGGATCTCGGATTTTTCGCAAATCAAGCAAAAACCGCATTCGCTACTCTCAAATGCTGTAGAAGCCTCAAGCTATCAGTTATGCAACAGTCTGGCTAATTCGAGTAACAAGATAGTCCAGTGTGACCATTTTGACCCGTGGTATCAATTAACTTGTGCCGAAGAGAAAAGGGAAGCAGAATATGTGAAGCGAATTCAAAATACATAACAGGAATATTTGGATCAAAAATCCAATATACTCAATGGTGCTGATTCCGAGGACGAGTGCACTCATGAAAATTGTAGTTGTTTTAACGAATTTCACCATTGATTTCGAGCCATGGAAATGTCTCTTCAAAACAATATCATTTATTTATTTAATTACAGCTTTAACACACATACCTCCAATAATGTAAGGCCGCCATTTAAAAGTGGAGCGAAAATTTTATGTACAGATAACAATTACGATTTTAGCAAATAACTAAAAGGAAATAATAACAATGAGCACGATGAAATTAAAAAAATAAAAACAATAAAATTACAAATTACTAGAAGATACGTTAATCAAGATAGGTTAAGTATGTGTTTAAGTGTGCGTAAAAATAAACTACATATATGGAACAGTTAAAGAACCAAGCTGCAGGAGACCATGCATCCTTTGAAATCTAGGAAAAGGCGAGTGAAAATAAACATTATGAAGTGCTCGAGGGGGATAGAAAATATTACGGTCGATTAAAATACCTCTCTGATAAAGGGATGGAAGATCAAGTTCGACCAAAGGATTAGCAGAAGAAACATGCCATACGTCAAAGCGATAGAATAGTGATCAAGTGAAGTTCCGTTGGGCAGATTCAATAAGGTCAATATCACACTGGTAATGGGGATTCCAAATGGGAGAACAATACTCTAAGATAGGACGAGCTAATGTCTTAAACAGCAAAAAAACAACGGCTATACACGAAAAGGATTTAGTGGAGCGCAATATAAAACCAGTGAGCTGATAGGCTTTAGCTGAGATTTCAGCATAGTGATGCGTAAACTTTAGTTTACGGTGAAGTAAAATACCAAGGTCCTTATAAGTGCTAACCTTAGAAAGACGAATAGCGTTAATTATGTAGGTAAATTTAAGGGGGTTAAGTTGGCAAGTGAACTTCATGAAGAAACATTTTTCAATGTTAAGAGAAATGTCATTGTTAAGACACAACTCAGATAAAGAAAAAAGGTCACTTGCAGTGCCAGACAGTCAGAAAGAGAATCGATCACTGGAAATATTTTGAGGTCGTCAGCATATACATAAATGACAGTCAGAAAAAAAATAAACTGCCAACAAGTTGGGCCAAACTTTATTATTCTTGCGACAATTTGCGGATGCATGGAAAGTCAATATGCAGGTTAGAGTAATTAGGGAAGACTAAGTGAAAGGGGGTTCTTGGGTAGGGCAGTTGTCAATTTAACACTTTGCGGAAACGTTCAAAAGGTCCAGTACATATAATCAATATTTCATTCGTTTATTTATGGAAGTTTGAGTTTTTATGAGGGGAGGGGTGAGAGGTGATAGTAAGGGTGGGTGGATGTTAATAATTTTTTAATTGATTGCTTGAATCACGTCCTATATTCTCTGTATGGAATGTCAGTAGACGAAGTTGCATAGAATTTTCATCGGATGCGGTGTATTTTACATTCACGAAACCAAACATGTGTATGGGAGGGGGTAGAGGATGTAGGGAAATCGTAAAATTTGTGACGCAATTTTATTTCCTTTCTCTTGTAAGGTACTCGTACAAAAGTACAAGTTTGTAGCTTTTAATTTGTTGGTTATTAGTTGATTTAATGAAATTGGTCGAAATCATACTTTTACATGGGAGGAGAAGGGCAAGCACAATTTCAAAACTTTTATCGTAATTTAATTTTAACTATTTTTGTAAGTTTTTATGCAAAATTTTAAATTGATAGCTTTTAGTAGTTGGGTGATAATTGATTTCTTAAAAATGATCGCAAAAAATAATTTTGTATGGGAGGGGGTAGAAGTCTTAAAGGTTTTCGACCAGTTAATATTTCGTATATTTAGGGATTTTTTTTAAATGCATTTTACAAATTTTCAAGCTTCTACCTTAAAACTTCATTCAAAAATTTTCAGTTTATGTGTTTTTTTCATTGTACATGAAACACCGTGTGCACGTTAGACCCCCACTTCGATGCATAACAATTTTGGAATAAAATTATTATTTTTTTCTTTGTATATCAAATAGATGTATCGACTTGCAAACTTTAAACTTTGTATCTTTTAGCAGAGCCCTAAAAAATTACTCAAAATTTTCAACATCTTTGCCTTCCACCTTCCTCCCCTTACACCACCAATTTGAAATTTTTACCAAAATTAAGAGCTATATAGTTCTATAATCTGACTAATTTTTGATTTGATATCTCTACTCAATTTTGAGATATAATTATTTGTAGCTTTGGAAAGTGCGCCATTTTTGAAATGCTTTCCGTTTCCCCCCGCTATCATTATACCCACATTTTATATTTTTTCATATTGCGCATATATCTTAGTATACGTTTCAAGTTTCAATTACATAGCTTAAGAGACAGTCGAGATATTCATTTTTAAGTGTTTTTCTTTGCACCCCCCTGACCCTCCCCGTTACAATAATTCGCCTCTTTCTAAACTGATTCTAGTAGGTCTATATGTTACCTTAGTGGTCCCAAAATATGAATTTTTTGTTATTAGCAATTTCGATAATCATTTGAAAAAAAATTTGGCCGACAATTTGATTTTAGCCCCCCTTTTTCGGACACCAATGGATAAAATAATTAAATTATTTTTGGAGTTTGTCCCATAATCCTCTTCACACCTCTGCTAATTTTCAGCTTCCTATCTGCATTCATGGTGGAGATATTACCAAGTGAAAATGTTTGATTCTTTTCCTCCCCCGCCTCCCCCTTCCACCTGACACTTCCCAAAATTTAGATAATGGAGCTCACCCACTCAATCAACAATCCACCCAAAAACGAACATTTTACCTTTAACGGTCTCGGAGATATGAGTCCACATGTACGGCGGATGGCGTACGGCGGGACGGACTTTTTTTTGCATTTTTAGGCTAAATTTTTTTTTCTCTGTGTCGATCACAATACTTTATTATTAGAATAATAAAGTAAAATGGGCGAAAATTTGATATTTAAGCAGTGGCGAGGCGTCCATTGATGCAAGGGAAGCATTGCTTCCCTTACGTTTTACTATCTGGTGAGTCTTGAAATATTAAACTATAATCAGAACGAATACGTAAGTTTATTTAGAAATTTTCTAAACGCGCATTATTTTCATCTAACGCTGTACACATCATATACGTGGGACAGCTTTTTTCTGAAGCTTTTTCTAAACAAAATCATTAGGATGAAAATCGAAAGCCGAGATGCGATCTTAAAAATACATAAATGAGACGTACGTGGCAAAATTTTCGCGCTCGCCAAGCGCAAATTCGATATCTTTACGAAGGGGAGATCTTCTTCTTCTTCAATGGCGCTACAGCCCAAATCGGGCCTTGGCCTTCTGACCTTTAGGTTCCTTAACATTTTCATTATTTATTGCAAAAGGGTTGTTAGCACTTCGCACAACCCTCTATCTACGAATTTTTCATTTTCGTAGATTGAGGTAACCGAGGTATACTAAAGCAAGTAGTGTGCTGGAATTATGCGTCGACCGGGATCTGAACTCACGACCTTCACATTGTAGACCAACATGCTACCCACTAGGCTACACCCTAGTTAGGAAGGGGAGATATGTTAAGGTAATTGGTTCCACTCAGTGCTTTCAGTTGCAAGATCTGGCTCTCGATCAAAATATTACCGGTATCAAAATTTCGGCATTAGGCATAAATTCGCCAGGAAGAAAAACTTGAATAGGAAGGTAGACTGGCAATATTGCAATTATTTGTCGTGCTTTAAGGAGAATCGAATCAGTTTAAACTTTTGCAGGTCGAGTGACAGCTTTCCGTTCTTAGTTTTTTTTCTTATTTAATAAGTTTTAACGAATCCTTATATTAATTGTACAATATTTTGAAAGCTTAATGTTTAATAAAAAAAAGGTGAAGGTTTATCAAAGGAAGATGAAAATATAAGATTGCGTCGAATTTGTTGCAATTTGCGCCCTAGTAAATATAAGGCCATCTGTTGGTAAGGGATTGCAATGCCCGTTTATTTGTGAATTCAAACGTTTTAATTTGTTAGTAATGATTTTAAGTCGTTCTCTTTCTATTAAAATTTTTATACTCTAGATGAAATCTGAGAGTATTATAAAATTGCCACAAAGTTTGTAACGCTAAGAAATAAGGCTCGGAGAAAAAAATGAATAATACAAAAGTTCATATAATCACTCAAAAATCTCAAAACCGGATGTCCGTCCGTCCGTCTGTCCGTCCGTGTCCTCCCTAGCTTGAGAACGCGTTGATCTAGAAAGTTTAAATTTTGTACACGTCGTTTTTGATAAAAAAGTAAGGACAAGTTCGAGAACGGGCCAAATCGCTCCACTCCTTCTACCCCCTCCCATACAAAATGACACAATTGCGCAATTTGACAATAAACGGAGTTGCTCGAAAATTATAAAAACTATTGGTCTCAAATTTAGAAAATATTACTTTTATGACAATATATAAATTATGCGTGTTCTCTCCCTCCTTCTACCACCTCCCATACAAACTGTACTTTTTCATGAAATACTCTAAACCAATTTACTCAGTGCGTATAAAATTTATCGAGCTGAAATTGTGCACTAAACATTTATTTGGAATTATTAGTAAAACCAAAAAAAATTAGACATTTTGTTTCATCCCTTCTACCCCCTCCCAAACAAAATGACACAATTACGCAATTCGACAATAAACGGATTTTTTCAAAAAGCATGAAAGCTATTGATCTGAAATTTGGAATATTTTACTTTTATAATAATTTAAATCTGCTGTACAAAAATTAGTTGAGTCCTTCCCTTCCTTCCACCACCTCCCATACAAACTGCACTTTTTTATGAAATACTCTAAATAAATTTACTCAGTACGTATGAAATGCTACTGATCTGCAATTTAAAATATGTCAATTAACTGATGTTTACAGTTATTTCTAAAAATGTCATTAATAAATTCATACGCCTTCTACCACCTCCCATACAAACTGCACAATTTCACGAAATCCAATACACTAATTTTCTCAGTACCTATTAAATTTTTGAATGTTAAAAACATTTTGATAGCAACCTTAGCGTGATGTGAAAAAATTTGTTCAATGTCGTCACCACCTCTACCACTTCCCCTTCAAAATTTCTCAAAATAAAAAATTCTCTTTCATTTAGAGTAACGCATGATTGGTCTTTACGCCCAGTCGTAGTCATGTTTTTAATCGATTTTAGCTAAGCTATCAAGTAGGGCAATAAGGTGCAATTTTTAGTGTGGTATGCCGTGGAGTGCGTAGTGTCATGATTTTTCATTTAAATACATCTTGTGGCTTAACATGTTCGATCATTGCTGCATTATTGATAACTTTTTTGAGTCATCTTTTGGATTCCAATCTTTTTCGGAAAAAAATGATTTTTTGTTATTAATTTTGTTTCCAAAACAGGCTTTGTAAACAACATTCATTATAATTAAATGCACTAAATATTTTACTAGTAAAATTTACACAGAGGCCGAACCGTTTTGTGGTTGTAAAACCACACAAAATTTATTCTGTTGGCCATTTTTATTATTTTCTAATGGCAAAAATGTTTGGCGAATTTAAATAATTTAGCTGTAGACAGATATGACACAAAAAGCGATGAGGATTTAAAATCAGTGCTTTTATGTTTTAAATTCGGTTCAGGTTACAGAATTGAAGAATTTGATAAGTTACCAACATGGATTAGTAATTTTGCACAGTGAGAAAATCTCAAAAAATAGAGAAATTATTCAAATTTTAATTGACATTGCGTGTCATTTAAGATGCCAAGAAGAGGCATTCCATGGACACAGTGAAAATATAAGTTCTTCAAATGGAGGAATTTATATGATCTAATAAATTTATTAGCTTAATATAGAAATTGTTATTGCTTCCCTTAGCTACAATATCACGCCACGTCACTGTATTCAATACTATCTCTTTGGTGCGTAACCTAAGAATCTTACAAATTAACAACAAGAATTTTTTGTAAAGTATGGTCGATAGGGTGACTTCAAGACTCTGTGCTGAATCAAATCCTGAAAACGTAGAGCTTCTGAAAGATATTTCTATATTAGACCCAAAAACAGGACTACGATTGGACATAAAGCCTAATCATGCGATATTCTTGATGAAGGAGAAAGTTTTTTTGTTTTAAGATATTTTGTATGGGGTGTGGTGGAAGGGGTGATGACATTGAACTAATTTTTACACATCATGCAAGAGTTGCTAACAAAATATTTTACTTAAATTTAAGCTTCAAAAATTGAATAGGTATGGAGAAAATTAGTGTATTACACATTGTAACCATAAAGTACCCACAATTTGTAATTAAAATTAGTCTGGGAAATGATATTCAAAAATTTTTTATTGGTAAGCAGGTAGGACTGTTCTTAATTATTATGCGAAAAATTAGCGCTTTCAGTTTGTTAACTGCAGCTGGTTGAATCGGTACACCTCAGTAGTCCACGGCAATTTTTGTTTTAGGTATGTCCTCGATCGACTGCAAACGGGTTTCACGGAGTGGTAATTTCAGCTTCGAGGATAGGAAAAAGTCACACGCGGCCAAATCTGGTGAATAAGGTGGTTGATTGAAGCAATTTGTTACTTTTTTGGCCTCAAATTCGGTAACAATTGAGGAGATGGCGCATTTTCATCGTGAAAAATTCATGAATTTTCCTTACATAGTTCGGGCCGTTTTTTACGGACTTGCTCACGCAAACGCTTCAATACGGTCAAATAGTACTCCTTATTAATCGTCTGCCCCTCTGGAATAAATTCATGATGGATCAACCCTCGATTATCAGAAAAAAAAAGACAAGGAACATCTTCTTTATTTTTAAGCGGGTTCAGGGTGGTTTTTTCAGTTTTGGCTCATTTTTTCTTCCATTCCGATGATTGTTGACTGGTTTGCATGTCAAACTCATATGCCCATGTGTCATCACCAGTTATCGATCAAGGATGTCCAAAGAGACCTGTTCACGGTACTTTTTTTTTTAAGAAAATTCAGCTTTATTGGAACGAGTCGAGCAAGGTTGCGTTTCATGATCAAAGTATCCACCAAAATCGAACGAACCGATTCGCGAGAGATGTCAATCTCTCCTTCTACCTCCCTAACATTGGCATGATGATTTTCCACTATTTCCTTCACTTGCTGTTAAAAAACTGATTAACGGACCGCGCTAATTTTTGGAATAATAATACTAATAATACCTGCTTACCAAAAAAATAACACTGAAATATAGTTTCCCAGGATAATTTTAATTAAAAATTCCTGGTACTTTATGGTCACAATGTATGTTCCAAGTTTCAATTACATAGCGCAAGAGATAGTCGAGATTTTTATTTTTAAGCGCTTTTCTTTGCGACGCTCCTGACCTTGCAATAATTAGCCTCTCACTAAACTAATTCTGGTGGATCTTCTTGCAACCCTTATGGTCTCAAAATATGAATTAAAAAAAAAATTCGACCGATAATTTGTTTTTAGGTCCACTCTTTTGTGCCGTAGATTCCTCTACATATATGTTGATTTTTAGATTCGTAGCTAGAACCGTGGTTGAGATATTCGAATTCTTAGTTTTTGGTTCTAGCGCTACCCCACCTCCTCCTTTATCCCTGCACCCCCCAAAATGGGTGTCCGCCTGAGATCCGCAACCATTTACTATCCACATAAAAATGAACTTTCTATCATGAACGGTTTGAGAGTTGATGTGCTCTGAGCGTACAAGATTCAAGATTCAAGATTCAAAACTTTTATTGAGGCTTTTTTTGTACATATTAGTTGGCAAAATCTTAACTTCTATAATACATTTGTCGACTGAAATTTATAGTATATCTGACAATTAATTCAAAATTAGTAGTGTATGTAAATAACTTAATATTACAATTCATCATGGAAAAATAAGAAAAAATATTATACAAATCTAAATGAGAAAATGCACTTGCTCCCGGTGCTGAGTTATTCGTTTTGTCGTTAATGACAGAAATAAATAAGTCTTAAACTAAATTTAACCTAAGAGAAACTTATCTAAAAAAAAGTATTTAACTAAATTAAATAAATTGAAACAATTCTTTGCAAAATTAAAACTAAACTTAGCCGCGATAAATAGTGTTAGTCGCCTTGGAGTAAAAGCTCAGTCTCGCAGGGTTGGTCAATAAAGGTTGAAGTATTTCTGAGTTTTGAGAGACTAATGCGATAGGTGAAGAGTAATAGTACTCTAGAACCTAATCAGAATGGTTCAGTATGTAAATTTCTCTAACCAGTGAATTAGGGTGGCTAACTAATCTGCTGATAGAAGCTTTGGCGAGACCAACCATATATTCCATTAGTGGAGTTGTCTTAGTTCGGTCATAGTATAAGGAATTTCAATAATAGTTCTTGCTAGGCCTTCGGTACTTCGATATACAGTGCCGTAGGATCTTCCTTTCGAAAATCTGAAGCTCTTCTGAGACAGTGGGAGAAATGAACATCCAAGTTACAAGGCCATACATTAACACTTGTCTAATTAGTGTTTTGTAAATTAGTACCTTGGTTAAAGTTTCTAATTCCTGTGACTTTAAAAAATTCATCAAAAGAGACGTTGCTATTTTGGCCTTCTTTAATCATATCTTGCATGCTCATTACATTTAAGCCTGAGTTTCAGTTATATGCCCAAATATTTAATGCAGTTTTTGAGAGGAATGTTTATTCCATTCAAAGACAGTCCAATTTTCTTGCTCTCTTTCACAGCGTTGTGCGATCCTTTGCCACTAGCGTTGCGAAAGCAAATTAGCTCTGATTTTCCGATATTAATTGCAATACCCCACGTTTTGTAGAAAATGTGTGCAGCTTCGAGATGGCTTTGCACGAGTTCCAGGGCAGTACTGGGCTTCTTATCATGAGCAAACAGTATAATGTCGTCTACATACATAATAGCCGACGAGGCTGCCGGACTAGAAAGACTCATTGGTGTTTGCCTAGTTATAGGAAAATCATGCAAGTAGAAGTTAAATAATTTTGGCCCAATAATTGATCCCTGTGCAATGCCTGCTTTTGCGGGTATAGTCCTAGACTTGGTTGAATTTATTTCTATAAAAAGATTTCGGTTGGTAAGAAAATCAGTAACGATTCTCAACAAGACACTTGGACAATTTGCTACAATTAATTTAAAGACTAAACCTTTGACCCAGACACTATCGAACGCTTTTTCAAGATCTAGGATGCATGCAACTGTGCACCGTTTCATTCTAAGGTTTTGAATTATTTCGTTTTGAAAAAATAGAATAGCATATTCCGATGAGTGTGCTTTTTCAAAACCAAATTGCGTAAGCGGGATGAAATCACTACAAAAGCCCTACAGTTTACCAAGAAGAAATTTTTCAAAAATTTTGCCTATGTTTGACAGCATAGAGATGAGCTATATCAGTGGAACTCTGAGCGTGCATGTACGGCGTATGGCGCACAGACAGACGTATTTTTAGATACCTCGAGAACGACTGACTCGATCCAGTCAAGTACTATAAATATCCGACTTTGCAAAAATCCGAATTTCACAGTTCTTTCAGATATCACAACAACAACTATTCGAATCTATAGTTACTCCATGGAACACTAGAGGCGCTTTTCCAAAGTTTGGCAAAGGTGAAGCCCAATATTTGGAGCGAAATTTAAAAAGCCTCGACCCTTTTTATACTCTAGATGAAATCTGAGAGTATTTTGTGTTTGCCTTACCGTTTGTAACGCTAAGAAATAATGATCGCACAAAAACCTCGATTCCGAGTGAGCGTCTGTCCGTCTATCTGTCCGTCTGTCTGTCTGTCTGTCTGTCTGTCTGTCTGTCTGTCTACAGCATAACTTTCGAAAGCTTTGAGCTATAGTGCTAAAAACTTGTGTGTGTCATTTTTAGCAAAAAAATGACTTTAAGTTCGTGAATGGGCTACATCCCCCTGCTCCTTCTACCCCCTCCCATACAAATTTCATGAAATTTCGAAATATTAAGAAATTGATTTTTCTTTGAAATTATTTAAGCTATTGGCTTGATATTTAGGTCAAAGTATTACGATATAGATGTCAATAATATCACGGAATATTGACCCGATCTCCTTACCCCTTCTACCCCCTCCCATACAAATGGACAATTTTGAAAAATACATATTTTCGATTTTCATTGAAACTAGTAAAGCTGAAGAGACGAAATTTTATCAGAAATAATTCTACTGTAATTGCAATTTATTTTAAAAATAATTATCATCTTCACCTCACTCCTTCTACCCCCTCCCAAACAAATTTCACGAAATTTTGAAATTTAAATTAAATTATTTTTCTTCGAAACTGTTTAAGCTACACATGACATTTTTTTGTTACATATATCCCAAATTGGAACATACAGTGGAAAGAGAATAATACATTGTGTCATAGCACTTGGCTCGTTATTTTGGGCGCTCATTTTTGACATTCTCATTTTCAACTATAATTGCATAAGCCCAACAGATTCCGGTGGTATTCGCAATGGAATTAAGATTTGGTGGATGATTTCAACGATGCTGTACTTCAACTTAGTAACAGGTCGCAACCACTATCGTTACATTGTAGAGTAATTTGGGAAAAAGCCATTACCCGGATACCTTAAAAGCATTCCCCAGGAAAAAACGTAATTAAAATTTTAACCGATCAATCAGATTGACACTCATTTAAAGCCAACGTTTCTCGTAGGAACGTCGCACATATCGCATATCTACTTCTCCACATACACTTGTAATCCCATTAAATTCTCTTAATATCGCTGATCTCTTGTTCACTTGGCGTCCCTCAGTATTCCCAATAATACTCGAAATCACCTGAATGCATGGCAAATGGATAATTCCAGAAGTATAACGAGGACATTTTGATTGTAATTGCATCGTGTCCGCGATTACTTTAGCCCCATTGATGCATAATATAAAAGGGTCGCTTGGACTGTTGCGAAATGTATGTTTCTGTGGCTGCTGATCTTGCTGCTGCTGATGCGGCTTCAAAGATGCCAAGATGCGGAGATGTAAAGTCAAATGGATAAGGTTAAGAAAGTTGAAAAAAAACCGTAGAAGACGAGAAGCTTCGGGTTCTTTTTCGCGATAGCCACTCAGAATGTATAATTGATGTATGTACTGATTGTTTAAAAGAGACGTATCCAAGCCCCGAGCCGATCCTCCAGATATACACAATACACTCGGGGAGCACACGGGCAGAATAACTGCTCGGACATGCAATAAATTTTTCAATGGATCGTACGGAGGATATGTGCTTGCTTATGCCTCTCCACATGTCCTATATAATCGTATGTGTAGGTAACCGAAGTATCCAGAAGAGTGGTTAAATGGTGGACAGGAAAATGTCACCAGGCGATATATTTTTCTGACGTGAGGAATTTTATTTTGTGCCGTTGTCGGGTGCACTTAAATTTATTTAATGCTTAAATTTTCTGCTTCGAGATTTTCCCATATTGCTGGTACTTATCCTTGTGAAAAGAATGCGATTTAAAGGAGAATGGATCGTGTCTGGCTCTTTTTTTCCGTCCGTTTCAGTTTCTGTGAAATATTAGTGAAATTAATGAAAACGTAGTTTATAATGGGAAGCAAATTTCATAACAGCTATTTATTATCCCGATAATAGTCGGCAGCCGAAATATATTACAACTCGAACTCAACTTCATATTAACCGAATGATTAACTACTACAAACAACACGCAGAAAACAAGCTCTTACAGATTACCTTTTGCTATAAATTTCGCATTAGTTAACTAAGTTGGACATTTAAATTGTAACGAGCAGACACATTAAGACTTACCGGCTGGCATGCAGTATTTCAAGAGTGTATTAGCGAATGGCAGGCCACAAAGTAATCTTATGGCTAATTTATGGCACGACTTAAATTTCAACAACTTGCGCAAAAATACTGGCATAAAACATTCACCCGATTGACTACTGGACAACATCGGGACATCAAACCAATAAGATACACACTTTCGCAACTATGCAACAGAAAACGGAGCAAAGCATCAGTAATTTAATTGAGAAAGGGTACTCGCACGAAGCTAAGTACATATAAGTTAGCCACGACACTCACTTCTTCTTTTCACATATTTTACCAATCTCATTAGTTTAATTGGAAAATTGCACCAAATCAAATCAAGTTACGGACTACTTACCTTTCATTAAAATTTTTCTCATGCTCCTTCTCAAAGTCGTACAGTTCCAGCGAAGATTGCTAAATTGAAATTTGCATTCCTTAAAGCCTAGATTTATGCCGTTTATTATCTCAGCCATAAGCACAGTGTCTTTGCAGATTTCCGCCAAACGGCCCCGTAATCGTCGCGTCTTATTGCAAACTGTGTGTGGATCAAGCAGTACGTTACTACCTTCAGCCCTGAAAAAAAAGTTAATAATTATTGAGCTGGGTTTTTCTTTAATAAGTTATTTGAAATCAGATGACAATGAATCGGTTCCAATCAAAACTCAGTAAAATTACTTTAGCTTTGTAACGGCGAATATGGGAAACTGATAAAATATATCTAGACAGTCGGACACCCAGTTTATAATGTGATATTCTTAATTAAATATAATATCGGGAGTATAAATTGCAACCCGCCGTTTCCCAATAGATGGCGCTAGCAGTAAATGCTGATCAACAATGGCGGATCAGAAACGTCAGATGGTAAGCCGAGCATTGAAGAAGAAATGGCCACAATACGACGAAAGATACAATTAAGTGATTTTGCTGCACAACAACGCTCGGCCACATTTTGCTCAAGTTGTTAAGACCTACCTGGAAACAGTGAAATATGACGTCCTTCCACTCGCCATGTTCTCTAGACATCGCCACTTCCGACTACCATCTATTCCGATCGATAACGCATGGCCTGGCTGAGCAGCAGTTCCATTCTTACAAAGAAGCCAAAAATTAGGTCAATTAGTTGATCGGCTCAAAAGAAGAGCAATTTTTTTCGACTTCGAATTCATATGGTTTCAGAAATTTGGGAAAAGAGTTGTGGCCAGCGATTTTCTTTGAGTAACAAATATTTAACCATTTTAAACAATATAGGCTCGAATTTTGAAAAAAAAAATGGCAGTTTTCAATACAATTTTTCGAAATCAAGAAAATATGTTTTCGCAATTTTAGTGTACAATTCGGAAATCAATGGAGTCTGCCCTAGGCTCTCGAAGAGTGCACCCGTACAATCTAGTAGCAGCACAGTAAACGTCAAACAGTAAATTCATGATAAATTTGTTATTTTTTTTTTTACTTTCAATCAACAATCGGTCCACCAACTTTGTATGGATAGACCCAACATCGAGTTTCAAACTTTTGGAAGGAACTCATAAAAAAAATTCAAATTTCATTTAAATTGTACATTGAATTCTACATTTCAAATTTTTTTTGAGAGATCTTCCACCACATTCCGCCTCGACAACTCGAAAATGGTGTCCTCCAATATTTGCGAACCTGATAACCGCTAAGCTCTTGGCAGCCCATGTAAGAACAATTTCGTCCGTTGTAGAATCACCAGGCTGGCCCGTGATAGACAAAAACTTCTGGTACACGATGAATCGGTTCATAAAAAAATAATTGATGACCTACGCACCAGTACAGGAGATGCATTTTCGTTTACTCCTAGATCCATGCGGAAACCAGCAATCATTCCAAGAGGTGAAAGGTCAGAATATCCTCCAGAGGAAATTCTTGCAGAAATAAATCTACTCAGTATTTCAATCGTTTCAGTCACACTTTTATGGACTGCTTGGTCGCTACGGGAGAATATGAAGTTCGATCTGTTCAAGATACGCTCCAATTTGAAAACGATATAAAGAATCTAATCGCTATCAAATATATTCTACATCAGAAGGTAACTTGGGAAAAAACCGCAACGAAATGAAGTTATATAATGCTGCCAACGCTTTGATCATGTGGCAGGCAATTGCGCTTATTGCAGTCGTTGCAGGAAATGCGGTGATGATCATTCACTAAGTAACAAATGCACCCTTGAAGCTATTGAAGGAAATACAACAGCACAACCCTTCAGTGTGAACTGTGGAAAAGAAGGTCACCCAGCAAACTTTTCAGGTTGCGAAGTTTTCATAGGGCATAAAGAAAAGTTCTCGAACGCAAAGAATAATGCAAAAACAGCGTTTCTGCTTTTCGTATCAATACCGAAAAAGCCATGGGAATGAGAGTGAAACCAAATATTTCGTTTGGGTGATAATCCAAATAGGGATGTGGAATCGGATCTAGGTAGAGGAAATATACTCCAAGATTTCTTTGACGAATCTAAAAGGCTTTTTCGAATGCCGCTTACAAACCTTTTCGAAAAAATTAAGACATTCTGGCTGCAATGTCTAACCATTCAAGACCAATCGCAAAAAATATCCTCATGTCTATTGTGCCAATCGATGGGTAAGCTTAACGTTATCAATATTAACATCAATTACTTAGTGTCTCACGACAAAAGGACTTTCATTGACGATATATGTAACCACTTCAAACCTGAGGTAGTACTAATAACCGAAACAACATTAAGGGAGAAGGATTTTTTTTTTTTTACAGAATGACCTGTGTTATAGGCAATTTCGGCCTTTATGTGCAATGCACAAACACAGTCATGGAGGGAAGGAATGGGATTGGGAAGGTTGGGGAAGGGGAGTGAGAACGACCGTAGCGAGTGGAGAAGCTGGTATATTGTTCAGTTATTTTGGCTGCTTACTGACAAATATTTGCAGATGTTATGGGGGACTGAATGATAGAAAGCGAACAGAAACCATCTACTGAGTATCTAGGCCTTCTTAAAGTGGAACTGTTTCACTTTTACACCGTTTCCTCATTTTATTGCGAATAATTTTTTATCACCAGTAACAACTGAAAAATTTGCGCTTAAAAAAATCCCGTCTGAAGTGGGAATCGAACCCACGACCTATTGACTGAGAAGCAAGCACGCTGCCCACTACGCCACGGAAGCATAAAATTCTAGCTGGGATATAGCCTAGTAGGTAGTGTGTTGGTCTTGTAATGCGAAGGTCGTGAGTTCAAATCCCGGCCGACGCAACATATAATTCCGGCACATTGTCTACTTGGGTATACCTTGGTCACCTCAATCTAAGAAAATGAAAAATTCGTAGGTAGAGGGTTGTGCGAAGGGCTAACAACCCTTCCACAATAAGTAATCAAAAATGTTAAGGAAACTGAATATCAGAAGGCCAAGGTCCAATTTGGGCTGTAGCGCCATTGTACAAGTACAATAAAATTCTACAGAACCAATACATTACGTTTAGAAATTACGTAGGAAGGGGCTCTGCAATAATGTTAAGGGATGGAATCCAGAACAGGATACTACCATTCCATAGCAACTTAATTTTCTTCCCTCTCCTGGCTGCCTATTTCAAAAACAGATCAGGACAAAGTTCTTTTACCCTCTTCGCCACCATCTACATTCCCCGAGGGCTAGGTTCTCGATTGAAAGTGGAATTGGATCATTTATTATCAATCGCTCAAAACTATAATTCATGCATTTTTGGGGGAGACTTCAATGCTCGCCATAATTATTGGGGTGATCACAAAGTGAACTCTAATGGTTTCCGTATGCACAACTCGTTCTATTCTGGTCCACATTTGGACCTGGATTTTGTGAACGCGCATAGTCCAACTTTCCCTAGATCCTCATCCATCCTTTGTTGTTTTCACTTCCAACTGCCTCATTTGATAAAAAGTGTGTCACATTTCCATCTGCATCAGATCATTTCGGACTACTTCTACAATTCATGGGCATAGAGTTTTTCCCAATACGTGTTCCGATCAGTAAATTTCACTCATTCGCTTCTGTCAACTGGATGAATTTCCGATGCGATCTCCGAATAGCTCTTGCTTTCGAGATTCCCATAAACAGAGTTCTCACGAATGAAGAGATTGACGATTACATTCAACTAATTGTAACTACCAATATCAACACCATGAACAAACTCGCACCTGTGCGTAAGCGGGGCTATGATAAGTATGGCTCACTGTCTACAAATATACTCTGCTTGATTCAAACTAGGAAAAAAATGCTAGCGAGATTGAAACGCATCTTCCACACATTAATCCTCAATATATTCAGTTACAGTCCCAGGTCAGATGCATGACTAAGTTAATTAAGGAATCTATGGCTCCACGAGAACTTCCAAAATATGTTACGTGCGATACGGCCTTCATCCAATATGTTGAAGGAAATTGATGCAATTTCTGGCCCAAGAAAAATAACTTCGATCTTGGAAACTCTCTATTAACATATAAAGCTGCTGTCCTGCCGAGTACTGAAGAAAAACTTGATGCCTGCGCTAAGTTTTACTCTCATCTATATCAGGACTGCACTCCAGAGGACGCCACAGTTTCACAGCAGAATGAACTATCAATTGTCCAGGAATTCTGTAGAAGTATTGAGGGCTCAAATCTCACTATCTTTAACCACGCCAGTAAGGCAACGTCTGGTTCTCATATAGAGCTGGCTAATTAATTAAGTGGAGAACCTTCTCGCAAACTGCAACAATAAGAAATCAGCTGGACCTGACGGCATTCCCAATTGTTTGCTGAGGAAATGTGCATCCGAAATATCGAGTCAATTAGCCATATTATTTAATAGCTCTCTTAACAATGGGTATTTTCCGAATTCTTGGAAGGTGGCTAAAATGGTTCGAATTCCGAAGACGGGCTCAACTAGCAACGTGGAGGCGTTACTCCCAATATCGCTCATATCTAATATTTATTGGAAAATTTTTTGAAAAAAATCATCTTGCGCAGTCTTCTGGAACATTACGATAGTGCCATTCCAGAGAGACAATTTGGATTTCAACGTAAACACTCCGCCGAGCATGCGGTCACCGTTTTAACTGAGAATATTTTGAAGGGCCTATCAAAGAAGAACTGCATAGTAGCTTGCTCTCTGGATATAGTGAAGGGCTTCGACTCGGTATGGGTCTTATGTTTAAAATTCTCTCATTAAACTGCCCTCATGCACTAAGCAGAATAATCGTCAGCTTTCTGTTAGAGTTGTACGTATTTGAATTAATGGCTGCCGCTCTAATCTAGTAATAGTGAAGTCAGGTGTACCCCAAGGGACTGTTCTTGATTCTGTTCTATTCACTCTGTTTTTACATGACTTTCCACTCTATCTGTCTGACACCGTCCGTGGAAAATCCAAAACTCTTCTCATCGCAGACGATGCCATTTTATATACTACGAACGCCAGCCCATTCGCGGCAATGCCACTTACAAGAAAACACGTATACATGGTCAATCAATAACTTCTAGACTGGCGACAAATGTAGACTGCAAAATGAAATGCAAGTGGAAGGGGCCATCATCGAACAGTTGCAGAGAGCAAGAAAATTTCCCTATCACTTAATGACAAGTGCATCCCTTTAAACATTTCCCTCAAGTATCTAGGAACGCTTCTTCACCATAGGTTCAAGTTCATTTAATGAAGACGGCGATATTAATCCGATCCTCCAGTATATGGTACACTTGGCCAAAATAAAAGTTGACCGCTATGCGGAACAGTGGCGTGGCGTGATTTTATAGCTAGCGGAAGCAATTATATTGCGCGAAGCTACAAGCGCTGCGTCAATATGCATAACTCCACAAGTTTACATCATTATTTGAAACAGTTCTACTCATCCGAAAGGTGTACGGTTTTCGGCAATCGATTTAGAATCCAGTTTACATTATTAATCGGAAATAAGTAAAATCGATTTTGTTTTCCATTTTAATGCGACGCATCTCCCATTCATATTTGAACTTGCAGAAAATTTCGTTCCAATTGGCCCGCGTTCTTATAAATGCGTTTTGCTTTATTATTCTAATAATAAAGTATTGTGATAGACCCAGGAAAAAAAAATTTGCTACCCTGAAATTTTTTTTTTTTGCGTTTCATGACTAAATTAGCCCAAAAATGCAAAAAAAAAAATCCGTCCCGCCGTACGCCGTATATATGGACTCATATCTCCGAGACCGTTAAAGGTAGAATGTTCGTTTTTGAGTGGACTGTTGACTGGGTGAGTGAGTTCCATTATCTTATTTTGGGAGTGTCAGGTGGAATGGGGAGGCGGGGGGAGGGAAAGAGTCAAAATTTCAATTGCTAATATTTCTACCATGAATGCAGATAGAAAGCTGAAAATTAGCAGAGGTATGAAGAGATTATGGGGCAAACTTTAGAAATAATTTAATTTTTTATCCATTGGTGTCCGAAAAGGGGGGCTAAAAACATCAAACATCAAACAAACAATAAAATCGTCGGCCAAATTTTTTTTTCAAATGATTATATCTTCGCAATTACTAATCACAAAAAATTCATATTTTGGGACCATTAAGGTGGCATATAGACCTACTAGAATCAGCTTATAAAGAGGCTAATTATTGTAAGGGAGAGGGTCAGGGGGGTGCAAAGAAAAACACTTAAAAATGAATATCTCGACTGTCTCTTAAGCTATGTAATTCAAACTTGAAAAGTATACTAAGCCTCATTAGCGAAATATGAGAAAAATATAAATTGTGGACCTAATAGTAGTGGGGGGAAATGGGGAGCATTTCAAAAATGGCACACATTCCAAAACTACAAATCATTATATCTCAAAATTGACTGCAGATATCAAATCAAAAATTTGTCAGATTATAGAGCTATATAGTTTTTAATATTGGTAAAGAATTTAAGTTGGGGGGTGTAAGGGGAGTGAGGTGGAACGCAAAAATGTTGAACATTTTGAGTAATTTTTTTAGGACTTTGGTAAAAGACAGAAAGTTTAAATTTTGCCCGTTGATACATCTATTTAATATACATAGAAAAACAATAATAATTTGTTCCAAAATTGTTCTGCACCGAAGTGGGGGTCTAACGTGCACAAGGTGTTTCATGTGTAATGAGAAAAACATATAAGCTGAAAATTTTTCAACGAAATTTTAAGGTAGAAACTTGAAAAACGCTCTTAAAAAAATGCCTAAAAGTTTGAAATATTAACTGGTCGAATATCTTCAAAATTTCTAATCCCTCATATACAAAATTTTTTTTTACCATTTTTAAGAAATCAATTATTACCTAACTAATAAAAGCTATCAATGTGAAATTTTGCACTAAAACTTTTAAAAATAGTTGAAATAAAATTGCGTCAAAAGTTTTGAAATCGCGCTTGCCCTTCTACCGTACAAAACTATGATTTCGACCAATTTCATTAAATCAACTAATAACCAACAAACTAAAAGCTACGAACTTGAAATTTTGTACAAGCACCTTACAAGAAAAACGAAATAAAACTGCATATCAAATTTTACGATTCCCCTACCTTCTCTACTCCCTCCCATACAAATGTTCGGTTTCGTGAATGTAAAATGCACCAAATTTTATGAAAATTCCTTGCAACTTCGTCTATGAAACATTCTATACAGAGAATATTGGACGTGATTCAAGCAATTAATTAAAAAGCTATTAACATCCACCCACCCTTACTATTACCTCTCCTCGTCCCCTCATAAGAACCCAAACTTGCAGAAACGAATGAAATATTGTTCAATTGACAACAGCCCTGCCCAAGAACTCTCTATCACTTAGTCTTCCCTAACCACCCCAAGAATAATAAAGTTTCGTTCGACTTGTTGGCAGTTTATTTCAAATCGCACCTTTTTCGCTGTGGAAGGTTTTCAACTATCGTTGGTCTGAAAATGCGTGAGAAAAAAAGCTGTCCTGGTACGGTAAATGCTGTAAACGGTGGTAGACGAAAATAATGCGCCCTGTCTTTTAAAGAAATTTTTAAATAAATTTTCATATCCGTCCTGATTTCAGTTTAGATTTTCTAAACTGAATAAAGGGTAAAACGTAAGGGAAGCATTGCTTCCCTTGCATCAATGGACGCCACGCCACTAATGCAGAACATCCTAATAGTGTAGTAAGAGCCGTCCTAGGCCACTTAGATTCAAATTAGAGTACTACTGCTCTCCATGGAGAATGTTGAATAGTGCAAGCCCGGAATGCCTAAAGCCTTCCTCTTTTGAACCTTTTTGGTCAGATCTATACTGTGGTGTAACTGTGGATATCACAGAGGTTAACCTCAATATTGCGCTCGAGCAAATTTGCTGCGTCTGCGGTTGTATGTCCACGCGACTCTACGAACTTTGTTACATACTCCCGTTCCACCCAATTGGCAATTTGCTTACTCTCGAGATTTCTAAATAAAACTGTAATTTTATCATGTTCATTATTAGTATTATTATTAAGTATTATAATTTTGTTTTTCATTTATTAACGATTGACGGGAGCACTAAAACCAAAATGTGTTGCCCTCTTTCATAAAATCCGAACAGAAGTTAACTATAGTTCTTGCTGTTAGTATTAGTTTTTATTTTCTCCTTTTTTAATTAGTATTATTTGATTATTATTATTATTATTATTATTTTTATTTTTTTCATTATTTAAATAAGGTCTTCACAAATGAAACGCCCGAATGGTTTCACCGTTAAAACTTTAATGAATATTAAATAATTAAATTAATTAATTTTCTTATTTCCTAATAAACTTGCTTACAAGCTAAAAAAACTAAAGTGCTGACACTTTACCTTTAATCAAGTTCTCATCAAACGTGAGGAATTTTGGTGTGCGTTATTCTCATAAGTGTACTATTACGCAGACGTGTTAGTTGATACGTCTAAGCAATAGTACACCTATGAGAATTGTCTCCGTAGGTATTTGTCCGTATTGTCGTTAATTTTCATGTACAGTTTGTACATTCTGCCCGGTCTTATGGCGAGACAGGGTCCGCCCTTGAGGCTGCTGCTGTTTGTGGTAGGACCTGATTTTTAGGGTTGTTCGACCTTCTTTGATTAATTGTTGTTCCGATATGTCTTATGATGAGCCAGATCAGAACAAGCATTACGATGTTACCGATGGAATAGTTAAGTGTGTATTGATGAACATCGTAAGACATCATTTCAGCTGGCAAATTAGCCTTCAATTGTTGTTCTATTGCGCTTTGAAGGGCTTCCAGATCTACATCCTTATGAATTATCGGATTTTGATTTACATTTGTATTGAATGGCTGGATCCGAATGGATAGGTTCATTGGAGGCACGAAGGAGGCATTTAGATTACCGATAAACGTATCATGGCCTGTTATTATTATGTCCTCTTGGTTTATTGTACAATCGGGAGCCAATTGGAGTATTCCACCGTCTTGTAATACTTGATTGAGGATGGTTTTGCCACAGACTATATCGATGGGCTGCCTTTCACTGAATACGTAAATCCAAGCGTTTGGCGTTTCCAGTTGAATCCAAGTATTTTTCAAAGGTGATTTTAAGACGATGCATGTTGGTGACAGCTGAAGTTTGTGTGTCAAAAATCCCATTTCACTCATGCTCTCGTTTGATTTACTGGTGTATAGTGGATGCCTTTGTTTACAGATGTATTCCTTTTCTGTCATCAACTGACATTGCTGTTGTTCCAGACTCGCTAATGGATAAAAACGATCTCATTGCAAATTTGTTATAAAGTAAACCAAGCGGAACTGGAATGGAGTGTAGTTTGCACATTTGGTAAGATTTCAAGTTAATTAGTGGTATTTTGACGTTGAATAAGATTTTTGTTGCCGTTGTTCTCACGGATACTGTCATAAGATTGTACAGTTTATGAAGCGCATCAAAACTGTCATCCATGGGTATGAGTAGATGCGGTGGTAAGGCGTGCCTTATGTCTTGGATTAGGCCTTCCAGCTGCGCTGGAGTAAGAATCAATAGATTTATTTTTCCGTGGTGAGTATCGAGAATTGTTTCCAACACC
The DNA here is from genome assembly GCA_963669355.1 of Chorisops tibialis. NCBI lineage: Eukaryota > Metazoa > Arthropoda > Insecta > Diptera > Stratiomyidae > Chorisops > Chorisops tibialis. The sequence goes on along the minus strand of OY770262.1, from coordinate 260,151,133 downwards.
GCATTTTACGTATCTTGGAGGGCTTCTAATATTAGCGAGGTGTGCACGGCTAACGAGAGAACTATGTGTGTTACGTTTGTCGCAGTTGATGCTGTTTTCAGGTCTGAAATTTGATTTTCAATCATTTGGAATTGACTGTTTATTCGTTTCCGATCCTTTTTCATGATATTAACTGTGGATTCAGCAATCAACGTTTGGTTTTTGGTAAGTTCTAGCATATAGTTTCGATTTTCCTTCACTTGCATTATATGTCTTTCTCATATTTTTCCGCAAACTCTTGATCGAGGACCCCAAATAGTTTATTTGCCACGTATCCAATGCCATCGAAGAGTGCTCGGTTATCAATGCTGTGAAAACTTCGACGGCTTGATATCAATTCGTTCTTAGATTTGATGGTCGCAAGCTTGTGATGGAGCTGAAACAGGATTGAGTTACAGAGGTTTCCATCGATGCCTAAGATGTTTGCTTGGGAACATACTTCTGTCAATTTCCCTAGTGACGTTCCCATTAACTGAAATTCCTGGTTCTAAGTCGTTAGGTTAAAATATATTATTATATTCCATTCATTGTTGGTCAATTTCACTCGACCAATTTCCTCAAAGAATATTCCGGGATGGTTTTGAAAGGGGGTGATTTCAATTGGACTCGGTAATGCACCTGTTGGCATTAAGAGTAAAGCTAAGGTACCAAATAGCGTTAGCTGCGTTTTGTTACTCCTTCAATTATATCTACGGTTCAATTTTTTCTCGGAAACGTTGGAGTTGTTATAAAGCGTTGTTTTATGTTTGGGATCAACCTTTGCTGCGGTTAAATTGACCTTTGGTTTATGTGTTTCCGTTTGTTCATCGAAGGGTAACGGTATGATTTTTACGATTGGTCTTTTTAGTCACCCACTCTTTGTCTTCAGAGTTACTACTCTTACAACTCTGTCCTCTCCGGGGTGACATTGTTGTATTCTTCCCAAGTTCCATTTTGTTTGCTCATCTTTCAATATCACTACATCGCCAATTTTAACATTTTTCTTTTCTATTGTCCATTTGGGACGTTGTTGCAGGCGAGTTAGATATTCTTTTGACCATTTGCGCCAAAACTCCAAATGTAGTCGATCTATTAATTGCCACCGCATCAAATAGTTAACATTAATGTCCATGACATCTCTAGTGGGAGGCGAAAGCAGCGCTGATCCAATTAAAAAATGTCCTGGTGTTAAAATCTCCAGATCTTCCAGATTTTGTGATAAAGGGCACAACGGCCTAGAGCTTAAGAAGGATAATGATGGCAAACAAGACTTATTATTCGGTACTTCCAATAATCAAAAACAAGAACGTGCACAGGAAAACAAAACTTAAGCTATACAAAACAATCATAAGACCTGTGCTATGCTATGGCAGCGAAACGTGGACATTAACTCAGGCGTCCGAAAAACGACTTAACGCCTTTGAAAGGAAGGTCCTCAGAAGAATCCTCGGACCTGTGAGGGAAGACTCGATCTGGAGAATACGATACAATAGAGAATTGTATGCCATCTTCGACAATCCAGAAGTGTCAACCCTCATAAAATTTAAAAAATTACAATGGGCTGGTCATGTGGAGCGGATGGATGACGGAAGAATTCCCAAACGCACACTAAAAGGGAAAGTCAACGGACAAAGACCGGTCGGAAAACCACGAAAGCGCTGGGAGGATTCGATTGACGCAGACAGCAAATCACTGCTAAGATTTTCAAACTGGAGGACGCGGTCACTGAATCGAGATGGATGGAGGCAAAGCATTCAGGAGGCCAAAGTCCGATTTGGGCTGTAGCGCCATCGTAAGTAAGTAAGGCCTAGAGCTTAAGCTAGCCTCAATTTTTGCCAAAACTGTTGCTAGTTCCTCATATGTTAACGATAGGTCTCCGATAGTTTTCTTCAAATGAAGCTTAATAGATTTCACTCCGGCCTCCCAGAGTCCACCAAAGTGGGGTTCAAGTGGGGTATGAAATGCCACTCTGTTCCGTTGTTTGAAAGTTCATACAGCACTGCTTCGGTACTATGAATTTCATTTAGAATTTTGTTGGCTGCAAGGCAAATAAAAATCGCAATGTAACCCTTGAAAGACTTTGTTGCTCTTCCCTTTGATGTTCGTAGGGCGATTGGTCCTGCATAGTCTACTCCTGTATGATTGAAAGCTCTTGAAATGTTAAGTCTTGGTTTAGGCAGTTTGCCCATGATTTGGGCATTTGATTTAGCGTTGTATCGACGGCAGATTACACACTTATGGATTTGGGACTTCACAGCGCTCTGTGCACCAATGATCCAATACCTTTCTCGTAGGTTTGATAGACATGAGTTGAGGCCCCCATGCATTGTTTGCTTGTGTGCCTTATCAATAATAAGTGTGGTAAGTGGCCCCTTGTGTGGAATAATTATTGGATGCTTTTCTACATAGCTTAAGGTGGCTTCTTTTAGACGTCCTCCAACTCGTATTATTCCAGAGTCGTCAAGGAACGGATTGAGGCAAAGTAATTTGGATTTTCTGGTCAATTGTTTTCCTTTTGTGAGCTGTGATCTATCATCAAGAAATTCTATTCCTAGTACCACTTTTATCAATATATTTTCGGCATTTAAGGTTTCACTGATTGCGCATTATTCGACCTAAATTGCGAATTATTCGACATGACTTTAAATTGTTTCTAAATCGTAAGCAGTATGCGGTGATCTGCACTAATTTCATGAAGTTGGAGTATTTTCCGAGTAAGTGAAGTATCCATTCATGATCGTTTGCGGTTGAAGTGTTTGCTATGATAGGCTTTTTTTCCTTGCGTTTTTCTAGTTCAGTGTCAATATTTTCTAAAGATGTGTTCTCTAATGTTTCGAGCTTAGAGGCTTGTAGCCAATGCGGACCATTCCATATTATTATTTTGTCATTATTATTATTTTTTTTTTTTCATTATAAGCATTATTTTATATATAGTTTATTTATTTTCTTGCGATATCACAATGCTACATAAGTAAGAAGTAAGAGTAAGAAGCTAGAGTGTAGCCTAGTGGGTAGCGTGTTAGTCTGCAATGCGAAGGTCGTGACTTCAAATCCCGGTCGAAGCATAATTCAAGCACACTGCTTGCGCGGATAACTCCGCCATAGACGGTCCCAAGCCCGAGTTGAGAAAGGAGGAGGGTAAATGGAGTTAACCTGAATGGCCAGTAACACCAGTGCGTCTCAGGAAGTAGGCAAAAAGTATGACATAGTTGGACTTGCAGCATAGCTGTGAGAACTCCAGCATGTCATATTTAGCTCAAAACTCCCATCCTTTTTCTACTAGGGTGTAATAAATAAGTAGGACCGGTCCTCCAGGTCGGGGGTTGGGCGAGGCGCCGACAACGCATCACCGGAAAAAGAACACTGTCCAGAAACCTGAAGAACAGCCTCGGAAAGGATGGACTCAACGGCAACGACCCCGCAAACGAAAAATGGACTACTCTATTGGATCTTGGAATGTTCGATCCTTATTTAGGACAGGAGCTCTGAAAGAGTTTCTCGAAGAAGTGGCAAAACACAACATCAACATAACTGCCATCCAAGAAACGAAATGGCTCGGTAGCGAAATCATGGACATGAGATCACACACAATCTATCCAAGTGGAAAATTGTCGGGAAGCAGAGAGTTTGGAGTCGCTTTTGTCGTTGACAAAAAATTTAAACAGCAGGTCACGAGCTTCAAACCAATAAGTGAAAGATTGTGTGCAATCCGAATAAAGACTAAATTTTTCAACACTTGGTTGATCAACGTTCACGCACCAACAGAAGACAAGGACGATGTAACTAAAGACGAATTTTATGCCACCCTAGAGACAACCTATGACTCACTGCCCTCGAATGACCTAAAAATTGTCTTAGGGGATTTTAATGCAAAAGTCGGAAAGGAGGAGGCTCATAGAGGAACAACAGGAGGGCACAGTCTCCATGACATAGCAAACGACAATGGCCAACGTCTTATTGATTTCGCAAGCAGCAAAAATATCATAGTAAGCTCTACGTGCTTCCCACATCGCGATATTCACAAACGAACGTGGGCATCACCAGATGGTCACACCTTCAACCAAATAGACCACGTTCTTATTGAGAAAAGGGCTGCTTCCAGCATACTTGATGTACGAACTCTCCGCGGTGCGAATTGTGACTCTGATCACTATCTAGTCAGAGCTAAGTATCGATGCAAAATAGCTTGTCGTGGGTATTCGAAAACGAGTAGAGCTCGCAAATTTAATGTCGACATGCTTAACGACGAAACGGTGGCGCAGGCTTACATGCTAGCATGTAATAAACACCTGACACCAATATATGAAAATATCCAAAATATGCCAGTGGATAATGCGTGGATGAAAATACGAGACGGTATCAAATCCTCCGCGGAAGAGGTATTAGGATATCAAGCACGGCGAAAAAGCAATGATTGGTTCGACCAAGAATGTCGCGACGCAATAGATAGAAAGAACGAAGCTTACAAAATTATTACTGAACGACCAACACGAGCCAAAAAAGAAAAATATGACGAGCTTAGGCGATATGCGAAAAAGACCTGCAGACGAAAACAAAGGAAGTACCATAATGACAAGATACAAAAAATGGACGACGACATGAGAAAAAATAATACGCGGGACGCATACGCCATAGTAAAAGACTTGAAAAAGGGATATAAACCAAAAACCAGTCTCTGCAAAGACGCAGAGGGCAATATCATCAGCGACACAGAAGAAATCAAAAGGAGATGGGCTTCATACTTCGAACATCTTTTGAATCCCATCCCAATAGCACCGATAACGACAGACAACATTTCAATTCAAGCCTCAACTGACGAAGATGAACCATCATCGACACCACCCACGCTTCCTGAAATCAAAGCAGCCCTATGTGACCAAAAACGAAACAAAGCGCCGGGAATTGACGAAATACCAGTTGAACTTCTGAAAAACGGTGGAAACTGTGTCGCTGAAATACTGCACAGCATGATATGCAAAATTTGGACAGAGGAAATCATACCCGACGACTGGCGAAAAAGCATTATATGTCCAATTTACAAGAAAGGAGACAAACTCTGCTGTGAGAACTACAGAGGTATATCATTGTTGTGTACGTCCTATAAAATACTGACAAAAATAATTGAACGTCGTCTTAAGCCCTATACAAATCAAATAATTGGCGAATACCAAGGCGGATTCAGAACCGGACGATCTACAACAGACCAGATATTCTCGGTGAAACAGGTGCTTGAGAAATGCTGGGAATATAACACAGACGTGCACCAAATATTCGTAGATTTTAAACAAGCATACGACAGTATCGACAGGAGCGTACTGTACCAAATCATGCTTGACTTTGGAATTCCTCCAAAACTAGTCCGACTAACAAGACTCACAATGACGAACACTGAATCCCAAGTGAGAATACAAACCGATTCCACAACCAGCTTTCGAACGGAATGTGGTTTAAAGCAGGGAGATGGTCTAGCTCCTATGCTTTTCAACTTGGCACTAGAGTATGTCATCCGAAAAATCCCAGTCGACACCAACGGGACACTACTATTCAAGTCCACCCAACTAGTAGCATACGCTGACGACATTAACATTCTAGCAAGATCCTTCCCTAGTGCTAAGGAGGTATTTGTCAATCTTGACTCCGCCGCAAAAGAAGTCGGGTTGCGCATTAATGAAAACAAAACAAAAGTAATGACGCAAACAAGAAGGAGAACGCCAATCAGACAAAACATAACAATTGCGGAATATAATTTGGAGAGTGTGGACAACTTCATATATCTTGGGGCTAATCTAGCAAAGGACGGTAATGAAACAGACGAAATCAAACGACGAATAATACTAGCAAATAAGACATATTATTCGGTACTTCCAATAATGAAATCCAAGAAAGTGCACAGGAACAATAAGCTGCGGATTTATAAAACTATTATACGACCTGTGCTCTGTTATGGCAGCGAGACGTGGACATTAACGCGAACTTCCGAAAAAGCAGTTAACGCATTCGAAAGAAAGGTCCTCCGAAGAATTTTGGGACCTGTGAAGGAAGGAACGGAATGGCGAATAAGATACAACCATGAGTTGTATCAACTCTACGACGAGCCAGAAGCTTCAACGTTCATCAAGTTACGTAAACTGCAGTGGGCTGGCCATGTAGAGCGAATGGAAGACAGAAGAATCCCCAAACGTGCTCTTAAAGGCAAAGCGAGTGGTAACCGGCCGGTAGGCAAACCACGCAAGCGATGGGAAGACTCGGTTGATGAAGACAGCAAAGCCATTCTAAAAATTAGCAGCTGGAGGACGCGGTCTTTGGATCGAGACGATTGGAGGCGACGACTTCAGGAGGCCAGGGCCCGATTTGGGCTGTCGCGCCATTGATGATGATGATGATGATGATGATGCTTGCGCGGATATACCTTGGTTACCTCAATCTACGAAAATGAAAAATTCGTAGGTTGTGCGAACGGCTAATAACACTTTCACAATGACAAATAAGGCCCGATTTGGGCTGTAGCGCCACTGAAGAAGAAGATATGAGTAAGTAGCGAATCATAAGCTGGATTTTAATTAATTTCTTTAAAACAAGCCAATTAAATGGTTTGATGAATAACATGTTCAGTAAGGGTAGGCATTAATAAATAAAAAAGTTTGATATATTCTACGATGTAAAATTAAATTAAGATAAATTCAACTATATTAGATTATATTAAATTAAGTAATTTATTATTATGTAAACTATCTTGGTATGATAAACAAATAATGTAAACTCTAATAGAAAAACTCAATAAATAAAATCATGATCACCATCATCATTCGATAATCAATTTAAACCATGAACATACACTATTCTGCAAGCAATCAATAATTATAATATCACAATAATTATATTGTTATTTTTATTGAAACCATTTGGCGAATAATAAAATTTAATTTCTTCTAATATTAATATCGTATAAGCTGTGCGATTTTTTCTTAATTTTGTAGACAATACAGCTAACTAGGACCAAATTTTTTGGAAACCGAAACCAGTAAGTAAGAGCAAGTTAAACGCTTTTAGGTTACACTAAGAAAGAAAACGATGCAAAATTCAAATTTCTATGTATTTCGCCAATAAAATGTGGCAAACTTTCTTCATCGAGTCAATATCAATTAGTGATCAGAATTCAAATCGAAATAGTCCAATTCGTACTAACAAAACTGTGAATATTTCTAAAAAATCTCTTTCTATCATAGCTACGCTCTATACTTCATAGTTCTAAAATATTTGATTTTAAATTGGATAATTTACAATTAGAGCGAAGCCTGTTACATCTAACTAAACACTCTCAGTTAAAATCGAGGTTCTACTTTAACAAATTAATTTCTTTTAAACATAAGACATCATAAATTTCCAATTTAATAACCTGCAATGTGTGTTCCACTTACGCTTATCACCTCCTAGATAATAAAATACAAATTTCAAAATTAAGTACGTTGAAATTCCACTTTGTCTGTAAAGATTAAAAAAAAAAAAAGAATTTAAACAAAATCATTTGGCCATAGAGTAATTGAAAAGTCTGACGTGGCGCCTTAGTATGCATTCAAAACCATGTCTGTACTCAATAATTTTCCTAAAAAATTGCTTTTCAGTTCAGCACGCTTCCAATTACTGAAGTTTTAATACTGCATCGCTGTCGATTGACGCAGCATGACAGTTGCCATGCATATATATGATGCGGATCCTCTTGCGATCGAATCGACGCACGGCAGGAAGCATGTGACTTAGGTGTTTTGGCACCTTGGCCACGTTTGTTTATCCATCTGTCAATGCCCTAGAGAACCACATAGCCCGAAGACTGTTCTGACTTTTTTCCACTTTTCCGAGTCGTAAAGTGGTATTTTATGTGCCACCAACATTTCACTGTACCCGTTCTGAAAGCAGTTTTGATAGCTGCTATGGGCTACGTCTCAGTTCAATATGGCCCCCATGCAATCTAATTAGATCGTTTTGATGAACTTTTTCCAATAATTTTACTTCCAGGTATTCGTTGATAGAAATGTGAAGAATTGTTTAAATTAATTACGATAGATGCTGTTTGAAGAGCAGCCGGTAGGTATTTTCGGATCAGTCGTGGTTTTATCGATTTATCGTATCAATTCGTAGCGTTTTATACTAAAATTTACCTGTGAAGATCACAGCATATTCTGTGCAATATATCAACACGAATCTTGCTAATTTCCACATCACTATAACTATAATTTTGCATATGTATTGAAAATGCTGCTGTAGCGGGTCAATACTAAACTGTACGTGTAATTTCGTAATTAGAATTTTTCTCTCACTTAAGATTTTCTTAATTTTATCGCCCGAGTTGATTTCTTTATTATCATAATTTGCCAGCGGGAATTTTTTTCCAGTAAAAATTTCCAACAAGCGTAGAGAAGAAAACTATTACGCCGGTATGCTCCGTGCTTATAGAAATTTGTTTTGTTTACGTAATCTGTTTTATTGATTTTTATTCTGAGGTGCAATTAAGGCAATACTTTTCACACTGCCCACTCCTAAATGAATTTTATGGTTTTTTATTTTCCTGTAAACAGGATATAAATATTACAATGATTAGAGGATGTCTTTAAGATTGAGGAGATGATTATAGTCGTGAGTTGTGAACTTTGAAATCGATTGAATCATTCTGATCGGAAATATGCGACTGAATTTAAAATATTTTATTAGAAATACAGAAAATAAGTTGGAATCGCAAAATTCAATATCTAATGATGAAATTTTAAATTAAGGCAATAATAATAATAATCGATAGAAAATGTAGCAATTTTTAAGTCCTTAGACCCCTTATAAGCTATATTAAAAAAAAAGAAAAAAAAACTCTTTCTCGGAACTACGGAAAAGTAATAAATTTGTATTTATTTATTTATTTATCACAACAAGATATTTAGTTACATAATCATTAACTTATATTTTAATTTAATTTATTTAATTTAATGTAACTTAAAACAAATTAACTTACATAACATAATCTAAACTAGTAAGATGGGCACTGGTAGAAGGATGGTCATACAGGGTTTTGGATACTTTATAAAACAGAGCGCAGTCTTAGTTTGTATGTCAATTTACTCATTGGGGGTGTGTAGTGAGCACTGAATTTGTTAAATACTCTACAACATCTGTTAATAGGCTCATTTTGTCCGTAAACTGTACTATGCCGATATTCCTTTAATAGTCCTGAATGTCTCGTCAGCCTGACTTTGTCATTGAGTCTGAATTTTTTTTTAGATTTGATCAACCATAATATCGCCATTCAAAACATCTAAGGTAAAACAGGATGTGAGCATAGTTCTTCTAGAGCTAAGAGGTAAAAGATTTAATATTTGGAGCCTAGTTGCGTACGGTGGAAGGTTCTCAAAGTCTCTAGGATCATACAAGACCCTAAGAGCAAAAAGAAGGAAGTGCTTCTGTATTGACTCTATTCTGTTGCTGTATAACTGGAAAGAGGGATCCCAAATGGGACATACATATTCCAGAAGAGGACGGACAAGGGAACAGAATAATGTTTTAGTGACCCATACATTTTTAAACTCTTTGGCTCTTCTCTTAATAAATCCAAGAAGTTTATTGGCTTTTGAGATTAATCGGTTGTAGTGAGATTTAAAGCACAGTTTATTGTCGAGTAGAATGCCGAGGTCCTCAATTTGATCTACGCGATGTAGTTGAGATAGTCATTTAGGTATGTGGATCTTTTATGTGAGAAGCTTATCGTGTGGCATTTACCGACATTAAGCTCTAACTTGTTCTGACTACACCACTCATCTAGTGCAATAAGCTTGGATTGCAGGAATGGGGCATCATCGGGTGAGGTAACAGTATGATATATTTTTAGATCATCAGCGTACAATAGATGCGAGATATTTTTTAATACATCAGATAAATCTGAGAAGAAAATGTGAAATAAAAGAGGTCCCAAGTGACTTCCTTGGGGTACCCCAGAGGACACTACAATTTCCTTGGAAATAAAGCCTTGGAATTTGACAAATTGAGTTCTATTACTGAGATAGGATTTAATCCAGTCAAGTAGGGATCCTGCAACACCAATTTTTTTAAATTTTAAAATCAGGATGTTGTGATCAACTCGGTAGAAGGCTTTGCTAAAGTCAGTGTATACTGCGCCGATTTGATGCCCATTTTCCAGTGCGCAAAGTGTATCAGATACTAAAATCATGAGGTTAGTCATGGTTGAGCGCCCTTTTCTAAAACCGTGCTGCTAGTCATTAAGAATAGAGTTGATTATTTTGGTTAATTTGTCGCAGATAATTTTTTCGAATAATTTCGGTATGGCTGATAGAATAGCTATACCTCTATAGTTCTCCACATTTCGTTTGTCACCATTCTTATGGATGGGTGTGAGATGCGACGATTTCCAAGCCGATGGGAATACTCCCAATGAGAGTGACTTGTTAAAGAGCCAGTATAGAGGTGTTGAGAGCTGAAGGGCACATTTCGATAAGAATAAGGGGGGAATGAGATCAGGACCTGGACCTTTTTTGACATCAGTAGTTGTAAGTGTATCGAGCACCTCCTCAATGTTTAATGAAATATTTTCAACGAGTGGAGGAACCGAAATTTTGGGCTCGATTACGGTTGAATCCGACTGGGCTCCAAAAACGTCGCGAAAACGGTCAGCAAACATATCGCAGATATCATGCCTGCAGGACGATTGCGTGATTCTATTGGACATGGTTACGGGATAACCCGAACTTTTACGTTTTGTGTTAACGAAGTCGAAAAATCTTTTCGGTTCTGTTATGATATCTTCACCGATTTTTTTTACATAACCCTCATATGCAATCCGGGACTCAGAAGAGAACTCTGATGCCAGCGTGTCATATTTTTTTTGGAGATTGGGAGAAATTGCGCCCACTTTCTTAAGCTTTTTGAATAGCTTATTTCTTCTATTCCGTAATGATCTTAGGTTTTTATCTAACCAGGGTTCCGATAATTTATCTTTTTGCTTTATTACAGGGACGTACTTGACAGCAATTTGGAAGATCACATCGTAGAATGCTGTTATAGCATTGTCAAGATCATTAGATGAGAAAAGGGCTGTCCAGTCTATCGTGGACAATTCATTATTAATGCCATTGAAATCAGCATTCCGGAAGTCAAATACAATATTTTATTGTAAGAGTGAACAAAATTAGTGTGATCGTATTGTAGATCTACTATGATGGCAGAGTGATGTTGAGTATTAGAGAAAAGATTCTCAGCGTCAGAGGCATGGCCAACAATCACTTCATCATATGCGTCGGTAAAGATCATATCAAGCCATCGTTATTATACAGAGTATCAATAATAGTTGTGTCAATATCAGACGTAAGATTCCCGGGTATAATAGTGTTATCGGAATGATTAGTCTGAAAAGAGATATTTGGGCGATTAAAATCGCCGAGAAGGAAAATATTGTCATTTTCTGCTAAAGAGCAGTTGACACTATTAAAAATGTCAAGAATGTCGTGGTATTTTTGGTCTTCAGAGTTAGGCTGGATATATACAACACCAATGTAAACATATTTATTGATCAGTTTGATTCTGATAAATTTATGTTCAAAAAATGTTGATGGTGTTGTGTTAACAATCTCGCTACATAAAGATTTATGAACTGCAATCAGGACGTCTCCTCCTTTTGACAGACCTGTTGCGCTGTAATTCCTGTCATTTCTGTATATGGTCCAGTTGTTGTCCAGTATTTCTCCATTTTTGAAGGAGTCGTTTAGCCCAGTTTCCGTAATAATTATGACATTAAAGTGAATTATGACTTTAAAGTGAAGGTGGTAGAAGAAACGGACGCTATGGTATAGCCTTGTGGATATGTGCTAGCCTACATTGCGAAGGTCATGAGTTCAAGTCCCAATCGACGTATGATTCCTGCACACTGCTTGCTTGGATATACCTTGGTTACGTCAATCTGCGAAAATAAAAAAAAATCGTGGATAGAGGGTTGTGCGAAGAGCTGACAATCCTTTCACAATAAATAATGAAAATGTTAAGGAACCTGTCCCATTGTAGTAGAAGAAACGGGTTAAGATTGATCATTTTATTATGATTTATTACATTCAGTATTACATTTTTAGTCAAAATTTCTAACATTTATATCTATAGAAATTTTTGAGATAATTTAGCAATCCAAATGTTCACAGAGTTATACCAGTGATACAGCAGTCCTAATTATAATTTAACTAATTCGTAATTTAGCTCGCCTTCGTCGTTATTAGAACGATGACAGATACTACCAATTAAGAAGAGCCACTCACTTAAATCATGCTTCAAAGATTTCATATACGTCATAGCTGTCAGAAAATGACTTTTATTCTTCTTTCTATCACGAAAAAACTGATATGATATAAACAGCTCTAGTACATTCTTCATCGTTATAGCCTAAATTTAAGAAATAATGGAGAATTTATCTAAATGAGATGATTTAGCTGAGAACATTTAGCTGATAGATGATCAGTATTTTGGTAATTAAGCTAAATAAGCCTATGACACACAGCAGTTTAATTATAATTTAGCTGCGCTATGTGTCAATGGTATGCCTCTACTTACATATTATATTAATTATTATACACTTACTCGTGGTGCTTATAACATCTACATATCTTAAAATTGATATTGAAACTATTATACTTATTAAGTAAACTGACCTAACTTATACTAAAAAATTTGCCACTAATTTGGGCGCAACTTTATTATTCTTGGAAGAAGTTGAAGATACGTGGAAAGTCAATATGCAGGTTAGGGCGAATAGGGAAAACAATGTGAATGGGGGTTTTAAGGCAGGGCTGTTGTCATTTATTTAACACTTAACTGCGATTATGATCAATAGCTCCAGTACATTAAACCTATATTTCAGTCGTTGAGATAAAGATAATTGTTTAATTGATTGCTCGAATCACGTTCAAAATTCGCTGTATAGAATCTTAGTTTCATAGACAGGGTAAAATTTTTCAGACTTAAAACCATAAATTTGTATGGGGGGATGGAGTAGCAAAACTTGTGATGGAGTTTTGTTAATTTATTTATTTATTAATTTATTTTAGCTCTTAAACAACAAAATTAAAATTTCAATTAAACAAAAGCGGAAAATAAAAGAATAGCAATGAGAAAAAGTTAAACATTGAAGATGATAGTTTATACTATACTCCAAAAAATAAATGAATAGTAAAGATAAAAATTTAAACATTAAATATGATAGTTTTAACTCTATTTTTAAATAAAGGAAAAGAAGAAGCTAAAGAACCAAGTTGGAGACGATCATGGTTCCTTTGCATTCTTAGCATCGGAGAGCTATGGTATACATCGAGAGAGGCTCGAGGAGGATTGAAGATGTTTGAATTCCTGGTTGAAACTATTCCTGGTCTAAAATTCAGGTCGTCATAGAGGTTGGTATTGAGCAGGTGTGCAAATCTTGAAGAGAAAGCAAGCATGGAGGAAGATTTGCCTTAAATGCTGTAGGTGAAGTACTTCAAGTTTGCCATTGTAGTCGATATGAGGCTTCCTTATTTTGTAGAAAAGGGTTCGAGTGAATCTACGCTGAACACATACGATGGACCGAACATGGCAAGAATGGTGAGGGTTCCAGACGATGGAACAGTAATAAATACTACGGACTAGAATGAAAAATAGGAGAGCAGCTGTTCCTGGACGTTTAAATTGGACTGTCGTACGGAGGATGAAACCAGCAAGTCTGTATGTCTTATTTTTAATCTCGGAGAAATGATTTAAGTTTGCGATCAAAGACCACTCCTAGATACTTTATTGTGATTACTGCTGTAAGGATGGATCAATTAATAGAGTAAGAGAGAATAGAGAATGTAGCCTTATACGAGTACACCATAGTAAAACACTTCTCTATGATCAAAAAAATATGATTGTTTAAACACCAACGAGAGACAGCAGAATCATGCCATCAGAGACGGAAGAAATTTCCCGGAACAATTTGAGGTCATCAGCGAATAAGAGACAGTTCGAAGATACAAATTGGGGCAAATCATTTATGAATAGAGTAAATAATAAAGGGCTAAGGATCGATCCCTGGACAGCAGAGTTAGCAAGAAACTCAGTAGAGGAGTATCCGTCGAACGTAATTCGGAGACGACGATCCGTAAGGTACGAATTGAACCAGTTCAGGAGAGAGCCAGAGACACCGTACCTTTCAAGTTTTGAAATAAGAATTTTACAATTAACAGTGTCGAAAGCTTTTGAAAAATCGTTATATATAACTAAGGATTGAGCGACAAAATTATTGAATTCACATAAATTAATAGAAGTAGAGCTACCTTTTACAAATTCATGTTGGGCTGGTGATACCAAGTGAGAAAGTTTTTCTCCCATACTACATTATGAACTAATCTTTCGAAAACCTTGACAAAGCAGTTCAGGGTGGAAATCGGGCAATAGTTCCACACATTTTCGGTATCTCCTTTCTTTAAAATGGGTACTACGTTAGGTAACTTCCATTAAGCAGGAAACGAGCCTTCTTCAAGTGACTTATTGAACAAGATAGATAGTGACACCGAAAGCTCCGAGGAGAGAGTTTTCACAAAAGATTCGGGATCCCATCTGGTCCGCCACCGATTTTTGAATCTAGAGAATTGATAATTGATATAATATCCCTCTCACTAATGGACATCTCAGTGATCAACTGCTGAGCTGGAATGAAGAAGTCATAAGACAGATCATTACTCAAGTAGCTAAACACAGAGGAAAAGTATTTGGCAAAAAGCTGACACATTTCTTGTGGAGAGGTAGTGGCAGTATCACCAAACTTAAGTTGTGAAGCAAAAAATTGTTCATTTCTACGCTTTTTAACATGCGACCAAAATAGTTTGGTCTCATTGCGCAACCATGCCGCCTCTAGCTGAGAAATATATACAGACACCGTCTTCTTGATGTCCGATTTGACCCGCTTACGCTGAAGGGAATAGTTATTGTAATCAGATAGAAGAGACGAACGCTTATACTTTTTATGCAAGCGCGTTTTTTTACGAAGAGCGCAAATAATCAAATGGTTATACTATTCAGGGAAGTCACGATTAGAAATGACACGAAAGGGAACATTCCGATGAATTATACCATCAATAATGGAGTATAGTTGCATCGATGATTCATTAGAACTTTTGCTGCTAAAAAGTTCAAGCCAGTTAACATTACCGAGATCACAACTCATTTGCTCGTAGTTTCCCTTGTAGAAATTGTATTTCTTATCCATACTAAGAGATGGATTACATAACTCTATGTGCAAGTTAATCTGAAGTAAGTAAGTTTTTTTTAAAAGGTGTTCGTACAACATTTCAAGTTCGTAACTTTTGATTTGTTGTTTTTTAGTTGATTTCGTCGAAGTCATACGTTTGCATGGGAGGGGGTGGAAGGGCGAGCGGGATTCCAAAACTTTTGATGCATTTTTATTTGAAATATTTTTAGAAGAGTTTGTACAAAATTTCAAGTTGATAGCTCTTAATGGTTAGGTGATAATTGATTTCTTAAAGATGGTGGGAAAATAGTATCAGAGGGGGTAAGAATTTTAGAGATATGTAACTAGTTAATGTTTTTAAATGAACTTTACAAATTTTCAAGTTAGTAACTTAAAATTTCAATCAACAATTTTGAGTTTTTGCCTTTCTTTCAATACACGTAAAACACCCAGTGCAGGTTAGGGCGCCCCTTTGGTGTATAACAGTTTTGGTTCAAATTAATATTTTTTCCAAATGTATATCAAATGGATATATGCACGTGCAAAATTTTAACTTCGTATCTTTTACCATTTAAAAATATTAGTGAAAATTTTTGAAATTTTGGCTCACCACATCGTTTCACTTGAATTTTAAAATTTTTACAAAAATTATAGATATGTATATAGCTCTACAATTTGACAAAATTTCAACTTAGTACCTGTTTTGAATTTTAAGATATACAGGTTTGAAATTTTGAAAAAAACACAATTTTTTAAATGCTTTACATTTCCCTCCACTACTATTATGACCAAATTTTATATTTTTCTAATATTCCACTAGTATAGCTTAATATATGTTTTAAGTTTCAATTACAGTTTTTGACTCTTTCCCTCCCTCCGCCTTCCCGTTCTAACTAACACTCCCAAAAATTTAGAAAATGGAGCTCACTTACCCAATCCACCAAGAACGAACATTCTACTTTCGACGGTCTCGGAGATATGAGTCCCTATGTATGGAGTACAGCATTTTTACGCTAATTTAGTCATGAAAAGCGAAAAAAAAATATTTTCAGGGAAGACATTTTTTTTTTCTGTGTCGATCATAATACTTTATTATTAGAATCTCTCTTCAATGGCACTGCAGCCCAAATCAGGCCTTGGCCTCCTGATTTTCAGGTTCCTTTACATTTACATTACTTATTGTGGAAGGGTTGTTAGCTCTTCGCCCAACCCTCTATTTGCGAATTTTTCATTTTCGTAGAATGGATTAACCAAGGTATATCCAAGCAGGTAGTGTGCTGGAATTATGCGTCGACCGGGGATTGAACTGACGACTTTCGCATTGAAAACCAACACGCTAACCAGTAGACTACACCCTTAGAATAATAAAGTAAAATTAGGAGTGAATGAACAGAGGGCCGTTTACTACCAAGATCGTTAGATGTGTCCATCTATTTTCGAAAGATTAGGCTATATTAAGTAATCGATCCTCGCTTCGGCACTACATCAACATAGGTTTACGGAAACATTGAAATGAACTTATAAGAAATTGGGTATTGCAACTAAAATCTAAATATTTATTGTATTTATGAAAAAGTATTCATTTCTGATTCAGAGACGGTCATCTTCTGGTGAAGGTTCATAAGCTACTCTCGATATATTCCTTGTATTGAGCCCAAATAAAAATTTGATTTATAGCACTGTCCAATAATTTGAGGGTCAATTTGTGCAACACAATACCCATGTTCACTTTCGAAGTTTATCAGGTTGTTTTGCTTCCAAATAACTTTTTTGTCAACAATGACGGTTTTTGGTATTTACCAAATTTTACTACGTGTTCCAGTTAACGTGCGGTGGAATTAATATTTTACAGGTAATTTATATGCTACGACATCTTACCAAACTACAAACAACCATAATTTCCAATCTGACCTTAGCCAATATCTGACGAGTATCATCAGAATAATGTTCACTCGAACGGAAATAGCCTCAGAAATCAGCATTTTCACGTTCTATTTCAGTTTTCTAAGTACACATCGGTCATAAAACACTTTTTGATCGGTCCAAGTAAATATATCCTCGTCGATCTTATGCAGCCAGGCTCAATTATACACTAACGAGCTGTGTAAACAAACCCTGAGAAGTATTATCGCATCGTTTATACAATGCATGAAATGCACAAATAGTGCACTCGTCGTCGCTTTAATGCAATTGATCAGGGGCCGGGAAGAAGACACTGGACGGATTCGTACCGATGTTTACTCGCATTACACCATAAGCCACAATACGCTTACGATTGAGATGGGATCACTTGGATTGATTCAAGGAAAACATTTTCTCGGGCTTTTCTTAGGTTTTGGATGGATGGCGGCGGCGTCTGGCCGAGCATTCGATCACCAATCGTTTGGATTTGGATCGCGTCACGAACAGTCAGCAGCTGACCACCACCAATCCGTCGCTCGCTTAATGTCCAGATTGATGACTCTGTTCCAGCTAAGTGATTTGTGTTTACCGACCGGATTGGCTCTCAGCATCCGCGACTGCGATGAATAAGACTAAGATGCTAGATGCTGTCGTCCTGGCAAGGCCAGGCCATCTTGAGTATGACTAAAAGAGGGAAGTAGTGCGATTGCGCTGTTCAGAATCGATCATCTTATAAAAGGCGCCGACATCCATCGTCCACGCACTAAGCACACAAACAGAAAGTGTTGGTTCGAGAAAACTTTGTGTTTGCCCTCCTTAAGTTCTTTTGAGCGATGGAATTAAGACAACACAAAAGCAATTCAAGCCGAACATCAACAACAAAAATAAACAAATTTTTCTTTTTTTTTTGCTGTAAGTTCTATCCGATTTTTTGAAGCATCTGAGGATGCAGTGATGTTGACACATTGATCCCTTCTGGCTTTTGATGTGTTCTCACTTAAATCGTTTATTAGTCAAGCAGGTGATGGAATTAGATTTGGGATTTTTTTTCACCAGTGACCGCTCTTCAGCCCGGTTGGCAGATACCCATCATATTCATTTGCCCGGTTATAAGCCGTTGTGCAAATATTTACCGATCACTCGATGAGAGTTATTGGATTATGCGATCGTTTCGGTTTTAGGTGAAAATTGGCTTCCTTGTAGCCTCCGGATGGAAAATTAGTTAATTTTCGAGTTAAATTTATTATTAGTTGAGAATTTCAAGAGATTCAGAATTTTGTGGAATATGTATGCAGTTTTAATTAGATGTTTATATTAGCTGGAAAAGAAAATAATCGGACATCTTTTAATGGTTTGATGATAGATCAAAGCGAATTTCAGATATCCATCAGTTTCCAAAGTTACTTTGTTTCTGCCTAATGGTCAATCACATATCTTAAGATGCGTTTTGTGTGCCTTAAAATAGACTATTGCCAATATGTATTACAAATGATTTCAGCAAATGAAATATTGAAAGGGAATTGACAACTCTGCGATATTCTTAGGTAAAATTATGTCTAACATTTATTCACAAAGATATTTTTTTTTTTTACAGAATGACATGTGTTATAGGCAATTTCGGCCTTTATGTGCAATGCACAAACACAGTCATGGAGGGAAGGAATGGGATTGGGAAGGTTGGGGAAGGGGAGTGAGAACGACCGTAGCGAGTGGAGAAGCTGGTATATTGCTCAGTTGTAATGGCTGCATACTGACAAATATTTGCAGATGTTATGGGGGACTGAATGATAAAAAGCGAACAGAAACCATCTACTGAGTATCTAGGCCTTCTTGAAGTGGAACTGTTTCACTTTTACACCGTTTCCCCATTTTATTTCGAATAATTTTTTATCACCAGTAGCAACTGAAAAATGTGTGCTTAAAAAAATTCCGTCTGGAGTGAGAATCGAACCCACGACCTATTGACTGAGAAGCAAGCACGCTGCCCACTACGCCACGGAAGCCACATCTTTGTAAGTCGTACGGTCACTTCCCACGTGGTAGAACCATAAAACAACACGGATTTGATGCATGCGTCAAAAACTCGCAGCTTCGTGCGAAGGGAGATCTCTCCTAACCTCCAGAAAGGGAAAAAGATACCGAAGGCCTGACGAGCTTTGTTTAGACGAGCATCAATATCCTTTTCGGCTCCGCCGTCCATGCTAACAATGCTTCCAAGATAACAAAAATCTTGCACCTCTTCCACATCTTGGTCGTTAAGAACAATCGATGTGTTTGCGTTCGAACCCATGTGCATGTACTTGGTTTTACGCACATTTATTTTCAGTCCCGCCTCTTTGCATTTAGAATGCAACGAGCGAACATTTGACTATAAGTCCGAACGGGTATGTGCAAGCAAGCACACGTCATCAGCATAATCAAGGTGACTTAAGATGTTAAATAGTCTCCATTGAAGACCTTTACCTTCCCCACCATCCAGTGCAGCTTTCAAGATGTCATTTATTATCACCAGAAACAGAGCTGGTGATAATATGCAGCCTTGTCTGACACCTGTTCGCACAAGAAAGCTCTCGGACAGCTCTCCTCTATGCAATACGCGACACCTTGCATCTTCGTAGGATTCTTCAATCACGACCCTTTACGGAATCCAGCCAGATAAACTTCGAGACTGCTCTCTACGACATCACTAATCCTATTAAGAATTACCTTAGCCATAATTCTTGATACGGCAGTAAGTAGCCAATTGCCACAATGCCCAAGGTCGCCCTTCTTCGGAATTTTCACAATGACGCCTTTCTTCCATTCAGTCGGACATCTTCTTTCATTCCACATCGCAGTAAAGAGTGGGATGAGAATATCGGCTGTTATTTCCGGTTCCGCTTTGAGGAGTTCGGTTGGTAGTCTGTCTATACCTGGAGCTTTCCTTCCCGCCATTGATCGAATGGCGGAAACTATCTCTTCTTTATCTGGGGGATCATCGCTAATAGAGGATTGTTGTGGTTGGATGTTTGGTAGTTGTTCTGTTTCTGGAATATCTTGCTATAACAAGATGTTTAAAATATCAGAGAAGTATTCCTTCGATCGCCGCAACTGGTGTTCACTCATATTAAGGAGAGTTTCGTTGACATCTCTCATCAAGTGGTTGGCGGTGAAATTCCTGTTCGTCAAGTGTTACATGATTTTGAATAGTGAATCCATATCCCCAACCAGGCAACCATCAAGTGGTAATCGCTCCCCACGTCAGTTCCACATTTCGATCGCACATCGAGGAGACATCTTCTCCATCGGCGATTTATAACCAAATGGTTGATCTGGTTCTGAGTAACACCATCAGGGGAAACCCAAGATGTTTTATGATGACTCTTGTGTGGAAAAAGGGTCCCTCCGATGACCATTTGCCGAGTACTACAAAATTCTACAAATAATTCGCCGTTTTCGGGTATCTTAATCCAAGGTCGTGAAGCGTCGACACAAGGGTCACTATGCCTCCCCATGACGTGTTCTAGTCCAGTGTTGTCTGATCCAACCTGGGCATTCATATCTCCTGAGATGATAATAATATCACCTCTTGGAACACGTTCGAAGGTGGCACTCAGTTGGCTATAAGACTCCTCTTTGTCACCAGATGTTGCGGTATTAGTTGGTGCGTAGCACTGCAGAATTTTGACGTTTCTGACAATGGTCCTGAGCCTGACGACGATAATCCTATCCGAGATTGGTTCCCAGCTAATGAGACGGTTTCTCGCTCTCGGTGTAAGGACGAACGCCACTCCATTTTTGGCTTCACTTTCAGGGCCAATGTACAGAATAGTGTTTCCACTAGGGGTTCGTTCTTCTCCTAATCCTGTCCACCTGACCTCACTCAAGCCCAAGATTTGAATATTATAGAGCTCCATTTCACGGTCGATCACTGATTTGCTAATTGACTAACTTAACTACCTTATACTAATTGATTAACTAATATTACTTTAATTACACTCAATTAACCCTCCTTCTCTATATAATAATTGTCTTTTGCAATTGTCGATCAGTTTGATAAAGGCCTCGGCAGATATCCGAAACTTCACGAATAATAAAGCGTAGTGTAGAATCCCGAAATCTTTTCTTACAATTCGAAATGCACTGTGAAAACATTCGCCAAACCAAAAAAGGATTTGCTGCTCTGAGGCTATGTTCTTTCCACGTTTCATTGCTGGATTGGCCTGGGACTGCGGGAAGGGAAAGAGTCCGTTCAACTGTGCGCTGTCCGTCGTTCGCCTCACGTATGGGCTCATGTCTCTAAGATCCTTGAGAATGGGAAGATCATTTTTTGGTGTATGAGCGAGTTCCGTTGCCTGGGATTTCGGAAGTGCTGGGTGGAGGTGAGGTAGAGGACTGCGCTTGCAGGTGTTTCCACTGCAAAGAGGGTGGGGAAGGAAGTGCATAGATTTTTGTGTCCAGTTGAATACGAAAGAAGAGCTGGAAAAAGATTGTCGGACAATATTTGGAAATTTGGTAGACCGGAGTTTCGGGGACCTTTGTCTGTTTTTTTTTTGTGCGTGGTTGGGGATGCAGGATTTAGATTTTACGGGTCCAGGTGGTTTGGACCTGGATTTTTGTGCACCAGAGTGAGACGTGACCTGCGCGGGATGATTTGTATGTGTTAAGAGACACGGCAGCTCAGATTGTTTGATTGGGGTATTTGATAATTTGCCAAATTCATTTTGGGAAAGGTGCATGATGGTGTAGGATGTTGACTGGTCGATTGTTTTCGGGGATATTGCCCCATCCCATGTGCGGGTATTTTTTCGACCCTTTTTGAGGGGTCAATTACCACCGGGGCCGCCAGCATAAGGTTTTTTGTACGGGCGCTTTTGGGAATGTTTGAAGTGAGGTTGCGTCGGGGGCTTTGAGATCCATTTTGCCTTTCTGTCTACGGAGGTGCGATTTCAACGGATCGGCTGGTGGTCGACGGGTTCAGGGTTGCGACCTTGAAATTTTGTACGAGCACCTTTTGGCCGAGGTGGAGTGGGCAGAGCCACGGATTTTGCGACTCCCTCGTCTCATCTACTTCTTCTCGTTCGGATGTGTAATTCAATGAGTTTGAATTTAGCCAAATTTCGTGGAAGGTCTATCAAACTTCGTGTGTGAGGCTGTCATTGTCTACAGAGAGTATTGGGTGTAATGCGACCAATCAATTGAATAAGTATTGGCCTTACCCCAGCCTTTGTTTCAACTCCATGCAGATCCACCCTTGCATAGGTATGTACCATATTTAGCTTTTTTTTCCGATAGCTGTATTACGTGATATCTTTTTTATGAGTCAATTTGTTGTGTATTTGTTCTCATACTCATCCATTGTGTCCCAATATCCTTACATCAATATCCATGTGTGTTCTATATTAACATAGCTGGACCTGGCCGTAATCCAGGATGGGCGCAAGGCTGGGCTATGTTCCTGAACGAACGAATTTAATAATATATTATAACATTGAATGTGAGATCCCACGTTAATAGAAATGTATAAAAACTATCAAATCTAAAATTAGTCACCAAACATATCTCGAATTTTTTCTAGGGATAATTGTGAATTGACTATTGTTGAAAGTCGAACTTACATGCTTCGAAATGTTCGAGTATTCATCATATTGTAGCAACGAGGCTAAAAATCCCTGATCGCTTCAACAAAAGAAAAGATTGGCTCTGTACTACTCCCGTAGTCCATTCCTCTTCCGATTTCCTACAGGATGGCAGGTACTAGATTTGAAGCTTGCCCTTACTCACCAGCCGATCTGGTGTCGGCTACTCCAATTTTCCGAACTAAATATAATACTGACTTGCAGTATTAATATTCTTAAAGTAAATAATTTATTATTGTTACAATGAAAGTGTGAAATGAAAAAAAAAATGGATTACAAACCTTAATGTAAACAAGGAACTCTCAAAGAACACTAACAACAAAATGTATGAAGCAAATGCAATTCCTTCTGGAAATTCAAAACTATTTTCTTCAGATACTAATTAACAATGCGAACAATAAAGGTAAACTGGATAAACATAGCGAAGATACCTATAATTTCTATGACCACACAAGAAATTCCTTTGACAAGTAACAGTCAAGTAGTTGAACTAACAAAGACGCCTTTAATCCGCAATTGACGCAATTCAAGCGACCAAAAGTGCTAAATGGTTGGTTCCCACACGCACCGGGGAGAAGACAAAATGAAAAGACACTAAGCTGTTAATGCCATAACAATTGGATCTTGGATGTGTCATAGGAGTGCGGAGATATCATCCAGGCCAGCACGTCCGCTCCCATATCTTCTACGCAGTCTTCGGATAGCACGGCATTACATCAACTGCGAACTACATGCTGTCCATGGAGCCTAGTGCTGGATCTGAGCAAAATCTTGGATACCACTGTAGCGCTGGGCACTACCTGAAGTCATCAGGTCGGATGCCGCGTGCAACATAAGAAATTCTTCGGAGATAGGCCTTGTGTCAACAAAACGGCCGATTGTTATCACCACGTTAAAGTCAGACAGATCCCGGAGACGGAATTCCCTGCCAGCCAGCTTCAGATGAACTTTTTGATATTTCAGGTGTATTGTTCGAGATGTTAACAATGCCCATAGCGTCATTTATATTTTAAATGCAACTTATTCGGACTGATCTGTTCGACAGAGCAACTTCGGATTGACAGAAGACTTCCTTGCACTGAGGAGCGCCAATTAGTTTTCTGTGTGCATCCTAAGACGCAATCCGACCGTCGGCCTTCATATCCGGTCTCAACAACTGCACTGTCTGTTTGTCTTTTGGTGCGATTTCTCACGTTACCTAGCGTGTCAATGACAAATGGACAGTTCCGCTTGCCATACATCATTTCGCTTAGCATAAGTTCGAGACGTGATGACGGATCGGCGACCGTCTTTGCGTCGCTTCAGGTGCAATTCGCACGCTGCCAAGCCGACGGCTCCGTGCTCCTTATGCACCTACCTAATGCGCGATTCAATTGCCAACTTATAAATAGAGGTGTGCGAGATACGATGATTTATTTATTTGAAACTGAATCATAATTAAGTGATCTCATTTCCGTTGTGCCAAGGTGTGTAAATCATGAAGCGAGTTCGACACTCGCGAGCCAACGCGTGTGGACATTTGCAATTCATGGTTAATATCAATTTTATTCGAGCTCGTTTCGTCACAGTTTAAATACAGAAGATGTAAAAGAAGATTAAGATGATGATCATCTTTCCGTACAAGATTAAGTAATGTATAAGCGACGCGTGGAACTAAGCCAAGTTTTCTGATATTGTTAGTGCGGTCACTGCAACCTCTCTCGACGTTATTACAACCGGAAGGCAGTTCTGATTCACGGTCAAGTTCGACGTTAATTTCGACTTTTCCACAACTTTTTGTTTCATAATTTCACACAAAACGATTTGCTTAATTATCTTGTTACATGGTCGTGCTCTGGAACGCTTTAAGATTTTGATTAATAGTTAGCTAAGCCTTACGCGAGCGGGATTTTAATGAACAATAATTGTCCGAAAAATAGTTCAGTGCGTGGCAGTATGATAATTTTCGATATCATTAAGAACTATAGAAACTTCACATACATTTTCAAGTAATGATCTTTGAAGCATTTTATCTAACCTTATTAGAATTACATTCCTTTAATCTTTGCTAGGTTAATCTGAGCTTGACAAGAAACTGAAAACTGTGAAAGGATATCGCTGAAGGTTTTTGGAAAGATATTTATCATAAGTTATCTTCAAGAATGGATTTTGAATTAGAACTGAACAGGAGTCACTCTTTGAAGAAAAAAGAACAAGCATTCCAGAGAGTTTGGATAAACTTTCAAAGGGGCGAAATTCTTCTTCTATAGCACTACAACCCAGATACAGATTTGGCCTACTGATCGAGACATTCTTCTATAATGGCACTACAGCCCAAATAGGGCCTTTACCTCCTCACTTTCAGGTTCCATAAAATTTACATTTCTTATTTTGGTAGGGCTGTCAGCACTTCGCACAACCCTCTAAATACGAATTTTTCATTTTGTAGATTCGAGGTGGCTAGGATATAATCAAGCAG
Source organism: Chorisops tibialis (assembly GCA_963669355.1). Taxonomy (NCBI): domain Eukaryota; kingdom Metazoa; phylum Arthropoda; class Insecta; order Diptera; family Stratiomyidae; genus Chorisops; species Chorisops tibialis. The sequence continues at coordinate 260,125,902 of OY770262.1, read as the reverse complement.
GGAACGTGCTGAAATTATATGTCGACCGGTATTTGAACTCACGACCTCTGCATTATAGACCAACACACTAGGCTACACCCTAGTTTCAGACTCTTAGGTTTATTAATAATAATTTCTTATTGTGGAATATTTCCTAGCCCTTCTTTCTTCCGATTTTCATTTTCGCAGATTAAGATGAAGAGGTAAGTGCTGGAAAAAATAACCAGTGAATATTGTTACATGCAGACCTGGCAACCCCGCAACTCGATCTCTCTCGAATAGACAAGAATTATGTAGAACAGTATACTCCACTATTTAGAAAGCCACAATTAAAGATCTAGAGTTTTCCAGTATAGTTCACACATACACACCGAAGGAAACTTCGAGAATACTCATGAGTATGGGAAGAGTATAAAAGCACGAAAGCTTTCAGCGAGAGATTCATTCATTCAGTAATTTTTATTACGAAAACGCGAACCAGTGAAAGCGATAGAAAAGCACGCGGCAGTTGCCATACGGTGCGAATTAAGCGGGAAATTGAATTAAAGTGCGAATAAATAAATTATTTTTTTAAAACGAATTTTGTTTTTACTTGAAATCCCGGCGAACCCTTAGCTCGCAACAATATCATACCCAAGGTGATATCTCTAAGAACTGGGTTGCACTCACTGATATTTAAATCAACAGCTTTGACAGCGACTCCTTCTCTTCATCTCCAAGAACGTCGTTTACTCGGTCGTATACCGCTCGAGACCTCATCGTCTTCTAGGCGGTGTTATCTGTGAGAGAGAGTACACAAGTACCCAGTCCACCATCGAATGTAGGGCTGGCCGTTCAGGTTGGGTATATGATTTTTCTTGCTTGGTCTATTAGTATTAGTATTAGGCGAAGAGAAAACTTTTTTAGGGACAATTGGAAGGCACATTCTCCATGATATTAGTATTGACAACGTTCAGAGGTTGACTGACGACATGTTCCCAAAAGAGAACGTGGATATCAGCCGATGGACGAATCAACAAAATAGACACCATGAGAAAAATGGGCTGCATCCAGTATTTTCGACAAAGTCAAGGATGAGAAAGTAGTCGCGAGAAAAGTATTAGGATTCGAGTAGCATTTCGCGACAATGCTGAACAACAAAACCAGCCAATAGAAGAAATTAATTTTTTTTTTTTTTTTATTTCAAAAAAATTATCAAAAGAATGATTTCTTACAAAATATTGTTAAAAAATAGTGCGCAAAAAATACATCATACGAGTATCAAATTTAAAACAATTAGAAATCACAAAAAATTTATCGGATAATGCTAATTTTAACTGGATGCTAGATAGATTATAGTCAATCCGACAGTAATTATTGTTGAAAACACGTGAAAGAGATGCGAATAGTTCGTTTTGTCCATAGTTGGAACGTTGATGTGGAATGTGGAGTGGCACTTAGTTTCCCAAAGATCAACTCGGAATACTAACAGTTATGGCTTATTATTATTATACAGAATCAATTTCTCCTAAAACAAATTTCAATGCAAAAGTATGAGGATAATCCGTCTATTTTCAAGCGATTCTAGAGAAAAGAGTTTAAGATGCTGTTCGTGAGGAGCAAGACGCAACGTTTCAGGCAAGGGAAGGTCCCTTAGGGAAAACCTTAAGAGCCTTCGTTGTACAGACTCAATCCTACTCTTATATTCATCGTAATAAGGAGCGCACACCTGACAAGTTTACACAAGAATAGACTCTACAAAAGCACAGTATGAAGGATCATTGAACTCCTTGCACCATTATGCAGTCAATATGATCGTCAAACGTAAATGCGGTTATAATATATACACCGAGATATAATACATAGTTTGCCTGTTGTAGTATGCTACCGTCTAGGACATAATCGAAATGTAGGGTGATTCGTCCCTGAAGAATGAAACGCTTGCACAGTTACTAATATTGAGAGGCATACAGTTTAATGTACACCAGTCAAAAAAGCGTAGCAAATCACTTTGAACCAGTGCGCAATCATTCTGATTCGAAATATCGCAAACAATTTCGCGTCGTCAGCGTAGAGCAAAATTTTCAAGTGGGAAATAACCAAACTCACGTCATTAATAAATAAAATAAATAGCAGTGGTTCTAGATGGCTTCCCTGTGGCACACCAGATGTGTTAGGTATAGCAAAGGAATGAACTCATCGCCTTTTGGAATTCACAAAATTCCAGAACTTCTTAGGCTTATCCTTGATTGAATTTGTCGGAACATCAAAGATATCATTACATTAGTCACAGGTTAGTTGATAGGATGACAGAACCGGCCCAAAAGAAATAATTATTTTGACAGCGAATACGGATATAAATTACAGCGAAGAAATGCCGCTTACAAAATATTGAAAGAATGGTCCACATGAGTCAAAAAGGACAAATGTAATGATCTTAGATGATTTCAAACAAAACCTGCAGAAAAAACGAAAGCACAATAATGACGAAATGCAAAACACTGAAGAACATTTTAAATTAAATAATACAAAACCAAATTCCTTTGTTAAAAGGATGAAAGAGATATATCCACTGAAGACAGCCTTTGGCAAGAATGCAGAAGGCTACATTATTACTAATTCAGAATAGTTAAAACTAAGATGCGCGCAATACTTTGAATACCTCCTCAATCACAGCCCATCATCCACACGAACGGCAGCAGCAGACATAATAGCCTGTACAACTGATGTTACAGGAGACGAAGGACTCTCACTGAATCCTCTCATATTCGAAGAAGTATCAACGGCCCCAAAGAACTACCCAAAGAACAAAGCGGCGAGCAATGATCAAATTCCAGCTGAGCTTCTGAAAGAGAACAGGTTAGTCACGTACATGTGGATGCAAGAAATACTTCCTGAAGGAGAATCATATACCAAAGTTATGAAAAAGGTGAAATACTCTGTTGCGAAAACTACGAAAGAATATTGAAGTTCGCAAGGTTCAACCCTTTTTCTTCACTATACCGCTCTTTCACTTTCAAATCCTTCGCTCTTTTGTCAATCTGGTGCATGCCAGACTCTTTCGCTTCTGAGTCTCAACTGCTCGCTTCGGTAAGCTTAAAGGACAAGGTCAGCCTGATGCTCGCCAAAACTAGAGTTGCACCGCTTAAATCATTGACCATGCCTCGGCTTGAATTATGTGCAGCAGTCTTGCTAACTCGATGCATTTCCAACATGCTGGACTCAATTGAAGCACCAGCTAAATCTGTTAATTGCTGGAGTGACTCCAGTGTAGTACTATGTTGGCTTCGAAAATCGCCCTCGATGTTGAAAATCTTCACGGCTCATCGAATAGCAGAAATTCAAACTCTATTACCACAAGCAAAGTGGAAGCATGTACCATCTGAAGATAGTCCCGCAGATTGCGCATCCAGAGGACTGAGTCCTTCGCAGTTAAAAACTCACCCATTGTGGTGGAGTGGGCCGCAGTGGCTTACTGCAAACCGAAACACTTGGCCCGATCAAACATTTTTGGATACCGAATCTACAAAAATAGACTCAAAAGTGATACATAATTCACATTTACAAGTAGTTGAGCTACCCGCTGAAATTTCAAGCCTTTGGCAACTCGCCCGGAAAATCGAGCTATGGCCGCGATTACTACGCATAACGGCGTACGTCCTGCGCTTCGTCTCCCGAAGCCGAAATGCGAAACAAGACCATGTTGATCTTGGCTTACAAACGCAAGAAATATATGCAGCGGAAACGCTTCATCATGCTCAGGAAGAAAATTTTCCTGCCGAACTAAAGGCCCTCTCTAAAAAGGCAGCTATTCCTATCAATAGCAAATTGAAAGGATTAGATCCCTATCTAGATGACGATGGCTTAATTCGAGTGGGGGGTCGTCTTCAATTGGCCGACCTTCCAACAGGGCAAAAGCACCCGGTTGTACTCGGTAAACATCAAGTTTCACAATTATTGGTGAAACATATTCATCGGGTCACTTTACATGGTAGGGTACAACTCATGCTAAGGGTTATTCGAGAATATTGGATCCTACAAGCAGGAAATTTAACAAAATCAGTTGTACGCAATTGTGTTCATTGCTTCCGCGAGAGATCGGACATCAGGACGCAGTTTATGGCAAGATTACCAGAATCTAGAGTCGTCAAGTCTCGGCCTGGTACAACCTTTCAAGGTGCAGAAAGAGAGCTACGAGAAGCGTTCCATAAGATCATTCGCGATGTAGAGGTGCGAAATATTTTTGCATCTGATAGAATATCCTGTCAATTTCTGCCGCCAATAGCACCTCATTTCGGAGGTTTATGAGAAGCGGGCGTGAAAAGTGTGAACCATCACCTTAAGCGAATCCTACGCGCCTCAACTCCCACAGCAGAAGAGTTCACGACTCTTCTATGCAACATTGAAGCTTGCTTGAACTCTCGTCCCATTGCGCCCCTGAATGACGACTTGTCTTCATATGATGCTTTAACTCCCGGACACTTCCTAATAGGTTCGGCTCTAAAGGCAGTCCCAATGCCAACCACTCTCCACCTCAATGAAACTCGGTTGGATCGTTGGCGAATGATGCGTCGAAAATTTGAGCAATTCGGGCGAATCTGGTCCCAAGATTACTTACAGTCGTTACAGCAGAGAAGCAAGTGGCTTACCTGTCAACCTAACATTAAAGTCGGAGATTTAGTACTACTTAAAAATAATACTCTTCCACCTTCTAAGTGGGAGATGGGTCGAGTTCTAGACTGTTTTCCGGATCATGAAAATTTAGTGCGGACGGTTAGAATCAAAACCGCATATTCCGAATACATAAGGCCGATTGTAAAGCTCAGCAAATTGCCCCTCGACTTCGAAGAGCAAGTATCGAGTCATGAGTCTCGTGTAGTCATCGGCACTAATCAATAAAGTAAAATGGATATACTAAATTTAACTTCTTAATTATACATATCTAAAAATTTCCGTAAAGTAGTAGATCCGTACGAAAAGACAGAATCACAAAGGAGTATAAATACATTGTATTCAAAATTGTAAAGTATTAATAGGTAAGAGTAACAAACCTTTCAAGCATTTGTAATGCCTATAAATATAGTATGAATTTCAACAGAATTACCTATAAGCATTGCAAATTAAACACTGTACAATTGAAAGTATCCTTTCAAGGCGGGCAGAATGTTCAAGAAATCAAAGCCTTCACATTTACAAAATTTTCATGTGCAGGCTTTGCTTTCTGTCAAGAAGAAGAAGAAAAAATAACCCCGTCTGTCAAAATTTGTATGTTGGCCTTGATGGCTTTCTGTGTTCATAAAATAAATAAAGTGAAATTATTTGATTAAAGTTTCGTTTGTCCTTGCTGGCGGTGTTACTAATATTAAAGGGTCTTGTCCGACCGGCGAATCCGCGAATGAATTGGAATCAAAAGCATCGCAGTACAGTGTCTTTTTTGTACGTGTCACAAGTGCGAACCACGCACACCCATCGGGGAGAAATCAGCAAAGACCAGAGGAATCCCCGCCAACAATTGTGGACAATAGCAACTCGTCGTCGTCGCCGGCCATAACGACTCCACGACAACCATTCTCGTCGCCTATATCGCCACGACTCCACGACGATCATACTCGTCGCCTATACACTCGTTTTTGTTTGATTACCTTCGATGATTGTGCGTGTCGAGTTATTCTTTTGTAGTTATTATTGTTGCTGAATGTTCCAAATCGAGTGCCAGATGGTCCATATTAATTCTTTTTTCTATCGCCCTTGTTCGATTCTTTTTATTTTTTTTTTTATTTTTTGTTTTCTTGTTCAGTGAAAGAATTTGAATATTTGACTAGGGCTAACATGCAACAATATCTTTGCATAGTACGTCTTATAAAATCGTGACGAAAATTCTAAAAAAAAAACAGAATTAAGCCCTATGCCGACAACGTAATTGGTGAATTCTAAACCGGGTGTAAAGCTGGAAAATCGACCACTGACCAGATATGCTCAGTTAAATGGATACTGGATGCTGGTGTAAATATAAAATTTATGATCAAACAGGCACGTGACAGTTCCAATAGCATAGGCTGCATAAAACCATGTTGCAGTTTGGAGCTTCACCGAAACTGGTTCGACTTACAAGAATGACAATGATCGATTACTGGTCACAAATCAGCGTAAAAATTGACCTGACTTCCAGCTTTAGAACATAAACAAGGTAAAAGCCTAGAACCATTGCTTTTCGAGTATGTTGTTCGGAAACTTCCCGTAGAAATTAATGGAACGCTATACTTTAAATCCACACAAATATACGAGTACTTGCAAAATCTCTAGGAGAAATATTTGTAAGTCTTGATTTGGAAGCAAGAGAAGCTGGAAGTCATACTAACGAAAACAAAACAAAAGTGATGACACAAACTAGGAAAAGATGCCAATCAGAAAATATATAGTACTGCAATAGGAGACTTTAACCTATAAAACGTAGATAACTTTGTGTACCTAGGGGCAAACTTATCGAAGAATGGCAGCGAGTCCATTGAGATACAAAGAAAAATAATGATGATTAATAAGACTTATTATTCAGTAAAACCACGAATTAAGAACAAACGCGTGCATAGGGAAACTAAACTTAAGATATCGTAGGATACATGTGCTTTACTTTCGTAGCAAAACGTAATGCCCACACAGGCGTTCCAAAAATTACTCAACGCCTTTCAAGGTCATCAGAAGAATTCTCGGATCTGTCAGGGAAGACTCGATCTGATCTAGAGAATACGATACAATAGAGAATTGTATGCCATCTTCGCCAAACCAGAAGTGTCAACCCTCATAAAATGCAAGAAACTACAACGGGCAGGTCATAGAAGTAGGAGTGGATGGATCACGGAAGAATTCCCAAACGCATACTGAAGGAAAAGTCGATGGATAAAGATCAGTTGAAAAACCAAGAAAACACCCAGATTACTCTATTGACACAGATTGCAAATCACTGCTAAGATTTGAAAACTGGAAGATCGAGACGGAGTATAGGGTACCAAGTCCAGATTTAGGCCGTAGCACAATCGCAAGTAAGTCAGATTAAAATGGCCAAAATATAAACACGCAGGCAGCCTTTGCAATACGCTACTCATTAGGCTGCTCCCAAACCAAAGTGCGATCTTTTTTGTCCGAAATCGGAAAAGCAATGGACTCGGCAAAACAAAAATCGGTTGAATAGAAGATCATATTGCCAGTCAGAAGTCCAAAACCAGCTGTCTGTCCCTCAATTCAATGGTTGTGGAATACCTTGGCCTAGAGGGTTCAAATTTCGGCTATAAACTAGATTAGATTACACATTGAAAAAGGGGGCTGGTCTGTTTACCTCTATCACTGACGCCTCTGATGGGCCTATTGTAACATCTCTCGGTAAATAGTATTAACGCTTCTCATCAAGCCTTGTGCTATTGATTAAGCTTTGGATATCTCGAAGGTGAATGGGCAGAAATTCACTAGTGTTCCTAAATTTTTTACCAAAATGAATGAATCTTTTGTTCTCTAGAATGTACTCTGGTGTTTTTTTCTTTTCATTGTAAATTCTGCAGAGATTGTCCTCTAAGAAGATTTTTTTTTTTCGTATGGCAGTGTCTGACTAGGATACCTACTAAGAATCATGGCTGATTTTAGATTTTGTTGTAGATATTCGGAAGTTCTTTTATCCGACCCATATCTCCAAAACCATTAGAGTTGAAAAGTTAATTTTCGGGAAGATAAGTTTCATTACTTACATTTGTAAAGATGTGGTTCGAAAGAGGGAGGTGAGAGGGTTGAGTTGAAAACTACAGTCAGCGATGTTAGCCTAGTGAGTAACGGGTTGATCTACAATGCGAAGGTCAGGAGTTGAAATTCCGATCGACGTATAACTTCAGCACGCTACTTGCGTGGGTATATCTTGGCCAACTCTATTCGCGAGACTGAAAATTCGTAGATAGAGAACTAAGCAAAGTGCTAATAACCCTTTCACTATAACAAATAAATATTAAGGAGCCCGAAGATCAGGACACTCAAGCCCGATTTGATCTGTAGTGCCATTAAATATAACAGATGATTCCATTTAATACGAATAATGATCTTATTTATTATCATGTTGTTTTTACTGTGATATTAGTTAAAGCAGCAGTAAATTGATAGACCACATCAAACATAAAAATCCAAAATCGGTCATAGTTGCGTAAATAAAACGATATTAAGATAATAACGATCGTGATCACATCAAAATCAAACATCAAAGGAAATTGATCAAACTTCGGCACTAGATCTTAATTTATTTTCTTTATTTCATTATTTCACGTAGGTTTTATACTACACATTGATCGTACAGAGCAGCTTCAATATCATGTGCGCAAAATCTAAACAAACATTTGTACTACTCGACGGATTAGTTCAATCCCGACCTTAAACTACATTCACTCGCATAATGATCATCATCTTCATCCGATAGTACTAAAATTCGAAATGTTCCCTGACCCTGCAAACATAAGAATCTAATCAAGATAGAAAAAAAAATTCGAATTCATCCGATGTTTATTTCCTTTTCTATTTGTTTGGACATTTGAGAGTCTCTGTAACATCAAAAAAACGAAAAACATCAAAGAACATTTCCTTTACTCCTCTGTACTTGTAAAGGCGTTAATATTTCTGAGGTGTAAACATCAGACGGATAATGATCGCCTTAATTGATTCCAATAATGGACAACGTAAGAATTTCGGGAAAATTACTCAATCGCGAGAATTGCAGATACAGGAACATTTGATGCAACAACATTCTAACGCAAAATTTGCCTTTTTTTAAGGTAATGAAAAAAACAATCTTTTCCTTGTACTTTGGACTCGCAGATAGTATCTTAGGTTTTAAGTTTTTTAAAGTTAAAAGTTTCTGGCATCATCACACAATTAAATACGAAATAAAATTTTTTAGCTCGATTTCTGAAGAATTGTGAATTTTTATTATGACCGGGCTTATTGTCCTAAGATATACGGGGTATACGCCGTATATCCTATTCTGTTTTTGTCAAAGAACTAACGTATATTCTTTAAAAAAAGTAAAAAAAGTATGCCATGTCACAACCGCCCAAGTCGGGCCTTACCCTCCTGACCGTCTTTTGAAATTTTTTTTTTTGACAAAGGTCGTTTTTGTTATGAATCTTTAATTGTTCGATTTACTTTTAACAACGTTTTCAGTTCAATATTTCAATTTTTTCGGCTCTGTTTTTGAAACTGCTCAGTTATGTTTTCAATCTTGGCGGGTCAATCAAGTCGCACTGTCGAAAAATTCGGTGCAAGAAATGTGAATTCAGGATACTTTTCTACCAACGAGACAAACCATTGCCTAGGGTACAGCCCCTAGCAATACACGTCTGAAACAAGTGCTTTGATGGACACAGTCCCTTAACAGATTGAGGAAAATTGTCCGGCTTCACAGGAGGAAGCTCCAAAGAGCTAGCAGCAATTAGACCTCTGAAGCCGAATAGGCCAAACGATTGAATTCCGCGTAATTTGCGAATATGAAATTATGACCAAAACGCCAAAGGGAGAATATTGAAGGAGGTCTGTGAGTAAAAACGGTGATGACCCCTTGGTGACAAGTGTACAGAGTGTGAAGGGGTAAGCGCACGCCTAACTACACCACCACCGTGCGGATTGTCGACAACCTTATGCCTTCTTGGGTTGAGAGTACTGAGCTTTTCCCTCGAACTGAAGTAGCCCCTAGAGAAACTGTGCTTCCTCAAACTCGGTATGAGCCTCCTAACCTTGAAATGTGAGAAATACTTGAAGTTGTACCCTGAATCAAATGTAGGAGGTTTCCCGGTCTAGACGGGATGACCGTAGAAATGTGCAGGAGTGTATAGCTTGCAATACCAGATTACTTTGAGGTGATGTTTAAGCCCTGTTTTTATAAGGCTTCAAAAATGGCCTAAGTGACGGTTGTCCTTAAATACTCTCACAAGGTAGGATCACTCAGAAGTCGTAACGAGGAATCAGCCTGCCCAGTCCTTGGTAAAGTCCCAGAGCGGATTGTTATAAATTGGCTGAGAGACAAGGTTGTGTCTCTACAAGGCTTTTCGGATTTCGAGAGGTTAGGAGCACTTAGGAACCATGGGAATAGTGCCTTCGGCTTCTTGGAGTGGGACAGCATCTTGGTTCTGTACCAAGAACTGGCTCTCTGAGAGAGCTATTATACCAGCAGGATGGCATGTGTGCAATGTTCCCAAGAAAGCATGTGGAAAAAAGCGACACGCGGGTGCATGCAGGGTAGAGCTTTTGCCACATTCCTGTGGAATATCATGATTGAAGAGCTGCTTACCAAACTTGAACCAGAGGGTAAGGTGTCTGCATACGCGGATGATTTGCTTCTCATGGTCATAATAGCAGAATGGGGAAAGAAGTTTCGCGTCTTAATGGAGAAATCCGTTGGGATGTTCCTGAGGAAAAAACTAGACCAGGAGGTTCGCCTTATCATCAGAGTTGGAGATGCAAGGCTCAAGTATGTAACGCAGGTCAGGTACTTCTGAATTCATGATGGTGAAATACCTCATAAAATGGAGCTTAAGTCTCGAATTTCAAAAAAATTTGAACAACTTCGAAAAATACTTCGCAAAAAACGGGTACTATGGAGAAGGGCTATAAGGAGAATTTATAACAGCCTTTTTGTAGAGTGTACAGCATACGGTGCCCCAGCTTCAAGCGAGGCCACGAAAACAATTGCCAGCTGCAGACGAATACAGTCCATACAGCATTTTGCAATATATATTCCAGCATACCGCTTGTTGCATGGTTTCTATCCTTGCTATGCGGGTCCTCGTAGGGGTACCTCCACTTGAATTGTAGGTAATTCGACGTTATTTGGCTTTCAAGGTAAAGAAAGGGCTACCGATGCGTCGGAATGATTGGCTCGATAACTCGGACATCGCTAACAGGAGTCCTCTGAAAACCAATCTTATGGAAAAGTCTGACTCCGTGAAAGGGCGTTCCACCCACCAATTTAATGCAGGAGTCACGGTGGCGCAGGTGAAACTAGACCTCGATTTTGTCTCAAGTTTGGGCTTCTTGTGCCTAGGCAGGGCACGACTACCTCTACCAAATTGGTCAATCCGAGAGCAGAAGTTGCCGCTGTGAAACCGTGTGCGAAAATTGGCGGCTTGTTTTGGCAGAGTATTCACGAACGCGAGCATGCGGGACTTTGAGGCCATGGGTGAAATTAATGTGGGATGTGTTTCTAGCTCTGAAATCGTGCGCAAGTGTAGCTTTTCGAGATTGTCTATGGATTGGGCCCTGTATCGTCTTGCAGTTTGTCTTGCCGTTTTGTATTATCCATCCCTTAAGTGTTGAAAGTACATATTCCTACATGAAAGGAAGTAGGAACAATTCTTTACCGGGCACACTCATTCGGTAAAACCAGAGAGTACCGTCTCCACCTACCTGAGGTGTGCGACCAGTCACGAGTTGCAAAAAAACTCAACTGTAGTAGCTGCAGTTACGAACTCTACCTAAATTTCTCTGATATCACGGGTATCAGGAAACCCATGGAAGCTTATTTCCACCCGCTGCAATGGTTGCACGTCCCCTTAGGGGAGCACGTGGTGGCTGCGGTTTGCTTAAATCAAGTTTGGGATTCCTTGTGCCTAGACATGGTAATCTCTACTACGACTCTATCAAATTGGTCGATCTCAAGAAGTTGCCGCTGTGGAGCCGTGTGTAAAAATTGACGGCTTGTTCTGGCAGAGTATTCACAATACGTGAGAATGCGGGATTTGGAGGCCATGGGATGTAGGGGAAACCGTTTACAACCCCGAAATTAATTACAAGTGAAGCCATTCGAGAGAGGGAATGGCTGTCCATGGATTGAGCCCTATGACGTCTTGCTTGCTGACCCTTAACAAGTTGTCTTGTCGTTTTATATTATGGATCCACTATGTGTTAGATGTACATATTCCTACATCCAAGGAGGTAGGAACAATTGTTTTCTTTAACAGGCACATTCACTCGGTAAAATCGAAGAGAACCGTCCCCACGTACCTGAGGTGTGCAACCAGTTACGAGTTGCAAGGAACTGCGGTTACGAACCCTACCAAAGGTTCTCTGATATCATGGATATCAGGGAGCCCATGGCCTGTTATTTCCACCCACAGCAATGGTTGCACGTCCCTTTAGAGAAGCACGTGGTGGCTGGAGTTTGCCTAAATCGCGGGAAGAATTCTTCGGAGTTCGGCGTGGAGTTGCGTTTTTCTCAACACATAGGCAATGATGTTAGAAATGTCTCGTATCCAGGAGTATAAATACCGAACTCGGATTTGGTATAGACTGTGAACTTCTGGGACGTTAATGATTGTCGTCAAAAATGCAATCCGTATTTTTAAATGTAACTCTACAGTTATACCTCTAGTACAAGCCTTCGGGCCGTATACTTGACAAATTTCTCACATAGGTTCTATGTCTATTTAGAGTGTAGATTTTTTGATTGCGGTAGAACCGAAAAAACGATAAACACTGCTAGAAAAATGTAAGGGCAAAAACGGGACAATATTTTTTCTGAGAATATAAAGCATGAAGGTTGTGCGAAGGGCTAACAATCCTTTAATAATAACATATAAATATTAAAAAGCTTGCAATTCAGGAGGCTAAAGCCCGGACTGCATTATCATTGAAGAAGAATGTCATTATCTTCTTCAAACACACTACAGCCCAAATCGGGCCTTGGCCCCCTAACTTCAGGTTCCTTAATATTTTATTTATTAATGTGAAAGGGTTGTTAGCCCTTCGCACAACCTTCTATCTACGAATTTTCTTTTTCGCAGATTAAGGTGGCCAAGATAAATCCGCGCAAGTAGTGTGCTGAAATCATACGTCGACCGGGATTTGAACTCCCGACCTTCGCATTGCAGACCAACACGCTACTCACTAGGCTACATCCTAGTTAGAGAATTTCATTATCCAGTATATAATTCCGCTTACTTCTATCTACTAAATCTTGAGTTAAAATACTCTAATTCCCGTTGTCTAGACACACACGCATTGGAAATAAATGAAAAATTTTCTTAAAAATGTTCTTTTCTGTATTTTTTAAATCTCAGTCCACTCTGATGTCATACTATCATATGAAAACCGTCCGACCACAGTGGTTTCAAGGTGCATGTTATCAGATCTTATCAAAAAATGTAACTTTTCAATGAAAAGAACATTCTCGGATTTATAAATAAAAATAAATTTCCCACAACGCTTCTGTCAAGTGTGAACACGTTTGGTGCGAGTAATTTTTTTGATAGAACATTTAATTGGAACACATGTAGCCCATTATCAGCGCATTACTGTTTATCAATTTCATAATTGAACAGATACATCTACCTGACTATCGTACGTTGGAACGGAGCTAGAAAAAGTTATGACGAGATTCAAACATACCGTGGAGTAAAATTTCCGGCAGCTGTTATGCGATATGAGGTTTGCAATCTAAGTAATGCATAAAATGAACAGCAGCTCTGTTACAAGTCTTCAAGAATAAAATTAAATTTAATACTATCTTTTTTCTTCTTTTAAAATATTGAAAACGGGGTAACAATCGGTGGGCTACAATAATTCAACACTCGCAGCAGCAAACTTTTCCAAATTTGAATGAACTAAACTTTTCTAACCTGGCTTTGGAATATGTTTTGCGAAAATCTCTAGTTACACTAAAGAGATGCAAGTAATGTTTCAAGAGGAAAGTCAATATAGTACGAAGGTTCAAGTATTTAGCATTCACCATGATCGTTCCAAATTTCTGGAAAGAATTCCTTGTGGCCAAATCAATACTTACATTCGTTTTAATAATCTTTTAGATAACCGAAAATTTAGGTTTCGATCTCAACACATCACTGAAAAAATTAGGAGGGGGGGGGGGCAGGGATGACGGCTGCTTTCTCAGATTTGCAATGCCTCTCTAAATTTTACAGTAATTGTATGCATCGTCTATGAATTTTCTTGTTTTTTAGCTCTCTCGCCCCCAATCAAAAAGTAGTACACTGTATTGAATTCAGCAACATATCTTTATATGTGACGCAAGCTGATAAAAAGGACCTTATCTTACCAGAGCTGACCTCTGGCAAGATAAAGTCCCTTTTTTAATTTTTGATATCATTGGATAAAGAAAAATATTTTGTAGAGAACACCGCAAGAATCGCCTAAAAATTTCAAAAATTGACGAAGTTATGGTGTTTCGAGTTTTAATGTATAAAAAAGGTAGTTTTGATATAATCGAGGTTAACTATCTACTTCTACTATGGCGCTACAGCCCAAATCGGACCTTGGCCTATTAATATTCAGGTTCCTTAACATTTTTTCATTACTTATTATGGAAGGGTTGTTAGCCCTTCGCACAACCCTCTGTCTACGAATTTTTTTTATTTTCGTAGAATGAAGTGACCAAGGTATATCCAAGCAGGCAAAGTGCTGGAAATATATATTGTACCGACCGGGATTTGAGCTCCCAACCTTCACATTACAAGACCAACACGCTACCTAGTAGACTACACCCTAGCTTAGGTTAACTATAACTGACTATAATTTTGACGAGGTAATTAGTCATTGCGACTGCCTACTTTAAGGCCCATGTAGACTTTACAGCTTTGTTTAGGAATTTCACGTTTCACCTTAATTTTTGGTGCATCTCCTATTCTCGAAGTTCAGCCACCACCCAATAACTTTGCAGGTAAGTTTTGCATTCCCAAGTTTAGGTTTCCCTTGCTTTTTGGGAAAAGTATCAGAAAAATTAATTTTACTTTTTATACTCTAGATGGAATCTGAGAGTATTATAAGTTTGCTCTAAAGTTTGTAACGCCAAGAAATAAGGCTCGGAGAAAAAAATTAGTGATACAGAAGTTAATACTATCACTCAGAAATCTCAAAACCGGATGTCCGTCCGTCTGTCCGTCCGTTCGCTCTCTAGCTTGAGAACGCGTTGAGCTAGAAAGCTCAAATTTCGTACACGTCGTTTTTGACAAAAAAGTAAGGTCGAGTTCGTGAATGGGCCAAATCGCTCCACCCCTTCTACCCCTCCCATACAAAATGACACAATTTCGCAATTCCACAATAAATGGATTTGCTCGAAAAGTATAAAAGCCATTAGTCTGAATTGCGGAATATATTACTTTCATAATGATATCAATATACAGTATAAAAATTATTTGCGTCCTCTCTCTCCTTCCAACCCCTCTCATACAAACTACACTTTTTCATGAAATGCTCTAAGCCAATTTTCTCAGAACATTTAACATTTATCGAGCTCACATTTTGTAATAAATACTTATGTAGCATTATCACTAAGATTAGAAAAAAATATATGATTAGCTTTACTGCTTCTACCCCCTCCCATACAATACGACACAGTTTCAGAACTTCACAAAAAATCTATTTTCTTGAAAAGTATGAATGTTACTGGTCTAAAATTTAAGAGATGTCAATTTTATGATGTTCTTAGTTATTTCTGAAAAAATCACTAAAATCCCCCCACTCTTTCTACCACCTCCCATACAAACTGCACATTTTCACTAAATCAAACACACTAATGTTCTCAGCTCCTATTCAATTATTGGAGTAAGCGTTTTGTATAAAACATTTTTATAGCTACTTTAGCATGATGGGGAAAAAATTAGTTCAATGCTAATACCCCTTGTAACACTCCCCATCAAAAATTTCTTGGGATCACAAAAAATTCTATTTCATCTAGAGTATCGTAAGATACAATCGTAGCCTTGTTATGTTTTATTATAATAATAAAGTATTGTGATCGACAACGGAAAAAAAAATTTGCTACCCTGAAATTTTTTTTTTCGCGTTTCATGACTAAATTAGCCTAAAAATGCAAAAAAAAATCCGTCCCGCCTTACGCCGTACATATGGACTCATATCTCCAAGACCGTTAAAAGGTAGAATGTTCGTTTTTGGGTGGATTGTTGATTGGGTAAGTGTTTTCTAAATTTTGGGGGGTGTTAGGTGGAAGGGGGGAGGCGGGGGGAGGGAAAAAGTCGAAAAATTCACTTGCTAATATCTCCACCACGAATGTAGATAGAAAGTTGAAAATCAGTAGAGATATAGAGAGGGTTGTGGGACAAACTTTAAAAATAATTTAATTTTTTTTATCCATCGGCGTCCGAAAAGGGGAGGGGGGGGGGGCTAAAAACTAAATTGTCGTCGAATTGTTTGTTCAAATGATTATATCATCGAAATTACTTATCGTAAAAAATTCATATTTCGGGACCATTAAGGTGGTATATAGTTCCATCGGAATCAGCTTAGAAAGTGGCTAATTATTGTAAGGGGGGAGATCAGGGGGGTGCAAAGAAAAACACTTAAAAATAAATATCTCAACTATCTCTTAAGCTATGTAACTGAAACTTGAAACATATATTAAGCTATACTAGAAAAATACAAAAAAAATTAAGATGATGAAATAATATTAGTGAGGGGAAATGGGGAGCATTTCAAAAATGGCGCACTTTTTAAAACTACAAATCCTTATATCTCAAAAAATAGTACAGATATCAAATCAAAAATTTGTCAGATTGTAGAACTGCGTAGTGGTTAATTTTGATAATTTTTTAAGTTGGGAGGTGTAAGGGGAGGGAAGTGATAAGCAAAAATGTCGAAAATTTTGAGTGATTTTTTTAGGGATCTCGTGAAAGATACAAAGTTTAAATTTTGTACGTGGATATGTCTATTCGATTCCCATAGAAAAATAATAATATCTTGATCCATAATTGTTATAAACTGACCCCCCCGGTCTAACGTGCACAAGGTGTTTCATGTGCATTGAAAAAAACATATAAACTGAAAATTTTTGAGTGAAATTTTAAGGTAGAAACTTGAAAATTTGCGAAATGCATTTAAAAAATTTTTTTTAAATAAACAAAATATTAACTGGTCGAAAACCTTTAAGACTTCTACCCCCTCCCATACAAAATTATTTTTTCGACCATTTTTAAGAAATCAATTATCACCTAACTATTAAAACCTATCAATTTGAAATTTTGCAAAAAAACTAGCAAAAATAATTGAAATAAAATTACGTTAAAAGTGCTGAAATCGCGCTTGCCCTTCTACCCCCTCCCATACAAAAGTATGATT
Source organism: Chorisops tibialis (assembly GCA_963669355.1). NCBI lineage: Eukaryota > Metazoa > Arthropoda > Insecta > Diptera > Stratiomyidae > Chorisops > Chorisops tibialis. The sequence goes on along the minus strand of OY770262.1, from coordinate 260,108,841 downwards.
TCGACCAATTTCATTAAATCAACTAATAACCAACAAACTAAAAGCTACCAACTTGAAATTTTATACAAGCACCTGAAAAGAGATGCGAAATAAAACTACATATCAAATTTTACGATTCCCCTACCTTCTCTACCCCCTCCCATACAAATGTTCGGTTTCGTGAATATAAAATACACCGAATTTTATGAAAATTCTATGCAACTTCGTCTTTGAAATACATTCTATACAGAGAATATGGGACGTGATTCAAGCAATTAATTAAAAAGCTATTAAAATCCACCCACACTTACTATTACCCCTCCTCCTCCCCTCATAAAAACCCAAACTTGCAGAAACGAATGAAATATTGTTGAATTGACAACAGCCCTGCCCAAGAACTCCCTTTCACTTAGTCTTCCCTAACCACTCTAACCTGCATATTGACTTTCCACTCATCCGCAACTTGTCCCAAGAATAATAAAGTTTCGCCCGACTTGTTGGCAGTTTATTTTCTATTCCGCAGTGATCTGAGGTTTTTATCTAACCAGGGTTCTGAAACTTTGTCTTTTTGTTTCATTACAAGGACATACATAATTACCGATAATTTTAAAGATCACATCATAGAACAATGTTATGGCATTGTCAAGATCATTACATGAGAAAAGAGATGTCCAGTCTATCGAAGACAGTTCATTATTAATGCAATTGAAATCAGCATTACGGAAGTCAAATGCAATATTATTATTGTAAGAGTGAATAAAATTAATGTTGTCTCATGATAGTTCTACTATGATAGCAGAGTGATGTTGTGCATTAGAGAAAAGATTCTCCGCGTCAGAGGCAGGGCTAACAATCACTTCATCTTATGTGTCGGTAAAGATCATATCAAGCCATCTCCCATTTTGATTGGGAAAATTCAGAACCTGATGTAAATCGTTATTATAGAGAGTGTCGATACTAGTGGGGTCAATATCAGACGTAAGATTCTCCGTCATAATTCCGACCGCCTTACTATACGGACGTCTTTTCGTTTACCTCCGCGAAATAATAAAAAAATAAAAAAATAAGTATTAACAGCCGACCAATTGTTGTTATTGTTGTTGTTATTTTGTTCTACTTTCTCAACAAAATTACTCGGTCGTCGCGTGGTTATATTTATGTATATGAATAACCGTTACCTGTGTAACCTGCTTAACCTTACGATGTTGTTTACTTGCAGTTTATAAAATTACATAAAATTACATAATAGTGATTGATCAATAATCAGTTCGACATACTTGACACTGTTTCGTAAAAAACGCTGAGTGTGTGCTCTTCTGCCCCATTAGCTATAAGTGGTGACCCAGTGACTAAAAATCGTAACCTTTGCAATGCCTTCCGAATTATGTGGTATTTGCGCTAAGGCACTAAAAAATACAAACAACGTTACATGTGATGGAATATGTGAGCACAGCTTCCATATAGACTGTTTGCCATCGTATCGGGCATCGTCCAGTTCGTGCTTTACATGTACCGAATGTTGTGCGATTAAACCTTGTCACGTGTTGAGACTTTTTAAATTAACTTCAGCGCGTATTGAATCGAACAACACCGAACTAGAAGATATAAAAAGTGTATGCTCTTTTATAGCGAATAAAGTGAACTGTCTCGTGGATAAAATAACGACCTTGTGCGACTGCTCAGATGAATTTCGCGACTACGGGGCCCAACTGGATAAACTGAAGTCATGTTCCGGTTTAATCCAACACGACGCAGCAAAATTACAAAAAAAGTGGGCACAATCATATGCGAAACTAACTGCTATCTTTAATTCATTGTCCGATGTCTCGGCTAATGGTCTGTCGTCATTAACAAATAATATCTCGTTTTCTGACAACGCTTCGCTCGTGGATGGTAATGCTGTCACACGCAAGCTTAGCAGCATCCATGATGACATCAGATTGGTTAAGGCACTTGTTGCCAAGGCTGACAAATCTCCGGTATCTGAACCGAAGCAATACAACGAATTAACGGCGAAAATAGTCGAATTTGAACGCGAACTAGCCGTCACACGTTTTGTTAGCGGTAATATTTATGATGACTCACGAAATCCTCCGACATCTCAGCAAGGAAATCTGCATGATCTGCATATTCACACAGTTTCGCTTTCGCCCAATCAACGTTTTTCACTGCCAAAGGTACACCTTCCTAAGGATGTCCCTGACGCACCGAAAAATACTTTGACTAAACTCAACACAACGTGGTCGCAAACTGATTGGAATGCCAGATTAAAGAGGCTCAACAACAACAACAACCAAGGAGGTAATAAGAAGTCACTCAACACATATACATATTTTGTAAAGGTTGCTCCTCCGAACGCTGATGAATCCTGGCTCTACAAAACACTTGCGGAGGAATTTTCGATAAAAGGCTGCAAGTGCGAAAAGATACCAGCTCGCAAACTTAGGGGGACAAAATGTACAAATTTCAAATTGTATATGCCCGTACAATATGACTGGCTCTTTTTCAACGCTAAATCTGAGGTTTTCAATTGGAACAATATGGAAATCCGACGCTGGAAGGTAAATTTAAGACGCAGTAGTTATAATAATAATAATAATCATAATCATAACAAAAATAGTAGCATTAATGATTATGGAGAGCATAATAATTACAACAATATTAATAACTTTAGACAGCATAAGAAAATAACCTCTTCAAATTCACACAATTATTTTGATAAAAGTAATACCCCGTTTAATAGTATCACTGGAAGGCATAACGTCGCGAGAAAAAACAAAACCTCTGCTAATTCTTTGCCTCGAATCTCTAATTCTAAAATTGAACTTAATGCTAACACTAAGGCTACTACTACTCTTCCTAACTCTAGCAACAATTCTTTGAAGCGGTCTTATTCTACAATTGAACTTAATGCTAACACTAAGGCTACTACTACTCTTCCTAACTCTAGAAACAATTCTTTGAAGCGGTCTAATACACCTCCTACTTCTAATCCAGTCTCAGTATCTGGTCCTTACTGTAACTTCGTGCGTGGCGACACAATTAATCCTGACACTTCCTCATCTCTAACGTTGGCACTAGACACTACATCACAAACTAACATACGTGAACATGAAGGTCATAATAAGCCCAATTTTCTTGACCCACTTCTTCCCCCAGTCGTAAAGCTTACAATAAATTCTGCAAGTTCCGAGGAAAACAGATATTTATTATCGAGATTCAGAGAGCGCAAAATATATGATGATGTGAGGTTGTATCTGGCCTATATGCACAAAGCATCTGACTCGACATGTATCAATGGCAAAACAAAAACCAGCCTGATACTTTCCATTCAACAAGAATGGCTTCCTACGGATCTAAAAGCATTACGGCCGATCTATACTCGCTTCCACGAGCACTACAATATCTCCCCCGATTCTGTTGATAAAGATCTCGCCACATATGGTTCCCATATGTCTTCGAGGCATATTTCTGATATGTAAAAAAGCCGTGAAGATCACAATAGGTTTTTTCGTTCCTAACCTGAATGATAAACCCAATAATAGTCTACGATTTTTCTATCACAACGCCGGCGGGATTAGAGGGAAGGTAAGTAATCTTTTTGTTGACACTAAATCGTGTCACTTTAACGTCTTATTATAACAGAAACCGGGCTTAATAACTCATTTAAAAATGAGGAAATACTGGACAACAACTGGACCATATACAAAAATGACAGGAATTACAGCGCTACCGGTCTAACAAAAGGAGGAGGTGTCCTTATTGCGGTTCACAATTCTCTATTTAGTGAGATTGTAAACACATCCCCATCATTATATTTTGAACATAAATTTATCAGAATCAAGCTGATCAATAAATATGTTTACATCGGTGTTGCTTACGTCCAGCCTGATTCTGAGATCCACAAATAACAGGATATTTTGGATATCTTTCAAAGTGTCCATTGTACCCTAACGGAAAATGATAATATTTTCCTTCTTGGTGATTTTAATCGCCCAAGCATCACTTTCATTAATGATCATTCCGATAGCACCATCATACCCGGGAACCTTACGTCTGAAATAGACACCACTATTATTGACACGATGTATAATAATGATCTACATCAGGTAGTGGATTTTCCCAATCAAAACGGGAGATGGCTTGATATGGTCTTTACCAACGCATATGAGGAGGTGATTGTTGGTCCTGCTTCTGACGCCGAGAATCTTTTCTTTAATACCCAACATCACTCTGCCATCATAGTAGACCTTCCATGCGACCAAACCAATTTTACTCACTCTTACAATAATAATGTTGTATTTGACTTCCGCAATGCTGATTTCAAAAGCATTAATACTGAACTGTCTGCTATAGACTGGAATTCTCTGTTCGCATCTAATGATTTGGACAATGCTGTATCATTGTTTTATGATGTGGTCTTTAGGATTATCGATAACTATGTTCCGATAATCAAACAAAAGGCTAAAGTATCAGAACCATGGTTAGATAAGAATCTTAGATCGCTGCGTAATCGGAGAAACAAGCTATTTAAAAGACTGAAAAAAATGGACACGACCAGTCTGAGTCTTCAGAGAAAATATGACACACTTGCCTCAGAGTTCTCTTATAAATCCCGAGCAGCATATGAGTGGTATGTAAACAAAACCGGCGAAGATATCATAAGTGACCCTAAAAAGTTTTTCGACTTTGTGAATACAAAACGTAAAAGTTCAGGTTATCCCGCAACCATGTCCAATGGGATCACGCACTCATCCTCACGTAGTGATATCTGCGATATGTTCGCTAACCATTTCATGAAGTTTTCGGCCCGCAGTCGCTTTCAAACCAGAGCGAACCTGACAATTCGGCTCCTCCAATCCTTGATAATATTTCATTGTCCGCTGAGGAGGTGCTCGAAGCTCTCTTAACGATCGACATCAAAAAAGGACCTGGACCGGATCTTATTCCTCCTGCGTTTTTATCAAACTCTGCCGTTCAACTTTATATTCCTCTATGCTTACTATTCAACAAGTCATTATCATCGGGAATTTTTCCTTTAGCCTGGAAATCTTCACACCTCACGCCCATCCACAAGAATGGAGATAAACAAAAAGTTGAAAACTACAGAGGTATAGCAATTCTATCAGATATACCGAAATTATTCGAAAAAATTATTTGTGAAAAGGTTACCAACATTGTCAATCCCATTCTTAATGACCAGCAGCACGGTTTTCGAAAAGGGCGCTCAACCATGACTAACCCCATGATTCTTGTATCAGATACACTCTGTACAATTGAAAATGGGCACCAAATCGACGCTGTATACACTGACTTCAGCAAGGCCTTTGACCGAGTAGATCATAATATTCTAATCTCAAAGTTAAAGAAAATCGGTATATCAGGCTCCTTACTTGACTGGCTTAAGTCCTATCTTAGCAACAGAACTCAGAATGTTAAGTTCCAAGGTTTTGTGTCTAAGAAAATAGTCGTGTCCTCCGGGGTACCCCAAGGAAGTCACTTGGGTCCTCTTTTATTCAATATTTTTATTTCAGATCTATCGGAAGTACTACAAAATGTTTCAAATTTGATGTATGCTGATGATCTTAAAATATATCATGCCATAACTTCACCCGCAGATGCCGAATTCCTGCAATCGAAACTTCTAGCACTAGATGAGTGGTGCAACCGTAATAAATTACAGCTCAATATCGGTAAATGTCACGTGATAAGCTTCTCACACAAAGAATCCACGTATCTCCATAACTATGTCTTGAATGAAACTGATCTACATCGAGTAGAGCAAATTGAGGACCTCGGTTTACTACTTGACAATAAAATGTGCTTTAAATCTCACTATAACAGAATTATCACAAAGGCCAACCAGCTTCTTGGGTTCATTAAGAGAAGAGCTAAAGAGTTCAAAAATTTATGGGTCACAAAGTCATTATTCTGTTCGCTTGTCCGCCCTATTTTGGAATATGTTTGTCCTATTTGGGATCCCTATCACCAGTTATACAGCAACAGAATAGAGTCAATCCAGAAGCAATTCCTTCTTTTTGCTCTTAGGGACTTGTATGATCCCAGAGATTTTAAGAACCTTCCGCACTATGCAGATAGACTGCAACTGTTAAATCTTCTACCTCTTAGTTCTAGAAGAACTATGCTTATATCCTGTTTTACCTTAGATGTTTTGAATGGTGATATTAAAGTCAATCACTTTATAAATAAAATCAGACTCAATGACAATGTCAGGCTGACGAGACATTCTAAACTTCTTAAGGAATACCCACATTGTACAGAATACGGTCAGAATGAACCCATCAACAGGTGCTGTAGAACATTTAACAAATTCAGCTTACACTACACTCCTCCTACAAGTAAACCGACTTACAAACTGAGACTACGTTCTGTCTTATCTGATCACGTACACCCTGTTTGACTATCCTTCTACCAGTGCATATTCATTAAAATTGCTATATCGTTAAAGCAAATGATTTCAATAATACAAAATAATTTAATGAATTGGATTCTACTATGTTTAATTGCACTGTATTGAATTAGGATAATTTGGTTTAAGCTAATGTAAATATTTGTACTGTATTGTATTAGGTTAAAAATAAATTATATTAGTTTAATATTTATATCTTGTTACGGTAAATAAATAAATAAATTGTGTTATCGGAATGATTAGTCTTAAAAGAGATATTTGAGCGATTAAAATAGCCGAGAAGGGCCATTCTCTGTTAAGAAGCAATTAACACTATGAAAAATTTCAAGAATGTCGTGGTAGTTGTGGTTTTCAGAGTTAGGCTGGATGTATACAACACCGATGTATACAACACCGATGTATACAACACCGATGTATACAACACCGATGTATACAACACCGATGTATACAACACCGATGTATACAACACCGATGTATACAACACCGATGTATACAACACCGATGTAAACATATCTATTAATCAGTTTCTACTTCTACAATGGCACGACAGCCCAAATCGGGCCTTGACCTCCTGATCTTCAGGTTCCTTAACATTTTTTCATTATTTATTGTGAAAGGGTTGTTAGACCTTCGCACAACCCTCTATCTATGAATTTTCATTTTCGTAGATTGAGGTGGCCGAGGTATACCCAAGGAGGCAGTGTACTAAAATTATGCGTCGACCGGGATTTGAGCTCACGGACCTTCGCATTGTAGACTAACACGCTACCCACTAGGCTACACCCTTAATCAGTTTGATTATACTCTAGATGAAATCTGAGAGTATTATAAGTTTGCCACAAAGTTTGTAACGCCAAGAAATAAGGCTCGGAGAAAAAAATGAATGATACAGAAGTTCATATAATCACTCAAAAATCTCAAAACCGGATGTCCGTCTGTCCGTCTGTCCGTCCGTCCGTCCGTCCGTCCGTCCGTCCGTCCGTCCGTCCGTCCGTTCGTCCGTCCGTGTCCTCTCTAACTTGAGAACGCGTTGAGCTAGAAAGTTCAAATTTTGTACACGTCGTTTTTAACAAAAAAGTAAGGTCAAGTTCGTGAACGGGCCAAATCGCTCCACCCCTTCTACCCCCTCCCATACAAAATGTCACAATTGCGCAATTTCACAATAAACGGATTTGCTCAAAAAGTATAAAAGCTATTGGCCTGAAATTTAGAATATATTATTTCTATGATAATATCAATCTACAGTAAGAAAATTACGTGTGTCCTCCCCCTCCTTCTACCACCTCTCATACAAACTGAGCTTGTCATAAATTACTCTAAGCCAATTTACTCAGTGCGTATAAAATTTAGCGAGCTCAAATTGTGCACCAAATATTTATTTAAAATTTTTAGTAAGGTCAAAAAAAATTAGACGATTAACTTTACCCCTTCTACCCCCTCCCATACAAAATGACACATTTTCGCAAATTGACAATAAATGGATTTACTCAAAAAGTATAAAAGCTATTAGTCTGAATTTTGGGATATATTACATTCATAATGATTTCAATCTAAGGTAGAAAAATTATTTGCCTCCTCCCTCTCCTTCCACCGCCTCCCATACAAAATACACTTTTTCATGAAATGCTCTAAGCCGATTTTCTCAGAACATTTAACATTTATCAAGCTCATATTTTATAATGAATACTTAATTAGTATTATCTCTAAGATCAGAAAAAAACTATTTGATTACCTTCACTGCTTTTAACCCCTCCCATACAATATGACACAGTCTTACAACTTCACAAAAAATCGATTTTCTTGAAAAGTATGAATCGCACTAGTCTGAAATTTAAGGGATGTCAATTTTGTAATATTGCTAGTTATGTCTGAAAAAATTACTAAAATCCCCCCACTGTTTCTACCACCTCCCATACAAGCTGCAAATTTTCATTAAATCTAACTCACTAATTTTCTCAGTTCCCATTCAATTTTTTTAGTAAGCATTTTGTATAAAACATTTTTATAGCTACTTTAGCATGATGGGGAAAAAATTAGTTCAATGCTATAATCCTTTCTAACACTCCCCATACAAAATTTCTAGGGATCACAAAAAATTCTATGTATTTCATCTAGAGTATCGTAAGATTGCGCTTTACGCGCAATCGTAGCCCTGTTATGTTTTTTATAAATTTAAGTTCAAAAAATTTTGTTGGTGTTGTGTCTACAATCTAACAAGATAAAGATTTGTGAACTGCAATTAGGACACCCTCTTCTTTTGATAACCCTGTTGCGCTGCAATTCCTATCATTTCTGTATACGGTCCAGCTGTTATCCAGTATTTCCTCATTTTTGAAGGAGTGATTTAGGCTAGTTTCCGTAATAATAATGACATTAAAGTGACATGAGTTCCCGGTCAGAAAATTGTTGCTCACGATTCTCTGGTCCCGAATGAAAATATTAACTTGCCGCCTTTGTACATCAAACTCGGATTGATCACACAGTTTGTGAAAGCTGCTAAAAATCACTGAAGTATTGTGAACTGATCATCAAACGAGAGAGATTGCTGTCGCTCTTCACCAAGCTTTCATTTGAATTCATATACCTGTTGTGTTAGTTGAATAAAATTAGCCAAGGAGGCAAGACCTGAGCCTGCGTTTTTTCTTGTATACTTTCTCATTGCCCCGTCCCTTCGATTCAGTCAAATTTACTCCTGCGGACCTGACTATTTTTCGACAAAAGCAATGTTGACTCATTCCAATTTTTGAAAAATAAATTCCCCCGTCTTAGTAAAGCTAAAAGCAAGGAAGAAGTTTTTGTTAGCCCCCAGATTAGACAGCTTTTCCGAGATTCGATGTTTATTAAACGCATGAATCGAAAAGAAAAACGAACTTAGCTTGCATTCCAAAACGTATGTGAGAACTTTTTGAATAACAACACTAGTGATGATTATGTCGAGGAATTAATGTCAGCGTACAAGACCATGGAGTGTAATTTGTCTCTTAAAGTGTATTTCCTTTACTCACATCTGGTCTTCTTCCTTAAAAATTTAGGAGCAGTTTCGGATGACCACGGGGAACTGTTCCATCAAGACAGCAGCAAGTTCGAGAGAAAATTTTCAAAGAAGTGGAGTGTGAGCATGTTGGCAGATTACTGCTGGTTTTTGATACGGGAAACTTCTACCTCTAGGTACAAAATGAAAGCAAGCACCAAATGAAGGTCCCTTGCCTTATTTATTTATTATTCGAACTATTGCTATATATTGTTTTTTTAATTTTGCCATGCATTGTTATAATTATCGCTATAAATTCTTGCTATATATTTTTATTATTTAGAGGTATTTGGGGGAGGATGAAGAGGGCTCGATGTAAGAATATTTACAAAATAAATGAAAAAATTGCGAAAAAAAACCGGAAAATCTATCTGTTTTAATGTTTTTCTTTTACAATTCAAATCTACCTTCTTGCTAGAAATGTTCATGTTTTACATATTTTCACCTCTCTAGCCCCTCAAAAGGAATTTAAAGGCTAAAATAATCCTTTTCATCCCTCTCTTTATGGAAAATAAATAAAAATAGGTGGCGGGGCCTCCTCCGAAAACGGTGGGTGATAGCGAAACACGGAGGTCATATTCGGATTCCAGAGGCAATTTTACATAAAAATCAACAAGAATAGTGTCAGAGGTCGAGCAAAAATATTTTTTTGTTGTACAGTGTTATCTATACTTATTCGAATTTTCCCAAAACTTTGAACTTCAACTTGCACCCGCGGATTTTTGCTACTCGTAGATTGATATGATTGCCTTTACTTTCATTTTAAAACTGTTTTGACACAACCTAATCGAAAATATCGCGATTTTATCGTTTACAAGAAGCAGAGTTCGATCATCTTGGATTCTTAACCCCACCCACCGAGCACAGAATAACTCTTAATCGTAGATTGAATTAAGCAATAAATTTCAACTTACCATCCAGAACCAGTTATAGGCATAACGAAAATTAATAAAGCGGCAACCATGAACAGCCGCATATCTGCAAGCAATCTCGAAAGCGCTCTGAAGAAGACTCTTCCCGTCTTCCTCAAAATCCGATAGTGCCTTACAAAATAAAAAAAAAAATCCTAATAACTATTCGCTTAAATGTTATCTCGAACTATGAAAGTCATTTGGCATTAATTATCTTCCCCACAAGAGTGGGGAATTCGAAAAAAAAGCTCGTTTTAAGCGCACTTTAAAAACCGCACTCCACCGGCCATCAGGCCTGATTTCGGATTTGGAATCGAAACGTATAACAAATAAAAAAAAAACTAAAAACAATGTGGTCAGCAATCCGGTTGGACAATCATGTGGACAGGGAGGGAGGGGGTCCACTACACCATCGACATCGAAATTTATTACAAAACTCGAAACTAAAATTTATCACAAAAACACGTCTTAGGCGTAAAACGGCGGCTTTTTGATTATTTCGGAAGGATCTAGTCGAGTGGTCAGTCGTCCACTGGCGATTCCCAATCGCATCTCTACATCTAACTTGAAGGAACCTCGCGAGATTAGCCTTTAGGCTCCGCCGTTTCGAAACACACACACAACGTTTAACAACAAAACCGAAACAAGAGCAAGAACACAAATTATTGATTTGTAGGTGGTCACGGAACAAATCGCCACTCGGTGTGCATAGTTATTATCGCGCGTCTGGTTCTTACGAGAAATTTGTTTAAGATCGAAGAGCGCCGTAACAAACGCGACCACTTCTAGAAAACGTTTCCCTCGTGCAAGACTTCACTACAAGAAGCGGCTGCCGCGGTTCAAGACCAAACCGCCAGAACACAACGACAGAACTCACGAATTTTTTTTTTTTTTTTATACATATAAATTTCTTAACTTGATCTTCTTCTTTATCATGTATAAAATTTTATATATTTTTCCTTTTCCACCCGTCAAAGATTATGCTCTCAAACGATGTAGGTGAGCTACAAAAAAAAAAAAATTTTATTTTAATGAAATTTTAGTTTACGCGCTCTCCAAATGTGCCCGTGTGATCTATCGCATGTGCGGTAGCTGCCCCGAAAACTACCACTGTCTTAAGTCGCCAACCACTGTGACTTTTTTATTGCTTGGCGCATGTGCAAGACGCCCAAAACGCCCGCAACACCTCATAAGAAAAAAATCGCTCACCGCGAAAGACGCCACACACTTCACCAAGACGTAACTCACTTCGACCGCATCGCATCCGTTTCGGATGCTCCCGAGCGCGGCTTTTCGATCTTCAAACACACGGCAGCGTTTACGAGCGTTTTTCGACGGTTGCTTTAGTTTTTATGGGCTTTGTAATTAAACGGACATGACCGAGCGCGAGATCAGAAATCGGTCCGGAATGCATCACAGCCACGGATCAACTTAATCGCTTTCGAAAGGGTTAAACATACGGCCAGGTGAAATTGTCGTAAAATTCTCGTCTTCGGATCTACAATGCCCGGTAGTGTGAAATAAGACTTCCCTAATCTCGCTACTATCTAGGCGGCAGGGCAGAGACTTTAACCTACCATAATTTTCTCGGTCTTAATAGCTGCACTGCTTATGATTGCTCTAAGCACGCAAGGCCACCTACGCCTTTGAGGCCGGCTCGTTCGGAATAACGCCAGTGCGTAATTGCATTCTGGCCGGCTCCAGAAGTCGGATGTTGCACAAACGATTGGGAAATTCGGCACAAGTTCTGGAAGCTGAACTTGTGGTAATTAGTATCTTTTCTTGTGTTAAGAACAATGCAAATATGGAAGATCGTATTTTTCAATTAAGATGTCCTATCACATAGCATCGTACTCATCCACTAGGTAAATAAACAGTACAGTGGAATACACAATTTATAGAAATTGGTGAATGTTTTCACAGTGCATTACGAATTGAAAGGAAAGATTGCCGGATTTTACGCTGTTTCCTTTATTATTTGTGACGTTTCGGTCTCCGCTGAGAACTTTTTCAAAAGTGTGATACGCTTTCAAATTTTTAATAAATATCTCAGCGAGATGTTGATTTCCCACGACTTTGTCTCTGGAAGAATCGCCATAATAAGCATTTTTTGGGAATGTAGTTAGTAATAGATTATGTGGGATACATATTCTGTTTAGTTTAATGGCTCTTTGAATGCAATGTTTTGTATTTTCTTGGAATCAGAACCAGAAATAATTAAGAAGGAAACCATAATACTCGCATTTGTATGGGACAGGCTCGTGATCAAATCAATCCCACGATTTGATATCATATACGTATGTAGATTGTGACCAAAAAGTACCAGGAGTTCGTAAATAAAACGCAAAATATATAATTAATTATCAATATTTATTTTGTCTTCAAAGTAATTCCCACTAGATGGCAGCGTTTTTTCCAGTCCTCGAAACAATTTTCATTTGAACTTTTTGGTATAGCCTTCAGCTCCTTCAGCGAATTTATATCCTTTCATGTCCTCGATCGACTGAAAATGGGTTCCACGGATCGGTAATTTCAGTTTCGAGGATAGGAAAAAGTCACACGGGGCCAAATCTGGTGAATACGGTGGTTGATTGATGGAATTCGTTGCTTTTTTGGCCTTAAATTCGATCGCAATTGAGGCTTTATGCGATGGCGCATTTTTATCGTGAAAAATCCATAATTCCGCCAGTTTTTTAACGAATTTTCTCGAACAAATGCTCCAATACGGTCAAATAGTACTCCTTATTGACCGTCTGTCCCTCCGAAGCGAATTCCTGATGGACCAAACCTCTAATATTGAAAAAACAATAAGCGTCGTCTTGATTTTTGAGCGGCTTTGGCGTGGTTTTTTCGGTTTTGGCTCATTTTTTTCTTCTATTCCGATGATTGTTGACTGGTTTGCATGTGAAACTCATAGATCCATGTCTAATCACTGAAGCTCCCACCCGCACCAATAAGACTGACTTGCCAAATATTACACAAATAATTGACAAAGATAAATCTTCAGTTACGAAATTGCTGAAGTACTAAATATGCACTTCGCTACTGTTGACATAATAATTGCTGACTCGAATAAAACTCCACCTAACGCATTATTAAGTGCTGCTGTCACCAATCTACCAATCTCATCATTTCACATTTATTCAATTACCGGGAATGAAATCGAAATGCACATAAATAAAGCCCCAGGTTTGGACAGATTCACTGTAAATATCTTAAAATTAGTTGCCATCCACATTTCTCAGCCACTTTCTCATCTCTTCAACGTCTGTATATACTTCTACTACTATGGCGCTACAGCTCAAATTGGACCTTGGCCTCCTGATATTCAGGTTCCTTAACATTTTTTCATTACTTATTATGGAAGGGTTGTTAGCCCTTCACACAACCCTCTTTCTACGATTTTTTTCATTTTCATAGAATGAGTAGGTAGGTAGGTAGGTAGGTATGTCCAAGCAGGCAAAGTGCTGGAATTATATATTGCACCGACCGGGATTTGAACTCCCGACCTTCGCATTACAAGACCAACACGCTACCTACTAGGCTACACCCTAGCAACGTCTGTATATTGGAAGGTATTTTCCCAAATAAATTCAAGAGTGCTGTAGTTTTTCCATTATTTAAAGAAAATATTATGGAAACTACCGGCCTATATCTCTAGTGTCTAGCCTCGCTAACATTCTTGAAAAATTTTTAAAAATGTACTTGACCAAAATGAAAAGAATATAGGTTTGTTTTTTATGTTGAAATAGCTTTTAATACTGTTGACCACTCTCTCCTCCTTGCTAAGCTTGCACGGAAAAAAATTAGCTGCTTTTACCGTTTTTTTTATAGGTTTCTTTCTACATTGCGACCATAAAGTACCAAGATTTTGTAAATAAAATTACTCTGGGGAATAATATTTAATTTTTTTTTTTTTGGTAAGCAGGTTTCCTTAATTATTATCCCAAAAATTATGGCGATCTGCTAATCAGTTTGTTTACAGTAGCTAGTTGAATGGGTACAATTCAGTAGCCCACGGCAATTTTTTATTATTATTATTATATTTCATTAATAAGTATATAAATATACAATATTACTGCTTAAGTACTAGTTACATAGCCCATCGACTTAAGTTTAATTATTGAATTCTGTAATTTAAATTAGTTTTATGATTTTGGTGTCCTTAAGTATATTTATAATTTTGTGACATTTTCCTAAGATTTCTTTTTCATTCCAACTGTATAATAGTGATTTTAAATTAATTAGTGGACATGTTAAAAGGTGATTAAAATCTAGGTAAACTTTGCAGTGATCGCATACGGGTGGTGAGTCCTTATTGAGAAGGTGTTTATGTGTGAGTCTCAATCTGGTGATGGCTACTGCCTCTGTTCGCTTAAGTGCGCTTGGTAATTTGAATTTTTGCTTTCTGGGATTGATTGTTGTAGAGTAAAAAGTTCTTCTCTCAGGTCATGTGGAGTATGTGATTATACTCTAGATGGAATCTGAGAGTATTATAAGTTAGCTCTAAGTTTTGTAACGCCAAGAAATAAGGCTCGGAGAAAAAAATGATACAGAAGTTAATATTATCACTCAAAAATCTCAAAACCGGATGTCCGTCCGTCCGTCCATCCGTCCATCCATGCGCTCTCTAGCTTGAGAACTCGTTGAGCTAGATAATTCAAATTTTGTACACGTCGTTTTTGACAAAAAAGTAAGGTCAAGTTCGTGAACGGGCCAAATGGCTCCACCTCTTCTACCCCCTCCCATACAAAATGACACAATTGCGCAATTTGACAATGAAGAGATTTGCTCGAAAAGTATATAAGCTATTAGCCTAAAATTTGGAACATGTTATTTTTATGATATACGGTAGATTGCTACCGTATAAAAATTATGCGTGTCCTATCCCTCCTTCTACCACCTCCCATACAAACTGTACTTGTCATGAATTATTCTAAGCCAATTTACTCAGTGCGTATAAAATTTAGCTGGCTGAAATTGTACACCAAATATTTATTTAAAATTGTTAGTAAGGCCAAAAAAAATTAGACGATTAGCTTCGCCCCTTCTACCCCCACCCACACAAAATGGCACAATTTCGCAATTTGACAATAAATGTATTTACTCGAAAAGTATGAAAGCTATTAGGCTGAATTGTGGGATATATCTTTTTCATAATGATCTAAATCTACAGTAGAAAAATTATTGGCGTCATCTCTCTCCTTCCACCCCCTCCCATACAAACATCACTTTTTCATGAAATGCTCTAAGACGTGTTTTTCTCAGAACATATAACATTTATCGAGCTCACATTTTTTAATAAATTCTTAATTAGCATTATCACTAAGATCAGAAAAAAATATTTGATTAGCTTCACTGCTTCTACCCCCTCTCATACAATATGACACAGTTTCATTACTTCACAAAAAATCGATTTTCTTGAAAAGTATGAATGGCATTAGTCTGAAATTCAAGGGATGTCAATTTTATAATATTCCTAGTTATTTCTGAAAAAATCACTAAAATCCCCCCACTCTTTCTACCACCTCCCATACAAACTGCACATTTTCATTAAATCTAACTCACTAATTTTCTCAGTTCCCATTCAATTTTTGGAGTAAGCATTTTGAATAAAACATTTTTATAGCTACTTTAGCATGATGGGGAAAAATTAGTTCAATTCTATCATCCCTTCTAACACTCCACATACAAAATTTCTTGGGGTCACAAAAAAAGTTCTATTTCATCTAGAGTATCGTAAGATTGCGCATTACGCGCAATAGTAGCCCTGTTATGTTTTTTATGTGGTGTCCTTTAACCAGCTTTTTGATATCTGGGAATGCGACGAGGTTGCTTTTTATGAGGGGAGATTTTGTTGCATAGGATGCAGCTTCGTCCGCTGTCACATTTCTGGTTATTCCGACGTGTCCTGGGATCCAACATAGTTCGATTTTTTTTGGTGTATGTTGAGTTTATGTTGTATGTCTTTTATAATTTTGTTTTTTGAGTTTATGTTTTGGGTGACGTTTATAACAGATAACCTGTCGGTGAAAATACAGTGCTTTCCTTTTGTTTTGGATGCAAAATCAATTGCATCCATGATTGCATTAGCCTCTGCGTAAAATATGGAAGTGAATTGATGCATTGTTTTTATAGCAAGAATGCGTTGTGTTTCGTCGACAACCGCATATCCGATCCCGTCAGTAGATTTAGAACCATCGGTATAGATAAATTTCGCGAAGTTCTTCAAAGAGCTGCTTGAATAAGTGGGTTGGTGTATTTGATTTTCGATAGGCCGCTAGATCTTTGCAGATGACGGTTTCCGGGAGTGTCCAAGGAGGTCTTGTTTGCAGTTTGGTCGATGAAGTTTGAAGGTTGATGTTTATATCTATGTCAAGTTTTAACGAGTATTGGATTGCTGATTGGATTCGAAGTGGTCGTTTCCTTTTAATTAGGTTTGTCAATTTTTTGTTTAAAAGGTTGCTCCCGTTTAGTTTTATTTTACTGGCAATTAATGTGGAAAGGTAATCTCTTCTTGATTAATGGCATGTTTGTTTCTGCTAGTAAGCTGGATATCGTTGTGGTACGGAATGGATCTATGGATGTGCGTATGGCTGCATGGTATTGAGCTTTGAGATGTTGGAGTGAACTTTTAGGGCCGTTGCCGTAGATAGGTAGGCCGTAGTCTATTTTTGAGAGAATTAGTGTTTTGGTGACGTCTATTAGTGTGGCCGCCTGTGCAGCAGAGTTTGTATTGCCAACATCATAAAGTATCTGTATGATGTTGGTTCGCTTAATCAGGTTGGTTCGGGTTGAAATTATATGGTCTTTCCAGTTGTGTCTTCGGTTGAACTTAAGTCCAAGGATGTTGAGACTCGGCACGTTTTCGATGGTTTCCTGCTCTATTGCGATCGTAAGGGAGCTACAGTTGTGTTTCCGGCATACATGCAGATGTTTACTTTTATTAATTGAAATTTTGGAACCTGAAGAGTTGACCCACTTCATTATTGTATCAACAATTTTTTTAAATTTTAAAAGTGTGTCTGCTGGGTGTGTGTTTTTCATTATAATGAATAGATCGTCTGCATAGCAGATATGTTTGCAGGGTTTTGTGATATTCATTTTGATTGATAATGAGTTGTATCCTATGAGGAAAAGAATGACAGAGATTGCTGAGCCTTGAGGGATACCATTGTGACGAGGAAAGGTTTTAGAATATTTATCACTTACACGTACTTTGAATTGCCTATTTTTATGAAGTCTTCTACCCAGTGATATATATTTGGGCCAATGCCAAGTTTTAGGCTTGATAGGATGGTGTGAGCGCCTATGCGGTCGAAAGCTTTTTCGAAATCAACAGCAACTATTGATAGATGATTTCCGCTGGATAGTTGATTACTGATGGCATGGTCTATATAGAGTTGTACATCCGCACATCCTCTATTGGGTCGAAAACCCATTTGTTCATCACATAGTGAATTTGTGTTCTCAAGGAACCATGACAGTCTACGAGCTACAATTTTTTCCATGACCTTGCTTAAACAAGATAAAAAAAAGATTGGTCGGTATCCCTCTATTAGGGTTTTAGGCTTGTTAGGTTTCGAAATGGGAATTGCCACTGCTGTTTTCCATATCTGAGGAATTTGTCCAGAGTGTAAAATATTGTTATAAAGTGTACAGAGTCTGTCTTTACTACGCTGACGTAGTTATTTTGTCGAAACCTGGAGTGGTTCCTTTGAGTGACTTGAGTGTGAATTCTAGTCCCAAGGGGATGATTTCGGTTTCAATTTGTAGAGCTTTTGCAATGGGATTAAAGGATGGCCTATTGGAGAAAAAATCGCTTTTACTACTATTGAACTCATTGGAGAAGTTAGAAATAAAGTAGCTGGACCACGTCTCGCCGAAACTATTGCCGATCTCTTCCGCCGTTTTTAGTATTGAATTATTTATGTGGATTTTTGGGATCGATCTTTGGTTGTAGTTGCCGCAGACTATTTTGATTTTATTCCATAGGAGTTGTGGGGTATAGTTGGGATTAATAGATTCCGTGAATTTTCGGAATGATTCTTTTTTTGCTAGTTTCATTTCACGTTTGAAAATGGCATTGCTTCTTTTGTACGAGACAATATTGTTAGTCGAAGGGGATTTTGCATTTAATTTAGCTAAATTCGGGTTCCACCAAGGAACGTCTTTTTTGTTTTTGTTGGGTTTTGCTATAGTATGAGGGATTGCTATGTTAGCGCCGGAGAGTATCGAGCTTTTGATTATAGCTGCTTCCTTATTAATATTATAAGATATTTGTGCATTTTGTAGGCATTCGTCTACCTTGGCAGAAAATTTATCCCAATTGCTAACTCCGTTTTGTATTTCGCAAGGGTTTTAGTCTCAAATTTTTATACTCTAGATGAAATCTGAGAGTATTATAAGTTTGCTCTAAAGTTTGTAACGCCAAGAAATAAGGCTCGGAGAAAAAAATGATGAATACAGAAATTAATATTATCACTCAAAAATCTCAAAACCGGATGTCCGTCCGTCCGTCCGTCCGTCCGTCCGTCCGTCCGTCTGTGCGCGCTCTACCTTGAGAACGCGTTGAGCTAGATAGTTCAAATTTTGTACACGTCGTTTTTGACAAAAAAGTAAGGTCAAGTTCGTGAACGGGCCAAATCGCTCCACCCCTTCTACCCCCTCCCATACAAAATGACACAATTGCGCAATTTGACAATAAACGGATTTGCACGAAAAGTATAAAAGCTATTGGCCTGAAATTTGGAATATGTTACTTTTATGATAATATCAATCTACCGTACGAAAATTATGCGTATCCTCCCCCTCCTTCTACCACCTCCCATACAAACTGTACTTGTCATGAATTACTCTAAGCCAATTTACTCATTGCGTATACAATTTAGAGAGCTGAAATTGTGCACCAAATATTTATTTGAAATTGTTAGTAAGCCCAAAAAAATTTAGACTATTAGCTTCACCCCTTCTACCCCCTCCCATACAAAATGACACAATTTCGTAATTTGACAATAAACGGATTTACTCGAAAAGTATAAAAGCTATTAGTCTGAATTTTCGGATACGTTATTTTCATAGTAATTTTAATCTACAGTAGAAAAATTATTTGCTTCCTCCCTCTCCTTCCACCCCCTCCCATACAAACTACACTTTTTCATGAAATGCTCTAAGACGATTTTCTCAGAACATATAACATTTATCGAGCTCATATTTTGTAATAAATACTTAATTAGTATTAGCACTAAGATCAGAAAAAAATATTTGATTACCTTCACTGCTTCTACCCCCTCCCATACAATATGACACAGTTTCACAACTTCACAAAAAATCGATTTTCTTGAAAAGTATAAATGGCACTAGTCTGAAATTTCAGGGATGTCAATTTTACAATATTCCTAGTTATTTCTGAAAAAATCACTCTAATCGCCCCACTCTTTCTACCACCTCCCATACAAACTGCACATTTTCACTAAATCTAACTCACTAATTTTTTCAGTTCCCATTCAATTTTTGGAGTAAGCATTTTGTACAAAACATTTTTATAGCTACTTTAGCATGATGGGGAAAAATTAGTTCAATGCTGTCATCCCTTCTAATACTTCCCATGCGAAATTTCTTGGGATCACAAAAAATTCTATTTCATCTAGAGTATCGTAAGATTGCGCTTTACGCGCAATCGTAGCCCTGTTATGTTTTTTTTTACATTCAATGTTGTTATTGATTTGAAATGGTCGCTTCCATGTAGGTCATTCAAAGTGTGCCATTTGCTAATTGGACTTAATATAGGTGAGCAGACAGAGAGGTCTATATGTGTAAAGGTATTGAGTGTACTGTAATGTGTAGGAGATCCGTCATTTAAAACTAGTAGGTTAGTAGATAGTAACCAATCTTCAATGAGTTTGCCTCTACTATTTGTTTGCTCGGAACCCCATAAAGTGCTCCAGCTATTAAGGTCTCCTACGATAAAAATTGGGGTACGGATTTAATGGGTAATTTTGTTTAGATCTTTAACTGAAAAATTTTCAGCTGGGTGTATGTAGAGGCAGATGATTGTAAATTTGAGAGATGAAATAACTCCTATTGCTAGAGAAATAAATTTTCATTGTTGGTTGTGGTATATAAATTTCTACTTCGACTTTTAGGAAGCCAATTTTTAATTCTTTTGGAACTTCGTATGTAATGGAGGTAAGTATATGGACCGGGGTATTGAGAGCAGTGTGAGTTTCGGGATTGAATTCGGTTATCTTGTAACAATCAATGACGTGTTGCTCTTTTAGTTCGTCAACAATTCTTTCTTTTGGTATGTTTGTGAATCTCGATATTTTATGATTCCCTTGCTTGATTAAGTGTTGGATGAAGGAGGATTTCAATTTCGGTATACTTGAGTATTCTCTCGGCGTGGGCACCATTTTTCGCTAGGACTATTAAGTTTCCTAAGCGATCGAATGAAGTATCCAGAAATTCAGTGGAGAACGTTTCTAGGGCTTTGTGAAATAGGAAAATGTTTAGGGATCTTAAAGGTTTATTCGGATCTTTGTTTTTGATAAGTAAAAAGTTAGGATCGTAAGCTTTTTGGGTATTCGTTTTTGTTTGATTTGTTGGATATTTTTTTTGGGCCAGTGTAGGCCTGTATGAACGGTTTTTGTTTGGGTCTAGAAAAGGAAAGTGGGAAATGCTGTCAAGGAGTGCTTGGGATGGTTTGGGTTTTTTTCTATGTCTTGGATGTTCGGCATCGAGTATATCGAAATAGTTACGGCGGGTTTCCCCGCCGGAATCAAAATCCATGGACGAGGCTTACCTTGTTAATTGCAAGTGATGGAATATTTTATGAATATAAAGCGATTTTTTCACAAAAGGCAAAACTAAACTAACTGAGATTGCTAAATGTGCTAGCGAGAACGATTGATAAACTATATTGTGATGTGAACGCTTTGACTGCTCAACTGGTTCTGGTAATTTTTTAAATGGATTAAAATATGGGACAGAGAGCTTAGTATCAAATTTTATGTTTCCAACCATATTTCGTGTGCAGAATCATTGCGAATGTTAGAAAAAGTTTACGGTGATTCAGTAATATCAAAACCATGAGCCTTTAAGGACGGCCGAGAGATCGTTGAAGACATGATTCGTTCTGGACGACCTTCGACCGCTTCAGCTGACGAAAACATTCAAAACGTAAAGGAAATGGTGTTCTAAAATAGTCATGCCAGTGGTAGGGAAATAGCAGGAGAGCTCGACATCTCTCGCGAGTCGTTCGTTCCACTTTGGTGAATACTTTGGCTATGAAACGCGTCCTTGCCCGACTTTTTCCGATAAAGCTGAATTTTCTTGAAAAGAATTTCTGTGAAATTTTCTCTTTGGACATGCTTGATCGTGCTAATTTTAATCCCACAATCATGGAACGCATCATAACTCTTGATGAGACATGGATCTATGAATTTGACATGCAATCCAGTCAACAATCATCGGAATGGGGGAAAAAATGGACATAAAACAAAAATCGCCGTGGACTACTGAGGTGTATCCATTCAACCAGCTGCTGTAAAAAAAACTGATTAACAGACCGCCCTAATTTTTGGGATAACTAAGGACAGTCCTACTTGCTTACAAAAAAAAAGATTGAAATATCATTCCCCAGAGTAATTTTATTTATAAAATCCCGTTACTGTATAGTCGCAATCTATAAAAATTGCTCTTTTTGTAGTAGTAATATGTATAAAAAGGATATTTACTAAAATTTATTGGTGAATGAAATCGACCAAATGTATAGGTAGTACTGCTATTTAATTTGGTAAAACTCCATTGGTCTCTAGTAATTTGTCAAAGAAAATTATCGTGCGGTCCACTAAAATTAGATCAATTTTAATTATTAATTTGTTTGACAGTCATAAACAATTGAGGAGAGTTAGCATTATTCAAGGTAGAATTTAAATAAACCAATACCTACATTTTATATGAGAGTGCCCCGTAATATATATTAGCGTATATTAATATAAATAAGAGAAACACTCCTTTTTGCGTTACATTATTTCCTACAACTATTACTGGTTTACAGTATTTGCAGCTAAGATAAATGATTAATTTACCTTTTCAAATAGCTCAATCTACTATTTGGTTTCTAAAGCTCTGTAATGGTATTTAATAAAATTGACAATGTGAAAGGTTCTTTAACCTTGCTTTTCTCATCAGAGTACATATGTATTTACAGATTGAGATCAATCAATAAAAATAAAACGCAAAATTTTGAGGAAAAACATATAAAAAAGAATGCATAGGTTGCTATTCATGATCCACTTGACTGAAGAAGTTGAAAACCGTCAGTCTTGTACGCTTCTGATGACAAATGAATTCTTTCACTTATTAAACATGACAAGAATTATTTACAACTAAATTATTCGAAAATCTTGCTATGTACCTACGGCAACTTTAGCCTTTAAAAATCAGATTTGCCAACACACATCGGACCTAACGCAGCCAGAAATTTGAAAAAAAAACCCTTCAAAACAGCAGCATAACCTGTACACATAAGTAAATAACCAGATTTGGATAAAACAGTATTGGCAAAATGGAATATTAGTTATACACTCCGTTTCATAATAATAACCCACTTAGAAATTTTAGATTATATCCACTCGGAAAATGATTATGCTTTTGTATTTGATTGCTAAATGTAGAAAGCCTGGAGCTGAAATTATTTGTAGGTAAATTATTGCAAAGATTCGTTAATTTTGCAACAGTTCCAGCTATTATTCATTTTTTCATATATATAACCCAGTTGAAGTTTCCAACAAAATAAAATGTTTATTTCATATAAATTTTAAATAAAAAATTTTACAACTTATCAATTAATAGGGCCTCCATTGGATTTTAAGAATTCAAAAATCCGTTTTTTTTTCATCGATTGGATTAATTTATTTAACATTTCAGGGCTGAGTTTCTGCCATTCATCAAGGATTGCAGCTTCGAATTCCGCCAGTGTTTCGTACTGGCAGTTTTTAGCATATACCCATCTGACAAGAACTCCCCAAATGTTTTCAGTGGAATTCAGATCGGGAGAACATGCCGGCCAGTTCATCACCCTAATGGAATTTGTCTTCATCCAACCAATTGTTTCATGACTGGTATGAATTCTGGCATTTTCTTGTTGGAAAATTCATTATTTTCACCATGTTCTGCCAGAAATGGCAGTAAACTGCTTTCGAGTACTTGGATGTAATCTCTAATGTTCATCCACGATGAAATAAACGCCCTGCTGCAGAAAATGCTCCCCACAACATCACAGAACCGCCACCAAAATTCCTCTTCAGGAAATAGAGAGGTTCCTTCTTCGAATCGCGCCAGTAAGAAATATCACCTGCAAATGAAATCTTGAGCTTAAACAATGAAGAAGTACGAAAGCCAGTATGTCTTACAGAAGACCAATCTGTAGCCATGTGATTTCCATTCCACCCGAGGTTTCTTATGGCGATCTAATAGTCGTGGAGCACTCTTCATTTTACCTCTAGAAATGTTAGGATTACGTTGAATCGTTCTCCAAACCGTTGTTTTTGACACCTTTGCTGGGACAAAAGCTGCCAATTTATTGCAAGTAAGTGTCGAATTGCTTGCTGCCCGTACAATTTACCTCTCTCCCCGCGGAGACAGTTTTATTTTTCTCCCCTTTCGCTTGGTTTTCCGAATCTTTTAAAAAGTTTCGAATTACACGGCGACTGCGAGCAACTTTTCTCGAAATTTCACTTATATTCAAACCATCATTTTTATACGCTAAAATGTCACCCTTTTCGACATCATTTAAAGGCACATCGCGCGGCATTTTAAATAATAAGATTATTATGAAACCCTATTGTAAACAACAACTCAACTGATTCAGTGTGTCGATTTCACTAATCACCATGTGGGTTATAAATATGAAACGCACAAAAATGACGAATTTCCAAGAACTGCAGCAAAAAGAACGGTAATGAGAAATGATTTACAGAAAAATCATTGCAAAGAGTTTCTCAATCTTTCCTTTTAATTAAATAGAGGGAAAATTATTTTGAGGCGAAAAGAATTTCATATTGGTAGGTGGATTATAAATATGAAACGGAGTGTATGTAAGGATAAAACAGCATAAGACTAAATTTCTTTTCACATAGCTGAAATAGCATCTAATAAACAAGTAGAAAGGACTGTATGCATAGAAAAATAAACATTTTACCATAATATAGAGCACAACTAACCTTATAAAATATGCCATGGTTATGCAGCTTTTTACTTTAAAAACTCTACCTATGTTGATTAGGAAATTAAGCAATGCACATTTTTTTCCGTGAGAATCTATCGGGTTCAGTCATATTGTATACTCCCTGTTCCAAGCTTATTTGACCGGTAGAACCCAAGTTGTGAAAATAAATGAAAACTTAAGTATTCCAATTTTCGTTAAATGTGGAGTTCCGCAAGGTACAGTGCTGGGTCCAATTTTAATTTTAATAAATATTAATGACCTCTGTAAGTTAGATGCAAGCGTTACTGACGATATGGACCTCACTTTTAGAAGTAACAATTTGAGTCACACTTTTGATAAAGCAAACGTCGGCCTAAAAACCATATATTTATGACTGGTTGAAACTACACAAAATGTCACTGAATCTAAATAAAACGAAATACATCAGGTTCGGCCAAATTGCAAGTTTGGGCAATTCTCATCATTCCATGAAGTTTCAGAATTGTAATTTAGAGAAGTCAAGTATCTAGGGGTAGTAAACTTCTTCTTCTTTTACAATGGCACTACAGCCCAAATCGGACCTTGACCTCCTGACATTCAGGTTCCTTAACAGTTTTCATTACTTATTGTGGAAGGGTTGTTAGCCCTTCGCACAACCCTCTTTTTCTTTTCTTTTTTTTTTAATTTTCGTAGATCGAAGTGACCAAGGTATATCCAAGCAAGCAGTGTGCTGAAATTATGCGTCGACCGGGATTTGAACTCATGACCTTCGCATTATACGACCAACACGCTACCCACTAGGCTACACCCTAGCTAATGAGACAAACACATATCATATATTAGTAAAAGACTCCGTAAAACTTTTTATTTATTTTTACTCCTAGGGAAAATATTGCATGTATAACAATTAAAAATAGTATATTTTGCGCTATTTCAGAGCATTTTGCAATATGGCATACTAGTTTGGGGAAGTACTTTCACGACTACGTTATCGCCTTTATGTAACGTTCATAAAAAAATTATTCAAATATGCTTGAATCATAAAAAATTCTACTCTACACTACCAGCTTTCATAGAACTTAATGTAATGAATGTTAAACAACTGTCCGCATCTGTTGTACATATTTTGTCACCAAGAAGAGTTTCCTTTATTTTGCACATTATATTTACGAAGTCAGTCACTTAGAACTATCCATACAGCTAGAACTAAAAAATCATCACCCAGAGGCACTCTAGTTTCTTGGGGCCTACAGCATATAACAAAGTACCAGCTGAAACTAAAAATATAATGAATTTACATAACTACAAAGTGGTAATTAAAACATTTATATTCGATAGCCCAAATTTCTATAATGCCTTTTCAAATAATGGTGATTAGCTGTAATTAGTGTCTATACTTAAGTTATTTAATATATATAAAACGAATGTAGATTACTAGAATCTAAAGTTTCTAAGTTTAATTTAAGAGATTTTTTAAAATTTCGTAGGGGGTAGTTGTAGGATGAGGTTTTGCCAATTGCTGTGACTATCTTTGGAGGCTAGCGACTCCACAAAGCTGAGCTAACTATTCCCCTGTGGAATTGGGGCAGTAGAATTCACCAACAGCAGTCCTGCTTACCCTAAAAATGACAAATCTTATCACCCGTGATCTTAAATCCTAACTGATACGAGGACGTGATAACGTACAGTGTTAACCGAAATGCCAAAAAGTGGCGTGGCGTTCGTTCTTACACCGAGAGCGACAAATAGACTCATCAGCTGGGATCTCAGATAGGATTATCGTTGTCAGGTTCAGGACCAGTGTCAGAAATGCACCAACCAATACCGCAACATCTGGTGACAAAGAGAAGTTTTATAGACGAACGTGTTCCAAGAGGTGATATTATTATCATCCAAGTGGTGATATTATTGTCATCTCAGGCGATATGAACGCCCAGATTGGATCTGACAACACTGGACTAGAACACGTCATGGGGAAGCATGGTGACCCTTGGATCGACGCGTCACGACCTTAGATTAAGAAAGCGGCGAATTATTTGTGGAGTTTAGTAGTACCCGGCAGATGGTCATCGGAGGAACCCTTTCCAAACAAGAGTCACCATAAAATATTTTGGGTTTCTCCTGATGGTATTACTCAGCACAAGATCGACCATTTGGCTCCCAACAAAAAGCGCGAGTAAGCCACTATTCCACGCGAAAACTCATCCACTTTGGGCGAATATGAAATACGCACACTGAACGCCAATTGGGAGACAACCAGAAACACTTCCCTAACTAGTGCTGAAGAATCTGTGGGATATGTGGAAAGCAGTAAGAAGCCCTGGATGTTGCAAGACACATGGGACAAGGTTGGCGATCGGAAAAAAATCAAATTGGCAATCATCTCTCAACTCGATGTCAACCAACGAACGCCCGACCTGAGGCAGAACTACCGCAATGCTCATATACAGCTTAAAATGCGACAAGAGAAAGGTCATTGAAGATCTGGCAAACAAGGCAGCATCTGCGACTTATCTTGGGGATATGGGTTCACTATTTGAAATCATGAAACAGTTGACGAAAAGGAATTTCACCGCCAACCACCTGGTGAGAGATGTCAACGGAACTCTCCGTAATATGAGTGAACACCAGTTGCGACGATGG
Source organism: Chorisops tibialis (assembly GCA_963669355.1). NCBI lineage: Eukaryota > Metazoa > Arthropoda > Insecta > Diptera > Stratiomyidae > Chorisops > Chorisops tibialis. Next base: position 260,081,638 of record OY770262.1, on the reverse strand, counting down.
AAGGAATACTTCTCTGATATTTTAAATATTTTGTCACAGGAAGATATTCCAGAAACACAACAACTACTAAACATCCAACCGCAACAATCCTCTATTAGGGACGATTCCCCAGATAAGGAAGAGATAGTTTCCGCCATTCGGTCATGGCGGGAAGAAAAGCAAACGAGATTACATATGGAATACTTTGCGTAAGAGAGGTATTCCAAATAAGGTCATAGCTATGATTAAAGAATCCTACGAAGATGCAAGTTGTCGCATCTTGCATAGAGGAGAGCTATCGCTTTCGAAACGACGTGAAGTACCTGATGTAATTTTTGCTCATAACCTTCTTACAGGGTTAGTTGATTCCTTAACTCTTTTGGGTTTGGGTTTGATGTGCTTTGATGTTGGTCATTTTTTACCAATTGGTAGTAGAAGGAGTAAGGGGGTCAGATCATTATTTTTTGACGTTATGATATTCATATCATTATACTATGACCTAATTTATAAGTCAATACCTGAAATGGTTTCGGAGAAAAATCAATTTCTTTAAATTTTGAAACTTCACGAAATGTGTATGGGAGGCGATAGAAGGAGTGGGGGGACTTACCCCATTCACGAACTTAATGTTACTTTTTTGCTTAAAATGATATATAATAATTTTCGTGACGATAGGTCCAAGCTTTCGAGAGTTATGTTGTAGACAGACAGACAGGACGGACAGACAGACGCACAGACAGACGGGCAGACAGACAGACAGGCGGATTATCTTTGTCTACTGTCTGGAAATTTCCAACAGTTGTATCCTTTGTTTACGCTCTAAATTCTTCTCATAACTTGACGACCTCAGAAGCGTCAAACATTCAAGCCTGCTATGGTTCGCAAATCGAACTAGCTAGCACAGAAGGAGTAAAAACCATCTCATAATCAATAAGTGGAGTACAATGGGCCAAACTAGATGACCCCAGTGCATTGTAGTTCTACGAAATCGTCCTCCAACAACCTAAACCTAATGACCGCACTAATTGTACTATTGATGTCTCTGCTAACATTCAACCTGGTACACACAATACGTACAATTTTGTAAGACACTGTACCATTTTATCTTTACAAAAATTTCTCTTCTCGACGAGTGACACCTGAAGTCTCGAGATTTATTACATGTTTGTAATGTAAACCGTTTTACAGAGATTAAATCCGATTACTAGAGGGAAGTTAATTTGAAATCTCAGCATACGTCACGTCATTATCAAAGTCGGAGTCAAGGTAAATAGATATCGGGACACGCACTCCATGCCTCCATCTCACGAATGAGAAATACTCATACAGTTTAGTTCAAATTTTTTTTTTTTAGCCATACACATGCGAGTCGTGAAGCAAATCACCTGTAAAGAATTTGGGTACTTCCGTCGGTGTTTGTGTGCTCCGAATCGAGATTACCTTTACCTGTTCCAGTCGGACTGGCATCGATTCAATGCATGAGTTCGATCGCAGAAAGATACTGCCAATCAACTTATTTCTGCGATATTATCTGATGAGGATCTTCCCCAATTTGCTAATTACTTAATGTTGTTCAGACTTATCAGATGTGTCTAGGCCGGGCGATATGGCGGTGAAGCTTGGGTTTTTATGTGCTCGCTAAATATAGACGGAAAAATTCGAATTTTTCTTTACAGTGTGATCTTGGCAATAAGAAGATAGAAGATCTTAGTTCATTTACGAGTATGACCGGTTCCTTGGAGTGATCACAATCGATCGTAGCGACGCTCATCAGAGTTGAGTGTCAGCCGTTGGGTGCATTTATTTTTCAATTCCTCGCTAAGTAACACAATGCGAAATTTCCATCGAAACTAAAGATTAACGACAATACACAAATTCATAATGCTATGCGAAATATTAGCAAAGATCGACCGATTAGTTGATTACGCATCTTAACAGTCCTGTCGGACTCAACTTTGAAAGGACATTAACAATAAGAAGATCATCTACGCAGGATCGAATAACATGATCTAGAAAACACGGCTTTTAGTTGTTACTGCAACTGCCACGAATAATCCCGAAACGCATTAATCCACGCGAATTGCTCTGAATAACAATGAGAAAGCGCCTGCGATAATCAGCATCTGAAAAATGTTCGTGTCGCCTGTTTTTCTATCCATTGTTACGGTTGCGAGATGCGTTGTCGCATTTATCGAGGCAATCATTCACTTTTTTGTTTGTGTTTATAAGGGGAAAAAAATGTTTTGCTTTAACGTCAGGATTTGAATCTGCTTTCATGACATGAATTTTTGCGGTCGACTACTACAAGAGACGACTGTCCTGTTCTCATTTGCATAGGTTTCATGTCCTCTTGCCCATTGGCACACAAAAGATATTTTTGTGCCCTATATCTACTGTCTATCATCTGAAGTGGATCTGTCTATAGAATTACGTTGTCATAAATTTTTCTATGCGATATCAATCTGCAGAAAACCAGGTGAATAGGTTGATTTGTTGCGAGGATTTTCAATAATGTGAGAATGAAAACATGCTGTTTAATTTATGAAATTAATTCACTTTTTTCAAGAAATTGTTATCAGTGTGATTGCGTTTTTGTTTTGATTAAATAATTCTGACTGGTGTAATTAATTTAAGGGGGTACATACACCAAGGAAATGAAAAAAAAAATTAATTTTTAATTCTTGACTCTATTCTGGATCGAATGGAAGCAACCGAAACTATCTACGATAACGAAAAGTACAGAAACAATTGGTTTGAAATAATACAACCGAGTCCAAAATAAAACAAACTTTTTTAGTTTTTTGGCTCTCGTGAAAAGTTGCAATATTTATACTCTAGATGAAATCTGAGAGTATTATCAGTTTGCTCCAAGGCTTGCAACTCTAAGAAATACCTATCAAAGAAAAAAATCAATGCCACTGAAGTTATAGATATCACTCAAAAATCTCAAAACTGGATGTATATCTGTCTGTCCGTCTGTTCGCTCTCTAGCTTGAGAAAAGGCTAAGGCTCTCGCGACTGAGTTACGCCCACTACTAGGAAACACATCACGCTCTGTTAAAAAATCCATCTAGTGAAGATTCTTCAGAAAATCAACATGGAACCAACAGATATTTCAGTTAATCACTGTTCACTAACATTCCGATTAATGACACCTTAAGTATCATCAGGAAACTCAACTCATTCCGGGCAACAGATATGACTTAATAGAATTTTGTTGAAATAACACTTTCTTTTCAGCTCTAGGAAAATTCTGCAAGCAAACGGAAGGAGCGGCAATGGGATCTCCAGTTTCACCTGTGGTAGCGGAAATTTTCATGGAGGAATTCAAAAAGAACGCACTAGATTCGTCTCCATTAACACCAAAATTGTATCTACTGTATGTGGATGACAACATATGAAAGAACAGCTCGAAAATTTTTTAGCTCACCTGAACTCACACCACGAGAAAATTAAGTTCACCATGGAAACAGAAAGCAAGGGGAAGCTGCCATTCTTGGATGTACTCGTAGATAGAAATGATACATCGTTAAGCTTCGGAGTATATAAGAAACCAACTCACATCAGCAGATGCCTCCACCCTAATACACTGAGCCAGATGCATAACTGAAGGGAATCCGCGCAGTCTACAAAAGAAAAAGGAACAGTTGGGCATTTACAGCAAATGGATGCAAAGCGAGCGAAATACACAAGGCGTGGAAACCGAAGCATCCAAGGCCAAAAAACACGGGAAAATACTGAACAAGAAAATACAGACAAACGATGGACATCCAGGGCACGACGGATAAGATGGAGAAAATCCTTTTCAACGAAAAGTACGAGAAGCCATTGAAATTTCCAAACACCCACAGAACTTCAACCGAGACACCAGATACAAATTATCAGCAGTTTGGCCACCTGGCTTAAAATTTGAAGAGAATAAAATCCATACGCAGAAATCCTTAACTAATTTAACTACCTGATACTAAGTAATTAACCTTAATTAACTAATTTAACTCTAACACGAATCGAAGTCGTTTTGGTGTCTCCACATCTTGCAGTAAGTCACTCTCTTGGGGTTTTTTAAGTAGGTTGCGCACGCACGTCACAGATTGCATTTAGCTGTGACCAAAATTTGCTAGAATTTTGGCCATCGTAACTGCGATTGAACGCGAATTTTCGTAATAAAATTCAACGACTGTAGCATTGCATTGTAACGACTGTAGCATTGCATTGTAAATATCCAGCCCATATAGGTGACCAAGGTCAACATCACGCCAATCAGACAAAATATAACAATTCCGGAATATAATTTGGAGAGTGTGGACAACTTCATATATCTTGGGGCTAATCTAGCAAAGGACGGTAATGAAACAGACGAAATCAAACGACGGATAATACTTGCAAATAAGACGTATTATTTGGTACTTCCAATAATGAAATCCAAGATAGTGCACAGGAACAATAAGCTGCGGATTTATAAAACTATTATACGACCTGTGCTCTGTTATGGTAGCGAGACGTGGACATTAACTCGAACTTCCGAAAAAGCAGTTAACGCATTCGGAAGAAAGGTCCTCCGAAGAATGTTGGGACCTGTGAAGGATGGAACGGAATGGTGAATAAGATACAACCATGAGTTGTATCAACTCTACGATGAGCCAGAAGCTTCAACGTTCATCAAGCTACGTAAACGGCAGTTGGCTGACCATGTAGAGCGAATGGGAGACAGAAGAATCCCCAAACGTGCTCATGAAGGCAAAGAGAGTGGTAACCGGCCAGTAGGCAAATGAGCAGCTGGAGGACGCGGTCTTTGGATCGAGACGATTGGAGGCGATGACTTCAGGGGGCCAGGGCCCAATTTGGGCTGTCGCGCCATTGATGATGATGATGATGAAGGTCAACATTTGATGGTCAAGCGACCAACTATCAGTTAATGGGCCTTTCCAACCCTACACCTCTTGCTCAAACACCCTAAACAATAGCTAAAAATTTGAATTTCGGAATGAATAATTTTTATTATAAATGTGATGTATGGTATATAAATTATTGGAATCCCTGCACTCCTTCCACTACCACCCATGAAAACTGGACTTTTTTTTCAGTTATTTCTGAAAAAGTCATTAAAAACTCCCACTCCAATTCCAACTGCATAATTTCACTAAGTCCAATGCATTAATTTTTTCTGTACCTACTCAATTTTTGAACCTTAAATTTTGTATAAATCATTTCTATAGCTATTCCAGTTTGATAAAAAAATTAGTTGAATGCTGTCACCCCTTCCAATTAATATATACAAAATTTCTTAAGATAGAAAAAATTTCTATTTTAGCTAGAGTATCATATGATTGGCATTTACGCAAAATCTTAGTGCTGTAATGTTTATACTCTAGAAAAAATCTATTGTGTTTGCTTAGAAATAGTGCTCGGACAGAGCCGCCAAGCGTATAAAAACGTTTATTGTCACTTGAAAGCCTCGATTTCGAGTGGTCGTCTGTCTGTCCGTCTGTCTACAGCATAACTCTCAAACGCTTTAATCTGTCGTGCATTTTTAGCGTAAATGTATCTTTAGTTTCGTGAACAGGCTACACCCCCCCCCCCTCCTTCCACACCCTCCCATACAAATTTCGAAATTTTAAGAAAATGACTTTCTTCTAAACTTTTTAAGACATCGACTTGAATCCGATCCCTCTTACTCCTTCTAGCCCTCCCAGAGAAATGCAAAATTTTCAAAAATATATTTATTCGATTTTCATTGAAGCTAGCGAAGCTAAATGAACAAATTTTTGCAAGTGTTAATTCCATTATAATCGCAAACAGTTTTAAAAAAAGAATAAACTTCACTCCTGCTACCCTCTTCCATACAAATTCCATAGAATTAATTAAATTATTTTCTTCGAAATTTTCAAAGCTATCGACTTGAAGTTTTACTGAAAGTATAATAATAGAAATACCATTGACGACGAAATATTTTGTTTTGAATCGTATACTCCTTCTGCCACCTCCCATCAATCAATCAATCAAATTCCTGTTAAGACATAGGACTTAGGACAGAAACAACTCTCTTCCATGAGGCGCAATCCAAGTCATCGGCCTTAATCTTTTGTCAGAACTTATTTATTCCTCTGGCGTCCTGCTCAACTGCTCGCTTCCATGTGCTGTATGATCCACCAACCCAAAGCCTTCCTTAAGGATTATAATCCAGAGCCCATTTGGAGATGTTTCGCTCTGTTTTCCTCATAGTATGACTGATCGACTAACACTTCCGCCTTTGAATCTCTGCCTATTTTAGTCTGTCCAGGTGTGCCCCAAAGTTCATCGTTGGAGATCACTTCTGGCCAAAATATTCCTAAAATACGTCGGAGGCATTGGTTCACGAAAGTTGGCAGTTTCTTAGTAAGTCAACCGGTAACTTTCCACGTAGTACAACCACATAACAACACGGATTTGTCGCATGCGTCAAAGAATCGCAGCTTCGTGCGAAGGGAGTTCTCTTTTAACCTCCAGAAAGGGGAAAGGATACCGAAGGCCTGACAAGCCTTATTTAGACGAGCCTCAATATCCTTTTCGGCTCCGCCGTCCAGCGAAAGCCTTCTCGAAACTTCCAAACATAAGATGAATATGTGAACGCATATTGGCTAACTGCTCCAATATTATATTTGTATGGTCGGTACAAGACGATCCTTTACGGAATCCAGACTGATAAGCTTTAAGAGTGCTCTCCACAACATCATTAATCCTATTGAGAATTACCTTAGCCACGATTTTTGACACGGCAGTCAGTAGACTTAGCTAGGGTGTAGCCTAGTGGGTAGTGTGTTAGTCTTGTAATGCGAAGGTCGTGAGATCAAATCTCGGTCGACGCAATATATAATTCTAGCACATTGCCTGCTTGGATATATCGTGGTCACCTCAATCTGCGAAAGTGAAAAATTCGTAGAAAGAGGGTTGTGCGAAGGGCTAACAACTCTTCCACAATAAATAATGAGAAATGTTAAGGAATCTGAATATCAGTAGGCCAAGGTCCGATTTGGGCTGTAGTGCCATTGTAGAAGTAAGAATTGCCACAATCCCGAAAATCGCTCTACTTCGGAATTTTCACAATGACGCCCTTCTTCCATTCAGTCGGATATCTTCCTTCATTCCACATCTCAGTAAAGAGTGGGAGGAGTAAATCGGCTGTTATTTCCGGGTCTGCTTTGAGGAGTTCAGTTGGTAGTCCATCTATACCTGCGACTTTCCTTCCCGCCATTGACCGAATGGTAGAAACTTCCTAATCTGGGGGGACGTCCCTAATAGAGGATTGTTGCGTTTGGATGTTTGGTAGCTGTTCTGTTTCTGGAATATCTTCCTCTGATAAGATGTTTAAGATATTAGACATGTATCCCTTCCATCGTCGCAACTGGTGTTCAGTGATATTTTGGAGAGTTCCATTGACATCTCTCACCAGGTGGTTGGCGGGGAAATTCTTGATTGTCAACTTTTTCATGATTTAAATGGTGAACCGATAACAGCAAGGTATGCCACAGATTTTTACTTACTGGCCAGATCTTCAATGGCCTTTCTATTGTCGCATCTCACAGTCCTTTTAAGCTGCATCGCGTTAGTTCTATCTCAAGTCAGGTTTTCGTTGGTTCAAATCAAGTTTAGAGATGACTACCAATTTGGGTTTTTTTCCGAACGCCAACCGCATCCCATGTGTTTTACAACATCCAGGGTTTCTCACAGCTTTGCACATATCCCACAAATTGTTCAGCGCCAGTTAGAAACGTGTTTCTGGTTGCCTCCCAATAGGCGCCCAGTGAACTCATTTCATATCCGCCCAATGTGGATGACTTTTCGCGCAGAATGGTGATATACCCGTGCTTTTTACTGTATTCTCCAAGTCTATTCACATTAAGCTTGCGCTTTAATTGAAGAATTTGTGGTCGTCGTATAGCTGCTGTTCATAATTTCATGCAGGCAACCATCAAGTGTTGATCGCACCCCACGTCAACTCCCTGCTTCGCTCGCACATCGAGGAGACATCTTCTCCATCGGTGACCAAAGCCAAATGGTCGATCTGGCTTTGAGTAACATCATCAGGGAAAACCCAAAATGTTTTATGGTGACTCTTGTGTGGGAAAAGGATCCCTCCGATGACCATTTCTCAAGTACTACAAAACTCCACAAACATTTCACCGTTTTCGGGTCTCTTCATCCAAGGTAATGACGCGTTTACCCAAGGGTCACCGTGCGTCCCCACGTCTTGTTCTAGTCCAGTGTTATCAGAGCCAATCTGGGCGTTGATATCTCCTAAGATGATAATAATATCACTTCTTGGAACAAGCTCGAAGGTGGCACTCAGTTGGCTATAAATCTTCTTTTTGTCACTCGGTGTTGCGGTATTAGTTGGTGCGTAGCGCTGCAGAATTTTAACGTTTCTGACACTGGTTCTAAGACTGACGACGATGATCCTATCCTATATTGGTTCCCAGCTGATGAGACTGTTTCTCGCTGTCGGTGTAAAGACGACCACCACGCCACTTTTTGCATCACTCTCAGCACCAACGTACGTAATGGTATTTCCGATCGAGATTCGTTCTTCTACTGATCCTATCCGCCCGACCTTGCTCAAACCCAAGATTCAGATGTTTTAGTCCTCCTTTTCACGGTCGATCACTGATTTGCGGTGCAAGGACGGGAGGGGTGATAGTAAGAGTGGGTGGATGTTAATAGCTTATTAATTGATTGCTTGAATCATGACCAATATTCTCTGTATAGAATGTGTTTTATAGACGAAGCTGCATAGAATTTTCATAAAATTCGTTGTATTCTACATTCACGAAACGAACATTTGTATGGGAGGGGGTAGAGCAGGTAAGGAAATCGTAAAATTTGTGATGCAATTTAATTTCAATTTTTTTGTTGCTCGTACAAAATTTCAATTTCGTAGCTTTTAATTTGTTTGTTATTAGTTGATTTAATGAAATTGGTTGAGTCACACTTTTGTATAGGAGGTAATAGAAGTGCATACGCGATTTCAAAACTGTTGAGGCAATTTTGTTTCAACTATTTTAAGAAGTTCTTATGCAAAATTTTAAATTGAAAGCTTTTGATAGTTAGGTCATAACTGATTTCTTGAAAATGGTCGAAAAAATAAATTTATATGGGAGGGGGTAGAAGTCTTAATGGTTTTCAACCAGTTAATATTTCGTATATTTAGAGATTTTTTTTAAATGCATTTCGCAAATTCTCAAGTTTCTACCTTAAAATTTCACTCAAAAATTTTCAGTTTATGTGTTTTTTTCGATGCACATGAAACACCTTGTGCACGTTAGACCGGGGGGGTCGGTTTATAACAATTATTGATCAAGTTAATATTATTTTTGTATGTACATCAAATAGAGGTATTCACATGCAAAATTTCAACTTTCTATCTTTTACCAGAGCCCTAAAAAAATCATTCAAAGTTTTCGACATTTTTGCTTATCACCTCCCTCCCCTTACACCTCCCAACTTAAAATTTTTACCAAAATTAATAATTAGTTAGTTCTACAATCTGCAAAATTTTCAATTTAATATCTGTACTTAATTTTGAGATATAACGATTTGTAATTTTGAAAAGTGCACCATTTTTAAAATGCTTTCCATTTTCCCCCACTAGTATTATTTCCACAGGTTATATTTTGTTCGTATTTCGCTAGTATAGGATAATATATGTTTTAAATTTCAATTAAATAGCTTAAGAGATTGTTTGAACCCCCATGACCCTCTCGCTTGCAGTAATTAGCCTCTCTCTAAGCTAATTCCAGTAGAACTATATGCCGCCTTAATGGTCCCAAAATATGATGAGTAGTTTCAAAGATATAATCATTTAAAATGCAATTCGGCCGACAATTTGTTCTTAGCCCCCCCCTTTTCGGACGCCCATGGATAAAAAAATTAAATTATTTTTGCAGTTTGTCCCATAACCCTCTCTTTATCTCTGGTGATTTTCAGCTTCCTATCTGCATTTCTGGTGGAAATATTAGCAAGTGTGGTTTTTGACTAATTTTCCTGTCCCGCGTCCTCTTTCCACCTAACACTCCCAAAATTTAGAAATTGGAGCTCACTTACCCAATCAACAATCTGCCCAAGACCGAATATTCTACCTTTAACGGTCTCGGAGATATAAGTCCATATGTACGGCGGACGGCGTACGGCGGGACGGATGTTTTTTTTGCATTCTTAGGCTAATTTAGTCATGAAACGCGAAAAAACCAAATTTCAGGGTAGCAAACTTTTTTTTTTTTTGTGTCGATTACAATACTTTATTATTAGAATAATAAAGTAAAACTAAAGGTGAAATTGCATTTGCATATCAATCGGCTGCTAAAGTATTCCCGCAGGAACTTGCTAAAATTATTAAAGATGAAGCATTCACTCCTAATCAAAGGTGCAACGCAGATGAAAGTGGTATCTTCTGGAATCGAATGCCGAGCAGAACGAACGTAGCCAAATCGCTGAAAACTGTTGGTGATAGCCAAGGATCGTGCGACCTAATTATTTTGCTCGAACGCTCCCGGAGATCGTATGTTAAAACCACTGCTGGCAAATCGGGCTCTAAGCTCACGTTCAGTGAAAAGTGTAGATATGAATAAACTGCCTGTTCACTTGATGGCAAACAAGACCCCGCTAATTATCGCCCAATAGCCATCACTTCCGTGCTGTCAAAAGTTATGGAAACTGCTGTCAACCTCAAGATCATGCAATACTTGGAGAGCAATCAACTTATAGATGATCGCCAATATGGTTTCCGGTTGGGAAGATCCAGAGGTGATCTATTGGTTTACCTAACCGAACGCTGGAACACTTGCATACACAAATTTGGCGAAGGTCCAGTACTTGCATTAGACATTGCGAAAGCGTTTGATAGAGTTTGGCATAAATCCCTTTTGTTATGGATTGAGAATTTCCTATCGAAGCGCGCCATACAAGTTGTTTTAGATGGCGTCTCTTCGTCTCCCTTTCCTATCAATTCCGGCGTCCCTCAAGGCTCCGTTTTATCACCTACCTTATTTCTAATCTTTATTAACGACCTTTTGTCGTCGACTCACAACCCAATTCACAGCTTCGCAGATGACAGTACACTCGAAAACATTTACAGCTTCGACTCAATTGCTAAGGCGCACCAATCTTCTGTGCCTATTAAGCGCAAGGAGTTATTTAATTCATTAAACACTGACCTCAACACAATCCTGCAATGGGGCAGAGCGAATCGAGTAGAGTTTAATGCCACTAAAACATAAGCCTGTCATCTTTCTCTTAAATACGACACGACGGTACCTGACCTTATCTTTAATGGTGTAACACTTGATCCTTCGGAGAATTTCTACCTGCTGGGTATGCACATTAATAAAAAACTTGACTGGAGCCAGCACATCCACAGTGTAGCTTTAGACGCCTCCAAGTGCTTAGGCTTTCTCCGAAGGTGCAAGAAATATTTTACACCATCCGATCTTGCAACCATCTACAAGTCATACATAAGGCCCCGACTCGAGTACAATTCGCATATCTGGGCTGGAGCACCCAAATCTCATCTTAAGATGCTGGATCGAATTCAGAGTTTTGCGCTTCAACTTATTGGAGACGATACCATAACGGCTTCTATAGACTCCCTTGAACATCGCAGAAATGTCGGAGTACTCACCCTCTACTACAGATACTTCCATGGCCGCTGTAGCCTTGAGATTAGTCGTCTTATCACTCCCTTATATAAGTTCGCGCGCAATACTCGTGCTGCTGAGCGCGCTCATGAGTATACGGTTGAGCCACACAAATCACGTACGGTGAAATTTAGGCAGTCGTTCATACCTTGAACATCCAAAATGTGGAATTCACTACCCGCGGCCGTTTTTCCTAGTAATTATAACGTCACGCAATTTAAAGGCAACATTAACCGATTTCTTTTATCTTGTCCATCCTTATTCAATTAATTGTTCATTTTGCTTATTTCATCTTGTTTCATCCCTTCCTAAACCGACTGGACTGTACGCTACAGTATTAAAGGGTGACCCCTAAGCTCAATTTGGTACTTTAACGCCTGCTATCTTTACAGAATACTTCAACAATTGTTTCGTCCCAGAAGTCAGACGTTAGATGAATCTGAAAGGTCTCGAATTTAAAGTTCTTCTAATTCTTGACAATGCAGCTGGCCATCCTGTCTTGGAACACCTAAACGTACAAATTTTATTTGTATCACCTAATACTACATCTTTGATACAACCGCTACACCAAGGTATAATTGCGACATTTGAAACATACTATGTAAAACGAACATTCTAACACGTTTTGGACAAACTCTGATGAAACACTAACAGTCATAGATGTGAGGAAGGAATTCTCAATTCTGGATTGTGTCAATCATTTTGGAATGGCGTTAAATGAATTAAAACCAGCTACTTTGAATGCGTGTTGAAGAGCGGCTTGACCACGTTGTGTGAAACCCAAAGATCCCATTATCCCTAATACTCGGTCGTATTAGGGATAATGGAATCTGATTTCCCAACTTCATTACAATGGCGCATACAATTGGTGGAGTAGGATTCGATGATCTATCGTTTGAAGATATTGGTAAATTATTTACTAGTCGATAAAGCCTTAAGCGAAGATGAATTATAAGACGTTTCCCTTGAGACTCCTAATACCACCGAACGTAGTGATAATGAAGAAAATGATCCTGTTTTAAATTCAGATTAAAGAAAAGAAGGTCTGGAACTGGCTGCAATATTGGGTAATTATTTTGTCAAACATAGCCCTAATTAGGAACAGGCTGGGAAGTTTCAACGTGAAATGATGTTGTTGAAAGCCACTCACAAAGGATTACATAACAGCTTAACCAAAACACGAACACAATAACTGAATTCGTTCGTTAAACCAAGCAGACTCGTGCTGATATTGCTCAAGAAATCACAGAAAAAATTTCATTAATAGAGGAAGAAGATGATGTCCTCAATATTTCGAATGATAGCAGTGATATTCCAGCCGTACGCAAACTTCTTCTTCTACTTCTATAATGGCGCTACAGCCCAAATCTAACCTTGGCCTCCTGATATTCAGGTTTCTTAACATTTTTTTTATTACTTATTGTGGAAGGGTTGTTAGACCTTCGCACAACCCTCGTTCTACGAACTTTTCATTTTCTTAGATTGAGGTGACTAAGGTATATCCAAGCAGGCAATGTGCCGGAATTATATATTGCGCCGACCGGTATTTGAACTCACGACCTTCTCATTACAAGACCAACACACTACCTACTAGGCTATACCCTAGCTACGCAAACTCATGCGTCGATTATTATCAGAAAGTGCAAATCAATAAAAAAATATGTTAAACCGTTTTTTCTTTTGTTCATAAAGAATTTTTTTTTCATTTTCATAACATATTTGTACTATGTGTATTTTGATGAAATAAAATAATAAGCTTGAAACGAATGTTTTCATATGGATTTTGCTGATTTTTTAGATCCGGAACCAAACTTTTTTCTTCCATAGAGACAATGTCTTTTATTACACGAATTTCTTTTTACACGCATTTTTCAGGAACGTATCTATCGCGTAAAAACAGAACCAGGTGTACCAATTTCCATTAAAACTAGAAAAAATACAAACTTGCCAGAATTGGTCCCTTAATAATTGCTATAAATGCTAAAAAAAATTATCAGCTTCACCTCACTCCTTCCGCCCCTTCCCATACAAATATCTATATTATTAATTCAAGAAAAGAATTTCTCCTTCGAACAAATGAGTGACTAAGCATAGTGATAAGGATGTCGATGAACAGTTTCAAAATCATACAAAACCCTACACTTTCTCTATCACCACTCATACAAATGCCCCAATTTCAAGAAAACTATGTCAAATTTATTTGAAAATAGTAAAAACTAAGAATTTTCAATTCAGCGCGAAACATTTTGCGTGCTACGTTCGGTGTTATAAATAAAAATTACAAACCTCCTCCTCTGCTTCTATTACCTCACAACACACTATTCGAAAGAATTTGATATAAAATATTTTGCAGTACATTCCGGTACAACTCTTTCCCATTTCATGGGAATATGGTATTGTTTATATTTAAACCATATGTTATTGAAATTAGAATAAGAAGAATGAATTGATATGGTTCAAATATGAATTTAAATTAAAAACATAAATTTTATTTGAAACAACATTAATTTTTTCTCAGTGTATGTCAACAATTAATTTACTTCAAGATACTGATAATAAAAAAAACCGATTCAAGCAGATATTTATACCAACAGTACCTACTATTAAAAGTGCTTCCTTTTTTAAGTAGATTTACTAGTTTCAGAATAATATGATAACGATTCTTCTACAACCTTATAATAACACTCGAATAATTTACTTAAAACGAAACATTATCTTAGCAATTTCATACTGAAACTCCAATAGCTTAGAATAATTACAAATGCTTCTAATAGCAATTTATGAAAATATCCTATGTCCGGTTCTATGCCGAAAAATTGCCTACAACAAGACTTTCAGGAAATCTTAACAAAATAAGCAATCTCCATACTGAGCGCTTCGAATATAGTAACAATAAATTCCTTGTCGGATGTCGGCTATGATTCTTTTTCTAAGAAATATACTATCGCATATATATAAAAAAAAAAATTTTTTTAATCATCTATTTAAAGATCAAATCCAAGAAAATATTGTAATTAGTAATTCATGAAGAGGTTTCTATTTATACGGATATTGTGAGAAAAAAAAATTGGAAAATGACTAACTCAAACTCTTGACGTACAATATTCGCTGTTAGGTCATTTATGATCCATTGTTTCAAGTTTTAATTAAGTAGAAAAAATAATAATTTTTTAATATAATAGGACAATATTAGTTTGAATCAAATACATATTACGCATTATATAAATAAATAAAATGTTTTGTATTATTTTCATAAATTACGAAGCTATAAACACGTTAAAAAAAAAAAACGAGAATTTTCGAATGTTTTAAATTTTTTTTTGGAATATTATCTTGCCTGGAAACGTAAATAAATCAATTTCCAAAAAAAAATAATAAAATTGATTTATTTCATTTTAGATCCCTTCATTTTAACACTGACCTGCCAGCGATAAAAATCAAAGATAGATACGGCCAGAAAGTCGAAAATTGCTGGTAATTACTTTGCGGATTTATCTCGAGATATCGATCAATATTTTAGGATTAGCTAGAAGAACGAACCCCTTTGTTGTGCGAGTACCACTTGTGACCGTTCTTTTCACACATTTTCATTCCAAAAGTTTTTACTAATCGTCGAAAAGGAGGCGTGAGAAAATAATGTCGAGGCTGCGAGTCATAAAGTGAATTTTGACAATTTAATTGTAAAGAACGGCTAAGAAATATCTTAAGTGATTCAGGTATTATGGAAAATTGAGAATCGTTCGACGATTAGGTATAATTTTAATAACGGGAATGACGAGATTATGACGCTGCAATTTTTTAAAAGATGATTCCATAAAAAATGCTATAAAACCTTTTTTTTTTTAAAAAAAAACTCGAGAGATAAATTAGTTTTACTCTAATTTTGAACATCAATCATTGCAATAAAAGACACGATCGAATGAAATCATCGAATTTAATTGCTATCTTCGGCGAAATCAATCTCACAGGTAATTATCGTGCATTGGAATTCGATGCAATAATTCCCAGACAAATTCGCTTTTAATTTGATTACTCATTTACGGCACAGCAAATAAATGGCTCAATCAATCCTTCCATTTAGGCAAAACCAGATAAAAATTTGTTAATTAGCGCATAGTTGGATACCTGAACGACCGGCATGATTGCATACAATCGGAAAACCTCATAATATATATTTGTTCTTCTTCTTTTAAATAAATAAATACGCCCACCATGAAAAGACGAAACCAAATAAGAGAAAAGAACGGTATGCATCGGAAATCTTCAGATATGAAATAACTTTCGGAATGTGCTCTTAACGTTAATTTCATTAAGAAAAAAAAATTCCATTGATGGGATCTCGGCTTAGGTATACACCAGTCCGACAAATCCAGTCCGAGGCAGCCTGTTAATTAAAGGTGTAAATATAAATCGGGCTGAAGGCAATTATCAATAAAATAGAATTAACGCCAGTCGATCGTGCATTCGAGCCAAATTAGTGCCCACCTGTAATTTGTTTTCACTTTTTATGAGTCTTCCAGTGTCCCAGACTGACAGCTTTTTTTCTTTCATTTCGATTGTATCTTCGCTTCGACTCGTCTTAATTTTAATTCTGCTGCCGGGGACTATTTTAAGGATGTTTTTCGGGTACTTGATTACCTTGATTGCCACCTATTATTAAAAAGTCATTAGGGCAATAAGTGAGGGTTCGACTGGTAAATCCCAAACTGTTTGTTTATTGAAAAGAAAAAAATTCGATGTTGCTTTTGATGGTATGACATTGTAAATTATAATATACACTTGATGCGGGTATATTGCGCTTCATTCTAACATTATTATATCCCAATAAAAATTCTGCTCTCTAAACAATGGTTTGTGTCCTTGGAAAATTACCCCGAACATAATACCACAGTTTCTAAAATATATGCCAACAAGACCGACGAAACTTAATTATTCTTGAGACAAGTTGAAGATGCGTGGGAAGTCAATATGCAAGATCTAGAGAACTCAACTTTAAATAATGGACTCGTTTTTATAATTATTAATTTGTTTAATCGGAGATTGTAAAATTCGATTGTCAGCTAAAACGTTTGGAGATAAAAACTTATTTACGCACAGTTCTAATTTCTTAGGATAAACAATTTAAAGATGGTGTTCCTGCCAGGACTCGAAATCGAAAAGATAGTCGATATTCAACAAATGGAAAATATTATTTGTGAAATTGAGAACTTAGTATCGAAGTGATGGAGATCCCATGGGAAACACCACACAGTTCTACCGAAGTTAATAATACTTCGAACTAAGCACACACGACCAAAACTTGTCCTCTGAAAAAGCTGCGGATATTGGTACTAGCAGCAATTCGTCAAATACTATTCTTTCAAGGAAACGCCGTAAAGGACATCAAGTTGAGTTTGGGAAGGGTAATCACGATTAAATTAGTGAATTAACGTTCGTCAAACCTTAATTAATTGATTTAACCCTAATTAATCTCTCCACACCTAATTAAATTCATTCTGAAGGTCTTAGCAGACACCGAAACGTCACACATAATAAGGCAAAGTGTAAAATCCGGAAATCTTTCCTGTCAATTCGAAACGCACTGTCAAAACAATCATCAAACTAAATTCGGCCAATCTATTCCGTTCTTCAATCTGCCACCTTTACATAAGCACGAAGAACAAATTTCAGCATTTGTAAGACTTGAAATTGTCAATTCCAAAAAAATTTCATTTCAATGTCTTATATAAATTTTATACTTTTCTGGAAAATCCAAGTTATGAAATTGTGTCAGATTGTATGGGAGGGGGTAGAAGGGATAAGACTAATAGTCCAATTTTTTTTACCTTCCTAATAATTCTAAATAAATATTAAGTGCACAATTTCAGCTCGAAAAATTTTATACGCGCTGAGTAAATTAGTTTAGAGTATTTCATGAAAAAGTATTGTTGGTATGGGAGGTGGTGGAAGGAAGGGGAGAATTTAAATAAGTTTTATATCATAGATTAAAATCATCATAAAAGTAACATATTCCAAATTTCAGATCAATAACATCTATGCTTTTCGAATTACGAATTGCGTCAATTTGTATAAAAGGGGGTAGAAGGGGATAAAACTAATCGTCTAATTTGTCTCTTTTGATTATACTCTAGATGAAATCTGAGAGTATATTGTGTTTGCCTTACCGTTTGTAACGCTAAGAAATAACGCTCGCACAGAGCCGCCAAGGGTACAGAAATATTTGTTGTCGCTCAAAAACCTCGATTAAGAGTGACCGTCTGTCTGTCTGTCCGTCTGTCCGTCTGTCCGTCTGTCCGTCTGTCCGTCTGTGCGTCTGTGCGTCTGTCTACAGCATAACTCTCGAAAGCTTTGAGCTATAGTGCTAAAAATTTTTTTGTGTCATTTTTAGCAAAAAAGTAACTTTAAGTTCGTGAATGGGCTACATCCCTTCACTCCTTCTACACCCTCCCATACAAATTTCATGAAATTTCGAAATATTAAGAAATTGATTTTTCTTTGAAACTATTTGAGCTATCGACTTGAAATTTAGGTCAAAGTATTATGATAAAGATGTCATTAATATCACGGAATATTGACCCCATCCCCTTACTCCTTCTACAAATGGACAATTTTGAAAAATACATATTTTCGATTTTCATTGAAACTAGTAAAACTAAAAAACGACATTTTGCCGGAATTAATTCTACTATAATTGCAATTTATCTTAAAAATAATTATCAACTTCACCTCACTGCTTCTACCCCCTCCCATACAAATTTTTAAATTTAAATTAAATTATTTTTCTTCGAAACCGTTAAAGCTAGCAACTTGATATTTTGTATAAAGTATACAAATTGAAATATTAATGATGCAAAATAAATTTATTTTGATCCGTACACTCCTTCTACCCCCAAATGCATAATTTTTGTTAAATGCATTTTATAGATTTTCATTCAAACTAGAAAAAGTACAAACTCACATTTCGCCAGAATTTGTTTCTTAATAATTGAAATAAGTGCTAGAAAAAATTATCAGCTCCGCTTCACTCCTTCTACCACCTCCCATACAAATATCTGTATTATAAATTCAAGAAAAACATTTCTCCTTCAAGCATACATATGAGAGCTATCGGCTTTGAAATTTAATCAAAGCATGGTGATAAGGATGACGATAAGGAGTTCCAAAATCATCTTAAACGCTCCCATTTCTCTGCTCCCTCCCATAAAACTGCCCCAATTTCAGGAAAACTATGACTAATTTCTTTAAAAATAATGGAAACTAAAAATTTTAAATTCATCAAAAAACATTTTGCATGCCATGTTCGGTGTCATATCCGAAAAGTACAACCCCCACATCTACTTCTACCACCTCCCATGCAAAAGTCTCTATTCACTTTTCGAAAGAATTTGAGATGACATATTTTCCCGTATATTAAAGTCATTTCCATCTGATCTAGAGTATCATATGATTGGGCTTTAAGCCCAATTATAATTCTGTTATGTTTATACTCTAGATGAAATCTGAGAGTATTATAAGTTTGCTCTAAGGTTTGTAACGCTAAGAAATAAGGCTTGGAGAAAAAAATGAATGATACAGAAGTTAATATTATCACTCAGAAATCTCAAAACCGGATGTCCGTCTGTCCGTCTGTCCGTCTGTCCATCTGTCCGTCCGTCCGTCTGTCCGTCCGTCTGTGCGCTCTCTAGCTTGAGAACGCGTTGAGCTAGATTGTTCAAATTTTGTACACGTTGTTTTTGACGGGCCAAATCGCTCCACCCCTTCTACCCCCTCCCATACAAAATGACACAATTGCGCAATTTGACAATAAACGGATTTGCTCAAAAAGTATAAAAGGTATTGGCCTAAAATTTGGAATATAATACTTTTATGGCAATATGAATCTACCGTATAAGAATTATGCGTGTTCTCCCTCTCCTTCTACCACCTCCCATATAAACTGCACATTTTCACTAAATCTAACACACTAATTTTCTCAGTTCCTTTTAACTTTTTGGAGTTAGCATTTTGTACAAAACATTTTTATAGCTACTTTAGCATGATGGGGAAAAAATTAGGTCAATGCTATCACCCCTTCTAACACTCCCCATACAAAATTTCTTGGGATCACAAAAAATTCTATTTGATCTAGAGTATCGTAAGATTGCGGCTTACGCGCAATCGTAGCCCTGTTATGTAGTATATAAAATATTTCATGCTGAATTTAAAGTTTCTTGCTTTTATAATTTTCGAGGAAATTGAACAATTATTGTCTGAATTTATGGTATTTGTATGGGAGGTGACAGAGAAAGTGGGAGATTTTGGATGATTTTGAATCTGCTTATCAACACGTTCCCCGCGAGGGGGTAGTTGTAGGATGAGGTTTTACCAATTCGTGTAACTATCTTTGGAGCCTAGCGACTCCACGGACCTGAGCTAACTATCCCCCTCTGGGATGGGGGCTGTAGAATTCACCCACAGCCAGTCCTGCTTGCCCTAAAAATGGCAAATGGACACTCACTGGATCATGGGCTTATCACCCGTGATCTTAAGACCTAAATGATACGAGAAACAGATACATCGCCTCGCACACGGACTGATTCTACGGTAACGACTTTTGGCATTCGAAAACGGACTATGAGTGGCTTCTGGAACGTTCGAACATTGAATGACGAGGGAAGAGCTGGGGTTACTCGGTCCTTGCACCGCCAATCGGTGATCGACCGTGAAATGGAGCACTATAACATCCAAATCTCGGGATTGAGCGAGGTCAGGTGGACAGGATCAGGAGAAGAACGAACTTCTAGCGAAAACACTATTCTGTACACTGGCCCTGAAAGTAAAGCCAGAAATGGCGTGGCGTTCGTCCTTACACCGAGAGTGAGAAACAGTCTCATTAGCATGGAACCAATCTCGGATAGGACTATTGTCGTCAGGCTCAGGACCAGTGTCAGAAACGTCACAATTGTGCAGTGCTACGCACCAACTAATACCACAACATCTGGTGACAAAGAGGAGTTTTATAGCCAACTGAGTGCTACCTTCGAACGTGTTCCAAGAGGTGATATTTTTATCATCTCGGGAGATATGAACGCCCAGGTTGGATCAGACAACACTGGACTAGAACACGTCATGGGAAGGCATGGTGACCCTTGGGTCGACGCGTCACGACCTTGGATTAAGAGACCCGAAAACGGCGAATTATTTGTGGAGTTTTGTAGTACTCGACAAATGGTCATCGGAGGGACCCTTTTTCCACACAAGAGTCATCATAAACCATCTTGGGTTTCCCCTGATGGTGTTACTCAGAACCAGATCGACCATTTGGCTATAAGTCGCCGATAAAGAAGATGTCTCCTTGATGTGCGAGCGAAACGTGGAGCTGACGTGGGGAGCGATCACCACTTGATGGTTGCCTGCTTGAGATTGTGTACAGCAGCTATCCGACGACCACAAATTCTTCAAATGAAGCGCAAGCTTATTGTGGATAAACTTAGAGATCCCAACAAAAAACGCGAATACACCACTATTCTACGCGAAAAGTCATCCAAATTGGGTGAATATGAAATGCACACACTGGACGCCCATTTGGGGCGCAACCAGAAACACTTTTCTAACTAGTGCTGAAGAATCTATGGGATATGTGCAAAGCGGTGAGAAACCCTGAATGTCGCAAGACACATGGGTCAAGGTTGGCAATCGGAAAAAAAGCCAACTTGGCAATCATCTCTCAACCCGATGTCAACCAACGAACGCCCGACTTGAGGCAGAACTACCGCGATGCTCATGTACAGCTTAAGAGGGCTGTTAGACGCGACAAGAGAAAGGCCATTGAAGATCTGGCAAACAAGGCAGAATCTGCGGCTTACCTTGGGGATATGGGTTCACTTTTCAAAATCATGAAACAGTTGACGAACAGGAATTTCACCGCCAACCACCTGGTGAGAGATGTCAACGGAACTCTCTTTAATATGAGTGAACACCAGTTGCGGCGATGGAAGGAATACTTCTCTGATATTTTAAATATCTTGTCAGAGGGAGATATTCCGGAAACAGAACAACTTCCAAACATCCAACCGCAACAATCCTCTTTTAGGGACGATTCCCCAGATAAGGAAGAGATAGTTTCCGCCATTCGGTCAATGGCGGGAAGGAAAGCTCCAGGTATAGACGGACTACCAACCGAACTCCTCAAAGCGGACCCGGAAATCACAGCCGATGTACTCCTCCCACTCTTCACTAAGGTGTGGAGTGAGGGAAGATATCCGACTGAATGGAAGGAGGGCGTCATTGTGAAAATTCCGAAGAAGAACGACCTTCGGAATTGTGGCAATTGGCGTGGTATATGTCTACTTACTGCCGTATCAAAAATTAAAAATTATGGCTAAGGTAATTCTCAATAGGATTAGTGATGTCGTCGAGAGCACTGTCGAAGTTTATCAGGCTGGATTCCGTAAAGGGTCGTCTTGTACCGACCACACAAATACCCTTCGGGTAATATTAGAGCAGTCAGCCGAAATGGGTTCGCCACTACATCTCATGTTTGTAGACTTCGAGAAGGCGTTAGACAGCGTTAAGCGAGATAACATATGGAATGCTTTGCGTAGGAGAGGTATTCCAGATAAGGTCATAGCTATGATTAAAGAATCCTACGAAGATGCAAGGTGTCGCGTCTTGCATAGAGGAGAGCTGTCCGAGAGCTTCCCTGTGCGAACAGGTGTCAGACAAGGCTGCATATTATCACCAGCCCTGTTTCTGGTGGTAATAAATGACATCTTGAAAGCTGCACTGGAAGGTGGGGAAGGTAAGGGTCTTCAATGGAGACTATTTAACATCTTAAGTCACCTTGATTATGCTGATGACGTGTGTTTGCTTGCACATACCCGTTCGGACTTAGAGTCAAATGTTCGCTCATTGCATTCTAAATGCAAAGAGGCGGGACTGAAAATAAATGTGCGTAAAACCAAGTACATGCACATGGGTTCGAACGCAAGCACACCGATTGTTCTTAACGGACAGGATGTGGAAGAGGTGCAAGATTTTTGCTATCTTGGAAGTTTTGTCAGCCTGGACGGCGGAGCCGAAAAGGATGTTGAAGTTCGGCTAAATAAAGCTCGTCAGGCCTTCGGTATCCTTTCCCCTTTCTGGAGGTTAAGAGAGATCTCCCTTCGCACGAAGCTGCGAGTTTTTGACGCATGCGTCAAATCTGTGGTGTTGTATGGTTGTACTACGTGGAAAGTGACCGTTCGACTTACCAAGAAACTACAAACTTTCGTAAACCAATGCCTCCGGCGCATTTTAGGAATATTCTGGCCAGAAGTGATCTCCAACGACGAACTTTGGAGTACAGCTGGCCAGACTAAAATAAGTATTGAGATTCAACGGCGGAAGTGGCAGTGGATCGGTCATACTTTGAGGAAACCAAAGCAAAATATCGCAAATCAGGCTCTGGATTATAATTCTCAAGGAAGACGTCGGGTTGGTCGACCATGTAACACATGGAAGCGAGCAGTTGAGCAGGAGGCCGGAGGAATAAACAAGTCCTGGTAACAGCTTAAGGCCGATGCTCAGGATTGCGCCTTGTGGAAGAGAGTTGTTTCTGTCCTATGCCCCTATAGGGGGTCTTAAGAGGAATTTGATTATCAACATCCGAATCACATTGCTTTATGACAATTTTAAAGCCGATAGCTCTCCTATGTTCGAAGGAGAAAAACTTTTCTTGAACTTCTAATACAAAAATTTTTATGGGAGGTGGTAGAAGGAGTGAGGTGAAGGCAATATTTTTTTAGCATTTATTACAATTATTAAGGGACAAATTCTGACAAAATTTCAAGTTTCTACTTTTTCTTGTTTCTATGAAAATCGGTTATATGGATTTACCAAAATTCTGCATTTGTATGGGAGGGAGTAGAAGGAATATCCGAATCAAAACCAAATTTTGACATCAATCATATTTATAATAGTATACCTTTCTCAAATTTTAAATTTGATAGCTTTGACGGTTTCGAAGAAAACTAATTTAATTGAAATTCCGAAATTACGTAAAATTTGTATGGGAGAGGGTAGAAGGAGTGAGGTAAAGCTGATAGTTTTTCCAAAATTAGTTGCAATTATAATAAAATTAATTATCACAAAAATTGGTTCTTTTAGCTTTGCTAGTTGCAACGCAAACCGAATAAATGCATTTTTGAAAATTGTGCATTTGTATGGGAGGTGGTAGAAGGAGTAATGAGATCAGATCAATATTTGTTGAGGTTAATGATATTTATATCATTATACTATAACCTAATTTTCACGTCAACAGTCAATGGTTTCGGAGAAAAATCAATTTCTTTAAATTTCAAAATTTCATGAAATTTGTATGGGAGGGGGTAGAAAGAGAGAGCTTAAAGTTACTTTTTTGCTAAAAAATAACACACAACGAATTTTAGACAGATGCACAGACGGACAGACAGCAACTCGGAATCGAGGTTTTTGAGAGACAGCAAATATATCTGTTCCCTTGGCGGCTCTGTGCGAGCATTATTTCTTAGCGTTACAAACGGTAAGGCAAACACAATATACTCTCAGATTTCATCTAGAGTATAAATATTTGCAGATTTTATGGGTGACTGATTGATAGAAAGCGAACAGAAAATATCTACTGAGTATCAGAGATTCTCGAAGTGGAACTGTTTCACCTTTAGATTGTTTGCCCATCGTATTTCGAACTATAGTAACTGAAAAACTCGTGCTTAAGAAAATCTTACTGCCTGGAGTGAGAATCGATCTTACGACCTATTAACTGTGAAGCTGCCACTACGCTATGGAAAAAAACATTTTGAATAATATTATAAGGTAATTTTAATTTTCTAGCTTTAAAGAATGGGAAATCATTGATATTTTTTCAATATTTAGTAACTAAAGTGCGCAATCAAAAGCAGAGTTAGCTTGCTCAGACTTTCTTGGAAGGCATTAAGAAGTTTTTGATTAACAACCTATACACACAAACACAAAGACAGGATATACTTGCTCTGAGCGGAAGTAAATTGACAAGCACTTTACGAGAGAAAGGAAATAAAATTGCATCACAAATTTTACGATTCTATTACCTCCTACCCCATCCCATACAAATGTTTGGTTTCGTGAATTTAAAATACACCGAATCCAATGAAAATTCCTTGCAACTTCTTCTATGAAGCTGACATTCTATACAGAGAATATTGGACTTGGTTCGAGCAATCAATTAAGAAACTATTAACATCCACCCACCCTTACTATCACCCGTCACCCCTCCCTTCATGAAAACTCAAACATGCATAAATAAACGAATGAAATTTCACGCATGCGCATTTTGTCCCAAAAATAATAAAATTTCCCCCGACTTGTTGGCAGTTTATTTTAAATATATTGGTTTATTACGCTTAAGCAATATATTATAAATATTACTAAAGCCTCTCTCGGTCTGCGAAGTAGATCCACCTCCTCATAGTGCAGGCTGAATAGCGCTAAGAGATCTACAGATGGGTGGATAAAGTTGAAGACTGTCCCATTAAGGTGGGGGGGGATGAAGTCGATCAGTCAGTAGGCTCCGAAACCCATCAAGATGGAGGAGGGGAATACTTGCATCGGCTCAGAAATCTATCGATCGCAGGGAAGAAAGTGCTGGTCCAGAAAGCTTAGGCGATTCCAGTAACTACTTTTGGAGCGTGGCAACTCCACGAACCCGAGCTGTTCGATTGGTATCAAAGTTGCATGTGAACTTAGACGGAATTGAAGCTTGCTTCACGGAAGTCCTCACAAGGACTTTAAACTAGGTATTACGGGAGGCCGTGCTGTGAACCACGCACCAGGTGGTATCGATCATGTCTCAATGAAATGAGAGAATAAATAATGAAGATCTAAGCATCAAATGAAAAGTGCGGAAAGTAGTAGCTGACTGAAGGAAGCGAAAAGCAGGGGTATGGTATAGCCGGGACGGCTTAGTAGCAGACGGAAGAATGTGAAAATGGAAGGTGCCATGGGAGAAAGCAGTAGCGGACTGAAGAAGACGCAAAGCAGGAGCTCGATATAGCCGGGACGGCCGTGTAGCTAACTGATGGAAGTAAAAATGGATCCTAAATTGTGGATAATTAGTCTGGCTGGAGGTGTGTGAAAAGCAGGAGCTCGGTATAGCCGGAACAGCGATTTACGTTGGTCGTCCTTGCGACTAGCGTTAAGCTTGGCAGATGCAGCCGTTAATGATTGTCGTTATATAACAATCCGTGTTGCTGAAGCCAACCGTGAACTTGCGGCTAAAGTTAGGCGTGCACGTAAAGCGTACAAGACATATAAAACCTCTCTCGTCAGCTTAATGTTGAGCACCCAGGAACTACGAACGTGATATAAATCAAAACATTCACCCCTACTACCACACAGCAGCTCAAAACGCCTGAATCAATAAATTAACGGACAATCCGTATTGTTCAATCCCTACAATAGATGGCATTTTATTTGCCATTGTGATAGCGGACCGAAATTTGAAGAAATTTTTTAGTTTCGTCTTGCTTTGACAGATCCTTCAATCCTTTTTATTAATATAAGCTTTAAAAATATTAAATAATTCAAGCCTTAGTTCAAGCTTATTTATAAAAAAGTAAAAACGCCCAAAAAAAGATGTCGCTCGATCTGCCGAAGCTTAAACAGTGGCGTGGCGTCCATTGATGCAAGGGAAGTATTGCCCTTACGTTTTCTCTTCTATTGAGTTAAAAAATACTAAATTGAAATTAGTACGAATATGTTAATTTATTCCAAAAAAGTCTAAAGAAAATATACATTATTTTCGTAAAACACTGTACACAACATTTGCATGTAAAGGACAGCTTTCTCTCATTCTTTTTCCAAACAAAACCGTTTGGGTACAAGTCCAAAGTCTTTTATAGAGAAAAATCGACGAGATGCAATTTAAAAAATGCATACACGAGGCTGGCATACGTTGCGAAATTTTCGAGCCCAAAAAGCCCAAATTCGACTTCTATAGGAAGGAAGATGCGCTTAAGTAATTGCTTCCAACTGTTTTTGTTACTTAATAAGTTTGAACTAAAGGTTACATTGATTCTTAAAAAAACGGTTGTAGGACTCATGAAAGGAAGACATCGCTATGCGATTTCTTTGAATTTCAGCCCATTTTTAATCTAGGAAATGACGGACTGAGAACCAGAGGCGTACAAATGCAAATTCAAATTTTCGCATTAGCTGTATAAGTTAATGGTTGCTTGCACTATTTTTGTAAAACACTGTACACACCATTTGCGTGCAAAGGACAGCTTTTCACTTACTCTTTTTCTAAACAAAACTGTTTGGATGAAAGTTCAAATCGACGAGATATGATTTAAAAAATGCGTTAACGAGACTTCCGACCAGTACGTGGCAAAATTTTCGCGCCCAAAAAGCCCAAATTCGACTTTTATAGGAAAGGGGAGATGTGTAAAAGTAAAGCTTAATTTGATTCTTAAAAAAAAATGGTTGAAGGGCTTATGAAAGGAAGACATCGCTATAAAATTTCTTTGAATTTCAGTATTACTACTCTAGTAAATAACGATTATTACTCTAGTAAATGATGGACTCAGAACCAGAGTGGTACAAGTGCAAATTCAAATTTTTGCATTAGTAGTACAAGTTAATGGTTGTTTGAGTTTCGTACATACTTGGGGCACTTTTAAAAATGGAATTCCAGCACTTTCATTTATTAGTATTAAAATTTATCCAAACGCTTAGCTGTCAAGCAGAGCAGTTTTTAGTGTGGTGTTTATCAACTGCTTCGAAGTGCAACTGACTGTAGTGTCATTATTTTCATTTGTCTGGTGCAGGTATATTTTATTTTTTAAATATATGTATCTTTTGGCTCAATATGGTGGATCATTGCTGCATTATTGATAACCTTTTCGTGTTATCTTTGAATCTCGATCTTTTACGGAAAAATAAGATATTATTATTATTTCCAAAAACTGTTTTAGAATATAGACAGACCTGGCATTGCGTTGATCATCTAAGATCAGTACTTTTGTGTTTTCAATATGGTTCAGGTCCAAGAATTGAAGAGTTTGTTAATTTGTAACTAGCATGGATCAGTAATTTTACTCAAAGACACGAAGCTACAAAAAATAGTGAAATCATTAAAATTTGGATGCCAAGAAGAGGCAGTTCGTAGCATAATGAAAATATAAATTCTTCAAATAGGGAAAATAATAATGTACTAGTAAATTTGTTAGCCAAATATAATACCTAATTGTGATTGCTACCCTTAGCTATAATATCACGCCACGCCACTGAGCTTAAACCGATTCGTTTCCACTCAAAGCACGTCAAATATGGGCAATATTGCCAGATCTACTTCTTCACATTTTTCTGTCTAATAATTTTTCGGCTAGTACACAAATTTCAATGCTGGCAATACTATAATCGAGAGGCAGAGCTTGCGACTGAAAGCACTAGCTGGAAACAAATGCGTTAACGAATATCTCTCTCTCTCCGATAGAAGTCGGACTTGCGCTCGCCGCCGCAAACGAAAATTTTAGTCGTATTGGTCGGCGGTCTTGTTCTCTTGTATATGCGACTAAAACCAATGAGCATTTTAATGCGACTCATCTTCCCTTCCTATTAAAGTCAAACTTGCGCACGTCGCACGAGAAAATTTCGCTCGCATTAGATGGCAGTCTAGGGTGTAGCCAAGCGTGCTGGCTTCGTAATGCGAAGGTCGTGAGTTCAGATCTCGGTTGGCGCAATATATAATTCCAGCACACTGCCTGCTTGGATATACCTTGGTCAACTCAATCTACGAAAATGAAAAATTCGTAGAAAAAGGGTTGTGCGAAGGGCTAACAACCCTTCCACAATAAGTAATGAAAAATGTTAAGGAACCTGAATGTCAGGAGGCCAAGGTCCGATTTGGGCTATAGCGCCATTGTAAAAGTAGAAGAGACGGCGATCTTGTATATGCGTTTTTAAAATCGCATCTTTTTCCATGTGGAAGGCTTTCAACTTTCGTTGGTCAGAAAAAACGCGAGAAAAAAAAACTTTCCTGAGCACGTAAATGATGTAAATATTAGTAAACGAAAATAATGCGCGTTTTCTTTTAAAGAAATTTTTTAATGAATTTTCATATTCGTGTTGATTTTAGTTTAGCTTTTCTAAACTGAATAAAGGGCAAAACGCCACGCCACTGGTACAAATATTGTTTTTTCTTTTAGAAACGATGCACTGTATTACCATTCAAAATAAAAAGTTACATCATATTCAAAGCAAAGAAGGACTTATTGCTTTAAAACCAATCAATGATATGGAACAAATAAGCGTTCTGCATTTAAACGGACAAATTACCTTCCTGTTCACAATCTAAACTAACTAACCTTTTATTTTGTCAATAAAAAATCTCTAAAATACCTTAAATAACTCTCAGACTTTATTAAATTGTCCTCATCTCAATTGGAATCGTGTAATCCCCGGTAGTGTTGTCAAGATTTTTATTGGTTTCTACAGAAGTTGAAAACCATTAAGTCTACACGTTAAAAGGTTTCTCATTCACTTGCTTCGATGCGTCCGATGACTGGACCCATCACCGGATACCGGTCTTTGCCTCCTCCGCCATAATCCCCTGATAAACTCATCAAAAAAACATCTTAAAGATGCTTCAAAAGTCAATTGATTTATCTAGAATTGCTGATTAAAGTCGCTTTATATGGTCGATAATAAACTCCGCAAAGTGCCTCGACGCTGGAAATATCATTTCGTTTCAACTGAGAGGATCACTTCATTACTTTTTTCGGCTTTACGCTCGAAATGTTTATGTTCGCAATTAAAAACGGATTTTGGCATAATGAAGTCCGTAAAAGATGGCCACCCAAAGTGCGAGAAGTGGGATTGGCCGGGATGCGTATATCTTTAATTCTTTTCTACTGAACTTTTAGATACATATCCTACCGTTCGGAGCGATACCGTCCGCAGGAAGAGCGATCATTTCAGACGGACCCCAGGTCTTTTACACCGGCGGTGGTAAGGAAAAAAGGTAATAAACGTCAACACCTTTCCAATGGACAACACCATTGACTTGTAATTAATCAAACGAAATAATGGACTTGTGAGTGCGACCTAAGAGGCAGGGGCACATAATCTTTTCTTTTTATCTTCACCGTATCTGAAGACTTGAACAAAAATAATAAGTCATGCCGGCCTTCGAGCTACGGACCGATACCTCTAACCCTGTAATGCCGGTATCGCATAGCATATATGATGCGATATATGCGTCCGAAGGCTCCTCTCAATGCGGTGGTCATGTAACATTATCTTGTTCTCGTTTACACCAACTGAAATGAAAATGTTACGCAGCGGGTGATAATTTACCAACATCGTCGATGAACAATGGAAATCGATCGCGGAGGTCTTCCCGCTAGCGCTGTGTTTGCCGTCGTCCACCCCGCACAAACACACCGGGGCGGCATGATGTTTTTCAATTGTCCGTAAAGGCGGAAGAAAATTACAAGACATCACTTCTGCATGCCATCTGACCATTTTCTTGCGGTCAAAATGTTGCAATTTTGCAAAGACGCGACGGCCAGTAATTAGTTCGACGGCCAAACAAACCCCGTGAAGTCAAGCATCACATACCAAGTTCGATACTCCCGATCAACTGGGCTACCAGTTCATGATGTGTATCTTATGGCAGTACTAATCCGGGGAGTCAGCCATCCATACCTACCTGAAGCGCAGTAAAGGTAGAGTTAAGAAAATTTATTAACGGGCCTACAATTAATGAATCTAACAGTACGGAATTTGTGAAACCATAAAGATAACAGCTAAATCCCTAATCGCGGAGACCCTCTCTTATTATCGGTTAATTCAGACATTCTTAGTGATATTTATCGTACTAATTAACATAACAGGTAAAACTTTGGTCTTAAGTTTTGTGACTTGATACGATGAGGCTGCAAATTATTTCTGTTTGCCTCCTCAAGCCATAAGTTTGTTTTGTTTTCGTTTTCGAGTTGATCGCATTAAGTAATTAAAAACGGATTAAAACGTCGATATTTTGGATAATCGACGAGTTAGTCATCGGCTCTATAGCTAGTGAAACTTAATTTTAATCAAAATGTAAAATACAATCTAATGTTGATACAAACTAAATTCAATAAGACTCCGATTATTATGAACGGAAATTTTAATAATGAAAGTTTATTTTATAAGCATGTAGACAGACTTTTAGCCTACAACCAAAAAACAATATTTAAAGCATCACTCAAATATGAGAATGGTTCAAATGAACCCATGAGACCGAGCTTTTAATCCTTTTAATCTAATCTGGTAAATACAATGCTTCATTGCAAATTCATATAAAATAGAGATTATAATAGGCATTATTATTTATACATTTTAAATATTGTCTGTTCTAAAATGAAGTCAATAATTATATTTAAATCTGGTTGGATGTCTCTTAAATTTTACTAGTTTGTAGCAAAGATGGTGTTTGATAACAATATGGTATTCTTATCTGTTTTGAATTTTCAGTCATGACTGATTCACGTGCAAGTGATTTATTAAAGCCACCTGTATTTCGTATGACAACAAAACATTAGCTTATCTAATAAATTAAATATTTTTGCAAATTTTTAACAGAGATGTTCAGGTTGTGATTCCATTTTTGACTACAGTCAGTGGCGTATCCAAACAGGGTGCTGAATATGATTCCAAAAAATAGAACAGTATACCAGAAGGAGCTCTACTCATGAGCAGAAAAGTTATTCCAAAGTAGATATTTATATGAATTTTGGAAATCAACTGAATTTCTTTATTTTAAATCCCAAACGATAACTACCCCGCGCAACCATACGATCAATTGGTAGACAAAACTTAGTTTATGAACCAGTAAGTCACCTGGATCAATGACTTCCTGGGATCGATTTAGTTATTTATCATACAGAAAACAGTATTTTTGATTTACAGATTGAATTCACATCAATCTATCTTTGAAATTTTTTGGCAATTTTCCTTTCACTGTAATCAAAATCTTCAAATCTTCGGCCTAACATTAACTAAAAGCATGATAAAGAAGACTTCATTAAAAGACAAGATTTCCGGATTCTACACTGTTACGCTTTATTATTCGTGACGTTTCGGTTTCCGCTTAGACCTTTATCAGCAGAGACCGAAACTTCACGAATAATAAAGCGTAACAGTGTAGAATCCGGAAATCTTTTCTTTCAATTCGAAATGCACTGTGAAAACATTCACCAAACCACAAAACTTCATTAATCTCAACATCTAAACTAATACACCTAACCATATAAATATTATTGTAGTGTCTGTCTGTTTTTTGTTTATAAAGGCCCATAAGTTAGTGTTTTGCTTTATTAAGACAAAAACTAACCATGAAAACAGGTTTTTGTGATTTTGTCTGTCTGTCTGTAAAGATTCAACTCAAAAATTACTCAATCCATTCTAATGAAACTTTGCCAGTTTGTTGGGTATGCATCGAGTAATAATCTGCTTTTGGTTTTATTTCAATATCTCGAACTAACGTAAATCGAGGTACGTCCGATTAGTGTTATCTTATTTCATGAAAATTAGTTTTATTAATGATTACAGTAATTACAGCAAGATTGATTAATATCTTCCACGACTTCTACCACCTACCATACAAATGCACAATTTTCAAAAATGCATTTATTCGGTTTGCATTGCAACTAGCGAAGCTAAATGAACCAATTTTTATCATAATTAATTTTATTATAATTGCAACTAATTTTGGAATAACTATCAACTTTACCTCACTCCTTCTAGCCCCTCCCATAACAAAACGAAATTTCGAAATTTCAATTAAATTAGTTTTCTTCAAAACCGTCAAAGCTATCAACTTTAAAATTTGAGAAAGTATACTATTTTAAATATGATTGATGTCAAAAAATTTGGTTTTGATATGGATACTCCTTCTACCCCCTCCCATACAAATGCAGAATTTTGGTAAATGCATTTAACCGATTTTCATAGAAACTAGAAGAAGTAGAAACTTGAAATTTTGCCAGAATTTGTCCCTTAATAATCGTAATAAATGCTAAGAAAAATATCGTCTTCACCTCACTCTTTCTACCACCACCCATACAAATTTTTTTATTGGAAGTTCAAGAAAAGTTTTTCTCCTATCGACTTTAAAATTGTAACAAAGCAATGTGATTCGGTTGTTGATAAGCAGATTCAAAATCATACAAAATCTCCCACTTTCTCTGCCACCTCCCATACAAATACCATAAATTCAGACAATAATTGTTCAATTTCCTCGAAAATTGTGAAAGCAAAAAACTTTAAATTCAGCATGAAATATTTTATATACTACGGTCAATGTTACATACTGTTGCGAGCTAGAGGTTCGCCGCGATTTCAAGAAAAACACAATTCGTTTAAAAATAAAGGATAATTTATTTATTCGCACGTTTCACTTTAAATCGCACTTTTAATTTAATTTTCTCTATAACTTAATTAGCACTATCTGGCTTTCTATCGCTTTCACTACCGTTCGCGTTCAAATATCGCTGACTGACCGACTGCTCGCTGACAGCTACCGTGCTTTTATACCATTTCCCCTTTTTCTAGAGGTTTCTTTCGTGGATGTTTCCGGGTGTATGTCTCGACTATTCTAGAAATTTAATTGCCTACATTTTGGAGTATACGAGAAGTTGCTGGAACTTTGTTTCTGGCTTTTTACATGTTGAGGGACTTTTCTTGTATATTCCTGAAAGAGCAATTACGTGGTTGCCAGATCTATAACAATACAAAAATTGCAAACCTCGACCTCTGCTTTTACCACCTTCCAAACAAAATGTAAGTAAGTATTTCATCTAGAGTATCATAGGATTGGACTTTACGCCCAATCATAATTCTGTTATGTTTTTCATTAATTTCCAGTAATCTAATTTTCTTGAAAACTATAAAAGCTAACAAATCGAAATTTAGAAAATATTATATTTATCATAAATGAATGGGTTTAAAAATTTGAATCAACCACTCCTTCCACCACCTCCCATACAAACTGCACAAATTCACTGAATCTAATACACTAATTTCCTCAGTTCCTATTCAATTTTTGAAGCTTGAATTTTGCATAATACATTTTGTGAGAAAATTTATTTCAATGCTTTCACCTCTTCTACCTCATACAAAATTTCTTATGATCACAAAAATTTCTATTTCATCTACAGTATCGTACGACTGGGTGTCCGCTATTTGAGGGTATTCTCCTTGAATGGCACTAATTGGGGCTTAGCCTCCTGACCTTCAGGTTCCTTAACATTTATTTGGGAAACGCTGTTCGCGCAACCCTCTATTTACGAATTTTGATTTTCGCAGATTGATGTGGCCAATATTTACCCACGCAAGTAGTGTGCTCAAATTATACGACAGTAGGGATTTGAACTTCCGACATTCGCATTGTACGCTAATACGCTACTCACTAGACTACACCCTAACTTCGTGGTTATTAAGATTATTTAATTTAATTATAATTGAGATACCTATGCTCATTTATATTTATTAAAGTAAATCATGTATTCTCATACACAGAAAATTGAAATTAAAAAAATCATGCTAAATTCAGATGTGTACATTAATTATAATTATTTTTATTGAGAACTAGCGATCGCCCGCAACTTTGCCCGCGGAAGAATCGCAGAATAAGCAATTTTTGAGAATGTAGTTTGTTCAGAAGCTGAACAGAGATCATCGAGCCATACAATGTATGTATGCTCGGATGTCGAAATCAGCAATAATAAATAACATAATTTACGTTAAGTTGGGTGAATGATCGAATATGCATTAAAATCATATTTAAGTAAGGCATGTTCGATCATTCAACCCAACGTGCAAAAAATCATAATGTTTACCTGTAAGTGGGTGAACGATCGAGCATAAACGATAATATGTGTCATCATTTCTTATGCTCGATCGTTCAACTTACGTTTATTATTATATTTACCTGTAAGTAGGTGAACGATCGAGCATAAACACTAATTATGAATGTGTCATCATTTCTTATGCTCGATCGTTCAACTTACACTCTAGAAATAAAATTCCACGATTATGTTTACCTTCGCACATTAATTTTAAGCATTGCACTTTTATTTTATATATAAGTACGATTCAATTTGTATTTTTTTTAGTATCAATCTTTACTCGAACAAATAAAAGTATCTTTTTTTACTCAAGCATTAAAAGTATCGTTTAAACTCGATAATACATTCCCAGTCTCCCATTACCTTGCTACCATTGCCTTCAAATCCGTTGGCAATTGTAGCTTCCTTAAAAGGCTATTAAGAACGTAATCCTTGACGCCGGCTGGTGTGGCCGATCTCAAGGATTCGAAGTTATAAGCTTTACATTGGTCCGTCGAGCCGGATTACTCCTGGTTACAACTGTTATTTTCGACGTAATTAGCTGACAACAAACGCTATTGTGGCCTTTCCTTGTCGCTAAGTGGAAAATAAGACCAGAGAGTACTCCAAAGATGAGCAACAACATCATCGAAGAACAGCGGGGCATAGCCGAAGCCCTGCTGAACTTAAAAAGGAATTTCAGAAAGGATAGTAGCGCTCGGAAAACCGAGGCATACTATACTAAGAAATTGGACGAAATCCAACAGCTGTGGCAGAAGTTCGGAAGCCAACATACAAGATTGAGCGAAGAGCTATCTTCCACGGATGCCTACTTCACCGAAGGCATATACGAAGCAACGGAGAAGGTTTACCTCGAGACTAAGACGACTTATCTTGAGGGCCTTCGGTCGCTAAAAGACGAAAGTACGGTAGCCGATCCTCCTGGTCCTCCCAGTAACCTGGCACCTCCGTCTGGCGCACCATTTCAATTGGACTCGCTGAAACCTACGATATTATCGACTACATGGCCATCAGTGTCAACGAACCTGCTACAACAGACACCAGTTACTGCTGCATACAGTGCCAACTTTCTGACAACCACTACTACGCCTGCTCCAATGGCATTACACCCAGAAGGAACTAACCAACACTCGTTGTCTTGGGCAGCCAACTACAATCTGCCTAAGCTACCGCCCATTGCAATACCGAAATTCAATGGCGATTACAAGGAGTGGAGAAGATTTATCGACATCTTCAAGACTATTGTTCACGACAATCCAAACATAGGAGGCATCCACAAGATGCAGTATCTCTTCAGCTATCTAGAAGGTGATGCAAAAGATTCGATTGCACACCTACAACTGGACG
Organism: Chorisops tibialis; assembly: GCA_963669355.1. Classification (NCBI taxonomy): domain Eukaryota; kingdom Metazoa; phylum Arthropoda; class Insecta; order Diptera; family Stratiomyidae; genus Chorisops; species Chorisops tibialis. The sequence goes on along the minus strand of OY770262.1, from coordinate 260,045,778 downwards.
CACTGAACTACAACACTGCAGTGGAAATTTTGCAAGAGCGATTCAGCGATAATAAGAAAATGGTGATTTCTTACGTTGACGCCATTCTTGACGCCAAAAAGGTAGAGCACAGATCTGCTGCAGGAATTATAAACCTGTACAATGTTCTTCGCAACTGTCTCGCAGCTCTAAAGAACATGTACCACGATACCCAGACCTGGGATCCATTGATAGTCCGTATAGCAATGAAGAAATTAGACAATGAAAGCTTACGGATCTTTGAAGAAAATCTAGAGAACAGGAAAGAGATGCCATCTTTACAACAGTTGTACGATTTTCTTATGAAGCGACATCATGTCTTAACTTCCATCAGAACACAATGCCCAGAAAACCAAATGATAAAAAAGAAGTCATTTGTGGCAATTGCAACTGTTTGCAAATACTGCAATGGCGAGCATAACTTATACCGCTGCGATCAATTCAAGAAATTGAACATTGACAAGCGGCACAATTTCGTCACTTCGAATGAAATTTGTAAGAATTGCTTAAGTCACACTAAAGCAACAAAATGCAACAGTAAGCATAATTGTTTTGAGTGCAAAAAACCGCATCATACGCTTCTGCATTTTCCGTTTAAAGAACAAACTACGAACAAGATTGTTTCTGTCAATTTTGCCACCAACGAGCCGAAATTGTAACCGGAGAATCGAAGCAATATAACAAACATGAATGTGCTGCTTGCAACAGCACAAATAAACGTGTTGACCAGTTCTGGTCAAAGCCTGCCACTACGAGCGTTAATTGACCAGGGATCTCAAACGTCGTTCATAACATCTGCGGCTGCTAAAAAAATCGGCATACAGCAAGAAAACATAATGGCAGCTATATCTGGCATAGGAGGCGTCGACACAAAAACCGTAAGAAAGAAGGTAACAATCACGATTTCACCAAGATTTCCATCAAAATTCTTCTTGCTGGTTGATGCACTTATAATGCCTAAGCTAACCGCTGTACTACCGGATGAGCCTGTTAAGTTAAAGAACATAAGCCGACTAAAAACCCTACTATTAGCAGATCCAAACTTCGCCGTTCCGAGAAATATAGATCTCATACTTGGAGCAGACGTCTTCGAGGATATCATAGAAGATGAAATAAGACGAGAAAAACCGTTACTAGCGCAGCGAACAAAGCTTGGCTGGATTTTATCAGGAAAAACCATGACCAATGCTAAACGCTAAACAAAAATCAAAAAAGGTCACCTCTCTCATCTCCATGTCCGATTTTCACAAGTCAGTGGAAAAATTTTTCGAAATGGACAACGAAGAAGGAAGAAGAGAACCTTCAGAATTAGAGCTCAGATGCGAAGAACACTTTCAGACCACACATGAAAGAAAAAAGGACGGTCGATATATTGTGCATCTCCCATTTAAAGACGACAAATTTTCCAAAGAACTAGGAGACTCTGGAAACCGAGCAATGCTGAGATATAAGCAAGTGGAATAAAGGCTTCAAAAAAGTAAAGAACTCTCAAAGGATTACAACGACTTCTTACAAGAATATCTTGATCTAGGGCATATGCAGAAAGTCATCCCATGTACAGGAGATTGTCGGAATGTTTTTTACCTACCTCATCATCCAGTCATTAAAGAAAGCAGCACCACCACAAAAGTACGCGTTGTTTTTGATGCCTCAGCTAAAACTTCAGAGGGTATCAGCTTAAACGATAAGCTCTATACCGGAGCCAAATTACAACAGGATCTCTCCCAACTTCTGCTTAGATGGAGAAAATATAAATACGTCTACACTGCGGACATAGAAAAAATGTTCCGACAAATCGCAGTTGCTCCAGAAGATCGTGACTATCTTCGAATTTTATGGCGAAGGAATAAAGAAGGAGCTGTGGAGGAATACCGCCTTAACACCGTCACCTATGGGACAGCTTGTGCAACCTTCTTGGCTGTTAGATCTCTAATTCAACTCGCAGACGACGAAAAGTATAAACATCCAATAGCAGCAAAAATTTTAAAAAATGATTTCTACGTCGATGACATGTTAAGCGGTGCGCATACAAAAGAAGAAGCAAAGGACCTACAAAAGGAAATAACCATCCTATTAAAAAAAGGAGGTTTCAATTTAAGAAAATGGGCTAGCAATAACTCTGAGCTTCTAACTAGCATTCCCGAGGAAGCAAGAGAAAAAGGATTTCTCAGTATTACTGAAGACGCAACCATGAAAACATTGGGAGTAATTTGGAATCCAGCTCAAGATGAATTCCAGTTCAAAATTACAAACTTCGATAATTCAAAAAAACTAACGAAGCGTCAGCTATTGTCAAACATAGCTACCATCTACGATCCTCTGCAATGGCTTGCTCCAGTAACAATTCGTGCTAAACTTCTAATGCAACTCGTTTGGAAAACAGGCGCGGATTGGGATGAAGAACCTTCAGCGGATATACCTATAGTCAATGGTTGGACAAAATTAGAAGAAGAACTTAGATGTTTAGAGCTCATTAAAATACCGCGCTGGATACACCATTCCAGGGATGGACAAACCGAACTTCATGGTTTTTGCGATGCATCCAAAGTTGCATATGCGGCAGTAATATATAGTAAAACTACTACCGTCTCTGGAGTTATCACAACAACACTTCTTTGCTCCAGAACTAAGGTTGCCCCCCTAAAAGGCAAAATATCTTTACCAAAACTCGAGCTCAATGCGGCAGTCCTGTTGGCAAAACTGCTTCACCAGACAATCATGAATATGGAAAACGTTCCAATCTACGCTTGGTCCGACTCTACCATCACACTAGCATGGCTAGAGAAGGAACCATCATCAATGGAGACTTACGTGGCTAATCGAGTCTCAACAATTCAGAAACTGGCTAATGGACACTGGAAATGGAATCATGTGAAGTCAAAAGAAAATCCAGCTGATTGTGCGTCCAGAGGAATCAGTCCAAAAGAGCTTCCAGACCATAAGTTATGGTGGAATGGTCCATCATGGCTAAGACAGCCAATACAAATGGAGCAAATTCCGAAAGTTATAGCAATGAGCACAATCAAATTAGAAATTGGATTTCTAGAACGGTACTCTAACTTTACCTACCTAACACGAATCGTAGCACTCTGTTTACGATTCATCCATAATTGTAAAAGATTGCAAGCGCAGAGAAAGACTGGAAGAATACAGCCTGAAGAACTGCAACAAGCGCACTTCAATATTATTAAAATGATTCAACATACAGAATTTGAAGAAGAGATTTCCAATCTAAAAAATGGAAAACAGTTGACGAATAAGCTAAGATGCCTCAATCCATTCATCGACAGTTTTGGAATACTGCGAGTCGGGGGAAGATTGCGAAATGCAGATATTTCGCAAGAGAGCAAACATCCTATGCTTCTGCCACAAAGACACCATATTACATATTTAATCGTGAAACAAGCGCATACAAGAACAATGCATGGTGGATTGCAACTGGTCCGTAACTATTTAAGGATGAGATATTGGATAATCAATGATCAAAAGGTTATTCATCATGAAAGTCATCGGTGCCTGACTTGCTGCAAATATGCAAACACTAGCAACCATCAGATAATGGGAAACTTACCTGCTGTCCGCATTACCCCCACGGATGCTTTCACGCACTGTGGAGTTGATTACGCTGGACCTCTCAAGACTCGGATGTCCAAGGGAAGAGGCGCGACCACATTAAAAGGATACATCGCCCTATTTGTTTGTATGGTCACGAAAGCAATTCATCTAGAACTTGTCAGCGACATGTCCACAGAAGCCTTTCTCGCAGCATTCAAACGCTTCACCAGTCGAAGAGGACTCTGCCGTGAAATATACAGTGATCATGGAACAAACTTTGTGGGCGCAAGCAATCAAATGGATAGAGACATGCAGGAGGCAATTAAAAGATCGACAAACAACATAGCAAGAATAACAGCAAAAGACGGTGTTTCCTGGAAATTCATACCAGTCGCCACACCACACTTTGGAGGATTGTGGGAGTCTGGCGTCAAGTCCGCCAAAGGACATCTTAAACGAATTCTAGAAAAAAAACGAAGATAATACCAACATTCGAGGAATTAACGACCATATTGTGTCAAATTGAAGCATGCCTTAATTCAAGGCCCATTACACCACTCTCCAGCGATCCAAATGATCTCGAAGCATTGACGCCTGGACACCTGATAATTGGTCGACCATTACTAGCCCTACCTGAACCAGATAAATCTGAGAAAACTATACATGAACGATGGCAGATATTGACAGCAATGCATCAAACATTCTGGAACAGATGGTCCACAGAATACCTACACAATCTTCAACAACGCACAAAATGGACGAAGGAAAGTCCGAACCCCAGAATCGGCGAGATGGTGCTTATCAAGCAAAGAGATACTCCTCCAACGAAATGGCCTCTTGCTCGGATACATGAGCTACAACCCGGAGCAGATGGAAAGGTCCGAACGGTGATCGTGAGATACCACGGAAATGAGTACAAGCAAGTTTCGCTTGCGAACTTATGTCAACTTCCAGTACAGACTCCAGAAGAACCCATAGAGTTAAGAAAGGCTAATCTAAAGGCTCATCTCGCATGTTCACAGAAAAGAACAGCACCAGAAATACCTTTAATGGAACGCCCCCAGAAAAGAAAAGTTAAAGAACCTAAATGTCAAACACAAAAAAGGCCAAAGATTGCACCATGCTCTTGGGCTAAACGATTATTAAATGTGGTCATGGTTCTGTTACTACTGATATCCCTTGGAGCTTCGAATACTAGTAACAACAACTACGAAATTTTCACACCCAAGCCAGGATTTTATATAGAAAAACTAGGACTCTCACATGTCATACGTGGGAACTTACGAGTGGAGATAGATTTTGATAAGGAGGATATTTCGCAAGACAGGAAGAATGTTCTAGAAACGTTTGATCGAGCAAAGGATATGTGCCGGAAAACAAGCCAGTTATCGAAATCAAGCGAAATGAAATAACACATCAGTTAGGAGAAATAAATGAACTCACTTCATCCAGAAAAAGAAGAGGAGTCCTAGGAAAGCTGCTTACATCTGTCTTCGGAGTCAACGACGAGGTATATGATGACATTGACAAGTTGAGTCGCAATCAGCAAGATATTCTGCAATCAACAAACCAACAATCCTTGTTGCTTAGCACACGAATTACAGAAACAAACACTGTAATGACAGAAAAATTTCATCACTTCACCGATAAGCTCCAGGAGGTCATTCAGTCTATCAACAACATGCAAACGTGGTACGTTCGAATCGATGAGAATAAAATAGCTCTTCGGATAATTTCAACCTACTTAACGGCTGTCGACTATTATGACGAGGTGCTCACGAAGTATGCAAAGCTGACGAGTATAGTTTACGGGCATGGAAGTATAATGAGCCTACTCAGCCTCAGGACCATCAATGAGACATTAGAAGCAGTTTCAACTAAATTAGGCCATACTCTGAAGATCCTCAGATCTCCTCAGCAGCAAATCCATATAAAGGGAGAGTTGACAAAAGTAAAGGTATATGGTTACTTCACGATCATCGACACCAACAGCTATGACTTAATTCACGTCACTGCGATTCCCAACAAGACAACGGCTCATCATTATTCAACTGCTGCAATAGACAGCGGAACTCTAGCAATGAACTTTAATAAGCTGACCTATTATAGTCTAGACCAGAAACAACTAAGATCATGCAAATTGGAGAATCAAGCTTATTTATGCTCTCCTACTGTCCTGAAAAATATGGATACAAGCCCAAATTGTATGATCGACGAAATCTATAATCGGCACCAAAAGACAGCTTGCCCAACAAAAGTCGTAACGAGCTCAGGAATCGTCTGGAAAGAGTTAATGATAAAAAACAGTTGGCTATTCGTAGCCGACGTTCCAACTCCAGCTTCCAAAAAACGTTCCACTGCAGAACTTTTAACCACCCTCACTGAACGTTGGAACAAGAGCAATCACCAGTTTGGTGAATCTTGTATTATCGCTCTCGATATTTCCAAGGATCTTGACAGAGTATGGCACAATGACCTTTTAATCAAGCTCAAAGCTATTGGTTTGGGCGGCTCTCTTATTTCCTGGATTCACAGTTTTTTAGCCAATCGTTCAATACGTGTGGTTACACAATTAACGATGGTGACCCTCAGGGCTCGGTTCTTTCACCCACCATTTTTCTGATATTTATTAATGACTTGCTATCTTCAACTTTCAATCCTATATATAGCTTCGCTGATGACAGCACATTAAACTTCTCCTATCACTTCAACACTGCGTTCTTAGCCCAATGTACAAGCTTAGTAGAACAACGTAGGTACATGGCTGAATCATTGAAAGACGACTTGGCTAAAAGTATTAGGTGGGGTAATAAGAATCAAGTTGAATTTAATGCTTCGACCCAGTGCTGTCTTGTGTCCCGCAAACGTGACTCTAACCACACCTTCGGAGGTCCGCTACTAACCAAATCTTCACGTGTTAAGATGTTAGGTTTCCAAATCACAGATAACTTATCTTGGAACGATCATATATTTAAAGTTGCCAAGGAAGTATCTAAATGTTTGGGCTACCTAAAACGGTGTAAAAACTTCTTCACCACTTCTGGGTTACTGGCAATTTGTAAGGCCTATATTAGGCCACTTTTTGAATTTAATTCCGACCTATGGGCGGGAGCTGCGAAAACTTCTCTCTCCTATCTGGATAGTATCCAGTCTCGGACTATTAAAATTATAGGAGATTATAGGAGATTCTGACATCACTCCTTCGCTCAATCCACTCGAGCATAGACGAACTGTAAGCTCCCTAACCCTTTTGTATCGCTATTATAATGGAGATTATGTGGACGAAATCTCTAATCTCTTGCCCCCATGTATGCTCTTACTCCGTAATACTAGAGCTGCTTCACACGCTCATAAGTATTCTCCCAACCCCACCTTCGGTCGCACTATTAAATTTATAAATAAATCTCAAAATTGAGTAAAGATATCAGGTTGAAATTTTGTCAGATTGTAGAAATACATAGTTTTTAATTTGGATAAAAATTTCAAGTTAGGGGTATAAGGGGAGCGAGGTGGTAAGCAAAAATGTCGAAAATTTTTAGTGATTTTTTTAGGGCTCTCGTAAAAGATGCAAAGCTTGAATTTTGCATGCAGATACACTTTTTTGATATACATAGGAAAAATAATAAAAGTTTGTCCCACAATTGTTATACACCGACCACCCTGTTCTAACGTTCACAAGGTGCTTCATGTCTAATGAAAAAATGCAAAAACTGAAAAACTATTAACATCCACCAACCCTTACTATAACCCCTCCCCTTAAAAAAAACCCAAACTTGCAGAAATAACCGAATGAAATATTTATGCAATATACTGGAGCTATTGGTCGTATCCGCAATGAAGTATTAAAATGACAACAGCTCTGCCGAAGAACCCTTTCCTAACCACTCTAACCTGCATATTGACTTTCCACGCATCTTCAACTTGCCCCAATAATAATAAAGTTGCGCCCGACTGCCAGTTTTAAAACAGACAACCACCTTAAACAAGGTGATGGCAAACTCACACCAATAGATATCTCCACGCACTTTCACAGAATATTTCATTTTCCTAGATTGAGATGATCGAGGTATACCCAACCAGGCAGTGTGCTGGAATTATGCGTCGACCGAGATTTGAACTTAAGACCTTCGCATTGTAGACCAACACGCTACCCACTAGGCTGAACCCTAGCTACACAGAAATATGCTCAAAATAAAATAGGCCAAACTCTATCAATTGCTTTCAAAATGTAAACAAAAATTATTTCGCTGATTTCATGATGTCGTTCTTACACTTTCGAAATGAAAAATGTAACTATTTGCATTTTCAACAGGAACTTATTGAGAAATGTGAAATTAAATTCTGAATGACATTACAGGACACACCAGAATTGTTGTGTAAGTATTTCAACTACAGCATAGCGGCTTGTGGAAGAGAACTTTTTCTGACCTTTGCCTCCAAATGAGGTATTCACTAGCATATTCGGGACTATTAGCTAAAAAGGAAATACTAACAATTGTCTCCTTTTCCTTTTCTTCTCTCACACTCCATGGGAAGTCCAAATTCTTATCAACAGAAGGCGATTCGACGCAACTGCAGACATTGTATATAACTGAAACATGCGTGTAAATATGTGTTAAAAGTGCTTACAATAATCAATTACAGCAGGCTTAGTTACGGCAAAAATAGCTCATTCAAAAGCTATTAACAACCCTTTATCTCATTTTATCGCAAATACCTCAAGTTTTAGCTGTTTCTCTAGCTTAACTTATACTTCTTATGTAGCTAAGACGAGCTTAGCAAGAGACTTAAACCTGAACAGAAATATCTACGAAGTCACGTTAAATAATTGCTCACTCAGCGTTTCACTGTGGTCTCGGTCGGACTTCTTTTTTTTTTCAAGTGATTAGGAAGAACAAGAAAAGGAGCGAAATTGTTAATGACTTTAAGTAGATTTAATCGAGTGTAAGTTGGACATGGTGCCAAAAACTACAATCACTTGACCCCCTCCATCATTTGTTACACCGCCTGCTTTCACCTGAACCGGTATCATCTGAAGGTAAGTACGTTGATGTGCGTAGACGTAGCCTGGAAGCACAAGGGCTCATGCAGTCGACACTACGCTCACTAGGACAATTATTATTAAACTCAATGAAGAATCGAAGAAGGCCGTAGTCCATAAATTAGGAATTCATAATCGCGAAGCAGCAACGTTTCGCGATCCCTGATCGACCAATGGATCGTGGACGACATGTAAGCAAGATCGCCGCTTCGTGTGAGGTCTTTCACGTTAAGATAAAATTCATCATGAGTACGATTACGTGCAAGAAGGCTGGAGGTTGAGTGTGTCTGGCGAATCAGTCCATCGGTGTGGTTGTCCATTATTGCCAGCGACCATCGGCCATACATATATCATAACTTTTGTCTTATCAAGCACACGGCTATGTACGCGATCGGAGGAGTACACCGCATATGGGAGAGGTGGATCGATAGATGCTTCACCACTCCACACGCTCCTCTATATCGATAGCCACACTACCTACGAACACCTTCTCTTTTTAGTATGTGCGCAATCATCCTTGGCTGCCGCAACGCTTTGTTCTTACAACGAAGACGGTAATGCAAAAGGCGAGAAACTGAGTTTTACGAACTATGAACACTAAAATCGAGGTGTTTGCATATGTTGAGCTTCTATGTGCCAGTGATCGAGGAAGCCTCTGAGATCAGATCTTCTGCTTTCTTGGGCTTTTATCTCTGAACTCGTGTAATTGATGTTGTTGGCTTATCCAACTGGGCGAGTGAACCTGCGCCACAATACCACCTTTCGTCTTCGGGTTACGTTTCGGCTGATTGATAGTAAAAAGATGCAAGATCTTTGATGATGATGCTGACCAATCAGTTTATCACGTTTGAAATGAAATTATTCTAACCTTTGTACAGTTGTCCGATCTGTGGGGCCAGTGCCAATTTGTTTTCTCAAGTTTACCGTGTAGGGAACGATGTTTGCCCCGAATGGTACGAGTGGGCTTGTGCGAGGTTTCTCTTTTTCGTTTTTCTATTAGGAGAACAATGTTCTAGAAAAGTTGGGTGATTGATATTAATGATCGCTGAAATGATTGACCACAAGATAAGAGGTGTGTTGAACCAAATGAGTCATTTTTATTAATTCACGGACTATTAATTTTTTATTCGAATTTATGTAGAGCTCAGTAAGTGTACTTACCGCGATGAACAGCTAATGGAATTGTGTATATATGTATGTTGGCTTTCATAGTAAAACAATGTGATTTTGAGCAAATTGAAATCAGCAATGTCAATTTTTTAATGGGTATGCAACTTCCGACCACCCAAAATATTCTATTATTATCACAGTGCCACCGATATATGACCATGTTCATAACAAAAATGTTTAGTTTATTTCATCATCATCATCAATGGCGCGACAGCCCAAATCGGGCCCTGGCCTCCTGAAGTCGTCGCCTCCAATCATCTCGATCCAAAGACCGCGTCCTCCAGCTGCTAATTTTTAGAATGGCTTTGCTGTCTTCATCAACCGAGTCTTCCCATCGCTTGCGTGGTTTGCCTACTGGCCGGTTACCACTCGCTTTGCCTTTAAGAGCACGTTTGGGGATTCTTCTGTCTTCCATTCGCTCTACATGGCCAGCCCACTGCAGTTTACGTAACTTGATGAACGTTGAAGCTTCTGGCTCGTCGTAGAGTTGATACAACTCATGGTTGTACCTTATTCGCCATTCCGTTCCTTCCTTCACAGGTCCCAAAATTCTTCGGAGGACCTTTCTTTCGAATGCGTTAACTGCTTTTTCGGAAGTTCGCGTTAATGTCCACGTCTCGCTGCCATAACAGAGCACAGGTCGTATAATAGTTTTATAAATCCGCAGCTTATTGTTCCTGTGCACTTTCTTGGATTTCATTATTGGAAGTACCGAATAATACGTCTTATTTGCAAGTATTATCCGTCGTTTGATTTCGTCTGTTTCATTACCGTCCTTTGCTAGATTAGCCCCAAGATATATGAAGTTGTCCACACTCTCCAAATTATATTCCGCAATTGTTATGTTTTGTCTGATTGGCGTTCTCCTTCTTGTTTGCGTCATTACTTTTGTTTTGCTTTCATTAATGCGCAACCCGACTTCTTTTGCGGCGGAGTCAAGATTGACAAATACCTCCTTAGCACTAGGGAAGGATCTTGCTAGAATGTTAATGTCGTCAGCGTATGCTACTAGTTGGGTGGACTTGAATAGTAGTGTCCCGTTGGTGTCGACTGGGATTTTTCGGACGACATACTCTAGTGCCAAGTTGAAAAGCATAGGAGCTAGACCATCTCCCTGCTTTAAACCACATTCCGTTGGAAAGCTGGTTGTGGAATCGGTTTGTATTCCCACTTGGGATTCAGTGTTCGTCATTGTGAGTCTTGTTAGTCGGACTAGTTTTGGGGGAATTCCAAAGTCAAGCATGATTTGGTACAGTACACTCCTGTCGATACTGTCGTATGCTTGTTTAAAATCTACGAATATTTGGTGCACGTCTGTGTTATATTCCCAGCATTTCTCAAGCACCTGTTTCACCGAGAATATCTGGTCTGTTGTAGATCGTCCGGTTCTGAATCCGCCTTGGTTTTCGCCAATTATTTGATTAGTATAGGGCTTAAGACGACGTTCAATTATTTTTGTCAGTATTTTATAGGACGTACACAACAATGATATACCTCTGTAGTTCTCACAGCAGAGTTTGTCTCCTTTCTTGTAAATTGGACATATAATGCTTTTTCGCCAGTCGTCGGGTATGATTTCCTCTGTCCAAATTTTGCATATCATGCTGTGCAGTATTTCAGCGACACAGTTTCCACCGTTTTTCAGAAGTTCAACTGGTATTTCGTCAATTCCCGGCGCTTTGTTTCGTTTTTGGTCACATAGGGCTGCTTTGATTTCAGGAAGCGTGGGTGGTGTCGATGATGGTTCATCTTCGTCAGTTGAGGCTTGAATTGAAATGTTGTCTGTCGTTATCGGTGCTACTGGGATGGGATTCAAAAGATGTTCGAAGTATGAAGCCCATCTCCTTTTGATTTCTTCTGTGTCGCTGATGATATTGCCCTCTGCGTCTTTGCAGAGACTGGTTTTTGGTTTATATCCCTTTTTATATCTTTTACTATTGCGTATGCGTCCCGCGTTTTATTTTTCTCATGTCGTCGTCCATTTTTTGTATTTTGTCATTATGGTACTTCCTTTGTTTTCGTCTGCAGGTCTTTTTCGCATATCGCCTATGCTCGTCATATCTTTCTTTTTTGGCTCGTGTTGGTCGTTCAGTAAAAATTTTGTAAGCTTCGTTCTTTCTATCTATTGCGTCGCGACATTCTTGGTCGAACCAATCATTACTTTTTGGCCGTGCTTGATATCCTAATACCTCTTCCGCGGAGGATTTGATGCCGTCTCGTATCTTCATCCACGCATTATCCACTGGCATACTTTGGATATATTCATATATTGGTGTCAGGTGTTTATTACATGCTAGCATGTAAGCCTGCGCCACCGTTTCGTCGTTAAGCTTGTCGACATTGAATTTGCGAGCTCTACTCGTTTTCGAATACCCACGACAAACTATTTTGGATCGATACTTAGCTCTGGCTAGATAGTGATCAGAGTCACAATTCGCACCGCGGAGAGTTCGTACATCAAGTATACTGGAAGCAGCCCTTTTCTCAATAAGAACGTGGTCTATTTGGTTGAAGGTGTGACCATCTGGTGATGCCCACGTTCGTTTGTGAATATCGCGATGTGGGAAGCACGTAGAGCTTACTATGATATTTTTGCTGCTTAAGAAATCAATAAGACGTTGGCCATTGTCGTTGGTTATGTCATGGAGACTGTGCCCTCCTGTTGTTCCTCTATGAGCCTCCTTCTTTCCGACTTTTGCATTAAAATCCCCTAAGACAATTTTTAGGTCATTCGAGGGCAGTGAGTCATATGTTGTCTCTAGGGTGGCATAAAATTCGTCTTTAGTTACATCGTCCTTGTCTTCTGTTGGTGCGTGGACGTTGATCAACCAAGTTTAGTTTATTTTCTTAGTTTATTTATTTGGTTTAACACAATTAAGATACAAGAATCTTTTGTTTGCGTAATAACGGAATATTAACTATTCAAATTAAGTGACTCATTTCAAATTAGTTCTACATTAATAACAGTTAATCAAAAGTAGACTAGAAAAAAAGATAACAAAAACAATAAAAATTTAATAGAAAAGAAAGAAAGAACAAAAGCTTGGATTTCAACCTCCCAAGTATACTCTCAGCTTCCTGCGAAAATCCTCATCCCCTCCTGATCTACGAATTTCGACTGATAGTTGATACCACTGTTGAATGACATAAACTGTTATGTATGCCACTGTATACAGTTTTAGAAAATAAGAAAATAGAATCAGCCACTGTTATGATATAAATAAAGCTCGTCAGGCCTTCGGTATCCTTTCCCCTTTCTGGAGGTTAAGAGAGATCTCCCTTCGCACGAAGCTGCGAGTTTTTGACGCATGCGTCAAATCCGTGTTGTTATATGGTTGTACTACGTGGAAAGTGACCGTTCGACTTATCAAGAAACTACAGACTTTCGTAAACCAATGCCTCCGGCGCATTTAAGGAATATTCTGGCCAGAAGTAATCTCCAACGACGAACTTTGGAGTACAACTCGCCAGACTAAAATAGGTATTGAGATTCAAAGGCGGAAGTGGATCGGTCATACTTTGAGGAAACCAGACATCGCCAAACAGTCTCTGGATTATAATCCTCAAGGAAGACGTCGGGTTGGTCGACCATGTAACACATGGAAGCGAGCAGTTGAGCAGGAGGCCAGAGGAATAAACAAGTCCTGGCAACAGCTCAAAGCCGATGCTCAGGATCGCGCCTTGTGGAAGAGAGTTGTATCTGTCCTATGCCCCTATAGGGGGTCTTAACAGGAATTTGATTGACTGTTATGACTGTCAGGGCACTTGACTTTCGGACGTTGACCGGTAATGACACGAGAATAAAAATTGGATTTAAAAGTGAGCTCAAAAAATTGGCGACGAGGACAAAAGGTATAAAAATGAAAATAAATTAAATTGCATTTGAAAACATTAGTGCATAAACAAAAAAAAAACTACTAACCAGCTTTGCGATCATCGATCTGTATACGCGCCCCATTAAATTCGTGTATTGTTATCGAATTAAATTCGTTAATATTTTTATACGGAAATGTTAGGCTCCGGTAAGATTTAAAGAGCCGGGCTGAAAATTTCTGCATTCGGTGATCGCGACGGCGATTGCTGATTTGTAGATTTGTATAAAAAAAAAATCGGAACATTTTTTTTGGGGTAACACGTGTATGAATGTGCCGGATAATATGAAAGCCAACTCTTCCACATACATATAACGTTGGAAAATTAGAGAATTATGTGCTTGGCGATGATTTTAATCTTTACGTAAGAAGATTAAAAATATATTTTAAGGTGAACGATATTGTCGATACGGAAAAACAACACGCGGTATTCGTCACTTGCATTGGCAGTGATCACAAAATTCTGGACAAATTGATGAGTCCGGAAGATCCATGCACGGAAAGAAATGTACGCTGTTAAAATGAACTTCTATCGCAATTAATTGCATAGTCAACGAAAAAATGGTCAATTAAACAGTTTTCTTTTGAAAGAAACGTAAAAGCGTTTCTTGCAACAAATCAATCAACTCCTCACACGTTCAACAAATGCGTTCAATATCAAAGAAAAAAACATAACATAATTATGATTGGGCTTAAAGCCCACTCACATGATACTCTAGATGAGATGGAAATGACTTTAATACACCGGAATATCTGTCATCTCAAATTAAATAGAGACTTTTGCATGGGAGGTGGTAGAAGTAGAGGGGGAGGTTTGTATTTTTCGTATATGACACCGAACATGGCATGCAAAATGTTTTTTGCTGAATTTAAAGTTTTTAGTTTTCATTATTTTTAAAGAAATTGGTCATAGTTTTCCTGAATTTGGGGCTTTTGTATGGGAGGTGGCAGAGGAAGTGGAGCATTTAAGATGACTTTGAAACTGCTTATCATCATCCTTATCACCATGCTTTGATTCAATTTCAAAGTCGATAGCTCTAATCTACTTGAAGAAGAAATGCTTTTCTTGAATGTATAATACAGATATTTGTATGGGAGGTGGTAGAAGGAGTGAAGCGGAGCTGATAATTTTTTCTAACATTTATTTCAATTATTAAGAAACAAATTCTGGCAAAATTTGAAGATTGTACTTTTTCTAGTTTGAAAGGAAATCGATAAAATGCACTTAACAAAAATTATACATTTGTATGGGAGGGAGTAGAAGGAGTGTACAGATCAAAACAAATTGTTTTCGCATTATTAATATTTCTATTTGAATACTTTATGCAAAATATCAAGTTGATAGCTTTAACAGTTTCGAAGAAAAATAATTTAATTTAAATTTCAAAATTTCGTGAAATTTGTATGGGAGGGGGTAGATGGAGTGAGGTGAAGTTGATAATTATTTTTAAAATAAATTATAATTACAGTAGGATTAATTCTGGCAAAATTTCGTCTTTTGAGCTTTACTAGTTTCAATGAAAATCGAAAATATGTATTTTTAAAAATTGTCCATTTGTATGGGAGGGGGTAGAAGGGGTAAGGGGATCGGGTGAATATTCCGTGATATTGATGACATTTATATGATAATACTTTGACCTAAATTTCAAGTCGATAGCTTAAATTGTTTCAAAGAAAAATCAATTTCTTAATATTTCGAAATTTCATGAAATTTGTATAGGAGGGGGTAGAAGGAAGCGAACTTAAAGTTACTTTTTTGCTAAAAATGACACACAAAAATTTTTTGCACTATAGCTCAAAGTTTTCGAGAGTTATGCTGTAGACAGACGCACAGACGGACAGACGGACAGACGGACAGACAGACAGATGGACAGACGGACAGACGGTCACTCGGAATCGAGTTTTTTGAGCCATAACAAATATTTCTGTACCCTTGGCAGCTCTGTGCGAGCGTTATTTCTTAGCGTTACAAACGGTAAGGCAAACACAATATACTCTCAGATTTCATCTAGAGTATAAAAATGACCCGCCAAATTGTTTCTGCCGAACATGTCGCCAAGTTGAATTAATGGAATGTGCATCTATTTTGTTTTCCCTAATGCTCATAGTTTTATTTCTACTTGAAAAAACTATTCTACTGATCGCGATGTACAGTTACTTTCGTACTTGCGATTGACTTCAGGGCCATTATCGTTTGAGTCGTCGAAGAAGTGAGATCATCAAATCAAAGTTAAAAATGGAGCAAAGAAACAGTGATGGTCGAGTGCCGCGATGAACAGCTGTTGAATTTATTAAAAAAGTTGGGAGCTGGAACATATTTTTTTGTTATAGACCGGTAAAGTTTCTTGAATTCATTATTTAGTTGTGCGCGATAAATTAATTTATTAAAATTAAAAGTGAAATATTTAGTATATTTTTTATCAAATTGTTGAGTCCGTCGCCCAGAAAAAAAAATATATTATATATATATTATTTTTTTTGAAAAATTTTCCCGCCTTCGATGCAAACATCGGATCATCGAAAAGGTTCGCCAACCCTGAGCCTTTCGACATAACAACCGACCCAAAAAGAAAATACCGTTAGTTTTGTTGCCGACTGGGAATGAATGCAACACGAGACAAAGAAGCGGGAGTTTTTTTTGGAAGAGTCGGGAAGTTGATGATCGAGAGATCGCGTGGTGCGGACGGCACGAGCTCCTTGGGCGCAAGAAAAATTGCCTTGTTAAGTTCGATCGTGACGATTGTATTTTTTATTTCCCGGAGTTTTCCTTCGTGTGGACGTCGTCGCGTTTGACAGCTAAAGTCTGCCACAACATCATAAGAGCAATAAAAATAAGTAAATATCGGGCCGTAAATCGTGCAAAAAGAAAAAAAAAAAAAAAAAAAAAGTGCCGGAGAAAAATGCATAAATCGTAAAAGGAGCGCCGTCTTAAAACGCCCGTCGCGATCGTGAGGAATGAGCGCTCGGTGCGAAATTTTCTCGACGTGAAATGTTTGCAGCGAAAGTCCTCCTCGTCGCCGCCGCCGTTAAAAAAAAAAACGGAAGAAGAAATTTTCCGGAGCTCGTTCGCCTTCTGATTTGCAAAATTCGCCCGCGCTTTCGGCTGCCTTCATTTTTTTTGTTTCGGTTTGGTCGAAAACTCGGATTTTCCGACGCGAGTGCTGTGAAAAATCATTCATAGCGCGGTCATCTTCGAGATTCTTCGTTCGAAGTGAAGATTGCCAGTCCGTCGAGAAAAGTCGGATTTTTTTTCTCTTTTTTTCCGATTTCGTCTCGTGGAAAGGGGTTTTCTTCGCGTGTGACCTATCGTACACCGCCGGCTCTTCTTTTCCCGTCACCGAAGCGACGTGAAGGAACATCAAAGTCGCATTCGAGAAATGACCTTGCTGAAAAAAAAAAAAAAAAAAAAACATATATACGCCGGGACAAAAGGAAGAAAAATCGTAACTTTGAGTGTCAACAAAAATTTAAGGAAACAAATTAAAGAAAGAAAAACGCGAGCAATTTTGAGTGGCGGCGTGGTGAGAGTTGTTACGGTTTTGTTTTTTTTTCTTCCCTTTTCGCCTCCGGGTCCTCGCCACATGGTTCGATTCTTTCCTACCGAAAATTCTTGACGGGACTCGCCTCTTTCTAACGATAACTATTTATTCGTATCGATTGGTATTTCGATTGCTTGTGTAATAAGGGGAGACGAACGAAATTCAAGGGGAACGATTCCCAAAGATCCTGAATCGTGATTTTAAAAAAATTAAAAGCGACTGAAAATAGAAAAAGTTTTGTGTGTGCAGAGAGAAAAAAAAATATTTTTGAAAATTATTACAATAAATTATTGTGAAGTGAATTTTTTTCTGCTAATCGCATTTATTTTCTAAATGTTTATACCTATATTTTGCATCGTGAAATTGCAGTGGTTTTAGTCAAACTGCTTCTAATTTTCTCTCATTGAAAACACGCTATAATAAAAAAAAAAAAAAAAAAAAAAAAAAAAAAAAAAAAAAAAAAAAAGAAATTCATCTAAAATCTACCGCTCATTGATGCAATTGTCGAGAAGTCCACGTTGATTTCATCGAAATCCTCACAAAGTGATTTCGAACGAGTTTCGCGATTTCACAAAGTGCCAGTGGAAGGATTTCTTTCGAGGAAAGTTTAAAGTTCGTGAACGAAAAGTGAAGGCTAAGTTGAATGAAATTTTCCGCGGTTGCAAAGCTTGCAGTAATTCTCGTCTTCGTCGTCATGATAAACGCAAAAAGAAATTGATGAGAAATGTCGTCGACTGCTAAATAGAAAACTAAATCAATTAAATAACGAAGGCGAAATGTACAACAACATGAATGGCTACACGCCGTACAGAATAACACGAATTGAAATGAGCGAAATAATGAACTAATTTAAAATAACTAAATAAATGAACGAATAAACAAATTTGAACAAATCAATAACTTAAAAATCGAAAATAAATGAAATAATTAAAAATAATGAACTAATTTAAAATAACTAAATAAATGAACGAATAAACAAATTTGAATAAATCAATAACCTAAAAATCGAAAATAAATGAAATAATTAAAAATAATGAACTAATTTAAAATAACTAAATAAATGAACGAATAAACAAATTTGAATAAATCAATAACTTAAAAATCGAAAATAAATGAAATAATAAAAAAATAAAGACTGACAGGACCGACGGACGGACGAAAGAAAAATAATTTAATCATAAGATAATAAACATAAGTGAATTCTTGCTCCAGAACCAGCGTATTATGGGGTAAGTTGAATTATTCTCTTATTAGTTCCTTTTGGTGATTGTACGTTTTTTTTTGTTGGTATATATAACCTAAATATCGCGTGTTTAGTTTCGGAAGATGAATAAAGGCTAGAAGTGCAATATTTAAAGTGAACCCGAGCGCTTAGCTCCTTTTGCCCCGAACCTCTACATGGGGCCACGACCAAAAAAATGATTTTTTTTTCTCAAGGAAAGTCGTGGCTGAGGTAGGGAGGGCAGAAAGGGCGCTAAAAACCACCTTAGCGCCCTAACACAAATCGCGAAGTCGGCAACTCCATCGCTTCATGGTCTTTCACGACCACTGGGGAAAATTATCCCAATTTTCACCCTAACCCGGAGTAAGCCGACACGAAATTTTTGTTATACAGGCCATGGGTTTTATGGTCTGATTAAGGAACAAGTACCCCCCCACACTGCCGTAGCTAGTCCCGGCCGCCAGCAAGCGTGTCGCTTCCGTTCCTTAGTCAGCCACCAATTCGGAAGTAGGAGGAATTGGCCCTTTCTTGTCCCAAACATTGACGTTTTCGTTTCCTTTCAGAATTATTTTGGCTTTAAGTCAAAATAATTCGTTCCGCCGGCCTAAATCATAACAAAATTATATTTTAACCGAAAGAAAAGATTTCCGGATTCTACACTGTTACGCTTTATTATTCGTGACGTTTCGGTCTCTGCTGAGACCTTTATCAAACTCGTTAAATGCGTTAATTCTAACCACCAACTCACGTATGTGGTTTAATTTAATTACAAAGTGTATAGTTTGATAGATTTTTTTAATAACCATTCTGGTAAAGTGTTTATACGATAGTTTTTCAGGGAGTAAAATTTGATTGGAAATTTTTTCTGATTTTTTAAATGTAGAATTACGTCTAAGATTTCTTGAATCGGTTTAGACGACATTTAGAATAAAGGCCAATTTATCTCTGTCGTATTTTTTTGTTGCGGAAAAGAGTGTTATGTTGAAGCAACGTACATTTTCAAATTTTCTAATAAACCGTGTTCACTTGGTATGACAGTTTCAGAAAAAGAATTAAATAGTTTGAAGTCCAAACAATAATTAATCTGAAAGTCGAATGGACAAATATTTCAATTACTCAAAGTGGCTGCGAAAACGCATCGATGATAGGAACTGAATTAAGAAAATAGAAAGTTTGGGCTAAATAAACAACTGAAGTATTACTATTACTATTTTTTTAGAGGCTGGAATTTCAATTGACGAGCTCCAACATTTAAATAATCAAGATATTGATCAAATTTTTTTTCCCAATTTCCCACAAATTGGATTGAAAGCAAATTTTCGCAATAAGTGGAAAGACAGGACAAAAGATAAGGTCTGCGAAACACAACAACTAAAGAATAGATTTGTAATTTTTAATTGTAAAGGTTTCAGCTGTCGATGAGACACAATCTTTGTCCACTACGGTTCTACAGTGGATAAATCAGCTTCCTTCTGAGAACCATTCGAGCTCCACATCTGCGTTTGTTAAGGACTGCCCAAGTCAAACTATTACGGTAAATTCAGAGAATTAATGCAAAGTCCTAATCAATATTAAATAATTTCAGTGCAACATTGAAGAGATTCTGCAGCAATCGGCCAAAGGAAAAGTATTTTAGAATATTATAAGGATAAGAAAACATTACAACCGGTTCATCAAAAAATATTGGCGAATTCCATTATAGATTTTTTGGCGGCCAAATATAGAGTTTTATCTCCAAAACAAATAATCAATATAAGTAAACAAATTGAAGAGTATTTCCTAGGCGAGAATCCAGTAAGTTGTCAAAATGACATTGAATCGTTTTTTATAAACGTAAATTTTTTCAGGAAACTTACTACGTCCCGAAGACAACCAAACGGAAGCATCCGAGTGGAAAACTTCACGATCGATATTTCAATATAAGAAAAGGATTGAAGAAAATTACTCCAAATAAAAATACTCCGAATAATGGAAAACCATCCATACCTGAGGTGGATACTATTTTGGGCTTCGATATAACAATACCCTTATGACGAGATATCCAATAAGTGGATTCAAAGTTTTTTGTACCGCCGATGAGATTTACTTAAATCAGGCAGTATTGTTTCTTTTCTAAAAGAATGGCCGTTATTGACAAATGCATCTTTTGGAATAGAATTGGTAAAATGGTATTTTTTCAAAGTTTTTATTCAAACTAATAATGGTTTTAGATAAGTATCGATTTTGATCACCTTTACCCGCAAAAAGGAAATGCATTGTTTTCAAAATGGACAGAGTTTGCTGCCAATATCGTGCCATACTTAAAAGATAATGTACGTGACAGAGATTCATTATCTTTGTTGAATAATCTTAACGAAAATATGGACGAAGGTAATTATAATCCGAAACAAAATGATAAAAGATAATTGTTATCGTTAAATATATATTCTAGATTTTCGGGACTTCATCATTTCTTCTTTGTTGAATTCTAATACCATCTCAACGGATGATTAATGGAAATACTCTAAAAAGGAGAAAAATAAGAATCAAGGAAGCAAGAGATGCTTTTATTTTGAACTTAAAAAGTATCGCGGATTTATCAACAGCACTGTATGACCTTCGCAATAGATTTTTCAATTCGAAGACAACATTACAACCATTTTTAATTAAAGTAGGTGAGAAAGTTAAAGAATTTTATGTTTGTTTCGATGATGTAAAATTAAAATTTTTTTTGTTTACGAAATATATATCTTTACAAAAAATCGATAATTTTAAAAGCTTTCCGATTCATATTTATACTTTGTCCACTGCTAAAACTTTTGCAAGAAATAAACCACTGGTATGTTAATAATGAAATTAAAATTCATTTCTTTCCAAGTTAAATAAAATAATTAAAAAAATTAAAAGAATTTAAATAAAGATTAGCTCATAAGGATATTTTGTATTTCTATCACAGGATTAATAAGCATGTTGATTTTCTAAACAAAGCTTATATTTATTTTTATTGTATATAGTTTTTGGCAATATTATAGGTCGAAATTTTGTAAGTTTATTTTAAAATAACATAATAAGAAGATGATTTAACCATTATTCTAACTTTAGAATGGTTACTTAAGCAAATAATGTTTTCGATTGTTACGTCTAGCCGGTTGAAATACCAATTGTGAATTGTAAAATTAAACGGGAATTTAGTTGATTTAAACATTAAAAAATGTTTGTTTTGAACTTTTTCATTGTCTCTATAAACGTTACGCCAAAAGCGAAACAACCTATATATTGGTCAATTCAACATTCTATTAAGTTAAAATGACCATGTTATTTTCGCGTTCAAAACAATCTATACGTACGGTTGAAATTAACCATTTTCGCATAAGGCGCCATTTTAAACGCAAAAATGGTTGGTTTGATCAAATTTTCGTTTATTTTGACCCATGAATTTCCCTCTGTGTGTGAAAAAACGTTTGAAGAGCGCGTATATAAATTACAAAATCATTTCAAACAAAAAGTGAACATTATCTCAGAAAGATACAAATTCTGCTTACGGAAGCAAAAAATCTCTGAGTCACTTACTGACTATAAAATTGTTCTCTAGCACAAACGTGTAAATTTGGAGACTTTTTAGATGATATGCTTTGTCTGATATTCGTATGCAGTATACAGAACTCGACAATACGTTCGCATATTCTGAAAGAAGAGAAAGTTAATTTCCTGAAAGCCTATGAAATAGCAAGCAATATTTCTATGGTTGAGGAAGAGAATAAAAGAATGCAAACCTTAGAGATAAATTCTATTCAAAACATTAATACAAAAATAAACGGGAGTAATCGGTATCGTACGCGATCAAATTCGCAAAGTCGAAATTTAATAACAAAAAAACAAAATAATTACTGCTGACGATGTGGTGGTACATATGATACAAGGCAAAAGTGCCCAGCGGCTGAGCAAATGTGCTTCATCTGTAAGAAAAGAGGACACTTCGCACAAATGTATGTATGTCGAAGTCAACACCTACGTTTCAATAATATAAACTGGGTGCAGCAGGAAAACATCGCGGAATGCGTTGACATGACGGTGAACAATCAACCACTGGAGATGGAGATTGACACAGAAGTATTAGCTCAGGTATCACAAAAAACCCGTAAGTCTTCAAAACTCTATTACAGAACCTTATAAAAATATAAGTAGAACGTTAGAGTCCTGAAATGATCTCGAACAAGTCAAAATAAAATTCGAGAAAGTATTTAATAATAATCTAAAAGATCCGATAAAAAATTACAAAGCGGAAATTGTAATGAAACCAGACCATGTACCAATTTTCCACAAAGCCTACACTCTTCCATTAAATACTCGAGAAAAGGTAGAACGAGAACTGGATACCTTAGGAAAAAGCAATATAATTAAACCAATTCGATACAGTGCGTATGCAAGTCAAATTTTTGAAGTTCCAAAGGCGAATGGCTCAATTAGACTATGTGTTGACGGCAAGGTTACTATTAACAGACAAATTCAAACTGATCACTATCCTCTTCCTAGAATAGATGACATCTTTGCAAATATTGCTGGATGTTCTTGGTTTTGCATTCTTGACCTGAAAGGTGCATACGAGCAACTCCAATCAACTGAAAATTCAAAAAAAATCTAACGATTAATACTCACAAAGGATTTTTGCAGTTTCAGCGTCTATGTTTTGGAGTATCCAGCGCACCGAGTATCTTTCAATCAGTTATGGATCAAATACTGATTAAAATAAAAATGGTTTCGTGCTATCAAGATTATCATCAATATATCTATTGATAGAAGGATCAATGAAGTCAGAGTGTTTCGAAAACCTATTAGTAGTTTTGCAAAGACTTCAAGAGTTAAACGTACATGTGAATGTAGACAAATGTGTTTTTTTTCCACAGTCAGTTAACTATTTAGGTCAAGTGATTTCACAAGATGGAATCAGCCCTCAACAAAACAAGTTAGATGCAATATCGAAAGCGCCTGTACCAAAGAATGTAACAGAGCTGCAATCATTCTTAGGCTTGTTAAACTACTATCGAAGGTTTATACCAAATTTAAGTACTAAATTATCAGTTCTTTATTCATTAATTAAAAAAAAACGTAAAATACGTTTGGACTGAGGAGTGTCAAAAAAGTTTTGACCGTTGTAAAAATTTCATATTGAAACATAATATTTTAGAATTATTCGATTCGAAAAAACCTTTGGTCCTGTCATGTAATGCATCACCATATGGGGTAGATGCAATTCTTTCACATATAGTTGATGGTTTTGAAAAACCAATTTGCTTTGCATCTTCTACTTTATGCACTGCAGAACGTAATTATTCACAATTACATCACGAAGCTTTAGCGATCATGTTTGGTGTAAAAAAATTTGACAAATATTTATTTGGACATGAATTTATTATTTAACCACTGCAAATGATTTTTAATCCCTCAAAAGGAACACCTGCAGTTGCCGCAGTACGATTACATCGCTCTCTCTATGTATAGGTATACAATTAAGTACAGAAAACCTACGAAACAGGCTCATGCAGACGCCTTAAGTAGATTACCTTTGGACGTCGAAACAAAAGTTGAAGGATATTCAATTAATTCATTTAATTTTTCAGGTGAATTACCCCTCACCAAATTAGAAATTCAAAAATATTCATCCCACACAGCTTATCACTTATAGTATGAAAGGCTGGCCAAATTCAAATGACAAATTTTCAGATGATAATTACTATTGTAAACTAAAGAATTCATTCTTTGTTGAAGATGATTGTTTATATCTTGGCAACAAAATAGTGGCACCAAAAGTTCTAAGAGAAAAAGTTCTGAAAACTTTTCATGAAGGCCACATAGGTATTGTAATGACGAAAATGCTTTGTAGACAGTTTGTTTGGTGGAACGACTAAAGTCTATACTTGCAAAAAAAACAATTCAATATTTGAAAGAATACATTTCGATTTTTTTGAATTCGGGAAAAAACAAGTTTCTCATTTTAGTGGATACATTCTCAAAATGGATAGAAATACATAATTTAAATTGTAGCACTACCGCAGATAGAGTTATAGACAGTTGAAGGAAAATCTTCTCTGTGTTCGGCTTTCGGAAAGAAATTGTTTCCATTCAATTCGTTCAGATTTATTAGGTATCTAGAAATGCATGAAATAAAAGTTTCGAATTGCCTCTGTGAAACTAGAGATGATGATCTGGCGAACGTAATTCGTTGGAAAAGATACTCAGGCCTTTCGGAATGAATTATCTTAAAAAGAAATATCAAGCAGCGATATAGCGTTTTAGAGAGCAACCAAATACATTATCGGCATAAGGAGAAACATGGTCAAATCGTCGCAATAACGGACAGAGTTGTTAGTCGATTCCTGCATATAGAATCAGGTCTACAGAATATTTCATGCCGATATGTCAAAATTGGTATTACTAAAGTTTTTACCAGCATAAGTTTGACATCTACTGGTACATACCGACGTGTGCTAAATAAGGTTCGAAGAATCCCATAAACTTTTCCTATATTGGATAAAATATGATCGCTCCACGTTAAGGTGCTGTTAAAAAAAACCCCGAGATTCTTAATTTTCATATATTTATATAAATTTATATGAAATATATGTATATATTTTCACATATTCAATAACAGAGTTGTTGAGGATAACAGGAGGGAAAACGATAAATCAAGCTACGTTTTGAATATGACAATACTCTTGGTCTGAGATGAGTTGAGTTGTAGAGAATTCACTTGTGCCCAATTACTAATACGAATCAAATCTTCGTTTATACGACTGATTGCATCTTCGACCAACCCGACCGGATAACTAAGCTGTAGTTGCACATCGTCAGCGTATATATTGATATTGCAGTGTTTTATAAAGAACGGAAGATTATTAATATAAATTGCGAAAAACATAAGACCAACAATACTTCCTTGTGGTACACCACATTTTGTTTGCAAAACAGGTGAAAATTGCTCATTGAATGATACGCCTTGTAGACGATAAGTAAAGTATGATTTAATCAAAGCGTTTGAAGAAGTAGAAAACTGATAATAGCTTAGAAGTTTGTAAGTAAGGATATTGTGATCAACTTTATCAAACGCTTTGGAGAAATCCAACAAAGTAAGTGTGGTCATACGATCATCGTCCATTAGCACTCTGACATTGTCAGTGACAATAAGTAGTGTCGTGATACAACTATGGTGGGGCCTAAGGCCTGATTGTAGATCCGAGCAAAAATGTTGAGTTCATAAATAATTTTTGACGAAACTAGTTGCACCACATTAAAAATTTAATATAATTTAGCGAATAGATATTTGGCGATTGAGTTTTTCCAATTCCGGGATGGAAAATATGCGGAATTTTGGCACTGTGCTGTGAAAAAATTAATTGAATTGAAATACTACCTTCTTTGACTACTTTAATCTTGTCGAATGATTCCACCTTTACTCACGTAACCTTCATTTTATTCCGTGATTCCAACCATCTCTATGACTATCTAACTTCGATTCAATCAATGTCGGCAAGTTGAAAACAACGAAACATCTGCTAGCATTTGGCAAGCGTTATGTTCCATTGTTTATAACAAGCGTAAGGTCGTTACCAGGCCATAACAGGTGGAGAAATAAAGATCCAAAATAATTTTCGGTCAATTTCCATTCCTAAAAATAGAAAGAAATAGAAAATTCTTGAAAAATTATATTAACAGTTCACTGCTTATTACAACACCTGGTATACACTTAAAGCGCTGAATTAATGAGATGACGCAACAAACCAGTTAAGAAGCGGTCAATTGTTGTGAACCTTAGGCCTAGAAAGGTTCCAATACCAAAAATTGAAACCAGCCAAAGGAATAAAGGTTCGGGAATAGAATGGACTGAGGCATTACTTACGCCCATATCAGTGACATTATACTCCCTGGAGCGATGCGATTGCTTGATGCCGCGTCTAGCTGCGGTTGTTGGGATGTTCGTTGCTCGCACAGTGTAATGAAACCATTATCCTTGTACAAAAATATTTCACGCCGACTTACCCTTACCATTTCCCAACAATAAAATAGGCTCCAACATGGTCGCGGTATTGAACCGGCAAATTGTATCGATGACGGCATCCTGTGTTTAGACGCCACCCTGCCCTTACAAAAGGTTAACCTTAATGTTCTTCCCGAAACTTTGTGTAAGGCCCTAAAAAGATAGAGGGAGGAGGATGTGGAAGTAACAGGGACCCTTTCAAATTAGTTTAACACTTCATTCTTGTTATATGACTTCGCTTTATTTAATTTGAAATAATTCATTTCCTTTCTTCACTGCGACCTTCCCGGCCTATTGTGATTGATTGCCCCTTTACCCTACCCTAACCCTATAGCTTTGGCTAATCTAAGTATCTTTAAGGGAGCAATGTTTGCTAGTTCCTCGGTAGAAAGGAAACCTTTTCTGAGAAGATTATGTCTTATCCTTGCTACTGCTTCACAGTGATAAAGGATGTGTTCTGTTGTTTCTGAGTCTTCAGTTAAGCCCATATTTTTGAGGTGGTGAGGTTTACTCCACTGCGCGCCGTCATTAGGCCGATTAGAGTAATAATATCAATCTTGCTGAATTTTGGAATACCATCCACTTTGTTTTTTTGTAGTAGGACTAATTTTTTTTAAATTGATAAACCTGGAAGTCCGTTCCAGTAGATTTTCTGCTCTTGTTTAACGCACTTTAGATGGTTAGAGTGGCTTTTTGGTTTTCCGCAGAATGGTTCTAGTCCAATAAAATTTGTTTCTGCGCTGATTTTTGCAAGGCGACCAGACTCTTCATTTTCCCCAATTCCCATTTGTCCTGGTACCTACATTAAGGTTGCGTTGCTCCTTTTTCCCGGGATGATTGGGTTTTGAAGGCAATTCCAAACTATCCTCAATCCATGCTTATTGGATGCTAGGGCTTTGAGAACCGCCTGACTATCCGATAAGATATAAATAGTTTTATTGCGATGAGCCCTCCTTATATTCTCTTGGATGCAATTAGTTCAGCTGGAAGATTGTGGCTTCTTTGCCTAGTGGTTTTGAAACCGAGAAGGTAGGACATTTAGCTTCGGCTCCAGTCCTCTCAGAAGTGCGCATTTCAGGTACCATGAATTGCCAGTCCTTGCGTTCTCTGATTATAACTTTAAAGGGGGTTTCATTGTTGAATTTTGTCGGCATAGTGTCCGATAATGTGGATGTTAGAACCTCTATTTTTGGGTTTTTTTAGGATTTGGAGGTGACCTCTAAAATCCCCGGTTTTTTATTTGTTTTCACTCTGTATGCGTAACGCTGACTTTTTTATTTGGAGATGTATCGAAGGGATGCTTAGAAACATTTACGTTGCCGCCCTAGGACAGGTTTTCATAAACGTTAGTATCAATATTCGTTCGTAATTAGGCACATGCCACATTTTCATGCATTCCCCTTCACACTAAATGTACTTTTGCGATTTAACGTTAAGATTTTTTTACACTCTTGGTACACTTTTCCACTCCTGCCATCTTGAATGTTTGACTGTGCTTCTATATATGACGTGCACTGTATATTTGATTCACTATTCTTTGGTGTAGCCTAGTGGGTAGTGTGTTGGTCTTGTAATGCGAAAATCGTGAGTTCAAATCTCGGTCGACGCAATATATAATTCCAGCACATTGCCTGCTTGGATATACCTTGGTTACCTTAATCTACGAAATTGAGAAAATCGTAGAAAGAGGGTTGTGCGAAGGGCTAATAACTCTTCCACAATAAGTAATAAAAAAATGTTAAGAAACTTAAAAGTCAGAAGGCTAATGCCCGATTTGAGCTGTAGTGCCATTGTAATAGAAATATTAGAGTTCCTGAAAATTTTTTTTTGTAAAGTTGAAAGCTCATGGAATAATTTTGATTTTTATGAGCTGTAGAGGCTGAGGATCAATGAATGAAGGCCTTATATGTATGTATGTAAAGTAAAACAGTAACTTTATTTCGAATTCATTACAAATGTTTATTTAAAATTATAGACCTTCAATTGGTTACAGCTGTACAAAGTAAAACAGTATTTATTTCGAATTCCTTTCAATACAACCTTTTTTCCGTAACACTGTCTTATTAATTACTTTTTAGTTAACAATTTCATCCAGCAATATATCATTATTATTTATCAGTTTCACACTTGTTTACTCTCTAAACGGCCGCACCCTTAGGATCCTAAGACCACACCTTAATGTAAGCCATCAAAAATTACTTTTGTTAAAATGAGAACTTCGGATTTTGGTCCCACTTTTGAAAAACCACATAAAAAAGTCAGTGCTAAATAGCCATCTAACTCTAGCTTCGAGTCCAGAGGTGCCCGGATCCAAAATAAGTACGGTCCTTGATACGTCAAATAATTGAAATATTTAATTAATATATAATTTTTGAACAAACTTTCCGTATTAATTCAAAACTCGTCACTGAGGGTTTTTTCTGATTGCTAATTTTTGTTAAGCTAGGGTATAGCCTAGTGGGTAGCGTGTTGGTTTACATTGCGAATGTCGTGAGTTCAAATCCCGGTCAACGCATAATCCTAGCACACTACCTATTTGGATATACCTTGGTTACCTCAGTCTACGAAAATGAAAAATTCGTAGATAGAGGGTTGTGCGAATAGCTAACAACCCTTCCAAAATAAGTAATGAAAATGTTCGGGAACCTGAAAATCAGGAGGCCAAGGCCCGCTTTGGGCTGTGGCGCCATTGAAGAAAAAATTTCTGTTATCACTGCACTATTGTTACTCCGTAGAACACTTTTCTGCACTAACGATGAATTACGATAACATTTGACTGAACTGATTTGGCACGACATGCACAACCAAAGCAAGCTTTGAACTTGAATCCGTTTTAATCGAACGATTATTTTTTGAATCAGAATTGTTTCGCTTTTGATAAATTTGAGAAAACCGATTCGACTTTAAATTTAAGAAGTTTAGATTTTAAATTAAAGTAATTCAAACTAAAAATCAAACCGTGTGTATATCAATCTACATTATTAAGGTACGGTTTTCATACTGAAGGCTTATTTTGTATTGAATCGAAATTGTTCCACTTTGATACCTTAGGCGAAAGCGCTTCGTCTTTAAATTAAACCCGTTTCAATTTTAAATCAAAGGATTTGGAACAGTTTAAATTCAAAGCCGTTCATTCTAAAATCTACCATGCAGTTTTTTTCTGGGTGTACAATAGTGATGTCAAGTTTCGTTCCTTTTCGGTACCAGTAATTATTCGTTACTTTAAGGAAAATAATCGTTACATTTTATTCGTTACTGGGTACTCGTTTTTTTTAAATGACCACCATATCATTTTGCTGGGATGGATAAGCCTCTTTTGCATATCAGAAATTCAAATAGAAGAAATCGCCTCTAGTGTTCCATGCAGTAGCTATATGCAACAAAAAATCGCTTATGAATCGTTCTTCATTGCGTTGGCCTAGTATGTTGTGTATCAACACAATGCTGCCAAGTTCCTTTTAAACACTAACCTAAATCTTTTGAATATTTCATAAATTTATCTTTAAAGAATGAAACGACAAGGTGAAGTAAATAACTTACTAAGCTTGTTAAATCGAAATTTTCTTCAAGATAATCACTCAAATTGATAAAAAAAATCCCTTTATCTCCCGAAACATGAAACAAATCTAGAAATTGGTATCACTGATCCCACAACTCCACTCGAGCCTAGCTCCACAACTCTTCTTCTTCTTCTTCTTGGCGCTACAGTCCAAAATCGGGCCTTGGCCTTCTGACCTTCAGGTTACCTAACATTTTCATTATTTATTGCGGAAGGTTTGTTAGCTCTTCGCATAATCCTCTATCTACGAATTTTTCATTTTCGTAGATTGAGGCAACCAAGATATACCCAAGCAGTATGCTTGACCGACCGGGATTTGAACTCACGAGTGTAGGTTTTCCTCCTACGATGTAACGAAAAAAGCAACCAAACGTTACTTTTTTTGTATGTGGAACGAATACTCGAGTAACAAAACAGTAACGAAACGTTTTGTCAGTTCGGTTACTTTTTAGGGAACTCATTTCGTTACTTATGTATCGAATAAAAATCTATGTCGGTACTCGTTACTTCGAATTTTGGTCGGTAACGAGTACTCGTATAATGAATAGTTACTTTTTTGACATCACTAGTGTACAACTACTCGCATGTCCTTCACGCTCTTCAATACGTTTATGATTTCAAATCACAGCGTTGATTTGATCGTAAGCCTGACACATGCAAATGCGAGTATTACTCCATTCTCCATAATTTATGGTTCTATTTCCAACAAAATACAAAACATTGTGTTCAAAGAGCTATTAAACTAAGCAGATTATTTATACAATAAATACAAACTGAGGCTGTGTTATGCTTTATCAGAAAATCCACTTCCTTTTTAATAATCCTTCCACCAGTGCCTATCATATTAATTGTATTATAATTTAAATTGTATTAAGTTATGTTAAACTAACTAAATTAAGCTAATCATTATTATCATCATCATCAATGGCGCGACAGCCCAAATCGGGCCTTGGCCTCCTGAAGTCGTCGCCTCCAATCGTCTCGATCCAAAGACCGCGTCCTCCAGCTGCTAATTTTTAGAATGGCTTTGCTGTCTTCATCAACCGAGTCTTCCCATCGCTTGCGTGGTTTGCCTACTGGCCGGTTACCACTCGCTTTGCCTTTAAGAGCACGTTTGGGGATTCTTCTGTCTTCCATTCGCTCTACATGGCCAGCCCACTGCAGTTTACGTAACTTGATGAACGTTGAAGCTTCTGGCTCGTCGTAGAGTTGATACAACTCATGGTTGTATCTTATTCGCCATTCCGTTCCTTCCTTCACAGGTCCCAAAATTCTTCGGAGGACCTTTCTTTCGAATGCGTTAACTGCTTTTTCGGAAGTTCGCGTTAATGTCCACGTCTCGCTGCCATAACAGAGCACAGGTCGTATAATAGTTTTATAAATCCGCAGCTTATTGTTCCTGTGCACTTTCTTGGATTTCATTATTGGAAGTACCGAATAATACGTCTTATT
The DNA here is from genome assembly GCA_963669355.1 of Chorisops tibialis. NCBI lineage: Eukaryota > Metazoa > Arthropoda > Insecta > Diptera > Stratiomyidae > Chorisops > Chorisops tibialis. The sequence goes on along the minus strand of OY770262.1, from coordinate 260,014,339 downwards.
TGCAAGTATTATCCGTCGTTTGATTTCGTCTGTTTCATTACCGTCCTTTGCTAGATTAGCCCCAAAATATATAAAGTTGTCCACACTCTCCAAATTATATTCCGCAATTGTTATGTTTTGTCTGATTGGCGTTCTCCTTCTTGTTTGCGTCATTACTTTTGTTTTGCTTTCATTAATGCGCAACCCGACTTCTTTTGCGGCGGAGTCAAGATTGACAAATACCTCCTTAGCACTAGGGAAGGATCTTGCTAGAATGTTAATGTCGTCAGCGTATGCTACTAGTTGGGTGGACTTGAATAGTAGTGTCCCGTTGGTGTCGACTGGGATTTTTCGGACGACATACTCTAGTGCCAAGTTGAAAAGCATAGGGGCTAGACCATCTCCCTGCTTTAAACCACATTCCGTTCGAAAGCTGGTTGTGGAATCGGTTTGTATGCTCACTTGGGATTCAGTGTTCGTCATTGTGAGTCTTGTTAGTCGGACTAGTTTTGGAGGAATTCCAAAGTCAAGCATGATTTGGTACAGTACGCTCCTGTCGATACTGTCGTATGCTTGTTTAAAATCTACGAATATTTGGTGCACGTCTGTGTTATATTCCCAGCATTTCTCAAGCACCTGTTTCACCGAGAATATCTGGTCTGTTGTAGATCGTCCGGTTCTGAATCCGCCTTGGTATTCGCCAATTATTTCATTAGTATAGGGCTTAAGACGACGTTCAATAATTTTTGTCAGTAGTTTATAGGACGTACACAACAATGATATACCTCTGTAGTTCTCACAGCAGAGTTTGTCTCCTTTCTTGTAAATTGGACATATAATGCTTTTTCGCCAGTCGTCGGGTATGATTTCCTCTGTCCAAATTTTGCATATCATGTTGTGCAGTATTTCAGCGACACAGTTTCCACCGTTTTTCAGAAGTTCAACTGGTATCTCGTCAATTCCCGGCGCTTTGTTTCGTTTTTGGTCACATAGGGCTGCTTTGATTTCAGCAAGCGTGGGTGGTATCGATGATGGTTCATCATTGTCAGTTGAGGCTTCAATTGAAATGTTGTTTGTCGTTATCGGTGCTACTGGGATGGGATTCAAAAGATGTTCAAAGTAGGAAGCCCATCTCCTTTTGATTTCTTGTGCGTCGCTGATGATGTTGCCCTCCACGTCTTTGCTGAGACTGGTTTTTGGCTTATATCCTTTTTTTAGATCTTTTACTATTGCGTATGCGTCCCGCGTTTTATTTTTTCTCATGTCGTCGTCCATTTTTTGTATTTTGTCATTATGGTACTTCCTTTGTTTTCGTCTGCAGGTCTTTTTCGCATATCGCCTAAGCTCGTCATATCTTTCTTTTTTGGCTCGTGTTGGTCGTTCAGTAAAAATTATTATTATGTATTAAATTGTCTTGTTTGATAAATAAATAAATAAATTTGTCCTTCATAATCTATTACTAACTACATTCTCAAAAATGTTTTATTCGTGACGTTTCGGTCTCTGCTGAGACCTTAATCAAACAGCATCTGAGACCTTTATCAAACAGCAGTTTAATAAACGTCTCAGCAGAGACCGAAACATCACGATTAATGAAACGTAACAGTGAAGAATCCGGAAATCTTTTCTTTCAATTCAAGATACACTGTGAAAACATTCACCAAACCAATATTTATAATTTACAGTAACTTGATAAACCACCTAAGGATGAATGGTAAATTGTACAAATATGCTAATGATATGGCACTAATTTACGCAACAAACACGGATTCAGAAATGGAAAATTATATGGAAAAATTAGAGCATTGGGTGGATCTAAATAAACTAACCATAAACATAAACAAAACAACAATGGTGATCCTCAACCCAAGATGCAATGGTATCTTAAGCCCGCTACTCATTGCAAAATTCAATCTAAGCGTGCATGATATTTTTGAAACCGAAAAAAAACGGGCGCAACCACATTCCTTGGAATCAGGCAACTTGACCCCTAGGCACGCATCTGCTCATAAAAACTAGGAAGATGCTGAAAAGTGCATCCTCACCGTACTGGATCTTATAAGAAGCCAACAAGAACTCAATCTGTAATTCCCGTGCACTCAACAAATTGCAACAAGCGCAAGAGTTGGCCTTGCAATGAAACGCAGTCAGGACGGCAAAATGCACTTGCTCCCGGGAATTTCTTTTACATACCGCGGGAGTCAGCTATTTACTTCTTAACTCCACCCACAGAGAGAAAGAGAGCGCCCCGATTTGACTTTTGTGTGGGATGAGTTCAGTATCATATAAGCGGGTAAATGCGCGCGTGTTCGTGTATTCGATACACGCCTCCAACCACGCAATCGATGGAGAAAAACGTTGCGATGAACGAGGTGATTGGCTGTCGCACTCATTCCACCGCTTGAACGAAAATGGAAGAACTGAAGTAGTGGCGACGCATGAGTGATGCCGGCGGAGCGATGGAGCGCATGGGAGCCGATGTGATTGGAATTTCATTGCAGCTCGGAATGCATTTTACGGGCGACTGTAGAACTTTTCGCGCCAATTTCCCTCGTTAAACAATTTTTTTTTTTAATTACGCAGTATCTTAGAAATCGCCATGGAGGGGAAGATTGCCATTTAGAGTGAATTTTATTAAAATTTTGCAAAATTTTATGATTCGATAAGAAAGGTAGTAGAAATCCTTAGATGGTTGTCAATGTGAACAATAGAGTAGGGGAGAGCTGAGTAAATTGGCTAACTACGGAATGAACACATTTAAATCAGTGTGAAATTCAGGTATTTGTGTCCCGCTTGAAACTCAAAGTTTCCGTGGAGTTACTATGTTAAGGGCTTCTCTTTCTCACCCTTCCTCTTGGACAGATTACTTTTTTGTAACGTTTGCATTCAACGACTTAGTGATTTGGACTGTTATACCATTGACATCTAGCACAGTTAAATTATTCAGTCGACCTAAACGACTGTGTGTCATAATTTAATTTAGCCAGTGTCGATCAAAGTTAATTTGCCGCTCGGATCATTTTACTTTATTATTATAACAACAATGTATTGTGATCGACACAGAAAAGAAAAATTTGCTACCCTGAAATTTGGTTCTTTTGCGTTTCATGACTAAATTAGCTTAAAAATGCAAAAACCGTCCCGCCGTACGCCGTACATACGGACTCATATCTCCGAGACCGTTAAAGGTGGAATGTTCATTTTTGGGTGTATTGTTAAATGGGTAAATAATCTCTTTTATCCAAATTTTGGGAATGTCAGATGGAAGGGGGAGGCCGAGGGAGGGAAAGAGTCAAAAACTGCACTTGCTAATATCTCCACCACGAAAGGGTTGTGGGACAAACTCTAAAAACGATTTAATTTTTTTATCCGTTGGTGTCCGGAAATGGGAGGGGGGGCTAGAAACAAAATGTCCGCCGAAATTTTTTTTTTTCAAATGATTATATCTTTGAAATTACTTACCATAAAAAATTCATTCTTTGGGTCCAGGTGGCATACAGATCCACTAGAATCAGCTTAGAGGCAGGCTAATTGTTCTAAGAGGAGGATCAGGAGGGGTGCTAATAAAAACACTTAAGAATGAATATCTCAACTATCTCTTAAGCTATGTATGTAATTGAAACTTAAAACGTATATTACGCTATATAAGCGAAATATAAAAAAATATAAAAATTTAAAGCAGTAGTGCGGGGAGATGGGGAGCATTTCAAAACTGGTACACTTTTCAAATTTCAAACCATTATATAATATCTAAAAATTGAGTACAGATATTAAATCGAAAATTCGTCAGATTGTAGAACTACATAGGTAGTTTTTAATTTTGGTTAATAATTCTAAGTTGGCGCGTGTAAGGAGCGGGAGGGGGTAAGTAAAAATGTCGAAAATTTTGAGTGATTGGTAGAGCTCTGGTAAAGGATACGTAGTTTCAATTTTGTATATGAATACATTCATTTGATATATGTACATACATACATAGAAAAAAACTAATAATGTGCTCTACAATTGTTATGCATCGGCCCCCCGTCTATTTATGTGCAATGAAAAAAAAAAACACTCACAAAAACTGAAAATGTTTGTATAAAATTTTGAGGTATAGACTTGAAAATTTGTGAAATACATTTAAAAAAATCCTTAAATATATTAAATATTAACTGGTTGAAAACCTTCAAAGCTTCTAGCCCCTCCCATGCAAAATTAACAATTCTACTATTTTTAAGAAATGTATTATCACCTAACTATTAAAAGCTATCAATTTGAAATTTTGCATAAGAACTTCTGAAAATAGTTGAAACAAAATTGCCTCAAAAGTTATTGAAATCGCGCCTGCCTTTCTATCTCCTCCAATACAAAAGTATGATTCTGAAAAATTTAAATAAATCAACTACTAACCTACAAATGAAAAGCTACGATCTTGAAATTTCCTACGAGCACCTTATTTATTTATTTAAATAGGGGAACATGAGAGAGCACTGCGACCTTCTCGGCCTATTGTGCGTATAGCCCCTTCACCCTACCATACCTCAATAGCTTTAGCTAATTTGAGGATCTTTAAGGGAGCCATGTTAGCTAGTTCTTTGGTTGAAAGGAACCCTTTCCCTGTAAGATTATGTCTTTTCCTAGCTACTGCTTCACAGTGACATAGGATGTGCTCAGTCGTTTCTGATTCTTCGAGACAGAGGCGATAGATGTCGGTTTCAGCTAAGCCCATGTTTTTGAAGTGGTGGTTTACTCCACTGTGCCCCGTCATTAGGCCGATTAGAGTACTAATATCCTTCTTGCTGAATTTTAGTATATCCTCCACTTTGTTTTTTTGTGGTAGAATCAATTTTTTTGAGATTGACAAACCTGGATGTTTATTCCAGTATATTTTATGTTCTTGTTCTACCCATTGTCTAATAATAGGGTTGAAGTACCCTTTCGGTTTTCCGCAGAAAGGTTCTGGACCAATAAAATTTGCTTGAGCGCCGTTTTTTGCTAGGCGATCAGCCTCTTCTGTTTCCCTCTATTCCCATATGTCCTGGTGCCCACATTAAGGTAACCTTATTCGTTTTCCCCAGGATTATTAGGTTTTGAAGGCAGTCCCATACTATCCTTGATCCGTGTTTATTGGATGCTAGAGCTTTGAGAACCGCCTGACTATCCGATAGGATATAAATATATTTGATGCGATGAGCTCTCTTTATATTTTCTTGGATGCTTCTTTGCCGAGTGATTTTGAGACCGCGAAGTTAGGTCCTTTGACTCCGGCTCCTGTCCAGGTGTGCGCGATCCATCTATATACCAGATGGTTAACCCTTCTACTATTTCAGATAGCATGGATTGCCAGTCCTTGCGTTCCCTGATAATAACTTTGAAAGGGGTTTCGAAGTTGAATTTTATCGGCATGACGTCCGATAGAGTGGAAGCTAGGACCTCCATTTTTGGGTCTTTTAGGATTTTGAGGTGACCTCTAAAATCCCCTGGTTTGTAATTATTTTTCTCCTGTAAGCGTATCACTCCTTTAATAGCCTCCTTTTTTATTTGGAGATGTATAGGAGGGATGTTTACGAACATTTCCATTGCCGCTGTAGGACAGGTTTCCATTGCACCTGTAATACCTAGGCAAGCTAGCCTTTGGATTTTTTGTAACGTAAGCTGTGCTTTACGTTGTAAGATCTTAGTCCACCATACTGTTGATTCGTATGTGACTAATGGGAGAATGATTGTTCTGTAGCACCATTAAATCATTTTGGGCTTTAGTCCCCATTTTCTGCCAAACAAGCTTTTACAGGCTCAAAATGCCTTTAGTGCTTTGGCATAAGTCCTTTCTATATGTTTATTCCAGTTGAGTTTGCCATCCAGTATAATACCCAGATACTTTACCTCATCTGAAAGGGGTATTGGTGTTCCATTTATTGAAGGAGGTATAACATGGACTTCCCTCCTGTTTGTAAATGGTACTATCTCAGTCTTACTTGGGTTAATATTCAAGTTCTTAGACTGACACCAGTTCATTATCACTTCTAACGCTGATTGAATTCTTTCCGAAATTATTGAATCGTATTTGCCTCTTATGATAATGACTATATCATCAGCATATCCTATTGCCTCGTATCCTTGGTTTTCTAGACGGTCCAGAAGCTCATCCACTATGCTTGACCAAAGAAGCGGAGATAGTACCCCTCCTTGGGGACAGCCCCTATAGGTCTGTGCAGTCAATGTGCTATCACCTAGATCCGTGGTTGTCACAGCTCTTTAGCATGGCGTGTATTCATTTTATTGTGGCCGTTTCCAACCCCTTTTTCCTAGCTGCCACTATCATGGCTTCATGGCGAGTGTTATCAAACGCTCCTTCAATATCTAGGAATGCGCAAAGGGCAATTTCTTTATAGTCTTTTGCCTTTTTGATTTGTTTTACCAATCTATGAAGGGCTGACTCGGTTGATTTGCCTTTTTGGTAGGCATGTTGGTTCTTATTAAGACAGACCTTGTTAGGCCCCGTTCTTATGTGAATGTCCACTAACTTCTCCATCGTTTTGATAAAGAAAGAGGTTAGACTTATAGGGCGAAATGACTTAGGCTGTTCACTGGGACGATTCCCTGCCTTAGGTACAAGTACAACTCTCGCTTTCCGCCAGATTTTTGGGATGTAGCCCCATGCAAAACTTGCTTTAAAGATCTTCATCATTATTGGCATTAGGATCCCTATCCCCTTCTGCAGTAATGCGGGGAATATTTTGTCTACTCCGGCTGATTTGTAAGGCTTAAAGGTGTTGATAGCCCATCTGATCTTTTCTGGAGTGAAGATTTTACCAGCAATGCTTTTGCTTGACGGAGTTTGACGATTCATCCTTTCCTCTACCTCTAAATCTTCATTGTTGTTGATTATCTTACAGCCTGGGAAATGTGTTGCCAGTAACATTTCAAGAGTTTCCATGCTGCTTTTAGCTAAGGACCCATCCGGTCTCTCTAATAGTCCGATGTCTACCGGGGTGTCTTTTGACAACACTTTTTGTAGTCTTGATGTCGTTGGAAGATCATCTATTTCTTCACAAAATCTACTCCAAGACTCTTTTTTTAACTTTTTTAGAAGTTTGTTATATTCTGTAAGGGATTCTCTGTATTCGTCCCAGTTACCAGAGGTTTTTGCTCTATTGAGCAATTTCCTAGTTCGTTTGCGTTTTGCCGCTAATTCCTCGTTCCACCAAGGAGTTTGTTTGGCTCTTTTTTTTGTGTAGAACAGGACAACTTTGTTCGTAAGCATTAATGATATTGTTTACGAGTTGGTTTGTAATTTCATCAATGCAGTCTGGACTGCTTATTGTTTTATGTTCGATACCTATTTCGTACTCTAGTATTGACTGGTAGAGATTCCAGTTGGTTCGTTTAGGGTTTCTGTTCTGTTCTATGTAGCAAAAAGAGATCTTAATTTCAAAACAGATATGCCTGTGGTCTGATAGCGAGGCTTGTTTTGATACGTGCCAATTTTCACACTTGTCAGCCAGGCAGGGGCTCGTAATGGTAAGGTCCAGTACCTCCTGCCTTACTGAATTTATGAAGGTCGGTGAGTTACCTTTATTTAATATACTTATCTAGGTTGTTAGTAGTAAGATACTCCAAAAGCGACTCACCTCTTTTGTTGATATCACTATTTCCCCAGATAGTGTGGTGTGCGTTGGCGTCACAGCCCAGTGTTACCTGTAATTTGTGGAGTCTGCTGTATTCCACTAGTTCCATGACGCCTTGAGGTGGAGTCTCTAACTCCTCACCAGAAAAGTATGCCGAGGCGATTATAACCTCTTGATATCCTCCTGCCTTTGGTAATTTCACCAATACTGCGAATAAATCTGACCTTATGAAAATTGGGATATTTAGATATTTAATTTCAGATGATACAAGAAGTGCTGCCCTTGGCCTGTCACTACTTCTATCATAAATCAGATTACCTATTTTTTTAGGAATTCCTATTATTTTACCATGCGCGGCCCTTGGTTCTTGTAGGAGCGCCATATGGAATTCCTCTTTTGCAAATCTCCACATCAGAACGTCCACCATGGAGATTTGCCTGAATAACTTTGATGCTATTAAGTTTTCTGGGCATCGTCGGTAGATTGCAAATTACCACTTCTTACCTCCTTGGCTTTAGGGCGTAGAGTCAAACTCGTGAATTTAAACCATATTTGTTACCCCATCTGTTTAAGCCTCTCCATCGATTGGCCGTCGATGGAGAAGGTTATTATTGTATTTGAGCCCTCTTTCCTCCTACTGAGGACCTTCCAATTTGAGGCGCACAAATCGTCGTTTTGTGAGTCGATGAGGGTTGTAATAACCTCTCTCGAGTCTTCTTCGTGGGGGAAGTATCCCGTGATTATTTCCAATCGCGGAATATTTTCCTTCCGGACAGCCTTGATGTTAGTGGAGTCATCCGGCTTGATGGTTTTGGCTGCTGTCTCAAGCCACGATGCGGTTTTCTCGTCCCCGCACACAGTCAGCATCCACACCGGTTTAAGACTAATTCCACAAAATTTTGGCTTAGTTCCCTCTTTGGATGCTGCTGGAATACTTCCCAGAATAGATTTTTGTATCGCAGCTAGCTGCTCTGGATTAAGGATTTTGAGCGGATGCTCGGTATGTATTATACCTATTCTTATCCCTTTGACCGCGTCTCTGTAGTATGCCCGACGTTGATGGATGTACCTCTACTGTAGGTCTAAACATGACACTTTTGCTTGCGATCTTTTGCCTCTTATTTTCATTTCCGGCAGAAGGCGGTGTTGTTGATGAGGTTCTACCTCTTTTCATCGCTGTTTTCTGTGCCGGTGCTAAAATGTCCTTCATTGGCAAGGAGGCAAGATCGTATGCCTCGTTAGCATTTTTTCCGTGATTACGGTGGTACATGTACCTTCTTCTTGCAGCACCTCCTAACCTCTTTTTATTTTCTTTTAGACTTAACTATTTTAATTCTGCTAATAGCAGTTGTTCGTCCGTTTGGGGTTTGGTGGCAGTTGTGGCTCTTAGTGGCGGTCAAATTAGCTTATTGTCGACGGAGGAATTAACCTCTGCTATCAACTGCTCAGTTTCTGGAGGAGTGCTTGTATCGCTACCCAGTTCATTTGCGATATTAACCGCTGTTTGTGATGCATTAGAGGAAGCATCAACCTCTTTTGTTTTTTTGTTTTGAAATTTATTGATGAGATTCCCACGAGTAGCGCGAGAAAGTAGAGTCACCCCTAGCCGAGCTCCGCATTACTAGAGGAATGCTTATTAAAACTGGAGGTCACCAGGTATCCAGAGTTCGCATATTTATGGTTAGTTACCTACTAACCATTCATTTCTTGGCATATGCTGTTCCACCGTGGATTAGGGGATTTTTATATACGAGGTTTACTCCTCTAGCGTCGTACTTCATTATGGTCACCATATAGGTAGTACTTACACTTGCGAATCACTACAGGGATAAATCCCCTTGTAACCATGTAGCCCCCCGAGAACTGCCTGAAACATGACCAGTCCAGTTTTCAAGAGGATCCATGCTGTGATAGGATACGGAACCGACAACTAAAAACACGATTCACTTAAAAATAAGTGATAATTTATTTATTCGCACTCTAATATAATTTCCCGATCACTTCGTTTTTGTTGACAACACCGCCGCGTGTTTTTCTATCGCTTTTTATGACAACACCGTCGCGTGTTTTACTATCGAACTTTACTGGTTCGCGTCTTTCATGAATATCGCTAAATAACTGCCTGCTCGCTGAGAGCTATCGTGTTTTTATACCAATTTCCCTAATTCTCGAAGCTTCCGTCGGGTGCCGTTGGGTGTCATTGGGTGTATGTCTAGACTATACTGGAAGGTTCTAGATCTTTGATTATGGGTTTTTACATATTGGGGGACTGTTCTATAAAATTCTGGCATATTCAGGAAAGATCATTGCCAGATCTATAACAATATGTTGAGTGTGGTTAATTCATCAATAAATTATAAAACTTAATCATAAAGGCAGAGCAATTGTTAAAGTTAAAGTTAAATTAGTAGTTCTAGTAAAAATATATTGGAATAATCCTAAGATATTATTAAACATAATTAAGGTATAAAGTGAAATAAAAATAAAAGTTCTATCATTATGTTTAGATGTCTTTAATAAAGTTTTAAATTCGTTATGTAAACTTAAAATTATATTATTTCAAATAATATTTTAACGTGAAGGTATTAGCCAAAATATTGAAGGAATTAATAGTAATCCAATAAATGTACTTATTTAATTTAAAGATAAATTAAAAATTCTTGAAGAGGGATCAAATATAAAAAATAAATTTGTTATCATTTTCAATTTATTGAATTAGTTAAGTCATTAATTATTTGTGGGGATTGCGGTATATTATTATAATAACAAAAATAATTAAAGTAATTGAAAAAATAATAAATAGAATTAATCATCTAATTGAGGCTATTTGCGGTATTAAAAATATTAATTAGTTTAATAATTTTAGTTTGACATGATAATGTTATTACTATTATGTGGTTTAAGAGACCATTACTTGATCATCTAATGAATTAGTTATTTATTGAAAAATTATCCCAGCGCTTCTCTTGTCCTGGTGTCGAGTTTGGCCTTGGTCCCATTAATGGAGCTTGACAGCTGATATTCAAAAAGTTGACGAGTGACAGCTCATACTGAAAAGATAAGAAAAGATTGTGATTTCACTAAAAACGACTTGAACGTATTTCTCGGGAGTTTAAATTTATATCTGGTTTAACGAAAAAGAAAATCGATTCCTGAAGGTAAGGTAAAAAAATTGGCCTAAGATCTTCGATTTGAAAATTTCCCGCTTTGTTCTGGAACGTGGTGTCCAAACTCTAATAAGAGAAGGTCTGTTCCTATACAGTAACTCCAGTATTAGGTGTATTTTTTTCAATACACTTTTGAAAATTCTTCTTTCGTAATTGTTTGGATCCGTTTTGAGCCGAGTATCATTCTACATGGTTTCCGTTCCAAGCGCAGCTTATGACAATCAGTACGAAGATTAAATTCAGCCCAAATCGGGACTTCGTTTCCTGTATACTGTGCCTCCAACCGTTTTGGTACAGTAACCGGGTCTACCAGTTTGAAAACCTTAGCGGTGATTTGCTGTGTGCGTCAATAAAATCCTCCCAAGGCTCAAGTGGTTTTTCAACTGGTCTTTGTCAATCGAATTTCCCTGTCCATTAACTTTCCCTGGAAGGAAAAAGAGAGCAGAGTTCTACGCCTCTAACACACTATCTTGTCTTTTAATCCTTAAGTATGAAGTTCCGGTGGCACGTATTTATAAAGTAATTATTATCTTCAGTTCTCTTTTAGAAAGCATTTTAATAACATTTAATAATTGTACAGTACATATTACTGTAATATCCTGCTAATTTTAACTAAACTTTATTATCCTGAAATCATTGATAGATTGAAAATTATATCTGCCAAATTAACGTAATTGTGCATTTGAAGCAGCTATTAGTTGCCATTTTGCAACCTTACAAAATGGGTTAATTTTTTAAACTACGCATCCATCAATTACAAATCCGGTGAAAACGTTTTATTTCGTATTACATTTTCTGATCCTAATCGTGGAAATTAGTGGCCATTTTCCGTCCAATCTAAACAAATCTAATGAATCGGAAACCGGTTCGACAAAAGCCCAATGGGCACTTTTCGTTTCTACTATGCCAGATCACTTACACATTAGTCACGCAACCATTTCATTATTTCCTCGATTGATATCTCGATTGGATTTGATTAGCGCAACAATGATAGCGATCGTATAATGCTTAGGTGTGGGCTTGATTTTCCTGTAGCTTCCAAACAAACATCTGGATAGTAACGTCTCGGTATTCTGTAATGCCACAACTTCTCCATACCGGCCGCTAAGCCCACTTTGTAACGTGTACCTGTTGCGCATTGAACTTGGGTGTATCGCGCTGCTGAGTGTGTAATTAACAGCCAAAGGGTGATCGTGTGTTAACACCCTGTTTCAAAAACCTAATCACGATATTTCTGATCAAGATCCCCGGATAATCGACCTACCTACCGCACTTTGACTAATAGGAAAAACAACCTAACAAATCTGACTAAATCCAACACTCGGCAGGTATGTGCGAGCGTTGCGATCGGTGCTGGTGATCGCTAAGTGCATTTATGGACATGGTTTCGAATTCTTCTTCTGAAAGCTAAGCGTAGCGAATTGGACTTAGAGCTGCGTATCTTCTAGGTATTTCTTCGTTTCGCCTTATGGATCTGGAAGAAGAACAAAAGCCCGAAAAAAAGAAACTGGTGCGCAATCAAAATTCCATCGAAAAATTACCTGACTGAAGTTTATTTAGACTCTGATTGAAAGAACAAATACGGACGATCCGATGAGCAAATACCGGTACTGCATTTATTTAAGATTTCGTATCTATAGTTAAAATTCTTCATGTTGTAAACAAAAATAAACGTATTTAGTGTGGGAAATGGTGAGAACTCACAGTAATTGCCGTGGCCATAAATAATTAAGGTGTGGTCTAAATGCTCTATACACGGAATTAGCTATTGTTTTGGGGAAGAACATGAAGCGGAAGTGAGACATTTCTTGTAGGATCGGTTCCTAAAATGTGATCGCACATACTTGTGAACAAAAACATTGTCGCACACTCAGTCTGGTAGATAAATGAAATGAAATTTGATTTGTTTAATGACAAATTGCTTAAAATTGAGTGGTTATCTGAGATGGTAGACGATCAACAAAGTTTACGATCTTTTTATATATTTAAACAAATTTTAAAGATAATTAGTTCTTAATACGAGTAATATTGAATTACGCTTTTGAAAAATTGGAACAATAGCCTCGTCATGAAGTTCGCAAAAGAGGGATTTTTTTTAATTGCTTGCCCGCATCACTCTCAAAATTCGCTGTATAAAATGTTAGTTTCATAGACGAAGTAAATTCTATGAAATTCTCGGTGTATTTCATATTCTTAAAAGTATACACGGAAAAAAATTTAGATGGTTTTACTGTTTTTTTTTTTAAAGATTCCTACCTATAAAAATTGCTCTTTTTAGTAATGTAAAACGGAATATTAACTATAATAAATAGGTAAATGAAATAGACCAAATGTATAGGTAGTCCTGCTATTTATTTTGGTAAAACTCCATTGTCTCCAGTTATTCGTAAAAAAAAAAACATCGAAAGATCAACTAAAATTACGTAAATTTTAATTTCTAATTTTAGTTAGGGAGCAAATGCAAACTCTTCTTTTTCTTCTTCAATGGCACTACAGCCCAAATCAGGTTTCTTAACATTTATTCGTTATTATGAAAGGGTCGTTAGCCCTTCGCACAAACCTCTATCCACAATATTTCATGGTCTCAGATTGAAGCCATCCGGACATACCAATACATATAGTGCGGTAGAATTATACGTCGACCGGGATTTGAACTCCCGACCTTCGCATTGCAGACACGCTAACTTCTAAGCTATACCCAAGCAAACTTTTCTTCGGAAAAAATTTGAGTAATAACATGTCGAACATAACAAACGTGCGAATTTTATATCAAGAAATTTTGTTCATACGGAACGACGCCAGTTAGTATTCCTAAACGTTTTAGTAACTTACCCATTTGATTTGCCAATCTAACTTTTAAATGAAACATACATGCTACCACTGCAAAATGGAATATCAGTTATGTATAAGGCTAAAACAGTATAAAACTAAATGTCTTTGCAGTCAACCTGCAACCTTCTTAGAGTGCAGACGTTTTCTTTTTTTCGAGTGTCTCTGGATTGTCGAAGTAAACAAACCTTAAATTGCGTAATCTATTTCTCTCGAACCGGGCAGTTCAATTCTTTGTGTAATAACTTTATTTTACATAGTGCCTTCAAACAGTGCCAAACGAAGCCGCGATGACTCGGATGAGTCACTCTTGCGCAATAATCTAAAAGTTAAAAAAAACGGTAAAAATGGCAAATACTGCTAATAGGTATCACCTCTTAGGTGATCTCGATAATACCAATGACGATGTCGCCGAAACCTCACCGCCCAAAAAACAGAAAATACCTCCAATCGTTTTCTCAAAATTGGACTTACAAACAGTTAAACTTATAATGAAAGTTTTAGACATTAATGATTACAAAGTAAAGTTGACTAGTTCGGGCATCAAACTGTTGCTGCAGTGCAATGACATTTACCAGACCACCATCAACCTCCTCGCATTTAAAAAAATCCACTTTTTCACTCATAGCACCAGTGATAACCGCCCCGTAAAAATTGTCCTTACTGGATTGCATGCCATGAAGCCAGAAACTCTAAAAAGCCATCTAAAGGAGATTAACATAACGTGCAGTTATGTAAAGGTTTTTAATTTTTCTCCAGAAAAGCGGCGGTATGTTGATCATTTTGAGAGGAACACGGGAACAAAAATTTCGGAGCTGCGTAAGACGAACGTCATAATGAACACCATTGTAGAGTGGAAATACTACAAATACAGGAAAAATGGCCCAACACAGTGCAGAAACTGTCAAATGTATGGTCATGACTCATCGCACTGCCACCTTCCAACCCGATGCATGATTTGTAGTGAAGCGCACTTGCACAACGATTGTTCACTAAAAAAACTGAAACTGGCAAAATTAAATGCGCAAACTGCAATGGGAATCACATTTCTTCGGACGCCCAATGTCCCAAACTCGCCGAATACGTCAAAATTCAGCAGAGCTTTTGGCCAAAAAGCCGAAATAGTGGAACCAACACAACGAACAACACACTGGCCAGCAAACATTTCCCAGCCTTACTAATACGGAATGCAGGGCAGATGTCAGCAATGCCGCAATCCACACCGAATTTGCCAACATACGCAGCAGCGCTTCGTTACTCGCCTGGACACCCGCACACCAGCACACAACCAAGTGCCGATTTATTTACAACGGACCAGCTGATAGAACTTTTATCTGAGCTTATCACCAAATTAGCCGGTTGCAATACTAAGCAGCAACAATACCAAGTACTGGTAGAACTTGCAAGTAAGTTCTTATATGGCTAACAACAACTGTCTCTCAAACTGTGACAATTTAAAAATGATTGTCTGGAATGCTCAAAGCATATGCAACAAATATGTGGAAGTTTTTGATTTCTTAAATTCGAACAATATAGATGTTTTAGTTTTAACTGAAACATGGCTCAAACCTAGTAATAAGTGTAGTAATAGTAATTATATTGTGCATAGAAACGATAGACGTAATATTGGTGGAGGCGGTGTTGCAATTTTCATTAAGAAAGGTATTAAACATTTGCTACTTCCTCAGTTGAAGACTCAAATTATAGAAACATTGGGTATTGAATTGTCTGACCTGAGACTTAAGATAGTCGCAGCTTATTTTTCTGGAACGAAATTAAATAAAATGAGGCTGGAACTTTTTAAAAAAGACATTAACCTTATGATCAACGGTACTGGGAAGCTACTTATCTGCGGGGATCTAAATGCCAAGCACAGACACTAGAATTGTTTCAATGCCAATAAAGCAGGAAGAATAGTAATGGACGAATTAAGCTCAATGGTTGTGCATCCACCTACAGAGGCAACCTACTATCCTGGTAAAGGTAGGTGTTCCACTTTAGACCTTATTTTTAGCAACGGCTCAACCACTCTCTCTCAACCAGTTACCCTACATGAACTGTCTTCCCCCCCATCTTCCTGTTAGTTTCAATATTTTGTCGGACACACTAATAAATAGAGTAGAGCACACTACACCCTGTATAGTAAAAACCAACTGGATAAAGTAAAAACGTCTGCTTAAAAATCAGTTAACGGTTATGAATCTCGATCTCTCACGTTCTGTGTCCCAAGACGAAATAGATAAACGTGTTGAACTTCCAACTGAAAAAATGATAGAACCTTTTCATAAATCAACTCCTAAAATTAAAGTTCCTGAAAATGGATTTTTTATTTTCTTTACATAAGATCACTCATAAAGCGTAGGAACGACACAAGAAGAGCTTGGCAAAGAACTCGAGACCACACATTAAAGAGGAAAGTAAACCATTTAGTTAAATTAATTAAATTCTCTATATATCAAATTAGAAACCAAACATGGAAAAGCCATAGCCTTTACTGATCAAGACAAAGCAGAAGCACTTGCAGACAATTTCTACAAATACCACCTCACTGCGCAAAACCTGGGCGACAAATCTACACAAGCTGCAGTTAAAGCGTATATTAACACCCCAATTAGTGATATTCAAGAACTGCAACCTGCCGACCTAAGTAAACCTAAGGAAATCAAGGAAATTTTACGCAGAATGAGGCCTAGGAAGGCGCCAGGAATGGATAACATCTTAACCCTCATGGTTAAAAATCTTCCCAAGACCGCACTTGTATTCCTGAACTTTATATACAATTGCAGCTTAAAGATTGGTTATTTTCCAAAAACTTGGAAGCAAGCTGTTATTATTCATATCCTCAAGCCAGGAAAAGATCCTACGAATGTCGGAAGCTACCGACCAATTAGCCTACTTCCTGATATGGGAAAAATATTTGAAAAAATTATTTTAAATCGCCTAAACTCAATAGTTGAGAGCAAACGCATTATACCTTACTTCCACTTCGGTTTCAGACCTAAACTTTCCACTACGCATCAGCTATCCAGAGTCAATAGTGATATTTCTGTAGCATTTGCAAATAAAAAGTCAACCGGAATGATTACTCTGGACATCGAGAAAGCTTTTGACTCTGTTTGGCATGACGGTTTAATTTACAAACTTGCCAAGTTTGGTATTGATGA
The DNA here is from genome assembly GCA_963669355.1 of Chorisops tibialis. NCBI lineage: Eukaryota > Metazoa > Arthropoda > Insecta > Diptera > Stratiomyidae > Chorisops > Chorisops tibialis. Next base: position 259,997,593 of record OY770262.1, on the reverse strand, counting down.
TTACCTTGTTAACCTTATAGCATTTATTTCTAACAGAAAGGCTGTCGTGAGGGTAAAAACCATTTCTCGGACTTGTATAATATCCCTGCTGGTGTTCCCCAAGGTTCCTGCCTAAGCCCAGCGTTATACAACATTTTTACGGCAGATATTCCCAAACGACCCGAATGCGAAATCGCTACATTCGCAGACGACACGGCTATTTACACCACTTGCTCTGATCCGAATATCATTATCAATAATTTATTAGCACAGCTACATGATATCAATAACTTCTACTCCAACTGGAAAATTAAAATCAATGCAAGAAAAACTCAATGCATATTTTTCACCAAACGAAGAGCAAAGCGGTTTCTTCCAAATCCTACACTAAACGTCCTGGGAGAACAGATCCAATGGGAGAAGTTATTAAATATTTAGAAATTCACCTTGATAATAAGCTTACTTTTCACGCACATGTAGATGCGATAGTATCTAAAGCTTCAAAATCTATTCGCATTCTATATCCACTGGTAAACAGAAGTTCATGCTTGTCTACCGAAAATAAGATGCTGTTATATAAAGCAGTTATCCAACCTGCTATCACATACGGCGCACCAGTTTGGAACTCTTGCGCTAATATCCACAAAAAAAAATTACAAGTCATCCAAAACAAATGGCTAAAAATCCTTTTAGACAAACCCTGGCATTTCTCGACAAATCAATTGCACCAACTAGCGAAAATAAAACTAATCCAGGAAGCGGCAAATAAACTCACCGAAAAATTTACATCCAGACAAGAAAATTGTGACAATCCCCTAATCGAAGCAGTTCGAACCAATTAACCAGTAATAATTTACTTTATTAATTATAGGTTTAGCTAATAGTTAAGGTAGGTTAAGTTAGTTAATGTAAGTTTTATGTTAAGTAATCATATGGTTTTTGAATTGTTTTCTTTTTCCTAATCAATAATAACTTAAATTAGTACATTTTATTCGATAGTAATATCTAAGTTACCAACATTGATGAGAAGACAAATTGTCTGAACCCAAATTTAACAAAAACATATGTGTCAAATCACTGTAAGAAGCTATCATAAACAAATAAAATCTATCTATCTATCTAAATGTCTTTGCACATATGTAGCTGAAATAGCAGCTAATAAACAGGGAGATGCATAGTAAAATAACATTTTACCATAATATAGAGCACAACTAACCTTATAAAATCGTTAAAAACTTAAAAACTCCACCAATGTTGATTAGGGAATTATGCTATGCATATTTTTTCGTGTACATTTGTATATGGTGGGATAGGAAGGAGGTGAGGAAATAGCATGATGCAGTTTTGTTAAATTTCTCTTAAAAGATGTTTGTACAAAATTTCAAGGTCGTAGCTTTTAATTTGTTGTTTATTAGTTGATTTATTGAAATTGGTCGAAATAATACACGGTTAGAAATTTTGGTGTAAATTCTATAACAAAATGATTTTCATATAAATCCTTACAAATTATTTATAAAATGAATATTATCCATCTCGATAAATTTTATAGCTGGATCAATTCAAATTTATAATTTTTCTTATAAACCCATTTTATTATTTTTAAAAATCAGTTTGACTCTTATGAGCACTTATGAAAATATTTTATAAAACGAATGTGTAACATTTACAAGGAAAAATATACATTTATTTATCCATTCTTCATGTATAACTTTTTTAGCCCAATCAGATAAATTTTATACTTAGTCCTTATAGAATTATTTTATTATATTTTAGCATAGATTTCATTCGGAGTGCATATAACAATATTTTATTTAAAAAATATATAAAATGGATATCAAAAAATATTCATTTATAAATCCATGACTCTTATTAATTCCATTCATTTGTACCACTTTATATTTTTAAGATTGGAGCCAAAATTACAGTTATAAATATGCAAAACAAGTTGTAATTTTTATTCATGTATATAGTATTTAAATATTACAATAACATATAAAAAAATAGATTATACAAATGCAATTACATTCTGCTGAAATTAAACAAAATTAATACTAAATTTAGGTGTTTATTTATATTATTGTCCGAATATAATACTTTTCGATATTATGTACATCTTTTTATTTATTTTAGAAATAGAATAATCAAATGATAAATATTCAGTGAAATTTGATAAACAAAATAAAAGTAAATTATTTTCTTTGGAATCTTTATTTATTTTATATGCTTGATAAAACTCATCAAATACATCAAATTTTTCACATAAAAAATGAAATTTGTTTTTATTAACAAAAATATACCTAGTCCTGCCATAAGTTCTGTCACATAATTTCTCACATTGGCAACAACTTTATTTTATGAGTGACATTTCAATATCGGCCAGTTTTATAAACGTCATAATGTTGTTGACAGTTGATGGTCATTTAAAGTGTGTTCGTTAACGTGTGAAGATGGAATGGGGTGTAATAGAAAACCGAACTGCAGTGATTGCACTACATAAGTGTGGAAAATCCGCGAGTGAAATTTTCAAGTTGTTGTGCCCGTTAAAAATAACGCAAAGATTTGTGTATCGTGCGATCCAGAGATATAACGCGATCCAGACTATTGAAGATCGACCTCGTTCTGGACGTTCGCGTGATGTACGTTCTTCTGCTGCCATCAAAGCGGTCGAGAGTCGAATTCGTCGAAATCCGCTTCGTAAACAACGAATCATGGCTCGAGAGATGAACATCTCCACCCGAAGTATGTCTCGCATCATAAAATCTGACCTCGGGATGAGTGCCTTTCGACGATCAACGGGACATTTGCTGACTGAGCAGTTGAAGCAAATTAGGAGCACCAGATCGAAAGAGCTCCTTCGGCGGTACGGCAACCACAAACATCGAGAAATTTTATTTACCGATGAAAAAATTTTTACGGTGGAGGAACATTTCAACCGCCAAAATGATAAGGTGTATGCCCACAGCTCCGCAGAAGCCCGAGAAGTTGCCACTAGGGTACAGCGAGGACATCATCCAGCATCAGTCATGGTATGGTGGGGTGTCAGCTACGAAGGGGTCACCGAGCTTCATTTTTGCGAAAAAGGCGTAAAAACTGCAGCGAAAAATTATCAAACGGACATCCTGGAGGGATGTGTGAAGCCGCTGAACTCTACGCTATTCAACAATCGACATTGGGTTTTCCAGCAAGATTCTGCGCCAGCCCACAAAGCTCGAACCACACAAGCGTGGTTGGAAACCAATATTCCACAGTTTATAAGGGCGACGGAATGGCCTTCTGGGAGCCCAGATTTGAATCCCCTGGACTACAAACTGTGGGCGGAGTTAGAGTCCATGGTGTGCACGAGACGACACCCAAATATCGAGAGCCTTAAGCGATCTTTGACAGAAGCAGTAGCTAATTTTCCGCTAGAAACAGTGCGTACTGCTATCGATGACTGGCCCAACAGATTAAAGAGCTGTGTTAAGGCTAAAGGCGGCCACTTTGAATAATTTGTTGCTTATTTTACTTCCATTAGTATGCCAAAATAAAATATATTTTCCTTTGTCAAAAACTCTTTTTCATTTATACAAAAATTGCCCATATACGTGTGACAGAACTTATGGCACGACTAGGTATATTAATTTATAAAAATTAGATTTACTTGATAAATAATAAATAAATTGCGCCGATAATGAGCAAAATAATTAATCCATGAAACTGTGTATATTGTAATTAAAGGCTTACTATCAAGCTGATTCAAGTAACTTTCATATTTTTTAAAAATATCGAAATTCAATTGAGTTATCTTACCAGTTCTCGGACCAATACTGAGGTTGTAGTTTTCCCAGGTTTTTGTAGTTATTTAAATTGGATGTAAGATTTTTAAAATATTGGTGTTTCGCTTCATACCTTAAAGTCGAAAAGAAATTAACTGGACCCATTTTCTCATATACTCGTGGGTAGTGGATTAGTAAATGATGTTTCGGTATTAAATGAAGATTGAATTCGGTTTTTAGAATAACTAAGTGGCAGCTCATCAAAACACGCAATTGCTCAATGTGGTCGGTACTTATCGTTTTTGAAAATATAATTTGTGATATTTTTAGTATTGTAGTCACAAGTTCTCATTTTTTTCTCAGATCAACACTAATAATATCACCGAAAATAAATGGGAAATGAACTAGTAAGCATCAACATTTTGAAGCAGAAAGAGGAAATGAATCTTTCCGTATAAGACAAGTAATCAAATTTTTACGAAAAAGATAACCATAATTAAAAGATCGGGTCTTCGGTTATCATAATCTAAGATTTTTTGTTTCACCAGAAAGTTCAAAAAAGTGGTAAGTGCGTATGGTACTATTCCTTCGAGAAGATCATGCAAGGGATCAACTGTGTTATTTTCAATTGTTTTAAAATACTGTAATTCATTAAGTGAACACATAATTTTTACACCTTTTCTCTTTGTCAGATCAGCAGAAACTAAATTCATACAATACTTCAAACTATTAATGGTGCGCAATTTCAATTCATCTTCGCAAAATGTATTTTAAATCTCATCTCTGCGCGATTCACAAAATCTACAAAAATATCTTGCATTAAAGCTTCCAGCGAATCCAAGTATTAAATTACCTCCTAGGTTATCGTGGGTTATTCCGATTAATGTGCCATATAATTTATTTCCATATATATTAATACCTTCTAGTTCTAATATTTTGAGATCTCGTAGAATGGTATCTAAAATTGCATTATAATTTGCGCATAATTTAATATCGTTTGCATTAAATAATGCAAGTAGATGTATATTTTCTAATTCATTTAAAAATCTGGATGGCAAATTTCTGACTGTAAAGTATAAAGCTCCTATTTTGTGAATAGTTTTGCGACTTCCAAGACGATTAGTACTTTCAAAATCGTCATAGAACAGTTGAATTTGTATCGAATTTCCATTAACTTTAAATACCTTGTTCTGTCTACAACTTTCACCACAACAGAAGCCAGAAAGATGGTTTTCTTTTCAAATATGGTCTCTTTCATTGGAAAATTTGACAAAACTATCATTTTTAAACAAGGCCTCCAAAGTTTTTAAAATTGGTACATACTGAAATGTTTGTTGAGCTAAAAACCTTACTACTTTTTTAGACTTACTGCAGTATCTTTGGTCTCTAGATGATAAAGCTATTTCAACAGGCGCAATAAAATAGGGTGATGACTTAAAAGTTTTGCATCTTTTATATTTTGAAGAAACATTTGTTAATGAGCTAGTAAAAAGCCTTTTTAAAGCAACATTTGTTCACTTACAGGTTTTTTTTCTGTATCTAATTTAGAATTTTCAACAGTTTTAATGAAGCTTTGCGACACATTATTAACTAAATCAACTGTGTAATAAAAAATAGTGTCATTTTATTAATGATTGTGTCTGGAAGACCTAAAGAATTTAATTGTCCTTTAAATGACAATGTAGTAGGAGTTTCTTGAATGATAACATCATTGTTGGTATCGGGTTTTCCAATAGAGACTTGACAACTTTGAATTCAATTTGTGAACGCACCCTTTCATTAATCATCAAACTGTTACTGTCAATCTATTCAGTAAGCTTAACATTTTTATCATGGTAAAGTACACGAAGGAACAACGTCTGCAAATTATAAAAATTTACTTTGAAAAAAAGTTGTCAAGTCCTTATTGGAAAACCCTTTATATGGACTTAAGGAGTTTTCCAATAGGGACTTGACAACTTTGAATTCAATTTGTGAATGCATCCTTTCATTAATCATCAAACTGTCACTGTCAATTTATTCAGTAAACTTAACATTTTTATCATGGTAAAATACACGAAGGAACAACGTCTGCAAATTATAAAAATTTACTTTGAAAAAAAGTTGTCAAGTCCTTATTTGAAAACCCTTTATATTCTTTTTGTTCGCTGACATTAATAGCTTCATGTGCGCTTTCAGATCCTACCACAATACTGTTGTGAGCTAGGGGTTCGCCGGGATTTCAAGTAAAACACAGTTCGTTTAAAAATAAATAACAATTTATTTAATCGCTCGTTTAACTTGGTTTTCCGCTTAATTCGCACTTTAATTCGGTTTTCCGATTAATTCGCACTTTAATGGCAATACCGCCGCGTACTATTCTATCGCTTCCACTGGTTCGCGTCTCGGTCATCAAATGACTGGTTCCCGACTGAAAGCTTTCGTATTTTTATACATTTCTCACCTTATGACTATTCTCGAAGCTTCCTTCGGTGTGTATGTGTGAACTATACTGGAAAGCTCTAGATCTTTAATTGTGGCTTTCTACATTGTGGAGTATACTGTTCTACATAATTCTTGTCTATTCGAGAGAGATCGAGCTGCGGTTTTTTTTTAATTAACACAAGCTATAATTATTCACATGTCCGAAATGCTCTTCAATACGTATATATGATCTCAAATCACGGGATTGATTTGATCACGAGCCTCTTCCATTCAAATACGAGTATTATGGTATCATTCTTATTAATTTATGGTTCTGATTCCAACAAAATACAAAACATTGTGTTCAAAGAGCCATTAAAGTAAGCAGATTATATATCCCACATAATATATTACTAACTACATTCTCAAAAATTGCTTGTTATTGCGATTTTTATGCGATTTTTATGCGGACGAAGTCGCGGGCGTTTGCTAGTAGATAATAAAAGTAAATTATTTTCCTGTAAACTCGTATATGTGTGTTGATTTTCAGTTTTGTTGCTAGAGCCATAGTAGAGATTTTCGAATTTTTAGTATTCGGCCTTACTCCTCCTCTGCCTCCCCTTCATCCATACAGCTAAAAAAGTTGCAGCCTGGCTGAGATCAACTCCCATCTATAATTCACTCAAGATGAACTTTTTATCTTCAAGAGTTTGAGCGTCAATTTTCATCTCACGAGATGTTCTTTCCAAGATACGTGTCAGTCGAGGTAAACTCCGAGGTACCTTAAATTGACAATCCTACTAACAGCTTGTCCGTTGAAAACGATATTTACCTCAGTTTCTGGTGGCTTATTAAAGAAAATATACTTGGTTTTCACCAAATTAGTAATTAAAGTGCATGGATTCATACATTGATTTTATCAACGTCCTTGTTTATGCTATCTTGGAGTGCTGGTATACTAATTGCAGTGTATATTAGTGCTATGTCATCTGCGTAGAATGATATTGCACCACTGAGATAAAGTTTGCGATAGAGTTCGTGTAAATGTTTTACAATACTGGACCCAATACACTTTCTTGTGGATTGCCACTAGTAATAGGTAGAAACTACATTTTCAATCACGTCGGATTGAGATCTGGAAGTAAGAAAGCTTTGAAATCAGCTGTACGGAGTCCCATGAATCCCAATCGCGAAGTTTTTTTTTTAGTGGAATGTGATGACCTACTGTTTTGAATGCCTTACATAAATCAATAAAAACAGCAGCCGTGTGACATTTTTTATCACAAGAAGACTGAAGTTTAGTCACAATACCTAATAATGCTCATTTTGTGCCCGATTGGAGTTTAAATCCAAACTGTTTCTGGGAAAAAAATTCAGTGATCTTGGAGTTGATTCCTCACGATTAATTCTAAAATTTTCCGACATTGCACTGTAAACTAATAGGTCCATAGTTAGAGGGGTCTAAAAGCAACATCCACATTCTCCACCATTGAAAATTTTTTAAGAACTGCAAAACCTCTAAAATTATACATTATATCTACACTTTTTTCCTTAAACAAGGGATTTCGTAGAAACAATTGATAGTAAAAGGTAATTAAAAATAAACTGCCAACAAGTCGGGCGAAACTTTATTATTCTTGGGACGAGTTGCGGATGAGTGGAAAGTCAATATGCAGTTTAGAGTGGTTAGGGAAGACTAAGTGAAAGGGAGTTCTTGGGCAGGGCTGTTGTTAATTTAACAATATTTCACTCGTTTCTGCAAGTTTTTATGAGGGGAGGAGGAGGGGTAATAATAAGGGTGGGTGGATGTTAATAGCTTTTTAGTTAATTGTTAGAATCACGTCCAATATTCTCTGCATAGAATGTGTTTCATAGACGAAGTTGCATAGAATTTTCATAAAATTCGGTGTATTTTACATTCACGAAACCGGACATTTGTATGAGAGGGGGTAGAGAAGGTAGGGAAGTCGTAAAATTTGATATGTAGTTTTATTTCGATTCTCTTGTAAGGTGCTTGTATAAAATTTCAAGTTCGTAGCTTTTAGTTTGTTGGTTATTAGTTGATTTAATGAAATTGGTCGAAATCATAGTTTTGTATGGGAGGGGGTAGAAGGGCAAGTGCGATTTCAAAAATTTTAACGTAATTTCATTTGAATTATTTTTATAAGTTTTTTTGCACAATTTGAAATTGATAGCTTTTAATAGTTAGGTGATAATTGATTTCTTAAAAATGGTCGGAAAAATAATTTTGTATGGGAGGGGGTCTTAAAGGTTTTCGACCAGTTAATATTTCGTATATTTAGGGATTTTTTTTAAATGCATTTCGCAAATTTTCAAGTTTCTACCTTAAAATTTCACTCAAAAATTTTCAGTTTATTTGTTTTTTTCAATGCACATGAAACACCTTGTGCACGTTAGACCGGGGGTCAGTTTATAATAATTATGGATCAATTTATTATTATTTTGGTATGTGCATCAAATAGAGGTATTCACACCAGAGCCCTAAAAAAATCACTCAAAATTTTCGACATTTTTGTTTATCACCTCCCTCCTCTTACACCTCCAAACTTAAAACTTACCAAAATTAATCACTATGCAGTTCTACAATCTGACAAATTTTCGATTTGATATCTTTACTCTTTTTTGAGATATAAGGATTTGTAATTTTGAAAAGTGCGCCATTTTTAAATGCTCTCCATTTCCCCCTACTACTATTATTTCAACATCCTATATTTTTTTTTGTATTTTCCTAGTATAGCTTAACATACGTTTCAAGTTTCAATTACATAGCTTAAGAGATAGTTGAGATATTCATTTTTAAGTGTTTTTCCCTGCACCCCCTGACCTTCCCTCTTACAATAATCAGCCACTCACTAAGCTGATTCCGATGGATCTACATATATGCCGCCTTGATGGTCCCAAAATATGAATTTTTCACGATAAGTAATTTCGAAGATATAATCATTTGAAAAAACAATTCGGCCGACAATTTGTTTTAGCCCCCCCTTTTCGGACGCCAATGGATAAAAAAATTAAATTATTTTTAGAGTTTGTCTTACAAGCTTCTCTATATTTCTACTGGTTTTCAACTTTCTATCTGCATTTGTGGTGGAGATATTAGCAATTCTAGTTTTTGACTCTTTCCCTCCCCTCGCCACCGTCTTCCACCTGACAACCCCCCCCCCCCCCCCAAAATTTAGAAAATAGAGCTCACTCACCCAATCAACAATCCACCCAAAACCGAACATTCTACCTTTAACGGCCTCGGAGATATGAGTCCATATGTACGGCGTACGGCGGGAAGGATTTTTTTTTTGCATTTTTAAGCTAATTTAGTCATGAAACGCGAAAAAACAAAATTTCAGGGTAGCATATTTTTTTTTCTGTGTCGATCACAATACTTTATTATTAGAATAATAAAGTAAAATGGGTTGTCTTATTAATTTTAGAGGTTTTAGCAGTTTTTAAAAAAATTTCAAAGATAAAGAATGTGTGTTCATTAGATATATAGCTTTCGGAGCCTGATTTGTGTACAGCAAAAGCTTTGCTAATCTTCCAGCGACTTGGTACTATTCCATCGGCTTAAGATGAACTAACGATTGTTGAGATAGGTGATCAGCGCATTTCTTTATAGTATTTGCGTCATCCGACGATGATCGATATGTTATTAGGTCCCACTGACTGAGATTTCTTTTAGTATCACAATAACAGTCACTATATCATCTTCCGTCGTCAGCGCGAATTCACTAAGAGGAGTTATATCAAACAGCGTTTATAAAAAGGAACAATCGTTCAAAACAGCTAGATTTTTAACAGTTGTGATGAAATAATTATTAATGTCGTTAGCAGCCTTTGTTTTGGAATCTTTGTCAGATATGATACAAAGAACTTCATCTTTTTTTGATGATGCCGTACCAATGCAAACGTTTTCCATGATAGCACACTAGATAGCTTGATGGTCAAAAGTTGATTTGAAATTATGTGCAAAGTAGCGTTTTCGTTTATTTCTCTTCAGCGTTGTTGTTTTTTCCCTGCAAAAATTAAACTAACTAACCAAATTTGCTGTACCTAACACGTTGTCAGCTCGTCATCTATCCAGGGTTTATTGTAAGAAATTTTGACTTTTTGGAACGGCTGTTGAAATTGATCAAATTGCCACTCTTGTACACAGCTCATTCGTGCATGAAGATACCATATCTCCAATGATTAAATACGCAGGCACCACCTCCAACAATTCTTGTTGGAATTATCCAGCGTAAGTTTTTCTTTTCAAATTTTGACGGACAGGCGAGGGGAATCTGCCTTCATTCCAATACCGTCGGTAATTTTGGCGCCAAAACATTTTATTGAAGTGATGCCTGCGTAATTTTTGCCCATTTTTTCCATTTGCCCATTTATTTGCCACGAATCAAACATATTTTTGTACTAGATTGTTATACTCGAGATGAAATCGGAGAGTATATTTTGTTTGCCTTACCGTTCCTAACGCTAAGAAATAATGCTCGCCCAGAGCCGCCAAGGGTACAGAAATATTTGTTGTTGCTCAAAAATCTCGATTCCGAGTGACCGACTGTCTGTCTGTCCGTCTGTTGGTCTGTCAGTCTGTCTACAACATAACTTTTGAACGCTTGTCTTATGTAATTTTTAGCAAAAAGAAACTAAGAAACTTTAAGTTCGTGAATAGACAATATTCCCCCTGTACTTCTCCTACCCCCTCCCATACAAATTTCATGAAATTTTGAAATTTAAAGAAATTGATTTTTCTCTGAAACTATTTGACCTATCGAGCTGAAAATGTATTCAAAGTATAATGATTTAAATTTCATTTACTTAAAAATATATTGATCCGATCCCCTGACTCCTTCTACCCGCTCCCGTACAAATGCACAATTTTCAAAAATGCATTTATTCCATTTTCATTGCAACTATCGAAGGCGAATGAATTAATTTTATTATAATTGCAACTAATTTTGAACAAAATTATCAACTTTATCTTATTCCAATCGCTCCATCCCTTCCCATACAAAATGACACAATTTCGCAATTTGACAATAACGGATTTGCTCAAAATGTATTAAATCTATTGATCTGAAATTTAGAAGATATTACTTTTAGTATAACTTCAATCTACCAAATACAAATTATTCATGTTCTCTCCCTCCTTCCACCACCTCCCATACATGCCGCACTTTCCCATGAAATGCTTTAAGCCAATTTACTCAGTGCGTATAAAATTTTTCGAGCTGAAATTCTGTACTAAATATTTATTTAGAATTATTCATAAGACTGAAAAAAATTACGCGATTAGCTTTGGCCCATCTACCCCCTCCCATACAAAATGCCACATTTTCGCAATTGAACAACAAACGGATTTGGTCCAAAAGCAGTAAGGCTGATCTGAAATTTTGAATATACTACTTTTATGATGATTTCAATTTACTAGCTTCTGCCCCCTCCCATACAATCTGACACAATCTCACAACTTTAGAAAAAGTCGATTTTCCTGAAAAGTATGTATGCTACTGATCTGCAATTTAAAACATATCGAAAGCATGATGTTTTAGTTATTTTTGAAAAGTCATTAAGAACTCGCTCCTCCTTCTCCCACCTTCCACACAAACTGCGCAATTTAACTAAATCCAATACACTAATTTTCTCAGTATTTATTAAATTTTTCAATTCAAAATTTTATATAAAACATTTTGATAGAAACTCTAGCGTGATGTGAAAAAATTAGTTAGTCGTCCCCTCTACCACTTCCACTACAAAATTTGTTAAGATCAAAAAATTTCATCTAGAGTATCGCACGATTGAGCTTTAAGCCCAATCGTAGTCCTATTATGTTTAAATACATCATTTAAATTTTTTTTTGCACAGTAACTAATAGCTTCCGCTCCCGGAAATTTTTTTCCTTTTCATCTAAAGTGTATCACATGCTTAGGCCTTACACTCAATCACAACACTTTCCACGTTTTTTTTATTGATCTCATTAACGTTCATTAACTATGATCTTAAATTTATTCCTTATTTTTCTTAAAAACAAATTTTCCAATTTCGGATTAGTAACAGAAATTATGAGATAAGATACATGACTTGCAAACTGAGATATTGCATATACTTCCAGGTATAATGAATCCCAAATTTTTTGTTAGGAACGAGAGAAGTTGTGTTTTGGGTCTATATAAAGTAATTTATCTCAGACTTATCAGGGCTTATTGTTATCCCGATTGATTTAAGCTGAAATTGTTTAAACAACTAAAAATAACTGTAATAAAATAGATCATACGGACAGTAGAGCATAAGAAACGAAGTTTCATTTCAAATAGATTTGATTCGTAATCTCGTCCCAATTATATGGCTACAGGAAGGAAACTTATGCTCGTTCAACAATAAAACGCAACAGAAAGCATCTGCTTGAGCAGAACAGTTCGTGCGGTTTCGTCATTAGCTAATCCTAGAACCCTTTAAACTTAAAACAAGATTCGAAAATTGCTCCAAGGGTACCTATGCATGCCATTCCTGTCCTGTACTAAGGCTATAATAACAATACTTGTTTAGCATATATGAGTAAATTCTTGTGAATGTGGCAGCCAATTACGGTAATCAATTTCACAAATGCGGAAACATTTCATTCGAAAAGGACAAAGAGGAGAAAAGGAGTCACTTAGACAAAACAATTTTCAAAGTGTTCCAGAAAGGTTCTTACCAACCCTGTCGTCATTCATAGAGTACTGCACAAGATGAGCACTTGCCTCATTTTCCTATGGCTACGCCAGGAGAGTGCAACGAGTGTAATTCGGTTAATCTGCATATGAGGGTGAAAGTCGGCTTCTTTTAACTTTGTATAATTTTTTATTTCCACAATTCTCCACCTACTTCTGCCCGTAATTCAGAGCAGGGAAGTAAGAGGCCAAGACTTGTTGCCAAGATTTTTTGTTCGTACTATGGCGTATTTAAAAGTCGCAGCTATTAGATATGTCACGAATATTATAAAAATGCAAACGAAACCGACCTCATCGTCTGATATGTTTTGTGCATCCAAGTGTAGCGCATCTCGTTGTTGCTATTGACAATATAAAATGCAGCTGAATAGACCGTAAGAACGTTGCAGTGCATGCGTTAGTGATTATAAATAATAAAAAGATGACATTGAATTTCGAATATGCCAACGAGGTAACATCCTGCAGAGTTGCCTATTGGCATAATAAAATTCTGAAGAGGTGCAATTGCACATGCCAAGCCTCTTAATGCAATTTTCCAGCTAATCAGAGGTTTTGAGCTTTGAACTTTTCAAGAATCATATAATTAATGGAGTTATGAACATACTTCATGAGCGGTGCTATGCACGCCTTAAATGTGTATTTTGAAATGAGTAATATAGTTTAAATCCACTCAGTGCAGCAGAGCATTTTATAAATATAAATAACTAAAGCACTTAGCTATTTTTTAATAATTAGCTACTATAACGTCTTGTGTGGTTGAGGAATTACCTCATCATCATCATCGTAGCTTCACTAAAAGACAAGTTTACACTTTAATTAGTGAAAGAGCGAGTGCAAGTGTTTAGTTAGATTTAGTTTTAGGTTGTAGGAGAGTGGCTTCGTAAAATCACAATGCACTGGGGCCATTTAGTTGGGCCCATTGTGCTTCCTTATTTATTATGAGATGGTTGCTACTTCTGCTGTGCTCGCCACTTTGTTCGAAAGCGGACTGCTTTGCTTCCCCTAGAAATTCAAATTTACCAGTCAGCATGATGACAAGATCGTCTGCATATGTTATTGATTTAAGATGGAATGATTTAAGTGGAAAGGGGTTCATTCACGGTTAGGATCCACAAGATAGGCGATGTTATGCCGCCTTGTGGCGGTCCTATGTGGACAGAGCCTTTTCTTGTCTTTTCACTCATCCGTGCTACGATTTTTCGTGAGCGAAGAAGCTTAACCGTTCATCCAGTCAGGAGAGGTTCCACACTACGGCAGACCAACCGCCTTCCACGTCTAGAAAGGCACCGAGTGCAACCTCCTTATGATGGAAAGCTTTCTCTACGACGGCTACCGTCAGATGTGAGTCGGTGTCCGTGGACATACCTTTCAGATAGGCATGTTGGTGTAGGCACCTGATCGAGATGTTCAGATTTTCTCGTCCACCAATCTCTCGAGGCCATGAAGAAGGAACGAAGTTAGGCTGATGGGCGGACAGCCGGGATATTATGAGAAACTCTGCCTGGTTTAGGTATGAAAACCACCTTAACCTCTTGCCATAGCTTCGGTATATGGCAAAGCCTGATGCATGCTTTATAAATATCAACCAGATTATTCTTTTATCTGTATTCTGGATCATCGCGGGATAAACTTCATCCAGTCCTGGTAACTTATTAAGTTTGAAGGAACTGACCGCAATTCCTATGTTTTCTGGCGTCAGGAGCCTATCTACTAGTTCTAAGTTAGCTAGAATATTATCGCCATATGAGCTTTGTGGAGGAGGCTCAAAGCATCCGTGGAAATGCATGTATGGGTTTTTGGATAGGCTCCTCTTTATCCTACCAGTATTATCGATTTTATCACAGAATCTCTTCCTTGAATTTCGTTTGATGGCTTTTAGCTGTTTTTTACTTAAGTGCTGCTTGGTATTTGTCCCAGCCTGTGTGACGTTTGCTGGAATTAGCTTTGTTAAAGAGCTTCCTTGCCGGTTTTTTTTTAGAATATCAAGATCGGTTTTCCACAAAAATATCTTTGGCGTACTTCTGAGCGCAGGAACTCTTGTCTGAGGTTGTTAGTATATTCGTTAGCATACCAACTCTTCTTCTCTAAGAAATCTGGTGTTTTTATTGGGTAAGGAGATATTGCCTGTAGTTTACGGTATATTAGCTCCTGATATTTAAACCAATCCATTCTTGCTGGATTCCTGTAAAACCGGTATATTGATCCCACTATTTCAACTCTTATCCAAATGTGGCTTAGCGAGGATGGGTTTTTTGAAACTCTCCAGTTGCTGACCACTAGTGATTTAGAGTTAGTTGGGATTATTACCAACAGTATAAACATTTAGATTGTTCATGCTAAAAAATTTTACAATTAACTTACCGCGATCGTGATAGTCTGTGCTAGACCAGTAGGTGTGATGGGTATTGGCATCACAGCCTAGTACCAAGTCCCCTGTGTTGGACTGGACAAGCTGGCACAGGTTAGTCGTTGGAACATACCTTGCTTCGTATGGCTGGTATGATGGAACCAGCTCAACAACCTGCGGTGTTCTATTAAATGATCTCTCCCAGAGCGATTGGTCTGGACTGCTAAATTGTGGAATTAATGTCAATTTTAGTGTTTTTTTGCAACGACACATAGCTCAGCTATTTTGGCAGCATGAAGGACTGTAAAAGTTTTGTTGCGACATCGTAGAATGTGGTTAGAGCCACTCAACCACGATTTCTGGACAAGTGGGACATCTGAATAACCCCTTAAGAGGTGTTGTTGGAGGCTGGCGTTAGCCGCTCTTCTGTGATGTAGATTGACTTGAACCACTCTGAGTTTGGCGGCTTCTAAGAATGGCCGCATTTGGTTTCGGGAGTTTGAAGTGGACCTCGTTGAGTCCACAATTTGCGAAACCTTTCGATACAGACAACCTTTCCATGGAGCTTTGGCCAATTTCGAGAACAAAAAGTTAGCCCTTGCCTTTTTGTTCTCTATTGAAAAGCTTCCATGCCTCCTGTTTTGCAGTTTAATGTGCTGCATTAGCAGTCCAGGGTCTTCAATGATACCCGTGATCCATACAGACACTTTCATCAGTCTAAGAGCCTCTTCACCTTCCATTATCTGTAACTTGATGCCCTTCATGAACTCGTTCATCTTGGAAACCGCCTCATGAAAGAAGACCAGAGTGTTTTGGTCAGCACAAGTTATCTTAAGATAACCTGGCTCGAAGTCGTACTTCAAAAACTTGGCTTAGCTGTTGAATTAGGTAAGAGGTGTTCCCTCAGAATATTTCTCAATAAAGAGTAGACGTGAGGCTTCATCAACTCTGATATAGTGCCTAGCAAGTCGTTTGTATTAATGACTGCTGCCTGGATGGTACTCCAAGTAACGTCGCTATAGGTAGTCGATCTCGGCTGTTTCCTTTTGCTGCAGATATCAGCGTATAACTATCATCCGATCGGATACGCGTATTTTTCTGTTTGAGTGGTTCGAGCTTATTGTCGGCGACTGCGCACGCGATGAGAGTTTTTAGGCATTGCCAGAGGCGTTGCCACGTACCGATCGTCTCGAAGAAAGGGGGGATGAAACTGTTTGTACCACTTCGATATTTTCCATTGACGGTTGCGAACTGGAAGTAGCAGCTGATTTGGGACCCGGAGTCTTACTCCAATGGGCAGCCCTTCTGAGCATGTTCCATCTGGGATACTGAGACCTTTCGCCTCAGAGGACAGTCGACTCAGAGCTGCTGCCACTTTAGCAGCTACCGCATCGTCAAGCCTTGCTTTGGCAGCTTTTCTTTTTATGTTGGTTTCAGCTTGGCGATGGGTACGGTTGCTACCAACTTGAGTGGATAGGATAGTCTCAGTACCGAGGCCAGCCAAGATAGGTGTACAGGATATTGTCGACGTCGAAGCATGATCAACATCTATACCCACCTCTTATTCGGCTTATTCGGTTCTGAAGCTGCATCCCCTAATGTCATAATGAAAGCGAGATCACTGAGCTATGCCATAAAAGGCTCAGTGCACTGGGTGTTTGCCAGTAGCACAGCACTATTGGAACCTGGTTGCACCATTCTAGTAGACCCCAAACCGCGATCGGAACCGGTGACGGCCAATACGGGGGCCTCCTTCTCATAGTTTTTTTTTTGCTGGATTTTATAGAAAGAATGTTTGCTGCTATTTTCACCTCAGTATGTTCGTCAATTTCGCTAACAACAAGGCGGTTGTCGACGTGTGTCCGATGAGCACGTTAAGGAAAGGACACCTCTTAAACTTGATTCCTTGCTATTGCCGCTAACCGTGAACGACGGTCTTGCGACACACCGCGGCGTCCTCCATCCACCTGATAGGTGGCCCAAACCACAGGTATAAAACAATTTACTCAGTACGTATAAAATTTAACGAGCTGAAATTGTGCACTAAATTAGAATTAGAAATATTGGTTCAGTTCAGTTCCTCCTCATTCTCTTAAGAAGCAAATAACGAAAATTAGTTTTTTCTTGACGAATCAGGAAAGATGGAGAGCGAGTGATCGAGGTTATAGAAATTGGCTGGAAAACACGTAGTGATCAAAGCGCCATTTAAGGCAAAAAGTTATTATTTCACTAACTACAGGAAGCAGAGCGGTATTGTTTTATTGGCAGTAGTTGATCATTATTATTGCTTTCATACTATGATGTTGACATACAAGAAAAAGATCTTTCACTACAGATTATCTTGAGCAAAAAGGATCATGAAAAATTAATTCGCGGAAGGGTTTTTGGAAAACCAAACCAGTTCAGCCTAACAAGATAAGCATAATTGTTAGAACTTGTTTGGCCTTACACAACTGGATGCGCAAAAACAATAATTCAGTACATAAAGAAACATTTGGTTTAGAAAACACGGAGAACGTAGTAACGGAGGACGTACAATTACTCAGACTGGCCCCAACTGAACAGGGTAGCCACAGACTAGAGTCACTCCATGCAAGAAAAAGATGGCGCACTATATAAGAGTCATGCAGATATGTTACAATCAACACCTGCGAATTCACCTTCCCTAACTCACCATTCGTGGAGTGGTGAGTTTAGTGATTTATTTTACAAATTTCGTCCACGCTTAGACAAATTCTTCTTCTACAATGGCGGTACAGCCCAAATAGGACCTTGGCCTCCTGACATTCAGGTTCCTTACCATTTTTTTTTTCATAACTTATTGTGGAAGGGTTGTTAGCCCTTCGCACAACCCTCTTTCTACGAATTTTTCATTTTCGTAGATTGAGGTGACCAAGGTATATCCAAGCGGGCAATGTGCTGGAATTATATATTGCGCCGACCGGGATTTGAACTCACGACCCCCGCATTACCAACACGCTACCCACTAGGCAAACAAAGGCAAAGGTGAAGCTCGATATTTGGAGCGGTTTATAATACATAACTGAAAAGTCACAAACAAACATTTTAAAGGAACAATTTATCTTAAGGTGAATGAAATTGACAAACGAAAACCACTAAATTCATCACTCCATGTACTCCATGAATTTCACCGGCTACGACCTGTGAGAGATGTCAACGGAACTCTCCTTAATATGAGTGAACACCAGTTGCGACGATGGAAGGAATACTTCTCTGATATTTTAAACATCTTGTCAGAGGAAGATATTCCAGAAACAGAACAACTTCCAAACACTCAACAGCAACAATCCTCTATTAGGGACGATCTTCCAGATAAGGAAGAGATAGTTTCCGCCATTCGGTCAATGGCGGGAAGGAGAGCTCTAGGTATAGACGGACTACCAACCGAACTCCTCAAAGCGGACCCGGAAATAACAGCCGATATACTCCTCCCACTCTTCACTAAGGTGTGGAATGAAGGAAGATATCCGACTGAATGGAAGGAGGGCGTCATTGTGAAAATTCCGAAGAAGGGTGACCTTCGGGATTGTGGCAATTGGCGTGGTATATGTCTACTTACTGCCGTATCAAAAATTATGGCTACGGTAATTCTCAATAGGATTAGTGATGTCGTCGAGAGCACTCTCGAAGTTTATCAGGCTAGATTCCGTAAAGGGTCGTCTTGTACCGACCACACAAATACCCTACGGATAATATTAGAGCAGTCAGCCGAAATCGGTTCGCCACTACATCTCATGTTTGTGGACTTCGAGAAGGCGTTCGGCAGCGTCAAGCGAGATTACATATGGAATGCTCTGCGTAGGAGAGGTATTCCAGATAAGGTCATAGCTATGATTAAAGAATCCTACGAAGATGTAAGGTGTCGCGTCTTTCATAGAGGAGAGCTGTCCGAGAGCTTCCCTGTGCGAACGGGTCTCAGACAAGGCTGCATATTATCACCACCAGCCCTGTTTCTGGTGAAAATAAATGACATCTTGAAAGCTGCACTGGAAGGTGGGGAAGGTAAAGGTCTTCAATGGAGACTATTTAACATCTTAAGTAACCTTGATTGAGCTGATGACGTGTGTTTGCATGCACATAACCGTTCGGACTTAGAGTTAAATGTTCGCTCGTTGCATTCTAAATGCAAAGAGGCGGGACTGAAAATAAATGTGCGTAAAACCAAGTACATGCACACGCGTTCGAACGCAAGCACACCGATTATTCTTAAAGGACAGGATGTGGAAGAGGTGCAAGATTTTTGCTATCTAGGAAGCATTGTCAGCATGGACGGCGGAGCCGAAAAGGATGTTGAGGCTCGGCTAAATAAAGCTCGTCAGGCCTTCGGTATCCTTTCCCCTTTCTGGAGGTTAAGAGAGATCTCCCTTCGCACGAAGCTGCGAGTTTTTGACGCATGCGTCAAATCCGTGTTGTTATATGGTTGTACTACTTGGAAAGTGACCGTTCGATTTACCAAGAAACTACAGACTTTCGTAAACCAATGCCTCCGGCGCATTATAGGAATATTCTGGCCAGAATTAATCTCCAACGACGAACTTTGGAGTACATCTCGCCAGACTAAAATAGGTATTGAGATTCAACGGGGGAAGTGGCAGTGGATCGGTCATACTTTGAGGAAACCAGAGCGAAACATCGTAAAACAGGCTCTGGATTATAATCCTCAAGGAGGACGTCGGGTTGGTCGACCATGTAACACATGGAAGCGAGCAGTTGAGGAATAAACAAGTCCTGGCAACAGGTTAAGGCCGATGCTCAGGATCGCGCCTTGTGGGAAGAGTTGTTTCTGTCCTATGCCCCTTTAGGGGGTCTTAACAGGAATTTGATTGATTATAAACCGCTAGCAGCTCTTAATATTAAGAACGTACCAAAAAAGGCAAAGGTGAAGCTCGATATTTGGAGCGAAATTTAAAAAAAATGTCGATTTTTTTTGTACGTTCTAAATGTTAAGAGCTGCGAGCGGTTTATAATACATAACTGAAAAGTCACAAACAAACATTTTAAAGGAACAATTTATCTTAAGGTGAATGAAATTTACAAAAGAAAACCACTAAACTCATCACTCCATGTACTCCCGTACAAAATGACTCATTTTCGGAATTTGACAATATACAGATTTTCTCAAAAAGTATATAGATTATACATCTGAAATTTAGAATATATTATGTTTATGATGTCATCAATCCACAGTTTAAACATTATTTGAATCACCTCACTCCTTCTACCACCTCCCATACAAACTACACTTTTTGTTGAAATACTATAAACTAAATTACTCAGTACGTACAAAAGCTATCGAGCTGAAATTATACTATTATATTATTATACTAATTATACTAAATATTTATTTAGAATTATTAGTTAGATCGAATAAAACTAACTGATTAGCTTTACTACCCCTTCTCGTAGAAAGAAACCCATTTTCAGAACTTTTCATAAATGCGATTTTCTTGAAAAGTGTGAATATTATTGGTCTGAAATTTAAGAATTACAACGTGCATAATTTTCGTAGTTTTAACTGAGAATTACACTGAATCCCCCACTCCTTCTACCCCCTCCCATACAAACTAAACAATTTCACTAAATTTAGTACACAAATTTTCTCAAAACCTATCAAATTTTCGAAGCTTAAATTTGGATTATTCAATGTCGCCACTCCTTCTATAACTCCCCATACAATATTTTTTAAAATCAATAAATTTCTCTTTCATCTAGAGTATCGCATGATTGGGCTTAAAGCCCAATCGTAGTCCTGTTCTGTTTTTAATAAAATTTCGTTTCTCATATTTCGGTTCTTGCAAGTAGATATATGAAGGTAATTTGATGTCGTATAGGCACGGATATTTCATAAATTCTTCAACAAACTTATTATTATTTACTGGGAAACACGAGAGAGCACTGCGACATTTTCGACCTATTGCGCATTTATTTCCCCTTTTCCCTACCACAACTTGATAGCTTTGGATAATTTAAGTTTGTTTAAGGAAGGCGTGATTGGTAGGTCATCAGTTGTAAGGAAATATTTTCCTAGAAGATTTTATCTTCTCCTTGCTTCTGCTTCGCAGTGATAAAAAATATGTTCCATATTTTCTGAGTCGTTAAGACATTGGTAGCAGATGCCGGTTTCAGCTAGACCCGTATTTTTGAGGTGGTGGTTCAATCCAATGTGGAACGCTATGAGGTCAATCAGAGAACTTATGTCACTCTTGTTTAGATTTAGGATTTCATCCACTTTGTTTTTCTGTAATAGGATTAATTTTTCGGTGATTGATAAACCTGGAAGTCTATTCCATTAGATTCTAAGCTCTTGTTCAATCCAATTTTTAAGTATTGAGTTTTCGCGGTATGGCTCTGGTCAAATAAAATTTATTTTTCTAAATTGAAAGACGGACTGCCTTCTCGTTTCTCTCAATTTCTAGATGTCCTATTACCCGGTTGGTTCCTCTTCTATTTTAGGTAGCTTGGATTGCCAGTCCTTGCGTTCAGTGATTATAATTTTGAAGTTGGTTTCAAATTAATTTTTTTTTGCAGGTTAGAATCTCTTTTACCGTTTTTTTCGGGTTTTGAGGCGACCTTTAAGATTCCCCGGTTTGTATTTGTTTTTCCTCGGTATGCGTAACACTCTGTTGATAGCTTCCTTTTTTATTTGGAGATATATTGGATAACATAAGCTGTGCTTTTTGTTGTAATATTTTAGTCCATCAGACTGTTGATCCATATGTGACTATTGGGAGTATAATAGTACATCAGTATATCTTCTTGGAGTACGGCAAGTATATTTAAAATTTGAAACGATTCGTACAGGTTAATGGGACTTTCTATGATTCACTGGAGCCCTAAAAAAATTAAGGAAAGTTTTCGATATTTTGGCTCACCACATTCCTGTCCTTACACCTCCAACTTAAAAAATCTGCCAATAAGTCGGGCGCAATTTTATTATTCTAGGGACAAGTTGAGGACACGTGGGAAGACTATATGCAGGTTAGGGTGGATAGGGAAGACTATGTAAATGGGGGCTCCAGGGCAGATATCTTGTCAATTATTTAACACTTAACTGCGATTACGATTAATAGCTTCAGTACACAGAATCAATATTTCCTTCGCTTATATATGCAAGTTTGTTTAAAGGCGGGGGGGGGGGAAGGAGGCATGCGATAAAAGGATGGTTGCGTGTCAATAAATGTTTAATTCTTTACTCGAATTGTGCTCAAAATTCGCTGTATAGAATGTTAGTTTCATAGACGAAGTAAATTCTAAGAATTTCTCGGTGTACTTGTTCTTAAAACCATACATTTGTATGGCAGATCTTAGAGGAGGTGAGGGAATAGCAAAACTTGTGATTCAGTTTTGTTAAGTTTCATTTGAACAAATGTATACAAAATTTTTGGTACGTAGCCTTTAATTTGTTGTTAATTAGTTGATTTATTGAAATTGGTTGAAATCATACTTTTTTATGGGAGGGGGTGGAAGGACAGTGGGATTACAAAACTTTTGATGAATTTTTTTGAAATAGTTTTAGAAGTGTTTCTAAAAAATTTCAAGTTAATAGCTTTTAATGTTTCGGTGATAATTGATTTCTTAAATATGGCCGAAAAAATACTTTTGTATGAGAGAGGGTAGAGGTCTTGGAGGTGTTCGACTAGCTAATATCTTAAGCTTTTAAGCTTTTTGTCAATACACATGCAACACCTAATTTATGTTAGGGCCACCTTTGGTGGATAACAGTTTTGGTTCAAATTCATATTTCAGTATATCATTCCCATCTTCATCTCAAATATTTACAAAATTAAGGATCACATAGCACTACGATTTGACAAACTTTCAACTGCATTGAATTTTGAGATATAACGGATAAAAATTTTGAAAAGTACATCATTTTTGAAATGCTCCTCATTCCCCGCGTCCTCCAGCTTCTAATTTTTAAAATGGCTTTGCTGTCTTCATCAACAGAGTCTTTCCATCGCTTGCGTGGTTTGCCTACTGGCCGGTTACCACTCGCTTTGCCTTTAAGAACACGTTTGGAGATTCTTCTGTCTTCCATTCGCTCTACATGGCCAGCCCAGTGCAGTTTACGTAGCTTGATGAACGTTGAAGCTTCTGGCTCGTCATAGAGTTGATACAACTCATGGTTGTATCTTATTCTCCATTCCGTTCCTTCCTTCACAGGTCCCAAAATTCTTCGGAGGACCTTTCTTTCAAATGCGTTAACTGCTTTTTCGGAAGTTCGCGTTAATGTCCACGTCTCGCTGCCATAACAGAGCACAGGTCGTATAATAGTTTTATAAATCCGCAGCTTATTGTTCCTGTGCACTTTTTTGGATTTCATTATTGGAAGTACCGAATAATACGTCTTATTTGCTAGTATTATCCGTCGTTTGATTTCGTCTGTTTCATTACCGTCCTTTGCTAGATTAGCCCCAAGATATATGAAGTTGTCCACACTCTCAAAATTATATTCCGCAATTGCTATGTTTTGTCTAATTGGCGTTCTCCTTCTTGTTTGCGTCATTACTTTTGTTTTGCTTTCATTAATGCGCAACCCGACTTCTTTTGCGGCGGAGTCAAGATTGACAAATACCTCCTTAGCACTAGGGAAGGATCTTGGTAGAATGTTAATGTCGTCAGCGTATGCTACTAGTTGGGTGGACTTGAATAGTAGTGTCCCGTTGGTCTCGACTGGGATTTTTCGGAGGACATACTCTAGTGCCAAGTTGAAAAGCATAGGGGCTAGACCATCTCCCTGCCTTAAACCACATTCCGTTCGAAAGCTGGTTGTGGAATCGGTTTGTATTATCACTTGTTATTCAGTGTTCGTCATTGTGAGTCTTGTTATTCGGACTAGTTTTGGAGGAATTCTAAAGTCAAGCATGATTTGGTACAGTACGCTCCTGTCGATACTGTCGTATGCTTGTTTAAAATCTACGAAGATTTGGTGCACGTCTGTGTTATATTCCCAGCATTTCTCAAGCACCTGTTTCACCGAGAATATCTGGTTTGTTGTAGATCGTCCGGTTCTGAATCCCCTTGGTATTCGCCAATTATTTGATTAGTATAGGGCTTAAGACGACGTTCAATTATTTTTGTCAGGATTTGATAGGACGTACACAACAATGATATACCTCTGTAGCTCTCACAGCAGAGTTTGTCTCCTTTCTTGTAAATTGGACATATAATGCTTTTTCGCCAGTCGTCGGGTATGATTTCCTCTGTACAAATTTTGCATATCATGTTGAGCAGTATTTCAGCGACACAGTTTCCACCGTTTTTCAGAAGTTCAACTGGTATTTCGTCAATTCCCGGCGCTTTGTTTCGTTTTTGGTCACAAAGGCTGCTTTGATTTCAACAAGCGTGGGTAGTGTCGATGATGGTTCATCTTCGTCAGTTGAGGCTTCAATTGAAATGTTGTCTGTCGTTATCGGTGCTACTGGGATGGGATTCAAAAGATGTTCAAAGTAGAAAGCCCATCTCCTTTTGATTTCTTGGGCGTCGCTGATGATGTTGCCCTCCACGTCTTTGCAGAGACTGGTTTTAGGCTTGTATCCCTTTTTTAAGTCTTTTACTATTGCGAATGCGTCCTGCGTTTTATTTTTTCTCATGTCGTCGTCCATTTTTTGTATCTTGTCATTATGGTACTTCCTTTGTTTTCGCCTGTTGATCTTTTTCGCATATCGCCTAAGCTCGTCATATCTTTCTATTTTGGCTCATGTTGGTCGTTCAGTAAAAATTTTGTTAGCCTCGTTCTTTCTATCTATTGCATCGCGACATTCTTGGTCGAACCAATCATTATTTTTTCTCCGTGCTTGATATCCTAATACCTCTTCTGCGAAGGATTTGATGCCGTCTCGTATTTTCAGCCACGCATTCTCCACTGGCATATTTTGAATATTTTCGTATATTGGTGTCAGGTGTTTATTACATGCTAACATGTAAGCCTGCGCCACGGTTTCGTCGTTAAGCTTGTCGACATTGAATTTGCGAGCTCTACTCGTTTTCGAATATCCACGACAAGCTATTTTGCATCGATACTGAGCTCTGATTAGATAGTGATCAGAGTCGCAATTCGCACCGCGGAGAGTTCGTACATCAAGTATGCTGGAAGCAGCCCTTTTCTCAATTAGAACGTGGTCTATATGGTTGAAGGTGTGACCATCTGGTGATGCCCACGTTCGTTTGTGAATATCGCGATGTGGAAAGCACGTAGAGCTTACTATGATATTTTTGCTGCTTGCGAAATCAATAAGACGTTGGCCATTGTCGTTGGTTATGTCATGGAGACCGTGCCCTCCTGTTGTTCCTCTATGAGCCTTCTCTTTTCCGACTTTTGCATTAAAATCCCCTATGACAATTTTTAGGTCATTCAAGGGCAGTGAATCATAGGTTGTCTCTAGGGTGGCATAAAATTCGTCTTTAGTTATATCGTTCTTGTCTTCTGTTGGTGCGTGAACGTTGATCAACCAAGTGTTGAAAAATTTAGTCTTTATTCGGATTGCACATAATCTTTTACTTACTGGTCTGAAGCTCGTGACCTGCTGTTTGAATCTTTTGTCAACGACAAAAGCGACTCCAAACTCTCTGCTTCCCGACAATTTTCCACTTGAATAGATTGTGTGCGATCTCATGTCCATAATTTCGCTACCGAGCCATTTCATTTCTTGGATGGCAGTTATGTTCATGTTGTGTTTTGCCACTTCTTCGAGGAACTCTTTCAGAGCTTCTGTCCTAAATAAGGATCAAACATTCCAAGATCCAATCCCATTTTTCGTTTGCGGGGTTATTGCCGTTGAGTCCATCCTTTCCGAGGCTGTTCTTCATGTTTCGGGACAGTGTTTTTTTCCGGTGATGCGTTGTCGGCGCCTCGCCCAACCACCGACCTGGAGGACCGGTCCTACTTATTTATTACACCCTAGTAGAAAAAGGGTGGGAGTTTTGAGCTAAATATGACATGCTGGAGTTCTCACAGCTATGCTGCAAGTCCAACTATGTCATACTTTTTGCCTACTTCCTGAGACGCACTGGTGTTACTGGCCATTTAGGTTAACTCCATTTTCCCTCCTGCTTTCTCAAACCGGGCTTGGAACCGTCTATGGACCGTCATTATAGTGGAAATTTATCCCAACTAATTGGTCTTAAAATAAGAATTTCTTGGATCAAGTAAATCCGAAGATATAATATAATCATTGGAAGAAAAAATCAAAAACTCGGCCAACAATTTGTTTTTAGCCCCCCTTTTCGGACGCCAATGGATAAAAAAATTAACTTATTTTCAAAGTTTGTTCCACAACCCTCTCTATACCTATGCTGATTTTCAGCTTCCTATCTGCATTCGCGGTGGAGATATTAGCAAGAAGAGTTTTTGACTCTTTCCCTCCCTCCGCCTCCCCCTTCCACTTGACACTAACAAAAATTTAAAAATTATTTAGCTAACTTACCCGGAGGTAGTTTCAGGATGAGGTTTTACCAATTCATGAAACTATTTTCGAGGAACACTTCACGGACCTGAGCTAACCATCCCCCTGTGGGATGGGGCAGTAAAATTCATCCACAGCCAGTCCTGCTTGCCCTAAAAATGGCAAATGGATGGCATGGTCTTATCACCCGTGATCTTAAGACCTAACTCATACGCGAAACGGATATAGCGCTTCGGATACGGACGGATTCTACGGTAACGAGTTTTGGCATTCGAGAACGGACTATGATTGGCTTCTGGAACGTTCGAATATTGAATTAGAAACATCATTCTGGACGTTGATCCTGAGAGTGAATCCAAAAATGGCGTGGCGAGAAACAGTTCCATCAGCTGGGAACCAATCTCGGATAGGATTAACGTCGTCAGGCTCAAGGCCAGTGTCAGAAACGTCACAATTCTGCAGTACTACGCACCAACTAATTCCGCAATACCTGGTGATAAACAGGGGTTTTATAAGCAACTGATCGATCGTATTCCAAGAGGTGATATTATTATCGTCTCAGGAGATATGAATGCCCAGGTTGGCTCTGACAACACTGGACTAGAACTTGTCATGGGAAAGCATGGCAATCCTTGGGTCGACGCGTCATGACCTTGGATTAAGAGATCTGAAAATGACGAATTATTTGTGAAGTTTTGTAGTACTCGGCAAGTGGTCATCGGAGGGTCCCCTTTTCCGCACAAGAGTCACATCTCGGGTTTCCCCTGATGTGTATTACTCAGTACCAAATCAACCATTTGGCTATAAGTCACCAATGGAGAAGATGTCTCCTCGATGTGCGAACGAAGTGTGGAGCTGACGTGGGGAGCGATCACCACTTTACGGTTGCCTCCCACTCTTTCCTGAGGTGTGGAATAATGGAAGATATCCGACTGAATGGAAAATTTTGTGAAAATTCTGAAGAAGGGCGACCTTCGAGATTGTGGCAATTGGGGTGGTTTATGTCAACTTGCTGCCGTATCGAAAATCATGGCTAAGGTAATGCTCAATAGGATTAGTGATGTCGTGGAGAGCACTCTCGAAGTTTATCAGGCTGGATTTCGTAAAGGGTCGTCTTGTACCGACCACAAAAATACCCTACGGATAATATTGCAGCAGTCTGCCGAAATTTGTTCGCCACTACATCTCATGTTTGTGCACTTCGAAAAGGCTTTCAACACCGTTAAGCGAGATTACATATGGAATTGAAGCGAGCAGTTGAGCAGGAGACCAGAGGAATAAACGACTCCTGGCGACAGCTAAAGGCCGATGCTTAGGAACGGGCCTTGTGTATCTGTCCTATAGGGGGTCTTTACAGGAATTTAATTGATTCACTTATGGAATGCTTTGCGTATGAGAGGTATTCCGGATAACGTCATAGCTCTGATTAAAGAATCCTACGAAGATGCAATGTATCGCGTGTTACATATAGGAGAGCTGTCCGAGAGCTTTCATGTTCGAACGAATCTCAGACGAGGCTGCATATTATCACCAGCCCTGTTTCTGGTGGTAATAAATGACATTTTGAAAGCGGCACTGTAAGTTCGCGAATATAAATGCCTTCAGTGGAGACTATTTGACATCTTAAGTCACCTTGATTATGCAGATGACGTGTGGTTGCTTTCGTTCGGTCGTTACATTCTAAATGCAAAGAGGTGGGACTGATAATAAATGTGCGTAAAACCAAACCATCATAAGACCTGTGCTATGCTATGGCAGCGAAACGTAGACTTTAACTTAGGCGTCCGAAAAACTACTGAACGCCTTTGAAAGAAAGGTCCTCAGAAGAATCTTCGGACCTGCGAGGGAAGACTCGATCAGGCGAATACGATACAATAGAGAATTGTATGCTATCTTCGACAATCCAGAAGCGTCAACCCTTATATAATTTAAGAAGTTAGAATGGCAAATCACTGCTAAGATTTTCTAACTGGAGGACGTGGTCATTGAACCGAGATGGATAGAGGCAAAGTATTCAGGAGGCCTAAGTCCAATTTGGGCTGTAGCGCCATCGTAAGTAAGTAAATAAGTAAAACCAATTACATGCACATGGATTCGAACACTAGCACACCGATTGTTCTTAACGGACAAGATGTGGAAGAGGTGCAAGATTTTTGTTTCCTCGGAAGCATTGTCAGCATGGACGGCGAAGCCGAAAAGGATATTGAAAAACTCGCTAAAAGCTCCCCACTCCTCTTACCACCTCCCATACAAATTGCACAGTTTCACTAAATCCAATTTACTCATTTTCTCAGTACCTTTTAAATTTCTTCAAGCTTACATTTTCAAAGAAACATTCTGATAGCAATTCTGTAGTATGAAAAAAAAATTTTCGGAATTTACACTGTTTGATTTAATATGAGTGACGTTTCGGTCTCTGCTGAGACCTCTATCCAAATCAAACAATGTAAGATCCGAAAAGCAGAAAAGCTTCTGAAATGATTATTCTAAAGAAAGACGAGCACATGCGAAAGAAAGGCATTCGTAATATAACGGCGAGATAAACAGCGAACAATAATATTGCGAAAGTGAATAACAAAATTACGTGATATTGAAAAGTGTTGAATTTGTAAGCATAATAATAAATTTAACATTATTAAGATACTATTCGATCGAAATATGAAAAACAACTTTCCTCAATTGTCGTTGACACAATAAAAATTATAATTCACTTAAAAATGTTTATTAAACAGTATTTAAAATTTAAGACCATTTTGGAGAGATTGTGCCTCCCCTAGCGAAAATCCTGCGGACGTTTACAAGAGTCATCCATAACATGTGCGCAAACAAATTGTCACTAATTATAAACAACTTTCTTAGCGCGAATCAACACAGCTCGAAATGTTGTGCCATAATTTCAATCTACAGCACTTTCGAATCGATTTTAAAAATTCCGCTCTCTGTAGTTTTTGCAACGCATTACCAATAAGAATTATCGTGAGTATTCAACATCGTTTTGAAGTCCTAGTTCACAATCAGTCGTGAAGTGTAGATTTTAACCACACATATGCCAACGATTTCAGCAATACAAAAGACAAAACTAATAAAGCGCAGTCATGTGAGTCCATTTAGCGCAGGAAAAACTCGATTGCCAACAACCCCTTCGTTGGTATATGAAAGTCCTTCCACTTCCGACAGGAGGGTTGTGACATAAGCAGACAGTATATTGCCGTACGCAAGCAATCGGAAGTAATTGATATGCTAAACAGCAGTGTATTCTCGCGACAACTTAATTCGGGGCAATTTGTTGCCCTCATCGCTTGTTCTCCTACCTATCATTAACCCCCTAAATCCCATTTTTTTCACCTTCTCACGTATTGTTATACCTAAGCGTGTGCATGGCATGCATTGTAGTCCTGTTGGCGGTGCGGTTCACTATGTTTCTAGTGGAGAGGAAAAAATGCATTGCCACGTCGTGAATAATGGGTGAATCGCGGAATAAATCCGTGCAATGGGATTCATGGGGTTGACAAGAAGAAGAAGGAACCATCCCAGTTCCAATCCTTTGTCAACCCACTTGCGCACATGCCCATGTTAACAGGGGATTCCGAAAATATCCTTGTGCCGTGGTGCGCTTTCTGATTCCAATCAGAGATTTTTTGGTCCTGTGGGTCGGCTGCCGTTATCCTGCTTAGTCGTTCTTAGTCGGTCCCCATAAAGACAATTACCTCCGATAGGGTGCAACGGTAGTGCCTTGTGTACCAGCTTTCCCTGGCCTCCAGTAGCAATTCGAGCCATTCGAGAAGATGTTGTGCGTGTATCTTTCCGCCGGTGTAGCTATCGTCAAGTAACATTTTTAACGCGTTTTTAATTGGACACCTGTCGAAGGTGTTTACACGCTTCGCAAGTGGTATATCTGTGTGAATTCTTCTCAAGGGTGATTCCGATTGGCGATGATGAAGCGAGACCCGTCGTGGTAGAGGTAGCTACATGATCAATCGGCCAGCCTTAGATAAAACTGAGTCGATCGTTAGTGTGAAGTGCTTTGTGGCTTTGCTCTAAGAACACCTCCATTCAAAAAGTTTAAGCGATTGATTTGTCCGATTTGTGCCAATAAAATACGCGGCCACTGCTATAAGAAAGGCTCAAGTCGAAAAAAAAGAAACACTTTGAACTGATCGACGTCTGAATTGTTCGCGGGCCTTTCTCATCTGGACCGATGATCGGTGGAAAGCAATTGTACCAGAGCCATCGGAAGATTCAAGATAGTGTGCGTTGTTAGAATGGTTAGAAGCGAACCGAAAGGCACGGGAAAGCTTGTTTCGTATCCGACAAATAGAAAAAAAGTAATCAAAAATCAACATGCCGCCGCGATCAGTTAGTTGTTCACAGCCTTCGCCTAGTACAGGTAAATGCAGAGATCGCTTGAACTCGCTACAATTAACGTCTTGTTGCTGAGGAGTTGGTCGCGTTGAAAGTTAGTTCGAGCTTCTGAAGATCTTTTTCTTGGAACCTCTATCTGCGAAGACTTTGAGACCTAATTGGTAGCTACTTGCTTACTCCCATCACATGCGATCCTGGAGAGGGTTGGACCTTTCAAAGTAATAAGTTCCTACGATAGCTCGACAGAGCCTTATATACTTGAGGAATTCTACAATACGAGTACGTTAGTGTATCAGTGCTTTGTGTTTACGAGTTCAATAGCGAATTATTTGTGTTTTAGTTGTGAAAAAGAAAGAAAAAAAAAATTGTGCACAAAAAAATGTTGTAAAGATAACCAAAGTGATCCACGAACAGTGGGTGGTGGTGGTGGGCTCAACCTTCTAAATGTGACAAAAATTATGAAAATATCAAGTTTTTATGTGGAAATACCCAAAACAAGTATGGGTTGTAACGAGTGATGTGATGTTGTTAAATCATTTTCTTAAAATTCGAAAAATTTTCAATAAATCTCAGGTACTTTCGTGAGTAATTTTTTTTAATGAACACACGAAAATGCCAAGTGTTGATTACTTAAGAGAGAGTGCGCCGAAACTAGAAACCAATTCGCATCGAAATGTCCTGCTGCCTGTGGAATCTTCTCTTCCTCTTATTAATGTTACTGGCTGGTGCTAAGTGGTAAGTCAATTCTGTGAAATTTGTTGTCGTCCTTTGATATGGAAATTAAGTCCTTGTTAGGTCGTTAAACGCTCACTCTCTGTTTCATACGTTAACTTTATGCGTGCGATGTAATAGGGGAGAAGTTTGGTGAATGTATGATGTAATGTAGGTAGTTTCACCTATGGCGTTCGTTATTGCATTGCAATTTGAATTTAATGCAGTTTAGAGTTGAAATCGTTGATTTTATTATTTTATGTTTGGAAATTATTGAGTTAATTATTAATCCTGGCCAGCTAGGGTGTAGCCTAGTAGGTAGCGTGTTGGTCTTGTAATGCGAAGGTCGTGAGTTCAAATCCCGGTCGGCGCAATATATAATTTCAGCAAATTGTCTGCTTGGATATAGCTTGGTCACCTCAATCTACGAAAATGAAAAAATTCGTAGAAAGAGGGTTGTGCGAAGGGCTAACAACCCTTCCACAATAAGTAATGAAAAATGTTAAGGAACCTGAATATCAGGAGGCCAAGGTCCGATTTGGGCTGTAGCGCCATTTTAGAAGAAGTAGAAGAAAATTAATCCTGCCCAGCGTTAGAGATTCCAAAAAACTAGTACAATATAAATCTACTGAACATTTTTATGATAAAGTGTGAGACATTCGTGTGTTGTCGACTATATATATTATACAATCATATTTCTGTACGAAGTTACTTTGTTATTTTCATGGTTATTGCGTATTTTTGTTCCTATTTTTTCGAAGTAAAAAAGAAATGAAAAACTATTATTTTCCCTTATTGTAATAAGACTAGTTGTTGGCACTCCGGATATATCACTTCCTTTTTGCAAGTAATTAATGCAAATTTTAATTAATTATGATCCTTTTTAGCTAGAGTGTAGCCTA
This sequence comes from Chorisops tibialis, assembly GCA_963669355.1. Classification (NCBI taxonomy): domain Eukaryota; kingdom Metazoa; phylum Arthropoda; class Insecta; order Diptera; family Stratiomyidae; genus Chorisops; species Chorisops tibialis. The sequence continues at coordinate 259,964,986 of OY770262.1, read as the reverse complement.
GTGGGTAGCGTGTTGGTCGTGTAATGCGAAGGTCGTGAGTTCAAATCCCGGTGAACGCAATATATAATTCTCACACATTGCCTGCTTGGATATACCTTGGTCACCTCAATCTACGAAAATGAAAAATTCGTAGAAAGAGGGTTGCGCGAAGGGCTAACAACCCTTACACAGTAACAAAAAAATGTTAAGGAACCTAAATGTCAGGAGGTCAAGGTCCGATTTGGACTGTAGCGTCATTGTAGAAGTAGAAGATGATCCTTTTTATCTTCTTTTGTTAATAACAGTAAAAAAATTAATGATTATTTTGGCAAGAAACATTGAAAAAAAAATGCGAATATTGAAAAGGTGGGTGTGGTTAGAATACATATTTCCTAAAGTTTTTTTTTTTATTTCGTAGAGGCATTGGACAGAACCAGTTTTCTTCCACTCTTTTCAATGCATTGGTCAGAACCTATTTATTTCTTCGAGTTTCCTTTTAGATGCTCGCTCCTCATATTGCTACGTGGTCGGCAAACGCGACGTCATTTGATGAGTGACCGATCCACTGCCGCTTTCGCCTTTAATTCTCAATAGGCTGTCCAGTTGGACTCTAAAGTTGGATATAATCGCTGATTTGCAATTTTATGGTAAAATTTTCGGCCACCTTCCTTATTGCACAACTATGTAAAGATATCGATTTTACTCACGCATGCTTCAAACACCAAAGTAACAAAAATATTGCATCTCGTACATATCTTGTCCATTTAGAACAATCGGAATGTTTTTTTTTCTTTTGTATAGCTAGTTTTGCTTTATTTTCATATTACATTGATTTTCACATGATTTTGCATTACTCGCCCTTTTAGGGTTAGCTTCTGTGATAGGGATGAGGTTAATATTAATTATTATACTCTAGATGAAATGGATATTATACTCTAGATGAAATGGATCATGGGCTTATCACCCGTGATCTTAAGACCTAAATGATACGAGAAACGGATACATCGCCTCGGATACGGACTGATTCAACGGTAACGACTTTTGGCATTCGAAAACGGACTATGATTGGCTTCTGGAACGTTCGAACATTGAATGACGGGGGAAGAGCTGGGGTTACTCGGTCCTTGCACCGCCAGTCAGTGATCGACCGTGAAATGAAGCAATATAACATCCAAATCTTGGGCTTGAGCGAGGTCAGGTGGACAGGATCAGGAGAAGAACGAACCCCTAGCGGAAACACTATTCTGTACATTGGCCCTGAAAGTGAAGCCAGAAATGGCGTGGCGTTCGTCCTTACGCCGAGAGCGAGAAACAGTCTCATTAGCTGGGAACCAATCTCGGATAGGATTATCGTCGTCAGGCTCAGGACCAGTGTCAGAAACGTCACAATTCTGCAGTGCTACGCACCAACTAATACCGCAACATCTGGTGACAAAGAGGAGTTTTATAGCCAACTGAGTGCCACCTTCGAACGTGTTCCAAGAGGTGATATTATTATCATCTCGGGAGATATGAACGCCCAGGTTGGATCAGACAACACTGGACTAGAACACGTCATGGGGAGGCATGGTGACCCTTGGGTCGACCCTTCACGACCTTGGATTAAGAGACCCGAAAACGGCGAATTATTTGTGGAGTTCTGTAGTACTCGGCAAATGGTCATCGGAGGGACCCTTTTTCCACACAAGAGTCATCATAAAACATCTTGGGTTTCCCCTGATGGTGTTACTCAGAACCAGATCGACCATTTGGCTATAAGTCGCCGATGGAGAAGATGTCTCCTCGATGTGCGAGCGAAACGTGGAGCTGACGTGGGGAGCGATCACCACTTGATGGTTGCCTGCTTGAGATTGTGTACAGCAGCTATCCGACGACCACAAATTCTTCAAATGAAGCGCAAGCTTAATGTGGATAAACTCAGAGATCCCAAAAAAAACTCGAATACACCACCATTCTACGCGAAAAGTCATCCACATTGGGTGAACATGAAATGCGCACACTGGACGCCAATTGGGAGGCAACCAGAAACACTTTTCTAACTAGTGCTGAAGAATCTGTGGGATATGCGCAAAGCGGTGAGAAACCCTGGATGTCGCAAGACACATGGGACAAGGTTGGCAATCGGAAAAAAGCCAAATTGGCAATCATCTCTCAACCCGATGTCGACCAACGAACGCCCGACTTGAGGCAGAACTACCGCGATGCTCATATACAGCTTAAAAAGGCTGTTAGACGCGACAAGAGAAAGGCCATTGAAGATCTGGCAAACAAGGCAGAATCTGCGGCTTACCTTGGGGATATGGGTTCACTATTTAAAATCATGAAACAGTTGACGAACAGGAATTTCACCGCCAACCACCTGGTGAGAGATGTCGACGGAACTCTCCTTAATATGAGTGAACACCAGTTGCGACGATGGAAGGAATACTTCTCTGATATTTTAAACATCTTGTCAGATGAAGATATCCCGGAAACAGAACAACTTCCAAACATCCAACCGCAACAATCCTCTATTAGGGACGATCCCCCAGATAAAGAAGAGATAGTTTCCGCCATTTGGTCAATGGCGGGAAGGAAAGCTCCAGGTATAGACGGACTACCAACCGAACTCCTCAAAGCGGACCCGGAAATAACAGCCGATATACTCCTCCCACTCTTCACTAAGGTGTGGAATGATGGAAGATATCCGACTGAATGGAAGGAGGGCGTCATTGTGAAAATTCCGAAGAAGGGCGACCTTCGGGATTGTGGCAATTGGCGTGGTATATGTCTACTTACTGCCGTATCAAAAATTATGGCTAAGGTAATTCTCAATAGGATTAGTGATGTCGTCGAGAGCACTCTCGAAGTTTATCAGGCTGGATTCCGTAAAGGGTCGTCTTGTACCGACCACACAAATACCCTACGGATAATATTAGAGCAGTCAGCTGAAATGGGTTCGCCACTACATCTCATGTTTGTGGACTTCGAGAAGGCTTTCGACAGCGTTAAGCGAGATTACATATGGAATGCTTTGCGTAGGAGAGGTATTCCAGATAAGGTCATAGCTATGATTAAAGAATCCTACGAAGATGCAAGGTGTCGCGTCTTGCATAGAGGAGAGCTGTCCGAGAGCTTTCCTGTGCGAACGGGTGTCAGACAAGGCTGCATATTATCACCAGCCCTGTTTCTGGTGGTAATAAATGACATCTTAAAAGCTGCACTGGAAGGTGGGGAAAGTAAAGGTCTTCAATGGAGACTATTTAACATCTTAAGTCACCTTGATTATGCTGATGACGTGTGTTTGCTTGCACATACCCGTTCGGACTTAGAGTCAAATGTTTGCTCGTTGCATTCTAAATGCAAAGAGGCGGGACTGAAAATAAATGTGCGTAAAACCAAGTACATGCACATGGGTTCGAACGCAAACACACCCACCGATTGTTCTTGATGGACAGGATGTGGAAGAGGTGCAAGATTTTTGCTATCTCGGAAGCATTGTCAGCATGGACGGCGGAGCCGAAAAGGATGTTGAGGCTCGGCTAAATAAAGCTCGTCAGGCCTTCGGTATCCTTTCCCCTTTCTGGAGGTTAAGAGAGATCTCCCTTCGCACGAAACTGCGAGTTTTTGACGCATGCGTCAAATCCGTGTTGTTGTATGGTTGTACTACGTGGAAAGTGACCGTTCGACTTACCAAGAAACTACAGACTTTCGTAAACCAATGCCTCCGGCGCATTTTAGGAATATTCTGGCCAGAAGTGATCTCCAACGACGAACTTTGGAGTACAACTCGCCAGACTAAAATAGGTATTGAGATTCAACGGCGAAAGTGGCAGTGGATCGGTCATACTTTGAGGAAACCAGAGCAAAACATCGCAAAACAGGCTCTGGATTATAACCCTCTAGGAAGACGTCGGGTTGGTCGACCATGTAACACATGGAAGCGAGCAGTTGAGCAGGAGGCCAGAGGAATAAACAAGTCCTGGCAACAGCTTAAAGCCGATGCTCAGGATCGCGCCTTGTGGAAGAGAGTTGTTTCTGTCCTATGCCCCTATAGGGGGTCTTAACAGGAATTTGATTGATTGAGATGAAATCTGAAAGTATTATAAGTTTGCCACACAGTGCTTAACGCTAAGAGATAAGGGTCGGAGAAAAAAATGAATGATACAGGAGTTCATATTATCTTTCAAAAATCTCAAAACCGGACGTCCGTCCGTGTCCTTTCTAGCTCAAAAACACGTTGGATTTGATGCAAAAGTAAGGCCAAGCTTGTGAACCCTTTCTAAAATCTCCCATACAAAATGACTCATTTGCGGAAATTCACATTAAACGGATTTTCTCAAAATGTACACAAATTTAGATTTCTCTTTTACTCTAGATGAAATCTGTGAGTATATTGTGTTTGCCTTACCGTTTGTAACGCTAAGAAATAATGCTCGCTCAGAGCTGCCAAGGGTACAGAAATATTTGTTGTCGCTCAAAAACCTCGATTCCGAGTTGCTGTCTGTCCGTCTGTCTACAGCATAACTCTTGAAAGCTTTGAGCTATAGTAATAAAAATTTTTGTGCGTAATTTTTAGCAAAAAAGTAACTTTAAGTTCGTGAACGGGCTACATCCCTTCACTCCTTCTACCCCCTCCCAAACAGATTTCATGAAATTTCGAAATATTAAAAAATTGATTTTTCTCTGAAACTATTTAAGCTATCAACTTGAAATTCAGATCAAAGTATAATCATATAGATGTCATTAATATCACGGAATATTGACCCGATCCCCTAACCCCTTCTACCCCCTTCCATACAAATGGACAATTTTGAAAAATACATATTTTCGATTTTCATTGAAACTAGTAAAGCTGAAAAGACGAAATTTTGTCAGAATTAATTCTACTATAATTGCAATTTATTTTAAAAATAATTATCATCGTCCCATCACTCCTTCTACCCCTCCCATACAAATTTCACGAAATTTTGGAATTTAAATTAAATTATTTTTCTTCGAAACTGTTAAAGCTATCAACTTAATATTTTGTATAAAGTATACAAATAGAAATATTAATAATGCGATTGTTGTAATTTTTTTTTTTTTTACGGTCGTCGAAAATAACTTAGGGGGTCACCCTTCAATGCGCGATGCACAGTTAAGTCGACACGGGTACGGGGAAACAAGTGGATAGAGGAAAACTAGTAGGGAAACACAGGAGGGGAGATTTTGAAGTGGCGGTGAACGTTGTTCTTAAATTTCTGGAGGTTGTATCCTGTCGGAAAGAGATTGCTTGGTAATGAGTTCCACAACACTGTCGTCCGAGGGATGAAGGACTGCCTAAACTTCACTGTTCTCCACGGCAAGAGCTTCACGGTGTACTCGTGTGAGCGTGCAGCTTGGCGAGTATTTCGGGGGGCATTGAATGTAGGTGGTATAAGGGCTTTTAGTTCCTTGCTGCATTTACCATGGAAGCACCTATAGTAAATGCAGAGTGCACCGATATTTCGACGATGCTCGAGGGAGTCAATTGAGGCCGATATAGCTTCATCTCCAATTAGTCAGAATGCATATTTCTGGGTACGGTCAAGAAGAGCCAGATGTGATTTTGGGGCCCCAGCCCAAACATGCGAGTTGTACTCCAGACGTGGTCGGATATAAGCCTTATAGATGGTAGCTAGTTCGGAGGCAGAGAAGTATTTCTTACACTTCCGCAGAATACCTAGGCGTTTCGAAGCATCAAGAGCGACTTCGTAAATGTGTTGGCTCCAATCTAGGTGATTGTTAAGTTTTACACCTAGTAATGTAAAATCTGCAGAAGGTGGAATCTGTTTGCGATTCAAGGAAATATTAGTGACCGACGTCGGAACGTTATGTTTAAGAGATAGATGGCACGACTGCGTTTTTAAGGCATTAAACTCTACTATTTTGTTCCTGCCCCATTGTTTTGATCCGTACACTCCTTCTACCCCCTCCCATACAAATGCATAGTTTTTGTTAAATGCATTTTATCGATTTACATTCAAACTAGAAAAAGTAAAAACTTCAAATTTTGCCAGAATTTGTTTCTCAATAATTGAAATAAGTGTTAGAAAAAATTATCAGCTCCGCTTCACTCCTTTTACCACCTCCCATACAAATATCTATATTATAAATTCAAGAAAAGTATTTCTTCTTCAAGTATATGAGAGCTATCGACTTTGAAATTGAATCAAAGCATGGTGATAAGGATGATGATAAGCAGTTTCAAAATCATCTTAAACGCTCCACTTCCTCTGCCACCTCCCATACAAATGCCCCAATTTCAGAAAATCTATGACCAATTTCTTTAAAAATAATGAAAACTAAAAACTTTCAACTCTGCAAAAAACATTTTGCATGCCATGTGCGGTGTCATACACGAAAAATACAAACCTTCCCCTCTACTTCTACCACCTCCCATGCAAAAGTCTCTATTCACTATTCGAATTTGAGATGACATATTTTCCGGTATATTAAAGTCGTTTCCATCTCATCTAGAGTATCATATGATTGGGCTTTAAGCCCAATCATAATTCTGTTATGTTTTTATGGTGGTATCAATACTTACTTACGATGGCGCTACAGCCCAAATCAGACTTTGGCCTCCTGAATACTTTGCCTCCATCCATCTCGGTTCAGTGACCGCGGCCTTCAGTTAGAAAATCTTAGCAGTGATTTGCTGTCTGCGTCAATCGAATCCTCCCAGCGCTTCCGTGGTTTTCCGACCGGTCTTTGTCCGTTGACTTTCCCTCTTAGTGTGCGTTTGGGAATTCTCCGTCATCCATACGCTCCACATGACCAGCCCATTGTAACTTCTTAAATTTTATGACGGTTGATACTTCTGGATTGTCGAAGATGGCATACAATTCCCTATTGTATCGTATTCTCCAGATCGAGTCTTCCCTCGCAGATCCGAGGATTCTCCTGAGGACCTTTCTTTCAAAGACGTTAAAAAGTTTTTCGGACGCCTGACTTAAAGTTCGCTTTTCGCTGCGATAGCATAGCACAGGTCTTATGATTGTTTTGTATAGCTTAAGTTTTGTTTTCCTGTGCACATTCTTGTTTTTGATTATTGGGAGTACCGAATAATACGTCTTGTTTGCCATCATTATCCTTTTTTAATTTCGATGGGTTTGCTTCCATCCTTTGATAGGTTTGCTCCTAGGTATATGAAGTTGTCTACGTTTTCTAGGTTATAATTTCCTACTGTAATATTTTGTCTGATTGGCGTCTTTTTCCTAGATTGCGCCATAATTTTTTTTTTTTTTTTTTCATTAATTCGTAGTCCAACTTCCCTTGCTACTGAGTCAAGGATTACAAATACCTCCGTGGCACTCTCCAGAGATCTTACAAGGATATCTATATCGCCGGCATATGCTACAAGTTGTGTGGATTTGAAGCATAGTGTTCCCTTTGTGTCAACGGGAAGTTTCCGCACAACGTATTCGAGTGCCAAGGGGGGCTTAATTGTCTGTTCCAGAATTTTCGTCAAGATATTATAGGACGTATACAACAGAGATATTCATCGGTAGTTTCCGCAGCAGAGTTTGTCATCTTTTTTATAAATTGGGCATATGATGCTCTTGCGGCAATCTTCAGGAAGTGTTTCCTGCGTCCATAGGTCCGTGACTAGTTTATGTAGAAGATGCGCTATGCAAGTGTCTCCAGTTTTCAGAAGCTTCATCAGTGCCCAGCGCTTTGTTGTTTGAGTGGTTCCTCAGGGCTGTTTTTACTTCTTCGAGTGTGGGAGGACTCAAAGCGAATCCTTCAGCAGCTGTTATATTAGTTCTACTTGCAATTGTGTCTGCTGCTGCTGTTCGTGCGAGTGATGGGATCGGATTAAGAAGGTGTTCAAAGTATTGCGCCCATCTTAATTTTATATCTTCCGCATTACTTAGAACGTTCTCTTCTGCATCTTTGCAGAGGGTCGTTTTCGGTTGGTATCCCTCTTTCATTCTTTTGACAAGGGAATAGGCGGCACTTGTGTTGTGTAATTTAAAGTGTTCGTCCATGTTTTTAATTTCGTCATTATTGTACTTCCGTTTTTTTGTCTTCATATTTTGTTTGCAAATCGTCTAAGATCATTATATTTGTCCTGTTTGACTCGTTTCGGCCGTTCTGTTAATATTTTAGCTTGTTTTTTTTCGGTATTGGCATTCGTTGTCGAACCAGTCATTGCTTTTGCGCCGGGGTTGTTGTCCTATCACCTCCTCTGCGATAGACGTAATGCCATCTTTGATATTTTGTCACATTTCTTCTATTGGCATGTTTGCGTTGCTGTTCAGTATTGGCGGGAAGTGCCTCTCTAAGTCTAATACGTACTTCGCAACTACTTTCTTATCGTTGAGTTTTCCTATGCCGAATTTAGGAACCGGTTATGTTTTTGGGTGTTCTCGGTTTGCGATTCGACATCGGAACTTGGCCCTTACCAAATAGTGATCTGTGTCGAAATTAGCACCGCGACATGTACGCACGTCGAGAATGTAGGAGGCAGTCCTTTTCTCTATTAGAAGGTGGTCTATTTGATTGAATGTTTGTCCGTCGGGTGATACCCACGTTCTCTTATGAATGTCACGATGCGGGAAGCATGTCGAGCGTTCAATAAGAATTTTTGCTGCTGGCGAAATCCATCAGTCTCTCTCCGTTGTCGTTACTAATTTCATGAAGACTCTGCCTTCCAATTGTCCCTATGTAAGTTTCTTCTTTACCCACTTTCGCGTTAAAGTCACATAATACTATTTTAATATCGATCGATGGAAGGGAGTCGAATGTGGATTCTAGGGTGCTGTAGAAATCGTCTTTAACTTCGTCGTCTTTGTCTTGCATTGGGCATGGACATTAATGAGCCAAACATTAAAGAATTTTGTCGTGATGCGGATTGCACACAATCGTTCATTGACGGGTTTGAAGTTGGTTACCTGGTGTTTAAACTTGTTTTCGACGACAAACGCAACTCCAAACTCCGGGCTTCCCGATGATTTCCCACTTTTGAAAATTAAGTGCGATCTAATGTCAGTAATCTCGCTACCTAACAATTTAGTTTCTTGGAGTGCAATTATGTTTATACTGTATTTGGTTGCCTGATCCAGAAGCGCTCTCACTGCTCCTGCTCTGTACAGGGATCGCACGTTCCAAGATTCGAAGGAACAGTCCATTGTTCGGTTGCGTGGTTGCTATTGAATCAATCCAGTCCAAAGTATTGCTCCAGGTCTCGAAACGGGTGTGGTTTTTCCGAGGATGAGTTGTTAAAACATCGCCTAACCCCCAACTTGGAGGGCCATATTAGTATAGTGTTAGAATTTTTCTGTTTCATTAGCATTCGCGCCTATCAGTTCAGCAAGTGAAGTCCAGAAGACCAGTACCCGGTGGCTACCACGTGGAGGTATGATGAACACAATAAATGTGTATATGATAGTTACAACACTGGGTGTCGCCTTATGACGCCGATCAGATGCCTACCCTATCTATACACACTCAGCCACCCAGCGGCATCAATACAAAATATATAATTTATTTGAATCCTTTCACTCTATCTACCACCTCCCATACAAACTGCACTTTTTCATGAAATAGTACAAACCACTCACTATCTATAAATTGTATCGAGCTGATATTGTGCACTAGATATTTATTTAGAATTATCAGTAAGATCGTGAAAAACTGGACGACTAACTTCACTCCTTCTACCTTCAATGCCGTCACGCTGGAATCATCTGCTTTAATATTCGAGGAACTTGGCACAGTCGCAACCCGAGTCGCAGCCATCCTCAATTCGCGGCCAATAGCGGCTATGTCATCGGACCCAAACAATGAGACGGCATTAACACCGGGTCATTTCTGGTGTGCGGTCCAATGAATGTGTTGTAGTTTTCCTCACTGCTTGATTGAAAACACCACTTTAATTTAATAACATTTATTTATTGCGGATTTTGCACGATTTAATTTTTATGTAGGAAGTTAGCTCCTTCTTTCGTGGGCCGTAAAACCGGAAGAGAAGAGCTGTCAAAACGCTTGCTTTAAGTATGACCAGCTCTAATGGACGCATTCTAATCGCAATGCACTGAACTGGCTTTAGCAAATGCTCCAACCAGACGCAAATAGTATAACAGAATGCTTTACCAGATCACAGATGGCAGGTGGTATCCGCAGTTCAGCAACATTTTTAGCGTCGATGGTCACACGAATATGTTCCTCAACTTCAGCAACGACACAAGTGGTTGACTGCTTCTGCTGGTTCTTGTTTTTGACGACCAATTACCTCCACAAAGTTGGTTACTCGGAAGAATTGTCAAGGTCATCCCAGGCATTGACGGACGAGTAAGAGTCATTGACATACGTACAAAAAATGGTATCATTCGTCGGTCAATAACCAAGGTCGCACCGCTTCCAATTGACTAACAACTTTTGTTGAAGAGACTTCAAGGCGGCCGGCATGTTTAATTTTATCTGGCAATATCGATTTTTCATATAATATTATCTGGCAATATCCAATTGTTTGTAAAACTGTGAAGAAATGAAAATCGGTCTCTCGTTTACTGACCAGCAACCAATAAAGTACAATTACGGAGAACTTTTATTTTAATTCAATGCATTCGGCTTTAACAATATTTCTTTGGTGCGTAATTTAAGATTCGCGCCATAATATCAAACAATTATTTAATAAATTGTTGCATAGGTTAAATAAATATCAGTTCAATATTATTAATGACTAGCGATCGCCCGCGACTTTGTCCGCGTAAGAATCGCAAAATAAGCAATTTTTGAGAATGTAGTTAGTAATACATTATGCTGGATATATAATCTGATTAGTTTACTGGCTCTTTGAAGACAATGGTTTGCATTTTGTTGGAATCAGAACCATAAATTATTAAGAATGAAACCACGATACTCGCATTTGTATGGGCAGGCTCGTGATCAAATTAGTCCCGTGATCTAAGACCATATTCGTATTGAAGAGCATTAAGGACATGTGAATAGTTGTAGCTTGTGTTAATTAAAAAAAAAGTCCAAATAAAATAACACTAAGCTTAAAACTATAACAGGACTACGACTCTGCGTAAAGCCCAATCATACGATACTACGGATGAAATTTTTGAGATGTTAAGAATTTTGTATGGGGAGTGGTAGAAGGGGTGATAGTACTGAACTCATTTGTTTCACATCATGCTAGAGTAGCTATAAAAATGTTTTGTACCAAATTTATACTTCAAAAATTGAATAGGTACTGAGAAACATAGTGGATTGGATTTAGTGAAATTGTGCAATTTGTATGGGAAAGTGGTGGCAGAAGGGGGGTCGGGGGAATGTTTTTTGGATATTTTTCGAGAAACAAAACTGATGTATTTTAAATTTTAGTTCAGAACACACACTTTTCAAGAAAATAGAATTTTTGCAAAGTTGTGAAATTGTGTCACATTGTATGGGAAGGGGTAGCAGGAGTGAAGCTAATCGGTTAATATTTTTCGATATTAATAATAATACTAACTAAGGATTCGATACAAAATTTTAGCTCGATGAAAGCTGTACGAATTGTAAAAATTGGTTTGGAATATTTCATGAAAAAGTGCAGTTTGTCTGGGAGGTGATGGAAGGAGTGAGGGGTTTTTAGTGATATTTCGAAAAACAACTACAATCATTATGCAATTGATATATTTTAAATTGAAGATCTGTGAATTCCACACAATTTTTGTAAAGTCGTGGAATCGTGCTACATTGTACGGGAGGAGGTAGAAATAGTGAAGATAATCGGTTAGTTTTTCCCGATATTAATAATAATGCTAATTAAAGATTTGGTACAAAATTTTAGCTCGATGGAATTTAAACGTACTGAGGAAATTGGTGTAGAGTATTTAATGAAAAAGTGTAGTTTTACTTTATTATTCTAATAATAAAGTATTGTGATCGACACAAAAAAAAAAAAAGTTTGCTACCCTGAAATTTTTTTTTTTCGCGTTTCATGACTAAATTAGCCTAAAAATGCAAAAAAAAAAAATCCGTCTGTCTGTACGCCGTCCGCCGTCCGCCGTCCGCCGTACGCCGACGTGTACGCTCATCGCACATTAACTCCCAAACCCTTCAAGATAGAAAGTTAATTTTTGGAGGGATTGTAGATAGTTGCGGATCTCAGGCGGATACCCATTTTGGGGGGTGTACGGGTTCAGGGGGAGGCGGGGGGAGCGCTTAAACCGAAAAATACGAATTCAAATATCTCAACCATGGTAACAGCTAGGAAGTTAAAACTCAACATACATATAGAGGGATTTGTAAGACAACTTTTAAAAATAATTTAATTTGTTTATCCATTGGGGTGCGAAAAGGGGGGGGGCTTAGAACCAATTGTCGGCCGAATTTTTTTTTCAAATGGTTATATCTTCGAAATTACTTATCGTAAAAAAATCATATTTAGAGACCGTCAAGGTGGCATACAGTTCCATTGGAACCAGCTCAGAAAGCGGCTAATTATTCTAAGGGGGAGGGTCAGGGGGGGTGCAAAGAAAAACACTTAAAAATTAATATCTCAACTATCTTTTAAGCTATGTAATTGAAACTTAAAACGTATATTAAGCTATACTAGGCAAATACAAAAAAAATATAACATGTCGAAATAATAGTAGTGGGGGGAAATGGGGAACATTTCAAAAATGGCGCACTTTTCAAAATTACAAATCCTTATATCTCAAAAAATAGTACAGATATTAAATCAAAAATTTGTCAGATTGTAGAACTACATACTGGTTAGTTTTGGTAAAAATTTTAAGCTGGGAGGTGTAAGGGGAGGGAGGTGATAAGCAAAAATGTCGAAAATTTTGAGTGATTTTTTTAGGGCTCTAGTGAAAGATAAAAAGTTAAAATTTTGCATGTGAATACCTATATTGAATGTACATAGAAAAATTATATTAACTTGATCCATATTTATTATAAACCGACTCCCCCGGTCTACGTGCACAAGGTGTTTCATGTGCATTGAAAAAAACACATAAACTGAAAATTTTTGAGTGAAATTTTAAGGTAAAAACTTGAAAATTTGCGAAATGCATTTAAAAAATATCCCTAAAAATACGAAATATTAACTGGTCGAAAACCTTTAAAACTTCTACCCCCTCCCATACAAAATTATTTTTTCGACCATTTTCAAGAAATCAATTATCACCTAACCATTAAGAGCTATCAAATTCAAATTTTGCAAAACAACTTACAAAAATAATTAAAATGAAATTGCGTTCAAAGTTTTAAAATCGCGCTTGCCCTTCTACCCCCTCCCATACAAAAGTATGATTTCGACTAATTTCATTAAATCAACTAAATACCAACAAATAAAAGCTACGAACTTGAAATTTCGTACGAGCACCTTACAATAAAAATGAAAGAAAATTGCATCACAAGTTTTACGATTCCTCTACCTCCTCTACCCCCTCCCATACAAAATTATTTTTTCGAGCATTTTTAAGAAATCAGTTATCAGCTAACTCTTAAAAGCTATCAATTTCAAATTTGGCATAAAAACTTAAAAAAATAATTTAAATGAAGTTGCTTTAAAAGTTTTGAAATCGCGCTTGCGCTTCTACCCCCTCCCATACAAAACTATGATTTCGACCAATTTCATTAAATCAACTAATAACCAACAAACTAAAAGCTACGAACTTGAAATTCTATACAAGCACCTTACAAGAGACGCGAAATAAAACTGCGTATCAAATTTTACGATTTCCCTATATTCTCTACCCCCTCCCATGCAAATGTACGGTTTCATGAATGTAAAATACACCGAATTTTATGAAAATTCTATGCAACTTCGTCTATGAAACACATTCTATACAGAGAATATTGGACGTGATTCAAGCAATTAATTATAAAGCTATGAACATCCACCCACCCTTACTATTACCCCTACTCCTCCCCTCATAAAAACCCAAACTTACAGACACGAATGAAATATTGTTAACAGTCCTGCCCAAGAACTCCCTTTCACTTAGTCTTCCCTAACCACTCTAACCTGCATATTGACTTTCCACTCATCCGCAACTTGTCCCAAGAATAATAAAGTTTCGCCCGACTTGTTGGCAGTTTATTTATAGAAGGTGGATGAATTTAAAGATTGCATTTTTAATAGAAATAATATATTCTAAATTTCAAATTAATAGCTCTTATATAGTTTCCAAGTAAATTTGATTATTACATACTATTAAATAAACTCCCAACAAGTCGGGCGCAACTTTATTATAAGGGACAAGTTAAAGGTGTATGGAAAGTCAATATGCAAGTTAAAGTGGTTAAGGAAGACTAAGTAGAACCCCCTGTCACAAGTGGAACTCCCTTTCACAAGTGAAACCCCCTTTCACAAGTGGAACCCCCTTTAGGGCAGGGATGATGCCAATTTAACCCTTAATTGCGAATCAATAGCTCCAGTACATGTAATCAATATTTCATTCATTTATGCAACTTTGGGTTTTTATGAGGGAGGGGGAGCGGTGATATTAAGGATGGGTGAATGTCAATAATTTTTCAATTGATTGCTTCAATTACGTCTAATATTTTCTGCATAGAATGTCAGTTTCATAGACGAAGTTACATTGAATTTTCATAAAATTTTGTGTATTTTACATTCACGAAACCAATTATAATATAATATATGGGAGGGTCAGAGGAGGTAAAGGAAATGTAAAATTTGATGATGCAGTTTTATTTCGTTCCTTCTGTAAGGTGCTCGTACAAAATTTCAAGTTCGTAGCTTTTAATTTGTTGGTTAGCAGTTGATTTATTGAAATTGTTCGAAATCATACTTTTGTATGGGAGGGGGTAGAAGGGCAAGTGCGATCTCAAAACTTTTGACGCAGTTCCGTTTTAACTATTTTGGAAAGTTTTTGTGCAAAATTTCAAATTGATAGCTTTTAGTTTCCAGGTGATAATTGATTTTTTAAAAATGGTCGAAAAAATAATTTTGTATGGGAGGGGGTAGAATTTTTTAAGGTATTCGACCAACTAATATTTCATTCTTTGAGGAATTTTTTTTATAAGCATTTTGCAAATTTTCAAGTTTCTACCTTAAAATTTCATTCAAAAATTTTCAGTTTATGTGTTTTTTTCAATGCACATGAAACACCTTGTGCACGGTAGACCAGGGGGGTCGGTGCATAGCAATTGCAGAATTTTTATTATTTTTCCTATATGTATAATAAATAGATGTATCTACATGGAAAATTTAAACCTTGTATCTCTTACCAGAGCCCTAAAAATCGCTCAACATTTTCAACATTTTTGCTTACCACCTCCCTTCCTTTACACCTCCCGACGTAAAACTTTTACCAAAATTCAAAACTATGTAGTTCTACAATTATAGAAGAATATAGTCATTTGCAAAAAAAAATTTGGCCGACAATTGGTTTTTAGCCCCCCCTTTTTACACCCCAATGGATAAAAAATTAAATTAATTTTAAAAGTTTTCCCACAAGCCCTTTTATATGTTTGTTGATTTTTAGCTTCCTAGCTGTAACCATGTTTGTGATATTTGAATTCTTAGTTTTCGGTTTAAGTGCTCCCCCTGCCTACCCCTGAACCCTTACACCCCCCAAAATGATTGTCCGCCTGAGATCCGCAACTACCTACAATCCCTATAAAAATGAACTTTCTATCTTGAAGGGTTTGTGAGTTAATGTGCGCTGAGCGTACACACCGGCGTACAGACAGATGGATTTTTATTCTCTAGATGGAATCTGAGAGTATTATAAGTTCGCTCTAGGGCTTGTAACGCCAAGAAATAAGGCTCGGAGAAAAAAATGAATGATACAGAAGTTAATATTATCACTCAAAAATCTCAAAACCGGATGTCCGTCCGTCCGTCCGTGCGCTCTCTAGCTTGAGAACGCGTTGAGCTAGATAGTTCAAATTTTGTACACGTCGGTAAGGTCAAGTTCGTGAACGGGCCAAATCGCTCCACCCCTTCTACCCTCTCCCATACAAAATGACACAATTGCGCAATTTGACAATGAAGAGATTTGCTCGAAAAGTATATAAGCTATTAACCTGAAATTTGGAATTTATTACTATTATGATAATATCAATCTACCGTATAAAAATTATGTGTGTCCTACCCCTCCTTCTACCACCTCCCATACAAACTGTACTTTTCATGAATTATTCTAAGCCAATTTACTCAGTGCGTATAAAATTTAGCTAGCTGAAATTGTGCACCAAGTATTTATTTAAAATTGTTAGTAAGGCCAAAAAAAATTAGACGATTAGCTTCACCCCTTCTACCCCCTCCCATACAAAATGACACAATTTCGCAATTTGACAATAAATGGATTTACTCGAAAAGTATGAAAGCTATTAGGCTGAATTGTGGGATATATCACTTTCATAATAATATAAATCTACAGTAGAAAAATTATTGGAGTCCTCCCGCTCCTTCCACCCCCTCCCATACAAACATCACTTTTTCATGAAATGCCTTAAGACGATTTTCTCAGAACATATAACATTTATCGAACTCATATTTTGTAATAAATTCTTAATTAGCATTATCACTAAGATTAAAAAAAAATATTTGATTAGCTTCACTGCTTCTACCCCCTCCCATACAATATGACACAGTTTCACAACTTCACAAAAAATCAATTTTCTTGAAAAGTATAAATGCCACTATTCTGAAATTTAAGGGATGTCAATTTTATAATATTCCTAGTTATTTTTGAAAAAATCACTAAAATCCCCTCACTCTTTCTACCACCTCCCATACAAACTGCACATTTTCATTAAATCTAACTCACTAATTTTCTCAGTTCCCATTCAATTTTTGGAGTAAGCATTTTGAATAAAACATTTTTATAGCTACTTTAGCATGATGGGGAAAAAATTACTTCAATGCTATCATCCCTTCTAACACTCCACATACAAAATTTCTTGGGGTCACAAAAAAATTCTATTTCATCTAGAGTATCGTAAGATTGCGCATTACGCGCAATCGTAGCCCTGTTATGTTTTTTTTTCATTTTGAAGTTATTTTAGTCATGAAACGCGAAAAAACAAAATTTTAGGGTAGCAAATGTTTTTTTTCCAAGTCGATCACAATACTTTATTATTAAAATATGGGAGAGTATGGGAGAGGTAGAAGACGTGAGGGGAGGGAAATAAAAACAAAAGCAGATTACATCACGTTTTTGCGTGAAAGCAGAACAGACAGTGAAGAATTTATAAAACGTGAGTTTCTGCTTAGTTATTGCTAAAATAAAGCAAAAAACTAACTTATAGCCATTTCTAAACAAATAACAGACAGACACTACAATTATATTTATATGTATAGATCTTATAAATTTAGCAGCATTGGAACAGCGTAAACCTTTGCAAGACTTACGACTATAGCCGTGTATGGGAGGTGGCAGAACGATTGGATCAAACTTCACCTTACTTTTGGTATAAAACAACGTGTACAAAGTTTGAGCTTTGAAGTTCAATGGGCTCTCGAGCTAGAGAGGGCATGAACGGACAGATATATGGACAGACGTCGAATAACTTTACTCTCATACAAAAGTATAATTTCGATCAATTTCAATAAATCACTTAATAACCAGCAGTCAGCCAGAAACTTTTTGCGTTTTGCACGAACACCTTTCGAGAGGAAAAAAAAAATAAAACATAACAGGGCTACGATACTCTAGATGAAATAGAATTTTTTGTGATCCCAAGAAATTTTGTATGGGAAGTGCTAGAAGCGATGATAGCATTGAACTAATTTTTTCCCTATCATGCTAAAGTAGCTATAAAAATGTTTTATACAAAATGCTTACTCCGAAAATTGAATAGGAGCTGAGAAAATTAGTGTGTTAAATTTAGTGAAAATGTGCAGTTTGTATGGGAGGTGGTAGTAAGAGTGGAGGGATTTTAGTGATTTTTCATAAATAACTGAGAATATCATAAAATTGACATTTCTTAAATTTGAGACTGGTACCATTCATACTCTTCAAGAAATTCGATTTTTTATGAAGTTGTGAAACTGTGTCATATTGTATGGGAGGGGGTAGAAGCAGTAAAGCTAATCAAATAATTTTTGATCTTAGTGATAATGCTAAATAAGTATTTATTACAAAATGTGAGCTCGATAAATGTTATATGTTCTGAGAAAATCGACTTAGAGCATTTCATGAAAAAGTGTAGTTTGTATGGGAGGGGGTGGACGGGGAGAGAGGACGCAAATAATATTTCTACGGTAGATTGAAATCATTATGAATGTAATATATCCCAAAATTCAGGCTAATAGCTTTTATAGTTTTCGACTAAATCCATTTATTATCAAATTGCGGAATTGTGTCATTTTGTACGGGAGGGGGTAGAAGGGGTGAAGCTAATCGTCTAATTTTGTTTAGTCTTACTAACAACTTTAAGAAAATATTAAGTGCACAATTTCAGAATGCTAAATTTTATACCCACTGAGTAAATTGGCTTAGAGTAACTCAAGACAAGTACAGTTTGTATGGGAGGTGGTAGAAGGAGGGGCAGGACACACATAATTTTTATACGGTAGATTGATATTATCATAAAAGTAATATATTCCAAATTTCAGACCAATAACTTTTATACTTTTCGAGCAAACCCGTTTATTGTGAAATCGCGCAATTGTGTCAGTTTGTATGGGATGGAGTAGAAAAAGTGGAGCGATTTGGCCCGTTCACAAACTTGACCTTACTTTTTTGTCAAAAACGACGTGTACAAAATTTGAACTTTCTAGCTCAACGCGTTCTCAAGCTAGAGAGCGCACGGACGGACGGACGGACGGACAGACAAACGGACGGACGGACGGACGGACGGACGGACATCCGGTTTTGAGATTTTTGAGTGATAATATTAACTTCTGTATCATTCATTATTTTCTCCGAGCCTTATTTCTTGGCTTTACAAACTTTGTGGCAAACTTATAATACTCTCAGATTTCATCTAGAGTATAAAAACTGCTTCCCCTCATCTTTTTTACCGCTCCCATTTAAAAGTATGTTTTTATAAATATAAAATACACTACAATTCATGGAATTTACTTAGTCTATGAAACCAACATTCTATGCAAAGAACTTTGAACGTTTTCAAGCAATCAACTAGAAAATTACCATTTTCAAGAAATCAATTATCACCTAACTATTAAAAGCTATCAATTCAAAACTTTGCTTACGAACTTTTAAAAATAGTTGAAACAAAATTCCGTCAAAAGTCTTGAAATTGCTCTTGCCCTTCTACCCCCTCCCATACAAAAGTATGATTTTGACCAATTTCATTAAATCAACTAATAACCATCAAATTAAAAGCTACAAACTTAGAATTTTGTACAAGCACCTTACAAGAGAAATGAAATAAAACTGCATCATACATTTTATGATTTCCTTACCTGCTCTACCCCCTCCCATACAAATGTTCGGTTTCGTGAATGTAAAGTACACCGAATTTTATGAAAATTCTATGCAACTTCGTCTATATATGAAACACATTCTATACAGAGAATATTGCACGTGATTCAAGCAATTAATTAAAAAGCTATTAACATCCACCCACACTTACTATTACCTCTCCTCCTCCCCTCATAAAAACCCAAACTTGCAGAAATGAATGAAATAATGTTAAATTGACAACAGCCCTGCCCAAGAACTCCCTTTCACTTAGCCTTCCCTAACCACACTAACCTGCATATCGACTTTCCACTCATCCGCAACTTGTCCCAAGAATAATAAAGTTTCGCCCGACTTGTTAGCAGTTTATTTTTATTAATCGCAGTTAAGTGTTAAATAATTGACAACTGAATTGAATTCCGCCCACTTGAAAGTACAATCACATCAGCTCGAAAAAAGTTGGTATGGCTTTACGAAAGTGCTGATTGGTTCAGTCTTAAGCAATTTTATCATTCATTTGATTGGTCAATATGCTTCAATAGAGGTGTTGAGTATGCTTCTTCCGCAGTAAATGAGACCATCTTGTTGGGCACGAGACTTGTCATCCCCCAAAGCTACAAACCAATCAAGCCCAGTTCTAAAGCTTGGTTTAATCAAAAATACAGTACTGCGATACGGTCAAAAGAGGCAGCTTACCGTGCTTATAAGGAGCTGCCATCCGAAGTTAATTGGATTAATTTCAAAAAAGAAAGGAATCTGTGTAAATCCATCGTACATTGAGAAAAATATTTGCATGACCAAAAACTGAGGCAACAAATTTTGAGTAGTCCTAAGGGAAGCAAAAATTTCTGGTCTCTCGCTCGTTGCATCATCGATCCCATCTGTAATCTCAAACAATGAGATTATTACGGATCCCGACATGAAGACAAACATTTTAGCGGCTCAATTCGCAGCCAACTCTTTTTTACCACCAACGAACTCTAGCCTTCCAACGTATACTACGCTAAATTCCTCCTTAGAACAGATTAGCATTCATTTGCGTAACGTATACCGAATTCTTAAGAATCTAGATGCAAACAAATCATCCGATCCAGATGGAATCCCTGTCCTTGTCCTTAAAAATTGCTGCCCTTCTCTTGCTAAACCTCTATGCAAACTTTACCGTCTCTCTTTATCGTGCTCCACTGTCCCATCTTCATGAAAGCTTCCAAATGTTCAGCCTGTTCCAAACCAAGGAGAACGCACAAATCCCGCTAATTATCGTCCAATAACAATAACTTCAATTCTGTCGAAGGTCATGGAAACAATCATCAACAATAGAGAAATAAAATATCTCAACATCAATGATATTATAGACGACAAACAGTATGGATTCCGCAAAAAAGTTACACAGCAAACCTTTTAACTACCCCCACTGTTTCACCAGTTCACCAGTTTAGTGAATCTTGTATTATCGCTCTCGATATTTCCAAGGCTCTTGAAAGTGTATGGCACAATGCCCTTTTAATCAAACTGAAAGCTATTCGTTTAGGCGACTCTTTTATTTCCTGGATTGAAAGTTTTTTAGCCAATCGTTCA
This sequence comes from Chorisops tibialis, assembly GCA_963669355.1. Lineage (NCBI taxonomy): Eukaryota > Metazoa > Arthropoda > Insecta > Diptera > Stratiomyidae > Chorisops > Chorisops tibialis. The sequence goes on along the minus strand of OY770262.1, from coordinate 259,944,080 downwards.
AAGCGTGTGGTATTGGATGGTGTGGTTTCCCCGTCTAATAAAATTAACGCTGGTGTAAAACAGGGCTCGGTTCTTTTGCCCACCATTTTTCTGATATTTATTAATGATTTGCTATCTTTAACTTTCAATCCTATACATAGCTTCGCTAATGACAGCACTTTAGACTTCTCCTATCACTTCAACACTGCGTCCCTAGCCCGATGTACTAGCTTAGTAGAACAACGTAGGTACATGGTTCAATCATTGAATGACGACTTGGCTAAAATTTTTAGTTGGGGCAATAAGAATCAAGTTGAATGCTTCGAACACCCAGTGCTGTCTTGTGTCCCTCAAACGTGACTTCTCTCTCCTATCTGGATAGTATCCAGTCTCAGACTATTAAAATTATAAGAGATTCTGACATCACTTCTTTGCTCGATTCACTCGAGCATAGACGAACTTGAAGCTCCCTAACCCTTTTGTATCGCTACTACAATGGAGATTGTTCGGACGAAATCTGAAATCTCTTGCCCCCATGTATGCCCTTACCCCGTAATATTAGAGCTAAGTATTCTCTCAACCCCACCTTCGACCGCATTGTTAAATTTCGTGATCCATTTTTAAATCGGACTGTTCGAATATGGAACTCGCTGACCATCTCAATATGACTACAGCATTCAAGAATTCAAAAGAAATATTTCAATAGCCACTTCCGTCTCTATCCCCTTAATTCCCAAGAACCAATATCCTTCTCCCTCACCGGAGATGTGCTTCAGTAGAAAATGGCAACCCCTCTAGTTCCGGTGTCAAATAAAAAAAAAAAAAAAATTTGATTAGAAGCAGTGGAGGGATTTCAAAATTTTGGTTAAAACTTTGGTTCAAATATTTTTAGAAGTGTTTATTCACGAGCTAAATTAGAATTTCGTATTTCCAGAGTTTTAGGCTTTTATTACATACACTATTTTCCAAATCTGCATCTTCAAGAATAATCGGGATACGATATTAATATTAAGCTGTTTTCGTTCTTTGCACATTTCTAAATATCAGCAAAGGCCGGCTTATGCAATGAGTGTTATAGTTCGGATCGCTTGCGTCAAATACGCGCATCTTCATACGAAAGAAGATCTCTTTTAACTCAACCTAAACTTTTGAATGGAGATTTAATACTCAAGGCTTGATGAGCTTTATTTATAGCCTCAGCTTACTATCAATCACAAATTGCATACTTAGTTTAATAAGGAGTTAAGAACGTTTAGCATTTTTATTACCCAGCATTTTATCAATAAAAATATTCTTATTTATTTATTTATTTTCACCTGTAAAATCATTAATATCAAAAATTAGGTTATATGGCATACGTTTATTTTCTTATTTGCCGTTCATTCCATTTAGCAAACAGCAAAGACCAGTCGAAATTGACCGGGCACGTTTCGTTTAAGAAATAAAATTTGTTAGAATTCTTTATAACTTCTGAACCCATCACTTTATGATACGACCATAATTCTAGACAGGAATAACTTCTGACAAATCGAGATAAATTTCTGAAAATAAGATTTCAACGACACAACTCTTCCACATCACATCGTAAGATATATGGGGAAGAGTTTAGAGCAATGGACCTCTTTGTGACGAGGTCAAATTGGTTTAATAATAAAAGTTATCTCTTCACCGGAACGATCATTTCTTATACTTAAGAAATAGTAAGAAACGACCCCAAAAACATGAATGGCATACAAATATGTGAATTAACTTGTCGCCATGGAGCCTCAATTTCAACATATGCATGTGTGGTGTGGTTAAACCTTAAAGTGTATGCCCGGGCTAAAAGCCCCATACGGGATTGCAGAGAGTCATAATTTATTTCGACATTATAAAAGTTTCATCGCCCTGAGATTAATGCCGCGATAAGAGCTGTGCATGGTTCACGGCTATAAAAATCCTAAGCCGTGATATTGGAGGCTATCGTAAAGGACCACACCATTTGTCCGTACCCGATTACTCATTTGGACTCGTAAGCCCTGTTTCAAGCGCTGATCTGTAATTAATATCGGAGCCACAGGAGTTTCATAGGTTTTTAATTTGGCTACCACTATGGAGGTTAAGTTGGAGGCGATATTCGGTTTAATGAAGGCGTTATCTAGCCGTATTTTGCCGAACGAAGGCCCAATAAAACTACCGAACGTGGATCGTAAAAAGGTTCAAGATGATTCCCAAACGAAAGATGCGATATCAGACGGAATTTATGTTTTCATTGAAAAGCCACTGTGATGGTTTTATACGTGACAAACCAGTTTCATAAGATATTGCTGCTCGTATAGCAAACGATAATCCGATTTGTGATACACGATCGTTAGGTATTGATTTTATTGGCGAAATGTTCGATTTGAAGAATTGCTGTTAGGAACAATACAAAATGTTAAGAATTATTTTTGAATTGTCGCAAGCGATTGATGATTCTTTGTTATTGGTAATCAATATCGGTTTTGATCACCTAATTAAAAATTTACTAATGTTAAAAGGTAAACTAGAATTATCCAGAATTCATCAGATGATTGCTTCTTCCTTTTTATCATAAGAAATGTTCTTACTGAAGGATTGATTTTAATATTTTGTCGAAATTTTTAAGTTTTTCTTTCCAGGTTGGAAGATCACACTACTTTGCGAAAGTGTTTGGCAGAGTTTAACTATAGAACAATCATAACTCGGCTTTTTCTTAACAAAATTCGAACATTCTGCCCATCTTCATTCAGGTTTTCAGTCCCTTCATTGCGTCTGATTTTCGTTGGAACTACCAGTACGAATTCCTAGATTGGATATTGGACGAATATGGCTAGCGCCATTGCATTATATTTTGAAATTTCCCACAGATCATATTAAAAAATTGATTCCCACGAATCCTTCCGGACCAATTTATCATAACCCTTTAACTTATAAAACTTACAAGCGCTAAATTTGACCGAAAATTCCCAACAAAACTAAATGCCATAACAAAATTCCGCTTGCTAAAATATTTTGAGGGTTTTTGTTGGCAACAAGGAATTGTGGCAAAAATGTTGTCCGATAAAATGTCGATCGGATATAAAAAAAATGGCGTTGTTGTTGTCGTTTTCTGTTTAGAGTTAAAACCTTAAGGCCATATACCCTTGTACGGATTGTGCGAAACGCAACCGTTGATGCATGGGAACAAGGACGCAATGCATTTCACAAATGCCTCGTATCAAATGTAGCCCGGTTTGCTGCGTAAAACACAACGAAACGCTGATTAAGTGGAATTTTATTAATTTTGTCAAAATGTCTGATTAATTAAATTTATAACAAATTTTTCGAAATATATTTCGCTTTTCAAGTCTGCGAGGCGGCAGAGTTTGCATTTTCAGTTCTTTTATAAATTCTTCAAGATGTTGTCGGATTTCGGATCGGATTCGATAGCTTCAAGGCTACGGGGCAAACATGTTGATGGTCGAGAACGTAAAAGAAGGGAATAAAATTTAATAAAGCGATAAGAAAATTGTTAAAAATGAAACATGGAAGATAAGATTGTTGCGGTAGCTGTGGGCTCTGCTATTAAAAAAAACGCATTTTTAAAGTGGTCACTATAGCGCGCGGATTTTCACACGACAGTATTATCTTCAGAACAGCGTAAAATATTTTCATTAATTGGAAAGCATTTTTTTTTTCGTCAAGGGATATAAGTTCAAGATTTGAAAAAAAAACGCAATTCTTTTATTTTCATCAGTGATCAGCTTTGTTAATTACTTTTATGTTTACGAAAATGCTGGTTGGGGTGGATAGGAAAGACTAAGTGGACGGAGGTTCTAGGGCAAGGATGTTATCCAGTACTTAACACTTACCTGCGATAACGATTAATAGCTTCAGTTCATATAATCAAAATTTCATTCGTGCTTACGTCGACGGTTGACAAGCAAAATGCAAACCTTATGTTTTGAAACCATAACAATTTTATTCGTGAATATAAGAACTTTTAATATTTTAAAACATTAAAAAGAAAGCAGTAAACTGACTACATGACAAAACCCAAATTTATAAAAAATTTGACTTAAACATTTCTTCTTGATTTGCAAGTTTGGGGTTATGGTGGTGGGGGAAGGTTTATTAAAGTGGTGGGTGGATTTTAATAATTTGGTGATTCGTTGCTTGAATCACTTTCAAAATTCCCTGTATAAAATCTTAGTTTCATAGAATTATTATGAAATCCGGGGTAGTTTATATTCATTTGGGACGGGGTAGAGGAGGTGAGGGAATCGAAAGATTTGTGATGCTCTTTTATTTTATTTCTCTTGTAAGGTGTTCGAACAAAATTTCAAGTTCGTAGCTCTTAATTTGTTTGTTATTATAATTGGTCGAAATCATACCTTTGTATTGGAGGTGGTAGAAGGACTGGGTGGGATTTCAAAGGTTTTGATGTACAGCTTTGTTTTAAATATTGAGCCCATCCACCCAAAACAGAATTTGAATCTGGCACGCTAGAAATTTTTTTAAATTTCGCCGGCGGGAACAACGCATTGCGAGGGAGAACTAGAGTTCAGTGGCGGGGAATGACTAGGGATGAGAGAAGAAAAAATTTCGTTCGAAAGTCAGTGAAGTGAGCTGGCGGAGGGAGTGAAGAAAGAAGAGGAATGTGCACCGAGGATGGAGCAGATTAGCATCCGTTTTTTGGAGGTAGACATCGAAACTCGCAAAAGGTAGATTTGCAATATCTGAGTGTGTTATTTTGGTGTTTGCGAGGTGCTTCGCAAGAGATTTGGAAACAATTTCCTGGCCCAACTACGTACGTTGTTGCGCATCATAGTTATCCTGCTGTCGTTAAAGGCCGAGATGCTTCGCAAGTGAGGTTCGAAGCGATTCACTAGCCCAGTAACGAGCGTTGTTTTCGTAACTATTTTCCTGCTCTCGAAGGCGAGATTATTCGCAAGGGCGATCTAAATCTCAAGTTGCAGTTCAGCTACGTACGATTTGGTGGACGGAATCGATATTTTGCTTTCGTAGAGGGTGTTTTGCAAGGGAGACCGAGAGCACTTTACCAGTCTACTTGTGCGTTGATACGAGTCATCGAAATTTTGCTGACATCGCAATTTCGCAGTCATCGAAGGCCTAGGTTCTCCGCAAAGGAGACTTGAAGCGATTTTTCGGACCTGTTACGTGCGCGGCACAATATCGCAAATGTTGCTGCCATCAAAAGCCGAGGAAGACCTGAACCGATTTGAGGATCCCGCCAAGTAATATTTTCAATGTAAGGCTCATCATCATCAATGGTGCTACAGCCCAAGTCGGGCATTGGACCTCTCCATATTTCATCTCCCATTTTCTCGGCCCAATGACCGCGTCATCCATATTGAAAATATCAGAAGCAATTTGCAGTCTTTGTCGATTGCATCCTCCCAGAGTTTTCTCGGTTTTTTTCTTTTCCTTCCGCCTTAGAAAATATCACTGCTTGTAAGGAGAAGGTAGTTGACACCGTAGTAATTGCGCGTTTTATAAACAAACCCAACTACAACAAACTGCAAAACAAGTTCTCTGTTGTCGCCAATCTCAATTGATACAACTTCTGAAACTACAGCTATGGCATTTTCATTCACAAATGAGCTGTGTTGAAGACTGGTAATTTACTCAAGGGCAAAAAAAGAGTCTTACAATAAACCTTGGGTAGATGATGAGCTGACACAATGTCTTAGCGCAAGAAACTATTAGTATAGCAAATTTGTGAAGGACAAAAATAACGTCATCTTACAAAGAGAGAGTTTAACTTCTGGACGAACAAAACAAGAGAAATAAACTAAAGGTACGTTTACATCTGACACTTCTCTCCGGACATAAGTGTCAAGTGTCCGACAGAAATTCGCTTTGACTGTTTACATCTGAGAGAAATTACCAGACACTTATGTCGTGGATAAGTGTCCGACAGTTCTCGCAATGCTGAAATTCGGAAGAAATGTCCGACCCGTTTACATGCGGACACATGTGTCGTACATATCTTCCATTCTGCAGTTCAGTTTATGTGGTCAAGATGAGTTTTTTTTCATTTTAAGAAATTTCGTAGGGGAAGTGGTGGAGGGGATGACGACATTGAACTAATTTTTTCACATCACGCTAGAGTTGCCATCAAAATGTTTTATAAAAAATTTAGGTTTCAAAAATTTAATGGGTACTGTGCACAATTTCAACTCGATCAATTTTATACGTACTGAGTAAATTTGTTTATAGTATTTCATAAAAAAGTGCAGTTTTCATGGGAGGACTCAAAAAACTTTTATATAGTAGATTGAAATCATAATTAAAGTAATATATTACAAATTTCGGATCAAAAGCATTTATACTTTTCGAACAAATCCGTTTATTTTCAAATTGCGTAATTATGTATGGGGGTAAATAATAAAGTTGCTCCCGACTTCTTGGCAGTTTATTTTTTCATAGCCATTCTCGCACAAAACTTAAATTTACCAGAGCCTTACAAAAATTTCTCAAAATTTTACGATATTTTGGGCCATCACCTCACTCTCCTTATAGTCATCAAAATAAAAATTTTACCAAATTTATAAGTCATAGAGCTCGACAATCTCACAATTTTTAGATATAACGGTTTGAAATTTTCAAAAATGCACCAATTTTGAAATGCTCCCCATTTCCCCCTATTATGCCCAAATATTATATTTTTCTTCTATTCCGCTAGTATAGATTAATTTATGTTTCAAGTTTCAATTACATAGTTTAAGAGATAGTCGGGTTATTAATTTTTAAGTGCTTTTATTTACGTTACAAAAGAACTGCATTGCATCCTACAGTTTTCCCGACACTTATTGCAAAAGTAAACGAGCAGTCAACTTCTGCGATAAGTGTCGAGAGAGCTTGAACTTACAAATAATCAGCGTTTACATCTATTTTGACAGAAGTGTCGACACTTATCTCCGATAGGAGAATATAAGTGTCGGACATAAATTCATCTCCGTTTACACTAGTCACGATTTCTCTCGGACATAAATTCGGGCAATAAGTGTCAGATGTAAACGTACCTTAACGCTTTACTTTGCAAGTAAATTTGAAAGAAATTTGGACCACCCCAAAGCTACTTGGTCTGCCATAAAAAAAAGCGTCACAATGGCATGGTACCAATAAAAAAACATAACAGGAGTACGATTGGGCATAAAGCCCAAATCGTGCGATACTCAAGATGAATGAGAAATCTTTGTATCTTAAGAAATTTTGTAGGGGAAGTGGTAGAGGGGGTGACGACATTGAACTAATTTTTGCACATGACGCTAAGGTTGCTATCAAAATGTTTTATGCAAAATTTATGATTTAAAAATTGAATAGGTACTGAGAAAATTAGTGTATTGGATGTAGTGAAGTAGTGCAGTTTGTATGGGCGGTGATACAAGGAGGGGCGAGTTTTTATTGACTTTTCAGAAATAACTATAAACATCATGCTTTTGACATGTTTTGAATTGCAGATCAGTAACATTCCCAATTTTCAGGAAAATCGACTTTACAAAGTTGTGAAATTGTGTCATTTTGTATGGGAGGGGGTGGAAGGGGTAAAGCTAATCGTCTAATTTTTTTCGGTCTTACTAATAATTCTAAATAAATATTTTGTGCACATTTTCAGCTCGATCAATTTTATACGCACTGAGTAAATTGGCTTAGAGCATTTCATGAAAAAGTGCAGTTTGTGTGGGAGGTGGTGAAAACAAGGTGGAGGAAATAACCTTAGTACAGTAGATCTATATCATCATAAAAGTAATATATTCCAAATTTCAGATCAATAGCATTTATATTTTTCGAGCAAATCCGTTTATTGTGAAATTACGAAATTGTGTCATTTTGTATGGGAGGGGGTAGAAGGGGTACAGCTAATCGTCTCAATTTTTTTGCTCTTACTAATAATTTTAAATAAATATTTCGTGCACAATTTCAACTCGATAACTATTATACGCACTGAGCAAATTGGTTTAGAGCATTTCATGAAAAAGTGCAGTTTGTATGGGAGGTGGTGGAAGGAGAGGGTGGGGTTTAGAGTTTAAAAATGTTAACTTCTAAGTAACATGTCTGGCAATGATTCCACAACAAAGGCTACTAAAGATATTAACAATTATTATTACTGCCACAAATCTAGCTATTTTGGACCGAAATACGTTTGTTCCTTTCTATCAACGTGGTTCTATTACTTCCTTCTTCGAATTCGGGTTGACGACGAAAGATGAGATTGTGACTGCTATCATGAAACTTAAAAGTTCTCAATCTGTGGGCCATCGATCAGATTACTCAAAGATTGTAAAAAAATGCTATCTCAATGATTGTTAATTCATCTTTAGTCAAAGGTGTTGTGCTAAGCTAGGGTGTAGCCTAGTGGGTAGCGTGTTGGTATTGTAATGCGAAGGTTGTGAGTTCAAATCCCGGTCGGTGCAATATATAATTCCAACACATTGCCTGCTTGGATATACCGTGGTCACCTCATTCTACGAAAATGAAAAATTCGTAGAAAGAGGGTTGTGCGAAGGGCTAACAACCTTTCCACAATAAGTAATGAAAATGTTAAGGAACCTGCATATCAGGAGGCCAAGGTCCGATTTGGGCTGTAGCGCCATTGTAGTAGTAGTAGTAGTTGGGCTAAGCTGTTGGAAGATTAGCAAAGTTGTTCCAGTACACAAATCGATATATTTAATTATAGACCAATTAACTTACTTACAGGAGAGGTATTCCAGATAAGGTCATAGCTATGATTAAAGAATCCTACGAAGATGCAATGTGCCACGTCTTGCATAGAGGAGAGCTGTCCCAGAGCTTCCCTGTGCGAACGGGTGTCAGACAAGGCTGCATATTATCACCAGCCCTGTTTCTGGTGGTAATAAATGACATCTCGAAAGCTGCACTGAAAGGTGGGGAAGGTAAAGGTCTTCAATGGAGACTATTTAACATCATCAAGTCGTGACGTGTGTCTGCTTGCACATAACCGTTCGGACTTAGAGTCAAATCTTCGCTCGTTGCATTCTAAATGCATAGAGGCCGGACTGAAAATAAATGTGCGTAAAATCAAGTACATGCACATGGGTTCGAACTCAAGCACACCGATTGTTCTTAACGGACAAGATATTGAAGAGGTGCAAGATTTTTGTTATCTCAAAATCATTGTCAGCATGGACGGCGTTGCCGAAAAGGATACTGAGGCTCGTCTAAATAAAGCTCGTCAGGCCTTCGGTATCCTTTCCCCTTTCTGGAGGTTAAGAGAAATCTTCCTCCACACGAAGCTGCGAGATTTTGATGCATGCGTCAAATCCGTGTTGTTATATGTTTGTACTACGTGAAAAGTGACCGTTCGATTTGCTAAGAAACTACAGACTTTCGTGAATCAATTTCTATGACGCATTTTAGGAATGTTCTGGCTAGAAGTGATCTCCAACGATGAACTTTTTAGTACAACTGGCCAGACTAAAAAATATATTGAGATTCACAGGGGGAAGTGGCTGTGGATCGGTCATACTTTGAGGAAACCTTTGCGAAACATCACCAAACAGGCTTTGGATTAAAAATGGCAAGATTTCGGTTTGGTCGATCATGTAATATATGGAAGCGAGCAGTTGAGCAGGAGGTCAGAGGAATAAACTAGTCCTGGGAACTACACTAATTAAATTAAATTTTCGAATCCTAAATTTTGTATAAAACATTTTGATAGCAGTTGTAGCGTGATGTGGAAAAATTAGCTCAATGCCGTCACCCCCTCCACCACTTTCCTTACAAAATTTCTTGAAATCAAAAAATTCTCTTTCATCAAGAGTATCGCACGATTGGGCTTTACGGCCAATCGTAGTTCTGTTATGTTTCCTGCAAGTTTTGTTCTCATATCGTCTAAGCTCGTCTGTTTTGATATTGAGACTTCATTTGAATATATCGGACCATACAGAAACCCTAAACGCACCAACTGGAGAGCTCAGTCCTAGAATTTGAACTAGGTATCGAAGAAGAATCAATAAGCATCCCAGACTGCATTGACAAAATCACGAACAAACTCGTAAACAATTTAATTAATGCTTACGAACAAAGTTATCCTGTTCTACAAAGAAAGGGCTAAACTAACACCTTGGTGGAACGAGGAACTAGCGGCAAAACGCAAGAAAACTAGGAAATTGTTCAACAGAGCAAAGACCTTCGGGAACTGGGACGAATACAGAGAGTCTCTAACCGAATATAACAATCTTCTAAGAAAGTTGAAAAAAGTGTCTTAGAGAAGATTCTGTGAAGAGATAGATGATCTCCCAACGGCCTCAAGACTCCAAAAGGTGTTATCAAAAGCCACCCCGATAAATATCGGACTTTTGGAGAGACCGGATGGGTCCTCTACTAAAAGCAGTGTGGAAACCCTGCAAAATAATAAACAATAATGAGGATTTAGAGGCGGAGGAAAGGACATATCGTCAAACTCCGCACAGCAAAAGCATTGCTGGTAAAATCTTCACTCCGGAAAAGATCAGATAGGCGATCAACACCTTTAAGGCCGACAAATCAGCCGGAGTAGATAAAATATTCCCCGCATTACTGCAGAAGTGGTTACAGATCTTAATGCCAATAATGATAAGGATCTTTAAAGCCAGCTTTATTTGGAGATACATCCCAAAAATTTGGAGGAAACGGGGGTGGTATTTGGACCGAAGGCAGGGAATCGTCCCGTTGATCAGCCTAATTCATATCGTCCTATAAGCCTGACTTCCTTTTTCGTCAAAACTATGGAGAATTTAGTGGACATACACATAAGAACAGGAGCTAACAAGGTTCGTCTTAATACTAATCAACATGTCTACCAAAAGGGCAAATCAATAGAGTCAGCCCTTCACGGTTTGGTAAGACAAATCGAAAAGGCAAAAGACTATAAAGAAATTGCACTTTGCGCATTCCTAGATTGAGAAGGAGTATTTGACAATACTCCCCATGAAGCCATAATAGCGGCGGCTAGGAAAAAGGGTTTGGAAACGGCCACGATTACATGCATACATGCTGATATACAGGTGATAGCACATTGACTGCACAGACCTATAGAGGCTGTCCCCAAGGTGGGGTACTATCTCCACTTCTGTGGTCAATTGTAGTAGATGAACTCCAAGACCTTCTAACAGAACAGGGATGCGAGGCTATAGGATATGCCGACGACCTCGTCATTATCATTATAGGCAAACATGATTTAATTATATCGGAAAGAATACAATCAGCCTTAGAAGTGATAATGAACTGGTGTCAGTCTAAGAACTTGAACACCAACCCAAGTAAGACTGAGTTAGTACCATTTACAAATAGCAGGAAAACGTACACCATAGCCCCTTCAATAAATGGAACAATAATACACTTTTCAGATGAAGTAAAATATCTAGGTGTCATACTGGATAGCAAACTCAACTGGAACAAACATATCGAATGGACTCATGCCAAAGCACTAAAGGCATTTTGGGCCTGTAAAAGCTTATTTGGCAGAAAATGGGGACTAAAGCCCAAAATGATTTACTGGTGCTACAGAATAATCATTCTTCCAATAGTCACATACGGATCAACGAAATGGTGGACTAAAACTTTACAAAGAAAAGCACAGCTTACGCTACAAAAAATCAAAAGGCTAGCTTGCCTTGGTATCACAGGAGCTATGAAAACCTGTCCTACAGTGGCAATGGAAATGTTCCTTAACATCCCTCAAATACATCTCCAAATAAAAGAGGAAGCAATCAAAGGGGTCTTACGCATACAGAGGGAAAACAAGTACAAACCAGGGGATTTTAGAGGCCACCTCAAAATCCTAAGAAACCCAAAATTGGAGGTTCTAACCTCCGCATTATCTGACAAAATTTAACTTTGCCGACAAAATTTAACTTTGAAACCCCCTTCAAAGTTATAATCAGAGAACGCAAGGACTGGCAATCCACGCTACCAGAAATGGAAGAGGGACCAATCATTTGGTATACAGATGGTTCGCGCACCTCTGGGACAGGAGCCGGAGTCAAAGGTCCTAACTTCTCGATTCCAAATCCACTCGGCAAAGACGCCACAATCTTCCAGGCTGAACTAATTGCAATAGAGGTGTGTATCTAAGAGAATATAAGGAGAGCTCATCGCAACAAATCAATTTATATCCTATCGGATAGTCAGGCGGTTCTCAAAGCATCCAATAAACACGGATCGAGGTTAGCTTGGGATTGTCTTCAAGACCTAATCATCCTGGGGAAAAGGAACGACGTAACCGTAATGTGGGTACCAGGCCATATGGGAATTGAGGGAAACGAAGAGGCTGATCGCCTTACAAAAAACGGCGCAGAAAAAAACTTTATTGGTCCAGAGCCATTCTGCGGAAAATCAAAAGGGCATCATAACTCGATACTTAAGAAGTGGGTTGAACAAGAACACAAAACCTAGTGGAATAGACTTTCAGGCTTATCAACCTCAAAAAAACGAATCCTACCACAAAAAACAAAGTGGAGAATATCCTGGAATTCAGAAAGAGAGATATTAGTACTCTAATCGGCCTAATGACGTGGCACAGTGGAGTGAACCACCACTTCAATAATATGGGCTTAGCTGAAACAGACATCTACCGCCTCTGTCTTGAAGACTCAGAAACGACAATACATATCCTATGCCACTGTGAAGCAGTGGCAAGGCAAAGGCATAATCTTCTTGGGAAAGGTTTCTGTATTCTTTTTGTCTACTGTATCTCGCTTTCATCATCGAACCTATCATTCTGATTTTACTAAGTTCGGTGGCCTATAGCCTCCTCTGCGACGGACTTAATGCCATTTTTGATGGAGAGCCGGTGATTGCGCGGTGATTGAATATTTGGTTGAAATACGGCTGCGATGGACTCGTCCTCGATGTAGAATTTAAGTGTCGGTTGGTGTTTTACAGGTCCCTGTTTGCTATTCGACATCGGAATGTAGCCTTGACCAAATAGTGGTCAGAGTCGCAGTTAGTACCTCTGGAGGTTCTTACATCTAGGATGCTGGAGAGTGCCCTTTTGTCTGTGAGATCTGATTATACGACCTTTCATCGGGTGACGTCCAAGTTCTTTTGTGGATGCTACGATGCGGGAAACATGTTGATACTACGATGTTTCTACTGCAGGCGAAGTCAACTAGAAGTTGACCATTGTCATTACTAATGTCGTGTAGACTGTGCCCTGCGGTTGTTCCTCTATCTGTCTCCTTTTTCCCAATTTTTGCGTTGAAATCACCTAAAATGATCTTTCATGGCATTTGAGGGCAATGAGTAATAAGTTGTTTCAAGGCGCCTATAAAACTTATCCTTAGTTACCTCGTCCTTGTCTCTGGAAATTTCGGCCTTTATGTGCAATGCACAAACACAGTCATGAAGGAAAGGATTGTGTGATTGGGAAGGTGGGGGAAGGGGAGTGAGAATGACCGTGTCGTTGAGGCTTTTCCGTTAATGGGCTAGAAATCGGTGATATGATGCTTAAATGCCTTGCGAGGACAGGAGCTACTTCAAACTCACGGTTTCCAATAGTTTTCCACTTCTAAAAAATGAATTTATCAAATTGTTTCAGGAATGATTTTATTATAGTACTCCAGGTTTGAGCAAAGATCGTACATTCCAAGTTCCGAAAGAGTGTTCAATTTTTCATTTGCCGGGTCGTTTCCGTTCAATCCGTCCAATCAGAGGCAAAGCTTCAGGTTCCGTAACAAATGTTACTTTATTATTTTAATAATAAAGTATTGTAATAGACTTAGAAAAAAAAATTTGCTACCCTGATATTTTGTTTTTTCGCGTTTCATGACTAAAATAGCCTAAAAATGCAAAAAAAAAAGTCCGTCTGTCTGTACGCCTTACGCCGGTGTGTACGCTCAGCGCACATTAACTCCCAAGCCCTTCAATATAGAAAGTCATTTTTGGAGGGATTGTAGATAGTTGCGGATCTCAGGCGGACACTCATTTTTGGGGATGTAAGGGTTCAGGGATAGGCGGGGGGAGCACTTAAACCGAAAACTAAGAATTCAAATATCTCAAACATGGTTACAGCTAGGAAGCTAAAAATCAACATACATATAGATTTGTGGGAAAACTTTTAAAAATAATTTTTTTTTTTTCCATTGGGGTGCAAAAAAAAGGGGCTAAGAACCAATTGTCGGCCGAACTTTTTTTTTCAAATGATTATATCTTCGAAATTACTTACCATAAAAATTGATATTTTGAGACCATTAAGATGGCATATAGATCTACTAGAATCAGTTTAGATAGAAGCTAATTATTGTAAGGAGAAGGGTTAGGAGGGGGGGGGGTGCAAGGAAAAACAATTAAAAATCAATACCTGGACTGTCTCTTAAGCTATGTAATTGAAACTTGAAACGTAAACTAAGCTTTACTAGCGAAATATGAAAAAAATATAATATGTGGACATAATAGTAGAGGGGGGAAATGAGGAGCATTTCAAAAATGGCGCACTTTCCAAAATTACAAATCGGTATATCTCAAAATTGAGTGCAGATATCAAATTAAAAATTTGTCAGATTGTAGAACTATATAGTTTTTAAATATAGTAAAAAATTTAAGTTGGAGGGTGTAAGGGGAGGGAGGTGGAAAGCAAAAATGTTGAAAATTTTGAGTAATGCACAAGGTGTTTCATGCGTAATGAGAAAAACACATAAACTAATAATTTTTGAATGAAATTTTAAGGTAGAAACTTGAAAATTTGCGAAATGCATTTAAAAAAAAATCCCTAAAAGTTTAAAATATTGATTCGTCGAATACCTTCAAAACTTCTACCCCCTACCATACAAAATTATTTTTTCTACCATTACACTACCACTACAGGAAAAGAAAATAATATTGCGTCACAAATTTCACGATTCCCCTATCTCCTCTACTCCCTCCCATACAAATGTTTGGTTTCGTGAATGTAAAATACACCGAATCCGATGAAAATTTTATGCAACTTCGTCTATGTAACTGACATTCTATACAGAGAATATTGGACGTGATTCAAGCAATCAATTAAAAAACTATTAACATCTACCCACCCTTACTATCACCCCTCACCCCTCCCCTCATAAAAACTCAAACTTGCATAAATAAACGAACGAAATATTGATTATATTTACTGAAGCTTTGGAACGTTTTCGCAAAGTGTTAAATTGACAACTGCCCTGCCCAAGAACCCCCTTTCACTTAGTCTTCCCTTGCCACTCTAACCTGCATATTGACTTTGCATGCATCCGCAACTTGTCCCAAGAATAATAAAGTTTCGCCCGACTTGTTGGCTGCTTACTTTTTTATGGAGACATGTTGTTTAACAAAAAAATAATCCCTACCGCCGTACGCCGTACATATGTACTCATATCTCCGAGACCGTTAAAGGTAGAGTGTTCGTTTTTGGGTGGATTGTTGATAGGGTAAGTTAGCTCTATTTTCTAAATTTTGGGGGATGTTAGGTGGACGGGGGAGGCGGGTGGGAGGCGGGGGGGAGGGAAAAAGTCGAAAACTACACTTACTAATATCTCCACCACATATGCAGATAGAAAGTTGAAAATCAGTAGAGATATAGACAAGGTTGTGAGACAAACTTTAAAAATAATTAATTTTTTTTATCTATTGGCGTCCGAAAAGGGGGGGCTAAAAACCAATTGCCGGCCAAATTATTATATCTTCGAAATTACTCATTGTAAAAAATTCATATTTTGGGACCAATAGGGTGGCATACAGTTCCATCGGAATCAGCTTAGAGAGTGGCTAATTATTGTAATGGGGAGTGTCACGGGGTGCAAAGAAAAACACTTAAAAATTAATATCTCAACCATCTCTTAAGCCATTAAATTGAAACTTGAAACGTATATTAAGGTTTACTATTCAAATACAAAAAAAATATAACATGTTGAAATAATAGTAGTGGGGGGAAATGGGGAGCATTTCAAAAATGGCGCACTTTTAAAAATTACAAATCCTTATATCTCAAAAAAGAGTACAGATATCAAATCAAGAATTTGTCAGATTGTAGAACTTCATAGTGGTTAATTTTGGTAACAATTTTAAGTTGGGTGGTGTAAGGGGAGGGAGGTGATAAGCAAAAATGTCGAAAGTTTTGAGTGATTTTTTTAGGGCTCTGGTGAAAGATACAGAGCTTAAATTTTGCATGTGGATACGTCTATTTGATGTACATAGAAAAATAATAATAACTTGATCCATAATTGTTATAAACTGACCCCCCCGGTCTAACGTGCACAAGGTGTTTCATGTGCATTGAAAAAAAAACACATGAACTGAAAATTTTTGAGTGAAATTTTAAGGTAGAAACTTGAAAATTTGCGAAATGCATTTAAAAAAATTTCTAAATATTCGAAATATTAACTGGTCGAAAACCTTTAAAACTTCTACTCCCTCCCATACAAAATTATTTTTTCGACCATTTTCAAGAAATCGATTATTATATTAATCAATTATTATCAATTATCAATTATAATTAAAAATAGTTGAAATAAAATTGCGTTAAAAGTTTAGAGATCGCGCCTGTCCTTCTACCCCCTCCCATACAAAAGTATGATTTCGACCATTATTAATAAATCAATTATCACCTAACTATTTAAAGCTATCAATTTGAAATTTTGCGTAAAAGCTTAAAAAAATAATTTAAATGAAATGGCGTTAAAAGTTTTGAAATTGGGCTTGCCCTTCTACGCCCTCCCATACAAAACTATGATTTCGACCAATTTCATTAAATCAATTAATAACCAACAAACTAAAAGCTACGAATTTTAAATTTTGGACAAGAAGCGAAATAAAACTACATATCAAATTTTACGACTCCCCTACCTTCTCTACCCCCTCCCATACAAATGTTCGGTTTCGTGAATGTAAAATACACCGAATTTTATGAAAATTCTATGCAACTTCGTCTATGAAACTGACATTCTATACAGAGAATATTGGACGTGATTCAATCAATCAATTAAAAAACTATTACCGTCCACCCACCCTTACTATCACCCCTCACAACTCCCCTCATAAGAACTCAAACTTGGATAAATAAACGAACGACTGCCCTGCCAAAGAACCCCCTTTCACTTAGTCTTCCCTAACCACTCTAATCAGCATATTGACTTTCCACGCATCTGCAACTTGTCCCAGAAATAATAAAGTTTCGCCCGACTTGTTGACATTTTATTTTATTTTATTTCTTCAATTATGTCCAATATTCTCTGTCAGTTTCATAGACGAAGTTTCACAGAATTTTCAAAAATTTCTGTGTATTTTATAATAAAAATTTTGTAATTCATGAAATCAAACATTTGTATGGTAGGGGGTATAGGAAGTAAGGGAATCGAAAAATTTGTGATGCAGTTCTATTTTGTTTCCCTTCTTAGTTGCTCTTACAAAATAGCAAGCTCGTAGCTTTTAATTTACTGGTTATTGGTTGATTTATTTAAATTTTGTATGGGAGGCAGTAGAAGTCTTGAAGGTATTCTACTAGTTAATATTTTTCTTAGGGATGTTTTGAAATGCGTTTCCTAAGCTGTTAACTTTCTACCTTAAAATTTGGTTCAAAAGTTTTCTGTTTCTTTGTTTTTTTCATAGCATATGAAACACCTTATGCACGTTAGCCCCCCACTTCGCTGCATAACAATTGTGGAATAAATTGTTATTTTTTCTCTATGCATGTCAAATAGATGTATCCACATCGAAAATATAAACTTTATATCTTTCACCAGAGCCCTAAAAACATTACTCAAAATTTTCGTCATTCTGTTTACCACCTCCCTCCTCTTACACCCGACACTTAGAATTTTTATCAAAATTAAAAACTATGTAGCTCTACAATCTGGGAAAATTTCAATTTGATATCTGTACTCAGTTTTGAGAGATAACGGTTTGAAATTTTGGAAATTTTTTCCCCACTACTATTATGTCCAAATGTTTCATTTTTCTTGGTTGAGATATTCGAATTCTTAGTTTTCGGTTTTAGCGCTCCCGCCACCTCGCCCTTAATCCTTATACCTCCCAAAACTTGTGGTTGCCTGATATCTGCAACCATCTACAATCCACACAAAAACGAACTTTCTTTCTTGAACGGTTTGGGAGTTAATCTGTGCTAAGCGAACATGTATGGCATACGGCGTACTCCGTACAGAAAGAAGGATTTTTTTTGTTGCATTCTTAGGCTATTTAAGTCGTGGCAGAAAAAAAGAAAATTTCAGGGTAGCGAACTTTTTTTTCTTAGTCGATCGCAATACTTTATTATTATAATATTAAATTAAAATTATAACTTAGACGAAAACTGTTATGCAACATTAGGGAGCATTACCTGAAAGGGTTGTTGGCCCTTGGCATAATCCTATGAAACTACTAATTTTCATTTTCGTAGATCAAGGTGGCCAAGATATATCCACGCAAGTAGTATGCTGAAATTATACAATACGTCTTCCTCAATACGTCCCGACCTTTGCATTGTAGACTAAAAAACTACCCACTAAGCTAAACCCTAACTTCCACTGAATCTTGCATTTACATAATTGCCGGTATTGGAGATGAACAAAAAAAGTTTGTACTGAAATAAATTTAAATTTCTTAAAACAATTGAATTGTAACATGAATGACCCAAAAAATTAATTGTTGTTTTGAAATAGTTGTTAAAGGTGTTACTACGAGTTTAAATAAAAAAGAAAATTTGGAGGTCAAGAAGGCAGCCTTAATGAAACTGGACCCTCAGAATATTTAATTTATGGTGCATCAACATCGATTTTTTTCTTGTTTTCTGATTTTTGCCAAATTCTACAGTTGTAAAGTAAGAGCATGCATTTTTAAAAGCCAAGTGAATTTTTCTAATTTTTATAAATTAGTAACTTTTTGAATTTTAAATCATTTTGAAGACAGACATTTTTATGCCGTAATTTAAATTCTTGGAATTGATTTTATTTATTTATCGAAATGCGAATCGCAACCTAATAAAATTGCGACTTTAAATCGATTATACTATAATTACTACTAGAAGTCATGTAACTCGCCAAAAATGCACATTTCAATCTTAAAAGTGTAAAAATTCGCAAAAGTATAAAAAAGCAGAAGATCTTTTTTGGTGCTTCCTAACATCTGATATTTACATAAATTAAAACATTTTTCCACTGAAGTCTACAATCCACAACAGCAAGATAGCCACTTAAGTATTAAAAATGTCGATGCAAAATCCACCTGCTTATTAAACGAGTAGGTGTACAATCTTCACGAAATCATTAACTCACTCCGCACATTAATTAAATTAATGGTCTTCGTAGCTCTTGATCCGCATCAATCAGTTTTTATATTGCAGTCTTCGCGAGAAATCCGAGATCAGCATACGTCTTAGATGAAATTAATTGAGCTGATGCGATGCAACTTGGCGTTTACTACGAGCGATGTAACCGATTTTCCTCGGCTGGGTGGCGCGCAGTTTTGTTACCTGAAGCAGCAAAACGATCAAACAGGTAAATGGCAATTCTGATTATTAATTGTCGCATCATCGTGGCCACACTTTTAAAGATCGGAGCTTGGCTTGGTGTCGCGTCGAATGTATATGTTAACAGCCCGGAGTCCTGAGTAATTACGCAAGGTGACAATTTGTCACTTTTAATTGACACCATTAAGCTCAACGTTAACATGATCCATTAATTAGAACACGTACCGGGTAAAGGTAGAAGGATCGCATTTGCATTACAAGGGTAATTGATCTGCAGACTATCGGCCTAATCTGCAATTTGCTCGATTTTAATTTGCAAATTCATGTAATATTTTAATTTTATAGAAGTTTTCATTCGAAGTGCAATTCGGTCACTAAAAAGCTCAGAAAACGTTCCTTTCAAATGCCAGCATCAGAAGAATTTCATAAAATGTCTTTTTTTCGTTCTAATGTCCTTTGAATTGAAAATTCCACTTTGCACAGCAATCGTCTTATTTTCTCTCGAGAAGCTAAGAAACCAGAAAATCGCTAATCATCTCAATAATCTTGTAAGCTAATTTCATTTCAATGGAAGTCCTCCGGGAGCAAGTACTTGAGGTGCATCCAACCAGATTAAATACTTGAAATGATAGCATAAAATTGCAACAATCTCGGACGGGATTTGTTGTTCAGGTTGTTTTTGTGGCTCAGGTGCTCAAGACTAGAAGGAAGTCATGCAATGAACAATTTTTCAGGTTCAAAGGACTAGACCATGAAATGAATTTAAAAGCAAACCGTAGTAAGTGCAAGTAGCAATAACATCATCACTAGCAAAGAACATTCCACGAATTCTTGGCATCAAACGAAGCGATTTTTTTGTTGTTGGCTTCTGAATCTCAACCGTTCGCATCGTTTCTCAGCTGGATAGTCCACAAGTTCCTTCTGCTACGTAACCTGGGAGATTAGCGTCTACGGCGATTTATCCCGGGCTAGGAGAAGAGATGCTGGCTCATATCCCAGAGGCATCTAATCGCACGGTACGCCGGAGTGCCGCGGTTGTAGCGTGCTCTTGTGGAAGAGGTTTTAGCTACAGTGGAATTCCTTTCTTGTGGTTGTTGTTGTTTCCGATGACTTTGTGGTATTTCGCCTTCGAAGATTGCCAGTTTGGAGTATTTCCTATCGTATGCCGGCATCCATCCAGAAACTGCCTGACTAACCTGCTCCCCATCTCCAGGATCGACGTAAATTCGTACACAACAACCACTTATACATTTCTTCCTGCACGGGAGAAGCGTAGTAGAGAATTGCACTCCCCTTCGGAAATTCTCATACTGATTTTGGATCTCTGGGAAGAACCACAGAAAATTTTTTATTCGCATCGGATCCCTCCCGGATCACGAAAGGAATTCCGCTTTTTGGAGAGCAACTCTTGATTGCGTCAAAAAGAGAAAACTCGAGAGGATTTTATTGTTAAGGAATTTTACCATATCAAAGGACTAGAAAATAATTAATTAATTAAATTCAAGTACGTCTGTGTGAAGGCAGGCAGATATGGAGTAACGAATACATCGACAGGATAGAGTCCTCTAAGCTATTACAATATTACGTTCTTTCTTTTTCCTTCAGTTTTACCGAAGTCCTTTTGAATCGCAATCGTTAAATTCTTACACTTACGATTCCTTAGTTGGTTCCATTAAAGGCGTAAGTAGCTTCGAGTTTTCTGAGTTGACTCTAAATCTACATTAACCGCACTACTATGCTCATTCGCGGAATATGAGTTAAGCAACCGCAGTGTCGCACAATTTCCTTCGAGTCCCGGCAAGAAGTTGCTTTTGAAAAAAATGCAACCGAGCGATAAAATGGTTTCGTTTTATACCCTATTAAAGTTAAATGTGGTTTAATTGTAATTAAAAATGAGTGCCTCAACCTTTTGTATGTTTAAGTATTTTAATTTGTTATGAGGCGATATTTACTTTTAAAAGTTTTCAGGAAATTAACTTTTCTAAAAGAAAATTATCTTTGGAGAACAGCGACCATCCCCCTGTGGGATGGGGGCAGTAGAATTCACCCACAGCCAGTTTTGCTTGCCCTAAAATTGGCAAATAGACACTCACTGGATCATGGGCTTATCACTCGTGATCTTAAGACTTAACTGATACGAGAAACGGATACTGCGCCTCGGATACGGATGGATTCTACTGAAACGACTTTTGGCATTCGAAAACGGACTATGATTGACTTCTGGAACGTTCGAACATTAAATGACGGGGGAAGAGCTAGGGTCACTCGGTCCTTGCACCGCCAATCGCTGATCGACTGTGAAATGGAGCACTATAACATCCAAATCTTGGACTTGAGCGAAGCCAGGTGGATCAGGAGAAGAACGAACCAGCAGCGGAACCACCATTCTGTACGTTGGTCCTGAGAGTGAAGCCGAAAATGGCGTGGCAGTCGTCCTTACATCGAGAGCGAGAAACAGTCTCATCAGCCGGGAGCCAATCTCGGATAGGAGTATCGTCGTCAGGCTCAGGACCAGTGTCAAAAACGTCGTAATTGTGCAGTGCTACGCACCAACTAATACTGCAACGCCTGGTGACAAAGAGGAGTTTTATTGTTAACTGCGTGCCACATTCGATCGTATTCCAAGAGGTGATATTATTATCATTTCAGGAGATATGAACGCACAGGTTGGATCTGAAAACACTGGACTAGAACACGTCAAGGGGAGGCATGGTGACCCCCTTGGGTCGACGCGTCACGACCTTGGATTAAGAATTATTTATAGAGTTTTGTAGTATTCGGCAAATGGTCATCAGAGGGACCCTTTTTTCACACAAGAATCACCATACACCATACATCTTGTGTTTCCCCTGATGGTGTTACTCAGAACCAGATCGACCATTTGGCTATAAGTCGCCGATGGAGGAGATGTTTCCTCAATGTGCGAGCGAAGCATAGAGCTGACATGGGGAGCGATCACCAATTGATGGTTATCTGCTTCAGATTGTGCACAGCAGCTATCCGACGACCACAAATTCTTCAAATGTAACGCAAGCTTAATGTGGATAATTTTTTTTTAACAGAATGTGTTATAGGCGATTTCGCCCTTTATGTTCAATGCACAGACACAGTCATGGAGAGAAGGAATGAGACTAGGAAGGTTGGTGAAGGGGAGTGAGAACGACCATAATGAGTGGAGAAACTGGTATATATTTTTTTTTCAGTTGTCCTGGCTGCTACTGACAAATATTTGCAGATTTTATAGAGGACTGAATGATAGTAAGCGAACAGGAATCATCTACTGAGTATCTAGGAATTCTTGAAGTGGAACTGTTTCACATTTACACCTTTTGCCCATTTTATTTCGAATAATTTTTCATCGCTATATATTATATTTGGTACTCGGGATTAGGTTGGGAGTAGGTAGCAAGAATATGCACACACCGTGACTGTTCATGATCAAGTGCCTTTATTATATTTTTTATTTAGTTGGTAACATTTTAGTACCCGACTGGGTACGTTCAATACTTAATATATTACATCTTCCCCTTTCAATAAAAGTATAAAAGTAAAATGAAATTTATGTTGTTCATAATTAATTTTCTATATATCTCAAAGTATGAAAATCAAATAAAATTTATATTATTCTATATTATTTTTCTTGACTATAATTATTATCTACATCTTCCCTTCTATTAATTTCAATAATTTTACATTTTTACTATTTATTTTAATTTGGTATGAATTATTTTAATATCTAGAAGTAAATTTAATTTATAAATTCAATGGGTACATTTTTTTTTTTTCACTAGAAAATATTCAAATTACATATATTTGATATAAGAATATTAGAAAATAAAGTACATCTTTTAACTTAGTATATTTACATGTCGTATGTTACAGTTCATCCACAAGGACATGATTCTTCAAAAGTTTTTTTTTTTTTTTTAATTCTCTTTAAATAGTAAGAATTTCGTCTTATTGTTTTTCCGGTTTGAAAAATTTTAATCCAGTAAGATCTTGGTGCTAAATCTTTTTCAATTACTACTGCTTCGGTCCATGTACTTCCATTTCTATACATAACTCTTTCACCTCGCTCAAAGTCAGGTTTCTGAACTGTACCTCTATTGTAGTATTTCTTATTTCTATTTATTTTTATATTAAAATTGTTGGATAAATTAGGCATAACAGAAAATTTATAATTGGAGGTTTTTGTTGGAAGTAATGTACGTGTAGTTCTAGCCATTAGAAGTTTGTTTGGAGCCTGATCTAAACCCTTCAAAGGTGTATTCCTATATTCCATTAATGAAAGCCAAAGTTCCTCTTCTCCTGATTTTTTCAACATATTCTTTGCTATTTGAACAGCTCGTGCTGCTAGACCATTTGATCGTGGATAGATTGGACTTGAAGTAACTATTTTTATTCCAAACAACTTTCCAAATTCCCTAAATTCTAAACTATTAAAAGGAACGTTATCTGCTACTATCTCCATAGGTATCCCATGTACTGAGAAAATATTTTTCAATTTCATAATAATTTCAGACACATTTTTCTTGTTTAATTTTAAAATATCGATATATTTGGAGTGATAATCTATAACAACTAAATAGTTCTTGCTTTTAAATTCAAAAATATCCATTCCTATTTTCATGTAAGGATATTCAGGTATATTATGCGGCAAAAGAGGTTCACGTCTAGATGCACTGCGAAATTTTTGACAAGTTGTGCAACTTGCTACTAAATCCTCAATGTCTGTATTTATTCCAGGCCAGTATACGACTTCTCTTGCTCTACTTTTAGTTCTTTCTATACCTAAATGTGATCTATGTAATACTGTAAGTATGTACTTCCTCATTGTTAAAGGGGCAAAAATTTTGTTATCTAAAAATATTATATTATCTTCTATTACTAAATCATTTTTGAATTTCCAAAAGGGTTTTACATTTTCGGGCAAAGTGTCCTTAGCTTTGGGCCACCCATTTAAGATCACTTTTTTCAATTCTGATAAAATCATATCTTTGTCGGTTTCTTTTTTAAATTCTAGTAATTTTTCATCACTAACATTTACTGAATGAACTACTTCACTTACTCCATTCACTGTTTCTGTATTGTCACTCTTGTTATAGTACCTCGATAATAAATCAGCGATATACATTTTATTGCCAGGTACAAACTGAAGTTCTAAATTATATTTTAACAATTTAACTTTCATGCGTTGCAGCTTTGCTGGCGCAATTTTATTGATATCTTTCTTCAGTATACCTAGTAAAGGCTTATGATCCGTTTGAATAATAACTTTTTTCTCATAGATCCAGTTATGAAATTTTTGACATGCATAGCAGATAGCCAACATCTCCTTTTCGATCTGAGCATATCTCCGTTCAGCATCAGAAAGACTTTTAGATGCAAACGAAATGGGAGTATCATTTTGCATAATACAACATCCTACGCCGTTTTGACTACTATCAGTTTGGATTACTAAGGATGCTTTTGGATCATAATGCTTTAATACTGGAGCATTGATTATCATTTGTTTTATACGCTCCAGGCAATTAGTATGTGGCGTTTGCCAGTGAAAAATTACATTTTTCTTTAATAATTCTCTCAAAGGGTTTGAAATCTCTGCCAAACTTGCTATACTACTGCGCATATAATTGACCATACCTAATAATTTCTGAACATCTTTTTTAGATTCCGGAATGCCAATATCTAGAATTCCTTGAATTCTTTCCTTGTCAAACGAAATACCCTGATCGGATATTATATGTCCTAAGAATTTAACTTCTTTGACACAATATTGCAACTTATCTTTGTTAAATTTTATGTTAAGTTGTTTAGCTCTCTCTAAAACCTTCTTTAAAATTTCTTGATGTTTCTCAATTGTTTCTGTAGCAATTAGAACATCATCTATGTAAACAACAATATCTTCAATGTTTCTAAAATTTTCTTCATTAAGTTTTTGAAAAGTTTCCGGTGCTATTTTTAGCCCAAATGGAAGTCTTAGAAACTTGTAGTTACCAAATGGATTACTTGAATCATTGTTTAATTTTATTTGAAAAAATCCATCCTTTAAATCCAAAACACTGAAATATTTTTTATTAACTAGTGTTGGTAAAATTTCCTGAAATGTCGGAATTGGATGATTTTGATCCTTAAGATTTTTATTTAAATCTTGTGGATCTAGACAAAGTCTTAATTTCTTGTTCAGTTTTTCAATAATAACCAAATTTGATACCCATTCATGTGAGCCATCATATTTCTCTATAATTCCCATGCCTATTAGCCTTTCCAGTTATTGGGATACGTCTGCTCGGCTTAACAACCGGAGAAGCACCTTCTTTCAACTTTATTTCAAAATTTTCTTTAAAACAGCCTACACCCCCAAATAGACCATTATATTCTTGTATAATTGATTCCTTGCCTGAACATTTCACGTTGTATAGCCTTTTCACTAATTGTAGGCTTATACATCCCATTAATCCTAATATCGGCGTTGACTCGCCGTCTACTATAAAAAATTTTTCATTGCTAACCTCATTTTTAATGCAGCATTCCAATGTAATTTCTCCTATCACGTTTATCCTCGTACCTCCATAAGCAATCAGTCTGGTATCAGTTGGTCTAATGCTCGCGTTAGTTACTTTTTTGCATAGATGAAATGGGAGTACATTAACCTCAGCTCCTGTGTCAAGCTTGAAATGAATAATTTTATTATCAATTTTAACCTCTTCAATCCAAAACTTATTATTTTGGTTCAAAATATCACCTGTAATTGCATCTATGTAAACCGAATCACAACACTGTTTTTGACAGTTTGACTCACTTACTGTATTAATATTTTTTGTTCGACAGACTACAGCAAAATGATTTTTTCGTCCATATTTTTTACATGTTTCGTTAAATGCGGGACAGTTACCGTACTTGTGAATTGAATTGCAATATTTACATTTTGTTTTTACAGTATTCGATGAATTTATCCTATCTTTGTGTTTATTACCAGCCAACTGGTTAACATTATTTTTATTAAAATTTTTAAAAATGGCCTTCACCTCTTTATTATTATTCGTAACTTTATTTAGATTTTCTTTCTTATTGTAAAAATTTTTATTTATTGAATTTACCTCCGACATTGAATTTGATCGAGCTGACTTTTGTAAAGTTGACGACTGCGCTCGTGACACCTCATTTGCTCGAGCCATATCAACTGCTTTTCCCATTGTTAGGTTTTCTGCTTCTAATAGCCGCTTTTGGAGTTTTTCGTCGTAGACTCCAAGAACGATCCGATCCCGAATCATACGATCTTCTAAGTCGCCATAGCCACAAGACCGCACCAACTTCTTCACGTCCATAAAAAAAGAGTCAAAAGTTTCTCCCTCCTTTTGATTTCTGTTCCAAAAGATGAAGCTTTCATACACTTCATTTTTTTTGGGCAAGCAAAATTTATTAAATACCTTTATGACTGCATCATAACTTTTGCGATCAATGTCAGACAGCTGGAAGGTATTGTATACCTCAATCGCTTGTGGTCCAACTGCATTGAGAAAAACCGCAATTCTAACGGCCTCCCCTTTTTCATGCAACTCAATTGCAGTGGCAAAAATTTTATAGTTTTGATAAAAAATTCGCCAATTTTCTGCCAGGTTACCATTGAGGTTTAATTCCTCCACTTTCTTTACGTAGTCCATATTTATATGCGAAGTACCAACTTTTTTCGGTCTACCACGCGGTCTATTCTCCGCTTTTATTTTGTTTAATGATAATTGGTCTTTATATTTACCCATATACGTGTATGTCCATTTATTTTAATTACACTTAAACTTTTTATTTTTGTAATTGTTTTACACTTTCACTTTGTTAATTGTGCGAAATGGGATTTTTATTAAATTTCGAAATCACTTTCGGATCTTTTTTTCTCAGCTGCGCCATGTTATATTTGGTACTCGGGATTAAGTTGGGAGTAGGTAGCAAGAATATGCACACACCGTGACTGTTCATGATCAAGTGCCTTTATTATATTTTTTATTTAGTTGGTAACATTTTAGTACCCGACTGGGTACGTTCAATACTTAATATATTACAAGTAGCAACTGAAAAACTCGTGATAAAGAAAATTCCGTCTGGAGTGGGAATCGAACCCACGGCCTATGGACTGAAAAGCAAGCACGCTGCCCACTACGCCACGGAAGGAACCAAGGAATATCCAAGCAAGTGAAGTAGTGAAATTATACGTAGGCCGGGATTTGAACTCACGACCTTCATATTGTAAACCAACTCTCTAGGCTACATCCTCGCGTTTCTAGCTACTGCTGAAGAATCTGTGGGATATGTGCAAAGCGGTGAGAAACACTGGATGTTGCAAGACACATGGGACAAGGATCGGAAAACAGCCAAATTGACAATCATCTCTCAAACCGATGTCAACCAAAGAACATCCGACTTGAGATAGAATTACCGCGATGTTCATATACAGCTTAAAAAAGCTGTTAGACGCGTCAAGAGAAAGCCCATTGACAATCTGGCCAATAAGGCAGAACACCAGTTGCGGCGATGGAAGGAATACTTCTCTGATATTTAAAACATCTTTTCAGAGGACGATATTCCAGAAACAGAACAACTACGAAACATTCAACCACAAAAATTCTTTATTAGGGACGATCCCCCAGATAAGGATGAGGTAGCTCCCGACATTCGGTCAATGGCGGTAAGGAAAGCCCGGACTACCAACCGAACTCCTCAAAGCGGACCCGGAAATAACAGCCGATATACTCCTCCCACTCTTTACTGAGGTGTGGAATGAAGGAAGATATCCGACTGAATGGAAGGAGGGCGTCACTGTGAAAATTCCCAAAAAGGGCGATCTACGGGAATATGGCAATTGGCGTGGTATATGTCTACTTACTGCCGGATCGAAAATCATGGCTAAGGTAATTCTCAATGGGATTAGTGATGTCGTGGAGAATACTCTCTGGATAGATTCTGTAAAGGGTCGTCTTGTACCGACTACAGAAATACTCACCGATAATATTGGATCAGTCCACCGAAATAAGTTCGCCTCTACATTTCATATTTGTGGACTTCGAGAAGGGAAGGTATTCGAAATAAGGTCATAGCTATGATGAAAGAATCATACGGAGATGCAAGGTGTCGTGTCTTCATAGAGAAGAGCTTTTCTGTGCGAACAGGTGCCAGACAAGGCTGCATATTATCATCAGACTTGCTTCTGGTGGCACTGGAAGGTGGAGAAGATAAAGTTCTTCAATGGAGACTATTTAACATCTTCATTATGATTATGCTGATGACGTGTGCTTACTTGCACATAGCCATTCGGACTTAGAGTCAAATGTTCGCTTGTTGCATTCGAAATGCAATGCAGTGGGACTGAAAATAACTGTACGTAAATCCAAGTACATGCTCATGGGTTCGAACGCAAGCACACCGATTTTTCTTAATAGACAAGATGTGGAAGTGGTGCAAGGTTTTTGTTATCATGGAAGCATTGTCAGCATAGACGACGGAGCCGAAAAGGATATTGAGGCTCGTCTAAATAAAGCTCGTCAGGCCTTCGGTATTCTTTCCCCTTTCCGAAGGTTAAGAGAGATCTTCCTTCGTACGAAGCTGGGACTTTTTGACGCAGGCGGATCGGTTACACTTTGAGGAAACTAGAGTGAAACATCGCCAAACAGGCTCTGGATTATAATCCTCAAGGAAGACATTGGGTTGGTCTATCATGTAGCACATGGAAGCGAGCAGTTGAGCAGGAGGCCAGAGGAATAATCAAGTCCTGGTAGCAGCTAAAGGTCGAAGCTCAGGATCGCTTCTTGTGGAACAGAGTTGTTTCTGTCCTGTGCCTGTTGTTTGATAGTTTTCAAGGAATTAATTAATACAACCGAAAGCTTGAATTTGTGACTTAAAATTAGCACTTTATTGATAAATAGCAAACGCCCGCGACTTCATCCGCATAAAACTCGCAATAATAATAATTTTTGAGAATATAGTTAGTAATACATTATGTGGGATATATAATCTGCTTACTTTAATGGCTCTTTGAACACAATGTTTTGTATTTTGTTGGAATCAGAACCATAAATTATTAAGAATGATAGCATTAGTGGCTCGTGATCAAATCAATCCCGTGATTTGAGATCATATACGTATTGAAGAGCATTTAGGACATGTGAATAATTATAGCTTGTGTTAATTAAAAAAAAAGCCCAAATAAAATAACATTAAGCTTGAAAACCTAACAGGACTACGATTGTGCGTAGAGCCCAATAACACGATACCATAGATGAAATCGAAATTTGTGTGATATTATGAAATTTTGTATTGGAAGTGGCTGCACTGAACTAATTTGTTTCACATCATGCTAGAGTAGCTATAAAAATGTTTTGTACCAAATTTAAGCTTCAAAAATTGAGTAGGTACTGAGAAACTTAGAGCATTGAATTTAATGAAATTGTGCAATTTGTATGGGAGGTGGTAGAAGGAAAGGGGGTTTTTTGGTGATATTTCGAGAAACAACTATAATCATCATGCAATTGATAAATTTTAAATTTCTGGTCTGTATCATTCACGCTTTTTAAGAAAATCGAATTTTTGTTAAGTCATGGAATTGTTTCATATTGTATGGGAGGGGGTAGAAGGAATTAAGCTACTGGGTTAATTTTTTCCTGATATTAATAATGCTAATTTAGGATAGAGTACAAAATTTTAGCGCAATGAAAGTTATATGTACTGAGAAAATTAGTTTAGAATATTTCATGAAAAAGTGCAGTTTGTATGGGAGGTGGTACAAGGAGTAGGGGGTTTTAAGTGACTTTTTGAGAAGCAACTATAATTAATTTACAATTCACATATTTTAAATTTCAGATCAGTAACATTTACAGTTTTCAAGAAAATCGAATTTAAGTAAAGTCGTGGAATTGTGTCAGATTGTATGGGAGGTGGTAGAAGGAATGAAGCTAATCGGTTAATTTTTTCCCGATATTAATAATAATGAAAATTAAGGATTAAGTAAAACATTTAAGCTCGATGAAAGTTACACGTACTGAGAAGATTGGTGAATAGCCTTTCAGGAAAAAGTACAGTTTATATGGGAGGTGGTGGAAGGAGTAGGGGGATTCAAATAATTTGTACACCATACATCAAATTTTTGATAAAAATATTATGTTCAAAATTTCAAATGATTTGCTCCAATGGTTTTGAAGAAAATTTGATTATTATATATTTTTTGAAAATGAGTCATTTTGTATGGGAGGGGGTGGAAGGCGTGAGGGTATTGAAATAATACCACACGCAGATTACATCTCAGTACACATCTAATAAACTGTGAAAGTTTCATTACAATCGGTTTAGCCGTTTTTGCGTGAAAACCGGAAAGACAGACAGACAGACAGACTGAGAAATTTTTTAAAAACGTTTGTTTCTGCTTAGCTATTGCTAAAAGAAAGCAAAAAACTTATTTATAGCCATTTATAAACAAATAACAGACAGACACTACAATTATATTTATATGTATAGATAAGATAGCGAAAAAAAGGTACAATGCGATTTAATTTTGTGAATAATAAAAACGAAAATGATGATAAGCGACAAGCGACTGCACGAGAGTAGTTTTGTGCGACAACTGAATTTATGTAAAATTGACCTCAATCAATCAGATTCCTGTTAAGACCTCCTATAGGGGCATAGGACAGAAACAACTCTCTTCCACAAGTTGCGATCCTGAGCATCGGCCTTAAGCTGTTGCCAGGACTTGTTAATGCCATAATTCGTTACCGTAGAATTAGTCCGTATCCGAGGCGATGTATCCGTTTCTCGTATCAGTTAGGTCTTAAGGTCACGGGTGATAAGCCCATGATCCACTGAGTGTCCATTTGACATTTTTAGGGCAAGCAGGACTGGCTGTGGGTGAATTCTACAGCCCCGATCCCACAGGGGATAGTCTGCTCAGGTCCGTCGAGTCGCTAATCTCCAAAGATAGTTGCAGGAATTGGTGAAACCTCATCCCTTGCGGGAAAAATTGACCTAACTGGATTTTATTGTGTACTTTACATCGAGGTTTTATATAAACGAAAATATCCAGGGTCGTATCTGAGAAATTTAGGGTTTTTACTTTTGTGAATTTATTAATGAGTTTGAAATGTGTTATCTATAGTGGGTCTTAACAGCAATTTGATTGATAAGACAAAATGGAAATTGAGGAAGTTGATATTTTTCAAGGATATTTGTTGCATCTTCGTTAAGAACAGTATGATATCTCCCCAATTCCATAAGATAAACCGAATTTTTTAGTTCAAAACCGGTTATTCTAATAAATCCTTCCTTAAAGCAGTTATCTGGTACTAGGATTATTAATCCAAAAACTTTATTTTTAGGATGTACTGCATTCCCGACGTACGGGTCACATGCCGTACAGTTCCAGGTTTAATTAAGGATCAATTGGAGCTTTGCTACAAGGCAAGTGATGTGACACTAGCTGCTTTAGAAGGTCTCGAGTTGGCTGTTCGTGAATGTCAATATCAAGTTAGTGAAAAATTTTATAATATCTTGTGTTTTATTAAAGTTTTTTTTTTTATAAAGTTTCAGTGGCATCGTTGGAACTGTTCATCGCTTAGTACAAAAAGCCGAAATCCACATTCATCGAATCTGCTTAAAAAAGGTTAGAGCCTACTAAATTTAATACTAATAAGACTTAAATGCTGGTCGGACTAGCACTAAAAGCATAAATTACTTAACGATTCTACATAAGTGCGCAATCCTGGTATTGTTTTGTGCAGAGAAAGTGAAAGGGGAAGATTATTGATATTACAAGCAGCTTCGGGAAAATGGGATTTTCGCCTCATTGAAATGAAATCTGATACGAAAATCTCAAGTGGGAATTGTTCTTATCTTCGCTGGAATTAAGTTTCACGCTTATGTCGATAGCTCGAATTAAGAGCAGTAACAACTGGTCGAGTGAACATTTGCTTGAGAATCCGCTTGTGTGGTTTACGAGTAGATACGAGTACGTTAGGAAGTCTCATCTTGTCTCTAATAATCTGTACTTAATATGTTTTGACTTGACTTCTCTATTCTGGCCATCACAGCAGGCTTAGTGTGGATGCGAGCGATGTCGATCAAATATGGCAAAGGTTCGGACACTCGATAGCCAATTCCGTTCCATGGAATGTGTAATCGTTTCGATTGACAAAGGCTCTGAGTAGGAGTTTCTTGACATGCATTGCTGGCATTTGGTGCTAGCGCTAGTTGGTAATCGGGAACAAGTTGACCAATATACGATTTTCTTGTCAGGTTGACTATATTTGCTGTAATCCTTCGGACAGATGAACAGAAAACGCCATATTATGTTTCTAGTGTGGTCACGCACTATTCAATATATGTGTACAAACATTTTTCTTGAGTCAAGTTTAGTCAATACAAGTTTTAAATTCATTTTAACTAAATTCAATTAAGATCTATCAACTTACAGACACCCAATAATTAGATACATAACTATGCTTATATCTCATCGCGAATTTTCATAGAATCGATAATAATTATTTAAAACCTGCATTATGATCATGATGATGTCGAGAAATTCATTCGACATTACCAGAAGAGGTAATGAAATTAAATTTGAAAATAAACTTAATTATGCGTCAGATCAATTGACGGCAATCAAAATTTTATTGACAGCCGATTCACGTTTATGGTTTATTTATCGGGCCGATCGAGAATGATCATGACTGTCAATATGACGATCTACGAGCTTATTGTGAGATCATTCCGAAATGAATAAAACTGTCGAACTAACCAATGATCATACCATTATATTGTAAGATCATTATGGCTTATGTTATTACGTCTTCAGTAACCTACTCAAGATCGACTTCCTTTACCTATGCATTATCAACAAAAAAAAAAAAAAACCTCCAGAAGGTATCTCAAATTATCTACGGGTTGTTATTGATTGATCATCAGTTGAGTCAAAATCATAAATTTACACGACTTTTATGGTTCCATGAAAATTATATGAGACATTTGGATGTGTTATGGCGTGAAATAATTAAATTTTAATGAAATTAGCGTGATTGTATTTTTTTTTCAGCTCACATCACACATGTGATGATCAAGAATTGGAAATCAATTAAATGAAAAATTAATTAACGCTAGGTTTGTAAAGATGTTTTAAAGCGATGAGCCTTTTTTAAATGCGGTGATGAGCCATGCGAATATAAAAAAATACTGGTAGAATATATTTTTGGTTTTGTATTTATTACGATGAAAATTAATTTACAACTCACAAACAATTGAATTCATCCCTTTCGGAGAAAGTCTTTTTCAAAGCCAACTAATTTATTCTACGTTATTTTTGTTACCTTTATTACAGTTTGTGTGGTGACTTTGCTTTACACAAACTGCAATCAAGGTATTGCCATAATTACATTAAGATATGATCACAACAGATCTGATAGAACAACTTATCGATAGAAAGTAAAGCTCAAACATGCTATAGTTTAGATGAAGTTGACATTCTTTTTAGCTTTAAGAAATTATTGAATTTGGTGTGGGAAGTGGTAGAAAAGGTGAAGGCATTGAACTAATTTCATTTTATTATTTTAGAAATACGTCGTGCAAAGAAAAAACTTAAAAATTAATGTCTCAACTATCTCCTAAGTGATAGAACTACATAGTCTTTAATTCTGGTATAAATTTTAAGTTGGGCGGTGTAAGGGGAGGGAGGTGGTAAGCAAAAATGTCGACTGAAACTTAAAAATTTGAGAAATGCATTTAAAAAAAAATCTCCAAAAGTTTGAAATATTAACTAGTCGAATACCTTTAAAAGTTCTGCCGCCTCCCATACGTTAGGTAGTTGGGGAGGGGGGGGGGAGTGGCAGCGGTGGAGCGATTTGGCCCGTTCACGAACTTCACTTTACATTTTTGTCAAAAATTATATGTACAAAATTTTAACTATCTAGCTCAACGCGTTCTCAAGCTAAAGAGCGCACAAACAAAGGGACGAACGGACATCCGGTTTTGAGATTTTCTAGTGATTATATGAACTTTTGTATCATCCATTTTTTTTCTCCTAGCCCTATTTCTTAGCGGTACAAACTTTAGGGTAACCTCATAATACTCTCAGATTTCATCTACAGTATAAGAATCTTCAGTGTCATTTACAAGAATCTAGATGGAATATGAGACTGAGCTTTGGCTCAACGTTTCTAAGACTAAGAAACCGGAATATTTGTAGTCGCTCAAAAACCTCCATTTCGAGGGTCTGTCCATCTGCCTACAACATAACTCTTGAATGCTTTAAGATACCGCACAGAAATTTGTTTTATTTCATAGCAAAAAAATTTTTTTAATGGCTACATACCCCAAATTTCATGAAATTATGAAATTTAGAGAAATGGCTATTTATAATGGATTTATCCGATTCTCGAACCTTCTCTGGTGTATGTTTTTCTGCTGGGTCTGGACTATTCTGGAAGTTACTAGATGGCGTCGGGTGTCATTGTTTGTGTCTTTGAGAAGTTACTAGAAGTTTTTACTATGGCCCTCTACATGTTGGAAGAATATTCTAAATAGTTCTGGCAGATTTGAGAGAGATCATTGCCAGATCTATAACAATATGTACAATATTTTGTTTCAATAATGCATTTCAATCAATCAAAAATCAATCAAATTCCTGTTAAGACCCCCTATAGGGGCATAGGACAGAAACAACTCTCTTCCACAAGGCGCGATCCTGAGCATCGGCCTTAACCTGTTGCCAGGACTTGTTTATTCCTCTGGCCTCCTGCTCAACTGCTCGCTTCCATATGTTACATGGTTGACCAACCCGACATCTTCCTTAAGGATTATAATCCAGAGCCTGTTTTGCGATATTTTGCTCTGGTTTCCTCAAAGTATGACCGATCCACTGCCACTTTCCACGTTGAATCTCAATACCTATTTTAGTCTGGAAAGTTGTACTCCAAAGTTCGTCGTTAGAGATCACTTCTGGCCAGAATATTCCTAAAATGCGCCGGAGGCATTGGTTTACGAAAGTTTGTAGTTTCTTGGTAAGTCGAACGGTCACTTTCCACGTAGTACAACCATACAACAAACACAGATTTGACGCATGCGTCAAAAACTCGCAGCTTCGTGCGAAGGGAGATCTCTCTTAACCTCCAGAAAGGGGAAAGGATACCGAAGGCCTGACGGGCTTTATTTAGCCGAGCCTCAACATCCTTTTCGGCTCCGCCGTCCATGCTGACAATGCTTCCAAGATAGCAAAAATCTTGCACCTCTTCCACATCCTGTCCGTTAAGAGCAATCGGTGTGCTTGCGTTCGAACCCATGTGCATGTACTTGGTTTTACGCACATTTATTTTCAGTCCCGCCTCTTTGCATTTATAATGCAACGAGCGAACGTTTGACTCTAAGTCCGAACGGTTATGTGCAAACAAACACACGTCATCAGCATAATCAAGGTGACTTAAGATATTAAATAGTCTCCATTGAAGACCCTTACCTTCCCCACCTTCCAGTGCAGCTTTCAAGATGTCATTTATTACCACCAGAAACAGGGCTGGTGATAATATGCAGCCTTGTCTGACACCCGTTCGCACAGGGAAGCTCTCGGACAGCTCTCCTCTATGCAAGACGCGGCACCTTGTATCTTCGTAGGATTCTTTAATCATAGCTATGACCTTATCTGGAATACCTCTCCTACGCAAAGCATTCCATATGTAATCTCGCTTAACGCTGTCGAACGCCTTCTCGAAGTCCACAAACATGAGATGTAGTGGCGAACCCATTTCGGCTGACTGCTCTAATATTATCCGTAGGGTATTTGTGTGGTGGGTACAAGACGACCCTTTACGGAATCCAGCCTGATAAACTTCGAGAGTGCTCTCGACAACATCACTAATCCTATTGAGAATTACCTTAGCCATAATTTTTGATACGGCAGTAAGTAGACATATACCACGCCAATCGCCACAATCGCGAAGGTCGCCCTTCTTCGGAATTTTCACAATGACGCCCTTCTTCCATTCAGTCGGATATCTTCCCTCACTCCACACCTTAGTGAAGAGTGGGAGGAGTATATCGGCTGTGATTTCCGGGTCCGCTTTGAGGAGTTCGGTTGGTAGTCCGTCTATACCTGGAGCTTTCCTTCCCGCCATTGACCGAATGGCGGAAACTATCTCTTCCTTATCTGGGGGATCGTCCCTAATAGAGGATTGTTGCGGTTGGATGTTTGGTAGTTGTTCTGTTTCCGGAATATCTTCCTCTGACAAGATGTTTAAAATATCAGAGAAGTATTCCTTCCATCGCCGCAACTGGTGTTCACTCATATTAAGGAGAGTTCCGTTGACATCTCTCACCAGGTGGTTGGCGGTAAAATTCCTGTTCGTCAACTGTTTAATGATTTTGAAAAGTGAACCCATATCCCCTAGGTAAGCCGCAGATTCTGTCTTGTTTGCCAGATCTTCAATGGCCTTTCTCTTGTCGCGTCTAACAGCCATCTTAAGCTGTATATGAGCATCGCGGTAGTTCTGCCTCAAGTCGGGCGTTCGTTGGTTGACATCGGGTTGAGAGATGATTGCCAATTTGGCTTTTTTCCGATTGCCAACCTTGACCCATGTGTCTTGCGACATCGAGGGTTTCTCACCGCTTTGCACATATCCCACAGATTCTTCAGCACTAGTTAGAAAAGTGTTTCTGGTTGCCTCCCAATTGGCGTCCAGTGTGCGCATTTCATATTCACCCAATGTGGATGACTTTTCGCGTAGAATAGTGGTGTATTCGCGTTTTTTGTTCGGATCTCTAAGTTTATCCACATTAAGCTTGCGCTTCATTTGAAGAATTTGTGGTCGTCGGATAGCTGCTGTACACAATCTCAAACAGGCAACCATCAAGTGTTGATCGCTCCTCACGTCAGCTCCACGTTTCGCTCGCACATCGAGGAAACATCTTCTCCATCGGCGACTTATAGCCAAGTGGTCGATCTGGTTCTGAGTAACACCATCAGGGGAAACCCAAGATGTTTTATGATGACTCTTTTGTGGAAAAAGGGTCCCACCGATGACCATTTGCCGAGTACTACAAAACTCCACAAATAATTCGCCGTTTTCGGGTCTCTTAATCCAAGGTCGTGACGCGTCGACCCAAGGGTCACCATGCCTTCCCAAGACGTCTTCTAGTCCAGTGTTGTCTGATCCAACCTGGGCGTTCATATCTCGTTCCCGCAAGGGGTTATATGTAGGATGAGGTTTTACCAATTCCTGTAACTATCTTTGGAGCCTAGCGACTCCACGGACCTGAGCTAACTATCCCCCTCTGGGATGGGGGCTGTAGAATTCACACACAGCCAGTCCTGCTTGCCCTAAAAATGGGAAATGGACACTCACTGGATCATGGGCTTATCACCCGTGATCTTAAGAACTAAATGATACGAGAAACAGATACATCGCCTCGGATACGGACTGATTCTACGGTAACGACTTTTGGCATTCGAAAACGGACTATGATTGGCTTCTGGAACGTTCGAACATTGAATGACGGGGGAAGAGCTGGGGTTACTCGGTCCTTGCATCGCCAATCGGTGATTGACCGTGAAATGGAGCACTATAACATCCAAATCTTGGGATTGAGCGAGGTCAGGTGGACAGGATCAGGAGAAGAACGAACCCCTAGCGGAAACACTATTCTGTACATTGGTCCTGAAAGTGAAGCCAGAAATGGCGTGGCGTTCGTCCTTACACCGAGAGCGAGAAACAGTCTCATTAGCTGGGAACCAATCTCGGATAGGATTATCGTCGTCAGGCTCAGGACCAGTGTCAGAAACGTCACAATTCTGCAGTGCTACGTACCAACTAATACCGCAACATCTGGTGACAAAGAGGAGTTTTATAGCCAACTGAGTGTCACCTTCGAACGAGATAATGCATTTAATCGATTTTAATTGCAACTATCAAAGCTAAAGTGACGCATATTTGTTAGAATTGATTTCATTGCAATTGCAAAGAATTTGCTAAAAAAGCTATCAACTTCATCTCACTCCTTTTATCCTCTTCCATACCAATTTCACAAAATTTTGTAATATGAATTAAATCATTATCCTCTAGATGAAATCTGAGAGTATAAGTTTGCTTTAAAGTTTGTAACGCTAAGAAATGAGCCTCGGAGAAAAAAATGATGATACAGAAGTTCATATAATCACTAGAAAATCTCAAAACCGGATGTCCGTTCGTCCCTTTGTCTGTCCGCTCTCGAGCTTGAGAACACATTGAGCTAGATAGTTTAAATTTTGCACACGTCATTTTCGATAAAAAAGTAAGGTAAGGGCCAATTCGCTCCTTCTAACCTCTCCCATACAAAATGACTCAATTTTGCAATTCGACAATAAACGGATTTCCTCGAAAAGCATAGATGCTATTGATCTGAAATCTATACAAATATAATTGTAGTGTCTGTCTGTTATTTGTTTAGAAATGGCTATAAGTTACTTTTTTGCTTTATTTTAACAATAACTAAGCAGAAACTCACGTTTTTAAAATTCTTCTCTATCTGTTTGTCTGTCTGTCTATCCGGATTTCACGCAAAAACGGCCGAACCGATTGTAATGAAACTTTCACAGTTTATTAAGTATGGTCCGAGAAGTAATCTGTTTTTGGTTTTGTTTCCCTCCCCTCACGCCTTCTACCCCCTTCCATACAAAGTGACTCATTTTTAATAATTTGTAATAATCGAATTTTCTTGAAAACTATAAAAGCTATAATTTTGAAATTTAGAATTTATTATTTCTATTACAAATTCAATCTTTAAGTATACAAACTATTTAAATCTCTCTCCTCCTTCGCCCACCTCCCATACAAACTACACTTTTTCATTAAATACTATACATCAATTTTCTCAGTACGTGTAAATTCCATCGAGCTAAAATTTTGCACCAAATCCTTAATTAGCATTTTTATTAATATTGGGAAAAACTAACCGATTATCTTCACTATTTCTACCCCCTCCCATAAAATGTGGCACGATTCCACGACTTTACAAAAACTCGATTTTCTTGGAAAGTGTGAAAGTAACAGATCTACAATTTAAAATATATCAATCGCATAATGAGTGTAGTTGTTTTTCGAAAAATCACTAAAAACCCCTTACTCCGTCTACCACCTCCCATACAAACTGAACTTTTTCATGAAATACTCTAAACCAATTTTCTCAATACATATAGCTTAAATCAAGCTAAAATTTTGTATGGAATCCTTAATTAGCATTGTTATTAATATCGGGCAAAATTATCCAATTAGCTTCACTCCTGCTACCCCCTCCCATACAAAGTCACACTGTTACACAACTTTTCAAAAATTCTATATTCTTCAAAAGTGTGATCGTTACTGAACTAAAATTTAAAATGTTCCAGTTTTGTTTCTCGAAAAATCACCAAAAAACAATCCCCTCCTTCTACCGCCTCCCATTATTTTATTTATTTATATTAGGGGAAAACGTGAGAGCACTGCGGTCTTTTTTGGTCTATTGTGCGATTATTGCCCCTATACCCTACCATAACTCAATAGCTTTAGGTAATTTGAGTATCTGTAAGGGAGCCATGTTGGCTAGTTCCTCGGTGGAAATGAAACCTTTCCCCAGAATAGTATGCCTTTTCCTTGCCACTGCTTCACAGTGGCATAGGATATGCATTGTCGTTTCTGAGTCTTCGAGACAGAGACGGCAGATGTCGGTTTCAGCTAAGCCCATATTATTGAGGTGGTGGTTCACTCCACTGTGCCCCGTCATTAGGCTAATTAGAATTCTAATATCACTCTTCCTGAATTTTAGGATATCTTCCACTTTGTTTTTTTGTGGAATGATTAGTTTTTTTGAGTTTGATAAGCCTGGAAGTCTATTCCAGTAGATTTTGTGTTCTTGTTCAACCCACTTCTTAAGTGTCGAGCTTTGATGCCCTTTTGGTTTTCCGCAGAATGGCTCTGGACCAATTAAGTTTTTTCCGCGCCATTTTTTGCAAGCCTCTTCATTTCCCTCAATTCCCATATGTCGTGGTACCCAGATTAAGGTTACGTCGTTCCTTTTCCCCAGGATGATTAGGTCTTAAAGACAGTCTCAAATTAACCTCGATCCGTGTTTATTGGATGTTAGGGCTTTGAGAACCGCCTGACTATCCGACAGGATATAAATTGATTTGTTGCGATGAGCTCTCCTTATATTCTCTTGGATAATAGCTCCATTGCAATTAGTTCAGCTTAGAAGACTGTGGCTTCTTTGCCGAGTGGTTTTGAAACCGAGAAGTTAGGGCCTTTGACTCCGGCTCCTGTCCCCTCAGAGGTGCGCGAACCATCTGTATACCAGATGGTTGATCCCTCTTCCATTTCAGGTAGCGAGGATTGCCAGTCCTTGCGTTCTCTAATTACAGCTTTGAAGGGGGTTTCAAAGTTATATTTTGTCGGCATAGCATCTGATAGTATGGAGGTTAGAACCTCCAATTTTGGATTTCTTAGGATTTTGAGGAGACATCTAAAATCCCCTGGTTTGTACTTATTTTCCCTCTGTATGCGTAACACCCCTTTGATAGCTTACTTTTTTATTTGTAGATGTATCGGGGGGATGTTAAGGAACATTTCCATTGCCGCTGTGGGACAGGTTTTCATAGCTCCTGTGATACCAAGACAAGCTAGCCTCTGGATTTTTTGTAGCATAAGCTGTGCTTTTCTTTGCAAAGTTTTAGTCCACCATATCGTTGATCCGTATGTGACTATTGGAAGAATGATTGTTCTGTAGCACCAGTAAATCATTTTGGGCTTTAGTCCCCATTTCCTGCCAAATAAGCTTTTACAGGCCCAAAATGCCTTTAGTGCTTTGGCATGAGTCCATTCTATATGTTTATTCCAGTTGAGTTTGCTATCTAGTATACCACCCAGATATTTTACCTCATCTGAAAAGGGTATTATTGTACCATTTATTGAAGGGGGTATGATGTACATTTTCCTTCTATTTGTAAATGGTACTAGCTCAGTCTTACTTGGGTTGATGTTCAAATTTTTAGACTGACACCCGTTCATTATCACTTCTAAGGCTGATTGTATCCTTTCTGATATAATTAAATCATGTTTGCCCCTAATGATAATGACGAGGTCATCGGCATATCCTATAGCCTAGTATCCTTGTTCTGTTAGACGATCTAGGAGTTCATCTACTACAACTGACCAAAGAAGTGGAGACAGCCTCTATAGGTCTGTGCAGTCAATGTGCTATCCCCTAGATCCATGGTTGTCATTCGCCTTAGCATGGCATGTATCCATCTAGTCGTGGCCGTTTCCAAACCCTTTTTCCTAGCCGCCGCTATTATGGCTTCATGGGGAGTATTGTCAAATGCTCCTTCTATGTCTAGGAATGCACAAAGTGCAGTTTCTTTATAGTCTATTGCCTTTTCGATTTGTCTTACCAGACCGTGAAGGGCTGACTCTGTTGATTTGCCCTTTTGGTAGACATGTTGATTAGTATTAAGACGAACCTTGTTGGGTCCTGTTCTTACGTGTATATCCATTAATTTCTCCATCGTTTTGACGAAGAAGGAGGTAAGGCTTATAGGACGATATGACTTAGGCTGATCCATGGGACGATTCCCTACCTTCGGTACAAATACCACCCTCGCTTTCCTCCAAATTTTTGGGATATAACCCCAAATAAAGCTGGCTTTAAAGATCTTTATCATTATTGGCATTAAGATCTCTAACCCCTTCTGCAGTAATGCGGGGAATATTTTATCTACTCCGGCTGATTTGTAAGGCTTAAAGGTGTTGATCGCCCATCTAATCCTTGCTGGAGTGAAGATTTCACCAGCAATGCTTTTGCTGTGCGGAGTTTGACGATATGTCCTTTCCTCCGTCTCTAAATCATCATTGTTGTTTATTATTTTGCAGCCTGGGAAATGTGTTGCCAATAACACCTCAAGGGTTTCCTTGCTGCTTTTAGTAGAGGACCCACCCGGTCTCT
Organism: Chorisops tibialis; assembly: GCA_963669355.1. NCBI lineage: Eukaryota > Metazoa > Arthropoda > Insecta > Diptera > Stratiomyidae > Chorisops > Chorisops tibialis. Next base: position 259,901,713 of record OY770262.1, on the reverse strand, counting down.
CCAGAAGTCCGATATTTATCGGGGTGTCTTTTGATAACACCTTTTGAAGTCTTGAAGCTGTTGGGAGATCATCTATCTCTTCACAGAATCTTCTCCAGGACTCTTTTTTCAACTTTCTTAGAAGATTGTTATATTCGGTTAGAGACTCTCTGCATTCGTCCCAATTCCCAAAGGTCTTTGCTCTGTTGAACAATTTCCTAGTTTGCTTGCGTTTTATTGCTAGTTCCTTGTTCCACCAAAGTGCTTGTTTGGCCCTTTTTTTCTGTAGAACAGGACAACTGTGTTCGTAAGCATTAATTATATTGTTTACGAGTTTGTTCGTGGTGTTATCGATGCAGTCTGGGCTGCTTATTGATTCTTCTTCGATACCTAGTTCAAATTCTAGGACTGACTGGTACAGATTCCAGTTGGTGCGTTAAGGGTTTCTGTATTGTCTGATATATTCAAATGAAGTCTCAATATCAAAATAGATATGCCTATGATCCGATAATGAGGCTTCCTTTGATACGTGCCAATTTTCGCACTTGTCAGCCAGGCAGGGGCTTGTTATGGTTAGGTCAAGTACTTCTTGCCTAACTGAGTTAATGAAGGTCGGTGTGTTACCTTTATTTATTACGTCTAGGCTGTTAGTAGTAAGATACTCCAAAAGTGACTCACCTCTTTTGTTGATATTACTGCTTCCCCAGATAGTGTGATGAGCATTAGCGTCACAACCCAGGATAACTGGTATATTGTGGACTTTACTATATCCCATCAGCTCCATGACGCCTTGATGTGGAGCCTCTTGCTCCTCTCTCGGAAAGTAGGCTGAGGCAATTATTACCTCTTGGCTTCCTCCTGCCTTTGTAATTTTCACCTGTATCGCTACTAAATCTGTTTGGATGAAAATAGGCATATTTAGGTAATTAATTTCTGATGATATTAGAATTGCAGCTCTTGGCCTGTCACTTCTTTTGTCAAAGATAATCTTACCTATTTTTTTAGGAATACCAATAACTTTGCCCATTGCGGCTCTCGGTTCCTGAATTAGGGCTATGTGGAATTCCTCTTTAGCGAATCTCCATGTAATTGTGTCCATGGCCGCTGCTGCACGATGGAGATTCGCCTGTATAACTCTAATTTTATTGAGAGTTATGGCCATCTTCGTTCAACTGCGGCTCACCGCTCTTGAACTCCTTGACCTTAGGGCGAAGAGTCACGCTCGAGAATTTGAAACAGACTCTATGCCCCTTTTGTTTAATCTTTTCCATCGATTGGCCGTCGATGGAGAAGGTTATGATGGTGTTTGTGCCCTCTACTCTTCTGCTAAGAGCCTTCCAGTTAGAGGCGCACAAACCAGCATTTTGCGCATCAATGAGGGTTGTAATTTCCTCTGTAGTTTTTTTTTCATGAGGAAAATATCCCGTGATTATTTCCAATCGCGGGATATTTTCCTCCCGGACTGCCCTGATGTGCGTGAACTCGTCCGGCTTGATGCTCTCTGCCGTTTTTTCCAGCCATGCTGCCGTTTGCTCATCTAGGCAAATGATCAGCATCCATCCTGGCTTTAGGCTGAGTCCACCAAATTGTGGGCTTATCTCCTCTTTTGCCGCTTTTGGAATCTCATTTAGAATGCATTCCTGAATAGTCGCTAGTTGTTCCGCTGTAAGGATCTTATTAGGATGTTCGGTATGTATAATACCGATCCTGATTCCTTTTACTGCGTCTCTGTAAGTAGTTTCTGACGTGGATGGCTGAGCCTCTGCTATAGGTCTACGTACTACGCTTTTGTTCACGAATTTGCGTCTTTTGTTGCCACTTCCCATAGATGGCGGTATTGTAGAAGAGGTTCTGCCTCTTTTCATTGCCTTCTGTGCTGGCGATAACGTCTTTGCAATCGGCTGGCAAGCAAGATCGTAAGCTTCATTAGCGGTTTTCCCTTGGTTTCTATGGTAAAAATACCGTTTCCGGGCAGCCCCGCTTAGCCGTTTTTTCGTTTCTTTGAGCGTTAGTTGTTTCCGCTCTGCTGATAAGCTCTGCTCGTCCATTAGAGACTTACTAGGGATTTTCCTATCTGTTTTGAGTGGCGGTCTTTTGGCCTTTGCTGTGCTTGGAGGATTAGCCTCTTCTGTAATTTTACGCACTTTTTGTAGAGGGTTTGTTGTAATTCTTTTCTCTTCAATTACGACATCAGCCGTTATTTGTGATGCTTTGGGGGATGCATCTGCCCTTTTGTTTACTTCTGGTTTATCCATATGACTCCCACGAGTAGCGCGAGAAAGTAGAGTCACCCCTGGCAGAGCTCCGCATTACCAGGGGAAGGCTAGTTTAAACTGGGGGGCGCCTGGTATCCAGAGTTCGCATATTAATGGTTAGTTACCCACTAACCATTCATCTTTTGGCAGATGCTGTTCCACCGTAGATTAGGGGATTTTTATCCTCTAGCGTCGTACTTTGTGAAGGTCACATTAAGGTAGTACGTACACTTGCGAATCACTTAGAGATAAATCCCATTGTAACCATCAACATCTTGACATCTGCCTAACACATGACCAGTCCAGATTACAAGAATATCAATGCTGCGCTAGGATACGGAACCGACAGCTAGCTGAACGATTTGATCCCCCCTATCACATCCACCAAAGACCATAGATAGGATACGGAACCGAAAGCAAGCTATTCGACTTAATCCCCCCTATCTAGATAGGATACGGAGCCGACAGTAAGCTGTTCGACTTGTTCCCCCCTATCTGTAGATCTTTTAGCATTACCCAGTCTGCACCGCGAGGAGGCGATCTACACAACAGACCGCTTCCCATACAAATTGCACAATTTCACTAAATCCAATGCACTAAGTTTCTCAGTACCTATTCTATTTTTGAAGCTTAAATTTGGTACAAAACATTTTTATAGCTACTCTGACATGATGTGAAACAAATTAGTTCAGTACTATCACCCCTTCTACCACTCCCCATACAAAATTCTTACCATCACAAAAATTTCATCTGTATCGTATGATTGGGCTTTACGCAGTGTCGTAATCCTGTTATGGTTTTAAGTTTAATGTTATTTTATTTGGGCTTTTTTTAATTAACACAAGCTATAACTATTCACATATCCTTTGTGCTCTTCAATATGAATATGGTTTTAGATGACGGGATTGATTTGATCACGAGCCTGTCCCATACAAATGCGAGTATCTTGGTTTCATTCTTAATAATTTATGGATCTGATTCCAACAAAATAGAAAACATTTTCTTCAAAGGGCCATTAAACTAATAAGTTTAAGTTTATTTATCCCGGGTAATATATTACTAACTACATTCTCAAAAATTGCTTATCTTACGATTCTTACGCGGACAAAGTTGCGGGCGATTGCTAGTTTGGAACATATAACTTTTACGATGATTTCAATCTACTTTATAAAAATTATTTAGGTCCCTCCTTTCTTCCACCACCTCCCATACAAAATACACTTTTTCATGAAATACTCTGAACCAATTTACTCAGTGCGTATAAAATTTATCGAGATGAAATTGTGCACTTAAAATTTATTTAGAATTATTAGTAAGGTAAAAAAATAGACTATTAGCTTTACACCTTCTACCCCCTCCCATACAATCTGACACAATTTCACAGCTTTACAAAAAGTGGATTTTTCTGAAAAGTATGAATGCTACGAATCTACAATTTAAAACATATCAAAAGCATGCTGTTATATACATAACTATTTCTAAAAAAGTCTTTGAGCACTCGCTTCTCCGTCTGCCACCACCCATACAAACTGCACAATTTCACTAAATCCAATACACTAATTTTACTTCATTATTCTAATAATAAAGTATTGTGATCGACACAGAAAAAAAAACTACCCTGAAATTTTGTTTTTTCGTGTTTCATGACTAAATTAGCCTAAAAATGCAAAAAACAATCCGTCCTGCCGTTCACCGTACATATGGACTCATATCGCCGAGACCGTTGAACGTAGAATGTTCGTTTTTGGGTGGATTGTTGATTGGGTAAGTGAGCTCTGTTTTCTAAATTTTGGAGGATGTTAGGCGGAAGGGGAGGCGGGGGAGGGAAATAGTCAAAAACTACACTTGCTAATATCTCCACCACGAATGCAGATACGAAGTTGAAAATTAGTAGAAATATAGAGAGGGTTGTGGGACAAATTCTAAAAATAATTTAATATTTTTATTTATTGGCGTCCGAAAGGAGAGGGCTAAAAACAAATTGTCGGCCGAATTATTTTTTCAAATGATTATATCTTCGAAATTACTTATCGTGAAAAATTCAAATCTTGGGACCATTAAGGTGCCATATAGTTCAACCGGAATCAGCTTAAAGAGTGGCTAATTATTGTAAGGGGGAGGCTCAGGGCGGGTGCAAAAAAAAAACCCTTAAAAATGAATATTTCAACTGTCTCTTATGACCTGTAATTGAAACTTGAAACATATATTAAGCTATACTAGGAAAATACGAAAAAAAAATAACACGTGGTTTGGTGAATGTTTTCACAGTGCATTTCGAAATGAAAGAAAAGATTTCCGGATTGTACACTGTTACGCTTTATTATTCGTGACGTTTCGGTCTCTGCTGAGACCTGCTGAGAGTTTTATAAAGGTCTCAGCAGAGACCGAAACGTCACAAATAATAAAGCGTAACAGTGTAGAATCCGGAAATCTTTTCTTTTATTTCAAAAAATAACACGTTGAAATAATAGTAGTGGGGGGGAAATGGGGAGCATTTCAAAAATGGCTCACTTTTCAAAATTACAAATCCTTTTATCTCAAAAAAGAGTACTGATATCAAATCGAAAATTTGTCAGATTGTAGAACTATATAGTTGTTTTGGTAAATTTTGGTAAAAATTTTAAATTGGGTGGTATAACGGGAGGGAGTTGATAAGCAAAAATTTCAAAAATTTTGAGTGATTTCTTAGGGCTCTGGTGTAAGATACAAAGCTTAAATTTTACATGTGGATACATCTATTTCATAAACATAGAAAAAAAATAATAGCTTGATCCATAATTGTTATAAAAAACACATAAACTGAAAATTTTTGAAATTTTAAGGTAGAAACTTGAAAATATGCCAAATGCATTTAAAAAAATCCGCAACTTGTCCCAAGAATAATAAAGTTTCGACCGACTTGTTGGCAGTTTTTTTTTCTCATCGCGCTGAAGTTGATATTAAAATGTTTTAAACAAAATTTAGGATTCAAAAATTTAATGGGTACTGAGAAAATTAGTATATTATATTTAGTGAAATTATGCAGTTTGTATGGGAGGTGGTAGAAGGAGGCGCAATTTCTTAAAGACTTTTTCAGAAATAACTATAATCATCACGCTTTTAACATGCTTTAAATAGTAGATCAGTAGCATTCACACTTTTCAGGAAAATCGACTTTTTGTTAAGTTTTGAAATTGTATCAGATTGTACGGTAGGAGACAGAAGGAGTAAAGCTAATAGTCTAATATTTTTTGGCCTTACTAATAATTCCAAATAAATATTAACCACACAATTTCACCTCGATAAACTTTAAGCGCACTGAGGAAATTGGTTTAGAGTATTTCATTCAAATTTCAGTTTGTATGGGAAGTGGTGGAAGGAAGGGAAGGATTAAAATAATTTTTATATATTGTATTGAAAAGTAATATATTCCAAATCTCAGATCAATAGCATCTATACTTTTCGAGCAAATCTGTTTACTGTCGAATACCAAAATTGCGTAATTTGGAAAGGGAAGAAGTAGAAGTGGTAAGGCTAATCGTCTATTTTTTTGATATTACTACTAAATCTAAATGAATTATTAGTACATAATTTGAGCGCGATAAATTGAATATGTACTGAGAAAATTGGTTCAGATCATTTCAAGAAAAAGTGCAGTTTATATGGGAGGGGGTGGAAGGAGAGGTAGGATGTAAATAGTTTTTATACAGTAGATTGAAATTAATATAGAAGTAATATATTCCAAATTTCAGACTAATAGCTTCAATACATTTTGAGCAAATACGTTTATTGTCGAATTTCGAAATTGTGTCATTTCGTATGGAAATGGGTAGAAGGGGTAATGTAGAGTATAAAAATAGTACGGGACCCTTAATGCTGTCGAAAGTTTTCTCTAGAAATATGTGAGACTTCATACGATAATCGTAGCCCATCCATTTAAAATTTCTCTACGATTCTCTAAATGTTCGGTTTATTTTGTAAGCATGGAAATTTAATAAAGCAAAACCGTACCCACAAGCAATCCTGAATACCCTTGCAGAGAAATATCTCGCAGAATAGCTTTCGAAAGGATTAATATTACGTTTTCCGGCGGCACCAACCCCCAACAGCAATTTCCGAATAAAACATGAAAACGTCAATGAAACACACACAGTCTACTACTTGAAATTGCTGGCCACTTTATGCAAACAATTAATTCATCTAATGAAATTCAATAGATGCAAATTGATGCAAATGTCGGCTCCCGTCAACATCAAGCCTACCCACAGCGGATTGGATCTACGATGGAATAGATAATCGCATCGCAACTATTACAGCGAGTTAGTATCTTGTGTAGACACATTTGTTGATTTTATGCAAATAATGTCAGCTCCGCCTCCCGTTCGTTTTCAGACACAGCGTTCTCCCATGCGCCTATCAACTTCTGTTTCAATGGAAAGTAATAACAAATGGAAAATAAATTAATGACCAGTTAAGATCTTGTCAAGATAAACCATCCATCGTCTTCGCTCGCCAGCTACGATACTGAATTTAAGACAGTCGCTTTAAATACTTGAGCTGAAAGATCGAAGGAAGATCGATCGTACTGAAATAACTTAAAACGCTAATTGGTCACTGATGACAGGGCAATGTCAACTTGGATCGCGAGTGACATAATTCGTTGGTATAATCCGTCTCGGAAAGCGCCCGGTGCGAATCCCCTTCGCCAAAACGATCGAGCGAGGATCCGCTCCAAGACGATCATGAGACGACGATCATCCTTACTTGGGATTAGGCCGTAAACCTTTTCGCATAATGTGAAGTAGAGACGAATAGTATGCATACAGAACTGCCTTGATCATGTTTATTAATTACTTGTTCATATGTCAGTTTGATTCGCTTGTGACGGGTCCACGGCTTGTGTGCGGTTTGATCTGTCATTTGAATAATTTCATTGACAAGTTTGTCAGTTTATTGTCTTGTACGGTGATTTCGAAAGAAAAATGATGCAAGCAGATCGCTGATCTGTAATAGCACTACGATAAAATAAACTACCAACAAGTTGTTCGGATTGACGAGCGAGAATTTATAATTAGCTCATTAATGGGCAAATTTAATTCAATTATTTATTCAATTTATCACTGATGGCTCACAATAAACACACAATGCGACTTTGTTAGCAGCGTTCAGCTACCTTAGTCATGTAACTAACAATTTTCTTGTCATTATAGAAATCCAATGTTACTTCTTTTTTCACATATTCAGTGTGGACACCTGAGGTCTTATTGGCTTTAATTTACTCGTCTCGATTGACCGTAACCGATTTGAAAAAGAATTCCAAAGTGAATGGCGTTTCAGGCTTCGCACCCTGCCGTGGGACTGACTCCAAGGTATGAGCTCACCGGTGATGACCATACAGTTTAGCCTTATAGTCAGCGCTTTCCTATCCGAGTACGAGTAATAATTCAATTCCAGAACATCAAGTTCAGTGAAATTGAAAACGACGTTGGTCGTATGTCTACTCACAATGAGTGAGTCTAATTAAATGGTCTCGTAAATTGATTTTTTGAAGTTCAAAATCATTTTCTATGTTCTCACACCGCGACGCTCAGCGAGCAATGGGCCTCATGTGTATGAGGTTGTCCAATTAAGAACTGTCCGTTTGTGCGATAGTTTCAAAGAAATAGCAACGTCTGAAGATGAGATGGGATTAGGACCTTTGTGTCTCAACATGCGTGACCAATTCGAACGATTCGTTTGCACTTCTGAAGGTATTTTGACGCTTTAGTTTGGTAATCAGTTTCGCCTCTAGAACCACTATGCGGGATCAAAGCGTAGAGGCGATATGCTTGTGTGGAAAATCACGACCACCTAACAATAAATTGTTCAGTTAGTTACTAAATTGATTGAGGATGAGGTCGATTTTTGTTTAAATTTTATACCAAGAAAATGGGATTGGCGCCATTAAAACAAACATTTATTTTTTTTTTTCTTAGACCGCACACAACACATTTCATAAATAGTTTGGTTTTCTTTGTTTGTTTGTTTTTGCGTAAATTTTTGCAAAAATAAATAAACATTTCAATATACTTAATACTTAATTATGTTTGCAAGTCAACGCTAAAGATACTACGCTAAAAAGTACTAATCGCACAGTATCGCCAAGGGTACAGAAATATTTATTATTGTCGCTCAAAAGCCTCGATGTAATGGAGGCAGAGTATACAGAGATGTGGACTGTTGCATCATCGTAAGTAAGTAAGTAAAACGATTCCGAAACAGATTCGGCCGACAATTTGTTTGTAGTCCTCTCCCCCTTTTCGGACCGCAATGAGTAAAAAAATTAAATTATATTTGATGTCCCACAAACTACTTTGTATGTAGTGTCATAATTGTGATATTCGAAATTTATTTTTTTTTCGATTGTAGTGCTCCTCCCGTCTCCTCTTGATCATTAACCCCCCTCCCCTGAACAGCCGACCAGTTCACATCTGCGGAAAAAATTAAGCATCAAAACGTTATTCGCTCAGAATTTTGTTCGGAGTTCCGAAAAACGTGTTTTCTCAAAAGATTACCTCAATATGTGGTCGCCTAAATAAGAAGTGGTGAAAAAGGGGTAGCCGAAGTGGGGGGTTCCAGTGAAAAAAAAGACAAATATTCAAATGTGAACAATTAAAAAAGAAACATGACTACGATTGAGCGAAAATCCGAATCGTGCGATACTCTAGATGAAAGAGAAATTTGTTTATTTTAAGAAATTTTTTAGGGGAAGTGGTGGAGGGGGTCACAACATTGAACTAATTTTTTCACATTACGCTAGAGTTGCCATCAAAATGTATACAATTTTTGGATTCAAAAATTTAATAGGTACTGAGGAAATTTGTGTATTGGATTTAGTGAGCAGTTTGTATGGGAGGGGGGGGGGGGGGGGGGGGGTGGTGGTGGTGGTGGAAGAAGAGACGAGTTCTTAATGACTTCTTCAGAAATATAAACATAAAGCTTTTGATATGTTTTAAATTGCAGATCAGTACCATACATACTTTTCAGGAAAAGCGACTTTTTGCAAGGTTGTCAAATTGTGTCAGATTGTATGAGAGGGTGAAGGGAGTGAAGTTAATTGACTGATTTTTTTTTGATTTTACTAATAATTCTAAATAATTATTTAGTGCATAATTTCAGCTCGATCAATTTTATACGCACTGAGTAAATTGGTTTATAGTGTTTAATGAAAAAGTGCAGTTTGTATGGGAGGTGGTGGAAGGAAGAGGAGAGCTTTTATACAGCAGATTGAAATCTTCATAAAAGTAATATGTTCCAAATTTCAGATCAATAGCATTTATCGAATCCGTTTATTGTCGAATAGCGAAATTGTGTCATTTTGTATGGAAGGGGGTAGAAGGGGTGAAGCGATTTTGCCCGTTCACGAACTTAACCTTAATTTTTTGTTAAAAACGATGTGTACAAATTTGTAACTCTCAAGCTTAACGCGAGAACGTCTGATCAGATGAAGATCGATCTTCAAACTGCGGAAAATTTTTGAGATCTAAAGTAAACAAATGTAAACCGAAAATAAAAAAAATGTTTTTTCTATTTACCATTAATACTGTTTATTCCGAAAGGAGAAGACCCTTACGGGAAAATATGAAGTGAACTGAATTTAGTTCTGTATCTTTTTTCATCGAGTGTAAGTAAATTATTTATCTATGTTACCCAGCAAAGAAAATAATTCATTGAAGAGTCGTTAATGAATTATATAAACGAGTGTTTTGATCATTAACGATACATTAACGAGTCATTAAGCGAAATAAATGGACTTTCATTAATGAATTACATTTAACTATTCATTAATGAATTGTAAAACGCTGACAAGGAACGAGTACATAAGCATACTATATCACAAATCAAAAGTCTGTTTTACTTAAGAATTTGTTTTTGTTGTTGTTGTTTGCGAAAAATTAAAGATTGATGGCATTCTATGCTATCGATGTCGGAAGTTTTTTTTTTAAGGCACCGAGTAGAACCTAGGGGGTCACCCTTTAATGCATTGCACAGTTAAGTCGGTAAAGAAAGTGAAATAAAATTTGGAATATTATGGAAATTCGGATGGAGAGAGAAGGAAATGGCGGTGAACATTATTCTTGAAGGACTGGAGGTTATACCTGTTCGGAAAAAACGCTAGCCGGCAATACGTTCCAGAGTCTGGATGTTCGCGAAATGAATGACCGCCTAAATTTCACTGTACGGGTAGATAAAAGTTTGACTATATCATCATCATCATCTACAGCTTGTTCAACCATATATACATGTGCATTATGGTGTAGCCTCCCTTACATATCGATTCCTCATTGCTTTCCAGTCTTCTCTATTTTGAGCTATCCTTGTCCAGGTGAGGTCTGCTAGTTTTCTGATGTCATGATCCCATCGTAATTTCGGGCGTCTCCTTGGTCGTTTTATCCCTCTTCGGTACCATTGTGTTATCTTAGCAGTCCATCTGTTGTCAGTTAACCTTGCTATGTGTCCGGCCCATTGCCATTTTAAGGATCTAATTCTATGGATTACATCTGTCACTTTTGTTCTTTCTCTTATCCAAGTCAGTCTCTTACGATCTCTTCTAGTGATGCCTAGCATGCATCTTTCCATAGCTCTTTGCGCCACCTGTAGTTTCCGTGTGACTCCTGTTGTTAACGTCCATGTCTCACAGCCGTATATCATGACGGGTGGGATACACTGATCAAACGTTTTCTTTTTCAAGTGAAGTTTCATTCTGGATTTGAATATGATGGAGTTTCTCCCGAATGCGCTCCACGCTAGTTTGATTCGCCTATTAATTTCAGGTATTAAATCCCCTGATTGATGTATTAGCTGGCCAAGGTAGACATATTCCTCTACTATTTCTAGCCTGGTGTTATTCAATGTTATTTCAACTTGACTTCCTAGATGTTCATTGGGCATAATCTTAGTTTTACTCAAGTTCATTTTTAGGCCCACTTTTTCGCTGGCTTCGCTAAGTTCATTTAATAGTAGTTGCAATTCTTCTTGGCTCTGAGCAATTATGACTATATTGTCGGCAAATGCGTTCCCCGTCAACTTACAGACCCTTCTCTTCCCAATGTAGTTCTCGAAAGATGTTTTTCAGGGTGGCGTTGAATAGCCGTGGAGAAATTGTATCCCCCTGTCTAATACCTCTTTGTGTGGGGAATTCTGGTGTGTCATCAAACACTTTGACCTTTGCCTTGGCGTTCCTGTAGATGTTTGAGAGCGTTTCAACGTATGTTTTCTCTATACCTTGATTGGATAGTGCTCTTATTATCGCCTCAGGGTATATTTAGTCAAAGGCTTTTTCAAAGTCTATGAATGCCAGTGCTAGGGGCAGTTCGTATTCTTTAGCCCTGCTCATGGTCTCTCTCAAGGTGTGAATGTGATCAGTTGTACTGTATCCACTTCTAAAACCAGCCTGTTCTCGTGGCTGTTCAACATCCAGAGCTGCTTGTATTCGGTTGTTGATTACTTTGGTGAATACCTTGTAGAAGACCGGTAGCAGACTTATTGGTCTGTAATTTTTGAAGTCTTCCTTATCACCCTTTTTGTGGATCAGTATTATGTTTGTGCTGTTCCAATTTTCAGGAATGTGTCTGGTTCTGAGGCAGTTGGTGTATACCTCGGCCAGTATTTTCCAGATTCCTCTGCCAGCGTATTTCAACAGTTCAGCGGTGATGCCATCATTGCCTGACGCTTTGCCTGTTTTCATTGATTTGACCGCAGATTCCCCTTCATCTATAAGAACTTCAGGGGTGGGATCATCTACTGTCCCAGTTGTTGTTGTTGTATTGTTGGGAGCCTCTTCTGGGGACTTGTAAATGTCGCTGTAGAAGTTAGTTATCATTTCTACTATTTTTAGCCTATCTGTCACCCTGATGTTCCCTTGTCTAAGTGCTATCACCTGTTTTTTGCCAATTATAAGCCCTTGCTTTGCTTTCCTTAGGCTGTTGTTGTTCTCGATGGCATTCTCTACTAATATTTCGTTATACTTGGCGATGTCCTCTGTTATCTTCTTTCTAATTGTTTTACACACTTCCGTGTAATCTATTCTTTGGATGTTTGAAGATGATTTCATTTCGCGTCTTTTCTTTAGTAGTGCCTTTGTTTCGTTTGATAGTTTGTGATGTCTGGTTTCTGTCCGTGGTCCGCCCACTTCATTGGCGCATTTCGAGATGGCATTTGCGAGGTGTGAAGCGTCCCTGTCTCTCATTTCATCTTCTAGCATTGACTGGTATCGATCAATGTTATTTTTGATGTTGTCGTTGTTGAAGCCTGATTTTGTTGGCTTCCTGACTAATTTTGCCCTTTCAGATCTTAGGTTTAGGTTATTTTGGCTCTTACTAGACGATGATCGCTACCTGTCTTGAATTTGTTAAGCGTGGAGACGTCTTCGATTGTCCTTATTTTATTCGTTAGGATCAGGTCAATCTCGTTCCTTGTCGCTCCATTTGGGGCTTGCCATGCCCATTTCCTGCTTGGTTGTTTCTTAAAGAACGAGTTCGCTATGTAGAGGTTGTACTGGTGGACCAATCTCTCCCCTCTTTCGTTCCTTTGTCCCAGTCCGAATTTGTCTTTCCATTTTTTGTTAACCAAGAATCCTACTCCGCTAGTTCTGCCTGATTGGGTTCCTTGATGGTATAGGGTATTGCCGGACGCTAGTGTTAATAGGTTTTCGTCCTTGCGCCTAGTTTCGCTCAAACCAATGACATCCCACTTAATCTTTGCTGCTTCCTCTTCTAACTCGGTGAGTCTTGCCTGGCTGGATAGTGATCGGCAGTTGTATGTCGCTATGTTTATCGTGGTTAGATGTTGTTTTTTGTAGCGGTTTAACCTCCGCGGATTCTTAACACCCTCTGCCCTTGTGGGTGATTCCTGTGAGCAACCTATCCTAGGTCCACTCAGGCCTACGGAGAATGAGGGTTGTTTGTTTTGGTGTACTATCATGTTGGGGGGGGGGGTGAGACGATACCTTACCACGCTGTCTCGATGTGGGTTGGTAAGGGGTAGGGGTTAGTGGGTGGGTGGTGTGGGTGGTGTGGTGTTAGTATTAGGAATGGGAGTGGATTGAGGTGGGGGAGGGGGGTCCGTCAGAATTACCATCTTCCAACGGACAGTCTACCCTAGCTGGATTGACGAGCTTTTTATTGAAGAAAATAGCCGTACTTGGGATTTGAACCCTGTATCTCTTGAGTGAGAAACCAGCGTTCTACCCAATGAGCCAGCTAGGTTGACTGTACACTGGTGCGCATATTCCGCTTGACGAGTATGTCGTGGAAAAGTGTAAAGTGGAGGAATAAGTGCGCATAGTTCCGAACTGCATTTACTATGGAAGTAGCGATAGTATGTAAATACTGAGTACTCCGAAATTCCTGCGATGCTCGAGGGAGTCAATAGAAGCCGTAATGGTTTCATCTTCAATTAGTCGGAAGGCATGTTTTTGGATTCGGTCGAGCAAAGCAAGGTGAGTTTTGTGAGCCTCATCCCAAAGATGCGAGTTGTACTCAAAGCGGGGTCGAATGTAGGCCTTGTAGATTGTAGCTAAGTCGTCAGGCGTAAAGCATTTTTTGCACTTACAAAGAATACCTAGGCGTGTGGAAGCATCAAGGGCAACTTCAAAGATGTGTTGACTTCAATTGAGATGGCTATTGAACTTTACGCCTAAAAGTATAAAATCTTCGGAAGAGCAAAGTTGTACGCCATTGAACTCTACTCTATTTATCCTGCCCCATTCCAGGATTAAATGGAGATCTGAGTTCAGCGAACGGAATAACTCTCTTGGAAGTAATAGAATGCTTGTTTGGTTCCGCAACAGAGTCAAATTCATAAGTGTTATCAAAGGTACTGTCATCCACAAAACTGTTGATTGAATTGAGAGTAGAAGACAAAAGATCGTTAATAAATACTGAGAACAGGACCGGCGAAAAGACAGAACCCTGAGGGACACCGGAATTGATCGGGAAGGAAGAAGAAGTAACGCCATCTAATACTACTCGTATAGTGCGTTTGGACAAGAAACTCTCAATCCATTGAAAGAGGGTAGCGTCCAGGCCAATGACCGTGAGCTTAACTAGAAGGCATTCATGCCAAACTCTGTCAAAAACTTTTGCGATGTCAAGCGCAAGAACTTGACCTTCGCCGTATTTATGCAAGCAAGAGTTCCAGCGTTCCGTTAGATAAACCAAGAGATCTCCCGTCGATCTTCCAGAACGAAAACCGTATTGGCGATCGTGAATAAGTTTATCCTCGAGATATTTAACGATTTTGTGATTGACAGCAGTTTCCATCACTTTCGAGAGCACCTGGTATTGGGCATTGAACATTCGCAACTTTTTACAATTATGGAAAGCACCCAGAAGAGAAGGATAGATGAAAAAGATTACGAAGAGGTTTAGCCAGAGAAGAGGAACACATTTTAAGGGTGAAGGGGGGAATGCCATCAGGGCCAGCGGACTTGTGAATATTCAGCTGTTGCAGAATCCTGGAAATGAGACGTGTGCGAAATTGTAAAAACCGGAAGTTGTTGCGATGGGATGGCTTCGGTTTGAAGGTGGTAGTGTAAAATTTCTCACAAAGCTTGCTGCCAATAGGTTAGCTTTCTCAACAGGATCGACTACGGTACGATCACCATCTACGAGTGGTGGTGTTAATGATGAGATGAAATTATTGTTGACCATATTGACAAATGACCAGAAAGATCTATAGCCTTTTGGACTTTGAAGGATCTGCAGTCGAAGTTTTGGGTCATGATCAAATTTATCACGATTGAGGACAGATTTACAGGTATTTCTTGATTTCATATATAGCTCTCTGTTAGCTAAAGTTTGATGATTTTTAAAATTTTTGATCGACTCTTTCCTCGCCTGGATTGCAACAAGACACTTGTTTGTAAGCCAAGAGTCCTTCGACGGCCGAACTCTCTTTAAACTGGAAGGTATGTAGAGCTTCATGCCTTTCGGGATAGTTTTGGTGACAAGTTGACGGGCCTTATCGCAGTTATTGGAATCAAAGCACAATTTCCAATTAAAGGCATTGAAGAACTCATTTAGTGCTCTACAATTAGCTCTTTTAAAATGTCAAACAGTTCTTCGACGCGCCTTAACTGGCTGCTGTTTTAGTGCTGCAAACTGCACATTGTGCACGAATCAAAAAGTGGTCCGTATATCCAATTGGCGAAGGAGATATTACACAGGGAGTATTTCTATGGTTTGTTAGTGCGAAATAAATCGAGAAGATTGGAAAACTGTCCTGCAATTTCTTTTAAACGAGTTGGCTCATTTACAAGTTGTGTTAATCCGTTTATCGAAGCAAAAAGCGTCTCTCTTAGTGCAGGAGGAATATTTAAGCCACGCAACGTTGTGAACATTGAAATCGCCCGCGACAACGATTTCAGCGTCAGGGTGTGCAGTGTATATGGTTTGGATAGACTTGGGCAAACTATTTAGCTCACTAGTTGTTTTGGCTGCATTCATTGCCGGACTTCTATAGACATAACAAAGATACAAAATGTGCCCTTGGATCAATAACGTATCAAGCAACTGTAATATTAGATATAGGTGCGTAAAATGCCCGGATAACCACTTGCCGGGTGAATGCACAAGACCCCGAGACTCTGAAGACCCACCTTACTATGCCAACTGCACAAAAAAAAAAAAAAATGGGGAAATTAAAGCCAACCGCCGAGGCAAGCAGTTAAGAATAATACATCTAAGATAGGAATAGTTCTCTCCAAGAAGGATCAGTCTGGAAAACTCCATTGCAAGCCCAATGGTCACACCAAGCTAATATTCTCGACAAAAGTCATAAACTATGTGGGATTAGCCCACTTGAACATTTTAGAAAAATCAACCATTTCTCTACTATATATAATACAACAACCTCCATAGTCCAGAAGAAAAACAACACCATTATATGATATTTTTCCCTTGATCTTACTAATGGAAAAAGGACAGATTAATATTACTATAGCCAATTTAAAGTAAAAAAATGCCCTTAATGATATGGTCAAAACTAATAAAGCAAAGTATGAATAACACCTTGTAAACTGAAGTAGGTTGAAGGTACCTCACTATAAAATAATTAAAATTGATTTCCTTCAAGGCACCTCTCTTCTATCTAATGAATTGCACAAAATTACTCCCGTAAATCTCGATATTACTACAGTACTACTTACACAGCAGTATCATTCAAATCCAATGAAAACCAAAATATTCTCTTAGTCTCAACTTATTGTTGTGAGCTAGGGGTTCGCCAGATTCCAAAGGAAAACACAATTCGTTTAAAAATAATGAATAATTTTATTTAATCGCACTTTATACACAATTTCCCGATCACTTCACTAAATTCGCTCTAAAACTTAATTCGTATAACTCAGGAGCACTGCCAATCTATCACTTGTACCGATTCGCGTTCTTCCACCGATAGGTGTCACCAAAAATGACTCACTAACTCGTTGTCTGAAAGTTGGCGGGTATTTATACTAAGTCTCCCAGACAGGTGTCGTTGTGTGTGTGTGTCTAGAATGATTGGCTACATTGTGGAGCTCAGTAGAAGTGTCTGGAAACATGTGTATAGCGTTTCAAATGTTGATGGACGTTTCTCGGTGTTGCTGGGGACGTCGAGGTTGTCAGATTTATAACATTACCCTCTCCTTAGTCCCTGTTCGTCCCGAACAGAGTCGTTCATTTCCACAATGGCACCGTGGTACTTTGTTAGTCGGTCGAGATGTACCACTTTCATTTTTGTACGAGGTTTTCGCTGATTCCATTCATCCTCTGGTTCGATCGTTAACCTCCGAATGGTTTTTCCGGCTTCTTTTTCCTTCTCACGAGCGTTTTTCCTAGTATTAGACTTCGTAATGCAGGTGTCTTTTCCGGTTCTATGAGGTAGAATCGGTGGTTCCCGGGATCACCATCGAGCTCTGCCCAAATAACATTCTCAGATGACTTTGGTATGTCCGCATCTTCGCATAATACAACTCGCAGCTTTGTTGTGTTGGAGGATGTTATTTCCATCGGGATTTCAATATTCCGCCACTTCATTATTCGTTGTCCTAAGTCCAGCTGTATACCGTGTGGTTTCAGAAAATCCATTCCAAGGATACACTCATCGGTAATATCAGCTACCACGAATACATGCGAGAAGGTCAAATCTCCAAGCTGTATGTCACGAGCTATTTCTCCATGGACCGTTGTAGTTTCTCCTGTAGCAGTGCGAAGTGCGTACTTCTTGGTGTTGTGAAGCCAAGTACGATCTACGAGGTCAGATCTTAACACTGACCGTGTTGCGCCTGTGTCGACTGTTATGATGCAGTTTAATTTGCCGACTCGACCACTCATACATAAGTCGTTTTCACAACGATGTAGTCGAGAAACTGCGATGATGGTTCCGGGGGCGTCGATTCTACCAGCCAACTTCTGCCCCATGAAGTTGGCCTTTACTCGTTTCCCGGACTGTCATTAGGCGAAGCGTGCTCTCGTGACGGTTCGCCCCTTCCTCCTCTTTGTTTAGCAGCGCAGCCGGAACAGTAGTTGATCACTTTTCTGGGTTTGCGGCAGTCGCGTCGTAAGTGTCCTGCCTGTCCACAATTCCAGCATCGAGGAGCACCAGATCCTTCGCTCCGCTTGGTGTACTCGGCTTTCTGGCACACACATTCTTCTACTATTTCTCGAACTCGATAGTTACTCCACGAGCTTTGCTTGGCAGCTTCGAACGTCAGCCCATATACTAAGGCTTCGCCAATCGTTTTCTTACCTGCCAGTTTTAACGCCTGTTGCAGCTCTCTGTCCTGTACAGCATTGTTAAATGCGAAAACAGCTGTATCGTTTCGTTGCTCTGTTTGCGCATTAGGCAGCGATAATAGTGTGAGTCGTTCAATATCGCGTGCCAGCTCTTGAAGTGTTTCACCATTCTTTTGAGTTCGGTTGTACAGTTGCGTTTTGTAGATCTCTCGCATGTGGTCACTGCCATAATGAAGATCCAATGTCTGGACTAACGTTGAAAAATCTTGTTGTTGCTCCTGCGGAATCGTTTGAAGAACTTCTGCTGGTGGACCTCTTAGCGCCAATATAAGAGCTGTTCCCCGTTCCAGATCATTCCAATGGTTATTTCTTGCGGCGGCCTCAAATTGGGTCTTATAAATAGCCCACGGTGTTTGTCCATCGAAGATTGGAGCCTTGAGACCCTTGTGCGCAACGTGTTCTGCCTTGATGACTCCAGTCGCTTTGACGTTATCGAAGTCTCTTTTTAGGCGTTCGACTTCTTCTGCAATCCCGGATGTCTTTTCCGTAATTTGCTCTTCGAGGATTCGAAGTTTCTTCTCCACGTTTTCTTCTATTGCCTTACCCATGGTGTCTATTTTATTATTCTGCAGCTCCAATTTTTGGTTGAGTTCCTTTGAGGTCTGGTCTAATTGTTGTTTAATGTCCGTGGATTGTTGTTTAATATCCGCAGATTGTTGTTTAATGTCCACTGATTGTTGCTCTAATTTGTTCATCATCTGTTGCATTAATTGTGTTAGAGCATCCGATGTACCAGAACACTCCTCTTTACGAGTTTCTTCAATTTGGAATTCAAAACTATCTGCATTCTCACCC
Organism: Chorisops tibialis; assembly: GCA_963669355.1. Classification (NCBI taxonomy): domain Eukaryota; kingdom Metazoa; phylum Arthropoda; class Insecta; order Diptera; family Stratiomyidae; genus Chorisops; species Chorisops tibialis. Next base: position 259,882,890 of record OY770262.1, on the reverse strand, counting down.
TCAGCCTCAAGTGTCTCGATCATACGGCTGACAAGTTCAGACTTGCTCCCTGTTGTAGGTAACTCGCGTCTACTGAGCTCTTCCTTCAGCTCCGTTACTTTTAAGTCTTTTAAATAACGCGGAATTTTCACTACCGATTATTTCAAGTTTTTCCGCAATTTGAATTCACTTAAATTTACGTCACTGCTCACTAAATCACTCGAGATTATTCGATTTCACCAAATTCTCACTGTCCGTTCGAGAATTTTAGTTCCGCGATTTTACTTCGCTAATTAAAGTCACTGTTCACTACAGCACTCGAGAATATTCGGTTTCACCAAATTCTCACTGTCCGTTCGAGAATTTTAGTTTCACTTTTCCGCTCTCACAAAATTATCCGTTCCGAGAATTTTTAATTTCACTCGCGATTTTTAACCCGAATTTATCCTTGGAATCCCACTCTTCTGACACCAATTGTTGTGAGCTAGGGGTTCGCCAGATTCCAAAGGAAAACACAATTCGTTTAAAAATAATGAATAATTTTATTTAATCGCACTTTATACACAATTTCCCGATCACTTCACTAAATTCGCTCTAAAACTTAATTCGTATAACTCAGGAGCACTGCCAATCTATCACTTGTACCGATTCGCGTTCTTCCACCGATAGGTGTCACCAAAAATGACTCACTAACTCGTTGTCTGAAAGTTGGCGGGTATTTATACTAAGTCTCCCAGACAGGTGTCGTTGTGTGTGTGTGTCTAGAATGATTGGCTACATTGTGGAGCTCGGTAGAAGTGTCTGGAAACATGTGTATAGCGTTTCAAATGTTGATGGACGTTTCTCGGTGTTGCTGGGGACGTCGAGGTTGTCAGATTTATAACATTATTTTCACCCAAATGCAATTGTAGCAGCGGAAGATTGGAACGCAAACTATCCACAATGGGCCAATAGTACAACCAATTACAATGGCAGGACCATAAGAAACTGGTTCGGTCTGAATTTAAATAATAGTGCTCTCAATATCATTCACCCAAATGAAACACCCTTTGCATGAAGCTGGAGATAAACAGATTTCTTCATGGCAACCCAGCAAACATAATTTTTGGTTAAAGAATCGAAATATATTAATGAGCGATTTGATCGTTAACGAGAAATATACTCGTTTCTTGTAAGCTTCCGTGGCGTAGTGGGCAGCGTGCTTACTTTTCAGTCAATAGGTCGTGGATTCAATTCCCACTCCAGACGGGATTTTTTAAACACGAATTTTTCAGTTGCATCTGGCGATGAAAAATTATTCGAAATAAAATGGACCAACGGTGTAAAAATGAAACAGTTCCACTTCAAGAAGGCCTAGATACTCAGCAGATGGATTCTGTCCGCTTTCTATTGTCCAGTCCTCCATTACATCTGCAAATATTTGTCAGTAGCAGCCACTACAACTGAAAAATATATATCAACTTCTCCACTCGTTATGGTCGTTCTCACTCCTCTTCCCCTACCTTCCTAATCCCATTCTAAACTAGTAAGATGGGCACTGGTAGAAGGATAGTCATACAGGGTTTGGGATACTTTATAAAACAGAGCGCAGTCTTAGTTTATATGACAATTTACTCATTTGAGGTGTGTAGTGTACACTAAATTTGTTAAACAATCTACAACATCTGTTAATAGGCTCATTTTGTCCGTAAACTGCACTATGCGGATATTCCTTTAGTAGTCCTGAATGTCTCGTCAGCCTGACATTGTCATTGAGTCCAAATTTATTTGAGATGTGATCTACCATAATATCGCCATTCAAAACATCTATGGTAAAACGGGATGTGAGCATAGTTCTTCTAGAACTAAGAGGTAAAAGATTTAATATTTGCAGCCTTGTTGCGTACGGTGGAAGCTTCTCAAAGTCTCTAGGATCATACAAGTCCCTAAGAGCAAAGAGAAGGAATTGCTTCTGTATTGACTCTATTCTGTTGCTGTATAACTGGAAAGAGCGATCCCAGATGGGACATACATATTCCAGAAGAGGACGGACAAGGGAACAGAATAATGTTTTAGTGACCCATACTTTCTTAAACTCTTTGGCTCTTCTCTTAATAAATCCAAGAAATCTACTGGCTTTTGAGATTAATCGGTTGTAGTGAGATTTAAAGCATAGTTTCTTGTCGAGCAGAGTGCCGAGGTCCTCAATTTGATTTACACGATGTAGTTGAGATCCACTTAGGAAATAGTCATATAGGTATGTGGATCTTTTATGTGAGAAGCTTATCACGTGGCATTTACCGACATTAAGCTCTAACTTGTTCTGACTACACAGTACTACTAGTGCAATAAGCTTGGATTGCAAGAATGCGGCATCAGCGAGTGAGGTAACAGTATGATATATTTACAAATCATCAGCGTACAATAGATGCGAGACATTTTTTAGTACTTCAGATAGATCTGAGATGAAAATATTAAATAAGAGAGGTCCCAAGCGACTTCCTTGGGGTACCCCAGAGGACAATACTATTTCCTTGAAAAAAGAGCCTTGGAACTTGAAAAATTGAGTTCTATTACTAAGATAGGATTTAATCCAGTCAAGAAGGGATCCTGTAACACCAATTTTTTTTAATTTTAAAATCAGGATGTTGTGATCAACTCGGTCGAAGGCTTTGCTAAAGTCAGTGTATACTGCGTCAATTTGATGCCCATTTTCCGGTGCGCAGAGTGTATCAGATACTAGAATCATAAGGTTAGTCATGGTTGAGCGCCCTTTTCTAAAACCGTGCTGCTGGTCATTAAGAATAGGGTTGATTATTTTGGTTAATTTGTCGCAGATAATTTTTTCGAATAATTTCGGTATGGCTGATAGAATAGCTATACCTCTATAGTTCTTCACATTTCGTTTGTCACCATTCTTATGGATGGGTGTGAGATGCGACGATTTCCAAGCCAATGGGAATACTCTCAATGAAAGTGACTTGTTAAAGAGCCAGTATAGAGGTGTTGAGAGCTGAAGGGCACACTTCGATAAAAATAAGGGGGGAATAAGATCAGGACCTGGACCTTTTTTGACATCAATAGTTGTAAGAATATCAAGCACCTCCTCAATGGTTAATGAAATATTTTCAACGAGTGGAGGAGCCGAAATGTTGGGCTCGACTACGGTTGAATCCGACTGGGCTCCAAAAACGTTGCGAAAACGGTCAGCAAACATATCGCAGATATCATGCTTGCAAGAAGATTGCGTGATTCCATTGGTCATGGTTACGGGATAACCCGAACTTTTACGTTTTGTGTTAACGAAGTCGAAAAATCTTTTTGGTTCTGCTATGATATCTTCACCGATTTGTTTTAAATAATCTTCATATGCAGTCCGGGACTCAGAAAAGAACTCTGATGCCAATGTGTCATATTTTTTTTGGAGATTGGGAGAATATAAGTAAGTATAGAATCGTTATCAATGAATCATTAATGTATCGTTAATGATTATACTCTAGATGAAATCTGAGAGTATTATAAGTTTGCTCTAAAGTTTGTAACGCCAAGAAATAAGGCTCGGAGAAAAAAATGATGAATACAGAAATTAATATTATCACTCAAAAATCTCAAAACCGGATGTCCGTCCGTCCGTCTGTGCGCGCTCTAGCTTGAGAACGCGTTGAGCTAGAAAGCTCAAATTTCGTACACATCGTTTTTGACAAAAAAGTAAGGTCAAGTTCGTCAATGGGCCAAATCGCTCCACCCCTTCTACCCCCTCCCATACAAAATGACACAAATGCGCAATTTGACAATAAACGGATCTGCTCGAAAAGTATAAAAGCTATTGGCCTGAAATTTGGAATATATTACTTTTATGATAATATCAATCTACAGTATAAAAATTATGCGTGTCCGCCCCCTCCTTCTACCACCTCCCATACAAACTGTACTTATCATGAATTACTCTAAGCTAATTTACTCAGTGCGTATAAAATTTAGCGAGCTGAAATTGTGCACTAAATATTTATTTATAATTTCTAGTAAGGCTAAAAAAAATTAGACGATTAGCTTCACCCCTTCTACCCCCTCCCATACAAAATGACACAATTTCGCAATTCGACTATAAATAGATTTGCTCGAAATGTATACAAGTTTTTAGTCTGAATTTCGGGATGTATTACTTTTATAATAATTTCAATATACTGTGCAAAAATTATTTGCGTCCTCCCTCTCCTTCCAACCCCTCCCATACAAACTGCACTTTTTCATGAAATGCTCTAAGCCGATTTTCTCAGAACATATAACATTTATCGAGCTCATATGTCGTAATAAATACTTATTTAGCATTATCACTAAGATCAGAAAAAAAATGTTTGATTAGCTTTACTGCTTCTACCCCCTCCCATACAATATGACGCAGTTTCACAACTTCACAAAAAATCTATTTTCTTGAAAAGTATGAATGCTACCAGTCTCAAATTTAAGAAATGTCAATTTTATGATATTCTTAGTTATTTCTGAAAAAATCACTAAAATCCCCCCACTCTTTCTACCACCTCCCATACAAACTGCACATTTTCACTAAATCTAACACACTAATTTTCTGAGCTCCTATTAAATTTTTGGTGTAAGCATTTTGTATAAAACATTTTTATAGCTACTTTAGCATGATGGGGAAAAAAATAGTTCAATGCTATCACCCCTTCTAACACTCCTCATACAAAATTTCTTGGGATCACAAAAAATTCTATTTCATCTAGAGTACCGTAAGATTGCGCTTTACGCGCAATCGTAGCCCTGTTATGTTTTTTATATTAATTCATCAATCAATCAATCAAATTTTTGTTAAGATCCACTACAGGGCCATAGGACAAAAACGGCTCTCTTTCACAACACGAGATCCTGTGCATCGGCCTTTAGCTGTTGCCAGGACTTGTTTATTCCTCTGGCCTCCTGCTCAATTGCTCGCTTCCAGTGAGCCTGTTTGGCGATGTTTCGCTCTGGTTTCCTCAAAGTCTGACCGATCCAGTGCCACTTGTGCCTTTGAATCTCAATGCCTATTTTAGACTGTCCAGTTGTACTCCAAAGCTCGTCGTTGGAAAACACTATTGGCCAGAATATCCCTAAAACGCGTCGGAAGCATTGGTTCCCGAACATTTGCAAGTTCTTGGTAAGTCGAAATGATTTGACGCATTCGTCAAATACTCAACTTCATGCGAAGGGAGATTTCTGTTAAACTTCAGAAAGGGCAAAGGATACCGATGGTCTAACGAGCTTTATTTAGACGAGTCTCAATATATTTTCGGCTCCGCCATCCATGCTGATAATGCTTCCGAGATAACGAAAATCTTACACCTCTTCCACATCTTGTCCGTTAAGAAAAATCGGTCATCAGCATAATTAAGGTGACTTAAGATGTTAAATAGTCTCCATTGAAGAACTTTACCTTCCCCAACTTCCATTTCGGCTGACTGCTCCAATATTACCCGTAGGGTATTTGTGTGATCGGTACAAGACGACCCTCTACGGAATCCAGCCTGATATACTTCGAAAGTGATCTCCACGGCACCACTAATGCTATTGAGAATTACCTTAGCCATGATTTTCGAAACGGCAGTAAGTAGACATATACCACGCCAATTGTCTCAATCCCGAAGGTCGCCCTTCTTCGGAATTTTCACAATAATGCCCTCCTTCTATTCTGTCGGATATCTTCGTTCATTACATAGATCAGGAAGGAATGGGAGGAGTATATCGGCTGCTATTTACGGGTCCGCATTGAGGCGAAAACTATCTCTTCCTTATCTGGAGGTCGTCCCTAATAGAGGATTTTTATGGTTGAATGTTTGGTGGTTGGTCCGTTTCTGGAATATCTTCCTCTGAGAAGTATTCCTTCCATCACCGCAATTCGTGTTCACTCATATGAAGGAGAGGTTATTGGCGGTGCAATTTCTGTTCGACGACTGTTTCATAATTTTTAGTAAGCCTATTTCACGAAGGTAATTCGCACATTCTACTTTATTGGCCAGATCTTCAATAGATTTTCTATTGTTGCGTCTAACAGATTTTTAAAGCTGTATATGTACATATGAGCATCGCCGTAGTTCCATCTCAAGTCGGGAGTTCTTTGGCTGATATTGGGTTAAGAGATGATTGTCTTTTTTTCGATCGCCAACCTTGTCCCATGTGTCTTGAGAAAACTGGGGTTTCTCACCGCTCTAATCATATCCCACAGATTCTTTGGCATTAGTTAGAAACGTGTTTCTGGGTGCCTCCCAATTGGCGTCCAGTGTGCGCATTTCATATCCGCCGAACGTGGATGACTTTTGGCATACAATGATGGTGTACTCGCGCATTTTGTTGAGGTCTATAAGTCTTTACACATTAAGCTTGTGCTTGTGATTTTGGCCTTCCGTGCACAATGTCAAGTAGGCAACCGTCAAGTGGGGATAGATACCCACGTCAGCTTCTCGCTTCGCTCGCACATCGAGGAATGGTCGTTCTGGTGCTGTGTAGCAGCATCAGGGGAATCCAAAGACGTTTTATGGTGACTCTTGTATGGAAAAAGGAACCCTCCGATGACCATTTGTCGAGTACTACAACACTCCAGAAAGAATTTGCCGTTTTCTTGTCTCTTCATCCAAGGTCGTGACGCGTTGACCCAAGGGTCACCATGCTTCCCCATGACGTGTTCTAGTTAGTCCAGTGTTGTCAGAGCCATCCTGGGCGTTCATATCTCCTGAGATGATAATAAACCACCTCCTGGAACACGATCAAAGGTGGAACTCAGTTGGCAATAAAACTCCTCTTTGTCACCAGATGTTGCGGTATTAGTTGGTGCGTAGTACTGCAGAATTGTGACGTTCTGACACTGGTCGTGATCCTGATGACGATAATCCTATCCGAGATTGGTTCTCAGCTGATGAGACTGTTTTAAGGACGACCACCACGCCATTTTTAGCTTCACTCTTAGGACCAACGTACAGAATGGTGTTTCCGCTAGGGGTTCGTTCTTTTCCTGATCTTGTCCACCTGACCGTGCTCAAGCCCAAGATTTGGATGTCACCCCAGCTCTTCCCCCGTCATTCAATGTTCGAGCATTCCAGAAGTCAGTCATAGTCCGTTTTCGAATACCAAAAGTTATTACCGTAGAATCCGTATCAGTTAGGTTTTCATATCACGAGTGATAAGCCCATGATGCCAACCTAATGGTCCCAAAATATGAATTTTTTATGGTAAGTAATTTTGAAGAAACAATCGGCCGTCAATTTGTTTGTTTGTGCCACAAACCCATCTACATATATGCTGATTTTCAGTTTCCCAGCCAGAAATATGGTTGGGATATTCCAACTCTTAGTGTTTGGTCTTGGCGATCCCCCCTCCCTCCCTCTGAACCCTTACACCCCTCCAAAATGTGTGTCCGCCTTAAATCCCAAACATCTACAATCCACATAAAAATGAACTTTCTATCTTGAAGGATTTCCGAGTTAATGTGTGCTGATCGTACACGTACAGCGTACGGCGCTCAGACAGAAAAAATTTTTTTTTTTGCATTTCTTTGTCATGAAACGCGGAAAACCAAAATTCCAGGGCACCAAATTTTTTTCCCAAGTCGATCACAATTCTTCATTATTAAAATAATAAAGTAATTAAGTTCGGCCAACAATTTGTTGATAGCCCTATCCCCCTTTTTGCACCCCGAGGGATATGAAAGTTAAATCATTTTTGAAGTATATCCCACAGACTCCGTTGCATCTATCTATCTACAATGGCGCTACAGCCCAAATCGGACCTTGGCCTTCTGATATTCAGGTTCCTTGACATTTTTCATTACTTATTGTGGAAGGGTTGTTAGCCCTTCGCACAACCCTCTTTCTACGAATTTTTCATTTTCTTAGATTGAGGTGACCAAGGTATATCCAAGCAGGCAATGTGCCGGAACTCCGCTGCATGCGATGCCATAATTGTAATATTTGAATTTTTTTTTTCGGTTCTAGTGTTTCTCTCTTGTCTACCCTTGATCACTAAACATCCCGAAATTGTTGGTCATCCAAGATCACAACCCGGCTATAATCCTCCCACAAATTAACTTTCTATTTTCAAGGTTTTGGGAGCTAGTATGCGCTGTGTGTATACATACGGCGTTCAGATAGATGGATTGGATTTTTAGGCTAACGAAAATATATATCAGGATAGCAAATTGTTTTTCCCCAAGTCGATCACAACACTTTATTTAAAATAATAAAGTAAAATTATTTTCTTTTCAGGAGAAGCAAGAAACTGCGGCGCTCTGTAGCCAATTTTCGAGAACTTTCTGTGCTCGGAATGATATTCTTCTTCTTCAATGGCACTACAGCCCAAATCGGGCCTTGGCCTCCTGAACTTCAGGTTCCTTAACATTTTCATTATTTATTGCGGAAGAGTTGTTCGCTCTTCGCACAACTCTCTATCTACGAATTTTTCATTTTCATAGATTGAGGTAACCAAGGTATATTCAAGCAGATAGTGTGCTGGAATTATGCGTTGACCGGGATTTGAACTCACGACCTTCGCATTGTAAGCCAAACACGCTACCCACTAGACTACACCCTAGCTGATATTCGGTTCGCACGATTTTATGCAAAAAATAATGCAGAAAAATAATACAAAAAAAGATTTTTTTTTCAATTCCGATTGCAGTGACTGGCTTAAGTCTTAAAACTAATTATAAAGACGTAGCCGTTACGTTTAAATAGCATACAATTCTACAGCTGTATCTCACGTATCAGCCATGTAAGAAGGAGATACACTGTATCAGAGTCCTGCAGAAATATCACAATCGACACCGAAATTTATCTTTACTAATTCACCATTCGTGGAGTGGTGAGTTAAGTAGTTTTGTTGTGCTAATTTCATGCACCCTAAGATAAATTGTTCCTTCAAAATTTTTGCTAGCGACTTTTTAGCTAAGTGTTAAAAACTGCGCACAGTTCTTGATGTTCAGAACGTACCAGAAACAAAGATCGACACTTTTTTAAATTTCGCTTCAAATATCGGGCTTCAGCTTTGCCAAACTATAGTAAAGCGCATTTAGTGTCCCATGGAGTAACTATAGTATCACTAGTTGACGACCAGTTTATAACAAGCACACCTGCGCTCTTTTATCTTCCATAGTAGGCTAAAACTAAAAAACTTTTTCACCATCCTTTTTCTACCAACGAAACTGTCTAAAACTATTGAAAACACTTCAAGGTCACCTTAAATTAATGCCAATAAATCATAATTAAATTGTAAATTTATTATAGGCATGTTACATACATATGTATATGCAAATTGCATGATCAAGTCGGTAAGCAAATTAAACCACGACTAAAAGCAATCCGCAACAACATTGAAATGTGATGTAACAAATCGTCAGTTTGATTGCCCAATCAATTGACATTATTGCAACTGACATGCTCGCCGATGTAACGACAATCGGACAATTAAGATACGCGATCGGACATAACTTGTCTCCGTGGAAGTCCCGGCCATCATTTACTTTGACAAGACGAGACGATAACAAATGTTATATGCAAACTGTGTTGCGAGGATGTTGTTTAGATCAACTTCAATCGCCCAAGCGTCCGTCAGTCAAAGTCAACCGAATCGATTGCAACACAACGTTAAATCGCCATCGATCAATTGATTTTACCATTTTACCATAAAATACAGCTATCGTCGCGATCCATTCAGCCCCAGCTCCCTGATGGTCCGATTCGAATACTGCCGGTACGCACTCCTTTTTTTTACCATACCCGACGTTTTAGCGGACTAAAATGTGGGTAGTGTGCAATTCCAGCCCGGCAATATATAAGATGCATGCATAGGATGCTTAACGAACTCATAGGACCCACGAGTAATGCATGCTGTCCTCGCTTTTAAACAATCCGCGAAGTTGCTGGCTACAGCCTCCTCTTCTTTTTCAGATATGGTAAAATGAAATCCGCGAAAAGGCCGCGGCTATCCGTACGGATACGTCAGCGCATGTCACTGTCGATTTGCGCGCATACCTGAAGCTGTTTGTTTTCATCTTCTTCGCTTCCAATATATGCAAAATAACACACACAGAACGCAAGACAAGGCCCTGTCTGAACTGTCCGTCGTTTAATCGCAAGACATGTCGTCGACAACTCGAGCTACTTACTTCTTCAGTTGAAAGATTTATTCAAATCTTGGCCTTACTCTGTCAAGATAACAATTTAAATTGAAATTGAATGAAGAGATTTGGTTACAATATAATTTATAGATGAATGCAAATAAATTATGTTGGTCGGCATTGTCCGCGCTTGTTTGCTGGCTCGATCGCTGATCGCGACCCTGGGACGCGATCTCCTGAGAAACTGATCGTTGCACGAACATCGCCATCCTACTTATGTACACTTATTATCCAACATTGCTCATCCTGGCTATATACGAGAATGTTTAACTTTCGCCTTGTAACTGCATGGAAAACGAAAATTTGCACTGATTGTGATGCTTCTCGTAAACTGTTCGTGTTATGTCCAATTTTAATGTTATTGAATGTCGTACAATTGCTTATGGTTTGAGGCGAGAGTTATTCAAGGTCAAACTTGTTAAGGATTGAATTTGTGCTAAATTTCGAAATATGCGTTTCTCGATCATACTAGAAACTCCTCTGTGCCTTTAATGTTACGTTGATATTCAAAGCAGTAGAGTAGTAACGATAAGGTATATGCAACGCTACCAAAGCTAGGATGTAGCCTAGTGGGTAGCGTATTGGTCTACAATGCGAAGGTCGTAAGTTCAAATGCATAATTTTAGCAAACTACCTGCTTGGGTATACCTTGGTCACCTCAATCTACGAAATTGGAAAATTCGAAGATAGAGGGTAGTACGAAGATCTAACAATCCTTCCACAATAAATAATGAAAAATGTTAAGGAACCTGAAGGTCTGGAGGCCAAGACCCGATTCGCGCTGTAGTGCCATTGTAGAAGAACGTTACCACTTTGCCACAAAAGAACTAAATCTACTTAGCACTAAGCGTTCCTGTTGGCTCGGCAGTCGAGTACCTTTCCATTCGAAAACGAACTGGATTCAATTCTATCTAAGGGAACAGATCTTCAGGAGCTAAATCTGTAGTCCAGATGAAATTGACGACATGATTAACAAAATTTTTGCCTAAATTTGGAATGCATCCTCGAAAAGCACCCCAAGAATACCAATGCTCATGAACTCTACTGCCGAACTCGATGCAACTACGAATGCTCTGATAAAATTTAGCAACCAAATTCGCCGTCAATGGCAAAGAAACAGAAACGCAGTCATCAAGTCCTTGCTAAATGACCTGACAAATAACATTCAAAAGTCAATTCTCCAGAAAAGAAACTTGAACTAGAATAACACACTGTCCCTAATGAAGAATGGTTCGAAAAATCTATGGAAACTCAACGCTTGCTTGAAAATGAAAAGGAAACACATTCCACTCCTATATGACTCCAATCAAAATCCACAACATAGCAGCAAAGACAAATCCGAAGCTCTTGTGGATAATTTCTGGATTCACGTAGATTAAATTCTGGCCTAGATGATCCTTTTAATGATACTGAAGCTAACAACTTACTCATTTCAATTTCAGATAGAAACTTAGACCTTAATCCATCTAATTATTGCGAATCAACTGAACTTAGAAGGCTTCTGAGCTCTATGAAATGAAAGAAATCACTAGGGATCAACATACTACCAAGCATATTGTTGAAAAATCTATATAAAAAGCAATAATCTTGCTGAGATTTATTTTCAACGCTTGTCTTAAAATTTATTATTTTCCAACCGCATGGAAAATTGCAATAATCATTCATATCCCCAAACCATGAAATGGTAGCGAGTTTCCCCAAAACTATCGCCCAATCAGCTTACTAGTTATTCTCAGTAAACTTCTTTAAAAAATCATACTCCATCGGATGTACAAGACACTCGAGTATAATAACACGATCCATTCAATTTGGACTTGTTGCTGATATTTCCACCAACCGCTAATTGTACAGAGTCATCGAGCATATTAAGGATAACTTCCAAAAAAAACAGTCTACGGGCATGATTGTCTCAGACATAGAAAAACTTTTTAATTCTATATGGCACAATGATCTGCTATATAAATTAGAAAAGTTTGCGTTTTGTCCTTATATTATTAACATAATAACGTCATTCCTTAGTAACAGATCGTTCGGTGTAAAAATCTAATTAACAACCTCTACACCCTGACTAATACCTGCGGGCGTACCTTAAGGCTCTTGCCTGAGTTCAACGCTATTCAACATCTACACCTTAGATTTCCCAAAGACCCCAACTGTGGAATAGCTATGTATGCAGATAACACTTCTATCAAGCTCCGAAGATTCCGGCATCATAATTCAAAACTTAAGGTACGTTTACATCTAACACTTCTCTCCGGACATATGTGTCAAGTTTAAGACGGAAATCACATCTGACAAAAATTACCGGACACGTATGTCATGGATAATTTCTGTTTAATTTTTCATAGCCATGACCGCACAAAATATGAGCTTCGCAACTTTAACCAGAACTCTACAAAAATTTCTCAAAATTTTCGATATTTTGGCCCACCAACTCTCTCCCCTTTATAAGTCATAGAGCTCCACAATCTCACAAAATTTCAATTTAATATCTGTATTGAATTTTGAAAAATGCTCCATTTTTGAAATGCTCCCCATTTTCCACCCACTATCATTATGTCCAAATATTATATTTCTTTTATATTCCGCTAGTACAGGTTAACACGCATCCGTGGGTTATTTTTCCAGTCAAACCAGTCGTTGATGTAGATTCTACTCATAATTTAAATTCCATAAAAAATATCGAAAAACTGATGGGAGATGTTTTTGAAATAATGCCGAAATCCTGATCGAGTTCAAGACTTTAATTTTTTTGTTTGTGTAGAAATTACACAAACGACGGATGCGTGTTAAAATATGTTTCAAGTTTCAATTGCGTAGTTCAGTAAATTGTCAAGTTATTAATTTTTAAAAGTTTTTCTTTGCATTACAAAAGAACTGCACTACATCCTACAGTTTTCGCGACACTTATTGTAAAAGTAGACGAGCAGTCAACTTCCGCGATAAGTTTCATGCGTGTTTGAATTTATAAATAATCAACGTTTACATCTGTTTGGACAGAAGTGTCGACACTTATAACCGACAGTAGAAACATATGAGTCGGACATAAATTCTTCTTCATTTACACTAGTCACGATTTCTGTCCGATATAAATATTGGGCAATAAGTTTGATAAAGGTCTCAGCAGAGACCAAAACGTCACGAATAATAAAGCGTAACAGTGTAGAATCCGGAAATCTTTTCTTTCTTCCAATTCTAAGACCTGTGCTGTGCTACAATATGTTAGCGAAATGTAGACATTAACTCAGGCATCCGAAAAATTAATTAACGGCTTTGAGAGAAAGGTCCTCAGAGGAATCCTCAGACCTATGAGGGAAGACTGGATCACCTTTGACAATGTAGGAGTGTCAACCCTCATAAAATTTAAGAAGCCACATTGGGATAGTCACTAAGAGGGAAAGTTAATGGACAAAGACTGGGCAGAAAACCATGAAAGCGCAGGATAGTATTACTTTTATCAATGATGTGATCTATGGTATAAAAATTGTTCAAGTCGCGCACTCCTTCCACCACCTCCCATACAAACTACAGCTTTTCATGAAATACTCTAAATCAATTTTCTCAGTACGTGCAACTTTAATTGTGCTCAAATTTTATTTTATTATACTCTAGATGAGAGTATATTGTGTTTGCTTTACCGTTTGTAACGCTAAGAAATAACGCTCGCACAGAGCCGCCAAGGGAACAGAAATATTTGTTGTCGATCAAAAATCTCGATTCCGACTTGCTGTCTGTCCGTCTGTCCACAGCATAACTTTCGAAAGCTTTGAGCTATAGTGCCAAAAATTTTTGTGTCATTTTTAGCAAAAAAGTAACTTTAAGTTTGTAGATGGGCTACATCCCCCTACTCCTTCTACCCCCTCCCATACAAATTTCATGAAATTTCGAAATATTAAGAAATTTGACTTTTCTTTGAAACTATTTAAGCTATCGACCTGTAATTTAGGAACTTAAAGTTACTTTTTTGCTAAAAATGACACACAAAAATTTTTGGCACTATAGCTCAAAGCTTTCGAGAGTTATGCTGTAGACAGACAGACGGACAGACAGACAGACGGACGGACGGGCAGACGGTCACTCGAAATTAAGGTTTTTAAGCGACAACAAACACTTCTGTACCCTTGGCAGCTCTGTGCGAGCGTTACTTCTTACCGTTACAAACGGTAAGGCAAACACAATATACTCTAAGATTTCATCTAGAGTATAAAAAAAACAAATAAAATAACATTAAGTTTAAAAATATAACAGGACTACGATTGTGCGTAAAGCCCAATCATACGATACTATAGATGAAATCGAAATTTTTGTGATCTTAAGAAATTTTGTATGGAGAGTAGTAGAAGGGGTGACAGCATTGAACTAATTTGCTTAACATCATGCTAGAGTAGCTATAAAAACGTTTTGTACCAAATTTAAGCTTCAAAAATTGAGTAGGTACTGAGAAACTTAGTGCATTGAATTTATTGAAATTGTGCAATTTGTATGGGAGGTGGTGGAAGGAGTGGGGGTTTTTGGTGATTTTTCGAGAAACAACTATAATTATCGTGCAATTGATATACTTTAAATTTCAGATCTGTATCATTCACACTTTTCAATAAAATTGAATTGTTATATAGTCGTGGAATGTGTCTCAATTTATGGGAGGAGGTAGAAGGAGTGAAGCTACTCGGCTAATTTTTTTTCCGATATCAATAATATTTTTTCCCGATATTAATAATAATGTTAATTAAGGATTTAATACAACATTTTAGCTCGATGGAAGTTACACGTACTGAGAAAATTGGTGTAAAGTGGTTCATGAAAAAGTGTAGTTTGTATGAGAGGTGGTAGAAGGAGTGACGGAACTTAAATAATTTGTATACCAAAAGACTGCATTTATAATAGAAATAATATATTCGAAATTTAAAATTAATAGCTTTTATAGTTTCCAAGAAAATTTGATTAATATATATTTTTGAAAATGAGTCACTTTGTCTGGGAGGGGGTAGAAGGCGTGAGGAGAGTGAAATAAACCCAAAAGCAGATTTTTTTTCCGATGAACACCTAACAAACTGTGCAAGTTTCATTACAATCGGTGCAGCCGTTTGTGCGTGAAAAGCGGCCGGACAGACAGACAGACAAAAATTTCAAAAATATGTTTTTATGCTTAGTTATTGCTAAAATAACTCAAAAAACTACCTTATACCTATTTATAAGCAAATAACAGACAGACACTACAATTACATTAATATGTATAGATAATAAAGTAAAAATCTTCCGACTGGCAAAAACAAATGAACACATTATTGTCATTGTCTACATTAAGTTTTACAGAAATTGGTGTTACAATTGTCTCTACCAAAACTAATCACCCCAACACCGCTTTTTACACCATACACAATGAATGATTTGCAAGAATTCTAACGAAATATTACAGTTGAAGTATTAAACTATTCGCATATGGTAATTGACAGAAATGAAATAAATAAACTGCCAACAAGTTGGGCGCAACTTTATTATTTTTGGGACAAGCTAAAGATGCATGAAAAGTCAATATGGTTAGAGAAGACTAAGTGGAACCCCCTTTCATAAGTGGAACCCCCTTTCACAAGTGAAACCCCCTTTCACAAGTGGAACCCCCTTTAGGGCAGGTATGATACAAATTCAACACTTAGTTGCGAATACGATCAATAGCTCCAGTACATGTAATCAATATTTCATTCGTTTATGCAAGTTTGGGTTTTAATGAGTGGGGAGGGGGGGAGGGGTCATGTTAAGGGTGGTTGAATGTCAATAATTTTTCAATTGATTGCCTCAATAACGTCAAATATTTGCTGTATAGAATGTCAGTTTCATAGACGAAGCTGCATAGAATTTTCATAAAATTTGTTGTATTTTACATTCACGAAACCGAACATTTGTATGGGAGGGGGTAGAGGAGGTAAGGGAAATGTAAAATTTGTGATACAGTTTTATTTCATTTCTTTCGTAAGCGTTAATGTCCACGTCTCGCTGCCATAACATAGCACAGGTCGTATAATAGTTTTATAAATCCGCAGCTTATTGTTCCTGTGCACTTTCTTGGATTTCATTATTGGAAGTACCGAATAATACGTCTTATTTGCAAGTATTATCCGTCGTTTGATTTCGTCTGTTTCATTACCGTCCTTTGCTAGATTAGCCCCAAGATACATGAAGTTATCCACTTTCTCCAATTGTTATGTTTTGTCTGATAGGCGCTCTCCTTCTTATTTGCGTCAATACTTTTGTTTTGTTTTCGTTAATGCGCAACCCGACTTCTTTTGCGGCGGAGTCAAGATTGACAAATACCTCCTTAGCACTAGGGAAGGATCTTGCTAGGATGTTAATGTCGTCAGCGTATGCTACTAGTTGGGTGGACTTAAATAGTAGTGTCCCGTTGGTGTCGACTGAGATTTTTCGGACGACATACTGTAGTGCCAAGTTGAAAAGCATGCGGGCTAGACCATCTCCCTGCTTTAAACCATATTCCGTTCGAAAGCTGGTTGTGGAATCGGTTTGTATTCTAACTTGGGGTTCAGTGTTCGTCATTGTGAGTCTTGTTAGTCGGACTAGTTTTGGAGGAATTCCAAAGTCAAACATGATTTGGTACAGTACGCTCCTGTCGATACTGTCGTATGCTTGTTTAAAATCTACGAATATTTGGTGCACGTCTGTGTTATATTCCCAGCATTTCTCAAGCACCTGTTTCACCGAGAATATCTGGTCTGTTGTAGATCGTCCGGTTGTGAATCCGCCTTGGCATTCGTCAATTATTTGCTTAGTACAGGGCTTAAGACGACGTTCAATTATTTTTGTCAGTATTTTATAGGACGTATACAACAATGACATTCCTCTGTAATTCTCACAGCAGAGTTTGTCTCCTTTCTTGTAAATTGGACATATAACGCTTTTTCGCCAATCGTCGGGTATGATTTCCTCTGTCCAAATTTTGCATATCATGTTGTGCAGTATTTTAGCGACAGAATTTCCACCGTTTTTCAGAAGTTCAACTGGTATTTCATCAATTCCCGGCGCTTTGGTTCGTTTTTGGTCACATAGGGCTGCTTTGATTTCAGCAAGCGTGGGTAGTGTCGATGATGGTTCATCTACGTCAGTTGAGGCTTCATTTGAAATGTTGTCTGTTTTGATCGGTGCTAATGGGGTGGGATTCAAAAGTTGTTCAAAGTAGGAAGCCCATCTCCTTTTGATTTTTTGTGTGTCGCTGATGTTGTTGCCCTCTGCGTCTTTGCAGAGACTGGTTTTTGGCCTATATCCCTTTTTTAAGTCTTTTACTATTGCGTATGTGTCCCGCGTTTTATTTTTTCACATGTCGTCGTCCATGTTTTGTATTTTGTCATTATGGTACTTCCTTTGTTTTCGTCTGCAGGTCTTTTTCGCACATCGCCTAAGCTCGTCATATCTTTCTTTTTTGGCTCGTATTGGTCGTTCAGTAAAAATTTTGTAAGCCTCGTTCTTTCTATCTATTGCGTCGCGACATTCTTGGTCGAACCAATCATTATTTTTTCGCCGTGCTTGATATCCTAATACCTCTTCTGCGGAGGATTTGATGCCGTCTCGTATTTTCATCCACGCATTCTCCGCTGGCATATTTTGGGTATTTTCATCAATTGGTGTCAGGTGTTTATTACATGCTAACATGTAAGCATGCGCCACCGTTTCGTCGTTAAGCTTATCGACATTGAATTTGCGAGCGCTACTCGTTTTCAAATATCCACGACAACCTATTCTGCATCGATACTTAGCTGTGACTAGATAGTGGTCAGAGTCACAATTCGCACCGCGGAGGGTTCGTACATCAAGTATGCTGGAAGCAGTCCTTTTCTCAATTAGAACGTGGTCTATTTGGTTGAAGGTGTGACCATCTGGTGATGCCCACGTTCGTTTGTGAATATCGCGATGTGGGAAGTACGTAGAGCTTACTATGATATTTTTGCTGCTTGCGAAATCAATAAGACGTTGGCCATTGTCGTTGGTTATGTCATGGAGACTGTGCCCTCCTGTTGTTCCTCTATGAGCCTCCTCTTTTCCGACTTTTGCATTAAAATCCTCTAAGACAATTTTTAGGTCGTTCGTGGGCAGTGAATCACAGGTTGTCTCTAGGGTGGCATAAAATTCGTTTCTAGTTATATCGTCCTGGTCTTCTGTTGGTGCGTGAACGTTGATCAAACAAGTGTTGAAAAATTTAGTCTTTATTCGGATTGCACACAATCTTTCACTTACTGGTCTAAAGCTCGTGAACTGCTGTTTAAATTTTTTGTCAATCACAAAAGCGACTCTCTGCTTCCCGACAATTTTCCACTTGGATAGATTGTGTGTGATCTTATGTTCATGATTTCGCTGCCGAGCCATTTCGTTTCTTGGATGGCAGTTATGCCACCTTGCACCTTGATGGTCTAAAAATATAAATTTTTTATGCTAAGTAATTTCGAAGATACAATCATTTGAAAAAAAATTTGGCAAACAATTGGTTTTTAGCCCCCCCTTTTTGCACCCCAATGGATAAAAAAATTAAATTCATTTTAAAAGTTGTCGCACAAACCCTTTTAAATGTATATCGATTTTTAACTTCCTAGCTGTAGCCATGTTTGAAATATTTGAATTCTTAGCTTTCGTTTTAAGTGCTCCCCTTGAACCGTTACACCCCCCAAATGGTTGTCCGCCTGAGATCCGCAACTATCTACAATTCCTCCAAAAATTAACTTTCTATCTTGAAGGGTTTGGGAGTTAATGTGTGCTGAGCGTACACACCGGCGTACAGACAGACGGATTTTTTTTTTGCATTTTTAGGCTCTTTTAGTCATGAAACGAAAAGAAAAACAAAATTTCATTGTAGCAAATTTTTTTTTTCAAGTCGATTACAATACTTTATTATTAAAATAATAAAGTAAAATGAAATGATGGAAATGTTTTAATTTGGTAGTAGTCTTATTGGACTTCCTTTTTTTTTTTTTTTTTGTGGAACATTTAACAATTTCGCATGAAAAAGAGTACAAAAGATTATCAGAACTATGAAAGAAGTAATAAGTAAAAGTAAACCTTTAAGCGTTACTATTAAAATAGTATTGTTGGAGACCCTACTCATAATGCTTCGTTATAATATATCCTCGTTGGTCCCACTTTTGTGTATATCTTTATGCACAAAAGTTTGAATTTATCTACTGGAGATACCACCCTAATCGTCACATCGATTTCCAACACATTCTCAACTTGTCGTGAATAATAAAGTTGTGCCGGACTTGTTAGCAAATATTTTTAAGTTGTCTATGTTGGAATCGATTCGTAATAAAGCAAATAAACTGCCAACAAGTCGGGCGAAACTTTATTATTCTTGGGACAAGTTGCGGATGAATGGAAAGTCAATATGCAGGTTACAGTGGCTAGGGAAGGCTAAGTGAAAGGGAGTTCTTGGGCAGGGCTGTTGTCGATTTAACAATATTTCATTCGTTTCTGCATGTTTGGGTTTTTATGAGGGGAGGAGGAGGGGTAATAGTAAGGGTGGGTAGATGTTAATAGCTTTTTAATTAACTGCTTGAATCACGTCCAATATTCTCAGTATAGAATGTATTTCATAGGCTAAGTTGCATAGAACTTTCATAAAATTCGGTGTATTTTACATTCACGAAACTGAACATTTGTATGGGAGGGGTAGAGAATGTAAGGGAATCGAAGGATTTGATATGCAGTTTTATTTCGCTTCTCTTGGAAGGTGCTTGTGTAAAATTTCAAGTTCGTAGCTTTTAGTTTGTTGGTTATTAGTTGATTTAATGAAATTGGTCGAAATCATAGTTTTGTATGGGAGGGGGTAGAAGGGCAAGCGTGATTTCAAAACTTTTAAAGCAGCTTCATTTGAATTATTTTTATAAGTTTTGACATTGATAGCTTTTAAGAGTTAGCTGATAGCTGATTTCTTATAAATGCTCGAAAAAATAATTTTGTATGGGAGGGGGTAGAGGAAGTAGTGGAATCGTAAAACTTGTGATGCAATTTTCTTTCTTTTCTGTTGTTAGGTGTTTGTACAAAATTTCCAGTTCGTAGCTTTTAATTTGTTGGTTATTAGTTGATTTAATGAAATTGGTCGAAATCAGACTTTTGTATGCGAGGGGGTAGAAGGACAAACGTGATTTCAAAACTTTTAACGCAATTGTATTTCAATTATTTTTGTTAGTTTTTATGCAAAATTTCAAGTTGATAGCTTTTAATAGTTAGGTGATAATTGATTTCTTAAAAATGGTCGAAAAGATAATTTTGTATGGGAAGGGGTAGAAGTGTTAAAGGTTTTCGACCAGTTAATATTTTATATATATAGGGATATTTTTTAAATGCATTTCGCAAATTTTTAAGTTTCTACCTTAAAATTTCACTCAAAAATGGTCAATTTATGGGTTTTTTTCAATGCACATGAAACACCTTGTGCACGTTAGACCGGTGGGGTCAGCTTATAACAATTATGGATCAAGTTATTATTATTTTTCTATGAACATCGAATAGACGTATCCACATGCAAAATTTAAACTTTGTATCTTTTACCAGAGCCCTAAAAAAATCACTCAAAATTTTCAACATTTTTGCTTATCACCTCCCTCCCCTTACACCTTCCAACTTAATTTTTTTACAAAAATTAACCATAATGTAGTTCTACTTTGTGAAAAATTTTCGATTTGATATCTGTACTATTTTTGAGATATAAGGATTTGTAATTTTGAAAAGTGCGCCATTTTTGAAATGCTCCTCATTTCCCACCACTACTAATTTTTCAACATGTTATATTTTTTTCGTATTTTCATAGTATAGCTTAATGTATATTTTAAGTTTCAGTTTATAACTTAAGAAATAGTTGAGGTATTCATTTTTGAGTGTTTTTCTTTGCACCCCCCCCCCCCCTGATCCTTCCCCTTACAATAATTAGCCACTTTCTAAGCTGATTCCAGTGGAACTATGTGCCACTTTAATGGTCCCATAATATGAATTTCTTACGATAAGTAATTTCGAAGATATAATCATTTGAAAAAAACAATTCGGCCGACAATTTGTTTTTAGCCCCCTCTTTTCGGACGCCAATGGGTAAAAAAATTAGATTGTTTTTAAAGTTTGTCCCACAACCCTCTCTATATTTATACTGATTTTCAACTTCTTATCTGCATTCGTGGTGGAGATATTAGCAAGTGTAGTTTTTGACTTTTTCCCTCCCCCCGCCTCCCCCTTCTGAGAGTATATTGTGTTTGCCTTACCGTTTGTAACGCTAAGAAATAACGCTCGCACAGAGCCGCCAAGGGTACAGAAATATTTGTTGTCGGTCAAAAACCTCGATTCCGTGTGACCGTCTGTCCGTCTGTCTGTCTGTCTGTCTGTCTGTCTGTCTGACTGTGTGTCTGTCCGTCTGTGCGTCTGTCTACAGCATAACTCTCGAAAGCATTGAGCTATAGTGCTAAAAATTTTTGTGTGTCATTTTTAGCAAAAAAGTAAGGTCAAGTTCGTGAACGGGCCAAATCGCTCCACCCCTTCTACCCCCTTCCATACAAAATGACACAACTACGCAATTTGACAATAAACGGATTTGCTCGAAAAGTATAAAAGTTATTGAACTCAAATTTGGAGCATATTACTTTTATAATGATCCTTCCACCACCTCCTGTACAAACTGCACTTTTTCATGAAATGCTCTAAACCAATTTACTCTGTGCGTATAAAATTCAGCGAGCTGAAATTGTGCAAAAAATATTTAATTAGAATTGTTAGTAAGACCAATAAAAACTAGATGATTAGCTTTACCCATTCTACCCCCTCCCATACAAAATGACACAAATACGCAATTCAACAATAAACGGATTTACTCAAAAAGTATAAAAGCCATTAGTCTGAAATTTTGAGTATATTACTTTCGTATCATATAAAAAATATGCGTGTCCTTCTCCTGCTTCCACCACCTCCCATACAAACTGTACTTTTTCATGAAATACTCTAAACCAATTTACTCTGTGCGTAGAAAATTTATCGAGCTCAAATTAAGCACATAAAATTTATTTAGAATTATTAGCAAGACCAAAAAAAATTAGATGATTAGCTTCATCCCTTCTACCCCCTCCCATATAAAATTACACAATTTCGCAACTCGACAATAAACAGATTTGCTCGAAAAGTATAAAAGCTATTGATCTAAAATTATTTGAATATAATACTTTTATGATAATTTCAATCTACTGCATAAAATTTATTTGAGTCCTCCTCTTCTTTCCACTCCCTCCCATACAAACTGAACTTTTTCATGCAATGCCATAAACCAATTTATTCTGTACGTATAAAACGTATCGAGCTGAAATTATGCATTTATAACTTATCTAGAATTATTATTCAGCCCAAAAAAAAATTAGATGATTAGTCTTACCCCTTCTACCACCTCCCATATAAAATGGCGCAAATTTAAACGAATTTGCTCGATAAGCGT
Source organism: Chorisops tibialis (assembly GCA_963669355.1). Classification (NCBI taxonomy): domain Eukaryota; kingdom Metazoa; phylum Arthropoda; class Insecta; order Diptera; family Stratiomyidae; genus Chorisops; species Chorisops tibialis. The sequence goes on along the minus strand of OY770262.1, from coordinate 259,860,310 downwards.
GGATGCTATTGAACTGAAATTTGGAATATATTACTTTTATGATGATTTCAATTATATAAAAATTATTTAAGTCCTGCCCTGTTTTCCACCACCTCCCATACAAACTCTACTTTTTCATGAAATATTCTAAGATAGATTTTATACAGACTGAGTTAATGCAGTGTGTATAAAATCTATCGAACTGAAATTCTGCACTTAATATTTATTTAGAATTATTAGTAAGCCCAAGCTATTATCTGTACCCCTTTTACTCCCTCCCATACAATCTGACACGATTTCACAACTTTATACAAAAAGCGGATTTTCCTGTAAAGTATGAATGGTATTGATTTACAATTTAAAACATGTCAAAAGCATGATGTTTATAGTTATTTGTGAAAAAGTCATTAAGGACTTGCCCCTCTTTGTACCATCTCCCATACAAACTACACAATTTGGATAAATCCAATAACCTAATTTTCTCAGCAACTATTAAATTTTTTAATCCTAAATTTTGTGTAAAACATTTTGATAGCAACTTAAGCCTAATGGGAAAAAATTAATTCAAAGTCGTCAACCCCTGTACCACTTCCCCTACAAAATTTCTTGAAATCAAAAAATTTCTCTTTCATCTAGAGTATCGCACGATTGGGCTTTATGCCCAATCGTAGTCCTGTTATGTTTTTTTTGCATTTTTAGGCTAATTTAGTCATGAAACGCGAAAAAAAATGTTCAGGTTTGCAAATTTTTTTTCTTGTGTCGATCGCAATACTTTATTATTAGAATAATAAAGTAAAATTGATTAGTTATAATTTTCTAATTGATTTAAACTTTGCCATCTTATCTTGAACATCGCGATTAATTGGGCCTTACGCATCACTCTAAGTAAACGAATTTAGAAAAGGGCATAATCGTTCTACGATTTCTAAGCTTTAACTCTGCCAATACATTATATGGTATGTATCGTAGCTCGTTTACATCTCCTTTTCCACCACCACATAAATTGAAAACATAAGTCGAAAATGTTATTCGACGCATACGAACCATGCGAAAATAAAAATAAATAAAGAAAATGCGAATCTTGTTACCGAGGCGAAACTGAGACCTAATTTAAAAGTCTACCAGTTTCGGAAACAGATCGCATATAAGGGCTAGAAACGATCGCATACCAACTCCTTGAAGATCGGCGAAGAAAGAATCGATCAACTGAATGATTGCTGATCGATATCCAATCTGTCGGAGGGCAATTCGATTTAGTGCCTGGCCTGATGTTATTTATGTTCTCATTTTATACGGTGACGCGATCCTCGACGACAGGCCTCGCGAATAAATTACCCCGGCTTGGACCGATGGCGGACTCGTTCGTTTGAGCAGTCGCGATTGCAAGACACAACGTCCGAACCCGGTAGATTGCAATTGCAAATTTTATTCCAGCAGAAAGTACCTACCTATCTAGTAGATTTTAATTTGTCTTCTTCTTATTCCAGGATATCGAGAAAGTGCATTCGCTTATGCGATCTCGGCTGCCGGCGTGGCCCACAGTGTGGCAAGGGCATGCAGTCAAGGCCGTTTAATATCTTGCGGCTGTGATCCGTCAGTCAATCGGAAGAGTCTGTCCAAGTCGCTGCGACAGAGTCTCGATAAGGAAAAGAAAATGTTCTTGGAGTATCTCGAATCGAATAACGTCTTAACACCTGAGGAGGAGAAAAAATACGAACGTTCGAAAATCGCAAGCCGATGGAAATGGGGTGGATGTTCGCATAACATGGAATTCGGCATTGAATTCTCGACATTATTTTTAGATTCGCGCGAAAAAGCCGGCGACATTCAATCGAAAATCAACTTGCATAACAATCATGCGGGCAGAATGGTAACGTATAAAATTACTTACTGACCTGCCACCCTCGAAATCTTTCGTGCAGGTTTGGAATTAAGAGAATTTTTAGTAAGGCTTCTTTTTCGTAGGCAGTTTCTAACAATATGGAAATTCGTTGTAAATGCCACGGCATGTCGGGAAGTTGTCAGTTGAAAACGTGCTGGAAATCCGCTCCGGATTTCCGAATTGTCGGCAAAGTGTTGAAGCATCAGTTCCGACGAGCCGTCCTAGTGGATCAGTCGAATGTGGGCAATGGCGAACCTCTGCTCGTACTGAAGCGTAATAAAAAAAAGAAGAAGTCGAGCGATTCGAGCGTGCGACCGGCTCGAAAGACGGCTTTGGATAAGAGTGGCAATCGCTTGGCCCGTAAATTAGAATCTGCTTTGTTTTATTACCAAAGATCGCCAAATTTTTGCGAAAAAGATCCTTCCGCTGATATACAAGGTAAGTTTGACGGTGTATAGCATCACTAAACTCGTTGCGCAATTTTTATTTTTTTAATGCTCTTCAATACTTTTATTACGCAAAAATCCTTAGGATGGGCTGGATTTTAGATCCTTGCGAAAGGTGGTAAATGTAGAATTCTTCCATATCCGAAGCACTGTAACCTTATCTCGAATCAGTAAGTATTTTAAGAACTTGGGTGATAAGACTAGGGCTGTTGGCCTAGGATATAAGGGGTAAGCGCCGTATAGTTGCGTACGATGACGTTACAGTCTAAATCGGGCCTTCGCCTCCAGTCGGTTCAGTAACCGCGTCCTCCAGTTTGAAAATATAAATAGATGGAAGGCCTCACCGGAAACTTTGGGTGATGGGGAAAAACGGGGACCATATTCGGATTGAGGAGGTCATTTTACATAAGATTCAGCAGGCATGGTATCAGGGCTTATTTTCATGTCGTACAGTGTAATCCAAAGTACAATACAATGACATAACTAATGATAACATTTCGGTGATCAGAATTAAATCTATACAGAACGTGCTAATGGGAGAAGCATAAAGCAAATAAAAGCATAACTCAATAAATAATATAAAGTTTGAAGGAAAATTAATTAAAAAAACCTTTGAGATTACCTTATAAACAACTTCAACTAACTTAAAAACTAAACAAATTTAGCAAATAAACTATTCTGGAATCTAAAAAAGAATCAAAGGGTTCTCGGAGTTTTGAAATTTATTTATAAAATTTTTGGTTAATTTTGTTATGATGTCAACTACTAGTTGGATGCTGTTAATTTCCCTAAAATAATTGTTATACCGTATTATCAATTTCTTTAAAATTGATTGCTTAATGATCGAAGATACAAACAATTTTTTTACTGATTTCAGGTACCGTAGGACGAAAATGCAATCGAACAAGTAGTGGAACCGAGGGTTGTGGATCGTTATGTTGCGGTCGAGGCTATAATTTAATTAAGGATATTCGTTTTGATCGATGTCACTGTAGATTTTATTGGTGCTGTTATGTTCAGTGTCAGGAATGTAGAGTTGAAGAATGGATAAGTGTATGTAATTAAAAATATCTAAAAAAAAAAAAAAATAATAATAGTTCTAAAGACTATTTAAATATTTTCAAAATTTTAAACATTAAAAGACAAATGTGTGCTATATAAAAGAAAAAGTAATAATTTTGAAACTAGAAACCATTAAAATTCGGACTAATCTAGAGTAAATTTTATAAATCATACGAAAATAGGAAATAGTTTAAATTATTTTTATTTATTTAATTTTAATGTTGTAAATAAAATAAGAATAAAAAATGAGACGATGGATATCTAATTGATTTAAAATTATGAGTTTTAATTATTTTACTTAAGCAATTCGATAAAAGATTCCTACAATCAAAATGGTCATTAAACAGCTTAGAGCTTTGTAACTAATAATAAATCAATAGCTGAACTCGTAAATGAGGTTAAGTCGTCGCTCGTGTCATGGTTTCAATTAACTTTTACTCTAGTTCGGTATAGTGATTCCATAGCACTTAATAATTTTTTATGGAATTAAGTATTTCTAGCACGTTTCGTACATTACATTACAATGTTCAAATCGTTATTTTGTGCTTTTTTTATTAGATGAACAATACTAGGTAAAGTGTACTAACAAGTTGTTGAGAAGCCTTAGAATGGTGTGGGTCAATAAAATTAGATTGGGTAGCTTTGAAGAACGTTCTGGACTTGGCGGTATCGTTATTCCACTCAATTAACGATGGTGCTATGAATATCTATCGACCATTTTTCTCTGTAGAAAATTATTTTTAAGAAATATCGCTCGCATAGAATCGCTAGGATTTCGGAAATATTTCTATCTCAGAATGTCTTCGAAAACTTCTAACCCTAGCGACCTTCTGTCCATCTGTTTATCCATCCTTCTTTCTGTCTGTCTGTCTATCTGTCTATCTATCGAGCCGTGTGCCCGACCACACGATAGCTTTCTGAGGTTTTGAATCATCAATTTGAAATTTAAGGGAAAAACTGTAAGTTCAAAAAAGCGGAACCCCCACACAAATTTTTAGAAATCACGCAATTTTTAAAAATGAATTGTTTTCGAAACTATCTAAGCTGTCGTTTTTAAAAGAAAACTGATGTAAATGTCCAGTAATGACAAAAATTTTTTCAGCGACCCGCTCAAATTACTTAACTTTAAGCTTGCAATTTTATCATGATCTTTTCTACAGTTTTGATTCATCTCCTAACAAATTATCGATTTCACCCAAGTCCTTCTGTAGTATCCTTCTCCCCTGAACATATCAGAGTTATTATACTATAAAAATATGGATTAGGTTGGGTTGGGTTTAATTTCAAGATAATCGAGTTTGTACATATTGTTGCGAGCTAGGGGTTCGCCAGGATTTCAAGTAAAAACACAATTCGCTTGAAAAAATAAGTGAAAATTTATTTATTCGCAGTTTAATTCAATTTCCCGCTTAATTCACACTATATGGCAAAAACACCGCGTGCTTTTCTATCGCTTTCACTGGTTCGCGTTTTCCGTAATGAAAATCGCTGACTAACTGACTCTCTCGCTGAAAGCTTTCGTGCTTTTATAATCTTCCCATACTCATGAGTGTTCTCGTAGCTTCCTTCGGTGTGTATGTGTGAACTATACTGGAAAGCTCTAGATCTTTAATTGTAGCTTCCTACATAGTGGAGAGAGATCGAGCGGCGGGGCTGCCATGTCTGCATGTAACATTACCCTCTCCTTAGTCCCTGTTCGTCCCGAGAATCATTCACTTCATCAATGGCACCATGGTACTTTGTTAGTCGGTCGATATGTACCACTTTCATTTTAGTACGAGGTTTTTGATGTAGTCCGATAGAATCCGATAGATGACATCATTTAATCGGTTGATGAACTGGTAAGGGCCTTCCCAGTTGCGCTGTAGTTTCGGCGATCTGCCCTTCTGTCGTTTAGGATTGTATAACCAAACCAAATCGCCCTCTTGGAATCCTGATGAATTCGCCCGTTGATCATACCTCGTCTTCATGCGGTCGGTCGCCAAATCAATTTTAACTCTGACCAGGTTATAAATTGTCTTTAGTCGACATCGAAGATCCGAGACGTAATCTTTGGCATTGGTTGGTTGGTCTGGTGGCACTCCAAACATTAGTTCCGCAGGGACTCGAATATTTCTTCCGAAAATGACTCGGGAGGAAGTTTCTCCTGTTGTTGAATGTACCGATGTTCTGTAGGCCATTAAAAATAAAGGGATGTGCTAATCCCAGTCCTGTTGCCTCTTGCTGACGAGTTTGGATAACTTTGAGTTCAATGTCCTATTGAAACGTTCCACCATTCCATCGGACTGTGGATGTAATGGAGTTGTCCTGGTTTTGTTTATTCCCAGCATTTGGCACGTGTTTGAATATTTGAGATTCAAAATTGCGCCCTTGATCGGAATGTGGTTCACATGGAGCTCCAAATCTGCTCACCCAGTTGGTAACAATTTGTTCTGCGACGGTTACTGCTTTTTGGTTTGGAATTGCGTACGCTTCAGGCCACTTGCTGAAGTAACCAATTACCACTAGAATGTAGCGATTACCATTTTCTGATTCCGGAAATGGTCCAGCAATATCCACAGCAATTCTCTCGAATGGGACTCCCACGTTGTATTGTTGCATTTCTCCCTTTGATCTGCGTTGTGGGCCCTGACTCGATGCACATGTAGTACATTTACGGCACCAATTTTCGACATCATCTCGGAGATGGATCCAATAGAACCTTTCTCGTATCTTTGCCAAGATTCTATTTACACCCAAATGCCCACCGGAGGTACCTCCATGATATTCCTTCAAAATCTCCTCGACTTTAGAATGCGGGACGATGATTTGCATGTGATACGATTTTCCGTCAGCTTTTTCCCATTTCCGTTTTAATAATCCGCCGTCTAGGTGAAAGGAGTTCCATTGTGCCCAATAATACTTTAAGGTTTCGCTGAATTGTGAGATGTCTGTCCACTCAGGTCGTTCCATTTCGTCCTTCCATGCCATGACCGGTGAAATATCTGGATCTTTACGTTGGGCATCTTCCAGTTCTTGCTGATTCCATCCATCCTTTGGTTCGGTCGTTATCCTCTGAGTGGTTTCTCCGGCTTCTTTTCCTTCTATACGGTGACAATGCTTGCAGTTCGGTGGACAAGGACGACGTGAAAGCGCATCGGCATTACCGTGGATTCTTCCTCTTTGGTGAACAATTTCAAAATCGTACGACTCGAGCCTTTCCATCCATCTGGCTACTTGGCCTTCGGGGTTCTTAAACTGAAGTAGTCATTTAAGCGATGCGTGATCTGTTCGAAGAAGGAACTTTTGACCATAGAGATATTTATGAAAATGTTTTGTTGCTTCTACAATGGCTAGTAGCTCTCGGCGAGTTACGCAATAGTTCCTTTCTGATTTTGAGAGTACTCGGCTGTAGTATGATAGCACTCTCTCCTGCCCGTCGATCTCTTGTGATAGTACTGCGCCGATACCGACATTGCTGGCGTTAGTGTCTATGATGAAACCTTGACCTGGTTTTGGATACGCCAGAACTGGAGAGTCGCAGAGTTGGTCTTTTATTCTCTCAAATGCTTCCTGGCACTGTGGACTCCATGTAAATGGCTTTCCTTTTTCTGTTAACTGATGCAGACATTTCGCCGTGTTGGCAAAGTCTTTTACGAATCGACGGTAATATGTCGCTAAGCCTAGAAAGCTGCGCAACTGGTGTTTATCACTCGGAGTAGGCCAATTTTTCACCGCCAGTATCTTTTCCGGATCCGTCTTTACACCATCAGCTGAAACAATGTGACCCAAGTACTTGACTTCTGCACTTAACAAAGTGCACTTTTTCCGACTCAGCTTTAATTTTGCCGATCGCTGGAAGACTTCCTGTAGATTTTTTAGATGTTCCTTGAATGTTTTGCCGATAACCAGACAAGTTTTCCAACTCAGGCCACGCAAAACGAATTCCATTAGTCTTTCAAACGTAACTGGAGCATTGCACAGGCCAAATGGCATTACGATGAACTACCACAGTCCACTGCCGATGTTTTCTCTCTATCTTTTTCATCTATCTCCACTTGCCAGTAACCACTTTTCAGATCCAACGTTGAGAACCATTTAGCATCAGTCAGGGTGCCCATGACATCGTCGATTCTAGGTAGTGGATAGCTATCCTTCTTCGTAACATCATTCAGTTGCCTGTAGCCCACACAAAAATGGGTACTGCCCTCCTTCTTCTTTACCAGCACCGCTGGCGATATCCACGGGCTCTTTGATTCTTCAATGATTCCCTGATGCTCCATAGTTTTGACCATTGAATTGACTTCTCCTTGTTTCGCTAATGGTACTCTTCTTGGAGGTTGACGTATCGGTGTAACACTTCCGGTATCTACACGATGTTTCACTAAGTTTGTTCTCTCCAAACACCCTGAATCCAAAATCGCAGTAGCGGGCGATTTTAATGTCCATAATATAAATTGGCTTCGTCACTCCCGTAACACATCTCCAGCCGGCCGATTGGTAGAACTATTCGCATCATCGAATAACCTATGCCAAACTGTAGACAGAGCTACTCGTATCCCTGACGTTGCAGACCAAGGATCTTATCTTCTTGATCTTTTCTTAACATCAGACCCAGCTAAATACTCGACATCTGTTGATTCTCCACTCGGAAGCTCAGACCATTGCTTAATTTCCACCTGTTTTCCAGTTTCCATCTCGACGCCAATCACACCAGCTCCTAAAAAGTTGGTATGGCATTACAGAAGTGCCGATTGGTTCAGTCTTAAGCAATTTTATTAAACATTTGATTGGTCTATAAGCTTTAACAGAGGTGTTGAGTATGCTTCTTCTGCAGTAATTGAGACCATCTTGTTGGGCATGAGGCTTTTCATCCCTCAAAGCTACAAACCAATCAGGCCCAGTTCTAAGGCTTGGTTTAATGAAAATTGAAGTACTGCGATAAGGGCTAAAGAGGCAGCTTACCGTGCTTATAAGCAGCTGCCATCTGAGGGTAATTGGATAAATTTCAAAAAAGAAAGGAACCTTTGCAAATCTAGCTTACAACGAGAAAAATATTTACATGACCAGAAACTGAGGCAAAAAATTTTGAGAAGTCCTAAGGGCAGCAAAAGTTTCTGGTCTCTCGCTCGTTCCATCAGAGGTAGATCTGCATCTTCAATTCCATCTTTAATCTATAATAATGAGGTTATTACGGATCCTAACATGAAGGCAAACATTTTAGCGGACCAATTCGCTGCCAACTCTTCTTTACCACCAACGAACTCTAGCCTTCTAACGTATACTACGCTAAATTCCTCCTTAGGACAGATTAGTATTCGTCCGCGATACGTTTACCGAGTTCTTAAGAATCTAGATGCCAATAAATCGTCCGGTCCAGATGGAATCCCTGCCCTTGTCCTTAAAAATTGTTGCGCTTCTCTAGCTAAACCTCTATGCAAACTTTGCCGTCTCTCTTTATCGTCCTCCATTGTCCCATCTTCATGGAAGCTTGCAAATGTTCAGCCAGTTCCAAAAAAAGGAGAACGCACCAATCCCGCTAATTATCGTCCAATAGCAATAACCTCAATTCTGTCCAAGGTCATGGAAACAATCATCAACAATAGAGTAATAGAATATCTCAACATCAATGATATTATTGACGACAAGCAGTATGGATTCCGCAAAAAACGTTCCACAGGAGACCTTTTAACCACCCTCACAGAACGTTGGAACAAGAGCATTCACCAGTTTGGTGAATCTTGTGTTATTGCTCTTGATATTTCCAAGGCTTTTGAAAGAGTATGGCACACTGCCCTTTTAATCAAACTTAAATCTATTGGTTTGGGCGACTCTCTTATTTCCTGGATTGAAAGTTTTTTAGCCAATCGTTCAATGCGTAAGGTATTGGATGTTGTGGTTTCCTCTTCTTATTGAATTAACGCTGGTGTCTCTCTGGGGTCGGTTCTTTCTCTCACCCTTTTTCTGATATTTATTAATGACCTGCTATCTTCAACTTTCAATCCTATACATAGCTTCGCCGATGACAGCACCTTAGACTTCTCCTATCACTACAACAGTGCGTCCTTAGCACGATGTACTAGCTTAGTAGAACAACGTAGGTACATGGTTCAGTCATTGAATGACGACTTGGCAAAAATTCTTAGTTGGGGCAATAAGAATCAAGTTGAGTTTAATGCTTCGAAAACCCAGTGCTGTCTTGCGTCCCACAAACGTGACTCTATCTTGACCCAATCACCTTCGGAGGTCAGCCACTAACCACTTCTTCAAGTGTTAAGATGTTAGGTATCCAAATCACAGATAACTTATCTTGGAACGACCATATATTTAACATCGCCAAGGAAGTATCTAAATGCTTGGGCTACCTAAAACGATGTAAAGCCTTCTTCACCGCTTCTGGGCTATTAACAATTTATAAGGCCTATATTAGACCACGTCTTGAATTTAATTCCACCTGTGGGCGGGAGTTGCAAAAACTTCTCTCTCCTGTCTGGATAGTATCCAGTCTCGGACCATTAAAATTATAGGAGATTCTGACATCACTTCATCGCTCGATTCACTCGAGCATAGACGAACTATAAGCTCCCTAACCCTTTTGTATCGCTACTACAATGGAGATTGTTCAGACGAAATCTTTAATCTCATGCCCCCATGCATGCCCTTACCCCGTAATACTAGAGCCGCTTCGCGCGCTCATAAGTATTTTCTCAACCCCACCTTCGGTCGCACTGTCAAATTTCGTGATTCGTTTTTAAACCGGACTGTTCGAATATGGAACTCGCTGCCCATCTCGGTGTTCACGCATGACTACAACATTCAGCAATTCAAGGGAAATATTCATAGCCACTTACGACTCTACCCCCAAAATTCCCAAAAACGAATATCCTTCCCCCCTCACCGGAGCTGTGCTTCAGTACAAAAGGGCAACCCCTCTAGTTCCGGTGTCACATAAAAAAAAAAAATCATTGTCGTCATCACCGCTGAATCTTTCGATTAGATCTACTGCTTGCTTGTGTTGTTATCCTCTAAAGTTGCTTGACTGAAGAAGTGTTGATGTTACATCATCCTTCCTTCTTGGATTATTTTTAGAGGGTACGTCATGTGGTTCTGCCTTGCCGATACTCGTCACTGCCGATATTGGTTCACAGCTGCCAATTATATCTCCTTTCTTTACGCTGGTAATGCTGTCCGAAACGTTGAGGACTCTTATTGGTAACATCATCTTCTCATTCCTTTTTACAAGCGTTTTTCCTAGTATTAGACTTCCTAATGCAGGTGTCGTCTCTGGTTCTATGAGGTAGAATTGGTGGTTCCCGGGATCACCATCGAGCTCTGCCCAAATAACATTCTCAGATGACATTGGTATATCCGCATCTTCGCATAATATAACTCGTAGCTTTGTTGTGTTGGAGGATGTTATTTCCATCGGGATTTCAATATTCCGCCACTTCATTATTCGTTGTCCTAAGTCCAGCTGGATACCGTGTAGTTTCAGAAAATCCATTCCAAGGATACATTCATCGGTAATGTCAGCTACCACGAATACATGCGAGAAGGTGAAATCCCCAAGCTGTATGTCGCGAGCTATTTCTCCATGGACCGTTGTAGTTTCTCCTGTGGCAGTGCGAAGTGCGTACTTCTTGGTGTTGTGAAGCCAAGTACGGTCTACGAGGTCAGATCTTAGCACTGACCGTGTTGCGCCCGTGTCAACTGTTATGATGCAGTTTAATTTGCCGACTCGACTATTCATGCATAAATCGTTTTCACAACGATGTAGTCGAGAAACTACGACGATGGTTCCGGGGGCGTCGATTCTACCTGGGTTTACGGCAGTCGCGTCTTAAGTGTCCTGCCTGTCTACAATTCCAGCATCGGGGGGCACCAGATCCTTCGCTCCGCTTGGTGTACTCTGCTTTCTGACACACACACTCTTCTACTATTTCTCGGACTCGATAGCTACTCCGCGAGCTTTGCTTGGCAGCTTCGAACGTCAGCCCATGTACTAAGGCTTCGCCAATCGTTTTCTTACCTGCCAATTTTAATGCCTGTTGCAGCTCTCTGTCCTGTACAGCATTGTTAAATGCGAAAACAGCTGTATCGTTGCGTTGCTCTGTTTGCGCATTGGGAAGCGATAGTAGTGTAAGTCATTCAATATCGCGTGCCAGCTCTTGAAGTGTTTCACAATTCTTTTGGGTTCGGTTGTACAGTTCTGTTTTGTAGATCTCTAGCATGTGGTCACTGCCGTAATGAAGATCCAATGTCTGTACTATCGTTGAAAAATCTTGTTGTTGCTCCTGCGGAATCGTTTGAAGAACCTCTGCTGATGGACGTCTTAGCGCCAATATAAGAGCCATTCCTCGTTCCAGATCATTCCAATGATTGTTTCTTGCGGCAGCCTCAAATTGGATCTTATAAATAGCCCACGGTGTTTGTCCATCGAAGATTGGAGCTTTGAGACCCTTGTGCGTAACGTATTCTGTCTTGATGACTCCAGTCGCTTTCACGTTATCGAAGTCCCTTTTTAGGCGTTCGACTTCTTCTTCGAAGATTCGAAGTTTCTTCTCTACGTTTTCTTCTATTGCCTTACCCATGGTGTCTATTTTATTATTTTGCTGCTCCAATTTTTGGTTGAGGTCCTTTGAGGTCTGATCGAATTTTTCATTGAGGTCCGCTGACAGCGGTTGTTGGTCCAGTTTCTGATTAATGTCCGCTGATTGTTGCTCTAATTTCTGATTAATGTCCGCAGATTGTTGTTTAATGTCCACTGATTATTGCTCTAATTTCTGATTCATGACCGCAGATTGTTGATCTAATTTCTGATTCATGTCCGCAGATTGTTGATCTAATTTGTTCATCATTTGTTGCATCAACTGTGTTAGAGCATCCGACGTACCAGAGCACTCCTCTCCACGAGCTTCTTTGATTTGGAATTCAAAACTATCTGCATCCTCACCCTCAGCCTCAAGTGTCTCGATCATACGGCTGACAAGCTCAGACTTGCTCCCTATCGTAGATAACTCGCGTCTACTGAGCTCTTCCTTCAGCTCCGTTAATTTTAAGTCCTTTAGATAACGCGGCATTTTCACTACCGATAATTTCAAGTTTTTCCGCGATTCGAATTCACTTAAATTTACGTCACTGCTCACTAAATTACTCGAGAATATTCGATTTCACAAAATTCTCACTGTCCGTTCGAGAATTTTAGTTTCACTTTTCTGCTCTCACAAAATTATCCGTTCGAGAATTTTAATTTCACTCGCGATTTTTAACCCGAATTTATCCTTGAAATCCCACTTCTGACACCAATTGTTGCGAGCTAGAGGTTCGCCGGGATTTCAAGAGAAACGCAATTTGTTTAAAAATAATAGATAATTTATTTATTCGCAGTCTTTTTACTTAATTTTCACGTTAACTTAATTCGCCTTAAATCGCACTACCGATATTTCGCTTTCTATCACTTTCACTACCGTTCGTGTTCAGATGTCGCTGACTGACTGACTGCTGTCTGGAAGTGGCGGATATTTATACTAAATATCCAAGTTCGCGAAGTTTCTGCTGGGATGTTTTCGGGTGTGTGTCTAGACTATTGTAGTTCCGTCGGGTGTTTGCTTGAACGTTCTAGATGGCGTTTTTCTCATTAGGGGATAATGTTCTTGTATTTTCCAGAAAGATAAATTACGTGATTGCCAGATCTATAACAATATTTTTCTGCTTGCGAAATCAATAAGGCGTTGGCCATTGTCGTTGGTTATGTCGTGGAGACTCTGCCTTCCTATTGTTCCTCTATGAGCCTCCTCCTTTCCGACTTTTGCATTAAAATCCCCTAAGACAATTTTTAGGTCATTCGAGGGCAGTGAATCATAGGTTGTCTCTAGGGTGGCATAAAATTCGTCTTTAGTTATATCGTTCTTGTCTTCAGTTGATCAACCAAGTGTTGAAAAATTTAGTTTATATTCGGATTGCATACAATCTTTCACTTAGTGGTTTGAAACTCGTGACCTGCTGACTAAATTTTTTGTCAACGACAAAAGCGACTTCAAGTTCTCTGCTTCCCGACAATTTTCCACTTGGATAGATTGTGTGTGATTTCGTTACCGAGCCATTTCGTTTCTTGGATGGCAGTTATGTTGATGTTGTGTTGTGTCACTTCTTCGAGGAACTCTTTCAGAGTTCCTGTCCTAAATAAGGATCGAATATTCCAAGATCCAATAGAGTAGTCCATTTTTCGTTTGAGGAGTCGTTGCTGTTGAGTCCATCCGTTCCGAGGCTGTTCTTCAGGTTTCTGGACAGTGAATTTTTTTCCGGTGGTGCATTGTCGGCGCCTCGCCCAACTCCCCACCTGGAGGACTGGTCCTACTTATTTGTTACACCCTAGTAGAAAAAGGGTGGGGATTTTCTGCTAAATATGACATGCTGGAGTTCTCACAGCTATGCTGCGAGCCCAACTCTGTCATACTTTTGCCTATTTCCTGAAACGCACTGGTTTACTGGCCATTCAGGTTAACTCCATATTCCCTCCTCCTTTCTCAACCGGGCTTGGGACCGTCTATGGCTGACTTCATCAAGAGTATGAAAAAACAGTTTAAAGTTACTAAGAGACGAGGAGAGGACTTTAGTAAAGTCAGTTCATCGGAGCTTCCGTATACAATAATATCGATTGCAGATATCACGGAAAACAGAAAAATGCAATTATATGCTCGTTGATATTCAAATTAAGTTGGCCGATTATCAAATTGGAAAAGTGGTCAGGCGACAACTGTTCAGGATTACGCCTAATGGTCGAGAATTGTTTTCTGTCCTATTCCCAAATAGATGATCATATCTGAAAGCTGATTGATTGATTAGTTCAAATCAAATCAATTCTCAAATGTTGCTAGCATTTGCATGTTTTAAAAAAAGCCATATATGCATTAGTCATTTTCACTAGTCATTTAAAACGCGCTTATGTAACAGGAATTACTTTCAAAAAAATCAACAAACTTGCAGTAGAATGCACTCCCTAGACTAATTTGTATGAGGAATATTGCTAACCCACTTTTCCGTGGCTTTCTTGCAGTCGATTCTCGTGCGGTAGCAAAATTTTCACAATTTTCTAGGGCTTCCGCCTCACGGCAATTACGACCTTAACAAGATTTACCTTTATTGAATTACGTTAGGTAGCCGGTCAAGAATTTTCCAAGCTGGCTGGTCAGTTGGCGTTCAGATTCATTTAAAGTTGGTTATTTGAAAATTTTCCGGGGAAATCGTCGGTTTTCATTAAAAAATTATTCGATAAGTAATTGTCCTTAATCATCAGGATGAGTTATTTGGCGTTCGATTCCTTGCCGGATCCTTCCGGCTTTGAGCTGGGCGAAGTCATTGCAAAAGGATATTGTGCTAAGGTGAAAAACCACGACGATTCGGTGCATTCGACTATAAAAAGTGTTTTATGTCCTTTGTAACAGGTTTACAAAGCCAAGAATATCGAGAAAGGGACGTTTGTTGCGATGAAGGTGCAACCGTACGATAAGGAGCATCAAGTTCACATTGAAGAAGAGTATCGCATCCTTAGGGACTACTCGAGTTGTCCTAATATTCCGGATTTTTATGGAGTGTTTCGGAAGAAGAAGAACGACGGATGTGACGAGATCTGGTTTGCCACTGAGGTGAGATCCTGTTCCCTTAAGAGCGTGCCAAGGATACTGTTAATATGGATGAATTATTATTTTTTTTTTTTTCAAAGTACTGTGCAGGAGGAACGGCTGTTGATTTGGTCAATCGTATGCTGGCCATGGATCGTCGAATGAAAGAGGAGCACATTGCTTTCATTATTCGCGAAGCAGGCAAGGCTCTTCTGGAACTGAATCGCAATCATTTCATCCATCGGGACGTTCGTGGCAGTAACATTCTAATAACGAAAAATGGCGAAATTAAGTTGTGTGACTTCGGGCTGACACGCGAAGTAGATTCTACGATAGGGAAACGTGGAACTTGTATCGGCTCGCCATGCTGGATGGCCCCCGAACTAGTAACCGCTCAAGAAATTCGTAAGTTGGAGATGGAATTAAGATCACATGCAAATGCAAGCATTTTATTATTTAGGAAGCAATGAAATTTACGACAGCCGCTCCGATGTGTGGGCACTTGGCATCACTGCCATTGAGCTGGGCGATGGAAGGCCCCCGTTCTTCGACATGCATCCGACCCGGGCGATGTTTCAAATCGTTCGCAATCCACCACCGACTCTGACAAAGATATCCAATTGGACCCAGAATTACAATGATTTCATTACCGAATGCCTGGAAAAAAACCCTGAAAATCGTCCTTTAATGATGGAAATTATCGAACATCCGTTTCTCTCGGAACTAGAAGAACAAGATTTTGCTGTAGGTTACCTTAAAACATGTCTAATGTGACCCGTTCTTATTCTGAATGATTTCGTAGTTGCAGGAAGAAATTAAGCAGATCCTTGAGATATCACGATCCCAGAAGATCGAGCAGCGGGAAGAGGTAGGTGTAGACTGCGGCTTTATAAAGAAATTGGATCAGGAGCCGGAAAAGATGTACGTGGAGGACCTGGCAGCGATTGAGAATCCCAATGAGGAGCGCGTAATGGATCACTTGTCGAATCGCTTGGAGCGTGGCCAGTCGTATAGCTTTATCGGTGATATTCTTCTTTCGATGAACTCCAACGACATTCCTTTGGAATATAGCGAAGAGGTGATTTAATTCATTGTCCAAGTTCGTTTATATCTGACTGAATTTATTTTCAGTATCATAGCAAGTACAAATTCAAATCGCGGTCCGAAAACGCTCCACACATTTTCTCCGTAGCTGATTTAGCCTACCAGGACATGATGCACCACAAGACACCGCAGCATGTTCTGTTCTCAGGTGAATCGTACTCGGGAAAAACGACAAACGTTCGCTTGTTCATCGAGCATACTTTCTTCTTGGGATCGGGCAATAGAGGTGAGCTTAATGGACACCGCATAGACCAATTTCAATTTCCATGGTTGATATATTTGAATTCTTAGTTTTCGATTTTAGCGATCTATCTTAATTAAGTATTTTTAGCTCGATAAAAAAATTAATTAATTAATTAATTCTTTAAATCAGGTGCCACTGAACGTGTTCAGAAATCCATGAATGCGATAACTATGCTGACAAATGCTGGAACTCCGCTTAACAACGACTCAACGCGATGCGCTATGCAATACACTTTAACGTTTGGAAGCACTGGAAAGTTAAGCGGAGCTGTTTTTCTTATGCATCTGCTGGAAAAGATTCGTGTCTCGACTACTGATATGTGAGTTACTAAATTGTCTTAAACTTGAGTTTCTAGCTTAGCTAAGATTTTCACCTGGAATATTTTCCAAGTGAAAGAAATGTTGGTTTTTGGGTTTTGGATTGAAAATTAAATTGTCTTACTTTTTTGGAATCCTCGTCGTTGCATCATATTATCCGGCTTAAACGTATCTAGATAAATAAACGTAGCAACTGTTTCTCATCGATAATTTGCATGCACATGTCAATTTCCAAAGCTCGACCCATTGCAAAGCTCGATCCATTGCAAAGTTCGATCCATTGCAAAGTTCGATCCATTGCAAAGTTCGATCCATTGCAAAGTTCGATCCATTGCAAAGTTCGATCCATTGCAAAGTTGTCTCAACTGAGTGAAGATTTGAACCAATTTTAAGTATGTTCCGAAGCTTGAATTCGCCTTGTATGAACATTATACCGCATTAAGCGGTAAGCAATTTTATCTCAGGAATCTTAAACATAGTGATCGCTGGAAATAGTGATTTTGCTACACCAGTTCATTCTATTATTATTTTTAGAATGGCCTTTCCGCTGGATTACAAATATTTAAGTTTTTCTTTCTTGCGATTTTGTTTTTATTATTTACACGGAATAAAAATCAGTTGGAACTATGAAAAATCACTGTAATTAAAAATTTGTTAAAAACGCTTTGATGACGAAATACAATTTGAAAATTAGCCAGTTTCAGCTGCAACTTTATTACATTGCTTATCGTCGCTTAAATACTGATAACTCCACTTTCGATGAAATTGATTTTTTGAGACAGAACTATGTAAAATACTCTGCCAACAAGTCGGGCGCAACTTTATTATTTTTCAATATGCAGGTTGGAATGGTTAGGGTAGACTAAGTGAAACGGGGGGTTCAAGGGAAAGAGTGTTGTCAATTTAATACTTAATTGCAAAGCTCCAGTACATATAATAAATATTTCATTAGTTGATTTATGCAAGTTTGGGTTCTTATGTTGAGAGGGGTGAGGGGTGAGGAGTGATAGTAAGGGTGGGTGAATTTTTTAATTGATTGCTTGAATCAAGTCCAATAATCTCTGTATAGAATGTCAGTTTCATAGGCGAAGTTACATAGAATTTTTATAAAATTCGGAGTATTTCACATTCACATTCAGACATTTGTATGGGAGGGGGTAGAGGTAAGGAGGAGGTAAGGGAATCGTAAAATTTGTGATGGAATTTATTTCGTTTCTATTCTAAGGTGCTCGTACAAAATTTCAAGTTCGTAGCTCTTAATTTGTTGGGTATTAGTTGATTTATTTAAAATGATCGAAATCATCATTGTTTGGGAGGGGGTAGAAGGACAGGCGTGATCTCAAAGCTTTTGACGCAATTTCGTTTCAACTATTTTTAAGAAGTTCTTGTGTGAAATTTTAAGTTGATAGCTTTTAACAGTTAGATGATAATTGATTTCTTAAAAATGATCGAAAAAATAGTTTTGTATAGGAGGGGTTAGAAGTTTTGAAGGTATTCAACAAGTTGATATTTCAAACTTTTAAGGATTTTTTTAAATGCATTTCATAATTTTTCAAGTTTCTACCTTAAAATTTAATTAAAAAATTCAGTTTTAATATTTTGTTTACTGGATATTAAATACTTTGTGCACGACTCCCCCTCTCTTCGGTGCATAACTATTGTGAAAAAAATTATTATTATACTCCAGATGAAATCTGAGAGTATATTGTGTTTGCCTTACCGTTTGTAACGCTAAGAAATAATGCTCGCACAGAGTCGATAAGGGTACAGAAATATTTGTTGCCATTAGAAAACGCCGATTCCGAGTGACCGTCTGTCTGTCTCTCCGCCTGTCTACAACATAACTCTCGAACGCCTTGAGCTGTCGCGATGAAATTTGTTGTGCGTAATTTTTAGCAAAAAAGTAACTTTAAGTTCGTGAACGGGCCACATCCCCCCACTTATTCTACCCGCTCCCATACAAATTTACATTTCAGCTATTGACTTGAAAATTAGGTGACAGTATACTAATTAATAAATATCATTAACGTATAAAAATATTGATCTGATCCATTTACTCCTTCCACCCCTTCCCATTCAAATGCACAATTTTCAAAAATGCAGTTATTCGGTCTGCATTGCAACTATCAAAGCTAAATAAACAAATTTCCCTCATAATTAATTTTATTACAATTGCAGCTAATTTCAAAAAAATTTATCAACTTCGCTTCACTCTTTCTACCCTCTTCCATACAAATTTCCCGAAATTTCGGAATTTCAATTAAATTATTTTTTTTTCAAAACCGTCAAAGCTATCAACTTTAAATTTTGAGAAAAGTATACTATTACAAATATCATTGATGTCAAAAATTTTGATTTTGATTCGAAAACTCCTTCTACCTCCTCCCATACAAATGTATAATTTTCGTAAATGCATTTAATCGATTTTCATTAAAACTAGAAATAGTACAAACTTATAATTTTGCCAGAATTTGTCCTTTAATAATTATTAAAGCAATAATTGCTAAAAAAATGAACTTCTTTCCACTACTTCTACCACCTCCCATACAAATTTTTGTACTGGAAATTCAAGAAAAGTATTTCTCCTTCGAACATGTGAGAGCTATCGACTTTAAAATTTTGGCAAGGCAATGTGATTAGGATGTTGATAAGCAGATTCTAAATCATCCAAAACGTCCCACCTTCTCTGCCACCTCCCACATAAATGCCATAAATTCAGACAAAATTTGTTCAATTTCCTCGAAAATTATGAAAGCTACAAACTTTAAATTCAGCATGAAGCATTTTGTATACTACGTTCGGTGTTATATACAAAAATTATATACCTCCTCCTCTGCGTTTACCACCTCCCATACAAAAGTCTCTATTCACTATTCGAAACAGTTTGAGGTAACATATTTTCCGGTATATTAAAGTCATTCCCATTTCATCTAGAGTATCATAAGATTGGGCATTGCGCCCAATCATAATTCTTTTATTTTTTTTCTTGATGTGTCCAAATGCAAAATTTCAATTTTGTATTTTACACTCACATCCATGGGATAGCATATTTGCTACTCCTGACATCGATAATAAACTAGAATTGTTCAACAGTCTTGTTTTATACCTTCGCGACAAACACGTATCCATCAGAACTTTAAAACTGACTAAAATATCTTGTCCTTGGTATGCGGGGGAAGTTGCTCAACTCATTGCGGAAAGAGAGTTCCTCTATCGCGATTATATGACCAAGAAATCTTATAGCGCTCGTAGTCCATATAAATCCACACGCAACTTAGCGACTTGTGCTATACAATGCAAAGCGTCGCTGTTTTAGTAGAAGGCTTGATCCAATTTTACCCTCGAAACGTTTATGGAGCAATTAAGAGAGAGTTGGAGTGTGTGGCAAGGAGCGATCTAGTACTAATGTAAATGCAGACGAATAAAATGCCCATTTCGTAAATAATGCATCTAGCTCCTCCAGATCCTCTTTGAATAGTAGACGGCTCGACTGCCCAAGAATCAATAATAGCGCCAACTCCTTCTCTTTTCGTTGTATCAGTCTAAGCGAACTTTTCTCTATTTATAATAGTATTAAATCTCTCTCCGTTGGCGCTGATAAAATGTATCCTCCCTCCCTTTACACACCTAAATTAAAATTCTTACCAAAATTAAGACTTTGTAGTTCTATAATCGGACAAAATTTCAATTTGATATCTACACTCAGTTTTGAGAAAACTGAATTTTTGGAAATTACACTTTTTTTGAAATGCTCCCCATATCCACCCACCACTATTATGCCCAAATGTTATGTTTTTTCATATTTTGCTAGTGTAGCTTAATATTCGTTTCATGGTTCAATTACATAACTTAAGAGATAGTTGAGATATTCATTTTTAAGTGTTTCACCATTCTTTTGAGTTCGGTTGTACAGTTGTGTTTTGTAGATCTCTAGCATGTGGTCACTGCCGTAATGAAGATCCAATGTCTGGACTAACGTTGAAAAATCTTGTTGTCGCTCCTGCGGAATCGTTTGAAGAACCTCTGCTGGTGGACCTCTTAGCGCCAATATAAGAGACGTTCCTCGTTCCAGATCATTCCAATGATTTTTTCTTGCGGCAGCCTCAAATTGGGTCTTATAAACAGCCCACGGTGTTTGTCCATCGAAGATTGGAGCTTTGAGACCCTTGTGCGTAACGTGTTCTGTCTTGATGACTCCAGTCGCTTTCACGTTATCGAAGTCCCTTTTTAGGCGTTCGACTTCTTCTACAATCCCGGATGTCTTTTCCGTAATTTGTTTTTCGAAGTTTCGAAGTTTCTTCTATACGTTTTCTTCTATTGCCTTACCCATGGTGTCTATTTTATTATTTTGCAGCTTCAATTTTTGGTTTAGGTCCTTTGAGGTCTGGTCTAATTTCTGATTAATGTCCGCTGATTGTTGCTCTAATTTCTGATTAATGTCCGCTGATTGTTGATCTAATTTCTGATTCATGTCCGCAGATTGTTGATCTAATTTCTGACTCATGTCCGCATATTGTTGATCTAATTTGTTCATCATTTGTTGCATTAACTGTGTTAGAGCATCCGATGTACCAGAACACTCCTCTTCACGAGCTTCTTCGATTTGGAACTCAAAACTATCTGCATCCTTACCCTCAGCCTCAAGTATCTCGATCATACGGCTGACAAGTTCAGACTTGTTCCCTGTCGTAGATAACTCGCGTCTACCGAGCTCTTCCTTCAGCTCCGTTACTTTTAAGTCTTTTAAATAACGCGGCATTTTCACTACCGATTATTTCAAGTTTTTCCGCAATTTGAATTCACTTAAATTTACTTCACTAATTAGAACATCCGAGAATATTCAATTTCACAAAATTCTCACTGTCCGCTCGAGAACTTTAGTTTCACTTTTTCACTCGCGATTTTTAACCCGAATTTATCCATGAAATCCCACTTATGACACCAATTGTTGCGAGCTAGGAGTTCGCGGGATTTCAAGTAAAAACACAATTCGTTTAAAAATAAGTGATAATTTATTTATTCGCACTTTCGATTTTCACTATATGGCACTACCACCGCGTACTGTTCTATCGCTTTCCTGGTTCGCGTCTTCCATAAATGTCGCTGAATAACTCAACTTTCGCGTTTTTATACATTTTATGACAGTTCTCGAAGCTTCCTTCGGTGTGTATGTGTTATACTGGAAAGCTCTAGATCTTTAATTGTAGCTTTATACATAGTGGAGTATACTGTTCTACATAATTCTGGTCTATTCGAGAGAGATCGAGCGGCGGAGTTGCCAGGTCTGCATATAACAATATTAACTTTTCTGTCATTCACTTTTTTCTCCAAGCCTTATTTTTTAGCGTTACAAACTTTAGAGCAAACTTATAATACTTTCAGATTTCAAGTGGAAATTATTCTCTGGACTCACCAAATCAATACCAATTGCTACACGATTGAAATTAATTTATAAATTTCCTTTTTGAGATTAGACCTAATTTTTGAGTTCTGGTCTGTCTAGAAAGTAAAATTTATTTTAATTGTAATTTTATACTATGATCAGAATAAGACGAATTGAAATGCGATCTGCTAATTTATGCTCTAAATTCTCAGGCAACAACACAACTTTCACATCTTCTACTATTTTTACGACTACATCGAAGCAAACGATTTGCATCGATACTATAGTATTGATGCGGGACGTAACTATCGCTATCTTCGCATTCCGGCCGAAAAGCGACCATCGAAATTGAAATACGTACGCGACCAACAGGCTACCAATGCTGCACGTTATGTGGAATTCGAAGAAATCCTTACGGACTTAGATCTATCTAAAAAGGACTTAGAAACCATTCGGAAAATATTATCTGCTATTTTGAATTTGGGAAATTTGCGGTTTAAACAAAACGACCAACGAACTGCCGATTTTGAAGATCACGACTTTGTTGCACGCGTTGCGGATTTGTTACGTTTGGACGAGAAAAAATTCCAATGGTCATTACTTAATTATTGCAAAGTTAAGGGCGGCACGGCTGAACGCAAACGATATACGGCGGAGGAGGCGCGAGATTGTAGGGATGCTTTGGCTGCAACTATTTACAATCGGTTAGTGGATTGGATTATTAACAAGATCAACATGAATTTGGCGTTCCCGAGGGCCGTTTTGTAAGTTGACTTTTTCGCAATGCTTAATTAAATCACAGTTCATAGGTAGTTTTTCCATTTAGTGGTGACTCAAACGCTATTTTTGTCTACGACTTCTTCGGATTCGAGTGTTTCGAGCGGAATGGAATAGAACAGCTAATGATTAATACCTTGAACGAACAGATGCAATATCACTACTCGCAGACTATCTTTGCAAATTTAATGTTTGAGCAAGTGAGTATTACCAGTACTTCTAGTTTCGATAGCACTTAACGACATTTTGTAGGAAATGGATGCCGTACCACCAATATCTTTAAACTACTACGACAACAAACAAGTACTCGATCAGTTGCTGACGAAACCAGAAGGCTTGTTTTCGATCATCGACGACGTCTCGAAATCGGGTCGACAGTATGATGCTCTTATTGGTAATTTGCGCTTTTACGTATATTTTCAATCAGTTTGAAACTTTTGAATTTTTAGACAAAGTTAACGATAAACGTAGTCAGTTCGTGAAAAAGCACAGTAATACTGAGATCAGCATTACTCATTACACTGGAAAAATAATTTACGATGTTCGAAGCTTTCCCGATAGCAATCGGGACTTTGTTCCTCCCGAAATTATTGAATCGATGAAATCTTCACTCGATGAAGTTGTTGTTTTAATGTTCACTAATCAGCTCTCCAAGTGTGGTAATTTAACAATGGCTTTTGATGAATCGAAGGACCAGGAAGAGAAGAAGAAGAAGCCTTATGTAATTACCTTATGATATTTTTATAACAAGCGTGCTATTTAATATCAAGCGAAACCTTACAGGCTTTGAACACCCTGTCACAAGGACAATATTCACAAGTTAATCAGATGCGAAGCTTATCGACCGTGTTTCGAGCGATTTGCCTGCATATGCTGAAGGCGCTGTCTAGCAGAGCTGATAATGTCGGATACCATTTTGTCCGATGCATTCGGGCTGAGCTAGAATATGAACCGAGGAAATTTCATCGCGATATGGTTCATCAGCAGTTGAAGGCAATGTCTGTTACGGACACAATTTTAGCCAGGCAGCAAGGATATTCTTGTCGAATTACTTTCCAGGAGTTCTTAAAGAGGTACGTTTAGTAATTAGTTTAAAGTTTGACTGTACAATAATATTTTGATACGTGTACATTTGTTAAAATATCTGCCAACGAGTCGGGCGCAACTTTATTCTTTTTCTGACATGTTAAGGATGCGGGGAAGTCCAATATGCAGGTTAGGGTGAATATAAGTGAATGGGTTTTCTAGGGTTGGGCTGATGTCAATTATTTAACACTTATCTGCGATTACGATCAATTTCTCCAGGACATAGAATCAATATTTCATTCGTTTATTTATGCATGTTTTGGTTTGTATGGGGGTAAAGGAGATAGAAGTGATGAATGGATGTTAATAATTTTTTCTTCGATTGCCTGAATCACGTTCAAAGTTCGCTGTATTGAATTTTAGCCTTATCTTCCACTTCCACAATGGCGCTACAGCCCAAATCGGACCTTGGCCTCCTGATATTCAGGTTCCTTAACATTTTTTATTACTTATTGTGGAAGGGTTGTTAGTCCTTCGCATAACCCTCTTTCCACGAATTTTTCATTTTCTTAGATTGAGGTGACCAAGGTATATCCAAGCAGGCAATGTGCCGGAATTATATATTGCGCCGACCGGGATTTGAACTCACGACCTTCGCATTACAAGGCCAACACACTACCTACTAAGCTATACCCTAGCTGTTAGCCTTATAGACGAGGTAAATTCTATGCAATTCCGTGAATTTTCTATTCATGAAGCCATAAATTCGTATGGGAGTTTATAAAATCGTAAAAATTTTGGAATACTTCCTATTTTGCTCCACTACTATTATGTCCAAACCGTGTATTTTTCTTATATTCCGCAAGTATACTTTAATGTATGTTCCAAGTTTGAAATACATAGCTATTAACTAATAAGTTTTTCTCAAGGTCATGGACCTTATGTGCGAAATCCTCGTAAGTCCCGATAACACAGCACTGTTTTCTGTGACAAAGTAAGCCTATTGTACATCTCAAACACAATCCTTAGTAACAAGTTTAACAATAATAGCACTTCAGCCAAAATACGGCAATGAATAATGTGCCTAAAATTTTAGCGTCTGGCAATTGCACTATAAACATAACAGAACTACGATTGCGCGTAAGGCCCCATCATGCGACATTCTAGATGAAAGAGGATTTTTTTTTATTTTAATAAAAGTTATGTGGGGATGGTAGAAAAGGTGACAGCACTAAACCAATTTTGTTTATGCTAGAGTTGCTACTTCAAAAATTTAATAGGTACTGAGAAATTGGGATTTAGTGAAATAGTGCAGTTTTGTATGGGAGATGGTAGAAGAAGTGAGGAGTTCTTAGTGAGTTTTTGAGGAATAACTACCAACATTATGCTTTCAGACCGTTGGGAGATCATCTATCTCTTCACAGAAACTTCTCCAAGACTCTTTTTTTTAACTTTTTTAGAAGTTTATTATATTCAGTAAGGGACTCTCTGTATTCGTCCCAGGTACCAAAGGTTTTTGCTCTATTGAACAATTTTTTAGTTTGTTTGCGTTTTGCCGCTAATTCCTCGTTCCACCAAGGAGTTAGCAGCAAGCATTGATAATATTGTTTTCGAGTTTATTTGTGATTTTATCAATGCAGTCTGGGCTGCTTATTGTTTCCTGCTCGATACCTATTTCGTACTCTAGGACTGACTGGTAAAGATTCCAGTTGGTACGTTTAGGGTTTCTGTATTGTTCTATGTACCTTAATGAAGTCTTAATATCAAAACAGATGTGCCTGTGGTCTGATAATGAAGCTTCTTTTGATATATGCCAATTTTCGCACTTGTCAACCAGGCAGGGGCTTGTTATGGTTAGGTCAAGTACTTCCTGCCTTACTGAATTTATGAAGGTCGGTATGTTACCTTTATTTATTATATCTAGGTTGTTAGTAGTAAGGAACTCCAAAAGTGACTCACCACCTATTGAATCCCTCCTGCCTTTGGTATTTTCACCAACACAGCTATTAGATCTGTTCTAATGAAACTTGGAATATTTAGGTATTTAATTTCAGATTCTTCTTTTGTCATAAATCAACTTACCAATTTTATGTGGAATTCCAGTAATTTTACCCTGCACGGCCCTTGGTTCTTGTAGGAGGGCAATATGGAATTCCCCTCTTGCAAATCTCCACGTCAGTACGTCCATGGCCGCTGCTGCACGATGAAGATTTGCCTGAATAACTTTAATGCTATTCAGGCTTTTGGCCATCATCGGTAGATTGCGGCTTGCCGCTTCTGACCTCCTTAGAATTAGGGCGTAGAGTAACACTCGAGAACTTATACCAGACTCGGTGCCCCCTCTGTTTAAGCCCCTTCATTGATTGGCCGTCGATAGAGAAGGTTATGATTGTATTTGTGCCCTCCTTCCTTCTACTAAGGACTTTGAGGTGCACAAACCTACGTTTTGAGAGTCGATGAGGGTTGTGATTTTCTCTGTCGAGTCTTCTTCTTGGGGGAAATATTCCGTAACTATCTCTAATCGCGGAATATCCTCCTCCCGAACCGCCCTGATGGTGGTGGAGTCATCCGGCTTAACGTTATTGGCTGTTGTTTCAAGCCACGGTGCGGTTTGTTCGTCTCCGCACACAATTAGCATCCATCCTGGCTTGAGGCTAAGTCCACAAAATTGTGGCCTTATTCCCTCTATGGCTGCTGTTGGAATGCTGTCCAGGATGGATTTTTGGATTGCAGCTAGCTGCTCTGGAGTAAGTATTTTGAGCGGATGCTCGGTGTGTATAATATCCACCTTTACTCCTTTGACCGCGTCCCTGTAGCTTATGCCCGACGTGGATGGCTGAGCATCTTCTGCCGGTCTATGCATGATTTTATTCGCGGTCTTCTGCTTTTTATTTACATTTCTGGCGGCTGGCGGTGTTGTTGATGAGGTTCTACTTCTTTTCATCGTCATTTTCTGTGCCGGTTATAATGTGCTTTGCATTGGCATGCAGGCAAGTTTGTATGCCTCGTTTGGGTTTTTCCCGTGGTTGCGGTGGTACATATACCTTCTTCTAGCGGCCCCGCTTAACCTCTTTTTTTCCTCTGTTAGACTCAACTGCTTTAACTCTGCTAATAGCAGTTGTTCGTCCGATTGTGTTTTTTTTGCGGTTTTGCTATCCGCTCTTAGTGGTGGTCTTATATGCTTTTTATTGACCGAAGGATTACCCTCTACAGTCAAGTCAGGCATAGTTTTTGGAGGGGTGTTTGTTTCACTACCCACTTCCGTTGCGTTATTAACCGCTGTTTGTGATGCATTGGGGGAAGCATCAGCCCCTTGTTTGTTTTTATTATTAAAATTGTTATTCATGTTCCCACGAGTAGCGCGAGAAAGTAGAGTCACCCCTAGCAGAGCTCCGCATTACTAGGGCAAGGCTAATTAAAACTGGAGTTCACCAGGTATCCAGAGTTCGCATATTAATGGTTAGTTACCCACTAACCATTCATCCATTGGCATATGCTGTTCCACCGTGGATTAGGGGATTTTTATATACGAGGTTCACTCCTCTAGCGTCGTACTTTATAATGGTCACCATATAGGTAGTACGTACTCCTGCGAATCACTACAAGGATAATTCCCCTTGTAACCATAGAGCTTCTTGAGAACTTCTTGAAACATGACCAGTCCAGATTTCAATAGGCTCCATGCTGTGATAGGATACGGAACCGACATGACAAATGTCATAGCGCTGGCAGATTGTGGATCGGATGGGTTATGCTCGGGACAGGGTGATCTATGTGATTTTAATTTTTAACATTAGTAGAAGAGTGAGTAATAGATCGTAAGGCGCAATTTATTGTGCATCTACTAAACGTTTGAAGCATCAAATGGGTGCAAAACATTTTTAAAGATTCTCAAGCATGATGAAGCAAATTAGTCAATGCCGTCACCCCTTCAACCACTCCCCATACGGAATTTCTTAAGATCGCAAAAATTTCTATTTCATTTAGAGTATTGTATTATTGGGCTTTGCGCGCAATCTTAGTCCTGTTATGTTCGTGAGCTTAATAGTATTTTTTTTAAATTAACACAAGCTTCAACTTCAATACGTATTTGATCTCAAATCAACCCCCGTGAGCACGGGCCTGTCCCATACAAATACCAGTATCAAGGTTTCATTCGTAATAATTTATGGTTCTGATCCCATCAAAATACAAAACATTGTGTTCAAAGAGCCATTAGACTAAGCAGATTATGCATTCCACATAAAGCGTTACTATCTAAATTTTCAAAAATTGCTTATTGCGATTCTTACGCGGCAAAATTCGCGGGAGATTGTTATCAATCAATCAAATTCCTGTTAAAACCCTCCATAGGGGCATAGGACAGAAATAGTTCCCTTCCACAAGTACCGACCCTGAACATCGGCCTTTAGTTGTCGCCAGGACTTATACCATTCACACATAGCGGCCCTAATTATAATTTAACTAATTCGTAATTTAGCTCGTGTTCATCGTTAGTAGATTGGTGACACAACAGTTTGCTAATTAAGAACAGCCACTCACTCATCTGTCATATTTTTAAAAAGTTGAATTGAATAGCCAATAGGGAATACAATTTCGCAAGGAAGGCCACAAAAGGAGAAAAACGATCCTCAGTCCTGATTTGAAATAGATTGCAAGCCATCTTTCATAGCTGCGCGTTTAAATAATACTTCAAAGATTCCACATAAGTCAGAGCTATCAGGAAATGACTTTTATTTTTCTAAAAGTTCTACATAGCAGAATCTTCATCGTTACCGCCCAAATTATGAGAAAAATGAGAGGAGTTAGCTAAATGAGATGATTTAGCTGAGGGCATTTAGTTGATAAATGATCGCTTTTTCAGCAATTTAGCTAAAGTAGCGTATGACACACAGCCTTTTAATGATAATTAAGGCTTAAATTGCAATTTAGCTGCGCTATGTGTTAATAGTGTTACCCATTCTTCTTGCATCCTCTTCAACCGCTCTCTTCCATGATACATGGTCGACGAACTCGACGACTTCCTTCACGATTATAATTCAGAGCTTGTTTGGCGATGTTTCTCTCTGGTTTCCTCAAAGTGTGACCGATCCACTGCCACTTTCGCCTTTGAATCTCAAGGCCTATTTTATTTTGTCCAGTCGTACTCCAAAGTTCGTCGTTGGAGATCACTGCTGGCCAGAATATTCCTAAAACATTGGGCATTGGCATTGGTTCACGAAAGTTTGCAGTTTCTTGGTATGTTGAACGATCACTTTCCACGTAGTACAACCATGTAACAACACAGATTCGACGGAAGCATCAAACACTAACAGTTTTGAGCGAAAGAAGATCTCTATCAACCTCCAGAAAGAGGAAAGAATACCGAAGGACTGACGAGCTTATCTTCAAGGGTTTGGAAGTTAATGTGCGCTGAGTGTACACGCACAGTGTACGACGCAAAGAAAAACACTTAAAAATTAATATCTCGATTATATATTAAGCTATATTATACAAGAAAATTGGAACATGTATTAAGCTATACTACCGAATTATGGAAAAAATATAACAGGTGGACATAATAGAAGGGGAAAATGGGGAGCATTTCAAAAATGGTGGACTTTTCAAACCGGTATATCTCAAAATTGATACAAATATCAAATTGAAATCTCGTCAGATTGTAGAACTGCAGAGTCGTTAATTTTGTTAAAAAAAAATTGAAGTTGGATAGTGTAAGGGGAGGGATAAGTAAAAATGTCGAAAATTTTAAGTAATTTTTTTGGACTCTGGTGAAAGATACAAAGTTTGAATTTTCCATGCGGATGCATCTATTTGATATACATAATTTGTTTCAAAATGGTTATAAACCGACTCCCCCGGTCTAACGTGTACAAGGTGTTTACTGTGCAATGAAAAAAACACAAAAACTGAAAAAATTTTAATGAAATTTTAAAGTAAAAACTTGAAAAATTGAGAAATGTATTAGAAAAAAATTCTAAAAGTATAAAATACTAACTGGTCGAAAACCTTTGAAACTTCTACCCACTCCCATACAAAATTATTTTTTCGACCATTTCTAAGAAATCAATTATCACCTAACTATTAAAAACTATCAATTTAAAATCTTGCACAAAAACTTTTAAAAATAGCTGAAATGAAATTGCGTCAAAATCCTTAAGATTGCGCTTGCCCTTCAACCACCTCCCATACAAAAGTATGATTTCGACCAATTTCAATAAATCAACTAATAGCCAACAAATCAAAAGCTACGAACTTAAAATCTTGTACGAGCACCTTACAAGAGAAACGAAATAAAACTGCGTCACAAATTTTATGATTCCCTTGCCTCCTCTACCCCTTCCCAAACAAATGGGTAGTTTCATTAATGTAAAATACACCGAATTTTATGGAAATTCTATACAATTTCGTTTATGAAATTAAAAAAATCATTAACCTCCACCTATCCTTACTATCTCCCCTCCCCCCTTTACTTATAAAATCCCAAACTTCCATAAGTAAACGAATGAAATGTTGATTATATGTATTAGAGCAATTGATCGTCTTCGCAATTGTGTATTAAATTGACAACAGCCCTTCCCTAGAACTCCCTTTCACTTATTCTTTCCTAACCCCTCTTACCTGCATAATGACTTTCCACGCATCTTCAACTTGTCCCAATAATAATAATAATAATTTATTTCATCAAAAAATTGATTACTACATTTATCCACAGTTATGCAGAGTTGGAAACAATAAAAAGAATAAAAGTAATTAAACAGAATTAGGTATACAAAAATTTAAACTTCTTACAAAATCAAACATTATTAACCTCAAGAAAGCTGACTTTTTACTTGTGGGACACTCATGTGAAAATCCAATTGCGCGAAGGAGTTATTGAAATCTCTTAACATGAATAAAACTGGTTCATAAGACCCGTAGTTCGTGCGATGCTGCGGAATTCTACAAAGCTCATAATTTCGCAAAGGACGACATGGAACGTTGAATTATATAATAATAAAGTTGCGCCTGAATTGTTGGCAATTCATTTATCATTATGCTGAATTTAAAGTGTTTATTTTTCGAAAAAAAACATAACAGAATTATGATTGGGCGTAAAGCCCAATCATATGATACTCTAGATGAAATGGGAATGACTTTAATATACCGGAAAATATGTCATCTCAAATTCTTTCGAATGGTGAATAGAGACTTTTGCATGGGAGGTGGTAGAAGTAGAAGGGGAGGTTTATATTTTTCGCATATGACGTCGAACATGGCATGTAAAATGTTTTCTGCTGAATTTAAAATTCTTAGTTTTCATTATTTTTAAAGAAATTGGATATAGTTTTCCTGAAATTGGGGCATTTGTATGGGAGGTGGCAGAAGAAGTGAAACGTTTTAGATGATTTCGAAAATGCTTATCATCACCCTTATCACCATGCTTTGATTCAATTTCAAAGTCGATAGCTCTCATATATTCGAAGGAGAAATGCTTTTCTTGAATTTATGATACAGATATTTGTATGGGAGGTGGTAGAAGGAGTGAAACGGAGCTGACACTTTTTCCTAAAACTTATTTCAATTATTAAGAAAAAAATTCTGGCAAAATTTGAAGTTTGTACATTTTCTAGTTTGAATGGAAATCGATAAAATGCATTTAACAAAAATTATGCATTTGTATGGGAGGGGGTAGAAGGAGTGTACGGATCAAAACAAATTTTTTTCGCATTATTAATATTTCTCTTTGTACACTATATACAAAATATCAAGTTGACAGCTTTAACAGTTTCGAAGAAATTTAAATTTCAAAATTTCGTGAAATTTGAATGGGAGGGTGTAGAAGGAGTAAGGTGAAGTTGATAATTATTTTTAAAATAAATTGCAATTATAGTAGATTAATTCTGGCAAAATTTCGTCTTTTTAGTTTTACTAGTTTCAATGAAAATCGAAAAAAGGTATTTTTCAAAATTGTCCAATTGTATGGGAGGGGGTAGAAGGAGTAAGGGGATCGGGTCAATATTCCGTGATATTAATGATATCTATATTATAATACTTTGATCTAAATTTCAATTCGATAGCTTAAACAGTTTCAAAGAAAAATCAATTTCTTTATATTTCGAAATTTCATGAAATTTGTATGGGAGGGGGTAGAAGGAGTGGGGGGATGCAGCCCATTCACGAACTTAAAATTACTTTTTTTGCTAAAAATGACACATAACAATTTTTAGCACTATAGCTCAAAGCTTTCGAGAGTTATGCTGTAGACAGACGTACAGACGGACAGACGGACAGACAGACAGACGGTCACTCGGAATCGAGGTTTTTGAGCGACAACAAATATTTCTGTACCCTTGGCGGCTCTGTGCGACCATTATTTCTTAGCGTAACAACGGTAAGGCAAACACAATATACTCTCAGATTTCATGTAGAGTATAAAAATCCGCACTTCATACTTATCAAGAAGGGCAAAGCTGATGTTACTTGGCCAGTGGGAAAGCCACGTAAACGATACAGTACGCATACAGCAAGAATATCTTGAAAGTGAAACTTGTAAGATCTAGAATTTGTAGAGATGATTAAAAGGTGCCGGATTTAGGACGCCAGTACTCAATATAAGTTATGTCTCACAAATAATAAGCATGGTGATTATCTATCACACTTTTACGAATTTTGCCCTTCTATGCATCCCTATCTCACTCCGTAGCGTAATAAAATTACAGCGGAGCTGTTGGAAGATTTATTTGCTACTTCATATTTACGTTAAGCTGAGGGCGATAGTTTATTACAACTCGTTCGTAGCTTCAGATTCAATACCATTAAATTTTATATTTAAGCATATGACGATCATATTGACTACATAGTCAGCAAAGCCAAATCCGTTTAGGGTTTCATTAAGAGATGGTGCAAGGACTTCAATGATCCTTATTTAACTAAGACTTTATACTGTACTTTTCTACACTCTCCCCTTGAGTATGCTCGCAAGATATGGGCTCCGAGTTATGAGGAACATAAGAGTTGGATCGAGTCTGTACAGCGAAGATTCTTAAGGTTCGCTCCAAGGGACCTTCTCAGGTCTGAAACGTTGCATCTTCTTCCTTACAAACAGCGCCTCCTCCAGAGTCGCTTGAGAATAGATGCATTATCCTTTGGCCTGTTTTTGCATTTAAACTAACTTTTTTATGTACTTTTTTTGTAACAATATTTTGTAAGTATTCATTGTTTTGATAAATTTTGAAATAAATAAATATCGAATATTTTGGATTGCTATAATTTGGAGCGACATGCGATTCTTTGAATTCAAACTTAACCGTATAAAAAGATTATGCTAGAGCAACAGCTCCCTTCAAAATATTGTACAATATAAAGTCATTTAATATTTTTGATGTTAGAGATATTGCAAACGAAATCTAATTTTTTTGATTTAGTTATACAAATATCACAGAACTGCAATTGCTTGTAAAACCCAAAAATGCGATATGATACGAACAATTTATTTTTTGTTAAAAGTCATCAAATTTGATAGTAGGAGAGGTTTATGATTAAAGTAAATTGTGCTTTCGCTGCCGAGAAAATTGGTTTAATATGTTTGGTTAAATTGTCGTAGTTATATACGGGAGGTGGTAGAAGGAGCCAGGACTTTTTTCTCCTCAGTAAGAACAATCATAGAAAACTTTTGATTAGAATTTATAATCAATTTATTCCATCGGTAGTTTCCAAAGAATCGGTTTGGTATAAAGTTACAACGTTGTTTGATTTTATGTTAAGGAATGGCCACTAGCTATCGGGTTTTCCAATAGGGACTTGACAACTTTGAATTCAATTTGTGAACGCACCCTTTCACTAATCATCGAATTGTCACTGTCAATTTATTTAATAAACTTAACATTTTTATCATGGTAAAGTACACGAAGGAACAACGTCTCAAATGGTTTGCATTTTATTTTGAAAAAAAGTTGTCTTATTGGGAAACCCTTTATTATACTTCTAAAATAATTTGTATATGGAAAACCAAGACTATCATCAAAATATGACGAATTTCCAAGAAATCACATTATTGTGAAGATACGAAAACCTGATTTACCCTGGTAGAGGTAGAAAAGATGATTTGATCGATTCACGAACTTCATCTTACTTTTTTGACAAAAATGACTACATACGAACATATGGATAATTTTACTTTATTATTTTATTAATAAAGTATTGTAATCGACTTGGAAAAAAAATCGACTTGGGAAAAAAAAATTTGCTGCCTTGAAATTTGTTTTTTCGCGTTTCAGGACTAAAATAGCCTAAAAATGCAAAAAAAAAAAAAAATTTTGTATGGGGAGTATTAGAAGGGATGATAGCATTGAACTAATTTTTTCCTCATCATGCTAAAGTAGCTATAGAAATGTTTTATGCAATATGCTTACTCCAAAAATTAAATGGGAACTGAGAAAATTAGTGAGTTATATTTATTGAAAATGTGCAGTTTCTATGGGAAGTGGTAGAAAGAGTGGGGGGATTTTAATGATTTTTTCAGAAATAAATAGGAATATTACTTTATTATTTTAATAATAAAAAATTGTGATCGACTTGGGAAAAAAAAAATTTGCTACCCTGAAATTTTGATTTTTCGCGTTTCATGACTAAATTAGCCTAAAAAAGCAAAAAAAAAATCCGTCTGTCTGTACGCCGTCCGCCGTACGCCGACGTGTACGCTCAGCGCACATTAACTCCCAAACCCTTCAAGATAGAAAGCTCATTTTTGGGGGGATTGTAGATAGTTGCGGATCTCAGGCGGATACTTATTTTGGGGGGTGTACGGGTTCAGGGGGAGGCGGAGGGAGCGCTTAAACCGAAAAATACGAATTCAAATATCTCAACCATGGTAACAGCTAGGAAGCTAAAACTCAACATACAGATAGAGGAGTTTGTGGGACAACTTTTAAAAATAATTTAATTTTTTTAACCATTGGGGTGCGAAAAGGGGGGGCTGAGAACCAATTGCCAGCCGAATTTTTTTTTCAAATGATTATATCTTCGAAATTACTTACCATAAAAAATTGATATTTTGAGACCATTAAGGTGGTATATAGGTCCACTAGAATCAGTTTAGATAAAAGCTAATTATTGTAAGGGAGAGGGGGTGCAAAAAAAGCACCTAAAAATCAATATCTCGGCTATTTATTAAGCTATGTAATTAAATCTTAGAACCAATATTAAGCTATACTAGAAAAATACGAGAAAAATATAAGATTTGGACAAAATAATAGTGGGGGGAAATGGGGAGCATTTCAAAAATGGCGCACTTTCCAAAATTACAAATTGGTATATCTCAAAATTGAGTACAGATATCAAATAAAAAATTTGTCAGACTGTGGAGCTATATAGTTTTTAATTTTGGTAAGAAATTTAGGTTGGGGGGTGTAAGGGGAGGGAGGTAGAATGCAAAAATGCTGAAAATTTTGAGTGATTTTTTTATGGCTCTGGTAAAATATACAAAGTCTAAAAGAAAATAATAATTTCTTCCAAAATTGTTATGCACCGAAGTGGGGGTCTATCGTGCACTAGGTGTTTCATGTGCAATGAAAAAAAACACAGAAACTAAAAATTTTTGAATGAAATTTTTAGGTAGAAACTTGAAAATTTGCGAAATGCATTTAAAAAAATTTTCAAAACATTAAATATTAACTGGTCGAATATCTTCAAAACTTCTACCCCCTTCCATGCAAAATTATTTTTTCGATCATTTTTAAGAAATCAATTATCACCTAACTATCAAAAGCTATCAATTTGAAATTTTGCACAAAAATAGCTGAAATAAAATTACGTTAAAAATTTTGAAAAAGCACTTGCCCTTCTACAACCGACATTCTATACAGAGAATATTGAACTTGGTTTAAGCAATCAATTAAAAAACTATTAACATCCACGCAACCTTACTATTACCCCTCACCCCTCCCTTCATGAAAACTCAAACTTGCATAAATAAACGAACGAAATATGGAGCTTTTGAACGTTTCCGCAAAGTGTTAAATTGAGAACTGCTCTGCCCAAGAACCCCCTTTCACTTAGTCTTCCTTAACCACTCTAACCTACATATTGACTTTTCACGCATCCGCAACTTGTCCCAAGAATAATAAAGTTTCGCCCAACTTATTAGCAGTTTATTGAGATTTTTGATTGAAAATAATAACTTCTATCTAAACTGTTACAAAGTCTGCATTGCAGTTTTATGATACTTTTATATTAAATCTAGGAAGGTTGATCATCCAATGTCCAAACAATAATTATATGATTAACTTTGTGAAAATTTCGTTTTCATTCAGATATCAATTTCTCGCCTTCGACTTTGACGAAACAGTCGACATCACTAAAGATAATTGCAGACTTCTGCTTGTTCGCTTGAAAATGGAAGGATGGGCTATCGGAAAATCAAAAGTATTCTTACGTTACTACAACGACGAATTCTTATCGAGGTAAAAATCACTACATCCTCTTTATATTAAGAAAATAAAAATTCTAATTGATAAATCTCATTTTCAGATTGTATGAAATCCAAGTGAAGAAAATCATCAAAGTTCAAGCTATGATGCGTTCATATATCTCTCGAAGAAAAATGCAGAAGAAGGGCAGTGAACCGTTGGCTGCAAAAAGTAATAATTTAACAAATTTAAACTTTGTATATTGAAACATAGCTAATTAATGGATTTGAATTTTCAAATTCAGTAAAAACAACTGCACCGCCCATCTCATCGGATGAAGCAGCGCTTAAAATTCAAAAAGGTACGGAAGAAATAAAACCAATTGAATCTACAAATGTTGACAGTGATGATGGTGGATTGTCCGATGTGGAATTTTTCGAAACAAGTGAAGCTTTGTCAGACGACGAAGATTTCAAAAATAGTTTTTCGCAGAAAAAAACAGTTGAAGATAAGCCAGCAGCAGTAGAAGTAGAAGCAAAGAATGAAGAGAAACCAATCGATGAAGTGCCTAAAACTGAAGAAGAGCCCACAACTGAGGACCAACCAACCAATGAGGAAGAAGCTAAACCTGAAGAGGTAGCCAAAACTGAACAAGATGAAGTACCTGTGTCTGAAGGTGTATCTAAGCCTGAAGAAGAGCCGAAACCTGGAGAAGAGACGAAATCTGAAGAAGAGCCAAAACCTGAAGGCGCACCCAAAGAAGAAGAACCAGCAGCAACTGAGTAGAAAAATGATATATAAATCTATCTTCCGCTTCATTCATTAACTAGATCAATATTAGGAATAAATACAGCAATTTTATGTAACAAAAAAAAAGGAAATATTTTATCTAGCCTTAAACTGTTTCCATAGATGTGTTAAATTTAAAGAAAGATGAGAATAAAAACACTACAAAAAAAAATAATTACATTTAACCAAAGAACAAAAAGTCTCTGAAATTGTTATTTTAACACCTCGCTAATCGGATTAAGTTCAGTGGCACTAAAGTTTCAATTTCACTTCATAATCTGCTGGACTGGCTGGCCCTTGACTTATGCATTAGACATGAGTGTGAATATTCTACAAAGAGTTGAGGCACGCCTAGAAGCCAAAGGAAGGCAGGGCCATCTTAAAATAGAAATCAATTGAGCAAAGAATTTAAATGATATTTTAATTAAATTAAGAATATATCACGCGTAATGTCCTAATTTCGATTTCTTCATATATTTCAAGCGTACCGTGGCTATAAAGTGCGTCAGCAATATGGCCCGCTAATGAATGACAAGACTGGACAAATTGATCAATCGACCGCCAAGTTTCTCAATCCGTATGTCAAGCGTTGGCGAGCGAAGTCGTTATTTCAGGTCCTGCTGCACTATCGGGCAGCTCGTTTTCTGGATCTTGTAAATTTGTCGCAACAAGTAAGTAAATTTATCTGACGATGTCATAGCAAGCATTATGAGAGTCTCAAGAGCTAACAGATTCTTTGCGTTTCAGGTCCATTTGTACAATCAGCGCATAGTTACTGCACTTCATGTGACATCTAGAGGAGTAACCTTAGACAAAATCGATAACAGGCAGACAAATGCTTCAGTTTTTGGGCCGATGCCGTTGCCAACTAGAAAGATTCCATTTAGGCTCATCGATATTCCCTACTATGATACGTCTTATATGTGCGAACCGATTAATCCGTTGACGAATTTCGGAGTAAATGTTAGCGAAGAAGAAGAAGCCTGGGATGCTCCGTTGCAAAATGCACCATCTCTAACGCAATATCTTCTAACGTATAATGCTTTCAAAAAGGAACAATCATGTCAGACTAATTGGGATCGAAGGGACGAAAGTGATGTGGTGCATCAGCAACAGTTTAACAGAGATCCAAAGCTAATGCAAAAGTAAGTTCAGAGGGTAGTTAAAAAAAGAATAAACGATTTTCAAAAGGGTGCTTATTCGAAAGTACTATTCTTTGAGTGTCCACACTAAAAATTTCATAAATAAATTCGCAGTAATGATGAAGTTATTGCGCTGTGTAACCGACCGGCTGAACAACGACTATGAGCCGGGTGTTCTTTCTCCATTTGAATTCCGGTATTGTTGGCCTTCTGTATAGCAGGGTCATGTTTTGAAAAGTTGGTGAGGTTCAGGTATACGCACTCCACATGTGAAATTCACCTTTCTATTTACTTGGAGTTGCCATACTTAACAATTTTACTTAGTATAATGCCCTCCCTTTCCCAAAAACAAAAAGATAAATTCATTTTAAAACTTAAATTCAAATCTTAAATCAAAACACATTTATGTACACATTAAAGCAAATTTAATTCTTAAGTAATATACTAAAAATAATCATCTAAAGAAAAGTTTTCCAAATTCTACACTGTTACGCTTTATTATTCGTGATGTTCGTGTTAAAGCGAAATGCACTGTGAAAACATTCACCAAACCAATTTAAATCTTGTATAGAATCTATATCAGCGACTATTTTGATTGGAAAAGTAACCGACGGATGCGTGTTAATATACCAGTCAGTTGCTAATTTTTTGAATTCCTTTTAGAAAAACGGTGGACCATTGTCCGAGATGATTACTACTAGTATTCCATATCTAGCAAATATGGACTTTAAATGTGTTATTACTGTCAAACTATTCTTCCAAAATAATTTCAGCATTTCTATAAGTTCAGAATAATAGTGAACTCCACGAACCCAGCTAACTATCCCCCTGTGATGGGGCAGTAGAATTCAACCATAGCCAGTCCTGCCTTAAAAATGGCGAATGGACACTCAATGAATGAGCTTACCACCCGTGATCTTAAAACCTAACTGATACGAAAAACGGATACAGCGTCTCGGATACGGACAGATTCTACGGTAACGTTTTTTGGCATTCGAAAACGGACTACGATTGCTTCCAAAACGTTCGAACATTGAATGACGGGGGAAGGGCTGGAGTCGCACGGTTCTTGCACTGCCAATCAGTGATCGGCCCTGAAATGGAGCACTATAGCATCCAAATCTTGGGCTTGAGCGAGGCCAGGTGGACAGGATCAGGAGAAGAATGAACCCCGAGCGGAATTACCATTCTGTACGTTGGTCCTGACAGTGTAGCCATGGCGAGGCGGTCGTCCTTACACCGAAAGCGAGAAACAGTTTTATTAGGTGGAAACTAATCTCGGATATGATTATCGTCATCAGGCTCAGGACCAGTATCAGAAACGTCACAATTCTGAAGTGCTACGCAACAACTAATACCGCAACGCCTGGCGACAAAGAGAAGCTATAGCCAACTGCATGCCACCTTCGTTCGTGTCCCAAATCAAATTCCTGTTAATAACCCTATAGGGGCATAGGACAGATACAACTCTCTTCTACAAGGCGTAATCCTGAGCATCAGCATTTACCTGCTGCCATGACTTGTTTAATCCTCTGGCCTCCTGCTCAACTGCTCGGTTCCATGTACTACATGATCAACCAACCCGATGTCTTCCTTGTGGATTATAACCCAGAGCCTGTTTAGCGAAGTTTTGCTTTAGTTTCCTCAAAGTGTGACGATCCACTACCACTTCCGCGTTTGAATATTAACGACTATTTTAGTCTGTCCAGTCGTTCTCCAAAGTTCGTTGAAGATCACTTCTGGACAGAATATTCGTAAAATGCGTCGGAAGCATTGGTTCACGAAAGTCTGTAGTTTCTTGGTAAGTCGAACGGTCACTTTCCACGTAGTACA
Organism: Chorisops tibialis; assembly: GCA_963669355.1. NCBI lineage: Eukaryota > Metazoa > Arthropoda > Insecta > Diptera > Stratiomyidae > Chorisops > Chorisops tibialis. Next base: position 259,820,340 of record OY770262.1, on the reverse strand, counting down.
ACCATACAACAACGCAGATTTGACGCATGCATCAAAAACTCGCAGCTTCGTGCAAAGGGCGATCTCTCTTAACCTCCAGAAAGGGGAAAGGATACCGAACCCCTTACGAACTTTATTTAGAAGAGCCTCAATATCCTTTTCAGCTCCGCCGTCCATGCTGACAATGCTTCCGAGATAACAAAAATCCTGCACCTCTTTCACATCTTGTATATTAAGAAAAATCGGTATGCTGGTGTTCGAACCCATGAGCATGTACTTGGTTTTACGCACATTTATTCTCAGATCGTGTTCCAAGAGGTGATATTATTATCATCTCTGGAGATATGAGCGCCCAGGTTGGCTCTGACAACACTGGACTAGAACACGTCATGGGGAAGCATGATGCTGTCGACGCGTCACGACCTTGGATTAAGAGACCCGAAAACGGCGAATTATTTGTGGAGTTTTGTAGTACTCGGCAGACGATCATCGGAGGAACCCTTTTTCCACACAAGAGTCACCATAAAATGTCATGGGTTTCCGCTGTTACTCAGAACCAGATCGATCATTTGGCTATAAGTCACCGATGGAGAAGATGTCTCCTCGATGTGCGAGCGAAGCGTGGAGCTGACGTGGGGAGCGATCACCACTGGTTGACTGCTTGAGATTGTGCACAGCAGCTATCCGCCGACCACAAACTCTTCAAATGAAGCGCACGCTTAATGTGGATATACTTAGAGACTACTTCTACATGAAAAGTCATGCACATTGGGCGGATATGAAATGCGCACACTGGACGCCAATTGGGAGACAACCAGAAACACGTTTCAAGTGCTGAAGAATCCGTGGAATATGTGCAAGGCAAGAAATACTGGATGTGGCAAGACACAAGGTTGGCGATCGGAAAAAAGCCAAATTTTCAATCATCTCTCAACTTGATGTCAACCAAGGAACACCCCTTGAGGCAGAGTTACCGCGATGCTCATACCCAGCTTAAAAAGGCTGTTAGACGTGACAAGAGAAAGACCATTAAAGATCTGGCCAACAAGGCAGAATCTGATTCTTACCTTGACGATATGGGTTCACTATTCAAAATCATTAAACAGTTGACGAACAGGAATTTCACAGCCAACCACCTAGTGAGAGATGTCAGCGGAACTCTCCTTAATATGAGTGAACACCAGTTGCGGCGATAGAAGGAAGACATCTCTGATATTTTAAACTTCTTGTCAAACGAAGATATTCCAGAAACAGAACAACTACCAAACATCCAACCGCAACAATCCTCTATTAGGGACGATCCCTCAGATAAGGAAGAGAAAGTTTCCGCCATTGGGTTACTGGCGAGAAGGAAAGCCCCGGGTATAGATGGACTTCCAACCGAACGTTTCAAAGCGGACCCGGAAATAACAGGCGATATACTCCTCCCACTCTTTACTGAGGTGTGGAAGAAAGGAAGATATCCGACTGAATGGAAGGAGGGCGTCATTGTGAAAATTCCGAATAAGGGCGACCTTCGGGATTGTGGCAATTGGCGTGGTATATGTCCACTTACAGCCGTATCGAAAATCATAGCTAAGGTAATTCTCAATAGGATTAGTAATGTTGTGGAGAGCGCCCTCGAAGTTTATCAGGCTGGATTCCGTAAAGGTTCGTCTTGTACGGACCACACAAATACCCTACGGATAATGTTTGTGGACTTCGAGCGAGATTACATTTGGTGTGCTTTGCGTAGGAGAGGTATTTCTGATAAGGTCATAGCTATGATTAAAGAATCTTACGAAGATGCAAGGTGTCTTACATAGAGGAGAGGTATCCGAGAGCTTTCCTGTGTGAACGGGTGTCAGACAAGGCTGCATATGATAATATGCTGGTGTTAACTAACCCTGTTTCTGGTGGTAATAAATGACATCTTGAAAGCTGCACTGGAAGGTGGGAAAGATAAATGTCTTCAGTGGAGACTATTTAACATCTTAAGTCATCTTGATTATGCTGATGACGTGTGCTTGCTTTCACATATCCGATCAAACTTAGAGTAAAATATTCGGTAGTTGCATTCTAAATACAAAGAGACGGGACTGAAAGAATGTGCATAAAACCAAGTGCACATTGGTTCGAACACAAGCACACCTATTGTTCTTAACGGACAAGATGTGGAAGTTGTACAAGATTTTTGTTGTCTCAGAAGCATTGTCAGCATGGACGGCGGAGCTGAAAAGAATATTGAGACTCGTCTGTCCCACAAAAAGAAACACCCTTGGTACTTGTGCGGTTGATTTTGGGGATCGGTGTAAAATTTTAATCTTCGACAGATTCGAACAGCATCCTCTTGGCAACTTTTGCGACGGTTTGCTTCGATTGTTTGCTCGAGGATTTGCTTTTGACGAATAGTTGTCGATCTCGTTTAATTCTTGGAACACTGTCCCCAACTCCTTTATTACCTCTAAGGGGAACAATGTCGTGAAGTAGTCTGTCTCTCTTTTCGCTTTTAAATATTGATTCCACGAGATTTTCGAACGACACCCCGTAGGAATCTCGAAAATCTCGACTAGACATTCAGCAGACCGACAGACAAATTTACAATCTATTAATTTCGAATGATTCGGGCTGTCTGTCCTTCGATATTCTTTTGCCTTTCTGGAGACTAAGAAAGATCTCTCTTCGCACGAAGCTGAGAGATTTTGATGCATGCTTCAAATCAGTGTTATTATATAGTTTTACTACGCGGAAAGAAACCGTTCGACTTACCAAGAAATTGCAAACTTTCGTGAACCATTGCCTCCGACGCGTTTTAGGAATATTCTGGCCAGAAGTGATCTCCAACGACGAACTTTGAAGTATAACTGGAAAAACTAAAATAGGCATTGAGATTCAAAGGCAAAAGTGGCAGTGGATCGGTCACACTTTGCGAAAACCAGAGCGAAACATCGCCAAACAGGCTCTGGATTATAATCCTCAAGGAAGACGTCGGGTTGGTCGACCATGTAGTACATGGAAGCGAGCAGTGTAGCAGGAGGCCAGAGGAATATCCAAGTCCTGACAACAACTTCAGGCCGATGATCAGGATCGCACCTTGCGGCAAAGAGTTGTTTCTGTCCTATGCCCCTACGGGGGTTTTAACTGGAATTTGATTCATTGATTATTAAATAAGTACTTTAGTGAAATAATTCCCAGCTAATAAATTAAACTTCCAGCTCTAATTTTCATTTTTTTTCACACTACCATACCCTGAATGTAAAATTTCTAGAATCTCGACTTTCATACCGGCGGGACTAATTATATTTGACCCCTTTAAAACTAAACTTTCGTAAAACGGCATTTCAGGATGAATTTTCCAAAAAGGAATTAATTCATCATTTAGATTGTGTTTATTTCATGGCCAGCCATTTTTTTTTTAATAATATTTGGGGATCACGTGAGAGCACTGCGACCTTCCTGGCCTATTGTGCACTTATTACTCTTTTACCCTACCATAAGTCAATAGCTTTAGCTTATCTGAGTATCTTTAAGGGGGCCATGTTGGCTACTTCCTCAGTAGAAAGGAAACATTTTCCAAGAAGATTGTGTCTTATCCTAACTACTGCTTCACAGTGACATAAGATTTGTTCTGTCGTTTCCGAGTCAGAAACAGAGGCGGCAGATGTCGGTTTCAGCTAAGCCCATATTTATGAGGTGGTGGCTTACTCCACTCATTAGGCCGATTAAAGTACTAAAATCAATTTTTCTGAATTTAAGAATATCCTTAACTTTGGTTTTTTGTGGTAGGATAAGTTTTTTTGAGATTAATAAGCCTAGAAGTCTATTCCAGTAGATTTTGTGCTCTTATTCAACCAACAGTATAGGGTTGTAGTGCCCGTTTGGTTTTCCGCAGAATGGCTGTGGTCCAAAAAAAATTGTCTCTGCACGGTTTTTTGCAAGGCGATCAGCCTCTTCATTTCCTTCAATTCCCATATGATCTGGAGCCCACAATAAGGTTACTTTGTTGCTTTTACCCAAGATGGTTAGGTTTTAAAGGCAGCCCCAAACAAGCCTCGATTCGTGTTTATTGGATGGCTTTGAGAACTGCCTGACTATCCGTTAAGATATAGATATGTTTATTGCGATGAGCTCTTCTAACATTTTCTTGGATACATAGCTCCATTGCAAAAAATTCGGCTTGGAATATTATGGCTTCCGTACCAAGAGGTGTTGAAACCGAGAAATTCTATGACTCCGGTCCCAGTCCGCTTCGAGGTGTGCAAGCCATCTATGTACCAGATGGTTGATCCCTCTTCCATTTCAGATAGCATGAATTTCCATTCCTTGCGTTCTCTGATTATTACTTTGAATGGGGTCTTAAAGTTGAATTTTGTCGGCATAATGTCGGATATTGTTAAGATTAGAACGTCAATTCTCGGATTTTTTAAGATTTGGAGGTGGCCTCTAACATCCCCCGACTTTTATTTGTTATCCCTCTGTATTCGTAATACCTCTTTGATAGCCTCCTTTTTTATTTAGAGAGGTATCAGAGGGATGCTTATATTTTTATTGTCGCAGTAGGGCAGGTTTTCATTGCACCTGTGATACAAAGACTCGCTAGTCTTTGAATTTTTTGTAATATTTTTTGTTTTTGTTGTAATATTTTAGTCCACCAGACTGTTGAACCGTATGCGACTATTGGAGGGATGATTCTTCTGTAGCACCAGTAGATGATCTTGGGCTGTAGTCCCCATCTTCTACCAAATAAGATTTTGCAGGCCTGAAACGTCTTTAATGCTTTGGTATGAATCCATGCTATATATTTGTTCCAGTTGAGTTTGTTATCAAGTACCACACCTAGATATTCGACCAGATTTGTAAAGGGTATTGGCATTCCATTTATAAAAGGAGACGTTATGTAAATTTTCCTTTTATTCGTAAATCGAACTATCTTAGTCTTACTTGGGTTGATGTTCAAGTTCTTAGACTGACACCACCTCATTATCACTTCCAAGTCAAATTGTAACCTTTCCGACAAAGTTACATCATATTTGCCTCTAATGATAATAACAATGTCATCGGCATATCCTATTACCTCGTATTAGGTAGTCTAGGAGCTCATTTACTACGGTTGACCAAAGAAGTGGAGATAGTACTCCTCTTTGTTGAAAGCTCCTTGAATATCTAGGAATGCGCAAAGGGTAATTTCTTTATAGTATTTTACCTTTTCCATTTGTCTAACCAGCTGACTCTGTTGGGTTGCCTTCTGAAAGGCATGTTGATTCTTATTAAGACATACTTTGTTAGGTCCTGTTCTTCTGTAACACTACTTTCTTGACGAAGAAGAAGGTGAGACTAAAATGGCGTTATGACTTAGGCTGATCAATTGAACGGCTTCCTGCATTTGGTAAAAAGACCCTTGCTTTGGGACATATCCCCATGTAAAACTTACCTTAAAGATTTTTATCATTATTTGCATTATGATCTCTTACCCTTTCTGCAGTAAGGCAGGGAAAATTTTGTCAACTCCGGCTGATTTTTAGGGCTTAAAAGGGTTGATCGTCCATTTTATCTTTTCCGGAGTAAAGATTTACCATCAATACTACTATTGCTGAAAGGAGTCTTACGATACATCCTTACCTCTTCTTCGAATTCTTTATTATTGTTAATTATTTTGCGGCCTAGAAAGTGTGTTGCCAATAAAACTTCAAGTGTTTCCATGCTGCTTTTCGCTAAGGATCCAGCTGATTTCTCTAAAAGTTCGATATCCGTCGGGATGCCTCCTGCTAACACCTTTTGTAGTCTCCGGACAGTTAAGATATCTTCTATTTCTTTACAAAATCTTCTTCGTATTTCTTCTTATGACTTCTTTCAAAGTTTATTGTATTCAGTAAGGCAGTTTTGTATTCGTCCCAGTTACCAAAGGTTTGTGCTTTTTTGAACAATTTCCTAGTTTCTTTGCGTTTTGCCGCTAGTCCCGCGTTCCACCAAGGCGCTAGTTTTGCCCTTCTCTTGGGTTGAACGGGACATCCTTTTTCGTAGGCATAAACGACATTGTCAAGTTTGTTCGCTATAAGATCAATACAGTCTGGGCTGCTTATTGATTCTCATGCGCTACCTACATCGTACTCAAGGATTATCTGTTAAAAATTCCAGTCGGTAAGTTTAGGGTTTCTATTCTAAGTTATGTATCTAAGTGAAGTATTTATCTCAAAACAAATATACTTGTGATCTGAAAGTGATGCTTCTTTGGATACATGCCAATTACCGCACTTTTCAGCATGGTAGGGGCTTGTTATGGTAAGATCAAGAACTTCCTGCCTGGCATTATTCATGAAGGTTGGGGTGCTGCCTTCATTTATAATGTCCAGATTGCTAGTAGTAAGATATTCCAAAAGTGACTCATCTCTTTTGTTAATATTACTACTTCCCCATATAGTGTGGTGTGCATTAGCTTCGTAGCCTAGGATAACTGGCACCTTGTGAATCTTACCGTATTCCACTAGCTCATTGACGCCTTGAGGTGGAGCATCTGAGTCCCCTTTTGTTTAAGCCTTTCCATCGATTGGCCGTCGATAGAAAAGGCTATTACTGTACTTGTGCCCTCTTTCCTCCTACTGAGGACTTTCCAATTCGAGGCGCACAAACGAGCGTTTTGAACATCGATGAGGGTGGTAACTCTGACGAGTCTTCTTCGTGAAGGAAATATCCCGTGATTATTTCTAATCGTGGAATATTTTCGTCTCGGACAGCCCTGGTGTTGGTGGAGTCGTTCGGTTTAATGCTCTTAACTGTTCGTTCCAGTCAAGATGCAGTTTGCTCATCCAGGCAAACAATTAGCATCCATCCTGGCTACACCAAATTATGGATTTGTAGCCTCTTTGGCTGCTTTCGGGATTTCGGCCAGGATGGATTTTTGGATACTAGCTAGCTGCTCCGGAGTTAGGATCATGAGCGGATGCTCGGTATGTGTGATACCTATCCTTATTGGTTTGACCGCGTCTCTAAAGCTGTACGACTTGGAGGAGTGAGCCTCTTCTGCAGGTCTACGCTTTTGTTACAAATCTTGTGCCTCTTATTTTCATTTCCGGCAGAAGATGTTGTTGGTGAGGTTCTACCCCTTATTTATCGCCTTTTTCTGTGCCGGTGCTAGGGTATATCGCATTTGCATGCTGACAAGATCGTATGCTTCGTTCGTAATTTTACATTGGTTGTTCCGTCTCCTAGCGGCATCGCTTAACCTCTTTTTATTTTCTATAAGACTCAATTGCTTCAGCTCTCCTGATAGCAGTTGTTCGTCTATTTGAGCTTTGCTGTTTTCCTGTCCACTCTAAGTGTCGGTCTCTTCAACCTTTTAATGATGGAAGGATTAGTTTTTACGAACAATCGCGATTTCTGAAGAGTTCCGCTTACCACCTCTTTTAAGGATTTAGCCGCTATTTGCTATGACGAATCAATCCCTTGTTTATTTATTAGGTTGTTCATGGAAATCCTACGAGGAGCACGAGAAAGTAGAGTCTCCACTGGCAGAACTGGGCCCCTGGTACCCAGAGTTCTCACTAACCATCCATTCATTGGCATATGCTGTTCCGAAAATTAAGAGATTTCTATATACGAGATTTACTCCTCTAGCATCGTACTTTATAATGGGCCCCTGGTACCCAGAGTTCTCACTAACCATCCATTCATTGGCATATGCTGTTCCGAAGATTAAGAGATTTCTATATACGAGATTTACTCCTCTAGCATCGTACTTTATAATGGTCACCACATAGGTAATACGTACAATTGCGAATCACTTTAGGGATAAGTCCCCTTGTAACCATAGAACCTCTTGACAACTGCCCGAAACATGACCAGTCCAGATTTCAAAATGGTTCATGCTGTGATAGGATAGGGAACCGGCAGCTAGCTGAACGATTTCAATCCCCCCTATCACATTCGCCAAAGGCTAAAGGTAGGGTATGGAGCCGACAGTAAGCTGTTCGACTTTATTTCCCCCCATCTTTAATGGATACGGAGCCGACATCAAGCTATTCGACTTACTTGCCCTATCTGTAGATCTTTCAGCATAACCAAGTCTGCACCACGAGGATACGATCTACCCAACAGACTATTTCTTTCCAGTAAATAAGCGTTTTGAAAGTGTTCATCGGGCCAAATTCTTGGCCATCTCTTATAATTGATCAAACCATTGACTGTGATATTTAATGGCCCGAATCATCTTCAGCCTCTTGAACTTCTAGTTTCGGCATCTGTGGATAGGCTACATTATGGTCCGTTCACAAAATCAAAATACTGTCTTGAACTCCTACTTTTCGATGGAGCTAGTTCCGAAAATAGCGCTCAAGAAACTAGAAACCCCTATACCTAGTTAAAAGGCAGCTAGCACAATTGCTTCCAGTCTATTGCTTTAGCACGAAGGTGCAGTGTTGTTCTTGAGAGATTTATGTCTATCTTCCAATTATTGCAGAAAATTTGGGTTACTACTTTGCGCTAAATCAGTTGAAACCAATCACTATTGTTCTTTTTAAAAATAAAAAAAAACTTTTAAAATTTTTTTTAGTAATGACTTAACGACGATCTGCTGCTGTAAAAAGTCTAATACCAAATGAATTCATAAAATGAATTCATAATTTTCATGCCACCAAAAAATATTTTTCAATGGAGTTTACCCAAGTTTCGCGACCATGAACTAACCGATTATAAAATAATAGCGTCTTACTCACCGCGACTATAAAGTCGCCGCATCACCCTATATTCTAAGTCACTGCAATCTCCAAGGTTGCATTTCATGTACGAGTCAGTATTCATTGCCATGAAACTTCTCATAAAGGAAAGTGCAAAAAGTTGAAAGGGATCATATTTTACCGGCACTATTTTGAAATGGTTGCCATGAGCACAGTTTTTAAGAGTATATAAAAATATTCTAGGATGTAGCCTAGTGGGTTGCGTGTTGGTCTACAATGTGAAGGTTGTGAGTTCAAATCCCGGTCGACGCATAATTCCAGCACACTGCCTGCTTGGGTATTCCTTGGTCACCTCAATCTATGAAAATGAAAAATTCGAAGATAGAGGGTTATGCGAAGGTCTAACAATCATTCCAAAATAAACAATAAAAAATGTTAAAGAACGTGAAGGTCAGGAGGCCAAGGCCCGATTTAGGCTGTAGAGCCATTGTAAAAGTAGAAAAATATTCTGAATCTCTTAACTAGTCTGGGTACAATGCTAGAAATAAATTAAATATAGACACATTTCGCCCGCTAGAAAAATATTTAAAAAATTTATTAAATTTTCTTTTCCAACAATCAAAACACATTACAGAATGGCTATTCCAAATCGAGAATACCAACGAAACAATAATATGTCGAGCTCATCGAACTATCGATCCTCAGCTACAAATCGATATAGTCCAAATGATCGTCGTATAACTTCGTCGACGCAATCCGGATTTGGTGATAGTCGACGTAACTCGCTTTCGAAGAAACGCAACGCACCAACTCCGCCGCCAATGCAAGGAATGCGAAATGATGCCTCATGGATGCGAAATAACGCTCGTCCTTCGAATCCAGTTCGCGAGCTGGAAATGATGGGTCGTCGAACAAGCATGGATGTAGCAATTCTAATTTCTCCTTTTGGTTTCTTCAGTTTTAAAAATTTTAATTTTTTTTTCAGAACAACTTCGATAATGACGATCCACCGTTCAATTTTAAGGCGATGCTTCGCAAAACCAACTATCGTCCCGAGGACAATAACAATTATACAAGTAGTAGACCGGTTGTTTCGTCGTCACCCCGAAGATTTTCAAGTGGAAATGCTATGCGTTCAGAACGACCAAGCGAAAGAAGAAACGAAGATTTTCCAAGGAAGAAAATCGATTCAGCGATGAATATGGGCAGTTCGAATATGAGGGACACATCGATGCGTGATTCGAGTTCAATGAGTAATTTGTCGTCGTCAGCGAACTACGTTGAGCAAGAGATTGCACCCGGCGTTACTTTACAAGGATATGCTTACAATATTTAAGGTTATGTGATGCTTAACTTCTACGAATGTTGTGTCTTAGCTATCGTAGCTTTCTTACAATTATTAAATATTATATTGTCGTTATTGCGATTATCGAATAAATTTTACGGAATAGTTATTACATAAAGATTTTTTCACTTTTTATACGTTGTAAAAACTTAAGAAATCCCACTTTTTCTTGATTGTGTGAAAGTTTCAGAGTCGATTCTTCTCGGATGCAATGAAACCGGGTCATTTCAAATATAACAAGGCGATCAATTAAGCACAAGCACATCGATAGTTCTGAATAAAGAAGTTACATTATCACCAAAAGCACAGACTTAAAAGAAATAAGACGCCCTAGTCGGGCGGACAGCATGATGTGAATTTGTGATTGATTATTTCACCGAACAAATTCGTAGGCGACTACCCGATATTCTAGATTCGCACAGGTCCTTAGAAATTCCACCAGACGTTGAAATGGCATTTAATCTGATCAGTCCAGTAGTGTGAGATTGCATGAGAATGCAACAAGTATGATAATGACCACAAGATACGCTATGAAAAAACTAATGCTAAAATCTGACCTGCCTTTGTATTCCTTATTTTGGGCCAACAAAAGGCTTAGCATTTGCAAAGGAAAATTTCATTTTATCATTTAAAGAACGTCGTCGCGGAAAAAGTTAAATGTTTTGTGCTCAGATACTTTCCAAAGTTTAGTTAGAATTGATTGTCAAGAGCTAGTAAGCCGTAAACTACTGGTAATAGTTCCTTACCCAATAAAAACACCAGATTTCTTAGACAGAAGAGTGGGTATGTTAACAAATATACTAACAAACTCATAACGCTAAAGATAGTAAGAACGCTGTCTGGTGGAATAACGATCTTGATATTCTGAAAAACGAGCTACGAAACTCTTCAAAAAAGCTGATTCCAGCAAACGTGACTCAGACTGGGAAAAATACCAAGCAGCACATACACTGTATAAGGATCTTGAGCGAATTATTAACAACAGACTGCTCGTACTGGCAGAGGAGAAAGGAGCACTCTCAGATCACCAGTTCGAATTTAGGAAATCGCGTTCAACTGTTGACGCCATAAAAGTGGTAGTCGATACTGCAGCTGAGGCGATACAAGGAGAAAGATGGCGATGGGGGACAAAAAATATTGTGCAGTAGTGACACTGAACATTAAAAATGACTCACAATGACGAACATTGAATCTCAAGTGAGAATACAACCCGATTTCACAACCAGCTTTCGAACGGAATGTGGTTTAAAGCAGGGAGATAGTTTAGCCCCCATGCTTTTTAACTTGGCACTACAGTATATCGTCCGAAAAATCCCAGTCGACACCAACGGGACACTACTATTCAAGTCAACCCAACTAGTAGCATACGCTGGCGACATTAACATTCTAGCAAGATCCTTCCCTAATGCTAAGGAGGTATTGTCAATCTTGACTCCGCCGCAAAAGAAGTCGGGTTGGACATTAATGAAAGCAAAACAAAAGTAATGACGCAAACAAGAAGGAGAACGCCAATCAAACAAAACATAACAATGGCGGAATATAATTTGGAGAGTGGACAACTTCATATATCTTGGGGCTAATCTAGCAAAGGACGGTAATGAAACAGACGAAATCAAACGACGGATAATACTAGCAAATAAGACGTATTATTCGGTACTTCCAATAATGAAATCCAAGAAAGTGCACAGGAACATTAAGCTGCGGATATATAAAACTATTATACGACCTGTGCTCTGTTATGGCAGCGAGACGTGGGCATTAACACGAACTTCCGAAAAAGCAGTTAACGCATTTGAAAGAAAGGTCCTCCGAAGAATTTTGGGGCCTGTGAAGGAAGAAACGGAATGGCGAATAAGATACAACCATGAGTTGTATCAACTCTTCGACGAGCCAGAAGCTTCAACTTTCATCAAGCTACGTAAACTGCAGTGGGCTGGCCATGTAGAGCGAATGGAAGACAGAAGAATCCCCAAACGTGCTCTGAAAGGCAAAGCGAGTGGTAGTCGGCCAGTAGACAAGCCACGCAAGCGATGGGAAGACTCGGTTTATGGAGATAGCAAAGCCATCTTAAAAATTAGCAGCTGGAGGACGCGGTCTTTGGATCGAGACGATTGGAGGCGACGACTTCAGGAGGCCAAGGCCTGATTTGGGCTGTCGCGCCATTGATGATGATGAAATATCTGTGCACATCAATATTATTTTCTCAGCACTTCTCAGTACCTGTTTAACTGAGAATATCTGGACCGTGGTCGATCGTTCAGCTCTAAAACTGCCTTCGTATTCACCAATTACTTTGTCAGCAAAGGGTTTAATTCTCTTTTCCAGAATTTTCGTCAAGATTTTATAAGACGTACACAACAGAGATATTCCTCGGTAGTTTTCGCAGCAAAATTTGTCACCTTTTGTATTAATTGGACATATGATACTCTTGCGCTAATCTTCAGGAAGTGTTTCCTGCGTCCATATGTCCGTGACTAATCTATGTAGGAGATGCGCTAAGCAGGTGTCTCCGGCTTTCAAAAGCTCAGCAGGAATTTGATCAGTGCCCGGCGCTTTGTTGTTCGGGTGGTTCTTCAGGGCGGTTTTAACTTCTTCGCGAGTGGGAGGTCTCGACTTTGTTTTTTCATCCTTTTAACAAGGGAATACGTGGCTAATTTAATATGTTCGTTCATGTTTTTGAGTTCGTCATTATTGCACTTCCTTTTTTTCTGCCTGTCTATTTTGATTGCAAATTGTCTAAGACTGAAGGGAGTCGAATGTTGATTCTAAGATGCTGTAGAAATCGTCTTTGTCTTCCATTGGGGCGTGGACATTAATAAGCCAAACATTAAAGAATTTTGTTTTAATGCGGATTGTACACAATCGTTCATTGACCGGTTTGAAGTTGGTGACTTCTACAATGGCGCTACAGCCCAAATCGGACCTTGGCCTCCTGATATTCAGGTTCGTTAACATTTTTTTGTTACTTATTGTGAAAGGGTTGTTAGCCCTTCGCACAACCCTCTTTCTACGAATTTGTCATTTTCTTAGATTAGTGCGGCTAAGGTATACCCAAGCAGGCAGTGTGCTGGAATTATATATATAATATATATATATATAATATAATTTATATATATAATATATATATATAATTATATATATAATATATATATATAATATATATATATAATATTATGCGAATTTTTCATTTTCTTAGATTGAGGTGACCAAGGTATATCCAAGCAAGCAATGTGCCGGAATTATATATTGCGCCGACCGGGATTTGAACTCACGACCTTGGCATTACAAGACCAACACACTACCTACTAGGCTATACCCTAGCTTTGTTGGTGACTAGGTGATTAAACTTGTTGTCGATTACAAACGCAACTGCAAACTCCCGGCTTCCTGATTTTTTCCCACTTTTGAAAATTATGTGTGATCCAATGTCAGTAACCTCGCTACCTAGCAATTTAATTTCTTGAAATGCAATGATGTTCATATTGTATTTGACTGCCTGTTCCAGAAGCGTTCTCCCTGCTCCTGCACTGCACATGGATCAGACGTTCCAAGATCCGAAGGAATAGTCCATTGTTCGGTTGCGTGGTTGCTATTGAATCAATCCAGTTCAAAGTATTGCTCCAGGTCTCAAAACGGGTGTGGTTTTTCTGAGGATGAGCTATTAACACATCGCCCAACCCCCCAACATGAAGGGCCATATTATAGTGCTAGAAAATTTGCGCCGTCCGCCGCACAGTGTGATATTTTCGCAATCTAGCGGGATTTAATTCCTGCATTGAAAATATCAATGAGTTTTGGATGGAATTACATCTCTATGGCATTCTATGAAGATCTATTTATGTTTTGATACCAGCATTTCCGCCGACTTTGCCCCACCCCCCGCTATTGGTGAAAATTTTGAATAAAACATCTTAATTTCTTTATTTAGTCAAAAAAAATTTTATTTAATATAGTTTCTTAATGATACCATACACTTCAGTTCTTAACCTAACTTATCCTATAAATATAATTATTTTACAAATATCTTGTCATATAAATTTTATTATTTCGGACATAACTTATCCCATAAATATAACTATCATTCTGAATCTGACTTCCTGGCTACAGTCACTTTCTTCATCCTCCATTATGGTTATAATTGGCTTTTCTAATAACTGTAGAGCTTCGTGGCTAATATTTGCTCGTTTGGTGTTAGGTTTATGTCGAAAACTAGCAATGTATGGATCGGATGATATTAGCAGTCGGTTCAGAAGATCGGTATTAGTGTGGATTCGAGATGTTTTTCTGGTAAAACGTTCCCTGAATTTCCTGGCATCTTTATTTCTAGCTTCTTGTGCTTCTTGAGATAGTTGACCTATTAGAAGTATACAAGAAGCTATTATATCCCTGCCATGATATAATCTTTTATGCACGCTTGTAAGCATATAGTACCAAGAATATTTTTCGAGGTACAAATTCCCAGTTTCTAAGGCGTATTTATCAAATGCATCTACATCAATTGAAAACCCACTGCCTATACTTTCTAGAAGAACGTGGAACCGTTTAATCAGCTCCACATTAACACCAGTAATTTCGGCAGATTTTCCCGCATTCCGGAAAAATCTGCGAGCCGTATTGCCGTCATTAGTATTACCAGATTTTTGCTTGGGAATGTCAACCAAAAGACAAATTTCATTACGAAACTTGGCTTGAATATTTTTTTTCCTGTCAGCTACTCGTTTCTTATTGTCTTCACCTTTCACTTGCCACACTTTTAAGTCGAGTTTGTAAGCAATGTGGAGGGCGCATTCTAAAAAACGTATCCAAGAATGAAGTGGTGATAATCCAAAGCTCAACGTTTCTGGATTTAAACTCTTTGAGGCAATTACTTCCAGCTTATTCATCTCTTTTGGAGTTGCTCCACACAAAAAACAGGTCGCGGATGAAGAATATGATGATAACGCAGTGCAGACTTTTCCATCAATCATTCTCAGAATTAGTTTGGCCTTTACAAACACTTCTATGGTATCCAAAGAAACTTTTGTGGAATTTAACAAGTCAACGTGATTTTTGACCAAATTTACTTCTTGATTTATTATTTCCCTCGACTCCTTAATAAAAATTAGTTTTATTGGGCGACAATATCGAGTAGAAGATGGAGAAGGGTTCTGCCAAATGATGCGTTTGGAATTCTCATTACCACAATGCATTTGGATAAGTACTATTGAAATACTGAAAAGACTATCATCCGACTGCCCCTCTTCTGAAAATCGTTGCTTATGCCTATTTTGATCTGACCCATCGCATCCCCACTTCATTAAAATCTGTATTTTTTCAGTACTAGAGTCTTCCAAAGATTGAATTACGTCTCTTTGCATACTACATAATAGTATTATGGTATGATCAATTAGGGATTGCAAATCAATTTCAGCTCAAGATTCTGAAACAGATATTCCAGCTGGGTAACATCTTTGTTTTGCCTCCTTTACGATGTTATAAACTGGGTATAGATGAGGGTGAAGATTTTTTATTTGGTCACGTATAACATTATACTGATGTCTGGAAAGATCAGCATCGACCATTAAAGAGAGGGCTTGATTACCCGACAACGTTTTCGGCTCGACGAAAGCCCTTCTAGCCTTCTTAATGGTGGTACCGCGAATGGGTGATGCAGATGACAGCTCCTTCAGAATCATAGCTGAATCTCTTTTTCCTATATGTCGTAATTTCACTTTAGCTGCAGTGGAAATTTCCTCGGTAGTATTACATTCTACAAGCTCTTTCACCTTTCCTTTTTTTGTCCTATCGCAGCATTCTCCGAAAGGTTTTTCAGGTCTTCCTGGTCTGGTTACACCTGATGTTGATGGAAGCTCACGAAGCGCACTTTGAGGAAAACCTACCATTTCTTCCAGTCAGTTATCATTGTTTCGCACGAAGCGATCTACATGCCTACCGCTTTCTCCCATGAAATTTAAAGGAAAATTTTCGTTCCAAAATCTCAATGTTTAGCATTAAACCTAGACCAAATTTTAATTATTTTCTTTTTTCTTTCTAATTACAAATAATATATCTATGAAAATAAAAAATAAATAAACTGCCAACAAGTCGGGCGAAACTTTATTATTCTTGGGACATGTTGCGGATGTGTGGAAAGTCAATATGCAGGTAAGAGTGGTTAGGGAAGACTAAGTGAAAGGGAGTTCTTGAGCAGGGCTGTTGTCTATTTAACAATATTTCATTCGTTTCTACAAGTTTGGGTTTTTATGGAGGGGAGGAGGAGGGGTAATAGTAAGGGTGGGTGGATGTTAATAGCTTTTTAATTAATTGCTTGAATCACGTCCAATATTCTCTGTGTAGAATGTGTCTCATAGACGAAGTTCATAAAATTCGGTGTATTTTACATTCACGAAACCGAACATTTGTATGGGAGGGGGTAGAGTAGGTAGGGGAATCGTAAATTTTGATATGCAGTTTTATTTCGATTCTCTTTTAAGGTGCTTTTATAAAATTTCAAGTTCATATCTTTTAGTTTGTTGGTTATTAGTTGATTTATGAAATTGGTCGAAATCATAGTTTTGTATGGGAGGGGGTAGAAGAGCAAGCGCGATTTGAAAATTTTCAAAGCAATTTCATTTGAATTATTTTTATAAGTTTCAATGCAAAATTTGAATTTGATAACTTTTAAGAGTTAGCTGATAACTTATTTCATAAAAATGCTCGAAAAAATAATTTTGTATGGGAGGGGGTAGAGGAGGTAGGGGAATCGTAAGACTTGTGATGCAATTTTCTTTCTTTTTAGTTGTAAGGTGCTCGTACAAAATTTCAAGTTCGCAGCTTGCAAATTGTTTGTTATTAGTTGATTTAATGAAATTGGTCGAAATCATACTTTTGTATGGGAGGGGGTAGAAGGGTAAGCGTGATTTCAAAAGTTTTAACGTAATTTCATTTCAATTATTTTTGTAAGTTCTTATGCAAAATTTCAAATTGATAGCTTTTAATAGTTAGGTGGTAATTGATTTCGTGAAAATGGTCGAAAAAATAATTTTGTATGGGAGGGGGTAGAAGTTTTAAAGATTTTCAACCAGCTAATAATTCATTCTTTGAGGGATTTTTTTTAAATGCATTTCGCAAATTTTCAAGTTTCTACCTTAAAATTTCATTCAAAAATTTTCAGCTTATGTGTTTTTTCATTTCACATGAAACACCTTGTGCACGTTAGACCAGGGGGGTCGGTGCATAACAATTGTAGAATTTATATTATTTTTTATGTATGTACAATAAATTGATATATTGATCTGCAAAATTTAAAGTCTGTATCTTTTACCAGAGCCCTAAAAAAATTACTCAAAATTTTCAACATTTTTGCTTTCCACCTCCCTCCCCTTACACCCCCCCACTTAATTTTTTTACCAAAATTGAAAACTATATAGTTCTATGATCTGACAAATTTTTGATGTGATATCTGCCCTCAATTTTGAGATATAATGGTTTGAAATTTTGGAAAGTTCAATGCTCCCCATTTTTCCCCACTACTATTTAGTCCAAATATTATATTTTTTTCCTATTTCTCTAGTATAGCTTAATATAAGTACCAAGTTTCAATTGCAGAGCTCAACAAATAGTCGAGATATTGATTTTTATGAGTTTTTCTTTGCACCCCCCTGACTCTCCCCCTTACAATAATTAGCCTCTACGTAAGCTGATTCCAGTGAATCTGTATGCCACCTTGATGGTCTAAAATTGTAAATTTTTTATGCTAAGTAATTTCGAAGATATAATCATTTGAAAAAAAAATTCGGCCGACAATTGGTTTTTAGCCCCCCCTTTTTGCACCCCAATGGATAAAAAAATTAGATTAATTTTAAAAGTTGTCCCATAAACCCTTTTATATGTATATTGATTTTTAGCTTCCTAGCTGTAACCATGTTTGAGATATTTGAATTCTTAGTTTTCGGTTTAAGTGCTCCCCCCGCCTCCCCCTGAACCCTTACACCCCCAAAAATGAGTGTCCTCCTGAGATCCGCAACTACCTACAATCCCTCCAAAAATGAGCTTTCTATCTCGAAGGGTTTGGGAGTTAATGTGCTCTGAGCGTACACACCGGCGGACGGCGGACGGCGTACAGACAGACGGATTTTTTTTTTTTGCATTTTTAGGCTAATTTAGTCACGAAACGCGAAAAAACAAAATTTCAGGGTAGCAAATTTTTTTTTTTTTCCCCAAGTCGATCACAATACTTTATTATTAAAATAATAAAGTAAAAATAGGTTCCAACAATATAACATAGACGTATAATCTTCGAGCAAAGTCAAACGAATGATTACTGAAAAATTTTCCTTTCAATTAAATTACCTGAAAACTGGACTTTGACCTGCGACTACTCCTAAACGGTTAATTTTTGGGAAAAAACTAATTAATTGGATAGTTACCTAAACAATCATATAGTTAAATAGGGTAATATTTGACATGAAATTTTTGAATTAAATCCCGCTAGATTGCGAAAATATCACACTGGGCGCCGGTGTGTACACTCAGCACATATTAACTTGTAAGCCCTTCAAGATAGGAAGTTCGCTTGTGGGGAGGGTTTTAGTTGCGGATCTAAAGCAGACACGCATTTCGGGGGTGTAAGGGTTCAGGGGAAGGCGGGGGGAGCCGAAAAATGTGGAAAAAGGGGGGGGGGCTAAAAATCAATTGTCTGCCGATTTTTTTTTTCAAATGATTATATCTTCGAAAGTACTGACCATAAAAAATTGATATTCTTATCTCTCATACAAAAGTATGATTTCGACCAATGTCAATAAATCAAGTGCTAACCAACAAATTTCAAGCTACGAACTTGAAATTTTGTACGGTCACCTTACAAGAGAAATGAAATAAAACTACATCACAAATTTTACAATTCCGTTACCTTCTCTACCCCGTCCCATATAAATGATTGGTTTCGTGAATTTAAAATACACCAAATTTTATGAAAATTCTATGAAACTTCAACTATGAAACTGACATTCTATGCAGAAAATATTGGACGTAATTGAAGCAATCAATTGAAAAATTATTGACATCCACCCACCCTTAACATGACCCCTCCCCTCTCCATCATAAAAACCCAAACTTGCGTAAACGAATGAAATATTGATTACATCTACTGGAGCTATTGATTCCCAATTAAGTGTTAAATTGGCAGCATCCCTCTCCTGAAGGGGTTCCACTTGTGAAAGCATGTTTCCTTGTGAAGGGGGTTCCCCTTGTGAAAGGGGGTTCCTCTTAGTCTTTCCTAACCACTCTAACTTGCATATTGACTTTCCGTGCATCTTTAACTTGTCCCAAAAATAATAAAGTTGCGCCCGACATTTTGGCACTTTATTTCTATTTCATTAGCACTCGCACTTTTAAGTCCAGATGGACAACACCCGTTGAGGTATGATGAGCACAATCGATGTGTATATCATAGTAAAAACACTATGATAGTTACGATACTATTACCCTATCTACACCCATCCAACCACCCCCACTATTATAAAACCAAAATAAGGAATGTTAACGTGGGTATTTGTATATTGGCAAATCGAAATTCCTACCATAATTTTCCGTGTAACCAAAACTCATATTTTGCGCTTAATAAGGTTCAGAAATTCTCCCTAAATGAAGGACGAGGGATACAAAAAATCTGTTTGGTAAAAAAAAGTATTATGTACATAAGATATCCGATTAATATTTGTCCCAACCATGGCAACAGGTCACGAGCTTCAGACCAGTAAGTGAAAGATTGTGTGCAATCCGAATAAAGACTAAATTCTTCAACACTTGGTTGATCAACGTTCACGCACCAACAGAAGACAAGGACGATATAACTAAAGACGAATTTTATGCCACCCTAGAGACAACCTATGACTCACTGCCCTGGAATGACCTAAAAATTGTCTTAGGGGATTTTAATGCAAAAGTCGGAAAGGAGGAGGCTCATAGAGGAACAACAGGAGGGCACAGTCTGCATGACATAACCAACGACAATGGCCAACGTCTTATTGATTTCGCAAGCAGCAAAAATATCATAGTAAGCTCTACGTGCTTCCCACATCGCGATATTCACAAACGAACGTGGGCATCACCAGATGGTCACACCTTCAACCAAATAGACCACGTTCTAATTGAGAAAAGGGCTGCTTCCAGCATACTTGATGTACGAACTCTCCGCGGTGCGAATTGTGACTCTGACCACTATCTAGTCAGAGCTAAGTATCAATGCAAAATAGCTTATCGTGGATATTCGAAAACGAGTAGAGCTCGCAAATTCAATGTCGACAAGCTTAACGACGAAACGGTGGCGCAGGCTTACATGTTAGCATGTAATAAACACCTGACACCAATATATGAAGATATCAAAAATATGCCAGTGGAGAATGCGTGGATAAAAATACGAGACGACATCAAATCCTCCGCGGAAGAGGTATTAGGATATCAAGCACGGCGAAACAGTAATGATTGGTTCGACCAAGAATGTCGCGACGCAATAGATAGAAAGAACGAAGCTTACAAAATTTTTACTGAACGACCAACACGAGCCAAAAAAGAAAGATATGACGAGCTTAGGCGATATGCGAAAAAGACCTGCAGACGAAAACAAAGGAAGTACCATAATGACAAAATACAAAAAATGGACGACGACATGAGAAAAAATAAAACGCGGGACGCATACGTAATAGTAAAAGACTTAAAAAAGGGATATAAACCAAAAACCAGTCTCTGCAAAGACGCAGAGGGCAATATCATCAGCGACACAGAAGAAATCAAAAGGAGATGGACTTTGAACATCTTTTGAATCCCATCCCAGTAGCACCGATAACGACAGACAACATTTCAATTGAAGCCTCAACTGACGAACATGAACCATCATCGACACCACCCACGCTTGCTGAAATCAAAGCAGTCCTATGTGACCAAAAACGAAACAAAGCGCCGGGAATTGACGAAATACCAGTTGAACTTCTGAAAAACGGTGGAAACTGTGTCGCTGAAATACTGTGATATGATATGCAAAATTTGGACAGAGGAAATTATACCCGACGACTGGCGAAAAAGCATTATATGTCCAATTTACAAGAAAGGAGACAAACTCTGCTGTGAGAACTACAGAGGTATATCATTGTTGTGTACGTCCTATAAAATACTGACAAAAATAATTGAACGTCGTCTTAAGCCCTATACAAATCAAATAATTGGCGAATACCAAGGTGGATTCAGAACCGGACGATCTACAACAGACCAGATATTCTCGGTGAAACAGGTGCTTGAGAAATGCTGGGAATATAACACAGGCGTGCACCAAATATTCGTAGATTTTAAACAAGCATACGACAGTATCGACAGGAGTGTACTGTACCAAATCATGCTTGACTTTGGAATTCTCCAAAACTAGTCCGACTAACAAGACTCACAATGACGAACACTGAATCCCAAGTGAGAATACAAACCGATTCCACAACCAGCTTTCGAACGGAATGTGGTTTAAAGCAGGGAGATGGTCTAGCTCCTATGCTTTTCAACTTGGCACTAGAGTATGTCGTCCGAAAAATCCCAGTCGACACCAACGGGACACTAATATTCAAGTCCACCCAACTAGTAGCATACGCTGACGACATTAACATTCTAGCAAGATCCTTCCCTAGTGCTAAGGAGGTATTTTTCAATCTTGACTCCGCCGCAAAAGAAGTCGGGTTGCGCATTAATGAAAGCAAAACAAAAGTAATGACGCAAACAAGAAGGAGAACGCCAATCAGACAAAACATAACAATTGCGGAATATAATTTGGAGAGTGTGGACAACTTCATATATCTTGGGGCTAATCTAGCAAAGGACGGTAATGAAACAGACGAAATCAAACGACGGATAATACTTGCAAATAAGACGTATTATTCGGTACTTCCAATAATGAAATCCAAGAAAGTGCACAGGAACAATAAGCTGCGGATTTATAAAACTGTTATACGACCTGTGCTCTGTTATGGCAGCGAGACGTGGACATTAACGCGAACTTCCGAAAAAGCAGTTAACGCATTCGAAAGAAAGGTCCTCCGAAGAATTTTGGGACCTGTGAAGAAAGGAACGGAATGGCGAATAAGATACAACCATGAGTTGTATCAACTCTACGATGAGCCAGAAGCTTCAACGTTCATCAAGCTACGTAAACTGCAGTGGGCTGGCCATGTAGAGCGAATGGAAGACAGAAGAATCCCCAAACGTGCTTTTAAAGGCAAAGCGAGTGGTAACCGGCCAGTAGGCAAACCACGCAAGCGATGGGAAGACTCGGTTGATGAAGACAGCAAAGCCATTTTAAAAATTACCAGCTGGAGGACGCGGTCTTTGGATCGAGACGATTGGAGGCGACGACTTCAGGAGGCCAGGGCCCGATTTGGGCTGTCGCGCCATTGATGATGATGGCATTTCGCTACCGTGATATATTACACAAATTAGAGCACGATAACTATTTAGGTCTTTAAGTACATACATATATGGCTGTATGGAAAAATTAACAATTTACATGTAATTGTGTCATCAGGAATCGATTACCATCCGAAAATCGGGTTTGCAGTAGTCCCATGTCCAGAGAGATCACGTTTTTCTTAATATTTGTCATTGAGTAGCTATGACTTACTTTTCAAAAGCCGATTTAAGTCGACAAATATTTACATAGTATGTTAGATGGGTTAAACGCAATTTAACTATTTTCAAAAAAATAAATATGCTGTCTTAGGTATCCTGTCTTAAAATCAGGAATTGGAAGTCGTTTTTCTTCTAGAATGGAATTATGATTGATTTATTCAGCCAGTCTCGAACGATTAAGTGAATATCCGATTATGTAATAACTGAAGCAACTTAAATAAATTATCGAAAGAATTCTGTTAATATTTGAATGAAATACGATCTAATCCCGGTGCTTTTTTATTCAATTTTCAATTTCATTCAGTGAAAACGGACAATATTGTCTTACTAAAATATATAGGTACTATCGCTTTGTCAAATCGCTTATGTTTATCTTAAAACAATTTATTTGAGGTCAGGTATATTTTGTAATAAATCACGAATTTCGCATAGTTTTATATAAATCGAGCAAAAGTTTCCGCACCATCATTAATGATTTGCTTATACTGAATCAGAATCTGGAATTTTTCGTGATAAGCAACAAAACAAATTTAAGGGTGCGACGCACTTTCTTTATATTGCAATATTTACGTACAAATACGATTAATTCAAAGTGTTATACATAATAGCCCACACACTGCGATAAGAAATAGTTTATGCATATCGAAATATACATAACAATGGTTATTTAATGTAAACATATTCATACTTTTAAAGATTTTATAGAAAGTAAGATATTTGCAGTATCTCTTGCCGCAATTTATTATTATATCAATATAGCGCAGTAAATTTACCTATTTAAATTTATTATATTAATTTTATGTAATAAGTTTTATCTAACCGCAAGTAATGGTAATTTAAATATTGTTTACCAAAGAGCTTTCTTTTCAGTTTGTCTAAATTTTTTTTGTTAGTCAATAAAATTCACGGATATCACGAGAATTTCAAAAATTATTATGACTTTCCATCCCGTTTTTTACCGTGTTTGCAATTTTCCATCCCAATTCGTAGATTTTTCGATAGACAACATTTCCTACGGAAGTCTAACCTAAAAGCTGACGACTGACTCAGTCTTGAGAATTGTGTTAATTTAGAAATACATGTTGTCATCGAGGTGGGTCCAGACAATCTACGAGCCTACTAAGCATTAAAAAAACCAACTACATAGCTTAAAATCCGATAAATAGTCGAGATTCTGGCCTGAAGAAATGCTTCGAAAACCTTCTGGCTCCATAAATAATAACGAATGTTTTTCCTTTCACAACGTTCGATTTGAAAAACCACTGCGCAGTCGCATGATGGAAGAAAATGACCAACAAAATGTTTTGACTTTTAGCCAAGAAATTGTTGCTTGTTAAAAAGCAACTTGGGTTGGGCGATTGGTTCATGTTTTGCGGGTCTTAGGAAAACGTCCAGCAAGATCAGTTTGGGGTCTGTCCCGAACGTTAGAAGGTCTCGTTTATTTCAAACCTTCGCGCGCAATTGCTCTAAATTCGTGCGATCGTGACTTAAACATTGCCCGCCCGAGTTCTATTCTTTTGAGCGATAACTATTTTTTTTTGTTTTTTTTCATAAATTTAATACTGAAATAAAAGTCTTTCCGCATGGCAGCCAGATAATTTTCAGTTTTTGCATAAACGGTTTTCAAAATAGCTCGGAAATTTAACAATAATCTCATAGAAAAGTTTATGATTAAGGTATGCATGCGATACCTGTGCAAGGCAATTCATGTGTACATGGGCACTGGTGCAAGGACTTTTGCTGAACTCGCGTCTTATGAAATTCTTTATAGATAATGGCCAGGTAAAGTTAATGAACAGGTTAAATTACAATGCAGTGCTTCCATATGTGCAAGAAGTGCAACAATGAAGACAGTTTGATTGCAATGGGCAGGCAATTCGAGTCATACGATATGTATGGGAAATATTTTTAGTGGACTTTAGCACTTTGCAGTTACATGTTGCAAAAATAATTAATGAACATATAACGGAGAATATTGTTATTATATTTATACCAATACCGAAATACCAAAGAAAAATAAACTGCCAACAAGTCGGGCACAACTTTATTGTTTTTGGGACAAGTTGAGGATGCATTGAAAGTCAATATGCATGTTAGAGTGGTTAGGGAAGACTAAGTGAACGGGGTTTCTAAGGCAGGGCTGTTGTCAATTTAACACTTAATTGCGGATACGATCAATAGCTCTAATACATGCAATCAATATTTCATACGTTTATGCAAGTTTGGGTTCTTATGAAGTATGATATGATAGTAAGTGTGAGCGAATGTTATTAATTTTTTATTTGATTGCTTGAATCACGTCCAATATTCTATGTATAGAATATGTTTCATAGAAGAAGTTGCATAGAATTTTCATAGGATTCCGTGTATTTTACATTGACGAAATCAAACAATTGAATGGGAGGGGGTAGAGGAGGTCAGGGAATCGCACAATTTGGAGGAAATAGAACAATTTTTGCCTGAATTTATGCATTTCTATGGGAGGTGGCAGAGAGAGTGGGAGTTTTTGGATGATTTTGAATCTCCTTATCAATATCCTAATCACATTGCTTTGTTACTCATATGTTCGACGGAGAAATACTTTTCTTGAATTTACAATACAAATATTTGTATGGGAAGTGGTAGAAGGAGTGAAGGGAAGCTTATACATTTTTTTAGCATTTATTGCAATTTTTAAGGAACAAATTATAGCAAAATTTTTAGGTTGTACTTTTCTAGTTTCAATGAAAATCGATTAAATGCATTTACCAAAAGTGTGCATTTGTATGGGAGGGGGTAAAAGGAGTATTCGAATCAAAACCAAATTTTTTGACATCAATGATACTTGCAATAGTATTTTCTCAAAATTTAAAGTTGATAGCCTTGACGATTTTGGAGAAAAATAATTTAGTTAAAATTCAGAAATTTCGTGAAATTTGTATGGGAGGGGGTAGAAAGAGTGAGGTGAAGTAAACAATTTTTACAGAATTGGTTGCAATTGTAATAAAATTAATTTTTCTTTTAGCTTTGCTAGGTGCGATGCAAACTGAATAAATGCATTTTTGAAAATTGTACATTTGTATGGGACGGGGTAGAAGGGGTCAGGGGATCACATAAATATTTTTTGACAGTAATGATATTTACATTATAATACTATTACCTAATTTTCAAGTCAATAGCTGAAACGGTTTCAGAGAAAAATCAATTTCTTTAAATTTCGAAAGTTCACGAAATTTGTATGAAAAAGTGGGGGATGTGACCTGTTCACGAAGTTAAAGTTACTTTTTTGCTAAAAGTGATATATGAGAAATTTCAGCACGATAGGTCAAGCTTCCGAGAGTTATTTTGTAGACAGACGGGCAGACAGGCGGACAGACGGTCACTCGGAATCGAGATTTTTGAGCAACAACAAATATTTCTGTACCCTTGGCGATGTTGTGTGATCATAATTTCTTAGCGTTATAAACGGTAAGGCAAACACAACACTCTCTCAGATTTTATCTAGAGTATAAAAAACATAACAGAATTATGATTGAGCGTAAAGCCCTCTAGATGGAATGGGAACGACTTTAATATACCGAAAAATATGTCCATCTCAAACTCTTTTGAACAGTGAATAGTGACTTGGAGGTGGTATAAGTATAGCGGGAGGTTTATATTTTTCGTATATGACACTGAACATGGCATGCAAAATGTTTTTTGCTGAATTCAAAGTTCTTATATTCATTATTTTTAAGGAAATTGGATATAGTTTTCCTGAAATTGGGACATTTGTATGGGAGGTGGCAGAGGACGTGGAGCATTTACGATGATTTTGAAACTGCTTATCATCATCCTAATCACCATGATTTGGTTCAAAGTCGATAGCTCTCATATATTCGAAGTAGAAATGCTTTTCTTGAATTTATATTACAGATATTTATATGGGAGGGGGTAGAAGGAGTGAAGCGGAGCTAATAGTTTTTTCAAACGTTAAATGCAATTATTAAAAAACAAATTCTGGCAAAATTTTAAGTTTGTACTTTTTCTAGTTTTAACTGAAATCGATATAATGAATTTAACAAAAATTATACATTTGCGTGGGAGGGGGTAGAAGGAGTGTACGGATCAAAACAAATTTTTTTCGCGTTATTGATATCTCAATTTTTATACTTGAAACAAAATATCAAGCTGATCGCTTTGACAGTGTCGAAGAAAAATAAATTAATTTAAATTTCATAATTTCGTGGAATTTGTATGGGAGGGGGTAAAAGGAGTGAGATGAAGTTCATAATTCTTTTTAGAACTAATTGTAATTATAGTAGAATTAATTCCGGCAAAATTTCGTCTTTTCAGCTTTACTAGTTTCAATGAAAATTGAAAATATGTATTTTTCAAAATTGTGCATTTGTATGGGAGGGGGTAAAAGGAGTGAGGGATCGGATCAATATTCTGTGATGTTAATGACATCTATATCATAATACTTTGACCTAAATTTCAAGTCGATAGCTTAAATAGTTTCAAAGAAAAATCAATTTCTTAATATTTCGAAATTTCATTGAATTTTTAAGGGAGGGGGTAGAAGGAGTGGAGGGATGTAGCCCATTCACGAACTGAAAGTTACTTTTTTGCTAAAAATTACACACAAAAGTTATATCACTATATCTCAAAGCCTTCGAGAGGTACGCTGTAGACAGACGCACAGACGGACAGACAGACAGACGGACAGACAGACAGACAGACAGACGGACAGACGGTCACTTAGCGTTACAAACGATAAGGCACACACAATATACTCCCAGATTTCATCTAGAGTATAACATTTTTATTTTTTATTTTTAAGGTTTGTCCAATAAACTCCTCTATATGTGTCTTGATTTTCAGCTTCCTAGCTAGAACCATGGTTGAGATATTCAAATTCCTATTTTTGGTTATAGCGCTCTCCATGCCTCACCCTTAACCCTTACACCCACCAAAATGGCTGTCCGCCTGAGATCTGCATCCATCTACAATCCACCCAAAAATAAACTTTCTATCTTGTAGGGTTTGGGAGTACACGTACTGCGTACAGACAGACGATTTTTCTTTTTCAATTTTAGGCTATTTTAATCATGAAACGCAAAAAAACAAAATTCCAGAGCGGCAAATTTTTTTCCCAAGTCGATCATAATACTTTCTTATTAAACTAGCGACCGCCCGCGAATTTATCCGCGTAAGAATCGCAAAATAAGCAATTTTTGAGTTAGTAATACATTATCCGGGATATATGTATAAACTGATTATTTTATTGGCCCTTTGAAGACAATGGTTTCTATGTTGTTGGAATCAGTTCCACAAATTATTAAGACGAATTTTTAACCACGATACTCGCATTTGAATGGGACAGGCTCGTGATCAAATCAATCCCGTGATCTAAGACCATATTCGTATTGCAAGCACTAAGGACATGTAAATAGTTATAGCTTGTGTTAATTAAAAAAAATTCCCAAATAAAATAACATTAAGCTTAAAACCGACCAAGAATGTCGCGATGCAATAGATACAAAGAACGAGGCTTACACAATTTTTACTGAACGACCAACACGAGCCAAAAAAGAAAAAGAAAGATATGACAAGCTTAGGTGATATGCGAAAAAGACCTGCAGACGAAAACAAAGGAAGTACCATAATGACAAAATACAAAAAATGGACGACGACATGAGAAAAAATAAAACACGGGACACATATGCAATAGTAAAAGACTTAGAAAAGGGATATAATCCAAAAACCAGTCTCTGCAAAGAAGAAGGAAACATCATCAGCGACAAACAAGAAATCAAAAGGAGATGGGCTTCCTACTTTGAACATCTTTTGAATCCCACCCCATTAGCACCGATCACGACAGACAACATTTCAATTGGATCCTCAACTGACGAAGATGAACCATCATCGACACCACCCACGCTTGCTGAAATCAAAGCAGCCCTATGTGACCAAAAACTAGACAAAGCGCCGGGAATTGACGAAATACCAGTTGAACTTCTGAATAACGGTGGAAATTGTGTCGCTGAAATATTGCACAACATGATATGCAAAATTCGGACAGAGGAAATCATACCCGACGATTGGCAAAAAAGCACTATATGTCCAATTTACATGAAAGGAAACAAACTCTGCTGTGAGAATTATAGAGGAATATCATTGTTGTGTACGTCCTATAAAATACTGACAAAAATAATTGAACGTCGTCTTAAGCCCTATACTAATCAAATAATTGGCGAATACCAAGGCGGATTCAGAACCGGACGATCTACAACAGACCAGATATTCTCGGTGAAACAGGTGCTTGAGAAACGCTGGAAATATAACACAGACGTGCACTAAATATTCGTAGATTTTAAACAAAGATACAACAGTATCGACAGAAGCGTACTGTACCGAATCATGTTTGACTTTGGAATTCCTCCAAAACTAATCCGACTAACAAGACTCACAATGACGAACACTGAATCTCAAGTGATAATACAAACCGATTCCACAACCAGCTTTCGAACGGAATGTGGTTTAAAGCAGGGAGATGGTCCAGCACCCATGCTTTTCAACTTGGCACTAGAGTATGTCGTCCGAAAAATCCCAGTCGACACCAAGGGGACACTACTATTCAAGTCCACCCAACAAGTAGCATACGCTGACGACATTAACATTCTAGCAAGATCCTTCCCTAGTGCTAAGGAGGTATTTCTCAATCTTGACTACGCCGCAAAAGAAGTCGGGTTGCGCATTAATGAAAGCAAAACAAAAGTAATGACGCAAACAAGAAGCAGAGCGCCTATCATACAAAACATAACAATGGCGGAATATAATTTGGAGAGTGTGGACAACTTCATATATCCTGGGCCTAATCTAGCAAAGGACGGTAATAAAACAGACGAAATCAAACGACGGATAATACTTGCAAATGAGACGTATTATTCGGTACTTCCAATAATGAAATCCAAGAAAGTGCACAGGAACAATAAGCTGCGGATATATAAAACTATTATACGACCTGTGCTCTGTTATGGCAGCGAGACGTGGGCATTAACGCGAACTTCCGAAAAAGCAGTTAACGTATTTGAAAGAAAGGTCCTCCAAAGAATTTTGGGACCTGTGGAGGAAGGAACGGAATGGCGAATAAGATACAACCATGAGTTGTATCAACTCTACGACGAGACAAAAGCTTCAACGTTCATGAAGCTACATAAACTGCAGTGGGCTGGCCATGTAGAGCGAATGGAAGACAGAAGAATCGCCAAACATGCTCTGAAAGGCAAAGCGAGTGGTAACCGTCAAGTAGTCAAGCCACGCAAGCGATGGAAAGACTCGGTTGATGATGATAGCAAAACCATCTTAAAAAACATAATATGACTACGATTGAGCGTAAAGCCCAATCGTGCGATACTCTAGATGAAGAGAAATGTTTTTATTTTTATGCAGCAGATTGGAATATTATAGAAGTAATATGTTCCAAATTTCAGATCAATAACTTTTACACTTTTCGAAAAAATCCGTTTATAGACAAATTGCGTAATTGTGTCATTTTGTATGGGAGGGGGTAGAAGGGGTAAAGCTAACCGTCTAATTTTTTTTGGTCTCACTAATAATTATAAATAAATAGTTAGTGCACAATTTTAGCTTGATCAATTGTATACGCACTGAGTAAATTGGTTTAGAGCATTTCATGAAAAAGTGCAGTTTGTATGGGAGGTGGTGGAAGGAGAGAGAGGACACAAATAATTTTATATAGTAGAATGAAATCATTATAAAAGTATTATATTCCAAATTTCATACCAATAGCATATAAACTTTTCGAGAAAAGTATACAGTAATCGATCTGGTATACTATTTTGGATCGTTTCAAATTAATCATTTTAAAAATAGTCTTGGACGAATTTTGGATTTAATCTTTGTAACTAATGAATTTAAGTATACTACATTTTTAGTGGATTTTCCGCTCTTAAATAACTCTAGTCATCATACTGCTTTTGGTTTTTTAATGGAATTCTATAATTTTGAGCCTATATCTTGTAATAGTTTAGGCAATATGCGCTATGACTTCTCTAAAGCCGATTTTGTTGCTCTTAATGACTATTTTTTTCTATTGACTGGAATTCTAATTTTTCAAATTTAAATTTATCTTGTGCTTATTCAACTTTTATGTCTATTTTATGTGATGCATTTAAATTATATGTGCCTTCGCGGAATGAAAAGTCGTGCCCTAAACTTCCATGGTCCAACAAGAAATTGAGCAACCTAAAAAACGTAAAAAATAAAGCTTTTAAGCGTTTTAGGAAAACTGAGTCTTTTTACGACCGGAACAAATTCGTTCGTCTTAGGAAGGAGTTTGATTGGCTTTATCGCTTTCTTTATAGACAATATATCGACTCAGTTGAATCAAAGATTAAACGTAATAGTAAATCCTTTTGGATCTTCTTCAACTCCAAACGTAATTCCTCATTACTGCCTAATTCAATGGAGTTTCTAGGAGAGGTATCGAACTCTGCTGAAGGGTCCTGTGAACTGTTCACTTCATTTTTCAAGTCAACCACAACAGTCGATTCAAATTTTTCAGGAAGGTTCGATGGTTTGGTCCCCATTGTTGATCTGGGCAGTTTAACTCTTACTGAAGATGATGTATCAGTTGCTCTATGCAATTTAGACATTCAAAAAGGATCTGGTTTCGATCAAATTTCGGCTATGTTCTTAAAAGGTTGCGCTTCATCGCTTTATGAAATGTTAACTATTATTTTCAACAAGTCGCTGGAGTCCGGTTCATTTTTGGATACCTGGAAACTGTCTTTCATAACTCCAATATTTAAGTCTGGTCGCAGACATATGGTTGAAAATTATAGACCTATATCCAAACTATCCTCCATCCCTAAATTATTTGAAAGCATAGTTAAGGAAAAGCTATTTTTTCATATTAAAGAGGTTATTTCAAACTGTCAGCATAGTTTTGTTTGCGGGCGTTCTACGTCTACAAATTTAACGACTTTCACTAAATATTGTATAGATGCAATGGAACAAGGCTTTCAATTTGACGTCTTCTATTCAGATTTCAAAAAGGCATTTGATCGGGTTCATCATGGTCTTTTGATTGAAAAATTGAAGGCACTAGGGTTTCATTATAATCTGTTGAACTGGTTTTCATCTTACGTGACGAATAGAAGACAAGTTGTGCGAATAAATGGAATTTCTTCATCGTGTTTTGATGTTAATTTTGTAAACGACATTCCGTCAATATTTAAATTTTCTAGCTCTCTCTTGTACGCTGATGATGTTAAACTCTTTTCTAAGATTTCAAGCTTGGGTGATTGTCTTGAACTTCAGGCTGATATTTCTGAGCTCTATAATTGGTGTGACGTTAACTTGTTAGAACTTAATTATGATAAATGCAAAATATTTTCTGCCTACAGAAAATCTTTTCCCATTTTATTTGACTACAACTTAAATAACAGATCTCTTCATAGATCCTCGGAGGTAATGGATCTTGGCGTGTTCGATCCATTCTAATTTAAACTTTAATTCTCATATCGACTACATAATCTGCAAAGCTAATTCAAATCTGGGTTTTGTAAAACGTAATGCTAAAGATTTCATTGACCCATACACTGTCAAAGCACTCTATGTTTCTCTTGTGAGACCTATTTTGGAATTTAGCTGTGTGGTTTGGGATCCTGTATATCAGATTCATGTGTTGCGGATTGAACGAATTCAACGTAATTTCTCTAGATATGCTCTTCGTAAGTTTAACTGGAGCGCTGACATTCCCACGTATGAAACCAGATGCCAATTAATTGGCTTGCAATCTTTGGCTCATCGAAGGAAGTTATTATGTGTGATGTTTATAAAGGATGTTATCTCCTATCGCATTAAAAGCCCTGAATTGCTTAGCTATCTACCAATTTATGCTCCAGAAAGGCCATTGAGGCAGAGAGCGATTTTTCATCCCACCGCGCACCGCACAAATTATGGACTTAATGAACCTTTTTCTAGATGCATCTCCTACTTTAATATGATATGCGACAAAATCGATTTTACTGACAGTCGACCGCAGTTCAAAGCCTATATTGTAGCAAATTTATAAAAAAATTTTTTTTTTAATGTTTCTTATTGTTTTGGTTTTTCTTAATTTTTAATGTGTACAGATTTTTAATTGTAATTCTTTAATCTGTTGAGATATCCTCTACAGATGAATAAATTAATAAATAAATAAAAACCGATTATTGATAAACTGCGTAATTGTGTCATTTTGTATGGGAGGGGGTAAAAGGGGTGGAGCGATTTGGCCCGTTCACGAACTTGTCTTTACTTTTTTGTCAAAAACTATGTGCACAAAATTTGAACTTTCTAGATCAACGCGTTCTCAAGCTAGAGACGACACGGACGGACGGACGGACAGACGGACGGACAGACGGACGGACGGACAGACGGACGGACGGAAGGACATCCGGTTTTGAAATTTTTGAGTGAATATATGAACTTCTGCATCATTAATTTTTTCTCCGAGCCTTATTTCTTAGCGTTACAAACTTTGTGGCAAACTTATAATACTCTCAGATTTCATCTAGAGTATAATTAGCAGCTGGAGGACGCGGTCTTTGGATCGAGACGATTGGAGGCGACGACTTCAGGAGGCCAGGGCCCGATTTGGGCTGTCGCGCCATTGATAATGAAGCTTAAAACCATAACAGGACTACGACTCTGCGTAAAGCCCAATCATACGATACTACAGATGACATATTGGTGATGTTAAGAATTTTGTATGGGGAGTGGTATAAGGGGTGATAGTACTGAACTAATTTGTTTCACATCATGCCAGAGTAGCTATAAAAATGTTTTGTACCAAATTTAAGCTTCAAAAATTGAATAGGTACTGAGAAACTCAGTGCATTAGATTTACTGAAATTGAACAATTTGTATAGGAGGTGGTGCAAGGAGGGGAGTGTTTTTTGGTGATTTTTCGAGAAACAAAACTGAAACATTTTAAATTTTAGTTCAGTAACGTTCACACTTTTCAAGAAAATAGAATATTTGAAAAGTTGTGAAATTGTGTGACTTTGTATGAGAGGGGGTAGCAGGAGTTAAGCTAATCGATTAATTTTTCCTGATATTAAAAATAATGCTTGATTAAAGCTTACGTGTTGAGAAAATTGGCTTAGAGTATTTCATGAAAAAGTGCAGTTTGTATGGGAGGTGGTGGAAGGAGTGAGGGATTTTTAGGGATTTTTCGAAAAACAACTACAATTATTAAGCAATTGATATATTTTAATTTTTAGATCTGTGACTTTCAAACTTTCCAAGAAAATCGAATTTTTGTGAAGACGTGGAATCGCATCACATTGTACGGGAGGGGGTAGAAATAGTGAAGATAATCGGTTAGTTTTACCCAATATTAATAATATAATATAAAATGCTAATTAAGGATTTGGAACAAAATTTTAGCTCGATGGAATTTATACGTACTGAGAAAATTGGTGTATAGTATTTAGTGAAAAAGAGTAGTTTGTATGTTAGGTGGACGAAGGAGTAAGGGGATTTAAATAATTTGTATACTTAAAGATTTCATTTGTAATAGAAAAAATATATTCTAACTTCCAAATTAATAGCTCTTATAGTTTCCAAGAAAATTTGATTATTACATATTATTAAAAATGAGCCACTTTGTATGGGAGGGGGTAGAAGGCGTGAGGGGAGGGAAATAAAACCAAAACCAGACTACATGCATGCCTAATAAACTGTTAAAATTAAATTACAATCGGTTCTGCCGTTTTTGGGTGACAGCCAGACAGACAGATAGACGGACGGACAGACAGATAGACGGACAGACTGACAGAGAAGAATTTTAAAAACGTGAGTTTCTGCTTAGTTATTGCTAAGATGAAGCAAAAAAGTAACTTATAGCCATTTCTAAGTAAATAACAGACTGACAACTTACTCCATTTATTTACGCAAAATTTTAAATCAAAAAATTCAAGGTAGATTTGACCGAGACGAAGTATAAGGGTCCTATCTCCTGATCGGAATTTTTCGAACCATCGCCGTGAGTTTCATTCGGTTACTGTGTCAGCTCCAAATGCCTTGTTGATGTTTTTGGTTGTCTCCCTTGCGTTGTGGCCAAGCTTAAGCTCGTAAAGAAAAAGTAACCGTTTTTGACTCCATTCCATGTTTTTTTGTTTTTTTCTGTCTCCGATCTCAATGAACTCCAAAACTGAAATGATTCCATGACCAAATGTAGGAGTATTTAAACTTCAATATTCATAACTACCAAAGCCACCTAGCGGCAGTTTGAGACATTAAAATCGTAACTAACTTCACTTCATCGCGAAAGTCGTCATTTCATCTGCAACACCTAATACGTAAGAGTTCTGATTTAAATTATTCTTTTTTCTTTGAGTATATCAAATATATTTATGCACATGCAAAATTTGAACTTTGCATCTATTACCAGAGCCCTAAAAAAATAGTGAAAATTTTTAATATTTTAGCCCTCCACCCCTCTCCCCTTACACTCCTCAACATAGAAAATTTACCAAAATTAAACGTCATATAGCTCTTTAATCGGACAACAATCTTTCTCTTTATTCCTTATTCTTAAGAATTAGTCGAGATATTAATTCTTAGTGTTATTCTTTGCACCACCTCCTACACACTTCCTTACAATAATTGGTCTCTCCCTAAATTAATTATGTTGGACCTATATGCCGCCTTATTGGTCCTAAAATATGATTTGTTTTATAGCAAGTAATTCCAAAGGTATAATCATTAGAAATAAAAAAAAAACAATTCAGCCTACAAATAGTTTTTAGACCCTCCTTTTCGGATCCTTGCGGATAAAAAATTAAATTATTTTTACAGTTTGTCCCACAAACCCCTCTATGCGTGTGTCGATTTTTAGTTTTCTAGCTAAAACCAAGGTTTAAATATTCGAATTACTATTTCTCGGTTCTAGTGCTCCGCCCACCTCCCCCTTAACCCCAGCATCACCCAAAATTTGTGTCCGCCTAAGATCAGCACTGATCTGCAATCCACAAAAAAATGAAATTTCTATCTTTTTGGGTTTGGGAGTTAATGCGCGCTGAGCCTACACGTACGTCGGACGGCGTACAAATAGACGGATTTTGTTTTTGCATTTTTAGGCAAATTTAGTCATGAAACGCGAAAAACAAAATTTCAGGGTAGCAAATTTTTTTTCCATGTCGATCACAATATTTTATTATTAGATTAATAAAGTTAAATAACGTAAAAACTTGGAATTTTTGATTGACATATTAAATTTTTGAAATTCATTAAACAAAATGCAGAAAAGTTCAAGATATTAACTTATAAAATACTTTCACCACTTCTACCCACTCCTAAATGTGAAATATTTAATTAAAAAAAATTATCATAAACACATTAAAAGCTATGAACTTGAAATTTTGTTCAAATACTTTTACAAATACATATTCAAATCAAATCTCTTTTAAATTTTTTAAAATCTTCCCCCCAATCTCATACAAATCTATGACTTTGACCAATTTCAATAAATCAACTTAAAAGCTACCAGATCGAAATTTTGGACGAACAATTTTCAAGACAAATGAAAATCCTATTCTGCCCCCGCACATACAAACGTATGGTTTCATACATACACACTACACACAATTTCACGAATTTACTTCGTTTATGAAACTGATATTCTATGCAGATAATTTTGAATATGATTCATGCAATCAGTTAAACAATTATTAACACCAACCGAACTCTTCTACCCTATAAATGCATTTCCCTCAAATTTACAGCATTCAACTATGAATGATTTTTATAGCGTAGAAGGCTGTGTTTTTAAAACAAATGAACACATTCTTTTTTTTACGACAAAACGATTGTCGTTTAAACATTTGCGCAGAGGTACTTCGTAGAAAACAGATTCTCAGAATAACAAGACGTATCTAGATTGCACATGGAAGTGAAATTATTATTTACGAGTATTGCGAGTACATTATTATTGAATTATTATTTATTATTGAGCTCTCCATTAATAACGAGTTGTTTTGGATATATTGCATTTAAACTGTGTGTGCAGAGTTCTATTTTTAACGCTTAAACGATATTAAAGTACAAATTTTTTATATTTATACGTTAAACTGATGTGTTTTAATTTTATGTTGTGCAATTTTATTGGGAGAATAATTCTGTCAATCAGAAATACGGACTGAGGTAAATAATCATCATTTAAATTAAATAAACTTAAAAGAATCGCATTTTTAAAGAAAATCGATATTTTCAATTTTGTTTCAAAAAAAATATTTAAATTTGCAAACAAAATTATTTTATCAGCAACTCTTATTGAGTTCCAACACTCGCTACTTGTTTTCTTTTTTTAGATCAAGATATCAATGGTTTTTGATATTTCCACGCTCTTTCAATCAGTAAAGTGAAAAATAAAGAAAAATCGCTCCTTGGCCTTGTTTTTAGGCTCTAAAAGTCGAGTTGAGCTCTAAAATTCTTCCTTTGCATTGACAAGAGAGTAAAAAAACTGAAAGAAATCCTTGCGTGGAACACAAGATGCAAGTAGTGAGTTTTGGAACTTTGCGCCTCAATTGTTTCTTTAGAAGGGTGCAAAAACAATTTTTGAATAATCTTCTTCTTTATAGATAACACCTGATATTGAGTTACTAATTACGGAATTATTTATACGAAGATTATTAAAAGGTATGTATACAATTGAGTTATTTCATTTTTAAATAAATTAACTGTTTATAAGGTGAAACTGATGTGTCGACTTGAAAGACATTTTTCATATGTACATAGCTAGATAGTTATTTGAACTTATTATTCCATCAAAAAAGAGTTATGATCGATCTAAAAAAAATTGCTGCCATTAAAAATGTTGCTTACGGCTCACGACTAAATTACGTCAAAAATCCAAATTAGGCATAAAACCGAAGGTGTAAATGGTGTAATAAAAACATAACAGGACTACGATTGGGCGTAAAACCCCATCTTGCGATACTCTTGATGAAAGAGAAATTTTTAATTTTAAGAAATTTTGCTGGGGAAGTGGTAGAGGGGGTGACGACATTGAACTTTTCTTTACACCACGCTAAGGTTGCTATCATAATGTCTTATACAAAATTTAGGAGTCAAAAATTTAAAAGGTACTGAGAAAATTAGTGTATTGGATTTAGTGAAGCTGTGCAGTTTGTATGGGAGGTGGCAGAACGAGTGTGAATTGATTTAATTGACATGTTTTAAATTGCAGAACAGTAGCATTCATACTATTCAGGAAAATCGACTTTTTGTAAAGTTGTTGAATTGTGTCAAATTGTATGGGAGGGGTTAGAAGGAGTGAAGCTAATCACCTAATTTTTTTTGATCTGACTAATAATTCTAAATAAATAATTAGTGCACAATTTCAGCTCGATAAATTTCATACGTACTGAGTAAATCGTTTTTTAGTATTTCATAAAAAAGTTCAGTTTGTATGGGAGGGTGGTGGAAAGAAAGGGAGGACTCAAATAATTTTTATACAGCAGATTGGATTTATTATAGAAGTAATATATTCAAAATTTCAGTTCAATAACTTTTATTCTTCTTGAGCAAATTCGTTTAATGTCAAATTGCGAAATTGTGTCATTTTGTATGGGAGGTGGTAGTAGGGGTAAAGCTAACTCGTCTGTTTTTTTTTATCTTACTAATAGTTCTAAATAAATTTTCAGTGCACAATTTCAAATCGGTAAATTGTATACGCACTGAGTAAATTGGTTTAGAGCATTTCATGAAAAAGTGCAGTTTGTTTTGGAGGGGGTGGAAGGAGGAGGAGGACACAAATAATTCTTATACAGTAGAATGGAATCATCATAAGACTATTATGTTCCAAATTTCAGATCAATAGCATTTATACTTTTCGAGAAAAGCCGTTTAGTGACAAATTGTGTAATTGTGTCATTTTGTATGGTAGGGGGCGGAGCGATTTGACCCGTTCACGAACTTGTCCTTCCTTTTTTGTCAAAAACGACGTGTACAAAATTTGAACTTTCTAGATCAACGCGTTCTCAAGCTATAGAGGACACGGACGGACAGACGGACAGACAAACGGACGGACGGACATTCGGTTTTTAGATTTTTGAGTGATTGTATGAACTTCTGTATCATTCATTTTTTTCTCCGAGCCTTATTTCTTGGCGTTACAAACTTTGTGGCAAACTTATAATACTCTCAGATTTCATCTAGAGTATAAATAAGCTGCCGACAAGTCGGGCGAAACTTTATTATTCTTGGGACATGTTGCGGATGGAAAGTCAATATGCAGGTTAGAGTGGTTAGGGAAGACTAAGTGAAAGGGAGTTCTTGGGCAGGGCTGTTGTCAATTTAACAATATTTTATTCGTATCTGCAAGTTTGGGTTTTTATGAGGGGTAATAGTAAGGGTGGGTGGATTCTAAAAGCCTTTTAATTGATTGCTTGAATCACGTCCAATATTCTCTGTATAGAATGTGTTTCATAGATGAAGTTGCATAGAATTTTCATAAAATTCGGTGTATTTTACATTCACGAGACCGAAGATTTGTATGGGAGGGGTAGAGAAGGTAGGGGAATCGTAAAATTTGATATGTAGTTTGATTTCGCTTCTCTGTAAGGTGCTTGTATAAAATTTCAAGTTCGTAGTTTTTA
The DNA here is from genome assembly GCA_963669355.1 of Chorisops tibialis. Lineage (NCBI taxonomy): Eukaryota > Metazoa > Arthropoda > Insecta > Diptera > Stratiomyidae > Chorisops > Chorisops tibialis. Next base: position 259,781,092 of record OY770262.1, on the reverse strand, counting down.
GTTTGTTGGTTATTAGTTGATTTAATGAAATTGGTCGAAATAATAGTTTTGTTTGGGAGGGGGTAGAAGGGCAAGCGCGATTTCAAAACTTTTAAAGCAACTTCATTTGAATTATTTTTATAAGTTTTTCTGCAAAATTTGAAATTGATAGCTTTTAAGAGTTAGCTGACAATTTATTTCTTAAAAATGCTCGAAAAAATAATTTTGTATGGAAGGGGGTGGAGGAGGTAAAGGAATCGTAAAACTTGTGATGCAATTTCTTTTTTTTCTGTTGTAAGATGCTTGTACAAAATTTCAAGTTCGTAGCTTTGAATTTGTTGATTATTAGTTGATGTAATGAAATTGGTCGAAATCATACTTTTGTATGGGAGGGGGTAGAAAGGCAAGCGCGATTTCAAAACTTTTAACCTAATTTCATTTTAATTATTTTTGTAAGTTCTTACGCAAAATTGCAAATCGATAGCTTTTAATAGTTAGGTGATAATTGATTTCTTAAAAATGATCGAAAAAATAATTTTGTATGGGAGGGGGTAGAAGTCTTAAAGGTTTTCAACCAGTTAATATTTTGTATATTTAGAATTTTTTTTTAAATGCATTTCGCAAATTTTCAAGTTTCTACATTAAAATTTCACTCAAAAATTTTCAGTTTATGTGTTTTTTTCAATGCACATGAAACACCTTGTGAACGTTAGACCGGGAGGGGTCGGTTTATAACAATTATTATTATTTTTCTATGTACATCAAATAGACGTACTCACATGCAAAAGTTAAACTTTATATCTTTCACCAGAGCCCTAAAAAAATCACTCAAAATTTTCGACAGTTTTGGTTACCACCTCCCTACCCTTACACCTCCCGACGCAAAATTTTTACCAAATTTGAAAACTACCTAGTTCTACAATTTGACAAAATTTGAATTTTAAATCTGCACTCAATTTTGAATTATAACGGTTTGAAATTTTGGAAATTGCACCATTTTTGAAATGCTTCCCATTTCCCCCCACTACTATTTTGTCCAAATGTTATATTTTCCTCGTATTTTTCTATTGCAGTTTAAATAGGTTCTAAGATTCAATTACATAGCTTAATAAACAGCCGAGATATTGGATTTTAAGTGTTTTTCTTTGCACCCCCCTGACCCTACCCCTTACAATAATTAGCTTTTATCTAAACTGATTCTAGTGGATCTATATGCCAGCTTAATGGTCTCAAAATATCAATTTTTACGGTAAGTAATTTCGAAGATATCATCATTTGAAAAAAAAATTCGGCCGACAATTGGTTCTTAGCCCCCCCTTGTTGCACCCCAATGGATAAAAAAATTAAATTATTTTTAAAAGTTGTCTTAGAAACCCTTCTATATGTATGCTGATTTTTAGCTTCCTAGCTGTAACCATGGTTGAGATATTTGAACTCGTATTTTTCGGCTTAAGCGCTCCCTCCGCCTGCCCCTGAACCCTACACCCCCCAAAATGGGTGTCCGCCTGAGATCCGCAACTATCAACAATATCTACAAAAATGAACTTTCTATCTTGAAGGGTTTGGGAGTTATTGTGCGCTGAGCGTACACACCGGCGTACGGCGGACGGCGTACAGACAGACGGATTTTTTTTTTCATTTTTAGGCTAATTTAGTCATAAAACGCGAAAAAACAAAATTTCAGGGTAGCAAATTTTTTTTTTCCAAGTCGATCACAATACTTTATTATTAAAATAATAAAGTAAAACATAACACGTAACGTAAAGCGCAATCGTACGGTCCTCTAGATCAATCAGAAATTTTTGTGATCATAAAAAATTTTGCATGGGGAGTGGTAGAGGAGGTGACAGCATTGAACTAACTTTCCTCACATCATGATTAAGTAGCTATACAAATTTTCTATACAAAATTCAAGCTTTGACAATTGAATAGGTACTAAGAAAATTAGTGTCTTAGATTCCGTGAAATTGTGCAGTTTGTATGGGAGGTGATAGAAGGATTGGGGAGATTCATTTATAATAAAAATATTATTTTCTAAATTTCGAATTGTTAGCTTTTATAGTTACCCCGCAAGGGGGTGTTCTAGGATGAGGTTTTACCAATTCCTGCAACTATCTTTGGAGACTAGTGATTCCACGGACCTGAGCTAACTATCCCCCTGTGGGATGGGCGCTGTAGAATTCACCCACAGCCAGTCCTGCTTGCCCTAAAAATGGCAAATGGACACTCACAGGCCTTTCCTCAATTAGAACGTGGACTATTTGATTGAAGGTGTGACCATCAGATGATGCCCACGTTCGTTTGTGAATATCGCGATGTGGGAAGCACGTAGAACTTACTATGATATTTCTGCTGTTTGCGAAATCAATAAGACGTTGGCCATTGTCGTTGGTTATGTTATGCAGACTGTGCCCTCCTGTTGTTCCTCTATGAGCCTCCTCCTTTCCGACTTGAAATCCCCTTAAGACAATTTTTAGGTCATTCGAGGACAGTGAATCATAGGTTGTCTCTAGGGTGGCTTAAAATTCGTCTTTAGTTATATCGTCCTTGTTTTCTGTTGGTGTGTGGACGTTGAACAACCAAGTGTTGAAAAATTTAGCCTTTATTCGGATTGCACACAACCTTTCACTTAATGGTTTAAAACTCGTGACTTGCTGTTTAAATTTTTTGTCAACGACAAAAGCGACTCCAAACTCTCTGCTTCCCGTCATTTTTCCACTTGGATAGATTGTGTGTGATCTCATGTCTATGATTTCGTTACCGAGCCATTTCGTTTCTTGGATGGCAATTTTGTTGATGTTGTGTTTTGCCACTTCTTCGAGGAACTCTTTCAGAGCTCCTGTCCTAAATTAGGATCGAACATTCCAAGATCCAAAAGAGTAGTCCATTTTTCGTTTGCGGGATTGTTGCCGTTGAGTCCATCCGTTCCGCTCAACCCCCGACCTGGAGGACCGGTCCCACTTATTTGTTATAGCCTTGTAGAAAAATGGTGGGAGTTTTCTGCTAATTATGACATGCTGGAGTTCTCCCAGCTATGCTGCGAGTCCAGCTATGTCATAATTTTTGCCTATTTCCTGAGACGCACTGGTGTTACAGGCCATTCAGGTTAACTCCATACTCCCTCCTCCAATCTCAACCGGGGTTGAGACCGCCTATGGAGGAGTCAATAAATAATGCTACCACATAATTTTCTTCATCAAGTCCCTTATTGCAGCAGTTGTGTTGCTATTTGCCTGAAAACCATACCGATTTAGATCGAACCCACTCGTTTTTTTTAAACAAAATTTAATATCCTTTTGTTGATGATTTGTTAAAATAGTTTGCTCAACGCCATGTTTTTATCACCATCTTTATGTACCGTAGGAATCACTGCTGGTTTCAATATTTTCGGGAACACTCCCGGGAACACCATATGTTTGATAATTACATATATATTATCCAAGGGCTGAGCAATTATATTTTTTATGCCTTTTGGGGTCGTTAGTGGTGATTCTATCAATATCAGGTGCCGTGTCTACTTTTAGCTGGGATAATGTACTGTTGCGAGCTAGGGGTTCGCCGGGATTTCAAGTAAAACACAATTCGTTTAAAAAGAAGTGATAATATATTTATTCGCACTCTAATTCGATTTTCCGCTTGTTTCGCACTTTAATGGCAATACCGCCGCATACTTTTCTATCGCTTTCCTGATCCACGTCTTCCATGAATCACAGTCGCTCATTTCTAATTTCTCGCTGAAAGCTTTTGTGCTCTTATACATGACGATTCTCGAAGCTTCCTTCGGTGTGTATGTGCGAACTATGTGTGAACAGTTCTCGAAGCTTCCTTCGGTGTGTATGTGTAAATTATACTGGAGTATATAGTGGAGTATACTGTTCTACATAATCTGGTCTATTAGAGAGAGAGATCGAGCGGCGGCGTTGCTAGGTCTGAATGTTACAGTACATAATACTTCTTCAGTAGTGGAGAGATTTAGAAATATGGATTTGTTTTGAATTGAAATTCTAAAGTGACTAACTGCTTAATGTTTATCGTTCATATTGGCTAATAGTTTATCAGCTGCAGTTGCAAAATGTTAATTCATAGTATTTATTTATTTATAATATAAGGTGTTACCGGGAAGTGAACAATTTGATTCTGTTCCCGGATATCACCTTATTCCCGCATTTTTTCGCCAACTGGGTATCGCAATCTATGATGTGTCTTTACAATTAGTTCCCTATTTGAGAAACTGCTCCAATCCAGAATTTAATTATATCTGGATAAAATTGATCCAAAGACATGTCATATACTTCTGTTACGTGTATAGAAGCCCAGCAATGACTGCAGTGAATACTTTATTAGAACTGGATGAGCTAAACGAATCTATCCCATCAATAAACACTGCAAACCCTTCATCGCGGGCGATTTCAATGTTTATAACATTGACTGGCTTAAACACTCCTCCATTACGGACCAGTAGGGGCATGATACTGAGCTTTTCGCCTCTTTAAACAGTTTAACATAGCCAGTAGACCGTTTACCAGATAATTTTCCAGCCTTCTTGACCTTTTTCTCACCAGCCAGCCTGAAAAATATTCTGTCACTGTCATACCACCATCGCCAATTGGAAATACGGACCACTTTTTGATTCCTGTACAATTCCCAGTTGCAGCACTTACACCACTGACAATCAAGGTACCACGAAGGAATATTTGGCATTTCAAAAGAACCAATTGGGGGGCACTAAATGACTTCTTCAATGCCTTTAATTGGAAATTTTGCTTTGATTCCAATGACTGCGATAAAGCTTGTAGACTTGTCACCGAGATTATCCTGAAAGGTATGAAGCTCTACTTACCTTCCAGTCATAAAAGAGTCAGACCATCAAAGGACTCTTGGTTCAACAAAAAATGTCTCGAAGCAATTCAGACCAGGAAACAAGCATTTCGAACCTTCAAAGGCAATCAAACACCTGTCAACAGAGAATCCATACTCAACAGTGTAAAATTTGAACATGACCAAAAACTTCGACGGAAGATCCTTCAGTACCCTAAAGGATCGAGATATTACTGATCATTTGTCAGAACGGTCAACAACAATTTCATTTCTTCTCCAATACCACCTCTTGTTGATGGTGATCCTCTTGGAAAAGCTAATTTACTAGCAGCTAGTTTCACAAGAAACTCACGCCTTCCACCTTCAAACCAATCGTCTCCCGCTCTAAATGATTCTGGTTTCTCAGTGCCTGAACTGCATTTTCGCACGAGACTTCAAGAGCTCAATATCCGTAAATCTGCAGGTCCGAACGATATTCCATTACTGTTAAAATGCGCTCCTCATCTTTAGCTAAACCTCTTCGCAATCTTTCTACTCTTCTAGAGTGTTTTCCACAAATGTGGAAAGTTGCGAATGTTCAGTCAATTCCCAAGAAAGCAAGCAAAGTAAACCGCGCCCATTACCGTCTGATAGCCAACTTCCGTGGTCTCGAAAGTAATGGAAACTGCTGTCTACAGCTTGGCTTTTCTTAAGACTTTAGTAATCTCTTTTAGTTTTTTCGTCCGCAGGACTTTTTGTACTCTAGATGAAATCTGAGAGTATATTGTGTTTGCCTTACCGTTTGTAACGCTAAGAAATAATGCTCGCACAAAGTCGCCAAGGGTACAGAAATATTAGTTGTCGCTCAAAAACCTCGATTCCGAGTTGCTGTCTGTCCGTCTGTCTACAGCATAACTCTCGAAAGCTTTCAGCTATAGTGCTCAAAATCGTTGTGTGTCATTTTTCAAAAAAAAGGAACTTTGAGTTTCTGAATGAGCTACATCCCCCTACTCCTTCTACCCCATCCCATACAAATTTCATGAAATTTTGAAATAATAAGAAATTGATTTTTCTTTGAAACTATTTAAGCTATCGACTTGAAATTTAGGTGAAAGTATTATGAAACAGATGTCATTGATATCACGGAATATTGACTCGATCCCTTTACTCCTTGTACCTCATCCCATACAAATGAACAATTTTGAAAAATACATATTTTCGATTTTCATTGAAACTAGTAAAGCTGAAAAGACGAAGTTTTGTCAGAATTAATTTACTTTATTATTTTAATAATAAAGTATTGTGATCGACTTGGGAAAAAAAAAAAAATTTGCTACCCTGAAATATTGTTTTTTCGCGTTTCGTGACTAAATTAGCCTAAAAATGCAAAAAAACAAAATCCGTCTGTCTGTACGCCGTCCGCCGTCCGCCGTCCGCCGTACGCCGGTGTGTACGCTCAGAGCACATTAACTCCCAAACCATTCGAGATAGAAAGCTCATTTTTGGAGGGATTGTAGGTAGTTGCGGATCTCAGGGGGACACTCATTTTTGGGGGTGTAAGGGTTCAGGGGGAGGCGGGGGGAGCACTTAAACCGAAAACTAAGAATTCAAATATCTCAAACATGGTTACAGCTAGGAAGCTAAAAATCAATGTACATATAAAAGGGTTTGTGGGACAACTTTTAAAATTAATCTAATTTTTTTATCCATTGGGGTGCAAAAAGGGGGGGCTAAAAACCAATTGTCGGCCGAATTTTTTTTTCAAATGATTATATCTTCGAAATTACTTAGCATAAAAAATTTATAATTTTAGACCATCAAGATGGCATACAGATTCACTGGAATCAGCTTACATAGAGGCTAATTATTGTAAGGGGGAGAGTCAGGGAGGGTGCAAAGAAAAACACTTAAAAATCAATATCTCGGCTATTTGTTAAGCTATGCAATTGAAACTTGGTATTTATATTAAGCTATACTAAAGAAATATGAAAAAAATATAATATTTGGAGAAAATAGTAGTGGGGGAAAATGGGGAGCATTGAACTTTCCAAAATTTCAAACCATTATATCTCAAAACTTAGGGCAGATATCACATCAAAAATTTGTCAGATCGTAGAACTATATAATTTTTAATTTTGGTAAAAAAATTAAGTGGGGGGGTGTAAGAGGAGGGAGGTGGAAAGCAAAAATGTTGAAAATTTTGAGTAATTTTTTTTGGGCTCTGGTAAAAGATACAGAGTTTAAATTTTGCAGATCCATATATCAATTTATTGTACATACATAAAAAATAATAGAAATTCTACAATTGTTATGCACCGACCCCCCTGGTCTAACGTGCACAAGGTGTTTCATGTGAAATGAAAAAACACATAAGCTGAAAATTTTTGAATGAAATTTTAAGGTAGAAACTTGAAAATTTGCGAAATGCATTTAAAAAAAATCCATAAAAGAATGAATTATTAACTGGTCGAAAATCTTTAAAACTTCTACCCCGTCCCATACAAAATTATTTTTTCGACCATTTTCAAGAAATCAATTACCACCTAACTATTAAAAGCTATCAATTTGAAATTTTGCATAAGAACTTACAAAAATAATTGAAATGAAATTACGTTAAAAGTTTTGAAATCGCGCTTACCCTTCTACCCCCTCCAATACAAAAGTATGATTTCGACCAATTTTATTAAATCAACTAATAACAAACAAATTGCAAGCTACGAACTTGAAATTTTGTACGAGCACCTAACAACTAAAAAGAAAGAAAATTGCATCACAAGTCTTACGATTCCCCTACCTCCTCTACCCCCTCCCATACAAAATTATTTTTTCGAGCATTTTTATAAAATAAGTTATCAGCTAACTCTTAAAAGCTATCAATTTCAAATTTTGCATTGAAACTTATAAAAATAATTCAAATGAAATTGCTTTCAAAATTTTCAAATCGCGCTTGCCCTTCTACCCCCTCCCATACAAAACTATGATTTCGACCAATTTCATAAGTCAACTAATAACCAACAAACTAAAAGCTATGAACTTGAAATTTTATAAAAGCACCTTAAAAGAGAAGCGAAATAAAACTGCATATCAAAATTTACGATTCCCCTACCTACTCTACCCCCTCCCATACAAATGTTTGGTTTTGTGAATGAAAATTCTATGCAACTTCGTCTATGAAACACATTCTACACAGAGAATATTGGACGTGATTCAAGCAATTAATTAAAAAGCTATTAACATTCACCCACCCTTACTATTACCCCTCCTCCTCCCCTCCATAAAAACCCAAACTTGTAGAAACGAATGAAATATTGTTAAATAGACAACAGCCTTGCTCAAGAACTCCCTTTCACTTAGTCTTCCCTAACCACTCTTACCTGCATATTGACTTTCCACACATCCGCAACATGTCCCAAGAATAATAAAGTTTCGCCCGACTTGTTGGCAGTTTATTTACTATAATTGCAATTTCTCCCCCTGTGGGATAGGGGCTGTAGAATTCACCCACAGCCAGTCCTGCTTGCCCTAAAAATGGCAAATGGACACTCACTGGATAATGGGCTTATTACCCGTGATCTGAAAGACCTGAATGATACGAGAAACGGATACAGCGCCTCGGATGCGGACTGATTCTACGGTAACGACTTTTGGCATTCGAAAACGGACTATGATTGGCTTCTGGAACGTTCGAACATTGAATGACGGGGGAAGAGCTGGGGTTACTCGGTCCTTGAACCGCCAATCAGTGATCGACCGTGAAATGGAGCACTATAACATCCAAATCTTGGTATTGAGCGAGGTCAGGTGGACAGGATCAGGAGAAGAACGAACCCCTAGCGAAAACACTATTCTGTACATTGGCCCTGAAAGTGAAGCCAGAAATGGCGTTCGTCTTACACCGAGAGCGAGAAACAGTCCCATTAGCTGGGAACCAATCTCAGATAAAGCTAGGGTATAGCCTAGTAGGTAGTGTGTTGGTCTTGTAATGCGAAGGTCATGAGTTCAAATCCCGGCCGGCGCAACATATAATTCCGGCACATTGCCTGCTTGGGTATACCTTGGTCACCTCAATCTAAGAAAATGAAAAATTCGTAGAAAGGGGGTTGTGCGAAAGGCTAACAACCCTTCCACAATAAGTAATGAAAAATGTTAAGGAACCTGAATATCAGGAGGCCAAGGTCCGATTTGGGCTGTAGCGCCATTGTAGAAGGAGAATCTCAGATACGATTATCGTCGTCAGGCTCAGGACCAGTGTCAGAAACGTCACAATTCTGCAGTGCTACGCACCAACTAATACCGCAACATCTGGTGACAAAGAGGAGTTTTATAGCCAACTGAGTGCCACCTTCGAACGTGTTCCAAGAGGTGATATTATTATCATCTCGGGAGATATGAACGCCCAGGTTGGATCAAACAACACTGGACTAGAACACGTCATGGGGAGGCATGGTGACCCTTGGGTCGACGCGTCACGACCTTGGATTAAGAAACCCGAAAACGGCGAATTATTTGTGGAGTTTTGAAGTACTCGGCAAATGGTCATCGGAGGGACCCTTTTTCCACACAAGATTTTCATCATAAAACATCTTGGGTTTCCCCGGATGGAGTTACTCAGAACCAGATCGACCATGTGGCTATAAGTCGCCGATGGAGGATGTCTCCAGGATGTGCGAGCGAAACGTGGAGCTGGCGTAGGGAGCGATCACCACTTGATGGTTGCCTGCTTGAGATTGTGTACAGCAGCTATCCGACGACCACAAATTCTTCAAATGAAGCGCAAACTTAATGTGGATAAACTCAGAGATCCCAACAAAAAACGCGAATACACCACTATTCTACGCGAAAAGTCATCCACATTGGGTGAATATGAAATGCGCACACTGGACGCCAATTATGAGGCAACCAGAAACACTTTTTTAACTAGTGCTGAAGAATCTGTGGGATATGTGCAAAGCGGTGAGAAACCCTGAATGTCGCAAGACACATGGGATAAGGTTGGCAATCGGAAAAAAGCTAAATTGGCAATCATCTCTCAACCCGATGTCAACCAACGAACGCCCGACTTGAGGCAGAACTACCGCGATGCTCATATACAGCTTAAAAAGGCTGTTAGCCGCGACAAGAAAAAGGCCATTGAAGATCTGGCAAACAAGGCAGAATCTGCGGCTTACCTTGGGGATATGGGTTTACTATTTAAAATCATGAAACAGTTGACGAACAGGAATTTCACCGCCAACCACCTGGTGAGAGATGTCGACGGAACTCCCCTTAATATGAGTGAACACCAGTTGCGACGATGGAAGGAATACTTCTCTGATATTTTAAACATCTTGTCAGAGGAAGATATTCCGGAAACAGAACAACTTCCAAACATCTAACCGCAACAATCCTCTATTAGGGACGATCCCCCAGATAAGGAAGAGATAGTTTCCGCCATTCGGTCAATCGCCATTAAAGGAAAGCTCCAAGTATAGATGGACTACCAACCGAACTCCTCAAAGCAAACCAGGAAATAACAGCCGATATACTCCTCCCACTCTTCACTAAGGTGTGGAATGAAGGAAGATTTCCGACTGAATGGAAGGAGGGCATCATTGTGAAAATTGCGAAGGAGGGCGACCTTCGGGATTGTGGCAATTGGCGTGATATATGTCTACTTACTGCCGTATCAAAAATTATGGCTAAGGTAATTCTCAATAGGATTAGTGATGTCGTCGAGAGCACTCTCGAAGTTTATCAGGCTGGATTCCGTAAAGGATCGTCTTGTACCGACCACACAAATACTCTACGGATAATATTAGAGCAGTCAGCCGAAATGGGTTTGCCACTACATCTCATGTTTGTAAACTTCGAGAAGGCGTTCGACAGCGTTAAGCGAGATTACATATGGAATGCTTTGCGTAGGAGAGGTATTCCAGATAAGGTCATAGCTATGATTAAAGAATCCTACGAAGATGCAAGAAGTCGCGTCTTGCATAGAGGAGAGCTGTCCGAGAGCTTCCCTGTGCGAACAGGTGTCAGACAAGGCTGTATATTATCACCAGTCCTGTTTCTGGTGGTAATAAATGACATCTTGAAAGCGACATTGGAAGGTGCGGGAGGTAAAGGTATTCAATGTCTTAAGTCCCGTTGATTATGCTGATGACGTGTGTTTGCTCGCACATAACCGTTCGGACTTAGAGTCAAATGTTCGCTCGTTTCATTCTAAATGCAAAGAGGCGGAACTGAAAATAAATGTGCGTAAAACCTAGTGCATGCACAGGGGTTCGAACACAAGCACACCGATTGTTCTTAACGGACAAGATGTGGAAGAGGTGCAAGATTTTTGCTATCTTGGAAGCATTGTCAGCATGGACGGCGGAGCCGAAAAGGATGTTGAGGCTCGGCCAAATAAAGCTCGTCAGGCCTTCAGTATCCTTTCCCCTTTCTGGAGGTTAAGAGAGATCTCCCTTCGCACGAAGCTGTGAGTTTTTGACGCATGCGTCAAATCTGTGTTGTTATATGGCTGCACTACGAGGAAAGTGACCGTTCTACTTACCAAAAAACTACAGACTTTCGTAAGCCAATGCCTCCGGCGCATTTTAGGAATATTCTGGCCAGAAGTAATCTCCAAAGACGAACTTTGGAGTACAACTCGCCAGACTAAAATAGGTATTGAGACTCAACGGCGGAAGTGGCAGTGGATCGGTCATAATTTGAGGAAACCAGAGCGAAACATCGCAAAACAGGCTCTGGATTATAACCCTCAAGGAAGACGTCGGGTTGGTCGACCATTTAACACATGGAAGCGAGCAGTTGAGCAGGAGGCCAGAGTAATAAACAAGTCCTGGCAACAGCTTAAGGCCGATGCTCAGGATCGCGCCTTGTGGAAGAGAGTTGTTTCTGTCCTATGCTCCTACAGGGGGTCTTAACAGGAATTTGATTGATTGATTTGATAATTGCAATTTATTTCAAAAATAAGTATCAACTTCACCTCACTCCTTCTACCCCCTCCCATACAAATTTCACGAAATTTTAAATTAAATGATTTTTCTTCGAAACTGTTAAAGCTATCAACTTAATATTTTGTATAAAGTATACAAATATATAGAAATATTAATATTATACGACAAAAATTTGTTTTGATCCGTATACTCCATCTACCCCCTCCCATACAAATGCATAATTTAAAAATACGAAAAAAATTTGTTTTGATCCGTATACTCCTTCTACCCCCTCCCATAGAAATGCATATTTTTTGTTAAATGCATTTTAACGGTTTCCATTCAAACTAGCAAAAGTACAAACCTCAAATTTTGCCTGAATTTATTTCTTAATAATCGAAATAAGGAGTGCTTTACTCCTTCTACCACCTCCCATACAAATATCTGTATTATAAATTCAAGAAAAGCATTTATCCTTCAAGTATATGAGAGCTATTGACTTTGAAATTGAATCAAAGCATGGTGATAAGGATGATGATAAGCAGTTTGAAAATCATTTTAAACGCTCCACTTCCTCTGCCACCTCCCATACAAATGCCCCAATTTCAGGAAAACTATGTCCAATTTATTTAAAAATAATGAAACCTAAAAACTTTAAATTCAGCAAAAAACATTTTGCATACCATGTTCGGTGTCATATACGAAAAATACAAACCTCCCCTTCTACTTCTACCACCTCCCATGCAAAATTCTCTATTCACTATTCGAAAGAATTGGAGATGACATATTTTCATTTCCATCTCATCTAGAGTATCATATGATTGGGCTTTAAGCCCAATCATAATTCTGCTATGTTTTTATTCTTCTTGTATTGTTTTTTTTGTCGGACAGTAGTTTTCGAATGTCTTAAGAAATCTATGATAAACCCATCATAGATTTCTTGTACGTATTTATTTGAAAATTGTGCAGCGTTTCTTGGCAGCTACAATGACTTCTAATAACTTCTCAAATGATAACTTCTTCTTTTCTTCTACGATGGCGCTACAGTCCAAATCGGACCTTCTACTACTACAATGGCGCTACAGCCCAAATTGGACCTTGGCCTTTATTATTATTAGAGTAGATTTGATCCAAATGGTCTAAAAGGTTCTGATTATCGTCAAAAGGTGATTTACAAAAAGTGCCTATTTTCATCTGTAAGCATTTTAAGAGGATTTCAACAATTAATGTGTTAAATCTTCAATCTACCAATAATGTCTTGAATTTATATGCGCTTTTTATGAAAATGGCCGTACTTCTACCTTTTTCATCATCGCAGTAATTATGAACTGCAGTAAAACCATTAAAATTTAAATATTTATTTCATGATAGTTGCAACTTCGTTTTGAGCTGTAACACTAACGTCAGAGCTGCATTTGGCAATGAAATGATTTATAGGTACTTTACTGGAATATAAAAATTTCAAACATCTTTTAGAAGAAATGTTCCACTATTCAGTTCAGCACAAGTTTGAGTAGGCACTGAACTTGCTTAAATAATGTCATAAAATCATCATATCATCATATTCATAAATAATTAATTCTTATCCCTTGCTGGTCATTTCCGAATTAAATAAATGAAACAAATAAGGCGAGGTACTAGCTTATTTGTTCATGAAAAATGAAAAAAAAAATCTTTTCATATAGCAAAAACATGTAAAATTAATATTGGGCTTTTTTTTCAGTGCCAGGCCCATTCCTCATTGAAGGGGACGAACCCTGTCCGTTTTGTGAAGATGAGAATAAGGTTCCAGTCGTTATAAATAACAATTTGTCAGCTGAAATTAAGAAAATCCCGCTAAAATTGATTTGTGAAGAAGCCGTCTTAACAGGTAATCAACTACAAGACGTGTTTCGCGCAAAGGAAGGCGACGATTATATAATTAAAAAGTGTTACACCGATTTTATTTGCAAGGACTTGCTGTTAAAGAACGGTAAATACTGCTTCCATATGTCATTTTCAAACTAAATTTTATTTAACTTCATGCAATCTAGAAATCCCAAATCGAAATCCGATAATAGAGCACACGAAATTTCCGCTAACAGTAATGAATCCAATAATTTATAACACCATCACCGATGAAGATTTGCTGAATTCTGTAAATTGTACCAAGAGTAGTATTGATCCGCATTCAATAGCGAATCTCATGCAATGCAATCAACCCACAACATCTCAGATTTTTGACCAGGATCATGATTACTTAAATATGAACATGGAGAAAAGTCGTTACGTCGGTCATGTTATTCAGTCAATCGTCGAAGACTACAAGCAAAAATTCCAAATCACTGATCAAAAGGAGCAAACTAAGAAGTCTGACTGCACTAGTGTGGGAAACAAAGCGATTCATATTTGCAGACAAAAGGATCCGTATTTGCGTGAAATAAATCTAGCGATATTTGGTAGTTCGAATATCACTTACCCGGAGGAAAATACTGAAGCTTACTTCAAACTAGCTGAGAAGTATGCACTGCTGGGTGCAACACCCTTAAGTGGAGAGCCAAATACTTCAAAAAATGACTATAGTCCGTCGAAAAGTGAGCTAAGTCCGTCAACTGGTACCGTGCCTAAAACAACTATGGATAACAAAAAAGAAGACAACAAACGAGCAACTTTCGAAGATCCCACAATCCTATCCGACGAAGCAACGCAGTATCCTAGTACGAGTCAACAACTGCTTGGCACATCTTATCCGTTCGCATCGGATCCTTCGAATTTCTTCGCAAGTTTCGCAGCGCAAGGAAATCTTCTAAATCACTCAGCAGGTTGTAGTAATAACATGAATCCTTATCAAATACCTGCTTCATTTTTTGCTTACAATAACTTAAATCAGAAAACTAAAGCCAGAACTTCGCCAAAACTAACACCGCAGATGCCCCTTTTCCTCACTCCACATCAGTACCTCACGCAAGCATCGCAGGTCACTAACTATCCAACGACAGCTTTTCCGCAAACGCTAATACAACCTACATCCAATTTCACCAGTCACCTTCAACCCAATCCTATCTACAACGCTTCCTTTAAGGACACACATATCAACATGGCGATCATTCAACAGCAGCAATACCAGCAATACAATATGCTAGCCGCTGCGGCAGCCGGTAACTACGAAATGTTTGTGTACGAGCAAATGCTTCATCAGACGCAGAAGATCAAAAGTGTGGTGGCCCGGAATCGTTTGGATAAACAACGTCTTCAGTCTGACCTAGGAAAAAGTTTGCCAAAAACCAGTTCAGCTTCACCGCTACCCCCAATCTCAAACGCAATCAGTTCAACAGCGCTACGATCGAATGATCTGGCCAATAGTGTCACTATGCGAACTCTATTAAGTGAGCTAAATCCATCCTCATCCACTTCCCCCGAAAATATTAAGCCCGAAATAGTCGCTAGCAATACCGAAACTAGATCTAGTTCACAAGTCAGCTTGGATCAAGATTCATCTAAGTTTGAGTCTAATACAATGCAAGATGTCGACTCAGATTTAAGCGGTTAATTTTTTTTTTTTTAATTTCTTTATCTTAGTTGTTTTACCATTGAATTTAATATTTTTGTTTATTTAAATTATTTGTTAAATTATATTTATTGAAAGCTTTTAGTTAACTTATTTCTTCGTCAAATATATGATAAATGTTTATAAATCTATACTTGTGTTTATTTAAGTTTAACTTTTTTTTGTAATAAGGTTTTGTGATCGAATTGGAAAAAAAATTTCCTACCTTGAAATTTTGCTTTTTCGCGTTTCATGACTAAAATAGACTAAAAATGCAAAAAGAATCGTCTGTACGCCGTACGCCATACGTACGTGTACGCTCAGCGCACATTAACTCCCAAACTCTTCAAGTTCAGTTTTGGGTGAATTGTAGATGAATGTGGATCACAGAGAGGCAGCCACTTCAGAGAGCGTAAGGATTGCGGAAAGCGGGGGAGGGGGAGAGGATGGGGAGCGCTAAAATCAAAAACTACGAATTCGAATATCTCAACCAACGTTCAAGCTAGGAAGCTGAAAATCAATATGCATATAGAGGGGTTTGTGAGACAACCTTCAAAAATAATTTTATTTTTTCTTAATTGGAGTCCGAAAAGGGGGGGGGGGGCTAAAAACAAGTTATCGGCCGAAATTTTTTTTAAATGATTATATCTTCGAAATTAATTATTATAAAAAATTCATGTTTTAAAACCATTAGTAGTGGCATACCGATCCACCAGAATCAACATAGTTGAAGGCTAATTATTGTAAGGGGAGGGGCTTAAAGAAAACACTTCAAAATGAAGATCTCGAATATCTCTTGAAACTTGGAACATATATTAAGCTATACTAGCAAAATATAAGAGCAATACAACATTTTAACATAATA
This sequence comes from Chorisops tibialis, assembly GCA_963669355.1. Taxonomy (NCBI): domain Eukaryota; kingdom Metazoa; phylum Arthropoda; class Insecta; order Diptera; family Stratiomyidae; genus Chorisops; species Chorisops tibialis. Next base: position 259,765,005 of record OY770262.1, on the reverse strand, counting down.
TTAGTGGGAGAAAATTGGAAGCATTTCAAAAATGGTGCACTTTCCAAAATTACAAACCGTTATATCACAAAATTGAGTACAAATATCAAATTGAAATTTTGTCAGAATGTAGCGCTAGACTATGTAGCTTTTGGTAAATGTCTTAAGTTGGGGGCTTAAGGGGATTTTTAGTGTTCTTTTAAGGCTCTAGTGGAAGATATAAAGTTTAAATTTTCGAAGTAAATATATCTCTTTGATACACATATAATAATTTTTTCCAAACTTGCTATGTATAGAAGGAATGGTCTAACGGGCGCAAGGTGTTTTATGTGCAATGAAAAAACACAAGAACTGAAAATTTTTGAAAGAAATTTTAAGGTAGAAATTTGAATATTTGCGTAATGCATTTAAAAAAACATAACAGAATTATGATACTCTAGATGAGATGGAAATGACTTAAATACACCGGAAAATATGTCATCTCAAATTTTTTCGAATAGTAAATAGAGACTTGGGAGACATGGGAGGTGGTAGAAGTAGAGGGCGAGGTTTGTATTTTTCGTATATGAAACCGAACATGGCATGTAAAATGTTTTTGCGCAATTTAAAGTTTTTAGTTTTCATTATTTTTGAAGAAATTGGTCAGAGTTTTCCTGAAATTGGGGCATTTGTATGGGAGGTGGCAGAGGAAGTGGAGCGTTTAAGATGATTTTGAAACTGCTTATCATCATCCTTATCACCATGCTTTGATTCAATTTCAAAGTCGATAACTCTCATATACTTGAAAGAGAAATGCTTTTCTTGAATTTATAATATAGATATTTGTATGGGAGGTGGTAGAAGGAGTAAAACGGAGCTGATAACTTTTTCTAACACTTATTCCAATTATTAAGAAACAAATTCTGGCAAAATTTGAAGTTTGTACTTTTTCTAGTTTTAATGGAAATCGATATAATGCACTTAACAAAAATTATACATTTGTATGGGAGGGGGTAGAAGGAGTGTTCGGATCAAAACACATTTTTTTCTCGTTATTGATATTTCTATTTTTATACTTTATGCAAAATATCAAGTTGATAGCTTTAACAGTTTCGAAGAAAAATATTTTAATTTAAATTTCAGAAGGAGTGAGGTGAAGTTGATAATTATTATTAAAACTAATTGAAATTATAGTAGAATTAATTCTGGCAAAATTTTGACTTTTCAGCTTTACTAGTTTCAATGAAAATCGAAAATATGTATTTTTCAAAATTGTCCATTTATATGGGAGGGGGTAGAAGGAGTGAGGGAACGGATCAATATTCCGTGATATTAATGACATCTATATTATAATACTTTGACCTAAATGCCAAGTCGATAGCTTAAATAGTTTCAAAGAAAGATCAATTTGTTAATATTTCGAAATTTCATGAAATTTGTATGGGAGGGGTAGAAGGAATGGGGGATGTAGCCCATTCACGAACTTAAATTTACTTTTTTGCTAAAAATGACACAAAAATTTTTAGCACTATAGCTCAAAGCTTTCGAGAGTTATGCTGTAGACAGACGCACAGACGGACAGACGGACTGACAGACAGACAGACAGACAGACAGACAAACAGACGGACAGACGGTCATTCAGAATCAAGGTTTTTGAGCGACAACAAATATTTCTGTACCCTTGGCGGCTCTGTGCGAGCATTATTTTTTAGCGTTACAAACGGTAAGGCAAACACAATATACTCTCAGATTTCATCTAGAGTATAAAAATTCCCAAAAGTGTGAAATATTAGCTGCTTGAATATCTCTAAAACTTCTACCCCCTTAGGCTACCGACACACGATGCGAGTTAATATATATTATCTTCCTATTTTGATATAAGTAGGCCGAATTATGTATAGGATAATGACACTAGTAATATCGAAAAGCGAGATAATATATATTAACTCGCATCGTGTGTGCCTTATAGTTTCCAAGAAAATTTGATTATTACTTATTATTAAATAAACTGCCAACAAGTCGGGCGAAACTTTATTATTCTTGGAACAAGTTGCGGATGTGTGGAAAAGTTAGAGTGGGTAGGGAAGACTAAGTGAAAGGGGGTTCTTGGGCAGGGCAGTTATCAATTTAACACTTTGTGGAAACGTTCAAAAGCTCCAGTATATATAATCAATATTTCGTTCGTTAATTTTTGCAAGTTTGAGTTTCGTGAAAGGAGGTTTGAGGGGTGATAGAAAGGGTCGGCGGATGTTAATAGTTTTTTAATTGATTGCTTGAATCACGTCCAATATTCGTTGTATAGAATGTCAGTTTCATAGACGAAGTTGCATAGAATTTTCATAAGATTCTATGTATTTTACATTCACGAAACCAAACATTCGTATGGGAGGGGGTAGAGGAGGTAGAGGAATCGTAAAAATTGTGACGCAATTCTATTTCCTTTGTCATGTAGTGTGCTCGTACAAAATTTCAAATTCGTAGGTTTTATTTTGTTGGTTATTAGTTGATTTAATGAAATTGGTCGAAATCATACTTTTGTATGGGAGGGGGTAGAAGGGCAAGTGTGATTTTGAAACTTTTAAAACAATTTCTTTGCAAATATTTTTATAAGTACTTATGCAAAATTTCAAATGGATAGCTTTTAATAGTTAGGTGATAATTAATTTCTTAAAAATGGTCGAAAAAATAATTTTTTATGGGAGGGGATAGAAGTTTTGAAAGTATTCGACTAGTTAATATTTCATACTCTTAGGGATTTTTTTGAAAGGTATATCATAAATTTTCAAGTTTCTACCTTAAAATTACATCCAAAAATTTTCAGTTTTCGTGTTTTTTTTGCTGCACATGAAACACCTTGTGCCCATTAGACCGGGGTGGTCGGTTCGTAATAATTGTGGATCAAACTATTATTTTTTTTCTATGTATATCAAATAGATGTATCCACATGCAAAATTTAAAGTTTCTATCTTTGACCAGAGTCCTAAAAAAATCACTCAAAATTTTCGACATTTTTGCTTACCACCTCCCTCCCTTTACACCCCCTAACTTAAAATTTTTACCAAAATTAATTATTGTCATCATCATCAATGGCGCGACCCAAATCGGGCCCTGGCCTCCTGAAGTCGTCGCCTCCAATCGTCTCGATCCAAAGACCGCGTCCTCCAGCTGCTAATTTTTAAAATGGCTTTGCTGTTTTCATCAACCGAGTCTTCCCATCGCTTGCGTGGTTTGCCTACTGCCCGGTTACCACTCGTTTTGCCTTTAAGAGCACGTTTGGGGATTCTTCTGTCTTCCATTCGCTCTACATGGCCAGCCCACTGCAGTTTACGTAGCTTGATGAACGTTGAAGCTTCTGGCTCGTCGTAGAGTTGATACAACTCATGGTTGTATCTTATTGGCCATTCCATTCCTTCCTTCACAGGTCCCAAAATTCTTCGGAGGACCTTTCTTTCGAATGTGTTAACTGCTTTTTCGGAAGTTCGCGTTAATGTCCACGTCTCGCTGCCATAACAGAGCACAGGTCGTTTAACAGTTTTATAAATCCGCAGCTTATTGTTCCTGTGCACTTTCTTGGATTTCATTATTGGAAGTACCGAATAATACGTCTTATTTGCAAGTATTATCCGTCGTTTGATTTCGTCTGTTTCATTACCGTCCTTTGCTAGATTAGCCCCAAGATATATGAAGTTGTCCACACTCTCCAAATTATATTCCGCAATTGTTATGTTTTGTCTGATTGGCGTTCTCCTTCTTGTTTGCGTCATTACTTTTGTTTTGCTTTCATTAATGCGCAACCCGACTTCTTTTGCGGCGGAGTCAAGATTGACAAATACCTCCTTAGCACTAGGGAAGGATCTTGCTAGAATGTTAATGTCGTCAGCGTATGCTACTAGTTGGGTGGACTTGAATAGTAGTGTCCCGTTGGTGTCGACTGGGATTTTTCGGACGACATACTTTAGTGCCAAGTTGAAAAGCATAGGAGCTAGACCATCTCCCTGCTTTAAACCACATTCCGTTCGAAAGCTGGTTGTGGAATCGGTTTGTATTCTCACTTGGGATTCAGTGTTCGTCATTGTGAGTCTTGTTAGTCGGACTAGTTTTGGAGGAATTCCAAAGTCAAGCATGATTTGGTACAGTACGTTCCTGTCGATACTGTCGTATGCTTGTTTAAAATCTACGAATATTTGGTGTACGTCTGTGTTATATTCCCAGCATTTCTCAAGCACCTGTTTCACCGAGAATATCTGGTCCGTTGTAGATCGTCCGGTTCTGAATCCGCCTTGGTATTCGCCAATTATTTGATTTGTATAGGGCTTAAGACGACGTTCAATTATTTTTGTCAGTATTTTATAGGACGTACACAACAATGATATACCTCTGTAGTTCTCACAGTAGAGTTTGTCTCCTTTCTTGTAAATTGGACATATAATGCTTTTTCGCCAGTCGTCGGGTATGATTTCCTCTGTCCAAATTTTGCATATCATGTTGTACAGTATTTCAGCGACACAGTTTCCACCGTTTTTCAGAAGTTCAACTGGTATTTCGTCAATTCCCGGCGCTTTGTTTCGTTTTTGGTCACATAGGGCTACTTTGATTTCAGCAAGCGTGGGTGGTGTCGATGCTGGTTCATGTTCGTCAGTTGAGGCTTCAATTGAAATGTTGTCTGTCGTTATCGGTGCTACTGGGATGGGATTCAAAAGATGTTCAAAGTATGAAGCCCATCTCCTTTTGATTTCTTCTGTGTCGCTGATGATATTGCCCTCTGCGTCTTTGCAGAGACTGGTTTTTGGTTTATATCCCTTTTTTAAGTCTTTTACTATGGCGTATGCGTCCCGCGTTTTATTTTTTCGCATGTCGTCGTCCATTTTTTGTATCTTGTCATTATGGTACTTCCTTTGTTTTCGTCTGCAGGTCTTTTTCGCATATCGCCTAAGCTCGTCATATCTTTCTTTTTTGGCTCGTGTTGGTCGTTCAGTAAAAATTTTGTAAGCTTCATTCTTTCTATCTATTGCGTCGCGACATTCTTGGTCGAACCAATCATTATTTTTTCGCCGTGCTTGATATCCTAATACCTCTTCCGCGGAGGATTTGATGCCGTCTCGTATTTTTATCCACGCATTCTCCACTGGCATATTCTGGATATTTTCATATATTGGTGTCAGGTGTTTATTACATGCTAACATGTAAGCCTGCGCCACCGTTTCGTCGTTAAGCTTGTCGACATTGAATTTGCGAGCTCTACTCGTTTTCGAATATCCACGACAAGCTATTTTGCATCGATACTTAGCTCTGACTAGATAGTGGTCAGAGTCACAATTCGCACCGCGGAGAGTTCGTACATCAAGTATGCTGGAAGCAGCCCTTTTCTCAATTAGAACGTGGTCTATTTGGTTGAAGGTGTGACCATCTGGTGATGCCCACGTTCGTTTATGAATATCGCGATGTGGGAAGCACGTAGAGCTTACTATGATATTTTTGCTGCTTGCGAAATCAATAAGACGTTGGCCATTGTCCTTGGTTATGTCATGGAGACTGTGCCCTCCTGTTGTTCCTCTATGAGCCTCCTCCTTTCCGACTTTTGCATTAAAATCCCCTAAGACAATTTTTAGGTCATTCGAGGGCAGTGAGTCATAGGTTGCCTCTAGGGTGGCATAAAATTCGTCTTTAGTTATATCGTCCTTGTCTTCTGTTGGTGCGTGAACGTTGATCAACCAAGTGTTGAAGAATTTAGTCTTTATTCGGATTGCACACAATCTTTCACTTACTGGTCTGAAGCTCGTGACCTGTTGTTTAAATTTTTTGTCAACGACAAAAGCGACTCCAAACTCTCTGCTTCCCGACAATTTTCCACTTGGATAGATTGTGTGTGATCTCATGTCCATGATTTCGTTACCGAGCCATTTCGTTTCTTGGATGGCAGTTATGTTGATGTTGTGTTTTGCCACTTCTTCGAGAAACTCTTTCAGAGCTCCTGTCCTACATAAGGATCGAACATTCCAAGATCCAATAGAGTAGTCCATTTTTCGTTTGCGGGGTCGTTGCCGTTGAGTCCATCCTTTCCGAGCCTGTTCTTCAGGTTTCTGGACAGTGTTCTTTTTCCGGTGATGCGTTGTCGGCGCCTCGCCCAACCCCCGACCTGGAGGACCGGTCCTACTTATTTATTACACCCTTGTAAAAAAAGGGTGGGAGCTTTGAGCTAAATATGACATGCTGGAGTTCTCACAGCTATGCTGCAAGTCCAACTATGTCATACTTTTTGCCTACTTCCTGAGACGCACTGGTGTTACTGGCCATTCAGGTTAACTCCATGTTCCCTCCTCCTTTCTCAACTCGGGCTTGGGACCGTCTATGGCGGAGTTTAATTAATTATTGTGTAGTTCTACAATCTGACAAATTTTCAATTTGATATCTGAACTATTTTTTGAGATATAAGGATTTGTAATTTTGAAAAGTGCGCCATTTTTGAAATGCTCTCCATTTCCCTCCACTACTATTATTTCAACATATAATATTTTTTTTATATTTTCCTATTATACCTTAATATACATTTTAAGTTTCAATTATATAGCTTAAGAGATAGTTGAGATATTCATTTTTAAGTGTTTTTCTTTGCACTCCCCGTGACCCTCCCCCTTACATTAATTAGCAATTTTCTAAGCTGATTCCAATGGAACTATATGTCACCTTAATGGTCCCAAAATATGAATTTTTTACAATAAGTAATTTCGAAGATATAGTCATTTGAAAAAACAGTTCGGCCGACAATTTATTTTTAGCCCCCCCTTTTCGGACGCCAATGGACAAAAAAATTAAATTATTTTTGAAGTTTGTCCCATAACCCTCTCTATATGTCTACTGATTTTCAACTTTCTATCTATATTCTTGAGGGAGATATTAGCAAGTGTAGTTTTCGACTTTTTTCCTCCCCCCGCCTCCCCCGCCTCCCCCTTCCCCCTAACACCCCCCAAAATTTAGAAAATGGAGCTCATTTACCTAATCAACAATTCACCCAAAAACGAACATTCTACCTTTAGCGGTCTCGGAGATATGAGTCCATATGTACGGCGGGACGGATTTTTTTTTTTGCATTTTTAGGCTAATTTAGTCATGAAACGCGAAAAAAAAAAATTTTCAGGGTAGCAAAGTTTTTTTTTTTCTTGTGTCGATCACAATACTTTATTAATAGAATAATAAAGTAAAATGAATCACTTTGTATGGGAGGGGGTAGAAGGCGTGAGGGGAGGAAAATAAAACGAAAAGCAGATTACATCTCGGAACATACCTAATAAACTGTGAAAGTTTCATTACAATCGGCTCAGCCGGACAGACGGACAGACAGAGAAAATTTTTAAAAACGCGAGTTTCTGCTTAGTTATTGCTACAATGAAGCAAAAAAGTAACTTATAGTCATTTCTAAACAAATAACAGACAGACACTAGAATTATATTTATATGTATATATGTATAGATTCTTCAGCAATTTATCTAATAAAATTGAAAATTAAATTTAGTTGCACTTGTACTCCTTTTCGGCCTCCCCTAACTAAAATAAAACTACTAACGCAAGAAAAAATTATTGCACAGTTTGCAAATCTCTAAAAATTAAACAAAATTGGCATTCTATTTCGTTCCTATTTTTAGAAGTGCTAATTAAGAGAAATTCCAGTTCATGTTCTTCGATTTTTACGATTGAAAAGTGAGAAAAGAAAAGAACGTACACTTCATGTGGTCGGGTTTTCCTTTATAACCGAATCGAATTCGGAACATAATTTTGCGAAACTGTGGTGTGTCTGGTATATAGGTCCATATTACTTCGAGTACACGTTGTATATGCAAAAAAAAAAGAAACACTCTAAAATACAACTATGCACACGCGTGGTAGGGGCTCGATACATGGCTCCATATTAATTCATTATTAGCGTAAACTTCTCAAAAAAACATAACAGGGCTACGATACTCTAGATGAACTAGAATTTTTTTGTGATCCCAAGAAATTTCGCATTAGAAGTGTTAGAAGGGATGATAGCATTGAACTAATTTTTTCCCCATCATGCTAAAGTAGCTATAAAAATGTTTTATACGAAATGCTTACTCCAAAAATTGAATGGGAACTGAAAAAATAAACTGCCAACAAGTCGGGCGAAACTTTATTATTCTTGGGACAAGTTGCGGATGTGTGGAAAGTCAATATGCAGGTTAGAGTGGTTAGGGAAGGCTAAGTGAAAGGGAGTTCTTGGGCAGGGCTGTTGTCAATTTAACAATATTTCATTCATTTCTGCAAGTTTGGGTTTTTATGAGGGGAGGAGGAGGGGTAAGGGTGGGTGGATGTTAATAGCTTTTTAATTAATTGCTTGAATCGCGTCCAATATCCTCTGTATAGAATGTGTTTCATAGACGAAGTTGCATAGAATTTTCATAGGATTCGGTGCATTTTACATTCACGAAATCAAACATTTGTATGGGAAGGAGTAGAGGAGGTAGGGGAATCGTAAAATTTGTGACGCAATTTTATTCCCTTTCTCTTGTAGTGTGCTTGTACAAATTTTCAAGTTCGTAGCTTTTAATTTGATGGTTATTAGTTGATTCAATGAAATAGGTAGAAATGATACTTTTGTATGGGAGGGCAAGCGCGATTTCAAAACTTTTAAAGGAATTTCATTTCAATTATTTTTATAAGTTTTTATGCAAAATTTGAAATGGATAGCTTTTAAGAGTTAGCTGATAACTGATGTCTTAAAAATGCTCGAAAAAATAATTTTGTACGGGAGGGGGTAGAAGAGGTAGGGGAATTGCAAAATTTGTGACGCAATTTTATTTCCTTTCTCTTGTAAGCTGCTCGTACAAAATTTCAAGTTCGTAGCTTTTAATTTGTTGGTTATTAGTTGATTTAATGAAATTGGTCGAAATCATACTTTTGTATGGGAGGGGGTAGAAGGGCAAGTGTGATTTTGAAACTTTTAAAACAATTTCTTTGCAAATATTTTTATAAGTTCTTATGCAAAATTTCAAATGGATAGCTTTTAATAGTTAGGTGATAATTAATTTCTTAAAAATGGTCGAAAAAATAATTTTGTATGGGAGGGTGCAGAAGTTTTGAAGGTATTCGACCAGTTAATATTTTATACTTTTAGGGATTTTTTTTAAATGTATTTCTCAAATTTTCAAGTTTCTACCCTAAAATTACATCCAAAAATTATCAGTTTTCGTGTTTTTTTCGTTGCACATGAAACAGCTTGTGCCCATTAGACCGGGGTGGTCGGTTCATAACAATTGTGGATCAAATTATTATTTTTTTCCATGTATATTAAATAGATGTATTCACATGCAAAATTTAAAGTTTCTATCTTTGAGCAGAGTCCTAAAAAATTCACTCAAAATTTTCGACATTTTTGCTTACCACCTCCCTCCCTTTACACCCCCTAATTTAAAATTTTTATCAAAATTATAAATTATCTAGTTCTATAATCTGACGAATTTTCAATTCGATATCTGTACTCAATTTTGAGATATAATGATTTCTAATTTTGAAAAGTGCACCATTTTTCAAATGCTCCCCATTTCACCCCACTACTATTATGACCAAATTTTATATTTTTTTTGTATTTCGCTAGTATAGCTTAGTATATGTTTTAAATTTCAATTACATAGCTTAAGAGATAGTTGAGATATTAATTCTTAAGTGTTTTTGCTTGCACCCCCCCCCCCCCCCCCCCCCGACCCTTCTCCTTACAATAATAAGCCTATTTCTAAGCTGGTTCTGGTGGATCTATATGCCATCTTAATTGTCCCAAAATATGAATTTTTTATGGTAAGTAGTTTCGAAGATATAACCATTTCAAAAAAAGATTCGGCCGACAATTTGTTTTTAGCCCCCCCTTTACGGACGCCAATGGATAAAAAAATTAAATTATTTTTGGAATATGTCCCACAGCTCTTTCTATACGTGTGCTGATTTTCATCTTTCTATCTGCATTCGTGGTGAAGATATTAGCAAGTGTATATTTCCATCCCCCCGCCTCCCCCTTCCACCCCACACTCCCCAAAATTTGGATAATGGAGCTCATTTACCAAGTTAATAACCCACCCAAAAATCAACATTCTACCTTTAACGGTCTTGGAGGTACGAGTCCATATGTACGGCGTACGGCGTACGGCGGGACGGATTTTTTTTTTTTGCTTTTTAGGCTAATTTAGTCATGAAACGCGAAAAAAAAAAATTTCAGGGTAGCAAATTTACTTTATTATTAAAATAATAAAGTAATTAGTGAGTTAGATTTAGTGAAAATGTGCAGTTTGTATGGGAGGTGGTAGAAAGAGTTTGGGGATTTTAGTGATTTTTTAAGAAATAACTAGGAATATTATAAAATTGACAACCCTGAAATTTCAGACTAGGGCCATTCATACTTTTCAAGAAAATCGATTTTTTGTGAAGTTGTGAAACTGTGTCATATTGTATGGGAGGGGGTAGAAGCAGTGAAGCCAATCGAAAACTTTCTTCTGATCTTAGTGATAATACTAATTAAGTATTTATTACAAAATATGAGCTCAATACATGTTATATGTTCTGAGAAAATCGTCTTAGAGCATTTCATGAAAAAGTGTAGTTTGTATGGGAGGGGGTGGAAGGAGAGGGAGGACGCAAATAATTTTTCTACTGGAGATTAAAATCATTATGAAAGCAATATATCTCAAAATTCAGACTAATAGCTTTTAATTTTTCGAGTAAGTCCATTTATTGTCAAATTGCGAAATTGTGTCATTTTGTATGGGAGGGGGTAGAATGGGTGAAGCTAATCGTCTAATTTTTCTTGGCCTTACTAACAATGTTTATAAATATAATTGTAGTGTCTATCTGTTATTTGTTTATAAATGGCTATAAATAAGTTTTTTGCTTCATTTTAGCAATAACTAAGCAGAATCAAACGTTTTTAAAAAATTTCTCTGTCTGTCTGTCTTTCCGGCTTTCACGCAAAAACGGCTGCACCGATTGCAATGAAACTTTCACAGATTATTAGGTCTGCTTCGGGGAGTAATCTGCTTTAGGTCTTATTTTTCTCCCCTCACGCCTTCTACCCCCTCCCATACAAAGTGACTCATTTTCAAAAACTTATAATAATCAAATTTTCATGGAAACTATGAAAGCTATTAATTTGTAAATTAAAATATATTATATCTATTATAAATGCAATCTTCATGTATATAAATAGTTTGAATACCCCTACCCCTTCCACCACCTCCCATACAAACTAAACTTTTTCATGAAATACTATACTCCAATTTTCTCAGTACATATAACTTTGATCGAGCTAAGATTTTGTATTACATCCTTAATTAGCATTGTTATTAATGTCAGGGAAAAACTAACCAATTAGGTTTACTCCTTCTACCCCCTCCCATACAATCTGACACAAATCCACGACTTTGCGAAAATTCAATTTCCCTGTAAAGTGTGAATGTTACTGTTCTGAAATATAAAATATATCAATTCAATGATAATTGTAGTTGCTCCTCAAAAAATAGCTAAAAACCTTCCACTCCTTGCACCACCTCCTATACAAACTGCACTTTTTCATGAAATATTCCAAGCCAATTTTCTTAGTACGTATAGCTTTGATCGAGCTAAAATTTTTTACTAAATCTTTACTTAGCATAATTATTATTATCGGGAAAAATTAACCGATTAGCTTTACTCCTTCTATCCCCTCCCATATAATGTGGCACAAATTCACGACTTTGCAAAAACTCGATTTTCTTGAAAAGTGTGAATCTAACTGATCTGAAATTTAAAATATATCAATTGCATGGTGATGATAGTTGTATCTAGAAAAATTACAAAAAACCCCTCACTCCTTCTACCACCTCCCATACAAATTGCAAAATTTCACTAAATCCAATGCACTAAGTTTATAAAGTTACCTATTCGGTTTTTCAAGCTTAAGTTTGATGCAAAATATTTTTATAGCTACTCTAGCATGGTGTGAAAAAAATTAATTTAGTGCTGTCATCCCTTCTATCACTCCCCACACAAAAATTCTTAAGATTAGAAAAATTTCGATTTCATCGGTAGTATCATATAATGGGGCTTTACGCACAATCGAAGTCCTGTTATGATTTTAAGCTTAATGTCATTTTATTTGGGCTTTTTTCAATTAACACAAGCTACAACTATTCACATGTCCTTAACACGTATACATATGATCTCGAATCACGGGTTTGATTTGATCACGAGCCTCTCCCATTCAAATGCGAGTATCATGCTATCATTCTTAATAATTTATGGTTCTGACTCCAACAAAATATAAAACATTGTGTTCAAAGAGCCATTAAAGTAAGCAGATTATATAACCCATATAATGTATTACTAACTACATTCTCAAAAATTGCTTATTAATGCGATTTTTATGCGGACGCAGTCGCGGGCGTTTGCTAGTTTTAAATAAATATTTGGTGCACAATTTCAGCCCGCTAAATTTTATACGCACTGAGTAAATTGGCTTAGAGTAATTCATGACAAGTACAGTTTGTATGGGAGGTGGTAGAAGGAGGGGGAGGATACGCATAATTTTTACACGGTAGATTGATATTATCATAAAAGTAACACACTCCAAATTTCAAGCTAATAGCTTTTACACTTTTCGTGCAAATCCGTTTATTGTCAAATTGCGCAATTGTGTTATTTTGTATGGGAGGGGGTAGAAGGGGTGAAGCTAATCGTCTAAATTTTTTTGCGCTTACTAACAATTTAAAAAAATATTTCGTGCACAATTTCAGCCCGCTAAATTTTATACGCACTGAGTAAATTGGCTTAGATTAATTCATATCAAGAACAGTTTGTATGGGAGGTGGTAGAAGGAGGGGGAGGACATGCATAATGTTAATACGGTAGATTGATATTATCATAAAAGTAACACACTCCAAATTTCAAGCTAATAGCTTTTACACTTTTCGTGCAAATCCGTTTATTGTCAAATTGTGCAATTGTGTTATTTTGTATGGGAGGGGTGTAGAAGGGGTGTAGCGATTTGGCCCGTTCACGAACTTGACTTTACTTTTTGGTCAAAAACGACGTGTACAAAATTTGAACTATCCAGCTCAACGCGTTCTCAAGCTAGAGCGCGCCCAGACCGACGGACGGACGGACATCCGGTTGTGAGATTTTTGAGTGATAATATTAACTTCTGTTTCATTCATTTTTTTCTCCGAGCCTTATTTCTTAGCGTTACAAACTTTAGAGCAAACTTATAATACTCTCAGATTTCATCTAGAGTATAATTAAGAACACACTAAAGATTTCGCAGTAAATGATGAAAACTTCTACTTTATGGGTCAATTTATCATTTTAATAAATTATTGTATACTAGCAAACCCCTGCTGCTTTGTCCGCGTAATAATCGCAATAATTAGCAATTTTTGAGAATGCAGTTAATATTACGTTATGTTGGATTTACTCGTATAATCTGCTTAGTTTAATGGCTTTTCTAACACAATATTTTGTATTTTGTTGGAATCAAAATAACTAAATTATTGAGATTCTCGATAATACTCATATTTGTATGGGACCAAAAATATAAAAGGACTAGGATTGTACGTAAAACTCAATCAAACTATTTTATAGATGGAATAAAAATTTTAGTGATCTTAAGAAATAGTTTATGGGGAGTGGAAGAAGGAGTAAGATGTCGTCTGATGACGACGACTATTTACTGTCTTCGTACTCATTACGTCCTCGTCATGAAATAAAATTTTTGGACGACATGCTGTTAATTGGATTTCTACAAGTGTGTCCCATTCCAATTGCTTATGGCAGATATTTGGATCTTGTTTTTTCGATCGATGCTAACTTTACGACTGTTGCTCGCTGCCACAGCCCTTTACTGCCTGAATTACCTATTCACTTAGCTCTTCAAATTGATCTTAAATTTAATTCAAATTCTACAGATTCTAAATGTATGATTCGGTCTCTGCTGAGATTATTTGATAAAGGTCTTGACAAAGACTGAAACGTCACGAATAATAAAGCGTAACAATGTACAATCTGGAAATCTTTTCTTTCAACTACTTTGTATTTTTCGGAAAATTCAAATTGCAATTGTGCTAAGAAAAAAGTTCTTCGGACGAAACTCGAACTCGCGTGGCAGGCAAGCATTCTACCACACAACCATCGATGCTGGTGAACTTGTCCCGCCAAAATTTAGCTATAATTTTTGAATCTATTCTAATTAGATTCAAATGGTTTTAGTTTTAGAAATCAAATCGTTAGTTTCGAACTGAAAACAATCGATTTTATTTTGAATTCATGCATGGAATAAGATATATTTGAAATTATTATATTTTTAATGCAGTCAAATCGTAAAAAGGAATATCGGCCGGGAATCGAACCCAGGAACGTCCGCGTGACAGGCGTTTTTTTCCACTGAACCACACCGATACCGACGAAATTTTCTTGGCAAAGCTGCTCAGTTTTTCTTTATTAAATAGATTTAAGCTTCATAAAGGTGTACTGGATTAAGTGAAATCATGCACTTTGTTTAAGAGATGGTAGAAGAAGCAGGCAGTTCTTAATGATTTTTTTTTTCAGAAATAACTATAAATATCATTCAATTGACATGTTTTTAATTATAGATCAGTAGCAAACATACTTTTAAAACAAAAACGACTTTTTGTGTGAGAAGCAGTGCAGCTAATCTTCTAAATTTTTTTCGGTCTTACTACTAATTTTCAATAAATATTCCGTGCACAACATCAGCTCGATTAATTTTCTACGTACTAAGTAAATTGGTTTATAGTATTTCATGAATAAGTGCAGTTTGTGTGGGAAGTGGTGCAAGCAGAGAAGGGCCTTGAATTTTTGTAAATCATTAAAAAAAATCATTTGTTTCAAATTTCAGATCAATAGCTTTCATAATTTTCCAAAAAATTCTTTTATTGTCAAATTCCGAAATTCAGCGATTTTGTATGGGAGGGGGTAGAAGGCATGGAGCGGTTTAGCCCGTTCACGAGCTTCAACTTTTTTTTTCACCAAAAACGACATATACAAAATTTGAACTTTGTAACTCAACGAGCTCTCGAGCTAGAGAGAAGACGAACAGATGGATAGACGGACAGACGGACGGACGGACATCCAGTTTTGAGATATTTGAAAGAAAATATGTACTTCTGAATCATTCATTTTTTCTCCGAGCCTTATTTCTTTGCGTCACAAACTTTGTAGCAAATTTATAATGCTCTCACATTTTATCTGGAGTATAAAACAAATATTTTTAAGCCAATTTTAACACGCTGTCCTGACCGAAGAAAAAAGTTTTCCGCAGAAATGTTAAATGAAATGAAAGGAAAATCATTTTCCTTGAAAAAGATTTTTTGTTTTAGTGTGCAAATTTTTTAGCGCATGAAATCGGCAGAATACTTTCTGACTTCATTCAGAGTATGAAAACGTATATGATGGCACCAATTGTCTAAATTTTGCTGATCTACGTTATTTTTCAATTCGTTTGTTCTGGAATTTGAAAATTCCTTTGTAAATCAATTTTTTATTGAGAACTCATAGCTTAATATTGGCCCAGTTCAATTGGCAAAAGGTTGTATAATAAATTAGCCACATGTTTTCAGTTATTCTCAACTAACAACAAATATACGTGCGCACGAATTCCGATCATGTATATTTCTAAACTATGACGCTCCATGAAAGTTCAAAGTTTTCAACCAATAACAAATCTGCTGGCTGTACTAAAAACATCTGCAAGTTCTTTACCGAGAAAGCAACAATAATTCCACTGGCGCACATTTTACTCAACGAAAATGATATATAGAAGTGGTCGACAGCGATTGTTCGAAAAGGAAATGATTCGGACGACAATGGAAAGATTCATGGAAGCAACTGACAATGAGCAGTCGACAAGGATATGATTCGACCGAAAGCGGCTGACAAGATTGATATAAAAAGGGCGAGCGTTGATGAAGGAACAGTCAGTTTTGAGGAAATATTTGGGCAGGCGGCATAAAACAGTAGGCGTAAGTATAAGTAGGGAAGGCAGGGGAGTGCGATCGACGGCCGTTATAAGTGAGCTAGGAGATCCTGTGATCGAGAGGCAGAGTTCAGTAGTCAGCGATAATAAGCGAGTACGTCCTGCAATCGATAGACGGTGTTCGACGGTGGAGATGGGTAAACGAATACGTTGAGTGATCGACATTGGTAGTAGTAAGCGAGTAAGTCCTATGACCAACATGCAGAATCGAGTAAGCGAGTACGTCTTGGGATCGACGGTGGAGATTGATAAGCGAATATATGTGGAATCGACGGTGGAGATTCAAGAAGCGACGAAGTCTTGTGATCTACAGGTGGAGATTTAAGAAGTGAGCAAGTCCTGTGATCTACTGGCGGAATTCATTAAGCGAGTACGTCGTGTGATCGGCAGTGGAGATCGATAAGCGAATACGGCGGGGGTTCTACGGTGGATATTCAGGAACCGAGCAAGTCCTATGATCTACTGGCGGAATCCATTAAGCGAGTACGTCGTGTGATCGGCAGTGGAGATCGATAAGCGAATACGTCGGGGGATCTACAGTGGAGAATCAGTAAGCGAGCAAGTCATGTGATCGATAGGAGAAAGCGAAAGAGTAATATGAACGACATAGCGACGAGTGCAAAGGCTGAGTCAAAATATTGTGAACGAAAAGTGTAATGCGATTTAGCCGAAAGATGACTAAATACAGTTTTGCGATAAAGCTACAGTTAACTAGTTTCATTATTTTTACTTGAAATCCAGCGACCCCTAGCGCATTTCAATATCATCATTCAACAATGTGCTTTCAGCACATCTATCGCAGTGAATTGAAAAAATTCATTAAATACACAAATGCAACGAAGATCAAATTCTAGAATTTTATTTAACACAACAAAATATGTTGACTAAATTTAACATATTTAACTGACGGTTAAATCCATTAACCTTAACAGTAACGTGATCCTGGGTATTGAAAACTTTCTTTTTAAGCACATTCAAAAGCCATACATCTTTCTTACTCGCGTTAATTACGCCACGATCTAGCCCTCAAGGTTCAACGCTATCGTCAAACCATTTCAAATATTTGACAATCACTGTCTGTGGTCAATGTCAATTATCTAATTGGGTATTGTCATCTGCTAAGCACCTACGAATTCAAAATCGTAATAAAACCATTTGCGACGCTCACCTCAGATCCCATTTCAATTTCAAAATAGTACAATAGAATGGAACGCGTCAATAAGCCAGTCCTGTTATCTGTAAATCTATCTCTCATACATAATGGTATTACCAATGTGATTACTCCTTTCCTTTAACGCCGTATGATTTCAAAATATCTCACATATACATATATCATAAATTCGATTAAATCGAAATGACATTACAAAGGCTGAATGCACCCCATAATTGTGCCCTTCACGGTCCTTTATCAAAAGTCAAATATGCGTAAAAGCTCAATTCTATTGCCAATTTCCCCCGTTCTTCTATGAACGCAAAAATACAATCTAAACCATTGAAATATGATTGTTGATTGATGCAGCAACGCGATAACTCATCTTCTTTCCAGATTTTGTAATTAAGTAACATTTAAAGAAGTTTCCGGACAGGGCACGTTGTCCATTGTCTAGTTTTCGCTTTTATGCAGCTAATTTTTATGATTCAAGAGTTCAAAATTCTTTAAGATGTTGTTCAAATCTTTCACTAAATGATGATGGCGCTTCTTCGCCAAAGAAACATTGGTCTAGCGTTGATGTTTTGTAACCATCGAGTTGGTTCAGTGATAGGCATATCCGTATACTCGGAAATCTGGCGAATGGGAAAAGGTCATTATAAAATAATTGCTAATTTTCATAAATTGTTTTCAGCGTATACAATGCAATAAATTTACATAGGTAACTGAACAGAATGCGGCATTGTGTTTTGCATACAACCGTTTTCAAGGATTGGTCAGAGAATGATTGATGGAATTTCGAACGATTTGAATTTAGATTTGTTGTAATTTTTAAGAGATAGGTGTCTCTTATATGGAGATAAGTTTAAGAAAAATATAGAATGTTAACATTTCTCACAATCGAAGTTGAAGCGGAGTTTAAAAAATTTAATAAAGTTTCGCTTTACAGCTTATAACCATGTCGAATTAAATATAGTATTGTCCTAAAATGATAACCGATGAAAAATACATCATTTTGTGTAGTATAGACGACGAAACGAGTCAGTAACAATTATGAAGTATGCATTAAAACATATATATAAACGCAGCCAAAATATGCTCATTGTACTTTATTATCCTAATAATAAAATAGGTATTGTGATCAATGCAGGGAAAAAAATTTGCTTGCCTGAAATTTTTTTTCGCGTTTCATGACTAAATCAGTCTAATAATGCATCTGTACATATGCCGTACGTTGTACGTGTTCACTCTAACGACTTTCGACGACCCTTATAGATAAAAAATTCATTTGGGATGGATTGTAGATTGAGTGGGCTAATTTATTTGCCTAAATTTTGTTAAGTTCACTACACACTCAACAAATGGGAAGTCTAGAGAGAGTTCTGAAAGAAAACTGCGCTTGCCAATATTTCCACAACGAATACAGATTGAAAGCTGACGCTCGACACTCGGATATATCGATGTATGGGGAGAAAAGTGAAAATAAAATAATTCTTTTATTCATTGAGATACAATAATGGGGGGCTAGAAACATACGAATTTTTTTTCCGAAATGCTTATGACTTTGAAATTACGTAGCTATTGCGTTCATATTTTAGAACCAATTAGATGCTCACAGATCAACTATAATCAACTTAGACGGAGGCCATTATGTGTAACTGAGAAAACAGAATTAAATTTAGGTGGATGGTATGACATAAAATGTGGAAAAAATGAATTTTTTCTTAGTCGAACAGAATTTGTGACTATGCGGTTTTTAGTAATTTCCAGGTTCCCATTTTGAATAAAAATAAAGAACTAAGTCTGACGAGCCATTCGTCAATTTTACCTGTGAATAAAAAATTTAGTCTTTGGTCACAAATAATTAACATCTTCTTCTTTTATGGCACTACAGTCCAAATCAGGCTTTGGTTTCCTGACCTTCAGATTCCTTAAAATTTTTGCATTGTTAGCCCTTCGCACAACCCTCTATCAACGATGTTTTTTTTTCGTAGATTCAAGTGGAATTATACGTCGATTTGAACCTACGACCTTCGCATTGTAATCTAACATGCTAATAACACGGCTACTGCCTAGCGTAACATATTAAGTGAATATAAATACGATCACACAACATCCATACCTGACCGCGAATTTTGTTTAGAAGGGGATCTTAATGAATTAGAATAAGTGGATACATTTAGTGAGGAATACTAACATGCTGTTAAATCGGAAACAAGAATTAATCAAGTAAAATTAATTAATACTTTCAAACAGACCTTGATATGATTATTCGATGACTGTAATGCCTTTTATTATATATTATTTTATTTTTATTTTTATATACCTATATTATATCTCACTTTTCTAATATACTATATATGTATAATATCTTAAAATATTTTATTTATTTTTTCTTATTATCATATCTTCTGTCTAAAAGATACATACAACTTATATCTGCTTCCCTCATTTTTTTTTCCTAGTCATAAGAACCCGAAAAATGATGAGCGCTATTTAGAGCACGCCGTATAAACCATAATTAACAGGGAAAAGATTGTAGCTCTTCTAATTGAGCAAATACTATTTATCATATGTACAACCCACTCTTAAATCCGATAGCATAGTCGGTCTAGCTGAAAATAATCCGAATGAAGCTGCTACAACCATAATCTCTTATATGATTATATCTTTGTTTAGTAAAAGAAGTTAAAGAAGTTGATCGTCTAAATTATCAGTTTTAAACCCAGAAGGTAAGATGTTACACTAACTGACTCTTGACTTCGTCAAACTCGTTCAAAACCTCAAACTCCGCATGGTAGTCATCATTCCAGATAACAATAAAGCAAGAACATGTTCAAAATAAATGGATCCAACAGTATCTAATTTGTCAATTCAGACAACCCAGATCAGCATATTTCTTGTGTTCTAGATGAAAACTGAAAGTATTATAAGTTTGCTCTAAAGTTTGTAACTCTTACAATTAAGGTTCGAATAAAAAAAGGATTTGGGCCGACATTTTTTTCGTTGCTCAAAAAGTTCAAAGCCCGATGTCCGTTTGTCGGTCCGTCCATTCACTCCCTAAAGTTAGAACGCGTTAAATAGAAAGTCAAAAATTTTTAGCAAAAAACTATGAACAAATTTGTTAATTGATCCACTCCTTCTACCCCATCCCAAACAAAATGACACAATTTCGCAATTTGGCAATAAAATGATTTTCTCGAAAAATATGAAAGCTAAAATTTGGAAAATATTAATTTTATGATGACTGCAGTCTAATTCGAATCACCCACTCCTTTCACCACTTCCTATACAAACTGCAACTTTTTCATGAAATTCTATAAAAAAAATTTTCTCAGTGCGTATAGAATTTATCGATTTCAGTTCGATTAAATATTTATTTAGAATTATTATTAAGGCCGAAAAAATTAGACGATTAGCTGCATTACTTCTACCCCCTCCTGTAAAATATGACATAATTTAACAATTTTACAAAAAGTCGGTTTTATTGAAAAGAATGAATCCTACAATTTAAAACACTGCGATTTTATGATGTTTATAGTTATTTATGAAAAAAAATATCCTTCTGCCACCTCCCATACAAATTACATAATTTAAATAAATACAATAAACTACATAATTTTTTTAGTCCCTTTCAAATTTTTGTAATTTTTTATAAAACGTTTTGATAGCGACTCAAGAATGATGTGAAAGAAACAGTTTAAAACCGTAACCCTTCTACTACTTCCCATACAAAATTTCTTAAAATCACACAAATTTCTCTTTCAGAGTATCGCGTGATTAAACTTTGCGCGCAATCGTAGTCCTGTTTTGTTTTCAATATATCACACAGTGCATTTATTTAAAAATTTTCGAAATAATTAATTTGATACCGAAAACTGAAATTTTCTCTGATTTCGGAACCAATGAAGTAAAAAACGACAAATTTTGATCATATAACAGGCTTATATTATCGCGAACGACATTTAAACTTTAGAAACGCAAATTAAAAATTAAATTTAAGAACATAAAAAATAAACTGCCAACAAGTCGGGCGAAACTTTATTAAACTTGGGACAAGTTGTGGTGCGTGGATAGTCAAGTGAAAGAGAGTTTTTGGGCAGGGCTGTTGTTAATTTAACAATATTTCATTAGTTTATGCAAGTTTGGGTTTTTATGAGGAGAGTTGGAGGAGTGATAGTAAGGGTGGGTTGATGTTAATAGCATTCTAATTAATCACGACCAATATTCTCTGTATAGAATGTGTTTCATAGACGAAGTTGCATAGAATTTTCATAAAATTCGGTGTATTCTACATTCACGAACCCGAACATTTGTATGGGAGGGAGTAGAGCTGGTAAGGGAATCGTAAAATTTGTCATGCAATTTTATTTCATTGCTCTTGTAAGGTGCTCGAACAAAATTTCAAATTCGTAGCTTTTAGTTGGTTGGTTATTAGTTGATTTAATGAAATTGGTCGAAATCATACTTTTGTATGAGAGGGGGTAAAAGGGCATGCGCGATCTCAAAACTTTTGACGCAATTTCATTTTAACTATTTTTAAAAGTTCTCATACAAAATTTTAAATTGATAGCTTTTAGTCCAAACGAGTTTTCTCCATGATGTCTGTCTGTGTGTCTCGACGTGAACTCGAGTAAATCTCAACAGAAATGAATGCAAAAAGTAGGGCTCCACTTCGGACAGGAAAATATTGTTTCTGAACATGGCTGCTAACCAGAAAAGATAGTTATAAGCAAATAAACCAAAAAAAAAAAAAATCGCAAAAATTCTATTTGTAATCTTATAAAAAAATAGGTTGTAGAGCTGTTGGATTTTTTTTTATACTTTAACGGTTTTTTGCTATGAGGTTCGAATGACAAGATATCTGACATTTTTAATATAATCTGAATTCGCCGCATTTTTAATCGGATAATGCAAAGTTTGTAGATCTTCAGAAATAACATACGCACCCTTTCGATATTTTCAAATCTTCACATTTTCTGCAATTTTCATTCATTTCCATTTTTACTTTATTATTCTCCTTTAGAGCAGGGATGATTCCAATTCAACACTTAGTTGCAAATACGATCAATAGCTCCATTATATGTAATCAATATTTCATTCGCTTATGCAAGTTTGGGTTTTCATGAGGGAGGGCGGAGGGGTGATATTAAGGGTGGATGAATGTCAATAATTTCTCAATTGATTGCCTCAATAACGTCCAATATTTTCTGCATAGAATGTTAGGTTCATAGACGAAGTTTCATAGAATTTTCATAAAATTTGGTGCATTTTACATTCACGAAACCAATCATTTGTATGGGAGGGGGTAGAAGAGGTAAGGGAAATGTAAAATTTGTGATGCAGTTTTATTTCATTTCTTTTGTAAGGTGCTCGTACAAAATTTCAAGTTCGTAGCTCTAAATTTGCTGGTTAGCAGTTGATTTATTGAAATTGGTCGAAATAATACTTTTGAATGGGAGGGGGTAGAAGGGCAAGTGCGATCTCAAAACTTTTGATGCAGTTCCGTTTCAACTATTTTCGAAAGCTTTTGTGCAAAATTTCAAATTGATTGCTTTTAATTTTTAGGTGATAATTGATTTGTTTAAAATGGTCGAAAAAATAATTTTGTATGGCAGGGGGCAGAAATTTTGAAGGTATTCGACCAGTTAATATATCATTCTTTTACAAATTTTTATACTCTAGATGAAATCTGAGAGTATTATAAGTTTGCCACAAAGTTTGTAACGCCAAGAAATAAGGCTCGGAAAAAAATGAATGATACAGAAGTTCATATAATCACTCAAAAATCTCAAAACCGGATGTACGTCCGTCCGTTCGTCTGTCTGCCTGTCTATCTGACCGTCCGTGTCCTGTCTAGCCTGAGAACGCGTTGAGCTAGAAAGTTCAAATTTTGTATATGTCGTTTTTAACACAAAAGTAAGGTCAAGTTCGTGAACGAGGGGTGGAGCGATTTGGCTCCCATACAAAATGACATAATTTCGCAATCTGACAATACATGGATTTGCTCGAAAAGTACAAATGACATTGATCTGAAATTTAGAATGTAATACTTTTATGATGATTCAAATCTACTTCATAAAAATAATTTGTGTCTTTCCCCTCCTTCCACCACCTCTCATACAAACTACACTTTTTCATGAAATGCTCTTAACCAATTTACTCAGTGCGTATAATAGTTATCGAGCTGAAATTGTTCACAAAATATTTATTTAAAATTATTAGTAAGAGCAAAAAACATGAGATGATTAGCTGTATTCCTTATACCCCCCCTTCCAACTGCTATTGATTTCAAATTTGAAATATATTACTTTCATGATGATATAAGTCTGCTATGCAAAAGTTATTTGAGTCCTCCCCTTCCTTCCACCATACAAACTGCACTTTTTCATGAAATACTCTCAGCCAATTTACTCAGTGCGTATAAAATTGATTGAGCTGAAATTGTGCTCTAAATATTTAGTTAGAATTATTAGTGAAACCGAAAGAAAATATAGGCGATTAGCTTCATCCCTTCTACCCCCTACCATACAAAATGACACAATTTCACAACTTTATAAAAAGTCGATTTTCCTGAAAAGTATGAATGCTACTGATCTGCAATTTAAAACATGTCAAAAGCATGATGTTTATAGTTATTTCCGAAAAGTCATTAAAAACTCGCCCCTCCTTCTATCACCTCCCATACAAACTGCACTACTTCCATACAAACTGCACTAGTTCAATATCGTCACCCCCTCTACCACTTCCCCTACAAAATTTCATAAGGTACAAAAATTTCTCTTTCATCTACAGTATCGCACGATTGGGCTTTATGCCCAATCGTACTCCTGTTATGTTTATAGTCTGGATGAAATCTGAGAGTATATTGTGTATGCCTTACCGTTTGTAACACTAAGAAATAACGATCGCACAGAGTCGCCAATGGTATAGAAATATTTGTTGTCGCTCAAAAACGTCGATTGTCCGTCTGTCTGTCTGTCTACAGCATAACTCTCAAAAGCTTCGAGCTATACTGCTAAAAAATTTTGTGTGTCATTTTTAGCAAAAAAAGTAACCTTAAGTTCGTGAGTGGGCTACATCCCCCCACTCCTTCTACCCGCTCCCATATAAATTTCATGAAATTTCGAAATATTAAGAAATTGATTTTTCTTTGCAACTATTAACGCTATCGACTTGAAATTTAGGTCAAAGTATTATGATACAGATGTCATTAATATCACGGAATATTGACCCGATCCCTTTACTCCTTCTACCCCCTCCCATACAAATGGACAAGTTTGAAAAATACATATTTTCGATTTTCATGGAAACTAGTAAAGCTGAAAAGACCAAATTTTGTCAGAATTAATTTTACTGTAATTTCAATTTATTTTAAAAATAATTATCAACTTCACCTTACTCCTTCTACTCCCTCCCATACAAATTTCACGAAATTTTGAAATTTAAATTAAATTATTTCTCTTCGAAACTGTTAAACCTATCAACTTGATATTTTGTACAAAGTATACAAATAGAAATATTAATAACGCAAAAAAATTTGTTTTGATCCGTACACTCCTTCTACCCCCTCCCATACAAATGCATAATTTTTAATAAATGCATTTTATCGATTTTCATTCAAACTAGAAAAAGTACAAACGTCAAATTTTGCCGGAATTTGTTTCTTAATAATTGAAATAAGTGTTAGAAAAAATTATCAGCTCCACTTCACTCGTTCTACCACCTGACATGTAAATATCTGTATTATAAATTCAAGAAAAGGATTTCTCCTTCAAGTCTATGAGAGCTATCGACTTTGAAATTGTATGAAAGCATGGTGATAAGGATGATGATAAGCAGTTTCCAAATCATCTTAAATGCTCCACTTCCTCTGCCACCTCCCATACAAATGCCCCAATTTCAGGAAAACTGTTACCAATTTATTTAAAATTAATGAAACCTAGAAACTTTAAATTCAGCAAAAAACATTTTGCATGCCATGTTTGGTGTCATATACGAAAAATACAAACCTCCCCCTCTACTTCTACCACCTCCCATGCAAAAGTCTCTATTCATTATTCGAAAGAATTTGAGATGACATATTTTCCGGTACATTAAACACGTTCTCATTTCATCTAGAGTATCATATGATTGGGCTTTAAGCCCAATCATAATTCTGTTATGTTTTTTAAATGCATTTTGCAAATTTTCAATTTTTTACCTTAAAATTTCATTCAAAAATTTTCAGCTTAAATGTTTTTTCATTGCAAATGAAACACCTTATGCACGTTAGACCAGAGGGGTCGGTGCAGAACAATTGCAGAATTTTTATTATTTTTTCTGTATGTATATTAAATAGGTGTATCCACATGGAAAATTTAAACTTTGTATCTCTTACCAGAGCCCTAAGAAAATCACTCAAAATTTTCGACATTTTTGCTTACCACCTGCCTCCCCTTACACCTCTCGACGTAAAACTTTTACCAAAATTCAAAACTATGTAGTTCTACAATTTGACAAAATTTGAATTTAATATCTGTACTCAGCTTTGAGATACAATGGTTTGGAATTTTAGGAAGTGCAATGCTCCCCATTTTCCCCCACTACTATTTTGTCCACAAACTATATTTTTGTCATATTTTTCTAGTATAGCTTAATATAAGTACCAAGTTTTAATTACATAGCTCAACAAATAGCCGAGATATTGATTTTTAAGTGTTTTATTTTGCACTCCCCTGACCCTACCCCTTACAATAATTAGCCTCTGTGTAATCTGATTCCAGTGGATCTAAAAGGTTTTCCAATAAGGACTTGACAACTTTTTTTCAAAATAAAATGCAAACCATTGGAGACGTTGTTCCTTCGTGTACTTTACCATGATAAAAATGTTAAGTTTACTGAATAAATTGACAGTGACAGTTTGATGATTAGTGAAAGGGTGCGTTCACAAATTGAATTCAAAGTTGTCAAGTCCCTATTGGAAAACCCGATATATGCCACCTTGATGGTTTAAAAATATAAATTTTTTATGGTAAGTAATTTCGAAGATATAATCATTTGAAAAAAAAAATTCGGCCGGCAATTGGTTCTTAGCCCCCCTTTTGCACCCCAATGGATAAAATAATTAAATTAATTTTAAAAGTTGTACCACAAATCCTTTTATATGTATGTCGTAACCATGTTTGAGATATTTGAAATGTTAGTTTTAATAATAATAATAATTATTATTTATTTCATCAAAAAAAGTTGACTACTACATTTATCCACAGTTGAAAACAATAAAAAAAAGAATAAAAATAATAAAACAATAATAAAACATAATAAAACAGAATTAAGTACATGAAAATTTAAACTTTTTACAAAATCAAACATTATTACACTGGGACACTCATGTGAAAATCCAATTGCGAGAAGAAGTTATTGAAATCTCTTAACATGAATGAAACTGGTTCATAAAACCCATAGTTCGTGCGATGCTGCGGAATTTTACAAAGCTCATAATTTCGTAAAGGACGACATGGAACGTTGAATTTAATTATAGACAGCAATTTGTCAGAGTCAATTATACCTGAAATTACTTTAAAACCAAAAACAACTCTGGCATGTATCCGTCTTTTCTCAAGGGAATCCATAGACAGCAGATTTAAACGATCAACATATGGCGATAACCTGAGTGGATCGGACCAGGGAAGGCCCTGAACCTTAAGAACCGACGCTGAACTGCTTCGATCCTATCTATGTGAATGGAATAAAATGGTGACCAGATAGGACTAGCATATTCTAGGATAGATCGGACAAATGCACAATACAACATTTTCGTTGTAAAGAAATCATTGAATTCTTTCGATTGTCTCCTAACAAAACCGAGGATAGCGTTCGCTTTACCAGCAATGTGATTCACGTGATCATCAAAGGTAAAATTACAGTTGAATAGTACGCCCAAATCACGCACTTTGTCAGAACGAAGTAAAGAGCATCCATCTACAACATAGTCAAAATTCATTGATATTCTCTTCTTAGAATGCGAAACAGCAGTGCACTTATTAATGTTGTATTAATGTTGAGATGTAAATTGTTAAGTAAGCACCAGTCATGAAAACGCGAGATGTCACTTTGCAATAATATTTTTATTTAAACATTTTTATGAACACAAATGGCATTCCCAGACGCCATAATTCCAATGTCTGGGAATGCCATTTGTGTTCATAAAAATGTCTTTTCGAAATCATTTCCTTCGATCTTTGATAAAATATGATAGTAGGATTTGCCTTCATGCTTATTTTGGAATTCTCTTGTAAAAAAATCCAAACCTAAAACGGTTTGATCTTTTGTCATATTAAAAAATCTATAAAAACTATCAAATGAGAAAAAAAAAGTTGTGCGCCATGGAGTTTCGAACTCGCTGCGTAAATAAAGGATTTAAAAATACTGTGCGGTGGGAGAGACAACAGAGCCATGAAGCTTTGAAGGTGCCATCATCCTAAACTTTGGTTGAGAATGATTTCTCTCTGCGCCGATATTCCTATGACGACGGTCTGATCACGATGTCAGCAACTTTGCAATCCGACTGTCCAAACCTTCTACCCTGCAATCAGAACCAAATATTTAATTTACTCGAATAATCGAGCATGACGCGATTTACTTACTTCAGCAAAAAGTATCCAAATTGAACATTGGAATCTATTTTAATTAATCAGATCAATGTCTGAGAGCAGAAAGAAATTACTTGACTCAAAACAGATCTGCGCATATGAGGAACTGATATATCCGGACTGCCGGACCACTAGATATAGTAAAATGGGTCCAAATTTATCTAACCTTTGGCAAATATGGAAACAGCCAAGTGATTTTATGAGCAAGAGAGAGAGAGGCACGAATATTTTCGAGAAAAGAAATTTCGCAAAGAGATTTAAAGTCACATCAGGCCCGCCACTGACCTTGGGCTCTAAGGGAATTAATTAGAGACACGAACTTTAATAGAAACTTGTAAATTTTAAATACGTTTTTTTAGTCCTTATGTTAAATCAATCGCTTGGAAACCCGCATTGCGTAATAGTTTCGGGAGCCCTCCTTCTTCTTGAACTTGGTCGGAAGAAGTTTACGTGAATTAAGAGGGTGATAGTTTCACCATTGCAACAGCTTCTAAGGGGATAGTTGACAGTACAACCAGAAATTTTATAGGTTTCTCAAATTAGTGATTGAATTGAAATATTAGAGTAAATCATGAAATTGTTAGACCTTGAAAGATACAAACCAAGTATACTATTCAATATGCGAAGGCTGCGATATTTAATGGTGTTATTCACGATTAAAATGATTTCATTATTCGTTACTTCATTGTGACTACGATATGATTTAGATACCACCATTTTCAATATTCGATATTCTTATGAAGCTCTACACAATAAAACTCCGATTTTCCAAAAGGCATTTTTAAAATTTTCACAATGCAATCGTTAATCGAATTAAAATGAAATAAAAATCAGAAATCGTTTAATCGGAAATTTCCTAATTTTTTTAAAAAAAATTTCACAACAATTGCCAACAATACCGACATTTTTTTCCTATTGAAGAGCACGTATCTAACAAAAAAACGGTCAGTATCGCGCAGCAAACGACCTTGCGATCACGTATCGTGCGCAAGAAAAAATTCAATCTCCATCCGGAACACCCAAATCTTTGTATCGGGTAATGCGAGTATCAATTATTCAAAAGCGAGCTTAGTACTGCTAAAAAGCGCGGCTTTTTTTACACTTAACCATTCACGAAAAGTTCGCGTGGCCGGACTGCTGACCGGCGAGCGGCCATTAACAAGCTGAAAGGGGGAGGTTGGGTGGAGTGGACCGCAAAAACAAAAACAACAACAACCGAATTAGATCTCATGGAAAATGGTGAAAGATAGTTATGAATTAGTAGTGAGCTGAGACCTCAAGGTCCTTCGATGAATAAAGACCTCAAACGGCCGCGACAAGTTGCCTTGTTCGTTTGTAAGTCTGGAGCTGCGCCTTGTAAGCGGTTCCTTTCTCCCGGGGTGGTGCACTCCACTCTCGGAATCTTTCTTGGTCGCGGCTAGATCAGCTCCAGCTAAGAACTTTAAGGCCTTGCGACTCAGCGTCAAGATACAACCGCTTTGGGATAAGTAATCACAGCTCATAGGTGGGTTCACCTTGTTAATGAGACTAAATGTGAGCCAGGTAGGTGCCAAAGAAACGATAAAAAACAGCGGCGGCGGCGCCTAATTACGAAATTTCGCAATAGAAAATGATAAATGTGCTTTTATTTGCGTGGAAAATTGTTTAACACCAGCATCGAAAATCTTTTCTATTGTCAGTTACAATCTATCGTTCAATCTGATGTAAAACATAAATTATTTTGGCTGTTGTTCGGTCTATCGGTGGCAGATCGCTTCCTTTAGTCCTTGGCTTGTATACTTTTAAATTTTGGAAGTTATGCAAAGATAACTATTTCCTATTAAATTTCGATTGGCTTTAATTCAGTTTTTATGGAATTGGATTTAGTAACGAACGATTTTGGGGTAAACAAAATTTTAATTGTTTTAAATTGAAGTCAGTTGTAGGCATGTCTGTTACGTTCATGCGGAAGCGAAATTAATCAAAGCAATTCTTCGGAAGCTTATTTTCAAATTTGATTTATTATTATTACAAGGCTAGAATTTAAATGGAGACCAATATGTAACAACTAAAACGAGCTAATTTCGGAGTATGGTACATACGAAACGAAGGAACTGCCATCTTTGGGACAATCTTCATCCCGTTTATAGAATTTCAACGAAGGTTTCTCCAGATCTGGACAGCATCGGCTGCTCAGGAGGTTAGGGTGGAATGAAATTAGACCTGAAGCAGTGCTCATCCTTGATGATGCTAAAGAGAGAATGGAATGTGCTCTAGTCACCGCAGATTGCATTTCGCATTTCGATTGGATGCTGTTATCTAGGCTCGGAGGATCGCTCCAATTAACGTCGGATCCAATTCATTGGATGAACTAGAAAAACAAACAAAGTGGGTAATCAAATGTCACATGACAGATTCGAGCTGTCAGCTGACGAACGACGCCCGCCGTCCTGTGTGGATTATGTTTCGTTACCGATCGTTCTATGGACTCAACCGTTTTATATTAGAGTAACTCCATGCAAGAAGTAGAGTATGGCAGATATGTCACAATCGACAGCCGCGAATTCGCCTTACACAATTCACCATTCGTGTAGTGGTGAGTTTAATGATTTCTTTTGCAAATTTCATGCACCCTAAGATAAAATGTTGCTTTAAATTTTTGTTGTGACTTTTTAGTTAAGTATGAGACGATTCGCACAGCTCTTGATGTTAAGAAAGTACAAAAAAAAACGTTGACACTTTTTTTAAATTTCGCTCCAAATATCGGACTTCACATTTGCCAAATTTTGGAAAAGCGCCTTTAGTGTTCCATGAAGTAACTGTACTCTATATATGTATGTATACGACGAACTCTAGCCGTGAATCTAGAGACAATGACTTCACATTAAAGTTTCAGATCCTCATCTTGAAACAGCCGTTGCTAAGAGCTCTCTCCTTCAAAATACCTTATCGATCCTTGAGAGGCTACGTACTTCTTGACATTCCATTCCATCGAACTAATTATGGCCAGCACGATGCGATAACTTCCATTTCACAGACTTTTAATGTTAATTATAGCAACATTGATTATTTTAATCTTAAAGTATAAAGTCAGCTTTGTTAAAGAAATATGATATTATTTGATGTTCTGCTGTAATCCCTGTAATACAAATTGTAAGTAATCATATATTGATGAATAAATAAATAAACTTATAGTTTCTAAAACAATTGGATTATTGTAAATGAATGAAAGAGCGATTTGGCCTGTTCATGAACTTGTCCTGTACAAAATTTTAACTTTCTAACTCAACGCATTCTCGAGCTAGAGAACGAACGGACGGACATCCGGGTTTGAGTTTTTTGAGCTACAATAAGTGGCGACTCTGTGCGAGCATTATTGTTGTTCATTTATTGTCGTTTTTAGTTTTTTTGTTTTTTTCTTTTTTTCTGTGATTTTAGTTTCCATTTTAATTCAAATTTCAAAATAAAATTCGCTCGTATCCCATAAGTCAATGTCATTTATATTTGACCAACTGAATATTCGAATATTAGAGTCTGCCTACCTTTCACTCTACTATATACTCAAACTATAAGACCGGACATTTTAGCGAAATTAAAGTGCTTCCAGGAAGTGAACAGTTCTATTCTATTCCTGGATCAAAAGGGGTCTGGCGTTATATATTCGCGATAATGTTGCTTACGATTTGGGTCGATCCCTGGGACCTTGCTCCAATCCAGCGTTCAACATTTATTAGATAAAACTTAGTTAGCAAATTTTATTTTTCTGCTATGTGTATAGAAGTCCAGGGCTTTCGTCAGACGATACCAGCCATGAATTGGATAAGTTGTCTGACTCAATCCAGCAGATATACATGTGGTATTTTGATGTGAATAAAAGAAAATCGATTAGTAACAAAATGATAAAAGTGTTTAATTCAAATGACAGCTCTTGATTTCAATTTCTTGCGTTTTACTTTGAGAGGTCTCCGATCCACGTCCACGCTATTGCTCGGTTGTCGTAAGAAGAGATCGAAAAAGAAGATAGAAGCTCCATGAAGTCAGGTTGGTCCAAATACAATCCTACAATCGGCTATCCTGGAAATCATTGGCCTCCAATGGTTCATCAATACTCTCGACAAAAGCCCATAACTTCATTTTATCGGCAGACGAAGACGTGAATTGTGGTCCTTCATGTTCTCCTACTTTTTTAACATCATATCTGTCGTGTCCTTTAACTTTAATTATTTCATATGGCCCAAAATATTTTGGACGTATTTTTAAGCCGGTCCCAAATTGTGTCCTTTCCACAGCTACTAATTCTCCTACTCGAAATTGGTAAGCAGATTTTCGTCGTTTGTTGAAATTTTTCTTACTTTCTTCGTGAACTTTCAAAATTTGTTTGTTCGCCGTTTGACTTAAGTCGTTTCTCGATTCCCCAAAGATGTGGATAACTTTAGATTCAATCATCTCTCGCAAATGAAAGTCTTCTTTAAGCCTCATATCAACTCCAGTTAGTAATTTTAAAGGTGACATGCAAATAGATCTCTGGTGCGTACTGTTTAGATGGCATTGTACTCTTCCAGTATGCTGATACCATTTTTCCGGATCATTTAATGACAACTTTATGAGAACCGCAATTACTATGCGATGTGTACGATCAATTTTCCCATTTCCATGAGTTACACCAGTGGTAATGTACAGTAATTCTACTTTTTCTTGATCGCAGAATTTTTTGAAAACGTCTGCTGTAAATGCTCTTCCGCGATTCACTACTATTCTTCGGGGGCTACCGAAAGTTCTGTAGTTTCTGTAAAATTTCTGCTGATGATAACGATTTCCCAGGAAAAAGCCAAAGAAACTTAGTGAAACCGTCAATAATGCTAAAGATGTATTTGTATCCTTTTGAGGTAGCAACTAAGGGCCCCAAATGGTCAATGTGGTAAGTATCCAGTGGCACTTCGCCTTTGGGAATTGGATGCAGAAATCCTTCCTGTTTCCCTTGTCGACGCGTTGATAAGATACACTTAATACAATTTTTATACTCTAGATGGAATCTGAGAGTATTATAAGTTTGCTCTAAGGTTTGTAACGCCAAGAAATAAGGCTCGGAGAAAAAAATGAATGATACAGAAGTTAATATTATCACTCAAAAATCTCAAAACCGGATGTCCGTCTGTCCGTCTGTCCGTCCGTCCGTCCGTCCGTCCGTCTGTTCGCTCTCTAGCTCGAGAACGCGTTGAGCTAGAAAGTTCAAATTTTGTATGCGTCGTTTTTAACAAAAAAGTAAGGTCAAGTTCGTGAACGAGCCAAATCGCTCCACCCCTTCTACCCCCTCCCATACAAAATTACACAATTGCGCAATTTGACAATTAAAGGATTTGCTCAAAAAGTATAAAAGCTATTGGCCTGAAATTTGGAATATATTACTTTTATGATAATAATAATCTACCGTATAAAAATTATGCGTGTCCTCCCCCTCCTTCTACCACCTCCCATACAAACTGTACTTGTCATGAATTACTCTAAGCCACAGTGCGTATAAAATTTAGCAGGCTGAAATTGTGCACCAAATATTTATTTAAAATTGTTAGTAAGGTGAAAAAAAATTAGACGATTAGCTTCACCCCTTCTACCCCCTCCCATACAAAATGACGCAAATTCGCAATTTAACAATAAATTAATTTACTCGAAAAGTATAAAAGCTATTAGTCTGAGTTTTGGGGTATATTACTTTCATAATGATTTTAATCTACAGTAGAAAAATTATTTGCGTCCTTCCTCTCCTTCCACCCCCTCCCATACAAACTACACTTTTTCATGAAATGCTCTAAGACGATTTTCTCAGAATATATAACATTTATAGAGCTCACATTTTATAATAAATACTTAATTAGTATTATCACTAAGATCAGAAAAAAATATTTGATTGGCTTCACTGCTTCTACCCCCTCACATACAATATGACATAGTTTCACAACTTCACAAAAAATCGATTTTCTTGAAAAGTATGAATGGTACTAATCTGAAATTTAAGGGTTGTCAATTTTATAATATTCCTAGTTATTTCTGAAAAAATCACTAAAGTCCCCCCACTCTTTCTACCACCTCCCATACAAACTGCACATTTTCACTAAATCTAACTCACTAATTTTCTCAGTCCCCATTCAATTTTGGAGTAAGCATTTTGTATAAAACATTTTTATAGCTAATTTAGCATGATGGGGAAAAAATTATTTCAATGCTATCACCCCTTCTAACACTCCCAATCCAAAATTTCTTGGGATGACATCTAGAGTATCGTAAGATTGCGCTTTATGCGCAATCGTAGCCCTGTTATGTTTTATACGTTTTTCAATTTTTATCTTAACATGTCTAATAAAAAATTCTTTGCTTACTATTTCTAGCATTTTTTTGTAACCGAAATGTCCTTGATCGTGTATTTTACGTAAAATATCATTCTCCACTTATTCAGGAACAATAAACAACATGTTACCGTCGATTTCCTTACATAACAACCCGTTATTAATCACGTAGTCCTAAATTCCTCCGCAGTTTACTGCTTCTTTGATAGTCTTCAAATACTGATCGCTTTCCTGGGCAGTTTTAAGATGCTTAATAAACGATTCCTCATTTGATATATCCATGGAAATTGGGTTACGACTTAACGCGTCTGCATGTTTCATGCGATGATTTCCTCGATGCTCCACGACAAATTCGAATTCCTCTAAAAGTAATATCCACCGAGTGACTCTAATGACAAGATCCTTCTTTTTAAGTGTGAGTTCAAATGCTTTGCAATCGTTGACTATTTTAAAGGGATGACCTAAAAGATATACGCAATATTTTTTTATGGCTTCAACTATAGCCAGTACCTCCAACTCGTAGCTTATATAACGACTTTCTGCTTTAGTTGTCTTCCTTCTCATAAAACTGACTGGATGCAGCGAATTATCTATCTAATCGATTTGCAGCAACACCGCTCCGTAACCGATAGCGCACGCATCGGTATGCAGCTCCGTAGTCGCTCCTTGTTTAAAGACATTTAAAACTGGGCTAGTTGTTAGCATTGTTTTTACTTTCTCAAAAGCAGATCGTTCTCCTTCGTTGAAGATTAACTGTTGACTTCCTCTTAGTAGATTATTCAGAGGCTTCGCATGGATGGAAAAATCTTTGATAAATTTGTGAAAATAGCCAACCAAACCTAAAAAGCTTTGTAATTTGTGGAAATTTTTAGGTTCAGAAAATTTCAAAACAGCTTTTGTTTTAGACGGTGACGGCTTGACTTGGCCAAATGATACGACGTAGCCTAAATATTCTATATTTCTTTAAAGCACTGCATTTCTGCCATTTTATTTCTAAACCATTTTGTTTTGCAACATCAAATATGTGTGATTTTCTCATATCCTTCCCCTTCGGTTCGGGACGGTATAATTATATCGTCCATATAAATTAAAACAATTCAACTTTGAATTAACTGCCGAAAAATTGCGCGAATGTATCTCATGAAGTTTGAAGGCGAATTGCAGAAATCAAACGGCATTCGGTTAAATTCGAAATGCCCATCAGAAGTAACGAAAGCTGTGAATTTTCTACTAGATTCCTCTACTGGAACGAGAAAAATCCATTTTTCAAATCAAATGTACTGAAATATATGGCGTCCTGTAACTGGTCTATCTGTTCTTCTATTAGCGGAAAAAGAAATCGGTCTCTGTATACTTTTCGATTCAACTGCCTATAATCAACACAAAGCCTGAAATGTCCATCCTTTTTCTTGACTACAACGATGAGACTACCGTAGTCTGAGAAACTTTCACGAATAACTCCACTTTTGATCCACTTAGCTACTTGTTGTTCGACGAAAATGTTTTCTTTCAATTGCAGCCGTCTTGGTGGTTGATAGATCGGGGTTTCATCCAACAATGTTATTCTCATATCTACTGAAGGTTGAGTAACAATTTCTTTAATGTTTTTTGCTACGTTTTTATTGACTATGTGGTTAGTTTTGGGGTGCTGATCACTCTCTATTTGAAAAGAAGTGATTGTATTGACAATTTCATCTGTATTCAAGTCCACATTTTCCACATTTACTACTTCAGTTCGTGTTCGTATATCTGTTTTTCCATTATCGATATTAATCTGGATCTTGCTCAGTATATTCATTCTAATGACCATATCTGGCCTCAAAATGTTATCCGCGACAACATGAATTATAATGTCCTCAAAATTTATTTTATTTATCTGCACATCAACTTTGAAGCTTCCTTCTGTTTTAATGCAAATTCCCAGTCCTTATATTGGATATGTAATTTTTTAAGAGTTTTACACTTTTTGGCAAAGTTTTAAACTGTCGCGCACTAATGAGGGTCAGGTCACTGCCCGTATCTACCAGAGCAGTCGTACGAATGTTTATACTCTAGATGAAATCTGAGAGTATATTGTGTTTGCCTTACCGTTTGTAACGCAAAGAAATAACGCTCGCACAGAGCCGCCAAGGGTACGGAAATATTTGTTGTCGCTCAAAAACCTCGATTCCGAGGGACCGTCTGTCCGTCTGTCCGTCTGTCCGTCTGTCCGTCTGTCCGTCTGTGCGTCTGTCTACAGCATAACTCACGAAAGCTTTGAGCTATAGTGCTAAACATTTTTGTGTGTCATTTTTAGCAAAAAATTAACTTTAAGTTCGTGAATGGGCTACATCCCCCCACTCCTTCTACCCCCTCCCATACAAATTTCATGAAATTTCGAAATATTAAGAAAATGATTTTTCTTTGAAACTATTTAAGCTATCGACTTGAAATTTAGGTCAAAGTATAACGATATAGATATCATTACTATCACGGAATATTGACCCGATCCCTTTACTCTTTCTACCCCCTACCATACAAATGGACAATTTTGAGAAATACATATTTTCGATTTTCATTGAAACTAGTAAAGCCAAAAAGACGAAATTTTGTCAGAATTAATTTTACTGTAATTGCAATTTATTTTAAATATAATTATCAACTTGACCTCACTCCTTCTACCCCCTCCCATACAAATTTCACGAAATTTTGAAATTTAAATTAAATTACTTTTCTTCGAAACTGTTAAAGGTATCAACTTGATATTTTGTATAAGATATACAAATAGAAATATTAATAATCTAAATAAAAATTGTTTTGATCCGTATACTCCTTCTACCCCCTCCCATACAAATGTATAAATTTTGTTAAATGCATTTTATCGATTTCCATTCAAACTTGAAAAAGTACAAACTTCAAATTTTGCCAAAATTTGTTTCTTAATAATTTAAATAAGTGTCAGGAAAAATTATCAGCTCCACTTCACTCCTTCTACCCCCTCCCATACAAGTATCTGTATTATAAATTTAAGAAAAGCATTTCTCCTTCGAATATATGAGAGCTATCGACTTTGAAATTGAATCAAAGCACGGTGATGATAAGCAGTTTCAAAATCATCTAAAACGTTCCACTTCCTCTGCCACCTCCCATACAAATGTTCCAATTTCAGGAAAACTATTACCAATTTCATTAAAAATAATGAAAACTAAAAACATTAAATTCAGCAATAAGCATTTTGCACGCCATGTTCGGTGTCATATAAGAAAAATACAAACCTCCCCCTCTACTTCTACCACCTCTCTATTCCTATTCCAAAGAATTTGACATATTTTCCGGCATATTAAAGTCATTTCCATCTCATCTAGAGTATCATACTCGTATGATAATAATTCTGTTATGTTTTCTATTAAAACTTCGCAATAAGTTTTTTCATTAATTACGATGTTATAATTGTTGTTATTATTGCTTTTAGGCACCGAATTTTTATTACACTCTGTCCTCTTATGTCCTAACTGATGACATCTATTTTTCAATTTCTTGAAATCATCTCAAAACACTTCTGTTGTCTGCTCCGGTGAAATATTCTATTAGGGATTTTTGCTGCGCTATTTTGCGTCTCCATTTCGTCTGTTTCAGCTGATTGCTGCAAAAACTGGCTTCTACGATGGCGAGGCGCCATTTCTTCTATGAATTCCACGGGTGCGGCAAATTTAGAATATGCAAGCGGTTGAGCCCCCAATTTGTGGTATTTCGATGTGAATAAATGAAAATCGATTAGTAACAAAATGATAAAAGTGTTTAATTCAAATGACAGCTCTTGATCTCAATTTCTTGCGTTTTACTTTGAGAGTTCTCCGATCCACGTCCACGCTGTTGCTCGGTTGTCGTAAGAAGATATCGAAAAAGAAGATGGTAGTCGTGACGGAAGCTCCATGCAGTCAGGGTTATCCAAATACAATCCTACATACATACTCTGTTAAGCCTGATGCTCGTGGGCGATTTCAACGTTCATAACACTGCTTGGCTTCTATATATTAGTAAAAGTTCCAAAGAGGATTATTTGACACTTCAATAGAGCCAACTGGGGTGGACTAAACGCATTCTTTAAAGCTTTTATTAGAAACTATGCTTTATATCCAATAAGTGTGATCCAGCCTGCAATATTATTACCGAAACAATTCTCAAAGGAATGCGGCTCTTTATTCCTTTCAAACTCAAAAGAGTTAGACCATATAAGGACTCTTGGTCTACCAAAGATTGTCACGATGCAATTCACGCATAAGAACTTGCATTTAGCAAGTTCAAAATACACCCCATCCTCAGCCACAGAGATATGTAGAATGTCCGACAAAAGTCTGCATACGACCCCTATTTTCGCTACTTGACGAGCCCCATGGCACTAATTAAAAAACTGCAGTTATGTTCTAAGTCTATTTTATATTTAACAAAAACAACTTTTCTCCAATATAAACTTTACAAGTTACATAACTAAAAAAATGCATTGACAAAAGTCTACATACGGCTAGTTAAATCACTCTTTATGCTACTGTGCGCTTCTGTTTTATAACGGGAAGTACCGTTTATCAAGTTTTGGCATTCGCGCTTTGCGTTAGGCTACAGTTTGGACAGTTTCAATTAGGTCGTAGCTGTGGCAATTGCTTCTCGGAAGGAAGTCGCATCAGAAGTACGTAAAATGGTGGTAAAACATCGAAACAAAAGACAATCTTTCGGAGAAATAGCCAAATTGTTGAATTTAAGTTAATCGAAAACTCAAACCATATTCAGCAACTAAAAAAGTAGATTTTCTGTTGAAAACAAGCCGCGCAGTGGTCGACCGAAGAAGCTGGTTCGCAGAGATGTCCCCTTTATTTTGAAAGAAGTGAACCAAAACCCAGGACATAGCAAAACGAACAGGAACCACGGTGCATCCAAGAACAGTTCAAAGAACATTAAATAATAATGGTTATCACAGCAGAACACCACGCAAAAAACCCCTTATAAGCGAAACAAATTGCAAACTTCGCTAAGAATTTGCCAAAAAGCATCTAGACAAAGGAAGAAGGTTTTATTCACCGATGAATCGAAGTAAAACATATTTCTAAATGGCAGTAGAGCTAAAGTTTGGAAAAAGGAAAACACGGGAATGGAAACCCGAAACACCTAATAAATACAGTGGGGTGCTATCGCAGCGTCGGGTGTAGGAAATTTGGTGTTCATTGATGGTGTCATGGATCGCCATCTCTACAAAACCATCTTGCAACACAATTTAAGAGAATCGGTCGATAAGTTGGACCTTGGTGAAAGCTGGATATTCCAACAAGACAATGATCTCAAGCACACCGCTCAAATTGTGAAGGACTGGCTACTATATTATTTTTTTTTTTTTAAGTTACACCGGAACTAGAGGGGTTGCCCTTTTGTACTGAAGCACAGCTCCGGTGAGGGGGGAAGGATTTTGGTTTTTGGGAATTTAGGGGATAGAGTCGGAAGTGGCTATGAATATTTCTCTTGAATTGCTGAATGTTGTAGTCATGCGGGAACACCGAGATGGGCAGCAAGTTCCATATTTGAACAGTCCGGTTTAAAAACGAATCACGAAATTTGACAGTGCGACCGAAGGCGCGGTTGAGAGAATACTTATGAGCGCGCGAAGCAGCTCTAGTATTACGGGGTAAGGGCATGCATGGGGGCAGGAGATTAAAGATTTCGTCCGAACAATCTCTATTGTAGTAGCGATACAAAAGGGTTAGGGAGCTTACAGTTCGTCTATGCTCGAGTGAAACGAGCGATGAAGTGATGTCAGAATCTCCTATAACTTTAATGGTCCGAGACTGGATACTATCCAGATAGGAGAGAGAAGTTTTTGCAGCTCCCGCCCACAGGTGGGAATTAAATTCAAGACGTGGTCTAATATAGGCCTTATAAATTGTTAAAAGCCCAGAAGCGGTGAAGAAGTTTTTACATCGTTTTAGGTAGCCCAAGCATTTAGATACTTCCTTGGCAATGTTAAATATATGGTCGTTCCAAGATAAGTTATCTGTGATTTGGATACCTAACATCTTAACACTTGAAGAAGTGGTTAGTGGCTGACCACCGAAGGTGATTGGGTCAAGGATAGAGTCACGTTTGTGGGACACAAGACAGCACTGGGTATTCGAAGCATTAAACTCAACTTGATTCTTATTGCCCCAACTAAGAATTTTCGCCAAGTCGTCATTCAATGACTGAACCATGTACCTACGTTGTTCTACTAAGCTAGTACATCGTGCTAAGGACGCACTGTTGTAGTGATAGGAGAAGTCTAAGGTGCTGTCATCGGCGAAGCTATGTATAGGATTGAAAGTTGAAGATAGCAGGTCATTAATAAATATCAGAAAAAGGGTGGGAGAAAGAACCGTGCTCTGAGGGACACCAGCGTTAATTTTATAAGAAGAGGAAACCACAACATCCAATACCACACGCATTGAACGATTGGCTAAAAAACTAACAATCCAGGATATAAGAGAGTCGCCCAAACCAATAGCTTTAAGTTTGATTAAAAGGGCAGTGTGCCATACTCTGTCAAAAGCCTTGGAAATATCAAGAGCAATAACACAAGATTCACCAAACTGGTGAATGCTCTTGTTCCAACGTTATGTAAGGGTGGTTAAAAGGTCTCCTGTGGAACGTTTTTTGCGGAATCCATACTGTTTGTCGTCAATAATATCATTGATGTTGAGATATTCTATTAATCTATTGTTGATGATTGTTTCCATGACCTTGGACAGAATTGAGGTTATTGCTATTGGGCGATAATTAGCGGGATTGGTGTGTTCTCCTTTTTTTGGAACTGGCTGAACATTTGCAAGCTTCCATGAAGATGGGACAATGGAGGACGATAAAGAGAGACGGTAAAGTTTGCATAGAGGTTTAGCTAGAGAAGCGCAACAATTTTTAAGGACAAGGGCTGGGATTCCATCTGGACCGGACGATTTATTAGCATCTAGATTCTTAAGAACTCGGTAAACGTTACGCGGGCGAATACTAATCTGTCCTAAGGAGGAATTTAGCGTAGTATACGCTGGTAGGCTAGAGTTCGTTGGTGGTAAAGAAGAGTTGGCAGCGAATTGGTCCGCTAAGATGTTTGCCTTCATGTTAGGATCCGTAATAACCTCATTACTGTAGATTAAAGATGGAATTGAAGATGCAGAACTACCTCTGATGGAACGAGCGAGAGACTAGAAACTTTTGCTGCCCTTAGGACTTCTCAAAATTTTTTGCCTCAGTTTCTGGTCATGCAAAAATTTTTCTCGTTGTAAGCTGGATTTGCAAAGGTTCCTTTCTTTTTTGAAATTTATCCAATTACCATCGGATGGCAGCTGCTTATAAGCACGGTAAGCTGCCTCTTTAGCCCTTATCGCAGTACTACAATTTTCATTAAACCAAGCCTTAGAACTGGGCCTGATTGGTTTGTAGCTTTGAGGGATGAAAAGTCTCATGCCCAACAAGATAGTCTCAATTACTGCAGAAGAAGCATACTCAACACCTCTGTTAAAGCATATAGACCAACCAAATGTATAATAAAATTGCTTAAGGCTGGACCAATCGGCACTTCCGTAATGCCATACCAACTTTTTAGGAGCTGGTGTGATTGGCGTCGAGATGGAAACAGGCGGAAATTAAGCAATGGTCTGAGCTTCCGAATGGAGAATTAACAGATGTCGAGTATTTAGCTAGGTCTGATGTTAAGAAAAGATCAAGAAGATAAGATCCTTGGCCTGCAACGTCAGGGATACGATTAGCTCTGTCTACAGTTTGGCATAGTTATTCGATGATGCGAATAGTTCTACCAATCGGCCGGCTGGAGATGTGTTACGGGAGTGACAAAGCCAATTTACATTATGGACATTAAAATCGCCCGCTACTGCGATTTCGGATTCAGGGTTTTTGGAGAGAATTCGATCAATTGAATCTGAAATATTTTCAAATTCATAGGTTGTGACTTCGTCTTCGCTGCGATACAAAAAACAAAGATGAATAATGCGCTTATGGACGTAGAGTTTAACCCAAATGAAATTAAATTCGGGATTCGTACAATTTCCGTACTCGGGCAGAAGTTGATAAACGACATTATTGCGAATGTACAATGCAATCCCGCGTTGTCTAAAAAATACAGGCACTAGAACGTAATTTGGAACAAAATATTGATCCAAATCGTCGTCATTGGAAACTTTAGTTTCACCAAGTGCCAGTATCGCTGGACTATTAAATGTGAGGTGGCAATACACTGCAAAGTGATTCGCTCTTAGCCCTCGAATATTAGTATAGTCAATTGAGCTTTGCATTGACTAGCGTTGCAAATACAAATAAATTGCAATACAAACAACCACCACAACACCAAAAGAAATAGGAGAAAAAAGAACAAAAAAAAAATAATGCTCCAAGATAGCTCAATACACCCCACAAAGTTCGGACTTGAATGTCATCAAAAATAAGAAAACACGACATTAGAAGTGCTACAATGCTAAAAGAGAAGCTCATTGAGGAATGGGGTCAAATAACGCCTAACGAGTTAGAAAATTTGCTCGCATCTATGCCAATACGCTTGCAGGCAGTTATAGATGCCCATGGTGGGCCAACAAAATAATAATATTAAGTTTTGAAATGATATGTAAATTCCTTAATGAAGTTTTTGGTGGATCTCATGATCGTACGTAGACTTTTGTCAATGCTATTTTTTAGTTTTTTTATGAATAGATTGTTAAGTTTATATTGGAGAAAAGATTTTTGTGGTACATGTCAATAAAAATTGAATATAAACAAGACTACATCATTACTTTTTCAAATAGTGCTGTTGGGCTCGTCAAGCAGCGAAAATAAAGCCGTATGTAGACTTTTGTCGGCCACTGTATACGATAGCAAGGAATTTCTGCAACACAATAATTTACCACGCAAAAAAACAGCATGGCTTAAATTAACATCTAAATCATTTTGGTCATTTGCTAAGGCCGTCAGTAATAATTTTATTTCATGGTCCACACCACCTCTTTCTGACGGCAGCCGCTCAGCCGTTGATCCAGTTGAAAAGGCAAATTTACTAGCAGCGAGTTTTGCGAGAAATTCAACCCTCACACCGAATAATCAGTCAACCCCAACTGTATCTCCTAGGGACACCAGGCTTCCGTGGCGTAGTGAGCAGAGTGCTTACTTCACAGTCAGTAGGTCGTGGGTTCGACTGCCACTCAGTTGCTACTGACAATGAAAATTTTTCGAAATAAAATGGGCAAACGATGCATGTAAAAGTGAAAAAGTTTCACTTCAAGAAAGTCTGCATACTCAGTAGATGGTTTCTGTTCGCTTGCAAATATTTACCAGTAGCAGCCGGTACAATTGAAAAAAATATACCAGCTTCACCACTCTTAACGGTCGTTCTCACACCCCCCCCCCCCCCCAAACTTCCCAATTCCATTCCTTCCCTCCATGACTGAGTATTGCAGATAGAGGCCAAAGTTGCCTATAACACAAATCGTTCTATACAAAAAAAAAACAATATTGCCTGCCATAAAATTTCGCACTCGCTTTACTGCTAAAATTCTTATTCTATGATCCACGGACGGTATTTCCCCCACAACCCTAAAAAATGCTTCTCATCTTTGACTAAGCCTTTTCCACCTATCCTACTCTTCAGGAAAATTCCCAAATAGCTAGAAACAAGCGAATGTGCAGCCTATACCCAAGATTGGAAGCAAGTCGGACCCCGCAAATTATCGCCCAATAGCCATCAATTCCGTGCTGTCAATGGTCATGGAAATTGCTGTCAACCGCAAGGTCATGCAATATTGGAGAGCAATCAACTTATAGACGATCGCCAATATGGTTTTCGGTCGGGAAGATCCACAGGTGATTTCTTGGCGTACCGAACCGAACGCTGGAATACTTGCATACATAAATTTGGCGAAGTCCAAGTACTAGCACTAGACATTGTGAAAGTGTTTGATAGAGTTTGGCATAAATCCGTTCTTTCTAAGCTCAAAGCATTTGGCTTTGATGCTTCTTTTTTGCTATGGATTGAGAGTTTTCTATCGGAGCGCGCCATACAAGTTGTTGGCTAGATGGCTTCTCTTCGACTTCCTTTCCTATCAATGCCGGCTTTCCACAAGGCTCC
The DNA here is from genome assembly GCA_963669355.1 of Chorisops tibialis. Taxonomy (NCBI): domain Eukaryota; kingdom Metazoa; phylum Arthropoda; class Insecta; order Diptera; family Stratiomyidae; genus Chorisops; species Chorisops tibialis. The sequence continues at coordinate 259,720,796 of OY770262.1, read as the reverse complement.
GTTCTATCACCTACTTTATTTCTAATCGACCTTCTGTCGTCAATTCTCAACCCAATTCACAGCTTCGCAGATGGGAGTACACTTGCAAACACTTACAATTGCTGAGACGCAACAGTTTTCTGTGCCTATTAAGCTCTGAGAGTTATTTAATTCATTAAATTCTGACCTTAACATAATCCCCAAATGGGGCGAATCGAGTAGAATTTAATGCCATTAAGACTCAAGGCTATCATCTTCATCTTTAATACGACATGTCGATGCCTAGCCTAATTTTTGATGGTATAACACTTGATAATTCGGAGAATTTCTACCTTCTGGTTATGCACATTAATAAAAAAAACTTGACTGGAGCTAGCACATCCTCAATGTAGCTTTAGACGCCTCCAAGTGCTTAGGGTTTCTCCGAAAGTGCAAGAAATATTTTACACCATCTGATCTTGCAACCATCTGCAAGTCATGCATCAGGCCCCGACTCGAGTACAATTCGCATATGTGAGCTGGGGCACCCAATACTCATCTAAAGGTACTGCATCGAATTCAGCGATTTGCGTTTAGACTTATTGGAGATGATACCATAACTATCTAGGGTGTAGCCTAGTGGGTAGCGTGTTAGTCTACAATGCGAAGGTCGTGAGTTCAAATCTCGGTCGTCGCATAATTCCAGCACACTGCCTGCTTGGGTATACCTTGGTCACCTCAATCTACGAACATGATAAAATTCGTAGATAGAGGGTTGTGCGAAGATCTAACAACCCATCCACAATAAATAATGAAAATTGTTAAGGAACCTGAAGGTCAGGAGGCCAAGGCCCGATTTGGGCTGTAGTGCCATTATAGATTAGAACCGTAATGGCATCTTTAGACTCCCTTGAACTTCGCAGAAATGTCGGAGTACTCACCATCTACTACAGATATTTCCATGGCCGCTGTAGTCATGATATAAGTCGTCTTATCCCTCCTATTTATATAAAATTCACGCGTAATACTCGTGCTTCCGAACGCGCTCATAAACATACAGTTGAGTCACCCAAATTACGTACAGTGAAATAAAGGCAGTCGTTTCTACCTCGAACAACCGAAATGTGGAATGCACTACCAGCGGCCGCTTTTCCTAGTGATTATAACATTGTGCAATTTAAAAGCAACATTCACCGATTTCTTTTATCCTGTCCGTCCTTATTCAATTAACTCTTTATTTTGATTATTTTCATTTTGTTTCATCCCTTCCTAAACCGACTGGACTGTACGCTACAGTATTGAAGGATGGCCCCTAAGTTGGTTACAAACTTTAGAGCAAACTTATCTCAGATTTCATCTAAATTATAAAAATTTCAGCTCGATAACTCGAAGTGCTCGAGAATTATGTGATATACAAAAACAAATGTCTTCACGATTGGCAACTCTGTGTTTGTTAGCGTTACAATCGATAGCGCAATCACATTAAACTCTAAGTTTCATCTAATGTTCAAAACTACATATCTCCCTAACTATTTTAATTTTAAGAACTAGACCGTGATACAAGCTCGTTGCAAGACTAAAACTACGACAACGAAAAGCTAGGCTTGGCAAGATTAATTTAAAAAAAGTTTATACACAAATTTACATAATTTATTGACATTATTACGGCTCTCCAAAAGTGATCTTGTTTTTTTGTCATAATTACAATCACATCAGAAAGCCCGATATAAAACGCGTTGTTTCTTTTTTCGTGTATATTTATAAAATACACGAATGAGTTATGTTATCTAACATACAACAAGATAAATGGTTATGGTTGTAACGAACGTTTGGTCACTTTCATCCAATCAATCCGTGCGGCCCACTATCGATCGCGATCCATCCAAGTTGGGGTCTTATCAGGTCACAAGTATTGGACTGAAACTTGAAACAAAGTCATAAAATTAAAATCACGATCGATGGACGTAATAACAGATGAAACATTTTTTCTAATGAACTTTCAGCTAAAATGCGATTCGTGCTTCGTACAAATGCAAACAATCGGATTCTGGACGATATGCCACCACACGATCGGTTGTTCTATTAAACGATCGCGAGTTAGTCTTACGCAATTGACGCGACCAAATCTCATGTCACGGCATCGGCGTTATATCAAAATGCCGATCTGCATAAATATGAAGAATTTGTCCACTCACCTGTGGAGCCGTGAGGTCGAATTGACTCAACACCGTTCCTAAAGACAATGCGATCGACGCGCTCTCATTTGAATGCCACCGCTCGATCGCTTACCGATCGCTTACCGATCGCTTTGATGAAGATCAGTGAAACTAATCGTGCAGAAAAGCTACGAGGAATGAAAATGAGAGCCAATTTCCTGTAAGATAGCGACCAGTTACCAAGCTATACGAGCTGAATACCTACTTACCGCCTATAAATTTTATTTGTTTTTAATAAAAGCGAGCGATAATTCAGGCAGTACTGCATTTTTTTTTAATTTGCTTTCTAAATTCTTGTAGAGTTTTCGTAATTTTCTTTCGTGATTTTATTTTCCTTTCGGACTGTCCAAACAATCGAATTATGATTGCGACCATAATCGTAATAAAATCGTATTTACTTTTGGGGTTTGTGCTTGTCTTACGGCGTGTCCGCAACTCCAAATTGGTTAAGGTAAATCGCGCGGATGAAAAGTGGAGCTCGCCAGGTATCGCGTACAAGTTAAGACGAAACCATTTAAATATTTCCGATCAACGAGCTTACATAAAGATAAGAATTAAATTATGCTGTTGGGCAATGTCCAGACAATTTTGCAGCTTAAGAAATGTTATAAGCGTTAAGTGTAACAGTCCGAAAGTACTCGTACGGTTGCATTACACCTTACACTTATTTCCGACTTGGAAAGGCTTAAAAATTTTATTACGCGCTTCATAGCATTCGATTAGGGTCAGTTAATCTCGATTTGAATATCGCAGTATATTACATGTGGAAATTTTTATGTACATATATCGGAGATTTAGGCCCTATTGACAGATGCAGGTAACTTCTTTAAACTGTAGTTTTATATAAATCACTGTTACGACGTTATGTTAAGGTTTCTTTATTGTCGGTATTGATTCATATACCTTTTATGTATGTACATATGTATGTCTGTGGGGAGGGCTTAGGTTTAGGTTTAGGTTGCAGGACGGTGGTTTTATTCATCCCCAATGGACTGGGGCTATCTAGTTGTGCCAATTGTACTCCCCCTATTCATTATGAGATGGTTTCTATGAACCAAGTGGCTAGCACAGTAGGGCTAGCCATTTGGTTCGATTTGAGAACCTAATTAGGCTCGAATGTTTGACGCCTTTGAGGTTGTCTAGTTCTGAGAAGAATCTAAAGCCTAAACAAAAGAGACAACTGTTGAAGATTTGCGGACAATGATAAAGACAATGTTCGATAAAATCTTCGTCTTCCGCGCAACTTCTACAAAAGCTGTCGCTTGCGATCTGGAGCCTGAACGCGTGTAGCTTTAGCAAGCAATGACTTGCGGTCAGGCCAATAATAGTTCGGAGTCTATAGCGACTACGTTATAACAGCTGAGCTGTAACATTTTTATTAGGTTCATCCCAGGTTCTTCTGCAGCTGTCCAGCTGCCGCCACTCCACCAAGAAAGAATCCAAAATAATTTGTTTGAAGCTAGACTGCAGCATCAACAATGGATATTTCCCATTAAGTTGGAAAATTGCGAAGCTCTACCCTATTCCGAAAAGCAGTGCGCCTAATGCTATATCCAATCTGAGGCCCATTTCAATTCTATTCTATAATTGCACTACAGCCCAAATCGGGCCTTGGCATACTGAACTTCAGGTTCCTTAACATTTTCATTACTTATTGTAGAAGGGTTGTTAACTTTTCGCATAATTCAATGCTATCAAATATTGATGCTTTGGGTAGGAGAGGTATTCCAGATAAGGTCATAGCTATGATTAAAGAATCCTACGAAGATGCAAGGTGTCGCATCTTGCATAGAGGAGAGCTGTCCGAGAGCATCCCAGTGCGAACGGGCGTCAGACAAGGCTGCATATTATCACCAGCCCTGTTTCTGGTGGTAATAAATGACATCTTAAAAGCTGCACTGGAAGGTGGGGAAGGTGAAGGTCTTCAATGGAGACTATTTAACATCTTAAGTCACTTTGATTATGCTGATGTCGTAGTTTGCTTGCACATAACCATTCGGACTTAGAGTCAAATGTTCGCTCGTTGCATTCTAAATGCAAAGAGGCGGGACTAAAAATAAATGTGCGTAAGGCCAAGTACATACACATGGGTTCGAACGGAAAAACACCGATTGTTCTTAACGGACACGATGTTGACGAGGTGCAGGATTTTTGTTATCTTGAAAGCATTGTCAGCACGGACGGCGGAGCCAAAAAGAATATTGAGCCTCGTCTAAATAAAGCTCGTTCTGGAGGTTAAGAGAGATAGCCAATTGCACGAAGCTGCGAGTTTCTGACGCATGCGCCAAATGCGAGTTGTTATATGGTTGTACTACGTGGAAAGTGACCGTTCAATTTACCAAGAAACTACAGATTTCGTGAAGCAATGCCTCCGACGCATTTTAGGAATGTTCTGGCCAGAGGTGATCTCGAACGACGAACTTTGGAGTACAACTGGCCAGACTATAATAGGTATTGAGATTCAGAGGCTAAGGCTGCAGTGGATCGGTCATATTTTGAGGAAATCAGAGCAAAACATCGGCAAACAAGCGCTGGATTATAATCCTCAGGGAAGTCGTCGGGTTGGTCGACCATGTTACACATGGAAGCGAGCAGTTATGAGGGATCCCAGAGGAAGAAACAAGTCCTGGCAACAGCTTAAGGCTGATGCTCAGGATCGCGCCTAGTGGAAGAGAGTTGTTTCTGTCCTATGTCTTAACAGGAATTTAATTGATTGAAATATTGGCAAAATTTTTGAAAAATGCATCCAAACGAAATTAAATAATTTTTGCAGTGAATTTGTTCCCAGCAGACAATTCGGTTTCTAGAAATCTCATTCTGCCGAGCACGCATTTTTATACTTGCAAGATAATATTTTAAAAAATCTTCGGCAGAAAAAATGTGCAATTGCGCGTTCTATAGAATTAGAAAAGGCGTTCGGTTCTGTGTGGATGCTTTCCTTAATATATAAACTTTTAATAACACGATGTGGGCAATCTCTTATCAGAATTATTTCCGACTTTTTAACAGGCAGAAAGCTTTTCATAGAGATAGCGAACTCCACTTTGACGATCATTCCTGCTAATGCTGGATTAGCGCAAGGATCTATTCTTGGGCCAAACCTATTTAATTTTTTTATTCCTTACAGATGTTATCGCTTTTGGAGTTTCTTTACTAAGCCAACTCTTAATGCTTCTCACGCTAACAGACCACATAACGCTCTCGCTGCAGCAAGAGAATACAAACTGCGAGCCAATGATTTTTCCAAAACATGGGGTATACAGGTAAATGCTGAGAAATCGGAAGTTATCTGTTTCCGAAAGGCAAGAGGGAAAGGACACCGTCCTGTAGTTAGTGATAGTCAGAACATTCCCCTTGAAAATAACATAAAATATCTAGGAGTTAGCCTACACCACAAAATGAAGTTCAATCCGCATACGAGACATGTACTTCTAAATGCAAAGTGAGCAGCTTTCATTTTAAGACCCTTCTTAAGTTCTAAGGAACTTTATAAATCGACAAACTCTCGATATTTAAAACCCTCATTAAACCAACAATCTCTTATGGTTTTTAATTTGGCTTACAATCTCTCCTTCAGTTGCTGAGGAGCTACAAACCTTCGAACGAAGAATCCTTTGGGACTGTATATCAATTAGTTTATGGAGCAAGGTATCAGCCCATGGTTTGCAAAAATCTGCAAAAGGTCGCTCTAAGATAATATTTTATGAAAAGTTATCAGAAAAAAATTGAAAAATTGAGAAGGGATCTGCTATCTGCGTCGACTGAGTCCTCCATCGCTTTCGTGGCTTCCCTTGCGGTCGGTTGCCTTGAGCGTGGCCCTTGAGCACTCGTTTTGGGATTCGTTCCTCGTGCATTCGTTGCACATTGCCAGTCAAATAGTTGATATAGCTCAGGGTTGTATCGAATTTGCCAATCATCTCCTTCCTGAACTGCTCCTTACACCTTTCGAAGAATTTTTCGCTCAAAAGTGTCGATTACCTTCTCCAAAATTTGTGACAAGGTCCATGTTTCGCATCCATATAGCAGCACAGGACGAATTAATATGTTGTAGATGCGGAGTTTATTGTTTCGATGAAACTTTCCTGATTTCATTATGGGGAGGACCGCATAAAATGCTTTGTTAGCTGCCGTGATTCTTTTTTGGATTTCATGTCGCTCATTGCCGTCCTTTGTGAGACTGGCTCCCAGGTATACGAATTCTTCCAACCTGCTCGAAGTTGTATTCTATATCCTATAGTAATGTTCTGCCTCTCTGGGACCGTCCTTCGTGTCCGGGCCATGTATTTAGTTTTCGCTTCATTGACCCTGAGCCCTACTTCACCCGCTTCCGACTCCAACTCCTGGAATACTTTCTTAACGCACAGTATTGATCGGGCCAGAATATCCACGTCGTCTGCGTACGTCACCAACTGTGCGGACTTTACGACTAGCATTACCTCTGGTGTCCACTAAAGTTACTAAAGTTGCCTTCTTGACGACACACTCGACCACCAAGTTAAAGGGCATGGGGCCGAGACCATCTCCTTGTTTGAGACCTGACTCCATTGGAAAGCTTTGAGTCAACTCGTTTTGGATTTTTATTTGGCACTCATTGTTATCCATCGTGGCTTTTATTAACCGAACTAGTTTCGGTGGGACACCTAGTTCAAATCGTTATTCTGTACAGAGCATTACGGTCGACACTATCGTATGCTTGGCAAAAATCGACGAACAGTTGGTGCACATTAATATCATATTCCCAGCATTTTGCTAGCACCTGTTTTACTGAGAATAGCTGGTCCGTTGTCGATCGTCCGGATCTAAAGCCACCTTGATATTCTCCGATGATGTTGTTAGCGTATTCATTGAGTCTTCGTTCGATAATTTTCTTCAAAATTTTTTAACACGTACACAACAATGAAATTCCTCTGTAATTTTCGCAACGCAGGCGGTCACCCCTTTTTGTATACCGGACATATAATGCTCTTCCGCCAGCCATCGGGTAATTTTTCAGTTGTCCAGATTTTAACAATTAATTTAAATATTTGACTGGTAAGCTCTGTTCCACCTTCTTTCTGCAGGGATTCCGTCAATTTCGGGCGCCTTGTTCGGCTTTAAATTATGTGTGTTATGACAGCATTGTCTCTACTTCATCATAAGTTGGAGCAATGTGCAATTCATCTCCATCTGGATCTTCCGGAATTATAAAAGGTTCAGTCTGTGATGTCTATTTAACAATGTCTATTTAACAGTGTACGCAAGTACTGAACCCATCGTTCACTGAATTCGGTAGTGTCGCTTATGATGTAGCCTTCTTCGTACTTACAGTGGGTAGTTTGCGGTTTGTAACCTTGTCTCATTTTTTTCACGGTAGTAAATGCTGCTCGCACGTCATTTTTCTTCAAGTTTTCATTCAGGGACTTTCCGTTGTTTTCAGCTGCAGATCTTCTTAGCATCTCGCCTGAGCCGCTAATAGTTGTCCTTTCTAGCTAGTGTTCGTCTCTCAAGAAACAGTCGATAGGCTTCGTTTTTCTTGGTGATGGCTTCTTGGCATTCCTCATCGAACCAGTCGTTTCGTTTTCTCCGCTCTAAATGTCCTAAAGTGTATTCAGCTGCGCGCTGAATACTATTCTTAATATTCTGCCACATTTGGTCAATACTTTCCTCAGGGTCAGCCTGAAGTAATACCTCAATATATGCTTTGATTATGGTCATATATTCCCTTTTTCGTTATGTCGTCCTTTAGTTTTTGCACATTGAGCTTCGGAGCCCAGCTCCTTTTAGTGTGGCCCTTGTTAGCTATGCAACAGCGGTATTTAGCTCGAACAAGAAAATGGTCCGAGTCACAGTTCGCGCCACGTAGAGTCCTGACATCTAGAATGCTAGAGGCAGCCTTTTTTCGATGAGAACGTGGTCAATTTGATTGAATGTGTGCCCACGTCATTTTGTGGATATTTTTATGCGGGAAGCAGGTGGAGCTTATGACTAGGTTCCTACTGCTAGCGAAGTCAATAAGTCTTTGGCCATTGTCGTTCGTTTCATTATGGAGGCTATGCCCCTATGAAACAGTTCGTTGTCAATTTTGCCGTTTAAGTCTCCTATTAGAACTTTGACGTCATTTGAGGGTAACCCATCAAAAGAGCTGTCATAGCACCATAGCAAATAATTGGTCTGACAATACTGGTATACATCTAGTGGATGCGGTGCGGCTCAAGGCCCCATTTCAAGCCGAATGTCTTTTTGCAAGCGAAGAAGGCTACGGTAGCCTTTTTGCTCGTTCTTGAATGTTGGCCTTCCAGGAGAATTTACTATCCAGAATAACACCCAAATATTTAACTTGGTTCGAGAGAACCATAGTGATACTCTGAATGTTTGGTGGATTGAAAACATATGCTTTTCTCCTTCTGGAAAAGAAGACAAGATCTGTTTGTTGAGGGTTAGTCCTTTATCTAGTGCCCAACTGTCCGACAGTCGTATTGGGGACTGCATAAGGTGCCCGAGAACTTTTCAAACTTACCAGTTAGCATAATGACAAGATCGTTTGTGGTAGCCGTTCCGATTTAAAATGGAAAGGGGTTCATTCACTGTTAGGACCCACAGGAGAGGCGATATTATGCCACCCTGTCCCGTTTCCTTGTGGACACAGCCTTTACTTGTTTCTTCACTCATCGGTGCTACGATTTTTTGTGAGCGAAGAAGCTTAGCTATCCATGCAGTCAGGAGAGGTTCCACGCTATGGCTGCGCAAGGTCTCAAGTATGGCATCAATGTTGACGTGGCTAAAAGCACCTTCCACGCCAAGAAAGGCACCGAGTGCAACCTCTTTATGATGGAAAGCTTTCTGTACGGCGTCTACCGACACATGTAAGGCGATGTCAGTGGACCTGCCGTTCAGATAGGTGTGTTGGCGGGGGCACTTGACCGAGAGGTTGACATTTCCAAGTAGATCCTCCAATTTTTTTAGGTCTTTAAGAAGGAAGGAAGTTAGACAGATGGGCCGGAAGACCTTCGGGATGTTATGGGAGGCTCTTCCTGGCTTAGATATGAAAACCACCTTAACCTCTTGCCATTGCTTCGGTATGTTGCAAAGACTGATGGATGCTTTATTACCGAAAATCCAATCAAGCTATGTATGAGTTCTCGTGGAAGTTTAGCAGTAACCGTAGAATGGGTTTAAGGGGACAACTACCAAAAAAATTTAAAAAAAAAGTCGATTTTTTTATTTCCTATTAATAATGAAGACTGGATACTTAATCGATTGCCGAAAACCCCATCCCTCTCCGATGAGTGTTTCAAATAATTATGTTAACTTGAGGAGTTATGCATATTGACGCAGCGCTTGTAGCTTGGCACTCGCTTCACTCCCCGGCCACACCGGCCCACTGACCTATCCCCCCCTTTACTTTATATTATTATAAAGGTGGCACTACCTGCTGCCAAATGAGTAGGAGTTTTTTTTAAATTTTGACTATGACTTTTTTTACAAGGTTTTTTGCTTGCACGAGAAAATTATTAAACTAATTGCCATCTACCTTAGTTGCTAAGTTTCAAGTAAAACACATGCCTGCAAAATTTGGACGAAATGGGCCAAGTAGCTCCTGAGAAAAGTGTACCTCAATTTGCACTGACAATGCTCCTAGGAGTGCTCCCCTTAAGTACAATTCCTAAGCTCGGAAATCCTTCTTATCATCTGTCCCAGACGATTCGTCTTCACTCGGCCTGTGGTCTGCCAACCCAGGTGCCCATGGCTTAATATTGTCAGCTGATGTGGATGTCGTATTTGGCCAATCGTACATGCCAACATTTCGTACTTAGTACCTTCGCCTCGCTTGACCTTCGTTATCTCATGAGATCCTAAGAATTTAGGAAACACCTTAAATCCCGCACCGAATTTCAATACTAGATCTTGGACACCATACTTCCTCGCAGCATTACAACTTTTGTTAAATTGTTTTTATACTCTAGATAAAATCTGAGTTTGCCATAAAGTTTGTAACGCTAAGTAATAAAGACTGGAGAAAAAAAAAATCAATGATACAGAAGTTCAAATTATCACTTAAAAATAACAGGACTACAATTGGGCGTAAAGCCCAATCGCGAGATACTCTAGATGAAAGAGAAATTTTTTGATTTTAAGAAATTTTTTAGGGGAAGTGGTAGAGAGAGGGTGACAACATTGAACCATTTTTTTTCACATCACGCTAGAGTTGCACAATTTCAGCTCGGTAAATTTTATACGCACGGAATAAATTGGTTCATTTCAGGAAAAGGTGCAATTTGTATGGGAGGTGGTGGAAGGAGAGGCAGAACACAAATAATTTTTATATTGTAAATTGAAGTCATCATAAAAGTAATATATTCCAAATTTCTGATCATTTACATTGTTGCGAGCTAGGGGTTCGCCGGGATTCGCACTTTCACTTAATTCGCACTATATGGCAATACTTTTCTATCACTTTCACTGGTTCGCGTCTTCCATAAATAAAAGTCGCTGAATAACTGACTGCTCGCTGGAAGCTTTCGCGCTTTTATACATTTTATGACAGTTCTCGAAGCTTCCTTCAGTGTGTATGTGTGAACAGTTCTCGAAGCTTCGTTGTGTATGTGTTATACTGGAAAGCTCTCAATTGTAGCTTTCCACATAGTGGAGTATACTGTTCTACATAATTCTTGTCTATTCGACAGAGATCGAGTTGCGGGGTTGCCAGATCGGCATGTAACAATATAATACTTTTCGAGGAAACCTGTTTATTGCCAAATTGCAAAATTGTGTCATTTTGTATGGGAGGGGGAAGAAGGGCTGAAGTGATTTGGCCCGTTCACGAACTTGACCTTACTTTTTTATCAAAAACGATATTTACAAAATTTGAACTTTCTAGGTCAACGCGTTCTCAAGCAAGAGAGGACACGGACGGATGAACGCACGGATGGACATCCGGTTTTGAGATTTTTAAGTGAGTACATGAACTTTTGCATCATTCATTTTCTTCTCCGACCTTTGCTTCTTAGCGTTACAAACTTTGTGGCAAACTTATATCTCAGATGTCATATAGAGTATACAAATTTCAAAATCGGATGTCCATCCGTCTATTCGTCTGTCTGTCCGTCACTGTCCTCTCTAGCTCGTGAACTCGTTCAGGTATAAAGTTTCAATTTTGTACACTTAGTTTTTGTCAAAAAAGTAATGAACGGGCCAAATCGCTCCACCCTTTCCACTCCCTCCCATACAAAAATGATTCAATTTCGGAATCTTACAACAAACAGATTTTTTCAAAAACTATGAAAGGTATAGCTCTGAAAAGTAGATGTATTATTTTTATAAAGGGATTAATCCGTAGAGTGAAAATAATTTGAATCGCTTCACTCATTCTACCACCTCCCATACAAACTGCACCTTTTGCAAAAATACTATAAACCAATTAACTCAGTACTTATAAAATTTATCAAACTGAAATTGGGCACTAAATATTTAGTTACGATTATTAGTAAGATTGATAAAAATTAACTGATTCGCTTCACTTCTTCCACCTCCTCCCGTACAAAGTTAAACATTTCCAGAACTATACCTAAAATCAATTTTCTTGAAAAGTATGAATGTTATTGGTCTGAAATTTGAGAAATGTCAGTTGCATAATCTTCGTAGTTATTACTGAAAAAAAACCACTCAAGACTCCCGCTCCTTCTATCACCTCTCACACAAAATTTCTTAAAATCAACACATTTCTCTTTCATGATTGGGCTTTACGCCCAATCGTAATCCTGTTATGTTTATACTCTAGATGAAATCTGAGAGTATATTGTGTTTGCCTTACCGTCTGTAACGCTAAGAAATAATGCTCGCACAGAGCCGCCAAGGGTACAGAAATATTTGTTGTCGCTCAAAAACTTCGATTCCGAGTTGCTGTCTGTCCGTCTGTCTACAGCATAACTCTCGAAAGCTTTGAGCTATAGTGCTAAAAATTTGTGTGTAATTTTTAGCAAAAAAGTAACTTTAAGTTCGTGAATGGGATACATCCCCCACTCCTTCTACCCCCTCCCATACAAATTTCATGAAATTTCGAAGTATGAAGAAATTGATTTTTCTTTGAAACTATTTAAGCTATCGACTTGAAATTTTGGTCAAATTATTATGATATAGATGTCATTAATATTAAGGAATATTGATCCGATCCCCCACTCCTTCTACCCCCTCCCATACAAAAGGTCAATTTTGAAAAACACATATTTTCGATTTTCATTGAAACTAGTAAAGCTGAAAAGACGAAATTTTGCCAAAATTAATTCTACTATAATTGCAATTTACAAAGAATTATCAACTTCACCTCACTCCTTGTACCCCCTCCCATACAAATGTCACGAAAATTTTGAAATTTAAATTAAATTATTTTTCTTCGAAACTGTTAAAGCTATCAACTTCATATTTTGTATAAGTTATAAAAATAGAAATATCAATAAAGGAAAAAAAATTATTTTGATCCTTACACTCCTTCTACCCCCTCCCACACAAATGCATAATTTTTTGTAAATGCATTATATCGATTTCCATTAAGACTAGAAACATTACAAACTTAAAATTTTACCAGAATTTGTTTTATAATAGTTACAATAAATACCAGAAAAAATTATTAGCTCAGCTTTACTCCTTCCTCCCCTCTCCTATATAAATATCTGTATTATAAATTCAAGAAAAGCATTTCTCCTTCGAGTATATGAGAGCTATCGACTTTGAAATTGTATCAAAGCATGGTGCTAAGAGTGATGATAAGCAGTTTCAAAATCATCTAAAACGTTCCACTTCCTCTGCCACCTCCCATACAAATGCCCCAATTTCAGGAAAACTATGCCCAATTTCTTTAAAAATAAAGAAAACTAAAAACTTTTTGCATGCCATGTTCGATGCCATATGCGAAAAATATAAACCTCCCCTTCTACTTCTACCACCTCCCAGGCAAAAGTCTCTATTCACTATTCGAAAGAATTTGAGATGACATATTTTCCGGTATATTAAAGTCATTCCCATTTCATCTAGAGTATCATATGATTGGGCTTACGCCCAAACATAATTCTGTTATGTTTTATTTTTGGCTTGTATGTTGGCAATCTTGAATTGCGCAAAGTCTCTTAATACTATACAATGCGGTTCAAATTATTCAACTATCGAATCCTTGATGATGCGCACTAACCTTGGATTTTCTTTCTTGCGCATCGGCATACCGATCATAAGTTTAAACGCGGTTTTATTTGCATTTCTACTTATTGTGGAATTAATGATCATCTGCAATTGTAAAACGTGCTAAAACCACTTTGTTGGATTGTCAACCAACATCTTGATAGAACAGAAATTTTGGTTCTATTCACACTTTCCACCTGTCCGTTGCCTCACGGAACTCCGGTTGTTGTTAGGATGTGTTGAATACATCGCCTCTCACAAGATTCCTTAAATAGATTCGACGTGACCTCTGTCTGTTATAATAAGGTACTAATTCCTAAACACTGCTCTTTGAAAATTTAACTTTTGTAGGACTTCTTCGCTGGTCGTTGATTTTGTTGGAAATATCCACACAAATTTTATGAATACATCTCTTCCTACTAATAAGTGTTTGTATAATTTAGATGTCCAAGGTAAAGGTCCAAGATGATCCAAATGTAAATTGTGTAGTGGAGCGTCGATCTTCGGGATCGAATTCAAGAACCCTTCTAGTTTGCCCGACGTGTTTGCAGCTAAAATACTAGCTACGCAATTACTTATAACTTTCTTAATCTTCTTATTAAGTTCTGGGATGTTACATTCCCGTTTAGCTATTGCTTGTATTCGTCTTGCGGAAATATGGCCATTTTCATGAATGGCTTTAGTAACTTCCTGCAGTAAGACTATCGGTACCACCACTAAGTTAACTCCTCCTTCCACGAATTTGTAGAATATTCCGTTCTTCTGTTCAAAATTTTAGTAGGTTTCAACCTGTTCAAGTATTTTTAACTTCAGCTGACATTTTTTGTCATCACTCTGCGCTTTTCGTACCTGGAACAAAATATCTGTTTCGATTGCCATCACCAGTGGGTATATGCTTAGCGCATCTACGTGCTTCATGGAACTTCCAGGTCTATGATGAACAATAAAATCCAATTTTTCTAAACTCAATGCCTATTTTGCAATCATGGTACACATTTCCTTTTTTTTCAAAAATTATTTAAAAAAAAACTCGGCCCACAATTTGTTTTTAGCCCCGTCCCCCTTCCCTTTCGGACCACAATGGATAAAAAAACTCGGTTCCGCAGCAAGAGAGAAGCGCAAGCCGAAACAGGACCGCCACCTCCTGAGGATAATCATAGTACAAACGCAACCGGCAATTCAACCGCTTCACGTACAAAATCCGACCTGAAATACCAGGCGACCATAGTTCAGTAGCACGCGTAATAGTCGGCGCCAATTCTGCCGTTCGGGAAGAGAAACATCGCTGTAATTTCATACCGAATCTGAGCAACCTGCGTGACTGAATATTTTGCGAGAGGAAGAAAGAGAGCGCCTTTTATTGATATAACTCAAGGTAATGAATTTCAAGACGCACAAAATTTTTGGTTTAGTCCAGCCATTAGACATATTCATGGCAAAATAGAGTAATTCTCATTTGGATCCCGGGACGCAATGGCAATGAGGGTTATGAACTCGCTGATTTATTGGCCTAGAATCTGATTTCGTAGGTTCTCTTCCTTTTTGCGGGATGTCACACAATACTGCAAAAAAGAACATTTAAATGTGACATAAACAAGAGGATATCAAACCAATCACAGCGTTTAATCTAATATAATCTAAGTTATGTGGATGCTGTATACTGCCACAAACAAACAATGTCTACATAATTTCCGTCGTCAAAACGCTCCGGCGATTTGGATTTTTCGAAACAATAACGTTGGCAAATGAGCATCTTATATCACATTAATGTACATGGGTAAAATTAATAATGCAAATTGAAACATTAACTTCCAATCAACAACTTAATACCATAAATAAACAATTTCGATAGTTTCTCATGTATAAATTCCACAATCTACATATTAAAAATTCCAAGTGGATTATACGAGTACCTAGTACTAATCTCTCAAATTCAGCCGTTGATTATATAACTCAATTAATACCTCATAATATTAATAATTGGGTTAAAACAATAACAATATTGATTGCATGCTCACGTACTTATGCCAGATTTGAATTTTAAATTGCCCCAAATCCCCTTCATTCCAAGCATCGTCAGTCAGTATTTTAAAATCAACTTAAAATGTATCAAATCCGCGATATACAAGACAAAAACAAATATTGCGAAACATCATTGAAATATGCGTTAATTGAATTTAATTTTGGTCATAACCACAAATTAGTTGCCTCGTGCTTGTGGTTTCTCAATTCTTTTCGCTAATAACTCACAATATTGCCATAATTTTGTGTGAGAAACATTAAATAGAACCTTGAAATTTACGAATAGCACCTATTCAAGGGCTAATTAATCAAAATTAACTTCCACTCAGGTGAGCAATGAATACGTCGTAAATTAGGGCTTAATTAATATTTCAGCAGTACGCCCAGCGTCTATCAATCAACCGCTTCGAAATAGACTGCAAGGCGCAAAGACAAGGTGCTAGAGTGGACAATACTGAAATTGCTACGGATTTCGTACTGAATGGCGACTTTAAGAGGTACGCTTTTGATTGGAAAGCGCGACAAGGTCTTAAGTTGAGCGATTTTTTCTCAAGTGTGTTTATGGTCGCCTAGGGTGAGGCTGAGTGATTCGCACACAATCCACAAAAAAAAAAATTCGCTTCGATATTGTGATCGGACGCTGTCTTCTAAAGGAAATTATCATGGCTGCGCTAAATTTTTTGACTATTACGATCAAGGTTGCGAATGGGACCTATGGTGCAGCCAAAATGCAGTGTCAAAATGCGTGTTTTGAACATTTCGTGCTGATTTCGATTCAAGTAAATGAGTTTAATCCGATTCAGTTAGGTACCTAATACTCACGAAATATGCACTTAAATGAACGATACCGTACAATAGAGTATGAAATGATTTGAGCCAAATATTCGATACCTCCATTGGCAAGCTTGGTGGCATATGTTTAATTAAGTTACAACATTTTCTGGAAAAAATTGAAGTAATAACTTCGACTTGTTGAAGGACACGATCATTTTTAAATTAGATTGATCTGTGCAACTTTTAGTTTATTTTGATTAAGGTATCGACTAATTTACTAACAGTAGCCTTCAATTAATATAAATGTCAATTTTTTTTGCTGTATTTATTTATTAGCCCTCTGCCATAGTTCATCGGGTTTAAAACTGGAGAATTTCATTAATTATGAGATTTAATGAGTTTTTAGCAAAAACAAGAAGCAGGAAGTTTGCGTTTTAAAATAGCTTTTAGTTATTTCCCTTCAACATATTAAGTTATGACCAAAATTGTAGTTGTAAGTGTACTATATACGAATGTTCGCTCTTTAGATCGAGTTTTGCCTCGGCGAGACCTTAAATATCTACCAACAAGCTGAACCCAACATTATTAATCTAGAGGCACATTGAGGATTTTGAACAACTGCTCAATCCGAGCCCATTATCCGCATGAACAGCAGCAGCGGATATCTTAGGAGGCACAACTTATGTAACAGCTGATAATGGATCCTCTTTGAGTCCTCGCACTTTCAAGGAAGTAAAAACGGCTCTGAAGGACGACCCGAACAACAAAGCGCCGGGCACTGATCAAATTCCAGTTGAACTTTTGAAAGCCGGCGACCCCTGGATAGCATATCTCCCACACAGTTAGTCACGGACATATGAACGCAAGAAACACTTCCTGAAGATTGGTGCAAAAGCATTATATGCCCAATGCCAATGCTGCGAAAACTACCAAGGAATATCTTTGTTGTGTACGTCTTATAAGATCTTGATGAAAATTCTGGAAAAGCGAATTAAGCCCAATGCTGACAAAGTAATTGGTGAATCATCATCATCAATGGCGCGACAGCCCAAATCGTACCCTGGCCTCCTGAAGTCGTCGCCTCCAATCGTCTCGATCCAAAGACCGCGTCCTCCAGCTGCTAATTTTACTTTATTATTTTTTAATAATAAAGTATTGTGATCGACACAGAAAAAAAAAAAATTTGCTACCCTGAAATTTTGTTTTTTCGCGTTTCATGACTAAATTAGCCTAAAAAAGCAAAAAAAAAAAAATCCGTCCCGCCGTACGCCGTACGCCGTACATATGGACTCGTACCTCCAAGACCGTTAAAGGTAGAATGCTGGTTTTTGGGTGGATTGTTTATTTGGTAAATGAGCTCCATTATCCAAATTTTGGGGAGTGTGGGGTGGAAGGGGGAGGCGGGGGGATGGAAAAAGTCGAAAAATACACTTGCTAATATCTTCACCACGAATGCAGATAGAAAGATGAAAATCAGCATACATATAGAGAAGGTTGTGGGACATACTCCAAAAATAATTTAATTTTTTTATCCATTGGCGTCCGAAAAGGGGGGGCTAAAAACAAATTGTCGGCCGAATCTTTTTTTGAAATGGTTATATCTTCGAAGCTACTTACCATAAAAAATTCATATTTTGGGACAATTAAGATGGCGTATAGATCCACCAGAATAAGTTTAGAAATAGGTTAATTATTGTAAGGGGGAGGGTCAGGGGGGGTGCAAAGAAAAACACTTAAGAATTAATATCTCAACTATCTCTTAAGCTATGTAATTGAAATTTAAAACATATACTAAGCTATACTAGCGAAATATAAAAAAAATATAAAATTTGGTCATAATAGTAGTGGGGGGAAATGGGGAGCATTTCAAAAATGGTGCACTTTTCAAAATTAGAAATCGTTATATCTCAAAATTGAGTGCAGATATCAAATCAAAAATTCGTCAGATTATAGAACTAGATAATTTATAATTTTGATAAAAATTTTAAGTTAGGGGGTGTAAAGGGAGGGAGGTGGTAAGCAAAAATGTCGAAAATTTTGAGTGATTTTTTTAGGACTCTGGTCAAAGATAGAAACTTTAAATTTTGCATGTGGATACATCTATTTTATATACACAGAAAAAAAAAAAAAAAATAATAATTTGATCCACAATTATTACGAACCGACCACCACGGTCTAAGGGGCACAAGGTGTTTCATGTGCAGCGAAAAAAACACGAAAACTGAAAATTTTTGGATGTAATTTTAAGGTAGAAACTTGAAAATTTGGGAAATACATTGAAAAAAATCCCCAAACGTATAAGATATTAACTGGTCGAATACCTTTGAAACTTCTACCCCCTCCCATACAAAATTATTTTTTCGACCATTTTTAAGAAATTAATTATCACCTAACTATTAAAAGCTATCAATTTGAAATTTTGCATAAGAACTTATAAAAATATTTAAAATAAAATTATTTTAAAACTTTCAAAATAGCACTTGCCCTTCTACCCCCTCCCATACAAAAGTATGATTTCGACCAATTTCATTAAATCAACTAATAAAGAACAAATTAAAAGCTACGAACTTGAAATTTTGTACGAGCACCTTACTAGAGAAAGAAAAGAAAATTGCATCACAAATTTTGCAATTTCCCAACCTCTTCTACCCCCTCCCATACAAAATTATTTTTTCGAGCATTTTTAAGAAATCGGTTATCAGCTAACTCTTAAAAGATATCCATTTCAATTTTTGCCGGAAAACTTACAAAAATAATTGAAATGAAATTTTGTTAAAAGTTTTGCAATCACGCTTGCCCTTCTACCCCCTCCCATACAAAAGTATCATTTCTACCTATTTCATTGAACCAACTAATAACCAACAAGTTAAAAGCTGCGAACTTGAAATTTTGTACGAGAAGACTACAACAGAAAGGAAATAAAATTGCGTCACAATCTTTACGATTCCCCTACCTCCTCTACCCCCTCCCATACAAATGTTGGTTTCGTGAATGTAAAATACACAGAATCTTATTCTATGCAACTTCGTCTATGAAACTGACATTCTATACAGAGAATATTGGACGTCAATTAAAAAACTATTAACATCCACCGACCCTTACTATCAACCCTCATCCCTCCCCTCACAAAACTCAAACTTGCATAAATAAACGAACGAAATATTGGTTATATATACTGAAGCTTTTGAACGTTTCCGCAAAGTGTTGACAACTGTCCTGCCCAAGAACCCCCTTTCACTTAGTCTTCCCTAACCACTCTAGCCTGCATATTGACTTTCCACGCATCCGCAACTTGTTCCAAGAATAATAAAGTTTCGCCCGACTTGTTGGCAGTTTATTTAAAATGGCTTTGCTGTCTTCATCAACCGAGTCTTCCCATCGCTTGCGTGGTTTGCCTACTGGCCGGTTACCACTCGCTTTGCCTTTAAGAGCACGTTTGGGGATTCTTCTGTCTTCCATTAGCTCTACATGGCCAGCCCACTGCAGTTTACGTAGCTTGATGAACTTTGAAGCTTCTGGCTCGTCGTACAGTTGATACAACTCATGGTTGTATCTTATTCGCCATTCCGTTCCTTCCTTCACAGGTCCCAAAATTCTTCGGAGGACCTTTCTTTCGAATGCGTTAACTGCTTTTTCGGAAGTTCGCGTTAATGTCCACGTCTCGCTGCCATAACAGAGCCCAGGTCGTATAACAGTTTTATAAATCCGCAGCTTATTGTTCCTGTGCACTTTCTTGGATTTCATTATTGGAAGTACCGAATAATACGTCTTATTTGCTAGTATTATCCGTCGTTTGATTTCGTCTGTTTCATTACCGTCCTTTGCTAGATTAGCCCCAAGATATATAAAATTGTCCACACTCTCCAAATTATATTCCGCAATTGTTATGTTTTATCTGATTGGCGTTCTCCTTCTTGTTTGCGTCATTACTTTTGTTTTGCTTTCATTAATGCGCAACCCGACTTCTTTTGCGGCGGAGTCAAGATTGACAAATACCTCCTTAGCACTAGGGAAGGATCTTGCTAGAATGTTAATGTCGTCAGCGTATGCTACTAGTTGGGTGGACTTGAATAGTAGTGTCCCGTTGGTGTCGACTGGGATTTTTCGGACGACATACTCTAGTGCCAAGTTGAAAAGCATAGGAGCTAGACCATCTCCCTGCTTTAAACCACATTCCGTTCGAAAGCTGGTTGTGGAATCGGTTTGTATTCTCACTTGGGATTCAGTGTTCGTCATTGTGAGTCTTGTTAGTCGGACTAGTTTTGGAGGAATTCCAAAGTCAAGCATGATTTGGTACAGTACGCTCCTGTCGATACTGTCGTATGCTTGTTTAAAATCTACGAATATTTGGTGCACGTCTGTGTTATATTCCCAGCATTTCTCAAGCACCTGTTTCACCGAGAATATCTGGTCTGTTGTAGATCGTCCGGTTCTGAATCCTCCTTGGTATTCGCCAATTATTTGATTAGTATAGGGCTTAATACGACATTCAATTATTTTTGTCAGTATTTTATAGGACGTACACAACAATGATATACCTCTGTAGTTCTCACAGCAGAGTTTGTCTCCTTTCTTGTAAATTGGACATATAATGCTTTTTCGCCAGTCGTCGGGTATGATTTCCTCTGTCCAAATTTTGCATATCATGTTGTATAGTATTTCAGCGACACAGTTTCTACCGTTTTTCAGAAGTTCAACTGGTATTTCGTCAATTCCCGGCGCTTTGTTTCGTTTTTGGTCATATAGGGCTGCTTTGATTTCAGCAAGCGTGGGTGGTGTCGATGATGGTTCATGTTCGTCAGTTGAGGCTTCAATTGAAATGTTGTTTGTCGTTATCGGTGCTACTGGGATGGGATTCAAAAGATGTTCAAAGTATGAAGCCCATCTCCTTTTGATTTCTTCTGTGTCGCTGATGATATTGCCCTCTGCGTCTTTGCAGAGACTGGTTTTCGGTTTATATCCCTTTTTTAAATCTTTTACTATGGCGTATGCGTCCCGCGTTTTATTTTTTCTCATGTCGTCGTCCATTTTTTGTATCTTGTCATTATGGTACTTCCTTTGTTTTCGTCTGCAGGTCTTTTTCGCATATCGCCTAAGCTCGTCATATCTTTCTTTTTTGGCTCGTGTTGGTCGTTCAGTAAAAATTTTGTAAGCTTCGTTCTTTCTATCTATTGCGTCGCGACATTCTTGGTCGAACCAATCATTATTTTTTCGCCGTGCTTGATATCCTAATACCTCTTCCGCGGAGGATTTGATGCCGTCTCGTATTTTTATCCACGCATTCTCCACTGGCATATTTTTGATATCTTCATATATTGGTGTCAGGTGTTTATTACATGCTAACATATAAGCCTGCGCCACCGTTTCGTCGTTAAGCTTGTCGACATTGAATTTGCGAGCTCTACTCGTTTTCGAATATCCACGACAAGCTATTTTGCATCGATACTTAGCTCTGACTAGATAGTGGTCAGAGTCACAATTCGCACCGCGGAGAGTTCGTACACCAAGTATGCTGGAAGCAGCCCTTTTCTCAATTAGAACGTGGTCTATTTGGTTGAAGGTGTGACCATCTGGTGATGCCCACGTTCGTTTATGAATATCGCGATGTGGGAAGCACGTAGAGCTTACTATGATATTTTTGCTGCTTGCGAAATCAATAAGACGTTGGCCATTGTCGTTGGTTATGTCATGGAGACTGTGCCCTCCTGTTGTTCCTCTATGAGCCTCCTCCTTTCCGACTTTTGCATTAAAATCCCCTAAGACAATTTTTAGGTCATTCGAGGGCAGTGAGTCATAGGTTGTCTCTAGGGTGGCATAAAATTCGTCATTAGTTATATCGTCCTTGTCTTCTGTTGGTGCGTGAACGTTGATCAACCAAGTGTTGAAGAATTTAGTCTTTATTCGGATTGCACACAATCTTTCACTTACTGGTCTGAAGCTCGTGACCTGCTGTTTAAATTGTTTGTCAACGACAAAAGCGACTCCAAACTCTCTGCTTCCCGACAATTTTCCACTTGGATAGATTGTGTGTGATCTCATGTCCATGATTTCGTTACCGAGCCATTTCGTTTCTTGGATGGCAGTTATGTTGATGTTGTGTTTTGCCACTTCTTCGAGAAACTCTTTCAGAGCTCCTGTCCTGAATACGGATCGAACATTCCAAGATCCAATAGAGTAGTCCATTTTTCGTTTGCGGGGTCGTTGCCGTTGAGTCCATCCTTTCCGAGGCTGTTCTTCAGGTTTCTGGACAGTGTTCTTTTTCCGGTGATGCGTTGTCGGCGCCTCGCCCAACCCCCGACCTGGAGGACCGGTCCTACTTATTTATTACACCCTAGTAGGAAAAGGGTGGGAGTTTTGAGCTAAATATGACATGCTGGAGTTCTCACAGCTATGCTGCAAGTCCAACTATGTCATACTTTTTGCTTACTTCCTGAGACGCACTGGTGTTACTGGCCATTCAGGTTAACTCCATGTTCCCTCCTCCTTTCTCAACTCGGGCTTGGGACCGTCTATGGCGGAGTTTTGAATACCAAGGCGAATTTAGAGCATGTACTCCATGTACCTAAGGGCAAACTTATCGAAGAATGGAAGCGAACTCATCGAAATTAAAAGACGACAATGTTGGCAAATAAAACGTATTATTCGGTACTACTAATAGTAATTAAAAACATGAACGTTCACAGGAAAACTAAACTAAAAACATAATAGAACTATGATTGGGCGTAAGGCCCAATCATATGGTACTCTAGATGAAATAGGAGAGAGTTTATTCTACCGTATTATTGAATAGTGAATAGCGACTTTTGTGTGGGAGGTGGTAAAAGCAGAGGGAGGAGGTTCGTAATCTTTATATATAACACTGAACGTAGTATACAAAATTTTTCATGCTGAATTTAAAGTTTTTTGCTTTTATAATTTTTGAACAAATTTATCTGAATTTATGACATTTGTATGGGAGGTGGCAGAGAAAGTGGGAGGTTTTGGATGATTTTAAATCTACTTATCAACATCCTAGTCCCATTGCCTTGTTACTCATATGTTTCAAGGAGAAATACATTTTTTGAATTTTCAATACAAAATATTGTGTGGGAGGTGGTAGAAGGAGTGAAGCGAAGTTCATATTTTTTTTTATCATTTATTGCAATTATTAAGGGACAAATTCTGGCAAAGTTCAAATTTTGTAATTTTTCTAGTTTCAATGAAAATCGGTTAAATACATTTGCCAAAAACTGTGCATTTGTATGGGAGGTTTGAATCAAAACCAAATTTTCCGACATCAAGGATAATTATTATAGTATCAAAATTTAAAGTTTATAGCTTTAACGGTTTTGGAGAAAAACAATTTAGTTAAAATTCCGAAATTTCGTGGAATTTATATGGGAGGGGGTAGAAAGAGTGAGGTGAAGTTGATAGTTTTCACAAAATCAGTTGCAATTGCAATAATATTAATTATGACAAAAGTTGGTTCTTTTAGCTTTACTAGTTGCAATGCAAACCGAATAAATACATTTTTGAAAATTGTGCATTTGTATGGGAGGTTGTAGAAGGAGTAGAAGAAGATCAATATTTTTTGACGTCAATGATATTTATATTGTTATACTATGACCTAATTTTCAAGCCAATAGCTGAAACGGTTTCGGAGAAAAATCAATTTCTTTAAATTTCGAAATTTCATGAAATTTGTAACAACCACGGTACCTATTTTAACTTCAATACCCGCTACCAGCACGGCTTCTCCAACCAAAGCCACTGCACTTCGCTTCGTGCCGTGACTTCAGTGCTTGCCGCATGTGCCGACACTTATGCCACAGCTGTCATACCGTTGGTACCCGCCATAGCTTGGGTGTCTATTGCCAGTATATCCCCTTCCACCACAGCCGCCATAGCTTCGGCACCTGCCGGAACTTCGGTTCCTACTGCTACTTTGGTCTCATCCGTTTCAATCATTGCAACCCATAAATTTTTTTTTATGGTTATCGAAATAAACTTAGGGGGTCACCCTTTAATGCGTGATGCACAGTTAACTCGACGTGGGTAATGGAAACAAGTGGAAATAGGGAAATTAGCAGGGAAACGCAGGGTGGGAAGAGTTTGAAGTGGCGGCGAACGTTGTCCTTAAACTGCCAAAGGTTGTATTCGATGGGAAAGACATTGCCTGGTGATGAATTCCACAACACTGTCGTCCGAGAGATGAAGGACTGTCTAAGCTTCACTGTTCTCCACGGCAAGGACCTCACAGTGTACCCGTGTGAGCGTGCAGCTAGGCGAGTACTTCGGGAGGCATTGAATATAGGTTGTATTTGGGCATTTAGTTCCTTGCTGCATTTACCATGGAAATACCTATAGTGAATGCAGAGTACTCCGAAATTTCGACGGTGCTCGAGTGAGTCAATTGAAGCCGATATAGCTTCATCTCCAATTGCATGTTTCTGGATACGGTCAAGAAGAGCCAAATGAGACATGCGAGTTGTACTTAAGACGTGGTCGGTTATAAGCCTTATAGATGGTAGCTAGTTCGGACGCAGAAAAGTATTTCTTACACTTCTGCAGAATACCTAAATGTTTCGAAGCATCAAGAGCAACTTCGTAGATGTGTTAGCTCCAATCAAGGCGATTGTTAAATTTTACACCTAGTAACGTGAAGTCTGCAGAAAGTGAAATCTGTACGGCATTTAGGGACATATTAGTGGCCGTCGTTGAAACGTTATGTTTAAAAGATAGATGACAGGACAGCGTTTTTAAGGCATTAAACTCTACTCTGTTTTTCTTGCCCCATTCCAGGATTAAACTGAGGTCTGTGTTAAATGACTCTATTGACTTACTGATGTTGGGCGTGCCTCCGCAGAGGAGTCAAATTGGAAGGTATTATCCAAAGTGCTGTCATCTGAGAAACAGTGAATAAGATTGAGAGTAGATGACAGAAAATCGTTGATGAAGACTAGAAAGAGAGTAGGAGATAAAACAGAGCACTGAGGGACAC
Source organism: Chorisops tibialis (assembly GCA_963669355.1). Classification (NCBI taxonomy): domain Eukaryota; kingdom Metazoa; phylum Arthropoda; class Insecta; order Diptera; family Stratiomyidae; genus Chorisops; species Chorisops tibialis. The sequence continues at coordinate 259,695,698 of OY770262.1, read as the reverse complement.
CGGAATCAACGAACAAGGGTGCAGAAGTTACTCCGTCTAGCCACAACTTCTGTGTTCGCCACTGCTACTGCTACAACCGCCCCTTATGGGCCTACAGCCACCGTACCGTGTCTGCACCTATCCCGGAAGAGGAATTAATTGACCGAGAGATGTTGAAGAAACGAAGAGAGCTTCTTGAGCTCCAACAATCAATCCAGCGCCAAGAAGCGGTACACCAGTCGCTACCCAACTACCTGAAAATTGACTTCATCGACATAGAACTTGCGGTAAATAAGTTCAGCGGCGATAATGCATATGATGTCACAAGCTCCATCGCCGCCTTCGACTAGTTCAACATGGCCACCGAACTTGAAGAGCAAAATAACTTTTGAGCTCACCTGTATGTCTGGGACGTTCTACTACTTACGAGGACCAGAATACAAACCTGATGGTCGAATTCGGTTGCAGCTTCCGACTCTAGCGCCGAAACTGTTCGCTGGCCTAACAAACCTAAGCCCAGCTGCTACAACTGCTCGCGAGTCTGGGACTATCAAAGCCGCCGCACATACGAAAAGTGTCAGCTAGGCGGTGCTGGAAAGTTATGTCGACGTTTATCGTTCTATGGCGCAACTTCTTGAAATTATATCAAATCAAAAATCAACATCCTGTCAAGACCCACTATAGGGGCATAGGACAGAAAAAGCTCTCATCAACCATCCAGGGGCGATTCTGAGCATCGGCCCTTAGGTGTTGACAGAACTTGCTTATTCCTCTGGCCTCCTACTCAACTGCTCGCTTCCATGAGGTACATGATCAACCAACTCGACGTGTTCCTTGGAAATTACAATCCAGTGCCAGTTTGAAAATATTTTGCTCTTGTTTCCTCAAAGTGCGACCGATTCACTGCCACTTCCGGCTTAGAATCTGCCTATTTTAGTCTGTTCAGTTGTACTCCAAAGTTCGTCGTTGGAGAGCATTTCTGGCAATAATGTCCCTAAAATGCGTTGGAGGCATTGGTTCACAAAAAATTGCAGTTTCTTGGTAAGTCGAACAGTCACTTTCTACGTAGAACAACCATGTAACAACACGGATTTGAAGCATGCGTCAAATACTGGCAGCTGCATGCGTCAAATACTGGCAGCTAAGTGCGCCAAATACCCGCAGCTTCGTGAAGGCCAAAGGCCTGACGAGTTTTATTTAGACGAGCCTCAATATTCTTTTCGGCTTCACTGTCCATGCTGATAATGCTTCTGAGATAACAAAAATCTTGCACCTCTTCCATCTCGTGTCCGTTAAGGACAATTGGTGTGCTTACTTTCGAACCCATGTGCATGTATTTGGTTTTACGCACATTTATTTTCAGTCCCACCTCTTTGCAGTTAGAGTGCAACGAGCGAACATTTGAAGTCCGAACGGCAGATTGCTCCAATATTGTTTAGTGAATGTTCTCACAGTACTTTTCGGATTGAAAGAAAAGATTTCCGGATTCTACACTGTTACGCTATATTATTCGTGACATTTCGGTCTTTGCTGACTTAGATAAACATAACAGTGTAGAATCCGGAAATCTTTCCTTTCGATGCTCCAATATTATGCGTAGGGTATTTGTATGGTCGTTACAAGACGACACTGTACGGCATCCAGCCTGATAAACTTCGAGTGTGCTCTCCACGACATCACTAATCCTATTGAGAATTACCTTAGCCATGATTTTTGATATGGCAGTAAGTAGACATATACCACGCCAATTGCCACAATCCTGAAGGTCGCCCTTCTTCGGAATTTTCACAATGATGGCCTCCTTACATTCAGTCCTTCATTCCACATCTCAGTAAAGACTGGGAGGAGTATATCGGCTGTTATTTCCGGGTCCGCTTTGAGGAGTTCGGTTGGTAGTCCGTCTATACCTGGAGCTTTCCTTCCCGCGGAAACTATCTCTTCCTTATCTGGGGGATCGTCCCTAATAGAGGATTGTTGCGGTTGGATGTTTGGAAGTTGTTCTGCTTCCGGAATATCTTCCTCTGACAAGATGTTTAAAATATCAGAAAGGGCTTCGTTCTCTCCTGATCCTGTCTACCTGACCTCGCTCAAGCTCAAGATTTGGATGTTATAGTGCTTCATTTCACGGTCGATTACTGACTAGCGTTGCATGGACCGAGTGACCCCAGGCCTTCCCCGTCATTCAATGTTCGAACGTTTCAGAAACCATCCGTTGTCGAATGCCAAAAGTCGGTACCGTAGAATCCGTCCGTATCAAAACGCTGCATATGTTTCTCGTAACAGTTAAGTTTTAAGATCACTGGCGATAAGCCCATGATACAGTGAGTGTCCATTTGCCATTTTTAGGGCAAGCAGGACTGGCTGTGGATGTATTCTAATGCCACTATCTTACAGGGTGATGGCTAGCTCAGGTCCGTGGAATCACTATTCTCCAAAGATAGTTGCATGAATTGGCAAAACCTCATCTTACAACTACCCCCTGCGTGGGGTGGAAATTATTTAATATATAATAATCTGATTTAAAAAAATTAGAATACGTTGTGGAAAATGAAATACGACAAACGGAAAAAAAACCTATTGAATAAGCGAGTTACTTCTGTTATTTCGACTCTGAAAAACTTAAGGAGTATGAAAGAAAATAATATTAAATACCTATATAGCCAAGAGAACCAACGAAAGGAATAAAAAATGTAAAACCTTATTAAGCTTCCGCCAGTAGTGGTGTCCCCGCCTCCTTGAAGTTGGAGAAAGCTTTGTGACATGCCTGATACTTTTGCTAGCTTCCTTGCGAACTCGAAATCTCTACTGGCATAAGCCCCAGCTTAGGCAAAAAGGAAGTAAGATTACTTTTAACCACAACATAGAAAAACTAACGAACGGAACTCTAGTCAACTCCACATGAACACGAGATGGAGATACTCTTTACGAACGATACTTCATTCCATTATACGCCGCGACGATGGCAAACCAATACTCTCAGATTTCATCTAGAGTATTAATATATGTAAGTAAAATAACATTAAGCTCAAAAACATAACAGAACTACGATTGTGCGTAAAGCCCAATCATACGTTACTATAGATGAACTAGAAATTTTTGTGATCTTAAAATTTTGTATGGGGGGTGGCAGAAGGGGTGACAGCATTAACTAATTTGTTTCGCATTATGCTAGAGTAGCTATACAAAAATTTTGTACCAAATGTAAGCTTCAAAAATTTGAATAGCTACTGAGAAACTTAGTGCATGGATTTAGTGAAATTGTACAATTTGTATGAGAGGTGGTAGAAGGAGTCGGTGGTTTTTGTGATTTTTCGAGAAACAATTATAATCACCATGAAATTGATATGTTTTAAATTTCAGATCAGTTACTTTCACACTTTTCAAGAAAATCGAGTTGTTGCAAAGTCGTGGAATTGTGTCACATTGTGCAGAAGGGGGTAGACGGAGTGGAGCTAATCGGTTAATTTACCCGATATTAATAATAGTGCTAATTAGGGGTTTAATTCAAAATTTTAGCTCGATGAAAGTTATACGTACTGAGAAAATTGGTGTATAGTATTTCATGAAAAAGTGTAGTTTGTATGGGAGGTGGTGGAAGGAGTGGGGGATTCAAATAATTTTTATACCAAAAGATTGTATTTTTAATGGGAATAATATATTCTAAATCTCAAAATAATAGCTCGTATAGTTTCCAAGAAATTTGACTAATATATATTTTTGAAAATGAGTTACTTTGTAGGTAAGGGGGTAGAAGGCATGAGGGGAGTGAAATAAAACCAAAAGCAGATTCCTTTTTGAAGGATACCTAACAAACTGTGCAAGTTTCATTACAATCGGTTCAGCTGCTTGTGCGTGAAAGACGGTCGGACAGACAGGCAGGCAACAATTTGAAAAACGTGTTTTTATGCTTAGTTATTGTTAAATTAAATCAAAAAACCAACTTATAGCCAATAATAATCAAATAACAGACAGACACTACAATTGTATTTATATGTGTAGATTTATAGATTAGTTTCGCCTTAGAAAGGTTAAACTACATGTTTAGGTTCCTTTCTAATTGAATTTTTAAGATTTCATTTTAATTTGTGTTCTTTCTTCATGAAGGCCATTTGAAGCTCGTGCTCATAAGCTCACATTCCAATTTTGTTATGGATTCAATTAGTTATTTTCTCCTGTTTATCATAAAACCAAAATTTAAATTTTGAACGTTTTGCTTACAAATACACGAAATTCTTAAGCAATGAGATAATCATTCACAATGACGGCACAAGACTTCAGAATGATTGCATTGCTACCTATTTAAGGAAAATTATCTTCAGTTTAGTAAATCTTCACAGATTGTTGAGCTGTGAAACCAGTCACTGTTTAAACTTCAGTTTAAGCCAAAGACCAAGTTTAACTAATCCTAAGATTAAAACGTTACTATGAAACCGGCCCTAAATAAAATTTCCTCAATACCTCTTTAATTTTTGAAGCCTACAAAATTTGTATAGCTACTTTGGGTGATTTCAATATTCCAGGTCTTTCTTGGTCGTTCTCTGACGATGATTCCCCCCTCGAACGTTTTTTGAAATGCTGCCTGGAATACGTATACTAGAACGAAGAATGTCACTGATTTTGATTTGTATGAAGAATATTATGATCTTTTTAAAGATTTATCTACTCGGTTGTATTCTAAATATTTACTTCAAATTCAGTCGAATATTGTTAGAAATCCCTTGAAGTTTTGAAAATTTATTAATTGTAAGCGTAAATCTGATGGCTATCCAACTTCTTCTACGTCATACTTTGATAACTTAAGAGATACTGCTTTAACCACTTTGGCTAGTATACAGATTTCTTATGAAGATGTAGTTAATCACATCTCTCACCTTAAGGATGTTTCTTCACTTGGCCCTCATGGAGTTCCAGCAGTTGTCCTTAAACGCTGCTGTCTCTCTATCGCTGAACCACTCTCTCCCATTTCAGAGATCCTTTAAGACTGGAATTTTCCCTGCTGTGTTGAAGGCTTCCTTTATCATACCGAGCCACAAAAGTGGAGCGAAATCTACTATTGTAAACTATCGACCAATAACTAAACTATCGGCTATTCCAAAACATTTTGAGTCTATATTGTATGAGTGTATGTCATTTCAATGTAAACCCTTAATTTCGAGTAAACAACGTGATTTTGTCAGGAGTAGATCCACTGTCACTAATCTGATGGAGTTTGCAAATAAATCGAATTTGGCTATTGAGGAGGGGAAGCAGATTGATTGCATATACACTGATTTTAGTAAGGCTTTTGATAAATTACCCCACTCCATTATATTTTTGAAATTTAACTTGTTGTGTTTTCCTACTTGGTTTATCGTTTGGATTAAGTCATTTCTAATTGATAGACCTTACCAAGTTCTTTTTCGGGGTTTTATTTTGTTATGGTTTTTCCCCGTCTGAGAAAACGCGTTCGTAATTTCCAACCCCTTGCACCTATGGGCGGAACGAAGCCTGTCCGGCCAACCCTCGAAGAAGGGTCGTGGGCGCCAGTGGTTCTACTTAAGGCTTTCGTTCCTCCGTACTCGTCTCAGACCAAACCACAGGTCTGGTGAGTTAGTCTTGAAAGGTACAAAAAAACCAACAAAAAAAACGCGTGACAAGCTTAAATAGAAGGACGTCCACAGAAATCTTCACACACAATTTAAGAAAAGGAAATTTTCTCGGTATTTGCACAATGATTAGCCCAACGGCTATTTTTATCTGGAAGCAAACCTACCTATTATATACGTTAATTATTCAAGCAAAAAAAATAATCCCTAGCTACGGGTTACCTGTTTTCTCCGTGTATGTTTCGTCGCTCGTTGCGGCCCTTGTCGCGAATTCTTCTTCGTTGGACGTCGGTCACCGCTTCTTATATCCTTGTTTCGTGGATTCCTCTGATGTCGATGTTCGCCGTCGTCCGTTCCGCCGCCGTGACTTCGTCTCACTTTTTTTTCCTCCACTTATGGTTTCAAACTCCGAAATAACAAAACTACCAACTTGTGGTACTATCACTACGTTAATATCTTTCGCCACGACACTTGAAAATAAGCTTAATCTCGCACGTCAAGGTTCTGTGCCGGTCACTTGGGAATGGAGCCCAACGTCGAGCCCGGCTTGGTTTCACGCCGCCGGGCTTCGTGGCGGGATCCTCAACGGCTTTCCCTGACCTTGACAGGCTTTTCAAATTAAAATTCTGGGCCGTTGAGCTTCCTTTGTTCAATCAAATCCATATACTTTTTCCCGACTATCTCGTTTACTCGAGTACTCACAGTTGTTGTTGTGATGGTATTTGTTTATAACAAATATCTCTGACTCCAAACTTTTCGCGGCAGCTTTTTGTAAAATTTCCCTTCGTAGGTTTCGAATGCTTCCCGATCTCTGGTATTAAAGATTTCCCCATGGCTCACACAAACATGGCCGCTATGGTCTGAGAGTTCTCATTTGTTTACCCTCCAGTCGGTTCGCGAATTCTTTTTATACTTCTTAATTGTTTAAGTTCTGAATTGTTTATGTTTGTAATTAGCTTTTCTTTTGTCGCTTAACGATCGCTAGTGTTTTTTTTTTGGAGCCAATGCTCTTGCGAAAAGCATGAGTAGTTCAGTGAATCCGCAACATAGGAGATCGGAGAAGGTATCCTATGAAGAGCGACAACCAACCAAACAAGGGTGATGGCGGTGGCTGGGATATCAAAAGAAATCAGTCAAGTGATGATGTTATACGTCTATTGATCTCCAGTCGGATCGCTGGTGTAGTCTTCGGTAAAGGAGGTCTACCTCCAAAAGGTGAGGTATCAGTATATAGTCACTGTGTCTGTCAATGATTGCCTATGTCCCAGCGCAACCTTTGCGTCTTCTGATGTACTGGAACTTCCAGTTTCGTTTCGTCTATTCTATATTAGTTCCCTAATCCGTTGAATCCATGCTACGAGTTCGCTCGGCCAATCGCCGCTTATCTTGATAAAAGTTCGTGCCCGGTTGCTACTTCTGTTCTTGAGTCTGTTGTCGACATTGTTGGTGAAATGTTGAAACATTTTGAAGAGCGTGACGATGAAGTCAGCGTTCGTATGTTGGTTGCGTTTTCAGAATTCTCCCGGATACTCCGCTGGCGTCGTGTGTGTGATGTCAAGGGGGAGGATTGGATCTTATATGTAAGTCCATTCCCTGGCTTGGTGCCGGATGACGATGCCGCAATTCGACGATGGTTCACTGCTTCCGTGGATTTAGATGCCTTCAGGTAGGTTTACAATATGTACGTTAAGCTACTCTACGTTATTAATTACGACTTCCTTTACAGTCTTGCATTTTCTTGGGGTTTGCTACGTTCTATTTTATGTGTAAAAGTCGGTAGTAGGAGTGCTGAAGGCTAATATGGAAGGTGCGGCCTGATCGTAATCGAGGTAAGCAAGCCTTCAAATTTCAAACTATATATTTACGGGGTTTTAACTCATGCTTTTCCTTCTTTCAGGAATCATCACTTACGTTACGAATGGAACGTAACAACTTCTAAGCCATTTACTGCGCATTCTTATGTTCCTCAAGGTAGTCATTTGGGCCACTTCTTTTTATCCTGGTTATTAATGATGTTGCCTCTATTTTGAAATATTCGGAAGAACTCATTTATGCTGATGACATTAAAATCTTTAGATAACTTAATCCAACTCTGACAACTTTCTTGAGGAGGATTTGATTAATTTTACCTTATTATTCTAATAATATAATGATGATCGACACAGAAAAAAAAAAATTGCTACCCTGAAATTTTGTTTTTTCGCGTTTCATGACTAAATTAGCCTAAAAATACCGTACGCCGTCCGCCGTACATATGGACTCATATCTCCGAGACCGTTAAAGGTAGAATGTTCGTTTTTGGGCAGATTGTTGATTGGGTAAGTGAGCTTCAATTTCTAAATTTTGGAGAGTGTTTGGTGGAAGGAGGACGCGGGGGGATAGAAAGAGTCACAAACTACACTTGCTAATGTCTCCACCACGAATGCAGATAAGCTGAAAATTAGCAAAGGTATAGAGGGGGTTGTGGGATAAACTCTAAAAATAATTTATTTTTTTTATCCTCTGACTAACATTGAAATCGCGCCTGTCCTTCTACCCCCTCCCATACAAAAGTATGATTTCGACCATTATTAAGAAATCAATTATCACCTAACTATTAAAAGCTATCAATTTGAAATTTAGCGCAAAAACTTTTAAAACAGTTGAAACAAAATTGCGTCAAAAGTCTTGAAATCGCTCTTTCCCTTCTACCCCCGCCAATACAAAACTATGATTTTGACCAATTTCATTAAATCAACTAATAACCAACAAATTAAAAGCTACGAACTTGTAATTTTGCACGAGCACCTTACAAGAGAAACAAAATAAAACTACATATCAATTTTTACGATTCCTCTACCTTCTCTACCCCCTCCCACACAAATATTCGGTTTCGTGAATGTAAAATACACCGAATTTTATGAAAATTCTATGCAACTTCGTCTATGAAACACATTCTATACAGAGAATATTGGACGTAATTCAAGCAATCTATTAAAATATTACTAACATCCACCCCTCCTTCCCAATTTCTATCACCCCTGATAAGAACCGAAACATGCAGAAATAAATGAATGAAGTATTGATTACATATAATGGAGCGACTCATCGTATCCGCAATTAAATGTTAAATTTCCAAAAGCTCTGCCCTAAAACCTCCATTCACATAGTCTTCACTATCGACCCTAACCTGCATATTGCCTTTCCACGCATCCTCAACTTGTCCCAAAAATAATAAAGTTGCGCCCGATATGTTAGCAGATTTTCTTATATTACTCAAACCAGACATTTGTATGGCAGGAGGTAAAAGAGTTTATGAAATCGTAAAATTTGTGATGCAGTTTTATTTTGTTTCTCTTGTAAGGTGCTCGTTCAAAATTACAAGTTCGTAGCTTTTAATTTGTTGGGTATTAGTTGATTTATTGAAATTGGTCGAAATCATACTTTTGTATGGGAGGGGATAGAAGTTTAGAAGGTAAACGATCATGTTGAAATAAACACTGTACATACGAAATGTAATGTAGTTACCTTTGTTTTTATTGAATATTGTTTTTATAATTTTTATTAATAAAAATTATTAGCTGTCGTAATTCAACAGGTTATGGGCCCAGGTTTTTCAACTGCGCAATAAAAATAAGTTTTTGAAACATTTTTAAATTGCTTTAATTATTTCTGTGGGAAATTAAATTGAAAAACAAATTCATTTAAGTGTATTGATTTTTTTTGATCTATTACAAAGAGATGGATCTAGGCGACAAAGGTGACGATTTCGTGAAGGTGACGAAGTTGATCGGTTCAACCAATTATATTTCATGGCGCAGAAGTGCACGAATGATGCTTGAATGGCACGATCTGGATGCATATTTGACCGCAGCGAATCCTACGGGAAATGTGGCAGTTTCAGTAGCGAATAAAGCAGCGGCAGCAACTGCGGCGGCATCAAATAAACCAGATGATTCAAGTCTGAAGGCGTTGGCAATAGCTGCCGAGGCGGCTGCGGTCGCAGCAGCAACAGCCGATGCATCGAATTCAGCAGAGCGCATCAAGAAATCTAAACAGGCTAAAGCTCGTTTAATGATGACGATTGAGACGAGATTGTATGATGAGATCGGGGACCATTCAACGGCTGAGTCGCTTTGGGCGAGATGTGCGACGCTGTACCAAAATGACAGCTGGATGCACAAGGCTCATATCATTGGAAATCTGGCCACACTAAAGTTAGCGAATTGTGCTTCAATGGAAGAATTTGTTAGAGAACATACGGCAGCAATGTGTCGGGTTCAAGAAACCGGTTTTGAAATAAGTGACGAAGTGATTTGTGGATTAGTAATCTATGGATTAACACCAGAGTATGAATCCTTTGTAGGAGGACTCGATGGTAGCACGGTTGTTAATGACGGGAAGCAGTGTATGACGTCAGAAACTCTCAAACGTCGGTTAATTGATTCGGCACAGGCGAAGTTGTTGTTGAATGGTGAAAATAACATGAGTGTCGCTTTCAAAATGGCATCACAACAGCAAGTGACATCAAAGCCGAATGCGAACAACAAAAAGAAAAACATGAAAACAAAAAGTACAGACATAGAATGTTTTAATTGTCATGAAAAAGGACACAAAAGTTTTCAGTGCCCAAAAGGAAAGTCCGATAACAAGAAGCCTAAAGGAAATGCGCAGAGTGCCATGGCGGCGACGAATTGTGATTTGTTATCCAACTCGTGGGTCATCGATTCTGGTGCTACGACCCATTTAACTGGTAATCGTCAACTTTTCGAGAGTTTCAAAAAAAATTCAAATTTTCCAGACATAGTGACAGCTGGTGATCAAAGATTGAAGGTCACAGGAAGTGGTTCAATCAATTTGAATACCAATGGAAAGATAATTCCGGTGAAGAACGTAGGTGTTTCATCTAATTTGCTGTCAGTGTATGACATCCAGAAGACCGGCAACAGCGTATTGTTTGCAAATAATCATTGCGTGGTGCGTGATAAAAAAGGTGATGTTATCGTTGATGTGGCAGCGCGCAGTAACTCATGGAAAATCAACAATACAAATGCTTGCGGTATGATGGCTCACACAGATGATGGAAGCGATTTGATGATGTGGCACCGTCGCATGGGTCATCTCGGCTATGATGGCTTGATGAAATTGAATGGATTGGTGAATGGCGTTGCAATCAAAGGTGATCGCAGTATTTTGGCGAAATGTGTACCTTGCATGCTAGGGAAACAGAGTCGGCAACCGTTTCGACGAGCAGAAGTCGAAATCAAGTCAAAAAAAATCCTGGAGCTGATTCACTCGGATGTCTGCGGACCAATGGAGACAGATTCAGTTGGGGGCGCCAAATACTTTGTGACGTTCATCGATGATCATTCACGGAAAGTTTTTGTGTATTTCATCAAATTCAAGAGTGACGTGCAGCGGGTTTTCACAGAATTCAAGTCAATGGTGGAAAATCAAACTGGACTCAAAGTGAAGGTGTTGCGATCGGACAACGGCCGTGAGTACATGGGTGATTTGGCAAAAGAATGTAAGCGTAGTGGCATCATTCATCAAACTAGTTGTGCATATACTCCGCAGCAGAACGGCGTTGCGGAGAGAATGAACCGGACGCTAGTGGAACGAGCAAGGTGCATGCTTTTCGATGCTGGAATGGACAAGCAACTTTGGGCCGAAGCAATCTATCGAGCGGCCTACGTGATTAACCGGTCGCCAAACCGATCTTTGAAGGACGAAGTTCCAGAGCATTTTTGGACAGATTTGCCAATCAACTTGTCAATGATTCGGATGTTTGGAACGCCAGTCATGGTTCACATCCCGAAGGAGAAGCGGAAGAAGTTGGATGCGAAGTCCAAGCAAATGGTCTTCATCGGCTACTCAGAGACGCAAAAGGGATTGCGTTGTTTTGACCCGGAAAAACGCACGATGACGATCGGTCGTGATGTCACATTTCTCGACATGCCAGATGCCAAAGTAAATGATATCTCGTTAATAGATTTATCTGTTACCACTGTAGATGAAAAGGCAGAGGAATCTGAGACACAAGTGATCACACCAACCACACCAGCGGTCGCGGAACCAGAGGTGGTGTTAGAAGAACCTAGTGAAAGTGAACTAACTGAGTCCATTTTCTTTGATGCTGATGATTCGGATGATGATTATGTGCCGGATGAACAGTTATCATCGCCAGTTGGGGAAATTCGACGTTCGAATCGCACACGAAAGGCCACACAACTATTCACATTGTCGGCTAAATTGGCGGGTTGTGAGGAACCAGCCACGTTTCGTGAAGCAACTGGGGCGGGCGACAAAAAGCATTGGATCGCCGCCATGAAGGAAGAATTGCAGTCGCATGAGGAAAATGGCACTTGGACTTTAGTAAATCTGCCGGTCGGACGAAAGACTATTAAGACCAAATGGGTCTACAAGTTGAAGTGTGGAAATTCAGGAGAGATCACTCGCTATAAGGCAAGATTAGTAGCAAAAGGGTGTTCGCAGCGTTTTGGTCTAGACTACGAAGAAACATTCTCACCTGTCGTGAGGTATGAGTCGATTCGTTTTTTACTGGCACTAGCGGCAAAAGATGAGTTCAGAATAGACCAGATGGACGCTGTCACGGCGTTTTTACAAGGAGATCTCGACGAGGAGATATACGCTGATCAACCCGAGGGCTTCGATGACAACACGGGACGAGTATGTCGACTTAATCGTGCTATGTACGGGCTCAAACAGGCGGGTCGCCAGTGGAACCTGAAACTGGACGCAGCGCTGATAGACATCGGGCTGACCAGGTCAAAGGAGGACCCGAGTGTGTATTATTCGATCTAGATGGGAGTGATTCTGGCTGTTTACGTCGACGATGTATTGATTCTCTGGAAGGACGAAAATCAGTTACGTGCTCTTAAGTCAGCATTGAGTACGAAATTCAAGATGAAGGATCTTGGACGGGCAGTGAACATCGTTGGAATCAGCATCGAATATACCCAAGAGGGAATTGCAATTCACCAGAAGCGGTACATCGAGATGATTTTGAAACGTTTTGGCATGGAGAACGCGAAACCTGCAGTGACACCAAGCGACGCGAATCAGAAGCTCTCGATCAAGATGGTCGAAGAAGGATCTGGCGTTTTGGAGAACATTCCGTACCAACAGGCGGTTGGATGTTTGTTGTACCTGGTGCAGGGGACGCGTCCTGACATTGCATTTGCTGTGAATGATGTAAGTCGGTTCAATTCCAATCATGCACAGCCACATTGGACGGCCGTCAAGCGCATCATGCGCTATCTCAGCGGGACGCTTGATTATAAAATTTTATATCTGTACGGCGGTGGTGAATTGGTTGGATACTCGGATTCGGATTGGGCATCCGATATCGACAAACGGCGCTCATGCACTGGTTATATTTTCAAAATGAGCGATGGTGCTGTCGCTTGGGCAAGCAGGCGCCAACCAACAGTGGCTTTGTCTTCGACAGAAGCGGAGTACATGGCAATCTCTGCAGCAACATGCGAGGCAATTTGGTTAAGGATGCTTGGCAAGCGATTGAAGGAGTTTGACGAACCAACTACGCTATTCTGTGACAACCAGAGTGCAATAGCGATTGCAAGTGTTGAGATGTTTCGGGCTCGTAGCAAACATATTGACACGAAATATCATCATGTGCGCGATGTGATTAAATCTGGCGCAATCACATTGGAATATGTAACATCGAAGAAAAATGCCGCTGATTGTCTCACTAAGGCACTGGTAGGACCAGCAATTATTTCGAATGTTCAGCAAATGGGCATCATTCAAAACAAGTAGAGTAAACTGCTGGCATCAATGTCTCTTTTATTTGGAACGATGAGTTGGGGTGTTGAAATAAACACTGTACATACGAAATGTAATGTAGTTACCTTTGTTTTTATTGAATATTGTTTTTATAATTTTTATTAATAAAAATTATTAGCTGTCGTAATTCAACAGATCAGCTAATATTTTAAACTTTTAAGCATTTTTTTAAAATGAGTTTCACAAATTTTCATGTTTGTAGCTTAAAATTTCAATCATAAATTCTAAATTACTGTGTTTTTTCTATACACATGAAAATGCCGAAAAGGGGCCTTAACCTGCACGAGGTGTTAAGGCCCCTTTTCGGCACATACGAGTTCTGGTTGAAAATGTTATTTTTTCCTTGTGTATATCAAATGTATGTATGCACGTAACTACATAGCAATTCTCGAAGAATATGATCGGCAGCCTAAAAAGCAATTTTTATGAGTAAAAATAACATAATTACTTAAAAATATTAAAATCTGAAAGAAAAGGATCAATATCTCAGCTCAAGATGAGTAAAATTGACTTTCAAATCCCGCAAATTCTTCGTCAGGATGTCTTCAAAACAACCTGACTATAGAAGTTAGTCAGAGATTTAATTTAGATCATCTTTTTTTGAAAAAGATATTAAGAAGAAATTTACTCGAAAAGATATTTTGCAATAACGTCACCAGATGAAATTTCTACGAAACCGGCTAAATTTAGACTGAATTCTGTTTCACTTCCTTAAAGTACAATTAATAAGAGGCAATGCCGCAAGTTTTTTTGGAATATCTTTTTTACGGTTTGTGAGATACTCATTTCCTTCCAAAAACACGAATTCTTTGAAAATTGCCAAAAACGTCTTAAATAACAGTCTATATCTCAGGTTTAGATAAACCATATTTAATTATGTACCACTTAAATAAGAGGCCTAAGTATCTGCAAGCGAACCTCATTTTTAGTTTTTCAATATATGTAGTTTATTGGAACGTCATAAATTCAAAAAACCTCAAAAACAGGCGAAAATTTGCAAATTTTGCTATTTTACGAGCCTTTCCCCCACTCCCTCAGCGGCCGCAATATTTTTATCGTAATCTACGCAAAAAAATAATGAGGCTTAAAAAAAAACATTGAGATCACAGCATTTCGCCAAACAGGCCTTTTTTGATCTAATCCGACTGGACTAATATACTGGTCGATTTCAGCTATTAAATATGTCATCGCTTTCGAAACGACGTGAAGTAGCTGATGTAATTTTTGATTCCTCTACCCTTTTGGATTTGATGTGCTTTGATGTTGGTCAATATTTACTAAGGTATCCTAGATTGCTGCGGATTGGTTTTCTCAGGATAAACTATGGTATGAATGAATGCTGATGTATTCGACTTCTCTATTGATAAGCAGTGCTTAAGACGTAGACTTAACGCTAGTTGACGCCGATATATGTGATTTTTTGTCTATTTCGTGTTTTTATTATCTGTACTTGGTGTTGGGATGTTGATGTTTGTTTCGTCCCTTCACCATATGATAAGGCAGAGGATAAATCAACTTTCAATTTTTAATTTTGGAATCGATTTATGGCAATTCCTTGCATTAAGGAATCCTGATAGTGATAAGTATGATGAAAAAAGCATTAGCTCAATGCTGTCACCCCTTCTACCACTCCCCATAAAAATTTGCTTAAGATAACAACAATTTCTATCTCATCTAGAGTATCTTATGATTGGGATTTACGCGCAATCGAAGTCTTGTTACGTTTTATACTTGAGCTATTGATCGTAATCGCAGATACCCAAACCTGTATTGTTGTTTCCCACAAATCCTCAACTTATCCCAAAAATAATAAAGCTGTGCCCGACTTGTTGGCAGATATTTTAGAATGACTCAAAACTGAAATGTGCACCACAGTCTTCAAATTTTACTTGGAACTAAAGTTGCTTTGGCTTTAAGAAACATTTGATTTGCTAGTCACTTAATGAGCTTCAATACTGATACCTTTTTTAAATATATACTTTGACATTTATGTACAAGCAAAAATATAAATGCATTTCTATTAGATAAAAACCTGTTGTTCTTGCGTAGTACCCAATGTCAATATATTTTATGTCCGCGGAAGTTTTATAAATTAAACTGAGTAATTATTACTTGACAAAATAAAAAAATAATCATGTCAAATAAATGTATTGTACACAAAAGTGCTAAACGATATCATTTTTCGTTGTCTTAAGATTAAGATCCGTAAAATTTTAACAGAAAACAATAATAAATCAATGAAATTCGACGAAAATTGTTCGAATCCGGTTAAAGTTTTGATGAAAGGAATGCGTTAATTTAAAATAATAGTAAACTTTAAGAAAATAATGTCAACATGTGCTTGGTTTAGTTTTATACCATTTAAATAGGAAGTATAAAGACAATAAATTGCTATTTGCAACTTAATTTAGTTAAGACAATGTTAGAGATAAACGTGTTTCAATAACTCTTGAAACAAACTTGATAAATATATTTTTTTCCAATTTCGCTCAAAAACTAGTAATTTTACTTTTGAATTTTTTTATCGCAGCTAAACTTACCTAAGCCGAACCGTGTGAAAAATTGATAAAAAAAAAATGATATTCCAATCTAAATTTCTGCAGTTTTTCATTGAGCATTGAATTTAACCTTTCTTAAATTCATAAGAATTCAAATCTAATAGTAAACATTAAAGATTTTGTTGCCACCAAAATATAACCAAAAAGTATGTGCGCAAACAAATTTAAATTAAAGTGGACAATCGAAAAAAAAAAATGGAATTCATAATTGTATTTTGTTAAAATACCCGTAGCAAATTAAAATAAACTGCCAACAAGTCGGGCGAAACTTTATTATTCTTGGGACAAGTTGCGGATGAGTGGAAAGTCAATATGCAGGTTAGAGTGGTTAGGGAAGGCTAAGTGAAAGGGAGTTCTTGGGCAGGACTGTTAACAATATTTCATTCGTTTCTGTAAGTTTGGTTTTTATGAGGGGAGGAGTAGGGGTAATAGTAAGGGTGGGTGGATGTTAATAGCTTTTTAATTAATTGCTTGAATCACGTCCAATATTCTCTGTATAGAATGTGTTTCATAGACGAAGTTGCATAGAATTTTCATAAAATTCGGTGTATTTTACATTCATGAAACCGAACATTTGTATGGGAGGGGGTAGAGAATATAGGGGAATCGTAAAATTTGATATGCAGTTTTATTTCGCTTCTCTTGTAAGGTGCTTGTATAAAATTTCAAGTTCGTAGCTCTTAGTTTGTTGGTTTTTATTTGATTTAATGAAATTGATCGAAATCATACTTTTGTATGGGAGGGGGTAGAAGCGCAAGCGCGATTTCAAAACTTTTAAAGCAACTTCATTTGAATTATTTTTATAAGTTTTTATGCCAAATTTGAAATTGATAGCTTTTAAGAGTTAGCTGATAACTGATTTCTTAAAAATGCTCGAAAAAAAAATTTTGTATGGGAGGGGGTAGAGGAGGTAAGGGAATCGTAAAACTTGTGATGCAATTTTCTTTTATTTTTATTGTAAGGTGCTCGTACGAAATTTCAAGTTCGTAGCTTTTAATTTGTTGGTTATTAGTTGATTTAATGAAATTAGTCGAAATCATACTTTTGTATGGGAGGGGGTAGAAGGTCAAGCGCGATTTTAAAACTTTTAACGCAATTTCATTTTAATTATTTTTGTTAGTTGTTGTGCAAAATTTCAAATTGATAGCTTTTAATAGTTAGGTGATAATTGATTTCTTGTAAATGGTCGAAAAAATAATTTTGTATGGGAGGGGGTAGAAGTGTTCAAGGTTTTCGACCAGTTAATATTTCGTATATTTAGGGATTTTTTTTAAATGCATTTCGAAAATTTTCAAATTTCTACCTTAAAATTTCACTCAAAAATTTTCAGTTTATGTGTTTTTTTCAATGCACATGAAACACCTTGTGCACGTTAGACCGGGGGGGTCGGTTTATAACAAATATGGATCAAGTTATTATTATTTTTCTATGTGGATTAAATATAGGTATTCACATGCAAAATTTTAACTTTGTATCTTTTACCAGAGCCCTAAAAAAATCACTCAAAATTTTCGATATTTTTGCTTATTACCTCCCTCCCCTTACACCTCCCAACTTAAAATTTTTAATAAAATTAACTATTATGTAGTTCTACAATCTGACAAATTTTTGATTTGATATCTGTACTATTTTTGGAGATATAAGGATTTGTAATTTTGAAAAGTGCGCCATTTTTGAAATGCTCCTTATTTCCCCCCACTACTATTATTTCAACATATTATATTTTTTTTATATTTGCCTAGTATAGCTTAATATAAGTTTTAAGTTTCAATTACATAGCTTAAGAGATAGTTGAGATATTCATTTTTAAGCGTTTTTCTTTGCACCCCCCCTGACCCTCCCCCTTACAATAATTAGCCGCTTTCTAAGCTGGTTCCGATGAAACTATATGCCACCTTGACGGTCTCTAAAAATGGTTTTGTTACGATAAGTAATTCCGAAGATATAATCATTTGAAAAAAAAATTCGGCCGACAATTGGTTCTAAGCCCTCCCTTTTCGCACCCCAATGGATAAAAAAATTAAATTATTTTTAAAAGTTGTCCCACAAGCCCTTCTATATTAATGTTGAGTTTTAGCTTCCTAGCTGTTACCATGGTTGAGATATTTGAATTCGTATTTTTCGGTTTAAGCGCTCCCCCCGCCTCCCCCTGAACCCGTATACCCCCGAAAATGAGTATCCGCCTGAGATCCGCAATTATCTACAATCCCTCCAAAAATGAACTTTCTATCTTGAAGGGTTTGGGAGTTAATGTGCGCTGAGCGTACACGTCGGCGTACGGCGGACGGCGGACGGCGTACAGACAGACGGATTTTTTTTTTTTGCATTTTTAGGCTAATTTAGTCATGAAACGCGAAAAAAAAAAATTTCAGGGTAGCAAACTTTTTTTTTTTTTTGTGTCGATCACAATACTTTATTATTATAATAATAAAGTAAAATTAGAAAAGTTATTTTTTTTCAGTTTTCGACGAAATGTGTACATGAAATCGATACCAGGACTCCGCGACCTTATCATATTTCAGGCAATCTATTCAACCCGTGGCTTCAGATTACCTCCGAACAAAACACTTATGACTTGCAAAATTAATGAACTTACGAATAAACGATTACGCAAACAATTATCGCTACATAAAAGCGACATAAGGTAATGTTCAAACGGACGACCACCTATTGAGAACAATTCGAAATGCAATAAGGTCTGAATATGATTTGTCTCGAATCCTTCGGAAATTTAACAGCCTCGAAAGATAGGTGTATCTCTTAAGAATTTCCCTGTCATGATCGTAGCAGGGTGGCAATTGATGCTAAGCATTGAGCAATTTTTTCAAACCGTACATGAACTTCATTAAGATTTCGATTCGATTGTCTATGAAAAAAATCGAGTCTAATTGTATTAAACAGTTCACCAGGTACGTGATTAATTGTCAAATTATCGAGAGTGAAAAAATTCCGATAATTTTAAAGAAAAATTAAATTGCGAAGTTAAACTGAATCGAATTTGCTGATATTGTGATCGGACTAGAATTCAAAATTGAGTTTTTTCTTAATAAGTATTGGCACACTAACTAGCGAAACAAGGAAGTGATTAATTAAACATAACTAAGACACATCGTTTCGAGCCGTAATGCGTCGCTAGTGTACATGCGTTGTGGTTTTTAGAAAGGCAGTTTTGACAAGATAGATAGCTTTACAAGTATGATAAGATAATTATTAAAAAAAAGCCGGATTTTCATTGGGCGGATTTTTAAGTTGTTTTTGCTTCAAACCTTGGTTTCATAATGCAAATAACGGCAATGAACTTTTGTGTATATACTTGATTGTGATAATCATAAGGGTAAGACAAATATCAATTTTTCGCTGAAATTGCAGAGCATGCTTTTCAATGATTTTCGAAGAAATTTATAAAATTAATTTTTGTTAAATTTCTATCTTACATGGTCTTTTACGTAGATCGCCTCCTCGCGGTGCAGACTGGGTAATGCTAAAAGATCTACAGATAGGGGGGAACAAGTCGAACAGCTTGCTGTCGGCTCCGTATCCTATCTAGATAGGGGGGAAAAAGTCGAATAGCTTGCTTTCGGCTCCGTATCCTATCGCAGCATTGATATTCTCGTAATCTGGACTGGTCATGTTTTAGGCAGATGTCAAGATATTGATGGTTACTAGGACATTCATCTCTAAAGTGATTCGCAAGTGTACGTACTACCTAGAAGGTGACCTTCATAAAGTACGACGCTAGAGGAGTAAACCTCACATATAAAAATCCCCTAATCTACGGTGGAACAGCATATGCCAATGGATGAATGGTTAGTGGGTAATTAACCATTAATATGCGAACTCTGGATACCAGGCGCCCTCCAGTTTAAATTAGCCTTCCCCTGGTAATGCGGAGCTCTGCCAGGGGTGACTCTACGTTCTCGCGCTACTCGTGGGAATCACATGGATAATCCAAAAGTAATTAAAAGGGCAGATGCACCCCCTAAAGCATCACAAATAACGGCTGATGTCGTAAATGAAGAGGAAAAAATAACAACAAATCCACCACCAAAAGTGCATGAAGCAGTGGCTAGTCCTCCGAGCACAACGAAGAAAAACAAACCGCCACTCAAAGCGGATACCCCTAGTAAGCCTCTAGTGGATGAGCAACTGTTATCAGCAGAGCTGAAACAGCTAACGCTAATAGAAAAGAAAAAAAGGCTAAGCGGAGCTGCCCGGAAACGGTACTCATACCATCGTAACCATGGGAAACCGCAAATGAAGCGTATGATCTTGCTTGCAAAACCGATTGTAAGGACGTTACCGCCAATACAGGAAAAAGCGATGAAAAGAGGCAGAACCTCTTCTATAACACCGCCATCTGTGGGAAGTCGTAACAAAAGGCCCAAAATAATAAGCAAGAATGTAGTGCGTAGACCTGCAGATGAGGCTCAGCCCTCCACGTCGGGCACAAGCTACAGAGACGCAGTAAAGGGGATCAGGATCGGAATAATACACACCGAACATCCTCATAAGATCCTTAAAGCGGAGCAGCTAGCTGCAATTCAAGAAAAAATACTTGAAGAGATTCCCAACGCGGCAAAAGAGGAGATAATTCCACAATTTGGTGAACTCAGCCTTAAGCCAGGTTGGATGCTGATCATTTGCCTAAATGAGCAAACCGCAGCATGGTCAGAAAAAACAGCAGAAGGCATCAAGCTGGACGAGTCCACAAACATCAGGGCAGTCCGGGAGGAGAATATCCCGCGATTAGAAATAATCACGGGATATTTTCCTCAAGAGACAAAAACATCAGAGGAAATTACCACCCTCATCGATGCGCAAAATGCTGGTTTGTGCGCCTCTAACTGGAAGGTTCTTAGCAGAAGAGTAGAGGGCACAAACACCATCATAACCTTCTCCATCGACAGCCAATCGATGGAAAAGCTTAAGCAAAAGGGGTATAGAGTTTGCTTTAAATTCTCTAGCGTGACTCTCCGCCCTAAGGTCAAGGAGTTCAAGAGCGGCGAGCCGCAGTTGAACGAAGATGGCCATAACTCTAAATAAAATTAGAGTTATACAAGCGAATCTCCATCGTGCAGCAGCAGCCATGGACACAATAACATGGAGATTCGCTAAAGAGGAATTCCACATAGCCCTAATTCAAAAACCGAGAGCCGTTACGGGCAAAATTATTGGGATTCCTAAGAAAATGGGTAAGATGATCTTTGATAAGAGAAGGGACAGACCAAGAGCTGCAATTTTAATATCAATATGCCTATTTTCATCCGAACAGATTTAGTAGCGATTCTGGTGAGAATACCTAAGGCAGGAGGAAGCCAAGAGGTAATAATTGCCTCGGCCTACTTTCCGGGGGAGGAGCAAGAGGCGCCACCTCAAGGCGTCATGGAGCTAGTGGAATACAGTAGAATCCACAAAATACCAGTTATTCTGGGCTGTGACGCTAACGCACATCACACAATCTGGGGAAGCAGTGATAT
This sequence comes from Chorisops tibialis, assembly GCA_963669355.1. NCBI lineage: Eukaryota > Metazoa > Arthropoda > Insecta > Diptera > Stratiomyidae > Chorisops > Chorisops tibialis. The sequence continues at coordinate 259,674,293 of OY770262.1, read as the reverse complement.
CAACAAAAGAGGTGAGTCACTTTTGGAGTATCTTACTACTAACAACCTAGACGTAATAAATAAAGGTAACACGCCGACTTTCGTAAACTCAGTTAGGCAGGAAGTACTTGACCTAACAATAACAAGCCCCTGCCTGGCTGACAAGTGCGAAAATTGGCACGTATCAAAGGAAGCCTCATTATCAGATCATAGGCATATCTGTTTTGACATTAAGACTTCATTTGAATATATCGGACAATACGAAAACCCTAAACGCACCAACTTGAGTCTGTATCAGTCAGTCGTAGAATTTGAACTAGGTATCGAAGAAGAATCAATAAGCAGCCCAGACTGCATCGATAAAATCACGAACAAACTCGTAAACAATATAATTAATGCTTACGAACAAAGTTGTCCTGTTCTACAGAAAAAAAGGGCCAAACACGCACCTTGGTGGAACGAGGAACTAGCGACAAAACGCAAGCAAACTAGGAAATTGTTCAACAGAGCAAAGACCTTCGGGAATTGGGACGAATACAGAGAGTCTCTAACCGAATATAACAATCTTCTAAGGAAGTTGAAAAAAGAGTCTTGGAAAAGATTCTGTGAAGAGATAGATGATCTCCCAACAGCCTCAAGACTTCAAAAGGTGTTATCAAAAGACACCCCGATATATATCGGACTTTTGGAGAGACCGGATGGGTCCTCCACTAAAAGCAGCAAGGAAACCTTTGAGGTGTTATTGGCAACACATTTTCCAGGCTGCGAAATAATAAACAACAATGAGGATTTAGAGGCGGAGGAAAGGACATATCGTCAAACTCCGCACAGCAAAAGCATTGCTGGTAAAATCCACTCCGGAAAAGATCAGATGGGCGATCAACACCTTTAAGCTTTACAAATCAGCCGGAGTAGATAAAATATTCCCCGCATTACTGCAGAAGGGGTTAGAGATCTTAATGCCAATAATGATAAAGATCTTTAAAGCCAGCTTTATTTGGGGATACATCCCAAAAATTTGGAGGAAAGCGAGGGTGGTATTGTACCGAAGGCAGGGAATCGTCCCATGGATCAGCCTAAGTCATATCGTCCTATAAGCCTTACCTCCTTCTTCGTCAAAAGGATGGAGAAGTTAGTGGATATACGTGTAAGAACAGGACCCAACAAGGTTCGTCTTAATACTAATCAGCATGCCTACCAAAAGGGCAAATCAACAGAGTCAGCCCTTCATGGTCTGGTAAGACAAATTGAAAAGTCAATGGACTATAAAGAAATTGCACTTTGTGCATTCCTACACATAGAAGGAGCATTTGACAATACTCCCCATGAAGCCATAATAGCGGCGGCTAGGAAAAAGGGGTTGGAAACGGCCACGACTAGATGGATACATGCCATGCTAAGGAGCCGAATGACAACCATGGATCTAGGGGATAGCACATTGACTGCACAGACCTATAGAGGCTGTCCCCAAGGTGGGGTACTATCTCCACTTCTTTGGTCAGTTGTAGTAGATGAACTCCTAGATCGTCTAACAGAACAAGGATACGAGGCTATAGGATATGCCGATGACCTCGTCATTATCGTTAGGGGCAAACATGATTTAATTATATCAGAAAGAATACAATCAGCCTTAGAAGTGATAATGAACTGGTGTCAGTCTAAAAACTTGAACATCAACCCAGGTAAGACTGAGCTAGTACCATTTACAAATAGAAGGAAAATGTACATCATACCCCCTTCAATAAATGTAACAATAATACCCTTTTCAGACGAGGTAAAATATCTAGGTGTTATACTAGATAGCAAACTCAACTGGAATAAACATATAGAATGGACTCATGCCAAAGCACTAAAGGCATTTTGGGCCTGTAAAAGCTTATTTGGCAGAAGATGGGAACTAAAGCCCAAAATGATTTACTGGTGCTACAGAACAATCATTCTTCCAATAGTCACATACGGATCAACGATATGGTGGACTAAAACTTTACAAAGAAAAGCACAGCTTACGCTACAAAAAATCCAAAGGCTAGCTTGTCTTGGTATCACAGGAGCTATGAAAACCTGTCCCACAGCAGCAATGGAAATGTTCCTTAACATCCCTCCGATACATCTACAAATAAAAAAGGAAGCTATCAAAGGGGTGTTACGCATACAGAGGGAAAACAAGTTTAAACCATGGGATTTTAGAGGCCACCTCAAAATCCTAAGAAACCCGAAAGTGGAGGTTCTAGCCTCCACACTATCGGATGCTATGCCGACAAAATATAAGTTTGAAACCCCCTTCAAAGTTGTAATCAGAGAACGCAAGGACTGGCAATCCACGCTACCTGAAATGGAAGAGGGATCAACCATCTGGTATACAGATGGTTCGCGCACCTCTGAGGGGACAGGAGCCGGAGTCAAAGGCCCTAACTTCTCAGTTTCAAAACCACTCGGCAAAGAAGCCACAATCTTCCAAGCTGAACTAATTGCAATGGAGCTATGTATCCAAGAGAATATAAGGAGAGCTCATCGCAACAAATCAATTTATTTCCTATCGGATAGTCAGGCGGTTCTCAAAGCCCTAACATCCAATAAACACGGATCGAGGTTAGCTTGGGACTGTTTTATGGGAATTGAGGGAAACGAAGAGGCTGATCGCCTTGCAAAAAGTGGCGCGGAAAAAAACTTTATAGGTCCACAGCCATTCTGCGGAAAACCAAAAGGGCATCAAAGCTCGACACTTAAAAAGTGGGTTGAACAAGAACACAAAATCTACTGGAATAGACTTCCAGGCTTATCAACCTCAAAAAAACTAATCATACCACAAAAAAACAAAGTGGAAGATATCCTAAAATTCAGGAAGAGCGATATTAGTACGCTAATTGGCCTAATGACGGGGCACAGTGGAGTGACCACCACCTCAATAATATGGGCTTAGCTGAAACCGACATCTGCCGTCTCTGTCTCGAAGACTCAGAAACGACAATACATATCCTATGCCACTGTGAAGCAGTGGCAAAAAAAAAGGTATAATCTTCTGGGGAAAGGTTTCATTTCCACCGAGGAACTAGTCAATATGGCTCCCTTACAGATACTCAAATTAGCAAAAGCTATTGAGTTATGGTAGGGTATAGGGGCAATAATCGCACAATAGGCCAAAAAGGCCGCAGTGCTCTCACGTGTTCCCCTAACATAAATAATAATAATAATCTTACATAAATTTTTATCTAATATCCTTCGCGTTTGGAAAACTTAGAAGTTTCACTTTATGAATTTCGAAAATCAGTATATTCAATTTGCTTACGCGTATTATTATTGAAGACTAATTCCATAATAATAATTGTAATTCACTAATTAGTAGTTAGACTTGTTCTAATATATCAAATTTTAAAAGTAAAATTGAATAGCCAATGGGTAATATAATTTTTCAAAAGAAAAAATAAAATCCTTAGCCCGGTATTGGAGTGTTTGTATGCCATCTTTCATAGCCATTAAATCACGCCTCCGAAATTCCATATAAGTTAGCCCCTATAGTGATGGGCACTATCGATTGTTCTTACTATCGATAGTCCCATCGATAGTCAACTGAACTATCGAATAACTATCGACAGTTTTATTCGAATGAAATTGTCGATAGTTATTCGAATGAACTATCGATAGTTATTCAAACGAAAGCTATCGAAACTTTCAATAGTTATTTGAGTAAGAACTTGCAGATTTTAGTTTCTTTCTACCCAACTGATTGAGCAATATCTATACTACAAGCGAATTAAAGGAACAATTATCATATGGGATGTACAAACTCAAACCCGCCGTTTCCCAATAGATCGTGCCAACAGTAAATGCTCACTAACAATGGAGGATCAGAAACGTCACATGGTAAAATTAGGCATCTGTCAACAACTCCTCATCAATAGATTTGTGTAGTTTTATCGGCGTCATATACTTTTTTGTGCGCGAATATGTCGAAATTTGAGCCAAATAAACGTCATTTGTGAAAGTTTTGCTTTTTGCTTCAATTCAAAAAAATCTGCGGGTAAGGCGCGTTGAATGATTGTTAAAACTTACGATGAGGGAGCTGTTAGTGAAAGAACGTATCGTGAGTGGAATCAACGTTTCAAGAGCGGTGATTTTGACGTCGAGGAGCAGCATGGCAGTGGAAGCCAATTTTGTGCTATTAAAACCAAGTGAAACCAGGAAATCACTATCGACAAAAATTGATGCGTTTGAGCCAAGCATTGAAGGAGAAACGGCCACAGTACCAAGAAAGATACGACAAAGTGATCTTACTGCACGACAACACTCGGCCACTTGTTGCTTAGATTGTGAAAACCTACTTAGAAACACTGAAATGGGACATACTACCCCACCCGCTGTATTCTCCGGACATTGCCCCTTCTGACTACCACCTATTCCTATCGATGACGCATGGCCTGGCTGAGCAGCATTTCCATTCTTACGAAGAAGCCGAAAATTTGGTCAATTTATTAATCGGTTCAAGAGAAGAGCAGTGTTTTCGAAAAGGAATCGGTATGACGCCACAAAGATGAGAAAAAAAATATGGCTAGTGATGGATCTTTGAATAATAAATATTGAACCATTTTTGCACAATAATGCCTCGAATTTTTTTTAAAAAATTAGCGGTTTTCAATTTGTACTCCCAATATATTATCAACCAGGCTATCTGCAGGGGGGAAGACGTTTTACCAATTCCTGCAACTACTTAGACTAGGGACTCCACGGACCTGAGCTAACTATCCCCCTCTGGGATGGGGGCAGTATAATTCACCCAGAGCGAGTCATGCTTGCCCTAAAACTGGTAAATGGACACTCACTGGATCATGGGCTTATCACCAGCGATCTTAAATCCTATCTAATGCGAGAAACAGATACAGCGCCTCGGATATGGACGTATTCTACGGTAATGACTTTTGGCATCGAAAACGGACAATGATTGGCTTCTGGAATGTTCGAACATTGAATGACAGGGGAAGGGCTGGGGTCACCCGGTCCTATTTTTTTTATTTATTGTAATCAAAATAAACTTAGGGGGTCACCCTTTGCGTGATGCACAGTTAATTCGATATGGGTGACGGAAACATGTGGAAATAGGGAAATTAGCAGGGAAACACAGGAGGGAAGAGTTTGAAGTGGTGGTGAATGTTGTTCTTAATCTGTCGCCTGAGCGATGAAAGACTGCCTAAACTTCACTGTTCTCCATGGCAAGGGCTTCACAGTGTACTCGTGTGAGCATGCAGTTTGGCGAGTATTTCGGGGGTCATTGAATATAGCTGGTATTAGGGTTTTTAGTTCCTTGCTGCATGTATCATGGAAGTATCTATAGTAAATGCAGAGCACTCCAATATTTCGACGGTGCTCGTGGGAGCTAGCTTCATCTCCAATTAATCGGAATGCATGTTTATGGATACGTTCAAGAAGAGCCAGATATGATTTTGGGGCCCCAGCCCAAACATGCGAGTTGTAATCAAGACGTGGTCGGTTATAAGTCTTACAGATGGTAGCTAGTTCGGACGCAGAAAAGTATTTCTTACACTTCCGCAAAATACCTAAATGTTTCAAAGCATCAAGACCAACTTCATAGAATTGTTGGCTCCAATCAAGAAAATTGTTAAATTTTACATCTAGTAACGTTAAGTCTGCAAAAGGTGATATCTGTATATATATGTAAATATTAGTGGCCAACGTCGGAAAGTTATGTTTAAAAGATCCTTGTACCGCCAATCAGTGATCGACCGTGAAATAGACCATTATAAAATCCAAATTTTGGGCTTGAGCAAGATCAGGTGGACAGGATCAGGAGAAGAACGAACCCCTAGCGGAAACACTATTCTGAACATTGGCCATGAAAGTGAAGACAGAAATGGCGTGGCGTTCGTTCTTACGCCGAGAGCGAGAAACAGTCTCATTAGCTGGCAACCAATCTCGGATAGGATTATCGTCGTCAGGCTCAGGACCAGTGTCAGAAACGTCACAATTCTGCAGTGCTACGCACCAGCTAATACCGCAACATCTGGTGACAGAGAGGAGTTTTATAGCCAACTGAGTGCCACTTTCGAACGTGTTCCAAGAGGTGATATTATTATCATCTCGGGAGATATGAACGCCCAGGTTGGATCAAACAACACTGGACTAGAACACGTCATGGGGAGGCATGGTGACCCTTGGGTCGACGCGTCACGACCTTGGATTAAGAGACCCAAAAACGGCGAATTATTTGTTGAGTTTTGTAGTACTCGACAAATGGTCATAGGAGGGACCCTTTCTCCACACAAGGGTCATCATAAAACATCTTGGGTTTCCCCTGATGGTATTACTCAGAACCAGATCAACAATTTGGCTTAAGGTCGCCGATGGAGAAGATGTCTCCTCGATGTGCAAGCGAAACGTGGAGCTGACGTGGGGAGCGACCACCAATTGATGGTTGCCTGCTTGAGACTGTTTACAGTAGCTATCCGACGACCACAAATTCTTCAAATGAAGCGCAAGTTTATTGTGGATAAACTCAGAGATCCCAACAAAAAACGCGAATACACCACTATTCTACGCGAAAAGTCAACCACATTAGATGAAAATGAAATGCGCACACGCCAATTGGGAGGCAACCAGAAACACTTTTCTAACTAGTGCTGAGGAATCTGTGGGATTTGTGCAAAGCGGTGAGAAACCCTGGATGTCGCAGGACACATGGGACAAGGTTGGCAATCGGAAAAAAACCAAATTGGCAATCATCTCTCAACCCGATGTCAACCAACGAACGCCCGACTTGAGGCAGAACTACCGCGATGCTCATATATCGCTTAAAAAGGCTGTTAGACGCGACAAGAGAAAGGCCATTGAAGATCTGGAAAACAAGGCAGAATCTGCGGCTTACCTTAGGGATATGGGTTCGCTATTTAAAATCATGAAACAGTTGACGAACAGGCATTTCACCGCCAACCACCTGGTGAGAGATGTCAACGGAACTCTCCTTAATATGAGTGAACACCAGTTGCGACGATGGAAGGAATACTTCTCTGATATTTTAAACATCTTGTCAGAGGAAGATATTCCGGAAACAGAACAACTTCCAAACATCCAACCGCAACAATCCTCTATTAGGGACGATCTCCCAGATAAGGAAGAGATAGTTTCCGCCATTTGGTCAATGGCGGGAAGGAAAGCTCCAGGTATAGACGGACTACCAACCGAACTCCTCAAAGCGGACCCGGAAATAACATCCGATATACTCCTCCCACTCTTCACTAAGGTGTGGAATGAAGGAAGATATCCGACTGAATGGAAGGAGGGCGTCATTGTGAAAATTCCGAAGAAGGGCAACCTTCGGGATTGTGGCAATTGGCGTGGTATATGTCTACTTACTGCCGTATCAAAAATTATGGCTAAGGTAATTCTCAATAGTTTATCAGGCTGGATTCCGTAAAGGGTCGTCTTGTACCGACCACACAAATACCCTACGGATAATATTAGAGCAGTCAGCCGAAATGGGTTCGCCACTACGTCTCATGTTTGTGGACTTCGAAAAGGCTTTCGACAGCGTTAAGCGAGATTACATATGGAATGCTTTGCGTAGGAGAGGTATTCCAGATAAGGTCATAGCTATGATTAAAGAATCCTACGAAGATGCAAAGTGTCGCGTCTTGCATAGAGGAGAGCTGTCCGAGAGCTTCCCTGTGCGAACGGGTGTCAGACAAGGCTGCATATTATCACCAGCCCTGTTTCTGGTGGTAATAAATGACATCTTGAAAGCTGTACTGGAAGGTGGGGAAGGTAAAGGTCTTCAATGGAGACTATTTAACATCTTAAGTCACCTTGATTATGCTGATGACGTGTGTTTGCTCGCACATAACCGTTCGGACTTAGAGTCAAATGTTTGCTCGTTGCATTCTAAATGCAAACAGGCGGGACTGAAAATAAATGTGCGTAAAACCAAATACATGCACATGGGTTTGAACGCAAGCACACCGATTGTTCTTAATGGACAGGATGTGGAAGAGGTGCTAGATTTTTGCTACCTCGGAAGCATTGTCAGCACGGACGGCGAAGCCGAAAAGGATGTTGAGGCTCGGCTAAATAAAGCTCGTCAGGCCTTCGGTATCCTTTCCCCTTTCTGGAGGTTAAGAGAGATCTCCCTTCGTACGAAGCTGCGAGTTTTTGACGCATGCGTCGAATCCGTGTTGTTGTATGGTTGTACTACGTGGAAAGTGACCGTTCGACTTACCAAGAAACTACAGACTTTAGTAAACCTATGCCTCCGGCGCATTTTAGGAATATTCTGGCCAGAAGTAATCTCGAACGACGAACTTTGGAGTACAACTCGCCAGACTAAAATAGGTATTGAGATTCAACGGCGAAAGTGGCAGTAGATCGGTCATACTTTGAGGAAACCAGAGCGAAACATCGCAAAACAGGCTCTGGATTATAACCCTCAAGGAAAGCGTCGGGTTGGACGACCATGTAGCATGGAAGCGAGCAGTTGAGCAGGAGGCCAGAGGAATAAACAAGTCCTGGCAACAGCTTAAGGCCGATGCTCAGGATCGCGCCTTGTGGAAGAGAGTTGTTTTTGTCCTATGCCCCTGTAGGGGGTCTTAACAGGAATTTGATTGATTGATTGAATACATTGTTAACCAGTTATTATATGCTTTTGGCAGTCGGCAATTTACGGATAAGGAATGAAACAAATCGAGGAAGATTTAACGAAAGTGATAAAACTTTCAAGGTATTATTTTCGTATAAGTAATTTAAAGTCACTAGCAAACACATTTCGTCCACAACAAGCAGTCATATTGAAAATGTGAGCGTTGGAGAAAAGTTCGAAAAATCTTTATAATTTGTGAAATTTATTAAAAAATCTGTTTGCTACATAGATGGGTTGAAAATCTTCCGTGGTCATTTCGATACATTCATCAATTTCTTGTCTTTGTCGCATTGAAAACAGCATCCTTATAAGTTATTGTAGTTTGCAACCACTGTCTCTTTCTACTTCAAGTTGAAAGCGCAACAACAGTAGAATTAGCACTAGATTTTGTAACATTAGTTAACGTCGATGGTAAGGGGTCAAGCAACCTGTACTGGCTTTGAGTTTTGTGCTGCTCTTTCCCGTAAACTTCATCGTCTTTATCATGTTCGGCTGTAGGATGTGTTCGTTTTATGTGGTCATCCATATTTGAGGTCTTTCCGCTGAAGTTCTTTTTGCATAATTTTCACTGCACTTTCGTCAGTCCAACTTTTCCAAAATTATTCCAAGCACGACTTTTTTCAAAGAACTACTCATTACTATTAGCCGAAAGAAAAAATAGACAATTATAATGTATTTTAGTCAAAAGTACACGAAAAAATACTAATTTCATTTGGATTGAAAATCCGTCGCTTGTAAGAGCAAGAAAATTATTTTCAAAATCTGCAACATTTTTACTAAACACTATTTTAACAATTCTTTACCATCGAAATGATAAGAACCGAAATTCACAGAATTGCGAGTATGCTTATAGTTGATACTATGCACTATTGGAACTTCCTAGCAAACAATTTTATGAGGGTTTGCAAATAACGATGTAAAAACGAGAGTGCAATATGCCTTATAATAAGTATGTGCATCTGAACATATGAAAACGATTAGGTTTAATCGTTGTACCACACACGCGTTAATGTAAACAAATGAGATCACACCTCAATAAGTCGAGAGTCGAACTCAAATTTTCTATGTAAAACTTTTTAAACTATCGAGAGTCCATTTTTTCATTCACCATTAGTCTAAAGACATTTCATTCGGATTAAGGATAACAACCGCTCTCAGTATTCAAACAATAATTCAATAGTCGCATCAATTCCATAGTCATTTTCATTCATTCAAAAAAGTAAATTTCATTGCCACTATCGATAAAAATGATCATTCATTCGAAAAATTATTCGATAGTGATTTGATAGTTTCTATCAATGGCAACTATCGATAGTTACTATTGATAGTAATTTTCATTCACTTAGAAAGTTATTATAGTTATAGTTCAAACTATCGAATAACTTTTCGATAGTGTTATAGATCTGGCAACCACGTAATATTGATCTTCCCCGAAAAAGCCAGAAAAGTTCCCCAACATGTAAAAAGCCATAAAAAAAGTTCTAGCAACTTCCAGTATACACCGACGGAACTGTATACTCCAAAATGTAGGCAATTAAATTTCTAGAATAGTCGATACATACACCCGAAAACATCCACGAAAGAAACCTCTAGAAAAAGGGGAAATGGCATAAAACCACGGTAGCTGTCAGCGAGCAGTCAGTCATTTTAATGATCGAGACGCGAACCGGTGCAAGAAAAGCAATAGTAAGCCCGCGTCGGTGTTGTCATAAGAAAAGCGATAGAAAAACAAGCAGCGGTGTTGTCAGAAGAGTGTGAAGTGATCGGGAAATTTTATAAAAGTGCGAATAAATAAATTATCACGTATTTTTAAACGTATTGTGTTTTACTTGAAATCCGGCGAACCCCTAGCTCGCAACAATAGTTATTCGCCAGTGCCCATCACTATTCGATAGAACCTTTCATTCATTCGGAAAGTTATTCGATAAACGTTATCGATAGCAACTATCGATAGTTACTGTGTGATATTCATTCATTAAGAAAGTTATTCGATAGTAGTTCGATAGTGCCTATCACTAAGTCAGAGCTGGAAATGCCATTTCTTAATCTTGCTAGCATAAAAAAAACTTGAATGAAATGGCCAGCTCTAGTACATTCTTCGTCATTATAAACCTAATGATGAAAAAAACGAAATCATTAACTGAAATCTCTAACTTCAATCTTATCTTTAAAAATATAGGATTTTCAGTTTTTAAATAAGGCTAAGTTTTAGTCTATAGCATCTAAAAATTAACAATTTTTCTCGTATCCGTTTATTCGTTAAGCTATCTATTTTAATATTACATAAAATCAATTTTAGATAACTTCAATCACCGAACCGAGACCCAAATGCACCATTTACAAACTTGTTTTAACAATTAATTGAAATAAAAATAATTAATTACCACCGTAAATGAACCATTAGGGGACTATTACGCCTCCGAAATGGAGTTATATCATCATTTAGTCCACGCTAGGCCTGTAAAATGGCATTAACATTAAATGGATAACACTTTGATGGCGCTTCTGTCGCATTATGATTCCGTTATACATTTTGATTTGAAATTTTCACACGAATTTCACAAAAAAAAAATTCGTTTCAGGTTGACTGAATAAATGCAAATTTCCGCATAGTTGGCATGTTGCAATTCATTCCGCATACCGCACGAAAGGTAGCAGCATAACAAAGCTACTTATGCTCGACAAATAAAATTGTTTAATCGACAGGTGAATAAGCTTCAAAATTTCAAGTTTCACTGAATTTTTTTTTTTTTTTGGGCTTGAAAAGAAATGAGGAAACACCTTTTGGTTCAAAGTAGCATGGCACCAAGTGCTGTCTGTCTTAAATTATCTGCATTGACTCTACCAAACTATATCTCACCTAATATGACGCAAGTTAAACTGCAGTTTCGTTTTAAAGTCTTTTTTTATAGCATCGTGTTTTTTTTTATTAATATGGGCGTAATGAGGAGACGTCTGAGATCTACAGTAAATTGACAGGTCGTATTATGTGTTCACCTGATCCAGGTGGTATTGTAACCTGTGTAATGAAATTGTGAGTGCAAATGAATAACGAAAATCAAATTGTACGGCAATAGCTTATGGCTGAAAAGAGTTTGAACTTTCAAGGTAGTCGGTCAGTTTTGCAATTAAAGTTGCTTTAAATTTTTTTTCCGAGCCATTTGAATTATGGGTAATAAAAAAAAATGTTTGTTTTTACGATTTATTTCTGATTTATTGGCAACCAAACTTATACAAATCTTGAAAAATAAATTAGTATGCCAATCAACCGTTTTATTTAGTGAATGTTAGGAATTTAACATTGCTGGGTTTTATAATATCGTGAAACATACCACAAATCATTATTCTCTTGCTGAAATTGTATACTCTATGAAATCTGGGTGTATTTTATGTTTGCCTTACCGTTTGTAACGTTAAGAAATGATGCTTGCACAGGGTCGCCAAGGGTATAGAATTGTATGTTTATTCGCAAAATAAATCTTATTACCATAACCTCATGTGGTGGAATGGGCTTTTTAGCCAAGAGCACTATCCCAACTCTTCACACTACTGTCTCTTCTACATCTGAACTTCTTCCCCTTAGCCCTCTAACCGGCAAGCGTTCCTATAGGAACACATCACAAAAGTCAAATTTTGTTGCCAGCTAGAAACATTTACATGTGAACCTGAATTCCTGTCTTAGGGCAATACTTCAGTGAGCACATGTGTCAAAGGACAAACGCGATCTGATGTTTCGTTTGACATTTATAGCCCTAACCAGAATAGACTTAAGGCACGTTAAGATCTTTTCGTCAAATGCATTAAGGTACGTGAAGTTTTTGGCAAAACTTAACGAATCTTATACCCAACCATAATAACCTTAAGGTAAGAGAAGTTTGACAGGTGAAAAAGATAAATATCGGCTGTCAAATACTGATCAAAAAGTTTGTGTCGACAGACTGATAATCGAAATAATTTTTTTCTTAAAATGGAGCTGACCGAAGACATTTCATTCAAGGTTAGTCTTATTATTAAAGTGCAAGCCAATAGTGTACTTTACGATAAATCAAACAAAAAGTACTTCGACAAAACTTACAAAAATAAGATTTGGAAGCAAATCGCTGAAGAGCTGAAACAAAACAGTATGTGTTTTCTTGCTATTTTGATAAGTTGAAGTAATAATTTTGGTTTATTTTTAAGCTGAAGACTGCAAAAAGAAATGGAAACATTTAAGGGAAACATTCGTACAGAAATCGAAAGCACTGCCTACAGGGAGTGGGGCAGAATATAATAGTTGGCCTTATTTCGACAGCATGATGTTTTTAAAAAATTTCGTGAAACTTCGAGCGTAAAAACACTACATAATTAATCTAAAAAAACATGAAAGATAATTCTTATATTTCCAGGACAAGATGCAACAATATTGCAATAATAGAGCAGGAGGATATACTCGGGGGCTGTGAACAAAGTTCGCCAACACCCAAATTTCCACAGACTACGAGTTCAAGTGCGTCAGATGCGTTCCAACGACCCCAGTAAAGAAAAAATACCATTGGATCCACGTTGAAAGCGATTGAAGACGCGGCGGCAGCCGTTATGAAACGAGCACAAGGTCGAGATAGTGAAGATAGTGATGCCTTTCTGTGCAAAACTCTTATTTCACTGTTAAACGAAATCCCCGCTGAGAAATGAGACAAAGCCAGGGCGGATCTTTTCCAAACCATGTTTCAGTTGAAGAGAAAATATGTCCTTAACCTTTTATAGAGTACAAACTAAATACCTGAGTCGTGGATTCTGAACCAAACGTTCTACATAAAATTGCAATACCTGTCACATATACAAATATCTGCACTGAATTAAATATAAGGCCTGAATAAATGAAAATATATATTCTAACTGTTAAAATAATTACATAATGTGTTTCTTAATTCTAAAGCATTCGAGCCGTCAAATCTATATTGGCATGATGAAGGGCGGAGCGGATTTCTTCTGAATTCTAGGCCTTATTAAACTAAATAAAAAGTCAAACCTTTCCGAATTCATTCTGCAATTTTTGAAAAATTGTCCGCACGATTTTCATTGGAATGAACATCACTCGGTAATACCCGTTTTTTTTGCCGATCTCTATTTATTCTTCTAACACCATACTTTTTTTCCTTTTTAATTTTCCAGACAAGAGCTCGTACCAATTTTTCTGCGTGTAAAATTTTCTAAAGTCAATAAAAACAATATAACATAAGTTTAAATTCATTCGAAAATTTTCTCTGAGTTATTTAAACCTTTTTCAAGTGAAAAGTGGTATTATCCAGTGATTTGGTTAATTTCAACGCCGAGCAGGTGAGTAAATTTGATGCGGTCCTAAAGGAACGCTTGCCGTTTTACGCAACATTTTTTCCCCTTTTGCATTTTTCCATTTGCTTAATTTTTTCTCACCTTTTGCATAGAAATGAGTAATAGAAGGCAAAGTGTATTCAAATTGAATGAATTAAGTGAAGAAGAGGTGTTGGACCTCTTGAATTCGGTCGAAACGGACGAAGATGACAGCGATTTCGATAGCGACGGCAGCGTGACATTCTTCGATTTCGATCCACGTGTCGATAATTTTGAAAAAGACATTGTTGAAGCAACAAAGCTGCAACCATCTACTTCCACTGCTGTACCAGCTGAAAAACCGCCAGCGCTGAGGCCAGCAAAAAGACCCCAGTCACCATTACCATATATGGAAATGACTGGTTCTGTAGTTACCCTGTCTACAGGTGGGTTTACTGGAGCAGGTAAATTTCCAAACGAAAAAAAAACTAAATTGATAAATATTTTCCTCCATTTTTTATTTTCAGATATTACATCAATTGCAAAAGACGCAAACGAATTTTCCAAAATCGTGTGGAAGATGAAAAATCTGCAATTGCGCGTAAATGATGTTGCGTTTCACGGTGACAGTAGCTTGCCAACGGCTACAAATGAGCTTGTAACGGCAATGCAGTTCTTTTTGCTATTTTTTCACTCACGAAGTAGCAAAAATCGTAGCCGAGAAACAAATCGACATGCATTGGCTGAGAATATAAACATCGTCTTCAAAACAGATGCAACAGAGGTGTATAGATATGTCGGTATATTGTTATATATGGCAATATACCGCTATCCAAATCTTGATAGCTATTGGTTAGAACATTCTTTCTCCCCTATTGCAAAAACAATGCCAGTGAAGCGGTTCATGGCCACAAAGAAGCATTTGTCAATTGAAGACGAGGCCAATCGCAAAAAGAAAGGACAGCCAGGTTATGATGCTCTTTTTCGGATTCGAAAGCTAGGCACTGCATTTAATGACCGTTTCAACTCCGTTCCCAAAACGGCGCGACTCTATGTGGATGAACAAATGTGCTCAACAAAGATGCGGCATCATCTTAGACAATACATGCCAAATAAACCCCATAAATGGGGAATAAAATTGTTTGTGCTCTTCGAAATCTACAATGGTGCTGGAGATAATGTGGTGCTCGACGGACCTTGGTAGCGCTGCGAACGTTGTCGTTCGCTTATCTCAAACGATTCCGGATTTCAAGCATCACATATTATATTTCGATCATTTTTATACCTCGATTCCATTGCTGGTATATTTGCGTGCTAGAGGAATCTACAGTTTGGGTACAGTCCGTGTGAACAGGATTCTGAACTGCAAGCTTCCAAACGATGATGCCGTGAAAAAAGAAGAAAGAGTGAATGTGTTGGCTCTGCATATGGTGTTGATATCTCAACGGTACTGTGGAAAGAAAACAAATATGTCCGACTGGCATCAACATATGTTGGAACAAAGCCGTTTATCCGCTCAAATCCAGACAACAAGCCCGCAAAAGTAGCGCGGTATGATCGAAAAGGTAAAAAGTACATCGAAGTGGATTGTCCAGAAATAATAGTCGAGTACAATCGTCACATGAGTGGCGTTGATTTGATGGATAGTCTAATGGGCCGGTACCATATCAAAGCGAAAACCCGAAATGTAATGGTACGAATTTTTTACCATTTAATTGATATGGCTGCAATCAACACTTATATTTTGTATCGGCGAATGCACGCAGAAAGGGGCAGTGATTCCAGTGATGTCTCAGCCGCAGACATCAATTTGTTCAATCCACCACAGTTCCGAGAAAAAATTGCTGCTGGTCTCGTCTCGTATACCCAAAAATGCCTCATTGGTAGACCATCACGCTCGTTAACACCCACAACACCGACACAACCATCAACACCTCCGCCGTGCAATTTGAGGATTGGTCAAACCGCCGGGCATCCCGTGCACGATATTCGATTTGATAGACTGGACCACAATCCCATCATGCTAACAAATAAAGAAAAAAGAGACTGCAAGCTTTGCAAGAAGTCCAAGGCACAATTTTTTTGTACAAAATGTTGGTTGCATTTGTGCATCACAGTAGCGAAAAACTGTTTTAATGCTTACCGTAGCTCTTAAATTAATATTTTTTCCCTTTCTTTCACCTTTTGTATCTTTTTTGTCAATAAATCCTGTTATTCAGCATAAAATACCATGTTCATACCTTTCTGTTTTTTTACACTTAAACCGACAAGCGTTCCTATAGGAACGCATCCTTTTTCAATATCTGGCGACTGACTGCACAGGTATTTTTCTTTGAAAATTGAAAGATATGTTTCTTAGACTCTGATTTATGATATAAAAAATTCCCAATGAAAAATATTCGCCTATTCAATTTCGCCAGTTAGAGGGCTAGAATTAACATTGCCACTCAACCACACATCCTTGTAACCAACATCTATAGCGAAACAAACGTAAAAATCACTTCACAAATGCTGAATGGAGTCAAAAAACCTTCTGAAATACATCATGCAGCGAACCCTCTTTAAGGATCCGCACATTTGTCAACTCCCGAACAGACATACCAGAGCTTTATCGATGATCGGGATCTGGTAGTGCTGAACGCCCACATATTAAGCACCAGAAACACAGTAACCGCAATAGATGTATCGCTATCTACCGTCGAACTAGCTTTACTACTTGAATGGAGTATTCATCCTATTTTTGAAAGTAGTGATCATCTCCCCAACTTTTTTCCAAATGATTATATCTTCGAAATTACATACCATAAACAATTTCATATTTTGGGACCATTAAGCCGACATATAGATCCACCAAAATTGGCTTAAAAAAATGCTATTTATTGTTAGAGGGAGGAACAGGGGGTGCAAACAAAAACACTTAAAAATTAATATCTCAACTATCTCTTAAGCTATGTAATTGAAATTTAAAACATATACTAAGCTATACTAGCGAAATACAAAAAAAATATAAAATTTGGTCATAATAGTAGTGGGGTGAAATGGGAAGCATTTGAAAAATGGTGCACTTTTCAAAATTAGAAATCATTATATCTCAAAATTGAAAAATTCGTCAGATTATAGAACTACATAATTTATAATTTTGATAAAAATTTTAAGTTAGGGGGTGTAAAGGGAGGGAGGTGGTAAGCAAAAATGTCGAAAATTTTGAGTGAATTTTTTAGGACTCTGCTCAAAGATAGAAACTTTAAATTTTGCAAGTGAATACATCTATTTGATATACATAGAAAAAAAATAATAATTTGATCCACAATTGTTACGAACCGACCACCCTGGTCTAATGGGCACAAGCTGTTTAATGTGCAACGAAAAAAACACGAAAACTGAAAATTTTTGAATGTAATTTTAGGGTAGAAACTTGAAAATTTGGGAAATACATTTAAAAAAAATCCTTAAGAGTATAAAATATTAACTGGTCGAATACCTTCAAAACTTCTACCCCCTCCCATACAAAATTATTTTTTCGACCATTTTTAAGAAATTAATTATCACCTAACTATTAAAAGCTATCCATTTGAAATTTTGCATAAGAACTTATAAAAATATTTGCAAAGAAATTGTTTTAAAAGTTTTAAAATCACACTTGCCCTTCTACCCCCTCCCATACAAAAGTATGATTTCGACCAATTTCATTAAATCAACTAATAACCAACAAATTAAAAGCTACGAACTTGAAATTTTGTACGAGCAGCTTACAAAAGAAAAGAAATAAAATTGCGTCACAAATTTTGCAATTCCCCTACCTCTTCTACCCCCTCCCGTACAAAATTATTTTTTCGAGCATTTTTAAGAAATCAGTTATCAGCTAACTCTTAAAAGCTATCCATTTCAAATTTTGCCTAAAAACTTATAAAAATAATTGAAATGAAATTCCTTTAAAAGTTTTGAAATCGCGCTTGCCCTTCTACCCCCTCCCATACAAAAGTATCATTTCTACCTATTTCATTGAATCAACTAATAACCATCAAATTAAAAGCTACGAACTTGAAATTTTGTACAAGCACACTACAAGAGAAAGGGAATAAAATTGCGTCACAAATTTTACGATTCCCCTACCTACTCTACTCCTTCCCATACAAATGTTTGGTTTCGTGAATGTAAAATGCACCGAATCCTATGAAAATTCTATGCAACTTCGTCTATGAAACACATTCTATACAGAGGATATTGGACGCGATTCAAGCAATTAATTAAAAAGCTATTAACATCCACCCACCCTTACCCCTCCTCCTCCCCTCATAAGAACCCAAACTTGCAGAAATGAATGAAATATTGTTAAATTGACAACAGCCCTGCCCAAGAACTCCCTTTCACTTAGCCTTCCCTAACCACTCTAACCTGCATATTGATTTTCCACACATCCGCAACTTGTCCCAAGAATAATAAAGTTTCGCCCGACTTGTTGGCAGTTTATTTTTTAGTTTAATAGTTGGTACTGCCACCTTTGTTGGCAATGACTGCAAAAATGCGGTTCGGCATAGAATTTATCAAGTCTCGAAGGGTTTCGATGGAAATGATGCTCCAAGCTTCTTGAATTGCTGCTTTTAACCCAAAAACGTTGTTGCATTGACGACCCTGCTCGTAAACTTGACGCGAGAGAATCCCCCACAGATTCTCGATCGAGTTTAAGTCGGAACTGCAAGCAGGCCATTCCATAATCTCAATGTTCCGATCCTTTAGCCAGTCTAAGGTGTCATTTAAAAGTCGATAGCTCTCATATATTCGAAGGAGAAATGCTTTTCTTGAATTTATGATACAGATATTTGTATGGGAGGTGGTAGAAGGAGTGAAACGGATCTGACAATTGTTTCTAAAACTTATTTCAATTATTAAGAAACAAATTCTGGCAAAATTTGTAGTCTGTACTTGTTCTAGTTTGAATGGAAATCGATTAAATGCATTTAACAAAAATTATTCATTTGTATGGGAGAGGGTAGAAGGAGTGTATGGATCAATACAAATTTTTTTCGTATTATTATTGTTTCTATTTGTATACTTTATACAAAATATCAAGTTGATAGCGTTGACAGTTTCGAAAAAAAAATAATTTAATTTAAATTTCAAAATTTTGTGAAATTTGTATGGGGGTAGAGCGAGTAAAGTGAAGTTGATAGTTATTTTTAAAATAAATTGCAATTATAGTAAAATTAATTCTGACAAAATTTCGTCTTTTCAGCTTTACTAGTTTCAATGAAAATCGAAAATATGTATTTTCAAAATTGTCCATTTGTATGGGAGGGGGTAGAAGCAATCCCTTCTTTGCTTCAATATTCGGGTCAATATTCCGTGATATTAATGACATCTATGTCATAATAATTTGGCGTAAATTTCAAGTTGATAGCTTAAATAGTTTCAAAGAAAAATCAATTTCTTTATATTTCGAAATTTCATGAAATTTTTATGGGTGGGGGTAGAAGGAGTGGGGGGATGTAGCCCATTCACGAAATTAAAGTTACTTTTTTGCTAAAAGTGACACACAAAAATTTTTGGCACTATACCTCAAAGCTTTCGAGAGTTATGCTGTAGACAGACGGACAGATGGACAGACGGACAGACAGCAACTCGGAACCGAGGTTTTTGAGCGACAACAAATATTTTTTGTAGCCTTGGCGGCTCTGTGCGAGCGTTATTTCTTAGCGTTACAAACGATAAGGCAAACACAATATACTCTCAGATTTCATCTAAAGTATAAATAAACTGCCAACAAGTCGGGCGAAACTTTATTATTCTTGGGATAAGTTGCGGATGAGTGGAAAGTCAATATGCAGGTTAGAGTGGTTAGGGAAGGCTGTGAAGGCAAGTTAAAGGGAGTTCTTGGGCAGGGCTGTTGTCAATTTAACAATATTTCATTCGTTTCTGCAAGTTAGGATTTTTATGAGGGGGGAGGAGGAGGGGTAATAGTAAGGGTGGGTGGATGTTAATAGCTTTTTAATTAATTGCTTGAATCACGTCCAATATTCTCTTTATAGAATGTGTTTCATAGACGAAGTTGCATAAAATTCGGTGTATTTTACATTCACGAAACCGAACATTTGTATGGGAGGGGGTAGAGAAGGTAGGCGAATCGTAAAATTTGATATGCAATTTTATTTCGTTTCTCTTGTTAGGTGCTTGTACAATTTCAAGTTCGTAGCTTTTAGTTTGTTGGTTATTAATTGATTTAATGAAATTGATCGAAATTATGGTTTTGTATTAGAGGGGGTAGAAGGGCAAGCGCGATTTCAAAACTTTTAAAGAAACTTCATTTGAATTATTTTTCTAAGTGTTATGCAAAATTGGAAATTGATAGCTCTTAAGAGCTAGCTGATAATTGATTTCCTAAAAATGCTAGGAAAAATAATTTGTATGGGAGGGGGTAGAAGAGGTAGGGGAATCGTAAGACTTGTGATGCACTTTTCTGTTTTTTCCGTTTTAAGGTGCTCGTACAAAATTTCAAGTTCGTTGCTCTTAGTTTGTTGGTTATTAGTTGATTTAAAGAAATTGGTCGAAATCATACTTTTGTATGGGAGGGGGTAGAAGGGCAAGCGCGATTTCAAAACTTTTAACGTAATTTCATTTCAATTATTTTTGTAAGTTTATATGTAAAATTTCAAATTGATAGCTTTTAATAGTTAGGTGATAATTGATTTCTTAAAAATGGTCGAAAAATAATTTTGTATGGGAGAATGGTAGAAGTTTTATAGGTTTTCGACCATTTAATATTTCGTATATTTAGGATTTTTTTGAAATGCAATTCACAAATTTTCAAGTTTCTACCTTAAAATTTCACTCAAAATTTTTAAGTTTATGTGTTTTTTTCAATGCACATGAAACACCTTGTGCACGTTAGACCAGGGGGGTCGGTTTATAACAATTCAAGGATCAAGTTATTATTATTTTTCTGTGTACATCAAATAGACGTATCCACATGCAAAATTTAGACTTTGTATCTCCCAACTTAAAATTTTTACCAAAATTAACCATTATGTAGTTATACAGTCTGACAAATTTTTGATTTGATATCTGTACTCTTTTTTGAGATATAAGAATTTGTAATTTTGAAAAGTGCGCCATTTTTGAAATGCTCCCCATTTCCCCCCACTACTATTATTAAAACATGTTATATTTTTTTGTATTTTCCTAGTATATTTTAATGTACGTTTTAAGTTTCAATTACATAGCTTAAGAGATAGTTGAGATATTAATTTTTAAGTTTTTTTCTTTGCACCCCCGCCCCCTCACCGTCTCCCTTACAATAATTAGCCACTCTCTAAGCTGATCCCAATGGAACTGTATGCCACCTTGATCGTCTCAAAATATGGATTTTTTATGATAAGAAATTTCGAAGATATAATCATTTGAAAAAACAATTCGGCCGACAATTTGTTTTTAGTCCCCCCTTTTCGGACGCCAATGGATAAAAAAATTAAATTATTTTTTAAGTTTGTCCCACAACCCTCTCTATATTTCTACTAATTTTCAACTTCGTATCTGCATTCGTGGTGGAGATATTAGCAAGTGTAGTTTTTGACTATTTCCCTCCCCCGCCTCCCCTTCCGCCTAACATCCTCCAAAATTTAGAAAACAGAGCTCACTTACCCAATCAACAATCCACCCAAAAACGAACATTCTACGTTCAACGGTCTCGGCGATATGAGTCCATATGTACGGCGTACGACGAGACGGATTTTTTTTTGCATTTTTAGGCTAATTTAGTCATGAAACGCGAAAAAAAAAATTTCAGAGTAGCAAATTTTTTTTTCCTGTATCGATCACAATACTTTTTTATTACAATAATAGAGTAAAATTAAAAAAATTTCCATTGGAAGGGGGGGCGAATGGCAACTTCAGTTACTCAATTAACAATCCGCCCAAAAACGAAAATTCTACCTGTAATGGTCTCGGAGATATGAGTTCATATATGCAGCGTACGGCGGGACCGACTTTTATTTTACATTTTTAGGCTAATTTAGTCATGAAACGCGAAAAAAACAAAATTTCAGGATAGCAAATTTTTATACTCTAGATGAAATCTGAGAGTATATTATGTTTGCCTTACCGTTTGTAACGCTAAGAAATAATGATCGCACAGAGTCGCCAAGGGTACAGAAATATTTTTTGTCGCTCAAAAACCTCGATTCCGAGTGACCGTCTGTCCGTCTGTCTACAACATAACTCTCGAAAGCTTTGACCTACCGTGCTCATATTTGTCAAATGTCATTTTTAGCAAAAAAGTAACTTAAAGTTAATGAACGGGCCACATCCCCCACTCCTTCTACCCCCTCCAATAAAAATTTCATGAAATTTCGAAATTTAAATAAATTAATTTTTCTCCGAAACCATTTCATTTATTGACTTGGAAATTAGGTCATGGTATAATGATGTGAATGTCATTAACTAAAATATTGATCCGATCCCCTTACTGCTTCAGCAATTTTCAAAAATGCAGTTGTTCGGCTTGCATTGCAACAGCAAAGTTAGTTATTCTTATTATAATTACAACCGGTTTTGGAAAAACTATCGACTTCACGTCATTATTTCTACCCCCTCCCATACAAATTTCAAGAAATTTCGAAATTTCAATTAAATTATTTTTCTCTAAAACCTTTAAAGATATCAACTTCAAATTTTGAGAAAAATATACCACTATAAATGTCATTGATGTCGAGAAATTTGGTTTTGATTCGAATACTCCTTCTACCCCCTCCCATACAGATGCACAATTTTGGTAAATGCATTTAATCAATTTTTATTGAAATTAGAAAAAGTACAAACTTTTAATTTTGCCAAAATTTATCCCTTAATAATTGCAATATATGCTGAAAAAATATGAACTTCTCTTCACTCATGGTTTGGTGAATGTTTTCACAGTGCATTTTGAAATGAAAGAAAAGATTTCCGGATTTTACACTGTTACGCTGTAGAATCCGGAAATCTTTTCTTTCATTTCTCTTCACTCCTTCTACCACCTCCCATGCAAATTTTTGTAATGGAAATTCAAGAAAAGTATTTCTGCTTCGAACATATGAGAGCTATCGACTTTAAAATTGTAACAATGTAATATGACTACGATGTTGATAAGCAGTTTCAAAATCAACCACATTCTCTGCCACCTTTCATACAAATTGCATAATTCAGACAAAAATTGTTCAATTTCCTCGAAAATTATGAAAGATACTTTAAATTCAGCATGAAACAGTTCGTATACTACGTTCGGTGTTATATTCAAAAAGTACAGCCCACCCCTCTTTGCTTTTACCACCTCCTATACAAAAGTAGCAGTTTACTATTCGAAAGAATTTGAGATAACATATTTTCCGGTACAATAAACTCTTTCCTATTTCATCTATGTATGTACGTAGCTTTACTCCCAATCATAATTCTATTATGTTTTTTTTCTTTCACAATACTTTATTAGAAGAATAAAAAAGTAAAATAATATATTATTTATTCATCTACAGTGGCTCACAAAACTATAGAACACTATATCTTAAGAACTAATTAGAAAATCATGAAATTTTGAATGTAGATATAGAAAAACATGCTTATTGATCACAATAAATAAAAAAAAGTTTCCGAAAATAAATTCTGACACTCTTAATGCTGAAAAGACCGATGTTGAAGCAGAAACGCAGGCCACAGCTTATTTCATACAGATACTTGTCTCCACTTCTGTCCGATCGTGTCGCGCTGTATAACGGAACTTTCTTTTTCTTTGCTTTTTTTGAAGAATTGGCAACTAACTGTAGTCAATATTTAGTGTGATATTTTACGTATAAAGGACAAGAGGTGATTTAAAAAAAAATGGGTCGTCGCACGACAATTGAGCAGCGAGAATTAGTGATACACTCGGCAGAAAAAGTTTGCGTACATACCCAACACATCCAACATACCTATAAAAATCATCGTTTCTAACATCTATACATATAAATATAATTGTAGTGTCTGTCTGTTATTTGCTTATAAATGGCTATAAGTTAGTTTTTTGAGCTACTTTAGCACTAACTAAGCATAAAAACACATTTTTGAAATTTTTGTCTGTCTGTCTGTCTGTCTGTCTGTCTGTCTGTCTGTCTGTCTGTCTGTCTGTCTGTACGACCGCTTTTCACGCACAAACGGCTGAACCGATTGTAATGAAACTTGCACAGTTTGTTAGGTGTCCATCGGAATGAAATCTGCTTTTGGTTTCATTTCACTCCCCTCACTCCTTCTACCCCCTCCCATACAAAGTGACTAATTTTCAAAATATATATTAATCAAATTTTCTTGGAAACTATAAAAGCTATGAGTTTGAAATTTGGAATATATTATTTCTATTATAAATGCAGTCTTTTGGTATACAAATTGTCTGAGTTTCCTCACTCCTTTCACCACCTCCCATACAAACTACACTTTTTCATGAATTACTTTACACCAAATTTCTCAGTACGTGTAACTTCCATAGAGCCAAACTGTTGCATTAAATTCTTAATTAACATTATTATTAATATCGGGGAAAAATTAACCGATTAGCTTCACTCCTTCTACCCCCTCCCATACAATGTGACACAGTTTCACGACTTCACAAGAATTTGATTTTCTTGAAAAATCTGAATGTTACTGATCTGAAATTTAAAATATAGCAATGGCATGATTATTATAGTTGTTTTACAAAAAATCACCAAAAACCTCCTTCTCCTTCCACCACCTCCCATATAAACCGCACTTTTTCATGAAATACTCTAAGTGAATTTTTTCAGTACATTTAAATTTCATCGAGGTAAAAATTTGAACTTAATCCTTAATTAGCATTATTATTAATATTGGGACAAAAATTAACCGAATAGCTTTACTCCTTCTAGCCCCTCCCATACAATGAGACACATTCCACGACTATATAACAATTCGATTTTCTTGAAAAGTGTGAATGTTACAGATCTGAAATTTAAAGTATATCAATTGCATGGTAGTTATAGTTGTTTCTCGAAAAACCACCAAAAACCCCCCACTCCTTCTACCACCTCCCATACAAATTGCACAATTTGATTAAATTCAATGCACTAAGTTTCTCAGTACCTACTCAATTTTTGAAGCTTAAATTTGGTACAAAACATTTTTATAGCTATTCTAGCATGATGTGAAACAAATTAGTTCACTGCTGTCACCCCTTCTACCACTCCCCATACAAAATTTCTTAACACAGCAAAAATTTCGATTTTATCTATACATAGTATCGTATGATTGGGCTTTACGCACAATCGTAGTCCTGTTATGTTTTTAAGCTTAATGTTATTTTATTTGTTTTTTTTTTGTTTTAATAACACCAGCTACAATTATTCACATATCCTTAACGCTCTTCAACACATATATGATCTCGAATCACGGGTTTGATTTGATCACGAGCCTGTCCCATAAAAATGAAAGTATCATGCTTTCATTCTTAATAATTCATGGTTCTGATTCCAACAATATACAAACCATTTTCTTCAAAGAGCCATTAAGGTAAGCAGATTTTATATCCCACATAATGCATTACTAACTACACTCTCAAAAATTGCTTATTATTGCTATTTTTACGCGGACGAAGTCGCGGGCGTTTTCTAGTATTACATAAAACAAAACAAAAATGAGAATTACTGTACTCTAAAACAACGGTAAAACTCGGAAACGAAAAATAGTCTGAAATTCCAGGAATAAAAAGTTTGCGTTCAAAGCGTATAAAGGGAAGTCAAAGTCTCTGAGTTGCAGTTAAATCATTAATATCAATAAAGTTTGTGTAGGAAAGTTCATAAACGTGTTTTTATATAAGGTTTGCGTTAAAAATAATTGCTAAAAAACGTTAAGTAAGAGATGTCTCATAAAGGAAAGGAAATTGAATTTGGGGAAAGGAAAATTATCGTGGATTCGTGGAAAAAAGGTACGTCATATCGTGAAATAGGTGCAATAGTCAGCAAAAGTCATTCATCTGTCCAACGAGTCGTAAACAACTTCAAAAACACAGGAGTTTTGGTTTCAAAACCCAGATCTAGCCGTCCTCCAAAGTTGAGCCCTCAGCAAACTCGGAGTTTGCTCCGAACGATGAAGGCTAATCCTAGATTAACTGCAGCTGATATGGCAAAGGACATCAAAGCAAAGTACTGCAAGTCTATTTCTGATGATGGTGTTCGTAAAATTCTTAGGAAATATTGGTATCACGGACGCGTTGCCCGTAGAAAGCCATTTATAACAACAGTAACTCAAGCAGCTGGTGTTTGCTAAGGAACACATAAATAAGCCAAAAGAATTTTGGAAACAAGTTATTTTCTCTAATGAAAGAAAATTTTGTATTTTTGGAATCAAAGGTCGGAAGATTGTATGGAGAAAAACTGGCGCGGCCTTCGACGTAAAAAATCTCTGTCCAACAGTAAAGCACGGTGGTGGCGGTGTTATGATATGGGAGTGTATGGCTAGTGGAGGAGTTGGAAAAATGGAGTTTATTGAAAGTATTATGAATAAAATAGACTACCTTAATATTCTCAAGCGCAATTTGAAGAAAAGTGCAGAACATTTGGGCTTAAGCGACAACTTTTACTTCCAACAAGACAACGACACTAAGCACACTGCGGAGGTAGTAAGATTCTGGTTGCTGTATAATGCCCAAAATCAGCTTCGTACACCGCCCCAATCTTCTGACCTTAATCCAATAGAGCATTTGTGGCATCTTTTGGAACAAAGGATTCGAGCGCACACTATAACGTCGAAGGTAATGCTCAAGGAAGTCCTGATCCAGGAGTAGAATTCAATAACCCCAGAGTTCACTAAGGAGCTGGTAGATTCCATGCAAAAACGGTTGTGGGAAGTAATAAAGAGACGAGGATATCACACAAGCTATTAACGAGGAAAAACAATTGTTTTATTTTGAAAAGAAATATTTGTACGCAGACTTTTTATTGTTACCATTCAGGATTTGTTTTCGTTTTTTAATTTTAATCTTTTTATGGAGTACAATAATCATTATTTTTGTTTTGTTTTATGATTACAAAGCCATGAAAAAAAAGAAAAATAAATTACTTAAAACGATGTTTTTTTATAGATATGTTGGATGTGTTGAGTGTGTACGCAGACATTTTCTGCCGAGTGTAAGTCATTTCAAGAACAGGCTATCCCAGCGGAAAATTGCTCAATTTGTTAATTTGAGTCCCAACACAGTGCAGAGTATCATTGACCGCTTCGTTCATGAAAATCGTATTCAAGATAAGGGCAGAAGCGCGCCAAACAAAATTTTGAACTCGTCTGACGAACGATTTATTGGACGTAAAATCAAGGCGAACCCAAAGTTAACGGCTCCAAAACTAGTCGCGGAGATACAGCAAGGACTAGGTAAGACATGCAGTGCAGAAAATGTCCGCCGCGTGCTCCGAGACTACAACTTCAATGGTCGAGTTCATTGAAGGCAACATTTTGAAAAAAGATTTGCTCCAGAGTGCTGCGAATCTTGAAATTCCAAACATATTCCGTTTCTACCAAGACAACTACCCTAAGCATAAGTCTGGTATTGTGCAATCTTGGCTGATTTGGGACTGTCCGCATGTTATGTTCCCGCCGCCACAGAGTCCAGATATGAATGTGATAGAAAATTTATGGGCAATTTTGGAAAATAATTTTCGGATACATAGTATTTCCAACACTGAACAATTGAAAAAAAAACTATTTTAGAGGAGTGGACGAAAATTACCCGAGAAACTACCCAAAAACTTGTGTATTCTATGCCAAAGAGACCTAAAGATGTAATAAATAATAACTTTTTTCTGTAAATTAAGGCCTAAGTTTTAGTGCATGAAATAAACTGTGACATAGAATTAAGCAAAATTTTCATAATTTTTGTTAATTAAGTATTACAAACAACAATTGTGTTATTTTTGAAGTTTCTAACTTAAACAATAAATATTTGTTTAAAATATGGCATTTAAATCTGGTCGATATCTTACATAGTTTTCCAATAAGAGCGTAACAAATTTGAAATGCACGAAATAAGCTGTGAGCCACTGTATTTCATCTAACTTCACTCCCAATCATAATTCTATTATGTTTTTTTTTCTATATCGATCACAATACTTTATTATTAGAATAAGAAAGTAAAATAGTATATTATTTAATCTATTATACATAAAAAGAACCCCAATATTTCCTACTAAAATCTACAGATTAATCAATTCGAAAATGTAGAAATAATGTAATGTAATAATAAATATAATAAAAGTAACAAATGTAATGTGAAATAAAATTCATAAAGGGATTAAAATTATTTTTAATTATTGAATTCGTAAGGTTTTTTTTGCTGTTTTACTAGTAAGCACCAACGCAAATAACATAATTTTTCTCTAACAGAAACAAGCAGAAGAGTTGGCAACCCTGTTCGCGAAAGCTGCCGCTTGTTTATACTCAGTTCACAGCAATAGAGTCGACGGACGACAAGTTTTTTTTTGCCACCACGATAGTAACGCGCGCCGTGACCGAAGTTTTCCTTTTTTCCTCGGGATTTTTGTGATTCCGATTAAAAAAAACCCCGAAAATCGAACGACCGCGTCCGTACGTCGTGTGTTTAGTTTGTGTGCCGGAAAAAACAAAAAAACAGCTCCCCAAAAAAAACGCCAAGACTTTGTTTTGGCGCGCGCTAGAAAATTTCAGTTTGGTTCCGCGAAATGGCTACGAAAAGTAAAAAGCTGGGAGCGCCTGCCTGTATCGAAGGGCCGGGACATCGGTCCAGGGCATATTGGCACCGATCCCGAATTTGCGGCCGGATAGTCCACTCAGCACGACGCGAGCTGAGTGATGCCCGCAAGCTGTGTGATAAAACGGCGCGCGAAAAGGCGTAGCTGGAGATCGAAACGCGGCGCCTGTGGGAAGAAAATAACGAACTCAAGGCCAGGTAAGAGGAAAAGTAAACAAACAGTCGAGTGAGCCCTGGTGGCATTGACCGCGTCTTTCATTCAGCAAAGTTGTGTTTATCCCGGTTCGCTAAGTTTCGTGGTCCCCACCCCCCGCGATCTGTTTTGTAAAATAGTAAACAACTGCCGACATCTTACGACCGGTAGCGTCATCTTCATTCACGACAGCACTTCCTGCCGCCCGCCCCCGACGAATTCAAGTGGCAACTAGAAGGCAGTTGGCTCTGTATCTGTATTGCTTCCCCGCAGAATCCCCACGGTCGAATGCACTCTGCGTAAGGGCGGCTGCCGCGGCAACAACAACAAAAATATTTTTGATTGGTTTTCTTTTCGTGATGGGAGGAAGCGGGATGGTTGATCGAGAATGAAGAAGGATTTCGGCAGAGCAGTCCTGTTGGATTGCCAATAATTCGTCTATCGGGTCGGTGATCGCAAGGATTTCGTTTTCCAATCAGATTGGCAGTTACGAAGAAAATGGGTATTCTGCATGAAGGTCGGAGGGGAGAAAGCAACGGAGAGACGTTAGTCTTGCCGATCCTCGTATCTCAAGCTTCGTTCAAGTTCATCCACCTGTGAGTGAACTCGAGTGAGTTGAACGGCCTAAGGATCACGTGCTCCTGTGATACCAAGTCAAGCTAGCCTTTGGATTTTTTGTAGCGTAAGCTGTGTTTTTCGTTGTAAAATTTTAGTCCACTATATCGCTGATCCGTATGTGACTATTGGATGATTGTTCTGCAACACCAGTAAATCATTTTGGGTTTTAATCCCCATTTTCTGCCAAATAAGCTTTTACAGGCCCAAAATACCTTTAGTGCTTTGGAATGAGTCCATTTTATGTTTGTTCCAGTTGAGTTTACTGTCCTGAATAACATCTAAATATTTTACCTCATCTGAAAAGGGTATTGATTTTCCATTTATTGAAGGAGGTATGATGTGGATTTTCCTTCTATTTGTCAATGGTACTATCTCAGTCTTACTTGGGTTGATGTTCAAATTCTTAGGCTACCGACACACGATGCGAGTTAATATATATTAACTTCCTATTTTGATATAAGTAGGCCGAATTATGTATAGGATATCGAAAAGCGAGATAATATATATTAGCTCGCATCGTGTGTCGGTAACCTTAGACTGACACCAGCTCACTATCACCTCTAAGGCTGATTGTATCCTTTTCGATATTATTAAATCATATTTGCCTCTACTGGTAATGACGAGGTCATCGACATATCCTATTGCCTAGTATCCTTGTTCTTTTAGACGGTCCAGTAGCTCATCTACTATAATTGACCAAAGAAGTGAGGATAGTACCCCACCTTGGGGACAGCCTCTATAGGTCTGTGCAGTCAATGTGCCGAATGACAACCACGGATCTAGGGGATGATCCGTGGTTGTCATTCGGCTCTTTAGCATGAAGTATATACATTTTATCGTGGCTGTTTCCAAACCCTTTTTTCTAGCTACCGCTACTATGGGTTCATGGAGAGTATTGTCAAATGCTCCTTCTGTATCTAAAAATGCGCAAAGGGCATTTTCTTTGTAGTCTTTTGCCTGTTCGATTTGTCTTACCAATCCATGAAGGGCTGACTCTGTTGATTTGCCTTCTTGGTAGGCATGTTGATTTGTATTAAGACAGACCTTGTTAGGCCCTATTCTCTATGAGGAGGTTGGCATAGCTGTTGTAGAGGACGACCGATAGTGAAGATCCTTGGGGAACCCCATTATCTTCGGGAAGGGATTGGGAGTAGTGGCCGTCAATTTGCATTTTAATTACTCTCGACGAGAGGAAAGATTGCAAAAGTGTGAGCCATTTGCTGGGGATACCCCAAGCGTGTAGTTGGACAAGTGTTGGTGTCACTAGTACACGCTATGCTTGACCGCTCTCAGATTCTGTACCATTTGGTGCTCGAGTAGGTGCACAATCGTATGCACTCTACGTCCTGGTCGGAAGCCGTTCTCCAAATGAAGCTCAGTAGCACTACTGATCCTTATGGTAAAGATCTTCTCCAAGATCTTAGAGAGGACACGCAGGTGTAGTAATATTTGTATGCATATTCCTAACGGCCTTGTCAACAAGAATTCACACACTAAACGTTCATATAGTAAACATAACCCGAGATTATGTTTACTACTATATCCACCAGACGTACATCAGCCAGACGTAATCGGATATCACTACTTGTCTTCGCGATGTGAATTATGTGAGTTCTTGTCTGGCGGGACCGTGGAATTAGGTAAAGTACATCGTAAGCACTTTTGGTGAGAACCCAAAAGATGCTTAGCTAGCATAAGTTAAATTGTATAAATAGGCTAAGATAATTACAAAATGTATCATTCCACAATAAACTTTTAGATTGGCAAGTACCTTTGCCGTGTTTTTATAAGTGGAAAGATCACCCCACGCAGCACCATCTGCAAGCCGCAATTAGGCTAAGAAAATGGTAAGTTCGGCAGTCCCAACTGCCTGCCGCTAATTGGCATATCATTGGAATTACATTGATTTCGGCAGAAGTGCCTACTAATGAGCGGGAACGGCCGCTCCACCTAAAATCCGTTCACTAACAACAATTTATTATTCCTTTCTTGGGTCAACATCGCGCTTCGCTGCCCTTGTATCACGTATTTAATCGGTATCATCACACAGGAGAGAGACGGGGCGGTAACTATCAAGCATATGCGTATCTTTTTCACTTTTTGTAATGGGTATTAGGGTGACGGATTTCCAGGAATGAGGGAAGATGCTAGTAGATAGGATATTGTTGTAAAGGAGAAGAAGCCGGGATTTGAATTCCATGGAGGAATGTTTCAACATGGCATATGATATTTTGTCCTCTCCAGGCGCTGTGTTTTTGGCAATGCTGAGTTGATGATGCAACTCAGTCATTGCGAATGGGGCCTGGAGGCTTTCATAGAGGGTGACCTGTTCGACTTGAGGCTTTTGACTTTGCTCCAAAGCGTATGTGAATCAAGAGAGGGGTCCAGGGAGTTGACGAATTTTACCCAGGAGTCACGTTTCGCATTCTTAGATTTGCGACGGAGAAGGGATTGGGCCTTGCGGTATTTGATGACGTTCAAAGAGATTGAAGAGCGCTTAAATTGTTTCCAGCAAGCGCTCTTCGATTTTACAAGTTCGTTGATACGTGGAGTAAGCCACAGTGGCTGCTTGCGTGGTCGTTGGGAGGGACGGGATACTGGTATAGATTTGGATGCAGTAGATCGAAGGATTTTTTTAAGTTTAGCTGCCTCTTGATTTGGGTTTGTGGGTGGTGGAGATTGGCCGCAAAGGAGTTGTGTGGTGGCTTGAAAGATTTCCCAGTCGGCCAGATTTTCTCTGACACTAGGGATGTGTTTTTTGGGTGCGAGGTGAGATAATTGGGTTGAACTATCGGGGAGGTACTAATAAGGATGGGGAGATGGTCACTACTTTCAAAAGTAGGATGCAAGTAGTGGAGCTAGGTCGGCAGTAGATAGCGATACATCTATTGCGGTTAATGTGTTTCTGGTGTTGAAATGTGTGGGAGAGTCATTGTTCTACTAGATCCCGATCATCGATAAAGTCCTGGTATGACAAATGTGCGGATCCCCAGTGAGGGTTCGCCACATTGAAGTCTCCCAACACTATATGGTGTATTCCAGTAGGATTTGGTACTCCATTCAGCATTTGTGACGTAATTTTTACGTTAGTTTCGCAGTAGATGTTAGTTACAAGGGTGCGTGGTAGAGTGGGAATGGTAATTGTAAGGTGAAGAAGTTCAGATGTAGAGGAGTCAGCAGTGGGGAGAGTTAAAATAATAGTCTTGTTTAAACAGGTGAAGAGAGCGTTGGATGATGTGGGTTACTTGTAGACCGATGATATCGGGGCTATAGTGGCAAATGAGCTGTTCCAGGGCATGTTTATTGTTCATATAGCCTTGGATGTTCCATTGAAGGATGAGGAGGTTTGGAAGAGTCATAATGAAATTAGCGATGGTTCTTTATTGTTTGGAGTGGTTGGACTTAGAAGAGGCTATTACATTTTTTCTAAGCGTTTTCGGAGAAGATTTATTTTTTATTTCTTGAAATTGATTTGAAAATTCCGTGGTTGCTGCTGTCGTCGGAGAAATGTCTTTGTAAGTTAGGATGAGATTATTGACCATAGGATTTGGTATAATCAAGCTTAACTCTTTCCCAACCTATTTTAATGTATTCTGGGCGGCGGATTTTGTCGATTGTCACGATTACCGCTCCGGTAGGAATATATTTTTCACCAACTCGCTTGTTGATCTTCCGAACTTTGGTGACGTTTTGATCAGCCAATTCTTTCCAGAGCGTGTCCTCATCAATTAAGATGGTATTTCTTGAAAAGAAACGAGCTTGGATAGAGTTGAGAGTGTTATGAAAGGTAATGGAAACATTTATCCCGTTGAGTTTTATAGTTTTAATAAATTTTTCGGCTACTGTACGAGATGGCACTTTGAGTAATAAGTCATCTGATCTCATTGCCTTAACTTCCAAAATTTTTTTAGAAATAGCTTCAAGGCTCTTATTTATTCTAAATGGGTTATAATTACATATAGCTACCGACTCGTTGTTTTTTTTATCAGTTGAGGAAACGATTAGGTAGCGGGCGAAATTATCCTCGCGGGGCTCCGCAGTCCGGAGAGACGGAAAGATTTGTTCACATGACCGTTTCGGCGGTGGGGGCTTTGTTGCTGGATCCTCATTCAATTCTAGCAAACTAAAGCGATTGCCTGCTGCGGACTTATGTTTGCTCATCGCGGGATTCTTGAATTAATTCGTAGATTAAGGCTATTTCACGTCTTTAAAAACTTGTAGTGGTGGGCTCTACTAATGTCCGTTTCAAACACTTGAATTACACTTCCTCTCACTTGGGGAGGAATAAGTACTCGGTGGCTGGAAGCCCGTCCGAATGCGCGAGTATGGCTATGCACCCGCCGGAAAAAACACTGCTGTCCCCAAGGATGCCGCCCTGGCAAAAAGGGGGACAAATTTTAGCCTAAAA
The DNA here is from genome assembly GCA_963669355.1 of Chorisops tibialis. Classification (NCBI taxonomy): domain Eukaryota; kingdom Metazoa; phylum Arthropoda; class Insecta; order Diptera; family Stratiomyidae; genus Chorisops; species Chorisops tibialis. Next base: position 259,640,443 of record OY770262.1, on the reverse strand, counting down.
AATTATTGCACACTTGTAAACGACCGGCTGTCACTGACCAGCTGTGATTTCGACTACACTTGGCGGCTGCCCGATCAGAACTGAGTTTGATTTCATTTCAGTTTTCTGTGCTCTTCCGTTTAATTCATTTTCTTTTTCTGTTTCAATTTGAATCAATGTTTAATTTAAAAAAAATGAAGATATTCGAATTTGAAGGTATTTATAACTGCAATATCAGTTTTTGCCATCCTTGCGCACTAGCATGGAGAATAGAAGTGAAAAAAAATCACTGATTTTAAAAGAGCTGCTGTTTTTCACAGATATTGAAAAATAGCAATCGCAGTTGATCACTGAGTAGAAAAGAACAGATTTTGCCATCCCTAGTAGTGGGTATTTCGCGTGTGAAATAATCTATCGTAGGCGGGTCAAAAGAGTTCACTTGCGGCATAAACAGTACTGAATGATCGCTGTTGCTTGCCTCTGTCACTGGTTCCTGTGCGTAGGTCAATCAATCAATCAAATTCCTGTTAAGACCACCTATAGGGGCATAGGACAGAAACAACTCTCTTCCACAAGGCGCGATCCTCGGCTTTAAGCTGTTGCCAGGACTTGTTTATTCCTCTGGCCTCCTGCTCAACTGCTCGCTTCCATGTGTTACATGGTCGACCAACCCGACGTCTTCCTTGAGGGTTATAATCCAGAGCCTGTTTTGCGATGTTTCACTCTGGTTTCCTCAAAGTATGACCGATCCACTTCCACTTTCGCCGTTGAGTCTCAATACCTATTTTAGTCTGGCGAGTTGTACTCCAAAGCTCGTCGTTGGAGATTACTTCTGGCCAGAATATTTCTAAAATGCGCCGGAGGCATTGGTTTACGAAAGTCTGTAGTTTCTTGGTAAGTCGAACGGTCACTTTCCACGTAGTACAACCATATAACAACACGGATTTGACGCATGCGTCAAAAACTCGCAGCTTCGTGCGAAGGGAGATCTCTCTTAACCTCCAGAAAGGGGAAAGGATACCGAGCCTCAACATCCTTTTCGGCTACACGGTCCATGCTGACAATGCTTCCGAGATAGCAAAAATCTTGCACCTCTTCCACATCCTGTCCATTAAAAACAATCGCTGTGCTTGCGTTCGACCCCATGTGCATGTACTTAGTTTTATGCACATTATTTTCAGTCCCGCCTCTTTGCATTTAGAATGCAACGAGCGAACATTCGACTCTAAGTGCGTAGATAATAGTATATAAAACTTCCTTGAACATACTAAGGACTCTTCTATTCACTGTATTCTGTAGCCAATCGATCGGCTTAAATTGTGGTTTCGTGACTGCTACAAGTATCCTCAAAAAAATTACTGATTTCTGCTTATTTTTTTTTTAACTCTATTGATTGTGCGATCTTGATATAAGAATTATGGCTGAAGGACCTCATACCAACCTCACTTGTAAATAAATATTCGAAGTATATATATATGTATAATAAATATTCGAGTGCAGGGTTGCCTGCATAATGTGGTCGGGTAGATCATGACATTAATCCGTTTAGCCTAGAAGTTCGCCGTTACAGGACCCTCAGTAATTTTGCGTTCGAATTAGACTTCGGAGGTCCATTCCGTAGATTTATTAATAATAATAATTTTTTGCTAAAATTAGCATGAAAAAAGTAAAATCATCTAATGTTAGATAACAGCTTTGTTGCATTCTAATGGAATTAGTATTAATTGTTTTTGTGTTGGCAACACTAACGAAGAGGCATTCAATTGTTGTCAACTTCAGTTTTGTATTCTTGATCTGTCAAAGATTTTTTTCTCTTTTTCTTACTTCCGTTCTTCAATATACGCGGCCAGAAGGCTAAAATATCGATAAAGTCTTTTCATCAATGAGAATCAGAAATCTAGAGCGTCTCTTCCGATAATTTTATATCGTTAACCAATATCTATAACCAGTGAAATTTCAAGGCTTAGCTTCACTGAAAATCTAATATCATTAATTGAGTTGGTTTCGCATCTATCAAACATTAACTTCCAATAGTTCGCATAAATTATGCGCGTAATAACAGAAATCGATTAGGTGTGAAAGTCGAAGACTGCTTCCCACAACCGATTCATTCTGTTAATTACATTTTTCCAAAAAGTTAACGAAAAAAAAATTATTTATAGATTATGCAGATAAGTGAACACATAAAATCCTATAATGGAATCAAACCGATTTTCACTAGTTACATTTAAAATTCAAAGTTCATGTTATCATTTCGTTCAACGCACCAAAATCAGTGATATAACATTTCGGAAACTGTGTCAAATGAAAATCCCATTAACCAAATAAAAATACCTTTATTATCGTTTCGTCATAGCGCTGATCTTGGCGCGCGATCTACCGAAACAAAGCGAATCAAGCCAGCGAAAAAATTATTCAACTAATAATAATACATAAATTAATACAAGTAGGAAGGTGGTAAGGGGCCGCAAGTTATTGCTCTATTAAAAATTGTTTCGTTCCGATTAGATCGATCCGAAACTTATTATGTTTTTATGTTCGACATAGGAAATTTCTGGCAATTCGGTGACCATTGCTGGAGTATACTCGAGGATTAGCAAGAAAATGAAAGTCAATTAAAATCTGTGGTGAATTGATCCCGAATAATTCCAAGTTACTAGCAGTACAGGTTTGGCGTAATTTTAAGAGTTACGCGCTGAATGGCTGTGTCAACGCAACCGAATTAAAAAAAATTGCGTAACTTTGGACGCCTTTTGTTGTTGCTATTTCTCGCCCCGGATTTGACTCCATAAGCGAGTTTCTGACTGAATGGTATTCAAAAATGCCCACCGATCGGACATAATAATTTATTCATATGCATTTATGTTGGTAGTTGGGCTGCCGGCCCCAGTTTGAAACTCGTCCAAACCTCCAGCTTGGCTTCGGTTTAGTTCTGTTGGTTACGAATGCACTTTGTGCGGTTAAAAGGTAAATGTCAGCCTTTTTCCAACCAAAATTTCAATAATTTTCACTGCAGATGAAAGCTTATTATCGGACAATCCAGAATAATTTATTAAGTTTTTATAGCATTGCAAAGTTTTATGTCTTGTTACTTTTTCATTTATGTTAATTAATTAATGATTGCAGATTTTATTACGTCACGGCATTGTTTAGCACGGTAAAGAAGTTAATCAATTGTTTTTAATAAATAATGAAATCTATATAATTAATTTTCTTAAGCATTTACTTTCTCAAAATGAATGAACATTTCTTTAAATGTTTTGTAAAATTAAATATCTACCAAGTCGGGCGCAACTTTATTATTCTTGGGACAAGTCGAGGATGAGTGGGAAGTATATTTGCAAATTTGATGAGAAAGACAGATTGGGAAGACAAAGCGTTCTAGGGCATGGCTGTTGTTAATTATTTAATACTATACTTAACTGGGATTGCGATTAATGAAACCTCTACCCAAAATCAATATTTGATTCGTTTGTTTATGCAAAGATTTCTATGGTAGGGAGGACAATAGAAAAATATGATGGATGTTAATAATTGTTTGGTTGAAGTTTAGAAGTGCCATTTTTATCAGTTTCAATTTTGCATTTCATCACAATAAAAAAACATAAAAGAATTATGATTGGGCGTAAAGCCCAATCATATGATACTCTAGATGAAATGAGAAAGAGTTCAATGTACCGGAAAATATGTCACCTCCAATTCTTTTAAATAATTAATAGTGACTTTTGTATGGGAGGTGGTAGGAGCAGAGGAGGAAGGTTTGTAATTTTTGGATATGACACCTAATGTGGTATGCAAAATATTTCGTGTTGAGTTTAAGGTTTGTAGCTTTCATTATTTTCAATTGGGCATAGTTTTCCTGAAATTGAGGCACTTGTATGGGAGGTGGCAGAGGAAGTGGAGCGTTTAAGATGATTTTGAAACTGCTTATCATCATCCTTATAGCCACGCTTTGATTCAATTTCAAATTCGATATTTCTAATATATTCGAAGAAGAAATGCTTAATAATACAGATATTTGTATGGGAGGGGGTAGAAGGAGTGAAGAGGAGCTGGTAATTTTTTTGGGATTTATTTCAATTATTAAAAAACAAATTCTGACAAAATTTCAAGTTTGTACTTTTTCTAGTTTCAATGGAAATCGATATAATGCACTTAACAAAAATTGTACATTTGTATGGGAGGGGGTAGAAGGAGTGTACCGATCAAAACACATTTCTTTCTTGTTATTGATATTTCTATTTTTATACTTTGTGCAAAATATGAAGTTGATAGCTTTAACAGTTTCGAAGAAAAATAATTTTGTTTAAATTTCAAAATTTCGTGAAATTTGTATGGGAGGGGGTAGAAGGAGTAAGGTGAAGTTGATAATTTTTTCAAAACTGATTGGAATTATGATAAAATTAATTCTGGCAAAAATTCGTTTTTTTAACTTTGCTAGTTTCGATGAAAATCGAAAAATTGCATTTTTCAAAATTATGCATTTGTATGGGAGGGGGTAGAAGGAGTGACGGGATCGGATCAATATTCAGTCATATTAATGAAATCTATATCGTAATACTTTAACCCAAATTTCAAGTCGATAGCTTAAATAGTTTCAAAGGAAAATCAATTTCTGAAAATTTCGGAATTTCGTGAAATTTGTATGGGAGGGGTAGAAGGAGTGGGGGGATGTGGCCCGTTCACGAACTTAAAGTTACTTTTTTGCTAAAAGTGACACACAAAAAATTTCAGCACGATAGCTCAAAGCGTTCGAGAGAGTTATGTTGTAGACAGACGCACAGACGGACAGACAGACAGACGGACAGACGGTCACTCGGAATCGAGGTTTTTGAGCGACAACAAATATTTTTGTACCCTTGGCGGCTCTGTGCGAGCATTATTTCTTAGCGTTACAAACGGTAAGGCAAACACAATATACTCTCAGATTTCATCTAGAGTATAAAAACACTTTATGTCCATAGAAGAGCTTTTATATGTTGATTATAACTGATTTACTAAAAATGGTTTCCCCCTAGGAAGTACAAAATTCAAGGTATTTGATCAGTTAATACCCTGAACTTTATAAATTTTTATACTCTAGATGAAATCTGAGAGTATATTGTGTTTGCCTTACCGTTTTTAAGAAATAATGCTCGCACAGAGCCGGCAAGGGTACAGAAATATTTGCTGTCGCTCAAAAACCTCGATTCCGAGTGACCGTCTCTCCGTTTGTCTGTCCGTCTGTCTACAACATAACTCTCGAACGCTTTGAGCTATCATGCTGAAATTTTTTTGTGTCGTCTTTAGCGCAAAAGTAACTTTAAGTTCTTGAACGGGCTACATCCCTCCACTCCTTCTAACCCCTCCCATAAAAATTTCATGAAATTTCGAAATTTAAAGAAATTGATTTTTTTCGAAACTATTTAAGGTGTCCACATGAAATTTTAGTCAAAGTATAAATAAACTGCCAATAAGTCGGGCGAAACTTTATTATTCTTATGACAAGTTGTGGATGAGTGGAAAGTCAATATGCAGGTTAGAGTGGTTAGGGAAGGCTAAGTGAAAGGGAGTTCTTGGGCAGGGCTGTTGTCAATTTAACAATATTCCATTCATTTCTGCAAGTTTGGGTTTTTATGAGGGGAGGAGGAGGGGTAAGGGTGGGTGGATGTTAATAGCTTTTTAATTAATTGCTTGAATCACGTCCAATATTCTCTGTATAGAATGTGTTTTATGTACGAAGTTGCATAGAATTTTCATAAGATTCGGTGTATTTTACATTCACAAAATCGAACATTTGTATGGGAGGGTGTAGAGAATGTAGGGGAATCGTAAATTTGATATGTAGTTTTATTTCGCTTCTCTTGTAAGGTGCTTGTATAGAATTTTGTAGTTCGTAGCTTTTAGTTTGTTGGTTATTAGTTGATTTAATAAAATTGGTCGAAATCGTAGTTTTGTATGGGAGGGGGTAGAAGCGCACGCGAGTTATGTGTTATCTGTACTTGTTCAGTAAAAAAAAGAACAAATTTCAAGTTTTCCTTTTAATTTATTTAGGTCTTTTCCCACTGAAGTACAAAATGTAACTGACTAAATAACTATTCTATTTTATAAAGTAAAATATAGTCATCGAATATTCTGATGACTCGGATGTTTCGATGATAAAGATTTCATCATCGAAACCGTATTGATACTCTAAGCAATATTCTTGCGTTTCAAGTTTCTTAATCTAAACAATATTCTTCCGTTTTAAGTTTCTTACTCTAAACAATAATCTTGCGTTTTAGGCAATTTTATAATGACCGTGATTCATTATACAAACTATGGTATTGACTTCGAATAAACATTAATTGAATAATGATCGAATGCAAGTACAGGGCAATTAGGTAAGTATGCAATTCTACAAGTGAGGATTGGGAGCACTCATAACTCGCGCGATTTCAAAACTTTTAAAGCAACTTCATTTGAATTATTTTTACAAGTTTTTATGCAAAATTTCAAATTGATAGCTTTTAAGAGTTAGCTAATAACTGATTTCTTAAAAATGATCGAAAAAATAATTTTGTATGGGAGGGGGTAGAGGAGGTATGGGAATCGTAAAACTTGTGATGCAATTTTTTATTTATTTTTTGTTGTAAGGTGCTCGTACAAAATTTCAAGTTCGTAGCTTTTAATTTGTTGGTTATAAGTTGATTTAATGAAATTGGTCGAAATCATACTTTTGTATGGGTGGGGGTAGAAGGGCAAGCGCGATTTCAAAACTTTGATAAAAAAATTAAATTATTTTTAAAAGTTGTCTCACAAACTCCTTTATATGTATGTTGATTTTTATCTTCCTAACCGTAACCATGGTTGAGATATTTGAATTCGTATTTTTCGGTTTAAGCGCTCCCCCTGCCTCCCCCTGAACCCGTACACCCCCCAAATGGGTATCCGTCTGAGATCGAAATTAAAAGGAGAATAATTATGGCAAACAAGACGTATTATTCGGTACTTCCAATAATTAAAAACAAAAACGTACACAGGAAAACAAAACTTAAGTTATACAAAACCATCATAAGACCTGTGCTATGCTATGTCAGCGAAACGTGGACATTAACTCAGGCGTCCGAAAAACTACTTAACGCCTTTGAAAGAAAGGTCCTCAGAAAAATCCTCGGATCTGTAAGGGAAGACTCGATTTGGAGAATACGATACAATAGAGAATTGTATGCCATCTTCGACAATCCGGAAGTGTCAACCCTCATAAAATTTAAGAAGTTATAATGGGCTGGTCATGTGGAGCGTATGGATGACGGAAGAATTCCCAAACGCACACTAAAAGGGAAAGGCAATGGACAAAGACCAGTCGGAAAACCACGGAAGCGCTGGGAGGACTCGATTGATGCAGACAGCAAATCACTGCTAAGATTTTCTAACTGGAGGACGCGGTCATTGAACCGAAATGGATGGAGGCAAAGTATTCAGGAGGCCAAAGTCCGATTTGGACTGTAGCGCCATCGTAAGTAAGTAAGTAAGTTCTACAATATGACAAGCTTTAGGTTTAGATTGTAGGAGAGCGGTTTCGTAGAACCACAATACACTGAAGCCATCTAGTTGGACCCATTGTACTCTCCCTATTCATAATAAGATGGTTTTTACTTCTCTTGTGCCAGCCACTTGATTTTATTTGCGAACCGAAGTAGGCCTGACGCCTCTGAGGTCGTCTAGTTTTAAGAAGAATCTAGAGCCTCAACAAAGGAAACAACTGTTGGAGATTTCGGACGCTATAGCGACTACGTTGGAATAGCTGAGCTGTAATATTTTTATTCGGTTCTTCCCAAAAGCATTTGGCTGATCTGCAGCTGTCCAGCTGCCGCCACCGCGCTAAGAAAGAATCCAAAATAGTTTGTTTGAAGCAATTCTTCAGACCTGTTAGTGCTTCATCGAATGATTTCCTAGTGGAGTTAATGTTTGCAGATCCTTGGCGCGCAAGTGTGTCTGCTGCATCGTTTCTTAATAGGTCGCTATGACCCGGTATCCAAATTAGAAATACTTTGATTATAGCCGCTAGGCGATTCAAATTGTGTCTACAAATTGGCACTATTTTGGCCGTGGTTCTGTAAGATTGGAGTGCTAGAAGTGCAAACCAGCTGTCCGAGAAATTATAACAATTTCCGAAACTGTTCTGCATATCTAAAATAATTTTCATGAATTCGTCAATAGCTAATACTTCGGCTTGGAACACAGTCGCGTGTTCTGGAAGATGAAACGAAATGTGGATGTCGAGGTCGTGGGAGTGAATCCCTGCACCCCCTGGTTAATTTTAGATCCGTCCGTGTAGAGATGAGGTCTTGTACAGGTGCCGGCTATCTTGTTTGTTGCCCATTCGTTTCGTTCAAGAAACTTATTGTGAAACTTCCGTTTTTCACCTGCGGTTGGTTCATACAATCATACTTGCAGTTTAAAAGGGAGTTAGCGTCTCTAATAACGTTTAAAATTTTGCCATGACCAATTTGTGTTTAGCGGTTTCGTTGGCGTTTGCGATTTCTTCACATAATCTCTTCCATGAATTTTGTTTGACGGCTCTTAGCTGTTTCTTATTTAAGTGCTGCTTGGCATTTGTCCCAGTCTGTGTCACGTTTGCTGGAATTAGCTTTGCTAAAGAGTTTCCTTGCTCGTTTATTTCAGAATATCAAGATGGTTATTCCATCAGACAGTATTCATACTATCTTTGGCGGAGGGCAGGAACTCTTGTATGAGATTCTTAGTATATATGTTAGCATACCAACTCTTCGACCCAAGGAATCTGGTGTTTTTATTGGGTGAGGAACTATTGCCGGTAGCTTACGGTTTATTAGCTCCTGATATTTAACCAAATCCGTTCTTGCTGAATTCCTGTAAAACCGTATATTTTTTGCTGATCGATTCGAATATCCTTTTAAGAGGTGTTTTTAGAGAATGGCAGCAGCCGTTCTACGGTGATGTAGATTGGCTTGAACCACTCTGAGTTTGCCGGCTTCTGAGGTTGGCCGCATTTGGTTTCGGGAGTGGACCTTGTTGAGTCCACAATCTGCGAATCCTTATGCTACAGGCAACCTTTTCATAGAGTTTTGGTCAATTCCGAGAGTAAAAAGTTGGCCCTGTCGGTTTATTCTTTATGGAAAAGCTTCCATATCTCCATGAAAAATTTTTTGTTGAAGCTTAATGTCCTGCAATAGGAGTCCAGGGTCTTCAATTGTACCCGGGATCCATAGACACATTTTCGTCAGTCAAGGAGACTTAGCACCTTCCATCACCTGTAGCTTGATGTCCTTCAAGGGCTCGGTCACCTCCTGAAGGAAGATCAGAATGTCTTGACCAGCACATGCTATCCTTAGATAACCTTGCCAATCAGCACATGTTATCCTGGCTCGAAGTCGTCCTTCAAAAAGCTTGGTTTAGCTGGTGGATTACCTCTGAATGTTCCTCAATAAAAAGTCGATTTGAGGCCTCACTAAATCTGGTATGACGCTTAGCAAGTCGTTGGTATAAGTGTCTGCTGCCTGGAGGGTACTCCTAGCGACGTCGCTATAGGTAGCCGATCACGGCAGTTTCTTTTTTGCTGCAGGTACCGGCGTGTTAATATCATCCGATCGGATGCGCTTGTTTTTCTGCTTCAGTGGTTCGAGCTTATTACCGGCGACTGTGCCCGTGGACGATAAGAGTTCTTTTTAAACCACTTCGATATTTTCCACTGACGGTTGCAAACGGTTGGAAGTAGCAGCTGATTGGGGACCCATTGGGGTGCCCTTCTGAGCATGTTCCTCCTTTTCGCTGCTGACAGTTTCAGAACCACAGCGCTATCCGTAGCAACGTTTGACACTAATTTCAGGGGAGTGGTCGGAGCGCGCAAAGACTATTTCGCAGCAGGCTTTACTACCCTGACCACATTCGCTTCGGAAGTGCTAGTTTTATTAATCAGAGAAGTGGCTGGGATACTGGGACTTTTCGCCTGAACTCTGATTCGGCCGGCACGTTGGCTGGACGTGAAGCCTCTGCAGCTCGTGAACCGTCCGTCCCAGAGGACAATCGACTCAGAACTACAGCCTCTATTGCATCGTCAAACCTTGCTTTGGCAGCTTTTCTTTTTAGGTTGGTATTAGCTCGGCAATGGGCACGGTTGCTAATACCGTCCTGAGTATTGTCGACGTCGAAGCATGAACAATATTTATAACCACCTCTATCGGCTACTTCGGTTCGGAGGCTGAATCCCCTAATTTCATAATGCGAGCGAGATCACTGAGCTCTGACATGGAAGACTTAGTGCGCTGGGTGTTTGCCCGTAGCAGAGTACTACTAGAACCTGGTCGCACCGTTCTGGCATCTCCCGAACCGCATTCGGACCCAGTGATTTTAACCGGGTACTGAGGGCCAACACGGGGGACTCCAGTTCATTGTTTTGTTGGGCTGGTTCGCGGTTTTTACAGAAAAAATGTTTGCTGCTATTTTCATCTCAACATGTTTAAAAATTATTCTAACAACGAGGCGGTTACCGGCGTGTGCCCGATGAGCACGTTGAGCAAAGAACAACTGTCAAACTTAATTCCTTGCTATTGCCATGGTAACCGCGGACGAAGGTCTTGCGAAACACCGCGGCGTCCTCCATCCACCAGCTGGCGACGCGCCTGAAAAGTTCCCCAACCCACAGGGTCATCGAGGCTTACAGTTAGGCTGTCCACGTTAAGCAAAACAAGATATGGTTCTATGATCACTTTCAAGAGTACGACTCTGTTTATAGCAAGAAGATGTCAAGGCTGGTTAGTCCATTAGTCGAGCCGCATTATATTTTATTTGAATCACGAAGCCTTAAGTATTATGCAAAATGCAAATCTAACTTAAGGTCGCTTATTTGTGGGAAGCTTAGCAGACTGCGTTCCGATGCAGAGTCTTTTTTAAAAATCATTAATTCTTGAAAAGGCTCACGACGCATCAAAACGCAGTTTGTTAAGCTTAATGGAAAACAAAATAGAATTATGATTGGGCGTAAAGCCCAATCATATTGTACTTTAGATAAAATGAGAAAGAGTTCAATGTACCGGAAAATATGTCACCTCTAATTCTTTCAAATAATTATTAGTGATTTTTGTATGGGAGGTGGTAGACGAAGAGGGGGAAGGCTTATAATTTTCGGATTTGACACCTTGTTGTGCTTTAGGCAGTTTAGGTGGGTTTATCTTGCCCCGAGGGACAGGATAGAACGATAGGAATAGGGTATAGAGGAATGGAAGTGGGCCAGATTGAAAGGAAACCTCCCAAACTGGTGTTTTGTGTGGTGTTGGGGCGACGCGCTTGCTGACTGCCGGGCCCGCTGCAGTAGAGAAGATGGGTGGGTTCTCGCGCCACATCAAAACATAAAACCCCTGCCTGTAAACAAATTCGGCCGTTCGGCCTCGCGCCGACTTATCCTAAGGAATAGAGTGGAAATTTATTGTGTTATCCTCGTCATCACCAAACCAAAACCTGTCTGCACCCAGGATGGCGCTCCTGGTGGTATAAGCGCCCTAGCCCTCCCAACCTTGACTAGACGGAATTTTTCTTCCTTAAGGTCATCGCCTAGTCCCTTGAGGGTTAGGATGGTTCCGGGCTATGAAATCAGAAGACCCCTATGGTTGATACTTAACAATTCATTTTATTCAATAATCTATGCATTTGCGAAAAAAATTTATTTCAAATAAGATCATAGCACACCTTTTGTCTTTTCTATACTTAAGTTTAAGTTTTCGTACCGGTTAATTAAACTTCTCTTTTAGGTAAACACGGGAATGAAAGTTGCCTATAATTAACTAAACCTATCAAAATCAAGTGAAATGTACAAAGTAATAAGATATTATTTTATAAAAACTAATTATACGCTCATCAAATGTGCAGCAAACAAAAGTAAATCTAAAAATTTTATTTTACTGAATTCGTATCAAACGTTAATGAAATATAATGTATTCGTTATTGTTTATTTAAGAATTATATTCAATTTCACGTTACATAAATCTATCGTCTAATCTTTACTTAAACTCACTTTTTCGAAGAAAACTAATCCAATAAAATTATAGAAATATTTAATAATGATGAACTAACCTAATGCATTCCCCTCATAAAACTCTAGAACCGTCATTTATGAAATATGAAATGTTTACAAAAAAAAAATCATCATTTTATAATGCGAATACAAACGAGAAAAACACAATTTAACTAGTCGCTTCTCGGTTATTTTCTTTCCTTTTTTTTTTCTTGAAATAATATATATATATATTCTTTCTTCTCTTTGGTTAATTTAATATTAGAATTTTTCTCATGCCTCCTGACTTTGACCGTTTTATTCGAGCAAACAAAACTTTGCATAACGTCACTTATGATTATTTTACTGATCGGTTGTAAAGGTCGTAATGAAGGAAGATATAATAACCTAACTACTTCCCAATATTGCACCCAAAAAAAAAACTAAGAAGAAAACAATTAAACGTAAATGGTAATAAAATAAAAAATTAATAAAAGTAAAAAAAAATTATCTTAAATAATTCCTCGTTGAGTTGGTTTTTCTTTTCCTTTTTTTTTGTTCTTTTCGTGGGCTGCCACTTGAAGTATTCGAAGCGATATTCATCGGTAAATTATTAGTTGCTCTGCCGCGTGATTCGATCCAACGAGAACGAGTGACTTGCTGCTTCGCCTACTTCGCTAACTATCTGAATTAAATCGACTGATACCGATACCGAACTGTGCACTTTAAGTTTTCCGTACACTTTGTAATTACGTTCATATGAGCAAATTTAATATGTCTACAGGATAAGTTAAGTCTCAGAGCTTCTTCAATTTATGGAATCATTCGGGATGCCGGTATATCTTCAACGAGTTTACCGTACGCAGTGTATTTCGCGTTTGCACATGGATCGTCTTTTATTGGTATCGGCAAGGTTTCCATGTTTGCCGCCGGTCCATGGATAATTGAGGGGGGAAATTGAACTTCGGGGTGTCCAAGCATAGGCCTGCCAAGGAAATTCACTAAAACTTAATCACCGGACCGAAATCAATTGTGTGTCAAGACAAACGAAAACCAGGAGTATTTTCAACATTTCGCATATAGCAAATATAAAAACTTCCGCGCCGAAACTATTTTTTTTTTTTTCTCAGTCCCCGATCAAGCCGGCGCCATTTTGTCACGTTCTTTTTTTCACTCCCGAGTATTCAGGCTTTTCGCAAAGAATCCAACTCGGAATTTTCGAACCTCCGAACCCGGTCTATGAGGCGGAAACACAAGCGAACACTTATCGAGTGAATTAAGAGAACTTTCGTTTTCTTTTTCTTTTGAAATCCCGGACAGAAAACTAAAACTAAAATGGACCGCGTGGGACCGGAGACGTTCTCCGCTATGCGGCCGTTCGCCTTCAATTTCAGAACCCGACTCCTCATCTCCTCTCTCGACCGGCTGCGATGACCCCATCCCTGAGAACTTCCCGTCATGCCACTATCTCGGTGATCGTGTTACCCTCCTTCTCATTCGCACTTACAGATGTGCTATATCGCAAGCGACTACGGTAATCACAGTGGCTCAAAAAAAAACTCGAGGCCTATTTTTGCTATCGATCCGAGTAAGATTTGATGAGGCAAAAATTAATTTTTTTTTTCTTGTTGTTTCTTTTTTTTTTTTCTTCTTAATTGGTCCGGACTCGCTCTCGACCATAACAACCTATCGTGGTATGCAAAATATTTCATGCTGAATTTAAAGTTTGTAGCTTTCATTATTTTCAATTGGACATAGTTTTCCTGAAATTGGGGCATTTGTATGGGAGGTGGCAGAGGAAGTGGAGGGGTTTAGAAGATTTTGAAACTGCTTTTCATCAGGCTTTGTTTCAATTTCAAAGTCGATAGCTCTCATGTGCTAGAAGAAGAAATGCTTTCCTTGAATTTATTATATAGATATTAGTATGGGAGGGGGTGGCAGGAGTGAAATTTATTTATCGGTAATCTTTTCAGTTCGATGAGCGTGCTATCTCTTCTTTTATTTTTTTCTCATTTCAATGCCTTCTTTCATGACATTTTGAAAAGCATACTTTGTTAAAATCTTTTACAGTAGTAAAAGAATCGATCGCACGCACTTACATTAATAAATTGAAATAAAAATTACTACTAATCGTAGCAGGCAGTTTCAAGGCAAACTAATTTAATTGAAATTTCGAAACTTCGTGAAGTTTGTATGGGAGGGTGTAGAAGGAGTGAGGTGAAGTTGATAATTTTTTCAATGCTGATTGCAATTATAACAAAATTAATTCTCGCAAAAATTTGTTTTTATAACTTTGCTAGTTTCAATGAAAATCAAAAAAATGCATTTTTCAAAATTATTCATTTATAAGGAAGGGAGTAGAAGGAGTGAAGGGATCGGTTCAATATTTTGTGACGGAAATGATATAAACATCATTATATCATATATACTTTAACCCCAATTTAAAGTCAACAGCTTAAATAGTTTCAAAGAAAAATCAATTTCTTAAAATTTCGGAATTTCGTGAAATTTGTATGGGAGGGGTAGAAGGAGTGGGGGGATGTGGCCCCTTCATGAACTTAAAGTTATTTTTTTTGCTAAAAATGACACACAACAAATTTCAGCACGATAGCTCAAAGCGTTCGAGAGAGTTATGTTGTAGACAGACGCATAGACGGACAGACAGACAGCAACTCGGAATCGAGGTTTTCGAGCGACAACAAATATTTCTGTACTCTTGGCGGCTCTGTGCGAGAGTTATTTCTTAGCGTTATAAACGATAAGGCAAACACAATATACTCTCAGATTTCATCAAGAGTATAAACATAACAGAACTACGATTGCGGGTAAATTCCAATCAATCGATTCTCTAGATTTTAGTTTCAAAACTTTGATGGGTACTGGGAAAATTGGTTCATTGCATTTAGTGAAATTGTGCCGTTTGTATGAGAGGGGGTAGAACGAGGATTTGAAATCTATACATATAAATATAATTCAAGTGTCTGTCTGTTATTTGTTTTGAAATGGCTATAAATAAGTTTTACTTTATTATTTTAATAATAAAGTATTGTGATCGACTTGGGAAAAAAAAAAAATTTGCTACCCTGAAATTTTTTTTTTTCGCGTTTCATGACTAAAATTGCCGAAAAATGCAAAAAAAAATCCGTCTGTCTGTACGCCGTCCGCCGTACGCCGACGTCTACGCTCAGCGCACATTAACTCCCAAACGCTTCAAGATAGAAAGTTCATTTTTGGAGGGATTGTAGGTAGTTGCGGATCTCAGGCGGATACCCATTTTGGGGGGTGTACGAATTCAGGGGGAGGCAGGGGGAGCGCTTAAACTGAAAAATACGAATTCAAATATCTCAACCATGGTTACAGCTAGGAAGCTAAAAATCAACACACATATAGAGGAGTTTGTGGGACAACTTTTAAAAATAATTTATTTTTTTTATCGATTGGGGTGCGAAAAGGGGGGCTAAGAACCAATTGGCGGCCGAATTTTTTTTTCAAATGATTATGTCTTCGAAATTACTACCCATAAAAAATTGATATTTTGAGACCATTAAGATGGCATCAAGATCTACTAGAATCAGTTTAGATAAAAGCTAATTCTTGTAAGGGGGAGGGTCAGGGGGGGTGCAAAGAAAAACACTTAAAAATTAATATCTCGACTGTCTCTTATGCTATGTAATTGAAACTTGAAATAAATACTAAGCTTTACTAGTGACATATGAAAAAAATATATTATATGGACATAATAGTAGTGGGGGAAATGGGGAGCATTTCAAAAATGGCGCACTTTCCAAAACTACAAATCACCAAATCTCAAAATTGAGTCCACGTATCAAATCGAAAATTTGTCAGATTGTAGAGCTATATAATCTTGAATTTTGGTAAAAAATTTAAGTTGGGTGGTGTAAGGGGAGGGATGTGGAAAGCGAAAATGTTGAAAATTTTGAGTGATTTTTTTGTGGCTCTGGTAAAAGATACAAAGTTTAAATTTTGCACATCGACACATCTATTTAATGTACATAGAAAAAAATAATAGTTTGTCCCAAAATTGTTATGCACCGAAGTGGGGGTCTAACGTGCACAAAGTGTTTCATGCGCAATGAAAAAAAAACATAAACTGAAAATTTTTGAATGAAATTTTTAGGTAGGATCTTGAAAATTTGCGAAATGCATTTAAAAAAAATTTCCAAGAGTTTAAAATATTAACTGGTCGAATATCTTTAAAACTTCTACCCCCTCCCATACAAAATTTTTTTTTCGACCATTTCTAAGAAATCAATTATCACTTAACTATTAAATGCTATCAATTTGAAATTTTGCACAAAAACTTACAAAAATAGTTGAAATAAAATTACGTTAAAAGTTTTGAGATAACACTTGCCCTTTTACCCCCTCCCACACAGAAGTATGATTTCGACCAATTTCATTAAATCAACTAATAACTAACAAATTAAAAGCTACAAACTTGAAATTTTGTACAAGCACCTCACAAGAGAAAAGAAATAAAACTGCATCACAAATTTTACGATTCCCCTACCTCCTCTACCCCCTCCCATACAAATGTTTGGTTTCGTGAATTTAAAATTCACCGAATCCAATGAAAATTCTATGCAATTTCGTCTATGAAACTGACATTCTATACAAAGAATATTGGATTTTGTTCAAGCAATCAATTAAGAAACTATTAACATCCACCCACCCTTACTATCACCCTCCCTTCATGAAAACTCAAACCTGCATAAATAAACCAATGAAATATGGAGCTTTTGAACGTTTCCGGAAAGTGTTAAATTGAGAACTGCCCTGCCCAAGAAGCTCCTTTCACTTAGTCTTCCCTAACCACTCGAACCTGCATATTGACTTTTTACGCATGCGCATTTTGTCCCAAAAATAATAAAGTTTCGCCCGACTTGTTGGCAGTTTATTTGCTTTATTTTAGCAATAACCAAGCAGAAACAAACGTTTTTAAAAATTTTCTGCCTGTCTGTCTGTCTTTCCAGTTTTCACGCAAAAACGCTAAACCGATTGTAATGAAACTTTCACTATTTATTAGATGTGCACCGAGATGTAATCTGCATGTAGTATTATTTCAATACCCCCACGCCTTGCACCCCCTCCCATACAAAATGACTCATTTTCAAAAATATATAATAATCAAATTTTCTTCAAAACCATTGGAGCAAATCATTAGATCATTCTATTTTTATCAGAAATGTGATCTATGGTATACAAATTATTTGATTCCCCCTACTCCTTCCACCACCTCCCATACAAACTGCACTTTTTCATGAAATGCTATTCACCAATTTTCTCAGTACGTGTAACTTTCATCGAGCTTAAAGGTTGTACTTTATCCTTAATTTGCATTATTATTAATATTGGGAAAAAAATTAACCGAGTAGCTTCACTCCTTCTACCCACTCCCATACAATGTAACACAATTCCACGACTTTACTTAAATTCGATTTTCTTGAAAACTGTAAATGTTACTAATCTGAAATTTAAAATATATCAAATGCATGATGATTATAGTTGTTTCTCGAAATATCACCAAAATCCTCCCTTTTCTTCTACCACCTCCCATACAAATTGCACAATTTCATTAAATTGCACTAAATTTTTCAGTACCTACTCAATTTTCTCAGTACATATAACTTTCAGCGAACTCAAATTTTGTACTTAATCCTTAATTAGCATTATTAATATCGGGAAAAAATTAACCGAGTAGCTTCACTCCTTCTATCCCCTCCCATACAATGTGACACAATTCCACGTCTTTACAAAAATTGGATTTTCTTGAAAAGCATGAATGATACAGACCTGAAATTTAAAATATATCAAATGCCTGATGATTATAGTTGTTTCTCGAAATATCACTAAAAACCCCTCTTTTCTTCTACCACCTCCCATACAAATTGCACAATTTCATTAAATTGTACTAAATTTCAATTCTTCATTTTTTGAAGCTTAAATTTGGTACAAAATATTTTTATAGCTACTCTAGCATGATGTGAAACAATTTAGTTCAATGCAGCCACTCCCCATACAAAATTTCATAATATCACAAAAATTTCGATTTCATCTATAGTATCGTATGATTGGGCTCTACGCACAATCGTAGATTTGGTACGTTTTCAAGCTTAATGTTATTTTATTTGGGCTTTGTTTTTAATTAACACAAGCTATAATTATTCACATGTCCCTAATGCTCTTCAATACGTATATGATCTCAAATCACGGGATTGATTTGATCACGAGCCTCTCCCATTCAAATACGAGTATCATTTTTTTTTTTTTTTTTTTACAGAATGACCTGTGTTATAGGCAATTTCGGCCTTTATGTGCAATGCACAAACACAGTCATGGAGGGAAGGAACGGGATTGGGAAGGTTGGGGAAGGGGAGTGAGAACGACCGTAACAAGTGGTGTAGCTGGTATATTGCTCAGATGTACTGGCTGCTTACTGACAAATATTTGCAGATGTTATGGATGTCATGATAGAAAGCGAACAGAAACCATCTACTGAATATCTAGGCCTTCTTGAAGTGTAACTGTTTCACTTTTACGCCGTTTCCCCATTTTATTGCGAATAATGTTTTATCACCAGTAGCAACTGAAAAATTTGCGCTTAAAAAATCCCGTCTGGAGTGGGAATCGAACCTATTGACTGAGAAGCAAGCACGCTGACCACTACGCCACGGAAGCCTGGTATCATTCATAATAATTTATGGTTCTGGTTCCAACAAAATACAAAACATTGTGTTCAAAGAGCCATTAAAGTAAGCAGATTTTATATCCCACATAATTTATTACTAACTACATTCTCAAAAATTGCTTATTATTGCGATTTTTATGCGGACGAAGTCGCGGGCGTTTGCTAGTATTTTAATAAAATTAAATAATGTTATTGAAAATGTGTTTGTTTCAAAATTTTAGGGCACAACCTTTGAAGATGTCTAGGAAAGTCGATATAATGAAATTGCAAAAATGTGCTATTTTGTTATGGGAGGTGGTAGAAGGAGAGGGGCGATTTCAATTTATTCTTGAGAAACAAATATATTTTCAGGAAAATGATAAATGACCACCAGCATTTATACAGGGTGTTTTTTTTAGAGGGAGAGACTTTTAAGCATTAATATTTGAATATGATTTCGGGCATGTGGTCAATGCAGCTGGTGCTTACATGGCGTAATCAGGAAGTCCAATTTTTACACACTCTTCGTAGTAAACCAGGCAGTATTTCGGCAATAACGCGTCGAATGTTGGCTTCCAAGTGCTCAATAGTTTTTGGTTTACCGACGTAGACATGGGACTTTACATATCATCAGAGAAAAAAAATGTAATGGCGTCAAATTGCACGAATGAGGTGGTGATTTAACAGGTCCATTTCGTGAAATTATCGTTCATCAAATATTTCTTTCAGTTAATTAATTGTATCGCGCGCTGTGTGCTATGTGGCTCCTTCCTGTTGAAACCACATGTCTGCGACATTAATGGCTTCCAATCGAGGCACGAAAAAGTTAATAATCATGTCTCTGTACCGCTCATCGTTGACTGTAACGTTCTGTCCATCATCATTTTTGAAGACATATGGATCAATGATTCCACCGGGGCGCACCAAACGGTGTCTTTTTCTGGATGTAATGGTGTTTCGACAATGGCTTGTGGATTATTATCGCTCCAAGTACTGCAATTCTGCTTATTGGCATATCCATTTAGCCAAAAGTGTGCTTCAGCACTGAACAAAATTTTCAAATGAAATTGTGAATCAATAGCAATGCTTCCTTCGGCCCATTCACCAAATGTACGGCGCGAACGATGATCGTGTGGTTTCAATTCATGTACAAATTCATGATGAATTGCCAAACCAAATTAACCCGAAAACAACCGGGAACTGTCCAAATGGCTGTCACAGAAAACAGTGCTGCCATTTTAAAATTCTCCGCCTCTAAAAAAACCCTTTATTTTTAAAGAAAAGCACTTATAATGAGGTTGTGAGAATGTGTCATTTTGTATGGGAGGAGGTCGGAGGAGTATAGTGATTTGGCCCGTTCTCGAACTTGAGCTCACTTTTCAGCTAAAGTAACGTCGACAAAATTTGAGCTTCCCAGCTCAACGCGTTCTCAAGCTAGCGACCGGACGAATGGACATCCGGTGCTGAGATTTTTTCGACATCAAACTTTCGGTATCCTTGGCGACTCTGTGCGAGCATTATTTCTTGACGTTACAAACTTTAGAGTAAATTTCAGATTCCATTTAGAGTATAAATACTGAAAACAAAATCTTTAAAATCTATTTCTGATTAGTGCTGCTATTTATATTTTATTAGTTAATGAACTTTTGAATGAATTTCAGAAATAACCTATCGATTAGCCCTACCTACCGCAATATTAACAACGACCTGCGCTAGGTATCATCCAATCATACCTTCACTACCTCTAATTACCCATAGTCGGTGCAATACTCGTTTTTTCTCCTCCCTTCACAAATTTCCCATATTTTAAAGAGTTTTGCAAGTGCACAAAACTACATAATTGCACTAAAATTGGTTTGTTTCAATTGATGGCAATGTTGAAAGGTTACTTAAGGTGAACAGTACTAAAATAAACTCAATTTAATAAGTGTAAATCGGCTGTTACAAAACTTATCAAAACACCTAAGGGGATTGATGTTGCCTTTTTTCGCCTTTAATCCAGTTGTGGTAGCTCCATTGTTGAGTAATTGATCGGATTTAGTGCGAAGAATAGATGGATTCATGTGGATAACAGGAGCTTTTTTTTTCCAAACTGTAGTCTCGTTATTAAATCGTAATAATAAAAGATTGCTTAAAGTGTGGCTTTCGAACGTAGGTGCGGTCAATTCAGAACTCTTTGACCATTTGATTTATTTGTGCAAGAAAACATTATCGGAATTTTTTTCGTCGAAACGTTTAATGGGCTTTTAAGTCACAATAGATGTGTAGGATCCAGTATTGCGCAGCGTTTAACAGCGTTTTTTTAGCGTAATTTTATCTAGATCAGACTTAAACTGAACAGAATCCAGTTTTTTTCGTAGCTTTAATTCAATTAAAATTAAACTTAAAATTTCTCTCGAGAGTTCTTAATTAACCGAACACTCGATCATGTAATGTAATGTCATGCGATACGAAATAATTTTGTAATTTCAAAATTTTTTTTTCTGATAATTAAACGTCGCTTTAATGTGGATTATCTGGCTTAAATTTATACGGATTTTAGATACTAGCAATGATTAAAGCACAATAACTGCAAAATTAAATGAATTAATTAGTTGGATGTAGGCAATCGTAATACGGCATAGTATGTGGCCATAATATTCGAAAGTAGGCATCAGATTAATATTTTTTTTTGCCAATGTGATTTATCGCAAAGAATTAAATAACGTGAAAAATGAGATAATCGATGGTATGAAAACAAAACCGAAATTCATATTTGACGGTAATCAATCAATTGTTGCGCATCATTCGTTTCAATCCCATCTCGGAAAAGGCCTTTGTAAAAATTCGATTTATGAAAAATTGGCATAGGAAATACTTTAGCTATTAGTTTGATTTTAATGCAATCTTTTATAGGATTTTGATAGATTTTATTTGATCATTTTATTAGTCAAGGTTGCACATCAATTTCATGCTTAATCCGATTATAATTCACACTGTTGTGATGATAGATTCCTACTAAATAGCAGGGGAGGAATTATTTGAATTAATTAAAGATTGAACAATAAATTAAAATAATTCAGTCTATTATTGCATGCCCTTTATAAACTTAGCTTTATTCATAATAACGAACCATTTCAGTAAATTTTTGCGGGGTTTCTGAATATTATATGCAAATTACTTAAATTATTGCTCAGTCCAGAAGAGACCGTGTGAATAGATTTTGCAATTCGCACATTGGTTAACAAATTTTGCGGTTATATACAATATGATCAAATTTATCACTTTATTACCGGCTCATTCCTGGAAGGTGCGAGTAGTACCATGGTTTATTGAAAATAATTTCCAAGCACTTGTTTTAGCATTCAACGGACCTGAGCTAACTATCCCCCTGTGGGATGGGGTCTCTAGAATTCACCCACAGCCAGTCCTGCTAGCCTTAAAAATGGCAAATGGACACTCACTGGATCATGGGCTTATCACCCGTGATCTTAAGACCTAACTGATACGAGAAACGGATACAGCGCCTCGAATACGGACTGATTCCACGGTAACGACTTTTGGCATTCGAAAACGGTCTATGATTGGCTTCTGGAACATTCGAACATTGAATGACGGGGGAAGAGCTGGAGTTACTCGGTTCTTGCACCGCCAATCAGTGACCGACTGTGAAATGGAGCACTATAACATCCAAATCTTGGGCTTGAGCGAGGTTAGGTGGACAGGATCAGAAGAAGATCGAACCCCTAGTGGAAACACTATTCTGTACATTGGCCCTGAAAGTGAAGCCAAAAATGGCGTGGCGTTCGTCCTTACACCGAGAGCAAGAAACAGTCTCATTAGCTGGGAACCAATATCGGATAGGATTATGGTCGTCAGGCTCAGGATCAGTGTCAGAAACATCACAATTCTACAGTGCCACTTCTACAATGGCGCTACAGCCCAAATCGGACCTAGGCCTCCTGATACTCTATTTTCTTAAAATTTTTTTTTACTTATTGTGGAAGGGTTGTTAGCCCTTCGCGCAACCCTCATTCTACGACTTTTTTCATTTTCATAGATTGAGGTGACCAAGGCATATCCAAGCAGGCAATGTGCTGGAATTATATATTGCGCCGACCGGGATTTGAACCTACGACCATCGCATTACAAGACTAACACGCTACCTACTAGGCTACACCCTACCTACAGTGCTACGCACCAACTAATACCTCAACATCTGGTGACAAAGAGGAGTTTTATAGCCAACTGAGTGCTACTTTCGAACGTGTTCCAAGAGGTGATATTATTATGATCTCAGGAGATGTGAACGCTCAGGTTGGATCAGACAACACTGGATTAGAACACGTCATGGGGAGGCATGGTGACCCTTGGGTCGACGCGTCACTACCTTGGATTAAAAGACCCGAAAACGGCGAGTTATTAGTGAAGTTTGGTAGTACTCGGCAAATGGTCATCGGAGGGACCTTTTTTCCACACAAGAGTCATCATAAAACATCTTGGGTTTCCCTTGATGGTATTACTCAGAACCAGATCGACCATTCGGCTATAAGTCGCCGATGGAGAAGATGTCTCCTCGATGTGCGAGCGAAACGTGGAGCTGACGTGAGGAGCGACCACCACTTGATGGTTGCCTGCTTGAGATTGTGTACAGCAGCTATCCGACGACTACAAATTCTTCAAATGAAGCGCAAGCTTAATGTGGATAAACTCAGAGATCCCAACAAAAAACGCGAATACACCACTATTCTACGTGAAAAGTCATCCACATTGGGTGAATATGAAATGCGCACACTGGACGCCAATTGGGATGCAACCAGAAACACTTTTCTAACTAGTGCTGAAGGATCTCTGGGATATGTGCAAAGCGGTGAGAAACCCTGGATGTCGCAAGACACATGGGACAAGGTTGGCAATCGGAAAAAAGCCAAATTGGCAATCATCTCTCAACCCGATGTCAACCAGCGAACGTCGCCGATGGAGAAGATGTCTCCTCGATGTGCGAGCGAAACGTGGAGCTGACGTGAGGAGCGACCACCACTTGATGGTTGCCTGCTTGAGATTGTGTACAGCAGCTATCCGACGACTACAAATTCTTCAAATGAAGCGCAAGCTTAATGTGGATAAACTCAGAGATCCCAACAAAAAACGCGAATACACCACTATTCTACGTGAAAAGTCATCCACATTGGGTGAATATGAAATGCGCACACTGGACGCCAATTGGGATGCAACCAGAAACACTTTTCTAACTAGTGCTGAAGGATCTCTGGGATATGTGCAAAGCGGTGAGAAACCCTGGATGTCGCAAGACACATGGGACAAGGTTGGCAATCGGAAAAAAGCCAAATTGGCAATCATCTCTCAACCCGATGTCAACCAACGAACGTCGCCGATGGAGAAGATGTCTCCTCGATGTGCGAGCGAAACGTGGAGCTGACGTGAGGAGCGACCACCACTTGATGGTTGCCTGCTTGAGATTGTGTACAGCAGCTATCCGACGACTACAAATTCTTCAAATGAAGCGCAAGCTTAATGTGGATAAACTCAGAGATCCCAACAAAAAACGCGAATACACCACTATTCTACGTGAAAAGTCATCCACATTGGGTGAATATGAAATGCGCACACTGGACGCCAATTGGGATGCAACCAGAAACACTTTTCTAACTAGTGCTGAAGGATCTCTGGGATATGTGCAAAGCGGTGAGAAACCCTGGATGTCGCAAGACACATGGGACAAGGTTGGCAATCGGAAAAAAGCCAAATTGGCAATCATCTCTCAACCCGATGTCAACCAACGAACGCCCGACCTGAGGCAGAACTACCGCGATGCTCATATACAGCTTAAAAAGGCTTTTAGACGCGACAAGAGAAAAGCCATTGAAGATCTGGCAAACAAGGCAGAATCTGCGGCTTACCTTGGGGATATGGGTTCACTATTTAAAATCATGAAACAGTTGACGAACAGGAATTTCACCGCCAACCACCTGGTGAGAGATGTCAACGGAACTCTCCTTAATATGAGTGAACGCCATTTGCGACGATGGAAGGAATACTTCTCTGATATTTTAAACATCTTGTCAGAGGAAGATATTCCGGAAACAGAACAACTTCCAAACATCCAACCGCAACAATCCTCTATTAGGGACGATCCCCCAAATAAGGAAGAGATAGTTTCCGCCATTCGGTCAATGGCGGGAAGGAAAGCTCCAGGTATAGACGGACTACCAACCGAACTCCTCAAAGCGGACCCGGAAATCACAGCCGATATACTCCTCCCACTCTTCACTAAGGTGTGGAATGATGGAAGATATCCGACTGAATGGAAGGAGGGCGTCATTGTGAAAATTCCGAAGAAGGGCGACCTTCGGGATTGTGGCAATTGACGTGGTATATGTCTACTTACTGCCGTATCAAAAATTATGGCTAAGGTAATTCTCAATAGGATTAGTGATGTCGTCGAGAGCACTCTCGAAGTTTATCAGGCTGGATTCCGTAAAGGGTCGTCTTGTACCGACCACACAAATACCCTACGGATAATATTAGAGCAGTCAGCCGAAATGGGTTCGCCACTACATCTCTGTTTGTGGACTTCGTGAAGGCTTTCGACAAAGTTAAACGGGATTGCATATGGAATGCTTTGCGTAGGAGGGGTATTCCAGATAATGTTTTTCTTTAGAATACTGATCATAATACGTTTTTTGATTAATATTTTTGTTGGTTATGTTCTTATGAATATTTGGGACTACGTTAGGGATAAATAAATTTTGTTTTGCTGTTCGTGTTTTACGACTCATCAATAGAGCTCTACTGCTGAAGCGTTTATTTCTTTCAAAGGACTATTTCTGTACTCTAACAGAGCAATCCATAACTCTCCACCGCTTTGTTTGGATTTCTTTAATAAATTTTTAGCTTTATTTACAGCGTTTTCTGAGAACCCATTTGCCTGGGAATAAGTTGAACTGGTCGTTATTAGATCTATGTCACAATTTTTACAAAATTGTTTGAAGTGAAAAGAGTTGAATGGTACATTATCTGCTACCAATTCTCGAGGGATACCATGAACGGAAAAACAATTTTACGGGGGGAGCGCTTAAGCAGGAAAATACGAATTCAAATATCTCAACCATGGTAATAGCTAGGAAGCTAAAACTCAACATAAATATAGAGGGGTTTGTGGGACAACTTTTAAAAAAAAAAAATCTTTTTATCCATTGGGGTGCGAAAAGGGGGGGCTAAGAACCAATTGTCAGCCGAATTGTTTTTTCAAATGGTTATATCTTCGAAATTACATACCATAAAAAATTAATATTTTGAGACCATTGAGGTGGCATATAGGTCCACTAGAATCAGTTAAGATAAAAGCTAATTATTGTAAGGGGAGGGTCAGGGGGGTGCATCCTTTTTATGATGAGCACATTGGTAGAATTGAATCAATTCAACGTAAATTTGTGAGAATAGCCTTATGCCACCTAAATTGGAGTCATAGAGTTCGTTTTCCTCCTTATTTCGATCGACTTAAGCTTTTAAATATGTCGTCACTCTCGAAACGACGTGAGGTAGCTGATGTAGTTGATTCTCCTACACTTTTGAGTTTGATGCAGTTTGCTGTTGGTCAATTTTTACCAAGGCAGCCTAGATTGCTACAGGTTAGCTTTCACCGGACAAACTATGGTATGAATGAGCCAATTTCACGTCTCGCGAGAGAAGTTAATGAGAATGCTGATCTATTCGACTTCTATATTGATAAGCTGTGTTTAAAGCGTAGACTTAATGCTAGTTGATGCCAATTTTTTGTCAATTTTTATTTGTGTTATTTTTATTTATGTATTTGGTGTTGGGATGTTGTTGTTTGTTTCGTCCCTTCACTAAATGACGAGCCAGAGGATAATTCGATTTCCATATCTCAATTTGGAACCGTTTTATGGCAATGCCTTGCATTAAGGAATTCTGATAGTGATTTTTTCCTCTACCCCTTCCCATACAAATGTTTGGTTTCGTAAATGTAAAATACACCGAATCCTATGGAAATTCTATGCAACTTCGTCTATGAAACTGACATTCTATACAGAAAATATTGGACGTAATTCAGGCAATCAATTAAAAAACTATTAAAATCCAACCACTCTTACTATCACCCCTCACCCCTCCCCTCATAAAATCTCAAACTTGCATAAATAAACGAACGAAATATTGATTATATATACTGGAGCTTTTGAACGTTTCCGCAAAGTGTTAAATTGACAATTGCCCTGCCCAAGAACCCCCTTGAACTTAGTCTTCCCTAACCACTCTAACCTGCCTATTGACTTTCAACACATCCGCAACTTGTCCCAAGAATAATAAAGTTTCGCCCGACTTGTTGGCAGTTTATTTTAATCTATTTGTCACTTCAACAGATGTCTTACTCTTTAGTGCGATAATATCCAAATACCTTGAGTAGTAATCAGAAATTGCTAGGTAGTCCCTATTTTCAAATTGGAATAAATCTACGCCTATTTTCTGAAATGGAAAACTTGGGACAGTATGTGGTAACATAGGCTCCTTAGTATTCATGCTCCTATATTTTTGACAAACACCGCACTTAGCAATTACATTCTCTATATCTTGATTGATTCCTGGCCAAAATACGAGAGCTCTAGCTCTTTGTTTACTTTTTTTCTATTTCGAAGTGTGATTCATGTAATTGCTTTAAAACTAATTTTCTTAGCGCTGTTGGAACTACTAAACGTTCATTTAGAAAAATCATGTCGTCCTCAAGCGAAAGATTATCTTTATACCTCCAATAATACTTTATTTCTTCTTGTCATATATTTAGATAACCTTAGTTTCATTCGCTGAAGTTTGCTAGATGGAATCTTGTTTAATTCCTTCTTCATAATGCTCTCTAACGGCTTGTGGTCACTTCGTACTGAAATCTGTCTACCATAAATATAATAATGAAATTTCTCACAAGCATATACGACTGCTAATAACTCCTTCTCTATCTGAGCATATTGCACCTCCGTTTCTGATAAGCTACGAGAAGCAAACGATATAGGTTTCCCTTCCTGCATTAATGCACAGCCTAACCCATTTTTCGATGTATCAGTTTCTATTGTAATTTCTTTCTTTATTTCAAATGTCTTCAACGTCGGTGCTTCCATAATAATGTTATAGATCTGGCAACCACGCAATATTGATCTTTCCCGAATATGCCAGAACAGTCCCCCAATGTGTAAAAAGCCATAATCAAAGATCTAGAACTTTCCAGTATACACCCGACGGAACAGTATACTCCAAAATGTAGGCAATTGAAAATCTAGAACCTGCCCGAATAGTCTAGACACACACCCAACGACACCCGACGAAAGCTTCGAGAACTGGGGAAATATGGTATAAAAGCACGAAGCTGTCAGACGGGAGTCAGTCATTCAGCGACATCTGTGGAAGAACGCGAACCGGTGCAAGAACGCGATAGAACAATATCGGTGGTGCCATATAGTGCGAATTAAGTTAAAGTGCGAATTAAGTCAAAGTGCGAATAAATAAATTATCACTTATTTTTAAACGAATTGTGTTTTACTTGAAATCCCGGCGAACCCCTAGCTCGCAACAATAATATGCTTAATTGTGTCTAAACAGTGGCTATGAACTTCTTCCCACTTGAAAATAACATTTTTCTTTAATAATTCCCGTAAGGGTTGTGACATTTCTGCTAAATTTGGGACATACTCTCTAACGTAATTTATCATTCTTAATAACTTTTGCAAATCTTTTTTATCCTTTGGAGGCTCTATTTTTTGAATTGCAACTACGCGGTCAGGATCGCAGGAAATTCCCGTTTCCGAAATGACGTGACCTAAATAATTCACTGAGTTTACTCAATATTGCAGTTTTGTCTCATTGAATCTAATATTCAACATCTTTGCCCTATTCATTACCAATTCTAAAATTCTATCATGTTCTTCAATAGTTTCGGCACCAATAAGAATGTCATTGATATAAATGGCTACACCTGGAATATCTTGAAAATTCTGTTCGTTATACTTTTGAAATATTTCTGGAGCAGTTTTTATTCCAAAAGGCAATCGCAAAAATCTGTAGCACCCAAATGGAGTGCTGAAACTACACAGTTTACTGGCTGATTCACTCAGCTTCACCTGCCAATAACCATCTTTTAAATCTAGAACTGAAAACCACTTTTTGTTTGTTAGTTTACTTGCTATTTGTTCAAACGTTGGTATGGGATAGTTTTCCTCCATAATTGCCGAATTGAAATCCTGAGGATCTAAACAGAGTCTAAGTTTTTTATTTCGTTTCTCAAATATCACTAAGTTTGACACAAATTTAGATGGGCCGTCTAAACTTTTTACCATATCGGCCAGTTCTTGCTCTACTGAATTCATTAACGCTAAGGGTATTCTTCGGGCTGGCTTAACACTGCATTGCGAATTTTCGCTTAATTTGATCTGTATGTTTTGGACAAAACATCCTAATCCCTCAGACAAACTTCTATGACGTTTCACGAATTCCGATTTACTAGTATTAGCTAAATAATTAGCTCGTTGTATCATTTCAAAATCGATACATCCCTGGAGCCCTAATATTGGAATTGTACTGTTTTTCATATCAACCACTACGAACTGTTGCCTGGAAACCTTACTTTTATACCTACACGGTACTTCTGCCGTACCTATGCAGTTAATTTTAGTCCCTCCATACGCTTCAATTAGTTTATCACTTTTAATAATTTTAAAATTTCCTATTTTCCGTAAGTACGAAAGAGGTAACACGTTAACATCAGCCCCTGTATCTAATTTGAATTTGATAAGTATGCTGTTTACTATTATGGATTCATACCACGGACCGTTTTTATTTTTCACATTTCTATGTTTGTTACCTGAGATTAGATTGAGTTGGAAGTCGTCATATTCGGTGCCGAGATTCTTATCATTTGTCCCGATGACTATTCTGCCCCTGATCATTCTGTCCTGATCCTCGAAACCACATGAGCTCATTAGAAACTCATCAAATGGTTCACCATCGCTCTGAGATCGGCTGTGAAATTTGAGTGTTTCATAGACTTCATTTTTCTTGGGTTTACAGAAATTCTCAAACGCTTGTATAATCCCATCCAATTTTTCTAGATACTGCTCTTTTACTTTGGAAGAGTTAAACACCTCTAGTGCTTCTGGGCCAAATTTAAAAAAATTGCCACTGCAGGTGGTTTTTTGGAAATTTCGATCGCGGTCGAAAACACTGTGAAATTTTGCCGAAATTTACTCCAATTTTCGGCTACGTTTCCCTGGAGATTGAGTTCTTAAATTTTTTTTACGAACTCCATTTTAACTCGTTCTATTATCACTCGAGTTTTTGGGGGTCTTCCACGAGGTGCTTTATGTGCGTTCACAGTATGTAGTATTATTATTTCTAAGTATCCCACCAGCTGCGTCATGTATTATTCTTTTTGCAAAAACGATTCTATTTCTTAAAACTGATTTATTAATGATGATTCTTTTTTGAGAAGACCGCACTCTGTCAGGTCCCAGACCAGAAGAGCTGCACTCTGTCGCTCGTCATGATAGCTCGCTGCCAGTTACAGTTCAGTGGAGCTTCGATTCTATTACAATATACTACACACATGGGTTCGAACGCGAGCACACCGATTGTTCGTAACTGACAAGATGTTGAAGAGGTGCAAGATTTTTGTTATCTCGGAAGCATTGTCAGCACGGACGGCAAGCCGAAAAGGATATTGAGGCTCGTTTAAATAAAGCTCATCAGGCCTTTGATATCTTTTCCCCTTTCTGGGAATTAAGAGAGATTTCCCTTCGCACGAAGCTACGAGTTTTGACGCATGCGTCAAATCCGTGTCGTTATATGGTTGTACTACGTGGAAAGTGACCGTTCGACTTACCAAGAAACAACAGACATTCGTGAAAAATTGCCTCCGACGCATTTTAGGAATATTCTGGCCAGAAGTGATCTCCAACGACGAACTTTGGAGTACAACTGGCCAGACTAAAATAGGTATTAAGATTCAAATACGGAAGTGGCAATGGATCAATCATACTTTGAATAAACCAGAGCGAAACATCGCCAAACAGGCTCTGGATTATAATCCTCAAGGAAGACGTTGCGTAACACATGGAAGCGAGTAGGAGGCCAGAGGAATAAACAAGTCCTGGCGACAGCTTAAGGCCGATGCTCAGGATCGCGCCTTGTAGAAGAGAGTTGTTTCTGTCCTATGCCCCAATAGGGGGTCTTAACAGGAATTTGACCGATTGATTGATTGACTATTGCACAAATATACTTGAAATTTATTCACATCAGTGGTTATAGTTTCAGCTTCCAAATTAATAAAAATTAACATTCTCCCATTCCATCAACCACCTCGCATTCTAATATCGCTTTTGAGAATTCTGTAGAATTCGAAATGACTTACTTTTCTAGGGCATTAAGATCTCATTTCGTTTATCGTACTGAGTTTCAAT
This sequence comes from Chorisops tibialis, assembly GCA_963669355.1. Taxonomy (NCBI): domain Eukaryota; kingdom Metazoa; phylum Arthropoda; class Insecta; order Diptera; family Stratiomyidae; genus Chorisops; species Chorisops tibialis. The sequence goes on along the minus strand of OY770262.1, from coordinate 259,609,329 downwards.
CAATTCGTAGCAATGATTTTTCTGCTGCATGGTAACAAGCGAAATATTAGTAGTAAATGCATGTAACTGAAAATTATTGGTAACCGGCTTTTATAATGACCGTCAAGGTCTAACTGACTAGAATTACTTTAAGAGTACGTCCGGATCACTTAGTGATTGCAGTCGATTATTGGCGTAAGGTTACTTTCCAGAAGCACATGCTCCGGGTGTAAGAATCAAAAAGAAGTGCTTGATCACAATCTACCGTACCTACCGCTCGGAAAGTGAAATTCGCTTCTTAGTACTGCGAAAAAAAAATCCCCATATCGCAATAAGAGCAGCGCTTGAAGTACTCGATCAGATTCTCATGTTTACCTCGCAGAAGGTCTTTCAAGATTATAATCCGGTTTCGCCGATCGCAATAATCACAACGTCCTTTCCAATTTAATAAGTGACCGGCTCAAACGAAGTTATCACTTTGTCCTTCCTGCTTTTCGGTGTTGACCAAACGACACTTTCAAGGCCTTCGTAGGCGCTCACATCTCACCTATGGCTTTTGAGACTGATTATCGGTTTTACTTTTACAGAAAACTTTTCAAGCCTTTTGACCATAATTTGATATGCACAAGAGCAAAATGTGTTTTAGAAACAATCATCGTTTTCATTTTCTGTTGTTATTGTGGGCAGAGTGTAAGATTCTGCTATGGAGTAGTTGATAGCCTTAGGCTATGTAGAATGCTTGGCGCAATTGTAGGCATCTTGAGGTGAATAGACGACCTCATTACGGTGTTGACTCTTTTGTTTTTTCCACAAAGAATCCATTCGAAATGGGCGTAATTTTAGACCACTCTATTTGAACGGATTATGTCTTAAATATCGACATAACATTAACTAAGATGTAAACACAATTAACGTAAGAATACTCTGAACTACTTCTGAAGACCAGCCAGCAATAGCAGGGTACTTTTTCAACAACTCATGGAATTTATTTAAATTATTCCTATATGTCGGTAAGATTGCTACATTACAGCTTGGAATTGGACTGTAACTCAGGAGTGAACGACTTTAGGCATCACGGCAAGTAGTAAATTCTGCAAGTGAATCATGCACGAAAAATTCACAGATAGGCTGTGAATGCCGAAATGAACATTTTTGTCCATTTTGGGAATGGGTCGCCGAAGGTGAGCTTTGGCGTATATAAAATAAAGTAAAGTAGTTCACACAACATCAAGGTTGGATATAAAATTTTCGCATTAACGTTAACATTCCCAAACTGTCGACGGATTAAATTGTTGCAATTTGCTATGAATTTTAATTAGTTATGGGTCGGCTCATTTTCTACAAATTTTTTAGGTACTTCTGCTTATGTTCTGAATATTTGATTATGTCAAGTAAAACAACAAAAAAAAAGCTCCTAGCAATTATATATGATAATAATGTTACTATTCGCCTTCAATTTTTTCTTGTCCGTACGACATTTTGGGAGTTTAATATCTTGTAACCTAGGGGGAATAGAATATTTTGCATGTCATTTCAAAAAAGGTTATGGCCTATTTTTAGGTTATTATGAAAATTTTACCATAGATATTTTAAAACAGAGTTTTCCAATTCAGAGCAATGAGTTGGTTAAATTGCAGTATTCAAGCGAGACGTGTTGCAAATTAAATTCCGTAAAGTTTTAACTTTAAAAAAAAAGCTGTATTATGGTTATTTTGCTTTGCACTGGTTGTGTTATTCATTTTCATGTAATTTAGATGGTTTGTGCAAATTCATTATGACTACAAGCGTTACAAAGCTACTTTTCTGCTCTGAGATAATTGAGCTAAATTTATTATTTGAATTCAACCCTTTCCGTTTCCGTTCAGTATAATTTCACCTAAAACTCATCTAAAGATGCTGGATCGAATTCAGAGTTTTGCGCTTCGACTTATTGGAGACGATACCATAACGGCTTCTATAGACTCCCTTGAACATCGCAGAAATGTCGGAGTACTCACCCTCTACTACAGATACTTCCATGGCCGCTGTAGCCTTGAGATTAGTCGTCTTATCCCTCCCTTATATAAGTTTGCGCGTAATACTCGTGCTGCTGAGCGCAAAAAAAAAAAACATTCTTCTATACTATCCATCATATATAAATGTTTAAAAAATAACCTGTCTGGGTGGAGGCTTGAGCTCCTAAGTCCCTCTCCTCGCCGTAATTATTCCGTAGCTGGCGATACTAAAATTTTTCATCGTCAATGATGTTTCCATTTTTATACTTTCCACAAAATTTTAAGCCGATTGCTTTGACTGCGGAAGAAGGAGTTAGGTGAAGTTGATAATTTTTTCAAAGCTGGTTAGAATTATAATAAAATTATTTGTGGGAAAAATTCGTCTTTTCAGCTTTGCTAGTTCCAATGGAAAACGAAATAAACTGCCAACAATTCGGGCGAAACTTTATTATTCTTGAGACAAGTTCGGGTTGCCCGAAAATTAAAGATGCAGGCTAGAGTGGATAGGGAAGGCTAGGTGAATGGGGGTTCTAGGGCGGGGCTGTTGTCAATTCAACACTTAATTGCGGATACGATCAATAGCCCCAGTACATATAATCCATATTTCATTCGTTTATTTATGCAAGTTTGGGTTTTTATTTATTTATTTAATTCATCAAATCATCAAATTCCTGTTAAGACCCCCTATAGGGGCATAGGACAGAAACAACTCTCTTCCACAAGGCGCGATCCTGCGCATCGACTTTAAGCTGTTGCCAGGACTTGTTTATTCCTCTGGCCTCCTGCTCAACTGCTCGCTTCCATGTGTTACATGGTCGACCAACCCGACGTCTTCCTTGAGGGTTATAATCCAGAGCCTGTTTTGCGATGTTTTGCTCTGGTTTCCTCAAAGTATGACCGATCCACTGCCACTTTCGCCGTTGAATCTCAATACCTATTTTAGTCTGGCGAGTTGTACTCCAAAGTTCGTCGTTGGAGATCACTTCTGGCCAGAATATTCCTAAAATGCGTGGGAGGCATTGGTTTACGAAAGTCTGTAGTTTCTTGGTAAGTCGAACGGTCACTTTCCACGTAGTACAACCATATAACACGGATTTGACGCATGCGTCAAAAACTCGCAGCTTCGTGCGAAGGGAGATCTCTCTTAAACTCCAGAAAGGGGAAAGGATACCGAAGGCCTGACGAGCTTTATTTAGCCGAGCCTCAACATCCTTTTCGGCTCCGCCGTCCATGCTGACAATGCTTCCGAGATAGCAAAAATCTTTCACCTCTTCCACATCCTGCCCATTAAGAACAATCGGTGTGCTTGCGTTCGAACCCATGTGCATGTACTTGGTTTTACGCACATTTATTTTCAGTCCCGCCTCTTTGCATTTAGAATGCAACGAGCGAACATTTGACTCTAAGTCCGAACGGGTATGTGCAAGCAAACACACGTCATCAGCATAATCAAGGTGACTTAAGATGTTAAATAGTCTCCATTGAAGACCTTTACCTTCCCCACCTTCCAGTGCAGCTTTCAAGATGTCATTTATTACCACCAGAAACAGGGCTGGTGATAATATGCAGCCTTGTCTGACACCCGTTCGCACAGGAAAGCTCTCGGACAGCTCTCCTCTATGCAAGACGCGACACCTTGCATCTTCGTAGGATTCTTTAATCATAGCTATGACCTTATTTGGAATACCTCTCCTACGCAAAGCATTCCATATGTAATCTCGCTTAACGCTGTCGAAAGCCTTCTCGAAGTCTACAAACATGAGATGTAGTGGCGAACCCATTTCGGCTGACTGCTCTAATATTATCCGTAGGGTATTTGTGTGGTCGGTACAAGACGACCCTTTACGGAATCCAGCCTGATAAACTTCGAGAGTGCTCTCGACGACATCACTAATCCTATTGAGAATTACCTTAGCCATAATTTTTGATACGGCAGTAAGTAGACATATACCACGCCAATTGCCACAATCCCGAAGGTCGCCCTTCTTCGGAATTTTCACAATGACGCCCTCCTTCCATTCAGTCGGATATCTTCCATCATTCCACACCTTAGTGAAGAGTGGGAGGAGTATATCGGCTTTATTTAATTACAGCTCCAATAATGTAAAGCCGCCATTTAAAGGTGGAGTGAAAATTTTATGTACAGATAACAATTACGATATTAGCAAATGACTAAAAGGAAATAATAACAATGAGCACAATGAAATTAAAAAAAATAAAAACAATAAAATTACAAATTACTAGAAGATACGTTAATCAAGATAGGTTAAGTATGTGTTGTAACGAAATGGGTTCACATTGCTGCGACTCCCAAGTCGTTAACAGAATAATGGGGCTCTCCCGGATCTGGGCAGCGCAATTTGCCGGTAGTCAGGAGCGTGAGGGAAAACGACCCAGAAGAGCATACCATCCTTGAAGGTGCTACAGGAAAAAGGAATATGGGAAAGAGGGAAGAAACCTGTGGAATGTTGCAACTATTGTTATGGAGAAACAACGGCTCAACCGTTTCCTTGCGGAACCTGGAGCATCGATACTTACATTCTCTTCCAGATCGCGACACACTCTACCTTCAGGAGTCGTTCCGGGATTCTTCTCTGCCCTCTCTATACCATCTTTTAAATTTTTCTTCCTTTCTAGTATCATTTCAGTATTATTTTTTTTTATCGTTATTTCAATTTATTGTATACCGTTTTTTTCTACTAAGCTGTTCAAAATAGTTTCCTCCCGAATTGACTCTAGCAATACTGATTTAGAAGATCTTAAATGTTCTTGCTCTTTTATCGCGAATACAGTAAATAGTCTCGCTGATAAACTAACAACTTTAAGCGACTATGTAGACGATTTTCGTGACTACGGGTCCCAACTCGATAAGCTTCAATCATGTTGTGGATTAATTCAACTTGACGTGTCCAAATTGCAGAAAAAGTGGACCCATTCAGACTCAAAACTTACCACGATATTAAATAGTTTATCGGACAATATCTGTGCTAATAGTCTACCTTCACCACCAGACAGCGTCTCGCTCTCGGACGTAAATACGGTTACAAGCAAGCTTAAAAGTATGCTCGATGACATCGCATCAATTAAGCTACTTGTAGGCAAGGCGGACAAATCCTCAATACCAGCAAGCACTCCTCCTCCTGCTGCGGTTCCTGTTCTTGAATTTCGAGTAATGTCCAAAGAACTCGATTTGTCTTCAACGCAGCTTCACTTGACTCCAGGTGGAATAATCAAGGACAATGAAGGATGGCAGTACTTAATTAGGAGTAAAAAATGGTCTAGTATTAAAACCAATAGCATTAATGATAATGAAAATTAAAAAAAATAAATAATAGGCGCAAGACACCAATCTCTACGCATAGCATTGCGCGCAAATCTAAGACGAATTATCCCCCGGACCTATTACCTCTAACTCCTCATTTACCCATTCCTCCCTTCTCACAGCAGTTTCCAAGTCCAACTTACATTCGCCCTGGGTATCCACAAATGGTTCAGACGCAGGTATCTAACAGCTATAAAAATAATAATAGGAACAATACTAAATTTAATCAAAATAATACATATAATAACAGTAATAACAAAAAAATTAAAAATAACAATAATAATAACAATAAAAAAAGTAATAATAATCACATTGACAAAAAAACTAAAAGAGTAAATAGTAACAATGAAAATAGTTCTAGAAGTAAAAGCAAAAATACTACCGTGAGCCAAGTTGATCGCACAATAATGAAAAGCAATAATATTATATTAAAGCCAAATTATGATGCAAGCAATAGCACCAACAAAATCAATAGAGTCTCCCAGAGTGTTGAGAAACCTCTTCCTATCCCTGAGTCTGCTACTGGGGCTTATAATAATTTTGTGAGTGGAGACACACCCCCGCAAGAGGGTAGTTGTAGTATGAGGTTTTACCAATTCCTGCAACTATCTTTGGAGTTAGCGACTCCACGGACCTGAGCTAACTATCCCCCTCTGGGATGGGGGCTGTAGAATTCACCCACAGCCAGTCCTGCTTGCCCTAAAAATGGCAAATGGACACTCACTGGATCATGGGCTTATCACCCGTGATCTTAAGACCTAAATGATACGAGAAACGGATACATCGCCTCGGATACGGACTGATTCTGCGGTAACGACTTTTGGCATTCGAAAACGGACTATGATTGGCTTCTGGAACGTTCGAACATTGAATGACGGGGGAAGAGCTGGGGTTACTCGGTCCTTGCACCGCCAATCAGTGATCGACCGTGAAATGGAGCACTATAACATCAAAATCTTGGGCTTGAGCGAGGTCAGGTGGACAGGATCAGGAGAAGAACGAACCCCTAGCGGTAACACTATTCTGTATATTGGCTCTGAAAGTGAAACCAGAAATGGCGTGGCGTTCGTCCTTACGCCGAGAGCGAGAAACAGTCTCATTAGCTGGGAACCAATCTCGGATAGGATTATCGTCGTCAGGCTCAGGACCAGTGTCAGAAACGTCACAATTCTGCAGTGCTACGCACCAACTAATACCGCAACATCTGGTGACAAAGAGGAGTTTTATAGCCAACTGAGTGTCACCTTCGAACGTGTTCCAAGAGGGGATATTATTATCATCTCGGGAGATATGAACGCCCAGGTTGGATCAGACAACACTGGACTAGAACACGTCATGGGGAGGCATGGTGACCCTTGGGTCGACGCTTCACGACCTTGGACTAAGAGAACCGAAAACGGCGAATTATATGTGGAGTTCTGTAGTACTCGGCAAATGGTCATCGGAGGGACCCTTTTTCCACACAAGAGTCATCATAAAACATCTTGGGTTTCCCCTGACGGTGTTACTCAGAACCAGATCGACCATTTGCGAGCGAAACGTAGAGCTGACGTGGGAAGCGATCACCACTTGATGGTTGCCTGCTTGAGATTGTGTACAGCAGCTATCCGACGACCACAAATTCTTCAAATGAAGCGCGAGCTTAATGTGGATAAACTCAGAGATCCCAACAAAAAACTCGAATACACCACCATTCTACGCGAAAAGTCATCCACATTGGGTGAACATGAAATGCGCACACTGGACGTCAATTGGGAGGCAACCAGAAACACTTTTCTAACTAGTGCTGAAGAATCTGTGGGATATGCGAAAAGCGGTGAGAAACCCTGGATGTTGCAAGACACATGGGACAAGGTTGACAATCGGAAAAAAGCCAAATTGGCAATCATCTCTCAACCCGATGTCAACCAACGAACGCCCGACTTGAGGCAGAACTACCGCGATGCTCATATACAGCTTAAAAAGGTTGTTAGACGCGACAAGAGAAAGGCCATTGAAGATCTGGCGAACAAGGCAGAATCTGCGGCTTACCTTGGGGATATGGGTTCACTATTTAAAATCATGAAACAGTTGACGAACAGGAATTTCACCGCCACCCACCTGGTGAGAGATGAGATGTCAACGGAACTCTCCTTAATATGAGTGAACACCAGTTGCGACGATGGAAGGAATACTTCTCTGATATTTTAAACATCTTGTCAGATGAAGATATTCCGGAAACAGAACAACTTCCAAACATCCAACCACAACAATCCTCTATTAGGGACGATTCCCCAGATAAGGAAGAGATAGTTTCCGCCATTCGGTCAATGGCGGGAAGGAAAGCTCCAGGTATAGACGGACTACCAACCGAACTCCTCAAAGCGGACCCGGAAATAACAGCCGATATACTCCTCCCACTCTTCACTAAGGTGTGGAATGATGGAAGATATCCGACTGAATGGAAGGAGGGCGTCATTGTGAAAATTCCGAAGAAGGGCGACCTTCGGGATTGTGGCAATTGGCGTGGTATATGTCTACTTACTGCCGTATCAAAAATTATGGCTAAGGTAATTCTCAATAGGATTAGTGATGTCGTCGAGAGCACTCTCGAAGTTTATCAGGCTGGATTCCGTAAAAGGTCGTCTTGTACCGACCACACAAATACCCTACGGATAATATTAGAGCAGTCAGCCGAAATGGGTTCGCCACTACATCTCATGTTTGTGGACTTCGAGAAGGCTTTCGACAGCGTTAAGCGAGATTACATATGGAATGCTTTGCGTAGGAGAGGTATTCCAAATAAGGTCATAGCTATGATTAAAGAATCCTACGAAGATGCAAGGTGTCGCGTCTTGCTTAGAGGAGAGCTGTCCGAGAGCTTTCCTGTGCGAACGGGTGTCAGACAAGGCTGCATATTATCAACAGCCCTGTTTCTGGTGGTAATAAATGACATCTTGAAAGCTGCACTGGAAGGTGGGGAAGATAAAGGTCTTAAATGGAGACTATTTAACATCTTAAGTCACCTTGATTATGCTGATGACGTGTGTTTGCTTGCACATACCCGTTCGGACTTAGAGTCAAATGTTCGCTCGTTGCATTCTAAATGCAAAGAGGCGGGACTGAAAATAAATGTGCGTAAAACCAAGTACATGCACATGGGTTCGAACGCAAGCACACCGATTGTTCTTAGTGGACAGGATGTGGAAGAGGTGCAAGATTTTTGCTATCTCGGAAGCATTGTCAGCATGGACGGCAGAGCCGAAAAGGATGTTGAGGCTCGGCTAAATAAAGCTCGTCAGGCCTTCGGTATCCTTTCCCCTTTCTGGAGGTTAAGAGAGATCTCCCTTCGCACGAAGCTGCGAGTTTTTGACGCATGCGTCAAATCCGTGTTGTTATATGGTTGTACTACGTGGAAAGTGACCGTTCGACTTACCAAGAAACTACAGACTTTCGTAAACCAATGCCTCCGACGCATTTTAGGAATATTCTGGCCAGAAGTGATCTCCAACGACGAACTTTGGAGTACAACTCGCCAGACTAAAATAGGTATTGAGATTCAACGGCGAAAGTGGCAGTGGATCGGTCATACTTTGAGGAAACCAGAGCAAAACATCGCAAAACAGGCTCTGGATTATAGCCCTCAAGGAAGACGTCGGGTTGGTCGACCATGTAACACATGGAAGCGAGCAGTTGAGCAGGAGGCCAGAGGAATAAACAAGTTCTGGCAACAGCTTAAAGCCGATGCGCAGGATCGCGCCTTGTGGAAGAGAGTTGTTTCTGCCCTATGCCCCTATAGGGGGTCTTAACAGGAATTTGAGACACACTTAATCCATACACGCATACTTCGAACGATCCTCAAGTTAACAATAGGGATGGTAGTACACCTAATTGCACTTCATTTCTTGACCCGCTCCTTCCGCCAGTTGTGAAGCTCCCAATAAACTCTGAGGGTTCCTCTGAAAATAGATACTTGCTATCGCGATTAAGAGATCATAGAATTTTCGACAACGTGCGGTTTTATTTCGCCTATCTGCACAACAAATCTGACACGACCTGCATATATGGCAAAACTAAGACCAGTACGATTCTGTCTATTCAACAAGATGGACTTCCAACTGATATTAAGAGCTTACGACAAATTTATACACGCTTTCATGAACAATTTAGCCTTTCTCCTGAGCAAGTTCAGAAAGATCTCGATGCTTATGGCTCGCATGTTTCTTCAAGGCACATCTCTGATCTCCAAAGAGCACGTGAAGATAATAACAGGTTTTTTCGTGCCTGATAGTCTAGCTCCTAATGACCCTAATTCTATCACTATCACTACTGTTAACTCATCTCATAATTCTGGCAGTCAGTTGCGTATCCTAAAGCAAGTTAAAACTAATCCAGATCTTTTCAATAATGCTAATGAACGGAATTTCTATTTTCATAATATGTCAGGAATGAGAGGCTCTCTGCCTCAGTTTCGTAATGATTTGGCAAACTGTCCTTATGACATTGCAATGATTACTGAGACTTGGCTCCTCACAACGCACTTGGATGCGGAAATCATCCCTCCTGGATGGTCTATTTTTCGAAATGATAAAATTAAACCAACCTTTTTGGTCGATCAACGAGGAGGTGGTGTCTTTATCGCAGTTAACAATAAACTTTCTAGCTGTCTCATACCGGTTCAAGTACCCAATAATGCAGTTTTTGAAGTTTCTGCATGTAAAGTTCAGTTGAAGGATAGAAATCTGGTCTTAGTCTGCTTCTACATCCCTCCTGACTCTGTTGAACAGCAGTATGCTGATCTGGCGGAATCCATCTCGGTGATACATTCATCTATCCTTCCGGGTGATGAATTCTTATTGTATGGCTACGCAAATCTCAGGGGCGTTAAATGGGAGCCCAGCGAATTTTGCAGTTCCGTTTTTGACCCATCTAATATCAAAAAGCATCATGTTACATTTTTATCCGAAATTCACTCGCTTGGTTTGTTCCAATTATGTGATAAAATTAATAAATTCGGAAATGTTCTGGACCTCGTTTTCACTAGTTTCACTTCAAACTTTTCTTTAATAGAGGCTTCCTCTACTTGACGAAAAAGACGAGTGTTTACCACAATATTCTTGCCTTAACTTATTTCTCTTCCAACCATGAGTTTCGTAGTGACTCTAATAAGATCATAACCTATGATTTTATCAACGCTAACTATGAAATGATAAATTTTAAAATTTCTAATTTAGATACTTCTGACGACATCGTTGATGTGAATGTTGAAGCTGAAAATCTTATTGCCACTTTAATGTTTATAATAGATAAATACACCCCCAAACGTATTAATACCAAGTTATCTTGTCCCCCGCATATGGATAAAAGCCTTAGAATATTGCGTAACAAGCGCAACAAGGCCTACAGAAAATGGACAAAATCTAAATCAGTTGGTGACCATACTAGATTTCTGCATCTGCGCGAGCAATTTGAAATTAGTGAAGCGGAAGCCATTGCACATTATGACCGTAAAATAGTAAATAGTTTGATTGATCGTCCTAAAATGTTTTGGCAACACATTAATAACAAGCGCGGTACAAGTGGCTATCCGGCTTCTATGAATCTCGGTGATCGCTCATCTTCCGATCCTAAAATAATTGCAGATTTGTTCGCCAATTACTTTAAATCCAAACTAGCTAAGCCATTCAAGTTTGATCCTAGCAGGTTTTCTCATATTCCTGTTCATGATCAGAAGCTTACTGATGTGGTCCTAACTATTGATCAAATAACTTCAGCGTTGTTTGACCTAAATACTAATAAAGGTGCTGGCCCAGATCTCATTCCCCCAATTTTTTTAAAAAAAACTGCCCATACTGTATCTCGGCTATTGTCACCCTTATTCAATGCTTCCCTTCAGCAATCAATATTTCCTTTATGTTTTAAATCATAATACCTATTTTTAAGTCTGGGGATAGATCATACATTCGAAATTACAGAGGAATAAGCATTTTATCCTCTATTGGTAAAATTTTCGAAAAATTGGTTGCGAAAATATTAGTGGATATCGTTAGTCCAATAATCCATCCGTGTCAACATGGTTTCTTAAAGGGTAAGTCAACTGTCTCTAACCTGTTGGAATATTCTAGCTTCATTAGGCAAAAATTGTGTAACAGAACTCAAGTAGATTCTATCTACACTGATTTTTCTAGCGCTTTTCATGTTGTAGACCACGGTCTGCTACTTTTCAAGTTTGAGCGTTATGGTATAAGAGATGTTTTTTTGAAGTGGTTGAGGTCTTACTTGATGGATCGTACACAACAAGTTAAATTCCCTTCACATCTTTCTAAAACGACTACAGTCTCCTCTGGCGTTCCTCAAGGTAGTATATTGGGGCCCCTTTTATTTATAATTTTCATTAATGACGTGCCATTACTCTTGAACGATTGCAAAATATCCTTTTACGCTGATGACTTAAAAATCTTCAGAGCTATTGACTCAAATCAGGATTGTCTTATATTGCAAAACAATATTGACATTTTATCTGATTGGTGTTTGAACAACGCTATGCAATTAAACATAAAAAAATGTGCAGTAATAACATTTTCTAGAAAAATAGCTGGTTCTTTGCAGTATGACTACAATATTAGCAAGGAAAAGTTAAAACGTGTCTCTCAAATTAAAGATCTTGGAGTAATATTTGACACAAATTTGACCTTCAAGTCCCACATAGATAAAATTTCGCACAGTGGTATGGCTATGTTGGGTTTCTTAAAAAGGAGAGTCAAGGAATTCAATAACCCACATTTGTGTAAAACTCTTTTCTGTACGTTGTTGTTGCCTCTGCTTGAATATGAAAGTGTTGTCTGGTCACCTTCCACTCAGGTCGACTCATACAGGGTTGAAAGAGTACAAGTGCAATTCCTACTGTTTGCTTTACGAAGCCTTCAGTTTAGTAGCTACCGTTTGCCTTCTTACAAATGTAGGCTACTTTTGCTTGATATGACCACGCTTGAGAGAAGAAGAGAGCTTGCTTCGGCAACCCTTGCATTCGATTTAATTAATTATAATTTAATTTCGGACGAGCTCCTTTCCCGCTTTATATTTGTTGATCACAGGTTTAGTCTTCGAAACAATAGAATTCTGAAAATGGAGAATCATTCTTCTAATTTCATGTTGAATGATCCTCTTGCTTGTGCCATAAAAAACTTTAATTTGCATTCAGATTGCTTCAACAGTTCTGTAAGTAGAAATACTTACAAAAACAAAATAATGACTAAATTTAAGACTTTATTTGTAAGATAATATGTAAGATATTATTAAAATTCTTAGGTCTAATACAATCCTATTTTGTTTGCTGTTTAGATTATTGCAGTTGTAGTAATGGTTACTCAGTTTTTTTTTATGTATTTCTAATTTAGAATTAAGAATGATTGCTATTTATTCTATTATTATTATTATTTTTCTTTGTAAAATAGACTTTAGTTGTCTACATATATAAAAAAAACAAAAACTTTTGCTTCTCATCATCATCAATGGCGCGACAGCCCAAATCGGGCCCTGGCCTCCTGAAGTCGTCGCCCTGCTAATTTTTAAAATGGCTTTGCTGTCTTCATCAACCGAGTCTTCCCATCGCTTGCGTGGTTTGCCTACTGGCCGGTTACCACTTGCTTTGCCTTTAAGACCACGTTTGGGGATTCTTCTGTCTTCCATTCGCTCTACAGCCCACTGCAGTTTACGTAGCTTGATAAACGTTGAAGCTTCTGGCTCGTCGTAGAGTTGATACAACTCATGGTTGTATCTTATTCGCCATTCCGTTCCTTCCTTCACAGGTCCCAAAATTCTTCGGACGACCTTTCTTTCGAATGCGTTAACTGCTTTTTCGGAAGTTCGCGTTAATGTCCACGTCTCGCTGCCATAACGGAGCACAGGTCGTATAATAGTTTTTTAAATCCGCAGCTTATTGTTCCTGTGCACTTTCTTGGATTTCATTATTGGAAGTACCGAATAATACGTCTTATTTGCTAGTATTATCCGTCGTTTGATTTCGTCTGTTTCATTACCGTCCTTTGCTACATTAGCCCCAAGATATATAAAATTGTCCACACTCTCCAAATTATATTCCGCAATTGTTATGTTTTATCTGATTGGCGTTCTCCTTCTTGTTTGCGTCATTACTTTTGTTTTGCTTTCATTAATGCGAAACCCGACTTCTTTTGCGGCGGAGTCAAGATTGACAAATACCTCCTTAGCACTAGGGAAGGATCTTGCTAGAATGTTAATGTCGTCATCGTATGCTACTAGTTGGGTGGACTTGAATAGTAGTGTCCCGTTGGTGTCGACTGGGATTTTTCGGACGACATACTCTAGTGCCAAGTTGAAAAGCATGGGGGCTAGACCATCTCCCTGCTTTAAACCACATTCCGTTCGAAAACTGGCTGTGGAATCGGTTTGTTTTCGCACTTGGGATTCAGTGTTCGTCATTGTGAGTCTTGTTAGTCGGACTAGTTTTGGAGGAATTCCAAAGTCAAGCATGATTTGATACAGTACGCACCTGTCGATACTGGCGTATGCTTGTTTAAAATCTACGAATATTTGGTGCACGTCTGTGTTATATTCCCAGCATTTCTCAAGCACCTGATTCACTGAGAATATCTGGTCTGTTGTAGATCGTCCGGTATTGAATCCGCCTTGGTATTTGCCAATTATTTGATTAGTATAGGCCTTAAGACGACGTTCAATAATTTTTGTCAGTATTTTATAGGACGTACACAAGAATGATATACCTCTGTAGTTCTCACAGCAGAGTTTGTCTCCTTTCTTGTAAATTGGACATATAATGCTTTTTCGCCAGTCGTCGGGTATGATTTCCTGTGTCCAAATTTTGAATATCATGTTGTGCAGTATTTCAGCGACACAGTTTCCACCATTTTTCAGAAGTTCAACTGGTATTTCGTCAATTCCCGGCGCTTTGTTTCGTTTTTGGTCACATAGGGCTGCTTTGATTTCAGCAAGCGTGGGTGGTATCGATGATGGTTCATCTTCGCCAGTTGAGGCTTCAATTGAAATGTTGTCTGTCATTATCGGTGCTACTGGGACAGGATTCAAAAGATGTTCAAAGTAGGAAGGCCATCTCTTTTAGATTTCTTGTGCGTCGCTGATGATATTGCCCTCCACGTGTTTGCAGAGACTGGTTTTGGGCTTATATCCCTTTTTTAAGTCTTTTACTATTGTGTATGCGTCCCGCGTTTTATTTTTTCTCATGTCGTCGTCCATTTTTTGTATTTGGTCATTATGGTACTTCCTTTGTTTTCGTCTGCAGGTCTTTTTCGCATATCGCCTAAGCTCGTCATATCTTTCGTTTTTGGCTCGTGTTGGTCGTTCAGTAAAAATTTTGTAAGCTTCATTCTTTCCATCTATTGCGTCGCGACATTCTTGGTCGAACCAATCATTATTTTTTCGCCGCGCTTGATACCCTAATACCTCTTCCGCGGAGGATTTGATGCCGTCTCGTATTTTCATCCACGCATTCTCCACTGGCATATTTTGGATATTTTCATATATTGGTGTCAGGTGTTTATTACATGCTAGCATGTAAGCCTGCGCCACCGTTTCGTCGTTAAGCTTGTCGACATTGAATTTGCGAGCTCTACTCGTTTTCGAATATCCACGACAAGCTATTTTGCATCGATACTTAGCTCTGACTAGATAGTGATCAGAGTCACAATTCGCACCGCGGAGAGTTCGTACATCAAGTATGCTGGAAGCAGTCCTTTTCTCAATTAGAACGTGGTCTATTTGGTTAAAGGTGTTACCATCTGGTGATGCCCACGTTCGTTTGTGAATATCGCGATGTGGGAAGCACGTAGAGCTTACTATGATATTTTTGCTGCTTGCGAAATCAATAAGACGTTGGCCATTGTCGTTGGCTATGTCATGTCCTGTTGTTCCTCTATGAGCCTCCTCCTTTCCGACTTTTGCATTAAAATCCCCTAAGAAAATTTTTAGGTCATTCGAGGGCAGTGAATCATAGGTTGTTTCTAGGGTGGCATAAAATTCGTCTTTAATTATATTGTCCTTGTCTTCTGGTGGTGCGTGAACGTTGATCAACCAATTGTTGAATCAACCAATTGTTGAAAAATTGAGTCTTTATTCGGATTGCACACAATCTTTCACTTACTGGTCTGAACCTCGTGACCTGCTGTTTAAATTTTTTGTCAACGATAAAAGCGACTCCAAACTCTCTGGTTCCCGACAATTTTCCACTTGGATAGATTGTGTGTGATCTCATGTCCATGATTTCGCTACCGAGCCATTTCGTTTCTTGGATGGCAGTTATGTTGATGTTGTGTTTTGCCACTTCTTCGAGAAACTCTTTCAGAGCTCCTGTCCTAAATAAGGATCGAACATTCCAAGATCCAATAGAATAGTCCATTTTTCGTTTGCGAGGTCGTTGCCGTTGAGTCCATCCTTTCCGACGCTGTTCTTCAGGTTTCGGGACAGTGTTTTTTTTCCGGTGATGCGTTGTCGGCGCCTCGCCCAACCCCCGACCTGGAGGACCAGTCCTACTTATTTATTACACCCTAGTAGAAAAGGGTGGGAGTTTTGAGCTAAACATGACATGCTGGAGTTCTCACAGGTATGCTGCAAGTCCAACTATGTCATACTTTTTGCCTACTTCCTGAGACGCACATGGTGTTACTGGCCATTCAGGTTAATTCCATGTTCCCCTCCTCCTTTCTCAAACCGGGCTTGGGACCGTCAATAGCGGAGTTAATACAACATTTTAGCTCGATGGAAGTTACACGTACTGAGAAATTTGGTGTAAAGTGATTCATGAAAAAGTGTAGTTTGTATGGGAGGTGGTGAAAGGAGTGAAGAAACTCAAACAATTTGTATACCAAAAGACTGCATTTCTAATAGAAATAATATATTCCAAATTTCAAATTAATAGCTTTTATAGCTTCCAAGAATATTTGATTAATATATATTTTGAAAATTAGTCACTTTGTATGGGAGGGGGTAGAAGGACACCTAACAAACTGTGCAAGTTTCATTACAATCGGTTCAGCCGTTTGTGCGTGAAAGCGGTCGGACAGACAGACAGACAAAAATTTCAAAAATGTGTTGTTATGCTTAGTTATTGCTAAAGTAACTCAAAAAACTAACTTATAGCCATTTATAAACAAATAACAGACAGAAACTACAATTATATTTATATGTATAGATTATTAGTCAGATCAAAAAAAAAATTGACGATTAGCTTTACCCCTTCTTCTTCCTCCCATACAAAATGACAAAATTTTGCAATTCTACAATAAACAGATTTGATCAAAAAGCATAAGAGCTATTTATCTCAAATTTGAATCATATTACTTTTACGATAATTTCAATCTAATGTATTAAAATTATTCGAGGCTTCCCCCTCCTTCTATCACCTCCCATACAAACTGCACTTTTCTTTACTGTAAACAACATTTTTCTTTATTATTCTAATAATAAAGTATTGTAATCGGCACAAGAAAAAAAAAAGTTTGCTACCCTGAAATTTTTTTTTTTTCGCGTTTCATGACTAATTTAGCCTAAAAATTCAAAAAAAAAATGTAGATAGTTGCGGATCTCCGGCGGATACCCATTTTGGGGGGTGTACGGGTTCAGGAGAAGGCGGGGGGAGCGCTTAAACCGAAAAATACGAATTCAAATATCTCAACCATGGTAACAGCTAGGAAGCTTAAACTCAACATACATATAGAGGGGTTTGTGGGACAACTTTTAAAAATAATTTAATTTTTTTATCCATTGGGGTGCGAAAAGGGGGGGCTAAGAACCAATTCTCGGCCGAATTTTTTTTTCAAATGATTATATCTTCGAAATTACTTAACGTAAAAATTTGATATTTTGAGACCATTAAGGTGGCATATAGGTCCACTAGAATCAGTTTAGGTAAAAGCTAATTATTGTAAGGGGGAGGGTCGGGGGGGTGCAAAGAAAACACATAAAAATCAATATCTCGGCTATTTATTAAGCTATGTAATTAAATCTTGGAACCTAGATTAAGCTATACTAGAGAAATACGAGAAAAATATAACATTTGGACAAAATAGTAGTAGGAGGAAATGGGGAGCATTTCAAAAATGATGCACTTTCCAAAATTTCAAACCGTTATAATTCAAAATTAAGTACATATATCAAACTAAAATTTTGTCAAATTGTAGAACTAGGTAGTTTTTAAATTTGGTAATTTTACGTCGGGAGGTGTAAGGGGAGGGAGGTGGTAACCAAAAATGTCGAAAATTGAGTGATTTTTTAAGGGCTCTGGTGAAAGATACAAAATTTAAATTTTCCATGCGGATACATCTATTTGTTGTATATACAGAAAAAATAATAAAAATTCCACAATTGTTATGCACCGACCCCCCTGGTCTACCGTGCACAAGGTGTTTCATGTGCAATAAAAAAACCACATAAACTGAAAATTTAAAGGTAGAAACTTGAAAACTTGCGAAATGCATTTAAAAAAAATCATTAAAAGAATGAAATATTAACTGGTCGAATACCTTGAAAGCTTCTACTCCCTCCCATACAAAATGATTTTTTCGACCATTTTTAAGAAATTAATTATCACCTAATTAGTAAAAGCTATCAATGTGAAATTTTGCACAAAATCATTTGAAAATAGTTGAAATACTGCGTCAAAATTTTTGAGATCACACTTGCCGTTCTACCCCCTCCCATACAAAATTATGATTTCGACCAATTTCAATAAAACAACTGCTAACCAACAAATTTAAAGCTACGAACTTGAAATTTTGTGCGAGCACCTTAAAAGAGAAAAAAAAAGAAAATTGCGTCACAAATTTTGCGATTCCCCTACCTCTTCTACCCCCTCCCATACAAAATTATTTTTTCGACCATTTTTAGGAAATCAGTTATCAGCTAATTCTTAAAAGCTACCAATTTCAAATTTTGCGCAAAAAATTATAGAAATAATTGAAATGATATTACTTTAAAAGTTTTGCAATCGCGCTTGCCCTTCTACCCCCTCCCATACAAAGTATCATTTCGACCAATTTCATTGAATCAACTAATAACCAACAAATTAAAAGCTACGAACTTGAAATTTTGTACGAGCACTCTACAAGAGAAAGGAAATAAAATTGCGTCACAAATTTTACGATTCCCCTACCTCCTCTACTCCTTCCCATACAAATGTTTGGTTTCGTGAATGTAAAGTACACCGAATCTTATGAAATTCTATGCAACTTCGTCTATGGAACTGACATTCTATACAGAGAATATTGGACGTAATTCAAGCAATCAATTAAAAACTATTAACATCCACCCACTCATAAAAACTCAAACTTGCATAAATAAACGAACGAAATATTGATTATATGTACTGGAGCTTTTGAACGTTTCCGCAAAGTGTTAAATTGACAATTGCCCTGCCCAAGAACCCCCTTTCACTTAGTCTTCCCTAACCACTCTAACCTGCATATTGACTTTCCACACATACGCAACTCGTCCCAAGAATAATAAAGTTTCGCCCGACTTGTTGGCAGTTTATTTTCACTACGTTTACATTTTATCGAGCTGAAATCGTGCACTAAATATTTATTTAAAAACATAACAGGATTATGATTGGGCTTAAAGCCCAATCATATGATACTCTAGATGAGATGGAAATAACTTTAATATACCGGAAAATATGTCATCTCAAATTCTTTCGAATAGTGAATAGAGACTTTTGCATGGGAGGTGGTAGAAGTAGAGGGGGAGGTTTGTATTTTTCTTATATGACACCGAACATGGCATGCAAAATGCTTATTGCAGAGTTTAAAGTTTTTAGTTTTCATTATTTTTAATGAAATTGGTAATAGTTTTCCTGAAATTGGGACATTTGTATGGGAGGTGGCAGAGAAAGTGGAACATTTTAGATGATTTTGAAACTGCTTATCATCACCGTGCTTTGATTCAATTTCAAAGTCGATAGCTCTCATATATTCGAAGGAGAAATGCTTTTCTTGAATTTATAATACAGATATTTGTATGGCAGAAGGAGTGAAGAGGGGCTGATATTTTTTTCTAGAACTTAGTTCAATTATTAAGAAAAAATTTTGGCAAAATTTGAAGTTTGTACTTTTTCAAGTTTGAACGGAAATCGATAAAATGCATTTAACAAAATTTATACATTTGTATGGGAGGGGGTAGAAGGAGTGTACGGATCAAAACAATTTTTTTTTGAATTACTAATATTTCTATTTTTATACTTACTATACAAAATATCAAGTTGATATCTTTAACAGTTTCGAAGAAAAATAATTTAATCTAAATTTTAAAATTTCGTGAAATTTGTATGGGAGGGGGTAGAAGGAGTAAGGTGAAGTTGATAATTATTTTTAAAATAAATTGCAATTATACTAAAATTAATTCTGACAAAATTTCGTTTTCTTAGCTTTACTAGTTTCAATGAAAATCGAAAATATGTATTTTTCAAAACTGTCCATTTGTATGGGAGGGGGTAGAAGGAGTAAGGGGATCGGGTCAATATTCCGTGGTATTAATGACATCTATATCGTAATACTTTGACCTAAATTTCAAGTCTATAGCTTAAATAGTTTCAAAGAAAAATCTATTTCTTAATATTTCGAAATTTCATGAAAATTGTATGGGAGGGGGTAGAAGGAGTGGGGGGATGTAGCCCATTCACGAACTTAAAGTTACTTTTTTGCTAAAAATGACACACAAAAATTTTTAGCACCATAGCTCAAAGCTTTCGAGAGTTATGCTGTAGACAGACGCACAGACGGACAGACGGACAGACAGACAGACGGACAGACGGTCACTCGGAATCGAGGTTTTTGAGCGACAACAAATATTTCTGTACCCTTGGCGGCTCTGTGTGAGCGTTATTTCTTAGCTTTACAAACGGTAAGGCAAACACAATATACTCTCAGATTTCATCTAGAGTATAATTATCAGTAAGACTAAGAATATAGATGATTAGCTTCACTCCTTCTACCCCCTCCCATACAATATGACACAATTTCACAACTTTACAAAAAGTCGATTTTCCCGAAAAGTATGAATGCTATTGATCTGCAATTTAAAATATGTCGAAAGCATGATGTTTATAGTTATGTCATTCATAACTCGCCCCGCCTTTTACCACCTCTCATACAAATTGCACAATTTTACTAAATCCAATACACAAATTTTCGAAATGCGTATTCAATTTTTGAATCCTAAATTTCGTATAAAACATTTTGATAGCAACTCAACACATCCCTACAAAATCTCTTAAATTTTTTTTTTTTTTTACTTTTCGCCCAATCATAGTGCTATCATGTTTTTAATTTTGAAATGACTTAAACCTCAGTTTAAGGCCATATTAATGAGATAACTCATATTGACTCTATTACCTGCAAATACACATGCTAATAGACAAACAGACAACAATTTTAAATTTAGACTGAGTTAGGTCTACAAAAAGTCGTCATCAATAATTTTTTCCAAAATATCTTTAATGGACAAGCTTTTTGCTCCAAATGTTTTTAACATTTGCATAGAGGATACAATTGATATTCCGGTTTTAATTACGATCGATCTTTTGTCTAATCAAACATTTGATCAAAATTATATAATCCATTAATTGTTCTTGTTCTCTTCCCGAAAACCGGAACTCAGACCATTCAGAAGGCGCCATTAATAATTATTATAAATTATCCTTCGAAAAACAATGGCTCCGATCGATAAATTCTAGCAACAAAAGCTTCATCCCACTCATATTCAATAGTTCAATAATTTGCAACTCTTGTGCGACATATGGAATTAATTGCTGTAAAAAATCTCTCAACAATAATCAATTGAACCCATAATATCAATCAATTTATAATGACCGCACTATATGATCTTTTCATGTCACCGTACTGCGCTGAACAATGTTTTTACATTAATTCTACTAGCGTTCGGTTAGTGCTTTAAAGGTCATTGCGATTATTCTTAATCGAAATTGATATGAAGGCAGTGAAAAATTAAATTTCGCCTACAGCATAAAATATGATACAATTTTGCGTAATTGTTATCAATTTATGGCTGAATCGTGTATCGAACTGAAGAAAAATTCCTTTCATTGTAATTTAAGCATATTTTACTTTATTATTCAACTAAACTGGCTTATACAGTTTTGATTTCAACACAAAAGCTTGACTTATATTTCTCTTTCCTATTCGCAAAACCAAGGTAGCCGGATGTTCAAGAAATATTCACATCATATTTTTGGCTTGGTGTTGGAATTGTGAGCTGGCCGTTACCGGTGTTATGATAATTGCTGTATTCGTCCTTGTAAAATAGATCACGACTTGTGTTCCGCCCTCATTCGGAAAAGAGAATGTTGGCTAAACAGACGCTTAAATCCCCTACTTCCTATCTGGCGCAGATTAGTGTTTGGCAGTACGCTATATCCGATTACGTTTTCCTCTCACCAACGACGGGGTTAATCTACTCTAAAATTATTCAAATTTTAAGTGAATTATCTGATGAAAAAATGACAGTAAAATTAACAATAAAAAAAAACATATTCCAATGAATTTAAATGGCTCGATTACAGAAAAAAATTGTTGTCAAACGCATAAGATTAGCCTCAATGTATTCAAAAAATCTAATAAGAAATTCCCCAGTCAGTTTGTTAGCGAAAAAAAGCACTGAAATTCCACTTCTACTTTTCAAAAAGTCGTTATACTCAAAAATTGTATAAGACTATTTCCCTACTATCGTCACGACGAGACTCAGTTTTCTCAGGTGTGCAAAAGCTTCGGGTTTTTTTTTCGACGGGGGCCTTCAAGATTTAACACCCAACGGCCTCTCTCCGGTTGCAGCTTTACTCATTTTCCAACCATTTCTTCTTAGCTTATGCACCATTCTTCGTTGTTGCTTTTTCGTCATTTCACAGCAACAACAATATTTCTCAAGTAGTTTTTGTCGGTTACTGCTATTTACGGTTGTAGTTGCATTTTATTCGGCCGTGTATCTTAAGATAGTGGGTACGATTTACGCCTAAGCTCCATCTGATCGTTCAGTTTGCGGTTATCGCAGTTTCAGTAAAGTGCTCGCCAGTCAAGCACGGTGGCGGAGAGTGGCGTTTTTAAACTTATCATTAAATTTCTATTTTTATTTTAAATAAATTCATAACAATTTTTTAAGAAAATGTTTTTCAACGAAATAAGCCATTCACGAGTTTAAAGCGTACAAAAATAACAACATATCGGTTTGTGTGATAATTTTTTTTTTTTAATCGTTGTGTTCGATTTTAAAACAGAAAATTTTCATATCTCGTAATTTAAAAATAAAGTGAATTTGTTTATTGAATAAATTTAGTGTTGATGCATGTGTGTAATTTCTGCTAAATATCGATCGAAAGGAAATCAAAAGTGGTGAAAAATAATAATATAGAAAGAAAATATTATAGCATAAGCTAAACAAGAGAAATTGTTTGTTTGGAACGAAGTAGAGCATATACAGAATCATTCGCTATGGGTCTACTGAGTGGGATACCTTGGATCTATGGAATATTATTGATCATTTATTCAGGTAAGTTAGCACTGAAATGCAAAATTTTAGGTAATTTTTTTCCCCCGGTTCATATTAACAGTTCAAGTCTGAATCGAAGGCAGAAAACGAAAGACTTAGGCCAGTAACCCGATTTTTTAAGTTCAATAAGCGTAATTTCTTTAATATGAAGAATGACTTAAATATTTTTGAAATGTTTTATTTTTGAAATATTTAAGTGGGCGGAATGACGAAAATGAAATATGATCATATTTTCATATTCTTTCCAAATATAGAGAAAAAAATTTTCAGAAAATATGGAGAATTTATTTAACTTGTACTTAAATTTTGAGGTTTAGTTTTGTTCTCTGCTCTGTGATTTAGCGTTTTAATTTCAAGTTATTGATTTCACTGACTATCTAATTCCGGATTCATACAAATTATCGAATATTTATCACAATAGAAACCAACGTAAGAAGATATTGCACGAATGACTTAGGCCAGTAACCTGACTTTTTTTTTTTTGTTTATTTGCGTCTGTTTATTATGTACGTTTATTTTATTTTTCTTCATTTTTTTTCTTGAATTTATCACTGGTATGTCTTCCTCATTATTTGCATAATCAAGTGATTTTTGCTATAAATGATGAAAAATTTCTTCATCATCTTTGCAATTATAGTCGAGAAGATGACGGAAAAAAAGCGAAAGAAATTGCTTGGTTCTTTTTTTGAAGTTTTTTGTCGCAACGTTCAGTTTTGGATCATTCGAGTACTAGTTTGCGACGATTAAAAAAAAACTAATTAATACAAGAGTGTACCTAATTAGAATTGAATATTTTCACTTTAAAGACTAATAGGCTGTTCAAGTGCAATGAAATTTTTGGATGTAAAATCATAGATGGCGAAATAAAAATGTACGAAATTTTCACACAAAATTTTCATTTCACTTGAACACAGGGCTGGTCCGGTCCTTCCTATAGTTACTCCATGGAACACTAGAGGTGCATTACCATAGTTTGGCAAAGATGAAGCCCGATAATTGGAACGAAATTTAGAAAAAGTGTCAACCTTTTTTTTTTTTGTTACGTTCTTAACATCAAGAACTGTTTGAAGTTTTTAAATATTTAACTAAAAAGCGTTAAACAAAAATTTTAAAGGATCAATTTATCTTAGGGTGGATGAAATTGGCAAAAGAAAACCACTAAGCTCACTACTCCACGAATGGTGAATTGGGGATGGTGAATTCGCAGGTGTCGATTGTGACATTTGTGCCAGACTCTGATACAGTATGTCACCTTTTTACATGGGGTGACTCTATTCCTACCGAGGTGCAAATGGAGCACTTCTACCAGGCGGCATGTTTTTCGGGTGGCATCATCCATCAAAAGCCCCAAAAGATGAACTATAAGACTGCATTCTGTCGCCAAATTTTGTCATTCTAGAAAATGTGACTTTATTACAATAGTGTTGTCAGAAATTATCCAAAAACCTTACGACAGCACTAAGTCCATAATTTTTCGAATTACAGTTCATTTTTTTTTACAAAATTATTAGAAAATATTTTCTGTAACTCAATCTATCAAATGTTTATGCCTTAGATGAAATCTGAGAGTATTATTAGTTTGCCACAAAATTTGTAACGCTAAGGGATAAGGCTCGGAGAAAAAAATGCATGATACTGAAGTTAATATTATCACTCGAAAATCTCAAAACCGGATGTCCATCCATCCATCTGTCCGTCCATGCCCTCTCTAGCTTGATTGCTACTGATCTGCGATTGATATCATGTCGAATGCATAATGTTTATAGTTATTTCTGAAATCCTCACTAAGAACTCGCCACTCCTTCTACCACCTCCCATACAAACTGCACAATTTCACTAAATCCAATACAATAATTTTCTCAGTACCTGTTAAATATTTGAGGTTTAATTTGGAATATAACATTCTGACAGCAACTCTAGCATGATATGAAAAAATTAGTTCAATGTCGTTACCCCTTCTACCATTCCCCATACGAAATTTCTTAAAATTTTCTTCATCTGCATTATCGCACGATTGGACCTTACGCACAATCGTAGTGTTGTTCATCGTTGTGATAATTTTTCATATTTTAAAAAATACATTTCTTCCAACCGCCCGAAACGTCTAACAACAATTTTTTCACCTTGTCGTCAATCAAAAAACAAAAATTGTCACAGTTTTGTCGAAATTGTTTAGCACCATCTTATATTTATTTATTTATATATGTAGACAACTAGAGTCTATTTTACAAAGAAAAATACTAATAATAATATAACAAATAGCAATCATTCTTAATTCTAAATTAGAAATACATAAAAAAAAACTAAATAACCAATACTACAACTGCAATAATCTAAACAGCAAACAAAATAGGATTGTAAAGGGTTTTCAAATAAGGACTTGACAACTTTTTTTCAAAGTAAATTTTTAATAATTTGCAGACGTTGTTCCTTCGTGTACTTTACCATGATAAAAATGTTAAGTTTACTGAATAGATTGACAGTGACAGTTCGATGATTAGTGAAAGGGTGCGTTCACAAATTGAATTCAAAGTTGTCAAGTCCCTATTGGAAAACCCCTTTAGTCCATATAAAGGGTTTTCCAATAAGGACTTGACAACTTTTTTTCAAAGTAAATTTTTAATAATTTGCAGACGTTGTTCCTTCGTGTACTTTACCATGATAAAAATGTTAAGTTTACTGAATAGATTGACAGTGACAGTTCGATGATTAGTGAAAGGGTGCGTTCACAAATTGAATTCAAAGTTGTAAAGTCCCTATTGGAAAACCCGATATTAGACCTAAGAATTTTAATAATATCTTACATATTATCTTACAAATAAAGTCTTAAATTTAGTCATTATTTTGTTTTTGTAAGTATTTCTACTTACAGAACTGTTGAAGCAATCAGAATGCAAATAAAGGTGTTTTATGGCACAAGCAAGAGGATCATTCAACATGAAATTAGAAGAATGATTCTCCATTTTCAGAATTCTATTGTTTCGAAGACTAAACCTGTGATCAACAAATATAAAGCGGGAAACGAGCTCGTCCGAAATTAAATTATAATTAATTAAATCGAATGCAAGGGTTGCCGAAGCAAGCTCTCTTCTTCTCTCAAGCGTGGTCATATCAAGCAAAAGTAGCCTACATTTGTAAGAAGGCAAACGGTAGCTACTAAACTGAAGGCTTCGTAAAGCAAACAGTAGGAATTGCACTTGTACTCTTTCAACCCTGTATGAGTCGACCTGAGTGGAAGGTGACCAGACAACACTTGCATATTCAAGCAGAGGCAACAACAACGTACAGAAAAGAGTTTTGCACAAATGTGGGTTATTGAATTCCTTGACTCTCCTTTTTAAGAAACCCAACATAGCCATACCACTGTTCGAAATTTTATCTATGTGGGACTTGAAGGTCAACTTTGAGTCAAATATTACCTCAAGATCTTTAATTTGAGAGACACGTTTTAACTTTTCCTTGCTAATATTGTAGTCATACTGCAAAGAACCAGCTATTTTTCTAGAAAATGTTATTACTGCACATTTTTTTACGTTTAATTGCATAGCGTTGTTCAAATACCAATCAGATAAAATGTCAATATTGTTTTGCAATATAAGACAATCCTGATTTGAGTCAATTGCTCTGAAGATTTTTAAGTCATCAGCGTAAAAGGATATTTTGCAATCGTTCAAGAGTAATGGCACGTCATTAATGAAAATAATAAATAAAAGGGGCCCCAATATACTACCTTGAGGAACGCCAGAGGAGACTGTAGTCGTTTTAGAAAGATGTGATGAGAATTTAACTTGTTTTGTACGATCCATCAAGTAAGACCTCAACCACTTCAAAAAAACACCTCTTATACCATAACGCTCCAACTTGAAAAGTAGCAGACCGTGGTCTACAACATCAAAAGCGCTAGAAAAATCAGTGTAGATAGAATCTACTTGAGTTCTGTTACACAATTTTTGCCTAATGAAGGTTGAATATTCCAACAGGTTAGAGACAGTTGACTTACCCTTTAAGAAACCATGTTGACACGGATGGATTATTGGACTAACGACATCCACTAATATTTCCGCAACCAATTTTTCGAAAATTTTACCAATAGAGGATAAAATGCTTATTCCTCTGAAATTTCGAATGTATGATCTATCCCCAGACTTAAAAATAGGTATTATGATTTAAAACATAAAGGAAATATTGATTGCTGAAGGGAAGCATTGAATAAGGGTGACAATAGCCGAGATACAGTATGTGCAGTTTTTTTTAAAAAAATTGGGGGAATGAGATCTGGGCCAGCACCTTTATTAGTATTTAGGTCAACCAACGCTGAAGTTATTTGATCAATAGTTAGGACCACATCAGTAAGCTTCTGATCATGAACAGGAATATGAGAAAACCTGCTAGGATCAAACTTGAATGGCTTAGCTAGTTTGGATTTAAAGTGATTGGCGAACAAATCTGCAATTATTTTAGGATTGGAAGATGAGCGATCACCGAGATTCATAGAAGCTGGATAGCCACTTGTACCGCGCTTGTCATTAATGAGTTGCCAAAACATTTTAGGACGATCAATCAAACTATTTACTATCTTACGGTCATAAAGTGCAATGGCTTCCGCTTCACTAATTTCAAATTGCTCGCGCAGATGCAGAAATCTAGTATGGTCACCAACTGATTTAGATTTTGTCCATTTTCTGTAGGCCTTGTTGCGCATGTTACGCAATATTCTAAGGCTTTTATCCATATGCGGGGGACAAGATAACTTGGTATTAATACGTTTTGGGGTGTATTTATCTATTATAAACATTAAAGTGGCAATAAGATTTTCAGCTTCAACATTCACATCAACGATGTCGTCGGAAGTATCTAAATTAGAAATTTTAAAATTTATCATTTCATAGTTAGCGTTGATAAAATCATTGGTTATGATCTTATTAGAGTCACTACGAAACTCATGGTTGGAAGAGAAGTAAGTTATGGCAAGAATATTGTGGTAAACACTCGTCTTTTTCGTCAAAGTAGAGGAAGCCTCTATTAAAGAAAAGTTTGAAGTGAAACTAGTGAAAACGAGGTCCAGAACATTTCCGAATTTATTAATTTTATCACATAATTGGAACAAACCAAGTGAGTGAATTTCGGATAAAAATGTAACATGATGCTTTTTGATATTAGATGGGTCAAAAACGGAACTGCAAAATTCGCTGGGCTCCCATTTAACGCCCCTGAGATTTGCGTCGCCATACAATAAGAATTCATCACCCGGAAGGATAGATGAATGTATCATCGAGATGGATTCCGCAAGATCAGCATACTGCTGCTCAACAGAGTCAGGAGGGATGTAGAAGCAGACTAAGACCAGATTTCTATCCTTCAACTGAACTTTACATGCAGAAACTTCAAAAACTGCATTATTGGGTACTTGAACCGGTATGAGACAGCTAGAAAGGTTATTGTTAACTGCGATAAAGACACCACCTCCTCGTTGATCGACCAAAAAGGTTGGTTTAATTTTATCATTTCGAAAAATAGACCATCCAGGAGGGATGATTTCCGCATCCAAGTGCGTTGTGAGGAGCCAAGTCTCAGTAATCATTGCAATGTCATAAGGACAGTTTGCCAAATCATTACGAAACTGAGGCAGAGAGCCTCTCATTCCTGACATATTATGAAAATAGAAATTCAGTTCATTAGCATTATTGAAAAGATCTGGAATAGTTTTAACTTGCTTTAGGATACGCAGCTGACTGCCAGAATTATACGTGGTTATTTTCTTACAAACTTCCGGCTTGACTTCAGTACATCTATGATTGAAAAATGTAGCATTGTTTTCAAAATAGTATTGTCAAAGCATTCTCCACAAAAGTATGTCCGAAAAATTTCGGTTTTCTCGCAGTCAGAAACAGTTGTCCTTTACAAAATTTATTTAATTTTGCTTATTATCTTCTCGATTTTTTTTTTTTTTGACGGAAACCTTACAAATTATTTCTCTAATGTCACAAATTGAAACCAAATTTCGTAGAAAATTAATATTTTTCTGAGGCATTTCCGTCAAAATTTATCGCCTGTTTTTGGGAGTCCAATGCAAACACGTTATCAGTCTGCGTCGAAGAGAAGAACACCGATTGCCCTATTGCAATATTTAGAACTACTTGATTTTGGCTCGAATCAACTATGTACACAAAGTCTTCCGTACCCTTCTCAATTTCGGGAGATTAAAAGCGATCACTCTTTGTACAAAGCAAGCATCAAATTCGAATAAAAATGTATCCTGTATTAATTATTTGCAAAGAGCGTGGCATTAATAAAATGATCCGGGCAGCAAATCATCTAATAAAAGAAACAATTGAACAGCGTACTAATCTTTAAAATTGAAAATTATGCGAAAAAAAAACTAAAAACAGACAAGTAGAAAGCTGTGGGTAAGAGAATGCAAAAATTATAATTAATATGAGTGATGTCAAGTTTCGTTACTTTTCGGTACCAGTAAATATTCGTTAGTTTGACAAAAGTAATCGTTACATTTTATTTGCTACTAAGTACTAATTTTTTTTTAAATGACTGCCATATCATGTTGCTACGATAGATAAGCCAGTTTTACCAATCAGAAATTCAAATATAAGTAAAAACTTCAGAGGAAACAAAATTTCTGCTTTAATGCGAAGAAAATCTACATTTTCTTCAACAAAAATCCCTCAAATTGATAAAACAAAATCACTTTATCATCCCAGACATTAGAAATTTCTACGATCTGGTATCCCACAACCCTAACACTAGTAACGAACGACTGCCTGCCCTTGCCCTGTCGCTCGAGCCTAACGCCACAACTTTGCTCGCCGACATTCTTGGTGTGGAAGAAACGAAACGAGAAAAAAACTTTATTTTCTCCGTAGACTTTGCTGAAAAGTAGAGTAAGAGTATTCCTTTTCGTTTTTACTTTCGAATGGCGATACGGCGTTATGTACTTATGTGGGTTTCCCTCCTGTGATGTAACGAAAAAGCAACTAAGCGTTACTTTCGGTATAGATACTACTTTTGTATGTGGAAAGAATAATCGAGTAACGAAAAGTTTTGACACTACAGTTACTTTTTCGCTAGCTATTTTTGTTACTTAAGTAACGAGACTTCCGTGGCGTAGTGGGCAGCGTGCTTGCTTCTCAGTCACTAGGTCGTGGGTTCGATTCCCACTCCAGACGGGATTTTTTTAAGCGCGAATTTTTCAGTTGCTACTGGTGATAAAAAATTATTCGCAATAAAATGGGGAAACGGTGTAAAAGTGAAACAGTTCCACTTCAAGAAGACCTAGATACTCATTAGATGGTTTCTGTTCGCTTTCTATCATTCAGTCGTCCCCCATAACATCTGCAAATATTTGTCAGAAAGCAGCCAGTACAACTGAGCAATATACCAGCTTCTCCACTCGCTACGGTCGTTCTCACTCCCCTTCCCCAACCTTCCCAATCCCATTCCTTCCCTCCATGACTGTGTTTGTGCATTGCACATAAAGGCCGAAATTGCCTATAACACAGGTCATTCTGTAAAAAAAAAAATATAAGTTTGCTCATTTTGTTACTTAAGTAACGAATATAAGTTTGCTCATTTCGTTACTTAAGTAACGAATATTAGTCTGTGTCGATACTTTGTTATTTCGGATTTCGGTGGGTACCGAGTATTCGTGTAACCAATTGTTACTTTTTTGATATCACTAATTAATATTTATATTTATAATAATTACTTTAATTCTTTTTTTTAACGTAATTGGATTCGAAAATTAATCCAATTTTCAAGTTTTTATAATTTTTTCCTTATTGTGACACAAAAGGATTAAAACAAATTTGTCAGATTATAGTTATATAATCGTGTACACTTTAACTAGAAAGACTAGTAAAAATAACGCTTGTCGTATACTGAATGGGATTATGTCCCGAGGCGTTTAAAAGTTGAATGAATAATTTGAATGAAAGGAAATATTTCCGGATTTCATTCGGTTGTAATTTAGTAATCATGTAATTTCGGTTTCTGTTGAGACCTTTATCATTCAATCAATCAAATGTCTGTTAAGATCCTCTATAGGGGCATAGGACAGAAACAATTCTCTTCCAAAAGGCGCGATCCTTGGCATCGGCCCTTAACTGTTGCCAGGACTTGTTTATTCTTCTGACCTCGTGGTCGATCAACCTTACGTCCTCCTTGATTATTATAATCCAGAGCCTGTTTGGCGATGTTTCGCTCTGGTTTCTTAAAAGTGTGACCGATCCACTGCCACTTCCATTTTTGAATCTCAATACCTCTGTCTGTCCAGTTGTACTCCAAAGTTTGTAGTTGATCAGAATATTCCTAAAATGAGTCGGAGATATTAGTTCACGAAAGTTTACAGAACGGTCACTTTCCACGTATTATAACCATATAACTACACGGATTTGATGCATGCGTCAAAAACTCGCAGCTTCGTACGAAGGGAGATCTCTCCTAACCTCCAGAAATGATACCGAAGCCCTGCGTCATCAGCATAATCAAAGTGACTTAAAACCTTTATCAAATTGATCAAAAATTTAAAAATCTGGAAATCCTTGTATCAAAATATGATGCACTGTGAAAACATTCACCGAACTAAAAAGGTAGAATTTAGTCATAAATTCGGCTCTAAAACCTTTCTAATGGCTAGCAGAAGACCAGTTACACTCTATCATATTCTTAAATAGGGGGAGTACAATGGTCTAGAAGCTATAATGAAGCCTAGTAAGTAGCGTGTTGGTCTACAATGTGAGCGCTGTGAGTTCAAAACTCGGTCAATGTATAATTCCGGCACACTGCTTGCATGAGTATAATTGGGTCACCTTAATCTGCGAAAATAAAAATTAATAGATAAATGTTTGATCGAAAGGCTAACAACCCTTTCATAAAAACAAATAAATGTTAAGGAACCTGAGCGTTTGGAATCCAAGGCTCGATTTGTGCTGTACTGCCATTGATGATGACAATGTACTTAATTGTATGGTCACAGTGCAATGTTTCCTTTGCGAGACCATTCTCCTACAAAACCTAAACCTAGTTGTAAATTTTAGTTCGAATTTTTCGAAAGG
Organism: Chorisops tibialis; assembly: GCA_963669355.1. Taxonomy (NCBI): domain Eukaryota; kingdom Metazoa; phylum Arthropoda; class Insecta; order Diptera; family Stratiomyidae; genus Chorisops; species Chorisops tibialis. The sequence continues at coordinate 259,577,422 of OY770262.1, read as the reverse complement.
ATATTTAACTTAATTTTGACTTTTCTGTAAACAGGCAAATGTAACCGTGCTTCGCACGCGTATTTTATACTAAAAGGCAGGATATTTTATAAGGCCCACCTTGTTATTGCTGAATAAATGAATCCCTTCATCCACCCCTGAGTTGCCAAACTCAGTTCAGAACTTAAAATCTGTGTATTGCAATGAAAAAAGACGTTATGTTTTAATGAGGGCTAAATAATAATAAATAATTTTAGATTTTCTTGTATTTGAACTCATGACATGGCCATCTAAAGTTGTCCATGTAAAAAAGAACATTGTCATTTTGGGAAAATTGAAATTTGCAAAAAAATATTGAAAAAAGTTGCATCGTCCGAACTCGGTGAGATCGCGTGGCAGCCGAGCATCTACCACTGAACCACCGATGCTGATGAACTTGTTTCGCCAAAGTTTTGTCATAATTTTTGAATCTATTTTAATTTGAGTCTTTTTGTTAGTTTTGAACTGAAAAAATCGATATAATTTTGAATTCATGCCTAGAATAGAAGTTACTTGAAATTATAATATTTTTACTTCAGTCAAATCGCAAAAAAAAAAATTTCGTAAAAAGAATATCGGCCGGGAATCGAACCCTGGCCCACTCACGACTCAGGCGAGCATTGTTTCACTGAACCACCGACACTAATGAAATTATCTCGGTAAAACTTAGTAATCTGCCTCGAGACTTCAAATATATGCACAGTTTTTGCTTATTATATAGATTTGAAAATATGATATTCTTCCAGAATGACGCTACAGTCCAAATCGGGCCTTGGCTTCCTGACTTTTCGGTTCCTTAACAGGTTATTAGTCCTTCGCGCAACCCTCTATTAAGAATTTTCATTTTCGTAGATTGAGGTAACTAAAGTATAACCAAGCAGGTATTGTGCTGGAATTATGCGTCGACCGCGATTCGAACTCACAACCTTCGCATTGTAGACTAACACGCTACCCATTAGGCTACACTCTAGCTTAATATTCTTACTCTATTCAAATCATAAGGAAACACTTTCGGAAAAAAGAATATCGGTCGGGAATCGAAACCAGGCTCGCCCGCGTGGCGGAGGAGTTTTTCAGAACAGATATTGACAAAATTGTCTTCGCAAATCTTAGTCACCTACTTCACGTGACTTCAAATATGCGCACAGTTTTTCATTATTATATAGATCTGGCAAACACAGTTTTTTGATGGTTTGGTAAATGTTGTCACAGTGCATTTCGAATTGAAAGAAAAAATTTCCGGATTCTACACTGTTACCAGCTTGATCGGGCTGAAATTTGTTGTGTGTCATTTTTAGCAAAAACGTAACCTTAAGTTCGTGAACGGACTACACCTCCGCACTCCTCCGAAATTTAAAAAAATTGATTTTTCTTCGAAACTATTTTAGCTGTTGACTCTAAATTTGGGTTAAAGTATAATGATGTATATATCATTTCCATCACAAAATATTGAGCCGATCCCCTCACTTTTTCTACCCCCTCCCAAACAAATGCACAATTTTGAAAAAATGCATTTTTTCGATTTTCATTGAAACTAGCAAAGTTATAAAAATGGATTTTTGCGAAAATTAATTTTATTATAATTGCAATCAGTCTTTTAAAAGTTATCAACTGTACCTCACTCCGTCTACCTCCTCCCATACGAATCTAACGAAATTTTGAAATTTCATTAAAATTAGTTTGCTTTGAAACTGCCAAAGCTATTGACTTCAAGTTCTGTGGAAAGTATAATAATATAAATGTCTTGGTGTTTTCACAGTGCATTTCGAATTTAAGGAAAAGATATCCGGATTCTACACTGTTACGCTTTATTATCTCTCTGCTGAGAGTTTGATAAAGGTCTCAGCAGAAACCAAAACGTCACGAATAATAAAGCGTAACAGTGTTGAATCCGGAAATCTTTTCTTTCAAATATAAATGTCATTGACGAGGGAAAATTTTGTTTTGATTCGTTTATTCTTTCTACCCCCTCTCATACAAATGCATAATTTTGGTAAATGCATTTTATCGATTTCCATTAAAAGTGGAAAAGGTAAAACTAACAAATTCAAAATTTGGTCTCACCAGAGACCGAAACGTCACGAGTAATAAAGCGTAACAATGTAGAATCCGGAAGTCTTTTATTTAAATTTTTTTTTTACTCAATCCGCTTTGCATCTTTATGGCATAAGAGCTGTGCGCGACATATTACATTCTCCATAATAAATTGTAGAGGAAGCTGATAGTCAAAAAAATGTGCGTGTTTTGATTCTGTTTGTGTAATAATTGTAATCGCACTACAGCACTCTTGATAATTTTTACTAGAATTTCTATTTTTCATATTGAAAACGAACGCAGTTCACCATAACATAAACAATAATACCGATATTTTATACTATGACGATTTTAATTAACCTTGAAAATTATAATCGAAATTCTAATTTTAAAGAAATCTTTAAGTTTCATTTTCTAAAAAAATTTTCTGCTATAAGACGAGCGCTTTTTTCAAAGGAGGTAGGAAAAGCCTACCAGGAATTGTGCGTGCCACTGGAACATGCTGTACAAGATATTACTGCAGATCGACATAAGCCAGATGGGACAAAATGCATATACGAAAAAATCCAAAAGTTTCACCAACCATAACTGAGATTTAGAATATTTTTACCGAATTATTAACATTAAACGACCAGTGAGCGATTTTAATTAGTATCTAGTCAAAATCAAATTCGAAATCGTCAAAAAATCACTTTGAGTTTTCGATATCCCAATTTTTAATTTCTTATCTGCTGATCTACGTCAGATGAAGACATCATAGCTTAATTTAACCCTACTTAGTCCTAGAGATTATTTTTCACATTTATCTTACAGGGTCAGCTTTGAAACAATCAAATGCTCAGGTGGAAAACAAAAAGTTTAATGTCAATAAATTAGGAACCGAAAGATACCATGTTTTACACAGAACCATTCATTCCAAAGCTTAGAAATTAATAAGCATCTTGTTTAAATTTTGATCAAAAAAATAAGTTGTTGCAAGTAAAGATTTTTGGATTTCACACTGCTATGCTTTATCAAATTTGACGATTCGGTCTCTGCTGAGAGAAAACATTCACCAAACCAAATAAATTGTTGTTAATTTTCTAATAGATAATAAAAAATTATGAAATTACCCATTGCTAGATCGCATAATGATGAGCTTAGTTGTGACCAAGTGGCTAACGTAATGCTAAGATCCTGCCCAATGTACAATTCCAGCACATGGGTTTATCTGGGATACCTCAACCTGTGAAAGTGCAAAGTGTAATACCATATTTGGCGGGCTACATGCGTTTTTACTGTTTGAGGTCCGAGATTTCGTCTGTCTGTGTCTCGACAATAACTCGAAAAAACTCTAACAGAAAGTCTTAGGAGTAGTCGCAAAATATTTGTCACATCATCGGACAGATGCGCATCATTTTTGGAATTAATCGCCTACTAAGAACGGAAGATATGAGTAACCAAAAAATAAAATGTTTAAAAATGAAAATTGCTTAACCGATTGAAAAAAATTCTAAGACAGAGTTGAAGAACAGTTTAAACAATTTTTTTTTTGTTTAATGTGTTTTTTCGTTATGACATAAGTTTCGAGATAAATAAAACTTTGCTTATATTGGACCCCTTTGCACTTTATCTTCATCCAGATTGCAAAAATACAAAAGTTTAGTTTTTGAGCTCAAAAAATTAACATCTTTTACATATTTGAATATTTTCATAAATTTCGGATTTTTGCATTTGGCGGTATCTGTTAACTTTGTTTGGTCGTACTATGAATTGGAAGGAACTTTTTGACGGAAAGCTAATTTTGTCTATCAAAAAGCTGTTATATATCTATTCTCGTGTAGTGTGGCTATAAGATTTTTCACAGACAAATTTTTCGAAACTTAAAGAAGATACATAGTATCAAATGCCAATGCTATGCCAAATACTGAAGTAGCGTGTTGTATGTGAGTTCAAATCTCACTCGACGCTGATTCGGAAAAAAGAATATCGGAATATTCCAACATCCTGTCTGTGTAAATATTTCTGCGGCACTTCCATCAGCGAAAACAAAAATTGGTAGACAGTTCGTGAAGTTCAAGAAGCCAAGAACAAATTAAAATTATGAACAATTTCTTTTGAAAAATTCTCGAAATTTTCTTCTTCTTTTCTTCCCAACAAATCAAATATTGAACTAATTATTTCCATATTTTGGAATCGCCAACAATCAACTTGTCCCACATTACAAGATATGCGATTGCTTTAGGTCGGTAATTAAAAAAAAAATAGTAAGAGCTAAATATGCTGCGCCCACATGCTATCAAAAATAAAATTGTTTGCAAAATTGTTTCAAGTTAGACACGTCTTTATGAGAAAAAAAAAAAAACTCAAATCATACATTATTTCGAAAATGACATAATTTGGTAGTCCACCACCAAAAAGTTTTTCTGTTTATGGCGATTTCATGGTCACATACATTCGCTACATTAAAAAGAAATAATATCATTTGGAAAATGAGATTAAATTTTTAGGATATGTTGACAAGTTTTTATGTGATCTTAAAATATTTCAGTTCACTTTTTTTTTTTTTTTGACATACTTTCACTTAAGAAACGAACGACAGGTTTTTGGCTTTTTTTTGTCGTTTCCAAAAATGAAAAGAACACTTTCTTCGTATGTAGAAAGACACGAAAACGTGCGATGTCAAACGAAATGAGAGTAAAAATTTCTTTCGAATTTTATGAAGGTTAACCACCTTAAGATTTATGAAAATTTAATCAGTTATAATATACAAAATATTAAATGTAGAGATAAGAGTGTCACTATCGTTTTCTATCAGAGTCTTTCCAAAACAAAATCATGGGAAATTATGCAGTTGTTTCTTCTTTTCGTCCGTATTTGTGGTTAATTTTAAGATATTTCGGTTGTTTTCTTTGTGGTACTAAAATTTTGCCCCGAAGCTAAAATTTGGCAGAAATTATTCCTAAGAATTCTTTAAAATTCAAATTCATTTCGGGGTTTCATCTCTACCGCAGAAATTATCTTCGCAAGAATTTCTTCTCTTGATGTATGGTTTTAATAATTGAAAATCGTTGTGCCAATTTTTTGATCTCTGATTTATTTACATGGATCACTTCATCGTACAGAAATACATGCAATCTAATTTTGTATTGAAAAATGGCACAACGACGGAGCGATTATATTCAAGACAAAAAAATGGTAGAATTCCAAATCTCTTTCAGTAGAATTTCGCTTAATTTGATTGCGGTCTGAATTTATTTTGCATAAATCTGAATAGTCTTTTTTTTCTCTTAAAAATAATTTGAAACGCATCTACGTTAGATTCTTTAAAAAGATAGATTGAGATTTTGTGACTTAAATACGGAAGTCCAGCAGAGGGTATACGGTGCTGTAAATCTAGAGTGGTCACCGGTAACCAATGTTTCTTAATTTATAAAATCATCAAATCTATACACATAAATATAATTGTAGTGTCTGTCTGTTATTTGCTTATAAATGGCTATAAGTTAGTTTTTGAGTTATTTTAGCACTAACTAAGCATAAAAACACATTTTTGAAATTTTTGTCTGTCTGTCTGTCTGTACGACCGCTTTTCACGCACAAACGGCTGAACCGATTGTAATGAAACTTGCACAGTTTGTTAGGTGTCCATCGGAATGAAATCTGCTTTTGGTTTTATTTCACTCTCCTCACGCCTTCTACCCCCTCCCATACAAAGTGACTCATTTTCAAAAATATATATTAATCAAATTTTCTTGAAAACTATAAAAGCTATTAATTTGAAATTTGGACTATATTATTTCTATTATAAATGCAGTCTTTTGGTATACAAATTATTTAAGGTCTGCCACTCCTTCTACCACCTCCCATACAAACTACACTTTTTCATGAACCACTTTACACCAATTTTCTCAGTACGTGTAACTTTCATCGAGCTAAAATGTTCTATTAAATCCTTAATTAACATTATTATGAATATCGAGATAAAATTAACCGATTAGCTTCACTCCTTCTACCCCCTCCCATACAATGTGACACAGTTCCACGCCTTCACAAGAATTCGATTTTCTTGAAAAGTCTGAATGTTACTAATCTGAAATTTAAAATATATCAATTGCATGATGATTGTAGTTGTTTCTCAAAAAATCACCAAAAACCCCCTTCTCCTTCAACCACCTCCCATGTAAACCGCACTTTTTCATAAAATACTCTAAACGAATTTTCTCAGTACATTTAAATTTCATCGAGGTGAAAATTTAAACTTAATCCTTAATTAGCATTATTATTAACAGCGGGAAGAAAATTAACCGAGTAGCTTGACTCCTTCTACCCCCTCCTATACAATGAGGCACATTACACGACTATCTAACAATTCGATTTTCTTGAAAAGTGTGAATGATACAGATCTGAAATTTAAAATGTATCAATTGCATGATAGTTATAGTTTTTTTTTCGAAAAATCACCAAAAACCCCCACTCCTTCTACCACCTCCCATACAAATTGCACAATTTCATTAAATTCAGTGCACTAAGTTTCTCAGTACCTACTCAATTTTTGAAGCTTAAATTTGGTACAAAACATTTTTATAGCTACTCTAGCATGATGTGAAACAAATAGTTCAGTGCTGTCACCCCTTCTACCACTCCCCATACAAAATTTCTTAACACCGCAAAAATTTCGATTTCATCTATTAATAATATCGTATGATTTGGCTTTACGCACAATCGTAGTCCTGTTACGTTTTTAAGCTCAATGTTATTTTATTTCCTTTTTTTTTAATTAACACCAGCTACAATTATTCACATGCTCTTAACGCTCTTGAACACGTATATGATCTCGAACCACGGGTTTGATTTGATCACGGGCCTGTCCCATAAAAATGGGAGTATCATGCTTTCATTTTTAATAATTTATGGTTCTGATTCCAACAATATACAAACCATTCTCTTCAAAGAGCCATTAAAGTAAGCAGATTTTATATCCCACATAATGCATTACTAACTACACTCTCAAAAATTGCTTATTATTGCTATTTGTACGCGGACGAAGTCGCGGGGGTTTGCTAGTTTCAAATAAATTACTTTCCATAGATTTTCTTTAGTACGCTTTTTCCATTTTACTTTATTATTTTAATAATAAAGTATTGTAATCGAATTGGAAAAAAAAATTTTCTGCCCTGAAATTTTGTTTTTTTCGCGTTTCATGACTAAAATAGCCTAAAAATGCAAACAAAAAATCCATCTGAAAAACACTTAAAAATGAATATCTCGACTGTCTCTTAAGCTATGTAAATGAAACTTGAAATGTATACTAAGCTTTACTAGCGAAATATGAAAAAAATATAACATGTGTGTTCAGAAATGGGAAGCATTTCAAAAATGGCGCTCATTCCAAAATTACAAATCGGTATATCTCAAAATTGAGTACAGATATCAAATCAAAAATTTTTCAGATTGTAGAACTATATAGTCTTTCATTTTGGTAAAAAATTTAAGTGGGGGGGGGGGGGTGAAAGGGGAGGGAAGTGGAAAGCAAAAATGTTGAAAATGTTGAGTGATTTTTTTATGGCTCTGGTAAAGGATACAAAGCTTAAATTTTGCACGTCGACACATCTATTTGATGTACACAGAAAAAAATAGTAATTTTTTCCAAAATTGTTATGCACCGAAGTGGGGGTCTAACGTGCGCAATGTGCAATGAAAAAAACACATAAACTGAACATTTTTGAATGAAATTTTTGGGTAGAACCTAGAAAATTTGCGAAATGCATTTAAAAACAATCTCTAAAAGTTTGAAATATTAACTGGTCGAATATCTTCAAAACTTCTACCCTCTCCCATACAAAATTATTTTTTCGAACATTTTTAAGAAATCAATTATCACCTAAATATTAAAAGCTATCAATTTGAAATTTTGCACAAAAACTTACAAAAATTGTTGAAATAAAATTACGGTAAAAGTTTTGAAATCGCACTTGCCCTTCTACCCCTCCTACAAAAAAAGTATTATTTCGACCAATTTCATTAAATCAACCAATAACCAACAAATTAAAAGCTACAAACTTGAAATTTTGTACAAGCACCTTACAAGAGAAAGGAAATAAAATTGCGTTACAAATTTTACGATGCCTTTACCTCCTCTAACCCCCCTCCCATAGAAATGTTCGGTTTCGTGAATTTAAAATAAACCGAATCCAATGGAAATTCGTCTATGAAACTGGCATTACATTTTCCGTTTACTATAGAAAAATGCCACGAGGAGTGGTATTAGGGATGAAGGAAAGAGCAAAAATTGTTGCCTACAAAGAAAACTGTCTCTCCAACCGGGGAATTGCTGGAAGGCTTAATAGATCTGTATGTATAATTAATAGTTACATAAAAATGAAAGGTGCAACACTATCAGACGAACATGCAGAAAAGCTACCATAAATTAACGTCAAAAACGGCTAATCCTGCAGAAAGCTATAAGCAAAAGTGTGAATGCATCTCAAGTTCGAGCAAATTTAGACTTGCATGTAACGGTGCGACACGTAAGAAGAATTTTGAGTAGCAGCGACAATTTGGATAAAAAGGAAGCCTAAACCACAATTAAAGGAGAAACATAAAAAAAAACAAGATTACTGTTTGTGGAAACCTACATGTCTTACAAAAATGAGTGGAAAAAGGTTTTTTTCAATAATGAAAAGAAGTTTAATTTAGACGGGCCGAATGGATTTCAACACTTCTGGCACGATCTAAGAAGAGATAAGGAATTGCGACTCTCCCGCAATTTCGGTGGCGGTTCGGTTATGGTTTGGGGATGCTTCTGTTACCATGGGAAGCTTCCATTGGCCACAATATCCACAAGAATGAATTCGAAAAAGTATTTTGAACTCCATGAAAACTTGATTATTGATCACGCATAGTCAATTGTGGGACCAGATTTTGTTTTTCAACAAGGTAGTGTTGCCATACATGTATCCCGAGAGGCAAAAGCTTGGTTTAACTCAAAGTTTTAGAATAGCCAGCTTGTAGTCCTGACTTGAACCCCATAGAGAATCTATGGGGAATAATATCGAGAAGGGTATATGAAAACGAAAGGAAATTTTCGAATATTTTTTTAAATCATTTATTTGAATAAAATTTATTCATTATACATTTTTCTTTTTATTTCCATTAAAATAGTGAACGCCTCAGAATCTCAGAATCCTCCTTTTAGTTTATATACCTTTCCGCGACTTATCATTTGAAAAAGACGCGCGTAAATCATATCGCGTCCACCCCAGACAAAAATCAGAAGCGTACAGAAATTTCTTTGTTTCTCATATGAAGTTCGGCCTGTAATACCAGACACCCATAACTCGGATTCATTAGCAAGCAAAAGTCTCAACCAACTCTGCTGCTCGGCAGAAAAAACATCCAGCCAAGTACTCGGTCCACTCGATGCGCGTGCGCTCGCGGCCGGCCTGGGGATCCGCGTTTTCCCATGCCGAGTCGGATCTAGGGCGCCGAGCGCGCAGACGGAACTCACTGGCGAGCGGGAATGTTAGGAGGAAGGAGTGAATTTCGAAAGTAGTGTCCTCCGAAAATTTTTGCTTGCTGCCGCGTTCTGCGAGCCTGGCGTTTCAGATTCGATTCGTATGGAAGGGTGCGGATTTTTCAGTCGGCTGCTGGCGCGTGCGCGGTGAGTGGAGTGAATGTTTTTCGAGAGGAAGAAAGAGAAAGAGAGAGAGGAAAGTTGACTCGAGCTTCGGTTGCTTGCTGCCGAGTTTTGCGTGCCGGGTGTTTCAGATTCGATTCGATATGAGAAGTTGTGAACTTTTCGGCCGATTGCGAGCACATGCACCTGATTGCACTCGATTTTCCGTTGCTTCGGTTACAAGCTTCTTCTATGAAAGAACACAGGGTATAGGACGTATATAACAGCGTATACCACCGTATGCAGCCCTGGTACCATAGGGTTTATGCTTTTTCTAGGAAATGAGCAGAGGGTGTACTGCGTATTCCCTAGGACGACAGCCCCGGTCATACTACAGTTTTTACACGGAAAGAAATTTGTAGAAAATAGTGCTAATTTTCGGGGATTCTTTGTCATTTTTACTTTATTATTTTAATAATTTGACTTGAAAAAAAAATTCCTGCTTAGCGAATTATGAAAAAATATATCATTTGAGCATTATAGTAGTGGGGAAAAATGGGGAGCATTTCAAAAATGGTGCACTTTCCAAAAATTGAAACCGTTATATCTCAAAACTGAGTACAGACATCAAATTGAAATTTTGTCAGATTGTAGGACTACATAGTCTTTAATTTTGGTAAAAATTTTATATCTGTGGAAAAAAGGACTCCTCTAAGAACTTAGCAACGCAAAAAACAAATTTTATAGCTTGACTAGTGGTAAATTTAGGGAGAATTTATGGCAAATTTCACCTAAAAATATTAATGAAATTTGTGTCTAGGTAAAAAATTTAGCGGAAAAAAACAGAACAAACTGCGAAATTTTTCAAGACAATTTCTTAATATTTATTAATATAATCTTAATATTAATAGAAAATGCTAAACTTTTTGGAAGAGCATGTGCGAATTGAATGTATCACCTAATTTTTACAGAAGGAATGCTGTTTTTTGCGGTAAAAAATGCGAACTAGATACGAAAAAGAGTTCGTAAAATGGTTGAAGATATCCACTGACCAAATTTCTTTCCGTGTAACAAAATGGCTTACGTAAAATCAGCTGAACTTCATAAATTTGAAACATATTGAGAAAATTTGTGTATTATATATGAGAGGTGGTTAAAGGAAAGCGAGTAAATTTATTTTCAGTAACGACTAAATTTCACAGCATTACCTTTAATAATTTTGAAGGAAGTCGAATTAATACTGTTGTCAAATTGTTACGTTTCGTACGGGAGGTGGTTGAAGGGATAGATGATTTTTGACCATATTGACGTTAAATTTTTGACATATATATATCTTTTCAAAAATTTGATCTTTCTAAATGTTTTGAAGCTTGGAAGCGCAGAGATGGACAATTTGCATCAATATTAAAATGAAAAAATCTTCCTTCGCACGATTTGTTTCCGAGTGTCAAATAATTGTTGTTATATGGTTGTATTACATCGAAAATGACCTTTAGGCTTACCATGAAAGTGAACAATTTCGAGAAAATTTTAGGGATACCCTAGCCAGATGTGATCTCCACCGACGAACTTTAGAGCCCAACTGGACAGATTAAAATAATTATTGAAATTTCGTGGAAACCAGAGCGAGACATCGTCAAACAAGCTCTGGATTAAAATTCTCAACGAAGACGTCGTGTTGGCTGACTATGTAGGACAAGGAAACGATCAGTTAAGGAGCAGGCTATAAATAAGTCCGGTTGACAACTAAATGGTGATGCTGAGGATTGCATCTTGTGGCACAGAACTGTTTCTATCATATGCTCCTATAGGGAGTCCTTAACACGAAATTGATTAATTGATTTGAAATAATTAAATATATGTATATACATATACATATACTGACGATCCCCCGCGACCTTGTCCGCGTAAGAATCGCAATAATAAGCAATTTTTGAATGTAAATAAGTTAGTAATACATTATGTGGCTTATATAATTTGCTAGTTTGAACACAATGCTTTCTATTTTGTTGGTATCAGAACCATAAGTTATTATGAATGAAACCATGATACTCGCATTTTTATGGCACAGGCTAGTGATCAAATCAATCCCGTGATTTGAGATCATATACGTATTGCAGAGCATTAAGGATATGTGAATAATTGTAGCTTGTGTTAATTAAAAAAAAAACTCTAATAAAATAACATTAAGTTTAATAACTTAACAGGACTACACATATGCTTAAAGCTCAATCATTTGTGATTTTGTATGGAGAGTGATAGAAGGGGTGACAGCACTGAACTAATTTGTCTCACATTATGATAAAGTAGCTATAAAAATGTTTTGTACCAAATTTAAGATTCAACAATTGAATAGATACTGAGAAATTAGTGCATTGTTTTTAGTGAAATTGTGCAGTTTGTATGGTAGGTAGTAGAAGGAGTGGGGGGGGTTTTTTTTGTGATTTTTTGAGAAACAACTATAGTCATCATGCAATTGATATATGTATTATAAATTTTAGATCAGTAACTTTCATACTTTTCAAGAAAATCGATTTTTTGAAAAGATGTGATATTGTGTCACATTGTATGAGGGGGCAGAATGGGAGGAGCTAATCGGTTTACTTTCCCCCAATATAAGTTATAATATGTTATACGTACTGAGAAAATTGATTTATAGTATTTCATGAAAAAGCGCAGTTTGTATGGGAGGTGGTGGAAAGAGTGCGGGAATTCAAATAACTCGTATACCATAGATCAGATTTGTGATGAAAATAATATATTCTAAAATTCAAATTATTTGCTTCTATGGTTTTCAAGAAAATTTGATTGTTATATATTTTTGAAAATGGGTCATTTTGTAGGGGAGGAGGTAGAGGACGTGGTGGTATTGAAATGAGATCAAACGCAAATTACATCTCGAAGCATACCTAATAAACTGTGAAGGTTTCGTTACAATCGGTTTAGCTGGTTTTGAGTGAAAGCCGGTCAGATGGACAGACAGAGAAGAAGTTCAAAAACGTGTGTTTCTGCTTAGTTTTTGCTAAAATAAAGCAAAAAAGTAACTTAGTCATTTATAAACAAATGACAAACAAACACTACAATTATATTTATATGTATAGATTTGCTATATTAAATATTATTTAATATGACCTTTAGTTAAAATGAGGCAATAATACTTAATATTGCTTGTGAAACATCCGATCAATCTATAAATGCTGTTTTATAAAGTTTCATTTAATGGTCCGCATAACTTGGCGACGAAAAGAATTCATTTTAAGGAATTACTATATTTTAAAATCATCAACAAATTGAAGCAAAATTTTAAAAAAATTATGAAGAGAAAGCTCCTGTCATTAATAATGTACATAGATCGATATCAATCAATCATGTTATCTAATAAATTAAAACAACCCAATAATTATTCGCCCTTCAAATTTGTTGCACAATAAACTTTTCTCTCTTTACTACAGAATCGAGACTCAATTTCCATTTGTTATTACCTCTCAAAAATGTTGACATTTGAATTTCCCTAAAAAAAAATTAGATCAAAAACTCCACCATCATCAATTAAAACTCCTCAAACTTTCTCAATGTCCAACAGTTCACATTAATTAATGACAAAAACAAGTCACAAAGGTCCACAATTCTAAACCATCAATATAGAAAAAAAAAACTTCTTTACTTTGTTTACTTTCAATTTCCATTTTTTATTCCTAATTATTTAAACAAATCACTTTCAAAATCATTTCCTGCTTAAAATCATGTCTGAACTATACCGTCTTTCTTTCGTGCTAAAAGATAAAAAAAAAAATAAAACAACTAACCAACGAAGATATTTAATCGAAAACACTTTCCTTTTACTCGACATTTTGACAGAATAAAATCAAAAGAAACATTGACTTATTATTTTAAACTATCGAACCTATCAACCTTTAGACACTCTACCGCGGTTAGGGATACCCTAACATAATTCAAAACATTGCACTATCGATCAGTCATTCATTAGTGCACGATCCAAATTACCTTGAAATAAGATCATTAATATTATATTGTGCCTGCACTTTTTTCACCTTAAATTTATTTCAAAACTAACCAACCTACGAAAAACTTTCATTTCGATTAAGAAAAATAACAAAAAAAAAAAAAACGCATAAAACAAACATTAACAGTGTCGAGATCAAACTGACACAACTTTTACACTCGACTACAATATGACACTTTTGTTCGGCTACTCGATCACGATCGAGCAATATTATAAAATTTAACATGTCAATCATAAGATCAATTTTGTTATTCGACAAAAAAAAAATATTAAAGCTAAGCCATCTTTATACGATTTTGAGAGTGTCATGTATATTAGGGATTACTATGATTCTCCTGTTTCGTATATCGTGATCAGTAATCGCGTAAGCTTCCCTATTTTCATTCAATTCTTTATTTTAGGTCGACGATTTGAAAGGTTTATAATGACAAAGTAGAATCTAACTATTTTTTTTCTTGACCTAGAGATAATCCGCATGGTTTTTATAAACTAACCACTGCCAAGATCATCAACAATAAATCCATTGAAAGGAACACCTTGTGCTCAATCGGAACTTCTTTGTTCTAAAAGACTTAGATTTGTTAATTTTGTTTGTTAAACCGGATGTTTAGGTTTTACAATAAGGAAAATCTGGCCACAATTAAAAATGATTAACATTAATTATAATTTCGGAATGCGTTAATAATCTGTGTTCCTCTTCATATCTGATTAGTAGTCTCATACATACTAATAATTCGTTCCATTATAATCAATTATCGTTCGGATTCAAAATGACATAACGAACTTCACAGATGAATTAGCAATATTAGCGTAATACTACAGCTAAAGTACAGTATATGCGATCTTGTTATTATTTTGATTACTTTTCGAGGAGTTTTATTTTAAGCAGACCGTACTTGTTCAATTATTGGAAAATAAAAGAGTGAAAACATTCTGTTAATTTTGAAAAGGCAAACAAGAATCAGACGGTGTAATATGTCTTGAATGTGATTTATTTCTACTCGAAAACTTAATTATGGCTGCTTGTTTAAACCTTTCCGTAATTGCATCATGCTATTACCGCATTCTGATAGCCTAATAACATGTTTGCGAACAGCTAATGCATATGCAATAGTTTCGCTTTGTTCTGGTGGGCTGACGATTGCACTGCATTTGTACTGGACATTCTTTTTTTTAATTAATGCTACAGAAAAATTATAAATAAATTTATCTGCCTAAACTAATTAAAAATATTGGAAAATCTTACAAATATAGAAATTAATAATTAACCAAATTATTTCGAGCTAGGGTGTAGCCTAGTGGGTAACGTGTTGGTCTTGTAATGCGAAAGTCGTGAGTTCAAATCTCGGTCGACGCAATATATAATTCCAGCACATTGCCTGCTTGGATAGACCTTGGTCACCTCAATCTACGAAAATTAAAAATTCGTAGATAGAGGGTTGTGCCAAGGGCTAACAACTCCTCCACAATAAATAATGAAAAGTGTTAAGCAACCTGAATATCAGGAGGCCAAGGTCCAATTTGGGCTGTAGCGCCATTGTATAAGTAGAAATTATTTCGATTAGATTAGATATTGTATATCAAGATTGTGCTAACAGTTATAATGGTCCACTGGCATAGTTAAGTCGGCAGGTTGAGTTTGGCAACGAACTTGTTGTATTATTTGTCGAAAGCATTAATTTTTGAAGTATTCCTATCGATTAGTCAGGTTCGGCGAAGCCACAACTTTTAACAGCAAATAGAAAAAAAAACAAATTATATAAAAAGCAGACTAAAATTTACTAGCAAAATGAAAATAAAACATAACAGAACTACGACTGCGCGTAAAGTTCAATCATCTGATACTCTCAATGAAATAGAAATTTTTCAGCTTAAGAAATTTTGTATGGGGAGTGGTAGAAGGGATGAAAGCATTGAACTAATTTTTTTCACATCATGCAAAGGATAGCTATAAAAATATTTTATATAAAATGTAGTGTAGTGTGTTAGATTTAGTGAAATTGTGCAGTTTGTATGGAAGGTGGTAGAAGGAGTGGAGGCTTCTTAGTGAATTTTTCAGAATTAACTGTGAATATTATGCAAATGACTTCTCTTAAATTTCCGAGCATCAACATTCTTACTTCAAGAAAATCGATTTTTTCGCATAGCTTTGAAATTGTATTACATTATATGGGAGGTGGTAGAAGGAGTGAAGCTGATCAGTTTTTTTTAAATCTTAATAATAATGCTAATTAATTATTAAATACAAAATTCAAGTACGATAACTGTTACTGAGAAAATTGGTTAATTGTGTATTATGAAAAAGTGCAGTTTGTATGGGAGGTGGTGGAAGGGCTAGGGCGATTCGGTTTATTTTTATACCATAGACTAGGTTAGTGATGAAAATAACACATCCAAAATTTCAAAATATTAGCTCGATGAAAATTTGATAATTTTATATTTTGGAAAATAAGTCATTTTGTATGGGAGTGGGTTGAAGGAGCGGAGGAGCAGTTTTGGGCGTTCACGAACTTGATCTTACTTTTTCGTCAAAAACAACGCGTACAAAATTCGAACTTTCCAAAGCTAGAGTGTTCACAAACTGACAGTATTATGTTCAAAATTTTTTTAAAAGTTCTGGTTGTTCCTGAATTATTTTTTTTCAATTTTAAACTTAAATTTATTTTGAAAACCATGCTTCAATTCGAGAAATTCATCGGGTAATCATCCATCAGAGCGATTAATTCTAGCAACTATGTTGTTTCGTAAGACGTTTACTCTTAACGATAATACACATCCCGTAAGACGTCGTATAGTGTGCACACAACAACCGGTTGATGGTGTGCAGCGTAGTGTTGATGATGATCCAAATGTGTCAATTCGTCATCGTGCTCAACAATTAAACTTGTGTCCATCCACTTTATGGAAAGTTTTTCATAAAGATCTTGACTTATGTGCTTACAAGATTCAACTTGTACAGAAATTGAAGTAGCATGACCATATTTTGCGCCGTATATTTGGTGAATGAGCCGAAGGAAGCATTGCTATTGATCCACAATTTAATTTGAAAATTTTGTTTAGTGGTGAAGCACACTTTTGGCTAAATGGCTCAGTCAATAAGCAGAATTGCCGCATTTGAAGATAATAATAATAATCCAGGACCCATTGTCGAAAAACCATTACATTAAAAGAAAAGTCATGGTTTTGTGCACTTTATGAGCCGGTGGAATCATTGGTCAGAACGTTATAGTCAACGGTGAGCGGTACAGAGACGTGACTACTAACTTTTTCGTATCTCAATTAGAAGGCATTAATGTTGCAGACATGTGGTTTCAACAGGACGACGCCACATGCTATACAGTGCGCGATACAATTAATTTACTGAAAGAAACATTTGATGATCGATTAATTTCACGAAATGAACCTCTTAAATCGTTCATGTGACTTGACGCCATTCGATTTTTTTCTTTGCGGATATGTCAAGTCTCTTGTTTACGCCTTCCCTAAGAAAGAATCCTTACGAAATAATTAAAAGGTAAACTTTCCACCTAGCTACTTAGCAATTAAAGTGCGTCATTAATTAGAGTATTACTAAGATTGATGTTTTTCATTGTTTTGTTTACCCACTAAAATTGAATTTGAATAAGTGTTTCAATGAAATTGAAAAATAATTTCTTAATTTTTTACATGAGACAAGTCTATTATGTGTCTCTTTCTTATTCGATCTGTCTATTTATGTATGGTTCGTTCGTTCTTAAGATAAATCTATTAAATTTGGCATCTTCGATATCATCTTGTATAATTCGACATAGTTAAGGAAATTTTATAAACGGTGGGGTTGAAAGGGAATATCAAAGGGGAAAAGTCCAAGTAAGTCCATCATCAAAATAGTAATAACGAAACGGAATAACAGGAAAAAGATGCAGAAGAAAAGTTTCCCTTTGCATTTACCGTGCACGTTCCGATTGAAAATGCTGAGCAGTCAGAAGATTTTGTGGTGTTCAAGGAAGTCCACAAATAGTCTTATCTTCAATTGGTTGGAGCGCAAGCTTGCCTGGCTAGAATACCTGCATTTTTTTGGTAATTATACTACAATTTTTTTCTGCTTTTATATTAAAATTATAATACACTATTGCTTTAAAATTCAACAACGTATCCTAATTCGTTGGTGCTCAGAAAATTTCATAAGAAAATAATTCGCACTTGATGAATATTGCGGCGCACATAAAGTCAAATCCATTTGTTACAATAATACTTATATGGATAGATAAGGTATGTAGCCTTGTGGGTAGCATGTTGGTCTACAGTACAGTACAGTCAATTAATTCTCTATATTAATGTTGGGTAAGACAAGAATTTTCGTCCCAAGTTGTATCAGGGGCTCATTTGCAATTTGAGGAGGTACACTATTTCAACTCAAATGTACCAAGTCATATGGTGGGTTCGCATACACACAATTTGTCTTAGTGGTCTCACCTCAAATGAGGTGTAAATGCGAAATTGCGAATGAGGTAAAGACAGCCCTGGCTGAAGCTCTCGTAATCATACATACATACATGTCTATTTCATTACCTCATTTGCCATTATCGTACCTCAATAAGACAAATTGTATGCATGCCAACCCGCCACGTGGCACTGCTACAATTTCACAATCATACCTCATTGGAGTTGATACCTCATTTGAGGTGATACCTTATTTGAGGTGATACCTTATTTGAGGTGAGACAATTTGTATGTATGTCACCATTGCGACACATAATCTCTCATCAGCTCTCCTGGTCATACATACATGCTATGTCATTGCCTTATTCGCTTTCACAAAACTCCTCAGTCTTCATTCGCACGACTCTCTCAAAACAGTGTAGTGGTACAGATTATGTCTTATTACGGTAGCCATATAAATGCATGACTGTAAATCAAATGATACAAAAATTGTGAAGTGGAACAAAAATAAGTTTTGTTGTGATGGAAGATTTCATCTACCACCTCCCATACAACTACACTTTTTCATAAAATAGTACAAACCAATTTACTCAGTACCTATACAATTTATCGAGCTGAAATTATGCACTAGATATTTTTTTAGAATTATTATTAAGAGCGCAAAAAACTGGATGATTAACTTCACTCCGTCCAACACCGCCAATATAAGATGACACATTTTTAGAACTGTACAGAAATCGATTTTCTTGAATAGTGTGAATGTTATTGATCTGAAATTTGAAAGATGTGTATTACATCATCTTCACAGCTATTACTGAGAAGAAATAACTCAAACCCCCTCGCACTTTCTACCACGTCCCATACAAATTGCACAGTTTCACTAAATTAAAAACACTCATTTTCTGAAATGCCTATCAAATTTTTGAAGCTCAAATTTTGCATAAAATATAAAATTTGGTAGCAACTCCATCATTATGTGAAAAAATTAGTTCAATGCCATCACCCTTTCTACCACTCCCCATAAAAAATTTCGTAAAATCAACAAATTTCTTTCTTATCTAGAGTGATGATTGGGGTTTGCGCCCAATCGTAGTCCCTACATTGGAACCAAATTTAAAAAAAAACCCGATATTTTTTTTGGTATATTTTAAACATCAAGAACTGTTTGTTGAAATAGTGGTGTCAAAAAAGTAACTATTCGTTACACGGTAACGATCGATATCCGAAGTAACGAGTATCGACGCAGATTTATATTCGATACTTAAGGAACGAAATGAGCTCCTGAAAAAATAATTGAACTGTCCAAACGTTTCGTTACTCGAGTATTCGTTCTATATACAAAAAAAAGTACCTGTACCGAAAGTGGGAGGGAAATCTACACTTGTCAATAGCGCCGTATCGCCATCCCAAAGCAAGAGCGAGAAGGTGTACTCTTACTCTACCTTTCAGCAAAGTATATTGAGAAAATAATGTTTTTTTTTTTTTTCGTTTTGTTCTTTTTAACACCAAAAATGTCGACGATTAGAGTTGGGACGCACGGCCCGAGCGGCAGGGTAGGCAGTTGTTATTGTGGGGTAAGTGATACCAGATTGTAGAATTTTTTAATGTTTGGGGTAATGAAGGGATTTTTTTAACAATTTGAAGAAATTTCCTTCACATTGTCGTTTTATTCTTTATTCTGAAGAAAAATTTATTGGACAAAATAAATTTGTAAAATATTGAAAAGACTTATGTTAGAGTTTGAAGTGATTTTCTACCTAGAAGAGGGATAATCAAAAAATCGGACTTGATAGCATTCTGTTGATACACGTACTAGACCGCAAGTGATTTCTTGATGAACATAGTTACTGCATGGGATGCTAGAGGCAATTTCTTCTATTTGAATTTTCGATGTAGCAAAACTGTCTTGCCCATAACTGCAATATGATAATGCGGGCATTTCAAATAAACGAGTACCTACTAATAAATAAAATGTAACGATTACTATCCTTAAAGCTAGGGTGTAGCTAAGTGGGTAGCGTGTGGTCTTGTAATGCGAAGGTTGTGAGTTCAAGTTCCGGTCGACGCAATGTATAATTCCAGCACATTGCCTGCTTGGATATACCTTGGTCACCTCAATCTACCAAAATGAAAAATTCGTAGAAAGAAAATTCTGCGAAAGGCTAACAACCCTTCCACAATAAGTAATGAAAAATGTTAAGGAACCTGAATGTCAGGGGCCAAGGTCCGACTTGGGCTGTAGTGCCATTGTAGAAGTAGAAGACTATTCTTAAAGTAACTAATAGTTACTGATATCGAAAAGTAACGAAACTTCCCATCACTACGTTGAAATTTTTTTTTTTTTCATAAAATGTATCAGCTGACATATTTTAAATCGTCGTTTCATCTAAAATTGAAAATAAATAATTATAACGTAATTAAAAAAAAATTGTTTTTATTTAAATTTATATTTTAAGCAATTGGCAGTCATTTTCAAAAACGAGTACCTAGTAACGAATAAAATGTAACGATAACTTTCCTTAAAGTAACGAATAAGTTCTGGTACCGAAAAGTAACGAATAAGTTCTGGTACCGAAAAGTAACGAATAAGTTCTGGTACCGAAAAGTAACGAAACTTGACATCTCTAGTGTTCAAGACTTTGGCAGATATTGGCGGCTACTGAGCTTTCAATTCCTAATGTCTTTAAAGTAATCTATTTCACTCATCCCTAGTTCGAATCAACTGTGCATTGCATTAAAGGGTGTTGATTTCGTTGACTTGGGAGCTCTTCTGAATAAGTAGAAATTACTGCTTTGTATACTAAAGAACAACTTTGCTTCTCTTATCATTTCTTTGAATTGAAAGTCTTCAAAGTCAATTTAGTTTGTAGATTTATTCAAATACTTACTTAAATGATTGACAATCGTTTTGTCAAATTGTGGTGACAAACTCACTGCACAATATTGACGACCTTTTTCAAGGTTCTGTCCAGTAAATATTTTGCTGCAACTTATTACAAGATTTCCTAAAAATAAATAAACATTATTTAAACTATTTAATCAACAACAAATATGTCTGAGAAACTCGAAAACTCCTTTGGTAAAAAAAAAGTTAAGGAGTGGAATCCTCACAAAATTCATCTGTATTACCAATGAATATCATAAGAACATTTCATTAAAACTTAATATGAACTGTTCGCAACTCCAACTTCCAAATTCAGTCAGGAAAAAAAATTATGTCACTGTTTTAATCGAAACATAAAATCCTTGGAAATTCAAATTTGAATAGATACTAAGTGCAATAGCTTACTCCGACATAAGATTCAATTTCATTAAAAAAAAAAATCGAAATTTATTGACGTAATATCGGCCGCAGTCAATTTCCAACATTGAGGTTCTGGTGATTTCCATAATCTCAAATCTTGTTATCTTATACTTTGAGAAGAATCAAAGTCAGTGCCAAAATTGGTTTGAAATATTTCATCTTAATAACGCGACAATTAACGCTGAATTAGCGTAATTCATGTCGAGCAATTGGCAAATCGCTAGGTAACAATTAATTATACGATTTCGTATGAGCGGCACCGTCGAGTACAATGGTTGTGTTAAAATTGGAGCAGATCACATACTCGAACCAATTACACTTACGCAACAATGCGACATGTTACAGGTTGTGATTTCCATTATTGTTTTTTCATGGTTACAAAGGGATGGGGTATATACTCGTGCGCCTCTGTTTTGAAGGCAATCATGTGAAATTCTGTACTATTTTTTTCCAAACTGCTAAAATAGCCAATTGTAGAGTACCTGATATTACCTAATCTTGAGAAAAGCCACAACTTTAAGACATGTCATTATTATTCCGGTTGAGGTGGTATTTTATAGAGTATAGCTGAGTTTTGTATTCCGAAAAAGTATCTTAAATCGACATAATCAAAAAATCATAGTACGTAGCTGATCGTAGTGAATGCAAGGTGGCTGGCACCGGACTATTCGCTGATCTCTGACTTCGATTCGAACGTACAGACGTGGTAGTTTAAATGTTGTCGAATGACAAAATTGGAAAAGCTGACCACGTTTATCTAAACAACGATTTTCACTCGCACTATCACATCATTGTCGTACAGCATGGAGAAAAGAAGACGATTATTGAAGATCGATTGCGAATCGAAACGGGTTATGGCGGCGTCTACTAATTCATCGGACTTGTGTATAGTAAAACTCATTTCGTTCCAATATGGATGCTGCGGGCGGGAAAGAAAATTGTTAGAAAAACTTTCATATCAGCTAGAAAAGTTGCATTGTAGTATTGGCTATAGTGCAGCTAGTTGTAGATATTGCTGACCGCTTACTATATACGACTGTACTCTATCGCCAATTGCTAATGACCTTCTTCAGTTGCGATCTTCGTGCTGGATGATGCTGCTGACATTGAAATGTTTATTTTCTGAACTCATCGCGATTTTCATGACTCTCTGGATATATTGGCTGCTGATTGACAGGTGATTGATGGTATCGGGGAGTTAGTTTACAAATTGTTATGCTTCTCAATAGTGATTAGGTTTGACTTTTTAATATTGAACATGTTTTTTTTTTTTTAAATTAAAGATTTCGAAAGTAAAATCAGAAATTTTATGAATATCGAAATTTGTTATTAAAATGAAGATGAGATGAGAGATAATGGGTATTATATGGGCTTACTGAGATTTTTGTGGGTGGATTCAAACTGTATTTTTTGATAGAACGAAATGGGAAAATATTTGGTTGAAATATGAACTAGGTCGTTTGGTATTATTGTGTTTATTTGCTTGTAACTAATTTGGGTAAACAATATTTCATAGAAATTTACAAATTAGAATACTATTGCCGGCAAATAGTTTAAAGTATTAAGTGAAACAAGAGCAGTATACTTAATTTTGAAGGAATACTAGAATTGTTTTATACGTTATTAAAACGACTTTTGAAGAAAGTATCTGTACAAAGTTGAAATTCATAGCGAGATTATCAACTTTTCTAACTACGAAAACCGAATGTAGATTTATGGTTCGTGGGAAAATTGAAAAAAGTGGTTAAGGATATTTTATCATATTTATCTTCATCTTCTCTGCTAGACCAACGAAATCAAGAGCGATTCACACGCGATTCCTTGGTGCATATAGTTACTGCATGGGGTACCAGAGTCAATTTTTTCTATTTGAATTTCTGATTTGAAAAACTGACTTACCCATTCCTGCAATATGATGTGGCGGTAATTTCGAATAAACGAGTACCTAGTAACGAATGAAATGTAATGAATACTTTCCTCAAAGTAACGAATAGGTTTTGGTACCGAAAAGTAACGAAACATCATTACTCCAAATTAAAATTATTGAGCCTGAGATGAGATGAAAGCAAGAAGGTATCAGCCAATAATCAACATTATTTTACGAAAATCTTTACTCGTACACATTTAGCTACTTATCAAGCTCTATGAAACTACCAAACCACGATAATAACCAATTGGGAAATTCGGACCATTTCTCGCCAGTGAAATTAAAGCTTGAATCATTGATTTCAAAAACAAGGAAAAAGTGCTGGTAGCGATGGAATTAAAGCGGAAATGTTAAAATATTGCAAAGATGTGCCAATTGAGAATCGAAATATTCAATGAAATCCTAAAGGAAGAAATGTTACCATTGCAGTGGAAAACTTTCAAAATTATTGTAATACGAAAAACACGCAACACAACACCAACCATAATAAACATATCAACATTCCCTCAACCGTCTATAAATTTGTATGCTGCACTGAATTGAAAATACTTTAAGGCTTAACCAAGTGAGGGAGCAAGCAGGATTTCGATTCAGATATTCAATGATCGACCAATTGTAAATAATAAACCAAATCATTGAAACGAACCTAAAGTACTAATTACTAATACATTTCGGTTTTGTTGAGTTCAAAATAAGCCTCCAACTCAATAGACGAAAAAAACAAAAAATAAAAAATCCTTATACACATACGACCATTTAAAATAGAGCAGGGAATCAAACAAGGAGATCCGCCATCTTATGCATTGCGAGGTCTAAACTGGAAAGGATTGAGAATAAATCACTGGCGACAAACTGAGTAACCCGCGAATCCCGTACAATACAGTATATACTCATATTAACTACTAACGATGAGCAATGCCCATAATTCCAGATTCCCTCTCACCACAAGACGTTGGTCTCGTCACATAGGTGCTGCACATATATTGGAACAGAGAGAAATCATTCTCAAGTAAAGTTTAGAAGGACGATCTGTTGAACTTTTCGTGGCTTAGTTGTTTCGCGCTCGGCTCAGTTTTTTCGCATACTTTTGCACGCTGTGAGTTCGAAACTTCATGGCGTACACCTTTTTTTTTTGATCAATCGATTTTTTCAAAAGCTTTTTAATAAGTAATCCCTGAAACGTGCAATACAAATATATGTTACGTATTTGATCACGCATGCTTGTATGGAAATCTCAGAATTGTTTCTAGTGCATTTTCTACAAATTTCTCCAGGTAGTTGTTCTTGTTTATTTTATGATCTTCTCATCTTTCTGCTCTTTCTTGTTATATCAACTATAATAACTGTATAAATGTAGAAGTGTTTCGAATAACGGTTGTGTAGCGCATAGGTCTAGTGGATGCTTTTTGCTTCTTTCTTTGGTGCTCTTGGTTCAAATCCAGACAAAAACACAGTTTTTTTATTTTATTTATCTTTTTTTTTTCAAATAATTAAAATAATTCTTTTAGTTTATTATTGCATTTTACATTAAACTATCAATTTTTAAATTCGTCGTTTCAATCGCACGGGGAAAATTTGTAAAGTGTTTTTTACTGTACATCATTAAACGATAATGTACTAAGCGGAAAAAAAAATCCAAACCTAAATTTCCCACGGTTTCATGTGTTATCATATTAAAAAATCTATTGATAAAAAAAAGTGTACGCCATGGAGTTTTGAACTCGCAGCGTGCAAAAGTATGCGAAAATACTGAGCTGAGCGCAAAACAACTAAGTCATGAAATGGTTTGGTGAATGTTTTCACAGTGCGTTTCGAATTGATGGAAAAGACTTCCGGATACGACACTGTTACTCTTTATTATTCGTGACGTTTTGGTCTCTGCTGAGACCTTTATCAAACTTTATTCAATTTGATGCAGGTCTCAGCAGAGACCGAAATGTCACGAATAATAAAGCGTAACAGTGTAGAATGCGGAAATCTTTTCTATCAATTTAAGTCATGAAAGTTTGAAGAAATCGTCCTTCTAAGTTTACTTTTGAATGATTTCTTATTTATTTATTTATTTATTTACCGTAACAAGATATAAATATTAAACTAATATAATTTATTTTTAACCTAATACAATACAGTACAAATATTTACATTAGCTTAAACTAAATTATCCTAATTCAATACAGTGCAATTAAACATAGTAGAATCCAATTCATTAAATTATTTTGTATTATTGAAATCATTTGCTTTAACGATATAGCAATTTTAATGAATATGCACTGGTAGAAGGATAGTCAAACAGGGTGTACGTGATCAGATAAGACAGAACGTAGTCTCAGTTTGTAAGTCGGTTTACTTGTAGGAGGAGTGTAGTGTAAGCTGAATTTGTTAAATGTTCTACAGCACCTGTTGATGGGTTCATTCTGACCGTATTCTGTACAATGTGGGTATTCCTTAAGAAGTTTAGAATGTCTCGTTAGCCTGACATTGTCATTGAGTCTGATTTTATTTATAAAGTGATTGACTTTAAGATCACCATTCAAAACATCTAAGGTAAAACAGGATATAAGCATAGTTCTTCTAAAACTAAGAGGTAGAAGATTTAACAGTTGCAGTCTATCTGCATAGTGCGGAAGGTTCTTAAAATCTCTGGGATCATACAAGTCCCTAAGAGCAAAAAGAAGGAATTGCTTCTGGATTGACTCTATTCTGTTGCTGTATAACTGGTGATAGGGATCCCAAATAGGACAAACATATTCCAAAATAGGGCGGACAAGCGAACAGAATAATGACTTTGTGACCCATAAATTTTTGAACTCTTTAGCTCTTCTCTTAATGAACCCAAGAAGCTGGTTGGCCTTTGTGATAATTCTGTTATAGTGAGATTTAAAGCACATTTTATTGTCAAGTAGTAAACCGAGGTCCTCAATTTGCTCTACTCGATGTAGATCAGTTTCATTCAAGACATAGTTATGGAGATACGTGGATTCTTTGTGTGAGAAGCTTATCACGTGACATTTACCGATATTGAGCTGTAATTTATTACGGTTGCACCACTCATCTAGTGCTAGAAGTTTCGATTGCAGGAATTCGGCATCTGCGGGGGAAGTTATGGCATGATATATTTTAAGATCATCAGCATACATCAAATGTGAAACATTTTGTAGTACTTCCGATAGATCTGAAATAAAAATATTGAATAAAAGAGGACCCAAGTGACTTCCTTGGGGTACCCCGGAGGACACGACTATTTTCTTAGACACAAAACCTTGGAACTTAACATTCTGAGTTCTGTTGCTAAGATAGGACTTAAGCCAGTCAAGTAAGGAGCCTGATATACCGATTTTCTTTAACTTTGAGATCAGAATATTATGATCTACTCGGTCAAAGGCCTTGCTGAAGTCAGTGTATACAGCGTCGATTTGGTGCCAATTTTCAATTGTACAGAGTGTATCTGATACAAGAATCATGAGGTTAGTCATGGTTGAGCGCCCTTTTCGAAAACCGTGCTGCTGGTCATTAAGAATGGGATTGACAATGTTGGTAACCTTTTCACAAATAATTTTTTCGAATAATTTCGGTATAGCTGATAGAATTGCTATACCTCTGTAGTTTTCAACTTTTTGTTTATCTCCATTCTTGTGGATGGGCGTGAGGTGTGAAGATTTCCAGGCTAAAGGAAAAGTTCCCGACGATAATGACTTGTTGAATAGTAAGCATAGAGGAATATAAAGTTGAACGGCAGAGTTTGATAAAAGCACAGGAGGAATAAGATCCGGTCCAGGTCCTTTTTTGATGTCGATCGTTAAGAGAGCTTCGAGCACCTCCTCAGCGGACAATGAAATATTATCAAGGATTGGAGGAGCCGAATTGTCAGGTTCGCTCTGGTTTGAAAGCGACTGCGGGCCGAAAACTTCATGAAAATGGTCAGCGAACATATCGCAGATATCACTACGTGAGGATGAGTGCGTGATCCCATTGGACATGGTTGCGGGATAACCTGAACTTTTACGTTTTGTATTCACAAAGTCGAAAAACTTTTTAGGGTCACTTATGATATCTTCGCCGGTTTTGCTTACATACAACTCATATGCTGCTCGGGATTTATAAGAGAACTCTGAGGCAAGTGTGTCATATTTTCTCTGAAGACTCGGACTGGTCGTGTCCATTTTTTTCAGTCTTTTAAATAGCTTGTTTCTTCGATTACGCAGCGATCTAAGATTCTTATCTAACCATGGTTCTAATAATTTAGCCTTTTGTTTGATTATCGGAACATAGTTATCGATAATCCTAAAGACCACATCATAAAACAATGATACAGCATTGTCCAAATCATTAGATGCGAACAGAGAATTCCAGTCTATAGCAGACAGTTCAGTATTAATGCTTTTGAAATCAGCATTGCGGAAGTCAAATACAACATTATTATTGTAAGAGTGAGTAAAATTGGTTTGGTCGCATGGAAGGTCTACTATGATGGCAGAGTGATGTTGGGTATTAAAGAAAAGATTCTCGGCGTCAGAAGCAGGACCAACAATCACCTCCTCATATGCGTTGGTAAAGACCATATCAAGCTATCTCCCGTTTTGATTGGGAAAATTCACTACCTGATGTAGATCATTATTATACATCGTGTCAATAATAGTGGTGTCTATTTCAGACGTAAGGTTCCCGGGTATGATGGTGCTATCGAAATGATCATTAATGAAAGTGATGCTTGGGCGATTAAAATCACCAAGAGGGAAAATATTATCATTTTCCGTTAGGGTACAATGGACACTTTGAAAGATATCCAAAATATCATGGTATTTGTGGATCTCAGAATCAGGCTGGACGGCTGTTTCAATATTCCTATCACGGTGATCACGATGTCAGCAACATTGCTATTCGAATGACCAAATTGTTTGCCCGACAACCAAGCAATCAGAACCGAATATTCAATTTACTCGACTAATCGATCATGAAACGATTCACTTACTTCAGCAAATATGAGTACACGATAAATATGAGCCATTATCTGCGAGAGCAGATGGCGAAAGAGTCAACTCGCAATAATGGGCTGGGTATTGAAGACCTTTAAGGTGGGACCCACTCGTATTCATGTTGTATTACAAATTGCTAGATACACATATCAACTGATGTACCACACAAAGAACATCAGCTGACTTAAGATATTCAACAGTTCCCACTGAAGGCATTTATTTCTCCCTTAAATCATATTACAGCGTGGTCTATTACTTTAACAGATTTTAATTTCACTTGGGGTCCAATATTTGAACGTGCCTAAGACCATTAAAAATTTGTCGACCAATTTAAAGTATTTTTCATTCCGCATTTCAACAGTGAAAAGTTAAAAAAATGGAGGGATACGCTCACGCAATCATATCACGGTACATCAGTACATTGTGAAGTTTTTATCAAAACCTCATGTCCGTCTGTCCGTCCGTCCGTCCGTCCGTCTGTCCGTCCGTCTGTTCGCTCTCTAGCTTGAGAACGCGTTTAGCTAGATAGCTCAAATTTAAATTTTAAAATATATCTTATATCAGTAAAAACATTACAATATGCCATACCATTATTCGAAAAAAATATCAATACTTTCACAGTCACTAGAAAAAAAGTTGAGTTTGAGAACTGGAAACATTTACTAAGTGTGTAGAAAAATGAAAAATGTTTGAATTATGCTTTTATTATGAAAATTGACGAATTTGTGTTCAAATTTTACATGTTATGAATACGTATTTATTAGCGTTTTAAAACAAAATTCTCTTATTTTTTTATTTTTTTATTATTTTGTTTTATTCATTTTCACTGTACTATAAAATATAATATAGGAAATAAAAATAACTATATAATGTGTATATGTGGTATACATGTTATGAAAATATTTATGTAAGTATATATTTTAAGTGAGATAAATAATGATCATAAAATTTTTGAACACTCCATTAAATACAAATCAGAAAGCAAACATTGAATTCGTTTATGGAATCAACTTAATAATTATGAAAAAAAAAGAGTTTTCTTGCTCTAAACCTTTGTTATGATTATCAGAGAAAAAGAGTATTTACTTCACTTAGCAATAGCAATTACTGAAGCAATAGGCATTGTTATAAATTGTCTTAAATTAGACTGGATGTCTGAAATATCCTTTCTAGTGAATTTTTTTTGACTATGCAGTTTAAGAGTATAGGAAATCATGGACATTTCTAAACTACTCAAATTGTTATTTGCGGTAAAAATTTTTAAATTATCAGTTTTTCTAGAAGACATACCGGAGCAATTGAATTGATTTGTGCGAAACTCATTAACGCCAGATAAAATTTCATTTGATAAGTTTGAATGTTACCTTAATTACCTTTGGTTGAACTGTAATTTTTTTCAATGCATATTCCAATCTAATTTTTTCGATGGAAGGATAGATATCATTGATGGTTTTTAAATAAATAACGAAATCATCCTGTGCATGACAGATTGTTGGTTTATGATGTTGGCTGATTCGGCTGATTCTAAATTGAAGATCAGAATGGAGTAATATCGCAATAAGATAGTCCTTGGAATCTAAAAAATAGTACTAGAAGTTATATCTCAATCAATTTTGAATTTAGTTCACATCTTACTTTTATTTATATTTTGCTCTTTACATTGAGTCAAATATTGAGCGAATATCTGCAATGCGGAAACTGGCAGTTAATTTCCAATACTATAATATTTTCTATATTAATCTCGGTTCATTATTATTTCGCAACCACACTATGTAATTATTAATTTCTTCTGAAAATAGAAATTGTTTTAAAAATGTTTTCGTTTTCATTTTATTTCATAAGAACCTGGAGTAGTTGACAATTCTTTATTGTTCGATATTGGTTGTGGCTGATTTTCCTTACAGAAGCCTTTTGTCCTGAACTTCAGATCAATGAAAATAAAAGCATTTGAATGTTCCGGCTCTGAGAAGCTTTTACTATATCCAGGGGGCAGTAAGGACGGGAGGAGAATCTTATATGCAACTGAAAAAAGGCGGAAGTGATAGAATTCCAATTGGGATTTGAAACTGCACTTACCTCTGGCGATTCGTCTCCTTTTTCACTCATATCCAAAAAAAAATTCTCGGTTCCAACAGGGTGCTGTTGCGAGAACGGACTGGCGAAGGCCATTTTTTTCCTATTTGCCACAAACTCCATGTTCACACTGCGGAGCACCTCCCCAAACTTTTCTCGCACCGAACTGAACTGAATTTTCCTACTTTTTTAATCAACAAAAAACCGAAACGTTCGGGACTTTTTTCCAGTAGTTTTTCGTCTTCAATTCGAACCGTTTTCTTCTGCTTCGAATTTTCCCTTTTTCAAAGCGCTCAACACTTCGAAAAGAAAAAACATTTGACGCACGTCCGAGGTCGTGTCACAACTTGCAATGGCGGCCGACCGAGTGAGTAACCGATCGCATTTGCACCGAATGAAACGAATAAGAAATACTTACTAACGCTATGATTACACACATACAACATCAGATGTAACGACGGAATACCGGCAATGCATGTAGAAATGAAATAGCACTCAATTTAACATTACAATTCCAATATTTAAAAATCCAATAATGTTTACCATTTAGAAATGAAATTCGCTTTTTTATTTGCGTAGTGGAATTAAAATTGAAACTATGTCAAAACAAAGTTTATTTATTTAAATTTAAATAATTTCAATTTAAAAACGACATTTTTGACAAATTTCAGAATGAAATCGTAAATTTTTTGAAATAAGATGGTTTTTTTCTCTGAGTGTACGAATACGTTTGTTTAAAATATGTATGTGTTATGTAAAAACAAAAAGAAACAGAAAAGTAGAATAACAGACAGTAAAGTGCAAGAAACTACAAGTGAGGAAAACTAAAGAAAAAAAAAATTCTAAGCATTATTCTTTTCCATTTAATTTGATTAAAAAAAAGAAATACAAAAAATGAATGAAAAAAAATGGTACTTCGTATCAAAATGTAAGGGAGGTGGTGGTAGGAGTGGAAGGTTCTTAGTGATTTTTTGAAAAACAACTACAATCATCATCATGATTTTTCAAGAAAATCTAATTTTTGAAAAGATGTTTATATTGTGTCACATTGTTTGAGAGGGGGTAGAAGGGGAGAAGCTAGTCAGGTTACTTTTCCCCGATATTTTTTAAAATACTAATTAGGGATTTAGTAAAAAATTTGAGATCGATAAAAGTTATACGTACTGAGCTAATTTGTTTATAGTATTTCATGAAAAAGTGCAGTTTGTATGGGAGGTGATGGAAGGAGTGGGGGGATTCAAATAGTTAGCATAATAAAAATAATATATTGTAAATTTAAAATTATTCGCTCCTATGGTTTCTAAGAATTATTTTATATTTTTGAAAATGAGCCTTTTTGTATGGGAGGGTGTAGAAGGCGTGGAGTTATTGTTAAAAAAAAAAAAAAATTACATCTCGAAGCATACCTAATAAACTGTGAAAGTTTCATTAGCCGTTTTTGCGTGAAAGATGGACGGACAGACAGACGGATAAACGTGAGTTTCTGCTTAGTTATTGTCCAACTAAAGCAAAACGCTAATAATAAGAGACAGATACTACAATTATATTTGCATGCCTAGATGAAATCTGAGAGTATATTGTTTTTGCTCTATCAGTTTGAACGCTTGTTCCACTCCTTTCCTATATAAATGAATAATTTCAAAAAATATATTTTATCAAGTTCCGAAAAAACTAGACAAATTAGATATATGCAATTTTGCGAAATCATGCGATTCTCTACCTGAAATTAAAACAGTTTGGCGCTCTAGAAAATACATGGGCATTCCTAAAGTTCTTAGAATATCGAATAGTGATAAATTCACAATCGAATGATTTGGTAGATGTTTTCACAGTGCACTTCGAAATAAAAGGAAAGATTTCAGGACTTCACACTTTTATGCTTTCTTAAATGTTACCTTTCGGTCTCTGCTGAGACCTTTGTCAAAACTGTAAGACTTTTAATTTAAATTTACTACCACAAATTCCTCAGATAGTGTTTTGTTTTTTAAACAAAAATACTATAAAATACCAAAAACAACAATTTTTTTTTACGAAAACTCCCTAATATCTAAAACATACATTCAGCTGTTGAAACTGATAAAATAAATTTTAAAAGAGCAATCTAAATATGGGTCAATATCTTATTACACAAAACAATTTAAGTTTAATCAGATTATTGCCATTAATACCAATAACTCGAATGGGAAATAGTGCATGCTGAAAAATCATAATAAAAGTAAAATCGCATAAGAAAAAAAAAATCACTTTAATCTACAACTGTACTTGAAAAAAGCATTAAAATCTAGAGGAATGGACGTAAGCACCAAATACGTAAAGTTTGATATCATGGAGAGAAAAAAACGAACCGAATTATGTTAGCAACATTTTTTTTTTTTTGAGTTATGCTGTCAATCAAAATTTCAGTCATCATCCGGCTTTGGTGACGTTAAATAACCCAAACCGAAAAATACACCAAAGAAAAATTCGTTTTTCACAATTGTTTATCGTTGAAAGCTAATCTGCGTGACATATTCGTTTCAATTTCACCGAATCACCAACGTGCTTAGCACTTGAAATTAATTTAGCAAAAGCTTATTGACCAATCTATACGAAATTTCTTTTATTAAAATAACTGACCGAGCGTTTTGTAAGTCGCTAAGCGGTCTAAGACTTTAGCACTATGTTAATCGAAAGCCTAATTTAAATAATATTGCGATATTAATGTTTCAGGCGATTTTAAAATCAATACACGCGATCAACGTCTTTAATCAATGTAATTCGAAAACAAACGCCTTCAATAAGATCTGTTAAAGCGGATTTCTGCATATTACAATCAACATATAATTAAATTGCTCATCAGGTGTGAATCGCAACATAAGTAATTAATATGTTAGCGGGAGCTAATTTCCTTCATTTTCACAATTTGTTAGAACGTTGAAGACGTTCAACAGAAAATGTTACCTCATCGCCGCGATAATGTGAAGAGAGTGTAACGTGCACGAATTAGCTACCAAGTTGTCTTTCTTGAATTATTTGAAACCTCCGAGTGATAAATAGCATAGATGTCGCTTTTAATCTTTTATATTGCTCACTGGAATGATAGAAATGAAATTCCCAAACAAAATGAACGAATTATTTTCACATACCTAGCTCTATGGTTTTTGTTCAAAGGTGAGATTTTTTTTTGTGGTTTATTTATTAGATTATTGTTTTATAACACCAAATGATGGCGTTTGAAAGAAGATTTGTGCAGTTCGCTGGAAAAATTGTAGCGTTATCGAAACGAAGAAAATAACTTGAGAAAGTACAATAAAAGAAAAAAACTTGCTTAGTTGTACTGTAGATGTGTTTGTTTTTTATTCCAATTGTTGCTTAATGTTATTTTTGTGTTAAAATTGAAGAATTAATGAATTTTATTGTGGCTATTTCATGGAAGTTTATCTGTTTTTTGTTCCGATGTTAATTTCAGTTGCATTTTATTGGTCTTAAGTGTAAAGCGGGTAACAATTAACAACTGCTAAAAAGTTTTCATCAGGTAAAACATAAAAAATAATGTTTGCTGTATACTGATTTGTTTGTATTATTTCTAAGCAGCTGGAAAACAATTCAATTCCAATTATTGTTATTTGCAATCCGTTTCTCTATTTGCAAACGTTGGAATAACGAATTTTTAAAAAAATCTGTCTGCCTTATTTTTTATAAAAACTTTTCTGGAACTAGTCTTCGAAGATTAAGAGAAGTAGTACTCGTTTTGTAGTCTTAAATTTAATTTATACTAATATAAAGCTAGGATGTAGCCCTAGTGGGTAGTGTGTTGTTCTACAATGCGAAGGTCGTAAGTTCAAATCCCGGTCGACGCATAATTCCAGCACACTGCCTGCTTGGGTACCTTGGTCACCTCAATCTACAAAAATGTAAAATTCGTAGATAGAGGGTTGTACGAAGGCATAACAAACCTTCCACAATAAATAATGAAAAATGTTAAGGAACCTGAAGGTCAGAAGTCCAAGGCCCGATTTGGGCTGTAGTGCCATTGTAGAACGCTCATAAGAAAACGAGTGATAATTACTACGGTGTTGTAGAACTCAGTGAGCCCAGAATTGGAATTTTTGTTTGATTGTATATAATTGCATCACTTTTAATACGATTTTCACCAGTATACAGCTTATTAATTTGCGCTTTAAATTGTTTTTATTTTTTATTTCAATATTTAATGATGTTACAGCGGCGATACAGAACAATCCGTGTTTTCAAAGTTCAAATCAATCAGATCGAAAAATTGTAGATCTATAAAAATGATCAAACTGTTATCAATATTAGCAAATTCGTTCATTCTCTAGCTTGAGAATGTCTTGAGCTAGAAAGACTAAATTTCGTACACATTATTTTTGCCAAAAAACTAAGATTGAGTTCCCCTTCCCAAATAAAATAATATATTTTTGCTATATCACATTGAGCCGATTTACTCACATAAATTAAATCTCATCACCTGTCGAAGGTATAAGCCTGAAAATACTGATCATTTTGTGATTCGTGCTCAATCCCCAGTTGCAGGAACTAAACCGCGGACAGTCAAGGCACCTCGAAGAAACATTTGGCATTTAAAAAGAGCCAATTGTAGGGCGCAAAATAACTTCTTCAATGCCTTTAATTGGAAGTTGTGCTTCGATTCCAATTACTGTGATGAAGCCTGTAGAAGAGTCACCGAGATTATCCTGAAGGGTATGTAGCTCTGCATACGTTCCAGTCAAAAGAGAGTCAGACCGTCGATGAATTCTTGATTCAATAAGGAATGTCTCGATGCTATCCAGACCAAGAAACAAGATTTTCAAACACAGAATTTTTCAATGGTCTAGAAATGCATGCAAATCCATAATCCAAAAACTTCGACGGAAGATCCTTCAGTGCTCTAAAGGCTCGAGATACTACTGGTCATTCGTCAAAACGGTCAACAAAAATTTCATTTCTTCTTCAATACCACCTCCTGCTGATGGCGACCGTACCGTTATTGATCCTGTCGAAAAAGCTAATTTACTAGCAGCAAGTTTCGCTAGAAACTCACGCCTTCCACCTTCAAACCAATCGCCTCCCGCTCTAAGTGATTCTGGTTTCTCACTGCCTCAACTGCCTTTTCGCACGAGACTTATTTTTCGGATCCTCAAAGAGCTCAATATCCACAAATCTGGTGGTCTGGACGGTATTTCCCACATTACCCATGAAAAGTGCGCCTCCTCTCTAGCTAAACCTCTTCGCAATCTTTTCTATCTTTCTTACTCTTCTTGGTACTTTCCACGTATGCGGAAAAATGCGAATGATCAGTCAATTCCAAAGAAAGGAAGCAAAGCGAACCCAGCCAACTACCGCCCAATAGCCATTACTTCAGTGCTCTCAAAAGTAATGGAAACTGCTGTCAATCGTAAAATCATCAAATATCTGGAGGATGAGCATCCATGATCGTCAGCATGGGCTCCGTTCTGACATCTTTTAGTGTACTTGACTGCGTTGGCAGTTATGCTTACATAAATATGGCGAAGGTCAAGTTCCAGCACTCGACAATGCAAAAGCTTTTGACAGAGTTTGGCATTAATGTCTCTTAGTTAAAGCTTAGGGCCATCGGCCTTAATGATATCCTTGCTTAAGGATGTGAGAGTTATGTCTCTGAACGCACTATTTGATTAGTGTTAGATGGCGTTACTTCTTTCTCCTACCCAATTGATTCCGGCGTCCCATAAGATTTTGTTCTATCTCCAACACTTTTCTTAAACGACCTGCTGTCGTCTACTCTCTATCCAATCCATAGTTTTCTAGATGACAGTACTTCAGACAGCACCTAACTCTGCTGCGGAATCAACTAATCATTATACTACTTCGAATCGCAGGGAGTTATTCAGTTCGCTGAACTCGGATCACAACTTAATCCTTGAATGGGTCAGGATAAATAGAGAACAGTTCAACGCATCCAAAACACAGGCCTGTCATCTATCCCTCTAACGTGATGTTTCAGTCCCAATTTAACCTTTGATGGTGCGCAGCTTAGCACTTCGAAGAATTTCGCACTGTTAGGCGTCAAAATTAATGACCACCTGAATTGGGCCCAGCATATCTTTATACTCTAAATGAAATCTAAGATTATATTGTGTTTGTCTTACCGTTTGTAACGCTAAGAAATAACGCTCGCACAGAGCCGCCAAGAGTACAGAAATATTTGTTGTCGCTCAAAAACCTCGATTCCGAGTGACCGTCTGTCTGTCCGTCTGTGCATCTGTCTACAGCATAACACTCGAAAGCTTTGAGCTATAGTGCTAAAAAATTTTGTAAAAGTAACCTTAAGTTTGTGAATGGGCTATATCCCCCCACTCCTTCTACCCCCTCCCATAAAAATTTCATGAAATTTCGAAATATTAAGAAACTGATTTTTCTTTGAAACTATTTAAGCTATCGTCTTGAAATTTAGGTCAAAGTATTATGATAAAGATATCATTAATAACACGGAATATTGAACCGATCCCCTGACTCCTTCTACCCCCTCTCATACAAATGGACAATTTTGAAAAATACATATTTTCGATTTTCATTGAAACTAGGAAAGCTGAAAAGACAAAATTTTGTCACAATTAATTTTAATATAATTGCAATTTCCTTTAAAAATAATTATCTACTTCACCTCACTCCTTCTACCCCTTCCCATACAAATTTTACGAATTTTTGAAATTTAAATTAAATTATTTTTCTTCGAAACTTTTAAAGCTATCAACTTGATATTTTGTATAAAGTATTCAAATAGAAATATTAATAATGCGAAAAAAATTGTTTTGATCTGTACTCTCCTTCTACCCCCTCCCATACAAATGTATAATTTTTGTTAAATGCATTTTATCGATTTCCATTCAAACTAGAAAAAGTACAAACTTTAAATTTTGCCAGAATTTGTTTCTTAATAATTGAAATAAGTGTTAGAAAAAGTTATCAGCTCCTCTTCACTCCTTCTACCCCCTCCCATACAAATATCTGTATTATATATTCAAGAAAAGCATTTCTCCTTCAAGTATATGAGAGCTATCGACTTTGAAATTGAATCAAAGCATGGTGATAAGGATGATGATAAGCAGTTTCAAAATCATATTAAACGCTCCATTTCCTCTGCCACCTCCCATACAAAAGCCCCAATTTCAGGAAAACTATGACCAATTTCTTTAAAAATAATGAAAACTAAAAACTTTAAATTCAGCAAAAAACATTCTGCATGCTATGTTCGGTGTCATATACGAAAAATACAAACCTCCCCCTCTACTTCTACCATCTCCCATGCAAAAGTTTCTATTCACTATTCGAAAGAATTTGAGATGATATATTTTCCGGTATATTAAAGTCATTTCCATCTCATCTAGAGTATCATATGATTAGGCTTTAAGCCCAATCATAATTCTGTTATGTTTGATATTGCCCTTGACACCTTTCAACGTCTAGGTGTTCTCCGAGAATGCAAAAAATATTTCACTCCCATCAACATAGGAAGTATCTAAATGTTTGGATAATCTAAAACGCTGTAAAAACTCCTTCACCGCTTCTGTGTTACTGACAATTTATAAGGCCTATGTTAGGCCACGTCTTGAATAATTCCCACCTATTGTTTAACTATTATTATTTGGGGAACCCGTGAGAGCACTGCGTTCTTATCGGTCTATTGTGCGTTTATAGCTCCTTCACACTACCATAACTCAATAGCTTCAGCTAAGGGAGCCATGTTGATTACTTCTTCGGTAGAAAGGAAACCTTTTCCAAGAAGATTGTGTTTTTCCTAGCTACTTCTTCACAATGATATAGGCTGTGTACTATCGTTTCCGCGTCCGACAGAGGCGACAAATGTCGGTTTCAGCTAAGTCCATATTTTTAAGGTGGTGGTTTACTATACTGTGCTCCGTCAGTAGGCCAATTAGAGTACTAATATCGCTCTTTCTGAATCTTAGGATATCTTCCACTTTGTTTTTTGTGGTAGGATCAGTTGTTTTGAGTTTGACAAGCCTGGAAATCTATTCCAGTAGATCTTATGTTCTTGTTCTACCTATTTTCTAAGTATGGGGCTGGAGTTCCCTTTCGGTTTTCAGCAGAATGGCTCTGGACCAATAAAATTTGATTCTGCGCCGTTTTTTGCTAGACGGTCAGCCTCTTCATTTCCCTCAATTCCCATATGTACTCACATTAAGGTTACATCATTTCCCTTCCCCTGGATAATTAGGTTTTGAAGGCAGTCCCATACTATCCTCGATCCGTGTTTATTGGATGCTAGGGCTTTGAGAGCCGCCTGACTATCCGATAATATACTCTTGAATGCATAGCTCCATGGCAATTAGTCCGGCCTGGAAGATTGTGGCTTCTTTGCCGAGTGGTTTTGAAACCGAGAAGTTAGGATGTTTGACTCCGGCTCCTGTTTCCTCAGAGGAGCGCGAGCCATCTGTATACCAGATGGTTGGTTCCTCCTTCTATTTCACATAGCATGAATTGTCAGTCCTTGCGTTCTCTGATTATAACTTTGCAGGAGGCTTCAAAGTTGAATTTTGTCGGCATAGCGTCCTATAGTGTGGAGGTTATAACCTCTATTTTTGTGTCTTTAAGGATTTTAAGATGACCTCCAAAGTCCCCTGATTTATAATTGTTTTTCTCCTGTATGCGTAACACCCCTTTGGTAGCCTCCTCTTTTATTTTGAGATGTATCGGAGGGATGCTAAGGATTATTTCCATTGCCGCTGCATTTTGGCTAAATGGCTATTTCAATAAGCAGAATTGCCGCATTTAGAGCGATGATAATCCACAAGCCATTGTCGAAACACCATTACATCCAGAAAAAGTCATCGCTTGGTTTACTTTATGGATTGGTGGAATCATTGGTCCATATATCTTCAAAAATGATAATGGTCAGAACGTTACAGTCAACGGTGAGCGGTACGATGATTACCAACTTTTTCGTCTTCAATTGGAAGAAATTATTGTCGCAGACATGTGGTTTCAACAGGGCGGAGCCACATGTCACACAGCGCGCGATACAATTAATTTACGGAAAGAAACATTTGATGACCGATTAATTTCCCGAAATGGACCTGTTAACTGGTCACCTCGTTCGTGCGATTTGACGCCATTCGATTTTTTTCTATGGGATATGTAAAGTTCCATGCCTACGCCGATAAACCTGAAACTATTGAGCACTTTGAAGTCAACATTCGACGCGTTATTGCCAAAATACAGCCTGACTTACTGCGAAGAGTGTGTTAAAATTGGACGTCCAGATTACGCCATGTACGCGACAGTCCTGGCAGCCACATGCCCGAAATTATATGTAAACATTAATGTCATAAGATTATCTTTCAAATAAAGTAAATTTTTTGGAAATTAAAAACATTTTTTATATATTATTTCAATTTAAAGTTCCCCTGTACTAAACTGAGCTCCAACCACTAAACTCTACTTTCACTGGATAGCAGTAACCCGCGAGCGCCTGAAATTTTTTTTGTTAATATCTTTTTTGCGCGCGCAATCTTAAATTAAATAATATTGGGGTGGTTATGTGCGATCATAATAACCTTCAATATTTTCCATAAAAATCAAAAAATTATAAAGTTGGAAAATTATGTCATTGTGTCTCCCGGTAGAGAGAGTGGAACGAATTGTCCCATCCATGATTATTTGATTATTTGTGTGACAACGTATCAAGATCTTAAGTGTTCTCCGCTTCTTTCTCCAAGCCTTTTATTGGCGTTATTTGCAACGCTAAGAAGGGTAAAGGTTTTGAGGGTATTTGACCAGTTAATATTTTATAATATTATAAATGATTTTCGAATGCATTTCCCAAATTTGTAAGTTTGTAGCTTAAAATTTCAATCAAAAGTTTTGAGTTTTTTTTTCATTACTCATGCAACATCTCCTGCAGGTTAGGACCCCCTTCGATGGATAATAGTTTTGGTTTAAATTATTAGGTTTTCTTTATGTATATCAAAAGGATATACGCACTTGCAAAATTTGAATTTTGTATCTTTTACCACACCCCTAAAAAAATTACTGAAAATTTTCGACATTTTGGCCTACCATCTCCCTTCTCTTTCACTCCCCAAATTAAAAACAAAATTTTAAGTTATTTAGTTCTACAATCTGACAAAATATCAACTCAATGTCTGAGATATAATTGCTCCCCATTTCCATCCACTTGTATATGCAAATGTTATATTTTTCTCACATTGCGCTGGTATAGTTTAATACATATCCCAAGTTTCAATTAAATATCTTAAGGGGGTTGTCAATGAAATTTTATTAAAGTAAAAAATCTACACTGAATGCAAAGAAAACCCCACGTTTCTACTATGCCGGGAAGTGCCCTAAGAAATGCTTCAAAGGTGATATGTCCGGTACTACTTCGACCGCCCTCTCCCTAGTGCCGCTCAAACCGGCAATTCCAATGCCTACCACTTTCTGTTCTATTTTGATTACTAACTGGAAACCACAAAACAAAAACATAATCGATTATTATATGATAATTGATAAATATACATTAGGAAGAAAAACATTCAAACTTGGCATGTAAAAACAACCTTTTTCGTTTTTTGCTTTTCCTGAAAAATTGCATGTTTTCAACTGTCGGTACACTTTAAAAAAAATTACAACAGACCTTCTCTTCCCGGCAAATTTTAAATAAAACAACTAAAAAAACGTAAATTTTGTTTCTATGAATAGCTTTATTATGTATCTAAAAAGAATACTGCAAAATTTCATCGAGATCCGATTAGTAGTAGTAGATCCGATTAGTAGTAGTAGTTTTAAAAAAATTTTTTTAACTACCCCCTTAAGGAACAGTGATGTCGTGTTTTGTTTAAAGTGTACTGCCTACCTCTAAGGTTTTATCACACTGTTGTCTTTACCAACTCGAATTGTATTAGACGACAATGACTAACGCCCCCGAAGGTAGCAGTTTATACTATCAGCAGGGAAGCATTCATATTGCTGGATGCGAGACCCATCTAAATCTCTGCCAATCTATCGTTCATGGCGACAGGTTGTTAACCTTAATCACGCAACCTTACGCCGAGCTATTGCTCTGCCCGCGATGTGGGCACCACAGCCACCCACGTGTATGTCGAAGTCATCTCGACAAAGACATCCTCAACCATCGCCGGGGGTGGAAGTAACCTTCCATGGGCTCCCCGGCTCCCGTGGTACCAGTGTACCACTGGTGAGGCTTACACTCTGAAGCATAGATCCCTGCACTATGATCAGAGCTCTCCTCGGGTAGGTGAGGACGGCCAGCCCCAAAAGTAGTTACTGGAATCGCCGAAGCTTTCTGGACCAGCACTTTCTTCCCTGCGTTAACAGGTTTCGGAGCTGATGAACCATATGGTCCATTCAACTAACTCCCACCTGTCATGTAGGATTCGGAGCCGATTTATAGTGTACTTACGTTGACAAATCAATTCAATACACAACATCGACTTGGTCCCCCCTACATTGATAAGTTTCAAAGCCGACACAATTTCGTTCAACTTTATCCCCCCCACAAGTGGGTTTCGGAGCTGACGCTAGTATGCAACTTTGTCCCTTATGGGGGTTGATGAGTTTCAAGCGGACACAGTGCATTCAACTGTCTCCCCCATCTAGTGGGTTTCGGAGCTGATGCAATAGTATGCGACTTTTTCTCCCTAATCGTAGTGGGATTCGGAGCCGATGTATAAGTATGATTAGATTGATAAATCAATCCAATATACAGCATCGACTTTGTCCCCCCAGCCACTTGGAGATAGGTTCGGAATAATACTGAAGGGACGTAATCCTTATCTTCCTTGTTGCAAGATTAATACTGAAGGGACGTAATCCTTATCTTCCCTGCAAGATGTAATTGACCATGCACTACCATAACTGGTGAGTTTCAAGGCCGACACATCGCATTCAACTTTATACCCCCCACCTAAATGGGTTTCGGAGCTGATGCTTATGCAACCTTGTCCCTCATCGCAGTAGGATTTGGAGCCGATGATAGCATCGACTTGATCCCCCCTACTACTAGGGTTTTGGAGCCGGAGTGGAGAGCTAGCGAAATAATTCACCAACAAAACACCCAAGTCTCCATACCGACGTCTCCCATCAATTCCTCAGATCCTCAGATCCTCGGTTGATAGGAATGACCATGCACTACCAACGATGAGTTCCAAGCAGACGCAATGCATTCAACTTTATTCCCCCCCCCCCCCCCCCCATCGGTAGGTTTCGGAGCTGATGCAAGCATGCAACTTTTCCCTCATCTCAATGGGACTCGGAGCCAAAATTAGACCGATAAATCAATCCAAAATACAACACCGAACCTTCCCACTGGGGATGAGTTTCAAGAAGCCGACACCCGCATGCATGAAACCCGCAGTGGTGGTGAATGGGTCATTCACCACCACTGCGGGTTTCAAGAGCCTATGCTAGTGAGCAACCTTTTGTCCCAGATGGGTTGCGGAGTTGATGTAATATAGTGTAATAAATCGAAACTCAATACACCTACCTCAACGTGTTCCCCCCATCTGGGTCTCGGAGCCGATATCAGAGTGCCGCGAAATAAATCCAATAAATTGAATTCAAGTCGCCAAACACCGACAGCCGATTCCCTTAACCATGCACTGCCATGATAGGTTTGGAATAAAGGACCTGTAACTTCATCCTCCCCTATCTGATGGGTTGCGGAGACGATGTAATATAGTGTAATAAATCGAAATTCAATACACCTACCTCGACTTGTTCCCCCCATCTGTAGACCTCTTAGCGTTACCCAGCTTGCACCGCGGGGAGGTGGGTCTACTTCGCAAGCCCAGCCCTTAAGGAACAGTCGAGATATTAATTCTTAAGTCCCTTTCTATGTGCCCCTATTGCGTTAAGTGATTTCGAAGGTATAATCATTTAAAAATAATCGGCCGGCAATTGGTTTTAAGCTCCTCTTCTATCGGTATTCGTAGTGGAGATATTAAAAAGCGCAATTTTCGAACTTAACCGCCACTTCCCCACTCTCCGAAACATAGGCACTGAAAGTTAACTGACTAATCTACAATCCAACCAAAAAACATTAAAGAAATATGATTGGGCGTAAAGCCCAATCATATGATACTCTAGATGAAATGAGAAAGATTTCAATGTACCGGAAAATGTGTCACCTCCAATTCTTTTAAATCATTAATAGTGACTTTTATATGGGACGTGGTAGAAGCAGAGGAGGAAGGTTTGTAATTTTTGGATATGACACCTAATGTGGTATGTAAAATATTTCGTATTGAATTTAAGATTTGTAGCTTTCATTATTTTCAATTGGACATAGTTCTCCTGAAAATGAGGCATTTGTATGGGAGGTGGTAGAGGAAGTGGTGCGTTTAAGACGATTTTGAAACTGCTTATCATCATCCTTATCGCCACGCTTTGATTCAATTTCAAATTCGATAGCTCTAATACATTCGAAGGAGAAATGCTTTTCTTGAATTTATAATACAGATATTTGTATGGGAGGAGGTAGAAGGAGTGAAGAGGAGCTGATAATTTTTTTTAGCATTTATTGCAATTTTTAAAAAACAAATTCTGGCAAAATTTTATGTTTATACTTTTTCTAGTTTTAATGGAAATCGATATAATGCAATTAACAAAAATTATGCATTTGTATGGGAGGGGGTAGAAGGAGTGACGGGATCAGATCAATATTCAGTCATATTAATGACATCTATACCGATATACTTTAACCTAAATTTCAAATCGATAACTTTAATACTTTCAAAGAAAAATCAATTTCTGAAAATTTCGGAATTTCGTGAGATTTGTATGGGAGGGGGCAGAAGGAGTGGGGGGATGTAGCCCGTTCACGAATTTAAAGTTACTTTTTTGCTAAAAATGACACACAACCAATTTCAGCACGATAGCTCAAAGCTAGATAGCTCATCTAGAGTATAATGATTTCACTATCTAAATATAAGGGTTTCGGAGATATGGGTCTTTTTGAATGTCGTTGGAACGTACACTAACGTCGTACGACGTACAGACAGACATATTTTTTTTTTTGCATTTTTGTGCTAATTTGGTCATGAAATGCGAAAAAACTAAATTTCAGTCAAGCAATTTTTTTTTTGTGTCGATCACAATACTTTATTATTAGAATAATAAAGTAAAATAATTCAATTTTCTGCTCTGATTTTGTTTCTTTCTTAACTGACCTGAGGACAAAACTGAAAAAATTGGGGACAGAACTGGAAGAATGTAGTCCTCACTGGCAAAAACGATTTCAGAATAGAAATCACCATAATATTTAATATGCGATAAAAAAAATGTACATGTCCCAACTGTGCAGAACTCAAAATATGTTTTGTCTACTCTAAAAAACACAAACACAGTTTTTGCCCATCGGTCACTTTTCGAACGTTGAATTTTTTTAAATAGCTTAAACAAAAAAAAATTATTTGAGATCCTAAAACATAATAAAATCATATAATACTCTAGATGAAATAGGAAAGAGTTTATTGTACCGGAAAATATGTCATCTCAAATTCTTCCGAATAGTGAATAGCGACTTTTGTGTGGGAGGTGGTAAAGGCAGAGGGATCA
Organism: Chorisops tibialis; assembly: GCA_963669355.1. Lineage (NCBI taxonomy): Eukaryota > Metazoa > Arthropoda > Insecta > Diptera > Stratiomyidae > Chorisops > Chorisops tibialis. The sequence goes on along the minus strand of OY770262.1, from coordinate 259,532,476 downwards.
GGTTTGTAATTTTTGTCCATAACACTGAACGTAGTATACAAAATGTTTCATGCTGAATTTAAAGTTTGTAGCTTTTATAATTTTTGAACAAATTTGTCTGAATTTATGGCATTTGTATGGGACGTGACAGAGAAAGTGGGGGGTTTTGGATGATTTTGAATCTGCTTATCAATATCCTAATCACATTGCCTTGTTACTCATATGTTCGAAGGAGAAATACATTTTTTAAATTTTCAATACAGAAAATTGTATGGGAGGTGGTAGAAGGAGTGAAGCGAAGTTTGTACTTTTTTTTAGCATTTATTGCAATTATTAAGATACAAATTCTGGTAATGTTTGAAGTGGAAGGAAAATCGAATAAATACATTTGCCAAAAATTGTGCATCTGTATGGGAGAGGGTTGAAGGAGTATTTGAATCTAAATTAAATTTTTCGACATCAATGATATTTATAATAGTATAATTTTTTCAAAATTTAAAGTTGATAGCTTAATAATTTAGTTAAAATTCCGAAATTTCGTGAAATTTGTAGGGGAGTGGTTAGAAAGAGTAAGGTGAAGTTAATAGCTTTCACAAAATCAGTTGCAATTGTAATAACATTAATTATTACAAAAATTGGTGCTTTTAGCTTTACTAGTTGCAATGAAAACCGAATAAATGCATTTTTGAAAATTGTCCATTTGTATGGGAGGTGATAGAAGGAGTAAAAGGATCAGATCAATACTTTTTGACGTCAATGATATTCACATCGTTATACTATGACCTAATTTTCAAGTTGAAATGGTTTAGGAGAAAAATCAATTTCTTTAAATTTCATGAAATTTGTATGGGATGGAAGGAGTGGTTGGATTTGGCCCGTTTACGAACTTAAAGTTAATTTTTTGCCAAAAATGATGATAACCAAATTTTTGGTTTCTTTTAATTCAAACTACCCTTGAAATACATACTTAACCGAGTAACAGTTTATGTGGTGCTAATTTTAATTTATGTACCTTATAATACATTAAAAGAAATATAAGTCATTTGCCATTAAGTTTAAACGCAAAATTGTAATATTTTCACATTTAGCTACCCCCGCAAAAGAAATACGTCTCAATTTGGGCCATCCCCAATTGTCAATAAGTTAAATTGGAGTTACATAGTCGTGCCCGACTTTCAGGCAGATGTATTATCTTACTGCTACTTTAATGTTATTTACAGTTCACAAAAATAATTTCAAAACAAGATTTGGATCACATTAAATGCCAAAAATGTTATTACGACCTCTTGAAATGGTAATATTTGATGACCGCAATCAACAACATTTTATTTATTTGACAAAATTCAGGTATAAATAACTAAATTTCGTCTTTATTTCAACCGTTGAACTTGAAAGTTATAAGGCCATTTGAGAAGGAGGTTTCTGACCGTACGGTAAAGGAAATTTAAAAAATTTTATTTATCAATATTTTTTCCGAATAACTATTTGAAATCGGATATCAATTTGGAATTGGTTGATCTTGACATAAATAGTTGCCTTGAAGTTGATTTTCAACCAATGAAGGTTTTTTGTTTCGAAATGAAACAAACCGATATTAACACGAATCGAAAACAATATCATATCTAACTACCTAGCTACTAATTTTTAATTAAATTGAATGTTTCTGATTGCATTTTTTATTTTGATTTTCTAAAATTGCAATAATTGTACCGCGGCCTTCACGCTTTGTCAATCACGAGCAAAAACATTTCAGAAAATATTCGGTAACGTATGAAACCACCTAATTCGGTTACTTAATCTCTAATGGGATAATTAAAAAAAGTAATTTTTTAATTGTGTTTTGTTTAAGTCTTTTCCAGAAGGTCTCTGACTCGGAAATTTCACATAGCGATAGTAAAACTTGCATGAAATAAGCAGGCACCAACACCGATCTTCATCTTCTTTCGCGGTTTTTGCGTTTTTATTTCTTTTAGCGAGTCAGGTGGATTCTGATAATCACTTCGATCTTTAAATCGTTTCGAGGACAGGAATGCCGTAAATTCAGTTCTTAGATATGAATCTATTAATTTCTTCAATTTTGCGTTTTAAAAAAAATGTTTCCTACTAGAGGATTACTAGAAACTGAAAAGCAAATTTTTTCCTAAATAAAGGTCGGTGTTGATGCCACTTAAAAGATAAAAAACACGCGAATTAAAGAAAAATTAATTTTGGATTTTCTTGAAGAACGGGTTTTAAGTTTTCTAGGTTAAAAGCGACAACCTGTGTATTGTGTCGCATATAGCGAACTTGTTTGGATTAGCTTAAGAAAATCACACACCTAAATGGCAAATTTGCAACATGGAAAATCATTCGGAATTGAATACAACAAGAAACATTATGTGTGAATGTTTAGAAAAATGAAAGTCGATAATGACACATGTTTAATGTAACCTGTGATTACCAGTACAGGTATTTTTCTCTACTAAGGTGTAATAAGTGGCTTTAAGCTTGTTGGATTTTTTCTCAGTTTCATTCATAGTTTGGGTATATTTTTTGATCAAAAACGATCAATTTAATGAATGAAATTACATCACAATAATAAATTTTCTTTAATGTAATGCAAAAATAAAGTAACAATTCAAGTATAAGAGGAAATTTTTTTTTTCTTACTGAACGATGTTCAGTACCATGAAATTGTTGTATGGTTGTGATCAATCATAAATTTTACTCATAACGATATTATCTAACCAATTGTCAAATTTACTAAGAAACAAGAAAAAAATAAATGTTATTTAACTTGAGTGTTTTGACTCTTGAACTTAAGCGATAGAGGACACTATATGGGTATGTAATCGAAAACAATAAAACAGAATGAAAAAAAAAGTGTGACAATAAGTTAGAAGTTATTTCTATTGATAAAAAATTGTATTAAAAAATATGCTAGTGGGATAGAGTCTGCACTCAGATATGAATGGGAAATAAATCGTGACATGTTTATGAATACATTTAGAAATACATATGTTAGGTAGTATCGATTACTGGGATAGTTATGATACGAGTAGATGTCAGAAAATACTTCACATACCAATATTTCAGTTCGGATTGCGGAAAGACAATTTCTAATAACAATTCTAATTAGTCTAAGATGAATGTAAAACTCGCACGGGTTGTTCAAACACTTTCATAACAAGAACTTTTATCGATCAATTCAAATTTATGCGAGAATGCGACATAAGGTTTTTTTTTCTTAGAAAATTGAAAATCCCTGCTTGTTAGTGATGTGAAAAAAGTAACTATTCGATACACGAGTACTCGTTACTTACCGAAATCCGAAGTAACGAGTACCGATGCAGATTTATACTCGTTACTTAAGTAACGAAATACCCCCCGAAAAAGTAACTCAACTGTCAAATGGTTTCGTTACTCGAGTATTCGTTCCACATACCGAAAAGTATCTATACTGAAAGTAACGTTTAGTAGCTTTTTCGTTACATCACAGGAGGGAAACCTACACTTGTGCATAACGCCGTACCGCCGTTCCAAAGAAAGGACGAAAAGGAATACTTTCTCTGTATCTTACAGAAAAGTCTACTGAGAAAATGATTTGTTTTTTTTCGTTTCGATTCTTTCAACACCAAGAATGTCGTCGAGTGGATTTCTGGCGCTCGGCTCGACCGGCAGGGCTGGCAGTAGGGTTGTGGGATCAATAACACCAGATTGCAGATTTTTTTAATGTTCGGGGTGATCAAGGGATTTTTTGTTACCAATTTGAGAAATTTTTGTTAAAGAAAATAAGTTATTTCCTTCACAGTGTCGTTTTATTTACGTTAGTGTTTAAAGGAATTTTCTACTTAAAAGAGAATTAAAAAATCGGATTTAGCCTCATTGTGTTGATACACGTACTAGGTACACGAAATCAAGTGCGATTCACAAGCGATTTTTTGTTGCATATAGTTACTGCATGGGGACTGGAGGCAATTTCGTTTAATTGAATTTATGATTTGCAAAGCTGGCTTACCCATCCCTGCAACATGATATGGCTGTCAAATAAACGAGTACCTAGTAACGAATAAAATTTAACGATTACTTTCCTTAAAGTAACGAATATTCATTGGTACTGAATAGTAACGAAACTTGACATCACTACTCACTCATTGTTTTTTTTTTAAATACTGAGGCATTTTGAAAAGAAACGTCTCGTCTTGGGATTACGAAACTTTTGAAGCAACTTTGTTTCAAATATTTTTAAAAGTGTTTGAATTGTTGATAATTCAATTATTGAAAATAATCGAAATAATACTTTTGTAAGGAAGGGGGTAGATGTTTTAAAGGTATTTTTTTTTTTATAAAATTTGAAAATTTTTTAAAAATTCTATCTAAATATTTCTACCATAATTTTTTGTGTTTTTTGCAATTCACATGGAACAAAATTTTTCCAATTTCAGTATCTTTAGTAATAAGAAATATTAAGAAAAAGTCGCAAATGCTTGATGTTTAATGCAATTAATTTCAAAAATCAATCATTAGATACCTGCAAAGGGCTTTGTGCAATATTATTGCGAAAAAATAAATTTAATTCTGTAGTAATAAAAATCATAATAAACAGTTTAGTTTTGCCCAAGAAAAATTAAGGCCAAGCAAGCGGCAGATTATCTTTCGTTGTCGATAAAGTGTTTTTAATTAAAATCAATTTTTCCATTAGTCAAAGCTTCAGATGGATTAATATCTGGAAATTTCAAGTTAGGAATGTACAGATGCAAGTTTTGACTTAAGCTTTAAATATTACTGAAATTGTGCAAATTCGGACCTATGTGATAAAACTGAATCTTTGTTTTATAGCACAAAACGAAAAGTTTCTTGAAATTTCTTGATAGCGTAGCATAATTATAAATGCTAGTACTCACCACCAAATAAAATTTAATTGGATAGTATCAATAATAATTATCATTAAAATAGATTATCGATTCCACTCCAAGATTATCGCTTCCACTCCAATTAGCTTTGGTTTTGCGAAAATGAAATTAATGATTATACTCGTATATGCATGTATTTTTGATTTCGTTTTAGAGCTTAGACTAATTGTTGTAGACACAATTAGACTAATTAATACGATTTTAATAAGTTGTGGAAATAATATTTATCTTGAGTGTCGATTACGCCTGATAATTGGGTCTATCAATGCATCCCAACAAACAATTTAACGAACGCTCGCAAATAATGATCTTAAAACGAGCATGAAAGGACACAAAACAAATAAACTGATCTTAAGCAAACCAAACAAAAAGGGTCGCACAATTCCGATCTTGTTATTTGCAAGCCGTTTTCATTTCACCTTGCCACCTTGCAGAGCCAAAAATTATTTCGTGTCGATATCTCAAAATTTTGAAAACGCAAACGGTGGAAAGCTTAGAGTTTGCAGAGAAATCGGCTTGTGGGTGAGTGTCCGTGAAATTTTCATAGTAATAAACAACAGAAACAGAATTAGAAGTAATTGCAATCTTCGAAGCTTTAATAGTCAAGTTCTTTAATAAATCGTTAATGTTTCATAAATAATATCATTCACGAATCGTTAACGATATCATTAATGGATTAAAATAAAAATTAATAACGTCACATTAATGATTCATTGATAAAGACTATATACTTGCTTATGTACTCGTTTCTCCTAAGCGTTTAACAATTCATTAATGAATCGTTAAAAGTAATTCATTAACGAATGTCCATTTAGTTCGCTTGATGAATCGTTTATGACTCGTTAGCTACCCAGCAAACAATTTAACGTAAATAACGATCTGAAATCGAGCACGAAATGCCACAAAACAAATAAACTGCGTGATGATCTTAAGCAAACCAAACTAAAAGGGTTTCTCAACGTCGATTTTGTTATATACGAGCAGTTTTCATTACACCATGCGCATGACCAGAGCCAACAATTATATCCTGTCGATATATCAAATGCAAACTGTGGAAAACCTGGAGCTTGCAGAGGAGACCGCATGTGTGTCAAGTTCTTCAATTCATCGTTAATCTTTCTTAATAAATATCGTTTATGAATCGTTAACGATATTCATTAACGGATCAAAATAAAAATCATTAACGACACATTAATGATTCATTTATAACGATTATATTCTTGCTTATATATTCGTTTTGCAATTCATTAATGAATTGTTGAAAGTAATTCATTAACGAATGTCCATTTAGTTCACTCCATGAATCGTTAGTGACTAGTTAACGATCAAATCGCTCGTTAATATAATTCATTAACGATTCTTTAACGAATTAATTCGTTTGTTGGGATCCTGCTTTATGATTCTTATTTGTAAATATTATTTTGATACCGGTGATACGTTTTTTTTTGGATAATTGTGGAAGCAATGATTTATCATATCGTCGTGAAGAACGAATGTGGTTGCTTTTTAGTCCTTTTCAGCGATAGTCACGATTTTGAATTTTATTTCATATTATATGATTAAAATCTAGTATACTGTCTAAAGAACTTCATTGCGTCTACTATAATTCTCGCGAGATCAAATACTTTAAATCGTCTTTCGATGCTATTAATTTCACTATCCAATACTTGTGTCGAGGGCATTAAATCTTTGGAAATAACAATATTTGTGAATTGTCGATCCTATGAGGGACAAAACGGTATGCAGAAAGTTTTCTTACTTAAAGTTTCCCGTAAATATTTGTACTTTGGATGGAATTTTGGAGGATTACCAAAATGCCACAACATATGTTCTTGTCGATCAAAAACACCTCAGTATGATTTTACTATAACTAATTTGCCTTTAACTAAAGTTAACTCTGTAATTGATCTACACTGAAAGAAATGAATGGAAAAACTTCTACTTCTACAATGGCGCTACAGCCCAAATCGGACCTTGGCCTCCTGATATTCAGGTTCCTTAACATTTTTCATTACTTATTGTGGAAGGGTTATTAGCACTTCGCACAACCCTCTTTCTACGAATTTTTCATTTTCTTAGATTGAGGTGACCAAGGTATATCCAAGCAGGCAATGTCCCGGAATTATATATTGCGCCGACCGGGATTTGAACTCACGACCTTCGCATTACAAGACCAACACACTACCTACTAGGCTATACCCTAGCTGAATGGAAAAACTACCTAAACCTAAATGATTTTCAGCCTACTAATTGTTTGAGACAAACTATATAATTAAAGTAGTTCTATCTTCTAAACATTTTGTGTTATCATCTAATGTAATAGTTGATGGATCGATTTAATTAGTCAATTTGTATGTTTAATACCTTCCAGCCACAAAAGGGGCTGGCCGTCGAAAGATGCCTGCCTCGATGTGAAATAGACGTTTCAAAAGTGCTAACTTCGAAAATTACCAAACACGTAGACTTGATAATCTCAAGAAATCCAGATCCTTTTGTTCATTTGTAAAATCGGTTATCAGTAATCTTATATCATACTCAATGCCTCCTCTTCGGGATGGAGACCGAACTTTTGTCAATCCTGTAGATAAAGCCAACTTGTTGGTAGCGTGTTTCACCAGAAACTCTGAACTTCACAGTCATATCAGAGTCCCCTCAATTAACACTCCCTGATTTAACGCTGCCATCCATTCGATTTCGAACTAGGGTTACTTCCAAGACCACGCAAGAGTTCAATGTTATCAATTTTGCTGGTCCAGGTGAAATCCGTTTTCTCTCTTCCTAAACTATTTTGCAATCTTTACCATCTTTCATACTCTTCGGGGTATTCTCCACCGACCTCGAAAGTCGCTTACGTTCAGCCGTTTCCCAAGAAAGGATGTAAGCCGAACCTTGCTCACTATCACCCAATTCCAATTACCTCAGTAATGCTAAAGGTAAAAAAAATCGGCTGTTAATCGCAGAATTGTGAACTTCTTCTTCAATGGCACTACAGGCTAAATCGGGCTTTGGCCTGCTGACTTTCAGGTTCCTTAACATTTTATTTGTTATTGTGCACGGGTTGTTAGCCCTTCGCACAACCCTTTATCTACAAGTTTTCCAATTTCGCAGACTGAGGTTGCCAAGATATACCCAAGCAGGCAGTGTGCTGAAATTTTACGTCGGCCGAGTTTTGAACTTCCGACCAGACTACCTGAGCCTAGTAGACACCCTAATTGTGAGCTACCTTATCGAAAAAACCTGATCCACGATCGCTAGTGTGGTTTTTGTTCAGGACGTACCATGAATGATTTCTTAGTATAACCAAATTAACTTTGACACTCTTGCATACACAAATTCGGCGAAGCGGTAGTACTTGCGCTTGATATTGCCAAAGCGTTTGATAGGGATTGCTATTAATGTCTCATAGCTAAGCTTAAGGCCCTTGGCTTCAACTCGTGTTTTCTTGTATTTTTAAATGGATTAAGAGCTTCTTCTCTGAGCGAGTTGTGCTAGATGGAGTCACATCTGCCTAGCTTTTCTATTGGTTTCAGCGTTGCCCGAGGTTTAGTATTATCACCGAACCTCTTTTCAGACTTCATATATGACCTTCCGTCATCTATTTTCAATCCTATCCATAGTTTTACTAATGACAATAGGCTTGACAACATTTTCAAATTTGACACACTTGCGGAGGCGCGGCCGATTTAAGTGTCCTCATGGCGTAATGAGTTAATAGGTTCGATTAACTATGAACTGAACTTAATCTTGGAATGGGTCAAGCAGAGTAGAGTTCAATGTCTCGAAAACCCAGTCAAAATGTTATGTTCCGGCATCAGCCACTAAAATGTCCTTCAGTGGCGTTCAGATTGTACCTTCTGCAGACTTTACGTTATTTAGCGTCCAATTTAAAAATCGTTTTCATTAAATTTAAGACATCTACGAAGTCGCTCCTGATGCCTCAAAGCGTTTAGATACTCTGCGGAAGTGTAAGAAATACTTTTTACCATGTAAAAGGCATGTAGTCAGCCACGTCTTGAGTACAACTTGCATATATGTGCTGGGGCCCAAAAATCACAACTTGCGTTGCTCGATCTTATTCAAAACATGTTTTGGTGATGAAACTGTATCGACTTCTATACCCTGCAGTTATTATAGATATTTCCATGGTAAAAATAGTAACGAACTATTGGATCTAATAGCTCTTCTATTACATGCCCCACTCGCGAAGCTGCACAAGCTCACGAGTATATCGTGAAGCATCTCCAGCGGACAACAGTAAAATTTAGACCGTCCTTTATTCCTCGGACGTCAATGCTGCGGAATTCATTACCGGGCAGTCTATTTTCTGTGAAGTACAACCCCCAACCATTTGAAAACAACGTCCACCGCCATTTCAGACTTAGCCCTAACACGTTTCCTTTCTTAGTTTGCTATTTCCACTTGTTTCCCTTACCTACTTCTATCTATGTGCATTTACGCATTAAAGGGTTACCCCCTAAGTTATCTCGTTCACCGTAATAAAAAGGATGTGGGAGATAAAAGTCGTTTAAAAAAATACGGACGTCATAAAACGTGAAAACAATTTTTTAGAGTAGTAGGTTTTTCAATTCGATCACAATACTTTCATGTAAGACAAATCAATAAGCTAGGGTGTAGCCGAGTAGGTAGCGTGTTGATCTTGTAATGCGAAGGTCGTGGGTTCAAATCCCGGTCGGCACAATATATAATTCTAGCACATTGCCTGCTTGGATATACCTTGGTCACCTCAATCTACGAAAATGAAAAAATTCGTAGAATGAGGGTTGTGCGAAGGGCTAACAACCCTTCCACAATAAGTAAAAAAAAATGTTAAAAAACCTGAATATCAGGAGGCCAAGGTTCGATTTGGGCTGTAGCGCCATTGTGGAAGTAGAAGACAAATTAATGATAATAGTTTGCTAAATATCGCAGTAGAGACCGAAACGTCACGAATAATAAAGCGTAGCAGTGTATAATCCGGAAATTTTTCGTTTCAAATCAATGAAATGTTGCAATTTAAGTGACATATGTAGATCTGAATACGAACTAAATTGCTGACATAAAAACATTATGAATGGCCGAGCATTACAGAGGTTAATTAGAGGCAAAACTGTATTACACAATTTAATCAAGATTTATTTTATTTTGACCTCGAGTTTAAATTGCAACAATTCATTATTTTTTTTAAATACATTCATTAAAATCATTTACATTAAATTTTTCAAATAGGCGGTCTATAAGGTGTTAGAAAATTATATGAACTTGTCATCATAAAATTTATGATTGACAATATTTTTGCTTTCGATTGCAAGTAGGAAGAAGCATTAATTAAAATGAAATGCAAATGCTGATTACAAATTGAACCAATAAATAGGCATCCTTGGTGAGTAACTCATTAAATGCAGAAAGTGCCTACAGATACAGATTATCTTTAAGAAATGTCAAAGTGTAATTGCTGTCAAACTATTATAAGTTATTGCAAAAGAAATGAAAATAAAGCAATTAAGGTTGTATTCAACGCTTGTTGAAATTTGTCCTAAATCATAATCAGACCACAGCTTAATCTTGAAAAATTTCAACTCTTTGCTTTTTTTCCGAAAATTTAAATGAAAATGTTTTTATTAATTTGTACAAATACTAAATAAAATTTTTCTTTTCTCTCTTACAGGTATGTTGAAATTCATTTATTGATATGTAGTATTGGTATGTAAAGTTTAATTATTAAAAAAAAATGTATTTTTATATTCTTTAATCTTATCTTAAGATTTTATAAGTTCGTGAACTTCATAACAAGTAAACAATATAATAAATATCTTTGGCATTACGACACACAAATTAAGTTTCTTTCTTTATAAAATATAGAAAGCTGAGCAAATTCAAAAATCGTGGACGATTTTCTAGGCTCCTCAATAAACTATACCGCAATTGGTTTCGAATATCAAATAATATCTTTGTCACTGTCCACAAATCAGTCATCTCGTTTAGGCTCTAGATTCTTCTCAGATCTGGACGACCACAGAAGCGTCAAAAATTCGAGTCTGCTTCGGTTCGCAAACCGTACCAAGTAGCAAGCACAAGAAGAGTAACATACATATCATAGTCAATAGGCGAGTATAATGGGCCCAACTAGCCCCAGTGCAATATGTTTCTTCGAAACCACCTTCCAACCACCTAAACCTAATGCGCCTTCCAGACACTCGCGGAGCAACTTCGGTTAGTATCCTTGCCAAAGTTAATCTATGCGAGGAACTCGCATCAACCATCAATGGCGCGACAGCCCAAATCGGGCCCTGGCCTCCTGAAGTCGTCGCCTCCAATCGTCTCGATCCAAAGACCGCGTCCTCCAGCTGCTAATTTTTAGAATGGCTTTGCTGTCTTCATCAACCGAGTCTTCCCATCGCTTGCGTGGTTTGCCTACTGGCCGGTTACCACTCGCTTTGCCTTTAAGAGCACGTTTGGGTATTCTTCTGTCTTCCATTCGCTCTACATGGCCAGCCCACTGCAGTTTACGTAACTTGATGAACGTTGAAGCTTCTGGCTCGTCGTAGAGTTGATACAACTCATGGTTGTATCTTATTCGCCATTCCGTCCCTTCCTTCACAGGTCCCAAAATTCTTCGGAGGACCTTTCTTTCGAATGCGTTAACTGCTTTTTCGGAAGTTCGCGTTAATGTCCACGTCTCGCTGCCATAACAGAGCTCAGGGCGTATAATAGTTTTATAAATCCGTAGCTTATTGTTCCTGTGCACTTTCTTGGATTTCATTATTGGAAGTACCGAATAATACGTCTTATTTGCAAGTATTATCCGTCGTTTGATTTCGTCTGTTTCATTACCGTCCTTTGTTAGATTAGCCCCAAGATATATGAAGTTGTCCACACTCTCCAAATTATATTCCGCAATTGTTATGTTTTGTCTGATTGGCGTTCTCCTTCTTGTTTGCGTCATTACTTTTGTTTTGCTTTCATTAATGCGCAACCCGACTTCTTTTGCGGCGGAGTCAAGATTGACAAATACCTCCTTAGCACTAGGGAAGGATCTTGCTAGAATGTTAATGTCGTCAGCGTATGCTACTAGTTGGGTGGACTTGAATAGTAGTGTCCCGTTGGTGTCGACTGGGATTTTTCGGACGACATACTCTAGTGCCAAGTTGAAAAGCATAGGAGCTAGACCATCTCCCTGCTTTAAACCACATTCCGTTCGAAAGCTGGTTGTGGAATCGGTTTGTATTCTCACTTGGGATTCAGTGTTCGTCATTGTGAGTCTTGTTAGTCGGACTAGTTTTGGAGGAATTCCAAAGTCAAGCATGATTTGGTACAGTACGCTCCTGTCGATACTGTCGTATGCTTGTTTAAAATCTACGAATATTTGGTGCACATCTGTGTTATATTCCCAGCATTTCTCAAGCACCTGTTTCACCGAGAATATCTGGTCTGTTGTAGATCGTCCGGTTCTGAATCCGCCTTGGTATTCGCCAATTATTTGATTAGTATAGGGCTTAAGACGACGTTCAATTATTTTTGTCAGTATTTTATAGGACGTACACAACAAAGATATACCTCTGTAGTTCTCACAGCAGAGTTTGTCTCCTTTCTTGTAAATTGGACATATAATGCTTTTTCGCCAGTCGTCGGGTATGATTTCCTCTGTCGAAATTTTGCATATCATGCTGTGCAGTATTTCAGCGACACAGTTTCCACCGTTTTTCAGAAGTTCAACTGGTATTTCGTCAATTCCCGGCGCTTTGTTTCGTTTTTGGTCACATAGGGCTGCTTTGATTTCAGGAAGCGTGGGTGGTGTCGATGATGGTTCATCTTCGTCAGTTGAGGTTTGAATTGAAATGTTGTCTGTCGTTATCGGTGCTACTGGGATGGGATTCAAAAGATGTTCGAAGTATGAAGCCCATCTCCTTTTGATTTCTTCTGTGTCGCTGATGATATTGCCCTCTGCGTCTTTGCAGAGATTGGTTTTTGGTTTATATCCCTTTTTCAAGTCTTTTACTATGGCGTATGCGTCCCGCGTATTATTTTTTCTCATATCGTCGTCCATTTTTTGTATCTTGTCATTATGTTACTTCCATTGTTTTCGTCTGCAGGTCTTTTTCGCATATCGCCTAAGTTCGTCATATCTTTCTTTTTTGGCTCGTGTTGGTCGTTCAGTAAAAATTTTGTAAGCTTCGTTCTTTCTATCTATTGCGTCGCGACATTCTTGGTCGAACCAATCATTACTTTTTCGCCGTGCTTGATATCCTAATACCTCTTCCGCGGAGGATTTGATGCCGTCTCGTATTTTCATCCACGCATTATCCACTGGCATATTTTGGATATTTTCATATATTGGTGTCAGGTGTTTATTACATGCTAGCATATAAGCCTGCACCACCGTTTCGTCGTTAAGCTTGTCGACATTGAATTTGCGAGCTCTACTCGTTTTGGAATACCCACGACAAGCTATTCTGCATCGATACTTAGCTCTGACCAGATAGTGATCAGAGTCACAATTCGCACCGCGGAGAGTTCGTACATCAAGTATGCTGGAAGCAGCCCTTTTCTCAATAAGAACGTGGTCTATTTGGTTGAAGGTGTGACCATCTGGTGATGCCCACGTTCGTTTGTGAATATCGCGATGTGGGAAGCACGTAGAGCTTACTATGATATTTTTGCTGCTTGCGAAATCAATAAGACGTTGGCCATTGTCGTTGGTTATGTCATGGAAACTGTGCCCTCCTGTTGTTCCTCTATGAGCCTCCTCCTTTCCGACTTTTGCATTAAAATCTCCTAAGACAATTTTTAGGTCATTCGAGGGCAGTGAGTCATAGGTTGTCTCTAGGGTGGCATAAAATTCGTCTTTAGTTACATCGTCCTTGTCTTCTGTTGGTGCGTGAACGTTGATCAACCAAGTGTTGAAAAATTTAGTCTTTATTCGGATTGCACACAATCTTTCACTTATTGGTTTGAAGCTCGTGACCTGCTGTTTAAATTTTTTGTCAACGACAAAAGCGACTCCAAACTCTCTGCTTCCCGACAATTTTCCACTTGGATAGATTGTGTGTGATCTCATGTCCATGATTTCGCTACCGAGCCATTTCGTTTCTTGGATGGCAGTTATGTTGATGTTGTGTTTTGCCACTTCTTCGAGAAACTCTTTCAGAGCTCCTGTCCTAAATAAGGATCGAACATTCCAAGATCCAATAGAGTAGTCCATTTTTCGTTTGCGGGGTCGTTGCCGTTGAGTCCATCCTTTCCGAGGCTGTTCTTCAGGTTTCTGGACAGTGTTCTTTTTCCGGTGATGCGTTGTCGGCGCCTCGCCCAACCCCCGACCTGGAGGACCGGTCCTACTTATTTATTACATCCTAGTAGAAAAAGGGTGGGAGTTTTGAGCTAAATGTGACATGCTGGAGTTCTCACAGCTATGCTGCAAGTCCAACTATGTCATACTTTTTGCCTACTTCCTGAGACGCACTGGTGTTACTGGCCATTCAGGTTAACTCCATGTTCCCTCCTCCTTTCTCAACTCGGGCTTGGGACCGTCTATGGCGGAGTTGAACTCGCATCAAGGGATAGCAAAAATCTGCTCTTTCCTAATTTTCCTAATTCATTTTACATGTTGGTTAAAAAGAACACAACTTTTTAAAAAACAGACAAACCTGCAATTTTCTCCAATATCCTGCATCTAACAATCAGGCAGACCCAATCTCATGCTCAGTACCAACAGTGAACATTTCCCCTTGCACCAAGCACCTGCTCAATAATATCTGTGCACTGCTCATGCATATTGATATCTTCTAATTGTTCACTGATATTGATATCTGCTCACTGCTCAGTGATATCGATATCTGCTTAGTAATATCATGCACGGCACCACTTGCTCAGTGCACAAACCTTTAGCTGTACACTGAGTAGGTAGAGTAATAAATGAACAGATGAGCAGGTTTACGACTTTACGAGCTAAGAGCAGATCAGTGAACATAGAGCTGTTCTAAGCATGTCGGTGAAGTGCGACTGCGATTTGTTTAGCGTGCTGTGTTCTGATCGGTGTGCTATGATTTGATCGGTGGAACGTGCGAAGTGGTCAATGAAGTTAGGTGCGCTTTCGTGGGTAATCGGCCATTTATTTGACGAGCTTTGATCTGAGCTACAACCTGGTCGGGGTGAGGTGGGAAGTGTGAGTTGCGCAATTAATGTGAGATTGCGAACAAAAGCCCTAGGATTTGTAGCGATGATCATCGCGGCAATTTTATTGGCGATCAAATGTAAGCAGTATGCATTAGCTGTGCTCGTCTAATCGTAGTCTTTTCCATTTTTAATCGCAATATGCGATTGCTCTTTTAAAAGAGCTGTGAAAAAATCGCAATACCTGCGATTAAAGAGCATACCATCTCTACTCGCATCCTCCGTCTAGCCTTACTTCGCGAACACCTCAGTGCCATGACAGACACCGAAGTGGTAGCAGCTGCTATTTATAATTAAAAATGTTAGAATTACTATAATTATTATTCATCAAACCATAACTATTTTGAAATTTTTTTGAAGAAAAAATTTTAAAAAAATAGTGGAGAAAAAAGAGACGGTGACAAATTATTATTTTTTGCATGAACGAGACAATAGTATTAATAAAGTGGCTGACCTCTCAGTAAATCGAAGAATCTATATAAAAAAGTTAAGAGTCAAGCAGTAGTTGATAGTTCGAAGAATCTTGGTTTCTGGTTTGGTGAATGTTTTCACAGTGCATTTCGAAATGAAAGAAAAGATTTCCGGATTGTACACTGTTACGCTTTATTATTCGTGACGTTTCGGTCTCTGCTGATAAAGGTCTCAGCAGAGACCAAAAACGTCACGAATAATAAAGCGTAACAGTATAGAATCCGCAAATCTTTTATTTCAATCCTGGTTTCGTTCGAAAACCATGTGTAATTTCGTTTTTGAACTATAACTCTGCAAGGCCTACATTTTCTCTTCGCGAGATAGGTCTGAAGGGAATGGAAACGTTTCAGTTTTGAAAGCAATGTAATTCGTATTCATTGCTCCTGAACTAAACACCTACCTGTCTTTTCGCGTGATCGAATAGGAATAGGAAAAGGAATTGAGAAAGGAATAGGAAAATTAATAGGCAAAGGAATAAGAAAAGAAATAGGAAAAGGAATAGGAAAAGGAATAGTAATGAACTAGACAACACAGTGCCAAATTGAAATGTATCAGCAAACCGCGCATTCGGCATGTGTTGCAATGCTATAACAAAACGAATACGATAGTATCGCAAATTTTCGATTCGTTCGTTAAGTTCCACGTATCTGAGGCAGCAAAAACACCACAAAATCAAAATACGTGCATGTGCGGAATGAGAACGAGCAGCACTGAAGCCCCTCTTGTTGATATGACGACTGCATGTGAATACGAATACTGAATGGAATTGTGAACCGCAGCTAGCCTCTGCAAACTTTCAGTCAGTTTACTACCAGTTCAGTTCGAACTAAATGTGAAAATTTTAGTGAATAGTTCGTTTGATTCAATGAAGTGAATAGTTCGAATGTACTATTTAGTTCGTGAACTACACATCTCTACTTTTCATGCCGTCACAAATGTATGCCTTTGTGTAGAGCAGTTTTCACTAAAACATAATTGGACTCGTAAGACCTGTCGAAGAAAAATATTATAAAACCTATTTTTACGAAATCCTGTCAAACAATTTTGAATATCTTATATATTAAAAATATTTCAAATACCACAATAAATTTTGAACATGACTGCAAAGTTAAACATCTTTCAATAAACCGGTTCGAAAATCGAAGGGCCTATTTCTTCAATCGCTAAAATCTTCTCATTTCTTATGTGGGTATCATTGTCGTCATCACCTTATGCATCTATCGTCATCTAACTTATCCTCAATGCTCAGCCAATCGCTAAACGCGACATCATTATTTACATAACTAAAAATAATTGAAAAATGCTTTTAAATAAAACCTACCTAAACCCGAAACCTGTCGTTTTGACCTTGTGCAAGATACTCGTATTGTATCTTTACCACCAAGTATTTCCCATCCATAGATACTTTATAACTGAATAGTTCACATGATTACCACACGCAAAAGGAATCAAAGAAGATCTTACGATCGGATACATCTTAAAGCTTAATGTCATCGTTATGGCCTTCTCATTAACCGAAACCGTGGCTATGTTGTACTTCTGCGGTAATAAATCGTCATTATAAGCGCGACGCGGACAATTGAAGCCACCATTGATAATGTTTGCGCTTCTAAGCCGTGCGTCTTCATTCACACTCTCAATGATTTTCACTTTCAACACATTCCGTCTACAACGATCTTATTTTTATTAGATTTTGCGATTTCAAAGGCAAATAAGCGCAAAACTGGAAGGTGCCTGAGACTGAGAGAAAATAATAATGAAACAATTACACATAATGGAAACATTAATTCGGTCTCTAATACCAAGAAAGATGGCACTTTGTTGTCTTAAAGTTAAAATAAATAGCTATCGACTTTAATTACAAGATGGTAGTGAAGAAGAGCCAGAAGGCAGAAAGGTAATGCTGGAAAATTAATTTTATTCGTCGCATTATTTAGCACGTGTCTTCATGTAAAGAAGAAAGTAAAATCGTAATTCGATAGTGAAATAATTTTGCCAGTTCGCGTGCCTCATCAAAATAAAGATGGCAACCGATGAAAAGTGCTTACGCTTTTCTAAAATACCTATAGTTACGACTATCTTTCTTCCTAAATGGTTAAATGAACGCCGATCCGATTGATTAATGAATCAAAAACGTCGATAATCGATATTGCGCAAATGGTTGTCTCCGAAGTATATGGTTAAGTTTTAAGCCGTACGATTGCCTTGTAGACTTGTATCTATTGTAGAAATCGAAACTTGACGGGTTTTATAAAATGTTGCGGATTGGAATTACCTCGTTTACTAGGCCGTCATACCATTTTTATCATAAGTTTATGCTACGTGTTCGACAAGTTTTCTAAAAAGCGATGAAATTTCGTAGAAAATGTTTGTTATCCTGCGAAAAAATCGTACACTGTTAATGATTGCGGGGTGATTTCACAGGTTACTGAATTAATTAATTAACATCTTGGCGTTAGTATAATTGGTTTTTTTTTTCCGTAAATAGTGAAATAGTTTGTGCGGCGCTTTTGGAATTTTTTTTTAAATATTTTAAGGGTAATTTCAGACCAATTACAATGCTCCCAGCAGTATCGTGGGGTGTCCATTGATGCAAGGGAAGCATTGCTTTCCTTTTATTTTGCCTTCTATTGAGTCTGGAAATACTAATTCAAATCGGAACGAATACCTAACATTTTTTAAAAATTCTAGAAAAAAAGCGCGCATTATTTTCGTCCATCACTGTAAACACACCTTACGTGCACAGGACAGTTTTTTTCTGATGATTTTGTTGAACGATGACAGCCCAAAGCCATCCAAAGGCGAAAATCGATGGGATGCGATTTGAAAAATGCGCACACAGAACTGCCGGACAGTATGTGGCAAAATTTTTCCCGCTCGACTTGATCAAATTCGACTTCTATAGCAAGGGGAGATGCGCCACGGTATTTGCTTCAAATGCTTTCAGTCGTAAGCCATTGCATTGCTTCGTTCTAATTGATCACGAAGATTCTATCAAAGAAAGATGTCGCTATAAGATTTCTTCAAATTTCAGCCCGTTATCACCATAATTAATATAAGACCATGTGTTGGTAGAGGATTGTCAAGTCCGTTGATTTAAGAATTCAAACGCTTTAGGCTGCTATGTAGTATTAGGGTGAATGTGTATTGTGTTTGATTTTAGATCTTTAAACTCTAGATGAAATCTGAAAGTATATTGCGTTTGCCTTACCGTTTGTAAAGCTAAGAAATAACGATCACACAGAGCCGTCAAGAGTACAGAAATATTTGTTGTCGCTTAAAAACCTCGATTCCGAGTGACCGTGTGTCCGTCTGTCTGTCTGTGCGTCTGTCTGTCTGTGCGTCTGTCTGTCTACAGCATAACTCTCGAAAGCTTTGAGCTATAGTGCTAACAATTGTTGTGTGTCATTTTTAGCAAAAAAGTAACTTTAAGTTCGTGAATGGGCTACATCCCCTCACTCCCTCCATACAAATTTCATGAAATTTCGAAATTTTAAGAAATTGATTTTTCTTTGAAACTATTTGAGCTATCGACTTGAAATTTAGGTCAAGGTATTAAGATATAGATGTCATTAATATCACCGAATATTGATCCGATCCCCTCACTCCTTCTACCCCCTCCCATACAAATGGACAATTTTGAAAAATACATATTTTCGATTTTCATTGAAACTAGTAAAGCTGAAAAGACAAAATTTTGCCAGAATTAATTCTACTATAATTTCAATTAGTTTTAAAAAGAATTATCAACTTCACCTCACTCCTTCTACCCACTCCCATACAAATTTCACGAAATTTTGAAATTTAAATTAAATTGTTATACTCTAGATGAAATCTGAGAGTATATTGTGTTTGCCTTACCGTTTGTAACGCTAAGAAATAATGCTCGCACAGAGCCGCCAAGGGTACAGAAATATTTGTTGTCGCTCAAAAACCTCGATTTCGTGTGACCTTCTGTCTGTCTGTTTGTCTGTGCGTCTGTCTACAGCATAACTCTCGAAAGCTTTGAGCTATAGTGCTAAAAATTTTTGTGTGTCATTTTTAGCGAAAAAGTAAGGTCAAGTTCGTGAACGGGCCAAATCGCTCCACCCCTTCTATCCCCTCCCATACAAAATTACACAATTACGCAATTTGATAATAAACGGATTTGCTCGAAAAGTATAAAAGTTAGTGAACTCAAATTTTGGAGCATATTACTTTCATAATGATTTCAATTTACCGTATAAAAATTATGTGTGTCCACTTTTTCATGAAATGCTCTAAACCAATTTACTCAGTGCGTATAAAATTTACCAAGCTGAAATTGGGCAAAAAATTTTTATTAAAAATTATTAGTAAGACGAATAAAAATTAGATGATTAGCTTCACCCCTTCTACCCCCTCCCATACAAAATGACACAAATACGCAATTCGACAATAAACGGATTTGCTCAAAAAGTATAAAAGCCATTAGTCTGAAATTTTGAATATAGTACTTTCGTGGCGATTTCAATCTACCATATAAAAATTATGCGTGTCCTCCTCCTGCTTCCACCACCTCCCATACAAACTGTACTTTTTCATGAAATACTCTAAACCAATTTACTCTGTGCGTAGAAAATTTATCGAGCTCAAATTTATCACTAAATATTTATTAAGAATTATTAGCAAGACCAAAAAAATAAGATGATTAGCTTCACCCTTCTACCCCCTCCCATACAAAATTACACAATTTCGCAACTTGACAATAAACAGATTTGCTCGAAAAGTATAAAAGCTATTGATCTGAAATTTGGAATATAATACTTTTATGATAATTTCAATCTACTGCATGAAATTTATTTGAGTCCTTCTCTTCTTTCCACCCCCTCCTATACAAACTGCACTTGTTCACTTCAATGCTCTAAACCAATTTGTTCAGTACGTATAAAACGTATTGAGCTGAAATTATGCATTAATAACTTATTTAGAACTATTATTCAGCCCAAAAAAAAAATTAGATGATTAATCTTTAAAAGAAAAGATTTCCGGATTCTACACTGTTACGCTTTATTATTCGTGACGTTTCGGTCTCTGCTGAGACCTTTATCAAGTTTGATAAAGGTCTCAGCAGAGACCGAAACGTCACGAATAATAAAGCGTAACAGTGTAGAATCCGGAAATCTTTTCCTTTATCAAGTTTGATAAAGATCTCAGCAGAGACCGAAACGTCACGAATAATAAAGCGTAACAGTGTAGAATCCGGAAATCTTTTCTTTTAATTCAAAATGCACTGTGAAAACATTCACCATACCATGATTAGTCTTACCCCTTCTACCACCTCCCATACAAAATGACGCAATTTTAGAATTCGACAATAAACGAATTTGCTCGAAAAGCATGGATGCTATTGATCTGAAATTTGGAATGTATTACTTTTATGATGATTTCAATCTATCATATAAAAATTATTTAAGTCCTCCCCTGTCTTCCACCACCTCCCATACAAACTCTACTTTTTCATGAAATACTCTAAAACAATAACTCAGTGTTTGTAAAATCTATCGAAATTGTACACTTAATATTTATTTAGAAGTATTAGTAAGCCCAAAAAAAATGAAGCTATTATCTGTACCCCTTCTACCCCCTCCCATACAATCTGACACAATTTCACAACTTTACAAAAAGCGGATTTTCCTGTTAAGTATGAATTCTATTGATCTACAATGATGTTTATAGTTATTTGTGAAAAAGTCATTAAGGACTCACCCCTCCTTGTACCACCTCCAATACAAACTACACAATTAGGATAAATCCAATAACCTAATTTTCTCAGCAACTATTAAATTTTTGAATCCTGAATTTTGCGTAAAATATTTTGATAGCAACTTTAGCGCAATGGGAAAAAATTAATTCAATGTCGTCAACCCCTGTACCACTTCCCCTACAAAATTTCTTGAAATCAAAAAAATTGTCTTTCATCTAGAGTATCGCACGATTGGGCTTTATGCCCAATCGTAATCCTGTTATGTTTTTTCTTCGAACCTGTTAAAGCTATCAATTTGAAATTTTGTGTAAAGTGAGAAAATAGAAATATTAATAACGTGAAAAAAATTGTTTTGATCCGTACACTCCTTCTACCCCCTCCCATACAAATGCAAAATTTTTGTTAAATGCATTATATCGATTTCCATCAAAACTAGAAAAAGTGCAAACTTCAAATTTTGCCAGAATTTATTTTTTAATAATTGCAATAAATGCTAGAAAAATTATCAGCTCTGCTTCACTCCTTCTACCCCCTCCCATATAAATTTCTGTATTATAAATTCAAGAAAAGCATTTATCTTTCGAATATATGAGAGCTATCGACTTTGAAATTGAATCAAAGCATGGTCATAAGGATGATGTTAAGCAGTTTCGAAATCATCTCCAGTTTGATAAAGGTCTCAGCAGAGACCGAAACGTCACGAATAATAAAGCGTAACAGTTTGGAATCCGAAAATGTTTTTCTTTCTATTAAAAAGAAGTTAAAAAAATCCATCCACGTGTGCCACCTCCAAATGCCAAATAAAAAAACGCATAATTAAACTGAAAAAAAAAAAAAATTACCTGATAAGTTGGCATGAAGCTTATCATTATCCTTTGGTTTTTACAAAAAAAAAATCTACTTAACATGTATGAATTACGGTTTATAATTCACGCCTCATCACCGAATCAAATTACAAAATGCCCGTATCCATCCACAATTATTATTACCAATATTATTCTCCAAAACCGTTTTTCTTCCCATTTTAATATAAATATGAGCATAACATCACACTCTTGGAGAATACATTCAATCAGGTCCGTAAATAAGTTACTTATTACGATTTCAGATTGTCCGAGGCATAACCGAAGGCAACGAATTTATGTAAGTGCCGTATCAATTAATGTACATGTGTGTATGCGATCGGCATAAAAGGTTTTCAGTTTAAATAATAAAAACTGTATTAAATTTATAACTATTAACTTCCGCGAAATATGATTTGTACCTTAGCAATGGGTTTTTTTTTGTTTTCTTAAGAAAACGCACGAATAGTATGCTGGCATTTACACTCCTTAAATTCGATTAGTAAAAACTTACTTTTTGCACTGTGGGCGAGATATTTCTTCGGTATGAAAAACTTAAATCGCATACATGCGATTTATTTTGCATCGTTTTTAGGAGATTCGAAGATCCGATATGGAAGATCAAGTAGATTAGATGCAGCTGTTTCGAGTGGGATAGAATTCTAACTGTGAGTTTGAGTGCAGATACTTCGTAATAATAATTATTAATTTTTGTTATTTTATTAAGTGAGTGGTAACTACTCGATAAGTGTTACCAATTATTTGTTGCAATGTGGTTAAAAATGGTTACAAACGATCAACTTATACATAATTCTATAAAATTTTCTCTCTTTCTGAAAAATTATGAAATAACCGAGTTTTCTAGATCAGTATCATAGCCGGTATTGCTAAGATGCAAATGGAGCAGCTGCGCCGTGCAGTATGTTTGAGGGGCGGCATTATCAAAAGACCTAAAATTGAAATTCAGTGATTAAGTTTTAGATAGGCCCTTGTAGCCAAATTGTTTTTCTCAAAGAACATTATTTTAATTCTCGTAGTGCCAAATTAGTTGCCAGAAATTTACTTTCATGACCGAAATATGTCGACAAACTTCCCAATTTCTTGTTATAAATTTTTTGTAAAATTCTCACAAATAATTTTTTAACAATGTTACGATATATTCACTATACACACATTTCGTAAAGCACTAAGTGTGCCTCTGTTTTTCATCTTTGTAATTGATTAATCCTTAAATGACTAGGTATTTGAATCAAAAATTTATAAATCGTTTTATCTTTCAAGTTAATTCAATTGTCCTTTATTTTGAATCGAAGATACATAGATGTAGATTGTTCTGCAATTTAATTTTTATACTCTAGATGAAATTTGAGAGTATTACAAGTTTTGTCACAAAGTTTGTAATGCTAAGAAATAAGGCTCCAAGAAAAAACTGAATTACGCAGAAGTTCATATTATCACTCAAAAATCAGATGTCCGTCCGTCTGTCCATTTGTCCGTCTGTTCAACTGTTTGTCTGTCTTTCTGTCCGCCCGACCGCGTTAAGCTAGAAAGTCCAAATTTCGCATACGTAATTTTTGACAAAAATGTTAGTGAACGGGCCAAATCTCTCCACCCCTTCCATAAAAAATGAATCAAATTTAGGAATTTCACAATAAACGGATTTTTCCTAAAAATATGAAAGCTATAGATCTGAAATTTAAAAAGTATTATTTCTATGAAGGGATCAATCCATAGAATAAAAATAATTTGAATCGCCTCACTCCTTCTACCACCTGCCATACAAACTGCTCATTTTGTTGAAATACTATAAACCAATTAGCTCTTCTTCTTCAATGGCGCTACAGACCAAATCGGGCCTTGGCCTCCTGACCTTCAGGTTCCTTAACATTTTCATTATTTATTGCGGAAGAGTTGTTAGCTCTTCGCACAATTAGCTCAGTACGAACAAAATTCATCGAGCTGAAATTGTGCACTAAATATTTATTTACAATCTATAGTACGATTGATAAAAATTAACTGAATAGCTTCACTCCTTCCACCACCTCTCATACAAAGTGACACATTTCCAGAACTTCACATAAGATCGATTTTTTGGAAAAGTATGAGTGTCATTAGTCTGAAATTTGCGAAATGTCATTTCGCAAATCTTCGTAGTTATTACGGAAAAAAAACACTGAAAAGCCACCACTCCTTATACCACCTCTCATACAAACTGCACAGTTTCATTAACTTTAATACACTAATTTTCTCAAAACCTACCAAATTTTTGAAGCTTAAATTTTGTATAAGACATTTTGATACCAACTTTATCATGATGTGAAAAAATTAGTCATACAAAATTTCTTAAAATCAATAAATTTCTCTTTCATCTAGATTATCGCATGATTGGGCCTTACGCCGTAGCCGTAGTCCTGTTATGTTTTCTCGTGATTAAAATATCTAACAAATTTGTCGTTAAAATGAAAAGTTTTCATAAATTTTTTACGTCAATCAGCTCTTTCATTCAATTTGTGCCAAAAAATGATGACTTAAGTGTCAAAAATCTAATGTCTAAAATGGCATGTGAGATGGTGAAAAGATCGTCACTCCCATCCACCGTTTCATATTTCTATTAAAATACCAAACAAAATGTGTTCAAAATTTGTCATAATTGAAAATTATTGAATTTTTATCGCGATACAGTTAAACAAATTTATTTTTAAAAACTTACACAAAATTTCATCACAAAAGAATGTGTGAAAAGTTTTGTCTGTCAAAAATTTCTCGTTAACATCTCGATCCTCTCAAAACTGTTTTTCGCTAATTAACTAAACTTGATAACGATTTCATCAGAGACCGAAATATCACGAATAATAAAACGTAACAGTGTAGAATCTGGAAATCTTTTCTTTTAATTCAAAATGCACTGTGAAAACATTCACCAAACCATTAACTTTGATGAGAAATTTTCATATCCGTGCAAGGATACCGAAGGCCTGACGAGCTTTATTTTGACGGGCCTCAATATCCTTTTCGGAGGACGCGAATGCCCTCTCTGCATTGTGGTTCAGCAAGACTACCGAACGCACGTCTAGTAGTCTTGGATTGCGCCATGGAGAGGCCATCTGCGATTGGATAGCAGCGAATGACATGTTCGTCTCGTATGAGCCGAGCAACTCTTACACATTTCACGGACCGCGGGGTGTAAGCGATATCGATGTGACTCTGGACGCCCGGTGGAGCATCAGAACAGGATGGGGGACTAGCGATCACAGCCTAATCGTCGTAGAATTTTCGTACGATAGGGCTGTGTGTGAAGGCGATCCCCTGCGCGAAGTAGCTTGGCGAACCAAAGGATGCTCCTGGGAGATCCATAGAGAACGCTTGAGGGCAGAAGCAGAAAGGATTCCGCTAAGGGACTTCGCGCTGCTCGACTTGGATATTCAAATCACGAAAATTCAAGAACGGCTGGTAAAAGTGAACGACGACACGTTTAGGAGGATCTGAAAGGTGAATCAAAAACGTGCTAAATGGTGGAATGCAGAACTTGCAGCGAAGCGCACTCGAGTACGAGCCCCAAGGAAGAAATTTTTAAGGGCACGTATAACACACGAACCAGCTTAAACTTGACTACCAGCGAGGCATGTGCGAGTACCGAACTCAGATCACGACATCCAAGGAGGAGGATTGGAAGCGTTTCGCCCGAGCAAACTCACGTGACCCTTGGGGTCAAGTCTATAAAATCTGCAGGGGAAAACGATCAGAGCCTGAAATGTCTGGCATTAATGTTGGAGGCAACATTTTGTGGACATGGAATGAGTGTGTCAAAGCACTATTGCAAGAATTCTTTCCGGATTCTGAACTGAGGGAAAATGATCATGATCGTGTAACAGCAGAGGGAGAAATCCCCGAGCTGGAACACAAAGAGATTGAATCAAGTTTCAAAAGGATCAGATCTGGTAAGGCGCCTGGGGTTGACGGGATGACGGGTGAGATGTGTAAAAGCATCTGCCGCGCCATCCCTAAATACGTAACTTGCGTTTTCAACCGATGCTTCCAAGATCGAGTTTTTCCTGCAGCTTGGAAGATTGCGCGTGTGGTCGTGCTCCTGAAGTTGCCAGAGAAAGTCAGAAGTAACCCTCGGTCTTATCGGGGCATATCTCTTCTTCCGGTCCTTGGCAAGGTCCTGGAGAGGATTATGATACAAAGATTGAGTGAGAAAGTGGCCCATATGGCTTCGGAATGGCAGTACGGCGACTGCGGCTGTCAAGAAATGGCTTTGTGGCAGAGGTATTTCTCTGGCAGGTCGGTATGCGTTCACGGGTTACGTGACACAGTCTGGAGAAATGTACGGAGGGGCTGTCCTCAAGGCTCCATCAGTGGTCCATTTATATGGAACCTAATGATGGATGACCTTTTGGCACAGCTCTCGAGCACAAGTAGTGTCGCAGCGTTTGCCGACGATCTGTTCATTTTAGTGGAGGGAGGTTCTCGATCTGAGCTGGAGCATAAGGGTACGGCTCTTATGACAACCGTTCTGGAATGGGGACAGAAAGTGGGAGTGGAGGTATCTAGAGATAAGACAGCGATCATGTTGCTGAAAGGCAAACTTTCGCTCTCACGCCCACCCTTGGTAAAGCTTGAAGGTTCTAGGCTCAGTTACGTGACCAACGTCAGGGATCTGAGCATCAGAGTTTCAGAGCGGTTGAGGTTTGAGTTGCATCTGCGAGAGCTCAGGAAACGTCTCACTACTACTATGGGACAGATCCTCAGAGTTCTGCGGAAAGAATGGGGCCTGTCCAGGAGAGTGGTACGTGTCATATACGACGGACTGTTTGTTGCATGCCCAACGTAAGGATCATCAATATGGTACGAAGCCTTGGCGACCGGCACAGAAACCCGGGCTGTTTACTCTTGCCAACGAGTAATCCTGCGGCCATGTTTACCTGTATGTCGAACGGTTTCTACCGAAGCCATGCAGGTACTCATGGGTATTCCACCATTGGACTTGGAGGTGAAGCGCAGAGCTATCACCTACAAGATCCGGAAGGGTGTCCTATTGCTGGATAGCGATTGGTTGACTCATGAAAAGATCAGGGAGAGGAGCCTTCGCGAATGCAAAGAACTTCTCGACCTTAGGGTGACGTCGATATGGCAAAATAGATAGGCAGAAAGTGAAAAGGGTAGGGTGACGCACGAATTTATTGGAGTCGCGAACTATGCCAGAGAGAACTTAGACTTTGAATTTCCTCTCAGTCTGGGTTTTCTCCTGACAGGCCACGGTAGTATGAACGTCTACCTTCACAGAGTAGGCAGAAACGAAACTGAGGGCTGCCTATGCCGCGCTGCGTTTGAAAATTGGCTGCATATACTGGGCGAATGCCCAAGATACGATGATATCAGGAATTTGACTGATATGAGGATCACTCGTAATGGTAGCAATTTAGATGTCAGCAGATGTCTATCGAGTCGACAAACTTTTGAATGTCTCAGAACTTTTGCGCACGAGGCATTCAGTTGAAGGTGGGCTGATACGGGGAAGTTTAGGAGGGCGTACATATCTAAATACCCGTAGTCAAGGTTCTTTTTACATATACGCAGGGAATGAATAACACTAGTTATCACATACCGGGTGAACGACCGAGGTCCTGAGCATCGGCCTTAAGCTGTTGCCAGGACTTGTTTATTCCTCTGGCCTCCTGCTCAACTGCTCGTTTCCATCTGCTACATGGTCGACTTACTTGAGGATTATAATCCAGAGCCTGTTTGGAGATGTTTCGCTTTAGTTTCTTCAAATTGTGTCCGATCCACTGCCACTTCCGCCTTTGAATCTCAATGCCTATTTTAGTCTGTCCAGTTGTACTCCAAAGTTCGCTGCACTTCTGGCCAGAATATTCCTAAAATGCGTCGGAGGCATTGGTTTACGAAAGTTTGTAGTTTCTTAGTAAGTCGAACGGACACGTTCCACGTAGTACAACCATATAACAACACGGATTTAACGCATACGTCAAAAACTCGGAGCTTCGTGCGAAGAGAGATCTCTCTTAACCTCCAGAAAGGGGAAAGGATACCGAAGGCCTGACGGGCTTTATTTAGACGAGCCTCAATATCCTTTTCAGCTCCACAGTCCATGCTGACAATGCTTCCGAGATAACAAAAATCTTGTACCTCTTTCACATCTTGTCCGTTACGAACAATCGATGTGCTTGCGTTCGAACCCATCCGTAACTCATTAATTATACTGAAACACTTTCTAACAGAATAAAATCAGTATTCTATATTTTATATTAATCGCAACTCGTTATTATGTAATCGAAATTGAAATGCTTGCAATCAAAAAATTTTCTTTTTAATTTCCCCATTAAGAGCAACCAACTATTCGTAGCTTGGAATGCTTCTTCTTTAAATTACTTTCACATTTGTCCTGCAGAAGTGTCATTAACTTAGTACTAAATCGACTATTTAAATTTTATTTTATTCAACTTTTCATGTAAATTTTATTTATTTTTCTTTCACATTTTAAACAGGGCTCATTACTTTTTATTATATTCAGTAAATTATCTAGACCTGTGGATTTTTTTTTAAAGATGTGAATTACTTACGCCTTACCTACTCGTTTGTTTTCTTACAATAATAAAATGAAAATATATTACAACATTATATTTTTTTTATATAAGATACGAATTTCTGTAACATTATGATAGTATTAAAAGCCGCGTTAAGTATACAAAATTTAAATATTTTTTCATTGATGAGAAAGTTTGATAGTGGTCAGAAGTTATATTTCTGGTGAGTGATTTAATGCGTGAATGGTTCGTTGTAATTTTTTGCATATATTTACCTACGGAAATATATAGTGTGTCATCATCAAACTAATCTGCGAATTAGATTCGCAACTGGATACGGGTCAATTCGATTCATAGTTGGATTTTTTTTTCTAAACTTCGTTGTTGTTAATTAAATTTATTAACAAGCAATTTAGATCGATATCAATTGAATTTTAAGGAGCTAGTCAATTATTTGAATGTTACGGAGGTTCTGTGATTTTTTTGGCAATTCGATCAGATAATAGATATTTGTAAATTCAATTGGAAATTAGTGCTAATTTTTATTAGTGATAAAAATCACTTTCACTATTGTTCAATTCAAGATAGGGGGCTAAAAGTAAAATTCGAGGTGTTTGCATTTCGTTTAGAGAAAAAAGAGTTCCTTTGTATTAATCACCGAAAAAATTCAAGTATACTGATAGAGCCAGGTGTTATGCGAATAATCCGTATATTTGATTGTGTTCCTTTTTTCTTCAACTATAGTAACTTTGAAGAAATTTTTTCTTTTTTTTGTAGGTACTACCGGTAGTTTTCACATTACATTACTAGGAAACTGTGGTAAGCCACATGAATAGATGAAGAAAAAAGAGCTGATTTGCAAATTTATAAATAATAACGAGCCTATGAACATTTCACCTCTAAAATTATAAAATTCAGTAAAATTTATACACTAAAGAAGAACATCAAAGCATTGCTGAAGAGCATTAAATATGATACGTAACACTTAATCCTAACCGACGAATAACGTGTATAAAGATTATATCGCCACAAAGTTGGAAATCTTCAATATTATTTCTTACAATATCTAAAATCGGCAAGGTCGCAAAAAATATTCTCACCAATCCATCAATCACCCATCAAATTTTAAGTAATCGGTAATGTCTAGCTAATGCATAAATAATTGAAATGTCTGTTAACAAATAGCCCTTTTGCTTTGGCTTTAAAAATGATACTTTTGACGGCCTTGGCTACGAAATTCATTTCCAAATCACCGGCTTATCTTCGCATATATTGCAGAGTCGATTGCTCATTTCCAACAGCTCAATTTTCACTACCAGTCTTCGACTCAATAAAGTTATCATGAAAATTATGATAGAAAAGTAATAAATTTATTTTCTCACGGAAATTAAGAAATAATGTCAATTCTGAGGTGTGTAGTGGCTAAACTAAGTATTAGATAGCTGTCGTTAACCTCGACTCGAATTACAACTAGCTACGAATGCAATCAACAATAATTGTTGTAAGTTGCAAAGATGTCCTGAGGAAATTCGGTACATAGTGGAAAACTGAGTTGCCTTGCTATTAATAACATGACGGCATTTTCGTACACAGTAGGCAACTATTGCAATAACATGATGATGTTGCTGATTATGATGACAATAATCATTAACTTTAACAACGCGCTAGATGTATTCGCGATGAGATCTTTGTTTATTCTGGTCCAGTTAAGATTTTAAAACACTTGTAAAGTAGATAGTGACCTTCAAATCTTCAAACATGAACAGCATGAGTAAAATATAAATGAGAAGATTTATTTTTTTTTTTGGAGCAGCATGACCATAGATTCATTCATGTTTGATCTGATACGTTGATAAGGCCAACATGTGTAATTCGAAATGAACTAGAGCTATAGATAGGCATATTGCGGTGTATGAAGAAGTATGACTAAGGCAGAGTAGTATCTACACCGTCTGTACCGTACCAACTTTCCCAGTAACCCAATTACAATGGAAACTGGAAATTCTGAAGATGCTGCTCACGACATCGACTCATGAATCGATGGAGTAATCCAAGATGTTTTTTTTTTTTGAGTTTGGCATTTATTCGCTAAGTTCAAAAGTTGCAGTAGAGATTCGAATCGAAAGAACGTTGAGAAATATTTCAGTGTTTTAATGTTCCGTACTTAATGGTTTGTTGAACATAATTGGGCTTTAGCGCCGTTTTAATCTTTTCTATGTCGTGCTACAGCAGGTGGGCACACCTAAATTTGGTCGAAATTTGAATTTAATGCTTTTAATGTTCACGATTAGCGCGAAAAAACGTTTATTGTATTATTAATTTCTTTCTATTATGCTACTGGTATTGGCGGGAGATATCTGATGGGTATTAATTTGACCAATAAAATAGTAAATAAATGAATATATCAAACATATAAATACTTATTTAATTCTCATTACGCATAATTGCTTGTCAAATTTTGAGTTTAAAAATTTTAAAATAGTGGAAACATCAATTTTGGCACCGCATTATTGATCTCAAAAATTTAGCAAGAATTAGTCTAGAAATACTAAATTCAAATTGGAACGAGTATCTAACATTATTTAAAACATTCTAGAAAAAAGTGCGCACTGTTTTCGTCCAAAAACACTTTATGTTCACAGGACAGCTTTTTTTCTGACTCTTTCGCCGAACGATGAAACCCCAAATCCATCCACAGGCAAAAATTACCGAAGGCTTTACGCCCAATCATATGATACTCTAGATGAAATAGGAAAGAGTTTATTGTACCGCAAAATATTTCATTTTTTTTTTTTTTATAGCACCGATTATAACTTAGGGGGTCACCCTTTAATGCAATTGCACAGTTATGACGGTATAGGAAGAGGATGAAACTTGGTTAGTGTTATGGGAATTTTGGGGGAGAGAGACGGAAGTGCCGATGGACATTATTTTTGAAGCGCTGAAGGTTATACCTGCTTGGAAATATGCTAGCAGGCAATGCGTTCCAAAGTTTGGACGTTCGGGGGATGAATGACTGCCTATATTTCACTGTACGAGTAGGAATAGGGTTGATGGTAAACTCGTGCGCGCGTTTAGCTTGACGAGTATTTCGGGGAAAACTGTAAAGTGGAGGAATAAGTGATCTAAATTCCGCACTACATTTACCATGAAAGTAGCGGTAGTAAATGCTGAATACTGCAACGTTCCTATGCTCGAGGGAGTCAATAGAAATCGTAATGGTGTCGTCTCCGATTAATCGGAACGCATGTTTTTGTATTCGATCGAGCAGCGCAAGGTGTGTTTTGGGTGCTCCAGCCCATAAATGCGAATTGTACTCTAGGCGATGTCGAATGTAAGCCTTATAGATGGTAGCTAAGTCGTGAGGCGTAAAATATTTTTTGCATTTACGAAGGATACCTAGGCGTTTGGAGGTATTCAGGGCAACATCAAAAATATGTTTGCTCCAATCAAGATGGTTATTAACTTTTACGCCTAATACGATAAATTCATCTGAAGAACTAATTGGTACGCCATTAAAGGCTAAATTAGTCGACGACGCTGGAACATCACGTTTGAGGGAAAGATGACAGGACTGTGTTTTGGCAGCGTTGAACTCGACTCTATTTTTCCTGCCCCAATCCAGGATTAAGTCGAGGTCGGAGTCCAGCGAACTGAATAGCTCCCTGCGTTTGGAAGCAATAGATAGCTTGTGAGAATCCGCAGCAGAGTTAAATTCAAAGGTGTTATCTAAAGTACTGTCATCTGCAAAACTATGGATTGGATTGAGAGTAGAAGACAAAAGATCATTAATGAATACTAAGAACAGAGTAGGTGAAAGAACAGAACCCTGAGGGACACCAGAATTAGTTGGGAAAGAAGAAGAAGTAACGCCATCTAATACGACTCGTATAGTGCGTTCGGACAGGAAACTCTCAATCCATCGAATGAGGGTAGCATCGAGACCAATGGCCTTTAGCTTAACAAGGAGACATTCATGCCAAACTCTGTCAAAAGCTTTTGCAATGTCAAGCGCAAGAATTTGGCCTTCGCCATATGTGTGCAAGCAAGAGTTCCAACGTTCCGTCAAGTAGACCAAGAGATCTCCCGTCGACCTATCAGAACGGAAACCATATTGGCGATTGTGGATGAGCTGTTTATCCTCGAGATAGTGAATGGTTTTGCGATTGACAGCATTTTCCATCACTTTCGAGAGCACTGAAGTGATGGCTATCGGGCGGTAGTTAGCGGGGTTCGCTTTGCTTCCTTTCTTGGGAATTGGCTGAACATTCGCGACTTTCCACAATCGTGGAAAGCACCCAGAAGAGTAAGATAGATAAAAAAGGTTGCGAAGGGGTTTAGCCAGAGAAGAGGAGCACATTTTAAGGGTAATGGGGGGAATGCCATCAGGGCTAGCGGACTTGTGAACATTGAGCTTTTGCAGGATCCTGAATATGAGACGCGTGCGGAAATGTAGCGGCGGCAGCGAAAAGCCTGATGGTGTTAAGATAGGAGGGGCTTAGTTTGAAAATGGTAGCGTGGAGTTTCTTGCAAAACTTACTGCCAATAGGTTGGCTTTCTCAACCGGATCAATAACGGTACGGCCGCCATCGACAAGTGGTGGTGTTGATGAAGAGATGAAATTATTGTTGACCGTTTTGACAAAAGACCAGAAAGATCGTGAGCCTTTTGGACTCTGAAGAATCTTCCGCCGAAGTTTTTGGTCGTGATCAAATTTAACACGTTTAAGGGTGGATTTGCAAGAATTTCTTGATACATTATAAAGCTCTCTGTTAGCTGGAGTTGGAAAATTTTGAAAATTTTGAAACGATTGTTTCTTAGCCTGAATTGCCGCGAGACATTCTTTTGTGAACCAAGAATCCTTCGACGGCCGGATTCTCTTTTGACTGGAAGGTATATAGAGCTTCATACCTTTCAGGATGGTCTCGGTGACAAGCTTACAGGCTTCATCGCAGTCATTAGAATCGAAGCACAATTTCCAATTGAAGGCATTGAAGAACTCGTTCAGTGCCCTCCAATTGGCTCTTTTAAAATGCCAAACAGTTCGACGGGGTGCCTTAACTGGCAGCGGTTTATGTGCTGCAACAGGAAATCGTGCACGGATCAAGAAGTGATCCGTATTCCCAATTGGCGATAGGGATATTACAGAGAGAGAATATTTCTCAGGTTGGTTGGTGAGAAATAGATCAAGAAGATTGGAGAACTGACCTGCAACTTCTGGTAAACGAGTAGGCTGATTTACCAGCTGTGTTAAACCGTTTAACGAGGCAAAGAGCTCAGTATCACGTCCCTATTGGTTCGTGCAGGAGGAATATTTCAGCCAGGCAGTGTTGTGAACATTGAAATCGCCCGCGATAACGATTTGAGCGTCAGGGTGTGCAGAGTAAATGGACTGGATGGATTCAGACAACCCATCCAGTTCACTAGCTGTTTTAGCTGCATTCAGTGCCGGGCTTCTACATATAAATATAACAAAAATACAAGATATGCCCTTGGACTAAAAGTTTTATCCAGATAAAATTAAATTCCGGATTGGAGCAGGTACCCAAATGAGGAACCAATTGGAAGGGCACATCATCACGGATGTAAAGAGCGATCCCCCGTTGGCGAAAAAATGCTGGGATAAGGTGATAACCGGGAACAGAATAAAACTTGTCACTTCCAGGTAGCACCTTGCACTCGCCAAGTGCTAATACGTCTGGTTTTGAAGTTTGGGCGTGAATGTACAGGGAGAGGTAAGCAGAACTCAATCCCCGAACGTTGACCTGGTCAAACGTGAAAGTAGCCATTAAAGAAAAGAGTGTACGAAAAATAAATGTAAAAAAAAGGAGAAAATAAAAGGACTTGAATTAAAAATTGGAAAGTTAAAAAGTTAAAAAAAACAGAGAACAAAAATAAAAACAATGTAAAAAAGGAGAAAACAGGCAAAAACAGTAAATTTAAAGGAAGCAAGAAACTAAAAATGTAACAACGCGGAAATAAAAACAAGAAAAACTAATTGCTAGGGATTCGTCAAAGTGTAAAGAAAATAAATATTAAAAATAAAAAAAATTGATTTACAATGATAAAAATTATACAGATTAAAAAAAAAAAAATAAATAAATAAAAAAGAAGCGAAAATATGGCAACACGAAATGGAGGTGTAAACATTGCCTAGCAAAAAAAAAACCAAGCAGCATAACATCAACAACACAAACGAAAAATAATTAACGATCCGGGGTCCGCAATTGCAAGGCCCGCACAGGTACTAGGCCTTTGTACGGGAGAACTAACACATCGAAGACCCCGGTCCGTTAGGCGACGCTTAGCTGGAGCTTGGAGAATCAAAGATCCGACGGCGGTGTGACCCCCTCGAAAAGGTCACAATATAAAATTTTTATTAGAACACTCGCGACAGAAAAACAGAAACGAGCAATAAAATTATTTCAAAAACATAACAAAAAAAAAGGTGAGACGGCGTAAAGCACGTCCGGCACCGAGCACTGTGTCAAACTCTCAAAAATTCTAAAATTCTTTCGAATAGTGAATCATGACTTTTGTATGGGAGGTGGTAAAAGCAGAGAGGGGAAGTTTGTAATTTTTGTACATAACGCTGCACGTATTATACAAAATGTTTCATGCTGGTTTGTAGCTTTCATAATTTTCGACTAAATTGAACAATTTTTGTCTGAATTTATGACATTTGTATGGGAGGTGGCAAAGAAAGTGAAAGGTTTTGGATTATTTGGAATCTATTTATCAACTAATCACATTATTTTGTTACTCATACGTCGAAGGAGAAATACTATTCTTGAATTTCCAATACAAAAATTTGTATGGGAGGTGGTAGAAGGAGTGAAGCGAAGTTCATATTTTTTTAGCATTTATTGTATTTATTTAGGGACAAATTCTGGCACGTTTGTACTTTTTCTAGTTTCAATGAAAATCGATTATATGCATTTACCAAAATTGTGCATTTGTATGGGAGGGGGTAGAAGGAGTATTCGAATCAAAACCAAATTTTTCGACATTAATGATATTTACAATAGTATACTTTTCTCATAATTTAAAGTTGATAGCATTGACGGTTTTGAAGAAAAATAATTTTGTTAAAATTCCGAAATTTCGTGAAATTTGTATGGGAGGGGGTTGAAAAAGTTAGATGACTTTGATAGTTTTTTCCCAAATTAGTTGCAATTCAAATAAAATTAATTACATCAAAAATTGATTCTTTTAGTTTTGCTAGTTGCAATGCAAATCGAATCAATGCATTTCTGAAAATTGTGCATTTGTATGGGAGGGGGAAGGAGGAATAAGGAGATCAGATCAATATTTTTTTGACTTGGTTGATATTTACATTATTGTACTTTCACTTAATTTTCAAGTCAATAGCTAAAATGGTTTCCGAGAAAAATCAATTTCCTTATTTTTCGATATGGAAGTTCATAGAAGGAGTGGAGGGATGTGGTTTGTCAGCGAGCTTAAAGTTACTTTTAGCTAAAAATCACATATGATAAATTTCAGCACGATAGGTCAAAGCTTTCATGAGTTATGTTGTAGACAGACGGACGGACAGACTGTCACTCGGAATCGAGGTTCTTGAGTGACAACAAATATTGTTGTATCCTTGACGGCTCTGTGCGAGCGTTATTTCTTAGCGTTATAAACGGTAAGGCAAACACAATATACTCTCAGATTTCATCTAGAGTATAAAAATGGACGTTAAAAAAATGCTTATTGCGCACTTCATGAATTTTCCATAAAAAATCTTCTTCAGTTCTGGGACCCATTTTTATCTCAGCGCATACGCCAATGAGTAAAATTGTCGCATTTGGGCAGGTGAAAGCCCAAGATTGTCGAGAAACCAATGTATCCTCAAAGAGGAAAAATGCTGCCAGCAATGCTGTTACTGTGAATGGTGAACGTTATCGTGCCGTGATAGCCATTTTTTTATGACCCAAATTCGATTATATGTATGTGAATGATAAGTGGTTTCAGCAAGACGGTATTATATACCACGCAGCCAATGCAACAATGGCTTTATTGTATGGGAAGTTCACGGAACACATTGTCTCGCGAAACACCGGGGTCAATTTGCCACAAAGATCTTGCGATTTGACTCCCTTGAACTTCTTTCTTAGGGATTATCTCAAAAGTAATAGTACAGGAGGTAGCGTGTCAGTCTTCCAACTGAAAATTATAAAAATAATAGTTTTCCACTAATTCATAAAAGTTGTGTTCGTCAGCAAGTAAAGGTGAAGACTAAAGTTACAATATGTAGAAGTTGTCAAAAAAATTATGCTATAACTTTCGAACGCTTCGACCTATCAATCTGAAATTTATTTTATGTTATTCTTAGCAAAAAAGGTAACTTTAAGATCGTGAACGAGCCACATTCCCCCATTCTTTTTACGCCCTTCCATACAAATTTCGTGAATTTTTGAAATATGACGAAAATGATTTTTCTCCAAAACCACTCCAGCTATCGACTCAAAAATTGGTTAAAGTATAATGATGAAAATGTCCTTAACGTCAAAAAATGTCGGTCCAATCCCCTTACTCCTTTTATCCCCTCCCACACAAATGAACAATTTTCAAAAATGCTTTTATTCGGGTTTCATTGCAACCAGCACAGCTAAAAGAACGAATTTTTGCCACAATTCATTTTATTACAATTGCAATCAATTTTGAAAAAACTATCAGGTTCACATCACTCTTTCTAACCCCTCCCATACAAATTTCGCGAAATTTTGAAATTAAAATTAAATTATTTTTCTTCAAAACCGTCAAAGCTGCCAACTTTAAATGTTGAGTAAAGTATACTATTACAAATATCATTGATGTCAAAAAATTTGGTTTTGATTTGAGTACTCCTTCTACCCCCTCCCATACAAATGCACAATTTTGTTAATCCATTTATGCAAACTCGAAATACTACGAGTAGAAACTTAAAATGTTGCTACAATTTCTCCCCTAATAATTGTAATAAATGCTAAAAAAAATATGAGCTTTACTTCACTCCTTCTACCACCTCCCATACAAATTTCTGTATTCAAAACCCAATCATAATTCTATTTTTTTTTTTTTTTTTTTTTGAAATCCCCCTGTGGGATGGGAGCTGTAGAATTCACCCACAGCCAGTCCTGCTTGCCCTAAAAATGGCAAATGGACTTTCACTGGATCATGGGCTTATCACCCGTGATCTTAAGACCTAACTGATACGAGAAACGGATGCAGCGCCTCGGATACGGACTGATTCTACGGTAACGACTTTTGGCATTCGAAAACGGACTATGATTGGCTTCTGGAACGTTCGAACATTGAATGACGGGGGAAGAGCTGGGGTTACTCGGTCCTTGCACCGCCAATCAGTGATCGACCGTTAAATGGAGCACTATAACATCCAAATCTTGGGCTTAAGCGAGGTCAGGTGGACAGGATCAGGAGAAGAACGAACCCCTAGCGGAAACACTATTCTGTACATTGGCCCTGAAAGTGAAGCCAAAAATGGCGTGGCGTTCGTCGTCCTTACACCGAGAGCGAGAAACAGTCTCATTAGCTGGGAACCAATCTCGATAGGATTATCGTCGACAGGCTCAGGACCAGTGTCAGAAACGTCAGAATTCTGCAGTGCTACGCACCACCTAATACCGCAACATCTGGTGTCAAAGAGGAGTTTTATAGCCAACTGAGTGCCACCTTCGAATGTATTCCAAGAGGTGATATTATTGTCATCGCAGGAAATATGAACGATCAGGTTGGATCATACAACCTGGAATAGAACACGTCATGGGGAGGCATGGTGACCCTTGGGTCGACGCGTCACGACCTTGGATTAAGAGACCCGAAAACGGCGAATTATTTGTAGAGTTTTGTAGTACTCGGCAAATGGTCATCGGAGGGACCCTTTTTCCACACCAGAGTCATCATAAAACATCTTGGGCTTCCCCTGATGGTGTTACTCAGAACCAGATCGACCATTCGGCTATAAGTCGCTGATGGAGAAGATGTCTCCTCGATGTGCGAGCGAAACGTGGAGCTGACGTGGGGAGCGGTCACCACTTGGTGATTGCCTGCTTGAGATTGTTTACAGCAGCTATCCGACGACCAACACTATTCTGCGCGAAAAGTCATCCACATTGGGTGAATATGAAATGCGCACACTGGACGCCAATTGGGAGGCAACCAGAAACACTTTCCTAACTAGTTCTTAAGAATCTGTGGGAGATGTGCAAAGCGGTGAGAAACCCTGGATGTCGCAAGACACATGGGACAAGGTTGGCAATCGGAAAAAAGCCAAATTGGCAATCATCTCACAACCCGATGTCAACCAACGAACGCCCGACCTGAGACAGAACTACCGCGATGCTCATATACATTTTAAAAAGGCTGTTAGACGCGACAAGAGAAAGGTCATAGAAGATCTGGCAAACAAGGCAGAATCTGCGGCTTACCTTGGAGATATGGGTTCATTATTCAAAATCATGAAACAGTTGACGAACAGGAATTTCACCGCCAACCACCTGGTGAGAGATGTCAACGGAACTCTCCTTAATATGAGTGAACACCAGTTGCGACGATGGAAGGGATACTTCTCTGATATTTTAAACATCTTGTCAGAGAAAGGTAGCCCAGAAACAGAATAGCTACCAAACATCCAACCGCAACAGTCCGCCATTCGATGAATGGCGGGAAGGAAAGCTCCAGGTATAGACGGGCTACCAACCGATCTCCTCAAAGCGGACCCAGAAAGAACAGCCGATATACTCCTCCCACTCTTTGCTGAGGTGTTGAAATGAAGGAAGATATCCGACTGAATGCAAGGAGGACGTCATTGTGAAAATTCCGAAGAAGGGTGGCCTTCGGGATTGTGGCAATTGGCGTGGTATATGTCTACTTACTGCCGTATCAAAAATTATGGCTAAGGTAATTCTCAATAGGATTAGTGATGTCGTCGAAAGCACTCTCAAAGTTTGTCAGGCTGGATTCCGAAAAGGGTCGTTTTGTACCGACCACACAAATATCCTACGGATAATATTAGAGCAGTGAGCCGAAGTGGGTTTGCCACTACATCTCATGTTTGTGGACCTGGAGAAGGCTTTCGAGAGCGTTAAGCGAGATTACAAATGGAATGCTTTGCGTAGGAAAGGTATTGCAGATAAGGTTATAGCTATGATTAAAGAATTCTACGAAGATGCAAGGTGTCGCATCTTGGATAGAGGAGAGCTGTCCGAGAGCTTTCTTGTGCGAACGGGTGTCAGACAAGGCTGCATATTATCACCAGCCCTGTTTCTGGTAGTAATAAATGACATCTTGAAAGGTGGGGAAGGTAAAGGTCTTCAATGGGGACTATTTAACATCTTAAGTCACCTTGATAATGCTGATGACGTGTGTTTGCTTGCACATAACCGTTCGGACTTAGAGTCAAATGTTCGCTCGTTGCAATCTAAATGCAAAGAAATGGGACTGAAAATAAATGTGCGTAAAACCAAGTACACGCACATGGGTTCGAACGCAAGCACACCGATTGTTCTTAACGGACAGAATGTGGAAGAGGTGCAAGATTTTTGCTACCTCGGAAGCATGCTGGCAAGGACGGCGGAGCGGAAAAGATTGTTGAAGCTCGGCTAAATAAAGCTCGTTAGGCCTTCGGTATCCTTTCCCCTTTCTGGAGGTTAAGAGAGATCTCCCTTCGCACGAACCTACGAATTTTTGACGTATGCGTCAAATCCGTGTTGTTTTATGGTTGTAGTACGTGGATAGTGACTGTTCGACTTACCAAGAAACTACAGACTTTCGTGAACCAATGCCTCCGACGCATTTAAGGAATATTCTGGCCAGAAGTGATCTCCAACGACGAACTTTTGAGTACAACTGGCCAGACTAAATTAGGTATTGAGATTCAAAGGCGGAAGTGGCGGTGGATCGGTCATACTTTGAGGAAACCAGAGCGAAATATCGCCAAACAGGCTACGGGTTATAATCCTCAAGGAAGACGTCGGGTTGGTCGACCATGTAACACATGGAAGCGAGCAGTTGAGCAGGAGGCCAGAGGAATAAACAACAGCTTAAGGCCGATTCTCAGGAGCGCGCCTTGTGGAAGAGAGTTGTTTCTGTCCTATGTCCCTATAGGGGGGTCTTAACAGGAATTCGATTGATGATATTACATGTAGCATATTTTTTTTAAGAAATTTTCACATGCTGTGTAACCTTTTACTCCACCGCGGGTTCGGCTGCTGACGTTTGTTATGCTGATTGTTGAAATTAATCAACAACTAAAAATGAAATTTATTCGCTTTAAAATTCTTCGGAAAAATTACACGCTACCTCTCGCTATAAGATCTATGCCAGTAACAAATTAAGAGCTGAAGGGCGAGATAATAAGACATATTGATGGAATAGACGATAAACGGGTTGATACCTGCCGCTGAAGCCATGGTGGCCATAATTATCTGTCGGACATAATTGTTAACGATCAAAAAACATGATTCAATAAAGAAATCTAGATCATTCCTACATAATAATTTTTTGTTTATTATTCACATGGTGAAACTATTATTGACCCTTTTTATATGACAACTGAATTCAAATAGTCCAACCCAATACTCCAAAAATTGGACTAGTCTTCGAAATAAACTTACAAATTTTCTCCTTTAAATGACGCAAATCAAGCCAAAAACAATGTCAAATTATCAAAACATTATTTGATTAAGAATGAAAGTTCAAAATCAATTAATATACAGAATAAGAAAAACCAAAACAAAATCACTATTATCAATTCAATTATAAAATTAAAATGGAAATCCCATCAAAATTTTCGATTTAATTACAAAATAAAATCAGGCCGATGAATAAAATCACATTTCTAAAAATGTAATAAAATGTTAATCATCTGGTTTAATGAAATTATTCAAATCAAAGCAGTAGGTTTTTTTTTTTAACAGAAAGATCCCTATTATATATTTACAATAAATCTCTTAGAGAAAAATTTAAAATTTTCACGTTGCTTCATTTTGTGTTATATGTAGTTATAAAATAAGCTCAGTCAAATTTCGCTTCTTTAGACTTGTCAAAAATGTTTTTGATGTTTAATTTTTTGACACTTTTCTTTTTTATGGTGATACATTTTTTTTCTACACGTGCCTACATATTTGAGGTGATGTTAAATAATAATATGAAATTGATATGAGATTGAAAAATATGTAGGTGTAGAATGAAAGTAAGTTTAGATAAAAGAATATTTTTGGAGTTATTATATGAATGGAGGAATCCACATAA
Organism: Chorisops tibialis; assembly: GCA_963669355.1. Taxonomy (NCBI): domain Eukaryota; kingdom Metazoa; phylum Arthropoda; class Insecta; order Diptera; family Stratiomyidae; genus Chorisops; species Chorisops tibialis. Next base: position 259,490,598 of record OY770262.1, on the reverse strand, counting down.
TCTTTTCGTGTTGATTTATGAGAAGCTTATTGGCTTAAGTTGTATATCGATCCATGCGTCTGTGTACTTGTTTTGGGAGTTCAAATTGAAATCGGAAATTCGAGCCTTTATTTTGCAAAAATGGTTAAATATTTATTATTCAAAGAAATGCCCATTGCTAGCCACAACTTTTTTCACATCTTTCTAGCAGCGTATGGATTCCGCTTCGAAAAATCTGCTTTTCTTTTGAGCCGATCCACGAGTTGACCCAATTTTAAGCTATTTCGTAAAAATCGTAGTACTGCTCAGCCAGATCATGCGTCATCGATCGGAATAGGTGGTAATCAGAAGGGGCGATGCCTGGAGAATACAGCGGGGAGGGTAGGGTGTCTCATTTCAGAGTTTCCAGGTAGGTTTTCCAATCTAATCAACATTTGGCGAGCGTTTCCGTGCATCAAAATTACTTTGTCGTATCTCTTTTGGTACTGTGGTCGTTTCTCATTCAATGTTCGGCTTAAACGCATCAGTTGTGATCGATAGTGATTTCCCATCATGGTGTCACTCATTTTCAGCACTCAGGAGATACCACAACAATTTTCTTTCTTCCACCACCATGCCGGTCCTCCATGTCAAAATCACCGCTCTTGAAACTTTAAAACCACTCACATGTTTTTTCATTAAGAGCAGCTTTGACGTAAGTGCTGAAGTGCATTCAACGCACCTCAGCCGCAGATTTTTTTTTGGACTGAAGACTATTTCCTTCGTGAACTAAACATATTAAATTGAAAAAAAAAATTGCCCCAGTCTGATTTCAGTTCAATCCACAAACAATTCCGTAGTCTGTCTTCGAACTAAACACTCACATTTCTTGTATTCAGCTCTTAGTTCGTTCGCGAACTAAAAATATATGTACACTAGAGCAATCAGTTTAGTTTTACAATACAACGTACGAAAATTCATTCAAGATTAGTTCTTTCTCTGCGCGAGAGCTGAGATATAATGGTACGAACACAATCGAGTTCTGTACGGATTGAATGCTGCTTTTGCTAAAGCAACGATGAGATGTTAATGAATTGTGAACGAAATATGAAAACTTTCGAACTTTACATTCAGCTCACTACCAGTTCATTTCGAACTAAGTGTGAACATTCTAGTCAATAATTCATAATTAGTTCAATGTTGTGAGTAGTTCATATTAACTAGTCCGTTCATGAACTACACATATCTAATATCGCAAAATTTTCCGAACGATAAATTGTGAATTAGGGATGGTGAAAAAGAATGCTGAGAAAACTTTTTATATTTTCTCTAATCTTTTTGTTCTTTTCTTGACTGACATGAGAGCGGAGCTAAATAAATTTAGGGTCGAACTGTAAAAATAGTGTTCTCATTGTAGGCAGAGCGGAATTCCAAAATAGAAATTACTATTAATATTATATTATAGTTTGGTGAATGTTTTCATAGTGCATTTCGAATTGATAGAAAAGATTTCCGGATTCTACACTGTTTCGCTTTATTATTCGTAACGTTTCGGTCTCTGCTGAGAGAGAGTTTGATAAAGGTCTTAGCAGAGACCGAAAGGTCACGAATAATAAAGCGTAACATTGTAGAATCCGGCAATCTTTTCTTTCAATTAATATTATGTTATTGTTATTAATTATTTCCAACATTTCGCAAAAATGTTTGTAGATTATGCACGTTAATTGGGTGAATAGCTTAACAAAAAACATTTTTACCCGAGCAGTCGGCCATATTTGTCCAAGCTTCAAAATTTTTTTCGCCATATTCATTCTGTTAAAATGCTTTTTTGGATTTTCAATTCGAGGAGACAATAGCGATTATAAACCAACATTTGAAAACTTGGACAAATATTGCTGTCCCTCGAATAGAGTTATTTATCATAAATTTTTCTTTGATGTGTCCAAATTAAAAAAAAACTCAAACAATGTATGTAAAAGTTTGACCTAATCGAACTTTTCCGACTTCGATATCAAAATTCAAAATAGTTTCAATATGAAAAAGAAAAATTTTACAAATTTGCTTTTTTAAAACGTATTTATTGATATATTTCTTTTTTTTTTTGCAGGTAATTAAAAACTTCTAGTCCATTGAATAATATAATATCATAATGTGAGTATAATGAAAATTAGCTTAAGGCAAAATCCTGATTCGTGTTTGGCATGATGAAGTCAAAGGAGCTTTATTTAGCCCTCCAAAAGCGGATACCGAAAATGTTTAAAATTGCAAAGGTTTGACCTAATTAATTTCTAATATGGGGGAACTAAAAAAGTTTTCCTATAATGTTAATGATAAATAGATATTTTATAAGGTGACATTTATGGCAGTAAAGTTGTGATACCAAGTTTGAGGGGTAGTTGACTTGAAATCATAAAAAATCAATTTTTTTGTTAATCACTTTTAACTCGTTTCTGCACAGGATTGTGCTATTCGTGAAGTTCTTCGATTCGTAACGACCAAATAAATGCGACATTAAAAGAAGAAATACAATTCTAAGTTTCTCTTGTTCAATAAATCACTTAAGGAAGGCTCTTTTCCTGTTTGCTGGAAGTTAGCTAACGTTATACCCATTTTAAAGAAAGGAGACACCGAAAATGTCTCCAACTATCGCCCAATTTCTACCTTGAACTGCTTCGGTAAACTTTTTGAAAGATTAGTTCCCAATGCGCTATGGGAGAAACTTAATCATTTAATATCACCCGCTCAGTATGGATTCGTTAAAGGAAGATCAAGATCAAGATCCACCAATTTATGTGAATTCATTGATTTCGTACCACAATCCTTAGACCATCATAATACTGTTAATGCCATATACACTGTTTTTCGAAAGCTTTGAACACTGTTAATACTTAAATTCGTAACGCAAACCTTGAAAGGTACGGTGTTACTGGTACTCTGCTGAATTGGTTTAATTCTTACTTCACGGATCGTCGTCTGCGAATTACATTCAACGGACATACATCTGCTGAGTTTCTAGATAACTCTGGTGTTCCACAGGGATCTATTCTTGGCCCGCTACTATTTGCGCTCTTCATTAATGATCTGCCACAATTCTCATCTTCAAATTGCCTCTTACACACGGATGACCTCAAAATGTTCCGAGAAATTTTCTCTTACTCTGACTGCTTGGACCTCCAGGCTGACTTGTCTACGTTGTCCCGTTGGTGTTCTAACAATGATATTTACTTGAACATTGAGAAGTGTTTTGCTATGGAGTTTTCGTATAAGACTACCACTTACTCTTTTAACGGATCCACCCTTGTAGCAGTATCTACAATAAAGGATCTAGGAGTGGCACTCGATCGCAAGCTTAAATTCTTCAATCATTATTCTGAGCTTACATATCCATACGACAGTCCAGTTTAACCGTCCAAGAACAGCTGCACTGCTATTTTCCACTCCCATCCGTAGTATCTTAGAATACTGCTCCATCATGTGAAACTCTCACTATGCTTGCCATGTTGGGGTCGTCGAATCCGTTCAGTGCAAATTTACTCGCATCCATTTCTACAGATTTAAAAAGCCTCATATCAGCTTCAATGACAGACTTGTAGCACTTCAATTCTGGCCTTTGCATCTGCGACGGACTTTTCTTGATGCTTGCTTCCTCTTCAAACTTAGAAACTACTTGCTTAATACCTATCTCTACAATGACCTGAATTTCTGACAAAAAACAGTTGCAAACAGGAATTCAGATATTTTCTATCTTCCTCAAGCTTCGCTCGATATTTACTGTCACTCCCCGATGTTGAGAATGCAAAGGAACCACGATCATCTTCAAATTGAATCTTTAAATAATTCTTTTGTTTTATTTAAAAATAGAAAATGTTTGAATTCTTTTCGTCACTGTTCTAATATTTCTGCTTAAAATGTTATCTTTTTTATTCAAAGGCGTTTAAATAAATAAATACTATCAATCAATCGATTTCCTGTTAAGACCCCTAAAGGGACATAGGACAGAAATGGTTATGTTCCGCGATCCTGAACGTAGGCCATTAGTTGTCGCCAGAACTTGTTTATTCCTCTGGTCAACTGCTCAACAGCTTGCTTCCACACAAGGTCGACCAACCCAACGTCTTACTTGAGGATTATAATCCATAGCTTGTCTTGCGGCGTTTTGCTCTGATTCCCACAAAGTGATCCACTGTCATTATGGATCGACCAGGATTAAATCTTAGAGTATTATAAGTTTCTTCTAAAGGTTGTAACACCAAGAACTCAGGCTCGCAGAAAAAAATGAATGATTCAGACGTCTCTCAACAATTTCAAAACCGGATGTCCGTCCGTGAACACTCTAGCTTGAGAACGCGTTGAGCTAGAAAGTTAAAATTTTGTACGCGTTGTTTCTGACAAAAATATAAGTCCAATTTTGTAAAAGGGCGAAATTGTTCTACCACCTCCCATGGAAAATTACTCATTTCCAAAAATTTACAATTATAAAATTTCCTTCGAAACTATTGAAGCTAATAATTTGAAATTTGGGATGAATTATTTTCATTATTAAATTATGTAAAAATTATTCGAATCACCCCACTCCTTCCACCACCTCCCATACAAACTACACTTTTCATGAAACAAATTAACCGATTTTCTTAGCTATTATCGTGCTCAAATTTTGTACTTAATACTTGATTAGTATTAGTATTAAGATTGAAAAAAATTAACGGATTGGCTTCATTCCTTCAACCCCCTCCCATACAATGTGACACAATCATGGAAAAAATGGATTTTATTGAAAAGCATGAATGTTGATGGTCTGAAATTTAAAAGAAGTCACTTGCATAATGTTTACATGTAATTCTGAGAAAAATCACTAAAAAGCCCCCATTCCTTCTAGCACCTCCAATACAAACTCCACAATTTTACTAAATCCAGTACACTCATTTTTTTAGTACCTATTCAATTTTTGGAGCTTACATTTTGTATAAAACAGTTTTATTGCTACTTCAGCATAAAGTTATAATAATTAGTTTCAATTCTGTCACCCCTTCTACCACTCCCAATACAAATTTCTACTATTAAACTCAAAAATTTCTATTTCAACTAGAGTCGTATGATTGGGCCTTACGCGCAATAATAGTGATATCAAAAAAGTAACTATTCTTTGAACGAGTACTCGTTACTGACCGAAATGCGAAGCAACAAGCACCGACACAGATTTATATTCGTTGTTGTTGTGTTGTTAAGGTTTTCGTGTTAGGCAAAAAAAAAACAATATATTTTTAGATTAACTTAACTTATTTATTTGTATCGTCTGTATCACACTCAAATCGATATTCAAGTGACGTTTTCGTAATCTCATGAAAAACGGAAGTACTCTATGATTTTAGGTCTGAAGTTGGATCTTATTACAAATGTTAAAGAAATCGTATTTAGCTTATTGAAACATTGCGTACTTAAATTATAAGAACATAAACGCTTTTCCTCCCTCAAAAAAGGTTACAATTAATTACATAAGAATTATTACAATTTAAATTCATCAATTAATTTAATTCATTTTTGATAAGATAATGGGTAAAAATAGAAGTTAGGAATAATTTATATTTAATTAATAATTTATTATAACATTTTTTATGGTGATGTTAAAAAGGTTATTCATTAGGAATGTTTATATACTTAAAGTAATACAATTATTTTCGTTTATAGGTTAATCTGATTGCCGGCTTAAGCGTTCTTTTAGATATACGTAATTCTACTTTATGTAACGGCTCTTTTACGGGGTTACCCGTTTCTTTCATATTAATGGTTGCAGAAATAGTCGAGGGAACAGCCTTATTATCTATAGCTTCTTTTGAATCGCTATCTTGAACATCCGGAAGTGTGTTAGTTGTTTTTCTGTTTCCGTCCTTAAACGTTTCGCAAAACTTTTCAATAAATTCGCGATTTTCCACTAAAGTTTCGATATTTTGATTTAGATCTACTACAATGGCGCTACAGCCCAAATCGGACCTTGGCCTCCTTTTTTTTTCATTACTTATTGTGGAAAGGTTGTTAGCCCTCCGCACAACCCTCTTTCTACGAATTTTTCATTTTCGTAGAACGAGGTGACAAAGTTATATCCAAGCAGGTAATGTGTTGGATTTATATATTGCGCCGACCAGGATTTGAACTCACGACCTTCGCATTACAAGACCAACACGCCACCCACTAGGCTACACCCTTTTGATTTAGATGGCGTTTCCAAAATCGACCGTCGTCCATAGTTATTATATAATGGAGTTTGCCTAATCGCTCTTTTATTTTTCCAAATTTCCAATTTTCCCCCTTTTTATAGTCTTTAATAGCAAACTGATAATTTACTTCCAATTCGTGAATAGATGTTTGCGTCACATCGGACCTTTAGGTTATTTCGGAATCGTCAAATCTAGTCTTGTGTTTTGGTGAATGTTTTCACAGTGCTTTTCGAATTGAAAGAAAAGATTTCCGGATTCTACACTGTTACGCTTTATTATTCGTGACGTTTCGGTTTTACAGTTTGATAAAGGTCTCAGCAGAGACCGAAACGTCACGAATAATAAAGCGTAACAGTGTAGAATTCGGAAATCGATTTAACATAACCATTGACGGAGACTGATTCGTTGTAGAATGTAGCAATCGCCTATACCGCATAAGGAATAGCCATAGTTCCTTTTTTAAATCGGTTTCCGTGCAATTAATTGTTGGAAAGCTGTTTTCATTGTTTAGACGTAGCACTCTACCTGTCCGTTTGTGGCAGGATGGTAAGGTGCTGTTAGTTTGTGTTGGATACCATTTACATTTAAAAACGTTTTAAACTTCTGTGACGTAAACTGTGTCCCGTTGTCACTTACTAATGTAACAGATCTAGAGATACCAATAGTTGCTTCTCTAGTTATATCTTTTATAATAAAGACCTCTAGCCACTTCGAGTAATCGTCTACCAAAATAAAAAATATACTCCCTGAAAAGGTCCCATAAAATCTACATGTACTCTCTTAAATGGTTTACTTGAGTATTCCCACGAATGCACTGGAGCTTTGGCAGGGTTAGCTTTTACTCGTTGGCAGTCTAAGCAGTTTCGAACCAGTTCTTCTTTATCTGATTCTATTGAAGGACACCAGCAAAAGCTTCTAGCTAATGCCTTCATTTTTACGATCCCAAAGTGTGCATATTGCAACTCTTGCAAAATGTTGGATCGAAGTGATCTGGGTATCAATACCCGATATCCTCTAAAATGCATCCTCGAATTAATGAAAATTCTTGCTGGTCTTCTGGTTCTTCTATATCTGAGCCTATTGAAGGACACCAGCAAAGCTTGTAGCTAATGCCTTCATTTTTACGATCCCAAAGTGTGCATATTACAATTCTTGTAAAATGTTGGATTGAAGTGATCTGGGTATCAATACCCGAGATCCTCTTAAAATGCATCCTCGAATTAATGAAAATTCTTGCTGGTCGATTTCGAACTTATCATAGGCGTGTAATGTATCTCTCGTTTTCAACGAAGTTAATAATAGTTTCAACGTGTCTTCTTTTTCGGTTTCTATAGCTATAGTATTCGAATCTACTGGAAAAGTTTCTAGTAAAGTTATCTCAACAAGCTCGGCTTTTTTCTCCCCAATCAGTTCATAGCAGTTCGGAAAACGAGATAGAGCATCTGCATTACCGTGATATTGGGTATTTTTCTACATAATATCAAAATTAAAGCCGTGCAAAAAAACAGCATAGTTTTGCATTCTAGCAGTACTGAATACTGGGAGTCCTTTTTTGGGTGAGAATATTTGCACCAGTGGCTTATGATCCGTAAATAAAATAAATTTGTTTCCGTATAAATATTATAAAAACATTTTAATTCCAAAAATTATGGCACATTCTTCCTTGCCGAACTACGCGTAGTACTTTTGCGATCGCGTTAGTGTTTGGGAAGCGAATGAAATTGTTTTTCCCGTGCCATTTGCGATAATACCGCTCCTATGCCGTATGAGGGAGCATCCGTCTCTAAAATTAAATGCAATTTCGGATTAAAATGTATGAGAAAATTATCATCCGCCATAGTCTTTAATTTTTGAAAAAGCTGTGTCACTATTATTACTTCAAATCCACTTTACATCATCACGCAGCAATCGACTTAGAGGGGAAATTAAAGTGCTTAGGTTTCTGAAAAATCTTCCATTATAGTTAACTAAACCTAAATAAGATTTCAGTTCAGTTTTGTTTTAAGGTTTCTCCATATTACGTAAACTTTCAACATTTTCCTTTTGTTTGTGAATCCCTTTTTTGTCTATTATGTAGCCACAATAATCGGTTAGATCTTTGAAAAACTCGTATTAAATTATATTGACGTAAACGAAGTAATACTTGTTCTAGTCTCTTAAAATGGGTGGCATTATCGGGGGCAGTAATTTTGATAGCATCAAGGAAAACTGTAACAACTGAAATGTCCTGCAATATACGTTCTATCTCCCTCTGCCAAATAGTAGGTGTAGCCGCTATTCCAAACATAAGGCTCTTTGGACGATATAATTCTCTATGCGTATTTAGGGTTAGGCAAACTCTATCTTCCGGTCTTACTTCTAATTGAAGATAAGCTTGACTCAAGTCTATCTTTGAGAATCGGTCTCCCCCAGCCGTATTTGCAAAAAGCTCATCCATTGTTGGCAATGGATGATCGTCTTCGATTAAATTTGGATTTAGCGATTATAATCTCCGCAAATGTGAATCCCATTTAACTTTTTTACTGGTACTATGGGTGTTGCGCATTCGCTGTTATCAATCTTTTCTTAAATATTCTACGCTATCAATTTATCTAATTCTGCCTCGACTATCCGGCGAATAGCAAACGGCACAGGTCTGCACTTTAAGTAAACGGGCTGAGTAACGAAATGAGCTTCCGAAAAAGTAACTGAACTGTTAAAACTTTTCGTTACTGTTTCGTTACTCGAGTATTCGTTTCACATACAAAAAAAAAGTATCTATACCGAAAGTAACGTTTAATTGCTTTATTCATTACATCACAGGAAGGAAATCTTTTTTTTTTAAGTGACACCGGAACTAGAAGGGTTGACCTTTTGTACTGAAGCACAGCTCCGGTGAGGAGGGAAGGATATTGGTTTTTGGGAATTAAGGGGATGGAGACGGAAGTGCCTATGAATATTTCCCTTGAATTGCTGAATGTTGTAGTCATGCGGTAACACCGAGATGGGCAGCGAATTCCACATTCGAACAGTCCGGTTTAAAAACGAATCACGAAATTTGACAGTGCAATCGAAGTTGGGGTTGAGAGAATACTTATGAGCGCGCGAAGCACGCTCTAGTATTACGGGGTAAGGGCATACATAGGGGCAAGAGATTAAAGATTTCGTTCGAACAATCTCCATTGTAGTAGCGATACAAAAGGGTTAGGGAGCTTACAGTTCGTCAATGCTCGAGTGAATCGAGCGAAGAAGTGATGTCAGAATCTCCTATAATTTTAATAGTCCGAGACTGGATACTGTCTAGATAGGAGAGAGAAGTTTTTGCAGCTCCCGCCCATAGGTGGAAATTAAATTCAAGACAAAATTGTTAATAGCCAAGAGGCTGTGAAGAAGTTTTACCTAAACTTGTGCATAACGCCGTACCGTCATTCCAAAAGAACAATGAGAAGAAATACCCTTACTCAAACTTACAGCAAAGTCTACTGAGAAAATGATGTGTTTTTATACTCTAGATGAAATCTGAAAGTATTATAAGCTTGTCACAAAGTTTGTAACGCCAAGAAATAAGCCTCGGAGAAAGAAATGAATGATACAGAAATTCATATACGAGTAATCGTTCAAAAATCTCTGGATGTCCGTCCGTCCGTCCGTGTCCTCTCTATCTTGAGAACGCGTTGGTCTAGAAAGTTCAAATTTTGTACACGTTGTTTTTGAAAAAAAAACTATGGTTAAGTTCGTGAACGGGCCAAATCACTTCACCCCTTCTACCCCATCCCATACAAAATGACACACTTCCGCAATTTGTCAATAAACGGATTTGCTCGAAAAATATATATAATATATATTGATCTGAAATTTGGAATATATTACTTTTGTAATAATTTAAATCTACTGCAAAAACAGTTCTTTGAGTCCTCTCTTTCCTTCCACCACCTCCCATACAAACTGCAACTTTTTCATGAAAAACTATAAACAAATTTACTCAGTACGTATACAATTTATCGAGCTGAAATTATGCACTAAATATTAATTTAGAATTATAAGTGTGACAAAAACATAACAGAATTATGATACTCTAGATGAGATGGAAATGACTTGAGTATACCGGAAAATATGTCATCTCAAATTCTTTCGAATAGTGAATAGAGACTTTTGCATGGGAGGTGTTAGAAGCAGAGGGGGAAGTTTGTATTTTTCGTAGATGTAGTAATTTTCATTATCTTTAAAGAAATTGGTCATAGTTTTCCTGCATTTGTATGGGAGGTGGCAGAGGAAGTGGAGCGTTTAAAATGATTTTGAAACTGCTTATCATCATTCTTATTCCTATGCTTAGATTCAATTTCAAAGTCGATAGCTCTCATACACTTGAAGGAGAAATGCTCTTTTTGAATTTATAATACACATATTTGTGTGGGAGGTGGTAGAAGGAGTAAAGCGGAGCTGATAATTTTTTCTAACACTTATTTCAATCATTAAGAAACAAATTCTGACAAAGTTTGAAGTTTATACTTTTTCTAGTTTGAATGGAAATCGATAAAATGCATTTAACAAAAATTATGCATTTGTATGGGAGGGGGTAGAAGGAGTATACGGATCAAAACAAATTTTTTTCGCATTATTAATATTTTAATTTGTATACTGTTTACAAAATATCAAGTTGATAACTTTTAACAGTTTCGAAGAAAAATAATTAAATTTAAATTTAAAAATTTCGTGAAATTTGTATGGGAGGAGGTAAAAGGAGTGAGGTGAAGTTGATAACTATTTTTAAAATAAATTGCATTTATAGTAGAATTAATTCTGACAAAATTTCGTCTCTTCAGCTTTACTGGTTTCAATGAAAATCGAAAATATATATTTTTCAAAATTGTCCATTTGTATGGAAGGGGGTAGAAGGAGTAAAGGGATCGGGTCAATATTTCGTGATATTAATGACATCTCTATCATAATACTAAATTTTAAGGCGAGAGCTTAAAAAGTTGTAAAGAAAAATCAATTTCTTAATATTTCGAAATTTCATGAAATTTGTATGGGAGGGGGTAGAAGGAGCGTTAAAGAGTTAAAGTTACTTTTTTGCTAAAAATGACACCCAAAAATGTTTAGCACTATAGCTCAAAGCTTTCGAGAGTTATGCTGTAGACAGACGCACAAACGGACAGACGCACAAACGGACAGACGGTCACTCGGAATTGAGGTTTTTGAGCGACAACAAATATTTCTGTACCCTTGGCGGCTCTGTGCAAGCGTTATTTCTTAGCGTTACAAACGGTAAGGCAAACACAATATACTCTCAGATTTCATCTAGAGTATAAAAAAATTAGACGATTAGCTTGACTCCTTCTACGCCTTCCCATATAATCTAACATAATTTCACAACTTTACAAAAAGTGGATTTTCCCGAAAAGTATGAATGCTACTAATCTGCAATTTAAAACATGTCAAAAGCATAAGGTTTATAGTTGTTCCGGAAAAATTCAGTTGGAACTCGCTTCTTCTCTCCCATAGAAACTACACAATTTCACTAAATCCAAATTTCTCAGTACCTAGTAAATTTTTGAATCCGAAGATTTTGTATGAAACATTTTGATAGTAACTCCAGCATGATGTGACAATGTCGTCACTCGCTCTAACACTTCCCCACAAAATTTCTTAAGATCAAAAAAAAAATCTCTTCCATCTGGAATATCGTAGTCCTATTATGTTTTTTTTTTCGTTTCGTTCCTTTCAAGACCAAGAGTTTCGTCGAGTAAAGTTGTGGCACTTGGCTCGATCGGCGGGGCAGGCAGTCATTACTAGTGTCAGGATTGTGGTATCAGCGATACTAAATTGTAGAAGTTTTTAATGTTTGGGGTGATAAAAGGATTTTTTTTATCAATTTCAGGAATTTTTGCTGAAGAAAATTTCGATAATAATAAAAGTTATTTCCTTCACATCCCGTTTTATTTACGTTAGTGTTTCAAGGGATTTTCTACTTAGAAGAGGCATAGTTAAAAAACCGGACATGGCATCATTGTTTTGATACATGTACTCGGCCAACGAAATCAAGAGCGATTCACAATCGATTTCTTCTTTTTGAATTTATGATTTGCAAAACTGGTTTGCCCATCCCTGCAACATGATACGGTGGTCATTTCAAATAAACGAGTACCTAGTAACGAATAAAATGTATAGAATACTTTCCTGAAAGTAATGAATAGTTACTGGTACCGAAAAGTAACGAAACGTTACTGGTACCGAAAAGTAACGAAACTTGACATCAATACGCAATAGTAGTCCTGTTATGTTTTTTAGCGATTTGTTCACTAATTTAAAAAAAAATTTATATTTTATTGTATGCCTATACATATTTTCTTTAAGTTTGAATAACTTATGAAATTTACATTCCACAGAAAGACAGGCAAAACTTGACAATGAAGTCAATGTGTGCATACTGGCTGTGATATTTAATCTATAAACCATGTCGATATGCCAAAATTTAACTAATCCCCATTCATAGCGACAAGTGTTTCCAACCCCCCCGTGCCATTGAAAAAAAATAAATTTTAAACTAAAGAAAAACAAAAAACTTAACTTCAGTTGCGATAAAACTCCGGCATTGCAGCATATTCATTTTAATTTTTTTTTGAGATTGTTCGATTACGTCGCTGTTATTTCCATCATTTCTCTATTATATCACATTTCATTTTCATAATCTATTCAAAAGATACATTGCATTTTTTTCTACATTGTAGGAAGTAAATGTAAAGTATCAAAATCATGTGCTATCGGTGTATTATTTTCCTACCGTTCTAATTGAAATTGTTACTTTTCGTATGGAAATGTAACGCGATCTGAATTGGACTCAAAAGTCTTGGATATCCGATTTAGAAATGAAAAGTGTAGGCGGTCAGTACACTATCCTTTCTAAACAACCTAGTAAAACCCAGCTAATTGCAATACACAAAAAAAAAATGCTGTTACTATGATCGACACGGCGTAATTTTATCTTCTTTACAATCATCATCAACATTTTCGTGCGTAGCTCACGTGACATTTTGATTCACACCATCATCATCATATCATCTTATAAAATATTGTCGACATCTTATTTTGTTTTTATCCCCGGTTTTATACTTTTACAAAGAAAATAGCAACAATAACAAATTTTATTGAAACACTTGCAATATTTGACGGCACCAGGTCTTATAGCGTTGGAATGAAAATAATGCACTGCATTATGGTAAGATACCGTGGCGGTAGTTTTGTATGAGGGATTCCAAGAAATTGCAAACTTGGAAAGGCATGCGAATTACTGCATTTTCTAATGCAGCTTGCCATGCAGCCTTGGCTACCAAACAGCAACGAAGTAAAGATATCGTGTGCGCAATGAGATAGGCCTAGTGAATATACAAGTATCTTGTGCCATGCATTTATCTATAAAAGTGTTGTTGTATGGTCGAATGTATGGGGCTTGTTAGAGTCAATGCCTTATGTTTTGAAATGAGCTCCGATCATAACTAGGAGCTACCCCTTGATTCGTGGATACATGTTTAGTCGAGCGGATTGAACTAAAGTTAAGATTAATAGGAAATCGAAGCTTGAAGAGGTGAATAAGATGGCGAAAAAAAAAATTCTTACTTATCGGTTTCAGCCTACGACTTATTCGATGAAACTAATCACTTTTTTCCAATTATATTCAAGCTTAGTAAAGGAAGTTGTCTTCAAACTGCCACAATTCCTCACATCCAAATGTGGAAGTGAAAAACATTGTGCATGACGTAGAACTAAACCTTGAACAAAACTGGTTTAGTGTAATTCTGTTATTACAATCTAGACTAGACTATTTTCAGACTAATCAATAATGTTGTATGATGCTTAAAAACCATTATTTTACATATCCGATAAACAACAAAAAGTGGAACACCTTGCGGCCACTTAATTAATACGAATCTAGTTGAAATAATTTATATCTGCGTTGCAACAGAATCGTAAAAATTATGATTAATTGCGATAATCTGTTTAATGTTTTATTTAAGAGATCATGATTACCGTCTCAACGATCTCAACAATAAGTGCTAATCAACGAAATTCCATTCGGATCAATTAATCGACTTTTTATGAATGACATTTCAGGAATCGCCTCACTATTATAACAATGGTAAATAGTTCAGCTGTAGACAGCCTTAAGCTGTTGTCATGAAGAAATGCTATTGGTTCGTTATAATCATATGCTTCTTCATCGCTGAATTCCTTGAATAGTAACCATTACAAGAGTACACTAATTACTTCCTCATAACCGTACAGAAATTATAGATCCGTATGAATCTCATCATAACCTACTTCGTTTCTCTAAAAAGAAAAACCTAGCGATGATAACTATTTTGCTTTATTCTTCAACATACCATAAAGGTAACATACCGCAGCATAATTTATTTATGCGACCAGAATAACAGAATTGACTTGACATAAGGTCAATTTGCCGTCGTTTTAAGCCTATCGCGATCATCATAAAAGGTCAATTCGCCGTATAGCTACGTGGAAAATCTTCAGATTTGTCCAGATTCAGAAGTTATCTTTAAGCATGCTAGTAAAGTATTCTTATTTACTGCATCTGTAAAATGTGTGTCATGCGTTGCAGAGTTATATGTCATTGCACGAATTCACTAAATTTTATTTGTGCCGCCTATATACAAGTACTATACGTGAATTATATATCGAATAATAAGATATTGCAGCCTCGGTTTGAGGCTTAGTCGCTTTTGATCTTAGCTCGAATAGTTCGACATTTTCCATAGATCGAACTGCTTTGATGGTTAGAATGGGGCCGCATTGAACCGTAAAGAAAACTTCACAACTCTCGATAAAACCGATTGAGTGGACTTTTGAAACGAGAAGGTAAGGCCACACCCGTAAGTCTTTAAAGTAAGAAAATTACTAACTTGCCTCTATGCAATAAGACAAGACTCTTGGCGACTTGAAGGCCGTTTTGTCAACATTTACACGATTAATTAAATCAGATTGCCTCCGATTCGAAATAAAGCGGGGTAGTAATAATAATAAAAAAAAAATATAAAATTGTTCACAACGATTATAATGAGAAATGTTTCAGGGTAAGTGCAGAGAGCTTTGAACAAAACTATGATCCGAGCAAAAGTAAAGGAAATTCAGTTGATTGATCGTGTAAACGTGCAGAGCAGAAAACTTAATTGCCCTTAAAATTAACTGATAATGTTTCGTTGGTCTACGCCTAAAGTTTAATTAGACTGTGTGGTGGTATCCTTGACGAAAAAGTAATGAAAGTTTCCGGTTAATAACTATTAATATGCGACCTCATATGTTTTTCGTCTTGTCCAGTCTAATTGCGAGATTAAATCAATTGCAATTGAAATTTGTGTTGTATTTGCACTCTTCACGATAAGTATGGAGCATAGATTTGAAATATAACGAGGTTAGCTAACAATTAAATGCTGGTAATGAAGGGTTTGGAAGACGCTTCTTAAGTGGGCAGGAGTTGAAATTATTAGCTCCAGTGCTATGTCAAGGCTTTGGAACTATTAATGGTAATTTGAACTTATTTTTGATGATGCATAATTTTCTTGTAATTACTGGAAGTTAAGAGTTAATTTAAAAGAAAAAACGGGAAGGTTGAGATTCGGTTGAAGTAGCATTTTCAATTAGTGTAAATTAAAATATCTGCCAATTGTTTATACGAGAGTCGATTACTTTGCGGCCTCAGCTACAGAATATTTCCAAGGGGACTGACATTTAAAGTGCCTCCAAAAAAACAAGCGTCTTAAGATTGTATGTATAGGTACTTAGATCAAAATCAAATATAAGGTAAATAATGGCGAGACTTTAAAGTCAATTTTATTGAGTTTTGAAGATGCGTTACCAGTAATTAAGAAAAAATTGAAAATTGCGGATTAATAAAATTAAAAATGACAAAAACACCGCCTTTTGTAGTAATAGGTAGTAGTCAAATAAATTGAAACCTTCTCGACACCGTTTTAATGATAATTTCAGGTTTTAAATTGAAGAAGTGGTAAACAGCGTAAAAACTCTTTAATTGTCATAAACAATATTCCTCAAGGCTTAGGTGCGATCCTGTGTATCGGCCTTTAGTTGTCGTTAGGGCTTGTACCTCTGGCAACTGCTCACTTACATGATCGGCCAAGCCAAATATACCTTGAGGGTTAATTACGAGCTTATTTTAAGATGTTTTGCTCTGGCTACCTTTCACCTTTGAGTGTCAATGTCTGTCTAGTTGCACTTCTAAATTCGGCGTTGCAGTTGAGGTCTGACCAGCATATCCGTAAAATGCATCAGAATCATTGGTTTATAAAAGTTTAAAGTTTCTTGGACTGCTTATCGCTCACTTTTCATTCAGTGCAACCATATAACAACACGGATTTGACGCATCCGTCTCACAGCTTCGTAGGATTTGCAATATGTTTTAATACCCAGAAGGGAAAAAGTATACGAAAGGACTGACGAGCGTTATTTACAAGCGCCTCAACATTATTTTCGGCCCCGCCGTACATGCTGAAAATGCTTCCGAAATAACAAAAATCCAGAACATCATAGGGCAATCGGTGTGCTTGTGCTCGAATCCATTGGCATACACTTATTTTTTGTTCTATCTATTTCACCATATTCTGGCTTATGATTAAATAGCATACGCGTATGTCTTCAGCAATTGTTCACCGTTTTATAGTCATACATTGTCTCGACTTTGAATTGAAGGCATCAATCTTGACCGAAATTATCGATCTTTCGCGCTATCTACCAGAAGAACTTTGATGTAATGCCGCTCTTGGTTCTATTTTCATGCAACCGTCCAGGACTCATAGGGCCACCAGTCAATGTTTGCTAATAAACACAGTACTGGTCTGATGGGAGGAATAAAAATGAAAACAATTGGAAATGTTTGTTCTGAAGTAAGGGAAGATATTGCACTTAAAATACTGAATAATGAATGCCTCCGAGAACAAATAGGATAGAAGTGTATTTTTCAAATTATTTGTTCAAGAGAAGAATGAGTACTTCACTATACAAGAAGCAGGGCTGTCGTCCTAGGGTATACGGGATACATGCCGTATAACCTCTGCTCATTTCCTAGAAAAAGTGTGTACCCTCTGGTACCAAAAACACACGAGTATCGAAGAAATGTCGCGAGTTCCCATGACCACCTACTCATCACCCTTTTCACATGGATATCCCATTCCCATGCAGTTATTTTTTTTTATTTCGGCACCAAGTTTAGCTTAGGGGGTCATCCTTTAATGCAATGAACAATTATGCAGATGTAGGACTTGAATCAGGCTTATTATGGTGGAGAGATGAAAATGACAGTGAAAATTGTTCCGCAAGTTGTACTTGTTGGGAAATAAACTAGCTAGTAAAAAACCACGTTGGCTATGAAAACCAGTAAAAAATTAATATTTAAGAATATCCTTTTGGTGCGCAATCTAAGAATCGTGCCATAATAACAAACAATTATATAATAAATTGTTACGTTGGATTATTAAATGTCAGTTCAATTTCATAGATGATTTTATAAATATAGCAACATCGGTCACTGGTGACCACTGTAACCTTGTAACAGCGTATACCCTCTGCAGGACTGACGACTACAGCCCTGACGATGAGAAATTGTTTTTTTTTCTGGTTACGCCAGGGAGGTGTGGAATCTTCGTTAGATACCAATAGCCTGTGCCACTGGCATGCACGATTCACATACCTGATCCTAACAGAACTGTCAGCCGATATGTGCCTGCGTACTAAACCACACCTCAGCACACAGACTTCAACCGCTCTCCCCGCCGGACTGCCGTTAGGTATTACTTCGCGGAGTTGGCTAGCATTTTATGCTGTGCTCCTTAAATTGCTTCTGCCCTCCTTTCTCTCTCGATTCTCCGAAGATCCTTTTGCACATTCGTTACGAGTGTGCAAATTTCCATCCAATTTTCCTCTGATTCCATCATATAGTCAATGATAAGCTAGGGTGTAGTCTAGTGGGTAGCGTGTTTGGTTTACAATGCGAAGGTCGTGAGTTCAAATCCCGGTCGACGCATAATTCCAGCACACTACCTGCTTGAATATACCTTGGTTACCTCAATCTACGAAAATGAAAAATTCGTAGACAGAGGGTTGTGCGAAGGTCTAACAACCCTTCCACAATAAATAATGAAAATGTTAAGGAACCTGAAGTTCCGGAGGCCAAGGCCCGATTTGGGCTGTAGCGCCATTGAAGAAGAAGAAGAAAAGTCAATGATGAATGGTGGACTCGGAATATTATTTCTCCATTCTCCGAAGCGGCTGCAGTTGAAAACCGCGTGCTCTGTGTCTTCTTCTTGATCTGGGCAATTTGGACAAAGAGGCGAATTATCGTGTCCGAACCTATGCAGGTATTTGGGGTAGCCGCCGTGACCGGATAGGAACTGCGTGATGTGATAGTTGCAGTCCCCATACACCCACTTTGTCCAGACCTCAATTTCGGGGATTAGCTTATAGGTCCATCTGCCTTTTGTAGCGTTTTCCCACCTGGCTTGCCACATAGCTATTGATGTTACCTTTTCCTCTTCTTTTATTTTCCTGGCAACGGCTGCCTCTTCTTGGATCGAGGATCTTCTTTCCTTAGCATGTCATTCGCGAGAATGTCAATGGGGATCATTCCGGCTATGACACAGGCTGCCTCGTCCGACATTGTTCGGAAACAGCTGATTGCTCTTATCGCACAGAGCCTATATGTTGATGACATCTTTTTCCTAGTTTCCTTTATCGATAGCGCCGCCGCCCAAACCGGACCAGCATATAGAAGAACTGCGGTGACTACTCTCGAAAGTAGTATCCTTCTGGCATATCCTGGTCCACCGATGTTTGGCAGTATTCGGGAAAGGGCTGTCTGCATTTGTGACGCCTTTTTGCTCACGAAGTCCACGTGAACTTTAAATTTTAATCTGTTATCGAGCATAACTTCTAGATATTTAATTGCCTCCTTGGATCTGATGATTTGACTGCCGACCTGAATGTTCACGTATTCAATTTTCTTTCGGCTTGTTATTAGAACAGCCTCCGTTTTGTGATCAGCTAATTCTAAGCCAGCGGACTCTAGCCAGTCTCTAATTTGTGATACGGCTTCATATGTTGCTGACTCTATTTCGTGGATGTGCTTAGCCACGGTAACAACAGCGATGTCGTCAGCGAACCCGATTAATTTTACTCCTTGTGGCAACGATAGTCGAAGAACTCCATCGTACATAATATTCCACAGGAGAGGGCCTAGTACATATCCTTGTGGGACTCCCGCGGTGACGTTGTAGTACCTTAACCCCTCATCAGTTTGGTACCTCAACTTCCTGTTGGTGAAGTAATTTGCAATTATTCTCAACATGTAGTGTGGTGTATCCATCCTGACTAACGATCTGTTTATGAGTGACCAATCTGCCGAGTTAAAGGCATTTTTAATGTCCAGTGTCACTACTGTACAATATTTTTTTGTCCCCCATCGCCATCTTTCTCCTTGTATCGCCTCCGCTGCAGTATCGACTACCACTTTTATGGCGTCAACAGTTGAACGCGATTTCCTAAATCCGAACTGGTGGTCTGAGAGTGCTCCTTTCTCCTCTGATAGTACGAGCAGTCGGTTGTTAATAATTCGCTCAAGGATCTTTCCCAACGTATCAAGTAAACATATTGGGCGATATGACGATGGTTCTCCAGTAGACTTGTTTTCTTTTGGTAGAAGTACCAAATGTTGGAGCTTCCATGGCTCAGGAAAGACTCCTTCCTCGAAACACTTTTACATAGTTGCTAAAGATGTCGGGCCTCTTTTGAATAGCAACTTTTATTGCCATATTTGGGATGCCATCGGGTCCAGGTGCCTTGTTGTTTCCCATCCTTCCGCATGCCTCAAATAGTTCCGCCGACGCAATTGCAGGGATAGACTCTATGCTGATCTCTCTGGATATGCTACACATAGTAGATGGTTTTTGGGGGAACAGGTGCTCTACTATTGATCTTAGCATTATCGGGCAAGTTATTTGTGGGACCTATGACCCTTAAGCTTTTTCATCACCATCCTATATGCTATACCCCAGGGACTTATATCCGCTTCGTTACAGAGATTTTTGAAACAAATTGCCTTACTCTGTTTTATCGCCTTGTTTAGATCTCGAAGTGTCGGTCCTGAAAGCCCTTGATCGTTGAACTCTGCGTCGGGCTTGTAAACACTTTGCCCTGAGTGTTTTTATTTCCTCGTTCCACCAGTAGCATGGTGCACCTCTTCCACTAATTGCCCTTCTGGGCATCGCTGCATCGCACGCTGTGATGATAGTGTGGGTGAGTTGTTTCGCAAGGATCTTTGCTGTTTTGCTCCGATTTGTGACATCGGTGTTCATCATTTCTTCGAACGTGTCCTTGTCGAAGAGTTTATCTTTCCATTTTGGGCCTGTTAATTTTGGTCGTTGTACGGCTTTCCTTTCTTTTATATCAAGTATAATTGCCTGATAAGCGCTGTGTGTATATTGCTCGCTAAGACACCATTTCGTATTCCGTAGAAGGGAGTTGCTTACGAAAGTTATGTCTATGATGGAGCCCATTCCTGCTTTGCGATACGTGTTTGCCCGGCCGATATTTGCAATTCCTATTTCATGAGAAATGGGTGAAGTTGTGTGATTATGAATGTTTGCACTAACATAGGTAAGTGGAATGACGCGATATAATTCATCACTGAATTTTGCATCTGATAGCATCTGTAGTAAATGCGGAGTGAATCAACATTTCTGCTGTTCTCGACGGTGTTAATAAGAGTCATGATAGCTATGTCAGAGTCAGAAAGCAATATGCAGTTTGTGATCGAGCTCCAGAACAATGTGTCAACTGTGCTCTAGGTGCTGTCAAATGAAATCTTTGAATATCTTAGATAGCTAAGTATTGGGAGTGCAAATTGAAAACTGCTTTTTTTTTTTTTTTTCAAAATTCGAGCCTTTATTTTACAAAAATTGTTAAATATTTATCATTCAAAAAAATGCCCATCGCTAGCTATATCTTTTTTCCCATCTTTCTGGCAGTATACGGATTCCGCGTCGAAAAAACTGCTCTTCTTTTGAATCGATTCACGAATCGACTCAACATGTAGCTTTTTCGTAAAAATCGAAGTGCTGCTCAGCCACACCATGCGTCATCGATCGGAAGGGGCAATGTCTGCTGAATACATCGGGGAGGGTATATAGGTAATATCTCATTCCAATGTTGCCAAGTAGGTTTTCCAACCGAAGGATCACGTGGAGCGTTGCAGTGCAGCAAAATCACTTTGCCGTGTCTCTTTTGGCACTGTGGTCGTTTCTGCGTCAACGCTCGGCTCAAACGTATCAATTGTAGTTGATAGGGATCTCCCCCGATGGTTTCACTCGGTTTCAGTAGCTCATGAAATACCACAACAGTTTTCTCTCTTCCACCGCCACGCCGGTCCTCGATATTAAAATAACCGCTCCTGAAGCTTTAAAACCACTCACAACATGTTCTTTCACTAAGAGAAGCATCGACGTAAGTGCTTGAGAGCATTCGGCGCGCCTCAGCCGCAGATTTTTTTGAATTGGAGACAAAAAGTAAAACTTCTCGCAAATGACGAGGATTTGCCTCAAACTTCGACATATTCGCGCCCAAAAAAGTATATGACGCCGATAAAGCTTCACAAATCAAATGATGAGCAGTTGTTGATAGATGTCTAAGCTTACCACGTGACGTTTCTGATCCGCCAATGTTGATCATCATTTACTGCTGGCGCCATCTATTTGGAAACAGCGAGTTGCATAAGGCTTCCGTGGCGTAGTGGGCAGCGTGCTTGCTTTTCAGTCAATAGGTCGTGGGTTCGATTCCCGCTCCAGACGGGATTTTTTTAAGCATGAATTTTTCAGTTGCTACTGGCGATGAAAATTATTCGAAATAAAATGGGCAAACGGTGTAAAAGTGAAACAGTTCCACTTCAAGAAGTCCTAGATACTCAGTAGATGGATTCTGTTCGCTTTCTATCATTCAGTCCCCCTTAACGTCTGCAATTATTTGTCAGTAGCAGCCAGTACAACTGAAAAATATATATCAGCTTCTCCACTCGTTACGGTCGTTCTCACTCCCCTTCCCCTACCTTCCTAATCCCATTCCTTCCCTCCATGACTGTGTTTGTACATTGCACATAAAAACCGAAATTGCCTATAACACAGGTCATTCTATAAAAAAAAAGAAATATTGTTCACGACCACGTTCTACCAGCAATCATTAAAAATGTGAAGAAATCCGGAAGGTAGGAGACCCAGGCCTGACCCGGGTCACTGCGCCATTACAGAAGTAGAGAAAGACAAAGTAAAGCTGTTTCCCTAATGTTTCTGGTATCATCAATGTTTTCATTCAATTTACTTTATTATTTTAATAATAAAGTATTGTGATCGACTTGGAAAAAAAAAAAATTTGCTACCCTGAAATTTTGTTTTTTCGCGTTTCATGACTAAATTAGCCTAAAAAAGCAAAAAAAAAAAATCCGTCTGTCTGTACGCCGTCCGCCGTACGCCGACGTGTACGCTCAGCGCACATTAACTCCCAAACTCTTCAAGATAGAAAGTTCATTTTTGGAGGGATTGTAGGTAGTTGCGGATCTCAGGCGGACACCCATTTTGGGGGGCGTACGGGTTCAGGGGGAGGTGGGGGGAGCGCTTAAACCGAAAAATACGAATTCAAATATCTCAACCATGGCTACAGTTAGGAAGCTCAAAATCAACATACATGTAGAGGAGTTTGTGAGACAACTTTTAAAAATAAGTTAATTTTTTTATCCATTGGGGTGCAAAAAGGGGGGGCTAAGAACCAATTGTCGGCCGAATTTTTTTTTCAAATGATTATATCTTCGAAATGACTTACCATAAAAAATTGAAATTTTGGGACCATTAAGCTGGCATAGAGACCTACTAGAACCAGTTTAGATAAAAGCTAAATATTGTAAGGGGGAGGGTCAGGGGGGATGCAAGGAAAAACACTTAAAACCCAATATCTCAGCTATTTATTAAGCTATGTAATTGAGTCTTAGAACTTATATTAAGCAATACTAGAAAAATACGAGAAAAATATAATATTTGGACAAAATAGTAGTGGGGGGAAATGGGGATCATTTAAAAAATGGCGCACTTTTCAAAATTACAAATTCTATATCTCAAAAAATAGTACAGATATCAAATCGAAAATTTGTCAGATTGTAGAACTATATAATAGTTAATTTTGGTAAAAATTTTAAGTTGGGAGGTGTAAGGGGAGGGAGGTGATAAGCAAAAATGTCGAAAATTTTGAATGATTTTTTTAGGGCTCTGGTGAAAAATACAAAGTTTAAATTTTGCATGTGAATACGTCTATTTGATGTTCATAGAAAAATAATAATAACTTGATCCATAATTGTTATAAACCGACACCCCGGTCTAACGTGCACAAGGTGTTTCATGTGCATTGAAAAAAACACATAAACTGAAAATTTTTTAGTGAAATTTTAAGGTAGAAACTTGAAAATTTGCGAAATGCATTTGAAAAAAATCCCTAAACATTCGAAATATTAACTGGTCGAAAACCTTTATAACTTCTACCCCCTCCCATACAAAATTCTTTTTTCGACCATTTTTAAGAAATCAATTATAACCTAACTATTACAAGCTATCAATTTGAAATTTTGCATAAGAACTTACAAAAATATTTGAAATGAAATTACTTTAAAAGTTTTGAAATCGCACTTGCCCTTCTACCCCCTCTCATACAAAAGTATGATTTCGACCAATTTCAATAAATCAACTAATAACCAACAAATTAAAAGCTACGAACTTCAAATTTTGTACGAGCACCTAGCAACAGAAAAGAAAGAAAACTGCATCACAAGTTTTACGATTCCCCTACCTCCTCTACCCCCTCCCATACAAAATTATTTTTTCGAGCATTTATAAGAAATCAGTTATCAGCTAACTCTTAAAAGCTATCAATGTCAAAACTTATAAAAATAATTCAAATGAAGCTGCTTTAAAAATTTTGAAATCGCGTTTGCCCTTCTACCCCCTCCCATACAAAACTATGATTTCGACCAATTTCATTAAATCAACTAATAACCAACAAACTAAAAGCTACGATCTTGAAATTTTATACAAGCACCTTACAAGAGAAGCGAAATAAAATTACATATCAAATTTTACGATTCCCCTACCTTCTCTACCCCCTCCCATACAAATGTTCGGTTTCGTGAATGTAAAATACACCGAATTTTATGAAAATTCTATGCAACTTCGTCTATGAAACACATTCTATACAGAGAATATTGGACGTGATTCAAGCAATTAATTACAAAGCTATTAACATGCACCCACCCTTACTATTACCCCTCCTCCTCCTCTCATAAAAACCCAAACTTGCAGAAACGAATTAAATATTGTTAAATTGATAACAGCCCTGCCTAAGAACTCCCTTTCACTTAGCCTTCTCTAACCACTCTAACCTACATATTGACTTTCCACTCATCCGTAACTTGTCCCAAGAATAATAAAGTTTCGCCCGACTTGTTCGCAGTTTATTTTCTATTATAGAGCAACCTAAAATTCGCATTCCTCTTATTCATCTCAACCACTTCATCAAATACATCAAATACATCAAAATTTTGTTGGAAAACTCTCAAATTAACTGATAAGTTCGTCAACATTATTTACAAAAGTTCTGTTTGAATTCGAATGAAAATTTTTTTTGAAGTCGGCGTCTATTTTTGAACCCTCAGCAGAGACCGAAACGCCACATTTAATAAAGGATGACAGTATGAAATCCGAAAATATTTCTTTTCAATTAGAAATGCACTGCGAAAACATTTACCAAATGATATTTGTAGTCCTTCAAACACTTTGAGTTCGAATGAACATTTGTCCATCTGTCGGTCTGTCTCTAAGTCAACTAGTGACCTCTTGAACGCTTCACGCTATCGATATGAAATTTAAACTTATTCATGTCTCTTCCACCTCTCGATATTTATTCATCATTAAATCTATCAAAGTAATAGACTTAAAAATTTGACCTAAACGCAGCGATGTAGAAACAATTGGCGTCAAAAATTTTGTTTCTCTCAGCCAACCCCTTTAATCGATTTACTTAAAAACTGAACAAATTAGAAACATGATAAAATGTTCAACTTCACCGCTGTCCTTCAAACTCTTCTAATAACAATTATTCATATTTAATAAAATTCAAGGAAGTCTTTTCTCTTTGAACTCGTGAAATTTATCGACTTGAAAACGGAATATTTATTAGTGACTTACTACTTCTACCACTTCAAGTTTCGTTACTTTTCGGTACAAGTAATTATTCGTTACTTTAAATTATCGTTACTAGTTACTCATTTATTTGAAATGACCATATTATGTTGCACGGATGGGTAAGCCAGTTTTGCAAATCATAAATTCATATAGAAGAAATCGCCTCTAATGCCCCATACAGTAACTATATGCAACAAAAAATCGCTTGTGAATCGCTCTTGATTTCGTTAGGCTCGTACGTGTATCAACACAATGATGAGATGTCCGATTTTTTAACTATGCCGCCTCTTCTAATTGGAAAATCCCTTTAAACAATAACATAAATAAAACGGCAATATGAAGGAAATAACTTTTATTTAATCGAAATTTTCTTCAACAAAAATTCCTCAAATTGATAAAAAAAAATGCCCTTATCAATCCAAACATTTAAAAATTCTACAATCTGGTATCACTGATCATTATTTTCTCAGTCGACTTTGCTTTAAGGTAGATTAAGAGTATTCCTTCTCGCTAGCGGCTATAGCGGTGCGGCATTATGTACTAGTGTAGGTTTCCGTTCTGTGATGTAACAAAAGTATTTTTTTTTATATGTGGAGCGAATACTCGAGCTCGAGTAACGAAACGTTTTGATAGTTCAGTTACTTTTTCGGGAGTTCATTTCGTTACTTAAATAACGAATATAAATTTGCGTCGGTACTCGTTACTTCGGATTTCGGGCGGTAACAAGTACTCGTGTAAGGAATAGTTACTTTTTTGACGTCACTACGTCCCATACAGATTCCACTATTAACGATTCTAAAGAATTTGTGATACAATAGTTTCTTGTTTAACATTTAATCTAGAGTATTTGATGGTGATCTTCCTCCGAATATAAATAATTATACAAAACATATTCAGTAATATTTATTATTCGTTTCGTTCTACGCTGATAACAAATGTGTTTTAAATGAAAATACGAATTTTTGGAATCATGCAAAACCGATTGACACTAGATCACAGTATATTCAGTCCGATAGAGAAAGTAAGAGCCATGCTTAATGTATTATCTTCAGTCTTTGAATAATGATTCTGAATGGCCTATATTTCAATATGCCACTGGCATTAATATCTGTTAAATTTTTAAATACTCCCGTGGTGCGCATATAACCACTAAGATTTTTTAATTATCCAAGTTACTGGCTTCAATCTTTCGATTTGAATGTTGGACTTTTCACAGATTTTTTGCTTAACAAAAATCAAATAAACTTAAATTGTGTGAGAAATTAAGACAGAAGAAATTCCTTAACTAAATTAAGAGGTGAATTGAAACGAAATGTGTTAACTTTTCCAACACTAAAAAAATCTCGCTCAATTCGAAACAATTAGTTAAAATTATATTTTTCTGACAACGGTATGCGTGCTAAAACCTCAATAATAATTAATTAACGAACAAAGAGTGAAATTAAAACTAAAAAATATTATCGATTCACATAATATCTTAGATTATTGATCACATATTATCGTTATTGTGAAATTAAATTCATTAAAAAATACCATCGTGAAATGAAATTCATTGAAATGCATGATTAATCAACTAAATGCGAAATCTTAATCTTTTCAAAAGTAACAAATAAACATAATTAAAAATGGCGATCAACCAGCGATTTCCTGCTGAAGAGAATTAATGGTATCACGGTGATGCATAATCCGACAGACTCTGGATTTTAAAGTCAATCTGCGATTTAAGAGTCTTATAAATTTTATTGAAATCTTTTACGAATTTCTTCAAGAATAATCCAATCAAGTGCGAGCGCAACACGATCAACGAAGATACCATGCAATGCGGAAGTACTGTCTCCAAACATGCGAACAATTTAGTATTTTTTTTTTTTTTTTTGTTTAGCGTCAAGTTCTATAAGTTGCATCTTTGACTGAGAGAGGTAACGCGCATGCACCAGTTTCTTATTTCCTACTATGCTTAATATCTATCGTACCTATGTCTGTCAGTATCTTCAATGTACGCAAAACGTATGATTGCACTATGCAATCATCTTAGATGAATCTTTCATGCGCGTTTCCCTGTCTATGATCTTAAAACGTGCAACAGTAACTACTGGATGGTTTATTTAAAAGAAAACTCAACAGCATCAGTCTTAGCGAATTAGATATGTGCGAATCTGTATCTTTCATTTCTTTCGAGACAAGATGTAAAATGAGTCAAGCTTTATGATAATAAAAACAATTGTTTCGAGTAAACATTTTGCGAACCAGATAAGTAATGGTGACTACGCAATAGCCGATTATCTTGAGAAATCTATACGTTAGGCTAGTCGTTTCCTATAAGCATCAAATTTACTTGAGTTTTATTTTTTGTTTGGCCATTCGAACGATTGTTGTTGTTTTTTTTTTTCGTTTATTCGAAAACTGTGTATTTACACGATTTTTTAAGAAATTTTTATGCTTTGATAAGCACCTGATAAAACAAAACGTGATTATCTGTTTGTATTCATAGACTTTTAGTTTTTTATGCGCTCTGTTATGTTGTTGCGCGGTGTAGTAGCTGTTATTGCACAATTTTGTGGAAATGATTTCACGAATGTTAATTTAAATGGTCCGAAAAGGTTATTTATGCTACCATTTTGTTTTTTTCGGTTATGCAATTTTAGTGAATGTTGTTTGTTTTTTCTTTTGTATTTTTCGCGAATTATTTTAATTTGGATCATGTATCTTTAACGTAGGACATTTCAATGCAGAAAAATAATTTAATGCAAATAAAAGTTTTGGATGAAAATCAGAATCTAAATTTCAGTTTGCAATAAGCGGAAGGTAATTGGATGTAAAATAACTTTTTTTTTTCTACGAAAGTAAAAGAAAAAATTACAATATTTTCTTTTATTGTCTGAATAACAGGTGCAAATATCTGTTGGAGAAAACAGTATGAACTTAAGTTGTAGTGTGGTCTTAGTTGCAGAGTGCTAGTTATAATATGCGTCTAGACGTGAGCAATTTCTCACTTATGGTTACGCAAGCTGTTTGTCTTTGCTCCAAAATATAAACACCTTTAGGTGGAGTTTCGTCATCTCGGACAAAACTTAAGAGATGACGAAACTTTAGTACTGCACTTGTGAATTTAAGGAAAGATTAGTTTTTTACGAAAAATGCAAATCGACGGCCACATTGTCCTGCAGTCAATGTTCTATGCACTGGAGATATTAGCTCATAGCAAAATGCAAAAGAGAACTGCAGGGCATGAAATCGGCAGAAACAATCCGTAATGCTTTAATCTAGTTCTCGATAGCCAGATACCGATTGAACAGCTTACACTTACTGGAATCGCCGTAGCTATCTTGGCCAGCACTTATTTCTCTGCGGAGAACTGAAATATCTATCGTCGTCGCAGCGCTACAGCCCCTTTCGGGCCTTGGCTTCCCGTAGCCGAAGTCTCCAGCGATCTCGGTCCAGTGACCGCGTCCTCCAATTTTGAAATCCGAGCAGCGATGAACAGTCTTCGTCAACAGAGTCGGACCAGCGTTTCCTGGGGTTTCCCACTGGCCTTCGGCCCTCCGTTTTTCCCTCGAATACCTTTTTAGGTATTCGAGTTTCGTCCATCCTTTGTACATGGCCAGCCCATTGCAGCTTTCGCAGTCTGATGATAGTGGAAACCTCCGGTTCGTCAAATATATCATACAGCTCACTGTTGTATCTGGTTCGCCATCAGTCACCATCACGGTTCGCTTGACCGTAAAAAGTTGATCAGCCGTTGATCGACTAGCTCTAAAACCGCCTTGGTACTCCCCAATCACATTGTCAGCGTAAATTTTAATCTTATTTTCTAATATTTTTGTCAGTATCTTATATGACGTGCAAAGTAGTGAGATACCTCTGTAGTTTTCGCACTGCAGTTTGTCTCCCTTTTTATGGATAGGGCAAATAATGCATTGGCACCACTCCTCCGGTATTTGCTCCTGATTCCAGATGTACTGAATCACTTTATGGATGGATGGCATTTCGGGTGCAGCTTCCGCCATATTTAATTAATTCCGCTGGAATTTCGTCGATGCCCGGTGCTTTATTGCTTTTCTGGCTTCTGATGGCAAATTCGACTTCTTCCAACGTTGGAGGATCCAGTGGGCATTCGTCAGAGGTTTGGAGACCTATCAGCTCCGATGTTCGGGAGCCGTGTGCGGGATTAAGGAGTTCTTTAAAGTATGACGTCCATCTTTCCTTAATATGACTATCCTCGGCGATGATAGTGCCATTTCTGTCTTTACAGAGGGTTGTCTTAGGCTGATATCCACGTCTTATGCTTTTCACTACTTTGTAGGCTTGTCTTGTTTTATTGCTCGCAAGATTGTCATCGATATTTCTCAATTGGTCGTCATAATATTTTATTTTCTTACATCCAATGACCTTATTTGCTACTCGTCGGAGATTTTCGTATTTTTCTCTCTTCGTTCTGGTATTCCTTTCGAGAAACTGTCTGTACGCCTGATTTTTCTTATCTAACGCATCCTGGCATTCGTCGTCGAACCAGTCATTTCTTTTGCGCAGAGCTTCATACCCAACCACTTGTTCCGCAACGGTCTTTATGGTTGCCTTTACATTCATCCAAACTTGGTTCACAGGCTTCGGTATGTCATCCTGCAGAATCGGAGTGAGCTCTCTTTCAAGTGCTGCTGCGTAATTTTCCGCAACTGACGCCGTTTGGAGCTTTTCGATGTCGAACTTACGAAGAGGGCTGGTCTTTGTTTGATACGCCTTTGACGTACGACATCGATATTTGAATTTGACCAAGTAGTGGTCCGAGTCACAATTTGGTCCTCTAAATGTTCGAACGTCAATGATGCTGGAGGCCCATCTCCGCTGGATAAGAACATGGTCTATTTGGTTAAAAATATTGCCATCTGGTGATGCCCATGTTCTTTTATGGATGCGTCGATGTGGGAAGCATGTCGAACTTATAACTATGTCTCTGCTGCATGCAAAGTCTATCAGGGGCTGGTCGTTGTCGTTACTTTCGTCGTGGAGGCTATGCCCTCCAGTTGTTCCACGATGAGTCTCTTTGTTCCCGACCTTAGCGTTGAGGTCGCCAAGTATTATTTTAACGTCGTTTGAGGGCAATGAGTCGAATAGCCTTTCAAGGCTCGTATAAAAGGCATCTTTCGTTTCCTCATCTTTTTCTTCCGTCGGGGCATGTACATTTATTAGCCATATTTTGAAGAATTTCGCTTTGATGCGGATCGCACACATCCGTTCGTTAATTGGCTTGAAGTCGATGACGTGTGATTTGAATTCCCTATCCACAATAAAGGCGACTCCAAATTCACGGCTTCCTGAGGGCTTCCCACTTTTAAAAATTGTGTGCGATCTCATGTCCTGAATCTCGCTACCAGTCCATTTCGTTTCCTGGACTGCCAACACATTTAATTTGTACTGACTGGCCTGTTGTAGTAATTCTTTAACAGCACCAGGTTTGTTTAATGATCTGATATTCCAGGATCCAAAAGCATAGTCCGTTGTACGTTTGCGCGGTCGTTTCCGTTGGTCCAATCCTATCCGAGGCTTCGTCTTGGGTTCCAAAACAATGAAAATTTTTTACGGTGACAGGGGAGTTAACCCTTCGCCAAACCTCCGCTCTGGAGGAGTGGTTATTATTGTTATTGTTTCCGTTATCAGGCGCGGAAAACTCGCCTTCACCCTCCTACGTTAGCTACTCTCAAGTGAGAGTTCCCAGCGGCCACCACGAGGAGGTGTATGTAGGATTCGGTAGCAGAGCTGACGATGTTCTTACAGTAGGCTTTTCTCGGCTTTTAATACTTTATTGGAAACCAGTAAGCCAATGCAGACCCGAGACCTTTTACTACCATTTGGCCACCTATAATATAACAATTTAAGTGAACGAAGGATAGGATGGAATTGGAGGATATTCAAACTGCTAATTAATATTTTGATCACCTTAGGTTTAGGTTGTCGAAGGATGGTTTCGTAGAACTACATTGCACTGGGAGTAGTTGGGCCCATTGTGCTAGCCACTTGGTTGAATTTGCGAACCGAAGCAGGGTTGAATTTTTTACGCCTCTGAGGTCTTTTAGTTCTGAGAAGAATCTGGAGCCTAATCAAAGGATACGAATATGAATGTATGTTGGAGATTTGCGGACAGTGGCAAAGATAATGTTCAATAGATTTTTCGCCCTCCTCACAACCTCTGAAAAGACTGTCGCTCGTGATTCGCAGCCTGAATCATTTTATTCTGAACCAATTTTCGGCAGCTTATGTCAAGGGGGGGAAATTCTTTCTTTAAATTTTCACTCCATAAAATTTCAGAGATTTTTATGAGAGGGGAAGAAATAGTGCGCTAAAATTAATGATTTTTGAAACATTAGATTTAGATTACACGATGGGGTTAATTTGGTTTACTCTCTCATTGCTGCCTCGGATTTATGATATTCATCGTGAAGTATTGCACTACTGATAAAGCTTAGAATATCTCGTTGAGAATTGGTCTAAGATTCACTTGGGTCCATGAATTGTTAACCGAAATGAAAGAGTATTTTACTCACCAGTGGTTCACATTCACATTCACAGAGAATAGTATGCTAAAACATCGCACGAAAAAACCTCACATTTCACACCCTACACATGCATCCCAACAATTCAAAATAAACAAAATTAAATTTCTAATAAATAAAATCTGACCATATTTTTAATTGCAAAGACGACGATGAAAGTTACTTGGTTCAATATACAAATTTTGCAGAAAGTGATGTCAATGAAACAAATTGTGACATTCAAGACAATCCGAACATATCAGTTTATAGATTAAAAGAAAATACAGACATATAGCAAAATTACTTACAATATGTTACTGAAGAAATTTTAATTCACAACGCATCATTAAGGTATTTTGTGGGCTATATTGCTTTTAAAATGATTCCGAAGAATGATTGTTTTCAATGTTGACAAGACATGTGCCGATCTGAAGTAGTAATTAGTTTGGAATGTGCATCTGAGTCTTTTATAGTCCATTGGAATTATTCCGCACATTCTGATTTTGGCAGTTTGAAGGCTCCAACGGATTTTTTTTAAGATTTCAAATATGTGCCTTAAACAGTCCGAAAAAGTTTTAGAAGAAAATCCATCACTCAATTCCTTAAAACAAAATATAACAGAATCCTGTATCTAAAATGTACAAAATACCCCTAACATATCATTTTGATTTTCTGTTGAAAATCCGTGTTATAAACATCATTTAGAGGCTCTAGATTATTCTATATTAATCCTTTTAGAGAAATATTGTAAATGGGAGTCCGACAATATATTTTTCAGTTATACTGGCTGCTACTGACAAATATTTGCAGATGTTACTGCATGAAAGAAAGCGAACAGAAACCATCTACTAAGTATAGACACTAGAGATGTGTAGTTCACGAGCAAATTAGTTCAATTTATTAAACTAAACGAACTATTCACTAAAATTGTCACATTTAGCTCGAAACGAACTGGTAGTAAGCTGAATGTTCACTAACGGTCCACAACTGGGAAGTTTCGAAAGAACCATCCTTGTCAGACCACATGTGGATAAGATTTGAAATAGTGGGATCAACAAAAAATAGCCAGTTGTACAGGAATCCAGCAAGAACTGATTGGGTTAAATATCAGGAGCTAATAAACCAAAGACTATCGGCAATAGTTCCTTACCCAATGAAAACAACAGATTCCTTAGATAAAAGAGTGGGTATATTAACAAATATACTAACAAACTCATACAAGAGTTCCTGCGCTCAGAAGTCTGCCAAAGATAGTAAGAACACTGTCTGGTGGAATAACGATCTCGATATCCTGAAAAAACGAGCAAGGAAACTCTTTAATAAAGCTAACTCCAGCAAACTTGACACAGACTGGGACAAATACAAAGCAGCACTTACACTGTATAAAAAACAGCTAAGAGCCGTCAAACGAAATTCATGGAAGAGATTCTGTGAAGAAATCGATAACGTCAACGAAACTGCTAGGATAAAGAGGACCTTATCCAAAGACCCATACATGCCTGAATTACTGGATAAAGGCAATGGTTCATGGACGGGGTCTAGCGGCGAGTCACTTGGACTTTTAATGCAAACGAATTTCCCTGGTTGCTTTGAGCCCCCACCACAAAGTTCATGTGCCGATCGCATTCTAGCTAACTCAGAACTAGTAGATACAGTCGTGACACCAGGAAACATAGGAATGGCGTTCAGTTCCTTCAAACCTTACAAGTCACCAGGGCTGGACGAAGTCTATCCCGCAATGATCCAGAACGCGGATAAAACAATAATTCAGTACCTGTTAGACATATATAAAGCATGCATCAGTCTTTGTTACATACCGAAGTTATGGCAAGAGGTTAAGGTAGTTTTCATACCTAAACCAGGTAGAGCCTCCCACAACATCCCGAAGGCTTTTCGACCCATCAGCCTGACATCGTTCCTTCTTAAAGGCCTAGAAAGACTGGTGGACAGCTACCTGCGGGCAAATCTGAACCTCTCGGTTAGATGTCCCCACCAACACGCACATCTGAAATCCACTGACACCGCCTTGCATGTGACGGTATCCGCCGTAGAGAAAGCTTTCCATCAAAAAGAGGTTGCACTCTGTGCCTTCCTAGATGTGGAAGGCGCGTTCAACCACGTCAACATTGATGCCATACTTGAGGCCTTGCGCAGCCATAGTGTGGAACCTCTCCTGACTGCATGGATAGCAAAGCTTCTTCGTTCACGGAAAATCGTAGCACGAATGGATGAAGAGACAAGGAAAGGCTCTGTTCACAAAGGAACGCCACAGGGCGGTATAATATCACCTATCCATCAGCCTGACATCGTTCCTTCTTAAAGGCCTAGAAAGACTGGTGGACAGCTACCTGCGGGCAAATCTGAACCTCTCGGTTAGATGCCCCCACCAACACGCCCATCTGAAATCCACTGACACCGCCTTGCATGTGACGGTATCCGCCGTAGAGAAAGCTTTCCATCAAAAAGAGGTTGCACTCTGTGCCTTCCTAGATGTGGAAGGCGCGTTCAACCACGTCAACATTGATGCCATACTTGAGGCCTTGCGCAGCCATAGTGTGGAACCTCTCCTGACTGCATGGATAGCAAAGCTTCTTCGTTCACGGAAAATCGTAGCACGAATGGATGAAGAGACAAGGAAAGGCTCTGTTCACAAAGGAACGCCACAGGGCGGTATAATATCACCTATCCATCAGCCTGACATCGTTCCTTCTTAAAGGCCTAGAAAGACTGGTGGACAGCTACCTGCGGGCAAATCTGAACCTCTCGGTTAGATGCCCCCACCAACACGCCCATCTGAAATCCACTGACACCGCCTTGCATGTGACGGTATCCGCCGTAGAGAAAGCTTTCCATCAAAAAGAGGTTGCACTCGGTGCCTTCCTAGATGTGGAAGGCGCGTTCAACCACGTCAACATTGATGCCATACTTGAGGCCTTGCGCAGCCATAGTGTGGAACCTCTCCTGACTGCATGGATAGCAAAGCTTCTTCGTTCACGGAAAATCGTAGCACGAATGGATGAAGAGACAAGGAAAGGCTCTGTTCACAAAGGAACGCCACAGGGCGGTATAATATCACCTATCCTGTGGGTCTTAACAGTGAATGAACCCCTTTCCATCTTAAATCAGAACTGCTACCCCACAATAGCATATGCAGACGATCTTGTCATCATGCTAACTGGTAAGTTTGAGCAAGTTCTAGGAGACCTCATGCAATCCGCTTTACAACTATTAGATAGCTGGGCATTAGATAAAGGACTTACTATTAACCCACAGATCTGGTCATCTTCTCCAGAAGAAGAAGACCATATGTTTTCAATCCACCAAACATTCGAGGAATCAATATGGTCCTCTCGAATCAAGTTAAATATTTAGGTCTGATTCTTGATAGCAAATTATCCTGGAAGGCCTATATTCAGGAACGAGCAAAAAAGGCTACGGTAGCCTTCTTCGCTTGCAAGAAGACATTCGGTTTGAGATGGGGCCTTAAGCCGCACCTCATCCACTGTATACCAGTATTGTTAGACCAATTATTTGCTATGGTGCGCTGGTGTGGTGGCCGGCGGTGGTACTAAAAACCAACCTGGCAC
This sequence comes from Chorisops tibialis, assembly GCA_963669355.1. NCBI lineage: Eukaryota > Metazoa > Arthropoda > Insecta > Diptera > Stratiomyidae > Chorisops > Chorisops tibialis. The sequence goes on along the minus strand of OY770262.1, from coordinate 259,455,040 downwards.
CCTTACAGCTGATCCAACGGATGGCATGTCTGTGCATAACAGGTGCCCTTAGAACCACACCGACTGCAGCTCTGGAGGTGATTCTCTCACTACCCCCACTTGATCTTTTTCTAAAAGAAGCAGCGGGCCTGGCAGCCATTAGATTAAAAACCACTAAATCGTGGTCAGCGCCACAAATTGGTCATGGACAAATTCTAAACGTCATTAGAAACGCAAACTCCCTTTTAGACCGCGAGTATGATTGCATGAACCAACCGCAGGTTGAGAAACGGAAGTTTCACATTAAGTTTCCTGAACGAAACGAATGGGCAACAAATACGATACTCAGCACCTGTATAGGTTCTCATCTCTATACGGACGGATCTAAAACTAGCCAGGGGACAGGTGCAGGGATTTATTCCCACGACCTCGACATCCAAACTTCATTTCATCTTCCAGAACACGCGACAGTGTTCCAAGCAGAAGAAGTAGCCATTAACGAGTGTGCAAAAATTATTCTTGATAAGCAGACCAGTCTCGGAAATTGTTACATTTTCTCGGACAGCAGGGCTGCGCTTCAGGCACTCCAATCCCTCAGGACTACATCCAAACTAGTGTCCATCTGTAGACAAAATTTAAATCGCCTAGCGGCCATAACGGAAGTTTTTCTAATTTGGATACCGGGTCATAGTGACCTGCTAGGTAACGAAGCGGCAGATACGCTTGCACGGCAAGGATCTGCTAACATCAATTCCACTAGGGAGTCAGTCGATGCAGCACCAACCGTGCTGAAGATTAGCTTCAAACAGACTATTTTGGATTCTTTCTTGGTGGGGTGGCGGCAGCTGGAAAGCTGTAAAACGGCTAAATCCTTTTGGGAAGAACCGAACAAAAATATTACAGCTCAGCTGTTACAACGTAGTCGCTATAGTATCCGAACTATTGTCGGTCTGACCACAGGCCATTGCTTGCTAAGGCTGCACGCATTTAGGATGCGAATCGCGAGTGACAGATTGTGCAGAGGTTGCGAGGAAGACGAAGAATCTATCGAACATTATCTTTGTCACTGTCCGCAAATCTCCAACAGTCGTCTCCTTTGCTTAGGCTCTATATTCTTCTCAGAACTAGACGACCTCAGAGGCGTCCAACATTCGAGCCTGTTAAGGTTCGCAAACCGAACCAAGTGGTTAGAGTAAGAGGAGTGACTTCCAACTTATAACTATAGGGGGAGTACAATGGGCCCAACTAGATAGCCTCAGTGCTTGTGGTTCCGTGCAACCACCCTCCTACAACCTAAACCTAAGCTGAATGTTAAGTTTTATAGAACGAACTGAATGAATGTTCGTACGATGTGTTGTAGAACTAAACTGCAGGGATTGTCTCTAAGAGTCCAATTCTATGAAAGGTTTCTTCATGTATCAGTGTCCAGTTAGGAAAGCTATCAAGAGTCTTGTCTGATTTCTATTTAGTTGCAGGTATTCAGAAGTTCTAGGATAGAAAGCATAGCATGCTTATTACCCGGCACCAAGTCCCAGCACATGGTGATCTTACCCTCATTTGGATATTTATATGTATGTATAATATTTTATATTTTTGCAATACTGAGTGGTATCCCGCAAAGAGGAAGATGATCTACGAAATAAAATTCAGATCCTTTCCTAGCCAATGAGTCAGCTGGCTCATCATCCTCAAAGCCAATATGACCCGCAATCCAAATGATGGCTGTTCGGGCTTTTATTCCCAAGTTATATTAGCACCTGAAGGCAATCCTACACGACCTTTGATCGTATGAGTCAGCTGGCTTATCATCCTCAAAGCCAATATGACCCGCAATCCAAATGATGGCTGTTCGGGCTTTTATTCCCAAGTTATATTAGTATCTGAAGGCAATCCCACACGAGCTTTGATATAATTTGATATAATTGCAAACCTAGGAGTGCTGATTTACTGCCAGAGAAAAATATGAATGTAATTCTATTGCATGCATTTCAGCTTGGAAAACAATAATGAGCTCATGCATACTGGCTTAAATGGTTTTGTGTAACTAACATATGCCTTGCTACCATAGAATCAAAGAGAAGTACGAGTATCTCAAGAACTACTTTCTTTTTTAATTTTCAAAGTCATTGAGAGCACTGAAATTTAGCGTCCTGTCCCGTCTTCAGTAGTGAGTAGTCTGTATGTTTATTACGGCTTTCCTTCTGTATCTTTAGACGTAGGGGAGCCAGATTGGGAAGTAGCTCGACTGCTGCAGTGGAAGTGGTATACATTGCTCTAGTACAAGGTAGTTTTTGTTTCTCTGTAAGCTTCTGCTAATTAGTTTCGTTTTTCAGTGTCTGCTGCTACACTGATGCTGGCTATGTTACTATAGGCCGAGTATATATCTAGTATGTTAGTTTTGAATTGAGCCCACTATGTTTAGTCCGGAAGGCTAATGAAAGTCTTAAGGGATATTCTGAACTTTTCCAGAATATTGAATTTCTGATCTAGAGTTACTCCTAGAAATTTCCCTTCGTAGCAAATTCCAGTATTTCACGAAAAAGTTTGGCCTGTTTTTGTTTGGTTGAAACATAATAACGATAGTTAAGTTCTCGCAGAGTTTTATTTTACTGAATTTCTTATTGTTTTAAAGAAAATCGACGTAATGTTCTTCAAAATTGTCAATCACAATCAATCAAACTCTTGTTAAGACCCCCATAAGGGCATAAGACAGAGACAACTCTCTTCAACAAGGCGCGATCCTGAGTATTGGCCTTTAGCTGTTGCCAGGACTTGTTTATTTCTCTGGCCTCTTGCTCAACTGCTCGCTACATGATCGACCAACGCAACGTTTTCCTTGAGGATTATAATCCAGAGCCTGTTTGGCGATGTTTCGCTCTGGTTTTCTTAAAGTGTGACCGATCCACTGCCACTTTCGCCTTTGAATTTCAATGCATATCTTGGTTTGTCCAGTTTTACTCCAAAGTTCATCGTTGGAAATCTGCTTTATTAATCATGAAGATTTGATTTCTGCTAAGACATTTATCATACTGATCGACAAATCAGTTTGATAAAGCTCTCAGCAGAGACACATACTACACCCGGAGTGGAGCAGTACACCATAGTTAAACACAACCCGTATACCGCAAAATCGAAATAAGAATAGGATGCATCTTTTGCGAAAGCGTTATTAACTTTCAGTCGTAGAACCCTGAAGCCCAACAACTGGTCAGTCAAACTTACTGAAATAAAAATCTGCTTAATAAGCTCGTAATGTTTTTTCCAAAAAAATTGAAATCTACCATCCTACTCTACCGACTCAGAAAAAAACTTCACGTTCCACATTTTTCAATGTTAATTGCAAACATATTAACAATGAAAATGCACTATGCATTTTTATTATGCAAAAGAGAGAACCCTTAATTAAAATTTCAATTCAAACTCTTAGAAATGTTTTCATTAATAAATCAGAAAAAAAAAACAATTAGCTTTTTGCAATATGCACTTTCTGAATAAATTCATCAAAACGAACTCCTCAACCAGACACGAAATGTTACAAAATTATAAAATCAAGAGTGAAACTGGAATAAATTTCCGATACTTTGAAATAATATGACCTTTGCACAATTACGTTTCATTTTATTTACTGTTTTTCAAAAAACAAAAAAGCACAACAATAGAAGAAGTTTTGGCCATTACTATCACTCAACATCTTGAATATCGTCTTAGCTATGCAATAGCATCCGAACGATTTGTATCTAGCCATTAAAATTGTTGCCCATATCGTCTTTATATCTATGTAAATTTCAAAATCACCATAACCCTGAAAATCATCCATCGTGCACGATTCCATCTTAAGAAACCAACAAACAGAACAGAAATTGCATTGCATATGTAAAATTCTCTCCGATCTAACAATTGTCTATGCATTTTGTTAGCCAAGAACTTCTTTTTTTTTGCAGTTTTGCCACTTTATTAGTTGACAAAACAAACATCTACGCATAATTTGCAAGATAGTCTGATATGGTTCTTACCGTCAACAAAGAAAAAGAATTTATAGAACTTATAGGTGAGTTTTCTTGAGACAAGTCTCGCGATATCGCATTCGATGTCCATTGGAGTAATATTGTTTGGTTGACGCCATCGAATAGTGTTGTTTACAAAGGCAAGAAAGCGGCTCATAACTCTCAGCAACCTTCGATTATTATCTCTCCGACATCCTTACGAGGTCCATTCGTTTTCGTTGAACTAAACAACATCTTATTCTTCGGTTGTTTTTGTGGGGGTTTCGTGTTACTTAAAGTCCGTGCGGCTAGAGATACAATGAACAACATGATGACAAATTTATCTACGGGCGCCAGAATTTTTTACACCTCGCATTTAATGAAATATAGACATATGTGGGGGGATGTTATACGGGTTTTTGTTTTTCTTCTTAAATTTATTTGTAGATGCGACTTTGATTGTATTCTTGTGTAATAAAATAAATATGATCTTTTGTAGGGATATAAATAAACAGAAACAAAAGATTTTATAAATTATAAGCGACTGGTTTTGCTATAATCCATGGAAATCATGTCTTTATTCGGTGTTTACAGTATCTTATTCATTTCGCTGAAAATAAAGAAGTTATCAATATTGCATAAGATTTTCGATAAAATTGTCAAAACACGTAAGAAGTTTCAATTTGCTCTAAACGAAAGACTTAAGCCAGAAACTTGATGCTTATTGAAAAAAAAAATTGCCATTTATTTTCGTTCAAAACATGTTCGATCAAAACGATTTTACTCAGCATTAAATCATTTAAATGTGAATTATACTTTTGTTGATTAAGTATTATAGAATATTTATATTTATTGTAGTTTTGAAGAAAACATTTCAGATATCAGATTGAACGTAAATTCCAAACATGCGATACTCTACATGAATATGGGTTAACTTAAATACACCAGAAAATATGTCGTTTGGCAGTATTGAAAATATTGAATATTGGCATTTGTATGGAAGGTGGTAGAAGAAGTGAAAGTTTTAGATAACACGATCGCACGTGGTATGAAAACATTTCGTAATGAACTTCATAATATGTTTGTATCTTTAAAAATTGCTCAATTTTCTGTATTTAAATTCTGTCATTTTTATTATGCCAGTGACACATAGTGCAGCCAAATTATTAATTAGGCCAAAATTATCATTAAACGGCTATGTGTCATATGATAATTTAGCTAAATGAACACTAAATTACCAAAATTGTGATCATTTATCAGCTAAATGATATAATGATGAAGAATGTACTTCTTCTATGGCATTATAGCCCAAATCAGGCTTTGGCCTCCTGACCTTCAGGTTCCTTAACCTTTTTTTATTTGTTATTGAGAAAGAGTTGGTAGTCCTCCGCACAAGCCTCTATCTACGAATTTTCTTTTTCGCAGATTGAGGTGACCAAGATATACCTACGCAAGTAGTATTCTGAAATTGTAAGTCTACCGTGATTTGAACTCCCGACCTTCGCATTATTGACCAACACGCTACTCACTAGGCTACACCCTAGTTGAAGAATTTACTAAAGCTGTCCATTTTATATGTGCGTTTTCATGCTGGAAAGAAAGATAGGAGTCATTTTCGGGCTGCTCTTGTAGCGAATGAGTGCCTACTGCGCTGTGTTACGTGTCGTCCCAGGCCTGCTTACGACGGATTCGTCAGTAAGGCTTGTGTAAGCAAGCCCTGCTCTAGACGCTTAGTGAATACCGTGCAGGTTGTGGGATTAGAACCCGGGGATTTCGAGTTGCAAAGCGGCCGTGCTGACCACTAAGCTATCTAGATTCCACGGCTTAGTCGTTTATTAGCGATGCAGTGTAAGACGCCACAGTACTCCCCCACCAGTGACAGCGGTGAGTCGTGTTTTTGAGTGGTGGCGGCTAGGAGGCAGCTGTGCACGTGCAGCTCTGCGAGCGTGTTGCTGTGCAGTTTTATTGTAAGAGCGTGATGCTGTAGCGTGTTGCTATGTGAACGAAGAGTATGATGGGTGTAGTGTGAATGAAATGTTCTGCTTGCTAGTGAGATGAAGGTGTGATCGTGTTGTTCACGTCGGGGTCACCAATGTCGCAAGCGAGATGGTTCTGCGCTTTGTTGCGTTTCATCCCAGGCCTTCTTACGACGGACTGGTCAGTAAGGCTTGTGTAAGCAGGCCCTGCCTTAGACGCTAAGGGAATGCCATTGGGATTAGCACCTGAGGATTTTGAGTTGCAAAGCGGCCGTGCTGAACACTGATCTATCTGGACTCCACGGCTTAGTCGGTTATTAGCGTTGCAGTATAAGCCGCCACTCTCTTAATTATATGAAACATTTGAAGCATGAGAGGTGCCTTGGAAACGACTCCACTACAGGGCTAAGGATTCTTTTTCTTCTTTTGGGACCTTTCTTGAACAATTTTATTGCCCATTGACTGTTTAATTGTTGAAATTTGAAAGATGAGGAAGTGGCTCTTCTTAATGAGCAAACTGCTGTGTGTCATGAATTCTCCTACTGGCTCCATTAGTTTCCATATCAGCTACAAATAAGTTGACCTCAAAAATACGACGTAGAATGGTATGGCATTACGAAAAACATAAAAGAATTATGATTGGGCGTAAAGTATCATAATCTAGATGAAATGAGAAAGAGTTCAATGTACCGGAAAATATGTCACCTACAATTCTTTTAAATAATTAATAGTGACTTTTGTATGGGAGGTGGTAGAAGAAGAGGGGGAAGGTTTGTAATTTTTGGATATAACACCTGATGTGGTATGCAAAATATTTCGTGCTGAATTTAAGGTTTGTAGCTTTCATTATTTTCAATTGGACATAGTTTTCCTGAAATTGAGGCATTTGTATGGGAGGTGGCAGAGGAAGTGGAGCGTTTAAGATGATTTTGAAACTGCTTATCATCATCCTTATCACCACGCTTTGATTCAATTTCAAATTCGATAGTTCTAATATATTCGAAGGAGAAATTCTTTTCTTGAATTTATAATACAGATATTTGTGTGGGAGGGGGTAGAAGGAGTGAAGAGGAGCTGATAATTTTTTTTAGCATTTATTGCAATTATTAAAAAACAAATTATGGCAAAATTTCAAGTTAACACTTTTTCTAGTTTTAATGGAAATCGATATAATGCAATTAACAAAAATTATATATTTGTATGGGAGGGAGTAGAAGGAGTGTACGGATCAAAACACATTTTTTTCTCGTTATTGATATTTCTATTTTTATACTTTATGCAAAATATCAAGTTGATACCTTTAACAGTTTCGAAGAAAAATAGTTTAATTTAAATTTCAAAATTTCGTGAAATTTGTGTGGGAGGGGGTAGAAGGAGTAAGGTGAAGTTGATAATTTTTTCAATTCTGATTGAAATTATAATAAAATTAATTCTGGCAAAAATTCGTTTTTATAACTTTGCTAGTTTCAATGAAAATCGAAAAACTGCATTTTTCAAAATTATGCATTTGTATGGGAGGGGTAGAAGGAGTGACGGGATCGGATCAATATTCAGTCATATTAATGACATCTATATCATACCCAAATTTCAAGTCGATAGCTTAAATAGTTTCAAAGAAAAATCAATTTCTGAAAATTTCGGAATTTCGTGAAATTTGTATGGGAGGGGGTAGAAGGAGTGGGGAGATGTAGCCCGTTCACGAACTTAAAGTTTCTTTTTTGCTAAAAATGACACACAGCAAATTTCAGCACGATAGCTCAAAGCGTTCGAGAGTTATGCTGTAGACAGACGGACAGACAGCAACTCGGAATCGAAGTTTTTGAGCGACAACAAATATTTCTGTACCCTTGGCGGCTCTGTGCGAGCATTATTTCTTAGCATTACAAACGGTAAGGCAAACACAATATACTCTCAGATTTCATCTAGAGTATAAAAAGCCAATCAGGAGGCCCCTAATGCATCGCACTACGCTTTGATTGAAGGCTGTGCTTTGAGTCCGGAAACTGTGACGTCATCTTGCAACATATGATCGACACAGAATCTGTCACAAGGGTTTAACTCGACGGTTCTCTACGAGTATGGACAATCAACAACACACCCGAATGTACCAGTCTACACCGTATCCAAACATGGCATTCATGCTGGTTGATGTGAGGCCTACCTCAGTTTTCCGTGGCGTAGCGGACAGCGTGCTTGATTCACAGTCAATAGCTCGTGGGTTCGATTCTCACTCCAGACAGTAGGATTTTTTTAAGCACGAATTTTCAGTTGCTACTTGTGATGAAAAATTTTTCAAAATAAAATGGACAAACGACGCAAAAGTGAAACAGTTCCACTTCAAGAAGGTCTATATAGATCCAGCAGATGGCTTCTGTTCGCTTTCTATCATTCAGTCCCCCATAACATCTGCAAATATTTTTCAGTAGCAGCCAGTACAACAGAAAAAATATATCAGCTTCTCCATTCGTTACGGTCGTTCTTACTCCCCTTCCCCTACCTTCCCAATCCCATTCCTTCCCTCCATGACTGTGTTTGTGCATTGCACATAAAGGCCAAAATTGCCTGTAACAAAGGTCATTCTGTTGAAAAAAACCTAAACCTTTGCCAATCTGTGGTTTTCGGAAACCGGCTAAAAATGCAACTCCACGTGGAACTCCGAAGACAACGTTGGTTGGAAGTTACCTTTTATGTGCTTCCGTGGAACAGGCAAACCTCCGATCATGCTTCATAACTCAGAGAGTTGTGCTCTTTGCAGTTCCTGACTATTCGCATACCTCAGGTATGTAAGCACGGCACTCTCTAAAGGTTTTACTAGGTGAGTGTGCTCAGTAAATGAAAGAATTGTTCCCTTGTCCTTGTGTGTAGAAATACTGGAACCGTGTTCAGTGATGGCATATGAAAAATACGTCATTCAATCATACTTTTAGTACAGTTCAGTTATTCTTTAGCAAGCATTCTTTTCAACACACAACTGGCATACTTCTTTATACATTCGGAGTGTTCACTACTAGCCAAGGCGTCACTCACGTCAAGCTCATCATTCATCAACTCCACACTCATTGCCAGGAAATTTCATCAAATCCTAGCTTAACACATTCAACATACAACTTAGTGTGATTTAAACTCATTTTATGCAAGAATCTATTCCTACTCCCATGTTCCAAGAGGAGGAAACCGAGACTAGGATGAATCCAAATTTAAGCCAAGCAAAACATACATCCCCGATGTACTTATGCGTATTAGGCCTCAATCTCTCCTTGAGCAGCATTATCACTGATTTCTCCGTAGAGACATCTACACCTATTTTTTCACCCTAAGCACTAACAACACTCAGCAAATTCGATCTTTCTGCTTTACCACCACCCAAGATTTCCTTTTAACGAGGAGAGGACCGTGGGCATATGCACACAAATTACCGCCATTTACAGGCTGTCCCCGAAGCTCATTCATCACAAGGTTCCAAACAAAAGGACTGCAGATAACTCCTGGGGCAACCACGCGTTAGATCCATTATCATGCACTCTCTGTCACCCATCACGTATGATTAACGGTAAGATAAGTTGATTATCCACACAGCTTCCTCCCCAACGATCACATTCCTCAATCTCTCAATCACACTGGTACTGCATAAATAAAATCCAACGGTATACTTACTTTCATTCGAGTTCACGCATTCCTTCACATTCGCTCGCGCATCTTCTGTGCATTTCCCAGCACGAAAGCCATACTGCCTATCCGAGACCAGTCCTACTACTCGCACCTATAGCCTCCAGATCATCATTTTCTCCAGTATTCAAACAATCGCCGGAAGGAAACTGATGTTGCAATAGGATGTGGGTGATGCAGGTGCCTTTATTGATCTGACTGTAGACATGCTATCAACATACGCATTTAGTTCAGGCAGGCATTCATCATTTTCATTATGATCATACTGAGGTGGAAACAGTTCTCTTCTACATGGCGCGACGTTTTTCTTGAGGATTGTAATCCAGAGCCTTTTTGGCGATGTTTCGCTCTGGTTTCCTCAAAGTGTGACCGATCCACTGCCACTTCTGACTTTGAATCTCAATGGCTATCTTAGCCTGTCCAGTTGTATTCCAATGTTCGTCGTTGGAGTCATACCTAGTCGAAATATCCCTAATATGACATAGTAGGCATTGGTTCACTAAAGTTTACAGTTTCTTGGTAGTCGAACGGTCACTTCACATGTAGTATAACCATTACTAATGTCAAAAAAGTAACTATTCGTTACACGAGTATTCGTTACCGCCCGAATTCCAAAGTAACGAGTACGGACGCAGATTTCATATTCGTTACTTAAGTATCAAAATGAACTCCCGAAAAAGTAACTGAACCGTCAAAATGTTTCTTTACTGGTTCGTTACTCGAGCATTCGTTCCACATACAAAAAAACAGTACCTATACCGAAAGTAACGTTTAGTTGCTTTTTTCGTTACTTCACAGGAGGGAAACCTACACATGTGCATAATGCCGTACCGCCATTCCAAAGGAAGAACGAGAAGGAAAACTCTTACTTTATCTTTGAGCAAAGTATATTGAGAAAATAATGGGTTTTTTTTTCGTTTCGTTCCTTTCAACACCAAGAATGTCGTCAATTAGAGTCGTGGCGTTCGACAGGGCAGACAATCGTTACCAGTGTTAGGATTGTGGGATCAGTTATATCAGATGGCAATTTTTTTTTTATCATTTCGAGGGATTTTTTTCTGACGAAATTTCGATTTAATAAAAGTTATATCCTTCAAATTATCGTTTTATTCCTGATTTTGAAGAAAAATTCATTGGACAAGATAAATTTGTGAAACATTGAAAAGATTTACATTACTGTTTAAGGGGATTTTTGGTTTAAGGGGGTTTTCGACTTAAAAGAGGGATAATTAAGAAATTGGGCTTGGAATCATTGTGTTGATACACGTACTAGACCATCGAAATCAAGAGCAATTCACAAGCGATTTTTAGTTGCAAATAGTTACAGCATGAGGCACTAGAGACGATTTCTTCTATTTGAATATCTGATTTGCGAAACTGGCTACCCATCCCTGCAGCATGATATGGCGGTCATTTTAAATAAACGAGTACCTTTTTTTTTATGTGTCACCGGAACTAGAGGGGTTGCCCTTTTGTACTGAAGCACAGCTCCGGTGAGGGGGGAATGATATTGGTTTTTGGGAATTAAGGGGATAGAGACGGAAGTGGCTATGAATATTTATTTATACATATATTTAAATTGCTGAATGTTGTAGTCATGCGGGAACACCGAGATGGGTAGCGAGTTCCATATTCGAACAGTCCGGTTTAAAAACGAATCACGAAATTTGACAATGCGACCGAAGGTGGGGTTGAGAGAATACTTATGAGCGCTCGAAGCAGCTCTAGTATCACGGGGTAAGGGCATACGTGAGGGCAAGAGATTAGAGATTTCGTCCGAACAATCTCCATTGTAGTAGCGATACAAAAGGGTTAGGGAGCTTACAGTTGGTCTATGCTCGAGTGAATCGAGCGAAGAAGTGATGTCAGAATCTCCTATAATTTTAATAGTCCGAGACTGTATACTATCCAGAAAGGAGAGAGAAGTTTTTGCAGCTCCCGCCCATAGGTGGGAATTAAATTCAAGACGTGGTCTAATATAGGCCTTATAAATTGTTAGTAACCCAGAAGAGGTGAAGGAGTTTTTATACCGTTTTAGGTAGCCCAAACATTTAGATACTGCCTTGGCGATGTTAAATATATGATCGTTCCAAGATAAGTTATCTGTGATTTGAATACCTAACATCTTAACACTTGAAGAAGAGGTTAATGGCCTTCGAAGGTGATTGGGTCAAGGTTAGAGTCACGTTTGTGGGACACAAGACAGCACTGGGTTTTCAAAGCATTAAACTCAACTTGATTCTTATTGCCACAACTAAGAATTTTAGCCAAGTCGTCATTCAATGACTGAACCATGTACCTACGTTGTTCTACTAAGCTAGTACATCGGGCTAAGGATGCACTGTTGAAGTGATAGGAGAAGTCTAAAGTGCTGTCATCGGCGAAGCTATGTATAGGATTGAAAGTTGAAGATAGCAAGTCATTAATAAATATCAGAAAAAGGGTGGGAGAAAGAACCGTGCGCTGAGGGACACCAGCGTTAATTTTATAAGAAGAGGAAATCATACCATCCAATACCACACGCATTGAACGATTGGCTAAAAAACTTTCAATCCAGGAAATAAGAGAGTCGCGCAAGCCAATAGCTTTAAGTGTGATTAAAAGGGCAGTGTCCCATACTCTGTCAAAAGCCTTGGAAATATCAAGAGCGATAATACAAGATTCACCAAACTGGTGAATGCTCTTGTTCCAGCGTTCAGTGAGGGTGGTTAAAAGGTCTCCTGTGGAAAGTTTTTTGCGGAATCCATACTGTTTGTCGTCAATAATATCATTGATGTTGAGATATTCTATTACTCTATTGTTGATGATTGTTTCCATGACCTTGGACAGAATTGAGGTTATTGCTATTGGGCGATAATTAGCGTTCTCTTTTTTTTGGAACTGGCTGAACATTTGTAAGCTTCCATGAAGATGGGACAGTGGAGGACGATAAAGAGAGACGGTAAAGTTTGCATAGAGGTTTAGCTAGAGAAGCGCAGCAATTTTTAAGGACAAGGGCAGGGATTCCATCTGGACCGGACGATTTGTTAGCATCTAGATTCTTAAGAACTCGGTATACGTTTCGCGGACGAATACTAATCTATCCTAAGGAGGAATTCAGCGTAGTATACGTTGGAAGGTTTGAGTTCGTTGGTGGTAAAGAAGAGTTGGCAGCGAATTGATCCGCTAAGATGAATATACAATTACCGAGCTTAAGAATTCCCGCATAAATTTATCTGTTAGCCAAGTCAAAGGCGTTTGGCTTTAACACTTCCTTTCTTAAATGGATTGAGAGTTTTCTCTTCGAGCGCTCTGTACTATTAGTAATAAACGAAGAATCTTCTGAGCTCTTTTCCTATGGTTCCGGGGTCTCTCAGGGCTCAGTTTTATGTCCCACTCTTTTTTTAGTCTTTATAGCTCTTTTCTTCTACTCTCAATGTTATTCATTATAGCACACTAGATAAAATCTTCAAAAATAACTCCTCTGCGAATTCGGTGACGCAATGCCGTAATGAGCGGTGTCAGTCACTGAACTCTGACGCCAGGGCAATCTTCGAATGGGACTGGAAAACAGAGTAGAGTTTAATGCCTGAAAAGCACTGTCTTGCCATCTACCTCTTAGACACATTGTTCGATGTCAGCCGTTAATATGTCCTTAAATGGCGAACAGGTTTCATCTTTTGCTGACTTCACTTTATTTAATGTGAAATTTAAAAATTCGCTTAATTTAAGCCAACACATCCACGAAGTCAATCTTGATACTTCTAAATATCTAGGTATCATGCGAAAGTGCGGAAATTTTTTTTCTGGGTTCAATCTAGTTACCATCTATAAGATCTGGCCACGTTTTGAGTACAACTCGCATGTTCGGGCTGGGTCCCAAAATAACATCTACCTCTTCCTCAATGACACTACAGCCCAAATCAGGCATCGGTCTCTAGTTCTTTAGGTTCTTTAGCATTTATTTGTTATTGTGGAAGGGTTGTTAGCTCTTCGCACAACCATCTATCTACGATTTGTTACCCAGAGGTGTCCTCTGTGTGCTGGAATTATAAGTCGATCAGGATTTAACTCACAAGCCTCGCATTGGACCAATACACTCCTCGAGCATCGTCGAAATATCAGAGTACTCTGCATTTACTATAGATATTTCCATGGTAAAAGCAGCAGGGAACTGAACGCCATAACAGTGAAATATAGGCAGTCCACCATCCCTTGGACAACAGTGATGTGGAGTGCCTCTGAAGGCAATCTCTTTCCAACCGAATACTATCTTCAGCAATTTAAGAGTAACGTTCACCGTCACTTCAAACTCCTTCCCTTACTAATGTCGATTTTACTATGCTATATAAGTACTACTACTACTATATAATACCATGCACACAATTTCATCTCCCTTCTGTGGAAACCCAAAAGGACACTTCAACCCTATACTTAAAGAGTGAATTTAACAAGAACATAGAATCTACTGGAATAGATTTTTAGGCTTATTAATCTCAAAGAAATTTATAATACCACACAAAAAACAAAGTGCAAGATATTTTAAAATTCAGCAAGAGTGGTAGTAGTACTTTAATCGGCCTATTAACGGGACATAGTGGAGTAAACCACCACCTCAAAAATATGGCTCTAGCTGAAACTGACATATGCTGTCTCTGTCTCAAAGACTCAGAAACGACAAAGCATGTCCTATGTCACTGCAAGGAAAAGATTCAATATTCTAGGACTAGCCAACATGGCTCCCTTAAAGATACTTATATTAACCAAAGCTATCGAGTTATGGTAGAGTAAAGAAACAATAAACGAACAATAGGCCAAAAAGGTCGCGGTGCTCTCACGTGTTCCCTAAATAAAATTAATAATACCTCAATCTAAGAAAATAAAAACGACATAGATACTGGATTTTGCGAAGGGCTGACAACTCTTCCGTAAAGAAAAAAAATGTTAAGGAACCTGAAGGTCAGGAGGCCAAGACCCGATTCGGGCTTTAGTGCCATTGTAGATAAGATTAGACATACACTCTAAATACATTTTATTTTACAGAATTTCGATGGAATACAAGCATGTAAAATGCACAGTACAGTACAAAATACTAAATAAACAATTAAATTGAATGGTGTTCATAAATAGCAAAGTATTCAAGCTCTCTTTAACCTCACTTGTCATGTTTCTCATTTTAATAAATTTAACTACAATCTCTGCAATACATTCGAAAATCTTAATCGTGCATCAGATTACTTAACAAACTTTGTAAATTGCAATGCGCCTACAATCTATAACTGTCTGAAAAAAAAAACATTTCATTTACGACATTAACCTTTAAATTGAAGACTGCTCTCAATTATGCAATTCACATAAAGGGCCTTGCACTAAATTTTGAATTGTAAAATAATATCACGAGTTGCTATTGGAACTCATTTAACAACAGTCACTGTCAATAACTTTGCCAATAAACTATCAACGATTAACTGAACAATTAACTATGGTTTTCAATAAATCACGTATAATTTTGTTTTTGTTTTTGCCCAGATCTCAATACATTAGCATACCAGGATACCATTTAATATACCTACATGACCTGAATAGCTTACCTCGCCATAACTGATCCTATTATCTGCAGTCGATATAATTGTTATCTTACCGCTTTGCCAACATTAACGTCAAATTAACAAATTGCTTTATTAATAATAAAAATTATTACAGATTTATTTTTCCCTTGGTTTGGGAAAAAAGACAAAAGAAGGTCATCAGTTATGGTTGATTATGACAAGAGTTTGTAGTCAACATTGACAGAGAATAATTAGCTTTTATTTCACATTCTTCTTTAAGTACCTACATAACTATGTGCGGTTTAGTAGTAAACTCATTACTTGGTAGCCGAATGCGGAAATAAATGCCAAGTTATAATTTGTTAAAGTTTACTTTCTTTTCATTGATTTAATATTTATAATGTAATTTAAATTCAATTTGTTTTTTTATGTAAGAGGTGATTTGGAAATCACCTGACTTTGAAAATTTAAATAATTCTTGAAATTTCTTTCGATAAATCCATGTATTGTAAGTACGTGCTCATGAACGGGTTTTGGGTGTTCAAATGTTAAAGAATTTTCTTCAAAATTTCACCCTTTAAGATTGGTTCTTCTACTAAGAGATGAGATTTTTGCGAAATAAATGTATTGAAGTGTTTTAAACCAATGCCACACAGTTGTATTTTGTTCTGATGCCGAAAAAAAAATTTAAAAAACAAAATTTCAATGATTAAAAAAAATGGAATCCTTTCTTTGACAATTCCTGTGTATCAAGCGGATTTTATTTTATGCTCTAAAAGAGTGTTGAAAATTAAAGAAGTGAAGTATTGGCTTTAACAAAAGGATGCACCAAATACAATATTTATGATTCTATAAATTTTGAAAATCGGAATGATGGCACGTTACTTAAATTTACTACTAAATAACAAACGGCTGTGTAATTCCAAGAACTTTTAGCTCTAGTAAAATTATTTTTGAATTCAATTAGTTCCATATACAAAATTTTCAAATGTTTAAACAAATATATACTTTATAATAATTTTCGTCTGATCCATTATATTAATTTAACTAAAAATTTAAAGTATAATTCAGTTACTGAGCTCGTGGTTCTTAAATTATCATTAAAAATATGTTGTCTGTTTAATTTGAAAGCTCGAGTATTTGAAACCAAAGATTAATTTCGTTACTCAGCAGTCGTATTAATCTATGGTTTCTAAATTTTTTTTTCCGTTACATTGAATAAGCAAATTTTGAATTGAAAACATATACTGGGCTTGGTGTCACTTGACTTGTGGCACAAAGGTATATTTTCAAGCTCATTGAATGTAATTTTCTTGTTTTTATTATAAAATTGATAATGAGCTTTTGAAACACCGAACCTTTCAAGTCAACAAAGCTCAGTCCTAGAACTTAAGCACCAACTATAATACATGATCACCTATATTTAGTCAATCTAATTGCTTCGAAACACAAAAAAAAATTAAATAAAATCACCAGGCTCAACATCCAACAACCATCAAAAGCCAACATATTACAAAATCCAAAAAAAAAAAAAATAACTACAAAATGGGCAAGGCCCAGAACCATACCTCGAAGTCGTTAATTTCATAATCTTGATTAAATACCTCCAATACCACCCACAATACCGTTCAATAGTATCTAATCAATTATTCAACTTCGATTCGAATCAACTTTCCAATTCCCACGATCCCAGAGCGCGTAACCTTAGAACACGGCTAGAATTTTCTAAGAAATAATTCTCTCGATTCAATATCGACTATAAAAACGGTTACTTTTCTACCTTGAGCGATTAAATGGACCAGAAAAAATTGCAAAACCATGCGCAGTCTCTCCCATATGGAAGTTGCCCAGAACGTGATTGCGGATTGTTTTATTACTGCTTCGGAAGGTTGTACCAATTCAGCAACAACAACAACAAAAAAGATATTCGTGTTTTATATGAGATTTCTACTGACCACATCGTCAAAGACACGCAATTATATTTCACATAGGTACAGTAATTAGTCTATTAGATACGTCTGACCACAAGCTGGAAGACAGTTAAAGTTGTAGGTATTATGTGTGGAAGGTGTAAAGACATTAATGCCAAGGTCGTTTGATGTGAAAATGTTGCTAAAATCGACGCCCATAATAAAAACATACATGCGTAAACATAATAATACTATACTAACATTGTTTTGGCGATTTTTTCGGCCTTTGTTTCTTTAGATTGATTATGCCAAAAGATTGCGAAATATTTAACAGATGGTACATAACGATTTCTTAATTAAAAACCAAAATATTCGTATTAGTTGTTAGTTGACAAGAGATTGCTAATTTTGAAATTAAACTGCACTGATGAAAAGCATAAAGGAACTTCCATTTTTTAAGTTATTTTCATTAAACACTTAGCAATGAAAACTGCTTTTGCTAATATCTTGTCGATGATTGCAAATAATAAGCTGAACCTTGGCATTTGTACATGCTAGTTTAATGGGGAGAAAAGTGAAAATAAATAAATTTTTGCTGACATTGGGGTACGAAAAGAGAAGCAGAAAACAATGTTTCACAAACTGTCCGTTACATTTAGTACCGAAAAATCTCACAAACTTGCAAAGACTTCTAATACACTACTGCATGATGAGGCCAACATCTAACTAGTAGTTGACACCATAACAAAATTCAACAATAATTTTATGAATAAATGTCAAAACTTCGAGAACACTTTGATTCTCTCTTCGATTCGAGACTAGTTTATTTGCTAGATTTGTTTAGTTTTTTTAAGGTAGTTTATAAGGTAAACTCAAAAAAAGTTTTTTATTCCACTTTCCTTCAAACTTTATATTATTATTGAATTATTTGCTTCATGCTTCTGACATTAACACGTGCTGTATAGATTTAAGTCTGATCACCTAATAGCTTAAGCCTTATATTTGTTATATTTTGAATTATTAAACTATTCTATTCTAATTCACTTATGTCAGGGCGAAACTTAAAGAACTTTTATATGTTGATTTGCAGAAGCATTGTAGGCAAATAAATGAAATAATTATGGCATAGAAAATGCAATTGGATTGAAAAATTTACTCGAATACAGTCGATGGTGCATGCAACTCACTCCCTAACGATCACTATTATGTTCTTCCAACAGGACTAGGGAACAATGATTATAGCTGGCTACTACAATCATCCGATTCTAATGATTATAAATTAAATTTTTATTCGGGCTCAATACAAGGAATGTATCGAGGGAAGCTTATGAACCTTCACCGATAAGCGACCGTTCCTGAATCTCAAATGATTACTTTTTCATAAATACATGAAATAATCAACTGTTAGTAGCACTACCCAATTTCTTGGAAAAATGTTTAAATGTTTCCATAACCTATGTACAATAGATGTAGTGCATCTTGCGGAAATAAATTGTCACTTCTAACGATCTTGGCGGTAAACGGCTTTCTTTTCTTCCACTCCTAAATTTTAATATAAGTTTGGTTAGTTTAGTTAGTAAGTAGCAACAATATTAATTTTAAGATATCTAGATGTTATAAGCACAGCGAGCAAGTGCATAATAATTAATTAATTCACATAACATATAAGCACAAGCATGTAACTATGAGAACATTTGGATTGTTTAATTATCTCAAAATTTTATAAATGTTCGACATAATGATGTAGTCAACATCAAAATGAATTTCAAGAAAGAATCAATGCAGATAATTATATATCTAATATAAAGCCTCAATAAAAATAATCTGAATCTGAATCAATTGTCGAAATGGTAAACATCTACGTGCAATGAGACCCTAAAGCTGAATTTTTATTTTTTTGTTATCATCTAAACTAGAGAGTTTGGCTTCGGGTGCATACGCGTAGCATCGTTTAGATCGAAAGTAAATAAACTGCTAACAAGTCGGGCGAAACTTTATTATTCTTGGGACAAGATGCGGATGTGTGGAAAGTCAATACGCATGTTAGAGTGGTTAGGGAAGACTAAGTGAAAGGGGGTTCTTGGGCAGGGCAGAAACATTCAGAAGCTCCATTATATATAGTCAATATTTCGTTCGTTTATTTATGCAAGTTTGAGTTTTGTGAGGGGAGGGGTGAGGGTTGATAGTAAGGGTGGGTGGATGTTAATAGTTTTTTAATTGATTCACGTCCAATGTTCTCTGTATAGAATGTCAGTTTCATAGACGAAGTTGCATAGAATTTTCATAAGATTCTGTGTATTTTACATTCACGAAAACAAACATTTGTATGGGAGGGGGTAGAGGAGGTAGGGGAATCGTAAAAATTGTGACACAATTTTATTTCCTTTCTATTGTAGTGTGCTCGTACAAAATATCAAGTTCGTAGCTTTTAATTTGTTGGTTATTATTTGGTTCAATGAAATTGGTCGAAATCATACTTTTGTATGGGAGGGGGTAGAAGGGCAAACGCGATTGCAAAACTTTTAAGGGAATTTCATTTCAATTATTTTTGTAAGTTTTCATGCAAAATTCTAAATTGATAGCTTTTAAGAGTTAGCTGATAACTGATTTCTTAAAAATGGTCGAAAAAATGATTTTGTAAGGGAGGGGGTAGAAGTTTTAAAAGTATTCGGTAGGGAAATTGCAAAATTTGTGACGGAATTTTCTTTCTGTTCTCTTGTAAGGTGCTCGTAGCTTTTAATTTGTTTGTTATTAGTTGATTTAATGAAATGGTCGAAATCATACTTTTGTGTGGGAGGGGGTAGAAGGGCAAGTGTGATTTCAAAACTTTTAAAGTAATTTCATTACAACTATTTTTATAAGTTTTTATGCAAAATTTTAAATTGATAGCTTTTAATAGTTAGGTGATAATAAATTTCTCAAAAATGGTCGAAAAAATAATTTTGTATGGGAGGGGTAGAAGTTTTAAAAGTATTCGACCAGTTAATATTTCATACTTTTAGGAATTTTTTTAAAAGCATTTCCTAAATTTTCAAGTTTCTACCTTAAAATTACATCCAAAAATTTTCAGTTTATGTGTTTTTTTCAATGTACATGAAACACCTTGTGCCCGTTAGACCGGGGTGGTCGTTACGTAACAATTGTGGATCAAATTATTATTTTTTTTCTATGTATATTAAATAGATGTATCCACGTGCAAAATTTAAAGTTTCTATCTTTGACCAGAGTCCTTAAAACAATCACCCAAAATTTTCGACATTTTAGCTTACCACCTCCCTCCCTTTACACCCCCAACTTAAAATTTTTGTCAAAATTATAAATTATATAGTTCTATAATCTGACTAATTTTTGGTTCGATATCTGTTCTCAATTTTGAGATATACCGATTTCTAGTTTTGAAAAGTGCACCATTTTTGCAATGCTTCCCATTCTCCCCCACTACTGTTATGTCCAAATTTTTTTTTTTTTGTATTTCGCTAGTATAGCTTAGTATATGTTTTAAGTTTCAATTACATACCTTAAGAGATAGTTGAGATATTAATTCTTAAGTATTTTTCTTTGCACCCCCCTGACCCTCCCCCTTACAATAATTAGCCTATTTCTAAGCTGATTGTGGTGGATCTATATATGCCACCTTAATGGTCCCAAAATATGAATTTTTATGGTAAGTAGCTTCGAAGATACAACCATTTCAAAAAAAGATTCGGCCGACAATTTGTTTTTAACCCCCCCCCCCCCCCCCCCCCCTTTTCGGACGCCAATGGGTAAAAAAATTAAAATATTTTTGGAGTTTGTCCCACAACCCTCTCTATATGTATGCTGATTTTCATCATCCTATCTGCATTCGTGGTGAAGATATTAGCAAGTGTAGTTTTTGACTTTTTCCATCCCCCCGTCTCCCCCTTCCACCTGGCACTCTCCAAAATTTGGATAATGGAGCTCACTTACCAAATTAACAATCCGCCCAAAAACCAACCTTCTGTCTTTAACGGTCTTGGAGGTACGAGTCCATATGTACGGCGGACGGCGTACGGCGGGACGGATTTTTTTTTTGCTTTTTTAGGCTAATTTAGTCATGAAACGCGAAAAAACAAAATTTCAGAGTAGGAAATTTTTTTTTTTTTCTGTGTCGATCACAATACTTTATTATTAGAATAATATAGTAAAATGGAATAAGAACTCACTTGGAAACGCTGATTGATATTTCCCGAGCGATAAACGAAAGGACCATTGAATTCCACAGCGCGTTAAAAGTGGGGTAGATAGTGTACTCGAACACGTTCTGCGGCTAAAATAGAAGACCGTCGCGTCACTTTATCAGGGACATGTAAATATCCCTCCTAGATTTTGTAAATAGATTGATAGATAAGAACTGACGGTTCATCACATAAAACAAAATACTAGAACTTCTAAATCGATTACTTCCGTATTACTGGCCGTAAATGGCCTTCCAAGTCTCAATCTATTTTCTGATTGACAGCAATTTATATTTTAAGTGACAAGCGGTATTTTTAATGTTTTTTATTGTTTATTTTTTTTTTGATCGTTAATTGTTTATTGTTTTACTAAATATTTAGCAATTTACAATTTCCGCCCAGAAAACACTTCAAATTCAGGACATTAAAAACAAGACGATAAAGATTCGTCTGATCAAGATTTGATCATAGAAAACTTAAGTTTGTTTTGACCTCACACAGCTGCAAAATTTGTTGGAATCAATATGATGATTGAAGGATTTCAAGGTTCTGATTTTACACGATAGATACGTTCCTAGAAAATACGTATAAAAAAAGTTCGTGCAAAAAAAGACATTATCTCTATTGAAGAAAAGAAGTTTGGTTCCGGATCAAAAAAATCAACAAAACCATATGAAAATATTCTTTATAAGCGGTTGTATCAAAGATGTAGTATTTATTTATTGTAACTGCGGGAATACTTAAGCAGCTGATTCATATGCAGATGCAGTTTCATCTTTAATTTTACTTTATTATTATAATAATAAAGTATTGTGATCGACACAAAAAAAAAAAAAAGTTTGCTACCCTGAAATTTTTTTTTTTCGCGTTTCATGACTAAATTAGCCTAAAAATGCAAAAAAAAAAAATCCGTCTGTCTGTACGCCGTCCGCCGTACGCCGACGTGTACGCTCAGCGCACATTAACTCCCAAACCCTTCAAGATAGAAAGTTCATTTTTGGAGGGATTGTAGATAGTTGCGGATCTCAGGCGGATACCCATTTTGGGGGGTGTATGGGTTCAGGGGGAGGCAGGGGGAGCGCTTAAACCGAAAAATACGAATTCAAATATCTCAACCATGGTAACAGCTAGGAAGCTAAAACTCAACATACATATAGAGGGGTTTGTGGAACAACTTTTAAAAATAATTTAATTTTTTTATCCATTGGGGTGCGAAAAGGGGGGGTTAAGAACTAATTGTCGGCCGAATTTTTTTTTCAAATGATTATATCTTCGAAATTACTTATCGTAAAAAAATCATATTTAGAGACCGTCAAGGTGGCATATAGTTCCATCGGATCCAGCTCAGAACGCGGCTAATTATTGTAAGGGGGAGGGTCAGGGGGGGTGCAAAGAAAAACACTTAAAAATTAATATCTCAACTATCTTTTAAGCTATGTAATTGAAACTTAAAACGTATATTAAGCTATACTAGGCAAATACAAAAAAAATATAACATGTCGAAATAATAGTAGTGGGGGGAAATGGGGAACATTTCAAAAATGGCGCACTTTTCAAAATTACAAATCCTTATATCTCAAAAACTAGTACAGATATTAAAACAAAAATTTGTCAGATTGTAGAACTACATAATGGTTAATTTTGGTAAAAATTTTAAGCTGGGAGGTGTAAGGGGAGGGAGGTGATAAGCAAAAATGTCGAAAATTTTGAGTGATTTTTTTAGGGCTCTAGTGAAAGATAAAAAGTTAAAATTTTGCATGTGAATACCTATATTTAATGTACATAGAAAAATAATATTAACTTGATCCATATTTATTATAAACCGACTCCCCCGGTCTAACGTGCACAAGGTGTTTCATGTGCATTGAAAAAAACACATAAACTGAAAATTTTTGAGTGATATTTTAAGGTAGAAACTTGAAAATTTGCGAAATGCATTTAAAAAAATTCCTAAATATACGAAATATTAACTGGTCGAAAACCTTTAAAACTTCTACTCCCTCCCATACAAAATTATTTTTTCGACCATTTTCAAGAAATCAATTATCACCTAACCATTAAAAGCTATCAAATTCAAATTTTGCAAAACAACTTACAAAAATAATTAAAATGAAATTGCGTTCAAAATTTTAAAAGCGCGCTTGCCCTTCTACCCCCTCCCATACAAAAGTATGATTTCGACTAATTTCATTAAATCAACTAATAACCAACAAATTAAAAGCTATGAACTTGAAATTTCGTACGAGCATCTATCAACAAAAATGAAAGAAAATTGCATCACAAGTTTGACGATTCCCCTACCTCCTCTACCACCTCCCATACAAAATTATTTTTTCGAGCATTTTTAAGAAATCAGTTATCAGCTAACTCTTAAAAGCTATCAATTTCAAATTTGGCATAAAAACTTATAAAAATAGTTCAAATGAAGTTGCTTTAAAAGTTTTGAAATAGCGCTTGCGCTTCTACCCCCTCCCATACAAAACTACGATTTCGACCAATTTTATTAAATCAACTAATAACCAACAAACTAAAAGCTACGAACTTGAAATTCTATACAAGCACCTTACAAGAGACGCGAAATAAAACTGCGTATCAAATTTTACGATTCCTCTATATTCTCTACCCCCTCCCATACAAATGTTCGGTTTCATGAATGTAAAATACACCGAATTTTATGAAAATTCTATGCAACTTCGTCTATGAAACACATGCTATACAGAGAATATTGGACGTGATTCAAGCAATTAATTAAAAAGCTATTAACATCCACCCACCCTTACTATTACCCCTACTCCTCCCCTCATAAAAACCCAAACTTACAGACACGAATGAAATATTGTTAACAGTCCTGCCCAAGAACTCCCTTTCACTTAGTCTTCCCTAACCACTCTAACCTGCATATTGACTTTCCACTCACCCGCAACTTGTCCCAAGAATAATAAAGTTTCGCCCGACTTGTTGGCAGTTTATTTATATTATGGAGAGCATGCCTTTTAAGAATTCATAAAAATTTTTAGTAATTGAATTAGACCGCTCGTGTCAAATCAAAATGACTCACGTAAAAAGGGAACGAAATATATTTTTTTAATTCGTGTTAAATCAAATTCGTGTAAAAAAAGTTCGTCCAAAAACAGAACTAGGTGTATTATTTTCAAAAGCTAATGTGTAGCCTAATGTGATGCGTGTTGGTCTACAATGCAAAGGTTGTAAGTTCAAATCCCGATCGACATATATTTCCAGCAAACTCCCTGCTTGGGTATGCCTTAGTCAATCGATGAAATAAGAAATTCGAAGATAGAGGGTTGTTCGGAGAATAACTTTGATATATATCTACCAAGAAAATGGTCCAGCCAATTCTGACAATGAAACTTTTTATATGGGGGGTGTAAGAAGCGGGAGGGAGTTTTAAATAAAATTGCTTTCTTTTACTACAACCAAATCAAAACAAAATAGATTCAATAAATAAAAAAAAAGTCGGGCGCAACTTTATTATTCTTGGGGCAAGTTGAGGAGACGTGGGAAGTCAATATGCAGGTTAGAGTGGATAGGGAAGACTATCTAAATGGAGGTTCTAAGGTAGAGCTGTTATTAATTATTTGACACTTAACTGCGATTGCGATCAATAGCTCCAGTACGCAGTTTTGGCTTGTATCGGGGGAGAGGGGAGAATAATTTTTTAATTGATTCCTCGAATCGCGTTCAAAATTTGCTATATAGACTGTTAGTTTTATAGACGAAATAAATTCTATGAAACTCTCGATGTATTTTATATTCTTAAAACCATAAATTTGTATGGGAGGGGATAGAGGATGCGAGAGAATAGCAAAATGTGTGATACAGTTTTATTAACTTTCTTTTGAAAGGTGTACGTGCAAAATTTTAACTTTGTTTCTTTTACCAGAGCCCTAAGAAAATTTGTGAAAATTTTCGCCATTTTGGACCACCAACTCGTTCCCCTTACACCTCCTATTTTAAAAACACGCTTTGCATGTACGCCAGATGCTAGGCCGCAAGTGCACGGTTGTCTATAGCAACACGGATTGTTATTGTAACGACAATCATTAACGTCTACATCCGTCAAGCTTAACGCTAGTCGTAAGGACGACCAACGTATCTCGGCGAATGATACCAGTCCATGCTTCTTCGTGTGGTCAGCAATCATACTGGTAAGAGCAAGGCCTATCTAAGACTTTTCCCAATCTTTGGGTCATGGGACCCGGTTGATACCCAACTCCACGTCGAGCACAAGGTTTGCACTTGGCATTCCAAGAAAACCGTAAACTGCGCCAGCAGTACGGAAAGACGCTCTAACCGCGATGTAGGTGGTAAACCACAGCCACTACGTATATCCCGAAGGGACTTTATCCATGGCACGTCGCATCGATCAGTCTCAATTCATTCATTCTTCACGCATGATCACTAGTTGTTCGATTTATACTGTCATTGTTGCGTAAGTTTTCGCTCCCATAATGTTCTACTGTAAATCCGGGGGCAGGATCTGAAGTGTCACCTCGAACATTACCGCTGCTACTTTCTTACGCTATAGACCATTCACTACCAATACGACTCTATCAATAGCACAAAGTTTTCAAGTGCTTCAATTAGCTTTCGTCAGCTGCTACTAAGCCGTCCCCGCTGTACCGAACTTCTGCTTTTCACACACATTCAGCCAGACTAATTATCCACAATTTAGGATCAATTTTCACTTCCTTCCGTTAGCTACTAGGCCGTCAATTGCCTGCATTCCATCATTACTGCTTGTTTTGCATCAATTTTCATATCCTTCCGTTAGCTACTAAGCCGTCCCGGCTATACCGGACCCCTGCTTTTCGCATCCTTCAGTCTGCTACTACTTTCCGCATTTTTCGTTGGATATTTTGTTCTGCTTTATTCATTCTTTCATATCATTGAAACATAATCGATACCACCTGGTACGGAGTTGTCAATACGACCTCCCGTAGTACCAAGTTTAAGGTCCTTGGTGAGGACTCCCGTGAAGCAAGCTTCACTTCAGTTTAAGCTCACACACAACTTCAATACCGATTGAACAGCTCGGGTTCATGGAGTTGCTAAGCTCCACTGGAATCGCATTAGCTTTCTGGACCAGCACTTACTTCCCTGCGATCGAAGGGTTTCGGAGTCGATGCCAAGCATTCGACTTTGTCCCCCCTATATTGATGGGTTGCGGAGCCGACAGTAAACTGTCCGACTTTCTCTACCTCCTTCCTCCTCCCCTCATCTGTAGATCTTTTAGTGTTAACCAGTCTGTACCACGAGGAGGTGAATCTACTTCGCAGACCAACCTTGGGTACGTAGAGCTTGTTAGCCAAAAAGTTTCTTCTTTTTAATCTTTCAATATGGTTAACGGACTATTTAACACATTCATTAGATTTGACCGCGAATCAGCCTCCAGCGGCGAAAGTTTAGATTCTCCATTTATCACCCTAGAAGCACTAAGCGCAATAATACATACCTTTAACAAAAAAAAAGTAAAAATATCAGGCCCAGATGGTATCTTCCATTTTGTTCTAAAAAAATGTCAGACAAGGCAATAAATTTTCCCTTAATAATTCTATAATTAAACAATGGCTACTTCCCATTCCGAAAAATAATACTTGCTGCAACATCGGAAATTTTCGTCCTATTCTATGCTCTCCAATGTCAAACTACTTCTGTGAGGAGCATAATATTATTCCAGACGAAAAATTCGGATTCAAAAAATATCACTATACATCTTACGTACTTCTAAAATTACAAAACGACGTATTATATAATCTGAATAGTAAATTAGCAACAGGATTAATGTTCAAGCTTATAATAAAAAAAGACGCTCATGAGCTCCTTAAGATTATTCTACAGTTTCCAAAAAAGAAAACTTTACGTTGAAATAGATGAAGGAAGATCATATCTAATTGATGTTAAATTATTTTTTTCTTACACGACTTCCCACATTTTGACGTCACAGACGACACAATTAATCCTACGCACCATCTACCGAGCCAACATTGGTATTATTAAAAGTCAAAACCATCTTAGTGCAATCAACAAATACTGGAAAACCTAGGGTATTGCCATTATCCCTGAGAAATCAGTAGCTACGTGATTCAGGAATGCAAGTGGGACTACGATTATAAACTATAAGGAACTCTTCTTAGATCTTAATGGAAAAATTGTACTAATTAAAGCTATTACATATTAAATATCTGGTAGTTGAATTTATCAATCTTTTTAATTCAATCATGCGCAAACTGGGCTCTGCTAATTTTTTTAGAAAAGTGTATACCCTTTGGTAATAGAGCTGTACACAGTGGTGAACGCTGTTATGTACGCCATAGGCTCTGAGTATTTTCGTTGAAGTAGTATGTAACGCATATTTTTTTGCATGGAGATACAAAGGTATATTTGTATCAGTGTATTGTTTGCATCAAAAAATTCAACTCTATCATTATATTGTGAAACGAGAAAATCTATATAAACGAGTTTCGAAGAAACTTCATCATCATTCGCATATATGTACACATCCCATTCCCAAGCAGTTCTATTTTGATATGGATATGTATGTCTAATGGCTCGACTCAACCAAAAAATTTTTATATCACGAAATTCGTTACCGTGAGTCTATCTCTCTAACAGTCGCCCATAATCTCAACTGAACACAACAATGTCGTCCAATGCAAAATGCCGGTTTGAAAAAAAAAATCGGCTGCTGAGTTATGGGTGCCTGGTATTTCAGGTCAAATTTGTATGAGGAATCGTAAAATTATGCAACCCCTCAACCACGATTTTGGGGAAATTTAATGAGTCGAAGATGAACGTAAAAAGGGTAGCGACAGTTCACAACAGTGTCGGTGACATTTGCTCTGTCGAGACGACAATGAAAGGAAAACGCGCCTTATTCGTATCCCTCTACATTTCGCGAATTACTTTGATTAAAAAAACTACTTCTTAATTATACGACCACGATCTTGGAGAAATTTAATGAGTCGAAGATGAACGTAAAAAGGGTAGTGACAGCTCACAACAGTGTCGGTGAAATTTGTTCTGTCGAGACGACAATGAAAGGAAAACGCGCCTTACTTGTATCCCTCTACATTTCGCGAATTACTTTGATTAAAAAAAACTACTTCTTAATTATAGTCACCTGGTATTTCAGATCGGAATCTGTAAAGGTAGTGATCGAATTGCCGTCAGCATTGCAGCTCTGATTTTTCTCCGGGGAGGGCGGTAATTTTTCGGCTTGCATTTCGTTCTTGGCGTTCAACCAAGATCGAAATTCTTGCTTGCTATTGAATTGCGTGTTTCCGTCCGAATTTTTTATCGGGAAGAGTCGAATTTTAGGTTGCGTTTGATTGTTTTTCTCTTGCCGATCGGAAGTCGACACCGAGAATTTAGCTTGCTACTGAACTATGGGCGACGAGTATTTCAGATCCGATTTTGTATGTGAAAGCCAAGCCTTCTTTTTTGGAACATACAAGGCAGAGTTGAATAAATGAGTTCACAGGCTCAAAGAACTTTTCGAAATAAGCACAACAATGCAATCTACATGAAAATAGTGTCTGTTATTTTAGATAATACTACCAAATACCATTATATTTGATTACTAAATGATTGAAAATAAAATATATTTATTATACATATATACAACTTGTAAGACCAACCGAAAATAAAAAGAAAATAATAAGTAATAGGCAAGGCTATTGCTGTGAACAAATTCACCAAGTCTCTTGTAACTGCACGAAATGCCTGTAGAAGAAAGTGGCAAAGAACGGGTATGTTATCATTCAAACCTCAAGGCAATCGACTACAGAAATTGAGTAACGCTGAAATCACTTCGATAAGAAACGCAAGCTGGAATAATATGCTCTCCAACATTAAAGAATCTTCTAGGAAACTATGGCAACTGAGTAAATTTCGTGAAAGGAAAGCCAGCAGCATAATTTACCTTCGCGATGACTCCAAAGACCTGTACCAGCCTGCTAAAAAATTCGAACTCATTGCTGACAAATTTCTCTCTGCCCATCTTATCTCTCGAAACCTTGGCAATCGTATCACAGAAGATTCGGTAAGACAGAAAGTTTCTAAGCTTTATGCGCCGGCACCAGACTTCGGACCAAGTCAGTTCTGTAAGCCGAAGGATATTAAAGGGATCATTAAACGTCTTAAATCAAAGAAAAGTGCAGGATTATATGGCATCCACAACATTCTTCTTAAACATATCCCAAAAAAAGGCCTTGTTTTACTGAGTGCTATGTACAACTGCTCCCTTAAATTAGGCTACTTCACCAACAAATGGAAATCGGCACTAGTTATTCCCATTCTCAAGCTAGGAAAGGATTCTTTTGATGCAGGGAGCTATCGACTAATAAACCTGCTGTCTTCAATGAGTACAATTTTCAAGAAAATAATACTTTAAAGAATTCAGAACTACATCAAAGTCAACCATATTATACCTGAACACCAGTGCGGATTTCGATCGGGTCACTCAACGAATCACCAGCTATTCAGAGTAGCCAATTTTATAAAAGATTCCTTAAACAAGAAAGAATCCGTTAGAATGGTCACCCTAGACATTGAGAATGTACGACGTGTTTCCTTACAAACTTATTATTCTGCCTTTTCCAGTCTATTTAATAAAAATCATCCACGCTTTCCTCACGAATTGAACCTTTCAGGTAAAAATCAAGGCCGCCTCGTCAACTTACCGTGCGATACCAGCAGGAGTCCCTCAAGGCTCTTCACTTAGTCCTATTTTATTTAATGAATACACCTCGGATATTCCTAATAACACTAACTGTCACCTGGCAACATTTGCCGACGACATTGCGCTATATACCGCCTCACATAATCATCAACAATCTGCAAGCACAGCTTGATAATCTCGAAAAATATTTTAACACTTGGAAAATTAAGATTAATGAAAATAAAACACAAGCTATTTTTTTCACCAAGAGGCGTGCTACTAGATATCTTCCTCCCTCCCATATCAATGTATTTGGTATATCTTCCGAGTGGTCAAATAAAGTCAAATACCTTGGTCTTTGATTAAAAGCTTACCTTCCACGAACATACTTCCTATGCAACATCCAAACTGGCGAGGGCGATTCGCATCTTATATCCTTAAAATCTAGGACATCAAAGCTTTCCGTGTAAAATAAACTGCTGTTATTTAAATCAGTGATGAGGCCTATGTTATTATACGGCGCACCAATCTGGCAAACTTCCGAGGCTGTCCACAATAAGAAACTGCAAATAATTCAAAATAAATGCCTCAAAATCATCCTCGATAAACCTTGGCACTTTTTAACTTCACTACTTCACAAGATCGGTCAAACCCCTGTAATTGAATTTACCCTAGTAAAACAAACTGCAAATTTCAAAAAAAAACCCCTGATTAATTCAATTACTAAATAGAATGAAAATGAAATCTCTCATTGGATAGTTTTTAAGTCATCCCTAGTTTTAAGTTTTATTTATATCTATAACAAGTTTTTTTGCTTTCCGTTTTCCTTGACCTAAAATAAATTAATTCCATACACAAGAATTCTCTCTAAGGCACAAGCCAACAACTATCAACATTGTATTAAATTTTCCTAGATTAAGCACTATTTATAAACAATGAATTCAATAAATAAAAATAATTAATTTCTACGATTTGAGTGATCAGATGCATCATCGGGGGGTAGAGTCCTAATAAGTTTCTTAAGTGCAACATTAAAAAAATGCTTAACAAATTATGTACAATGTTTATTATATCTCGCAATAAAATTAAGTTGCAATTCAAATACATAAGTGACAAAACACACGTTGCAGGAACCGGTCCAATATAGCAAGCCAGAGAAATAATTCCTGGGAACAACTGAGGGCCGCTTCTCAGTTATGCGTCCTGGAGAAGAGAATCCTTTCTGTCTTGATCTCTATCGAGGGAATAAAATAATATTATTCAGTCAATGAATTTTTTTTTTTAATTTAAAGACTCCAACCATAATGTAGGATCTATCAATGTCATTAGTTATCGAAATTTTTCTACTCGAAAAATCAAGGTCACAATCAATTGATCTCCAAAATTATTTTTATAGAAATAAAACACTTTCGATAAATGATCGTACGTTCACATTTATGCAAAGTACGACCGGGACAGAAATTGATCATGAAAATCTCTTAGCCATTCTCCTTACATACTACATGTACTGAATGATTTGCAAAATTTTAGTGTTAAATTTGAAATTGCTCGAGTGACAGCAAAAAAAAAAATCAGCTTTTTCTTAATGAATATTTCCGATACTGACTTGAAGCGATCAAAATTACCTTTGTAATTTTCACATTACTCGCGCAATTTGTAATGATTTTGATTTAAGTACATGTGATTGATCGTAAAGGCTATTAAATTAGTTCCGAATTTTCGGAATTCCATGTTATTGTGATGCTCATTATGATTTATAATTTGACTAATTTTTTTTTTCTTCCTTTTTCAGGTATGTTAATTCGAAATTCATATTCATATGCATAAGTTTTTTTTTTATGAATTAATGGCGATAATATTGTAGTAAGTATGGACTTTTGTTTAATTTGATTTTTTGAATTTCACGCGCCTCAACTTACAGAAATATATATAATTATATATTTCTTATAAGTAGTTGAATAAAGAAAATAAAAATATCGTGACCTTTAGAGTGCATTACGGGAGAAAAAAAATAATATTGATTATTTATTGATTTAATAATCGCTTTAGGTGATAAATAGGCTATTGACTAGAATTCGCTTTAAATTATTAAGGAAGCGGATATTATTTGTTTTCTTGTATTATTGTTTAGGATTATTTTATAACCTTAAAATTACAAAGTGTGTCTTGAAAAGTTTGGTTTGATGCTAAAAGTTGATCACGATAAAATTGATCGTGCTAAAAATTTATCGTGCCAAAATTAATCAAATAACGATAATTATAAGCCAAGCACAGTAACTCGCATAGTGTAATTGCAATTATTGAAAAAAAAAATGCTTATGCTACTGTTAATCGTGCCAAAATTTGTAATAGATTGGCAATTAGATAAGATTTACATATATAAGATAAAATTTATTTCGTTTAGTTTATTTATTCATTTGGTTTAACACAATTAAGCTACAAGAATCTTTTGTTTGCGTAGTACAATTCATACATAAGTGCTTGCAACATAAATGAGTTCATACCAGTTTTTGTCTTTTCATTAATGTTTTATTTTAATTAAATGTTCCGGAGAGTATTTTTCGGTACGTTATCGCAATCTTCGGTGATATGTTCTTGTTATTTTAACATATGAAATACTTACGAAAGATCCAGAAAAGCGTCCTCTGTATGAAGGCCTATGGTGATAATGATATTTATTTATTTAACTTAAGGAATGGGGCGTACGCCATTGAACTTTTTATAGGCTCACTAGAGCTCATGAAATTCAATAAACAAACATAACAGAATAACGATTGGGCTTAAAGCCCAATCATATGATACTCTAGATGAGATGGAAATGACTTTAATATACCGGAAAATATGTCATCTCAAATTCTTTCAAATAATGAATAGAGACTTTTGCATGGGAGGTGGCAGAAGTAGAGGGGAGTTTTGTATTTTTCGTATATGACACCGAACATGTCATGCAAAATGTTTTTGCTGAATTTAAAGTTTCTAGTTTTCATTATTTTTAAAGGAATTGGTCATAGTTTTCCTGGAATTAGGGCATTTGTATGGGAGGTGACAGGGGAAGTGGAGCGTTTAAGATGATTTTGAAACTGCTTATCATAATCCCTATCACCATGCTTTGATTCAATTTCAAAGTCGATAGCTCTCATATACTTGAAGGAGAAATGATTTTCTTGAATTTATAATACAGATATTTGTATGGGAGGTGGTAGAAGGAGTGGAGCGGAGCTTATAATTACACACTTATTTCAATTATTAAAAAACAAATTCTGACAAAATTTGAAGTTTGTACTTTTTCTAGTTTTAATGGATAAAATGCATTTAACAAAAATTATGCACTTGTTTGGGAGGGGGTAGAAGGAGTGTACGGATCAAAACAAAAATTGTTCGCATTATTAATATTTCTATTTGTATACTTAATACAAAATATTTAGTTGATAGCTTTAACAGTTTCGAAGAAAAGTAGTTTAATTTAAATTTCAAAATTTCGTGAAATTTGTATGGGAGGGAGTAGAAGGCGTGAGGTGAAGTTGATAATAATTTTTAAAATAAATTAAAATTACTGTAGAATTAATTCTGACAAAATTTCGCCTTTTCAGCTTTATTAGTTTCAATGAAAATCGAAAATATATTTTTTTCAAAATTGTTCATTTGTATGGAAGGGGGTAGAAGGATTAAGGGGATCGGGTCAATATTCCGTGTTATTAATGATATCTATGTCATAATATTAAATTTTAAGGCGAGAGCTTAAAAAGTTTCAAAGACAGTCACTCGGAATCGAGGTTTTTGAGCGACAACAAATATTTCTGTACTCTTGCGTCATTATTTTAGCCGAAAGCTTGATCCAAATTTACCCTCGAAACGTCTATGGAGCAATTTAAAGATGGCTGGTGTATGTGGTAAGGAACGATTCAGCACTAATTTGAATGCAGACATATTAAATGCTCATTTCCTGAATAATGCATCCACTCGTAGCTCCCCTTCCAATACCTCTTCGAGTAACAGATCAGCTGACGGCCCAAGGATCAATAATAACGCCAACTCCTTCTCATTTCGATGCATCAGCCTTAATGAACTTTTCTCTGTTTTTAAGAGTATAAAATCTCTCTCTGTAGGAGCTGATAAAATGTATCCTGCTTTAATTCGAATACTTTTTCCCATATATATGGCAATATATTCTCCATATTATGAACTCATGGTTAACTATGAGTTTTTTTCCACTCGCCTGGAAAGTTGCTGGCGTGATACCGATTCCAAAAAATAAAAATCCATCTGGTCCTAATGATTTCCGACCTATCAGCATTCTATACATCCTCTCTAAAATATTAGAGAAAATCATGTCTATACACATGCAAAAATATATACTGAGCAACAAAATGCTATCCTCTTTTCAGTTGGAGTTCCGGCCTCGACACAGTTGCGAATCTGCACTAGTTAAAGTAACCTCTGATATTAGAGCCGCCTTAGACAAGAATATGATAACCTACCTTGTTCTCTTAGACTTCGCTAAGGCCTTTGACATGGTGGACCACAACAGGCTTCTGGACAAGCTGTAGTCAATCTTCAATTTCTCTACTAATGCGGTCAAACTAATTGGTAGCTACTTAACCAACAGGCATCAGCAAGTTAGAATTGATTATGTTCTGTCCTCGTCTTTACCCCTTGTGTGTGGTGTTCCCCAAGGGTCAGTCTTAAGCCCACTGCTTTTTAACATTTACATTAATGATCTACCAGATATACTACATGATTGCAGTCTTCATTTGTACGCGGATGATGCGCAGATCTACTTAAGTAGGCCTATTGGATTAGTTGAGGACTGTGTTGAACGCGTAAATCGGGATATTGCTCGCATATTAAGTTGGTCCCAACTTAACCATCTTACGCTCAACGAGCAAAAATCTCAATGTATTGTATCTTATGCCGGACTAGATAATCCTAACACTTGGGACCTTCCCCACCCTATAGTCAACGGTACACCCCTCGTATTCCAAACCTAGGTAACGGATGTAGGAGTAATCCTGGATTCGGCCGGTTGTAAGCAAGTCGATTCTATCCTAAAAAAGGTATATGGTAGTTTGAGAAGACTATGGGTGTTTGCAAGTGTCCTTCCTATGCATACCAGATTGAAGCTCGTTAAATCCCTTATTATACCTTTTTTTTTCTTATGATAGTCTAGTATTTCCTAAACATGATTTCAACTGCCAACACAGGTTAAATGTGGCCTTCAACGATTGTATCCGGTATGTATTTGGACTACGGCACTTTGATCATATATCGCAATATCAGATGAGCATTCTAGGCTGCACATTACCCCCTTCCCTTAAGCGCATAGCACTAATTTTCCTACACAATATTTTACAGCATAGGGAGCCACTGTATTTATGCGAGTTCCTAATACCTCTAAAAACCAATAGACATCGTAAACTTCTTGCTCCGCGTTTCTTTAAGACGGTCGGTGAGGGTTCCTTTTTCGTCCAGACCATAAGAATCTGGAATAATCTTCCACCTCATATTCAGCGTGTTGATGATCCGGGTACGTTCAGGCGATTTGTATATTCCCTCGAGTTTTAATCTATTTTTCATAATTTAATTTTAATATTCCTATAATCATACTTTTAGCGTTTTCTTCTTCTTCTTAATATTTTCTTAATATCTTCTTAACATTTTCTTAATTAATTAATTAATTAATAATTGCGAATTTCTAATGATTTTGTTTTATATTATTATCTTACTTATTTTCCTCATTATATTTATATTTATATATTTTTATACTCTTTCTATATATAACTCAGTGTATTTAGTTATAATTTAATTAATTTGAATTCTATTAGTTCTGAGATTTCACCACATATTATTGTACTTATAAAAGATTTATAATCTTGTAGTATTTACCAAATAAATGAAATATCAAATATCAAATATCAAAATATCTTGGCGAGCGTTATTTCTTAGCGTTACAAACGGTAAGGTAAACACAATATACTCTCAGATTTCATCTAGAGTATAAAAACATATCAGAATTATGATACTCTAGATGAAATGGAAAAGAGTTTAATGTACCGAAAAATATTTCATCTCAAGTCCTTTCGAATAGTGAACGGTGACTTTTGTATGGCAGGTGGTAGAAACAGAAGGGGGAGGTTTGTAATTTTTGTCTTTGACACAGAAAGTGGTTTGAAAATTGTTTAGTGATGAATTAAAATTTTGTAGATTCATTATTTTCAAAGAAATCGGACATTGCTTGCCTGAATTTGTATGGGAGGTGGTAGAGGAAATGGAGGGTGTTAGATGATTATGAAACTCCTTAACAACATCATTATCAATCAATCAATCAATACTTGAATTTATGACATAGAAATTTGTATGGGAGGTGGTAAACGCAGTGCAAAGCTGATACTTTTTTTTTAGCATTAATTACAATTATTAAGGGATAAATTCAGGCAGAATTTAAGGTTTGTACTTTTTCTAGTTTTAATGGAAATCGATATAATGCATTTGCGAAAATTATTCATTTGTTTGGAAGGGTGATAAGGAGTATACGGATCAAAACAAAATTTTCTTGCGTTAATGATATTTCTATTATTATACTTTTTACAAAATTTCAAGTCGATAGTTTTGACAGTTTCTAAGAAAAATAATTGAAAAGAAATTTCATGATATCGTGAATATTCTACGAGAGATGGTAGAAGGAGTGAGGTGAAGTTGATAGTTTTTTCAAAACTAATTACAACTATAATAAAATGAATTCCTGTTGTTCTAGATTTACTAGTTTCATTGAAAATCTAAAAATGGCATTATTCAAAATTGTGCATTTCTATGGGGGGAGGGGGTAGAAGGAGTGAAGGGATCCAATTTTCAATTCGATAGCTCACATAGTTTCTGGGAAAAATTAATTTCCTGAAATTTGTATGGGAGGGGTAGAAGTAGTGGGGGATGTAGCCCGTTCTCGAACTTAAAGTTCGAGAGCTATGTAGTAGACACACGGACAGACAGTCACCCGGAATCGAGATTTTTGTGCGACAACAAATATTTCTGTTCCCTTGGCGGCTCTTCTCCCCCCCCCCTGTCAAGATTTTTGTTTCATTAACAAATTTATGCACATAAGTGCCTCTGATACCTTGTAGTGTATTTCAATAAAATTTTGCTAACAAAAAATTATGAAAATCTTTTAATTTTCTCGAGCACAAGTAGATACAAAATTTTCTGAATGTTTTGGCCTGATTTGCTCTCTTAATTTAAATTGAAAATTAATTCATAATGAAAAAGAAGTACCAAGTGGAAGGTTGGCGATGAGCCGTCGTCGGGTGCGGATCAGAGGCAGCTCGTGACTTGTCCCATAGGTGTGGCGCACAGAAAATCTGGGTGGTGGGGGAGGGGAGTGTCATTAATATATAATATTTCAAAAAATTAGAAGATGTGTCAATTACAAAAAATAATGAAATAACTGCAGATAAATGCTCTTGCAATAAAAGTGGCAATGGTAGAACTGTTGATTTTATAAAACAGCTTTACGTTCTGATCAATCAATCAATCAAATTTAGTTTTATTATGGTCATTTCACCATTTTGAAAGCGTTAGCGTTAACATTTTATATTTATTGCGTTGATTCATAATAATTTGTTAGAATGCAATTTATGTACTAGCAATACTCTCAAAATTAAGATCGGCCACTGTTCAGTTTAGTCGCATCGAGCCCCACATTACTCTACAATGGAAATGACTCGAAGATGTCGAGCCCACACTACTCTACAACCGATAATGACAAACAACAATACCATGGTTAATCAGCGAAGAAAGCTGTGGAAGCTCCAGCAGGCGCTCAGATCTGAGCCTCAGAGCTTTTGTGATTAGAATGTCGTCATCGGATCAGACACACAAGCAAGGTAGCAATGTGTTGAATTAAGTTGACGACAGAGCGGTAGGTGAAGCGCATTTTCTATCGCCTCTTCTGATTGTTCATTCACAAACTTGCGCTTTTCCGACCTAGCGCTTTTGATTTGTTTTAAGCTCGTTCTCCTGCTGTTGCATGCAAGGAGGAAATGGGTAAAGAAACAGTCGGATCGCTAATGCAGGAATTTTGAAATCAATACTAGAAAAAATGTATTATGGGAGCTAAATTTAATTTACAAGTAATAAACTTGGTATAGAAGAGCGGGTGAGGCGCTGCCTTATGCGCTTCACCTAACGAGCCGCCACTTTTCTCTCTTTTTCACTCCGGGTTCCGGTCGCGCCTTTTTTGTCTCTATTTGTGTGTGTTTTCGGGATCAGAAATGCCTTTTTTGCCTTGGATTTCGGTCGTGTCTATATCGTTTCGTTGTGGGTGATTTCGGGTTTGCGTGTTCCGAGGACTAGAGTGTAGCCTAGTGGGTAACGTGTTGGTTTTGTAATGCGAAGGTCGTGACTTCAAATCCTGGTCGACGCAATATATAATTCCAGCACATTGCCTGCTTGGATATACCTTGGTCATCTCAATCTACGAAAATTAAAAATTCGTAGATAGAGGATTGTGTGAAGGGCTAACAACTCCTCCACAATAAGTAATGAAAAGTGTTAAGGAACCTGAATATCAGGAGGCCAAGGTACGATTTGGGCTGTAGCGCTATTGTAGAAGGAGAAGAGAAGTGTTCCGAGGACTTGTTTCTCTGAGGGGTTTATATTGAGGCAGACGGAGTGGTGCACGCATATTTAATAATATTTTTAATGATTTAGTTGATCTAGTTTGGTTTGGTAAATGTTTTCCCAGTGTATTTCAAACTGAAAGGAATGATTTCCGGATTCTACGCTGATACGCTTTATTATTCGTGACGTTTCGGTCTCTGCTGAGATAAAGGTCTCAGCAGGGACCGAAACGCCACGAATAATAAAGCGTAACAGTGTAGAATGCGGAAATATTTCCTTTCAATTTGATCTAGTTTATTTAGTTATTTGTTTTTGCGGTTGAAGTGTCAAGTCTACTTTATGGTTGATCTTAAAATACATATGTAGGCCGTGCTCGGCACAAAAAACATGAAATTTTGTTCTGGGCTCATATTTTGGCCTGCACTGTGGGCTCCGTCTTGGTGGGGCGTAGTTCCTTCTGTCAACTTGCGTCACAAATATTTTCTGTCCCCTCCTCTTTAGCGTTAGCTCGTTTGTGGCTAGTTCCCTTCAACCTACCCTCCCATGTGGATTGGTCAGAGTTCATTGGTACTCCTCATAAACAAAATTTCAGGATAGTTGCGAGGCCTTAGAAGTACATTAGCACCTTAGATTGTCTGGTAACCTGAGTGTGAAGCATAATAACCGGTTAAGCAGGTATAATGATCCCTGCAGTACATTCATTCAAAAATTAATCCTATGCATTTGCATCGCAAAATTTCAAAATAAGTTTTGAGGTCCTAGAATGACACTAACTCCCTTAATTCTCTGGTGACCTGTGGTGTTGGGTAAGACTCTAGTTTGTATGAGGGGCTCATTTGCAATTTTAGACGGTACAATGCCCCACCTCGAGTGTACCACTCAAATGTATCAAGTCGCATGTCTCACCTCAAATGAGGTGTGAATGCGAAGTTTCGAATGACGTAAGGACATAGCGCTAAAAACTAAACACTCTATGCACACGGCATAAGAGCGCGATATATTGTCTGTGGCCCTGACCGAAGCTCTCCTAATCATGCATTGATACCTATGTCGTTACCTCATTCGCTCATTTGCCACTATCGCACCTCAATAAGACCAATTGTATGCATGCCAACCCGTCATGTGACACTGCTACAATTTCGCAATCATACCTCATTTGAGGTGATACCTCATTTGAGTTGATACCTCATTTGAGGTGATACCTCATTTGAGGTGATACCTTATTTGAGGTGTTACCTCATTTGAGGTGATACCTCATTTGAGGTTATACCTCAATTGAGGTGATACCTCATTTGAGGTGAGACAAATTGTATGTTTGTCCCTATTGCGACACATCATCTCTCCTCAGCTCTCCTGGTCAAACATACATGATAAGTTATTCCCTTATCCGCTTTACCACAACTCCTCAGTCCTCATTCGCATGACTCTCTCAAAAGAGTGTAGTGGGTGGTGCAAATAATGTCTTAGTACGGCAGCCATACAAATGCATGACTGTAATTCCAATGGGACAAAAACTGTGAAGTGGGACAAACATATTTTTTGTAGTTTTGGGACATTTTAATTTGCATGAATGGGACATTTGTACCACCTCATGTATGAGTAACCCAACGCTAGTGACCGGAGTGTGACGCTTAATACGCGGTCAAGCAGGTATAATGATCTCAACGGTGCTTCTATTCAAAAATTAATTTTAAGGCGCCGGAACTATTATGCCTTCAACAGCGAAATTTTTGTACCGAGACATCTGCGTAGCGAGTGTCTGAGCAGACTTTTTATCCCATATAAGGAGGTAACTGAAAGGCTTTCATTCTTATTTGAAAAATATGGAAAATTTGTTTTCGCAAGGTCTCTCGTTGATTTAAGCTTGAAAGGAAGAGAGCTGATTCAACAGTCTAGCTGACTCGCTGCAGAGTCGCCGTATACGGGCGCACCCTTCCATATGTTGCTTGGCCGCAGAGTTTCTTTTGCTCAAAAAGTACCCGGGATTCGAAGTTAACATGAAACGCTAAATTTTATTCTAAAAAAAAGCAACGCAAATCTGTCGTTGAGAATTCAATGTCATCCCCCAAGCACCGCAACCACCGGGTGCAGCTCCGCGCGACCTCCCTATCGTTACAGGGCTCAAAACACCTCTTCATGGAGACGATTTGGAGCCGAACGCTACACTGAAATTTGCTCACGAAAAATGTTGTGAAGACTGGAAGAAATGAGCGGAAGGTTCCATAAAAGTTCCTGTAGGGTGCTTTAGCAGGCAGAATGTTGAGGGGTGGGGGGTTGGGTGGGTTCAAGATTAGCCTTTCGGGTACGGGAGATGCAGCCGAGATGAGGTTGAGCATGAAGTTCCCAAGAAAGTCCGTAGCAGTCGTAAACTGTCTAAAAACATCAAAGTAAAACGTTGGCCTCGATTATCTCAAAATTGGTTTTTTGTTTTCCAAAATTCGATATTTTTGCCCGATTCCTGCAGCGTTCTCTTATGAATTTTGGTCCTTTATCCAATGATGTCAGGTACTTAATTTTGACCTCTGATGGGATGGGGTCCATTTTGTCAGCTTGTATCACAATGGAATAGATGAATCCGAGTGGTAGTCCGACAGGGACATTGAAGGATGTCGCCGTAATATCTAATTTGATATTTAGTATCTCAGTAAGTTATCGTTATGATTCTGGTAATTAATCACTAAATCAAATTTATAAATTATAACGTATTCCCAGGAAACAATATAACAAGCGCTCGCAAATAACCATCCTAAAACGAGCGGGAAATGATACAATGCAAATAAACTGCGTGATGATCTTAGGCAAACTGATCATAAATATAAATGGCGACTTCGATATTGTTATATACAAGCAGTTTTAATCTCACCATACGCATTGATAGTGCCAACAATTATTTGGTGAGATTTAGTTTCAGAAGATCGTACTCGACTGAGAACAGAAATAGAAAAAGCATATGCGATCTCCACTTGTTTGGCTTTAAAATTCTAGTTCGGTTATAAATCGTTAATTTTTCATAAATAAAATCGTTTATGAATCTTAAACGATGTTCCTTAATGAATTAGAATAAAAATTATTAATGATACATTAATGATTCATTGCTAACGATTACATTATATTTTTTTTGTAAGCGTTTTGCAATTCATTAATGAATGTCCATTTAGTCCGCTTGATGAATAATTAATGTATCATTAACGACGCTCGTTAATGATTAAATCGCTCGTTAATATAATTCATTAACGATTCTTTAACGAATTAATTTTTTTGTTGGGTTATTTCTCTTATTTATGTACTTTATGTCCATTTGTTTTATGTTGTGCCGTTTCTATACACCTATACGAACGAATGCAGCGGTGATCGACGGGTCTGTTCTCACCCTGATCCATTTTCCCCAATATTCAAGTGTTTTCCATATTACAGGAACATAGCTGGACCTGGGCGTAACACTAGGCTATGCTCCCGAACGAACGAACGACAAATGAATGAAAAAGAAGTACCTAACTATTTAACCTTGACTATTGCTAAGAAAGTATCTACTTGTAACTTTCAAAGCTGTTTATATCTTCGGAACCTATCTATCTAAATCTCCTACTAGGTGCATATCATTTTATCGCTCCATTGGGATTTTTTTTTTGGTTTTTGTAAACAAAAACATTCAACATTTAGCAGAAATTGTTAAGGTCACGAAATAGTAAAGCACGAGTGCATTTAACACAATTGGCCATTCAGCAGCAGCACTAACTCAACAACAACAACAAAAGTTTTTGTAAGACCATTAGGCCTGGGCTATTATTGCTCAACATAGACTGCCAGTTCTGACACCGTTTCGTATCGAATTGGTGCAATTTTCATTCGTTTCGCCTCAATTTTTCCTGAAGGCAGTGTCGTGTTCTTGTGCGATGAACTAACATCACCTGCCCGCACACTTCTTCGTAGACATGTTAGATATTTTTCAGCCCAGATATTGCCTTTACCTATTCGACACCATGTTATTGTGTATAGTAAAAACATTCAAGAGACCAATTCAAAACCGATTGCGATCTATTTTTTTTTTTGCTCTAGCATAAATTGTGTTGTTGAATGTTTTCGCAATTTTCGTACAGATACGAAAAGAATAAAGGAAAAGGTATAATCGCATAAAACAAGAAACGTTCAGAAAAAGGCTTGAAAATAATGTAATAAATAGCAAAACTTGTACGCCCGCAAGGAGGTTATGATGGCGGCGCGACAAGTTTTTGAGGAAATCACCACCACGGAAATCGACAAAGTCAGTTAGTTAGCAATGAGATGTTAAATAGATTCATTGCTACTCATTGAAGTGCTA
Source organism: Chorisops tibialis (assembly GCA_963669355.1). Taxonomy (NCBI): domain Eukaryota; kingdom Metazoa; phylum Arthropoda; class Insecta; order Diptera; family Stratiomyidae; genus Chorisops; species Chorisops tibialis. The sequence continues at coordinate 259,412,194 of OY770262.1, read as the reverse complement.
AATAAAAGATTTTTTCTTAGATTTTCGTTGATGACTTTGTAATAATTTAGAGCTTTTTTTTCTGAATTACTCCGTCAAGTTATTTTATTATTCATAATTTTCCTTCATATCTTATGCAAAGACTTCAAAAGGTGTAAATATTTCATTGACTATTGTGTCAAGAAATTTCTGAAATGATTTTGATTATCACATTTTATTGCTGTAATTAAAATAAACCTATGGGCTACAAGAAACCTAATTTACTCGAATTGATAATCTGGAGAAATATTATTTGGTTATGTGTGGATTTTACGTTTTTCTTATCTTATAACATTATCATTATTCCACGAACTTGATCCAATTACAAGAAATAGGTAAAAGATTGATCGATACGATTTGATGTAAGAAACCCTCCGTTATATCAACTATTTTTGAAATTTGAATAGCTCGCGTTTTATATTTGGAAATTCATGAATTGGGTGAATTTATTGTTATGCCTGAAAATGTAACTTAACACCGTACACCGATACTGTGGTATTTTTTGAAGACAATAAATCAAAGCGACAGATTATTAATTTATTCAATATTATGACAAAAATAAACTGCCAATAAGTCGAACGCAAAGCTCAGGCAACCGACCGCAAGGGAAGCAACGACAGCGATAGAAGGACTCAGTCGACACAGATTGCAGATGGAGGACGCGGTCGTTGGACCGAGACAATTAGAGGAAGTGCATCCGGGAGGCCAAGGCTCGATATGGGCTGTAGCGCTATTGCATCATCAAGTCGAACGCAACTTTATTATTCTTGGAACAAGTTGAAGATGCATGGAAAGTTGATATGCAGGTTAGAGTGGTTAGGGAAGACTAGGTGAAAGGGGGTTCTAAGGTAGGGCTGTTGTCAATTTAACACTTAATTGCGAATACGGTCAATAGCTCCAGTACGGAAAGGATGTATTTTTTTAGAGGCGGAGACTTTTAAATTGAAAACACTGTTTACTGTGACAGCCAATTTGACAGTTTTCGGTTGTTTTGGTGTTTGTTTGGTTTGACAGTTGACGCCAAAGCAACGTTTGCGAATTGTTCAAATTTATTTTGAAAACCATGGTTCGATTCGGGCATTACGTGCATTTTGTGGTGCTCGTAATCGTCCATCAGAGCGAATAATTCGAGAAACTATGGGTCGCTTTCGTAAAACGTTCAATCTAAACGATAATATAAATCCCATAAGACGTCGAACAGTGTGCACACAACAAGCGATTGATGGTGTGCAGCGTAGTGTTGATGATGATCCGATTATGTTAATTCGTCATCATGCTCAACGATTAAACTTGTGTTCATCCACTTTATGGAAAATTTTGCGTAAAGATCTTGGTTTGCGTGCTTACAAGATTCAACTTATACAGGAATTAAAGCCACCCGATCATCGTTCGCGCCGTACATTTGATGAATGCGCCAAAGGAAGCAATGCTATTGATCCACGATTTCATTCGAAAATTGTTTTCGGTGATGAAGCACACTTTTGGCTAAATGGCTAAGTCAATAAGCAGAATTGACGCATTTGGAGCGATGATATTCCATAAGCCATTATCGAAACACTATTACATCCAGAAAAAGTCACCGCTTGGTGCACTTTATGCATCGGTAGAATCATTGGTCCATATGTCTTCCAAAATGATGGTGGTCAGAACGTTACAGTCAACGGTGAGCGGTTCAGAGACATTATTACTAATTTTTTCGTGCCTCAATTGAAAGGCATTAATGTCGCAGACATGTAGTTTCAACACGACGCGCGATACAATTAATTTACTGAATTTCATGAAATGGACCTGTTAACTGGCTCATTCGTGCGATTTAACGCCATTCGATTTTTTTCTCTGGGATATGTAAAGTTTCCTGTCTTCGCCGATAAACCAGTAACTATTGAGCACTTGGATCCCTGATCCAATATTCAATGTGTTATTGCCGAAATACAGCCTGATTTACTGCGTAGAGTGTGTGAAAATTGTACTTCCAGATTACGCCATGTACGCGCCGCGGCGGCCAGAAGCCCGAAATCGTATTTAAACATTAATGCCATAAAATTATCTTTCAAATGAAGAATTGTGTTTCTTTGTTTTATTTCAATTTAAGTTCTCCGCCTCTAAAAATAACACCCCAGTATAATCAATATTTTATTCGTTTGGGGGGGGGGAAGGGGGTGCTGGCAAGGGTGGGTGGACGTTAATAATTTTTTAATTGATTGCTTGAATCACGTCCAGTATTCTCTGCATAGAATGTTAGTTTCATAGATGAAGTTGCATAGAATTTTCATAAAATTCCGTGTATTTTACATTCACGAGATCAAAAATACTTTTAGGGACTTTTATACTCTGGATGAAATCTGAGAGTATACTGTGTTTGCCTTACCGTTTGTAACGCTAAGAAATAATGATCGCACCGAGTCGCCAAGGATACAGAAATATTTGTTGTCGCTCAAGAACCTCGATTCCGAGTGACCGTCTGTTTGTCCATCTGTCTACAACATAACTCTTGAAAGCTTTGACCTATCGTGCTGAAATTTTTCATATATAATTTTTTGCAAAAAAGTAACTTTAAGTTAGTGAACATCTCCCTACTCCTTCTACCGCCTCTAATATAAATTTCATGAAATTTTAAAATTTAAAGAAATTTATTTTTCTCCGAAACCGTTTGAGCTATTGACTTGAAAACTGGGTCATAGCATAATGCTGTAAATATCATTGACATCAATCAAATCATTCTACCCCCTCCCATACAAATGCACAATTTTCAAAAATGCTTGCACTGCAACTAGCAAAGCTAAAAGAACCAATTTTTGTCATAATTAATTTCATTATAATTGCAACCAATTCTGTAAAAACTATCAACTTTGCCTCACTCTTTCTACCCCCTACCATACAAATTTCATGAAATTTCGGATTTTTAACTTAATTATTTTTCTCCAAGACCGTCAAAGCTATCAACTTTAAATTTTGAGAATAGAATAAAATTACAAGTATCACTGATTTCGAAAAATTTGGTTTTGGTTGAAATACTCCTTCTACCCCCTCCCATACAAATGCACAATTTCGGTAAATGCATATATTCGATTTCATTGAAACTAGAAAAAGTACAAACTTAAACACACAATTTGTCCCTTAATAATTGCAAAAAATGCTAAAAAAAATATGAGCTTCGCTTCACTCCTTCTACCACCTCCCATACAAATTTTTGCATTGAAAATACGAGAAAAGTATTTTTTCTTCGAACATGAATAACAAAACAATGTGATTAGGATATTGATAAGCAGATTTAAAATCATCCAAAACCTCCCACTTTCTCTGCCACCTCTCATAAATTCAGACAGAAATTGTTCAATTTCCTCGAAAATTATGAAAGCTATAAACTTTAAATTCAGCATGAAACAATTTGTGTACTACGTTCGATGTTAAATACAAAAATTACTAACCTGTCCCCACTGTTTTTTCCACCTCCCATACAAAATCACTATTCACTATTTGACAGAATTTGCAGTTTTTTTCATTTCACATCAAACACCTTGTGCACGTTAGACCCCACCTTCCTGGCATAATAAAGGTGGAACAAATTATTATTTTTTCTCTATATATATCACATAGATGTATCTGTATGCAACATTTGAAATTTTTATCTTTCACCATAGCCCTAAAATAATACCCAAAATTTTCGACACTTTTGCGTACCACCTCCACCCCTTACACTCCCCAACTTAAAATTTTTACCAAAATTAAAATTTTTATAGTTCTAAAATCTGACAAAATTTCAATTTGATATCAGTACTTAGTTTTGAGGTTTTATGGTTTGAAATTTATTCAGTTAATTCTGATCTGTGAAAATCTATTGAAATTTTTAAATAAATGCTTAATTTGTTTACAATAGATCTGATCTCGAAATTAGTAAAATGTTAATCGGGTTTCAAGAACCACGTGGCTTACAAATACCATTCAATCATTAATAAAAATCTTTTAATGATTTCAATCAAAGCAATCTGCAATAGCACCTTTAACCATTAAAATTACGCAATATTTGTTCGAATACCGCAATCTTTAATTGCATTATAAACTCTTAATAAACTCTGACATACAATCTAAGGAATTTGAAACAATCTTTTCATCGTTTCTTATTTTCTTAAATAATTGTCCCAAATAATTGACAAATTGATTTTAACGATACAGAATTTTCGTCGATCTAACCACTAAGAAGACCACAAACTCTGATGGAACTATTTACCTTTACTTGCGCTTCAAATCGATAAAGTTGTTACTCCACTAAACAAAAAAATTCTGGAAGTCTTTAGCTGTTATTTATGTTACAGTTTTCTATCGATTTAATTACAGAAAATTAGCCGCAAAAAAGATACATTCCAAATCGATATCATGTCAAAATAAGGTAAAATTCCATAAAAGGTAGCAACCACACGATTACGATTTGTAATCTTTATACGATTATTTAATGATGCAACATCGCATATCTCACTAACATCGAAAAGTCCAGGGTAGTCATAATCTTGTAATAGATTTGCGAAAAAATTACACCCACTCGTTGCGGTTTAAATGCAAAATGCATCTTACAATTAAGCCCATAATGAAGCCTAAACGCATAAGCGATCGTGCTAGATTTTGACGCGCTTAGGTACTTTAAATTCAATTCGTCGGCACATTTTTCTTGTTCATATGCACGAATAATTGAATTTTAATGTTGGGTGTCGTGTTGGTGTTAGCATTTATTATGAAATGCGCTTTTAGATGGCCTAGACCACTCTTAAGTGGAGGTAGACGGATCGGTTCTTATCGAGCGTTTAGTCGACAGCTATAAATGGTTTAATTTATAAATAATCTTATAGGATTTTTGCCAATTAGTATGTTTGCGTGAATGCAATCGTAACTTTAAAAATTATTAACTTTATTTCTAAATCGAATTTAGCTAATATTTCAAGTCATTGGTAAAATTTATTACGAATGGTTTAATTATGTGTGACAACTAAATTATCAACAGTTAGTTATGGTATGATCAATTTGTTAGATATATGAGAAAAAAAATGTAATACAGTGATCCTGATGAATTTCTACCCGACAGTACCTTCTCCTTCTTCAATGGCACTACAGTCCAAATCGAGCCTTGGTCTCATGACCTTCAAGTTCCTTAACATTTTATTTGTTATTGTGAAAGGGTTGTTAGCCCTCCGCACAACCCTCTATCTGCGAGTTTTCCATTTTCGTGGCCAAGATATCCTCAAGCAGGCAGTGTGCTGAAATTATATGTACGTCGACCGGGATTTGAACTCCCGACCTTCGCATTTTAGACCAACACGCTACCTACTAACGACGAAAATTGAATCCCAAGTGAGAATACAAACCGATTCCTCAACCAGCTTTCGTACGGAATGTGGTTTAAGGCACGGAGATGGTCTAGCTCCCATGCTTTTCAACTTGGCACTAGAGTATGTCGTCCGAAAAATCCCAGTCGACACCAACGGGACACTACTATTCAAGTTCACCCAACTAGTAGCATACGCTGACGACATTAACATCCTAGCAAGATCCTTTCCTAGTGCTAAGAGGTATTTGTCAATCTTGACTTCGCCGTAGTCGAGTTGCGCATTAACGAAAGCAAAACAAAAGTAATGACGCAAACAAGAAGGAGAGCGCCTATCAGACAAAACATAACAATTGCGGAATATAATTTGGAGAAAGTGGACAATTTCATATATCTTGGGGCTAATCTAACAAAGGACGGTAATGAAACAGACGAAATCAAACGACGGATAATACTAGCAAATAAGACGTATTATTCAGTACTTCCAATAATGAAATCCAAGAAAGTTCACAGGAACAATAAGCTGCGGATTTATAAAACTATTATACGACCTGTGCTTTGTTATGGCAGCGAGACGTGGACATTAACGCGAACTTCCGAAAAAGCAGTTAACGCATTTGAAAGAAAGATCCACCGAAGAATTTTAGGACCTGTGAAGGAAGGAACGGAATGGCGAATAAGATACAACCATGAGTTGTATCAACTCTACGACGAGCCAGAAGCTTCAACGTTCATCAAGCTACGTAAACTGCAGTGGGTTGGCCGTGTAGAGCGAATGGAAGCCAGAAGAATCCCCAAACGTGCTCTGAAAGGCAAAGCGAGTGGTAACGGGCCAGTAGGCCAGCCACGCAAGAGATGGGAAGACTCGGTTGATGAAGATAGCAAAACCATCTTAAAAGTTAGCAGCTGGAGGACGCGGTCTTTGGATCGAAACGATTGGAGGCGACTTCAGGAGGCCAAGGCCCGATTTGGGCTGTCGCGCCATTGATGATGATGATGACGCTACCTACTAGGCTACGCCCTTGCTACTCATTTGCTTGAACCGAGTAAATAAAGAAGTTATTGCAGAAAAGCGACCTCCAACGAAACAAGAGATTTCATTGGACACTGGAAGATGATCTTTCTGGAACTTTCTTAGAAAAGAGGTTGCAGTATATTCAAATCATTACACAACTGGTCACATTGCACATACCGAGATGCTACTCCTGCTTACAACAAATCATAAACGTATTCGACTTTATGTGTTCGTGACGCAAGTGAACGTAGCAGTCGCATACCTAAGATTCGATAATGAAAAATTTGTAAAATTTGACATTGGTTGCAGGTACAGCGAAGGTAGTTCCATTAAAGCCAATAACTGTTCCACATCTAAGACTGCAGGCGGCTTTGATGGGAACTAGACTTATAACACAATCAGACAATAACTCTCTATAAAAATCGACAGAATCTACATGTGGATAGACTTGAAGATAGTCCTTAGCTGCCTCTAATTTGATCCAAAAAAGTTTAGATAATTCGTTATACTTCAGCAAAATCAACAACACCCTTCCATATATGCTGCTCAAATTCCGAAATCGAGTGCTATTTATAATCGTTCGTCCTATTTACTTACTTACGATGGCGCTACAGCCCAAATCGGGCTTTGGCCTCCTGAATGCTTTGCCTCCATCCATCTCGGTTCAGTGACCGCGTCCTCCAGTTTGAAAATCTTAGCAGTGATTTGCTGTCTGCGTCAATCGAATCCTCCCAGCGCTTTTGTGGTTTTCCAACCGGTCTTTGTCCGTTGAGTTTTCCTATTAGTGTGCGTTTGGGAATTCTTCCGTCATCCATCCGCTCCACATGACCAGCCCATTGTAACTTTTTAAATTTTATGATGGTTGACACTTCTGGATTGTCGAAGATGGCATACAATTCTCTATTTTATCGTATTCTCCAGAGTCTTCCTTCACAGGTCCGAGGATTCTTCTGAGGACCTTTCTTTCAAAGGCGTTAAGTAGTTTTTCGGACGCCTGAGTTAATGTCCACGTTTCGCTGCGATAGCATAGCACAGGTCGTATAATCGTTTTATATAACTTAAGTTTTGTTTTCCTGTGTTTTTGATTATTGGAAGTTCGTCCTATTTGGATAATAAAAATTTGCTGCGAGTGAAAGGACGAATAGATGCTGTGGTTGTAGTAAGTTTTGACACCAAACGTCCCATTCTGTTGCCAACAAGTCATCGCAATCACGCAGTTACTGTTCAACCACTTTCATAATAAATATCATTACAATTTCGAAACCGTGATTAATGAGCTCTAATAGCGATGGGATATACCCAGACTTCGGGTAGTTTTGAAGCAAGTAGTTAAGTGTAACAATATGCGCGCTAAGCTTGCACCACCAGAAATGGAAAGGCTGCTTATGCTAGATTATCTGCGTTCATTTTTCCATTTACTTTCGGTGGGGTATATTATTTTGGGCCAATATTTGTTAGAAGAAGAGCAAAAAAGCGATGGGGAGTACTATTTACCAACCTACCTCATATTAAAATTGCATATAGTTTGACTACCGATATTTACTTTACTCTATTCCCAACGTTGTAAAACGAAGAGGTATGCCAAAAGAGTAGAACTTAGTAAAATTTCAAAATGAGTTTCAGAAGCGCGGACGAAGAGCTACGATGGGAGCTAACGAAAATAACGTCAAATTGAACAAAAAACATATCTAAATACACCAATAAAATGGAGTTTCAATACATCTGCCAAGCCTCATATGAGATGAAGCTACGAGCGTTCAATAAGATCCGTAAAAGCACATTTTAAAAGCATATTGCCATTATGCAGCACTATTGATGAAGTCTTAATAACCACACTCATCGAAGTCCAAAGTATTAGAAACGCACGCCCTCTTACCTACGCCCCTCTAGTGGCGTTAACATCTAACCACTTTGTCTTGGACCGTTCTAATTGACGCAAATCGCCCGGTGAATTTAATGATGAGAAAGTTGCAAAACATTTGATTGATCGCTTTTGGAAAAGATGCATGAAAGAGTATCTTCCGGATCTTATCAGATCAAGGAATGCGACGTAATAGTCACAGTTGATATTAATTAGCCTACGAGGAAAGGCATCGTACTTGAAACTGGTACAGGAAGATCAGGACAAGTTCATCAGGCAGTATTCCAAACACAAAACTGGAATACTAACGAGACCTCCAGTCAAACTGGTTGTCCTGGCAGAATAGGCAACAATCAGATCATACCCACTTAGCTCCATTAAAATCAAAATTGTATCTTCTTTACGTGGATGGCACCTTCATCATTTGGCAACATGGAAAAGAAGAGCTCGGTAAATTTTTAGCGCACCTGAACTCACACCACGAGAAAATTAAGTTCACCATGAAAAAAGAAAGAAACGGTGTTTTACAATTCATTTATGAATCGTTAAAAGTAATCCATGAACAAATGTCCATTTAGTCCGCTTGATGAATCGTTAATGATTCGTTAACCAAAACCCATTTACGATTAAATCGCTCGTTAACATAAATCGTTAACGATTCTTTAACGAATTATTTTGTTTACTGGGTAAGATTCGGGTTGTATATGGAACTAACTCACACCAACAGATACCGCTATGCTCATTCACATCACCACCCAAATCAAAAAGCAGGCGTACTACCCCTAAATATAGAGAGACAGATGAATAACTAAAGGAAATCCGCGCAGACTTTGAAAGGAAAGGGTGGGTCCCTTTCAAACCAATTAACGAGCGCTCGCAAATAACAATCATAAAACGAGCATGAGATGCCACGAAACAAATAAACTGCGTGATGAACATTAGCAATCCAAACAAAAAGAGTCGAACAATGTCGATCTATAAACCAAGCAGTTTTCATTTCACATGCGCATTAACAGAGCCGAAAATTATTTCGTGCCAATATCTCAAAATATTGCACACGCAAACGGTGAGAAAAGTGGAGTTTGCAGAGGTGTCTGCGGGTTTCCGTGAAATGTTCAAAAGTCATAACAGAAACACAAGAAAAAGCAATTGCGATCTTCTCTTGTTTAGCTTTAAAAGCAAAGTTCTTTTATAAGTTGTTAATATTTCCTAAATAATATCGTTAATGAATCGTTAACGATTTTCATTAATGAATATGTCACATAAATTTCGTGTTCATTCCAAATCTGATGTCAACTTACATCATGTTGGTAATTAAGAGAAATAAAATAAAATCAATCAGAATAGTGGTGTGGTGGTTTATATAAACAAGAAATGTAAAACCAGCTCTCTTCAAGAAATTCAATTCAGTGGAGCTACTTGCATTGTAGTAGATTTTAGCTTATATCATTATATGCCAATTAAATTGATAGCGTTATATAGATCACCTAATTTCTGTGTTGATACATTTAATTCAGAACTTGAAAAATTTCTTAATGATGTAAGAGGAGATAACATTTTTTTAGTAGGAGACATAAATATCAATATAAAAGATATAAATAATAGAGCAGCATCAAACTATTTAAGTATTCTCAATGGAAAGGGATTAATATCTATAATAAATCAATTAACTAGAGAAAAAACTTGTATTGACTATATCTTCGCTAAGTTCAAACCAAATTTTTATGATAAGGTACAGTCTGTAGTCCTAAATACAAATATTACTGACCATAAAAGTACAACGGTCATTCTTAACTCGAATAAAAATCATAGTCATGAAAATTTTGGGCAATGCATATCCTCTCTAAACTATAATACTTTGAAAGACAAACTAAACACTGTAACTTGGGAAAACATTCTCACTAAAACTAATGTTAACGATAGTGCAAATGAATTCCATTGTACTCTCAAAAAATTAATCAATGAAAGCATGCAATTAAATATAAATAATCGTACAAAATATAAAAAACTAAAGCCATGGATTACTCAAGGGCTCTTTAATTCCATTAGGAAAAGAGATAAACTATGTAAAGCTCTGAAAAAATCACCAACAAATGAGAAACTAAAAATATATTGCTGATACTGTAACGAAAGAAAATGGGGTAGTGAGAGATATACACCGTTCTACTTCAACAAATTCAAAACAAATTAGAATAGTGAACGAAGACGACATAATAACCATCATTGAAAACATGAAAGAGGGCACTAGTCCAGGTTTTGATGGAATAAATTGTAAATGTCTAAAATTTATAAAACAATTTATAGCAAAATCTCTGACTCATATAGTCAACCTAAGCTTTCAAACTGCAACATTTCCGGACATTTATAATCTCCCCTGTATTTAAAGCAGGAGATAAGAAAATTATTAGTAACTATCGGCCTATTTCCTTGATCTCAAATATAGGTAAAATCATAGAGAAGGCTGCAAAAAAAATCATTATGGATGATGTAGATCAATACAATATAATTCATGAAAATCAGTTTGGTTTTAGGACAGGGAAAAGTACGCATGATGCTATTGCTATGTTAAGCGAACTTATTTCCAACTAGCAAACGCCCGCGACTTCGTCCGCGTAAAAATAGCAATAATAAGCAATTTTTGAGAGTGCAGTTAGTAATGCATTATGTGGGATATAAAATCTGCTTACTTTAATGGCTCTTTGAAGAGAATGGTTTGTATATTGTTGGAATCATAACCATAAATTATTAAGAATGAAAGCATGATACTCCCATATTTATGGGACAGGCTCGTGATCAAATCAAACCCGTGATTCGAGATCATATACGTGTTGAAGAGCGTTAAGAACATGTGAATAATTGTAGCTGGTGTTAATTAAAAAAAAATAAAGTAAATAAAATAATATTAAGCATAAAAACATAACAGGACTACGATTGTGCGTAAAGCCAAATCATACGATATTATTAATAGATGAAATCGAAATTTTTGCGGTGTTAAGAAATTTTGTATGGGGAGTGGTAGAAGGGGCGACAGCACTGAACTAATTTGTTTCACATCATGCTAGAGTAGCTATAAAAATGTTTTGTACTAAATTTAAGCTTCTAAAATTGAGTAGGTACTGAGAAACTTAGTGCACTGAATTTAATGAAATTTTGCAATTTGTATGGGAGGTGGTAGAAGGAGTGGGGGGTTTTTTGGTGATTTTTCGAAAAACAACTATAACTATCATGCAATTGATACACTTTATATTTCAGATCTGCATCATTCACACTTTTCAAGAAAATTGAATTGTTACATAGTCGTGTAATGTGCCTCATTGTATGGGGGGGGGGTAGGAGTGAAGGTACTCGGTTAATTTTCTTCCCGCTGTTAATAATAATGCTAATTAAGGGTTAAGTTTAAATTTTTACCTCGATGAAATTTAAATGTACTGCGAAAATTCGTTTAGAGTATTTTATGAAAAAGTGCGGTTTATATGGGAGGTGGTGGAAGGAGAAGGGGGTTTTTAGTGATTTTTTGAGAAACAACTATAATCGTCATGCAATTGATATATTTTAAATTTCAGATCAGTAACATTCAGACTTTTCAAGAAAATCGAATTCTTGTGAAGGCGTGGAACTGTGTCACATTGTATGGGAGGGGGTAGAAGTGAAGCTAATCGGTTAATTTTATCTCGATATTAATAATAATGTTAATTAAGGATTTAATAGAACATTTCAGCTCGATGAAAGTTACACGTACTGAGAAAATTGGTGTAAAGTGGTTCATGAAAAAGTGTAGTTTGTATGGGAGGTGGTAGAAGGAGTGACAGACCTTAAATAATTTGTATACCAAAAGACTGCATTTATAATAGAAATAATATAGTCCAAATTTCAAATTAATAGCTTTTATAGTTTTCAAGAAAATTTGATTAATATATATTTTTGAAAATGAGTCACTTTGTATGGGAGGGGGTAGAAGGCGTGAGGAGAGTGAAATAAAACCAAAAGCAGATTTCATTCCGATGGACACCTAACAAACTGTGCAAGTTTCATTACAATCGGTTCAGCCGTTTGTGCGTGAAAAGCGGTCGTACAGACAGACAGACAGACAAAAATTTCAAAAATGTGTTTTTATACTTAGTTAGTGCTGAAATAACTCAAAAAACTAACTTATAGCCATTTATAAGCAAATAACAGACAGACACTACAATTATATTTATATGTATAGATTCCATAGATAAAGGAAATAAACCATGCGCTATTTTTTTGGATTTAGCGAAAGCATTTGATTCAATACCGCATAAAGATATTATTGTAAAATTGCATAAATTAAATATGAAATTAAGTAGGATTAAATGGATGAAGAGCTATTTGGAAAATCGGAGGCAAATTGTTAAAATCGAGCGTGAATTCAGTAATCCATTAACTTTTGAATATGGTGTGCCACAAGGGACCGTATTAGGCCCCATACTATTTTTACTCTATGTAAATGATTTATATGATCATCAACTTGAGTGTAAATTGCTATCTTTTGCTGACGATACTGTATTGTTTGTTGAAGACACTAACTGGGAAGGATTACAAATTAAAGCAAATTACAGTCTACTGCATATAAAGGAATGGCTCGACTGCAATTTTCTAACATTAAACATAAGAAAAAGTTGTTTTATTGCCTTTTCATCAAGAAATTCTGGATTACCGTTAGAATTAGAATTAAAAATTCATAACAACAAATGCACAGTAAACTGTGAATGCTTAACTGTGAAACAAGTTAATCACACAAGATATTTAGGTGTAATATTCGATCAGCATTTAAAGTGGGATTTTGAGATACACAGTGTTACATCCAGATGAAAAAAATTGATACCAATCTGTTTACAAGTTCGCACATTCCTTACCAAAAAAGTTACGAGAATAATCTACTTTGCGCTGATCAATTCCATATTACAATATGGTATAATTGCATGGGGATCTGTGGCATACACCACTTTAAGACCTTTGCTAGTTGCTCAAAAATTACTGCTTAAGATACTTCTGCATAAACCCCGAAGATTTCCATCCATTGATCTATTTTCAAAAATAAATGTTATTAGTGTAGATAAAATATTTGATATTATTTCCACCACCCAAATATTTAAGGAATATAAGAGCGGATTGATAGAAGTTAATAAGAATAATACAAGAGGTGGCTCAGACGGAGAACTATTTTTTCCATTACGAACGACCAATGTAGGCCAAAAACATTATAATTATAAGGGAATCAAATTATTTAATGAATTGCCAAGTTATATATATAAATATAATTCCAAGAGAAGTCGAAATTTAAAGAAATTTAAAATAAATTTAAAGAAATTATACTACACTTAGGAAACCTAAATCTTTCGAAATATTTATATTATAATAACAAAAATTTTCGTTGTGCTAAGCATTTATAAAAATTATTATACTCTGTATTAAACACGTTATAAATTATATATTACAATTAGGTAACCTTTGATTAAGAAGTATTGAAAATAACTATTATACTCTATTGATGTTTTATATTTAAACTAATGGTTATTGTTCATTTACATTGATATTTTTATTTTTGCGGCACAAAAATTGTAAATAGCAACAATTATTTAGTTATTAAATATTTTCTATAAATATAGTATGAATTGACCCCTCACCCTTAATTCAAGGTTATAACCTTAAAAGGGGGAGTAGTGCTAATTAAATTAAAATAAAATAAAATTGTATAATATTGTATTTATAAAAAAAAGCATTAATAATAAATAAAAAAAAATAAAATTATAAATTTAATTTATTTTGTTTTATAAATATCTTAATATCATTATTTTAAGAAGAAAATAAATTTAATGAATATCTATCTACGAGAACCCTGTTAAACTTTATTTATATTACGACACTCACTTCATTCAAAACGAAAATTGAAATAGCTCAAAATTTTTGCACGCTGACTACTGTTCTGAAAACATCTTCTTTTTACAAATTACAATCTTTCATCCAAAATAAAAACAGAAAATTTCAGCTGCGAAAAAAATTATTAATATTTTTCGATTTCTCAAAATTAAGAGGATAAGGCAAATTTTGAATACGATTTTTGTTAATTTAGCTCTGTGCTTAAACAATTTTCAAAAATAAAGAGAAAAATTACGAGCATCATTTTAATAAAAAGAATAAACCAATCTGAAACAATTTTCAAATTACTGTCAAAAAAATAATTTGAAAAATGGTCCTTATCGCCTGGTCCAAGACAATGCAGTCCATAAAATTAAGAAAATATTTACGCCATTTCATGTTTAAAATGCACATGTTGAGATGATGCACGATGCTGTAAGCTGCATGCATCTGGATTTCACAATCGCGATTCCTTATAAAAACTAAAGCAGAAATCAAATTAATAACATTTACTCTCGTGACTCAACAGAGATGCACGTAATCTCTGGAAATGTCAACTTATGTTAATGCATTTCCACAAATTATTCCCATGCGACTTCCCATAAATTTTCCTACTTCCACATACCAAGTACCAGTCGGAGGCAATGTCGTCAATCGGAGAATCATAAAAACAGTCATGATTTTCTCACTTTTACTTTTAGCATTCAAGTGCAATGAATTTCGTATTCCGATCGCGCATTATCGAAAAGAAACACTCACCAACACCATAGCTAATTTCTATGTCAAATCGCAAAACTCTTTTTTTTTGAATTTGCATTTCTTAAATTGTACAGATTTAGATTGACAGGCGATAGTAATAAGATTAGAAGAGAATTTTGAATTGTTGATTCGTTGTAGTTTCGATGCAGGCGAACAATCTTGTTATTCGAAAAGTAAAAGTGAAAATGAAAAAAAAAAATGCCTGATGATAATTTCTTGGCAAAAATCTGCTTGTAAGTAGCCTTAAGAAATCGAAACTCCGGCTTCTGCGGTCCAGCAAAATCCAAGACGACAGACGGCTGGACAGTAATGGAGAGGTCAATCAATGGTGGCCCGGTTTTACCAGTTTTTCATAACGACTGAGCCTTGTAATCGATGGTTCCTATTCCGGCTTCGCAAGGTCGACCTGTTCACCAGATAGTAAAATTAATGATATCACCTTTATTATGTCGCGATCACACGCCCTTTAATTATACTATCGAATTTGTGATTGTCTTCTTTGGTTCTAAACGAAGAGTACTCTACAAGATGCTGATTGGTTTAGATGCAGCCGGATGTATTCTAAATACTGAAAAAAATGCATTGCATCAATAGGATCACGTTTTTTTATCCGATGCTTCAAATTTGGCAAGGTTATCTGAAATTCCTTTTGACGAAAAAAAAATTTACTATATAAATTGTAATATCATGTAATGTCAGTAATATTGACTGACAATTCAATCGAACGACCTTGCAGTTGGATTAAAGAGGTGTTATGCCTAATTAACGATAGCTTTAAATTGTTCCTTGTTATAGTGAGAGATCATTCAAAAGTCTTCAACAAAGGACGCAATTCGTGCAAGTAAATCACTTTTAAGTTGTTGATGTTAGTAAAGTATAGGAAATTCGAGTTGTATGTTAACTTCAAGACTGATAACTTTCAGAAATGATTTATTTAAAAAAAAAAATATGGAGCTTATAATTTTTTTCGAATAATACAGATATATAAAACTATTTTTCAATTGACCCAAAATTTCTAAATTTGATTGACTTACGGAAGTTGAACTGCAATCGAAATGTGGCACACTACTGACCAAAATAGCATGAAATTTAATTCAAAACTAGAAAATCTTTAGAAAATCTTCAATCCACAGTATAAGTATAATAATTCTACTGTGAAAAGATACCTTCGTTAGCTATTTCCAATATCGCTATATCTAAGATTCTTGCGATTCTCAACAATAGGCTCTTCATCACCAATGACCTTAAATTGATACGGTCGCAAGCGGATGAACATACTTAACATTCGATCCGTCATTCATTGAAATCTCGAAGTAATCCTATTGACTGAAGTTCAGTTCAAGGTGGTTTTGATTTTAGTGCTGCGCTTGAGCACACGCTAAACTACTTTATTGCCATCATTGGCACATAACCTTGACCGCAGTGGCCATAATTAAGCTTGCATATTTTTTTTTTATTATTAACAAAGCCCTATTCGATTTGTGACGATTCAATTGTCCTAGATAATAGCTCTCGCCTAGACTCAACATGACTTCAAAATGGCACAAAGCCTTTTTGTTTTCACTCTATTAAATCATAAAACCCTAAATAATTCACGAATATCTGTAATCCATCATAGCTAATTCTACATGACCTTTGCTCTCGTAGGTGTTAATTGTTACAGCTCACTTATCAAAGCACCTATTCCGATGATTTATGTCCAGAGTTCGCGAACAAATTTGGGTGTCGACTTTTATTATTAACAAATAAATTTGCAGCCTATTATTTGAGTTATTATGAAATAATGAAAAATGTTCGCAATTATTATTGTAAATTTGCCCAGAAAACTGTTGCTAATTGAATGAAAGTTTAAGTGAATTATTATGTAATTTGTGCGTTTCGTCTATACGTAGAAATATGATGATGCTAGCTATGAACGGAAGGAAAGTAAAAGTTTTGTTGTTATCATTCGTAAAGGAAGATGACGAAAAAAAAAAAAGGAATTTCAATTTTTCTTGCATTGTCAGAGCTAGAATTCGAGAAAAAATTTCGAGCATAACCATATTTAACTTCCGTTGAAATGTTTTACAAGATTAGGATGAAAGAAATGCCTGTTTTCGATCATTAAATTGGCATTAGGGCAGATTTTTGCTTTATGTTGTAGCATTTAACAAATCGAGTAGCAGTTTAAGAGTCATTAATCATTGAAGATTTACGTGAAAGTGATCGAAATTAGACACGAAAATGAGCGTGGAGATCATTGCAAATGAATGGCAATATTTTGAAGTAATGCACCATTTTATGATTGATTAGATATTAATGTTGTTGGAGTCGACAATTTTTTTGTTGTGTTTCATAATTGTAATATCCGGCAGGTATATCTTGAAATGGATTTTCAGATTATGTAGATTCATTATTATAAGATTGTAGTTATTAAAAATATGAGAATGTCCAAAGTACAGGTGACCTTTGCTTTTAAAATACAAATATCGCGTCAATCTGAAACAGAATTGGAAGCAATCCATGTGTTCGGGTACATGTTTGCAAAATGGCTGAAGTCGAAGCTTTCTACATACCAAACTAGGCAGAACTGACGTAGCAGCCTTCTTGTGACTCCAGCGGGAGTGAAGTCATGAATTTTTCTATTTCAAAAGACCACCTGTGTTATTTTTGACGAACTTGTCGTAGAAATGCGTTTTACCGAAAACAACACAAAAGCATAATTACATCAAATTAAGCACAAAAATATAATGCGAGTGCATACTTTTTCGTAATAACTAAAATTCTACAGTTTTTTGTGTGAGAATTACCTGGAGAAATCTGCACAATATGAGTGACAATTTTCTTTGGTGTGAGAAACCGAGATTTAGCTTTGATCGCATTTTTTTCATATCAACGTGCAAGAATTACATGCCGAGCACTATTATTAAAGTACCTTAGAAAGCTGAACTATCTTTAACATTGCATTTAAGAATAAACGCGATTCTTAAGAAGCCCGCCGTGTCGGCTCCATACAAAAGCGAGCGAATTTGTATGGAACTGTCATTTTTGCAATAACTCCAACGTGTTGTTGTTGGATTGACTTACATGGCTTTCTACTTTAGAGGGCTTTGCTGAAGTAGAAAATGACACAAAGTTCTTTGTCTTGCGCAATTTTATTTATTAATGAAGCTTTTATACGTCGATTTGCACAGTTTTAGGCTCGCACAAGCACAATTGGTAAATTAACACTGGACGGGATACAGAATTAATCCAGAATACTAGATCAGTGAGCTCGTTGCATAACATTCCCATCCCCTGCAGCATTTAATTTGGTTTTGTGCGCAACCCTCTATGAACGAATTTTCATTTTTAAAGACTGAGGTAGCCAAGATATACGCATGCAAGTATTGTGCTGAAATTATACGTCGACTGGAATACAAACTCCCGACCTTGGCATTGTCGAATAACACGCTACTCACAAGGTTCTAACTCTAATTTCACTCAATTTGATCTATTTTTGAAATATCAGTGAACTTATAGGACCCTTAAAGACATTAGACATGAGTCTTATGTATTTCCTGCGTGGTCTGGTGTTCCACAGGGGTCTATTCTTGGTCCACTATTATTCCTATTTTTTATAAATGACCTAACCCAGTTTTTATCTTCTTCTTTTCTCCTGTATGCGGATGACCTCAAAATCTTTCGATTGAATAATTCTCCCTGTGATAGTGATATTTTAAAATTGGACCTTGATCGTCTATATCAGTGGTGTTTGTCGAATGACCTAGACTTAAACATTAAAAAATGCTTCTCAATGTCATATTCACTTAAAACTGATCCTCCTGAGTTACTTTATTTAATCGATGGCACTAGACTTTCGGAAGTAACGGTTATGAAGGATCTCGGTGTGACTTTTGATGTGAAGTTGAGTTTCACTACAAATTTTGAAAATATTATCAATCATGCTTATAGACGTGCCGGATTCGTCCTCCGTATTTCTTCTACTTTCGCTTCTTCTAGTACTGCAGTCCTGCTTTTTATTTCTCTAGTACGTAGTATTCTTGAATACTGCTCTGTTGTTTGGTGCCCTCACCATAAGTGTTACTCAGCTGCTATTGAATCAGTTCAACGTAAGTTTACGCGGTCTCTGTTATTTCGTTCTAAAATACCGTATGCTAACTACTCTACGAGGCTTCTGGTACTTCATCTCCATCCTTTAGATATACGCAGAAGTCATTTTGATGAGTACTTTCTTTACAAGGTTGTAAATGGTATTACAAGGACTAATCTTGTTGACGAACTTAATTTCAGAATGGAAGTTGTTAGTACTAGAAATGCCGATATTTTTTATCCTTAACGCGCTTTAATAGACGTTTATTTTCACTCTCCTGTAGTTAGACTTCAGCGAAATCATGACAAACTACAACTTGGATCTTTGTCTATTTCTTTTAATGCTTTTAAAACTAAACTTAACAAATTCTTGTAATATTTCTTATCGCTTGCTATTGTGTAATTGAAATGTAAATTTTGTTCAATGGCTAAATAAATAAATAAATAAATTATTTGGGAAGAATTTAAGGATGACTTAGAGCTTAACTTCTACATGTATGTGACAACTGATCCCAACTTATATTATGGGCTAACAAACCTTCCGCAATAAGTAATGAAATTCATAAGAAACGTCAGGAGGCCAAGGCTCGATTTGAGCTGTAGTGCCATTGTAGATAGATAGAATTAAAGAATTCAATGCCTCATTTCGATAAAAAGTATTACAATTCATAAGAAGGTAAATGAGCTTTAAGAAAATAGATGAATAATCTTACACCGTCACATTTTGCCTTTAAAGAAATTGAAAATACCTTAAACTGAATGTTGTGAGGCATAATCTTTTTATACTCTTATCTGGATCGGGTACACTTTGAGGAAACCAGAGCGAAACATCGCGAAGCAGGCTCAGGATTATAATTTTCAAGGAAGACGTCGGGTTGGTCGATCATGCAACACATGGAAGCGAGCAGTTGAGCAGGAAGCCAGAGGAATAAACAAGTCCTGGCTACAGCTAAAGGCCGATGCTCAGGATTGCGCCTTGTGAAAGAGAGTTGTTTCTGTCCTATGCCCCTATACCATGAATTTAATTTATTGAAATGACGAACTAGAATCGTGAACGGATTTTTATTGGAAATTGTATAGGGTAAGAGATCCTCAGGGTGGCTGAATGTAAAGGTCACAGAGCGTAATCGTGATCTGGTACATGACGTAGCATAAATTCTGTGAAAAGCCCACTGTAAATAACATCAACAGCTCTGCTACTGAATCCTATCTCCAACTCCCCGCGGTGGCCACCGGGTGTTTTATTCAGAACAGCAGACGGACAATTGTGAAGACGAGTGCTCCGCGCTTCTAATCGCAACTGCCATCCAGACTGGCCCTCCAGGTTTGCGGTTGGGCAAAACGCTGAAAACGTCTCCCCGAAAAAAACTCGCGTGTCCAGGAACCTGAACGGGAGGTCAAGGATCGATGTGGGCTGTAACGCCATTGCATCATGAAAAGATCCTCAGTTTAATGCGGAATTAAATTCAGTTGTTCAAAAAGAGTAAAACGGAACAGTAAGAGGTAATGTGGCTACCAACAAGGTATAGGTGGTCTCGGGGAGAGAGGCACATTGCACTGGGACACTCTAGTTGGGTTCATTGTACTCCCCCTATTGCAGTTTATGAGAGGGAGGCTACTTCTCCCTCTCGTGCTACCCACTTGGTAAGGTTTGCGAACTGTTTGACGCCACTGACATCGTCGGCCCAAATACAGCAAACGACTGTTGGAGATTTGCAGACAGTGACAAAGAAAATGTTCGATAGATTCTCCGTCTTCCTAGCAACCTTTGCAAACGCTGCGGCTCGTGACCTGCAGACTTAACCCTTAGATTTTTAGTAGGCAATGACCTGTAATCTGACCAACAATAGACCGGACACAGTTGACCTGTAATGTTCTTATTCGATTCTTTCCAAAAGGATTTGTTCGTTCTACAGCCATCAAGTTGTCGCCGTCCTGCCGAGAAGAAATCCAAAATTATATATTATACCAAAAAAATTATTTCTTTAACATAGAACTCCTCGAAAACCTAATTAACTGCACGAACGGAAGAAAATCGGCAGTTCCAGATGGCGTTTCCCGTGCTCAATATTATCCTTCGCAGACACTCTAATTAATTATCTGAGTGTCATATTCAGTAAAAGTTGAAACATTGCGAAGTTTGATCCTGTCCCGAGTATACAATCAGAGACCCATTTTAATGGTTTCAAATATTTTCAAAATGATTGAAAAGTACATTCACACTAAATTAAATAATTTTTAGAGTGAAATCATTCTACCTTCTACAATGGCGCTACAGCCCAAATCGGACCTTGGCCTCCTGATATGCAGGTTCCTTAACATTTTTCATTACTTATTATGGAAGGGTTATTAGCCCTTCGCACAACCCTCTTACTACGAATTTTTTCATTTTCGTAGATTGAGGTGACCAAGGTATATCCAAGCAGGCAATGTGCTGGAATTATATATTGCGCCGACCGGGATTTGAACTCATGACCTTCGCATTACAGGACCAATACGCTAGTAGGTAGCTATACCCTAGATAGACTATTGCAAACAGACAATTCGGTTTCGAGTAAATTCATATTGCCAAACAGACATTTTTATATTCGCAAAATAATGTTATTCAAAATTTTCGTCAATAGATTCAAAAATTGCTTTCGATTCGGTGTAGATTCATAGTTCAATATACAATAATATATAAACTTATGATAGCAGGCTGTCTGCAAGCTGTTTTCAGATTTACTGCCGACTTTCTAACAGACAGAACGCTTTACATGGAGGTAGCGAATTCCACTTCGACAATCAACCCTGTCAATGCTGGAGTAGCAGAAGGATCAATTCTCGGGCCGAAGCTATTTAATTTTCTTATTGATCGCTTCTGAAGTTCGTTTAGTTAGCTCCAAAGCAATACTTTAAGCCAATTTTTTCTTACTAACAGACTACATGACTCGTTTGCGGCAGAAAAAGAACACTCATTGCAAACCAATGATTTTTTCAAAACTTCAAATATACAGATAAATGCTTGGAAATCGAAACTTGTCTGTTTCAGAAATGCAAGTGGGAAATGGCAACGTCTAGCAGTTCGTGATTGCAAATTCCTCTCGCTGGTATAAGAAGGTCACACTATTCCACTTAAAAATAACATAAAATATCTCGGAGTTAACTTACACCGATCTGCATGCGGTAAGGAGCGGTTTCTATTTTAAAACCCTTGTTCAGCTCTATGGAACTTTATAAATCGACGAAAATCTTGAATTATAAAAATAAAAACCTCATTAGACTGATAAAATCTTTGGTTTTCTTTTTTTTTTTTGCTTACAATTTCATCTGCAGTTGCTAAGAAGCTACAAATCTTAGAACAGGTAATCTGTAATCACTATAGTAGAGATGGACAGAATAAAACATATTTTAGCAACGTCTCCCAGTATAAAGAGACTGGCATAGAACAATTGATAATGTATCTGTTATACGTAGTCTGTTGAAAAAATAACCGAATATTTTGAATTGCTCGAAAACGGAGATATATAGTGAAATGCAACTGAAAGCACTGAATTTCGAATTATCTCCTTGGCAATCACGTGTTTTTCGATTGTTGATATCTCGCTTAGCTTTCATGATATTGTTATTTAAGTGCAACGTATTAGTGGAGATTTTTGAAATGTACGATTTTCGGGAGCAACGATACCAACAAATTAGATGCTTGTACTCCCACAGCCTCCATACTCGCCAGACCTTGCTCCTTGGGATTTCTTCTTATTTCCAGAATTAAAATCAGTGCTGAATGAAAGCCGTGCTCAGAGTATTAAGGACGTGAAAGCAAATTCGTCACAGACCTTATCTTCTTCTTCTACAATGGCGCAACAGCCCAAATCGGACATTGGCCTCCTGATATTCAGGTTCCTTAACATTTTTCATTACTTATTGTGGAAGGGTTGTTAGCCCTTCGCACAACCCTCTTTCTACGAATTATTCATTTTCTTAGATTGAGGTGACCAAGGTATATCCAAGCAGGCAATGTGCCGGAATTATATATTGCGCCGACCGGGATTTGAACTCACGACCTTCGCATTACAAGACCAACACACTACCTGCTAAGCTATACCCTAGCTCACAGACCTTATAGGCCACCTCAAATGGAGCCCTCCAGGACTGCTTCGCAAAAATTGAAAGATCACTGGGAGAAGTGTGCAAATAGGGAAGTGAAGTTACTTTGATGAGGACAAAGACCAAGAATCTGTAAAATTAATAATAAAGTATAAAAAATAATGTTCGATTATTTTCTGAACAGACCTCGTATTTGGCCGTCAGATTAGTGTATATCGCCGAACCCATCAATCAAAAAGTTATATGAATACAATATTACGACAATACTACACATATCCAATAAGTTTATGATTCGAGAGATCAGTACATTTTTTGTGAGAATCAGGAGAAGGTCGTCTTAAAATAATATTTTATAAAAAGGCATCAATTAGCTCAAGCGAGGTTAAATTTGTCAACTTAGACCCCTTCTCTCCTTGGTTGATAATCCGTAGTTTTTTATTTTTATTTTTTTGTTTTTGATCGACACTTACCTAGGAGAAAGATGATTAACAATCCTCCAACGGCTTCGTCTGTGTTAGAATCTTGTATCAAAGAAAAGAAATTTTTTATTCTGAAAGAACAATTTCGTTCATTTTTTTGTTGCACTTAATTCGAAATTGAATCATTTTCGTTAATTTCTTGGCATCTTTCTGGCAACTTTTCGGTCTGTTATTCAGAATTTAATAAATTTCAGCCATTCAATATTATATATTTATAATTATATAATAATTTTTTACACACAAATAATGCTAACGATCATACATAGTAGCAGAACGCCGAATCAGAATTCAGCAAAACTTTTCACAGTTGATGTCGATGGATCCGCAGATGATACATTTTGGAAGCTCCGTAATAAAAAATTGATTCACTATTAAACCTGTCGGCAGGGATTTCCCTTGGAAAATCGGGCACATTTGTTAAAAATTTCCACAGAACTTCATTTTGATATTATAAACTTGTACATATTAAACTCCGGGAGCAAAAGTGACCCAATCCAAGATTAAGTGTGTTATCTTTTTGTATAATTTATTAGAAATAATAAATGGCTAAATGCCATAGTCAGCAACCTTATTTTTCTCGATTATTCAGTTATAATGATGTTTATACTCTAGATGAAATCTGCGAGTATATTGTTGCGAGCTAGGGGTTCGCCGGGATTTCAAGTAAAAACACAATTCGTTTATAAATAAGTGATAATTTATTCATTCGCACTATATGGCACTACCGCCGCGTACTTTTTCTATCGCTTGCACCGGTTCGCGTTTCGATCATCAAAATGACAGGTTCCCGACTGAGAGCTTTCGTGCTTTTATACATTTTTCCCCCAATTCATGACTATTCTCGAAACTTCCGTCAGACATACACCCGTCTGAACTATACTGGAAAGCTTTAGATCTTTAATTATGGCTTTCTACATAGTGGTATACTGTTCTACATAGTTCTGGTCTATTTGAGAGAGATCGAGCGGCGAGGTTGTCAGGTCTGCATATAACAATATGTTTGCCACAAAGTTTGTAACGCTAAGAAATAAGGCTCGAAGGAAAAAATTATCATTCAAAAATGTGAAACTGTGCACTAATTATTTATTTAGAATTATTAGTAAGACCGAAAAAATAGACGATTAGCTGCACTCCTTCTACCTCTCCCATACAATCTGACACAATTTCATAGCTTCACAAAAAGGCGATTTTCTTGAAAAGTATGAATGCTGCTTATCTGCAATTTGAAATACGTCAATTGAATGATGTTTATAGTCATTAAGAACTCTCCACTCCTTATACCACCTCCCATACAAATCTCACAATTTTATTAAATCCAATGCACTAATTTTCTCAGTACCTATGAAATGTATGAAGCTCAAATTACAAAATGTTTTGATAGCAACTCTGACATAATGTGAAAAAATGAGTTCAATGCCGTCACCCCTTCTGCCACACCCCATACAAAATTTCTTAAAATCAAAAAAAAAAATTTCAAATACTTCTTTTGAAATGTTAAATTGAATAAACTAAATTCATACCTAAACATTCGCGTAATTCAAGTTGCCACTGGCGATCAAGAATATAAAACCGAGATGGCCAAACCTTCGAATCAATTTGTACAATTAGACAAACTTATGTGGTTAAATTATTTGTGACTAATTCAATATACAATTATTTTATAGTTGTAACTAATTCTCGTAATAAAACCAACCGTCTTCATTGAAATTAATTTTCCGAAATACCAATGCATCCTGCTGCAAATTGTTTTTTTGCGCATCGTAAAACTAACCTGTTCGACGAAAGTGTCATCGATAAAACCGTCTAATAATGTTTTTTTTTTGCATCTATTATCTTTACCTACAACAATATAAGTCTCAAGGTCATGTGCCAAAATTCATCATAACTAACAAAAGATACAAGATAAAATAATTTAAGTAAAAATCGAATACAAGAGATATAAAATTACACAATTCGCCTTGCCGAAAGCATGTGACAAATTGATTAGGTAGACTTACCAAAGCTTGAGGTGTTTTGAATATTATATTGTTTTCATGACTATTTACATTTTAAAGGTCGTGTGTACAATTTAATGTACCTAACTAATCAATTGTATTTTTTCTTTGCAGGTACGATTCAACAACATTATTATTATTTTTTCGTAAAATGGCTTTCAGTTAACAGGTTGGTGTAATTAATAGAATTTTATAATGAAATTGATAGGAGTGCACAAGGGTATATATGTACATAAATATTTTTATTTTTTGCGTTCTTTGAAAAATTGATTTTTAATTTAATAAAAGGTTTTGCCTTCAAATGGTAATGTATTTAAAGTTTACCGATTTTGTAACGATTAAATACAATGTTGGGAGAAAAAATAAATTACACTGAAATTTATTTCGTCAATCAGATAGTTCCAAACCAGATGCCCATTCGATCGCTCCTTAGCATGAAAAAACGTTCAGTTAGAAGGTTTCTATTCTCTACATGTTATGTTTATCTAAAGAGTGAGGTCGAGTTTGTAACTAGGCCGAATCGCTTTGCGAATTCTCTTCTCTCCTTACAAAAATAAGAAAGAACTGTTTTGCAACTTCAAAATATCCCGATTTTCTCGAAAAGTAAAGAAACTTGAAATTCATGGGGATAATTCTAATTTTACCATCTTCCATAAAAACTGCATTCCTCCACCAAATAAAATTAACTAACTTTCTCACTATGTATGAAATTTATCGAGTTTAGTACGACCGAAAAATAAATTCATTGCCGTAACTCCTTCTTCCCCCTCACATAAAAATTGATAAAATTTCACAATGAATGATTAATATAATTATTTCAGTAAAAATTACTACAAATTACACAATTTCACGAAATTTAATAAACCAATTTTATTGGTATGTAGCTTAAATTCGGTACAAAATATTTCATTAGTAGTTTTTATGGGACTGAAAAAAAAGTAGTTCAATCCCCATATCATTCTAACTCCTCCATTGAGAGAAATCATTGCACCGTGATCGTGTGCGGACGCGCTTTGCGTTTTTTAGTTAAATTTTAGTTTAATTCTACGTAATTAATTTAATTATAATATAATTTTTTTTTTTTACATTTATTCGTATTTATGCTTCCAATTCCTAATTTTGATGCAGCGTGATTTTGTGTTTAAATTAATTAATTTTCTTTAAGCGTTAGCATCGGTCCCATAATTGTAGGCTAAGTATAAGTTTGTGGTCCGGAGTTTGTAGTGTTTTGTTGTTGCCCGTGCTAAGGCCTAGAATATCACGGGTATATAGCAGTTTATCGCAGTTGACTCCGTGCTAGTGAAATTGTTTTTGTTGTATTCTTTTGTGTATTGTGTTGATTTGACAAAGCGTTGTTTGTAGTTATTATTTTTTTCTTAATAGTTTAACAGTAGTGTGATTTTAAGTACTAATTTTCAATTTTTTTTTTTGTCCTAGTCAAATTTTATAGCATAATTTTTTTTGTGTATTGTCCTGAGTAAATTTTTAAAATTTTTTTCAATCTTAATTATTCGTATATACCTAGTCCTGCCATAAGTTCTGTCACATAATTTCTCACATTGGCAACAACTTTATTTTATGAGTGACATTTCAATATCGGCTAGTTTTATAAACGTCATAATGTTGTTGACAGTTGATGGTCATTTAAAGTGTGTTCGTTAACGTGTGAAGATGGAATGGGGTGTAATAGAAAACCGAACTGCAGTGATTGCACTACATAAGTGTGGAAAATCCGCGAGTGAAATTTTCAAGTTGTTGTGCCCCTTAAAAATAACGCAAAGATTTGTGTATCGTGCGATCCAGAGATATAACGCGATCCAGACTATTGAAGATCGACCTCGTTCTGGACGTCCGCGTGATGTACGTTCTTCTGCTGCCATCAAAGCGGTCGAGAGTCGAATTCGTCGAAATCCGCTTCGTAAACAACGAATCATGGCTCGAGAGATGAACATCTCCACCCGAAGTATGTCTCGCATCATAAAATCTGACCTCGGGATGAGTGCCTTTCGACGATCAACGGGACATTTGCTGACTGAGCAGTTGAAGCAAATTAGGAGCACCAGATCGAAAGAGCTCCTTCGGCGGTACGGCAACAACAAACATCGAGAAATTTTATTTACCGATGAAAAAATTTTTACGGTGGAGGAACATTTCAACCGCCAAAATGATAAGGTGTATGCCCACAGCTCCGCAGAAGCCCGAGAAGTTGCCACTAGGGTACAGCGAGGACATCATCCAGCATAAGTCATGGTATGGTGGGGTGTCAGCTACGAAGGGGTCACCGAGCTTCATTTTTGCGAAAAAGGCGTAAAAACTGTAGCGAAAAATTATCAAACGGACATCCTGGAGAGATGTGTGAAGCCGCTGAACTCTACGCTATTCAACAATCGACATTGGGTTTTCCAGCAAGATTCTGCGCCAGCCCACAAAGCTCGAACCACACAAGCGTGGTTGGAAACCAATATTCCACAGTTTATAAGGGCGACGGAATGGCCTTCTGGGAGCCCAGATTTGAATCCCCTGGACTACAAACTGTGGGCGGAGTTAGAGTCCATGGTGTGCACGAGACGACACCCAAATATCGAGAGCCTTAAGCGATCTTTGACAGAAGCAGTAGCTAATTTTCCTCTAGAAACAGTGCGTACTGCTATCGATGACTGGCCCAACAGATTAAAGAGCTGTGTTAAGGCTAAAGGCGGCCACTTTGAATAATTTGTTGCTTATTTTACTTCCATTAGTATGCCAAAATAAAATATATTTTCCTTTGTCAAAAACTCTTTTTCATTTATACAAAAATTGCCCATATACGTGTGACAGAACTTATGGCACGACTAGGTATATTCGTACGTTGTCCTAAGTGTTTTTTTTCTTTTTTCTTCTATCCATGTTTTTTTCTTATTTGCTTAATTTTCTATTATTTTGAATTCTTTATTTTTTCTTTTCATTCCGAAAGTCAGAGTCTTGTTGATAATAATTAACTTCACTATTGATCAAATTAATGTTCGGGGACTGAACTCTGACTATCTCTCGCTGTATATCCATACCCAAACTGAAAGACCGAATATTCTAGCAATGACGAATATAAGGTGTTACCGGGAAGTGAACAGTTTTATTCTGTTCTCGGATATCACCTTATTCCTGTATTTTTTCGCCAAGGAGATGTCGCACTCTACATTTGCGATGATGTGTTCTTCCAATTAATTCCCTATTTAGGGAACTGCTCCAATCCAGAATTTATTTATTTCTGGATAAAATTGCTGATTCAAAGACATGACATGTACTTTTGTTATGCGCATAGAAGCCCAGCGATGACTGCAGCGAACACTTTATTAGAGCTGGATGAGTTAACCGAAACCATCCAGTCAATACGCACTGCAAACCCTGACGCTGAAATCCTTATTGCGGGCGATTTCAGTGCTCATAACATTGCCTGGCTGAAACACTTCTCTACTAAGAGCCAGGAGGAGCGTGATACTCAGCTTTATGCCTCTATAAACGGTTTAACGCAGCTAGTAGATGAGCCCACTCGTTTATCAGATATTGCAGGACATTTTTGACCTTGATTTCACCAGCCAGTCAGAGCAATATTCTATCTCTGTTAGATCACAATCGCCAATTGGAATTACGGATCATTTTTTGATTCGTGCACAATTCCCAGTTGCGCCACTTACACCGCTGGCAATCAAGGCACCTCGAAGAAATATTTGGCATTTCAAAGGATTCAATTGGGGCGCACTAAATTACTTTTTCAATGCATTTAATTGGAAATTTTGCTTTGATTCCAATAACTGCGATGAAGCTTGTAGATTTGTCACCGAGATTATCTTGAAAGGTAGGTATGAAGCTCTACATAATATCGAGTCATAAGAGAGTCAGGCCGTCGAAGGACTCTTGGTTCAATAAAGAATACCTTGATGCAATTCAGGCCAATAAACAAGCATTTCAAACCTCTTAAGCCAATAAAACACCTGTCAACAGAGAACTCTTAAATGCGTCAAATGCCTGCAAATTCATACTCAAATTTGAGCATAACCGAAAACTTCGACGGAAGATCCTTTTGTGTTCTAAAGGCTCGAAATCTTACTGGTCATTCGACAAAATCGGTCAACAACAATTTCATTTCTTCTTCAATACCACCTCTTGTTGATGACGATCGTACCGGTAATGATCCTGTCGGACAAGCTAACTTACTAGCAGCAAGTTTCGCTAGAAACTCGTGCCTTTCACCTTCAAACCAATCGCCTCTCGCTCTAAATGGTTCTGGTTTCTCACTGCCTAAACTGCATTTTCGCACGAGGCTTATTTCTAGGATCCTTCAAGAGTTCAATATCCACAATTCTGGTGGTCCTGACGGTATTTTACCCATTACTCATCAAAAGTACACCTCTTCGTTAGCTAAATAGAGAGTAAATTGTGTTTGCCTTACCGTTTGTAACGCTAAGAAATAATGTTCGCACAGAGTCGCCAAGGGAACAGAAATAGTAGTTGGCGCCCAAAAAATTTCAATTCCGAGTGACCATCTGTTCGCTTGTCTGCCCTCCTGACTGTCCGTCTGTTAACATAACTCTCGAAAGCATAGACTTATCGTGCTGAAATTTGTCATTGTCATTTTAAGCAAAAAAGTGACCTTAATTTCGTGAATGGGCCACATCCCCCCACTCTTTCTACCACTCCCACACAAATTTCATGAAATTTCGAAATTTAAATAAATTAATCTTTCTCCAAAACTATTTCAGCTATGCACTTGAGAATTAGGTCATAGTACAGGGTGCGCCATCTAAATGTGGTCGATGGAAATATTGAATAACTTTGACAGATTTAAACCGATTGACGTCGTCGAACACATTTCGGAAAGGTTATTGCATTACAATTTTAACCATGAATCGATTCACGCCCAAAGAACGCGCGGAAATAGTGACAATGTTCATTAAATGCAATCGTTCAGTTGTTGCAACACAGGGGAGCGAATTTTAATGACTGATGAGGCCCATTTCTGGCACTGTAAATAAACAAAACTGTCGCATTTGGGGGAAAGAAAATCCTCATGCTATACATCAAACTCCACTGCATGATCAGAAAATGACTGTTTGGGCCGGTGTCTGCTCAAAAACCATCATTGGTCCGTTCTTCTTCAGAGTTGGGGAAACTGTCAATGGGGATCGGTATCGATGGATGTTGGCACACTCTGTTTTACCAGAAATGCGTGAAAAAGGTCTTAAAGGCTTTTGGTTTCAACAAGACGGCGCGACATGTCACACCGCGAAATCAACGATGAACTTCTTGCGTCAAAAGTTCCCAGGACGTGTGGTATCGAAAGGGGGGGATATTGACTGGCCACCGAGATCGCCCGATTTAACGGCACCGAACTTTTTTTTGTGGGAATTTTTAAAAAGCAAAGTGTATGCCAACAAACCGAAGACTTTAGACGAGCTTAAGGACAATATTCGAGCCGAAATCACTGCGATATCACCCGAGATGCTGGCAAATGTCATGGAAAATGCCAGAAAAAGAGCTGAATTTTGTATCCGCAATAAAGGTGGTCATTTGATCGACGTTGTTTTTGGAAACTGAATGGAAAAAATTGTAAAGCTTCAAATTTTATAAAAATAAATAGTTTTCCAAAATCGATTGAGAATTGTTCAAGTTATTCAATATTACCATCGACCACATTTAGATGGCGCACCCTGTATAATGATGTGAATATAATTAACGTCAAAAAATATTGATCAAATCCCATAAAAATGCACAGTTTTCAAAAATGCGTTTATTCGGTTTTTATTGCAACTAGCAATTCTAAAAGAACCAATTTTTAACATAATTGATTTTATTACAATTGCAACCAATTTTGGAAAAAACCTTCAACTTCTCTTCACTCTTTTTACTAAAAACCGTCAAAGCTAGCGACTTGAATTTGAGAAAAGTATACTATTACAAATATCATTCATGTCGAAAAATTTGGTTTTGATTCGAATACTCCATACAAATGCACAATTTTGGTAAATGCATTTAATAGATTTTCATTGAAACTAGAAAAAGTACAAACTTAAATTGTGCCAGAATTTGTCCCTTAATAATTTCAATGAATGTTAAAAAAAAAATATGAACTTCGCTTCACTCCCTCTAACACCTATCATACAGATTTTAGTATTGGAAATTCAAGAAAAGTATTTCTCCGTCGAACATATGAGAGCTATCAACTTCGAAATTTTAACAAAGTAATTTGATTAGGATGTTGATAAGCAGATTCAAAATCATCCAAAACGGTCCACTTTCTCTGCCACCTCTCACGCAAATGCCATAAGTTCAGGCAAAAAAATTTCAATTTCCTCGAAAATTCAGCATGAAACAATTTGCATGCTACTTTCAGTGTTATATATTGTTATAAATCTGACAACCTCGATGTTCTTAGAAACATCCAGAAAAGTCCCTCAACATGTAAAACGCTATAAACAAGTTTCCAGCAACTTCCAGTAAACTCCATAATGTAGGAAATCTAGAATAGCCGAGACACACACACACACAACGACACCTGTCTGGGAGATTTAGTATAAATATCCGCCAACTTTCAGACAGCGGCCAGTCATTTTAATGATCGAGACGCGAACCGGTGCAAGAGAAGCGATAGTAAACCCGCGTCGGTGTTGTCATAGGAAAAGCGATAGATAAACAAGCAGCGGTGTTGTCAGAAGAGTGTGAAGTGATCGGAAAATTGTATAAAAGTGCGAATAAATAAATTATCCTTTTATTTTTAAACGAATTGTGTTTTCTTTGAAATCCGGCGAACCCCCTAGCTCGCAACAATATTATACAAAAATAGCAAACCTCTCGCCTCTGCTTTTACGACCTCCCACACAAAAGTCATTATTCACTATTCGAAAGAATTTGAGACGACATATTTTCCGGTACAATAACCTCTTTCCTATTTATCTACAGTATCATATGATTGGGTTTCGCCAATCATAATTCTGCTATGTCTCCTACTCTTTTGGGTGTTTTCCATGTATGTGGAAATTTGCGAATGTTCAGCCAACTCTGAAGAAAGGAAGCAATGTGAACCCCACCAACTACCGCCCGGTAGCCATTGCTTCAGTGCTCTCGAAAGTAATGGAAACTGCCGTCAGTCGCAAAATCATTGAATATATCGAGGATAACCAGCTAATCCATGATCGTCAGTGTGGGTTCCGTTCTAGACGGGAGATCTTTTGGTCTACTTGACAGAACTTTGGAACTCATGCATACCTAGTCAAGTCATAAATATTGGTACACAAAAAAATCGACGCCAAATGAACGCGAATTAATATTTTTCAAAACTTTTTTTTTCTTTTTATTGGGTTATTCAATGGCTACAAATCTTAGAACAACTTATTCGAAATGACTTCCATTTGTCTTCCAGCACGACTTGAGACGATCTGGTCATTCATCGATCGCGAGACGCACTTAATGCATGTGGAAATTGTCCACTGCACGGACAAGGGCTCGCTTCAACGATTCAATATTTGGGTGTCGAGTAGAGCAAGCCGTGCCCTCTAATACGGACCACAGCTTGTAATCCAAAGGGTTGAGGTCTGGACTACCAGCTGGCCCATCATCCGTTGATATGAAGTACGGAACGATGTTTTTGAGCCACCGTTGACTAGTTTTTGTCTTGCGAGCTGGAACAGAGTCTTGCTGGGAGTCCACGGCTTGTTGGCGAATATTGATTGGTTGAGAGGCTTCACAATGGGCTTCAAGACGGTCGATTCATATACTTTGGCCGATGTTTTCACTCCTTTCTCGCAAAAATGGAGCTTGGTAGCGCCATCGCAGCTCACTCCCCACCATACCATTACATACGCGGGATGGTGGCCTCTTTGTATCCTCAGGATGAGTTGAGATGCTTCTATGGATGACCGAGCATACACACGGTCGTTCTGTTGATTGAACGATTCTTCTACGGTGAAGATTTTCTCGTTAGTAAACAGAATTTGTCTGTGAGCGTTCTTCGCGTACCGGCTGCGTAACGCTTTCGATTTTCGCTTGCGTTTTTTCCTTCAATGCGGCCGTGAGCAGGTGTTCATCGCTTGTACGCGCTGAGTCCCAAATCTTCTTCGATAATGCGAGACATGGATTTTTGCGAAATTTTCATTTCTCGCGACAAGATTTTCTGTTTTCGCAGCGGTTTTCGGTCGATTCGTCTCTTCACGGCTTTGATCGCTTTCGGAGTTCCCACAGTGCGCGGACGGCCGGATCTTTGACGGTCTCGTACTCCACCAGTATCCTCAAACAACTTTACAGCACGATACAGAAAATTGCGAGTGATTCCAAGCAGTCGCAACGTCCGAAAGATATCGCCTTTTTCCATGTTGCATTTTTGTACGATTTCCGATGTCGCCCCATTCCATGATTGTAAACAATTCATGCCAAAAAAATTTTACGTGGCAATGAAGCAGAAATGTCAACTGTCAAATCGCAGTCAAGACGAAATGGATGCACCCAATATTGCATTCGTAATGAATGCGTTTAGTTGTGTACCAATATTTATGACTTGACTAGGTACATAAACACGGCGAAGGTCAAGTTCTTGTACTTGACATTGGAAAAGCTTTTGACAGAGTTTGGAATGAATGTCTTATTCTTACGCTTAGGGCCATAAATCTTAATGCTACCCTTATTCAATGGATTGAACGTTTTCTTTTTGAACCCTCTACACGAGTAGTACTAGATTTCTTCTTCCTTTTTCGCAATAAATTCTGGCGTCCCTCAAGGCTCTGTTCTATCTCCAGCTCTTTTCTTAGTTTTCATCAACGAACTTCTGGCGTTTACTCACAATCCAATTGATAGTTTTGCGGATGACAGTACTTTAGATAACACTTATGAATTTAACTCTGCTGAGGATTCACACAAGTATTCTATTCCGTTTGCTGAACTCGAATCTCAGCTTAATCCTGGAATAGGCCAAGAAAATTAGAGTAGATTTCAACGCCTCTAAAATACGGACCTGTCATCTATCCCTTAAATGTGATGTTCCAGTGTTATCTGAAATGTGACCTTTGTGCGCCACCAACTTTGCACCGCGGCTAACTTCACACTACTACGCGTTTAAATTAATGACCACCTAAATTGATCCCAGCACATCTTTGATGTTGCTCTCGACGTCTCTAAGTGTCTAGGTGTTCTTCGAAAGTGCTTAAAATTATCTTACGATGAACGAGCTGGCAACCCTCTATAAGGCATAAATTAGACCATTTTTAGAGTTCTATTCGCATGTTTGGGTTGGGGCACCCACTCGCGTTGCTCGACCGTATTCAAAACATGCGTTCTCGAGTATCGCAGAAATGTCGGAGTGCTCAGCATTTAGAATCGTTACTTCCATGGTAAATGCAGTGCGGAACTAAGTGAAGGAATAAGTACTCCACTCTATAATTTTCCCCGAGATACTTGGCAATCTGAACGTACACGAGTACACCATTAAATCCTTGCCTTCTCATACAGTGAAATATAGGCAGTCATTCATTTCCCAAACATCAAGACTTTGGAACACATTATCAGCCACGATGTTTCATAACGAATTCAACCTCATGTGCTTCAAATGTAATGTCCACCGTCACTTTCGTCTTTCTCCAACCAAATTAAATTGACACAATTTTCTTTTTTTTTCCTTCAATTCATATACTGAGAAACAAATTCGGTTCCTTAAAAAAACTGTTTTCTCACTATATACCGAATTATGTTCAATGTCACTTGCCACCTCCCGTATAAAATACGCAGTTTGGAAACTCATGTTAAATCAATTTTCAAGGCAATCGTTCTCTTATAAGACATACTTTGGGATCTGTTCAAAAAACACCCTGTTCAGTCTTCCCGATGATTTTCTAAGAATTCCTTTTTGTCACGGAAATTTTTTAGAAGAGCATGATTGGGAGGCTCACCTGCAATCGTAATTCTGTAATATTTTGATTTTTTTTTAAATTGATTTTCAGTTCGACTTCATTCTCAATTCATTTTACTTTAATTATTTTGACATATCTATGAAAGCGCGTTATTTTCTGGTAAATTTTCCAATTCCCACAAGGATCCTTTTTAAGCCCCAAACAAAGTTAAAAACATTAAACTGTAGCTTATCTCTTTCAAATTTGCGAAAATCCATTTAGCTAATTAAGTTAAGTAAACTGTTTCATTTATTTTGAATTCATTACTTAATTTAGTATTATTTTCGCTGTACAAATTCATAAACATGATTGGGGTATAATCGTAACTATAGTGGAAAATAAAGCAAAGACTTAATGATAGTGCCCAAGGACTGTAGCAATTTAGCACCGACTCCAAATCGATATGGTCGACTATAAACTAATGCAACTATAATTAAATTTTATTCGTGAAGGTATGTCAGATCTTGGCTGCACATACTACACGGTGCATTTTCTCTTGCAATCTTAGTGCACATTGCGTATCACGATCACTGTATCTACAAATCTTTGATCACAAGAGTTTTGAACGCTTTCACGGAATTTCCATGCACTTTCTTGTGTGTATGTTTCGTTCGATTTTACCAATCGATGCAACAAAACGGCAGTAAATTTCGATTAAA
The DNA here is from genome assembly GCA_963669355.1 of Chorisops tibialis. Lineage (NCBI taxonomy): Eukaryota > Metazoa > Arthropoda > Insecta > Diptera > Stratiomyidae > Chorisops > Chorisops tibialis. The sequence continues at coordinate 259,376,150 of OY770262.1, read as the reverse complement.
GTAAATTTACTATTAAATCAATATTTATTTTACGAATCAAATTCAGCTTGTTATTCATTACTAGCACGCTTCAGTAAGTTACACTAATGGTCTGTCCAAAAGTTGTAATCTTTTCATATGTAACATATATGGAGGCATGAACATAAGAGAATACGTGCAAAATTGCTCCAGTTTTACGTCAGTCTATAAGGCTGAATTTTTTTTCTATTGACTTGTTCACAACTCTCGGATTATCTTCCTTCATTTACTTGCCGGTATTAATGTAGTTGTGTCTTATTCACCTGTCTTGGATCTTTTTTTTTTTATTTTTTGCTTTGTTTCAGGTGAATATCAGACTAGGGTAGCCAAATATTACGCAATAAAGCAACGAAGGGAATGCACAATAATCTATTGAAGACTAGTTGGGAACTACTTAGACTCTAGGTATAATACACGTACGTTGTTTATCTCGGTGTTGCTTCTTTTGTTATATATTTCTTTACGGGATTGTTGATTCTGAAGGAGAAGAAAAAAGAAACAGCACCAGACAGATTTCGTTACCAACATAATTTTTAGATACGTTGTATTTGAAAGAGATCTTAATTAAGAGCATTCCACCTGTAATTAGAGACCACCGTATACGTTTCATGTCTGCGTACGATGACGACCTCTTGTGGTTAACGAACTCTAAAAGTATTATTTTGAAATTCACTTTTTGTTAAAAGTTACGTCTACTTAGTTTTCGATTATTATCGATTGCTATGCTATAACGAAAAATAATAATAATACCAAAGTATTTTGAATTGTTTGGCTACGAATTAAGAATTTATTTCTTAGCTCGTGATGGATTAAGTAGTTATCTTTAGGGTAAGTATGCCCGAGCGAAGTGCTTTATGTCGAACGATGAGTAAATTAATCGGAAATTATCAATGATATTATGTAAAACTGCGACTGTATGCTTCTGGGTTGTTATGATTTCTTTGAGAAATTCGTTATGTTTGGAGTCGGCACAATGTTCGTTATTAGTCATGATTTGTCTGATTAGGCAAAATTTTAAGAGACTGACATAATAATGATGTTTGTGCAATACGAAACTACACTCATTAAGTTTGTTATTACTGGTATATTGTGAGCTCTTGAGATCACTGTGACAATTCCAATACATACAGTTAATATTGCTTCATGCATTATTAAGCATTGGCCATTAACTACAATTTCGTAATGTTTATTCAACCTATATCCTATTATAAGCATTATTTGCTCTTTTGAAGAACTATTTTAAAGTAAGCCATTATTTGCCATATAGCCTTGATGGAATTGATATTATGACAAAATTTGAGTAATTGTCTGAATTCCTGTTGAAATAGCGAAGAAACTTCCTGGTTGTGATGGCCAATTTCAAGGATAACACATTTTTAAGCTATCACACTAGACTTGAGTGTCTCTGTTGAAGTTTTGATAAAAACGAGAACATATGTATGTGTTAATTATTTTATAAATAATATAATAAATAAAAAAGTTCAAAAAGCAGTGTATGAAACCTTGTAAGTATTCCACCATACAACTGTGGTTACCTTTTGAGAGGCATTTGTTCGTCATTCGGTCCATATTCCACGGCGTCAGACATTTCAAAGGCCAGTTGCGTCGAAATTTCCAAACTTTCGATTGAAAACGATATACAGGCTTCCAAGTGGTCAATCATGAGTAGAGTTTGTTACGAATTAGTAGCGATAAATCAGTGAATTAAAATATCTCAATCGCTAGTATTTTCCGCTTTTAAGCCGATTCATACCAACGCGATAGTGATATCGATAGCAATTGCCATAACAACAGCAGCGATAGAATACCATTCACAATGCAGCGATAGCGATAGCGATTCGATTTTTTACCGATTTTGTCCGATGTTCGTCGTGCTATCTTCTGTGTGATAGAGGAATAAATTTTGCAAGTAGTGATGGGAATTGCGATCGCAAGACATCCCCACAGCATTCCCCACCTCATACAATACTAACCCCCAAAATATGAAACTTTTGCTCTAAGCTCGTGTTATGGCTGGAAAATTTTACCTTGGACAGAAAAGTTTTCTTTCGGCAGCTTGTATCACAAATTTGAACAATTTGATTTCCCTAGCAGCTAAACTTTTTAAAAGAAAACGCTTTAACCTACCAGAGTTTACGACTGTTTTTACATATTTATCCGTTTTAGAACTTTTTTTCAGAGCTTACATAACAAAATTGTTGAGTTGGTCACCCTATTTCATCCTACATACAACGAGGGTCTGGGTATTGTGTTCAATATTTTGGCAATTTCCAGGAGAAATGATTGAAAGTTTGTTTGTTTTGCAAAAGTTTTTAACATTAAACAGGAAATAGGTAGGGCAATCCGGGGCACAGCGGGGTAGTGAGGCGGAATAAAGTTCGAAATTTTTCGGTGTCAAGGAGGTGCTACCAGCGAACAACAATAAGTAGAACTAGACCATCCTGTTACTGCTCAACTAGGACATCCATGTTAATCTAGTTTTCTTGAGCATAGGTGCGAAAAGTTTTAATTTTTTTGCTCTTCGATTAAAACTCTTGGTGATTTTGTAACCACGGTAAGGTAAACATACTTGTTTAAATTTCAACTGTAGTTAGAACAAGCATGAAGAACGTTTTATTGTCTGCAGTTGCGTGTTGTTCAATGTTAGTTTAAGTATCTTTCTCGAGTGGCCTTACCTTCCCAGCCAGAATTGTGTCCCTGGGGCGGAACGGGAGCGGCGGAATTGAGAAGTACTCCACTCTGACTGCGAATGTTTATATTGCAGTGAATTTTACTCAAAATCATTTGAAGTTTGGGTAGCTTGTTCCAAATGCAAAAAATGGGCGACCAATTCCTGTGCGTTATTATATAAATACCGAAAATAATAAGCTGGGGTGTAGCCTAGTGGGTTGCATGTTGGTCTACAATGCGAAGGTCGTGAGTTCAAATCTCGGTCAACGCATAATTGAAGCACACTGCCTGCATGGATATACCTTGGTTACCTCAATCTACGAAAGTGAAAAGTTCAAAGATAGATGGTTGTGCGAAGAGCTAACAACTCTTCCGCAATAAATACTCAAAATGTTAAGGAATCTGGAGGTCAGGAGGTCAAAGCCCGATTTGGGCTGTAGTGCCATTGAAGATGAAGAAAATAATAAGGCTGTTCTATGTGCATATTTTGTGGAAAGGACGCAATTAATAAAAATTCCAGTCAAACCTTCGTAGTCACATAAAACTAAATAAATATAGAGCAAACTTATTTTTTCTGCATTTCCACTAGTATTAAATAATTTTATAATTACTTGTCCTAACCACCCCATTATGCCCCGTGCCCGGGGCAAATGATATTATTTTCTATTTCCGAATACAAAAGTACTATTGTTTTGTTTACCTTCATTATTATTGTAGTAATTTGATGATTATATTATAATGTGTTTCGAGAAAGCAGCTCCCTTTATTAACCCTTTTGTGTTTTTGAACCATATTTTCAACTTAGTATCCCGTTCTGCCCCGAGTTCCCCTATATAGAGAGTCGAGCTGCACTTCTGGCACTTCCGTCATACGAAAATGAAATTAAGTCGAAATAAAGATGGTAATTTACTAATCCTCTTAAAAAGCTCATCCAAAATAACCACATCACACCCAGATGGACATTGATGATTGGCCAAGAATCACACTGTGGTATTTTCTTCAGTAGTATGAAGCTGGCCATCAGCTAGTTTGAACAGATAATGAAACTCGAATGGTTCCAGGTTTCTAGTCAAAGACATTTCAAGAGTTTTCTGGAGAACGCCTCTCGGAAACTGTCGTCCAGACTTATCATTCCAGACAAGACAAATTGAAAATAATAGTTTTTCTCTTTACAAGTCACCGTCATCTCAATAACAATTTGAAAAGATTGTACATAGATCAGTCAGAGATTTGTAAGCTTTGCCTGGAAGGAGAAAAATAGAGAAGAGCATATGTGAGTGGCAATTGTACGTAAGCCTTCATCACTTTAGGAAGCACGCTCTACGCCCAAGTGGTTACATCTTCTACTCCGAAAAACACCATACTGCCCTTTCTCAACACAGAAAGTATCTTAAATGGGCCATGCTCACTATATACAAGTCTAAAATATATTCCTGTGATCAGAGTTTTTATCCAGGTTGTATGTTGGTGTACGCTTCCTCTTGCTTTTTTACGGAACAAGAGCATACACCCTACAAAATATTCCAAGATACTAGGTACTAAAAGTTCTCACTATGGAGAAATGAAATAAGCAACGAATATCCACTGTTCCATTGAGTGTAGGTTTAGTTTCTTGGAGGGTAGTAACGAACAACCACAATGCACTGGGGCCATCTAGTTGGGGGTGTCACTCCTCTTGTTCAATTTGCGTATCTAAGCAGGCTCGAAAGTTTGACGTCTCTGAAGTTGAAATGAAAGAAATGATTTCCGGATTCTACACTGTTACGCTTTATTATTCGTGACGTTTCGGTCTCTGCTGAGACCTTCACCAAACCATTCATCTCTGAAGTTGTCTACTTCTGAGAAGAATCTAGAGCCTCAATAAGCAAGATGACTGTTGGAGATTTGCGGACGGTGACAAAGATAATGCTTAATAGATTCTTCATCTTTCTCGCAACCTTTGCAAAGGCTCTCGCTCGCGATCCGCAACCTGAATGCGTGCAGCTTCAGCAAGTAATGACTGTGGCCAGGCCGACAATAGTTCGGACGCTATACTGACTACGTTGTAACAGCTGGGTTGTGATGTTTTTATTCGGTTCTTCCGGAAAGGATTTGGTCGTTCTGCAGCTATCTAGCTGCCGCTATCTCGTGAGAAAAGAATTCAAAATAGTTTGTTTCAAGTTAGTTTTCAGCACTGTAGGTGCTACATCGGCTGACTTCCTAATGGAGTTAATGTTTAGAGATCCTTGCCGCGCATGTTTTGCGGCACAAGTTTTGAAATAACAATTGTTAAATCTTTTCGTAGTTTTAAAGTATAATTCTTGAAACTGTTAAAATTCTTATTCAAGAAAATTTAAATAATTCTTCATTATAAACCTTAGAAATTCTTTAGAGTTAAACAGTTTTAGTTGTGTGTACTCCCAATTTCAAGTAATGACTGTTTCAAACGAAAGACTTAAGACAGTAACTTGATCAATTAAGAACTTTATAAGTTTGAGTTTCTATATTGCAAACAAGAATGTTATTAATGAATTCATAATCGCAATCGACACGATTATGAAATTTGAATTATTTCTTTAGTGTTAATTAATTAATTGTTAAACTATTAAAATTTTGTTCGCAATATATCTGTTGTATTTTCCAGTCCACTAAATCGAACAAGAGGAATAGTTCTTGTCCTCTTTATTTTTCTTGGGACGACTTAACTCATTTTAATCTTTGATATTCGAATAGAATAAAGATATGAAAATATATAGGCAGGATATGCGATTATAGCCAGCGTAAGCAAATGCTTTCCAAAAATTTTAATGCACAACTATTATTAAGTTTTAATGTGTTCTAGGTTCAATCAGAGATGGCCACTATATTCTATCAGTCACACCGCAGCAATCTATTTGTGACCTAAATTTCCCCATGACCCATCGTTTTCAGGAGAAGCCCCCTCACCTATTTATATCAATTTTCCATAATTTAGAGAGATGAAAAGGATTATTTTAGTCTTTAAATTCGTTTTGAGGTGTTAGTGAGGTGAAAAGATCTAAAGCGTGAACCTTTCTGGCTAGGAGCTAGATTAGGAGAAGACTTGCCTCCTTAAATTCTAAAAAAATCATTAAAAATTATAAATTTTTTCCGGGTTTTTTCCCAATGGAAACAAATGGCTAACATGAAATGCAAAAAAAAATCCATCTGTCTGTACGCCGTACGTATACGCACATTAACTCCCAAACCCTTCAGATAGAAGTTAATTTTTAGGTGTATTTTTGTAGATGGATTAAAGGGCAGACGGGGGAACGCTAAAACCGAAAACTAAGAATTCGAATATCTCAACCATGGTTCTAGCTAGTAAACCGAAAATCAAGAAAATATGGTGGCGTTTGTATGACAAACTTTAAAAATAAATAATTTAATTTTTTTATCCATTGGTGTCCGAAAGAGGGAGCTGAAAACAAATTGTCGGTCAAGTCTTTTTTCTAAATGATTATATCTTTGAAATTACTTTTAATAAAAAAATCATTGTTTTTAAGACCATTAAGATGACATGCAGATCCACCGGAACCAGCTTAGTGAGAGGCTTATTATTGTAAGGGAGAGGGTCAGGGAGGATGCAAAGAAAAACATTTAAAAATGAATATCTCAACTATCTCTTAAGCTATGTAATTGAAACTTTGAACAAATATTAAGATATATGTTACTAGCAAAATATGAGAAAATTATAACCTTTGGACATAATAGCAGTGGAGGAAAATGGGGACCCTTTCTAAAATCGTGCGCTTTTCAAAATTTCAAACCGTAAAATCTGAAAACTGAGAACAGATATCAAATTGAAATTTGGTCAGACTGTAAAACTACATAGTTTTTAATTTTGGTAAAGATTTTAAGTAAGCAAAAATGTCGAAAATTTTGAGTGATTTTTTAAGGGCTCTGGTGTAAGATACAAAATTTGAATTTTCCTTACATCTATTATCAGTTATAGAACAAATTATTATTTTTTCTCCACGCATATAGAACATAAATAATAATTTGTTTCACAATTGTTTTCCACCGAATGGGAGGGGGTCTAACGTGCGCAAGGTATTTCATGAGCAATGAAAAAAACACATAAACTGCAATTTTTTAATGAAATTTTAAGGCGGAAACGTGAAAATTGACGAAATGCATTTAAAAAAAATCCCTAAAAGTAGGAAATATTAACTGGTCGTACTTTTTCGACCATTTCTAAGAAATCAGTTATCACCTTACTTTTAAAAGCTATCCGTTTTAATTTTTTGCACGAAAGCTTTTGTAAAGAGTTAAAATGAATGAATTGCGTCAAACGATTTGAAATCGCACCCGTCCTTCTATTTCTATTTTCACTTATTTTGTACATATTCCAGTTTCCATATTCCACATTCAAATACTCCTGCTTTGTTCTTACTTTATTTACTTGACATTAATCTTAATTAACCAATTTAGCTCTAATTACCCTTCACACACCCAATTTACCCCATTAACCTCATTCTACATATTTAAAATCATAATCTTCGGTAGTTATAGATCAGTTTGATAAAGGTCTGAGCAGAGACCGAAACATCACATTTAATAAAGCGTAACAGTTTGAAATCCGGAAATCTTTCTTCCAATTGATTTACTGTACAATTATGCCACGCGAGTGTAAAAATCATCCCGATAGCTTCTGCTATGATTGCTGGAAATTAACTTTCAAAGCGCAACGGAAATGCTTCTTAAAACTGCCTACAAATTGTACTTTGATTGCGAAGTTGGCGATTACGACAAGGATAGGGTTCCAACAGTGTGCTTCGCTACTTGTTACAGAAGGTTGACCAAATGGCTCAAAGATACGCGTAAATCAATGCCATTTGCTTTGGCCATGGTTTGGCGCGAACCTCGCTGTCATCTCACGAAATGTTGCTTTTGTATGACTTCCAGCCTCGGGGTCTCTGGCAAGAGTAAGCATACAATTCAGTATCCAAATATTCCTTCAGCTCTAATACCATTTCCTCACAGCGAATCTTTTCCAATCCTAGTGCCCCAAAAAGTATACTTTAGAGCTAGAAACGGATTTGATAAACTTTGAGCCACAATCTGCACTATCAAAGATCCGTCCATCGATGATGAAGAGTGTTCAGCAGATTCAGTTCATCGACAACCTCACCTCGTTACTCACTCGGAGTTAAATGATATTGTCATGGACTTGGAGTCACCTAAGAGAAAGTTTGAACTTCTTGCATCCCGACTTCAGCAGAGGCATCTCTTAGAAAACGACGTAAAAATCTCTACAGCCAGTTTACCTCCTTGCTAAAAATGTTCATGTTTTAGATATTTTCACTTCTCTAACCCCTCAAAAGGAATTCGAAGGCTAAAATAATCCTCTCCCAAAAACAGTGGGTATTGGGGAAAAACGAGGGTCATAATCGGATTCTGGAGCTCATTTTACACAAGAATCAGCAGAAATGGTGTCTAGCATCGAATAAACAAAACTTTTTGTCGTACAGTGTTATCCATCCAATTAATTCCATCTATACATATAAATATAATTGTAGTGTTTGTCTGTTATTTGTTTATAAATGTCTATAAATAAGTGTTTTGCTTTATTTTAGCAATAATTAAGCAGAAACAAACGTTTTCCAAATTTTCTCTGTCTGCCTGTCTTTCCGGTTTTCACGCAAAAACGTCTGAACCGATTGTAATGAAACTTTCACAGTTTATTAGATATGCACCGAGATGTAATCTGCATGTGGTCTTATTTCAATACCTCCACGCCTTCCATCCCCTCCCATACAAAATGACTCATTTTCAAAAATATATAATAATTAAATTTTCTTCAAAACCATTGAAGCAAATCATTTGAAATTTAGAACATACTATTTTTATCAGAAATGTGATCTATACTATACAAATTATTTGAATCCCCCTACTCCTTCCACCATCTCCCATACAAACTGCACTTTTTCATAAAATGCTATTCACCAATTTTCTCAGTACGTGTAACTTTCATCGAGCTTAAATGTTGTACTTTATCCTTAATTTTCATTATTATTAATATCGGGAAAAAATTAACCGAGTAGCTTTACCCCCTCCCGTACAATGTGATACAATTGCACGACTTTACAAATAAACTGCCAACAAGTCGGGCGAAACTTTATTATTCTTGGGACAAGTTGCGTATGTGTGGAAAGTCAATATGCAGGTTAGAGTTGTTAGGGAAGACTAAGTGAAACCGGGTTCTTGGGCAGGGCAACTGTCAATTTAACACTTTGCGGAAACGTTCAAAAGCTCCAGTACATATAATCAATATTTCATTCCTTTATTTATCCAAGTTTGAGTGTTTGTGAGGAGTGGGGTGAGGGGTGATAGTAAGAGTGGGTGGATGGTAATAGTTTTTAATTGATTGCTTGAATCACGTCCAATATTCTCTGCATAGAATGTCAGTTTCATAGACGAAGTTCCATAGAATTTTCATAGGATTCGGTGTATTTTACATACATTCACGAAACCAAACATTTGTATGGGAGGGGGTAGAGGAGGTAGGGGAATCGTAAAATTTGTGATGCAATTTTATTTCTTTTCTCTTGTAGTGTGCTCGTACAAAATTTCAAGTTCGTAGCTTTTAATTTGTTGGTTATTAGTTGATTCAATGAAATTGGTCGAAATGATACTTTTGTATGGGAGGGGGTAGAAGGGCAAGCGCGATTGCAAAACTTTTAAAGTAATATCATTTCAATTATTTTTATAAGTTTTTGAGCAAAATTTGAAATTGGTAGCTTTTAAGAGTTAGCTGATAACTGATTTCCTAAAAATGCTCGAAAAAATAATTTTGTATGGGAGGGGGTAGAAGAGGTAGAGGAATCGCAAAACTTGTGACGCAATTTTCTTTTTTATATCTTTTAAGGTGCTCGTACAAAATTTCAAGTTCGTAGCTTTTAATTTGTTGGTTAGCAGTTGTTTTATTGAAATTGGTCGAAATCATGCTTTTGTATGGGAGGAGGTAGAACGGCAAGTGTGATCTCAAAAATTTTGACGCAGTTCTATTTCAACTATTTTCAAATGATTTTGTGCAAAATTTCAAATTGATAGCTTTTACGAATTAGGTGATAATTGATTTCTTAAAAATGGTCGAAAAAATCATTTTGTATGGGAGGGAGTAGAAGCTTTCAAGGTATTCGACCAGTTTATATTTCATTCTTTTAAAGAATTTTTTTAAATGCATTTCGCAAGTTTTCAAGTTTCTACCTTTAAATTTCATTCAAAAATTTTCAGTTTATTTGGTTTTTTCATTGCACATGAAACACCTTGTGCACGGTAGACCAGGGGGGTCGGTGCATAACAATTGTGGAATTTTTATTATTTTTTCTGTATGTACAACAAATAGATGTATCAACACGGAAAATTTAAATTTTGTATCTTTCACCAGAGCCCTTAAAAAATCACTCAAAATTTTCGACATTTTTGGTTACCACCTCCCTCCCCTTACACCTCCCAACGTAAAATTTTTACAAAATTTAAAAACTACCTAGTTCTACAATTTGACAAAATTTTAATTTGATATCTGTACTCAATTTTGAATTATAACGGTTTGAAATTTTGGAAAGTGCATCATTTTTGAAATGCTCCCCATTTCCCCCCACTACTATTTTGTCCAAATGTTATATTTTTCAGGTATTTCTCTAGTATAGCTTAGTATAGGTTCCAAGATTCAATTACATAGCTTAATAAATAGCCGAGATATTGATTTTTAAGTGTTTTTCTTTGCACCCCCCTTGACCCTCCCCCTTACAATAATTAGCTTCTATCTAAACTGATTCTAGTAGATCTTAATATTATCTTAACGGTCTCAAAATATCAATTTTTTATGGGAAGTAATTTCGAAGATATAATCATTTGAAAAAAAAATTCGGCCGACAATTGGTTCTTAGCCCCCCCTTTTTGCACCCCAATGGATAAAAAAATTAAATTATTTTCAAAAGTTGTCCCACAAATCCCTCTATATGTATGTTGAGTTTTAGCTTCCTAGCTGTTACCATGGTTGAGATATTTGAATTCGTATTTTTCGGTTTAAGCGTTCCCCCCGCCTCCCCCTAAACCCGTACACCCCCCAAAATGGGTATCCGCCTGAGATCCGCAACTATCTACAATCCCCCCAAAAATGAACTCTCTATCTTGAAGGGTTTGGGAGTTAATGTGCGCTGAGCGTACACGTCGGCGTACGGCGGACGGCGTACAGACAGACGGATTTTTTTTTTTGCATTTTTAGGCTAATTTAGTCATGAAACGCGAAAAAACAAAATTTCAGGGTAGCAAATTTTTTTTTTTTCCCAAGTCGATCACAATACTTTATTATTAAAATAATAAAGTAAAATTAGATTTTCTTGAAAAGCGTGAATGATGCAGGTCTAAAATTTAAAATATATCAATTGCATAATGATTACAGTTGTTTCTCGAAAATTCCCGTAAAATCCCCTACTCCTTCCAGCACCTCCCATACAAACTGCACTTTTTCATGAAATATTCTAAACTAATTTTCCCAATACATATAACTTTCATCGAGCTAAAATTTTGTACTCAATCCTTAATTAGGATTATTAATATCGGTAAAAAAATTAACCGAGTAGTTTCACTCCTTCTACCCCCTCCCATACAATGTGACACAATTCCACGACCTTACGAAAATTCGATTTTCTTAAAAAGCATGAATGATACAGACCTGAAATATAAAATATATCAATTGCATGATCATTATAGTTGTTTCTCGAAATATCACCAAAAACCCCCCTTTCCTTCTACCACCTCCCATACAAATTGCACAATTTCATTAAATTCAATGCACTAAATTTCTCAGTACCTACTCAATTTTTGAAGCTTAAATTTGGTACAAAACATTTTTATAGCCACTCTAGCATGATTTGAAACAAATTAGTTCAGTGCAGCCACTTCCCATGCAAAATTTCATACTATCACAAAAATTTCGATTTCATCTATAGTATCGTATGATTGGGCTCTACGCACAATCGTAGTCCTGTTACGTTTTCAAGATTAATGTTATTTTGTTTGGGCTTTTTTTTAATTAACACAAGCTATAATTATTCACATGTCCTTAATGCTCTTTAATAAGTATATGAACTCAAATCACGGGATTGATTTGATCACGAGCCTCTCCTATTCTAATGCGAGTATCATGGTATCATTCTTAATAATTTATGGTTCTGATTCCAACAAAATACAAAATATTGTGTTCAAAGAGCCATTAAAGTAAGCAGATTATATATCCCACATAACGTATTACTAACTACATATACGATTTTTATGCGGATGAAGTCGCGGGCGTTTGCTAGTTCTAAATATTATTGAATTTTTTTCTGCCGACCAGTTTTCAGCAAAGACTAAAATAAATTCGGAAATCTTTTCTTTAATTACGTCTCGTCATTCCAATTTTTGAAAACTAAATTTCTCGTTTTAGTGAAGCTAAAATCAAGGAAGGAGTTTTCTTGGGCCCCAGATTATTTATTTATTTAAGAATTCATCAACATATGATTAGTTACAAATGAATTAACGTTAAAAACCCGTGAAATGGAAGTTATCGGTTTGCGCTGGCCGTAATTAGTTCGATGGAATGGAATGTCGAGAAGTACGCAATCTCTCACGGATCGATAAGGTATTTTGAAATTAATTTTACTGCGACTGCCGCATAAAGAATAAAACGCCTATATTCGAGTGACCCCAACGAAAGTAGTTGAAGTCGTTCTTGATAAGAGGAAGACATATTGGATCTGACCAGGGAAAATTTTTGAGAGCAAATCTTAAAAATCTTCGCTGTACAAACTCTATCCTATTGTTATGAATAGCATAATACGGAGTCCAAACAGGGCAGGCATATTCAAGAATTGAACGAACAAGCGCACTGTAAAGTGTCTTTGTAATGTAGGGGTCATTAAAGTCTTTACACCATAGTTTTGCAAAGCCCCAGTTTAGCCTTGATAACAATACAATTACCATGGTCGTCGAAGGTAAACTTATCATTGAATAGTACACTTAAATCGCGTACTTTGCTTAATTTCTGTAAAGCAATTCCCTCTAAAACATAGATAAATTCTAATGGACTTTTCTGGAAAAAGATGCCATGGTGCACTTTCCAACATTCAAAGGCATACAGTTTAAGGTACACCAGTCAAAAAATAGCTTAATGTCATTTTGCAAAAGTAGATAATCATTCCTACAGGTAATAGTACGAAATATTTTCGCATCGTCAGCATACAAGAGAATATTTGAGTTAGAGATGACCGAACTCACGGCATTAATAAATAAAATAAACAGAAGTAGACCAAGATGACTACCCTGAGGTACACCAGAAGTGCTTGGAATAATCGATGAGACAGCATCTCGAAATTGCACTTGTTGGGTACGATTAGAAAGATAGGATTTGATCCACTTAGTAAAAATAGTACGAAATTCGAGTGATCAAAGCTTGTGAGTCAGTATGCTGTGATTAATTGTATGAAATACTTTGCTAAAATCTGTATATATACAGTCAACTTGTTTGCCTGCTTCAATCGATGGAATCGAAAATTTGAAAATTCTAGCAGGTTTTTTTTTGTGAAAATACCTGTGGTGAACCCGTATTGGGTTGGGCAAATTACTGATTTGCAATGAAAGTACAGCACGTCACAGACAATTGCATCGAATAATTTTGGAACACTATACAGTCTAGCTATAGGCCGGTAATTACATACATCATTCCTTTTGCCTTTCTTGAACAGGGGAGTTATTGTCGAGTATTTCCATAAACTAAGGAAAACCCCACAACGAAGAGATGCGTTAAAAAAGGAGCTCAATGGAGATTAAAGTGCAGAAGAGCATATTTTAAGCACAAGAGAAGGAATACCATCTGGGCCGCTATTAAAACTCTCAGCGATGTTCGTGATGAACTTCGATACAGTGGGCTCATCAATACAGACATCCTTCATCTCTAGTGTAGTAGAGTAAAATTGCAAATTTTGTCAAGTATTGAAAATTCTTAAAATTAATGTCACAGTCTGGGGTATCAAATGCAGCACGGAAATGATCGCCAAAAAAGTTATTAATTATTTTGGGGCCGTCGCTAACTTCCTCAAATTCAATCCTTGAGAGACAATACCTCTTACATGCTTTAGTTTTCAAATTCCTAAGATTTATTAAATCGTCGTCAAACTATGGAAATCTTTAACATGAACCATCACTTGTAACCAGCACGCACCGAGTGTGTGCTGACCATGCGGTCCTAATCGGGAGCGGGACGGATAAGAAAAACGCGACTTGTTAGTAGGACTGCTGATCAACAACTGTACTGTTTTTATTTCTCTTAATTTATATTAGGTATTACAACAACACAATATTTTAATTTTTATTCTTCTAGGTTGGTATAGTAATTCAGGTACTGGTAATTCGGAAACATTATTAATACTTGAGTGGCTATATACATTATTTGAATTCATTATTTTAATGTCGTACCGCTACAGTACCCCCTCCTTAGCGTAGCGATTATTAGAAAAAAAGGGAGGTACGTAATGAGATAAGTAGCGTGTTGAATAATATGATAATAATAATGATCATGGTTTTTTTATAGTGAAAACCTGATTCTTTTCTTTGTGATTGAGTTTAGATTTTCATTGGGGTTAAGCATTCTGAATGCTGGTTTTAATCGGTCGATTGATATGGACTTGTTTTTACCGTTGATTACTACCACGAAATGCTTCCTGAGTCTCTTAACGACTTCGTGTGGTCCTTCATAAGGAGGGTGAAGATTGGGTTTTACCTTGTCTACTCTAACGAAAACGTGAGTGCAAGAGTTTAATGTTTCTGGGACAAAATGGTGAGATTTATGGTTGGAACGGGGTTCAGTTATGCGAAGCTCTCGCATCTGTTTTCATAATCTGTCAATGAAAGTGTCTATACTGGAGTCGTCAATTATTTGATTGTTGCCGAAAAATTCGCCTGGGATTCTTAGTGCTTGGCCATAAACCATTTCTGCGGGCGAGCACTTGAGATCTTCTTTGATGTTGACTCTTATTCCGAGCATAACGAAAGGCAATTCTTCGCTCCAGTGTATAGTGTTGCATCGAGACATGAGTGATGCCTTTAATTGTCTGTGAAAGCGCTCTACCATACCGTTCGATTGTGGATGGTAAGCGGTAGTTCTGATTCTATTGATTCCTAGGAGTTTCTGCAATTCAGTGAATATTTTGGATTCAAACTGCGAACCTTGGTCGGTGGTAATTGTTGCAGGTACTCCAAATCGAGGAATATAGTTGTTGGCAAAGGTTTTGGCAACAGTCTCGGCAGATATATTTCGTATAGGGTAGGCTTCAGGCCATCTCGTAAAACGATCGACAATTGTAAGGATGTATAAATTTTCATTGGATGGAGAAAGAGGGCCAACAATATCTAGGTGGATGTGATTGAATCGTCCATCTGGGCTTTTGAATTTTCCGGGCTCTGATTTAGTATGTCTTTGTACTTTGGATTTTTGGCATGCTAAGCACGATTTGGCGAATTGATTTATGTCTTTGTTCATTTTGGGCCAGAAATAGCGAGTAGAAATTAATTTTCTTGATGCTCTGATTCCTGGGTGTGAGAGTGAGTGCAATTTTTGGAACACTTCGTATCTCAATGGTGTTGGTACAAATGGTCGAGCCTTGCCAGTGCTTGTTTCGCACCATAGTTTCTCGTCCGTTAAAGGGATATCGACGAGTTCCAATTTCAATCTGGAAGATTCGCTGTTTGTTTGAGAAAGAAAGGCCTTTAAGTCAGAGTCGGATTTTTGATGTTTGATAAAATCGTGTTTATCGACATTGATTTTAATTGATGATATTCCCGTATTTATTCGCGATAGGCAATCTGCTACGTAATTGTCCTTGCCACTTATATGGCAAATGTCTGTGGTAAATTGAGAGATATACTCCAAATGACGAGTTTGTCTTGGACTACGTTCAGTTTTAGATTTTATGGCATAGACTAGTGGTTTGTGGTCTGTATAGACAACAAAAGTTCTGCCTTCGACGAAGTAACGGAAATGCTTGATTGATAAATAAATGGAGAGCAGTTCACGATCGAAAGTCGAGTATTTTGTCTCAGCTGGTGATAGTTTCCTGGAGAAGAAAGCTAATGGTTTCCAACATTGGTCTTGATATTGCTGCAGCACTGCACCCACAGCTTTGTCTGAAGCGTCGCTGGTGATGCTGAGCGTTGTATCGTTTTTGGGATATACGAGGAGTGTTGCATTCGCTAGAGCGGCTTTTATCTCTTCGAACTTGTCTTGGCATTGTTTTGGCCAGAGAAAAACTGTTTTTGGATTCTTTTTTTTGTCTTGTTGTAAGAAAGATAGGTGCGAGTGGATAGGTGCTAATAATTCGGCTAATTTTGGCACGAATCGGTGGTAGTAGTTTACCATGCCGGCAAACCTTTGTACTTGTTGGATTGAAACAGGTGTTGGAAAATCTGAGATGGCTTTTATTCTGTCTCGTGATGGGAGGATTCCATCCTTAGAGATCGAATGGCTCAGAAATTCAAGGTTCTCAGCTCCGAAAACGCATTTAGAAGGTTTGATTGTTAATCCAAACTGTGATAATCTGTTGAAAAGAAGTTGTAAATGGGTTTGATGCGTTTCTTTGTCAATGCTAGCCACTAATATGTCGTCTATGTAAACGAATACAAAATCCAGCCCGCTTATGACTTCGTTCATGAAGCGCTGGAAGGTTTGTCCAGCGTTTCGAAGTCCGAAACTCATCCTAGGGAATTCGAATAAACCAAATGGAGTTGTGATGGCTGTTTTGTGAATGTCCTCTTGAGCGACGGGGATTTGGTGATAGGCTCGGAGTAAGTCGATTTTTGAGAAGATGCGACAGCCGGTGAGGTTCATAGTAAAATCCTGTAAGTGAGGAATGGGGTAGCGGTCCGGAATTGTCGCTGCGTTTAATCTTCGATAATCTCCGCAGGGTCGCCATTCCGTGTTTTCTTTCTTCTTCACTAAGTGGAGTGGTGATGATACTGGGGAAGAAGAAGGTTGGCAAATCCCTAACTCGATCATGTGTTTAAATTCGAGCTGGGCGGCACGGAATTTTTCGGGATCTAGGCGACGTGGTTTAGAGAATGGTAGTGGTCCTTCGGTTAAGATGTGATGGACAACACTATGTTTAGCTGGATGGCTGAAGTTGATGGGCGCGGTTAGTGATGGAAAGTTTCGTAATATTTCGCCGTATGTGCTATCCAGGGAGTAGTTTATTGGACTAGGTACGTCGCAGTTAATTGTTATTGCGTTTATAGATAGTTTTGTTTTACTATCAATTATACGTTTGCCTTTCAAGTCGACTACTAGTCCAAATTTTACCAAAAAATCGGCCCCTATAATGGGTTTGTTAACTCGGGCGATTATGAAATCGTGTAAAAATGAGCGACGCAAACCGAGATCAACTTCAATCAATTTGATTCCGAAGGTGTCGATAGTTGAGCCGTTCGCGGCTGAAAGACAGAAATCGTTATTTTTCTGATATTTGGCAGTAAGTGGGTTGCAAGGTATTACTGACCGGTCAGCGCCCGTATCAATTAAAAAATCTAAGTTATTTTTCTGTCTCTTACGAAAAGGCGACGGCTTGTTTTTAGCACCCCACCACCGGCCGCTTGGATAGTGGGGTGTTTTGGTTTGTCGAAAGCTGGGAAGTTGCTAACGGATTGGTATTGTTAGAGTAATTGCATGGTTGAATGCACTTCTTAGCTTTATTTCCGAAGTTAAGATGATACCAACATGAGATCTGGCTACCGTTGGATCTACTTCTGCTGTTCGATCGGTTTCGGGGGAAACTTCTTCCCCTGCTTGTTGATCGTGGGTTTCTAAAATTTTGAGAAATCATAGTTTTTAACTCCGAGATTTCACGTTCCAGTTTGTCTATTTTGATGTGCGCGGAGCAGGATTTGGTGTGAGTCTCTTTGGAGTTAGAACTGACAGTGGAAATATTATTGGAAGAGCTCATGGCTTCCCATATTTTGTCGGCTGTATCCAATACGTTTGGGAAATCGTTGTTCATTTGAGGTATTAGCGCAATGCTGATTAGGTTGGGCAAACGGCTTATCCATAGCTTTCGAACTAGCTCTTCACCTAATGTTCCGCACGTTCCTGCCAGAGATCGCATTTTTCGGTAAAAATCGGATGGCTTTTTATCGCCTATCTCTTCGTTCGAAATTAACTTTTTTATCCGTGTTTCTATGCTTAGAGAATGTCTGTCGATGATAGACTTCTTTAAGAGCGAATACATATTAGAATTGGGAGGATTCTCAAGAATGTCTATAAGGGACTCAGCAACATCTTGTGGTAGTGAAGATACTAAATAATTGTATTTAGAGACGTCGTTCGTAATACGACTGATTGCAAATTGGGATTCAACTTGGATGAACCAAGTTGTGACGTTATTCGGCCAAAATGGTGGCAATCGGATTCGCATGTTGCTCAATTCTCCGCTGTTGGGGATTGAAATTGATGTGTTTTCGTTTTGACGATTGTTAATGTTTGGAGGATCGTTTGGTTCGAGTTTTTTGCTAGGATTGGCGATCCCTTGGGAGTCATAGTTATTGTCATGCTCGGGCATGGTTTTTTTTTTTTTTTTGATATAGAAAAATCCTTGTATATTTTGAAAAAGAAATAAAGAAAATGTATGTAGCCACTGTAGGTATTTTACACGATAATTTTGAGAATTGAAATTGAATTCAGGTTATAATAAAATGCCTAGTGACTGGAATGAATTTTTGAAAATTATGTTTAAACTTAACTTAAATGTGTTGTATTTTTATATTTATATATAGGAATTCAATCGTTTCTTTCGAGTTTTTATCAACTTTGAGTTTTAATGTTGTTTTATAGTTAGATTGTGAGAAATCGTAAATGTATAATTTAATTATCGATTTAATAATAGTAATAATAATAGTTAATGTATGAAATTTAATTGTAATAATGATAATATTTAGTGCATAAGATTTGATGATAATAATGATAATAGTCAATGCATAAAATTTAATGATAATAATGATAATATTTAATTCATAATATTTGATGATAATAACGATGATAATCGATGCGTAGAATTTAATGATAATAGTGGTAATATTTAATTTATAAAATTTGATGATAATTGTGATGAGAGTCGATGCATAAAATTTAAGTATTCCTAGATTGTTATCTTAGGTGTTGGTCGCTGTTGACGTTTGGCTTTCGTGCCGTACTGGTTGCTTGCGTGTGACAGCGATCGATTGATTGTGCTGCTAATTATGCTATCGATGCTGTGCAGCTATTATCATTGTTGTTTAATTGTTATGATTTGTAATACCCACTTGCTGTTTTAGTTTTTTTTTTTTTTGATGTTCGACCTTCCGGGAGAATGCCCGATCAACTCCGCTTGCGGTTCGATGCCTGCAAATAGCGAGGCCGTGTCTCTGGATGTGATGTTTTGGAATGGGTTGATTGCGACACGATGGGCATCAAGTCGGTAGACACACGGGAGTGTGGTATTTATAGGAAGGTTCGCTCGAACTGAATGTTATGCGAAGGAAAAAAAAATCGTTTGCACTTCACTTGAATTGTTTGGGTTTTTTTTTTTTTATTTGTAAAAATGATTTTTATGGCGGGGTTTTGTAGGTTAAATTTTGGGGGGCCATCGTAAATTTGTTGTATTTTTTATATGGGGCGACGTCAGATGTGCTTGCGGCTCGGAAGCCCTGTTATCCGCACATCTGTGAAAGAAGCTCGATTGGCGTCCGCGAAATCGGGAAAAATCGGCTGCAGCGTCGTCGATCGGAGGCTCCGCGGTCGCAAATTAAATAAGAAAATCACTCGTCTACGGGAGGGTATGATCCGCGTGCACACTTTTTCTTTCGCCACTTATTGCAAAACGTTGTTCGCGTCTATGGGAAAAAAAAAAAAAAACCGCGTTTGGAAATTCTGCAAACGCGTGGATTGTTGCATGGCGCGAATAACTGTATGTTGTATGGCGACGAAACGGAGCGAAAAGTCGGGTCCGAATGAAGATTTGCCGTCCGGAAAGTACTTGAGTCACGAAAATGAGACGACTTTTGGTACGCGAGATTTCTAGTCGCGCGAAAATTTTCGATTTTTTTTTGATGGCGTCTCTTAATTGCGACGTCGGGGTCACCAATGTGCTGACCATGCGGTCCTAATCGGGAGCGGGACGGATAAGAAAAACGCGACTTGTTAGTAGGACTGCTGATCAACAACTGTACTGTTTTTATTTCTCTTAATTTATATTAGGTATTACAACAACACAATATTTTAATTTTTATTCTTCTAGGTTGGTATAGTAATTCAGGTACTGGTAATTCGGAAACATTATTAATACTTGAGTGGCTATATACATTATTTGAATTCATTATTTTAATGTCGTACCGCTACAAGTGTAACAACCAAACTCCTATTCCAAGATTTAACGTTTATTAAACACTTGAATCGAATAGAAAACCATGTGTTACAACTTTGTTTCCAACTTCGATTTCGTTCTACTAGAAAATTTCATGTAAACAAAATCTATTACCGCATAGCATTCTATATATACTCACGAGTATATGTACTTGGGTAATAACATTAAAAGCAATTCCAAACAAATCGCACTAAGTGCTCAATTGTGACAACCCATTTACTATCTAGCTAATGGAGTAAATGCAGCACATTTCTTCAATTGCACGGCCAACTGAAATTTTTCACAGCGCAATCTCAGAATTTCTTATACTATAGATGTTTATACCTTACAGTCGTACATTTAACGCCTTAATTATAAGCACATTAAATGCTGAGAAATTACTCTCAGTTATCAGGTGCTCCAAGTAAAATTGCAACACTACATTATTACAAACAGTTTTCTTATTGCCAAATCGAGAAAATTATAGCACATTTAAATAATGTTGGTAAAATTAAACGTACCTATTAAATGTTTTTCCGTTGGAATCGTTACAATTTACCGAGTTAATTTAAATTCCAAGCTAAATAATGACATCTAAACTTTTCTTTAGTTATTTGAATAATTACAATTTATTTTAGTTAACTTATAATCTTTTTTTGCAAGGTTAAAAAAAATGTAGATGGCTTCATTAATATTAAAATGAATTAAGTCCAAACCTATACTGTATGCAATTTCATTATTGTTTACGTGATCAGAAAAATCTTATGATAAATCAAAATTTTCCCATCATTACTTTCTCCTTACCACTTGTCTAGTACTTAAGCGAAGAAAATTATCCGAAAATGATAAATAGTAGACGTGAAAATAGCTTCTTTTAGCGAACCCTTTAATGAAAATCCTAACCATAATTACATCTAAATGCGTCTGGAAATGTGTTAAATGTTTTTTTTTTTTTTTTTTTGAAAGTTAAACTGTTATGATCGATTTTGTAAAAATTTACCAAATTATGATAATTTGGTATTTTTACGATCATTGTTAATTGATCTGTCTAGTTGTTATGCCACTATCGATTCGCTTACCAAATCAATGAAATTTGGACATCAACATATCATAATGGTAATCATTTATGGAAGTTTATTTGGTTTTGTTTTTTCTCGCTAAATCGTTTTCCTTTGTGAACTGAATTTCATCATAATTTAGATCAAATGCGAAATAAAGATCGATTACAGAGTTTTGATATTTTGAAATCTCGATGTGATATAAATATTGGATAAATTAACGATTCAGTGACAAATATGGTAGCATATTTTTTTTGTAGGTACGTTTGAATATTATTGATTGATGTTATTTCATCTAGAATAACACACAGCAGGGCTTTAGATTATTATCAGATAATTACGAATCGCCTAAAGAAGGGCGAAATAAAATGAGCAAGATATGGGTACTATCGAATCCAAAACAAATAGTTAGATCTTTGTATTGATAAATAGTTCGATTAATTCAATTCACTTTCGCTTCGGCGCCTACAACTTTTCCTCAACTTTCGTTACAATTTCCAACAATATCAAAATATTTTAATGTTAATTAATTATTTATCTTGTTGTAACTGCGTTGATTCAATGCATTTCCCTCATTAGACTATTATATAAGTACATTCGAGTGTTGTATTCACAATTGAACAGGCTCCATATTAATAGTCAGATATTACAAACCTGCTACAGTTTCCATAGTTTCCATCTTTTCCTTGCCTATATAAACCTAGCTAATCTATATTTCAATTTCTTTCGCTGAATTCTCAAGTATTACAAGACCATTTTCATATTCCTACCTGTTGCTTAATTTAATCGTGTTTGTATCGCGGTCACAGACGTAATAAAATAAAAGTCAATTTATCGTATGTTTAGGTGCTATAAGCAATAAAACAATAAAACAAAACCCTCTGTTCAGTAGACTTTAACTTCTTTAGAAATGTTGATTTGAAGTTCGATAAATAGCCAGATGTTTTGAACGGAGCGCGCTTTTAATGCCAACCAACACCCAATTTTGTTATTAACAATTTCCTATGTCACTTCATCGCCTATAGGTCGGACGATCATTAGCTATGAAGAAGGTTTAAGTGTTTAAATGTTTCATAGTTGTGTAGTTTTTAATGGTTAGTGGCATTTTACAAGATTAAACGATAACAATCAAAAATTGTGCTTGGGGAAACTTGGTCGCTTGTTAGAAATTGCCAAATCATTGTATATTGGTAATTTGCCATACCTGTGGAAATTAATTTGATTGCAATAGAGAAATAATTGATTCAGAGGTGCAGATAAGATAAGATGGAAAGTTGTTGATTCTAATTATACTCTAGATAAAATCTGAGAGTATTATAAGTTTGCCACAAAGTTTGTAACACTAAGAAATTAGGCTCGGAGAAAAAAAATACTGATAGAGAAGTTCATATAATCACTCGAAAATTTCAAAACCGGATGTCCGTGTCGTCTCTAACTTGAGAACGCGTTGAGTTAAAAATTTTGTACACGTTGCTTTTGACAACAAAGTATGATGAAGTTCGTGAACGGGCCTAATCGCTCTACCCCTTCTACCCCCTCCCATATAAAATGACACAATTTGAAAATAAACGGATTCGCTCGAAAAAATTAAAAGCTCTTGATCTGAAATTTGGAATCTATTACTTTGATGATGATCTCAATCTGCCGTATAAAAACTATTTACGTCATCTACCTCCTTCCACCCCTCCCATGCAAACTGCACTTTTTCATGAAATTCTCTACACCAATTTACGTACTGAACGTATAAAATTTATCGAGCTGAAAATATGCACTAAATATTTATTTAGAATTATTAGTAATACCAAAAAAATGAAGACGATTAGTTTTACCTCTTTTAGTAAAATTTTGCAATTCGTCAATAAAAAGATTTGCTCAAAAAACATTAAAGCTGTTGATCTCAAATTTGGAATATATTACTTTAATGACAAAAAATAAAAATTACTTACGTCCTCCCCTTTCTTTCACCACCTCCCATACAAACTGCACTTTTTCATGAAATACTCGAAACAAATTTACTCAGTACATATAAAATTGATCGAGCTGAAATTGTGCACTAAATATTTATTTAGAATTATCAGAAAGACTAAGAAAAAATAAACGATTAGCTTCACTCCTTCTAACCTCTCCCATACAATTTACACAATTTTACTCCTTAAAAAAAGTTGATTTTCCTGAAAAGTATGAATGCAACATATCAAAAACATGATATTTATAGTTATTTCTTGAAAAGTCATTAGGAATTCGCCCTCCTTCTACCACCTCCCATACAAACTCCACAATATCAGTAAATCCATTACTCTAATTTTCTCAGTACCTTTTAAATTTTTGAATCCTAAATTTAGAATAAAACATAACAGATGAAATGAGAAAGAGTTCAATGTACTGGAAAATATGTCACCTCTAATTCTTTTGAATAATTAATAGTGACATTTGTATGGGAGGTGTTAGAAGCAGAGGAGGAAGGTTTGTAATTTTTGGATATGACACCTAATGTGTTATGCAAAATATTTCGTGCTGAATTTAAGGTTTGTAGCATTCATTATTTTCAATTGGACATAGTTTTCCTGAAATTGGGGCATTTGTATGGGAGGTGGCAGAGGAAGTGGAGGGGCTTAGAAGATTTTAAAACTGCTTATGGACATCATTATCGCCAGGCTTTGTTTCAATTTCAAAGTCGATAACTCTCATATGTTCGAAGAAGAAATGCTTTCCTTGTATTTATAATACAGATATTTATATGGGAGGGGTAGAAGGAGTGAAAAGGAGCAGATAATTTTTTTATCATTTATTGCAATTATTAAAAAACAAATTCTGGCAAAATTTTACGTTTGTACTTTTTCTAGTTTTAATGGAAATCGATATAATGCACTTAACAAAATTATGCATTTTTATGGGGGGGGGGGTTGAAGGAGTATACGGATAAAAACACATTTTTTTCTCGTTATTAATATTTTTATTTTTATACTTTATGCTAAATTTCAAGCTGATAGCTTTAACAGTTTCGAAGAAAAATAATTTAATTTAAATTTCAAAATTTCTTGAAATTTGTATGGGAGGGGGTACAAGAAGTGAGATGAAGTTGATAATTTTTTCAATACTGATTACAATTATAATAAAATTAATTCTGGCAAAAATTCATTTTTATAAGTTTCATTTACATTTTTCAAAATTGTGCATTTGTATGGGAGGGGGTAGAGGGAGTGACGGGATCCGATCAATATTCCGTCGTATTAATGACATCTATATCATAATACTTTGACCAAAATTTCAAGTCGATAGCTTAAATAGTTTCAAAGAAAAATCAATTTTTGAAAATTTTGGATTTTCGTGAAATTTGTATGGGAGGGGGTAGAAGGAGTGGAAGGAAGTAGCCCGTTCACGAACTTAAAGTTACGTTTTTGCCAAAAATGACACACAAAAATTTTTAGCACTATAGCTCAAAGCTTTCGAGAATTATGCTGTAGACAGACGGACAGACAGCAACTGCGAATCGAAGTTTTTGAGTTACAACAAATATTTCTGTACCCTTTGCGGCTCTGTGCGAGCATTGTTTCTTAGTGTTACAAACGGTAAGGCAAACACAATATACTCTCAGATTTCATCTAGAGTATAAACATTTTGATAGTGTAACATTCAATAATTTAACCATTTTGTAATAAACCCTTCTGGTACCTCTTATAAAAAAAAGCTCTTTCGGCACCACTGTATTATAGAAGAGCCACACGGCCACATACAAATTTTATTATATAAACCGTGGCCGGTACCCGCAGCAATCATTCTAAGCTCTTGCATTATACTAGGAATAGCTCTTGATCGGTCTTGAAAATAGAATCTTTTAGCAATGCACGAGCCAGACATGGACAAAACAGCATTTACCACGCCACAAGGAACATACTGTTTTAGAAGGATGCCATTTGGACTATGAAATGCAGCAGCAACGTTTCAAGGAATGATCGACAAAATTAAAATGAGATGTCATAATCATAAAATACTCGCATATTTAGACGATATCCTCATACTGTCCGAGTCATTCGATAATTTAAAAGCAGCAAAATTCAAAATATTCGACACTCAAAGAGAATTCCAGTTGCAAAATTACAGAGACAAATGTCAATTTGGCTGTCCAGAAATCAAATATTTGGGACACGTCATTACAAAAGAAGGAATTAAGGCAGATCCGAACAAAGCGACGACCATATCTAACATTTCTCCGCCAAAAAATGTGAAACAGCTTGTATCATAGTTTGATATGTACGATTAGTACCGTAGATTTATCGCTGGATTCGCGAATATAGCTCATTCTCTAACCAATCTTACTAAAAAGAAAGCACCATGGATATAGGCGAAATCTGAAGAAGACGCCTTTGAAACATTTAAAAAAGTGTTTAATAAGCACACCAATAGTTCAACAAGCCTACGAAAGCAAACCCTACACACTACGGACTAGCGCAAGCGGATATACCTTAGGCGCAGCCTTACTCCAAGAGGAAAACGACCAGTAGAATATGCTAGTAGACTTCTCATCCCAGCAGAAAAGAACTACACAACAACCGAAAGAGAAGCTCTTCCCGTGATGTGGGCAGTTTCCAAGTTCCATGCTTAGATTGAAGGCAACGAAGCAAAGATCGCTATCGATCATTAGCCTCTTAAGTGGCTTACGTCATTGAAGTCAATGGGCATTACAACTTCAACCGTATAATCGGAACATCCAATAAATTCTTGGCAAAATCAACGTAGCAGCATAGTCAAGACTACCTGAAAACGATAACGAAAGCAATCCAAGTTTGCCCAACATCAATCGATTTTCCTCATGATAGCGCAATCGATGTACGTTAGCAGGAACTGAACGATCCGAAGATGCTTCAAGTGAAAGTTTCGCAAGGTGGGCACATCGAGGATATATACTATCAGGAGATATATTATCTCGAGACGCCCTGACCAAGAAAACGAAGAAGCCCAGTTAGTAATAGCCGTTTACGAAAGAACAGCCATTCTACGTTCTTATCATGACGAACCAACGGCTGGTCAGTACGGTGTTGAAAGTACCATGCAACTCATCACACAACGCTACCACTGGCCCAACATAGGACATGGCGTTGCAAATTACGTCAAGAAATGTATCGAATGTCAACGATACAAAGTATTGAATTTGAAACCAACAAAACTATTACGGGCTCCCGAAAGCACTAAACGAAATTCTAGCCAAATCATACAAATAGACAACTTCGTACCGAAGATTACTCCATTTCTATCCTCTCTAGCTGATACTCTTTTCTTAGCCAGGGAAGTAATGGAAAAGAAACAAGATCAACGCAAGCAAGAATCAGACGCACGCCGACGACCCGATCCAATATATCAACCAGGCGATTTAGTATGAGTAACCATCCAAACCAGAAGTCAAAAGCAACGAGGAATTACCTCGAAATTCAAAATTCCAAGACGTGACGGTCCATACATTATACTCACGTCCGAAGGTCCTAGATCGCTAAACCTGACGGTTCCAACGAAGTCATCGGCACTTGTCGTACGTCATCATTAAGCAGATGTCAAGATGTCGCCAACACTTAACCTGAAATCCCAATCAGGAAAAGAGGACGACCCAAGAAGGAAAGAAGACATTGAAACGGCAACTATTCTTCTCGTCGAGACGCCCTCAGGAATAGAGGAGAGCTTTTAACATTCAATAATTTAACCATTTTGTAGTAAAACCTTCTGGTACCTCTTAAAAAAAACCCTTACGGCACCATGGTATTATAAAAGAACCGCACGGCCACATACAAATTTTATTATATAAACTGTGGTTGGTGTTCTCAGCAGTCAATCGAAGCTCTTGCACTGCACTAGGAACAGCCCTTGGTCGGTATTGAAAATAGAATCTCCCAATAAGAAAAACTTTTTGTTTTCATTTTTACTCGATACTCCTACCTCCTTTACGCGGCCATATACAACACAGTCTCCATCTCGCCTCTTTCTCTCTCTCCTAAATTGTACCTACTTATGCCACGTCTATACGCCCTGTAAAAAGAAACGTAACGTCACTAAATATTTATTTAGAATTATTAGTAGTACCAAAAAAAATTAGACGATTAGCTTTACCTCTTCTACCCCCTCCCATACAAAATGACACAATTTTGCGATTCGACAATAAATGAAATTACTTGAAAAGCATAGAAGCTATTGTTCTGAAATATATTACTTGAAATATTGATCTGAAATATATTACTTTAGAATATATTACTTTTATGATAATCTCAATCTACTGTATAAAAATTATTCGGTTCCTCCTCTTCCTTCTACCACCTCCCATACAAAAATACTCTAAACAAAATTACTCAGTACGTATAAAATTTATCGAGCTGAAATTGTGCACTAAATATTTATTTAGAATTATTAATAAGACTTAAAAAAATTAGACGATTAGCTTCACTCCCTCAACCCCCTCCCATACAATATGACACAATTTCACAACTTAACAAAAAGTTGATTTTCCTGAAAAGTATGAATGCTACTGATCTGCAATGTCAAACATATCAAAAGCATGATGTAGGTATTTCTGAAAAGTCATTAAGAACTCGCCTCCCCTTCTACCACCTCCCATACAAACTGCACAATTTCACTAAATCCAATTTTCTCAGTATCTATTAAATTTTTGAATCCTAAATTTAGCATAAAACATTTTGATATCAACTGTAACGTGATGTGAAAAAATTAGATCAATGTCGTCACCCCCCTCCCTACTACTTCCCATACAAAATTTCTAAAAATAAAAAAAAATCTTTTTCGTCTAAAATATCGCACGATTGCGCTTGACACCCGATCGTAGTCCTTTTATGTTTTTTTCAACTCAAATTGATCAGATTTAGCAATATGGCGCAAACTATTCGGTACTGCTTCAAGTTTCAAAGTGAATCTAAATGTACTCGTGCGAATCACATGGTATTCATAAAAATTTGAGAAAGTTTTCAGTATACTTACATGTTATGTAAATTAATTAAGCAAAATTGTATTTGAATGTGACCTTGACTAATAGATTTATGTTTCAGTTATTAAAAGAAACAACAAAATCTTCAAATTTATTCTGGAAAATGTATTATATTAGAAAACTACCGAATAATTTGCAGAAATTTATACCGAATTTAAAATTGGAATGAATCCATTTAAAGCACGTTTTGGACATAATTTACAAAAAAAAAACATAACTATTTAATAATATTTTTTGTTTCACTTTTTCTCTATTTGTATTTTATGTGTTTCGATTCAAACAAAATTGTTTGAATATTATGAGATGATATTCGAGTAAGCTAAGATTGGACATTGAGTGATATAACTAGATTTTTTATTAACAAAAAACAAAAAAAAAATATTAAGTCATTCCCATAAAAACAAGTTGTTTCCATGTGGCCATATTTTCACCTAACTTTATGTGTCTCGTAGCTATTTAAATTGACCGATTGATCATATTTTATTAATAACTTGCTTGTAAATCTAAAAGTATGAGATGAGAATATCGAATACGTTTAACGTATCTTTAGGTTAACTTAAGGTCAAAAGAAATCTTTATCATTTTGAAATCTTGTCACATTATTTGAATTCATTAGAAATCTATTGAAATTTTTGAAATTTCATAACAAAATCGGACAGGTTTTTGAGAAAATTTACTTCACTATAATATCACAATTATATTATATAAATTGAATAATTTAATTTACAGGAGTAAATTATTTATAGGAGTAAATTAAATTATAGAAAAATTTTTGTTAATCAAAATTATGTCAGATATATTTCACAAAAATTTGTGTAAGTCATATCTGTGTGAGCATTTTGTTATTGGAAATAGTACCATCCAATAATTTAGCGCCTAGTGGTTAACTCGTCTTGACACCATTTTTCTCTAAAATTTCAGTAATATTTTACTTTAATAAATCATGCACATCATTCCTCAGATTAACCTAACTAATTAATATTACCAAATTGATGACGTATCATCTATTTGTGGAGAAGAATATCAATGATTAAGCAAAAAGCCTCATGATACGTGAGATAAATCGACTAATTTGTGGTTCCAATTTTCCAAAATGACAACGATAATATTTATGACAAATCGGGAGAAAAAAATAAATTTAACGCTATTACAAGTCGGAATTAAAATCCGGTCAAGTTTAAATATTTTTTAGATAATCGTCTGATGGGAAAATTTGACTGAGGTAGATATTAATATATGAAAAATATTTAGCATCGAAATGATTTTTGCAAATTAAATATTGCGTATTTGAATTTTTTTTGGAATGTTTGCGTAATCGTTGTTATCGTCAGGTATGACTTTGCGATTTAGAGGGTCAATGTTTTTATAATTAAAAAATTTATTTAGGTGGAGGATTGAGACTTATTCGTTCAAGGAAATTTTTTTGGAGTATTCCATATACTGTGTTTCTGTACAAAATAGCAGATGAATTAATTCAAATTAATTGAAAAGATTCAAAATTTGCAGATAATGAAAAATTTACCAAATATTGTTAATTTTTTTTTTAATTCTTAGTTGGTTTTCTCAATAATAGATAAATCCCATTGAAAGAAAATATTTCCAGATTCTACACTATTACGCTTTATTATTCGTGACGTTTCGGTCTCTGCTGAAACCTTTATTAAACTGGTCTCAGCAGAGACCCGATACGTCACGAATAATAAAGCGTAACAGTGTGGAATTCGGAAATATTTCCTTTTAATTCTGGTTTGCTGAATGTTTTCACAGTGCATATCATTCAGCAAACCAGATAAATCCTATTCAGTAGCAGATTTATCATTGGGTTGGACTCAGTCCGTTATAAGAAAAGAAAGTTTAGTGGAAATTAATAATTCTTACAATATGAAAAGATTCACGAAAAAAATTCTATCCACGTCTATAATTCCATTACAATTCCAACATCGAAAGTAGGACTATGTTTACTTTCAGCGCGCTGGGCTCTTGCTTATAAGCTCCAAGCTCGGAATTCAATTTATGGCAGAAGTCATTCTATATCCAAAGGCATCCCAAATATCTACCAAATGTTCAAAATATCCATTTTAATTAATCAATTTCATGGTGCCCCCTATGGAGACAGAAGACTACCATATGCTACAGAGCTGGATTGACGATATTTTTCAAAGGCTCTAGTTTCCTCAAAGTGTGACCGATCCACTGCTAAATCAGCCTTTGAATATCAGTGCCAATTTTAGTTTGTCTAGTTGTACTCCAAAGTTCATGTTTGAAGATCACATCTGTCCAAAATATTCCTAAAATGCGTCGGAGGCAATGCTTCATGAAAGCTTGCAGTTTCTTGATAAGCCTAATGGTAATTTTTCAAGTAGTACAACTCGGATATGTCGTATGTGTCAAAATATCGCAATTTCCTGTGGGGGAGACCACATTAAATAGGAAGGGGAATAAATACCGAAAACCGGCCTAGCTTTATTTACACGGGCCTCAACATCATTTTTTGCTCCGCCGTCCATGCTCACAATGCTTCCGAGGTAACCAAAATCTTGCACCTCTTCCACATCTTGTCTATTAATAACAATCGATGTGCTTGTGTTCGAACCCATGTGCATATACTTGGTTTTACGCATTTATTTATTTGCAGTTCCGCCTCTTTGCATTTAGAATGCAATGAGCAAAAATACGACTGAAAGGTTAAGTGCAAGCAAACATATGTGAGCAGCATAATCAAGGTGAATTATGATGTTAAACAGTTTCCACTGACGACTTTTATCTTCCCTGCCTTCCAATGCAAGATGTCATTTAGTACCACCAGGAACAGGGCTTGTGAAAATATACAAGTAAGGGAAGGTCGCCCTTCTACGAGATTTACGCAATTGCGCCCACCTCCTATTCAGCCAGATATCTTCCTTCATTCCATAACTCGGTAAAGGGTGGGAGGATTAAGTCGATTCAAATTTTATTGCCCGCTTTAAGGAGTTAGTTTCGTAGTTCGTCTATAGCTGGAGTGTTCTTTCCAGTCATTGACCGAATGGCGGAAACTACTTCTTCCTTACAGTGGGGATCGTCTCTAAGAGAGGCTGCGTTTCATTTGACGTATTTGTGGCCAACGGACCACTGTGAACAATTTCACTCAAGCAGGCAACCATCAAGTGGAGATCGCTCCCAACGTCAGCTCCAGGCTCGCATATCGAGGAGACACCTTCTGCATCATCGACTTTTGACCAAATGAGCGATTTAGTTCTGAGTAACACCACCAGGGGAAAACCTAGATGTTTTATATTAACTCTTGTGTGGAAAAATTGCTCCTCCGATGAATGTTTACCTGCCTTGTACTACAAAACATTCGCCGATTTTGGGTCTTTAAATCCAGGGTAATGACACGGCGACCCAAGGCTCACCATACTTCCCCATGACATGTTCAAGTCCACAATTGTCAAAGTATATCTGAGCGTTCATTTCTCCTGAGATGATAATAATGTCACCTCTTGAAACACGCTCAAAGATGGCACTCGGTTATAAAACTCCTCTTTGTCACCAGATGCTGTGGTATTAGTTGGTGCGTAGCACTGCAGAATTGTGACGTTTCTGACACTGGTCCTGATCGTGGCGGCGATAATCCTATCCGAGATTTGTTCCCAGCTGATGAGATTGTTTCTCGCTTTCGGTGTAAGGTCGACCACCACGCCATTTTTGGCTTTACTCTCAGGACCAACGTACAGAGTGGTATTTCCGCTCAGGGTTCGTTCTTCTCCTGATCCTGTCCACTTGACCTCGCTTCAATTCGTCCGCGCCAATTGTAGTCCGTTTTCGAATGCGAAAAGTCGTAGAATCCGTTCGTGTCCGAGGTGCTGTATCCGTTTCAAGTATCGGTTAGATTTTAATACCACGGGAGACAAGCCCATGATCCAGTGTGTATTTGTTTTTAGGGCTAGCTGTGTGAGTGGAAAAGAAAGCTAGGGTGTAGCCTAGGGAGTAGCGAGCTGGTCTACAATGCGAAGGTTGTGAGTTCAAATCCCGGTCGACGCATAATTGCAGCACACTGCCTGCTTGGGTAAACCTTGGTCACATCATTCTACAAAAATGTAAAATCGTAGATAGATGTGGGCGAAGGCCTAACAACCCTGACACAATAAATAATGAAAAATGTTAAGGAGCCTGAAGGTCAGGAGGCCAAGGCCCGATTTGGATTGTAGCTCTATTGTAGAAGCATTTAAAGCTAGGAAGTAGCCTAGTGGGTAGCTTGTTAATCTACAATACGAAGGTCGTGAGTTCAAATCCCGGTCGGCACATAATTTCAGCACACTGCTTGCTTGGGTGGTATACCTTGGTCAGCTCAATCTGCAAAAAAAAAAAATCCTAGATAGAGGGTTGTGCGAATGACTAACAACCCTTCCACAGTAAGTATTTAAAAAATGAATGTTAAGGAACCTGGTGGTCAGGAGGCCAAGGCCCGATTTGGGCTGTAGTGTCATTGTAGTAGTAGAATTTAAATCCCTCCATTGCCCCTGGATTTTTGGATCTAAGTAGCCAAGCTATTAGCTTTTTAGCATATACTTTCTATACCCATGTTAGATGCATCTAGTGCTCAGAAACTCCCTCTAAATAACAACACAAACCTGATTTGAATACTCTAGATGAAACCCGATAGTACTATAAGGTTGTTCCACCAAGTTGCGTAAAGCTACGAAATAACTTACTTACTTATACATCAAATCAGACCTTAGTCCTCTGTATACTACACCTTCACAGAATCGTACCAACCCAGGGGCAGGGGCGGCAGCAGATTTTACGGGTTTTAAAGTGATTATATGTAATTTCTATGTACTTGCTTTCCCCTAGTCGTGAAATAGTTAGGTCGCACCTACACCTCCGTTTCATCTTTTATCGGCTCATCGACTGTATCCAGTTTGAGAATCTTAGCAGTAATTTGCTATCTGAAGCAATGGAATCCTCTCAGCGTGCTTGTTTCGTAGTCAACACGTCTTGAGTTCGATTCCCACTTTAGACAGTTGGGTTTATTTGATTATAAATTTGTCCATTGCTACTGGAAATGAAGAATTATTCGAAATGAATAAGTTTCACATCTAAAATGTTTACTATACTCTGCAAACAGTTTCTGTTCGTTTTCGATTATTTAGTTCACCATAACGCCTGTGAAAAGTTGACGGTAGCAGCCAGTTCAACTGAAAAATATATCAGTTTCAGTATTCATTATAGTCATCCTCACCCCCCTTCGCTTACTTGCCCATTCCGATTAATCCTTCCCTCTAGGATTGTATTTGTGCATTCTACATGAAAACGGAAATTGCCTGCCATACAAGTTAATTTGTAAAAATAAACCATTTGCTTTACAGAATAAAGCCAAGAATTAAAGCTCGAAGAAAAAAACGGATGGAACTGAAAATCACTCTGGAAGTTCAAAATCCAAATGTCTGTTAGCTTTTGTCATTTTAATGATTATTACAGTTACTTTCGCAAAAATTTCCGAAATACCCCTACTCCTCCTACCACCTCTCATATAAACTGCGAATTTCGGAATGTTCTCAGTACCAATTAAATGAATAATCTTATCTAGTGAAAAATATTTCTGTAGCAGCTGAATGATGCGAAAAACTTAGTTCAATGTCGTTGCCCCTTGTTCCACCTCCCATACAAATATAATAATTTCTTAAATTCTCAAAAATTACTATTTCATCTGTGGCGGATTATACTGCTACCGCTACCACCCGACTAAGCCGTGGGGTCTAGATAGCTCCGTGGTTAGCACTGCCGCTTTGTAGCTCGAAATCTCCAGGTTCTAATCCCACTACGTGCAAGGCATTCCCTTAGCGTATAAGGTGGGTCCTGCTTACAAATGCCTGTCGTAAGCTGGCCTGGGGCGGAACGCAACACAGCACAGTAGCCGCTCATTCGCTACACATCTGGAGTATCGAATGGCTAAGATTTACCCCCAATCGCGTTCTCTAATTTTTCTCTCTGTCTGGAGAATCACCAAGGCAGGGAATTTACTCCGAAGCACACCACGTGGTCATATGAGAAACAGTCACCCCTTACATCCACGTTAGCACATTCCAAACTCTATCACTTTGCATTACTGATAGTCATGATGTAGCACATTTGAACCGGAAATCGTGGAACATTGAAGTCCGAAGTGTTAGTCTGGTGAGATCACTGGAACTTGGACTATCAGTACGGATTCTCCCTGAGTGAGGCCTGTAAAAGTCGTTCCCTCTCGTTTTTAAGTCCTCACCTGGTGCAAGTGTATAGATTCGAGGAGTGAAGATTGCGTGATAGGAGCGCTCATCTTGAGGAGAGTACGTAGAAGGGTAACCTTGGTGAGTCGACAACTCTGCAGGATAATGTACATCATTTTTAAACTCCATTTTCAAGTTCAATGATTTATGCTTCATATAATCACGAGAGCTTACCGCTCCAGCAATGTGATGCTGTTGGCTGAGTGATTTGGTGCAGTATGAACTCTTCTTTCCCTTAGTCACGAAGCACACTCCACATTGGCCTCGTGAATGTTAGGACCTATTCTGGCAAACATGCTGATCAGATCTCTCATTACATTGTAAAGGCTACTTGGAAAATTGATTCTCCCACTGTCTTTAAGGAGCTTGCTGTCACCAAGTCAATTTTCATAATAAGTTATAAAACTCCTTTGGTCTCTCCTTTGGTTACGTTGAAGTTGAATACGAATGTTAACTTAAAGGTTAGGATTTGAATTTTAGGTCATAAGTTTGATAACTTGAGACAGGTTTTGAGTTCATTTGCCGGCGTCGCTGGTGACACTACAGGCAAGGTCTGACCAAACTGCGCCGATGCTCCATATTATAGTTAAGGGCCTTAATGCCCTGGGCCACTCAGCCTAGAGCCTCAATATCTTTGAGCCATAGTGTACTTATCTTTGGGATCTCGAAGCACCCAAGCCATGTCAATCTACTCTGAGATTTCACGAAGTGTAGATATAGAATGATTAATATTGAGCGGTTCTCACTTAGATCTGAAATGTACTGGCATAATTCATAATTCAATAGCTTCCAGCATTTGGACCTCAATATCTTAGTAAGTAGCAGAGCTTAGAGCCTCAATACATTTGAGCCATGGTGCACATATCTTATACTATAATTTTGTGATTTCGAAGCATCTAAGCCAAGTCACTATGCTCTGAGATTCTACAAAGTACAGATACAGAATGATTCGGTGAATGAGCGCTTCTCACTTAGCTCTGAAATATGCCAGCATAATTCTACAGTACACATCATTTGAACTTATGCTTACATGAACACGTAAACAGTAGCCGGCAGTTAGGCGTTTGAATAAACATGAAACGCATAAGCCAATCAGCCAGATATTATTTATTAAGGTACCGTGGATAACGTATTGTTGAATCTTTTATCTATTGCACAGTTATATTGGTAAAGAAAGAGGAAAAAATTTGGTAGTGTTATGGGAATTTTGGTGAAGAGAGGCGAATTTGGCGGTGAACATTATTTTTGAAGCGCTGGAGGTTATACTTACCTGGAGACATCCTAGCAGACAACGCGTTCTAAAGTCTGGAAGCTCGTGAAATGAATGAATGTCAATATTTCTCTGTACGAGTAGGAATAGGGTTGACGATATACACGTGCGCACGTTTTGCTGAAGACGAGTATTTCGGGGAAAAGAGTAAAGTGAAGGAACGAGTAAGCTAAGTTCCGCACTACATTCACCAAGAAGAAGTAGCGATAGGAAATGATGAGTACTCCGAAATTTCTGCGATACTCCAAACCGTAACAGTATCATCTCCAATTAGTCATGATTCTGTATTCGACCGAAAAACACAAGGTATGCCCCAGCCCACTTAAATTGTACTCTAAGCAAGGTCGAATGTAAGCCTTGAGACGTCAAGTATTTTAGGCGTTTGGAGGCGTCAATAGCAACATCAAAGATGTGTTGCTCCAATCGCGGTGGTTATTTAACTTTACGCCTGATAGGATAAAACCTTCTGAAGACCAAAGTTGTACGCTATTAAAGGCTAAATTAGACAACTTCCCTGGAACATCATGGTTAAGGTTAAAAGTGACAGACCAGAGTTAAACTCTACTCCATTTTTTTACCCCATTCCAGGATTGAATCGAGGTCTAAGCTCAGCGAACCGAAAAACTTCCTGCCTTTGGAAGCAACAGATTCGTGGTGAGACTCCACAGCGGATTCAAATTCAAACTTGTTATCTAAAGTACTGTCATTTGGGAAACTATGGATTGGATTAAGAGTAGAAGGCAAAAGGTCCTTAATGAATACCAAGAACAGAGTTGGCAATAAGACAGAACCCTGAGGGACACCGAAATTAATTGTGAAGGAGGAAGAAGTAACGCTATCTAATACTACTCGAATAGTGCGTTCGGTCTCGATCTATCAAATGAGGGCAGCATCAAGACCAATGGCTTAACAAAAAGACATTCATGCCAAACTCTGTCAACAGCTTTTGCAATGTCAAGCATAAGAGCTTCGCCGTATTTATGCAAGCAAATGTTCTAACGTTCCGTCCAGTAGATCAAGAGATATCGCGTCGGCTTTGCAGAACGGAAACCATATTGGCAATCGTATAAAAGCTGTTTATCCACGAGATATTGAACGATTTTCCATATAACATAAGTTTCCATCACTTTCGAAAGCACTGAGGTAATGGCTATCGGTCGGTCTTTAGCGGCGTTCATTTTGCTTATTTTCTTGGGAATCGGCTGAACATTTACGACTTTCCACAATCGTGAAAGCACACAGAAGAGTAAAATAGATGATTTGACCAGAGAAGAGGAGTACATTTTAAGGGTATTCGGGTGGATGCCATTAGGACCAGCGAACTTGTTAATAATCAGTCTTTGCAAGATCCTGGATATGAGACGTGTGCGAAAATGTAGCGGAAGCCTACATGAGCAACTATGAAACGAATTTATTTAAGTTTCGTACTGTTACGTGCCTGTTTGAATTAGGACCATTTAAATCAATGTATTTCTACTGTACATTATATCAGAATTGTTTTCAGGACATATATGCTGCCTGCCACCGCAGTCACCATTCTAATTCTGTTTCATTCCTTACCCGCCACTGCAGGATCGGCTTCGACTTTGCAAATATAAATATGCACGCCATTTCAAAAAGTAGAAATTAAATTCAAAACATAACAGAATTATGATTGGGCGTAAAGCCCAATCATATGATACTCTAGATGACATACTTACTTACCTTTTGCTTGGGAGGTGGTAAAAGCAGAGGGGGAGGTTTGTCATTTTTGTATGTAACACTGAATGTAGTATATAAAATATTTCATGCTGAATTTAAAGTTTTTTGCTTTCATAATTTTCGAGGAAATTGAACAATTTTTGTCTGAATTTATGATATTTGTATGGGAGGTGGCAGAGAAAATGGAAGATTTTAGATGATTTTGAATCTGCTTATCAACTTCCTAATCACATTGCTTTGTTACAATTTTAAAGTCGATAGCTCTCATATTTCTTGACCTTTCAATACAAAAATTTGTATGGGAGGTGGTAGAAGGAGTGAGGTGAAGGCGATATTTTTTTTAGCATTTTTTACAATTATTAAGGGACAGATTGTGGCAAAATTTTAAGTTTCTACTTCTTCTAGTTTCTATGGAAATCGGTTAAATGCATTTACCAAAATTCTGCATTTGTATGGGAGGGGGTAGAAGGAATATCCGAATCAAAACCAAATTTTTTGACATCAATTAAATTTATAATAGGATACTTTTCTCAAATTTTAAAGTTGATATCTTAGACGGTTTTGGAGAAAACTAATTTAATTGAAATTCCGAAATTTCGTAAAATTTGTATGGGAGGGGGTAGAAGGAGTGAGGTAAAGTTGATAGTTTTTCGAAAATTAGTTGCAATTATAATAAAATTAATTATGACAAAAATTGGTTCATTTAGCTTTGCTAGTTGCAATGCAAACCGAATAAATGGATTTTTGAAAATTGTGCATTTGTATGGGAGGTGGCAGAAGGAGTAAGGAGATCATATCAATATTTCTTGAGGTCAATGATATTTATATCATTATACTATGACCTAATTTTTAAGTCAATAGCTGGAAAGATTTCGGAGGAAAATGGATTTCCTTAAATTTCGAAATTTCATGAAATTTGTATGGGAGGGGGTAGAAGGAGTGGAGGGAAGTGGCCCGTTCACGAACTTAAAGTTACTTTTTTGCTAAAAATGACACACAACAAATTTCAGCACGATAGCTCTAAGCGTTCGAGAGTTATGTTGTAGACAGACGGACAGACGGACGGACAGCAACTCGGAATCGAAGTTTTTGAGCGACAACAAATATTTCTGTACCCTTGGCGGCTCTGTGCGAGCATTATTTCTTAGCGTTACAAACGGTAAGGCAAACACAATATACTCTCAGATTTCATCTAGAGTATAAAAATGATTATTACAATTCGGAAGTGATTCCACAGCGGATTTAAATTTATTCAATTTTCGCAAAAAAACAAATTTAATGTTATGGAGAATGAGGTGTAACCTAGTGGGTAGCGTGTTGGTCTATAATTCGTAGATCGTGAGTTGAAGGCCCGGCCAACGTATAATTCCTAGGACACAGCCTGCGTGGGTATATCTGCGCCGTTTTGGTCTGTGAAAATTAAAATTCACAGACAGACGATACTAAATAAAAGTGTTAAGGAGAATAAAGGTCTGGGACCAAGGTCCTTAGTTTCGATTCGGGCTATTATGTCACTGACGAAGAAGAACTGGATCATGTGTACTATGTATCTAAAAATCAGTGATATCTTTATTTCGAAGCTCAGATTAATCCGCACAATTCTGCAAATTCACCCTACCACTTGAACTCTTTCATTAAGTTTTGCCACCCAACATTATGGACAAGTTCTCACCAACACCTTGTCCAATTCTGAATTAATCATTCCAGTCATCTCGCCGTCATTTCTTGTTATACTCTAGATGAAATCTGAGAGTATATTGTGTTTGCCTTACCGTTTGTAACGCTAAGAAATAACGCTCGCACAGAGCCGCCAAGGGTACAGAAATATTTGTTGTCGCTCAAAAATCTCGATTCCGAGTGACCGTCTGTCCGTCTGTCTGTCTGTGCGTCTGTCTACAGCATAACTCTCGAAAGCTTTGAGCTATAGTGCTAAAAATTTTTGTGTGTCATTTTTAGCAAAAAAGTTACTTTAAGTTCGTGAATGGGCTACATCCCCCCACTCCTTCTACCCCCTCCCATACAAATTTCGTGAAATTTCGAAATATTAAGAAAATGATTTTTCTTTGAAACTATTTAAGCTATAGACTTGAAATTTAGGTCAAGATATTACGATATAGATGTCATTAACACCACGGAATATTGATCCGATACCCTTACTCCTTCTACCCCCTCCCATACAAATGGACAATTTTGAGAAATACATATTTTCGATTTTCATTGAAACTAGTAAACCTGAAAAGACGAAATTTTGTCAGAATTAATTTTACTATAATTACAATTTATTTAAAAAATAATTATCAACTTCACCCTACTCCTTCTACCCCCTCCCATACAAATTTCACGAAATTTTGAAATTTAAATTAAATTATTTTTCTTTGAAACTGTTAAAGATATCAACTTGATATTTTGTATAAAGTGTACAAATAGAAATATTAATAATTCAAAAAAAAATTGTTTTGATCCGTACACTCCTTCTACCCCCTCTCATACAAATGCATAAATTTTGTTAAATGCATTTAATCGATTTCCATTCAAACTTGAAAAAGTACAAACTTCAAATTTTGCCAGAATTTGTTTCTTTATAATTGAAATAAGTGCTAGAAAAAAATATCGTCCCCGCTTTACTCCTTCTACCCCCTCCCATACAAATATCTGTATTATAAATTCAAGAAAAGCATTTTTCCTTCAAGTATATGAGAGCTATCGACTTTGAAATTGAATCAAAGCACGGTGATGATAAGCAGTTTCAAAATCATCTAAAACGTTCCACTTCCTCTGCCACCTCCCATACAACTGTCCCGATTCAGGAAAACTATTACCAATTTCTTTAAAAATAATGAAAACTAAAAACTCTAAATTCAGCAATAAGCATTTTGCATGCCATGTTCGGTGTCATATAAGAAAAATACAAATCTTCCCCTCTACTTCTACCACCTCCCATGCAAAAGTCTCTATTGACTATTCGAAAGAATTTGAGATGACATACTTTCCGGTATATTAAAGTCATTTCCATCTCATCTAGAGTATCATATGATTGGGCTTTAAGCCCAATCATAATTCTGTTATGTTTTATAATTAATAATAATCCATCTTGTCGCTGAAGTATTTTACCAAATAAAACAGGAAAAAAATTTGCATAATTTTCAAGAAGTACAATCAACTACAACCTACCTTCTTCATATTCGCTGAGAATTTCAAAGACTCAGTCTGTGAAGTTTCAATTATTCCACTTGACGCAAACACACTGGCGAATTGCGCTGTAATTAGAGCCCTAGATCGGCAACAAACACTTGCTCAGCACTTAAGTAAGTACGAACTACTCGTATTTCACTTTCCCTGACGCAATCTCGGCCTGATACCTATCAAGAAATTATTGAGCCAAATCAGCAACTAAGGCTATGATGCTGCACACGGCCCAAGCGACTATAACTTTTCTTGTGAGGCTTCGATGATCTCGAAATTCCCGAAGAAAGTGAAAATCTATAATAGCATCTTAAAAATTGCATATTAGCATTTTCGCTATTAAACTGCAGCCGATACGAGTCACAGAGTGAGAGATTAACTTTTGTAGATTTTCGTGCTGCGCTACTGTCCGTAAGCTATACTCGAGCTGTTTTACATAAATATTTCGTCAGCGAGTGCCAATTGTATTTTAAATTAAGGATGCAACAATTCG
This sequence comes from Chorisops tibialis, assembly GCA_963669355.1. Classification (NCBI taxonomy): domain Eukaryota; kingdom Metazoa; phylum Arthropoda; class Insecta; order Diptera; family Stratiomyidae; genus Chorisops; species Chorisops tibialis. The sequence goes on along the minus strand of OY770262.1, from coordinate 259,335,122 downwards.
GTGAAACCTATGGTACGAGTACGGTAAGCTACTGCTAACTTAGTAGTTAGCAAAGTGCGACTTGGAAGTGAAGCATAATGTTGGCAAAAGCTTGGATTTCGGTTTTAGATATGCATGAGGAGTTATCCTGATTAGGTCAAGGTGTCCATGCTAAAGACGTTCGTTTGGCAGGTGCTTCTTCGTGCTTATACACTCTTCGTTCTTCTTCAAATATTTTCATTTATAGCGTGTAAGACTTAGTGCCCACAGTTATTAGCCGTGTAAGTTATATAGCTATGATTTTTTTTTACACATCACCGTATCATATGTGTAAGACAATTTGTTTTTAATGAAGCACGCTGACGGCCACTTATGGCCGAAGAGAGATCACTTATTGGCCTTCTGGTCGAGTATTTATTGCAGATGAAGTGACTTTAATTCGCTTTTATATGGACACTGAAGACAATGCTTTGCTGTGCAGGTTTTTTTATGATTTTTCGTATTGTATACCAAGATGAAGGGAATTTTTTTTAGGGAATATATTCAAGATCTTGATGGATTGGATAAGAGCATCTTGCTATTGTTCAGATGTCTAGATATGATCTTAGATGTGATGCTATGCGGGAGAAAAGATAGCTATGCAAAATATGTGAAGGTTGTCCGGTTTTTTCAACTTTAGAGTAATATGCAAATTGTTCGACTTCAGAGCGAAGAAACTGGCATTTTAGCAGTTCTGTGGTATGTTCGAGTTTCGTAGAAATTATTCAGGATAGTCGTATTTTTTTTTTGAACGAAAGGTTTTCCAATTATTTATGATTTTTGATTTTTACTAGTTTGACATTTCTATAGGTGAAATTGAAATGGAATATACACATGTTTCTATTCAGTTGCTAGTTAAAGATAGCGATTCCGGATGCGATGTTCGAAATCGTATATGCTAATCGATTAGATATTTAAATAGTTTGGTTATTTCTTGTATTTTAAAATTAATCACTGCATAATTATTTTAAATGTTGTATTTTAAATAAATTTATATCTTTCAGTAGTTTCGTTTAGGTCCTGCCAACAGAGAAATAAACTTGTTTTAATAATTACGTCCAATGGTTTGATTGCATTTGAAGATTTATCCATAAAACCATGAATTTCTTATAGCAAGTCTATAAAAATAAAGGTTGCAGTATTACACTTGTGTACTACAATTAGTTCGGATTGTTCGGTAGGCTGCTACAGATTGGATCGTGAAAGTCTGCAACCTTTCCTTTAAGAAAATTTACTCAGTTGCCGCAGCTTCCTAGAATGTTTTTTAAGAGCTATCACTTCAAGTTGGGTATCTTACAGATGTGATGTACTCGAACTTGTATTTCTTATGGTTAAAAGATTCATTCAATGCACTAGAATCAGTTTAGTTCAATTTTAAGTGTACATCTATCAGATATGTTAAGAAAGCCAATTGTGATGGCCTCAACCAATCTATCTTTACTACTCCCGTTGGTCGTTTTACGAAATGCAAAGAGGCATAACTGAAAATTTTAATTTACTTAAGACCAAATACATGCACAAGGATTCGTGCACTAGCGCACCGAGTGTTCTTAACGGAGAAGAAGTGGAAGGGATGCAAGATTTTTGTTACCTCAGAAGCAAAGTTAACATGGACGGCGAAGTCGAAAAAGATACTGGCGCACGTATAAATAAAGCTCGTCAGGCCTTCGGTATCCTTTCCCCTTTCTGGAGGTTAGAAGAAATCTTCCTTCACACGAAGCTGCAAGAGTCTTACACATGCATCATATCCGTTTTGTTAAATGGTTGTACTACTTGGAAAGTGACATTTAAGCTTGCAAAGAAACTGCAATCTTTCGTGAACCAATTCCTCCGACGCACAGACTAAGATAGGCGTTGAGATTCAAGGGAGGAAGTGGCAAAGGATTGGTCACACTTTGAAGAAACTAGAGGAAAGCAAAACAAAACAGCTCCTGATCTGGCTTATATCTTCCAGGAAAGACGAGTTGGGACCACGTAGTGAGTAGTTGCACAAGCGTAGTTCTTTCTCAATTTTTCGGAAAGGTTGAAAACGAGTTTTGAAACAAGACATCCTACCTGCACCTGGATTTCAGATGTCTTAGAGGAAAATACATACTTATACATTTTACATTTTTGATATAGTATGTAGTTCAGTTTTCAGTTCATTTGTGCCTGGGAAAAAAATTTAATGTGACGCCTAATACAATTATTAAGTGAAAAAGTGAGTTTTTATGCAACGAAAGAAATATTTAACATGTTTAATAGATTTCTTTTGAGATTGAAAAATGCATAGACAGACCCCGCATTGTATCAATTGCAATAAATTCCTCATCAGTTTCTTCACCTTAATAGAGTAAGAGCCGTGGAACAAAAAATTACAAACAGATACGGACATGAACTACATAAAATGAATGCAAAAAGTTTTGGTTCTTTTTAGCTACAATCTCAAACTTTGTGTCGTTGGACAGCTCATGAAGAGTAGCCTTCAAATAGATTTTATTTTATAGTTACTTATCAGTTGGCTTCAAAATTTATTTGAATTTCTAAAAGTGAATCCAATTAACTGCACTACCGCTGCTATATCCGGAGAGAAAAAATAAATAAACAAGAAGAAAAACCATTCAACCATGCAGAGCCAAAAGAGTATATAGTACAAGTGCAGTCTGTGGTGCGTAACAGAAAACATTTCCGTTTGGAACCAGAGGGGAACAATTACATACATTTGATGGAGACGCGCGATTAAAAGTCAAGAATCGTCCAAAATATCCATGACGAATAGAAAATTAGCTCCGTAGTTCTAAAGCACTTCTGTATAATTTCTTAAACTAAAACAACTTTAAGCTCACTTTACTAAAAAGTACCATCAAAACTATCAGGTAGCGTTTTTCGAAATTATTTTTCCATCCATTGTCTCAAAATATTTTTATGAATGTCCGGATACGGACTGATTCTACGGTAATGACTTTTGACATTCGAAAACGGACTATGATTGACTTCTGGAACGTTCGAACATTGAATGACCGGGGAAGAGCTGGGGTTACTCGGTCCTTGCACCGCCGGAAGCATTGTTAGCATGGACGGCGGAGATGTTGGGGCTCGGCTAAATAAAGCTCGTAAGGCCTTCGGTATCCTTTCCCCTTTCTGGAGGTTAAAAGAGATCTTCAAATCCGTGTTGTTATATGGTTGTACTACGTGGAAAGTAACCATTCGACTTACCAAGAAACTGTAGACTTTCGTGAACCAATGCCTCCGACGCATTGTAGGAATATTCTGGCCAGAAGTGATCTACAACGACGAACTTTGGAGTACAACTGGCCAGACTAAAATAGGTATTGAGATTCAAAGGCGGAAGTGGCAGTGGATCGGTCACACTTTGAGGAAACCAGAGCGAAACATCGCCAAACAGGCTCTGGATTATAATCCTTAATGAAGACGTCGGCTTGATCGACCATGTAACACATGGAAGCGAGCAGTTGAGCAGGAGGCCAGAGGAATAAACAAGTCCTGGTCACAGCTTAAGGCCGATGCTCAGGATCGCGTCTTGTGGAAGAGAGTTGTTGTCCTATGCCCCTACAGGGGGCCTTAACAGGAATTTGATTGATTGATGTCAGTGCAGCTTGCCGTTGTATTTTTATTTTATACCTCTTATGCTATTTATGCTAATGATCAATAAATATGTTTACATTAGTGTTGTATATATCCAGCCTAACTCTGAAAACCAAAAATACCACGACATTCTTGACATTTTTCATAGTGTCAACTGCTCTTTAGCAGAAAATGACAATATTTTCCTTCTCGGCGATTTTAATCGCCCAAGTATCTCGTTTCACACGAATCTTTCGTATAACACTATTATACCAGGGAATCATACGTCTGATATTGAGACAACTATTATCGACACTCTGTATAATAACGACTTACATCAGGTAGTAAAATTACCCAATAAAAATGGGAGATGGCTTGATATGATCTTTACCGACGCATATGATGAAGTGATTGTTGGCCATGCCTCTGACGCTGAGAATCTTTTCTCTAATACTACACATCACTCTGCCATCATAGTAGATCTATCATATGATCACACTAATTTTGTTCACTCTTACAATAATAATATTGTATTTGACTTCCGTAATGCTGATTTCAATGGCATTAATAATGAATTGTCCACGATAGACTGGACAGCCCTTTTCTCATCTAATGATCTTGACAATGCCATAACAGCATTCTACGGTGTGATCTTCGAAATTGCTATCAAGTACGTCCCTGTAATAAATCAAAAAGATAAATTATCGGAACCCTGGTTAGATAAAAACCTAAGATCACTACGGAATAGAAGAAATAAGCTATTCAAAAAGCTTAAGAAAGTGGGCGCAATTCCTCCCAATCTCCAAAAAAAATATGACACGCTGGCTTCAGAGTTCTCTCCTGAGTCCCGGATTGCATATGAGGGTTATGTAAAAAAAATCGGTGAAGATATCATAACAGAACCGAAAAGATTTTTCGACTTCGTTAACACAAAACGTAAAAGTTCGGGTTATCCCGTAACCAGGCATGTTATCTGCAATATGTTTGCTGACCGTTTTCGCAACGTTTTTGGAGCCCAGTCGGATTCGACCGAAATCGAGCCCAACATTTCGGTTCATCCACTCGTTGAAATTATTTCATTAACCATTGAGGAGTTGCTTGATACACTTACAACTACTGATGTCAAGAAAGGTCCAGGTCCTGATCTCATTCCTCCCTTATTCTTATCGAAATGTGCCCTTCAGCTCTCAACACCTCTATACTGGCTCTTTAACAAGTCACTCTCATTGGGAGTATTCCCATCGGCTTGGAAATCGTCGCATCTCACACCCATCCATATGAATGGTGACAAACGAAATGTGAAGAACTATAGAGGTATAGCTATTCTATCAGCCATACCGAAATTATTCGAAAAAATTATCTGCGACAAATTAACCAAAATAATCAACCCTATTCTTAATGACCAGCAGCACGGTTTTAGAAAAGGGCGCTCAACCATGACTAACCTCATGATTCTAGTATCTGATGCACTCTGCGCACTGGAAAATGGGCATCAAATCGACGCAGTATACACTGACTTTAGCAAAGCCTTCAACCGAGTTGATCACAACATCCTGATTTTAAAATTAAAAAATATTGGTGTTTCAGGATCCCTACTTGACTGGATTAAATCCTATCTCAGTAATAGACCTCAATTTGTCATATTCCAAGGCTTTATTTCCAAGGAAATAGTAGTGTCCTCTGGGGTACACCAAGGAAGTCACTTGGGACCTCTCTTATTTAACATTTTCATCTTAGATTTATCTGAAGTATTAAAAACTGTCTCGCATCTACTGTACGCTGATGATCTGAAAATATATCATACTGTTACCTCACCCGATGATGCCGCATTCCTGCAATCCAAACTTATTGCACTAGATGAGTGGTGTAGTCAGAACAAGTTAGAGCTTAATGTCGGTAAATGCCACACGATAAGCTTCTCACATAAAAGATCCACATACCTACATGACTATTTCCTAAGTGGATCTCAACTACATCGTGTAGATCAAATTGAGGACCTCGGCTTTCTACTCGACAAGAAAATGTGCTTTAAATCTCACTATAACCGATTAATCTCAAAAGCCAATAGACTTCTTGGATTTATTAAGAGAAGAGCCAAAGAGTTTAAGAATGTATGGGTCACTAAAACATTATTCTGTTCCCTTGTCCGTCCTCTTCTGGAATATGTATGTCCCATTTGGGATCCTTCTTTCCAGTTATACAGCAACAGAATAGAGTCAATACAGAAGCAATTCCTTCTCTTTGCTCTTAGGGACTTGTATGATCCTAGAGACTTTGAGAACCTTCCGCCGTACTCAATTAGGCTCCAAATATTAAATCTTTTACCTCATAGTTCTAGAAGAACTATGCTCACATCCTGTCTTACCTTAGATGTTTTGAATGGCGATATTATGGTTGATCACATCTCAAATAAATTCAGACTCAATGACAATGTCAGGCAGACGGGACATTCAGGACTACTAAAGGAATATCCGCATAGTACAGTTTACGGACAAAATGAGCCTATTAGCAGATGTTGTAGAGTATTTAACAAATTCAGTGCACACTACACACCCCCAATGAGTAAATTGACATACAAACTAAGACTGTGCTCTGTTTTATAAAGTATCCAAAACCCTGTATGACCATCATTCTACCAGTGCCCATCTTACTAGTTTAGATTAAGTTATGTAAGTTAATTTGTTTTAAGTTACATTAAATTAAATTAAATTAAAAAATATAAGTTAATGATTATGTAACTAAATATCTTGTTATGATAAATAAATAAATAAATAAATTTTCTACATGGCTCAAACTTCAAAAAATTTCGTAGTTTCCTAACAGCATAAAGAAGGGATTCTTGTGTAGAAATTAAACGATATCTTATATGAAATGGAAAAATTTATTATTTAAATCTGGAATAATAACGAAAAAAAAAAATGAATAAATAAAATTTGAAAATTGCATCAACAAAGCTCGTCGGAATTGCAGTATGCTTTCCTATTTCAGAACAAAAAACGACGAATTTATATTGTTTAGGCTACCGACACACGATGCGCGTTAATATATATTATCTCGCTTTTCGATATTACTAGTGTCATTATCCTATACATAATTCGGCCTACTTATATCAAAATAGGAAGCTAATATATATTAACTCGCATCGTGTGTCGGTAGCCTAAGCCTCTAAATTTATAAAAAAGCTGCAAACTTGAACTTACCAATGTATCCGACGTATCTGGAGCGATTGAGTACTTATTAGCCGCCTGATCTGTGACAACTGCAGAACCCAAAATGAGATGGGAAAATGGCATAGTTAGTTGCTAAAGCTAGCGACTTTCTTGGAATGATTGTCAAACTCAAAACGATCATTTATGCAAAAATCAACACAACTCACTGTATTGGTAGAGTTTGCCATTAAGTTCAGAGTTTGGATCTGGTTATGATTTTTGTTAATTAACAAGTCCTGGCAACAGCTAAAGGCCGATGATCAGGATCACTCCTTGTGGAAGAGAGTCTTAACAGGAATTTGATTAAATTTGAAGTACTTTTTGTTTTATTCGACTATTCAATGCATTTCCATGTATTTTTCGTATTTATTTATTTACCATCTTATTAATTAATTTGTTTTTATTTCCTTTCAGGTATGTCAACATATTACATGTAAAGATGAAGTTTTACCTGATGAGTGAGTGAGTGCTGCATTAACTTATTATGCACTTTATAGGGCATGATTAAATAATTTTAGGTTTCACAACTAACTAATTCTGAAAGTACAACAAAATAATTCGACAGTATGTATGCCGTACTACATGAATACTTTTTAAAATTAACGATCATTATTTTCAAAACCTTAGAAAACTCCCCTTGGAGTGTATTATGAGTTCCGTTAAGGTAGGGATTGAACTTTTAATTAAAGGCTTAGTAATCTCAAAAATCGCAAAAAAAGCGTTTAAAGAGTACAAAAAAAAACAATATTACTGTGGGTATCTGTTACTATGCCCTTCAGTTTAGAAAAACTTAACTGAAATCAGCATATACGAGACCGCTGGCCAATACGAACAAAATTTTGCGCGCAACGAGCGCAAGTTCGACTTCAATAGGAAGGGGAGATACTTCGCATTAAATTACTTCTACCTTCACTCTCATTGCTTACAATCGCATATACGAGAGAACGAGACCGCCGACCAATTCGAGCAAAATTTTCCCTCACGACGAGCGCAAGTTCGACATCTATAGAAAGGGGAGATGTGTCACAGTAATTGCTTCCACCTAACGCAAGCCATCGCATGCCTTCGTTCAATGTACTGACAGTATTGAGATTTCGGTTCTAGTCGAAAAATTATCAGGAAGAAAAATGCGAAGAGGTAAATCGGGCAATATCACCTATATTTATCGTGCTTTGAGAGGAAACGTATCGGTTTTTACATCTTTTTTTGGACGTCTTCACTTTTTTTTAAGAAAATTAAAAAACAATAAGTTTAAATTAAGGCTTGTATTAATTAATTATCCAACATTTTTAAAGTTTATATTTAATAAAAAAGGTTGAAGGGTCTGCCAAAGTAAGACGCCCGTATAAGATTTCTTGAAATTTTGGTCCGTTACCGCATCAAATAAAATGCCGTCTATTGTAGGGGAATAAATAATATGAATTGTTCATTAATTTATTAATTCGGATGCCTTAAGCTTCTGTGCGGTAGTACGGGTGAATGTGGAATGTTTTTTTTTATATATAATTGTTTGTGCAAGTGTATTTTTGTTTTCAAATCGTAATGTAATGTTCTAGCAGCTAACGAGAGAGATTTTGGTTATATTTATTATATACTAGCAAACCCCGCGACTTCGTCCGCGTACAAATAGCAATAATAAGCAATTTTTGAGAGTGTAGTTAGTAATGCATTATGTGGGATATAAAATCTGCTTACTTTAATGGCTCTTAGAAGAGAATGGTTTGTATATTGTTGGAATCAGAACCATAAATTATTAAGAATGAAAGCATGATACTCCCATTTTTATGGGACAGGCTCGTGATCAAATCAAACCCGTGATTCGAGATCATATACGTGTTGAAGAGCGTTAAGAACATGTGAATAATTGTAGCTGGTGTTAATTAAAAAAAAAAAGCAAATAAAATAACATTAAGCATAAAAACATAACAGGACTACGATTGTGCGTAAAGCCAAATCATACGATATTATTAATAGATGAAATCGAAATTTTTGCGGTGTTAAGAAATTTTGTATGGGGAGTGGTAGAAGGGGTGACAGCACTGAACTAATTTGTTTCACATCATGCTAGAGTAGCTATAAAAATGTTTTGTACCAAATTTAAGCTTCAAAAATTGAGTAGGTACTGAGAAACTTAGTGCACTGAATTAAATGAAATTGTGCAATTTGTATGGGAGGTGGTAGAAGGAGTGGGGGGTTTTTGGTGATTTTTCGAAAAACAACTATAACTATCATGCAATTGATACACTTTAAATTTCAGATCTGCATCATTCACACTTTACAAGAAAATCGAATTGTTACATAGTCGTGTAATGTGCCTCATTGTATGGGAGGGGGTAGAAGGAGTGAAGCTACTTGGTTAATTTTCTTCCCGCTGTTAATAATAATGCTAATTAAGGATTAAGCTTAAATTTTTACCTCGATGAAATTTAAATATACTGAGAAAATTCGTTTAGAGTATTTTATGAAAAAGTGCGGTTTATATGGGAGGTGGTGGAAGGAGAAGGGGGTTTTTGATGATTTTTTGAGAAACAACTATATTCATCATGCAATTGATATATTTTAAATTTCAGAACATTCAGACTTCTCAAGAATTCTTGTGAAGGCGTGGAACTGTGTCACATTGTATGGGAGGGGGTAGAAGGAGTGAAGCTAATCGGTTAATTTTATCTCGATATTAATAATAATGTTAATTAATGATTTAATAGAACATTTCAGCTCGATGAAAGTTACACGTACTGAGAAAGTTGGTGTAAAGTGGTTCATGAAAAAGTGTAGTTTGTATGGGAGGTAGAAGGAGTGACAGACCTTAAATAATTTGTATACCAAAAGACTGCATTTATAATAGAAATAATATATTCCAAATTTCAAATTAATAGCTTTTATAGTTTTCAAGAAAATTTGATTAATATATATTTTTGAAAATGAGTCACTTTGTATGGGAGGGGGTGGAAGGCGTAAGGAGAGTGAAAAAAACCAAAAGCAGATTTCATTCCGATGGACACCTAACAAACTGTGCAAGTTTCATTACAATCAGTTCAACCGTTTGTGCGTGAAAAGCGGTCGTACAGACAGACAGACAAAAATTTCAAAAATGTGTTTTTATGCTTAGTTAGTGCTAAAATAACTCAAAAAACTAACTTATAGCCATTTATAAGCAAATAACAGATAGACACTACAATTATATTTATATGTATAGATTGCTTGTATAATAATAATAAATAAATAAACCAATATATATAAAAATGAATTGCTTCCCCTAGCTATAAAGTCACGCCACGCTACTGCATTGCATCTGTCGAATCGAAAATCAAATCATTCTGGTTATGTCTTAATTTCAAGAGTAACCAGTTTAATTTTCTTTAGACTCTTGAACTTGATGGAGTGATGTCTAACAACATTCAAGATACCTTTGAAATTTTGCAACTTTCTTTCAATTCTGACACGCTGGATGATCGCGATGTCTGTAAATGGTTTCATTCCTTACAACCAATCGCTAACATTGCCAATATGACTTTTTGTAGTTTTGGGGGATTTAAAATTGCAATAAATAAATTAAATGCCAATACTGATTTCAGCCGTATTTTAAAAAAAAATGGTTCTTCCACTTTATCACAATCTTTAACCATCATTTTTAATAAACCGCTGCACAGTGGTGAATTTTTAGATGAATGTATCTCATGTATTTATGTTCTGTTATGTTATGTTCTTCTTCTTCTACAATGGCGCTACAGCCCAAATCGGACCTTGGCCTCCTGATATTCAGGTTCCTTAACATTTTTTATTACTTATTGTGGAAGGGTTGTTAGCCCTCTTTCTACGAATTTTTCATTTTCTTAGATTGAGGTGACCAAGGTATATCCAAGCAGGCAATGTGCCGGAATTATATATTGCGCCGACCGGGACTTGAACTCACGACCTTCGCATTACAAGACCAACACACTACCTACTAGGCTATACCCTAGCTATTTAAATCCGGTCGGAAGCATTTAATTAAAAGCTACCTAGCTAGCCTGATATTTAAACTCGCTACAATTCCGAAACTGTTTTAAAGTTTAACAAAGGTTCAACTTAATTTCCAGCTCAAGAAATATTTAGCGAATGAGCAACATGCCTTCGTTAGCGGTCGACCAACTGCATCAAATTTATTTCTTTTTATCAAATATAATGATGCCATTGAAAATGGATTGCAGGTGGATGTACTCTTCATAGACTAGCAAAACGCTTTCGCTAGAGTCATCAGCTTCTTGTTCGGCAATTTCAGGCTTTCGGGTTCTTTTCAAATCCGTTTTTGTGGATATCATCCAACCTAACTAATAGAAAGCAGTTTGTGAGAATAGGAAATAGAATCTGTTCGACTTTCATTGTGGTTTTGGGTGTACCTCAAGGAAGTCATTTGGGACCACTGCTGTTTCTGTTTTTAGTGAATGACGTACCTTCGATTTTAATTTAAATCGATTTAAAATGCCTGCTATATGTGGATCATATATTTATTTAGTAGATCTATTGAACAATTAAACAAAAGCGGAAAATAAATGAATAGCAAAGAGAAAAATTTAAACCTTAAAAACGATCGTTTTTACTATATTTTTAAATAAAGGAAAAGAAGTGGAGTGAAGAACCAAGGTGTCCTTTGCATTCTTATCATCGGAGAGTATATATCGAGACAGGCTCGAGGAGGGTAGAAGATATCGGAGTTTCTGGTTAAGACTATTCCTGGTATAAATTTCAGGTTGTCATAAAGGTGGGTATTGGGTAACCATCGAGAACGGTCTGCCGTAAAGGAAGTGGATGAAGGTGAAAAACATTAAGTTTGTCATTGTAGTCGATATAAGATTTTCTTAATCTGTAGAAAAGGGTTCGAGTGAATCTACGCAGAATAGATTGGCCCTACCATGACAAGAATTGTATGGGCTAAAGACGATGGATTAGTATTCTAAAATACTGCGGACGAGAGTGGAAAATAGTATAGGAGCTGTTCCTAGACTTAGAAAAGTGATGGATTGAATGATGAATTTAAGTTTGCTATCAAAAACTACTCTACTCGACTAAGGATCGACCCATTAATAGAGTAAGAGAGGACAGACGAGGTAGCCTTGTACGTAAACTCTATAGTAAAATACTTCTCAATGTTCAAAAAGATATCATTGGAGCCAGGATGATCATGCAATCAGAGACGGAGAAAATTTCCCGGAATAATTTAAGGTCGTCAGCGACAAAAGATTCAAATTGAGGCAAATCATTTATGAAGAGAGCGAATAGTAGAGGACCAAGGATCGACCCATGCGGATCACCAGAGCTAACAAAATTTTTATTAGAAAAGTATCCGTTGAACGTAATTTGGAGACGACAAAATTTAACCAGTTCAGGAGAAAGCGAGAGACCCCGCACCTTTCAAGTTTTAAAATAAGAACCTTACAATTAACAGTGTCGAAGGCATTTGAACAGTATTATGACGATCTAAGAACTTAACAACAAAATTAGTAAATTCACTTAAATTGGTGGAAGTAGATCTACCTTTATCGAATCCACGTTGGACTGGTGATTTCATATGATAAAGTTTCTCTCAGATTACATTATGAACTAATCTTTCAAAAAGCTTACCGAAGCAGTTTAGGGTGGAAATTGGGCGATGGCTCGACACATTTCCGGTATCTCCTTTTCTTAAAATGGGTGTTAGGTTAGCTAACTTCCAGCAAACAGGAAACGAGCCTGGTACTGGAAGCTCCAAGGAGAGAGTTTTTACAAAAAGATTCGGGATCCCATCAGATCCGCCACCGATTTTTGAATCTAGAGAACTGATGATTGATATAATATTCCTCTCAGTAATGGAAATATCAGTGATGGAATCCTGTAGTGGGATAAAAAGTCATAAGACATAAGACATGATCACTTGAGTGGCTAAGCACAGTATTGGCAAAAAGTTCACACATTTCTTGTCGAGAGCTAGTGGCAGTGTCACCAAACTTAAGTTGTGAAAGAAAAAATTGTGTATCTCTACGCTTTCTAACATGACACCAAAACGTTTTGGTCTCATTGACCAAAACGGTTTGGTCTCATTGCGTGACAGTACCGCCTCCAACTGAGAAATATTAACAACAAAGCCTTCTTGATTTCCGAATCGATACGCTTACGTAGATGGGAGAAGTTATGGTAGCCAGATAGAAGGGAAGAACATTTATACTTTTTTGCAAGCCGGTTTTTTTACTAGGAGCGCTAATAATCGAGTGGTTAAACCATTCGGGGTAGTCACTATTAGAAATGACACGACAGAGAACATTTCGATGAATTTTATCATCAAGAATGTAGTATAGTTGCGTCGATGATTCATCAGAGTTTAAGCCAGTAAACATTATCAAGATGATAATTTATTTGTTTATAGTTTCCCTTGTAGAAATTGTATTTCTTAACCCTACCAATAAGAGAGGGATTCTCTATTTGTAGATTGATCTGGGTAATTATCATTAAACGGCTGTGTGTCATATGCTAATTAGCTAAATTGCCAAAATATTGATCATTTATCAGCTAAATGCTCTCACCTAGATCATCTCATTTAGCTAAATCCTCTCATTTTTCTCAGAATTTAAGCGAAACGATGAAGATCTGGAGTTTTCATAAAAGTTTTTTCGAAGAAAAGTCATTTTCTGACAACTCGGAATTACATTAAATCCTTGAAGCGTGATTTAAACGCCCAGCTATGAAAGATGGATGATTCCAAAACAGGACTAAGGATCGTTTTTCTTTTTGCGAAATTTTATTGCCTGTTGGCTACGCAATTCAACTTTTTAAAAATATGACAGATGTGTGAGTGGCTCTTCTTAATTAGCAAAGTGCTATGTGTCGACACATTTCATGAATATTTTGTCCAGAAGTGATCTCCAACGCCGAACTTTAGAGTTCAGCTGGACAAACTAAAATAGGTATTGAGATTCTAAGGCGGAAATGGCAGCGAATCGGTCACACTTTGAGGAAACCAGAAGGAAACATCGCCAAACCAGCTTCGGATTACTATCCTCAAGGAAGACGTTGGGTTGATCGATCATGTAGCACATGGGAGCGAGCAATTGAGCAGGAGGACAGAGAACTGAAGGCTGATGCTCAGGATCGCGCCTTGTGGAAGAGAACTGTTTCTGTCTAAACAGGAAATTGATTGATCAGTGGAACTTATGTACTGTCCAAATCATTTGACCAGTATCCAGTCGAGTATCGATTAGAATATTTTTAGCATTCACACACCACTTTCACTAGCCCCAATTAATCCTGCATATTCACTATTTACGTAACTTGGAATATGAATGAGAAAACTGCGCTCGGCTTGATGACTCCCATTTTTACCAAGTCTTTTCGTAATACCATTCCCTACTATTACCAATATCAAAATCTCTTGTACCTCCAGACGTTACCTGTTTCTTTACATTGCAAACTTTAACAAATGTTTCTTTTCTTTATTTTTTTTTCGATACTCTCCTAATCCTAACTATGACATTCAGTAGTTAACATTATGTCATACCGATTTCAAGATCAAAAGACCGGTACTATGAACAACAAATTTTAATTTATATTTTTCTAAGCTTGGCATAAAATTAACTCATGACACTTTAACAGTGTGCCGACACCGAAACAACATGTGTAAAATTTTCTATAGATTATTGAAACTAATCAAAATTTAAAATGACAAGTATTTTGAATGTAGCGCACAAATTCAAAACTATATTAATGAAATAAAGGTTATCGTTCATTGCTGATGTATTTGTTTGGTATTTTTAAATGTTGTAGAAAATATTTCAGTTTTACATATTGTGAAGGTTATTAGCACATAATCACGATTATTAGGTATGCTCAGCGATATATGATTTAAGATTAGGCAAATAATAATTTTGATTTGAATTTTTCATGCATAATTTAAGATTAGAGTGTACTTAAGATTGTTGAGTAGTTAGGCATGTTGTTGTTCTAAAGCAAGATATTGATAATTTAGGCGTGGTTCCCGATGCCTCGTGATATTCGTAGACATACATTGATTTTAATTTGTTCCTAACGTACATGATCACATTGTTGACAGCATTTCGACCAAATGCAAAAATTCTTCAGCAATCTATTTTGAAAAAAAAGCAGCGAAAAGCTTTTTTCAAAATATTATTGTTATGCGAAGATTTCGTTATTGAAGGTTCCTGAAAGAATTCTTTTAGTTCGAATTGGGATATCCCATCCTCGTAGAGTAAGAACAGAACTACTCCATAAAACGCAATATAGTGAGTTGGCGCTTAGTAGTTTTGCATATCTTCCGCGCTTCCAATTCGTTTGATCATCCGGCATACTTTTTGGGAATTAAAGGTCAGCTCCTGTTTGGAGTTATTTACCTTATCTTCTAAGATATAACCAATATGGCGCCAATGATTTTTTATTCCTTATTCGTCACAGAGTTATTTTTTTATATCATCATCATCATCTACAGCTTGTTCAACCATATATGTATACATGTGTATTATGGTGTAGCCTCCCTTACATATCGATTCCTCATTGCTTTCCAGTCTTCTCTATTTTGAGCTATCCTTGTCCAGGTGACGCCTGCTAGTTTTCTGATGTCATGATCCCATCGTAATTTCGGGTGTCTTCTTGGTCATTTTATCCCTCTTGGGTACCATTGTGTTATTTTAGCAGTCCATCTGTTGTCAGTTAAACTTGCTATGTGTCCGGCCCATTGCCATTTTAAGGATCTAATTCTGTCACTTTTGTTCTTTCTCTTATCCAAGTCAGTCTCTTACGCGTTTCTCTTCTAGTGATGCCTAGCATGTATCTTTCCATAGCTCTTTGCGCCACCTGTAGTTTCCGTGTGACTCCTGTTGGTAACGTCCACGTCTCACAGCCGTATGTCATGACGGGTAGGATACACTGATCAAACGTTTTCTTTTTCAAGTGAAGTTTCATTCTGGATTTGAATATGATGGAGTTTCTCCCGAATGCACTCCATGCTAGTTTGATTCGTCTATTAATTTCAGGTATTAAATCTCCTGATTGATGTATTAGCTGGCCAAGGTAGACATATTCCTCTACTATTTCTAGCCTGGTGTTATTCAATGTTATTTCAACTTGACTTCCTAGATGTTCATTGGGCATAATCTTAAGTTCATTTAATAGTAGTTGCAATTCTTCTTGGCTCTGAGCAATTATGACTATATTGTCGGCAAATCTCAAGTAACTGATGCGTTCCCCGTCAACTTGCAGACCCTTCTCTTTCCAATGTAGTTCTCGAAAGATGTTTTCCAGGGTGGCGTTGAATAGCCTTGGAGAAATTGTATCCCCCTGTCTAATACCTCTTTGTGTGGGGAATTCTGGTGTGTCATCAAACACTTTGACCTTTGCCTTGGCGTTCCTGTAGATGTTTGAGAGCGTTTCAACGTATGTTTTCTCTATACCTTGATTGGATAGTGCTCTTATTATCGCCTCAGGGTATATTGAGTCAAAGGCTTTTTCAAAGTCTATGAATGCCAGTGCTAGGGGCAGTTCGTATTCTTTAGCCCTGCTCATGGTCTCTCTCAAGGTGTGAATGTGATCAATTGTACTGTATCCACTTCTAAAACCAGCCTGTTCTCGTGGCTGTTCAACATCCAGAGCTGCTTGTATTCGGTTGTTGATTACTTTGGTGAATACCTTGTAGAACACAGGTAGCAGACTTATTGGTCTGTAATTTTTGATGTCTTCCTTATCACCCTTTTTGTGGATCAGTATTATGTTTGCGCTGTTCCAGTTTTCAGGAATGTGTCTGGTTCTGAGGCAGTTGGTGTATACCACGGCCAGTATTTTCCAGATTCCTCTGCCAGCGTACTTCAACAGTTCAGCGGTGATACCATCATTGCCTGACGCTTTGCCTGTTTTCATTGATTTGACCGCAGATTCCACTTCATCTATAAGAACTTCAGGGGTGGAATAGTCTACTGTCCCAGTTGTTGTTGTTGTATTTTTGGGAGCCTCTTCTGGGGACTTGTATAGGTCGCTGTAGAAGTTAGTTATCATTTCTACTATTTTTAGCCTATCTGTCACCCTGGTGTTCCTTTGTCTAAGTGCTATCACCTGTTTTTTGCCAATTATAAGCGCTTGCTTTGCTTTCCTTAGGCTGTTGTTGTTCTCGATGGCATTCTCTACTAATCTTTCGTTATACTTGGCGATGTCCTCTGTTATCTTCTTTCTAATTGTTTTACACACTTCCGTGTACTCTATTCTTTGGATGTTTGAAGATGATTTCATTTCGCGTCTTTTCTTTAGTAGTGCCTTTGTTTCGTTTGATAGTTTGTGATGTCTGGTTTCTGTCCGTGGTCCGCCCACTTCCTTGGCCCATTTCGAGATGGCATTTGCGAGGTGTGAAGCGTCCCTGTCTCTCATTTCATCTTCAAGCATTGACTGGTATCGATCAATGTTATTTTTGATGTTGTCGTTGTTGAAGCCTGATTTTGTTGGCTTGCTGACTAATTTTGCCCTTTCAGATCTTAGGTTTAGGGTTATTTTTGCTCTTACTAGACGATGGTCGCTACCTGTCTTGAATTTCTTAAGCGTGGAG
This sequence comes from Chorisops tibialis, assembly GCA_963669355.1. Lineage (NCBI taxonomy): Eukaryota > Metazoa > Arthropoda > Insecta > Diptera > Stratiomyidae > Chorisops > Chorisops tibialis. Next base: position 259,317,779 of record OY770262.1, on the reverse strand, counting down.
ACGTCTTTGATTGCCCTTATTTTATTCGTTAGGATCAGGTCAATCTCGTTCCTTGTCGCCCGATTTGGGGCTTGCCATGTCCATTTCCTGCTTGGTTGTTTCTTAAAGAACGAGTGCGCTATGTAGAGGTTGTACTGGTGGGCAAATAGGAGCAATCTCTCCCCTCTTTCGTTCCTTTGGCCCAGTCCGAATTTCCCTATCAATATTCCTTGTTCTTCGTTCTTTCCTACTATAGCGTTGAAGTCTCCGATAAGGAATTTGAAATGACTGTTATTGCTGTCCCAGGCTTGAGTTAATTCGTTATAGAAGTCCTCGATTTCGTCGTCCGAACGACTAGATGTTGGTGCATAGACTTGTATTATTTGCATCGTGTATCTCTGTGACAGCCTGAGAGTCAAGCTGGCCACTCGATCTGACGCGCTTGTGACGCTAATTGTCTTGTCTTTCCATTTTTTGTTAACCAAGAATCCTACTCCCCTAGTTCTGCCTGATTGGGTTCCTTGATGGTATAGGGTATTGCCGGACGTTAGTGTTAATAGGTTTTCATCTTTGCGCCTAGTTTCGCTCAAACCAATGACGTCCGACTTAATCTTTGCTGCTTCCTCTTCTAACTCGGTGAGTCTTGCCTGGCTGGGTAGTGATCGGCAGTTGTATGTCGCTATGTTTATCGTTGTTAGTTGTTGTTTTTGGTAGCGGTTTAACCTCCGCTGATTCTTAACACCCTCTGCCCTTGTGGATGATTCCTGTGAGCTACCTATCCTAGGTCCACTCGGGCCCACGGAGAATGAGGGCTGTTTGATTTGGTGTACTATCATGTTGGAGGGGGGGAGGGTGAGACGATACCTTACCACGCTGTCTCGATGCGGGTAGGTAAGGAGTAGGGGTTAGTGGGTGGGTGGTGTGGGTGGTGTGGTGTTAGTATTAGGAAATGGGAGTGGATTGGGGTGGGGGAGGGGGGTCCGTCAGAATTACCATCTTCCAACGGACAATCTACCCTAGCTGGATTGACGACATTTTTTTATTGAAGAAAATAGCCGTACTTGGGATTTGAACCCTGTATCTCTTGAGTGAGAGTCCAGCGTTCTACCCATTGAGCCAGCTAGGGTTTTATATATTCACTACTATTGTCTCGTTTAGCTCAGCCGATCATAAGCCCTAACATACCCCGAACAATCATGTTATGTTGCAAGATATGAGTGTATAACATTTGACTCGTAAAAAAATGCTTTGAGTAACCCCGCAACAAAGCCACGAAAACACTAATTAATTTATCAAAAAACTAATTAACGTAACAAGCCAGATACTGAACTTTAAGCTAGCTTACAGATGCTAAGAAGATAAACTCTGGATCAAACGATGCAATTACATTATCAAACGTTTTTCAAAGTTTTACGACAGTTTCCGTGCCATAAGTTACATCCATACATTCACCTGACTATGTTCACACATGAGGCAACAGCTTATCACCTGTTGTTGGGATTCCAACCTGTATGTTATTAATGACATACCAATGCGATGAAAATTCAAAGCTACCAAAAATACCCCAAAAAAGAAACCGCCTCATGATCATTAATTGAAAGCGTACGATTGCAATCATCAATAAAATTTAAAGTCCACCCAAAGACGATTCGCACATTCAGTAATAGATTTTAAAATCATTACAAAATCTCTACCTGACAATAATTAAGCTCCCAGACGAAATTGAGAAAATATCGCCAGGCTTTGCCAAATTAGCAACAAAGAATTAAATGGCCGAATTTTTGACTCTCTACAGATTTAGACAGAGATTAAAAATCATTTGATGCGCACTGTACACACGCAATTCGATAATTAATTACGTTTAATCTGTCTTTAATAGCGTATTTAGGGGGCAGATGATTTTATATAAGATCTTGATAAAAGATAGATCCTTAATTTTTTTTTGGTAACAGCTTTAACAGATCAGAGTACAATTAGAGCGCCTCATCTCGTTAAACATTAGGCTGATCAAATCATTTAAGCTTCGAAAAAATTAGATACGTATTTCTATTATACTTAGCCGTAACTATGCACGCGTCCGTTTCTCCGGCCACTTATTCCAATTTATGCAGATTCAATAGGCAAACCCAACTTAATGTACTGCAACAAATTACAAGAAGAAAATTGTTAATTTTTCTTATTTTTTTTTTCCATTCTATTTCTGTTGGTATAGTTCCGAAATTGCTATAAAAATGAATTTTAAATTGGGTGACCACTCCTAAGAACAAGTTACTTGTGCTGACTTGTTGGGCCTGACCAGTTTTACCGGCACATAATACTCTGACCAAGATTCAGAGCAACTTTCGATTTTAGTTGGCGCTGAGAAACAGTAACATATTTATTGATATAACAGCACACCATGACTTCCCATACGTTAGTATTAACTATATTTATCTGACAATTTTATACACAAAAAGTAAAGATACTGTCAAAACCAGATCAGCTACTCAAGAAAAGCAGGCGATCCGCACATGAGACATATCTGGATAAGGAATTAGGTTAGGTTAAGCTATAAACACGTTCGGTGAACGACCGTTTTTATCACTGCTCTCACAAAAATTCGTATTGTTGAAAACTATAGTATGGCTACTCGATTTTTTTATTGGAGAATTTCAATTTTTAATAGCTAAGCGAAAACTTGATTTTTTTCTGGAGTGTATCAGAAATTCGTTGGAATTATATTCTCGAGAAATAAGAAATTTTTTTTTATTATTATGAAAGAAGTATCTAATTAACCGAAAATGTTTTCTTTTTTGCTTAAACTGTTATAACTACTGAATTGTCCTAATAATTTGTTTTTTATGGAATTACATTTAAGCTGCTTTATTTTCTTCTTTTTTGTGTTGGAATTATTTCAAGTTTATTAGCGATAACATGCGTTAATTTCGTTGCAGCCTAGTGGGTAGTATGTGATTTTATAAATCACGATTGACATGTAATACCGCATTGCTTGAGGAGGTAAATCTATGCCAATTTATTCTACGAAAATCAAAATATTCGCAGATAGGCTTAACAATCCTTTCACAATAAAAAATAAAATTTTTAAGGAATCTGAGGCAGACCTGGGCTCAATTTGGGCATTACTGCCACTGAAGTAGCAAAACCAAGTGTTAATTGACAATTTTCAAAGTTTAGATGAAATAGTTTTGCAAAAAAAAAAACAAACCGTGCTACATTTACTAATCTTCAAAATTGATGGATATATCAAATTTCACGAATTTTTAAAGTAGTCCCATATAAATTATTATCATTCGATACGCGTGAAGATTGATTGTATCGATTTGAAAGATACAGCAGATTATGTTCATAAAAATGAGTTACGAAAAAAAAAAATGCAAATGAATTTACAAATTAATTTGTACAGCCCGTTAAGTTTCATTGGCAAATTGATTCTTCAACAAAACTTATGAAGTCGTTAACTAGTTGCACCGAATTAACTAATTATAGACACCTGGCTAAGCAGCTTGTAAACAAATCAGAATTAATGAAGAGATCTTTTTGAAGCGAAATTTATATTTCTATAAAAATGGCCTGGCAGAAGATTAATTGAATACAAGATTTGGGTTAGCTTGGATGTAGTCTAGCGGGTAGCGTGTTGGTCTTCAATGCGAAGGTCGTGAGTTCAAATCCCGGTCGACGCATAATTCCAGCACACTGCCTGCTTCGGTATACTTTGGTCACCTCAATCTACGAAAATTAAAAATTCGTAGATAGAGGGTTGTGCGAAGGTCTAATAACCCTTCCATAATAAATAATGAAAAAATGTTAAGGAACGTGAAGATCAGGAGGCCAAGGCCCGATTTGCGCTGTAGCGCCATTGTAGAAGAAGAAGAAGATTTGGGTTCGTCTTTTTATGTAGATAGTTAGATAAATTGGCAAGTGATGGATTGGCGAAATAAAAAAACCGACGAGTACTCATTAAGTATTCAGCTATGTTCAAATGAGAGCTATCCGAAAGCTTTTCTATGCGAACTGATGTCAGCCAAGGCTGAATATTATCACCAGCTTAGTCTCTGATGGTACTAAATTACATCTTGAAAGCTGCACTGTAAGATGGTGAGTTAAAGGCTGTGACAGTAGATTGCTTAACATCTGAATTCATTGTCGTTATACCAATGACATGCGAAGCAAAACCATATAAAATCACATGAGTTCAAGCACAAACATACCGATTGTTCTTAATGAAGAAAATGTGGAAGAAGCTAGGCTGTAGCCTAGTTTGTCTACAATGTGAAGGTCGTGAATTCCAATCCCGATCGACATATTATTCCAGCACTTTGTCTGCTTGGATATACCTTGGTCACCCCAATCAACGAAAATGAAAAATTCGTAGTTGAAAATACCAATCAGATCAGAAAATCTGTTAGCTGCTTTCATAATTCTAATTGAGGGAGTACTTTGTCCATATCATGATGAAACACGCAAGTTTATGGCCTCTAAGAATTGCGGATAATCCATTACATTGTTGAGGATTCGGAAAAGGACTATAAGTTTCGACTGATCTCATCGCTTTGATATGAAGGCAAGATTGAGATCAACTAGCAGAGAAATATAGTCAAGTTGCTCTAGCAGGATCTGCACCTTAAACGCAGTACGTCTAAAGAAATTATGTTGTATAGTTCCAAAATTATTGCTGTATATCTCATAAATCCACATTATTATATAATTACTAACAGATATAGGAGATTTGAACGAACTAATGAACAGTATAGCGTTCTAATGGATTGAATGCTGGAAAAGTCCTTGATATTCCGAGTAATAAATCCAAGCATTCTACAGGACTGAATTACATATTGAAATATAATGTAGAACACAAGATAATGAGCTATCAAGGAGAAGATGTAAGTCAATGGTGGCTCGTAAATTGTTCGATAGGTGAGGCGCTCAGAAATTTTTTTTTAGGCGGGGGGAGGGGGGGGGACCTAGTTTCGTTGTTGTCATTTCACTATTTTGAATGCTAGATTTAGCATTAACATTTTATGTTTATTGCGATGATCCTTCATAATTTTTTTGCTTTCAATACATGAAACCGCTAGCTTGATAAACTAAAATGTAAACTTCTATTCACTTTTTTGCTCAGTTTAGCAAGCTCTCACAATTAAAAGCGGTCACTGTTCAGTCTCGCCTCATCGAGCCTTACACTATTCTACAACTGAAATGATTCGAAGATATCCCATCGAGCCCCGCACTACTCTAAAATCGAAAATGACAAACAACAGCATCATTACAATGGTTAGGCGATGAAATTTGAGCCTCAGATCTATCGCTTTTTATGACGTCGACATCGTCGGATCAACTCAAAATCGAAATATCCTTAACAAATAACAAAAAGAGCAGCAGTCCTAAATGAGAACCTTGTGGAACTCCTGAAGTTATGAAAAACGGTTCTGAGTTGTACACGAGAGTACACGTACGATAATGAAGATAATCTCGTAACCAGAGCATTGGATTACCAGTAATACCATAGGCACTGCACTTTGAGATGAGTAGGCAGTAATTAACTTTATCAAATGCTTTCGAAAAATCATTAAACACTGCATGGATTTATCTGCTTTGTTTCATAGCCTAATTGATTGTCTCGTTATAAGGTAACAAGTTTGATAACGTGGATCTAAAGCCATGATTATTGGGTGTGATAGTTGGACGCAATAGTATTATTAGCTTGGTCGCTACAATCTTGTCCAAAAATTTTGTGAAATACGATACATATGGGTCTAGAATTTTTGACATAACTTTTATTCCCCGACTTTTAAATCGGTACTAAGAAACGAATAGGGTATAACCTAGTAGGTAGTGTGTTGGTCTTGTAATGCGAAGGTCGTGAGTTCAAATCCCGGTCGGCGCAATATATAATTCCGGCACATTGCCTGCTTGGATATACCTTGGTCACCTCAATCTAAGAAAATGAAAAATTCGTAGAAAGAGGATTGTGCGAAGGGCTAACAACCCTTCCACAATAAGTAATGAAAAATGTTAAGGAACCTGAATATCAGGGCTGTAGCGCCATTGTAGAAGTGGAAGAATCGAATTTTACATAAGTTTGGGTAAATACAAGATCGTATAGAAATATTACATAATAGCAGCAATGGTTTAGCTAGAACCATTCCACAATACCAAAGAAACAATAGAGGAATTTCGTCTGGTTCCATTACTAGGATCTAGATCATTCAGCAATGATACAACATCGGTAATATTAATATCAAAAGAAGAAATTTTTAAGTCCGAACTGATAGATGACGTAACATTCGAGTTACTCGGAATAGATTCAGAATAAACTGCGGAGAAGAATTTTGCTAAAAGCTCAGCAACGCTAAGAAGATCAAAGGCAGCCTCATCGTTAAGGAACTTAACTGAAGAACATTATTGAGCCTAAATGAGTTTAAGTTAGTCCAGAAATATGTAGAATAGCATGACCGAATTGATAATAAAAAAAAATGTTGAAGAATCTTAATTTCAGGAGGCCCAGGCCCGATTTGGGCTGTAGTGCCATTGTAGAATTAGAAGATGTGGAAGAGGTGAAAGATTTTTAATACTTTGGAAGCATTGTTGGCACATACGACGCAGCCGAAAGTGGTATTATACCTCGTATAAATAAAGCTCACCGGATCTTGGGTGTCCTTACTTCTTTCTGGAGGCTTAGAGATATCTTCCTTCGCATAAAGCCGAGAGTGGCTTACGCGTCAAATCTGATGATTGTACTAAAAAATTTACCATTAAACTAACGATAATCTAATGTCTTCGACTCATTTTAAGAACATCTGGCGTACTTTGGAGTACCATTGGACAAACTTAGTTAAGTTTTGAGATTCAAAGCCGAAAGGGCAGTGGTCACAATTTGACGAATCCAGAGCATAATATCTCCAAATAAGCTCTGAATTATAACCCGCAAGGAAGGTTTGGAAGCTAGCAGTTGACCAGTTGGTCACTATGTAATTTCAATCTCTATCTCTATGTCTATTTCTATCTCTACATCTATTTATTTATAAAATGGTTAATGGGATTTATCCGAAATTATTATCCATATAAAATATATATTGGATTCTCATAACTACCAAAGAAGACATTCTAAAGATATAGTTATTAAATTAAGATCGAGTAATAAATCATAAAAAGATATATATTACGAGGGTTTTCAAATGTATAATGAGCTTCCACTAGATGTTAGAAATACCAGTAATGTAAATAGTTTTAAACAGAAATTAAGAGTGTATGTTAAAGAATTGTAAACAGAATGAAGTTAATATAAGTTAGATTGCATATGCTAAGAATTGTACATATGTCAGTGTTATGAAAATCTGAATTTAAATAAAGTAAAGTCTGACCGATCCACTGCCACTTCCACCTTTAAATCGCAATGCCTATATTATTTCGTCCAGTCGTGCTCCAGAGTTCGTCGTTGAAAATCACTTCTGAAAAGAATATCCCTAAAATGCGACGGAGGTATTAGTTCACGAAAGTTTTTAGTTTCTTGGTAAGTCGAACGGTCAGTTTTCACGTAGTAGAACCATATAACAACAGGGATTTGTCGCATGCGTCAAACACTCGCAGCTTAGTGCGAAGGGAGATCTCTCTTAACCTCCAGAAAGGGGAAAGGATACCGAAGGCCTGACGAGCTTTATTTAGACGAGCCTTAATAACTTTGCCGACTCCGCCGTCCGTCCTGACAATGCTTCCGAGATAACGAAAAACTTGCACCTCTTCCACATCTTGGCCTTTAAAAACAATCGGTGTGCTTGTGTTCGAACAATGCATGTACTTGGTTTTACGCACTTTTATTTTCAGTCACGCCTCTTTGCATTTAGACTCTAAGTCCGAACGGTTATGCGCAAGCAATCACAAGTCATCAGGATAATCAAGGTGACTTAAGATGTTAAATAGTCTCCATTGAAGACCTTCACCTTCTCCACCTTCCAGTGCAGCTTTCAAGATGTCATTTATTACCACCAGAAACAGGGCTGGTGATAATATGCAGCCTTGTCTGACACCCGTTTGCACAGGAAAGCTCTCGGACAGCTCTCCTCTATGTAAGGCGCGGCAACTTGCATCTTCGTAGAATTCTTTAATCATAGCTATCATCTTATCTGGAATATCACTTCTACGCAAACCATTCCATATATAATCTCGCTTAACGCTGCCTTCTCGAAGTCCACAAACATGAGATAAACTGTTTAACACTGCTACTTAATAGCTTTGCGGGTGTAAGTTGCAGCACTAAGTCCGATCGACGTATAATTCTGGCACGCTGCATGCTTGGGCTAGTTACCTCACTCTACGAAAATAAAAAATTCGTAAGCAGAGGGTTGTGCCAAGGGCTAACAACCCTTCTACAACAAGTAATGAGAAAATTTTTTGGGAACCTGAAGGCCAAATGGCCAATCCCTGCCTTGGGCTGTAGTGCCATTGTAGAAGAAGCCGTGCAGGGAAAGAAGCAAGCATTTCAATTACTTAAATGTAATCAAACACCTGCCAATAGAGAACTAGGAATGCCAGCAAATTCATTTTTCAAAAATGTTCAATTTGAGTATGACCACAAACTTCGGCAGAAGATTCTTCACTGCCATAAAGATTGAAGGTATTTTCGGTCATTTGTCGGTCAACCGTAATTTCATTTTTCTTGAACACCTCTACCGCTTGATGGTGACCGCACCGTGATTGATTCTGTACATAAAACAATACTGTAGACCTTCAAACCAGTCACCCCTTACTCCATCTGCAATTAATTTTTCACAGCCCCATTTACATTTTCGTATGTGGCTTATATCTAGAATTCTCGATTAACTCATTACCTACAAATCTGCTGGTTCTGATGGTATACTCCGATTACGCTCAAAAAGTGCTCCTCCTATCTGTCTCAACTACTCCGAAATCTGTTTCATCTATCTTCCTATTCTAGGTGCTTTTCACGAATTAGGAAATTTTCAAACGCTCAGCCAATCCGAAACAAAGAAAGCAAAGCGAATCCCGCTGACTACCACTCGACAGCCATTACTTTAGTTCTCTCACAAGTAATAGAAACTTTCTTAAATTCTAAAATTGTCCACTATTTAGAGCGCAATTTCATCATTGATCCAGATTTCGGGCGGGAGACTTTTTAGTCTACTTGACCGAGCGTTCTTATTTTTGTATCCATATATATTTCGAATGTTAAACCCTTGCATTTGACAAAAGGCAAAGGCATTTGACAGAGTTTGGCATTATTTACTTTTAGTTAAGCTGACAATCATCGGCATTAATGCTTTTATTGCCCTGTAGAGCTCACTATATAAGTTTTTCGTTATATCTTCTTCTCACCCAATTAATTCTGGCGTTCCTCAAGGTTCAATTTTTTGTCCTACTATATTTCTTATATTCTTTCTGTCGTCTTTTTTCAATCTAATCTGCAGACTTTCTGATCATACTACAGTAGATTGCACAGACAAATTCGACTCAACTGGGGATTCACTCAGTCCAGTGTACCTTCTAAACTCAGCAAGTTGTTTGGTTCGCTGAATTCAGAACTCAATTCAATCCTGGAACAAGAAAAACAAAGTAGATTTCGATACCACGAAACACATTTCTGTCACCTTCCTGTCATGCATGATGTTCCGGTGTTGGCTTCTAATGTATGCAACTTTTCTCTACGGAAGAATTTACCCTTCTAGCCAGACCAATAACCACCTTAATTGGAATAAGTGCATCTCTGATGTTGCCCTTGATAAATTCAAAGGTCTAAATTTGCACCAGGAACATAAAAACATGTTAAACCTTCCAATCTAGCCGACGTAAACCAAGTGCAGATTCGACTACGCTTAGAGTCGTATTTGGGCTGTTTATCCAAAAACAAGCCTTCTAACTGACTTGGAAATGAAACCATAAGTATGGACGAACTTACAGTAATGTCGGAGTATTCATTAGTTTCGTTACTTTAAATTGGATGAAAAAATGTCATCCTCTGCGCACCTTTCTAGATGCGTTCCTCAAGGTTCCATTCTAGGCCCTCTCTTATTATTTATTCTTATTTATTAATGACATATCAGAGGTAAATGAAGACAGTAATTATCATTTTTATGCCGATGACGTACAGCTGTACACCAGTAGCGCTGTAGGCTTGGTCGAAGATTGTGCGGCGCTTATCTATAACTATATTGATAGTATCTATAAGTGATATTTGCAAAATAATCTACTGTGGAATGTTGGCAAATCTCAATACATCATCTTTTATAACCATTTCGAGAGAGTATTTTCGTTAAATTTGCCAGTTGTCGTGCTAAATGAGTCTCCTTTATAATTGCTTACACGAGTATGTAACTTGGGTTTTATGCTTGACTCTTCTATGAGCTTCTGTAGCTATACTAAAGCTGTTCTTGGTAAAATTTATGTGGGATTGCGCCGGCTCGCTAGTATTATTTCTACAAATAAGCGATTGATGTTAGTTAAGCCACTTTTAAAGCCTCTTTTTACTTATGGAAGACTGGTGTTTCCCATTCTCGATTCTATTTGTACGCGAAAATTCGAAGTTGCCCTTAAAGGTTGTATTCGTTTTATTTATGGGTTGAGGAGATTTTCGCATATCTCACATGTTCGTGATTCCTTTTTGGGTTGCACGCTACAAACCTATATAAACCGATGAGCTATGATTCTTCTGTTCAAACTGATAAAATCTGGGAAGCCTACGTAGCTGACAAATTGGCTTTTTTTTTCTTGTGGTTTCTTACGATAGTTATAACTTTTATTATTTTGTAATTAATGTTATTTACGTTTTTTCTTCATTCAAAAATGAGATTTTAAATCTTGCGTATTATTTTTACACTCTAGATGAAATCTGAAAGTATATTGTGTTTGCCTTACTGTTTGTAATACTAAGAAATAATGCTCGCACAGAGTCGCCAAGGGTACAAAAATGAATGTTGTCGCTCAAGAACTTTGATTTCGAGTGATAGTCTCTCCGTTTGTTTGTCCGTCTGTCCATCTGTCTACAACATAACTCTCAAAAGTTTTGACCTATTGTGCTGAAATTTGTCATACGCCATTGTTAGCAAAAAAGTAACTTTGACTTCGTAAACGGGCCACATCTCCCACTCCTTCTAACCCTCCCAAACAAATTTCATGAAATTTCGAAATTTAAAGAAATTGATTTTTCTCCGAAACTATTTGAAATTGACGTGACTATTAACTTGAAAATTAGATCATAGTATTATATAATGATGTAAATATCATTAGCGTAAAAAAATATTGATCTGATCCCTTTACTTCTTCTACCCCCTCCCATACAAATGCACATTTTTTTAAAATGCATTTATTCGGTTTTCATTGCAACTAGCAGAACTAAAAACCAATTTTTGCCACAATTAATTTTATTACAAATGCAACCAATTTCGGAAAAACTATCAACTTTACCTCAATCTTTCCACCCTCTTCCATATAAATTTCTCGAAATTTCGGAATTTCAATTAAATTATTTTTCTTCAAAACCGTCAAAGCTATCAACATTAAATTTTGAAAAGAGTATGTTATTATAAATATCGTGCACATCGAAAAATTTGGTTTTGATTCGAATACTCCTTTTACCCCCTTCCATACAAATGCACAATTTTCGGAAATGCATTTAATCGATTTTCAATGAAACTAGAAAAAGTACAAACTTAAAATCTTGTACCTTAATAATTGCAATGAAAGCTGAAAAAAATATGAACTTCGCTTCACTCCTTCTATCACCTCCCATACAATTTTTTTTATTGGAAATTAAGGAAAAGTATTTCTCCTTGGAACATATGAGTAACAAGGCAATGTGATTAGAATATTGATAAGCAGATTCAAAATCATCCAATACCTCCCACTTTCTCTGCCACCTCCCATACAAATGCCATAAATTCAGACAACAATTGTTCAATTTCGTTGAAAATTATGAAAGCTACAAACTTTAAATTCAGCATGAAACATTTTGCATAATACGTTCGGTGTTATACACAAAAATTACAAACTTCTCTCTGCTTTTACCACCTCCCATTCAAAAGGTATTATTCACTATTCGAAAGAATTTGAGGTGACATATTTTCCTATTTCATATAGAGTGTCATATAATTGAGCTTTACGTCCAATCATAATTCTGTTATGTTTCTGAATAAATTTGAATTAAAATTTTTCGCGCTAAATGCAGTCAAAAACTTCATGAACTCAATTTTTCTCCGCAATATTCGGCAAACTACATGCACGAGCTCACCGTAGAACCTTTGTTATTCCGTACAGCGAAATATAGGCAGTCTTTCATTTGGCGAATCGCAGGACTTTGGAATACATTGCCAGCTAGTAGTGTAGAGAGTGTAACTTCCAGCACTTGAAGAATAATGTCCACCATTACTTTCGCCTACCCAAATTCAAGTTCCATAATACACTCCTTATAACGACTCAACTAGCAACTAGCTGGGGTGTAGCCTAGTGGGTAGCGTGTTGGTCTTATAATGCGAAGGTCGTGAGTTCAAATCCCGGTCGACGCAATATATAATTCCAGCACATTGCCTGCTTGGATATACCTTGGTCACCTCGATCTACGAAAATTAAAAAAAAGGCTAACAACCCTTCCACAATAAGTAATGAAAAAATGTTAAGGAACCTGAATGTCAGGAGGCCAAGGTCCGATTTGGACTGTAGTGCCATTGTAGAAGTAGAACGACTCAACTGTGCTATGTATTGATGTAAATATGTTACATTGCCAAATCCCAAATATGGTATTAATAGTTTGATGAATGCTTTCGGAATGAAAAACTTTCCGAATTTTAGATTCTTCTGCTTTTTTGAACCTAACGTTTGGGTCTGTGCTAAGATCTGGTTCGACAGTTTGATAAAGATCATAGCCGATTTCTACAAACAATAAAGCAGAACAGTGTAAAATTCGGAAATGCTTACTTTATTAGTTCTTATAATTTTCAACATTTTGTCATTACCCCATAAGATAAGATCGATTCCATAGTACTTTCACTAAATCAATACAAAATTATTCTATTACATTCCCATTTAAATAAATTAAACTTCATTTTCTTTTCATAACCTTCCAAGCATTTAATTGTATATAATAATGTTAGGTACATATTGAAAGCATTTAAGTTGTAATTGCAGTGCCCAAAGGCAAACATAACTGCATTGAGTTCTTATAAAATAGCGACGGCAATAATATAATTATTATCTTCTTATTTCTTTAGGGTTATGCAATAATTTATAATATTGACGGAATAGGTATTACACGCCTCGATGGTCGCTAGATACTTACAAAATTTTATAAGATAGATCTTTACTTTGATTGACCTTTCATTTCACTTTCATTATTATTTTTAGCGCTGAAAAAGAAATGATAAATTATTATTGATGATATTTTAATATCCATTCTTATAAGATATGTTTGTTTTTTTAGTTCGAGGTAAATCGATGTTTACATTGTCTTAAAATTATACGATTGCAGTGATTCATTGATATTTTGAGTAGCATAAGTTTATTCGAACATAAACATTGGATCGATAGGTAAAATATTTTTCTAAAGTCGAACGGAGATTTCGAGAATTTGTGAAAAAAAAATTAAGTTATTATTTTTAAAAATAGGAAAGCCCAGGCACAATCACCTATAACATCGACCGAGATCCAAATTTTTAGAAGGAAGCTTTTGATGCTCTTTGTAATTAAGAAGAATCATATGCAGGTATGGTCAAATTCAAACGCACTTCATCTTCTTCCGGAGGCTAAAAATTTTTTTTTTCTGTGTCAAACTGCATAATAATTATAATCCAAGATACTTTAATACATATCGTCCGTACTATTTATGTATGTATGTAATAAAAGTAAAGTAAGTAAGTGTACCTATGTAGCAAGTAATCAAAAATTGCTTTCACTTTCAATGAATCTGGTCTGGGCTACTTAATCTTATGTATGCCGCTGTCCGCTGTGGACCAAGTTACCCGTATTGCAACACAGTTCACCCCGATCGAAATGCACTTATGCACTCGCTATATCTATGTACTTGCTCTCCATTTTATACTTTGATTGCGATGAAAATAATCAGCTGGCAAAGCTGTAATTGACTGAAGTAGGAAGGAAGTGGATTAAACGCATTTCTACAGCTCACTATACTCATTCGCTGCACGACGCGTAATAATATCAACTACGCTTCATACATAGTCTTCATATCTCTGCCAGACTATAACTACCTGGATTAGCAGGACTGATGGTATGTTAAATTGGTAAAGTGTAACAAGTTACCGATGTTACGACGACGTCAATCTCAAGTGGAATGAACTCCGATGGGAAAGTAACGATTTTTTCGGGACACAATCAGCCAAGGATTATGTCTTACAAGATTAAGATTCTCTCCATGCCACTGCATGCTACTCAATATAACACACAATTATATTACGATTTCAAGAAGTGCAGGTTACGTCAAATTTTCCACATCGCTCCATTATTTACGTTGGAAACTACAATTATTGCCCAACTGTCATAGGTCATTGGAGTAGCAATTGATCTATTGTAGGCGCATTTCGACTTAAAACATTGAGTTATTGTGGCATACGCTTCGGGTACATTTTAAAATTACCGAGTAGAATTCAATAGGGGGTATGGTCGGTCATATGCAGGTTGCATAACAAGCCATGCAGATTTATGCTTTCGAAAGTCGTTACAATGCAAAACTGTCGAGTTTATGCGATTTGAGGTGATTTAATTGTCGAACGCCAGCGACTGGTACGATTTCTGATCGGTAAATGGCCCATAGCCGGGGCAGGATTTGATCGGTCTTATTAATGGGTTCGTACTTTCGCGAAATGTTTAAGACAATGTACGCAATGGTCTAACTCGCCATGATTCAGAGTATACCGCTTCGATTCGAAGGAGTGTCATCCGGCAACAGAATGTTAAAGACTTGAAACAATTTGCAATATGAAGTAAATCAATTTTCGTAGGTATTTAATCTTCGTCTGTGATTTTTGTCCAGAATTTATGGAAATCGGCTACGAAAATGTCTAAAGTTCAATGGAAAAATAAATTATGGACAAGTTTTATGTTAAATGTCCAGACGGGCGTACTATACATACCTGTTGATTCATTACATCGAAATTTTGATAAATTACTGCTGTAAGTTGATTTGTTGTTGCATATGTTTTGAAATGCAGTTTACTTGTTTTTTTTTCGGGATTTTTCTTAATGTTGTTATGGCATTACTTATGGTATTTATGAATTGTAATTAAAATTCGATCATTAAGATAGAGCGATGAAGATAATATTTTGAAATGTACTGTAGTTGTATGCAATTTTCATCATCATCAATGGCGCGACAGCCCAAATCGGGCCCTGGCCTCCTGAAGTCGTCGCCTCCAATCGTCTCGATCCAAAGACCGCGTCCTCCAGCTGCTAATTTTTAAAATGGCTTTGCTGTCTTCATCAACCGAGTCTTCCCATCGCTTGCGTGGTTTGCCTACTGGCCGGTTACCACTCGTTTTGCCTTTAAGAGCACGTTTGGGGATTCTTCTGTCTTCCATTCGCTCTACATGGCCAGCCCACTGCAGTTTACGTAGCTTGATGAACGTTGAAGCTTCTGGCTCGTCGTAGAGTTGATACAACTCATGGTTGTATCTTATTCGCCATTCCGTTCCTTCCTTCACAGGTCCCAAAATTCTTCGGAGGACCTTTCTTTCGAATGTGTTAACTGCTCTTTCGGAAGTTCGCGTTAATGTCCACGTCTCGCTGCCATAACAGAGCACAGGTCGTATAATAGTTTTATAAATCCGCAGCTTATTGTTCCTGTGCACTTTCTTGGATTTCATTATTGGAAGTACCGAATAATACGTCTTATTTGCTAGTATTATCCGTCGTTTGATTTCGTCTGTTTCATTACCGTCCTTTGCTAGATTAGCCCCAAGATATATGAAGTTGTCCACACTCTCCAAATTATATTCCGCAATTGTTATGTTTTGTCTGATTGGCGTTCTCCTTCTTGTTTGCGTCATTACTTTTGTTTTGCTTTCGTTAATGCGCAACCCGACTTCTTTTGCGGCGGAGTCAAGATTGACAAATACCTCCTTAGCACTAGGGAAGGATCTTGCTAGAATGTTAATGTCGTCAGCGTATGCTACTAGTTGGGTGGACTTGAATAGTAGTGTCCCGTTGGTGTCGACTGGGATTTTTCGGACGACATACTCTAGTGCCAAGTTGAAAAGCATAGGAGCTAGACCATCTCCCTGCTTTAAACCACATTCCGTTCGAAAGCTGGTTGTGGAATCGGTTTGTATTCTCACTTGGGATTCAGTGTTCGTCATTGTGAGTCTTGTGAGTCGGACTAGTTTTGGAGGAATTCCAAAGTCAAGCATGATTTGGTACAGTACGCTCCTATCGATACTGTCGTATGCTTGTTTAAAATCTACGAATATTTGGTGCACGTCTGTGTTATATTCCCAGCATTTCTCAAGCACCTGTTTCACCGAGAATATCTGGTCTGTTGTAGATCGTCCGGTTCTGAATCCGCCTTGGTATTCGCCAATTATTTGATTAGTATAGGGCTTAAGACGACGTTCAATTATTTTTGTCAGTATTTTATAGGACGTACACAACAATGATATACCTCTGTAGTTCTCACAGCAGAGTTTGTCTCCTTTCTTGTAAATTGGACATATAATGCTTTTTCGCCAGTCGTCGGGTATGATTTCCTCTGTCCAAATTTTGCATATCATGCTGTGCAGTATTTCAGCGACACAGTTTCCACCGTTTTTCAGAAGTTCAACTGGTATTTCGTCAATTCCCGGCGCTTTGTTTCGTTTTTGGTCACATAGGGCTGCTTTGATTTCCGGAAGCGTGGGTGGTGTCGATGATGGTTCATCTTCGTCAGTTGAGGCTTGAATTGAAATGTTGTCTGTCGTTATCGGTGCTACTGGGATGGGATTCAAAAGATGTTCGAAGTATGAAGCCCATCTCCTTTTGATTTCTTCTGTGTCGCTGATGATATTGCCCTCTGCGTCTTTGCAGAGACTGGTTTTTGGTTTATATCCCTTTTTCAAGTCTTTTACTATGGCGTATGCGTCCCGCGTATTATTTTTTCTCATGTCGTCGTCCATTTTTTGTATCTTGTCATTATGGTACTTCCTTTGTTTTCGTCTGCAGGTCTTTTTCGCATATCGCCTAAGCTCGTCATATCTTTCTTTTTTGGCTCGTGTTGGTCGTTCAGTAAAAATTTTGTAAGCTTCGTTCTTTCTATCTATTGCGTCGCGACATTCTTGGTCGAACCAATCATTACTTTTTCGCCGTGCTTGATATCCTAATACCTCTTCCGCGGAGGATTTGATGCCGTCTCGTATTTTCATCCACGCATTATCCACTGGCATATTTTGGATATTTTCATATATTGGTGTCAGGTGTTTATTACATGCTAGCATGTAAGCCTGCGCCACCGTTTCGTCGTTAAGCTTGTCGACATTGAATTTGCGAGCTCTACTCGTTTTCGAATACCCACGACAAGCTATTTTGCATCGATACTTAGCTCTGACTAGATAGTGATCAGAGTCACAATTCGCACCGCGGAGAGTTCGTACATCAAGTATGCTGGAAGCAGCCCTTTTCTCAATAAGAACGTGGTCTATTTGGTTGAAGGTGTGACCATCTGGTGATGCCCACGTTCGTTTGTGAATATCGCGATGTGGGAAGCACGTAGAGCTTACTATGATATTTTTGCTGCTTGCGAAATCAATAAGACGTTGGCCATTGTCGTTGGTTATGTCATGGAGACTGTGCCCTCCTGTTGTTCCTCTATGAGCCTCCTCCTTTCCGACTTTTGCATTAAAATCCCCTAAGACAATTTTTAGGTCATTCGAGGGCAGTGAGTCATAGGTTGTCTCTAGGGTGGCATAAAATTCGTCTTTAGTTACATCGTCCTTGTCTTCTGTTGGTGCGTGAACGTTGATCAACCAAGTGTTGAAAAATTTAGTCTTTATTCGGATTGCACACAATCTTTCACTTATTGGTTTGAAGCTCGTGACCTGCTGTTTAAATTTCTTGTCAACGACAAAAGCGACTCCAAACTCTCTGCTTCCCGACAATTTTCCACTTGGATAGATTGTGTGTGATCTCATGTCCATGATTTCGCGACCGAGCCATTTCGTTTCTTGGATGGCAGTTATGTTGATGTTGTGTTTTGCCACTTCTTCGAGAAACTCTTTCAGAGCTCCTGTCCTAAATAAGGATCGAACATTCCAAGATCCAATAGAGTAGTCCATTTTTCGTTTGCGGGGTCGTTGCCGTTGAGTCCATCCTTTCCGAGGCTGTTCTTCAGGTTTCTGGACAGTGTTCTTTTTCCGGTGATGCGTTGTCGGCGCCTCGCCCAACCCCCGACCTGGAGGACCGGTCCTACTTATTTATTACACCCTAGTAGAAAAAGGGTGGGAGTTTTGAGCTAAATATGACATGCTGGAGTTCTCACAGCTATGCTGCAAGTCCAACTATGTCATACTTTTTGCCTACTTCCTGAGACGCACTGGTGTTACTGGCCATTCAGGTTAACTCCATGTTCCCTCCTCCTTTCTCAACTCGGGCTTGGGACCGTCTATGGCGGAGTGTATGCAATTTTACGAACTAGAATTAATGAACGATTATTGGTAAATTGGAATTATTGTAATTACGTTCAATTGAAAACAAAGTATACGAAATTTATAGATGCATGTTATTCATTCAAGATGATTAGAAATAAATTTGGATTTAGGTTATTATTATTAGAGAATAAGCTTAAGCTTCTGACTAGAAACAAAAAAAAAATACAAATATCTTCAATTTGTCAATGCTCTCAGCAGAGACTGATTAGAACCAGTGATGTTACCATATATAGTTTTTAATGTAGTAAATTTAAAAAATCTTAAATTATTGAAACCTAACCATTATTGAAATTAGCGATGACTCTTTCCGTTGAGTCAACTCATTTCAACTCACTCACTTTATTGAGTCGATCTAAAAGAGTGCTTCAAAAGAGTCACAAGATTTCAGTCACACGCATACGTAGCATACATAAAACTAAAAGCGCCATTAACCAAATTTTCCTTGATGCCTTGCTCTTTCTTCTTCATAGAATAACTCTACCTTCCTTCACTCAGAACATCAACAGCCTAAAACAATTGCTCACAAAAAAAAAAAAAAACACTCATCAAAGCTCTGTGCCCATACAAATCATCCAAATTGTGAGAGAAAGAGTCATCGTTGCATCGACCAAAAGTAGTATACCTCATTATCATATCATCCAACTACAGCACCCAATGGATTTCGGCGAATCACTCATGTAGGCAATAACACACTTCGCACTTACCGTGTCATATGCAATGCACAACACCATTGTTACCGACACAATTGATGCGATCCAAATCTTTTGTAGTGAGTCGCATCAGTGCATTGACTGGCACATTTTGATTGACTTAGTTATGTGTTGTTTTCTAATTCTACAATGGCGCTACAGCCCAAATCGGACCTTGGCCACCTGATATACAGGTTCCTTAACATTTCGTAGATTGAGGTGACCAAGGTAGGCAATGTGCTGGAATAATATATTGCATTGACCGTGATTTGACCTCACGACCTTCGCATTACAAGACCAACACGCTACACAGGCTACACCCTAGCTAATAGATCTATTATGAAAGAAAAGATTTCCGGATTCTACACTGTTACGCTTTATTATTCGTGACGTTTCGGTCTCTGCTGAGACCTTTATCAAAACAGTTTCTTTTCTTTCATAATAGATTTCCGGATTCTACACTGTTGCGCTTTATTATACGTGACGTTTCGGTCTCTGCTGAGACCTTTATCAAAACAGTTTTGATAAAGGTCTCAGCAGAGACCGAAACGTCACGAATAATAAAGCGTAACAGTGTAGAATCCGGAAATCTTTTCTTTCAATTCGAAATGCACTGTGAAAAAATTCACCAAACCACACACAGTGCATTTTGAATTAGGGGAAAGGTTTCCGGATTTTACACTGTTCAGCTATATTAATCATGACATTTCAGTCTCTGTTGAGAACTTTATCAAACCATTTCGATATAAGAAACGTTAGACATGTTGTAGGTAAGTGACGGGTGAAAGTGACTCTACCTCGATGTTAATTCTTCCCATTTTCATTCCCTGTTCCATTCAAAAACATCCTTGTCAACTTAGACACGTAAGTACACCGTATGTAAAAATGCAGTAGAATTGTATTACTGTGTGCTACATGTTCTGATAAACAGAATTGCTGTTGGGTGACAGAGTTGATCAGAATAGTTGGAAATGAGAAAATCTTTCCAAACATGTAATAAGGTAAATTATACTTCGTAGAGTGCTGCTCGATAGGTAAGGCGCTCAGCTTTTTTTTTTCTTTTTTTTTGTAGGGGGGGGGGGGGCGGGTATCAGTAATATAATAATATGTCCTCAAATTAGCTTATGTGTCATTTAAAAAAAAAAACATATTAAAAAAAAATTAAGAACCGCCGCTGTTTAGTCTCGTCTCATCGAGCCCTATACTACTCTACAACCGAAGTGACTCGAAGATGTCTAATCGAGCCCCACACTACTCTACATTCGAAAATGACAAACAACAACAACAATACAATGGTTAGGCGATGAAATTTGCGGCTCACATTGACATCGTGGAATCAATTCGCTGCAATATGTGTGTGTGAGTGGCCAGCAATGTTTGAGCGAGTTGGGTGAGCGAGCTTTTCAGTCGCCTCAGTTTGGGATATCAATCGTTTGCAAACTCGCACATTTCTGTCCAAGGACTTTTAAGTTTTTTCCCCTCAAGCCCATTGCCCTGCTGGCAAAAGGTAAAAAGACAGAGGCGTATCGCCGATATAAGAATGATCTAAATCCATAATTGAATATGCAAAACTTAATTTTATTAGGAATGTTAGATTCAATTAATTCAAAATGCTCTGGCAGTTTAGTCACCGCCTCGTGTGCTTCACCTGACGAGCCGCTACTGGTTGAGGCTCATTCATTACTAAATTTTTTTATCCTCGTTCGCTACAACCGCACAACAATAGGGATTTGATACATTGCTTGCACTCAAAGGTTGATCTCCTTTAATCGCCAGAGATAACTGTCACAAAATTCTGACAGAAATTCTAGAAATAAAAGTTGTTTTTCGACAAATTTTTGTGACAAATGTGTGACATTTGACACTAAATTTGTGACATTTTTTTACAGAAGCGTTTTGATAAACAGACTTTACAGACAGTTGGCGAAAAAATATGACAGTGCTCCACAACATACTAACTACGAATTTTTGTGACAATAATTAATTTGGAGTTATTTATTTGTACTTTTGCAATGATATCTTGCGACAAATTTCAGATTAATTAATTTTGAACAAATATTGTGTGAAAAATTGCCGCACTTGAAAGTCATGCCATATTTTGAATACTGATATTTTAATGGAAATACAAAAGATGAACAGTAACGCGTACACGGCGCTTAAGTGGCTTCTTATGCCAAACATCATGCTGTGAGGATCGGTAGAAGCCCATTATCTGTTGGCGGAATTGAGTCCTTCATTTCGTTACAGTGGCACCCAATGTGGGGCTCAGGATTTCACCGGCAGGCAACGTGAACCACTATCGACTTCCGTTTTCTTCCCCTATTCATTACGGCTTTTTAAGGATAGTATCTTCCCCATATCAAACTCTTTCGCCACGTCCTGACTTCCCGGAAACTACGCTGTGCGGTCCGGAGGAAGACCATTATCTGTTGACGGAATGAAGTTCTCCATTTGGGTACAGGTTTTTGACATTTTCACTTCCATCTTGGTAGGTCCGGTCCTGCATAAGCGAATTATCGATAAGATTTTTCCCTAATTAATCCAATGAAGATTAAAGTGAAAAAAAAGTATATTATCTAAAATTGAAAATAGCAAAATCGTCTTCCTGACTCTCACGTCACGCTATCACATTACATATTCATCGATGTGGTACATATTCTAATATTGGAACAGATACCCGAAACTCAAGTCTTCCATGCTCTTACAATTTAGATGACTTTTTTGTCAACCGATTTTGAGCGCTCTATTTTCCGTAGAGCGCTCGGAATCGGAGCAGTCCTATTAACCGAACGTACATTTTTGGTGGAATTCGGAGCAGGCTGGACAGGAGTCTGCCTATATGCCAAGCTCATGCAAAATACCTCCTTGGTCGTCGTCTCCTGTACGAATGGAATCTAGTACCCTGCACTCATACTTTGCAGAGGTTATAAGATGCAAATACATAGGATATCGGCGTAAACCCCGTATACCCCAGAGTTATTGTCCCTGGGTTTATCCGTCAAATTTTATTATCGTGTTTTCAATTTGCTTCAGGAACGGTTACCATATCTGATATTTAATTTACTTTACTTCTACAATGGCGCTACAGCACAAATCGGAGCTTGGCCTCCTGATATTCAAGTTCCTAAACATTTTTCATTACTTATTGTGGAAGGGTTGTTAGCTCTCTTTCTACGACTTTTTCATTTTCTTAGATTGAGGTGACCAAGGTATATCCAAGCTAGGGTGTAGTCTAGTATGTAGCGTATTTGGTTTACAATGCGAAGGTCGTGAGTTCAAATCCCGGTCGACGCATAATTCCAGCACACTACCTGCTGGAATATACCTTGGTTACCTCAATCTACGAAAATGAAAAATTCGTAGATAGAGGGTTGTGCGAAGAGCTAACAACTCTTCCGCAATAAATAATGAAA
Organism: Chorisops tibialis; assembly: GCA_963669355.1. Taxonomy (NCBI): domain Eukaryota; kingdom Metazoa; phylum Arthropoda; class Insecta; order Diptera; family Stratiomyidae; genus Chorisops; species Chorisops tibialis. Next base: position 259,295,066 of record OY770262.1, on the reverse strand, counting down.
ATGTTATGGAACCTGAAGGTCAGGAGACCAAGGCCCGATTTGGGCTATAACGCCATTGAAGAAGAAAGTATATCCAAGCAGGCAATGTGCCGGAATTATATATTGCGCCGACCGGGATTTGAACTTACGACCTTCGCATTACAAGACCAACACACTACCTACTAGGCTTTACCCTAGCTAATTTACTTTATAATTCCAATAATAAAGTATTGCGATCGTCACAGAACAAACAAAAATTTGTTACCCTGAAATTTTGATTTTTCGCATTTCGTGACTAAGTTAGCTTAAAAATTGCAAAAAAACTGTCTGTCCATACGGCGCCCGATATACATATCGATTCATATCTTCAAGATGGTTAGAGACAGGAAGTCAGTTTTAGATGGAATGTATAGATTGGGAAAATGAGTTTCATTACCTACATTTTAGGAAGTGTCTGGTGGAAAGGCGAGGCACTGGTCGCAAACTACACTTGCTTATAGCTATCCACTACGACTGCAGACACAAAGCTGAAACTCTACATTCGGATTATAATTTATTTATTTTCAAATTCATCAAAACAATGATTACTTACAAATTATTGTTAAAAAAATGTACTTGAAGAATACATCATACGAGTATCAAATTTAAAAGAACTGACAAATTATTTATCACATAAAGCTGACTATATCTGCATGCTATAATAGATAAATTATAGTCAGTTTGGCAGTAATTATTATTGAAAATACGGGAAAAAAGTTGCGATTGGTTCGTTTTGTCCATAGTTAGTACCATGATGAGGAATACACATAGTTTCTCAAATATCAAAGCGGAACTAACTAAAAGTTACAGCTTCGAGCAAATATGGGGAATGAACTTCTCCTAAAATTAATTTAAATGCAAAAAAAGCCCTAAGTATAATCCATCTATTCTCAAGCGACTCTGGAGAAAGGAGTTCATAAGGAGGAAGACGCAACGTATCAGACCAGGGAAGGTCCCTTTGGGCGAACCTTAAGAACCTTCGCTGTACAGACTCGATCCTACTCTTATGTTCCACGTAATACGGAACCCACACCTGACAAGCACACTCAAGAATAGAGCGCACAAAATGACAGTATAAAGTCATAGTTATATAAGGATCATTGAAATCCTTGCACCATCTTTTACCGAGACCCAAAACAGAGTTGGCCTTGTCGATCATGTAGTCGATATGATCGTCAAACGTAAATGCGGTTACAAAATATGTACCGAGATCTAGTACCTTGTCTGTCTGTTGTAGTGAGCTACCGTCTAGGACATAATCGAAATGTAGAGAGGAGATTCGTTCCTAAAGAATGAAACGCTTCCACATTTACTAATATTCAATGGCATATAGTTTAATGTACACCAGTAAAAAACGTTTTGCAAAACACTTTGAAGCAGTGCGTAATCATTCTAATTCGAAATATCACGAAATAATTTCATGTCGTCAGCGTAGAGCAAAATTTTCGACTGGAAAATAACCGAACTCACGTAGTTAATAAATAAAATAAATGACAGTGGTCCAAGGTGGCTTTCCTGTGGCACACCAGATGTGATTTATGCGGAAACAAGAAAAAATAATTTAATTTTTGTGTTCATAGGGGTCCGAAGAGAGGGGGCTGAAAACAAACTGTCAGCCGAATATTTTTTTAAATGATTATATCTTCGGATATTTTATACAAATAGTTCTAATTTTAGGACTATTATGGCTGCGCATGAGTCTACCATAATCTACTGAGAGGGGTGCAGGTACTTGTAAAGAGGAGAGTCAGGGGTATGCAAAGAAAAGCACTTAATTATTAATATCTCGACTATCTGTTAAGCTATTTAGTTGAAACTTGCAACATATATGTATGTATTAAGCTATACTAGCGAAATATGAAAAAAATATTGCATTTGGTTATAATAGTAGCGCGAGAAAATGGGAAGCATTTCAAAAATGGTGCATTTTTCAAAATTTCAAACCGTTATATCTTAAATATACAAGAAATACAAAGCCCCTTTTTGCCTTCCCTGCCGGCACGCCTCTGGTTCCTCCAATACAGAGAGAGTAGTCGTCGAATAGTTCCATAGCCAAGTTTCCATTAAAGCTATAATATTGTTGCGAGCTAGGGGTTCGCCGGGATTTCAAGTAAAACACAATTCGTTTAAAAATAAGTGATAATTTATTTATTCGCACTTTAACTTAATTCACACTATATGGCACTACCGCCGATATCGCTCTATCGCGTTCTTGCACCGGTTCGCGTATTCTACAAATGTCGCTGAATGACTGACTCCCGTCTGAAAGTTTCGTGCTTTTATACCATTTTTCCCCAATTCTCGAACCTTCCGTGGTGTGTGTCGTCGGTTGTGTGTCTCGACTATACTGGAAAGGTCTAAATCTTTAATTATGGCTTTTTACATACAACATACATACAACAGTATCCCCGTTCTACATAATTTTGGAATATTCCAGAAAGATCGTGGTTGCTAGATCTATAACAATATTGTAGTCGCGAAAAGAAAAAGCAATAAATTATTTTTCAATTTCATTCCGCATTTCTTCTGCGTTATGGTTGTAGCAAGGGGATATAGTATGTCAGTAGTGCTCGAGTTTTGGATGATATTTAAAATCTTTTATTTGTACTATCAACAGTCAAATTGAAAGCTTTAGAATACTGTCTATGAACTGCAATTGGATTTCCAGCTCGAAGATTTCAAACTTCAAGGCTGTGTAAGATCGTGACTATTTTGGCTCCAATATCTGGCAGACGGTTTGCCATTAAGCAATAGTCAGCTTCAATACAGTCAATTTAATATTGGCAACATTTTCTGTTGACACTTTTAATCGTGAAATATAAAAATTTTGTTTATTGAAAGCCTCAATTCATCGTACTTCCGATCATATTAGTTTCAATGCAAAATTTTGAAGGATCATAAGCTCATGCAGTATGTATTTAGGAACTATGCGCCGACCAACGTTCTAACCACTACGCAATTCCCCTATCTTATTAATTCTGAAAGTACAGGAATAAATTAAATTTAATTATAAAAGTTGCTAAGCAAGCCTACTATAGTAAGCAAATGTTAGATGCAAACATAAATCCAAAATATCTGTGGCAAAAACCGAACAAATTTACAGGACGCAGTAATAATGCCACAAGAGCCGATATAACCCAATTGAACGACTCCCAAAATAACATGTTGTCAGAGCCCAGGGACATGGCAGAGACATTTATGATCCACTTCAGTGCAAAAGGTCAGGGTGAACTATTATAATCCCTCGAAAAAAATACAATCATCATTTATTATCGTCTTTTTACATAGCTTCAGTATCGAAAATATAAAAATTAATATTAATCGTCTAACGCCAAATATGCTAAAATTCGTATGGAATCAATATCAATGCCGGTGAGACACATTTTCAATACCTGTCACCTGCAAAGTATATTTTCTCAAAGATTTATAGACTTTCTCACTGCCACGTGTAATTTCAAAGCTATTTGAAACCCGCATAGAAAAAATATTAATGAAAACCTTCAAGAATATGATTTTTTAGCTAGAAACCAGTTTGGGTTTAGAGAAAAATCTAGCTCATCGGATGCCATGTATAATATGAAATTACAAAAAATATATATAACATATGGTTTGGTGAATGTTTTCACAGTGCACTTTGAACTAAAACAAAAGATTTCCGGATTTTACACCGTTCGATTTATTATGTGTGACGTTTCGGTCTCTGCTGAGACCTTTATTAGACTGTTTGGTAAAGGTCTCAGCAGTTTTGAATTTTGAGATATAACGGTTTGAAATTTTGAAAAGTGCATCATTTTTGAAATGCTCCCCATTTCCTCCCCTACTTTTATGACCAAACTTTATATTTTTCTTGTATTTCGCTACTCTTGCTTAATATATGTTCCAAGTTTCAATTATATAGCTTAAGAGATACTTCAGATATTAGTTTTTAAGTGTTTTATTTTGCACTCCCCTTACAATTATTGGCCACCCTTTTGCTAGATTATAGTGGAACTGAATGCCATTTAATTGGTCTTAAAATAAAAATTTTTTGGATCAAGTAGTTCCGAAGACATAATCATTTAAAATAAAATTCTGCCGACATTTGTTTTTAGCCCCCACTTTTCGGACGTCAATGAATAAAAAAAATTAAATTATTTTTAGAGTTTGTCCCACAATCCTATACTTATGATGATTTTTGATATTAGCAAGTTTAGTTTTAGGCTCTTTCCCTCCCCCGCCTTCCTCTTCCACCTGACACCCCCAAAATTTAAACAACAGAGCTCACTTAACGAATTAAGAATCCACCCAAAAACGAACATTCCACCTTTAACGGGCTCGGACATATGAGTCCATATGTACGACGTACGGCGGACTGATTTTTTTTTTTTTTGCAATTTTGGGCTAATTTAGTCATGATACACAGAAAACCAAATTTTCAGTGTCCATCAAAATACTTTATTATTAGAATAATAAAATAAAATTTAATTAAATTACTTCAACAAACAAAATATTGGAATGGAGGTTGAAAATTCACTACTTTTTGTGTACTTCAAAATTCAAAACGCCATAACTTCGTAAATTTGCGGCGTCCTCTTCAGAATTTTGCTCTTAAGCCAAAAATATAAAAAACTCAATTTTCACCTCTAACAAGATTCTTTTGTCTACTTGCGTCACATATACGGTTGCAGATCCATTTGAATTTTTAAATTACAAAGTTTTCTTCTATTTTTCCCCAATGTTTCTCATTGTTTTTTTTTTCAAGCACTAATTTTGTGAATTTTTAGTTTTTGCTCAATTTTTATTTGAAATATACATAATGCTAATTAAGCATTTTATAAATGCTTTGGTGAATGTTTTCACAGTGGATTTCGAATTAAAAGGTAAGATTTCTGGATTCTACACTGTTACGCTTTATTATTCGTGATGTTTCGGTCTCTGCTGAGATTAGTTTGATAAAGGTCTCAGCATAGATCGAAACGTCACGAAAAATAAAACCTAGCAGAGTAGAACTCGGAAATCTTTCCTTTCCAATTTATAAATATTTTTTTCTGAAGATGTATTTTTTGTGTTATTATTCAAATCAAAAACTGACTATATTAAAAAAAAAATAAATTACATGGATTATAATCTTATCCTATCTAAGCTAATATTTCGAATACGGTAAGATTTCAGTCGATTACGACTGATCATTTCCATTCGAATCAAAATACTTACATTCTCTCAATTTATTATGGAAATCTCTAAAAAAACAAAACTTCAATTGTTATCATTTGAAACTTTCCAATCAAACAATTGCAATAAATCCGCATACGACCTTCTCTTGCCCTTTTATTTCATTCGATATAAACAATTCATAGCAATACTTCATCCAATTACCACCATTCTATGATATCTAATTAAGATTAAACTCACCAGCGTAAACAATCTTCGGAGATATCGCCAATCTCGCGATACAAATCCGTATCATTCGAGCAAAAATCCTTCACTTTTCCGAATCATGCAACTCAAGGAAATTGCATTTTTGCAGGCCACCCAATACAATCTCCTTCGTTTTAGCGGCCGACAATATACAGAATATGGTTATGTTACAGGCTACAATTTTATCGGTACTACGGCATGCACTTACTGCAGTTCAAAACAAGAGCAACAAAGCGACAACATTGTTATAGCTCTATACGGCATCAGGTAGATTATATGACTTTCACCCAAATAACGATCAGTAAAGGTGCAACGAGAGTTGCACTAAGAATATATGGGTATGTTGGATAAGACTTTTCAAAATAATAAAAAACAAAACCAACAGAAACAAAACCACTTGGACACTGCACCGCTTCCAAATGAGATACTTTCGTTTTTTTTGTTGTCTTGTATCTTACTTATAGTTGGCCTCCATTTCAGTTTTAATACAAAACTGCGAATTAAAACTCCAGAGCACCTTTCAGTAACCGAAATTGTCTTTAATGTCGTATGTAGGTTGATCACCTCAGGACTCGTTGTTGAATTCATTTAACGTGTGTCACGTAAACTTTGCGGCCCCTTGTAATCGCATATAATGGTGGCAAAAATCCAATCTAATGATGTACGAAATCAATAGGTACACACGGATCACATGTGCCGCGTCGATTGTCTCGAAAGACGCGTGTTATATGATCTTTATGGAAGTTGAAAAGGAATTTGTTCTGCAGTCACCTCTGGACGAATGATCTCCTCATTTATGGGCTATGCCGTAGGACAGCCAGTACCTGGATATTCGATAGATTGCGCTTGGCGCACGAGTCAAAAGAATCGCTCTAGCCTGGCACTGTAGATCTCATTTCAATAGAGCAACGCTTGCTTAGCTCCTTCGTTTTCTTTTATTCGTTGCGATTTTACGGACACGGTAAGGTGTTAATCTTGTCTTTTAAAATGCTACAAATTGCCATTGTAGACAGGCCTTCATTGAAATGCTGTACGAAATGTCTGAATGCGTTCGATTTGCTGCGTATTTGAGAGTTATAGCCATTACATCATGGCGAACAATACAAAATTTCACTTGGTGCGTGAGAAATATATTCGTACGAACATTTGGGTTAGTAGCCCATTTCAAACTTTGTTCTTTTGCGAAGCCCACATTACCTGAAGTTTTGCCAATATATACAAAAAACTTTATACTTCTAAATTTACGAATTATATAGGTAATTGATTACCTCGTAATTACCAGGTAATGGCAATTCTGTTTCAAAACCTTCCCATTTCACTCCCACTGAAATAGACCAATTTTCTCTTCAGGCTTTCCAAATTCGGATGACGTCTTCAGTTGGCCATGTCCTCAAGAGTAGTTCAAGGATCCGGGCTCCCGTTGGTCAATCTGAAGCCCTTATAAACTCAGAAATGTTTTCCTTAAGCCACAGCTGAGTTGATCTGGCCTAGTGGGCAATCCTGCTGGAATAACCAGTGTCATCCCTCGAATATGGTATCACTAAAAGGCATCACAACACGCTCTAAAATGTCTTCTTGATAATTAATAACTCGAGTTTTGACGCCCTTTCATAAAAATTTAGGTTTGTGACCTCTCACCAGACTACCAGTGACGAGGAGTGATGACTCGTATGTACGCGCTCAACTTTTCCCGTGCTTCCCAAAATCTGGTAGCATAGACCTAGTTATTTTGACGGTTGAATTTCTGCTCGCGAAGATTTTCACGTCAGAAAACAGAGCATACAGCGCCCTTGATCTTTCTGCTCGTATGGTTTTAAGAGCTGGTGTAAGCATCTGACCTGTTGCTCTCTGAAAAGCACGCATCTGAAGGTCTTTTCCTTGTGGTTCAAACAAAATAAGCGAAGTCCAAACATTGTAACATAAAACTTTTGGCAGGCCTGGTGTCTTTCATTGTAAGGTCAGAGGTTCGAAAACCCCTTGTTTATACTCCCCAGTCAATTGTTATCAATCCACCCATTGTGTTGGGTACAGAAGTTGAGCAGTGCTACCAACCAAAAATAAGATTCTTTTTGCTATGGGCACCTTCGATCCTGAGCTACCTAACTCAAAATTTCAATATTCACGTCCAAGAATTTAACGTAAAATAGATAAATGATTTAGTAATCCCAAGCTTTCCTCTCGATTACGTGCATGCCACCAAACTTCTTGCATATCTTTCAAGGAAGTCATTAATTTTTTTCCCCAAAATATTTTATCATAAAAAAGCGAAACAATATTCAGAACGCTAGAATTCAATCTATCTATCTATCTGACCTTCAGGTTACTTAACATTTTTTCATTATTTATTGTGGAAGGTTTATTAGACCTACGCACAACTCTCTATCTACGAATTTTTCATTTTCGTAGATTGAGGTGACCAACGTATACCCAAACAGGCAGTGTGCTGGAATTATGCGTCGATCGAGATTTGAACTCACGACCTTCGGCATTGTAGACACTACCTGCTAGGCTACACCCTAGCTTCTAGAATTCAATAATTAAATCAATTTGCATTATAAACGATATTATGTTTGAGTCCTGTGGCTTCATAAAACTGCTATCCATTACAATGGACACATCAGTGGAGGTTTTAAAATAATTTATCATATTAAAAATTTGTTCAAATTAAATATCAAAAAAAATGGATTCCTGAATTTTAAAAACTTTTTTTCAAAAAGTCACGAGTTAGTCCCTACGTCTCTGCGTAGACGTAGTTTGATGCAAAAAAAAGAAGAAATTTCTGTTGAAAAAATCCCGCAGGGCTAGCCATCTAAAGTGCCTTTTTCTATTATTTGATGGTTTATTTGCCGAGCCAATCTTAGTTTTTTTTATTATCGGGATTGCAAATTGAAATCCGCCGTTTCCCAATAGATGGCACCAGCAGTAAATAATGATCAACACTGGTGAATCTGAAACGTCACGTAGCAAACTTTGGCCTCTGTCCACAACTGCTCATCATTAGATTTGTGAAGTGTTATTGGCGTCATATACTTTTTTTTGCGCGAAAACGTCGAAGTTTGAGCCAAATTCTCGTCATTTGCGAGAAGTTTTGGCTTCTGTCCTCATTTGAAATAAATCTGCAGCTGAGGCGTGCCAAATACTCTCAAGCACCTAGATCGAGGCTGCTCTTAGTGAAAAAATATAATAGGACTACGATCGGCTATAAAGCCCAATCGTGCGATACTCTAGATGAAAGAAATTTTGTTTGATTTTTAAAGTTTTTATAAGGGATGTGGGGCAGGGTGGGGGGGGGGGGAAAGACGACTTTGAACTAATTTTTCACATAACACTAGAGCTGCTATCAAAATGTTTTGTACAAAATTTAGGTTTCACAAAATTTAATAGGTACTGAGAAAATTAGTGTATTGGATTTAGTGAAATTGTACAGTTTGAATGGGAGGTGGTAGAAGGAGGGGTGAGTTCTTCAAGACTTTTTCAGAAATAACTAAAACCATCATGTTTTTGACATGTTTTAAGTTGCAGAACTGGAGCTTTCATAATTATCAGGAAAATCGACTTCTTGTAAAATTGTAAAATTGTGTCGGATTGTATGGGAGGTGGTAGAAGGAGAGAAACTAATCGTTTAATTTTTTTGGCCTTCACAATAATTCTAAATAAATATTTAGTGCACATTTCAGCTCGAAAAATGTTATATACACTGAGTAAATTGAGTTAGTCCATTTCATGAAAAAGTGCAGTTTATTTGGGAGGTGGTGGAAGGAGAGGGAGGATTCATATAAGTTTTATATAGCTCCTAGAAATCATCATAAAAGTATTACATTCCAAATTTCAGATCAATAGCATTTATATTTATGGAGCAAACCCGTTTATTGTCAAATTGCGAAATTGTCTAATTTGGAATGAGAGGGGGTAGAAGGGGTGGAGCGATTTGGCCCGTTCACGAGGTTGACCTTCCTTTTTAGCTAGAAACGACGTGTACAAAATTTGAACTTTCTTAATCAAGGCGTTCTCAAGCTATAGAGGACACGGACGGACGGACAGACGGAGATCCGGCTTTGAGATTTTTGAGTGATTATATGAACTTCTGTATCAGTCATTTTTTTCTCCGAGCCTTATTTCTTGGCGTTAGAAACTTTGTGACAAACTTATAATACTTTAAAATTTCATCTAGAGTACAAATATGTCGTGACTGGTTTTAAAGCTTCAGCAGTGGTGATTTTATCGTCGAGGACCGGTATTGTGGTATAAGAGAGAAAATATTTGTGGTATCTCATAAGCTGCTGAAGCCATCACGATAGATCACTATCGACTACAATTGATTCGTTTGAGCCGAGCGTTGAAGGAAATACGAGCACAGTATCAAAAGAGACATGACAAAGTGATTTTGCTGCACGGCAACGCTCGCCCACATGTTTGTCAGGTTGGGAAACACCTGGAAACACTGAAATGAGATATCCTACCCTCCCCACTGAATTTTCCAAATAGTGCCACTTCTGACTGCCACCTAAGAGCCTTTGAAGAGTTTTATCTTTCCCATCTTCCAGAGCAGTTTTAAAAATGTCATTTATTACCACCAGAAACAGGGCTGGTGATAATATGCAGCCTTGTCTGACACCCAGGAAAGCTCTCAGACAGCTCTCCTCTACGCAAGACGCGACACCTTGCATCTTCGTAGGATTCTTTAATCATAGCTATGACCTTATCTGGAATACCTCTCCTACGCAAAGTATGCCATATGTAATCTCGGTTAACGCTATCAAAAGCCTTCTCGAAGTCCACAAACATGAGATGTAGTGACAAACCCATTTCGGCAGACTGCTCCAATATTATCCGTAGAGTATTTATGTGGTCGGTACAAGACGACCCAGCCTGATAAGCTTCGAGAGTGCTCTTCACGATATCATTAATCCTATTGAGAATTACCTTTATCGTGATTTCGTGAATAAGTAGACCTTTTAAACTTTCATTCAGATAAACCAAAAATCATCTTGTCCTGAACGGGTCGTAAATTGGATTTTCCAATATTTTCGCATCAAGTCTTTTCTTCCGAACCACATCTCGCAAGTGAAATTTCGTGATACTTTTCCTTGATTATTCAAAATACTTCTGGTGTTCCTTAGAGCAGTCATCTTGGTCCACTTCTGTTTATTTGTTTTAATGTCGTCACTTCGGTCATTCCTAACTCAAATATTCTTTTGTATGCTGACGATGAGAAATTATTTCGTACAAATAATAATGTACTTTTGCAAAATAATTAATTTTATTTTTTTACTGGTGTAACTTTAACTGTATGTATTTAAATGTCGCAAAGTATCCCATGACATAATAATTCATTTGACTTTACCTGTGAATATCTTAGAGAGAATGGCTTCAAAGAGACTTAACATAGTACCCGATCTAGATGTACACTTCAATGATATGTTTCCTTCGCCATATTAATTATATTGTGACCAATACCAACTCCCATTTAGGGCTTCATAAAAATGTAGTATTAGAGCTTTAGTGATTCCTAAATTACAATGAAACCTTACTGTGCTTTTTGTACATTCCGTTTTCGAATATGTCTGTTCTTCTGGAAGTTATTCTTACGATTTGCATAAGAAGATAATCGAGTCCTTACAGCAATGCTTTTTGAGATTGCTCTTAAGCGTTAATAATAAGTCTTCCTAATAATCAATTGTTATCGCTAGAGGCAGTCAAAGTTTGGCAGTTTATTCTTACTGCTATTTTCGCTGTTAAAATAGTTTGCAGTGAAATCGATTTTCACTCTTGCTGGAAGCTCTCTTCTTCAAAATTCCTTTTCGATCCTTGAAAAACTAAATATTTTTTGATAACGAACTAACTTCGACCAACACGAATCTCCTTTGCACGGATTCTTAACGCTAATTATTGTAACATTGATTTTAATCTTTGTTTTACTCAGATAATGTCAGCAGAAATAACTTACGGTCCTGCAAATTACTGTGGAATATTTTTTCACAGTGCATTTCGAATTGAAAGAAAAGATTTTCGGATTCTACACTGTTACGCTTTATTATTTGTGACGTTTATCAGTTTGATAAAGATCTCAACAGAGACCGAAAAGTCACGAATAATAAAACGTAACAGTGTAGAATCCGGAAATCTTTTCTTTCTTTCCAAATTTTATTATACATCATATCAAGGTGTTAAAGAAAAAATTGACTACGGATAAAATCTTACTAATATTGTTCCGCTTCATACTTTTCTTGCGAACGACCTCGTTTTCATTTATATTTCAGGAATCGTCAAAGCCCGATCATTGCGCTCGATTAAACTGCAAAACTGTCGCTTCCAATCTTGAAACCATACAATTCAAACCAACCCTAATTACACACTTCCATCGTTATCGCGCGCTTACGATCCTATTATGCAATTTTCCAATATATCGTGTTAGACCAGTTTCATAGATCAACAAGTGATTAATTCTCTCTCCGCGGTTATTGCTTGCCTGACCATATGAAAGTGGCGCAATAAATTGCAACTTTTTGCATTGGTGCGCTTAAAAGCCATGCAAAAGTCCTCTTACTTCGGCTGTACGACATACAAACGAGCAGAATCAGAGCAGTCAGAGCGCTCTATCCAATGCAAAAACCTGACGAAAAAGCCCCCAGTTGCGACAACAATAATTCAAATAGTAACTCCCTGACAATCTCGGATATCACTTTTGGTCATTAGAATTGCAACGAAGTGGAGCAAAAATCGCAAAAATTGATTGCATTTTATTTATTGTCTTGCATTATTGTATAAGCTCGTTCGACATGGCTAACTAACGACTATTTGAATTTTCTATGCCGCGCGTTGACTTCCTTAAGGCAGAGCGCGCTCTGTCTGGTAAGATCGTTTAATCGTCTCGACAACGACCCATTGGAAAGTCCAACAGACACAAAAAATATGACGCAATAAAAGTAATGTAGAATCGGTTACATCGACCAAAACGATAATCAAATTGCCCACGTTCCAATATGCTGAAAAATGAATGCTCCGAGTGCATTTAAGTATTCGTAGCACGCGTCTTCAAAAGGCTTAAAGACGGGCGTCCATCCTAGAGGTAGAGCACTCCTCCTCTGAAGGCTAGCCGATTCTTTGGTGTGGTATACCATGCGGAGCATGTAGCAAAAAAGAGATTTTAATCGCGCAAACTTAAGATCAACTTCCACGGTAGTTTTATGAGCGCTTTCCGTCAATTTATTGCACACGTTCGGTAATAAGACACACAGGTAGCACACACTTGACCAAATCTTTCGAGCCACTTGATTTCAATTCACTTTGCGCGATGGTCCGTTTTTAAGTTGATGGACATCGCTTGGCGCTTGAAATGTGAGGTAGTTGCAGATTTTTCACTGCTTTTGATTTACCGTCAAAATGGTTCAGACCTTGGATTGTGAAGTGCTGGAGCAATAGCATGTTGATTAGGACGTAATTTCGTAGACGATGGAGTCAAGATTGGCTTAATGTGATGTGTTGAGCTGTCGGTTCAATATTATAATGAATTGAATTTGGAAATAAATCTTTTTAAAAATCATCCCTTATGATTTTCATACAGTTTGGGTGTTTGTATTTCATGGAAATTTTATTCAACAAATTATAAGCTAGGGTGTAGCCTAGTGGGTAGCGTGTTGGTCTTGTAATGCGAAGGTCGTGAGTTCAAATCTCGGTACGAAAATAAAACATAACAGAATTATGATTGGGCTTAAAGCCCAATCATATGATACTCTAGATGAGATGGAAATGACTTTAATATACCGGAAAATATGTCATCTCAAATTCTTTCGGATAGTGAATAGAGACTTTTGCATGGGAGGTGGTAGAAGTAGAGGGGGAGGTTTGTATTTTTCGTATATGGCACCGAACATAGCATGCAAAATGTTTTTTGCTGAATTTAAAGTTTCTAGTTTTCATTATTTTTAAAGAAATTGATCATAGTTTTCCTTAAATTGGGGCATTTGTATGGGAGGTGGCAGAGGAAATGGAGCATTTAAGATGATTTTGAAACTGCTCATCATCATCCTTATCACCATGCTTTGATTCAATTTCAAAGTCGATAGCTGTCATATACTTGAAGGAGAAATGCTTTTCTTGAATTTATAATACAGATATTTGTATGGGAGGTGGTAGAAGGAGTGAAGCAGAGCTAATAATTTTTTCCAACACTTATTTAAATTACCAAGAAACAAATTCTGGCAAAATTTAAAGTTTGTACTTTTTCTAGTTTGAATGAAAATCGATAAAATGCATTTGTATGGGAGGGGGTAGAAGGAGTGTACAGATCAAAACAATTTTTTTTTTGTATTATTAATATTTCTATTTGTATACTTTAGACAAAATATCAAGTTGATAGCCTTAACACTTTCGAAGAAAAATAATTTAATTTAAATTTCAAAATTTCGTGAAATTTGTATGGGAGGGGCTAGAAGGAGTGAGGTGAAGTTTATAATTTTTTTTTTTATTGTAATTATAAAAAAAATAATTCTGGCAAAATTTCGTGTTTTCAGCTTTACTAGTTTCAGTGAAAATCGAATATATGTATTTCTCAAAATTGTCCATTTGTATGGGAGGGGGTAGAAGGAGTGAGGGGATCGGATCAATATTCCGTCATATTAATAACATCTATATAATAATACTTTGACGTAAATTTGAAGTTGATAGCTTAAACAGTTTCAGAGAAAAGTCAATTTCTTAATATTTCGAAATTTCATGAAATTTGTATGGGAGGGTGTAGAAGGAGTGGGGGGATGTGGCCCGTTCACGAACTTAAAGTTACTTTTTTGCTAAAAATGACACACAACAAATTTCAGCACGATAGCTCTAAGCGTTCGAGAGTTATGTTGTAGACAGACGGACGGACAGCAACTCGGAATCGAAGTTTTTGAGCGACAACAAATATTTCTGTACCCTTGGCGGCTCTGTGCGAGCATTATTTCTGAGCGTTACAAACGGTAAGGCAAACACAATATACTCTCAGATTTCATCTAGAGTATAAAAATTCGTAGATAGGGGGTTGTGCGAAGGGCTAACAACCCTTCCACAATAAGTAATGAAAAATGTTAAAGAACCTGAATGTCAAGAGGCCAAGGTCCGATTTGGGCTGTAGCGCTATTGTAAAGGAAGTGGAAGTAACTGAAGCACATTTTGAATCAACCATTCACCTTCTCAACTCTCCGCTTGAACGAAACAGCTAAAGTGAAGTTCTGTGTAACACATTCAGTACATAGCTAGGGTGTAGCCTAGTGGGTAGCGTGTTGGTCTACAATGCGTAGGTCGTGAGTTCAAATCCCGGTCGAAACACAATTCTAGCACACTACCTGCTTAGGTATACCTTGTAATCCAGTAGAAAAGTCTTATGTATAGGAACGCGATGTTGAGCGAGTAAAAAAATAATGTATCAGCTTTCAAAGTTTTATTAAAAGGCAAAGAAGCAAAAGGAAGAAAAAATTGACAAGTAAACAGAAAACTACTTGATTGAATAAAAATCACACTTCCAACACCCCAACTTGTGCCAATCGGTGAACATATATATTTTAAAATCAAATTATTTGATGGAATGATAAACTGGCTTAAGGCCAAAAAAAAATTGTCTACCTACTCTACTTTAAAGTTTCACCGTTGGTACACAACAATCCAAGTCCTTTTGCTCCACATATCATTTTGCTTCCGCCGACAGCTTTAGTCAAAAAATCAGCTACATTGCTGGCAGATGGAACATATTCAAGCGTGATGATTCCGTTGGCGACATGTTGTCGGTAAAAATGATTTGCCACGTCAATATGTTTTGTACGAGCGCTGAATGCCTCGCGGCTTGCAACGACTATTGCACTCTGGTTATCACACCTGATGATGATACTTTGCAGTTCCTCGAATTGACGAATCACACGTATCAGCCAGAGTGCTTCTTTAGCTGCAAACGACATTGCTACGTATTCTGCCTCGGTGCTTGACACTGCTACCGTCGATTGTCGTTTACACGCCCAAATCACAGCACCTCCAGCCAATAAAAATGCGTAACCAGAGAATGAACGACGCTCGTCCGTGTCATTTCCCCAGTCCGCATCGACGAATCCATAAATTGGTTCCAATGAATCACAATAATAAACCAAGCGATATCCAATGGTACCCTTGACATAGCGCATGATGCGCTTCACAGCGGTCCAGTGGGAATGGTCGTGCTTATCATTAAATCTGCTCACGTTGCTGATAGCAAATGCCAAATCTGGTCTTGTTCCATGGACAAGAAACAACAAGCTTCCTACCGCTTCACGATATGGCATGTCAGAATTAGACCCGTCCGATCCACTGACCAGTTTCTGTGACATATCGCATGGAGAAGACGCAGGTTTGCAATCTCCCATGCCGAATCTCTCGAGTACCTCTCTAGCATACGCCTTCTGATTGATACTGATGGTCCCTTGACCGTATTCGATAGTCAAGCCAACGCAGGTGTTTGCCCTGCCCAAATCCTTCATATGGAATGTACTCGATAATTTTGCCTTCAATTCGACTCGAACCGAAGCGTCCTTCCAAAAAATCAGAAAATCGTCCACATGAATTGCGACTATCAAATTTGAGTCGTCGGTATAGTAAACGCATGGGTCTTCTAATGATTTCTTCAAGATGAATGACAGCAAGGCGGTGTCCAGACAATGATTCCACTGACGTCCGCTTTGCTTCAGCCCATACATAGCCTTATGTAGCTTACAGACTCTGCCCGAGCCATCCTCGAATCCTTCGGGCTGCAGAGTATAAATTTCTTCATTCAACGTGCCGGGTAAATATGCCGATACGGCATCCATTTGATCGATTCCCATACCTCGTTGTGCAGCTAACGCAATCAACAGCCGAACCGAACTATATCGAACGACGGGAGAAAAAGTTTCCACGTAGTCGATGCCAAATCGTTGGGAGCATCCCTTCGCCACCAAGCGAGCCTTGTGTCGCACGATGGTACCATCCTCGGTACGTTTACGTTTGAAAACCCACTTTGTTTTCACGGGCCGTCTTCCTTTCGGCAAATCCACTAATGTCCAAGTTTCATTTTATGCGAACGACTCCAGTTCCTGCTTCATTGCGTCCATCCATTGACGACCATCGTGAGCGTTAAGAGCTTCGTCACGAGTCAAGGGATCCTCCACCACGCAGTCGCGTGCGAAGTATGAAATGAAGCCATCCCGAACAACGGGACGCGTGTTTCGGGTTGAACGTCGTAATACGCCATTTGCTGGTGGAACAACATTTAGTTATCATCATTGTATGCATCTTCGGACTGATCATCTTCAAAATCGCCAAATGAAATATTTACGTTGGAGGTTTCTCTATTCTGGCTCTCGATTGAGTTTACTGACTCTATTTTGTCGCGTTGACTGGCAACTATCGAGGGGCTCTCCGCCGAGTTTCCCCCTTGACTTTTGTCATGAGTTCTCTCGAGGGTTCCAGCCTCTTTTGCCTTTTCCACACCTGTCGACTTTGTTACCCCAACTGAAACTGTTGACTCATCGTCTTCACTGTCAATAACAAACGACGAACCGATTCTCGCAACTCTTGGGGTCAGGAATATCGCATCTCGACTGATGATGATTCTCTTTGTTGATGGATCGTAGAAGCGAAACGCTTTTTGATTATCGGCATAACCAACAAATTGCATCTCAATCGCTTTCGGATCCCATTTCGATCGTTTCACCTTCGGCACCTGAACCATTGATGGGTTCCCGAAGATCCTCAATGTCGACAAGTCGGGCTTTTGGCCAGACCAAATTTCTTCCGGTGTACAATCGCCAGCCGAACGATTCACTGATCGGTTGATCAGGAAAGCTGCGTGATGAATAGCTTCAGCCCAGAGTTTTCTGTCAAATTCGCCATCCGACAACATGCAACGCGCACGTTGTGCGGTTCATGCGTTCAGCTACGCCATTTTGTTGTGGCGTATAAGGAACATTTTTTTCATGATTTATGCCAGCCTCGGCACAAATATCTTCCATCGCTTTATTTACGAACTCCCCTCCGTTATCAGACCGCAAACGCTTGATTTTCCGTCCGGTCTGGTTCTCAACCATCGCCTTGAAACTCCGAAATGCGTTGACAACAGCTGATTTCTCTTTCAAAAAAGTAACGAAAACTTTACGTGAAAAATCATCCACAATTACAAGAAAATATCTAGCTCCTCCAACCGATGTACTCATCGGCCCACAAACATCCATGTGAATCATTTCAAGAATTTACTTCGTCTTGATCACAACCTCTTTCTTGCGAAATGATGCACGTGACTGTTTTCCTTCAGCACAATTAATGCACCCGCTGAGAGATTCTCTCGTTCCGCTGAATTTTATAGAACTGTCCGCTTTCTGCATTTTCACCAGACCGCCATAGCTCATGTGACCCAGCTTTCGATGCCATTCGACGAGATCGTTATCCTTTGCGAGCATGCATTTTATGTGGTTCGCATCGATTTTGATCGTTCCATTTGACGGCTTAGCTGTCATCAATAATTCACCGGTCTGACGACTAAAAACGCTCATTAGTCCGTCATCAAAAATGACTCGGTTTCCGGCGGTCATTATGGCTTCGACGGATAACAAATTCGTCTTCAAACCTGGTACGTATAATACATTGCGTACCGTGATGTCAACTCCGTTCACAACAATGTGCGCTGTTCCGCAACCAGCAACGCAAAGTTTCCGATCATCCGCCAAAGAAATGTCGGGATTATCGATTAATGTACGATAATCGGCCAAAATATCACGTCGCGATGTCATATGACGCGTTGCACCGCTATCGATGTACCAATCATCGCTGCTTCTCGCTCCATATACGACCGAGAAACTATGGGCGTATTTTGCGTCGCTGGATTTCTTGCCGGCTATCGGATTTCCACTGTCGTTTGTTGCATTGCCTTTCTTTTGACATTTATTTTTATTAATTCGTAATTTTCCACAGCCAAAACATTTGATTTTACTCAAATCTCGCGTTTGCCTTTTATCGCCGCGACCGGTAGCGCCCGATGGCCCTCTCCGGCGTGTATCACTATAGAACGCCGTCTCTGATTTGCCATCCACTGGTGCCAATCCTAAAAGGCCCTTCTTCACAATGTCTATTGTAAGATCCTGTCCGCTACCGATGAAGCTCTGTTTGAATGATTCGAGTCGGGGGCCCAGGTGCGCGACCATGAACAGCGCCACTGTATTGTCATCGAAAACGACTTTGGCTTCCGTACATCGATGCCACGCATCCATCATGCGTCCGATGTAATCGTCCATCGATTCGCATTCCAAGATTCGTCGTCGTCAGAGCGACCACCGCACTTAACTTTAAGTCCTGGCCAGTCTCGACAAAAGTTTTGTGTAACGTTGTCCAGATTTCTATTGGAGAGTCTTCCTTCCCAAAGTGGTGCTTGACGTTATCCTCACACGCTAGAAACAGCCACCCGATCGCACGCTCCAACTTATCGGTATCCTTCTCAGTATCCGGACTCGATTTAATGCACTTCGCCAAATCGCAGGAATGCTAGCATGTTCAACTCCCACTGCGCGTAGTTTTCGCGGCCTTTTAATTTTTCAAAATTAATGTCTCTTCCCATCGCGTACGTGTCACTTTTGCGGGGTTCCCGGCACTTAAAAAAACGGCGATTTTTTAGATTAAAATTTGACACGATTATTCCTTTACTAGTATCTCTAGTATCCAGTAGAAAAATCTTATGTATGGGAACGCGATGTTGAGCGATTAAAAAAATACTGTATCTGCTATGAAAGTTTTATTAAAAGGCAAAGAAGCAAAAGGAAGAAAAAATTGACAAGTAAACAGAATACTACTTGATTGAATAAAAATCACCAACATACCTTAGTTACCTCAATTACGAAAATTAAAATTTGTATGTAGAGGGCTGTGCGAAGGTCTAACAACCCTTCCACAATAAGTAATGAAAAATGTTAAGGAACCTGAAGAAGGTCAAGGTCCGATTGGGGCTGTAGTGCCATCGTAGAATAGAATAGAACATTCAGTACATATATGATGCTTTCTGAATTTCATTTAACCCTGTTCTATTTGTTATTTTATCCAGCAGCAGCCAACAAAGAACCCAAAATAGCTTTTTTGAAGCTAATCTACAGCACTGTTGGTGCTCAAATGACACTAGTTTGGACGCGTAGTCCCGTAGCTTTGGAATGGCACCAGTGTAGAAGTTAGGGTGTAGTCTAGTCGGTAGCGTGCTGGTTTGCAATGCAAAGATCATGAGTTCAAATCCAGGTAGACGTATAATTTCAGCATACTACTTGTGTGGGTAAATCTTGGGCACCTCAATCTGTGAAAATGAAAATTCGTAGATAGAGGGTAGTGCGAAGGGCTAACAACCCTCTAACAACCAAAATATATGTTAATGAACCTGACAGTCAGGAACCCAAAGCCCAATTTGGGCTGTAGTGCCATTGAAGAAATACATCCCTGTTGTCCGAGAAAAAGTAACAATTTCCGAGACTATTCTGCTTATCTGAAAGAATTTTTGCGCATTTGTTACTAGCTTCCGCTTGGAACACGTGTTCTGGAAGATGGAAAGAAGTTTGAATGTTGATTTCGTGGGAATAGATCTCTGCTCCAGTCCCCTGGTTAGTGTTAGATCCGTCCATGTACGGATAAGGACTTGCGCAGAAAACTTAACCTCCGTTTCTCAGTTTGTGGTTGGTTCATGCAATCGTACTCGCAGTTTAAAAGGGAAAATGCGTCTCAAGTGATGCAGGGATGGGATTCCAATGATTTTTATATCGTAGATCGCAATTACTATAAAAATAATATATTTCAAATGTTTCAATTGGGTTCGAACACAAGTACACCGATTGTTCTTAGCGGACAAAATTTGGAAGAGGTGCAAGATTCTTGTTATCTCAGAAGCATTATCAGCATGAACGGCCGAGCCGAAAAGCATGTTGAGACTCGCCTAATAAAGCTCGTCAGGCTTTCGGTATTCTTTCCCCTTTCTGGAGTTTAAGAGAGATCTACCTTCGCATGAAGCTGTGAGTATTTTGACGTATGCGTCAAATCCGTGTTGTTATATGGTTGTACTAGGTGGAAAGTGACCGTTCGACTTAGCAATAAATTGCAAACTTTCGAGAACCATTTTAGGAATATTCTGGCCACAAGTGATCTCCAACGACGAACTTTGGAGTATTGAGATTGAAAGGCGAAAGTGGCAATGGATCGGTCACACTTTGAGGAAACCAGAGCAAAACATCGCCAAGCAGGGTCTGGATTATAATCCTCATGGAAGATGTCGGGTCGGTCGATCACATAGAAGCGAGCAGCTGAGCATGAGGCCAGAGAAATAAACAAGTCCAGGTAACAGTTTAAGGCCGATGCTCAGGATCGCGTCTTGTGGAAGAGACATGTTTCCGACCCATGCCCCTATAGAGGTCCTAACAGGAATCGATCACGAACTTGGCCTTACTTTTTTTGTCAAAATACAACCTATACAAAATTTGAACTTTGTAGCTCGACGAGTCCTCGAGCTAGAGAGTACTCTAACAGATGGGCGAACGGAAGGATTTAAAATTTTTAAGTGATGAAATCATATTTTTTTTTTTCACCGAGCCTTATTTCTTTTGACAAACTTATAATAATCTCAGATTTATTCAAAAGTATAAAAATGTTAAGGAACCAGCAGGACTAAGGCCCGATTTGGCCGCAATTCTATTGAAGACAAAGATCTGCTAGTGGTGCAACCATTTTGGTGGTATACCCAAGCTCCAAAATATCCATCTCTAGCTAAGGTGTCGGCTTGTGGGTAACGCGTTGGTCTACAATGAGAATAGAGGGTAGTGCAAAGGCCTAACAACTCGTCCACAATAATGAAAAATGTGAACCTGACAGGAGGCCCAGGTCCGATTTGGGCTGTAGTGCCGTTGCAGAAGGGCAAATAGATAAATATCTGCGAGTACATTAATTGCCTCTCCAAAGCCTTAAATGATTCAGTGAAGAAATCAATTACATCATTTAAGTAATTTCGTTTTCTGAGTTACAAAAATTTTACAAAAATCGAATAGAAGTTTAAGAATTTAATTGTGAGCTTAATGTCGTATAAAATTAAAATTTATGTGGTACATACCACCTTTAGATTTAAACAAATAATCGGCCTGTAAAATCTAAATACCTTTCTTAAATACTCTATCTCATTACCAAATACACTGATTAATAAGTAATTAAACTGGTAATTTCAAGCAAAGAAATAACATAACACCTCGTCCGACCGATTTTAAGTACAGCAATTTATGCAGCACCAACAGGTGTGTAAATTTTGTGTATCAGGTGTATCTGAGCTGGTTGGCTCAGGAATGTACGAAACTGGGTCACACCTCCTGCTGACATAAAAATTATTACGAAATTTATTTTAATTCAAAATTCATCAAAACCAAAAAAAAAAAAAATCTAATAAGTTCTTAAGCAATCAAAATGCTGCGTAATTATTTTACATAAGAGAGGAAATGTTTAAATCGGCACCGATTATGCTTATAAATAAACAAAAACTGTTTTTACAGCGACTTAACTGGTTTAACCGATAAAATTATTTCAAGTCCATTTGGTGACTTGCTTTTAAAGAAAAAAAAAATTTGTCAATCTAAAAAACTAATACTTTCATTCGTAATACGCATAAGAAAAAATTTGGCAAGAATTTTGAGTGACAATCTTGACCGAATTTTTTTTTGATCAAATTTTGCACTAACCAATAGCACCAAATAGCATACCAAATGGTAATGCTAACAGAAATACGATACATTTTTTTTTGCTAATTAACTAAATTTATTCACGTAAAACTGAAGAGGAAATTAAGCTTTTTACGAAGGGTTTTTACTTAAATATTTGTGAGTAATATGCGATGGGTTTAACCTATTCTACCAAGACTTGGCACAATCTGACTGCTTTGAATCTGGACAATAAAAAGAGACTCTTCAGGTCGGCAATTTAATTGATTTGGCGAATACTCCATAAATGCGTATAATTTTGCACTTATTCCTTCCTAAAATTAATATGAAATCGAATAATTTTTGCGTGCTTTCAAGTACTTTCACGGAATTTTATTCAAGTATCAGGGTACATAATAGTGTTGTATGCTTAACTAGAATTATTAATAATCAAGAGAATGGCAATCCTGATAAAATTACCATTAACTTCACATGAAATATGAATTAACAAGAAACCGATCACTGGGATGAATCTACAAAAAAACAAAATTCAATACTTGAGTACCTATGGCAATCGCATAGAAGTTTATGAAAGTGACTATGCCAATATTTTTGTACGTATAGATTGAGGACCAACTACTCATTTACCACAACATTGCCAACCAAAATTAAATTAAAAAAAAAAACGAAAGCTTAAGCAAACAAAACTGAATAAAATTATACAAAACTTAAAACAAATACCTGTACCAATATCAAAATAATTAATAAGCTCTCTTCTCGTAAATTTTAAAATTGCAAAGTACCAATAATAATTGATGTGTCACATATTAAATCATTTCGAGAATTTAAATTTGAACATGATATGCAAATTATGCCCGCAAGAAATAAAACTGATCACAAAATTAATAATAATAATAATAAAAAAAAAATTAAATGTCAATTTAGATCACGAAAATGCTTCAGGACAGTGTGAAATTATTGTTTGGTATGTTGAGTTGTAAAGTATTTCAGGATTATTAGCCGATTTGTTATGTAACTTTTGTACTTATACGATTTGCCCATGACATTTTTATGAAAATATTTATGCATGTCATGGCCATCAGATGCATTTTTTTCCGATAAGGACTCAGCCGTTCGGGTCTAGAGGGTATGTTTTTAAAAATTTAGACCAATCATGAATGGGATTTCTGTTGAAGAAAAATCGATAGTAGAAGAAACTTGAACTAGTTACCATTATTTTTTTTTTGATAAATTGATTTGTTTGATATTTCTGATCGCAAATTAGGTATTTAGTCGATAGTTGTTGAAAGATTGCATAAATGGGTTCAATAGTGTACTACTAAGTGCGATTAGAGATTGAAGAATTGATTTGAAATTGTTTGGATCTTAAATTTGGAAATATACCTAGTCCTGCCATAAGTTCTGTCACATAATTTCTCACATTGGCAACAACTTTATTTTATGAGTGACATTTCAATATCGGCCAGTTTTATAAACGTCATTATGTTGTTGACAGTTGATGGTCATTTAAAGTGTGTTCGTTAACGTGTGAAGATGGAATGGGGTGTAATAGAAAACCGAACTGCAGTGATTGCACTACATAAGTGTGGAAAATCCGCGAGTGAAATTTTCAAGTTGTTGTGCCCGTTAAAAATAACGCAAAGATTTGTGTATCGTGCGATCCAGAGATATAACGCGATCCAGACTATTGAAGATCGACCTCGTTCTGGACGTCCGCGTGATGTACGTTCTTCTGCTGCCATCAAAGCGGTCGAGAGTCGAATTCGTCGAAATCCGCTTCGTAAACAACGAATCATGGCTCGAGAGATGAACATCTCCACCCGAAGTATGTCTCGTATCATAAAATCTGACCTCGGGATGAGTGCCTTTCGACGATCAACGGGACATTTGCTGACTGAGCAGTTGAAGCAAATTAGGAGCACCAGATCGAAAGAGCTCCTTCGGCGGTACGGCAACAACAAACATCGAGAAATTTTATTTACCGATGAAAAAATTTTTACGGTGGAGGAACATTTCAACCGCCAAAATGATAAGGTGTATGCCCACAGCTCCATAGAAGCCCGAGAAGTTGCCACTAGGGTACAGCGAGGACATCATCCAGCATCAGTCATGGTATGGTGGGGTGTCAGCTACGAAGGGGTCACCGAGCTTCATTTTTGCGAAAAAGGCGTAAAAACTGCAGCTAAAAATTATCAAACGGACATCCTGGAGGGATGTGTGAAGCCGCTGAACTCTACGCTATTCAACAATCGACATTGGGTTTTCCAGCAAGATTCTACGCCAGCCCACAAAGCTCGAACCACACAAGCGTGGTTGGAAACCAATATTCCACAGTTTATAAGGGCGACGGAATGGCCTTCTGGGAGCCCAGAGTTGAATCCCCTGGACTACAAACTGTGGGCGGAGTTAGAGTCCATGGTGTGCACGAGACGACACCCAAATATCGAGAGCCTTAAGCGATCTTTGACAGAAGCAGTAGCTAATTTTCCGCTAGAAACAGTGCGTACTGCTATCGATGACTGGCCCAACAGATTAAAGAGCTGTGTTAAGGCTAAAGGCGGCCACTTTGAATAATTTGTTGCTTATTTTACTTCCATTAGTATGCCAAAATAAAATATATTTTCCTTTGTCAAAAACTCTTTTTCATTTATACAAAAATTGCCCATATACGTGTGACAGAACTTATGGCACGACTAGGTACATATGATTTGGTAGTTGGAAATATATATAGGGGGCACTTACAATCGAAAGTATCTGATTTAGTTTTTATTACAATTGAGTTAACGAAACAATTATTAATGTTGCTTAAAAGTGCACGCATTTTCATTCTAAATTCTCCAGAAGTAGTAAAATGCCTTGCAATTTCAAAAATCCGAATAGATATTTAGGTATTTCTCGAAAACATCTGAAAGCCAAGTGAATAGTTTTGCAAGCGAACGTCTCATATACTCGTATCTAATATACAGGGTTTTCCAATAAGGACTTGACAACTTTTTTTCAAAATAAAATGCAAACCATTTGAGACGTTGTTCCTTCGTGTACTTTACCATGATAAAAATGTTAAGTTTACTGAATAAATTGACAGTGACAGTTCGATGATTAGTGAAAGGGTGCGTTCACAAATTGAATTCAAAGTTGTCAAGTCCCTATTGGAAAACCCGATATATGCTCGGATGTAAGAGGCAGATAGAAATTCCCACACCAAACGTTAGCACATACAGACGGTTTTTTTATTAAATTGTTTGAAATGTGCAAATACAGTAAAAATTACCAGATCCAAAAAATATGATACCTTAACCTTCCGAAAAAGAGTTTAAAGGATTCTCCATATAAACAAAGCTGTCAATATTAAATAGATGGCTACGTTTTGGCAAGTGCTGGCTTAGTGGCAGAATGCTCGCGTAACGTGCGGTCGGTCCGGGGCTCGATTCTAAATACAGATATCTTATTATTTTTTTTTAGGATTTGACTAGAGCAAAAATTTAATTATTTTAGCGAGGCACGGCAGCAGATGTCCTCATGCGAGTAAATCAAATTCCTGTTAAGACCCCCTATAGGGGCATAGGACAGAAACAACTCTCTTCCACAAGGCGCGATCCTGAGCATCGGCTTTAAGCTGTTGCCAGGACTTGTTTATTCCTCTGGCCTCCTGCTCAACTGCTCGCTTCCATGTGTTACATGGTCGACCAACCCGACGTCTTCCTTGAGGGTTATAATCCAGAGCCTGTTTTGCGATGTTT
Organism: Chorisops tibialis; assembly: GCA_963669355.1. Classification (NCBI taxonomy): domain Eukaryota; kingdom Metazoa; phylum Arthropoda; class Insecta; order Diptera; family Stratiomyidae; genus Chorisops; species Chorisops tibialis. Next base: position 259,269,217 of record OY770262.1, on the reverse strand, counting down.
TGCTCTGGTTTCCTCAAAGTATGACCGATCCACTGCCACTTTCGCCGTTGAATCTCAATACCTATTTTAGTCTGGCGAGTTGTACTCCAAAGTTCGTCGTTGGAGATCACTTCTGGCCAGAATATTCCTAAAATGCGTCGGAGGCATGCGAGTAAAAGTCAACAGTAATTATGAGTAATTAAACACAACCCTTTTGAGTTTTATACATTCGCCTACGTAGACGTAGGAAAGACCAGCCGAAGGCCGGTGTTGGAGTACGACTAATAAACTATACAGGCAAATCCCGGTTCTCTGCTAAACGGCTGGTATAGAATACCTAGTATCATAATAATCATCAGTGTATCACCCAATACAATACGTAAGTGTGACTAAATCAATCGATTTCCTGGTAAGACCCCTCCCCCCCCCCCCATAGGAGCATACCACAGAAACAGTTCGCTTTCTCTCAAGACGTGATCCTGAGCATCGGCCTTTAGATGTTGTCAGGAATTGTTTATTTCTCTGGCCTCCTGCTCAACTGCTCGTTTCCGTGTGCTACAAGGTCGATTCACCCTACGTATTCCACCAGGATTCTAATCCAGAGCTTTTTTGGCGATGTTTTGCTCCTCAAAGTATGATAAATCCACTGCCACTGTCGCCTTCGAATCTTAATACATAGCTTAGTCTGTTCAGTTGTACTCCCAAGTACGTCGTTGGAGATCACATCTGGCCAGAGCATCCCTAAAATGAGTTGGAGGCATTGGTTTACGCAAGTTTGAAGTTTTTTGGTAAGCCTAATGGTCACGTTCCATATAGTACAATCATTTAACAACACGGATTTGACGCATTTGTCAAACACTCACAGCTTCGTACGAAGGAGGGTCTGTCTAAACCTCTTTTGTGTACGTAGGATACATCCTGGTATTTATATGGTACACTATACCATGAAAACTATGTACTTAAATCTTGTTTTAAGTTTTGTGCTTAAAGGTTGCAAATAGCCTAGCTGAATTTTCCCATGTGTCCATTACCAGGAATTTATCCACAAATTAATTTTGAATTCCAGAAAATTGTTACCATCATCAAACAGGATTATTGTTGCCTTATAAAATGATTTTAGTTTTCGTTTTAAATCAAATTTCAAAACGAAATTCCATGTCATTTATATTTGACCAACTGAATATTAGTGTGTTAGTTTCTGCCTACCTTTCACTCTACATTCACAATCAACCGGACATATTAGCACTCGGCGAAACTAAAGTGATTCCAGGTAATAAGCAGTTCTATTCTGTTCGTAGATATCACTTAACTCCAATCTTTTTTCGGCAAAGGGGTCTCGTATTATATTGTTGCGAGCTAGGGGTTCGCCGGGATTTCAAAAACACAATTCGTTTAAAAATAAGTGATAATTTATTTATTCGCACTTTAACTTAATTCGCACTTTAATTTAATTCGACTTTATATGGCACCACCGCCGATATTGTTCTATCGCGTTCTTGCACCAGTTCGCGCCTTCCATAGATGTCGCTGAATGACTGCTGTCGTCTGAAAGCTTCGTACTTTTATACCATTTTCCCAATTCTCGAACCTACCATGGTGTATTCGTCGGGTGTGTGTCTCGACTATACTGGCCCGAACATGTTGTGGTTTCGGGCCCCTCTAGACTCGAAGCTTGGGTCTCATGAACCATTTAGATCTGACACTTTTATGTGCCCGCTTTCAACGTTTTTATAAAAGTTGGACCCAGAAGTAATCAAATTTTAAATAAACAAAATGAGTTACACAAACCACCCCGTGTAGGATGGGACAGTAGAATTCACCCGCAGCCAGTCCTGCTTGCCCTAAATATGGACGCTTACTGGATCATGGGCTTATCATCCGTGACCTTAAATCCTACCTGATACGTGCAACGGATACAGCGCCTCGGATACAGACGGTTTCTACGGTAACGACTTTTGGCATTCAAAAACGGACTATAATAGACTTCTGAAACGTTCGAATATTGAATGACGGGGGGAAGGGCTGCACCACCATCGACTTTTAAATGGAGCACTATAACATCCAAATCTTGGGATTGAGTGAGGTCAGGTGGACGGGATCAGGAGAGAACGAACCCCGAATGGAAACACCACTCTGTACGTTGGTCCTGAGAGTAAAGCCAAAAATGGCGTGGCGGTCGTCCTTACGCCGATAGCGAGAAACAGTCTCATCAGCTGGAAACCAGGACCAGTGTTAGAAACGTCACAATTCTGTAGTGCTACGCACCAGCTAATACCGCAACACCTAGTGAGAAACTGAGTGCCACCTTCGATCGTGTTTCAAGAGATGGTATTATCATCTCAGGAGATATGAAAGTTCTAGATCTTTGATTGTGGCTTTTTACATATTGGGGGACTGTTCTACAAAATTCTGGCATACTCAGGAAAGATCAATATTGCGTGGTTGCCAGATCTATAACAATATATTAGCGATAATGTTGCTTACGATTTGGTTCCATCCCTTGGACCTTGCTCCAATCCAGCGTTAGATAAAATAACGCTTAGTAAGCACATCATATTTTCGGCTATGTGTATTAAAGTCTAAGCTAAAGTGTAGTCTAGTGGGTAGCGTGTTGGTCTTACAATGCGAAGGTCGTGAGTTAAAATCTTGGTCGACGTAATATAACTCCTGCACACTACCTGCTTGGATATACTTTGGGTACCTCAATCTACGAAAATGAAAAATTCATGGATAGGAGGTTGTGCGAAGGGCTAACAACCCATCCACAATAAATAATCAAAAAAATGTTAAGGAACCTGAAGACCAGAAGGCCAAGGCCCGATTTGGGCTGTAGTGCCATTGTAGAAGTAGAAGTATTAAAGTCTAGGGCTTTCGTTAGGCGACAACAACCATGAAATAGGTAAGTTATCTGACTCAATCCCGCAAATACATACTGTTAAGCCTGATACTAAGATCGTTATTGCGGGCAATTTCGAGGTTCATAAGACTGCTTAGTTTCAATACTCTAACTGCACGGACCAACAGGGACGAAATACTGAGATTTTCGCTTCCATCAACGGACTTAAACAACTGGTGAGCGAGCCTACTCGGCTGCTTTATGTTTCAGATCATTACGCAAGATCTTGATCTTGATCTTTTCCTCACAAAGCAGTCTGAGAAATATAGCATATCTGTTATTACACCATCGTCAATTGTTGATACGGACTAGTTCCTGATTCGTACACAGTTTCGAACATCGGCATTAAAACCGCCGGTAGTAAAAGTTCCTCTTTGGGATCGTTTGGTACTTCAAGAGAGCAAACTGGGGCTGACTAGACGCATTCTTTAAAGCTTTTGATTGGAAACTGTGCTTTATTTTCAATAACTGCGATCTAGCCTGCAATATTAATACTGAAACAATTCTCAAAGAAATACGCCTCTTTATTTCTTTCTTGCTACTGGAAATAAAAATTATTCGAAATAAAATGGGCAAACGATGTAAAAGTGAAAAAGTTCCACTTCAAGAAAGTCTGTATACTCATGGTTTGTGTTCGCTTTCTATCATTCAGTCCCTCATAACATCTGCAAATATTTACGAGTAGCAGCCGGTACAATTGAAAAAATATACCAGCTTCACCACTCGTAACGGTCGTTCTCAGCCCCCCCCCTCCTCCACCCTCCCCAAACTTCAAACTTCCATTCCTACCCTCCATGACTGAGCATTGCAGATAAAGGCCTAAATTGCCGATAACACAGATCGTTCTGTACAAAAAAAAAAACGATATTACGTGCCATAACATTTCTCACTCGCTTCATTGCTAAAATTCTTCAGGATCTCAATATCAATAAATTCTATAATCCGGACGGTATTTCCCCCATAACCCTAAAAACATGCTTCTCATCTTTGACTAAACCTTTTCGCAACCTTTTCCACCTATCCTACTCTTCAGGAAAATTCCCAAATAGTTGGAAACAAGCGAATGTGCAGCCTATACCCAAGAGTGAAAGCAAGTCATACCCCGCAAATTATCGCCCAATAGCCATCTATTCCGTGCTGTCAATGGTCATAGAAATTGCTGTCAACCGGAAGGTCATGCAATACTTGGAGAGCAATCAACTTATAGACGATCGCCAATATGGTTTTCGGTCGGGAAGATCCACAGGTGATTTGTTGGTTTACCTAACCGAATGCTGGAATACTTACAAACATAAATTTGGCGAAGGCCAAGTACTTGCATTAGACATTGCGAAAGCGTTGGATAGAGTTTAGCATGAGTCGCTACGTTCTAAACTCAAAGCATTTGGCTTTGATGCTTCTTTATTGTTATGGATTGAGAGTTTTCTGTCGAAGCGCGCCAAGTTGTTTTAGATGGCGTCTCTTCGACTCCCTTTCCTATCAATTCCGACGTTCGTACTTGCTTACTTACCATGGCGCTACAGCTCAAATCGGACCTGGGCCTCCTGAATACTTTGCCTCCATCCATCTCGGTTCAGTGACCGCGTCCTCCAGTTAGAAAATCTTGGCAATGGTTTGATGTCTGTATCAATCGAATCCTCCCAGCGCTTACGTGGTTTTCCGACCGGTCTTTGTCCGTTGGCTTTCCCTTTTAGTGTGCGTTTGGGACTTCTTCCGTCAATTATCCGCTCCACATGACCAGCCCATTGTAACTACTTAAATTTTATGAGGGTCGACACTTCTAGATTGTCGAAGATGGCATACAATTCTCTATTGTATCGTATTCTCCAGATCGAGTCTTCCCACACAGTTCCCAGAATTTTTCTAAGGACCTTTCTTTCAAAGGCGTTAAGTAGTTTTTTGAAGGGCTGAGTTAAAGTTCACGTTTCGCTTCCGGCGTTCCTCAAGGCTCCGTTTAATCACCTATTTTATTTCTAATCTTTATTTAAGACCGTCTATAGTCAACTCTCAACCCAATTCACAGCTTCGCAGATGACAGTTCACTTGAAATGACCTATAGCTTCTACTCAATTGCAGTCTTCTGAGCCTATTAAGCGCCGGGAGTTATTAAAGTCTGACCTCAACGCAATCCTTCAATGGGGCAGGGCAAATAGAGTAGAGTTTACGCTTAAACACAAGCCTGTCATCTTTCTTTTGATCATCTGGAGAATTTCTACCCTCTGGGTATGCACATTAATAAAAATCTTGACTGGAGCCAGCACATTCACAATGTAGCTTTAGATGCCTCCAAGAGCTTAGGTTTTGGATCGAATCCAGCGATTTGCGTTTCAACTTATTGGAGATGATACCATAACGGCATCTTTAGACTCCCTTGAACATGGAAGAAACGTCGTAGTACTCACCATCTACTACAGATATTTGCATGGCCGCTGTAGTCATGAAATTAGTCGTCTTATCCCTCCTGCTGATCGCGCTCATGAGCATACGGTTGAGCCACCAAAATCACGTACAGTGAAATCGTTTTTACCTCAAACAACCAAAATGTGGAATACACTACCCGTTGCCGCTGTCGTAGTCATTACAACATAACGCATTTTAAAAGCAACATTCACCGATTTCTTTTATCCTGTCCTTATTCAATTAACTGTTTACGTTGTTTATTTTCATTTCGTTTCATTCGGTCCTAAACCGGCCGGATTGTATGCTATAGTATTGTTACATGCAGATCGGGCAACTCGGCAATTCGATCTCTCTCGAATAGACAAGAATTATGTAGAACAGTATACCCCAATATGTAAAAAGCCACAATTAAAGATCTAGAGCTTTCCAGTATAGTTCAGACATACACCCCAACGGAAACATCGAGAATAGTCATGAATAGGGGGAAAAATGTATAAAAGGCACGAAAGCTTTCAGTCGAGAACCAGTCTTTTTGATGACGGAGACGCGAACCAGTGCAGGAAAGCGATAGAACAGTACGCGGCGGTAGTGCCATATAGTGCGAATTAAGTTAAAGTGCGAATAAATAAATTATCACTTATTTTTAAACGAATTGTGTTTTACTTGAAATTCCGGCGAACCCCTAGCTCGCAACAGTATTAAAGGGTGACCCCTAAGTTTAACTTGGTGCCTTAGAAAAAATACAAAAATGGCGTTTTCAGCGCGAAGATTCAATCTTCAACGGTTTCTATTTCCGAAGGTTTATGACTTGAATTAAAAATTTTAGTTCTAATGTACATATAATGTACATTTACTTAAATAATATCTTAAGCCACTTTATTAAATTTTACTAATTATATATTTTTTTCTTTACAGGTAAGAAATTCACAATTCTAATGAGCTTTGAAACAAGTATGTTCTAATAATAATTATGTTGCTGTAATTTTTTTAACTATAATTTGGAATTGCTGTCTAATGATTTTTTAAGGATATGAAAAAATGCATGTCTTATTAAAACTTAAGCTAAAAACAAAAATTTAATTCCAAAACACTAACACCCAATCTTACTCGGCATTAATATTGGTTAAAGATCCTGAACTAAATATTTATAAGTGTACAACATCGTCATTTAACCATTACGTTAAAAATAATCACTGTCATTAATTTATGAGGCAATCCATCAAAAACTGCCACTTACTGCAAGTATTTAAGCCTTCTCACCAGCGAAAGCATGTTAGTTATTTTTACACAAATATTTGTGCAATATTGAGATCAAAAGACTTAAGAATGGCATCGCCCTCGGAAATATCTTGTAATTTATTCGGACTTAAAGAAAAATGCATCTTAAATTATTTAATTTATTCGCGAGTGGAATTTCTGCAGTCGTTTAATGTCAGCTTATAATTTGGTATTCCTACCGCGAATAGTTTACTCATTTCAAAATTCTTAGCTTTTAGATGCCAAATGATCAGGTTAATCGCTTGCTGAGTAATAAAAATTTCCGTATATTTACAACCGCACAGTGCAATCAAGTTTATTAAATTCGTTTTGTTTTCGATTCTTTATTAACTCCTCAATGTTAATAACTTATCAGATATGCTAATAAAGTTGTTTTTGGAAATTTTTAAAAGATAATTTATTAATCAATGATTTCTGTAAAAATCCTAAATGGAAAAAAAAAAGTTTCAGATTTAAAAAAGAATTGAATGTCCTGCTCATATTTGGTAATTTTTCGGGGTACTTAACGTACCTAGGTTTTGCGCTTGAACTAGACGATGATCGAGATTTGAACTCACGATCTTCCCATTACAGACCAACACGCTACGCACTATGTTATAGCCTAGCTAGGTTTTGCTACAAAGCACATGGAAAAAGCCATTCGGTCAAAAAATTAATGTTCTCCGTGTCGGATTTAGCAATTCACTGCCTCTAGGCAATACATTATAGGACAGTCCTCATGCCATAAAATGTAAATGTAAATTTTGAAAGAATATGATTGGCAGCCGAAGTATAAATTTTTAAAAGTAAAAAAACGTAATTAAAAAAAAATCTTGAAATCGGGAAGAAAAAGATCGATATCTCGGCTCCGAATGGATCAAATTGAATTTCATGCCCCGCAAAATTTTCACCAGGTTGTCTACAATACAACTAGAAAGGTCAGTTGGAGATTTGATTTAAACCAACAGACAGAGAAAAACAGACCTTTTTTGATCTAACCTGACTGGACTATTGCAGCTTTGTAAAGGTTGTAGTTACTACTATATAACTCGCAGTGTTTGATTTGTTTCAACACAGATAAAATTTTAATGCTGATGGATTTTGATGTAAACTAAAGTATTGTTTATGCAATATATTAAATACTGACAGTTTTCCCAACTTATATTAATGGTTAGTTCAAATCCGTACATTGATTCTGATAGTAATGCTACAACGGCCTGATTAAACCGATTCCGGTTCTTTTTTAAAATTTGAAACAATTTTACTTCGAACTCATAAAATAAAAAATCGCTAACATCTTGGAGCACGTATGAATAAAAGAACTCATTTCCAGTGGACTCATTTTAGTCAGAGAATCAATACTTTACATTGTTGGTTTTGTGAATATTTTCGCTGTGCATTTCAAATCGAAAGAAAAAATTTCCAGTTTTTACACTGTTAAGCTTTATTATTCGCAACGTTTCGGTCGCCGCTGAGATAAAGGTCTCAGCAGAGACCGAAATGTCACGAATAGTATGTCGAATCCGGAAATCCTTTCTTTCACTTTTTTCGTTCGGCACCCTTGCAGCATTTTATTTATTACTTAATAATATATGTATATGGCTCAAATATTACGAAAAAAATCAGCATAATAACATTTATTCAATTTTGTAAAATACCTGGGGTTGAAGGGCATAGCACCTTGATTGTAGCTTAGTGGGTAGCTTCTTCCAGTGCATGGTTTGCGTGAGTATACCTGGGCCACTTAATATTTTTTTACTATTACTGATCTATGCTTTATTTAATCTAAATTCGTTAGAGTTAAATTTATTTTCTGAAAACGGAATATGTTAGTGTATCAATCCCATAATATTGTTGCGAGCTAGGGGTTCGCCGGGATTTCAAGTAAAACACAATTCGTTTAAAAATAAGTGATAATTTATTTATTCGCACTTTAACTTAATTCGCACTATATGGCACTACCGCCGCGTACTGTTCTATCGCTTTCCTGCACTGGTTTGCGTCTCCGTCATCAAAAAGACTGGTTCTCGACTGAAAGCTTTCGTGCCTTTTATACATTTTCCCCCTATTCTTGACTGTTCTCGATGCTTCCGTCGGGTGTCTGTCTGCACTATACTGGAAAGCTCTAGATCTTTAATTATGGCTTTTTACATATTGGGGAATGCTGTTCTACATAATTCTTGTCTATTCGAAAGAGAGAGATCGAATTGCGGGGTTGCCAGATCTGTAACAATATTTTCTTCGATTAGAGTCCGAGAATGATTGATATACTACTGGTTCATATTCCCGTGCACTTATACTACAAGTATATTTTTACCAAACCATTAATACGCACTTTTTCTTGATCAGCAGGATAAAAAATTTGGAGAGAAAAGGTCTGGTTTTCATAAGAAAAAAAAATATCTTGATATTTTGAAGATATTCCAGAATCGCACTTCAGGGACGAATCCAGTTCTTGAAAAAACGTAAGACTAAATGTATTCCTCTAAAAAGAGACTACATCGAGAAATAAATGCATTTTTAAAATAAGAACCACAATTTTTCACTACTGGGCCACAAATTTTTCACCTCGCCCTCGTATATAAAACATTAAGTTAAAGAAATAAAAATAAATATTATAAATTAAAAATAATTTTATATTTTAAACTAAAAAAATATTGAAGAATTTCTCTTGTACTATTTTCGGGTTGACCCCACGCGATCGAAATGTAATATTTGTAGCTTCTAATAATACTAAATTTTTGTTTTCAATATGATTTATTAATTACATTAAAAAACTTGTGTGCTTCATAGCCTTTCACTTTACTATCGAACGAAAATGTGTTGCGATCAATTTTAAAGAGAAAAGGGCTATTTTTACGTTTGTTAAATAATTATGTCCCAAAAAGCATTAAAAAATCCTTACGCTTTTTGAATTTCACCGACTAGTATGTTCCAACCCCTTAAACATACTCATAGCATACTCTTTTATCGAAAATGTTTTAATACTCAACTTTCCTGGCACTTTCGCGAAGAAAGTGGGGGTGGAGAGCTTCCAATAGCTCCACTATGTTCCAGACAGAAAGCTGAAATTTGACGTATATTGGATTATGGAGGAATTTTTATACTCTAGATGGAATCTGAGAGTATTATAAGTTTACCTTAAAGTTTGTAAATCCAAGTAATAATACTCGCACAGAGCCGTAAAGGGTATAGAAATATTTTTTGTCGATCAACAATTTCAAAACGGGATGTTTTTCCGTCTATTCGCTCTTCATCTTGAGCTGAAAAGCTCAAATTTTGTACACGTTACTTTTGCTGAAAAATATGGTTGAGTTCGTGACTGGATCAAATCGCTCTACCAATTCTTCCCTCTCCCATATAAAATTATGCATCTTCACAACTTCATTTTAATTTAATATTCTTTGAAAATGTAATGTGATCTGAGATTCTAAACTTACTATTTTTGTGAAAAATCTATTTGTTTTAAAAAAAAAAAAAAATTGAAACCGTCCCTCTCCTTCTATCACCTGCCATACAAACTGTACAATTTTACGAAATACAATGCACCATTTATTTCAGTGTCTATAATATTTATGGAGCTCAAATTTTGTGTGAAGTATTTTGGTAGCAATTATAGTTATATGAGAAAAAATAAGATTGATCTCGCGGCCCCTTCTATCACCTCCCATACAAAATGGCACAATTTTACAACTTTATAATATATCGACTTTCTTGGAAATTATCAAAGATAGTGCTGTAAAATTTTGACACTAACACTTATTCAGTGATATTATTTAATTCTATTCAAATATTTCAAATTTTCCTACTCCTTCTACTCCCCCCTATATAAACTGCACTATTTCACCTAACAGGGTGAACCGATTATCTCAGTACCAAAGTTTTTTTTTTTTTTATTTATAAAACAAGACATAATAATAATGATTAGCTTAATTTAGTTAGTTTAACATAACTTAATACAATTTAAATTATAATACAATTAACATGATAGGCACTGGTGGAAGGATTATTAAAAAGGAAGTGGATTGTCTGATAAAGCATAACGCAGCCTCAGTTTGTATACTGGCTTACTAATTGGAGGTGTGTAGTGCACACTGAATTTGTTAAATGTTCTACAACACCTGTTAATTGGTTCGTTTTGACCGTAGTCAGTACGATGTAGGTATTCCTTAAGAGGTTTTGAATGTCTCGTCAGCCTGACATCGTCATTGAGTCTGATTTTATTTTTAAGGTGGTCAACCTTAATATCGCCATTCAAAACGTCTAAGGTAAAACAAGATGTGAGCATAGTTCTTCTAGAACTAAGAGGTAAAAGATTTAACAAATGTAGCCTAACTGCATAGTGTGGGAGGTTCTCGAAGTCTCTCGGATCATACAAGTCCCTAAGGGCAAACAGAAGGAATTGCTTTTGGATTGATTCTATTCTGTTGCTGTAAATCTGGAAAAAAGGATCCCAAATGGGACATGCATATTCCAAAAGAGGGCGAACAAGAGAGCAGAATAATGATTTGGTGACCCAAACATTCTTGAACTCCTTAGCTCTCCTCTTAATAAACCCGAGAAGTTTATTGGCTCTTGAGATTATACTGTTGTAGTGAGATTTAAAGCAGAGTTCAGTGTCGAGTAGAATGCCCAAGTCTTCAATTTGTCCTACTCGATGAAGTTCAGTACCATTTAGAAAGTAGTTATGGTAGCATGTGTTTTTTTTGCGTGAGAAACTTATCACGTGACATTTACCGACATTAAGCTCTAACTTGTTCTGGCTGCACCACTCATTTAGAGCAATAATCTTAGATTGCAGGAATACAGCATCTGCGGGGGAGGATATGACATGATATATTTTAAGATCATCAGCGTATAACAAATGTGGAATACCTTCTAATACTTCCGAAAGATCTACAATGAAAATATTAAATAAGAGAGGTCCTAAGTGACTTCCTTGGGGTACACCCGACGACACTCCTATTTCCTTGGAAATAAAGCCCTGAAACTTAACAAATTGAGTCCTGTTGCTAAGATAGGATTTAAGCCAATCAAGTAAGGATCCAGTCACACCAATTTTTCTTAATTTTAAAGTCAGGATATTGTGATCAATTCGATCGAAAGCTTTACTAAAGTCTGTGTATATTGCATCAATTTGATGTCCCTTTTCCATTGCACATAGTGTATCAGATACAAGACTCATGAGGTTAGTCACTGTTGATCACCCTTTTCTAAAGCCGTGCTGCTGTTCGTTTAGAATAGGGTCGATCATAGTGGTCAATTTATCGCAGATAATTTTTTCGAATAATTTGGGGATAGCTGATAGAATTTCTATACCTCTGTAGCTCTCAACCTTGCGTTTGTCTCCATTTTTATGGATGGGTGTGAGATGCGACGATTTCCAGACTGATGGGAAAATTCCCAACGACAGTGACTTGTTAAAGAGAAAGTGAAGAGGTGATGAAAGTTGGTGTACACATTTTGATAGAAATAGAGGGGGAATAAGATCAGGACCTGGACCTTTTTTGATATCGATGGTAGTAAGAGCATAAAACACCTCCTCAGTGGACAATGAGATATTTTCAATTAGTGAAAGAATTAAAATGTCGGGTTCGTTTTGGGTTGAAGCACAAATTTAATGCAAAACATTTTGGTAGTGACTGTAGCGAGATGTGAAAAAATATGTTCGATCCCGCAACAACTTCAATAACCTCCCATACAAAACAGCATAATTGCTGAGCTTCATATTATGTCGATTTTCTGGAAAGCACAAATGATACTGATCTGAAATTTAAATAACATCATGTCGCTATCGATTATAGTTACCTCTGCAAAAATCGTTGATATCCCCCACCATTTCGACCACAATGCCTTAAAACAATTATCAAGTCAACACTGATCTAATTAGACATAAAGTTTATATTGAATAAGTCGGTTATTGATATGGCAGGAAAATCAACCCTTCTTATGCCATTAAAACTTCAATTCTATCAAATGATTGGGGTTTACCCAAGGAGGATATATAAAATGTAGTGCCTGATAGGCTGTCTCATGTGGGAATACTTTTTGATTCGGAAATTTTCGAAAATTGTGTCTAAGCTTAACTTGGCTTCAAACTTTTACAAAAAAAATACCATCATTTGTATTCTCTCTTGGTTGCTAATATTCAATCAGCAATAATGTAATTTTCAGTACAATGGAGTTTGCTGTTTTATTTCAGAAATCAGTCGTAGATCCAGTTGAAAAGGCAAATTTATTAGCAGCGAGTTTCGCGAGAAATTCAACCCTGCCACCTAGTAATCAGTCACCCCCAACTGTATCGGCTACAGGCACTATATTGCGTGCCATAAAGTTTCGCACTCGCGTCATTGCTAAAATTCAGGATCTCAATATCAATAAATCCTCTGGTCCGGACGGTATCCCCCCCTTAATCCTTAAAAAATGCTTCTCATCTTTGGCTAAACCTCTTCGTGACCTTTTCCATTTATCCTACTCTTCAGGAAAATTCCCAAATAACTGGAAACAAGCGAATGTGCAGCCTATACCCAAGAAGGGAAGCAAGTCGGATCCGGCAAATTATCGCCCAATAGCCATCACTTCCGTGCTGTCAAAAGTTATGGAAACTGCTGTCAACCGCAAGGTCATGCAATATTTGGAGAGCAATCAACTTTTACATGATCGCCAATATGGTTTCCGGTCGGGAAGATCCACAGGTGATCTATTGGTTTACCTAATCGAACGCTGGAACACTTGCATACATAAATTTGGCGAAGGCCAAGTACTTGCATTAGACATTGCGAAAGCGTTTGATAGAGTTTGGCACAAATCCCTACTCTCTAAGCTCAAAGCATTTGGCTTTGATGCTTCTTTTTTGTTATGGATTGAGAGTTTCCTGTCGAACCGAGTCATTCAAGTAGTTTTAGATGGCGTCTCCTCGTCTCCCTTTCCTATCCGGCGTTCCTCAAGGCTCCGTTTTATCACCTACTTTATTTCTAATCTTTATTAACAACCTTCTGTCGTCGACTCTCAACCCAATTCACAGCTTTGCAGATGACAGTACACTAGAAAACACTTACAGCTTCAACTCAATTGCTGAGGCGCACCAGTCTTCTGTGCCTACTATGCACCGAGAGTTATTTAATTCAGTAAATATTGACCTCAACACAATCCTGCAATGGGGCAGAGCGAATCGAGTAGAGTTTAATACCACTAAAACACAAGCCTGCCATATCTCTCTTAAATACGACATGTCGACACCTGACTTAATCTTTGATGGTGTAGCACTTGACCATTCGGAGAATTTTCACCTCCTGGGTATGCACATTAATAAGAAACTTGACTGGAGCCAGCACATCCACAATGTAGCTCTAGACGCCTCCAAGTGCTTAGGCTTTCTCCGAAGGTGCAAGAAATATTTTACACCATCCGATCTTGCAACCATCTACAAATCATACGTCAGGCCCCGACTCGAGTACAATTCGCATATCTGGGCTGGAGCACCCAAAACTCATCTAAAGATATTGGATCGCATTCAGCGTTATGCGCTTCGACTTATTGGAGATGATGCCATAACGGCATCCTTTGACTCCCTCGAACATCGCAGAAATATCGGTGTACTCACCCTTTTCTACAGATATTTCCATGGCCGCTGTAGCCATGAAATTAGTCGTCTTATCCCTCCCTTATATAAGTTCACGCGCAATACTCGTGCTGCTGAACGAGCTAATGAGTATACGGTTGAGCCACCCAAATCACGTACGGTGAAATTTAGGCAGTCATTCATACCTCGAACATCCAAAATGTGGAATGCACCCGCGGCCACTTTTCCTATAGATTATAACATCACGAAATTTAAAGGCAATATTCACCGATTCCTTTTATCCTGTCCGTCCTTATTCAAATAATTGTTTATTTTGTTAATTTTCATTTTGTTTCATCCATTCCTAAACCGACTAGACTGTACGCTACAGTATTAAAGGGTGACCCCTAAGTTCAACTTGGTGCGATAAAAAAAAAAAAAAAATTTCAGAAATCTTAATTTTTTAAATTTTTATTAGTTTTTGGTTCGTGTCTAAGCTAGGCACTTTAGCAGCGGACAATTTAAGGCGCGACAGAGATAGTTGCTTTGAGTTTAAGTGTGCCAAGCAAGGATAGCGAAACAATGCTTTCGAAAATTTGACAATTGCTTCGAACAATTTATCGCGGGAAAGAGTTAGTTGCAATATTTTTAAGTGTGCCAGACAAAGATAGCGAAACGTTTTTTTTTTCGAAAAATTTCGAGCAATTCGCCTATAAGGTAGGGAAATATTTTCTTACAAGGCAAAGCATGCTCATAGTCACTCCTTATTATATATCCTCCTTGGGCTTACCCTATTATGTTTATACTCAAGATGATATCTGAGAGTATAATAGATTTGCTCTAAAATTTCTAATGCCAAGAAATACTACTCTCACAGAGTCACCAAAGCTACTGAAATTTGTTATCGCTTAAAAATCTCGAAACCGGATGTCGGTCCATCTGTTCGTTCGTCTGTCCGTTCGCTCTCTAGCTTGAAAACGCGTGGAGCTAGGGCGCCAAAATTGTCTACACGTTATTTTTGGTGGAAAGCAAAGTCAATTTCGTGAATGGGCCGAATCGCTCCACTCATTCTACCCCCTCCCATACAAAATAATACAATTTCGGAATTTGACAAAATAGCGATTATTTTGAAAAGTATAGAAGCTATTGATCTGAAATTTGGAATATAAATTTTTTTTTTATATAAATTTCAATCTAAGGTATAAAAATTATTCGAATCCCCCACTATTTCTTCCATATAAAATGCAGTTTTTCAAGAAATACTATGAAGAAATTTACTCAGTACGTATAAAATTGATCGAGCTGGAATTGTGCACTAAATATTTATTTAGAATTATTAGTAAGACCGAAAAAAATTAGACGATTAGCTTCACTCCTTTTACCCCCTCCCATACAATATGACACAATTTCACAACTTTCCAAAAAGTCGAAAGTTTAAATGCTAGTGATCTGCGATTTGAAACCCCTCCCCACTCCAAGATTTCTCTTCATCTTGAGTGTCGCATGATAGAGCTTTACTGCAATCGTAGTCCCCATATATTTTTTTTTTTTTATAATTTTAGTTTTGTGAAATATTACAGGTAACTTGGTTGCTATTTACAAGGAATTGTTCTTACATATTTCAGCTAATTTTCTTTAGAAAAGAATGGCGCAAATATAAATTCTATCAATTTAAGAGAGAGCTACAGTTCCTTTTAAATATATCGAGATCATTTCAATTTCAATTTCAAACGCTAAATTCCGGAATCGAAATTTTTTAACCACTTTTTCTTAGCTTCTTCTTAAGGTCAATAATTGTTCGACTATCAACCTAGAGCTACTTAAAAAAAAAACCATCATTCATTCCACAGATACACAATTTATCCAAAAACGTGAGACAATTAGTGCTAAAGATTTTACCGATTGCTACATATCGAAGCTTTTATGCCGCCAGGTACACCTCGAAATTAACTATAATTGCAGCATTTCGGTAATCTGATTTTCTTCGAAATCATGTTGTGTTAAACCCATAGTGCGGATACGTGGGCTGAAATGGGAAGATTACGGCACACGCCATCACCTGGCCAAAAAAAAAAAAAATAGTGTATTAGTTCACAGAGTTTAGTTACGAAGGTCCCAAATTGTAACATAATTGGAATAGATATTGGGAGATAGAAGAACATTGGAAAAAGATAAGAATTTTAACATTCAATGGCCTCGCACTCATAACTGAATTCTTTTATTTAAAAAATGACTTGCACATGAACTAAGCGTGAATATTTCAAATCATTTTGCATTGCTACAATTTATCTATCAACTTCAAAAAGCTTTAGCTTAACCAAGTTTTTCGTACAATCATACTAAGAGGCAATTTGTTTGAGTGGTAAACTGCTGGGCGGACCATAGATAATTATTTTAAGACGTGACCCTGCCATTTAGACCATTTGAAGGAAATTTGGCAAAGCTTTTAACTCATAATTTTTTAATGGATCAGTTTTGAACAATGGATCGGGTATTAATCACGAATAGTTACGATGAATAGGTTTAATGTACATACATATTAAAAGCTATCTTACTACTAACAGTTTTACAAAAATTGTTAATTAATACACGAATGCTTCTCATATCTTTAGTAATGTTATATATGAATGTGTTATTTACCGTAAAATTTCAAATTTCTACCCAAAAATCACAATTGAAAACATATCTAATAATCTTTGCTGATAGGCTAAAAAAAAAGAACAACTTTCCATTCAATTTATCATATTCCATATCCAATTTATCTTTGAATCTTTCGGCACGTACTTTAAAACATACGAGCAATTCGAACCTTTTTCAGTGTACATATAATGAAATTTAATTGCAGAGCCACACGAAAGGGCCACAAAATTTCATAATCAATTGATACGCCTTATACCAAATTTATCATGTCAATTCGCAAAGTCTTAAAACTTTCGAAGTTCATTAGAAATTCGATAAGCGTAAGGCCTTGGCTATTGTATCGAATCAAATTGATTGGAAACTATTAAACCCACATACTTAGCAGCCACTATAGTGGTTAAATGCAGTAAGGCTTTGCTATAATGCTATTTTGTTAGTTTACGTTTTTTTTTTCCTTGCGACTAACTAAATGTATGCAAAGTGTCTGCATAATAAGGCTACTTGTACTTGAAATGCATCATAGAGAATCTTAAGGCATGTTTTAGTATAAGAGTTGTGGCCATCGATAAATAAACTGCAGACTGTGCACTGATGCGAAAAATTAAATATAGTCCAATTTCTTCACTGTATTGTCACTATTTCATACATTCAGCTCGTTAGTCCACCTGTTCAGGTACGTTTTTAAGTGAAGACAGACAGAAAAAAAATGATAAACACTTTTACCCATCAATATGCCATACAGGTAATTTGAAATAGTTTACCTTTCTTTCATTGTTTGTTTTTTTTTTTTTCAAATATTGAACTCAACGATAAGGAAAGTACTTAAACAAGCTGCCGGCTGGTATACAGTAGTATATATAAATATATATAATCTTCGTTTATTTACGATACAAGTACCAAGGTGGTCGTTGGTATTCATAATCGAACCAATTCAATTGGACACTTCCTGCCATTCACTCAATTAAAAAAAAATACCGAGTAAATTAATAATAAATTGCTGGACATGCATTGTTGAGTAATCGAACAAACACAAGTCGCAAGCGACATATTCGAACTCGAAGAAAGTGATGAAAAAGAAGAAGAAATGCTTTCTTCACCAATAATTCGGATAATTATGACAGCACTACGGGTTCCGGATATACGAGCACCTATTCTGATAGTTATAAAGCCAATTGTGATTTTATTGAGAAATATTTATTGCTATAATTACATGGGCAAATTATACTGCAAAAAATGACATCTATTTCAATATGTCCGATTAGTTACAAAAAACGCAATATAATAATGTTGATATTTTATTGGAACTATTTACGTCAATACGTCATAAACCCATTTGGATTATGCATGTCGAAATGATATTGATGCGGTCAACATAAGGTCACAAAAATCAATATGTAGACAAATAAAGTATTCAAGTATTGATTGTATATCGAGAAATTGTGATCCAATTTCTAATTTGGTTGTTATTTAATTTTTGCAAATGATGTCCAGCATAAAAGAAATTCCAATGCTATAAAAGTCGAATAAGATCTGAATATGGAAACATTGCAAATTGAGCATTGACAATTGAGAAAAATTTGTGATCTAATTTTATGCAAGAAAGCTATTTTAGGAAACAATATTTTTTTTATTTACTATGGGAACATCGTTAAATTTATTATTTTTGTGGTTTAACGAAAATTTACAGACTTTGTTTTTATACCCTAGATAAAATCTGAAAGTAAATTGTGTTTTCCTTACCGTTTGTAACGCTAAGAAATAATACTCGCAAAGAGTCGCTAAGGGTACAGAAATATTTGTTGTTGCTCAAAAACCTTGATTCCGATAGACCGTCTGTCCGTCTGTCTGCAACATAACTCTCGAAAGCTTTGACCTATTGTGCTGAAATTCGTCATGTGTCATTTTCAGCAAAAAATTATCTTTAAGCCTGTGAACGGGCCAAATCCATCCACTCCTACTACCCCCTCTCATACAAATTTCTTGAAATTTAGATATTTAAAGGAATCGATTTTTTCCCGAAACAATTTCAGCTATTGACTTGATAATTAGGTCATATTGTAATGAGGTAAATATCATTAACCTCAAAAAATATTGATCTGATCCCCTTACTCCTTCTACCCCTCCCACACAAATGCACAATTTTCGAAAATGTTCTATTTTCATTTCAACTCAATCAATCAATCAAATTCCTGTCAAGACCCCTTATAGGGACATAGGACAGAAACAACTCTCTTCCACAAGGCGCGATCCTAAGCATCGGCCTTAAGCTGTTGCCAGGACTTGTTTATTCCTCTGACCTCCTGCTCAACTGCTCGCTTTCATGTGTTACATGGTCGACCAACCTGACGTATTCCTGGAGGATTTATTTCAACTAGCAAACCTAAAAGAACCAATTTTTCTCACACTTAATTTTATTACAATTGCAACCAATTTTGGAAAAACTATCAACTTCACCTCACTCTTTCTACCCCCTCCCATATTAATTTCACGAAATTTCGAAATTTTAGTTTAATTATATTTCTTCATAACCCTCAAAGCTATCAACTTTAAATTTTGAGAAAGGCTTGCTATTACAAATACCATTGATATCGAATTTGGGTTTGATTCGAATACTCCTTCTACTCCCTCCCATACAAATGCACAATTTTAGTAAAAGCATTTAATTGATTTTCATTGAAACTAGAAAATGTACAAACCTAAAATTTTGCCAGAATTTTTCCCTTATTAATTGCAATAAATGCTAAAACAAAAATGAACTTCGATTCACTCCTTCTACGACCTCCCATACAAATTTTTGTATTGGAAATTCAAGAAAAGAATTTCTCCATCGAACATATGAGAGCTATTGACTTTACAATTGTAAGCAATGTGATTCGGATGTTGATAAGCAGATTCAAAATCATCCAAAACATTCCACTTTCTCTGCCACCTCCCATAAAATCAATCAATCAAATTCCCAGTAATACCCCCTCTAGGGGTATAGGACAGAAAGAACTCTCTTCCACAAGGCGTAATCCTGAGCAATGGCCTTAAACTATTGCCAGGATTTGTTTATTCCTCCAGCCTCCTGCTCAACTGATCGCTTCCATGGATTACGTGGGCAACCAACCAGACGTCTTCCCCGAGGATTATAATCCAGAGCCTGTTTGGCAATGTTTCGCTCTGGTTTCCTCAAAGTATGACCAATCCACTACCACTTCCGCCTTTGAATCTCAATACCTGTTTTAGTCTGGCCAGTTGTACTCCAAAGTTCGTCGTTGGAGATCACTTATGTCCGGAATATTCCTAAAATGCGTCTGAGGCATTGGTTCACGAAAGTTTGCAGTTTCTTGGTAAGTCGAACGGTCACTTTCTACGTAGTACAACCATATAACAACACGGATTTGACGCATGCGTCAAAACTCGCAGCTTCGTGCGAAGGGAGATCTCTCTTAACCTCCAGAAAGGGGAAAGGATACCGAAGGCCTGACGAACTTTATTTAGCCGAGCCACAACATCCTTTTCGGCTCCGCCGTCCGCTTCCGAGATAGCAAAAATCTTGCACCTCTTCCACATCTTGTCCATTAAGAACAATCGGTGTGCTTGCGTTCGAACCCATGTGCATGTACTTGGTTTTACGCACATTTATTTTCAGTCCCGCCTCTTTGCATTTAGAATGCAACGAGCGAACATTTGACTCTAAGTCCGAACAGTTATGTGCAAGCAAACACACGTCAGCATTATCAAGGTGACTTAAGATGTGAAATAGTCTCCAAAGAAGACCTTTACCTTCCCCACCTTCCAGTGCAGCTTCCAAGATGTAATTTATTACCTCCAGAAACAGGGCTGGTGATAATATGCTGCCTTGTCTGACACTCGTTCGCACTGGGAAACTCTTGGACAGCTCTCTTCTGTGCAAGACGCGACACCTTGCATCTTCGTAAGATTCTTTAATCATAGCTATGACCTTATCTGGAATACTTCTCCTAAGCAAAGCATATGTAATCTCGCTTAACGCTATCGAAAGCCTTCTCGAAGTCCACAAACATGAGATGTAGTGGCGAACCCATTTCGGCTGACTGCTTCAATATTATCCGTAGAGTAGTCGATAGAAGATGACCCTTTACGAAATCCAGCCTGATAAACTTAGAGAGTGCTCTCCACGACATCACTAATCGTGTTGAAAATTACCTTAACCATGATTTTCGATACGGTAGTTAGTAGACCAATATCGAAGATCGCCTTTATTCGGAATTTTTACAATGACACCCTCTTTCCATTCAGTCGGATATCTTCCTTCATTACACACCTCCGAGTGGGAGGAGTGTATCGGCAGTTATTTTCGGGTCCGCTTTGAGGAGTTACCTTGGGCTTACTTTTCCGCCATTGGCCGAATGGTGGAAACTACCTCTTCCTTATCTAGGGGATTGTTCCTAATAGAGGATTGTTGCAGTTGGATGTTTGGTATTTGTTCCGTTTCTGGAATATCTTTCTCTGGCAAGATGTTTAAGTTATCAGAGAATTATTCCTTCCATCGCCGCAACTGGTGTTCACACATTAAGAAGAGTTCTGTTGACATCTCTCACCAAGTGGTTAGCGGTGAAATTCCTTTTCGTCAACTATTTCGCGATTTTTAGTAGTGAACCCATATCCCCAAGGTAAGATGCAGATTCTGCTTCGTTGGCCAGATCTTCAATGACCTTTCTCTTGGCGAGCCTAACAGCTTTTTTAAGCTGCATATAAGTATTGCGGTACTTCTGTCTCACACCGGGGGTTCGTTGGTTGACATTGGGTTGAGAATTGATTGGCAATTTGGCTTTTTTCCGATCGCCAATCTTATCCCATGTGTCTTGCGACATCCAGGGTATCTCACCGCTTTACACATATCCCACAGATTCTTCAGCACTAGCTAGTAACGTGTTTCTAGTTGCCTCCCAATTAGCTTCTAGTGTGCGCATTTCATATTCACCCAATGTGGATGACTTTTCGCGTAGAATGGTGGTGTACGCGCGCTTTTTGTTGGGTCTCCAAATATATCCACATTAAGCTTACGCTTCATTTGAAGAATTTTTGGTCGTCGGATAGGTGCTGTCCACAATCTCAAGCAGGTAACTATCAAGTGGTGATCGCTTCGCACATTGAGGAGACATCTTCTCCATCGGCGACTTATAGCCAAATGGTCGATCTGAACACCATCAGGGGAAACCCAAGATGTTTTATGATGACTCTTGTGTGGCAAAAGGGTCCCTCCGATGACCATTTACCGAAGACTACAAACTCCACAAATAAATAATTCACCTTTTTCGGATCTGTTAATCCAAGGCTGTGACGTGTCGACTCAAGGGTCACCATGCTTTCCTATGACGTATTTTAGTTCAGTGTTTTGAGAGTCAACCTGGGCGTTCATACCTCCTGAGATGATAACATATCACCTCTTGGAACACGCTCGAAGATGGCACTCAGTTGGCTATAAAACTCCTCTTTGTCACCAGGTGTTCCGGTATTAGTTGATGCATAGCTCTGTAGAATTGTGACGTTTCTGACACTGGTTCTGAGCCTGACGACGATAATCCTATCCCAGATTGGTTCCCAGCTAATGAGACTATGTCTCGCTCTCGGTGTAAGGACGACCGCTACGCCTCTTTTGTCTTTACTCTCAGCGTTCAGAATGGTGTTTCAGTTCGGGGTTCGTTTTTGTCCTGATCCTGTCCACCTGACCTCGCTTAAGCCCAAGATTTGGATGTTATAGTGCTTCATTTCACAGTCGATCACTGATTGGCGGTGCAAGGACCGAGTTACCCCAGCTCTTCCCTCGTCATACAATGATCGAACCTTCCGTTTTTGACTGCCAAAAGTTGTTAGCGTAGAATCCGTCCATATCCTAGGTTCTGTATCCGTTTCTCGCATCAGTTATGATAAACTATATATATCATAAGCAATACAAAATATTGATCCGATATTATTGCTCTTTCTACCCCCTCCCATTTTTTTTTTCGAGAAAAATACATATGCACAATTGTGAAAAATTCATTTTTTCGATTCAAATTGAAACAAGCAAAGGTGCAATTGCAATCAGTTTTAAAAAAAATAGACTGTCAACAAGTCGGGCGAAACTTTATTATTCTTGCGACAAGTTCCGGATGAGTGGAAAGTCAATGTGCAGGTTAGAGTGGTTAGGGAAGACTAAGTGAAAGGGAGTTCTTGGACAGGGCTGTTGTCAATTTAATAGTGTTGCATCCGTATCTGCAAGTTTGGGTTTTTATGAGGGGTGGAGGGGTAATAGTAAGGGTGGGTGAATGTTAATAGCTTTTTAATTGATCGCTTGAATCACGTCTAATATTCTCTGTCTAGAATGTGTTTCATAAACGAAGTTACATAGAATTTTCATAAAAGTCGGTGCATTTTACATTCACGAAACCGAACATTTGTATGGGAGAGGGTAGAGAAGGTAGGGGAATCGTAAAATTTGATATGCAGTCTTATTTTGTTTCTCTTGTAAGGGCTTGTACAAAATTTCAACTTCGTAACTTTTAGTTTGATGGTTATGAGGTGATTTAATGAAATTGGTCGAAATCATAGTTTTGTATGGGAGGGGGTAGAAGGGCAACCGCGATTTTAAAAGTTTGAACGTAATTTCAACTATTTTTAGAAGTTTTTGTGCAAAATTTGAAATTGATAGCTTTTAATAGTTAGGTGATAATTGATTTCTTGACAATGGTCGAAAAAATAATTTTGTATGGGAGGGGAGAAAAGTTTTTAATATTTTCGACCAGTTAATATTTTGTTTATTTAGGGATTTTTTTTAAATGCAAAATGCACAAATTTTCAAGTTTCTACCTTAAAATTTCACTCAAAAATTTTCACTTTATGTGTTTTTTTCAATGCACATGAAATACCTTATGTACGTTAGACAGGGGGGTAGGTTTATAAAAATTATGGATCAAGTTATTATTATTTTTCTATGTATATGAAATAGATGTATTCACATGCAAAATTTAAACTTTGAATCTTGTATCAGAGCCCTAAAAAAATCACTCAAAGTTTTCGACATTTTTGCTTATCACCTCCCTCCCTTACACCTCCTAACTTAAAATTATTATCAAAATTAACCACTATGTAGCTCTACAATCTGACAGATTTTCAATTTGATATCTGTACTCCCTTTTGAGATATATGGATTTGTAATTTTGAAAAGTGCGCCATTTTTGAAATGCTCCCCATTTCCCCCCACTACTATTATTTCAATTTTTTTATATTTTTTTTTGTAATTTCCTAGTATAGCTTAATATATGTTTCAAGTTTCAATTACATAGCTTAAGAGCTAGGTGAGATATTCATAAATGTTGTTCTTTGCACCCCCTTGACCATCCCCCTTGCAATAATTAGTTACTCTCTAAGCTGATTCCGGTGGAACTATATATCCCAAAATATGAATTTTTTACGATAAGTAATTTCGAAGATACAATCATTTGAAAAAACAATTCGGCCGACAATTTGTTTTTAGCCCCCCTTTTTCGGACGCCAATGGATAAAAAAATTAAATTATTTTTGAAGTTTGTCCCACAACCCTCTCTATATCTCTACTGATTTTCAACTTCCTGTCTGCATTCGTGTTGGAGATATTAGCAAGTGTAGTTTTTGACTTTTTCCCTCCCCCCGCCCCCTCATCCACCTAACACCTCCCAAAATTTAGAAAATAGAGCTCACTTACCCAATCAACAATCCACCCAAAAACAAACATTCTACCTTTAACGGTCTCATAGATATGAGTCCATATGTACGTAAAATTTAGTTTTGATCCATGTACTCCGCCTCTACCCCTCCCAAACAATTGCATAATTTAGTTAAATGCATTGTATCGATTTCCATTAAAACTAGAAAAAGTTTAAACTTAAAATTTTGCCAGAATTTGTTCCTTAGTAACTGCAATAAATTCTAAAAAAAATGTGAACTTCGCTTTACTCCTTCTACCCACTCTCATGCAAATATCTATGTTATAAATTCAAGAAAAACATTTCTCCTTCGAAAATATAAGAGCTATCGACTTTAAAATTGAAACAAAGCATGGTGATAACGATTTTGATAAGCAGTTTCGAAATCATCTAAGACCCTCCACTTCCTCTGCCACCTCCCATACAAATGTCACAATTTCATGAAAACTATGTTCAAACCGAAGTTAAATGTGCGGTAACGATGAGTAATTTGTCGCATTGCGAGCATAAAAAAATGAAATCAGTTTACCACATTGCTGTAAGAGTACAAAGAAAAAATTCAATCAATTCCCTACCCCAGCGTTTTTTTTCTGTGATTTATTATTTAATTTCAAAAACAAACAAACTATATTTCTCACTTAAATTCCTATTATGAAATACATGACCTCTCAGCGCATAACGTAAAAAAAGGGCACAAAAAATTTTTTTGCTTATTATTTTTTTTTACAATGTAATATCCGCTTAAGTTCATTTCAATTATATTACAAAACTTTGTTCTTAAAAACCTATCAAATATATTTTTTTTTCACATAAATCATAACATCCAATAGTCTTACATCTTCATAAAACACTTTTCTCTATTACGATCGATAATTACAAACGTGAGATCAATCATGATAAAAAAAAAATCTTCAAACAAAACTGCAAAATACTTATACTCGTAGTAAAGTTGGCGAATCCTCCACACACACGATATTCACTTTCTCTCATCGAAACGTTCGAACATCAATTATTCTAGTAAATAAAGCGTGTTTCCGATTACACAATCGATCTTTGATCTACATTACTAATATCTCGTAAAACAACAATCAAACCTTCGACTTCATTTTGGAAAAAAAAAACCGAAAAATATTAATTTATCTTTCTTTCGAGTGGTGCACTCGCACATGTTGCACTCCTCGATATATATATACATTTTAATTCGCAAACTATAGATATTCATCTTATAAGAAATGATGGTCAAATCGTCAACCTTTTACGAAAAAACAAAATAAAATCGGCCCACTATCGATCGTTGCGTCGTGGTTTCAATATCGATAGATAATATTGCGCAATACTTTTTTTTAAAGACGTGACCGAATAAAAAATTTCTTATAAAAAATAAAAATCAATTATTTATCGTGATCGTTAGCAATCAGCACTCAAAAGGAGTTCGAGTCGAAAACACAATGCATTTCACCAATTACGATTAAATTCGATCCGATTTTACGGATCGCAGAGACTGATCTTAGTAAATTGATCATGCAAAGGGTCAAAGCGATCGGTCACTTACAGGACTGATCATCTATTCTAAAAAGGAGGGCAAACAGCTGCGAAAGTAGAACTCAATACGGCACGTCGATCAATCGTACTGCACAAGAAAATCTATGATTGCTTAATAATAATTGCCTGTGATCTATGCAACAATCCTATGTTGGTAGAATTATGCTTGGAGTATCGATCGTACGATCGTGAATTCGTGGGTGTGCTTATGTGCAATGTATGGTGATGATCGACACGATGTGATGTATAGACAGGTGATATCAATCGTCGATTAAATTTCTAAATTGATGGATGTCGTGTTAATAATGTGATCGATCGATCGGAATCGTAATGTAGATCATGAACGAGCTCTGTTGTAGGCGACCTCCCTTGTTACCAGTTTGACATACGGACAAATTGGTATAAGATTTTTCATAGGCGCTAAATTTCGATTCAATAATTCAAATCTATTCTAATTCTGTCGGACCATATCATGGAAATTGATTAATAGTTTCAATAAGTTAAAAAAATGCATGTTAACGATCTGTAAATATGTAAACCTTGATATAAATGTTATCGTCTTTTCGCTATTTTCGTTTTTTTTTTTTGCACTAAATTCTTTGATTTTATGAGACAATATTATGATTTAATTAAATTATTATATGACCATGAACTATTAAAACTATTATTTTCAATAACATAATTGAAAAATAATAATATAAATTGCGATCGTTAGCTTGTCTATTTTGTTTTTGTCGCATAGCTCAAGGAAGAAAATATGGGATAAGTACCAAAAAATTTATACAAATTCTTGTTGTATAATAAAGATCGCTGAATGACATTTAACTATACGATTATGACCGTTGCAATTTTACCATAATTTAAAGCGTACATGTAAAGTTCATGTCTTTAAGGAAATAATAGGTATTTGTTTAAGAGGTGGAACGAAATTACCCACTCCTTACAATTGAGTTATGTGTATACCACACATGATAGTTATTAAATTACGTGCATAACTCGAAGTATTGCTCACATTGTGAATCATGAAAAATTCTAATTAGCTACGTTACTCGATTGTTATTACATAAACTTTTATGATTTTATAGAGACATTGTTAATAACTTTTGCTTTTTTTTTTCTTCATTTTCTTTCAGGTTTGTCTTATTAGTGATTTTGAATATTCATCGGTTCTCAGAATATAATAATGGCTTTAGTGTAAGTTGAAAAAATTCAGAGATTTCAAAACTTTGGGCATGTGACACTCAAAGTAGCTGCCAGGTGATATCGCGTACGATGACAGTTGAAACAAAATATGCTGAAAAAATTATTAGCAAAATTTTTTTTTTTTTTAATTAATTTTTAATTTTAATTTTGTTCACAATTCATTCCTTCCTTCATAAAATCACTTTCAGCATCTAAAAGATAAAGTTAAAGCGATAAACTTGCTTGGGGTCGAGTAGTGATTATGTTGATTTTCATTGTGTAAGAGAAAACAATATTAAAAAAAAAGATTACTTCAAATAATTATAAAATTCCTTTTAAATCGGCTTTGAACTTCACTCGACTGTCACTAAAGTCTTTTTTGTCGCATATCACATTAAAGAAAGAGGCGCATATACATACATACAAATAGGACCAATTGGCATCTGCTTTCATACGCAAGAATGAGTAAATCTTGATTAATTAATTTCAACCCGTTCAATTCGAAAAACAAGAATCATATAAACAGGATCCCGAATCACATAGAAACACTCCAAAATCGAAATATCATTAACAAATAACACAAAAAGTAAAGGTCCTAAATGGCTTCCATGAGGAACGTCAAAATTAACATCAGATAAACAGGATCCCAAATCATGCAGCAACATTCCAAAATCGGTCTCAAAAGGGAAACCAAGAATGCGTTTACGACATAAGCGTGAGGAACTTAGACTGAAGTTGGTACCCTTGTGGTACTCACGGAGGTCCGCACCAAGGACTTTAATCAAAGAATGCGCTTACGGCATAACCGTGAATAACTTAGACTCACGTGGGTACCCTTGTGGTACCCACGGAGGTCCTAACCAAGGAGTTTATATCTTTAGAATTACGTTTTTTAAAACCGAGATTTGAGTTAGCTTTGGAGATTATATAGTCAATATGAGAATTGAAATCAATCAACACGCCCAGATCCTTTACGTCTGTGGAGTGGATCTCTGAATAGATCTGTTATTCAAGTGAGAATCAAATAAACTTAGAAAAAATTTTCTAAGCGCAGAAAATATTTTACACTTATCGAAATTAGCTTACCTTCAGCAATAATAGCCTGAAGTTCAAGACAATCTTCCAAGCAATAGATCATAGAACAAAGTTTATCATTGTCGGGGTGCAAAAGAGAACTTAGCAATTGAAATATAGAAAAAATATCGTTAACAAATAAAATAAAATAGTAAAGGTCCTAAATGGCTTCTTTGAGGACCGCCAGATTTAACATCAAAATACGACGAAAAAATTCCATTTTTACTCACAACCTGTCTTCTCTTCGTTAAGTACGATGAAAACAAATTCAAAAGATTCGAATGATACCTAATAGCCTTTAATTTCTCAATCAAAAGTCCATGATGTACCCAAACCCTTTTAAGAATCAGAATAGAACACGTTAAATTGAAAGCCTTGTTCAATCGTATCTATACAGAATTTAGATAAAATTGAAAAATTTGTAGATGTAGAACGTCCGCCAACAAAACCATGTTGACAATTAGAAATACATTCTTCAACATCGAATAGCATTACTTAACTATGCCCTCAAGTTATTTAGAGATGAAGAAAAGTTTGAATGTTGACCTATAATTTTCAACCATATGTTTCCAACTAAAAATGTAAAGAGGCCTTGGTTTCTTGACCTTCAAGTTTCTTAACATTTATTTATTACTAGCGATCGCGCGCGACTTTGTCCGCTTAGGAATCGCAATAATAACATTTTTTGAGAATGTATGTAGTTAGTAGTACATTATGTCGGATAAATAATCTGCTTAATTTGATGGTTCTTTGAAAACAATGCTTTGTATTTTGTTGGAATCAGAACCATAAATTATTAAGAATGAAACCATGATACTCGCATTTGTATGGGACAGGCTCATGATCAAATCAAACCCGTGATTCGAGATCATATGTATACGTGTTAAGGACATGTGAATAGTTGTAGCTTGTGTTAATTGAAAAAAGCCCAAATAAAATGACATTAAGCTTAAAAACATAACAGGACTTCGATTGTGCGTAAAGCCCCATTATATGATACTACCGATGAAATCGAAATTTTTGTAATCTTAAGAATTTTTGTGTGGGGAGTGATAGAAGGGATGACAGTACTAAATTAATTTTTTTCACACCATGCTAGAGTAGCTATAAAAATATTTTGCACCAAAGTTAAGCTTGAAAAACTGAATAGGTAACTTGAGAAACTTAGTGCATTGGATTTAGTGAAATTGTGCAATTTGTATGGGAGGTGGTAGAAGGAGTGGAGGGTTTTTGGTAATTTTTCTAGATACAACTATCATCACCATGCAATTGATATCTTTTAAATTTCTGATCAGTTAGGTTCACACTTTTCAAGAAAATCGAGTTTTTGCAAAGTCGTGAAATTGTGTCATATTGTAAGGGAGGGGGTAAAAGGAGTAGAGCTAATCGGCTAATTTTTCCCGATAATAATAATAATACTAATTAGGGATTCATCAGAAAATTTTAGCTCGATCAAAGTTATACGTACTGAGAAAATTGGTTTAGAGTATTTCACGAAAAAGTGCAGTTTGTATGGGAGGTGGTAGAAGGAGTAGAGGGTTTTTGGTAATTTTTCTAGAAACAACTATAATCACCATGCAATTGATGTGTTTTAAATTTTAGATCAGTTAGATTCACACTTTTCAAGAAAATCGAGTTTTTGCAAAGTCGTGGAATTGTGCCACATTGTATGGGAGGGGGTGGAAGGAGTAAAGCTAATCGGCTAATTTTTCCCGATAATAATAGTTATGCAAATTAAAGATTTAGTACAAAATTTTAGCTCGATCAAAGCTATACGTACTGAGAAAATTGGTTTAGAATATTTCGTGAAAAAGTGCAGTTTGTATAGGAGGTGGTGCAAGGAGTGGAGGGTTCTTAGTTATTTTTTGAGAAGCAACTACAATTACCATTGAATTGATATATTTTATATTTCAGAACAGTAACATTCACACTTTCCAAGAAAATCGAATTTTCGCAAAGTCGTGGATTTGTGTCAGATTGTATGGGAGGGGGTAGAAGGAGTAAACCTAATTGGTTAGTTTTTCCCTGACATTAATAACAATGCTAATTAAGGATTTAATACAAAATCTTAGCTTGATCAAAGTTATACGTACTGAGAAAATTGGAGTATAGTATTTCATGAAAAAGTTTAGTTTGTATGGGAGGTGGTGGAAGGAGTTGGGGGATTCAAACTACGTATATAATTGAAGATTGCATTTATAATAGAAATAATATATTTTAAATTTCAAATTAATAGCGTTAATAGTTCATGAAAATTTGATTATTATAAGTTTTTGAAAATGAGTCACTTTGTATGGGACGGGGTAGAAGGCGTGAGGGGAGAAAAATAAAACCTAAAGCAGATTACTCCCCGAAGCAGACCTAATAATCTGTGAAAGTTTCATTGCAATCGGTGCAGCCGTTTTTGCGTGAAAGCCGGAAGAACAGACAGACAGATAGACAGAGAATCTTTTTAAAAACGTTTGATTCTGCTTAGTTATTGCTAAAATGAAGCAAAAAACTTATTTATAGCCATTTATAAACAAATAACAGACAGACACTACAATTATATTTATATAGATTATGGATGGGTTGTTAGCGCTTCGCACAACCGTATATCTTCGAATTTTTGTTTTCACGCAGATTTAGGTGCCTCAAGCTTACCAACGCAGGCAGTGTCCTGGAATTATACGTCGAGCGGAATTTGATCTCAAAACCTTTGCATTGTGGACCATCACGGTTCCTCGTGAGCAACATGCTAGGTTAAGGCAAGGGTATAGGTATAGTTAAACTAAACTTTATCACAATTTGGGAAAATTTAAAAATTATTATTATAGATACGGAGTTATTCCAATGACAAGCAATCCATCCAATTGAAAATGTTTAACTCATCCCGTATATCAGGAGGACATGAAATTATTTGGCTCTTCATCAAAACAAGATGTAACGCTACTTATTTAATTATTTTTAAATTACAAAACCAGCTTAAACCTTTAATTTTAACCCACTTAATTCAATAACAACAGAAGGGAAAGTTTCTATTTATAATAATAATTTTAAAAAACATTTTAGTAAATAAAAATTAACACTTAATTCATTTCATTATTTATGGTGGATGGGTTGTTATTCCTTCGCACAACCCTTTACCTACGAATTATTCATTTCCGTAGATTGAGGTAAGAGGCGAAAAAAAAAAATAATAAATAAGTTTAAGCAAAGTGGAGATGAAAGAAAATAATAACAAGGTTACACACACCAAATCTGAGGCTGAAGAGAACAAATACGGGGAACTCGATTTCAGTATTCTACTTTAAAAATAACATTGGTGTCATGTTTTAGAAGACAAAAGTTGCTACTATATTATTAGAACCGGTTAATTAATTTGGGTGAAGGCTAGTTTATACAAAAACAATACATCGGCGATCTGAATTGGTATCAATTCCAAGCAGGACCTGTCCTAATAAGATGCAAAAGAAGCAGTGTCGCAGAGCGGCATGTTAGATGGGGGGCAGCATCAGGAGACCAAAAGGTTAAACCAAGTCATAAATCTTAAAACTACCCCTGTATAGCTAAATTTGATCATTACAGAGAAATGTGATATGTTATCACTACGGGGATGTCAAATTTGTTATTAGAAATTTGACAACAATTTCACAAAGCCATATCAAAAAATTTATAATTTTCCGACGCTTAATTTGTTTTGAAGCTAGGGTGTAGCCTAGTGGGTAGCGTGTTGGTCTTGTAATGCAAAAGGTTGTGAGTTCAAATCTCGGTCGGCGCAATATATAATTTCAGCACATTGCCTGCTTGGATATACCTTGGTTACCTCAATCTACCGAAATGAAAAATTCGTAGAAAGAGGGTTGTGCGAAGGTCTAACAACCCTTCCACAATAAGTAATGAAAAATGTTAAGGAACCTGAATGTCAGGAGGCCAGGGTCCGATTTGGGCTGTAGCGCCATTGTAGAAGTAGAATTTGTTTTGACAAAATTTTCACAAATATTTTGTCACAATCAATTTGCATTTTAAGATTGTTGTGATGATTCACGTTTTGAGCATACGTCCCTTTTATTTCCGTCTGAAATGTCCTTCGCACACGAAGTGCTTAGAAGAAGATGGGCAAACACGACCATGGTCAATTTCAGTTTAAACTTTGGAAGTATCCCCATGGTTTTTAAATCGGAGTGGTATCAGTCACGGGTCGGCGAAGGAACCTAAACTGGAAGTAATTTTCAAAGTTGCGAAATCTAACCAGAGGCTTACGAATACCACGGAGAGCCCATGGATGGTTGCTTCTATCCCCGACAATCGAATATGGTCCTTCGGGAGTATTGTGGTAGCTTTGGTTACTGCCCGAATCGCGGGCAGGGCTCCTACGAGTTCGTCGAGGAGTTGCTTTTTCAACCCGGTACCATTATAATCGTAATAGCAGAGGTTTTGCATTCAGTATAGACTGCGACTTCATTGGGCCTTAATGATAGTCGTCACAATAACAATCCGCTGGATACTTTCTCTAGCATAGTCCTAGAGTTCCTCATCTAGTTGCTATTTCTTTAAGGAATTGGATCTTTTGGGCGAATTTTTGAGTTTGAAATGGAGTTAGCACTCACGCTCCCCAATTCACCTATGTTGGTAAGCAATCGCCTCGCAAATGCCTAGAACGAGCTTGGAGCAACATTAGGCAAAATCTGCATTGGTCGTCGATATAATCATATAATGATCATAAGCTGTAGGAATGTAGGAATGTACATTGATACTTTGTATCAATGATACATTGTTGCAAAGCAAAACTGTAACTTGTGCGAGCGGACGCATTTACTGCTTACCGTGCATTTCATACTGATAACGCTTGCCACCATCGATGTCGATTCTAAGAAATACACAGATCGTACGATGGTAATTCAATACCTTTTGATGACGAAGGCATAATGCAATTCTCGCACAAGAACTTTCAGGCATGTATGATTTTATAATTAAGATTAGTCAGTAGTTAGACTCGAAACGATTCAAATAATAAAGTACTTTTTTAAATCAGTACCAATCGTTTTTCTTATTTTCATTGTGATACATTAAAATCTGTAACACAATGCTAATTATATTAATGGCGCAGTCGGGAAACTCGGGAAATTGAAAGTAAAATAAATGAAATTAAAGTTTTTTGTGAAAAAAAGCGAAATTGAAAGTAAAGTGAAAACGAAGTAAAATAAATGAAATTAAAGTTTTTTGTGAAAAAAAGCGAAATTGAAAGTAAAGTGAAAACGAAGTAAAATAAATGAAATTAAAGTTTTTTGTGAAAAAAAGCGAAATTGAAAGTAAAGTGAAAATTAAAATAAAATAAAATTAAAATAAAATAAAATTGAAAATAAATTAAAATAAAATGAAATCAAAATTAAAATAAAATTGAAAATAAAATAAAATCAAAATTAAAATAAATCAAAATTAAAATAAAATAAAATTAAAATAAAATAAAATTGAAAATAAATTAAAATAAAATAAAATCAAAATTAAAATAAATCAAAATTAAAATAAAATAAAATTAAAATAAAATAAAATTGAAAATAAATTAAAATAAAATAAAATCAAAATTAAAATAAAATAAAATCAAAATTAAAATAAAATGAAATTAAAAATAAAATAAAATTGAAAATAAAATAAAATCAAAATTAAAATAAAATAAAATTAAAATAAAATAAAATTGAAAATAAATTAAAATAAAATAAAATCAAAATTAAAATAAAATGAAATCAAAATTAAAATAAAATTGAAAATAAAATAAAATCAAAATTAAAATAAATCAAAATTAAAATAAAATTAAATTAAAATTAAAATAAAATAAAATTAAAATAAAATAAAATCAAAATTAAAATGAAATAAAATTAAAATTTAAATAAAATAAAATTAAAAATAAAGTAAAATAAAATAAAATAAAATCAAAATTAAAATAAAACAAATTCAAATAAAATAAAAACGCGGTTGAAATTAATATAAAAGCAACTGAAATTAAATGCAGTTAAATTTACAACAATCATCGAATTTACAACAATCATCAAGTTTACAACAGTTTTCAAGCTTACAACATCCATCAAACTTACAACAATCATCAAGTTCACAACAATCATCAAGCAAAAAAAAAAAGGAAGAATTCATCAAATTTACATCATTCGGCAAATACAACGCACATCATTCGTTTAAGTTCAGCATAAAGGAACCGTAAATATTTTTCCGAATTTTTTTTTCTTTCTTTCTTATTTAAAAATATTTTTCTCCCAAGTCTTAAAATTTTTTTTTCAATTGTAAAGGTATAAATAGTAAAGAGAAAAAAAAAAATGGCACTCGTTCAACAATTTAAACTAGTGCTGCAGTGTATTAACTGCATAACGCCATTTGGGGGTAATCCCACAGATTTGGTATATTTCATTGGGAGGATTGAGTCACTTTTTCCTTCAATGGAGGGTTTAGATAACAATCAGAAATTGATTCTGATGGGTTATATACAAGATAAAATTGTGGATAAAGCTAGAATTAGCTTAACAACACATAATGCGACTGTTTCAAATTGGACAGAAATAAAGGAAATTCTGATCAGAAATTTTGCTGACAGTACTCCTAGAAACAAACTAATCGACCAAATTACAAAAAGTAAGTGTGACTCAACTATTGAGAATTTTTATAATAAATTAAACTCACTTTTGTGTAAACTCAACACTATTTCTATGCTACAAGCAGAAAATAGTGGTGAAATGTTGGCCTCACATAATAGAATTGCTTTGGATCATTTCAAAGAAGAAATACCGGAGCCTATTAGAGGTATCGTCATTAACAGAAACCCACTTAATTTGATAGAAGCTTACAAAATAGTCCAGATTAATGGGTACACAAACTTTCAAGGGTAAAACGAATTACGTGGCTGATGGACTTAGTCGACCACCAGAAGGAAGTAGCAGGAATCCAAAAATTATGGACACTTTTATTAATGAAATAGATATAAACAAGCAAAGAACGAGAAATATGTCAACTGAAGGCACTGTACACTCAGCAGAAGAAGACTCAAACCTATTAATTAATATAACTGAATCTCCAATAAATATTTACAAAACTCAAATCTACTTGAGCAAAGGCAGAAAAGAACTGATTGAATCTAAAAATGTTTTTGATAAAAACCAGCACCATGTGCAGATAACTAGGAGATCCAATTTATTAGAAATTATGAGGCAAATAATTCCGAATAAGGGTTCCGTTTGCGTTCATTTCTCAGACACGGATCTTCATGTTAAATTCCAAGAGAATTACAAACTTTATTTTGCAAGCAATAGAAAATTAAAAACAGTATGTTCTTCGAAAAAATTGGAAGACGTAATCGACAAAAGCTATTTAAGCTACTTAATTGACAAAGAACACAAGGATAAAAATCACCGTGGTATAGATTCAGTTTATACGGAACTAAAAAACAAGTACTACTACCCAAACCTATTGATCGAAATTCAAAAGAAAATTAATAATTGCGAAATTTGTAATTTAGCGAAGTTTGATAGACATCCTATTATAGAGAAATTTAAAATTACTGAAACACCTTCGCGACCTAACAGCATAATTCATTTAGATATTTGGTTTCCTATTCGAAATCAACCCTATTTGACAACAATCGATAAGTTTTCGAAATATGCAACAGCACATAAGCTAGAAGATCGCAACTGGATTGAAGTACTTAAAGCATTAAAAACTAGATTCATACACTTGGGTAAACCTGATAAAATTGTTACTGACAATGAATCTTGTATTATCAACCAGAATATTAAACAATTTTTAACGGACAATAACATTGACTTACATACGACAACAGCTGCATTGAAAACTGGAAATTCAGACGTCGAACGACTTCATTTAACTCTTAACGAGCACATGCGTTTACTAAATGTGAGCGAACCCAAAAATCCAGTAGACGACAAGGTTTTCACAGCTATTATGTCTTACAATAGAACTATCCACAGTACTACAAACTACAAACCCACCGATTTCATTAATAAAAATATTTCTTCGGAAGACATTGATAAACTTTACAAAAAACTTGTACACGACAAAACGAAAAGAATTAATAAACTAAACGAAAGTAGACAGGTAAACAAACCTCGTGCACACAACATAGTAAGTAATAGGAGAATAGGCAAAAGTAACCCTAAATACGAAAAAATACCGGTAAGGAACACTAATCCAGTGGATTACCAACAAGAAGAAGGGAAATACAAACGAAAATTTTACAAAACTCAGCTAAAAAGACGATACAAGTACCAAAATCAAGACTAAACTTTTTATAAAATAGACAGTACACACACCAAAATCAAGGAAATTTTTTTTTCAGCCATCAACAATGATTGTGATAATACTGTTGACGCTTTGTACTACATACGCGACACTGAACTGTCAAAAGATTGAAATTACACCAATACGTAGCGACAACGGATACATTTTACTCAGATTGGACGACACACCTATCGTCGAAAAATACATAAAAATTCTACACATTATAAATACAACTGAATACAGTGAAATAATAAATAAGTTTAATCAAAATTTTAATAGTTTGCACCTAGACAGTAATGATTTAGATTATGCTACCTTGACAAGGGAATTAAATGAGATTAGGAATAAATTAAATAGGATTATACCAGATGTATACACAAGTAAACGTTATAAAAGAGGACTGATCAACATTTGGGGTAAAACCATGAAATTTCTAGCAGGAACTATGGACAATGACGACGCAGACGAAATTTACAACCATTTACAAAACCTAGATGAAAACTCAAAACAATTGACAAATCAAATAAACGAACAAGTAATCATTAATAATGATTTAATAAAAAATTTGGACAAGATAAAAGACCATGTTAATAGAGAACAAACACAAATTCAAGAATACTTAAACAAACTACAGACGACCACAACAGATTTAGAAAAGACTATTTACAACTTTAAATATACATACCAATTGCACTTAGATTTAACCACGATAATTAAGCAATTAGATAAAATAGAAGATATAATCTTACTAAGCAAATTAGACGTACTAGCACACGACATTCTGACGGAAGAGGAGATAAATAGTTATAACATTACAGTAGAAGTAATACCTTTCATAAGAAATAACGTTATTTTCAAAGAAAAACTTATCATTTTTGCATTGCTTATACCTAAATTCACTGAAGAAAAATATTATAATACTTTAATAATACCTATGCCAGGTCCAAACAACGAAGAAATTGACGAAATTAGTCAAATCGTACTAAGTAAAGGAAACATAATTTACAACAAGAATGAATACAAGAAGAATAAACTTACTGAACACAATAATAAATGTATAAAAAGTTTAATATCAGAAAATATAACATGTAATTACATTATAAATAACGAAGAAAGTATCGAAATGATAAATGATAATATTATTGTAACCAAAAACTTAAAACTTACAAAATTAAAACACTCTTGTTCAAACCAATTAATAACAGTTTCTGGAAATAATATCATTAAATTTCACAATTGCATAATAAAAATTAAAGATTTATTGTATACTAGCGAGATTAAAGAATTCAAAGATACAATTTTGTTACCCACAGCTTATGTAAATGTAACGAAAAATTATAACAATATAACATTACAAAAGATCAATTTAGAAACTATAGAAAACAGAAAAGAAATCACTTACATTAACTTCAAAACAAAATTAACTAACGGTTTATTCATAACTTCCACATTTGTAATAATTGTAATTTTTTGCATAATAATTGGCCTAACGTATTACTTTAACAATAACAGAAAATTTAAATCAAACGTAAACGTTGACATACAAATGAAGGAAAAGGACGAAACGTTCGAAATAAAACAACCCGTATCAGATCCATTTTCGCGGGACGCGAAAAACTAAAGGGGGGAGCAATCATATAATGATCATAAGCTGTAGGAATGTAGGAATGTACATTGATACTTTGTATCAATGATACATTGTTGCAAAGCAAAACTGTAACTTGTGCGAGCGGACGCATTTACTGCTTACCGTGCATTTCATACTGATAACGCTTGCCACCATCGATGTCGATTCTAAGAAATACACAGATCGTACGATGGTAATTCAATACCTTTTGATGACGAAGGCATAATGCAATTCTCGCACAAGAACTTTCAGGCATGTATGATTTTATAATTAAGATTAGTCAGTAGTTAGACTCGAAACGATTCAAATAATAAAGTACTTTTTTAAATCAGTACCAATCGTTTTTCTTATTTTCATTGTGATACATTAAAATCTGTAACACAATGCTAATTATATTAATATATCAATTCCCTCAAAGATTTCTTTCAATTGTGAATATTCTGTCAGTATTCGTGTCGAATGATTCGTACCTTATTCCTGTTCAAGTGAAGCAGTTTGACAGAAAGCAGCTTGATAGCAATTGCTTAACGTATCTAAGCTTTAGAAGCTCAATCCAGTAATGGCTTTTCTGTTGTTCTGTCTAATGACTAATGCTCTTTTGGATGGAGCGGGTTGATATTCAGCAGAAGGGTTCTAAGCTAATATGGTAGATTCCTCCCTTGCTAGCTGAAATACTGTTCAGTTTTCTACGTTATGATGACCACCCGCAAAATACAGAGAAAGTATGCTATTGGATCCGATGTCACACAATTTTTTCCGGCATTCTTCCATCAGTTTCGAGTTCAATAGATGCGAAGTCAGGGCCGGCTGATTGTTCATGAGAAATGATCTTCTCTTGTTTGAGTAATTCTTTTGAGGTTAATGTTTGCACAGATGGACATGAGTCAAAACGGTCGAATACCCTGGAACGTGCTCAGCACATAGTATGGTATCTTCATTGGCCTTCGATCAATCGGTGCACCATGGATAGTGGTCTGCGTTGAATGTTTTTAAGTTATTTGCCTATCTATTCCTATCATAGAAGATAGATTCGAATAAGCTGTTGAAGCGATAATTTTCCACCATCTATTCGGTGGAAATATCCAGTAAACCTATTTGGGATATGTTTCTCAGTCTGACTATTTTCTACTATCTCTCATCATGGACAGTTCTAACTCTGATTTGATGAAGATGCGCGGCTCAGCAAGGTCCAGTCGAACCTCCTTTGTTGTTGTAGGACTACATCTCATAGTTCCTGTAATGTTGACGCATGCTAATCCTTGAAGCTTGTCCAGTTTGATTTTCGTGATTGTTTTTGTTGTTTTCTGAGACCGTGTCGTACTACTGCCGCATAGGCGATCATTGGCCTTATTATCGCTGTGCATGTCTCTAGTGAATGAGCGGATATTGTGCTTTGCTATCGTTTCGTCACAACAATGCCTACCACAGACTCGACAGATAGACTTACGTGAGCAGATCCTGGCTTAGACGCTAAGGTAATACAGTGGAACCTCGATATATGTATTGGACCTCGATATAATCGAATTTCTTGATAAATAATATATATTTATGTACGTTGTATGTATATTACCCCTAAATATCGAAGTACTGATCAGGAAGACCTCGATATTTCGAATTTTTAATTTGCTTGGCTTGGCGTCGCATTTCTAAATATCGAAGTTTTTATTGGAAACCTCTAGATATCAAAGTAATTTTGATGAAATCAATAGCATTTAGATGAAACTTAGTTCGTTCTTTGAACTACTATCGTTCATGTTTCAACTTGTAACCTCCACTCTAAGACCACTTTTGTTTCAATCAAATTCCTGTTAAGACCCCCTATAGGGGCATAGGTCAGAAACAACTCTCTTCCACAAGGCGCGATCCTGAGCATCGGCCTTAAGTCGTTACCGTAGAATCAGTCCATATCCGAGGCGCTGTATCCGTTTCTTGTATCATTTAGATCTTAAGATCACGGGTGATAAGCCCATGATCCAGTGAGTGTCCATTTGCCATTTTAGGGCAAGCAGGACTGGCTGTGGGTGAATTCTACAGCCCCATCCCACAGGGGTTACTTTTGTTTACAGTTTAGTATTTATTGTTGTTGCTGACAATTATTTTAGAGTGAACCTCTATATATCGAAGTCAGTCAGAAATCACCTCCATAAATCGAAACTGGGTATATCGAAATTTTCGATAATTCCAAGTTTCCTCATTTCCCGTGAGGTTCGATACATCGAGGTTCCACTGTGTCTTCCATGTAACTCAATCTGAACCTGGCGTTCTTGAGATACACTGCGGCCATGCTGACTACCAAGACTTATGAAGATCCCACAACTTAGTCAAAAGCGTAGCAATCTTAAGCTGCCACATGGCCATAGCTGGGGCTTTAAGCCCCAGGTTTCTTCTAAGAGTATTAAAAGTTTGCTCTAAAGTTTGCAACGTTAAGAAATAAGGCTCGGAGAAAAAAATGGATCGAACAGAAGTTTGTTTCTTCTCTCAAAAACTTTAAAGCCGGATATCCGTCCGTCCGTCGGTATGTCTGTTCGTCCGTCCGACTGTTCGCTCTCTAGCATGAAAACGCGTTGAACGAGAAAGTTCAAATTTGTTACACGTCGTTTTCGAGCAAAAAGTAAGGTCAAGTTCGTGAACGAGCTAAACCACTCCACTCCTTCCCTCCCATACAAAATGACTCCTTTTAAATAATTTACAATAATAAAATTTTTTTTGAAACTATTATATGAATAATTTGAAAAATATCACTTTCATCAGAAATATAATTTGTGGCATAAAAATTATTCGAGTCCCCTCACTCCTTCCACCCCCTCCCATACAAACTGCTCTTTTCCATAAAATATTATACATCAATTATCTCAGTGCGTATGATCTATATCGAGCTCAAATTTAGAAACATATTTTTATTTAGCATTATTATTAAGATCAGAAAAATTAAATTATTAACCTTACTCCTTCTACCGCGCTGGAATTATATATTGCGTCGACCGGGATTTGAACTCACGACCTTCGCATTACAAGAGCAACACGCTACCCACTGGGCTACACCCTAGCTCTACAATGGCACAATGGCACTACAGCCCAAATCGGGCCTTAGTCTCCCAACCTCCAGGTTCCTTAACATTTTTCATTATTTATTGTGGATGGGTTGTTAGACCTTCCCACAACCCTCTATCTATGAATTTTTCATTTTCGTAGATTGAGGTGACCAAGCAGGCAATTTATGAAGCTTAAATTATGTATAAATGTTTTTAAAACTACTTCAGCTGTAACTCCTTCTCCTACTCACCATACAAAATTTCTTCAAATAACAAAAATTTCTCTTTCATCTAGAGTATCGCATAATTGGGTTTTACGCCCAATCGTAGTCCTGTCATGTTTATCCCATGATTTTCCTTCAACCTAAATAAAGCTGTAGTTGTTTTCTTTGAAACTTTCTCGTAGTGTTTGTTGTATTGAAGTTGTTGGTCTAATTTTACTTCTGGCATCTTACCTTTACCGAGAACTTAAGTAGAGTGAAGGTGTCACTTTCCGAAAATTATTAGATTAGAGAACGCAAGGACTGGCAATCCATGCTACCAGAAATAGTAGAGGGATCAATCATCTGGTATACAGATGGCTCTCGCACCTCTGAGGGGACAGGAGCCGGAGTCAAAGCTCCTAACTTCTCGGTGTCAAAACCACCGGGTAAAGAAGTCACAATCTTCCAGGCCGAACTAATTGCAATGGAGCTATGCATCCAAGAAAATATAAGGAGAGCTCATCGCAATAAATCCATTTATATCCTATCGATAGTCAGGCGGTTCTCAATGCTCTAGCATCCAATAAACACGGATCGAAAATAGTATGGGAATTCCTTCAAAACCTAATCATCCTGGGGAAAAGGAATGATGTAACCTTAATGTGGATACCAGGAAACATGGGAATTGAGGGAAATAAAGAGGCTGATCGCCTTGCAAAAAACGGCGTAGAAACAAACTTTATTGGTCCAGAGCCATTCTGCAGAAAACGAAAAGGTACTACAACCCTATACTCAAAAAGTGGGTAGAACAAGAACATAAAATCTACTGGAATAGACTTCCAGGCTTGTCAATTTCAAAAAAACTGATCCTACCACAAAAAAACAAAGTGAAGGATATTCTAAAATTCAGCAAGAAGGATATTAGTACTCTAATCGGCCTAATGACTGGGCACAGTGGAGTAAACCACCACCTCAAAAATATGGGCTTAGCTGAAACCGACATTTGTCGCCTTTGTCTCGAGGACTCAAAAACGACAGTACACGTCCTATGTCACTGTGAAGCAGTAGCTAGGAAAATACACAGTCATCT
The DNA here is from genome assembly GCA_963669355.1 of Chorisops tibialis. Taxonomy (NCBI): domain Eukaryota; kingdom Metazoa; phylum Arthropoda; class Insecta; order Diptera; family Stratiomyidae; genus Chorisops; species Chorisops tibialis. Next base: position 259,226,766 of record OY770262.1, on the reverse strand, counting down.
GGGAAAGGGTTTCCTTTCTAAAGAGGAACTAGCCAATACCAGAGGGAGCCATAAAGATTCTCAAATTAGCTAAAGCTATTGAATTATAATAGGGTGAAGGGGCTATAAACGCACAATAGGCCAAGAAGGTCGCATGCTCACACGCGTTCCCCTAATAGTAATAAATAAAAAATTAGATAAAAATATTTGTTAATAATTGTCACAAATTTGTTCAATCCTCATTAAGGTCCGCATCGGTTATTATTATATCACTTCCTCTACTTTCATATGACTGTTATGCCATTGACACATAAAGGTCCTAATTATAATTTAGCTAATTCGTAATTTAGGTCACCTTCATCGATAGTAAATTGGTGACACAGCTCGTTGCTAATTAAAAAGACCCACTCACTCTTCGGTCATATTTTTAAAAAGTTGAATTGCATAGCCAATAGGTAATAAAATTTTGCAAGGAAACAGGTCACAAAAGAAGAAAAACGATACTTAGTCCTGTTTTGCAATCGTTTACAAGTCATCTTTCATAGCTGGGCATTTAAATCACACATTAAAGATTTTATATAAGTCAGAGCTGTCAAGAAATGACTTTTCTTCTTCTCTCTTGCACGAAAAAACTTTTATGAAAGCACAATATGTATCGTTATAGTCTAAATTATGAGAGAAATGAGAGGAGTTAACTAAATGAAAGGATTCAGCTGAGAGCATTTAGCTGATAAATGATCACTATTTTGGTAATTTAGCTAAATTAGTGTATGACACACAGCTGTTTAATGATAATGTAGGTCGTAATTATAATTTAGCTGCGCTATGTGTCAATGGTATTAAACAGGATACAACATTTAAATTTGACAATAAGATAAATCACACTTGAAATCACACTTACTTTCTACAATTGCTCTATATCCCAAATTCTTTCCGCATACTATTTATCAATTGTTTATTACAAAATACATTTCCACCCATAAATTAAAATTAGTATTTCGAAAATGTATAAAAATTTTAAAATTATAAAAGAAAAAAAAATTGAATCATTCCCAATTCAATAGATTCCGAAATCGACTTTAAATAAAATTTAAATCAATAAAAATTCATCGGATTATTGGATTGCCCGCCCTATATAATTCGTATTCATATACAATTTCGTAATCCAATCTTAATTAATCGTACAAATATTTATGAAATTACCATCGACAATCTTTAGTGACTAGATCTGCAAATTGGTCCCATCGTTAGTTGAAGTAAATACCCGCTCTTTTTTTTATGTAATCGAAAAAAGTTTGAAAAATTTTTCAATTAAATAGTTTTATTATTTTTTTCCATTAATCCACTAGCTCGCCTTCATGGTTTTATCCGCAAGCTATTAGATCGATATTTGTATAAATAGATTATTATCCGAACATATGCAAGATCGTCTGCAGAAACACAATGCATGTTGGATAAAAAATTTTGCATCACACTTTATTTTTTTGATTGCACCTATCGATTAATAGAAACGATTATGTAAAAAAAAAATCAGAAATCTTGAAATAAGACATAAATCTCTACGGATTGCATAAGATTTGAACTTGACGTGTGATGATCTTCAAATAATTTATCGTGATGATCATGATGATGATGATGGTGGTAGTGGCGTTGATGATGATGGTTAACCTTTATGATTGTAAATCGGTGAAATTCACCTGCTCGTCGCTGTATGTAGCTTAATATTTCATATTGAATTTCATGAGTTTTTTAGTACACGTTTGAAATTAAGCGAATAAATGCGTTTAAGTAAAACGTTAGCGTCGTGAGGTCAGGTGTTTTCTACGTACCTAATTGCTGGTAATAAGGTCAGGTCTTGTTTTAGTATTACTTTAATTTGAATCCACCAAACAAATCATTTTCTGCATAATATTTTCGTAATAAATCAAAACACTGACGTGAGTTTTATTGATCGCCTTAGGTAATGTAATATTCGCTGAATGCAAGAAAATGCAATGAAGCCTTGAGATCGTTTACCTCATAAAATATAAACAAGAAATTCAAAATTTTACAGAAAGAAAATTGCTAGAAAATTGGGTTCGAAACTTGGTTTTTTCCCCCATGACTTGTTTTTAAGTAGCCCAAACCACTGTAGCGCAATCCAAACTTGGACACGAGTTCGTGTCTTGTACTTATCCGTTGGTCTAATCTAATTATAAAGCCAGATCGAAAAAATTATCTCGAAACGAATGAAAATGGACATGTTTAAATCGGGGGCTAGTTCGCTCTAAGGTGACTGGTGAATTGAAAAGGTTGTCTAATGCAGTTACATGCAGATCTATCTATTCCAAAATGCAATCAAATCACAGCGAAAATTTACATAAGACAGCATAGACTGGATATGTGCAGGTCTGATGTTAATGTTGGCGGCATAATGTTTATGCTTCTAAATATGCTTAGCGCGCAACAACACCCATTCAAGCTAGCATGCGCGATCTTAGTTTAAATTCTAAGGCTTTTATCTCCGGTCACGATTCATCCACGCTTTTTCGATTAAATTGCCCTGAATAATCGATTTTTATGGCATACCGTACTTTTGGCTTGCGATCTCCAATGGGTCGTGTGATATGTGAAAATTCCAGTGAAGGTGATTCAATAATATAATTTCGGACTACATATAGACCACCATCATTATTTTCATTGTAGGCATCCATTGGCGAAAAAAAATAAAATCGAAAAACTAACTTATAAGTAAATTTCTTATGCCATTGATTAAAACCACAAAGAGCTGAATTACCTTTGGTATACAACCTGACCACATTAAGTGCACCACACCGATCTTATGCAATAGATGGCGAGTGATAAATTGCAATTTTAAGAAGTTAAGATTTCCATTACAGATTTTTCTTATATCACTGCTCCCTAGCCTTCATACCCTCCCGTCTACGTTCAATTGTTAGCAAAACGGTTTTTTTTTCAGATTTTTCTATACCTTTCCAGCCAATGTTTATGTTTCTAAGATTTTCGAATTTCCGTGCCCATTTTGTTACTATAGTGGCCTTCTGTAGAAGATTTGTCGTGGCGATAGCAGGTGTACTATGACGGTTTGATCGGTGTACAAGAAGTTGGCGGTGATATGTCTGATTCGGGCGGCCAAATGAAAAGTAAACCGATGAAATTGCTCAGAAATCACAACGTTTTTTCCTGTGAATTGTGCAATACCTACTTGCATTACAACAACCCAGTGACCTTAATATAATTGAAGCCGCCTTCTTTCTTACGATGATCATCTTGTGGCATTGTCTTCGATTATATTTCGCTTTTTTAGGTATTCGAATGCAGTTTGCATTGTAGCTAAGCCATTTGAATAAGTTCTGGCCCTGGAATTAACGAGAAATAATGACAAATTTGGTAACCAATTTGAAGTGTATTCAGTTTGGCATTAGATATTATTGCGGATCGTAAAAATGGTAAGCTTTATTTTAATTGAATTAGTAATTTTTTCAATCTTCCGATTTGTTTTTATGTATGATATCTTCTATGTACAGACTTTTTGCCCAGAACGATGCAAGAATCTTGGGCACTTTGATGTTAAGCTATTAGAATTTACTGAGAATATTTATGCATTGTAGATCTTTCGGCTCTGATACACCTTGGTAATCGCCAATGATAGGATCAGTATATGGTTCGATTCATCAGCATTTGCAATAAATGAATCGATTATTTATGAAAGGTCTTAAGTCACATTTTTACTAAAAAACTTTCATCACACAAATCGGTAGTCCATACGTTTATTCTCTGAGTCTGATTCTATCTCTAACAGAAAACGTTGGCAAAATGTTAAAACAAGAAAACATTTAAAGAAGGATTTTTTTTTATTTTCAAAAATATACTTTTTGCTAAGAGAGGCCTTTCATATACCTAGTCCTGCCATAAGTTCTGTCACATAATTTCTCACATTGGCAACAACTTTATTTTATGAGTGACATTTCAATATCGGCCAGTTTTATAAACGTCATAATGTTGTTGACAGTTGATGGTCATTTAAAGTGTGTTCGTTAACGTGTGAAGATGGAATGGGGTGTAATAGAAAACCGAACTGCAGTGATTGCACTACATAAGTGTGGAAAATCCGCGAGTGAAATTTTCAAGTTGTTGTGCCCGTTAAAAATAACGCAAAGATTTCTGTATCGTGCGATCCAGAGATATAACGCGATCCAGACTATTGAAGATCGACCTCGTTCTGGACGTCCGCGTGATGTACGTTCTTCTGCTGCCATCAAAGCGGTCGAGAGTCGAATTCGTCGAAATCCGCTTCGTAAACAACGAATCATGGCTCGAGAGATGAACATCTCCACCCGAAGTATGTCTCGCATCATAAAATCTGACCTCGGGATGAGTGCCTTTCGACGATCAACGGGACATTTGCTGACTGAGCAGTTGAAGCAAATTAGGAGCACCAGATCGAAAGAGCTCCTTCGGCGGTACGGCAACAACAAACATCGAGAAATTTTATTTACCGATGAAAAAATGATTACGGTGGAGGAACATTTCAACCGCCAAAATGATAAGGTGTATGCCCACAGCTCCATAGAAGCCCGAGAAGTTGCCACTAGGGTACAGCGAGGACATCATCCAGCATCAGTCATGGTATGGTGGGGTGTCAGCTACGAAGGGGTCACCGAGCTTCATTTTTGCGAAAAAGGCGTAAAAACTGCACCGAAAAATTATCAAACGGACATCCTGGAGGGATGTGTGAAGCCGCTGAACTCTACGCTATTCAACAATCGACATTGGGTTTTCCAGCAAGATTCTGCGCCAGCCCACAAAGCTCGAACCACACAAGCGTGGTTGGAAACCAATATTCCACAGTTTATAAGGGCGACGGAATGGCCTTCTGGGAGCCCAGATTTGAATCCCCTGGACTACAAACTGTGGGCGGAGTTAGAGTCCATGGTGTGCACGAGACGACACCCAAATATCGAGAGCCTTAAGCGATCTTTGACAGAAGCAGTAGCTAATTTTCCGCTAGAAACAGTGCGTACTGCTATCGATGACTGGCCCAACAGATTAAAGAGCTGTGTTAAGGCTAAAGGCGGCCACTTTGAATAATTTGTTGCTTATTTTACTTCCATTAGTATGCCAAAATAAAATATATTTTCCTTTGTCAAAAACTCTTTTTCATTTATACAAAAATTGCCCATATACGTGTGACAGAACTTATGGCACGACTAGGTATAATCGATTCTATTATTCAGCCAAAAACGCTAATATTAAAGTACGATATGAATATTACATGTTCAAGCTGAGCTTCCAGATTTGCAAATAGTTCATGTGCGAAAAAATTCTCACAACTGCTCGCAATACGCACAAAAGTGAGTCAAACGGTGGGGGGGGGGGGAGGAGGAATGTCGCCTGCCTGCCCAACCAGATTTTCTGCTGCCCCTCCTGATTTTTCGGATTTTAGAGTGATTCGCATGTGTCTATGCATTTTCTAGTGTTCTAAGCTCTTGCGCTCACCAGTAGTAAAGTAGTTAGCTGTACACGCATCGTAACAATTAAGAAAAACGATTCACATATTAAAACCAATCATTTAGCGTTACTGGATAGCATCTGGAGATCGATGGAGCCATCAGTTATGGCCTTCCTGAATTGCTGAATACCATATGGATATGATGAATTTAGTCATATTATTCGCCCGTTATATTCAAATTCAATAGCTAGGGAATGCACTCCCGAATAAACAATTAAGCTACCCGCAAAATATGAAACGTACTAACGTTTTTCTGTAAGTTTTTCCTTGAGTTCCTGCATAATGGAACCCGTAATCATTTAATGGTAAGAATTAGCCACTTCTTCTATCCTCTTCTTGCGTATTTAACTAAATTTCAATGTAATCGTTTGTTTTAAGAAATTTACCCATCGTTAACGTACTCAACAATCACATTCTGTCTACTTGTAGTCATATTAATAACTAGCGATCCCCCGCGACTTCGTCCGCGTAAAAATCGCAATAATAAGCACTTTTTGAGAATGCAGTTAGTAATAAATTGTGTAGGATATATAATCTGCTTAGTTTAATGGCTCTTTCAACACAATGTTTCGTATTTTGTTGGAATCAGAACCATAAATTAATCAGAATGAAACCATGATACTCGTATTTGTATGGGACAGGCTCGTGATTAAATCACCCCTGTGATTTGAGATCATATACGTTGTTAGTGCAAAAAGAGCGTTAAGGAAGTGTAAATAGTTGTAGCTTGTGTTGATTCTAAAAAAAGTTCAAATAAAATAACAATAAGAGCTTAAAAGATAACAAGACTACGATTGTGCATAAAGCCCAATCTTACGATACAACAGATGAAATCGAAATTTCAGTGATCTTAAAAAATTTTGCTTGGAAAGTGGTAGAAGGGGTGACAGTATTGAACTAATTTCACACCATATTTCAGATTATGCAAGAGTAGCTATAAAAATATTTTGTACCAAATTTGAGCTTCAAAAATTGAATAGGTACTGAGAAAATTAATATATTGGATTTAGTGAAAATGTGCAGTTTGTGTGGGAGGTGGTAGAAGCAATGCGGGCTTTTTAGTGATTTTTTGGTAAACAACTATAATCATCATGGAATTGATATATTTGAAATTTCAGATCAGTAACTTTCATTCTTTTCAAGAAAATCAAATTTTTGGAAAGTTGTGAAATTATGTCTCATTGTATGGGAGGAGTAGAAGGGGGAAAGCTAATCAATTAATTTTTCCCGATATCAATAATAATGCTGATTCAGAATTAAGTACAAATTTTGAGCTCGATAAATGCTATAAGAAAATTCGTGAAAAAATGCAGTTTGTACGGGAGGTGACGGAAGGAGTAGTGAAATTCAAATAATTTGTATACTATGAACCTCATTTATGATAAATAAACTGCCAACAAGTCGGGCGAAACTTTATTATTCTTGGGACAAGTTGCGGATGCGTAGAAAGTCAATATGCATGTTAGAGTGGTTAGGGAAGACTAAGTGAAAGGGGGTTTTTCGGCAGGACAATTGTCAATTTAACACTTTGCAGAAACGTTCAAAAGCTCCAGTGCTTATAATCAATATTTCGTTCGTTTATTTATGCAAGTTTGAGTTTTTTGAGGAGAGGGGTGAGGCGTGATAGTAAGAGTGGGTGGATGTTAATAGTTTTTTAATTAATTTCTTGAATCACGTCCAATATTCTCTGTATAAAATTCAAAAGTTGCATAGAATTTTCTTAAGATTCTGTGTATTTTACATTCACCAAACCAAATATTTGTATGGGAGGGGTTAGAGAAGGTAGGGAAATCGTAGAATGTGTGACGCAATTTTATTTCGTTTCTCTTGTAGTGTGCTCGTACAAAATTTCAAGTTTGTTGCTTTTAATCTGTTGGTTATTAGTTGATTTAATGAAATTGGTCGAAATCATACATTTGTATGGGAGGGGGTAGAAGGGCAAGCGCGAAAACTTTGAACGTAATTTCATTTCAATTATTTTTGTAAGTTTTTCTGCAAAATTTTTAATTGATAGCTTTTAATAGTTAGGTGATAATTGATTTCTTAAAAATGGTCGAAAAAATAATTTTGAATGGGAGCGGGTAGAAGTTTTGAAGATATTCGACCAGTTAATATTTCAAACTTTTAAAGATTTTTTTAAGTGCATTTAACAAATTTTCAAGTTTCTATCTTAAAATTTCATTCAAAAATTTTCAGTTTATGTGTTTTTCTCATTACACATGAAACACCTTGTGCACGTTAGACCCCCACTTCTTCTTCTTCTACAGTGGCACTACAGCCCAAATCGGGCCTTGGCCTCCTGACCTTCAGGTTCCTTAACATTTTTCATTATTTATTGCGGCAGGATTGTTAGACCTTCGCACAACCCTCTATCTTCGAATTTTTCATTTTCGTAGATTGATGTGACCAAGGTATACCCAAACAGGCAGTGTGCTGGAATTATGCGCCGACCGGGATTTGAACTCACGACCTTCGCACCGTAGACCAACACGCTACCAAACTAGGCTACACCCTAGACCCCCATTTCGGTGCATAACAATTTTGGAACAAATTATTATTTTTTTTCTATGTATATTAAATATATAGATGTATAGACGTGCAAAATTTAAACTTTCTATCTTTTACCAGAGCCCTAAAAAAATTACTCAAATTTTTCAACATTTTTTGCCTTTTGCCCCCCTTACACCCCCAACTTCAATTTTTTACAAAGTGGAAAGTGCGCCATTTTTTTAAATGCCCCCTATTTCCGCCCACTACTATTATGTCCACATTTTATATTTTTTTCATATTTCACTAATAAAGCTTAGTATACGTTTCAAATTTCAATTACATAGCTTAAGAGACTGTCGAGATATTCATTTTTAAGTGTTTTTCTTTGCAACCGCCCCTGACCCTCCCCCTTACAATAATTAGCCTCTTTCTAAGCTGATTCTAGTAGGTCTGTATGCCACCTTCGTGGTCCCAAGATATGAATTTTTTGTGATTAGTAATTTCGAAGATATAATCATCGACAACTTGTTTTTAGCTCCCCCCTTTTGGACGCCAATGGATAAAAAAATTAAATTATTCTTAGAGTTTGCCCCGTAATCCTCTTCATACCTCTGCTATTTTTCAGCTTCCTATCTGCAGTAATGGTGGAGATATTAGCAAGTGACGTTTTTGACTCTTCCCCTCCCCCTTCCACCTGACACCCCCCAAAATTTAGATAATGGAGCTCACTCTGCCATCCAACAATCCACCCAAAAACGAACATTCTATCTTTAACGGTCTCGGAGATATGAGTCCATATGTACGACGGACGGCGTTCGGCGGGACGGATTTTTTTTTTGCATTTTTAGACTAATTTAGTCATGACCCGCGAAAAAAAAATTTCAGGGTAGCAAAATTTTTTTTTTGTGTCAATCACAATACTTTATTATTAGAGTGATAAAGTAAAATAAAGTTTTCAAAATTTCAAATTATTAGCTCTCATATTTTCCGAGAAAATTTGATTATTATATATTCTTGAAAATGAATGGATTGGAATAAAACCAAAAGCAGATTATGTCTCAAAACATACCTAACAAACTATGAAAGTTCCATTACAATCGGCTTAGCGGTTTTTGAGTTAAATCCGGACAGACGGACAACAATTTAAAAAAAAAACGTTTTTTTCTGCTTAGTTATTGTCCAAATAAAGCCAAAATTAAACTTATAGCCATTTATAAACATTTAAAAGATATGCAGTACAATTATATTTATATGAATAGATTCTTCATTCAAATTTTTCATCTACCACACTCGGCTCATACAATCAGTCAATCAAATTCCTGTTAAGACCCCCTACAGGGGCATAGGACAGAAACAACTCTCTTCCACAACGCGCGATCCTGAGCATCGGCCTTAAGCTGTTGCCAGGATTCGTTTATTCCTCTGGCCTCCTGCTCAACTGCTCGCTTCCATGTGTAACATGGTCGACCAACCCGACGCCTTCCTTGAAGATCATAATCGAGAGCCTGTTTGGCGATGTTTTGCTCTGGTTTCCTCAAAGTATGACCGATCCACTGCCACTTCCGCCTTTGAATCTCAATACCTATTTTAGTCTGGCCAGTTGTACTCCAAAGTTTGTCGTTGGAGATCACTTCTGGCCAGAATATTCCTAAAATGCGTCGGAGGCATTGGTTTACCAAAGTCTTTCTTGGTAAATCGACCGGTTACTTTCCACGTAGTACAACACGGATTCGACGCATGCGTCAAAAACTCGCAGCTTCGTGTGAAGGGAGATCTCTCTTAACCTCCAGAAAGAGGCAAGACCTAACGAGCTTTATTTAGCCGAGGCTCAACATCCTTTTCGGCTCCGCCGTCCATGCTGACAATGCTTCCGAGATAGCAAAAATTTTGCACCTCTTCCACATCCTGTTCGTTAAGAACAATCGTTGTGCTTGCACTTGGATCGCAGAGAAACTAAAATTTTTTTTAAATTTTTTAATTTTTCAAAAAGTTTGATTCAATTGCTTTCTAACTTTTATATGGATATAATACAATCTATTAACGTGTTAAAATCGAATCAGAATTCTATTGTGAATTGTATTTAATACGATGTGTTCCTCAAGGCTCTGTCTTCGGACCACTGCTGTGTATTAAAAATATTATATATAATAAATAAAGAAAATAAGATACGATAAAATAGACTTTATTTTGCCAAAGTATTTCAAAAAGCCTGTCTTTTAAATACATTACTATTAATTAGTTAGAGAGACATTAAATCCATCATCAATTCTCTAGAAGGACCTGACGGGATCCCGAATCTTTTTGCGAAGTCTATCTCTTTGGAGCTCTCGGTATCACTTTCTCTATTGTTCAATAAGTCACTTGAAGAAAGCTCGTTTTCTCTTTGCTGGAAGTTAGTAATTGTATGATGAATTTCGTGCAGTCAATAAATGTAATGTATTTTTAATAAATTCCTTGCATTTTTCTATTACTTGCAAATTCACTCATGGTCTACCTAGTCCTGCCATAAGTTCTGTCACATAATTTCTCACATTGGCAACAACTTTATTTTATGAGTGACATTTCAATATCGGGCAGTTTTATAAACGTCATAATGTTGTTGACAGTTGATGGTCATTTAAAGTGTGTTCGTTAACGTGTGAAGATGGAATGGGGTGTAATAGAAAACCGAACTGCAGTGATTGCACTAGATAAGTGTGGAAAATCCGCGAGTGAAATTTTCAAGTTGTTGTGCCCGTTAAAAATAACGCAAAGATTTGTGTATCGTGCGATCCAGAGATATAACGCGATCCAGACTATTGAAGATCGACCTCGTTCTGGACGTCCGCGTGATGTACGTTCTTCTGCTGCCATCAAAGCGGTCGAGAGTCGAATTCGTCGAAATCCGCTTCGTAAACAACGAATCATGGCTCGAGAGATGAACATCTCCACCCGAAGTATGTCTCGCATCATAAAATCTGACCTCGGGATGAGTGCCTTTCGACGATCAACGGAACATTTGCTGACTGAGCAGTTGAAGCAAATTAGGAGCACCAGATCGAAAGAGCTCCTTCGGCGGTACGGCAACAACAAACATCGAGAAATTTTATTTACCGATGAAAAAATGATTACGGTGGAGGAACATTTCAACCGCCAAAATGATAAGGTGTATGCCCACAGCTCCATAGAAGCCCGAGAAGTTGCCACTAGGGTACAGCGAGGACATCATCCAGCATCAGTCATGGTATGGTGGGGTGTCAGCTACGAAGGGGTCACCGAGCTTCATTTTTGCGAAAAAGGCGTAAAAACTGCAGCGAAAAATTATCAAACGGACATCCTGGAGGGATGTGTGAAGCCGCTGAACTCTACGCTATTCAACAATCGACATTGGGTTTTCCAGCAAGATTCTGCGCCAGCCCACAAAGCTCGAACCACACAAGCGTGGTTGGAAACCAATATTCCACAGTTTATAAGGGCGACGGAATGGCCTTCTGAGAGCCCAGATTTGAATCCCCTGGACTACAAACTGTGGGCGGAGTTAGAGTCCATGGTGTGCACGAGACGACACCCAAATATCGAGAGCCTTAAGCGATCTTTGACAGAAGCAGTAGCTAATTTTCCGCTAGAAACAGTGCGTACTGCTATCGATGACTGGCCCAACAGATTAAAGAGCTGTGTTAAGGCTAAAGGCGGCCACTTTGAATAATTTGTTGCTTATTTTACTTCCATTAGTATGCCAAAATAAAATATATTTTCCTTTGTCAAAAACTCTTTTTCATTTATACAAAAATTGCCCATATACGTGTGACAGAACTTATGGCACGACTAGGTATAGTCTAATACGTTTTCCTGCAATCTTCTTGTTCTCGTGGATGGTTTGCGTCAAGTACATTGGATATTCGGGTTAGGACTACTTTTGAGCATATTTTGTAAAAATTCGCCATTCGACTGATAGGTCTTTAATTCGTAATACCATTTCTGTTGCCTTTTTTGTATAGGAGGATGATAGTAGACGTTGTCCATTGTTGTGGTATCGATTGAGTTTTTATCACTTTGTTCAAAATTTCTGTCAAAAATTGTAAAATAGGTGGTGTGGCAATTTTTACAATTTCATTAGTAATGCGGTCGTCTCCTGGACTCTTATCTGATTTTCGTGTGTTGATTGATTTTTCAATTTTTTCAGCATTGAGAATAATTGACACTAAATGTTCTTTTTGAGTGATCATACATCGTGAAGTCTCTTCGGTTTGTTTAATATTATTTGAGTATAAATCCCGGTAAAACAAAGTTGCATTTGCGAGTATGTTCTTTCTATTAAATGATTGTGTGCCGTTATTTCCCTGCAAGTTTGGTATCTATTTCATTTCTATCTGCATTTCCTTTTTGGCCTTTTTGATTGCTATCGTGCAAGTAATGTATTTTTCTAAAATCTCCAAGTTACTTGTCCTGTAAACTCTAGTTATATTTTTCTTTTGCTTAGTTGAGACTTAGTTTTCCTATCGTTTCTTAATATTTTCCGGTTCTCAATTAGTAGTTTTGTTTCGTCCCAGAGTATTTTTCTCTTCTAAGCCTTTTGCGAGGAAGTGCAATCGACGTTCCGTACAAGTCTGGTTTCAAGGAAATTTTATAAAGGGTGCAAACCCTGCAGTTTTAATTCCTATTCTTAAACGGCTCTAGTTCCTCAGTAATTTTAGGTTTTAGCTCTGTGAGCTTTTCAGTTAGAAAGGATCGTAACGAATAGTACTAGATTCTTTTATCTTTTCTCGGTAACGCAATAAGTATAGAATTTCGGTATCGAAATTAACTTGATTTAGAACTTCCAAGTTTGAAACTATGTTGAAGTGTAATCGCAACGCATTTCGTTAGGCCATTTCCAAGTGCTTTGTTTTCCCTAAATCGTTAAGAATGTTGAAGTTATTTTCTATGGCGAAATTTACTATCTTCTCTTCGGCGTTTGTTGGTATACCTATATAGACCTATGATATGTTTCTCTCCCTGACCTATTTCCCTTATTTGAGCGTCCCCTTTGAGTATTATTGTATTATTGCATGCGAACAGTAAATCGTCGTGTGAATTTTCGTAAAATTCAAGGACTAAAATTCAAAACGTTTACTAAGCATGTCGCAAGCGTAATGTCGTTCCTTATTGATATTGAAGTGCGCAAGAGATCGCTGGATTTCAAGTAAAGAAATAAAACCACCAATTTGATTAGTTCACTGCAAAACTTTATTTTTAACTCAACTAAGGTAAATGTCCCAGTTATGAATAATGTAACTTTTTCTGGAGATTATTTTGAGTTATATAGCGTTGGAACTCTCTGAAATTGATTTTACTGCAATTATATGGTAGAATAAATTGTTGTAAATATAAATTCAAATTGAATTTCACTTTTTGCAAAAAACGTATCTTATTTTACCATTTGTATAAAGTCTTTGAAATGTCCCAGTAATAAATAGCTAAAATATCTATTGCTCTAGTTATGAATATATTGCTGTACCAGTTATGAATATAAAAATAAGCTCTATTGATTGAAGGATACATTTTTATTGTGTTAAAATAAAAACAAATAAATTCTTATAAAGCATATCACATTTTATATATATGATGAACTTATAAAACTACCAAAAAAATAATCATTTTCATTTTGCTGGTAGTGTAAATAAATTTCATTGATAATTGAAGGGATTACATTGGCTTTCTGTATTTTCTAATTTCTGGAACATATTTATTATCAAACATTCGTAGTTTGATACGTGTCTTATTCTTCCAGGAAAATCTTCATCCTCGTAAACGACAATTACGTACTTTCCCACAGTCAAATCAAGTTTATTCTTTTCTTCGTTATTATCTTTAAAAATAGATTTTTTGCGAACATAAACTTGAGTGATCGTAGGCTTCTTTTGCTTTTCTTTCTCGGCTTTCCTTTCTATTTTTTCCTTTATTTTCTCCTTGTTGTTATAATAGTCTAACCAAACCTTTGAAGTAACTACCGCAGGGACTTTGTCTCGTTTTTTTCTAAGAACTTGAACTTTTTTCTTCGGCCAAAATAAAATGGTTTTGAACGGCGTTGAGATACCTAGTGATATATTTTCATCTTTTAGAAAAGTAACTGATTTAGGTGATGTACAGCTAATATCAATTGGACCTATCTGCGAAGCGCCTTGTTCAGGTGCACTTATTTCGAATGGAAAAGGCTATACTGTTGTCGTTTCCAAATCCATATTTGTCAATTCTGTCAATTGGACTTCAATATTTTTTTCGAGTTCCATTTCTAACCACGTAGAATTACTAAGAAGAAGCTCGTTTTCTTTTTCAAAAACCAATGATATTCCAGATGGTAAGGCTGATGTCTCTAAAGTTGGCGTTGAGCATAGTTGTGGCGAAATAAATTGATCAGTGTCGACATTGTCGATCTGTATATGCCGAGGAGTTGAAGTTATATTAAAATTTTGTGTTTTGTCGGATATTTTCTTCCGAAGGTAAAATAAGGGTTCATCTGAAACCCTTCCTTCCCAAACTGGGCCTGATTTCCTGAAATCATCGAGTTTCTCTGGAATTTCTGCTTCAAAAAGTTCCACGAAGCTAGATTTATCATGAAATTCACGACTATGATCCGTAGTTATGGTTTCGGAAGCTTTAACTCCTTTTATAATTTTGCTGTAATTAATACCATTTGCGTTTAACGGATACAGGCCACAAGCACGAAATCCATTTTGGAGAGTCTGTACTTTGACATATTTTAATACAGAATCAAGTAACTTTGGAAAATCAACTTTTGTAAGACGTATCTGTTCATTTTCTACTCTCCATTTGTGAACGGCTTCTCTCCACATGCTTTTTAGTGGATGGAAAACTGCCACGTCCATTGGCTGTGGAATATGGGTTGCATTTGGAAGAAGCGCAATGAGAACAATTCTTTTCTCTGCACAAAACTTACTCAATTCCAATGTCATATGGCTGGTGTGACCATCTACAAATAATATAATGTGGAATTTTATACCCTTGCTGATGACCCAAGGAAAGCATACGTTGGAAATATATTCATAAAATGTTTTCCCCGTCATCCACCCATTGTCAGACATTCCAAGTCCTCAGTTTGTTGGTGTACTATTAACTATACCTAGGGGAATTCTATGCAAGTAATACCATCGGGGGTGGCATTTCTCCTGAAGCACTGCCAGCTAATAAAACTGTTAAACATTCCTTGTCGTCATTACTACTAAAGTTGTATACAGCCTTCTCACCTTTACGAACAAGAACTCTTTTTTCTTTAAGTGATAAAAAAACGCTGCTTCGTCCATATTAAATATTCTGCCTGGATATTCGAATACTGGTGATAAACCATTTAAAGAAATGTATGATTTCGTAAAACCATTTTCGAATACTATTTTCAGTTACCGAGGCTCGTACAGTGGTTAAGTTTTGCGACACACGTGATGCAATTGTTGGATGGCGTCTTAAAAAAGTTTCAAACCAATGTCGCCCTAAATAAATATATCACAAAAAATTAAATGAAATGGTTCCGTTTCTAACGAAATTAATTAATACCCACCAGGCTTAGAATCTTTAAAAATTGTTTTTTTTTAACACTTTCCAGAAGCTGTTCTTTTGTCACTGAAAATCCTGCATCTCCTAAATGTAAGATCCATCGTTCAAATGTGTTTTCCTCTTCCGTTGATAAAATAGTCATTGGACCCATTTTCCTGGCCAGTGGCCTATCCCTTTTACTTTTGTAGTAAAGAGTCGTAAATGGTATTCCGTGAGCCTTACTCGCTTGATAAATGGACGATCCATTTTTTACTGCTTTCAAAGCATCAAGCAAATCATTTTCCGCGTATTTAAATTTCGGCGCCATTATTTAAGAACCTAAGATATAAAAATATGTTACACAGAATTTCAAATGATATGTGATGCATGAAACAAAGCACATTTAGCTAGTGATGAATAGTACTTATGACCTAATAATGAATATATGTGCAAGTTAGCAATTGAAGTTCCTGGCAAGATATGAAAGAAGAAACAGTGCTCATTCTAAGCCTTATACTATAAGAAAGAATACCCCTTATTTTCTTAATCAGATATTTTAAAACGCGTCTAAGAAATTTAATATTATCTTTGACTTGCGATTTATCTAGTACTGAATAATTGCATTCATTTCTGGCTCAAACTATATAAACTATGTCCCAGTCATGAGTAACTAGAAATTAAGCTATAAAATATGAAAAAATATATATTTACATAAATTTATGAATTTCTTGAAAGTTAAATTATCAGTCGCAACAGTATTTTGTCTCTGAAGCCACAGTTTTAATACTGTGCTCAAAGATTTCGATTTCACTTCCTCTTAACACAATGGACAGTCAACAACTGATGTTGCTTAATGTTTTGCACTTGCGTTAAGCTTAATCATTTTCCGAGCAATAATGTTAATACGTTAAATCGGAAAAATAGCGACTATTTAGAAAACTATCGTCAGTTTGATTTTTAATTGATGGTTTTAATAAGAATTGAACTATTTGCTTAAAATTCAAAATAAAGTGACACATTTTTCATTATTGGGACATTATTCATTACTGGGCCGTTTACCTTAATTTCAATTCAATTCATCTTTCGCTTCCGATTCTCCATACGAGTCTTTCGTCGACGAGTCCAAACCAGACTCTTTTGTTTCTGAGTCTCAACTTAACTGCCCTATTTCACGAACGCTTGCTCTTTTTATATCGCATATCACGTTCGCTATTCGTTTGCCATCGGTCACAGTCGGCTTTCTTCGTTCCCCTTGTCATACACATCGCTGTTCATTGTTTTTCAACGTTACCCAAATCCTTTCTCGCTCAAATGAACTCATATGTGTTGCTGTTGTTGTTTTCCGTAAAGCATATCATCGCCCGAGTTTACCCGATCGCATTCGGCCATTTCTCTTCGTTGCCTGTGTTGTTTTTGTTGCCATCCATCAAGCACTTCGTCATTACCCGAGCTCACCCGATCGCTGCCGTTTGTCACCGGTCGACTCCGAATCTTTTCCTTGTTGTTGTTGAACATTCCAATCGATTTTCGGAATTATTTCGTTCTTGTTCGGTTCTTTTTACTGTCAATCGGGTCTAGTGTAATTTGCTAGATGATGGAACGCTCAAGGTCGTGCACGTGTTAATTTTCGAGTACGATGAGAAGAATGCAATTCAGGTGTTCCTTATGGCTGATGATCGCGCGTATATTTGTTTGAAGACCTTGGCATTGCGATTAAGTCGCATATAGCGTTCCTTGTGATGTTCGTACGCGCGTATTAATTTGGTGATAAGCAAGTAGAAAGGACAAAGGATATTTGACCAGGGCTAACATGCAAAAATATAATATGTTATTAGTAGTATTAACTTAATTAAATCATTACAGTTCATCAGCAGTCACAAGTACAATCTGGTTTCCCTAAAATTTCAAATACTTAACAGGTCATTTGCTTTTTTTAAGATCGTGTGAACTACCAATATTAAGCAACTCAAAATATTCTCATTGTAAGAATCTTAAAATAAAATTTACTTCGTTAAATAGTAATGCTACTATTTATACGTGTCGGTAGTAACGTAACATACAACTCGTGTACCCGAAACATGATACCAATTATCACCTCGATATTCATTACTACCTCGAAATAATCACAGCCCCAACAACAAATTTTCATTAATCTTTTCGCCATAATCAAGAAAAACGTTAAACAACTTACCGAGGTTGACTTGAAGAAAAAAATACGATTCCATTGTATTTATAAAGTTTTACAAGATGCTAGTCTAGATACTATCGTACTGTTTTCATAGTGCAAAGTTTCACTTTCATGTGAGAATTTGAGCTGGATCGTCAATGCCCCGAAACTCAGGTGTAATCTTACCGTCTAAATAAACAATAAGAAAAAAACAAGTGCCGTAGCCAAACGTTAAATTTTTTTTTTTTGTACTAAATAAAATACAAAACAAGTTATTTTAGCCATCATAAATGTCTGTGCTAAATTATGACTCCCCTATAGCACCGCCGTCAAATCTTCTGCAGAATATCTTAAACATCTCACCTTCTCAGCCACGGTAGTTGACTATCAGATTCACTTCGAGTTACATAATACATACTACAAAAATGATGATTATAATGTGAATTAGGCCTTATGCTCGGTTAATGCACTCGCGTCAGAGCCTTCTTCTTCGAATTCGAATTAGCATCATGAATCTTCTGCCGATCGTATTTGGAGCAGAAAATTTGCACCGAGAAGTCGTAGTCTATTTTTTTCGCAATTAACGAAATCGTTATGCCATCGAGTATAGCTATGTCCCAGATTTCGTCACATAATAAAGTTACGAGTGTCTGCAACGTGCAGTAATCGCGCTTATAAATCGTAGGATGAAAATTTTGAATTCGGTCCAGCCAAATTAAAGGCATTATATAGTTATGGACGAAACGTAGGCGGATGTCGTTAGATTAGCGATTTAAGTATGACGGATATAATTTTTATTCGCGGTAAACCTTAAAATGAATTTGATTGCCGTATATACTCTGTAGTCTTTCATTTGCGAACTCGATCTGATTGTTATGGTGGAAAGATTAACAGCGATCGTGATTTTCAAAAAACCAAGAAAAACAACGAACAACAGCCCACTGTTTTCGTTTTAGAATAACAAAGAGAATAATTGATTATTATTACTATTTTTTTTACGTTCAAATGGACTCAGAAATAAATATTATTTCGGTTTTGGAGATACACAGTTTTGCTTTATGCAACAATTACTGTGGGTGTGGCCAAGGTTGAAGTCGACGAGTATTTAGAACCGGATCTTCGTTTTGATTCTTTGGTCATCGACTTTATTGAAAGGAAAATTTGCTTCGAAATCTGAATATCATATATCTCTTTCTCTTGTGTGGGTATCAACTATGCGTCAGCTTAATAATAAAGGAGATAGGACTGAACCTTGCGGTGTACTTAAGATACATTTCTGGATAAAAACCAGCGATACTGAAGCTTTTTAAAACAAAAGCTCTAAGAAATGATTATATTGATCATTAAAAAGCCCCAATTATTTTCGCAGCGATGTAGCGTGCCAGATTTTGGCCAAACGTAGCACTTCTCTTTGGATACAATTATCGTTCAACTGGTGCACCTCTGTTAAAATGCAGAGAAGAAAGAGTTCCAATTTATTTTATGATGCAAAGGTCCCTGAATTGAAAATTAGTTCAGATTCATTTTAAACATGATTTCAACTGAAAGACGTGACGTTTCGGTCTCTTCGTCACGAATAATAAAGCGTAACAGTGTAGAATCCGGAAATTTTTTCTTTCAATTCAAAATGCGCTGTGAAAACATTCACCAAACCATGATTTCAACGTTCACAATAATAACTGGCATCGGTTATTCATGCAAATACACAATTCCCCGGAAGGTAGGTTGAACACAAGTCTTCTCATATCCCTGACGCTGCTGGCCAAAAATCTAAACTCCTTGACGTTTTCTAGACTTCTGATCCGTACAAATACTCTGCCTCCGTGAACTCACCTTTGAAAAGCTCAGACTACTCCTTGATTTCCGTCAGGTTTCCCCCACCTTCTAAAAATTTGGTATGGCATTACGAAATTAAAAATGAATTTTAATTTTCGTTCTATTCGTCTCAGTGTTTCACCGAAGATATTGAGTACGTCAATATTGCATACTTTTGAGTATGAAAAACTATATCCCTAATAGCTGGAAAAATGTTCGACCTATTTCTAAGGCCAAGTTTAATGAATAATGTAAAATTACCAATTGGACCAAGGAGGCTGCTTACTATGTGCACAAACAATGTCAATCGGGCTATGTTCAAAAAGGATGTTATTACTGTTGCGACTATCAAGGCTAATATCTTAGCGGCGCAGTTCACCACCCAAGCCTGTATACGTAGTGTGTACTGGACTCTAAAGAACTCCATGTCAACAAATCTACTGGGACTTCTA
Source organism: Chorisops tibialis (assembly GCA_963669355.1). NCBI lineage: Eukaryota > Metazoa > Arthropoda > Insecta > Diptera > Stratiomyidae > Chorisops > Chorisops tibialis. The sequence goes on along the minus strand of OY770262.1, from coordinate 259,206,845 downwards.
TTTTGTTCTTACTCTATTTCTTGGCGAGCTCTTCTGAATTTCTCTTGGAACAGTACTGTAACCTCTTCGTGGAAATTTGCAAATGTTCAGCCTATTCCTAGAAAAGATCAATGCTGTAATGTCACCAACTATCGTTCCATAGAATTCGCCATACTTCTTTGGAATGTCATGGAAACGGTATAGGGTAATAAAATACCTCAACATCATGAGGGATAATCAATATAAATTATGCATTGTTGCTCTCAATCTCTGCACATTCCCTCTGGGTTCAGTTCTTTCTCCAACTTTTTTGTTCATATTCCTTAATGATCTTCTATCTTCTGCTCTCAACGACAGCACTATTGACTTCTCCTACTATTATATTCCTTACTGCACGTATCGTGTCCCTGAAACGTGATCGCAATTTGGACCTTATTTTCTTTTGGATGACAGATCCTACGTGTGAGATCAATGTTCGAAGGCTTCGAACTCTTAACTCCACGGGAGTATTTAGCAACACAGATTGTTTTTATGACTACAGTCATTAACGTCTCGGAGCCGGCAGCTTATACTTATTTGCAATTCGGCAATTTCATACTACTGGACGCGAGATCTATCTAGCATCTCTGCCTGTCTATGGGTCAAGACATCTGGTTGTAAATGTAACTCCATGCCTAGAAACGAGGAACAAGATCCTTGCTTCTCTACTCGCGATGTGAACAAAACCGTCGCCACTATGTGCACCCTCATACATAGATTTGCTGATTAACCCTAGCCTAGTTGCATCGGTTCATCACTCCACACTTCCACATGATCCATCAGATGTTCGATCCATACCCTCAACTTTCGCTTCAGATTTCGATCTCTTCGGTTACTACTTTCTGTCTACTATGTTCTACCAAGTCATCTGTAATCTTCTGATGTTGCTTTCAGAGCTCGCCACTCAAAACAACAAACGTCAGATTCGCTCAGTTTATTACTAAGCCATCCCGACTACACAGTACCCATGGGTTTCGTTCCCTTCGATTCACTACTAAATCTACTATTTCATTAATTCATCATTTTGATCTTCTGTTTCGTCATCTATTCAATCAGCAAATATTTCCCCGATTTCCACTCAACTGTTTCTTCTATGCAGTTGAAGATCTTTGGATATATATGACAGAGTCCGTTTGCTACATTGTATAACACCGATAAGACACCTCCTGATCGATCAGCTGGATCCGTGGAGTTTCCAAGCTCCAACGGAAAATTACTGGAATCTCTGAAGCATTGTAGACCAATAACTACGCCCTCCTAAAGAGCCTTCAGAGAACAATATCGTCTGTACTTGTTTAACGTGAAGTGCTTGGCCCAAGGGCTTCTACCATTATGGCTTAACCTCACGGTTGTCTTTAGCAACGCGGATTGTTTAAGACGGCAATCATTAACGACCTCGATGGTGGCAGTCTATACAAACAGCAAGTTTAAGACATCTCTAAATCTCTGCCAGTCTATCGGTCATGGCAGTAGGTAGAAGGAACACAACCCCACGCCTAGCTCCGAAGAACTCTACCCGCGATATGGCGTTGAATGAAGTGGATAAAAATTATGTGTTTTACGGAAATTAATGAACAATATTCTTGATGAACTAAAGGAAAAAGTAGTTTAGAAATATGGTAGGTAGCTTAGATGTTGGGGAGTAGAATCTTCCAATGAGCAAAGTTGTTCGTCGTTCCAGGATACATTGGAAAACATCGCTGGAGCATCACGCTTGAGGGATAGATAAGAGGACTGCGTTTCTGTGGCATTAAACTCTGTTCTGTACTAGGAGATTTGCCCGCGATTTAAGTGGTAACCACAGCCACCACAATACTCCGCGAAGGGTCATCTTCCATTGCCGGGGATGGAAGCAACCTTTCATGGGCTCCCCTACACCCGTGTTACCAGAAAGCTACCGGTCAGGTTTCGTAATTTTGAAAAGTTCTTCCAGTTTAGGTCCCTTTGTAGACCCGTGACTGGTAGTACTCCAGTACTGGGAAACATGGAGTCGGAACACCCCCAAATTTTAAATAGGAATTGATTTTGGTCATTCACCTGTCATGTGATAACTAACGTCATTATCGATAAGAAACTATACTGCCAATTTGCTCAGTTAGCAAAATTAAAACTCTACGTTCTACTGTATCGTCCCGTTTCGGCCCATCTTCTTCAAAACACTCTATGTGTAAAGGAACAAAGGCATTCAAACGTCTGTCGGCTCCAACCTCTCCCCGCTGCCCAACACCCATGGCTTCCAGCTGTCTTATGTCCGCAAATCGCGGACATTCGGCAAAATATGCAACCAGCTTTCAGACTTCGACTCACCCAGTGGAGGTACACATTCATGGCCTGTCAAGAGATAACCCAGACTGAGAGAAAATTCAAAGTCCAGGTTATCTCTGGCAAAGCTATAAGTGACCCTACCTTTATCACTATTTGCACACCTGTTTGGCCATACCGATATAAACCTCAGGTCGAGGAGTTCTTAGCATTCTTGAAGGCTACTCTCAACAATCTCCTACGGAGATAACCAATCGCAAGCCGGCAATGGGATCGTTCCGTTTGCATGTTGTAGGTGATATCTTGACATATTACCTCCAAGTCCAATGGTGTAAGAACGATGAGTAACTGCATGGCGTCAGTAGAAACTGTGTGACATACAGGTAAATATGCTCGCAGGATTACTGGCTGGCAGGCGTATATAGAATGAGTGCCCGTACCAGTCGCCAGGGCTTCGTATCACACTGACGCAAATAGACCGGCATATCGTTGGCCTAGTGCTAAAACCTCGTAACTCACAAAAATAGAACTTTACAGGAGACATAAAAAACTTATTGCTGTTCGCACTGAACTACATAGTTACGAGTTTTCAGTATTTCATTATTCGGGGATTTCCCATTGTATTTCGATTCTGATTTTCTCTTGGGATATCGAGCGTCATGTATTTTGATTATTTCAAAATCCAATTTTTTAGATTTTGGAGTTAAGAGGTTTTAGTATTAGGCCGACGATATGTGGTACGAACTGATTGCCTGGTAAGGCCCAACTCTCTTCGTCGAACACTGCAAACCTGTTCCACAATGGCAGTGAGACGCTCCTTCAGCTCTCGCAATTGCAGCTCGAATATCAACCGCTCGGAAACCCTGATACCCGTGAACCTAACGTTTATCAAATACCTGAACCCAGTTCCGTCCACCGTTAGCAAGGGTGGATGAGAATGGACACTTCACCAACATAATCACTTTCAACAAATCACGGTGAAACGCCATTCAACGGGCAATTAAATTTGCTCGAATACGCTTTTTTGGTTTTTCACGATCGGTCCTATTTCTGCCGCAATACGCGAAAAGTGCCTGATTGTGCTTAAATTAACAAAATTAATTATTATTATCTCAAATTTAGCAATAAAACTAATATTCTCTGTATCCGGCTAAAAACAAATAATTAATAACCGAATCAAATCTAATAAAACTAAAATCATATTAAAATTCAGAAAAAAAAAATCTTTAGATACAATAAAAAGAACTAGCTAAATTATTTTTTTGAAAAACCACATCGAAAGAAACAAGATTTTTACAAAAATAACGAAACAAGTATCAAAGTTAAAATGATTATTGTAGACAATTGGAATCCTGCGGTTTAACTTTGTATTAGTTGCAATGAAGTATATTAATAATAACATCCTAATGTTCCTAATGTCTTTCTTTATCTGTCAAAAATAAATTTAATTTTCCATTGTATTCTATTTTTCTCAGAAAAAGAATTAATTAAGATTTTTGGCAATCATTCTTAGCGATAATTAAGCATCTTAAATGGCATGCATATTTCGTTATAATAGTGGACAGTGTTAATTATCATTTTGTCACGATCAACGTCAAATTTTTATTTATAATAATTTTGGGGATTTTTATTTTCGAAGGTGGACTACATTGGAAAAGAAGTTGTTTGAAGAGATTGTTTCCCAAACCAAATTTAAGCGAAATTAGTTGATCTTTATGCGTAAATAATAAGTTTAAATGTCGAATAATTTGAATTATAATAATGACTTATGTATACTGAAAGCGCATATACGGATATGCTAAATTATTAATCTCTTCAATGCGATTCAGGCATAACCAGTTCTAATATCGTTCTTACGACTATGGCATAATTAATAAGATTAATTGAAGTGTAGGTTTGGTTATTTAAAAGTCTGGTAAAGTGGAAATAAAAAAATGTTCAAGGCTAACAACTGCAGTATAATTTGTATAAATATATTTAAATATAAATCGATTGAACTAAATTATGAGATATTAAATAAAAAAAAAAATTAAACAAAAGTGTGTTTTTTAAGTGATTTCTAAAGCACGTCAAATCTGAGAGTGAGCGATAAATTTTATTTGAAATTGGCTAGTCATCAAGATTTGAAGACAATTTAGTAGGATTATAATTGGGCGTAACGCTCAATCTTGCGATACTATAGACGAGATGAGAAACAGTTTAGTTCAGACGGAATTTGATAACTCAAACAGACAATACTGAAGCCTATTTTATAGTATATCCAATTTTTATAGAGGTAGATGAATTTCGCTGAATTTAAAACCACTAATCACAATTCTTGTTAACATACTTTATAGTAACTCGCAAGTTCGTAGCTTTCATACGTTCGAAAAGAGAGGGCTTTCCTTAAATTTCTTAAACATAGAAAATTGCTATAGGAGGAGTGAATGGAGGAGAATGTTTGTTGCAATTATTGTAGAAGAAATTCTGGTAAAATTAAGGGTGTATCAACAAGAGGTGTGGGATTGAAAGAAAAGATTGCCGGATTCTACACTCTTACACTGTTTGATAAAGGTCTCAGCAGAGACCGAAACGTCACGAATTTTTTATTCGTAAACAGTGTAGAATCCGGAATTTTTTTTTTTTCAATTCGAAATGCACTGTGAAAATATTCACCAAACCAAGAGATGTAGAATTTGTTTTTTGAATAAAACAAACAATTGTTTAGATATCTTTGAATATTTTATTCCGTTATAAAGTAGACACATGGAGATTATGTATGGAACACAAAAAACCTGTCAAAAGGCAGTCTCGCTTTGCTTGTAGATTTTCATCCATTTCGCAAAATTTTCAATCAATCTGTCGCTTAATTGGGGCTCTAGTTCGTCGATGGCGGCTTACATATTTGAGAGTTGGAATTATTTGCGGATGATTTGCATAGACCTTACTCTTAGCATAACCCCAAAGGAAAAACTTTAACGGTGTTAATTCGCAAGATGTTCATCTACTTCTACAATGGCAGTACAGCCCAAATCGGGCCTTGGCCTCCTGACCTTCAGGTTTCTTAACATTTTTCATTATTTATTATGGAAGGATTCTTAGACCTTCGCACAATCCTCTATCTATGATTTTTTTCATTTTCGTAGATTGAGGCGACCGATGTCCAAACAGGCAGTAAGCTCGAATTATGCATCGCCCGGGATTTGAACTCCCGACTTTCGCATTGTAGACCAACACGCTTACACTAGGCTACACTTATGCTAAATCACAAGATCTTGGTGGTCAATTGGAGTCTCCAAAACGCGAAATTACGCGACCAGGAAACTTCGTGCGCTATATCTCTATTGTTTCGGAACATGTGTGACACGCGGCAACATCCTGTTAAAAGTAGAGGTCGTCCGTATCCGTATACTCCATCTCCGGTCAAAAAAATTGTTTATCACGCGTCTGCAGCGCACTCCATTAACTGTAACGACTCTTGCGTCGTCATTTTCGAAAAATACGTCCCTCTGACGCCTCCGGCCTACAATCCGCACCAAACAGTCATTCGTTGTGAATGCGTTAGCTTGTCCTGAACCATTCGTGGGTTTTCGGATCTCCAAATGCGGCAGATTTGCTTATTAACGCAACCGCAAATGTGATATTGAGCTTCGTCAGGAAACACGACTTTTTTGCAAAATTCCTTATCATCATTAATGTTTTTCTAGACCCGATCCGAAAACGCACGGCACAGCTGGTGGTCCGCCGGTTGCAGTTCTTGAGTCAATTGGACTTTGTACGCATGCAGAGTAAAATCTTTCGTAAATATTCGCTGCAGCGTGGACGTGGAGAAGTCGAGTTCTTGAGCATGGTGACAAATTGAATTGTTTGGGTCGTTTTCAACACTTTCCTTCATTGCGGCGATGTTTTCGGTCGAACGTCCGGGAAGAAGTCGTTTCGGTGTCTTCACATATTATACTAAACCAGTCTCTTGGAATTTTTAGAGTAGGTTGCACACACACGTCTCAGAAGTCACATGATTACGATCAAAATCTGTTCAAATTTTGCGCATCGTAACCGCGATTGAACGCGAATTTTCGTAATAAAATTCAACGATTGTGTAGCGTTCCACCGTTTCCCGTGCTTATATATGACAAACACCAACATATGACAACTGTCCAGCGACCAGCTGTCAAATAATATGCCTTTCCAACCGTACACCTCTTATTGATACACCCTTTATTTTCCACGATGCCTAGTTGTTGAGAGAATCGATGCAATATATTTTAGGAAATGGTCAATTTCTTTGGGAGTAGACAGTTGGATCAGAGGGTTGGAATAAAATACACCACAAGTCTGTTGGTCCTGATAGTATTCCCTCCTCCATTACCATTAAAATCTGTTCTTCCTTTCTACCCAAACCAAAATTTCGCATTCTTTCCTTTACTATTGTGGGTTCTTTGTACGAATGTAGAAAGTTTTGAACGTTGATTCATTCCTTAAGAGAGGAAGCGAAGCGAACCCTAAAAATTATAGCCCGATAGCCATTACTTTAGTGCTACCGAAAGTAATGGAAACTGCTGTAAACTGTAATAAATTTTTTCACTAGAGAACAAACACGTCATCGACGATCGCCAATACGGATTCCAAGGAAGATGAACCTGAGCGATCGTTGGAGTTCCTGTATCCATATATATGGCGAAGATCAAGTCCTTGTACTAGACGGTCTTTGACATAGTTTGGTGTGATTCCCTTTTAATTAAGTTGAAAACCATCGGCCCTTTAATGCTTCCCGTGTCCAGTGAATTGCCAGTTTTCAAACTGAGCCCTCTGTAAGAGTTGTATTATATGGTGTTTCATATTCTACGTACCCAAGCGATCCCGAGTCCCCCAAGGTTCAGTTTATCTATTTATTATTTCCATCAACAACCTTCTGTCATCGACTCTCAATCACATCAACAGCTTTGCAGATGACAGTATTTTTGATAAAATTTACGAATTTACATCTCTTGCGGAGCTAGGGTGTAGTCTAGTTGGTAGTATGTTGGTCTTATAATGCGAAGGTCGTGAGCTCAAATCCCGGTCGACGCAATATATAATTCCAGCACATTGCCTGCTTGGATATACCTTGGTCACCTCAATATACGAAAATGAAAAATTCGTAGAATGAGGGTTGTGCGAAGAGCTAACAATCCTTCCGCAATAAGTAATGAAAAGTGTTAAGGGACCTGAATGTCAGGAGGCCAAGGTCCGATTTGGGCTGTAGCGCCATTGTAGAAGAGTAGATCTCTCGCAGACACTCTGAAATATTCTTTAGCTTTCAGATGCAGCAAGGTATTTGCTTCGTTGAATACTGACCTCAATTTAATCATGAAATAAGGCATGGAGTTGCGTTCCTCAACCCGGTGCATTGACCGACACATTTTAATAGCAGAGAGTCGGATTGGTCTTGCTGCATCCAGCATTATGATTATAGAACCTTCATTTGAAATAAACAACGACCTCATCAGGCGTTAATGATTGTCGTCACAATAACAATCCATGTTACGAAAGAAACTGTGGCATGCAAACTTAGTGTCAGGCCGTTCTCGTTAAAAAAAAAAAAAATATGGTTGTATGGTCGAAAGTCGACTACTGAGGTGGAGTACATACAAGACTTTCGTACAATGGTCTACAAAAAATTGGCGCGAAAAGTTCGAGAAGCAAAAAAATCACGTGAGGTAATCGATAGAGCATCTCGTGGTATTTCCAAAACACCCATAATTTATTGCCATTGTACAATCCCCCGAGGAGTTATGCCTAAAGGAAGTGACTCCTGCAATCGCTTGATATGCATTTTTTGAGTAATCTCGTAAAGATGATTTCGAGGGTATAACTCCTCCGGTGATCGTCCAAAGACAAGATACAATTAGTGTTTTGGAAATGCCACGAGATGCTCTTTCGGTCGAAATTACTTATTTATTTCAATAATCGACAGGTTGCACTAAACCACTAATAATACGAGATTTTTCTTTACAATGCTTGCATTTATATTTCGTGTTGCTATATTCTCGTTTCTATTTTTTTTTTAATTTGTATAATTTTTATTATTGTTTATTATTTTTTTTACATCTTGGGATTGAGCTCTGCTTATCTCTCTCTGTACATTTACACCCAAATTTCAAAGCAAGAAATACTTGCACTTGTCGAGCGCAAGGTGCTACAAGGGCGAGAGCAGTTTCATTCTGTTCCGAGCATTTTTTCGACAGCGGGAGATCGCTCTGTACATCTTCCAATTGATTTTGCATTTGGGTACCTGCTCTAAACCGAAATTTATTTATATCTGGATAAAACTTTTGATCCAAGGGCATATCTTGTATTTTTGTTACGTTTATAGAAGCCCGGTATTGAATACAGCTAAAACAGCTGGTGAGCTAGCTGGCTTATCTGAATCCATCCAGTCCATTTACACTGAACACTCTGACGCTGAAATCGTTACCGCGGGCGATTTCAGTGTTCGCAACACTGCCTTACTTAAATATTCCTCCTGTACGGGCCAAGAGGGACTTGATACTGAGCTCTTTGCCCCATTGAGCGGTCTAACACAGATGGTAAGTCAGCCTACTCGTTTACCAGAAATTGCAGATCAATTCTCCAATCTTCTTGATTTATTTCTCACCAGCCAACCTGAGAAATACTCTCGCTCTCTCTGCCGATTGGAAATACGGATCACTTCTTGATTCGTGTCCAATTTTCTGTTGTAGCACTAAAACCGCTGCCAGTTGAGGCATCCCGCAAAACTGTTTGGCATTTTAAAAGAGCAAATTGGGGGGCGCCGAACGAGTTCTTCAATGCCTTCAACTGGAAATTGTGCTTCGATTCTAATGACTGCGATAAAGCCTGTAAACTTGTCTCTGAAAGGTATGAAGCTCTATATACCTTTTAGTCAAAAGAGAATCCGGCCGTCGAAGGACTCTTAATTCACAAATGAATGTCTCGCGGCAATCCAGGCTGAGAAACAATCGTTTCAAAATTTCCCAACTCCAGCTAACACAGAGCTTTATAATGCATCAAGAAATACCTGCAAATCCATCCTTAAACGTGTTAAATTTGATCACGACCAAAAACTTCGGCGGAAGATCTTTCTGGACTCTGCAAGGCTCAAGATCTTTCTGGTCTGTTGTTAAAACGGTCAACAAAAACTCCATCTCTTCATCAACATCGTTGATGGCGACCGTACTGTTATTGGTCCGATTGAGAAAGCTAACTTATTGGCAGTAAGTTTCGCGAGAAATTCCACGCTACCACCTTCAAACCAAACCCCATCTGGTTTTTCGCAGCCTCCGCTTCATTTCCGCATGCGTCTCATATTCAGGATCCTGCAAAAGCTCAATGTTCACAAGTCCTAAAATGTGCTCCTCTCCTCTGGCTAAACCCATTCGCAATCTTTTTCACCTGGGTGCTTTCCACGATTGTGGAAAGTCGCGAATGTTTAGCTAATTCCCAAGAAAGGAAGCAAAGCTAACTCCGCTAATTACCGCCCGATAGCCATCACTTCAGTGCTATCGAAAGTGATGGAAACTGCTGTCAATCGCATAATCATTCACTATCTCGAGGATAAACAGCTCATCTACGATCGCCAATACGGTTTCCGTTCTGAAAGGTCGACGGGAGATCTCTTGATCTACTTGACGGAACGTTGGAACTCTTGCTTGCACAAATATGGCGAAGGTCAAATTCTTGCTCTTGACATTGCAAATGATTTTGACAGAGTTTAGCATGAATGTCTCCTTGTAAAGCTAAAGGCCATTGACATCGATGGATTGAGAGTTTCCTATCCGAACGCACTATACGAGTCGTATTAGATGGCGTTACTTCTTCCTCTTTCCCAGCTAATTCTGGTGTTCCTCAGGGTTCTGTCCTATCGCTTATTCTGTTTGGTATTCATTAACGACCTTTTGTCTTCTACTCTCAATCCAATCCATAGATTTGGGCTGGGGCACCAAAAACACATCTTGCGCTGCTCGATAGAATGAATTCAAAAACACGCGTTCCGACTAATTGGAGATGACACCAATACGATTTCTTTTGACTCCCTTGAGCATCGTAGGAACGTTGCAGTACTCAGCATTTACTATCGCTATTTTCATGGTAAATGTAGTGCGAAACTTAGATCACTCATTCCTCCACTTTACAGTTTTCTCCGAAATACTCGTGAAGCTAAACACGCGTACGAGTTTGCCATCAACCCTATTCCTACTCGTACAGTGAAATATAAACAGTCATTCATCTCCCGAACGTCCAGACATTGAAACGCACTGCCTGCTAGCATATTTCCAAGGAAGTATAACCTTCAGCGCTTCAAAAATAATGTCCATCACTATTTCCGTCTCTCTCCCCAAAAATTCCCATAACTCTACCAAATTTCATCCTCTTCCGATACCGACATAACTGTGCAATGCATTAAAGGGTGACCCCCTAAATTATAATCGGTGCTTTAAAAAAACGTACGCTCTTAAAAGAAAAACGACCTCCATTGCAATGTTGCAATAAAATCTGATAGATAATAAAAATTTTCATCACTTTTCTTCATTCGCATTATGTCGATAATCTCAACTTTTTCGGTGTCATAACGATAACAAACTACTAAATTTTTATTTTTATTTTTGCATCGAATTGAACTTGATGAATTATTGAATCCGATCGATTGTGAGCGTCTTAAGAAAATATTGCGATCTATGGTATCTAATTTAATTGCAATCGAACAGATTGCAATTCAAAAATTTCAATACGAAAACATTTCACGATCAGAATTCGATTTATATTGGCGTCAAATTGTGGGTTGAGTCTGAAGACTTCTTTCAAGTTTCCTAAGTGTTTATCTTAATCAGATAGTTTATTAGGTTTTCGTATTACGTCACGAAGCGGTTATGGCCGTATAATATGTCTTGTGTGGTAAACTATTAATACGATTTTATCATGATCAAAATTTTCATAATCGTTGTTGATTATCGAATTGCCAAAGATGAGAAAAAAATTTAATACACTTTAAGCGTGTAATAACTATGTTAAGTTCAAGGCTAAATTTAGTTGGATATTTGCTTGAACTAATTATTAATATTAACGATTCTTGAAGTCTGTCTTTAAAACAAGTTATTGCTTAGTTTTACTCAATAATTTCAACAACTTTATTAATCATAATGCAATGCATCAAACTAGCTATACACAGCCATGACCACTAATAACTCCTTATCTTGCAATAATCCCATTATAGCTAGATGATTTTTCCTCCGCGAAATCACACAAAGTCCAATTTTTCTGAAAACATTTCCTAATGACACGGTTCAACGGTTAGGTTGACGGGAAAATTGTTTAGTATATACTCGTACGTACGATAGATACGCCACGAGAAGTCTGTTCAAAAATAAGTTACTTGGCAATTACGATCCGAGAATGGTCAACATTTATATAGAGCACTATAGGATACACGTAACGTTGAAATTAAACAAAATAATAACATAGGAACGTGAGCCGTATACACCTGCAACGAGATTTAAAAAGAAAATCAGCGAAACAACTGCATTTTGTGTTTAAGTTATAAATCTTAAAAATTGTTCATTAAATTTGTTCCGTATTAAGAAATCAAAATGAATGTACCACCGATATGCCGCCGATACGGACATAGCACTTATAGACATTATTGCAGTTCCATTTGGTGATACGTCAGAAATTGCCCATAGTTTTAGCCGATTATATGTTTATGTTTTATTGATTTAATTCAAAGATTTCTTTGTGGGGTTTGGACATAAATTTTGTGTTTTTTTGTTTTCCTAAACAAATATTTATTTACAATAATGGAGAAAAAAATTCGAATTTTGAATAGTTTTATCATAGTCCGAAAGTCATTTAACTTACGTCATCTCATTCAGTTTAAAATTTTATTTGAAGCGTAACTAAGATAGTAGTGACCATTTAAATTTTTAGTCTGGCCTACCACGGAATCATTTCAAAAGTTAAAAAGGTAAAAAAAGCTTTTACGTTTTTTGATTTATTTCTCTGATTTCAACACCAGAACGTGATAAAAATTTTGTCCTGAATGTTCATTTTTGGGTGAATTGTTGATTGGGTAAGTGAGCTCCATTACCTAAATTTAGGGGAGTGTCAATCATGATTAGGTGGGGGAGGGAAAGACTCAGATACTTGGTAATATCTCCACTACGAATGCTGATAGGAAGCTGAGGTACAGCTATAGAGGGGGTTATGGCATAAACTCTAAAAATATTTTTTTTTTTATCCATATGCGTCCGAAAAGGAGGGGCTAAAAACAAATTGTCGGCCGAATTGTTTTTTTTTTTTCAAATGATTATATCTTCGGAACTACTTGAGCTAAAAAATTCAGATTGTAAGACCAATTAGGTGGCATACTATTCTATTCTATACAGCCCAAATCGGACCTTGGCCTCCTGATATTCAGATTCCCTAACATTTTTCATTACCTATTGTGGAAGGTTTGTTAGCCCTTCGCACAACCCTCTTTCTACAAATTTTTCATTTTCGTAGATTGAGGTGACCAAGGTATATCCAAGCAGACAATATTGGAATTAAATATTGCGTGGACCGGGATTTGAACTCACGACCTTCGCATTACAAGACCAACACGCTACCCACTAGGCTTTACCCTAGCTATTAGGTGGCATACAGTTTCACTATAATCAACTAAAAGGGAGGCCAAAAATTGTAGGAGGATTGCCGGGGGATGTGCAAAGAAAACCACCTAAAAACTAATATCTCAACTGCACTTTTAATGCACTTTTCAAAATGTGGTTATATCTCAAAATTAAATACAGGTATTAAGTTAAAATTTTGCCAGATTGTAAAGCTGTATGATCGATCTATAATTTTCGTAAAAATTTTAATATGGGTGTGTAAAGGGAGCGATTTGATGGACCAAATTATCGAAAATTATCACCACTTCTTATATAAAGATCTGTCAAAAGATAAAAAGTTCAAATTTTGCACGTGCAATTAACCACTTGATACAAAAAAATATAATTTGAACCAGAACTATTATCCACCAAAGGGGGTTCTAACATGCACTAAATCTTTCACGTGTATTGAAAAAACTCAAAATTTTTGCATGAAATTTTAAGCTACAAATTTAAAAATTTTCTAAAATTTTAAAAATTTAAGATATTAACTGGTCAAATAGCTTCAAAATTTCTACCCCCTCCTGTACAAAAGTATTTTTTCGACCGTTTTGAAGAAATCAATTATCACAAAGCTGACTTAAAATTTCGCACAACGAATTTTTAAAATATTTAAATTAAAGTTGCATTAACATTTTACTTTATTATTATAATAATAAAGTATTGTGATCGACACAAAAAAAAAAAAAAAAAGTTTGCTACCCTGAAATTTTTTTTTTCGCGTTTCATGACTAAATTAGCCTAAAAATGCAAAAAAAAAAAATCCGTCTGTCTGTACGCCGTCCGCCGTACGCCGACGTGTACGCTCAGCGCACATTAACTCCCAAACCCTTCAAGATAGAAAGTTCATTTTTGGAGGGATTGTAGATAGTTGCGGATGTCAGGCGGATACCCATTTTGTGGGGTGTACGGGTTCAGGGGGAGGCGGGGGGAGCGCTTAAACCGAAAAATACGAATTCAAATATCTCAACCATGGTAACAGCTAAGAAGCTAAAACTCAACATACATATAGAGGGGTTTGTGGGACAACTTTTAAAAATAATTTAATTTTTTTATCCATTGGAGTGTGAAAAAGGGGGGCTAAGAACCAATTGTCGGCCGAATTTTTTTTTCAAATGATTATATCTTCGAAATTACTTATCGTAAAAAAATCATATTTAGAGACCGTCAAGGTGGCTTATAGTTCCATTGGAAACAGCTCAGAAAGCGGCTAATTATTGTAAGGGGGAGGGTCAGGGGGGGTGCAAAGAAAAACACTTAAAAATTAATATCTCAACTATCTTTTAAGCTATGTAATTGAAACTTAAAAGGTATATTAAGCTATACTAGGCAAATACAAAAAAAAATATAACATGTCGAAATAATAGTAGTGGGGGGAAATGGGGAACATTTCAAAAATGGCGCACTTTTTAAAATTGTAAATCCTTATATCTCAAAAAATAGTACAGATATTAAATCAAAAATTTGTCAGATTGTAGAACTACATAATGGTTAATTTTGGTAAAAATTTTAAGCTGGGAGGTGTAAGGGGAGGGAGGTGATAAGCAAAAATATCGAAAATTTTGAGTGATTTTTTTAGGGCTCTAGTGAAAGATAAAAAGTTAAAATTTTGCATGTGAATACCTATATTTAATGTACATAGAAAAATAATATTAACTTGATCCATATTTATTATAAACCGACTCCCCCGGTCTAACGTGCACAAGGTGTTTCATGTGCATTGAAAAAAACACATAAACTGAAAATTTTTGAGTGAAATTTTAAGGTAGAAACTTGAAAATTTGCGAAATGCATTTAAAAAAAATCCCTAAATATACAAAATATTAACTGGTCGAAAACCTTTAAAACTTCTACCCCCTTCCATACAAAATAATTTTTTCGACCATTTTCAAGAAATCAATTATCACCTAACCATTAAAAGCTATCAAATTCAAATTTTGCAAAACAACTTACAAAAATAATTAAAATGAAATTGCGTTCAAAGTTTTAAAATCGCGCTTGCCCTTCTACCCCCTCCCATACAAAAGTATGATTTCGACTAATTTCATTAAATCAACTAATAACCAACAAACTAAAAGCTATGAACTTGAAATTTCGTACGAGCATCTAAAAACAAAAATGAAAGAAAATTGCATCACAAGTTTGACGATTCCCCTACCTCCTCTACCCCCTCCCATACAAAATTATTTTTTCGAGCATTTTTAAGAAATCAGTTATCAGCTAACTCTTAAAAGCTATCAATTTCAAATTTGGCATAAAAACTTATAAAAATAATTCAAATGAAGTTGCTTTAAAAGTTTTGAAAGCGCGCTTGCGCTTCTACCCCCTCCCATACAAAAGTATGATTTCGACCATTTTCATTAAATCAACTAATAACCAACAAACTAAAAGCTACGAGCTTGAAATTTTGTACAAGCACCTTACAAGAGAAACGAAATAAAACTGCATATCAAATTTTACGATTCCCCTACCTTCTCTACCCCCTCCCATACAAATGTTCGGTTTCGTGAATGTAAAGTTCGCCGAATTTTATGAAAATTCTATGCAACTTCGTCTATGAAACACATTCTATACAGAGAATATTGGACGTGATTCAAGTAATTAATTAAAAAGCTATTAACATCCACCCACCGTTACTATTATCCCTACTCCTCCCCTCATAAAAACCCAAACTTACAGACACGAATGAAATATTGTTAACAGTCCTGCCCAAGAACTCCCTTTCACTTACTCTTCCCTAACCACTCTAACCTGCATATTGACTTTCCACTCATCCGCAACTTGTCCCAAGAATAATAAAGTTTCGCCCGACTTGTTGGCAGTTTATTTGATATCCCTCTTGCCCTTCTGCCACCACCCATACAATTATGATTTAATTAAATCAACTAATAAACAACAAATTAAAAGTTACGAACTTGAAACTTGTCTCAAAAATAATAAAGTTGCGCCCGATTAGTCGGCAGATATTCTTACGAAAATTAATGAAAATAATTTTCAGAAACTGTGGTGCTTGTATGCTCGAGTGTGGTGTGATGATTTAAATAAGATTTTTTTTCCAATTGACTTTTATTCAACATCATGTTTTATATCTTTATCAAGTTCTTCAAAAATCGAAGCAAGAAGTTTTCACGCCTGAAGATTAGCTTGAGCAGCGGAGCCATTAAAGAAGAAAAAGCTACTTTTTGGATTGCCCTTTTGTTATTTACTGTAAAATTATTTTAATTTCTTTATTAAACTAAAAAAGAAAAAACTATTACAGTGCCTAATCTGTAATTTTATTGTGACTATCAATATTCTTGACAATCTTAGGTACAATTTTCGGAAGAAGATATATTTTTGGGAATAGTTTTTCAAAATTTCCCAGCATTATCTTATGTTTGTGGACTTCAAGAAGATTTTCGACACCATTAAGCGAGATTACATATGGAATGCTTTGCATAGGAGAGGTATTCCAGACAATATCACGGCTAACATTTAAGAATACGACGGAGATGCAAGATGTCGCGTCTTAGAGAGAGAAAAGATGTCCGAGAGATTTTCTGTTTAAACGGGTGTCAGACAACACTGCATATCACCAGCCCTGTTTCTGGTGGTTATAAATGACATATTGAAAGCTGCACTGGAAGGTGGGGAGGATAAGGGTCTTCAGTGGGACTGTTTAATATCTTAAGTTACCTTGATTGTGCTAATTATGTGTATTTACATGCATATTACAGTTCAATGGCATAAAAAGCTTCTGCGATTCCAGTAATATTACCTTTGAAGCCTGGCCACTCCAAGGACTCGAACTGATCCATTAGTATCAAAGCTATGCACGACCTTAGACTGAAGTGGGTGGCAATCCACAAAAGCCGAACCAAAAGCTTAAAACCTGGTACCCCCCAAGGCATGTCGCTTCGGTGGTATGCTATAAGGTATACGGGCTCTACGAGACTATAGCCATATAGTTTTACAGAACAACATCCATTTTCTGATGAACTGAAACACTGAGAAGAATTAGGCGTATTAGTTGCAAGACCAAAGTGTGGACCAGAGGTGGAGCACGAGACACCCAAGGGATCGAAATTGGGAACAAATGTTACAATGAAGTAGAGGCTAAATTTTGTGAAGATGGCAGATACGCAGAAAGTAGTGTCTGGGAGATCGAAATATACCGCGTGTACAGAAAGAGTGAAGTATGGACTCCAGGAGCAAAATCTGAGGAGAGTTAAGATGAGAAAATCGAAATACATTGCGTGTACCGACAGATGTGATGTATAGCAGGGCCCCGATGGAACGAAACCCGATGCACAAGTTGAGTGTAAGGTTCAAACAGCTAGCGATCATAAATGCAAAACTGGCTGTGTATGGTAGTGTTGGTTGCGTATGTGGAAAGAGAAGTGACCAAAGGGACCGAAGTGCACTGCAACTTGAGATGAAGATATTAAAGTAATGAACCAAAGGGATCGAAATCAGAAGCAAAAATGGTGGTAACATATGATGGATCATCTCGCGTCATATATAGTGGAGTGGAGTCAGAAACTGATACGACATGGCTTAGGTGAATTGGCAGATCCATCGTTGAGGTCCCTTTGGGTATAGGTAATGGCAACGGTTAGAACACATTGCGGGCAGCGAAGCTTGGAACTTGTTCCTTGTTTTTCGACGTGGAGTTAAGTTATGACCGGGCGTATTGATTCTCAGATAGGCCGTGATGTTAGATGGGTCTCGCATCCAGCAGTTGTGAATGCATGTAAAGCAGGGAGCTGAGGAAACGAAACTAGATGCACAAACTGAGTGTAAGGTTCGAACAACTAGCGGTCATAAAATGAATGCTTAATACAGAACTGGCTGTGAATGGTAGTATTGGTTGTGCATGGTAGATATGTGGAAGAGAGTAGTGGCCAAAGGGAATGGAGTGCACTGGAACTCGAGATGCAGATGTCAAAGTAGTGAACCGAAGGGATCGAGATCCGAAGCGAAAATGGTGGTAACATATAATGGCGTCATACATACCAGGAGTGTAAATATGAAACCGCAATTTTTTTGCAAAAAAAAACACTTATTGTTTGGAAATGAAAAGGAGTATTTTATTCAAAGTATAGCCCTTCGCTAGCTATACATTTTCCCCATCTCTCTGGTAATGTGTGCCAAAAAAACTGTTGGTCTTTTGATGAAAACCAGTCATCGAGCCATATTCGTACATTTTCGTAGGAAGTGAAGCGCTGCTCAGCAAGTGCGTGTCCCATCGATGCAAACAAATGGTAATCAGACGGAGCCAAGTCTGGTGAGTAAGCGGCATGGGAAAGAATTTCCCAACTGAACGACTCTATCATTTCTTTGACCAGTCTAGCTGTGTGCTATGGTGCATTGTCATGAAGCAAAATCACTTTGTTTTTTCTCTGCTGGTATTCTTGGCGTTTTTCACTCAAAGCTTGATTCAATGCAATCATTTGTTCAGTGCTAACGGTTTCACCAGGTTTCAGTAGCTCATAATAAATCACATCCTTCTGATCCCACCAAACGCAGAGCATTGTTTTCCGGCCATAGCGATTTGATCTTGCAGTTGATGTCGGTGGTTGACCTGGAGTTACCCATGATTTTTTCCGCTTCGGATTCTCAAAATAAATCCACTTTTCATCGCCAGTCAGTCACAATTTGATGGAGAAATGACTTTCTTTTGTATTTGGCGAGCAGCATTTCGGAAGTGGTTTTTCTGTTTTCCTGTTGTCTTTCGTTGAGACCATGTGGGACCCATTTTCCTATCTTGTGGATCTTTCCCATGGCTTTGTATGGCGACGGCTGCTCGTGTTACGTTTAACTGATCTGCCAGTTGTTGTTGCGTTTGAGCGTCGTCCTCATCCAACAATGCTTGCAATCTGCTGTCTTCAAACTTTTTCGGTGGTTTTCCACGTTCTTCGTTTCTCACGTCAAAATTTCCACTTTTGAAGTTTTTAAACCACTCAAAGCACTGTGATTTACCAAGAGCATGATCACCGTAAGCATCGACAAGCGTTCGATGCGATTCAGCAGCAGTTTTCTTCAAATGGTAACAGAAAATTAAAGCTGCCCGCAAATCGTAGTTTCGCGGTACAAAGTTTGACATGTTCACTGTTATTAAAAACTATTCTGTCGTATGAAACTTGAAGTGTTATGAGTTGACAATCTTTTTCCGATGTCAAAACAAGAAAATGGCGCCACTGACGCGTTGACCAGTGAGGCCCACTGTGATCAAATTCCGTTTTCATATTTACACCCCTGGTAGTGGAGAGGAGACAGGAACTGATGCGACATGGCTTAGGAGAATTGACACATCCATGGTTGACGTAATGGCGATAGTTAGTCTACATCGCGGGCAGCGAAGCTTGGAACTTGTTCCTCATTTTTCAACGTGGAGCCCAGTTACGACCGGGCGCATTGATTCTCAGATAGGGTTCTCGTATCTAGCAGTATGATGTATGCGAAACTGAAAATGAGTATAAACTCCTGCCTCAAAAACAATCCGTGCTGATAATGACGACCGTGAAATAAACTGTTAATTGATGGCCTCGGCCTGAGCATTCACGATAAACTAAATACATAGGAACCTGCAACTAAACAGTAGCGAATGCTATTCCAACATACTTTCATAACTCCCGGATCGTACGTTATCAAACAGTACGTTTATATCGAGACCGTGGTTGCAGCAAATTTATCCCCTCGTAAATCACAACTGATCATGCTAAGAAATCAGTATCGCTTTTCTTTGGTTCCATGATAAATTAAATTTATTCCTTACAGTTCCATATTTGTAATTTTTGATTCAGCAAGACCCGATTTATGTTGGAGTTAGGTTTGGTGCATAAATTTTAACATCATATGGAAATGGTTCTACCGGGTTGGCTAGGCACACAATGCTCAATGACTTCCCACTGGAATCATCTAATGAAATTCGTGTTCTGAGAGTTGTCCTCAGCAAAAAATTTGATTTCGCGAAACATATCGCAAAACTGGATGTCCGTTATTTCAAGTATTTCAAGTTTCCCATATGTGCAATCCTATTTCTTCTTCTTCGATTGAAGTATTCTTAACCAGAGTATCTCTAATTACGAAAATTGCCAATTTGAGAATCTTTCCAAAAATGACAAAAGTTGATATAAGAAAAGTTTTCATTTATGGAAGCTCTACTTTCTAAGTTTTACTAAGAATATTTTCTGATCCGTCTGAAAATACGGCAAATGCCTCCTTCCGCTTCCGGTTGACAATCACAACCAAAGCAATGGGATTGTCCTTTTGAGAACACTCCCAATCTTTTCTGTTGATGTTTGCCAACACATACAGATGTTTGTCAACACATACAGACACACTCATAGACAGACGTCTCAACCAAATCTATTTTGCAACCTTAAATAGCGAAAAAATGGAAGAGGTGCAAGATTTTTGTTATCTCGGAAGCATTGTCAGCATGGATGGCGGAGCCGAAAAGGATATTGAGGCTCGTCTAAATAAAGCTTGTTAGGCCTTCGGTATCCTTTCCCTTTTCTGGAGGTTACGCGAGATCTTCCTTCGCACGAAGCTGTGAGCTTTTTGCATGCGTCAAATCCGTGTTGTTATATGGTTGTACTACATGAAAAGTGACCGTTCGACTTACCAAGAAACTACAGACCTTCGTGAACCAATGTCTCCGACGCATTTTAGGAATATTCTGGCCAGAAGTGATCTCCTACGACGAACTTTGGAGTACAACTCGCCAGACTAAAATAGGTATTGAGATTCAACGGCGAAATTGGCAGTGGATCGGTCATACTTTGAGGAAACCAGAGCGAAACATCGCCAAACAGGCTCTGGATTATAATTCTCAAGGAAGACGTCGGGTTGGTCGACCATGTAACACATGGAAGCGAGCAGTTGAACAGGAGGCCAGAGGGATAAACAAGTCCTTGCAACCGCTTGGAAAAAAGTTGTTTCTGTTCTATTCCCCTATAGGGGATCTTAACAGGAATTTGATTGATTGAAGGTATACTCAAGTAGGCAGTGTGCTGGAATTATGCGTCGACTGGGATTTGAACTTACGACCTTCGCATTGTATACCTACTCGCTATCCACTAGGCTACACCCTAGCCCCAGTTCACCCATTTTACCGCCTCCGAAATATGTATATACGCAATTTTGAAAAATACGTTGCATTGATTTCCTTAATTTGGCCAGATTTGTTAGTTACATAACAAGCATCGTTTCACTTTAAGCCTATATTTATCGCGATATCGTGGAATATATTTTGCGTATTTCAATATTTTCATTTCTGTATTGTTCCTTCAATCTTCTTTCTAAAATCTAAATAAACCCGATACTTACAGTATGTCAACTAATTCTTTGCAAAGTGAAAAAAAGTCATAAAAATTCATTTGGAAGTGAAAATTGATTAACAAAAACGAGTTTTCTTTCTGTTTTTCTTTCAATATATTATTAAGGTAAGTATTAGTTATTAACATGAATTACAAAAAAATTAAATTTCGACATAAAACATGTAAAAAAAAAAACAAAACCAAAAAGCCTCCAATATTGAACTGTCAATTAATTCTTTGCAAAATGTAAACACATGTTCGATTTATAACTGAATCTGAAAAACTATGATACTAATAGTATTAATATTTGGTATGGTGGCCATAAGCATCCATGACTGCCTTCAGACGACGCGACATTGACTGTATAAGGCCCTTTAAGTCGTAATATTCCGGAATTTTCTGCCATTCTTCTTGAATTGCTTTGATTAAAGCATTTTTATTGGTAGGTCTGCGTTTAGCCACTTTCTTCTTTAGCAAAGCCCACAAATTCTCTATACGATTGAGGTCCGGACTCACCGGCAGGTGCATCGAAAACTTTACTGCAAGAGTACAGCAGCCAAGTCCTGCACACCAACGATTTATGTTTGGGGTCATTATCCTGGTACAGCTTGGACTTTAGTTTATTTGCGTTGCGAGGATCAACAAACCCAAAATTCATCGCGCTCCGTGACAATTCATTTTTCAGAATGTCTAAGTAGTACTCCTTCGTCATAATTTCATTAAAAATCCGCAGCTCACCAACGCCTTTGGATGAGATACAACCCCACACCATTACCGAAAGCTTGCCAAACTTTACTGTTGGTATGATGTTCTTCTGCAGCAAGGCTGTATTTGGCTGTCTCCAAACTGTGCTGGGTCCATCATGACAATATAACAATATTTTAGTCTCATCACAAAAAATAACGTCATTCCAGTACTATGCGGGCTTGTTTACGTGAGCAATAGCAAAGTTCAGCCGCCTTTCAATGTTAATAGTAGAATGCAATGGCTTCTTTCTGGCTACATGTGCTGAGTAATTATGTATTCTAAGAACTTTTCTTACCGTCTCATGGCTCACGTCCTTACCGCAATCCTTTTTCATGTCCAATGCTAACTGCCTCAGTGTTGTGTGCGGATTATCGCTAATCGTTTTTAATATTTTAGAATGATCGCGTTTTGTGAGCTTTGGTGGTCTGCCTCCAGAATTGTTTAGGTGCAGACGATTTTCTTTCTCGACACGCTTAATGATATTATATACGGTCCTTAATTTAATACCAAACATTTCCACCAATTCTTTAGCCGTTTTTCCTTTAGAGTGGTTGTAATAAACTAACTAAATTAAATTTTCATCAACTCGTTTGCCGGGCATTGTTGAAACTTCGATTTTTCCGATATGTGCGTTTGCCCAAGGCATAAATTACAATGAAAGCAATAAAGGAACGTATACTAAAGCAGCACGTGTTAATTTTTCTCGAATTTGATCTACCGTTAGTTAGTTTCGTGTCTTTTCCACGTACATGTTTACATTTTGCAAAGAATTAATTGACAGTTCAATATTGGAGGCTTTTTTGTTTTTTTTTTTTTTTTATATGTTTTATGTCGAAATTTAATTTTTTTGTAATTCATGTTAATAACTAATTCTTACCTTAATAATATATTGAAAGAAAAACAGAAAGAAAACTCGTTTTTGTTAATCAATTATCACTTCCAAATGAATTTTTATGACTTTTTTTCATTTTGCAAAGAATTAGTTGACATACTGTATCTACATATTATAATAATGATATCTGCCGCATTACTATCTATTAATCAAACACCTTTGTTTGATATCTTTGAACGTGCTATGCAAGTCCATCCAGAATCTAAAACTAAATAATAATAATTTATCGTTTCGGCCTAGAATAGTGAAAATTTATGCAACATCCGTTGAAATTAATTAATCATCTTGTAACAACATCATTACTACCGTAGAAGGTGTTTTGAACTTTTAAACGATTAATGATTCTTATTAGAAGAGTCGTAGGTGGATACGTGTCAGCTAACTCGTATGTTAGAATTTTAAGAGAAGTATAAATTTTCATTGTCAGAAAAATAAATGTTTATTCAAAGTAAATTTTGTTGTATGTATTTTGTTTTAAACGCTATCCCATATTTAATCATAAAACTCATCGAGCCCGACATGGATTTACTTTGATCTTTGCTGATAATTTAAACTTTTATATTATGAAAAATAATATTTTCAATCAAATCTGACCGTTTTATTATCATCAAATCTATAGTTATAAAGCTTCATAAAATTATGAATTTTGTAGTCAAACATAAATCAATGAGACGCGATATTAAGAAATCGTAAGTACTACCGCTAACATCTGCCAGTTAAGTAGTTTTTAATTACTATTACAAGAAATAAAAAATTTCTTAAATTTCCATATGCTAGCTATTAAGCAAACGAAAAATAAATTAATAATGAACATCAAGTTCGGATATGTCAACTTATTGTCAAAAAATTTGACATGTCTTTTACGTATTTTGTAATTATTGCATAAATTATGAAAAAATGTTTTACGCAAAAAATTCATTACAAACTTGAACTTATGGGAAAAAAAAATTATTCCAAAATTTGTTCTTATTTTAAAATTTTTTGCGTTAGGAATGAATTATTTAATGCAATCGAAGCTCATTTTTATGTCAAGGTATTAAAATTCACTTGTGATTATCTTCAAAAACAAAAGCAAAAGAAATGAAATTAAGTATTTTAGATCATCAGTTTCAAATTCAAACAGCACTTTAAAAAAACTTAATAACACTCTTATGACTCGATTGATAATGAAGTTATGGTTTTAGTAGAGATAATTTAAATATGCTGCAAAGTGAGTTTGGGTTCATTGTAGCCAGCTGTAAGACTAGAAGCTTCCTCTTTTGTATCTATTAATTTGAAAAAAAACCTAATAGTTTTACGATTGGGCGTAAGGACCAATCATGCGATACTCTAAATGAAAGAGAATTTTTTGATTTCAAGAAATTTTATATGGGAAGTGGTAGAAGGCGTGATGGCATTGAACCAATTTATTCACACCATGTTAGAGTTGCTATCGGAATGTTTTGAACAAAATTTAAGCTTCAAAAATTTAATATATACTGAGAAAAGTTAGTGTATTAGATTTAGTGAAATTGTGCAGTTTGTATGGGAGGTGTTGGAAGGAGCGTGGGGCTTTCAATCATTTTTTTTTCAGAAATAACTATAAACATCATGATTTGATATGTTTTAAAAATGCAGATCAGTAGCATTCATATGTATTTTTCAGGAAAATCTACATTTGTAAAGCTGTGAAATTGTATCATGGGGGGGGGGGGGGTATAAGAAGTATTGCTAATTGTCAATTTTTTTCGGTCATTCTAATAATTATAAATAAATATTTTGTGCACAATTTCAGCACTGAGTAAATTGGTTTAGAGCATTTCATGAAAAACTGCAGTTTGTATGGTAGATGGAAGCAGAAATGGGGGAATTCAAATAATTCTTATACCGCAAATATAGATTGCTATAAAAATAATATGTTACAAATTTCAGATCAATAGCTTGTATACTTTTTGAGAAAATCTGTTTATTGTCAAATCCCGAAATTATGTCATTCTGTATGGGAGGGGGTAGAAGGGGTACAGCGATTCGGCCTGTTCACGAACTTGCCCTTACTTTTTTATCAAAAGCAACGTGTACAAAATTTGAACTTTCTGCCTCAACCCGTTCTCGAGCTAGAGAGGACACGGACAGACATCCGTATTTGAGATTTTTGAGTGATAATGTGAACTTTTGTATCATTCATTTTTTTCTCCGAGCCTTATTTCATAGCGTTACAAGCTACTTGGCAAACTTATAATACTGTTATAGATCTGGTAACCACGCACTATTGATCTTTCCCGAACAGTCCCCTAATATGTAAAAAGCCATAATCAAAGATCTAGAACCTTCCGTTATAGTATATACATACACCGACGGAACGGTATACTCCAAGATGTAGGCAATTAAAGATCTAGAGCTCTCCCGAATAGACACACAGCCAACGACACCTGACGGAAGCTTCGAGAATTGGGAACTGGTATAAAAGCACGAAGCTGTCAGATGGAAGGCAGTTATTCAGCGACATTCATGAAAGACGCGAACCAGTAAAGTGCGATAGTAAAACACGCGACGGTGTTGTCATAAAAGGCGATAGAAAAACACGCAGCGGTGTTGTCATAAAGTGCGAAGTGATCGGGAAATTATATTAGAGTGCGAATAAATAAATTATCACTTATTTTTAAACGAATTGTGTTTTACTTGAAATCCCGGCGAACCCCTAGCTCGCAACAATACTCTCAAATTTCATATAGAGTATAATTAGAAATTATATTTCAGGAACTAAAAAAAATTTTCAGTGGGAGATGTACTGACAGTACTTCCAAAACAGCTGAAAATCATCAACATGTCGAAAATCAAATGCACCAAGTGGAACGCCATTTTTTTTCACAGAGCGTAATCCTTTAGTTCTGGGTGTAGCCTAGTGAGTAACGTGTTGGTATATAATGCGAATATCGGGAATTAAAATCTCGGTCGACGTATAATTCCCGCACACTGCTTACGTGACATATCTGGGTCACATCAGTCTGCGAAAATAAAAAATTCGTAGATTGAGGGTTGTGCGAAGATGTAACAACTTTTCCACAAAACGAAATACATGTTATTTTCTTCTTTTTTTTTACAGAATGTAGTGTTGAAGGCAATATTTGCCTTTTTTTTACAGAATGACCTGTGTTATAGGCAATATCTGCCTTTATGTGCAATGCACAAAAATATTCATGGAGGGAAGTAATATAATGGGGAAGGTAGGGAAGGGGAGTTTAAAAGACCGTAACGAGTGAGACTTGATAGTCAGGAGGCCAAGGCCCAATTTGGGCTAGAGTTCCATGTAAAAAGGAGAAGAAGTCCTTTTGCAAATCTATGGAAGTTATGTTGGGAAAAAAATTAATTAATAAAATAAAAAAAATAAAAAAACGTGTAACACCATAACTAGAATAATAGGAGTACTAGGTGTCTCCTGAATAACGTGCATTTCGGACATAAATATCGAGGCGAAAATGCTTTCCTAGAAGAAACTACGAGAAAGGTGTCGTTTAGTAGCTAACAGCTAGTAAGCCCCCCATCTACCACCGCCATCTACATATGTACATCCACGAGCTCTTACTATCAAACAAGACGAAACATACATCTCTCTTCCAAAATGCTCTTCTTTCCTTCTTCTATCTCAACATACTTATTCCTCACATCATAAATAATTCACCAATGCTAAAAAAACGAACATCGAGGCTGGTTACGTGTTTATACGTATGCGCCGCAACCCCAGACTGGGGTGTTTTACGCAATAGTGTCGAAGATTTTGCTGTTATTGAGCCTGCTCGTTTGATGAACAATCATGATGTACAATATCAGCACTAGAAAACGAGCGCAACTCGTCGGTGATGATAGTGTTACATGTCAGCTCTATTTGCTCATCGCATGAACACTGATGCAAATAAGTGCACGCATACGAACATTTGCTGGGAAATAAAGAACACCTGTGACCAACAACAAAATATAAGCGCAAACATCGAATGTTTAAGGTTTGAAGACCATTCAACGGAACACCTAAAAATTTTTTGCCGAGAAAGCTACAACAATGATGTATAGATTCGGCCGGCAGGGAAATGATTCGGACGACAAAGAATGATTCGGCCGAAATAGAAATGATTTGGCCGAAAGAGAAATGATTTGGCCGACAAGAACGATGTGAAAAAGGATAGCGGGTGTAGGTGGAGAAGTCAGTCCGGATAGCCGAGTTGAATTCAGAGCATCGCGTGACGAATTCGCGATAGAGTGGAAAACGATAGAGGAGTCCGAATTCAACAGTCGACGGGCCAGTCGACGTTTGGAAAGCGAAAGAGTAAAGATTGGAAAGCGATAATTTGTGAGCGAAAAGTGCAAAGCGATTTAGTTGAAATATAATTAAATAAAGTTTTACGGTTAAATTAAAGTGAACTTGTTAAACTAGCAGTTTTAATTTTACTTGAAATCCAGCGACTCCTTGCGTACTGCAATGGCAACCGCTCGAAATACTGTTCAACATTTTTCTTCATCTTTCAAAATAGTTTGAACAGAACATTTAGACTTTTACGCATAGGACATCGAGACTAAAAATACATATGTACATCAGCGATAACTTTTTCCGTCGAAAGGTCTGCTTTAGTCGATAGACATGAGATGAGTTCATCAGATTGATGTGCTCAACATCCTTTCTTAGATTACATTGGGGAAATATACAGAAGCTAAAGTATGTTTCACCAAAGCTTCAAGTAGCTCAATAAGGGCGGAACAACCACCAGCCTAAGTATAGCCTAATAGGAAACTTTTTGGTCCACAATGCGAAGATCGTGGGTTCAGATCCAGAACACAACTTGCGTGGGTATATCTGGGCCACACACGATGTTGTGCGAAGGGCTGACAACCTTTCCACAATAACAAATAATGCTAAAGAACCTGAAGGTCAGGAGGCTGAGGCCCGATTTGAGGTGTAGTGCCATTGCAGAGAAAATGCTAGAGCGATTTTGAATGATAAAAGTCTAGCAGTTTATTGGTTAGTATGTCGGTTACCTTTCATGTTGTGTAGCCGTATAACAACATGCTTTTTACGAATTATTAGTTTAGTCTAAAGGATGATCCATTTGTATGGAAAGGAAAGTGAACCAAAGGACGAATGAACATTGTTAAGGAGACTGCATATTTTAAGCAGCGCTATTATTGCACCCAATGAAGCAAAATCTCTTTCAAATTGTGCAAGATAATGAAAACACATCTGCTACGGTTCAGATCCGTGTTTGAGTTTTCATACAATGATACAGTGGTTTGGAGAATGTTTTCACAGTGCATTTCAAATTAAAAGAAAGATTTTCTTGATTCTACAATGTTACGCTGTGACGTATCGGTCTCTGCTAAGATAGGTTTGATAAAAGTCTCAGCAGAGACCGAAACGTCACGTATTTTTCATCCGAAGACTTGTGAGTTTTGGCTAATTTAAGTGTGTTTAAGGGAGCCATGTTGGCTAGTTCATCAATTTGTAAGGAAACATTTTCCTAAAAGATTCTGAATTTTCCATGCTATAGTTTCGATTCTAAATCCTTACGACGGTTTTAGCTAGATCCATATTATTGAGATCATCATTGTTGTGTACGTCCTATAATACAATTACAAAAATAATTGAACGTCGTCTTAAGCCCTATACTAATGAAATAATTGGTAAATACTAAGGTGATTTCAGAACCGGATGATCGACAACAGGCCAGACATTCTCTGTGAAACAGGTGCTTAAGAAATGCTGGGAATATAACACAGACGTGCACAAAATTTTCGTAAATTTTAAACAAACATACGACAGTATCGACAGGATGGTACTGTACCAAATCATGCTTGAATTCCCCCAAGTCTAGTCTGACTAGCAAGACTCGCAATGACCCCAAGTGAGAATACAAACCGATTCCAAAACCAGCTTTCGAATAGAATGTGACTTAAAGCAGGGAGATGGTCTAGCCCCCATGTTTTTCAACTTGGCACTACAGTATGTCGTCCGAAAAATTCCAATCGACACCAATGGGACACTACTATTCAAGTCCACCCAAATACGCTGACGACATTAACATCCTAGCAATATCCTTCCCTAGACAGCAAAGCTATTTTAAAAATTAGCAGCTGGAGGACGTAGTCTTTGGATCGAGACGATTGGAGGCGATAACTTCAGGAGGCCAGGGCCCGATTTGAGCTGTCGCGCCATTGATGATGATGATATTTTTGAGATGGTGGCTTACTCCACTGTGGTTCTTCAAAAGGCCGATCAAGGAACTGATATCACTCTTGCTCAGTTTAAGAATTTCCTACGCTTTGTTTTTTGGGAGCAGGATTAAATTTTTGAGATTGATAAACCTGGAAGTCTATTCCAATAGATTCTATGCTCCTATTCAATCCACTTTCGCAGCATAAGGTGGGAAGGTCCTTTTGGTTTTCCCCACAATGGCACTGCTCCAATAAAGCTTGTTTCTCTGTCATTTTTTGCAAGATGCCGCTTCAATCCCTGTATGTCCTGCAATAAGGTTATTTTGTTCCTTTTTCCTATGGCGATTCGGTTTTGAAGGCCGTCCCAAACTAGTCGCGACCCATGTATATTGGATACTAGGGCTTTGGGAACTGCATGATTATCCGATAAATATTTTTATTACGATGAGCTCTAGTAATATTCTCTTGGAAGTATAGCTCCATTGCAATTAGTTCAGCCTGGAAGATTCCGGATTCTTTACAGAGTGGTTTTGAAATCGAAAAGTTGGAACCTTTAACTCCGGCTTCAACTCTCTCTGAAGTGCTTCAGCCATCCGTATACCAAATGATTGATCGCTCTTCTATTTCAGGTTTCAAGGATTGCTAGTCCTTGCGTCCTCTGATTTTTTCGGCATACTGTCTGATACAGTTGAGGTAAAGGCCACTGTTTTCGGGTTTTTTGAAGATATTGAGGTGACCTCTATTAGAATATGAGCAACTTAATTTATTTGGCATAAAAACAGATGATTTTGAAATTAAAACTATTTTTTCTACATGACTTGAACTTTGTGGAAACATATTATGCTATGTCGGACTATGTCGCGCAAAGTCTGAGACAATAAACATAAATTAATTTTTAATTCTCCTATATTAACGCATCTTTTTTCTTATCTTTCAGAACAAGCCCTCGGTCAAGGACGACGAACATCACGTCTTACCAATGCCCGAACCTTTGGCATCAACACAAAATCAAATCCCGGCTCTGAATTCGACTGTCCCGAAGAGTTCGGCTACTATCCGCATCCAAGCGATTGCACACAATACTATGTCTGCGTTTTCGGTGGAGCATTATTAGAGAGCTGCACTGGCGGATTGATGTACAGCCACGAACTGCAAACATGCGATTGGCCACGCAACGTAGGCTGTGAAGTTGTCGACGGAACATCTCAACAATCGATTGCAACAGCGCAACCGACACGTGATGTTACACCACGTATACCACAAATCAAACAACAGCAACAACAACAGCAGCAACCACAACAAATTCAACAACAACAACAACTGCCACAACGTACACGTTTCCAATCGATTTCAACTCCTGCACCGCAACAACTTCAACAGCCACAGCAAATTCAACATCAGTCACAACGACCGCTTCAACGTCAACCTCAGATTCAATCGATTCCTCCGCCACCAGAATTCCCGATTGCACCAAATCCGATCATCACATCACGCGGTCAACCGAAAATTTTAGATTCACAAGAAGATATCGCTAAGGTGCGTAAATTTCAATTTAAGTAGCAAAAAATTAGAATCATCTGTCGAAGTATCAAACGATCATTAGATCTGAGCTAGAACTTTGGAAGACCTGAATGATCGGCGATCATTTCACTTCCTATTTCAGAGTAGCAAATCAGTAAAAGATGAATAAGCAATCGAGTTAGATTAAAAAGTAATTGATTTCGATTCTCAGCCATATTGTTTGTGATCGTTAACAATAGTTGAATAAATATAGAAATAAGTTAACACCTTGATGAACTTCTGGAATAAATCTTGATCTACTTTCTATCTAATCAATTAATCTTCTAACTTAGTTATACGCTGAAGCCCACGACACACTACCGCCAGCAGAAGAAGAAGAAAGCGACCGTCAGCAAAGAGTCTACCGCGGACAACCAAGCACTCTTGGTCAAGTTCAACGCGATCGGGACGGTATTATTCATCATGCCAACGTGAACGCACTTCCGAATCACGGAAAGATTGGTTCATACGCCTTCGGTTCCCAAGTCAATCAATATAGGTAAGTGCAAAGCCTAAAGTACTAACGACTGACGTGTCGGCCAAATTCACTGACCATACTTTTCTACAAAAAAAAACAAATTTAGTAACAAAATACAAGACTTTGACGACGATAACGCCTTAGATTACACTGAAAAACAGCTTGACCGAAAGAAACGCAATGCCGAAAATATTGACGATGCAACAACAACGCAATTACCCGAAATCGACTTGGCGCCAACCGAAGCGACAACCAGCACTGAAGAATTAATCGAAGAAACCGATACCAAAGATAGTTTAGAAAATAGCACCGATTACGTTCGATCATCGCGCCAATTGCGTCCATCGTCCTGGCAATTTCAACCGAATTTCGGCCAGCAACAAATCGCTGCCAAATCGTTTCAACCGAACTACAATTTCGATGCTTTCAATCCGTTCTTAACGCCACCGGAACGGCCATCTAGTCAATATTTCAAACCCAATAATAACTTGTTCAGTAGCAGTATTAAGGCGCCATTAGATCGCTTGCATAGCTTTAGTTCGGGCTCGAAGACGAAATTCAACGATTTCAAGCCATCGACTTTTTTCGGCTTCGATTCGCAACCACCGGCAGGGTCCTTTTCCGGTTTTTATCCCAGTACGACTGCTGCCACCTTATTGCCTATCCTGGATAGTTATCGGCCTGCTGCCCAGCGGAACAAGCATAAGAAATTACCGGACAATTTCTCGTTTTTTCATCTAGGCCAGTCACCAACTCCGAGTCAAGCATTCGAATCACCACTTCCAGTTCTCAGTCCACCGCGGAAAGTCACGCCGAAGAATCAGTTCATATCGTTCAGTACTGTTGGTGGATTCTATAATAACAACGACGGTGAAGACGATTTAACGAAAGGTAAGAAACCGGTCGCTCACTTTACGGTACAACTGCCAAAGACGACTACGGAGAGTAACTACTTCGCCTATAATGTCCTGCAGAATCAAAAGATGAAGCACTTCTTCACGACTAGTACGACAACAGAAGAGCCAACCAGGTCACCTACATCAACGACCGAAAGATACTTCCCTGCAATGAGCAGTCCGGGCTACTATTCGGAACAAGCCGACAAAAAACTAACACCACCGACGACAATCTTTCGATACAAAATAGCTGATACCCAAAAACAGACAGTTCCAGGATTCTACATAACGTCGAGTACTCGGCAACCACCAACGCCTGCCAAACTGAAGCTGCCTGCCAAAAAGAGACCGGTTATTCAAATGCCTGTAGCCGGAGGTGATTTCGACTTTGAAAAGTTCGTCGCTGGAATTCGTGAGTCTCATATAGCTCAGATGGATCCAACAATCTTAGACACCTTGAATTTGTTCAAAGAAACTCTAATTCGAATAAATAACACCAAGAGCACGTCGCATACTCCGCAACCATTTTCCACAGTCAAAACAACGC